>CM053786.1:813508548-819451048 GCA_028749045.1 Cupressus sempervirens
GTTTTTAATTTGACGATCATAAGTTCTTTATTATCATTAGTTTATTAAAAAACTATATCATTTAATAATAAATTAATTGTACCATTGACAAATTTAATAATTTAAATTCATTTATCAACTTTTTTTCAGACTATTGAATTTCATAAGTGAATTGAATGTGTTTTTGAAATTGTAAGATTATAAGTTCATAGTTATCAAATGTTAGTTTATTAAAAAACTATATATTTTAATGTTAGAACTTTAATACATCTATGGTCATACTCTTAAAGTTTAAATTAGTTTAAATTAGTATGCTTTTAAATATTATATTTTGTAAAAGCTTTCTAAAATAATGTATTGGCTTACTTAATCAACATATTTATATTCACATAAAAACTAATATTTATCTTCCGTGGGTTTGTAATTGATAATTTAAGAAATACGTATCTTTCTAACTTCCTACTAATTGATATAACAAATTTGCATCTTTATTTAGGTACTAATTGATTTACCAAATTTATGTATCTATAGTCCTTCTAATTGTTTATTTCATATAATGATTACAATTTTAAAATATAATGAACATTTAAATTTATAATCTAAATCATTTCCAAGTTAATTTAGTATTTTTAAGCACCTATATTAATTCAATTCAATCATGCTATTTAAATTATTATTCTTTTTCAAAACTTTCAATTAGGTTTGTAGATCAATTTGGAACTTCTTTGAATATTTAACTATTGAAGTACCTATATTTAGAGAAGTTAATTTGATTATTTTATAATGATGACAATAAAATCTAAAGTTTAAAAGCTATAATCTTATTGATGAAGAATGTTCTACTATAAGTATTGTAAAAAAAATAACATACATGTAGATATGTAACATGTACACATCTCAAGAATAAACATCTACAGATCTAGAATATATCTCTACAACTAAAATGCATACATATATGCAAACTAGAAATCTCAAATAAATACATGTACGTAGAAAAATATAAAAAGTCATATATACATGTGACCATCTAACTATTGAAGTACTCAATAATCAAATAAATAGTGAAACATATGTATACATGTATTGCATCAAGGTACTAAAATATACATATGTGTATGTAAACTATCTTCAATATATAAATGCATCACAAAATATATAAAGACCTACTACTAGAGGGACCCCTCAAGACACATACAAACAGAATGACCCTATGCTTAAGTCTCCTGTACATCCTCTCGCCGAGATGCATCAATCGAGCCTTGCAAATATATATACATACATATACATACATATATATATATATACATATATATATATACATATACATATATATATACACACACACACATACATATATATATACATATATATATATATATGTATATATATATATATGTATGTATATATATATATATATATGTATGTATATATATATGTATGTATATATATATATATATATATATACATACATATATGTATACATATATATACATATATATACATATACATACATATATGTATATATATGTATATACATATATATATATGTATATACATATATACATATATATATACATATATATATGTATATACATATATATACATATATGTATGTATATGTATATACATATATATATGTATATATATATGTATATATGTATATACATATATATATATGTATATACATATATATACATATATTTATGTATATGTATATATATGTATATATATATATATAGAAATTGAAACATTTAAATAACTTTAAACAAACTATTTAAAACTAAAGTACCTGAGCACTACTAGGTGCCTCAGTAGAATCATCTCTCTCATGTACATGATGCCTTGAACCAGCACTACATGTAACCATGTGCTTAGTGACTTGTGCCTGCATGATTTATTATAGTTATTTAGATTAAATTAAATATCTAGATATATATCTAAACTAATTATTTTAATAAATTCATATTTTTTAATTGCATATATATTTAAAATTAAAAATAAATTATACATGTAGTTGGGTCTCTAGAGGTGGAGGATGATCAGCAGACTCCATCATATCAACTACCAATGCACTTGAGCCTAAAACTCTGACACCTACTGAACTACCCTTAGTACCATGTCCAACTACTAGTAAATCTGAGTGAAGTGGACTGTGTAACTAGTTGGGTAATGGTGTAGAATCAGTGCTGCTAGGTTGTCTAAACAAGAAGTCCATGTATGATGAAATACCCAGGGTCAAACTACTATCAATCTCAGATAGGCCTCACAACTGCTCACCAAAATCATCAAGACCCTCAACTATGATCTAGACATCTTCAACTTGTATACCTATGTCATCTGTAGAGTGTTGTGAGCCTAGTGTTGAATGTTGTGAGCTACACACAGGTGTATCATCTAACACTAGTGTGGCAGCCTATGTCTGTGGAACTATGTTGGGGCTCTGATGATGTCTAACATCATCCATCACTGAGTGAACTAGAATCCTCTATGTATCAAAAATATAACTGGTAATGTGCAACATATCCTCCAAAAAATATAGTGCCAAATCCTATGTTTGATGTCTTGAAAGACCACGAACATCACTTGGTAGTGGTAGCCCAACAGCTCTATATGCATCATCAGAGGTGCCTGAAGTGCTACTAGATGCCTCTGAAGATGGTTGACTAGATGGATGAGGACATTGACTATGAATATAATGACTAATAGAATCAAATGTGATACTAGCAGTTGCAGATGCAATGTGTCCAATAGTGTCCTTTGGCCCCCCTCTGGGAAGCAATGACAACTCTATCTGTAATAGGCGTATGTGCTGGAGTCACGGGAGGCAATCTCTATCTAACAAATTGTTTGACATCTTGAGGTGGCAGACAATGTGCACTGCAATACTAGTCATGATCTATGATCCAACCACACCCCTATCTACAATAATCAAGAATATCCAAGTAGTTTACATTGAGGCCCACACAGAACTTAGTGTACAACTATTGTGCGAAATAAAGAGGTATCTAGTCATTATTAGGATAATGACTATGTGCAACTAACAATCAAGGATAGATCATACTAGCAATAACAAGATCTGTGCATCATGTCACTTATTAGCCTCTCACCCTACCATGTGCTCCCTCATATCCTAGAAAGAGATCTCTTTTGATGACATCTTTGGGGGCCACCCTCTTGATGTCATCAAAAGATGCATCTCCTAAAATCTTAGCCCTAAGCTCCCTAGATATGGAAGCTAATATGTCAGGATTAAATGAATGGTGAGCTCTAAATCTAGCTATCAGATCCTATAAACTCCTACATATCGTAGCACATATGTCTCTATAAAGACCATCATTAGGGGATGATATAGATTGATGTAGTCTAGCAACCTCCTACTCTAAAAATTCAAATAAAGCATCGATATCGATGTGTGGAGGTGGTGCAATAAGACCTCCAACAGGAGCTATAGGTGCAGCATGACCAAGAATAGGAGTCATACCAAGAGCCATGATAGGACCTACACCACCTAGAGCCACACCAGGAGCCAGAAGATGAGCTGCATGATGAGCCCTACCTCGAGGTACACCACGAGCCCCACTACGAGCTTGAACATGAGCCCCACCATGAGTAGCATGATGAGCTGTACAAGGAGCCAGAATAGGAACTGCGTCAAGTGCTACAACAGGAACCACATCAACCTATGATGTAGTAGGAACTACATCAGGTGCCACACTAGGAGCTATAGCAAGCTGATTGTGTGAAGCCATATAGATGGAGAAATGTATCAAGAGCTAAACTATCTACTATACACACAATTTTTTTTTAAATTTTTAATTAAAAATTATATATGTAATTAAATGCAAATCACACATGTGTTTAGATAATCTATAACATGTACATATATGAGAACTTTAGAGTTCTATATTTTATTTAACAATAATTTATTCAAAATAAACTTTCAAACATGAAAATGTGTTAAATTAACTATATATATTTACTTATTATTAATTAAAAATTAGCTAAGTCTATTGCACACTTAAAATAAATTATTATATATTATGACATTGCACATTATTTCTATAAGGAAAAATATAGTTCAATTCTTGCTAATTTAACATTTTTAAAATTAATAATAAATAATAATTTTTTAAACATGTATCTCCAAATTTTCATATAGATGTTCAAGTTTAGGTTATCTCAAGGAAAAAAAAAGTCAACTTTTGACACCTGTTTTAATCCCTTATTTTGAAGCTTTTATCTAAACTAGTTTTTAAATCATTGACAAGAATCTCAATTGATCTTTTATCACAAGATATGTTGTCCAAGGTCTAATATGATGGCTAAATAATTTTTTATTAATTTGTTTCTACTAAGTTTCAAACAACCTCTGGGCTTTTATGATTTTGGTCCTTATGATTCAAATTGAGCTTTTGTTAGGATTCAAATTAGGGTATGGTTATCATGAATGTTAGGGTTGGGTTAACCTAGGTTATGGTTATAGTTTATATTATATTATACTTATGGTTAAAATAGGGATATACTAGTTTAATTAATGTTATGATTTAAGGAAAATTAAGGTTAAAGTTAAGGTTAGCAAGTAGGATAAGGTGCAACTTAGAGGGAAAGTCTTTGATTTATAGTTGGGGTTGAAGATAACTTTAAAGTTGAGAGTTTGGTTATGGTTCTAGAGTTAATTTATTTTTAGGATTTTAGTATACTTTGGGGTGTATTATTAGAGTTAAAATAGGGTAATAAATTATTTATATTAAGTTCTTAAAGGATAATGTTGAGGTTTAGGTTTCAAGTTGGGTTACATAGATCATTTCAAATAAGGGTCATACTTCATGTGCATGTACATGTGTTTATGTATGGGATGTATCTCTTGAATGTAATATTATAATTTAGGATTAGGGTCAACTTTTTTTAATTTTATGTAAGTTCTAAGCCTCAATTAGGTTTTGAAATAGGGTTTTAGTGTAAGGGTTATAATTAGGCTCAATTTTAGGGTAAGATTTAGGACAGAGTATGACATTGTTAGGGTTTATATGAGTATAATTTAGCATTATTTAGGGGTTAATAAATTAAGGTCCACATATGGTTAAGAATTTAGGATAAGGGTTTGGCATACATGAAGTTTATGATTTGGTTCAAGATTATAATTTAGGGTAAATTATCATTTATAATATAAGGGTTTAGAAATTAAATTTTAAGATCTTGAGGTTAGGGTTAGGGTTTGGATAATTATTTTAGTTAAGGTTTAGGGTTAGATTTAGGATTATGGTTAGGCCTATGATTTAGGATTGAGACCACAATTAGGGTTAGGATCATGGTTGGAGACCTTAAGAGTACAAATTATAGTCTATCAATTAGGGTTAGTAAATTAGGCTTTAGCATTTAGGATTTAGGGTTATAGTTATGATTAGGGTTAGGGTACATTGGGTTTACATTTTTATTAGTATTATTTATAGGGTTAGGATATGGGATGACATTGATATTAGTATTATTTTTAGGGTTATGGTTTGTACATTAGGGTTTAAATTTATGTATCTAGGATTATGATTAAGGCTTATAATTTAGGATAAGGGTTGGGGCTTATCATCTAGTATAAGGGTTTATCATAACTTATGATTAGGGTTAGAATTATGGTTTAGTACTTAAAATTAGTTTATATAGCTCTTTTAGAATTAGAGTTTAGCATTTAAATTTAACATTTTGGGATCTTTGTGTACATACAACTTGATTAGGGTTTAGTATTTAGGGTCATGGTTTAACATTTATGATTTATGATTATAATTAGGGTTCTAGGTTATAGGTTTACATCATTGTTAGAAGTATGGTTAGAGGGTTAGGGTATGGGTTTACATCATGTTGTTAGAAGTATAGTTCTGAGGGTTAGGATTTGTATTAGGGATAGGATTTTGGATTATGGTTTTAACACAGTTTTAATATTTATAATTAAAGTGAGGATCAAGTATTAATATGATTTACTATTTAATGTTTGGGTTTATCATTTAGACCTCTATAGTTCAAATTGAGATTTAGGAGTTATGGTTTCAAGTGTGCAGCTAAGATTAGGGGTTATAATTTATGATTAGGGTTTTGCAGTTAAGATTATGACCAGGTTTAGTGTTTAGGACTATTTTTTAGCATTAAGGTTTAAGAGTTAAAATTTAAGTTAAATATATAATATGTACATGAACATTAGATTATATGATGTACATTCTTTATGTTTGTATATAATCAAGTTATGTTCTTATAATTAACTTTTATTAATTAAATGTTATAACATGTATGCTTTAGATCATACATATTCTAAGTTATATGTTCTTATGTATGTATGTATGTTATATTCTTACCTAGATGCAAATTAATCTACATTCTTATATATGTATAATTTAGGATCTCCCCAAGTTAAGACATGTCATTGACTTGTATAGTTAATTATATACTTAGATTAAGCCATTAAAAATAATAACATATATACATAAACATTAATATTGAAAACATACATGTGTCTATATTTAACATGAACATATTTACATGTACATTTATGAAATAAAATATACATTAATTTGCATTTGTATGTATAATTTAGGATCTCCCCTTAAGACATCTCATTAAATATAGTTAATTACACTTAGTTATGAGACAAATTAAGATCAATAGTTAACATATGTACATATAAAAATGTGAATTTATTGAAAACATGTACATGGACCTACTTTTAACCATTAACAAATATACATACATCTATGTTCAAAATAAAAAATCAATTGTAATCTATATTCTTACATGTGTAATCTAGGATCTAGACCCTTAAGACATGTCATTTAATTACACTTCTAAGATTAAGACATTAAGATGAATTTGACATATATATTTATAAACATGAATATTGAAAACATGCATACATCTGTACATTTAACATTAACAAATATACATATATCTACGAAATAAAATAAGTATATTTAAATCTGCATTCAAATGTATAATTTAGGATCTCCACTTAAGATGTATTCCATTAAATATAGTTAATTACACAATTTAGATTAAGGTGCATAAACATGAATAAAGCATTAAGATCAATAACATATACAGAAACATGAATAAAACATATATGTAAACATAAAAGATTAAGATGTTTTAAAAAATTAATAACATGTACATTAACACTAATAAATTTATATGAATATTAAAAATATATTTATAAATTTTATTTTCTACACAACTATTTTTTAAATATTTTTCTAATGTTTTCTAATTTTCAAGACTAATGTTTTTAAAATATTTTCTAATGTTTTTACTAATATTTTTCTAATGTTCGAATCCTAATTTAGTTTCTCATTGTTTTCAAATATAAAATTCTAAATTATTATTTTCTAAATATATTTTCTAATATTTAATTGTAATACTTTTTCTAATGTTTTTTCTTCTATTTTTCTAAATTTGTTTTCTAATACATTATATTATTATAAATTTTCTAATGTTTTAAAAAAAAATTCTAAATTTTTTTCTAAAGTTTATCTTCTTTTTTTCTAAACTAAATTATATTATTATAAATTTTGTAATGTTTTTGTAATGTTTTTTCTAATATTTTTTCTAAATTTCTTTTCTAAAATTTATATTATTATAAATTTTCTAATGTTTTTCTAATTTTTTTCTAAATTTTCTTTTTAAATTTTATATTATTATAAATTTTCTAATGTTTTTTCTAATGTTTTTTCCTAATGTTTTTTTAAATTTATTTTCTAAAATTTATATTATTATAAATTTTCTATTATTTTTTTAACATTTTTTTCTAATGTTTTCTAATTTTGTTTTAAATTAATGTTTTTAATAATATTTTCTAAAAAAAATTTCTAATGTTTTTTATATAATATTTTTCTAATGTTTTCTAAATTAATATAATTAAGTTTAATATAAATAAACAATAAAAATATGCTTTGAAAACATAAAAAATGTAAACAACATTAAAATATGCTTTAAAAATATTAAAAACATTAAAATAATAATATATAGACATACCTAGAGAGGACAATCTGAAGGAAAATGATAGGATGACATTGATGAAGACCACACGTTTGCTCCAAACCTTGAGTGAACAGTGAACACCATGAAAAATGACAAAAAGGGGTTAAAACAACATTTTTAAATGTCAAAAATCAACTTTTGGATTTTTTTGCGAACATATTAATTATGCATGTTCATAGCGAACATACATTATTACATAATAATATGTTTGCAGCAAACAATTTTTAAATATATGTTCGCAATGAACATATTTAGTATGTTCGTTGCGAACATATGTTAAACCTGATTTTGCCTTAGCAATTTTTTTTGAATTTCTCTTTGTCCCACTAAAGTGGAACCCATTATTGTGGGTTCACCCGGAAAGAATATATGAATTATGAGGTGATGTTTTCCCATTTGATGGAAAAAATACATAATGAATGAGGTGATTTTTCCCCTTAGCTAGAAAGGGTGCATAATTAATTAGGTGATTTGGTTGCTTTTAATGTAAAAAAGTGTAATGAAAATGAAAATGTGTACTCAGAGCGCAAGGTTTTCTCTAGATTAACAAGTGCAGTTGGGAAAGTTGTTGAGCATAGGGCTTCCTATTTAGGAGCATCCAACAAGAGATGCACTAAACCATGTAGTGCACCCAAGGTAGGTTAGGTCTGAAGAAGATTAGTAAGATATTATTAGTAGCATGATGAATGCTATGTGGGATCTCTGGATGAATTATCCCAAGTATATAAGTGATCAAGATGAACTAGAGCAAGGGGCAGAAAGGGAGGAGTTGGACCAAGCATGATTTGATGACAAAAGAGGCTCAATCCACATGCTGCAAACATGGAACACATTGACAATATATTGGCAATGTTTCGAGCTATGCGGTAGGCACTTCATTAATTTTCTTGTTTTCCAAATCATTTCATAATCTTTTAGGGAGAATTCTACAAATTAGTTATTAGTTACCAAAGAGTCTGAAGCTTGTCTGTACCCCTTCATTTTCCATAAGAAGGGGTACCAAGACTCTTTGGGAGGTATTAAAAGGATATACAACATATAATAGGTATACTTATATGTTATTGTACTCTGTTGAATGTTCATAGAATAGAATTTTGTATAGGCTATTATAAGATTATGCAACTATTTCAATTTTCTAGCTCAATTGTACTCAAATTTTTCAAATTAATATAAATCCAAAGTATTTTATGCCTCACTGGATGATTGTTGATTGACCTATTTTTTGCCTACCAAACTTTCTCTCATGAAAAGGCTCTCCCTATTTGAAAAATGTACATATTAAAACGTGTTACATAACAACTGCCAAGTAGTAGTTGGTAATAAATACAACACAATGGAGTTGTACTAAGTAATAGTGTGTCGTTTGATGATTATATATCAATGGTGGACATTTATTAGATGTCCCATCACTACCAGTTGCATTCCCTTTTCCATTAGCTTTGCATGCTTCACTTTTGTTTCTATACTAAAGAAAAATTATAAACTATAATCCTGCATATGTGGGAAAGATTTCCAAAGATTTTCTAGTAATAGAATTTAAGGACTAAGGGATATAGAAGGTTAAATGAATGTCATGGAAAAATCTCTCTAGTTTAGGTGAATTCGTCCTACCTCTAGTGTTGGTGGTGTAAATTGTTCAGTTTAGGTAAGTTGTCTACAATGAACACTCCAATAAGATTGAGGTACAAATTGGAAGAACCACAAAGGGAATTTCTAGTTCCTTTTCCTGATGAAAAAAAAAATGAAATTTGCAATTATGCTGGTCCTTTTGTCTTTGAGGTCATGAAAATGGTGCTCGGTTGCAAGTTTCTAGAGAATGAAGACAAGTACCATGTCAACACAAACAATACTCCCTAATTTCTAGTGTCTCTCCTCGATCTCGCAGGACAAAAGGTGAACATGCTTATACTATTGAATGTATCTAAGTGATGACATTAATGTCATTGCGCATGTAGAATTAATGGTGGGCATCTCTTGGGCTTGCCAATTATGTAAGCTTTTACAACCTAGCCAAAATGTGGCAATGCAACCTTTCTTGCTGGACCTCATTGTTGAACAGTTGAGGCACCACAAGAAATGGGCACAACACGAAAGAGACTTTTTTTAAAAATGGTTTTATTTGGATGTTGAGATTGTGGAGGACCCTACATAGAACACGTATCTTGATGAATTTATAGATTTAATCCTTATGAGACAATTCTAAACTAATTATGGGCACCACCACTAGGGTTTCCCAAGGTTGATGATTCATAAATATCGTATTTTTGGTTTTGTTTTATTTTAACAAATTACAAGAAAATTGGCATTATTCCTCATGAAAATTATAATTTCCATTTGAATATTAATGAAAATATGTTTCATTTCAAAATTTGTTTAATGGACTATGGACTTACAGACTTCTTGAAAGATTTGGAAATGTGTTTTTAAAATTAAATATGATTAAGCTTTCATTTTTAAAAGTTTTTGTTGTTGTCCCTTGCAAAGAAGACATGTGTTCAATTTACTCAAATAGAAAACTACATTATTATTATTAATACTAATACAAACATCAATTAATGTTTTCGCTTATGAAGTTTAATGCCACAAATAGTGAACATCCATTGCCATCCATTTGATTTTAAAAAAATCAAAGGCTCAAATCATATTTCGGACAAAAGTTTAGAGTCAAGATTCATTTTTTCAATTGTCCCCTACAAGGAAGACACATGTCCATGTTTTTTTGAGATAGTTTGACATCATGTATCTCTTCTTAAGGTTTCTTTTCTTTTCAGCAACTCACATTTACTCTTCCTTGTCACATTTACTCTTCCTTTTCGAAAGATTTTCTCAGTGATTAGATTGTATGCCTTTATAGCATTTATACTGATACATTTTCAAGCTTCCCTTCACTTATTTATCTTGACGGTTGGCTTTCTAGGCTCCACTCTTCTTCAATGGATACTCTGATCAAGCTTTCTTACCCCTCTCCACTCATGGCTTTCAACAAACCGATCAAAATAGAGCACATTATGCAAATTGTCAAAGTTAAGAATGGGGTCATTTAGTAGGTTGTCCTATGATGATTAGGGACACAATTTATTAACAGTCCTAGTAGATTCTAGTCCAATCTAGATATTGTATCCATGTTCATTATAGTTGCTCGTTATTTTTATGCGGATCTTGGTCTCATAGCCACCTTATGTAGGGAATTGTTTGAAGATGTTCTGCTTGGTGACTTGGACATTTTCTCCAAAATATTAGACATGACCTTACCATACCATTAGCAAAAAATTATAATATTTTTTTATGTTGATGGGGAATTTGTTGTCACCTACCCAATCATCTTCAAAAAGAACTCAATTGGCTTCAGGGTAGAAAGTGATTCCTATAAGAGGAATTTGTGTTTCCTCTTCTATTTTTTTCTTAATCATTGATCCCTTAGAAGAAGATTGGTTGGAGTTGTACTACATGGAGGAAGATATCCTACGGGACATAACCCTTAGGGCTACTATTGAGGAACTTTGGGAGGCATTTAGAGTAGACTAGTGACCATCTTGTGCTTTTTGTTTTAACTTAATCTATAGAGCTTGATGAAACTCAAGCTCTAAAACTCTCATTACATTTTGTTTTATTTAAATTTACTCCTACTTATTTAAATCTTAATATTATTGTTAATCTATTAGAAAAGAAAATTTTTAATAACTATGTTGACTATGAAATCATGTATGGTTTTATTGGATGTTTTTTTTTGAGTTGTTGCCAAGTTTAATGACGAACAATGCTCTCTGTTATGATTTTCCTAGAACATTTAGGTATTTAAGGGATTTTATATTAGTCAAATTTAGGTGAAGTCAATGAATGGTATTTACTCCTATAAAAAGTATAGCTAGTGTTCAGGTTTATTATACTCTAACCCTATTCAATGTTATTTTGGCATGGTAGTTGCTCTTTGTTGTGGTAGGTGGATTGGAGATAAATAGAGGGTTACCATGAAGGTGTCACTTCAACATTGCATTGGGTCTCTTTTCAAAGTAAATATCATTTGTAAATAATCTTTAATGAACCATTCTCATTCTCATGAAATTCATTGTAATAGGAGGTATGCGCCCTAACATTTATTGTAAAAGAGGGGATGCCCTCTTCAAGTCCTATTTAGAGAAAATGTATGTATACAAGACTTCAGTCTCAAGCTATACCGAGGGTTTTCTTTACCCCATTCTTTTTTCCCATGTTCTTTCACTTTGAACAGGGTTATATGGAAATATTCTGATATTAATAAAATAGGAATTTCTAAATAAGATCCCAAGAACTAAATGGTTTACAAATCACTATATTGTAACTGTAGATTGTAGAATTTAGGGTTTAATTTTGAATCATGCATGTAACTCTGTAAGCCTAAAACATTAGTAGTGAGTAGTTACTAGTTAAATTCTAGAATTCTAGCAAACTTGCAAAGTAAATTATAAAAGTACTTAATTTAAATTTGCAAAGGCCAAACTATCAAGATCTACGAAAAAAATATCAAACTATCACCACTAACCCAACAATATAACTTAATTTTTATAGTGGCCCACTTTTGTATCAAGTAGGTTTTAGGCAAGAAGGGGAAACATGGACATAACTTTACCAAAGGCTCCCGCAATAGTATCATGTGGACTGTTAGACATGTCACTGCAAGGCAATAGGGATTAACATCATCGTGGCTTTACATCAACAATTAGATTGTAAAAGATGAACGATGTGAGTTGTATTTTGGGTTGAAAGGGAAACGAACACCGCATTTACAATGTCCCCATAATGATGGCATGTGTCCACTCTGTCATATCACTAGATGTTGCATTTCAATCAATGACTATGAGTACGAGCTTTAGATCTTGGCTATAGTATGCACAATCAAGAACATACATACTAATAGAAATAAATACCTAATACGTGTCACATACAAAAAATTATGTCTTTTTCAAAAAAAAAATCCACTTGTTTTTTCATTGATCAATAATAGTTTTGCAATTGTAAACTTGTAGCAACAATATTTTAGATATTGAATCATAGAAAGGCTTCTTGGTTGAGGAATACAACAAGATTGTCGGCTCTTTCACCACTTTTAGTCTTTTAATTCTCTTCTCAAATTTAGTTTTTGAGTAAGATCCTGAGGACTAAATGGTTTACAAATCACTATACTATAACTGTAGATTGTAGAATTTAGGGTTTAATTTTGAATCATACATGTAACTTTGTAAGCCTAAATCATTAGTAGTGAGTAGTTATTGGTTAAATTCTAGAATTCTAGCTAATTTGCAAAGTAAATTATAAAATTACTTAATC
The DNA here is from genome assembly GCA_028749045.1 of Cupressus sempervirens. Lineage (NCBI taxonomy): Eukaryota > Viridiplantae > Streptophyta > Pinopsida > Cupressales > Cupressaceae > Cupressus > Cupressus sempervirens. The sequence goes on from CM053786.1 coordinate 813,521,845, forward strand.
TACTTTAAACTTTTAAAATCCAAAAGGATTTGGGGTTTAATTTTAATTACCCTTGTAAATTCTATTTTGTAACTATGAAAAGTTATTCAAATTTTACAACCAATTTACAATGACAAAAATGAAAATTAAGAGTGCAATAGAGAAACATTGGAAACAAAAAGATTCAACAGACTTCTTCAAACTACTTAAAACACAAGGTTTCACTGATGAATTTCACAATATTTATGATCTTATTATACATGGGAAAAATATCATGGAAATTTGGTTTTCACTTGAAAATAAGTGAATAGATCCAAAAAGGGATGAAAAGTATTCTAAGTATAATGCCTTTGTAAGGACCATAACATATAAACTGGCAAAGTGGCCTACTAGAATAGCCCATTTGGTGTTTCCTCCAGTATTCCCTTGTTCAAAACTTGCAATGATCTATGTTGAAAACTATGATGAAAATAGAAAGGAAATTATTAATAAAAATACTTAGGAGGTAATTTTGTCCATAATAGAGACTAAAATTTGCTAATCTATTAAGAGTAACATGGGTAGCACAAAACTCAAACATGCACATTGACTTGGAAAACTTGGTAGAGTCAAATAAGAGATTACCAGCAAATAAAAAAGATTCCTCTATCAAAGGACTAATGTCATCCCCATCCAATGTTCAAAGTGATCATTAGCCTCCTAAATTTGATTTTTTCCACAATGGGTTTAGGATACTATATCCTTGCTATCATTTTGTTTGGGGTTAGAAAGTAACATGGAAGTGGGTGTCAATATTTTGGAAATGATTTACAATATTCATTGTCAAGTAGTACCAGTATGATATAATTTTATTACACACATTATTCATAGCATGCAAGAACAATTATTAATGATTAAAAGTGTTTCCCAGAAGCCATTTAGATTTACAACCTAGTTGTTCTAACTTTTTCTATCAAAGCATCATCAAATATTTCAATGTAACTAGCCTAATGTTCAAGTTCAAGTATACCAATAGTCACCTTCTATAAGGATGAGTGATAGCAGAAGGAACTACAAGGATTTTGTTGACTTCTTCTTGGTACTTGTATGTCATATAATTACAGATACTTCAATGCCTACATTGCTTGAGTCTTGTAGAAATTGCATTCAACTAGGAAGTCAAATACAATTGGCTAATAGGTACTTCATGGAAGACTACATTGTGTTAAGGTTTTATGGGTCAATGACAGAACCCTTCAAACTTCCAATATATGTGACATAGAGGGTTCTTGTATTGTAATATATGTACATCAAATAGAGAGCGCAGATGTACTATTTCATGGTTAGCAAAAGAAATTTAACCATATTTTTTCCTTTCCTTTCTCATGTGGAGGGTTCACATTTGATAGATTACCATTCCAAGTGGCACACAAGTTTTTAACAATGTTTAATTCTAATGTTAATGCTTACTGGTAGTATGATCTAGTGTGTTGGAAATATTCAAGATAAGAAAAGTTATTGAGAGGGAAGGGGTGAATCAGCAACTTTATAAACTTTCCTTTAAATTTACCACACATCCATCTATGCTATTGCATACATTAGTTCTAAAATATAAAACATTCATTACACAAAATAACACAATATTTTGGTGACCTAGAAACCTTCCAAATAGAAAGTAAAACTAGGGTGGGGATGATACCCTTGAACTACAATTGAAAATCCTTCACAGATACTTTTCAAAATTACTTCACATTACTTCGCTATTCCTTGAACTTTGATATCTTACAATACATCTTACATATATACCTTTCAAATTTACAAAACTGCAAGGTCGGCAAAAATACAAGTGAACAAATACATTACAAAGTCGTCCCAATAGTAAATAACTAGGAGTTCCTTGATTGCCTCATTAGCTTCATTTAAGCTGCTTGATGGTAAAAGGTCTTCAATCTTTTCTTCAACATACTAATGGTCATTCATTTGTCTTGTAAGTTCCTTCCTTCTTTTTAGGGATTGGGAAAGATGCTCCTTTGCTTCTTTGAGTTGAGCTATGGCCATCTGTAGATCTAGCTTTTCATTTTCAATTGCCTTGTCAAGTCTGAATATCTCCATTTGTCTTTTAGATCTTTGCTCAAGTTGCCAAACTTTTATCCTAAGAACTACCAAACTTTTATCCTAAGAACCACACTGCTTTCATACCAATTGTTGGAAATATTCAAGATAAGACAAGTTACTGAGAGGGGAGGGGTGAATCAGTAACTTAAAAAAATTTCCTTTAAATTTACCACACATACATCTATGCTACTACATACATTACTTCTAAAATATAAAACATTCATTAGACAAAAGAACACAATATTTTTGTGACCCAAAAACCTTCCAAATAGAAAGTAAAACTGGGGTGGGGATGATAACCACAAAACTTTAATACTGCAGCATAAAGTTGGCTTGTTAAGGCTTACATTGACCAATTCTGGTGATATGCCCTATTAGGAGCATAAAAGACTATTAGGTCCACCTTGTTAGAGGATTTACAAACATACAATGAAGTATGCACTCGGTTAGGAGATTTATACAAAGAATGTTAATTCTACCTTGTTAGAGGATTTAGAAGATTGATTCACCCATTAAGATGAAACAATGGATCTACTTACAACTGATTGTTGATAAGATCCTTTATGCAATGATTATCTTATGTGATGAATATAACTTTTCTGCCTCTATATTGACCTTGTTGTATTCCTTGAACTACTATTGAAAATCATTCATAGATACTTTTCAAAATTACTTCACATTACTTCGCTATTCCTTGAACTTTGATATCTTACATTACATCTTACATATATACGTTTCAAATTTACAAAATTGCAAGGTCAGCCAAAATACTAGTGAACAAATACATTACAAAGTCAGCCCAATAGTAAATAACTCAAGTTCACTGAACTGACTCGGTGACCTTCTGATACACAGTGTCCACTGCATTACTCGACATCGTAATGCACTTGGTAGAAGTGAAGGCTTGATCCATACTAATCACTTGATGCAGTTTTGAACTTGGTAACCACTAGTGACTCGTTAGATGTAGTGTCACTCAGTAAATATTGCACATTGAGTTTACCTTGCTTCACTCGGTAAACACTATTTCTTCCAATGCTCGGTTTACACTGAATCTCCATGATACAAACTTACTACTCAGTAGACACTATGAAGCATGGTAGACACTGAGAAACTCAGTAGAAACTATTGGTCTTCACATTACCTGTATTTACTAGGTAGCTTTAGGAATGCTCAGTGTAGACTCTATAATTGCTAAGCTTACAACGTAACCATTGGATTCTCGGTAAGCATTCAAAATTGAGTAAGTCTTGTCACTAATGACAAATATAACATAATGCCAACACCAGTCAAGGTAATTGGCTCAAATCTTGTATAGTATGAGTACAAACTAACTAAGCATGTACATGAGAGCATCCCATTGATTGAAAGATTTAGAAGCATGGACTCTTGGGAAGTCATTGCAATAGAGATGGAGAAATGCACCACTAAAAGCAATATTTCTATTCAAGAATTGTTAGCACAAATTAGAGAATTGCACTACTAGAAAAGAAAACCAGAGCCCATCACACCAATCCATCCACTTGTAGAGTCTGCATCTCAAGCTCATCAGTAGCACTAATAGTCCATCCACTTCCACTACCACTACTAGCATAGTACATGAGTTAGTACTAGTAGCATTTTTCTTGGCACTACCAATCCCACTTTGGTTAGAAATATTGCCCATCCCTCTTCTTTGACATTTCTTTCTCCATATTTTCACTACCCTTTCATAAGGAAAACTATGGACATCATACCTAGAATTGTACATCCTCAAGCAAGTATCCAAATTCTTATCTAATTTGTTTCTTATATTTGACTTTATGAACCCCAAAGCATTGAAAACTCTCTCATCCTCCATCAAACCCAATATCATGGTGAGACATAATTATGTAAGCTTGAAATATTTTGATATCAAATCTCTCAACATTTCGCTCGGACCTAGATAGTCCCAAAGCCTTGTTTTTGATCCCTGATCATGGGCTTCTCCGTAGAATTATATTTTTTCCTCATTGTGTGTGAAAAATGGCTTGATTTCTCTCTCAAAAGAGATTTTTCTAGAATTTCATTTATAGTTAATCCATTGATTACTTTAGTTTTGCAAATCTACTTTATCAAAATCAATAGCCTATCTTGAAAAACACTTTTAGAGTTAAGACTCCAATATTGAGGAAACACAATAGCCATGGATTCAAGTAGTTTATCTAGAGGGAATCTCATTCTAATTTTTGAGGAAAAATCAAAGGCAATTACTTTTGTAGAAGCAGTTACAAAATCAACAATCTTGGTGAAATCGTTCTTTGTAATACCTATCGCTTGCCTCTTAGGCCTCCTTGCTAGTCACTCCTTGTTTGTCTCCAACCTGCCACTACAACACATTGGTATGTCAATTCCACGTGCGTTGGTGCATAACTCCCCATCTACATTGATATGTAGATAGTTATCAGAACTATCCAAGTCTATGACTTTCTGCCACTTATCAAATTTCATATTAGATAATGTTCTATCATATTGATAGATATTATCAAGGGTCAAGCATGCTCTTTTATGCATGCTATTATATTTTTCTATAAACATAGCCCTTTGTTGGGCCTTTTTCATTATATCCCTCATCTCCTCTAGCATGGGTAGAAGAGGTGCTAAAGTTAAGAGCATCTCTACATCTATTAACTTTGAATGAAAGAAATAGATATTTTAGGTTTTTTTAACTTGTGCTTCTTTGAGTTAATGAGTCCAAGCAATGATAGATATTTTGGAAAAAGACAATGGGCTGGTCCATCCAAAGAGATCCATCTTGTATCATTATCCTTAAGAAACTTGTTCTCACCAATTAGTCCATTGGCAAACACTTTAAATTTCCTCAATCATTTAGGACTTTGACAGAAATATTGGAAGACCTCCTCGATTAAAGTTTCAACTTTCTCTACTTGAGCATTTGAGCTCACAACTCCAAAAGCTAGATTCATTCTATGGGCCATGCAGTAAATGCTAATAATGTAGGGTGCAAAATTATTTTTTATCTTTTTGCAAAGACCATTTGTATTACCTTGCATTACTGAAACTTTATCAGCTCTAACACACACCAACTTTTTGGCAATTATTTATATTATCCAAACCTCCATATTCAATTAGATTTTTCTTGAACACTTCATATATTTTTTTTGCATTTGCACTTCACTCCATTTTAGAACCAGAGAGTAGTAGAGGTTGGCAGACAAGATTGTGTACAGTATAAACATGCATGCAATAAATGGAATGTTGCAAAAGTACCAAAATTTGTAAATTTTCTTTTTTCTAGTATCATGAATCCCCTTTGTTCCAACTCATGCTCTCAAGGGAGGGTTGTGCACTAGGAGTAGTGCATGACAAAAAAAAATATCCAATTTCGATCTCCACACTCTAGGACCAAAGGTAATAGTGTCGCTGACACTAGCACTAGCACTAGCACTAGAATGAAAGGGAGACCTAATTCAGCCCTTTTCAACATAGGATGTAGATGTAGATGTATGGGAGCCAATAGAATTTAACTCTTTCAATTGCCTCTTAGTTAATTTTTTTGTTCATGTTTCTAACTGGGCATAACAAAAATATTTTCCTTGATAATTTTTTTTTAACATATCTCAGTATCATGGCCACGTATGGAAGCAATATGATATTTGAGTTTGTTGATGCCACCAAAATTAATTTCTTTTTTTTAAAATAATTTATTTGATTTTTTTTGTTTGTATGAAAAATCCTCAGTATATTTCTATGCCTCATCTTTTTTAGGCAATGTGAAAAATGAATATTATTAAAATGTTAAGGCTGCTATAGTAAGAAAAATTTAAAAAGCTATAAAATATAAACTAATTGAAAAATCCAGCAAACCCTACATTTTTTTTTAGGAAAAAAAAAGTAAATACATGTTGTTTGCACTCTGCTAATATTCTACTTCTCTTATTGAAGGATGCGATTAAATTAAAAACATTCAAGATTTAGAAAGTTAACCTAAAAATTTAACAATTGAAAAATCCATTAATATACCAAAAAAATCCAAGAAAACCTACAAAGTTTAACACTTACCTTTTTCAAATGAGTTGAGAAATCTTGTTATGGACTCCTTGATGCTCTCAATGCAAGCCTATGGGCTCCTTAAAGTGATTTGTGGTCTCCTTGATGCTTTTGTTCCTTGTTGGTTGCAAACCTATGATCTCTTATTTACCTTCCTCTCTCTCACTTCTCCTTTCTTGTTGCAACTAACAATTAGAAAATCTTTTAGGGTCAAATGAAAAAGAAATACAAATAAAACGTGGCAAAAATAATTTACTTGTTATGTTTTATGCATGCCAAATTTCTTGTTTTGACATAAATTGCTAACTCACGAAGTTATGCCCAAAACATGTTGAGGTGAGTTGTTGAGTCAACAAAACTCAGCCAACTTGGTTCAACTCTCTAATTCAACAAACCCATTTGACCCACGACAAGTTCGGGATCTCTAAATAAAACTCTACAAATGATGGAATCTTCAACAAAATAATATACTAACAGTGTACAAACAATATGTAACACTTCAAATGATGAAATCTTCAACAATCACTTCAGCAACATCATATCAGCAATGTATGACCCTCCAAATGACAAATATTAAGCAAATGATTGTAGCCACACATTAGCAGCAACATACAAACTTGAAATTATCTTCAAATCTTTAACAAATTAGCATATTTGTAATTCTCAGATAGAATCATAGAGAATGGGAAACAAAGTTTTTTGTCCTTGATCCAATATGATGAATTTCAAGAAGGTTCTCCTCTAGAATTCAATCATGCCAATGGCTTTTGAAGTTTTTCCTTGGATGCTTAGATTGAACAACTACTTAAATTTGAAAGTAGCATGTGTTGAACAAGCCGAATAATTGAGAGGTGGGTGAATCAGTTATTTCCTTACATATTATAAAGTTTCTTCTCTTCAAACTCTCTTTCCCTCGAGGTAGGCTTTGGATCAGCTTATCACTTCCTTTTTCTTACTAATGTCCCTTGCCCAGAGTTCATAGTGATGAATTCACCTTCCCACCTCTAGCCACACCAGACATCTAATGCCTTGCAGTGGGTACACACAATGATGTCACTCTACTTCTAGTGGTACTCTATGTGGGTCCATGACCCCTTTAGGGTCCTTCCCTCCCTTGGACCCTATCCTTTGGTGCTGATTTTTTTCCCGCATAGGAAGTATCCTTAGTCCTTTTGGGTGGCCTGTTGTTGTTTTACTTTCTGTTTCTTCTTGAACATCGTTTGGTGCTCCTGCTAGTGGATGTTGCCCTTGTTATATGTTTTTAGTCCCTTAGACCCTTTTGTGGTATCTTGTTTGACATTAGTAAATTTATTTTGTTTTATCTTATCTTTTATCATTGTTGGTAACTTATAAACATCCACAGAAAATGTAAACATGGAAAGTCACATAAACACCAACACATAGAACGTCAAGATCTATGTGAAAACAAAAACTGGGTAAAACTGTAGAGAAGCTAATTCTCATGAAATGAACACCTATTAGAGTGACGCATGTTAAGGTGATGTTTACAAGAGACTCCCTGCCTTCAGTGCTCACTACAATTTGGGTTACTATAGGTATGCTCATTGCCAATGTTGCTAACTACCTAGAAATATAATGAAGGCTCGTTACTAATACAATTAGGCTTATAGCCATAATATAAGTAATGAAATTTGAATCTACTACTGAACACAGTCAATGATACTCCACAATACAATTTGCGAGTGCTTGCACCAACTCCCTATTACTATCACAACAAATTTGCACTTGCATTGAATATACCTTGCATACATGCGTCTTGTAAACTCTCAAACTGAAATCTTCACTCTTCTTATACTGCTTGTTGCCCTTGAATTCGTCGGCTAGAATAGATTTGAAAATAGGTCACATTGAGACATTTTTATTTTGGGGAAGGAATGAAACGTGGACCACCACAACCAAAACAACATGGCTCGACCAAAACAATGTGCAACACCATCATGAAGAACTCCAGTGCCAACGGTCATGATAAACACATTATGCAGTAGCTTCTGGGACTGAAACATAAATAACATGCCTCACTTTGGATCAACAAAAAATATGATCTGCCACATGTTGCATGCGTAGATCCACCAGCATTAAGTAGTTCTATCACCGAGACATAGAAGTTTAAAGCATTAAAGTGCATCAATTAGTGAACATGTCAACCGATACACAAGCTATTAGTGCCCATCCATTGGTAGACATTGACCAGTTCACAACCGATACACCAGATCTATCAGTGCGCATCAACTGATACAAAACCAGCACATCAAGAGTTTGGAACAGTGTTAACATCAATGACAACCATGAATGACAACAACATGGATAACATCAACCTCACCTTCTAGTAGTGTGCAATTGATAGCTTGAATGATTCTCAAATGAAGATAGGTGCCTCCTTGATATATCATTTCAAATTGGGCCCTTCAATTCGAAATTTCCATCTAAATATTTAGTGGCCAAACTACTTTTAATTTAATCTATTAATTAATTTTATTTTTTCAAATTATCTTTTATTTACATATTTCTGCAATTTTATATGTTGTCCACAAGATTTTCATTTAAATCTGGATATTTATATTCAACATTGCAGCCAAGTAGGGATTTTGAATCTCCAATTTTTCACGATGGTTTGACATATAGCAGATGCCAAAACAGATCTACCTATTGTGTTTAAGTTCAAAATTTATTAAGGAATGCTTAGGCTTTAAGGAACTGCCACCAAATAGCAAGTAAATGCTTCTCTTCCAAGGGGCTTAGCATGTGAATGCCACTTTTTTGGAGGCAATTCTAATTGCATTTTAGAGGATGGATGTTAAGAGTAAATTAAAATTGTCTCGTCATTCCAGTTGAGTTACAAATATTTGTTATGCTTTAGTAACACATTTCTGCTATGTAAATAATTTTAGGAATAGGTGGATACTTGAGGGGTTGTGCTGCCACATATATCACTCAATTTGCGTTCAATTTCATTCTTTCTTTTCAGATTATACTTGTATTTTGTTACACTAAAAGACATTCTACATATGTGAGCATTCTTGTATTCATCCATTTCTTGCACAGAGTTTTTTTTGTCAATTGTGGAACTTAGCACTTAATTCTCACATGAGATGAACACATAATGGTTGATGAATTCAGGAGAGCTTAGCTGATTTTGTAGTAGCCTGCTACCTAAAACTTGAGATATGTTGCAGCTGATAACTATATCTGACTGGATAACTACTTGAGGACAGCAAACCACTACAAAGAAACTAATTTTAATAAAAACATCTGAACTATGTTTACAGATGTTTTCGGAGATTCAGTCACTTGCCTGAACCATTGTCAAATTTTAAAAAGATAAAAAATAGTGCATAGGCAGAGTACCTTACCTTGTTGAGTAGTTTCAATGGGCACACGGAAACTCCATGTTGAATCCTTCTTGTTGTTGCACTCTCAAATGAACCGGCTGCAGTCTGAAAACAAAGTTACAGATGCAATCAAGCAAAATACACCCTTGCTGCATGTTGACTGAAATGTGGCTTTCAACCACATGAAATGAAAACATAAAATTCATTTAATATTGAGATTAAATCGTGATTAAACCCTGCTGAAAAGGAAAATGTGTTGGCAGGTGAAAATTATGTTGTGAATTGGTCAAACCTGTGTCCACATTGAGAATTGGTCAAACCTATGAGTAATGATTTAATGGTGATTTTATTGCGATTAGTCTGTAAAGAATGGGTCAAACTTGTGTCAACAAGTTATTGGAAAATTACAATTTTATGTTGAGAAGAATCGGGACCATTGGCGATTTTGGAAAATGTCGTGCTTTCCATGATTTATGCTTCTTTTGACTTTTTTATTTTATATCTTCGTACCATGCTTTCCAAACAAGCCGTAAAAGAACACATAACACCTTATGCATGCTATCAGATTTCATAGTCTTCTTGCAATTTTTTGGTACAAGTTACTGTGCCGATTTCAAACACCAATGGAGCCCTCTTAAATTTTAGCAATAGCTACATTTGAGAGGAGCAAGATACTTTTAAACGCTTCCACCCAAAGTGTAGATTATACTGAAATGGACATGACAGTGTTGAACCCAGTAACTTTCTTGCGAGGCTGTTTTGAGAGGAGCAAGATACTTTTAAACACTTCCACCCAAAGTGTAGATTATACTGAAATTGACATGACAGTGTTGAACCCAGTAACTTTCTTGCGAGGCTCTTCCAAGCCGGCACTCTTAGATATACTTAATTGCTTTCAAACTTGGGAAGAAACTTTCCATTAATCTATTGATGGTATGTTTCAATGAATAACTTGCACTGCCTACATGGATCTCATATAATATGAGAGTGGACGGTGTTTCTAGGTTTTCCTTACTATACTCAAGTACTTTAAAACTCGGGAAGAACCTTTCCATTAATCTAATGATGATATGTTTCAATAAATATGTTGCACTGTCTCCATGGATCTCATGTAATATGAGAGGGGATGGTGTTTCTAGGTTTTCATTACAGCAATATCATAAGAGGCTAACTTGATGTTGTATTTAGACTGGAATTGAACTTTTAGGTCTTCAATTCAGTAAGCATTTTTTTTATATGCAGAATACATATGTCAATCTTCAGAATGGTTATCAATTTTCTCAATTTTATACTAAGTTGGTTACTTGGATTACTAGAGAAGGTAGAGCATAGATAGGGCCCTTTGGATCTCCTTGTCATCATTTGTGTCCAGCTCTTTCTAGGACCTAGTGTTTGTAATTCAATTGACAATTTTAATATTAGTGTAAGTTATTGGTTCGAATTCGGATGCAGATGCAGATATGAGAACCCAGTATGTGGATATGTGAATTTTATTTTGGAGGTTTTGGATGATTTTGGGTGTGTGTGTGTCTATATATATATAGATATATATATCCAAAAAAGTTAAAGAAACACACAGAATTAAATCATTTGATAGTATGATACTTCATCATTGATCAATGTCAAATGTCAAAGATAAACAATAAATGCCAATCATTTGATAGAATGATACTTTAGTTTCTGCAGCCAAGTTAAATGCATCAGTGCTTGTGACAGTTACAGCTTTGACTATTGTTAATAACTCTCCATAACTATGTTACCAAATTCTTACCCAGCAACCCTAAAGTCTGGTCTTTATCATATTCTTACAAAAGTCTGCTGCAGCTCTTCAAAGTCTGTGCAAATTCTATTAGATGAAGCCAACATAAATTTTGCCATTTTTATGGCAAATCTGCAAATCTGCAAAAGGACTCAAATTTGGCCAAAAAAATGGATTTTGTTTTTACCCTTTTAAAGTTTGTTTTGTCTATTTTAGTTCATCTAACCCTCCAACCCTAAATAGACAACTAAAAAGGCCAAAAAGGTAAAACGTATGTCATTTTGACTAAACCATTAATATAAATGGTGGTGCATTTTGCTATGTTGCTTTACTTAGTTTACTATCAGCATAGTCGAGTATAAATTTATTTGCTGTTGTATATACATATATTTTACATGTGTTTATATGGACGGACTCTAAAAAAAATATATATATAGTATGAACATTGAATTTTAAACCTGAATCTGAACTGGCAACTTAGCTCCATAATAATATCATTATTGTGAATGATTTTCTACCAGAACTATGTTGCTATCAGAAATTATTTTCCAACATGTGTGACTACTATGAATAGTTTTCCACAGCTACATGCAACTAGTTCAACTGGCGTACTGTAGCTCTATGTAATCGTTGTAAATGAATTTCCACAAAAACTGATTAACTGGTGGGAGTTACTCCTTGCAGCAACTATGTAACTGTTTAAATTCTTTAGCAACAACTATGTTGTGGAATCACTTCATGTATTGTTGCTATGAGACAGAGAATGTCATGAAACATCTTTCTACAACAACTATTTTTGCTATGAGACAGAGGATGTCATGGAACATCTTTCTGCAACAACTATTTTTGTTACCACAAAATTACTTCTGCAACACATGAAGACCACTATAAAATAACTTCAGCAAAAACATTGTTGTTACTACAGTACAATTTCTGGAACACTGCAAAGCTACTGTAGAACAAATTCTTCAGCAATAAGAGACTGTTGTATAACAACTTCCAACCCTAACCACATTTACACTGTCTGCATCCATCTTCCAAATTCCTACCACCAACCCTAGCCACCTTTACTCCTATGGATGCACACAAATTTGCTTGACTGTGCATCCAGGCCAGAGAGTTGTGCGAGTAGTCCAAGTCACTGAGTTGAGCAGACCTTGCCGAGTTTTTATGACTCGATCCAGATCATGGAATATGATATATAATTTCACACAAAATTATCAAAGTACATAATTTCAAAGGTTTTTCTCATTTTTCAGTTTTAGATTTGCTATATGTTTGTATTTGTAATAATAATATATGATAAATGTTTAGATGCATCACAAAGAAGGCAGATTTTAAACATGAACAAGAAGATCATAAATCATATAACAATGACATTTTGCGAATGATAAACTTCTGACTTAACAGAGATAAAGTTTATTGTTAAGTTTCAAACTAATTACGTATTGAATTAAGCTTGATAAACAACAATCTGATACACAAACCAAAAAAGAAAAAATCAGAAATTTTAATCAATGTCCTTAGCTATGATGCTTTCCACTAAGTGCCCGGTACTTGAAGTATGAATACCCAATACTTGGGTACATGGGTACGCACACTAGGGGTGTGGGTGCACGTACCCATGCAACCTAGTTTTTTATCCTCAGCTTGAATTTTGATTGGGTGTTCCATTTTTTGGCCTTATTCATTTCTTTCTTTTTGCTACTTTCTTTCCCATTTTTTCTTTAATCGTGTTATGATTGACTTATTATTTTTGATTTAGAGATATGACATTTATTATCTTTCTTCTGTTTCTACATTTGCTGGTTTTTCATTTCTTTACTGAGTTGGTCTCTCTACCTTTGCCTGTCTTTTTTATATTGCTCCATGCTTGAGTTAATGTATACATTGTAAATACTAGTTGAATTTGCAAGCTAGTGTATTGCAATGTCCGAAGAATTTTACATGTCCATGTTTACCACTTTAAAATGAATCCTGTATTTTATGCTAATGCTTGCAGATAGGAATATGCAGTCTCCAATGAATCTTATGTTGTGTTGAAGAATGCTGATGTTTATTATTTTTATTATTCTGTACTGCTAATGTGAGTTCTGTATGTAGGTCATGTTTTACTCCCTTGCTGTTATTACATATGACACTGCAGTTCCATCTGGTGAATTTGTTCCAGGGATAATGATAGGATCCACTTATGGACGACTTGTAGGTGAACGAACGTAAGTTTCTGTTTAATTATCTTTCTTTTTATCTAAGCAAAATTATCACATTTATGGGAAATTGTTTTGAAACTGTTACAAAGACACTGCTTGAGTTATATCTACTGTATTGCTTATTGGCTTTTATTTCAGCAGAGATGATATAGACTTAAACCTGACCTTTATGATTTAAACTATACGAATAGAATGCCAAGTAGAGCATGTAGAAGATATAACCTTTGTACTATTGCATCAATTTGAAAGAAATGTAAAACTCTTTCGTAACTTCGCATTAGTAATAGCGTAAATTACTAAATTGAAGCCAGACAATATGATTTTTCGAATTGGTCTATGTTTACCATATATGATTTCAAGCATGTTAATCTATTTGGAGAGTTTCTTTCCAGGTATGCATTACTTGGAGCTGCATCTTTTCTTGGAGGTTCTATTAGAATGACTGTATCTCTTTGTGTCATAATGGTTGAGATTACAAACAATCTTAAGCTTTTACCCTTGATCATGCTAGTTCTTCTCATATCTAAGGTCTGTTTTCATTATGAACATGATGGTATTTGAGCAGATAGCTTTTAGCTTTCACGTATTATCCAGTCAAATTACAAGGATTGATATATTCGTTAGCACAGGTTGTTGGTGATGTTTTTAATGAGGAGTTTTATGAAGAGCAAGCTCTTCTGAGAGGAATTTTACTCCTTGAATCGAGACCTAAACCATACATGCGCAAAATGACTGCAAAAGAAGTATGCGGAAATCAAAAGGTTTTGCATGTTGCTTTATGTTATTCAGTTTGTAATAAGTACAGAAAACCACAGCATGAAGATTGATCAAAGATTCAAATGTCCCTTTTGAAGGTCCATTTCTTCCCACGTGTTGTTAAAGTTGCAGATGTTGTGACGATGTTACAAAGCAATAATCACAATGGACTTCCTGTAAGTTTATCAGATTGTTCTGTTCTAGTGATATGCTTCGGTTCTTTCTTAGGATTCCCTTGAGCTTATTTTATGATATATCGTCTGCTTATTTTGTGATATTAATATATCATCTGTTATACTTCTAGGTGATAGATCGTCGAAAAAATGGGGAAACAGCTGTCCTTGGACTCATCCTGCGAAGGTATGAGATGCTCTTATCTGCAGTAGTCTTTGTTCTTTTAAAATGGAACTGGATATCATCATTTATATGTCGTCATCTCTAAGACTGAACTACTATTTTCTGAGCCTTTAGTTTTGCCCTGTTCAGTTTACTATTCTACAAGGCAGTCACTTGTTGGTGCTTCTATAATCCAAAGCAGATTTTCAGCTATTCCTGTCCCCAGTGGCATAAGGGGATCGCTTCAAACAAGGTCTTTTTTTTTTTTCTGTTGTGGAATTTTAGAAGATTTTGTTGTATATCACATTGAAATTGTTAGTCAATAATTTTTTCAATTTGACACTTGAACCCATAACCACACAGACACAGTGTAACTGATTTTGCGAAACCTGCATCAAGTAAAGGTTTGAGGATAGAGGATATTCATCTTACTCCCGATGAAATGGAAATGTATATAGATCTTGAACCATTTGAAAATCCCTCACCTTATATTGTACCAGAAGACATGTCTTTGACCAAGGTAAATGTTTCCACACTTCAGACATGTTTCAATATTTGGAAATACATTTCATATTTTACCGGCTCATGTCTTGGAATCATAGGATATGTTTAACAAAAGTGTTCCAAGGTAAATTAGATTTTTGAAAGTGTATAAGTTGGAGCATATGTTTATGTGTCATTAGGTATACAATCTTTTTCGAGAGCTTGGATTAAGGCACATCTTTTTCCTTCCACGTCCATCTTGTGAGAGAAATAAAATCAAATTCACAAACTTTAAAAATTCACTCGGCACATGAAGGTGCCGAGTGCCAGTTTTGCTTGGCACCTTAAGGAGCTGAGTGGCAGTCTGCTTAGCACGTGAAGGTGCCGAGTGACAGGCAGTAGGTGTCGAGTGAGCTCGGCACAAGAAGAAGCCGAGTAAGCTTGGCACACAAAGGGCTGCTCAGCAACAATGGATGTCGAGTGAGCTTGGCTCAAACTAAAATTATAACTTAGAGAAATTTCAACATGAATGTTTCCGCCATTAAAAACCAGAGAGCCGAAGCTTGAAGCTTCTAAAAGAAACTTCTCAAATGCAATGAATAGAAGAAGAATAATGGATTCAAGTATGCCTGCTTGCTTTCTATTCAACTTTGATTAAAAATATTACAAAATCTGAGAGCATTCGACTTCAACCAAAAAATCTTAAAATAACCCTAAAACTTTAAACAACTTCAATACTTCAAACTTGCAGCTCTAATGGCTGCATACAATGGTACCTGGAGCAATCACTGCTTCAACAGGACAAATCCAACAACAACGAACTTACAGAGTGAACAGGAGAAACACGTGCAATTGGAGAGAGGAGAGATTAGATCTGCTGATCACTTTCTTCTTCTTCCTTCTCTACTCTGCTCTACTCTGCTGAACTCTAAACTGACTCTCTTCTTTGTTCTATTGAACACACACTGAATGAATGAAATAAAAACATTCATTTTGTCATATTTTTCTCCCTCTTTTTTTAATTTCAAAACTCACCCACCACATTTATGTTTTATGTCTGTTCTAGAGTCCGTCAGGAGTGGTAGGTGGCCGTTTGGCTGGAGTGGTAGGTGGGCATTTGGCTCTAGGAAAAAATGTCAACATCATTGAATTTCAACACTCCCCCTTTGTCCCAAGCCAAACAAAACAAGGATTACTGCTGATCTACATCAACTACACCAAGACACTCTCTTAGGTGTACAAAAGTTCCAATGCCTAATGGCTTTATGAAAATATCTCCTAGCTGCTGCTCAGAATTACAAAATTCCATTCTGATATCCCCATTCTCCACCAACTCTCTAATGAAGTGATATCTGATCTCAATATGTTTGCTTCTCCCATGAAAGATTGGATTCTTGGACAATGCAATTGATGAGATATTGTCACAATAAATTGTGGTTCCATCATCTTTCCTTTCATTCAAATCTGTCAAGATCCTCCTTAGCCAAATTGCTTGACATGCTGTTGCATTTGCTGCTATGTATTCAGCCTCTACTATAGATTGAGCAACAATAGGTTGCTTTTTGGATGCCCATGAAATTGAGCCCGATCCTATATGAAATACATATCTGGAAGTGCTCTTCCTATCATTTATACTTCCATCCCAATCACTATCAGTATAACCCACCAACTTGAATTCATTTGCTATAGTATACAAAATTTCAAATCTCTTGGTACCTTTCACATACCTTAGGATCATTTTTTCCATTTGCCAATGGGAATCTTTTGGTGTTTCCATAAATCTGAAAATCAGACTTACTGCATACATCAAGTCTAGCCAAATTGCAGTCAAATACATTAAACTTCCAACCATACTCTTGTATAGAGTTGGATCCACTTTCTTGCTAGAGTCTTCCTTGCTCAACTTCAGACCTACTGTAGTTGGTGTGGGGGTTGCCTTATAGTTCTGCATTTTGAATCTCTCCAAGATCTACCCTACATATTTTTCTTGAGAGATGAAGATGCCATCATGCATTTGTTTTACTTCTATGCCTAGAAAGTATTTCAAGAGACCTAGGTCTATCATTTCAAACTCATTTTTCATGGCCTCTTTGAACTCATCTATTAGAGCCTTGTCATTATTAATAAAAATCAAATCATCTACATACAAGACAACAATCAACACATTTTCATTTGCTGCCTTGATGTAGAGAGTAGGCTCACCATTTCTTTTGCTAAAGTCATTGCTCATCAAATATGAGTCAATCCTACTATACCATGCCTGTGGAGCTTGCTTGAGCCCATAAAGAGCTCTCTTCAATCTATATACTTTGTGTTCTTCACTTGCAACTTCATAATCAGGTGGTTGCTCTACATATACTTCTTCTTTCAATATACCATTTAGGAAGGTGGACTTCACATCCATTTGATATACCTTCCATTTGTATTGAACTGCAATTGCTATGATAGCACACACGGTTTCCATTCTTGCAACCGAGGCATATGTCTCATCATAATCTCTACCATACTGCTATGTGTAGCCCTGACTACCAGCCTTGCCTTATGCCTATCAATCTTGCCTTCAACATTGCATTTGGTCTTGTAGACTCATTTCACTCCAATCACTTGCTTCTTGGGAGGCAAATCAATTAGCTCCCATGTCTCATTTCTTTCTATAGCATCTATTTCCTCATCCATGGCCTTACACCATTTTTTCTCCTTAATAGATTCTTCAAAATATGTTGGATCACTATTAGAAAAGAATGCAAAATTAACACTCTCATCATAAACTTCATACCTTTCATCTTGGTATATCTCCCTAAGACTCTTGGTCTTACTTGGTAACAGGGAGGAGAGTGTGGGATTAGAATCTTCACTACTACTGCTTTGCCGACTAGCTCGGTCTTCACTAGTACTCCACACTAACACTTGGTCATGCCTAGAGGAGCTAGGCAATAACTAAGGTTGCTTGCCTTTTTCTTCGATTTTCTCATTCTTCTTGCTATTCATCAGCATCCTCTTCACTCATAATTGGCACTTTACTTGAAGTGCTCGGTGACTCATCGGTTGGACCATACCATGACTAATTTTCAAAAAATTCTACATCTCTTGAGAGAATCATCTTATTGTTCAATGGGTCATACAATCTGTATGCCTTTGATTCTGAACTATACCCTGTGAAGATGCACTTCACTCCTTTGTCATCCAATTTCTGACTTTGCTCTTTAGGCACATGTGCATATGCAACACATCCAAACACCATTAGGTGTTCAATTGTCCATCTTCCTCGTGACCATGCTTCCATTGGAATTCTATCATGGACAACCTTTGTAGGACACCTATTAATTAGGTAAACTATTGTTGCCACAGCCTCTCCCCAAAATTTAGTTGGGAGACTTTTCTCTTTCACCATGCTCCTTGCCATTTCAACAATGGTTCTATTCTTTCTTTCAGCCACTCCATTTTTCTATGTGTGTAGCTGGCTGTGAGTTCTTTCTTTATACCATGTTTTCTACAAAAAAATTCAAAAGAATTGGAGGTATACTCCCCTCCTCTATCTGATCTTAGGACCTTGATATAGTGTCCACATTCTCTTTCAGCCTATGCTTTGAACTCAATAAACTTATCAAATGCTTCAGATTTATTCCTTAAGAAATACACCCATGTCCTATGACTAAAATCATCAATAAATGTTATAAAATAATTACTCCCCCCAATGGAAGTAACTTGCATAGGATTGACTAGGTCAGTATGCACTAACTCTAATGGATATCTAGCCCTCCTAGAATTTCCAGAATTAAAGGGAAGCCTATGTTGCTTATCCAAAATACAAGCATCACACTTGTCACATGAATTTCTTATTCATGGAAAACTTTCTACCATTCTTTTATTTGACAACAAATTTAAACCAGCATCGCCAAGATAACCATACCTGAGGTACCGTAGCCATGAAGGGTTTTCAATCACACTCCTTAGAGCTGATTGTGTGTGAGGTACAACATCAACTTGAGATGAGAAACATGTATCAATCCTCAAGGGAAACATTCTGTTCTTTGTCATTTGAACTACTGCAAGTAAATTCTTGCTCCCATCTTTTTCATGAATGACACACATGTCATTCTCCATCAACACTTTGTATCCATTTTGAATGAGCTGACCAATGCTCATCAAATTGTGCTTTATACCAGGGGAAAAATACACATTTTGTATTTCCTTCTTCTCACCTTTCTTGGTGCAAACCATAATAGATCCTTTGCCCACAACTAGTAGAGTTCCATTGTTACCTATTTTAATCTCAGATTTGAAACTTTTGTTAATGAATGAAAACAAGATTTCATTACCACTCATGTGGTTGCTACATCCACGGTTAAGGTACCAAACCTTAGGGCTTCCTTCTTCACCAATATTACACATGATGAAGGTAGTGGCATTGTTTCCACTTCTCATGTTCACATCAACCACATTTGCTTGTCCTAACTAATCATTTTGCTTCTTCTATCATTCACTTGCGTAATGCCCATATTTATGATAGTAGTAGCATTCTAAATTACTCTTATTTGAGTTGTAATTTTTCTTATCTCCTCTTGAAGTATTTTGTGAGCTACTTGCTCCATCTGCTCTTCTTGAGCTTTCTACTGCAACATTTTTTTGTCCTCCATTGCCTCGGCCTCTACCTCTAGAGTTTCTGCCTAAGCTATTTCTTCCTCTCCCCTTCCTCTTGGATTTGACTAAGCCTTGAATGCTTGCTCTTGGGAAGAAGAAGATGCAGATCTGTTGATCCTATGCTCATGGGTTTGAAGAGTACCCATCAACTCATCCCATTGTCAAAACAGTGAGGTCTTTTGCCTCTTCTATGGTCATGACCAAATTGCCATATTAATGAGGTAAACTCCTCAATATCTTTTCCACTATCCTCTACTCTTGATAGTCTTCTCCATTTGACTTCAGTTGGTTAATCACATTGGAGGTCCTTGAACTGAAGTCTGCAATTGATTCATTTTCCTTCATCTGAAGGTTCTCAAAATCCCTCCTTATATTTTGTAGCTTTAATGTACGAACTTTATCAATCCTCTTGAAGTTCATCTCAAAGATATCCCATGCTTCCTTTGCATAATTTTCTGTTGCAATCTTTGGGAATACTATCTTTGTGGTTTCTGCTTCAATCAAACTTAATGCCTTAGCATCATTTCTCCTTAACTCTTTTAGTTGAGTCTTATGTGCATTTGTGAGAGCAGCATACTGAGTTGGGTCTATTATATCACTGAATCCCTTAATCACAAACTCCCATAAATCATTTGCAACCATAATAATTTTTATTTTCTTTGCCCATGTATCATAATTTTGCCCATTAAAAGATGGTGGTTGCTGCCATATCTTTCCTATATCTACTGCCATGTCAAATATCCCAAGAAAATAAATGCCCTAACTCATTGTGGATGCGGGGCCTCAAAGCTCTGATACCATGTGAGAGAAATAAAATCAAATTCAAAAACTTTAAAACTTCACTCGACACATGAAGGTGTCATGTGCTAGTTTTGCTCGGCATCTTAAGGAGCCAAGTGGCAATTTTCTCAGCATGTGAAGGTGCCAAGTGATAGGCAGTAGGTGCTAAGTTAGCTTGGCACAAGAAGAAGCTGAGAAAGCTCGACACTCAAAGGGCTGCTCAGCAACAATGGATGCTGAGTGAGCTCAGCTCAAACTAAAATTATAACTTAGAAAAATTTCAATGTGAATATTTCCACCATTAAAAACTAAAGAGCCAAAGCGTGAAGCTTTTAAAAAAATGTCTCAAATGCAATGTATAGAAGAAGAACAATGGATTCAAGTATGCCTACTTGCTTTCTATTCAACTTTGATTAAAAATATTACAAAATCTGGGAGCATTTGGCTTCAACCAAAAAACTCTAAAATAATCCTAAAACTTTAAAAAACTTCAATACTTCAAACTTCTAGCTCTAATGGCTGCATACAATGGTGCCTGGAGCAATCACTGATTTAACAAGAAAAATCCAAAAATAACAAATTTATAGAGTGAATAGGGGAAACATGTGCAATTGGAGAGATTAGATCTGCTGATCACTTTCTTCTTCTTCCTTCTCTACTCTACTCTACTCTGCTTAACTCTAAACTGACTCTCTTCTTTGTTCTGCTGAACACACACTGAATGAATGAAATGAAAACATTCATTTTGTCATATTTTTCCCCCTCTTTTTCTAATTTCAAAACTCACCCACCACATTTATGTTTTATGTCTTTTCTAGAGTCCATTAGGGGTGGTAGGCGGGCGTTTGGCTCCAGGGGCAAATGTCAACAGCATTGAATTCCAACATATCTTGGGTTATTGGTGTCATAACTCAAAAAGATTTGTTGCTAGAGGTTTCACGCAAGCCTCATTTTTCTATCTCTACTATTTTGTAGTCAAAATCTAAAATTAGGGAAAGCAATATCTTCTACCTCAAGCAAGCTCTATTTTAATATTATGTTAGTGTTTTTTGCATGCATTAACCGTTTAAATTCAAAAAGTGTAGGAAAATGAAGATAATGATGCTATGGAGCTTGTTATAGTTAGTGTAAGTTCTTGACTCTTTGATGCAGCCATACCTCTATAATAAACTAGTATTCGATAATTGTGTTTTGACTTCCAGAAACCTAGAAAATAACTAGTTCAAACTTAAATATACCATAGGCTACTAGGTATCTAGTATTTTGTGCCAAATAAATTATTTGAATTCTGAAAGTGTGCCTTCAAATTAATTTTTAGATACATAATGGAGTAATTTCTTTGTTCATTTAGTGAGTGTTTCAGGTTTCCTTTTCCTTTTTAATTGGACTCGCAATGTGTGGTCTGAAATAATGTGACGAGTTGAGGAATTGCACAAGCATATTTCAGTGTTTTACTGGAGCATAGATGTTATCATTTGTGATGGATTTTTATAATTTCTTATAATTGATGATTGAAATGAGTGCTACTAAATTATACATTAGAATTTTTACTATAATTGAGCTTCCTTTTCTTGTGATTGAGCTTTAGTTTAGGTTTTCCTTACAAGTGCATCAAGATTGATGTTTTAATGATTGTCTGCAAAATTCAAACTTAGGGACTTCCAATCATCCTTAATTCTTATGTCTATATAAGAGTTTATTAAGATGAGTATTTGAATGAAGACTTCCTTAACACATAAAGTTTATTATGGTTTGCATGTTTGGGCAAGCTCTTAAACAAACCTTGAAATAATATTGCATTTTAGGTTTGCAAGATTGCATCATATTGACATAGTTTATATATTAATGGTGCTACAAAAAAAAATTGAGGCTAGATCTTGGTGACAAGTTTTTTTGAATGACTAACTGAAACTACAAGAGTGAAAAATCTTGTACAAAGTCAAAGAAAATCTATAATTTTCTTGTATATCCAAGATGACCACAAAAGAATCTTATGTAGATGTATAAACTAGGAATAACAATAAAATTAACAAACCAAATAGAAATAGGATTTCCGTTGAGAAACTCTTTTGATTAAAAAATTCCAACAAAGAAAAAGGACATGTACATGATACAATAGAAACATACTAATACCTAACACTCTAGTGGCACCTTTACATCTATAAACAATGATAATTCAACTACTATCTCATATCTCCAAGCTGTAGTTAAAAACAGGTAGAAACTGTGAACAGTTTCACCAAAAAAATGGATACCTTGATCATGATGTCCTTCAAAATCCCCAAAACATCTTCCAAGAATAATTAATAAAATTAATGACTTCACATGGGTGTCACATGGCCTCCATTAATGTATGCCCAAATACTAAATACCTACCATGACTTCAAAGGAATTGTTGACCAATAACTCCCTAATGGCTCACATCTTTAAATCTAGCGCTCCATTTTGGAGTTCACTAACTCATGTGGGACTTGTCCATCATAAGAAGAATATCCACTTTTTTTTTTAGCACCCCTTGGAATTGAAAAACACTTTAAATGACCTCAAAGTTAACTATAAGTGACACAATTCTACTATACTCCATTGTGAATGCCTATGATGACAAATGCCAATTGTCTAGGAAATAAATTACAAGTCATTTCTCTAGTTACACCTTAGGCATCCCAATACACCTTGAAAAATTGTTTGAGACACATAAAATATACATGGGATTACAAGATAATGGCACCTTAATCCTAGTACACATTGTTGTTTATTGTAATTTGGCAAGAGAAGGGGTCTCTTGCTATATATAATCTTGTTAATGAAACATTTTTTTATTACCCTAGTTATGAATACCATGATGTGGAGATGCCCATGTGGTGGTTTATAGTTCCCAAGGATGGTGAGATGCTTCCTCACATTGCATTATGCTATCTGATCTTAATGAGAATGGATGATGGTTTGTGATTATGGCATCAATCGGAGGGTTTTCATTAGTGGTGAGTATGTGAATTCTGCTAGTCAATGGACATGGATTTGGGAAATGAAAACTACATATAGGGCTGGCCATGTCATCAGATTCTTCCACTTATTGGATCCACCACCTAGGTCGATTGCCAATTTGTTTATACATTATTAGGCCACACCCCAACACAGTCACCAATGGATTCTATTATTAGGATAGGCTTAAGTCTAACGATGTTTCCATGATTTTCAAATGTCTCTTATTGGACACACTTAATTTGCCAATGGTATTATAAATATATTTTGTAAGAGGTAGCCAATTCACCTATCATTTATCTAAATGCATATTTTAAATCCTAACCATTTCTCCTCCTATTTTAATCATCTAGCAAATGATTGGATGTACCATAGTCACCTTGAAAATTACATAAGATGTTTCATGATTACATGCGCTTCACCAAATATTTGTATACCATATAAGATTCCCATCAAATTTTCTAAAGAAATGTCCAAGGTGCTTAGGAGCCTTATAAATATATTCATAACCAACTTCAGTTTACACAATTTGTTTGATTCTGATCTTTGAAATATGATTGACAATGAAGAAGTCTCGAGAGAGCCATGTTAGAGGTAAGTGCTACTAATTAATGCGAATTCTACAATTTTTAGTTCATTCTTATTGAGTGGGGAGTTGAGAAAAATTAGTCATATGGTGGGCACTAGCTGGGAGACGTCGAACATGATTTTATAATTATTTTTTTTTGTAGGGCCAAAGAATCAAATTATTTATTACTAGTTGTAGTTAGTAGTGTATACTCTAGTCTATGTCCTTCCTATTAGAGTAAATAATTATTTATTTATTAATTAATTATTTATTCTATTGCTTAAGCTTACTTAGGTAAATGCATGTAGTTAATAGTGGTAGAGATAAGTTGTTGACAACACGGGAACTTGTTCCCTTCTAGCATGTTCCACCTTTTTGTGGAAAGTGTGCTTAGTTGTCAACCTTATCTTCTACCAACTTCCAAGCTTGTTCTACAAGCTTCCTTGAGGCCTTTAGTAGAGGTCTCTCTCTCATTATAAATTCATCCATTCACATAGAAATTCTAATTTCCTACTGTGAAATATTTTCTTGTGTGATTCTTGCTTCTAGCTCTGATAGCATGTAAGAGTTGAGAATCCAACTCCAGAAATGTGCCAAGATCACCTACATGATATGAGGTCACTATGAATCAACTCTAAATGTGCTAAAGCACGAGTGGCTCATCCATGTGGAAAAGAATCACTATGTTGTTTGCCAAGTGCACATCCCTGACAAACACCATCTAGATAGGAAATCTGGGAAAGCCCAAGAACAAGTGCTTGTGTGCTCATCTATTGAAGATATTTGTAATCGACATGCCCAAAATGTTCATGCCAAGGTCTTCTTATTGAATCTGCATGTGCAACTAAGCATTAACTTGTGTCATCAGAAGATTTAAATCCATCAAAATTTTAAAGGCGAGATGTAGAGTCAACACTCCTAGTGGCCACAATCATCTCTAGATCATGCAAGTCCCAAATAACATCATCATGTGGTGAGAACTCAACTATCTTCCCAGAGTTGGAGTGGAAAATCTAATAGAAAGATAGAAGGCTCATCAAAATATCAGGAACACAAAGTACATCCTATAGAGAGCCCCTGGCCAAAGCAATAGTACCAAAACACAAAACTGAAAGTTGTGAAGAGTTCCCAATTGCAATATGTGTGGTGGCACAAGAAGCAAGTGAAGTAAGAAACTTAGGGGTGTTTGTAATGTTGTGAGAAGCCCCAGAATCAAGAATCCATGAAGGTGCTAAAGTCATAGCTCATGCAAAGAGAGCATGAACTTTCCTTGCAGATGGAGATGAAGTCTAAGGAGCTGAAATCTAATGCTCCTTCATGGCTTCCTCTAAAGTCTCCAATTATTTCCAACACCTAGAAACTGAATGTCCATCTTTCCCACAAAAACTGCAGTTCTCACTAGATTTCTTCTTGGTCTTGGAGTTAGACTCACTTAACTTTGAAGAATCTTTACCCTTGGGAGGGTTTGTTAGAGGATTAGTTTGAGGCTTAGGATCATATTTTGATGTTTCTTTCTTCAATTTTCCTTTCTTCTTTGATTTCCCCTTAGAATTTTGAGCAACCAATGCTTGGTTGGAAGAGCCAGAGGCATCCACCTGTTGGATCTTTGCTTGTTCCCTAGTCAACCTATCACAAAATGTCTCGAATGTAGGCATCCTATGTCTATCTCCAAGGGCATCCATGGTGGAGTAGACAGTAGAAGAAAAAATATTATACTATCCCTTTAGCTTTGAGAGTATCAAGAATATGCACTCATCATTAGTTTTGTTCTTCCCACATCCCTATAAAATTGTACATAGGGATTTGAACTTCATTAGAAAGTCCTCAATGGTGGGAAAGTTTCTTGGTGATAGAGAAGTCAACACTGCATCCAACTAAAGTGCCCAAAACTCATTCACCTGACCAAATAAAGTTTGAAATTTTTGCCAATAAGCCCATGGAGTAGTCAAAACCATCCAAATGAAATAGCAAACTATCTGAAATGTTAAGTGTAATTAATCCCATGGCTTCATCCATTTTGTTCCTGTACTATAGAACCTCAAAAGGTCACATAAGAACAAGCTGATTCTCATGTAGACAAGACCATAGACCTCTTGATAGGAGAAGCCTAGTCATTTGTGCCTTCCAGGTGTGTTAGTTGTGTGGTGTGAGACAGGTCACAGATGGATCCGCCATTGAGAGAAAGAAAAAGATAGAAGTAGAAGGGTCTTATTTGAAAAAAATTATAGAAAAGAAAATACTCCCCCACATTGTACAAGTATATCCATCAAATACCACAAAAAATTAGCTATGAAAAGCAAAAAACTTGAAAAGAACCTGGATTTGTTAATGTAGAGAAGGAGGAAACACAAGCCTCTAGTTTGATGCCAAAAATGGGAACTCAAACAAACTTAGAATCTAATGAAACTAGAGCACTGTCTCCATCTCTGAGTTAGCTCTCCAATATTTCTTTCAGATCGGAAAAAGACCTCCATATGCTCAAGTTATGGCCAAAAAATTGACTGCTGCTCCGAAAATGCACCTTGCTAGAAAATTACAAAGACTGTCTTAAATTTGACTATCATACAAATGTCACGAGAACATCATTGGAAAAAAATTTGGTACCTAGATTGCTGACATCAGTAGCTAGATTGATGATGTCACTTAGCTAGGATATGACATCAGCACAAGGGTTTGGCAGTGATGACATCACTTGTTGGCAAGATGATGCAGACTGCCAAATTGATGACATAAGCTACTTATGATTGTCAAAAAATGATGTAGGCCTATTTGCAAGTGATGTCAGCTAGTCAGAGTGGCCATAGAGTAGTGGAGTAGTGAAAATCACTGGCAATAGTCGTGCCCAGGAGGAAAACCCGACAGCACCGCTATCTTTGGCGGGGTGAAGGTGGAGCTCTGGTAGAGTGATTCTATGGAAGAGCCAGGTAGGGGAGCCACTAGCTGAGTAGTGTGTTGGAGGTTGGCGAGTGGCAACCGAGTGGCCTTATGATGGTGCTTTGGCATTACCATTCTGATCCCATAGTGTACATACAGTATTTTGGTGATGAGATTCTTATTCTTGTTTTGTGAGTTTATGATCTTATCCTTATAGGTAGGTCAACATCCATGCTCTAGGATGTAAAACGTGCACTAATGGACTAGTTTGAGATGACTGATCTTGGTTTGCTACACTACTTTCTTGGTCTTCAGATTGATTAGTTTCCTATTGGGATTTTTGTGTATTTGCAGAAGTATGCTCTTG
Source organism: Cupressus sempervirens (assembly GCA_028749045.1). Lineage (NCBI taxonomy): Eukaryota > Viridiplantae > Streptophyta > Pinopsida > Cupressales > Cupressaceae > Cupressus > Cupressus sempervirens. Next base: position 813,549,053 of record CM053786.1, read on the forward strand.
ACATGCTTCGTCACTTTCACATGATTGATTGTAAGCTTGCTCCTATAGAAATTTAGTTAGGTATCACTTTCTCTACCTCCTGCTCTTCACCTTCAGTTGATGCTACTTTGTATTGGTAGTTGGTTGGCAGCTTGTTGTACCTAACACACACTCGCCCTAATCTTTCCTTTGTAGTTGGCCTTGTCTCTCAGTTTTCTTAGGACCCACATGAGAGTCATTGGCAAGCTACCAAGCATATTCTACACTAAATTCAGGGCACACTTATGTATGGAATTCACTATACTATAGGGACTCCACACATTGTTAGCTACATTGACTCAGATTGGGCCAATGATGTTCATGATCAGAAGTCTACTTCTGGCTTTGTGTTTTGTCTTGGCTCTATTTCTATCACATTGTCATGCAAGAAGTAGCATCCTTGAGTAGTTTCATCTATAGAGGCTGAGTATAGGGTTGCAGTTCTTGGTAGTCAAGAGGCTTTATGGCTTTGTTAGTTGATGAATGAGTTTGGCTTTCCTCCTGATCATCCCACTGTTTTGTGGTGCAATAATCAAAGTGCCATCCACATTTCACGTAACCTAGTGGAGCATTAGCATACCAAGCATATTGAGTTGCATATGCATTTCATCTGTCACTTGATCCAGGATGATGTTATTGCATCGTACATTCCTACTGCCAATCAGGTTGCAAACATCTTCAATAAACCTTTTACATCACCCCGCTATCTTCAGCTGCGGTCTATGCTTGGGGTTATGAAAGTTGTCCTTGGGGGGACTAGTTGAGGCCTTCCTTCCTTCACTTCATGTTTTTTTTTAGGATGTTGTTTTTACCTCTTTTTGGATGAGGGTTTTTCCCATGTGGTTTTCCCTCTTTCTCTATTTTCAGAGGTTGCATTTTCTTGCATTGCACATGGGTGCCTAACATGGCCTTTTTTTCGGGACCCATCCTGCATTTCATCTTAGTTTTTGTGAGCTTAAGGCATTCCCCTAAGTTGCACTTAAGGGGGGGTGTTAGAGAAAATAGCTAATTATTTATTCTATAACTTAAGCTTACTTAGGTAAATGCATGTAGTTAATAGTTGTAGAGATAAGTTGTTGACAACACGGGAGTTTGTTCCCTTCTAGCATGTTCCACCTTTTTGTGGAAAGTGTGCTTAGTTGTCAACCTTATCTTCTACCACCTTCCAAGCTTGTTCTAAAAGCTTCCTTGAGGCCTTTAAAAGCAGTCTCTCTCTCATAGTAAATTCATCCATTGACATAGTAATTCTAATTTCCTATTGTGAAATATTTTCTTGTATGGTTCTTGCTTCTAGCTCTTGCTCCTTAGGTTTCTCTTCGGCAAGCTATTTGCATTGCAAGTGATCTTGGTGCATTTCCAGAGTTGGATTCTCAACTCCTACACTTCCTTCCTAATCATTAAATTCAATCTTTTCTTGGTAGGCTTTATTTGGTTGACGATGTCAAACAAGAAGAAGGGTAGGACCCCTGAATGTGGGGAAAGCTAGGAGAGGCATGCCAAAAGGAAAGCTTATCATCATACTTTGGTGGTGAACATCAATAAGTTTCATCATCACAACATCAACCACAGTTACAAGATTCATAGCCCACAAGGCAAATTGAAGAAATAGGTGAGCCTAATATTTCAAATGATGATGAACTTGAAGATGTTTTACAAGTACATGAAGATACCCAAAGTAGCCACAATCATATAGTGGACCTAGAGTTGGGTGAGAATGTTGTAGATTTAGATGATAATACTGCACAGAAAGGGAAAGCAAAAGCCAATTAAAAAAATGGTCTAGGTAAGATCTATTGAGGAATTTTCAATTAGATTGTGCCTCAAAGGATCTGTTCATAAAACTAGTGGCCAATCCAATTGAAGGTGAACCTCTAGTAGATTCTAGATGCAAGATTTGTACCAAGATAAAGAAGAAGGAAAAGAGGCTATAGTTAAAACTTGACACCATAGAAAATCATATTGGTAAAGTTTACAAAAGAGAAAAGATAGATGCAGTTGAAAAACTAGTGGTGGTTTCGAAAATGGAAAATAAATGACATGATGTTAAAAATGCTAAAATTTATAATTATGAGGAGAAAATATAGATGAAGCCTATTGAAGTTAAAGGTTCTATTGAATCTTAACTTGGAAGAATACTAGGAAGTGAACAAATGGGAAAAGATGTCTAGTTAAGTGTTGTCTTTTATATTTTGAAAAGAGGGCATCTTATGATAGACTACCCATCAATGAGAACTTTGTTGAACTTTTTGAAAGTCCCTAACTATTGCAACAATCACTAGTCATTGAAGAATGGATGGGAATGAGCAAGCTTTCTCGTTGATGTTGAAAAAGAAGATGTAAATGCAAAAATAAAAGAGTCAACTTTTACTGCAGTGTCATTAGACAAAGTTATAGTAGTTGATAATACTTCCTAGATATGCATGCATCTTTATACTATACACAATCTTGTCTACCAACCTTTGCTACTATTTATTTCTAAAATGGAGCGAAGTGCAAATGAAAAAAAAAATGAATTGTTCAAGAAAAATCTAATTGAATATGGAGGTTTGGATAATATGATGATTGCCAAAAATTTGGTGTGTGTTGGAGCTGATGGAGTTTCATTAATGTAAGGTAATACAAATGGTCTTTGCATAAAGATAAAATATAATTTTGCAACCTACATTATTGGCATTCACTACATGGCCCATAGAATGAATCTAGCTTTTGGAGTTGTGAGCTCAAATGCTCAATTAGAGAAAGTTGAAACTTTAATCAAGGAGGCCTTTCAGTATTTCTATCAAAGTCCTAAATGATTGAGGTAATTTAATGTGTTTTTCAATGGACTAACTAGTGGGAACAAGCTTCTTAAGGATAATGATACAAGATGGATCTCTTTGGATGGACCAACCCATTGTCTTTTTTCAAAATATCCATCATTTCTTGGACTCATTAACTCCAAGAAGGACAAGTTGAAAAACCTAAAATATCTAGTCTTTCATTTGAACCTAACAGATGTAGAGATGCTCTTAACTTTAGCATCTTTTCTACCCATGCTAGAGGAGATGAGGGATATAATGAAAAAGGCCTAGCAAAGGGCTATGTTTATAGAAAAATACTCTAGCATGCATAAAATAGCATGCTTGACCCTCAATAATGTCTATCAATCTGTTAGAACATTATCTAATATGAAATTTGATAAGTGGCAAAAAATTACTTTCTTGGATAGTCCTAATAACTATCTACATATCAATGCAGATGGGGAGTTATGTGCTAGTGTACATGGAATTAACATATAATGCACTGCAGTGGCAGGTTGGAGAGAAATGAGGAGTGACTAGCAAGGAGGCTCGAGAGGTGAGAAACAGGTATTACAAAGAAATATTTCGCCAAGATCGTTGATTCTATAACTACTTTTGCAAAAGTAATTGCCTTTAATTTTTCCTCAAAAATTAGAATAAGATTCCCTCTAGATAAACTACTTGAATCCATGGCTATTGTGTTTCCTCAATATTGGAGTCTTAACTCTCCAAGTGATTTTCAAGATAGGCTATTGACTTTGATAAAGTAGATTTACAAAACTGAAGTAATCAATGGAGTAACTATAAATGAAATTCTAGAAGAATCTCTTTTGACAGAGCAATCAGGCCATTTTTCACACACAATGAGGAAACAATATAATTCTATGGAGAACCCCCATGAATAGGGGTCAAGAAAAAGGCTTTGGGACTGTCTAGGTTAGAGTGAAATGTTGAGATATTTGATATCAAAAGATCTCAACGTTACAAAATTATGTCTCACCATGATATTGGGTTTGGTGGAGGATAAGAGAGCTTTTGATGCTTTGGGGTTCATAAAGCCAAATATAAGAAACAAATTAGATAAGAATTTGGATACTTCCTTGAGGATGTACAATTCTAGGTATGATGTGCACACTTTTCCTTACAATGGGGTAGTCAAAATATGGAGAAAGAAATGTCAAAGAAGAGGGATGGGCAATATTTCTAACCAAAGTGGGATTGGTAGTGCCAAGAAAAATGCAACTAGTACTGAATCATGTACTCTGCTAGTAGTGGTAGTGGAGGTGGATGGATTTGTAGTGCTACTAATGAGCTTGAGATGTAGACTCTAGAAGTGGATAGACTGGTGTGATGGGCTTTGGTTTTCTTTTCTGGTTGTGCAATTCTCTAATTTGTGCTGACAATTCCTGAATTGAAATATTGCTTTCAGTGGTGTGTTTCTGCATCTGTATTGCAATGACTTCCCAAGAGTCCATGTTTCTAAATCTTTCAATCAATGCGATGCTCTTATGTACATGCTTGGTTGGTTTGTACCCATACTATACAAGCTTTGAGCCAATTATGTTTACTGGATCATACTACTAGTAAGCATCAACATCAGAATTAAACATTGTTAAAAACCTGTGTGCCACTTGGAATGCTGATCTGTCAAATGTGAATGCTCCACATGAGAAAGGAAAGGAAAAAATATGGCTTTTCTTTTGTTAGCCATGAAATAGTACATCTGCGCTCTCTATCTGCCATATATATTACAATGCAAAAACCCTCTATGTCACATGTATTGGAAGTTAGAAGGGTTCTATCATTGAACCATAAAATCTTAACACATTGTAGTCTTCCATGAAGTTCCTATTAGCCAAATGTATTTGACTTCCTAGTTGAATGCAATTTCTACAAGACTTGAGCAATGTAGGCATTGAAGTGTCTATAATTATATGACACACAGGTACCAAGAAGAAGTCAACAAAATCCTTGTAGTTCCTTCTACTGTAACTCATTGTTATAGACGGTGACCATTGGTATAATTTATCTTGAACATTAGGCTAGTTACATTGAAATATTTGATGATGCTTTGATAGCAAAAGATAGCACAAGTTGGTTGTAAATCTAAATGTCTTCTAGGAACCACTTTTAATCATTAACAATTGTTCTTGCATGCTATGAACAATGTGCATAACAAAATTATATCGTACTAGTACTACTTGATAATGAATATTATAAATAATTTCCAAAATTTTGGCACCCACTTCCTTGTTATTTTCTAACCCCAAACAAAATGATAGTAGGGATACAATATCCTAAACCCATTGCGAAAAAAATCAAATTTAGGAGGCTAATGATCACTTTGAAAATTGAATGGGGATAACATTAGTCCTCTGATAGAGGAATCCTTTTTATTTTTTGGTAATCCCTCATTTGACTCCACCAAGTTTTCTAAGTCAACGCACAAATTTGGGTTTTGTGCTACCCATGTTACTCTCAATTGATTAGCAAATTTTAGTCTTTGTTATGGACAAAATTACCTCTTGGGTATTTTTATTAATAATTGACTTTCTATTTTCATCATAGTTTTTGACATAGAGCATGACGAATTTTGGACAAGGGAATACTGGAGGAAACACCAAACAGGCTATTCCAGTAGGTCACTTTGCCAGTTTATATGTTATGGTCCCTACAATGGTATTATACTTAGAATACCTTTAATCCTTTCTTGGATTTGTCCACTTATTTTCAAGTGAATAAAAAATTTCCATGATATTTTTCCCATATATATTAAGATCATAAATATTGTGAAATTCATTAGTGAAACCTTGTGTTTTAAGTAGTTCAAAGAAGTCTGTCAAATCTTTCTCTTTTCCATGTTTCTCTGTTGCACTCTTTGTGTTTATTTTCATCATTATGAACTAGTAGTAAAATTTGAATAACTTTTCATAGTCACAAAATATAATTTATAGGGGTAGTTAAAAGTAAACCCCAAATCCTTTTGGCTTTTACAAATTTAAAGTAGATATAAGTAATTCTATTATTTACTTTGCAAATTAGCTCGAATTCTAGAATTTAGCTAGTAGCTATTCACTAATGAGTTAGGCTTACAAAGTTACATGCATGATTCAAAATTAAACCCTAAATTTTATAATCTATAGTTATAGTACAGTGATTTGTAAACCATTTAGTCGTCAAGATCATACTCATAAACTAAATTTGAGAAAAGAACTAAAAGACTGAAAGTGGTGAAAGAGTCGACAGACTGTGTTTCATTCCTCAACTAAGAAGCCTTTCTATAATTTAGATTTTGAAATACTATTGCTACAAGTTTAGAACTACAAAACTATTATCAATCAATGAAAAAAAATGTGTAAATAACTTTAGACAAAGGCATAATTTTTGGTATGTGACACATATTAGCTATTTATTTCTATTAGAGTGTACATTCTTGATTGTGCATACTACAACCAAGAGTTGAAGCTCGTACTCATAGTCATTGATTGAAACATAACAAGTAGTGATATGATAGAGTGGATAGTTGTCATCATTATGGGGACGTTGTTGTAAATGCAGTGTTGGTTTCCCTTTCAGACCAAAATATACCTCACGTCATTCATCTTTTGCAATCTAATGGTCGATGTAAAGTTGCGATGATGTTAATCCCTATTGCCTTAGAGTGACATGTCTAACAGTCCACATGTCATTATTGGGGGAGCCTTTGGTAAAGTTATGTCCCCATTTCCCCTTCCTACCTGAAACCTACTTGATACGAAAGTGGGCTACTATTAAACTTAAGTTATATTGTTCAATTAGTGGTGATAGTTTGATATTTGTTTCGTAGACCTTGATAGTTTGGCCTTTACAAATTTAAAGTAAATTAAGTAAATTTATAATTTACTTTGCAAATTAGCTAGAATTCTAGAATTTAACTAGTAACTACTCACTACTAATGTTTTAGGCTTACAGAGTTCAAACATGATTCAAAATTAAACCCAAAATTCTACAATCTATAGCTATAATATAGTGATTTGTAAACAAATTAGTCCTCGAGATCTTACATGGAAATGCCCATTTTATTAATATTAGAATATTTCCATACAACCCTATTGAAAGTGCAAGCATAGGGGAAAAAAGAACGAGGTAAAGAAAAGCCCCAATATAGCTCAAGACTGAAGTCATGTATACATTTATTTTCTCTAAATGGGACATGAAGAGGGCATCCCCTCTTTTACAAGAAATGTTAGGCGGCATACCCTTGGTTATTTAATAAAACCATCCATGATTTCATAGTCAACATAGTTATTTAAAATTTTCTTTGCTAATAGATTAACAATAATGTTAATATTTAAATAAGTAGGAGTAAATTTAAATATAAAAAAATGTAATGAGAGTTTTAGAGGTTGAGTTTTAGCGAGCTTTGTAGATTAAGTTAAAATAAAAAGCACAAGATGGTCACTAGTCTACTCTAAATGCCTCCCAAAGTTCCTCAATATTATCCCTGAGGGTTATGTCTTGTAGGATATCCTCCTTGATATAGTAACACTCCAACCAATCTTCTTCTAAGGGATCAATGATTAAGCAAAAATTGATGAGGAAACACAAGTTCCTCTTGTAGGAATCACTTTTTGCCCTGAAGTCAGCTGGGTTCTTTGTGAAGATGATTGGGTAGGTGACAATGGGTTCCCCATGAACATAAGGCATATTATAATCTTCTACTAATGGGATGGTAAGGTCATGCCTAATATTTTGGAGGAAATGTCCAAGTCGCCAAGCAGAACATCTTAAAAAAATTCCCTACATAAGGTGGCTTTGAGATCGAGGCCCACATAAAAATAGTGAGCAACTACATTGAACATGTATACAATATTTGGGTTGGACTAGAATATATTAGGACTATTAATAAGTTGTGTCCCTAAGCATCATAGAACAACCTACCAAATGACCCCATTCTTAACTTTGACAATTTGCATAATGTGCTCTATTTTGATTGGTCTATCGAAAGCCATGAGCCAAGAGAGGAAAGAAAGCTTGATTAGAGTATCCATTGAAGAAGAGTGGAGCCTAGAAAGCCAACCCTCAAGATAAATAGGTGAAGGGAAGCTTGCCAACCTATCACTATAAATTCCATAAAGGCATACAATCTAATAATTGAGAAAATCTTCTGAAAAGTATTGTCCTTGACATGAAAGAAATAAAGAAGGTGTATATTGTACAATGATATTTTTGGTAAAGATGCCATCTAGTGAGAAATGTGACAAGAAAGAGTAAATGTGAGCTACTAAGAAAAGAAACCTTAGGAAGAGATACATGATGTCAAACTATCTTGAAAAAACATGGTCATTTGTTTTCCTTGCAAGGGACAACTAAAAAAATGAATCCTAACTCTGAACTTTCATTCAAAATACAATTTGAGCCTTTGATTTTTTTAAATTCGAATGGATGCCAATGGATGTTCATTTTTTATGGCATTAAACTTCATAAGAAAAAACATTAGTTGATGTTTGTATTAGTAACAATAATAATAATAATGTAGTTTTCTGTTTGAGCAAACTAAACATGTGTCTTCTTTATAGGGGACAACAATAATTTTTTTAAAAGGGATTAACTTCATTACAAATGAAAACTTTTAAAGGTTAAAGCTTAATCATATTTAACTTTAAAAACACATTTCCAAATCTTTCAAGAAGTCTGCAAGTCCATAGTCCATTAAACAAAATTTGAAATGAAACTACATATTTTCATTAATATTCAAATGGTAATTACAATTTTTACAAGTAATAATGCAAATTTTATTGTAATTTGTTAAAATGAAACAAAACATAAAATACGAAAGTTATGAATAGTCAACCCTAGGGAACCCTAGTGGTGGTGCCCATCATCAGTCTAGATATGTTGCATGAGGATTAAATCTATAAATTCATCAAGATACTTGTTCTCTATAGGGTCCTCTATAATCTCAACATCCAGATAAAACCATTTTTTCAAAAAGTCTCTTCCATGTTGTGCCCATTTCCTATGGTGCCTCAATTGCTAGAAAATGAGGTCCAATAGAAATGGTTGCATTGCCACATTTTGGCTAGGTTGTAAAAGATTGCAAAATTGATGAGCCCAAGGGATACCCACCCTTAATTCTACATGCACGATGACGTCAATGTCATCACCTAGATACACTTCTTTGAACTTCAACCTGAATAGTATAAGCACGTTCGCCTTTTATCCTCTGAGATTGAGGAGAGACACTAGAAATTAGGAAGTAATGTCCATGTTGACATAGTATTTGTCTTCATTATCTAGAAACTTGCAACCAAGCAACATTTTCATGGCCTCAAAGATAAAAGGACCAGCATCATCACAAATTTCATTTATGTTTTCATCAAGAAAAGGACCTAGAAATGCCCTTTGTGGTTCTTCCAATTTGATATTATTAGAGTGTTCATTGTAGACAATTTACCTAAACTAAACAACTTACACCACCAACACTAGAGGTAGGGAGAATTCACTGAAACTAGATAGATTTTTCCTATACTATGTGAAAATTATCACTACCAAACATTACCATAATCACTTTGTAAAAGAAATTGATAAATGATGAAGAAAAGAGCCTACTAATAACTTAATAGCGAACATACATTATTACATAATAATATGTTTGCAGCAAACAATTTTTAAATATATGTTCGCAATGAACATATTTAGTATGTTCGTTGCGAACATATGTTAAACTCGATTTTTTATATTAAATGGGCATGTTCATTTTTTATAGAAAATGAAGGGGTGCATACAAGCTTCATACTCTTTGGTAACTAATAACTAATTTGTAGAATTTTCCCCAAAAGACTACGAAATGATTTGGAAAACAAGAAAATTAATGGAGTACCCACCACATAGCTTGAAACATTGCCAATATATTGTCAATGTGTTCTACGTTTGTAGCATGTGGATTGATCCCCTTTTGTCATCAAATCATGCTTGGTACAACTCCTCCCTTTCTGCCCCTTGCACCAATTCATGTTGATCATTGATATACTTGGGACAATTTATCCAAAGATCCTACACAACATTCATCATGCTACTAATATATCTTACTAATTTTCTTCAAACCTAACCTACCCTGGGTGCACTACATGGTTTGGTGCATGTCTTGCTAGATGCTATTGGAAATGATGGAAGAGATCATGAATGAAGAATGGAATTGGTAAAGAATTTTTTCAATCATTGTTTTGTCATTGATGTCAAACTTGCTACTTGTAGAAATGGTAATTTCTTTAGTGATCCAAATACTATCAATTGGTTGATTGACAAGGAGGTGGCAATCAATAAGATGTAACTAGAGAACCTAAAGAAAGGTTGAAGTTATGATGTTGTAAAGAAGTATAAGGATCAGCTAAGCCATTAATGAAATAGTATATTGATGAGATACTCTAACAGGATGGACACACTGAGACATATCAAAGATGCAAGGTTTAACTAAGTCATTTGAGAGAGCCGAGCAAGTTCAACTTTAGTGTGTGCCGAGCAATTCCTCAGGTGTCGAGCAAGATCATTTAGGTGCCAAGCAACACATTATTGTTCAGGTGCCGAGCATTAGAAAAAGGTAATGGATGCTGAGTAAGTCTTCACGTGCCAAGCAAAGAAGAAATGCTAGAGGTGCCAAGGGCCAGTAAAATAATAGTAGAAGCTGAGTAACCCAGTTAATGCTGAGCATCAGTAAACCAATGATGCCGAGTTGCTGCATTATTTGTTAAGACAAAAGATTCACTAGATCAGTGATGATAAGTTTGTTACATCAAATTTTGTGTATTAGTTGGATGATAAGGATGATGAGTAGATGTCACAAAATTTCATATGAACCATGCAAACCAATTCAAGGAAATTGCTAATGGATTTATCATGAAGTTTCTAGAAGAAACAATTTGGAGGGAAAACAATACCATTTTCTCAAGATCAAATCAAATTGATGAGTGGGAAATGAAGTACAAAACTTCTTTATAAGGAGTTACAGGTCAGAGATCTAGTGTGTATGTATGAGAGGGAGTTGATCATAAGTGTGGTCACATGAAGAAGCCAAGAGGAGTAAGAACAAAACATCAAGACTCCGAGGTGATCAAGTGACCATAGAGTGCATTGGCATAATGAGTGGAAGAACTCAAGGAGATAGATCTTTAAGGGTGAACAAGCTGTTAGCACTGTAAGGGAGAAAAGCCAAGCAAAGAAACGAATTGAAGAGTGATATGAAATCTGCAAGGTTAGGGTTGAAATCTTTATCAGGTCAAAACCCTTCTAATACTTTCTTACCATTGTATTAGATATTGAAATCCTACATTGCTAGGTTAGCTTAACAACTAGGTGGATAAGCCTCAGGAAAAGGATAGAAGATCCCCGACAGAAGGATAAAGAGATCCTCAGGAGAAGGATAAAGAGATCCTTAGGAGAAGGATAGCAGATCCTTAGGAGGAGGATAGGAGATCCTTAGAGAGGGATGAAAGATTCTTTTGAGAAGGTGACTGGAAATCCCCTGGACTTCAGTGAGCCTAACAGCTCTATGTAAATCCTTTAACAGGGTGACATTCTAAGTTGAATGTTCTTAAGTCCTCTAATAGGGCACGCTCCTAATAGGGTGTAGAAATCCTTTAATAGGGTCACATCTTACAGTGCGTAAAGCCTTTAGCAACATAGGCCTTTAACAGAAATCAGAAGCGGTTGAAATCAATTATGCAGTTATTTTGTGGGTATCATCCCCACTCCAATTTTACCTTCTTATTCATCGAGGGTTTTTGATTCATCAAAATCCTTTTTGTTATAGTGTGATGCATGTTTATTTTTTATGATTGTTTAATGTTTAACTGCATGCATGATAAGAAAGTAAAAGGATAGTACTTTTGATTTACTCTTGTTTTATTAGAAAGTTTGAATTGGACATTATTGGACCTTGAATAACTAATTCACCCCCCACCCCCCCACCTCGCCCCCTCTTAGTTATTCTAAAGAATTCTAACAGATGCTCCCAAATAGGAAGTCCCATGCTCATCTCCTTTAAACCAATTGCACTTGTTAATCTAGATAAAACCTTGCACTCTGAGTACACGTATTCATTTTCGCCAGCAACTTGGTTTTATAAAGCATGCATTTAATGCTAAAAGGAAATTAATTTTCATATTTCACATGCTTTAAAAACAAATTTTACAACATTTGCCAATGCATTACATTTTTTTGCATTAAAAGCAACCGAATCACCTAATTAATTATGTACCCTTTCTAGCTAAGGGGAAAAATCACCTCATATATTATGTATTTTTTCCATCAAATGGGAAAACATTGCCTCATAATTCATATATTCTTTCCATTCAAGAAGAAAAAATGGTTTCCTAAATTGTGTATTTCACCAAAGAAAAATGAATTAATTGCCCTATTTTTATGAAATTCTTTCACGTTGGAAAAAAAATAGCCAATAAAATTAAAGTATTTGTATGTTAAAAAAAAAGCACCAAGGGAAAATAATGTTTTCCTTTGGAAAAATGATGGATTTTCCAACATTTTATAAATTTTCTGTGGAGGGGGTTTCTTAAAGTTATCCTTGATCAATGGGCAATAAAGTTAGGAGTAGATCCATATACCAATTATAGTATGGTCAATAATTGATTTTTGAGTTTGGACATAGGATATTGGATTCAGACAGATATTTACCATGAATTATGCATTTGGACACTTATGGATTGTAGATACATGCATTTTGATTTTTCTGTTATCTGTAACATAGCTGGATGACCGCAAGAAGTTGGGTCATAATTCCACGGAAGTCAAATCTACAAAATTGTACTTCTCAGAAACGGGTACTCGATTTTTAAAAAATCGAGTACCCATTTCTAAAATTATGCTTCGGGCACCCGAGCCAAAATTTAAAAATTAGGTACCTGATATTTAAAATGGATCGGGTGCCCAAGACGCTTAACTATTGGGCGCACACCTTTTTAAGAATCGAGTACCCAATTTCTTAAAAATCAAGTACCCAATTGCTTAAAAATCGGGAACCTGATTTGCAAAACTTTTATATAGTGCTTCTTTGGCATTTTAGAGGTCATTTTCATGACCTCAAAAATGGGAGCCCAATTAGAGACACATGTGGGAGCCCATTTCTCAGCCCTACCGACTACCCCCTTGCTGCTAGTTTTTGATACCCAGGCATTTTAATATGTTTTATACTATTTTACTTTATTTTTTTCACTTTTCATATGTACGTAAAATTGTAAATTTACATTGTTAATGAACTTAAATGTTTAAATTTTTGTATTTGTTAATTAAAATATAGTTTCGTAAATGTTTATTTAAAAAATTATTATTTTAGATGTTTTGAAATGTATTTAATTTATGTATTTATTACAATGTTGAATGATTAGATTAGATGTAAATTTATTGTTTAAACATGTAATTTTACAAATAAATATAACCTCAACCTAAAACCATATAACCTCAACCTTGTTTTAACTATAACCTTGACCTAAAACCATATAACTTCGACCTTGTTTTAACTATAACCTCGACCTAAATCTATTGTTTAAACTATAATCTCGACCTAACCATATAAATAAAACCCTAAACATATTATAAAATACTTAATCACATAACAGCCGGCCAAGGGATCCAAACAAAAAACTTATAGTATTTAAAATGATTTTACTTAAATTGTATTGTACTTTGTTTCATGGATCGAAAATGGATGATGTAAACTATTTTATAAATGTATATTCTTTCACCCTTTCATACCCTGTGACATGTACAGTGGATGATTGTGCATTCCGAATTAATTTTTCAAGTGGCATTCAGAACAAATGTATATAAATTATTTAAATGGATTGAACTAAAGTAGTTAATATGAACTTTCATGTGGACACATTATTTATTTTACTTTTAGTATTTTATAATTATTTAAAAATGAAATCTAAATGTGCTCATTAAGGAATGCAATCTCTTATGTTTTTCATAAATGTAAATTATTGTGTGTATGTTATTGCTTACTTGGTAAAACTTTTGATTAGTTCTTTGGATCCCATGGCTGGGCGTCATTTATGATTAGTTCTATAATGTCAATTTGTATTGAGTTTAACTCTAATCATAACCCTTACTATCATCTTAACCTAAGTAATCTTAATTTGCTAAAACCTACACCAGGTAATATATAAATAATTAAATAATTTTCCTATCTTATCTTGAGTACTAATTTTATAAATGTCAAACCCTAAGATTGAAAGGTAACCCTGGCCCTTAACTAATTAATATTATACTTATAAATCAAATTGAATTAAACCATGATCATAAACCTAATTATATATCCCAACTTAAGAGTAGAAACCTTGAATTTAACCTTAAAAATCCTTTCCCCAACCATTAACGAAATTGAGCCATTACCCTAGAAGATTGAACCAAGTTAAACGTTGACCTTAAGACTAAACCAAATCACCCTAAACTAGAACTCAATAATATATTGAACACTTTAAAAAAAAATTCAAACCTAACTTTTTTGAATTAATGTTGGTTTTTAATCTAAAAGCTCTAACTATAATTCTATATCTAAAACCAAATTTAGCACTTTAAAACTTAATTCAATTTATTAACTCTTGTCCTAATTGAAACCTAAGCATGTAAACCTAATCAAACAGTACAAAACAAATTGAACCTTAATACTAAAACTAATTAAACATTGATATCAAGGTCTCAAAATGATACATCATAAAAAAATTAGAAGAGACTTGAACAAATCAGGCATCTAATTAAGTAACCCTCCCTGACCATCAAGAGGTGGAGGTGTGCACATCAGTGTGAGTACGAGCCCGGAGTAGACCCTTGGATGGGTAGCCTAAATGTTTATTACCTTTGCAGAATGGAAGGCCACATAACAAAATATTGCCTTATTCTATAAAAAGAAATACCCACCCCCTAGTGATATATATAGTAAGATCTTTTTCCTAATTTTACTATCAATTTTTTTGGTTAGAAGATGATGATAGTTCAAAATGATTTAGAAGATAGGGATAAAATGAGAACCATCATTCCTAGAATGAAGATGCATTATTCCAAGTGATAAACCCATTTCTATCATAAATCAACTCCTCCATCCAAAAAATTAGTAATGAGAAATCCCTACATCAAGTAATCAATGGAGGGCTCATAAAATTGATCAAGTGATCAACAGAGGGCTCATAAAATCCCTAGGTCAAGTAATCAATTGATACCCAAGGGGAGATAAGAATCTCATTAAAAATTAGAGACAGGACACTCCTAAATGCGTATCATACAAAATAATTATTGCCAAGGTCTTAGCCTCTAGACTAGCAGCTATCCTACCGAAGATCATTAACCCTACACAAAAGTGTTTTGTTAAGGATATTTATGCATATTGGAGAACTTGGTAACCTATTGGAAGACTTTGGATTGAGAAACATTTCTAGGATAGAGTGTAGGCATGCTCAAGTAATTGATTATGAAAATGTCTACGAAAGGGTGGAATGGAGTTTCACTATGATGATGTTGCAAGCCCTCCATCCAATATTAAATGTCAAATGGTGTCCTCTCTTATGATTTGTGTCTAGGTTTTAGTAAAGAAATTAATAGGGTTAGATCATAATTTTTAGGACTCTACAGATCAATTATGAAAGGGTGTCCTCTTGCATCCTCTTTATTTTTTATTGTTGAACATTGGCTCATTACATTATCTCCTTAGAGATAACCAGTTGTCTCTAAAAGTTAGAGGATCTACTCTCCAAATAATTAATAAGTATCTAATGTACATAGTTTGTTGATAATATATTTGTATCCTTTTTAAGCTAGAAGAGTGCAACACGAGTCATTTAATGATCAAATTGGACCTCTTTTCTTTGTATCAGGTAGTAAGATTTATGTCTCTACATCTATCTTATTGGGGCTAAATATTGAGTCCCCTACCTTGTGTTGTAAATATGGTATTGGATGGAGATTTCATAATTAAGTGGTTAGGTACCTAGGGATTCCATCTATAGTAAACCCTAACATATAAATGAAATGTGTCTTTATATCAACAAGAAAATCTTTGGAAAAATCAACAACTAGAACTCTAATTATCTCACTTTGGTTGGTAGAATTCAAGTACATGTTAAAAGATTCTCTCCTTGAATATTGGGTGTAAATTTGTCTTCTTCCTGCTCATTTTATTTAAATCAATTTGGTCTTCCATATAAATCTATTAGGACCATTTCGTGGATAGCCAAGGGATTACTTTGGCAATAAAATGGATAGCCAAAGCTTCATAAGGTAATCAATTATGGATTATGATTAGAATTAGGATTATTATACATGGTTAGGGATAGGGTTCACATGTAAATTAGTTCATTACCTGACATGATCTACACTTATAGTTTGCAAGAAGGTTTTCAACTTGGTGCTATACTATATTTTTGAGATCTTCTGAAATTGCTTTTGTAAGAGATGTTTATCTCAATACCTGTATATGTACATAATATGATGGTGCTTCCCCATACATATGTACTCAATATACTTTACACATTATATGAAACTTCTTATATTTTCACCTTTACATCTTTTCCCCCTTTCTAATGTAAATGCCAAAGGTGAATTTTACATGGTTATTCCAAAATGTGACAAGAAGTCAGAACATACCTTTAGAATTAGTGCCATTGTCTTGTCCCAGTTTTCTTGTAACATCTTGTTTGTGTGCAATGTAATCTAAACTTATGCTGATAATTCTATCATCTAATCAACAATGGAGAAATTGTTAGCATGTGCTCTATGACATGAGTGTTTTTGACACATTTCTAGAGAATATTTTTTTTTAGCCAACTACTTTTTGTAGAACTACATATGACCAGGTTTACAACAATAATGCATGAGTTAAGTTTTAGACTTTGATTATTTGAAGAATCATGAAGTTTTTTGTATCCTTTTAGATATAGTAGAATTGTCCCCTAATTCCCAAAAGCCCCAAAATTCTCCTCATCCCTAGGTGACTTAGTTAATGGGGATGCCCATTTTAAGTGTTGAGATTTGTACTTGGGCATTTTTGACACCTTTCCAAGAACAATTTTTGATCAGCCAACTACTTTTTGTAGAATTTCATATGACCTACTTTACAAAAATAATGTCATGTGATAGATTTTAGATTCTTTGAAGAATTGTGAAGTTTGTTCTATCCTTTCTATATATAGAATAATTGTCTTTGCCTTTGTCCTTGGTATTTAATGTTTTTTCATGTTGGATGTGTTATTGTTGATAGAAAACTACTTATGTTAAAAGTGGATAATAGTTAGGATTCAAACTACAATCATAAATATTTTTTAATCAATTCATAATTCTATCTCTAAGCTTTCATTAGATAATTGTAACCTTAACTCTCGTCTTAGGACCATAATAAATATTCGATACAGGTAAATATAATTGTAACTAAAACCATAATCCTAGGTAAGTTCCCTAACATTAAAGGATCGCAATTATTATAATAATCTTAATCTTAGCCATCATGAAAACTGTTAACATAACAAAATTGTAAACCATAACCTTGTCATAATCTTAACTTTGTTTCATCCTGAGACATGAATGTATGTATAATCCATAATGAGTTCATACTTAAAAATTTAGTATTTAATGTTTAATTTGACTTAAGTGTTTAGCTTTATTTATAATTTAATTGATATAATTTTAATAAAGATATGCGCATTTATATAGATCTAGTTGATAAATTTTAGATTTAAATTTTATTAAATAGTAATTTTTTCATACATGTATTATGTTCATTATGCTCTAAAATCAAATTAAAAGAATGTATATATTGTAAATTACAGGACCTCACCACTGCTGCATTTGGTAGTTTTGATAGTGCACCTCCTCCCGTTACTGAGGGACATCCATCTCATGTGGTATAATTTATTTTATTATGTAGTGAATATTTAATTTATTTGCAAGCTAGATTTTCAGACCCATTTCAATTAAGCAAGTACATGATGAGACGTGCCCCATGTTACATAGGGTGATACATCTACCTCACAGGGTGTCTGACATGACGAGATGACTCATATTACACATGATGATCCATTTGAGTCCTCTTCATGTGGAGCAAAGAGGACATTTGATTAGATAGATTAGGTCTTGTTGGCACCTATAGATTGTGTTTTATGATATATATATATATATATATATATATATATATATATATATATATATATAGCCAATAGTGGCATGTTGTGATGGTTAAGTTGTTGTGTTGTTATCCTTGCCATCAAGGTTCAAATCTCATGGGGATGAGGTCCCCCGTTTGTGGCCTCATTGGTTCATAGCTTCAGGTCAAAGCGTTTACCCCTCTCAAAACTATATATATATATATATATATATATATATACATATATATATATATATGTATGTATATACATATATATATATATATATGTATATACATATATATATATATATGTATATACATATATATATATATATATATATATGTATATACATATATGTATATACATATGTATATATATATATGTATATACATATATATATATATATATATGTATATACATATACATATATATATATATATGTATATGTATATACATATATATATGTATATGTATATACATATACATATATATATATATATGTATATATATACATATATATATATATATATGTATATACATATACATATATATATGTATATACATATACATATATATATATATGTATATATATACATATACATATATATATGTATATACATATATAAATATATATATATATGTATATGTATATACATATACATATATATATGTATATACATATACATATATATATGTATATGTATATACATATATATATATGTATATGTATATACATATATATATGTATATGTATATACATATACATATATATATGTATATGTATATACATATACATATATATATGTATATGTATATACATATACATATATATATGTATATACATATACATATATATATATGTATATACATATACATATATATATGTATATGTATATACATATATATATATATATGTATATACATATATATATATATATATATATAAAATTTATGATGTATGTACACTTTGTGTTAGGATAGTTAAAACTGTATGTTAGACCATGTACTATTTTTTTACGATTTCTTATCATCCTTGTGTATGTAGTACATATATTACTACGTTTCACCATGTTTTAAGTATATTCAAACCATTTTCTTTATTCTGACATATTTTATTCATGAACATATGACACATTTTGTAAGTATATATGCAAGATGAACAATAATTTTAACTATCTATAGAGAATTATTGGATAAATATCACATCAAATTTATGCATTGAGATAATACATACAAATAAAATTGACCTACTCGATTAAAAACTATGTTGATAACGTACCTAACAATGTATCATAAGTGATCTTAATGTGTTGTTTGGTAATGTAAGAATCATTATCACCTAATAAGACCTATTATGTGGTAGTAAACATATGAATACCTATCATAACGTATAATAGACATAATGAATTATTAGGACTCCCATGTCCCCTTAAGACACACATGTATGGATAACATACCTAACAATGTACATCATGTAAGTGATCTTAATGTGTTGTTTGGTAATGAAAGATATAATCAATACAATGAATACAATGAGTAATGATCTTTAAATTATCATGTGCAAGTCACTTGTTTTTAATATTACAATCAATAGTAATTTGAAACTTCAAACAAACATTAATTTAAACATGCTTGAATGTAAAAGTAATAGAACAAAATAGGAGGTCATTACTTAAATTGACAATTAATTTATAATAATTTATCAAGTGCACATACCTTTAACTTTCAAATAGAAGTAAACTCTCATTTTTGAATTAGTTTGTACAACATATTTCACAATATATGTAAGACAATGTCAATGATATATTTATAGTTCACTGAACTCATTTGAAACATAAAATTGGTTGAACAATCTCTTCAAATGAGGTCCTGTAAAATAAAAATGTAAAACAAAAACACACATGTTAATAAACACATAAATTAATATTCAAGGTATCTGAACTATGTAAATATATATGTGTAATTTGTATGTACTTACTATGTGAAATTGCACAAGATGTTGATGTTCAATCCACTTTAACACTTAAATTTGCATAAATTGTAATTGAGACCTAAATAAGAGGTATATAAGTTCTCTAAATTGGTATTGACAACACAAATATACATGTAATTAAATTATATAAGTACATATATATAAAAATAATACAATAACGAAAAAACTTACATGTGTTTGATTTAAATGTAGTCATCCCACTATACCATCTGCATCCTCTCTCTTTTGCAATGCATCTATGATTGTCTCGTTCTTGTCCATTGAAATTGTCCATAATACCTTATTGGTGGGTCTCCCTTTGTACCTTTCTAATTTGATATTTTTTGCCACAACCAAATGAGAATAGTGTAAAATCTTCTTTTCGGTTTGGTAGTCTTCAAATGTTGGCAAACCATTTCTTCTTGTTAGGTATCTACATAGCCAGGTGCCAGCTACAACAATAGACCTGATTGGATACTCAAAACCATCATCGTCTACTTGATGACATGTCATTTTTTTCTTAAGTTCCACACATCTAGCTAGCCAATACTAAGTCTGTTCATTATTATCACTAGGTGCAATAATAGCATAAACATGTCCTACAAGATAAGATAAAGTATAGAAACACTTTAATCACTCGTGTACATATGCAAATTATATAAATTGAAGCATGAGATTGCAAAAAAATCTAATTAAATTGTGCATAGCAGGTTCTATGAGGTATGAAATACGATCATAGTCTTCTGATGCAAAAGTAACATTCTAACCTTCATTTACTATATCATCTTCAAAATGTGTGTCAGTAGGTGCTAATGATCTTTGTTGCCAATCTTCAACCCATTCTGTATTCTCACATTCTTCCCATTCACCTGCAAGACAAAATTGACAAAAACAAGAAAGCTCCCTAATCCATATAGTCCAAGTGTCAGAATCTGAACTCCTAAATGAATGCCATTTAGCTGAACCCCTAATTGTATCACAATCATATCTTGAAGGGATATTATTTTCTTCAACTAGGTAGAAGAAACATTTGATTGTAGAGTTTTGACTTGATCCCGTGTATAAATATTTGTTACACCATTCAACAATCTCATGTGCATTTTTGAATTTAGCTCTTTCCTCAAATTTTAATTGCTCTTTACTAAGGGCTCTCTTCACACATGCACCTGCACCATCATGTCCTCCTTTACCATGTCCAGCCTCAAAAAAACTCCACACATGTTGGATGCTACTTTGCTTATGTGTCCTACTCAACCAATAGAACATTCTAGCATTCTTGAATTGTCCTATATAATTATCTGACCATATCCAATGTTGTGTCATTTGAATTTGTCTCTCTTTTAAATTATCATAAAAGACCTTGAAACAATATTGGAAAAACTTAGATGAATGGAGTTTAATATCACTTAAATAAAAATGGTACTCTCTCAATATTTTTCAATCCTCCTCTGTACTATTAGGTGCATGCCTATAAACTATATGAACATAAATTGTTACTTGCACTGAATTGTAATATTGTGGTTGTACCTCTTCTTGCGGTACACGCGTGTAGTTCTCTACAAAGTCAACAAATGAAAGTATAGTACCAATTGGAAATGTATTCTTACATATGCAAAATTATCCATCAAGCCATCTAGAATATTGAGAGTGTTTAACATATTTTGGTATGATCACACTCTTAAACTCATCCATAAATGCATGACAACTAACTTTATCTGTAACTAGATCACACCTTCTTCCAAACTTCCCATCCTTCAATGGATATTCAATAGTTTTGAATCTTTTTACCTCAACTAATTGTTTTCCAAAAGTAGTCAAAGCATTTTCATGCAAACATTCATCTAACAAAGAAAGATTGCTGCACATATCACATGTACTAGAAAGACATGCGTTGAAAAGAAAGTATTGATCATTAGGTGGCTTACAAAACAAACTTGATATGAAATCTTTTATTGTTTGAGGTGTTATTTTTATACCACATTCTTGCAACATTTTTTTAGTATGCATGGTACCACATATAGATTGAAATGCATCATAATGGTAACGAAATTGAATATGAGTTTTACAACAACATGTGATTCTTTCCTTGTTAATCCTTACATACCATGGTTTACACTTTTCAAAAGATCTTTGACTAATGGTAATATTTAATACCTTACCATCTACAAATTTTTTAAACAATTCAGTTTGAGTCATGTCCAAAAGGTGTTTAGAATGTGGATCACGTATTTTTGACCCAATTCTCAATTTTAGAACATCTCTTGAATTAGGTGATACTCTTGTATTATCATGCCAAAAATTTTCAATCAAACTTTTGATTTCACTAGTAAGTTTCATATTACATCTCGAGAGTCTACCACTAGAAGTCCATAAAATATTTGTTGGATCACATTCAAAGTTAACCCTTCTCTTTACAACTCTTTCTAAAGTCTTACAATTCAATTAAGATATCCACTTATGTTGGTAATCAATCTTTTGTCAGATGTTGATTTGTTAACTAAAGCTGATGTTATTGCTCGTCATGTTGCATTCTTATCTTTAGACTGACTTTTCTTTTCGATAACATCAAAGGCACTAGCAACAGTGGATACAACTTGTTTTAAAGACTCATTTTTACTTTTTGGTTTTGCATACATTCCCAACCTTCTCATTACTTTTTGCATTTTAGATATTTTAATTAGTTGCAACATTAGCTGACATTGAAACCCAAATTTCTTATTATAAAAAAAATGCCTATACAATCTATTAGCATGTGTCCTAATTTGTCTCCATGATGGGGACACAACCCAAGAACAAAATGGACACAACAGAAAAGGGAAAATTATATTAACTGAGAAAATAAGCTAGTACAAACAATACAGGAAAATAAACTTCAAAACATGCCCTAAGGGCTTACAATAGCATTAATCTAGAGATAATTTCTCCTTTCAGTACCTCCTCTCAAACTCCACTCCGAATTGCCTTTTACAATGCCAGAAATCTCCTTAAATAGACCTCGGAGGGTTAAGGACTAGGAGTACATTCTAGAAAGTGCTAGTAGGCATCCAACGACCAAATAGAATGTTCCAGAAGCTGCATTAGAAGTCGGTGCAAATCTAGAAGAATCCAGAAATGGTAACCAAACTTCTGGGAGGCATAACTTTTGAACCGTAGCTCCAATTGACAAACTGTTTACATTTTCAGAAAGCTCTCAAAGCACTCTATAGCCCTATGGACCAGCTTTGCTTGTCCCCCATTTTTCGTCCCTTTTTGAGGTCATTTAATGCCCCTAACCTGACTTTGAAGCATTCTTAGGAGGTCTCCAAAACCTGAAAAAATTGCAATAACTTTCAAACTATGGGGCCTTTTGACCTGATTCTTTTTCTGGAATGCTCTAAATCACAATTACATTCATCTGGCCAATTCACACCTTCTAGGTCACCAAAATGATGGCCAAATTGCATGCTCCTATTTTTTTGGGATTTTCTAGCACACTGATAGTTGAACTGTGAGAGTTGGAACCTTTATTTGACCCAAATGGGTGTCCAAAAATGAAAACACATGAAATAGAAACTAAGTCTAACTACATTTTTTGGGTGACACAGGATTGCCCTTATACCTCTGGATGCTCCTGCATCACTCCATGAAACCAATCCCTCAAGATTATCTAACACATCATTAGGAATATAAAAATTATGTTCAGACACTTTAGTATCATCCTGACATGTTTATCTAGTAGTTGGTGTTTCTATGTCTACATTCATACAATTTTTATTTTCAGACACTTTACTATTTTCACTGTTATTTGGGATTTGAATATCATTTTCAAATTTTCTTGGCATTTCTTTTGGGGCAGGCATTTCAATTGGAGTGTTTAACTGCATGATCGTTTGACAATTGCTTCTCATGAAGAAAATTTAAATCATTTAAATTGTAACCTGCTTCCAAAAAATCACCAATTTCATCATGAGAGAAAATTTGAGGGTTTGGAGACACACTTGTATTGAACACATAATTAGAATGTGCACCTAAATTTTCTTGTATTGGGTTCTCTTCTTTGACTTCTTCGTCCATCGTGGTATCTTCAATGTCTTTCTCCTTTGAAACATTGTTCAAGTCTCTAATTCTCTGTCTTCTCTCTCGTTGACGTTGTGCTTCATTCTCTTTATTTGCTGCAATCTCCTCATCTATCAGAACTCTTGCTTTCTTCTTTCTTCATTTTTTTGATCCCATGTTTGCACCAGTTTTGAATTTGAATCAGTAGCCTGCAAATTGTATAAGAGGACAAGAAAATAGAATAAGAGTGATGAAATTCAGTGTTGTAGGTCGAAACTGTTGTTCAATCATTTCAATCATTCAAATTGGGTCAGTGGGGCAGCTTTTGGGACCCAACAGGTACATCAGAAATGGGTACCCAATTTCTTAAAAATTGGGCACCCAATTTTTTAAAACTCGGGTACCCGTTTACAAATCGGGTACCCAATTTTTAAAAAATGGGTGCTCGATTTTTAAAAAGTCGGTATAATGGTTTAAAGAAATCGGGCACCCGATTTATGAATTACAAATTGTGTGCCCGATTCTTGAGACATGAGAGGGAATTTGGCATGGCTCTCGACTTTTGCATGGGGTTTTGCCTTGGGGAAAGGCATGGCATAGGCTTGGTCCCACCAAGCCATGCCTTTGTACTCCTTTTTTTTTCTAAGGCATTTAATCAACAATTTTTGATATTATCATAATTTTTTTATAGTCATTCCTATTGAATTTTTTGACAAGACAAAAACCCATTATAGGTCTTGCTGTTCTGATTTCAAAAATGTAAATTTTATAATTTTATTAGTTTATTTTCTATTTTTCCATTATTTATTAATCAAAACTATCTCTTAAACATTAAAAAGTGACATTCACTAAAACTTTAATAACTTTTTTATTTTATAAATTTTCTTAAATTAATTTATATGTCATCAATCTACATACAATTCTTTTGATGTTAAAAAAAAAAAAAATGAAAAAAGTGAGATTTTGATCAAATTATGTGGTCCGTACACGAGAGGTTTTAAAATTTACCTTTATAGCCAATTAATAATTAATAAAAAAAAAATTATTCAATGAAAAATTAAGAAAAAATATTGTCATCAATCTTAGGTGTATTAGGTAACTCCTTTTAAAAGGATTTGCAAAAAATCATTTATTTGTGTCAAATTATGGTGTCCGTACACGAGCATGGTATGGTCCTGAAACAAGCATTTTAAAAAAGTGGTTTTTAAAGATCCATACCAAAAAAATAATCTATCATATGGGTGCACAAATAAATTACATATTCAAAAACTAGATTCCGAACACTAAAAAATTTATTTCTAGAATTTTTTAATATTCAATCTCTAAATACCTCAAATTTTGACATCAATTGACAAAAAATTTCAAAAACAGGAAAAACACTTCCACTTTTTGGCCAAAAGTGAGACCCAACTTCTTGCATTGACCCAGCTGTGTGTGTGGCATAGAAGAAAAAATCTTGTGGAAAAGAATCAGCAAACTAAAAGTATAACATGTTTAGAAAAAATCAGGATTTAAAATAGAAAAGTCTAATTTAATATTACATCATTTATATGCATGTACTAACAAGCTCTAGTTTGTAGTTGTGTCTTCTATGCATGTCCTATTGAGCTCCCATTTGTAGTTGTCACCTATAAATATCATAAAATATTTTGCTGCCTCACAGGTTTTGAGGTCTCACAAGATGGTGGGTGATTGAAATTTCATATGCTTTAAAAAAAATTAATTTTATGGAATTCAAATGCAAAAGGATAGTTGAAAATTGTAGTTAGTGATGTTTTAGAAAAAAAGATTTTTGGGGGATAAAATCCTCCACAAGATAGCTTTGCAAAAATTTGGGTATAATCAGGTATTTCGGGGAGACTTTTGCATCTCTAGTATGTAGTAAACAATCATTTAAGACCAAAGGAGCTCAGAAACTTGGGAAATAAATAAACAAGAATAGACCCTTTGATCTCCAAAGCTTCAATGGGTACATCTAATAATAAATATAGTTTTTATTTTTGTATATCATTCCTGACTTTTAAGCATTTACATTGTCACTGCATTATTTTTAATTGAGCCAATGTGTACATGGTTTAATCTACTCCTTAGCCCTAACATCCATAGATCTTTTTGGCATAGCATTTATTTTCTCAGGCATAGAAAGTTGTTTCTTTCTATAATGATGACATACATTTTTTCTTTGTATCAGTGGTTGGCAGGTATGAAGACCATGAGAATGATTTTTCTAGTAGGCTTGAGTTGGACCACCCATTGTTGAATGATATTTTGCAACATGACTAACAAAATCTTGGTATCTTGTCCAAGACCCCTTTTCTTTATTAGTTTTATATGTAGTTTAGTTGATTTTTTCTTATTCTTCATAAATCTATCATCAAATTGTGCAGATGAATTCTGTGCACTTATGAAGTTTCCAACATGCCCTTAACCAAGGGGAAAGTGAAATTATTCTTGTAACTTTATAGAAAGTAAAGGTGTCAGCATCATTCTTATTGTAAATCAAAATCAAGGGGTGTTGAGGTTTACTAGTAAAACACCAAAATTCTCCTCAATCATAGTAGATGTAAAGGAGAAGCTAGTTGCATTCAATGAATAGATGGACTATGGTAATTCATTTTTGATTTCCATGATGGGCCAAAGCACTATTCATTTATTTTCATTACAAGTTCATTTCTTTTTCCCTAAATAGAGTGCCTTTGATCTATGCATATCTACATAGTCATTTGAAGACATTACTTTTTTCCTATCATTTTGGCATAAGATTTTGGTCTTTAGTGTGGGTTCATTGTAAGTGTAATTAATGTTCTTTATTATATGTTCAATTAAGATGATATTTTAGAAAAATAAATCTTTTAGACTAAGTGAAATCACTGTAATACTATAATCTTTGGCAAATAAGTATAACTCAAGTAAAGTAGTGATACAAAAAGGATAATGTCCAAGTAAAAGAAAGAATGGATACCCATATAAATGATAAAATTAGAGATAAGATACTTGAGATCAAAAAGTCTAATCTTGATTAAGGACAACTTCTTTTGGTTTCTCACCAAAAAATTATTCATGAGAAGTCCCATTTACACTAATTTTATTACACAACTGTTACATGTACACCAACAAATACTTGGTTTTCTCTTTGACTTTGATTTTGACATATATAAACACATTGTAATTGGTATATCTACAAAAATTCTTATAGCATATAACTATCCTACTCCCAATGTGCAGGAGGTACCTAACTTCGCTTCAAATATGAGACATACATACCTCACCCCATGCAAGATTTAAAATTGTGGCATCTCTTTGGATACTAATGATCACTATCATAAATACAAACTTACAAATGCGCAAATAGTTTACAAACCTACATGTACACACACCAATACTAGTACATCTCAACTAAAAATAATAGATTGTTTAGACCTCATATAGACATTGAATGCTAAAAACTTGAATAGGGTGATTTCATGCTTCAAGGGCTTTTTAAAATGCTTCACTAACCAACCTATTGAAAATAGGAGTTTTTTTCATACTAAGGTATATGGGAACAACAAGATTATTCCTTATAGGTACACAAATGAGACTAAAGGCTCTATAATTAAAGTAAAAAATAAAAATAAATGTAGATATGTTAAGATTGAGTTACTCTTTGGGTGCATGTGAAGCCAATTATATTGACTTAGCTCACTATCATTGCTATTTGTGAGGACTACTAGTTGGAAATTGGTGTGTGTTTTTTGTCAATATAGGTCAACAATAATTTTTTTAAAGACCATGCTAGTGATTACTAGAGTTTTCAATGTATAACCTAGATGTATTTCTATGTAAAAGACAATGGGTAGAGTGTAGAGCTCTACCAAGAATAGGAGGAAGTCGTACATACCAAAATAAAGGATAATACATAGAAGCTTATGGATGCATATTTTGACACATATTTTACAAAGAGATCATATGCGGATATTTTGCTACATTGTTTTCTATTAGTACTACTAAGTGACAAATGGCTCAACAATTCTTTTGGCCAAAGTAAAGTGAATGTGGCTAATAAGTAGGAACTAATAAGTTTTATCTTTAACATGTGGTTCTCAGTGATCTACTCTACCATAACTGAGAAAAGTCCTAGGATGATGTGTTTTAAGTTGATAAATTGAGTTTTAAGTGGAAGAGTCCAAAATTAATTGTAGCTTTTTTTCAATAATAATTGCACCTGTTTTTTCAATAATAATTGTAGCTTTTGTTTTCTGGATTCAGTTATATAGATTTTTTAAATTTTTTTTTGCATTTTGGTTTTTAGTCTAATTTTTTCAATATATTTATTTTAGTTATTTTCAAAATATACTTTACTCACCTATGTATGTTCCTAGGTTTATATGGACTTTCTTTCAGTATTTTTGTATTTTTTTGATTTTGCAAATTTATATTGTATTTGATTATACTTATTGAAATTTGTGCAACCCCCCACCCCCCTTTTTGTCATGTTTATGTTTACAATCTAACCATTTTTCTCATACAACTTTCTCATCTTGATGACTAATCATAGCATGTCTAAAATTTTGATGCCATTTTTTTTATTTTGTTGTTTTGGGCACAAAAAACTACTATGGATTCAAGTGTCAAAATATGAGTAATTTTTTTTTGCCTCTTCTTTGATATTTTGAGTACTTTCACTTGGAGATTATGGACAATTGGTGATGACAAGGTATAGAAAATGATTTCACATATAGAGGCTATTATAATTTTAACCTTAAAATGATCTTAAATCTCCCTAGCCCTTTTAAGGGATCTAAATGTTATCAAATTTTATACAATCAATTCATTATAAAATTGTTTTATATGTGGTTGTTGATTCATTTGGGGAATGTGGCACACTAACATTTTAATTTATATATTGTGAATGGGGAATGTGGCACACAAACAAATTAAAAATACATTTTATCATGTGTTCTTAAGATAGTGTACAAGGCATTTCAATATGTTTACATAACTTTTATATCTTAGAAATATCTATTGAAGAATATGCTTAATCTAATGAATACTTGTATATTTCAGCTAAACATCTTTGGAAAAAAAACATACAATAAAATTTAATGAAATGGACATAAATTAAGATTATTATAAATTAAGAATAACGAAGTTCATGTTAAATATTAAGTCTTATTTTTGAAAAGATAATTAGTTTATATTTGAAAGACCCTTCGTCTACTGGTGAAGTTGATTGGTTCACAAAGAGCCCACTAGGGTTCAAGTTTTGCTAAGTGCAGAAGCCTAACACCATGAGGGATGAGGCTACAATCATGCCCCTAGTGATTTTGATGGCGTAGATCCCCCTCAGTCCTTGGCCCCTCAATCCTTGGCCCTAAGATGAAGAGGTGCACGTGTAGGCCTGTATCAGGTTCCTAACTCCGCAACCCAAAGAAGAGTAAAGGAAAAAAAAAAACTAACAGAACTCCATTATAAGCAAGAAAAAAAATTACGAGAGAATTTTATAAGACTTACCTCTTTTTAAAAAGTAAATGGAAAATTCATTGTATTTCCACTCTTAATACTAATTCAATTGCTCTCAATATAATATGATTAAAAAAATTATTGTCTAGTTCTGAAATTGAATATGTACCATGTTGACTTTAATTGTTTGTATAGAGATAAAAGACATACAAATAAATGATTTAATAAGTTTTCTAAGAAAAAATCATTCTTAATATGTATTTAATAGTAATATACCCTCAAACTTGATGACAAATAATAATAACACAAGGTAGAAGACTAATAAACCAAATTTAGATAGATAAGATTGGAAGTTTCAGCAAAACACTTTATTCATTCCAATCATGGTGGATCCTCTAAGGACAACCTCATATTCAAGAAGTCAGTTTTTTCATTTATTTATTTTCTTCTCATGTTTATTTCCTATTTTTAAAATTTGTATGAAGTGATAGAATATTGTTCCATTATACAATTATAATTATTCATTTGATGAAATTTCCATTGTCAATAAGTATAAAGAAATTTTTTGATTTGATGTACAATATATCATTGATTTATGTTAAATGCCATTGTTGTAGATGACAATTAAATTGTATAAATTTATAAATAAATAAATAAAATAGTATCTCAAAAGATAATTGCAAAGTTAGAACCTAAACCCTTATCATTCTTTTGATCAATTATTGATACATTTGAAATTTAAAAAAAACTCACTTTGAAATTGACACTCCACATGTTGATTAAGCTATCAAAATCTTCTATTTATCAATTACAAATATTTACTTTAAATGATAAATTATTGTTGATTTTACATTTTGGTCATTTCACTTGATACTTGTTAATGGTAGATGTTATGGAAAAACAAATTATCTATTCTCTCTTGCTTGGAAATCTATTTTGAATTAATTGTTCTTATCACTTTTTCTAATGCATTTATTTTAATGGGATAGTTGGTTTAGTTTGAAAATACATGAATCCTTGAACACGAGTTATCAATTTGTAGACATGCTCTTAATAACTAATTTGAATTATTAAAAGTTGCATTGGTTTTGTGTTTCTTAGTATTATTATTTGTATCTCCTTATTCAATTATTGGTCTACTACATACACAGAAAGTATCACAATAATTCCCTCCTACTAACAACTTAGTATATTTTTTAGACACGCACTTTTGTTAGTAATTGTTAAGAATTGTAATGAATGTATTAGATATATTAAGCACACAATTTTTTTTAATTTCATAAAAATAATAGTATAGATTATTATAGCTTAATATCTCAAACACACACACACACACACACACACACACACACACACACACACACACATTATGAATCATAAATATAGTTAATTGAATTAGCAGACATATTAATATTGTTCAAAATAAATGTTATCATCCAAATCAACAAATAGTCGCATCACTTATGAAACAATGTAAAACACATATTACTAATGGATGCAAATGATCATAAAATGGCATTTATTTTGGCATCGAATAAACAAGGGCTGCAATGCAACATAGTTCCTACCAAGTATTGGTAGAATAGTTTTGGAAACTAAAGCATGCTAAATAGGAATGGTAGGTAGATGATTACAAATGAGTTGTATAGAATTCTAGTCATTTAAAAGTTGACAAAATTAATTTTTTTCTATGGTTAGTGATCAATATTATTGACTAAGAATTTTTTGTTTCTATGCAAATAGATCAATATTGATTCAAAGCCCATGATCTAAAACCCTAGAAAGCCCATGATAAAAAAAAGCCTAATGTCCAATTCTAATTAAAGAAAGGAAGATGAATTTTTTTAAAGGGCTAGAATGTAGATGATAAATCTAAATTTAGAAAAAAAATATACTACATCTCAAAATGTGACCATCTCCCTTCTATATATAACAATTTAACAAAATAAGACACTACACAACAGAATCAATAAAGTGACCTGACCATTTCCCTTCTACTAAAATGTTTCTATAAAGAAAGAAGCTTAGTTGTATATAGATATATCATAGATTTTATAACTTAACAACATATATTTTTATTTTATTATACCTATTCTCCAAAATCATGACAATCAGAAATATCATATTTTTCATAATTTAATTTAATAAAATATTATGAAACTATGGCAATAAGATAGAAACTATAGTAGATTATTTTTTATAAGTTGAAGTGTTCCTTATGAGCAAGAGACATTAATAGCAATATCACGCTTCCTAACTACACGAATCATGCTCATAGTATATAAAAGTGGAACATTCAACACAATAAACACAATGATCATCACATGGAGTGGAGAAGGGATGAACCACATCATAGAGATCACCTTGATATGAATATTAAAGTAGCCTAAAAATAAGATATTCTAGGGTTGCTAAATCTATACACGCTATTTACAAGGCTAGAAATGTTACTAAATCTAACTATATCATGTGGTGAGAAGTTTTGGTGTTCTCACACAGGTGGATGATCCATCTACATAAATGATAAATGATGATGTAGGAATGGAAACTAATCTACATCATGGGAGAAAGGATACAAAGGAAGCATACTATAAGTGCATAAAAGGAAGCATATAAGAAATAATAGAAAGATATAAAGAATGTGAAAAACTTCATACCTTGCTAAAGTGCATAGAATGTCCTAGGTTTTTAAGGGCATGGTCTCCATAGCCTCCTGCACCATGAGAAGAAATATGTATATTATTATATTCAACCACTAAATTTTTTAATCTCCCAAACAACTGTAAAAATGAACTCTAAAGAAATATCTTTTACCACTTATATTTTCTTTTATTATGCCCTGCCTTTGAAATCAAATTGCATGGAGACCATGAAACACTACACATGGCTAACCTATAAGGTCCCTCCTTGCATGTACTTATTAAATATGAAGTTCTCTATTAAATCTTATGTAGGAGAATTTGAATGAATATGATGAAATGTTTTATGTTGTGAATGTCTTAATGAAATTGAGAGTAGTTGATACATCCATGTTTTAATACTTAGTGATTCGAGAACTATTACAGTATCTCGACTGTTCAAACATTGAAATTTCACTAACAATGATACAAGGTATTTTTACTTGAGTTTAAGAGTGTTGATTCTTGGTACCTCGATGATTAGGTTTTGTGCTTTCAGATAGTTCAATATTCCTTAATTGGTGATAGTTATGATGTTAGGTATATGCATGCCTAATGATGATTATTTTAGTATTTTAATCTGAATTAATGAATAAAAAATTATGTTAAATTGATTATGTGATTACTAATGATTAAATGTGAGTATAAATGAATTAAAAAGTTAATTATATGAAAGATTCATGTTTTGATTTATGTAACTATCTAGATAAGTTTTGAACATATGTATGTGATTTTCTTGAGGTACTGATGTGTGCACTGAGTGTGTAGGATATCTTAGTCAAGAAACCTAACAAAGAAATAAAACTAAACCCTATGTACCATTTGTGGAAACTAGGGTTAAGTCTAATGAAAGATGCAAACCTCATTGTTCGTATTTTTTTTGAATTATGGTTTGAATGAATGTATAATTTTGTAATCTTTAAATGCTAATGTTTCGTAACAGTGATTTTATAGTGTCACTTTACTCTTGTGAATTGTATATGCATTTCAACATGATAGTTAGGGTTAACTGAGTAACCTGAAGATCTAAGTTAGACTAGGTTAGTGACCTTTTTGCTAATCAGTTAGCAATCGAGGTTAATTACCCTAATCAGGATTAGTGAGTAATCTACATTTTTGAAGGTTGTTAGAAAGTCCTAAAATTTTCTAGCTTTTGATAGGTCCCTAATTAATCCTAAAGGCCTAAAATCATGAAATATAAGTACCCAAGGGGTATGGGTATGGGTTGGGGACATTTTCCACCCCCCTAGCCCCTTTTTTTGATTTTTATGGTCACTCAAAATCCCCATTTTTGCTTTATTGCGAAAATTGATTGTTTCCATCCTGAGTTGGGTAAGTTTAACTCCACCTTGAGGTAAGCCTTAGGTATAGTTGATTTAGAAGCCTCTAGAACTTTAGGCAAGTGGGGGAGTTATTGTTTTGGAGAGTGGTTCAGTTTAGGATCTTATTTAGAGGCAATTTTGAGAGGGTTTGTATGTTCACCCAACCTCTAGTTTTAGAGTGGATTTTAGAATTGAAGGAGAAGGATACGAAAGAAAGCACATCTAAAATTTGTGCATTTTCCATAATCCAATTTTTGAAGGTAGGAATACTTCACCTCAGTTTGGTTTCATGTTGTGCTTCATGTTTCAGTTTTATTGCTTATGTATGTTTGTGTGTGTGTGTTGAGTATGTTGGGAGGGATTGAAAATAGATTTTCTTAAATGTCTTTCCTTTGTGTCTTACTTTGAATTTGAAGGGATTTTTGTATGGGTGTATTAGTATTACTCACCCTCGAATAGGGAAGAAGTGGCCATGTATGGGGGAAGGTCTTCAGTTGGATTCCAATAGTGTAGAGTCTCTTCTTAGGATGAGAAGAGGGAGAGAGGGTAGGGTGTTATGGGCCCCTACTCATCATCACAAACCACATATGAGTTTTGGAATGTAAGAATGGAAGTTCTTGAGGTTTAGCCCCGAAAGGGCATATGTTATGGTGTTGTGGTCGATGTCTCCTATTGGAAAAATCCACCTTCTCCCTAGTCTGGTTCAATGTTGAACCTGCTGTGTAAACCCAGGATGGGAGTGAATGTTTGATTTTGTCTTCATGTTATGATTGGTTTTCTCCTGGTCAATGTCATTCTCTCCATGATCACCATGATGTTTTGCAAAATTTGAAATGGATCCCTTGTTAAGGGCCAAGAAGGAAATTCAACTTGTTATTGAAATTCAGTTATGTTGAGGAGATTTCCCCTCGGGATTGAAATCCTATGTAAAATGTATTTTAAACTTTTTTGTTGAAGTAGCAATGATGTCAAGTTTTCTTATTGGTTCTTTCCCAATGGAGTCTTTGAATCAGGAGGTCAATAAAATAATGATTAAGTAATATCATTGCTTATGAGTTCTTTGTATTTTCAATTAGATGAACATGGGTATTGAAAAGTATATAAAATGGTAACATGCAATCTTATGCAATTTTGAGTTCAATTATGTTGATATATATATATATATATAGACATGGTTGAATCATCAGTTCAATTTCATGATTAATAGGAGATAAAATTGATCTTGCATTATTGTGAAAACAAATTATTGAACTCTAAGTTATAAACCCATTTAGGAAAAAAAAAATACCCCCTTGTTATAAAATTAAATTGCTTGAAAAATCCATACTTAGCAAAAATAAGGACTTGAAAAAAAAAATTGCATTTACAAGAGCAAAAATGCTCACTACTTTTTGTATGGGGAGAAGGATTTAATTCCTTTCATACAATAGAGCATCTAAAAGATTCTATTAATATTCTTTTAAAATTTATTAATATTGGATATTTAAATTAAAGGAAAACACACAAAAAAAAAAAAAAAAACTATTAATACAAAAAAAAATACATATCTTGAATATCCTACCAAGCCCACCAATTAAACTTTTAACAATAACTACCCCTTTACACTTATCTCATGATTCTATCGCATGGGCAGTTGGAAAGCGCAGATTTGAATTATAAATAAAATTCTTACCTCCACTTTTTTTCTAGGCGTCATGAGAAGA
Organism: Cupressus sempervirens; assembly: GCA_028749045.1. Classification (NCBI taxonomy): domain Eukaryota; kingdom Viridiplantae; phylum Streptophyta; class Pinopsida; order Cupressales; family Cupressaceae; genus Cupressus; species Cupressus sempervirens. The sequence goes on from CM053786.1 coordinate 813,584,128, forward strand.
TGGGATATTTTGTATAACTTAAGTCAATACATTAATACCTTGGAAACCTTTATACATCCCTTGATTTGACAAAGGCTTCTAAACAACACATGCTTCCACCATGTGATTTGGTTTTGCCAACTTAGACATTTGAATATGTTTTGGGAATCATGTGCCACCATAATTACTTTGGCAGTTGTATTAGCAAATGGGAGTGGAGGGGCAAATTGTTAATTGAATGCAGGTTATTCAAAAAAGTTGTCACACAACTTTATACCCCATCAATTTGACCCAGACATACTTCCTTAGGGCCTTGGGCTGCAATTTTCTAAACTCTTTGATCAGTGTGTGTGGGAGGTGGGGCAGTCTTGGGCAGAGAGCCCCATGTCGGGGTGGAGTTGTAAGCACTTGGGAAGCACTAAGGAGAGTGGGGTGGGGGTAGAATTATAGTGGAGGGGTTTGGGCACCATGCTTAATGCATGGTTAGGATAGAGAGTGAAGTAAGGAGATAGGTAGTGTAGTTTATGTTGTTTGGTTAGGAGTTGTTAAATTGGAGTTAAGAATATTGGTTAGTGTGTAGGGTGGGGATGGTTAATGGGGTAAGGTAGATAGGTTAGTTTTGTTATTATTTTATTTTGTTAGTATAGTTTGGATTGTGTGTTGTATAGTTAGGTTTTTTTTTAAATATTTTTATATTAGTATAGTTATGTGTCATATTTGATTTATAAGATTAATTAAATTAAAGTTAGTAGTCATAAGATTAATGTATGTTAGTTTGGGATTGAGTTGTAGTTAGATTTGAGTTTTAGTTAAGTTCTTTTATTTTTCAGTATTTTAAATAAAGTTTTAAAACATTTAATAGTTTGTTATGGTTATGTCATTTAATCTATATGTTTTAAATATCAGTTTAGTAGTGTATTTCTATGATAGTAAAAGTTTAGTTTAAGCATGTTTTAGTTAGTGTCATTTAAAGTAAATTTAATTATTATGTTTTTTTAAAATATATATATGAGTATATTTTAAACATTAGAATGTTAGTAAGTTGGGTTAGTATTGTTTAGGTTAGTTGGTTAAGATTGTTTAAAATTTAAATAATTTAAATATAAGTGTCTTTTAGTATTAATCAAATGAAGTTAGTACTAGTTTAAATTCTAATATTGTGTTAGCTTGAAATAAATGTTAGATTCGTATTTAATTCTAGTAAAAGTTTTATTTGTTAAAAAAGTTAATTATTATGTTTCTTTTTAATATAAAGTTATTTTAGTACAATTTAGTTTAATTTTTTATTATGTTTTTGCAAATTATGTTCTCTTGTAGATTTAGCAGATGGTTTACATATGAGTTAGTTAAAAGTAAATGAAAAAGCAATATATTGATTAAAATTAATGTATAACAAAATAAAGGTCAAAATCAATTAAATAACAAATATTCAAATTTAATGATCTATTCATACTCGTTGATTATAAACTTAAATTGAATGTCAAGACATTGTTAGAAGAATCCGTATTTGTTTTACATGATACATTTACTTTGGCTTGTGGAAACAAATAGATCAAACCTAGTAGATTTAAATTATTTTTTAAAAAAAATTACGTGTGTTTTTGCCTTATATTTTGGGCATGACACTAACCTACATGCGAAAGAAACATGCAACCATGCCAAGTGTTGATTCCATTTGTAAAGGTGGGAGCCTCAACACTCCTATCCAATTGATATGCCCAAAATTTTGGTAATCCCCCCTCATGGAGAAATATGCTAGCTTTAAAGATCACCTATAAGAATGGGAACCCCAATACCCCAATACACTCACTTTGATTTTCACCTCTTCTCTCACATGAAAATATGTGAGAGCATTTATTTGGCTAGAAGAAATGTGCTAGCATATCAAACCTACAAAAGCATTTCAAAATTTCTAGAAGAAAGTTCTAAATCTCATTCTAGAATCTCAATCTCTAGAACAATTCATACAACTTATTTATGTTTCTCTATTTCCCATAAAATTCCTCCAGGAAGTTACAATAGTATCTCTAGAATGACACTGTGTCAAACTATTCAAATGTCATTCTTAGGCTTCTTTGCTTGCTCCTATATGTGCCCTCTAAGTCAGTTGTGATGACTATAACTACAAAAAATAGAGAAATTTTACTAGAACATGTAAAATTATAAATTATCAATAAAATGCACTCCAAAGCATGCAATGCTAAGACTTCCCAATCAATTCTAAAACAAAATATGGTTTAAGTACATTTTTTCTAGTGAAAAATCTATAATGCCAATAATCATTGGGTTTCACCAATAGATTCACATGTTCTTTGGCTTCACTTCTAAACATGTTCTTTGGCTTCACTTTTGAAGTCAAATGTTTAGATTCTTAGACTTTATGTACAACCAAGTTAATTAGAAGCTTATTTATATTATTTCATTTTTTAATTATAAAACATATATGCATGAACTGCTTCTATAATAAGCTATTTAAATAAAAGGGGTAGAACATATAAATGATTAAAAAAATTTAAAATTAGTGTTGTTTACCTCTTAAGAATAAAAATAAAATGTCAAGGTTGCAAAGATAGATCATCTACAGTCCTATTGTCAAATGTGCATCTTCCTTTTCTAATTAATGCAATAGACGTGGTCATCATACAATCAATTGTACCAGAAGGAAAAAGCTCCAATATAACATTGAATCCAGACACTCATTTTGAAGTGGAGTCTAGTAGCTATTGAATCCTATACAATATTGCAATTTGAAATTATTTGAAGAAGTGGAGGTGCAAGCTACAACTGTAATTCTTTCCATTACTTTCTTTCCACTGTGATAGATCCTGCAAAAATAAAATCTTCAATTGGTTCATTTAATTACCAGAAGACAATTAGACTATCAAGTAAAATGTCCAGATATCTCAAGAGATGAGTCATAAACATACTTTTAACAAATTCTTTTGTAGATGAAATATGAAAAAATAAAACCAATAGTGATCATTAGCATTAATCTCTATAAGAACAAGGAATGCAATGGTTAAAAAAATGCTGAATGTACTAGTTTTTTAAAGAAAATCTAATTGGCTAGAGTAAAGCCAAAGTCTACAACCTTTTCTAGCATCATCCATGCTTTTATTGTAATAGAGATTTTTGAACAACAAACATTAACAATTTTTGGTTCTTGAACATTAAAAGTTCTTGCTCAAATATGGTTATCATTAATATACATGTCAATGCAAATAAGGTAAGGCACATCAAGTGCAGAGACCATGTGTCAATTTGTACATAAGTAATATAGGGCATGTGGCATGTTTTTTATAGGTCAAAAAATTTAGAAACACATGTGCCTTAGATATCTACAATCTATAGAGTTGAGAGATGTGCATTCTTTTCATGGGGAAGATCTAAAGTTTTATGGATATGCAACAACCTATATATTTCCCAATAACATTGCATTAGAATATTTTAAATTAATATTTTGTTTATAATATATGCAATTTTCCTTTAAAAAATTAGCAAATAGAGAAAATTTGAAGGAAAGATGTGCTCTGATATTTATGCCTTCTCTCACCTAGAAAAACTCCATATCTTTAGAAGAATTTTGTAGCTATTCATCTAGGCCAATGGTGAGCAACCAAATTTCTAATTGATTATTCTTTGAGCATTCTATTACTATATATTATTTACAAACATAAAAAAATTGTTGATTAGACATTTGAATTCTAATTGGTCGTGATAGTGTAGTTTAATCAAGGTTTAAGTGAAGCCCCTTTTCAATAGTTCTTCCTTGGTAGGAATAGAACTAAATAGACCAAAATCAACTAGAAATAGTGACAACCAATGCGTCGAGCTACATAGTAGAAGGCTATTTAACCATGTTATAAAGAGGTTTAACATGTTGTGGACATGTTTAGCTTTCATGCAACATGGAGCCTTCATCGCCAGTTTTGGTCTTTCCATAAGAATGATAGGACCAAGACATCAAAAGTCATGCCAAAAATGCTAGCTATATCTACAAAAATCTAACTCCAAGATCCTTACTTCGATTTTCACATCTTCTCTTGCATTGAATTTTATGAAAGTGGTGAGTTTCATAGTTTGTAGATAAATGTCGATCATCTTCATCAATTAAAAAATGAGAAATATTAAAAAGTGAACATTAATGGAGGGCAATGAAAAATTTTGATTGGATATAGGAAAAAACATTAATCACTTGTTAATTAAATGCTTGGACAACAGTTCTTGCTATGAAGGAACTAAAAATCATCATTAATGCAATAAGAACTAGTTCAACACCCAAATGGAAATTAAAATCAAGGCTAGAAAGGGAAATATGAATCTTTCTTTTTTTAACATATTTAGTGCAACAATGTCTAACATAAAGAATATAAAAAAATTGATTACTTGTCCAATTTAAGTACTGGTGGTAGGGATATTGCTTAAAATGTATACATATCTCAAGACTTTAATCCTAATTAAATACTACTAATAATATATTTCATTCTTATGCAAGAAAGAATTTTAATCTCTTGTTTCTAGATATCTAATTTCATGCTATATTTATTTTCATATACATATATAAATATAAATATTTATATGTATATTATTATATTTAATCTAGTTTAACTTATAATTTCTAAATAAATCTATTTTGAGCATAGTAATAAAATTTAATTTTCTTGCTTATGAGCTGATAATTAAACATTAAGTTTTCAAACTATTAAATACATCAATGAGATAAATGTATTTGATAGTAGCTAATTCTTTGTCCAAAATGTTTTTTTTTATCAAACTAGAATTGCTAAATTCACTCATTTCTTTTAATCATGCATCTTTTGTATAGTAATATTGACCTAAAGCAAGTCAATTTTATATTATTTTTATTAGTTTTTATGCTTACCATGTTGGTGGAATATCATGCATGTGTATTATATTTAGATTGGACTTATCTTAAACTCCCAACTTCTAAACAACTTTAGGTTGTAGTCACTTTTTTAAGAAGATATTTATTAAAATATCATTTGATTTATTTTTATTTTTATTATACCTTCTAATAATGAAATGATCTTAGTCAAAAAAATAGAAATTTGCAAGCATATGGAAACTCCCATGATTATTTGTAGAGGCTTCACAAAAGGGATCATCCACTTGTATCTATAGAAATGCACATTATCATTGTAATAAATATATACAATCTATAAGGCTCTTAATTGAGGTATAGCCTAAACTTGTAAATGAGGGAATGTCTTCATTTTTACAATCTAAGTAAAAATTGGATATTGATTCTACAGAATTATGTCTAGTACTAGACTATAGGATATCTTATTTGTTCTTTCCTACTAGTGATTGTATAAAATGAAGATGTATTTGTATTTCTTATATTTTATTAACAAAAAATTAAGCTTCAACATATTACATGTTAAAAATATGGTTACTGCTATATGACATATTTTAAATTAATAAATTTTCTATTAATATATTTAACCATATAATTTTAGTCAACCAAAAAGACTAAATGATGAATATGAAAAATATTGGCTACATTAAAATTTGATTTTTCAAATTTATTAAATATTATATTTATATATTATTGTACCATCTTAAAAAGTATACTCTTTCTTTAGAGGACCTTTTAGCCCTCACTTTAGTGAACCCCTAGAACATGGATGTACTTATGCTCAAATTGTTCTCTTTCCTCAAGTTTATACCCACTTTGATCCATTTGTTTATCCACCCCTGAGATCTAGGAGAAAATTCCAAAAAGAAAAACCCTCTAGGTAAGGTTTGAGGTTGTCCCTTACCAAAGTAAGGGTGGTCAAAGTCATCCCTTACTACCAATTAAGGGTTGATGTGGACCCTTACTGAAAGGTGTTGTTCCTTGGATCTCAAGAATAGTTCATTGGTTTTTAATTCTTTTCCAATGGATCTTAGGAGTAGTTCATTGGTTTTCAATTCTTTTCCAAACCTTTTTTATTGTCCATTTTGGTTTTGATGCCTAAAATTTGTATAAAACAAGGATTGATCACTCTACTTGATTATTTATTATCATCCATTACATTAAAGATCCATCATTTGTGTAATCATTCCACATATGCATACATAGAAGTCATCATTAGTAAAAAAAATATTTCAAGGAGCATTCAAGGAGTTCAATTCAACAAAGTATTCAATCATTAAAGACCCTCATCCCATTTCATTAATCATGCATTTCTATTGCAAGAGCATATAGGTAAGGCTAATTGTTAACCTAGGGTTCCTAGTAGGGTTTTGGCTTGTAGTGGCCTTAGCCAAGCCACTAGTAAAATAAAAGGACTAATGTTGATCTTAGTTTGGTTTTGACAATTGAGTGTCAACACACTTAAGATATTTACTAAGTTCATGCCAAGCTATTAATACTTGCTAAGTATAATATGTATAGATGCTAAGCTGCAATGAGTGTCAAGTCAATCAAGTGTTGAGAAAATAGACCATGCAAAGAGAATAGCTAATGCTAAGCAAGTTCAAGTGTCGAGCCATACAAAATTATAGTAAGTGCTGAGTAACACAGAGTGGACCTAGTTGTTTGTGATGGCACAAATAACTATGTAAACCATTTTTATGCCAACTTTTTGATAGATCTCAAAATTTTAAAAGATAAGCTCGAATCTATTTAGTTTTCCTATGTAATCAACATGCAACCAATCAAAAAACTAGAAAGGTTAAGCGAAAAAATACATGAATCTTAGCTGTAGATTCATACGTAACCCTAAGCCACCAAATTCATTATAAGGAAGATGAAGCCCCATTATTGACAAAGGATGGGAACAAAAGAATAGAAGGAAGAAAGGGGGTGAATTGATCAGAAAGCATTCAAGATGACTTAGTAGAGCAAAAGAATTGTAGAATTAGTTTGTAGAAGAGAGGATCAGTGATATAGTATTGTTATAACATATCAAGAGGATGAAGATGGAATGAATTGAGATCTAAAATTAGCAATACAATATTGTAAGTTGTTAGATCAAACATTCTACTCTTACTTTCTAACAACTATATTAGCAAGATGAAATCCTTTGGACAAAGGTTGACTTAATAGTCATTGTGAAATTCTTTACTAGGGTGACATTCCAAGTGAATGTTCAAAAATACCTTGAATAGGAACACTTCTAGTAGGGTGTGAAATCCTTTAACAAGGTGGGGTCTAACAATCCTTTGTAAGCTTTGAATAGGGCAGGTCTTTCATAGGGTAGATCATGTTTCATAGTCAAACTTTGTAACCTCAACAAGTTAGACTTTATTATTGTAGTAGTAAAAAGTTTTGGGTGTCATCCCCACCCTAGTTTTACCTTCTCATTTGGAGGGTTTCTGGGTAATCATATCTAGTGTCAAGTGTTTGTGTGGATTTATTTACTTTACATGTTATTTCAATATGTTAATGCATGTATTGTTTGAAGTTAAAAATTTTATTGGTTAAAGATTAGGACTTCTAATTCACCCCCCTTGAGAAGTATATATTTCCCATTTATAATTCCAACAAATGGTATCAGAGCCTAGTTCTCATCAAGAGAAGCCTTACAGCTTATGGAAAAGATCTTGAGATAGAGGTCTACAAACTGGGAAAGATTAGAGAACCAAGGAATTGAGATCCAACTCATTTTACATTCACTAGAAGAAGCTAGCAAGGAATTAAGGAAATCCTTAAAGAGAAGGAAAGAGGTTGCCATTGGAGAAAATGATACATCATACAAAGAGATTGAAACCACCAATTTCTTTGATAATGGAGACTCAAATGAGTTTGACACAACAATGTAAAATATAATTGAGAAGAACAAAGCACAAGTTGAGGAAATCAGAAATCTCCAGATTGAGAAAGAATCACAAGCCATGATGCTATGTGAAGCGATTGAACAAAAGAAGAGAGCCATTGAAGACAAGGTTGTGATTGAAGAAGGCAAGAGAAACTTAGCCAACAGATTGGAAGAGAACTTAACTAAGCTTGCTAGAATATCCAACATATAATTGGATACCCTAAGCTAGATGATGAATGCTCATCATGAGTTAAATGTCAAACATTGATATCACCACAATAAAGTTGCGAAATGAACAATTTTAAAATGATCTAAGAAGAGAAAGAGATTGTTGAAAGCTTCAACAAGCCTAATAAAGCCATTAAGTACTTTGAAAAAATATTGAAATCCCCTAGATCTAGCAATGATACATCATGACTAGGATATACTAGTACTGAAGAAGGAGAATCATCCAAGACTGTTGAAGAAAGAAATGAAAAAGGTAAGAACTCTAAACCCACTTGTCATTTTTGTGTTAAGAAGGGACATACTGCTAATGTGTGTAGGAGAAGGAATGCAAATCAGCATGGCAAACCTAAAAACATGGGTCACTATCATAAGTGCAAAAGGCAAGGTCATCAGGAACATGAATGGAAAACTAGAATCATGCATACACCAAGATTTGAAGGATACTACTATAACTACCAGAAGAATGGACATAGAGCTTTTGAGTGCAGATCCAAAACCATGTGGTCACCAAACAAGTCAACAAAAGAAAGATGTCATGGACACTTCTATAATTGGTATTAAAATACAAGATATAGCTATCATTATTGTCAAGAGTATGGACACATCGCTGAAAATTGCATAAGAATACACTTTAGTGGTAACTACAACAGATGGCCAAGTCAAACCACATGCTTTAGCTATTTGAAGACTGGTCATATTAGCAAGCATTGCCCAACAAGTTCAAATGAACCTAATTCTAAGTTCAACAAAGGAAAAAGAAAGGTAGATGTTGAACACATCAAAGGAGAGATGAACAAAACATGGAAGAAAAGAGATGGAAGCAGGACATCAAATGGAGGGATCACTTCACCTAATAGGTCAAGTGGTCACACCTCATCAAACTAAGCAAAATGATGTATGTAGGACTAATATTTAAATGAGTTATCATACATTAGTTCCAAGATAAGTTAGTACTAAAAAGGATAGATTTACATGAACAAAGATGCAAAATTCAAAGTCAAATCTTTAAATTTTCACATTATTGCCAAGTGTGAAAAGTCCTGCTCAGATGCTAAGAAAAATACTAGTAACTGTCAAGTTGTTAGCCAAAGCCAATTGGAGTCAAGTTAGTAGTAGCTCCTAAGTAATAAAAATTTCAATAGCCATCGAGTAAAGGAAATCTCTATGGATGCCAAGTAAAATAGAAATTGTATTGAAGTTGAGTTTATAGTTGTACATGCACCATGTAATAAATACAATTTTTTGAAAGGTATAAGGTTATTTTTTTCCCATTTTTCATCATTATGAATTCAAAGAAATAGCGAGTAGAGAAAAGAAGTGATTTACAAGCCAAATTGAAGCATTTGCATAGATTCTAGCAAAGATCAAGCATCAGTTCATTGATCTTAAAGGTATTCTTCACATGTTGAGTTACACAATTTCAATTTATTAAACCCTAGTTTGCAAATTAGCCTCTAGTTCAAAGAATGTAAAGGAGAAGAAACTTTTGAAGTCCAATTGGTTAGCAACAAAGTTAAACAACTTAATTTTAAGGCTATACTAAATATTGCTTACAAGCAAGACCCATCAGGCATACTATCTATGATTCCACCTAAGGTTGTAATGGTCCAAGATGTGAGGAAGTGTTAGAATTGCAAGGTAGGAGGCATTGGAGACATGGACATTAGACAAGCATACAAAAAATTGTGTGAAAATGAGGTGTTGAAGGAAGAATTTAAAATTGTAGAGAGGAAGTGCTTAACCCATGCCCTAGAATTCCCAACAGTTTTCAAAACAAAGTTGATCAAAACAGTTTTGAGAAGAATAGACAACAGATGTCTATGGTTAGAAGGAGGACCTATTAAAATCATGAAGAAAATTGTATAGAGGGTTACTAGATACCCAACCCTAGATCAATGTAAGACATCAAGGAGAAATTCTAAAGAGGTAATTGAGAAAAATACAAGAGTTAAGTAAAACAAGAGTAGATTGACCATAAACACTATCATAGATCCACCTCTTGACTTTTCCATTAGGGTAATTTCACATAAATTATTTTAGTCAAGTAGACTAAACAATGTTCCTTGCATAGCTATTGATGTTGGTTAGAAGATTGTCAAGAAAGATTACACTTATGATCTTGCAGAACTTCAAATGCAATAGATAATGGAGAATCTAGGAGCAATAAGAAAGTCAAAGAGTGCTCAATGTAAGTTTGGTTCAATACTAGTATGTATATTTTTCTATATACAAAATAAGTTCCCATCTTTTGGCAAAATAGGATGGAAGGCCAATATGTCAATTGTAGTTCAAATCAATGAGAATATTGATCAAATGGGAGAACATTTTGAGTCACTAATCACTAGCTATTTTGAAGACTTTAAGAAGTCCATGAAATAGAGGTTAAGAATTCTTGTTTCCTTAGTTGACCAACACTACAATGACATTTTTTTCCTTGTCGACATTGACTATACTTACATCTAGGTTGCAGTACCTACAATTATATGGTTAAGGCCTCTAGGATATGAAATTAATAATTATGAAGCCTTAGCTACTATCACTACACTTCTTTTAGAAGAAATAGACAAAAATACCAAAAATTTTGGTAATTATGATGTTGTGAAGTCAAAGGTTGAGATGGAATTGAAAAACAACCTCAACTTTGAAAAATAAAGTTAAAATGGTGAAAGCTAAGTTTGGAGAAGGATTAAGAGATAATGATGAAGAAGATGAAGAGGAAGAAGAGGTTCAAGGCCAAGAACCTCTTGCTTTAACCCAAGGCATGGGTGAAGATTAGGAAGAAGAAGGTGCCAAGGGAGAAGAAGTTGAGGAAGCACCAGCAAATCCTGAACCAAAGAAGAGGAAGGCTAAGGCAAAGCCTATGACCAAACCAAAAGCAAAAGGGGCTGCCAAACCAAGTGCAACAAAGCCTATAGCTCTAGCAACAAGAGCCAGTACAAGGGAAACTACTCAAAAAGCCAAGGAACAAGAAAAAGAGAAAATAAAAGGCTACTAAATAGAAGGGTCTAGTGTAGAAGAAACAAAGAAGAAAATATATAGCACAACTAGAGACAAATGATGAGAAAACAAAGTTTGAGGACACAAGTCAGTTTAGAGTAGTAAGTCACGCTCCCAAATCTGATTTTGAAAATATTTGTGATAATGTTAGGGATAACGTAGATTTGATAGGATTGAAAAATATTGAATTTGGAAAAATTGGTAGAGAAGACCAAAATATGATAGAAGAGTTAGTGTATGCTATGATGGAAAAATTCAAGAACACCCCTCTTGAATTGGATAATACAATGCCAAAGAAATTGTATACAGTTGTTGAAAATAAGTGGCATTACTACCTGAATATGGAGAAAGAAATAAAGGTATCAACATTAGTACAAGTGATGCTAGAGTTAACAAGGGGAAAAATTACCAAGGCAAACAAGAAGTATGGAAATTAGTTTGCACCCAAATATAGAGCTTTTAGCATTCTACAGAACAAGATTGAGGATGTTATCAAGAAATCCACCCAAATGTGGAAGTTAATATATGGATTGAAAATTGTCAAAGAAGGAGAAGAATATCCCTTTGAGGGAAGAAATAATGAGGAAGAGTATGAGGAAAAGGAAGAAGAAACAGAAAAAGAAAAAGAAGACACCACTATGGACGAAATATTGGCAATAGTTGAAGACAAAAAACAAAACAAAATGTGTAAGACACATAAATACCATCCATGAGCCCTCCAAATGACACAAACACACCTATAGAATCCATAAAAATGATAGATGTTCCTAATAGCTCACCTCAAAACATCAATCCATTAACTGCAGAGAATCTGAAAAAGATATTTGACCAATCCACATTGAAAGCTAGATTGTGTAAGAATCCTGTGTTGGTTAGTGTGGATGAACTTTTAAAAGTAGTAGCTAACATAACAAGGGATAAGGTGAATACACAAGAACCACTTTCTATCATCACTTCAGCTACTAATGGTCAACCTCTAGTGCAAACATCATATGATACATCTGCAAACATTGACACTACTGTAACAGTTGATACAATTGATAAAACTCAGACTATAGAAGTAAAGGAGCCTACAAAAGAAAAAGAAATATAGTCAAATGTTTCTATACCTGATTTATAAACATAAGGTGCACCACAATTGATTTTAATTGATTAAGGTAGATCTGATGAAGACAATGACATAGCAAAGAAGAAGGAGCAATAATCCATACAAACATTGGTAAATCTACCAACATCTGGCTCTCCAAAAAAAGTCCTTCAAAGGCTGAGTATTGATGCAATACCATTGTAGATTTCAAATCTAGGCTCCAGCTCATCCAAAGTTGCCAAGGTATTTCACTATGGTGATGAACTTTTAGATGAAAAAATAGTGATACCCGAATATGAAAATGAAACCATGACATTAGAACAAATAAATGTAATGCAAGAAGCATTGGAGAGAAAGAAGAATCAAGAAATACTCAGAAAAGAATACAAACAGAGGAAAGTACTATAAGAGATCAAAGACATCTTTTTAGATTCTTTTAACTTGCAAACACCTGATGAATCTAAGCCTATACTAGAAAAACTATCATAAATTGTTGAATAGGTGAATAATGAAGACCAAGAAAAAATGTTAAATCTATGGAATGGTCTGAAAAGAAATTTCAAGGGAAAGTCAATGAGAAAATATCTAGTGATATAGCACTAGCACAAGTTGAATTGGCTACCAAAATTGAGAAAGTGAAGAAGGTACTTGAGAACATATTCTCATTATACACAAAATTTTGTGATCCCACACTCTTCACACAAGAAACAATCCATAGGATTTTGAGTCTAGAAAGAAACTTGAAGTTAGCAACTATGCAATTACCCCAAAACCTAGCTCAAAGTGAGAAGCATTTTCATTCACTACTTCATACACAAAATCAACTAGTTGTGTTAATAGTAGAAGAGGCTAACATAAAAGCCAAGTTGATTAATATACAAGCCTCCCTTACCCCTTATATGGAAATACTCCAAAAGGAACTAGCTTATGCAAAAATAGTGTTAAAGAAAGATCCCAATATTTCAACTTTGAATGGACTACTTGACCTTCTAGAAGAGACAACCATCCAAATAAAGTCCTTAGATGTCACATTAGACAACTAGGATGCTACTCTAAAGATCATAATGGAAGTCCATAAGATTTTTTTGGAAAATTACACAATCAATGTAATAACCCTTTGACATAAATGTTGAAAAGGGGGAAATAATAAAGAGAAAATAGGGGAGACAAATGTGCAAGGGGAGATAAAGAGTAAGGGGGAGAGAAAACAAAGGTGGATTAAACAAAAAATGAGAAGAGAAAGAGCATATCAGATAGATAAAAAGTATTAACATTTTTTTTTGAGACAAAGAGTATTAGCAAGAGGTAAATCTACTCAGAGAAGAGAAGAGATTTTGGATATAGAATAGGCACATTAACTTAGGGGGAGTTACAAAATTTTTGAGGTATATAGTCTATTACAAAATATTGAAATTTTTTGAAGTTTTGTATATATGCCGAACTGCGAATGTATTATACTTGAGAAGATTAGATTTGTTATGTATAGTTAAGTGTTTTTGAAACTCATGTCAAAGGGGGAGATTGTTTACCTTAGCTTGGTTTTGATAATTGAGTGTCAACACACTTAAGATATTTACTAAGTTCATGTCAAGCTAGTAATACATGCCGAGTATAATATGTATACATGCCAAGTTACAATGAGTGCCAAGTCACTCAATTGCCAAGAAAATAGACCATGCCGAGTGATTCAAATACTCAGTGAACAGTTGATACCAAGCAAGTTTAGCTGCTAAGCTAGAAAAAATTATAGTAAGTGTAGAGCATCAATATTATCAAGTGCTGCGTAACACATAATGGACCTAGTTGTTTGTGATGACACAAACAACTATGTAAACTATTTTTATTCTAACTTTTGGATAGATCTCAAAAGATTAAAAGATAAGATTGAATCTATTTGGTTTTCCTATGCAATTAACATACAACCAATCAGAAAACTAGAGAGGTTAAGTAGTAAAATTCATGAATCTTAGCCATATATTCATACCTAATGCTAAGCCACCAAAGTCTTTATAAGGAAGATGAAGCCTTGTAATTCATAAAGGATGTGAGCAAAAGAATAGAAGGAAGAAAAGGGGTGAATTGATCAAAAAGCATTCAAGGTGACTTAACAGAGCAAAATAATTGTAGAATTAGTTTGTAGAATAGAGGATCAACTATACAACATTATTATAATAGATCAAAAGGATCAAGATAGATTGATTTGAGATCTAAAATCAGTAATACAAGATTGTAAGTTGTTAGATCAAACATTCTACTATTACTTTCTAACAACTATATCAATAGGATGAAATCCTTTGGACTAAGGTTGACTTAATAGTCATTGTGAAATCCTTTAATGGGGTTACATTCCAAGTGAATGTTCAAAAGTTATTCAAATAGGTACACTTCTAGTAGAGTTTGAAATCTTTTAATAGGGTAGGATCTAACAATCCTTTGTAAACCTTTAATAGGGTAGGCCTTTCACAGGGTAGATCATGTTTCATGGTCAAAGTTTGTATCCTTAACAAGTTACACTTTATTGCTGCAATAGTAAAATGTTATGGATATCATCCCGACCCCAGTTTCACCTTCTCATTTGGAGGGTTTCTGGGTAATCATATCTAGTGTCAAGTGCTTGTGTGGATGCATTTACTTTATATGTTATTTCAATATGTCAATGCATGTATTGTTTAAAGTTAAAAATTTTAAAGATTAGGACTTCTAATTCACGCCCCCCTTGCCCCCCCCCAAAAGAAGTATATGTTTCCCATTTGTAATTCCAACAACTAATTAGTTCTAGTGTGTTTGTTTTCTATTAGGAGGTCTAACTAGGTCCTTAGGAACATGCAATATTATCTAGTTATTCAAAGTTGCTAAGTGATGTTCAAATTGTTGTCATTATTGCTAAGAATGGATACTATACATATAGAGGAATAGATTAGTAAAATAAGGGGTGAAAGGATTTTTTCACAACATAAATGATATATATAAGTATTTGGTAGAGTTTTAGGGGGTCTAGAACAATTTTGGTCTACCTAGGATAAAAGTTGTAAATTTGCTTGACAATTTTGCAAAATTGTAATAGTTTTCATGACAACTTTTATTGCAAAAAAATGAAAATTTGATTAGATGTTTGTTTAACCAATTTAAAATAATTTTATTAGGTGTAATGGTGATACATAAGGCCTCCCTTGACCTATAACAAGGGTTGGAGTGCATTGTGAATGAATTTGGTTGAATGAGCAAGGATATTTTAGTGTTATTTTATCACAGTACATATTTTTTGGCTTCTTGAGGGCATTTGAAGGATTGAATTTCATACTATACTTTTTTCATAAGTTTTTGGGTCATTTTCACTAGTTCTATGTGTGATTATATAGTTTGTGAAATCCATTTCATTTCATTTTTGTAAATATTTTGGTTTGTGCAGAGTTGTTATCCTAAACCAGGTAGATTGTGAAGATGGGGTCATAACTCAACTTTCCACTATGGAATCCATAAGGTACTTTTTAATGTGTGAGTTGATTCCTTTTACTATAAGCATGCAAGAGATTGGACCCTAGAAAGAAACTTTGGCCATTTTTCAATGATGCCCTAGGAAAGCCAAGTGAGCATGGTTAAGATCTCAGAGTTTGAAATAACATTTAATGGGATTGAGTGTAATGAATGCTTCAGTTTAACTAGATGGAGAGAAGGAAATGAGAGTGAAGAAGTCTTGTCACAAAGGGAACCTATTGGTGACATTCCTAGATAACGATTTGATCAAAACCTTATGAATCTTGTCAGAAAATTTGCAAACCCTTTATTTTAGGCTTAAAATCAACATCCCACTATACGAACAGATTGGGGAAGTGAGACTCAATTAATCTTAAAATTATTCCATAAGGGTATTAGGATATGAAGTAAGTTTTCGACCTCATTAATCATTTTCTAAAAGGTGAGTTTGGAGGCCTATTCCTTGTAGCTCTTATTGGCCTAAATTGGAGCAATTTCTTGTAATTGATAGAGATTTCAATGGATTTTTGGTGGATGAGTATTAGAATGGACTCAAAACCCTAGGGATAATCCTATCCCTCCATGTTGAGTGTATTTTTACCGTGTGTGGGTGTTTGTTATAGATGAGCTAGTAAGGCATCTAAGAAGTGGTGATTAGTTGATGCTAAGTTTTACATTAGTGTGAGCAAATTGAAGGAAGAAGAGATTGAGAATATGATTCTCCTAAGTTGGAGTTAATGCAAGAACCCTAAAAGTCTAGAGAATATTTCTAGAGTAGACCCTAGGAGAATTTAGGGTTAAGGAGCAAGACTTGTCCTTACATCAGAGTGGTATCAAAGACCCAAAAGATTTGGGATTATGGATAGATGTTTTAGACTACATAAGATTCAATAGGTGAAATAAACATGGTTACTAATGCAAAGTTAGCCAAAGAGATGGGTGAGAAAAAGGAGAAAAATAGGATCCTTGAAGAATCCTTAGAAGAAATGAAGACTAAGATAGAAGAATTTGTTGAAGAAGCCAAGAATAAAGACAAGGAAGGTAGAAGTATTGAAAAAGGAAAGGACAAGATCAATGAGGAGGATATCATACCTTAAGAAAAACCTCCATTGAATAAATATCCATTCTTTAAAGCCATCAAATCACTAGGAGGAAAAGCCCTAGAAGGAATTTCATTGTTTAATAAAAGGATGGACATCGATATAGTGATAGAGAATCATTTTGAATGTGAAGGTGTCATAGAGGCACAAAAGGTGAAGGTTTCCAAACCAAGACTTAGAGGATCAATACTAACATGGTTGAAATATTTATAGGATGAAAGGGTCAGTATGGGAAAGAAGCCTATAGCTAACTAGAATGCCATGGTGAGCAAGATGAATGAGAATTATTTGCTAGAGGATTATGAGGTACAGCTGCATAGAAAGAGGCAAGTTCTAAAGTGGAAAGGCTTGGATGTGGCCTCTTATATAGAGAAATTTCAAAAACTCTTCTTGAGGTCCAAGTTTTAGGAAGAGGAACCTGTTAAGGTAGAAAGATACATGGGTCAACTTAAATGGAGCATCCAAGAGGAGCTAAGCCTATGGAACGCTATAACTATTTAGAAATATCATCAATTGGAACATAAGGTGGAAGAAAACAATAAGAAGAAGGGAGATTCAAACTTCAAAGGTAGAGGCAAAGAAAGCGACCAAAGAGGGAATAAAGGTGGATACCAAGGTAGAGACAATTATTAGAAAACCCAAGGTGAGTCTAAACTAGTAGAGAAGGGTAGTGAAACTACTCTAAGGGGAGCTTATTAAAGAGGAAGAGGAAATCAAGGAGACTCAAATAGAGGAAGAGGTATAGGCAGGAGCAACTCATACTTTGCAAGTTTGTAGTGTTATACTTGTAGTCAATTGGGCCCCCTTGCCTATAGATGTCTCAATAAGTCTACTTCTTCAAATAGTGATAAGAGGGTTCCCTACTCTCATCAAGACACCATGAGTTATAAGGCATCTAGGGTAGATCATATTTAGTTAGAGAGAAGATATAACTTAATATTCATGAGGGTATTCATCAAACTTCTAGCCAAGGATGAACTGAAGCACAAAATAACCTTGCCCAAAATTAGGTGCAAGATCTCGAGCAAGGTGTGCAAAGTAATTGTGGATTTAGGCTCCACAAGCAACATCATAATAGAGTAAGTAGTGGAGAAGCTCAAGTTAGTAAAGGTACCTCATATTAACACATACAAGGTAACATGGTTGAACAAATGGTTGAGTGTGTTGGTGAATGAGAAAACATGGGTTGAGTTTTCAATTGCAAGATACAAGGATAAATTTCTTTGTGACATATCAACTATGGATGCATACCATCTATTATTGGGAAGACCTTGCCAATATGAAAAAGGTGTTGTCTATGATGGGAAGGATAATTCTATCTCTTTTATGGAAGAACTTTCAAGATTTGGTCCTTATTTGGGCAGGATGAATCATAATCTAAAACTCTTGGTGTGTTGTTGAATAGTGGGAAGGAGTTAATAATGGCCCTTAAACATGAGGATAGTGAAGGATATGACATCCTTATTAAGCCTAAGGAGGAAGAGAAAACCCAACAAGAGCCCTTACCCACTAAGATCCAAGAGATGCTTGTGAAGTATAAGGACATTGTGAGTGATGGGGCACCTACAACTTTACCTCCTAGGAGAATGATAAGTCATCAAATTTAATTATTACCTAGTGCTTCATTTCCAAATAAAGAAACTTATAAGCTTACCCCATATCATAATAAAGAGGTGGCTACGAAAGTGCAAGAACTCCTAGATTAGAGTTTGATAAAGAAGAGCACTAGGGCTTATGTAGTGCTAGTAATTTTTCTATCCAAGAAGGGAGGAAAAGAGAGAATTTGTATAGACTTGAGGGTCATCAATAGAATCACAATAAGGTATATGTTTCCCATACCTATAATTAAAGACTTGATGTATTGTCTTGGAGGAGCTCAATATTTCACAAAGTTGGACCTAATAGTGGTTACAATTAGATAAGGATAAAGGAAGGCAATGAGTGGAAGATAGCTTTAAAAACCATAGATGGATTTTATGAGTGGCTTGTAATGCTATTTGGGCTCTCAAATGCTCCTAGAAAATTTATTACACTCATGAATGAAATGTTGAAGGATTACACTAGAAGGTTTGTGGTGGTATATTTTGTTGATATACTCATCTTCAAAAAGAAAAGAGAAGGACACCTAGAACATGTGGAGTTGGTGCTAAGAAAGTTGCATAAGGAGAATTGACAATCAATTTGGAAAGGAATGAATTTATGAAGCAAGAGCTTGTATACCTAGGATTTGTGGTATCTAAAGGGTCTTTGAAGATGGATCAAGACAAGGTTAAATCTATCTTAAACTAGCCACCACCTACCACAACAACAAATTTAATAAGTTTTCATGGCTTAGCTCAATTTTATAGGAAATTCATTAGGAATTTCAATGGTATTTGTGCACCATTTCTAGATACCATTAAGGGTGGAGTGAAAACCAAGTTTAGATGGACTTCTGAAATAGGAAATACATTTGAAAAGTTTAAAGATCAAGTAGCCACAAAACCTATCCTTAAATTTTCTAGTTATGATATAAAAAATTACCCTAGAATGTGATGCAAGTGGAATGGTGGTAGGGGGTGTGTTGAGTCCACAAGGTAGACCAGTAGCCTTCTTCAGTGAGAAGCTAAATGAAACTAAGAAGAAGTACTCTTTGTATGACTTGGGGTTGTATGCTTAGGTTTAGTCTCTTAAGAAATGGAAGCATTACTTTCTACCTAAGGAGTTTGTGATATTTACTGATAACCAAACCCTTAGCTACATCAATACCCAAGAATAGTTAAGCAATAGAAATTTGAAATGGATGGAATATCCTCAAGCATTCACATTCAACATCAAGCACAAAAATGGGTAGATGAACAAGGTAGCTGATACACAAAGAAGGAGGATGCTAAGCATTCAATAAGTTCAACTCACTAGCATTGGTATAGAGAGTTTCATGTACCTCTATAAAGATGATGAAGACTATCTTGAAGCCTACAAGGTATGCTCTGAATTTTAGAATCACTTTCATAGTTCTTTTATTGAATATACTTTGAAAAGTGCACTATTTCTCAAGGAGAACCATTTATTTGTTCCTAAGGGTTCTATGAGGGATATCCTTATCCAAGTAAAACATAATGGAAGCCTAAGTGGAAATTTTGGCATCAATAAGACCCTAGAGCTAGTTAAAAGGTTCTACTATTGGCCAAATTTGTAAAGGGATGTGACAAGATTTAGACTGAGAAAATTGATTGTTGTTGTTACTCGGTAAGCATATGGAAAATGTTGCAACTTAGTAAATGTAGTGTGAATTACTTTTAGTAGATCTTAAAACATTAACAATAATTAATTTTACAAGCATAAGAGAAATAACATGAACACATGAGACACTAGGAGTTAACATGGTAACCCAATATGGGAAAAGCCACCAATGTAACTAGATACTATTTTTCACTCTTGTGAAGTGAGGCCTGTTAGGAGCCAACCTGATTAAATGTTATAAAACACATTGTTAGGTCTAATATTGTTAGAGGACTTAATCACCCTATTAGAAGTGGCCTTGCAAGAGGTCTTAAAACAATTCAATGGACCTATAACCTTGTTAGAGGATTTACAACCAGCTGTTAAACCAACTCTATTAAGAGATTTTATATCACTACTACAATGGTTAGATAGTAACAATGAAATGACCTAATTGTGATGCAACTAAATTTCTGAGTATAGATCTCTATTCTGCTTCATACTTGATCCTTCTTGATCAAATAACACTTTTCTACTCCACAAGGATACCTGGTTATCCTTCAAGTTCACTCTCACTCTTTCCTTCTTAATTCAATCAACATACTTTTCACACACTTGAAAATCACAACTTGACCAGATTGTCAAGTTGGCTCAATACAAATTAGAATGACCACTAATTGTTACCATAGTCATCTGGAACAAATACTTAAAATAATTAAGCTTCTTATGCCAAAAAAAAAAAATCCTTTATTGGCCAACCTTGCTTGGTAAACACTAGTTCTAAGATAATTTCCTACGTTAACCAATAGAATCTTGCTTAATACTATGAACTTGCAAAAATCCTTTGGTAACTGAGTGAACTTAGTTAGCACTAACTTTGTCTAACTTTCCTTTGTTAACCATGTGAAATTGGTTAACATTGCTATATGCCTAAATTCCTTCAATGCCTAAGTGAGCTCAGTACACATTGTCTTAGTAGAGTAAACTTTAGTAATGCTCAGTAGACAAGGAAAACTATCTTGTTGACAAAGTGATCTCAGTAAAAACTAACTGACAAATGATATGACATTTGTGTGACATCAAAGACAACACACGATTAGATAATTGTATCCAACATAGTAATGTAGGTTTTTGCTAATCTTTACCTTTCCATAATAGGCCATGGGAGTGTGTTAGTATGGACTTGATTGTGGGGTTACCTAAGATAAAAAAGGGATATGATAATATCTATGTAGTGGTGGGAATTTTAGCAAGATGGGTCATTTCATACTTTGTAAGACTACCCATGATGCTAGCCCTATAGTACATATGTTCTTTAAGGAGATTTTGAGGATCCATGGACTACCCTTAAGCATTATGTCAGATAGAGATGTCAATTTTATGAGTCATTTTTGAAAACCTTATGGAATAGGTTGGGAGCTACCTATCTTTTGGACTAGATTACCATCCTCAAATTGACAGTCAAACTAATGTGGTCAATAGGATATTCGGTAACTTGTTAAGATTCCTAACTAATGAATATGGTCAAACATGGGGTGTGATTATTCTTCAAGCAAAATATGGATATAATGACAATGTGAAAAGAACAATAGGTAGAAGCCCATTTGAGACTATTTATGGGATGAATATAAGGGGTGTGTTTGAAATTAGAGACCTTGGAGCTATGGAATAGATGAGTGGTTAGGCTAAAGACTTCACTTAGACCATGAAGGAGATTTAAGAATAGGTGAAGAAGACCATACAAGAGTTCACCCAAAGGTTGAAGACTAAAGTGGATGAGAAGGGGAGCTCAATTTGTAATAAGTGACTATGTAATGGTACACTTGAAAAATTCTAGATTTCAAAAGTGAGTACCTACCAAACTACAAATAAAGAGAGTGGGACCTTGTAAGATGTTAGCTAAGTATGGAGCTAATGCCAATAAGGTAGATCTACCTAGTGACTTGAAACTCTCACTAGTCTTTAATGTGATAGACCTAAACAAGTTCAAGAGAACTCTAAGTGAAGTAGATGGGAACATATAGGAGGTCAGAAAGAATGTAGCATCTCATATCCTACCTCCCAAGGTGTAGCTAGAGGCAGAGAGGGTATTGGCTTCAAGAGTCAAGAACACTACTAGGCACAAGATATACATGGAACACCTCATCAAGTGGAAAGATAAGCTAAAGTTAGAGGACACTTGGGTTGTAGCTACAAATTTCAAGAAGATGGAAAATTTTTATGACATCTTGTATGCAGGAGTGACTTGATTTTCTCTTGTAGGGAGCATGGTGCAAGAGCACATAGGTAAGGCCAATTGTTAACCTAGGGTTCCTAGTTGCGTTTTGGCTTGTAGTGGCCCTAGCCAAGCTAGTAGTATAATAAAGGGACTAAGGCATCCTATTATGTTTTTTTTCCATTAGGAGGTCTAGGTAGGTCCTTAGGAACATGCAAGATTACCTAGTTATCCAAAGTTGCTAAGTGATGCTCAATTTGTCTTCACAATTTACTAAGAATGGCAATTATGCATCTAGAGGGCTAGATTAAACAAATAAGGGGTGGAAGGATGTTTTAACAACATAAATGGTATATCTAAGAACTTTGTGGAGTTTTAGAAAGTTTTGACCAAGTTTGGTCTACGTAGGACAATGTTTGTAAAGTTGCTTCATAGTTTTGCAAAATTACAAAAGTTGTCATGACAACTTTTATTGCCAAAAATGCAAGTTCAATTAGATGGTTGTATAACCACCTCAAAATGGTTGGATAAGGTGTAATGGAACTACATAAGGCCTCCCTCAACCTATAACAAGGGTTGGAGAGCATTGTGAAGGAATTTGGTTGAATGAGAAAGGGTATTTAAGTGTTACTTTATCACAATACAAGCTTCTTGGCTTCTTGTGGGAATTTGATGGATTGAATTCCATATTGTACCTTATTCATGACTTTTTAGGTGTTTTTTACTAGTTATTTTTGTGATTAGATGTTTTGTGGAATACATTTCATTTCTTTTTTGAAAATATTTTGGTTTATGCATTATTGTTGTCCTGAACTAGGCAATTTATTAAGATGGGGTCATAACTCACCTTTCCACCATGGCATCTACATGGTACCTTGGAATGTGTGACATCACTCCTTGTACTATAATCATACAATTTCTTGGGCCTTGGAAAACAAGTTTGGCCATTTCCAGTGATGCCCTAGGCAAGCCAAGTGAGCATGGTTAGGGATCAAAGAGATTGAAATAACATTTAATGAGATTGAGTAAAATGAATGCTTTAGTCTAAGTTGATGGAGACAGGGACATGAGAGTGGAGAAGTCTTATGCCAAAGGGAACCTCTTGGTGACATGCCTAGATAAGGATTTGACTAGACCCTTATGAATCTTATCAGGAAATTTACAAACCCTTAATTTTAGGCTTAAAATTAGCATCCCATTACACGAACAGGTTGGAGAAGTGAGACTATATGAATCTCAAAAGTCTTCCAAAAGCATATCAAGATATAAACTTATTTATTTAACTCATTAAGCCTTTTCCTGAGTTAAGTGACAAAAGGTGATTTTGGAGGCATATTCATTGTGGCCATTCTAGGCCTAAATTGGAGCAATTTCATGGAATTGATGGAGATTTCAATGGATTTTTGGTGGATGAGTATTGGAATGGACTCAATACCCTAGGGAAAATTCCATCCCTTGATTTTGAGTGGATTTTCACCATGTGTGGGTGTTTGGTGCAAATGAGCTAGTAAGGAATCTAAAGAGTGGTGATTAGTCGATAATAAGTTTTACATTGGTGTGGACAAGTTGAAGGAGGAAGGGATTGGAAATGTGATCCTCCTAAGTTGGGTCTAGTTCAAGAACTCTAAATGCTAGAGAAGAGGCCTAGAGTATATCGTAGGAGAAGATAGGGTTAAGAAGAAAGAATTGTGCTTACATCAATTTTCTACTCAAGATCTAGTATCTTTCTTTATAGGAGATGGTAGAGTTGGCTATCAAGCAAGGAAATTTGCATTCATCACTTCACTCAAATATTAAATAATTCACATTTCAAGCATTCAAGAGCATGTTTACATACATGGATCTATTTTTTGAAACTTGTAGATCTATTTTATTTTTTAATGCATCCCCTGCCCCCCCGCCCCCCTGCCCAAAAAAAATTAAAATTCTATTTTTATAGTGTGTAGGAGAAAATTGATAGGCTTTTAGAGTGAGAAATTCATATTTTAGATTTGGGACCCATGTTTTTCTTCTATATGAGTTTTAGATTTGTAAACTTTTAGTACACTTAGGGTAAAGATAGAATTTGATCCTTACTAAGTCAATGATAAATTAAATTCAACCCTTACATAGAAATCCATACCATATCTAGAGCCTCAAAATTTGTAGGGTTCACAGAATTTGACCTCCTAGTTTAAGATCCCACATATTTTTTCTGTTTGTTACTATCTAATAGCTAGTTTTCAAATTTTTAGTTGCATCCTAGACTAGGCATCGAGATGAGTTTGAGTCTTCATTTCTCATTTCATAATACTTACTTTGATGTATCATACTTTATCCTTTTATGTTCTTAGCTATCATATGTGCTTCTACATTATTTTCATTAGTCAATCTACTTACATTAAGTCAAATTATTAAACTCATAATCAAATCGATTAATCATTTAAAACTTTAAAAAGAAAATAAAGAGATCATTGAAGCATGTGTCCTTTAAAGGACACAAATCTAGCATTGGGACCCCTTGCATCCATTTTGAGTTTTGCTAATATAACATAAGGCCCTTTAGAAGGTTATGATTAAAACTCCCTCTTTCTCTTTCTCTAATGTACATCTAATGTTGGGGATTCAATACACACATTATTCAACTTCTTCTATCTAAATTTTTATTTTGGTTTTATATTGTCTTTCCTAGTAAAATCTTCCTTGTTTTTTTAATCACCCATAATCAATCTAGTAAACTATAAACCCCGTTTTAGTATTTTATTCTCTAAACTATACTATAGATCTAATGTTTAATCAATTTTACATATTTATCAATAACTAATTATTCAAATAATTAATTAATCATTTATTCAATTATATCATATTTTTTACCACTTATCCTAAGTTTTATTTAATTGAAATACCAAGTCTACTTTTAATTAAATAAAAGATGTTTTCTATACACATTGAATGCACATCTTCCAAGGCAAGTATAATCTTTTTTATGTCTTAATCTCCTTCACTCATTATTTTTCCTCTTAAACATATCCTTTGATTTTATATCTTAGACTCTAACCATCCAAATATCTATAAAAGGAGTCTCTCCCCACTTTCTCATAACCTTAGATTTCCATGTTATTTTTATGTTGCTTCTTTGATTTTTGGTTTCTTAAGTACTTGAGCACTCACTTGTACTATTGCATTGTTTCAAACTAGTCTAATCTTTTATTTATGTTATTATCTTAACTCATATAACTTAATTAGGAGGAGAGTAATCATTATATTTTTATTTTATATTTCCTTTCTTGTTATTTCATCATTATATTATGTTAATCTTGCACTCATTCTAGTTAGTTTTATGTTGCATACTCACTTTAATTCTTAGATACTTGCATCCTCATTGTGTCTATTCTTTGACTTTCTCTTTCTATGGTGTACCATAGAAAAGTCTCATATCTTGGTTAAATTTGAAAGCCACAAACACAACTATTTTATTCCTTGCATGTCATGGAGAGATAGCTATAAGATGTCATTCAAGACTCCATTTAACTTCCATATCTTGGATAGAAGATTTTATAGAAGTGTGTCTATTTTTTAGCATACAATGTGGTCTTTCTTTTCATCTAGTGTTTTCCTTTAGATCTTCTTTATTTCACAATTATTTAACCTTGTATAATTTTGCATAAGATTTATCAATTTGAGCTCTATTTATAGTATTTTGGTATGAAAAAATTATAGAATCATAGGATCCTTTGATCCTAAATCCCTATTCTTTCCTACAAATCTTGATGAGACCAATATTCTCCCGCATATCCTTATCTTTCCATTAATAATAATTTTTCTCACTTTTATCATGATAAAGGTGAAGCATCAAAAATTTCTCCTTCCCATGTTTAAAATCTCACTCATGAGTTTGAGAAATTGGATATTGCCTCAATCAAGAACACAAAAATCCTAATGGAATTCTCATCATATAAGAATTAAATAAATATAGTCATAATGATGAACATGACATTACCTCTTGCACACAATTTATTGTCTTATTAATATCAATGTTAAACCATTAACATATTCTTCTCAAAAGATAAGTTATATTCCTCCTTCCATGAGTATTGAGACTTCTTCCAATTTCCACTTATATTCCTATTATCTCCACTTATGCACTACCTCTTATTACCACTTCACCTCAAGTTTCCAATCTACAGTTGTGATTCTTCATAACTCTACTCTTCCTACGAGTGTCTCGTGTATGTTTCATTATTTTCATCTATGTATTTGTACCATAGTGTTCCTTTTAAATAATTCAATCCCCTTCCTACTACATCTACCATGCTTCATGCCTCTTACAACATTCCTTTTTCCTTCAATAACTTTCCTAGCAAGTGCAATGTTTAAGTTATTCAAATAACTTTCTCTATCTAATCCACTATTAATAGTTTAGCTCAAACTATATCTTCTTTGAAAAAAAAAATTACTTCCTTAATTCAATCAAGGTTTGAGATTACCACATGTGAAATTGCTAATTATTTTTCCTCACATTATCCAAGTTGTTATTCTTCAAAATATTGATATTTCTTATCTTGAGACTTATACTAGTAAGAGTGACCCTATGACTTGTATTCAAACTTTTCATACCTTGTACAATGATTTCAATCACAACAATAGGTTCAAGATTAATTTTTTCATTGCAACCTTTTAAGAAAAATATTTTATATTTTATTAATCTAACATAGGGAGGAACTTGGATAACTAGGACCAAAGGCATGCCCTATTAGGAATAAACCACAGATAGAAATAACAATTACATGCAAATATAACCAATATTAGAAAATAATAAATCACATAGAAAAGAACACAAGACACCAAGATTTAATGTGGTTCACCCGCTCCTTGGGCTATGTCCACCAAACAACAAGTTCGGTATTATTACAATCCAGTGATTACAACTTGATTACAATCTATAATCCCTTATACCTCAATACTGCCATAAGAAGAAATTATGCATCACAACTTAACGAAAATACCTAACCCTAAGCCCTTTTACCCAAGTAATTTTATGCCACTTTAGGGCTACAACATGTCAACCATATGTTGACCACAACCCAAAAGTTTTTTTGGGCCAATGCCTTAAACGCCAAAGAATTTATTATGTATAGTACTTTCATGATCAATCACCACAAACTAATATTCTCCCACTTGGGGACTAATCAAACTCCACACTAGATAACAATCTCCCACTTGGAGACTGATCTTGTAGAAATATCGCTACCACATGGGGCTCCCACTAGATCAAACCACCCTAGATTTTGTTTTTGTTTTATTAAGGTTTAGTCTAGAAGACCAACCAAAGCTGAAGAGGAGTTTAACTTCTCCCTTGTCATTGCCTTTGTAAACATATCTACTTGATTTTCATCTATATGTATCTTGTCTAGCTTTAACTATCCATCCTCCAAAAATAATGGAATGAAATGGTACTGCAACTATATGTGTTTGGCCTTTGAATGTAGAGCTAAATTCTTCACAAGATGAATGGTACTTTGACTATCTATAAACAAATGATTAACCTTCAAAGGGTGTCCAAATTCATCCAAGAAGAACTAAAGCCATATCATCTCCTTGGTTATCTCTATAGCACCAACATACTCTACCTTTATAGTGGATTAAGCATTAACCTTCTGTAACCTAGAAACCCAACCCATGGTTGCCCCACCAATAGTAAAGACATAACTTGTAGTACTCCACCTACTATCAATATCCCCTGAAGAATATAAGTCAACATAGCCCTGTAAATTAGTAGTAGAGCCTCCAAAGTGTAAACACTTATTGGATGTTCCTCTCAAATATCTGAGAATCCATTTGACTACATTCCAATGCTCAATACTTGGATGACTCATATATCTACTAACAGCTCCCACTACATGTGCAATATCTGGCCTAGTGCATACCATAGCATACAACAAGCTTCCTACAACTAAAACATAGGGTACCTTGGACATCTTATCCTCCTCTTCTTTTTTCTTGGCACACATCTCCTTAGTCAACTTCAAATGACTAGGTAAAGGTGTGCTAACCGATTTAGCATTCTCCATAGAGAAACATTGCAACACCTTCTCAACATAAGAAACTTGAGATAGTGTCAATTTCTTGTTCTTCCTATCTCTACAAATCTTTGTACCAAGTATTTCTTTTGCTTCCCCCAAATCTTTCATAGCAAATGCATGTGCTAACTGGTGTTTTAGTCCCTTAATGTGATCCATTTTAGACCTAGCTACAAGCATATCATCAACATATAAACATAGACTAATGTAGTTTTCATCATCCAACATCTTAAAATAAATAGAATTATCTAAATGACACCTAGTGTATCCATGCTCATGCATAAAATAGTCAAATTTTAAATATCATTGCCAAGGTGCTTGCTTCAAGCCATATAAACTTTTCTTCAATTTGTACACTAAGTTCTCCTCACCCTTGACTGCAAATCCCTATGGCTAAGCCATATGTATCTCTTCATCCAAATCACCATGAAGGAAGGCTATTTTAAGATCAATCTTCTCTAAATACAAATCTTCAGTAGCCACAAGACTTAAAATATCTCATCAAAATCAATGCCTTTTTTCTATGCAAATCCTTTTACAACTAACCTGGCTTCAAATATTTTCTTACCTCCTTCCTCTTTTTTCAACCTATAAACCCACTTATTCTATAAAGCCTTTTCACCTCTAGGCAATTTGCATAAATCCCAAATCATATTTTTAGCAAAGAGTCCATTTCATCTTTCATTGCAGACTCCCACTAAATCTTTCATTGCACAGCTTCATCATAATGTTCAGGTTCACCAACATCAGTAAGTAAAATAGAATACAAAGAGGGAGAAAATATTTTTGGAGATCAAATTTGCCTAGTTTTCTATCTAACATTTATGGGTGTGTGTGGTATTTGATGTTGCGGTTGTTGTACATCATGAGGAATGGCTAGAACATTAGCTTTTGGAGTATCATCCAGCACTACATAATTATCTTCTTTCTTCTCATGTTGTTGCAACAAATATTTGTACAACACATTCTTATTGAATATGACATCCCTATTTACAATTTTTTGATTTGCAAAATCCCAAAGCCTATAACCAAATTCATTAATGCCATATCCAACAAATACACATTTCTTTGACTTAGCTTCCAACTAGATTTTTTTTAAAAAGTCTATATGAGAAAATGCTTCACAACCAAAGATCTTGAGAAAAGAATAACTCACTTTCTTACCATTCCATGCTTCCTCTAGAATACCACAACCCAAAGGAGTAGAGGGACCTCTATTAATCAAATATACAATAGTATTGATAGCCTCACCGACATGTGTAAGGGCAACCCAACATACAACCTCATGCTCTTTGCATGTTCCATTATAGTCATATTCATGCATTTAGCCACTCCATTTTATTATAGAATCCTTGGAATAGTTTTCTAACTACAAATACCATTAGTGGAGGAATAATCTTCAAATTCCTGATTGCAATTCTCACCACCATTATCAAATTTGAGACATTTTAATTTCTCACTAGTCTCATTTTCAGCCAAGCATTTCTATTTCTTAAAAGTTTTAAATACATTAGAATTCTATCTAAGGAAATAAACCCATACTTTTCTAGTTGCATCATCAATAAATGTAGCATAATAATGAGAGCCACAAAGGGAAGATACCTGAGTCAGTCCCTATACATTAGTATGCACAAGCTCTAATTTGTCCATTTTTGTTTTCCTTCCCAGTCTTCACAAAAATCACTCTCTTTTATTTTCCATGTACACAACTTTCACAAAAGTTCATATTAACACATTTCTAACCTAGTAGAACTTTCTTTGAATGAAGTACTCTCATACCTTTCTCACTCATGTGACCAAGTTTGTTATGCCACAACGCTATATTAGAATTTATAGAAACTATATTTTATCCATACTCAACTACATCAACCATTCCTAAAAATTCATTTTTCTTTAAAACAATTAAAGTAGAAGTAACAATATAACCTGTACAAAGATATAAGGTGTCTACTTTCACACATTTTTCTAATACAAGGGAACCTTTTGAAACCTTCCAATTTTTATCATAAAAAGTGACTATACAACCCTCATCACCGAGTTGCCCTATTGAAATTAAATTCCTACTCAGCCTTGGAACATGTTATGTAGTAGCCAATGATTCCCATTCTACAATTTAATCTTAACTTTTCCCTTTCCAAAAATCTAACAAGGTTTATTATCTCCCAAATAAGCAAGTCTAAAATCCCCTTGGTCATAATCAATAAAATAACCTCTACGAGGTGTAGCATGAAGTGAAGCACTAGAATCTAAAACCCATGAATTATCAACACTTTCTAAAGATAGAAGCAAAGCATCCTCTTCAGATTTGTTACTTACCACATTTTCCTCCTTTATCTCCATCTAGTTTATCTCCTTCATTTTTCTTTTGATTCTAGCAATCTTTCTTTTTATGACCTAGTTTCCCATAGTACCAATAGTCTTTTGGTCCTCTCAATTGAGACCTCCTCCCCTTTGACTTTCTTCTTGATTTTTCACAATTTCTAGAATTACTTTCTCTCTCAATATTTCCACCCTTGATTTGTGCATTCAAAGAACTTCCTGATGTAGATCAACCTAAGGATTTTCTATGAGTTTCCTCACTCAAAATAACACTATGAACATAATTACTCACAGCCATTACCAAGCCATTCTAGCTTTTAGGCAAAGAACAAAAAATCAAGAGGGCCCTAATTTCTTCATCAAAATTAATACTCACAAAATATAACTAACTGGTAGTAGTATTAAACTCATTTAAAGTATCTACAATAGATCCACCTTCTACCATTTTCATATTGAATAAATGCTTTATGAGAAATACCTTGTTTGAAGTAGAGGGCATTTCATAAAATGTTGCTAGGGTTTTCAAATCTTCTATTTTCTTTGCTTTTGTAATATTAAATGCCATTGATGGTGCCAAGCATAATCCAATGCTTCCAAGTTCCTTTTTGTCTAAAAGATCTCATTGATCATTTCACATAGATCCCTAATTCTTGCCTTTACCTTCCAATGACTTCCATAAATCCTTCTTATAAAGATAGTCTTCTACTTGCATCTTTTATAACTAGAAGTTTTGCCCATTAAACTTGTCAACCCTCAGCTTAGCCTCATCTACCATTGCTCCCACTCAATCATGAGACTCCCACTCAGCCATGAGACTCCCACTAAGCCATGAGACTTTCCTGCAAAGAATAACTGAAAAACAACCTCACTCTGATACCACTTGTTAGGAATAAACCACAGATAGAAATAACAATTACATGCAAATATAACCAATATCAAAAAATATTAGAACACATAGAAAAGAACACAAGACAATAAGATTTAACATGGTTCACCTAATCCCTATGCTACATCCACCAAACAGCAAGTCTAATATTATTACAATCTAATGATTACAACCTGATTACAATTTGTAATCCCTTACAGCTTAATACTACTATAAGAAGCAATTTTGTAGCACAACTTAATGAAAATACCTAACCCTAAGCCCTTTTATAAAAGTAATCTTATGCTGATTTAGGGTTACAACATGTCAGCTATATGTCAGCCACAACATCAGCCATGGCCCAAAAAAAGAAATTCAAAGAATTTATGAAGTATGTATAGTACTTTCCTAGTCAGTCACCACAAACTAACACACCCAGCCAACGAAGCCAAATGCAAGAGTAAACATAATGGAAACACAACACAAAGGACATTAGCCAAAGGAGATACAAGAGAAAAGAACCTTACAAGTTCATCAAAATATAAGAATTCATGCCCATATGTAAGGCCTTCTATGTTATGACCAACATTACATTTCAAATTTTGATCTTCACATTCTCACTTTGCTTCTACTCTTCCTGATCGTACTAATTCCTAACACTCTACCCAAGACCCCTTTAAATAATTCCATGGCAACAAGCTAGCCTATTACAATTACCAACTAAAATAAAGTCTTACATTAAATGAAAAACAAGCCACAAGTTGGCTTTTAACAAATATTAAATACAAAATTAAACATGTGTGGTTAGCCCAAACTAGAACTAGATATAGACAACATGACCAAAGAAGAACCAAGGAAAAATTAGCACTTGACAATGCTCAACACATACATGATCTTGGCATCCATAAGAACTTGGCACCATCATGTACTTGACAACCACAGAGAACTTAATAGTAATAGGTACTTAGCACCAACAGGAACTCAACATCAACTAAGGACTTGGCACCAACTGCAATCTTGGAAAAAAATAAGAGCTCGGTGAAAAAAGAGAAACAAGGAAAACATGTAGGATAGAAATACAACCTAAGATGCTCTTACATTAGAAAACTAGGGTCGAAAATAAATGATTCTCTTGAATCATGCAAGTGTCACAACGTGAGCTAAATCTAACATAGATTGAGAAATCCTTGTAGCATCTCCAACTGGTATGTTCCTCCACTTTATTAAGTACTCATAGTAATCCTTTTCTCTTGTAGTTTTACCGACTCTCTAATTCAATACCTATTCAACCTCTTCAATTTTCTTCTTAGGATAATCATCTAATATAGAAAATTCATGATTTGACTCATGATACTTATACAAATTAGTAATATATAATATAGGAGATATATCCATTTCATCAGATAAATTAACTTCATAAGCATTACCACTATCAAACTTCTTCAAGATCTTACAAGGTCCAAACTTCTTCATCTTCAGCTTATTGTATGTTCCACTAGGACATATACCTTTCTTCAAATGAACCATCACCTCATCACCAACTTCAAAAATATGATGTCTTCTAGACTTATCAACATTCTCCTTATATTTATGATTACTTTTTTTCAACCTCAACTTTACCTCCTTATGCAAAGAATCCATAAAATCATAAAATCCTACTCTTATAGCAATTCTTTTTCTTCACTAGCAACATCCCTCAATTCAGATATCTCTCTAGGTTGCATTCCAGTAACTATCTCAAAAAGTGTTTTTCATGTACTCCTCCTATTCACATAATTATTATATACTAACTCAGCTTATGTTAAAAACAACTCCCAATTATGTGGTTTATCTCCAACTAAACATCTCAACAAATTACTCAGGCTTCTATTCACAACCTTTGTCTATCCATCTATCTATGATTGGATTGTAGAATGAAACTTCGACTTAGTACCCTTGTTCTTCCATAAAGTCCTCCAAAAGTAACCAACAAACTTAATATCTTTATTAGAAATAATACTTCTTGGTAATCCATGCAATCTAACAATCTATTTGAAGAAAATCTTAGCAACATGCTCAACATTTGATGTCTTCTCACAAGGTATGAAATGAGCCATCTTAGAAAATATATCCATAATATAAAATATAGAATCATACCACTTTGATGTCTTAGGTAATCCAAAACCAAAATCCATATTAATGTCACTCCAAGGTTTCTAAGGAACAAAAATAGGTGTATACAAACTAGTATTCTAACTTACTCCTTTTGTTTACAATTGGCTAATGAAGATATGTAATTGTTGTCATTTATGGTAACACATGATGTACATGCATCCATGTAACCTTAGAAATAAAGATACTTAGCTTTTGGTATTCAAAAAATCATCTAAGTATGAATTTGGTTTATAATAGTGTATTGCTTTGTATGTAACTTGATAAGTAGGAGATAAATCACATAGTTAAATCTTGATAGCAATATCACAATTGTATGTAACTTGTTAATGTCATCATATTATGACTTGAGAATTTAGATGGAGATAGTATACGTGTTAATGATGATGTGTATAACCTCGAAATTTAGTACTAACTATATGGAAAATAGATATTTGTGTTTTACTAGTGAAACAAGATAGTGGAATTAAAAGAAAGGAATTAGTTTGTTTACAAAATAATTACTTGACCAATTAGGGCCAACATCCTAGATGTTTACTCTAAGTTGGAAAAGTATATTATGGTCTTAGAATTCCTAGTAGAAATTTGTGTAAAGGCATGGTATTTATGCAAAGGACATCTTGCAAATTCAACTGTAAGTTGTGTAAGTATTGTGATATGTGAACTTTCTATGAAAGCAATATATGCAAAGTTTGAGAAGCTATTCTTGTGATCCAAGATCGAGTTGAACATTAGAGACTAGTCAAGAAAGAAGTTACAAAACCTATTTTCTACAAGTCTAATTACTTGTTTGGGCATTTAGCTCTTCTTGTAATTGGAAGTGCATGTTTGGGCAATGGGCTCATCTTGCATCTACTGTAGTACAAATCCTAAAAGGGTTGGAATCTCCTAATAGGGACTCTCTATATTGAATTTTTTTCTTGACTCCTAGCAGGGTCTATCCTCTAACAAGGAACTTATATATTAGTATATTATCTAGTGGGTATCATCCCAACTAGGGTTTTCCCTTGGCCAAGTTTTCCCTAGTTAACAAAATATGATGTTATGAGTTTTCTTTGTGCATGATTACTATTACTATTTAGCATTACTTGATTACTTTGTTAAGTATGGTTCAAAGTAATTAATAATTTCTAGTTGGCAACTAAAGTTTGTACATTATTGATTCACACCCTACGCCCCCCCCACCCTTAATAATTCCTATTTCTAACAATTGGTATCAAAGAACAGTTACTTAGAAGAGGCTTAACAACTTGAGTAAGATCCCTATGGATATGGAATAATTGATGAAGAACCTTGAAGAGGCACTTGAAAAAATTGATCTCCTTACTGAAGAAAGAGATAAGTTGAAGGATAGATATGAAGACTCCAAAGTATACATTGGAAAATTCAAGGATGAGATTGAACATCTTAAATAGAAGCCTAAATCTACTAAATATGAAACTAGTAATGATGATTATTCAAAGCTTAAGATAGAGTACAAAAGCTTGAAGCATGAACTAAAGATTATGAATCTGAAGTTGACTTTGAGGAGTGATCAATTTGATTTGAAGACTGAGAATACAGATCTTAGAGGAAGTCTAGCAAAGAAGACATCTGAGTTTGAAACATTGAAAGAAGATCATAAAGAACTTCATAAGTATAATACTATTGTGAAAGGTGAATTAACTAAGTGCAAGCAACAACTTGACAAGCTTTATTCTAGTAGGGAAAAGATTGATGATTCAATGTCAATAAAGAGACCTACTTATTATAAGACTGGTCTTGGTTATCTATTTAACATGTCTACAAAGAAACTTGAGATTAGATCAAATCTAAAGAAAAAAGAAAAATCTGATGATAAGATTGAATCTAGTCAATCTTCTGATAAAACTAAACAAGTTGAAAAAGACAAGGAAGTTGAGATATTGAATGTACCATAGCAAGTAAAATATCCTAAAGAAACTAGGTATGAATTTAGAGGTAAGTGTTATTCATGTAATGGACTAGGTTATATAAAAAGAGATTGTACAAATAAAACATTTAATCATGTTAAGGATTTTTATTGTCATAATTATCACGGTATGGGTTATAAAGAAATTGATTGCAGGAAACCTAAATATGGTAATGATAGAAGGAATAGTAGAACATCTAGAAATACTAACCCTATTGATTGAAGAAGATCTAATGAAAGGACATCAAGAGAAGGAAGACATTATGAAGAAAGAAGAAAGATCATGTGTTATAAGTGTAACAACTTTGGACACATAGCTCAGAATTTTGATGCACTTGATGATTAATAGAATCCTAGAAGTAGAACTCTAGTATATGAGTTATGCAACAATCTTGGACATATAAAAGGTTATATTATAATGGACAAAAACTTTAGAGATAGAAGGAACAATAGAAGAAACTTTGGAAATAGAAGGGATGATGAAACAAATGTTAGAAATGATAGAAGGAACCATGAGAGGAAATTTGGAACTAACAAAGACAATGAGGAACAAAGAAATGTAGTCAATAAACTTAGAGAAGAACTCAATGATGAATTTGTAAAAAAATTAGACATCTCAAAGGAAAAGCTAGAAGATTTAGAGATAGGAAGATCAAAGTCAATAATTAAGTTTGAGTCAATTAAGTTTAATTAAGCTTGTTCACAACACTAGAATTTGAAACTTCATCTAGAGATCAAAGAAGAGGTAGCAAAGTTGGGAAAAGGTGTGTCAAGATAATTTTAGATGCTACCTAAGCTCTCTTGTAATTTGGAGCTTATCTAAACTAGTTATGAAGGAATTAAGAGTTACTATTAGTATAGAGAGTTAATCTTATAGCAAAAGATGAAAACTATGGTTTTATAGAGAATTTTGTGAAGCAAAGATTCTTAGAGTATTGTCATGATGAAAGGAAGCTATGGTAAACTTCAAATAGCATCTAAATATAAAATAGAAGATCTTGAGTAGATATTTGATTTCAGGATGTAATTGATAGCATTTTCATGTTTGCAAAGTATGCAATTAGTGCAATTTTGAGTTGAAGGAATAAAATGGAGTACAAAATTGATTACTACTTTATTATGATTACATCAAAAGCATAGAGTAATCATAAGTGACTTGAGAAAGAAATTTCAAAGAAAACCCTATTTTTGGAAAGAGGTATTTTATCATTTATATCTAGAATTTATTCAATAATTTTTTTATCTTTGATAGAATCATGGATATGTCAGTAGTTGTCAAGAATAAGGAGAGACCAAAATTCAAGGTTATTCTCATGAAACCAATAGAAGGAAACCCTAATTCAACATTATCCATTACTCTGAAAAATATAGTGTATTTGGAAGATGTAGGAAGCTATCTTATTCGTAAGTTTGAATCTATTGGGAGTGAGAATATGAACTAGGATATGGAAGTCATCTTTAACCATGATATGACTCCTAGATTTGAACATTTAAGAGAACTAGACTTGTTCAAATATCATTTCTACCAAGAATTGGACACTGATGAGGGGACATAGATAATACTAAGTAGAATAAATAATGGAAAACTATGGATGGAGGATAATGTAGCTGATATTTCAGCCAACCTTATTCATGAGGTAACTGGTCTTAGCAAATAAGGCAGTGTACCTATAGGCAAGGAACTTGTTATGAAGGAAGTTGAGAGCTATACAAAAGAAATTTATAATGGAAAGGGCATGGTGATTACCACCATCAAACAAGATGATGTAAGATTTTTGAGTAGAATCATTACCTATTATATATGTGCAAGTTCTAAGATTGATGAATTGTCAACCAAATTGATCTATCTAGCCAATAAGATATGTGTTGAGAAAGAACAAGTTAACCTTAGTGAAATTCTAAGAATGCAACTTCTTGAAAAATTGGAGAAAACCAAGAGGAGCAAGAATGGTGTGTTTAGATTTCAGTCACTAATGAATCATATATACTTTCATGTACTTAAGAGATTTCCATATTTGTAAGTTAGAGAGATTATGAGCAGTGAGAGATGTACAATGGAGAATATTATAGATGTATGTAGAAGACATCTAGTAGATAAAATCTTAGAAAGTGGGAATTTGATAATGAAAACATATCAGAATGAGATGACAAAAAGATTTAGAATTGCATTTGCAATTTTAGAAAGATTTAAAGAAGATATTTGTGTTATGGTTGATATAGATTTTACTTATATTTAAGAAGTAGAACATTGGGAAACATTTCTTGACCTGTTAGATTATGAATTGAGTGATGAAGTAGTAGTTAGATACATTGATTTATTGTTGAAATCTGAGAAGGACCAAGCTGAGTATAGATTTGGGACATACGAAGAAATTACCCAATTAGCTCATCACACATCCTTGGAGAAGGAATCTCACAAGAAGATAGAGAAAATAATGAAGAAAGCTTTAACAGAGGCCAATATGATAGAAAGTGAGTCATAAGAAATTAGACAGACTATGAATTAAGGTATATTAAATGTGCAACCTTTATCAGTGTCTATTGTAGAGACATCTTCAAGATAGAGCATTCCTTATGTAATAGTGTTAGATGTTCAAAAAAGTGAGACAAAGAGAAAATTAGAAAGATTATTAGAAGCTATGACCACCAAGATAAAAAGGGTCAAGCAACAAGCCACTAGACTAGGAAAGAAACAAAAAAATTGTTGACAATTGTTGAATGTAGTGAAGAAGAAGAAGAAGAAGTTAAATAGGCAGAGAAGGTAACTACTTCTAAATAATCAAAAGGAAAATATTGGCAACCCTGGAAGCTAAAGATAGAAAAGATTAATTTAGTCATTGCTAATGAAGGAAACTTTGTGTAGATGAACACGTTTTATTACTTGTATAATAGTTTTGAGCAAGATTAGATTGATATCTCTACTATGAGATACATAATAGCCAACAATCTAAAACTCAAGGATATTGAAGGCACAGTAAATTCAAAGGTCTATGACAGATTTATTGAGAAGAAGGCACCAACTCAAGAAGAAGAAATCAAACTTTGAAAGTCTATGATAAGGACTATATGCAAGACCAGTGACGAAGAAAAAGTCAAGAGATTGTTGAAAAATCTAGCACCTTACTTGAGAAATAAAATAAGACCATTTCCTTTTATGGTGGCTGAGAAGGATTAGATAAGAAGTGAAATTGTGATAGCTATAAGTTAGATGCTGACACAATCCAAGGCAACATCTTCCCTAGAACCCAAAACCTTGGAAGTGTTAATTGAATCTCATGCCTAGGATATTGAAGATCAATTGAAGCAAATTGAGGAAGAGAAGAGGCTATTAGAGGAAGAAAGAGAAAAATAAAAGAGGCCAAGAAGAAATTTCTTAAAGATGAGATGAAAAGAAGAGTTCAGGAAGAAAAGAAGTGGAAGTTAGAGGAAGATAAGAGGAAGAAAATAGTGGAGGAAGAAAAGAGAGAAAAAGAAAGAAAAGAAAGATAAGAGAATGAGGAAGAAGAAAGAAGAGTCAAAGAGGTAGCTAAAAAGAAGCAAAGGGGAGATGACACTAAACCTTCTAGTTCATTTACTCTGCTTTCACTTGCTAGCTTGAAAATTGATTATGATCAAACTAACTTGATCTCATCTTTTTCAAAACTTATTGAAAAGAACAAGACAGTAAAGAGCCTACAAAGAACCTTGATGGAGGTTACTGATAGATTACATAGTACTCTAGTAGTCTAGCATATAGAGGTAGATCTGGAATAGAGGGCATAAATAGTGCTAAAATCTTTTGAAGAAGAATTTTCAAGTTTATTGAATGTTCTAGAATCAAAGGCACATATTTCACATGATGCTAACTTGTTTAGCACTATTTTTTAGAACATCAAGAACGATTTGATAAGTCTTGATACTTCTATCAAGGAACTTTAGAAATTTCAATAAGATGGAAAGGTATTGTACATCAAGTTTACCCTATCTTATAGGTTGACCAAGGATCATGATAGTTAGATTGAAGAAAAGATGGGTGATCTAGATGTTATATCTAGCCAAACCCAACATCCTTCTAGTAAAATTGATAATTTTGAAGGACAAGTGGCCTATATTCAAAGTGATATCAGGAAACTGGAACTTTATAAAGATCAACTTTTGAAGAGAGTACCAAATTTGAGAGAGTTTATTGCTCTAAAAATATCTATTATTGAGAGACAGTTGGAGGAATGTGTCTAAGCTAAGAACACTTATTCTAACTTTTTATACTCTAAGCTTAATACACTTGGCATTGCGTCATATGTCTTATGTGCAATTCTCACCTCTACTGAATTAGCCAAGGATACATGGATAAAAGGTTTAAATAGTCTTAAGGAAAGTTTTGATGATTGCATAA
This sequence comes from Cupressus sempervirens, assembly GCA_028749045.1. Classification (NCBI taxonomy): domain Eukaryota; kingdom Viridiplantae; phylum Streptophyta; class Pinopsida; order Cupressales; family Cupressaceae; genus Cupressus; species Cupressus sempervirens. The sequence goes on from CM053786.1 coordinate 813,623,871, forward strand.
TGATACTATTAGTTTAAGGTAGAAGAACACAATTTTTGACAATAGTTTTTGATAGTTTTTGACATTATAACATTTTTCATTGATGTCAAAGGGGGAGAAGATAAAATTGTAAAGTATGAAATCATATTGTAAGGGGAAGCATATGTAAGATGGACAAGTTGTAATAGTTAATTAATTTATTGTTACTGTATTATTTTTGACAAGTTTTTGATATGCAGCCAATTTTCCCTATTTTATTGCCATCAATGCAAAAGTAGGAGATAGTTGACAATTGGGTAATGGAGATATGTAATTTTCATCAGTTATGGAAACACATGATATGCATGCATACAAGAAACCTTGAAAATAAAGATACTTAGCTTTTGGTACTCAGAAAATTGTCTAAGTATGAATTTGGTTTACAATAGTGTATTATTTTGTATGTAACTTGTTACTGACATCATATTATGACTAGAGAAGTTAGATGGAGATAGTAAATTTGTTGATGATGTTGTGTATAACATTAGAAGTTAGTATAGGTTGTACAAAAAAGAGATATTTGTAGTTTACCAGTGAAACATGATGACAAAATTAAAGGAAAGGAATTATTATGTTTACAAAATAATTACTTGACCAATTAGGGGACACATCCTAGATGTTTACTCTATGTTAGAAAATTATATTATGGTCTTACCTAACTGAGAATCAACTTGTGAAAAGACATGGTATTTATGCAAAGGACATCTTGCAAATGTAAGTTATGTAAGTTGTGCAAGTATTGTGATATGAAAACTTTCTATGAAAGTGATATATTTGAAGTTTGGGAAGCTATTTTTGTGATTTTTAATCAAGTTGAAGATTAGAGAATAGTCAGGAAATAAGTTACAAAACCTATATTCTAGAAGTCTAATTACTTGTTTGGCCAGTGAGCTCTTCTTGTAATTGGAAGTGAATGTTTTGGTAGTGGGCTTATCTTGCATCTATTATACTACAACTCCTAATAGGGTTGGCACAGCTCCTAACAAGGGTGGAATCTCCTAACATGGATTCAAAGTATCCTAATAGAAAATCTCTATACTAAATTTTCTCATTGACTCCTAATAGGATCCATTGTCTAACATGGAACTTACATATCAGTATATTATCTAGTGGGTATCATCCCCACCAGGGTTTTACCTTGGCTAGGATTTCCCTAGTTTAAAAAAAATGGTGTTATGAGTTATCTTTGTGCATGGTTACTATTACTATTCAACATTACTTGTTTACTATTTTATGTATGGTTTAAAGTAATTAATAATATCTAGTTGGCGACTAAAGTTTTTAGATTATTGATTCACCTCCCCTCTGAGTAATTCCTATTTATAACACCTTTTGCAACTTGAAAAAATCCACAACTCTTTAAAAACTTCTAAACATCCTTATACATTTGTGGCCAATAATACTTATCCTCTAGTAAACTCAATGTCTTATCAATTCCAAATTGTCCAGCCAATCCACCACTATATTTTTCCTTAATCAGGCTAACTCTCATATCACTTATAGGTATACACAACCGAATTCATTTCAACAACATACTTTCTTGAATGAAATAATCATCATACTTTCTCATGTGGTCTGATAGATTTGGTGCTCTGAACTCTCTCCATGCCTCAAAAAAATTAGGGTGGATACCATACAACTCTTTCATTTCATCAAAACCAAGAACTTCAACTTTCATCTCAATCAACAAAGAAAATATTCTCCTCAATGCATCAACAACTTGGTTAGTGACTCCACTCTTATTTTTAGTAAAAAATGTGAAACTCTACAAGTACTCAACCCACTTCATATGTCTGTGGTTCAATTTATGTTGACTTCCCAAGTACTGTAAAGATTTATAATCAATATACAATACAAACTCCCTAGGAATCAAATAACATCTCCACTTCTTCAAGGGTTAAACAATTGCATAAAACTCTTGATCATAAAAATAATACTTCCTTTTAGCATCAATCAACTTCTCACTAAAGAAAGTAATAGGTTTAGCTTCTTGACTCAATACAGCTCCTATTGCACTACCACTTGCATCACATTTAACTTGAAATACATTATTGAAATCAAGCAAAGCCAATATAGGTAATTGAATAATCTTTTGTTTAAAAGTCTCAAAACTATTATCAGCTCCATGTGTCCCCTTGAAATCCTTTTTGTCTCCTCTCATTGTCCCAAGCATAACATTACAAATGGAACTAAAATTCTTTATAAACTTCCTGTAAAAACTAGCCAAACCATGAAATGATCTTACCTCACCCACATTCTCATGTTTAAGCCATTCCAAAATTGTTTTAACCTTCTCAAGATCCATTCTCAAACCATCAGCTATAATCACAAATCCCAAATAGAAAATATCATCTTGCATAAAAGAATACTTTTTTAACTTAATCATCAACTTGTGCTCTTTTAATCAATGCAATACATTTCTAACATGCTCAATATGTTCTTCCTTAGACTTACTGAATATCAAAATATCATCCAAATAAAAAATAAAAAATTTATCCAAAAATTTCTTAAGAACTTCATTCATCAACCTCATTAAAGTACTAGGTGCACTAGTCAAACCAAAAGGCATTACCAACCATTCATAAAAACCATCTTTTTTCTTGAAAGTAGTCTTCCATTCATTGCCTTCTTTGATTTGGATCTGATGATAGAAACTCATCAAATTAATCTTGGTGAAATACTTTGCTCTACTCAAACAATCTATTATGTCATCCATCCTTAGCATAGGAAACTTATATTTCACTATGATCTTGTTAATAGCTCTAGAATAAATGCACATTCTCCATTCTACATTGACTCAAACTTTCTCTAATCAAACCGTTCTACAACTACTTATTTACTCATCTATTAAGTTCTCCATTCTTTTTAGCTATCAATCTATATGGTGCTTTATTTGGAAAACTAGCTCCAAGAATCAGATCCATACAATGACTTATACTTCTTACGAGTGGTAAACCATTAGCAATATCTTTTGCAACAATGTCCTTATATTCATTCAACAAATTTTCAATTTGTGCTAGTACTCAGCTTTTACTAGATTTTGTTGCTCAACAATTGCTAACTATCACTTAGACATCACTATTTTGTGTTACTTGTTTGCTACTAGTACAACTCGGATTCCTAGGAATTATAGAAAAAAAAACTTGATTCTTCTTCCCTTCTTTTTAAAATTTCTTCCCATTAACCATGAAAATATTTATAGTAGTATAATTAACCTCATTTGGACTTTCAATCAAAGGTAACAATATTTTCTCTCTCCCATTCACCCAAAGAGTATATTGATTCAATCTTCCATCATGTATAGAATATCTATCATATTTCCAAGGTCTACCCAAAAAAATATGACAACAATCCATATGCATAATATCATATAGAACTTCATGAAAATAATGTCCAATCTTGAACTTGACAATACATTGTTCACTTACCAATATCTTATGCTCATCTTTGATCCATGAAACATGATAGGGTTTAGGATGGTTTAGCCTCTATGACTAAAAATTTTTAACCAATTATTTTGATGTCAAATTTGTATAACTTCCACTATCAATTACCACCTTGCAACATTTTCCATCCATCTTACATCCAATCTTGAAAAGACTTCTCGTTAGGACAAGTTCCTCACCACTTCCCTTATTACATAAGGTTCTCCTCATCAAAGTTTCTCTAGCCTTGGGCCCACTACATGAACCCTTAGTATCTCCTTAAACCACAAGATTTCTATTACCTTTCCCACTTTCAATTGATCTACACTCAAAGGATCTATGTCCTTCTTTACCACATCTAAAACAATTACCATGAAAACCACCTCTATAATAAGAATTCGCTCTTCCTTGGTAAGAATCACTACCTCTCCACTTGGTCTTGCCTTTTTCATCACCTTTCCATTAATATTTTCACTTATCTTGCACAAAATTGTTAGATCCACCACCCTCTCCATAAGATCTACCTCTTCCTATCTGGAATCTACCACCTCTACCTCTTTGTCTTTGTTCAAGCTTCTTTGTCAAGATATCCTCATCTTTCAAGGCATATTGATATGCTTCCTCCACACTTACCAATTTCACAAAACTTATCTCATCTTGAATCCCAAATATTAATCCATTTATGTACATTACATGTTTCTCAACTTCATCATCCACATGTCTAGATTTGATGTCCAATCTATAGAATTCCTCAGTATACTCCTTCACAGTCATGTGTCTTTGTCTCAAATTTTACATGTTTCTCAACAAGATAACTTGGTAATCAAGAGGAAGGAACTTGGTCTTCACCTTTTTTACCATTTTCACCCAAGTCCTAATCTTCTTATTTCCTCTCCTTTGTTTATTAGTTTGCATATGCTCCCACCATAGTGAGGCATGACCCTTCAACATACTAATTGAAATTTTCACCTTCCTATTATTAGTAGTATTTTCTCACTCAAAGAACTTCTCCATATCAAAGATCCAATCCAACATAGCATTGGTGTCCAATTTTTCATCATAAGGAACTTATTCTACAGCAAGCTTTGAATTTTCCCTAGACAATCCTCTCAAAAATCATGCCTCATCTTATTCTTCTTCATGTTATGGATAAGGATTTGGTGTTTTTGCTTCATCATCACTCACATCATCAAGATGTTGTCCTCACCTTTAGCTTCTCTCCAGAACATCTAATATTGCATTGTCATATTTTCCTCTACCTCAAACAATCTTTACAATTAGGTTCCTACAAGATCATAACCCTTTGCAAGTTGTAGGTCAAATCCTCATATTTTCTACCACACAACCAAATGGACTCAAGGTTCTACATGATCGATCTCCATAAGAATGAACCTCAAGCTCTAATACCACCTAATGTAGGGAAGAACTTGGATAACTAGGGCTAAAGGGATACATAGCTACCAAAGCCACCTGCAAGACTAAATGCAGTGGAAACACAATATAAAGGACAACCAAAGGAGATAAAAGAGTAAAACACCATATCAATTTAGGAAAATATCAAATACATGCCTAGCTATAAGGCCTTCTGGGTTACAAAAAACATTATAATTCAAATTTTGATCTTCAATAATGACCTTCACATTCTCACTCTAGTTGTACTCTTCATGATCCTACTAATCATGTCTAAGTCTACTCAAGACCACATTAAATACTTGCACAACCACAAGTTGACCTATTACAATTAACAACTAAAATAAACCCTCATATTAAATGTAAAACAACCCACAAGTCAGCCCTCAACAAATATTAAATACAAAAATAAATACACAAGGTCAGCCTAAATTAGAACTAGACACAATAGACACAAATAGCTCGGCCAAAGAAGAACCAAGGTAAAACTAAGACTCAACAATGCTCGACATAGACACAAGATTGGCATCCACATGCACTTGACATCATCAATCACTTGGCAACCATAGAGAGCTTGGCACCAGTAGGCACTCGACACCAATGGGCACTCGACAACAACTAATGACTCAACACCAACTACAAGCTCAACAACAACTAAGAGCTTTGCAACAACATCGAAACAAGGCAAACATGCAAGATAGCAATGCAACCTAGGATGCTCCTGCATCACATTCCTTGCCTCCTTATTCCATTTATTTATTTCAAAAAATTTCCAATGCTTTCATTCAACAATTTTAAAATAATATTGGTCCTCATTTTATTTTTAACTCACTTTTAATGCATTGTAAGCAAAGAGTTAAAGGAAGAGTTAGTGCCATTTTTGGTATAATTAAAAAATAAAAATTTAAAATTCCTTACCATATTCTTTATGTTTAAATATAATACATATTTATTTATAAAATGGAAAACATATTAGAGATAATATTCTTTTTATTGAGTTTACTTCATTCTCACAATTATGTGCAGTGTTTCATCATTATCAACTATGAATGAGTTAGTCTACAATGGATCATGTTACTATACATAATATTGATGACTCATCTATCCTAATAAGTTTCATAATCCTAACAACTACATCAGGAACAATAAAATATCTAATATAAGAGATGATCATGTAGTGGCAGCATCCAAATGTGCCCCTCCATGGTTTTCTTATTTTAGACCTAATTGTACTTATACATCATTATTTGAATCATTGCATAATGTTATGGTGAAGTTAATAACTTATAAGATTATGAAGCTTCCTCCTATTAGACTAATTGACTCAAATAAACCTCTTCCTAAGTCTTTTGACGCCAAAGCTTTCTACTAGTATAATTGTCAACCTAATCATGAGACTGAAAGGTGCTATTCTTTGATTAATTCTATTCAAGATCTCATTTATTCTAATTCTATATCTATTGATGTTGATGTTAACTATGGAAATAAATATGTTGCACCTCCTAATCAAATTTGTAAATTTATACTGATTCTTTACCATCTCACTCTACCAAGAGTATTTTTCAACCTTCTTCTTCTTCTACACATATTTTTTATGATAGAGAAATTTGAAGAAATAAAAAATATTGTTCACCATGTTGAATGTGTCCTCCACAAACCTAAACTGAAACCTAGCCTTAACCTCAACATGAACCTAAACCTTGCATTTCCTTCGATCATGTTGAGATAATTAAAGAACTATATGGTCCTCTTTACATAATTTCTAGGATTGATGGTATTAATTGTAATAGTAATCTTATTGACCCTTATATAATGGTGAATGTTACAACTAAAGGGCTTTTTTTAATTAAAAAATTGCAAAATGATTTCCATGATACATTTTTTGTTTGGGTTCAAAATTTCAATGGTTTTCTTTGTCTCCCTCATGGTTATATCACTCTTCTTGTATAAATTTATGGTAAACTCTTGGATACTACCTTCATTTCTCTTACCACTTCTAATCAATTTCAAGTTGAGCTTGATTTTCCCTATCTCTTTTCCATGCAAGTTGTAGCCTCTCCAATTCATAAATTTCTTAAGTTTTCTCATGATTGTGAGATGAAGATCATTAATGATTTTATTTATCATTGATAAATGGGCCTCAAGGTTGTGTTGACCTTGATTTATTTTGTCCTTCTATATGTAAATCACTATGAACTTGTCATAATTATCTCTTTTGATAAAAAATGGATTTTAAAATTAAGAAGGTTTGTGAACTTACTCAATTCATTCTTGATTCTAGTTGTGATCTTCTTCCCATACCACCTACTACTCCTTTATCTACATCTATGTCTCCTATACACCATATTTATGCTTCTATCTCTCAATCTATTATGATTCCTCCAGTTCTTCCCTTGCAAGAAGAAAAGGACACAATATTTAGTGATCTTATCCCTCCTCAAATATTTTGTAAGACCAAGCACAATCAACATGTTTGTGATGGTGATCACAAATGTAAAGCTAAATATAAAGTTTGATATGATGTTATTTTATCACCTCACACACATTTTCTAATACCCTTTGACAATCCTACAATTGATCCTATGGAGGAAGGTAATTTAAATAAATACTATGTGTATCTTCAGTTCTATTATGATTAATATAGATGAAGAAGATAGTCTTAAGTATGATAATAAAAATAATATTCATGGTTGATTCTGATGATTTATATTTGATGCAAGGAGGGGTGAACAACTAGGGCTAGAAGAATGCCTAGCTATCCAATCACCTTGCTAAGTAAACATAATGGAAGAAAATAGCATAGATAAAAAAAATACAAAGGAGAGAAGAAAACCAATACTTTATTTATTCATAAAACTATTAGCATACATTGTTAGAATATATAAGCTATTGATATAACTGAGGTGTCGGGGAGCGGTCGGGGGTGGGGGTGGGGGACGAATTAGTTATCCAACTACCATCACAAAAATTAACCTTATACAAAATTAACTATGTGATTAATATAAACTAAATCCACAACAAGATACTCATACATAATTAACCATAGATATGTTATCTAGGGAAACCCTTTATTAGAGGGAAAACCCTAGTGACGATGGTACCCAAAAGATGATGTACTAATAAAAATATTCCTTGTTAGAGGATAAACTCTATTAGGAGTCTATTACAATATTTAGTACAAATGAGTCCCTATTAGGAGACTTTGAATCCTTGTTAGGAGATTCTAACCCTATTAGGAATTGTGCCAACCCTGTTAGGAGTTGTGGAAGATAGCCAGATCCACTACCCAACCAACTTCAAGGTTAAGATCAAAGAACCTACTATCCAAATGATCTCTATATTATTCCTTGCAAAATAATAGAACTAAAATCTACTTCCTTCCTCTATCTCTATTGTATCAACCATACTTTTGCTTCTTCAAATCTTGTAACTAGATCTCATATGACACATCTAATTATCCCTTGGATCACTTACATGCACTCAGCAAGCATTCTACTCTTTGTACTATGCACTAATACTTCACATTCCACTTGATCCTCTAAATCAAAGTCTCTATAAAAATACGAAAAATAACTTTCCTTTTTACCATATCTTCATAATAATTCCTTTAGTTAGCCTTGAGGCTTTCCCAATTAATTAAAATAAGATAGTTAATTAATTCATAATTACAACAACACTATCAGCTCATATTCTATACAAAAATTTGCATGTGTAAACCATGTCTTTCTCACACATTGGAATTGCTACATAATCATCCTCTATCAATGTTATTTGCACATCACTTTCATTACATCTTAGATGAGAGATAGTGATAAATTATTAGAACTCTATTTTCCAATTCTCTGTTTCTATACTCCTTCTAGTAAACCAAGTGTAACTTCTGTACAACATCAAATCAGACTTAGTCCTTTAAACTACATCATTAGGAAAACCTTGGGAACATGTCCTCCATTGCATATTATCTGAAACTTCTTTAGCTCCTACATATACTAAGATTATTGAATGATATTCTTCCAATCTTAACAAAATTATTGGTATGTTGACATCAATGACAAATACAATCCTAAATGCAACATATCAATACTCTTCAATGCTTAGGATACTCCCCCAATGTAGTATCATTAGCATTCATCCTAATAATCTCCCCCTTTAGAATTGATGGCAACATAAGTGAAAAATATCAAGTTCCAAGATTACCAAATCGTACTCTATTGCTATCATCTTCTCAAATCCTCTTCATCAATCTAAAATCCTTTGGAACACTAAATTCTTCTTCTTCTTCTTTTAGGATTGGCAATAGTTGTTTACAACAAACAACTTACATACTTTCTACCTACATCTATGCACTTACACTTCCTTCTACAAACTTACATATTCTTCTTCTACACACTTAAATGAATCTTTCTAAATCTTCCTAAAGAGACATCTCTCCCCCATTCCCATCACAATAGGTGGTTCTCTTCTTATGTATATTCACTTAATATGTTTTCCATGTATACTCTCTCCCTCATTGACATTAATGTCAATGGCATCAACCACATTACCAATTGCTAATTAGTTTCTCAAATCATCAACTAGCTCAAGTGTCCAAAGACACTATTCAAATACCAAATACCAATTACCAAGAGTCCTTTATGACTCAATACATATCAGATACTCCCCAATACAAGAAGCATCAACATTCAATCTAGTTTACCATAGTGCTTTGTACCACTAGACTAATGCACTCCTTACATTAACTACTCTAAAGTAGGTAGAAGCATAACCCATAGCATACCTTTTAGATACTCAAAAGTATCTTTACGAAAAGGCTCTGTAAAGATATCTATGATGTAATCTTTAGTGCTTACATATTCTAACCTTATTTCTTTCTTTGATGTCTTCTCTCTCAAAACATGATACCTTATGGATATGTTCTTTTTTGTAGAATGCATTACTAGATTCTTAGACATGCTTACTATACTTTTTTTATCATAGTAAATGATAATAGGTTATTTAAACTTAATGCCAATATTGTTCAACATTTGGTTCATCCATATAACTTGATTACAGTTATTTGTTATTGCAACATACTCTACCTTAGCTGTACTATCAGATATATAGTCATGTTTCTTAGTCAACCAAGAAACCAATCTTCCTCCAAGAAAGAATGGTCCTCCACTAGTACTCTTTTTTTCATCTATATGGCCTTCCCAATCTACATCAATATATGTGCACAAGGTGAAATCACTTAATCTATCATACCATATTCCATAATCAAATGTACCCTTCAAATATTTGAATATCCTCTTTACTGCTACATAATGATACTCTTTTGGATCAGCTTGAAATCTTGCTGCAATCCCAACTACATTATCTATATCTAGTCTAGTGTGAGTTAGATATTGAAATCCTCCAATCATAGATCTATATTTCTTCTACTCAACTATAGTTGTCTCATCTTTACTAGATAACTTATGACCAAATATCATGGGTGTACGAATAGGTTTGCAAATTTCCAAACCAAATCTTTTCAACAAATCTATTAGATATTTAGTTTGTGAAATAAATATCCCATTTTTGTTCTACACAATCTACAATCCTAGGAAAAATTGCATTTCTCCTATCATAATCATTTCAAATTCATTTTTCATCTCTTCAACAAACTTGTCACTTTATTCATCATTTCCTCCAAATAGTATGTCATCCACAAATATTACAATAATAAATAGACAATCATCAGTTTTCCTCAAATACAAATTACCATCTATTCTACCTTTGATAAATCCAAGCTTTGATAAATACTTGTCCAACCTTGCATACTAGGTTCTAGGTGCTTGCTTCAGACCATATATTTCTTTCTTTAGACTGCATACAAAATCTTTATGTTCTATTAGAGGGAATCCATCAGGTTTCTCAATGTAGACTTCTTCTTCAAGTTCTCCATTTAGAAAAGCCAACTTGACATCCATTTGACAAACCTTGAAATTCTCTCTTGTTGCATAAGCCAAGAACATCCTTACTACTTCCACTTTTGCCATGAGTGCATAGGTTTCTTTTGATGCAGGCGCATCTCATTACTAAATCATTTCAAAGGTCCAAGATTCTACATATATTTTAAATGGTCAATTTTAATAATTTAGGATTATGTCATAGTGGATAGAATTAGGTGATTTATTAAATAAATGTTATAGTTTTTAGTCGGATATGTTAGAGAGTTAGAGGAAAGGGTTAATGATGTTAGTGTCAGTTTTAGAAAGGATAAAATTAGTAATAGAAATGCCATGTGGTCAATAATTAAAAGAATCTCATCAAAAAGTTGGTGGCAATTTTAGGAGTGTTCATAATGACGAAAAAATGGCTATGGAATAAAAGAAACCATTTCATATTCCTTCTATTTGGAGGAAAGTCAGTTTTCTTTAAAAAGCCAGTCTGATATGTAAGAAGAATATCCATGATTGCTGCATGGTATTGATGGTAAAGCATCTTTCAGATTCCTATTCTTAGCAGTTACAAGAATATCCATGATTGCTGCATGGTATTGATGGTAAAGAATCTTTTATATTCCTATTCTTAGCAGTTACAAAAATATCCATGATTGCTGCATGGTATTGATGGTAAAGCATCTTTCAGATTCCTATTCTTAGATGGAAAAGAAAACGTTTTTATTACTACTGGACAACAAGGCTAGTCAAACTTTGGTTATTAAAAAGCCAATCTTTTATGTAAAAAAGGATTCAAACTTGGGGAGGAATGGGAAGTTTTATGTCTCCTTTGGTCTCCTGCATTTTTTTTTTCAAGATTATGGTTCTACTGTTATGCTTTATATATTTCTCATGGCAATCAATTTAGGGAATAACAATTGCAAAAAAATGTACTCTGATGTGGGGTCAATATCTCGGGTTTGAACCGTTGGATTTCTCTCAAATTTTTATATGTTGTTTGAAACCTAGTTACGCCAAATATCAATGGTTGGATTGAGTAAATCATTTCTAGTTAAAAAGTTATTCATGTATGAGTGCGGGTCTATCCGAAGGCAGCAAGAAGATATTTTGGGGGATTTTATTTACAAAGTTTTGTTTATTGAATCTGATTTTAGTGTGTGATCCTAAAGGTTGTAGATGCCCCTTGAAGCAACTCAGTTGAGTGACTAATTCCTCCTGATTTTTCCAAGGTGTGGCTCTGCATCACATTTTTCATGGGCTTCAGTTTGTGGCGAACCCCATCCTTTGTTAGAGAGTATGTGTTTGCATGACCATCATGTACGACATGCCTATCAAACTGCCATGGTCTACCCAACTATAGATGGAAAACATCCATTGGAATAAAATCATAGAGAACTTCATCATGGTAACTCCCAATTTTTAATTTCACTAAACATTGTTCACCTACCAGGACCTTATGATCATCCTTCACCGAAGCAATCCGATAGGGTTGGGGGTGTTTCTCCCTCTTGAGCTTCAGCTTAGAGACCATCTCCTCTGATACCAAGTTATCAGTGCTACCACCATCAATGATCACATCACAACATTTATCCTCACACTTGCACCTAGTATGGAATAAACTCCTCCTTTGTCCTAGTTCAATCTCACCATTTAGTAGGACCCTTTCATTTACTAAAGTCTCTCCTCTTTCTGCATCCTCTAAGTGTCATGATGATTGTGCATCCTTATCCACATGAGCAACCCTAGCTTGACCCTCAAATCTCCTATCTGTCCTTCCTTGTTGTTGAGGGCATTTAGAGGCATGATGACCTTCTTCATTACAATGGAAATAGGTACCATGGAAGCCTCCTCTTCCTTGACCATGTCCTCTACCTCTTCCTCTATGATTTCCAAAGTCTTGATCACGGGAGTGGTTGAAACCCTCATTCCTTTGGTTCTTGCTAGTACCCACATCTTCATTTTTCTTTTGGGTTTCACTTCAGCCCCTTCCTCCTTGACCATGCCCTCTTTGTCTCCCTTCAAACCTCTTATTTAGCTTGTCTTCAACTAGTAGGGAAAACTGGTATGCCTCTTCAACGTTGGTCATTCTTACTAGACTCAATTCCTCCTGGATACTATGTCGCAACCCACTGATATAATGAGCAACCTTCTCCTTATTTACTTCCGCATGCCCTACTCTAATCAGAAGTCTATAAAACTCCTCTATATATTCTTGTACTGATTTTCCTGCTTGCTTTAACCCATGCATCTTCTTAAACAAATCAAGCTCATAATCAACAGGAATGAATTGCTTCTTCAATTTGTCCACCATACGATCCCACCTTGTGATCTTCTCCTTTCCTCTACTATTTCGTTCCAATTGAACCTCTTGCCACTAGATTTTGGCATGTCCTTTCAGTTTGGCCTTTGCAAACTTAACCCTATCTGGGTCTCTGATATCCTTATACTCAAAGTATTCTTCTAGCTCATTGATCCAATCAATCAACTCATCTGGTTTCAAATTTCCTTAAAATACACCCACATCAATTGTAGGTATTTTCCCAAACTTAGTAATGGCCCTAAAAAGCCTTTCCTCTACCTGATTTAGAACTTCCTCGTCAAATTCCCCTTCTGGTCCAATTTCTTCTTCTTCATTATCATCCTCACTTTCGTTGCCTACAGAAACATTTGTTCCTCTACGGAGCTCCTCCTGCAACGCTTGTACCCGCCTTTGGAGGGCTCTAACCTCCTCAGGATTAATAGCTCTAGCCCTTCCACCATGATCTCTTCATGGAGGCATCTTCTTAACTCAAACCCACAACCACACAGTCTTGGTGCAAACTACCTCACAGTCGGCGCTCTGTCCACACACTCAGGAAAACCCACTCTGATACCACTTGATGGGGACACAACCCAAGCATAGAATAGACACAACATGAAAGGGAAAAGTTTATTAGCTTTGTAAATAGCTAATACATTTAGTACAGAGAAAATAGACTTCAAAACATGCCCTATGGGCTTACAATAGTATAAATTTGGAGATAATTTCTCCTTTTAGTACCTCTTCTCAAACTCCACTCCAAATTACCTTTTACAATGCCAGAAATGTTCTTAAATAGACCCCAGAGGGTTAAGGATTAGAAATACATTCTAGAAAATGCTAGTTGACATCCACCGACCAAATAGAAGGCTCTAGAAGTCGCATTAGAAGTCTGTAAAAAATAGAAGAATCCAAAAACGGTAATCAAACTTTCGGGAGGCATAATTTTTGAACCGTAGGTCCGATCGACAACCGTTTACATTTTTGGAAAGCTCTCAAAGTGATCTATAGCCTTATGTACAAGAATGGCTTGTCCCCCATTTTTTGGCCCTATTTGAGGTCATTTAATGCCCCTAACCTGACTTCAAATCATTCTTAGGATGTCTCCAAAAATTGAAAAACTGTGATAACTTTCAAACTGTGGGGCCTGTTGACCTAATTCTTTTTCTGGAATGGTCTAAATTACAATGATAATCATCTGGACAATTTAAACCTTCTAGTTCAAAAAAATGATGGCTCAATTACATAATCCTATTTTTTTGGCATTTACACATATCCCAAGGTGTTCAAATACACTATCCTAGAACACTGATAGTGGAACTGTGAGAATTGGAACCTTTATTTGACCCAAATGGGTATCCAAAAATGAAAACACATGAAACAGAAGCTAAGTCTAAGCACTTTTTTTGTTGTTGACACAAGATTGCCCTTATACCTCTGGATACTCTTGCATCAGTAACTAATATTTATACATAGGATCAAGTTAGAACTCTACAATCAAATTTTTCTTCTACCTAGTTGAAGATAAAAATATCCTTTCAAGATATGACTATGATACAATTAATGGATCAGCTAAATGACATTCATTTTAGAGTTTAGATTCTAACAATTGGACTATATGAACTAGGGAGCTTGCTTTTTTTTGTCAGTTTTGTCTTGCAAGTGAATGGGAAGAATGCAAGAATACAAAATGGGTTGAAGATTGACAACAAAAATCATTAGCACCTACTAGCAGACATTTTTAAGATGATATAGTAAATGAAGGCCAGAATGTTACTTTTGCATCAAAAGACTATGGTCGTATTTCAGACCTCATACAACTTGGTATGCACAATTAAATTAAATTTTATTGTGATCATGCTTAAATTTATATTATTTATTTATGTACATGTCATTAATATAATTCAAGTACATGTCTTTAATATATTATTTATATATGTACACATGTGATTAAAGTGTTTATGTACTTTATCTTATCTTGTAGGACATGTTTATGTTGTTATTGCACCTAATGATAACAATGAAAAGACTAAGTATTGGCTAGCTAGATGTGTGGAACCTAAGAAAAAAATTATATGTCATCAAGTAGATGATGATAGTTTTGAGTATCTAATTGGGTTTGTTGTTGTAGTTGGCACTTGGCTATGCACATACCTAACAAGAAGAAATGGTTTACTAGCATTTGAAAAACTACCAATCCAAAAAGAAGATTTTACACTATTCTCATTTGGTTGTGGCAATGGATATCAATTTAGAAAGATACAAAGGAATACCCACCAATAAGGTATTATGGACAATTTCAATGGACAAGCATGAGACAATCATAGATGCATAGCAAAAGAGAAAGGATGCAGATAGTATAGTGGGATGACTACATTTAAATCAAACACATGTAACTTTTTTCTTTATTGTGCTATTTTTGTATATGTACTTATATAATTTAATTACATGTATGTATGTGTTGTCAATAGAAAATTAGAGAACTTATATGTAACTCTTATTCAGGTTTCAATTACAATTTATGCAAATTTAAATGTTAAGGTGGATCGAACATCAACATCTTGTGCAATTACACATAGTGAGTACATACAAATTACACATATTTACCTAGTTCAGATAGCTCATATTAATTTATGCTTTTATTAACATGCTTTTATATTTTGAGTTCACTTCTATTTATGTCATTGACATTGTCTTAAATATATTGTGAAACATGTTGTAAATATTTTTTAAAAGGAGTTTACTTCTATTTGAAAGTTAAAGGTGTACACTTTATATTATAAGTTAATTGTCAATTCAAGTAATGGCCTCCTATTTTTTTCCATTATTTTTACATTCAAACATCTTTAAATTAATGTTTCTATATAAATAATTAAAATTATTAAAATTGTTCTTCATGTACCATATACTTACAAAATGTATCATAGCATGAATAAAATATGTTGGAGTAAAGAAAAATTTTCATAATTAAAACATGGTAACATTGTTGGTGTAATTAAATATTCACTAATTACACTTACTTAAGCCTACTTAGGATAATGCATTGCATAGTAGTTTTTGATTGAGACACTTGTGAGTTTGCAGCTTAATTAAAAACATGGTGTAGGAGAATTCCACTCTAGGTGGTCATAGTTGTTATCTCATTCCACCTTTAGTGTACTTATCACATTATCATCCTCATCATTGCACATACTTCATTGCATAATGAAGGATGATCTAACTTTGGTGCACATGTGATTCCACCTTGTGTGGGTGATAGCTTATCTTCTCCTTATCATTGTCTCTTATCACCTCTCCTATATAAGGAGGCCTATTATGTACATTTCAAACCAATTCATTGGATGTTAATCAAGTCCATTATCAATAATAGCATTCTTTCATCTTTATGCAATTGTCTTGCCAATCTCTTATGGAAGTTATCTTGATCTTTCATTTGATCCTAGGGGTATTGTAGAGTCACCTAAAAGTCTAACATGGTATTAGAGCTCTCATGGTGTGAAGAGCTCTTCTCAAAAAGTGCAATCTTGGCTTAACTCATTATTAGTGCAACATCTAAAAATTTGGACATCACAATTTGGAGGATTTTTTGGGAGTCCTATTTTGTGACCTTCTATTGCAGGTGAAATTTGGAGCTTGTAAGTGCAAATCAGTGGTTGGCATCATATAGAGAAGGTTCAAAAACCCCTAAATCAGATTTTGTTTCATCCAAATCAGACATTTGAGGCCAAATCTAAAACCATTTGATTTTTGAAGGTGTGACAATAGCGATTCAAAAAAAACAATTTCAAAGGTGATTTTCAAATAGCAATATCTACCTCATATAGACTGCTTTTCCCAAGCAATTTTATTTTGTTTTGGGGTAGAATTTCACAATCTACATAGTGATGTAGGTGATTTTTGATCTCTATTTCTAAATTTTTCTAAAAATCACAAATCCCATTTTCTACAAATTTCAAGGCTTTATTTGGGAACATTTGGTAAAATTTTCAAATGTAATTTTTTTTGAAAGTGCATGATTTTTCCTCTACTTTCTAGATCTGTAATTAGATTTTAGTGATTTGCAGTAGGCATATCACTTTCATAAATGGTTTTTTTTTTGTCTATATTTGCACTTGGTGAATACTTGGATTGTTATTTTCTTAATTGAATCAGTAATTTGAAGGAGTTATTAGTTTATTTCAGTCATTCTTTGATTCATTTTGGATTTTTCAAAAGTTCCATTGGCCACTTCATATAACTATTATGAATGGAAACAAGCATCTTCTAATCAATTGATGAGTATTGGATTGCTTAGAATGATTCTTAGACAAGATCTAGAGCCAGCTACAGGTGTTGCAAAAAAAAGGAAATAGTTTGATAGAAGGGATAAAGCACTTGGCTCTCTTAGATCTACCATCTCCAATGATTTTCTATATCATATTGCATCTTGCACACATCCTCATGATGCCTAGACTACATTGGAAGGAATCTTTCTTAAACTTGATAGAATAAGAAAATTCAAATATGAGAATAAACTTATAGGTCTAAGTCCATGTGATTTTGACAATATTCAAGACTTTTTCTCTAACTTCAATTCCATTTGATTGGAGTTTTCTAATTGTGGCATTACTAAAGATGATGAGAAATCGATAGTATCTATTCTTTGCAAGCTAGGTCCTAAATATTCAATCTTTGTTTCCACATACTATGCTACTATGGATGCTCTTGGTAGTGCATACAAAATTCCTTCTCTTGATGAATTTTTAGCTCAGATCATAAGGGAACAAGAAAAGTTAGCACACATGGGTCAATTGAAGCCTATAACTCATCAAGCATTGGTTGTAAATGACTCCTCTCCAAAGGCTCCCAAATGAAATGGAAACAAATAACAAAAGGATCCTAAGAAACATGACAAAGGTGATGAATCTTCTTCACAACATAATATTAAATCCACGTCCTCTTCAAGAGAGGAAACATCTAGAAGAAAGAGAGATAAATTGCTTATTACAAAAAGCTAGGACATGATGAGCATAAATGTTTCCATAAGAAGATTGATGAACTCACTCACATTCTTTAAAAAATCAATATCCAGTTGCCCTCATCAATGTCTTCTCCTTCTTCTCAATATTAGACAACTGCTACATCTACATCATCATCTAGAGGCAAAAGACAAGCACTCATTATTTCCACACATCTTGAGCAAGGTAAATGGCTTCTTGATTCAGGTGCATCACATCATATGGCATCTTCTATGGAAATGTTTTCTTCTATTTAGCCTTTTAATTCTCCACCTATATTGATGGGTAATAATACATACATGAAGGTTTGTGGGAAATGTTCTATTCCTATGGGACAGGGTACATTTAATGATGTTCTTTGTGTACCATCCTTGACCACTAATATCGTTTCCATTTACCAAATTAACCATGGGGCAAAAGGTAAAATTTTTGAGTTGACTCCTGATTATGTCTATATTAGGGACATGGAGACTAGAGATATCATAGCTATGGAAGTAGTTGATCATACGTCACGCTTGTATTCTTTTGCACATTTTGTTGATAATGATGATGATATTCATGATGTACCTAACCCTTTATCAAGGGTGAATAATTCATGTGAGGAGAAAATTGGACACTTGAATAAATTTTTTCTTGAGACAAGTGTTGAACTTCGTACTCCTCCACCTCCTACTTCTTCAAACATGAATTCTACAATTCAACAAGATGATGTTTATGCTTTAGATCTTGTAGTCTGGGTTGAATTCCTAGATGCTCTTTTAGATGAGTCTCATAATGTAGATTTGGTTAATGCATCTGAGGGAGTTTCTCTTTGAGATACTTCTTCAACTTCTTTGGAGATTGGATTTCCCAACTCTTCATATTCTCTTGATTCTTCACATCTCATAGGTCAGCTTGATGGTGTGATAGAATCCTTAAGTTTGGAGACACCTATTTAGTCTTTAGAGATGCATACATGGAGAACTTCTTCCTCCTTCCTCACTTTTGACATGGAGTAGCTTCTTCATCTTTTGATGTATTTATCTCTTCCTAAGGAGAGACATGTTTCTTGTAGGCATTGGATTATATTCTTCTTGTAGGTACTCTTCACCTGTATTGGAGCTTCTTCATTATGGGGGGATATCATGTCTCCTTATCTCCTTCCTATGGGGGGATCATTCTTTGTATATACATGATGTATGCAATTTTTGGGTGGTCTTGAGTACTCCATCCATCCATGCATCTTTTTTTCATCTCTTTTTGGAGGAGGGTTTTTTCCATGAGCTTTTCTCTCTTTCTCCACTTTATGAGAGATTACATTTCATGTATTGCATTGCATATTGTCCATAGGTACCTAAAATGACCTAGTAGCTAGGACCCATCTTACAGTATGAGTTTAAGTGCATTCCCCTAAGTTACACTTGGGGGGGGGGCGGGGGGGTGTTGGTGTAATTAAATATTCACTAATTACACTTACTTAAGTGTACTCAAGATAATACATTGCATAGTAGTTTATGATTAAGACACTAGGGAGTTTGCACCTCAATTAAACACATGGTGTAGGAGAATTCCACTCAAGATGGTCATAGTTGTTATCTCATTCCATGTTTAGTGTACTTATCATATTATCATCATTGCACAATGGAGGATGATCCACCTTTGGTGGACATGTGATTCCACCTTGTGTGGGTGATAGCTTATCTTCTCCTTATCATTGTCTCTTATCGCCTCTCCTATATAAGGAGGCCTATTATGTACATCTCAAATCAATCTATTGCATGTCAATCAAGTCCATTATCAATAATAGTATTCTTGCATCTTCATGTGATTGTCTTGCCAATCTCTTGTGGAGGTTATCTTGGTCTTTCATTTGATCCTGGGGGTGTTGTAAAGTCACCTAATACTCTAACAAACATAATAATCTATAATACATACACTAGCATGATAAGAAGTCATAAAAAAATAGTATATGGTATAACATGTCATAACATGATCTATGAAGTTAAAAATATATATATATTATAGTTAACTGTCCTAATACAAAATGTATCAAAATAAAAAAATATGTGTCATAAAAACACAATCTAAAGGTGCCAAAAAGACCTAATCTATTTGATATGCAGTCCTCTTTAGTCCATGCAAAGAGGACTTAGATGAATCATCCTATGTAACATGAGTTGTCTCATCATGTGGGACACCTCGTAAGCTAGATGGATCATCCAGTGTAAAATGAGGTGTCTCATTATGTACATGCTTAATTGAAATGGGTTTCAAAATATAGCTTGCAAATAAATGAAATATTCACTACATAATAAAAATAATACCACATGAGATGGGTGTCCCTCTATAATGGGAGGAGGTACACTATAAAAGCTAACAAATGTGGTAATAGTGAGGTCCAGTAATTTACAATACATACATTTTGAAAATTTGATAAAGAGCATAATGAACTATGCATGCACATAAATCACAATACTGACCTCAAAAAATGATGTAGGTACCTCCATCTGACTTAGACCCATACTCTTAACAATGTTCATGGTAACATAGTCCTCAAATTATGGATAAATAAACATTGAGTCAAAATTATATTTATGTGAATTACAAAGTACGTAAACTAAAACTTACATAATTTAGACTACATTTTTTATAAACTATAAAAATATGTATATATATCATACATGAGTAGTAGCAAATTTCATAGATGTGGCTAAAGATATACTACCATGATGATCATCAGCATGTCTCAAATGGTCAAAAGATGGAGTTGAAAATAAACTATACCAAGGCCTATATGGATAAGTACGATCCATCTCTTGTTCGTAAAACATAAACACATAAAATTATACATGAATCAAAGTTGAAGATTATAAGTTAATAATAATGTGTACATAAAAATAGTACAAATTATTTTTCTTGATTCAAAAGCTCATACTATAGGTATTTGAGGCTATGCCTCAGTGGTCAATGGATCAAGACCTATACAAACATCAAATTGTGTAGTAGACAAAAATCCCTACAAAATTATATAAAAAGAACATATGAGCACATGTTATTAAATTTGAGTTCAAATGTACATTCTTTATAGTGTAATTCAAAGTGCATACCATATGAGGGATGCCCATGTCTATAGGTCTCAAAAAAAGACTATATTGCCTCCTAGGAGGAACAATATCATCTATCCTTTGTTATTTCAAAATCAACATACATTAATATGGTTAGTAAAATTACACTTGTATGTAGAAAGTAACTAATTATGTACTTTTAAAAAAAAAATAGTTAAAATTTTACCTACTACTCTTGACTATCTCCAAGCTCTCCCTATAGAAGGTCAACAAATGATAATACATCAATATCATCACTAGCATCACCATGGGCAGCGTATGTGTCTTCATTAAAATCAGCACCCTCAACATAATGGTCATCATGTACCATATCAAAATCACTCTAGGGGCCTCTACATATATCTCCACAACTAGTACAAATGTGTCCAAGTGGATGAATATCTCTCACATGCATCCATTGATCTACTAAATTGCTTGAAAGGGCACTCAATGAGGTAAGAGAAGATGACACTGATCGATGATGGTGTGGCACTAGGAAAACTAATGCAGGAGGAGGTACAAGAGGCTAAGGCCATATGTGATTCCTCATATTATTGCTTAGCTTTTCCCTGAGCCTATCTTGAGGCATCCCTCCACCGACACCCTGAAATGATCTAATATCAAAATAATTGGGTTTCAAACCCAATTCAGATTCATCCCATAGCTTCCTAAGGATGTACATGGGCACCTCTTGATTTTTGAGTGGTGGATGGTCAAATACCATCCACCATCACTCCCAAAAGTTTGTTGATATACATGGATGTGTGCATGATCTAATAGAAATATGAGGCTTCTTCTCTAATCTCGAGACTTGTCTTAGGGTTTATAAAATATCTTGCAAAATTTTGTTTATTTATTTTGAGCTTATGGACCTCTTTATAGGATAAGCCGTTAAAATAAAAGGCATGCATGTTTTGCCTCCATAATCTAAAGCTATCAATATCACAATCCAAATGCTTGATAAAGTGAACAATGGCTTGCATACTATCTGGAAGGTGAAGTAGGTGGGGGAGGGGTAGGCCTCACACTTAATGGTCTCAATATCACACATGAGGTTGCAAAGGTTGTGCCTCATGCTTTCCCTTAGATCCTCTATGGTAGGTGCTAGAGGAGGACTAGGTAGTCATGGAGGTGGGGATGGAGGTAGAGGTGGAGATGGAGAGGGTGAAGGCAGGGGTGGGGGTGAGTCCATCAAATATAATCTACATATATGTTTGAACAACATTAAAAATCACAAAATTACTATTTAATAAAATAAATCTAAAATATCAATTATATAATTGCATAGACCTCTAAAACCATATCAAATAAATAAATAAAGTTAAACAATTAGGTAAACTTTAATGTTAAGGATAATTAAACATTATACCAAATTTAAGCCTAATCATAATATAATACTCTATGAGGCCTCACCCCAACCCATCATAGCATAGATATTGTATTTGTATTTTTTTACTTAAGACTAAATATCTTGAAATATATTTTGATACTTGATGGATAGTAAATTTTGCTACTTAACCAATGATATTTACCTTGTGGTTTTCCATTATGATATTTATTATGACATAATTGGCATAGTCAATGAATTAATGGATAGTTATTCTATACTTCATTATTATATTAGAGATGGGTTTTAATGTGATTCTAATGCTTAATGTGATCTTGTTAAGGAAGATAGTAAAGTACAGTTCTTGAAGGCTAATGATTAAATATTAAATGTAAATGATAGAAATAAAGAGTTGATTATGACATGTGTTATATGTGAATTGTAGAATAAAAAAATTATTATGTACCTTTACTTTCATATGTATTATTTTTATGCAACCTTTTCATTGGACTACTGATGTTTGAGTTTAGTGTGCAGGAAGGAACCATGGAAACATAATAGGGAAACAAGCTATAAACACATGTAAATATGACTTTTCCAAGGTGACTCTTTATAAGATTTGTAAACCTCATTGTGATGTGTTTATTTTGTAAATGTGAGATGTATGTGTGTAGTATGTATTTCATGTGTAGATTCTGAATGTGTCATGTGTGAGATATAGTGAATTTTGTATGTGTCATTGGACACTTGTATACATCATGTGAAAATGACATGTTCTTGGATGACAGATAATGTGGCCACCTTATTCTGAGTTAAATACGTTAATTGGGAAATTTGAATTATTGCCTTAAATTACTAAAGAGAACAAGGTTACTACCATAGGAAATTTGAAATTTGAACTTACCTAGCATTGTGAGGGACATAAAGTAGCTCTAAGGTGAATTTTTGATAAAAATAAATCCTACCCATGTTAATACTTTAAGTTAATAATGACCACTAGGGTGCCTAGAAGACCTAGGAGACCCCAAAAAGAATGCATTTTATATTGAATCCGAAAATGAGAGTGATATATGGAGGCTTGGCCAAATTAGAAACTCACTTGGCCACTCTCTATCTTTAGAGGCAACTAGGGTTTGGAGGACTACTACAACTTTCATTTTCCATTTCTTGGTGTAAGGATGGTAGTCATGATCCATGATGTTCTTCATTTGCATGTAGAGTTGATATGGTGTTCTTAATTCCATGATAAATTTTGTGTATTGTAGATGTAGTTTGTGGAAAAAGATCTTTTGTTTGAGTGTTTCATGTGAGAAGTTATGTGATTCCTTCCTTGAATCTTGTTTGTTTATATGTTGTGTGTGTTTTTGTAATGGGTGTGAAGCATCACTCACCTTTGGGAGGGAAGAGATGCTTGGGTGAAGGGGTTAGCTAGGCTCACTCAAGTAGTTGAGGAACTCTTCCATGTGTGGAGATGATTTCTATGTGTTCAATTGAATATGGACTTCTTGTTTACTTGCATTTTGGGAGGTATAAGGAGGTGTGTGAAGAGGGAAGTCATTGTAAGCCTTGAAATGGCATGTTGATAATGAGAATATGTGCATATTTTTGAATCATTATTTGGAAATCCTCCTCATGGAGAGAGCCCACCTTCACCCTATTGATTCAATTGTTGAATTTTTGTGCAAGCCTTTGGTTAGGTTGTCTTGTAATGTATTGTGTAGAATCTTGTAATATTTTTGTGATTATGCTTGATATGTGAATGTGTAGTATGCAACTGTTTGTGCCTTGTTTCCCCAAGCTTGGTGGGTGGCCTCCTTGAGGCCTAGGTTGGGAGGTGAGCCTCAATGGTTCCCATTTTTTCTATCTATTTTGTAGGTTTTTACTTGGCGAATATTGGAAATCTTGGAGTTCATGTAGGCCTTCTATTGTTGGGGGAAGTTGACACTATTGTCTTTGTGAAAGAAATGATGAACCAAACTTCATCTTGATATGTGATTCTATTTGTTCTTGTAAGAGTGTTGTTATTGTTCTCATCCATTGTCCATAGAGAGAGTTTTGAATAGTCTATGTATTTTAAAAGGGGCCTATCATTGTATATAGCTTCATATGGTCATTTCACCACCCTTGTTCATGCTTGATAAAAATGAAACTATCTCTTGCTATTCTTTTGCACTCCATCTTCATAGAAATAACTAGATGTATTATGTGATCAACCAAATTAATATATAATGGTAGAATGTGTATGCAATAGTTAATAGATTCATACTTAGTTATTGTCAAGAATTGGATGCCAATAATGTAATTTGATGACTTGATGATTCATGGAAACACAAACAAGAAGATTTTATTGATGCTCATATTTGAGTATCTTGAAATTGGTCTTGAAGAAAATATAATAGTTGTTATGTGTAATACATTAGAAAGGTTAAGTAGAATATGTATTAGAATTTTTATACAATGTAAATTTACCATCAATCAAATTATAAACCATAGAGAAATATAAGTATTCATGAAGAAAACTTGCAATTAACTTCATAACAAATCTGTAGGTGCAAATTTTTCTTGTTGGAAAATGTATGGCAAACAAAAAAAACCTCTCCCAAAGAGACAGTCAATGAAATAATGATGGTAGAATAAAATAATCTTATTTTTCTATTAGCAATACAAATATATAAGTCAACTACCTTGGTAATGATGGCCCAAGAAGAAAGAGAAATATATATATATATATATATATATATATATATATATATATAAAGATGATCATTGAGAATGTACTTCGACAACCAACAATGAATATATAATTGAAATGAAACAAAAGATATATAAATATATGTTAAACCCCATGAAGGAGGTGACCAGGGCCTTTATTACATGTCAGGATGGTCTTTTAATTTTTATTTTTTAAAGTCAAGTGGGAGGGAAAGCAAGCTATCATATCCCACTAAGTCCTAGCGGCTTATTCATGGTGGGTGGGCATTTAATGCAAAGAGGGGGACACCTTACTTAGTATGCCACCCTCCTCTCCCCTTTCCCACACGGGGAGGGAGAAAGGAAGGGGTGGTAGTTAGGAGTTAGGGGAACTACATAAGGGGTGGGGAGCTTAGAGTTTAGCTCACCTAGGGAATGGTAGGGTAGGTGGTGTAGGGTAGAATGTTTAGGTTGTTTTCTTAAAGAAATATATTTAAAGGAGAAAATGTAGGGTTGGCAGATTTGTATATTAGTTAGGTTTAAAATTGAAACGGTGTCATGGGTAATGGGTAGTGTAACTAGTAATAGTTAAAGTTAAAGTTAGTATACAATTTTGTGTTAGTAGTTAGTAGATAATGTTATAAGACAATTATTAGTAGTTAGTGATATATTACACAGAATTTAGAATTAATTTAATTGTAATAAGTTAAATTAATCCTTGATCTTATAATAAAAAGTTAATAATAAAGTTAGCTAATTAAAAAAATAGTCACTAGTAGTATTATGGTTCTAAGGTGAAGTATAATAGAGTAATTATTTGTAAGTATTTTGTGATCTATTTCAAAAACAAATAAGATGTATATGTATTAGATGTGAATTAATGCATGGACTTGATAATGATATCATATATGTGGTTAGATTATATATATCTTATATCATGGAGTTTAATATTATATGATTGAATCACAAATGTATAAGACTAATATTTTCTTGGGGTGTTCATTAAGGGCCTGTTTAGTTGCTAGAATACAATCAGAATAGGAATAGAAAATTAGAATTCATTTTTAATTCTCTGTTTGGTGCACCAAATTAGAATTGGGAATAGGAATATGTATTCCCATTTTGCCCCAAAATGAGCATTTTTCCATTCTCCAAAATACTTGTAATTGGAATTGCTATTCCCATTCCCATTTTGAATTTTTCTTATTTGAAAATATTTTCAGATCCAATTCATTATAACTTCTTTTTGGAGCTCTTAAAAATGAAAAATAATGGCCATTTTCAAACTGATGATACTAAAAAGAAAAAATATATTCCTCAAATTGAATCGCTCAGCAGCGTGATTTGATTGCTCGATGTGGAGATTTGGATTCACCCACTTTACTTTTGTTGCTTCAAATTCTTTTTGCAAATCCATGAATTTGTTAAAAATAAGCATGTGAGAAGATGAAACCCTCTATAAATTATGTTTTTTCTTTTTCATTCATAAAATTTGATGGGCTTTGAACCTTCAATCTTCAATTCAAGTTTGTGCAAGAAAACAAGAGATAAATGGGATTGGATTGTAATTTCCTATTCTCATTCCCCATTTCCATTCCCATTCAAATTTTCTCTTCTAATTCCCAATTCCTAATCCTGCAACCAAACAAGCCCTAAATATACATGTGTGTAGTATAATATTTAATTATTTACTTGTTCATTAGTAATCATCTTGGGTTGATGCACAATTCCATTATCAAAAGAACAATAAAAATTGTTGTAATTGACAATTGAAATCAAACATCCTAAGAATATCCACCCATCTAGAAATGACCCATAGGTTTCTGGATCATAATATTACCTAGGCCTTAGTTAGCAAGGTTAATATAAACACGCCAATAGCTAGTAGTTGTAATTGCTTTGCTATAATAAAAAAAAAAAATTGTGTATACCTAGTCTCATGGAGATTCTTAGTAAGTGTTTTTAAATTATTACTTAAGTGATTTTATTAAATTACCTCATAAGTAAGCATAAATTCAATTTCATGAAATGAGAAATCTCGTGGAATTAATATATGCATAATTGAACTTAACCACAAGAATAATATATAGTTAGGGAAATCAACTAAAGTCTCCTTCAAGCTCATCAAACTTTTGACATGCCCTAGAGAAAAGTGTGTGACTTTCAAGAAAACTATTATGTTCCACCACCCTCATAGAAAATATACTATAATAGGAGTAGTTTTCTTGCTTTCAATAACACTATTTGAGAGAAGCTTTTTCTATTTTAAGGAATGGTCTACTTCTCAAAAGGATCTAAATTCTTTGCACGCCTGCAAGGGACATTCATCCCCAGACAGAGCCACTGTTGGGACTATAAATTGAAGCCCAAATTTTGAGTACCATTGATGTAATTAAGCCCTATAAATGCTTTTTGATGAGTTTGTACCCAACTCTCCATGTGAGGCCTAAGAGGTGTTTAATGCTTCTAGCACCTTCCATTCAGTAGGCCTATGTGTTCCATGAAGTTAAATTGAGTTTTTGAGTCATTTCGTGAAGTCCCATTTTGAGTAATTGTCAAATTTGCATTTTCACCCAAGTTGCAAACAATACTAGGAGGCCATGTTTGCAACTGAATATTTTGCAACCAATAGTGTTTCATGACTTGCTACTTTGGGAGTATCTAGTGTCCATACCTTAGAGCCTATTTTTTAGATTTTGAGATGTTTCAAGTTTGTTTGACTAGGTTTTGAATCCTTCAACGTTGGTCATTTATTGATGTCATGCTGATGTGAATTGCTCTAAATTTTTGGAGGCCCTATTTAACAAGTTATATAACTTTTGACCAGTTGACCAAACTGACAAAATTACTATTGTATTTCATTTTTGAGGTTAGAAACATGCTATGTTTCAATTTTGAGCTTATGACAAATCCATTTGATTGATTTTCAAATGCAATTCCAAATGCAATTTCTAACTTTTTATTGGTGTCAAAAGGAGCAGATTAATCAGTACCCCAGTTTGTGATGTCATATCTCAAAGTCCATGATAGGTGAGGTAGAATGGATTATACAACTGTTTAGTACTCTAAAAATAGTTTAAGTGTGTCAATTTTTACATCTTGATGAATCCATTTCAACACTTTCTTAGGTCAATTCCATTTGTAATAAATGCATTCTATCAGTGTTTCCAATCTGGAAATTCTGAGTAGCCCACTTTGACCTCTCGCCATTTGTGCACAATCATTTTTCATGAGCCAAAATCCTAGATTCATACTCTCCTCATGACAGTGAACTAACACCCTAGTTTTCATTTTCTGAAGTGCCCATTTGCCTAGTTTTCAAAGCCAATACCAAACACATTTTCTAGATTTTTGACATGTTTGTTTGCATGCGATTTAAAGAAAAAAATTTGGAGGTCAATATATTTTGACTAAGAATTCATCATGAGACAAGATTCCACAGGGTAGGAATATGTAGAACAAAGAATCAAAGTGCCAGTTTTCAGAGCCCTGATATCTGTTTGGATTAGTTTTTAAGGGCAGTCAAAGGACCTCCTGGCACAAAGTCGACAATCTACAAGAAAGTGATAAAATGATTTTTAAATGATCAGTTAGTGATCAAATTTGATTTCAATCAATTAGAGATGATCAATAAGTCAGTTTTTCAGTTTAGCCATTTGGAAACAAATTTTTTTTTAGCCAGACCCACTTTGGGGTTTGACTAATTGCTTCAGAATGATGGACTAATTTGAAATCGTAAGAGTTTATATCTGAAAAAGGAGGATTTATTCCTAGTGTGTGATTTGTTGAGATTTTAAAAATCTAAACTTTTGATTAATCAAAGAGGATGGAGTGAAATGATCAAGTTTCCATACAAGGGAAGCATCTAGGCAGTGGATGTATGGGATGTTTGGAGATTCCTCTTAAATGATTGGAGTCTTTTTATTTTAAAGGATTATGAAATAATATATGTCTAAATTATATAAATGGAGAGAATGAGAGACTTAGAAGGAATGTGTATGTTTTACACAAGACAAAGGCTCTATCCTAAGTTGCCAGCTTGTGAGAAAAGGGCAAAAAGTTACATGAAGTTATGGGACCAAAAATAGTGTCAATTTCACTTGTATCCAAGGACATGGGAGGTCAACTAAAAAATTCTTTGAATCGATTTCAAAGTGAAGACCCAACATTTAGAGTTGGTTTGATTTGAGACAACGGTCAGACAATTATTTCTAGCATGGGAGAGCTCCATTTGGACATTTATGTGGAGCACATTAGAAGGGAATATAAAGTTGATATGTAAAAACATTCTTAGAATCTCAATTTGAGTATAATAGTTTCTAAAGCTATCTTCCAACAACCTCAAAATTTGACCTAGTTTACAAATATGGCAGTTGAGCAACAAAAATACATTGATCCTTCTCTTAACCTTTCAAAGCCTACAGCTCCAACTATTCTTGCTATAGTTTGGTGAGTTTCATACATTGCCTCTTTTTCACTCAATCTTTTTCTTTTGCTAGCTGCCCATATGCTAGCTATCAATGTTGTTAGACATTTTAGAGGAGTAGAAGTAGTTCAAAGGGGAGAGTTTTAAGAAATAGAGGAGCACATAAAAGAAGAGAAGTTGTAGCCAAAGTAGCAAAGGCACAACTTGATAAAAAAAGTCTTAGGTAGGAGGTAAGAGAAGTCAAGCCACTAGTCAAAGAGCCTACGCAAGGCCAAAAGAAGATTTTTTTATAGTAGCATGAAGGGATCCATGCATAAAAGGAGTAGCCAATAGTTGAATCTAGATAGAAACAAGAACAAAAGTATGAAGAAGTAGTGGTAGACTTAGAAGGCGCCAGTTTTGAAAGGGAAAGGTGTTGTCATGAGCACATTTTTAAAATTGCAGGGGTAGAGGCATCTGAGAAAAAGAATAGCCCACGCATGAACAAAAAGGGCAGAGGCATCTAAAAAATGAATGTCCAAGAAAGCTAAGGAAAATTGTTGCCAAGCACAGGAAAGAACAGAGTTGAAAAGAAGGCAGTGCAACTCTTCTCAGCTTGATTCATAATCTCGATCAAAACTTGAATTTGAATTGCAAGGTCAAGCAAAGGTTACTTAGTGTAATGTCCAAACTAAAATAAAGAAGGTTGTAGAGTTTAATGTACAACCTCAACCTAGTGGCATGTGAAAAGTAGAGGAAGAAGACTTCATCATCAGATTTCACAAGCTCATTGGCAATCGATGGTCTCTCATAGCAGGAACAAGCCCCATGCCAAGAAAAGACAGGGTTCATGCCAATAAAAAGAGAGTTGCCTCTATTACTACCCATGCAAGACATGAAAGGTGGAAATACACATAACAGGGAATAAGATGCAAGGAAGTCACCAACATTCAAATCTGTAGGTCAAATAAAGAACTCCATGCAAGGAAAATAGTTGCACAACAAGCCAAACCAAAGATCATACACAAAATTAAGGAAGTAGCCATGAAAAGGGTAGAACAGTTCAAAAATATTTTGCCCCACATTTTTTGTGTGGTGGAGTTCTCATGTGTTTAAATAATGTCCCATACAGACTGCTTGGTGTCCACAAGGTGGTGCCTTTTAAAAGGCAGAGATGCTCATGCGTGTGGAGGGGCCTGCGTGGTCTAAAGTCAAATGTATTTTGACTCACAAGGTATGAGCATAAGACCAAGAAATGCGTATGAGTGGGGAGAAAATTCAAAGGCTTTACGCTACTATGCCATGGGACCTAGCAGTGTAAGAACATAAGGAATTTTAGAGGCTCCACGATGCTACAGGAGGCCTAGATTGTAAGAGTGGAAGGTAAATCTTTTAGAGGTCTTGATGCTACGGGAAAGGCTTTAGCAGGACAACATGAATGAAATATGGAATGTATTCATGTATGGCCATAAAGGGAGATGTGAAGGGGTCTTGGTGCTATGGAGATATGTGAAATATTATTAAAATATTAATATTCTCATTGTGTGTGAGAACATAAAAGAAAATCTAGAAGTTCATGGTGCTACTAGAGGTTGTTAAAAGATTAATTAATTAAAAGAAGATCAAGCATACACATGTAAAGGAAAGAAAGAAGCCCTACAAGACAAATTTGAAGGAATTAATTAATTAATTAAAATATTTCAAAAAGGCTATGGCCAATAGAAAACTGACATGTGGCAGAGGGAGTGTTAAAAATGAAATATAAAATAAAATAAAAATTCAAGGCAGATATCAATGCATGATAGTTTGAAATGAAAGATTTGAATTATTTTAAAGTTTTATATAGTTTAGACTATATTAAATTTTAAATTTTTCAATTTTAATGCCCAACCATAGTCTAGGAGCCTATTTTTCAAACTGCTACCAAGTAGCATTTTTTGTTTGAAATAGGCACTATAATATACTGTTAGAACTGGGAGAAGATGAATTTCTAGATATGGGGTTAGATTTTGAACAAGTCTTCAATGGTTTGAGTTATAAGAAGATTTTTAATTTCTGGCACATTCTCAATAAAAGGGGCAGAATTCATTATGGAATGTCAAAATCAGATGGGGAACATATATTGGAGTCTGGTTATGCTAAAATGAATTCTAGAAAAGTTTGCATGCTTCTAGAGTTCATATTTTAACTAATTTTTGTTTTTGTTATGAGTTCAAATCAGGAATCAAAATCAGTTATTCTTTCTATCAAATATCTTAGATATTTTGTGCTTGTAGAGGCCAAATGATGAGGATTTGATTTTGTAGTTGAGGGGAGAGATTAGAGAGATGTTTTCAGCTTCTTGGGAGAGAATTCTAAGGGGACACTTGTCATTTTTTGATCAAATTTGGGAATTCTTTTCTTGTATATTATTCTCATTCTGTTTCTTGGTTAGGGGTTGGCAGTGTTCTCTATGATACCATCAGGATTCTAGTGTTCTATTGTGAAACCAAGGTTGTTGACGGTTTTACTTCCTGTCTATTGAGCTAAGCTCTAGCAATGAAGGCTACACACCCACACCTATGTAGATTTCTTTTCATTTTCATGTCTTGTTATTCTAAGATAAATGGAATTTGATGCTAGAACATGTGAATTATTTAGAGTTTCATTTAGTGTTACTAGTTTGTGTATTTGGTCTTTCCATGGATGAATATACAAGGGGATTTAAATGTATTATCTGAGTTTTCTTATTTTGTCTCCTAATTCTTCATATGCCATTAGCTTTGAGATTGAGTGAATAAGGTTCATTTGAGTCAAAACATCTTGGATGAGTTATGTATCAGATCTATTGTTGCTTTTGATTCAAGGAGTCAAGTAAATGCTTCAATGTTCCGATAGGTTTCTAGGTGTATGAAGGGGATATTTCATAAGAATGGGATTTGAAGATTTCAGTTGACAAACTTAATTGTAAGGCAATCAAGTTAGGTCATGCTGTTGGTAATGACTCTATGTTTCAATGGATAAGGCATTGATCACTAAGTCAGATGCAAGCTGATATGAATGTCATTTGCACAAATCATTTTAATCAAATAAATTCAGTTTTCATGTTTTGTAGTGGGCTGAAAAGAATTAACCCTCACTTAGCTTGTGAATTCATAGATTTTCAATTTGCTATTATAGATCTATGTTATTGCATAAGTATTAGGAGATAAAAGGGGTTTCATTTTCTGATATTAGGTTTAGATTTATGTTTAAGCTCCACTGGTACCATATCTTAGAACCTCAAGGTTAATCCACCTAGGTCTTGTAGAGCCTAAAGTGAAGAAGGAGTTATGCCTTATAGTTGGCCCAAGACTACAGTCAAGTATATCCATCATAGGAATTTGTTAGCCTTAGATGCATTCATCTGGTTTCTTGGTTATTTTCAAAGCTAGTAAATCGAGGGCCAACAAAATGGTGACTCTATTGGGGAAAAATGTTGTAAATGCCTGAATTATGGAGTTATAAATCTTTGATACATTGTGCATATTCAATTTTGTATGCAAGGTTTCATGTTCCCCAATTAAGTTTTATCCATTTGTAGCAGTAACTTTTAGGTTGAATATAAATTGTTTTGCTACGAAGTTTCATTTTCAGTCAATTTAGCTAGTTGTTATTTTCAAAGTGCTATTGTGATTTTAGAGTTAGAATTGTTCAACAATGGTTTCTCTCTTTTAAGTGTTTGATGGTTTGCAATTTCTACAAGTTGAAAATTCAGTTTAGATCTATCATGTTATAAATCATATTTTTAAAAAATATTTCTCGCAATTGTGATTGGTGACTCTCTAAAGGATCTGTGTACCAGTGCAGATTCTTTCTATGTATAAATATTTTCAAAGATTTTTTAGTTGAATTAGGCAGATCTGAAAGTTATGTTAAGTTTTAAGCAAGAAGAGAGATGTATAAATTCTTGACTGATGAGTTTTAAAAAGTGTTGTGTTGATCTGCTATCATAAGAAGTTTGAATGATCAAATGAATCACATAGTGATTTTATTTTCATCTTCAAGGAGGTGGTGGCTCTACAAGGATTCTATCTACGCTGTGAAGGATTTCATATTTGCACCTATGCCAATCAGTAGATAAAAGGTTTCAAACAACAACACATAAATGTATTTTCTATTTTCATGTATTTTTCTTTCATGAAAGATTGAAGGAACAAAATGGTTCTCCATCAAGTGAATTTTAGCACTAGGAGGAGGAGAATAGTTTGACAAGTTTCATATACTTCATTGGATTGAGTTTTAGCTGGTTCTATTTAAGTTTATGAAGTGTATTTGGAGAGATTTATTTGGTAGAAGGGTATAGATCTGCTGCAAATTACAAATTAGAATTATTGTTGATGAGTTCAAATCTTTGAAGAATGTCTAGTTTCCTTTCATCTAGTATGGAACTAGTTAGTGATGTTTCTAGATCTATTTCTACCATGTGGTATATGCAATTAAATTTCAATGGTATTCATGGTTTCTTGAATGTCATTCTTAGTGATGTTAGAAGTAAATTGCCTAAGTTTAATGGAAACCATCTTGTTTCAGCTAGTCATCATATTCAATTGTTCAGTGATTTGATGAGTGACTATGAGATTGCTCATGAGGATGACCACATGAAGTTTTTTGATCAAATTTTAGAAGGTGATGCCAGAGATGGTTTTCTTTTCTACCAGCACATTCTATTTCATCACGGGGTGAGTTTCATTCTGCCTTCATGGAGCAATTTGGAGAAAGGGTAAGAATATTTGATTCTTACAATAAATTTTTAAGGATTCACATTGAGAATGGTGAACTTGTTCCTCAATTTAAAATTAAATTTGAAGAAGTTTTGAATAAAATCCCTAAGAGTATTAGACGCAATGATCAAATGTGTTTAGCTATTTACTTTGATGCATTTGATAAGAAAATGAATTGTCTACTAAGGGATAAAGAACCAAAGACATTATATCAGGCTTTTATGACTGCTAGGGATATTGAAAACAATTTGAAGTATGGATTGATTAGAGGTCATTTTTCTATGAATGATTACTAGTATAATGGTTATGAGAGAAAAGTTGAATATAGTGTTGACACTTTAATTCGAAATCAAAATATCAACACCCCTATTGTAATGTATAATCAGATTAAAATTTCAAATTAGAGTGTGTACATAGAGAAGAATGAGTTTATTGCAAATAGAGACACATATGTTCATGATGTTACATTAGTAAGAAATATTTCAGACTTTGATAGGGTTTAGCACTAGGTTGATTTTACGAATCAAGGTTTAGTTACAACACTAAGTTCTTCTCATGATAATTATATGTATAATGATGTAATTAGTGCTTCAAAGATTGAGGTTGCTGCACCTAGATCTTAGTCTTGTGCAAGTGAGGAGGCTGAGAGTTATCTCTCTAATCATGAGTTTGATGTTGCTGATCTAACATGCCATAGAGAGATAACACAAGATGAAGAGTGTGAATCACATTTATCTCAGCCATAGTTAGAAGAACATAGCACATATTTTTGTAATGTTTTAGTAGTTGATGGTAAGATGGACTCACTTGATCAATAAGATATGCAAGAAATGATTTATCTTATTCATAGATTACATCATGTTGAGAAGGTTATAGAATATGAAGTTGAAAGACATTTATCTCAATATGAGAACGAAGAAGTTGAAAGTCATGTTTCAAGTGATGACAATGAAGTTGCTGATTTGACATACTATGAAGAAGCATCATGTGAAGACAATGATGAGAGTTGTTACTTGAAGCAAAGTGAGGAAAATGATATTACATGTTCATCTTTATACGAGTCTAATGCTGATTAGGAAGAAGAAAGCAATGATGGAAGTGAACATTCATACAGAAGTGAGGTATGAATTCTATTTCTGAGTCTGAAAAAGGAAGTGCATCTTAGTTTTTGAATTATACAAATCAGTTAGCCAATGAGGAATTAGAGAATGATTTGTCCTCAAGGTATGAAGATAAAGAAATGTTGAATCCAGTTGATGTTAATAAATTTGAATATGAAGATTTCACTGAAGGGTTGTCAAGTGTCCCTACATTAGATAGTAAATTTGTAGCATATAGTGAGGTATTTAGGAATGAATCACGGTCTATCTATAATGGTTATCCTAAACAAGGTAATTATTAGAATGTTATTGTGGACACTATATGTTTGGTAGAAGAAATAGAAAGTGAGTCTTTATATATTTCTTACTTTTCTTCATACGTTGAAAGTTTCCATGAGGATCAAATGTGTAGTGAATTTGAAGTGTATACTAATGCTTTATATGATGAAGGTTGTGATGTTGATCAACCCATATTTTGTCCAAATGTTCAAAGAGGATCCCTACATGGAGTTATCAATCCATTGTTTGAAGAGGACATTGAAGTTTCAGGTTTAGTTGAGCTAGATCCAAATGGTGACATACTATCATACTACTCTAATAAATTAGAATATTGTTCTCCCATTTGTGATACTAATTTTTCTAATGATATTGCATTTTGTGAGCTTGAAGATGAGGTGTTTCATGGAGTTGTCTTTGAAGAGAAGCCAACACTTGCTAGTGAGTTTTATGCTGATTCATACGAGGTAAAAACTAATCAGCATTTCAATTGTGAAGATACATTGGGTGGTTATGGAGTGATTACAGATTTTGATGATAATGTTATGTATGAATATAAATCTAATTTCTCATTTGAAATTCAAGTGGCAACACTTGAGGAGGTGCAAAGTCAAGGTATGAGCGATATATATAATTCATTTGATGAGGCTGAGTATAATGCCTTTGTATTTCCATTTGTTGATGTTCATGAATTAGTTTATAAAGATCAGTTTTAGTTTGGTGTTGATATTCATGAGCATGCTGATGTTCTTTTTCATAGTGAGCAAGGGGTTGAAGTTATGCCAAATTTTTACATGCACTATGAAAGTAATGGTGATGATTTTGTTTTTCCAATTGAAGAAATTGAAGATGTGTGTCAAATTGGTGAAAATGATATGAATGCTAATCCCAGCTTACCTCATGCATGTTCATATGAAGATCAGTTTTATGACAGAGGTCAAAGTTTTTGTTGAAGCTCGGTGGCCCAAGGTCATTGTTTGTACATAATAGGAGTAGTTTTCTTATTTTCAATAAAGTTGTTCGAGAGAAGTTTTTGCTATTTTAGGGAATGGTCTACTTCTCCCAGAGATCTAAATTATTTGCATGCCTACAAGGGATATGCATCCCCAGATAGAGCCACTATTGGGACTCAAAATTCAAGCCCAAAATTTGAGTACCATTGATGTAATTAAGCACTATAAACACTTTTTGATGAGTTTGTACCTGACTATCCATGTGAGGCCCAAGAGGTGTTTAATGCTTCTAGAACCTTCCATTCAATAGGCCTATGTGTTCCATGAAGTTAAATTGAGATTTCAAGTCATTTCGTGAAGTCCCATTTTGAGTAATTGTCAAATCTGCATTTTCACCCGTGTCAAATAGTGATAGGAGGCCATGTTTGCAATTGAATATTTCACACCCACTAGTGTTTCATGAATTTATAATTTGGGATTATCTATTATCCATACCTTAGAGCCTATTTTTTAGATTTTGAGTCATTTCGAGTCTGTTTGACTAGGTTTTGAATCCCTCAAAGTTGGTCAGTTACTGATGTCATGCTGATGTGAATTGTTCTAAATTCTAGGAGGCCCTATTTGATGAGTTATAACTTTTTACCAGTTGACCAAAATGATAAAATTCATACTACATTGAATTTTCAAGGTAAGAGACATGCTATGTTTCAATTTTGAGCTTATGATGAATCCATTTGATCAGTTTTCAAACGCAATTCCAAATGCAATTTCTAACTTTTTACTGGTGTCAAAAGGAGAAGATTGATTAGTACCCCTATTCGTGATGTCATATCTCAAAATCTATGATAGGTGAGGTCATATGGATTGTACCACTATGTTATACTTTGAAAATACTTTAAGTGTGCCAATTTTCACTTCTTGACAAATCCATTCGCACACTTACCTAGGTTAATTCCATTTGTAAAAAAATGCCTTCTGTCAGTGTTTCCAATCTACAAATTTTGAGTAGCCCACTTTGATCACTCGCCATTTGTGCCTATTTATTTTCCATGAGCCCAAATCCTAGATTCATAGTCTTCTCCTGATAGTGAACTAATGCCCCAATTTTTGTTTTCCCAAGTGCCCATTTGCCCAGTTTTTAAAGCCAATACCAAATGTATTTTCTAGATTTCTCACATGTTTGTTTGCAGGTGATTTTAAGTAAGAAACTTTAGAGGTCGATATCTTTTGACTAAGAATTTTTCATGAGACGAGATTCGACAGGGTAGGAGCATGCATAAAAAAGAATTAGTGTGTTGGTTTTTAGAGCCTAGTTATCTGTTTGGATCAATTTTTAAGGCCAGTAAAAGGACCTCCTGGTACAAAGTTGACAATCTATAAGAAAGTGATAAAATGAGTTTTAAATGACTAGTCAGTGATAAAAATTTGATTTCAATCAACTAGAGATGATCAGTAAATTAGTTTTGTAGTTTAGTCATTTGGAAACAAATTTTTTTTAGCCGGACCCACTTTGCGGTCCAACTAATTGCTCTGGAATGATGGACTAATTTGAAATCATAAGAATTACTATCTGACAAAAGGATGATTTATTCCCAATGTGTGATTTGTTGAGATTTTAGAAATTTGAACTTTTGATTAATCAAAGAGGACGGAGTGAAATGATCAAGTTTCCATATGAGGGAAGCATCTGGGTTGTGGATGTATGGAATGTTTGGTTAAATGATTGGAGTCTTTTTATTTTAAAGGATTATGAAATAATATATGTCTAAATTATATAAATGGAGAGAATGAGAGACTTAGAAGGAATGTGTATGTTTTACACAAGACAAAGGCTCTATCCTAAGTTGCTAGCTTGTGAGAAAAGGGTAGCAAGTTACATGAAGTTATGGGACCACAAATAGTGTCAATTGCACTTGCATCCAAGGACATGGGAGGTCAACTCTAAAAGGCTTTGAATCAATTTCAAACTAGGGACCCAAGATTTAGAGTTGGTTTAAATTGAGACAACAGTCAGACAATTATTTCTACCATGGGAGAGCTCCATTTGGACATTTATGTGGAGCACATTAAAAGGGAATATAAAGTTGATATGTAAATACATTCTTAGAATCTCAATTTGAGTATAATAGTTTCTAAAGCTATCTACCAACAACCTCAAGGTTTGATCTCATTTAAAAATATGGTAGCTGAGCAACAAAAAGACATTGATCCTTCTCTTAACCTTTCAAAGCCTACAACTCCAACTATTCTTGCTATAGTTTGGAAAGCTTCATACGTTGCCTCTTTTTCACTCAATCTTTTTCTTTTCCTCACTGCCCATATACTAGCTATCAATGTTGTTAGATGCTTTAGAAAAGTAGAAGTATTTTGAAGGGGAGAGTTTTAAGAAATATAGGAGCACATAAAAGTAGAGAAGCTACAGCCAAAGTAGCAGAGGCACAAATTGATAAAAAAAGTCTGAGGTAGGAGGTAAGAGAAGTCAAGCCGCTAGTCAAAGAGCATATGAAAGGTTGAAAGAAGATGTTTTTCTAGTAGCATGAAGGGATCCATGAATAAAAGGAGCAACCGACAGTTGAATCCAGAAGGAAACAAGAACATAAGTATGAAGAAGTAGTGGCAAACTTAAAAGGTGCTACTTTTGAAAGAGAAAGCCATTGCCATGAGCACATTTTTAAAGCAGCAGGGGCAGAGGCATTTGAGAAAAAGAATAACCCACACATGAACAAAAGGGGCAGAAGCATCTAGAAAATGAATGTCCATGAAAGCCAAGGAAAATTGTTACTAAGCATAGGAAAGAATAGAGTTGAAAAGAAGGCAATGTGATTCTTCTTAGGTTGATTCACAATCTTAGTCAAAAACTGAATCTAAATTGCAAGGTCAAGAAAAGGTTGTTGGGTCTGATGCACGAACTCAAACAAAGAAGGTTGTAGAGTTTAATGTACAACCTCAACCCAACGACATGTCAAAAGTAGAGGAAGAAGACTTCATCATTAGATTGCACAAGTTCAATGGCAATTAATGGTCTCTAATATCAAGAACAAGCCCCACACCAAGAAAAGATAGGGTTCACACCAATAAAAAGAAAGCCACCTTTATGACTACCCATTCAAGACATGCAAGGTGGAAACACACATGGTAGGAATAAGATGTAAGGAAGTCACCAACATTCAAAGCTGCAGGTCAAATAAAGAACTCCACACAAGGATAATAACTGCACAGCAAGCAAAACCAAAGATCACACACAAAATTAAGGAAGCCACCATGAAAAGGGTAGAATAGGTCAAAAATAGTTTGTCCCACATTTCTTATGTGGTGGAGTTCTCATGTGTGTAAATAATGTTCCATATAGAATTCTTGGTGTCCAAAAGATATTGCCTTTTAAATGGCAGGGATGCTCATGCATGTGGAGAGGCTTGCGGGGTCCTAAGTCAAATGTATTTTGAGTTGCAAGGTATGAGCATAAGACCAAGCAATGCATATGAGTGGGGAGAAAATTCAAAGGCTTTACGCTGCTATTCCATGGGACCCAATGGCATGAGAACATAAAGGAATTTGAGAGGCTACACGATGCTACAGGAGGCCTAGATCATAAGAGCAGAAGGTAAATCTTTCAAAGGTCTCGGTGCTACTGGAAAGGCTTCAGTAGGAGAGCGTGAATGAAATATGGAATGTATTGACATATGGGCATAAAGGAAGATCTGAAGGGGTCTCAGTTCTATGGGGATATGTGAAATATTATTAAAATATTAATATTCTCATTGTGCGTGAGAACATAAAAGAAAACTTGGAAGTTTATGGTGCTACAAGTGGTTGTTAAAAGATTAATTAATTAAAAGAAGATCAAGCATATGAATGTAAAGGAAAGCAAGAAGCCCCCCAAGCCAAATTTGAAGGAATTAATTAATTAATTAAAATATTTCAAAAAGGTTGTGCCCAATAGAAAATTGACATGTGGCAAGGGGAGTGTTAAAAATGAAATATAAAATAAAATCAAAATTCAAGGAAGATATCAACGCGTGATAGTTTGAAATGAAAGATTTGAATTATTTTGAATTTTTATATAGTTCAGACTATATAAAATTTTAAATTTTTCCATTTTAATGCCAAGCCATAGTCTAGGATCCTATTTTTCAAACTGCTACTAGGGTGACATTTTTTGTCTGAAATAGGCACTATAATATACCACTGGAACTAGAGAAGATCAATTTCTCAGATATGGGGTTAGATTTTGAGCAAGTCTTCACTGGTTTGAGTTATAAGTAGATTTGTAATTTTTTGGGCATTCTCAGTAAAAGAGGTAGAATTCATTATGGAATGTCAGAATTAGTTGGGGAACATATCTTGGAGTCTGTTAATGCTAAAATGAATTTTGGAAAAGTTTGCATGCTTCTAGAGTTCATATTTTAACTAATTTTTTTTGTTGTTGTGAGTTTAAATTAGGAATCAAAATCAGTTATTCTTTCTATCAAATATCTTAGATATTTTGTACTTGTAGAGGCCAAATAATGAGGATTTAATTTTGCAGTTGAGGGAAGAGATTAAAGAGATGTTTTCAGCTTCTTGGGAAAGAATCTTAGGGGACACTTGTCATTGTTTGATCAAATCTAGGAATTCTTTTCTCCTATATCATTCTCTTTCTCTTTCTTGGTTAGGGTTGGTAGTTTTCTCTGTGATACCAAAAGGGTTCCAGTGTTCTATTGTGAAACCAATGTTATTGATGGTTTTACTTCCTATCTATTGAGCTGAGCTCTAGCAGTGAAGGCCACAGACCCACACCTGTGCAAATTTCTTTTCATTTTCATGTCTTGTTATTCTAAGATAAATGGAATTTGATGCTAGATCATGTGAATTATTTAGAGTTTCATTTAGTGTTACTAGTTTGTGTATTCGGTCTTTCCATGGATGAATACAGAAGGGGATTTACATGTATTATCTAGGTTTTCTTATTCTATTTACTAATCCTTCATATGCCATCAGCTTTGAGATTGAGTGAATAAGGTTCATTTGATTTAAGATATTTTAGATGAGTTGTGTATCAGATCTATTGTTGCTTTTGATTCAAGGAGTCAAGTAAATGCTTCAGTGTTCTTATAGGGTTTCTGGGTATATGAAGGGTATATTTTGTAAGAATGGGATTTGAAGATTTAAGTTGACAAACTTAATTGTAAGGCAATCAAGTTATTCATCCTACTTGTAATGACTCTATGTTTCAATGGATAAGGCACTGATTACTAAGTCAGATGCAAGCTGATATGAATGTCATTTGCACAAATCATTTTAATCAAATAAATTCAGTTTCCATGTTTTGTAGTGGGCTGAAAAGAATTAACCCTCACTTAGCATATGAATTCATAGATTTGCAATTTTCTACTGTAGATCTATGTTATTGCATAAGTATTAGGAGATAAAAGGGGTTTCATCTATTGATATTAGGTTTAGATTTATGTTTAAACTACACTGGTACCATATCTCAAAACCTCAAGGTTAACCCGCCTAGGTCTTGTAGAGCCTAAAGTGAAGAAGGAGTTATGCCTTATAGTTGGCCCAAGGCTACACTAAAGTGTATCCATCATAGGAATTTGCTAGACTTAGATGCATTCATTTGGTTTCTTGGTTATTTTTAAAACTGTTAAATAATGAGCCAACAGGTAGTATGAATTGGTAATGTAAAGATAGAAATGACTATTTCATTTTGTTTATTGTTATGGAAAACATGGCTTTATAAAAAATAAATAAATTTTCCTTTTCATTCCAATAGTGACACTCTACACTTAAGGTTCCATCATATGGATATGTTGATTAGGATTACTCATATAACACCAAAAAAAAATGCTTTTCTTAGGGATGATTTTGGAGAATAGTATATCAAAAAGGTTTATTTTTAGACATGACCTAGTAATACATACAATGCATGTGAACACTATTGTTGCCACATTTTTTGTAGTCCTATTGGATCTTAGTAAACCAAAGGAAATGGCATGTGCTCTATGAATTAAACTATTCAAAAGGGTTGCTCAAGAGGTTTAGATTTTAAAGAACTATCAAGTGATATGTAGAAAACAAAAGGAGGTGAAATTTTTTTCCCTTCTGAACTAGGTGATGTTTCAAGGATTGAATAGAGGTATCCATGGTGGTAAGATATAGTGTCCCTGAAAAACTTAATCTAGAAGGAACATGCACATCAAAAACTCAACATGTAAATTACATGTACAACCTAAACTTTTCATGGAGCCTTTCTACATTTTACCACATCATTGAATTAATTCTTAATATCAACTAAAGAGGTCCACAAAATACCATTAATCAAATGCACATAAATAATTGTACATAAGAAGATAAATAAATAATGATAACAAGAATAATCAAAGATTGAGATAGTTATTTCTAAGAATCTCTCACTCATTGAATATCTTTTAAGAGTCAACTAAAATAACAAAATATCAATTATTAGAGTCCATGAGGCCTATCAACTCTAAATGCAACTTGAGCTTGTGGATGCTCAAAGGTTTTTTCAAGGTAGTTGTACAATATACACCTAATTGTCAACTTTCTCGAATATTACATTTCTATCTCTAAAATGTTTCGTGTGAGAAAAATGGTATTCGATGTCCATGCATTTTTCTTTCTTATGGAAGATTGGATTCTTTGTCAAATTTATGACACTCTAGCTATTACAATAGATAGTTATATGTTTTCAAACCTAGGATTAAGATTACTTTCCATTATGGACATAAGTACTATTGTGGTTACCTAGCTAGGGATCAAGTGTTAGGTTTAAGATTTGAAGTTACAATTAGAATTAGGGTTTAACATTTAGGATTAAGTTTATTATTGATTGGGGTTAGGTTTCTCAATTTTAATTATATAATTTGGTTAAAATTTTAATCAGTGTTAGGGTTAGGCTTAGAATTATGGTGAGAGTGACATCTTACATCAAGGTTAATACTATGTTTACAGTTAGTGTGTAGTTTTAATAAAAAAGATATGGTCATCAAATTATTGAAATTTTTGTTGTAAAATTTATCTAACTAAATAATTAAATGATAAATGGATATAATGGTCTAGATAATTTGGAGTAGGGGATTTAAAATTAAATTTGATTTGGACCTTGAAACATTTACTTTATTGAAAATCACAAATAGAATTTAAGAGTTTGTCTATGTTTAGATGTCATAATTAGGGCCAAGGTTGTGTTAAGGATAAATGGTTATGCATGATTGTTTAGGATTAGAGGTTTAGTTAATGTTAGGAATAAGGATTTGAGCTTACAATTAGAGTTACATGAATCTAGGGTTTAGAGTTAAAATTATGGTTTTAAGCTAAGGGAGCACATTAAATACTTAGTTTTATGTTTAGGGTTTGGATTAAATTATTGTATAGTTATGGTTAGGTTGAGGTTAGACTTAGGAATATAGTTAGTTTTACTTTCTTTGTTATATAGTTTACAAACTAATTTATAATTAATTACTATTTAATTTAAATAAATATAAAATATCAATGTAATTACATGCTTAAACAATATAATTTACATCTATCTAATCATACAACATTGTAATTTTTATGTAGGAAAAGCCCTAGCGGTCATGGCCATGCTCAAGAAAAAGAGGGTTATGCTGAGGAGGAGGAGGAAATGGACACAAAAGATTCTGACAAAGTGTTGAAGGAGGAGTTGGAAGAGGAGAAACTTGGGAAAAAATGGAAGAGGGAGGTAGTGAGAGATGAGGAGACTAGAAATTAGAGGATGGATGCTATTCCTCTTCCCCTCTCCCCTGTCCAGTCTCAGCCTCCTTCGGAAGAAAAAATGAATTTCAGCACTGGTGAGAACGAGGGGGAAGTGCAGGTCAAAAATAGAAGAAAGGCCTGCAAAAATTTCAATGTCAGAACTGCTACTATGGGGATTTATAGGGAAGTTATGAACCCCCAGATCCTAGTGGACAACCTAGAGTAGCGTAGACTCAATGAGCTCATAGACCCTGCTATCCTGGCCATTTTAGACAATGCAAGGGAGACTGGAATGAACCTTCTGAATAATGCCCATAGTAGTATGATTGACAACTTCAGATCAATCAAATGGCTCTTCCATGAGCTGG
This sequence comes from Cupressus sempervirens, assembly GCA_028749045.1. Taxonomy (NCBI): domain Eukaryota; kingdom Viridiplantae; phylum Streptophyta; class Pinopsida; order Cupressales; family Cupressaceae; genus Cupressus; species Cupressus sempervirens. The sequence continues at coordinate 813,668,611 of CM053786.1, forward strand.
AGGAAGTTAGAGAAAGGGTATCCCAGATGGAAAGTACTAAGAATAAGACAGGTAATGATAGCCAGGAGGACCAAGATAATAGAGAAAGCTTAAATGAAAGGAGAATTTGAAATCTTGAAAACTACAACCACAACCTGGCAAGTCAGATGATTTCTCTCTTGAGTTTGATGAATGACAACATCCAATCCCTTGCTGGTAAACTTAAGGACAATGGTTTTCTGGTGGAGGAGGGAGGACAGAACAGGGATAAGGCCAGGCTGGATGATGATAAGGCCACAATCAATATGTTCACCAGTATGGATCAGGGCATGGAGAAGGTCTAGGATCAAATGGAAAAGGAGCAACAAAAGATAGTTGAGGCAGCTTAGACTATGCAGGAAATGGAGAAGATAACTGAAGACTAGTTTTCTTGTGTTTTGTCTTTTCATTTTCTTGGCTTTTGGCTTTTGGACAGGCTTTGTTGTTTGTTTTAGTCTATTTGTTTTTTGGCCTTTCTGTGGGCCTTTGTTTTGGGCTGGGCCTTCAAGCTTTTTCTTCAGTTGTTGGACCTCTGTTTTGGTTGGGCTTCTTCTGCTTATTATCAGCCTTGTTTTTGTAAAACTTATGGGTTTTAGGATCCCTTAAAACCTATTTATCTTATCAAAAACATTGTAATTTTTATTAAATACATCAAAAAATCTAATGATAAAACTATTAGCAATGGAAATTTACAATTTTAGATATTAAAAGTTAAAAAAAAACAATAAATTGATAGAATTATAATGCATAAAATTAAAATCAATGAAATAAAATAATAGAAAACAAAGTAAAATACCTAGTACATCAAAAAAGAGCAATAGAGGGTTAGTAGAAATCCAAAAATGGGCTCTTGTTTCTATGCTAAAATTGGGCTCCCATTTTGCACTCAGTAAAAATGGCCAAAAAACTACAAAAAGGCAGGTTTTGTAGTTTTTTAGAATTGGGTACCCAATTTTAAACAAATCAGGGATCTGATTTTTAAAATGTACCTAGGTAACCCACTCCATATTCAAAAATTGGATACCTAATTTCTTGAATATGGATCGGGTGCCCAAACCATAACAAGTACCCGATTTGTTAAAATTGGGTACCAGTTTCTAGAAAGGTCTCATTTCGTGGAATTGACTTCCGTGAAATTGTGACCCAAGCTTGTGCTATTACCTTATTATTTGAACAAATAATACATCCTAAGCTTGTTTCTCCTAGATTTCCTCTAGAGGCTCCATCAAAATTTAACTTTGGCCATTCTATAGGAGGAGGTTCCCATTTACATTATTTCCTAGAGATCTTATTGGATTTTTTATATATTATTGGTAGTTTAATTAGTTTAAACCAATTTTTACACATATTTGCATCCCAGTCTGAAAAGGAACCTTCTTCCTTATATGATTTTATGAGATTATTGTTAGCTACCTAACTAATACAAGCTCCCAATGTATTAAAAAAGGATGTTTGATGCATTTTTCATTACAAAAAATTATTCTATTCCTTTCTTTTCACAATTCTCATAGGAACATGGAAGGGCGTATTTTACATAAATTATTATAAACCTTAGAACAACCATGTTTATGTCAACTTTTCAAAAATAAACAATATTTTATTGGAGAATGTGGTTAACCAATTTAATTTCTTACATAACAAATACTAGAAATTCTTGGCAAAGGAATAGTCATAAAGAAAGTGTTCATATATTTTCGATTCTTTTTCACAAAATGGACATCTAGATGGTCCTTCAAAGCCAATGTTAGTGAACCTATTTGTTGTTAGAATTCTCTTTTTAAGAGCAACCCAAAGGAACATACTAACTTTTGAAAGACATGCTAGATCCCAACATAGATTTAGAGGGGTGTCAATCTTATCTCATTGTTGAGAATGTATTATCTTTGCATATCCTTGTTTAACTTTATAATTTCCATCTTTTGATGCTCCCCAAATTAGTTTATCTTTCCTATCTTTATGATTTGCCTGTCTTTTTTTTAAAAATGATTTAAAATGTAATTTTCATATGATAAAAGTGGAGTTTAATCCAGGGTTTTCAATAGCTACCCTCTATACTGATTATCATTAATTTTAATTTTATAATCATTTAAATTCTTGCCCCATAGATGTTTATAGATAGATTTACACTATATGGAGAAGGGAGCCCATCCCACAAAGCTTCCCAAAATAAAGTATCCTACCCTAAATCAATATCCCAAGTCAAGCTATTAGCTATTAATGGAAGCTAGTTCAACATAAAGTTTCAAATTCCTGAACTTTTGATGGATTCTTAGTTCTAAACAAAGACATAGGATTATTATTGTTTAAATAATTATGATATAAAATTTTGGTCCATTTATTATTATGTTCTTTAAATATTCTATCCAAATAAGATTTGTCACTAGTGGCTCATTTTGCACACTCGGATTTTTTTATGCCTAGGCCTCCAAATTCTAAAGGTCTACATATTGTATCTCATTTTATAAATTATATTTTATTCTTATCTCTAGTACCTTGTCAAAATAATATTTTGAGTTTAGAGTCTAATTTTCTTTTTTACACCTTTGAGTGAAGGAAGACATGACATATAATATGTGGAGATGACCGAAAGTACTTCTTTGATCATAGTCATTCTATCACATTTAGTTAACCATTTCCATTTCCAACTTCCCATTACTTCATCCATTTTTAATAAATTCATATCCCATGCTTTACTTTCTCTAATTCCCTTTTCAAGTTGAATACCAAGATATTTGCATGGAAAGGTTCCTTTTCTAAATTCTATTATTCTACAAATTTCTCTCTCCACTTCCTCCTTGGTATTAATAAAGAATATATTTTATTTATTAGCATTGAATTTTTGAGATGATGCTACCATATAATTATTTATTATTTTCTTAAAATTATGGGCTTCTTCCAAAGTGCTTTCTCTTGGTAGAATCATATCACCTACAAATTGTTGATGTGCTATTTTAGGGACCCCCTCAATTATTGTGATTCTTCTAATTTCCCTTTTAGTTTGGGTCTTTATTATAGCTCTACCAAAAGGTTTTTCTATAATAACAAAGAAGAAAGGTGATATAGGACACCCTTGTCTTATTCCTCTAGATATGCTAAAAAACCTTTAGGGGTGCCATTTATGAGAATGGAGTTTTTTAATTGGATCGATAAATAGCCAAAGCCTTTATATTATAATAAAATAGAAAAAAATACATTGTTCTCCATTTAAATGGGCATTGGTAGGAAAAAAAGAAGAAGAAAGAAAACCTCTAGTCTTGCCCTAGACTGCAGTCCTATATTATACAAACTTAAAAGGGGCATAGCCCAATATGCATGAATCTCTTATGTTCATGATTTTACATAATTAGATGATAAATTTACTCTAGAGATACTTCTATTTTAAATAAAAGTGAATATTAAAATGGTGGGATTCCAACTTTTAATCTTCAAAGGTCCTACCAAGCATCTACACGAAAAGGTACAACTATCTTCCAATTGGGGATTAGTAATCAAAATCAATGTGATAAGAAAAAATATTTTAGGATAAAGTCAAATCAACATACTAATAGTCTCTATGAAACAAAGCTGTAGGTAGTAATTCCAATTCATTCCTACTTTGGGATTTCCACACCTCAAAATTAATATTCATAAATTCATCAATTCATGTTAGCTAATGTTGGGCATTAATCATATGTGTACTAAACATTGACATACTAATAGTATCCTAAGCTATACTAATGAGATTTATAAGAAGAATGCTACAAGTATGATCCTTTAAACTTATATTTTATTCTAAACCTAAATATTTAATCTCAATTTATCCTACACTATGTATAAAGTCTTCTCCCTCCACTCTTTCATTTGCCAATTTATTTGCGTCTAAGTTGCCTTCATGAAAAATATGTTGAATTCTAACCTCCTAAAATTGATCTATAAGGCTTAATACATTTTCCAATTTAGCATTTAAAATCCAATTTGGTGTCTATCACTTTTTGACTACATTTAATATAATTTGGGAATCACCTTCAATGATTATTTTTTAAGTTTTAATTTTAATACTTAATTTTCAGCCTTCTTTTAATGCTTCTAGCTCAGCTATGTTATTAGTAATAATTCCTAAAGGTTTATCTTGTTTCAACAATCATTCTCCATTTTCTTATCTTGTTATGCATCTCAATCTTTCTTTTCAAGGGTTCCCTCTAGACGCTCCATCAAAATCTAATTTCTTTCACACTATCATATATGCTTCCCATATGAATTCTTTTTTAGCTACAAAATCCTTTTTTGGATACACTAAGGGGGGGATTGATTAGATGTGTCCAATTTTTCCTCATATTCCCATCCCATTCTAAGAATTTCCCTTCTATTTCAGTTGTATTCCTAAGATGAAAGCTCATAACTTCCATGATAGCTACCTCAACTTTATTGAGAAATGAGATCTTACTAAGCCCTATATTCTAAAATAATCATCTATTTCTTTCCTTGCATATTTCCTACATAATGACAGATGGTATTATATTCAAAAGTTTGTCATAAATACTAATCCTATTTTTAATTGGTCATCCCCTCAAAAGTCCTTGAATATTCTATAGGAGAGGAGCAATCCACAATAATTAATTTTTAACCCAATACCAATAATCTTGAGCAAAGGGACGCTCAAATAGTATATGATCTAAGTTTTCAGAATTGCATTTAGAAGGTCCTTCGAATCCCATTATAGCAAATTTGTTAGCTATTAGAATCCTATTTTGAATTGTCACCCAAAGGAAGATGCCTACCTTAGGTAGACAAGATGTATCCTAGCATTGATCTAGGGGGATATCAATATTATCCCACCTTTGTGAATTAATTATAAGATTTTAACCTAGCTTGACTTTGTATATTCCATCTTCAAATGCTCCCCATATAAGTTTATCTTCATGATTTTTATGGATCACCATTCTTTTCTTGAAGATTTTATAAAGGATAGTTTTATCTATTAATGGTATATTGACATCATCCCAAGATTTCCAAGCCCAAATCTCTAAATCATTAATTTTTACCAAAGTTTTGGCATTTGAAACCTTAGGTCCCCATAGGTTAGTTAATTTAGTAATGTTGTTTCTAGATATTCCTAAGTTAATGATCAAAGGAAAACCATCCCAAGAGTCTTCCTAGAATAATGCCTTGTCTCCTCTTTTTAAATCCTAGGTTAGATGTTTGTGGACAAAAGGCCTACATTTCATCATAAAATTCTAATTTTCTGATCCACCTAGAGGTTTCCTAATTCCAAAGGGAGAGGAAGGATCTAATTGATTAAGATATTTTTTGTAAAGAATTTTTTCCCATTTTAAAAATCCTTTTCCTTGTATAAATGCCATACTAGTTTAGCTCCTAAAGCCTCATTTTTCCAATATAGGTTTTCGATGCTCAAAACTCCTTGATTATTTGGTTGACATATCTTATCCCATTTAATTAGTGCTTGTTTCTTTTTCTCATCCATTCAACTCCAAAAGAATCTTCTTAGCTTCCCTTTTATTTTTTATTGATAATGGTAGGTAGAGGGAGACAAGATAAAGGGTAAGTAGGAATAGTAGATAAAATAGATTTAATTTTAGTTACTCTACTTCCTTATTCAACAATTTTCCTTTACATGATTCTATCTATTTTTCAATTCTTTCTAGGATTATCCTAACCAATCATTCATTTTAAAATCATATAATTAAATCATTCATTTTATTTAAGAAAACTTAACCATTTAACCAAAGTAAACAACAACCTTACTAAAATGCACATAGACAATTACACCAGATATGTTGACTAGGAAAAACCTTGATCAGAGGGAAAACCCTGGTGAGAATGATGCCCACAAGATGTACTAATCTAAATATTCCTTTTAGAGAATGGACACTGTTAAGATTCTATTACAACATTTAGTACATAGAGTCCCTATTAGGAGACATTGAATCCTTGTTAGGAGATTTCAACCCTATTAGGAGTTGTAGTATAGTGTATGCAAGAAGAGCCACTTCCCAAACATGCAATTTCAACTACAAGAAAAGCTTACTACTCAAACATCTAATTTACTATTATGTTCTTTCCTTTTTTCATTCAACCAAACCAATCATTGTCAGACCTTGTAGACTAGGTCACAATCCTTGGATCCAAATATCAAACCTTAGATCACTCAACAAAACCTCAGCAGTGAAGTTTCCTTCAATTTCACACTACTTAGCTCAACTTCACATTCTACTCTTACTGCTACTTATCATAAATCATAAAACCATATAATTCATGTCTTGCTTGATAAAGGAAAATGTCCTAACTTTATTCCAAGTCCTCAAAATAATTCCCTGGGTTGGCTATTAGACTTCTCAATTAATTATTATAAGGCCATATTAAGAACATGTTACACTTTAGCGATAGCATTAATCCATTAATTTTCTACCTTGCAACTTGAATAACTTTTCATACATAAAAAATTATGACATGTGAAGTTAGCCATTCCATCAACAACATGTCTATTTCATTTCCTCAACCTTGATTCTCAAAATATCAACTCTACTAAGAGATATAACAAGTTTATTAGAATGTGCCTCTATAAAATTTATCTTAGAATAGACATCACCAAAACTTACCTAACTTCTTCTAGACTTATCATTTCTTCTTCCAACATTAACTGCATATACTAGATACTTAGAAGTATCTCTCATAACCTCGGATAGTTAAAATACTAGCCACCCATACCAACTTGATCTTTCCACTATTCTTTTGTTAGATACCATAGAAAATTGCTATGTTGACATCAATGACAAATTTAGTCATGAATGTAACATATCTACAACACTTCCCCATAGGACTATCATCAACATTCATGCTTGCCAAAATCTCCCCCTTTGGTATTGTTGGAAACATAGATGAAAAACATCTAGTTCCAAGAATACCAACAAAAGACTGATCATTCAAATCATCTTCATCAATCATTCTCCCCCATTGATATATCTCAATTTTCTTTCTATCAAATTGTCATTCCATGTTGTACTTCTCCTAAACATACATGCTAACCTTCTCCAACTATCATGTATACTTCTTTACCATTCTATTTTTCATGCCAAACACCTCCCCCATTAACATCAATGTCAAAGGTTTCAGCAACTAACTTTACTACATCAAGCTTTGCAACAATTGATTCTTATTTAGCTCAAGTGTCCAAAGCCACTATTCAAAAAAACATCCAACAAGAGTCCTAGATGATTATGTCCATCAAAGATACTCCCCCATATTGGAAGCATCAACATTTAGTCCAGACAATAATGGTTCTTTATTACACTAGACAAATGCACTCTTGCATCTTCTACTCTAATGCAAGAAGGGGCATAACCCCAACCATACCTCACAAATACTCAAAAAGTCTCTTTGGGAAGAGGCTTAGTGAATATATCAGCAATCTTCTCTTTAGTGCTCACATACTCCAATCTAATTTCCTTTTCTACAAATTTCTCTCTCAACATATGATATTTAATATAAATGTGCTTGGTCTTAGAATGCAACACTAGATTCTTAGACTTATTTATCGTGCTTGTGCTTTCACAATGTATAACAATAGGTTCAATAATTTCTATCCTTATTTCCTTCAACATCCAAATGACTTCATTACAATTTTTTTCTACTACAACATACTTTACTTCAACTATACTTTGTGAAGTACAATCTCGATTCTTGCTTAAACAAGAAACCAATCTTCCTCCAAGAAAAAAGGCTCCACCACTAGTGCTCTTTCTATCATCCATATTGCCTACCCAATCTACATCAATATAAGCACTTAGAGTGAAATCATTAGATCTATCATACCACAATCTGAACTTATATGTTCCCTTTAGATATCTAACTATCCTTTTGACTGCTACATAATGTGTTTCTCTAGGATCAACTTGGAATCTCACAACAATTCTAACTACATTTTCTATATCTGACCTTTTATGAGTTAAATATTGCAATCCTCCAAATATGATATCTTCAACAAACATTACCAAAATCATCAAACCATCATCAATTTCTTTCCAATATAGATTACTATCTATCATACCTTTTATAGATCCAAGCTTTGTCAAATGTTTTTCCAACCTTGCATACTAGGTTGAGCGTGCTTGCTTCAAGCCATACAATGTTTTTCTTAGTTTTCATACTATGTCCTTGCCATTTATCAAATGACATCCTTTAGGATGCTCAATGTAGACTTCTTCTTCAAGTTCTCCATTCAAAAATGCCCACTTGACATCCATCTGATACACTTTGAATTTCTTTTGGGCTACATAGGCTAAGAATAATCTTACTACTTCTGTTGTAGCCATTGGAGCATACATATCCTCATAATCTATCCCTTCTTGTTGTGAGTAACCTTTACATAAAAATATTGCTTTGTTTCTTACAACTTCACCTTTTTCATTCATTTTTTTTTTGAATACCCATTTAGTTCCTATCACATTCTTGTCTGCTAGTTTGGAGACCAATTCCCATGTCTCATTCTTTACTATCTAATAGAATTCCTCTATCATGGCTTGTTTTCAATAATCATCTTTACACGCTTCATCTACATTCTTAGGCTAAACTTGATATATCAAGCATAGTTCTTCATTGACTCTAGTTCTTGCCATCACACCTTTGTCTTTTCTTCTGATGATATGCTTGGATGGGTGATTCTTTATCATATCTTTTTTTTGAAGTACCAGTTGCTATCTCAATTCTTAGCTCTATTGAAGGTTTTGAGCTTTGTTTCTGCATTGGCTCTCCTTCATTCTGCAAGTCATTGTTAGTCTCAAGAAATACCTCATCATTCTTTGGCTTAGTAACAAAATTATCATATGAATTGTAATCAACTATTCTCTCTTGTATCATGAATTTCTCATCAATTCTCACATTTGCATTTTCCATAATAGTCTTAGTTCTCTGATTATAACATCTATATGCCTTGATTTCAATGAATAACTAAGAAACATATCTTTATCACTTCTAGCATGAAACTTAACAATATCATCATCTCTTTTGATATAATACTTACTCCCAAAAATTTTGAAATACTTAAATATAGGTGAGTGACCAAAACATAGTTCATAAGGGGTCTTGTTTGTGTCTTTCCTAACTTGCACTCTGTTCATAGTTTAGAATGTTGTATTCACAAATTCTCTCCAAAATATCTTGGATACCTCATTCTTAGCTAACATAGCTCTTGTAGCTTCTATAACTAACTTGTTCCTTCTTTTTGCAATGCTAGTCTATTTAGGAGTCCTCAACTCAACTCTTTCTTCTGCTCTAGGATTAGATCTCTCCTCTTTAATTAGATTCCCATTCTGTAAATCATTGATGATAACTTCCACATTTTCACGGTTAGTCTTATGATCAATAATAGTTACCAAATCTATGTCTTCTTCTATTTCCTCTTTCTAAACCAAATTATCCTTATCACAATCATTTAAGAATCTTTCCATACTTTCTTTAAACTCTTCATCTTCATTAGAAAGAAAATTCTTTCTAGTTTTCCTCAACCTCTTAGGGCATCTAGGTGCATAATGACCAAACTCATTACATATCCAAAAAGAGAAAATTTTCACACCTTCTTTTTCTCTTTTAATAACTAGATCAATAGCTTCCTTGATCTTCATGTCTTTGGATCTCGATCTATCTTTACTTGTGCCTCTACCCTAAAGCTTAATGCTCAATTATGTTCACAATTTTGATCTCTTACCAAGAAGCTCCATCTTCTAGGTGTCAAAATTTCCTCCATTAGACTCAGGACTATCTTTTCTAAAATAACTTGCTTGATCTCCCAAAGCTGTTAAACTTTATCTTTAAGGACTTGATGCTCTGATACCAATCATGAGAAATAATAGTCCACCAAGGTAACTGAGGTGGGGGGGGTGGTGAATCAATTATTTTATTAAAAAAATTATCTTCTTTGATAAAACTTAAGCATTCAACCAAAGTAAACAAAAACCATAATAAAATGTACATAAGCAATTCCACCAGATATATTGACTAGGGAAACCATTGAATAGAGGCAAAACCCCAGTGGGAATGATGCCCACAAGATGATGTACTAACAACATTTAGTACATAGAGCCTCTATTAGAGACATTGAATCCCTATTAGGAGATTCCAACCCTATTAGGAGTTGTAGTACAATGTATGCAAGAAGAGCTCACTGCCCAAACATGCAATTTCAACTACAAGAAGAGCTCACTACTCAAACATGTAATTTACTATTATGTTCTTCTTTCCTTTGCCTTTTCAACTAAACCAATCACTACTGGACCTTTTAGACTAGGTCACAATCCTTTGATCTAAATATCAAACATCAAATCACTCATCAAAACCTCAATAATTAAGTTTCCTTCACTTCCGCACTACTCTGCTCAACTTCACATTCTACTCTTACTTTTACTTATCATCAATCATAAAACCATATAATTCTTACATCATGCTTGATAAAGGAAAATATCCTTCCTTTATACCAACTACTCAAAAAAATTCCTTGGGCTAACTGTTAGACCTCCCTAATTAATTATTATAGGACCACATTAAGAACACATTACACTCTAGCAATAACATTAATCTTCCACCTTGCAACTTGAATATCCTTTTATACACATAATATTTGTTAGAATTCTTTAGAATAACTGAGAGGGGGGGGGGGGATGTGAACCAGTTATTCAATGTCTAAATTCCCTAATAATAATTTTTCACAAATTATAGTGAATCCCTAAACTTTTCATCCATCCAAACTTAAATCAATCATCTTAGCAAATTAAAGTAAATCAATATGCAGGGATAAAACATGCAAGATCGACACATGACATAGTGATTTACATGTAAACCCAATTTTTGAAAAACCAACAATAACATGCTACTTAATTCTCACTCTTCTAAAGTGATGCCCTATTAAGGGCTTACAAAACACTATTAAATGTGACCTTGTTAGAGAATTTTACCATATTGTTAGGAATGGCCTGATCAAAGGACTTTAGAATATTCACTTGGAATGTCACCCTGTTAAAGGATTTACAACATGACTATTAAAACAACCTAAGTCCATAAGATTTAAACTATCTATTACAATTTCTAGAGAGTAACAATAATGGCTTGTTGATCTGATACAACTTACAACATATCTTGCAAATTTTAGATCACACTTTAGTTTAGTCCTTTTTCTTGGCTTTAATCACTTTGGCTCTGATAGTTTGTCATGTCAAGTTTTGTCTCCTTGAGTCTTCTTACTCTTCATAGTAATGCAACCATATCTATGGTCATCTATTGAAGTAGTGTAACTATGCTTTCTTACTCCTTAGCACCTCCTTCGACACTTTATGCTTTCATGCTTGACCTCCTCTATTTTTCTTCATAGCCTTATGATTCCTTAAATAGAAATCTAGTTTGCCTTTGCTGCTCGATTCTCCCTCTCTAATATAGGGTTTCAAATGAATTAGGTAGGATACAATGTATCTACCCCATATCTTGTTTTTATCTAGAAACTTCATCTAGAGTCTAGTTATATTCTCCAAAAACATTCTACATGGTGTTCTGTGCCACCAACTCATCATTCTTATCTTCTATTTAATTCACAAAATTCAAGATAACAACCTTATCGGCTTAGATCTGGTTCATCTTTGATTTTTGAAATAATGCACAACAACTTGGCACTATTGGTTTATTGATGCTTGGTACTTCTGTGTTACTCGACACTTGTATTTGCTCGGCATCTGTAGTGCACTCAACATTTGAAGTTCACTCGGCACTTACTAAAGTTGAACTTGCTCAGCTTCAACTAGGAATATGTTCGACACTTACTAGCTTGCTTGAATCTCTCTCTCTATAATGAGCTTAGTCAGGCTTTACAAATGACTTAGCTAAAATGTTACATCTTTGATGTATTTTAGTGTGCCCATTCTCTGTGTCTTAGAGTATGTCATCAATACACTTTTTCATTAATGGCTTAGCTGATCCTTGTACTTCATTACAACATCATAACTTCAACCTTTCTCTAGGTGTACTAGTTACATCTTATTCATTCCCTCCTCCTTGTCAATCAACCAATTGATAGTATTTGGATCACTAAAGCAATTTTCATTCCTGCAAGTAGCAAGTTTGACATTAATGACAAAACAATGATTGAGAACATTCTTTACTAGTTCCATTACTCTTTATGTATGATCATTTCAATCATTTCCAACAATCTCCCTCTTTGGCATTGATAGAAAACCAAACTGATCAATTGATCAACTTAGTTACCACTAACATTGTATATGTTGTCTACTACTTTCTTGACTGCTGCATCCTTACTACTGATCTCATATTTCTCCCTCTTTCATATATATCTGCCTCTTGCTTTGTATTGATTAGTTTTATGCATATTTCTCCCTCTTTGACATAAATGCCAAAGATGTAGCATCTTTATTATGCACAATATAAGCTTTGGCTCTTGATGTCTTCTCCCTCTGTCACCATGCTTGTGTCTGATTTGGAGTTTCTGCTCCTGCTGTCATCCTCTGCATCATTCTTCTAATATTTCAATGATTTATTCCTATTTATGTAGGGTAGCTTCCTTGTTTTTTTACACTACTTGAGTTAGGGGCATTACCCCCAACTTGCCTCTAAGATATTCATAAGCATCCTTGGGAAATGGTTTGGTGAAGATATCTGCAGTTTGTTCCTTTATGTGAATGTATTCCAACTTCACTTGTTTGTCTTCTACCAACTCTTTGACATAGTGATACTTGATTGCAATATGCTTGGTTTTTGCATGCATTACTAGATTTTTGGATATGTTTATAGCAATTGTATTATCACAATACAATATCATAGGTTTAGTTACCTCTTCTTTCATTCCTTTCAATAAATGTGTGAGCCACACAATGTTTGTGCAATTGACTGCTACGGCCACATATTCTAATTCTACAGTGGATTGGGATGTGCATGTTTGTTTCTTGCTAGTCCAAGTAACTAGTCTTTTACCTAAAAATAATGCACCTCCACTTGTGCTTTTTCTGTCATCAATGTTGCCTCCCCAATCTGCATCTGTATATGCATTGAGCTCAAACTTCTCATTCTTTTTGTAATATAGACCAAATTTATCAGTTCCTTTGAGATACCTCATTATTCCTTTTACTGCTATGAGATGATTTTCTTTGGGATTAGCAGAGAATCTAGCCACTATTCCAATAGCTAATGCTATGTCTAGTCTATTATGTACAATGTATTGTAGTTTTCCAATCATGGATTTGTACATTGTTTGATTGACTTCAGCTGATACATCATTTTTGGATAGCTTATTTCCTATTACCATTGGTGTGTTGACTGGTTTGGACTCCTCCAATCCAAACATTTTAATTATCTCTTTGATATACTTTGATTGTGTCACAAATATACCATGTTTTAGTTGATGTACTTGCAATCCAACAAAAAATTTGATTTCTCCAAACATAGACATTTCAAACTCATGTTTCATTTTGTCAGCAAAGCCTCTGCAAAGCACTTCCTTTCCTCCAAAAACTATGCCATCCACAAATATTTCAAATATAATAATATCCTTACCTTCTTCTAATTTGATGTACATGTTGCTATTATCATCATTTCTTTCAAATCCTATTTGCACTAGATATTTGTGAAGTCTCTCATACCATGCTCTGGGTGCTTGTTTCAGACCATAGAGTGCTTTATGTAATTTACAAACCATATCCCTATTGTTCTCATCAACAAATCCCTTTGGTTGTTCAATATAGACTTCCTCTTCTAATATACCATTTAAAAAAGCAGACTTTACATCCATCTGATAGACTTTAAAATCTTTATATGCAACATATGCAAGTAAAGTTCTTACTCTTTCCATTCTAGGAATAGGGACGAATGTTTCCCCATAGTCTAATCCTTCTTCTTGAGAATAACCCTTGCATACTAGTCTAGCTTTGTTTCTAGTAATCTCGCCATTCTCATCTAGATTTTTTTTGAATACCCACTTGGTGCCTATCACATTCTTGTCAACTGGTCTGGGAACCAAACTCTAGGTTTTGTTCTTCTTTATTTGATCAATCTCTTCTTCCATAGCTTTATACCAGTCAACATCTTGTAATGCACCATATACTGTCTTAGGTTCAATTTTTTTTATCATACATGATTCATGTCTTAGTCTATTCCTTGTCATTGGTCTTGCATCTTTGTCACCAATTATTTGTTCAGCAGGATGATGTCTTTTTACATATTTGGATAATCTTGGTTTTGTCCTTGTTTCCATGTTTGATCTTTCAGATTCAGGGTCACTATGCACTGAGCTGTCAGGTTTTTCTTCATCTCTTTCATGTGTACTGACTTCAGGATCAGATTGTGCATTTCTTTCATTCTGCAACTCAACTTCTGAATGTAACTCAACATTCACTAGTTGTGACTTAGCTGAAACTGAAATTTGTTGTTGAATCCCAATTTGATTAATAGCATCCTCATCAACTGGCATTCCTTCATAAGAATACACAAAGGTTCTATATTCATCCATTCTTTTTGGTTCTTCAACTTGGACTTCTGTATGCTCATCAAAGTTTACATTTTCACTTTCCACAATTTTGTTAGTGTTAGTATTCAAACACTTATATGCCTTACTTTTAGTGGAGTAACCAAGGTATATGCCTTCATCACTTTTTGCATCAAATTTTCCATTTCTAGCATCTTTAAGAATAAAGCATTTGCAACCAAATACTTTGAAATGTTTCACATTGGGTGAGTGACCATACCATAATTCAAAATGTGTTGCACTTGTACCTTTCTTGACTTGTACTTGGTTCAGTGTATGAACAGCTACACTTACAGCTTCTCTCCAGTATTTTAGAGCAACAGTCTTTTCCATCATTAATGTTCTGGCATAGTCAATCACAAATCTATTTCTTCTTTCAGAAATTCCATTCTATGGGGGAGTTCTAGTAGCTAACATTTGTCTTTTGATTCCTTTTTCATTACAAAATATCTCGAATTCATTTGATGTGAATTCACCACCTATGTCTGATCTCAAGCATTTCAAACTCTTTCCTGTTTCCTTTTCAACTCTAGCCACATACCACTGAAACATTTGAAAAGCATCAGATTTTTGTTTTAAGAACATAATAGTCATCATTTTGGAATAGTCATCAACAAACAACATTATGTATTTATCTCCTTTATAGCTTTGTACTTTCATTGGACCACATAACTCAATATGAACTAACTCAAGTACTTCTTTAGATGTATAGTTTTTACTTTTGAAACTTGACTTTGTTATCTTTCCTAGCTGACATTATCTGCACATGATATTATTAAGTTTCTTCAATTTTGGTAAACCTTTGACTTTCTTCATTTTACTGATATTGACCAGATTGTCAAAGTTGACATAACATAGCCTTCTATGCCATAACCATTCATCGTCAAATTTTGCAACAAAACAAGAAACATCATCCATATCAAGGTAAAACAGATTACTTCTTGTTTGATCTCCTTTTCCTATCAATTTACCATCAGTACCATAGATTTTTGTAGTTTTGTTTCCAAATTTTACTTTGCATCCTACATTGCCTAACTATGAGACACTCAACAAATTGTAGTGTAATCCTTCAACATAGTATGCACTATCACATAAAATTTGTTCTGTAAGCTTAATGGAGCCTTTTCCTCTTATTTGACAAGGAGCATCATTACCAAATCTAACACTATTTCCATCATACTAAGTAAAGTTAATAAACTTACTTTTGTCTCCTATCATGTGATGTGAGCATCCACTGTCTATGATCCATCTATCATTTTTGTTCATACATGCTACCAGTGTTGTAGGCTCTTCTTCATCAGATTGATCCTTCATGGCTACATAAACAACCTCATCATCATTATCATCAGAATTCTCTTCAACGATATAACACTTCTTGCCTTTTTCTTTGTAGTCTCTCTTATCATCTTCTCTTTTGTATTTTTATTTTTTTCCTTCCTTGTAATCCTTTTTCTATGTAAACTTTGCAGCAATATGTCCTACTTCATTGCAATTGAAACAAATGATAGGTATCTTACCTTTGGATTTCCCTTTGCCTCTATGAAATCTTCTGGCTAGCAATGCTTCCAATTGTTCCACATCTTCCTCATCAATGCTACTATTGTTGGATCCATATTTCATTTTTCTTCCTTTCTTTGATTTCCCTTGTTTAGCATCTTTCAGTGATAGCTTGGCCTTGAAAGAAGATTTAACATTCTTAGGTCTATAGTTGTTAAAGTTAGATAACTCAAATGTAGTGAGTCTACCCACTATTCTTTCAAAACTTAGATTGTTTCTTGGTACACATCTTAGTTCTTGTATTGCTGATACTCTAATAGCATAGATAGGGAGCAAGGTTCTTAAGAACTTACGATTAATAGTATCTTCATCCAATTGACCACTCAAACATCTTATTGCACTTACCACTTCCTTTATTCTAGCGCCATACTGAGTAATATTCTCACTTTCCTCCATTTTCATATCATCAAACTTTCCTCTGAGGCTTTCTCTTTTTTCTCTTTGGACATTCTGATCTCCTCCATAGATTTTTGATAGGGCCTTCCACATTTTGAATGCAGTGTTACATCCTTTGATATCATCAATTTCAGCATAGTTGAGTGCAGAAGCAATCTCCAGCATTGTCTAATTGTGTTCCTGTTTATTTTTCAAATCTTCTGTAGTAAGAGTACCAATTGGATCAACATGTTCAATAACAATTGAATTTTGGGCATAATCTCCTATGGATCCAAGATGTAGCTTCATCAAACTTTTCCATGCAACAAAGTTGTCTTTGTTGAGCTTGGGGACTTCTCTCTTAGGCATTCTGATTTTTTTTGCTTCTAGCCCCTTTAAACTAAATCAGTAGTTTGGCTCTGATACCAATTGTTAAAATTCTTTAGAATAATTGAGAGAGGTGGGGTGTGAATCAGTTATTCAAGGTCTAAATGCCCTAATAATACTTTTTCACAAATTATAGTGAATCCCTAAACTTTTCATCCATCCAAACTTAAATCAATCATCTTAGCAAATTATAGTAAATCAATATGCAGGGATAAAACATGCAAGATCAACACATGACACAGTGATTTATGTGGAAACCCAATTTGGGAAAAACCACAAGTAACATGCTACTTAATTCTCACTCTTCTAAAGTGATGCCCTGTTAAAAGCCTACCTTGTTAAAGGCTTACAACACACTGTTAAATGTGACCTTATTAGAGGATTTTACCATACTGTTATGAATGGGCCTAATCAAAGGACTTTAGAACATTCACTTGGAATGTCACCCTGTTAAAAGATTTACAACATGGCTATTAAACCAACCTAAGTCCATATTATTTAAACTATCTGTTACAATTGCTAGAGAGTAACAATAATGGCTTGTTGATCTGATACAACTTACAACATATATTATAGATTTTAGATCACACTTCAGTTCAGTCCTTTTGCTTGGCTTTAATCACTTCAGCTCTGACAGCTTGTCATCTCAAGCTTTGTCTCCTTAAGTCTTCTTACTCATCATACTAATGCAACCATATCTATGGTTATCTGTTGAAGCAAAGTAACTGTGCTTTCTTACTCCTTAGCACATCCTTCAGCACTTTATGCTTTCATGCTTGACCTCCTCTATTCTTCTTCATAGCCTTATTATTTCTTAAATAGAAATCTAGTTTACCTTTGTCACTCGATTCTCCCTCTCTAATTTTAGGGTTTCAAATGGATTACGTAGGATACAATGTATCTACCCCATATCTTGCTTTTATCTAGAAACTTCATTTAGAGTCCATTTATATTCTCCAAAAACATTCTACATGGTGTTCTATGCCAACAACTCATCATTCTTATCTTCTATTTAATTCATAGAATTCAAGATAACAACCTTGTCGGCTTAGATCTGGCAAATCTTCAATTTTTGAAATAATGCAACAACTCGGTATTATTGGTTTACTGATGCTTGACACCTTTGTGTTACTTGATACTTGTATTTTCTTGACATCTAACATTCACTCATCATCTAAAGTTCACTCGGCACTTACTGAAGTTAAACTTGCTCAACTTCAACTAGGAATCTATTCGGTACTTACTAGCTTGCTCGGCTCTCTCTCTCTAATGAGCTTAGTTAGGCTTTACAAATGACTTAGCTAAAACCTTACATCTTTGATGTGTTTTAGTGTACCCATTCTCTGTGTCTTAGAGTATGTCATCAATACACTTTTTCATCAATGGCTTAGCTGATCCTTGTACTTCATTACAACATCGTAACTTCAACCTTTCTCTAGGTGTACTAGTTACATCTTATTGATTGCCTCATCCTTGTCAATCAACCAATTGATAGTATTTGGATCACTAAAGCAATTGTCATTCCTGCAAGTAGCAATTTTGACATTAATGACAAAATAATGATTGAGAACATTCTTTACCAGTTCAATTACTCTTTATGTATGATCATTTCAATTATTTCCAACAAT
This sequence comes from Cupressus sempervirens, assembly GCA_028749045.1. Lineage (NCBI taxonomy): Eukaryota > Viridiplantae > Streptophyta > Pinopsida > Cupressales > Cupressaceae > Cupressus > Cupressus sempervirens. The sequence goes on from CM053786.1 coordinate 813,687,085, forward strand.
CTCCCTCATGATCTTTTCAATCATTTCCAACAATATTATATTTAGAAAACTTAGCCACATCATCATCGACATATCTTCTTCATCTCCTCAACCTCAATTCTCATAATATCAACTCTACTAAGAGGTATAACAAGTTTACCAAAACATGCCTCTGCAACTCTATCTCAAAATAGACATCATCAAAACTTACATAACTTCTTCTAGACTTAGCATTTATTCTTTTAACATTAACTACATATAATAGATACTTAGAAGTATCTCTCATGACCTTGGATAGTTAGAATACTCAACTAGCTGTCTGTAACAACTTGATCTTTCCGTTGTTCTTCTACCTAGATACCATAGAAAACTGCAATGTTGACATCAATGGAAAACTCAGTCATGAATGTAACATATCTACAATACTCCCCCATAGGAATATCATATGAATTCATGATAGCAACAATTTTTCACTATTTTAGGTATTTTAATTTATTTTATTTCATTATTTTTATTTTTTGGCAATACAATTTGGTCAATTTATTACTTTTTTATTCATGATTATTAGTTTTATATATGTAAAATTCTAGATTTACATTGTAAATTATTGTTTTGTGTGGATTATTATTCAAATTATATTTATATTATGTTTTCTGTCCTCACTTTTTTGATATTTAGATGCTCATTTAAATTTTTATTTTGTAAATGTTCATTTAAATCAGTGCTTTAAATGTTTAGATGTATTTAATTTATATGACACATAACCAAAGTTAAAGTGATGGATGATTCTAGATGCATTAGATGTTTAGATTGTTTAAACCTGCATTTACACTGATGTTTTAGATTTATTTCAATAAAATAGTAATTATAAATAATTTTGTTGTACATATTAAATATTAACCAAAGTTTATGGTTAGGATTTGTATAAACCCTATACTTGAGCCTACACTTTGCACTTAAATACATATTTATGAAATATTTTTCTAACTCTAATATATTAAATTATTACCCTATTTTTATCCCCAATTCAAGTATAATCCAAATCTTAGGTATATATTAGACCTTGAATTTAATAATGAAACTCTAACCATAATCTTGAATCATAACTATAATTCACTTTTTGACCTTAACTCTAACTAGTTCATATTTTTCTCTACTTGAACGATAACCCTATTCTATCCTTAAGTATAGGAAAAATAATTCTTCAACCATAAGAGCAATTGAACTATATAACTCTATCCTAAGTTGAATGCTAACCATAATCTAATCTTAACTAGAGCCATAGCAACACTGACCTTAATATGTACAAACTAACTAAACCCTACCTAATGCATAATCTGAAACCCTTACTTCAATCATAAAACTAACTCTAAACCTTAAATGCTTAGCTATATAATAAGTTAAGTTTCAAATCTTATATTCCTAACCCTACCATAGGCACTAAATTCTAAATGTAAATGTAAACCATAATGTTATCCCATACCATACCCTAACACTAAACCTAACCGACTTTTATGTTCATACCATAAAATGTTATTTTTAAAACTTAACCATAACCCTAATCCTCTAACCTTAACCCCGAAAATGCTTCTTTTATACCTCAACCTAAACCCTAACCCAATATTTCTAAACCATAATCTCCTACCTAACTCTTATCATAATTTAGATATATATTATTCCAAAACCTTTTTTTAAAACACTTCTAATCCTTAGCCTAATCTTGAACCTAATATAAATATATTTTGAATGATAATCCATACCCTAACCCTAGTCGTTTGTGTAACAATAATTTGAATTGTAAACATAATCATAGTAATGTAATCCATACCCTTAATAATATTCCATTCTATAAATTTAATCTCTCTCCTCCTCTTTTTGATATATTCTTGAGTAGTTAAATATGAATTAGATGTAAATATACATAGATAGTAGTTTTCCACAATCCATTAGAATTCTTAGTTGTGTTTTTTGGGTAGATTGTGTTACAATTTTTGCATCAACATTTCAAATCACACTCTGTTATCCATCATCATCATGAGAGAGCTGAAGGAAAAAAAAAAAAAAAAGTGGAAAGATTGCAAACCCAATAAGGATAAAAAGATGGGGAAAGGAAGGGGGGAAGGTGCACAACAATTGAGAATAGTTCTAGGTTCAACAATAAGGTAAAAGAGGGGAGGAGAACCCAAAGAAAATATTTAAAAAGATCCAAATAAATGAGAGAAAATCAAAGCAAGAAATAAAGACTAGACTTGCTAATAAAAACCAACGTGGAAGATATAAATATATCTCAAGTGGGTAACCCGAAAGGTAAATAAGAAAGGTTGGAAACTAAATAATAACACAAAAATTAATAAATATGTACATATATGTAAGATATTTATTAGTACAAAAAATAATACTAATGATATATATAAAATGAAAAGAAAATGAAAATCAAATGAGTAAAAGAATGAATAAATAAAGAAAAATGGAAGAAGGGCGGGGACCCTAGCTCGGTTGGCTAAATCTTCCCTGTTGGAGGGGATTGGTCATGGGTTCTACTCTCTCCCATCCCCATGGTACCAATGGGCATGTCGTGCCAGCACTATCAGTCACGTTAAAAAGTTTACTTGGTGCACTGCAGTTTATAGGGGGGGTCATGCTACAACCGATTCCTGTAGTCTAATAAATAAATAAAAATGGAAGAAGAAAATACGAAAAAATGAAAATAAAATGAGTAAAAGAATGAATAAATAAAGAAAACTACAGAAGAAAATGTGAAAAAATGAAAATAAAAATTATATATATATATATATATAACCAAGCAAAAACTAGAACAAAGAAATGGGGGGGGGGGGGGTGGTGGGGGGGCAAGAGCAAGAGAGGGGGAGCAGAGGATGAGATGGAGAGAGAGGGAGAAAGAGAGAGAGAAGGAGAGGGGGAGAGAGAGAGAGAGAGAGAGAGAGAGAGAGAGAGAGAGAGAGAGAGAGAGAGAGAGAGGTAAGCCAACAGAGGTGACACAAATAATAACTATAAATAACATAGTAAAGAGTGAAAGATGGAAATGTGACCAAAAATGCTAGATTGAGTAATATTAGTAATAATAATGGAAAAAATAATAAGCAATATTATATAATAATAATCATTATTATATAATAAAAGAGATAAAATACTAGTAATGATAAAAATAAAGACACCAGAATGGGTCCACTAAACAAAAAAGAGGATAATAAATAAAAGTGCTAAAGTGTGTTCGCATGTATATGCATGTGTGTGTGTGTGTGTGTAACAAGGACATATGTGTAACCCACAAAGAATGAAAAATAATAAATAAATATATCTATCAAATAACATGAAAAATGAAAATAAAAATAAATAAAAGAATAAATAACTAAATAAAATTGAAAATGATAATAAGAATAAATCTATAAATAAAAACTATATATATATATAACCCAGTGAAAATATAAAAGTAAAACAATGAAAAAGGGGGGCAGTAAGGACAAGAAAGGGAGAGCAAAGGAAGATGGTGGAGAGAGAGAAAGAGAAACCATTAGGGGTGACAAGAAATTTTTTTGATAGATGATAATAGGGGTTGCCATGAATGGCTAAGAAATAACCTTTCATCTCAATTAAGGTTCCAGGGGTGGTTACCAATTTCAATGGCCTCTTTGATTTTCCGCCTAAAGAAATTATCTTCTTGACATAAGACTTGTGCCTTCTCTAGGAAAATGTGGTGTTTGGTGGTTGATGAGTGCTTAGCTAGGGATGACTTGGCAACTTTATCATGTTGTATGTCAACCCCATGTTCTTTTAATTTAGTTTTGATAGCGTGCCCCGTTTCTCCTATATAGGGAACAACACATGACCATTCAATCTTGTAAACTCTAGATTGCAAAAGGGTATCTTTCGAGTCTTTCAGAGAGTGGATACAATGTTTGACCAACAAGAAGGGTTTGAACGTACTACAAATGCCTTTATTGGCAAGAATTTTGGCAATCTTGTGGGAGATACCATTGATGAAGGGCATTGAAACCCTATGAGAGTGAGATATTTTGGGGGGTTTGGATTGAGAAAGGAGAAAGATTTTGGTCTCTTTGATAGCCTTCATGATTTTCCTACTTGAGTACCCATTCATTTGGAATACATGGTGAAGATGTGAGAGCTCAACATCTATGTGTTTATCATCACAACTATAGAAGGCTCTTAGGATGAGCATCCTAAGAACACCAAATTCTTTACTAGGGTGGTGGTGTGAAGATGAATGGAGGTACAGATCTATGTGGGTGGATTTTTGAAAGACACGATGGCCTATGGTTCCATCATGAGTCTTGATGAATAAGATGTCAAAAAAAGGGAGTTGGTTGCCCGCCTCAGTCTCTAACATGAAGGAAATGTAAGGAGCGATACTATTGAGATGGGTAAGGAAATCTTGGAGTTTGTGTAGGGCATGGAGCCCATAGATGTTTATGTTGTCTACATATCGTTATCACTATCTAGGTTTGAGGGGAAAAGAATTGAGTGGAATTTCTTCAAAATATTCCATGTACAGGTTTGCAATAATGGGGGAAAGTGGCAAGCCCATGACAACACCATCTACTTGCTCATAGATAATGTCTTGGAATGAGAAAAATGTTGATTTGAGGCATAATTCGACTAATGCTGCAATTTCTTCATTAGTCTTCTACTTGAAAATCTCTAGGGAATCTTGGATAAGAACTTTAGTAAAGAGGGAGACAACATCAAAACTCACAAGGAATTCAGAATCAGCAAGTGTTTTATCCTTGATGAAGTCAACAAAATGGGATGAGTCCTTGATGGAAGAAAGAGTGTTGCTGACTAATGGAAAAAGAAATTTAGCAAGGAAAGAGGGAAGAGGATAAGTAGGGGATCCAATGGTGTTGACAATGGGTCTAAGAGGATGAATTTTTGGTGCACCATAAATACAAGGGGTTATTTCTTTAGAAGTGATGAGACATTTTCTGGTCTCACTGTCAAAAGATGAGCAAGATATTGCTATCTTGACCTTCTTTGAAATTTTAAAGCATAGGTTGCATGGTAGGATTTTATAAGTGCTTTGATCTGAAAGTGGGAGCAACATTTTGGAAACATAGTCTTGACAGTTCATGTTGACCGTGGCATTCCCTTTGTCTACACGAGTAATGACAAGGTCTTTGTTCCTAAGAAATTCAATAAATGCTAATCACTCAAAGCTAGGAATGTTATTCTTGAGGGGTTTGACATGCCTTAATAAGATCTACCACTGCATAGTCTTGACAAACTTCTTCTATGACATCCGAAGGAAGCAAGCACACTATATTTTTGATTTCAATGAGAAAATCTAAACGGGGAATGCTCTTTGGGGAAATTTCAAATCCAAGACCCTGTTTGAGAAAATTAAAAGCTTGGGCACTTAATGGTGCATTGGAGAGATTAATGACTAATTTTCTCTCCCAGTCTTGGATGTTTGATAGCCTCCAAATCTTTTGAAAAGAGAAGGGTTGGGAGTTGAGTAAAATGTGATTAAGATTAGAGCACACAAGATTAATGTGATGTGAGGACCTAGAAGAGATCACAGGAGAAACGATTAGTGGAGGGGTGTTGTTGAAAAGACAAGCATTGAGTTGGGGCTGCACATTCATAGGGGGAGGTGGTGTGATGTCAACCAATGGGGAAGATGTAGAGGTGAGCATGACCAGAGAGCCCTACACAAAAGAAGGAGAAACGAGATCCTGAGGTATATCTTGGTTAGAAGAAAAAGATATGCAGTTATAAGAGATGTGACTAGAAGGAGAATGTTGAAAATAGGATTAATTGAGATGCGTACCTATGAGTTGACCATTGGAGGATGAATTCTGTTGGGTGGAAGACTTCTTGCAACTGGTTCCACAATGGAATTGCGACTGAGTCGGATGGCAGGTCTGAGCTATGCCATGCTTCTGTGTGATGGAGGGTGTGTTTAAATGATGCTTGGTGGGGTTTTTAGCCAATGGTAACATTCATGTTTGGTGTGCCTCTTCACTAGGGTGGCAAGGATTTTCTATGTTGATGGCATCACAACCATGAGAAGAGGTCCATGACTTAATTGCATGTATGCTAGTTGTTGGTGAAACTGTGCTCTACACCAAGAAATTGATAGGGCCAAATGTGTGGGAGCCTAGTATAAGATTAGAAGCCTAAGCATGGTGGTTATGGTGTGAAGCAGGATGCGTAGAATAACCCAAAGAAGGATGACAATGAGAGCTGTCATAATGCAATGCTGGCAAGAGCGAGTGAGTCAAAACACATGGAGAGGCTGCCGCAGCAATAGGTAGAAGATTTGTGACAGATTTCCTATGCAAAGTGTCAAACTTATTCCTTTGTCTACTAATGCAGATCTCTTTCTGACCTATTGCTCTGGCATGGGATGAGATGTCTAAACTGATCCAGAGGTCAGGGCAGAGAGAAGCAATCAATTCCAAGTGGAGTGGAAGCAACCTAACATTGAGCTTGTCAATACTATCTCTGGATGAATGAATGACCAATCTAAGAAGAGCTAGCCCAGCTCTAATGAAAATTCTTTTGGTCTTAACACCCCAAAGGTGATGGGAAATTTTGACAAAGAATAGGATTAATCTTGAGTCCCTGTATCTTTTTAAGAAGGCAAAGTCTGCAATCTTCTTTGCAAGCTTGAGCCTTAGAAGCTCAAATTGTTTTTCTTTCCACCATAATTCCCTCCCATGAAGTGTGATAATTGTAGATAGTAGTTTTCCACAATCCATTAGAATTCTTAGCTATTTTTTCTAGGTAGATTGTGTTACAATTTTTGCATCAACGTTTTGGATCACACTCTGTGATCCATCATTAGGATGAGAGCGCTGAACGAAAAAAAACAAGTGAAAAGATTGCAAACCCAATAAGGATAAAAAGATGAGGAAAGGAAGGGGGGTAGGTGCACAACAATTGAGAATAGTTAGAGGTTTAACAATAAGGTAAAAGGGGGGAGGAGAACCCAAAGAAAATATTTAAAAAGATCCAACTAAATGAGAGAAAACCAGAGCAAGAAATAAAGACCAGACATGCTAATAAAAACCAGCATGGAAGATATAAATATATCTCAAGTGGGTAACCCAAAAGGTAAATAAGAAAGGTTGGAAACTAAATAATAACACAAAAATAAATAAATATGTACATATATGTAAGATATTTATTATTGCAAAAAATAATACTAACGATATATATATATATATATATATATATATATATATATATATATATATAATGCTAATGAAAACATAAATAAAATAATTACAAAAATAATATAATAAAAATTATTATTATATAATAATAAAGAGAATACTAGAATAGTAATAATAAAGACACTAGAATGGGTCCACAAAACAATAACAACATGGATAAAATCTAAAAGCACTTAAGTGTGCTTTTGTGAGTATGGGTGTGTGTCTAACAAGGCCACATGTGTAAATAACAAAGAATTTTTTTGACATATACATATATACATGCATACATACATACATACATACATATATATAGATACATACATACATATACACACACACATATACATATACATGTACATATAACCAAGCAAAAATTGGAACAAAGAAATGGAGGCGGGGGTGGGGGAAGAGTAAGATGACGATGGAGAGAGAGGGAGAAAGAGAGAGAAAGAGAGGAGAGGGGGTGGGGGGTGGGGGGGAGAGAGAGAGAGAGAGGTAAACCAACAGAGGTGACACAAATAATAACTATAAATAATGTAGTAAAGAGCGAAAGATGGAAAGGTGACCAAAACTGCTATACTGAGTAATATTAGTAATAATAATGGAAAAAATAATAAGTAATATTATATAATAATAATCATTATTATATCATAATAGTCATTATTATATAATAATAGACATAAAATACTAGTAATGATAAAAATAAAGACACCAGAATGGGTCCACTAAACGAAAAAGAGGATAATAAATAAAATTGCTAAAATGTGCTCATGTGTATATACATGTTTGTGTGTCTTTCTAACAAGGACATACATGTAACCCACAAAGAATGAAAAATAAGAAATAAATATATCTATTGAATAACATGAAAAATGAAAATAAAAATAAATTAAAGAATAAATAGCTAAATAAAACTGAAAATGACAATAAGAATATATATATATATATATATATATATATATATAACCAAGTGAAAATATAAAACTAAAACAATGAAAAAGGGTGGGGGGGGGGGGGGAGGACAAGAAAGGGAGAGCGAAGGGAGATAGTGGAGAGAGATAAAGAGAAACCATCAAGGGTGACAAGAAAATTTTCTAATAGATGATAAAAGGGGTTGCCATGAATGGCTAAGAAATAACCCTTCATCTTGATTAAGGTTCCATGGGTGGTTGCCAATTTCAATGGCCTCTTTGATTTTTTGCCTAAAGAAATTATCTTCTTGACATAAGACCTGTGCCTTCTCTAGGAAAATGTGGTGTTTGGTGGTTGACAAGTGCTCAGCTAGGGCTGACTTGGCAACTCTATTGTGTTGTATGTCAGCCCCATGTTCTTTTAATCAAGTTTTGATAGTGCACCCCGTTTCTCCTATATAGGGAACACCACATGAACATTCAATCTTGTAGACTCCAGATTATAAAAGGATATCTTTTGAGTCTTTCAGAGAGTGGATATGATGTTTGACCAACAAGAAGGGTTTGAACATACTATGAATGCCTTTATTGGCAAGAATTTTGGCAATCTTGTGGGAGATAACATTGATGAAGGGCAACAAGACCCTATGAGAGTCAAATATTTTCAAGGGTTGGATTGACAAAGGAGAAATATTTTTGTGTCTTTTATAGCCTTCATGATTTTCCTACTCAAGTACCCATTCATTTGGAAGATGTGGCGAAGATGTGAGAGCTCAAGGTCTATGTGTTTATCATTGCAAATATGGAAGGCTCTCAGGATGAGCGTCCTAAGAACACCAAATTTTTCACTAGGGTGGTGGTGTGAAGATGAATGGAGGTATAGATCTTTTTGGGTGGATTTTTAGAAGACATGAAAACCTATGGATCCATCATGATTCTTGATTAGTAAGATGTCCAGAAAAGGGAGTTGGTTGTCCACCTCAATCTCTAATGTGAAGGAAATGCAAGGAATGATACTATTGAGATGGGCAAGGAAGTCTTGGAGTTTGTCTAGGCCATGGGACCAACAAATTTTTGTGTTATATACATATCATTTCCACCATCTAGATTTGAGGGGAAAAGAATTGAGTGCAATTTCTTCAAAATGTTCCATGTACAAGTTTGCAATAATGGGGGAAAGTGGTGAGCCCATGGCAACACCATCTACTTGCTCGTAGATAATGTCTTGGAATAAGAAAAATGTTGATCTGAGGCATAATTCGACTAATGTTGCAATTTCTTCATTAGTCTTCCGCTTGACAATCTCCAGGGAATCTTGGATAGGAACTTTAGTAAAGAGGGAGACAACATCAAAACTCATAAGGAGGTCAAAAACAACAAGCATTTTATCCTTGATGAAGTCAACAAAATTGGATGATTCCTTGATGGAAGAAAGAGTGTTTCCAACTAAATGGAAAAAGAAGTTTAGCGAGGAAAGAGGTAGGAGGATAAGTAAGGGATCCAATGGTGTCAACAATTGTGTCTAAGAGGAACCCCTATTTTATGAATTTTTGGTGCACCATAAATATGGGGGGTTATTTCTTTAAAAGTGATGAGACATTTTTTGGTCTCAGTATCAAAAGATGAGAAAGATATTGTTGTCTTGACCTTCTTTGAAATTTTGGAGCACAAGTTGCATGGTAGGATTTTATAAGTGCTTTGATTCGAAAGGAGGAGCAGCATTTCTAAAACGTAGTCTTGATGGTTCATGATGATAGTGGCATTCCCTTTGTCTATGCGAGTAATGGCAAGGTCTTTGTTCCTAAGCAATTCAATAAATGATGATCATTCAAAGCTAGGAATTTTTTTCCTTAGGGGTTTGGCATGCCTTAATTCCATTGCACAGTCTTAACGAACTTCTTCTATGACATCTAAAGAAAGCAAGCACACTAGATTTTTTATTTCAGTGAGAAAATCTAAATGGGTGCTCTTTGGGGAAATTGTAAATCCAAGACCTTGTTTGAGAAAATTAAAAGCTTGGGCACTTAATGGTTCATTGGAGAGATTAATGACTAATTTTCTCTCCTAGGCTTGGATTTGTGATGACCCCCAAGTCTCATGAAAAGAGAAGGGTTGGGAGTCAAGGGAAATGTGATTAAGATTAGAGCATGCAAGATTATTGTGATGCAAGAACCTAGAAGAGATCACATGAGAAACAATTAGCAAGGGGGTGTTGTTGAAAAGATAAGCATTGGGTTGGAGTTGTGCATTCATAGGGGGAGGTGATGTGACATCAACCAATGGGGAAGATGTAGAGGTGAGCATGACTAGAGATACCTGTACAGATGGAGTAGGAGCAGGATATATGGGGTTGTGTGCACCATCTACTAAGAAATTTTATATGAGGTTTAACTTTGGCTAGTGTTTAATATGTACAACATTAAATTAAATTACAATTGCTATTTAGTTAAAATAAATCTAAGATATCATGGACCCACCCACACCCCCACCCCCACTCCCACCTCCATGACCATCTAGTCCTCCTCCACCACTTACCCCAAAGTAGCTGCATGAGAGCATGAGGGACAACCTTTTTTTACCTCATGCAAGACATACAGACTATTAGGTGTGAGGCCCATTCCCCCTCACCTACTTTTCCTTGCAGATAGAATGCAAGGCATTGTATATTCTATATAGCAATTAGACTATAACATAGATAGCCCCAAAGCATGGAGGTAAAACATGTGTGCCTTCTATTTAGATGGCCTATCTTATAGATAGGTCCTTCAATTAAAAATAACTAAAGGATATTTACAAAAACATTTTGTAAAATTGAAGATGGGTGAAGATGTAAGTGATAAGAAGCCTCATATATCTATTAGATGGTGCGCACAACCCTATATATCAGAGTACTTTATGTTGTATGTGTATATGTAAATTATATTTCATGGACCCACCCACACCCCCACCCAACTCCCACCTCCATGACCATGTAGTCCTCCTCCACCACTTACCACAAAGGAGGTACATGAGAGAATGATCACAACCTTTGTGACCTCATCCAATACATGTAGACTATTAGGCATGAGGCCCATCCCTTCTCACCTAATTTTCCTTGTAGATAGAATGCAAGGCATTGTATATTCTATATAGCACTTAGACTATAACATAGATAGCTCTAGTGCATGGAGGAAAAACATGTGTTCCTTCTATTTTGATGGCCTATCTTATAGATAGGTCCATCAACTGAAAATAACTAAAGGATATCTACAAAAAAAAAATTTAAAATTGAAGACAAGTGATGAGATAAGTGAGAAGAAGCCTCATATATCTATTAGATGGTGCACACAACCCCATATATCAGAGTACTTTTGGGACAGGATATACTTTGATATCCCCCACCCCCACTCCCACCTCCATGACCATCTAGTCCTCCTCCAAAACTCACCCCAAAGGAGCTACATGAGAGCATGAGGCACAACCTTTGTGACCTCATCCAATACATATAGACTATTAGGCATGAGGCCCATCCCCCCTCACCTACTTTTCCTTGTAGATAGAATGCAAGGCATTGTATATTCTATATAGCACTTAGACTATAACATAGATAGCTCTAGAGCATGGAGGAAAAACATGTGTGCCTTCTATTTTGGTGGCCTATATTATAGATAGGTCCATCAACTAAAAATAACTAAAGGATATTTACAAAAACATATTGTAAATTTGAAGACAAGCGATGAGATAAATGAGAAGAAGCCTTATATATCTATTAGATGGTGCACACAACCCCATATACTAGAGTACTTTTGGGATAGGATATACTCTGATATCCCCAATCCCAACTCCCACTTCCATGACCATCTAGTCCTCTTTCACCACTTACCCCAAAGGAGCTACATGAGAGCATGAGGCACAACCTTTGTGACCTCATGCAAGATGTACAAACTATTAGGTGTGAGGCCCATCCCCTCTCACCTAATTTTCCTTGGAGGTAGAATGCAAGGCATTGTATATTTTATATAGCACTTAGACTATAACATAGATAACTCTAGAGAATGGAGGCAAAACAAGTGTGCCTTATATTCTGATGGCCTATCTTATAGATAGGTCCATCAACTGAAAATAACAAAAGGATATTTACAAAAACATTTTTTAAAATTGAAGATGAGTGATGAGATAAGTGAGAAGAAGCCTCATATATCTATTATATGGTGCACAGAACCCGATATATTAGAGTACTTTTGGGAGTGGTGGTGGATGGTATTTGACCATCCACCACACACTACTCATTAGGTTCCCATGTACTTTTTTAAGAAATTATGGACAAAGCTTGAATTGGGTTTGAGACCCAATTATTTTGATGTAAAATCATTTTTAGGGGGTTAGTGGAAGGATGCCTCTAGATAGGCTTGGGGTAGAGTTTAGTGGTAATAAAAGGAATCACCAATGTCCTCAGCCTCTTATTCCTCTTCTTGCACTAGTTGTTCTAGTGCCTCTCCATCATTGAGCAATGTTATATGCCCTTAGTTCATTGAGTTCCCTTTCAAATAATTTAGTAGACTAGTGGATGCAAGAAGGAGATCTTAAGACTAAGTCCACTAAGTACGTCATCTATGATGATCAATTGTACAAAAGAGAAATTGATTGTACATTCCCAATATGTGTAGATAAGCCTCAGCAAGAGAGACTACTCAAAGCATTCCATGATGAAGCTTGTGGTGGGCATTAATATTCTATAGTCACAACTCATAAAATATTGAGGCAATTTTATTACTAGCTAGGTATGTTTAAGGATGCCTATAGATGGGTAGCTCAATATGAAAAATGCAAATTATTTGTTCGTAAACCTCAATTGGATGCCTTCCTCTAAGACTATTAGTCATAGAGGGACCCTTTCAAAAATGGGGGATTGATTTTATTGGCCCAATCAACCCCCTCCATCTGTAGGAAAATTGTACATCATTAATGCTAAAAATTACTTTACTAAGTGGGTGGAATTTAAGCCAAGAAAAAGAACCATCTCTCAAGTTTTTTGTGAGTTTATTAAAGATAACATCCTTATAAGATTTAGTGTCACATTAAAGTTGGTTATGGAAAATGCTACATAGTTTTCCTTAGTAGAAATTGTTGAATTTGGTTATGATAACAATATCCACCTCAACCATTCCTTAGATTATTTCCCTCAGGGAAATGATTAGATTGAATCAAGCAATAAAAGCTTGGTTAATATCATGAGAAATCTTGTCTTAGACAACTAGAAGGACTAGCACAAGAAGCTATATAAAGCTCTTTGGGTAGATAGAGTAACACCCAATAAGGCCATTTCTATTTCCCCATTTGAGCTAGTGTATGGAGTTGACATTAGTTGTCCCCTTCCCACAGAGTTATTAGTCTACAAGTTATAAGAAACAATTTAAGATCCCATATTTTAGAATACTCTAGAAAAGTGAACTATGTACCCAACCAAGTTGGAAGAGGAGTGTGAAAAGTTGGTAGATCATATCATAGAACATCAAAAGTGAGTGAAGAGCCTCTTTGATAAAAGAGCTATGCCAAGAATCTCTATTGCTGAAAAACTTTGACAGGTACCATCCCAAAGGGAAAAGTGTGGCAGCATCTCCAAGCGCATCTAAAGGTTGATTCATGATTGGAGGAGTAGAAGAAAAAGGGTCCATAGAAATGGAACTCTAACAGTACCAATCCAAAGTTTGAATTTGTTATCATATGAAGAAAGAAAGTTTCATTAATCTAAGTACTCCCACTATGGAAGTGAAAATCTTCAAATTTATTTCTAAAGAAACATTGGAAAGAAGAAATGAATAGCCAACCAAATTAATAAAATAATTCTATCTGTAGAAAACATATGCCTCATTGGTAATTTATATCTAAAAAGAAAGTATGCAGCTTCTATTCTAGAAGATATAGAATAGACAAATATTAACTTTGGATGGGAAGGCATTCCTTGGAAATTCCACAATGTTTTTTTTGATGGAGTAGTTTGTGAAGTGTGGACCCAATTAAATAAAATGAGTGTCCAAGCCTATAAGGAAGAAATTTCATTTCACAGCTTCTCCAAAGAATAAGCTAAAGTACAAAGGAAATCTTAGTGTGGAAAAGAAAGTGATAGGATACACAAGACACCAAAGGAGTATTGCTTGTGCTACGATGCCAAATAACAAGAAAAGGAAAGCTCACAGAAATTTAGGTTTATGCTTCCTTCCCCACACATAATAAATTGTGGTGTATACCCTTGTTTTGGATTCAAAAGTAAAGAGGGTAGTTTCCATTAAGCCAAAATCAACTTATTTGGTAAGTGACTAATCTCTCTATTATAGAGGTTTAAGTGAACCATATGTTGATTCGATTTATGAATCCCTAGGTGGGTGAAAATAATTCTTTTTTAAACAGTCATTAACCTATCTCATTCATTACAAATCTAATTATTATGACTATTATTTGTGAGTTATTTCATTCATGTGGTGCTAATGCTTGAATTTATGAGTCTATATGATCAGATTCTCCCCAAATGAAGTTCTTCATGTTGTAACAACTATTTTATCAAAGAAAATTTTCTCCTTTGTGAATATATAAGTTAATGGAAATTAGAACAGTAGAGTAGGATTGTCTGATCAGATTGGAGAGTGAATTAAAAAACTTTTCTAACACTTTCTTCAAATTTTATGAGCTAGGTGACTTACATAGAAGACTCAGTACTCAACCTATCTATTCAATTAACCAAAAATTGAAGGAGAGTAAATTGGTTGAGGCTATCAGGTTCCCCATGGTCATGCAAGTGCCCAAACTAGTAAATGAATGTATCATTAGATAAAACCTAGAGAAAAAGAAGATATTCGTACCTATTTAGTTGATTCTACTCTTTGTAGATGAAGAATTTATGCAATCTATATTCAACATCCTAATAAAAGAAGAATATTGTGACACTAACTTTTCCACCTTTACATCAATGTTCAATGAGAAGAAGAATCTAAGGAGAGAGGACATGCAAAGTAATTGGTTTCAGATACCTCTTTCAAAAAAGAGTAAGATTCCAAGGAATCTTTTTGGTACCAATTTAAAGAGAGAAGTTGTCGATATCTTGGTACTATTGCTAATATTAAAAGGAAGGAAAAAGATCTTAGATTTCATCGAGCATCACTTCTACTTAGTCCATGCTATTTGTGTTGAGGATTGCAGACTAAATGGGCTTACATTATATGTGAAGAGCTTGCCTCTTGGTTAAATTTAGCTAAGGCATTCAAGAAGTTTTATATGTCACCATATCTAATACATGCCTTAGCCACACATCATCTTTGGCTTGGTCTTCCTAGTATTCAAGATTATGAGTAGAACACTAAATAATATGAATTCTACCCTCACCTACAACTATAGAGGAGCTTTAAATAATATGTAAAGGTCAATGATGCTTCACAATGAGGCTATGCTAGAATTATAGGGGAGCCCTAAGAAAATATTTTCACCAGATTTTATATCAGTAGTAGGCCAATTTGAATGCTGCTTCATCCAATTTGCATATTTCTCCTACCCAAGGATTGGTGCATTCAATGGTTTCCCAAAGAGGCTCCCCAAGTATCCCAAAGACAAGATTGTTCTCATTGAACTATGTAGACAAATACTAGAGGTGAACACCTTGTGCTTCAATGTGAAGAAGATAGATGGGATTCCTTTTTCAATAGTGGTAGGACGTTAGTCTTGTGCCTCTATATCTGATGCCCCAAATCTAGTCAAATCCTTTAAGAGAAGAATTAAATTGATTGATTAAGAGCTAATAAGACCTTAGTATGACCCAATGAACTTCATAAAAGATCATCTAAAGGTAGGGTACATTCACAGGCATGTCCCAAAAATTGAAGACTATTGGGCTTGGTGTTATGATGAATTAAAAACTAGAGAGAGGTATTGGTCTAGGTTAACAATAGATGAGATTAAATTGTATAATGACATTGTTGATGTTACTAATATTTTAGATGATGGCTCCTACATGCATCCCTTGACCTATGAGTAAATCTAGAACACTTCCATAGTGTCAACTCCACCTAAATGTCCTATTATCAACACAATGGAAGTCATAATGCATGGAATCATCAAAAGGATAGATAAGTGGGTTGAGTGGACCAAATCAAGAAGGAAAAGAACTAGAACTACAAGTTCTACTAGTGGAGTAGCTTTTGGGACAACCTAATCAATTGTTTCTATGTCTACAATTGCTACTACATTAACATTAGCTAGACCAACACAATTTGTTGGTGAAGGAGGAGACCAACCTCTTGAAAATAATTATCAAAGTACTCCAACTTATGGGGGAGGGTCTCTACCTAATAGAAGAAAGGTAGGGGAAAAAGAAAAAGATAATGAAAAAGAAAATAGAAAATGAGAAATTAGTGGCTAAGCACTCTTCCCCTGTACCTGTCATTATTCTTGATGGTAACAATAATCCTTTAGATGATCAAGAACAAGAGGTATCTCAAAAAGGTGATTCTCTAGCCCTCTTTGTTACTAAGGTTACTTCTTTCCATGTTTCTATCCAAACCAAGAAGACCCCTCTAGTTGCAAGGAAGCTATTTGATCCTATAGCTCTACAATTCATACTCAATGTCCTTTCAACCAAGTCTTGGTTGGAAGAGACTATTGATAGGAAAAGGAAAAGATGTGAGGAGGCTGCTCCATCTAAGGACTTGATTGTGCAAGCAACTTCAACTTAGCTAACATCAAAGAAGGAAAAGAAGTAAAAGACTATAGAAACATTGACCATGGATTCCTCTACTAGTCATATGCTAGTAGAAATTATAAAATTTTAGGAGGGAAAGTTTCATGACATAACTATCAATTTATTTTAGATTAGAATAGTTGACATAGAAATTCTAGTGCATGATTCTATGGTCAACATTTGGAAATCAACCGATGAGAAGATTAAGGATAAACTCAAAGAATTAAAATCAAAAAAAGAGGTACTCAAAGCCTTAAATAAGAAATTGATGAACTACATCCAAGATGCACTTGGAAGCACTTCTACAAGCTCATTTGACCCAAGTGAAAAGGAGAATAAGAATTTTCTACTTAAGCTACAATAAGAGAGGCAATTTGGTCAAATTGGTCATGCCTAGATTGATGACATGAAAGCTCAAGGCCTCCCCTCTAATTGAGAAACTTGGAAATCTATTGCTAGACATTGATGAATTCAGAGAAGCAATGTCAAGTCATTAGACTTTGATGCACAAAACATTAGAGATCCCAATAGAACAATTAGCCTTATCACAAGAGGTAATTGATATGAAAACTAATGTTGCTAAGATGCATGGGAAACTCAAAATAGGCCAAGAACCATTGCTTTATTGGAAGCAATCATTGGAATTCAAATTTGAGAGATCAATCAATTTTGAGAAAGATTTGTAGGATGTATATGATTTAGTGAAGAAGGTAATGGACAAGATATTTGAACAACTAAAGGTTCTACACACTATATCATATGTGACCAGTATTGGGAAACTAGTAGATATTGAATGAATAAAAACCATGTTTTTGGAATTCATTGATGAGGATACTAATCCATATAACCTTCATGTGGAAAATAATCTTGAACTATCAATGGAGTGTGTAATGAAGAAGCTCCAATTAAAGATTTCTAGAGTTAAAGAGTTGATAGAAATGCATGATTAGTAGATGATTAGAGCTGACAACATTCTCATCCATGTTGCGCATGAACTAAAGAGTGTAATGAATGCAATGAAAGAATATAGAGCCAAGGTTGTAACTCCAAAGAAAAACTAATTCTTCAACAAAAGACTACATTCTTCTTGCACAAATATGACAAGTGTCACCGCTTCTTTCTTTCTCACTTTCTAATGTTGTAGCCATATTTGGCATTCTACTTGTACATTAAAGTCTTGTAATATATGACTAATGATTTAACCCTACTATTAGGATCATTCAATAATGCTCTGTTGAGTAACCATGAAATCTAATTGGTTAGTCCTAAAGGGGCCTATAAATCTAACTTTTTGAGAAGTAAATAAGATCATGGAAATTAGGATTTAGACAAACCCCTATAGCTAGGAATATTACGTGTGACTCTACATCCATATTTAAATTCTATCATTCATGTTAGTCTAGTTTTAGTTTTTTTATGGTGGTGAGAATGAAATTTATTGTTAAAAAAGTTGGGGGATTGTAAACGAACTAGTTTTTGTCTCCTAATCAGTGGATGTAAACTTTATTTCAATTTATAGTATTATCTAATTCCTTTAGCTCTATGAAAATTAGTTTATGTGCATCTTCATGGCTGTATGGGAAGTTTAGGATTTCTTAATATAGGTTACTTAGTACGAAGAAAACTATTATTGTGAAACCTCAGTAACTTAGGCGGTTAGGGCATTGCCAAATTGACTATGCTTTTTCTTTTTATGTAGGTTGCATTATTAGTAGCCTTGAATTGTTACATCTTTCATTCAGTAGATTAAATGAGATGCAATTAGGTATTAAAGGAACTTAAGGTGACTCAAATACATTCATAGCTATGGATCTTTGTGAGCCATCATCTGAGATTTTCCTAGATTGTTTCAAAGCTTTAGACAATGTGGTTATACCTCTTCTTGTCTCTTCTTAAAGACCATACCTCTTAGTCATATTGATCTACTAAAAAAAACATTCACAAAAAATATTTGTATCCAAGGGAGATATACCTTTCAATTTAGGGGTACTTTCTATCCTACCTCAATTGGCCCATTATGATAATAACAACTTTGTCTTTCACCATATTGGGCATATTAAGACTCAAGGCATGAACCAAATCAATGAAGACAAACTGTTAACCAACAAGTATGTAACATTTTCTTCCAAGAACTTTAAAATACTTTACATTAGGAGAATCTACATATCACAATTCAAAATGTGTAGTATTTTTACCTTTCTTGATTTGTAGTTTGTTTAAAGTATAAACTATTGTACTTACAACTTCTCTCCAATGTTTTTGTGATACATTCTTCTATATCATCAATGTTCTTGCATAATCCATGATTGATCTATTTTTCCTTTCATCTATTCCATTTTTAGGAGGGGTCCTAGGTGATGATATTTATCTTTTTATTCCTCTACCATTGTAGAATATGTTAAATTCATTGGAAGTGAATTCACCACCTCTGTCAGATCTCAAGCACTTCAAACTCTTTCATGTATCCTTTTCAACTCTAGCCAAATAATACTTAAATAACTAAAAATAATCAAATTTTTCTTTAAGAAGTTTCATAGTCATCATTCTAGAGTAGTCATCAACAAATAGAGTAAAATATTTGTCTCTATAGTAGCTTTGAACACCAATGGGTCCAGATAAGTCACTATGAACCAATTCCAAAATATCATTAGATGAATATGTCTTTCTCTTGAAACTAGACTTTGTCATTTTTCCCAATCAACATTGTTTATACATGGCATTATCTCGTTTCTTCAATTTTGGAAAACCTCTCACTCTTTTCATTTTGCTAATGCTAACCAAATTGCTAGAATTTACATGACATAACCTCTTGTGCCATAACTAAATATCTTCATATTGTGAAAACAAACTTGTCTCATCAAAAAAATCTAGATAGAACTAGTTACCTCTTGCTTAATCACCACTTCTAATCCATTTACCATCAACATCAAATATGTTGGTGTTTCTATTATGGAATTGAACTCCATAACCTGACTTGTTCAACTATGAAATATGCAATAGATTATAGTTAAGTCATTCAATCTAATATACATTGTCACATTTGATCTTATCAATCAGTTGTTTTAATCCTTTACCTTTCAGAAGACACGGTACATCATTACCAAATTTAACACAACTACCCTTGTATGCTTCAATGTTCTCAAATTTACTTCTATCACCAGTCATATGATTTGAGTAACCACTATCAATTATCCATCTATCACTTTTATTCACATAAGAGATTAAAGAATTTTTATCATCTTCATTAGAATCTTCTTTCATAGAAGCATAGAAAACTTCTTCATTATTACTTTTAGATTTAGTATTAGTTTCTTCTTTAGTAATATAACAAGATTTCTTACCTTTATCTTTGTAGTCCTTGTTTCTCTTATTGTCTCATTCGTCTCTTTTCCCTTTGTACTTATTTTCCTTTCTCTCATCCTTGTCTTCTTTTTTAGGGCATATTGTAGTAATATGACTAGCTTTGTTGCATGAAAAATATATTATAGGAGGTTTATGTTTGTATTTTCCTTTGCCTCTTCAAAATCTTCTAGCCATCAATGCTTAGGGTTCATCATGTTCATCATTAGAAGTATCACTATCACTTTTCACATTTTTTTCTTTTCTTTTCTTTTTAAGTTCACGAATTGTGATTTAAAAGAAGATTTAATAGTAGTAGGAGTGTAATTATCAAAATCAAACATCTCAAAAGTAGTAATCCTTCCAATCAAACCTTCTAGAGTTAGGATATTACGTAACGTACATCTTAGTTCTTGTATTGCAAAAAATCTTAATAGCATAAATAGGAAGTAGAGTTCTCAATACCTTGATTATTATTGTTTCATCATCAATATTTTCATTGACACCTCTAATAGAATTGACGACCTCTTTGATTCTTGCATAGTATTGAACTATGTTCTCACCTTCTATTATTCTCATTTCATCAAATTTACCTCTCAACATTTTTGATTTGGCTCTCATGACATTATCATCTCCTCCATGTATATCTTTATTTTATCCCTACAAACTATATAGTTGACCAATTTTCAAAAAATTGAAAACATCATGGATTTTTCTAAAAATTTTAGCATTTGGTCTTCATGATCTACATAGTTTGTAGTCAAAAAGAACAAAAAAAATGAAAAAATTACTACATTTTTGTGAATCTAGAATTTATTTTTTACTTTTTTTTGTGTTTAGTATATTTTGTCTAGAGATTAGCTTGTCTCATTAAGGATGTGGATATCCTCCCTAGAAACTATATAGTTGACCAATTTTCAAAAAATTGAAAACATCATGGATTTTTTTGAAATTTTCAGCATTTGATCTTCATGGTTTGCATAGTTTGTAGTCAAAAACAACAAAAAAATATGGAAAAATATCACTCCATTTTTGTGAATTTGCAAAAAAATAAAATTTTACTTTGTTTTGTCTTTTGTGCTTTTGTCTGGAGATTAGTCTATCTCATTAAGGATAGATTTGTCTTTGAATAAAAATATGTGTTCAATTATAAGGACTATTCTTGTATTGTTTTATTTAAAAATTATGTATGTACTAATTTTTTTATGAGAATTAATTTTTTTATTTTTAATTGTACTACATTCTATTTATAATAGTTTATATATTTTTAATGAATTTTTCTTTTAGTAGTGATTTATTAAATTTAGATTGATGAATAGACAATATTTTCTACCACAATTACATAATTTTTAAATTATATTGTTCCTTTACAAGCTTCTTTATCAAAGGATTTAAAATGTGTAATTCTCTATAGTATAAGTTTTGTCAATCTATTTATTCTTTATGATTTGTATCCTCCATATTGTAATTTTTGTCAATCCTAACATTTCCTTTTATTAAAAAAAATGTATTTTGTAATAAACTTTACCAAAACCCATATCTAAAAAGATAGATAAAAGGAAACAATGAAGTTTTTGTTCACATAAGAATTATACAAAATAACAAAATTTGACAATGTTAGAGAGGAGGCATGTATTAATTCTTTTGGTTGTGATCTTTTGCACATTGACTATTGTTGTTAAGTAGCCTCCCTATATTTTTCTTCAATGGAAAATAAGCCTAGCTATACTAAAGAATCTATGAAGTCCTCTACACTGTAGTTTCATTATGGTAAAGAGTGCACAATAGTGTATACAAAAAAAATCATCAACAACTAGTAAACTCAGTTGTCATCATGATGAGTCTGAAATATAACAAGATTGATCAAGGTAATAAAATAAAATAAATAGTAGAAATATGGAAATTATTGCCTTTTTTCAATAATAATAATAATGGTATATTTTATATTGCACTGGTTTGTGTTTGAAGTAGATGTGGTGAGACAATAGTTGAGGATTGTATGCATCTGCCTTGCTATTCAACATGGCTTCTAGTACACACATGCTCACTCCAACATTTGCAACTGCTTGTTTCACCTTGTGTAGAATTTCTTCCACATCACAAGGCCATTCTTCACCTTGAGCTACTACCATTGCTATGGATGAGCTAATATCCCAACTCAAAAACATAGATTATGTAGCTTACTACATGAACTATGTGGATTTATTGATGTCATAAAGATTAATTATACACCCTATTTGTAGTCTTTGAGGCCCAATTTCAATGAATGAATTAGGCATGTGATAGAAGATGTTTATGCTTGTTCAAGGTACTACTTTCTTAATAGTAAGAAACTTCTCTACTCTCTTATTTTAACATATATTGAATATCCATTTATATTTATCTTTATTACAATAACTTTTAGCTTATTTAAAAAGTATGTATTTTAAACCAATTATATAAAATAAATTTAGATGATAAATTTTTAATATAATTTAATGAAAAAATCCTAAAATTAAATAAGAGTCATGGGAGAGCTTCAACCCCTACCTTGTGCAAGGATTAGAAGGTGAAAGAATGCAAATAGGATGTTTTATGACATTAAGTTAGTAGTTATAAGATAAGACATATAAAAATAAGATTTATAATAAGTGAGAGGTGGAGGGGGGGTGGGTTGAATCAGTTACTCAAGGTCCATAAGTACCATTTGAACAATTAAACATAACATATTTACTCTTTTGCTTATTCTACTGTTGCACGATCTCTACTATATTGATAAAACTATTGTCTCAAACATAATATACTTTTCTGAATATAAACATTATCAAATGCAAAACATATAAATAATTCAACACATGTTTGACACTAGCATTTTACATGGAAATCCAATTTCAAAAAAATCACTAGCAACATGTCACCACTTTTTCACTCTTTTGAAGTGAGCTATGTTAGGAGCCAACCTTGTTAAAGGTTTACAATACAGACTATTAAATGTGACCTATTTAGAGGATTTAATCACCCTATTAGGAGTGGCCTTATCAGAGGACTTTGCTCATTTGATTTAGAAAGTCACCTTGTTAAACGATTTACATAGACTATCAATTCTTTCAAATGACTATTAGGTCAACCACTGTTAAAATAATGTCAATACAAATTATTTACAATGATTAGAAATAAAATAATAGGTTTTGATTTGTATGATCACAATTCAATATATAAGTTCAAATAATTGTTTGGTCTATGTGCTAATTCATTGATAAGTTTCTCATTTTCATCTATATTCTTGATTTGCTTGGCAACCCTTCGAGAAATCAATCTTCTCCTTCCAAAAAAACTTAATGCATCTACACAGATTCATTTATCAATATCAACAATATTTGTACAAGAAATCTCCTTATTCTTCACATTCGCTCTCACAACTTGTGTTCACCATTGTGTGGCTCTGATCCACCTTTCTTTCTATGCCCCTCTTCACCTCTATCTTGTTTGACTCTATACCTTGCTTTGCCATTTTCCATGATCACCATAGATCTTAGGGTTTATGATTAGGTTCAACATGATTTATTATATCTATCCATCTTCTTGATAATCCTCTAGAACATTCTCTAGAATTAGTCTATTAGGTCATTACCTAATCCTCACCTTGAATTTAATGTTCCAACTCATTAATCGTATATCTTCAACACGGTTTACATATTTCAAGAAATCAACTGAGTTGGCTATGATTTCAAAATTTCTTCAAATTCATCTTTAACACTATTACTCGATAACCACTAAATTTTGACACGTGGTCATCACTGAATTACTTAGTCATTCTAAAACCTCTTTGTTGATATCAACTATCTTGCTCAGCTGATACTAGATTTTCTTGTCACTTACTGTGGCTTAGTTGACACTAGCATCACTTGAAAATCCTTAACCTTTTACTTTATTTCTTTGATTAGCTTAACTTTTCTTGATATAAACAATCAATTTTATTTATCAATGTCTATATAATCAAATGTCCATTATAGCTTCCTTTTCATAATTCAACCTTTCCTCTAGGTGCTATTGTTATGAGTAATTTATCAAATCCTCTTCATCAATAATATATATGACATTTAGATTAGGTAAAAATATGTCTTATCAATAGATTTGAAGTTCCCAAAAATTTTCCTCTTTGGCATTAATGGAAACATCTCATTATTAGGAACAACTTAATACAATATATCTAACTTTGGGACCATACAATCCAAAAAAATTCAATATCAGAAGTGATCAATATCCTTTTTTTCATTTTGATTCTCTTTACTAATTTTCTCCCTTTGCAATAATAGATCTCCCTCTTGGATACATGTCTTGTTCATATTCTTCATTTTTTACTTTTTTATTTCTCCCTCTTTGTATATTTCTCCTTCTATTTATATTCTCCTCTTGTTCATATTCTCCCTCTTTGACAACAATTCCAAAGACACTTAGCTTTTCTATCTTTAATCTATTCATACATCTGAATTATGTAGATTTTGGATGTTTGGCTCATTTCTATCATCTATCTATGATTGATCGATTATGTTGTACTTGACTATCTACCTTAGGCATTTTCCAAAGTAGAGCAGTTTTGCATCAGTGTGTAAGATATTCTGATTAACACATTTGATGCAATGTACCTTGTCTCCTTTAGTATCTTTTTTTAGGGGAATCACCCCTAATTTACCTCTAAAATATTCATTAGCATATTTAGCTAAGGTTTTATTGAATATGTCAATAATTTATTCTTTTGTGTACACATATTCTAACTTCACTTCTTTGCCTTGAACTATTTCCCTCAAATAGTGATACTTGATACCGATGTGCTTTGTCTTAGTGTGCATCACTGGATTCTTTAAAATAAAAATAGCACTTGTATTATCATAATAGATAACCACTAGATATGTAATTTCTTATTTTGTACCTTTCAATAATTGTTTTATCAACATGATATTTGAACAATTCACTATAGCTTCCACATACTCGACTTCAATTATTCATTCAGAAATACAATTTTACTTCTTGCTTGTCCATGACACCAACCTCTTTCCTAGAAAGAATGCACCTCCACTAGTGATATTTGTGTTATTGATATTTCCTTCCCAATCTAAATTAGTGAACACCTTTTGTTCAAATCTATCATTTCTCTTGTAATACAATTCATAGTCTTATGTACCTTTCAAATATCTCACTATCTTTTTCACTACCCTTATGTGATTCTCTTTAGGATTGGCTGAAAACATAGAAACTATCCCAAATGCTAATGCAATATCAGGTCTATTATGAACAACATATTGCAATTTTCCAATCATGGATCTATATAATGTCTAGTTCACATTAATGGAATCATCATTCTTAGATAATTTATGTCCTGTAGACATAGGCATTCTTACTAGCCTTAACTATCTCATATCAAAAGTCTTTAGTATATCCTTGATGTATTTGGATTGTGTAATGAAAGTTCCAAACTTCATCTGATGTACTTGTAATCCAAAAAAAAAGATTTCATCAAACCTAAACATTTCAAATTCCTTTTCATTTCATTAGCAAATGACTTGCATAATAATTCTCTTCTTCCAAATATAATGTCATCAACAAATATTTATCATAGTAGTACTTCATTGATCTTACCATTCTTCAAATATAGATTACTATTATCATTTTTCGTTTCCAAACCAATCTTTATCAAATAATTATTTAGTCTTTCATACCATGCTCTTGGAGCTTATTTCAATCCATAAAGTCTTTTGTTCAATTTACATACCATATTCTTCTTGTTTGGATCTATAAATCGTTCAGGTTTTTCAATGTACAATTCTTCCTCAAGTATACCATTCAAAAATGTAGATATGACATCCATTTGATATACCTTGAAATTAGTGTAGGTTGAAAATGCAAGTAGAGCTCTGATTGCTTCAAGTCTTTCCATAGGAGAAAATTTTTATCCATAATCAATTTCTTCTTCTTCAGCATATCCTTTGCATACCAATCTCTCCTTGTTTCCTATTACTTCATCATTTTTATTGAGTTTCTTTCTAAAAATCCATTTTTTTCCAATAAGATTTTTGTCTTTAGGTCTTGGCACTAAACTCCAAGTATTGGCCTTATCAATCTAGTCAATTTCCTCATTCATTGCCTAAATCCATTCTTCATTGTCTAAAGCATCTCTTACTGATTTGGGCTCAAATTTATGAAGTAAACATGTATCATCTTTTAGTCTGTTCCTTTTTTATAGCACTTGATTCAACATCACCAATGATTTGTTTAGGTTTGTGGATGTATTCTTAGAAACTTTCCTAGCAGAAGGGGTTTCCTTCATTGTTCTTCTATAGGTTCATCTTGAAAAATAATCTCAAGCTTGTTTTGTCTTTCTTATTTAGGTTTTGGTTTAGTTTTTGTATGCTTGGCATTTTCTATTTGATGGTCAATATTTCTTGTCTGTGGCTTAATATCTTGAATCTGTTTCTTGACCCTCACTATCTAGTACTCGACAATTTATTGTTGCACTTCATCATTTCTTGTCTATTGGGAAACTAAAACTTCATTTACTTATTCATTTGGAGTGTTGGAAGAACCATCATCCACATAAATGAATGTACTATAATCTTCTAGTTCTTCTTTACATGCAATGTGACTTCTTTCTACAAACTCATCAACTTCCACATTTGCACTTTCCACAACTTTTTTAGTGTTAGAGTTCAAACACTTGTAAGCTTTACTCTTGGTGGAATATCCTAGGAATATACCTTCATCACTCTTTGCATCAATTTTTCCAATCCTATTATCCTTAAGTATATAGCATTTACTTCAAAATATTTTGAAATATTTAACATTAGGAGCATATCCATACCATAGCTCAAAAGGTGTAGCATTTGTTCCTTTCTTGACTTATACTCTATTAAGTGTATAGACAACAACACTGACAACTTCTCTCCAATAATTCTTTTGTACATTCTTCTCCATCATCAATGTTCTTTCATAGTCCATTATTTATCTATTTCTCCTTTCAAATATCCCATTTTGAGGAGGGGTCCTTGGTGCTAACATCTATCTTTTAATTCCTCTATCATTGCAGAATGTATTGAACTCATGTGAAATGAATTCACCACATCTTTTAGAAATCAAGCACTTTATATTCTTCCCTATTTATATTTTTGACTCTGGCTAAATACCACTTAAATAACTAAATAACATAAGATTTATCTTTGAAGAACATTACAATCATCATCCTAGAGTAATCATCAACAAATAAAATAAAGAACTTGTCTCTACAATAGTTTTGAACATCAATAGGTCTACATAGATTAGTATGAATCAATTCCAAGATATCACTAGAAGTGTATTTTTTGCTTTCTAAAGTAGACCTGGTCACTTTTCCCAATTGACATTTTTTACACATAGCATTTTCAAGATTCTTCAGTTAAGGAAATCTTCTTACTTTCTTCATCTTACTAATATTCTCCAAATTATCAAAGTTCACATGACATAACCTCTTGTTCTATAACCAAATGTCTTCTTTTTGTGTAAACAAACATGTCTCATTAGATAAATCTAGATAGAACAAATTAACTGTTGTCTCATCACTACTTCTAATCAGCTTACCATCGACATCATATATCTTGACATTCCTATTATGGAATTCAACTTTGTAACCTAATTTTTTTCAATTGTGAAACACTAAACAAATTATAATTAAGTCCTTGAACCTAGTAAACATTGTCACATTAAATATATTGTTAGTCAGTTGAATAATAGCTTTACCTTTTCAACATATTAGATATCATTACCAAATCAAACACATCCACCTTTGTATGGACCAATATCCTCAATTTTATCTTTATCAACAGTCATATGATTGGAGCATACACTATCTATTAGAAATAATAGTCCACCAAGATAACTAGGAGAGGGTGGAATCAATTATCTAATAATTAAAACATTTATCTTCTTTAAACAAACTTAACCATTCAACCAAAGTAAATAACAACCATAATAAAATGCACATAGATAATTACACTAGGTATGTTGATTAGTGAAACCCATGATCAGAGGGAAAACCCTAGTGGGAATGATACCCACAAGATGATGCACTAATATAAATATTCCTTGTTAAAAGATGGACCTTGTTAGGAGTCTATTACAACATTTAGTACATAGAGTATGCAAGATGAGCCCACTGCCCAAACATGCAATTTCAACTACAAGAACAACTCACTACTCAAACATGTAATTGTCTATTGTGTTCTTTCCTTTGTTCTATCAACCAAACCAATCACTATCAAACCTTGTAGACCAGTTCATGAACCTTGAATCCAAAAATCAAACTTAGATCACTCAAAAAAACCTTGACAATGAAGTTTCCTTCACTTCTGCACTGCTCTGCTCAACTTTGCATTCTGCTCTTACTATTGCTTATCATCAATCATAAAAACATATCATTCCATACCATGATAAATTAAAATATCCTTCCTTTCTACCAAGTCCTCAAAATAATTCCCTAACTCGGCTATTAGACCTTCTTAATTAATTATTATAGGACCGTACTAAGAACATGTTACATTTAGTGATAACATAAATCCTTTGCCTTGTAACTTGAATAAGTTTCTATACATGCACAATATTATAATGAGAAAACTTAGCCACCTCATCAATTAACATGTCTTCTTCATGTCCTCAACCTTGATTTTTAGAACATCAACTCTACTAAGAGATATAACAAGTTTACCAGAACATGCCTTTGTAAACTATATCTCAGAATAGACATCACCAAAACTTACATAACTTCTTCTAGACTTATTCTTTCTTCTTTTTATGTTAAATATATATACTAGATACTCAAAAGTATCTCCCATAACCTCAAATAGTTAGAATACTCAACTATCCATTCACACCAACTTGATCTTTCCATTGTTCTTCTATCAGATACCATGGAAAATTGCTATGTTGACATTAATGACAAACTCTGTCATGAACGTAACATATCTAAAATACTCCCCCATAGGAATATCATTAGCATTCATACTTCCAACAATCTCCCCCTTTGGCATTGATGGAAACATAGATGAAAAACATCTAGTTCCATGAATACCAATAAAAGACTATTCAACTTCAAATCCTCTTTATCAATCATTATTCCCCATTGATATACCTCAATGTACTTTCTAAAAAATTGTTATTCCTTATTGTGCTTATTTCAAACATATTGTACTCATGCCAAACATCTCCAACTATCATGCATACTACTTTACCATGCTATTTTTCATGCCAAACATCTCTCCCATTGACATCAATGTCAAAGGTTTTAACAACCAACTTAACTGCATCAAACTTTGCAATAAGTGATTCTTGTTTAACTCGAGTGTCAAAAGACACTATTCAAAACAAAATCTAACAATAGTCCTAGATGACTCTATACATAACAGATACTCCACCATATAGGAAGCATCAAAATTTAGTCTAGGCAACAATAGTGCTCTATTACATTGGACTGATGTACTCTTACATCTTATACTCTAATGTAGGAAGGGGCATAATCCCAAGCATACCTTGTAAATATTGAAAAGGCTCTTTCGAAAGAGGCTTAGTGAATATATCTGCAATCTTCTCTTTAGTGCTCACATACTCCAATCTGATTTCTTTTTCTACAACTTTCTCTCTCAACATATAATATATAATAGATATGTTCTTGGTCTTATAATAGAACATTGGATTCTTAGACATATTTACTATGCTTGTGTTGTCACAATGTATGACAATAGGTTCATTAATTTCTATCCTTATATCCTTTGGCATCTGATTCATCCACATGACATGATTGCAATTTTTTACTACTAAAATATACTCTACTTTTGTTGTACTTTGTGATGTATAATCTTTCTTCTTGCTTAGCCAAGAAACCAATCTTCCTCCAAGAAAGAAGGCTCCACCACAGGTGTTTTTTCTATCATCCATACTACCTACCCAATCTACATCAGTATAAGCACTTAGAGTAAAATCATTAGATCTATCATACCACAAACCAAACTTAGTTGTTTCCTTCAAGTATCTAAAACTCCTTTTGACTACTACATAATGTGCTTCTCTGAGATTAGCTTGGAATCTTGCAAAAATTCCAACTACATTTGCTATATCCAACCTTGTGTAAGTCAAATATTACAATCCTCTAATCATAGATTTGTACTTCTTCTACTCAACACTAGGTGTCTCATCCATTGTGGATAACTTGTGTCTAGTTACCATAGGTTTTCCAATCGGTTTACATGTTTTTAAACCAAACCTTATTAGTAAATTGTTCAAGTACTTGGTCTAAGAAACAAAGATTCCTTCTTTATTCTGTACAATCTAAAATTCTAGAAAACATTTCACCTCTCTTATCATATTCATTTCAAGTTCTTTCTTCATCTCCTCAGCAAACTTTTCACTTTCTTCATCATTTACTCTAAATATGATATCATCAACCCATATTAGCAAAATCATGAAACCATCATCAATTTTTTTCCAATACAGATTGTTGTCTGTCATACCTTTACTATATCCAAGCTTTTTCAAATGTTTGTCCAACCTTGCATACCAAGTTCTGGGTGCTTGCTTCAATCCACACAATAATTTCCTTAATCTGCATACTATGTCCTTGTCATCTATCAAAGGACATCCTTTAGGCTACTCAATGTATACTTCTTCTTCAAGTTTTCCATTTAGAAATGCTGACTTGGCATCCATCTGATATACTTTGAATTTTTTTTGTACTGCACAAGCTAAGAATAATCTTACTACTTCTATTCTAGCCATTGGAGCATAAGTTTCCTCATAATCTATCCCTTCTTGTTGTGAGTAACCTTTACATACCAATCTTTCTTTATTTCCTACAACTTCGTCTTGTTCATTTATTTTGTTGCTAAATACCCATTTAGTTCCTATCACATTCTTGTTTGCTAGTCTGGGGACTGATTCCCATGTCTCATCCATTACTATCTAATCCAATTCCTCTTTGATGACTTGTTACCAATAATCATCTTTAGATGCTTCATCTGCATTCTTAGGCTCAACTTGAGATATAAAGCATAGTTCTTCATTTACTCTGCTTCTCGTCATCACAGCTTTGTCTTTTCTTCTGATGATCTTCTCAGATGGGTGATTCTTTATCATATTCTTTCCTAAGGTAGGAGTTTCTATTTCAACTCCTGGCTCGACTAAAGGTTCAAAGCTTTATTTTTTCCTTGGCTCTCCTTCATTCTAAAAATTTTTATTAGTCTCAAGAATTACCTCATCATTCCTTTGCTTAGTAACAACATTATCATCTAAATTGTAATAAACTATTCTTTCTTGTATTATAAATTTCTCATCCATTTTTACATTTTCACTTTCCATAATAGTCTCAGTTCTCTGATTATAACATCTATAAGCCTTTTTTTCTAGTGAATAACCAAGAAACATACCTTCATCACTTCTAGCATCAAACTTACCAATATCATTATCTCTTTTGATATAACACTTACTCTCAAAAATTCTCAAATACTTAACTATAGGTGAGTGACCAAACCATAGTTCATAAGTTGCCTTGTTTGTGTCTTTCCTAACTTGTATTGTATTCATAGTGTAGATTGCTATATTCATAGCTTCTCTCCAAAATGTTTTGGATACATCATTCTCTGCTAACATAGCTCTTGTAGCTTTTGTGACTAACTTGTTCCTTCTCTCTACAATGCCATTCTATTTGGGGTTCTTGGATCTGATAACTGTCTTTTAATTCTATTTTCTTCACAAAACATATTAAACTCATTTGAATTAAATTCTCCTCCTCTATCTGATCTTAAACATTTGATATTGATACCAAATTCATTCTCAACCCTATCTGTGAATATCTTAAAATTATCAAATGCCTTAGATTTCTCTTTAATAAATACAACCCACATCATTCTAGAAAAATCAATCAACAAGAATCATAAAGTACCTTTCACCATAGAATCCTTTAGTCTTTGTAGGACCACTAAGATTTGTGTGTATGATATCCAACTTTTTTGTAGTGGTACACTTCTTACTAGGAAAAGAAGTTCTATTATGCTTAGCTAGAACACACGCCTTGCAAATTGTGTTTGTAGGCTTTACAATCTTAGAGAAATCTCTAACTGCAAACATTCTACTAGTCTTCACAATACTATCAAAGTTTCTATGACAAAATATCTTATGCCATAACCAACTATCATCTACCTTTACAACCAAACATTTCACTAAAGTAGGATTCAACTAAAATACATTACCTCTAGATGTGGTTCATGTTCCAATTACCTTTCCATCTTTATCTTTGATCATGCATGTCTTTTCTAATTTTTTCAAGATCCAATATCCTAGACCCATACACAACAATTGTGTCTTTATCTTTTCTTTCTAGTTGTTATAATTTATTCCATCGAACTTCAAACTATATTTCCCAAATATGTTTTCCGTGGATCTCCCAAAGTTGTTAAACTTTACCTTCAAGGACCTAATGCTCTGATACCAATTGTTAGAAACAATAGTCCACCAAGATAACTAAGAGGGTGGGTGGGTGAACCAGTTATTTCATAGGTAAAACATTTATCTTCTTTAAACAAACTTAATCATTCAACCAACATAAACAACAACTATAATAAAATGAAAATAGATAACTATACCATATATGTTGACTAGGGAAACCCTTGATCAGATGGAAAGCCCTAGTGGGAGTGATGTCCACAAGATGATCTACTAATATAAATATTTCTTGTTAGAGGATGGACCTTGTTAGGAGTCTATTACAACATTTAGTACATAGAGTCCCTATGAGGAGACTTTAAATCCATATTAGGAGATCCCAACCCTATTAGAAGTTGTGGTACAATGTATGCAAGATGAGCCCACTGCCCAATCATGCAATTTCAACTACAAGAAGAGCTCATTGCTCAAACATGTAATTTAATATTGTGTTCTTCTTTCCTTTGTTCTGTCAACCAAACCAATCACTTGCAAACCTTGTAGACTAGGTCATAAACCTTGGATCCAAATATCAAACCTCAAATCACTTAGGAAAACTCGTCAATGAATTTTCCTTCACTTCCACACTACTCTACTCAACTTCACATTTAGCTCTTAGTGTTGCTAATAGTCAATCATAAAACCATATCATTACATACCATGATAAATGAAAATTTCCTTCCTTTATACCAAGTCCTCAAAACAATTCCTTGAGTTGGTTGTTAGACATTCTTAATTAATTTTTATAAGACCATACTAAGAACATGTTATACTTAGCGATAACATAAAGCTTTCACCCTGCAACTTGAATAAAATTTCATACACAAAATATTATGATGAGTGAACTTAGCTATGCCATCATTAACACATCTTCTTCATGTCCTCAACCTCAATTCTTAGAATATCAACTCTACTAAGAGATATAATAAGTTTACCAAAAAATGCCTTTGTAAACTTTATCTTAGAACATACAACACCAAAACCTACATAACTTATTCTAGAATTATCATTTTTTCTTCCAATGTTAACTACATATACTAGATATGTTAGTTTGTGCTGACTAATCATGAAGGTATTGTACATACTTCATAAATTCTTTGGGGTAACCTTATGGCCAACATATGGCCAACATGTTGTAACCTCAAAGTAGCATAAAAACACTTGTATAAAAGGGCCTATGGTTAGGGATTGTTTCATTGTGGTGATGCAAAAATTAGTTTTTGTAGTGGTATTGAGCTGTAATGGATTACAAATTCTAATCAGATTGTAATCACTAGATCGTAATAATATCATACTTATTTTTTTGTGCATGTAGCCTAGGGATTGGGTGAACTACATTAAATCTTGGTGCCTTGTGTTCTTTTCTATGTGATCTATTATTTTCTATTATTGGTTATATTTGTATGTAATTTTTATTTCTATCTATGGTTTAATCCTAACAAGTTGTATCAGAGCAAGGTTTTTTTTATAGTTATCCTCTATAGGAAAGTCTCATGGTTGAGTGGGAGTCTCACAGTTGAGTTTGAGTGATGGTATGTGAAGGTAACCTGAGGGTTGACAAGTTTAATGGGCAGAACTTCTAGTTATGAAAGATGCAAATGGAAGACTATCTTTATTAGAAGGATTAATGGAAGTCATTAGAAGGAAAAGCTAAGAATCAAGGATCTATGTCAAATGATGAATGGGATCTTTTTGTAAAAAAGGCACTTGGAAACATTCAATTATGCCTAGCAACATCGGTGCTGTTTAATATTAGAAAAGCAAAGACAATAGAAGAGTTGATGAAAACCCTAGTGACACTATATGAAAATCTCTCTGCTTCAAACAAGGTATTTCTCATGAAGTATTTATTGAATATGAAAATTGTAGGAGGTGGATCTATTGTAGATCATTTAAATGAGTTTAATACTAGTAGTAGTTAGTTATCTTCTGTGGCTACCAATTTTGAAGAAGAAATTAGGGCTCTCTTGATTTTGTGTTCTTTTCTTGAAAGTTGGAATGCTTGGTAATGGCTATGAGTAATTCTATTCCTAGATGTAGTACCCTAAAGTATGATGATGTGATTAGTGTTATTTTGATTGAGAAAAATCATAGGAAATCCTTAGGTGGATCTACATTAGGAAGTATTTAGAATACACAAAGTAGGGGTAGATCGACTAAGAGAGGAAATAATTATGGAGATTATGGGAAATCAAGAGGAAAGTCAAAGGGGAGGAGGTCTCAATCAAGAGGACTGAATAAACTAGATGGAGACAAACTTTGATTCTATCTTTGGAAAGTGTTGATAATTCATGGGTTTTAGATTTTGGTGCTTCATTTCTTGCTACACCTTATATAGGTTATTTCATTGATTATGTCCAAGGGGATTTTGGGCTTGTTTATTTGGGGGATAATGAACCCTGTTAGATTGTTGGAAAGGGAAAAATTAAGATTAAGTTGTAGAATGGGAATCATTGGCTACTACATAAAGTAAGACATGTTCCAAGGCTAACTAGGAATTTAATTTCAGTAGGACAACTCAGTGATGAAGGTTGTGTGGTTACTTTTAATGATAAAAGTTGGAAGGTTTCAAAAGGTTTCCTTGTAGTAGCAAAAGGTGTGAAAGTAGGCACCTTATATCTTTTTACAAGTCATATTATTCCTTCTACTTTAATTATTTTAGAGAAAAATGAATATTTAGGAATAATTGCTACACTTGAGCAGGGAGAACAAATAGCTATTGTAAATTCTGATATAGCGTTGTGACACAACAAATTTGGGCACATGAGTGAGAAAGGTATGAAAGTACTTCATTCAAAGAATGTTTTACCAGGTCTAAAATATGTTAATATGGATTTTTGTGAAAGTTTTGTGTATGGAAAACAAAAGAGAGTGAGTTTTGTGAAGACAAAGAAGGAAAACAAAAAGGAGAAATTAGAGCTTGTGCATATAGATGTATGGGGACAAGCTCAGGTATCTTCCCTTGGTGGCTCTCATTATTATGTTACATTTATTGATGATGCAACTAGAAAAGTATGGGTTTATTTCCTTAGACATAAATATGATGTATTTCAAACTTTTAAGAAATTGAAATGATTGGTTGAAAATGAGAATGGTAAGAAATTAAAATGTCTCAGATCTAATAATGGTGGTGAGTATTGTAGTAATGAATTTGAAGATTATTAATCCACTAATGGTATTCATAGATAGAAAACTATTCCAAGGACTCCACAAGAAAATGGAGTGGTTGAATGCATGAACAGAACCATAATGGAGCATGCAAGGAGGATGAGGTTGCATGTTGGGTTGCCCTTACACATGTGGGTGGAGGCTATCAATATTGCTATATATTTGATTAATAGAGGTCCCTCTACTCCTTTGGGTTGTGGTATTCTAGAGGAAGCATGAACTAGTAAGAAGGTGAGTTATTCTTTTCTCAAAACCTTTGGTTGTGAAGCATTTTTTCACATAGATTCTGAAAATATAACCAAGCTAGAGGCTAAGTGAAAGAAATGTTTATTTTTTAGATATGGCATTAATGAATTTGGTTATAGGCTTTGGGATTTTGAAAATCATCAAAATTTTAAGAAGCAAGGATGTCATATTCAATGAGAAAGTGTTGTACAAAGATATGTTGCAACAACATGAGAAGAAAGAAGATGATTATGTAGTGCTAGATGATAGTCCAAAAGCTGATGTTCCAACCATTCCTCATGATGTGCAACAACTGCAAAAAAAAATACCACACACACCAGTAAATGTTAGATAGTCAACAAGGAAAATTAGACCTCCAGAAAGATTCTCTCCCTCTTTGTATTCAGATTTTACTTACTAATGTTGGTAAACCTGAATGTTATGATGAAGTTGTGTAGGTGGATACTAAGATTTAGTGGGAGTCTAAAATGAAAGATGAAATGGACTCTTTGTTGAAGAATAAGATATGGGATTTATGCAAGTTGCCTATAGGTAAAAGAGCTTTATAGAATAAGTGAGTTTATAGGTTAAAAGAAGAGGAAGGAGGTAAGAAAATATTTGAATCTAGGTTAGTTGTGAAAGAATTTGCATAGAAAAAGGGCATTGATTTTGATGAGATATTTTCTCTTACTGTTAAGATGACTTCTATTCGTACCATTTTAAGTATTGTGGCTACTAGAGATTTTCATTTAGAGCAAATTGATGTTAAAACAACCTTTCTTCATGGTGATTTGGATGAAGAGATATATATGACTTATCCACAAGGATTTGCAGTGAAAGGTAAGGGGAACTTAGTGTGCAAATTAAAGAAAAATTTATATGGTTTGAAGTAAGCACCTTGGCAGTGGTATCTAAAATTTGATAGTTTTATGCATGAGCATGGTTATAGTAGTTGTCATTCAGATCATTGTGTTTATTTTAAGAGGTTGGATAATGAAAACTACATTATTTTATGTTTATATGTTGATGATATGCTTGTAGCTAGGTCTAACATGGATCACATTAAGGGGTTGAAACACCAATTAACACATGCATTTGCTATGAAGGATTTTGGGGCAGCAAAAAAATCCTTGATATGAAGATTTGCAGAGATAGGGAGAACAAAATATTGACACTATCTCAAGCTGATTATGTGGAGAAGGTGTTGCAAATTTTCTCTATGGAGAATGCTAAAGCTGTTAGCACATCTTTACCTGATCATTTGAAGTTGACTAAGGAGATGTATCCTAAGACACAAGAAGAGGAGGATAAGATATCCAAGGTACCCTATGCTTCAATCATAGGAAGCTTAATGTATGCTATGGTATGTACTAGGCTAGATATTGCACATGTAGTGGGAGTCGTTAGCAAGTATATGAGTCATCCAGGAATTGAGCATTGGAATGTAGTAAAATGAATTCTTAGATATTTGAGAGGAACATCTAATAAGTTTTTACACTTTGGGGGCTCTACTACTAATTTATAGGGCTATGTTGACTTAGATTTGGTAGGGGATATTGATACCAGGTTGAGTACTACAGGTTATGTCTTTACTATTGGTGGGGTAGCCATGAGCTAGGGTTCTAGGTTACAAAAGGTTAATACTTTATCCACTACAGAGGTAGAGTATGTAGCTTCTATAGAGGCAACCAAGGAGATGATATGGATTTTGTTCTTCTTGGAAGAATTGGGACACCCTCAAAGGGATAATTCTTCATTTATAGATAGTCAAAGTGCCATTCATCTTGTAAAGAATTCAGCTCTACATTCAAAGACCAAACACATATAGTTGCAGTACCATTTCATTTAGTTAGTTTTAGAGGATGGATAGTTAAAGCAGGATAAGATACATACAGATGACAATCTAGTAGATATGTTTACAAAGTTAGTAACAAGGGAGAAGCTGAACTGCTCTTCTACTTTGATTGGTCTTATAGACTGAACATGAATAAAAGAACAACAGATTCTAGGGTGGTTTGATCAAGTGGGAGCTCCATGTAGTAGCAGTATAGCTATAAGATCAGTCTCCAAGTGGGAGATTATTGTTTAGTGTGGAGCCTAATTAGTCCCCAAGTGGGAGATTATTAGTTTATGGTGACTAATTAGGAAAGTACTATACATACTTCATAAATTTTTGGATCATGATTGACATTGTGGACAACATGTTGTAACCTTAAAGTGGCATAAAAACACTTGTATAAAAGGACTTAGGGTTTGGGATTGTTTCATTGTGGTGATGTGAAAATTGGTTCTTGCACTGGTATTGAGCTATAAGGGGTTACAAATTTTAATCACTAGATCATAATAATATCGAATTTGTTGTTTGGTGGACGTAGCCTAGGGATTAGGTGAACCACATTAAATCTTGGTGCCTTGTGTTCTTTTTTGTGTGATCTATTATTTTCTATTATTGGTTATATTTGCATGGAAATTTTATTTCTATCTATGGTTTAATCCTAACAAGATACTTAAAAGTATCTCCCATAACCTCGGATAGTTAGAATACTCAACTAGCCATTTGTACCAACTTGATCTTTTCACTGTTCTTCTATCAGATACCATAGAAAATTGCTATGTTGACATCAATGAAAAACTTAGTCATGAATCATATTATCATAGTAACATATCTACAATACTCCCCCATAGGAATATCATTAGCATTCATGCTTCCAACAATATCAATTATCCATCTATATATATATATATATGAGAGTAATGTAGTTTTCTCATCTTCATCATCATTACTTTTAGATTCATTGCTAGTTTCTTCAATAATATAAATAGATTTCTTACCTTTTTCATCCTTGTTTCTCTTGTAGCCTCGATCATCTCTTCTTCCTTTGTAACTACTTTCCTTCCTTTATTCCTTATCCTTTCTATTAGGATACCTATAAGAAATATGACCAACCTTGTTGCATGAGAAACAAATAATAGGCAATTTACCTTTGTATTTATCTCTTCCTCTTCCAAATAATTTTTCAATAAGTGCTCCATGTTCATCAATCTCATCATCAAAACTATCATTGTCACTCTTCAAATGTTTTTGTTTCCTTTTGCTAAGAACTAATTATGACTTAAAGATAGATTCAATAGTAGCAGCTATGTGGTTATCAAAGTTAGACATCTCAAAAGGAGTAAGTTTGCCAATTACACCTTCCAAGGTTAAAGTGTTACCTAGTGTGCATCTCAATTCTTGAATTGTAGACACTTTGATAAGATATATAGGAATTATTGTTTCATATTTTATTTATCTATTTGCACCATTAATAGCATTAAAAACCTCTTTGACTCTTGTGTAGTATTGCACTATATTCTTACCTTCCACCATTCTCATATCATCAAATTTACCTCTTAGGCTTTCTGATTTGTCTCTCAAGACATTGTCATCACCTCCATTTATTATTTTCAATTTTCTACACACCTTCTTTGTACTATCACAATCTTTTAAGTCATTAAAATTGGCATAGCTGAGGGCTACAACAATCTCCAACATTGCTTAATTGTGTTCTTTCTTTTGTTTCATTTGTTTAGCTATCAGAATAGTAGTTACCTTCACACACTCATTGTCCATAAATTTGATAGGAATATCAATGATACTTGATATTTTCAACCTCATCAAGGTTTTCCATGTAGGAAATTTTGGTTGTTCATCTTTGGTACTTCTCTCTTGTTAATCACAATCTTTAGCTACAAGTACCTTCAAACTTTTCTTTGTAAGCACCGAGCTTTTATACCAATTGTTATAAATTTTTAGAATAAATGAGAGGGAGGGGGATGAATTAGTTACTCAAGATCCATAAGTACCATTTGAACAAATAAACATAAACTATTTACTATTCTACTTATCCTGTTAATGCTTAGTCTCTACTATACTAATAAAATTACTATCTCAAACATAACATAATTTGATGAATGTAAACATTATAAAATTTAAAACATATTAAACATTCAACATAGGTTTAACACTAGGATTTTATGTGGAAACCCAATTTGGGAAAAACCAACAACATGTCACAACTTTTTCACTCTTTCCAATTAAGCTCTATTAGGAGTCAACCCTATTAAAGGTTTATAAAACACACTATTGAATATGATCTAGTTTGAGGATTTAAACACCCTATTAGGAGTGGCCTTCTCAAAGGAATTTTATCATTCTATTTAGAATTCCACCTTGTAAAAGGATTTGCATAGACTATTAAGTCTTTCAAATGAATAATAGGTCAACCTCTATTAAAAGGATTTCAACACAAACTATTTACAATGATTAGAAATGAAAAAATAGGTTTTGATCTATATGATTATAACTCACTTTGTAA
This sequence comes from Cupressus sempervirens, assembly GCA_028749045.1. NCBI lineage: Eukaryota > Viridiplantae > Streptophyta > Pinopsida > Cupressales > Cupressaceae > Cupressus > Cupressus sempervirens. The sequence continues at coordinate 813,727,439 of CM053786.1, forward strand.
GTTCACATCACTATTTGGTCCATGTGCTAATTCACTAATGAGCTTTCCATTGTCATCTATATTTTTGAGTTGCGTAGCGACCCTTCAAGCAATCAATCTTCTCCTTTGAACAAAACTTAAGTCATCTATTTAGATTCACTTATCAATATCAATAACATCTACATAAGCAATCTCCTTGTGCTTCACATTCACTCTCACACACTTGTATTCACCCTTGTGTGCCTTTGATACACCTTTCTCTATGCGCCTCTATTCACTTCTATCTTGTCTAACTCTATACCTCTATGAGTAGGAAATTATTTGTTTACCATTTTCCATGATTGTCGTAGATCTTAGGGTTTATGATTAGGTTCAACATGATTCATTGCATCGATCCATCTTCTTGAGCATCCTCTAGAAACTTCTTCGGAATCCATCTATTAGGTCATTACCTAATCCCACCTTGAATTTAATGATCTAGCTCATCTATCTTGTCTTCAACACAATTTACATTTCTTAAGAAATCAAAATAGTCAGCTAGGATTTCATGATTTCCTTAAATTCATCTTTAACACTATTACTTGGCAATCACTAAACTCTAACACTTGGTCATCAATGAATTACTCGGCCAGTGTAAAACTTCTAGCTCAACATCAACTATCTTTCTCAGTGGATACTACTTCTCAATAACCACTAGATTTGCTTGGCACTTACTATGGCTTGGTTGACACTAGCATTACTTGATATTCCTTAACCTTTTACTCTATTACTTGGCTTAGCTTAACTTTCTTGATATAAACAATCACTTTTCACTATCAATGTCTATCTAATCAAATGTCTATTGTAGTTTCCTTTCCATAACTCAACCTTTCCTATAGGTGCTATTGTTATGAGAACTTTCCCAAATACTCTTCATCAATAATAGATATGACATTTAGATTTGGTTTCCATATGTCTTTTCAATAGATTTGACATAAATGACAAAAAAACAATTGTTACAATTGTAAGTTTCCAACAATATGACATTAAATTAGTAATTATAAAAGAAGACATAGAAATGATATTAACTTCATATTTTGCAAGTATTAATATAGTAAAATTTAAAAGAATGGGCTAAAATAGTAGTCAAAGAAATGAAGGATAACAAAATTTTGTAATCATATCAACTGAAAGAAGTCAACACTAACTTCAATTTATAATTATTGTAAGCTTATAAATATTTTGATTATTAAAAAAATAAATTGTAAAAAGGTATGAGCATTAATATAATTAAATTTTATTTGTATTCATAATAAATAATCAAAATAAACCATTTTTTATATCAAAATATAATACGAAATATAGAATCAATTTATATGGAAAAAATAAGCAAGTTTTTGTAAGAGCCAATAGATCAATATGAATTTCATGTCAACCTTATTCTTGACCCTCTATAACTATCTATGTCCAATTTAAGAATAGGTAAAATTTTAAATTTATCTGAAAAATTGTAGAGATTAAAATTAAGTGTATTTTTCCTAGAACATAAGGTAATAGTTATAAACAACAATAATACTTCATAATGTTTATAACTACAAACCAACTAGAGCTGGAAATGTTTATAGTTTTTTTCTTGTAAAATATTTTCAACATGCTATGGGCATTAAGAATTGCCAAACCATTTCCTTTCTTTTACCCTTATTCCAAGAATTCTTTAGTCCCTTTAATCATACTTGGAAATGACCTTAACATGCTATTTATTATACTAAAATTATGTTGGCATAAAGTTATTTGCCATTAGTGACAACACTTTTCTCACAGTATTAACCGAGTAAAGAAGAACTTAGTGTTAACCGAGTTCAGTCGGTTAACATAGAACTCAGTGTTAACCGAGTTCAGTCGGTTAACATAGAACTTAGTATTAACCGAGTTCAGTCGGTTAACCAAGAACTCAGCATTAACCAAGTTCGGTCGGTTAATTAAGAACTCAATATTAACCGAGTAAAGATGGATGCAGTATTAACCGAAGTTCGATCGGTTAACATAGGACTCAGTGTTAACCGAGCTCAGTCGGTAAACAAAGAAGTTTGTTCTACCGAGTTTGTTTTGCTATTTGGCCGACTCAGTTAAATTTTGTCTACTTTTATTCAGCCGACCATTGCATGTAATTTTAACTTGGATGGTATATATATGTAATGTATTGTATCATTCAAAAAATATATGTGTGATATATGCGAAGTATGTGAAGAATGTGTGTGAAAGCTTGTAAGCTGAATTTTGAAGGTTTTCAGCAAGGTCAGCATTGGAGCTGAAATGTTTTATCTATCATATCAAGGACAATCAGAGCATAGCGGATCTTATCAGCAATCAGTTGTATTCAGATCCACTATTTCATTCTAACAGGTGAATCAGTTTTTATAAATCCTTTAACAGGGTAGACTTAACAGTCTTTGTACTAAATCTCCTAATAGAGTGCATACTTATGAAGTATGTTTCAAATCCTTTAACAAGGTGGATATAACAATCCCTTATGCTCCTAACAGGGCAGATCACCAGAAGTGATCATTGTATGCCTTAACCGGCTAACTTCCTACTACAGTAAAGAAGATTTGTGGGTTTCATCCCCACCCCAGTTTTACTTTCTATTTTGGAAGGTTTCTGGGTCACCAAAATCTCTGTGCTTATGTGTTATGAATGTTTACATACTGTAGATTAGATGATTAAATATTTTACTGGTTAATTTGAATTGATTTAAGATTTTAAGTTTACTGATTCACCCCTCCCCTCTCAGTAAACTATTATATCTTGAATATTTCCAACAATTGGTATCAGAGCTAACTTGGTTCTCAGGACAAAGCTTGACAGCTTGAGCAAAGATCAAAGTCAATGGAGATATTCAGATTGGAGAAAGTTATAGAAAATGAAAAGTTAGATTTTGAAATGGCCATGGTTCAACTTAAAGAAGCAAAGGAACATCTTTCTCAATCCCTAAAAAGAAGAAAGGATCTTGCAAAACAAATGAATGATCATCAGTATGTTGAAGTGAAGATTGAAGACCTGTTACCATCAAGCAATTCAGAAGAAGCTGACCAAGCAATCAAAGAACTTCTAGAAAAGAATGGATCTCTGCAAGAAGAGGTAAGAAAGCTTAAGAGAGAACAAGAAATACAGTCAATCAGGCTATGTGAAGCTTTGGATCAAAGAAACAAAGCACAAGAAGAACTGGAAAATAGAAGTCATGAAATCTGCAATCAAACTCATCAGTATGAAGATCTCATAGACCAACTCACCAATGCAAATGAAGAGATCAGGATTCTCAGAGCACAAAATGAAAGTCTACAGAATGACTTGAGATCAGAAAGACAAATCAATGAAAGCTTGGAAAATGACCTAATCTCTGAAAGGCAAGTCAATGAAAGGATGATGAAATCTCAGGTAGACGTAAATCAATTGAATGAGCAGAATCTTCAAAGACAAACAAGCAAAGCTGGTCTTGGATACAAAGAAGCTGGTGAATCCTCCAAGCAAGGTGAACAAAGGAATAAAAGATCCACTTGTAATCATTGTGGCAAGATAGGTCATACATCAAACAAATGCTGGAGCAATGGGAAAGCAAAATTCAATGGTAAGTGCTTCAACTGCAATCAGCATGGTCACAAGGCAAATGAGTGTAAAGAAAAACCAAAATTTGAAGGCAATTGTTACAAATGCAAAAAGCATGGTCACAAGGCATTCCAGTGCAAATCCAAATCATTCAATCTAGCTGAACAAATTTTCAAAGCCATATTCGGATGGGACTACAACACCTGGTGCAATGTCACTATTGTGGAGAGTATGGACATACTGGCATGAATTGTGCCAGACATCACCTAAGGAAAAAGGACACAACTGTAAGGTGCTATACATGTACAGAACTCGATCATATAGCCAAAAATTGCATGAATATCAAAAGAATTGAAGATGAAAAGAAAATCAAAGCAGATAACATTCGAAAGCAAATGAAGCAGCAATGGATTCCAAAATCTACTGAACAAGATAAGTCAGATAGGAGTGTCACTCAAGAGATGGGTGACTCTACCATTTCCAATTAGTATTCATATAAGAAACATTGGAACTGCATCTTCCAAGATTTATCCTATGCAGCTCCAAAGGAAGAAGATGAATCAAATCAGTATTGTAGATACACTCTGACTCCAGGACGGTTCAATACTTTACCAAGTTTGGTTGGATGTAACAAAGCTTCATTAACCGAGTAGCAGTTACCGAGTTGAGTCGGTAAGAGACTTTGACGAGTTCGGTCGGTCACAACTAAGTTTCATTAACCATGTTGTGTCAACCGAGCAAGGTCGGTTCGTGACCTAACCGAGTAAGGTCGGTACTTCAATATTTTCTTTCGATCGCCGAGTTGATAATATCTACCGAGCTAGTGGATGATAACCTGTCATTTCTTCTGCCATCGTACCAAAACATTTATGGCAAATTTGTTATCAAAAGGGGCAAAATTTGATCTAAATTTTTACTGCGAACAAAGAGCTAAGGTATTTTCTGCAATTTCAGAGCGAGCTTAAGACATTTCTGAGCGAATTTTTTCAAAAGAGCGAAAGAATCAATTCAAAATTTTTCTACACCTACCAAGTAACAATGGCATCCGGAAGTGGAAGCTCTAAGACTAAGAAAGGCTCAAAAATGCTGGTTGGAGGAGAGGAATGGAAGGCGCCGAACTTCAAATTAGCACCAGCTGTTGCAGAATCACTGGACCCTAATGGTGCCCAATCTCAAATTCCTTCAAAGAAATCTTTTCCATCAAAGGGATCAGTAGTATGGAGAAAAGATATACCAATTCTTTATCAGATAAACGAGTTCATTACAGAACTAGGTGAAAATTTTGATATTATTTTGGATAACTATTTTGAAGAATTTAAGGAAAAGATGAATCATAGGTTCCGAATTCCACCCAAACTGGTTGAAGAATACAAGGAAGACATATGCTTCATGGTAGATTGCGACAAGGTATACATTCAAGCAGCCAGGCCTCGAGTAGCATGGTGAAACCTCTTCCCTATGAGGTAAAAATTGACGAAGCCAGGGATATCATACAAGCACTGGTGAATGAACCGGTAGACCCAAGGCAACCAATTTTTGGAACATATGATCAAGCTAAGGCCAGAATTGAGCTCCAAATTAAAATCCCTCAGGCCATTAGCAAAGGAAAGAGAAGAATAACCCAACTGATAATAGAAGGCAAAGGAGAAGACGAAGAAGAAGAAGAGGAAACTGAGTCAGACAAGGAAAAGGAGCCTCAACAAAAGAAAGGCAAGGTGATCATCACCAAACCTAAAAGGCAAGCCTCTGCAGTCTTCTCCAGGAGAACAAGATAAGGAAAGAAAGAACCTATGCTTGTTAAGCCTCCACCCACATTTGAGGATAGATTGAAGCAATTAGAAGCAGGTGCTAGCTTCACAAACTTCAAAGCATTGAAGTTTGAAACCAGAACAGAACAAGAAAAGATGCAGATTGAGGAACTGGTACTGAACAAGATGGGTAAATGGAAATACTCACTGGACCAGATAGCCTCCCAGATCTCCAAAGAACTATTGGAGAGGTTGTAAATCAGATGGGAAGCTGCAACCAAGACTGTAAAAGACATCTATGAGAAGACACTGAAGAATCTCCTGCCGAGTTTCACTAATGCTGAAGTGAAAGCATCACTGAAAGATCATGAAGGTAATATGATGATTAGATTCCACACCTATTTGATACTTGTCAAAGACATTGAGCATGTGGTAAATGATGCAACAAACATGTGGAAAAACATCTATCATCTACACAAATCCAGTGATGATACGGTTGAAATCAATGACATTGACAACAGTGATGATGATGAAAATGATGATGATATTGAAGATATTCCAGAGGATCTTCATTCAATCATGTTAGAAGTGGAAGAAGAGGCTAAGAAAGAATTAGAGGAAGAAGAAGCTGAAAAAGAAATGGAGGAGAAAGAAGAACAAGCAAGGGTGGAAGAAGATCCAGTACAAATTGTAGCTGAACTCATTGCATCTCCTCCACACTCTCCATCCAAAACAGTTACATCAACTATGGAAATAGCTTCTACTGGTAAGTCCTCTCAGCTCCATGTACCATCTATGCAAGTGCCAATCACTTCATTAACCGAGCTGCAGCCACCTTCATTAACCGAGCCTCCATCAGTCTCTGCAGTAAGTTCATCATGCACATCAACCTCTACTGCAGAATGTATAATAAGTGTACCTACAGATACTACAATTTTGACTTCTCTTAATCAAATTTTGGCAACTATTAGCTCTTCCACTCCATCCTATACAGCAACATCAATTTTTGATACCATTTGCACATCTCTTAGTCTTCCTATACATAGTCCTATTCCAGTCTTATCAGCCAGCCCTGCCTCATCAACTATAGTCTCAGTTCACAAGGGTCAAGATGAAGTCTTTGCTGGAAAAACAAAAAGATACATGTTTTCCAGCAAGACACTGGATGAGGAAATTGATTTGGATAAGGATATTATTCTTCCTAAAATAGATCTTGATACAGCATCAGTTGATGAAATGAGAATGCTCAGTCAGCTATTAGAGCAGAAGGCTAGGCAGAAACAGCTACGACATGAAAGAGATCTGGAATATAGCATCATTGAGAGTGCTAAAAATATTATAACAGAGGCTATAGGTGTTGAAGTAGATTCTACTCAACACATTTTGATTCAGTTGGAAGAGGCTATAAACAAATTCAATGAGGATACCTCCGGCCAAGAAAAGTTGATTGAAAAGGCAGAGAAGAAATTTGACAATAAGGTGCTTGAGCACATTGCTTAGCATATTGCATTAAATCAGGTAGAATTGTCTACAATTTTGAATCATTTTGAGAATTCTTTTAATAATGTAACTTCACTTTTTGGAAAACTCTGTGATGTTACTAAGTATACCAAGGATATAAAAGAAAAGTTGAATAAAATTGATGAGGATATGAAGGTCAGTGCCCAAGTGCTGCAATCTGACCTCAGTACAAGTTCATCCCATCATCATAAAATAAGATTTTTGTCGGAGAAATAGGCAGAATTGCTGAGAGAGGAAGCAAGAATCAGGTCTACTCTCATAGATATCCAGAATATGATTCTTCCTGTCATGACTTCAATGCAAAAGCATATTGCTCATTCCAGAACATTGATTCATGACAACAATTTCTCAGTTGCAGATCATATGATTGAACTTTCTGCAGAAATTCAAATTGCACTCTCCTCCAGCAAAGTTTTGCAAGAAAATTGGGATAAGACTTTGACTCTTATTCTCAAGGTACATTCAGAATTTCTTTCTCATTTTGAAATCTCAGTGTAAATATATGTTATTTGGCATTATTGTCAAAAAGGGGGAGACAGAACTTCAGAACTTCAGAGCTATCCGTGCAAAGATATATGTATTGATCTGTAAATACTGTGCATATTGTATGGGGGAGACATACATCTAATAAGATCTACAATTTTGGAAACTTTTTGAAATGTATGTCAATTTTTGTACTTAAACTTTGATACATAATTGTTTTTGTCACTAATGCCAAAGGGGGAGATTGTTGGCATAAAGTTATTTGCCATTAGTGACAACACTTTTCTCACAGTATTAATCGAGTAAAGAAGAACTCAGTGTTAACCGAGTTCAGTCGGTTAACATAGAACTCAGTGTTAACCGAGTTCAGTCGGTTAACATAGAACTTAGTATTAACCGAGTTCAGTCGGTTAACCAAGAACTCAGCATTAACCAAGTTCGGTCGGTTAATTAAGAACTCAATATTAACCGAGTAAAGATGAATGCAGTATTAACCAAAGTTTGGTCGGTTAACATAGGACTCAGTGTTAACCGAGCTCAGTCGATAAACAAAGAAGTTTGTTCTACCGAGTTTTTTTTGCTATTTGGTCGACTCAGTTAAATTTTGTCTACTTTTATTCAGCCGACCATTGCATGTAATTTTAACTTGGATGGTATATATATGTAATGTATTGTATCATTCAAAAAATATATGTGTGATATATGCGAAGTATGTGAAGAATGTGTGTGAAAGCTTGTAAGCTGAATTTTGAAGGTTTTCAGCAAGGTCAGCATTGGAGCCAAAATGTTTTATCTGTCATATCAAGGACAATCAGAGCATAGCGGATCTTATCAGCAATCAGTTGTATTCAGATCCACTGTTTCATTCTAACAGGTGAATCAGTTTTTATAAATCCTTTAACAGGGTAGACTTAACAGTCTTTGTACTAAATCTCCTAACAGAGTGCATACTTATGAAGTATGTTTCAAATCCTTTAACAAGGTGGATATAACAATCCCTTATGCTCCTAACAGGGCAGATCACCAGAAGTGATCATTGTATGCCTTAACCGGCTAACTTCCTACTGCAGTAAAGAAGATTTGTGGGTTTCATCCCCACCCCAGTTTTACTTTCTATTTTGGAAGGTTTTTGGGTCACCAAAATCTCTGTGCTTATGTGTTATGAATGTTTACATACTGCAGATTAGATGATTAAATATTTTAGTGGTTAATTTGAATTGATTTAAGATTTTAAGTTTACTGATTCACCCCTCCCCTCTCAGTAAACTGTTATATCTTGAATATTTCCAACAAATTAGTCCAAGCATCTTAATTTAAATGTATTGTTATTTTTCTTTTTAGTTACAAATTCGACCAATTAATTCAAACTTAAAAGAATATAATTTTTTAAAGACCAATTCTTATTTTTTTCAATGTTTATATATATATATATATATATATAACAAGTCAAAGTGTTTTTAAATCTATTGAGGTAGATATACTTAATCATTGTCTAGTGCTGACAGGTGAGTGTTTCCAGCTCTAACAAATTTATAGAATTTTAGGACTACATTTCAAAATAATTTTGATCTAATTTTTGTAAGGGAAATTCTTAATAACATGCCACCCATTATTTGGATATGTATACCTAGCTTGTTAAATAATTTTACAATTAGCATGCAACACACTTGTGTTATGTTAGTGTAGCCATACTGGGCATATCCTGCAATCATTAAGGTCCATAACATTTTACTTGGGAATTTTATCAAAGGCTATTTATGCATCCTCATTGTTCCACATTTAGCACACATTGTGAGAAGGGAATTCACTAAAACAATATCTAACTTTGTGTTAGTTTGTGGTGACTAATAAGGAAAGTACTATACATACTCCATAATTCTTTGGGGTGCAAAATTCTTTTGGGCCCTATTTTATTTGGGTATATTTTATCACTAATATTTTATCAATAGTTTTGGGCTGACATATTTTAATTAACTATAACCCTAAAGTGAAAAAAATACTTGTATAAAAGGACTTAGGGTTAGGGATTTTTTTCATAAGGTGTGATATAAAAATTGCTTCTTGTGGTAGTATCGAGCTGTAGGGGATTACAAATTATAATCATTGGATCATAATAATATTGGATTTTATTTTTTTGTGGATGTAGCCCAAGATTTGGGTGAACCATGTTAAATCTTAGTATCTTATGTTCTCTTTTGTGTGATATATTATTTTTTAATATTGTTTATATTTGCATGTAATTGTTATTTCTATTTGAGGTTAATCCTAACAAGTGGTATTAGAATGAGGTTGTTGTTTTTTCAGTTACCCTCTGTAGGAAAGTCTCATGGTTTAATAGGAAGAATTTTCAATTATGGAAGATGCAAATGGAAGACTATCTTTATTAGAAGGATTTATGGAAGTCATTGGAAGGAAAAACAAAGAAACAAGGAACTATGATAGATGAGGATTGAGAGATTTTAGACAAAAAGAAACTTGGAAGCATTCAATTATGCCTGGCACCATCAGTAACTTTTAACATTACAAAAGGAAAGATGATGGAAGAGTTGATGAAAATCCTAGTGACATTGTATAAAAATCCCTTTGCTTCAAATAAGATAGTTCTCATGAAGTGGCTACTTAATATGAAAATGGTAGAAGGCGGATTTTTTGTGAATCATTTAAATGAGATTAATACTATTACTAGTCAGTTATCTTCCATGGATATTAATTTTGATGAAGAAGTTAGGGCTCCCTTGATTTTGTGTTCTTTCCTTGAAAGTTTGAATGGCTTGGTAATGATTATGATGATGTAATCGGTGTTATTATGAGTGAGGACCCTTGTAGGAAAACCTCAGGTGGATCTACATATAGAAGTGCTTTGAATGCATAAAGTAGAGACAAAATTTTGTAGAGAGGAAATAATTCTAGAAATCCTAGGAAATCAAGAGGAAACTCAAAGGGGAGAGGTATCAATCCAAAAGACCAAGAGATTAATGGTATTGTGGTAAACTGGGGCATAAGAAGAAAGATTGTCAAAAGAACAATGAAGGAGATAAACTAGAAGGGAACAAGGAGAAAAATGTGGTAAGTAAAAAATTTGAAGAGGCTGCTTTTCTTCTTTATTTAGAAAGTGTTGATGATTCATGGGTTTGAGATTATGGTCCTCCATTTCATGCTACATCTCATAGAGGTTATTTTATTGATTATGTCCAAGGGGATTTTGGGCTTGTTTATTTGGGGGGATAATGAACTCTGTTAGATTGTTGGAAAGGGAAATGTTAAGATTAAATTGCAAAATGGGATTCATTGGCTACTAAATGAGGTAAGACATGTTCCAAGGCTAAGAAAGAATTTAATTTTACCAAAACAACTGAATGGTGAGGGTTGTGAAGTTGTTTTTTTAATGATAAAAATTTTAAGGTTTCAAAAGGTTCCCTTGTAGTAGCAAAAAGTGTGAAAGCAAGCACCTTATATCTTTTTAAAGGTCATATTCTTCCTTCTACTTTAATTATTTCATAGAAAAATAAACATTTAGGAATAGTTGCCGCAATTGACCAGGGAGAACAAACAATTGTTGTAGATTCAGATACAATGCTATGAAAAAATAGATTTGGGCACATGAGTGAGAAATGTATGAAAGTACTTTATTTAAAGAAAGTTTTACCAAGTTTTAAATGTTTTAATATGGATTTCTATGAAATTTATGTGTATGATGTTGGAATTAAGAAGTGGGAAGATTTACTTCTTTGTGGGGGGGGGGGGGGGGGGGGGTGGTTGGTGGGTGAATTAGAAGTAACTAATTTTAACCAATTCAAATCCTTTTAACTGATATCATCCACATGCATCTAATTCAATTAATAAACATGAAAGTAAAGACATGCATGAAAATAGATAATGCACAAATTTGGTAACCTAGAAACCATCCAAAATGAGAAGATAAAACTAGGGTGGGGATGACACCCACAAAATATCACTGCAATAATGTGTAACTATTCAAGGTTACAGAATTTGACCACTTCCAATGGTCTGCCCTATAAAAGGCCTATCTTGTTAAAGACTTTTACACCATGTTAAAATTGACCTAGTTAAAGGTTTTCACTACCCTACTAAAAGTAGGCCTCTTTAAAGGACTTTAGTACATTCACTTGGAATTCCACCCTATTAGAGGATTTACAAATGGCTGCTAGGCCAACCTAAGTCCATAGGATTTCCATATCTAATACAATTACTAGAGAATATTAGAAGATTTTGACCTGATAACATGTAATCCTCAATTGATGATTACAGATCCTTATTCTACGCTAACTAATCTAATCCTTGCTTGATCTTATATGTCACTCTATGAGGTTTTGATACCCCTGTTCTTGATCAACTAGATTATGCAATGTTGCTCTATTCTTCACTAAGTCTATTTACCCTTCTACAATTCACTATAATTCATCCATAAAATTCTTTCTCACATATCCTCTCTATTTCATAATGGGGCTTCAACCTCATTTTAAATATTTTGAAGACTTAGCATTAGGTATGAATCTACGATCAATATTAAATATTCTTTTCTTGCTTATTTCTTGCACTTTTCCTATTGGTTGCATGCCTTCTTCATTTTTCTTATTGGTTGCATGTTGATTTCATAGATAATGCAAAAGATTTGATCTTATCTTCAAGATCCTTCAAGATTCATCCTATGTCGGCTCCAAAAATGGTTTACATCTAATTTTGTGAAGGCACAAACTTATATGATGATTTTTTATTACTTGTCACTTACTAGTTGTTGATGCTTGGCACATACAGGAAAATTGGCTCACTCAGCTCCTATAGTAATTTTGTTTCACTCAGCATCTATAGTGACTTAGCATCTATAGTTTTCTCAGCACTTGAACTTTGCTCAACACCTAAAGATTGCTCAACACTTGTAGTTCACTTAGCATTTATTAAATTCTCTGGCTCAGCATACACTGTAGCTCGGCTCCTGTATTATACTCAACATCATCTTGAGAATTTGGTTAAGTGTGGTGACACTCAAATTTCAAAACCAATCTGAGACTAACAATCTCCCCCTTTGAGATGAGTGGCAAAAACACTTAACTAGACATTATAAATCTAATCTTTATGAGTATACCAGATATTCTATTCAGCATATGTACAAGACTTCAAAAACTTGTTCAAAAATTTTATATACATTAAAATTTTGTAACTCTCCCTGAGATAATGTGCCATTTCCATTCCTATAACCAAAATTCTTGTGTTGAATGTGTCTCATGCTAATTTATTTGATATTCTTTGCCTTGTCTGCCTTTATTTGTATCTGTGTACTCTATTTTTTCTTCTTCATGCAATTTTGCATCCTTCTTGGCTTTTATTACTTCCTCAAAAATGTGAATGTGAATATCTCCCCTTTGGATATTCTTTATTCCTTCCATCAAAGAATGTATTATATCCCATTCTTATTCACATCTCGCCCAAAACATTATATCTCCCCCTTTCTCTTATTCATACCAAAACATTATATCTCCCTCTCTTTTTACACTTATTCCAAAGGGTCCTAAGGATGAATATAATATTTAGCCAAAAATGTTTTATTTACTTCCATAATCATTTTGAGAGAAGTATCCCAATTATTTAAGGAAATCTCCAATGATTTGTGATGGATGGTTGTCTCTATTGCAAGATGAACAAGACCTTCTAAAGTAGAAAGATTAGGATCTTTCTTTAGAACATTCTTTGCATAGGCTTGTTCCTTATGGAGTACTTCTAGATGTGGGGTAATGGAAGATTGAATTTCCATCAATTTGGCCTTGATATTGGCATCTTCTACTATCAATACAACTAACTCCTTTTGTGTGTGAAGCATAGTTTCAAAATGCTTCTCACTCTAAGTTGGATCTTTGGGTAGCTAAGTGCTTGAAATCTTGAGATTTCATTCCAAGCTCATTATCCATTGGCTAGTTTCTTGTGTGAAAAATGATGAATCACACAACTTCTTGTACAATGAGAATACATTCTCAAGCACTTCACTTGTTCAATATTCTTAGCCAATTCTACTTGTGAAAGTGCTTTTCACTTGATATTTTCTCATTCACTTTCATATTAAACTTCTTTTCTAACCATTCTAATAATTTAACATTAGTTTCTATGTCCTCATTTTGTACCTAGTCGAAAATGTTGGAAAATTGCTCCATGATGGGCTAGGTTTCATCAAGTACCTACAAGCTGAATGCATCAAGAAATATATCTTTAATTTTCACCAATGCTTGCTTTTTCCTATACTCATTTCTAAGTATCTCTTGTCTCTTTTCCCTCTCTATCACCTCTTGCACTTCACTTATCTTTTCTAGGTTCATAGTTCTTGAGTCATAACTGGGTATGACTATTTCTTCATCAAGTATAGGGTCTCCATAGTGAAGTACCCTTGCAATCTTGGTAGAACTCAAGCTTGGTGCTGAGATCTACAATGGTGCTACATCATTGCTTGGCTTCTTAGTGGGAGTCGCTAAGGTAGGAAAGTTCACCAATGTTTGTATTGCCTCCTACTCTTTAGGGGTTTTCTCCTCTTCTCTACTACCTTGGTCAATAATGAAAATTTGAGGAGGTGTGCTGTAGTAGCAGAGCGGGAAATAGAATAAGAAATGTTTTATGTTTTCAATAATTAAATTTAATTTTTTCAATAAATGTCCTACATGTGGTGGCATACCTAGAGTAGCAGTTTGATGAGCTCTCTAGATATAGCCACCTAGGACCAGGTGTGTAGGGTTTTTTAATTAGAATAAGTTTTAATTCGTAGATTGTCAGATTCCAATAATAGGTAGGAGGCAGTTTCGAATTCTTATCCTTTTCTTGGATAGAAGACGAAAAAATTTTTCAGATTCTTTTATTAGAAAAGGAGAATCAGTTTTAAATAGCCAATCGGCTATGTAAGAGATTCATTTGAATTTGGAGGAAAATAGAAAGCTGCAGTTTTTAGTGTTTCTTTTCATCTTTGGAAGATTCGAACTTGGAGAGATTAGAATGTTTTTCATTTTTTTCGTGCAAGTTTCTTCTCCCTAGTTGGCATTGAACGGATTCAAAGTAGATAGAGATGAAAAGTTTTGATGTTTTGGTGTGGATTTTTGATTTCTCTTAACTGAATGCATTTTGGTTCTTGTGCAAGTTTTATTTGATGATACAATTTTTGAGATTGTTGTAGTAGCTGTTGCAGCTACAAATTCAATGCGCGGGCCTGAACTTAAGCTCCTCTAGTGCTCCCTCCATGAACGGAACCAAGCATTGGATGATATTTGGCATCAGCTAAATGATTTGTGGGAGATGACATGTTCCTAGCAGAGGGTGAAATTCGGACCATAGATAAGAGACTTGTTTCATGCTCTGGTTGATATGCCCTTTGTTTGCGCAGCAATTCGTTCCTTTCTATTCCCTCCAATACAGGCAGCCAGTGATTGACAGGGTGTTTGTATATTTGCTTGAAGAGCTCGTTATAAAATTTAGTAAGATATAGGGAAGATCCATTGTTGAGTCCCTTGAGTTTTTAATTCCTCGAGGAGAGTTCCAGTGTTGATCTCTCTGCATCATTTTTGGTATCAGAGCCTGAGAGTTGCAGGTTGTGAAGTTATATGTTGAACACCCCTAATCAAGATTCTTCAGCAGGGTCAAGCGAGATGGTGACCAATGCAGAGTTAGCGAAGAAGGTCAAGGAGCAAGAATAACTTCTCCAAAATGAGAATAGAGAGTTGAACGGGATAGTGGCAGAACTAGCCAGTAAGTTGGAGTATATGCAGAATGTAGTTGAGAAGAAAGACATGAAAGAAGGAATGGAAGAAGAGGAAGATGTACTCGACAGTGAAGAAGATAGAATAGCTGAGAACAAGAGGCCATTTTTTAAAGCTTTAAAGGTCTTGGGAGGAAAACCCGTTGATTTACCTATGTTTACAGGAAAGATGGATGCTGAATTAGTGTTGGAATGGATTGAAGCCTTAGAGAATCATTTTGAATGTGAGAAAGTTTCAGAGTCGCAGCAAGTTAAATTGGCCAAGTCCAAAATGAAGGGAGCAGCCCTTACATGGTGGAATTTTGTGCAAGAAGAAAGGGTAAAGGATGATAAGAGGAAGATCTGTTCGTGGAAGAAGATGGTGTCAATGATAAGAGAGATGTATCTCCCTAAAGACTATGAGGTACAGTTGCATCAGAAGAGGCAGAATCTCAGACAAAGGGATATGGATGTCTGTACTTATACAGAAGAGTTCCAGAAGTTAAGTCTAAGGTCAAAATTTGCAGAACCTGAGAGTATCAAGGTAGCAAGATACCTAAATGGTTTGAGGATGAACATACAAGAAGAGTTGCAGTTGCTAAGTCCTAACACTGTAGCTAAATGCTATCAGCTGGCTTTGAAGGTGGAAGAGAAAATCAAAAGAAGAAAAAAAACAATAACAGAGGTAGAGGAAGACAACCATTCAGAGGAAGAGGTACATTTCTAGGAAGGAGTTCAAATTTTTAGCCACAACTGGAGATGCATAATGAAGTTAATAAGTTTGATAATTTCAGAGGAAGTTTCAGAGGTAGAAGGCCAATTTTCAGAGGAAGATCACTAGGAAGGATGAATGGACCAATAAGATGTTACAACTATAATCAGGAAGGTCATATGGCACACAAATGTCCAGCAAAAGCAAGCTCTAATACTCATGGTGAAAGAAGAATACATTTGGCACAAGAAGCAGATTTACAAGAAGATTCAAAAAATCGTGGTTATCCGGAAAAGGGGGAAGCACTTATGATGAGAAGAACACTATTGAAAATGCCTGTCAAACAAGAACCACCACAAAGGAAGTCCATTTTCAGAACTACCTGCAAATCTGGAGGAAAAGTTTGTAAGGTACTAGTAGACTCTGGTTCTACAAAAAAAATTGTGTCTCTTGAAATGGTGGAAAAGTTAAAACTACCAAGAATACAACACCCGTATCCTTACAAAATATCTTGGTTGAATAAGGGGCAGAAAACTATAGTGGAAGAGAAAGCTTGGGTGGAATTTTAGATTGGAGCCTATAAGGACAGATTATTGTTTGATATTGTTAATATGGATGCATGCCATTTACTTTTCGGCAGACCCTGGCAATATGATCTCAAGGCACACCATGATGGAGTGAAGAATACATATACCATTACAAAGAATGGAAAGGTCATTGAACTGATACCTTTAGTTGAGCCAAGTCAAGAAGAATTAAAAGCCGCAGAAGCCAAAGTTATGGTGATGGGTAAGAAAGAATTCTTGAAAGAGGTGAAAGGAAAGAAGAACCCACTCTTTGCACTGGTTCCTTTACTCAAAGACAAATTACAGAATGATGCTGAAAATCAGACTGAGGAAGAAAATTCAGAGATAGAGTCTTCAAACTTGAAGGTGGAAGTGATAGAAAATAAGAAGGAAAAGGTACCTAACAAAGTGGAACCAATTTTGGACAAGTGCAAAGAAATTATAGCTGATGAAATACCAAAAAGTCTCCCATCAGTGCTAGAAATCAGTCATTGCATTGATCTCATACCAGGATCAACATTACCCAACAAGGTGGCATATAATTTAACACCACAAAAAAATGAAGAAATGGCAAGACAAATTGAAGAGTTGCTCAAGGCTGGTTTGATTAGTAAAAGTCTAAGTCCATGCGCAGTACCTGCAGTCCTAGCACCAAAGAAAGAAGGAACATGGAGACTATGCACAGATTCAAGAGCACTGAACAAGATCACTATAAGGTACAAATTTCCAATGCCTAGAATAGAAGATTTACTGGATTGTTAGGGAAAGCAAGATATTTTTCAAAGATTGATTTGAAAAGCGGGTATCATCAGATAAGAATTAGGCCAGGAGATGAATGGAAAACAACATTTAAGACAAAAGAGGGATTGTATGAATGGAAGGTAATGCCATTTGGATTATCTAACACTCCTAGTACATTTATGAGGCTTATGAATGAAGTTTTGAAGGACTTTACAAGGAAGTTTTTGATAGTATATCTAGATGACATTTTGGTTTTCAGCGAAACAAAAGAAGAGCATCTGAAACACATAGATTTGGTGTTGAGAAGGTTACAAGAGGAAAAGTTAATGATCAATATGGAGAAGTGTAGTTTTATGCGAGAGGAACTAACATACCTTGGCTTTGTGATCTCAAAGGGAACACTCAAGATGGATCAAGATAAGGTAAGTGCAATTCTTTCTTGGCCAACTCCCAGAACTATTGCTACAGTTAGAAGTTTTCATGGTTTAGCCACTTTCTACAGAAAGTTTACCAAAAATTTCAGCTTGATTTGTGCACCTATTTTGAACACCATAAAAGGAGGCCAAAAGTGTAAATTCTTTTGGATAGAAGAAGCCAATAAAGCCTTTGAACTTCTTAAGCAAAAAGTGGCCCAACAACTAGTCCTAGCATTTCCTGATTTCAATAAAGTCTTTCAGATAGAATGTGATGCAAGCAACATAGCCATAGGAGGTGTTCTTAGTCAAGAGGATAAACCTGTAGCCTTTTTCAGCGAAAAGCTCAATGAAGCCAAACAGAGATATTCATCATACGATTTGGAAATGTATGCCCTTGTTCAATTCCTGAAGAAATGGAGACACTATTTGCTACCCAAGGAATTCATTGTATACACAGATAACCAAGCACTTAGTTTCATAAACAATCAAGAGAAATTGAATCATAGGCACATGAAATGGGTGGAGACATTGCAAGCATTCACATTTTCTATTAAGCACAAGAAGGGAGTAACAAATAAGGTTGCTGATGCATTAAGCAGGAGAACTTTGACTACGTCACAAATTCAGTTGGAAACTACAGGTATTTCAAATCTGAAAGGTATGTATGTTGATGATGCTGATTTCAAAGACATTTATTAGGCATGTATTAATCTGGATGAAAGGTACAATAGGGAATATTCTAATTTTCTGGTTCAAGAAGGATTATTGTTCAAGGGAGGACAACTTTGCATCCCAAAGTGTTCAATGAGAGATAATATCATACAGGAGAAACATAGTGGGGCATTATCTAGTCATTTTGGACTGGATAAGACTTTAGAGCTGGTTCGTAGACACTATTTTTGGCCAAAGTTACAAAAGGATGTGCGGAAGTTTGTGGAAGAATGTACCATTTGTCAGAAAGGTAAAGGTAAAAGTACCAATGCAGGATTGTATCAGCCCTTGCCTATTCCTTCACGACCATGGGAAAGTATTAGTATGGATTTTGTTATGGGATTACCAAGAACTCAGAAGGGGTATGATAGCATTTTTGTTGTTGTGGATAGGTTCAATAAAATGTCACATTTCTTACCATGTAAATCCACCAAAGATGCATCATACATTGCAGATTTATTTTTCAAGGAGATGGTGCAAATTCATGGACTACCACTAAATATTGTTTCAGACAGAGATGGCAGATTTGTGGGTCATTTTTGGAGGACTCTTTGGAAGAAACTAGGCACAAATTTATCATTTTCATCTGCATATCATCCACAAACCGATGGCCAAATAGAAGTTGTCAACAGATCTTTGGGAAATCTATTGAGATGCCTTACAAAACAACATGGAGAAAAGTGGGATTCCATACTTGCTCAAGTTGAATTCTCATACAATGATACAGTGAATAGAAGCACAGGGAAATCTCCATTTCAGATTGTGTATGGTACACATCCAAGAGGAATTCTTGAGCTAAGGGAACTTCCAAATACTTTTCCAAGTAGTTCACATGCTGAAGAATTTGTTGAAGCTATTAAAGAGGTCCAAGATCAAGTCAAGTTGTAGCTACAGAATTCAAATCAAAAGTACAAAGAAGTTGCTGATCAAAAAAGAAGAGAAATGCAATTTGAAGTTGGTGATTTAGTATGGGCGTATCTGAAGAAAGAGAGGTTACCTCAAAGGAAGAATACAAAGTTACTACCTAAGAAAGTTGGCCCTTGTCAAATTCTGGAAAAATATGGACATAATGCTTACAAAATTTAGTTACCTACAAACATTGGTATTTCACCCATATTCAATGTTTGTGATCTCACACAATATAGAGGTTCTCAAACACAAGCTGTACATGAAGATTCAGTAACAGAAGATCTGCAATGACTACCTAAATCAACACCACCTCAATTGGAGAAAATCCTAGATACAAGAATAAAGAAGACTCGCAGACAACAATATACTCAGTACCTAGTCAAATGGAAGAACAAACCAGTGACAGAGGCTATTTGGATGCATGAGCAACAAATTAGCAAACATGGTTCATCAGTTCACGATCTCATCTCAAGTGGACTTGAGATTCTTTCTACAGGGGAGTATGCTACAGTAGCAGAGTGGGAAATAGAATAAGAAATGTTTTATTTTTTCAATAATTAAATTTAATATTTTCAATAAAAATCCTACATGTGGTGGCATACCTAGAGTAGCAGTTTGATGAGCTCTCCAGATATAGCCATCTAGGACCAGGTGTGTAGGGTTTTTAATTAGAATAAGTTTTAATTCATAGATTTTCAGATTCCAATAATAGGTAGGAGGTAGTTTTGGATTCTTATCCTTTTCTTGGATAGAAGATGAAAAAACTTTTCAGATTCTTTTATTAGAAAAGGAGAATCAGTTTTAAAAAGCCAGTCGGCTATGTAAGAGATTCATTCAAATTTGGAGGAAAATAGAAAGCTGCAATTTTTAGTGTTTCTTTTCAACTTTGGAAGATTCGAACTTGGAGAGATTAGAATGTTTTTCATTTTTTTTTCGTGCAAGTTTCTTCTCCCTAGTCAGCATTGAACAGATTCAAAGTAGATAGAGATGAAAAGTTTTGATGTTTTGGTGTGGATTTTCGATTTCTCTTAACTGAATGCATTTTGGTTCTTATGCAAGTTTTATTTGATGATACAATTTTTGAGATTGCTGTAGTGGCTGTTGCAGCTACAAATTCAACGCACAGGCCTGAACTTAAGCTCCTCCAGCACTCCCTCCATGAACGGAACCAAGCATTGGATGATATTTGGCATCAACTAAATGATTTGTGGGAGATGAAATGTTCCTAGCAAAGGGTGAAATTTGGACCATAGATAAGAGACTTTTTTCATGCTCTAGTTGATATGCCATGTCCGTTTAGTTGGGGGACTGATCCTTTGTTTGCACAGCAATTTGTTCCTTTCTATTCCCTCTAATACAGGCAACCAGTGATTGACAGGGTGTTTGCAGATTTGCTTGAAGAGCTCATTATAAACTTTAGTAAGATATAGGGAAGATCCACTGTTGAGTCCCTTGAGTGTTTAATTCCTCGAGGAGGGTTCTAGTGTTGATCTCTCTGCATCAAGGTGCACCTTGCCATTGTGCAATAGGAACATCTTGCCCTATTTGTTCCTTTGTTGGATCCTCAGTAGTTGTTGTCACTTTTATTGTAGAATCAACCTTAGCAATTGTGTCCTATGCCTCTGGCTCTTTGGATTGATCTATTGTAGCTATGGGAGATCATGTAGATGGTTCTTGAGTGTTTTCCTTCTCCCTTGTTATCTTTGCAATAATCTTTTTTAATTTATCTAGAATCACCAAAATTGGATTTATACAAAGTTGTGATTGCAATGTAGTTTGGTGAAGAATATTCTTGAGATCCTCTGCAATTAAAGCATTGATTTTCTAATCTATGGCATTAGAAACATCCTTAACTATTACTATCTCTATAGGTTCTATATGTGGAGGACTTGGTGGTGGTAGTTGGGTGTCTTGGACATTCTACTTAGTCTGCTACTCTTTAGCTGTTGCCTCTTCACCATGTGCCTTCTCCATTGTTTCTTCTTCTTTCTCTTTCACTCCTTCTTCTTCATCATCATTTCTCCCTTCAAATGAGCCTTCCTACCCTTCTCTCATAGTTGTCAAACCATATATTAATTTTCACATTTGTGTGGACTTTTGGACAACATCTTCTATTTGGTTCTGCAAAATATTGAAAGCTCTATATTTAGGTGCAAATTTTCTCCCATGTTTCTTGCTAGGCTTTAATATTTGACCTTTTGTAAGGTCTAGCATTACATGGGCTAATGTAGACTGTCTTTTTTTTTTTTCCATTTTAAGATAGTAATTCCATTTATTTTCAATTAATGAGCTTAGCTCTTTGGGCATTGAGTTGTCTAGTTCAAGTGGAGTGGTCTTGAATGTAGCCATCGCAGTGTAGATGGACTCTTCCACTATGTTCTATTGTTCCTTTGACAACTTATTAAAATCTATGGTCTTTAGACCAGTTAAATCAACATTGTCTCTCATATTATTACAAATACTTTCCAATTTAGATGTGGTAGAATGGTTTACCAATCTCCATTGATCTTCAATAGACTCTGTCCTTTCTTTGTCTGATTCAGGAGGTGCAACATACTTTCTTCTTTTCTTTTTCTCTATAGGCCCTTCTTGTTCTGTTTCCTTCTATTTCTTTTGCTCCTTTGCCCCTTGAGTTGTAGCCTTGGTGTTAGCCCTTGTAGTTGGCTTGGCTTTGTAGCCTTCTTCTTTCTCTTGGGTTGTGTAGCTGACTATTTTTTACCTTTTCTTTTCTTTGTCTTAGCCTTGTGTGCTTCCTACTCAACACCTTCCTCCTCATCTGTATCCTCCCCCATACCTTTGGTTAAGGAAAGTGGCCCCTGATCTTGTTTTTCTTTATTATCCTTGACATCTTTACCTTCTTTTTCTACTGCTTCTGTAGTGCCTTCCCCAAATTAGGCCTTCATTTTTAGAGTGGAGGAATTTTTTAACTCCATATCCACTTTTGATCTCACCACATCATAAGTTCCAAAATTTGGTGCATCCTCGTCTATTTCTTCTACCAAAAATTCAGTTATTGTTATTGATGCTTCATCTATATTTATTTCATACCCAAGAGGTCTTAGTCATCTCACTCTTGGTATGGCAACTTAAATGTATGCATAGTCTATGTCTATAAGAAAATGTACTTCATTTACATGTTTCTATACTAATGATATTGGAATTCTTAGCCTTTGCTTCATTGTCTTCTTAAAGTTCTCAAAATAACTAGTCATCAAGGTTTCAAAATGAGCCCCCATCTACTCTATGTATTCATTAACTTGAGCTATAATAGACCTATTAGCTTTCTAGGCTACTTTATCGAAAGAAGGAAATTCGTTCTAAACATAAAAGAATATACATATCAAAATGGCACCAAATTTGCATTGGGCTCCCTTGGTTCTCCTAATTGCTGCTATATTTTCATTAATCTATTGTAGTTGCAATTTTGCAAGACCATAGGTATGATCCTTCTTCACCAATTTGTAACCAACATCCACTGCAATGTAGGACACACTATTGAGTCTACTAGATTGGTAGAATTTGTGTGCAATGACCCTAATAGCAAAGTCAACTAGAGGGTCTTGCATAGTGTCAATTGTCATCCCTTTCTTATTCCAGTTTGCACCTGTATTCTTCTCAATTGCCTCCTTAGAATCACTCCTAAGGGTCTTTGGTTGATCTAGGGTTGGATACCCTGTCACTCTATGAACAATTCCTTTTGTGATTTTCACTAGGCTATCTTCTAACTATAAGCTTTCATCATGTATTTTTCTAAGTGCAAGTCTAATCCATTTAGTTTTGAACATTGTGGGGAATTCTAGGGCTTGTGTTAAACCCTTCTTCTCAACAACCTAGTATTCCTCCTTTAACACTCCATTTTCACACATTTTTTCATAAGCCTCCCTCATTTCCATGTCACCTATGATTCCAATATTGCAATTTTAGCATCTCCTTACATCTTGAACCATTACAACCTTAGGGGGGATTGGGTGGAAATCGGGTTGTTTGACCTCATTGGACACTAGGTGAACTTTGAAGGGTTCCTACTCTTGGATTTTCCTAGAGCTAGAAGCCATTTTCACAATTCTAGGGTTTTTATGCAAAGAAAATATGAAACTACGTAGCTTGGAACATATGTAAATACCTTGAAATTAATAAAATTGTGCTAGAATGTTGTTGAAATCTGCTTAAACACTAGATTCTCTACTTAGAATTCACTTCGCACTCTTTCTTGTCTTTGATCTTTGTTTGTGCTGAAATAAAATGATTGAAAATATGATAATATACCCTATTTTCATTGCATTTAATGCTTGGTGCATTTACAACTATCCACTTAGCTTCTAAAGGATTCTACATTACTCAACTTCCATAGGAGTATTCTTTACTCAGCTTCAACTGATATTTCTCTTTCATTTGACTTCCTCTACCAACATAGCTCCTACTAATCATTCGACTCCTAGAGTCTTGATAATGAACTCAACATATACTAGATTTTTACTTGACATCTAAGGGAAAATTAGTAACACTTAAAAAATCTTGAAAATTTAACTTTGCATCTTTGATCATGTTGATTTCTTCTTTTCAGTACTTTCTTGTTTAGGAACTGATGTATTATAAAACTTTGTAAATCAACCCCTCGTGCCCTCTCTTTTCTTAGTTTCATGAAGTGTGACCAGTTGACCTATTAGGTGAATTGATCCCTTCATTTGATGTGATACACCCATATTTCTTCTTCCATGTCTTATTCATTTCTCCTTTTATGTGTTCAACATCTACCTTCTCTTTACCTTTGTCATTGCTTGAGTTGGATTCCTTTGACCTTGTTGGGAAATTTCTATTGATATGACTAGTCTTCAAGCAACTAAAACATGTGATTTGGTTCAACCATCTACTATAGTTCCTTCTGAAATGTGTCCTTATACAATTTTCAAGAATGTGTGCATATTCCTGATAGTAATGACAACTATGTCTAGTGTTGTTGTCCCAATTGTAGTGATGAAAATGGTTACCTTCCCTTGCTACCTAATTCTGTGTCCACATAGCTTTTGATCTACACTCAAAAGCTCTGTGTCCATACTTCTTGCAATTGTAACAATGACCTTCAAATTTTGGTGTTCTGATAGTTTTAGTCCTACAGTCATGTGCTTGATGTCCTTGCTTTTTGCACTTTTGACAATGACTTGCATTCTTAGGTTTGTCACCCTAATGGGCATTTTTTCTCCTACATACATTAGAGGTATGTCCCATTTTACCCTAGGAATGACAAGTAGGTTTAGTGTTCTTACTTTTGTTATTCCATTCTTCTACAAGTTTGGATGACTCTCCTTGTTCAATGCTAATGTAACCTAGTCCTAAAGTGTCATTGCTAGCCCTTGGTGATTTTAGTATTTGCTCAAAGTACTTGATGGCCTCATTAGGTTTATTGAAGTTTTTTGCAATCTCCTTTTTCTCTTTTTAGATCATTTTGTAGTTGTTCATTTTATATCTTTAGTGTAGAGATCTCAATGTCCTTGAAATTCAGTTCATGATGTGCATTCATCATCTGACTCTAGGTGTCTATCTACATGTTTAAAATTCTTACTAGTTCAATTGACTTTTCTTCTAGTCTATTAGCATGGTTTCTCTTGTCTTCTTCTAGCATAACATTGTCTTTAATGGCTATTTTCTTTTATTCAGTCACTTCACAAAGCATCATGGCTTGTGATTCTTGTTCAAGCTTGAGTGTTCTAATTTCTTTTGCTTAAGCTCTATTCTTCTCCATCAGGTCTACTATTGTTCATCAAACTCCTTGGAATCTCCATTTGAAAATAGATTTGATGTGTCAATCTCCTTGTACTGTGTGTCATTCTCAGCTATGGCAATCTCTCTTCTTCTCTTTAAGGATTTTCTCAGTTCTCCTTTGGCTTCTTCCAAAGCATGTAAAGAAAATTGTATGTCAATTGCTTGATCCTCCATGATCTTTCCAAGTTTGTAGACTTCCAATTCTAGATCTTTTCTCCAAGCTATAAGGCTCCTTCTTGTGAGAACTTAGCTTCTGATACCAATTGTTGGAATTAACAAGTGGGAAGATCTACTTCTGAGGTGGGTGGGGGGGCGGGTGAATCAAAAGTAACTAATTTTAACCAATTCAAATCCTTTTAACTAATATCATCCACATGCATCTAATTCAATTAATAAAAATGAAAGTAAAGACATACATGAAAATAGATAACACATAAATTTGGCAACCCAGAAACCCTCCAAAATGAGAAGGTAAAATTAGGGTGGGGATGACACCCACAAAATATCACTATAGAAATGTGTAACTATTTAAAGTTACAATGTCTGACCACTTCCAATGGTCTACCCTATGAAAGGCCTATCCTATTAAAGACTTTTACACCTTGTTAAAAGTGACTTGGTTAAAAGATTTCACTACCCTGCTAAAAGTAGGCCTACTTAAAGGACTTTAGTACATTCACTTGGAATGCCACCCTGTTAAAGGATTTACAAATGGTTGCTAGGCCAACCTAAGTCCATGGGATTTACATATCTAATACAATTTCTAGAGAGTATTAGAAGATTTTGACTTGATAACTTGCAATCCTTATTCTGCTTTGACTGATGTAATCCTTACTTGATCTTATATGTCACTCTATGAGGTTCTGATACTCTATTCTTGATCAACTAGATTCTACAATGTTGCTTTGTTCTTCACTAAGTCTTTTCACCCTTCTATACTTCACTATAATTCACCCATACACTTCTTTCTCACATATCCTCTCTATTAGATAATGGGGCTTCATGCTCTTTTTAAATATTTTGAAGACTTAGGGTTAGGTATGAATCTACAATCAATATTAAATCTTCTTTTCCCACTTATTTGTTGCACTTTTCCTATTGGTTGCATGCCTTCTCCATTTTTCTTATTGGTTGCATGCTAATTTCATAGGTAATGCAAAATATTTTATCTTATCTTAAAGATCCTTTGAGATTTATTCTATGTCAAGTCCAAAAATGGTTTACATCTGAGTTTTTGAGGCACAAACTTATATGTTGATTCTATGTTACTCGACACTTACTAGTTATTGATGCTCGACACATATAGGATAACTGGCTCGCTTAGATCTTATAGTAATTCTATTTCACTTGGCATCTATAGTGACTCAACATCTATACTTTTCTTGACACTTGAACATCCCTCTACACCTAAATATTGCTTGGCACCTAAATTTCATTCAGCACCTATTGAATTCTTTGGCTCAGTATACACTATAGCTCGGCTCCTATATTATACTCAGCATCATCCTGAGAATTTGATTAAGTGTGTTGACACTAAAATGTCAAAACCAATCTGAGACTAACATATGGAAAACAAAAGAGAGTGAGTTTTGTGCAGAGTGGGAAGGAAGAGAAAAGTGAGGGATTTGAGCTTGTGCATATAGATATATGGGGACCATCTAAGGTATCTTCCCTTGGTGGCTCTCATTATTATGTTACATTTATTAATGATGTAAATAGAGAAGTATGGGTTAATTTCCTTGAACATAAATATTATGTAATTAAAACTTTCAAGAAATGGAAATGATTGGTTGAAAATGAGACTAGTAAGAAATTAAAATGTCTTAGATTTGATAATGGTGGTGAGTATTGAAGTAATGAATTTGAAGATTATTGCTCCACTAATTTTATTCATATACAAAAAAATATTCCACAGTCTCCACAAGAAAATGAAGTGGTTGAATGCATGAAGTAGGCTATAATGGAGTGTGCAAGGACCATGAGGTTAGATGCAAGTTTTCCCTTAAACATTTGGGTGGAGCCTATCAATACTACTATATATTTGATTAATAGAGGTCCCTCTCTCCTTTAGTCTATGTTATTGTAGAGGAAGTATAGATTGGTAAGAAGGTGAGTTATTATTTTCTCAAGACCTTTCACTGTGAAGAATTTGTTCACATAGATTCTAAAAATAGAGCCGAGGTGGAAGCTAAGTTAGAGAAATGTGTATTTGATGGACATGACATTGATGAGTTTGGTTATAGGCTTTTAAATTTTGAAAATTGTAAGATTGTAAGAAGCAGATATGTCATATTCAATGAGAAAGTGTTGTACAAAAATCTATTAAAATAACATGAGAAGAAGGAAGATGATTATGTAGTGCTAGACGATACTCCAAAAGATGATATTCTAGCAATTCCTCATGATCTACAACAACCACAATGACAAATACCACACACCTCAATGAATGCTAGATGATCAAAAAAGCTAAGTAGACCTCCAAAAATATTTTCTCCCTCTTTGTATTCTATTTTACTTACTGATGCTGGTAAACCTAAATGTTATGACAAAGCTATGCAAGTGGATGCTAAGATTTAGTGAGAGTCTACAATGATAGATGAAATGGACTCCATGTTTAAAAATAAGAATTGTGATTTATGCAAGTTGCATGCAAGGAAACAAGCTTTATAAAATAAATGGGTTTATAGGCTGAAAGACGAGGATGGATGTAAGAAAAGATTTAAAGCTAGATTAGTGGTAAAAGGATTTGCACATCAAAAAGACATTGAATTTGAGAAGATATTCTATCTTGTTGTAAAAATGACTTCTATATATTCTATTTTAAGTATTATGGCTACTAAATATTTTCATTTGGAGCAGGTTGATATTAAAATAGCCTTCCTTCATGGTAATTTGGATGAAGAGATATATATATGGCATGACCATAGGGATTTGAGGTTAAAGGCAAGGAGAACTTAGTGTGAAAATTGAAGAAAAGTTTATATGGCTTGAAGTAAGCACCTTAGCAATGGTATCTAAAATTTAAATTTTTTATAAATGAGCATGGATATATAGTAGGTGTCATTTAGATCATTGTATTTTCTTTAAGATATGTTGAAATGTGAGCATGGATGAAGAGATATATATATATCATGGATATAAAAGCACCTTTACCTTATGCTTTATGTTTATATGTTGATGATATGCTTGTAGCTCAGTTTAACATGGATCACATTAAGGAGTTGAAATGCTAATTAGCACATTCATTTGCTTTGAAGGATTTTGGGGCGGTAAAAAAAACCCTTGGTATGAAGATTTTTATAGATAGGCAGAATAGGAAACTGACATTATCTCAGGCTGATTATTTTGTGAAGGTGTTGCAAAATTTATCTATGGAGAATGCTAAAGCTATCAACACACCTTTACCTAGTCATTTGAAGTTGACTAAGGAGATGTGTCTGAAGACACATGAAGAGGAGGATAAGATGTCTAAGGTACCTTATGCTTTAGCTATAGGAAGCTTGATGTGATATGTTGTATGTACAAGGCCAAATATTACACATGCTCTGGGAGTCATTAGAAGGTATATGATTCATCTGGGAATTGAGCATTAGAATACATTCAAATAGATTCTTAGATATTTGAAAGGAACATCTAGTAAGTGTTTACACTTTACAAGGTTTGGGTGAACCACATTAAATCTTGGTGTCTTGTGTTCTCTTCAGTGGGATCTATTATTTTTTGATGTTGTTTATATTTGCATGTAATTTTTATTTCAATGTAAGGTTAATACTAACAAGTGGTATTATAGAGAGGCTACTATT
Source organism: Cupressus sempervirens (assembly GCA_028749045.1). Lineage (NCBI taxonomy): Eukaryota > Viridiplantae > Streptophyta > Pinopsida > Cupressales > Cupressaceae > Cupressus > Cupressus sempervirens. The sequence continues at coordinate 813,756,096 of CM053786.1, forward strand.
TTTTTAATTATCCTCTACAAGAAAGTCTCATAGTTAAGTGAGAGTGATGAAAGATGAGGGTAAGTTGAAGGTTGACAAGTTTAATGAGAAGAAATTTTAGTTATGGAAGATGCAAATGGAAGACTATCTTTATCAAAAGGATTTATGGAAGCTATTGGAAGGATAAACATAGAAACAAGGAATAATGACAGATGAGGATAGAGACATTTTAGATAGAAAGGCACTTGGAAGCATTCAATTATGCCTAGCACCATCACTGAATTTTAACATTACAAAAATGAAGATGATGGAAGAGTTGATGAAAACCCTAGTGACACTATATGAAACCCCCCACTTCAAATAATGTATTTCTCATGAAGCGTTTATTTAATATAAAAATTGTAGAAGGTCAATTTTTTGTGGATTATTTAAATGAGTTTCATATTATTACTAGTTAGTTATCTTCTTTGGGTATTAATTTTGATGAATAAATTAGGGCCCTCTTGATTTTGTGTTCTTTTCCTGGAAGGTGGAATGACTTGGTAATGGTTGTGAGTAATTCCACTTTTGGATCTAATACCCTAAAATATGATGATGTGATCAGTATTATTTTGACTTAGGACACTCAGAGGAAAACTTTAGGTAGACCTGTTGGATACAATTGATTAAATTGTGTGTTGTCATTGATGTTACTCAAATATCATATCAGTTGATAGTCAGTGCATGCTGAGCTCACTTGGTTAGTAAAGATAGCTTTTCTAGTTTACCAAGCATTCCTAAGTTTACTTTGTACAAAAGGTAGTAACTACCAATTTTTCTTGGGTGTCAAAGGAAAGTCTATTGAAGATAAGTGTTAACCAACCTCACTCAATTAATGAAGGAAAGTTGAATGGAATCACTGTTAACCAAGCTTGTAGTGATAGTGTTGACCAAGTTATGTGGTGTGAATCAAGTTTCACAATACTCATCGAGTCACCAGAGTAGACTGAATTCAAGACTACTTGAAAGTGATCAATATGGACCAAGACTCTAAGTCTATCAAGTGCATGATGATGTTGAATGTTGATAATGGATGTCGAGTATCAGAACCTCATCAAGCCAATCTTCAAAACCTAAGTTTCTTCACTTTGGCCAACTTTTTAATTTTGTCTAAACTTGTATTCTAGCTGACTAAGGTGATGAATATTGATTATTCTAATTTTTGTTTGAGATGACATGACAATCTAAAAGGTATAAATAATAGGTCAAGTTGTGATTTGAAGGTGTGTGATATGAAAGCTAAATAAGTTGAAAGAGATAAGATGAGAGGAAGTGAACTTGAAGGATAAGCAGGTATCCTTATTGAGCATAGAATTATTAATCAATCAGGAAGGATCAAGTATAAAGATAGAATAGAGGTCTATAATCAGCAATTCAGTTGCATCACAATCAGGTTATTTTCATTGTTACTCTCTAACCATTGTAGCGGTGATCTAAAATCTCTTAACAAAGTTGGTTTAATAGCCATTTGTAAATCCTCTAACAAGGTGACAATTCCATTGAATTATTTTGAGACCTCTTACAAGGTCACTCCTAATAGGATGATTAAATCCTTTAGTAGGTTCATACGTAATAGTGTGTGTTTTAACCTTTAATATGGTTGGGTCCTAACTGAGCTCACTTCAAAAGAGTGAAAACCAACAAATAGTTATGTTGGTGGTTTTTTCCAAATTGGATTTCCACATTAAATCATAGTTTCATATGTGTTCATTTATTTTCTCTCATGCATGAAAAATTAAGGTTGAGTATTTAATGACAAGATGTTAAGATCTACTAAGTAATTCACATTTTGCATTTATCGAGTTACAACAATTTCTATATGTTTATTGAGTATTAGTAGTAATTAGTTTTATTAGTGTGAATTTTATTCTAGATCTAAGAGATCTAGGATTTATTTTAGTAATAATTGATTCACCCCTCTCCTCTTAGTTACTCCTCTTATATTTCCAATAATTGGTATCAGAGATTATGGTGCTTGTAGAGAAGGTTTTAAGGACCTAAGCTAAAGATCAGGATGTCTTACAAAAGAGAAATTCCAAAGGTAAATAGAGATAAATTTGTAGCATGGAAAGGACTTATGAGGCTTCATCTAGCTACCATCAATGATTCAGGCTACAAATATCTTAATGAAGAATACAAAACTCCCACTATAATATTATCAGTTGAACGTATTGTTGAGAAAAGGAACAATAAGATCATGATTATGTATATTGTATCTACTCTCAGTTATGCTAAATTTGACAAGGTCAAAGACTATAAAACTACTTTTAATATGTGTAAAAAATTGAAACATATCTATGGAGGAGATGGCAATGTAAGAAGAGCCAAAGTAGAGAGCCTTAGAGAACAATTTGATCAAATGAAAATGAGAGAAGATGAAAATATTGCAAAATATGTGGAAAGAATCAAGACTAGTGTAAGTGCAATAAAAGCATCTAGAGGAGACATTAAAGATGAAACTATTGTAAGTAAAGTACTCAAAACTCTTCTTCCTACTTATGCAATTAGAGTACATGTTATTCAAGAAAGGAAATGTGATCCAAATAACAAGATAGGTTTGGATGTCCTAGTATGAAGATTGACAGCTTTTGAACTAGGAAACTTTGAAAACTATGTTCCTACTTCCAAGAATATTAAATCTACATTTGAAGCTAAACTCTCTCTTAAGGAAAAGGGCAAGAAAATAGAAGTCAGTCAATTAGGAAGTGAGGAAGAAACTAAAGAAAGTTCTAATAGTGACCTTGAAATTTTTGAAGCTCTATTTGCAAAGAAATATTCCAGGAGTAGAGGAAAGTACATGTAGGAGTTGATGAAATCCAACTCTATAGCTCACCAAGATCAGCTACATGCAAATAACCTGTCAAAGGGAAACCAATAAGGAAGAGGTGGAGCTTAGAAAAATCTTAAATGGACTTGAGAGAGAGCATATTGCAAAACAAGAAAATGTATTTACAATGAAAATGAGATGTGATAATACAATAAGAGAGCCTGAATATAAAGGCCTCATGGAAGCTTGTAGAACAAGCTAGAAAGTGGTAGAAGATAAGATTGACAACTAAGCATCCACAAAAAGGTAGAACATGTTAGAAGGGAACAAACTCCCATTTTGTCAACTCATCACTACAACTATTAAATGAATGCATTGACCTAAGTAAACTTAAGTAAATAGAATAAATAATAAATAATTAATTATTTACTCTAACACCCCTCATTAAGTGCAACTTAAGGGAATGCCTTAAGCCCACAAAAACTAAGATGAAAATGTAGAATGGGTCCCAAAAATGAGGCCATGTTAGGTACCCATGTATAATGCAAAGAAATGCAACCTCAAAAAATGGGGAAAGAGAGAAAATCACATGGGAAAAACCCTCCCCCAAAAAGAGGTAAGAACCTAGTGAAGGATTGAAGAAGCCTCCAACTAGAGGAATGTCCCCAAAAATAGGAACAAAAAGTGATCATGAAGAGCATCATTGAAGCATGAAGAAACCACAAATTCTGCCATCCAAAAGAAACTGCTGATCTAAAGAACCTCCATGGAAGAAGAAGGCATGAATTGAGTGTGTCTATATGGTAGATGATCCATCTCATTGAAATGCATAGGTAGCCAGCCATTACAATCGCCTCATATATAGGATCAATGACTGAATACATAGCTCACACTATCAAACCATCAAACCATAGATGCATTAGAACAATAGCATAACCCCCCCTTAATGTAGATGGGGTGAGATGATAGGCAACTGAGAAGGTGAGCCAAAATCCTCTACAAATAGAACCAAGAACGACAAGAGAGGGAAGAGGTACAAACATCTATAAAGACATGGTCACACTAATGTTGCATGGAAAAATAAAAGGAAGAAGGAAAAAATAGAAAACAACTATCCCCGCATGGTGCTTTATAAAAATAGTGTAAGTACAACTATCTCAAAACAACATTCATGAACTTGAAATGCAAGAGTGGCCCTTTATCTCAGTGCATATACATAAAAGTTCTTACAAATGATGTCTACAATGATCAAAAAAGGAGAAAAGCTGATACAAAAGAAAGTACAATCCAAAATAAAAGATCTCATGCCAAGAAAATGATCCTCAGACCTAGAACACCCAAGATATCCACCATAGAGAAAAAACACCAAAAACATGATAGAAAGAGCATGGGCTAGAATCTAAGGAAAAAGACCACATTTATGAAAAGATGACAAAACTTTCTTTCCAAAAATATAACATTTTCAAAAAATGGACATGGGACACAAAAGATATGCATGCTAGAGTCAAAAATAGAACTTTGGACTTCAACTACAAAAATGAGCAACTAAACTACATCAAAACCTAAAAATACTTGCACCAATGTGTTTGCCTTGGAACCAACTTTCTGGCACTTCTTTCGAATTGGAAAAATACCTCTGTATGCTCAAGATATGGCCAAAAAACCAACTATAGATCAAACCAGACCCTCAAGAGGTGCAAGAGGGCTGATGTAGGATGATGTCATGCTGACACCAACAAATCATGACAAAAAATTTGACAGCCTAGGGGTTGTCACAGCAGAAAAAGGTGCCACATGGAAGGTCCATGTGGCAGCCATGTGGCAAATAATGATGTGTTAGGTTTGATGTGGCAGGGTCCACATGGCAAAGAGCCACATAGCATCCATGCCACATGTCACCTGCACAGTGTGCCAAGTGGCTCAAAATCCATGTGGGTAGTGACAGTCGGTCTAAGTGGAGTGTAGGTGGTTGGAGAGCTGAAAACACTAGCTGAGCACATAACTACCTAGTAGAGTGGAGGAACTAGTGCCAACTACTAGTGGAGCACTACGAATGGGTGGCAGATGGGTGGTGATTGAGCTGCAATAGTGTGATGGCTACATAGCTAATTGTGGTAGCCTATGGGCTAAGCACCCATGGAGTGGTGGTGGCCTGTGGGCTAAGCACCAGGGGTGTAGTGGTGACCCACCTTTTTAAATGTTTTTGTGTGCAAAAAATTCATATGGTTTTACGGTAGCCTGCTGGGGGGCCAATTTTTTTTTTCCCGAATGCCCTGTAGCTATAAAAAAAAAAAAAATTATATGAATCTTGACTATAAATGGCCTTTTGGATCCTATTGTAACACCTATTTAGGCCTAAAGTGCTCTGAAAGAATGCTCTTCCCCCGAATTGAAGAAAAATACACAAACAAACTAGGGTTTGTGTCTCTGAATTATGGCTTCAAAAAACCTTCAATGAACTAGTAGTATGGAGGCTCTAATACCATGTAGGAGTTGATGAAATCCAACTCCACAACTCACCAAGATCACCTGCATGCAAATAACCTATCTAAGGGAAACCAAGAAGGAAGAGGTGGAGCTTGGAAAAATCCTAAATGGACTTCAGAGAGAACATATTACAAAACAAGAAAATATATTTAGAATGAAAATGAGATGTGATAATACAATGAGAGAGAGCTCAAATATAAAAGCCTCATGGAAGCTTGTGGAACAAGCTGGAAAGTTGTAGAACATAAGGTTGACAACTAAGCATCTACAAAAAGGTGGAACATGCTAGAAGAGAACAAACTCCCATGTTGTGAACAACTCATCACTAAAACTATTAAATGAATGTATTAACCTAAGTAAACTTAAGTAAATAGAATAAATAAATAATTATTAATTATTTACTCTAACAATACAAAGGTAAAATCTCTCTATTATATTTTTCTTGTGAAAGAATTGGTCATATTGCTACTAGGTGTCCAAACAAAGAAAGCTAGGAAAAAAAGAACAATTAAAAAGGAAAGAAGGAATTCAAAAGTCACAAATCCTACAAATAAAAAGGTAAGAAACTTGTTTTATGGCTAAAGATTCTAATAATAGTGAAGATGAAATAGTGTATATTGTTGTAAAAGATGAATCTGATGATGAAGGAGATAAGATGGAACTTGTTTCTCATGTTAGCAAAAATGATATGTGGATCATAGATAATGGATGTTCTCACCATATGACTAGATATAAAACTAAGTTTGAACATTTTGAACACTATGATGGAGGTAGTGTAAGGTTTGGAAACAATGAACCTTGTTGCACGAAAGGAAAAGGTTGTATCTCATTAGCCAATGAACTTATATATGACAATGCCTATTGGGTTGAAGGACTTAAACATAATCTACTAACTGTGGTATAGCTAAACAACATTGGATTCAAGGAAGACTTCATGAATGGCAAGGCAAGATTTTTGGATAATAAAGGAAATCTGATTGGATCAGGCAAACAAATAAAAGGTAATCTATTTTATCATGATCTTGGTGATTTCTCATGTTTTATTGCTCAAGTAGAAGAAAGCTAGTTATGGCACAAAAGACTATATCATGTAAACTTTGATAATATAGTCAAGATAATAAAACTCAGTAGAGTAAGAGGTATCCCTAGTTTGAAACCTGATGTTGGATTATGCAAAAAATACCAAATTGGTAAAATGGGAAAGACTAGTTTTAAGAGCAAAAACTATCAGCTAGAAGATGTCTTAAAAATTGTGCATGCTGATTTCTGTGGACCCATTGGAGTAGAAAGCTATAGTGGAGAAATATTTTTCATTCTATTTGTTGATGACTATTCTAGAATGATGACTATTATGTATCTGAAAGAAAAATTAGAAGTTTTTGAAATGTTCAAATGGTATCTTGCAAGAGTGGAAAAAGAAACTAGAAAAACATTGAAATGCTTAAGATTAGATAGAGGTGGTGAATTCATATCAAATGAATTCAAAAATTTCTACATTGAAAGAGGGATCAAAAAATAGGTATCAGCCCTTGGTACTCTTGAGTAGAATCGAATAGCTAAAGGAAGAAACAGATCCATCATAGATTGTGCAAGGACACTAATTATTGAGAAAAATGTTGTATCAAATAATGGAAGGAAGCTATTAGCACTACAGTTCATACTTTGAACCAAGTTTAGTTGAAGGAGGACTCAAACAAAACTTCCTATGAACTATGGTATGGCTACAAACCCAATGCAAGTAACTTGAAAGTATTTGGCAACAAATGTTATATCTTGAAAGAATCTAGAAATGACAAATTTGATGTAAAAGGTGATGAAGGTATATTTCTAGGATATTCTTGTAGAAGTAAAGCATACAAATGTTTGAATTTTTCCACTCACAAAATCATAGAAAGTGCACATGTGAGAATTAATGAGTTTGTAGAAAAGAGTGAAGAAGAAAGCAAAAAGGAATCAGAAGATTACAAAATATTTGTCTACTACAAACCTAATACATTGCCAAACATATTTGAAAAAAAGGAGACCTCATCTCCTAAGCTCCCCAAGTCTCCAATAGTTACCAAGTTATAGGAAGTGCAAATTGAATTAGCAGGACCAGAGTCACATTTAGAGGCTACCGAGTTAGTGCATACTAAGTGTGAAGGACCTGAGCCTAAAGTTGAGATTCAAAATGAAGATATAAAATCCATTCAAAAGTTAAAGAACCTATATTGGCTAAATATGTCAGAAAGCATCATGCACTTGATTAGATCATTGGATATAAATCAGATGGAAATATGACAAGAAGAAAACTAAAAGGTGCATGTTTACTTGTTGAATTTGAACCTAGAATGTTAGGATAAAACCATGGATAGAAATAAAAACTACATGAAAATATAACCAATAATAGAAAATAATAGATCACACAGAAATGAACATTGGTAACCTTTAGCCACTCCTTCACTATTGAACTTAAGCCCCAAAGCTATCTGCAACATGATGACCCACAAGACCTTTCCAAATAGCCATGCTTCATTATAGATCTCTAATTCATTTAAATTTCCATGTACATCCTTTCTTGCATACTCAAAATTCTGTGATGGAAAAGAATATTCAACATATTCTAGATGCATTACTGGAATAGAGTTTGTTTCATCTTTTTCAGCATTATCATTTCTATTTGTTCCATCATCTTCCTTAGTAGAGATATCATCTTTCAAATTAGGATTATCAAAACCAAAATATTGAAAATCTTTTAGGAAAGAAATATCATCATACCTTTTGCAAGTACTGTCAAGAATAACTTCTGATTTCAAATCATAGCTGAAAAATGCATCTGCATTTTCCACATGCTTTAACTTCTTTTGTGAAGGATAAAGACAATCATTAGATTTAGTATATGTTGTTGGAAAATAGTCACATATATTTACTCTACTGCTAGCAAAATGATCAAGAATACTAGCATCAAAATAGTTGCAAGCATCATTAACTTCAGATTTCAAGCCTGGGCTAAAATTGAATGGTTCTTTATTACCCGCAGACTCTATCAGAACTAAAACATCCTCTTCATATCAAGCATTTGTTAAATCTGAAAAATGTTCCTCTGAATTCAAAACTTTAATATTTGAATTAACTATAGAAAATCCATATGTGTCTAATACCATGAATTGATCATTCTTTATTTCAAGATTATGAATATCTTCATCTAATTCTTTATCTTCTACATGACATTTTAAAACTTCACCAGTCATTGAAATCTTTTCCTCTTCAACATCTACATTCTCAAATTTAATAAGATGACCACTAAAACATAATGTAGCCAGTTCATTAGTTTCAGGAAGATAACAATTGGAAGCATAATCCTCGTCTATTTTTCTTTCAATTTTTCTTGTAATCTCTTCAACCATATTTTCAGACTTGGAAAAACATTCATCAAGAGGATTAGTCATTGCATTTTCTTCAAGACAAATGGATTCCAAAATAGGCTCATCATCAACTTTTTCAATTTGAAAATTATTTTTGCCAAAGTCTTCCATGAAATTAAAATTTTCATGATGTAGAGATACATTAACTATCTGATCATCTTCATGCAATAGATTATTTTTGTCTTCTTCAAATTTGAAACTTTTTAAATTAGAAGTAAATGAAGGTATGAAAGAACAATATTTATCTATTGTCCTTACCAATTCTTTATCACTGTAGGAGATGTCTTCATCTGCTAAAAGTTATACTTCCAGATCCTTTACATCCAAGTCTGATTTATATTCTAAAAATAAATTTCCAAAGTGCATAGGTTTATTACTACATTCACTAGCTTGCTCTAAAAAACTTCTTTGATATGAATTGTTGGAGCTTGGGAGCTATCATTTCAAGGCAAGCAATTCATTAAACAATTTCTAAATCAAGTCTTCTAGTGAGGTTGATTCAGTGATGCTGGCTTTGTTATGAATTTCATGATTCCATATACCTGCAACGATCATGTCATCTTCCAATTATACAGAAATTCTTTGAGTTGCCTCCAAATCTGTAGGTCTGGATCTTCTCAATTTGAAGCCTATGTCAGGAGACATAGCACTGATAAAGAAAGTTTTCAAATTGTGTGCAGTAAGTCTATTTGCTGCTAGAATTCTATGAATGATCTTATTGAAGTTAGCAACAAAAACTCTCATTCTTGTAGAAGATAACTTCTTTGCTGATGCTAGTTGAGTCATCAAATCATATTCATCTTCAACAATCTTGAAATGATCTTCAAATGTTTCTCTCATGGTATCCCAATTTTTGATGGATCCATTGGCCAAATGATAAAACCAATCTGTAGTCACCTCAATAAGAGTCTCAACAAATAATCGAACTACAACATCTTCGTGATTAATTCCCAAAATATTCATAGCTGTGAAGAATTTTCTTATGTGTTCATCATTAGTAATCCTTCCATCTCCTGAGAACTTGGGTATATGCTTTCTAGAACTCGAAGGAGGAGGATGATAGGCTGCAAAATTAAGTGGACCAGTAGCAACCGCCCAAGGTGTAGCCATGTCTTATTGCAATAAAGTGACAGAAATATGAATCAAATTTATGGAAAGATAATGATGTTACCTGAATCATGAGCAACCAATTTTCCAGCCAGTTCTCCAAAAATCTATTCTAATAGGCATGATCTTTTTTACAATGGAGTCGCCAAGCTCTGAGTAGCAGAGAAAATGAATATTGTAGCTTGAAAAATCAAAGTATTCTTCCTCTTAGTCACCAAAAACATGAGCTGGGAACCTAAATGATAAGAACTTTCAAATCTTTCAAACTCTGATATAAAATAGGTTCTTTTAAATACACAAAATTGCCAATCTCAAGCAAAGATAACAATAATAAACTAAAAAAACAATCCCTAGACTGATCTTCTTGTCCAACTCCCTAGCAGAGTCGCCAAAAATGTGTTGGTAAATAGACTGTTCTTCTTCTTTTCCTCTTTTTATGTGCCCAAACTTATAATGAAGAACAACTTTACACAACAATTAGGAAACCATTTCTAAGAATATCTAGTTTCCCTCTGAATTGAGGTACAACTCCCTATGTAAATGATATTCAATGAATTATGTTTTATCTCTAATTCCTACTATGGGGTATGTTCTTAACTAGAGAATAGCAGAGGCAAAACCAAGCTAATCCTATCCAGGACTAACTCAAGCAAATTTAGATACTAATCCCATCCAATTTTAGGAACTCACACATCCTATGACTTCCCAACATTGGTGATGCAAGAATGATGTTTGTTATGCAAATGCAATCACATGAGATGAAAAATGAAGATTGAAAATTCAAACCTTTGCAATAGGATCAGTTGACAGTACTCTGGTCTATCTCCCAATCACCATTTGACCAAGAATACAAGAAAGTGCTCAAAACTAATCATAACAATACTCCAATTGAAAGTAATCAAAAAAGTGTTTCCCAAATACTTTGATTCATTAAAAAACTCTTCCTTATTTTAAACACACAAACACAATACTTTGATCATATTTTCTTGCAAACTATAGGCAAATCTATTACAAAAATTGAACATTATTCTTAATACATGAATGAAAATATGAAAAATAAAACATGCTATCTCCTCCACTCCAGCTCTCTGACTGTATGTAGAAAAGGGAAGCGCATAGACAATAAAGAATTGACACCAAGTATGATTGTCTCTGCAACCTCTCTTTATGCCAACAATTTTCCGATCCTCAATACTAAGTTTCCTACAACATTTATAGAATTTTCTTACAATCCATAGAGTTCACAGGAACTCATGATCTTTCATCTTCTTTGAATACCAAAAATCAAGAGACAATATATTGTGAAAATGCAAGGAATATGGATCAAGTCAATCCTGTCTTTTCACTTCCTCATAGAGGAAACTAAATAATCCTTTTGCTATTTAAAACTTTGAATCAGGATATGAATATCAAGCTACCATTTATTATAAAATATAGACTTTCAATGCCTCTATGCCTCTAAAAAGTCTCTAAACCAGATTCTATATTATGATCTCTTGGTGTCACTTTAGATCTAGAAAATAATGTCCTGTCCTTTGGGGAATGATCAGGAATGAAGTGCATTGCAACAAGATGTTTCTTAGCTGTCATGATAGAAAGTTCCCATACTACAAAACTAGAGCATTTGAGGGTGATAACTCACCCAAAAGTTGAGCATGGAAAACATGAACATCAAAAGGCCAATATGTTACAAGAATATAATCTTGGCATATATCCATCACCATAGGCCTTCCCAAGAGAACCCTTCGACAAAGCAGGGAGGATTGATCAAGATGATATCTTGGATAAAAGAGCAACTCATAAGTGTTGGAAGAATCATTATAGTTGCAAATGACTATTATTTTTCCAAGCCATAACAAGCCTACACAATGAATTCTTTGTTCTTGGGTAACATCCCCAAACACATGCCATCTTTTTGCCCGCAAGTCATACAGTATCATTCCTTGATGAACAGCAATAGCCAAGTACATCCCATCTTTTCTAGTAGCCACATGCAACACTGGCTAGTTCTAAGAAATATAGGATACTGGAAGAACAAGATGTTGAAGTTTAAGTTCATCTTCATCTACTGACTGCACAATAAGCACTCAATCTTCAGCATAAATCACCTATCGCATGTGTGTGGCACCTGAAATTCTTCTATTTAAACAACATTTACCAAAAGGTATGGCTAGAACTCTTTCAGCAGACTGTTGTTCAACTGCAATAGTCTATATCCATATTCATCCCATCCCATGCATGCAACACCCCCAACCATAGGTTCACATTTATATTCTTGATTTGACTTTAACATTGGAGATAAAGAAGAATTTATGCCAATTTGAAGAATAGTATTCATCAGATGACACCCTGTTGTAGACCATACTATAAGTCCCCTAAGTTTCCACCCAATAGAAAATGCACAATTATCTAGCATCCATGCTATATAGTTGACTGCTCTAGTGTCTTCTACAGAGTAGCCCCAATCATACAAAGAAACTATACGTAGAAGAGTGGCCCATTTTTCCCCTCCATCAGCTATCTCATACCCACTCAAAGTATCCCATAAGTTCTTAGAACCATTTTCTATGATTCCTGTGTACCTCTTTGATGGCTCAAAATTTATTTTGACCAATTTGAGTTGTTCCAAAAACTGCACACAAACAAAGATATGACCACATTTTGTGAATTTGATTGAGTTCAAAACCAAATTTGTTACAATTTGTCGAAATCACACAAGATCACCAATAAGAATCTCTGGCACCTTCTTGACTCAATTTTTTCCTGATCGAGCACTTCATTTATAAGTGTTATGAGGGAATCTCCACTAGCTTGAGCTATTTTTGCAAAGTCTTTTTGAGTTGCATCTAACTCTTTCTCCATTAAAATTCCCAACATTCCTAGAATGCCATTCATGGGGGTCCTTATCTCATGAGAAATAATAGCTAGAAACTGTGATTTGGCAACATCTGCTACTTCAACCCACACTTCCAATTCCTCCATTTTATGAAAGTCTTCTTCAACTTTAGCAATGTGGTTCAATGCTGCATCAAATATATGTAAAAACAACAAAGAAATTAAAATTACTCCAAATGACATCATAATTGTTGACCATGGCAGGGGAGGCTCTTCAATGAACCTGAAAACCATCTCATGTTTACGCATTGGATCTCCAAAATTAAGTTTTCTGACATGTGATTATCCATTTTTTGTAACACTTTTTCCATACATCTTTATTGAGTTCGATTTATTGGTAGTGTCATAGACATTCACCTCGATGGTCTGATTTCCTGCAAGTTGTCCTAGTAAAGATATCACCAATTGCTCTACATCAAATGATCCACCTAAGTACCCTGCTATTGCTTCAATGCACTCCTCATGTGTAGCATCAGGAGGTACATTAGTTTTGTAGATAGGAAAAGTCAAAATTACTCCAAGATTTCTAGATGTTAGTTTGAAAGGATGAGTGAGAACTCCTTTCCCAGATTCTTTGGCTCAAAAGACATTATCCCGATCCTCATTAATGTCCAAAAGCAGCATAAGTCAATCAATAGTACTCCTATGAATCCTTACCACTCATCACATCACACTTATGAATTTTTTTTTAATAGTTTTCTATGAGAATATTATTGGTGCATATTCATCTTGTATAGGTGCAATCATATTCACTCTCACATGGGTCAAGTGAATCATTACGGTTCTTTGGCATCTTAAGAATTTGTCACCCTTGCTCTTTCTCGAACTACTCTCTCTCTGAGTGAAGAACCCTTTGAGCATATGAAACCCCAGTAGTCAGTGGTCTCTCAAAATTCATTTGTTCAAAAAAGTTAGAAAATGTCTCCAAAGCACCATTATTTGAACTTTGCCCAAAGCTATAAACTTGGATGTGATCCAGTCTATGAATCTCCATAATCTACTTTTGAAAATTGAGACATATGAATTTCTTTACAAGGAATAGAATTTGATCCTTCTAATGCCACCTTTTTCAATGTGCCATATGAAGAACTTCATTCTAAGACTTTTTGAATGCCTGGAAACTGAAATCACCAACCATTCCTCTACTGAAAAGATCATTAATTGAAAGATCATAATCTTTGCCAGATTAGGTGCTAAAACTTACCCAAACAATGAGACCATGAAAACATCCCACTCAACTTAAAACAAAAAGGCAAATGAAGGGAAATCTGGCAAAGATTGTCTACCTATAATGACTTAGACCTAGACTCAAGACTGACTAGACTGACTTGATATGACCAATATTGCCAAAAAAAAATGGGTGACTTAAAGTCAGGCAACACTCATATACCTACTAACGAACCCCATTGCATGGGCAATATCTAGCCTAGTGCATACCATAGCATACATCAAGCTTCCTACAGCTGAAGCATAGGGTAACTTGGACATATTATCCTCCTCTTCATGTGTCTTAGGAAACATCTCCTTAGTCAATTTAAAATGACCATGTAAAGGTGGGCTAACAGCTTTAGCATTCTCCATAGAGAAACATTACAACACCTTCTCAACATAATTAGCCTAAGATAGTGTCAATGTTTTTTTCTTCCTATCTCTGCAAATCTTCATACCAAGGATTTTTTTTGCTGCCCCCAAATTCTTCATAGCAAATGCATGTGCTAACTAGTGTTTCAGCCCCTTAATATGATCCATGTTAGACCTAGCTATAAGCATATCATCAACATATAAACATAAAATAATGTAGCTATCATTATCCAAAATCTTAAAATAAACACAATAATCTGAATGATACCTGTTATAGCGACGCTCATGCATAAACCTATCAAATTTTAGATACCATTGCCGAGGTGCTTGCTTCAAGCCATATAAACTTTTCTTCAATTTGCACACTAGATTCTCCTTACCTTTGACCTCAAATCTCTGTGGCTGAGCCATATATATTTCTTCATCCAAATCACCATGAAGGAAGGCTATTTTAACATCCAGCTACTCTAAATGCAAATCTTCAGTAGCCACAAGACTTAAAATAGTACGGATAGAAGTCATTTCAACAATAGGAGAAAATATCTCATCAAAATCAATTCCCTTTTTCTGTGCAAATCCTTTTACAACTAACCTGGCCTTAAATCTTTTGTACCTCCTTCCTCTTCTTTCAACCTATAAACCCACTTATTCTGTAAAGCCCTTTTACCTACAGGCAACTTGCACAAATCCCATGTCTTATTCTTTAGCAAAGAGTCCATTTCATATTTCATTGTAGACTCCCACTAAATCTTAGTATCCACCTACACAGCTTCATCATAACTTTTAGGTTCACCAGCATCAGTAAGTAAAATAGAATACAAAGAGGGAGAAAATCTTTGTGGAGGTCTAATTTTCCTTTTTGACCATCTAACATTCACTGGTGTGTGTGGTATTTTTTGTTGCAGTTGTTGCACATCATGAGGAATGGCTAGAACATTAGCTTTTGGAGTATCATCCAACACTACATAATCATCTTCTTTCTTCTCATGTTGCTGCAACAGATCTTTGTACAACACTTTCTCATTGAATATGACATTTTGGCTTCTTACAATTTTATGATTTTCAAAATCCCAAAGCTTATAACCAAATTCATTAATGCCATATCCAACAAAGACACATTTCTTTGATTTAGCTTCTAGCTTGGTTCTATTTTTGGAGTCTATATGAGCAAAAGCTTCACAACCAAAGGTCTTGAGAGAAGAATAACTCACCTTCTTACCAATCCATGCCTCCTCTAGAATACCATAGCCCAAAGGAGTAGAGGGACCTCTATTAATCAAATATACAACAATATTGATAGCCTCCACCCATATGTGCAAGGGCAACCCAGCATGCAACCTCATGCTCCTTGTGTGCTCCATTATAGTCCTATTCATGCATTCAGCCACTCCATTTTCTTGTGGTGTCCTGAGAATAGTTTTTTGTCTAAGAATACCATTAGTGGAGAAATAATATTCAAATTCATGGCTGCAATACTCACCACCATTATTAGATTTGAGACATTTTAATTTCTTACCAGTCTCATTTTCAACCAAGAATTTCCATTTCTTAAAAGTTTGAAATACATCAGATTTTTGTCTAAAGAAATAAACCCATAATTTTCTAGTTGCATCATCAATAAATGTAACATAATAATGAGATCCACCAAGGGAAAATACCTAATCTAGTCCCCATACATTTGTATACACAAGCTCTAATTTCTCCTTTTTATTTTCCTTCCCAGTCTTTACAAAACTCACTCTCTTTTGTTTTCCATACACACAACTTTCATAGATATCCATATAAACACATTTAAGAACTGGTAAAACTTTCTTTGAATGAATTACTTTCATACCTTTCTCATTAATGTGCCCAAGTCTGTTGTGCCACAACATTATATCAGAATCTACAACAGCTATTTGTTCTCCCTGCTCAACTGCAGCAATTGTTCCTGAACATTCATTTTTCTCTAAAATAATCAAAGTAGAAGGAACAATATGACCTATACAAAGATATAAGGTGCCTACTTTCACACCTTTTTCTACTACAAGGGAACGTTTTGAAACCTTCCAATTTTTATCATTAAAAGTAACTACACAACCCTCATTGCTGAGTTGCCTAGCTGAAATTAAATTCCTACTCAGCCTTGGAACATTTCTTACCTCATGTAGTAGCCAATAATTCACATTCTGCAACTTAATCTTAATTTTTCCCTTTCCAACAATCTGACAAGGTTCATTATCCCCCAAATAAACAAGCCCAAAATCTCCTTGGACATAATCAATGAAATAACCTCTATGAGGTGTAGCATGAAATGAAGCACCAGAATCTAGAACCCATGAATCATCAACACTTTCTAAAGATAAAAGCAAAGCATCCTCTTCGGATTTGTTACTTACCACATTTGCCTCCTTGTCTCCATCTGATTTATCTCCTTCATTTTTCTTTTCATTCTAGCAATCTTTCTTTTTATGACCTAGTTTCCAACAGTGCTAGCAATCGTTCGGTCCTCTAAATTGAGACCTTTTCCCCTTTGACTTTCCTCTTGATTTCCCATGATTTTTAGAGTTACTTCCTCTCTCAGTCATTCTACCCCTAATTTGTGCATTCAAAGCACTTCCTAATGTAGATCCACTTGAGGATTTTCTATGAGTTTCCTCACTCAAAACAACACCAATCACATCTTCACATTTTAGGGTACTAGATCCAGGAACATAATTACTCATAGCCATTACCAAGCCATTCCAACTTTCAGGCAAAGAACACAAAATCAAGAGAGCCTTAATTTCTTCATCAAAATTGATACCCACAAAAGATAATTGACTAGTAATAGTATTAAACTCATTTAAATGATCTACAACAGATCCACCTTCTTCTATTTTCATATTAAATAAACGCTTCATGAGAAATACCTTGTTTGAAGTGGAGGGCTTTTCATACAGTGTCACTAGGGTTTTCATCAACTCTTTTGTCGTCTTCTCTTTTGTAATATTAAATTCCACTGATGGTGCTAAGCATAACTAAATTCTTCCAAGTGCCTTTCTATCCAAAAGATCCCATTTAGCATCTGACATAGATCCTTGATTCTTGGCTTTTCCTTCCAAAGGCTTCCATAAATCCTTTTGATAAAGATAATCTTCCATTTGCATCTTCCATAACTGAAAGTTCTACCCATTAAACCTATCAACCCTCAGCTTACCCTCATCTACCATCACTCCCACTCAACCATGAGACTCCCACTTAACTGTGAGACTTTCCTACATAGGATAATTGAAAGACAACCTTGCTCTAATACCACTTGTTAGGATAAAACCATAGACAGAAATAAAAACTACATGCAAATATAACCAATAACAAAAAATAATAGATCACACATAAATGAACAAAAGACACCAAGATTTAATGTGGTTCACCCAATCCTTGGGCTATGTCCACCAAATAGCAAGTCCAATCTTATTACAATTCAGTGATTACAACCTGATTACAATCCATAATCCCTTTCAGCTCAATACTGTTGCAAGAACCAATTTTGCATCACACTATGAAACAATCCCTAACCCTAAGCCCTTTTATACAAGTATTAAACCGCTTTAGTGTTATAACATGTCAGCCATAAATTAGCCATAACTTTAGTGGTGAACCCCACTAATTATGGAGTATGTACAGTACTTTCCTGATCAGTCACCATACTCTAACATAGAAGTGTTAAAGATGAACTAGAAAGTGAAAGCTAGATTGAGGATATGAATGAAGAAATACAATAGATAAAAAAGAATAAAACTTGGACTCTTGTTCCTAGAACTAAGGATAAAAATATAATTGGTACAAAATGGGTATTCAAAAATAAGTTGAATTTCCTTGCCCTAAAATTTACTAGCAAAATGCAACAAATTTTTTTCTTTTGAATCTACTAAGTTAATACATGCTACACTAATTAGGTTAAGGAAAGAGGACATAGGATTAAAGTGAGTAATGAATACATATCATTAAGATACAGGGTTGACATCTCCACATATTGTTTGTGTTCAAACCCCTAAGTCCTGACACTATGGAAACCCTTAGTTCTTACTGAATGAGCTGACCAATTGAACATTAGCTACAATATCTAGTTCAAGATACCTTTGGGGGTGTGTTTCCAAGATCCTAAGTTGGCTATGTGGCTATCCATTATTACACTGTACTAGTTCAATATTTTTGAAGAGTCTAATACTACATATAAGGATTAAATGGTCGTGACATACTAATCCATTATCTAGA
Organism: Cupressus sempervirens; assembly: GCA_028749045.1. Lineage (NCBI taxonomy): Eukaryota > Viridiplantae > Streptophyta > Pinopsida > Cupressales > Cupressaceae > Cupressus > Cupressus sempervirens. The sequence goes on from CM053786.1 coordinate 813,774,591, forward strand.
TATAATTATGTCTCATGTGAGCATATTAAACATTTATCATTAACTTGTTTATAACATCTAACTCATTTGCTATTATAAACCGACTCGAGTTATAATATTTTGAATCATGCTTATATATGTATGCTTTTACAAGATGATCTTAGTTCTCTACATTTCTAGGCCAATTCCATTCCATTTTATTTGATTATTAATTGTTATATTGTGTCTATAGGTATACTAATTTTGATGAGATCTTTTATATTTTCATTTCATTAACGCTAAATTGAACTAGACTCGCTTGATACTCCTATCATTTAAAATGAATTTCATCACATTTCTAACAATGATGGATGCACACCATACCCAAATTCTTATTGTCACTGTATCAAAAAAAATCAATTTCCACATTTATCTTCTACCCTTACATATATCTTACCTCTATATAATTTAGTTTCCTTATGACTTCTAAAGTTTTTCTATAACCCCAAGTTACTTAATAAATTCTCATAATCCAAATTACTTTAATACATTTCCCTTAATTCTATGTAAGTGACATACATATGATTATTAATTCTATTTAATTCCTAACATAATATAAATCTCTTAAAATCATTACTAACAAATGATTATAATCTAATTATATTATACAAGCCCACCCAAAAACTAATTCTAAAATTAGTACTTAGTGCCTTAAATTTCTTTCCACTACATTTAAAACACCAAAAAAAAAAAACAACCCCATTTCCTATGGTGACTTATCCCCAAATTATCAACTCCAAAATGGGCACCAAATCTTCTTTTCTTATAACTAACCTCCATTTTCCATTCTCAACGTGGCCTACCTCCTTCCTAGGTCCACGTGACATGGGGGTGGGCTTAGAGGGTACTTTTTCTGCCCTACGTTTCCGTAGGTTCATGTGTTGGGGAAACGAAACTAAATAAAATAAGCCTTTGCATTATTTTAATTGTTTGAAACATAACTCAAACAAGAGTTGTGTTACAACAAGAGTCCAGCCTAATAGTAAAAAAATAAATATTGTTTGAATAGATTGAACAAACATTGGCATAAGTAAATGATTGTAAATAATTATAAGAAGAAAATTAAAATAAAGTAATATAAACTAATAATTATTAAAAAGTAAATCAAGTAAATTAATTTTATAAGTTTTAAAATAAAATTTAATTCTTTTATAATATAAGAACATAGAATAATGAAATAGAAAATTAGAGAAAATTAGAGGAAAGTGTTGTTTGAACATATATTTTTTATTTTAAATCAATAGGTACAATATTATTTTAAATCAATTGACTTAAATAATTTCATTTATATGATGACTTCAAATTTTCTTCATAATTTATGAATTTATTCTAGCGTATTTACTATCAATCTATTTAAATAATATGTATTTCATTACTATCTACTAAAATAAAAAATTACTCAAACTTTTTTTTCAATATAAACATTAAATGGGTAAATATTGTGGTGCTTATCTCTAAATGCAATTCTATTATTGACCCTAACCTAACGTAATAGTAAATCTAATCTTAATTGAATTCTCATACTAAACTCTAACTTTACTTGTAAAACTAATTTGAATGCTAAACTTAAATCTCATCTTAAAATTATAATAATGAAGGAGATTAGGGATTATATATATATATATTTCAAAAAAATTATTATATAAAATAAAGTATATAATAAAATTTAATAACATTTATAAAATTTAATTAACTTCTATAATAAATTTTATAATTTATTTTTTAGTCCTTTCCTTTCTCCATACTACTAGTTATATATATTATATAGCATATAATATATAAAGAGAAAGTCTACAGATATGGAGACTTAAATTTACTTTAAAAAAAAAACTTTAGTTGATTAGACAATTTTTTTGTAATTTTCAGAATGAAAAATTAATTAAACCCCTAGCAAAAATAGGGTCAACCAATAAGAAAAAATAAATACTTTTCAAGAAATTCAAAAAAAAAAAAAAGACACTTCAAACATTAGAAATCATGTTTAATATTTTGCAAAGGCACAGCTTTTAAGGCAAACTAATAGCCTAAAATCAGGTGAAAACATAAGTCTCAGCCTATAAATAGGCTGTAATAATAACCAACAACTCCTCTCTCATCCCCAAACACATGTACTACTACCGAGGCAAGATTTTATTAGGGAAGGTGTTACTGCAAAAATCTGCATACAATTACTTGCTAGGCATGGGAGTATTTTTTTCACGGGAAGAGTCTTAGTCTTTGTCAGAAAACATAATTTTTTGTCCCCTCTTACATACGATTAGTGTTAGTTTTTCTTTTTTTTGTATTTGGTCTTCTTTATTTATTTTAAAAGATATATATAATGTTGGGTCCACTACATGGCTGCTAGGATACATATCCAGGAATAGTCTTTTTGCTTATTATTATTATTTTGTTTTTTAAAAGGTAAAAGGTGAAATAGGATATGGTAGCTTCCATAGGGGGTATATTAGCTTATTGTTAGGTGTCTAAGCTAATGTCTTAATGATTTTGACATGTCCTTGTTTCTATACAAGTATATTTTATGCAAATTTGGGGTCAGGGGATTAGAATTTTTTGTTTGTCTTAACAAGAATTTTGAAGAGTACACACTCTATAATCTTTTGGTCTAAAATTAGTACACATTTTTTTAAAATATATTAGTAATCCTTCAAGCCCATGATTCTAGGAATCTTCCTTTGATTAAAATATTACTCTATATTCTAGGAGAGGATTTTATCTTCCTCTCCATACATTTTCCAGAGAGTGGAATGTATGCCTACAGCAAGTTATGTTCTAAAACTTATACATTAGTTGTCATCCAACTATTTCCTTTACTTCTATAGTCTAAGACATTCATGATATTTATTACAATGGTATATTAAGGATTACTAAACATGTTATGATAGCCTAAATTAATGAACTTGTAGATTCATTTGGACAATAATCTCCATACAAATACACATGTAGAATACATGAAACAACTCTTATATGAAACAAACTGATTATTTTTATCTATGAATTTAGGAGATTGGAAACCATTTGATCAAGCCCAATAATGCATTCTCTTGAGAGGACCAATTTGAATATTCATGCATATATATTTTTCAATGGAGCTGAATTGTAGGATAATGCAAAAGAGTAAATCTACCTATCATTACAACCTTTACTATGATATCAATTTTAATCTGAAAACTTATGCATATGACTCAAGAACCTTCAAGTATTTTGAAATTTCTATTGATATCCATAACATGACTATAAGCCAAATGCAATTCCATTATCTCAAAATGCCTATTCTACTATGATTCTTTACTCTTTTCACATCAATACACTCATATTCAAGACATTGAAATAGCAATACCATTACAATGAATTCCTCTTCCATGATACTCTCACAATACACAAAAGTTGGTGGAAACAATGTTTCACAAATATGCACAAAGGAATACTTTCCACAATACAAAGATACTCATAACCCTTCCAATGGACAAATGAAATGAGACAATAACATTACTTGTATAACACATTTAAATACATATAACAAGGTGTAGTAGGCCTTCTATCCAACATAAACACAATAAAGCCTCCTTCTCCTATGCTTGTGGAAAGACATCAAGAACTCCAAACCACCAAGATCATCCACTAAGAACCTGCATAGGAGAGATAAAAATGATGAACCATGGAGGCTCACCTCCCAACCTAGGCTTCTATGAAGCCACCCACCGAGCAAGGGAAACAAGGACCAAACAGGTTGCACACATACTTCACAAAATTTTGCATGAAAACACAACACAAACACAATAAACACCCTTCCATGGCTTGCACAATGATTCACCATTGGAATCATAAAATGTTGGGTGAAGGTGGGTTCTTCAAGGAGGAGAAATTCTAACAACATAAATATCATATTGCTAATGCATTTTGCCTCTCGAGGCCACCACAACATAAAAAACATATTTCCACTGCATTGCCTCTCAAGGCCTTCAAAACAACCATCTTCTCCTCATCCACCAAACCTCCTTGTACCTCCCAAACAACAAGATTCATGGCCATGATGGAGCCCATGCTCCATGATAATAACAAACCTCATCATGTGGTAAAAAAAAATTCCTTTTTCACCTGCAATGTCAAGCCCAACTTATGTCCTTCACCCAAGGATTCTCTGCCCTCCCAAGGGTGAGTGAAGCCTTCACGCCCATAATCACAATCAACACTCACATTCAAACAAGAAACAACAACAAAAAAATGAAGAACAACAAAACAAAACCAAGAAAGGATCTCCAAAAGCACAAAACACATTCACTTCTTCCCAACACAATGACAAGCTCATAACACAAGATTGACAATACAATGCATACTCCATTGATAACTTTTCACACTTGCAAATTTTCTCATCCATGCTAAAGGAAAGAAAAGTAAAAGAAACTAGTTTTGAGGCACCAACCTTGGTCCAAGCTAGGGTAAGGATAGTTGTAGTAGAGCTCCCCTCATCTCCCTCCAAAACTTAGTTGTCTCTAAAATTAGAGAGTGGGTGAAGAACCCACTAACTTGTCACCCCTCCACTAAAAAGACCCTCTACTACCTTTTTTTAGTAAGAACATCAAGCCTCCCTATCTTACATTGTTGATCCTCCAAAATAAGAAGGTTGACCAAGTGGGATGGTGAGGGTACTCTCATGGGGAGACTCAAAATTTCGAATTGGTTCAAGAGGGCTTGGTTTAAGGGGTCCCCTAAGCTAGGTAATCACTAAAATAGTTGAATTTAGGCACCTAACAAATTATACTACCATTAGGGTGGCTTATTTTCAATAAAAAGACACTCTAGGATCCCATTTAGGCTCCCTAAAATCCCTCACAAGTTTGAATTCGAAAATCAACATGATATTGACCCATCCTAATACTTTCTCCCAAGTGGGTGTACTTATTAACTGAAGAAAATGAAAGAACTAAGATTAAGTGACCTTGTGGCCAACACCCTAGGTAACATGTCATCAACACATAGACAAATAAAAGTGTCAAGTGACACATTAAAATACATTACACTTCACCATCACATGTCCTTAATGCATCCAAATTATGATTAAACATTTCCTCATGCAAACAAATTTACATTACAAAAATAAAACACTTTCACAACGAGGCTTTTGAATCTTCCAAAGATTCGCCTTGGTTAAACTATGTTCACATAGGTTTGGAACTTGTTTCCCCCAAAAAATTTCCATGGTTCCACTTCCTGCACATTCAACTCAAGCATCAGTAGTCCAAGGAGGTTATATAAATTAATATCATAAATACCTATAATTTCAAATGTTACGTTATCTTATCAACATAATTCAAATAAATTTCCTTTCCTAATCATTTCAAGTAAATCATTCAAAATGTTAAAATATTAGGATCTGCATATCGAAATCTAATCAACATCTATCTATGTATCATAAATCATCATAATCGAATTAACATTTACCTATATACCACATTAAATCCTAAATCATCATTATCAAAATTAACATTTATCCACATTTAAATCATAGGCCATCGTAATCAAATTATCATTTATCTACATGTCATAGGTCATTGTAATCATCATATTATAATATAGTTTTATCATGTCATAAAGTTGCATCCATATGTGTTTCATCATTCCATTCACAATATCAAGTTCATAGTGCATATTGTAGAAGTAGAACACTTTTGTAAGTGTCAAAATCAATAGATAAAGTAAGCCATTGTCCTACTAGATCTTGAATAATGTCAAATATCCAAATACCAAATATAAATATTGAATCACAAGCATTTTTGCAATTCAGCCTCTATCAAAGCAATAGAAAAGGTCTAGTTTATGAACGAAATCATTAATTATATCATTTAGGCCTTAATGTGTAGACATAAATGTGGATCATCAAAATGGAGATATTAAAATAACATAACCCTATAGTCTTGAAAGTATATCAAAATACCAAATTACAATTACCACAATGTATTTATGTCATCTATACTATGACGGATTGGGTGAGGCCTCACATCCTCCCCCCCTAGGCATGAACCTCCTCCTGGAGTTCATCAAAAAGGTGCAAGTACTATGATATTATCTTTGTTGCATTTATAAATTTTGTCCCAACTTAAGTCTCCTACTTATTGGTGCTAATAGACCAATCTTTACCCTACTAAGGTCTAACTGCTAAATTGTTTATGTCCTTGCTTAAGGTCCTTAACATAGCATGCATCTATGATCTTATCTAGTTAATATACGTTATATACCTATGCTAAAAGAGGTTGTACCATATTTCATATTTATGACATACAAAGGGGTGGTGTCTTAGAAATCTTGTATAGTAGCTTGCAATGGATAACAAGAAGGTTTACTGGTACATTAATTCTCTAGATGGTTTCTCAATGATACTCCTCAGTATGGCCATTTCAATACAATATTCTTTCGAACCTAATCCACGAGAAAACGCCTCATAAATAACCTAAAATAAAAGGATCAATTTTACAGGACAACAACATAGATGTGGCCACACTGGTAAATCAAAATTAAAATAAGACATGTCCCTAAGGCACAATAGGACCAAGATCAAGAAAACTAGCAAAATGAAGTCATTGTAGGTAAGAAAAATTAAAAAAATTGTATAAATGCAAAATTTGAACAAAGGACTAACAAAATTTTACATTGAATAACAATTTCACAAGCATGATGTGGCCGTACCAAGGTTCCCTTATGGAGTAGAGGATAAATGTGTGTTTTATGGAACTAATGGTTTAGTAAGAAGTCTCATATCCCCTATGTCCCTAAGTGCTTCATGCATAGATCATGGTTTAATTTGGGTGCACTAATACATCTTACACTAGGTTGTCACTTATTGCATATGTTGAAACGTAATGGGTTAGGCACTTAGTGTTGAAACTAGACTCTACTAGTAGTTGATCTCAGAAGGGAACATATAATTATGCAACCTTGTCATAGAAATATCCTTTATTAATGATTCAATTTAACATCCTATCCTTGAGGGTAAGCATGGTTTATATAAACTATCATGTAAATTCTTTTTGAAAACTAGATTCCCAATTTGAATTGTGGCCAAATAGATGTGCCTGAATAAGTAATTATCCATATTGTCTACATTGAGATCACAACTCCTAGATAAATAATATCTACTTAAAGTTAAAAGTTCTATATGATGGTGTGATAAGTAGCAATCGTACTAAGAAATCAAACTATCAATTAAATCCTATATATAATATAGGAGTATCACACCTTGACACTTACAAATTTGACTATATCACACAATGGTGTCTCAAATGGATTATTCTTTAGTATCATAGACCCATATAAGAAGATAATAATTTCTTTACTCTATATATATCAGTTACTCCATGACCACCTTAATATCAATCATTTTGAGATCAATTTTCACTTCCATCTACATTGTAACAAATCTTAATATTACACTTGTATTCACATCCAAGATATCATTCTATAGTTCACTTCATCATGTTTTGATATTGTTATATGCCCTTCAACTATTATCATTTTCCACACTAATTTAGATGTTATATTTTTATGACATCCTGACCCTTCAACATTATTATTATTAATGATAATTAATTATAATTGTCACAGATATACAATTTAATTCATAAATAGTTAATGTTGTTTAGTTATAGGAATAATGCTAGATTGGATCATGAAATATGCATTCTATTAAATATAATAGATATTATAGCTTGTACCCATACATTTGTAATACCCCAAAATTGGTCTTAGAAACAAATTTTCTCATCTTTCAAATAATCAACAAGGTCTTAATTTATTAGGAATTTTTAGTCCTAATTGACTCTACTTGATTGAAATATCAATTGTAGAAGATCATTAATTTACAAAAAAATAAAAAATGATAAATTCATGAATATCAACATCTTGGCTATTAAACCCACCGAATACATTAATTTAATTAAAATTTCTTAATACTTTGTTTAAATTAATTTTATATTTTCTAAAATTACATGACAAATGAATTTATTACTTATTTGAATTAAATGTCTACACATATTTATTATTTGAATTTAAATATAAAATTTTAACAAAATCTCCATAATCTCTTTTTGAGTTAAAAAATAAAAATAAAATGGAAACATTGAGTGAAATTAGAAAAGAACAAGGAAACAATTCATTTAACTCTCTCTTCAAATGAAAACTTCAATGAACACTCATTCAATCTAATTGATATACACCATTTATTTAGTTTGGGTTTCACTATAAATTGGGAGCTTATGTCTCTCATTTGAGAGTATGAAATTTGTGAGTAAAGAAACTTTGTTAGTTTGAGTACTCCACATTTGTGCATTCAAAAGCTTTGTTGCATTCTCATTTGATACTTTCATTTTAGTTTGTTAAATTGCATATGTGTTCTAGCTTAAATGTTTTCTTATTGAACTCTTAGATTAAATTTGTATTTCATCTTGTTTAGATTCATTTACTTGCATAGAAAATCTTACATTTATTTTCCTTACAAATCCTTCATTCAATGGTCACTAAACTCGCTTACATGCAGTGACAATATGAAATTCGTATTTTTGACACACTATTAAATTAGTATTTCTTTATCAATGAAATGAATAAAAAAATACAAGTTTAGCTAATGTTGGTTAGAAGCAAAAATGTATAGGTTATTCTTAATTTCTTTAATTAATCATGAAAATTAATTAAGAAATCAATAAAAATCAAATTAAAAAGATTATATTTATAGAGTAAAATCTATAAAATAAATTTGATCTTTTAAATAGAAATTCAATATTTGTTCATTGATTTTCATTTTTTATTTTTATTATTTCATTTTTTTAAGGATAAAATTAGTATTAATATCTTACTAAGTATTATATATTTATCAATAAGTATAAAAGAATTGAATTTCCTTTATTCTGTAGTTAAGATATATATATATATGTATATATATATATATAAAGTGTTGCTACAATTGAGAAGTCAAAATGAAAAATATGTCTTATCTTGAAGTTGAGAATACCACTACTGAAAGATCATTGTTCACCAATGTTGGCTCATTGATGCTACCTATATTAATATTTAGATTAATATGTAAGTTCTTATTTACATTAATTTTATGACAATGGCTTGATTATTGTAGGAGAGCATCACCTCTTTGCAATAAGGTACATATATTTTTACTGCATTATTATATCCTTGTGTTATTGTTACAAACTCTCTTTTTTTTAGCATTAATCATTTCATTTTTGCTCTTCTAAAGGTAACATTTAAATTGTACATTTGTTCATGGACCCATCAATGCCCAGTGTCTCATAACCTAGGCTCTGATACCAGAATGTCATGCCCTAAAATTTACTAGCAAAATGCAACCAATTTTTTTCTTTTGAATCTACTAAGTTAATACATGCTACACTAATTAGGTTAAGGAAAGAGGACATAGGATTAAAGTGAGTTCTGAATACATATCATTAAGATATAGGGTTGGCATCTCCACATTTTTTTTGGGTTCGAACCCCTAAGTTCTGACGCTACGAAAATCCTTAGTTCCTACTGAATGAGCTGACCAATCGAACATTAGCTACGATATCTAGTTCAAGATACCTTTGGGGGTGGGTTTCCAAGATCCTATGTTGGCTATGAGGCTATCCATTAGTACACTGTACTAGTTCAATATTTTTGAAGAGTCTAATACTGCGTTTAAGGATTAAATGGTTGTGATATACTAATCCATAATCTAGATATAATTATGTCTCATTTGAGAATATTAAACATTTATCACTAACCTGTTTATAACATCTAACTCATTTACTATTATAAACTGACTCGAGTTATAATATTTTGAATCATGCTTATATATGTCTACTTTTACAAGATGATCTTAGTTCTCTACATTTCCAAGCCAATTCCATTCCATTTTATTTGATTATTAATTGTTATATTGTGTCTATAGGTATACTAATTTTGATGAGATCTTTTATATTGTCATTTCATTAATGCTAAATTGAACTAGACTCACTTGATACTTCTATCATTTAAAATCAATTTCATCACATTTCTAACAATGATGGATGCACACCATACCCAAATTCTTATTGCCACTATATCAAAACAAATCAATTTCCAAATTTATCTTCTACCCTTACATATATCTTACCTCTATGTAATTTAGTTTCCTTATGACTTCTAAAGTTTTTCTATAACCCCAAGTTACTTAATAAATTCTCATAATCCAAATTACTTTAATACATTTTGCTTAATTCTATGTAAGTGAAATACATATGATTATTAATTCTATTTAATTCCTAACATAATATAAATCTCTTAAAATCATTACTAACAAATGATTATAATCTAATTATATTACACAAGCCCACCCAAAAACTAATTCTAAAATTTGTACTTAGTTCCTTAAATTTCCTTCCACTACATTTAAAACACTAGAAAAAAAAAACCCATTTCCTATGCTGACTTATCCCCAAATTATCAACTCCAAAATGGGCACCAAATCCTCTTTTCTTAAAACTAACCTCCATTTCCATTCTCAACATGGCCTACCTCCTTCCTAGGTCCACGTGACATGGGGGAGGGCTTAGAGGTTACTTTTGCTACCCTACGTTTCCCTAGGTTCATGTGTTGGGGAAATGAAACTAAATAAAATCAATAAATAAAGTAAGCCATTGTCCTACTAGATCTTGAATAATGTTAAATATCCAAATACCAAATATAAATATTGAATCACAAGCATTTCTGCAATTCAGCCTCTATCATCATAATCGAATTAACATTTACCTATATACCACATTAAATCCTAAATCATCATTATCAAATTAACATTTATCCGCATTTAAATCATAAGCCATCGTAATCAAATTATCATTTATCTACATCTCATAGATCATTGTAATCATCATATTATAATCTAGTTTTATCATGTCATAAAGTTGCATCCATATGTGTTTCATCATTCCATTCACAATATCAAGTTTGTAGTGCATATCGTAGAAGTAGAACACTTCTATAAGTGTCAAAATCAATAGATAAAGTAAGCCATTGTCCTACTAGATCTTGAATAATGTCAAATATCCAAATACAAAACATAAATATTGAATCACAAGCATTTTTGCAATTCAACCTCTATCAAAGCAATAGAAAAGGTCTAGTTTATGAACGAAATCATTAATTATATCATTTAGGCCTTAATGTGAAGACATAAATATGGATTATCAAAATGCAGATATTAAAATAACATAACCCTATAGTCTTGAAAGTATATCAAAATACCAAATTAAAAGTACCACAATGTATTTATTTCATCTATACTACAACGGATTAGGTGAGGCCTCACATGAATGAAGATGGAAAGGTATCAAGAAACAAATCAAGACTAGTATACAAAGGTTATTCTCAAGAAGAATGTATTGAAAATGGTGAAACTTTTTCCCCTGTTGCAAGACTAGAAGGTGTTAGGACATTGTTGGCATATGTAGCTCATAGAGGATTCAAAGTATATTAGATCGTTGTTAAATATGCATTCTGGAATGGAATTCCTAATGAGGAAGTCTAAATTGAATAGTTAGAAGATTTTGTTGATCCTAACAAAAGAGAAATAGTTTGCAAACTAAAAAAAGCTTTATATGGTCTCAAGCAAGCTCCTAGAGCTTGGTATGAAAGATTACATAACTATTTGATACAGATTGGTTTTCTAAGAACTATTGATACCAGTAGTCTATGTATCAAGGAAGGACCAGATGAGAAAATTGTCTTAATTAAAATATTTGTAGATGATACTCTATTTATAGGATATGATGACCTATGCAAAGTATTTTTAGAATAAATGAATAAAAAATTTGTGTCCATGTTTGGTGAAATAAAATTCTTTGTTGGATTGTAGATACAATAGAATAAAAATGGTATCTACATCACTCAATCTAAGTATATCAAAGAGATATTCAAGAAATTTGGAATGGAGGATTCAACCAGTTGGAACCCCCATGTGTATTGTACTTAAGCTTACCAAAGATGATGACTCCAAAGAAGTAGATTAGACCTTATACAAATCAATGATTGGAAAATTATAGTATGTAGTACATACAAGGCATAATATTGCCTTAACAGTTGGGATAGTGGCAAGATTCTTAGCAAAACCTAGAGAAAACCATATGATGGCAATAAAAAGAATCTTGAGATATCTAAAAGGTACTAAAGACTATGGCTTATGGTACAAACTTGGAGGCAATTTTGAAATAAAAGTATTTATAGATGTTGATTGGGTGGGAAATCTTGATGACAGAAAGTGCACTAGTGGTGGAGCATTTTTTCTTGACAAAAGACTAGTATCTTGGACAAGCAAGAAGCAAAATTGTAAATCTCAATCCATAGCAGAGGAAAAAGATGTGGCTACAATAGTAAATGTCTCTAGCATTGTTTAGTTCAAATAATTGTTGGAAGGAATGAAGGTTGAAATCAAAGAGCTAGTTGTCATATATTGTGATAACACTAGTGCAATCAACATATCAAAGAATCTAGTAATGCATTCCAAAACAAAGCATATTGCTATAAAATATCACTTCTTAAGAGAGTTGGTGCAAGACAAAGATGTCAGATCAAAATATTTGAATATAAAGGAATAGGTTGCTAATATATTCACCAAGTCATTTCCTAAGTATGCATTTTTGTATCTAAGAGGTAAGCTAGGGGTCATTCCCCTATCTAAAGTTCACTAAATAAAGTTTAGTGATGCATCAAAAGGAACTAAGTAGAAGATCAATTAGTTGATGTAGTATTAGCAAGGACATATTGTAGATGAATATGTACTCAAGGTACATTGACACTAATCAGTATTATCTTTGGCATGTGTTGTCAAAGAGGGAGAAGTTTACTATCATATCTTTTTAAAATTTTGTAATTCCAAGAAGGAGAAGCTAAGTAGTTCCTTCACAAAGGGAGAATACTATAGGAAAATGAAAGAGGGAGAAACTTTTAACAAAGGGAGTCGTTCTCAAAATTTCATTATGCTATGACATATTGTGTTTCCATCAATGCCAAAAAAGAAGATTGTTGGATACAATTGATTAGATTGTGTGTTGTCCTTGATGTTACACAAATGTTATATCAGTTGATATTCAATGCATGTTGAGCTCACTTAGTTAGTGAAGATAATTTTTCTAGTTTACCGAGCATTCTTAAGTTTACTCTATATAGAAGGAAGTATCTACCAAGTTTACTTGGGCATCAAAGGAAAGTCTACTGAAGATGACTGTTAACTGAGCTCACTCAGTTAATGAAGGAAAGTTGAATGGAATCAGTGTTAATCGAGCTTGTAGTGATAGTGTTGATCAAGCTATGTGGTATGAATCAAGTTTCACAGTATTCATCAAGTCACCAATGCAGATGAAGTTCAAGACTGCTTGAAAGTGATCAATATGGATCGAGCCTCTATGTCTACCTAGTGCATGAGAATGCCAAATATTGATAGTGGACGCTAAGTATCAAAACCTTATTGAGCCAGTCTTTAGAACCCGAGTTTCTACACTTTGGCCAACTTTATAATTTTGTGTAAACTTGTATTCTAGCCGACTAAGATGATGAATATTGATTACTCTAATTTGTATTTGAGCCAACTTGACAATCTAAAAGGTATAATTAATAGGTCAAGTTGTGACTTCAAAGTGTGTGATATGAAAGCTGAATAAGTTGAAAGAGATAAGATGAGAGGAATTGAACTTGAAGGATAAGAAGGTATCCTTGTGGAGTAGAAAAGTATTATTCAATCAAGAAAGATCAAGTATAAAGCCAGGACAGAGATCTGTAATCAATAATTTAGTTGCATAACAGTTAGGTCATTTTCATTGTTACTCTCTAACCATTTTAGCAATGATCTAAAATCTCTTAACAGAGTTGGCTTAACAACCATTTGTAAATCTTCTAACAAGGTGACAATTTCATTGAATTTTTTCAAGACCTCTTACAAGGCCACTCCTAATAGGGTGATTAAATCTTTTAGCAGGGTCACACCTAACAGTGTGTTTTGTAACCTTTCATAGGGTTGGCTCCTAACCAAGCTCACTTCAAAAGAGTGAAAAGCAATAACTAGTTACATTGGTGGTTTTTCTGAAATTGGGTTTCCACATTAAATCTTGGTGTCATATGTGTTCATTTCTTTTCTCTCATGCATGCAAAATTAAGGTTGAGTAATTAATGACAAAATCTTAAGATCTACTAAGTAATTCACATTTTCCATTTAATGAGTTACAAGAATTTTTTTATGTTTACCTATATTAGTAGTAATCAGTTTTATTAGTGTGAATTTTATTTGACATCTAAGGGATCTAGGACATTTTAGTAGTAACTGATTCACCCCTCCCCTCTCAGTTACTCCTCTTATATTTCCAACAAGATCTACATTAGGAAGTTCTTTGAATGGACAAAGTAGAGGTAGAATGACTATGATAGGAAAATGAAATAATTATAAACATTCTAAGAAATCAAGAGGAAAGTCAAAGGGGAAGAGGTCTCAATCTAGAGGATCAAGAGATTACTAGTACTTTGGGAAACTAGGGCATAAGAAGAAAGATTGTTGGACTCAAAAGAATAATGAAGGAGATAAATTATAAGCGAACAAGGAGGAAAATGTGGTAAGTACAAATCCAAAGAGGATTATTTTCTTCTTTCTTTAGAAAGTGTTGATGATTCATGAGTTTTAGATTCTAGTGCTTCATTTCATGCTACACCTTAGAGAAGTTATTTTATTGATTATGTCTAGGAGGATTTTAGGCTTGTTTATTTAGGGGATAATGAACCTTATTAGATTATTAGAAAGGAAAAAGTTAAGATTAAGTTGTAGAATAGGAAATTTTTGGCTACTACATGAGGTAAGTTCCATGTTCCAAGGCTAAGTAGGAATTTAATTTCAACAGGAAAACTTAGTGATAATGGTTGCGTAGTTACTTTTAATGATAATAATTATAAGGTTTGAAAAGGTACCCTTATAGTAGAAAAGGTGTGAAAGTAGGAACCTTATATCTTTGTAAAGGTCATAGTATTCCTTCTTCTTTAATTGTTTCATAGAAAAATGAATATTCCAGAAGAGTTGCCATAGTTGAGTAGGGAGAACAAATATTTGTTCTAGATTTAGATATGACACTATGACACAATAGGCTTGGTAACATGAGTGAGAAAGGTATGAAAATACTTCATTCAAACAAAGTTTTACTAGGTCTAAAATGTGTTAATATGGATTTTTATGAAAGTTGTGTGTATGGAAATCAAAAGAGAGTGAGTTTTGTGAAGATTGGGAAGGAAAAGAAAAGTGAGAGATTTGAGCTTGTACATATAGATGTATGCGGACTAGCTCAAGTATCTTACCTTGGTGTCTCTCATTATTATGTTACATTTATTAATTATGTAACTAGAAAAGTATGATTTTATTTCCTTGGAAAAAAATCTTATGTAATTCAAACTTTCAAGAAATGGAAATGCTTGGTTGCAAATGAGACTAGTAAGAAATCAAAATGTCTCAGATTTGATAATGATGGTGAGTATTACAATCATGAATTTGAAGATTATTTGTCCACTAATTGTATTCATAGAAAAAAAACTATTCCAAGGACACCACAAGAAAATGGAGTGGTTAAATGCATGAACAAGACTATAATGGAGCGTGCAAGGAGCATGATATTATATGCTGGGTTACCCTTAAACATTTAGGTTGAGGCTATTAATACTACTATATATTTGATTAATAGAGGTCCCACTACTACTTTGGGTTGTGGTATTTCAGAGGGAGCATGGACAGGTATGAAGATGAGTTATTCTTTTCTCAAGACCTTCGGTTGTGAAGCATTTGCTCATATAGATTCTAAAAATAGAACCCAGTTTGAAGCTAAGTCAAAGAAATGTGTATTTTTATGATATTGCATTGATGAATTTGGTTATAGGCCTTAGGATTTCAAAAATATTAAGATTGTAAGAAGTACGGATGTCATTTTCAATGAGAAAGTGTTGTACAAATATATGTTGCAACAACATGAGAAGAAAGTAGATGATTATGTAGTGTTGGATGATACTCCAAAAGATGACATTCCAACAATTCTTCATGATTTACAACAACAACAACAACAACAAATACCGCACACCCCAATGAATGTTGGATGGTCAAAAAGGCTAAGTAGACCTTTAGAAATATTTTCTCCTTCTTTGTATTCTATTTTAATTGCTGATGTTGGCGAACCTAAATGTTATGATGAAGCTATGCAGGTAGATACTAAGATTCAATGGGAGTCTGCAATGGTAGATTAAATAGACTCCTTACTCAAAAATAAGACTTGAGATTTATGTAAGTTGTCTATGGGTAAACAAGCTTTACATAATAAATGGGTTTACAAATTGAAAGAAGAGGATTGAGGTAAGAAAAAATTTAAAACCACATTAGTGGTAAAAGGATTTTCACAAAAAAAAGGCATTGATGGGTATGTGCAGGATCATGGTCTGGCAACGAAAAATCTACAAATCAGGGTTATGTCAACTTGACACATAATTTTAAAGTGGTTTTGGAATTTATATCAAAAAGTTGTAATAAAATAATCCATATGAAATTGAATCTAGTTTCTAAACTACTAGGCCTTATCTAGACAAAAAAATAATTGATTGGTCAAAAGTTTGGATTTTAATGTAGTACTACAAAAATTTAAGGGCAAAAATAAAAAGTAGGTGTATGTCTAACCACCTTAATCGAAATCAAATTATAATATTTTTTAAATATAATTATAGATATAAAAGGTAGACTCATGCTTGGATGTGACATATTTTTGAGTATTTTTATTCTAAATAAATAATTAAATATAAATTTTCTACTAAAACTTTTTCAGAAAAAAAAACTCTCGTGTCTGACCACATTAACTAATAGAAAACTTTACCAAATTGAATTTTTTTTTTTTAAATTTCTTATACTAGGTGAAGCATAGAATGTGACGCAAAATTTAGATTTTAAATATGTTATACCATTTAAAAGTTATAGCTATTTTTCAATCAGTATGTCAATCAGCACTTTACAATCATCTTCGTTGAAAATTAACTGATAAAAACTTCTCAAACTAGGAATTTGATAGCAATTATATCGATGGAATCTTAAGAATGTTATAAAAAAAACCTTTTCGTTTCATTCAATTTTGATGAAAATAACATTGTCAGATGGCTACCCGAAGTCTGAGTGTCATTGAAACCCTTCTCAAGCATATTTTTTGGGTTGACCGAATAGGCTTGGTAAATAGCAAGGCTAATCAGATACCTGAATTCAAATTAGGTATCCAATTTTAATTTAGATACCCAATTTGAAACTGGGTATCCGATCAGGTCCAAGATTTTTCAATTGAAATTTGGAGGGAAACTTGAGAGGAGAGATTTTACAATGTCAATTTTGGAGGGAGGGAAATTTTAGAGGAAATAAATTTAAGAGGGAAACTTTAGAGTGTTTTACAGAGAAATTTATTTGGGGGAAGTGTGGACATTGATATTATTATTATTAACTATTATTATTATTATATATGATTATTATTATTATAATATAGTAATATGTATGATTATTATTAAATATAATATAGTTATAAATATAATAATTATTATTATAACTAAATATAATATAGTAATATATATGATAAATATTATTATTATTAAATATATACAGTAATATAATATGACTATATTATATATAATAATATATATGGTTATTATGATTATTAAATCTATAATCTAGTAACATATATGATTATTATTGTTATATAATCTAATAATATATTATTATTATATTAAAATATAAAATATTATATTATTATTAAATATAATATTGTCATAAAATGCATCATTTCATGACAACATATGTCTCTAGCGCCCCTAGTGATCCCTTTTGACACATTCCCAATGGGTCCCTAGGGGTTCTAGGGGTCCTAGGGATATACATTTTCATGAAATGCATTGAGAGGGGTCATAGGTTAACCTATGATCCCTCTTGATGCATTGGAACCAACCAAATGCAACCCTATGAGTCCGAGGACCACTAGGGACATACATTGTGATGAAATGCATGGAGAGAGGTCAAAGGTCGTCCTATGGCCCCTTTCAACCCATATAAATGATCATAATATGCCCTTAGGGGTCTTAGGACCCCTAGAGACATATGTCATCATAGAATGTGTCAAATGGGGTCATAGGTCATCCTATGACCCCTTTCGACATAAATACACAATTATAATATGTCCCTAGGAGTCCTAGAGACATATGTTGTAATAAAATATGTCTAAAGGGGTCATAGGTCATCCTATGGCCTCTTTTGACTCATATAAATAATTCTAATATGTCACTTGGGGTCCTAGGACCCCTACCGACATATATCATTATTGAATGTGTCAAAAGGTGTCATAGATCATCTTATGGCCCCTTTTGACTCATATAAATGATTCTAATATGTCCCTAGGGGTCCTAGGACCCCTAGTCTAGGACCCCTAGAGACATCTATTGTAATAAAATGTGTTGAAAGGGGTCATAGGTCATCTTATGGCCCCTTTCAACCCATATAAATGATTTGAATATGTCCCTAGGGGTCCTAGGACCCCTAGAGACATATGTCATCATGGAGCATGTCAAAAGGGGTCATAGGTCATCCTATGGCCCCTTTCAACCTGTATAAATGAATCTAATATGTACTTAGGGATCCTAGGGCCTCTAGACACATATGTTGTAATAAAATGTGGCGAAAGGGGTCATATGATTTTGACTCATATAAAAAATTATAATATGTCCTTAGGGGTCCTAGAACCTCTAGAGACATATGTTATAATAAAATGTGTTGAATGCAGTCATAGGTCATCATATGGCCCCTTTCAACCAATATAAATAATTCTAATATGTCCCTAGGGGCCCTAGGACCCCTAGTGACATGTAATCATGGAATGTACTAAAAGGGGTCATAGGTCATCTTTTGGCACCTTTCAACCCATATAAATGATTATGGTATGTCCCTAGGGGTCTTAGGACCCCTACAAACATATGTTGTTAAGGAATATTTTGAAAGGGTTCATAGGTCATCCTATGGCCCATTTCAACCCATATAAATGATTGTAATATGTCCCTAGGGGTCCTAGGACAACTAAAGGCATATGTCATCATGGAATGTGATGAAAGGGGTCATAGGTAATCTTATGGACCCTTTTGGCCCATATAAATGATTATAATATGTCTCTAGGAGTCCTAGGGCCTCTAGAGACATATGTTGTAATAAAATGTGTCGAAACCTATGACCCCTTTCAACCCATATAAACAATTATAATATGTCAAGACCCCTAAAGATATATGTTGTAATAAAATGTGTCGAAAGGGGTCATAGGGCATCATATGTCCTCTTTCGACCCATATAAATGATTATAATATGTCCCTAGGTGTCCTAGGACCCCTAAAGACATATGTCATCATGAAATGTGTTGAAAGGGGTGATAGGTCATACTATGGCCCCTTTCGACCCATATAAACAATTGTAATATGTCCCTAGGGGTCCTAGGACCTCTAAAGAGATACGTCATCATGGAATATGTTGAAAGGGGTCATAGGTAATCCTATGGCCTCTTTCAAAAAATATAAATGACTATAATATGTCCCTAGGGGTCCTAGGACCTTTGGAGACATATGTCATCATAGAATGTGTCGAAAGGGGTCATAGGTCATCCTATGGGCCCTTTTGACCCATATAAATGATTGTAATATGTATGTCATCATAGAATGTGTCAAAAGGGGTCATAGGTCATCTTATGGCCCCTTTCGACCCATATAAATGATTATAATATGTCCCTAGGGGTCCTGGGGTCCCTACCGACATATGTTGTAATAAAATATCTTGAAAGGGGTCATAAGACATCCTATGACACCTTTTGACTGATATAAATAATTATAATATGTCCCTAGGGGTCCTAGGACCCGTAGAGACATATGTTGTAATAAAATGTGTCAAATGGGGTCATAGGCCATCTTATGGCCCTTTTCAACCCACATAAACAATTATAATATGTGCCTAGGGGTCCTAGGACCCCTAGAGACATATGTTGGCATGGAATGTGTCGAAAGGGGTCATAGGTCATCCTATGATCATTTTCAACCCATATAAATGATTTTAATATGTCCATAGGGGTCCTAGGACCCCTAGAGACATATGTCATCATGGAATGTGTCAAAATTGGTCAAAGGTCATCTTATGGCCCCTTTCAACCCATATAAACGATTGTAATATGTCCTTAGGGGTCCTAGGGCCCCTAGAGACATATGTTGTAATAAAATGTGTCGAAAGGGCTCATAGGTCATCCTATGACAGATTTTGACCCATATTAATATAATATGTCGCTAGGGGTCCTAGGACCCCTAGAGACATATGTTTTTAAAATGTGTCGAAAGGGGTCATAAGTCATCCTATGGCCACTTTTCACCTATATAAACAATTATAATATGTCCCTAGGGGTCCTAGGACCCCTAGCATTATATGTCATCATGAAATATGTTGAAAGGGGTCATAGGTCATCCTATGGCCCCTTTCGACCCATATAAACAATTCTAATATGTTCGTAGGGGTCCTAGGACCCCTAGAGACATATGTCATCATGGAATGTGTTGAAAGGGGTCATAGGTTTTCCTATGGCCCCTTTTGACCCATATAAATGATTCTAATATGTCCCTAGGGGTCCTAAAGCCCCTAGTGACATATGATGTAATAAAATATGTTGAAAGGGGCCATAGGTCATCCTATTGCTCCTTTCAACCCATATAAATGATTCTAATATATCCCTAGGGGCCGTAGGACCCCTAGAGATATATGTAATCATGGAATGTGTTGAAAGGGGTCATAAGTCATCCTATGGCCCCTTTCAACCCACATAAACGATTTTAATATGCTCCTAGGTGTTTTAGGGCCCTTTCAGACATATGTTGTAATAGAATGTGTCAAAAGGGGTCATAGGCCATCCTATGGCTCGTTTCAACCTATATAAATAATTATAATATGTTCATAGGAGTCTTAGGACTCCTAGAGACATATGTTGTAATAAAATGTGTTGAAAGGGGTCATAACTGATCCTATGGCACCTTTCAACCTATATAAATGACTATAATATGTCCCTAGGGGTCTTAGAACCCCTAGAGACATATGTCATTATGGAATGTGTCAAAAGGGGTCATAGGTCATCCTATGGCCCCTTTGGACCCATATAAAAAAATCTAATATGTCCTTAGGGGTCCTAGGACCCCTAGAGACATATGTCACCATGGAATGTATCAAAAGGGGTCATAGGTCATCTTGTGGCACCTTTCAATCCATATAAACGATTGTAATATGTCCCTAGGTGTCCTAGGACCCATAGAGACATATGTCACCATAGAATGTGTCGAAAGGTGTCATAGGTCATCCTATGACCCCTTTTGACACATATAGATGATTGTAATATGTCCCTAGGGGTCCTAAGGCCCCTAGAGACATATGTTGTAATGAAATGTGTTGAATGACCTATGACCCATTTCGACAGATATAAATAGTTATAGTATGTCCCTAGGGGTCCTAGGACGCTTAGAGACATATGTTGTAATAAAATGTGTCAAAAAAGGTTATAGCTCATCTTATGGCCCCTTTCAACCCATATAAATGATTATAATATTTTTCTACGGGTCTTAGGACCCCTAAAGACATATGTTGTCATAGAATGTGTCGAAAGTGATCATAGGTCATCTTATAGCCTATTTTGACCCATATAAACAATTCTAATATGTCCCTAGGGGTGTTAGGAGCCCTAGAGACATATGTCATCATGGAACGGGTCAAAAGGGGCCATAGGTCATCCTATGGCCCCTTTCAACTCATATAAACAATTCTAATATGTCCCTAGGGAACCTAGGACCCCTAGAGGCATATGTCAACATTGAATGTGTCAAGAGGGGTCATAGGTCATCCTATGGCTCCTTTGACCCATATAAATTATTCTAATATTTCCCTTTGAGTCCTAGGACCCCTAGAGACATATGTTGTAATAAAATGTGTTGAAAGGGGTCATATGTCATCCTATGGCCCCTTTTGACCCATATAAACAATTCTAATATGTCCCTAGGGGTCCTAGGACCCCTAGAGACAATTGTCATCATGAATTGTGTCGAAAGTAGTCATAGGTCATACTATGGCCCCTTTCAATCCATATAAATGATTTTAATATGTCCCTAGGGTTCTTAGGGCCCCTAGAGACATATGTTGTAATAAAATGTGTTGAAAAGGGTCATATGTCATCTTATGGCCTCTTTCGATTCATATAAATAATTATAATATGTCCCTAGGGGTCCTAAGGCCCCTAGAGGCATCTGTTGTAGTAAAATGTGTTGAAAGGGGTCATAGGTCATCCTATGGTCCCTTTCAACCCATATAAATGATTCTAATATGTCTCTAATGGTCCTAGGACCCCTAGAGATATGTCATCATGGAATGTGTTGAAAGGGGTCATAGGTCATCCTATGTCCCCTTTCAACCCATATAAATGATTCTAATATGTCACTTGGGGTCCTAGGACCCCTAGAGACATATGTTGTAGTAAAATATGTCGAAAGGGGTCATAGGTCATACGATATTTTCCACATTAACCCCATGTTAACCTACTAGTTGTCTTTTTTGAAACAACTTGCGGGTAAAAAAAGACAACCTGTGAGTATATTAATAATTAATAATTTAATTTAAAATATTATTTCCTATAATAACATATGTACAATTATACTATAATTAATAATTAATATGTTAACTATAATATAATAATTACCAATATTAGTGATTATAAATTAATTATACTATTACATTATATTATACTCATTAATATTTGTGAATGATTTTTGAAATATAATATATATTTATTATTTTATAATTATATAATTTAATAAGTAATTTATTATTTCATATTTCTTTATATATATTTCATACTATATATTTTTAAACATTCAATATCGGGTATTTGATATTACATCGAATATTCCATGTGATATTGGGTATCCGATATCAAATCGAATATTCTATAAGGGTTGGGCCTTACTTTCTAGGTTTGGTACGTAGATAGGTGAAAAAAAGTCAGAGTGGATTTTGAAATGCTTTTAGACATTTTCAAACTCTATTTTTTTCATATCGCCACTTGTTGGCACACCATGATCCTGCACATACCCTAATATAATTGGTTACTTTGATTTATCTTCAAATACTGGCTCACTAATACTTCTTCTTTCAAATTTACCCCCAATAGCAGTTAATGGTCAATATTATTCTTAGATTTGTAACAAACTCCTTGATTACAATAGCTAGTTATAACCAAAAGGAAAGCTACTACAAATAAGTGTTGAGGAACAATTTTAGTTTTTCATTACATAAATGGAAAATTAATTCTTCATTGATATATGGATTATGAAACCATATGAACATATCATCTTTGAACTAAATTAATTGATCAGTGCCTTATCCATTGTGATATAGAGTAAAAACCAATAACTCTAGACCTATTTAATTGACTTGCAATTAAATTTTTTAGTTGTTAACTCTAAACTTCATTCTATGACATCCCTCCCATATACCTAAAACACTATCAATTATTGAAAGCAATCACTTAACTCTTTGAATCAAAATAAATTAATACAAGATATACAATTCAACCAAACTACATTAAACTAAAAGAACTTTGTTCATAAGAGTGGACACAAAACTCAGAGAAACAGATATGCAAAACCTCCTTTGAAAAAAAATACACTACTGATATAACTCCAAATATAACATAGAACTTCACAATCTTAATCAATCAACATTCACTATATTCTCAAATTAAGAAAACTAACTTCATTCATATTATAAGAGTTGCATTGCAAGTGCAACAAATTAATTATTCTAAATAATATAATAGTTTCATTATTAGTTGGTTTTTGGGGCTTAGAACCATCCATTCTTGAAATGGAATGACCGTAGACAGAGACTGCCAATTAGTTTGGGGCAGACGTAGCCAAGTGGTTCTAAGGTAGTGGATTGTGAATCCACCATGCGTGGGTTCGATCCCCATCATTCGCCCGGTAAAAAAAAAAGTTGACCAAATTCAATTCATTGTGATTTTCTATAATGAATCAAATGATGAGTGGTTGACGATCCATTTGTGTATATATGTTATTACATACATATAACAAAATATAAGAATAAAATATAGATATTTTTTATTTTCTCAAAAAAAAAGCTGAATCGATGGTAAGATTGGGATCTTTCCAAAACAACTATTTCTTATGGTGATTTCAATTTATTCATTGAATAACGACACATGACACATTTAACATCATATATAACATAACAAAAGCATTCATTTGCAAGCCCAAATCAAATCCCAAACCTATCTTATCCTCTTCTCATATGTCATGCAGTAAATTATTCTATTATTTGAATAACATAAAACACTATAAATTCTACAGACTCCAAACCTTTGCTCTACATTTTGGAAATCCTTATATAATAGGATTGCAACAAGCTTCATATGGGAGGACACATGTCAAAACCCTAATGAAAAGAAAAAGGTGGCAAGGCATGTCCAAAAGGTTACAACAAAAACATTCTTCGGCATTCAAACAAAAATAGGAAGGTAGTTGTGAAATTAGTAGGTAACATTAATTGTAGGACTCTTCACTTTAATCTCTTTTGTCTTCTACTATCTCTAACTTCCTCAAAAGCTTCAAAATTTAATGTATGCATCTATGAAAGATTTATTTTTTTATACACTGCTTAGTGTATCTGATCCTATCCAAATCTCTTGCTACCTTTAATCACACAATTTTTTAGCTACTCCCTACTAGTAGAGCTTTAATTTCTCCAACAACCTCCCAAACATAAATTTCTCTTTTGGTGGGGCATTTGGTTGTATTAACCTCTTCTAAGTATTTGGTAGCTTTAACTTAACTAGAATCTGTTATTTCTTTTGATTGTATTGAAAAATTATTTAAGTCTATTTCAACTTTAAATAAAGAATAAATTAAGTTATTGAATGGAATATCACTACCATCTTCAAAAACTAATGTTGTGGCTTCCTAATTCAATACTAGATTGAAATATTTTGATTAGTCCTATCAGTCTATCAAATTGTTGTTAGCATCCAAAATTGGTGGTATGCAGGGCTTAATCCCATGTGATAAGATTTTCATCTTCCCTTGTATTATTTGTATCTTTCTAGTAAAGAAGCCAATTAATTCTTTGACTATCTCAAGTATCTCCTTTACTATAATAATTCTATCAAGAAAATTTGGCCTTTTAGCCATCAACCTAATCAACCTCTCCAAAAATTTAGTTTATGGGTCCCAAAGATTAAGAGTGGGTGATAACCATGCAAGTGCATCATTGCAAACTTGCTCAGAATCTTGCAAAGAAACATATAAAGTATGGGCTTATGGAGATATATTTTCTAGACTCTCAATTCTATGGCCTATCATACTTTTAAGGAAAAATTTCCTTACTTCACCACCCTACTATATAGATAGGGCATCTCTACTCATTATTCTTGGCTTTGTATCCTTAGCCTTCGAATCCTCTATTTGAGTAGTTGATTCTATTGTGGTTTTGGTTGGTTATTCCTAGGTACTTTATTCTCTACTCTATTCTATAGTAGCAATTTGTTCTACATTAGATAGTTGTGCTCTTAAAGATGCAACTTCTATCTCTAGCCCTTGAACTTTGGCATCCAATTCCTCAATTCTTTTCTTGTACACATGGCTCTTCCTGAGCTCATCCTCATATAACTTCCTAACATAAATATAGTCTTGGAAGGCCTTGGCTAATTTTTTTTATGTCTCCTCCACTTTAGCCTCATTCATGAATGAGAAGTGTTTCATGGCTTTAGAGATTTCTATACTAGAGGTATCTTTTAAGGTCCATACAATCATGTTCCCCTAGTTTGTTCTCTACACATCCATCAACTTGGATTTTTTTGATGTATGAGCCATGCTCCATACTACAAGAGATTTTTTATCAATATTGGAACTTAATCCCCTTCGTATTCCACTAGAATCATATGCCTCATATGGGATTGCATTTTATTGTCTCCTAATTTGGTCAAGTATAAATGCTTGCTCCAAATTCCAACTAGGAACCAAAAGCATTCCACTCCTTTGCACTAAATCTCTTTCGTCCTCAAGATTCATCACCTCACTCTCTAGATAATAGGCATGCAACTTATCAATCAATTCCTACTTCTCTTCATCTGACCCCCCTTGTTTCATCTTTAATACTAGTTCACTTTGTTTGATCTTGTAGAGGAAGCTCTTAAAATCATTAGATTTGATGAAATCATCATCCTCTATAAAACTTTACAACTAGCTCTCAAAATAATAACACATTCATACTAAAAAATTGTGTTGGAAATCTCTTCTCTCTGCAAAAAATAACCTATTATTGGCTTAAAGAATGTTTTTATGCTACATGCACTTCATCAACCTTCTCTATACATTGATATCATACATGCTCAAGATTTAAATTCAGTTCTCTCTGTCACCATAGATGGAGCATCCACATAACTATCTAGCTTGAAAATTCTTGTACTTTACTAAAAATTTATTGGCCACAAGGTTTCTATTTTTTCATAGCTCAGTAAGGAAAACTTCACTTTTCATGTCAAACTTAGGGTTTACAATCTTACAATTGACTTTGAGAAGTAAGCTCTTTATATCATCTTAGGTGTGGATTTTTGGCTTTATGATTTTACAATCCTTTTAAAATCAAACCCTAAGCCTTAAATATGGCCTTCATGGTTCTATAATATACCATTTACCATTTCTTTGGAGCTCACCCTCAAGTATCTCATGATCTTATGAGACGCAACTTATAAACCTTGTCATAGGATCTTATATTGCCTTCACTTGCCTTATGATCTTCTAATCATGGTTTATTGTACCTCTTTGCAACTTTAGAAGTTACCTTTCAAACCCTTACAATGTCATAAGCACAACTTTGGCATAATATTAAGCTTCAACTTTTCTCATCTTATTATTTCATGATTGCAATCAATTAACTAACTTTTTAACTTTGAAAGTCACCTTTAACTTTTTCCATTGACTTACGACCATATGTTGGCTACTTACCTTTCTTTATCATAGCATGAGAGGCCTTAGCATTTATTTTTATGATCTTACAATCTAGTACTACTTCATAGCTTTGTAAATCTCTTGAGTTTCTCTTGAGATCTTATGATCTACTACTTCTCATAGCATCAAAAGATATGAAGTGCCATATGTCTCAAAAATATTAATGCTCATGCATCTAGCCCCACCTTTCTTTATCATTTTGATCCTTATGATAATATTGTTGCTTTCTTATCATGTCATTGGATGTCTCTTAATATGCTCCTATGATCCTATGATCACAATCTTTCGTAGCTTCAAAGGTCTCCTTGAAAACCTTTATGATGTCTTGATCCCCATTTATCATAAGAATAGAACTATACACAATATTTACACCTTGCATCCCTATAATTTTACAATCCTTTTGTTCTTGTGTGGTTATGGGTCTTCCATTTTTTCTTTATGGTTCTATGATTACCTATTTTTCGTAACATCTTATACTTAACTTCAAAACCTTCCATGAGACATTAATATAACATGACAAAATAGGTATCATAAGACCAAAAACTTCATTTTGGACAACCACAATGCTATGAGAATATAACATAGCATAAGATCTTAACCTTCAATTTTTTTTGTTACGATCCTTCACTAACCCTTACATTGTAACATTGAGAGATGGAAATCTTAAGCTCATGACTAGACACCTAAAACCTTGATCGTAAGATTGTATCACATAATTTGAAAATGACAGACAATCTCATGCTTGAAATAAAACCTAAGGTAAAGGTGCAAAAATGATTGCGGATTTCAATAAATTCTTTCCATTATAGGATAAAGACACAATTCTTAGGATATCAGACTATCCCACTAGGGAAAGATTTTCAACACTAGGTGAGGGTAAAATAATTAGGATAGGGTTGTTTTATTGAGAAATAATAACAACTTAAGAACAAAAACTAACAGAAAAACATATTTCAAAATATTTTCACAATAAATTTTCATGGTTTTGGCATAGTGAAAATAAGGACTATAGAACTATACACAATATTTACACCTTGCATCCCTATAATTTTACAATCCTTTTGTTCTTGTGTGGTTATGGGTCTTCTGTTTTTTCTTTATGGTTCTATGATTACCTATTTTTTGTAACATCTTATACTTAACTTCAAAACCTTCCATGAGACATTAATATAACATGACAAAATAGGTATCATAAGACCAAAAAATTCATTTTGAACATCCACAATGCTATGAGAATATAACATAGCATAAGATCTTAACCTTCAATTTTTTTTGTTACGATCCTTCGCTAACCCTTACATTGTAACATTGAGAGATGGAAATCTTAAGCTCATGACTAGACACCTAAAACCTTGATCATAAGATTGTATCGTATGATTTGAAAATGACATACAATCTCATGCTTGAAATAAAACCTAAGGTAAAGGTGCAAAAATGATTGGGGATTTCAATAAATTCTTTCCATTATAGGATAAAGACACAATTCTTAGGATATCAGACTATCCCACTAGGGAAAGATTTTCAACACTGGGTGAGGGTAAAATAATTAGGATAGGGTTGTTTTATAGAGAATTAATAACAACTTAAGAACAAAAACTAACAGAAAAACATATTTCAAAATATTTTCACAATAAATTTTCATGGTTTTGGCATAGTGAAAATAAGGGCTATCAGTGGCTTTGTTTGGGGATGATGGAAAACCTATATCCATAGACAAATTTAGAGTTTTTGGTTTAAAACAAACCAAATACATGACAACCTATGACAACTCTGAGATTGTATAGGGAAATACACATACACACACACACATAGATATATATATATATGTATATACATACATATATATGTGTATGTGTGTGTGTGTGTGTGTGTGTGTGTGTGTGTGTGTGTGTGTGTGTGTGTGTGTGTGTGTGTGTGTGTGTGTCTATATCTATATATATATATATATATATATATATATATATATATATATATATATATATATATATATATATATATATAGAGAGAGAGAGAGAGAGAGAGAGAGAGAGAGAGAGAGAGGCTATAGACATAGGCACATGAATCTACAAAAATATACAAAGATATGCAACCTAACTACTATTTATGGAAAACTTAATACCTTCAACAAAAATATTTCTTCAGTAATTGTCTATGAACTAGCAATTCAAGAATGCTTCCTGATAGTTCCTTTATGAAATAAGAATCCTCACCCTATGTAGAATAAACCAAATAGAGGCCAAAATAGATAGGATCAAATTTTCCGTGCTTGACCCTATCCTCAATCCTTGCATTCCACATTAGGACTAAATGATCTGGTTCAAACTTTCTTTACACTGCCTTCTTATCATATAGATGTTTTTTCTACAACTACAATTTTATATTTCTAGTAGAGGCTTCTTTCCTTGTCTTAGTCAATCCTACTAATTCATTCATCCTCTCTTGCATTTTATCAATGATATCATCATAATACATCTAGATGTAATTATATAGGTCTATTAGGTTATTTTGAGGCATTCTAGCCTAGATTCCATATACTATGTCAAAAGGAAAACACCTATTGCCTTCTTTACTATCACTTTATCAGCCTAGACTACCAAATGTAACTTACAGTGCCATGCCTTCTTGTTATCATCCAAAGTCCTTTTATGACTTTTAACAAGCTCTTGTTTGTGGATTCATCCTGTCCATTTCCTTGTGGATGATAAGGTGATGAAGTTGATTTGGTAATACCATACTTGTCACAAAACTTAATAAATTCATCAAACTTGAAGCACAAGGCATTATCAATCACTATTTTATCAAGATACCCAAACCTTGTTATGATGTTATTTAGTATAAAGTTATTCACCACCTTATTGGTAGCTTTCCTAGTAGGAATAGCTTCTACCCATTTTTAAAAATAGTCAATTGCAACTAGTAACCATGAGTAACCACTACTAGATTTCGTCAATATTTCACCTATGAAATCCATTCCCAATTTCTAAAAGGGTGCCTATATTTCCACAAATTCTAAAGCATATTCCTAGAGACCATTAATTTTCTAGCAAAGGTCTAGCAAGAGTCAAACTTTCTAACCAAACTTTGTGCATCTTTAAATTATCTAGGCCACTAGAAGCCCACTCTCATAACCTTCTGGATAGTAGTCCTTTCCATGTAATGCCCCCATATACCCATAAATTCACATCATTTAGTACTTTCTTTGATTCATTTTGATCAAAGCATTTCAATCAAATTCATTCAAAATTCCTCCACTAGAGACCTCCATTAACAATAAAATATCTAACTAAATGCAATTTTATAGTCCTCTTTTCATTGTCTATCAGATGGGGTGGAGCTTGCATATGTTGCGAATAGTATATTACATTTTTATACCAATCACATTGATCCATATCACATGTATCAGATTGGAGGTCTTCAAATTCAACATGTATTTGATTGGCATCTAAATTTGATTGAGCCATTAGCTTTTCTAATCCTTGACCTCTTACTACCTTGGTGATCTAAATATCAATATTAAATTCTTGGATCCTATTTATCCATCTACATCTTCTGCCAGATACCTCCCACTAAGAGAAAATATCTTTAACTACTGCACTTGGAAAAAATTCCATGACATCAACACCAAGTGGCATCTAAAGGGCTTGACAACTTTAACAAGTGCATATTCTTACTTTTCATTGATTTTATATTTAGGGTAAAGGAATTTACTAAAAAATGCAATTGGTTACTCATGGCCATCTTCATTTTTCTATAGTAGAACTGTTGATATAGTATGAAAAGATGCAAAAGAAAAAATATGCATGGGCTTTCCATAGTCTAGTGTCCTAAGGACAGGTGCATTTTTTATTTCTTGGTAGGAAATAGTAGGTTCACCTTCCCAACTGATAGTTTCTCCCTTTTTGAGCATCTTGGAAAATGGTCTAGTAATTTTAGCAAAGTTGGTTACAAATATTCTTAAAAAATTAACTTGTCCAAGGAAAGATTGTATACCTTTAACATTCTTAGTCTTAGGGACTTTATCAATTGCTGCTAGTCTTTCAGGGTCAATCTTAACCCCTTCCTTAGATACTATGTGACCTAAAAACTTCCCTTCTATCACTCCAAAAATACATGTCTTTGAGTTCAAGGAAACATCATATTTTAAGGCTTTGATAAAAATCTTTTCTAAATGTTTACAATAATCCTCAATCTTTTCTGGGTATCCAATCGGGTCTGTAATGCCCCACCTAGAGATCCTTGGAATAAGGATTTAATTCAAGCCAAGATTTTTCTTCTTTTAAAGTACGAATGCACATGAAAACATCATATAGGGATCAAAATGATCACAATGAAAGAATTCACCAACAATTTGAGCAACCAATGAGTC
The DNA here is from genome assembly GCA_028749045.1 of Cupressus sempervirens. Taxonomy (NCBI): domain Eukaryota; kingdom Viridiplantae; phylum Streptophyta; class Pinopsida; order Cupressales; family Cupressaceae; genus Cupressus; species Cupressus sempervirens. Next base: position 813,806,101 of record CM053786.1, read on the forward strand.
TCCAAATGGCACAACCAAACATAATGATAAACTATGGAATATGCACAACTGAATTTGAATCAAACCATCTTGACTTAAAAATGCAATGCAAAAGGATTGAAGAACACCTAAGAGGGTAGCTGAAAAACTTTACAAAAAGTTTGGCTCAAACCAAAAGGTGCCTATTGTCCACCCAGATAATTTTTTGTAATTACTAGGTGATACTTTAAATCAGCACCAGGCAATACTTTCTAGTATCATATGACCTTTCACAAGAAGGGATGTGACCCTTTTAGGGTTTGGGTGACACTTCTCTAAGGGGTGTGCAATACATTACAAGTATCGTATGACAACTCTTCAGTGGGGGTGTAATACCAGAAAGTATCACATAAAATTTCTCTAAGAGACATGTGATACAATCGGGGATTGTACAATAGGTCCCTATTAGGTGTGTGACACTAAATTGTATCACCCCATAATGATACATGGTTGCCCAGGAATGCAAGAAATAACTTCAAGGAAAAACTAAAGAGATAAATAGAGTTCAAAACCTCCACGTCGAGGAGTACCAGATCTAGAATTTGAAGTGTGAACACTCTGTTGGAGTTCTATCTAGTAAAGAACATGTCAAGTGGATTTAAATGTGACACCAAGAAACAAAGACTAGGGAAAAGCCTAAAGATGAGCTAAATACTATATTCAACAAGGCTAAATCTTAGTTTTGGACCAATTAACAGTCATCAGGACTCACTTCACTTTAGGCTCTGCTAAGCCAAGGTGGGCAAACCTAAGGCATTTATCTTATCAACTTGATACTCTTCTATGTAAGACTATCCCCTATAACAGAAATGGTCAATATTGTTCTATAGTTTGCTGACAAACTTCCTAATTATAGTAGCTAATTATAACCAAAGAAAGTAATAGCAAACAAGCCATGACCGATAATTCTAGTTCTTCAAAACATAAAAGTGAAATTTATGTTCATTTAAAGTTTTGATCTTAGCATAACTCAGGTATACAAAAATAGATAACATGTAACCTCCAAGCTAATTAGTCCCTTATCCATTGGGCATCAACTAAACCTTCACATATAGATGGATACCTAAAGTATACTCATATATTCAGATATTTGATCTATCTATTTGACTTACAAATAGAAATCAATCTTCATAACAACTCTCATACTTATGGTGATATCCTCCTAGCGTAACCCACAATCCTATCAGTATAAACAAGCATTTACTTGGCTTCTTTGTTCCAACAACAAGTTTATCCTAACATACAATCTAAAGGATTGCAATTGAGTTCAAGTTCTTTGTTCTCAAACACAAAATATTGCAAATAGCAGAAGAAGGAGATGAGAATTGGAATGAAACTAAAAGAAATGAATCTCTTGCATTAATTTCCTTGAGACCAATACATCATCTGTATACCAAAACTCAGAAAATACACAAAGAATGATTGTGTACTATGAAAATGCTTCACAAGAAATACAATATTGATGTTCATATTAGAGGAATACTGGGAAAATGGTATCACAACTCTAAAAGCTAGAGCCAACCTTGTGGTCTCATAGGTCATAAAAATTGGAACCATTACAATGAGCATAAATGGAAGATATATAGGAGAGAAAATCTTTCTAGGTCTTTAACCTAAATTTGACATGTGTCCCACTAAAATAGTCTTCAATCTAGAGTTGTTGAAACTAAACTTCCTCATCTACCTACACTTTGAAAACCATAAATGATGCCAAAATATTTGATATATCCCCACTTAAAATATGCAAATATCTTATGAAGGAATATCAAGAAATCATCACAATCTGCATGGAGGCCCCAAAAATCTGATCTTTACTTGTCATATCTGCTTTGCCGTGAAGATCAACTTGTGCTAATGTTGCCAAAAACATAACTGCTCCCAATTGCATCAAGAAACATTCAATTCATCCTTACAATTGTTGGAGAAGTCAAATCAGATGAAAATATCTCTATATCTAATTGCAATTTTATCTGCAACATTAAATTTGCATAATTCACTGTGAAGCCCCAAAAATCAAAAAACTTCTTGTAGCTATTACCGATTGACTCCTACACAAAATCTGACTGCAAAAATGGAAAAATTGCTCTCTCCTGGTTTCGACGGTATATTACACTATACATTTCAGACAAAAATTGCCCCCTTAAGACCCTTCTGAAAATCTAGCCTCCATGATTGAACAAAGCATATTGAAACATCTAAAAAAGCTCATATAGTCAAACTATTCAAATATTTCAACTTTAAAATCTGAGCATTATTTGAAATTTGATTTTTAAATCATTTTCTTCTTTCTCTCCTCCCCCTTTGCCACATGGCAAGTCCCTATTGGCTTGGACCTGTCTTGAAATATTTTTAATTAATAGATTAATATTAATTAATTCTTGCTCGTAGCAGCAAAAATCTCAAAATTTTTGTCTATGTCCATGTGGGATGCTTGCTTTAGCATATCATTAAAAGCATTAATATTTCAACCTTCGATCTCACGAGTTGAGCGTAAGATTGGGCACCTTCAAACTTGCCCTTCTTGACTTCCCACGTCGTTACCACGTGGCCTCTATGTTCTCTGAAGCTTGGGTCAAAATAACTGCAGTCTTCATGCCCAACCATTCAATCCGGGTAGAAGCTAGTTTGACCATCCTTGGCACATGGCAAGTTCTGATTGGTTGACCTAATCTACATCATCCACCATGTTAACACCACCTCACTTCGAGTTGTTCCCACCACCTAGGCACTTGCTATGTCACTATACTAACTTCCCTGCAACTCTCCTATAGCGAGTTAATGACAACCATTGATTCTGCTTTGATCTTGTGGATGGCATTTGATACAACCCAATGAGAATAATGGTGGGTCCCTCACTCACTACCTTGCTATACATATCTTTTGCACATCTTTCTATAGTGAGTTAGCGAGTATCATTGATTGATAAAAATCTTGTGATCATGGGATATAGAGAAAGATAGCTCGACATTCCACTTGAGAAGCTAGCTAGTCAATCCAATGAAAACTGCCCAAGTACACAACTCCTTCCTTGATGACATTTTCATTTGGGCCTATTGGAAACTGAGGAAATGTTTCAATAGTTCACTACCTCACTATACATATCCTTCAAGTAACTCTTCATGGTGAGAAAGCGATGATCATTGACTCTAGCTTGATCTCACGATCAGAATCCCTTATATGTTCTATCCATGGGGGTGGGTCCAAGATACTACTATCATTGATTTGGCCTAACATGTTGGCACACATTTTATTTTTTTTATTTCTAATGACATCACTTTTCCCTTACTCTACCATGTTTGTCATTTTTAGGCATGTCGCTACCTCGCTACTGGCAAAATCACAAACATCCCGATAGCGACATATCGAGCTCTAGCAAAGTCAAAGCTTATAGCCTATAAATGCTAAGTAGGATGCCAATGTGTCATCTGATCTACACAACTTGCCTGAACTTGCATGTTTTTGCAATAGGGATCCATCACTGTCTAGCTACCACTTGTCAATTTTTTGTTCGCTACTTCTAGCTATCAGCAACTAGGTCCCACAACACAGCTGCTACCCTTAGAATTTGGGCACTCTCTATGTCACCACCAATAAGTCGCACGGATTTTTCGATAGAAACTTAGTAGAGTTTCAAAGAAACTTGAACTCTGGTGACACCATCTACAAAATCCTCTATGTATGTCGTTCTTAATACTGACAAGCCTAGGACATAGCATGTGACCTTAATGCACCCTTTTTTTGGTGCTAGACTTCACTTTTCAACATTGGAACATATTCTCTGATGGTCGCTACATCGCTATAGGAAACAACCTTGTAACTTTTCATAGCGAGTATGCGACATCCATTGATCCTAACCAAATCCAATGGTGGGATAATGTTTTTCAAAAAGACTTAACAATGGCCTCAACATAGGCGGGAAAGATTATTTAGTTGTTGTTAAGATTTTTGCGCTAGAATAAGATTTAAAAGGTAAGACCTAAGGTTTACTAAAAATGAAAAGATGATCCCAACCCTACTAATTTTTTTTTGAAATTTCCACTATACAATGCAGCAATTTGCCATGCTCAAAAGGAGCTATCAGTGGCTCTGGCTAGGGATGATGGACAACTTGTGTCCATGCAAGGATTCAAAATTTTTGGTTTCAACAGACCACACACAAAACTTTGAGGAGGAACTATAGAATATTAACAAGAATGTACATACATAAAAAGACAACAAATTTGTACAAGCATTTACAGAAAGAAAAGATTTTTGTGAAAGGAGAAGACCTTTAATCAAAAATATCTTTTCAGAAATTGCCCATGAATTGGAAATTCTAAAAGGCTTCCTAATAATTCGTTAATGAAATATGAATCTTGGCCCCAAAAAGAGTCAACCAAATAAGGTCCCAACCAAATGGGATCAAATTTTCCATGTTTACCTTTCTCTTGTAGCCTTGCATTCCACATTAAAACAAGATCCTTAGGTTGGAACTTCCTAATTACTGCCCTTCTGTCATACAAATGTTTTGTTTGCAATTTTCATTTCATGTTTATTGCAGAGGCTTCTTTCCTTGTTTCTGCTAATCTAGCCAATTCATCAATTCTTTGATGCATATCATCAATGATGTCATCATCATACATTTGAATAAAGTTATATAAATTTGTCATGTTGTTTTGAGGCATTCTAGCCTAAATTCCATATACAAGGTCAAAAGGTGATACACCTATTGCCTTCTTGACTATCACTCTATCAGCCCAAATAGAAAATTGCAACTTTGAATCCCATGCCTTCTTGTTGTCATCCAAAGTTCTCTTAATGATTTTTAATAAACTCTTGTTGGTAGATTCTACTTGTCCATTCCCTTGTGGATGATAAGGTGAAGAAACTGACCTAGTGATGCCATATTTTTCACATAACTTAATGAATTCTTTAAACCTAAAGAACATAGCATTATCAATCACTATTATTCCAAGGAATCCAAATCTATTGATGATGTTGCTACGTAGGAAATATTTACTACTTTGTTGGTTGAATTCCTAGTAGGGATTGCCTCAACCCATTTTGTGAAGTAATTAGTTGCAACTAGTATCTAGGAAAAACTACTACTAGAGCTAGGTGAAATCTCTCCTATAAAATACATTCCCCATTTTTGAAAAGGTTCCTAAACTTCAATTGATTTCAAATGTGTGTTTCCTGAGAATTTCAACTTTCCTACAAACCTCTGGAATGAATCACACTTTCTCACTAGAACTTGAGCATCCTTGAACAAATTAGGCCACCAAAAACCTACCCTCATAACCTTATGGGCTGTAGTCTTTGCCATATAATGTCCTCCACATATACTTGAATGCATCTCACTTAATACTTTTTTAGAGTTCTACTTATCAATGCACTTCAATAATATACCTTCAAAATTTCTCCACCATAAGGCTCCATTCACAATAATATATCTCACTGAATGCAATTTTATAGTTCTCCTTTAATTTTCTATTAGGTGATGTGGAGATTGCATGTGCTACAGGTAATATATTACATCTTTATACCAATCACAGTAGTCCATGTCACATGTTCTAAGGCTAAGATCTTAATCTTCGGCATTGATTTGATTGGCATCTAAATTTTCTTGTACCATGAGTTTTTCCAATCCTTGACCCCTTACTAACTTAGTAATTTAGTTATCTATATTAAATTCTTGGATTCTATTAATCCATCTACATCTTCTACTAGATACCTCTTGCTAAGAGAAAATATCCTTCACTACTGCACTTGGTACAAAAGAAATAACAATAGCCCCTACAAGATAACATCTAAAAGCTTTAACAATTTTAACTAGACCATATGCATGTTTCTCACTAATATCATATTTCAATTTTGTAGGTTGTAGGGACTTACTAAAAAATGCTATAGGATGTTCATGTCCACTTTCATTCTTCTAAAGTAAAACTACTGCAATAGTATGAAAAGATGCAAAAGAAAAAATATGCATGGGCTTTCTATAATCAGGGGTCCTAAGCACTGGAGTATTCTTAATAGCACTTTTTATTTCTTGGACGAAAATAGAAGGCTCACCTTCCAAATTTATTGTAGCACCTTTCTTGAGCATTTTTGAGATTGGTCTACTGATTTCAGCAAAGTTAGTCACAAACCTTCTTAAGAAATTAACTTGTCCAAAGAAAGACTGTATACCTTTAACATTTTTTGGTTTTTGGACCTTGTCAATTACTACTACCCTCTCAGGATCAATCTTAACAGCCTCTTTTGAAACTATATGACCTAGAAGTTTTCCTTCTATGACCCCAAAAGTACACTTTCTTGGGTTCAAAGATACGCCATATTCCAAGCTTCGAGAAAAATCTTTTCAAGATGCCTACAATGATCTTTAGCTTTCTTTAAATATGTAGTCAAATCATCTTGATGCATTACCATGAATTTGTCAATATAATCTTTGAAAGCCACATCCATAGCTCTCTAAAAAGTTTCCCCTACATTTATGAGGCCAAAAGGAATTCTCACATATACATAGGTTCCCCAAGGGGTGGTGAAGGTTGTCTTGAATTGCTCTTCTTCATCAACAAAAACCTAGTTATAACCTGAAAAACCATCCATCATGGATATCAATTCTAAACCAATCACCTATTGGAGCATGGCCTCCATATTGGACAATCCATAATTATCTTTTAAAGATGCAACATTCAAATTTCTAAAATCAACATACAACCTGATGTCACAATTCTTTTTCTAACAAGTACAAGATTAGACACCCAAGAAGAATGTCTAATTAGCTTAATTATTCTTCCATCTCTGAGCTTTAATAATTCTTCTTGCATCTTTGGGGCCAAGGTGGGATTCACAGGTCATTGCTTCTGCCTAAAATGTTTTACATCATCTTTCAGTGGTATAACATGTTGAGATAGATCTTTCCTATAAGCTTTGAGGTCATCATAGGACCATGCAAACACATGTCTAAATCTTCTTAATAGATTAATCAAATTTTTTTGATCTCAAGATTTAAAGTTTTTCCAATGTACACCCAAATTAATCTCCTCTAGTTCTTGTGGGTTATCATTTTTTGCATTTGAAAGTATCTTGTCTTGATTGTCAAAAGCACTTTCCAATACAAGTAGACCCTTGGGTACCTTTTTATTTTTCAATTGTAGAATCTCTTGTCAAAAAATTGTTTCTTTCCCATCAATTGTTTCCACCCATGCACTGCAATCAAGTCGCTATCCATGATATTTATCCTCATTGAGTAGAAAATTTAGAATGTCTTTGTTATCCTCAAAAACTTGCCAACTATGGACATTGTCTAGAACTGAAGATCTATTTTATACTTCTATGGTGGAGACACTAGCAAATGATATATCATCAGGCTTTATGGCCGCATTTGCCAAAAGGTCTGCCATCTATTGTTACTTCTATCCTTCCACATTATCCCAAAAGCATCAAAAGACTCAATCATATCCCAGAAAACATTCCTATATTGCTTCAGTCTTTTATTTTTTGACACATAAACACCCCTAACTTGGGAAAGAATTAACTTAAAATCACCAATAACATGTATTTTCTTGATTCCATGATGTGTTACAACTTTCAATCCTAGCAATAGGGCCTCATACTCTACAACATTATTGGTACATGTAAATTTTAGAGAAAAGGAATATCTGAATGTATTCTTATCCAGAGAAACAAAGACAATTCTAGCTCCTGATCCCTCCTTTGAGCTTGCTCCATCAAAATACATGCTCCAAAGATTTGGAGAATCAAAGCAACATGTGACCTCTTGCTCAATTAAGGCAGGCAACTTTTCCACCACTTGGATAATAAGTTCATCTCTAAATGCATTCACATTTGTGTCTACAAAATAGGTTTCATCATTTTCAATACTTTCCTCAAAAATATGAGTCACTCTAGGTTCTCTATTAACCTTGATGGCCTTTTCTTTTACTTTGAAGGTGGCATATGACAGATCACATTACATGCTTCCTCCCATTGCAGCACCCCACTTTCTTGAAAGTAACATTCCATAGTGAGGGGGAATATCTACTACTAGAACTAACATGGTTAGCTCCTCATCAGGATGTGCAGCAAGTCTAAAAGGTAAAGTATTAATAGTACCTATGATAGGTACTTCTCTAGCATCCATTGCCCTACACTTGGCTTGTCTAGTATCAACTCCTAGACCAAGGGCCTACATCACTTTAAAAGGCATTAGATTATTTGAAGCTTAATGTTCTACCTTTTATGATCAAACTTAGGAAAAAAGGATCAATATCCTACAAATATGCTATTGATGAATTGTCTAGATACATTTTGGGTATTTGAGACATGACCCCAATATCTTCCTTTTTCATTATCAATCACTAGGGTCTGCAATGTACTAGCTAGTGCTTGTGTAACTACTTCATTATCTTGCATCCCTCCCAACCAATACAAAGCCTTTCTCTTATGTTCCTCTATCATAAACATTTATTCCAAAGGGATCTTTACAATGATTTGTGACAACATTGAGACCATATCAATTGGATCATAGGTAGTATTCTTTGTATTATCATCTAAAGGTGTAGGAGTTTGAATGGTAGATGAAAACTTTTGCTTTAAACTATTAGAAATTATTTCCTTTCCCAAGATAGTTAGCTTACCAACCTCCTCATTTTGGAAATGCACCCTTTTCTTTGGTTCCCATCTCTTATTCTTTTTTTCTTTAATCTTAGGGATCTTAGGGAAAATCTTCTTATTTTCATGGGTAACCTTTTTCATATTTTCCTTGATGAAAATGCAAGATGACCTAGGAGGGGCACCATCTATAACCCTATTTCTTAGATTGTAAGTACTCTGGACTTGTGCCACTAACTCTAAAGTAATTCTATCAATTTCCTCAATGGAAGGTGTCTTCAAAGTGACATAATCAATAGGAGCTAAAGTGTTACATATAACATTTTCATCTTGGTCTTCACTATCAGAAAATACTTGTTGGTGATGTATGTGATATACCATTCTCTGATTTATAATATCTTGGTTATGCTTATCAATATCTAACTCTCCATCACTATCACAAAGATGAATCATATTGCAAGTGATATCCTCTTGGTCCCTATCAATCATGTCTTCATTATTCTACAATAGCTAATTATTACAAAAAGACTAAGCAATAGCACAAAAATTAGGAGAATGTGGTGATTGAAAAATATGACACCAGGGAATGTCATCATTCATATTTACTAAATTTCCTTGTAGATGATCTAGTGTCCCTTTTCCTAGGTTCCCTTGTGTAGGATTATGAATTGGCTTTCCATCTTTCCATTGAGTAGTGTAGGGATAGTTTTGCATTCTAGGCTACTTATTAAATCTATTACTAAAAGGAGCCCTTTCTGAGATATTTGGTTTGCTAGCTAAGAGAGCTAGGGAATTTAATTGTTTTAACAATTTTAAAACTTGCCCCATTTGGTCATATTTTGGTTTCTTTCCTAAAACAAGTTTGTCATTGTCTTTCTTTCCCCTAGTATTGAATAACTTAAGGTCATCCCTTTTCCCAAGCTTTCCTATAGCTCTTCTATTATTTTCAATGTTAACAGCCATTGTGTATGCCTCCCTTAATGTTTTTGGTTCTTTATCCCTAAGGACATAGGCCATCTTACTATCAAAGGCATTGAAATAAGTAGTAAAACACACATATTCATTCAATCTCATTACTTGGAAAAGCTTGTACATACCTTTTTGGAATCTAACATTGAAGTCAAAGGATGATTCATTTGGATTCTTTTTGATATTGTTGAAGTAATTCAACATAAAACCAACATTTGTCTTGTCACCATATTGCTCTTTGAATAGGGTCTCAAGATCACTCCATGAGTTAATACTATCATCAGGTAGTCTTCTAAACCAATCTCTTGCATCCTCAATTAGTGAATGAACAAAAAGCTTCATCACTAGATCTTCATGTTCAACCTCAATCACTTAGCATATCAATGAACTTTCTGAGATACTCTACACCAGTAACAACATTATTTCCAGAAAACTTGGTAACCTTGTCCCTAAGGTCATTTGGAATAGGATGAGGAAAACCAAGGATTCCCAAGAAAGATATCTACTTATATCTTTCCATATAAATTGGTTTTCTTTGAGAGACTTGGATACCTGAGGAACTTGGTCTGCTAGCTTGAGTTTGGAAAGGGACTTGATTTTGATGGGGAAGCTAGAGAAAGGGAAACTGACAAGTAGTGGAAAGAGTTGTAAAAGGGGGTAAGAGTGGTGCACTTTGACCTATTATAAAAGTATTGGTACCAGGTGCTAAGGGTAAAACTTGTGCAGGCTGACTGGTTTGAAATGTTAAAGTAGAGTTTGACTTGATAAATTGGATTTTCCTTCCCGCCTCAGCAGCTTGACCTTCATTTTCTACTCTCTCAAGTTCCTTAAGTTAGGTCTTCTTTTTCTTTTCTCAATTTTTCCAGATCTAGGTCAAGTTTTCTCATGACACAAGGAGTGGACTTACTAGGGGGATATGGCTCATTAATTTGTACTCCAATAGCCTTCTATTTACCCTTGTCCAGATCTCTCTTTTGAGGATCCTCAACTGTAGTCTCTAAAGGCCTATAAGGTTGAACTTGTGCAACAACAGGATCCTAACTCTTTCTAAGTAGTTGTTCTTTTCTTTGAACATCAATTCTTAAAGCACCCATATCCCCAAAGATGTTAGAGTGTAGATTAGAAGATCTCTCTTCCAATTTTTTATTTTGTTCTTGCAATGAAGCCATTCTCCTAAGAAAGTTATTCCTTTGAATGATAGTATTCATAATAACCTTTTCTTTCTCCTTTTCTAAACATAGGTGCTTGGGTTCCTCATCAAAAACTTACCTTCTGAGGAGGGCAAGCTATGGAAACAATTCCTCATGATATGTAGTAGTAGCCTCAGAATCAATTGGGTTAAAATCCATAAGATTTGATATATACAATTCTTGTCTAGGACTAAAACCCATTTCCATGTTTTCCCTAAAACCCCAACTATGGTTTATCTCATTTGTTATGTTTGATCTATGTGGAAAATTGACCACAGGGGACACACCTTTGTCTTGGAAAACCTCTGGTGGGCCTGAGAAAGTCTCTCCCAAGAGCACAACTCCTTCTAACTCAGTACTCTCAAGGGAAAGTTCCTTTTCCTCAATAGGATGATATGATGACTAGGGTGAGAGATTACTTCTAGGGACCCACATATAATTAAAATCACATCTCTTCTTATTTTGATTTCTTTTTACCCTAGGGGGTAAATCAATTAACAATGGTATCTCAGGATGATTCTTGGTAAAAGCACGTGTATTCTTCTTTTTCTTAGCCATTGAGTATATGGCCTTTTCACAACCCTTTAGCACTAGTTACAAAACCTTGACTTGAGTTGCCACCCAATATTTGGGAAATATGAAATGAAACCAGAAAAGAAGCAACACACAATAATTGTGAAACTTTAACACTTTATGAAATAGTTTGATAGTAAGTTCTTCTTAGATCCCCAATAGAGTCACCATTTTGTTGGAGTTGTTTCCTATAAAGAACATGTTAGGTGGATTTAAACCTGACACCAAGAAACAAAGACCAGGGTAAAGCCTAAAGATGAGCTAAATCCTATATCTAGCAAGGCTAAATCTTAGTTTTGGACCAATTAATAGAGTCATCAGGACTCACTTCACTTTAGGCTCTACTAAGCCAAGACAGGCAAACCTAAGGGATTTATCTTATTAACTTGATACTCTTCTATGCAAGAGTATCCCGTATAGAAGAAATGGTCAATATCCTTCTATAGTTTTCTGACAAACTTCTTGATTATAGTAGCTAATTATAACCAAAGAAAGTAATAGCAAACAAGCCATGACTGAAAATTCTAGTTCTTCAAAATATAAAAGGGAAATTGATGTTCATTTAAAGTTTTGATCTCAGCATAACCTAGGTATACAACAATAGAGAACATTTAACCTCCAAGTTGATCAGTCCCTTATCCATTGGTCATAAACTAAACCTTCACATACAGATGGATACCTGAAGTATACTCATATATTCAAATATCTGATCTCTCTATTTGACTTACAAATAGACATCAATCTTCATAATAATTCTCATACTTATGGTGATATCCTCCTGGTGTATCCCACAATCTTGTCAGTATAAACAAGCATTTACTTGGCTCCTTTGTTCCAACAACAACTTTATCCTCACATACAATTTGAAAGGATTGCAGTTGAGTTCAAGCTATCTGTTCTCAAACAAAAGATTGCAAATAATAGAAGGAGACAAGAATCAGAATGAAACTAAAAGAAATGAAGCTCTTGCATTAATTTCCTTGAAACCAATACATCATCTGTATATCAAAACTCAAAAAATACACAAAGAATGATTATGTAATATGAAAATGCTTCACAAGAAATACAATACTGATGTTCATATTAGAGGAATCACTGGGAAAATGGTATCACAACTCTAAAAATTGGAGCCAACCTTGTGGTCTCGTAGGTCATAAAAATTGGAACCATTACAATAAGAAAAAAAGGAAGATATATAGGAGAGAAAATCTTTCTAGGTCTTTAACCTAAATTTGACATGTGTCCCACTAAAAGAGTCTTCAATTTGAAGTTTTTGAAACTAAACTTCCTCATGTACCTGCACTTTGAAAACCATAAATGATGCCAAAATATCTGATATATCCCCACTTCAAATATGAAAATATCTTATGAAGGAATATCAAGAAGTCATCACAATCTACACTAAGCCAACATCCCTCTCAGGCCCATTGTTGATGCGATTGGCTCACCCACTTACCCTCTTGCTTCTTTCCTTGCGAAGCAGATGTCCCCTCTAGTGGGTAAATGTGACTCTTTTATCAAAGACTCCAATCATTTTGTTGACTTCATCAAAGATGCCAAACTAGAAAATGATGACATTTTGGTCAGTTTTGATGTGGTCTCCCTTTTCACCAAGGTCCCCATTTCGGACTCCATCGAAGTTGTCAAATGCAAGGTCAATGAAGAGGTGGCCACATTAGTGGAGTTATGTTTAAGATCCACCTTTTTCACCTTCCAAGATATTATTTATGAACAAGTCGATGGTGTAGCTATGGGCTCCCCGCTTTCTCCTATCATTGCCAATCTTTACATGGAGTACTTCGAAGATATGGCTTTACACTCCTTCCCCTTCAAGCCTAAGTGGTGGAAATGCTATGTTGACGACACCAACATTTTTTGGCCTCATGGTCTCCAAAAATTAGAATAATTTCACGCACATCTTAACACGGTGTCACCCTGTATTTCCTTCACCATGGAGCTGGAGAGGAATGGATGTCTACCATTTCTCAATGTTTTACTCTCAAGGAAATTGGACAGCTCGCTAAGTCGTCAAGTGTTTCGTAAAGAAAACCACATTGATTTGTATCTCCATTCTTCTTCCCATCACCACCCTCACCAAAAATTTGGAGTGCTCAAAACCCTGGCTCTCAAGGCCCTCCGCATTTGTGACAAGGACAACATTGACGATGAGCTTTCCTACCTTTGTAAAGTCTTCAGGCTCAATGGATACACCAACCAAAATATTTCCAAGGCTTTCAAGCAAGCCAAGTTGTTTCACTCCACCCCAAGAACCCCCCCTTCCCAGCACAACATTACCCCCTTCGTCATCCTTCCTTTCATTGAGGGAATCTCGCATAAAATTTCAAAAATCCTTCTCAAAAAAGGAGTTCATTGTGCCTTCAAACCCCTTTCAACTATCAAGAATCACGTGCCCCCTCTCAAAGACTCTCAAAATGCTCTCACTGATTCGAGTGTCTACAAATTTTCTTGTTCTTGTGGGACTCCGTACATTGGAGAAATAGGTATATCATTCTCCACAAGAATTAGGGAGCATAGTGCTGACATCAAGCATGATAGAGTGTACAAATCGGCCCTAGCCGAGCATTCTTCCTCTACTAAACATCACATTCGTTTGGAGAACACTCAGATCCTTGCTAAAGAGGATAGCTATTTTAAGAGGAAGATGAAGGAAGCGATTGAAATTTTCAACCACCCTTCCAACCTCAATCGAGATGATGGTTGGGCCCTTAGCCTAGTGTGGCACCCACTGTTATCTTCCATCAATAGACACCATCGATCCCCCCGTTGACTCCCCCTTCTTTCTCCGTTCTCTTCCTTCTCTCGTCTCTGTAGCGCTTGCATCTTTCTTGCCCCCCCCTGCCCCCTCGTCCTCCCTTTCCCTCTGGCCTCCAATCTCCTTCTCTCTCTACCCCTCCCTTTCCTTCCTTGGCCTCGTTCTTCCCCACCCCCTTCTTTCCCTCAGGCGGTTTTGTTGATTTATAGGCTAGGTTTTATTTTTATTAGTTTTTAGTCATCTTGTTCCTTGTGTTCTTTTATTTTATATTTTGAAATTTTATTTTTGTAAGTTCTCATTTTTCTCTTTCTTGCTTTGTTGGTTTTTCTTGTCTTTCTTTCTCCTTTTGTTCCTCCTTTATTTTTATTATTCAGTTTTTTTCCATTTATCTCTTTTTATTTTTTATTTATTTATTTATCCATTTTTATTATTCTTCCTCTATTTCAACTTTTCTTTAATTCTTAATTTTTAATTTTTTATAATTTTTATAATTTTTCTTCTTTATTCCTTTTTTTCCCAATCGCTTCCTTTGTAGGCATTGGCTTTTATCTTTTATGGTATATATATATATATATGGTTTCAAAAAATATCTCTATATCTAATTGCTATTACAAGATAACTCCTACACAAAATCTAATTTCAAAAATGGAAAAATCACTCTCTTCCATTTCTGATGGTATATTACACTATACATTTTAGACAAAAATTGCCCCTTTGAGACCCTTCTGAAAATCTGGCCTCCATGACTGAACAGAGCATAGTGAAACATCTAAAAAAGGTCATATAGTCAAACTATTCAAATATTTCAATTTTAAAATTTGAGCATTATTTGAAATTTGATTTTTAAACCATTTTCTTCTTTCTCTCCTCCCCCTTTGCCACATGATAGGTCCCTATTGGCTCGGATGCATCTTGAAATATTTTTAATTAATAAATTAATATTAATTAATTCCTACTCATAGCAGTGGAAATCTCAAAAAAAAAATTCTATGTCCATGTGGGACACTTGCTTTAGTGTATCATCAAAAGCATTAATATTTTAACCTTCGATCTCACAAGTTGAGCGTAAGATTGGGCACCTTCAAACTTTCCTTTCCCTACTTCCCGCATCATTGCCACGTGGCCTCTATGTTCTTCAAAGCTTGGGTCAAAATAACTGTAGTCTTCATGCCCAGCCTTTAAATCTGGGTAGAAGTTAGTTTAACCATCCTTGGCACATGACAAGTTCTAATTGTTTGATCTGATCTGCATCATCTGCCATGTCAATAGCACCTCACTTCTAGCCAACCCTGCCACCTAAGCACTCGCTATGTCACTATACTAACTTCCCTGCAACTCTCCTATAGTGAGTTAATGACAACCATTAATTTTTCTTTGATCCTATGGATGACATTTGATACAACCTAATGAGAATAATGGTGGGTCCCTCACTCGCTACCTAGCTATACATTTCTTTTGCACATCTTTCCATAGCGATTTAGTGAGTATCATCAATTGATAAAAATCCTACAATCATGGGATGTGGAGAAAGACAACCTAGCATTCCAATTGACAAGATGGTCGGTCAATCCAATGAAAACTACCCACTTACATAGCTCCTTCCCTGATGGCATTTCCATTTGGGCCTACTAGTGACTGAGGACATGTGTCAATAGGTCGCTACCTCACTATACATATCCTTCAAGAAACTCTTCATGGTGAGATAGCGATGGTTGTTGACTGTAGCTTGATTTGACAGTCAAAATCCCTTATATTTTCTATGCATGGGGGTGGGTTCAAGATATTGTTGTCGCTGAATTGGCCTAACATGCTAGCACACACATATATATTTTTATTTCAAATGACATCACTTTTCCCCAACTCTACCATGTTTGTCATTTTTAGGCATGTCACTACTTTACTACCAGTGAAAATCACAAACATCTCGATAGTGACATAGCAAGCTCTGACAGAGTCAAAACTTTTAGCCTATAAATGCTGAGTAGGATGCCAACGTGTCATCTGATCTGCACAACTCACCAAAACCTTCATGTTTCTGCAATAGGGACCCATCACTGTCCGACTGCCACTTGTCAATTTTTGGTTTGCTACTTCCAGCCATTAGCAACTAGGTCTCACAACATAGCTACTGCCCTTAGAATCTGGGCACTTGCTATGTCACCACCGACAAGTCGCATGGATTTTCCAATAGCGACTTAGTGAGTAGCCAGAGAAACCTGAACTCTAGTGACACCATCTACAAAATCCTCCACATGCATTGTTCTTAATACTAACAAGCGTAGGACATAGCACATGACCTTAATGCTTCCATTTTATGGTGCCAAACTTCACTTTTCAGCATCGGGACATAATTCTTTGATGGTCGCTACATCACTATAGGAAACAACCTCACAACTTTTCATAGTGAGTACTCAACATTTGTTGATCCTAACCATACCCAACGGTGGGATAAGGTTTTTCAAATAGACATAACAATGACCTCAATGTAGGCAGAAAAGAATATCAATTGCTGTTAAGATTTTTGTGCCAAAATAAGATTTAAAAGGTAAGACCTAGGGTTTACTAAAAATTAAAAGATGATCCCAACCCTACTGAAACAAATTTGAAAATTCCACCATACAATGCAAAAATTTTCCATGCTCAAAAGGAGCTATCACACTCAAAGACAATAATGAAAGATGGAAACACTATTTAACCATCTAATAATCAGTGAAGGGAAAGTATAGAAGGAAACATAATAGTGTACTAAAACAACATCACAATAAACTAAAGCAACATTGCAATGACTAAAACAACCAAGTAAGTACATAGTTGCTCACACCCATCAATAGCATCATAAGACCATTGTGGGTCCTAACCATCTACTACTCATAATATCCCAAACTACCGACTAGATCATCAAAGCTATCTTATGAGGATGTCAATTCTAAAATTTCCTACAACATAAGAATAAGGAAATCTAAAATGTGAGAAGTAAAGCATAAGATAATTCAATAAATCAATCACATCATCTATCATATGCTAAACATCATATGAATAGGAAATCTAACATGCTAAACCAAACCAATACATGCTCCAACAAAGCAATATACGTCATCTAATCTTATGCTAAACATCATAATATAGGAACACATCAAATAAAATAACATCATCTATGTTGACATTACAGTCAAGTTTTTTATTAGTGACACACACTTACTTAGATAGTAAGTACGTACCAAGCTTATTGTATAGTTAATAGTATTAACAAAGAATTTCAAGATTTATTGACTTCTATAGTTGCTACTAAGTTCAAGGGATAGTATTTAGTTTACATCGAGTAGTCTCTACTAGGATGGTGATCAACAATGTAAACTGAGCTTTTTAGTGCTTGCCAAGCATCTTAGTGCAAATTGAGTTGAGCAATGCTTACTAAGTTCGTAGTTATAGTGATGTGAATCTAGTGTTGACTTAGCCACTTAGTATTAACCAAGTGATTCAATTTATACTAGGCTCATTGTGATAGCATTGACTGAGCTATGTAGTGTGAATCTAGTGATTCAGACTATATGCTGAATTTCACAATATTCATCAAGCCACTAGTAAAGATAAAGTTCAGACTACTTGGAAGTGATCAATATGGACCAAGCTTCTATGTCTACTGAAAGCATGACCATGCCACGAATTGATAGTGGATGTCGAGCATAAGAACCTCACTGAGTTAGTATTCAAAACCTAAGTTCTTGTAGTTGGGTTGACTTTGTATAATTTTGTGTAAACATGTATTGTAGCCAACTTTGTTAAATTGTAATATGGATTGGTATATCTATAATGTTGAGATCTGATTGAAAAGATCATTATTGAAAGAGATCATTGAAAGAGGGAGATTGTTGAAGAAGACTATGTGTTTCAATCATTGTTTTGTCACTAATGTCAAACCTACTATTTGCTAGTAAGATAACTATTTATAAGATTTAAGTGCTATCACTTAATTGACTGATGAAGAGGATATGATCAATTAGATATAACAAAAGCACCTAGAGGAAAGGTTGAGTTATGATTATATAATGAAGTACAATGATTAGTTAAGATAGTGATGAAATGATTTATTGGTAATCTACTTAAAGTTACAAAGGTTGGTCATAATTAGAAAGTTTAGAAGAACAATTTACTCAAAGTTTGTCTAACAAGCTTGACCAAGTGGATAGTAGGTGCCAAACAAGGTTAGTGCAACCCATGCAGAAAGTTAGTTGGAGTAGAGTAAATGAAAATTCTAACTAGATGCCAAGCAAGATAGTTGATGTCGAGTAACATTTAGTTGATAACAAGCATCATTAAACTTTAGTTGATGTTGAGTGATTTCATAATAGATGTCAAGCAATGCAGTATGTGCCAAGCATTAGAAGGTTGATAATGTCGAGTTGCTGCATTATTTTAAAGATCGAATATTTTCTAAATCTAAGCTGACAAATTTGTTTTCTTGAATTTTGTGAACTATGTGGAAGATAAGGTTGATGAGCTGGTGGCATAGAATTTGATGTAAACCATTTTTAGGCAAATTCAAATGGATTCTAGAAGAAGTTTCTAGAAGAGATATAAGATATGGGGTAGATGCATTGTATCCTACGTAATCCATCCAAACCCTAAATTTTGACAATAGAAAATGAGCAGGAAAATATCCTAATTTCCTATTTGTAGGAATATCTACTAATGAATAAAATTTGTCATGTGCTTGAACCTAAGGAAGAGAAGGAGTTAAGGGTTTTGCTTCATCAAGTGACCTAAGAGAAGAGTCTATAATGACATGTTAAGAAAGAAGGTTGAAGGAGATGAATGCTTGAAGGGTGAACAAGCTATCAGAGTTACAAATTGTGAAGGCCAAGCAAAATTGAGGACTAAATAGAGATCTATAATCTGCAAGAGAATTTGTAAGTTGTATCAGATCAAAGCTCTACTATTACTCTTTAATAATTGTATCAATTTAGGGTAAATCCTTTGGATTAAGGTTAACCTAATAGTCATTTGTAAATCCTTTAAATAGGTGGATTCCATGTGAATGGTCTAAATTCCTCTAACAAGGCTCACTTCTAACAAGGTGGTTGAAATCCCTTAATAGGGTCACATTTAATAGTGTGTACTATAACCTTTAATAGGGTTGGTATTTTATAGGGTATCACTTTAAAAGAGTGAAAAGGAGTAGCATGTTATTGGTGGTTTTCCCAAATTGGGTTTCCATGCAAATAATTGTGTCATGTGTGTTGATGAATCTATTATGTTTCATGCTTTAAATTTTTGCAAGTTTATTTGACAATAACGTGCAAGTTTTAGTGATTGCATAAGCATATGGATGTACACATTGATATGAATATTTTATGGGTTCACTAAGATATAAGAATTTTTATTTATACATTTGGACCTTGGATAACTAATTCAACCCCCCTCTTAGTTATTGTAAATTATTCCAACAATTGGCATCAAAGCCTAGTTTCTTAAGAGGACTAGTTTTAAGGTGCTTGAAGCAAAAAGATCAAGATGTCTAAAAGAGAAGTACCAAAGCTCAGTAGAGATAACTTTCTTAAATAATAAAATTTGATGAAGCTACACCTTGGAGGACTTGGAGATCATGCACAATCTACCATTTCTATGGAACAAGTTGATCTAGCTAGAGTCCTAACTACTGAAGATATGAAGAAAAAGAAAGAACACAATTAGGTAATGGTGGAGATTGACTTTTCCCTAAGCTATGCCAAATTTGATGATATCAAAGATCTTGATAGTGCAAAAAAAATGTGGGATACCCTAGCCACCATCTCTAGAGGAGACAAAAATGTTCAAAAAGCCAAATTTGAGAGTCTTAGAGGTAAGTTTGATGATATGAGAATGGAAGAAGGGGAAAATATTACTCAATATGTTGTTAGAATAAAAGAAGTTGTTAGTGCAATAAAAGGAGCTACTAGTCAAGTAGATGATGATACTATGTTGAGAAAAGTCTTGAGAACATTATAACCTATTCATGCTATTAGAGTTTCTACAATTCAAGAACTAAGATGTATTTCAGGAAATAATCTAGCCCTTGAAGGTTTGGTAGGTAGACTCACTACTTTTGAGCTATCTAATTTTGATAATTACACACTTAAGATTCTTGAATACTCTTTAAAAGCTAAGCTATTATTGAAAGATTCTAATGAGGTGAAGCAGAAGAAGAAGAGAAAGATAAAATATATAACTAGTGATAGTGATATAGAGGAGGAAGATGTTGAGCAACTAGAAGCACTACTAGCAAAAAGATTCTACAGAGGT
Organism: Cupressus sempervirens; assembly: GCA_028749045.1. Lineage (NCBI taxonomy): Eukaryota > Viridiplantae > Streptophyta > Pinopsida > Cupressales > Cupressaceae > Cupressus > Cupressus sempervirens. Next base: position 813,826,498 of record CM053786.1, read on the forward strand.
AAAGGAAAGTTCAATGATAAGTTACCCATCATTTGTTTTAATTGTAATGAGGTTGGTCATACTACTATAAGATGTACGTAGAAGAAAAACTATAGAGGTGGTCACAGGTAAAAGATTAGAAGAGAAGATGATAGCAAAGATTAGAAAGATAAAGGAAAAAATTCATGCTACATTGATGAAGAGGAAAAAAGGGACAATTCTAATGAACATGATGATGAAGTGGTGTATGTTGCAATGAAGGATGAATCTAATGAAGATGAGGCAACTACACTTGTGACATGTATGAATAAAAATGATAGATGGATCATTGATAGTGGATCCTCACATCACATGCCTGGAGACAAAAGTAAGTTCATTACCTTGAAATGTTATGATGGAAATTGTGTAAAATTTGGTAATGATGTACCATGTTTGATAAAAGGAAAAGGTTTTATCAAACTCATAGATAAAATTTCATGTTATAATGCTTACTATGTTGAGGGACTAGACTATAATTTTTTGAGTGTGTCACAATTGAACAATTTGGGATACAAGGTTGAATTTGAAAACAAGTTGTCTAAGATATATGACACAAATGGGAAATTGATTAGAAAAGGTGATCAAACTAGAAGTAATCTATTCTATCTTGATATAGAGGATGCTACTTGTCTTGTTGTAAAATTTGATGATGTATGGCTTTGGCACAAAAGATTATGTCATGTTAATTTTGATAACTTGGTTAGTATCAGTAACATGAAGAGAGTTAGAAGTTTGCCTAAGTTGAAGAAGCTTGATAATGTAGTGTGCAAACAATGTTCACTAGGCAAAATGACAAAGTCAAGTTTTAAGAGTAAAACTTATACCTCTAAAGGAATAGTAGAGATAGTTCATACTAACTTGTGTGGACTGATTGAAGTATAAAGCTATAAGGGAGATAAGTACATAATGTGGTTTGTTGATGATTACTCTAGGATGATGACAATTATATTTTTGAAATAGAAATCTAATGCTTTTCAAATGTTTAAGTGATACTTGGAAAGAGTTGAAAATGAAATAGGCAAAAGTCTAAAATGTTTGAGATCTAAAAAGGGAGGAGAATTTACATCAAATGAATTTGAGATGTTCTGTAATGATAGAGGAATCAAAAGACATACATCTTCTCCTAGAACCCCTCCACAAAATGGAATAGATGAAAAGAGAAATAGATCTATAATGGACTATGCTAGAATGCTCATGATGGAGAAGAATGTTGCTCTAAAATATTGGAGATAAGTTGTAAGTACAACTTTCTATACCTTGAACCATGTGCAAATCAAGGAAGGTACTCATTCAACACCTTTTGAACTATGGTATGGATGTCCACCCAATGTAAAATACTTTAAGGTATTTGAAAGTAAGTGTTAAATTCTTAAAGATGTTAGCAATGGAAAGCTTGATGCAAAAAGTGAAGAAGATATATTTCTAGGATACTCCACAAGAAGTAAAGCCTATAAGTGTTTGAATACTAACACTAACAAAATTGTGAAAAGTGCAAATGTGAATTTTTATGAATATATAGATGTACATAAGTCTGAACCTATGAAAAAGCCAAAAGAATACAAATCATTTGTATACTTTTATGAAGGAATCTTTGCTAAAGAAGATGCTTTGAATCAAGTTATAAATCAATAGAAAGTTATAGAGACTACTAAGTCATACCCTATGAATGTTGAGTTGCATTTAGATTCTGAGTTATAGAATGAAGTGGATGCACATTTTGATTTTGAGATTAGTATACATGAAGGAGATGTTGAGATACCTGATAGAGATACACATAGTGATTTTGAAATTGAAAGACAAAATGAAGAAACAAGAGCTGAGCCAAGATTGTCTAAGTATGTTAAGAGACATCATCCTCCTACTCAAATTATTGGAGATAAAGATGCTAGAACAATGAAAAGAAATAGATTGAGAAGTGAAACATGTTTTCTAAGCATGAAAGAACCCAAAATAGTAAAATATGCACTAGAAGATGTTGACAAGTACAAAGCCATGGAAGAGAAGATCAAACAAATAGAGAAGAACAAAATATGAAGTCTAGTTCCTAGGCTAGAAGACAAGAATGTGATTGGTACCAAGTGAATATTCAGAAACAAGCTAGATGAAAATGGTGAAGTCGCAAGAAATAACGCAAGATTAGTTTGCAAGGGGTATGCACAAGAAGAAGGAATTGATTATGGAGAGAAATTTTCCCTTGTTGCTATATTGGAAGGAGTGAGTGTATATGAGCAATGTTAGTATGCTAATAGAAACCAAATTTAAATAAAGCTTCTACAAACTAAACAAAATTCATAAACTTCAAGATAGACTAAGATGAGCTCTCAATTGAGAATATGAGCCATTAATGGGCTCTCTCAATGAGAAGCTCTCTTGTTGAGTGGCTTTGTCTAAATAGATAGGATGTATGCTCAAGCTTATGCTTCAAAAAGGGCTTCAAATGGAGTTGGAATTTGGGTGTGAGTGTATGGTTTTGATGTAAAATGGCTTCTTAAAATGGAATTATGACTTTACTTCATGGATTGTGTTATTTTGCAAAGGGGAAGGATCCAATTTATAGGCAAGAGGCTTGAGGGATTGAGGGCTAAGATGCAAGGATGGAAAAAAGCTCATGGAGGGCTCAGATTGCATGAGAAGAGAGCACATGGATTGTGCTTCCTTACAGCCAATCAGGGAGTGACAGTCACAAGGTGAGAGGATGGAGAAAAGGGGAAGGATGAGTCAACAAAGGAGGCTCAAGGGATAAAATCTTCATAAAGACCCTCATAAGGGCTTGTAAGAGCAATAAAAGGGCTTGGAAGAGTCATTTATGACCTTGTGGGCTTCATAAAGTTTTATGGTTGGGATATTTTGAAGGAGATGAGAGGAATTTCGACTTGGGCTTGATTAGGAAGGTTTTAAGCTTGCTTAGGATTGTGCAAATGATTAGAGGATGGATTAGGATGGTTTAGGATTAGCTTAGGGATAGGCAAGTGGATGACATTTAATGAGGGTGGGTGAAGGAGGAGATATTTGTTAACTTTTGCTTGGGTTAGTAAGTCTTAACCCATGTTTAGAGAATGTGACAAGGTTAGGAGGGGATTAGGATTAGGTTTAAAGACATCTTCTAGAAGAGTCTAGACTTTAGATGAGGATAAAGACTTTCTAGAATAGTCTAGAACTTCCTAGGATGAGGATGAAGACTTTCTAGAAGAGTCTAGAACTTCTTAGGATGAGGACAAATTAGATTTTTAGGAAATAAATAAAGTTTTATTTATTTCAAGGGTTTGGGTTGAGCAGATATTTATTAAAACTTTTTTAATAAACATGAGGATTAATATTTAATCTTAATTAAATATTTTGAGTTGGGATTAGGGGTAGGAAATGATGGGATTAGCCTTTAATCAAAATTAAAGAAGGATTAGAAGATTTTGGAAGAGGTTAGCGGTCTTAAGGAAATTGGCCAAGTTTTGGGCAAAAAATAAATTTTTTATTTATTTTGGGTTTTTTGGTCAATTTATTAATTAAATAATTAATAAATAAGGAAATAATGTTTAAATAAGATTTAAACATTTTTGGGAGGGATTCCTTAATTAAATATTTTTAATTAAGATAAAAGGATTTAATGGCATAAAAATAAATTAATTAATTAAGTAATTAATTAATTAATTAATGATGATGTCATCAGGAATTTTTCAGAAAATAAAAATACTTTATTTTCTAAAGATTTTTAGGTTTGTACAGTGAGAACTCTACTTTCTTATGCTACATAGAAAGGTTTCAACATTTATCAAATAGATGTTAAATATACATTTTTGAATGGCATATTAGAGGAAGAAGTTTACATAGAACAGATAGAAGGTTTTGTTGATGATAACAATAACAACTTCATATGTAGACTGCACAAACATCTATATGGTTTGAAACAAGCACCAAGAGCATGGTATGAGAGAATTCATAATTATCTTATGAAGATTGGATTTGAAAGGACTGATGAAAACAACAATTTGTACATAAAGACAAAGAAAGGAAAAGTTATTTTGTTATCTGAAATATTTGTTGATGACATCATATTTGAAGGTCAAGATGCTTTATGTAAGGATTTTACAAATAAGATGAAGCAAGAATTTGAAATGTCTATGTTTAGAGAGATCAATTTTCTTGTGGGTTTGCAAGTATATCTAATGAAGTATGGTATATACATCACTTAGTCAAAGTATGTCAAGGAAATATTGAAATTTTTTTTATTAGAGGATTCCAAACCAGTAAGTACACCTATGGTGATAGGACACAAGTTGTCAAAGAATGATAACTCTATTGAGGTAAACCAATCCATGTATAGGTCTATGATTGGTAAATTGCAATATGTAGTACATAGAAGACCTGATATTGCATTATCTTTAGGGATAGTTGCAAGATTCTCTAGTAATCCTAGAGAGAATCATTTAATGGCTTTGAAGAGAATAATGAGATATTTAAAAGAAACAAAAGAGTTTGTTTTATACTACAAGAAGAATGAAAATTTTGAATTGACAACCTACATTGATGTTGATTAGGCTGGAAATATTGATGATAGAAAGAGCACTAGTGGAGGAGCATTTTTCTTAAGGAAAAGACTAGTTACATGGACTAGCAAGAAACATAGTTGTACTTCACAATCCACTACTAAAGTTGAATATGTTTTTGCTATTGTAAATTACACAAACATTGTCTGGATCAAATAGCTACTCGAAGGAATGAAGGAAGAAATCATAGAACCATTGATACTTTTGTTGGAATTAACAAGTGGGAAGATTTACTTTTGACAAGGGGGGGGGGGAGGGGGGAGTGGGGGTGAATAAGAAGTAACTAAATTTAACCTTTTCAAATCCTTTTAATTGATATTATTCACATGCATCTAATTCATCTAATAAACATAAAAGTAAAGTCATCTATGAAAATAGATAACACACAAATTTGGTAACCCAAAAACCCTCCAAAATGAGAAGGTAAAATTGGGGTGGGGATGACACCCACAAAATATCACTACAACAATGTGTAACTATTCAAGGTTACAATGTTTGACCACTTCCAGTGGTCTGCCCTATGAAAGGCTTGTCCTATTAAAAACTTTACACCTTGTTAAAAGTGAACTAGTTAAAGGATTTAACTACCCTGCTAAAAGTAGGCCTAGTTAAATGACTTTAATACATTCACTCAGAATGCCACCCTATTAAAGGATTTAAAAATGGCTACTAGGCCAACCTAAGCCCATATGATTTCCATATCTAATACAATTGCTAGAAAGTATTAGAAATTCTTGACCTGATATCTTGCAATCCTCAATGTTTAATATCAAATCCTTTTTCTACTCTATCTACTCTGATCCTTACTTGATCTAATATGTCACTCTTCGTAACTCTGATAATGTATACTTGATCAACTAGATTCTATAATGCTACTCTGTTCTTCACTAAGTCTTTTTACCCTTATGAAATTCGCTATAATTCACCCATACACTTTTCCTTTTGCTCACCCTCTCTCTCGCATAATGGGGTATCATCCTCCTTTTAAAGATTTCAAAGACTTAGGATTAGGTATGAATTTACGATCAATGTTAAATCTTCATTTCTCGCTCATTTCTTGCCCTTTTCCTATTGGTTGCATGCATTCTCCACTTTTCTTATTAGTTGCATGTTGATTACATAAGTAATACAAAAGATTCGATCTTCTCTTCAAGATCTTTCGAGATTCATCTTATGTCAGCTCTAAGAATAGATTACATCTGAGTTTGTGAAGGTGCAAACTCATATGTTGATTCTAGGTTACTTAACACTTACTAGTTGTTGATGCTCAGTACATATAGGAAAACTGGCTCACTTGGCTCCTTTAGTAATTCTATTTCACTTGGAATCTATAGTGACTCTATTTTAGGGTATGTGTAGGATCATGGTGTGCCAAAAAGTGGCAATGTGAAAAAAATAGAGTTTGAACACATCTAAAAGCGCTTCAAAATCCACTCTAACTTTTTTCCACCTACCCAAGTACAAGCCTGGAAGGAAAGGCCCAACCTTATCGGATATCCAATAATCATATGATATTATTATTATAATATTATAATAATATAAAAACATTAAATTATAATAGTTCAATACATTATAATATAATATTATTATAATATTGTTATTAAATATATAATATTATATTATTATAATAATAATTATTATACTATAATATAATAATATTATTATTATATTATATTATATATTTAATAACAATATTATATTATAATCGTATAATATTATACTATAATAATAATATTATATTATAATGTATTATATTATAATAATATAATATAATATTTAATATTATAATATATAGTAATGTAATATAATATATATATATATAATATAATATAATATATATAAAATATAATATAAAAATATATAAAATATAATATAATATCATATTTCAAAGTTTTATGTTGTATGTTATATATCTTATATATAAAATATAAGATATTCGGGCGATCGGATATCCTATCCAATATCGGATATTTGATATAATATCGAATATTCGATACCTGTAGCATTACATTAAAAAACAAAAGACTAGACCCACAGGCCCTTATTTCTCACATTTTGGGGGCCAGTATTAGCGTGTGACCGGATATCAGATATAAGATCAATATTGGATATTAATGTTTGTTTTTTTTTGTTTTTTAAACTAATTTTTAATCTAAATTCGATAGATTTTAGCATGATTTTGTTTTTTTTAGTTGAATCTAGGGGTTTTTTGAAAAAAGGATTAAAATTAAGATTTTTTTTAATATATATTACGTTTTGCAATTCAATAAGAATGGCTGATCAGAATGATGACACTGAGGTAGGGAATAATATTCCTCATAACCCCCCACCAAACAATCTAGTACCCCCATAAAACTATCCACCAAATGATCCTCTACCCCCTCAAAACCCTCCTCGAATTGAGGATTTGATAAATGAAAATCTCACCAAGTTGAGAGGTTTGCATAGAACATATAATAATGTACCTGCATTGGCTTCTATGTTATCCACATTAAACACCATAGTGGATAACATCGAAACCCTTACAAACCAACAAAATGTCGCTCTTCATTGGCATGATCAAATGCATGAGATGTTTGATGATGATTTGGATTATGATGAGGTTGCGGCCCTCAACATAAGCAAAGACAAATTGACAAGCCTTTTTGCGAACTCGAAAATGAGTTTACTAGTTGACCGAAAAAAATCCAAACTATTAATTAAATGGTGAACAAATGATGCCATACGTGCAAACTTTTGGGATCATTGGTGGATAGTCTTTGATATCCTTCCACATGGAAATTTAGACATACCATTTTATTTCCATAGAAAATTATATGCTGAATTTGTGTTGAAACTTAAAGTGAACTATTGGAGCATGAAGCCCAACATGGGCTTAGGACTAGGAGCTCCTCAGGATAGACCCTCTTTCTAGTAGAAGAAAGCTGGAACTTTTGTCCCCCCCACTAATATCTCCCCTCCTCCTTGAGCGCAGCATCCAGATATTATGATAGAGGCTAGCTTTCAGACTATTAGAGCCATTCATAGGTTGAGTAGCCTAATGATATCTCAGGCTAGGTCAATCCTGCCTCCTCATGTTGATGATGCAAGTACTAGTTCCTCATCGGCTAGCTCATCACATGTTTGTGTGCCTCACACTTGCATTACATGCAAGAATATTTTCCTGGGTCCCATAGGTGATCTTCCTGAGTATCATTTTGTATTAGACGAGGATACACCAGACACACATGCAGAGGCTACAGACCCTGATGCAAGAGAGGAGGGGAATGCAGAGGCATGGACTCCTTTGGTGTCGGTACGTGTATATATTTTTTTGTTATGACATATGTGATTTAAAGTTAATTTTTATAATAGAGTAATTTTAATTTTTAAGCCATATTGACTTTTATATGTATGTGATCTTCATTCACGTTTAGTTGATGACTGAGGAGGAGCTCAGACAGATTGATGTTGCCACACTCTCGGCCATTTCATTTGGCCTTGAGACATCTATGGTACATTATGTTGTGTTTGCATTTTTTTTTCTATTTGATATTGTAGCATATATGGTTGCTAATCTTTCTTTTATCTTGTAGGTAGCACTTATCTTGGAGGGACAAGGTGCGGAGCATGAGCCAACATGTATTGACAAAGGAAAGGTAATTAGGTGCTTTCTATTTGATTAAATATCGATGCATTCTTGTAAAATGTTTGTGGTAATCTCATTTAATTACATTTTTTATTATATATAGGGTGTCGCTATTGGTGATGAGCTTGTATAGATTCTGTGTCATAGACCATCAGGGATTTCCATTCGCACTAAGAGTCCCGTTGTATGTATAAGTATCATTTATTTTTTATTATCTTTATCTTCATATATAAATTCAAAACTGATGTTCGTGATATTAACAACTACTATTTTTTATCTCGTAGGAGACTCCTTGTGCACATGAGGCCCAATGTGAGAGTTATGTAGATTTGATGATGTAGCCACTTACTCCTGAGGAGGAGCCTACAATAGTAAGTTATAGTTTGAATTCATGATTAAATATGTTATAAATTTAGCATGCTATGAATTATAATGTTATAGTTTAAATTGTAGATTCATCTGACAAAGGTATTTGAACATATATAGCCCACAATCAGAGAGGTACCAGCATTGCCGAGGGCATACGAGAGGACTCCTAACCGGGATAGGAGGTCGACGAGAGAGGCATTTATTATGAAATTTTGATAGTATTAATCTCCATTAAAAAAAAGATCATTATGCATTTGAGTGATTCAATGTTAGATACATAGAATCATATAAATTTAGTAGTCTAACTTTGGGTTTTCCCTTTTTGTTTATGTAGGAGGCATCTGATCCACCTAGTGTAGTCAAGAGGTTACATTTTGATCATCCACCAGCACCCTAGGATAGTATAGTTGTCGTAGGATGCATCATGAGACATTTTGAGATGGAATATGCCACATTGTATATAGAAACATTGATATTACATAGATTCTGATGGCATGATCAGCCACATTTTGTAAATGAATCTATGTATTTTGATATATATTTGAGTACTTTGTCTATGGATACATGATCTTTGATATATGTTTGTGTAAAATTTTGTCTATGGATACATGTATTTTGATATATATTTTTTTTCATTTATGTGCACAATGATATACATATTAATTTAGTATCTAGTATTGTTTAATTTATCATGGATCATGTGTCATGCCCTAAATTTTACTAGTAAAAACACAACAATTTTTTTTTTTTGTAGCTTATGAAGTCGCATAAGAAATTACATATTGTAAAACAAGGTTATCATTGAATAGGAGTTCAAGACTCATGTGGATAGTGTCATCTAGTTGTAACATTTTAATCACGGGTGGTTTTCAAATAGATTGGATGATAGTCTAGTTCAAGTTAGCATCATGAGTCAAAATAGCAAGTTCAAGATACAACACTCATAAATTAGTGAGGTAATTAATATCCTAACAAGCCTTTGATACTAATATTCTATTAAGGTTTTTTGGTTGTATCATATGGACTAGGTCGTGATTCTAGCATATAAGGGAAGGGGATCAGAATTACTTATTATCCTCATTAACAATGTACACACATTCATTAATCATTACAATATATATTAATGTGACAATTACTATATGGTATGGAAGTGTAGTATATCTTAATCGATTAAACAAACGTATCTAGAGAATTTAGATTTAGTACTCATCACATGAGCACCCTTATTCAAATAAGAAAATGTACACTTATCTACCACGCTATATCGGATCTAACCATTGGAAATTAGAAAAGATATGCCCCAAAGGTAGCTTTGAAGTCTACATGATGGAGAAGGGGCCACTTGTATTGATAGTATCCATCATTCAACACATACTATACACAACTTATGGAATAAACAATTTGTTTTATGTGCCAAACGTGTATCATGTGCTTGCATCCATATCTTACTGGTTACAAGTCCTCTCAAAGATTGGACCAATATTAAGTCATTTTCTCCCTCTTTACTCTATTTAGTCATCCTTATGCATTCTATCAACATTGCTTCCTCACCAAACTAGCACTCACTATAGTTTCCTAAACACAAAAATTACTATTTCAATACATAAATTAAACTCACTCTAACAAAAGACAATTACTAACTATCTAGCTCATCAACTACTAACTAATCTAGCTACATTGCCATGCTTTTACATTTACTATTTTAATTACTATAATTACTATACTATTACATTTACTTTTTACATTATTACATCTAATTATTCACCATAAGCTTACTTTCTCGCTATCAATATTATTATTATCAAAGCATGTTAAGATTCAAATTAGTTTCATAGTATGAATTTGTAAGCACATAAAATGAGGAACTCTTAGTAAGTCTAAGGGCCAATTCAAAGTACTTAACTCAATAATAATTCATGATAATTATTTAAACACGTCCTACTACATCATCGTATTGAGTGTGTCAATTTAAATTTTTTAGATGAATTGTTTATGCAAGGATTAGGTGCAAGCGTATAAATAAGGTTTGTATATAACATACCTTTTCGTTCTGACATATATGTATTCATCATTTCATTCAACTAACGTAGTAAAATGTGGTGTACATGAATCATATTATCATTAATTATACATAGGGTACATGAGCTGATGAGCTACCTCTAATGACATGCCTATTGACCCTTATTACATACTAGCTAACTAATACTTTATTCCTACACAATATTTTCAAATTTGTATATATATTCTATCAATTTTGATATTCTACTAATATTTTCAATCGAATCCACAACATTCATTATCTAACTAACATTCCCTCAAGCCAAATATAAAATTCACTTGACATTAAATCCAACATCTACACAAGTTTGTCATGCATTCAATTCTATCTAGTAACTCTTATCTATCAATGTGCTTTATTGACTAGATAAAACTAGAATTGAGTTATTATTTTAATCCACCATCCATCCTTATCCTTGATTCTCCAATCCCATCATCCCAACAACCTACTTCAAATTAACCCTATTATATCTACATCCAACTATCCTAATTTATAGTCTTAACACTAATTTAATTAAACCCTCCATACTTAACATCATGTTCAATTATATATGCATTCTCGTAAACTTATTTATTTCATTTAATTTATTTTCCTATATTGAGCTTGTCCATTACCATATGGTTTAATTGTTACATGTTTCTAAATGAGCCCCTTGATATAAACATTACCCTTAAACTAAGCTCAAATACACTAAGTGTCATTATCCTCTACTCAAGACTTGAAACGATTAAATAATTATCTGATAAAATTAAAAACAAATCTAAAGGATGAATCTCCTATCTATATTAAATCCTCATCATTCCCTAACTCTTACCAAGGCCACATTTCTTCCTACACGTGGTCCCCACAAGGTCCCATGTGGTCATGTGCAAAATTTTGACTAATCCAAGCCTTAGGACATCTTTTTCCCATCCCTCCAATCAACAATCCTAATGTGAATAAGTCATATTAAATGTCAACTTGACATTCTCCTAAGTACAAATCCCTTGGGATTGCTATCCCACTCCCATTCAAGTTGACTACCTATGCTTGGGAACATGTGACCACTGCTACAAGAAATTTCAAATCAACTACCTATGCTTGGGAACACGTAACCACTATTGCAAGGAGAGGACAACTAGTGCATAAGACAAGGATGTGACATAAACCCTTTCTCCTATGCACCCAAGTATATTAATGGGGATGAAAACCCTTTTCAAGGAGGCAAGCTCAAGGATAAAAGTTTTGACATTACATGTCAGAATGAATGCCAGATGTAACAATATGCCTTGGGGAGTGGAGAAAACTTTTTGCATTATGATGGCTTAGGAAATGTTGGGGGCTACTCTAGAAGGGCGGTCAAGATCAATCTTGGCTTTTATTTTATTTTTGAGTTAAATATTTAAATTTTCCATATTATCTAACATGCACACTAATATGCTTTTATTTATTTAATTACTAATTTATTATTTGAGTGTTGGATGTGACTTAGAGGTCACAAGATTGTAATGTGTACCATTCTGTCACCTAGGAAATATATTAGTCTAGGATACTCATTAGTCTCTATATGCTATTATTTTTATTTTTATTTTTATTGGATAGTAGTCTAGAATCTAGGAATATTCTTTAATATTTTATTGCTTTGTATTAAGGAAGGGATTTATTTGCCTTTATCATACATTTTCCAGAGAGGAAAATGCATGCCTATAGCAATGTATCTCATAGATTTTATTATGTCTTCTGTTACAACAAACTTCATTTTGTTATATCATGAAATTAATTTGATGATTTCCTTGCTTAGAATTGCATTAAGCTTGGTAATTAAAATCAATGTTATCCATGCATGTGATATGAACATAAAATTTTCCTTCCAAATTATTGAGTGCACAACAAGATTGTAAGCAATCTGCTAAGTTTTAAATTTATACAATCAATGGTATCACATAACATCTATGGATTGTTATTATCAACTAGTCATTTACAATACCACAATGAGAAAACTTTCTTTCACATTTTCAAATGATAACAATGATGTCAAAGTAAATCTATGACTCATACCAATGCTTTCATAACAATATAAACTCCAAATGAAACATGCATATACAACCTTATCAATTATTTCCTCTACACGTACATTAGGTAACAATTATACAATCTCCTTCCATCACAATGGGGCAACATAAGGGACTTTTCAAAATCATAAGGAACATGAACATTGAAAGATATGGACAATGAGTAGCATGAACATTGTCCAACATGATCATTGAGAACATGAACAAGCTAGTGAATCCTCCTTCACAAATGAGGGCACAATGTCAAGTTTTCTCATCCAACATCAATCTGCAAGATGATCATTCCAAGCCATTTCCATTGCTCCCTTGGACACAAATCTGCATATGCAACACAAAAAAATAACAAGGACCATGGGTGCTTTCCACCCAACCATAGGCCTCAAAGAGACCACCCCCACGCTAGGGAACAAGGCTCAAACTGGGATACACATACAATCTTTCAATGCATAAACATTACATTTCAAACTTGAGCAATTTCCCCCCAAGGCTATTTCACAATGTCTTCACAGATGGAACCATAAACATAGGGTGAAGGTGTGTTCTAAAATAGAGGAAATAGAGGAAACAAACCTCATACTCACAATACTCCACACAATACAACAAGATGCACAATGGTGTCACACTAATCTACATGGAATGAACACCATTCAAGCACTCACATGAATGCTACTCCACAATGCAATGCAATGCAATGCATACTCCATTGATAAACTCCACACTTGCATATTTTCTCAACCATGCTAAAAGAAAGAAATGGAAAAGAAGAAAGTTTGAGATACCAACCTTGGTCCAAGCTAGGGTAAGGATAGTTGTAGTAGAGCTCCTCTAATCTCCCTCCAAAACCTAACTATCTCTAAAATTAGAGAGTGGGTAGACACCTCACTAGTTTAGCCAAGCCCCTCTAATAAAGCCTTCCCACTAACTTATTTTAGCAAAGAAACTAAGCCACTACTTCTTACAAACTTGTCTCCTTTAACAGTTCATTGATAGCCCTCACGAGCTCTAAGTTATGACCCTCAAAATATCAACCTCAAAATGCACTTAGAGCACCTTTGAGACTCCTCAGTATGGGGTGTCCACAGATGATGGATGGTCTCTATGGAAAGAACAAGGATGTCACTAAGGTTCACCCACCCACCTAGAGCTAATGGCACTGACAATTCAATGCCAAGATTAGCGGTTTCAAAGTTACATTGTGGTGCACCTATGAACTGAGGCACACTACGAGTTTTGACATCGAGCAAGATCACTGTGCCGAATCCAAATAAAATGAGATAGATTATTTTAGGTCTCAGCATCCCCATCTTGTAGCATTCAACAGTTCATCGGTAGCCCTCACGAGGTCCGAGTTATGACCATCGAAAGATCGACCTCGAAATGCACTTAGAGCACCTTGGAGACTCCTTGGTACGGGGTGGCTGCAAATGATGGATAGTCTCCATGGCTGGAACAAGGGTGTGACTAGGGTTTACCCGCCCATCTGGAGCTAATGGCATTGCCAATTCAATGCCAAGATCAGCGGTTTCAAAGTTACGTTGTGGCGCACCTATGAACTAAGGCACACTACGAGTTTTGGCATCAAGAAAGATCATTGTACTGAATCCAAATGTAATGTGATCTCTCAAAAATGAAATAGATTATTTTAGGCCTCAGTATCACTATCATGTAGCATTTGACAGTTCATTGATAGCCATCACGAGCTTTGAGTTATGACCCTTGACAGATCGACCTCAAAATGCACTTAGAGCACCTTGGAGACTCCTCGGTGTGGGATGGCCGCAAATGATGGATAGTCTCTATGGCTAGAACAAGGGTGTGACTAGGGTTCACTCACCCATCTAGAGCTAATGGCACTGACGATTCGATGCCACAATTAGTGGTTTCAAAGTTACGTAGTGGTGCACCTATGAACTGAGGCACATGTGAGTTTTGGCATCGAGCAAGATCACTATGCCAAATCCAAACGAAATGTGATCTCTCAAAAATGAGATAAGTTATTTTAGGCCTTAATATCACTATCCTATAGCATTTGATAGTTCATCAATAGCCCTCATGAGCTTTGAGTTATGACCCTCGAAAGATTGACCTCGAAATGCACTTAGAGCACCTTGGAGACTCCTCGGTATGGGATGGTCGTAAATGATGGATGGTCTCTGTGGCTGGAACAAGGGTGTGACTAGAGTTCACCAACCCATTTGGAGCTAATGGCACTGACAATTTGATTCCAAGATCAGTTGTTTCAAAGTTACATTGTGGTGCACCTATGAACTGAGGCACACTATGAGTTTTGGCATCGAGCGAGATCGTTGTGCCAAATCCAAATGGAATGTGATCTCTCAAAAATGAGATAGGTTATTTTAGGCCTTAGTATCACTGTGCTATAACATTTGACAGTTCATCGATAGCCCTCACGAGCTTCGAGTTATGACCCTCAAAAGATGGACCTCGAAATGCACTTAGAGCACCTTGGAGACTCCTCGGTATAGGGTGGCCGCAAATGATGGATGGTCTCCATGGCCGAAAAAAAGGTGTGACTAGGGTTCACCCACCCATTTGGAGATAATGGTACTAATGATTCAATGCCATGATCAGTAGTTTCAAAGTTACGTTGTGTTGCACCTATGAACTGAGGTACATTGTGAGTTTTGGCATTGAGCAAGATTGCTGTGTCAAATCCAAACAGAATGTGATCTCTCAAAAATGAGATAGGTTATTTTAGGCCTCAACATCACCATCCTATACTATTTGATAGTTTATCAATAGCCCTCACGAGCTCCAAGTTATGACCCTCAGAAGATCGACCTCAAAATGAACTTAGAGAACCTTAGGGACTCCTCGGTACGGGGTGGCCACAGATGATAGAGGGTCTCTGTGGTTGGAACAAGGGTGTCACTAAGGTTCACCCACCCACCTAGAGCTAATAGCACTAGTGTTCCTCGTATTTCATAAAATTTAAACTATAGAGTTTCCTTCCAAAATGCTCATGTAGCCGTTACATTCAAGATTTGAATTTTCTAAAGCAATAAGCTAAATTTTAAGTGATTTATTGAATGTTTCAACTTATGAAATGACTTGAGATCATTATGAGACCTTATTAGGACCTATGTAATGACTCAGTTACCCTATGTAAACCTAGACATTACTAAAGTTCAAATCTCATGGTCCTTTACAACTTTTCAATATGAAAGTCTTTCGAAACATTATACAATATTATGACTCTTTACGCTTTCAAATGCCATGATTAGTTGCAAAATGGAAGAAATAAAGTATTCTAATTGTTCATCTATACTCTCTAGATTTTTCTTATTTTATTAATTTGATAAAAATAGTTTTAATAATCATAATGTCATATTTATGTCAAATAAGGAAAAAACCAAATTTGTAATAAGATATCCACAAGAAATTATCTTTCATATAATTATAAATGCTCTTAAAATTGTCCTTATAGCCTTGTATCACATGCAAATATGATTTGCAAGAACTTGTTCAATATCTTCCTCTTATAATTCCTTATAAAGAACCTACCAAAATACAAATTAGAATGTGCAACTAATTTAACCTATCTTTTTCATTATTACAAAAACCATATACAAAAAAAAAATCATATTTTACATCATAATACATCATAAATTTTAAGAATTCTCCCCAATACCACCTCCCCAACTCTTCATGATGTACCTACATTCCAATATCATAAAAAAAATAGTAACTTATTGTATTAAACAAGATAATCATCAGTTCATTGAATCATTATGAAGAAAATAGCATAATCAGTAAATATACCTAGTTGAGTGTTCCAATAGGGTCCTCTCTTTGTTTTAGGGTCTCCAATAGGGCTTCATGATCAACATTAGCAATAGTAAAAATTTCTTTTAATTTTTGTCTTCTTTGATGCTTCAACAACTTTACATTTGTTGCTATACTAAGATGCAAATATATGAGAATTATTTTGTGCTTTTGATAGTCTTCGAATGCAGGAATTTTGTTCCTTCTAAGCATGTATGTCCATAGCCATGTTCCAGCAACAACCACTAAACCAATAGGATATGTGAATCCATCATCATCTGTGATTGTTTGTGCAAGTTTTTATTTACCTCTTACACAACGTGCTAACCAATAATCAGATTTCTCATCATTCCCTTGTGGTGCAAACAATGCAAAGACATGTCCTGGCTAAAGTAGATCTGATAGATCATTATGCTCAAGTGAACTTTCCATGTCATCATTTCTGATAGAGGATATGATAGACAATGGAGTAAGATAATGTGGAGCCCATGTGTCCACCCACTCACTTGACTCACAGTGATCCCAATCACACTGAAAACAACTAGGACAAAAGCAAGCTAGCTTTCGTGTCCAAATGGTCCATGTACTAAAATCAGAGCTCTAGAATGAATGCATTTTTGATGAGTCTCTCACTATAGCACAATCTAATCTATCAGCTACGGACCCTTCCTCAACCAACCAAAAGAACCTGCGTACCACTGAATTAAGAGTTCCCCCCATGATAATGCTAAACTACACCAATCAACAATGCTACAAGCATCAAGAAGCTTTGCTGCTGAAATCTTTAGTTGCTCCTTGACTAGAGCTCTCTTAACACATGCCTCTGATCCATCATGTTCCCCTTTTCCATGCCCGAACTCAAAAAAAATTCAAATATGAGGCACCCATCTCTACATGCATCCTACACAACCAATAAAACATGGGAGCATTCTTGAATTGACTTGTATAGTTATCTGACAAAATGATAATTCGATCCATAGAAATTGCATGCTCATGTAAGAAATAAAAATAATTCTCAAAAAAATGTTGCACAAACTCATGAGAGTGAGATCTATCATCACTCACATAAAAATGATACTCTAATAATCTTCTGATTATCTTTCACACTATCAGGGGCATGTCTATATGTTATGTGAAGAAAAATAACAATCTGAATAGAGTTGTAATACTGAGATTGTGTCTCATTTTGAGGTTGCAATGTGTAGTTCTCAGCAAAATCAACACCTGATATAATAGTGTCAATGGGAAAAGTCTCCTTGCACATTCTAAATTGTTCATCCAACTATTGAGATCTATGACTATGTCTTGCATACTTGTAAAAAAGATTTTATTTGAAATCTGAAATAAAACTAGCCACACTGATATCTTTTCCAACCAATTCACATCTAGAGCTCTCACCTCCACTCTTCAATGTGTATTTCACCATTTCATATACCTTTTTTTTCCACTATTGTCTTTCCAAGATCTTGTTCGCACCCCTCATGAAAACATGTGTCAAACTTGGATAAGCCACCACATTCTAAACACTTCTCATTGAAGCAAGCATTTCTATAAAAGAAACAACCATCAACTCTACGACATAAAAGTTGATCTAGCAAGTCTCTTGATAATTTTGGAAGCTCACTAGCACCACAATCCTCCAACATTTCTTTTCTATGCAAAGTAGAATGGATGGAGTGTAATAGTTCATAGTACATAGAAAACTCAACATGATATTTACAACAACATTTATTTCAAATTTTGAGTGGCACACAATAAAATGGCTTCAAAGATTCAAAAGCCCTTTGTGATATATGAAGACTTGGATGACTCTCTCTAAATTGTTTGAAAAACATAGTTTGACTTACCTCCAAATAGTGTTTAGGATGTGACGTGCGGTCTCTGATGCCAATTTTCAACTTTAACATGTCTTTAGCATTGGGTGATACTCGTGAGTTAGAGTGCCAAAATTGTGTAATTTCTTCATTCACATCATCAAATAGCTTCTTATCAAAATGTGGAAGTCTCCCACCAAATGCCCATGTTTCATTTTGAAGAGGATCATCAATTTTCTCTTGTCGACTAAGTGCTCTTCTCAAAGTAGTATGATTTAGATTCAAATCAATACAATTTTGTCTCATATATCTACCATTTCTCAAATGATGGCTTACCAAAGAGTTTGTAATAACCCTTCAAGCAGCTCTGTTATCCTTCCCCCTATTATTTTTTCCAATGCTATTGAGAGCACTGAAAAGATTCTTCACAATAATGGCATTTCTTTCCAACTTTTTATTGATATGAATCTTCAATTTGGAAAGCATAGGTCTCATCTTTTGCATCTTTAATAAGTGCATGAAAAGCTGACATTGCACAATTTTGTTGCCGAAAAACATCTGATATAGTCTTGAAGCCCATAACTGAATGGTTCTTTCTAATTTTTTTCCTTCCAAACTAGTAATAATCATTTTATCAATTTCAATTATCCATTTTGGTATTTTAGAGCCTTCATGTTGATTATAATTAGGAGATATGTAATGTTCTTGTGCATTAGGTTCTTGTGCATTGTCATGTTCAACATGGTCAATTATGCAATTTGGATTATGACTTGGTAGCATTTCATCTTCAAAATTTTCATTCTCTAAATTTTCAATTTTGGCATTATCATTTTCAATAGGTACATTTTCATTCCCCAACTGTACATATTCATTATCTGACTCTATGATTTCACCTTCAACTAATTCATTGTCAACTTGGCTGATATTTAGCATACTTTGTCTTTTTCTTCAATGTTTCATTTTGTCTCTTTCCCTATATGCCACAATGTCTTTATTGGATATCTTTCTTTTATGTTTATCCTTTCAATGACTATTGCTCCCCATTGAGATGACAAATTCGAATACCTAAGGTTATATTTTCGAAATTTTTTCGATTGGTTGGGCTCCAAAATGCACTTTTTTGCAAAACCCATGAAAAGAGAACTGAAAAAGTGATGTTGCCGGGTTTGCAGGGATAGGGACATGTTGGAAACTGGTGTGGGAAAAATCAGATATCCGATTTGAAATCGAATATTCGATTTTCTTCAATGACATTTGGAGGGAAAACAACCTTTGCTATAATAGTATTAATATTAGGATAATTATTGGAGAGAAACTGACTTTGGTTTATTAGTATTAATATATAGTATCAATATTATTATACCTATAATAGTATTATTATTACTATAGATATAATAGTATTAATATTTAGTGTTTATTTATATTATTATTATTATGCTACAATAGTATTAACATATATATTAATACTATGTCATAATAGTATTAATATATATATTATTATTATAGCTATAACAGTATTATTATTATTACTATAGATATAATAGTATTAATATTTAGTGTTTATTTATATTATTATTATAATTATGCTATAATAGTATTAATAGTATATAAATATGTCATCATTTCATGGGTCAAAAGGGGTCACAGGATGAACTTATGACCCCCTTTGACCATATGAACAATTCTAATATGTCCCTAGAGGTCCATGGACTCCAAGGGACATATGTCATCATTTAATGGGTCAAACAGGGTCATAGGGTGAACCTATGACCCCTTTTCACCAATATGAAAAATTCTAATATGTCGCTATGGCTCCTAGGACCCCTAAAGACATATGTCATCATTTAATACATCACCCTATGACCCCCTTTGATCCATATGAACAATTCTAATATGTCCCTAGGGATTCTTATACCCCTAAGGACATATGTCACCATTTAATTCGTCAAAGGGGGTCATACGTCACCCTATGACCCCCTTTGACCCATATTAACCATTATAAAATGTCCCTAGGGGTACTAAGACCCCTAGTGACATATTTTGTCATTTAAATGGTCAAAGAGGGTCATAGGTTCACCCTTTGACCCATTAAATGATGACATATGTCCCTAGCAATCTTGACCTACAACCACCTTTGACAATTATAATATGTCCCTAGGGGTCCTAGGACTCCTAGTGACATATGTTGTCATTTAATGGGTCAAAAGGGGTCATAGGTTCAAACTATGACACCCTTTGACCCATATGAACAATTCTAATATGTCCCTAGGGGTCCTTCGACCCCTAGGGACATATGTCATCATTTAATAGGTCAAAGGGGGTCATAGGTCACCCTATGATCCCCTTTAACCCATATTAATCATTCTAATGTGTCCCTAGGGGTCTTAGGACCCCTAAGGACATATGTCATAATTTAATGAATCAAAGGGGGCCATAGGTCACCCTATTACCTACTTTGACCCATATTAACCATTCTAATATGACCCTAGGGGTCCTTAGACCCCTAGGGACATATGTCGTCATTTAATGGGTCAAAGAAGGTTATAGGTCACCTTATGACCCCCTTTGACCCATATGAACAATTCTAATATGTCTCTAGTGGTGCTAGGACCCCTAGGGACATATGTCATCATTTAATGGGTCAAAGGGGGTCATGGGGTGAACCTATCACCCTCTTTGACCATATGAATATTTCTAATATGTCCCTAAGGGACCTAAGACTCCTAGGGACATGTTGTGATTTAATGGGTCAAAGGGGTTCATAGCTCACCCTATGACTTACCCTATGACCCCCTTTCACCCACATTAACAATTCTAATATGTCTCTAGGGGTCCTTGGACCTCTAGGGACATATGTCGTCATTTAATGGGTCAAACGGGGTCATAGGTCACCCTATAACCCCTTTTGACCCATATTAACAATTCTAATATGTTACATATGTCATCATTTAATAGGTCACCGTTTGACCCATATGAATAATTCTAATATGTCTCTAAGGGTCCTTGGACCCCTAGGGACATATGTCATCATTTAATGAGTCAAAGGGGGTCATAGGTCACCCTATGAACCCCTTTGTCTCATATTAACCATTCTAATATGTCCTTAGGCATCCTAGGACCCCTAAGGACAAATGTCATCATTTAATGCATCAAAGGGGGTCATAGGTCACCATATGACCCCTTTTGACCAATATGAATAATTCTAATATGTCCCTAGGGGTCCGAGGACCTCTAGCGACATTTGTCATAATTTAATGGGTCAAAAAGGGTCATAGGTCACCCTATGACCCCCTTTGACCCATATTAACCATTTTAATACCCCTAGGGACATATGTTGTCATTTAATAGGTCAAAGGGGATCATAGGTCACCTTATGACCCCCTTTCACCCATATGAACAATTCTAATATGTCCCTAACAATCATTAGACCATTAGGGACATATGTCATCATTTAATAGGTTAAAAGGAATCACAGGTTACTTTATGACCACCTTTGACCCATATGAACAATTTTAATGTCCCTAGTAGTCTTAGGACCCCTAGAGACATATGTTGTCATTTAATGGGTCAAAAAGGGTCATAAGTCACCCTATGACCTCCTTTCACCCATATGAATATAATATGTCCCTAGGGGTTCTAGGATCCCTAGGGACATATGTCATTATTTAATGGGTGAAAGGAGGTCATAGGGTGAACCTATGACTGCTTTTCACCAATATGAACAATTCTAATATGTCACTAAGAGTCCTAAGATCTCTAGGGACATATGTCACCATTTAATGAGTCAAAGGGGGTCATAGGGTGGACACATATGAACAATTCTAATATGTCCCTACTGGTACTTGGATGCCTAGGGACATATGTCATCATTTCATTGGTCAAAAGAGGTCATAGGTCACTCTATGATTGCTTTTCACCCATATGAACAATTATAATATGTTCCTAGGAGTCTAAGGACATAGGTTGTCATTTAATGAATCAAAGGGGGTCATAGGGTGAACCTATGACCCCCTTTTACCATATGAACATTTGTAATATGTCCCTAAGGGTCTTAAGACTCCTAGGGACATATGTTGTAATTTAATGGTTCAAAGGGGGTCATAGGTTACCCTATGACCCATTCTAATATGTCCTTAGGGGTCCTTCAACCCCTAGGGACATATGTCATCATTTTATGGATCAAAGGGGGTCATAGGTAACCCTATGAACCCCTTTGACTCATATTAACTATTCTAATATGTCCCTAGGGGTCTTGGCCTATGACCCCCTTTGACACATATGAACAATTCAAATATGTCCCTAGGGGTCTTAGAACCCCTAAGGACATATGTAATCATTTAATGGGACAAAGGGGGTCATAGCGTGAATGTATGACCCTTTTGACCATATGAATAATTCTAATATGTCGCTAGGTGTCCTAAGACTCTTAGGTACATATGTCATCATTTAATGGGTCAAAGGAGGTTATAGGTCACCCTATGACCCCTTTTTACTCATATGAACAATTCTGATATGTCCCTAGTGTTCTTTGACCCTTAGGGACATATGTAGTAATCTAATGGATCACAGGGGGTTATAAATCACCCTATGATCATTTTTGACCCATATTAACAATTCTAATATGTTCCTAAGAGTCCTAGGACCCCTAGGGACATATGTCATCCTTTAATGGCTCCAAGGGGGTCATAGGTCACCCTATGACCCCATTTGAACCATATAAACCATTCTAATATGACCCTAGGAGTCCTTGCACCCCTAGGGACATATGTCGTTATTTAATAGGTAAAACCCTTTGACCCATATGAACAATTCTAAAATGTCTCTAGGGGCCCTGGGACTCTTAGAGACATATGTCGTCATTTAATGGGTCAAAGGGGGTAATAGGATGAACCTATGACCCCTTTTTAATATATGAACAATTCTAATATATCCCTAAGGTCCTAGGATGCCTAGGGACATATGTTGTCATTAAATGAGTCAAAGGGGGTCATAGGTCACCCTATGACCCCCTTTGACCAATATGAACAATTTTAATACGTCCCTAGGGGTTTTTGGACCCCTAGAGACATATGTCAACATTTAATTGGTTAAAGGGGGTCATAGGTCACCTTATGACCCCCTTTGACCCATATTAGACATTCTAATATGTTTTTAGGAGTCCTAGGACCCTTAGGGACATATGTTATCATTTAATGGGTCAAAGGGGGTCATAGGGTGACCTATGACCTCCTTTGACCCATATGAACAATTCTAATATGTCCTTAAGGATCCTTGAACCCCTAGGGACATATGTCATTATTTAATGGGTCAAAGGGTGTCATAGGTCACCCTGTGACCCCCTTTGACCCATATTAACCATTCTAATATGTCCTTAGGGGTCCTAAGACCCTAAGAGACATATGTCGTTACTTAATGGGTCAAAGGTGGTCATAACTCATCTTATGACACCCTTTGACCCATATGAACAATTCTAATATGTCCTTAGGGGTCCTTAGACTACAAGGGACTATGTCATCATTTAATAAGTTAAACGGGGTCATAGGTCACCCTATGACCGCCTTTAATATATATGAACAATTCTAATATGCCACTAGGGGTCCTAAGACCCCTAGGAACATATGTCATCGTTTAACGGGTCAAAGGGGGTCATAGGTCACCCTATGACCATCTTTGATCCATATGAATGATTCTAATACATCCCTAGGTGTCCTAGGATCTCAAGGGACATATGTTGTCATTTAATGAGTCAAAGGCGTCATAAGGTGAACCTATTACCCCCTTTCACCAATATGAACAATTCTAATATGTCGCTAGGGATTCTAGGATTCTTAGGGACATATGTCATCATTTAATGGGTCAAAGGGAGTCATAGGTCACCCTATGATCCCTTTTGACACATATGAACAATTCTAATATGTCCCTAGGGGTCCTCATCATTTCATAAGTGAAAGGTGGTCATAGGTCATCCTATGATCCCCTTTGACGCATATTAACCATTCTAATATGTCTCTAAGGGTGCTTGGACCCCTTGTAAAAAATGAAATCATTTAATAGGTCAAAGGGTGTCATAGGTCACCTTATGACCCCATTTGACTCATATAAACAATTTTAATATGTCCCTAGGGGTCGTTGGACCCCTACAGACATATGCCATCATTTAATAGATCAAAGAGGGTGATAGGTTGAACCTATGACTCCTTTTTACTATATGAACAATTCTAATATGTCCCTAGGGGTCCAAGGACTCCTACGGACACATGTCATCATTTAATTAGTCAAAGGGGGTCATAGGCCAACCTATGACCCCCTTTGACCCATATGAACAATTCTAATATGTCCGTAGGGGTCCTTGGGCCCCTAGGGGCATATGTCATCATTTAATAGGTCAAACGGGGTCATAAGTCACTTTATGACACCCTTTGACCAATATTAACCATTCTAATATGTCCCTAGGGTTCCAAGGACCCTTAGGGACATATGTCATTATTTAATGTGTCAAAGGCAGTCATAGGTCACCCTATGAGACCCTTTGACCCATATGAACAATTCTAATATGTCCCTAGGGGTCCTTGGACCCCTAGGGACATATGTCATCATTTAATGGATCAAAAGAGGTTATAGGTCACCCTATGACCCCCTTTGATCCATATTAACCATTCTAATATGTCCCTAGGGGTCCTAAGACCCCTAGGAACATATGTCATCATTTAATGGGTCAAAGGGGGTTATAATCACCCTATCACTTTCTTTGACCTATATGAACAATTCTAATATCATATACCATCATTTAATGAGTCAAAGGGGGTCATAGGTTCACCTTGTTACCCCCTTTGATCCATTAAATGATCACATATCTTTAGGAACATATGTCATCATTTAATGGGTCAAAGGATGTCATAGGGTGAACCTATGACACCCTTTGACCATATGAACAATTCTAATATGTCCCCAGGGGTCCTAAGACACCTAGAGACATATGTGATCATTTAATGTGTCAAAAGGGGTCATAGGGGCCTATGACCCTCTTTGACCCATATGAATAATAATAATATGTCCCTACAGGTCCTAGGACCCTTAGGCACATGTGTCATCATTTAATGGGTCAAAGGGGGTCATAGGGTGAATCTATTACTCCTTTTGACCATATGAATAATTCTAATATATATTTAGGGGTCATAGGACTCATATGGACATATGTCATCATTTAATGAGCCAAAGGTGGCCTATGAACCCCTTTGATTTATATGAACAATTCTAATATGTCCCAATGGGTCCTTGGACCCTTAGGGACATATGTCATCATTTAATGGGTCAAAGGGGGTCATAGGTCACCCTATGACCACCTTTCACCCATATTAAACATTCTAATATGTCCTTCGGGGTCCTTGGACCCCTGGGGACATATGTCATCATTTAATGGGTGAAAGAGAGTTATAGGTCACCCTATAAGTCACCCTATGACCCCGTTTCACCCATTTGAACAATTCTAATATGTCCCTAGAGGTCCTTGGACTCCTACGAACATATGTCATCACTTGATAGGTCAAAGGGGGTCATAGGTCACCCTATGAACCCCTTTGACCTATATTAACCATTCTAATATGACATATGTCATCATTTAATAGGTCAAAGCAATTTATAGGGTCACCCTATGACCCCTTTGACCCATATGAACAATTCTAATATGTCATTAGGGGTGTTAGAACCCCTAAGGACATGTCATGATTTCATGGGTTAAAGGGAGTCATAGGGCAAACTTATGACTCTCTTTGACCATATGAACTATTCTAATATCTCCCTAGAGGTCCTTGGACTCTTAATGACATAAGTTTTCATTTAATGGGTCAAAGAGGTTCATAGGTCTTTGATCCATTTGAATAATTCTAATATGTCCCTAGGTGTCCTTGGACCCCTAAGGACATATGTCGTCATTTAATGGGTCAAAGGGGGTCATAGGTCACCTTATGACCCCCTTTCACCCATGTTAACCATTCTAATATGTCCCTTGGGCTCTTAGGGACATATATAGTCATTTAATGGGTCAAAGAAGGTCAAAAGTCACCCTATGACACCCGTTGACCCTTATTAACCATTTTAATATGAGCCTAGGAGTCTTTGGACCCCTAGGGACATATGTAATTATCTAATGAGTCAAGGGGGATTATAAGTCACCTTATGACCCCCTTTGACCCATATGAACAATTTTAAGATGTCCTTAAGGGTCCTCACAACCCTAGGGTCATATGTCGTCATATAATGGGTCAAAGAGGGTCATAGGGTGAACCTATGATCCCCTTTGACCATATTAACATTTCTAATACGTCCCTAGGGGTCTTAGGACTCCTAGTGACATATGTCGTCACTTAATGGGTCAAAGGGGGTCATAGGTCACCCTATGACTCCCTTTTACCCACATCAAGAATTCTAATAGGCCCCTAGTGGTCTTTGGACCACTAGGGACATGTCATCATTTAATGGATCAAAAGAGGTCATAGGTCACCCTATGACCCCCTTTGACCCATATGAATAATTCTAATATGTCCCTAGGGGTCCTAGGGATATATGTTGTCATTTAATTTGTCAAATGTGTTCATAGGTTACCCTATGATCCCCTTTTACCCATATTAACCATTTTAATATATCCTTACGTGTCCTTGGACTCGTAGAGATATACGTCATCATTTAATGGGTCAAAGTAGGTCATAGATCAACCTAAGACCCCCTTTGAACCATATGAACAATACTAATATCTTCCTAGGAGTCCTTGGACCCCTAGGGACATTTTTCATCATTTATTAGGTCAAAGAGGGTCATAGGGTGCACCTATGACCCCCTTTGACCATATGAACAATTCTAATATATCCCTTGGGGTCCTTGGATTCCTAACGACATATGCCATCATTTAATGGGTCAAAGAGGGTCATAGGGTGCTATGACCCCCTTTGACGAATATAAAAAAATTCTAATATGTCCCTAAGTGTCTTTGGACCCCTTGGGACATATGTAAGCAATTAATGGGTCAAATGGGGTCATAGTTCAACCTATGACCTCCTTTGACCCATATTAACCATTTTGATATGTTCCTAGGTGTCCGAAGACCCCTAGGGACATATGTCGTTATTTAATGGGTCAAAAGAGGTCATAGGTCACCCTATGACCCCCTTTGACCCATATGAATAATTATAATATGTCCTTGGGGGTGGACCCCTAGGGTCATATCTCATCATTTAATGAGTCAAAAGAGGTCATAGGTCACCCTATGACACACTTTGACTCGTATTAACCATTCTAATATGTCCCTAGGGGTCCTAGCAGCCTTACGAACATATGTCATCATTTAATAGATCAATTGGGGTCATAGGTCATCCTGTGACCTCTTTTGACCCATATAAATAATTTTAATATGTCCTTATGTGTCCTTGGACCCTTAGGGACATATGTCGTCATTTAATCGGTGAAAGGGGGTCATAGGTCACTCTATGACCACTTTTGACCCATATGAACAATTCTAATATGTTTGTAGGGGTCTTAAGACCCCTAGGGACATATGTCATCATTTAATGTGTCAAAAGAGGTCTTAGGTCACCCTATGACACCCTTTGACCCATATGAACGATTCTAATATGTCCCTAGAGGTATTAGGATCATTAGGGACATAAGTCATCATTTAATGGGTCAAATGGGGTCATATTGTGAACCTATGATCCCCATTAACCAATATGAAGAATTCTAATATGTCATTAGGGGTCCAAAGACCCCTAGAGATATATGTCAACATTTAATTGTTCAAAGGGAGTCATAGGTCACTATATGACCCCTTTGACACATATTAATAATTCTAATATGTCCCTATGGGTCTTTGGACCCTTAGGGACATATGTCATTATTTCATGGGTTAAAGGGGGTCATATTAACCATTCTAATATGACTCTAAGAGTCCTTGGACCCCTAGGGAGATGTCATTAACCTAGACCCCCTCTTATCGATATGAACAATTCTAATATGTCTCTAAAGGTCATAGAGTGAAGCTATGACCCCCTTTGACCATATGAACATTTCAAATATGTCCCAAGGGGTCTTAGGACTCGTAGGGACATAAGTTATCATTTAATGGTTCAAAAAGTGTCATACGTCACCCTATGACCCACTTTGACCCCTATGAAAAATTTTAGTATGTCCCTAGAGGTCCTTGGACCTGTAGGGACATATGTCTTCATTTAATAGGTCAAAAGGGGCATAGGTCACCCTATGACCACCGTTGACTCACATTAACCATTCTACTATGTCCCTAGGGACATATGCCATTATTTAATAGGTTAAGGGGGGTCATATGTCACCCTATGACCGCCTTTGACACATATGAACAATTCTAATATGTCCCTAGGGGCCCTAGGACCCCTCGGGATGTATGTCATCGTTTAATGGGTCAAAAGGGGTAATAGGTCAACCTATGACCCCCTTTGACCCATATAAACAATTCTAATACATCCCTAAGAGTCCTAAGAGCCTTAGGGACATATCCCATCATTTAATAGATCAAAGGGGGTCATAGGCTAAACTTATGACCTCCTTTCACCAATATGAACAATTATAATATGTCGCTAGGGATCATAGGACCCATAGGGATATATGTCATCATTTAATGAGTCAAAGGGGGTCATAGATCACCCTATGACCCCCTTTGACACATATGAATAATTCTAACATGTCCCTAGAGGTCCTTGGACCCCTAAGGACATATGTCGTTAATTCATGAGTGAAATGGGTTCATAAGTCATCTTATGACCCCATTTGACCCATATTAACCAATCTAATATGTTCCTAGGGGTCTTTGGACACTTAGGGACATATGTCATTATTTAATGGGTCAAAGAGGGTCATAGGTCACCCTGTGACCCTCTTTGACCCATATGAACAATTTTAATATGTTGCTAAAGATCCTTGGACCCTTAAGGATATATGTCATCATTTAATAGGTCAAAGGGGGTCATAGGTCACCCTATGAGCCCCTTTGACCCATATGAACAATTCTAATATTTCCATAAAAAATTTTGAACCTCTAGGGACATATGTCATTATTTAATGGGTCAAAGGGGGTCATAGGTCTCCCAATGACCCCCTTTGATCCATATGAACAATTCTAATATGTTCTTAGGGGTCCTTGGACCCCTAAGGACATATGTCATCATTTAATAGGTCAAAGGGGGTAATAGGTCACCCTATGACCCCTTTTGACCCATATGAACAATTTTAATATGTTCATAGGGGTCCAAAGACCCCTAGGAACATATGTCGTCATTTAATGCGTCAAGGGGGTCATAGGGTAAACCTATGACCCCATTTCAACAATATGAATAATTCGAATATGTCGCTAGGGGTCCTACGACCCCTAAGGACATATGTAATCATTTAATGGGTCAAAGGAGGTCATAGGTCACCCTATGACCCCCTTCGACATATATGAACAATTCTAATATGTTCCTAAGGGTCCTTGGATCTTTATGGACATATGTCGTCATTTAATGGGTCAAAAAGGGTCATAGGTCACCCTATTACCCCATTTGACCCATATTAACCATTCTAATATGTCCCTAGGGGTCCTTGGACCAAAAGGCTCATATATTATCATTTAATAGTTTAAAATGGGTCATAGGTCACCCTATGACCCACTTTGATCCATATGAACAATTTTAATATGTCCCTAGGAGTTCTTGGACCCCTACGGACATATGTCTTCATTTAATGGGTTAAAGGGGCTCATAGGTCATCCTATGACCCCCTTCGACCCATATTAACCATTCAAGTATGTCTTTAGGGGTCCTGACCTATGACCTCCTTTGACCCATATGAACAATTCTAATATGTCCCTAGGGGTCCTAGGACCCCTAGAGACATGTGTCATCATTTAATTTGTCAAATTTGGTCATAGAGTGAACATATGACCACTTTGACCATATGAATAATCCTAATATGTCTCTAGGTGTCCTAGGATTCTTAAGAACATATGTCATCATTTAATGGGTCGAAGGACCTATGACCGCCTTTAACCCATATGAAAAATT
The DNA here is from genome assembly GCA_028749045.1 of Cupressus sempervirens. NCBI lineage: Eukaryota > Viridiplantae > Streptophyta > Pinopsida > Cupressales > Cupressaceae > Cupressus > Cupressus sempervirens. The sequence continues at coordinate 813,856,826 of CM053786.1, forward strand.
CTAATATGTTCCTAGGGCTCCTAGGACCCCTAGGGACATATCTTATCATTTAATAGGTCAAAAGGGGTCATAGGTCACCCTATGACCCCCTTTGACCCATATAAACGATTCTAATACGATTCTACGTGTCCTAGGATCCTTAAGGAGCTATCTCATCATTTAATAGATGAAAGGGGGTCATAGGGTAAACTTATGACCCCCTTTCACTAATATGAACAATTCTAATATGTCGTTAGGAATCCTAGGACCCCTAGGGACATATGTCATCATTTAATGGGTCAAACGGGGTCATAGGTCACCCTATGACCCCCGTTGACACATATGAACAATTATAATATGTTTCTATGGGTCATTGGAACCCTAGGGACATATGTCATTATTTTATGAGTCGAATGGGTTCATAAATCATCCTATGACTCCTTTTGACCCATATTAACCAATCTAATATGTTTTTAGGGGTCCTTGGACCCGTAGGGACATATGTCATCATTTGATGGGTCAAAGAGGCTCATAGGTCACCTTATGACCCTCTTTGACCCATATGAACAATTCTAATATGTCACTAGGGATCCTTGGACCCCTAGGGACATATGTCATCATTTAATAGGTCAAAGGGGGTGATAAGTCACCCTATGACCTCCTTTGAACCATATTGACAATTCTAATATATCCTTAGGGGTCCTACGACCCCTAAGGACATATATTATTATTTAATGGGTCAAAGGGGGTCTTAGGTCACCATATGACCTTCTTTGACCCATATAAACAATTCGAATATGTCCCTACGAGTCCTTAGACCCTTATGAACATATGTCATCATTTAATAGGTCAAAGGGGGTCATAAGTCACCCTATGACCACTTTTGACCCATATTAACCAATCTAAAATGTTTTTATGGACATATGTCATCGTTTAATGGGTCAAAAGAGGTCATAGGTCATCCTATGACCCCCTTTGACCCATATGAATGATTCTAATATGTCCTTAGGGGTACTAGGATCGCTAGGGACATAAGTCATCATTTAATTGGTCAAATAGGGTGAACCTATGAGCCCCTTTCACCAATATGAATAGTTCGAGTAGGTCACTAGGGGTCCAAGGACCCTAAGGGATATATGTCAGCATATAATTGGTCAAACGGGGTCATAGGGCACTCTGTGACCCCCTTTGACACATATGAATAATTCTAATATGTCCTTATGGGTCCTTGGACCCCTAGGGACATATGTCATCATTTCATGCGTCAAAGGGGGTCATAGGTCACCCTATGACCCCCTTTGATCTATATTAACCATTCTAATATGACTCTAGCAGTCCTTAGACCCTTAGGGACATGTCATTAACTTATGACCCCCTTTGACCTATATGAACAATTCTAATATGTTCCTATGGGTCATAGGGTGAACCTATGATCCCCTTTGACCATATGAAAATTTCAAATATGTTCCTAGGGGTTTCAAGACTCGTAGGGACATATGTTATCATTTAATGGTTCAAAAGGGATCATAGATCACCTTATGACCCACTTTGACCCATATGAACAATTTTAATGTCCCTAGGGGTTCTTGGACCTGTAGGGACATATGTCTTCATTTAATGGGTCAAAGGGGGTCACAGGTCACCCTACAACCCCCTTTGACCCATATTAACCATTCTAATATGTCTCTAGGAGTCCTGACCTATGACCCCCTTTGACCATATGAACAATTCTAATATATCCCTTGGGGTCCTTGTATTCCTAAGTACATATGCCATAATTTAATGGGTCAAAGGGGGTCATAGGTCACCCTATGACCCCCTTTGACGAATATGAAAAATTCTAATATGTCCACAAAGGTCTTTGGACCCCTTAGGACATATGTCATCATTTAATTGGTCAAAGGAGGTCATAGGTCGACTTATGACCTCTTTTGACCCATATTAACCATTCTGATATGTTCTTAGGTGTCATAGGGCCACTAGGGACATATGTCGTTATGACCCATATGAATAATTCTAATATGTCCCTAAGGGTCTTTGGACCCATAGGGTCATATTTCATCATTTAATGAGTCAAAGGAGGTCATAGGTTGACTTATCACCTCTTTTGACCCATATTAACCATTCTGATATGTTCCTAGGTGTCCTAGGGACATATGTCGTTATTTAATGGGCCAAAAAGGGTCATAGGTCACCCTATGACCCCCTTTGACCCATATGAATAATTCTAATATGTCCCTAGGGGTCCTTGGACCCTTAGGGTCATATCTCATCATTTAATGGGTCAAAGGAGGTCATAGGTCACCCTATGACACACTTTCACCCATATTAACCATTGTAATATGTCTCTAGGGGTCCTAGCAGCCCTAAAGACATATGTGATCATTTAATGGGTCAATTGGGGTCATAGGTCACCCTATGACCCCTTTTGACCCATATGAACAATTCTAATACGTTCCTACATGTCTATGAACCTCTAGGGGCATATGTCATCATTTCATCGGTGAAATGAGGTCATAGGTCACCTTATGACTGCTTTTGAACCACATGAACAATTGTAATATGTCTGTAGGAATCTTAGGACCCCTGGGGACATATGTCATTATTTAATGGGTCAAAAGAGGTTATAAGTCACCCTATAACCCCCTTTGACCCATATGAACAATTCTAATATATCCTTAGGGGTCTTAGGATCGCTAAAGACATAAGTCATCATTTAATGGGTCAAATGAGGTCATAGAGTGAACCTATGACCCCCTTTTACCAATATGAAGAATTCTAATATATCGCTAGTTGTCCAAGGACCCCTAGGGACATATGTTGACATTTAATTGGTCAAATGTGGTCATAGGTCACTTTATGACCATCTTTGACACATATGAAAATTTCTAATATGTCCCTATGAGTCCTTGGACCATAGCGACATATGTCATCATTTCATGGTTCAAAGGGGTTCATAAGTCACCCTATTACCCTCTTTGACCCATATTACCCATTCTAATATGACTCTTGAAGTCCTTGCATCCCTAGGGACATGTCATTAACCTATGACCCCCTTTAACTCATATGAACAATTCTAGTATGTCCTTAGGGGTTACAGGGTGAACGTATGACCCCCTTTAACCATATGAACATTTTAAATATGTCCCTAGGGGTCTTATGACTCGTAGAGACATATGTTGTCATTTAATGGTTCAAAAGGGGTCATAGGTCACCCTATGACCCACTTTGACCCATATGAACAATTTTAATATGTCCCTAAGGGTCCTTGGACCCGTACGAAAATATGTCCTCATTTAATGGGTCAAATAGGGTCATAGGGTGACCTATGACCCCTTTTCACCCATATTAACCATTCTAATATGTCTCTAGGGGTCTTCACCTATGACCCCCTTTGACCCATATGAACAATTCTAATATGTCCCTAGGGGTCGTAAGACCTCTAGAGACATATTTTATCATTTAATTTGTCAAAGGGGGTCATAGAGTGAACATATGACCCCTTTGACTATATGAATAATTTTAATGTCCCTAAGTGTCCTACAACTCATAGGGACATATGTCATCATTTAATGGGTCAAAGGGGGTCATAGGTCACCTTGTGACCACTTTTGACCCATATGAATAATTCTAATATGTCCCTAAGGTCCTTGGACCCTTAAAGACATATGTCATCATCTAATAAGTCAAAGGGGGTCATAAGTCACCCTATTACCCCCTTTGACCTACATTAACCATTATAATATGTCGCTATGGACATATGTCATCATTTAATGAGTTAAAAGGGGTCATAGGTCACCCTATGACCTATGACCACCTTTGACCCATATGAACAATTCTAATAGGTCCCTAGGGGTCCTAGGACCCTTAAAGATGTATATCATCATTTAATGGGTCAAAGGGGGTAATAGGTCATCCTATGTCTCTCTTTTACCCATATAAATGATTCTAATACATCCCTAGGGGTCTTAGGAGCCCTAGAGACATATTTCATCATTTAATGGGTCAAAAAGGGTCATAGGTTTCACCAATATGAACAAGTCTAATATGTCGCTACGAATTTTAAGACCTCTAGGGACATATGTTATCATTTAATAGTTCAAAAGAGGTAATAGGTCACCCTATGATCCCCTTTGACACATATGAACAATTCTAATATGTTCTTAGGGGTCCTTGGACCCCTAGGAACATATGTCGTTATTTCATAAGTCAAATGGATTCATAAATCATCCTATGACCCCCTTTGACCCATATTAACCAATCTAACATGTTCCTAGGGGTCCTTGGACCCCAAGAGACATATGTCATCATTTAATGGGTCAAAAGGGGTCATAAGTCACCCTATGACCCTTTTTGACCCAAATGAACAATTTTAATATGTCGCTAGGGATCCTTGTACCCCTAGGGACATATGTCATTATTTAATGGGTCAAAGGGGGTCGTAGGTCACCCTATGACCCCCTTTGACCCATATTAACCATTCTAATATGTCCTTATGGGTCTTAGGACCCCTAGGAGCATATGTCATTATTTAATGGGTCAAAAGAGGTCCTAGATCTTCATATGACCCTCTTTGATCCATATGAAATATTTTAATACGTCCTTCCGGTTCTTTGGACCCCTAGGGACATATGTCATCATTTAATGGGTCAAAAGGGGTCTTAGGTCACCCTATGACCCCCTTTGACTCATATTAACCATTATAATATGTCCCTAAGAGTCTTAGGACCTCTAAGGACATATATTGTCATTTAATGGGTCAAAGGGGGTCATAGGCCATCCTATGAGCCCTTTTGACCCATATGAACAATTCTATATGTCCCTAGGGGTCGTTGGATCTCTAAAGACATATTTCGTCATTTAACTTGTCAAAGAGGGTCATAAGTCACCCTATGACCCTCTTTGACCCATATTAACCATTCTAATATGTTCCCACACATCTTTGGACCCTAGGGATATACGTCATTATTTAATGGGTCAAAGGGGGTCATAGGTCAACCTATGACTCCCTTTTATTCATATGAACAATTCTAATATGTTTGTAGGGGTCCTAGGACCCCTAGTGACATGTGTCGTCATTTAATTGGTCAAAGAGAGTTATATGTCAACTTATGACCCCCTTTGAGACATATTAACCATTCTAATATGTCCCTATGGGACTGAGGAACCCTAGGGACATATGTCATCGTTTAATGGGTCAAACGGGGTCATAGGGTAAACTTATGACCCCCTTTGACCATATGAACATTTCTAATATGTCCCTAGATGTCGTAAGATTCCTAGGGACATATGTCATTATTTAAAAGGTCAAACGGGTTCATAAGTCATCTTATGACCCCCTTTGACCCATATCAAAAATTCTAATAGTCCGAAGTGGTTCTTGGACCCCTAAGGATATATGTTGTCATTTAATGGGTGAAAGGGGGTCATAGGTCACCCTATGACCCCCCTTGACCCATATTAACCATTCTAATATGTCCCTACGAGTTCTAAGACCCAAAGGAACATATGTCGTCATTTAATGGGTCAAAGGGGATCATAGGTCACCATATAACCCCCTTTATCTCATATGAACAATTCTAATATGTCCCTAAGGGTCCTTATACCCTTAGGGACATATATCATTATTTCATTAGTCAAAGGGGGTAATAGGTTCACCTATGACACCCCTTGACCCATATTAACATTCTAATATGTCCTTAGAGGTCTTAGGACCCCTAGGGACATATATCATTATTTAATGAGTCAAAGGGAGTCATATGACCCCCTTTGATCATATGAACAACTCTAATATATCCCTTGAAGTCTTTGGATTCCTAAAGACATATGCTATCATTTAATGTGTCAAAGGGGTTCATAGGGTGACCTATGACCCCCTTTGATGAATATGAACAATTCTAATATGTCGATAGGGGTCTTTGAACCCCTCAGGATATATGTCATCATTTAACGAGGTAAAGGGGGTCATAGGCCAACCTATGACATCCTTTGACCCATATTAACCATTATGATATATTCTTATGTGTCTTAAGACCCTTATGGACATATGTCATTATTTAATGAGGCAAAGGGGTCATAGGTCACCCTATGACCCCCTTTGACTCATACGAATAATTTTAATATGTTTCTAAGGGTCCTTGGACCCCTAGGGTCATATGTCATCATTTAATAGGTCAAAAGAGGTCATAAGTCACTCTGTGACACACTTTCACCCATATTAACCATTCTAATATATCTCTAAGGGTCCTAACACCCTTAATGACATATGTCATCATTTAATGGGTCAATTGGGGTCATAGGTCACCTTATGACCCCCTTTGATCGATATGAACAATTCTAATATGTCCCTATGTGTCTTTGGACCCCTAAGGACATATGTCTTCATTTAATCGGTGAGAGGGGGTCATAGGGTGACCTATGACCACTTTAGACCCATATGAACAATTCTAATATGTCTGTAGGGGTCCTGAGACCCTTAGAGACATATGTCATCATTTAATAGGTCAAAAGAGGTCATAGGTCACCCTATGACCCCCTTTCACCCATATGAATGATTCTAATGTCCTTAGGGGTCCTAAAATCACTAGGGACATATGTCATCATTTAATGGGTGAAATGGGGTCATAAGGTGAACCTATGACTCCCTTTCACCAATATGAAGAATTATAATATGTCGCTAGGGGTCGAAGGACCCCTAGGGACATATGTCGACATTTAATTAGTCAAAGGGGGTCATAGGTCATTCTATGACCTCCTTTGACACATAAAAAATTCTAATATGTCCCTATGGGTCCTTGAACCTCTAATGACATATGTCATCATTTCATGGGTCAAAGGGGGTCATAGGTCACTCTTTGACCCATATTAACCATTCTAATATGACTCTAGGGGTCTTTGGACCCCTAGGGACATATGTCATTAATCTATGACCCCCTTTGACCCATATGAACAATTTTAATATGTTCCTAGGGGTACTAGGACCCCTAGGGACATATGTCTTTATTTAATGAGTCAAAAGGGGTCATAGAGTGAACCTATGACCTCCTTTGACCATATGAACATTCAAAATATGTCCCTTGGGGTCTTAGGTTTCGTAGGGACATATGTTGTCATTTAATGGTTCAAAAAGTGTCATAGGTTACCTTGTGACCCAGTTTGACCCATATGAACAATTTTAATATGTCTCTAGAGGTTCTTGGATCTGTAAGGACACGTCTTCATTTAATGGGTCAAAAGTGACATATGACCCCCTTTGACCCATATTAACCATTCTAATATGTCTTTAAGGGTCTTGACTTATGACCTCTTTTAATACATATAAACAATTCTAATGTCCCTTGAGGTCTTAAGACTCCTAAGGACACATGTCATCATTTAATGGGTCAAATGGGGTCATAGGTGACCATATGACCACCTTTGACTCATATGAATAATTTTAATGTCCTTAGTGTCCTTGGCCTCCTACGGACATATGTCGTCATCTAATGGGTGAAAGCGGGTCATAGGTCACCCTATGACCTCTTTTAACCCACATTAACCATTATAATATGTCCCTAGGGACATATGTCATTATTTAATGGGTTAAAGGGGGTCATATGTCACCCTATGACCGCCTTTGACACATATGAACAATTCTAATATGTCCCTAGGGGTCTTAAGACCCCTCGGGACGTATGTCATCATTTATTGGGTCAAAGGGGGTAATAGGTAACCCTATGACCCCCTTTGACCCATATAAATGATTCTAATACGTCTCTAAGAGTCTTAGGAGTGCTAGGGACATATCTCATCATTTAATGGGTCAAAGGGGATCATAGGGTGAACCTATGACCCCCTTTCACCAATATGAACAATTCTAATATGTTGCTAGAGATCCTAGGACTCCTAGGGACATATATTGTCATTTAATGGGTCAAAGGGGGTCACAAGTCACCCTATGACCCCCTTTGACACATATGAACAATTCTAATATGTCCCTATAGGTCTTTGGACCCTTAAGAACATATGTCGTTATTTCATGGGTCAAATGGGTTCATAAGTCATCTTATGACCTCCTTTGACTCATATTAATGAATCTAATATGTTCCTAAGGGTCGTTGGACACTTAGAAACATATGTCATCATTTAATGGGTCAAAGGGAGTCATAAGTCACCCTATGACCCTCTTTGACACATATGAACAATTTTAATATGTTGCTAAGGATCTTTGGACCCCTAGGAACATATGTCATCATTTAATGGGTCAAAAGAGGCCATAGGTCACCCTATGACCCCCTTTAATCCATATTAATCATTTTAATATGTCCTTAGGGGTCCTATGACCTCTAGGGACATATGCAATTATTTAATGGGTCAAATGGGGTCCTAAGTCATCATATGACCTTCTTTGACCCATATGAACAATTCTAATATGTCCCTACAGGTCTTTGGACCCCTAGGGACATATGTCATCATTTAATGGGTCAAAGGGGGTCATAGGTCACCCTATAATCCCCTTTGACCCATATTAACCATTATAATATGTGTCTAAGAGTCCTAGGACCTCTAAAGACATATGTTGTCATTTAATGAGTCAAAGGTATTCATAGGTGACCCTATGAGCCCCTTTGACCCATATAAACAATTTCAATATGTCTTTAGGGATCTTTGGACTCCTAGGGACATATGTCATTATTTAATGGGTCAAAGGGGGTCATAGGTCTCCCAATGACCTCCTTTGATCTATATGAACAATTCTAATATGTCCCTAGGCATCCTTGGACCCCTAGGGACATATGTCGTCATTTAATAGGTCAAATGGAGTCATAAGTCATCCTATGACCCCCTTTCACTCATATGAACAATTCTATTATGTCTTTAGGAGTCTTTGGACCACTAAGGTCATATGTTGTTATTTAATGGTTCAAAAGGGGTCATAGGTCACTCTATGACCTACTTTGACCCATATGAACAATTTTAATATGTCCTTAGGGGTCCTTAGACCCCTAAGGACATATGTCTTCATTTAATGAGTCAAAAGGGCTCATAGGTCACTCTATGATCCCCTTCGACCCATATTAACCATTCTAATATGTCTCTAAGAGTCCTAACCTATGATTCCCTTTGACCCATATGAAAAATTCTAATATTTCCATAGGGGTCCTAGGACCCCTAGAGATATATGTCATCATTTAATTTTTCAAATAGGGTCATAGAGTGAACATATGACCCCTTTTACCATATGAATAATTCTAATAAGTTTCTAGGTGTCTTAAGACTCTTAAGAAAATATGTCATCATTTAATGGGTCGAAGGGGGTCATAGGTCACCCTTTGACCACCTTTGACCCATATGAACAATTCTAATATGTCATTAGAGTCTCTGGACCTTTAAGGACATATGTCGTCATCTAATAGATCAAAGGAGGTCATAGGTCACCCTATGACCCCCTATGACCCATATTAACTATTCTAATATGTCCCTAGGGACATATGTCATTATTTAATAGTTTAAAAGAGGTCATAAGTCACCCTATGACCACCTTTAACCCATATAAAAATTATAATATGTCCCTTGGGCTTCTAGGATGCCTAGGGACGTATGTCATCATTTAAAGGGTCAAAGGGGGTCATAGGGTGACCTATGACCCTTTTTGACTCATATAAAAGATTCTAATACGTCTCTAGGTATCCTAAGATCCCTAGGGACATATCTCATCATTTTATGGGTCAAAAGGGGTCATAGGGTGAACCTATGACTCCCTTTCACCAATATAAAGAATTCTAATATGTCGCTAGGGGTCCAAGGACCCTCAGGGACATATGTCAGCATTTAATTGGTCAAAGGGGGTCATAGGTCACTCTATGACCCCTTTTGACACATATGAACAATTCTAATATGTCCCTATGGGTCCTTGGAACCCTAGAGACATATGTCATTATTTCATGGGTTAAAGTGGGTCATATGTCACCCTATGACCCCCTTTGACCCATATTAACTATTTTAACATAACTCTAGGGTTCTTTAGACCCCTAGGGATATATGTCATTAACCTATGACCCCATTTGACCCATATGAACAACTCTAATATGTCTCTAGGGGATATATGTCTTCATTTAAGGAGTCAAACGGGGTCATAGGGTTAACCTATGACCCCCTTTGACCATATGAACATTTCAAATATGTCCCTAGGGGTCTTAAGAGTCATACATATGTTGTCATTTAATGGTTCAAAAAGGGTCATAGGTCACCTTATGACCCAGTTTGACCCATATGAACAATTTTAATATGTCCTTATGGGTCCTTAGACCTCTAGGGACATTTGTCTTCATTTAATAGGTCAAAAGGGGTCATAGGTCAGCCTATGACCCCCTTTGACTCATATTAACCATTTTAATATGTTTTTAAGGGTTTTGACCTATGACCCCCTTTGACCCATATGAACAATTTTAATATGTCCCTAGGAGTCCTAGGACCCCTAGGGACATATGTCATCATTTAATTTGTCAAAAGGGACCATAGAGTGAACATATGACCCCTTTGACCATATGAATAATTCTAATATGTCCCTAGGTGTCCTAGGACTCCTAGGGACATATGTCGTCATTTAATGGGTCAAAGGGAGTCATAGGTCACCTTTTGACCCATATGAACAATTCTAATATCTCCCTAGGGTCTTTGGACCCCTACGGACATATGTCATCATCTAATAAGTCAAAAGGGGTCATAAGTCACCCTATGACCTCTTTTGACCCACATTAACCATTTTAATATGTGTCTGAAGACATATGCCATCATTTAATGAGTTAAAGGGGGTCATATGTTGCCTTATGACCGCCTTTAAGACATGAACAATTCTAATATGTTTCTAGGGGTCTTAGGACCCTTAGGAACGTATGTCATCATATAATTAGTCAAAGTGGGTCATAGGTCACTTTATGATCCCCTTTGACTCATATAAATGATTCTAATATGTCCCTAGGGCTCCTAGGAGCCATAGGGACATATCTCATCATTTAATAGATCAAAGTAGGTTATAGGGTGAACTTATGACCCCCTTTCTAAGAATTTTAGAAATTTTAGAGACATATATCGTCATTTAATGGGTTAAAAGGGGTTATAAGTCACCCTATAACGCTCTTTGACACAAATGAACAATTCTAATATGTCCCTAAGGGTCCTTGGACCCCTAGGAACATATGTCGTTATTTCATGGGTCAAATGGGTTCATAAATCATCCTATGACCCTTTTTGACCCATATTAACCAATCTAATATGTTTCTAGAGGTCTTGGGACCCCTAGGAACATATGTCATCATTTAATGGATCAAAGACCTATGACCCTCTTTGATTCATATGAACAATTTTAATATGTCGCTAGGGATCTTTGGACCTCTAGGAACATATGTCATCATTTAAAGGATCAAAGGGAGTCATAAGTCACCCTATGACCCCTTTTGACCCATAATAACAATTTTAATATATCCTTATTGGTCTTAGGACCCCTAAAGACATATGTCATTATTTAATGGGTCAAAGGGGGTCTTAGGTCATCATATGACCCTCTTTGACCCATATGAACAATTTTAATATGTCCCTATGGGTCCTTGGACCCTTAGGAATATATGTCATCATTTAATAGGTCAAAGGAGGTCATAGGTCACCCTATGACCCCTTTTGACCCATATTAACTATTATAATATGTCCCTAAGAGTCTTAAGACCTCTAAGAACATATGTTGTCATTTTATGGGTCAAAGGAGGTCATTGGTCATCCTATGAGCCCCTTCAACCCATATGAACAATTATAATATGTCCATAGGGATCTTTGGACCCCTAAGGACATATGTCATTATTTAATGGGTCAAAGGGAGTCATAAGTCTCCCTATGACCCCCTTTGATCTATATTAACAATTCTAATATGTCGCTAGGGGTCTTTGGACCCCTAAGGACATATGTCATCATTTAATAGGTGAAAGGGGATGATAAGTCACCCTATGACCCCCTTTGACCTATATGAATAATTCTAATATGTCCATAAGGGTCCAAAGACCCCTAAGAACATATGTCATCATTTAATGGGTCAAAGGGGGTCATAGGGTGAACCTATGACCCACATTCACCAATATGAACAATTTGAATATGTCGCTAGCGATCGTACGACCCCTTGAGATATATGTCATCATTTAATGGGTCAAAGAAGGTCATAGGTCACCCTATGACCCCTTTCAACACATATGAACAATTCTAATATGTTCTTAGGGGTCCTTGGACTCCTATGGACATATATCGCCATTTAATGGGTCAAATAGGATTATAGGTCACCCTATAACATCCTTTGATCCATATTAACCATTCTAATATGTCTCTAGGGGTCATTGGACCCTTAGGTTGATATGTTGTCATTTAATGGTTCAAAAGATGTCATAAGTCACCCTATGACCCACTTTGACCCATGTGAACAATTTTAATATGTCCGTAGGGACATATGTTTTCATTTAAAGGGTCAAAAGGGGTCATAGGTCACTCTATGACTCCCTTTGACCCATATTAATCATTCTAATATGTCTCTAGGGTTTTTGACCTATGACCTCTTTTGACTCATACGAACAATTCTAATATGGTCCTAAGACCCCTAAGGACATATGTCATCATTTAATTTGTCAAAGGGGGTCATAGAGTGAACATATGACCCCTTTGATCATATGAATAATTCTAATATGTCTCTAAGTGTCCTAAGACTCCTAAGAACATATGTCATCATTTAATGGGTCAAAGGGGGTCATAGGTCACCTTGTGACCACCTTTGACCCATATGAACAATTCTTATATGTCCCTAGGGTACTTGGACCTGTAAGGACATATGTCATCATCTAATGGGTCAAAGGGGGTCATAGGTCACCCTATGATCTCCTTTGACTCATATTAACCATTCTAATATGTCTCCGAGGACATATGTCATCATTTAATATGTTAAAGGGGGTCATATGTCACCCTATGATCGCCTTTAACCCATATGCAAATTTTTAATGTCCCTAGGGCTCCTAGGACCCTTGGGGATGTATGTCATTATTTAATGGGTCAAACGGGGTTATAGGTCACCCTATGACCCCCTTTGACTTATATAAATGATTCTAATACGTCCTTAGGGGTCCTAAGATCCCTAGGAATCTATCTCATCATTTAATGGTTCAAAGGGGGTCATATGGTGAACCTATCACTCCCTTTCACCAATATGAACAATTCTAATATGTCGCTATAGATCTTAAGACCCTTAGAGACATATGTCATCATTTAATGGGTCAAAGGGGGTCATAAGTCACCTTATGAGCTCCGTTGACACATATGAATAATTCTAATATGTTCTTAGGGGTCTTTGGACCCCTAGGGACATATGTCATTATTTCATGAGTCAAATGGGTTCATAAGTCATCTTATGACTCCCTTTGACCCATATTAACCAATCCAATATATTCTTAAGGGTCCTTGGACCCGTAGAGACATATGTCATCATTTAATGGTTCAAAGGGGGTCACAGGTCACCCTATGACCCTCTTTGACACATATGAACAATTCTAATATGTTGCTAGGGATTCTTGGACCCCTAAGGACATATGTCATCATTTAACGAGTCAAAAGAGGTCATAAGTCACCCTATGACCCCCTTTGAACCATATTAACAATTATAATTATATGCGTGAAAATGCGGCCTATGCTAACACACACACTTCAACATGGTCCTTATTTGCGGATTCATCGTGAAATGAACATTGAAATGTACATCCAAAATTTGCCCTGCAAAGCGACCTGCTGCCTTCTATCTAAAAGGATTTTGCCTGTTAATATCCTCAGAATCGAGGTGTAGGCAACCAGACCCTCTAAGAACAAAGGATTTGACAATGGAATTAAGCTAAGAATGAGTATACAGATTAATCTAAGAAAATGAAAGATGCAATGTAATCTAAAAACAAATGAAGCAAACTAGATTAAGCATATGCATGATTAAACTAAAATGAGATTAAACTAAAAATGAGAATGTATGCAAGAAATGTAAGTAAATATGAGCATGAATTTCAACAGCAATTCGATAGCAAATCAATTCATCCTCCTCCAAATGAAGAGATGAGGGTCTCTTAAATAGAGTTTCCTGTAATCCATCAACGGTTGAGATCGATTCAGATCAACGGTCAGGATTGAAGATGAGTTTCAGTCATAAAGGGAGATCCCCAAGTTAAAGGGAGTTAACAGACTTAATTTGAGATAAATAAGGAGTTAACTGTTTTAAATTTGAGTAGAAAAAGGAGTTAACTATGTTAACTCATTTTTGATCAATAGTGAACTGGAAATTTCCCTTTTTTGAACCGAAGAGAGATTTTTGTTGAGATATTTAATTTAATAAAATGAAATATGCTCTCATAATTACTTTTTCTATTTAATTAAATAATCTTTAATTAATTAGAGACACTTTTGTTTAATTAAATAACTTCATTTAATTAATGTCTTCCCATTTAATTAAATAACTTTGTTTAATTATTTAGCAGTAAGTACTCCATTTAATTAAATATTTTCTTTTAATTAATTAGAAATACCTTTCTCATTTAATTAAATAATTACATTTAATTAATTAAGATAGGTGTATTTATTAAATTAAATAAATTTAATTCCATAATACATTAGCCTTAGAATATAATTTAATTTAATTAAAGTATAAATACTCAATAATTAAATTAAATATTAATCAAGTAGGTTTAATGCAACTAATATGAGTACATACTATAGGAATTAAATAAGAAATATGATGAATGCAGATTAGGAGTTTTATGCATCTGACAATTAAGTTAAGTAATGAATAGCAGAATGAGAATTGCCTATTAGAATAGGGCTTTGAAATTATCAGAAATAGACTAGAATTGGTATAACGGCAATGAGCCAATTTTGGAGTATTACAATAATATGTCCATAGGGGTCCTAGGACCTCTAGGGACATATTTTATTATTTAATGGGTCAAAGGGGGTCCTAGCTCATCATATGACCCTCTTTGACTCATATGAACAATTCTAATATGTCCCTACGGGTCCTTGGACCCCAAGGAACATATGCCATCATTTAATGGGTCCAAGGGGGTCATAGGTCATCCTATGACCCCCTTCGACCCATATTAATCATTATAATATGTCCCTAAGAGTCCTAGGATCTCTAAAAATAGATGTTGTCATTTAATGGGTCAAAAGGGGTCATAAGTCACCCTATGAGCCCCTTGGACTCATATGAACAATTCTATATGTCTTTAGGGGTCCAAGGACCCCTAGGAACATATGTTGTCATTTGACCCATATTAACCATTCTAATATGTCCCTAAACGTCCTTGGACCCCTAGGTATATATGTCATCATTTAATGGGTCAAAAGAGGTCATAGGTCTAATGGACCCATATGAACAATTTTAATATATCCGTAGGGGTCCTAGGACCCCTAGGAACATATGTCATCATTTAATTGGTCAAAGGGAGTTATAAGTCACCGTATGACCCTTTTTGACCCATATTAACTATTCTAATATAGCCCTACAGGACCGAGGAACCCTAAGGACATATGTTGTCATTTAATGGGTCAAACAGGGTCATAGGGTGAACCTATGACCCCCTTTGACTATATGAACATTTTGAATATGTCCCTAGATTTCATAGGATGCCTACGGACATATGTTATCATTTAAAAGGTCAAACGGGTTCATAAGTCACCCTATGACCCCCTTTGACTCATATCAACAATTCTAATAGCCCCTAGTGGTCCTTGGATCCCTAAAGACATATGTCATCATTTAATGGGTGAAAGGGGGTCATAGGTCACCCTATGACCCCCTTAAACCCATATTAACTATTCTAATATGTCTCTATGGGTCCTAAGACCCAGAGGAACATATGTCATTATTTAATGGGTCAAAGGGGATCATAGGTCACCATATAACCCCCTTTGACCCATATGAACAATTCTAATGTCCCTTGGAGTCCTTATACCCTTAGGGACATATATCATTATTTAATTGGTCAAAAGGGCTCATAGGTCACCCTATGACCCCCTTTGACCCATATTAACCATTCTAATATGTCCTTAGAGGTCCAAGGACCTCTAGGGACATGTCGTTATTTAATGGGTCAAAGGGAGTCATAGGTCACCCTATGACCCCCTTTGACCCATATGAATAATTCTAATATCTCCCTAAGGGTCTTTGGACCCCTGGGAACATTTTTCATCATTTAATAGGTCAAAGGGGGTCATAGAGTGAACCTATGACCCCCTTTGACCATATGAACAATTCTAATATATCCCTTGGGGTCTTTGAATTTCTGGAGACATATGCTATCATTTAATGGGTCAGAGGGGGTCATAGGTCAACCTATAACCTCCTTTGACCCATATTAACCATTCTGATATGTTTCTATGTGTCTTAGGATCCCTATGGACATATGTCATTATTTAATGGGTCAAAGGAGGTCATAGGGTGACCCCCTTTGACCTATACGAAGAATTCTAATATGTCCCTAGGGGTCTTTGGACCCCCAGGGTCATATGTCATCATTTAATAGGTCAAAGGAGGTCATAGGTCACCCTGTGACACACTTTCACCCATATTAATTATTCTAATATGTCCCTAGGGACATATGTCGTCATTTAATCGGTGAAAGGGGATCATAGGTCACCCTATAAATGCTTTTGACCCATATGAACAATTTTAATATGTCCATAAGGGTCCTAAGACCTTGAGGGACATATGTTATCATTTAATAGGTCAAAAGAGGTCATATGTCACTCTATGACAACTTTTGACACATATGAACGATTCTAATATGTCGCTAGGTGTCCTAAGATCGCTAAGCACATATGTCATCATTTAATATGTCAAATGGGATCATAGGGTGAACCTATGACTCCCTTTCACCAATATGAAGAATTCTAATATGTCGCTAGTGGTCCAAGGACCCCTAGGGATATATGTCAGCATTTAATTGGTCAAAGGGCCTTTGATACATATGAACAATTCTAATATGTCCTTATGGGTCCTTGGACCCCTAGGGACATATATCATCATTTTATCGGTCAAAGAAGGCCATAGGTCACCCTATGATCCCTTTTGACCCATATTAACCATTCTAATATGACTCTAGGGGTCTTTATGTCATTAACCTATGACCCCCTTTGTCCCATATGAACATTTCTAATATGTACCTAGGGATCCTAGGACCCCTAGAGAAATATGTTTTCATTTAATGAGTCAAAAGGGGTCATAAAATGAACCTATTAACCCCTTTGACCATATGAATATTTCAAATATATTCCTAGGAGTCTTAGGAGTTGTAGGGACATATGTTGTCATTTAATAGTTCAAAAGGGGTCATAGGTCACCCTATGACTCAGTTTGACTCATATGAACAATTTTAAAATGTCCCTAGGGGTCCAAGGACCCCTAGAGATATATGTCTTCATTTAATGAGTCAAAGGGGCCTATGACCTCTTTTGACCCATATTAACCATTCTAATATGTCTCTAAGGGTTTTGACCTATGACCCTCTTTGACCAATATGAACAATTCTAATATGTCCCTAGGAGTCCTAGGACTTGGAAGAACATATGTCATCATTTAATTTGTCAAAGGGGGTCTTAGAGTGAACATATGGCCCCTTTGACCATATGAATAATTCTAATATGTCTCTATGTGTCCTTAGACTCTTAGGGACATATGTCATCATTTAATGAGTCAAAATGGGTCATAAGTAACCTTGTGACCACCTTTGACCCATATAAACAATTCTAATATGGCCCTAAGTTCTTTGGACCCCTACGGACATATGTCATCATCTAATGGGTCAAAGGAGGTCATAGGTCACCCTATCACCTCTTTTGACCCACATTAACCATTCTAATATGTCCCTAGGGACATATGTCATCACTTAATGGGTTAAAAGGGGTCATATGTCACCTTATGACCGCCTTTGACACAAATGAACAATTCTAATATGTCCCGAGGGGTCTTAGGACCCCTGGGGACGTATGTCGTTGTTTAATAGGTCAAAGTGGGTCATAGGTCACCCTATGACCCACTTTGACTCATATAAATGATTCTAATACATCCCTAGGGGTCATAGGAGCCCTAGGGACATATCTCATCATTTAATGCTTCAAAGAGGGTCATAAGGTGAACCTATAACCTCATTTCACCAATATGAACAATTCTACTATGTCAATAGGGATCCTAGGACCTCTAGGAACATATGTCGTCATTTAATTGGTCAAAGGGGGTCATAGGTCACCCTTTGACCCCTTTTGACATATATGAACAATTCTAATATGTCCCTAGGGGTCCTTGGACCGCTAGGGACATATGTCATTATTTCATGGGTCAAATGGGTTGATAAGTCATCCTATGATCCCCTTTGATCCATATTAACCGATCTAATATGTTCTAAGGAGTCCTTGGACCCGTAGGGACATATGTCATCATTTAATGAGTCAAAGGGGGTCATAGGTCACCCTTTGACCCTCTTTGACTCATATGAACAATTTTAATATTTCGCTAGGGATCTTTGGATCTCTAGGGACATATGTCATCATTTAATGAGACAAAGGGGGTCATAGGTCACCCTATGACCCCATTTGACCCATATTAACCATTATAATATGTCCTTAGGGGTCCTAGGAACCCTAGGGACATATGTCACTATTTAATGGGTCAAAGGGGTTCCTAGGTCACCATATGACCCTCTTTGAATCATATGAACAATTCTAATATGTCCCTATGGGTCCTTAGACCCCTAGGGACATATGTCGTCATTTAATGAGTCAAAGGGGGTCATAGTTCACCTTATGACCCCATTTCACCCATATTAACCATTATAATATGTCTTTAGGAGTCTTAGGACCTCTAAAGACATATGTTGTCATTTAATGGGTCAAAGGGGATCATAGGTCAACTTATGAGCCCCTTTGACCCATATGAACAATTCTAATATGTTCTTAGGAATCTTTACACCCCTTGAGACATATGTCATTATTTAATCTGTTAAAGGGGGTCATAGGTCTCCCTATGACCCCCTTTGATCCATATGAATGATTCTAATATGTCGTTAGGGGTCCTTGGACCCCTAGGGACATATGTCATCATTTAATAAGTCAGACCTATGACCCTTTTTGACACATATAAACAATTCTAATATGTTCATAGGGGTCCAAAGACCCTTAGGGACATATGTCGTCATTTAATGAGTCAAAGGGGTTCATAAGGTGAACCTATGATCTCCTTTCACCAATATGAACAATTCAAATATGTCGCTAGGGGTCTTACGACCCCTATGGACATATGTCATCATTTAATGGGTTAAAGAAGGTCATAGGTCACTCTATGACCCCCTTCGAGACATATGAACAATTCTAATATATTTCTAAGGGTCCTTTGACCCTTATGGACATATTTCATCATTTAATAGGTCAAATCGGGTCATAGGTCACCCTATAACACCCTTTGACCCATATTAACCATTCTAATATGTTGCTAGGGGTCCTTGGACCCCTAGGGTCATATGTTGTCATTTAATGGTTCAAAAGGGGTCATAGGTCACCCTATGACCCACTTTGACCCATATGAACAATTTTAATATGTCTCTAGGGGTCCTTGGACCCCTAGGGACATATGTCTTCATTTAATGGGTCAAAGGGGGTCATAGGTCATCCTATGACCCCCTTTGACACATATTAACCATTCTAATATATCTCTAGGAGTCCTGATCTATGACCTCTTTTGACCCATATGAACAATTCTAATATGTCCCTAGGGGTCCTATGACCCCTAGGGACATATTTCATAATTTAATTTGTCAAAAGAGGTCATAGAGTGAACATATGACCCCTCTGACCATATGAATAATTTTAATATGTCCCTAAGTGTCATACAACTGTTAGAGATATATATCGTCATTTAATAAGTCAAAAAGGGTCATAGGGTGACCTATGACCAACTTTGACCCCATATGAACAATTGTAATATGTCCCTAGGGTCCTTGGACCCCTAGGGACATATGTTGTCATCTAATGGGTCAAAGGGGGTCATAGGTCACCCTATGACCTCCTTTGACCTACGTTAACCAATCTAATATGTCCCTAAGGACATATGTCATCATTTAATGGGTTAAAGGGAGTCATAGGTCACCCTGTGACCGCCTTTAACTCATATGAGTAATTCTATTATGCTTGTAGGGATCTTAGGACCCCTAGGGACCTATGTCATCATTTAATTGGTCAAAAGTGGTCATAAGTCACCCTATGACCCCCTATGACCTATATGAACGATTCTAATACATCCCTATGGGTCCTACGATGCCTAGGGACATGTGTCATTATTTAATGGGTCAAAGGGGTTCATAGGGAGAACCTATGATCCCATTTCACCCATATGAACAATTCTAATATGTCGCTAGGGATCCTAAGACCCCTAGGGACATATGTCGTCGTTTAATGAGTCAAAGGGGGTCATAGGTCAACCTATGACCCCTTTTGACACATATGAACAATTCTAATATGTCCCGAGGGGTCCTTGGACCCCTAGGGACATATCTCATCATTGCATGGGTCAAATGGGTTCATAGGTCATCCTATGACCCACTTTGACCCATATTAACCATTCTAATATGTTCTTAAACGGGACATATGTCATCGTTTAATGGGTCAAAGGGGATCATAGGTCACCCTATGACCCCTTTTGACCCATATGAACAATTCTAATATGTCCCTAGCGATGCTTGGATCCCTAGGTACAAATGTCATCATTTAATGGGTCAGAGGGGGTCATAGGTCACCCTATGACCCGCTTTGACTCATTTTAACGATTCTAATATATCCCTAGGGGTCCCAGGACCCTTAGGGACATATGTAATCATTTAATGGGTCAAAGGGGGTCCTAAGTCACCATATGACCCTCTTTGTCCCACATGAACAATTCTAATATGTCCTTAGGGGTGCTTGGAGCCCTAGGAACATATGTCGTCATTTAATAGGTCAAAGGGGGTCATAGGTCACCTTATGACCCCCTTTGACCCATATTAACATTATAATATGTTCCTACGAGTCCTAGGATCTCTAAAGACATATGTTGTCATTTAATGGGTCAAAGAGGTTCATAGGTCGCCCTATGACCCTCTTTTACTCATATGAACAATTCTAATATATCCCTAGAGATCTTTGGACTTCCAGAGACATATGTCATCATTTAATGACCCCCTTTGACCCATATGAACAATTATAATATGTCCCTAGGGGTCCTTGGACCCCTAGGGACATATGCCATAATTTAATAGGTCAAAGGGGGTCATAGGTCACCCTATGACCCCTTTTGACCCATATGAACAATTCTAATATGTTTCTATGGGTCCAAGGACCCCTAGGTACATATTTCATCATTTAATAGTTCAAAGTAGGTCATAGGGTGAACCTATGACCCCGTTTCACCAATATGCAAAATTTGAATATGTCGGTAGGGGTCCTAGGACCCCTAGGGACATGTCATTATTTAATAGGTAAAACAAGGTCATAGGTCACCCTATGACCCTGTTCAAGACATATGAACAATTTTAATATGTTCCTAGGAGTCTTTGGACCCGTATAGACATATGTCATCATTTAATGGGTCAAAGTAGGTCATACGTCACCCTATACCTATGACCCCCTTTGACGCATATTAACTATTCTAATATGTCCCTAGGTGTCCTTGGACCCTTAGGGACATATGTTGTCATTTAATGGATCAACGACAGTTATAGATTATCTTATGATCCACTTTGAACTATATAAATAATTCTAATATGTCCCTAGGGGTCCTAGGACCCTTAGGGACATATGTCATCATTTAATGGGTCAAAGGAGATCATAGAGTGAACCTATGACCCTATGATCCTCTTTGACCATATGAACAATTGTAATATGTCTCTAGGGGTCCTAGGACTCCTAGGGACATATGTCATTATTTAAAAGGGTCAAAGGGGGTCATAGGTCACCCTATGACCCCCTGTGACACATATGAACAATTCTAATATGTCCTTAGTCGTCTTTGGACCTCTAAGGATATATGTCTTCATTTAGTGGGTCCAAGGGAGTCATAGGTTTTTCCTATGACCCCCTTTGACCATATGAACAATTCTAATATGTCCCTAGGGGTCTTACGATGCCTAGGGACATATTTCATCATTTAATAGATTAAAGGGGGTCAAAGGTCGCCCTATGACCCCCTCTGACCCATATGGACAATTATAATATGTCGCTAGTTGTCTTTGGACCCCTAGGAACATATGTTGTCATTTAATATGTAAAAGGGGGTCATAGGTCACCCAATGATCCCCTTTCACCCATATTAACCATTTTAATATGTCCCTAGGGGTCCTAAGACCCCTAGAGAGATATGTCTTCATTTAATGGGTCAAAAGGGGTCATAGGTCACCCTATGACCCCCTTTGACCCATATGAACAATTCTAATATGTCCCTAGGGGTCCTTGGACCCCTAGGGACATATTTCATCATTTAATTGGTCAAAGGGGGTCATAGGTCACCCTATGACCCCCCTTTGACCCACATTAACCATTCTAATATGTCCTTAAGGGTCCTAAGATCCCTTAGGACATATGTCATCATTTAATGGGCCAAAAGAGGTCAAGGTTGACCCCATTTGATCCATATGAATAATTCTAATATGTCGCTAGGGGCCCTTGGACCCCTAGGGGCATATGCCATCATTTAATTGGCCAAAGGGGGTCATAGGTCACCCTTTGACACCCTTTGACCCATATTAACTATTCTAATATGTTATGTCATCATTTAATGGGTTAAAGGGGGTGATAGATCACCCTATGATCCCCTTTTACTCATATGAACAATTCTAATATGTATGCCCTTTAACCCATTTTAACCATCCTAATATGTTCCTAGGGATCCTAGGACCCTTAGGGACATATGTAATCATTTAATGGGTTAAAATGGATCATAGGTCACCCTATGACCTCGTTTGAACCATATGAAGAATTCTAATATGTCCCTAGGGGTCCTAGGACCCCTAAGGACAAATGTCATCATTTAATGGGTCAAAGGGGGTCATAGGTTGAACCTATGACTCCCTTTGACCATATGAACAATTTTAATATGTCCCTAGGACCCCTAGGGACATATGTCATAATTTAATGGGTCTGAGGGGGTGATAGGTCACCCTATGACCCCCTTTGACCCATATGGACAATTCTTATATGTGCCTAGGTGTCCATGGACCCCTAGGGACACATGTCATCATTTAATGAGGTCAAAGGGTGCCATAGGGCACCTTATGACCCCCTTTGACCCATATGAACAATTCTAATATGTCCCTAGGGGTCATAGGATGCCTAGGGACATATGTCATCATTTAATAGGTCATAGAGTTAACGTATGACCCCCTTTGACCATATGAACAATTTTAATATGTCCCTAGGGGTCCTAGAACTTCTAGGGACATATGTCATCATTTAATGGGTCATATGGTGAACCTATGAACACCTTTGACCATATGAACAATTTTAATATTTTGCTAGGGGTCCTAGGACTCTTAGGGACATATGTCATCATTTAATGGGGTGACCTATGACCCCTTTTGACCTGTATGAATAATTATAATATGTCCCTAAGGGTTCTTGGATCCCTAGAGACATATGTCATCATTTAATGGGTCAAACGGGGTCACCTATGACCCCCTTTGAGCCATATTAACCTCTCTAATATGTCCCTAGGGGTCCTAGGACCCCTAGGGACATATGTCATCATTTAATATGTCAAAAGAGGTCATAGGTCACCCTATGACCCCTTTTGACCCATATGAACAATTCTAATATGTCCCTAGGGGTCCTTGGACCCATAGGGACATATATCATCATTTAATGGGTCAAAGGGTGTCATATGTCACCCTGTGACTCCCTTTGACCCATATTAACTATTCTAATATGTCCGCAGGAGTCTTAGGACCCTTAGAGATATATGTCATCATTTAATGGGTCAAAAGGGGTCATAGGTCAGCCTATGACACCCATTGACCTATATGAACAATTCTAATATGTCTCTTGGAGTCTTTGGACCGTTAGGGACATATGTCATCATTTAATGTGTTGAAGGGGGTCATAGGTCACCCTATGACCCCCTTTGACCCATAGTAACCATTTTAATATTTCCTTTTGACCCCTTTGACCCATATGAATAATTCTAATATGCCGTATGGGTCCTAAGACCCCTAGGGACATATGTTGTCATTTATTGGGTCAAAGGGGTGTTGGTGCTCAAAATTTGGAGAAGGCAACTTCGGTAGTCAATATCTTTTGAGTCTGATCTCGTCATGAGACGAGAATTGACAAGGTGCAAGAATGTGGAGCAGAGATTCAATGTGGAAAATAAGTTTTTAAGGCTAGTGAATGGACCTCCTGACATGAAATTTGTAGTTTACAATTAAGTCATAAAATGAGTTTTAAAAGTGTTTTCAGTGATGGATTTTATTTTCACTCAGTCCAAGATGAAAAATGGATTAATCTGAAGGATAAGTGTTCTGGAAGCAAAATTTTTTTAGTTGGACCCGCCTTGGGGCCTGACTAATCTTCATTAGATTAACTAGGAGCGTATAAGTGTCAGGCCAGATTGAAATTGTCCATTGAGCCATGATGCACACGGGTCCCAGACAGATATGTGGTGACATCAGCAGGGTCTAAGAGATAAATTTTTAACCGAAAATAGAGTCAAAAAATGATGATGTCAGCATCCTAGGCGATCGAAAAAGGTAGAAAATTCGGCTAGTCCCTACCTCGCTAGCCAAAAAATCTTGGCAACTCTTGCTAGCGAAGTAGCGATGTCAGAAAAAACATAAAAATCTGGCGAACGAAGGTTTAATTTGAGCTTAGAGATCACGCCACGTGGATAATCTGAAGGTCTTCGCTAACTCGCCAAATGAAAGTTGCACAAAATTTATCATAGCGAGATAGCAAGGATGGATGTAGTAATGACATGTGGCATCCATTGTATAGGCTGGACAAATCAGACGATGCCACATGGTAGTCAGTCAACCCTAAGTTGACCACGGATCTAAAGGCAAAGAAAAACATAAAGAATTTA
Source organism: Cupressus sempervirens (assembly GCA_028749045.1). NCBI lineage: Eukaryota > Viridiplantae > Streptophyta > Pinopsida > Cupressales > Cupressaceae > Cupressus > Cupressus sempervirens. Next base: position 813,881,940 of record CM053786.1, read on the forward strand.
AAATGTCATTTTTTGTCATTTTTCAAAGAAAGGAGGCACGTAAGATGTTTTAGAAGACCAAAAAGGCATTTAGCCTAAAGTTTTAACTTTAGAGTAATTTAAATTTTTTCAAAAATTAAAATTTTAAAGATGTGCAACCTGAACTTTCAACTAGAGAGGCGAGTTTCAAACGAAGATTTAGTGGCTTCTTGATAAGTTAAACATGGACTCCAATATACTGCCGAAATTGAGAAAAGACAAACTATCCAATTCTGGAGTCAATTTTTGCACAGGTAGTAGCTAGCTCAAGCTAGAGGAGGTTTTCTATCAGGTACCTGAATTGCAACCATTTTCAGACCAGGAAGTTCAGTTGTATTTTTTGGCAAGTTAATAGCTTGAATATGCATAAAAGACAAGGAGAATTCAGTTGGGGGCATCTCTAAGTTAGTTGATGAAAGTTTTATCAGCATTTGGATGCAAATCAGATATTTAAAAAATAAGGGATTTCATCATTCAGGAGGGGATATTTTTCAAATCAGTTACAAGGCAATGATGAAATCAAATTAGATCAAGATGGAGAAGGAAGGACGAAGTTTTCAGTTGCCAGAAGATTGAATTTCAAGTGGACACTTGTCAAGTAAAGATCAGATCCAGAAATTCTTTCTCTTCTATATTATTATTTCTTTCTTCCATTTGAGGGGTTCTAGTTTCTGGGAAGAAAAAGTTCAGTGCTGTGATACCACTAGGGATTCCAGTTTTTGCACTGTAAGACCATTGGTTCCAATATTTTGACATGTTTCCATGACTGTGGCACCATTTTCTTCAGCAGAACTCTCATGCAAACAACATTGTAGAGATAATATAGATAGTTCTGAGATATTAGGTTGTTTCATGTTTTAATTTTATGCATCTAAATGTATAGTTTCAAGGAAATGAATACATATGAGCAACAATTTCACTAGTTTTGTTCTGGTTCTTGTCTCCTGTCTTAGTAATCTGTAAGTCTTATGTGGTTTTGGAACAAAGATTTGAGACCCATTTGCATCCCTTTCAGGTTGTATCTTTGATGTATTTTTTTGTTGGACCAAAGGGCCAAGTAAATGCTCGATATGTTTAGACAAGGTTATTGGTTGTTTGAGAAGGATATTTTGTGAGAATGAGACCTAAATGAACATTGATGTTTGAATCACAAGGTGGTTGGATAGATCTAATTTTTGGGTATATGAGATACGTCCTAATGCCACAAATGTATGTTTTGGATTCATGAAATTGCCCAATGGATTAGGCACTGATCAGTTACAAGATCATTAGATTTTGCTGCATGCTTGAGGAATTCTTGAACATCAACATCAATAATCAATGCTTTTCCCTTTCATGTTGAAGAGCTATAATAGAATGGCCTCACTCAGCTTCTGAGATTCTTAGATCTACATTTAGCTACTTTAGATTGATGTTATTTCATGAGTTATCAGGATAAATAAGGGTTTTATCTGCTTCATAATAGATTCAGTGTATGCTTTGACAAATGGTACCATATAAAGAATCTGTAGGTCCACCCACCTAGGTTTTGCAGAGCCTGAAGAAGAAGAAGGGTCATGCCTTATAGTTGGCCTGGTGTCTAAATGGATGTGTTGATAATGGGAGTTACCTACCCCTAGATATGTTTTTCTCATCAGGGTAATTGGAAATGGGTAATGCTTTCAAACACCAACAAAATGGCAACTCTATTGGGGAGTTGCATATAGAAACAACCAAAATCTCTGCCATGAAACAGATTGAATATAGAAAATCTAGAGCAAGATGTGTTCCTTTTCCTTGCTGAAGTTTCATGTTCCCCAATTAAGCTTTATTCATGGACATCAGTATGTTGTAAAACTGGATGAAAATTGTGCGCTATAAATGTCATAGGTCTATCTTTAATCAGTTCAGTTTGCAAGTATTGTTGAGAAATTTTAGAGTCAAGAATTCATTTATAAAGTGTAAATTCTTTTCAAGATGTCATTGATCTGCAAGTTTCCTACATTGAAGGTCTGGTTCAGATTTGTCAAGTGACAACTTATGTTTTTTTTCTCACAAAGTGTGAGTGGCGACTCTCAAATCTCTATACCAGTTTGTTCCTAGTTGATTTTATTGCAAAATCTTGAAGGACTTTTAGTTGTATGGGAAGATCTGAAGCCTTTGATAGATCTCGGAAAGGAAGTGTTAAAATTCTTGATAAGTTTTAAAGTGTTGTTTCAAAATCTACTATTATAAAGAAACTGAAATATAAAAAGTGAATCATAGCAGTGGTTATTTCATTCCTCTTGTAAAGAGGTGGCAGCTCTACAAAGTTTGATCAGTGGTGTAAAGTGTATATGAGCAATGTTAGTATGCTAATATAAATCAAATTTAAATAAAGCTTCTACAAACTAAACAAAATTCATAAATTTCAAGATAGACTAAGATGAGCTCTCAATTGAGAATATGAGCCATTAATGGACTCTCTCAATAAGAAGATCTCTTGTTGAGTGGCTTTGTCTAAATAGATAGGATGTATGCTCAAGCTTATGCTTCAAAAATGGCTTCAAATGGAGTTGGAATTTGGGTGTGAGTGTATAGTTTTGAAGTAAAATGGCTTCTTAAAATGGCATTATGACTTTACTTCATGGATTGTGTTATTTTGCGAAGGGGAAGGATCCAATTTATAGGCAAGAGGCTTGAGGGATTGAGGGCTAAGATGCAAGGATGGGAAAAATCTCATGGAGGGCTAAGATTGCATGAGAGGAGAGCACATGGATTGTGCTTCCTTACAGCCAATCAGGGAGTGACACATGTCATAGGGTGAGAGGATGGAGGAAAGGGGAAGGATGAGTCAAAAAAGGAGGCTCAAGGGATAAAATCTTCATAAAGACCCTCATAATGGCTTGTAAGAGCAATAAAAGGGCTTGGAAGAGTCATTTATGGCCTAGTGGGCTTCATAAAGTTTTATGGTTGAGATATTTTGAGGGAGATGAGAGCAATTTCAACTTGGGCTTGATTAGGAGGGTTTTAAGCTTGCTTAGGATTGTGGAAATGATTAGAGGATGGATTAGGATGGTTTAGGATTAGCTTAGGGATAGGCAAGTGGATGGCATTTAATGAGGGTGGGTGAAGGAGGAGATATTTGTTAACTTTGGCTTGGGTTAGGAAGTTTTAACTCATGTTTAGGAAATGTGACAAGGTTAGGAGGGGATTGCGATTAGTTTTAAAGACATCTTCTAGAAGAGTCTAGACTTTGGATGAGGATAAAAACTTTCTAGAATAGTCTAGAATTTCCTAGGATGAGGATGAAGACTTTTTAGAAGAGTCTAGAACTTCTTAGGATAAGGACAAATTAGATTTTTAGGAAACAAATAAAGTTTTATTTATTTCAAGGGTTTGGGTTGAGGAGATACTTATTAAAAAAATTTTAATAAACATGAGGATTAATATTTAATCTTAATTAAATATTTTGAGTTGGGATTAGGGGTAGGAAATGATGGGATTAGCCTTTAATCAAAATTAAAGAAGGATTAGAAGATTTTGGAAGAGGTTAGTTGTCTTAAAGAAATTGACCAAGTTTTAGGCAAAAAATAAATTTTTTATTTATTTTGGATTTTTTGGTCAATTTATTAATTAAATAATTAATAAATAAGGAAATAATGTTTAAATAAGATTTAAACATTTTTGGGAGGGATTCCTTAATTAAATATTTTTAATTAAGATAAAGGAATTTAATGGCATACAAATAAATAAATTAATTAAACAATTAATTAATTAATAAATGATGATGTCATCAAAATTTTTTCAAAAAATAAAAATACTTTATTTTTTAAAGGTTTTTAGGTATCTACATTTTGCCCCTCTTTGATGTGATGCTGCAAGTGGCATGGCATCAAAGATAAGAAAATAAGATGCCCAAGGCTAGAGCAGAAGAGGAGAGAATGGACTACAAGATGCCCCCTCAAGAAGGTGGTGGGGAGAGAAAGCGAGGCTCGATGACTTCTTGAAAAGTACAAGAATCTGAGATGAGCAAGAAGACTCAGATTGGCTTAAGAGAAGAGGTTTAGTTAGCTCAAACTCTCTCTATGAGAGAATGATAAAGGGAGAATTAGAGGCACAAGAGGAAGCAAGCTTAAGTTCTCAGGGATTGCAGAGGATGAAGGAGCGGAGCGCTATAAAAGGAATCCAGGATGGGGAGATGGATGAGGGGATTAAAAAGCTGATACAACAGGATTTTGAAGAGTCAAATTGGTGGAAGATGGGTTTCAGAGATCCCTAGGACTAAGATTGTGGATCTTGAAAGATGAGGCTTGGTGGATTGATTTGGATTGGTGGATCCCTAAGACTAGGATTGTGGATCCCTAAAGCTAAAGGTGAGGAGTGATTCAAAGAGATACTGATGCATAAGCTGGGGTAGGAGAGACGAATGCTAGATATGGATGGGGGATAATGGAGATGAAGGTAAACCATTGAAGCTTTTTGAGCGGGGGGATACTTCAAAGAGAAGTGCCACCATGTAGTTGAGCACTAGATTTTCTATAGGACTGTTGGTTAATTGCCAAGGTTACCAAGAACATCAAGGCCTTTTCACCAACTGTCTAGAGGATTGACGAACTGACTCAAAACAAACACGCAAGGATTGCCCCAGTATCACGCATGAATCCCGGAGGAAGCAGTGTGGAAATGACATTGGGTAACCCACAAGCAGAAAAGAAAACAAGAAAAAGACATGATCAAGACTTTACGCTTTGATTGCCCCATTCACAGTATACCATGATATGGAAGATTGTGGCAAATTTTAGGAGGGAACAAGGAGATTGCTTGGAAAAGATATTTCAAGACCCAATAGGGAAGAGTCGAAATCAAAAGAAAGCGAAAATCCAAAAGAGAACTGTTTACCAACGAGATGGGTAGGATGAGGTACTAATGGACCAAGATCAGACATGAGGAAAGCTATATCCTGCAAGGACCTATCGGAGAGCACCTAAGCTGATAGATTTGGATGAGTGATGCGTCTGGCAAGCTGAACTAAGAAAGATAACACTTTGGTGACAAGAAATCTAGCTAAAGGATGCATTGGAATAGCTAACCAAGATGTGCAATGGGTGCAAGATGCTGATCAAGGACGAATTGACACGAACGCTAGATAGATACAATGGTACTAAGCTAAAGATGATATACAAGCTAATGGACCAAGATATGTTACAAATGTACAAGTTTGTTCATGTTTTGGTTTTTATGAGATGGAAATGTTTGTGAAGGATGGGATGTCTATAATAGGTGATAGGTGGATAGGTAGATGGTTTGCAAAAAGTTTAAGTGAAAATGGGGTCTTGTGTATGCACGTGATAGTATACAAGCTAGGACACAAGATTATTTACAGGCTGGAATATGGTACAAACTTTGGACAATATTCAGATATACAAGGTATAGTACAAGATTTACAAGGTATAGTACAAGTTTTGGTACAAGATTTTACAAACTGAGGTACAAGATTTTACAAGATGTACAGGAGGTATTTACAAGCTCCATTAGATTTTGGATATTTGGTTGGAACACCAAGGGAATAAGCAGGTGTTTTATGGGATGGTGGGTGAATGGATGAGGGATAGGATAGTGATAGATAATGGATTAGTCTTAGTACACAAGGTGCCTCAATTACCAAGTTTTCACCAAGGTACCTATCCAAGGCACTTGAATTGCCAAGTTTTCACCATTGGATGCTTATTTCTCTTTACTATTTTTTTCTTTTGTATTTTTCAAAAGCTAGGTATACCAAGGATCTTCAAGCATAGAACTTCTTGAGATGAATTATGTTAGTAGGATCATTCAAGAGTTCTCCTTCCAGTGTAGATAGCTGATAGGCTCCGGAGCCAAAGGAAGCAGTGACAACATAAGGACCAAGCCATGTAGTTTCAAACTTGCCTTTCTTTTCTCGATCTGCTTGGACTTTCATATTTTCTTTGAGGACCATGTCACCTAGCTGAAAGTGTCATGGAAGCACCTTCTTGTTGAAATTCCTTTTGAGACGAGTTTGATAGACTGTGAGATGATCATAGGCTTGTTGTTGCTTCTCGTCTAAGGGATCTGGCTGGGTGAGCTGAGCTACTCTATATTCTTCATCTGATATTTGCCCTTGCAAAGATATGTGCAAGGAGGGAAGTTCAACCTCTATAGGTAGTACCGCTTCAGCACCATAGACTAGAGAGTATGGAGTTGTGCCTATGGATGTACGGAAGGAAGTTTGATAGGCCCATAGGGCTGGATTTATTTGTAGGTGCCAATCATGGCTGGAATCATTGACAACTTTCTTTAGGATTTTGAGGAGGGTTGTGTTAGTTGCCTCTACCTGGCCATTACCTTGTGGGAAATATGGGCTAGAAAAGCGGTGATGGATGTGGAGGGAAGTGCATAATTCTTCCATGTTGAGATTTTTAAAGTTACCTTCGTGGTCAGTGAAGATGGTGGATGGGATGCCGAAGCAGCAAACAATGTTGTATAAGATGAATTTGGAGACCTGAACTCCTGTAGCTGAGACGAGGGGGAATAATTCCACCCATTTAGTGAAATAGTCTATAGCTGTTATTATCCATTTATGTCCATCAGATGAGAGGGTTGTGATAGTTCCAACTAGATCAAGGCCCCAACAAGCAAAAGGCTAAGGTGGTGCAATAGGCAATAGATCCTGTGCTAGAGCATGCACAAGATTTGCATGTTGCTGACATGGGAGACACTTTCTAACAAAGTCACAGGAGTCTTCTTCAATGGTAGGCCAATAGTAGCCTGCTCTAAGGATTTTTTGTGCTAAGACAATACCACTCGTGTGGGCACCGCAAAGTCCAGAGTGTACTTATTTTAACACCATCGCGGCCTCATTTTGGTCTAAACATCAAGAGAGAGTATCATGATAACCTTGACAATATAGGGTATTGGCTATGATAACATAGTGGGAGGATTTTTGGATGAGGTTCTGGCGTTGGGTATGTGTGAGGTGAGGGGATATGATACCATCGTTAAGGTAAGTGTGAATCTCATGGTAGCAAGGGGATTGGGGACCAACCAAGATACAAACACGATTTGAATCCTCATTCACATAGGTGGGTGTGAGGAGCTGCTCGACTAAAAACTCATACTGTGTAGCTACTTGGGGAATTTCCAAGAGCGAGCCTATAGTAGCCATAGCATCTGCTGCTTTGTTCTATATTCGAGGTACTTGTGTAAACTAAAGCCTTGTAAAATGTTGATTTAGCTGATCAACTAGCTTTTTGTAGGGTAATAGCTTTTCATCTTTGGTTTGATATTCATTTAGGGCTTGCTTGATGATGAGCTGAGAATCGCCAAAGATTTGTAACTTAGTAATGTTCCATTCTGCAGCTATCTTTAATCCTGCTATGAGGGCCTCATATTCAGCTATATTGTTGGTGCTAGGGAATTTTAGCTTGAAGGCTTTTGGAATGTAATCTCCTTGAGGTGTGACCAACAATATTCCTGCCCCTGATCCATGAGATGTGTATGAGCCATCAAAATAAAGTTTCCATGGGGGTTGTTCTTCAATTAGACAGATATGCTCATTTGGAAATTTTGTGATCAACGGATAAGCATCTATTAGAGGTGCATTAGCTAGGTGATCTGCTATAGCTTGCCCTTTGATTGCCTTTCTGTCCACATACTGGATGTCAAATTCGCTAAGGAACATAACCCATTTGGCCAAACAGCTTGTAAGTGCTGTTCTGGAGAGCATATACTTGAGAGGGTCAATCTTGGAGACTAGTTGGATGGTATGACTTAGCATGTAATGGCAAAGCTTTTGAGTTGAGAAAACAACTGCCAAACAAGCTTTTTCCATAGGAGTGCAATTGAGTTCATAACCAACTAGGGTTCTACTAATGTAGTAGATGGCTCTTTCTCTGCTGTAGTCATCAAGCTGTGCTAGAAGTGCCCCTAGAGCAGTAGGTGTTGTTGATATGTACAAAATCAGGGGACAACTAGGAACTGGTGGAACTAAGATAGGGGGATTGATGAGATACTGCTTGAGATGGTCAAAGTTGTGCTGACATAAAGGATCCCACTTGAAGTTCTCATCCTTCTTCAGTAAATGTGAAAATGGTGTACACTTATCTGCAATTTGGGAGATGAAGCGCCGAATAGATTGAAGCTTTCCTTGAAGAGAATGAAGCTGTCGCAGTTTCTGGGGAGGAGGCATGTCTAAGATAGCCTTGACCTTCTTGGGGTTGATCTCTATACCTTGTTTAGAAACTATAAAGCCTAGAAGCTTGCCAGATGTGACCCCAGAGACACATTTCTTGGGATTCAGCATGAGATGATATTTGGCTAACCTATCAAAGACTTTCTCCAGGTTAGCAAGATGATCCATGAAGGTATGAGACTTGACCAAGATATCATCCACATAATCCTCCAAAATGCTATGGATGAGATCATGAAAAATGGCTGTCATAGCTCTTTGATAGGTAGCCCCAGCATTCTTTAGGCCAAAAGGCATCATGTTGTAGCAAAAGGTTCCCCAGGGGGTAGTGAATGATGTCTTATGCTGATCCTCTTTTGCAATCTTGATTTGATTATACCTAGAAAATCCATCCATGAGGGACAAAATTTCATGTCTAGCTGTAAGATATACAATCATATCTATGTTGTGCAAGGGAAAATCATCTTTTGGACAAGCTTTATTGAGATCTCTGAAATCAGTGTAGATTCTAATGTCACCAGAAGGCTTAGTGATGGGGACCATGTTGGAGATCCACTCTGAATAGTCGATAGGTTAGATAACCTTAGTAGCTAACATTCTTTCTAACTCAGCTTTGACCAGTAATGCCACCTTGGGGTGCATTTTTCTAAGCTTTTGTCTGACAGGCTTGATTTGTGGATTGACTGCAAGATGATGAACTACAAGCTTTGGATCAAGCCCTAGCATGTCCTGATATGACCATGCAAATTGGCCAATGTTCTCTCTTAAGACCTCAAAGAGGAGATCAGCTTGGTCTTGTGATAGGGATGCAGCAATGTGAACAAGCCTAGGGATCTCTGAAGAACCAATGTTGACTTCCCTAGTATCCTCAATTAGAATAGAAGATATCTCTGATCGATTATCTTGAGGAGGTAATGCTAAATCCTCATGTTCTGCTTGTGGCTTTGGATGTTCTTGCTGAGGGGTTCTCTTCACTGCCTTAGCTAGTCTTAGATTCACCTTAGTTCCAGTTTTGGGTGTATCAGAACTGGGTTGGGGATTTTCTCCAAAATACCCCTTGGGATCTAGCTTGTAGATATAGGCAGAATCTGGCTTTGTTTTCTTGTGAGGTGTTTCAGCTCCCATGAATCTCAAAAGTGCTTCCTCTGATGTGAACTCATCAATGTGTATGACACTTGGTTGGTCCCAATCTATGAGTTGTGGATGGGTGAGTGGTAGGTCAATGAGGTGGATGGATAGTTCTTGGAGAACAAAGTCTCTGAGGGAGATTTGGTCTAGGATATCATCGTAGGCTCTCTTTTCAACTTCTTTAGGAATGTTTTCGATTTTGACAAGGTCACGGTGAATGTTCAAAAAAGTGTGACCGTCTGTATTGGTGCCCTCAGTTGTGGGTATGCCAAAGCCAAGACCTGACTTCGATTCCCACTTGTGTGCATCGATGGGGCACTACATGCCTCTTTCTTCTGGTCCTAGACCACCACTTTGATAGTTCCATTTGTCAGTGATGAGCTTATGTTCTTGGGGATACTTTTGGATGAAGTGATCAAGGTATGCCTGATTCCTTTGAGGTGCATCCTTATGTAACCAATTGTTGATATCTAGAGTGAGCTCCTCATGAAGAAGGATTTTCGAGGATACAAAGGTTGTTGGGCCAAACTGTTTGTATCGAGGAGGTGGAATCTCCTTAGCTTTGTGATATGTCGGTCATCCATGGGCATGTGGATCAAGTGGGAGTGCCCTGACAACAAATGCATCCAATAGACTATACTCTCCACAACCCTTGTTATTGATCTTCACGGTAGATAGGGTAGAGGCGAGGATGGTTTCTGGGTCATTACAAGTGTGGGATGAGCTGGTGATGGATGTGACAATATATTTTCTAGGGAAATGGTTTGTATATGAAGCTTCAACCCATTTGCAGTAAGCAAAGGGTTCTAGATTGGCATGGATGGTTACCTCAATGCCTTGATGCGGAAATTTGACACACTGATGGTAAGTGGATGGAACGACTTTCATGGCATGAATCCATGGGTGATTGAGGAGGATGTTGAATGGTAGGTTTAGATAAATAACATGGTAGAGTGTTTCTTGGATGATAGGCCCAACCTTGATTGGCAGCAAAATAGTTCCTTCTGTGGTTCTTTCCAAGTTGTCATAAGCTTTGATGGTGATAACCTCACTGATGATATCTGCCTCAGTATACCCAACTTGTTTTATGAATTTTAGGGTGCAAATATTCAAGGCTGATCCATTATCTATCATTACTCTTTTCACAAAAAAATTGGATACCATGATGGCTATGTGAAGCGGAAGGGTGTGATCTGGCTCGACCACGGGTATGTTGGTGGGTTTGAACGATAGGGCACATGAGGATGAAAGGTGTCCAACAAGATTACAAAAATTAGTAGAATTGATATCAGAAGGGACACGAGGTTCTACGAGAGCACTATCAAGGATGTTCTTGTACATAGGACTACTGCGAAGAAGGTCTAAAATGGAGATTTGGGCTGGCATGTTCCCAAGGTGCTCTAAGATATTGTACTAGCTTTTTGATGGAGCTGATGGTGCTCGTGAAATAGGTGGGCCTACGATGTTAAATCGGGCTCTTCGAGTGGTGACTGCACACTAATTGTTTGGTCCTTGGATATTGATAACATTGATAGAAGGCTCTTTCTTGGATATACAACCTATAAGGCTACCATAGTCTATATAGGATGAAGTGTGGTCATTGTTCTTCCCATGTTGTTGGTTTGGCTGACGGTTGTTGGTGTTGTTGTTGTTGGTTTGGATAGGTGCTTTTCTAGGATTTTGATTGTTGTGAGGAGGAAAATCATTTTGATAGATCTATAAGCCTACATTGGGAGAGGTTTGGGCACCAACAGTGATTTCCTTCTGATCAATGAGGTCCTGCACATAGTCTTTTAGTTTCATGCATCTGAGGGTAGTGTGACCTTTTACCCTATGAAATTTTTAGTACTCATTGTCTTTGTACCATGCAGCTTTGGATTGGCTTGGGTCAATTTGTTGGGTAGGAGGAAATTTGATGAGGTTTTCCTTGACTAATTTCTCAAAAATGACATCCAATGGCTCACCAAGGGGTGTATAGTTTCTAGGTGTAGGTTGGAATCTGGGCTTTTGTCCTGCAGCTACATTGATGGCATTAGCTTGATTGCTAGACCCTTGAAAGTTTGGTCTTGGATTGTGGTTTTGATAGCTGTGGTTATTCTACTATTGGTAGTTGATGTCTTGCTGATTGTTTGGTTGATAGGGTGGGTTGGACTGGTTGTGAGAAGGACCAACAATATTCACATGTCTGGTGCCAGTGATGCCATCTATTGCAACATGCTTGTTTTTGTTCCAATACCTAGACTTGTCATTGGAATGTGATTGATTTTGGTTGGCTTCCTTGTAAATCTTGACCACACCATCTTTAATGAGTCCTTGCTCAAGGATCATTCCTTTCTCTTTGATATCTTTGTAGGTCTGCAAACAGTTCATGGTCATGTGGTGAGCCAAGCTAGGATGGGCATTATCAATAAAAATTTTCACCAAATGGCACTCTGGCAAGGTGTAAGATATGCGGGTGGTAAGGGTTTGCCATCTTTGCAGATATTTAGGAAGGCTTTCTCCACCTTTTTGCTTGGTGTGGACAAGATCAACTACTGATAGCTCTGTTTCAGCAAGATGGGCATATTGGGCTACAAATGCCTTAGATAATTCAGCAAAATTTTTAACTGTTCCATATGGGATTCTATAAAACCATTCAAGAGCTGGTCCGGCCAAGCTTTTGGGAAAGAGATGCAAGAGGAAGACGTCATCGTATGCCACTTCTTGGCAATGCATGTAAAATTCTTTCATATGTGTGACAGGGTCTCCTTTTCCTCTAAATTTGTCAAATTTGGGTGTCTCAAAATGCTTGGGGAATGGTGTCATGGTAATGGCTTTGTCAAATGGGTAAGGGCACACATTCTCAAACTTGAAAGTTTTTGGATCATTTCCCTCTTGGATGTTCTTCAAAGCTATTTTCATGGCTTCCCATTCTGAATTAATGGGTGATGGCTGGGGTGCCCCCAATGTAGGAGTGCCTTGAGGTAGGTATGCACTAGATGGGGCCACTGAATATGGATGGCTATAAGGGATTTTCTGATAGGGATTGTACATTATTTGGGCAGCTGCATGGTGGATGATGGTTTGCTAAGGGGGAGGTGGTGCATAGTGCTGCATGTGCTGCGAGGCTTGCTGTTGATATGAGATTTGAGGTTGGGATTGAGGAACATAAGCTGGCTATGGGATAAATGAATTGCTTTATGGAGGTAAGGTATAAGATGGTTGTGAAGCTTGGGGAAAGGATCGGGGGGTTTGTGGTGTTTGACCAAGGTATGTGGGCTGCACCCCCATTTGGAATGGTACCTGCAAATAATTATTGGTTGGCTGGATTGGTGGGTTACCTCCTAGAAGTGGCATTGAAAAGTACTTGGTAATGGATTAGTTGGTGGTGGAGGTGGTGGGAATTTAAAGCTATGAAATGGAATTGATGGGGTTTGATAGCTTGGTGGCTGGATTTGGAAGCTTGGTAGAGTGGTGGTGGGAGCTTGGGTCACTTGAGAGCTGGGCAGAACATTGGTAGTAGCTTGTGGGGTTTGATAGCTTTGTGGAGTGAGGGTAGTAGCTTGTGGATTTGTGGCTGATGGCACTGAGCTCCCAAGACCTAATGGAAATGATGGGATTGTGCTTTGGGCTGTGGTGAACAAGCTGGGGGTGATGAAAGGTTGATTACTTGGCCTCATGGGTGGCATCCCTATTGTATATTGTTGAGGTTGGCCAAAGATGCTAGCACTAATTTGGGAGATGGGTGGATTTGGAAGGCTGGGTTGGCGAGCAGCAACAACAATAGTGAAGGGCATGAATGGTGAGGTGTTTTGGGTAAAGGGGGTTTGGAGCAGAGAGGTATGAACTAAGGATGGAGTGGTGGTGGCTGGGTTGGCTTGTGGCATGGAGATTTCAACTTGGGTGGATGATGGTAAGTTTGGGTCTGTTAGATCATATGGATTGGCTGGAGGCTCTTCTTTTGGCATATATTGAGGATAATTTGGATCATAAGAGCCTATGGGTGGTGGAAGCTACCTAAACAATGGGTGAGATGGATCTAATAATGGAGGGGGTCTTCCAAAGTCAAAGGTTCCTATATTGTCCCTTCAAAAATTAGCTATGATTGTCTCTTTGTTCTTGTCTATAATGGTGTTTACCAATACTGCATTTCTTGGTTGGTTCATGAAAGCTTCAATGTTAGTAGATGATGGCATAGCTTTCTCTGGGCTGAAGGATGGCTGAGTGCTCAAGGGGGGTGAGGCTGTTCGATCCAAATGATAGTGCTCCATTGTTTCTTTCTTCTGGCTAAGAAAGTGACGGGTGGCATGAAAAATGCTCCTAGGGATGAGATGCAACAAATGCTGGTGGATGCAAAAGGGAGGAAGGCTTTTCTATGCAAATGATTTCCTAGGTTGAGGCAAAGCTATATGACAAAGCCTAAGGAGGATTTGGTTGGGGATTCTAACTTCAAAGATATGTTGCCAAAGCACAAAAGGTCTGCTTTCCTATGTGCAAGCTTGGTGGTGATTGTGTCAACTTAAGGATAGACTGATGATCCTTTAGGAAGAACACGAGATTGACCACTTGTGGATCCCAACCTTTAGCTCAAGGTGATGAGGGATAAAAAGTGGCAAAGCTAGATTACCCTAGAAAAAGCTTTGTCAAAGGGATAACCTTGGTGAGATTGGTGGTTTTGAAAGATTTTAGGAATGGCAAACTTTTAGCAAGGTGACAACAATTTTTTAAGCCTTGGATGTGAATATTTTGGATTGTTGGCTAGATGGTTTGGTCCTAAATGAGATGGATGAGCTAATAATGCTTAAGGGGATAACCTAAGATGGCTGACTTTTCTACAAAGATGACTCTAAGGTGAAGCTTATCCAAGAAGGTGTGGAGAACAAGGGTGTCTAATCATAGAAATCATGCCTAGTTGGTAAGGCATAAGCAAGATTAACTCTTGGATGTTGGCTAAATTTGATGGTGCACTCTAACCAGGCCTCTTGAAGTTCTTTGTCAATAGCTTTATCCTCTACTTTGTGGAGTTTGGCAATTCAAGGACTTGGTGTTAGTTCCTTTCTCTTAGCTAAAATTTCTTGGTATGCCTGAGATGGTTTGAGTTAAACTTTGTGGAACTTCTATTTGGGTTTGGGTTGCTCTGACATCAATTCTTGAATCTGCTTGGCTTTGAGAGACCTTGATTATTTTGCTTCAACTTGTTCAACTTTTGGAATAGGCAGTGACTACACTAAGTGTACCCTAAGCTAGGATTGACCAAGTTTGGCAAACATTCATTCAACAAATAAAAAAAGCAAGCAATAGATAGGAACAACCAGATAGAAGTTTTTGATTCTTAGAATGTGATACTTGCACTAAGGAGTGTGTATGTTTTACAAATGTTTTGATCAGTCACTTCAAACACATTAACACTCTAGATGCTTGTCTACAAGGCTGACAGTTGGTTTAGCTAGGGAGTCCTCGATATACCCAAAGGTACATGAGGCCCAAATCTGTAGATGAAACCAACAAGATGTCACACAACCGAGAGGAGCGATAACCCACTTCTCCTCTTTCACTTCTCAAGGGTATAAAGTTCCTTGAGGCTTAGCCTGAGTGACAAAAATCTTGATTCCAAGAGAGGTGTCTTTTGATTCACCTCCCGATTCTTATACTCTGCTAGAATGCTGGAGTTGAGGTCATCCAAGGGGTGATGAAATCTCCAAGCAGGCCTCCTAAAAAGAAACAAGGTTTTGGATCCTAATCTTATGCACCCAAGATGGCCTCGAAAGACAACAAGGGGAGAGAAGACTTGGATGACCTTGGGCTAAAAAAAACATGCTTGTTCTTTTACCAACTGACTCTTATGTGTGCTAATCTAGACTTTGCAAGCACTCATGTTTAAGAGACAATGCTCAATTCCAACTTGAAGTGCCAACAAAAGTAAATCGATCGAAGAATGCAAACAAGAAGAAGAGTTAGGGTCAACAAAAGCATACTCGCACACCCGGAGGCCCTCCATGTCAAGCATCGATTAATTTCCTTTAAAGCATTCAAGAGTTGGTGTGATTTTTTTTTAAGCGCAAAACAAAGATGTGTGAGACTTGATTTGTCAAGCGCGTGCCCGGAGGCCCTCCATGTCAATAGTTGTTCAATTTTAGTGCCCAAACTTGAAGTGTGATCGATTTAATCTAGAGTTTTGATCATTTAAAATTTTTGATAAAGTTAAAGCAAACATTCAAAGACCAAGTGAGTGAGTTAGATTGTGAAACATTTAACACCTTTTTCAAGTAGACCCATCCCCATAAATGGCGCTGAGATTGCAACCAATGGTTGAACTGATGGGTGATTAGAAAAGAGGTGAGTCCAAGGAACTACTCAAATTGATTTTTGCAAATTTGTATTTAACTTAACAAAGTTTCTTAAATGTCCAAAAATCAAACTTTACCTAAATTGCATGTGGAAAAGAGATTTGTTTTGTTCAATTTTAGAAGCTCCAAATGAAGTGTTTGATATTGCAATGGTTAATTGATCCTTGGCATTCAAGATTGGATTGTTTGTTTTAATCATGCATTCAAGAAAAAATTGATTTTAATCCATGGCATTCAAGAGTGATTTTAGCAACATGCATTCAAAGACAAATGATTAAACATTCAAGTTTTTTCCTTTGAGCATTCAAAATTGAGATTTTGTGTGTTGTTTTAAGAACTTTGAAGTGCTTTGTTTTAACCTTAGATCGTTCAAGATTGTTTTGGACTCAAAAGTGAAAATGACTCTTCGAACTTTGGTTTTCATTCAAGATTTTGTGTTCTAGTTTGCATGTTTTAAGCCCAAAAATGATATTCCTAGGTTGTTTTGATGCATGAAAAACCTAAGCAACATTCATGATTTTGCAAAAAGACATTTGTTTGGAACAAATAACAAAGCTTTTAGGATAATTTTTGGCAACCATTTAGGACTCTTAGTTTTCATGAGATTTTTAAAAGAACTTTAAAATATTTGCAAATGAGGTTCATTTTATCCTTGATTGATGCTTTGAGTTTGATTTAGATTTTAGTGTGCACTTAGTGTTGATTTTGAACCTTTTGAAATGGAAACTTGAAGTTCTTTTTAAATTTCAAAAAATGAAGTGTTCCTAACTTTGCATGAATGGATCTAAAACCTTGATGTTTCAAGGATGCAAATGATTGAATTGGTTTAGTTTCACTTGTTAAAAGGCCTTTTTTTGTTGCAAATTTTTAGTTTTAATGGATTTAAGTATGATTTAGGGGTTCATTTTAAGCACTAAAAAGAAGTGTGTATGATTTTGCTTCCTTAAAAAAAAATGGCCAAGATCTCCCACAACAAGAAGAAGAAGAAGTAGATGGAATAAGAAGAATATAGACAAGTAGAGGAAGAAGAATTCCAAGTGCTTTGTCCACCTATAAGCTTGAAAAATCTGCAAACACTATGAGATTGACTATGAGTTCCTTTGTTTTCTTCATGCTCATGTGGACCTACAAAACCAATTTATACAATCCTACCAATCACAAAAACAAGCAAAATTAGCCAAAATTAGCAAATGACATACAAAAATTGACTAAAAAAGTTAATGAAGATGACCCATGCGAGGTCCCATCGGGTGTGCCAAAATGTATATGAGAAATGTTAGTATGCTAATAGAAACCAAATTTAAATAAAGCTTCTACAAACTAAAAAAAATTCATAAACTTCAAGATAGACTAAGATGAGCTCTCAATTGAGAATATGAGCCATTAATGGACTCTCTCAATAAGAAGCTCTCTTGTTGAGTGGCTTTGTCTAAATAGATAGGATGTATGCTCAAGTTTATGCTTCAAAAATGGCTTCAAATGGAGTTGGAATTTGGGTGTGAGTGTATGGTTTTGATGTAAAATGGAATTATGACTTTACTTCATGGATTGTGTTATTTTGCAAAGGAGAAGGATCCAATTTATAGGCAAGAGGCTTGAGGGATTGAGGGCTAAGATGCAAGGATGGAAAAAAGCTCATGGAGGGCTTATATTGCATGAGAGGAGAGCACATGGATTGTGCTTCTTTACAGCCAATCAGGGAGTGACACATGTCACAAGGTGAGAGGATGGAGGAAAGGGAAAGGATGAGTCAACAAAGGAGGCTCAAGGGATAAAATCTTCATAAAGACCCTCATAATGGCTTGTAAGAGCAATAAAAGGGCTTGGAAGAGTCATTTATGGCCTAGTGGGCTTCATAAAGTTTTATGGTTGAGATATTTTGAGGGAGATGAGAGCAATTTTAACTTGGGCTTGATTAGGAGGGTTTTAAGCTTGCTTAGGATTGTGAAAATGATTAGAGGATGGATTAGGATGGTTTAGGATTAGCTTAGGGATAGGCAAGTGGATGGCATTTAATGAGGGTGGGTGAAGGAGGAGATATTTGTTAACTTTGGCTTGGGTTAGGAAGTTTTAACTCATGTTTAGGGAATGTGACAAGGTTAGGAGGGGATTACGATTAGTTTTAAAGACATCTTCTAGAAGAGTCTAGACTTTGGATGACGATAAAGACTTTCTAGAATAGTCTAGAATTTCCTAGGATGAAGATGAAGACTTTCTAGAAGAGTTTAGAACTTCTTAGGATGAGGACAAATTAGATTTTTAGGAAATAAATAAAGTTCTATACATTTCAAGGGTTTGGGTTGAGGAGATATTTATTAAAACTTTTTTAATAAACACGAGGATTAATATTTAATCTTAATTAAATATTTTGAGTTGGGATTAGGGGTAGGAAATGATGGGATTAGCCTTTAATCAAAATTAAAGAAGGATTAGAAGATTTTGGAAGAGGTTAGTGGTCTTAAGGAAATTGGCCAAGTTTTGGGCAAAAAATAAAATTTTAAATTTATTTTGGGTTTTTTGGTCAATTTATTAATTAAATAATTAATAAATAAGGAAATAATGTTTAAATAAGATTGAAACATTTTGGGAGGGATTCCTTAATTAAATATTTTTAATTAAGATAAAGGGATTTAATGGCATAAAAATAAATAAATAAATTAAATAATTAATTAATTAATAAATGATGATGTCATCAGGAATTTTTCAAAAAATAAAAATACTTTATTTTCTAAAGGTTTTTAGGTGTCTACATAAAGGATTTTTAGTCTTGCACCTGTGCCAAATCAACAGATCGAAGTTCAGCATTAGCACTGGAGGTATTTTGATTTTCATCTTTCTTTTCATGTAAATCAAGTGTTTACAGAAGTTGCCTCTATTAAGTGATTTTTAGTACTAAAAAAAAAGAGGTAGAAATTTTTTTTTATAATGGAGTCAGATCTGGAGTCAGATCTCAGATTTGAGATTAGTTTGCCAAATTCAAAGAGGATAAAAATCATGAATAATAACATTGCTATGTTGAGTAAATTGATTTACAAAAAGATTTTCAATATTATAAGAACTGAAGTAGGCAGTACTCAAGGTCTAAGTGTCGAAAAATGTTATTTAAGGCTTAAGTCAATAATCAGTAAGATGCCTTTTCATTGTAGACCTGAGGAATCTTCACTGCCTATTGTTTTTCTTGATGTTCTAGTACTTGATTCAGTCAATTGGCCAGCACCTATAAGGTTACAAATAATTTTGCAAATTGAAAAATTCATTGAGGAGATGGAAAGTGGTGATTACAGATTTCATGAAATATCTCCTAATGATAATGAGTGTGCTAAAAGCCAAGGTAGTAATGAATACAATGAGTCCATAGAGCAAGATAATCTACCTTTCGATTGTGAAGCATTGGATTCAAATGTTAATAAATCAGGTAATAGCGATCAACATGAAAAGGATGGATATAAAAGAGAAGATAAATTTTGTTACAGTACATATGAAGTTGAAGAAAGTTGTAACAATAGTAGATCCAATCATTGCTATGATAAGAAAGAATTTTGTAATAATTCTAATTTTCTAGATTGTTACACTAAGGATCCTGTTGTTGTAAGTTCTTCATATTGTCCAGATGACAATCATAGCTAGGAGAAGATTTGTGAGGCAATCTTCTTGAGTTCTGATGAAATCTCTATTTTGTTGGCTTGTGAGTTTGAAAAGAAAATAAGTATCTCTAAGGATCTTCATATGTTCTCTCATAATACTTTCTCATTCAGTCAAATCAATTCCCCAAAGTTTGATGTGGAAAAAGAGGTAGAATCTGAACAATCTGTGTTAGACTTTGGAGGTGTATATAACAGAACCTCAAATGTTTTTGCACATGACGATTTGCTAGATGTAGAGAATGTTAATGAAGGAAATTTTAATGTTGTTTTAGATTCTTTTCATGTTGATCTTGTTGAACATTGTTTTAATGTTTCATATCGTGAAGCAAAAAATAGTGAGTGTTGTCAATCCGGTTATAGATTTTCTTCATGTGCTGATAAGTCTTGTAAAGATAAGTTCAAGGTGTATTCTGACTTTTAGTTTGATGAAGAAGATGATAGTGATCAACATAGTTTGGATGAGTACTTTCAGAATGAGTTTTCAATTTTGGTGACTAATTAGTTGTTTGAATGTGAAGAGGTTTCAGCAAAGGATAAATTTGATTTGATGAGTAACATGGTTGCAATTAGGCAATGATCAGATTTCACATACTCTTCATTTACGGAAGAACAAGGTGAGTTATAATCTACTCCATATAACTTGTTGAATAAAGTTGAATATGAGAACTTTGTGTTTCTAGTTGGAATAATCCATGATTTAGTCAGTAGTAATTAGTTTCAGTTTGATATCAGTTGTCACAATCATGCTGATCCATGTTTTCATAGTGGGCAAGGTGTACAAAGTTTGTCCAATTTTTATATGCACTATGAAGATGATGATAGCAGTTTTGTTTTGCCTAATGAAGTAATTGAAAGTGTTGATATGATGGGTGAAACAAATGATAATGAGAATTTCAGTTTACCTTAGGGAGATTTAAATGAGAATCAGGTTTATGATAGAGGTAAGGAGTTTTGAAACTTTTCGGTGGCCCGGGTCATCGTGTGTACATAGTAGAGTATTTTCCTATTTTCAATAAAGCTGTTCGAGAGAGAAGTTTTTGTTGTCAGGTGTGTGGTATGCTTCCCCCAGAGATCCAAAATCTTGTCATGCCCATAAGGGACATGCATCCCCAGACAGAGCCACTGTTGGCGATCAAAATTTGCAGCCCTGATTTTGAGCACTGTTGAGAAATTAAGCCCTATGAAAGCTTTTTGGTGCCTATGTACCCGACTGTCGGTCTGAAGCCTAAAACATGTTTAATGCTTCTAGCACCTTTCATTCAGTATGCCTAAACATTTCATGAAGTTAAATTGAGTTTTTGAGTCATTTGTTGAAGTCCTGTTTTGAGAAGTTGTCAAATCTGCATTTTCATCTAACTATCAAACAATGACATGAGGCTTTGTTTGTAAATGAATATCTCGCACCCAAAAAGGTTTTGTGACTTTCCACTTTGAGAGTATCTTGTATCCATACCTGAGAACCTATGTTTTAGATTTTGAGTCGTTTCAAGTCCGTCTGAATAGGTTTTGAACCCATCGAAGTTGGTCAGTTATTGTTTTCATGCCTTTGCACTTTGTGCATATTTCTGGGCTGCCCTGTTTGATGTGTAATAACTTTTGACCAGTTGACCCAAATGAGAAAATTCCTTTTGCGTTGTATTGTAGACGTTAGAGACTTGTTATGTTCCAAGTTTAAGCTTATGACGAATCCGTTTGGTTAGTTTTCAAGCATGATTCCAAATGCAATTTATAAGTTTTAATTAGTGTCAATAATTGCAGATTGATTGCAACCCTTGTTCGGGACGTCATATCTTTTGATCCATGATTGGTGAGATCAAGTGGATTGTACCACTGTGTTGTACTCTAAAAATTCTCTAGGTGTGTTAGTTTGCAAGACATGACGAATCTGTTTGCACACTTTTCCAGGTCCTCTCCATTCGTAAAAAATGATTTCTGTCAGTATTCCTAGTTGCAAAATTCTGAGTAGCCCACTTTAACTGTCCACCATTTGTGTCCTATAATTCATCATGAGCCCAAATTGCATATTCATACTATCCTCATGACAAAGAATCAATGCCCCAGTTTTCATTTTCCCAAGTGTTCATTTGCCCAATTTTCTGAGCCGAATCCAAGCCCAATTTATTGCTTTCTGACGTGTTTGCTTGTAGGTAAATCTGAGAAGGCGACTTTGATAGTCAATATATTTTGACTGTGATCTCATCATGAGACAAGAATTGACAAGGTGCAAGAATGTGGAGCAGAGATTTAGTGTGCCAAATTTTAGAGCCCGATCAGTTGTTTGAATCAATTTTTAAGGCCAGTCAATGGACCTCCTAACATGAAATTCACAGTTTACAGTTGATTCGTAAAATGAGTTTTAAAAGTGTTTTCAGTGATGGATTTTATTTTCAATCAGTCCAAGATAACAAATGGATTAATCTGAAGGATAAGTGTTTTGGAAGCAAAATTTTTTTAGTTGGACCCGCCTTGGGGCCCGACTAATCTTCATCAGATTAACTAGGAGCGTATAAGTGTCAGGCAAGATTGAAATTGTCCATTGAGCCCTCTTCCGGTTGAGTCAAAGAGTAAAATTAATATCTTTAGTGGTTTGGGTATTACTGGTAATGCACATGTTAAGAAGAGGCAATTCAAAGACATAAGACATCAAGAAAGGACAGACCCCACACACAGAATAGCTTTCATATAATGATGCTTTTATTCCTATTGTTAGCACCAATCAACTTAATGGAGATGACACCCGATATATTGTATGGTGTTCAATAAATCTGATCTATGCCCAATTTATGGGTTCAAAGATCATACAAATAAGGGAAATATATGAATAAGACACACTGTTCATGTCCTTTCACTTATGGTAAAACAGGTGTTCATATTTGGGTCTCTAAAATATAGCCAATTTAACAAAGGATTAGAAGGCCACTGCACGAAAGGCCAGCCCATAGAAATGGCAGAAGTATGGGGACAACATCAAAATCCTATGCATTAGATGAGCATGGCAATTCACGGCGGGCATTAGGAAAGATGTCCCTAGCTCCACGTCTAGGAAATTTTCTTACACCAGGGTAGAATGAAATTCATCTCAAGTAAGGAAAGGCTCAACATAAATCAAGACATCTATAGCAGCACATAGAAATAACCCTGCAGCAGGATGCCGAGTGAAATGATAGCATGGAGACAAGGTTTTCCTCCATGGAAAATTGTGTAGATGCCTACATTTTGATGGCACAAGGAATTCACCAACAACAAGAGCTTCACGCCATTGAAAAGGCAGACTTCAAGATAAACCGCAAGAGCCATCCACGCCATAAAAGGAGCAGCTTCAATCAACGCATCCAAATAAAAGGACACCCACGTTGGTTTTAGAATCGCGCCTTTAAAAAGGAAGACGCCTTGTTTCGAAGGAATTCTGCAAAAGAAGGAGGACGTCCATGGCACAAGCTGCCCCTGCAAAAAAAGAAAATCCATGCCAAATAAGGAAGAAAGTGAATTGAGATAGAAGTCGCAGGTTAGATGCCATTAACAGATGAAAATTGATATCCCACATTTGCCATGAGGAAGGAGTCTTAGGTCTTTAAATAATAAAGCACACCCCATGTAATATGAATTGAGAAAGAGGTTTTTGGAAGCCATGATGCACGCGGGTCCCAGATAGATATGTGGTGACGTCAGAAGGGTCCAAGAGATAAAACTTTAACCGAAAATGCAGTCAAAAAATGATGACATCAGTATCCTAGGCGATCGAAAAAGATAGAAAATGTAGCTAGTTGCTACCTCGCTAGCTAGAAAATCTTGGCAACTCCGGCTAGTGAAGTAGCGAGGTTGCCAGAAAAAACATAAAAATCTAGTGAACGATGGTTGAATTTGAGCTTAGAGATCATGCCACGTGGATAATCTGAAGGTCGTCGCTAACTCGCCAAATGAAAGTTGCACAAAAGTTATCGTAGCGAGATAGCGAGGATGGATGCAGTAATGACATGTGGCATCCATTGTATAGGGTCGAACAAATCAGACGATGCCACATGGTAGTCAGTAAACCCTAAGTTGACCACAGATTTGAAGGCAAAGAAAAAAATAAAGAATTAAAATGTCATTTTTTGTCATTTTTCAAAGAAAGGAGGCACATCAGATGTTTTAAAAAACCAAAAAGGCATTTAGCCTAAAGTTTTAACTTTAGAGTAATTTAATTTTTTTCAAAAATTAAAATTTTAAAGATGTGCAACCTGAACTTTCAACCAGAGAGGTGAGTTTCAAACGAAGATTTAGTGGGTTCTCGATAAGCTAAACATGGACTCCAATATACCGCCGAAATTGGGAAAAGATAAACTATCCGATTTTGGAGTCAATTTTTGCACAATTAGTAGCTATCTCAAGCTAAAAGAGGTTTTCTTTTAGGTACCTGAATTGCAACCATTTTTAGACCAGGAAGTTCAGTTGTATTTTTTGGCAAGTTAATAGCTTGAATATGCATAAAAGACAAGGAGAATTCAGCTGGGGGCATCTCTGAGTCAATTAAAGAAAGTTTTATCAACATTTTGATGCAAATTAGATATTTAGCAAATAAGGGATTTCATCATTCAGGAGGGGATATTTTGCAAATCAGTTACAAGGCAATGATGAAATCAAATCAGATCAAGATGGAGAAGGAAGGACGAAGTTTTCAGTTGCCAGAAGATTGAATTTCAAGTGGACACTTGTCAAGTAAAGATCAGATCCATAAATTCTTTCTCTTCTATATTATTATTTCTTTCTTTCATTTGAGGGGTTCCAGTTTCTGGGAAGAAAAAGTTCAGTGTTGTGATACCACTAGGGATTCCAGTTTTTGCACTGTAAGACCATTGGTTCCAGTATTTTGACATGTTTCCATGACTGTGACACCATTTTCTTCAGCAGAACTCTCATGTGAACAACATTGTAGAGATAATATAGATAGTTTTGAGATATTAGGTTGTTCCATGTTTTAATTTTATGCATCTGAATGTATAGTTTCAAGGAAATGAATACATATGAGCAACAATTTCACTAGTTTTGTTCTGGTTCTTGTCTCCTGTCTTAGCAATCTGTAAGTCTTATGTGGTTTTGGAACAAAGATTTGAGACCCATTTGTATCCCTTTCAGGTTGTATGTTTGATGTATTTTGCTGTTGGACCAAAGGGCCAAGTAAATGCTCGATATGTTTAAACAAGGTTACTGGTTGTTTGAGAACGATATTTTGTGAGACTGAGACTTGAATGAACACTGATGTCTAAATCACAAGGTGGTTGGATAGATCTAATGTTTTGGTATATGAGATACATCCTGATGTCACAGATGTATGTTTTGGATTCATGAAATTGCCCAATGGATTAGGCATTGATTAGTTACAGGATCATTAGGTTTTGCTGCATGCTTGAGGATTTGTTGAACACCAACATCAATAATCAATGCTTTTCCCTTTCATGGTGAAGAGCTATAATAGAATGCCCTCACTTAGCTTCTGAGATTCCTAGATTTGCATTTAGCTACTGTAGATTGATGTTATTTCATGAGTTATCAGGAGAAATAAGGGTTTTATCTGCTTCATAATAGATTTAGTGTATGTTTTGACAACTAGTACCATATAAAGAATCTGTAGGTCCACCCACCTAGGTTTTGTAGAGCCTGAAGAAGAAGAAGGGTCATGCTTTATAGTTGGCCTGGTGTCTAGATGGATGTGTTGATAATGGGAGTTAGCTGCCCCTAGATATGTTTTGTTCTCATCAGGGTAATTTGAAATGGGTAACATTTTCAAACACCAACAAGGGAGTCATAGGTCATAGGTCACCCTTGTCCAAAGCCTATGCATGAAGACAACCTAGTGAAACATGGTAACAACCTCCAAGCTGTTGGACTTGAACTGTGAGGTTGAGTCTTTGGAGAAGGCTGACTTCCTCTTACTATTAGGATGCACCTAACTACTCTTGGAGAGGAAAAAGGAGAAGGAAAGCATGATAGAAAATCTACCTATTCTAATCCAAATAGGTGATGCACCAAAATAGAGTGTCCAGAACAAACTCTACCCATATATGCACTATTCAACCAGAATGAAACTAAGGATATATACATTCAGACTTGCTTTAATCTAATAATCACATTAAAATTAGAAGACCAAGATGAATAACACAAGGAAAGAGAGATTCACTTATATTATCATTCATAGGCCAAGGAGATACAGTCATGTAGATGATAGATCTCTACAAAACACCAGTAAGAGGCAAAGAGTTCTTGCACTTTCATATCAATGGCTGAAAGAGATAAGATAGAAAATCATGTAGTTTAGAGGCATAGGGGAATTTACACTAAGAATTTGCAGAGTAGTAATAGAGAAAACAGAGAAAAGTCCATAGTTACAAAATTCATAAAATTTTTCCTTTATAGCTTAGGCATAACTGGGATGTCCTCCAATTGTAATTACTTCGCAAAAACTTGCCATTAAGTCCTGCAGAGAATAATCATGGAGAAAATCTAATCTGGATACGAATCCAGATGCAATGATATCTAATCTTTTGTGTCAAATAATTCCTTGAGAGGATGGAAATGGTGCCATTGATTGTCCTAATTAGGTAGATGGATCAACTAGGGGGGGCGGTGGAGTGCTCTTCCTTGTCTCGCATTCATTTTGGGTTGGTTGGGATTGATTATATAGATTAAATCGCATAAAAAATCCTAACTTTCTTCATTCCTGAGCACTTGAATCAGTAGGGTCAGAAAGTCAACTAAAATCTACATCCAAAATGGGCTACATGGGCCAATAACCTCCTTTTATCTTGCCACCTCGCAAGAGTCCAACATGGTTGACCATCTCTTTTCATTACTAATTGCACCATCCTTTAAAATAAAAAACTGGACTGCGATGGTCACATTAATTGCTGGCCGCTAACTGTTAATTCCTTAACTTGACCCACTAGGACACGTGTCTCCGAGGTGCTATGTCACTATGCGTATCCTCTAAGCAATTTCCCATAGAGAGGTAGCACCCACCATTGATCTAGACTGATCTGACAATCGTGAATACTCACCATATTATTGCGCTATCTCCTTAAAACTTCTAGGCCCACAAAACACTTGGCGACCACCTAGCACAACCTGACATCCTCATCTTAGCGAGATCTGGCCCCACTAATCCATGTGGCACAATGGTACTATGTCACTATGGGTAATATCCTCACAGCTTTCCATAGCGAGATAGTGCACACCATTGATTTTTTGAGATCTGGCGGCAAGCAAGATGGATCTGACCTATTAGTATACCAACCAATAGAGACCTGCCACGTGCCAACCTATCTAAAAAATCCTCGTTTGCAGCTTGCCAAGTGAAGTAGGACCCACATTCTACATAGTCATACTTTAGCCAATGAAAAAATAAATAAAAAATTGACCAACTGGCAATGTGTTTGACAAACTTTATAACTGATATCTAATGAGGCATACTTGGGACCCACCTTCCTTCTAATGTCACCACAGTTTCACTTTCTTTCTGGGTGCTATGTTGCTAATGGCGAGGAACATAGATTTTTCGATAGTGCCATAGCACCTGTCGCAGATCTAGCAAAATTTGGCATCAGAGAAACAATAAGGAAAGGGAGGACCCACTTGACACATAGCCAAAAGGTGCTATGTTGCTATGGAAAAACAACATGCAACTTCCCATTGTGAGATAGTGTTAGCCATTGATCTTCCTCTATCTAATGATGGGGACTTGCGAGCTTGCAGAAAAATTAAAAAGTGCAGGGAAAGAAATGTAATAAGGTTATCATAAAGTATTTTGTGCCCTTTTGAATATTTGAATATTAAAACTTGTGAAGGTTACTACACTGAATTCAAATGTGGTGATTTTGGTAGGAAGGCAAAAATGACCAACGAGTTGATCTACTGTAGCTATGGGAGGTTGAGAAGATGTTTCTTTTGTGTTTTCCTTCTCCCTTTTTATCTCTACTATAGCCTTTTTCTATTCATCCACACTCACTAAAACTAGATTTGTACATAATTATGATTGCATTGTAGTTTGGTGAAGGATCTTTTTGAGATCCTCTACAGTTAAAGGATTGATGTTCTGAGTTGAAGTGTCAAGAACATCCTTAAAAATTACTATATCTATAGGTACTGTAGGTGGAGGACTTGGTGGTGCTAGTTTGGTGTCTTGGACACTCTATTTAGTCTGCTGCTCTTCAGCTATTGCCTCTTCACCCTATGTCTTCTCCACTGTTTCTTCTTCTTTTTCTTTCTCTCCTTCTTCCTCTTTCTCATTCTCTTCTTCTTCTTCATCATTTCTTTCTACAAATGGGTCTTCTTTCCCTTCTTTGATTATTGTCAATCCATATATTAATTTCCACATTAGTGTCGACTTTTGCACAACATCTTCTATTCGATTTTGCAAAATTCTAAAGGCTCTATATTTGGGTGCAAATTTGCTCCCATGCTTTTTTCTAGCCTTTGTTATTTGACCTTTAGTAAGGTTTGGCATTACTCAAGCCAATGTTGAATCCCTTATTTCCTTTTCCATTTTGAGATAGTAATGCCACTTATTCTGAATGAATGAGCTTAGCTCCTTAGGCACTGAGTTATCTAGTTCAAGTGAGGTGGTCTTGAACTTAGCCATCATAGTGTAGATGGATTATTCGACTATGTTCTATTGTTCCTTTGAAAACTTATTAAAATTAATGGTCTTTAGACCAGTTAAATCAACATTGTCTCTAATGTTATTACAAATTCTTTCCAATTTAGATGTGGTAGAACACCTTAACAATCTGAATTGCTCTTCATTAGACTCTATTATTTCTTCATCTGATTTAAGAGGTGCAACATACTTTCTTCTTTTCTTCTACTTTTTAGATCCTCCTTGTTTTATTTCCTTTTTCTTCTCCTATTCTTTTGCTACTTGAGTTGTAGCCCTGGTATTTTCCCTTGTGGTTGGCTTGGCTGGGCTTGGCTTTATGGTCTTCTTCTTTCCCTTGTGCTATGCTACTAGCTATTTTTGAGCTTTCTTTTTCTTTGTCTTAGCCTTGGGTGCTTCTTGCTTGGCACCTTTCTCCTCATCTACATCCTCACCCATTCATTGGGTTAAAGAAAGTGGTCCTGGACCTTGCCCTTCCTCATCATCCTCAGCATCTTCACCTTCTTCTTCTACTTCTATAGTGCCTTCCCCAAATTTAGCTTTTAATTTCTTCACAAGTTTATCCTTCTTTTTCAAAGTGAAGGTAGTCTTCAATTCCATGTCCACTTTTGATCTTACCATATCATAAGTTCCAAAATGTGGTGCATCCTTATCTATTTCTTCTATTAATAATGTAGTTATTGTTGCTGATGCTTCATCTATGTTTATTTCATAACCAAGAGGTCTTAACCATTTCACTCTTGGTATGGCAACTTGAATGTATGTATAGTCTATATCTACAAGAAAAAATACATCATTTACATGTTTCTCCACTAATGACACTAGAATTCTTAACCTTTACTTCATTGACTTGTTAAAGTCTTCAAAATAGCTAGTCATTAAGGTCTCAAAATTAGCTCCAATCTACTCTATGTATTCATTAACTTGAGCTATGATTGACCTATTTATTTTCCAAGCTACTTTACCAAATGAAGAAAATTCATTCTGCACAAAAGAATATATGAATCAAAATGGCACCAAATTTACATTGGGCTCCTTTGGTCTTTGTTATCGCTGCTAGGTTTTCATTAATCTATTGTAGTTGCAATTCTACAAGATCATAGGTATGATCCCTTTTCACCAGTTTATAACCTACATCCACTACAATGCAAGGCACACTATTGAGTCTACTGGATTGGTATAATCTGTGTGTAATGACTCTAACAACAAAATCAACAAGAGGGTCATGAATGGTATCAATTGGCATCCCTCTTTTGTTCCATTTTGCACCAGTATTCTTCTCAATTGCCTCCTTGGAATCACTTCTAAGGGTCTTTGCTCGATCTAGTGTTGGATACCCTACCACTCTATGCACAATTCTCTTGGTGATTTTTATTGGGCCATCCTCCAACAATAAGCTTCCATCATATATTTGGCTTAACACTAGTCTGATCCATTCAGTCTCGAACATTGTAGGAAAGTCTAGGGCACACATTAAACCCTTCTTCTCAACAATCTAATATTCATCCTTCAACACTCCATTCTCACACAATTTTTCATAAGCCTCCCTCATTTCCATGTCACCTATGATTCCAATCTTGCAATTGTAACATCTCCTTACATCCCAAACCATTACAACCTTAGGAGGTATGATGGATAGGGCTCCAGTTGGGTCATTCTTAGAAGCCACCTCTAGGATTGGATATAAATCAAGTTGTTTGACCTCATTGGACACCAGCTAGACTTCAAAAGGTTCCTTCTCTTGAGTTTTTCTAGAGCTAGAAGCCATTTTTTCAATTTTAAGGTTTTAACATGAAGAAATATTAAACTACATAGCTTGTCATAGACATAAATACCTTGAAATCGATGGAATCATGCTGAAATACTATTAAAATCTATTTAATCACTAGATTCTCTACTTTGAACTCACTTTGCACTCTTTCTTGTCTTTGCTCTTCATTCGCGATGAGGAAAAAAATGATTGAAAATGTGATAATATACCCTATTTTCCTTGCATTTAATGCTTAGTGCAGTTACAACTATACACTTAGCTTCTAAAGGATTCTACATCACTCAGCTTCCATTGTCTTTTCACCACTCAGCTTGCATAGGAGTATTATTTACTTGGCCTACACTAAGATTTCTTCTTCACTTGGCTTCCTCTACCAACTTGGCTCCTACTAATGATTCAACTCTTACTATTTTGACAATCAACTCAACTTGTATTGTTATTTTACTTGGCATCTGAAGGCAACTCGACAACACTTACAAGATCTTGAAATTTTAACTTTGCATCTTTGTTCATGGTGGTCTCTTCTTTTCAGTACTCACTTGTCTTAGGAACTGATGTATGTTAAAACATTGTAAATCAATCCCTCATGCCTCTTCTTTGCTTAGTTTGATGAAGTGTGACCACTTAACTTATTAGGTGAAGTGATCCTTTCATTTGATGTGCTATGCCCATCTTTCTTCTTCCATGCCTTATTCATTTCTCCTTTGATGTGTTCAACATCTACATTCTCTTTACTTTTGTCATTCTTTGAGTTGGATGCCTTTGACCTTGTTGGAAAATGCCTATTGATATGACCAGTCTTCAAGAAACTGAAACATGTGGTTTGGCTCAACCATCTGCTATAGTTTCCTTTGAAATGTGTTCTTAAGCTATTTTTATGAATGTGTTCATATTCTTAACAGTAATGATAGTTATACCTGGTTTGTAGCCCAATTGTAGTGATGTCCATGGTTACTTTCTCTTGCTACCTGATTTGATGTCCACATAGGTTTTGACCTGGACTCAAAAGCTCTATGTCCATACTTCTTCCAATTGTAGTAGTGACCTTCAAATTTTGGTGTTTTTATAGTCCTAGTCCTATAGTCATGTGCTTGAAGTCCTTGCTTCTTGCACTTATGACAATAAGATACATTCTTAGGCTTGTCATGTTGATAGGAATTCTTGCTCCTACATAAATTAGAGCTATGTACCTTTTTACCACAAAAATGACAAGTAGGCTTAGTGTTCTTACCGTTATTACTCATTTCTTCTGTAGTCTTGGAAGACTCTCCTTATTCAGTGCTAATGTAACCTAGTCTTGTAGTATCATTGCTAGCCCTTGGTGATTTTAGTAGCTACTCAAAGTACTTTATGGCCTCATTATGTTTTTTGAAGCTCTCTATAATCTCTTTCTATTTTTTGGGTCATTTTTTAGTTGTTCATTTTGCATCTTTAGTGTAGAGATCTCAATGTCCTTGACATTTAGTTCATGATGTGCATTGATCATCTGGCTTAGGGTGTCTACCTGCATGTTTGAAATTCTTGCAAGCTCAATTGATTTTTCTTCTAGTCTATTGGAAAGGTTTCTCTTGTCTACTTCTAGCATAGCCTTGTCTTTAATGGCTCTCTTCTTTTGTTGAGTCTCTTCACAAATCATCATTGCTTGTGATTCTTGTTCAAGCTTGAGTGTTCTAATTTCTTCTACTTGAACTATATTCTTCTCCATTAGGTCTATTATTGCTGCATCAAACTCGTTGGAATATCCATTTTTAAATAGGTTTTTGGTGTCAATCTCCTTATATTGTGTATCATTCTCAACTATGGAAATCTCTCTTCTTCTTTTTATGAATTTTCTCAGTTCTTCTCTAGGTTCTTCCAAAGCATGTAAATTAAGTTGTATGTCAATTTCCTGATTCTCCATGATTTTCCCAAGTTTGTAGACTACCATTTTTAGATTTTTTCTCCAAGATATAAGACTCCTCCTTGTGAGAACTTGGATTTGATACCAATTGTTAGAATTAACAAGTGGTAAGCTTTATTTCTGAGAGGGGGGTGGTGAATCAAAAGTAATTAACATTAACATTTTGAAATCCTTTTAACTGATATCATCGACATGCATCTAATTCATCTAATAAACATAAAAGTAAACTCATGCATGAAAATAGATAACACACAAATTTGGTAACCTAGAAACCCTCCAAAATGAGAAGGTAAAATTGGGGTGGGGATGACGCCTACAGAATATCATCGCAACAATGTGTAACTATTCAAGGTTATAATGTTTGACCACTTCCAATGGTCTGCCCTGTGAAAGGCCTATCCTGTTAAAGACTTTGCACCCTATTAAAAGTGACTTGGTTAAAGGATTTAACTACCCTACTAAAAGTAGGTCTGGTTAATGGAATTTAGTACATTCACTTAGAATGCCACCCTATTAAAGGATTTAAAAATGGCTGATAGGCCAACCTAAGTCCATAGAATTTTCTATATAATTGCTAAAAAGTATTAGAAAGTCTTGACTTGATAACTTTCAATCCTCAATTGCTGATTTTAGATCCTTATTCTACTCTATCTGCTCTAATCCTTACTTGATCTCATATGTCACTCTTCATAACTCTGATACTCTATTCTTGATCAACTAGATTCTACAATGCTACTCTGTTCTTTGCTAATTCTTTTTACCCTTTTGAAATTTTCTATAATTCACCCATACATTTCTCCTTTTGCTCATCCTCTCTCTCACATAATGGTGTATTTTACTCCTTTTAAAGATTTTGAAGACTTAGTATTAGGTATGAATCTATGATCAATATTAAATCTTCACTTCCTACTCATTTCTTGCTATTTTCCTATTGGTTTTATGCCTTCTCTATTTTTCTTATTGGCTTCATGTTGATTACATAGGTAATAAAAAAGATTCAATCTTATCTTCAAGATCCTTTGAGATTCATCCTATGTTAGCTCCAAAAATGGTTTACATCTAAGTTTGTGAAGGCACAAACTCATATGCTGATTTTGTGTTACTCGACACTTAGTAGTTACTAATGCTTGACACATATAGGAAAACTAGGTCACTTGGCTCCTATAGTTATTATGTTTCACTTGGCATCTATAGTGACCCTATTTCACTCGTGATGCAGGAGCATCCAGAGGTATAAGGGCAATCCTGTATCACCCAAAAAAAAATACTTAGACTTAGTTTATGTTTCATGTGTTTTCATTTTTGGATACCCATTTGGGTCAAATAAAGGTTCCAACTCTCACAGTTCCACTATCAGTGATTGTGTAAATCTTGAAAAAATAGGAGTATGTAATTGAGCCATCATTTTGGTGAACTAGGAGGTGTAAATTGGATAGATGAATGTAATTTTAATTTAGAGCATTCCAGAAAAAGAATCAGGTCAAAAGGCCCCATGGTTTGAAAGTTATTGCAGTTTTTTGAGTTGTGGAGACCTCCTAAGAATGCTTCAAAGTTAGGTTAGGGGCATTAAATGACCTTGAAAAGGGCCAAAAAATGGGGGATGACCAAAGCTTTTCCATACAGCTATAGAGCACTTTGAGAGCTTTTTGAAAATGTAAACGGTTTGTCAATCGGAGGTATGGTTCAAAAGTTATGCCTCCCAAAAGTTCGGTTACCATTTCTGGATTCTTCTAGATTTGCGTCGACTTCTAACGTAGCTTTTGGAACCTTCTATTTGGTCGGTGGATGCCTACTAGCACTTTTTAGAATATACACCTAGTCCTTAACCCTTCGGGGTCTATTTAAGGTGATTTCTAGCATTGTAAAAGGTAGTTCGGAGTGGAGTTTGAGAGGAGGTACTGATAGGAGAAATTATCTCCACATTTATGCTATTGTAAGACCTTAGGGAATATTTTGAAGTTTATTTTCTCTGTACTGTTTGTACTAGCTTATTTTCTCAGTTAATATAATTTCCCCTTTTTTGTTGTGTCCATTCTGTTCTTGGGTTGTGTCCCCATCAACTCGGCATCTATAGTGACTTAGCACTTATAGTTTTCTTGGCACTTGAACTTTGCTTGGCACCTAAAGATCACTCAACACCTAGAGATTACTTGGCACCTATTAAATTCTCTGGCTTGACACACACTATGGTTCAACTTCTGTATTGTACTTGGCATCATCTTGAGAAATAGTTAAGTGTGTTGACACTCAAATGTCAAAACCAATCTAAGACTAACAACTTTATTGTGATAATATAGGTGTTATCAATATAATAAAGAATCCAGTGATGTACACAAAGACAAAACACATTATAATCATGTATCATTACTTGAGGGAGTTGGTTCAAGATAAAGAGGTGAAGATGGAATATGTTAACACAAAGGAGAAAATTATTGATATCTTCACAAAACCATTACCTAAGGATGCTTGAGTATTTGAGAGGTAAATTAGGAGTGATACCCCTGTCAAAGGCTATCTAAAGTAACAAAAGGAGTGCTTTGCATCAAACAAGTTGATGTAGATGGGGTAGATACATTGTATCCTACCTAATCCATCCAAACCCTAAATTTTGATGATTGAAAATGAGTGGAAAAATATACTAATTTCCTATTTATAGGAATGTCTACTCATGAAGAAAACTTGTCACGTGCGAGAACCTAAGGAAAAGAAGGAGTTAGGGGTTTTGCTTCAGCAAGTGACCTAAGAGAAGATCTTGAAACAACATATTGAGCAAGAAGGCTTATGGAGATGAATGCTTTAAGGGTGAGCAAGCTATCAAAGCTACAAAGTGTGAAGGCCAAGTAGAATTGAGGATTGAATAGAGATTCATAATCTACAAGAGAAGTTGTAAGTTGTATCAAATCAAAGCTCTACTATTACTCTCTAACAATTGTATCAGTCTATGGTAAATCCTTTGGATTAAGGTTGAACTAACAATTATTTGTAAATCCTTTAACCAAGTGGTATTCCAAGTGAATGGCCTAAATTCCTCTAAAAAGGCTCACTTCTAATAGGGTGATTGAAATCCCTTAACTAGGTCACATTTAATAGTGTGTGTTGTAACCTTTAATAGGGTTGAGCTTTCACAGGGCATCACTTAAGAAGAGTGAAAAGGAGTAGCATGTTAGTGGTGTTTTTTCCCAAATTGAGTTTTCACATAAATCATTGTGTCAATTGTGTTGATGAATCTATTATGTTTCATGCTTTAAATTTCTACTAGTTGATTTGACAATAACCTACAAGTTTTAGTGATTGCATAATCTTATGGATGCATGCATGGATATGAATATTTTATGGCTTCACTAAGTTGTGAGAAGTTTTATTTATACATATGGACCTTGGATAACTGATTCACCCTCCCCAATTCTTAGTTATTCTATAGTATTCCAACATGTAATATATTATATCACATCCAAATAAGATGAAATAAAGTAATGTAACAAGTAGAGAAGAGTGGAAGTGTGAAATACAAAGGCTATAATAGTATAAAGAATAGCAAAGATTTCTCTATCACAACAAGGTGATCATTACACTCAAGGAATCTCATTTAGCAAACTCAAGAAAGAAAAGGAACAACTTTCTCAATCCTTGAAAATAAGAAAATATGTTGCAATTCAAATGAATGACAAGCTCTACATTGAAGAAAGAATTGAAGACATCCATTCAGAGAGAAATTCAGATGAAGCCAGTAAAGCAATAAATTTTTTTAGAAAATAATGGTAACCTTCAAGAAGAAGTAAGAAAATTAAGAAGAGAGCAAGAAATCTAGTCAGTAAGATTGTGTGAAGTCATGGAAGAGAAAAATAAGATAGAAGAAGAAACATAGGATAGAAAAATGGAATTCAACATCTATCCCTTTAGCAGGAAGACTTCATTAATTAGCTCACCATTGAAAATTAAGAAATGATGAATCTACGATTAGAGAATGAAATATTTTAGAATGATCTAAACACTAAAAGGCAAACCATTGGAAGGATGATGAAATCTCAAGTAGACATGGATCAAGTAAATGATAAAATCGTATACAAACAAAAGGGAAAAGAAAGAATTGGATATATAGAAGAAGGTAAATCATCAAAGCAAGAAGCTCAAAAGAATCAAAGATCTACTAAAAATCATTGTGGTAAGTCAGGTCATACATCAAAAAAATGTTGGAGAAATGGGAAAGTAAAATTCCATGGAAAATGCTACAATTGTAATCAACATGATCATAGAGCTAATGAATACAAAGAAAAACCTAAATTTGAAGGCAAATGTCACAAATGAAAGAAGCATGGGCACAAATCCTCTGAATGAAAAACTAAGATATTGAATCCAATAGAATAAATTGTAAAAGCTATATTTGGTTGGGCTTATAACACTTGGTGCAGATGTCATTATTGTGGAGAATATGGACAGATAGGAATTAATTGTGTAAAACATCACGTGAGGACAAGAGACACCACTGGAAGATGCTTTATTTGTACGGAACTTGGTCATCTTGCCAAGAACTATATGAATGCTGAAATAATTGAAGATGAAAAGAAAACTAAGGCTAATAACATCATAAAGTACATGAGACAATAATGAATTCCAAAATCTTTTGAGAATGCTAGTCTGAGGAATGAAGCAAATGTCACTCAAGAATTGGGTGACTCAAGCATTTCCACTTGATCTCTCACAAGGAGTATTAGAAATAGGATTCTAAAGTATACATCTTACATTAGTTCTATTTATTAGAATGGAAAGATCCATATCAGCATTCAAGATGCAAAGGGATCATCAAACGATCAAGAAAATGATAGTCATTATTGAGCAAGGCCGGGTTGCAAGACCCTATCGAGCAAGGTTAGGAGTCACTAAAATTGATGTATGGACACCAAGTCATGGATGAATCTTCCAAGAATTCAATGCAATTGAAGTGAAAGGAAGTCTATCATTAGCCAAACAATCATATTAGGCATTTATGGCAATCAAAAGGAAAAATTTGATAAAAGGGAAAAATTGAATTTATTTGTTACGATAAATTTTCAAGAGCTATTTGTGTAGAGAAATTTTTAGTGCATCTGAGAGATCCAAGAAAATTACTATTGAAGATTTCCATGTCTTTGCATACCCTATCAAGTAAATGAGACCCTGTAGTAGCTAGACTAAGAAATGGTTAGAAATATTGGTTCATGGCATGGAATGGAAAGCACTAGACTTTAAGCTTAGTCCAGTGTTTGTAGAAACCCTACATCCAACGATCCAACCAGAGCACAATCTCAAACTAAATCCAAGGTACTATTGCTTAGTGATATTCATTCACATTTTTGATGTTCTATTCAAGATATTGGATCCCTAGAAATGGATGACACCTTGGAGAAGCTATGTGTGAATGACATATTAAATCTAGAACACCAAAACCTTGAAGCTAAGGGTTTGAATTGTATTCCTCACATACCAAGAGACTTTCAAATTAAAAGGATAAGATTTATTCTCAGCCATTTGCATAATGGGCAGTTGTGGTTGGAGCAACCTATTTTGATAACCAAGAAAATGATTCATAGGATTACTAGTCTTCCAATATTGGCAAAAGCTAAAATGACCAAAACTATAAGCTAGGTAGAATTGGAAAACAAAACCCTTGCTGTGTAGGATGGAAGGGGGATGAGAATTAGCTGTGTCATAGATATGGAACCACAGTTTAGGATACGTGTGATTGCACATAAGATATACAACTTGAGAAGACTCAATAGTCTATCATGAAAAGCTATAGATCTTGCATACAAAGTGGTCAAGAATAATATGTCATTTGACCTAGCTAAGTTGATGTTAAATTAGTTCAACAAAAACATGGAGAGCATTAAAACTTTAAAGAACAACCCTTGTAAGTTTGGTTCACTCTTAACTTGTCTATTTTTCTTTGTGCAAAGATTCACTCCATCAAAAGGTACAATTATGTGGAGAAAAAGATGTACTTTTTCTCTACCAAATCAATGAGTATATAGTAGAAATGGGAGAAAACTATGTTAGTATTATGGATAACTGTTTTAATACATTTAAGGACAAGATGAATAAGAAATTTAGAATCCCAAAGAAATTTGTTGGAGACTACAACTTGATAATGTTTGTTTTATGGTTTATTGTGATATAGTGTATATACAAGTAGTAAGACTAAGAATTATATGGGTTAAGCCTCTAGGTTATGAGATTAATATTGATGAAACCAAAGATATCATTGAAACATTGTTAAATGAGCTTGTTGATCCAAAAACTATATATTTTGGCACATATGAGGAAGCCAAAGCAAGAATTGAACTTGAAAAAAATCTCTCCCTTAGGTGGTCAATAAAGGGAAGAAAAGAATAGCAAAGTTGAAACAAAATGGCACCATACTCCTATTGATTGAAGGCACAGGACATGAAATTGAGAAAGATGATGGAGAAGATGAAGAGAAGTTAGAAGAAGAAGAGCTTGTAAAGAAGAAATGTAAGGTTATTATAACTAAACCTAGAAAATCATCTACTACAGTATTTACAAGGACTTCCATGAAGAAATTGAAGATGAGTGAAGAAGTAGAGGATATAATTTTCAAGAAGGCTCCACCAAGCGTTTAGGAAAGATTGAAGGAAATTGATTTTGGTGCCGACATAGAAAATTGCAAACCATTAAGATATGAAACTAGAATTGCAGAAGAGAAGCAACAAGTTGAAGACATGGTAATGTCTAAGTTGGATAAATGGAAATACTCTCAAGATAAACTTGTACAACAAATTCCCAATGAGTTAATGGAAAGGATAAAGCCAAGATGGGAGCATACAAGAAAAAATACCAAAGACATTTATGAGTAGACCCTGAGGTAACTAATGTTGAACTTAAGTGATAAAGAGGTGGAAGAATCCTTACAAAAGAATGAAGAAAAGATTACATTAAGATTCAACACTTGTCTAATATTTATTAATGGCATTGAACATGTGGTAAGGAATTCCATCAACACATGGAAAAATATTTATAATCTTCATAAGCAAAGTGATTTTGTTGTTAATGTCAGTGACAAGGAAGATGACGGTGAACATTACAAGGATGAGGAAAGAAATAATGAAGAAGTAACACATTATGATAATATTGATGATGAGGAATAGGAATAGGAAGATACAAAGGAAGATCTCCCTGAGTTTCAAAACATTGAGACTGACCCTGAAAAGATTACAATAGCTATCATAGCCTCACTTCCTCATTCTCTGAGCAAAGCATTGAAGACATCAAGCTCAAAGAAAGCTACTATAGAACTAGTTATGTCAAAAATTGCAAGTACAAACACTCAACCAATATTTGCACATATTTAGCTTAGCACTTCATTAACAGAAGTGACAAACACTTCATCTACCAAGCAATGAACACTTCCTCCTTCATCAATTTTGGTCACACAAGGTATTTCTTCAATAAGTTTAGTATCTATTTTTTCTACTAGTCCTACTATTTCTACTATTGTTTCTATTCTACAAATAATAAGTACAAGGAAAATTGAGAACAAGCCTCAACCAAGTACAAAATTTTTGAGTAAAGGAAAAGAGAAGGAAGAAAAAATTGATATTGATGAGTAAATAATCATCACAAATTGGGATATCTACAATCTTAATCTTGATCAGTTGCATATAGTGGGAGAACTTCTTTAGAAGAAAGCTAAATAGTAGAGGCTTAGAGAAGAAAGGAATAAATAATTTCAAGTGCTTGAAGATGCTAAGAACATTCTTGCAGAGGCACTCAACATAAAGGTTGATACTTCTCAACCAATTTTAGTTTAGTTAGTAGAGGTAGTCTAGAAATTCAATGAAGAATTGAGTGCATAGGAGAAGTTGTTATAGAGGCCAGAAAAGAAATTTGAGAATGAGGTATTGGAGCTAATTGCACAAAAGATTGTAATTCATGAATTAGACTTGTCTACTATTCTAGGCTCATTGGAGACCTCTTGCAACAATATGACTTATTTATTCGATAAACTCTATGATATTTCAAACTTCACGAAGGAAATTAAAGATAAAATTTCAAAGATTGATGAAGATCTAAAGGAAAGTGTAGAATAGTTGCAACTTGACTTGAGTCACATCTCACCCCACTATACAAAGATTAGATTTTTAACCAATATATAGGCAAAACTGCTAAGAGAAGAAGCTAGGTTAAGAGCTACATTGGTAGACATATAGGGCATGATTCTCCTGAACATGAATGCATTGTAGAAACATATTGCACATGCTAAAACCCTCATCTATGATAATAACTTCTCTATTACAGATCACATAATAGAACTATCACTAGAAGTTTAGGTTGCATTGTACGCAAGCAAGGTGTTGCAAGAAAATTGGGACAAGAAATTGGCATTGATTCTAAAGGTACATTTTGATTTCTTGTCACATTTTGGTATTACTTTATAGATTACACCTTTGGAATTTATGTCAAAAAGGGGGTGAAGATGAAGATAGTATATTGTAAAGGGGGAAAATATATAATATAAGATGTAGTATACAAAAAGGGGGAGAAATGTATAACATGAAAAGCATATGTAAAGGGGGAAGAGATTTGATATATTAATGGGAGAAGATGAGAAGATGCATTTACTATTGAATATATATCTATGGGGGAGAAGTGTCATATTATATACATGTACAAATATTTAGAGAAACATTTCTTACAAAAGCAATTTTGAAAAATCTCAAAAACAATGTACTCTATAGAGTTGAAGATAATAACGAAGAATAAAGATTGTGTTTGGAATTTTTTTTGAGAATTTAGTTTTGATTGATCAAGTATTTTTTTCACTAATGCCAAAGGGGGAGATTGTTGACATTACAGTCAAGGTTTTTATTAGTGACACACACTCAAATAGTAAGTATCTAACAAGCTTATTGTATAGTTCACAGTATTAACCAAGCATTTTAAGCTTTACTAAGTTCTACAGTTGCTATCAAGTTCAAGGGACAATATTTAGTTTGCATTGAGCAGTTTCTACTAGGATGGTGATTAGTAGTGTAAACTGAGCTTCTTACTATTTACCAAGAATTTCAGTGCAAACCAAGTTGAGTAGTGCTTATTGAGTTCATAGTTATAGTGATATGAATCTAGTGTTGATTGAGCCACTCAGTGTTAACCAAGTGATTCAGTTTATACCAAGCTCATAGTGATAGCATTGACTAAGCTATACAATGTGAATCCATTGATTCATTTTGTATGTCAAGTTTCATAGTATTCACTGAGTCACCTGTGTAGACCGAGTTTAGACTACTTGGAAGTGATCAATATGGACTGAGCTTCTACATCTATCAAAAGTATGATGATGCCAAGGATTGATAGTGGATGCTGAGTATCATAACCTCACCGAGTTAGTCTTCAAAACTTGAGTTCCTATAGTTGGGCCAACTTTGTATAATTTTGTGTAAACTTGTATTGTAGCCAACTTTGTTGAATTATAATTTGGATTGGTATGTATGTAATGTATTATATCACACCCAAATAATATGAATGAAAGTAATGGAATGAGTAGAGAAGAGAGAAAGTGTGAAATGAAAAGGCTACAATAGTATAATGAGTAGCAAAGATTTATCTATCACAGCAAGGTGGCCATTACACTTAAGAAATCTCATTCAAAAAACCAAGTTGTAGATCAGAGATCAACTACTATTTCATCCTAACAGGTGGATTAATTAAATCCTTTCACAAGGTAGACTTAATATTCTTTTATAAAACTCTTTATCGAGTGCATACTTCATTGTGTCTTTGTAAATCCTTTTACAAGATAGACATAATAGTCCTTATTGCTCCTAATAGGGCAGATCATCAGAAGTGATCATTGTAAGCCTTAACCAACCAAATTTATATTGCAGTAGTAAAGCTTGTGGGCATCACCCCCACCCTAGTTTTACTTTCTATTTGGAAGTTTTATGGGTAACCATATTGTGTGCCAAAGTGTTATGAATGTTTTGATGTTTTTAGTTTTTCATGCATGTAATTAGATCTAAATACACCAAAGGATTAATTGGTAATAAAGGATTAAGTTTTATAAGTTACTAATTCACCCCTACCCTCTCAGGATATTATCTTATCATATACATTTCCAACAATCTAAACATGATATCCAAGCCTTCCAATGAAAGCATAAATCACAAGAAAGCATACTTTAGAACTTGAAGTACCAAGTGAAGACATCCAACAACATTCATACTAGGACAATAGACCATCTCTGTACACTGATTGCCAGTAGTGGTATAGGTAGCTACAACTCCCAACCACATGGAACCCATAGGTTCACACTCATCATGCTAATGGAGATAATGGTCCAACCACAAATCCAAATAAAAAAAATGTTTGTGGCTAACACTTATGCCATATGGTATGATTATTAAAACCAAGAACCTATACAATGCATAAATTACTAGTCCTATTTAGACACTCAATGGGCTATTAAGTAGGAGCTAACATTATGGAGTGTCACTTGGAATCGACAATCCCAAGCTTGTACTAATAGCTCTTCACTTTCCAATGGAAGGAGTACATCCTGAATCCTTTTAATTATCTTTAAGTTTTATTACCACTTACACATTTTATTTAGTTATCACTTGATTACAAAGCTTCTACATGCCAACCCTCAAGAAATAGACACTAGGCTGGAGAGATATAAGCCCCCTCCATATGCTACCCTACCCTACCCATGCTCATCAAATGATGAGTGCCCATAGCAATGCATATTCCCAACCCAACCCCAATGATCATAACTTTTGGAAGTACCATAGAAGATTGGGCCTCAAAAAGTCACCTAACAAATATATGTACACATACTTGTGTGTGGCACACCACCATCATGAAGATCATAGCACAAGGATTGCATGAGAACACAAGCAAAATATTACTCAACCAAAATAAGTTCAGGAGGACGAATTCTACATGAATCCCAATAAACAATAAAACCATACATCGTGAACTTACTCAACCAACCTCAATCTAGGACCATGGATTCTACATGAATCCTAATTATGCAACAAGACCAAACATCATTAACTCACTCAACTAGCCTCAATCTGGGAGTATGGATTCTACAAAAATCCTAATGTCTACAAAACAAAAGTAAAGATCCTAAAGAAATAGTAACATTAGGTATAAAATCACTCAACCAAACACATAGGAGCATGGATGTGGCACACATCCCAATGTAAACATAAAATTGCAAAAATGGTCTAAATGACATCTTGCGAATAATCCAAGTCCACGACCAACATCATGCAAGAAAACTTGAGAAAAAAGGGTGGTACACAAAACAAGGTGAAAACCCCAAAAAAACTAGAAAACATCAAAATTAAAACCCATTTGATCTTTGGGCACAAAAACCCCAAAAATCCTTTAAAATTTGGGTTCGGACATTGTATGCAAAAAAAACTAGCATAATGGCCCAAAACCTCAAATCCTAATCTCGAAAACAAGGAAAAAGTTCATAGCTAACCAACCAAGTAGAACCAACAAATAAAAATAGAGGGGAACACTAGTTCTCAGCCTCCTAACAAATGGATACCAAAAATAGAAGCTAAAATAGAGTAGAAAAGTAGAAAAAATAAAATGAGGGAGTTGTACATCACAACCAAAAGGGGAAAAATGGGATTCTAAACCATAAAATTAAAAACCTCATAGAAGTAGCTAGAAATCGCAGCAACCTAAGGTCTCCTAGAGTTGGATCCAACAAGCCCACTCTTGTGATGATCCCATGCATGTAGCTCCCACAATAAACAAAATAGTTAATCCTTATGAAGATGATTTTAGGTTTTACTCTCAAAATTTTTAATTCAAAAGTGAGAAGTGAGGAATTAAATTCTTTTTTGGATACTTATTCACTTTTCAAGTAAATAATCGATTAGGGAAAATAACCAGCCAACCTAGTTAAACCACAAATTGATCCAAATGAAAATATGTTTTCCCTAGAAATAGGAATTCATATATGGAAAAGCTGTCATAAATTATAATTAAATAAAATAAATCCCGAAAACCTCAAATTCACAAAAAATTCATTAACAACTTTCGTAACAATGTAAAACTCTAAATGCATAGACACACTTACTAGTCTAATCATGTAATGAAAATGAGTTTGGATTTAATAATCAATGAAAGTATTAATTAAAAAATAAAAATAAGGATATATCAACCATATAGGGATGAAAATGGTAAAATATGAATGACTCAATCACTAACTCAATGTACCACTGCCAAGGATATAAATTTTGCACACTAAACAACATGATCAAATGCAATTGCATATAACAACATAGCCAAAGAAATAAATGCATTCAATCACCTAATTTAACCATTTATTTAATTATATTAAAATAATCTATTTACATCACTCACATTCTCATAAAGCATAACAATGTAGGAATGAAGTAAATAACCATATCATTAAATTCATCATATAACATAATCAGAGATATGTCCAAATACTAGATAACTAGATATCATCATAAAATAAATTGTCATCTCAAAATGGCATCATCATGAAATATGATCAATTGAACAACATAGTATTATAACATCTATGATACTGAAATCAAGGTATAACATCTAACCCTTACATCATCGCAAATGTAAAACATAACATGAGTAACAAGTATCTGTCAGATCAACATATAACAAGGTAAATATCCGCATCGCATAACAAATGAATCCAACATGAGAAATCCATTTCTAATTATCTAAGCATTTAATAATGGTAGTTTTTACAATATTAA
The DNA here is from genome assembly GCA_028749045.1 of Cupressus sempervirens. Classification (NCBI taxonomy): domain Eukaryota; kingdom Viridiplantae; phylum Streptophyta; class Pinopsida; order Cupressales; family Cupressaceae; genus Cupressus; species Cupressus sempervirens. The sequence goes on from CM053786.1 coordinate 813,926,281, forward strand.
AAAGGTACTTAATAAACATAAGAAAACACAATCATAAACATGACTAACCATTGCTACAAAAACCTAGTCCATTGTAGCACAGTAATAGTACATAGTACAATCTCTGCACATATCTTAGGGTAATCATGGAACAACCTCATAATACCATATCAATCTTGCTAACCACTAGCATAAACCTTAGTGAATCATAAATCATATCATAATCTTAGAAATCAGCCACAAGCATAATCAAAGAAATTAATACAATAAGATAAATCCAATCACCTCAATAGTGTAGACCACTCATGGTCACAATCATGATCCCTTGTCAAGGAGAGATAAAAAAGTTGAATCCATCAAGATGAATTACAGAAGTCAAATGGTAGAGGCACTACATTGCACACCCCCCTCCAAAGACTAGGCTTACTCCTAGAAGTCTACAATCCAAGACTAGAAACCAAAACACACCAAGAGAGAAATCAAAATTGAGCAATAGGGGTGACTCACTAACTCCTTCACAAGTCCAAGCAAATCAATCCTACATTCCCAAACCATTACGTCAACCTCCAAATAGGTCAACCATAAGAGAATAGGTGTCACACTGACATAAGATGCTCCAACATGGAATGTTCTATGTGCTAGGAAATCCCATCCAACCATAAAGTTAACAATACAAGGTAAGGAAAAAAAAATTCACTTACCTTGTCAATAGGTGTCCAACTACGACATGCACCTAGAACATGACCAAAAAACCAAGTCAAAGCACTATGCACTTCCAACAAGAGTTGGAATCCTAGGGAATAACCATCCCAAAATTCTCAAGAATACCATCATGCCACAAATGAGCATCCTTGAATCCACATAAACTCACCCTTTTGACAAAGAGGATGATGATTTACTAATAAAATTATGCACTCCAAAAGGATACTCACCACTACTCATCAAAAATCATTAGAGCACATAGTTTCTATGGTACTAAAAAGCTTAACTATCATTGTGAACTAGGTTTACATAACCCAACCAGACAAGATATTACCTTTGCACAAGGTTTTGAAGAATAACATTAGTGGACAAAATCATGTAATATTTTCATAAAAACTCATAAGATGGTAACATGTGTCCAACATGTAAGGCCCACATTCATACCTTATTATAATTGTAAGGAATGAATATGATTAGGAGTTAATTAGGTCATGATCAACATTTTTTATATTAATAATGATTTATGAGATCCTATTAGAGATTGATGTAGGTTTTTATTATGATAAGGTTGATACCCTATACAATAACATTCGGTCAATAAGATAAGACCACATGAAAATGAGACTCAATATGTTCAAGCTGAGAACTTGGTCACAAGATTCAGGGTATGATCTATAGGAAATTAGGAAAGATAAATTAACATTCACTCTAGTGAGAACAACAATGAACATAGGTTATAATGAAAACAAGACATATGGTTACATTCATAAATGGGTTTTAATTTATGATGACATAATTATGGAAACATTCTAATAGTTGAGGAATATTGCTAGGAATGTCGCTATGTTTAACTTGATTGAAAGGATACTAGTTAACAAGTCTGCATTTTAGTGATTTTCACTTAGGAAATATATATTGAGATCCATTTTGTATGTTTTAATGATTTAGTAGATATGACTTCAGTATTTCATGATTATAAGTATGGCAATAGTGTTTAGAATGGTAATTTTGTTATGTTAAGAAAGATAAATGTTGGTACACATATTTTGGTATTGAAATGTTTTGAATATTGTATGGAAATGATTAGATAGAAGTTAGTTGTATATGAAAATTATGTGATATTGGATCACTCTGTACTTATTTGTATGTATTTCTATAATATTTCATTTGGCTACTAATGGTTAAGTTGAGTGTACAAGAAAGTTGAACCATGGAAATTATTCACGGAAACAAGGTCCAAACCTATGTGAACATAGTAAAGCCAAGGTGAATCTTTGGAATATTCAAAACCTCATTGTATTGTGTTTATTTCATAATGTGTTTGTGAATGGGGGTAATAAATTTATAGATCATTATTAATTAGAGACATGTCATCATGATGTGTAAAGTATTTTAATGTATGTGTCATTTGACACTTGTGTTGTTTATGTGTAAATAAAATGTCATATAGGGTCTTGGGCATGAAGTCACTTAACCTAAACTTAATCCCATTATGAAATTTAGTCAACCCACCTTGGAGAGTGTTAGGATGAGTCACCTTCATGATGGAATTCAACTAAACTTGATAGGAACTTTAGAGAGTCTAAAAGTGGATCCCAAGTGTTATTTTGGTGAAAATAAGTCACCCACATGATAGTAGTATAGGTTGGGGGTCTAAATATAATCATAAGTTGGCCTAGGGGACTTAGGAGACCCTCTAAACTAGTCATTTCCAAGCCAATTCGAAAATCAGAGTGCCACATGACTTCTTCCCTCATCCCACCACTTGGTTAAGTCCTATTGGTAGAAAGGTACAAGGGTGTAAGAGGGGTAGGTGGGGATAGAAGTGGAGGTCCTTTTAAGGAGCTTGTGCCAAACTTAGTGGTTGTCCACCCACTCTCTAATTGTAGAGACACTTAGGGTTTGGAAGAAGAAACTTGGAAGAAAAGAAGGAAAGCTCTTCATCACCATTCTCATAACCATAGCTTGGAATGAGGTTAGTGCTTCATGCCATGTTTTCTCTCACCTCATGAAAGTTGAAGATTAAAATTGGAAGAGTGTTCTTGCAAGATTTATGTGTTGCTTTTGGTGTATGTAGTAGTTGTTGTGTATGTTAATGAGCATGTGATATTTTCTTTCATTTGATTTGTTTCTTGATTTTTTAGTGGTGGATTGAATGTTGTATTGGGTATGAAGGCTTCACTCACCCTTGGGAGGGAAGATAAGCCTTAGGGTAAAGGGGTTAGTTGGGTTTTACAATGAAGTTTAGAAATCCTTCTCTTGGAGATGGGATAGTTTTTTCTTTTTCATGGAGTATGGGCTCCAATGAAATCCATATGCCTTTCTATTGTTCTATGGGAGGTATACATGATGATATGTGAAAGGAGAAAATATGGATAGCCTTGTTGATGCATGTGATTATTGATAGCCTTGGATGGCATGTGTTTTCTTGGAAGCCTTGTTGGGCATATTGTAATTGCAAGATTTGTTAATGCATAAGGATACAACATACTCCTCCTTGGAGAGCCCACCTTCACCCAATGTTTATGATTCCATTTTTGAATCATTGTGAAAACCTTGGTTGGAGTTGTAAATGTGTTGATTAAACAGTGGTATTCATGTTGGTAATTATTATTCTAATGTTGTTTGAATGTAACCCAGTTGAGCCTTGTTTCCCCTAGCTTGGTGGGTGGCTTCATAGAAGCCTAGGATGGGAGGTGAGCCTCCATGGTTCTAAGTTTTGAGTTGTTTTGAAAGTTTTGTGAAGATGGATTCCTTGGAGACATTAGGGTTTTATGTTGGAAACCAAGTTTTGTGGAAGTATAGATCCTCCCTATCATTGTTAAGGAGTCAAGATGTTAATTCTCCATGTTCATTTCATTGTGATGTAAAGAGGGATATCCTCATTATTGTATCTGGTTGAATATGTGTAAAGAAGGATCAAGAAAGATATATATATATATATATATTCATAGAGATGCTTGTTAAGAACCATTTATTGCGAGTTTTCAAATTTTGTGTTTTGAAGCAAATAGAGAATCATGTAAAGGAAAAAACACTACTTCTTACAATCCATTTAGTGTGATTATTTCATAGTGGTTATACTTCTTGATATAGTTGATTTAATTTAGAGTATGAATGGTTAAAATTGTAGATATACATGTTTTGTATTCAATTTTAATGGGAGAAAGTTAATCCAATTGATAAACTATTACATGTGTATGTATATTAGATCATTTAGATTCATGACCGTAATTGTTCCTAAGATTAATCCCACCATCACATCACCAACTACAATAAACTTTAATTCTATAGTAAGATTAAAGAAAATTTGGAAAGATACATAGTCCTAAACATAAGAACAACTCCTGTAGGTGCATAATTGGTCCTCTAGAAAATGTATGGGAAGAAAAATTGATGCAGGAGCATCCAGAGGTATAAGGGCAATCCTGTGTCACCCAAAAAATGTACTTAGACTTAGTTTCTATTTTATGTCTTTACATTTTTGGATACCCATTTGGCTCAAACAAAGGTTCCAACTCTCATAGTTCAACTATCAGTGCATTTGAAAATCCTGAAAAAATAGGAGCATGCAATTTGACCATCGTTTTGGTGACCTAGAAGGTGTGACTTGGCCAGATGAATGTAATTGAGATTTAGAGCATTCCAGAAGAAGAATCAGGTCAAAAGGCCCCACGGTTTGAAAGTTATTGCAATTTTTCGGGTTTTGGAGACCCCCTAAGAATGCTTCAAAGTCAGGTTTGGGGCATTAAATGACCTCGAAAAGGGTCAAAAAATGGGGGAAGAGAAAAGCTTGTCCATAGGGCTATAGAGCGCTTCGCGAGCTTTCAGAAAATGTAAACGGTTCGTCAATCAGAGTTACGGTTCAAAAGTTATGCCTCCCAGAAGTTCGGCTACCGTTTCTGGATGCTTCTAGAATTGCACCGACTTCTAATGCAACTTCTGGAACCTTCTATTTTGTCGGTGGATGCCTACTAGCACTTTCTAGAATTTACTCCTAGTCCTTAACCCTTCGGGGTCTATTTAAGGAGATTTCTAGCATTGTAAAAGGCAGTTCGGATTGGAGCTTGAGAGGAGGTGCTAAAAGGAGAAATATTCTCCAGATTTATGCTATTGTAAGCCCGCAGGGCATGTTTTGAGTTTATTTTCTCTGCACTATTTGTACCAGCTTATTTCCTCAGTTAATATAATTCCCCCTTTCTATTGTGTCTATTCTGGTTGTTGGGTTGTGTCCCCATCAAGTGGTATCAGAGTGGGTTTTCCTGAGTGTGTAGACAGAGCGCCGACTGTGAGGCAGTTTGCACCAGGACTGTGTGGTTGTGGGTTCGAGTTAGAAGATGCCTCCACGAAGAGAGCGTGGTGGAAGGGCCAGAGCTATTGATCCTGAGGAGGTTAGAGCCCTCCAGAGACAGGTACAAGCATTGCAAGAGGAGCTTCGTAGAGGAGCAAATATTGCCGCAGATGACAATAGTGAGGATGACAATGAAGAGGAAGTAATGGAAGTTGACGGGGAAGTTCTGAATCCTGTAGAGGAAAGGCTTTTTAGGGCCATTTCTAGGTTTGGGAAAAGACCTACATTTGAAGTGGGTATATTTTCGGGAAATTTGAAACCAGATGAGTTGATCGATTGGATCAATGAACTGGACGAATACTTTGAATATGAGGATATAAGGGACCTAGATATGGTTAAGTTTGCAAAGGCCAAACTAAAAGGCCATGCCAAAATCTGGTGGCAAGAGATTCAACTGGAAAGACTTAGAAGAGGAAAGGAGAAGATCACAAGATGGGATCGCATGGTGGACAAATTGAAGAAGCAGTTCATTCCTGTGGACTACAAGCTTGATCTGTTTAAGAAGATGCATGGGTTAAAGCAAGCAGGAAGATCAGTCCAAGAATATAAAGAGGAGTTTTACTGACTCTTGATTAGAGTGGGGCATGCAGAAGCAAATAAGGAGAAGGTTGCTCGTTATATTAGTGGTTTATGACCTAGCATCCAGGAGGAACTAAGTCTGGTAAGAATGACGAGCATTGAAGAAGCATACCAGTTTGCCCTACGAGTTGAAGAGAAGCTGAGTAAAAGGTTTGAGGGAAGACAAAGAGGGCACGGTCAAGGAGGAAGGGGAAGCGGTAGATCAACTGGAGGCCGCAATGAAACTCAAAAGAAAAATGAAGAGGAGGATACTAGCAGGAACCAGAGGAATGAGGGTTTCAACCGCTCCCGTGATCAAGACTTTGGAAATCAAAAGGAAGAGGTAGAGGACGTGGACAAGGAAGAGGAGGCTTCCGTGGTACCTATTTCCATTGCAATGAAGAAGGTCATCGTGCCTTTGAATGCCCTCAACGACAAGGAAGGACAGATAGGAGAGTTGAGGGCCAAGCTAGGATTGCTCATGTGGATGAGGATGCACAATCATCACACTCAGAGGATGCAGAAAGAGGAGAGACCTTGGTAAACGAAAGAGTCCTACTAAGTGGTGAAAATGAACCAGGACAACGGAGGAGTTTGTTCCATACCAGATGCAAGTGTGAGGATAAATGTTGTGATGTGATCATTGATGGTGGTAGCACTGATAACTTGGTATCCGAAGAGATGGTCTCTAAGCTGAAGCTCAAGAGGGAGAAACATCCCCAGCCCTATCGGATTTCTTGGGTAAAAGATGATCATAAGGTCCTGGTAAGTGAACAATGTTTAGTAAAATTCAAAATTGGGAGTTACCATTATGAAGTTCTCTGTGATGTTATTTCGATGGATGTTTGCCATCTATTGTTGGGTAGACCATGGCAGTTTGATAGACATGCAATACATGATGGACATGCAAACACATACTCTCTGACAAAGGATGGAGTTCGCCACAAATTGAAGCCCATGAAAAAGGAAGGTGAAAAGGTATGTAGCAGTGCTAGGATTTGTCTTGTTGATGGAAGGAAGTTTTTAGATGGCATGAAACATCAGCGTATGTGCTATGCTTTGATTCCTAGGAAAGATAAAGAAGGTAGTAGTGAAATACCATTTGAAGTTTCAGATTTACTAGGAGAATTTGGAGATATTATCTCTGATAATGTTCCAGATGGATTGTCACCAGTAAGGCAAATCAGTCATCAAATAGATCTGATTCCAGGAGCTAGTTTTCCTAACAAGGGTGCTCACAGGATGACTCCTACTGAAACAGAGGAGCTAAATAGACAGGTTTAGGAGCTGTTGAGGAAGGGCTTGATTCGAGAGAGCCTGAGTCCATGTGCAGTACCTGCAGTACTTGCACCAAAGAAGGATGGAGAGTGGAGGATGTGTACAGATTCTCGAGCTATAAATAGGATAACCATCAAGTACCTATTTCCTTTGCCAAGGATGGATGATCTTATGGACTGCTTGAGTGGAGCTGAGTACTTCACAAAGATAGATTTGAAGAGTGGCTATCATCAGATATGGATTCGAGAAGGAGATGAGTGGAAAACAGCCTTCAAGACAAAGGAGGGTCTTTATGACTGGTTAGTCATGCCCTTTGGATTGACAAACGCCCCAAGCACCTTCATGCGGCTCATGAATGAGGTACTTAAGAAGTTTTTGGGAAAATTTGTTATTGTCTATTTGGATGATATTTTAATTTTCAGCAAGACTTTGGAAGAACATTTACTACATATTCGTAGTGTCCTTGAAAGGCTAAGGGAAGAGAAACTGTTAATTAATCTAAAGAAGTGTGTCTTTGCAAAAAGGGAGTTAGTCTATTTGGGATTTGTTATATCACCTGAAGGTCTCAAAATGGATCCAGAGAAGGTAAAAGCCATCTTGGAATGGCCTACTCCAAGGTCTGCTACTGAGGTAAGATCATTTCATGGTCTGGTTAGTTTTTACAGAAAGTTTATTAAGAATTTCAGTGGCATATGTGCACCTCTAACTGATACAATAAGAGGGGATAGAAAAGAGTTCAAATGGACTGCAACAGCTGTGAGAAGTTTTGAATTGCTGAAGAAGAAGGTGACTGAACAGCCTGTGTTGGCACTTCCAGATTTCAAAAAAGTATTCCAAGTGGATTGTGATGCTAGTGGTAGCACTATTGGGGCTGTATTAAGCCAAGAAGGTAAGCCTATTGCATATTTTAGTGAAAAATTGAATGATGCAAAGAAGAAGTATTCTGTTTATGATCAAGAGTTCTATGCAATAGTTCAAGCCTTAAAGAAATGGAGGCATTATTTATTGCCAAAGGAATTTTTTTTGTATACTGATCATCAGGCATTATAGTACCTAAATAGCCAAGGTAAATTGAATCAGAGGCATATGAAGTGGGTAGAATTCTTGCAGAGTTATACATTTGTGTTGAAGCATAGAAGTGGAAAATCTAACAGGGTTGCAGATGCATTAAGTAGGAGACAGTTGTTGCTTACAAAAATGCAGGTTGAAGTAGTTGGGTTTGATGAACTCAAGAATTTGTACCCCGAGGATCCTGATTTTGCTGAAGCATGGAAAGCTTGTAAAGAACCTGTTGTTGTAGATAGAACCAAGTGGTTAGACTATTTGATTCAGGATGGCATGTTGTTCAAAGGTAGTCAATTGTGCATTCCAAGGAGTTCCATGAGGGAAAATCTGATTAAGGAGAAACATAGTGGAGGGATGGCAGGACATTTTGGTTGGGATTAGACCATTGCCATTCTTAGAGAACATTATTTTTGGCCTCAAATTACACAGGATGTGAAGAATTTTGTACAGAGTTGCCAGGTTTGTCAAGTTGCCAAGGGGTTTAGTCAAAATACTGGCCTATATCAGCCATTGCCTGTTCCATCAAGGCCATGGGAGGACATAAGTATGGATTTTGTTCTTGGATTGCCAAGGACATAAAGGGGTAATGACTCAATATTCGTGGTGGTTGATAGGTTCTCCAAAATGGCACATTTCATTCCATGCCACAAAACTCATGATGCTGTCCATATTGCAGACTTGTTTTTCAAAGAGGTGGTAAGACTACATGGTCTTCCAAGGAGTATAGTTTCTGACCGAGATACTAAATTTGTGGGGTATTCCTGGAGGACATTGTGGAAGAAGTTGAGAACAGACTTGAAATTTAGTTCCACGCATCACCCATAGACTGATGGCCAAACAGAGGTGGTAAATAGAAGTCTGGGCAATTTGCTGAGATGTTTAGTTGGAGATAAGCCCAAGGGATGGGATTTGATTCTACCACAGGCAGAGTTTGCTTATAATAACTCTGTAAATAGGAGTACTGGAAAATCACCATTTCAAATTGTATATGGAAATAGCCCAAGGACTGCACCAGAATTGAGGAAGATAGAACAAGGGGAGAGAACAAGTGCTGAAGCTGAGGATTTTGCTGAACACATCAAGCGTCTACATGAGGAGGTCCAAGCACACATTATCAAGATGAATCAAGAGTATAAAGCTAGGGCTGATCAAAGGAGAAGACATAAGGAATTCCAAGTAGGGGATCTTGTCATGGTGCACTTACGAAAAGAAAGATTTCCAGTGGGTACTTACAACAAGCTGAAAATGAAGAAATTTGGCCCCTGCAAGGTTTTGAAGAAACATAACTCAGGAAATGCATATGAGGTGGAGCTGCCAGATGGTATTCACATTTCTCCCATTTTCAACATTGCAGATTTAACAGAGTATCATGATGATGGTGCAGATGAGGAGCTGGTTTTAGAGCCATGCCCAATTCTTGCTTCTAAGAAGGAGGAGATAGAAGACATTCTAGATCATCGTGTGGGTAGGAGTACCAGAAACAGGCAGTATGAAGAGTATTTGGTCAAATGGAAAGGACGACCGATCGAAGACTCAACTTGGATTTCAGCAGCTGAGGTTTCCCATTTGGGATTTCCTCTACCATCCATAAAGTGACAGGGTCACTTTTCAATCTACCCTGGGTGTCTGATGCAGGAGCATCCAGAGGTATAAGGGCAATCCTGTGTCACCCAAAAAAAGTACTTAGACTTAGTTTCTATTTTATGTCTTTACATTTTTGGATACCCATTTGGCTCAAATAAAGGTTCCAACTCTCATAGTTCAACTATCAGTGCATTTGAAAATCTCAAAAAAATAGGAGCATGCAATTTGACCATCATTTTGGTGACCTAGAAGGTGTGACTTGGCCAGATGAATGTAATCAAGATTTAGAGCATTCCAGAAAAAGAATCAGGTCAAAAGGCCCCACGGTTTGAAAGTTATTGCAGTTTTTCAGGTTTTGGAGACCCCCTAAGAATGCTTCTGGATGCTTCTAGAATTGCACCGACTTCTAACGCAGCTTTTGGAACCTTCTATTTTGTCGGTGGATGCCTACTAGCACTTTCTAGAATGTACTCCTAGTCCTTAACCCTCCGAGGTCTATTTAAGGAGATTTCTGGCATTGTAAAAGGTAGTTCGGATTGGAGCTTGAGAGGAGGTGCTAAAAGGATAAATATTCTCCAGATTTATGCTATTGTAAGCCCGCAGGGCATGTTTTGAGTTTATTTTCTCTGCACTGTTTGTACCAGCTTATTTCCTCAGTTAATATAATTCCCCATTTCTATTGTGTCTATTCTGGTTGTTGGGTTGTGTCCCCATCAAAAATAAATCCTTCCCTAGATTACATACCAATATTTAATTCAAAGGAATGTACTAGGAATTGTACAGGTTTAAAATATTATTAAAATAATACATGGGATTAAAACTTAAACTATAACAATAGCCTAGTCCTTAAACTTATCCATGAGACATGACCCTCTTGGATCCTACAATCATTTATAAAATAATATAAAAATATATAATTAAAAACATAGACTATATGTTTAGAGCAAGGCAAGACACCTACTTCACACCCACTTCTTGAACTAGGATGTACCCTAAGACACCCCCACCAACCATGAAATAGTTGTAAGTGAACATACTATATATATATATATATATATATATATATATATATATATATACACACACACACATATAAACATGCATACATACATACATACATACATCTTTCAAAATCTAGACATCCACCCAAAACTTGGTGCTATGACAAGAGAGGGGACAAATCTGACATTAAGTCAACCTCCATTTTCCCAAGCTTCCCCACCTCAAGCCAAGATAAACACACCCTTCTAGGGCCCTAGGCACTAACCTAGATGATGGGCAGATTTCAAACTAATAAACCAACTTGCAAGATGGAAAAGTCAAGGACTTATTTAATGGTATGTTCTGCATCTTGTTAGAGACACTTTTAAAGACCAACCACTCTTCTCCATTTTTATTTGGCACCCATAAAGTGGAGTGTCAAAAAATGCCAACTTGTGGGACCCCTTGAGGCTTGTGAAACTCACCTAGGAGAAGGAGCGCATGGGGTGGATTTGTTATGTGTTTGTATAGGTATTAGTATAAATTAGATTTATAAAAGTAGTAGTATAGTTTAGACATGGAAAAGTGTTAGTATAGTTTAAATATGGAAAGGTCTTAGTTTAGTTTAGATTTAATATAATTAAGAATAAAGTCTTGTGTTTGAATTAGAATATCTAGGTATTAGTGTAGTTATTATAACATATATAAATATATGCTTCATTGAAAATGTTATGTAAGAAAAAGACATATATATTAATTGTTATTTACCACATAGATAAAAAAAATAAAATAATAATAATAAATAAATAAATAAATGTATATATATAATAATTTAATAAATATGGTACGTTGATCAAATATGAACTTTTCATGGCTAATAGAATATGGGTTAAATTTGTGGATGGGAGTGGTAGAGATCATGAGACATATGAAGGCTTAGTCTAGTACTCTAGGAAGGTTGCCACATACAATATTAATTATTACTTAGAGGAAATAAGATATATATTAAAAAAAATAATAGTAATTAAATAAATAATTGAAATAGATAGATTTAAGTATATATATATATGATGGGATGAAGGTGCAATTTTAAAAAAAAAGGGTTAATTAGGTAAAATCTACTAAGTGGGGAAGTAGTCAATAGATGCATTGTATAGTAAGAATTCAATATGATTATTAGAGACCATGCAAGCAAGTATGAATAGTTTAGAAAAGATGACTATTTGAAAATCAAAGTTTTTAAGAACTAAGAATTCACATAAGTTTAATTATATGAAGTAAGAAGGGTGGACTAGTAAGAGTTGATAAGTATCCAATAAGAAGTCGATAGATGAATCTCATGGGTAATCTTAAGAATTAGCAATAAATTGTAGAATGAAATTGATTCTAAGGTACTTAATATTAATAAACTAGAATGTAGAGATATTTAGACTAAAGTTGATCATGATACATGTATCAAGTCTATATATTAGTGGACCCTAGTCATTTCTATTCAGAAATCTTACTTAAGCTCCTTGTATTGATATGAAAATGTAAAGAGATTGCTATGCATAATCATAATGGTCTATATAATTTGAGGTAAATATGAATATTTCTAGGGGGCCACGTTTGCACTTATACAAATAGAAATTTCATTGTTAAAATACTCGAGTAAGGATTTATATACATATCTAGACATAATCCTTCTTAGTCAAAGATCCTTTGTCATCTACAAAGTTCCACAACTAGAATTATAATGTATGATATTAAGTAGGTTAGGGCTAAGAACTTTATTTGGTAAAACATTAGAAAATAGATTATTAGCTTATCATTACCTAGTTGAAGTTGGTGAAATTAGTAAGTTAGTAGGATGTTTGTCAATGTATGAAATTATCCTCTCTAGGAATAGATTTGAAGGAGCCATATGAGACTTACCCCATTTTCATGATTGTATTCAATGTAAGAATCAGATTATTCAATGATGTAATGAAAAGTTCCTTGCCACCTAAAGTGATACATGTGATGATTGTGATTCTTGAAAGGCAGTCAATCAATGGCTAGTGAGACTTCAAAAACTTGATATCTGCACTCTTGTCATAACAATCAAACTTACAAGGAAACCTTAACCCAAAGGAAACCTTAACCCAATGCTAGTATGGACTCCTTATTTGGTTATCACTATTATTGGATAATGTCTAATGTATAATTTAAATGTTGTTAAAATAAAATAAAAATAGTTGTGTTTTTGCCCTGTAGGTTTGGGCATGACACAATGATACCATGTCCCTCTAGCAACATGTTAGGAATACAACACCCAACATACCACTAAACTCAATCTCTAGCCTCAAGCCAACTATTAATGAGCAACTTGACTGAGAAAATCCTCTAGGAGATATAAGCTTAGGGAGAAAGAAACTACAAAGTATTAGGACTAAGAGGGAGTCACTCTCAACCTCTACACTAATTCAGCACAAGACGCATTAGGGAACTCACAATTCCACCAACCATCAACATTCTCAAACAACACTAACTAAGCTAGGGGCATAACCAAACTAGCCTACTTTCTCAAGAGAGAAAATGATATAGAGATGTGCCAAAGTCAACATCCCAAAAGGCAGATCTAGACTCATCAAAAGATCGAGTCACTCTCAAATAACAAGGCAACATCCACCTCAAGCAAGGAATGCTCATAGTCCGTACTTCTTCTCACCAAGGTGGAATGGTGTTATAGAAAAGACACAAAGCAAAGTAAAAATACCAAAAATTACCTAGTAGATTATGAAGATTTGTTAGCACCTCCCTAGGAAAACATGAAGGGTTAAACTTCTCTAATGGCCATAAATGTGATATGTCACGAGTGAATTGGCCTCCACTCAATAAAAGGGTACTCAAAACATCAATCTACACCTTTAGATGTGTGAACGAGTTTCTTTTTGTTCCCCAAAAATAATTTTTCATTAGCATAGTCTCATACAAAATTTTTCATCAAACCAAGCAAGAAAATGCAACGAACTAGGTGAGAAAGTGCATGACCACTTGATTCTCATATGAAATCTCAAATTAGCACTAAATTACCTTCAATCTAGAGTCCATAACTTTCATGTTTAGACTTTGATTGACTTAGTTTTAAAAGAATAAAAAAGATATATACAAGGACTATAGAAAGATGGAGCTTAGAGAGTCCTAAGATCTAAAATTTGACTCACCACTTAGGACGAAACATCATAGGTAAGTCAAACCATCTTGATTACCATGACAAGCAATAGATGAAATGTCCAAAACAACCAAAGCGAAGACATATCCAAAAAAACATAAGGCATGAAAATAAAGGCATTATAGACACTAACATAATCATTAATTTTCTTTCATAATTTCATTAGTTAAACATAACACAAGCAATAATGCACAAAGAACTAAAAGGTTTTCAAAGCAAGGGTACAAGAGTCACTTTCCATATAACAAGTACCTATCTTTTCAAATTTATTTCTAGAATAAAATAAAATTTAATCACCATTAAAACCATCCAATTATATTAAAAACTTTACCTCTATTACAAACACACTAGCATGTTCTCTATGGTATTATCCCTTGTATGTACTACTAGAGGTTCGAGACAAACATGGTAGAGTCACAACACAAAAATGGGTAGTAGTTGAAACACATTTAGAATAGTCATCATGAATTTTAAAAAAAGGCAAAATGAGAAATTATCAATTCCAACATTAAATATCAAAAGGCACACATTTCAACAATAAGTCAAATGTGATAATTGTTAGAAAATGAGTGATATATAAAACTTAATGATTATCCCAAGAGAGGAAAATACTAAAAACCAATGCTAGCCCAAAAACATGAGGAAAATACCTTTAGCCAAATAAAATAAGACATCAATCAAATCACATTACATGTGATGACTAAGAATAGTCACACAAGAGGGATAAACCACTACACAATGCTAAGGAATACATCATCCTAGTAGCATTAGAGACACACTCACTCACATCAAGTAGTATACCATCAGTAACCTCATGCATATGTAGACAACAATAATTTTCATGCAATGCATAATTTAGATATCCATCAATTTTAATAAAAAATTCCATCATGCTAAAGAAGTAATTAGTTTTGAGGACTTAAGTCATTAACCCAAAAGGTCTTAATACAACACCTACTTATTTGTAATGATTCATAATAAACACACATTTTTCAATGAAGGGAACCATTTCATTACTATAATGAAAAAATATAGAATAAAAAATAAGATTCATTTGTTTACTTAAAAATAGGAGAAAATAGGGAATAGTGAACCTTACTCCACAAGGAGAACAAAAGAGGCACTCAAAGCCAACACATGGACACCAATCAGTGGTTCCATATAAAAGGGTCACACAAGCAACTAGCTAAACAAGGCACATTAGTTCTATCTACAAAACTAGGAAGACTCACTTCCTTCTCCTCGTACTGCTCTAGTCTCATCTGCTAGACAACAAGTCCATCACAAGTAGATATAAAAGAAAGAAAACTTACAAGCTCTCTTTGTGACACTCATGCTCACACAAACACAACATCAACCATATGGGCAACATATACATAGAGATCCCAATGTTTGAACATGGGCTCTAATACTCGATGTAATGCCCTACCTAGAGATTCTTGGAACAATGATTTAATTCAAGCCAAGATTTTTTTTACAAGTATGAATGCACATGAAAACATCATATAAGGATCACAAAGATTGCAAAGAAAGACTTCACCAACAATCTAAACAACCAATGAATCTCCAAATAGAATGACAAACTATGGAAAATGCACAATTGAATTTGAATCAAAACATCTCGAATTCAAAAAGCAATGCCAAAGGATTAAAAAACACATAAGAAGGTATCCAAAATACTTCCTAAAGTTTTTTGGGTCAAACCAAAAGGTGTCTGTTTTTTTTCTAGATAGGTTTTTGCAATTACCATGCGATACTTTCTAGTATCATATGACCTTTTAGAAGAAGGGATGCAATAATTTTAGGGTTCAAAAGACACTTCTCTAAAGGGTGTGCAATACTTTACAAGTATCTTATAGCACTTCTTCAATGAGAGTGTGATACTAGAAAGTATCACACAATATATCTTGAAGAGATGTGCGATACAATCAGGGATTGTATGACAAATCTCTATTAGGAATCTGACACTAAATTGTATCACCCCATGTTGAAACATGATCACCCAGGAATACAAGAAATAACTTTAAGGAAAAAATAAAAAGATAAATAGAGTTCAAAACCTCCACATTGGGGAGTACCAGATCCATAATTTGAGGCATGAACACTTGAACACAATACTAAAAGATGAAAATAAAATCTAACCATCTAACAATTAGTGAAGGGAAAGTACATAATGAAACACCCTAGTGTACTAAAACAACATCGCAATAAACTAAAGCAACATCACAATAACCAAAAGAACCAACTAAGTATGAGGTTCCTCCCAACCATCAATAGCATCATAGACCACCATGGGTCCTAAATATTCCCCACATGTAACATCCCAAACTAATGACTAGGTTGTCAGAGTTATCTTATGAGGATGTTAATACTAAAACATGGTCCAACGTAAGAATAAGGAAATCTAACATGCTAGAATTAAAGCATAAGATAATCCAATAAATCAACCACATCATCTATCATATGCTAAACATCATACAAATAAGAAATTTAACATGCTAAAAAAAAGCAATAGATACTCCACTGAAGCAATACACATTATCTAATCTTATTCTAAACATCACAATATAGGAATGCATCAAATAATATAATATCATCTAAACATGATATCCAATGCATTCTAATGAAATCATAAATCACAAGAAAGCATACTCTAGAACTCAAAGTACCAAGTGAAGACATCTAGCAACAGTCTTACTAGGACATTATATTATCTTTGTATACTAGTACCCAACATTGGTATAGGTAGCTATGCCTCCCAACCACATAGAATCCATAGGTCTACACTCACTATGGTGATGGAGATAATGATCCAACAACAAACATACATAAAGAAAATGTCTATGACTAACACTCATGTGAGACAGTATGATGACTAAAACCAAGGACATAGACAATCCATAAACTACAAGTCTTGGTTAGACACGTAATGGGATACTAAGTAGGGTCTAACATCATCAAGAGTCTCTTGGCATTGACAAGCCCAAGATGGTACTGGTAGCTCTCCACTTCTAAACAGAAGGAGCACATCTCGAATCCTCTTTATTATCTTTATGTTTTATTGTCACTCACACATTTTATTTAGTTATCACTTGATTACAAAGCTTCTATATGCCAACCCTCAGGAAATAGTCACTGGGATACAAAGATAGAAACCCCCTACCCTACCCATGCTCATCCAATGATGAGTACCTATAGGCATGCATATTCCCAACCCATCCCCAATGATCATAACTGTTAGAAGTACCATGGAAGATCAGGCCTTGCAGGTCATCCAAAAAATGTACACACATGTACTCATGTGTGGTACACCACCATCACAAAGATCATAACACAAGGGCTAGATGAGAACACAAGAAAAATATCACTCAACTAAAAAAAGCTCAGGAGGATGGATTATATATGAATCGCAATAAACAATAAAACCATACATCATGAACTTATTCAACCATCCTCAATCTAGGAGTATGGATTCTACAAGAATCCTAATGATGCAACAAGACCAAACATGAGGAACTCACTCAATTGGTCTTAATTTGGGAGTATGGATTCTACACGAATCCTAGTGTCCATGAAAAAAAAGAAAAGGTCCAAAAGAAACAATAACATCAGGTATAAAATCACTCAACCAAACACACAGTTAGGAGTACAAATATGGCATGCATCCCAATACAAATATAAAAGTACAACAATGGTATGAATAACATCTTTTAGATAATCCAAGTCCATGACCAACATCATACCAAGAAAACTAGAGAAAATAGAGCGGCATACAAAATGAGGTAAAAATCCCAAAAAACTAGAAAAATTCAAAATTAAAGCCCATGTGGTCTTTGGGCACAAAACCCCCAAAAATATAATAAAATTTGGGTTCAGTCATTGTATGCAAAGCTAGGTAACATAACGACATGAAACCCCAAACCCTCATCCTAAAGAAAAGGAAAAAGTTCATACCCAACTAACTAGACAGAACCAGCAAACAAAAATGGAGGGGAACACTAATTCTAAGCCTCTTAACAAATGACTACCAAAAAAAGAAGTTGAAATGGAGTAGAAACAATAAAATGGGAGAGCCCTAGCTCATAGCAAAAATGGGAAAAACAAGAATATAAACCATAAAATGAAAAACCCTTTAGAAGTAGCCAAAAATTATGGTAATCCAAGGTCTCCTTGAGCTAGATCCAATGAGCCTAATCTTGCGATAATCCCATGCTTGTAGCTCCCACAATGAACAAAATAGTAAATCCTCATGAAGAAGATTTTGGGTTTTACTCTCAAACTTTCTAATTCAAAAGTGAGAAGTGAGGAAGTAAATTCCTTTTTGGATACTTATTCACTTTTTGAGTGAAAAATTAATTAGAGAAAATAACTAGCCAACCTAGTTAAAGTTCGAATTGACCCAAATGAAAATAGACTATTCTTAGAAATAAGAATTCATATACTGTAAAGCTACTAGAAATTAAAATAAAATAAAATAAATCCCAAAGACCCTAAAATCACATAATTTTCTTAAACAACTTTTGTGACAAAGAAAAACTCTAAATTCACAAACATGCTTACTTATCCAATCACATAATACAAATGAGTTTAGATTTAATAATCCCCTAAAGGATTAATTCAACAATTAAAATAAGGATACATCGAACATACATGGACGATATTAGTAAAATATGAATAGCTAAATCACTAGTAAAATATGAACAACTAAATCACTCACTCAATATACCATTACCAAGGATATAAATTCTGCATACTAAAGAACATGATCAAGTGAAATTGCATATAAAAACATAGCCGAAGCAATAAATGCATTAAATCACCTAATTTAACCATTTATTTAATTATACTAAAATAATCTATTTACATCACTCACATTCATATAAAGCATAACAATACAAGAATGAAGTAAATAACCATAGCATTAAATCCATCACATAATATAATTAGAGATATGTCCAAATATCGGATAACTAGATATCATCATAAAACACACTATCATCTCAAAATGGCATAATCATGAAATATGATCAACTAAACAATATAGTAGTCTAACATCTATGATAATGAAATCAAGGTATAAAATCTAACCCTTAGGTCATCTCAAATGTAAAAAATAATATGAGTAGCAAGTATCTCTCGAATCAAAATATGACAAGGTAAATATCTGCAACACAACCAATGAATCCAAAATGAGCAATGCATTTGTAATTATTTAAGAATTTAATAGATGTATTTTTCACAACATTAAAAAGGTACTTAAGACACATAAATGAACACAATCATAAACATGACTAACTATTGCTATAGTAACCTAGTCCAGTGTAGCACAATAATAGTACATAGTGCAATCTCTACACACATCTTAGAGTAATCATGAAACAAAGTCATGATACCAAATTGATCTTGGTAACCACTAGCACAAACCTTAGTGAACCATAAATCACATCATAATCTCAAAAATCAGCCATAATCATAATAAAAGAAATTGATACAATAACATAAATCCAATCACCTCAATGGTGTAGATCACTCATGGTCACAATCATGATCCCTTCTCAAGAAGAGATCAAAAAAGTTGCATCCATCAAGATGAATTAAAGAAGTCAAATGGGAGAGGCACTACAAGGTCATCTTGATATATAACCATGAACTTATCAATATATTCCTTAAATGCTACATCCATAGCCCTTTGAAATGTTTCTCTTGCATTTATCAGGCCAAAGTGTATCCTAACATATACATATGTTCCCCAAGGTGTTGTAAAGGCTATTTTAAATTGTTCTTTCTCATCCATAAGGACTTGGTTATATCTTAAGAAGCCATCCATCATTGACATCAATTCTGAACCAATAACTTGCTGCAACATAGCTTCCATGTTGGGCAATCCAATTGTCTTTTAATGATGCAATATTTAGATTTCTAAAATTAATACACAACCTAATATTCCCATTCTTTTTCCTGACTGATGCTAGGTTTGATACCCATGATGAATGTATGATTGGTTTAATTATTCCCCCATCCCTAAGCTTCATGAGTTCTTCCTACATTTTAGCAGCTACAGTGGGATTTGCATGTCTCTATTTTTATCTAAATTGTTTAACTCCTTCATTTAATGGTATTACATGTCAAAAAATATTCTCTCTATAAGCTTTGAGGTCATCATATGGCCATGAAAAATCATGTATGAATCTTCTTAACAAATCTATCAAAGATTTTCTAATTATAGGGGATAAAGTTCTATTAATGTATACCTCCTTTGGAGATTGAGAAGTGCCAAGATTGATCTCTTCAAGATTTTGTGGCTTCTTATCTACGGTGTCTTAATGCACTCTATCTTGGTTATCAAAAATATTCTCAAGTACTACAAACCCTTTAGGTACCTTTTTTGTCTTTAACTACAAGATTTTCTAGCCATAAATTGTTTTCTTTCCATCTACTATTTCTACTAGAGCATTGCAGTCCAATTCTTGACCATTATACTTATCCTCATTAAGAAGAAAGTTCAAGATATCTTTATCATCTTTGAATACTTGCCAATTTTTAACATTATTAAGGACAAAATGCTAATTCTCCGTCTCAATTTTAGATACACTAGCACATGATACATCATCAGGTTTGATTGCTACATTAACTAATAAATCATCCATCTTGTTCTTACTTCTATCCATCCAAGTAATTCCAAAGGCATCAAATGCTTTTATTTGGTCCCAAACAACATTCCTATACTATTTTAACCTTTTTTTCTTAGAATCACATGTCTTCTTAATTTGATACACAACTAACTTTGAGTTAGCAATAACATGCAATTTCTTAATTCCATGACTAGTTGCCAATTTTAATCCCAATAAAAGTGTTGACAATTGACTTTATGTAGTAATGTAATTTTTGTCATAAATGGAAACACATGATGCACATACTTGTAGTAAACCTCATAAATAATGATACTTAACTTTTGGTACTCAAAAAATTGTCTAAGTATGAAATTGGCTTACAACAGTATCATATTATGACCAGTGATGATAGACGGAGACTATATAAATGTTTATGATGATGTGTATAACCTCAAAAATTAGTATAGATAGTAGAGAAAAGAGATATTCATGATTTACCAATGAAATAAAATAACAAAATTAAGGAAAAGGATTTTTTTTGTATACAAAATAATTACTTGACTAATTAGGGCTGACATTCTAGATTTTTACTCTAAGTTAGAAAAGTATATTATGGTCTTAGCTAACCTAGAAGAAATGTGTGAAAAGGTATGGCATTTATGCAAAGGAAATCTTGCGAAAAGAAGTGCACAATTGTATTGTAATAAGTGATATGCAAACTTTTTATGAAGTGATATATGAAAAGTTTTGAGAACTTGATTTCATAATCTAAGATCATGCTAAGGATAGAGATCAGTCAAGAAAGAAGATGCAACATCTATATACTTGAAGAATAATTACTTGTTTGGGTAGTGAGCTCTTCTTGCATCTACTATACTACAACTCCTAACAAGGATTGAAAATTTCCTAACACAGACTCTCTATACTAAATTTACTTATTGACTCCTAATAGGGTCCATCCTCTAACAAGGAACATATATATATAAGTATATCATCTAGTGGGTATCATCCCCAATATGGTTTTCCCTTGACCAAGGTTCCCCTAGTTAGCAAAATATGATGTTATGAGTTCTCTTTATGCATGGTTATTATTACTGTTCAACATTACTTGTTTACTTTCTTATGCATGGTTCAAAGTAATTAATTATATCTAGTTAGTGAAAAAAGTGTGTAGAATATTGATTCACCCCCCTCCCACTAAATATCCCCTATTTCTAACAAAAAATTCTCCGTACTATACAACATTATTAGTGCATGTACAATTTAGGGTAAATGAATATAGAAATGTATTCTTATATGGAGATATGAAAACAATTCTTGCTCTTGATCCTCTTCTAGAATTATCTCCATCAAAATACATAGTCCAAATATTTTGGGAGTCCAAAAAAATTGTTACCTCTTGTACACTTAGTGAGGATGATATTTCAATTTCTTGAATAATCATTTAATCTCTGAAAGCATTAACCTCTATATCTAGAAAGCATGTAGCATCATTATCCATGTTTTCCTCAAACATATGGGTGACTCTGGGTTCCTTATCAATTTTGATAGCCTTATCTTCTATGTGAAAAGTAACATATGATAAATTACATTGTAGACTACCTCCCATTGCATCACTCCATTTCCTAGAGAGTAGTATCCCATAATATACGGGAATATCAACTACTAGGATAGTCATAGTTAACTCAACATTAGGGTAGGCAACTAATCTAAAAGGTAAAGTATTGATTGTATAACCTTAAATGACATAAAAGTGTTTGATGCCCATGAGTCAATCATGCAACTTTTTAATATTCTACCATTTATGACTAGACTAAGGAAGAAAGGATCAATGCCTTCTATGTAAGCTATAGAGGAGCTATCTAAGTACATCTAGGGTATTTTAGACATGATTCTTTTAACCTCTTTATATTTTATTTCAGGTAGTATTTTCTATACTATTGATGATTCATGTTCAATAGTGTCACTACTTCCTATGCAACTTAACCAATATAGGGCCTTATCGTTATGTTCTTTTATTCTAAACATTTCAAATAAGGGGAATTTGATAGTAATTTGAGATAACATAGAAATCATATCAACAGGATCATATGTAGAAGTTTTGGGAAGATTACCTCTAATTGTTTTCTCTTGAGAAACAAGTTCCTTCACTTTCTTAGTGACATTAGGGCTTGACTTCCTTTCTTGTACATTGGCTTTGACTATTTCAACTCCTTGAAACTACACTTTCTTTTTTGGTTCCCACTTTCTTTTAATGTCTTTGATTTTCACAACCACTAGATCTTCCTTCTTATTCTCATCATCCACTTTATGAGTAGTATCCTTAATGAATATACCTGATGGCTTGCCAACAACATTATGCATAGTCCTATGTCTTAGATTGTAGGTGCTATGCACTTGAGCTATCATCTTAGCAATGATTCTATAAATCTCCTTGTCTGATGGTTTTCTCAAGTTCATGTATTCAACATTAGAGATTATGTTGCACATTTTGCCCCTTTCTTGGTCTTCATCATTTGAAACCACTTGTTGATGGTGCAATTGGTATGCATTTCTCTAATTTTCAACATCATTTTTAGAGTCTTCTATATCATATGCATCTCCATTGTAACATAGGTTTATCATATTGCATTCAACATCGTCATGGTGCTCTTCTTCCTCTCCTTCCACACTTTGTGATGCTGATTTGCTATAAAAGCTTAAGAAACTACACAATAGTTAGGAGAATGAGGAAACTGGCACACAACACACCAAAGAACATCATTTGTCATGTTCACAAAATTTATTTGTAGAGGATCTAGTGTAACTTTATCTTTATTTCCTTGGAAAGGATTAGGGATGGGTTTTCCATCTTTCCATTGAGTAGTAAATGTTGGAAATATTTAGGATAAGAAAGATTACTAAGAGAGGAGGGGTGAATAAGTAATCTATAAAACTTTTAAATGATTCAGCACTTTAACCATTCATATTTCATTCATCTGATCTACTGCATAATTGAAAGATCAAGCATTCATTGCATATGTACCCAGAGATTTGATGACCCATAAACCTTCCAAATAAAAAGTAAAACTAGGGTGGGGATGATGCCTACAAAACTTCAATACTGTAGTATAAAGTTGGCCTGTTAAGGCTTACAATGATCACTTCTGGTGATCTACCCTATTAGGAGCAAGTAGGACTGCTAGATCCACCTTGTTAGAGGATTTACAAACATACAGTGAAGTATGCACTCTTTTAGGAGATTTACAAAAAGACTGTTAATTCTACCTTGTTAAAGGATTTATAAACTGATTCACCTATTAGGATGAAGTAGTGGATCTGCTTACATCTGTTTGCTAATAAGATCCTTTTTTCTTTGATCACCTGATGTGATAGATATAACCTTTTTGCTCCTATGTTGACCTTGTTGTATTCCTTTTACTCTATGGTTGATTCACTTCCACTTATCTCAAAATTAGCAACACCTTCTTCACATGCAAACATCACTCTCTTCATATCCATCATCTTGCAAATGATATCATACATTACATATATACCATTCCAATATTTACAATTGCAAGGTTGGCCAAAACACAAGTGAACAAAATATTACTGAGTCGACTCAATAGTAAATAACTCGAGTTCATTAAACTAGCTTGGTGACCTTCTGATACTTGGTATCCAATACATTACTTGGCATCATCATGCACTTGGTAGGAGTAGAGGCTCAGTTCATACTAGTCACACAACATTGCTTGGAACTTAGTAACCATTAGTGACTTGGTAGATATAGTGTCACTCAGTAGAAACTAACTTCTTTGTTTACCTTGCTGTGCTCGATGAACACTGAGTCCTTCATTTACCTTTTTCACTTGGTAAACACTGAGTCCTTTGTTTACCTTCTTCACTTGGTAAACACTGAGTCCTTTGTTTACCTTTTTCACTCGATAAACACTAAGTCCTTTGTTTACCTTTTTCACTCGATAAACATTGCTAAACTTCTCATGCTCGGTGAGAACTGTTTACCTGCTAAACTTATAAGATAACCACTGAAAGCTCGGTATACACTGTAGACTAAGTGATGAGCTAGATAAGCATTAAAATTTGAATAAGTGTTTCCACTAATGACAAATATATCATAATTCCAACAATCTCCCCCTTTGGCATTAGTGACAAAAACACTTATGAGCCAAAAATTATGTGCAAACTTTGATGTATTGATTTACATATATCTCCCCTGTACAATATGCACAGAGTATTTAAAAATATCTCTATCTTTACACATGGCTTCCTTATTTACATATATCTCCCTCTTTTTGACAATAATGCCAAATTACACAATATGTATTTACACAGAGACACCAAAATGAGAGATAAACTCAGAGTGTACCTTGAGAATAAGAGCCAAAGTATTATCCCAATTTTCTTGCAAAATTGTGCAGGTGGAGAATGCTATTTGAACTTCAGCTCAAAGTTCAATCACATGATCTGCAACTAAAAAATTGTTGTCATGGATCAATGTTTTGGAGTAAACAATGTGTTTTTGCATTGTGTCCATGATAGAAAGGATCATATTTTGAATGTCAATCAAGGTAGACCTGATCCTTGCTTCCTCTCTCAACAATTCTGCCTGCTTTTTTCACAAAATTTTGATTCTAAAATGATGGGATGAACTTGAGTTGGGGTCAAGTTGCAGCATTTGGGTACTGATCTTCATATCCTCATCAATTTTATTTAATTTTTCTTTGATCTCCTTGGTGTACTCGGTAACATCACAAAGTTTGGCAAAAAGTGAAGTTACATTATTAAACGAATTTTCAAGATTGGCCAAAATGGTGGACAATTTTTCCTATTTTATTGCAATGTGCTGAGCAATGTGCTCAAGCACCTTATTATCAAATTTCCTTTTAGCCTTTTCAATCAATTTTTCTTGACCAGAGGTGTCCTCATTGAATTTATTTACAGCCTCTTCTAACTGAATCAAAATGTGTTGAGTAGAATCTACTTCAACACCTATAGCATCTGTAATTATATTTTTGGCATTCTCAATTATTCTGTATTCCTTATCCCTTTCAGACCTTAACTACTTTTGCATAGCTTTCATCTCTATTAGTTGACTAGCAAATCTCATCTCTTCAATGGTAGCATTTTCATAGTCAATCTTTGGAATCGCTATCTCTGTGTCTAAGTCAATATCTTCTGGAATTTCCTTTCCAGTGATCAGAAGTCTTAATGGATGCTTTTGTTTGACTCTTGTGATGACTAGTTTGACCTTAGGAGTAGACACAATAGTGGAGATGGAAGGACTAGCAGTAAAAATTGGGATAGGACTTGAGGATTGAATGCCAATAGAAGTATTTACGAAAGCAAAAATTGGAATACTTCCCAAAAATGATGATACACTCGGTATAGTAGTATCTAAACTAACTGGATTTGAAGTAGATGCAGATAATGTTGACAAAATTGTAGAACAAGCTAGAACTGACAAAATTGTGGAACAAGCTGGAACTAACAAAATTGTAGAACTTACTCTTATACCAACTGATGATGATGGAGCTAAGGAGGCTAGCTCAATAGCTGAAGAAGAGGGCTACAACTCAGTAGATGAAGTGGTAGATACTTCCATTGATGATACCTGGAGTTGTGATGTGGTAGGTGCATATGATAAATCTGATGTAGATGCTATCAAACCTACTAAAGCTAACTCCAACCTTGATGATGTGATAGTTTTAGGTGGAGAGTGAGGAAGGGATGCAATAACTGCTGCTGCAATTTTTACTGGATCATCTTCCTCCTTATCTTCCTCTTCAGCTTCTTCCTCCATTCCTTCTTCCTCCTTGTCTTCTTCCATTAATGCATGTAGCTCTCTTGGTGAGACTATAATGGATGGAGTGTCATTATCATCACTATTACTGCTATCATCATCCTTGATTTCTACTAGGTCTTCACTGGGCTTATGTAGATGATAGATGTTTTTCCACATGTTTATTGCATCATTTACAACATGCTCAATGTCTTTGATTAAAATCAAATAGGTGTGAAATCTGATCATCATTTTACCTTCATGGTTTTTCATTTCAGTCTTTATTTCTACTCCAATGAGACTTGGTCTAAGATTTTTTCAGAGATTGCTCATAGATGTCTTTTACCATTTGGGTGGCTAACTCCCATCTCTATTGCAATCTCTCCAATAGTTCTTTTGAGATTTGAGAGGCAAGCTAGTCGAGGGAGTATTTCCATTTACCCATCTTGGAGAGTAACAGTTCCTCAATCTGCATTTTCTTAGCATCTATTCTTGTTTTAAATTTCAATGCCTTGAAATTTGTGATGCCTTCTCCTTCTTCCAATTGTTTGAGCCTTTTTTCAAATGTGGGTGGAGGCCTAACCAATATAGGTTCTTGTTTGCCTTTTCTAGTTCTTCTAGTGAATACTACAGTAGGCTTCCTTTTAGGTTTGGTAATGATTTCCTTACCTTTCTTCTTTGGAGGTTCTTCTTCAAATTCTTGTTCATCTTTTCCTTCTTCTCCTCCTTCTTCATCATCTTCTTCATCCTTGCCTTTTACTTCTATTAGCATGAGAGGACTGGCTACAGTTTTCAATTTAGCTATCTTTCTCTTGCCTTTGCTTGTGGCCTGTGGTAGCTTGATTTCAAGCTCAATTCTAGCCTTGGCTTCATCATAAGTTCCAAATGTAGGGATGTTAGGAATAGCTGGTTCATTCACTAGTGCCTCAATGATGTCTCTTGCTTCATCAATATTTAATTCATAAGGCAATGGTTTTACCCATGCCACTCGGGGTATGACTGCCTATATGTACACTTTATCACAATCAACCATGAAACATATATCATCTTTATAATCTTCAACAAGATTAGGAGGAATTCTAAACCTGTTATTCATCCTCTCCTTGAAGTCTTCAAAATAGTTATCCATGACTTTGTCAAAATTTTCACCCATTTCTGCTATAAACTCATTAATCTGATATAGACTTGGAATGTCTTTTCTCCATACTACTGTTCATTTTGATGGAAAGAATTTTTGCACATAAAAGAATAAGAAAATTAACAATGAAAAAAATTTACAAGGGCTATTCCTTGAAGTCCTAATACTTTCCATATTCTTGTTTAATTGTTTCAATAGTAATTCTACCAAGTCATATTCCAAAATTTTCTTTACTATCTTAAATGCTAAATCCACAGCCTCACACGGTACAATATTCAATTTACTAGAACTGTATAGTTTATATGCAATTACGTGAATGCCAAACTTGAGTTCCATGTCAGATATATTGTTAAGCTTCAATCCTCTTCCATCCCATTCTACTAGGGTTTTCTTCTACAACTCATCCCGACCTAGGGTTTTAGTGGTTTTGGCTTTGCTGAGCATAGGCAAACCCATGATCTTATGAATCATCTTCTTGGTTATCAATACGGGTTGCTCCAACCACAACTGACCATTATGTACATGGTTCAGAACATATATCACCCATTTAACTTGGAAACTCCTTGGTAGGTGTAGAATCTGGGTCAAGCCTTTTTCTTCTAAGTGTTTATGCTCAAGTTTTAGGGCTCCATCAACACATAATTTTCCTAGGGCATTGTCCATATCTAATGTACCAATTTATTGAATAGTGCATTTGAAATGAGCATGAATATCATTAACAAGAAGTACCTTACATGGAATTTTTGATTGAGCTCTGTGTGGGTCAAGTGATTCAGCAATTGTGGGCACCAGTTTGGATTTTGAGGCTTTCCATTCAACTCCTTTCACGAGCATTTTAGAACACCTCTTTGTCTTGTTGGTGCTCATGCTTGTGGATGCCATTGCTGCTTGGTGGATGATAAATTCTTCAAACAAATTCTTCATAGGAAATTTTCTTCAAATCACTTGGAATCATTGGCGTGCAACTGGAAATCTCTTAGCTCTGAGTATTCTTAAGTCGTGGTGAAAAATGAAATTGAATTCTACCCTTTTGATGAAAATACTATCATTAATGCTCGATACAAAGGTAGATGAGATGACATAGTGCTTGCCATTCTATCATCAATCTACTCAGTAAAACCTTGCAACTTAGTTGTTGAACAAAATCTTTGATATTCCCGACCTAGCTCGGTAAGGTCTTTAGCCAACCTTGCTTGGTAGATGCAACATAGTGAATGATAACTTTTCTTTGATCCTTGTATCTAAAATAATGATTTTATTATTTGCACTCTTTCACTCTAGAACTGCTTAAGATATGGCTAGAAGATGCAGTTCTTGATTCTTCTTAAATCTAATTGGAAATGGTGGAGTCACCCACTTCTTGAGTGACATGACCATTATTTGAATTGTCTTGCTTGGTAGATTTAGGAATCCACTATTGTCTCATCTGCTTATGAATGTTATTAGCTTTAGCTTTCTTTTCATCTTCAATTCTTCCAATATTCATGAAATTCTTGGCTATATGACCAAGTTCAGTACATGTGTAACATCTTATGGTTGTATCTTTCTTTCTTAGGTGATGTCTTGTACAGTTTATCCCAATGTGTCCATATTCTCCACAATAGTGACACCTGCACCAAGTATTGTAGTCCTAACCAAATATTTCTTTGACAATTTGTTCTACTAGATTGAATGTTTTTTATTTGCATTCAGATTCCTTGTGACCTTGTTTCTTGCATTTGTGACATTTCCCTTCAAATTTTTCTTTTTCTTTGCATTCATTAGCTTTGTGACCATGCTAATTGTAGTTGAAGCATTTACCATTTAATTTTGCCTTTCCATTACTCCAACATTTTTTTGATGTATGACCTATCTTTCCACAGTGATTGCAAGTAGGTCTTTGATTTCTTTGTGCACCTTGTTTGGAGGATTCACCTTCTTCCTTGTATCCAAGACTAGCTTTACCTTTTTATTTATGAAGATTTTGCTCATTTTGTTGATTCAATTGATTCATGTCTACTTGAGATTTCATCATCCTTTCATTGAATTTCTTTTCAACATTTAGGTCATTTTTCAGACTTTCATTGATATGTCTTTTAGATCTCAGATCACTTTGTAAGCTTGCATTGATTTGTCTTTCAGTGATTAAATCATTTCTCAAACTTTCATTCTTAGATCTTAGATCCATAATTTCTTCATTTGCATTGGATAGTTGACCTACAAGATCTTCATGCTAAAGGGATTGATTATTTCTTGCCTCTAAGTCTTCATTTGCCTTGTTTCTCTATTCCAAAACTTCACATAGCCTAATTGATTGGATTCCTTGTTCTCTTTTAAGATTTCTTACTTCTTCCTGCAGAGAACCATTCTTTGCTAGGAGTTCCTTGATTGCTTCATTAGCTTCATTTGAACTACTTGATGGTAAAAGGTCTTCAATGTTTTCTTCATCATACTGATGATCATTCATTTGTCTTGCAAGTTCCTTCCTTCTTTTTAGAGATTGAGAAAGATGCTCCTTTACTTCTTTGAGTTGAGCCATGGCAATTTCCAGATCTAGCTTTTCATTTTCAATAGACTTGTCAAGTCTAAATATCTCCATAGTCCTTGATCTTTGCTCAAGCTGTCAAAATTTATCTTGAGAACCACAAAGCTCTGATACCAATTGTTGGAAATATTTAGGATAAGACATATTACTAAGAGGGGAGGGGTGAATCAGTAATCTATAAAACTTTTAAACAATTCTGCATTTTAACCATTCATCATTCATTCATCTAATCTACTGCATAATTGAAAGATCAAGCATTCATTGCATATGTACCCAGAGATTTGATGACCCATAAACCTTCCAAATAGAAAGTAAAACTGGGGTGGGGATGATGCCCACAAAAATTCAATACTATAGTATAAAGTTGGCTTGTTAAGGCTTACAATGATCACTTCTAGTGATCTGCCCTGTTAGGAGCAAGTAGGACTGCTAGATCCACCTTGTTAGAGGATTTACAAACATACAGTGAAGTATGCACTCTGTTAGGAGATTTATAAAAAGACTGTTAAATCTACCCTATTAAAGGTCAATTTATAAACTGATTCACCTATTAGGATGAAGTGGTGGATTTGATTATAACTATTTTCTAATAAGATCCTTTTTGCATTGATCACCTGATGTGATAGATATAACTTTTTTGCTCCTATGTTGACCTTTCTATATTCCTTTTACTCTGTTTCTGATTCACTTTCACTTATCTCAAAATTTGCAACACCTTCTTCACATGTGAACATCACTCTCTTCATATCCATCATCCTAAAAATGATATGATAAATTACATATATACCATTCCAATATTTATAATTGCAAGGGTGGCCAAAACACAAGTGAACAAAACATTACTGAGTCGGCTCAATAGTAAATAACTCAGGTTCATTGAACTGACTCGGTGACCTTCTGATACTCAATATCCACTACATTACTTGGCATCATCATGCACTCAGTAGGAGTAGAGGCTTGGTTCATACTAGTCACACAACATTGCTTGGAACTCAGTAACCATTGGTGACTCGGTAGATATAGTGTCACTCGGTAGAAACTAACTTGTTCATTTACCTTGCTATGCTCAGTGAACACTGAGTCCTTCATTTACCTTTTTCACTTGGTAAACACTGAGTCCTTTGTTTAAATTTTTCACTTGGTAAACACTGAGTCCTTTTTTTACCTTTTTCACTTGGTAAACACTGAGTCCTTTGTTTACCTTTTTCACTCGTTAAACACTGCTGAACTTCTCATTCATTCGGTATCCTTTGGAATGCTCAGTGAGAACTGTTTACCTGCTAAAATTACAAGGTAATCATTGAATGCTTGGTATACACTATAGACTAAGTGATGAGCTAGATAAGCATTTAGAATTGACTAAGTGTTTGCACTAATGACAAATATATCATAATTCCAATAGTAAAGGGATAATTTTGCATCCTAAGCTGCCTATTGTAAGGGGTAATAAACTAAGGTTTATCACTAGTATTATGCTTATTGGCTTGGTTTTTTGAAGGATTCAAATTCTTTACAATGTTTAACACTTGGTCCATTGTATCCTCTTTAGGATTCTTTCCAACTATAGGCTTTTCACCTTCTTTTTTATTTCTAGGATTAAACAATTTTGGGTCATCCCTTCTTCCTAACTTACCACAGGATTTTCTATTATTTTCAATATTTATAGCCATCTTATAAGCCTCCTTTAATGTTCTAGGATACTTTTCCCTTAAAGTATATGTCATCTTACTATTAGAGTTATTAAAGCAAGTTGTGAGAAATACATCTTCACCAAGTCTCATTACCTAGAATAACTTATACATCCCTTTTTGAAATCTCACATTAAAATCAAAAGTAGATTCATTTTGGTTCTTTTTTATGTTTTTAAACTCATTCAACACAAAGCTATCATTGGTGTTGTCACCATATTTCTCCTTGAAAATATTTTCTAAGACATTCCATGAGGCTACACTATCATTAGGAAACCTTCTAGACTAGTCCCTAGCATCTTTAGTCAAGGAGTGTATAAATAACTTCATTACTACATCCTCATGCTCTACCTCATATTCATTAAGCATATCTATAAATTTTCTTAGGTGCTCTTCACTAGTCACATCATTGTTACCTAAAAAGTTAATAACCTTTTCTCTTAGATCATTAGAGGCCGGATGTGGAAACCCAAGGATGCCTACAAAAGACATTTGCTTATATTTCTCCATATAAATGGTTTTTCTCTAGAATCCTACAACACTTGAAGTACTTTCTCCAACAACTTGGTTTTGGATAGGGATTTGAGGCTACTAGAATTCCTGAGTCGCAAGTATCTAACAATTTGTGGTAGGGGATGAGGTAGGGGCTGATTGTGATATGTTTTGACTATTTAGCAAAGGTCCGCAAGTAGGAGTAGATGGGACAATTTGTGAGGATTGGTTTAGACAAGATGGTAAGGTAGAGTTAGACTTGATAAATTATATTTTTCTTCTATTTTCAATAGCTTGGGCTTCATTCTCAACCTTCTCAATCTCTTTAACTAAATCTTCTCTCTCCTGTCTATTCTTTTTTAAATCTAGATCAAGCTTAGACATGGTAAGATTCTTTAGAATATTTTGGGGCTCATTGATTTGGATTCCTATTACCTTTTGCTTCACCTTATCAAGGTGCTTTATAGTTAGGTGTATGACCTCAACCTCAATAGGTTTGTAGGGTTGGACTTTTGAGATAATAGGTCCCTCCTCTTTAAGAAGGTTCTCTTTCTCTTGGAAATCAAATTTTAAGATATCAACATCTCCAAATACATTGGAGTGCAATTTAGAAGATTTCTCTTCTAGCCTTTATTTTTCTCTTGTAGAGAATTCATTCTTGTAAACAAGTCATCTCTCTCAATGAGCTTGTTGATAGTGACTTGTTCCTTTTCCTTCTCCAAACATATATGTTTGGCTTCTTCTTCTCTAACCCTTTTCCTAAGAACTTCTATTTTTGAAAATAATTCTTGTAGGTCTTCAAGAGTGGCTTCTAAATCCATTGGGTCATCTAGATCTATGAGGTTTCTCTCCTCATGTAGGAGTTGTCCAGGATTGAATTCTTCATCCAAATTATCCCTATATTCCCACCTATGTTTCATTTTTCTCACCACATCTAGTACAACACGGATATCTCCTACAAAAGAAACCTTCTTATCATAATATATTTTCTTTTCTTGTAATGGGGTTATGAACATTTCTCCCAAAAGTTTGGTAGTTTTAGTTCAGAATTTAAGGGAGAGGATTCACCTTCTACCATAGGTTAATATTGACTAGGCTGACACATTACCCCTAGGCTTCCATGTAGGATTATAATCTTCTTTATTTTTATTTTGGTTCTTCATACCCCCTGGAGGTAATTATGTGTACAATGGTATTTCTGGGTTGGCCTTTGTAAAGATCAACTATTCACTATATAGCATTAGCTAAAAAACCTTTTGAATGATTCACCAACCTATCATGGGAAATTATTTTAAAATGGCCTTAGAGAAAGGAAAATATCATCAAAAATTTTCAAAACTAAATCTAACAAAGAGTGCCAATTAGAAGACTTTTAACACTGCACACTAGGTAATATAGATTATACTACATACAAGGACACTAAATAATATAGCTCATATAGAAAATTCTTTACACAATTTTCCAGTAGAGTCACCATTTTGTTGGTGTTTTTTGGACTACTAGGTTACTCTGAACCCAATACCAGGATGCATAAGACAAAATCAAGCCTAAGGATTAGCTAGATCCCATTCTCAACAGGATTAATCTTAGCTTTATACCAATTTCAATAGAGTACAAAGGGCTCTCTATACTTTAGGCTCTATAGGGCCAAGGTGTGTGTACCTTAGGGATTTGGATATAATTGGTTACTTTGATTTATTCTTGAAATATTGGCTCACTAATACTTCTTCATTTAGATTTATCCCCTATGGTAGATAATGATCAATATTCTTCTTAGATTTAAAACAAACTTCTTGATTACAATAGCTAGTTATAACTAGAAGGAAAGCTACTACAAATAAGTTTTGACTAGCAATTTTATTTCTTCATTACATAAATAGAAAATTAATTTTTGATTAATATATGCATTATGCAACCATATGAACATATCATCTTGCAACCGAATTAATTAATCAATGCCTTATCCATTGTGATATAGAGTAAAAACCACTAACTCTAGACCTATTTATTTGACTTGCAATTAAATTTTTTAGTAGTTAACTTTGAACTTTATTCTTATGACATCCCTCCCATATACGTAAAACCCTATCAATTATTGAAAGAAATTAATTAGCTCTTTGAATCAAAAGAAATCAATAAAAGATATACAATTCATCCAAATTATATTAAATTGAAAGAAACTTGTTCATTTCAATTCCAAGATCATAGATATCTAAAAATGGAGACAAAAATCAGAGACATGGATGTGCAAAACTTCCTTTTGTATTAATTTCCTTTGAAAAAATATATAGTACTAATATGAATCCAAATATAACTTAGAGCTCAAAAATCTTAATCACTCAACATTCACTATATTCTTAGATTTACAAAAATGAATAAATTCATACAATGGACATAAACTGGACCAACTATGAATAACATAAAACATTGAAAAAATCTACAAACTTCAAACCTCTACTACACATCTTGCAAACCCTTTTATAAGAAGATTGTAACAAACTTTAGATGGGAGGATGCATGTCAAAACCCTAATGGAAAGAAAAGGTGTCAAGACATGTCTAGAAAGTTACAATAAAAGCATTCTTCAGCATTTGAATCAAAATAGGAAGGTAGTTACAAAATCAACAGCTGACATTAATTGCACAAGTCTTCATTTTAATCAGACAATTCTTTAGCTACTCCTTGTTGGTAGAGCTTTAATTTCTCCAACCACCTCCCAGATATAGATGTCTCTTTTGGTGGGCCATTCAGTTGTCATAATTATTCTAAGTCTTTGATAGCTTTAGCCCACTTGAAATTTGTTATTTCTTTTGATTCTATTAAAAACTTATTTAAGTCTATTTCAACTTTAAATAAAGAATCAATCAATTTATTGAATGGAATATCACTACCATCTTCAAAAATTGATGTTTTTGCTTCTTGAATCAACACTACATTGAAAGAATTTGGCCAATCTTGCCAATCTCTCAACTTGTTGTTAGCATCCAAAATTGGTGGGATGCAGGGCTCAATCCCTCGTGATAAGATTTTAATCTTCCCTTGTATTATTTTCATCTTTCTAGTAAAGAAGTAAAATTAATTATTTGACTATCTCCAGGTTCTCATTTACTCTAATAATTTTATCAAGAAAATCTAGCTTTTTAGCCATCAATATAATTAGCCTCTCCAAAAACTAAGTGTAGAGCCCTAAAAGATTGGAAGTGGGTGATAACCATGCAAGTGCATCATTGTAAACTTTCTCAACATCTTGTAAAGAAAAATATAAAGTATGGTCCTATTGGGATATATTTTTTAGAGTCTAAGCTCTATGGTCTATCATACTTTTAAGGAAAATTATCCTTACCTCACCACCTTGTTGTGTAGATGGAGAATCTCTGCTCACTTTTCTTGGATTTGTATCCTTTGTATCAGTAGTTGTTTCTATTGTGATTCTGGTAGGCAATTCCTAGATACTCTATTCTCTGCTCTATTCTATAGTAGCAAGTTGTTCTACATTAGAAAGGTTCTCTCTTAGAGATGCAACTTCTATCTCTAGCCCTTGAGCTTTGGCCTCTACTTCTTTAATTCTCTTCTTGTACACATTGTTCTTCCTAAGTTCATCCTCATGTAACTTCCTGATATCAATATAATGAAAGGCCTTAGCTAATATTATTTCTATCTACTCCACTTTAGCCTCATTCATGAGTGAGAAGTGTTTCATGTATTTGGATATTTCTTTACCAAAGGTACCCTATAAGGTCCATATAATCATGTTCCCTTGATCTATGTTGTACACATCCATTAACTTGGGATTTTTTGATGTAGAAGCCATGCTCCATACTGCTAGATCTTTGGTATTAATGTTGAAATTTGATCCCTCAACAAGTCATTTGTCTTCAATTTCTAGGGTTACGTAAGGTTTAGGGCTGCTAGGGTTTACCCTTTATTCTTCTCCAAGTGGCCCTTCTAGCATGTGTGCCATAATCTTAGCATGGTTGATAAACATCTTCCATATCCTTTTTGGGTAAGGGGCATCTAGGTAAAAACCTTTAAAACTAAATTCTATTCTCTTCAATTCCCTTTCTACCCTCAAAATGTCATCAAATTTGGCTAGTTTATTTGCTGCCTCCCCTCAGCAATAATTTTTTTAATGAGGTCCTCATGAGGAAATCCCTTGGTTCTTGGCAACAGATAGTTTCCAATTTCTTTGAGGGTATTCCTCATCCAACTGTAAGGCTCATACATTTTGTAAGGACCAGTTGATAAATTATAGTGGTGGAGGAAAGAATGCATTTAATTTAAGGATTCTTTTCCAATTGAAATGTCTCTTAACATTGAGAACCTATATATAAAAGTGCCTCTATGCACCTTAGGTCCTAAGTACTATAATACCCCAAAATTGGCACATTGCCATGATTAACCAATTCTGGTCTATTTGATCATTTCTAAGTCTTATTTCACTAGGCAATTCCTATTTTGATCCTCGTGTCACTAAATGCACTTCAACATGGTCTTTACCTACAAGATCATCCTTAAAAATCTAAAAATCTAAAAAAAAAAAAAAAAATCTAAAAATTGCAAAAAGTCCTAAAAAAATCTAAAAATTACAAAAATTCTTGAAAGAAATCATTACCCTGGTGAAAACCTAGAAATAAGCACCTTGGTAATATCAAAAAAATGGAAAAATTCTAAAAAATAAAAGAAAAGAAAAAATCTCTGCCAAGAAGGTGGAAACCTAGTAAATACGTTCC
Source organism: Cupressus sempervirens (assembly GCA_028749045.1). Classification (NCBI taxonomy): domain Eukaryota; kingdom Viridiplantae; phylum Streptophyta; class Pinopsida; order Cupressales; family Cupressaceae; genus Cupressus; species Cupressus sempervirens. The sequence continues at coordinate 813,962,937 of CM053786.1, forward strand.
TCTTGTTCCAAATGTCGTATCTTGTAGTGCATTTTCTGGCTCTTGTACAATTGCTTTCCTACTTTTGTTTCCTACTTTCACTCATGTATCCATGGATTGAATCTTGTCATAACTTAGGGGCAACACCCTACAATGTCATAGAATCACTTTTGCGACAATCACTAGTGGTTCTCACTGCATCTTACTATGGTTTCCAGTGTAACTTTTTGAGATTCTCCTCATAAAATATCTTTTACGATAGTCACCAATGGTTCTTACAGTGTCTGCCTACTATTGCTAGTATCACTCTTTGAGATTCTCCTCATAGAATCTCTTTTGTGATAGCCACAAATGGTTCTCACTATGTCTACCTACTATTGCTAGTGTCACTCTTCAAGATTCTCCTCCTAGAATCTCTTTTGTTATAGTCACCAATAGTTCTCATTGTATCTACCTACTATCACTAGTGTCACTCTTCAAGATTCCTCACATGGAAGATCTCTCTCACGTCAGTCACTAGTCATCTTGACTACGTGTGTCTACTATTGCTCAGTCCTTCAAAGGTTCTTCCTAAAGATTTCTCTTTGACTTCAGTCACCAATTGTGCTCACTATGTCTGTCTACTATTGTCACCCTACTAAAGAGATTTCTTTCATGTTTTGGACATGGACACTTAACATCAAACCACTAACACTGAATTGCACTCAAAATGATGAATTTGTTTGGGATATGCTGAGTTTTTCTTTGTGTGTTTCTCTTTTCCTTTATCATGTCTCTTTGAGAAACTCGATGATGTGTTCTCTTTGCTTTTTGTTTGTGGTTTAGTTCCAAATAATTTGAAGCATGCATATAAGAGGAGTGTCTACTATAAGAGCCTCCATGTTGTATTGGATGGTCATCTATACCTCAACTCTTTTTATATGGATAAACAAGTGAGATTGGTTCTTCTTCTTACTCGTTGGAGTGAACTCTTCATGCTACAATAAATACTGATGCTCATCCTGCTAAGTGAACATATGAGTCCCTACAAGTATATCTAGCACACTTTTGTCTGAGGTTACAAATGCAAGGGTCATTGTAGATAGAATATTTACTAACTACTTAGCATAAGAAGGATCTCTTGTGTGTCTAGTGTTTCTACATGCAAGAAAAATTCTAGTCATCCTAGTGCTTATGCTAACTTGCTACATTAAAAGGGACAAATGTTCTAGTCATTCTAGCTTCTTGTGCCTCAAATGCTTACATTTAATCCTGACAAACCCAAAACGCATGTCATATTTATATTTCTATGATTACAATGTTAGTGGGAATTGTATGACATGTGGGATTTATCAAAATACTCAGTGATGATAACTCTTGAAGCTTGGTAACCAGACCAAAGGATTGTATCTAACCTTAGGGTTGGCATCTAGTATAGGCTTGCATTGCATAAGTGAATATTTTGATGACTAATTCAGTTCTTTGGTGCATCCTTGAATCTCTTTAGGGCTACCTATCACAATCAACAAAAATATTGAACACTACATGAGATGTTAGTACATTCACAATTTGCATTTCATATATAATCCCATCATTTCATCTCATTCTACATTCATTCAGTCATCAAATCAAATTTTTATTCATACATCACATCTACATCTCATAATCATAGCATAAAACATCTCATGTGGAACAAGTAACAAACACAAATAATGACACATATACATGATACATGACTCAAAATCTTATGTGTGTATATATATATATATATATATATCAGTATCAAAAGCATGCATCAGTGCAAAAAAATGAATGCCACTCGAGTGTTGTCGATCAAAGATGGTACAAAATGCTGCTGGCACACCAATGGATACATACCTAGGCCAAAATTGGAATGAAAACTATCTAGCTTTGTCATACTCTCTCACCTCCTAGAGGTGGTGGAGGAGGAGGAGCAGGCAGTAGTGGAGGCATATCTAGTCTTGTAGCTTGCCGTGTGCCTCCTAACTCTCATGCATATTACAAAAAATAAGGTACTTTCTCTGCCTTTTTAGGGCAACTACCACATATGCTGCAAATTAATATGTAGCTCTCATTGACTATAGTTGGATCTTTTCCTACTACAACTCTTCTTTCCTCTTAGCTGCTGCTAACTACTCTCAACCCACAAATCTCACGATGCTGCTCAGCTATCTAGGTATCCTACACAACTATCTAGATCAGTGGCTCTCCTAACTACTAAGAGGCTTGTCATATCTACTCTCTATCTCTTCTCAAGGCATCCTAAGAGTTGGCAATAGGATGGTCCTATATCTCCTCATCAATCTACTTGGTCTATTGCTCCATTGCCTCCTACTCCTCAGTGTAGGGTCTCTACCACTGACCTTGATCTATCCCACTATAACCTGCACTTAGATCACTCCCCATCTACCAAGGTAGGATTTGTAAGTGTCACACTTGGTGCATCACCTATTGTGGTGCTTGCTATGGCTTCTATGGTCCCTACTATGGTCCCTATAGTCCAAGAGCTACCATCCCCACTAGACCAATATACCAAGGGAAGGGATGGCTAGAAAAGAATGCTTGATAGGCTGGCATCATCCCTGTATCTACCATAGTTGGTAGGTAGTCCCACTGTGTCATAACCAAGTTGCACACATCGATCATAGACCTCCCTAGATCTAGACTCTATGACCATTCTCACTCAACATCCCTGGCTAGCCATGCATAAGAGTAATACTCCTATGGGATATCTTAAGGCCATCCATACTGACACCACACATGAGTTAGAGGGAATCTCTCTACAATCTAAGTAGATTGGCCTATCAGTGGTCATGATACAAACATGTGGCTTAGATCCTAGGTTGCATTGTCCTAGTCCTTAATCTCTCACCAAGGACACCATTTGATGGATACTAGGTCATTGAGATAGGCCCTCCGCTACTCAATCTTACCTAGAGCTGCCTAGGCAAGCTAGCCTTAGTATTTGCATATGTAAGGCTCTGAGGGTTGCTTCTCATCCTTAAAAATGGGCCACATAATTGGTAGATGCTCCCATGCCCATATCTATAGAACATAAACTCCAGTGGCCATGCTCCTCTACTCATGATACACTATCGCATGCATCTCATGAAACATATGCATGAGCATACAGTGTCCCCACCTAAATCTCTCTAGGGCATCCAACATCTACCAAAGAATCTGACCCCAACCACACTCTAATGTAGGCTCCCCTTTGTCAGGCATCAAGAAATAGCTAACAAAAATTGCCAAAACTAAGGCCAACCTATGGGTGGGACCATAAGTTTGGACAATCTCATCTGATGTGATAGCTCACCCCATAATCAAATCCTACCAAAAAATGGCCCACAATACCTCCATGCCTACTCTCGAGGCTGTGTCATATACCACTCTAGGCTCATGGAAAGGTATGCGTAGGATCATGTATATATCCTCTAGCATAATGGTCATCTCTCCCTGTGGTAAGTGGAAGGTGTTCATTTTTAAATGGAAATGCTCCACCAATGTTGTTAGTAAGCTGTGATTCACTAGCACTACTTGGATCCAACATAAATATGATAACCCTAGTCTATCTATACGCACCATGTTTGCATCATAAAAAATCTGCAACAATGCTCCATATGGTAGATAATGGGACCAAAATCCAATATCATCAAAGGTAACCTACACACATTAACAAATACAACATGCAAATGATCAGTCTCCACTCGACAGATGAGCATGAACAAGAAAAATACAACAAAAAAATCAAAATTCAACTTCAAATTTCACAAACAACACCAAATTCTCATGTGGAGATTCACTTCCTTGTGCAAGATTGTACATCTTCACATGAGGATTCACTTTCTCACATGAGAAGCAACCGAGGAATTAGCAAAATCTACCCAAAAATTTGCACTTTCCACATGAAAGATGGGTATCTCCCTCATAAGAAATCTCACCATTGCATATGAAGAAACACTAACTTGGTAGATCTTCACATGAGAAGAGACTATGCCTGCATGAAGAATGAGATCCCCATGCAAGAATCAAAAATCACATTCACAAAATAATAAAAGCACATGCAAAAATGCATCGAAATACATACAAAATTAAATGCAAGGCAATTTTATCAACTACTCATTGGAGGTCCATAGTCAACTAGCCAACTATGTCATCGAGAGCACTTGAATTGATGCATATGCATGGGGACGACCATTTTTTCCTTAGAGCTCTCCTATTTACTAAAGAAAAAAGAACAAATGATTTGAAAAGTACCATTTCCGACCTTATATAGGTTTTGACCTAATTTTTCAAAATGTTCCAATTTGCGCAAAAATCATCCCCTAGCTAATTTGACTGTTATGAACCCATTTTTGAGATTGAATTCGAAATCTGACACACTTAAACAACTAAAAAATGTATTTTATTTTTTTGGGACTGGCATGATAAAACACTTGTGTACTACATATTTTTTGATACTTTGTGAATCTTAGAATCCTTTCACATTACAATTTCTTCAATTTTTCTCAAATTTTGAAAATAGTCAACTCTAGTCAACCACTAGTCAAACTAGGTCTTCTAGACCTCAAAAGAACTCCAAATTGGCTCCAAATCTTTCTTTTGATCATTTTAATCTCTTATGTATTCCTCATAATATCATATTTCCTTTGTATCTCTTGATATACTACTCTACATCATATTTCTGGTGTGTCATCTTTCGATTTCGCTCCCGAGGGGGTAGGATGATTACATCATTGTGTTGGAATATTCAAATAGGAATAATGCTTTTGAGAGGGGGGGTGTGAATCAGAAGTATTGTACTTTGACCATTAAATTTTTTTAACTCAAAATAGATTGCATGTATTTAAACATATCAACCAATTATGAGAAACACATAAGCATCACCATATAATGCTAGAAATTTTGGTAACCTAGAAACCCTCCAGAAATAAGAAGGTAAAACTGGGGTGGGGATGATACCCACAAAAATTACTGTAGCAATAATGTTTACCACTTCTGATGATCTGCTCTGTTAAAGGCCTGCCCTGTTAGAGGCTACAACACATTTTTAAATGTGACCTTGTTAGAGGATTTACAAACACTTTACAAGAAGTGTTACCTTGTTAAAGGATTTAATCACCTATTGAAAGGATCTAAAAAATAGTTGTTAAGCTAACCTATCACCATAGGGTTTCTTTTCTAATATAATTGCTAGAGAGTATTAGGTATAATAAACCTGATAGCTTACAATCCTTCGATTGCTGAATACATACACTTGATCTTCTTTCTCTGATCTTGATCCTCTGTGATCTGATACTCTTCACTCTGAAAATAGTTTTCCTTACACACCCTCATCCATCCACGCATACAATGAGATTTAGTCTTCCTTATAAAGACATTTGAAGACTTAGGGTTAGGTATGGATCTATGATCCATATTGAATCTCTATTTCCCGCTCATTCCTTTCACATTTACTATTGGTTGCATGCCTTCTCCATTTTTTTCATTGGCTGCATGTAGATTGCATAGGAAAGACAAAAGATTCATTCTTATCTTTTTAATCCTTTGAGATTCATCATATGTTAGCCATGAAAACAATTTACATATGCATTTGTAAAGTTACAAACTTATATGTGCATTTTGTGTTGCTCGACACTTACTGATTCCTAATGCTCGACACTTATATTAAAATGGCTTACTCGGCTCCTGTTGTATTTTTGTATTGCTCGGCATCATTTATGACTCAACACTCAAATACCACTCAGCACTTGTATCATGCTCAGCACCTAAAGATCACTTGGCACTTGATCGTCACTCGACACTTGATCTTCACTTGGAACCTGAAGGCTGCTCGACACCTGAAGATCACTCAGCACTTGAAGGCTTTCCTGACTTGGCTCATGTTGTGGCTCAGCATACATGGTGTACTTGGCTCCAATGTAGAAAGTGGTTAAGTTGTTGGCACTCAAGTGTCAAAAAACATTTTGAGGCTAACAATCTCCCCCTTTGAAATGAGTGACAAAAACACTTAACTGACCTTATGAGTACATTTACTAATCTTCTTGGTGTACATATAGAGGTTTTAAAATCTTAATCAAAATTTTTTAATTTACAATATATATACCTAAAAATTATTGTAACTCCCCTTGAGCTGATTGTCCAAAATTTGATGTTGTGCATCATGCTCTGCCTTTTTATCTTATCTCCCCCATTCTCTCATCTCCCTCATTCTTGTCTCTCCCTTATCTTGTCTCCCCCTTTTCGACACTTATGTCAGAGGGTTTTAAGGGTTAAGACCATATTTCACCAAAAATGTGTTGTTTACCTCCATAATCATCTTGAGAGCTGCATCCCAATTATGCAAAGCAATCTCCAATGATTTATGCTAGAGGGTAGTCTCTATACCAAGGTGAATAAGTCCATCTGAAGTAGAAAGATTTGGATCTTTCTTGAGAACAGTTTCTGCATAGACTTGTTGTTTATGGAGGACTTCCAAATGTGGGGTAATGGAGGACTGGAGCTATAGTAGTTTTTCCTTGATGCTGGTCTCTTTTGCCGTTAATACAGCTATCTCTTTCTGAGTGTGAAGCATTTGAGCAAAATGCTTCTCACTTTGAGCTGGATCTTTTGGTAGTTGCATGCTAGAAATATTAAAATTTCTCTCCAGGCTCATTATCTTTTGGCTGGTCTCTTGTGTGAAGTATGAAAAGTCACACAACTTTTTGTACAATGAGAATATATTCTCAAGTACCTTTTTCACTTTATCTATGACCTTTTCCAATTCAATCTGTGAATGTGCTATTTCACTAGATATTTTCTCATTAACTTTTCCTTGAAATTTTCTTTTAGACCATTCCATAAGTTTTGCATTTGTCTCTTGGTCTGCATTTGTCACCTGGTCAACAATATCTGATAATTGCTCCATGATATGCTTGGACTCATCTGGTGACTGAATACTAAAGGCATCCATAACTATGTCTTTAATTTCAAGTAAAGTTTTTTTTTGTTGATACTCCTTCCTAAGTATCTCTTGCCTCTTTCTTCTATTTAATGCTTTCTGCACCTCATTAATTTGATCAATCTTTATTGTTTTTGAGTCATAACTTGGTATGACTATCTCCTCATCTAGTTCAGGGTCTCCATAGTGAAATACCCTTGCAACTTTTGTAGAGCTTGATCCTAGTGCTGATATTTGTAATGGCTTTTCTGAGGGAGTCCCTGAGGTAGGAAAATTTATCAATGTTTGTATTGCCTCCTACTCTTTAGGGGTTTCCTCTATTTTCTCCTCCTGCTGTCTACTTTGATCAATTATTGTAATCTTAGCAAGTGCACCTTGAGTTTGTGTTGTAGGATCAGATGCAATAGTCTATCATGTTTGTTCTATTGATTTTTCTCCTACTATACTCGGCTTCTAAATTGTGGTGTCAACTATGCCTATTGAAACAACTGTTGGCATTTGAAGTTGACCACTAGTAGCTATAGAGATGATGGAAGGTGGTTCTTGTGGATTCACCTTATCTCTAATTGTGTTTTCTACTAGTTTTTGTAATTCATCCATAATGACCAATACTGGATCTGCACATAATCTTGCTTGTTGTATGGATTGGTCAAGGATTCTTTTGAGATCTTCTGCAGTTAATGGATTGATGTTCTGAGCAGAAGTGTTAGGAACATCTTGTACTATTACATTTTCTACAGGTGTGATGGGTACATGAGGAGGTCTAGAAGGTGGAAATTGTGTGTCTTACACACTCTGATCTTGTTGCTACTCTTACTCAGCTATTGCCATTTCATTTTGCTTTTGTGTCTCCTCCTCTATTTCTTTCTTTTCTTCTTCCTTCTTCTCTTCTCCTTGTTTCTTTTCTTCTTCCTTCTTTTCTTCTTCTTGTTTCTTTTCTTCTTCCTTCTTTTCTTCTCTACCTTGCTCTACTTCTATCTTCTCTTCTCTCCTTTTTCTTCTCTCTTTTGGTGGAGCAGTAGCTTCTTCCTTGTATTCTTCTTCAAGAAAATCTTCAATCTTTTTGTACAAGTTCCTCCATGATTTTGTTGTTCTTTGTACAATATCTTCCATTTTATTTTAGAGAATGAAGAATGCCTTGTACTTAGGTGTAAACCTAGTATTGTGCCTTTTTACTACTTTCTCTATTTGCTCCTTAGTCAAATCAAGTAGTATGCTTTCTAGGGTTGTTTTTCTCATCTCCTTCTCCATTCTCAAACAGAAATGCCATCTGTTTTCTATAATTTTACGTAGTTCATCTGGCAATTGTCCATCTAGTTCAAGAGGAGTGTACTTGAACTATTCCATCATTCCATAAACTAATTCTTCTATTCTATTCTATTCTTCTTTAGTGAACTTATTGAATCAACTTTATTTATGTTGCTTAAGTATCCAGTTCCAATCCTTTTACATAATGTATCAACTAAAAAATTGCTTACCTTTTTAGATTGATCTTCTTCATCAGTATTAGGTTGAGCTACACATTTTCTTCTTTTCCTTGGCTCTTCCTGTGTCTTCTTGATTGGTTTCTTCTTTTTAGCTTCCTCTTTAGCTTTTTGAGTAGAGGCCCTTGTTGTAGCTCTAGTTGTTGGCTTTTGGGGTGATGGCGTGGCAGTTTTCTTTGGTTTGGGCTGAGCTGGAGGTTGATCTTTTACCTTTCTCTTCTTTGACTCAGCCTGCATTGGTGCTTCCTTGGCTTTTTCTTCCTTAGCACTCTCCTCCTTGTCTTCACCTAGACCTTGATTTAATTCCATTGGGCCTTGCTCTTGTTCATCCCCATTATCATTATCTTCTTCATCATCTTCATCATCTTCTTCTTCTGCTACCTCAAATTCCTTTACCAAATTTCTTCTTTATTTTCTTCAGCATTTTATCTTTCTTCTTAATTACAAAGGAAGTCTTTAATTCTATTTCAATCTTGGCTTTGACCATATCATATGTACCAAAAGATTTGGTAGACTTGTATATTCCTTCTGCAAGCAAAGCAGTGATAGCTATATATGCTTCATCCACATCTAATTCATAACCAAATGGCCTTAGCTATCTCACCCTTAGAAATTCTGCTTGAATATAGGTGGAATCAACATCAACTAGGAAACATATGTCATTGATGTGTTTTTCCACCAAGGAAACTGGTATTCTTACCCTTTGCTTCATGGATTTCTTGAAATCCTCAAAATAGCTTGTCATTTGGGCTTCAAAGTTATCACCCATCTGATCAATGAACTCATTTATTTGTGTCATTGCAGTTTTGTTAGAGTCCCAATTCACCTTTCCTTTAGAAGGAAACTCTTTCATAACATAAAAGAACATACACATAAGGACTGAACCAAATTTTCACTTTGCACCTTTTGATCTCCTTATAGCTCCTAGGTTTTCATTTATCTAATGTAACATAAGTTCTGACAAGTCATATGAATGATATTTCTTTACCAGTTTGAATGCTAAATCAACAGCTATGCATTGCACACTATTCAATTGATTGGATTGATAGAATTTGTGGGATATTATTCTCATAGCAAAATTTAGGAGAGGATCAGTGATGGTATCAATTGTCATACCTCTCTTATTCCATTTTTCCCCTGTATTTCTTTCAATGATTTCTTTGGAATCATTGCGTAGGGTCTTAGTTCGATCTAGGGTTGGGAAACCTGTAACCCTATGAACTATCCCTTTAGTAATCTTGACTAGACCTATTTCCAACCAAAAACATCCATTGTGTATTCTTCTTAGAAGAATCAGTATCCATTCAATTTTGAATACTGTAGGATAAACTAGGGCATTGGTCAAACCCTTTCTCTTGATTATCTTTTATTCATCCTTCAAAATTTTATTCTCACATAGTTTGTCATAGGCTTGGAAAATTTCATGATCACCTATGGTTCCAATTTTACATTTGTAACACTTCCTTACATTTTGCACCATAACTACTTTGGATGGAATAATGGATAATGCACCGGTAGGGTCATTTTTGTAGGCGACTTCTGGAATGGGCTTGAATTTAGGTTGATTGACTTCATTACTAACCAATTGTATTTAATGACTTTCCTTCCCCTTAGTGGTTCTAGATCCAAATGCCATTGTTTACTAAGCTAGGGTTTTAAAATGTAAACAAGCTTTCAAACTCTACGTAGCTCAGCACTTGAATGAAATATCTCAAGATCAATGAAAACGCATCTTAAGAGGTTGCAATCTACTTGGAATGCTAGATTCTCTACTATGAAGTCACTCTGCACTCTTTATCTTCCTTTCTTCTTGATCGCGATGAGAAAAAAATGATTGAGATCGTGATAATATACCCTTATTTCCATCGCATTAAATGCTCAACTACAAACTTGGCTTGCACTACATTTCCACTTTACTCGGCTTCCATAGGAGTTACTCAACTCAGCATCAGTTATCAACTTGGTCTTTGTTAGGAATTCGGCATCCACTAAAGTTTTACCCGACATCCAAAGACAGCTCAGCATCATCATTTAAAATTTTGTCTTGGCATCTTGTTTCATGTAGATTTATACTTTGCATTGCTTCTTCATGGTTTAGGGCTGATGTATGATACTTCCTTATATGTATTAACCCCATAGACTCATCTCGAGATTAATTGGATGAGAATTGATCACTTGACCTTATGGGTGAAGTGACCCTTTCATTGGATGTACTTGATTCATTCTTTTTCTTCCATGTCTTCTTCATGTCTGTTGTGATGTGTTCCACATCAATCTTTTCTTTGCCCTTGCTTGATTCAATTTTTGGTGCTTTTGACCTTGTAGGATAGTTTCTGCTGATATGACTAGTTTTCAGGCAAGTGAAACATGTGGTTTGGCTTAGGCACCTGCTATAATTCCCTCTAAAATGTGTTCTTATGCAATTTTGTGGTATATGTCGATATTCTTGACAATAATGACAACTATACCTAGTGTTGTAATCCCAATGGTACTGACTTTCATTTGCTTTTGTTTTTGTTGGTTGATTTGATGTCCACATAGGCTTTGATCTGCATTCAAATGCTCTGTGTCCATACTTCTTACAATTAAGACAATGTCCATCAAATCTTTGTGTCCTTGTAACTCTGGATCTGCAATCTTGTGTCATATGTCCTTGCATATTGCACTTGTGACAGTAACTCTTGTTTTTGGGCGTGTTTGTCTAATTGATTCTTCTACTCCTGCAAACATTAGTAGTATGCCCCCTTTTATTACAGTAATGACAAGTAGGTTTGGAATCCTTACCTTTTTCACTTCTTTTCTCAACACTCTTTGATGATTCTCCAATTTCAGTGCTATTGTATCCAAGTCCTGATGTATCATGGGCTGATCTTGGAAATTTCATCAACTGTTCAAAGTACTTGATGGATTCACTTGATTTGTTGAGATTCTCTGCTACCTCTTATTCTCTATTGAATTCATTCTGCAGTTGTTCATTCTTCATCCTCAAAGTAGAGATCTCAATATCTTTCATATTGAGTTCATGATGGAGATTCATCATTTGGGCAAGTGTATCCATCTACATGTTTGAGATCCTTGATAATTCAGTACATTTTTCTTCAAGTCTATTTGCAAGATTTCTTTTGTCATCTTCCATCATGACTCTATCCTCAACTGCTCTTTTCTTTTGTTCAGTGATTTCACATAGCATTATGGCCTCTGATTCATGTTCCATCTTGAGAGATCTTATCTCATCTGTTTGAATTTTGTTTTTCCCCATCAGTTATGCTATTGTTGCATCAAACTCTTTAGTGTCTCCATTGGCAAATAGTTTTTTGGTATCTATCTCCTTTTGTTTTGTATCATTTTCAGCTATGGCTATATCCTTTCTTCTTTTCAAGGAATTTCTCAGTTCCTCCTTTGCTTCCTCTACTTTGTGTAGAGCCAGTTGCACATCAATCACTTGATTGTCAATAATCTTTCCAAGTTTGAAGACTTCCATCTTTAGATCTTTTCCTCCAAGCTATTAGGCTTCCTTCTTGTGAGAACTTGTAGCTCTGATACCAATTGTTGGAATATTCAAATAGGAATAATGCTTCTAAGAGGGGGGTTGAATCAAAAGTATTATACTTTGACCATTAAATTTTTTTAACTGAGAATAGATTGCATGTATTTAAACATATCAACCAATTATGAGAAATACATAAGCATCACCATATAACACTAGAAATTTTGGTAACCCAGAAACCCTCCAGAAATAAGAAGGTAAAACTAGGGTGGGGATGATACCCACAAAAATGACTGCAACAATAATGTTTAACCACTTCTGATGATCTACCTTGTTAAAGGCCTACCTTGTTAAAGGCTACAACACATTTTTAAATGTGACCTTGTTAGAGGATTTACAAACACTTTACAAGAAGTGTTACCTTGTTAAAGGATTTAATCACCTATTGAAAGGATCTACAAAATAGTTGTTAAGCTAACCTATCACCATAGGGTTTCTTTTCTAATACAATTGCTAGAGAGTATTAGGTATAATAAACCTAATAGCTTACAATCCTTCGATTGCTAAATATAGGCACTTGATCTACTTTCTCTGATCTTGATCCTCTGTGATCTGATACTCTTCACTCTAAAAATAGTTTTCCTTACACACCCTCATCCATCCACACATACAATGAGATTTAGTCTTCCTTATAAATACATTCGAAGACTTAGGGTTAGGTATGGATCTACGATCCATATTTAATCTCTATTTCCCGCTCATTCCTTTCACATTTACTATTGGTTTCATGCCTTCTCCATTTTTCTTATTGGCTACATGTAGATTGCATAGGAACGACAAAAGATTCATTCTTATATTTTTAATACTTTGAGATTTGTCATATGTCGGCCATGAAAATGGTTTACATATGCATTTGTAAAGTTACAAACTTATATGTGCATTCTATGTTGCTTGACACTTACTGATTCTTGATGCTCGACACTTATATTAAGCTAGCTTACTTGGCTCCTATTTTATTTCTGTATTGCTCAGCATCATTAATTACTCAACACTCAAATACCACTCGACACTTGTATCATGCTTAGCACCTAAAGGCTACTCGGTACCTGAAGATCACTAGGCACCTAATCTTCACTCAGCACCTAAAGGTTGCTCGAAACCCAAAGATCACTTGAAACTTGAAGGCTTTCCTGACTCGGCTCATGTTGTGGCTTGGTATACATGATGTACTTGACTCCAATGTAGACAGTGGTTAAGTGGTTTGGCACTCAAGTGTCAAAAACCATTTTGAGGCTAACACATTGAACCTAAATTTCAACTCAATCCTAATCTTATGTCCTTATCACTTGGGGCATCTTGTTCCCCTCTATCTGGTATCTTTGTTATATATGTCATCTTTTCATTAGCTGATCATTTCTTATAACAAGTTTTATCAGATTTCGGTAGATAGGTATTGGGACAATCTAAACCCTGACTCCTAGGGATCAAGCCTTGTTCTAGGGATGATTCTATGACTCATGATAGATTTTTTAATCTCTCTTATCACTATAGATATCTAGGTGTTCTATCTAGATTCCTTAAGATTAAGCTTAGTTCTAGAGATAATCTTTAAAAACTTATCAATCTAGGTATCTAGGTGTTCTATTTAGGTTTCTTAAGATTAAGCTCCATTATGGAGATAATATTTAAAAGCTTATAAATCTAGGTATCTAGGTGTTCTATCTAGATGCCTTAAGGTTAAGCTCTATCCTAGAGATAATCTTTAAAAGCTTTCCAAGCTAGGTATGTAGGTGTTCTATCTAGATCCCTTAAGGTTAAGCTCTATTCTAGAGATAATCTTTAAAAGTTTATCAATCTAGGTATCTAGGTGTTCTATTTGGATTCCTTAATATTGAGCTCCATTCTAGAGATAATCATTAAAAGCTTTCAAAGCTAGGTATCTAAGTCTTCTATCTAGATCTCTTAAGGTTAAGCTATATTCTAGAGATAATCTTTAAAAGCTTGTCACTCTAGGTATCTAGGTGTTCTATCTGGATTCCCTAAGGTTAAGCTCCATTTTGGAGATAATCTTTAAAAGCTTATCAATTGGTCTCTATATAATCAATTTTAGAACCAATCTCATTTCTTGACCTTTGCATTATACTTTTTTATTTTCTTTGAATCGAAAGTGCTGCTCACACATTCATTCAAAGAGGGGCAAATGTAATACCCCAAAATTGGCACATTGCCATGATTAACCAATCCTAGTCTATTTGATCATTTCTAAGTCCTATTTCATTAGGCCATTCTTGTTTTGGTTCTCACTACTTGACTTAATTGTCAGATGCAAAAAATCCTAATCTGCATTAATCATGCTATTTATTTAATTCTTAAAGTATTGACTCAAATTAGCTATATTAAACCTATTGATTAGATTTAATTTAATTTAAAGTTCATACACTTTAATTAAATTAAAGTATCTCCTAAGGCTAATTTTCTAAGGAATTAAATTTATTTAATTTAATAATGCCCTCATTTTAATTATTGAATATAATTATTTGATTAATTGAAATATTCATTTATGAGGTCATATCTCATTTTTATTAAATTAAATAACCTTTGAATTTCATCTCTTTAGTTCAAGAATTGGAATTCCAAGTGATCTATCTCTCAAATTGGAATTGAATTAATCCACTTATTCTCTCACATAGGTGAATTTTAGTTAACTTTCCATTACACTTAGGATCTAAGTTAGTTAACCTCACCTACATTGGGAATCTTCCATCCTAACTAGATCTTAGCTTCAATCCTAACCATTGATTTGAGTTGATCTCAACCGTTGATTAATTTTAGGAAAATTCTATTTAAGAGGCTTCTAATTCCTCATTCCAAAGGTTTGAATTTGAATTTCATCGAAATACTATTGAATTTCATACTTAATCACTCAATCTTATTATAGCTTTTTGAATTTTTTATCATTAATGTCATATTAATTAAAATAATGCATCCATCTAGTTTAATTCTCTTTTACTTGTTATTAGGTTAAATATGCACTCATCTAGCTTAATTTTTTTTTAATGTTTTTGGATTAAATTGCATACCATCTAGATTAAATGCACTTTCATAACTATTGCATAAATCCTTCATATTAAAGGGTCTGGTTGCCTACTTCTTAGTCTAAGAGTAAATAGGAAAAATCCCTCTAGTTAGAAGGCAATAGGTCACTCTATTAGACATCTTGGATGGACAATTTGATGTTCATTCTAGGATGATCTTACAGGTAAAGACCGTGTTGAAGTGTGTGTGGTGACACAAGGCCCACATTTCATGTACACAAGTACTCCCTATTTACCATGAATAACTGCCACATGAATTCAATGATGACCAGTCTAGGGGGAATAAATTTGGGAAATGTATGAGGTGGTTGAGGGTAACCATAAACCCTCATAAGAGAAAAAGTTGGGAACAAAAATATGTCTCCCCAATGGTGGTCTAATATTTTATTTTCAAGGAGTAGGACTAGTCTTAATAGACTCTTCAAAATATCAAGTGCCCTAAAGTAGCATGGTTCTAGAATTTTCATTATAAGAGTACTAAAATTATTGAAAAAGGAAAAAAAGTTAGAGTACTAATAAGAAATATCCCATACCTATATCCATAGTTGAACTAGAAAATCTCCATTTGCATCAGATGTGTGATGAATGAAATATGGGTTAATATACCCAACATTCTTGTATAGGATCAAGTTCATTAGCAATGAATAATAATGGAACTTGAAATTTCCCATTTTTCCACCCCATTCTAGTCCAATATTATTCTTCATCTTCTCTAGAATATAATCTACATAGTCATACTCCCCACCATGGGAGAAGTCTTTTACATCTCTAGGAGTAATGATTTTTTTTTCATATACCATGTTAGAATCATCTTTGCCTACCACCTTGTAGATACCATATATTGTCTTTACAAATTAGATTTTAAATTTATCTATGGGCATCTTCTTGTCCACTTTCTTAGGGTAATCATGTTGGAATATTAGTTTGATGATGATATGTTACATTCATGGCTGAGTTTGTCATTGATATCAACATAGCATGTTTAATGTCTTATGTGGTATTTGACAAAAGAATAACAGAAAGATCAAGTTGGTACAGATAGCTAGTTGAGCATGATAACCACCCAAGGTTGTGGGAGATACATCTAAGTATTTAACATATGTAGTAAATGTAAGAAGTAGAAAGAATAAGTTAAGAAGAAGTTATGTAAGTTTTGGTGATGTCTATTCTAAGATAGAGTTTATAGAGGCATGTTCTGGTAAACTTGTTGTATCTATTAGAAAATTTTATATCTT
The DNA here is from genome assembly GCA_028749045.1 of Cupressus sempervirens. NCBI lineage: Eukaryota > Viridiplantae > Streptophyta > Pinopsida > Cupressales > Cupressaceae > Cupressus > Cupressus sempervirens. The sequence continues at coordinate 813,979,157 of CM053786.1, forward strand.
GAGGATCAAGGTTAAGGATGTGGAAAACACATGTTCAGGATGATGTGGCTAAGATCACTCATTATAATATTATGTGTACAAAAGGTTATTCAAGTTGCAAGGTGAAAGATTTATGTTATCGCTAAGTGTAACATGTTCTTAATGTGGTCTTATAATAATTAATTGAGAAGGACTAACATATGACTCAAGAAATTATTTTATGGACTTGGTATAAAGGAAGAATATTTTCCTTTATCATGGAATGGATAGATATGAAGTGTGAATGTTCAAAAAGTAGTAGAGAGTGTGGAATGTGAAGTTAAGCAGGGTAGTGTGGAAGTGAAGGAAACTTCATTGCCAAGGTTTTGCTAAGTGATTTGAGGTTTGGTATTTGGATTCAAGGTTTGTGACCTAGTCTATTGATGCGAGAGCATCTTGGATTTCTTGCAATCTTGCACTTTTTTTCATTCTTCTAGTTTCTACTGAGTTCCTTTGGTTGCCAAGCTCCTTTGCTACCGATTTCCTTTGGTCACCAATTTTCTTTGATGCTGAGTTCCTTTGGTTGACAAGTGATAAAATGCTGAGTTCACATTTTCTATTGAGTGATTCTTTAGATGTTGAGGGCCAGTTGGTCGAGTAGTCTAGGCTGACTTTGCTTGCATTTAATTTTGGGATAGGTAGTTAATATCTGATGTGAGTTGACTTATGGCTACACTTGTAGGGGTTTATTAGTTGGTATTTTGCTTTAGGCCAACTTGTGGCCTTCCTTGTTCTAGAATCTTTTGTAAGCTATTTTGGAAAGTATTTAAAGAGGTCTACGATTAAGTTTTAGGTAGTTAGTTTTGGGGGAGCTGAGTAGTAGATTGAGAAGACTTAGAAGATTGGAATGCAAACTTACTAGATTTGATTGTATATGGATGTAACCCAAAAGGCCTTATAGCTAGGCATGTATGAAGATATTTTTATGAATCAATAAAATAATTTAACTCTTCTTCCTCCTTTGGTTTTTTTTCTTTTTTTTTGCTTCTATTGTGTTAACTCTTGCAGGGTGGTTTGGATAGCTGGGTGAGCCCTAGGCCCTAGTTGTTCACTTCCTTGCTCAACCCTTAGCCCTAGTTTTCTCAATCCTGCCCTACATCATCTACAAGGTCTAAAAGTGATTGGTCCAATTGAAAAGACAAAGGAAAGAACAATCAAGGAAGAAAAATAACATTAAATTACCTGTTTGAGTAGTGAGCTCTTCTTGTAGTTGAAATTACATCTTTGGGCAATGAGATCTTCTTGCATACATTGTACCACAACTCCTAATAGGGTTGGAATGTCTTAATAGGGACTCATTGTACTAAATGTTGTAATAGACTCCTAACAAGGTTCATCTTCTAACAAGGAATATTTATATTAGCACATGATCTTGTGAGAATCATTCCCATTGGGGTTTTCCTTCTGATCAAGGGTTTCCCTAGTCAACATAACTAGTGTAATTATTTATGTACATATTTGTATGATTGCTATTTGCTTTGTTTGAATGGTTAAGACTGTTTAAAGAAGATAAGTGTTTTAATTGTTGGATAACTGATTCACCCCCTCTCTAAGTTATCTTGGTGGGATATTATTTCTAACAATTGGTATTGGAGCATCAGATCCTTCACGAAAAAGTTTAACAACTTTGGGAGATCCATGGTGAACATGTTCAAGAAAGATAGTCCAAAGTTTGATGGAACAAACTATGATAGCTAGAAAGAAAAGATGAAGATACATTTTTTGTGTATGGATCAAGGATATTGGATCTTGAAAAAAAAAAGCAAAGAAAATCATTGAAGAAAAGGATTTGGAAACTTGCACTAAGGCACAAAGAGATATTTTCATGTGTGACATGAGAGCTAGAGAAGCACTATCAACTACACTTCCTAAAATTGATATAATCAAGTAAAAACACTCACTACTTCACATTTAATTTAGAAAGCTTTGGAAAATAGTTTTGAAGGTGATGAACACTCCAAGAAGTTGAGGCTACAAAATTGGATTTTTGCGTTTCAAGATGATAAGATGATGGAAGATGAATCTATAAGAACATATATAGGAAGGATATTAGAAATTACTGCAGGTATTAAAGATCTAGGAGGAACCAAAGATGATGATGAATTTTATATGGAAGATATTGAAAACTCTAACACCACCATTCAAGTCAATAGTTCATATGATATAGTTGTTGATATTATGCACCAAATATTTCACAAAGGAGACATTGCTTGGAAGACTTGAAGTAGTTGAGAATGAACTTAGATAGTTTAGAGAATTGACTAGAATAGAGACAACTTTCAATGCCTTAATTATTTGACCTAGCTTATCAAGGAGCACAAGTGCTAGAGGAGATTTTTCTAGTAGTAGCAAATCCAAAGAAGAAAAAATGATTGATGAACTAGTAGCCCTTCTGGTAAGAAGAGAAAAAGGAGGTAAGAAAATCTTTAAATGTTGGACTTGTGATGAATATGGTCATTATGCATCTAAGCTTTCTAAAAGGAAGAAAAAATATAAGGGAAATAATAAGCCTAGAAAAGATAGAGATTTATTGTGTGCAAATGAAGATTATGATTCTGATGAACAAGCACTAAGTGCTAGTAATGATGAAATTGTATTTGTGGCAATTAAAGAAGAAATTCTAGAGAAAGTAGTTTTGCTATCATAGGTTGAGAAGAAATCTAATTAAATAATTGATAGTGGTTGTTCACATCATATGACTCGCGACATGAACAAGTTTGTTGACTTCAAAAGTTAGGATGGACGAATAGTTAGAGTTGGAAATGATGAAGCATGGAAAGTAAAAGTTATTGGATCTATAAATCTTGATGGTAAAACTAATACTAAGGATGTATACTTTGTTGATGTTTTAAAGCACAATTTTTTGATGGTTGGACAACTAGTATACAAAGGTTATCAGTTGCAATTCATGGAAAAGATATATTATAATTAGAGAACTAATACTATCATGGAAAGTGCAAATGTAAGGATAAATGAGAAGTTTAGAATACAAGAGAGAATAGTATATTAAAATTTAGATGATGATGTTGTTACTAAGCCAAGGAATGATGAGAAATTTCTTGAGATAGTTAATGATTTTTAGAATGAAGTAGAGCCAATTCAAGGACAAAGCTCGGAACCTTAAGTAGAACCAAGAGTTGAAATAACAACTCCTACTTCAAGAAAGAAGATGATAAAGAATCACCCATCCAAATAGATCATTCGAAGAAAAGACAAAGGTGTGATGACAAGAAGTAGAGAAAATGGAGAACTATCTTTGATATCTCAAGTTGAACCAAAGAATACATATGAAGCATGCAAAGATGACTACTAGAAATAATCTATGAAAGAGGAATTTGGTTAGATAGAAAAGAATGGAACATGGGAGTTGGTCCCTAGGTTAGTAGACAAGAATGTGATAGGAATCAAATGGGTATTTAGGAACAAGATGAATGAACAAGGATAAGTTGTAAGAAACAAATCAAGATTGGTATGTAAAGGTTACTCAAAGAAAGAAGGAATAGACTATGAGGGGACTTATGCTCCAATGGATAGAATAGAAGTAGTAAGACTATTTTTAGCCTATGTAGTACAAAAAAAATTCAAACTATATCTGATGGATGTCAAGTCAGCATTTTTGAATGGAGAACTTGAAGAAGAGGTATACATTGAGTAGCCTAAAGGATATCCTTTGATATATGATAAGGACATAGTATGTAGACTGAGGAAAGCATTGTATGGATTAAAGCAAGCACCTAGAACCTAGCATGCAAGGTTAGAAAAGAATTTTGCAAAGCTTGGATATAGCAGATAGTAATCTATATTGGAAAGAAACTAATGATGGTTTGATGATTTTGGTAATATTTGTTGATGATATTATATTTGGAGGTAATCATGAAGAAAGCAAGAAGTTTGTAGAAGAAATGAAGAAAGAATTTGAAATGAGTATGATACGAGAAATAAAATATTTCCTAGGATTGCAGATAGTACATAATAAAGAAGGAATTTTTATTTCTTAGACTAAGTACCTAAAGGACTTACTAAAAAGGTCTAGTTTGGAAACATGTAAACCTATTGGAAAACCTATGGTAACTGAACACAAGTTATATATGAAGGATGAGACACCTACTATTGAGAAGAAGAAGTATAGATCTATGATTTGAGAATTGTGATATCTAACTCACACAAGGCTAGACATAGAAAATGTAGTTGGAATTGTTGCAAGATTCCAAGATGATCCCAAAGAAGCACACTATGTACCATTAAAAAGGATATTTAGATATCATAAAGGAACTTCAAAATTTGGATTATGGTATGAAAGATCTAATGATTTTACTATAAATGCTTATACTAATGCAGATGGGCAAGCATTATGGATGATAGAAAGAGCACCAATGGAGGAGCCTTCTTTCTTGGAGGAAGATTGGTTTCTTGGTTAAGAAAGAAGTAGGATTATACATCTCAAAGTACAATAGAAGTAGAGTATGTTACTATAGAAAATAATTGCAATTGAGTTATTTAGATGAAATAAATGCTAAAGGATATAAGGATAGAAATAAGTGAACCTATTGTTATACATTGTGACAACACAATCATAGTAAATATGTCTAAGAATCTAGTGCTGCATTCGAAGACTAAGCACATTTCTATTAAGTATCACATGTTGAGAGAAAAATTTGTAGAAAAAGAAATCAAATTGGAGTATGCAAGCACAAAAGAGTAGATTGCAAATATATTCACTAAGCCTCTTCCTAAAGAGACTTTTGAGTATTTGTGAGGTATGCTTGGGGTTATGCCCCTTGCTACATCAAAGTAGAAGATGGAAGAATGCATCAGTCCATGGTAATAGAGCACCATTATTTTTCTAGACTAGATGTTGATGCTTCCTATATGGGGGATTATCTAAGATGGAAAAAGTCATCTAGGAGTCTTGATTGATACTATTTTAAACACTGTCTTTTGAAACTTGAGTTGAATTAGTATTAGTTGTTGCAGAGTTTGATGCAAAGATATTGGTTCCAGAAAACTTTGACATTAATGTCAATGGGGAAGAAGTTTAGCATGAAAAAAAAAATGGTAAATGGGGAGAAGTATTATGCGAAAAAGAAAAGTTTGGTAGTATGTTGAGGAAGATGTTTGACATAAGCATAATATGTGGAATAATAGTTTGGTATAAAGAACAGTGAGGTATATCAATGGGGGAGTATGATTAGTGAAAAGGATTTGAAGATGGACAATATTTTGTTGGTATTCTTGGAACTAGATGTTTTTCATCTATGTTTCCATCAATGCCAAAGGGGGAGATTATGGGAAGATTTGAGAGATTGTTGGAAGATTGGTTTGATGATGATATGTTACATTCATGGCTAGTTTGTTATTGATGTCAACATACCATGTTTGATGTCTTCTATGGTATTTGATAGAAGAAAAATAGAAAGATCAAGTTGGTATGGATGGATAGTTGAGCATGATAACCACCCAAGCTTATGGGAGATATGTCTGAGTATCTGGCATATGTAGTAAACATTAGAAGAAGAAATAATAAGTCAAGAAAAAGTTATCTAAGTTTTGGTGATGTCTATTCTGAGATAGAGTTTATAGAGGCATGTTCTAGGAAACTTATTATATCTCTTAGTAGATTTGATATCTTGAGGATCAACATTAAGGACATGGAGAAGACATATTGAGAATGACATTGCTAATATCACTCATCATAACATTATGTATATGGAAAGTTATTCAATATACAAGGAGAAAGGTTTGTGTTATCGCTAAGTGTAACATGTTCTTAATGTGGTCCTATAATAATAAATTGAAAAGGACTAATAGCCAACTCAAAGAATTATTTTATGGACTTGGTATAAAGGAAGGATATTTTCCTTTATCATAGTATGGATAGATATGAAGTGTAAATGTTTGGAAAGTAGCAGAGAGTGTGGAATGCAAAGTTAAGTAGAGCAGTGTGGAAGTGAAAGAAACTTTATTGTCAAGGTTTTATTGAGTGATCCAAGGTTTGGTATTTGGATTCGAGGTTCATGACCTAGTCTACAAGGTATAATAGTTATCGGTCTAGTTGATAGGATAGAGGAAAGAAAAATCAAAGAAGAAAAATAATAGTAAATTACTTGTTTGAGTAGTGAGCTCTTCTTGTATTTGAAATTGTATGTTTGGGTAGTGGGCTCTTCTTGCATACATTTTACCACAACTCCTAATAGTGTTGGAATCTCCTAGTAAGGATTCAAAGTCTCCTAATAGGGACTCATTGTACTAAATATTGCAATAGACTCCTAATAGGGTCCATCCTCTAACAATGAATATTTATATTAGTACATCTTCTTGTGGGCATTATTCCCACCATTGTTTTCCCTCTGATGAAGGGTTTCCCTAGTCACCATATCTGGTGTAGTTTTTTATGTGCATCTTTGTATGGTTTCTATTTGCTTTGGTCAAATGGTTAAGTTTGTTTAAGTGAGATAAGTGTTTTAATTGTTGGACAACTTATTCACCCCCCCACCCCGCCCCCCCAATTATCTTGGTGGACTATTGTTTAGATTTAGTTGATATATGATGAGATTACTTGGTACTCTATACTTCATGTGTGCATGATTATTATTATAGTATTTTTAGTTATTGATGATGTTTAGTTAGATGGATTATCATATGTGCTTTCTTATGGATACTTACCCCATATTGCATGTGTATGGTGTGTGTTTATGTTTTCTTTATGTATGTTGTTTCTAATGTGATTAAGGAAGGGAGTCGTAGTCACTTTCTAGTTAGGATCTACATGATGCACCATTTCATGCCATTCCCTATTTAGCTTAGTATATATTGTGTTTGTACATGCGTAGATTTTATGTAGGTTGTAGGTATTGGGTATTGACTTCCCTAGATTGCTAGGATGAGTATACCCTATCACATTGTCTCAATGGCAAGAGAGGGGAGATAAATTCTTAAGTCCAAATCCTAAACCTTTAAGCCATTTGACCTAGAAAATTAGGACAAGTATCTAAGTTGTGTACCCTTCAAATGTGTTAGATGATGTTAATTCATGATTATAACCCTTTAGTATGATTTTGTATTTTTTTTCTTTGATGGGTTTTCATATTTTATTTTATGAGCCTTTGGTGAACTTTATATTAATTAAGTCTAATTAAAAGATTAAATTAATGATTTAATTTAATGGAAAATTATTATGGTATTTTAATATTTAATTAATTTGGAGAATTAATTAAATAAAATGAATTAAATTTGAGCATAAAAGTTATTAGAATAATTTAGAATGTGATAATATTTATTTAATTTAATAATAATATATTTAGAGTTCATTTTTAAATAAATGCTAAATATTATTATCATTTAAGTTATTAAATATTTTATCAATTAAAATTTCAAAAATTAATTAAAGCATGAAAAGATATTAATTTATTAAGAGTTTTAAAATTTCATAAAGTATGCATGAGATTTAAAATATAAGAAATTAATCAAAAAGATAAAACAAGTGAATTTAATAAATATATTTAATTTCTTAATGCGTGCATGAGATTAAAATTAAAAAATTTAATTAAAAAGAAGTCAAGTAAAAAGTAAATAAAGTAATTTAATAATTCAATAAACGTGCATGGGAAAGTCTAAGAAAAGATAAAGAAAGATAAAGAAAAATTAATCAAGAGTTGAAATTGGGTGAGTAGAGAGTTCTCTCAAGTGAACGCACAATTAGTGCCACAACCTTAGGAGAGAACTCAATATCACAACTTGGAGGGTTCATTTTTGAGGGATGTGAATTTTGATCATGGATTTTGGAGAAGAAAGGAATTTTTAGAAAGGAGTAGGTTCTGAGAGGAGGAATCTCTCTACAATTTTCTTGGAAGTAGCGATTAGCATCAGTGTCTAGGTAGACGCTTGTGATTCTTCACACAGTTTATTACAGTCTTATTTTCCTATCTTCATTGTGTCTATTGAATGGTTATCTAGATATTTCTTATTATAGGTGCTTTCAATTCTGTGAATTTCCATTATGCATGCTAATTTCTTTGTGTATGTAGAGGTTGAAAATCCTTAGAAAATCTTGTCCATTAATTTTGCAAATTAGATATTAAAAAAATGAAAATGGGGAGGGTTTGAGATTTAAAAGAAAATTTAATTTAGAAATTTGATTGTTAATCAAACATTCCAATAAGATAATTTGGGAAGGATTTGAATTTGAAAATGGAAATTTGAATGGTTAATGATATTTTCTCTATTAGACTATATTTGTAAATGTTTAAAATTTTTTAATAAAAATTATTTATTTAAAATATTATTATTGAAGGGGGGAAATTGGTTTGGAAGATAAAATTTATTAAAAATAAAATTTAAAATAATATAATATATACATTTAGGGGTGAAATTGTTTTAAAAGTTTTTATAAAAAAAAATGTTTGACAAGCTTAGTAAAACTTTAGATTATTTCTTTTGGATCCCTTGGTGAGGCATTACATTCGCATATAATTGCTCAATAGAACAACTACAACATAATTAAACTACTCATCATAAGATGTCCTTTTCATAAATAATAAGCCTTTATACAAATTTATGCTAGGCCGGCTAAGACCATAATACACTTTTCCAACATAGAGTAAACATCTAGGATGTCGGCCCTAATTGGAGAAGTAATTTTTTTAAAACAAAATAATTCCTTTCCTTTAATTTTGTTGTCATATTTCACTGGTAAAACAAAAATATCTCTTTTTTGAATAGTCCATACTGACTTCGATGGTTATACACATCATCATCAACATGTATAGTATTTCCATCTAACTTTTCTAGTCATAATACGATGTCAGTAACAAGTTATAAATAAAATAATATAGTGTTGTATACCAAATTCATACTTAGAGAATTTCTGAGTACCAAAAGCTAAGTATCTTCATTTCTAAGGTTTCCTATAAGCATGTACATCATGTGTTGCCACAAATGAAAAAACTTACATATCTTCATTAGCCAATTGTCAAAAATCTCTCCCTTTGGCATTGATAGTAACAAAATAGAGAAAATTGGCTAAGTATCAAAAATTTAAAATAAATAACACATTAACATTACATTATTACAATTTTTCCATCTTATGACCCCCCTTACAATATACTTTACAATATTCTTTTCTCCTTTTTACTTAATTTACAATTTTCTTATGTACTTCTTCCCCTTTGACATCAATGACAAAGGCTAAGATTTCAAAAATAGTCCAAAAAATGTCCATCTGTTGTCAAAATGTCTATAAACATTTACCTTTAACTAATAGTATCTTCATGCAATCATTAAAATTTTCATTAAGACTACTCATACCTTTTTTCCACATATCTTTGGCTGATTCAGTAGACATGAGAATTTCACATAAGGCATATGATGCAATCTCAATTGTATTAAGGTAAGAGTATAAAAAGTTAGAATAAGTGTCCTTGGTCTTGACACATTCCTCCAACTATTTCTTAATAATATATATTTTCTGAGCAATAGACTCTATGAATCTGATGCTCTCTTCAAAATTTGTTCCTTTCAAAGTTCCAATTTCCTAATATTATTATGAATATAGGCCACTTGTCCTTCAAGATCATCAATCTTACTAGCAAGATGCTATAACTGGCTAGATAGATCCTCTAGCTCACTCATTATTCCTCCAATCTAGCTATCAATATCCTTAGTCATCTTGTGAGATAGAGTACACTTAATGTATAGTATCTCTCCATGTTGTTGACAATTCTAAATTTCCTTGATACAAGTATCAAATGATTCTTAATATTTTGACAAATGGTGCTAAACAAGTTAGCATCATGTGAGATTTGTGCCTTTATTTTTGCAACATTCAACAAATTTGTGAATTCTTCATCAAAAGACCTTAGCATTGGCTATACCCTCTATTATGGATTTGCTTTTGTGTACTACACTATCAATAACCTCCATGAAGGTTCTCTATAGGCTCTTCACTATCTTGTTATTTTGAATAAGCTTTGATAAAGACAAGATTAAGTCAATTTGATCATCATCATCAACTGTCAGACTAGTAAGAAAAATTGGAGTAAATGAACTAGAAGGTTTAGTGTCATCTTCCCTTTTCTTCTTTTCAGTTGCCTCTTTGGCTCTTCTTTCTTCTTCTTTCACTTCTCTTTCCTTTCTTTCTTTTTCTCTCTTCTCTTCCTCTTCTAATATTTTCTTCTTGTCTTCTTGTATTTTCTTATTCATTTCTTCTTTAACTAATCTTTTATTTTCTTCATCTACTTTTCTTTTTATCTCATCTTCAAGCAACTTCTACTTGGCCTCTTCTATTTTTCTTTTTTTTCCTCTAGTAACCTCTTTTCCTCTTTAATTTACTTCAATTGATCTTTAATGTCTTCAGTGTGAGGTTCATTCTATTTAGAACTCTCAAATAGGTTTATATCATCAATTTTAATGGTAACATTGGTCTAATCTATCTACACTATGTCACCACTCACTAATGCTTCTAAGTTTTTGGGTGTTGGCAAAGATGCTACCTTAGACTCTGTCATCATGTGACTTATAGTTGCTATAGTCTCACTCTTATCATATCTTTCTCACCCACCATAAAAAGATATGATCTTAAATTGTTTCTTAAGTAAGGTGAAAGATTATTCAACAATCTCTTGATTTCTTATTTGTCATTAGTCTTTCATATTGTTCTTAACATAGATTTCCAAAGTTCTATGTCATCTTCTCAAGATGGTGCCTTCTTCTCTATAATTCTGTCATAGACCTTATTGTTTACTATTCCTTCAATATGTTAGAAATAATAGTCCACCAAGATAACTGAGAGGGGGGTGAATCAATTATCCAATAATTAAACCACTTATCTTCATTAAACATAACCATTCAATCAAAGTAAACAACAACTATACAAAGATACACATAGGCAATTACACCAGATATGTTGACAAGGGAAACCCATGATCAGAGGGAAAACCCAAGTGGGAATGATGCCTAAAAGATGATGTACTAATATAAATATTCCTTGTTAGAGGATAGATCCTATTAGGAGTCTATTACAATATTTAGTACAATGAGTCCCTCTTAGAAGACTTTGAATCCCTATTAGGAGATTCCAACCCTGTTAGGAGTTGTGGTAGAATGTATGCAAGAAGAACTCATTGCCCAAACATGCAATTTAAACTACAAGAAGAGATCATTGCTCAAACAAGTAATTTATTGGCATCTTCTTCTTTCCCCTTTAATTTCCTCTATCCTGTCAATCATTCAATCACTATCAGACCTTGTAGACTAGGTCTCAAACCTTAAATCTAAATACCAAACCTCAAATCACTTAGACAAATCTTGACAATGAGGTTTTCTTCACTTTCACTCTATTCTTCTCAACTTGACATCCTTTGCTTCTTTCTAAACATTTACAATTTGCATATCCTTATATCCACACATATCATGATAAAGTAAAATGTCCTTCCTTTATACCAAGTCCATAAAAAAATTCTTGTGTCAGTTGTTAGTCCTTCTCAACTAATTACTATAAGACCTCATTAAGAACACATTACACTTAGTGATAACAAAAATCTTACACCTTGCAACTTGAATAAATTTTTGTGCTCTAAATATTATGATGAGTGATCTTAGCCACATCATCCTTAACATGCCATCTTCATATCCTCAACCTTGATCATCAAGATATTAACTCTGCTAAGAGATATAACAAGTTTACTAAAACATGCCTCTATAAACTCTATCTTAGAATAGACATCATTAAAACTTACATAACTTCTTCTAGACTTTTCCTTTATGCTTCTAACATTAACTACATATACCAGATACTCAAAAGTATCTCTCATAATCTTAGGTGGTTATCATGCTCGATTAGCCATCCATAGCATCTTAATCTTTTCATTGTTTTTCTATCAGATACCATAGAAGACATCAAACATGCTATGTTGATATCAATGAAAAACTTAGTCATGAATGTAACATATCATCATCAAACCAATCTCTCCAATCTTACCAATTTTCCAACACAATGTCCTTCAACTTTAGATTGTTAGCTATAATGTATCTCATAGTAGAGATATCAATATGATCTTGCTCAAAGTTATTATACAAATAATAGAATTTGTTCATCTAAACAAAGTTGCCTTCATTAGCAATAGCTGAATTTATCTTCTATATCTTCAATTTCCAAGGTTTTCAAGATTTTCCTATTAACTACTTAGAAGTTGTTACCCTCTCTGTCTGTTTGACTTCTTGTTCTTGTTCTTGTTCTTCACTAGACTCAATAATTGTAAGTAGTATCTTTTGTCTCTTTCCTAGTCTACTGGCTTGTTGCTTGACCCTTTTAGTCTTTGTGGTCATAGCTTCCACTAATCTCTTAGATTTTCTCTTTGGGTTACTTGTCTAAACATCTAATACTGTTGCATAAGAAATACTCTATTTTGAGGATGTCTCTACAATAAATATTAACAAAGGTTACACATTCAGTATACCTTGCTTCATAGTTTTCATGACTACTTGTGACTCACTCTTAGTCATACCAACCTCTAATAAGGCTTTCATCATGATATTTTTTATCTTCTTGTGAGATGCCTTCTCCAAGGATGTCTGATGAGCTAACTAGGCAATCTCATCATAAGTTCCAAATATATATTCAAATTTGTCCTTCTTTGATTTCAATAATAAATCAATATATCCAATTATTGTTTCATCACTTAATTTATAACCTAAGGGATCAAGAAATGTTTCCCAAGGTTCTAATACTTTAATATAAGTAAAATCTATATCAACCATAATACAAATTTCTTCCTTAAATCTATTTACAATTGTAGGTGCAATTCTGAATCTCTATCTCATCTCATTCTAAAATATTTTCATTTTCAAGTTTCCACTATCTAATATCTTATTTTTTTGGATGTCTTCTACATACATCTATTATTTTCTCCATTGTACACCTCTCACTACTCATAATCTCTATGACTGAGAAATATGAAAATCTCTTAAGTACATGAAAAAATAGATTATTGATTAGTGACTAAAATCTAAATACACCATTCTTAGTCCTTTTGATCTTCTATAGGTTCTCATGAAGTTTCATTCTTAAAATTTCACTAAGATTAACTTGTTCCTTCTCAACACATATCTTGTAGGGTGTATAGATTAATCTGGCTGACAATTCATCAATCTTTGAACTTGTACATGTAGAGTAGGCAATGATTTTGGTGCAAGAGTACCTATCAAAAAGGAATAAAAAGAGGATACTTCAGGATGGAATACTTCAACTTTTAATTGTATTTTGAATCCATTTGAGTCAATATGTAAGGCTAAATAAAGCCATTTGTAATACATTGTCCAAGTTGGCTAGTATGGTCAAATAATGTAAATAAACCCATAGAAAGGTAAAATATCATAAAATGTCATATATAATCCATTTTGATATATTAGTAGGGTATTTATAAATTTTTATGGTCATTTATGAGAAAATGTAAAAGTTGATGTAATAAAATATTATTATAAAAAGTTGACAATATGTAAAGTTGATGTAAAGAAGAAGTCAAGAGTCATAGGAGGTAGAAAATAGGTCAAAGAAAGTGAAAAGGAATTCAAATATCATTTATTGGTCATGATTTTTAGAATGCAATGGATGGAGAAGATAAAAGAAGAGTGGAAATAAAGAGAAGTTTGTATTTGTGAGTTTTATGACAAATTTTGTGTAAATTTCCAAAAACCCAATTGTTGCTTCTATTGGTAAAAAATCATATGAAATGATAAAGATCTAAAACTTATATTTTTGGAAAATTATTTGAGTTATCTTTCATTTGGTTTTTTTGTGGTCAAATTTCATTTTTATTTGAAGAAGTTATGACCATTTTATTGTAGACTAGTCTAAACCTGATTTTCATGGTAGTTGTTTTAGAATAAATTTAATAAATTTTATTATACACATTGGATAAAGATACAAATTGGGGAAAATATTTTTAACACATCCATAATCCATATCATAAAAGTGTTAGATTAGGTGAAAAACTAATCTCCCAAGAACACCTGCATGCATAACCCTGTCACATGGATGAAGCAAAGAACAAAAGCAAGAAAAAATTATGGAGGCCAAAAAGCTAGAGACATCTTATGGACATACAAAGAGCAATCTCTATTATGATCCAATAAGTGAATGAAAAAATATAAATAGGTGAATCCTTATAAAAGGAATCACGAAACCCTAACTAGGTTTGCACATTATAATTAATATAAAATATTAATAATATGCACCTAAAAGCAAGCTTAAGAACTAGAGTAATAAACCACTTAATTAATTAAATCAAGATGATCTAATTAATAAGTGAAAAAAAATAATTACTCTAACACCCCCCCTTAAGCAAAGCTCGAGAGGAAGCTAACCTAGAAAAGCTATGAAAGTAGGAAAAAATGGGTCTCGACAACAAGGCCTGATCAAGTACCCAATAAAAGGAAATGAACTAGATGAAGGCAACAAAGCCTCCAATCTAGGAAATGTCCCAAAGAAAGGAACAAGAAAGAGCATGAAGCATCTCTAAAGTATGAAGCTGTAAACACTATTAGAAGAAACTGTTGGAACCCCCATTGAAATAGTACATGACCAGGTAGAGAAGAGAAAGTCTGAAGAGCTGATTACATAGGAACAAAAATTGAATACGGAGATTACTCAACTGAACCAAGGAAGTAATAGAGCCAACAGGTGAACCCTCCCATAATGCTAAATAGGGAGAGGGGTGACAAGAACACTAAAATGCAATGCCAAAAACATCTGCAAGAAGAAGAATCAGAAACACCAATAGTGCAATAGAAGTACAAGCATGGGATAAAGGTGTGGTGTCATTGACACACTGCATGGGCTAATGTCATGGAAGGAATGCTCACTTGACAAAGGTGGATGAACACAAAATGGCAAAACATCATGACCCCCCATGGCACTTTATAACTGAGTGCAAGTACAAACAAACACAAAGTGTATAAGATCCTAGATAAGAAAAAGTAGGCACTTTATCTCAGTGTGTTTATAGAAAAAAGAATGCAATAGAAGAGAAGCATACAATTCTTAGAAGACAGAAAGAAGACTGAGCCAAAAGAATAGAAAAAGAGATCCCAGGACCTGTAGAATCCAAGTAATCTGCTAGAGTGTGAAAGTGAAAAACTCAGAGGAGAAAGAACTTGGAGTAGAATTTGGATAAAAGACCTCTGCAACTAAATAACTCATAGAACCAACTTTCCAACAATATCTGGCAAGCCCAAAAAAGAGTTCAAATGAGCGAGATATGGCTCCCGAAATGCAAACTAGAACATCTGACTTTCACTATCAAAACAGGAAACCAAACTGTATAAAAACTCAAGAAAACTTATACTAGCATCTCCATCTCAGAACCATCTTTTTGACACATTTTTCAGATCGAAAAAATACGCTCGTATGCTCAAGTTATGAAAAAAAAACCTCCAGGGCCTTCAAAATGCAAGAAAATTTATTAATTTTTAAATAAAAAATAATAAAAAAACAAAAAATCTTCAAAAAAGTGTGCCACCCCCGCACCGCCGGTGGAGCGGTAGATGGGTAGAGGGTGGGTGGAGAGTGCAGGTGGCACTACTGCAATGGTGGAGCCACGGTGGAGAGCGGGTGAGCGGTCGAGAGGCACCACCGGCGGGTCACCGAGAGCCGCTGCAATCACCGGGACTGCCGACAGTTTACCGTAGGCAGTTACCACAAACTACTAGCAGTCTCAATGACCGCTGGTAGATTTTTTAAAACTACTGTGGTAAAAAAAACCTACTTTTTATATTTATGTTTTTCAATTTTTGATTTTTTTGCCTCAAACTACGTGCAGGGGGCCATATGGTCCAGTCAGGCAAAAAAAATTTGCCTTCCAGATCAACATTGTCCAAAATGGACAAGTTTTATATGGATTCTAAGGTTTTTGGGCACTCTGAACATAATGGTGATGTCTATTTGAGCCCAAAGTGACAAGAAACAAAGGTCCCCCTAAATCCACATAAAAAGCTTTTGAAACCCTTGAAAAACTCCTTCTCTTGAAACACTTCAACAAAACACGAACAACGAGCAGGAAGATGGCTCTGATACCATGTTAGATTAGGTGAAAAACTAATCTCCCAAGAACACCTGCATGCATAACCCTTGTTGGTGTTTGAAAATGTTACCTATTTCCAATTACCCTAATGAGAACAAAACACATCTAGGGGTAGCTAACTCCCATTTTCAACATGCCCATTCAGACACCAGTCCAACAACTATAAGGCATGACCTTTCTTCTTCTTTAAGCTCTGTAAAACCTAGGCGGGTGGACCTATAGATTCTTTATATGGTACCAGTTATCAAAGCATACACTGAATATATTATGATAGTAGGTGAAACCCCTAATATCTCCTAGTGGCTTATGAAACAACACAGATTCTACAATAGCTAGGTGCAAACCTATATTATTCATAAACTGAGTGAGGGTTTAAACTTTATATTCCACTTCAACATGAAGGGAAAATGATTGATTTATATTGAGAAAAGACAATATGTCCAATATACTTAATGATCCTTATCCATTAGGGCAATCCTATAGTTTAGAATTACGCATCCTTGAACATCAATCAACATATGGCATATGTTGAGACATTCATGTTCGGTCTGTTCACCTTATGAATTAGACAACAATATCCAATATAACCCCATATTTTCACACATCCTTCTTAATGAATCTACAACCTTGTCTGAAACCACAAGCAATTATATGATTCCTTGAGTCAAAGGCAAGCAAACTTCAAACATACAACTAGGAAATTGCAAATAGGTTCAAGCTCTTTATTCTTGAACATATAAAATTACAAATTCAACAAGAAAGGAGACAGAATTATATTGAAATTCAAAACCTTCTACACATTGTATTTATCTCCTTGAAATAAGTACATTAGGAATGCATAAAATAAGATACAAGATCACACTACTGTATCAGAACTATCTATGAAATCCATATGTTGTTCATACAAGATATGATGGGTGTGTGGCTTTCATAGCTTGAGCAGAGCTCCAAGAACTGGAAAATAGAAAACCAACCAACAACCTACAAAAGAAAAATAAAAGAAAGATATAGCAAAGAAAGAATTCTTGGATTCATTATAGAGCTAACAGGTGTCTCTTTAGAATTCCTTCCCTTGGCAATTGAACAACCTCTTTCTTCCATCTCCCTTTGATCTGATTTTTGCTTTGTCATTACTATAACTGATTTGAGAAACATCTCCATTGAAATGATGAAACCTTTGAGTCATCAAAATATTTGATTGTCCCATGAAAATACTAGTGAAATTTCAGTTTTTACTGAGTGAATGTGAGCCCAACTATATTTTCACTGTCTCTTTAACCCATTCAAGTCATTACTTTGTTAAAAATCAAGTTTGAACTTTCATATCTGAATATGGTTGTAGAAAAAGAACTTGATAGAAAACCTCATACTGCTCGAATAGACAGATTCTTGTACAAAAACCAATTCCAGAATTAGAAAATTCATTCCCTCTCAGTTCCGGCGATATATAACATCACCTATCTGGCCTTCAGGAAACCCAATGAAACTTAGTTTGAAAATGGTTCCTTTGTTAGAAGAGTCTGACTTGCAACTTTGATAGATTAAAATTCAAAATTTTAATTCAAACCTAAAGTTTAGACTTTATATTTAAAGTCCCTTTTTTGATTTAAAAGAATTGTTGAATGTGCACTAATTTTTGAGGAAAAATATTAAATTTTTCTTTTAAAAAGATATTTTATTTTTCCCTCTGCCTTCAAATTTGAGTCAATAGGCTTTGACCAAGCCTCTCAGCCATGTGGTAGCCTCTGATTGGCCGACCACTGCTTCTTAGATGCCACATCATCATCTGTGAGACCCGTGCCATGTGTTTCCATTCCACAATGCCACATTATTTAACCGGTGTGCATCTTCATTTTGCAGGCGTGCACCCACTGCCCGATCTTGCCACGTGGCAACATCTGGTGAACTTGCCTGAACCTGCCATGTTGCTATGTATGGGACCCATGCTTCCATGTGGTAGAAATCCACATTCCATAAATATTTATCTCATGAGCACCTTGGAAATGCGAGAATGCACACGCTGTCAGATGCGGCCACGTGTTGCAATTGCAAGCTCCCGCCTCCACATCAACATACTCACGAGGTCATTCAAAATTTATCAATCATTACATAGCTGACATCATCTGTTTGGGGTCCACATTGTGACCTGTGGCTTATAAAAGCCTCTTCCTTTGAGACACTTATCTATTGAGTGTTTTGGTATTTAAAGAATTAAAAGCTCAAAACAGATGGAATGTGGGATTAATATTTTTTTTTCTTTGTTTTTCCTAGCACTTCTACATTTAACGCGAGTTCTCTGCATTTTCATGGGTGGAGCATCAACCTTTTCATTTGATGTGTGAGCTACAAATTTTCAATAATGCATGAACCATGCTCCATTGAATAGCTTCCTTTGACAAGCGTGTTCTCTTCTTATTCTTTAAAACATGCAAGTGTGAGATTTTCCTTGCATTCGTTGGTGTCTTCATACATGTGTTGCTAACTTCCATTGCATGGTCTGTTCTTTCTATGGGATCCCTTCCCTATGCATGAGTTTCTTTGTCTGAATGCATGGGGTGTTTTTCTTTTTATGGTCTACAGACTTCATTTTTCTTGTTTTGTGTAGACTTTCTTTATATGGTCGCACTTGCTCTTAATTATGCGGCTCCCTTGCACTTCAAAATTGGCGGATTCTCCTATTTTCTTTCTTTGAAAACATGGGAGCACCTTTTAAATGCATGTGCTTCCCTTTTGATAGCGGACTGCTCTTTTTCTTCCATAGCATATCTGAATGAAACAAAAAAATGGGAGGCCGATCTTGGAATTGAGGGAACTTTTCTTGTATAGCACCTCATTGTTGCTTTATTGATCCACATGGTTCAACACACCACATATGTTTAGATGATTGAATGCCATGCCACAAATACTTTGTCCTGTTTGAGAAATACCACCATCAAAATGTTTAGGAGAGATAGCTTCACAGTCATTCACAATGGCTTGCGAAGGTGGCTACTTTAAAATTTTAAGGCTATCTCTTGTCATTTTAAGTTCTTTTAATTCCTTTAATTGGTCAAACTATGCTTAAAGCTTTTCATATAGGTGCAGTACATAGAAATGGGATTCCATCAATTCTGGAGCATTATCTAAGCAGACTAACTCATTAAAACTCACTGGAGAGAAAGCTCTAACCCCATCATATTTGGACAAAGGAATGTGGTGGATTTTCACCGTCACCCACTCAACTATTTCACCCATGGTTCAGTAATTTGATAACCATTCAATCGGGCTCCAAAGCGGGTCCGACTAAATTTTTTTTTGTTTCTGAACAACTAAACTACAAAATTGACTCATTCACCCTCTGGCACTGATTTGAAAACAAATTCAACCACTGAAAATGAATTTGAAACTCATTTTACATCTTTTTGCAAACTATCAATTTTGCACCAGGAAGTCCATTGACTGGCCTTAAAAACTGATCCAAATACCTGATCAGGCTCTGAAAAGTAACATATTGCCTCTTTGTTTTGCATACTTTCACACTATCGAATCTTGTCTCATGAATAATTCCCAGTTAAAAGATATTAACTATCAAAATCACCTTCTCAGAATTATTTGCAAGTAAACACGTCAGAAAACAACAAAATCGGTTTGGATTTAGCTTTGAAAACTGGGCAAACGAGCACATGGGGAAATGAAAACTGGGGCATTGGTTCTCTGTCATGAGGACATTATGGATCTACGATTTGGGCTCATGATGAATAATAGGACGCAAATGGAAAGTGTTCAAAGTAGGCTATTTGGATTTGTAGGACAGGAAACAAAGATAAGATAACAATTTTTACAAATGGAAAGACCCTGGAAAAGTGTGCAAACGGATTCATCAAGATTTGAAAACTGGTACACTTGGAGTATTTTCAGTATAGAACATAGAGAAACAAACCATTTGGTCTCACCTATCATAGATTAGGAGATATGATGTCACAAACAGGGGTTCCAATCAATCTGCAAATGCTGACACCAGTAAAAAGATAGAAATTGCATTTAGAATCACATTTGAAAACTGATCAAACGGATTTGTCAAGAGTTGAAACTTGAAACATGAAAAGTCTCTGATGTCTATAATGGAAGAAAAAAGGAATGTTAGCATTCGGATCAACTGGTCAAAAGTTATTACAGGTCAAATAGGGCTTCCTAGAAATATGTGCAAAGAGCATAAGCATGAAAACAGTAATTGACCAACTTTGAGGGATTCAAAACCTAGTCAAATTAACTCGAAATGACTTAAAATCTGAAAAATAGGTTTTCAGATATGGAAACCAGACACTCCCAAAGTGGCAATTCATGATACTATTCTGGGTGTGAGATATTCAGGTGCAAACAGGGCTTCCTATCGCTGTCTGACATTAAGGTGAAAATGCAAAATTGAGACCAGCTCAAAACAAGACTTCATGGAAATGCTCAAAATGTCAATTTAGCTTCATGAAACAAGTAGATAGGTTGAATGCAAGGTGCTAGAAGTATTAAACACCTCATGGGGCTTAGACTGACAGTTGGGTACATAGGTTTCACAAAGCATTTATAGGCCTGATTTTCTCAAAATTTTTGAAATGTGACTAAAATGAAGCACACAATTTTTAGTCCCAACAACCCTGTCACATGGATGAAGCAAAGAACAGAAGCAAGAAAAAATTATGGAGGCCAAAAAGCCAGAGACATCTTATGGACATGCAAACAGCAATCTCTATTATGATCCAATAAGTGAATGAAAAATAATAAAGAGGTGAATCCTTATAAAAGGAATCACGAAACCCTAACTAGGTTTGCACATTATAATTAATATAAAATATTAATTATATGCACCTAAAAGCAAGCTTAAGAACTAGAGTAATAAACCACTTAATTAATTAAATCAAGATGATCTAATTAATAAGTGAAACAAAATAATTACTCTAACAAAAAGGAAGTTGTGATATCTTCTCATTTGTAAAATTTATCAGAAAAAATTGGAAGTGTTTTGATATTGTCTAGTTCATTAATTTGGTTGAAAATGTCCATTATTTAAGCCTCTTGAGTTTTACTGCCAAAAGAGATATTTGAAAGATATACCTCTACATCATTTTTGGTATCAAATCTAAAAAAATGGTCAGGAAAAGGTGAGTTTTTGAATTTGTGTGGCTTGTGACAAGTTGAGGAGAGAACTTGTAGAGTGGCCAAAAGACTAGGTTGAGTGGAGAGAACCTAGATAGGAGAAAATGGTCACAAGAGGAGATTTATCTCATGATAAGAGGATACTTTTAGATGCATGGGTTTTATATTGGGATTTGAAGAAAAAGTAGAAGGAAGAGGCAAACAAAAAAGAGGAAGAGGGAAAGAGACAAAAAACAAAAGAGGGAGCTAGAATGAAGCAAGAGATAGAAGAGAAAATAAGATTCCTAATGAGGAAATTTTAAAAAGGGGAAGAAGATTTGGAGAGATTAAAAGAGTAATTGAAGAAAAAGTATGGAAAAGGAAAGTAATGATGTGGAACAACCATTCATTGAGGATACAAAGTTATGTGAAGATGGAACAAAGATTTTGGTTACTAATGAAGAGAAGAGTTGTCCATTGAAAGGACAAAGTGAGAAAATTAATGCTGATGTAAAAAGTTTGCAGCATATAATTATTGATGAACCTTATGATGAAAAGGTTCATGAAGATAGAAAAGAGGTTGAAGTGGTAGTTGTTGATGAGCCTTGTGATGAAAAGGTTCATAAAGATGGAAAAGAGATGGATGTTATGATTGTTGGTGGAACCAAGAGATGGCATTTGAGGTTAAGTAAGAAAGTGGTATGGCCTATCAAAAGGCTAATAGTTGCAACAAGGAAGAAGTCTCATGATGAATCTAAGAGGATAGATAAGGCTCAAATAGTAATTAATTTCTCTCCAAGCATGGAGATATTACAACTTGAAGACATTGAAAAAAAGATGCAAAGATTCCTATAGTGAACCAAATTGATGAATTGATATATGATGAGGTACCCCTTTTTTTATCTAATCCATTTATTATAGGTTTCTAAGAGTTTTATTTGAATTCTTATGTGGAAGAGCTTTATAAAAATATGAAAGTTGACTTGTGTACTTGGCAAGAGTACACACAACAAATAACAAGGAATTGGAAGACAAGAAAGATGAAGGACAATCCAAGGGACTTGGATTCTATTGTCCCCATGACTATGGTGTAGGAGCACCTATCAAAAAGGAATAAAAAGAGGATACATGAGGATGTAATACTTTAACTTTTAATTGTATTTTGAATCCATTTGAGTCAATATGTAAGGCTAAATAAAGCCATTTGCAATAGATTTTCCAACTTGTCTAGCATGGTCAAATTATGTAAATAAACCCATAGAAGGGTAAAATATCATATATAGTCTATTTTGATATATTAGCAGGGTTTTTATAAAGTTTCATGGTCATTTATGAGAAAATGTAAAAGTTTTCAAATATGTAATAAAATATTTTCAGAAAAAGTTGACAATATGATGGAAAGATTCTGTCAAGAGTCATAGAAGGTAGACAATAGGTTAAAGGAAGTGAAAAGGCATTAAAATATCATGTATTATTCATAATTTTAAAAATGTAATGGCTGGAAAAGTTGGAAGAAGAGGGGAAATAAAGAGAAGTTTGAATTTGTGAGTTTTTTGACAAATTTTGTGTAAATTTCCAAAAACCCTACTATTGTTTATATTGGTAAAAATTCATATGAAATGATACAAATCTAAAACTTATATTTTTGGAAAGTTATTTTAGTTATATTTCATTTGGTTTATGTGTGGTAAAATTTTATTTTGATTTGAAGAATTTATGGTAATTTTAGTGTAGACTAGTTTCAACCTCATTTTCATGGTAGTTGTTTTATAAAAAGTTTGATAACTTTTATTCTACACATTGGATAAAGCTATAAATTGGGGACATTTTATTTAACTCATCCATAATCCATATCATAAAAGGAATTTGTGATATATTTTCATTTCTAAAAGTTATGAGAAAATATTGGAAGTGTTTTGATAGTGTCCAACTCATTAATTTGGTTGAAAATGTCCATTATTAAAGCCTCTTGAGTTTTACTCCCAAAAGAGATATTTGAAAGATATATCTCTACATCAAATTCTACTTAGGAATATTACATCATATTTTTAAATAGTGCTGATCACCATGGCCTTTCCATTATAGACTACTTTGGTGTAGCTCTCAACCTTATTCTTAACCAATTTCTCACCTATAGGTACACTACTTTGTTTACAAAGACTAGTAACCTCATGAATAAGGTTAGCTAAAATATCAACTACACTATCTTCCATTCATAGTTTTACATCATGTATTCTACTTAGTAAAATTAGTGTCCACTCATTTATGTCCAATTCTTGGTAGAAATGATAATTGAATAGGTCTAGGTCCTTCAAGTATTCAAATCCAAGTTCCATTGTCATATGATGATTAAAGACTAATTCCATATCCTTGTTCATGTACTCACTCCCAATAGATTCAAACTTATTGGTAAGATAACTTCTTATATCATGCAAATATATTATATTGTTTAGAGTAATGGATAATGTTGAGTTAGGGTTTCCTTCTATGGGTTTCATGGAAATTGTAAGAAATAGGGATTACTGAGAGGGTAGGGGGGAGGGGCCGAATCAGTAATCTACAAAATTTAGTTACCAATTGGATATTATTTCTTACTTTAAAACATGCAAAATAAATTAATAATAATGTTGAACAATAACAGTGACAATGCACAAAGATAACTCATAACACCATATTCTATTTACTAGGGAAACCCTAGCCAAGGGAAAACTCTAGTGGGGATGATACGAACTAGATAATATACTAATATATAAGCTCCTTGTTAGAGGATGTACCCTATTAGGAGTCAATGAGAAAATTAAGTATAAGGAGTCATTGTTAGGAGACTTGGAATCCCTGTTAGGAGATTCCAAACCTATTAAGAGTTGAAGTACAATATATGCAAGATGAGCCCAATGCCCAAGCATGCACTTCCAATTACAAGAAGAACTCACTACCCAAACAAGTAATCAAACTTTTGGAATATAGGTACTATAAATTCTTCCTTTACTTATCTCTAATTTTCAGCTCAATCTCGGATCACAAAATAGCTTTCACAAAACTTTGCATTTATCACTTTCATAGTAAGTTTTCATTTCACAATACTTGCACAACTTGCATACTTCATCACAAAATGTCCTTTGCAAAAATACCATGGTTTTAAAAAAAATGCTACTAGGTTAGCTAAGACCATAATACATTTTTCCAACTTAAAGTAAACATCTAGGATGTTGGCCCTAATTGGACAAGTAATTATTTTGTAAACAAAATAAAACATAAAATAATTCTTTCCTTCATTTATGCTATTTTATTTAATTAAAACATGAATATCTTTGTTCTGTACAGTCTGTACTAAATTTTGAGGTTATAAACATCATCACCAACATGTATACTATCTCCATCTAACTTCTCTAGTCATAATATGACATTAGCAACAAGTTATAAATAGAACAACACACTGTTGTATACCAAATTCTATACTTAGATAATTTTCTAATTACCAAAATCTAAGTATCTTTATTTTTAAGGTTTTTTGTTAGCATGTACACCATGTTTTGATATAAATGAAAATGATTACATATCTCCTTTATCCAATTGTCAACAATAGCCCTCTTTTGGATTGATGACAACAAAATAGGGAAAATTGGATAAGTAACAAAAACTTTAATGAAAATACATCTATACTACATCTATTAAAATTTGTCCATATTTACATATGCTCCCCCTTACGATATACTTTACAATCATTTTTACCTATTGTATCTCTCCCTTAAATGTTCTTCTCTGCTTAACAATTTTCATGTGCACTTCTCCCCCTTTGACATCAATGACAAAGGTCATAATGTAAAAATCTGTCCAAAAATTATAAAAAAAAATGTTATTCTTCTACATTAAGTTGGTAGAATCTTCATACAATCATCAAAATTTTCTTTAAGACTATTCATACCTTTAGTTTATGTCTCCTTATTTGATTCAGTAGAGGTGAGAATTGCACATAAAGCATATGATGCAATCTCAACTATATTAAGATCTAAATTCAAAAGGTTAGAATAGGTGTCCTTGGCCTTGAAACATTCCTCCAACTATTTCTCAACAAAATATATTTTTAGAGCAATAGACTCTCTAAATTCAATATCCTCTTAAAAATTTATTCTTTTTGAAGTTCTAGTTTCCTAATATAATTGTGAATACTAACCACTTTTCCTTCAAAATCATCGACTTTACAAGATGGATGCTGAATTTTGCTAGATAGAGCCTCTAGCTCACTCATCTTACCTCCAATCTAACTATCAATGTCTTTAGTCAGTTTATATGATAAAATACACTTAATATACAATATCTTTCCATCCTATTGACACTTCTAAAGTTCCTTGGCACAAGTATCAAGACTTATCAAATCATTCTCAATATCTTGGCAAATAGTGCTAAACAAGTTAGCATCATGTGAAATTTGTGCCTTTTCTTCTGTAACATTCAACAAGTTAGTAAATTCTTCATCAAATAACTTCAAAACTAGCTATTCCCTCTGTTCTAGATCTACTTCTATGTGCTACACTACCAAAATACTATGTAGTCTATCAATAACCTCCATCAAGGTCTTTTGCAGGCTTTTCACTGTTATATTCTTTTGCATAAGCTTTGATAGGAATGAGATCAAATTAGTTTGATCATCACCATTAGTTTCTAAGATGACAAGTGAAAGTGGAGTAGATGAACTAAAAGGTTTAGTGTCATCCACCCTTTTCTTCTTGGCTACCTCTTTTACTCTTCTCTCTTCTTCTTCTTTATTTTTTCTCTTTTCTTTCATTTTCTCTCTTTTCTTCCTCTATTTTCTTTCTTATTTTTTTTTTCTACTATTATTTTCTTTTACTCTTCCTACTTTTTTTTTTCTAATCCTTAAGCAATTTCTTCTTGGCCTCTTCTACTTTCTTCTTTTCTTCTTCAAGTAGCCTCTTTTCTTCTTCAATTAGTCTCAGTTTGTCTTCAATATCCTTGGTATTAGGTTCATTAAGTTTGAAACCTTCAAGTGGATTAGTATCATCAATGTTAATGGTAACATTGGTCTGATCTATCTACATAGTGTTACCACTCATGAAAACTTTCAAGGTTCTAGGTGCTATAGGAGATGTTGCCTTAGATTCTATCAACATTTGACTGATTGATGTAGGAGCATCTAAGGTCTTTTCAATTTACCCTAGTAGTCTGACATAGGGGCATCCTTGGATTCTTATCTTCCCTACTCTTTTCAATCAATGGGTGCTGAGTAAAAGTACTTACGAAGTTGTAGTAGCTATCAAATAGATGTGGTTGTTGAGTGAAAGAGTTGATCAAGTTTATGAGTTTTCCAAATTGTTAGTTCTAACTGAGTTTGGTGCTGAGTTCCTCATTGATGCCAATCTCCTTGTTGGCGCTAACTCCCTCATTGATGTCAAACTCCTTGTTTGTGCTGAGATCCTCATTGATGTTGAGCTCCTTGTTGGTGTTGAGTTCCTTGTTGATGTCGAGCTCCTTGTTAGTGCCAAGCTTCTCATTGATGTTGAGCTCATTTTTGGTATCGAGTTCCTTGTTGATGTCAAGCTCCTTGTGGGTGTTGAGTTCTTGTTGATGCCGAGTGACCCTTTGACTATGGAGTTTCTGTTCATGCCGAGTGATCCTTTGGGTGCCAAGTGCTAGTATTTTATTGAGCCTTTGTTTGTAAAGTAGTATGTGTTTGGTTCTAGTTTGGGTCAACCTGACACATATTTAATTTCATGATGGGTATTTAATATTTTTAGAGAGCTAACTTATGGCTTGATTTTGCATTTAAAGGTTTATTAGTTAGTATTTTTATTAGGCTGACTTGTGGCCTTTCTATGTTCTAGAATCTTCTATAAGATATTTTTGCAAGTATTTAAAGGAGTACTGTCTAGAGTCTTAGGCATTATGATTTGATGAAGATTGAGGATTTAATGAGGGATAATTGCAAAAGCTAGAGATGTAGAATTTGGAAGTATGAAATCTTAGCTGGAGTAGTTTGGAGATAGAAGTTTGTATTTGAGTCTGAGCTCTGTTCTTCTTTAAAAGATGTATCCTTCTTTGTAATGGTCATAACCTGGAAGGCTGTACAACTATGCATGTTGTATGTAAACTTATTGCTTCGAATATATGAAATATTGTCTCTTTGGACCTGAATCTTGCTCCTTTTGTTCATTTTATACTATGTGTTTGTTTGCTAGTTTCTAGATCACCTCATTTTGGGGTACATCCAAAATTGTGCTGATATCAGAGCTCGGCATGCTCTGGGAGCTTAGCATGGTCTCTATTGTTTGGCATGGTCTATAGCTCAACATGGTCTTGGTTGCTTGGCATGGCTTGGGGTTTACTAGTGCTCAACTTTGTTTTGTTAATGCTTGGCATGGTCTTGGTTTCCATTGGTGCCAATTTGTTTGTGAGAAAACTTATGTTGTTTAATTCATGTATGGCTTATTTAATTCATGTTGTGGTCAGCTTGTGGATCAACCTATATTAAATGTAAAGAATTTAATTTTGTTCTAGAATTTTTTTGTGCTAGTTGCTATTAGAGCTTAGTTGTTCCTAAGTGTGTAAGTAGATCAACAAAGTGTGAGGTAGTTTGTACTAGGACCTTGGTTGGGTAGAGTTTATTAAAGAAGGGTTTTGATTTTAGAAGTCCTATCTAGTTGGTGATTTGGCATAGGGTGGAAGATCTATGGATTTGGCTTGCACTTGTAGAGGACTCTCCATTCAATTGTTGTTTTTATATGTAAAGATGGTTCAAGGAAGGAGAAATTTTGATCCAAAATTATTTGACATGATAAGGAAAATTGTAGCAAGTGTAGAAGCTATTGTGTTAGTGCAAGACTATGGAAGACATCTTGATGATGTTGAGAGTGATGATTAAGATTCCTTTTGGGATGATCTACATAAAAAGATTGATGATCTAGAAGATTCTAATATGAGTTGGCATCTAAGGATTAGAAAGAAGGTTCATTGGTTGATTAAAAATATTATGTAGAGAAGAAGACAGATCATGGAAGTACATGATGATTTTTTCTGAAATGGATGAGGTATCTTTTGGTTTTCATGAGAAAATGGATTGATCTAATATGGAAATTGTAGAGCATCTTGTTGTGCGCAATGAGACTACTAAAGAAGAGAGTTTTTTGGATGTTGGTAATGATTTGGATGAGGTTAGTGTTGAAATGGATGTGATGAAGGAATTATCTATTGCTAATGTTGCTGACCTAGAATTATATGTTCATTTTGTTATTGATTTGGATGTTGCTTATGATAAAAATAAGGATTTAGTTGCTGGTAATGTGGTTGAGGGTTTCAAAGTTGATTTGATGGAAGATTACTATGTTATTGATTTATATGCTTTTGGTATGATGGATTTGAGTTTATATATTTTTGATGATAGAGTTTATGATTGGATATTGTTGTTGATCTAGTTTTCATGTATGAGAATGATATTATGGATGATGTTGATGACAAGTTATAGATGGAGCATTGTGATTTTCACTTAAGTGAGTATGTTGATTCGTTGGATGAGATTCTAATTTCTGAATGGATGAAGCATAAATGGTTGATTTTTAGATTTTATCTCTTATCCATGATGGAGTGGAAACATTTTGTGAAGATGAAGCTAAGTGTAGAATTTTCTTTTCGAATCAAAATGTGGGACACATTTTTCTATTCACCTAGGGAGTCTAATGCAGGAGCATCTAAGGTCTTTTTTATTTACCCTAGTAGTCTAATTTAGGGGCATCCTTGGATTCTTATCTTCCCTACTCTTTCTAGTCAGTGGTTGCCAAGTAAAAGTACTTACCAAGTTGCAGTAGCTGTCAAATGGATGTGGTTGCTAAGTGGAAGACTTGATTGAGTTCATGAGTTTGTTAGATTGTTAGTTCTAACCAAGTTTGGTGCCAAGTTCCTCATTGATGCCAAGCTCCTTGTTTTTGCTAAGTCCCTTGTTGATGTTGAGCTCCTTGTTGGTGCCAAGCTCCTTGTTGATGTCAAGCTCCTTGTTGGTGCCAATTTCCTCATTGATGTCGAGCTCCTTATTAGTGCCAAGCTCCTCATTGATGCTAAGATCCTTATTAGTGCCAAGTTCCTTGTTGATGCCAAGCTCCTTGTGGATGATAAGTTCTTGTTGATGAGGAGTGACCCTTTGGTTTTCGAGTTTCATTTGATGCTGAGTTTCTGTTTGATGCTGAGTGATCGTTTGGGTGTCGAGTGCTAGTATTTTGTCACACCTTCATTTGCCAAGATGTTTGTGTCTAGTTCTAGTTTGGGCCAACTTGACATGTATTTAATTTTGTGATGGGCATTTAATATTTTTAGAGAGCTAACTTATGGCTTGGTTATGCATTTAAGGGTTTATTAGTTGGTATTTGCATTAGACTGACTTGTGGCCTTTCTATTTTCTAGAATATTCTTTAAGCCATTTTGGCTAGTATTTAAAGGAGTCTTTGGTAGAGTCTTAGGCATTATGATTTGATGAAGATTGAGGATTCGATGAGGGATGATTGTGAAAGCTAAAGATGTAGAATTTGGAAGTATGGAGTCTTAGTCTAGAGCTGTTTGGAGATAGAAGCTTATATTTGAGTTTGAGATTTTTCTTCTTTGAAAGATGTATCCTTCTTTGTAATGGTTGTAACTTGGAAGGCCATATAGCCAGGCATGTTGGATGTAAACTTCTTGCTTCGAATATATGAAATATTGTCTTTCTAGACCTAAATCTTGTTCCTTTTATTCATTTTTTACTATGTGTTTGTTTACTAGTTTTTGGATCACCTCATTTTGGGGTACATCTAGAATTGCACTACATCACTTATTGTTGTTGTAGTCTCACTTCTTAATTTATCTCTCTCACCCACAATAAAAAAAATGGTCTTACTTTATTTCTCAATTAAGGTTCCAAATTATTCAACAATCTCTTAATCTCTTTTTCATCATCAATCTTGCAAATAGTTCTTAGCATAGACATCTGAAGTTCTAAATCTTCTTCTCTTGTAGGTGCCTTCTTCTCAATAAGTCTATCATAGAATTTCTAGTTCACTATGCCCTCAATATCCTTCAATTTCAAATTGTTTTCTATAATGTATCTCATAGTAGAGATATCAATCTGATCTTTTTCAAAAAAATTATACAATTCATAAAATTTGTTCGTTTAAACAAAGTTACCTTCATTATCAATAGATGTGTTAATCTTTTCTATCTTTGGCTTCTAGGGTTGTCGAGATTTTTGTAATAATTTCTTTGCTACATTCATTGCTTGTTTGGCTTCTTGTTCTTGTTATCATTCATCGCTTGATTTGATAAGTGTCAAAAATGTCTTTTACATTCTACCTAGTCTAGTGGCTTGTTGGTTGACCCATTTTATCTTTGTGGTCATTGCTTCCACTAATCTCTTAGATTTTCTCTTTGGCTCACTAGGTTGCACATCTAACACTACTACATACAAAATACTTTATTCTAAATATGTCTCTACAATAAGTACTAACAAAGGTTACATATTTAGTAATCCTTATTTCATGGTTTGCCTAACTACCTTAGATAATAGCCTCTAATAAATCTTTCTTCATGATTGACTTTATCTTTTTGTGTGATTCCTTCTCCAAGGATTCTTGATGAGCTAACTACATAATCTCATCATAAGTTCCAAATCTATATTCTACTTTATCCTTCTCTAATTTCAACAATAAACCAATATAACTAACTACTATATCATCATTCAATTCATAACCCTAGGGATCAAAAAATGTTTTTCAAGGTTCTACTGCTTGAATATAAGTATAATCTATAACAACCATAATAGAAATGTCTTCTTTAGATCTATTTACAGTTGTAGGTGCAATTTTGAATCTTTGTCTCATCTCATTTTGAAATGTCTTCATTATCAAGTTTCCACTATCCAATATCTTTTTTACAGGATGTCTTTTGCATACTTCTCTAATCTTCTCCATTATAGATCTATCACTACTCATTATACCTATAATTAATAAATATGGAAATCTTTTAAGATGAAAGAATATGTGATTCATTAATGACTAAAATCTAAACACACTATTCTTAGTCCTCTTGATCTTTTCCAAATTCTCAAGTAATTTTATTCTATGAATTTCACTAAGGTTAACTTTTTCCTTCTCTACACATATCTTATGATGAATCTGATTGATAATGGATCAATCTTTGAGCCTGCACATACATAGTAGGCAATGATTCTACTTAGAAATCTTACATCATATTGCTTAATGGTGTTGATCACCATGGCCTTTCCATTATGCACTACTTTGGTATAACTTTCAACTTTCCTCTTGACCATTTTCTTGCCTATAGGTACACTACTTTGTTTAGTAAG
This sequence comes from Cupressus sempervirens, assembly GCA_028749045.1. Taxonomy (NCBI): domain Eukaryota; kingdom Viridiplantae; phylum Streptophyta; class Pinopsida; order Cupressales; family Cupressaceae; genus Cupressus; species Cupressus sempervirens. The sequence goes on from CM053786.1 coordinate 814,010,693, forward strand.
ACCAATTACCTCATGAATAAGGTCGATAGAAATATCAATTACACTATATTGTATCTATAGTTTTAGATCATGTCTCCTGCTTAATATGATCTATGTTCATTCATCTATGTCTAATTCATGGTAGAAATGATATTTGATTATGTCTAGTTCTTTCAAATGTTTAAATTTGGGCTTCATAGTCATGTTGTGGTTGAAAACTAATTCCATATCCTTGTTCATGTATTCACTCCCAATAGATCTAAATTTACTATTAAGATAACTTACTACATTTTCCAAACATACTACATTGTTTGGAGTAATGGACAACATTGAGTTAGGGTTTCCTTTAGTAGGTTTCAAGGAAACAACATTCAACTTAGGTGTGACATCATTCTCCACATTGTGTACTACTAACATATCCATGATTCTATCAAATATGAACTTTTATCAAATAAATTTGTGAAAAAATGATAAAATGCCTCTTTCTAAAAATAGGGTTTGCTTCAAAATCACCTTGAAAATTTATTTTTTAGTGCTCTCTACCTCAAATGTATTCATAATGAAGTGAAAATAAATTTTGTACTCCATTTATTCCATCAATTGAACTTGCATTAAATATGTATTTTGTAAACACAAAAAAGATGTCAATTATATTCTGAAATCAAATAACTACTCAAGATCATCTCTACAATCATCAAATTCCACTTGAGGTTTACTATAGCCTCCTTTTATCATGACAATGCTCCTCAAGATTTCAATTCGTGGAATTCTCTGTAAAAACATAGTTTCCACTACTAAATTAACCTTTTCTATAATACAAGTAACTCTTAATTCCTTCATAACTTGTTTAGATAAGCTCCAAATTACAACTGAGCTTAGGTACCATTTAAACTTAACTAGATACACCATTTCCCAACTTGACTACCTCTATTTCAATCTTTGAATGAAGTTTTCAAATTCTGGTGTTGTAGAAAAGCTTAATTCAACTTGGTTGAATAAAACTTGATAACTAACTTCAATTTCCTATCACATCATCATCTATCTTTTTTGAGATATCTAACCCTTTTTAAAATTCCTCATTGAGTTCTTCTTGAAGTTAACTAACTATGTTTCTTTGTTTCTCATTGTCTTTGTTAGTTCTAGAGTTCCTTTCATGGTTCCTTATATGATTTCCAATATTCTGTCCATTATTCCTTCTATTCCTAAAGTTTCTTTCATTGTTCCTTCTATCTCTAAATTTTCTATCCATTCTACAATACCTTGTTCTATGTTTGAAGTTGTTGCATAACTGACATACTAGTGCTTCACTTCTAGGATTCTGCTGATCATCAGGTGCATGACAATTTTGAGCAATGTGTCCTAAGTTTTTACACTTATAACACACAATCTATCTTTTGTCTTCATAGGATATTCCTTCTCTCAATTTCCTTTATAAACCTTCTTCTATATATAGGGTTTTTATTTTTAGACATTTCCAATAATCAATTGCTTTATGACCCATACCATGACAATTATGATAATAAAAGTCCTTAACATGATTAAAAGATTTACTTGTACAATATCTTTTCATATGATCTATTTCATTACATGAAAAATACTTAACTCTAAATTCATACCTAGTTTCATTAGGATATTCCACTTGCTTTGGTTCATCCAAAGTTTCAACTTTCTTGACTTGTCCAACTCCTTTGGTTTTATTAGAAGATTGATTGGATTCAATCATATCATCAGGCTTACATTTTTCTTTTGTATCTGATCTAGTCTCAGGTTTCTTTGTAGACATGTTAATTAGATAATGAAGACAAGTCTTATCATAAGTAGATCTCAATATTAACATTGAATCATCAAGCTTTTCTCTACTAGAATAAAGCTTCTCAGGCTACTGCTTACATTGAGTTAATTTACCTTTCACAGTAGTATTTTACTTATGAAGTTCTTCATGATCTTCTTTCAATGTTTCAAATTTATATGTTTTCTTTGCCAGACTTGCTCTAATATCTACATTCTATCTTTATATTAGATTCAACTTTGCTATGATCATTTCTCAAAGTAAAATTCAAATTCATAATCTTTAATTCATGCTTCAAGATTTTGTACTTTGTCTTCAACTTCAAATAGTCATCATCACTATTTCCAAATTTAGTACATTCAGGCTTGGACTAGAGATGTTCAATTTTTTCCTTGAATTGTCCAATGTATACTTTGAAGTCTTCATACCTATCCTTCAACTTATCTCTTTCTTTAGTAAGGAGATCAATTTTTTCAAGAGCCTCTTCAAGGTTCTTCATCAACTATTCCATATCCATAAGGATCTTACTCAAGCTATTAAGCTTCTTCAAAGTAACTAAACTTTGATACCATTTGTTAGAAATAGGGATTACTAAGAGGGAGACTGGGGGTTGAATCAGTAATATACAAACTCTAGTCACCAACTATATATTATTTTTCACTTTAAACCATGCATAACAAAGTAAATAAGTAATGCTGAATAGTAACAATAACAATGCAAAAAGATAACTCACAATACCATATTTTGTTAACTAGGAAAACCTTGGCCAAGGGAAAACCCTGATGGGGATGATACCCACTAGATAATATATTGATATATAAGTTCCTTTTTAGAGGATGGACCCTTTTAGGAGTCAATGAGAAGATTTAGTATAAGGAGTCCCTAATAGGAGACTTTGAATCCTTGTTAGTAGATTCCAATCTTGTTAGGAGTTGTAGTGTAGTAGATGCAAGATGAACCCACTTCCTAAACATGCACTTCCAATTACAAGAAGAGCTCACTACCCAAAAAAGTAATCAAACTTCTATAATAGGTACTATAACTTCTTAATTGGTTGATCTCTAATTTTCAGCCTGATCTTACATCACAAAATAGCTTTCACAAAATTTTGTATGTATCACTTTCATAGTAAGTTTGGATTTCACAATGTTCACAGAACTTGCATACTTCATCGAAAAATGTCCTTTGCATAAATACCATGCTTTCTACACAAATTTTTGCTAGGTTGGCAAAGACCATAATACATTTTTCTAAATTAGAGTAAAAATTTCTAGGTTGTCAGCCCTAATTGGAGAAGTAATTATTTTGTAAACAAAATAATCCTTTCCTTTAATTTAGCTATCCTATTTCATTAAAACACAAATATCTTTGTTCCATAAAGTTTGTACAAAATTTTGAGGTTATAAACATCATCGCCAACATGTATACTATCTCCATCTAACTTCTCTAGTCATAATATGAGATCAACAATAAGTTATAAACAAAACAATACATTGTTGTATACCAAATTCTATAGTTAGACAATTTTCTGATTACAAAAAGCTAAGTATCTTTATTTATGAGGTTTCCTATAAGCATGTACATCATGTGTGTCCATAAATGACAACAATTACATATCTCCTTTATCCAATTGTCAATAGAAACAATCTTCAATTTTAGTCTCTCCTCATTCTCAATATTGTGAACTACTGATATATCCATCATTCTATCAAATATGAACTTTTATTGAATAAATCCTGTGGAAAAATGATAAAACACCTTTTTTGAAAAGAGGGTTTGCCTCAAAATTGTCTTGACAAGCCACTTCTACATGCTCTATTCTTTTGATGTGTTTGAAATGAAGTGGTAATCTAGTCTATACTCCATTTATTCCTTCAACTCAAGCTTGTATTAATTGTGTACTTTGTTGACATGAAAAAGTTGCCAATTATATTTGAATCAAATATCTACTCAAGAGCTTCTATTTGGTCCTCAAATGCAACCTGAGGTTTACCATAGCTTCCTTTCATCATGATAATGCTCCACAAAACTTTGCTCCATGAAATTCTTAGTAAGAACTTAGTTTTCATCTTTTGTTAGTTAGTTAATTTTCTTTATAATAGTAGTAACTCTTAATTTCTTCATAACTAGTTTAGATAAGCTCCAAATTACAAGAAATATTAGATACCATCTAAATTTATCTCAATACACATTTTCCCAACTTCACTACCTCCTATTTGATCTCTAGATGAAGTTTTCAAATTCTAGTGCCATGAACAAACTTAATTCAACTTAATTGAATCAAACTTGATAACTAACTTTGATCTTCCTATCTCATCATCTTCTAGCTTTTTTTTTGAGATGTTTAATCCTTTTACAAATGCCTCATTGAGTTCCTCTCAAGGTTCACTGACTACATTTCTTTGTTACTCATTGTGTTTTTTAGTTCTAGAATTTCTCTCATGGTTCCTTCTATGATTTCTGATGTTTCTTCCATCATTCCTTCTGTTTCTAAAGTTTCTTCCATTGTTCGTTCTATCTCCAAAGTTTTGGTCCAATCTTTAATACATTTTTGTATGTCTAAAGTTATTGCATAACTAACATACTAGTGTTCTACTTCTAGGATTTTGTTGATCATCAAGTGCATGACAATTCTAAGTAATGTGTCCAAAGTTGTTGCACTTATAACACACAATCTATCTTTTGTCTTCATAAGGGTTCCTTCACTAGATGTCATTTCATTAGATCTTCTTCTAATAGTAGGGTTAGTATTTCTAGACATTCTATTATTCTATCTATCATTGTCATATTTAGGTTTCCTACGATCAATTGCTTTATGACCCATACCATGAAAATTATGACAATAAAAATCCTTAACATGATTAAATTACTTATTTGTAAAATCTCTTTTCATATGACCTATTTGTTAGAATTCTTTACAATAACTGGGGGGGGGGGGTGTGGGTGAATAAGTTATCCAAGGTCTAAATGCCCTAATAATACTTTTTCACCAATTATAGTGAGCTCATTAAACTATTCATCCATCCAAGCTTAAATCAACCATCTTAGCAGGTTATAGCAAATCAACATGCAGGAATAAATCATGCAAGATCAACACATGACACAATGATTTATGTTGAAACATTATTTGGGAAAAACCACCAGTAACATGCTACTCAATTCTCACTCTTCTAAAGTGATGCCTTGTTGAAGGCCTGCCCTATTAAAGGCCTACCATGTTAAAGGCTTACAATACACTATTAAATGTAACCTTGTTAGAGGATTTCACCATACTGTTAGGAATGGGCCTAGTGAAAGAACTTTAGAACATTCACTTGGAATGTCACGCTATTAAAGGATTTACAACATGGCTATTAAACCAACCTAAGTCCATAGGATTTATACTAACTGTTACAATTACTAGAGAGTAACAATAATGGCTTTTGATCTGATACAACATATCTTGTAGATTACAGATCACACTTTAGTTCAATCCTTTGCTTGGCTTTAATCACTTCAGCTCTGACAACTTGTCATCTCAAGCTTCGTCAACTTGAGTCTTCTTGCTCATCATACCAATGCAATCATATCTATGGTCAACTATTGAAATAGAGTATTTGTGCTCTCTTTCTCCTTAGCACCTTCTTCAACACTTCATTCTTTCATGCTTGACCACCTCTCTTTTTTTTCGTGACCTTATGACTCCTTAAATAGAAATATGGAATACCTTTTCTGCTCGATTCTCCCTCTCCAAATTTAGGGTTTCAATAGATTAGGTAGGATACAATGTATCTATCCCATATCTTGCTCTTATCTAGAAACTTCATCTAGAATCTAGTTGTATTCGCCAAAAGTGTTTTACATAGTGTTCTGTGCCACCAGCTCATCATTCTTATCTTCTATCTAATTCACAAAATTCTAGATAACTACCATGTCAGCTCAAATCTGGAAAATCTTTGACTTTCTAATTAATGCAACAACTTGGAATTATTGATTTACTGAGGCTTGTCTTCTCATGTGTTACTCGACACTTGTATCATGCTCGACACCTGATCTTTACTCAGCACTTGATCTTCACTCGGCACTTGATCTTTACTTGGCACTTACTAAAGTTAAACTTTGCTCGGCCTCAATTGAGAATCTATTTGGCACTAATTATCTTGCTTGGCTCTCTCTAATGAACTTAGTTAGGCTTTACAAATGACTTAGCTAAACCTTACATATTTGATGTGTTTAAGTGTACCCATTCTCTGTGTCTTAGTGTATGACATCAATACATTATTTCATCAATGGCTTAGCCAATCCTTATACTTCATTATAACATCACAACTTAAACCTTTCTCTAGTGTTCCAGTTACATCTTATTGATTGCCTCCTCCTTGTTAGTCAACCGATTGATAGTATTTGTATCACCAAAGCAATTATCATTCCTGCAAGTAGTAAGTTTGACATCAATGAAAAAATAATGATTGAGAACATTTTTTACCAGTTCCATTACTTTTCATTCATGATCTTTTCAATCATTTCCAAAAATCTCCCTCTTTGGCATTGATGGCAAACCAAACTGATCACTGATCAATTGATGTTACCACCAAAATTATATACATTTTCTACTACTTTCTACTTCCTTCTTGACTACTACATCCTTACTACTGATCTCATATATCTCCATATCTTTAGCTTTCAGTTTCTCATAAATCTCCCTCTTTCATATATCTCCCTCTTACTTTGTATTGATTAGTTTTTTGCATATATCTCCCTCTTTGATATAAATGCCAAAGATGTAGCATCTTTAATATGCAAAATATAAGCTTTGCATCTCATGTTTTCTCCCTCTATCACCATGCTTGTGACTGATCTAGAGTTTTTTCTCCTATTGTCATCCTTTGCATCATTCTTTTGATATTTCAATGATTAGTTCTTGTTGATGCAGGGCAGCTTCTTTGCCTTAAACTACTTGAGTTAGGGGCATTACCCCCAACTTGCCTCTAAGATATTCATAAGCATCCTTGGGCAATGGTTTGGTGAAGATATTTGTAGTTTGTTCCTTTGTGTGAATGTACTCCATCTTCACTTGTTTGTCTTCTACTAATTCTCTGACATAATGATACTTGATTGCAATATGCTTGGTTTTTGCATGCGTTACTAGATTCTTGGATATGTTTATAGCACTTTTATTGTCACAATACAATATCACAGGTTTGGTTACCTCTTCTTTCATTCTTTTTGATAGATGTCTGAGCCACACAATGTTGTGCAATTGACTACTATTGCCACATATTCTGATTCTGCAGTGGACTGAGATGTACATGTTTGCTTCTTGCTAGTCCAAGTAACTAGCCTTTTACCTAAAAATAATGCTCCTCTACTTGTGCTTTTCCTGTCATCAATGTTGCCTCCCCAATCTGCATCTGTGTATGTATTGAGCTCAAAATTCTCATTCTTTTTATAATATAGGCCAAAATCATTAATTCCTTTGAGATACCTCATTATTCTTTGTACTGGTATGAGATGATTTTCTTTAGGATTAGCAGAGAATCTAGCCACTATTCCAACTGCTAATGCTATATCTAGTTGTCTGTGTACAACATATTGTAATTTTCCAATCATAGATCTGTACATTATTTGATTGACTTCAACTGATACATCATTTTTGGATAGCTTATCTCTTATTGCCATTAGTGTGCTAACTGGTTTGGAGTCTTCCAATCCAAACATTTTAAGTATCTCTTTGTTGTACTTTGATTGTGTCATAAATATACCATGTTTTAGTTGATTTTCTTGTAATCCAACAAAAAATTTGATTTCTCCAAACATAGACATCTAAAACTCATGTTTCATTTTGTCAGCAAAACTTTTGCAAAGCACTTCCTTTCGTCCAAAAACTATGTCATCCAAAAAGATTTTAGATATAATAATATCCTTACCTTCTTCTAATTTGATGTACATGTTGTTGTTATCATCATTTCTTTCAAATCCTATTTGCACTAGATACTTGTGAAGTCTCTCACACCATGCTCTAGTTGCTTGTTTTAGACCATAAAGTGCTTTATGTAGTTTACAAACCATATCCCTATTTTTCTCATTAACAAATCCCTCTGGTTGTTCAATATAGACTTCCTCTTCCAACATACCATTTAGAAAAGTAGACTTTACATCCATCTGATAGACTTTAAAACCTTTATATGCAGCATATGCAAGTAAAGTTCTTACTTCTTCCATTCTAGCAATAGGGGAAAATGTTTCCCCATAGTGTAATCCTTCTTCTTGAGGATAACCCTTGCATACTAGTCTAGCTTTGTTTCTAGTAATCTCACCATTTTCATCTAGCTTGTTTCTAAATATCCACTTGGTGCCAATCACATTCTTGTCAACTAGTCTAGGAACCAAACTCTAGGTTTTGTTCTTCTTTATTTGGTAAATCTCTTCTTCCATAGCTTTATACCAGTCACCATCTTGTAATGCATCGTATACTGTCTTAGGTTCAAATTTTCTTAACAGACATGATTCATTTCTTAGTCTATTCCTTGTCATAGGTCTTGCATCTTTGTCACCAATTATCTATTCAACAGGGTGATGTTTCTTCACATATTTAGATAATCTTGGTTCTATCCTTGTTTCCATCTTTGTTCTTTCAGATTGAGGATCACTATGCACTTCGTTGTTAGGTAGTTCTACATCTCTTTCATGTATATTGAATTCAAAACCAGAATGTGCATTCTCTTCATTCTGCAACTCAGCTTCTGAATGTAGCTCAACATTCACTGGTTGTGACTCAGCTGAAATTGAAACTTGCTGTTGAATCCCAATTTGATTGATAGCATCTTCATCAATAGGCATTCCTTCATAAGAATACACAAAGGTTCTGTATTCATCCATTCTCTTTGGTTTTTCAACTTGGACATCTGTATGCTCATCAAAGTTTACATTTGCACTTTCCACAATACTGACAAAATTGTACATTGGGTGAGTACTCAGTTCAATGTATGAATAGCCACACTTACAAAATTGTGACTAATACTGACAAAATTGTGGCTATTCATACATTTGCACTGTGAGTACATTGGGTGAGTGACCATACCACAATTCAAAAGGTGTTGCACTTGTACCTTTCTTGACTTGTACTCAGTTCAATGTATGAATAGCCACACTTACAACTTCTCTCCAATATTTTAGAGAAACAGTCTCTTCCATCATTAACGTTCTGGCATAGTCAATCATAGATCTATTTCTTCTCTTAGAAATTCCATTCTGTGGGGGAGTTCTTGGAGCTTATGTTTGTCTCTTGATTCCTTTGTCATTGCAAAATTTCTCAAATTCATTTGATGTAAATTCACCACCTCTATTTGATCTCAGGCATTTCAAACTCTTTCCTATTTTCATTTCAACTCTAGCCACATACCACTTAAACATTTGAAAAGCATCAAATTTTTTCTTTAAGAACATAACATTCATCATCCTAGAATAGACATCAACAAACAACATTATATATTTATCTCCTTTATAGCTTTGTACTTCTATTGGGCCACATAAGTCAGTATGGACTAACTCAAGTACTTCTTTAGATCTATAGTTTTTACTCTTGAAACTTGACTTAGTCATCTTTCCTAGCTGACATTGTTTGCACATGATGTTGTTAGGCTTCTTTAGTTTAGGTAAACCTCTGACTTTCTTCATTTTACTGATATTGACCATATTATCAAAGTTGACATGACATAGCCTTCTATGCCATAACCATTCATCATCAAATTTTGCAACAAAACAAGAAGCATTTTCCATATCAAGATAAAATAGATTACTTCTTGTTTGATCTCCTTTTCCTATCAATTTACCATCAGTATCATAAATTTTTGCAGTTTTGTTTCCAAATTCTACTTTGCATCCTACATTGCCTAACTGTGAGAAGCTTAGCAAATTGTAGTTTAGTCCTTCAACATAGTATGCATTATCACATGAGATTTTCTCTGTAAGCTTAATTGACATGGAGCATCATTACCAAATCTAAAATTATTTCCATCATACTGAGTAAAGTCAACAAACTTACTTTTGTCTCCTGTCATGTGATGTGAGCATCCACTATCTATGATCCATCTATCATTCTTGTTCATACATGTTACTAGTGCTATAGGGTCTTCTTCATCAAACTGGTCCTTCATGGTAGCATAAACAACTTCATCATTATTATCATCAGAATCCTCTTCAGCAATATAGCACTTCTTGCCTTTGTCTTTGTAATCTCTCTTATCATCTTCTTTTCTATATTTGTACTTGTTGCCTTTCTTGTAATCCTTTTTCTATGTACACCTTGCAGCAATTTTTTCTACTTCATTGCAATCGAAACAAATGATAGGTAGCTTACCTTTGAATTTTCCTTTGCCTCTGATCTTCTAGCTAGTAATGCTTCCAATTGTTCCACATCTTCCTCATCAGTGCTACTGTCACTGGATACATATTTCATCTTTCTTCCCTTCTTTGATTTCACCTATTTAGCATCTTTCAGTGATAGCTTGGCCTTGAAAGAAGATTCAACATTCTTAGGTCTATAGTTGTCAAAGTTAGATAACTCAAATGCAGTGAGTCTACCCACTATACCTTCAAAACTTAGATTTTTTCTTGGCACACATCTTAGCTCTTGTATAGGTCATAATATAATAGCATAGATAAGGAGAAAGGTTCTTAAGAACTTACTATTAATAGTATCATCATCTAATTGACCACTCAAACATCTTATTGCACTTACCACTTCCATTCTAGAGGCATATTGAGTAGCATTCTCACTTGCCTCCATTTTCATGTCACCAAACTTTCCTTTGAGGCTTTCTCTTTTTTCTCTTTGGACATTTAGATCCCCTCCATAAATTTATGATAGGGCTATCCACATTTTAAATACAACGTCACATCCTTTGATATCATCAAATTCAACGTAGCTGAGTGCAGAAGCAATCTCTAGCATTGTTCGATTGTGTTCATGTTTGTTCTTCAAATCTTCCACGGTAAGAGTACCAGTTGGATCAACATGTTTAGAAACAATTGAATTTTGGGCATAATCTCCTATGGATCCAAGATGTAGCTTCATCATACTTTGTCATGCAAAAAAGTTGTCTTTGTTGAACTTGGGAACTTCTCTCTTAGGCATTTTAATCTTTTCTGCTTCAAGTCCCTTTAAACTAAGTCAATAGCAAGGCTCTAATACCAATTGTTAGAATTCTTTAGAATAACTAAGAGGGGAGGGGAGGGGGGTGAATCAGTTATCCAAGGTCTAAATGCCCTAATAATACTTTTTCACCAATTATAGTTAGCCCATTAAACTATTCATCCATCCAAGCTTAAATCAACCATCTTAGCAAGTTATAGAAAATCAACATGCAGGAATAAATCATGCAAGATCAACACATGACACAATGATTTACGTGGAAAATCAATTTGGGAAAAACCACTAGTAACATGCTACTCAATTCTCACTCTTCTAAAGTGATGCCCTATTAAAGGTCTAGCCTGTTAAAGGCTTACAACACGTTGTTAAATGTGACCTTGTTAGAGGATTTCACCATACTGTTAGGAATGGGCCTGGTCAAAGGACTTTAGAACATTCACTTGGAATGTCACCCTGTTAAAGGATTTACAACATGGCTATTAAACCAACCTAAGGCCATAGGATCTATACTAACTATTACAATTGCTAGAGAGTAACAATAATGGCTTTTGATCTAATACAACTTACAACATATCTTGCAGATTATAGATCACACTTTAGTTCAATCCTTTGCTTGGCTTTAATCACTTTAGCTCTGACAACTTGTCATCCCAAGCTTCGTTTCCTTGAGTCTTCTTTCTCATCATACCAATGTAATCATATATGTGGTCAACTATCATAATAGAGTATATGTGCTCTCTTTCTCCTTAGCAGCTTCTTCAGCACTTCATTCTTTCATGCGTGACCACCTGTATTTTTCTTCGTGACCTTATGACTCCTTAAATAGAAATTTGGAATACCTTTTCTAGTTGATTCGATTAGGTAGGATATAATTTATTTGTCCCATATCTTGCTCTTATTTAGAAACTTTGTCTAGAATCTAGTTGTATTTGCCAAAAACATTTTACATAGTGATCTGTGCCACTAGCTCATCATTCTTATCTTTTATCGGATTCACAAAATTCTAGATAACTACCATGTCGGCTCAGATCTAGAAAATCTTTGACTTTCAAAATAATGCAACAACTCAGCATTATTGATTTACTGATGCTTGTCTTCTCCTGTGTTACTCAGTACTTGTATCATGCTCAACACCTGATCTTTACTCGACACTTGATCTTCACTCAGCACTTGATCTTCACTCAGCACTTGATCTTCACTCAACACTTGATCTTTACTCAGCACTTACTAAAGTTAAACTTTTCTTGACTTCAACTGAGAATCTGTTTGGCACTAACTAGCTTGCTCATCTCTCTCTAATGAACTTAGTTAGGCTTTACAAATGACTTAGCTAAATGTTACATCTTTGATGTGTTTAAGTGTACCCATTCTCTGTGTCTTAGTGTATGACATCAATACACTATTTCATCAATGACTTAGCTAATCCTTATACTTCATTATAACATCATAACTTCAACATTTCTCTAGGTGTTCTGGTTACATCTTATTGATTGCCTCCTCCTTGTCAATCAACCAATTGATAGTATTTGGATCACCAAAGCAATTGCCATTTCTGCAAGTAGCAAGTTTGACATTAATGAAAAAACAATGATTGAGAACATTTATTACTAGTTCCATTACTTTTCATAAATGATCTTTTCAATCATTTCCAACACTATTTAATTGCATGTAAAACACCTACCTCTAAATTCATATACCTAGTTTCCTTAGGAAATTCCACTTGCTTTGGTTCATCCAATATTTCAACTTCCTTTTTTTGTCCAACTTCTTTAGGTTTATTAGAAGATTGACTAGATTCAATCTTATCATCAGATTTATCTTTTTCTATCAGATCTAATCTAATCTTAGGTTTCTTTGTAGACATGTTAAATAAATACCCAAGACTAGTCTTAGTATAAGTAGGTCTCTATATTGACAATGAATCATCAAGCTTTTCTTTACTAGAATAAAGCTCCTCAAGTTGATTCTTGTACTAAGTTAATTCACCTTTCATGATAGTATTGTACTAATGAAGTTATTCATTATCTTCTTTCAATGTTTCAAATTTAGATGCATTCTTTGTCAAACTTGCTCTAAGATCTATATTCTCATTTTTCAAATCAGATTGAACTTTTCTAGGATCATTCCTCAAAGTTAACTTCAAATTCATAATCTTCAATTCATGCTTCAAGATTTTTTACTCTGTCTTCAACATTGAATAATCATCATCACTAGTTTTACATTTAGTAGATTCGAGCTTGTATTTAAGATGTTCAATCTTTTCCTTCAATTGTTGAATGTATACTTTTGAGTCTTCATATCTATCCTTTATCTCTTTCTTTAGTAAGGAGATCAATTTTTTCAACTACCTCTTCAAGTTTCTTCATCAACTATTCCATATTCATAGGGATCATACTCAAGTTGTTAAGCCTCTTCTAAGTAACTATGCTCTGATACAAATTGTTAGAAATAGATATTACTAAGAGGGGGGGTGAATCATTAATCTAAAAACTTTAATCTCCAACTAGATATTATTTATTATGTTAAACCATACATAACAAAGTTATAAAGTAATGTTAAATAGTAATAGTAACCATGCACAAAGATAACTCATAACACCATATTTTGTTAACTAGGGAAACCCTAGACAAGGAAAAACCCCAGTGGGGATGATACCCACTAGATAATATATTGATATATAAGTTCCTTGTTAGAGGATGGACTTTGTTAGGATTCAATGAGAAAATTTAGTATAGAGAGTCCCTATTAGAAGATTTTGAATCTATGTTAGGAGATTCCAACCCTAATAGGAGTTGTGCCAACCATGCTAGGAGTTGTAGTATAGTAGATGCAAGATGAGCCCACTACCCAAACATGCACTTCCAATTACAAGAAGAGCTCACTGCCCAAACAAGTAATCAAACTTCTAAAATATAGGTATTATAACTTCTTACTTAACTAATTTATGATCTTTAGCTTGATCTCATATCACAAAATAGCTTTACAAAATCTTGCATATATTGCTTTCACAAAATTTTGCATACAATTACTCAACACAACAACTACAACACAATTACACTACTCATTGGAAGATGTCCTTTGTATAAGTATCATGCCTTTACTCAAATTTATCCTAGGTCAGATAAGACCATAGTACACTTTTCTAACTTAGAGAAAACATCTAGGACGTCTGCCCTAATTGGACAAGTAATTAGTTTGTAAATAAAATAATTTTTTTCCTTTAATTTTGCTATCACGTCTCACTAGTAAAACTCAAATATCTCTTTTTCATATAGTCCATATTGACTTCCAATGTTATACACATCATCATAAACATGTATACTATCTCCATCTAACTTTTCTAGTCATAATACGATTTTAGTAACAAGTTACAAATAAAACAATATACTGCTAGATACATAATTCATATTTAGACAATTTCTAAGTACCAAAATCTAAGTATCTTCAATTTTGAGGTTTCCTATAAGTATGTACATCATGTGTTTCCATAAATTACAATAATTACATATCTTCATTAGCCAATTGTTAATAGTGCCAACCCTATTAGGAGTTGTGGAAGACAACTTGATCCACAGCCCAAACAACTTCAAGGGCAAGACCAATGAACTCATTGTCAAAATGATCTTTGTATTATTCCTTATAAAAAAATATAACAAAATTGTACTTCCTTCCTCTATCTCTATCTTGTCAAATAGACTTCTTCTCCTTCATATCTTGTAACTAGATCTCAAATCTCACATCCAATGATGCCTTGGATTAGTTACATACATTTAGCAAGAAATTTTCTCCTTTTCACACTTTTCACTTCTTGTAATGATCAGAACACTTTAACACACTTTACAACCAAGGAAAACATCTTTCCTTTATACCATATCTTCATAATAATTCCTTGATTTGGCCTTGATTTTTTCCTAATTAATGAAAATAAGATAATTAATTAATTACAATTTCAATAGCACTTTTGGCTCATAGTTTATATGAAACTTCAAAAGTGCAATACTAAGGCTTGCACATTCAATGATATCATCATCTGACTATCCTCTATCATTGCCTGAATACACATCGCTTCCTTACATCCTAGATATAAGATAGCCAATAGTCATCAACAATTGCTTTCCCAATACTTTGTCTTTGAACTACTCTCTGTAAATTAGGTACAGCTTCTGTATGTAGATATGACATAGACTCTATGCACATAACCATGTCATCAAGACATGATTATTTACATATCTATAACAAACCACCATGAGATAATCAAGCCATTGTCCATACTATCAAGATCTTTGTCTTTTACTCTACCAATATTTATAGAATCATTACTATATTGACATCAATGAAAAACATAGTCATAAATGCAACATGTCAATGCCCTCCACTACTCACGATACTCCCATAAGTAGTATCACGAACATTCATGCTAACAACCTCCCCCTTTGGGATTGATGGCAACATAAATGAAAAAACATCTAAGTTCCAAGAATACCAAGTAGTACTCTAATGTTGCCTCTATCCTCATTTATGCATACTTTCCCCCATGCATTAGGAAATGTTTTTCATGCATATTCTCTCCCATTGACATCAATGTCAAATGCCTCAAACTCAATGTACCAATTGTTAAATGCCAATTGTTAATTAGCTACTCCAAGTCATCAAACAACTTGAGTGTCCAAAGACATTGTTCAATACCAAATACCAAATACCAAGAGTCCTCAATGGCTTAGTACAAACTAGATACTCCCCCATTTTGGAAGCATCATCATTTAGTCCAATCAAATAATAGTGCTCTATACCATTGGACTAATGCATTCTTTGCATCAACTACCTAGAAGTAGGTAGGGGCATAACCCTAAGCATACCTCTCAAGTACTCAAATGTATGTTTAGGAAAAGGATTTGTAAAGATATCATCTTTCTAATATTTGACACTCACATACTTCAATCCAATATCCTTTTTCACTTCTTTCTCTTTTAGCACATGATACTTAATAGATATATGCTTTGTCTTAGAATGTAATACAAGATTCTTAGACATATTCACTACATTTGTGTTATTACAATAAATGATAAGAAGTTATTCAATCTCAATTTTAATATCCTTCAACATCTACTTCATCCACATAACTTGATTATGGTTATTCTCTATTACAACATACTCTACCTCAATAGTGCTATATGAAATTCAATCTTCCTTCTTTCCTAACTATTGGCACTCAAAATTGTAGCCCTGATTTTGAGTACCATTGAGAAATTTAAGGTCTATAAATGTTTTTTGGTGAGATTGTACCCGACTGTACCTTTGAGCCCATTGAGGTGTTTAATGTTCCTAACACCTTTCATTAAATATGCCTACTTTTTTCATGAGGTTAAACTACTGTTCTGAGTCATTCCATGAAGTCTTGTCTTGATGTGAAGAACCTCCTTATAGCAATATCGTGAGAATGCTCGAAATAACAGAATACAAAGTGATAGCAGAACTCAGAATGAATCTACCGATCGCAGGCCACTTCGAGGGGGTAACCTCCTTTGAGCAAGCTCAATACAATAAATTCGTCCGTGCCCATCAAGGGCCTCAACCTATTCTTATATACTGAGTATGATCTAGAAAAGTAATACTACCTATGCATGTGGGATAATAAAATATACTCACGGGACGACTTATAAAGCATATGCGTCCAACAACACTACTCTGATAAAATAAACAGAAGGAACACACAGGTTCCTAACATCCCCTCTCCCTTAGAAAAAAGCTTTGTCCTCAAAGCTTAAGGTGTGGAAATTGTTGTTGAATCTAAAGAAGGGGTTCCCAGGTAGCATCCTCTGGTTGCATGCCATGCCACTGAATCAAGACCTCAGAGATGGAGCGAGAGCGAAGCTGGCGAGTGCGCTGGTCAATGATTGCCACCGGCTCCAGGATAATGGATCCTTCCGTATCCATTTCAGGGAGAGTAGTTTGTACTCTGACAGTGGTACCCAGAACTTTCTTTAGACAAGAAACATGAAAGACTGGATGAATGCGGGAAGAAGGAGGAAGTTCCAGTTTATAAGCAACTGAACCAATCTTCTGCAGAACCTTATAAGGCCCATAAAATTTTGGGGCCAGCTTATGACGCCCTTTCAGCTTTAGGGAGGATTGTTTGTATGGCTGTAGACGAAGAAAAACCATATCCCCAACTTGAAATGAGCGCTCAGAACGGTGTTGATCTGCTTGCTGTTTCATTCGATTACGGGCCATGTGAAGATTATCCTGTAAGGTACGAAGAATTTGATCCCTGCTGCGGAGAACTATGTCAACTGCCTGGACTGGTGAGCTGTTGGGAGTGTAGGGAAGGAGCACTGGAGGTGCCTGACCATAGACTGCTTCATATGGAGTCATTTTAGAGGCAGTGTGGTAAGAGGTATTGTACCACCATTCAGCTAAAGGGAGCCACTTGGCCCACTGATGTTGCTGTTCGGAAGTGAAGCAACGAAGATAAGTTTCCAAGCATTTATTGACAATTTCAGTTTGACCATCAGTTTGTGGGTGATAGCCTGAACTCATCTTCAGTTTGGTGCCAGTTTTCTGAAACAGTTCAGTCCAAAAATGACTGGTAAAAGTTGCATCACGATCAGAGACAATGGAAGAAGGGAGTCCATGAAGACAAAATATCTGGTCCATGAAGATTTGTGCAACAGAGGAGGCAGTATAGGGGTGGCTGAGGGCACAAAAATGACTATATTTCGAGAGACGATCAACCACAACCAAGATCACTATCGTGCCACCGGATTTAGGAAGCCCTTCACTGAAATCCATAGAAATATTAGTCCAAATCCGTGTAGGGATGGGCAATGGTTCGAGCAAGCCAGGAAGGAGGGTAGTTTCACCCTTGTGGCGTTGGCAAGTATCACATTCAGCCACCATCTGTTGAATCGTCTGTTTAATCCCTTTCCAAAAGAAGTTTCTCCTTGCTCGCTCATAAGTTTTGAGGAAGCCTGAGTGCCCTGCTGAAGGAGAAGCATGGAGTTCATAAAAAATAGCCTGATGTAGAGCTGGGTTCTGAGGAAGCACTAGCCGACCCTTGTATCGAAGAGAAGCACCATCCCAAGAGTAATGTGGTATAGCAGAAGGATTATTGGCTAGCTGGTGAATGATTTGAGATAAAGAAGAGTCACTGTCATAGCCCTGCTGAACAGACGCTAACCAATTGGGAATGGGCATAGAAATAGCGGAAAGGGAAGCTTGAGTATCAAATGTGCGAGAAAGAGCATCTGCCACAATATTCTCCTTACCCTTCTTGTAGGTGATCTCATAATCATACCCCATGAGTTTGCTGACCCATTTCTGTTGTGTAGGAGAGGATACCCGTTGTTCTAGGAAGTATTTCAGACTTTGGTGATCGGTTCTGATGCAAAAATGACTCCCTAAGAGGTATGGCCGCCACTTCTGTACAGCATACAAAATAGCCATCATTTCTTTTTCATAAGTAGAGAGGGCTAGATTCTTACCAGAGAGGGCTTTGCTAGTGAATGCAATAGGATGGTCATCTTGCAGGAGAACAGCACCCAATCCATTGCCGCAAGCATCACTCTCAATAGTGAAGGGTTTGGAAAAATCTGGCATCGCGAGAACAGGTGTACTGCACATAGCCTGTTTCAGTTGTTCAAATGCAGTCTCAGCAACAGGGGTCCAGGAGAAGGCATCCTTTTTTAACAGAGCTGTCAATGGTGCTGCAATTTTCCCGTAATCTTTGACAAACTTGCGGTAGTAGCCAGTCAACCCCAAAAAACCTCGAAGGCTCTTGAGAGTTTTAGGATGCGGCCAAGTTTTCATGGCATCTATTTTTGTAGGATCCACCCGCACTCCATGGTGTGCAACAATATGCCCGAGATACTCCACTTCCTCCTGGCCAAACACACATTTAGATAGTTTTGCACAGAGTTGATGATCAGAGAGAAGTTGCAAGACAAGCTCCAGATGATGGAGATGCTCAGCCCAAGTTTTGCTATATATGAGGATATCATCAAAGAAGACCAGAATGAATTTTCGGAGGTATGGTCGAAATATGTTATTCATCACTGCTTGAAATGTTGAAGGAGCATTCGTGAGGCCAAAGGGCATTACTAAAAATTCATAGTGACCATCATGTGTGCGGAAGGCAGTTTTAGGTATATCCTCCTCATTAACCCGAATTTGATGATACCCAGAACGAAGATCTAACTTGGAGAAAAAATGAGCCCCATGAAGTTCATCAAGAAGTTCATCAACAACTGGAATGGGGAACTTGTCCTTTATAGTGAGATGATTAAGTGCTCGGAAATCAATGCAGAGTCGCCATGACCCATCTTTTTTGCGAACAAGCAGAACTGGAGAAGAAAAGGAACTGGTACTAGGGCGAATAATACCTTGCTTCAGTAAGTCACGGACAAGTATCTCGATTTCGGTCTTTTGATGAAATGGGTAGCGGTAGGGCCTGATGTTGGGCGAAACACTGCCAGGAAGGAGCTGAATATGGTGGTCCTCTGGACGAGAAGGAGGTAATCCCACAGGTTTAGCAAATACACCAGAATACTTGTCCAAAATGTGTTGGAGATCGGCAGGAGTGCTAGAGACTGCTGATGGCTGCATCTGAATGGAATGGAGCTGAGCGATGACACCATGTGAATTCTTCTTAAGAAGTTTTTCCATACGATGTGAACTGATGATGCTGAGAGACCCTGGTTGTAAGCCTTTCAAAGTGTGTTGGTGCCCCTCGGCTGAAAACTGCATCCAAAGTTCAGCAAAATCCCAGAGAATGGGGCCAAGAGTGCGTAACCATTGGGCACCCAAAACCACATCACAGCCACCTAAGGGTAAGGCAAACATGTCAGAGCGCATGTTATAATCTCCAATAGAGAGACGCACATTGCGACATTTCCCTTTACAAGGTAAAGTGCCCCCATTGGCAATCATGACTTCAAAGCTAGAGCAGGGATGGATAAAGCAATCAGCCTGTTTGGCTATTCGTGGATCAATGAAGTTATGAGTGCTACCAGAATCAATGAGTATAGTAAGAGGGATCTTCTTGAAAAAACCCTGGACCCGCATGGTTTGTGGAGTAGTGACTCCTGCCAAAGCATGGACAGATATCTCTGGTGGAGCTTCTGGTGAAGGAGGTTCAGGCTGGTGAGGCTCAACCGCATCATCCACTGTTTCCTGAGCATCTACATATTCTTCCAGTTCCGGTGGAGAATCCACATCCAAGAGATAGAGCTTTTGCTGAACACATCTATGGCCCCGAGACCATTTCTCATCACAATTATAACAAAGCCCTTTGTCTCGCCTGACTCGCATCTCTGTTTCAGACAAGTGCTTGATCGGAGTAGTTCTGGGAACTGGTATGACTGGAGGGTTGTGAGAACCTGTATTTCTGAATGGAACAAAATTAGATCTGGAGCGTTGTAGAGCACTAATCTTGTCTTCCGCTAACTTAGCCAACCCAAGGGCTTCCATCATTGTAGTAGGTCGAAACATTTTGACTTCTGAGCGAAGTGCATCCTTCAGACCACTGACAAAACAACTACGAAAGAATTCATCAGACAAGCCCTCTGTGTGATTAGCTAATTTTTCAAACTCTGTCTGGTATTCTCTTACAGTGCCTGTTTGACGCAGTTTAGTAAGTGCTCCTGTGAAATCATCAAAGGAACTAGGGCCAAAGCGCTCCAAAATGAGGGTGCACAATTCTGTCCATGTTGGGCCTACATTAGCCTTGATGTACCAACGGAACCATTGAAGAGCTTCATGTTCCAAATGAAAAGATGCAAGGGGGACTTTGTGGTTATCCAAAGTATTATGCAAGCTGAAATACTGCTCTGCCCTATAGATCCATCCAGTCGGATCAGAACCATCGAAGCGTGGAAAATCAAGCTTTGGTCCACGGAAATTGCCAGAAGAGGACCCAGTATCTCCTGAATGGTTTCGGCTCATGGCTGACTGCTGAAAGTTAAGACCCAGAATTTTGTCATCCAGATCTTGAAGTTTGGTTTTGAGGGATGCCATTTCTTCTTCCATGATTTTTGCTCCTGTACGCGTAACAACCATAAAGCAAGGGTTTTTTTTTTTTTTTTTTTTTTTTTTTTTTTTTTTTTTTTTGGAATGGGTAGAAGATGAGAAACAAAAACTTTTTTAGTTACGGCAAACTTGGATTTGGGTAAAACTCAGATAGGAAATGGGTGTTCGACGGGTGGTGGGAGACTATCTGGGGACAAGGGAAATAGAAAAATGAGGGTTTCAAGGGTAGGGAGGCGAAATGAGGCGAACAGTCCAAGAGGGATAAGGGAGCAAAATGAGGAATTGAATCTTGTGGCTCAGTTTGGTGGCGATTGGATGAGAGGTGAAAAAGATAGGGCAAACCCTAAAATTAGATAAATGAGGGATTTAGGGCTTTGATATGTAAAATTTGGGGTTCGGTCGCCAAGGAAGGAAGTATGCGAAATGATATGGCAGACGTTCTGCGGAAGTATGAGCAGAAACAGAAAGCAAACAAGGAAGCTATGACTAAAAAACAGAAAAAATTTTACTCTTTTTTTTTTTTAAATTTGAACAGTCGACTTAGAAAAATTCACTCACAGACAGAACAACTGAAAAGAGTTATTGCAATAATAAGAGATATTGGAAGTGAGAGGAACCTGAAGGCCACGACAGAAAAAAAAAAATTGATGTAATTTCCACCCAGCGAGCCCAAGAGAGTGCTCTGATACCAGATGTGAAGAACCTCCTTATAGCAATATCGTGAGAATGCTCGAAATAACAGAATACAAAGTGATAGCAGAACTCAGAATGAATCTACCGATCGCAGGCCACTTCGAGGGGGTAACCTCCTTTGAGCAAGCTCAATACAATAAATTCGTCCGTGCCCATCAAGGGCCTCAACCTATTCTTATATACTGAGTACGATCTAGAAAAGTAATACTACCTATGCATGTGGGATAATAAAATATACTCACGGGACGACTTACAAAGCATATGCGTCCAACAACACTACTCTGATAAAATAAACAGAAGGAACACACAGGTTCCTAACACTTGAGCAATTTCCAAATCTGCATTTTCACCTAAGTGTCAAATAGCGATAGGAGGTTGTGTTTGCAACTAAATATCTTGCACCCCAAAATGTTTCATGATCTGCCACTTTTGGAGTATCTAGCTTCCATACTAGAGAGCCTATGTTTCATATTTTGAGTCATTTTGAGTCCGTTTTCCTAGGTTTTGAATCCCTCATAGTTGGTCAGTTATCAATGTCATGCTGATATGAAATGTTCAGAATTATGGGAAGCCCTATTTGACCTGTAATAACTTTGACCAGTTGGCCAAAATGCTGAAATTCATTTTGTGTTGCATTATAGATGTCATAGGCTTGTTATGTTTCAAGTTTGAGCTTATGAAGAATCTGTTTGATTAGTTTTTGAACACGACTCCAAATGGAATTTCTATCTTTTTACTGGTGTCATCATTTGTAGATTTTTTAGTACCCCTATTCGAGATGTCATAACTTGAGATCCATGATTGGTAAGATCAAATGGATTGTACCCTTGTGTTGTCCTCTAAAAATACTCCAAGTGTGTCAGTTTTTAAGTCATGATGAATCCATTTACACACTTTTCCAGGTCAATTCCATTTCTGAAAATTGATTTCTTATCATTCTTTCCTATCAACAAATCCAATTAGCTCACTTTGACCGCTCGCCAAATGTTTCCTATTATTTTTCATGAGCCCAAATAAAAAATTCATAATGTCCTCAAGATAGAGAACCAATGTCCCAGTTTTCATTCCCCCATGTGTCCATTTGTCGAGCTCTCAAAGCCAAATCCAAACCCAGTTTATTACTTTCTGACATGTTTTTATGTAGGCAGTTTTGAGAAGTCAACTTTATGGGTCAATATCTTTTGACGCTGAATTCTTCATGAGATGAGATTTGACAGGGTGCAAGAATGCAGAATAAAGAATCAGTGTGTTTAATCTCAGGGCCTGGTTAGGTGTTTGGGTCAATTTTTAAGGTCGGTCAATAGACCTCTTGACATGAAATTCACAGTTTGTAAAATAATGGTAAAATTAGTTTTGAATGATTGTCCAGAAGGTCGAATTTGTTTTGAATCAGTACGAGGTGGCTAGTGGATCAATTTGATGGTTTAGTTGTTCAGAAATGAAATTTTTTTAGCTAGACCCCACTTTGGGGCCTAACTAAATTCATCAGATTTATGACATTTGTAAGGACAATATATTTTAAAGCTAGGTCAAATGCCTATTGTTCAAGGAACTACTGAATCTCATGTGAAGTGATATTTGAAGGTTGTTTCTAATATGTCAATGAAGTATGTGCATATCAGTGATTTAAGTTTTAAAAATGTGGCCTATTAAAAAAACATACATCCACATGGAAAAGGCAATCTTAGTGATAAAGAAAGGGAAATGGTGTATGATGATGAAGAAAAGAGGGCTCATGTCACTAAATTAATTCTCCTTTTTCCTCGTGGTTGAATCCTTATGAGACAAGGACCTCTATTTATATTCAGGCCTTGCAAATTATCATCCAGGCTTTACAAGCTAGTAGGCACATCAATAGAGAGACTCACGTAGTCAAAGAGGAACCCCCATGCAAAGAAGAAGCATTGGCATGTAATCAACCAAAGGGTAGGGTAATAAACAAGCCACCTTCCAAGGATAGCCCCATGTCATCTAGAAGGAGGAACAATTTAAAAGGAGGCCACCTAAGAAACTGAAAAGCCAGTCCATGCCTAGTCCAAGTCCAAGTGCAAATAGGGCAAGATAGAGGTAGTTTAAAGGAAGAGAGCCAATGAGAAAATATAGGATCATGCCAATTAGACAAGGAGCCACGTGTTACAAGACTGCCCAATAAACCATAAAGAACCCACACCTTCATAAAAAAAATGCATCAAATGACAGGTAGACCCTACATTAAAACAAAGAGCAACTGCACGACATTAAGTGGAACACACAGTGGCATGTAACAAAGGAAAGAAGCCACAAGTTTTAAGAGAGGAAGTTGGCTAAGGAGGAAAAGTCTCATCCATACCAGTCAAAGGGAGAGTGCAGTGCAAAAATAGAGAAAGACCAACTTGAAAATAGCAGGGGCGGCATGTTAATAAAAAAGGAGGAGATCCCCACATTGAAATCATAGGATATGAGGTAGAAGCCATTGGAAGAGTAAAATAGCCCATGTAGCAAGCTGAAATCCACAACTAAATAAAAGAAGAAGTCCAACATATATAGGGGATACCCATGAGCTATGGACTCAACAAGAGAAAATAAACAAAACTCATGCCAAAATAGGAAAGTCACCTACATGCAGCATGAGGGGGGAAATAGTGGTCTACACAAAGGAATAGGTTAGTTGAAGCTAAAATATTTGGTATGTAATTGGGGGGGGTGTCTACTAAAACCACATCTAGATGCCCAGTGTCTGCTAACAAGCAATATCATATCTGCAGTATATACCAAATGAAAGTGTTGGGTGTGCATTTGGCGTTAGAGATACCTGAACCAGCTGCTAAAACTCTTCTATGATGTTGGCACCTGAAATTGTTACTATCGACATCCAAATTGCTTGTATTTGATGCTAAAAACTCTCCCCTTTGGGTAGTAGTGTCAAAGACAAACACATCATTGCAGGGCATCGATGTTAAGCGAGCATGTTTTATCCCACATTTGGGATCTGGAGATAATTTACACATTTTAAATATTCTAACACACATGTTGTGTAATAAATTAAGAGAAGTGCCTTTTGGAAAGGCAAGGGTTGCGCAACGGACCCCACCACTGACGTGGATAGCTGGAGGAAAATAGAGTATAATTTTGAACATGAGCATGTAGACCAAAATTGTGATGTCAGCAATTTCAAATGCGTTGAAAAAATCAAAAAATCTAAGTAGTCACTACCTCCCTAGCTAGAAAATCCCAAGATTTTTTGCTAGTGACATAGCGAGTTCCTATAAAACTCAGAAATTTGGCGAATGCCCATAAGTATGTGGGTCCTACTTCCAATGCCATCAATGAACCAGGTCGCACCAAGTGGTAACTAACAAAATCATTGAGTGATGATGTGACAAAATTTGGACCAACTAGAAGGTGCCATGTGGCACAAATTCTAAGGCAAGTTGTGACATGGCAGACAAGTCTCAAGAATGCACTAGATTGCACCACATGGCAGATCCAATAGATGTTGTTGTATCACCAAAGGAAAGTTGCAGGGAAGATAACATGGTGACATAGCGAGAAGATGACACATGTCACTAAAATGGTGGCAAGGTGGATGAATCTCATGCTGACATGTGGCAAGCTTGGTCAAACCAAGTTTGACCCAGATAGGAAAAGGAGAGAAATTTGAAAAGGCATAATTTTTAATATTTTATTGTTCTCTTGAATGTGTAGACCTTCAAAATCAAATTTGAAAATTTAATTTTAAATTATAATTTGCTATAGTTCTAACTATAGGGTCTTTTGAATTTTTCAACTTGATCTTTTTAATGATGGTGGCATGAATGGGAACCCAATTTTCAGAGGAGCATAACAAGAGCAATTTTTAACCAAAATGAGTGCTCCAATATACCATCAAAACTGGAATGAGCTGAATTTTTTGAATCTGAAGTCAGATTATGCATAGGTCTTCACCAATTTGTGTTATAAGCCATTTTTTGATTATGAGGGCCTTCTCAGTGAAATGAGCAGATTTGATCATTGAGCATTAGAGTTGGTTACGAGGTAGATTTGAGGACCTTTTGAAGCCTGAATATGAATAAAACAATCTGGCAAAGCTTGCATTAGCTTCTTGAAATCACCTTTCAACTTATTTTTATTTTTACCGTGAATTCAACTTGGCATCAAAAATCAATTATGATAGTGAATCAAATATCTCAGATATTCCTTTCTTGTAGAAACAAAATGATGGGATTTTGATATTTAATTACAAAGAGAAGGTAGAGAGAGGCTTTTTTAGTTTCTTAGGAAGGAATTTAGAGGGGACACTTATTGGTTGTAGATTCAATCCTAGAATTGCTTCCTTCCTATATCTTTCTTCCTTCTTCTCTTTTGCAAGTTTTGTTGGCAGTTTTCTCTTGGTAATACTAGCAGGGTTCCAGTGTTTTATTGTGAAACCATGGATGTGATTGGTTTTGCTTCCTGTTTATTGAGTTGAGCTCTAGTAGTGAAGACCACATACTCGCACCTGTGCAAAATTGCATTTCATTTTCAGGCATTGTTTCTGAGATATGATAATGGATGTTAAATTATGTAACATATCTTGAGCTTCATTTTGTGTTGCTAGTTTGTGTATTTTGTCTTTCCAAGGATAAATACAAAAGGGGATTTATATTGAATTATCTAAGTTTTCTTATCCTATCTCCTATTTCTTCATATGTTATTAATGTTGTAATTGAGTAAACAAGGTTCACTTGATTTAAGACATCTTGGATGAGGTGTGTATTAGATATGTTGTTGCTTCTAATTCAAGGAATTAGGTAAATGCTTTAGTGTTCTAATAGGGTTTCTCGATGTATGAAGGGTATATTGCATAAGAATGGGATTTGGGGATTTCAGTTGATAAACTTGATTGTAATGCAAACAAGTTAGGTCATCCTACTAGTAATGACTCTATGTTTCAATGGATAAGGCACTGATCACTAAATTAGATGCAAGTTGATATGAAGGTTATTTGCACAAAAATATTTTATTCAAGTAAATTTTGTTTTTCATGTCTTGTAGTGGGTTGAAAAGGATTAACCCTCACTCAACTTGTGAATTTCATAGATTTACATTTAGCTACTGTAGATCTGGGTTATTGCATGAGTTATTAGGAGATTAAAGGGGTTTTCATCTACATTAATAGGTTCAAATTCATATTTTAAATGCACTGGTACCATTCATCAAAACCTCAAGGTTAACCTGCCTAGGTCTTGCAGAGCCTAAAGTGAAGAAGGAGTTAAGCCTTATAGTTGGCCCAAGATTGTAGTTGGGTGCGTTCCTCATAGGAAGTTGCTAGCATTAGATGCATTCCTCTGGTTTCTTGATCATTTTCAAAACTATTAAATTAGGATCCAACACTAAGCAAGAAACCAATCTTCCTCCAAGAAAGAATACTCCACCACTGGTGCTCTTTCTATCATCCATAATGCCTATCCAATCAACATCAATATATGCTCAAAGTGTGAAATCACTTGATTTTTCATACCAAATACCATAGTTAGATCTCCCTTTCAAATATTTGAGTATTCTATTTATTGCTACAAAATGATATCCCTTAGGATCAACTTGAAATCTAGCTACAATCTTAATGGAATTTGCTATATTTGGTGTGGTGTGAGTTAGATACTACAAACTTCCAATCATTGATCTACACTTCTTCTACTTCACTATAGGTGTCTCATTGGATAACTTGTGACTAGTTATCATGAGTGTGCCAATAGGTTTGCAACTTTACAAACCAAACTTTTTCAACAAATCTTTTAGGTACTTAGCATGTGAAATGAATATACCATCATTTTTCTACACAATCTACAATCCTAGGAAGACCTTCATTTCTCCTATCGTGCCCATTTAAAATTTATTCTCTTCAATAAATTTATCATTAGCTTCATCATTACCTCCAAAAATGATGTCATCAACAAATATAACAATAATTAGCAATCCATCTTCAACTTCTTTTAAATAGAAGTTACTATCTACCTCATCTTTAGCAAATCCAAGCTTTGCCAAGTAATTGTCTAACCTCACACACCAGGTTCAGTTTGCATACTATGTCTTTGTCTTTTGATAAAGGAAAACCTTTAGGCTACTCAATATAAACCTCTTCTTCTAGTTCTCCATTTAGAATGGCTGATTTAACATCCATCTAATAAACCTTGAATTGTTTTTTCACTGTATAAGCTAGGAACATCCTTACTACTTCTATTGTTGCAACATGTTCATATGTTTCCTCATAATCAATGACTTCTTGCTGTGAATAAACTTTACAAACAAGTCTGGCCTTGTTTATCACAACTTCTCCTTTCTCATTTATCCTATTCTTGAAAACCCATTTTTCTCCTATCTCATTCTTGTCTTTTGCTCTAGGAACTAATTCCCATGTATCATTCTTTACTATTTTATCCAATTATTCCTTCATTTCTTGGAACCAATGATTATCCTTGATTTCTTCATCTACACACTTGGGTTCAACTTGAGATATAAAATATATCTCCTTGTTTACTCTGTTACTTGTCATTACCCCTTTATCTTTACTTCTTCAAGCTTTTCTTCTTTAACAATTGTCTTCTAACTTTTTGTCAAGATCCAATATCTTGGACCCATGCACAATAGATGAGTCTTCATCTTCTCCTTCCAAATATCATAGCTGGCCCCATAGAATCTAGGGCTATCCTTAGTAAATATATTTTCCATTGATCACCCAAAGTTGTTAACCTTAATTTTTAAGGACTTGATGCTCTGATACCAATTGTTAGAATTAGTTATCCAACTAATATCACAATTAACAACTTTAAACAATCTTAACCATATGAGTAATATAAATTGAAACTACAACAAGATACTCATACACAATAATACCAAATATGCTAACTAGGGAAACCCTTGATCAGAGGGAAAACTCTAGTGGGGATGGTACCCACAAGATGATGTACTAATATAAATATTCCTTGTTAGAAGATAGACCCTATTAAGAGTGTTGTACAAGATTTAATACATATGAGTCCCCATTAGGAGACTTTGAATCCCTGTTAGGAAATTCCAACCCTATTAGGAGTTCTGCCAACCCTGTTAGGAGTTGTGGAAGATAGTTGGAACCACTACCCAAATAGATTCAAGGGCTAGACTAATGAACCCACTGTCCAAATGATCTCTATATTATTCCTTGTAGAATAATAGAACTGAATTACACTTCTTTCCTTTGTCTCTATCTTATCAACCAAACTTTTTCTCCTTTAGATCTTGTAGTGATATCTTAAATCTCACTATTGGAAATATAGATGGAGTAACTGAGAGGGGGGGTGAATCAGTTACCACAAAAAAAATCCACAAATCCCTTAGCTGTCTTAAATAATTAGTTAGTGCTATCACTCGATAGTCACACAGAAAAATGTTGTAACTCAATAGACTAACTATGTATTAACTCAATATTGATCTTTAAGCATTCATAATTATTAACATGCATGAAAAAGGAAATAAAATGAACACAAGAGACACTAGATTTAACATGGAAACTCAATATGGGAAAAACCACCAAATAACTAGCTACCAATTTTCACTCTTCTGAAGTGAGCCCTATTAAGAGCCAACCTTATTAAAGGTTACAAAACACACTGTTACGTGTGACCTTTTAGAGGATTTACAAAATGGCTATTAAACCAACTTTGTTAAGAGATTTATAAATTACTACTACAATTGTGAGAATTTAACAATAAGTGACTTGAATGAGATGCAACTAAACTTTGCTGATACAGATCTCTATTCTGCTTCAATAGATCCTCATTGATCGAATACAACTTTGCTGCTCCTCAAGGATATCTGATCCTTCTTCAACATTTTCTCACACCTTCCTCTTTCACAATCAACTCACTTGAATACTTGTTCATACATACAGTTGAATTCACAACTTGACCTCTTATTTATACATTACAAATTATCAGGTCGGCTCATTTACAAGTTACATTTAACAATAAACATTACATTAGTTGGCTAAAAACATTACATGAAACAATTAAACTTTATTTCACAAAACAATGAAATACTTCATTGGCCAACCCTGCTTGGTAAACACTACTCCATAAATAATTTCCACTGTTAACCAAGTGAAGCTCAGTAAACATTGCAAACTCTGCAAAATCTTTTGGAGACCATGTGAACTCGGTAAGAACTAATTTTTCTTTGCTGATCTTGCTAGCTTGTTAGAAATTGATTTCCCTTCACTGACCTTGCTAGCTCAATAGAAATTGATTTCTATAATAGAAGCCTTATGTGCTTGAGTGAGCTCGGTAAAGACTGTCTTCATAGTGCAACTTCTAGAAAGGCTCGGTAGACTCTATAATTCACTTTGCTAACCATCCAAGCTTGGTAAACTCTATCTGATAACTGATATGACATTTTTGTAACATCAAAGATAACACATAATTGAACAATTGTATCCAACAATCTCCCTCTTTTCCATTGATGGCAACACAACATGTCATAGCAGAATGAAATTTTAGAACAAGTCTTTTCCTGACAAAATGTTTCTCCCTCTTACATTTCATTCCAAAAACTCCTCAAATATAGTAATCTCCC
Source organism: Cupressus sempervirens (assembly GCA_028749045.1). Lineage (NCBI taxonomy): Eukaryota > Viridiplantae > Streptophyta > Pinopsida > Cupressales > Cupressaceae > Cupressus > Cupressus sempervirens. The sequence continues at coordinate 814,040,875 of CM053786.1, forward strand.
TCTGTGAAGGAATTACATAGCTTCTTTTTAAACATCAAACTTTTCAAAAACAAATTCAAATTTTAGAAAGATATGACAGTATATTCTCCCTCTTTGACAATACATGCCAAAGACAACACAAACCAAATGAAGAACAATCTACCTTATCTACTAATTCATATGCAATATTTCTGTGATTATACTACATCAACTAAAAGATCTTTAACTTGGTACCTATTGATGCATCATTAAAACTTTATTTTCATGAGCTTCAAATAGGGGAATGACCCCTAATTTACCTCTTAGATACAAGAATGCATCCTTAGGTAAAGGCTTTGTGAATATGTCAGCAATTTGTTCTTTTGTATGGACATATTCCAATCTGATCTCCTTATCCTACACCAATTCTCTGACAAAGTGATTCTTTATTGCAATGTGCTTGGTTTTTGAATGCATCACTAGATTTTTAGATATGTTAATTGCACTTGTATTGTCACAAAACATAACAACAAGTTCTTTGATTTCTTCCTTCATACCTCCCAATAACTATTTGAACCAAACAATATTAAAATAGTTTATCGCTATTGCAACATACTTTTCTTTTGATGTAGATTGGGATGTAAATTTTTTCTTTTTACTTGTACAAGAAACCAACCTCTTTCCAAGAAAGAATGCTCCTCCACTTGTACTCTTTCTATCATCAATGTTTCCTTCCCAATCTACATTAGTAAACACTTTCAAATCTAGATTACCTCCAAATTTGTACCATAATCCATAATCTTCAATGCCTTTCAAATATCTCATGATCCTTTTGATTTCCATCATGTGATTTTCTCTTGGTTGCCAAAAATCTTGCTAAAATACCAACTTCAAGAGCAATATCTGGCCTTGTATGAACTACATACTGCAACTTTCCAATCATAGATCTATATAATGTTTAATTTACCTACTTTGATTCATCATACTTGGGTAATTTTTAGTCTAGTACACATAGGAGTCCAAACTGATTTACAGTCTTCCATACCAAACTTTTTCAATAGCTCCTTGATGTATTTAGACTGAGTGATGTAGATTCCATTCTTACTCTATTGAATTTGAAGACCAACAAAAAATTTGATCTCTCCAAACATTGACATCTCAAATTCCTTATTCATGTGCTCTAAAAATTCTTTGCAAAGATCATCATTTCCTATGAACAAAGTATCATCCACAAATATTTCTACTGAAGCAATCTTATTATCTAGTCCTTCCTTGACATATAGGCTATTGTTATCATTAGTTCTTTGAAAACCAACATGAATGAGATAGTTATGAAATCTTTCATACCATGCTCTAGGGGCTTGTTTCAGACCATACAATGCTTTGTATAATTTGTAAACCATGTTCTTCTTGTTTAGATCAGCAAAACCTTTAGGTTGTTCAATGTAGACTTCTTCATCTAGTATACCATTGAAAAATGTTGACTTGACATCCATCTAATAGACTTTAAATCCTTTGTATGTAGCAAGTAGGGTCCTGAAACCTTCTAATCTTGCAATAAGAGAAAAAGTCTCTCCATAGTCTATTCCTTCTTCTTGAGAGTATCCTTTGCATGCTAGTCTATCAAGTAGGGTCCATAGTCTATTCCTTCTTCTTAAGAGTATCCTTTGCATGCTAGTCTAGCTTTTTTCCTTGACACCTTACCAACTTTATTGAACTTATTTCCAAATATCCACTTAGTTCCAATCACATTTTTATCTTTAGGCCTGGGTACAAGAGTCCATGTCTTGTTTTTCTCTATCTACTCTATCTCTTCATTCATAGCCTCAACCCAACTTTCTTCAACTTGAGCAATAAAACATGAACATTCACCAAGCTCAAGATAGAACAAGTTATCTTTTGTCTGTATGCCTGATCCAGTCAGCTTTCCTTTTTCATCCAATAGTCTTTCTTTTCCATGCATGAATTCCACTTTGAATCCATTATTAAGTAGCTATGCCACACTCAGCAGATTGTATTTTAGTTCCTCTACCCAATATGCATTATCACATACAAGTTCTTTGGTTAGTGAGATTCTTCCTCTTCCTTTTATGCAACAAGGTTCATTATTACCAAACCTCACACTATCACCATCATAGTCTTCAAAATATTCAAACTTTGTTTTATCACCAGTCATATGATGAGAGCAACCACTATCTATAATACATGTATAATTTTTGCTCACATGAGAGATAAGTGCCATTTCCTCATTATTATCAAATTAATCTTTCACATAAATGTAAACAATTTCATCTTCTTCTTCATCAAAATCATTAGAATCCTTAGCCATGAAACATGTTTTCTTACCTTTTTCCTTGAATGATTTGAAGTCTTTCTTTCCATTACACTCATGATCTATTTTTGTCATCCTTGTTTTTCTTATTTGGACACCTGGTAGCAATATGTCCAATTTCCTCACATGAAAAAAAAATTAGAGGAACCTTACCTTTGTATTTTCCTCTACCTTTAGAATATTTCCTAGCTAGTAGAGCTTCAACCACCTCAAGATCATTGTCAGAACATTGTTTTGATTATTCTTCACTTTCTAACTGAGAATCCTTTATCTTCTTGCCTTTCTCCTTGAGTGAAAGCTTGGGTTCAAATGCTGATTCAATATTCTTGGTAGCTAGAACATAGTTATCATAGTTATTTAGCTCAAATGCAGTCAATCTTCCTACTATGGCCTTTAAATTTATCTTATGATTTGCTTCAAATCTTCTTTCTTGAATTGTAAAAAATCTAATTACATAAATGGGAAGTAATATTCTAAGAACTTTACTTACAAATATTTCTTCCTCAATGTCTCCACTAGAAGCCTTGATTGCACTGACAACTACTTTGACTCTTTCAACATATTTGGCAATGTTTTCATCCTCTCTCATCCTCATCTGATCAAATTATCCTCTTAAATTTTTTTCTTTGGCTCTTCTAACATTATCATCACCTCCATAGATATATTTTAGCTTGTTCCACATTTCAAAGGTAGTATTTTAGTCTTTAACATCATAAAATTCTTCATAGCTTAGGGAAAATGCAATGTGTATCATAATGGTGTTACGAGTCTTCTTCTCAGTAATGTCATTAGTAGATAATGTGCCAAAAGGAGTTATGTATATTTCATCTAGATATTTCAATGTTGTATCTCCAATGGAAGCTATATGGAGTCTCATGAAACCTTTCCATACTAAAAATTTATCCCTATTAAACATTGGAATTTACCTCTTCTAAGACATCCTGATCTTTAGCTTAGATCCTTGAAATATTTCCTACAAGCACCAAAAGCTCTAATACCAATTATTGGAAATATAGATGAAGTAATTGAGAGGGGGGTGGGGGGGTGAATTAGTTAGCACAAAACCAAATCCATAGATCCCTTAGATGTCCTAAATAATTAGTTATTGTTGTCATTCAATAGTCACACAGAAACAATTTATAACTCGATAGACTAACTATGTATTGACTTAATACTAATCTTTAAGGATTCATAATTATTAACATACATGCAAAAGGAAGTAACATGAACACAAGAGACACTAGATTTAATGTAGAAACCCAATATGGGAAAAACCACCAAGTAACTAGCTACCAATTTTCACTCTTTTGAAGTAAGCCCTATTAGGAGCCAACCCTGTTAAAGGTTACAAAACACACTGTTAGGTGTAACCTTGTTAGAAGATTTAATCATCCTACTAGGAGTGGCCTTGCTAGAGGACTTTAGAACAATTTAGTAAAACTATCCACCTTTTTAGAGGATTTACAAAATGGCTATTAAACCAACTCTGTTAAGAGATTTATAAATTGCTACTACAATGGTGAGAAAGTAACAATAAGTGACTAGAATGAGATGTAATTGAAATTTGCTAATATAGATCTCTATTCTACTTCAATAGATCCTCACTAATCAAATACAACTTTTCTAATCCTCAAGGATATCTGATCCTTCTTCAAAATTTTCTCACACCTTCCTCTTTTCACAATCAACTCACTTGCATACTCGCTTATACATACATTTGAATTCATAACTTGACCTCTTATTTATACATTACAAATTGTCAAGTTGGCTCATTTACAAGTTACATTTACTAATAAAGATTACATCAGCTAGCTACAAACATTGCATGGAACAATTGAAATTTACTTCCCAAAATAATGAAATCCTTCATTGGCTGACATTGCTTGGTAAACACTGCTCCAGAAATAATTTCGAGTGTTAACCAAGTGAAGCTCGATAAACACTGCAAACTCTACAAACTCCTTTAGATATGGAGTGAGCTCAGTATAAATTGATTTTCCTTCACTGACCTTGCTAGCTTGGTAGAAATTAATTTCTCTTCGCTGACCTTTCTAGCTTGGTAGAAATTGATTTTTGTCACAGAAGCCTTCAGTGCTTGAGTGAGCTTGGTAGAGATTGTCTTCATAGTACAACTTCTAGAAATGCTCGATAGACTCTATAATTCACTTTGCTAACCATCTGAGCTTGGTAGACTCTATCTAAATAACTGATATGACATTTTTGTAATATCAAAGACAACACACAATTGAACAATTTTATCCAACAATGAAGCTCAGTAAACACTACAAACTCTACATAATCCTTTAGAGACCAAGCAAACTCATTCAGAACTAATTTTCCTTTGCTAACCTTGCTATCTCAGTAGAAACTAATTTCCCTTTACTAACCTTGCTAGCTTAGTAGAAACTAATTTCTATCACAGAAACCTTTAGTGCCCGAGTAAGCTCGGTAGAGACTGTCTACACAGTGTAACTTCCAAAAATGCTTAGTAGACTCTATAATTCATTTTGCTAACCACCTAAGCCCAGTAGACTCTAACTTTTTGTTTGTTGACCAACTGAGCTTAGTAGACTTTGACTGATAATTGATATGACATTTGTGTAACATCAAAGACAACACACAATTGAACAATTGTATCCAACAATCTCCCTCTTTGGCATTGATGGCACCACAACATGTCATAGCAGAATGAAATTTTAGAACAAGTCTTTTCTTGAAAAAATGTTTCTCCCTCTTACATTTCATTCCACAAACTCCTTAAATACAATAATCTTCCTCTGTGAAAGAATTACATAGCTTCTTTTTAAACATCAAACTTTTCACAAACAAATTCAAATTTTAGAAAGATATGATAGTATATACAAGTTTTTTTACCTAACTATATTTATTCTCTAGAAGATTTGTCAATAGAGCTTCTCTTTCTCTCATGTTACACATGAATAGATCTCTCTCATCTTCACTGCATCCTTCAAGCTTTTCTTCTTCAACATTTGTCTTCTAACTTTTTTTCAAGATCCAATATCCTTGACCAATGCATAATAGATGAGTCTTCATCTTCTCCTTCCAACTATCATAGTTGGCCAACTAGAATCTAGGGCTATCCTTCCTAAACATATTTTCCATTGATCACCCAAAGTTATTAAGCTTAAATTTTAAGGGCCTAATGCTTTGATAGTAATTATTAGAATTAGTTATCCAACCAATATCATAATTAACAACTTTAAAAAATCTTAACCATATGAGTAATATAAATTGAAACTACAACAAGATACTCATACGCAATAACACCAAATATGTTAACTAGGGAAACCCTTGATCAGAGGGAAAGCCCTAGTGGGGATGGTACCCACGAGATGATGTACTAATATAAATATTCTTTGGTAGAAGATAGACCCTATTAAGAGTGTGTTACAATATTTAATACATATGAGTCCCCATTAGGAGACTTTGAATCTTTGTTAGGAGATGCCAACCCTATTAGGAGTTGTGGAAGATAATTGGACCCACTACCCAAATAGATTCAAGGGCTAGACTAATGAACCCACTGTCCAAATGATCTCTGTATTATTCCTTGTAGAATAATAGAACTAAATTATACTTCTTTCCTTTGTCTCTATCTTATCAACCAAACTTTTACTTCTTTAGATCTTGTAATGATATCTTAAATCTCACATCTAATGATCCCTTGCATCACTTAAGCACATTCAAAAAGCATTTTTCTCCTTTTCACACTTTACACTTCTTGCAATAATCACAAAACTTTAACACACTTTATAGTCAAGAAAAGAATCTTTCCTTTATACCATATTTTCATAATAATTCCTTGAGTTAGCCTTGAGGCTTTCCCAATTAATTAAAATAACACGATTATTTAGTTAATTACAATTACAAGAGCACTCTCACCTCACAATTTATACAAAAATTCACACATGTGATACTAAGGCTTGTGCACTCATTGACATCATTAGTTGACTATCCTCTATCATTGCCTAACTATGCATCTCTTCATTATATTCTAGATGTAAGATACCCAACAATCATTGGGAATTTATTTCCTAATACTCTATATCCAAATTACTCTCTTTAAATCAAGTACAACTTTTGTACATCTAAGATCTAAACTCTATGCACTTGACCACATCATTAGGATGCGGTGCCATACATGTCCATAACTGTGCATGACTAGACAATCAAGCCATTGTTCATACCATCAAGATCTCTATCTCCTACTCTACCAATATTTATAGAATCAATGCTATGTTGACATCAATGACAAACACTATCATGAATACAATATATTAATAGTCTCCAATGCTCAGGATAGTCCCACAAGTAGTATAATTAACAGTCATGCTAACAAGATCTTCTTATGTTCAAAAGTGTCATATGTTGTAGGATATCCACAAACTAGTAAATAAAAATTGCATCAAAGTGTATAAAAATAGATATTATGGTGAAAGGTATTTGAGATGCATGGACACACTATTATTAAAAATATTCATAGAAAAACCAAACTGTGGAAAAAAGATACAAAATAGAAGATTCAATATTTTGGTATTATCATAAGTTCTTATTGCTTAGAAACATGTCTAGGATTGGGAAATATATCTTCTAGGAAAGATTCTTTCATCATCTAGTCTAATTTCCATTTATCCTTGATCAAATATGATCGAACAAATATGGATAAAATTTTACAAATGGTAGAATAGAATTAGATTATGATGTGATGTAAAATTTTAATTTGATTATGATGATTTATGATATGTAGATTTTGATATTTTAACAAATTGAATATTTATTTGAAATGATTAAGAAAGGAAATTTGATTTAATTATGTTAATATTGGTTACATAACATTTGAAATTATATGCATTTATTGTATATATTTTATATGACCTCCTTGGACTATTAATGCTCAAGTTTAATGTGCAAGAAGTGGAACTATGGAAATTTTTGGGGGGAAACAAGTTCTGAACCTATGAGAACATAGTTTAACCAAGGCAAATCTTTCAAAGATTCAAAAGCCTCATGATGCATTTTATTTCATAAATGTAAGTTTTCTTGTGTATGAAATTGTTAATCTCAAATATGCATTAGGGACATGTCATGATGATGTGGAATGTGCTTTAATGTGTCACTTGACACTTGTGGACTTTGTGCGTTAATGACATGTCATCTAGGGTTTTGGTCATGGTGACATTTTACCCTAAAACTAATTACCTTGTTAATGAGTAAGTAAACCCACTAGACAAGGTGTAGGAAGGGTCATAATCAAAGGAAATTTGAAATTGAACTTGGATAGGGTTTTGAGGAGTCATTAGGTGGTCCCAAAGTGTCTTTTATGTGAAAATAAGTAACCCATATGATAGTATAACATGTTAGGGACCTAATTTTGACCATGCTAATGCCTAGGTAGTCTATGGGGCCCCTTTAACAATGCCTTCTCCCACCAATTCGAAAATAGAGTTTTCACATGTGTCCTCTTCCATTTTTCCACTAAGTCAAATATATCAAACTTAGGCGGAGAAAAGTTTGTAAGAGGAAGTGGCTTGGCATTTTTTCTAAAATAGATAGTAAGAAAGCCTTTTAGAGAGTCTTGGACAAACTAGTGGGTTGTTCACCCACACTCTAAGATAGAGATAGTTAGGGTTTTGGAGAATGACTAGGGGGGCTCTACTACAACTATCATTGCCTTTAGCTTGGACCAAGTGATTTGGGGGATATTTTCACCAAAAATTGAAGTATCTCCAAAACTCCAACAATCAACATCATTTTAAAGTCTTGAAAATTTTGCACCCAATGCAATTCAAACAGGCAAAAAAGGAGATCGTACACAAAATTTATAGCCAATCAAAGTTTGGTCAAACTAGGTATAGAGGCCGTCAAAAGATGAAAATAAAATCATCTCAAAAGTGGTCAACAATGGATTTCAAATTGAAGATCTCATCAAGAGCTTTCTAGCGATGTTAATTTCATCAAAAATGGAGTTCGTATGTGAAAGATATGTCAAATTGAAGTATGAGATGATGAGGTGGAAAAATAATAATAAATTTAAAAATAAAAAATAAAAAAATAAAAAAATAAAAAAATGATTGAGAGCAATGTCAATTTTTGAACCCTCGACCACTGGCCCCTAAAATCTGGCCGGTGGCCATTACACTATCAGCAACCTTTGAGAACCATTTAAAGAATGTTCTATATATCATTTAAACAATTGCTAGTTTGAATTAAAAGACAAGAGGTCAGTGTGGGGGTTGGAACCATTGACCTCCGCTGTCACAAAATCCATTTTTGCCATCATGCCGCGTGAGTAGCTTTAACTACAAGTTGCATGGATTTTTATTTAACCCATAACCAGATGCCGTACCCACCTTAAAATAGCCTTTTGAGGTTATATGGTTAATTATTTAACTCCCAAAATTGAATAAATGCCAAAATGTAAAAATGGCAAAGGGGGTTATTCGAAGGGGGTGTTTTGTTCTATTAAATTAATTGGTTTTGAACCAATTTAGGAAAATTATTTTGTATAAAAAGGGGGGTAGGATGTCTTTTGAAGGCATGAAAATAAAGGGAGAAATTATGCAAATGGTGAGAGAGAGTTTGTCTATGTGGAGACTTAGTGATTTTTCCTACACATAGAGGAATTTTTCTGCATGTGCTTGAAGGGAATTGCCACAAATCACTTGTATTGATTTATTGGAGTTAATCAGATCAGTCCTCCTATTGGAGCTGGACCCGAAGATGTAGTCCTTCTTGGATGAACTCCGAAATCAAATGTGTTCTGTCTCTATCTCTCTTTCTATCATCTCATTCTATGTTTTCTTATTTGCAATTACGTTAATTTTTCTTTATTAAAGCTTTAAAATTAACTTTATCTAATTGATTAGCATTCTCTGTAATAGTCCTAGATCCTAGAAATCAGATCAAATTCGGTATCAGAGCTTTGTTGGACTAGTTATTATAGATTTGAATGTTAACAAGATCTAGGTTGAATCAAGGTGAAGGTGATCTTGAAGAATATAATCCTAAGACCAAAAAATGAAGAACTAATCCACCATTCCAGATGGAAGATAAAGGTGGTGGACAAGGTTCAGAAGATCAAAATGTCTAGAAGACTCTCCAGAGTTTGTAAACAATGGTAGAAGTTTTGTTACAAGAAAGAGAAGAGAAGATGCAAAGGCATGCAACTCGTGATGACAAAGGGAAGAAGAAAGGCATTGATGATGATCCTAATCGTGAGCCTCTATCTCCTCCCTCTTCTCCCTCTTCTCCTTCTCCCCCTTCTTCTCCTTCTTCTACACATTCTAAGTCTTCTAATATTTTTAAGGGTGGACATAAGCCTCGAATAAAGTTGGATGTAAAATTTGACTTGCCAAAATATCGTGGGGAGTTAAATGCTGAGAAATTAGATGACTCGATTCAACAAGTAGAAGTCTACTGTAGAGTCCAAAACCTTGTAGATGATGTTGATAGAATTTAGTTAGCCACTCTTCAGTTAGGTGGTGTAGCTCTAACTTGGTGGGAGAGTAGGACCCAGCATGAAACTTCAAAACATGGTAAGTTAAATATGTCTTGGTTAGAATTTGTTAGTGCTATAAAGAAGCAATTCTACCCCCTAGGCCATATGCAGCAATTAATGATGAGCTAGCAAAATTTTAGGCAAGGGAAAGGTAAAAATATCCAAGAGTACACCCATGAGTTTTTTAAAAGGGATATTTCATTAAATGTCCCATTGTATACCCAAGACACTTTACTCAAGTATATAGGTGGTCTTCATTCTTACCTAAGGCACTCTATTCTCATCCTAAATCCTTGTAATTTGGATGAGGTATGTGTCCAGTAAACGCATTTAGAGTCAAGAGGTAAGGCTACCTTCATTGATAAGTCTGACAAAAAGTCATCTAAGTCTAAGAAAAAGTCCAAAGGCAAAGGTAAAGGTAAAAAGATAGCTACAGTAAAGAAAGAGGGTGAGAAACCCACATGCTTGCATTGCAAGAAAGAAGGGCATGATGATTCTAAGTGTTGGAAGTTGCATCCTGAAAAAGAGGCCAAAGCAATTTGGTGGAAATAAAGGCAAACAAAAGACTGTTGTTGTAGCTCAATAGGATCTTGGATCTGACTCTAGAGATGAAACAAAGATTGTTGCTATCGTGATCCAAGGTAAAGGAAAAGGTATTTCTCTTTCATCAGCCACCAGTTCTTCTAGCATAAGTGCAAGTACAAGTGAAAATTCTTCTCCTAAGAATGATAAGAAAAGGAATGAATTGTTTCACATTCAAGTTGTCATCAAGCAAAATAAGGTTGATACATTATTTGATACAAGTTATCAAGTTAACTTGATATCTGAGGAAATTGTTAAGAAGCTTAATCTAACTACAACACCTCATCCAAAGCCATATCCTCTTGGATGGGTTTGCAATGATACACAATTACAGGTAACCGAGCAATGTAAGTTAAGATTTGTTATCACTGCAAACTTTGTAGATGAGGTAGAAGCTGATGTAGTCCCTCTAGATATTTGTGGTCTTGTACTTGGGAGTCCCTATTTATATGATCGACAAGCTATCTTTAGGGGGGAAAATAAGTATCATTTTTTTAAAGACAATATTGAATACATTGTACGGGCACATAAGGTTAAGACTAATTTGGCATTATTCAATGCCGGTCAAATGAAAATGTTAGTCAACTCTAGTAAGAACTTTGTGTTAATGCTTGTAAAAGCCAAAGAAGATGAAACATTTGAGGCATTTAAGGGATGTGATCCAAAACATAAAGCTGAATTGGTCAAAGTTGTTTCCACCTATGATGACTTGTTTCAAGAACTAAAGGGATTGCCTCCCAAAAGAGAGATACAACATGAAATTCAGTTGTAGCCAAAAGTGCCACTTCCTAATATCAGCATGTACCACTTATCAATCTTGCAAAATGAGGAAATCAAGAAGCAAGTTCAGGAGCTCATGAAGAAAGGAGTTATCTGTCCTAGTACTTCTCCTTGTGGTTCTCCTATTGTGTTGGTTCCAAAGAAAGATGAGACTTGGATAATGTGCATTGACTACAAGGCTTTAAACAAGATAACAGTAAAGAACAGGTACCCTCTTCCTAGAATTGATGATTTACTTGATCAGTTGAAACATGCAATTTATTTCACTAAGCTAGACTTACATAGTGGATATCATCAGATAAGAATAGCAGAAAATGATATTTGGAAAACTGCTTTTAAGAAAAAATGGGGACTTTATGAGTGGTTGGTTATGCCATTTGGGCTTTGTAATGCACCAGCTACATTCATGAGAGTCATGAATGACGACTTTCATCCTTTTATTGATGATTTTGTCATTGTCTATCTAGATGATATTCTTGTATTTAGTAAGTCTTTGGAGGATCATGTAATTCATGTAAAAAAATTACTTGATGTATTGAGAAAAGAAAAAATCTATGTAAAGATGTCAAAATGTGAATTTACAAAGACATCCTTAGTGTACTTAGGCTATGTCGTAGGAAATGGTCAATTGAAAGTAGACCTTGTGAAGGTTGAATGTATTGTAAAATAGCCTAAGCCAAGTACAGTTACAGAAGTTAGAAGCTTTTTAGGTGCAGTTCAGTACTGGAGAAAGTTCATTACAAACTTCTCTTATATTGCATCACCGTTGCATGCATTGACTAGTACTAAGGCAGCTTTTCAGTGGGGAGGTCCACAATAGAAGGCTTTTGACACTTTGAAGAAAAAGTTGAGCACCACACCAATTCTAGCTTTACCAAATTTACATCATCCTTTTGAGATTGAGACAGATCCAAGCAAGTTTGCCATGGGAGCTATACTCATGCAAGGAGGTAAACTAATCTGCTACCACTCTGAAAATTTTTCAGGAGTAGTAAGTAATTATCCTACTTATGATAAGGAACTTTATGCTTTAGTTCAAAGTGTTAAAAAATGGAAGCACTACTTAATGGGAAAGGAAACTATAATCCACACTGATCACCAGCCGCTACAATATTTGCACTCACAATCTAAGTTGCAACAGAGTAGGCATTTTAGGTGGATGTGTTTTCTACAACAGTTTCATTTGGTAATTAAGTATAAAAAGGGTTCCCATAAAAAAGAAGCAGATATGCTCTCTAGGCCTCCTGTTAAGAATGCTTTGATAATCCTTCAGAATAGTTCTATGCTTCGTGAAAGCTTTTAGGAATAATATGCTAATTATGAGGACTTTAAAGATATCTATGCAGCTTTAATCTAGGGTAAACATGTGGAAGAGAAAGATTACTATGTGCAGAATAATTTGTTGTACCACTTGGGAAAACTATGCATTCCTAAAGATGAAAAGGCACATGTAATCCGTGAAGCACACACCTCTTTGATTGCAGGGCATTTTGGGGTAAGTAAGACATTAGCTCAATTGCAAAAATATAGTTATTGGCCTCGTATGCAGGAAACTGTCACCAAGTATATAAAAGGATGTGTAATGTGTGCAACTAGTAAACCAAGTAACATGAAATTGGGTTTGTACACACCATTACCTATGCCATCCCATCCATGGGAAATTGTGTCTATGGACTTTGTGGGGGGTTTACCTATGTCAAGGAAGGGTCATGATTATTTGTATGTAGTAGTTGATCAGTTCAAAAAAATGTGTATTTTAATGCCTTGTAGAAAGCAAGTTACTGCTGAACTAACTTCTCATTTGTACTTTCAAAATGTATGGGTTCATTTTGGGTTACACACTTCTATTGTATCGGATCAAGATTCTTGATTCTTAGGGGAATTTTTGTCATCTTTGTGGAGACTCATGGATACCAAGCAGAAGAAGAGTACAACCTTCCATCCATAGACTGATGGACAGACAAAGGTAGTGAACATGACAGTTATGCATCTGCTTAGAGGTTATTGTAGCAAGCATCCTAATTTGTGGAACACAATTACAACCATGCAACACACTCTTCTACAAAGAGGTCTCCTTTTGAGACTTACTTCAGTTATTTTCCAAAAACACCAATGGATTTTGCTTTTGGAAAGGATGATATCATCGATGGACACCATGATGCAAAAAGGGATTTGAAGTTCATCCAGAAGGTCCAAGCAATCCATCAGGTAGTAGAAGTATAGTTGGAGTAGAGCCAAGAAAAATACAAGGCTCGCCATGATAAGTATCACATTGATCATTAGTTCCAAGTTAGTGATAGAGTTTGGTTACATATCAGTAAGGAAAGAATGCAAGGTGAACGAAGGAAGCTGAATTCTATTAGGTATGGTCCTTTTGAAATCTTGGAAAAGATTGGTACTAATGCCTTCTACCTTTATCTTCCTCCATACATGCAAAATTACTCAGTTCTCAATGTTGAGAATTTGAAGTTGTATGAGCCTCCAATGATCTTGGATGAGGACATTAGTGTTTAGGTTCCATCAGTTGATGATCTTTCACTAGAGTACATGACCGAATTGCCAGAAGATGTCATCCTAAAAAAGAATGTCAGAACTTCACGAAGAGGACCAATTGAATACATCAGAGTTGGATTGAAGGGGATGCATCCAAGCAAGGCAAGATGGATGGAGATTGGTAAAGTGAGCGAGAAATACCCTCACCTTCTTTTCGAGTAATCCAAACTTTCGGTGGTCCGAAAGCTTCTCAATGGGGAGGCTTGATCCGAGGGATATTTTCACAAAAAATTGAAGTATCTTCAAAACTCAAACAATCAACATCATTTTAAAGTCTTCAAAATTTTGCACCCAACGCAATTCAAATGGGAAAAAATGGAGATTGTACACAAAAGTTATAGCTAGTCAAAGTTTGGTCAAACTAGGTACAAAGGTCGTCAAAAGGTGAAAATAAAATAATCTCAAAAGTGGTCAACAATGGATTTCAAATTGAAGATCTCGTCAAGAGCTTTTTAGTGACATTTGTTTCATCAAAAATGGAGTTTGTATGTGAAAGATATGTCCAACTGAAGTTTGAGATGATGAGGTGGAAAAAATAATAATAATAAATTTAAAAAAAATAAAAAATAAAAATAAAAATAAAAAATGATTGAGAGCAGTGTTGAGTTTTGAACCCTCGACCACCGGCCCCTAAAATCTAGGCGATGGCCATTACACTATCGGCGGTCTTTGAAAACTATTTAAAGAATGTTCTATATATCATTTAAACAATTGCTAGTTTGAGTTAAAAGACAAGAGGTTGGTGTGGGGGTTGGAACCACCAACCTCTGCTATCACAAAATCCTCTTTTGCCATCATGCCACGTGAGTGGCTTTAACTACAAGTTGCATCGATTATTATTTAACCCATAACCAAATGTCATACCCACCTTAAAATAGCCTTTTGAGGTTATATGGTTAATTATTTAACTCCCAAAATTGAATAAATGCCAAAATGTAAAAATGGCAAAGGGGATTATTCGAAGGGGGTGTTTTGTTTTATTAAATTAATTGGTTTTGAACCGATTTAGGAAAATTATTTTGTATAAAAAGGGGGGTAGGATGTCTTTTGAAGGCATGAAAATAAAGGGATAAATTATGCAAATGGTGAGAGAGAGTTTGTCTATGTGGAGACTTAGTGATTTTTCCTGCACATAGAGGAATTTTTCTGCATTTTCTTGAAGGGAATTGTCACAAATCACTTGTATTGATTTATTGGAGTTAATCAGATTGGTGCTCCTATTGGAGCTGGATCCGGAGATGTAGTCCTTCTCGGATGAACTTTGAAATCAAATGTGTTGTGTCTCTATCTCTCTTTCTATCATCTCATTCTATGTTTGCTTATTTGCAATTACGTTAATTTTTCTTTATTAAATCTTTAAAATTAACTTTATGTAATTGATTAGCATTCTCTGTAATAGTCCTAGATCCTAGAAATCAGGTGTTCAAACCATGACCTTTCTCTTTCTTTTAGCATTGCGTAATGAATATGCAAGAATGGAGTATTTTTTATGGGATCATGCATTTGATTATGAATCTTTTATAGTAAATTTTTGTATTGTGTTGTGATGGTGTGAAGGTGTATTCCATTCATGTAATTTTCTTGGCTTTCTTTCTTGATCTTCTTGGTTTCTTTTTATGTGAACATCAAGTGTTAATGGGTGTAAAGGCTTTGCTCACCCTTGGGAGGGAAGAGAAGTCTTGGGTGAAGGGGTTAGTTGGGCTCAACATTATAGTTGAGAAAATCTACCTCATGATGAGGAGTTGTTCTCTCTTTCATGGAATATGGGCTCTACTGAAGCCATATGCCTTTGTTGTTTTGAAGGTATAAGTGTATGTGTAAGATGGAGGAGGTTTTATGATAGCCTTGAGAGGAAAAAATGCAATTTCAATATGATTTTGTGTTATGGATATGGCATCCTCCTCTTTCAAGAGTCCACCTTCACCCAATGTGCTAATGATTCCAAAGGTAAATCACTATGCAAACCTTGGAAGGAGTTGTTATGTGTTGTGTTGTATGCTTTCATTAAATATAAAATTTTGTATGTGTGTGTCCAATTTGGACTTGTTTCCCCTACTCAGTAGGTAGCTTCATGGAAGCCTAGGATGGC
Organism: Cupressus sempervirens; assembly: GCA_028749045.1. Taxonomy (NCBI): domain Eukaryota; kingdom Viridiplantae; phylum Streptophyta; class Pinopsida; order Cupressales; family Cupressaceae; genus Cupressus; species Cupressus sempervirens. The sequence goes on from CM053786.1 coordinate 814,056,688, forward strand.
AGGTGAGCCTGCATGGTTCCAAATTTTGTGTTGTTTTATGGGTTTTGAAAGTATATAAACATTTGAAGAGGATTAGGATTTCACCTTCGATAATTTTGAATAACCAAGTGTTGTGAGGATATTTATCTCTTCCACACCATCTCAAAATGTGATATGGGATTAAGTTTCCATTGTTGTGATGTTGTAATGTAAAAGGGGATTTACTTCCAATGTCCATTGTTGTAAATGGTGAGATTTTGCATATAGATGTTTTTGCAAGAGACTTATTGTAACATTGTGATAGTTGTGTAGGATGGAAAAAATCAATTCATGTAGAAGAATATCCAATGTTGTGGGGAAAAATATTGTAGGTATGTAGATTATCTTATTGTTCTTGTCCTGATTTTGTGATCCATCAATAACTAAAACCTATGAAATTTTCAATGTGAGAAGGACATTGTAATGAATATTTAATGCAAATTTGAATGCTTTCATTATATAATTTCCTATTATTTTACTATTTTAAGAATAATGAGAAATCTTGCTTATCAATTAGATTATATGAAATGATTCATTTTGTGTTCAATAATAAGTAGTTCCATGTGTAATCCACGCTTCCTATCGAAACACATTGTTATTGATCTTGCACATTAGTGTGTCAAAAAAAATTTAAAAAATTGTTGTTAGACTATATAAATATAACCCTAGATTAGAAAACATTAACATGCTAGCAACTCTATTCCTTAAATGTTCATAGTAGGCATGGAATAAATTAACTTAGTGTGATATATAGGCTAAAATCCATAAGGAAAAATGAAAGTTGTTGTAAGAGCATATTATGCTCTCTAGAAAATACATAGAATAATTAGAATTAAGACCTTAGTGAAGGGACTCGTGTTGGATTGTTCAAAATGGGAAGAGTACTTCTAAGTGGAGGGTGAATCAAAAGTACCATGCTTTTAACCTTTTCTAATCCTTTACATCAGATAATTGAAAAGTAAACTGCATGCATGTAAACATATAAGTGAGCATAAAGTAAACACATGCAAGTGATCACATAACACCAGATTTGGTAACCCAAAAACCCTCCAGGATTAAGAAGGTAAAACTAGGGTGAGGATGATACACACAAAAATCATTGCAGCAATAAATGTTTGACCACTTCTAATGGTTTTCCTTGTGAAAGGCCTACCCTATTAAAGGCTTTACACTATGTCAATAGTGACTTGGTTAGAGGATTTACAAGCACTTTACATGAAGTGTCACCCTATTAAAGGATTTAGTTACCTTTCCAAAGGATCTACAAAGTAGCTATTAGGCTAACCTATCAGCATAGGATTTTTACTTATCTAATAAAATGGCTAGAAAGTATTAGGAATCTTTGACATGATTGCTTACAATCTGCAATTGCTGATTTTAGGCACTTGATCTGCTCACTTTGATCTTGATCCTTTGAAATTTGATATCTGATCATGTCCCTTGTACTATTCTAATCAACTAGATATGTAATTGCTACTCTATTTCTCCAAGTCTTTCTCACTTCACACAAAATTTTTCCATAGTTTACCCATACACTACTCTCTTCCACACATGCAATGGGGTTTTTGACCTCCTTTTAAAGATTGTGAAGACTTAGGGTTAGGTATGAATCTATGATCCATATTGAATCTTAAGTTCTCTCTCATTCCTTGCATTTTTCTCATTGGTTGAATGCCTTCTCCATTTTTTTTTGATTGGCTACATGCTGATTGCATAGGAAATGTAAAAGATTTTTCCTTATCCTTTTTCTCCTTTAAAATCCTTCTATATCAGCTCCAAAAATGGTTTACATCTGAGTTCATGAGGGTACAAACTCATATAGTGATTCTGTGTTACTCGGCACATACTGGACTACTGGTTCTTGGCACATGTTTGATCATGGATTGCTTGACACCTATTACATTCTATCTTGCTTGTCACATGTATAGTTATGGCTTACTCAACATATGAAGCATTCTAACTTGCTTAACATCAACTATGACTCGACACCTATATATCACTCAAAACTTATATAATGCTCAACACCTGAAGTCACTTAGTACCTATTGGAAATCTGACTTGACACACACTATGGCTTGGCATACATAGTGTACTTGGTTTCAATGTAGTAAGTGGTTAAGTGTATTGACATTCAAATGTTAAAACCATCTAAGACCAAAAATCTCCCCCTTTGACATGAGTGTCAAAAAAAATTAACTAATCATTATCGTCTATCCTTATGAGTGCCCTATCCAATCTATTTTGCATATGTATAAAAATTTCAAAATTGTTCAAAAATTGTTCAAAATACCTTATAACTCCCCTTGAGCTGATTTTGCCTTGTCATTCTTGCAACCCAAATTCTATGCTAAATGTGCCTAATACTCTTTTGCCTTTGCCCTGTATCTATAATCTGTACCTATGTGCTCTTTTATCCATATCTTCCTCAAGACATTATTTGTCCCCATGAAAGAATGTAATCAAAATTTAGTATTCTTCCCCTTAGATATATCTTCCTTACTATTATTTCTCCCCCTATCTTCCTCATTATTATTTCTCCCCCTTTTTGACACTTATGTCAAAGGGCTCTAAGGAGTAATACCATATTTAGCCAAAAAAATACTATTTACCTCCATTATTATTTTCAGAGCTACATCCCAATTCTCCAAAGCAATGTCAAGTGACTTGTGCTTGATGGTAGTCTCTACAACAAGGTGTACTAGTTCATCAAGTGTAGAAAGATTAAGATCTTTCTTTAGAACTATTTTTGCATATGCTTGCTGGGTATGTGTAGGATCATGGTGTGCCAAAAAGTGGCAATCTAAAAAATATGTAGTTCTAAAATGCCTCAAAGAATTTCAAAATCTATTCCAAATTTTTTCCCACCCATCCTAATACCAAATGAAAAAAATTAATACCTTTATAATTCCTACTATATCTTTTGATACCAACCTTATATGGTAATCTTTAAAACATCTCGAAAATGTATTTTTGGCATGTGCTTATGTGTTTTTTACTTCAAGCATGTAGCTAATGACTTTTTTTAAACAAAAATTTGATGTCATCAAAAGGGTTTCTTAAGAATGTTCTTAGCTTTTCATAAATGTAAGGTTTGTCAAACTTTGAGTTCAGTAAGTAATTATTACTTATTTTCTAATGGAGTTATCTACAAAGTGCTGATTGACATACTGTTTGAAAAATAGCTATAACTTTCAAACTGTATAAGATTTGTGAATCCAAAAGATGCGTCACATTCTATGCTTCGACTAGTATAAGAAAAAAAAAATTTTGATTTTTTTTGAACTAGTTAAGGTGGTCAGACATGGGAGTTTTTTAATTTTGAAAATAGTATAGTAGAAAATTCATAATTAATTATTTATTTGGAATAAAAATTTCTAAAAATATCATCGCATTCAGGCATGAGTCTACTTTTTATATCTAAAATTATATTTAAAAATATTATAATTTGATTATGATTAAGGTGGTTAGACATACACGTACTTTTTATTTTTGCCCTAAAATGTTTGTAGTACTGCATTAAAATCCAAACTTTTGACCAATCAAATAATTTTTTCTCTAGATAAGGCCTTGTAGTTTAGAAACTAGATTCAATTTCTTACAAATTATTTTCTTACAACTTTTTGAGATTTGCTAGTTTTTTACTGCCACTTAAGGCCATAGTTTGGTACACTATGATCCTGCACATACCATGCTCCTTGTAGAGGACTTCCAAATGTGGGGTGATAGAGGATTGAATTTGCATCAATTTAGCCTTTATATTAGCTTCCTCTACTGTAAGTACAACTAACTCCCTTTGAGTGTGAAGCGATTGTCCAAAATGCTTCTCACTTTGAGCTAGATCTCTAGTTAATTGCATGCTAGAAAATTTCAAATTTCTTTACAAGATCATTATTCCTTGACTTGTTTCTTGTGTGAAATTGGAAAAATCACATAGCTTCTTTTACAATGAGAAAATGTTCTCAAGTATAGCTTTGACCTTGTCTATTTTCTTGGCCAACTCTACATGTTCAAGTGCTATATCACTTGATATCTTCTCATTTACCTTCCCTTGAAATTTTCTTTCTGACCATTCCATGAGTTTAGCATTAGTATCTTGGTCTTCATTGGTCACCTGGTCAACTACATCTGATAGTTGCTCTATTATGAGCTTTGCTTCATCTAGTGACTACAAGCTGAAGGCATCCATAAAGATGTCCTTAATCTCATATAGTGCTTGCTTGTGTTTAAACTCTTTCTTAAGTATTTTTGGCCTCATCCTTCTATCTAATGCATTTTTCATTTCATTGATTTGTGCCATTGCGATGGTCTTGGAGTCATAGGTAGGTATTATAATATCTTCATCTAGTTTAGGGTCTCCATAGTGAAGTACCATTGCCACTTTAGTTGAGCTCAAGCCTGGAGTTGAGAATTGCAAAGGAATGGCTTCAATGCTTGGCTTATGAAGGGTCTTTATAGGATTTTTGTCTTTGGTATTTATACCAATGTTTGAATGGCAGCTTGCTCCTTTTCTTTTGAGGTATCCTCCTTCTCATCAATCTTCTCTTCTTTTGTGCTTGGCTTTTGAATGGTGTCACCTACTGTTATAGGTGGTTGAAGCATGAAAATTTTAGTATAAGTATTTGTATAAGTGAAAGGTGGTTCTTGTGGTTTTACCTTTTCTTTTTGTGGTTCTGCTACTACCTTTTGTATTTCATCTACACTCACCAATATAGGGCTTGTGCATAACTGTGCCTATAAAGTAGATTGGTGAAGGATCTTGGAGAGATCCTCTATAGTAAGGGGATTGATGTTTTGAGCTAAATTTTTAGGAACATCCTTAATGATTATTGTGTCTGTAGGTGTAATGGTTGCATGAGGTGGACTAGGAGGTGGCATTTATGTGTCTTGCACACTATGTTCCTCTTGTTGTTCTTGCTATTTAATTGTTGCCATTTCTTCTACCTTAGCTGATTCCTCCTCTTCTTTCTCCTTATTCTCTTCCTCTCCTTTTTCTTCCTCACCTTTCTTTTCCTCCTCTTTCTTTTCTTCTTCTTGCTTCTCTATTTCCTTTGCCTCTACCTTCTCCTTGGTACTGGCTTCTACCTTATTTGCTTCTTCATCTTTTTCATCAGTTATCTCATAAATTGTTTTCCACAATTGTGTGGATTTATTTACTACTTCCTCTATCTTGTTTTGTAGGATGCTAAAGGTTCTATACTTAGGTGCAAATTTTCCACCATGTTTCTTATTAGCCTATGGTATTTTACCTTTTGTCATGTTAGGATTTACTTGAGACAAGCTAGATTCTCTGAACTTCTTTCCCATTTTTAGAAAATAATGCCATTTATTCTCAATTACCTCATACAATTCCTTGGGCATGGTATTCTCAAGTTCTAGAGGTGTGTTTTCAAATTCTTTCATCATGGCATACACGGATTCCTCTACTTTATTTTTCTCTTCTCTATTGAGCTTATTGAAATCAAGAGTCTTTAACTCATTTAAATCTACACTCCTAATCTTTTCACAAATTTTGTCTAAGGTAGATTTAGTAGGATGACTTACCACTCTAAATTGGCTAATATCCTTTGATTTTGTTCTTTCTTCATCATTTGTATCTAGTTGTGCCACATAAATTTTTCTCTTCTTTGGCTCTTCAACAAGTTGTTCACTGGCTTTCTTTTTCTCTTTTGTTGCCTCTTTGGCCTTTTGAGTGGATGCCCTTGTAGTAGCCCTTGTTGCTAGTGCTGGCTTTTTTTGAGCTAGCTTAGTGACCTTCATGGGTTTGGGCTGAGTTGGACGCTGTGTCTTAGCCTTTCTTTTCTTTTGTTCAGCAAGTGTAGGTGCTTCCTTTGCTTCTTCTTCCTTGGGACCTTCCTCCTTGTCTTCTCTTAAAACCAGGGTCAATTCCATCAGATCTTGCCCTTGCTCTTCTTCTTCACTTTCTCCTTCTACTTCTTCTTCTTCCTCTTCACCACCTGCTTCTCCTTCAATGCTTGCTCCAAATATCTTCTTTATCTTCTTTACTAATTTATCTTTCTTCTTGATAATAGTGGCTATCTTTAATTCAGTCTCAACTTTGGACTTGACAACATCATATGTTCCAAAGTGAGGAGTTGCCTTATCAATTTCTTCTACAAGCAATGTTGTGATTATTGTTGAGGCTTCATCTATGTCAAGCTCTTATCCCAATGGCTTTAGCCATCTTACTCTTGGTATTGTTACCTAGATGTAGGTGTTGTCAATGTCAACCAAGAAGCATATGTCATTGTCATGTTTTTCTACTAATGAAACTAGTATTCTCATTCTTTGCTTCATGAACTTCTTACAATATTCAAAGTAACTTGCCATTTGTGCCTCAAAATTGTCACCCATTTGATCAATGAACTCATTGATTTGTGTAATTGCAATTTTTTTGGGGTTCTAATTCACCTTTCCTATAGAAGGAAACTCTTCCATAACATAAAAGAATATATACATAAGAAGTGAACCAAATTTTCATTGAGCACCTTTTAATCTCCTTATTGCTCCTAGGTTTTCATTGATTTGCTACAACATAAGTTCTTATAGATGAAATTGTGTGATCTTTCCTCACCAGTTTGTATGCCACATCAACAACTATACATGGCACACTATTACATCTACTGGATTGGTAGAATTTTTGGGATATTATTCTCACAACAAAATTTAGAAGAGGATCAGCTATAGTGTCAATAGTCATACCCCTCTTATTTCATTTGGCACTAGTATTATTTTCAATGATCTCTTTGAAATCACTGCACAAGGTCTAAGGCTAATCTAGGGTTGGGAAACTCGTAACCCTATGCGCTATCCTTTTGGTAATCTTTACTAGTCTTGTTTCCAGCCATAAACATCCATTGTGAATTCTACTCAAAACAATCCATATCCATTTAGTCTTAAACATCGTGGGAAAATCTAGGGCATTTGTCAAACCCTTTTTCTCAACTATCTAGAATTCATTTTTCAAAATCTTGTTCTCACATAGTTTATCACAATCTTGGAAGATTTCAAGATCACCTATTGGCTCCAATTTTGTAGTTACAACACTTCCTCACATCTTGCACCATGACTACTTTAGGTGGAATAATGGATAATGTGCCAACTGGGTCGTTTCTGTAGGCAACTTTAGGGATTGGCCTAAACTCAAGTTCTTTAACCTCATTGCTAACTAATTGAACCTCATGACTCTCTTTTCCTTCGAGGTTTCTTGAACTAGAGGCCATTTTACCAAACTAGGTTTTAAATGTATTAAAAAATTTAACTTTACATTGCTTGACACTTGTTAAATACCTTTAAATTAATAATTTGTGCTGAATTACTATTGGAATATGTGCAAATGGCTATTAGGTTGCTGCTTGATTGCTTCTTCGCTCTTCTCATCTTTGCTCTATGTTAAAATGGTGTAAAGATGATCAAAATTCAACCTTATATCTATCAAGACCTAGCATTAAATGCTTAGTGCATACAACTATAAACTCAACACTTGAAGGTTTCACCATGACTTAGCTCCCATTGTATTTCATTTGCTTGGCTTCCACTAGTTTTCCATTTCACTTGGCTCCAACTATCAACTCGATTGCAATTAGAAACTTAGAATCCATTGGAGCTTTACTTGGCATCCAAGGGTAACTCAATAGCTTCTTCAAAATTTTGACTTGGCATCTTTTCTCATGCTGATTTCTTCTTTGAAGTACTCCTTTGTTCTTTGGGACTAATGTATGATATAACCCTGTATATCGGTCCCATACACCTTTCTTTTTCTTAGTTGTATGAGATGTGATCACTTCACCTTTCAGGTGAAGTGATCCCTCCATCTGATGTGCTACACTAATCTTTCTTTTTCCAAGTTTTATTCATTTTCCCTCTTATTTGTTGAACATCAACCTTCTTTTTTCCTTTGTTGACTTTTGTCTTGGGTGCTTTTGATGTTGTTGGGAAATTCCTACTGATATGACTAGTTTTCAAGCAACTGAAACATGTAGCTTGACTAAACCATCTATTGTAATTCCCTCTAAAATGTGTCCTTATGCAATTTTTAGGAATGTGTCTATACTCCTAAAAATAGTGATAGCTACACCTGGTATTGTAATCCTAGTTGTGATGATGACCATGTTTTTTAACTTTTGCAGACTGATTAGGTGTCCACATAGGCTTTGATCTACATTCAAATGCTCTATGTCCATATTTTTTGTATTTTTTAGCAGTGACCCTCAAATCTTGGTGTCCTCATGGTCTTGGTTCTACATTCATGTGCTTGATGTCCTTACTTTTTGCACTTGTGACAAAAGCTTGTATTTATAGGCTTATCATGCTGATGACTATTCTTTCTCTTGCATACATTAAAGGTATGTCCCTTTTTACCACAAAAATGACAAGTATGTTTAGAGTTCTTACCTTGTTACTCCTTTCTTCTATAGGCTTAAGGTGTCTAACTGCATTTTTGAGATCCTTTCAAACTCAATTGTCTTCTCCTCTAGTCTACTGGTAAGATTTCTCTTGTCATATTCTATCATGGCCTTGTCTTTAATGGCTCTCTTCTTTTGTTTAGTCACTTCACAAAGAATTATGGCTTGTGATTCTTGTTCAAGCTTGAGTAATCTGATTTCTTTAGCTTGTACTCTATTTTTCTCCATTAGTTCTGCTATTGCTACATCAAATTCCATAGAATCTCCATTGAAAAATACTTTTGTGGTATCAATCTCCTTGTAGTGTATGTCATTTTCAGCTATGGCTATATCCTTCCTTCTTTTTAAGGACTTTCTCAATTCTTCTCTAGCTTCTTCCAATTTTTGTAGAGCAAGATGTACATCAATCACCTGATTGTCTATGATCTTCTCAAGTTTGAAGACTTCTATCTTCAAACCTTTTCTCTAAGCTATTATGCTTCTTCCTTGTGTGAACTATATCTTTGATACCAATTGTTGGATTGTTCAAAATGGGAAGAGTACTTTTCAAAGGGGGGGAATCAAAAGTACCACACTTTGAACCTTTTCTAATCCTTTAAATCAAATAACTAAAAAGTAAACTGCATGCATGTAAACATATAAGTGAACATAAAGTAAACACATGCAAGTGAAGACATAATAGTAGATTCGATAACCCAAAAACCCTCCAGGAATAAGAAGGTAAAACTTGGGTGGGGATGATACCCACAAAAATCACTACAACAATAAATGTTTGACCACTTCTGATGGTCTTCCCTATGAAAGGCCTATCTTGTTAAAGGCTTTACATTGTGTCAATAGTGACATGGTTAGAGGATTTACAAACACTTTACATGAAGTGTCACCTTGTTAAAGGATTTAGTCACCTCTTCAAAGGATCTACAAAGTAGCTATTAAGCTAACTTATAAACATAGGATTTTTATTTATCTAATATAATGGCTAGAAAGTATTAGGAATCTTTGACCTAATTGCTTATAATCTGTATTCTCAGATTTCAAGCACTTGATCTACTCAGTCTAATCTTGATCCTTTAAGATTTGATATCTAATTGTGTCCCTTGTACTATTCTGATCAACTAGATATGTAATTGCTGCTCTGTTCCTCTAAGTCTTTCTCACTTCACACTAAATTTCACTATAGTTTACCCATACAATACTCTCTTCCACATATGCAATTGAGTTTTTGACCTCCTTTTAAAGATTGTGAGGACTTAGGATTAGGTATGGATCTATGATCCATATTGAATCTTAAGTTCCCACTCATTCCTTACATTTTTCTCATTTGTTGCATGCCTTCTCCATTTTTCTTTGATTGACTGCATGCTGATTGCATAGGCAATGTAAAAGATTCATCCTTACTCTTTTTCTCATTCAAAATCCTTCTATGTCACCTCCAAAAATGGTTTACATTTGAGTTTGTGAGGGCACAAACTCATATGGTGATTCTGTGTTACTTGGCACATACTGGACTACTATGCTCAACACATATATGATCCTGGATTGCTCGACACTTATTACATTCTATCTTGCTCAACACATGTATAGTTCTATCTTACTCGACATATGAAGCATTTTGACTTGCTTGACATCAACTATGACTTGGCACCTATATATCACTCAACACTTATATAATGCCTAGCACCTAAAGTCACTCAGCACCTATTGGAAATCTGACTCAGCACACACTATGGCTTGGCATACATAGTGTACTCAGCTTCAATGTAGAAAGTTGTTAAGTGTATTGACACTCAAATGTCAAAACCATCTAAGATTAACAACTTAAACAAATAATAGAATTCTAGCTTATAAACAATTGAAACCAAAGACTCATACAAGTGATGTGACCCTTGTCTTACAATCTCTCGAATAATATAAATATAAATATATATAAATATATATATATATATCTACATATATGTATACATATATATATACATTTATGTATACATATATATATATATATATATATAGATACATACATACATATATGTATATATTGTATATATGTATGTGTATGTGTGTGTCTATATATATATATATCTATGTGTGTGTGTGTGTGTGTGTGTGTGTGAGGCAAGGACTATTCTAGACCTAGGCACCTATCCCTTAAAATTAGGAAATACTGAAAGAAAACTCCTCAGCAATTAATAATAAAGTTCAAGAAAATTAAAATTTTGAAAAATAAACTAAAGCAAGCCTAAGCGCCTACCTTTTACTTAGGAAGGGATTTGGGCACATGTGCTAAGTGATATGGGAAGTGGGGGGGGGGGGAGGACTATCATTCACATGAGGTTAGATCCTATTTCCTAAGTAGCGCCACCTTGGGACAAGAGAAGTGTGCACATCTAGAACCCTAGGTGCTAGCTTTAAAGGAGGAATAAAAGAAAACAAAATCCAAGAAAAGTAAAAAGGCTCATAGCATAACTTTGAAGGGGACTTAAGTGTTTCTAAAGGTGGCATGTCCCTAACACATGTCAGGGTGGTCCTTAGGCATCTCCCGCATAGAAAATTAATGCACCCATTTTCAAATAGAGTGCTTAGCCTTAGGCAAAGCCACCTAGACAGAGGGAATAGTCTTAGGTGCTAGGGGGTAGAGTAGTTAGGAAACCATGTTGTGAATTATGGTATTTTAATGTTTTAGCATGCGTAAAACTTGTCAGGAGGAAGTGGGTAGAAAGTGAGGGTAGGTTAGGTTAGAAGATAGTTAGGTCTTGTTTAGATTAGACTGACATATATTTAATCATGTGTCGAGGGGTTAGGGAGGTATGGTTTAGATGTTAGCTAGTAACATCCAATTTTTTATATTAGGTGGATTTATTTTGGGAAGTGCATTAGGTTATGGGCTACTATTATTTAATAGTTAGTAATAATGTGGTTCAACCTTGGGTTTGAAGAATGTACTCAAATTTTTAATTATTTCATTTCATACATATATATTAAACAATATATCTATTTATGTTAAGACATTATAATTAATTTTCCCCACCAACTATGTCAATGAGCATAGTATGCTATAAGAAATGTGTATTATGTCTTATCGATATATGCAAAGTATGACTTGAAAAATAATATGTTATATAGGGCATGTAAAATATTGATTAATATGTATATCATTTGATGATATTTAAATGCATATATTAAAATATTATGATTATTTGAGAGTAACACATTATAGAAATTTTGGGCATAAGTAATTATTAGTTGATTTGAAATACCTAGTCAAAGGACATCAGTTTTGTTGGAGTTAATAAAGGATAACCATAAGAATTTCATTAAATAGTTATACCTATATCATATTAAACTAGAATAAAATATTGGGCATAGATTGTAACAAATAAGGTCATATATGTAGATGGTAGGACAACTTGAGATCAGAGGATCTAGAACCATTATGAACATATTTTCTTTTTCTACTATTGAATCATTGCAATTTCATTAACACAAAATTGCACATTACACTTATATACATAATATCTTGCCATAAACAAAGGATGTGGGATCAAAAATATAATATTGCCTAGTTTCTTTTAGACTTCCTAAGAATCTAAGGAAGCTAATTGGTCTCCCATGGAAACTTGAAGTACTAAATCTTAAATGAAAATTAAATCCTTCCACATCAACTAAAATTATTTATCCCCAACTTAGTGACTAATTTAAGTAACATTATGATATTCTTGAGGGTTATGAGTTGTTATACTCCAAGAACCCAAAAGTTGATAGAATATAATAGAATATAAGTATATGTCTATGCATTATTCTTTATGTTCACCCTTCAAAAAAAATTGTTGGTTGTGTTTTGCCTTGTAAAAGTTGGGCATGACATTCTTGTATCAGAGCAATTTGTTACAACACTAGAGCCTAACCCATTATGCTTAACTCATCTAAATTTCAACTTTTGTGTAGGATACATGCCATTACCCATAATGGTCAATAGAGGGCTAGAACCCCTAGGGTTGAATGAGTGGCATCTAGAGGGGTAGGATGTGGAATTGGTGGACCTTTACCCGAGCAACCTCAAAATATTAATTAATTCTTTACAACCATTGAGAACCTTATCAAAGTAGTATAGGAAAGGATGCCACCTACAATTCCATATCCCAAACAACAAGGAATATGGGAGCATGGAGTTTATAATAGGGAAAGAAGTAGGAGTCCTCCACCTAGAGATGAAGAGGGACAAGGGGACTAGGAAGAGGCCTTGGTTCATCAAATGGAACCACCACCAATTATAGAGTCATCAACAATAGTGAGAGCACCCAGAGACATATGGAATGAGATTATGGAATTGATTTGACTGAAAATGCCTCTTTTCATTAGAACCATAGATGGTACACAAGAAAAGGCATGGTTATAGAGCTTAGATAGGTGCTTCAGTTTTCAATCATATGGGAGTAATATGAAGGGTTGACTTTCTATCCACTTATTATGAGATAATTCTTCCAATTGGTGGAAATAGGAGGAAACCATAGGTGGAGTGGGAGTAGACACTTTTACCTAGGAGGAATTTGTGGCCAAATTTAGGGATATGTATCATTTAGAGCATTTTAGATAGAGTTGGATTGAGGAGTTCCATGACCTCCAGTAGAGGGGCCTTACTATTACATAGTATGAGAGAAAATTTATATAGCTCCTTCCTTATGTTGAATACATGAAGGATGAGAAGCTATAGATCTATCAATTCACTAAGGGTTTCAACGTTTCTCTATAGAATTTAGTATGCCTAGCTTTCTTGAGCACCTTCATGGAAGCAATTGAGATAGCATTGGTTGTGGAAGACCTCCATAACAAATAGGAATCTTGAGATTGGTCTCACAATTATAATTACTCCAAGCATTCAAGATAATAGAAACCCTCATGGAAGGGTAACCGAGGTCATTCAGTGAGGTCCTCTAAGGCCCCATAGGTATAAAAAAAGTCTCATCCAGATAATAGGCATAAATCAACATAGGGATATTAGGACTCTAAGCCCAAGAATTAGCAATCATACAGGTCTCAAAAAGATTAGAGGCCACAAGCTCCATATGCATAGCTAGCTAGGAATCAATAGTCCTACTTGGTATTTATAGTGGATCTAGTAGGATAGGTGGTTAGTAGTAGTCTAGGCCATAAGGAGTTCAAGTTCAAACTCATGGACCATGTTATGCTTGCAATGGTATGGGTCATATAGCTAGAGAGTGCCTAGAGGGACCAATCACTAGTAATTAGTGGAGAGTTACATCAAAGCCTACTATAGGAGAAATCAATAGGTCGCATAGGGTATTTGCAAAAGTGGATAACCACCAAGCCAAGCATCAGGCCATAGTTATTGAGGCTACAAGTATAATTAGAGGTATTAAGGTTTTTATATTGTTTGATTTTGGAGCCACCAATTCTTTTGTATCTCCTTTTGTAGTGGAGCATTATGGGCTAGTGGTAGCTAGGTAGAATGATAATTGGGGAGTTGAATTGGCTTCTAGGGCTAAGGTGATAGTTAATTCCTTAATTCATGATTATCAGATTCAAATTGGAAACTTAAGTACAACCTTAGATCTACAAGTTACCCCCCTAGGATCATATGATATAGTCCTTGCTATGCATTGGCTATGTGCACATAATGCTAAGATGGACTGTAGATAGGATAAGGTTGAGTTCTTTGATGATCATGGTACTCCTATGGTAATTTTAGGGATTTAAAGGCTAGTGTCTCTTTGTATGATATTCACCAAGTAGCTTAAGCAGTATCTATGAAAGGGATGTAAATTATTTGTAGTATCTATTAGTAACAAGGAGGAAGAAGATGAGAGGGAACCTTCTCTAGATAACTACCTAATACTATAAGAATTTAATGATGTGTTTCCCTCATAGCTTTCAGGTATGCTACCACTTAGGGTAGTTGATTTCCACATGGACTTCATGCCAGGAGCTGAGCCCATTTCTAGATCTCCATACATGATGGCTACACATGAACTCAATGAACTTAAGATTCAATTGGAGAAACTCTTGGAGAAAGGACATATCCATCCTAGTGTATCACCTTCGAGAGTGTCAGTGGTCTTTGTAAAGAAGAAGGATGGATCACTTAGACTATGTATTGATTACCAAAAATTGAATAAGGTAACTATCAAGAATTGATACCTTCTCCCTAGAATTGATGACCTATTTGATTAGCCATAGGGTGCTCACATATTCTCTAAGATAGACTTGAAGTCTAGATATTATTAGTTGTAGATTGTGGAAAGCAGAATTCATAAGACTACATTCCATATAATGTATGGTCATTACAAGTTCACAGTGGTACCATTCAAGCCTACAAATGTCTCAGTCATACTTATGATTCTTATGAATGGGGTACTTTGTGCATTTCTAGATAAATTTTTAGTAGTGTTTCTTAATGATATATTGATATATTCATGTGATGAGAAGGAACACAAAGAGCACTTGAGATAGGTACCATAATTCTTAAGAGAAAATCAATTATATGTTAGTTCATCCAAGTGTTCCTTCTTTAGAAAGGAAGTGCATTATTTTTTTCATGTTATAGTAGGAGATGGAATCATAGTGGACCCATCCAAGATCTAGGCCACCATGGATTGGCCAACACTAACTAATGTTATAGAAGTTAGAAGCTTCATGGGATTAGCAGGGTATTATAGCCAATTTGTGGTAGGATTTTCCAAAGTAGCTCATCCCATCACTGTTGGAAATATTCAAGATACTTATAGGTTACTGAGAGGGGAGGGGTGAATTAGTAACAACAAAACCTTTTAAGTCAACCATACCTAACATTTACTTATCTATCATGCTTCATAAAAACTATTAAACATTAAAACCATATATGCACAGAGATTTGGTGACCCAGAAACCTTCCAAAGTAGAAAGTAAAACTAGGGTGGGGATGATACCCACAAAGCTTCGTTACTGCAATATGAAGTTGGCTGGTTAAGGCTTACAATGATCACTTCTGGTGATCTGCCCTGTTAGGAGCACAGAGGATTGCTAGATCCACCTTGTTAGAGGATTTACAAACATACTTTATAAGTATGCACTCTGTTAGGAGATTTGAATAAAGACGGTTAAGTCTACCCTGTTAAAGGATTTACAAAAATGATTCACCTGTTAGGATGAACCAACAAATCAACTTACAATTTGACTGAGTTCTTTACTGTAGATCACCTTTTGTGATTGATGAAATCATTTCTACTCCTAGTAGACCTTGCTGAGTATTCTTTTCTGCTGATGAATTCGCACTATCATCTAGATATCTTGTATGTCTTCTTGAATATCTATATCACTTCAATGTCTATAATACATTACATATATATATATATACAATTCCAATAATTATTTATGCAAGGTCGGCCAAACACAAGTAAACAAAATATAAATGAGTCGGCCAAATGGTAAAATAAACTTGGGTTCTTCAGACAGACTTGATGACCTTCTGATACGCGGCATCCACTACATTACTCGGCATCATCATGCACTCAGTAGAGGTAGGTGCTTAGTTCATACTAGTCATACAACATTTCCTAGAACTCGGTAACCATTGGTGACTCGGTAGATATAGTGTCACTCGGTAGAAACTAACTTCTTCGATAACCTCCTGAGCTCGGTTATTACTGAGTGCTTCCTCACTCAGTTAACACTAAGTGCAACTTTACTTGGTTGACACTAAGTGCAACTTCACTTAGTTAAAACTGTGTCTTCAGTGCTCATTTTGAACTGTGTCTTTAGTACTCGGTCTGAACTGTGTTGCCAGTGCTTGGTTTGAACTATGTTGCCAGTGCTCAGTTTGAACTATATTGCGAGTGCTCGATTTGAACTGTGTTACTCAGTGTGAACTGTATTACTCGGTGTGAATTGTATTACTCAGTGTGAACTGTATTATGAGTGTTGTCACTAATGGAAAATAACTTTATGCCAACAATCTCCCCCTTTGGCATTAGTGACAAAAACAATTATGTGCAAAAATAGACATACAGTTCTGAATTTTCAAAATTGATCTTTGCAAGTCTTATTACACATATCTTTCTTACATGTATCTCCCCCATACAATATGTATAGTATTTACAAGTTATTACACATATCTCTTTCACAATTATCTCATGGAAGTGTGCTATCTCTCCCTTTTTGACAATAATGCCAAATTAAACAATATGTATTTACACAGAGAGTCCAAAATGAGAGATAAAATTAGAATGTACCTTGAGAATAAAAGCCAATGTCTTATCCCAATTTTCTTGCAAAAGTTTTCTAGTGGAGAGTGCTATTTGAACTTTTGCAGAAAGTTCAATCATATGATCTGTAATTGAGAAGTTTTTATCATGAATCAATGTTTTGGAATGGGCAATATGCTTCTGCATTGTGTCCATGATAGGAAGGATCATATTTTGGATGTCAATCAAGGTACACCTGATCCTTGCTTCCTCTCTCAACAATTTTGCCTATTTCTCTAACAAAAATTTTATTCTGAGATGATGGGATGAACTTGAATTGTGGTCAAGCTACATCATTTGTGCACTGACCTTCATATCCTCATCAATTTTATTCAACTTTTCTTTGATTTCCTTAGTATACTCGGTAACATCACAAAGTTTTCCAAAAATTGAAGTTACATTATTAAAATAATGTTCAAAATTACTCAAAATTGTAGACATTTCTACCTATTTTAATGCAATATGCTGAGCAATGTGCTCAAGCACCTTATTGTCAAATTTCTTCTCTGCTTTTTCAATCAATTTTTCTTGACCAGAGTTATCCTCATTGAATTTATATACAACCTCTTCTAACTAAATCAAAATGTGTTGAGTAGAATCTACTTCAACACTTATAGCCTTTGTTAGAATATTCTTAGCACTTTCAATAATATTATATTTCTGGTCTCTCTCATGCCTCAGTTGTTTTTGTCTTGCCTTCTGATCTAATAGCTGACTGACCATTCTCATTTCATCAACTGATGCATTATCCAGATCTATCTTAGGAATGATAATGTCCTTATCCAAGTCTATTTCCTCATCTACTGCCTTGCTGGAAATCATGTATCTTTTTGCTTTTCCTGCAGTGACTTTACCTTTTCCTTTTGAATCTGAAACAATAGTTGATGAGGCTGGACTGGTTGACAAAACTAGAATAGGACTAGCTAGAGTAAAACTGAGAGAAGTGCTAACAGTATCAAAAATTGATGTTCTTCCCAAGATTGATGTACAGGTTGGTAAGGGAGAACTCACAGATGCAAAAATTGGAGCAGATGAAGTTGCCAAAATTGGAGTACTAGTGGGTACACTAACTGTACATGTTGTAGTAGAAGTTGATATGCTTGATGAACTTACTACTATAGCTGATGATGCCTCGGTCAATGAAGATGGCTGCAGCTCAGTTAATGAAGTGGTAGACACTTGCATAGATGGTGTCCAGAGCTGAGAGGAGACAGGTGAAGATTGAGCAATTGATGAAGCTATTGTGCACACAATCTCACTAGTAGAGGCTATCTCCATAGTTGATGTAGCTTCTTTAGGTGGAGAGTGAGGAAGAGATGCAATGACTTTGGCTGCAATTTTTATAGGATCAACTTCCTCCTTAGCTTGATCAACTTCTTCTTCCTCTATATCTTTGTCATCTTCCTCCATTTCATCTTCCTTGAATTCTTCTTCCACATTTATCATCATTGAATGCAGATCCCCTGGAACATCTTCAATATCATCATCACTACTATCATTGTCCTTGATTTCAACAATATCCTCACTGGGTTTATGTAGATGATAGATATGTTTCCACATGTTTGTTACATCATTGAAAAAATTCTCAATGTCTTTGATAAGTATCAAACAAGTGTGAAATCTAATCATCATATTACCTTCATGATCTTTTAGTGATTTCTTTACTTCTGTATCAGTGAGACTCGGCATGAGATTTTTCAGGGTCTGCTCAAAGATATCTTTGATAGTTTTGGTTGCAATTTCCCATCTTGGTTGCAACCTTTCCAGTAGTTCTTTAGGGATCTGACAGGCAATCTCTTCAGGAGAGTATTTCCATCTTCCCATTTTATTCAAAACCAATTCTTCAATCTACATTTTCTCCTATTCTGTTCTTGTCTCAAACTTCAATGCTTTGAAGTTTGTGAAGCTAGCACCTTCTTCTAATTGCTTCAACCTTGCCCCAAATGTGAGTGGAGGCTTGAAAAATATAGGTTCCTTCTTCCCTTGTCTTGTTCTCCTGGAGAAGACTGCAATAGTTTGCCTTTTAGGTTTGGTGATAATCACCTTACCTTTCTTCCGTTGAGGCTCCTCTTCTTTTTCTGACTTAGTTTCCTCTTCTTCTTCATCATCTTCTCCTTTCACTTTAGTAATCATTAGAGGACCAAGTTCTATTTTTAACTTTGCAATCTTCCTCTTTCCTTTGCTAATGACTTGAGGGATTTTGATTGAAAGCTCAATTCTGGCTTTACCTTCATCATAAGTTCCAAAGACTAGTTTCTTTGGGTCTACTGGTTCATTCACCAGTGCTTCTATGATGTCTTTGGTTTCATCAATATTAACCTCATAAGGAAGAGGTTTCACCCATGCAACTCAGGGCCTGACTTCTTGTATGTATACCTTGTCACAATCTACCATAAAGCATACATTTTCTCTGTATTCCTCAACCAGTTTAGGTGGAATCTAGAACCTATTGTTCATTCTTTCCTTAAAGTAATTATCCAAAACACTGTCAAAATTTTCACCTAACTCTGAAATAAACTCATTTATTTGATAGAGAATGGGAATATCTTTCTCCATACTACTGATCCTTTTGATGGAAAAGACTTTTGAACATAGAAAAATAGACAGATCAAAAGTGAACCAAATTTGTAGGAATTGTTCTTTGAATTCCTTATGCTTTCCATATTTTTATTAAATTGAGACAAAAGTAATTCAGATAGATCAAACTCAACATTCTTCTTTACTATCTTATATGCTAAATCTACTACTTCGCAAGGTACATTGTTTGGACGGTTGGAACTATAAATTTTATGAGCAATGATGTGAATACCAAATCTTAATTCAGCATTAGTTACTGTACTGAGCTTAAGTCCTCTACCATCCCATTCTACTTGGGTTAGCCTTTGCAATTCTTCATGACCTAGCATTTTGGTAGTTTTAGCTTTGCTCAATATGGGAAGGCTAGTAATTTTTTTAATCATTTTCTTTGTGATAAGCACTGGTTGCTCTAACCACAATTTTCCGTTGTGAACCTGGCTGAGTACATACCTAACCCATTTAATTTGAAAATTTCTTGGCAAATGTGAAATGTGGGTTAACCCTTTTGTTTCAAGGTGTTTATGCTTGGGTTTTAAATTCCCATCTATGCTCATTTCTCCTAGGGAATTATCAATTTCTAGGTTTCCAAGTTCTTGAATGGAACATTTGAAATGAGAGCGAATATCATTTACAAGGAGTACCTTCGAAGGAATTCGAGACTAAGCACCATTAGGGTCAAGTGATTCTACAATTGCTGGTGCCAATTTGAAGTTTGGTGCCTTCCATTCCACACCTTTAACCAACATTTCTGAGCCTCTCTTTGCCTTGGAGCTACTACTACAGGATGCCATTGCTGCTTGGTAGGTGAAGAGAAATTTTGAACAGATTCTTCGCTCTTAAAAACAATTCGCTCGAAATTGCTTTAAGCTTGCTTTGGAATCGCAGAAGATAACTTAGCTCAAAGTTTGTAGTGAAGAATGAGATCAAATTTTGCCCTTTTTGATGAAACATTTGTCATAAATGCTTGGTACGATGGTAGATGAAATGACAAGTTGTCATCCACTTGCTCAGTAGATACTATCAACTCGACGATCAAAAAAAATTATTGTACCGACCTAACTTGGTAAGGTCATGAACCAACTTCGCTCAGTAGATACAACTCGGTGAGTGAAACTTTGTTGCACTCGATCGAACTCTGTTGAGTCTTGAACTAATTTGAGATCAAAGTGTATTTGCATACTGATCTAATCATTTTTCTTCCTTTGGAACTTCTTAGGATGATTCTTGAAGGATGCAGTTCCATATTTTCTTTTATGAATGTTAATTGGAAATGATGGAGTCACTCATTTCTTGAGTGACATTGCCATTGCTTGACTTATCTTGTTCAGTAGATTTAGGAATCCATTGTTGGTTCATTTGCTTTCGGATGTTGTCTTCTTTGATTTTCTTTTCATCTTCAATTCTTTCTATATTCATACAATTTCTAGCTATATGACCAAGTTCTGTACATGTATAACACCTTACAGTAGTGTCCTCCTTCCTTAGGTGATGTCTTGCACAATTTATGCCAGTATGTCCATATTCTCCACAATAGTGACATCTGCATCAGGTGTTGTAGTCCCATACAAATATGGCTTTCACAAGTTGTTCAGCTAGATTGAATGATTTGGATCTACATTGGAATGCCTTGTGACCATGTTTATTACATTTGTGATAGTTGCCTTCAAATTTTGGTTTTTCTTTGCACTCATTTGCTTTGTGACCATGCTGATTGCAATTGAAACATTTACCATTGAATTTTTCTTTTCCATTGCTCTATAATTTTTTGATGTATGACCTAACTTTCCATAGTGATTGCAAGTAGGTTTTTGATTCTTTTGGATATTTTATTTTGAAGATTCACCTTCTTCATTGTATCCAAGACCAACTTTACCTTTTTGTCTATGAAGATTCTGCTCATTTTGCAAATTCAATTGATTCATATCTGCTTGGGATTTCTGCATTCTTTCATTGACTTGCCTTTAAGAGATTAGGTCATTTTCCAAGCTTTCATTGATTTGTCTCTCAATTCTCAGATCACTATGCAAACTTACATTGATTTTTCTTTCAGTGATTAAATCATTTCTCAAACTTTCATTCTCTGATCTTAGAATCATAATTTCTTCATTTGCATTAGATAGTTGTCCTATAAGATCTTCATGCTGAAGGGATAGATTATTCCTTGCCTCTAAGTCTTCATTTGCTTTGTTTCTCTATTCCAAAACTTCACATAACCTTATGGATTGGACTTTTTATTCTCTTTTGAGCTTTCTTACCTCTTCTTGTAGAGATCCATTCTTTTCTAGAAGTTCTATGATTGCCTTGTCAGCTTCTTCAAAACTACTTGATGGTAACAAATCTTCAATATTTTCTTCAACATAGTGATGGTCCTTTATTTGTCTTGCAGGTACCTTTCTTCTTTTTATGGATTGAGAAAGATGCTCCTTTGCTTCTTTGAGTTGAACCATGGCCATTTCTAGATCTAACTTTTCATTTTCAATAACTTTCTCCAATCTGAATATCTCCATAACTTAGATCTTTGCTCAAGCTGTCAAACTTTGTCCTAAGAACCAAAAAGCTCTGATACCAATTGTTGGAAATATTCAAGATATAATAGGTTACTGAGAGTGGAGGGGTGAATTGGTAACAACAAAACTTTTTAAGTCAACCATACATAAAATTTACTTATCTATCCTGTTGCATAAAAACTGTTAAACATTAAAACCATATATGCACAGAGATTTGGTGACCCTTAAACCTTCCAAAGTAGAAAGTAAAACTAGGGTGGGGATGATACCCACAAAGCTTCGTTACTGCAGTATGAAGTTGGCTAGTTAAGGCTTACAATGATCACTTCTGGTGATTTTCCCTGTTAGGAGCACAAAGGATTGCTAGAGCCACCTTGTTAGAGGATTTACAAACATACTTTATAAGTATGCACTCTGTTAGGAGATTTGAATAAAGATGGTTAAGTCTACCCTGTTAAAGGATTTACAAAAATGATTCACCTGTTAGGATGAACCAACAGATCAACTTACAATTTGACTGAGTTCTTTATTGTAGATCACCTTCTGTGATTGATGAAATCATTTTTGCTCTTGGTAGACCTTGCTAAGTATTCTTTTCTGCTGATGAATTTGCACTATCATCCAGATATCTTGTATGTCTTCTTGAATATCTATATCACTTCAATGTCTATAATACATTACATATATATATATAGAATTCCAATAATTATCTATGCAAGTTCGGCCAAACACAAGTAAACAAAATATAACTGAGCCAACCAAATGGTAAAATAAACTCAGGTTCTTCAGACAGACTTGATGACCTTCTGATATGCAGCATCCACTACGTTACTCAGCATTTTCATGCACTTGGCAGAGGTAGGGGCTTGGTTCATACTAGTCATACAACGTTGCTTGGAACTTGGTAACCATTGGTGACTCGGTAGATATAGTGTCACTCAGTAGAAACTAAATTATTTGATAACATCCTAAGCTCAATTATCATTGAGTGCTTCCTCACTTGATCAACACTGAGTGCTTCCTCACTCAATTAACACAAAGTGCAACTTTACTCGGTTGACACTAAGTGCAACTTCACTCGGTTAAAACTGTGTCTTCAGTGCTTGGTTTGAACTACGTCTTCAGTGATCAGTTTGAACTGTGTTGCCAGTGCTCAGTTTGAACTATGTTACCAGTGCTCAGTTTGAACTGTGTTGCCAGTGCTCAGTTTGAAATATGTTACTCGGTGTAAACTATATTACTCAGTGTGAACTATATTACTCGGTGTGAATTTTATTATGAGTGTTGTCACTAATGGCAAATAACTTTATGCCAACAATTATAGCTCTTCAAAGGAAAGGGAAGAAGTTTGAATGGATAGAAAAGTGTGAGAGGGCCTTCCAAGAACTCAAGAGGGCACTCACTAGGGCACTAATCCTAGTAGTACCTAATCCCTCATCAAATTTTTTTAGTATGTAAAAATGCCTCATTAGATGGTATTATAGTCGGTCTCATGTAGAATTGTAGTGTTATAACATATGAGTCTAGGAAACATAAGACTCACAAGCTCAACTATCTGACCAATGATTTAGAGCTTGCAATAGTGGTTCATGCCTTGGCAATATGATACCACTTTCTTCTAAGACATCACTTTGAGATTCATTCACATCACTAAAGTTTGTAGTATATTTTCACATAGCCAAATCTAAATGCCTGATATGGGAGATGGATGGATTTCTTATGTGAATATGATTTCAAAGTACATTACATTAAGGGAAAGGAGAATGTAGTCACAGATGCCTTGAGAAGGAGATGTATGGGATATCTTTTATGATTATTAAGATAGATTTGAGAGAACACATACTGCACCACCTTCCTGAAGATATATTTTATGTATAACTTTTTTAGTTAGTCCACTCTTAGAAACCCCTAATGGGAATATTTTCTGATTTTTCATTGGGTCTAGATGGATTACTATGCCATAAAGGGTGTATCTATGTTGTCCTTAGGTGACTTACATGAGTTAATCATTTTGGAGGCTCACAGAGCACCCTACGTAGTACATCCAAGTGTTAAGAAGCTTCATGCATATTTAAGGTAGTTATATCATTGACCAAGAATGAGAATGTAGATTGCCAACATCATAGCCAAATGCCTAGAGTGTCAAAGAGTTAAGGTAGAACATAGATATTTAGGTGGACTTTTGTAGCCACATGAGATACCCAAGTGGAAGTGGGACACTATCTCTATGGATATCTCTATTGGTCTTCCAATGTCTTCTCATCGTCACAATGCCATCATGGTGATGGTTGACACTTTGACCAAAGTTGAACACTTTTCACCTGTTTGCACTATCTTCATAGTACTCGTAGTGGCACAAGTGTTCTTGCAAGACATTGCTAGACTGCATGGCATTCCTCATAAGATAATCTTGAATAGAGATTCCTTATTTACCTCATCATTCTTGAGGGAATTGTAGACATCACTAGGTAGCAAGCTCAACTTTAGTATAGCTTATCATCCTCAGACTAATGGGAAAATAAAGAGAGTTAACCAAATCATAGAGGATATGTTACGAATGTATATGATGGACCACTAGTCCAAGTGGGAAGAATACCTTCATCTTGTGAAATTTTCCTATAAAAATAGGCATCACTCATCCATAGGCATGCCACCTTATCAAGACTTGTATGGTAGGCCTTTTAGGAAATCCCTAAGTTGGGATAGGATTGAAGATAGGATATCTATAGGGCCATACTTAGTCAAGAATATGGAGCAGCATGTGGTTTTGATTAGACATTACCTGAAAGAAGCCCAAGATAGATAGAAGAAATATGAAAATGTGAAGAGGGTGGATAGAGAGTACATTATTGGTGAGAGAGTATTCTTGAGAGTGTGACCACATAAGAGACTAACTAATGGGGACATAATCCAAGCATAGAATGGAGACAACAGGAAAGGGAAAAAAATTTATTAACTATGAAAATATGCTAGTACACTTAGTGTAGAGAAAAATACTCCAAAACATGCCCTATGGGCTTACAATAGCATAAATTTGGAGATAAATTCTTCTCCCAGTACCTTCTCTCAAACTCCACTCCAAACTACCTTTTACAATGCCATAAATGTTCTTAAATAGACCCCAAAGGGTTAAGGATTAGGAATACATTCTAGAAAGTGATAGTTGGCATCCACCACCAAAATGGAAGGTCCTAGAAGTCGCTTTAGAAGTCAGTACAAAATTAGAAGATTCCAAAAATAGTAGCCAAACTTTTGAGAGGCATAACTTTTGAACCGTAGCTCTGATTGACAAACCATTTACATTTCCAAAAAGCTCTCGAAGTGCTCTATAGCCCTATGGACCAGCTTCACTCATCCCCTAGCTTTTGGACCTATTAGAGGTTATTTAATGCCCCTAACCTAACTTTGAAGCATTCTTAGGATGTCTCCAAAAATTGAAAAACTGCGATAACTTTCAAACCGTGGGACCTTTTGACCTAGTTCTTTTTTTGGAATGCTCTAAATTAAAATTACATTCATCCAGACAATTTACACCATCTAATTCACAAAAATTATGGCTCAATTACATACTCCTATTTTTTGGCATTTATACGTATCCCAAGGTGATTAAAAACTCTAACCCAGAACACTAATAGTGGAACTGTGAGAGTTGGAACCTTTATTTGACCCAAATGGGTATCTAGAAATGAAAAAACATGAAATAGAAACTAAGTCCAGGTACATTTTTTTGGGTGACATAGGATTGCTCTTATACCTTTGGATGCTCCTGCATCAGACACCCAGGGTAGATTGAAAAGTGACCCTATCACTTTATGAATGGTAGTGGAAATCGCAAATGGGAAACCTTAGCTGCTGATATCCAAGTTGAGTCCTCAATTGGTTGGCCTTTCCACTTAACCAGATACTCTTCATACTACTTATTTCTGGTACTCTTGCCCACTCGATGATCCATAATGTCTTCTATCTCCTCCTTCTTAGAAGTAGGAATTGGGCATGGCTCTAACATCAGCTCCTCATCTGCACCATTATCATGATACTCTGTGAAGTCTACAATGTTGAAGATAGGAGAAATGTGAATTCCATCTAGTAACTCCACCTCATATGCATTTCCTGAGTCATGTTTCTTCAAAATTTTGCAAGGGCCAAATTTCTTCATCTTCAGCTTGTTGTAAGTACTTACTAGAAATCTTTCTTTTCTTAAGTGTACCATGACTAGATCCCCTACTTGGAACTCCTTATGTCTTCTCCTTTAATCAACCCTAGCTTTATACTGTTGGCTCATCTTGGTAATGTGTTCCTGGACCTCCTCATGTAGATGCTTGATATGTTCAACAAACTCTTCTACTTCAGCACTTGTCCTCTCCCCTTGTTCCATCTTCCTCAATTATGGTGCAGTCCTTAGGCTACTTACATATACAATTTGGAATGGTGATTAATCTGTACTCCTATTTATAGAGTTATTGTAAGAAAACTTCACTTGTGGTAGAGTCAAATCCCATCCCTTGGGCTTATCCCCAACTAAACATCTCAGCAAATTGCCCAGACTTCTGTTTACCACTTCTGTTTGGCTGTCAGTCTGTGGGTGATGTGTGGAACTGAATTTCAAGTCTATCCTCAACTTTTTCCACAATGTTCTCCAGAAATACTCCACAAATTTAGTATCTTGGTGAGAAACTATACTCCTTTGGGGACCATGTAGTCTTACCACCTCTCTGAAAAACAAGTCTGCAATATGGACAACATCATGAGTTTTATGGCATGGAATGAAATGTGCCATTTTGGAGAACTTATCAACCACCACAAATATTGAGTCATTACCCCTTTGTGTCCTCAGCTATCCAAGAAAAAAATCCATACTTATGTCCTCCCATGGATTTGATGGAACAAACAATGGCTAATAAAGTCTAGTATTATGACTAAATCCCTTGGCCACTTGACAAATCTGACAACTCTGTATAAACTTCTTCACATCTTGTGAAATCTGAGTCCAAAAATAATGTTCTTTGAGAATGGAAATGGTCTTATCTCAACCAAAATGTCCTGCCATCCCTCCACTGTGTTTCTTCTTAATCAAATGTTCCCTCATGGAACTCCTTGGAATGCACAATTGACTGCCCTTGAACAACATACCATCCTGAATCAAATAGTCTAGCCACTTGGTTCTATCTATAGCAATAGCAATAGGTTCTTTACAAGCTTTCCATGCTTCAGCAAAATTAGGATCCTTAGGGTACAAATTCTTGAGTTTAGCAAACCCAACTACTTCCACCTGCATTACTGTTAGCAAAAATAGCCTCCTACTTAATGCATCTACAACCCTGTTAGATTTTACACTTCTATGCTTCAACACAAATGTATAGGTCTACAAGAATTCTACCCACTTCATATGCCTCTAATTCAATTTACCTTGGCAATAAATAATGCCTCCATTTCTTTAAGGCCTGAACTATTGCGTAAAACTCTTGATCATAAACATAATACTTCTTTTTTGCATCATTCAATTTTTCACTAAAATATGCAATAGGCTTACCTTCTTGGTTTAATACAGCCCCAATAGCACTGCCACTAGCATCACAATCCACTTGGAACACCTTTCTAAAATCTGGAAGTGCCAACACAGGTTGTTCTGTCACCTTCTTCTTCAACATTTCAAAACTTCTTGCAGCTACCACAGTCTATTTGAACTCTTTTCTATCCCCTCTTATTGTGTCAGTCGAGGGTGCACATATGCCACTAAAATTCTTAATGAACTTCCTATAAAAACTAACCAGACATGAAATTATCTTACCTTAGTAGTAGACCTTGGAGTAGGCCATTTCAAGATGGCTTTTACCTTCTCTGGATCCATTTTGAGACCTTCAGGTGATATAACAAACCCCAAGTAGACTAACTCCCTTTTTGCAAAGATACACTTCTTTAGATTAATTAATAGCTTCTCTTCCCTTCACCTCTCAAGAACACTATGAATATGCAATAAATTTTCTTCCAAAGTCTTGCTGAAAATTAAAATATCATCCAAATAGACAATACAATTTTTTCCCATGAACTTCTTAAGTACCTCATTCATAAGCTGCATGAAGGTGCTTGGGGCATTCGTCAATCCAAAGGGCATGACTAACCACTCATAAAGACCCTCCTTGGTCTTGAAGGAAATTTTCCACTCATCTCCTTCTCATATCCATATCTGGTGATAACCACTTTTGAGATCTATCTTTGTGAAGTACTGAGCTCCACTTAAACAGTCCATAAGATCATCCATTCTTGGCAAAGGAAATCGATACTTGATGGTTATCCTATTTATAGCTCAAGAATCTGTACACATTCCCCACTCTCCATCCTTCTCTAGTGCCAGTACTATAGGTACTACACATGGACTCAGGATCTCCTAAATCAAAGCCTTTCTCAATAGCTCCTACACCTATCTGTTTAGCTCCTTAGTTTTAGTAGGAGTCACCCTATGAGCAGCCTTGTTAGGAAAACTAGCTCTTGGGATTAAATATATCTAATGACTGATTTGCCTTACCGAAGGAAATCCTTTTGGAACATTATTAGAGATAATATCTCCAAACTCACCTAGTAAATCTGAAACTTCAAGTGGTATTTCAATACTACCTTCTTTATCTTTCCTAAGAATCAAAGCATAGCACATATGCTGATGTTTTATGCCTTCTAAAAAATTCCTTCCATGAACAAGATAAACCCTAGCACTACTACATACATTTTTGCCTTCCTTTTTCATGGGCTTCAATTTGTGGTGAACTGCATCCTTTGTTAGAGAGTATGTGTTTGCATGACCATCATGTATTGCATGCCTATTAAACTGTCATAGTCTACCCAACAATAGATGGCAAACATCCATTGGAATAACATCATAGAGAACTTCATCATGGTAACTCCCAATTTTGAACTTCACTAAACATTATTCACTTACCAGGAACTTATGATCATCTTTCACCTAAGCAATCTAATAGGACTAGGGGTGTTTCTCCCTCTTGAGCTTCAGCTTAGAGACCATATCCTCTGATACCAAGTTATTAGTGCTACCACCATCAATGATCACATCACAACATTTATCCTCACACTTGCACCTAGTATAGAATAAACTCCTCCTTTATCCTAGTTCAATCTCACCACTTAGTAGGATCCTTTCATTTACTAAAGTCTCTCCTCTTTTTGCATCCTCTGATTGTGATGATTGTGCATCCTCGTCCACATGAGCAACCCTAGCTTAACCCTCAGCTCTACTATCTGTCCTTCCTTGTCATTGAGGGCATTCAAAGGCACGATGAATTTCTTCATTGCAATGGAAATAGGTACCACATAAGTGTCCTCTTCCTTGTCCATGTGCTCTACCTCTTCCTCTCTAATTTCCAAAGTCTTCATCATGGGAGTGGTTGAAACCCTCATTCCTCTAGTTCCTACTAGTACCCACATCTTCATTTTTCTTTTGGGTTTCATTTCAGCCTCTAGATGACCTACCACTACCCCTTCCTCCTTGACCATGCCCTCTTTGTCTCCCTTAAAACCTTTTATTTAGCTTCTCTTCAAGTTGTAGGGTGAACTGGTATGCCTTCTCAACATTGATCATTCTTACCAGACTTAATTCCTCCTAGATGCTAGGTCGCAACCCACTGATATAATGAGAAACCTTCTCCTTATTTTCTTCTACATGCCTTGCTTTAATAAAAAGTTGATAAAAATCTTCTATATATTCTTGGACTAATTTTCCTGCTTTCTTTAACCCATGCATCTTCTTAAACAAATCAAGGTCGTAGTCAACAGGAATGAACTGCTTCTTTAGTTTGTCCACCATGCAATCCCACCTTGTGATCTTCTCCTTTCCTCTTCTATTTCTTTCCAATTGAACATCTTGACACAAATTTTTGGTATGTCCTTTGAGTTTTGCCTTTTCAAACTTAACCCTATCTAGATCCTTGATATCCTCATACTCAAAGTACTCTTCTAGTTCATTGATCTAATCGATCAACTCATCTAGTTTCAGATTTCTTGAAAATACACCCACATCAATTGTAGGTCTTTTCTAAAACTTAGTAATGGCCCTAAGAAACCTCTCCTCTACCTAATTCAAAACTTCCCCGTCAACTTCCCCTTCTGGTCCAATTTCTTCTTCTTCATTGTCATCCTCACTTTCGTCACCTGCAACAACATTTGTTCCACTATGGAGCTCCTCCTGCAACACTTGTACCAACCTTTGGAGGGCTCTAACCTCCTTAGGATTAATATCTCTGACCCTTCCACCATTCTCTCTTCATGGAGGCATCTTCTTAATTCAAACCCACAACCAAATAGTCCTAGTGCAAACTGCTTCACAGTTGGCGCTCTGTCTACACACTCAGGAAAACCTGCTCTAATACCACTTGATGGGGACACAATCCAAGCATAGAATGGACACAACAAGAAAGGGAAAAAAATTTTATTAACTATGAAAATATTCTAGTACACTTAGTGTAGAGGAAGAAACTCTAAAACATGCCCTATGGGGTTACAATAGCATAAATCTAGAGATAAATTCTTCTCCCAGTACCTTCTCTCAAACTCCACTCTGAACTACCTTTTAGAATGCCATAAATGTTCTTAAATAGACCCCAAAGGGTTAAGGATTAGGAATAAATTCTAGAAAGTGCTACTTGGCATCCACTGCCAAAATGGAAGGTTTTAGAGGTCACTTTAGAAGTCAGTGCAAAATTAGAAGATTCCAGAAATGGTAGCCGAACTTCTAGGAGGCATAACTTTTGAACCGTACCTTTGATTGATGAACCGTTTACATTTTTGGAAAGATTTTGAAGCACTCTATAGCCCTATTGACCATATTCACTTTTTCCCCATTTTTTTGGCCCTATTCGAGATCATTTAATGCCCCTAACCTGACTTTGAAGCATTCTTAGGATGTCTCCAAAAACTGAAAAATTGCGATAACTTTCAAACCGTGGGATCTTTTGACCTGGTTCTTTTTTTGGAATGCTCTAAACTAAAATTACATTCATTTGGCCAATTTAAACCATCTAATTCACCAAAATTATGGCTCAATTACATAGTTCTATTTTTTTGGCATTTACATGTATCCCAAGGTGATTAAAAACTCTAACCCGGAACACTAATAGTGGAACTGTGAGAGTTGGAACCTTTATTTGACCCAAATGGGTATCCAAAAATGAAAACACATGAAATATAAACTAAGTTTAAGTACATTTCTTTTGGTGACATAGGGTTTCCCTTATACCTCTGGATGCTCCTGCATCAGTAATCCATTTTAGAAAAAGGCTCTATGTTAGCACCTTGCTTTGTGGGTCCTTTTGAGATTTTGGAGTGGATATGACCAGTTGCTTATTGTTTAGCCCTACCACCTAGCCTATTGTGCATCCATGATGTATTTCATGTATCTATATTAAGGAATTATATTTGTGACGAGTCTCACATTAGAGATTGGGATGCTTTTTAGGCGGAGTCAAATGACTAGATAGCATTGGAGCCCATTCACATTTTGGCTTGACAGACCCTCACACTTCAAGGAAGATAGCTTGACCAAGTTAGAGTCTAGTGGGATTACTATGATAAGGTCATGGCTTTATGGCAGGATGCAACTTAGATGAAGACTCAGTACCCTAATCTTTTTGATGAACTCTAGGAGGAAGTTCATGCCTAGAGGGGAGGATGTGAGGCCTCACTCTAACTTATCATAGAATAGATATTTTACTTGCACTTTGACATTTGGGACTTTGATATTTTGATAGTTATTCAAAACTCATATTGACGCTAACTTGTTTTATTTATTGATTTTGATATTACAGTAGTGTTTTGCATTTATACTATGTATGCAATGATCAAACAAATATGATTGCAATTTTACACATGGCAGAATAGAATTAAATTATTATGTGATGTAGAATGTTAATTTGATTATGATGATTTATGATATGCAAATGTTGATAGTTTAATAATTTGAATGATTTATTTGAAATGATTATAAAAGTAAATTTAATTGAATTATGTTAATATGGTTATGTAACATTTGAAATTATATACATTTATGGTATATATTTTATATGATCTTCCTAGACTATTGATGCTTGAGTTTAATGTGTAGGAAGTGGAACCATGGAAATTTTTTGGGGGCAAAAAGTTCCAAACCTATGTGACATATTTTAACCAAGGCAAATCTTTGGAAGATTCAAGAGCATCATTGTGATGTATTTTATTTTGTAAATGTAAGTTTTCTTGTGTGTGAAATTTTTAATTTCAAAGACTCATCAAGGACATGTCATTATGATGTGGAATGTGCTTTTATGTGTCACTTAACACTTGTGGAATTTGTGTGTTAATGACATGTCATCTAGGGTTTTGGTCATGGTGGCATTTTATCCAAAAACTAATTACCTCATTAATGAGTAAGTAAACCCACTTGACAAGGGGTGCGATGGGTCAAAATCAAAGGAAATTTGAAATTCTGTCATTTATGCGAAAATAAGTTACCCATATGATAGTATACCATGTTAAGGGCCTAATTTTGACCATGCTAATGCCTAGGTAGTCTAGGGTGCCCCTTTACCAATGCCTACTCCCAACAATTCCAAAATGCAATTGTCACATGTGTCCTCTTCCATGTTTCCACTAAGTCAAATATATCAAACTTAGGGGGAGACAAGTTTGTAAGAGGAAGTGGCTTGATGTTTTTGCCAAAATAGTTAGTGGGAAAGCCTTTTTAGAGAGTCTTGGACAAACTAAAGGGTTTTTCACCCATTCTCTAAGTTAGATATAGTTATGGTTGTTTAAAAAAGAACAAGGGAGCTCTACTACAACTATCATTGCCTTTAGCTTGGATAAGTTGGTGTTCAAACCATAAACTTTCTCTTTCTTTTAGCATTGCATAATGAATCTACAAGAATGGAGTATTTGTTACGGGATCATGCATTGTATTATGAATCTTGTATAATAAATTTTGGTATTGTGTTGTGATGGTGTGGTGTATTGTATTCATGTAAATTTCTTGGCATTCTTTCTTGATCCTCTTTTTTTTTATTTAATTTGAATGTCAAGTGTTAATGGGTGTGAAGGCTTCACTTACCGTTGGGAGGGAAGAGAAGTTTTTGGTGAAGGGGTTAGTTGGGCTCAACATTATAGTTGAGAAAATCTACCTCATGACATATGCCTTTGATGTTTTAGAGGTATAAATGTATGTGTAAGAAATAGGAGGTTTTATGATAGCCTTGAGAGGAAAAAATGTAATTGCAACATGATTTTGTGTTATGGATATGGCATCCTCCTCTTTGAAGAGTCCACCTTCATCCATTTTGCTAATGTTTCCAATGGTGAATCAATGTGAAAACCTTGGAGGGGGTTGTTATGTGTTGTGTTGTATTTTTTCATGCATTATCAAATGTTTTATGTATGTATATGATTTAGACTTGTTTCCCTTGCTCAGTGGGTGGCTTAATGGAAGCCTAGGATGGGAGGTGAGCCTCCATGGTTTGAAGTTTTGTGTTGTTTTGTAGGTTTTAAAAGCATAGAATGATTTGAAGAGGATTAGGGTTTCATCCTTGAAAAATGTTGAAAAGACAAGTGTTGTGAGGAGATTAATCTCTTCCATTCCATCTCAAAATGTGATATGGTATTAAGTTTCCATTGTTGTGATGTTGTAATGTGAAAGGAGATTTACTTCCCATTGTTCATTTCTGTAAATGGTGAGATTTTGCATAGAGATTTTTTTGCAAGAGACTTATTGTAACAATGTAATAGTTGTGTAGGAGGGAAAAGATCAATACTTTTAGAAGAATATCTAATATTGTGGGAAAACATATTGCACTTATATAGATTATCTTATTGTTCTTGTCTTGATTTTGTGATCCATCAATAACTAAAACCTATGAAATTTTCAATGTGAGAAGAAAATTGTAATAAATATTTAATGCAAATTTGAATGCTTTTATTATATCATTTCTTATTATGTGACTATTTTAAGAGCAATAAGAAATCTGTCTTATCAATTAGATTATATCAAATGATTCATTTTTTGTTCAATAATAAGTAGTTCCATGTGTAATCCAATCTTCATATAGAAACACATTGTTATTGAACTTGCACATTAGTGTGTTAAATAATAAATAAAGAAATAGATGTTAGATTATATTAATAAATCTCTAGATTAGAAAACATTAGCATGTCACCAACTCTATTCCTTAAATATTCATGGTAGGCATGGAAGAAATTAAATTAGCATGATATATAGGCTAAAATCCATAAGGAAAAAGTAAACTTGTTTGTAGGAGCATATTATGCTCTCTAGAAAATGTATGGGGGAAGAAAATAATTCCTTCCCCAAATTATAGAGTAATAAAATATTCAAGGGAATATACCTTTGGAATCAAATATGTAGAATAATGATAATCAAGAACGTAGTGAAGGGAATCAAACAAATAATAGAATTCTAGCTTATAAACAATTGAAATCAAAGACTCATATGAGTCAAGTTCCTCCTGTGTCACAATCCCTCAAATTATATATATATATATATATATATATATATATATATATATATATATATATATATATATATATATATATATATATATATGTATTTATGTATGTATGTATGTATGTATGTATGTATGTATGTATGTATGTACATACATACATACATACATACATATATACATATATGTGTGTGTGTGTGTGTGTGTGTGTGTGTGTGTGTGTGTGTGTGTGTGTGTATATATATATATATATATATATATATGTATACATATGTATATATATGTATACATATGTATACATATGTACACACACACACACACACACACACACACATATCTATCTATATAAATATATATATGGATATATATATGTATAGATATATATACATATGTACACATACATCTATGTATACATATGTATACATAGATGTATGTGTACATATGTATATATATATATATATATATATATATATATATATATATATATATACATATATGTATGTATAAATATATATATATATAAATATATATATATATATAGATGTGTACACACACACATATATATATATGTATATATACATATACATATACATACATACACACACACACACACACACACACACATACATACATACATACATACATACATACATACATACATACATACATACATACATATATATATATATATATATATATATATATATATATATATATATATATATATATATATATATATATATATATATATATATATTATACACACACACACACACACATATATATATATATATATGTATGTATGTATAAATATATATGTATAGATATATATATATATATATGTGTGTGTATGTATGTATGTATGTATGTATGTATGTTTAAAATTATGTTAGACAAGGAGTATGCTAGACCTAGGCACCTAACCCTTAAAACTAGGAAATACTCAAAGAAAGCTACCCACCAATTAATAATAAAGTTCAATCAAATAAAAATTATAATTTAAAAAAAAACTAAAGCCTAAGTGCCTACCTTTTTCTTAAGAAGGTTTTTGGGCACATGTGACAAGGGATATGAGGTGGGACTATCACTGACATGAAGTCAGATCCTATTCCCTAAGCACCTCCACCTTGGGACAAGGGAAGTGTGCACATCTAGAAACTAGGCACTAGGTTTAATGGAGGAATAAAAGACAAAAAAATCCAAGCAAAGTAAAAAATTCTAATAACATAACTTGGAAGGGACTTAAGTGTTTTTGAACATTTCATGTCCCTAACACATGTCAGGCTGGTCCTTAAGCATCTCCCCCATAGAAAAGTAATGCACCCATTTTCAAATAAAGTGATTGGGCCTAGGAAAAGCTACCTAGGTAAAGGGGATAGCCTTAGGTTTTAGGGGGTAGAGTTGTTAGGAAACCATGTTGTGAATTATAGTATTTTAATGTTTTAGCATGGGTAAAATTTGTAAGGAGGAAGTGGGTAGAAAGTGAGGGTAGGTTAGATTAAAAGGTAGTTAGGTTTTGTTTGGATTAGACTAACATATATTTAATCATGGTTCAAGGGGTTAGGGAGGTAGGGTTTAGATTTTAGCTAGTAACATCCAATTTTTTTATATTTGGTAGATATATTTTAGGAAGTGCATTAGGTTAGGGGCTACTATTATTTAATAGTTAGTAGCGATGTGGTTGGACCTTGGGTTTAAAGAATGTACTCATATTTTTTATTATTTCATTTCATACATATATATTAAACAATATATATATATTTATGTTAAGAAATTATAATTAATTTTCCCCACCATGTCAATGGGTCTAGCATGCTATAAGAAATCTGTAAATTATGTCTTATAGGTAAAGGTAGAGTATGACTTGAAAAATAATATATTAGATAGGGCATGTAAAATATTGATTAATATTTATATCATTTGATGATATTTAAATACATATATTGAAATATTAGGATTATTTGAGAGTAACACATTATAGAATTTTTGGGCATAAGTAATTATCAGTTGATTTGAAATACCTAGTCAAAGGACATCAATTTAGTTTGAGTTAATAAATGATAACCATAAGAATTTCATTAAATAGCTATACCTATATCATATTAAAGTAGAATTAAAAATTGGGCATAGATTGTAACAAATCAGGTCATATATGTAGATGGTAGGACAACTTGAGACTGGAGCATCTAGAACCATTATGAACATATTTTCTTTTGCAATTATTGAATCATTGCAATTTCATTGACACAAAATTGTATGTCACACTTATATACATAATATCTTTCCATAAGGGAATGATGTGGGATCAAAAATATAGCATCACCTAGTTTCTTTTACACTTCCTAAGAATGTGAGGAAGCTAATTGGTCTCCCATGGAAAATTGAAGTACTAAATCTTAAATGAAAATTAAATCCTTCCACATCAACTAAAATTATGTATCCCTAACTCAGTGACCGATTTAAGTAACATTCTAATATTCTCGAGGGTTATGAGTTGTTATACTCCAAGCACCCCATAGTTGAAAGAATATTCATAACAGAATATAATTATATGTTTATGCACTATTAATGTTCATCCTTAAAAAATAAATTTGTTGGTTGTGTTTTTCCTTGTAAAAGTTGGGCATGACAACAACTATATGAATTGCTCTTTGAACCGAGTGTTTAAAAATGACAAACAAAGATAGAGCAATGATATATTAAAGAAAATAACTAAAAGGGAAATTCCTAAGGGAGATAAGCTAAAGTAACATGTCTAGAAATTAAATTATCAAAAGGGTCTCGGTAGGAAATCAATGAAATTGGGAGAAACATTTTATCAACTTCAATGATGTAATCATCAATTAGAACTTTAGGAATAACCAAAATATAGTTCATGTTTAATAAAATCACAATGCCACAAAAAGTGTGCTCACATTGGATAACACTGTATATAAGAACAAAGATGATCCTTTATCCAATTTTTCATAAAAGAGGAATTAGTCAACACAAGGAAAACACAAGAACTAAAATATCAGACAATCATAAAAATACAATAAAACTATTGGCTCCATTATTTTCCATGACCATGCATTCATAAAAATAACACACTTTGGCAAGAATAACTACAATAAGAATGAGAGCACCAATAGCATATATTATTGCATCAAAATAGTGGCTTGGAGTACATATTACATCCATGTAGTTAAAAGAAATCATCTCCTCCTTTTGTATTAGGAGTGAGAGCTCTTTAAATGCAAACTTATGCTAGAAAATAATAAAACATATCTAATTATATATAAATTGACTCTCTAAATGGTGTTAAGTAGGTCTATACCCTTGTTTTATATCCATTAATGGGTGCATGATCATTTACATAAAATGAAAGAATAATAATATAGAAAGATAAAAGCTGCACAAGAAGATTTGAAAGTCTTTGAGAGCTCTAGAAATTGATGCTCGACCTTCTTTAGGCATTTCTAGGAGTTGAACTATTGTCAAATGTGTTTTTGGTGTATAGAATACTCTAAAATGGCAATTGGTAGTTAACTATCAATGCACTATTTCTTCAAACTAGTTGGTGCACCTATGTGAAAAGTAAACTTGCACACCTATGCACCTTGGTGAGAAGATCGAAAAAACTAATAAATCTTCTAAGTGTCAAATCTAGGTTTTCTTCCCCTTTATACCAAAATGATGATTGGATATTTATTATTGAATTTCTCTATTATCTCTACAACTTCACTAGCCTCTGGTAAATCTAATGCATCATAATTGTCCTCTACTACTTGTCAATAGTTACTTCTATCCTTTTCTCCAAAAAATCTTCAATCTTGGTGCCTAATTCTAACAAAAAATCTTCATTTCTAAATGACTATCAAACACCATCCTTTGATGTAGCATCTTTGAATGTACTTCTTAATTGTTGAGCTACTAATTTCATTGAAAAAGTCTTGGTTGTCAACTCATGTTAAAAAAATTCAAGGCTAGCAACATTATAGTACCTTTCCAATTCCAAAAAATTGCTCTTGAGCTTTATTCTTTATTTCTTGGATTCCCTCATGTAATCCTTCTAGAGATGTATTTATTGAGGACATCTTCTCTATCCAATCATCTACCTTATCTATCTCTTATGCTAAGTATACTTCCATTAGCATCTAATATGACCTTTTATCGATTTGAGCACTTGTAAATCATTGGCCTAGGTACACACTTCACCCATTAGCCCCAAATTGGTTTACAATGGAAACTAAGTTGTCAACATTAGTATGGATATGGTGCGATGGGTTCAAAGTACCCTATATTATCTACACTCCTCTCTCTTCAAAACTATCACGCATTTGCTGATAGGCTTCTAGAAATGGGTTCCTTTG
Organism: Cupressus sempervirens; assembly: GCA_028749045.1. NCBI lineage: Eukaryota > Viridiplantae > Streptophyta > Pinopsida > Cupressales > Cupressaceae > Cupressus > Cupressus sempervirens. The sequence continues at coordinate 814,095,266 of CM053786.1, forward strand.
TGGCCTTGCCCACTTCCTTCCCAATGCATCTCCAAGAGAAATATTTGGATTTTCTAGGTTAATGGGTCCCACCACCTCATTTAGATAGCCTCTTAGTAGCATGTTCTAGTTTCATAGCATTATTAACTTTGATTCATATTAATCCAAGTTCTTGAACACTTCCTTGAGGCCTATTGTGATCACTACTTTAGTTGTGTCTGTGGTTGGCTTTCCCAATATGATCTCCTTCATTTAATAATATTTAGGAGTTAGTTATTTGGTGTCAACATAAGGAGGAGGAATGGAAATATGGATTAGAAGGTCTTGATCTTAATTCTTCATAATAAAGTAAAGTGTTCTAGCATCACCCTTAGGTGGCTCAAGCTTCTTTATTGCTTTTGTCAATTCCTTCATTCCCTCTTCTTCTATTATCTCCATTCACTTCTTCTTTCAAAACATAACCTCCTTCTTCAATCATAATGGTGTGGTCCCCATTGGTGACATATACTTGGCTAAAGAATTTGGTTCTGAAGTAGGCTCCTTTCCCTTATTACTCCTCTCCAGAGACTTCTTATGGTGTGGAAGATCTTTGGAAGAATTTTTTGTACTTTTTTGGGATAAGGACCTAGCCTCTATATTTAGGATAACTTGATGAGTTTCCTCTTCTATTTCCCTCTCTTTAGATATTTCATTAGTATGAAGCTATTGATATTCTCATTCCTCTATGTCCCAACTTTCTACCTCTACTTGTATTGTTGAAGGAGGTGGAGTTGTTAACCCTTTATCCATTATAGTTTCCATATCCTGTTGTGATGGTGGTGGTGGAATGCACATAGGTCCTTCAGGTAGATGAGGAAATTGATTCATACTCTCTCCTAATGGCTCATTTGTCAAGGTATTCATTAACTTTTCACCCACCATCTCAGTGCCCACTGGCATAAAATGAAAATCTAAAAGGTCAAAAACACCATCTCCCTCACCCTCCAACTTATCTATCCACTATTGATGTTCATCTTCTGATGTTTCTAGTTGGATAGGCTCCTTGGGAGTAGATGGAGCTGTTTTAGTAGAACTTCTCCTTCTCTCCTCTCTAATGCCCTTGGCTAAGCAAGTTTGTCAAATTAAGGGGAAATTTTCTATTTTTCCCTTTCTTCCTCATCATATACTTTAGGAATGGTCTCTGGAACCTATGGGCAAGGAGTGCTCTTCTTCTTTAATCTCCTCCTTCTAAAACCTACCAGGGTTGTTTTTCATTCTAGCTTTCTTCAACATAGATATGGATGCTTCAATAGTGCATTTGGGTTGCATTTTTGACCTAAATATTTGATAATAGGCCAATGTGGCTTGTCAAATTCATTTAAAAAAAAATATGATCCCAATAACATTGAAATTTTGATGACCCTTAAGTTTATAGTCAAAATATTGATGAAACTTAAGTTTATTGTCAAAATTTTGATATTATTGGGGATATAAACAAAAAGAAAAGAAAAGTGAAACTTCATTTATTCACATGGAAAACTGCAGGTGGGAGGGTTCAATGGCATGAAGAAGATCTTTTTAGTGTCATTCAAGGTAAGGTTTTTCAATGTTGAGTTGGGAGTATGCTAGGGAAACTAAAAGTCATTAAATTTTGATTGATTATGCTATAGCATAACAAGAGATAGATCCCAAATTCATTGGCATTTGAGCACATCATCTACATCCTATTCATCCATTTTAAAATCACCATCAACTACCTTAGATGCCTCCCTTAAAGATATGATGAAACATAAACTAACCTTAAATTAAAAAATGACACATCCATTACTCCTATTGCTACCCATCATTACTTTCATGAAGAAGTTTTTAAGCTACACGAAATCCTATAATATAATTAGGGTAAGTTTTTCTTCCACAAACATATGATTACTGAAATAAAAATATGATCTAATATGCTTAGCACAAACATGTAAAGGTGATTGTAAATATTTTGAAGCAATCTAAGAAAAACCTAAATTCAAACATTTGTGACATATTTACACATTTCTAGTTTCTTATTTATAGTATTAATAATTATTGTTTGAAGTACTGTTATCATGAATAAGCCATAATTGTATGATGTTAAAGATAGACCCTATTACCAGTTCAAGATGCATTCATGTGTTGATACCAAAATGTTTTTGATTTGGATCATAATACTATCCAACTCTAGATGACCTCTAGAAATGGTGTTGAGCTTACCAAAGTAATATTTTCTACTAATTTTCATGTCCATATTTGACATTACCAAAATCACCGCATGCTATCGCTTGGTATTCAAAGAATACACATAAAAAAGTGTAGAGAAAGGCAAGCCTCAACACCTTCAACCAAAAAAGAGGTAGATATTTCAAAATGGTAAGTTTTGACATTTCATACAATCGAATTCAAAGCACAAGATATACTTGATAATGAACCAAAGGCTATAATATTAAAACATCAAATACTCAATCAACAACTTAGTTGCAAAACTAGAACTACTTACTAATATGGACTGATTCTATTTCACAAACCATGGAAGAGAACTTCAATACAGACTGATTCCATCTGATAAATCATGAAATATGATAAAGTAATTTTTAACATGAATTGATTTTATGATGAGAAAAAATAATAGTAAAGAAATTGAGTTGGAGTATAATTTGGATGGGTAATCTTTTGGAAGTTCTTGTTTTTCACCTCTACAAAGTTGTGTACATACTTAGATGTAATGAGTGCATAAATACATGATCATTGAATTTGACTTAAGAAACACCACAATTGTATTCTACTCCTACTTGTTAACATCTTATATACAATTAGATTCAAAGTAAACTCCCCCCCACCCAAAAAATAAAAATAAAAAATAAAATTTGACTTACAATTTTGGTGGCCTTGCCCACATCATCCTAACTTTCTACCCTGATTTTCCCCTCCTATGAGGCCTAAATTAAAATATCAATAAATTTTTTCCTCTTCTCTCCTCACTTCTCATGATGAATATTGTCCAACATCTGAATACTCATTTTTCATAAGCTTTGGGTGTCTTATAAAGTATCAAAATTATAAGTCATTTTTATTGTAGAAATATTTAAATTAAGAGTGTTTTATTGAAAATTATAAGGCTTTGTGAACAATAGAAAACTATCAAAATTCCAAGTCATTTTTAATGTAGAAATGTTTAGATTGAGTGTATTTTATTGAAAATTACAAGGCTTTGTGGATAATAGATCATTCTTGTTGTGGTGGCACTTTTTTATTTTGGAATCTTGAATAATCATTTTGCATAAGCATTATATTGATTATGAATGATAAATATAAAATGGTATATACTAGAACAATCTATGATAGATTTATAGAAGCACATAGTAGAACACAATAGTTGTTTCCAGAATGATAGATATATAGTGGTAAATATTTGAGAGTATTTAAGAAACTTTTTGGGTGCAGGCCACAACATAGCATGCTGATTTTTGAGAAAATTACACCCAATAAAGTTTGTGCTGAGGTATTTGAATGGTTAATGTGTTGCATTTTCCCTCTGCAAGGAATAGAATCATCAACCAATAAATAAAAAAGTAACATATTCCAAGGACTTACTGAAAAATCTCAAGGTACATTGTAGTTTCCCTCATTGTTCATTTTAGTCAACTCAATTTTTGATTCATTACAAGAGCTGTCAATCAAACCAACATCTTTATGAATATTGGAATGATCACCATCAAGTAAAATTTCATAACTAGTATCTCTTGGCTTATTGTCATCCTCATGCAAAAATGTTGTTACTCATGATATTGTGAATAAATATTATTGCTCTTGTAAAAACCATAATTTTTGTGGAAACCTTGTCTCATATCTTCTCTCTTCACAAGTACAACACATTCTAATTTTTGAAGACCCTTGACCATTTTTGTCTCATGGTTGAAACTACTTTGAAAATTTCCAATGGAATCTATTATAGCAACTATTTTATTGCTACATAATGAAGCATCATTGATAGATTATTGTTCAAAGTTCTTAAGTTTGACTTCTTCTTGGTCCTTGTTTTTACATCCTTGATAAAGACTAATATTCTCACTATATTTGTGCCCTTTTTTTTACATCCTTTGAAAATCCTTTGTTTTTCCATCACATAAATGACAACCTTTTTGTTCATATAAACCATTATCTTCACTTTTCCATAGTTCCTCCTTCCATGGTCTTGTAAGGTTGGTTGTAAGACAAGAAGTGGTAGCAAAATATTTTGGGTGGAAACATACATAAATGAATAATTTTTGTTCAAAATCAATGCCAATATATAATATTGTTGATGACAAGGAATTCTCACAATTGTGAATGTTGAAGGCTTTAATTGCAGATGTTTATTTTATTCTCATCTATGTGTACAACAATTTCACATGTTACTATGGTATGTTCATTTCTTATGGATTAAATCAAACTATTTGTAGATTTGGTATGGATTAATTTCTATATATTCTCCAATCAAAGCTAACAACAATAGGGATCATAGCTTTTTAGGCATTGGCAATTATAGAGATATATTTTTAATGAATACTTTTCTTATTATTGTACATATTTTTAATTGTATAATTCATTTGATTTTTTTAGATGCCATTCTTATTGAAGAGATAGTAATATTTAATCATTTAATTATTATGAATTAAATACAAGATACTACTAATGCTTGTATGTTTACATTTGATATAATTTTATAGCCCAAATATTTGCTTGTAAAGCAAGTCCACACTTAAAAATATGAATCTAGAAAAAAATAAGGTGACAAGTGCTAGATTGTAGTCTCAGTTCAAAAGAAAAGATGATGGAAAATGTTATTATCCTTGAAAAAAGTGCAAGGGCTTAAAGAATCAAAGAATTATAATTATAATAGCTCAGAGACATTATAGGTAACATGATCACATTGAAGGGGGAAAGGATTTTTTCTTTTGTGAATTTGAATTTTGAACTAGTGGAACATGGAGGTGTGAATATCAAAGCAAAAGGTAATACTCTCATGGAAGATGATGATCTTGAGGTAGAGAACACAATTGATGATGTCAGTATTGGTGTAGCTGATAATGTGCTAGAGAACAGGATTGAAGAAGATGCTACTAGCACAACTGATGAAGATGATGGTAGTCAAACATCTAGTGATGATGATAAAGAGAACCTTGATATACCTATAATTTAAAATACATATAATCCCCTATACAAAGGCTCCTAGACAATGCTTATCTCTACTATATTGTTGTTGATAAACTTCAAGGTTATGAATGGTATATATAATGTAGCAATCTCCTATATGCTAAGGTATAGTGTCATCTTTTTCATCTTCTATGTTAGCATACCATTAATTTTATTTATATTAACAAGTTTTTCAATAGGTTAATAAGTGAGTGTTTGTTACCACCATAAAATATTCTACCTCAATCTTACCAAATATTATTGACCATTATGAAAGATATTAGAATAGAGTATCAAACAATACATGCATGTCCCAATGATCATATTATAGATCATAAACAACATGAATTTGCAACACAATGCCCTGATTACACATTAGTAGATATCAATTAGATTAAATAACCAAAAAGGTTCTTTGAAAGGTTCTTTGATACATTTTCATTATTCCATGTCTTCAATGATTATTTAGGTGTACTAGCTCGACACAATTTATGGATTACAAAGCATGCAATAGAAGTAAATATGAAATTATGTGAATGCCTATGGATGGTTCTACATTTAAAGACATAGAATATAGGTTGCTAGTATTTCAAGAATAATCTCAAAATCTAAAGTTTCAATTGGTAGCAAACGATGTCAACGCATTTGGAGATATGAGATCTATTCACTCAATTTGGCCTATTTTTATTATTAAAAATAACATTCCTCCTTGGATGTTTGCAAAGAGGGAGCACATAATGTTGGAAATGATTGTACCAAGTATTTTTCCATTTAATAGTCATGCAAATTAATTTATAAATACAGGATCAAAATGACCATAATATCTATATTTTGTGTATGTTCATTCAACTAGGTAGGTACCAAGTGAAAGATATGAATGTGTATATTGAGCCCTTGATTGATGAGTTGTTGGAGTTATGGAATGGGGTCACTATGTACAACATCTCTAGACCAATTGGTAAAAGAAAATTTCAATTTCGTGTAATAATTGTATGGACAATACATGATGCCCCTAGACTAACATATTTTTGTGGTATGTAAAACTATTAATGCATATTTTTGGTATATAATAGTGCTAACACATTTTTGTTGTATGTTTAAGTTGCATGTAATAATTTAAATATTAATTGTATAGTACACATGTCATCCAATTATACATGATCTTATAGGACTTCAGGTAAAGGGAAAATTTCCATGTCCAATTTGTGGTCCAAAGATGAAAATCTTATCATTCAAAAAGTTTAGGAAAGTAGGTGTTCAATGAGCATACTTTCTCCACAAAAATCATAAGTATCAAATTTTCATAAAACATCTTTTCAATGGGAAAGAAGAGACAACATAAAAGCCATAAAAAATGATACCTTACATGTGGAATTTGGAATATAACTGAATGAATTATTAAGGTAACGTCATTCCATCTGATGTAGGTTTTCATATGAAATATAAATTTGGATAATTGACTTTTGTTTAGTAATGATATAATTGATGTTTGTGAAGGTCATCAAGGCACTGATGAGAAACTTCCAAAAGGACTTAAAACCTATCTTAGATAATTTAGTAGGTTATCACAGTAAGAGAATCTCCCAATTATGCATTTGTTGGATACTATGCATACTGGAAAGTGATATAGGAGCATCCTAGGTGTAAGAGCAATCGTACATCACCCAAAAATATTTATTTTCAGCCTTTTCTATTTTAGTAAGGACCACTAGATGGGGGGTTACTATTCCTAGGAACTTGCTATTTTTAATAAGTTAGTCATGCAAGCTTGGAATGTTCTAATTATATATATGAAGGTTCATTTTAGAATTATAAGCTTACCATAAAAATCTCATTACTCCAGCTTAAGTATCAAAGACGTTACTATGGATTTTTAGTGAAATTTTTTGGAGAAATATATTTAAGCTCAACATTGGAGGCCTTAGAGTTCCCCAATGAGCTCTAAAAACTTGACGGAAGGGCATAGTGTCATTTTGATGGTGTAGATTAAGAGATGGTGTTTCTGAAAAGTGGTTATAATAGCCAATCGGGGCAATGGTATGAGAGTTATGGACTTCTAAAGTTGGACTACCCAAAATTTCTAAAATAAATGTCAAAGATGTATTTGGCCAACTCTATATGTTTTGTTATGGTTTGTCAGCCCTAGATATTAAGTTGGGATGTCAAGAAACTTACTAGGTGGCATAAAATTGCCTATTTAAGAAATGCTTAAATGTTGTCTAGTTTAACTCTGGGTGGTAGTTCATAGCTTAGTCTTATAGATTATTGTAATGAAGGTGTCTATGTGGGTTGTAGACACCTAAATTTGATTATACCACTTTGGTAATCTAATTTAGCCATCTCTAAAGGCATCATTAATTAAATTCCTATTTAATTAATCCTTTGCTATCTCCTAGCTGATTAATTTAATTAATCATCTATAGTCCTAATTGATAAATCAAATAACCTATCATTTATCAATTAAATCCTATTCTTCTATCTAATTCCAAAAATCCCCATTTATTAAATAAATCTATTTGATAAATAAAATTCTCAAATCTAAAAACCCCTAACCTATCCCTAATCCTCCATTTAGCCTAATCAACCCCATCCACCCATACTAACCAAGCTTAGCCACTAACTCACCCACTCTCATTAATTCCATCCACTTGCACATCTCTAACATCCCTAATCTAATCCTAAACCCAAGCCTAATCCACCCCTTAATGATGTCACATTTCCTAAACAAGTTTAAGACTTTCCTAAACCAAACCAAAGTCCCCCCCTCAAAAATCCCAACCACCAAGTCATGAGTGCTCTTAAAAACCATAAAAGACTCTTAGAAGCCCACTCATGACTCTTACATCCATCTTCCACACTCTTCCCTCTTCTGCACTCATTCCTCTTACATCTCTCTTACATACTCAACCCCACTCATCATGCCTTTAACCAACCCTTTACCCTACCCTCTCACACTCATCCTCCTTGTGACAAGTGTCACCTTTCCATTGGTGCTAAACAAGTACAATCCATGTGCTCCCCTTTGAGTGCATCTTAGCCCTCCTTAACCATCTCCCCATCCTTGCATCTAAGCCCTCCATCCCTCTACCCCTTGGCCTATAAATTGAATCCCATCCCAAGCCATTTCAACAACAATCCTTGAGCTAAAGTTATCATGCCCTTTTGAGAGCCAAAATCTATACCCATACCCTTATAATGCCAAATTGAGATCTCACAAAGCTACCAATTTTCCATTACCCATCTCCATTGAAGCATCTTTGAGCATCTTGAGCATACATCCACATCAAAGGACACATCTACAAAATCAAGAAAGCATGGAGTGTTTTCTCTTGTGAGATTTGCACTTCTTGTTTGCTTTTCTTTGTCTAAACATATATGTGAATTTAGTTTTGGTTTGTGAATGTTTACTTTATTGTTAATGTTCTTTTCATACTAAATCTTGTTCTACATGGGTTAGCATATTGTACCTATGAATTATGTAATTATGCATTTGCGACAATAATAAGAACTTGATATTCTATTATCTCATTTATTGTTGTTTCTTTTTTTTTTTTAATGTACTTATGATAATAAGAGGAGCATCCTTCATCAAGTGGTATAAGAGCTAGGTTCTTGAATGTGTGTAAAAATCCATAACTCTAAGGTAGCTCAAACTAGGACTATGGTTTGGGGTGAGCATGTAGATAGATTTATTATTGTGAGGTAGTTTGCACTAGGGTTTCACGAGAAGTGCAAAGAAAATGCCTCCACAAAGAGAGTGTGGCAAAAGAGTTGTAGGTGTTATGCTTGAGGGTCTTGGAGCCCTTGAAAGATAAATGAAAGCATTGGAAGAAAAAATGCATAGAGGAATAAATATTCCTATAGTAGACAAAAGTGAGGATGAGGACGAAGAAGTAGAAAATTCTGAACTAGAGGTAGTTTTAAACCTAGAGGAAGAGAATATTTTTAAGGCTATCTCCAAGATTGGAAAAAGACCTAAGTTTGAGGTTCCCACATTTTTAGGAAATTTTAACCTAGAGGAGCTGATCGGTTGGATCAATGAACTGGGCATAGAGCATTTGAATGTTCCAAGTGCCAAGGAAGTAAAGATAAAAAAGAGTAGAAGGCCAAGCTAGAGTTTCACATGTTGATGAAGATTTTAGATCATCACATTCTAAAGATGCTAAAAGAGAAGTCCTAGTTAACAGAAGAGTCCTACTAAGTGGTGCGAATGAACCTGATCAAAGAAGGAGTTTGTTTTGCACCAAGTACAAATGTGAAGATAAGTGTTTTGATGTGATCATTAATGGTGGAATACTAACAATATAGTGTTAGAAATGATGATAAAAAAGCTAAAGCTAAAAAGGCAGAAACACCCACACCCATACCATATTGCCTAGGTGCAAGATGACCACAAGGTCATGGTCAATGAGCAGTGCTTAGTAAAGTTCAAGATTAGGAGCTACTAGGATGAGGTACTTTGTGATATCATACCAATGGACATATGTCATATGTTGCTAGGTAGGCTATGGAAATTTGATAGGCATGCTTTACATGATGGGCAAGCAAATACCTACACTCTGACCAATGATAGAGTGAAACATAAGTTGAAGTCATTGAAGGAGAAAGAAGAAAAGGTATGTAGTATTGCCAAAATATGTTTTTTTGATGGAAAAGAGTTTATCAAAAGTATGAAGCATGAGCATACATGTTTTTCTATAATTCCAAAAGATAGTAAAGAACTAGAGGAGGTACCTGCATAAGTTGTAGGCATATTGGTAGAGTTTTGTGATATTGTATTAGATAATGTACCCGATGGATTACCCCTAATGAGGAAGATCGGTCACTAGATGAATTTGATTCTAGGAGCTAGTTTTCCAAACAAGGTAGCACAAGAATGACACTAGCAGAAAGTGAAGGGTTAAGCAAACACATTCATGAGTTACTGCAAAAGGGGTTTATTCAAGAGAGTCTGAGTCCATTTGCTATACCAATTGTATTAGCATCAAAGAAGAATGGAGAATGGAGGATGTACATGGATTCTTGCACTATCAACAAGATCACAATTAAGTATAGATTTTTACTACCAAGGATGGATGATATTATGGATTGTTTGAGTTGGGCTAAGTATTTCACAAAGATAGATTTGAAGAGTGGGTACCATTAGATTCACATCAGAGAAGGAGATGAATGGAAGATTTCTTTCAAGACAAGGGAACCACTATATGCATGGTTAGTCATACCTTTTGGGCTAACCAATGAACCAAGCACTTTCATGAGACTCATGAATGAGGTATTGAAGGAGTTTCTAGTAAGTTTTTCATTATTTATGTAGATGATATTTAAAACTTTAGTAATACCTTAAAGGAGAATTTCATTCATATGCAAAAGGTACTTGATAAGTTGAGGTAAGAAAAGTTGTTGATAAACTTGATGAAGTATAGTTTTGTAAAGGAGTTGGTGTACTTGGGATTTGTAGTCTTAACAAAAGGTTTGAAAATGGACCCAAAGAAGGTGAAGGCTATCCTTGAATGGCCTAATCCAAGGAGAGTGATAGAGATAAGATATTTTCATGGACTGGCTAGTTTTTATAGAAATTATATATGAGCTTTTAGCAATTTTTGGTGTTTCAAAATGTCATGTTTCAAATTTCCAATGAGAATAGGATACATCTAGGGGTAGCTACTTCCCATCTACAACATACCCTTTCAGAAACTGGGTTAACTATAATGCTAGACCCTTCTTCTACTTCAAGCTCTACAAAACCTAAGTAGGTGAACCTATAGATTCTTTATATGGTACCAGTGTTAAAACAATACAACTAAATCTAAACAAAGTAGATAAAACCCTTATTTCTCCTATACTTATACAATAATAGAGATGTGCAGTAGCAAATTGCAACTCTTATGAAATACACAAGCTAAGTGAGGGCATCCTTTTAGCTCTTAAATAGAAAGGGAAATGGATGATTACAAATTTGATTTCAATAGATCCCAAATATGCAATAGTAAGAAACATGTTGATCCTGTAGCTGATCAATGCCTTATCTATTGGCCAATTTCATAAATCACACATATACATCTATGATACTAGTAACATATTTCGTACATCAAGATATTAAATCTATCCTATCACTTTGTGAATCAGACATAAGTGTTCATAAAGACCACATTCTCATGAAATGCCCTTCTCAAATAACTAGCAACTCTATCAAATACATCAAGCATTTACTTGGATCTTTGTTCCAAAAACAAAACATACAAGACATACAACCTTAAGGGGCTGCAAAAAGGTAAAAAAAATTTGGTCCCTAACCCACAAAATATTGCAAATTACAGAGAGATGACATAATAATCAAAATGAAATTAAGAATTTTGCTGCTCATTGTATTCATTTCTTTAAAACTATACATTTAAGATACATGTAACTAACTTATAGAACCACTAAATAGACCAGCAATATCTATATTAGCTTCATTACTAATATTCATACAAGAGATAAAGCTAAATAATGGTGGAATCATAGCTCTAGATCCAACCTTGTGGTATCACAGACAAACTGGAACCAACCCTAGAGAAAAAGAAGAGAAGAGACTAAATAGAAAAGAAGTAATCTTGAATTAGATTAGGTATTGCCATTTGTCCACTTGGAAAACCTCCATCCATTGATGAAGAACATCTCTCTACTCTCACTGTTGTATGCACCCTAAAATGGTCGCCTAGACTATGGGCCCCCATTATTCAATTTATCAATTTATCAAATTTCTTGAATCAATGGTTTGCAATATTTTATTAAATCAATTCAAATCAATTTCCTTGATCAAATTCAATTTGTTTTATTTTTAAGGTTGATCATTTTATCCTAAGTCTTATTTAATTAAAAGAAAATCTCCTCTTTTAATTAAATAAAATAAGTCCCCATTTAATTAAAAGAAAACCTCTCTTTTAATTAAATAGTTCATCCACATTTAATTAATTAAGAGAAAAGCCTCTCTTTTAATTTAACTAAATATTTCCTATTTAATTAAAAGAACTTGCTCTCTTTTAATTAAATAAAATAAGTCTCCATTTAATTAAAAGAAAACCTCTCTTTTAATTTAATTAAATATTTCCTATTTAATTAAAAGAACTTGCTCCCTTTTAATTAAATAAAATATCCCACTTAAATCTCTTTTTTATGAAAAAGGAGTTAAAACAAATAAAAAATTAAATAAATCTTTTATCCAGACTTAATATGTGACTTATCTTCATCCTCTCTCCACTTTTTTCTCAACCACTCCACTTTTCTCATTGGTGGATCTTTATTTTAGATGGATCATTATTTCTTCACCCTTGATTAAATCATTTTCCTCTTAGTTTGACCTAGTTTGTGCCCATGCAAGTACACCATGAAACAAGAGATTCAATGATCTAATATGCATGCAAATGGAAATGAAAAACTAATCTAAATGATAAAAATGCAAAACAATGTAAGAAATGAAATCTAATCTATGAAAAGAAATAACAATGCAGATCTAATCTATGAAAGAAAGATCTAATCTATCAATGCAAGATCTAAGCTAACATGAAAATCAAAGTATGGATCATGATAATGGAAGCCATGCATTCAAGAGAGAATGAGACAAGAAGATAGAAGTTCTCCACAAAAGCTTTAATATTCAAAACTCCTTCTTCAAAAATCACTCTCCAAACCTGCAACATAACAATAGCATAATAATGGGTGTCTCAAAAATGAGGAGAGGGCTCTCCCTTATAAAGAAGATTGGATGATCTAGATTGAGATGAAAAAGATTTAATCAAGGGTGGAGAAATAATGATTCATGTGAAATAAAGATCCACCAATGAGAAAAGTGGAGTGGTTGAGAAGAAAGTGGAAAAATAAGTGTCACTTAGAAATATGTGCATTTAAGTGTAGAGAAATTAAATAAAAGAATTTATTTTATTTCTTTTTTCATCAAAAAGAGATATTTAAGTGAGATTTTCATTTAATTAAAAGGGAGCAAGTTCTTTTAATTAAATAGGAGATATTTAATTAAATTAAAAGAGGGGTTTTTCTCTTAATTAATTAAATGTGGATGAATTATTTAATTAAAAGAGAGGTTTTCTTTTAACTAAATGGGGACTTATTTTATTTAATTAAAAGAGGAGATTTTATTTTAGTTAAATAAGACTTAGGATAAAATGATCAACCATAGAAAAATAGAATAATTGAATTTGATCAAGGAAATTGATTTAAATTGATTTAATAAAATATTACACAGCATTGATTCAAAAAATTTGATAAATTGATAAATTGAATAATGGGGGCCCATAGTCTAGGCGACCATTTTAGGGTGCATACAACTATAACTAAAAATTGGATCTTTTCTTTGATATTGAAGAATACCTTTAAAAATATCTCTAGATTGATAAAGACATCTAATAGAATTGAATGCCAAATCTGATATTATACTAAGGCTAAAAATACCCATTAAATGACTTTTAGAGGAAAAACACAACTCTCAGAATCATTTTACTCTGAATCTATAGTTATAAAACTTCCAGGCCTACTTTCCAACTAATTTTAATGCTCAATGTGAAAATTGCCCATTTGACTTTGAATGCCTTGAAATCACAAAACTTCTCATAGCTTGTATTGGTGAATACCTATGTAATTTTTTTAATCCAATATTCAGAAACTTTCATCTTCTCCAAGTTTCAACAGTATATTATAGTCCTATGTTAAATTATCAGAAACACCCAAGATGTTCATTTGAAATTTAGGCTTAGAAACTAGATCTCAAGTCTGTATTTCTTTTCCAAAAATTTAAAATATTCCCTAAAGTCAAAACATTACAAACATAACCTCAAAAGATTTAAATGACCTTGTACATGCCATTTTGAAGGATAATAATAATAAAGCTATTTTTCTCAATTTTGAAATTTCACTCTTACTATGCCTTTAGATCAAACTACTTTGACTCCCCATGCCAAGTGTCACCATGTGATTGGCCTATTCATATCTTGTCATCTAATCTATAAGTAACTCCACCATCTAGGCAACACATGGCACCATCAGATTGGTCCTTATATTGCTACATCTGACTAAGCTTGCTACCATGTGGTGACCTCTAATTGAGTCACCATGTTAACCTCTCTACATATTCCTCTTCACAAGATAATGAGAAACCATTATTTTTGTGCAATATGTCATAATCTGGCATGTCCATCTTGGCATTTCCACCTCTGCTTTGATCCCCATGTGTCATGTTGTCCCTATATTGCTATCCTCATTAGGCATTTTGCCACATCATTGTGACATTGTGACATCATGACACATGGTGTACTTGTCCATGTCACCTACTTCATAATCTATACTACATCATCATCTCCACATCACCACCTCTACCATGTAGCAGCCTATCGCTATGTCACATGAAATCTCACTTGATCACCACATTACCATGACATATTAATGCTTTAACATGTGTTGCTCCTTGCCACATCACCATCTTGAAGTTTGTGGCAAGTTAGGAGATGCCCACCATGTGTCACACTACAATTGGCTTCTTGGGTGCATGTGTCAATTTTTGGGTTGTCCTGCTACCACATCATTGTCCACCTTATTGGTCACATTGTTCAAAATTTTTCTAAGTTTTCCTCTAGCTAGCTGGGACCCATCATGTTAGCCTTGGCTTGCCAAAAGATCCATGTCTTCAAGACATTTAATAGTATTGTAAAAAGGTATTTAAATGTAAAAATGTTCTCCAATTCACTCCATGTGGTACTAAATCTCTCATGCTAAAAATGAAGGAGAAGAGGAAAATTTTTTCCATGCATATCTTTCTTTGACCAAACCAACCCTTGCATTCTAATTAGTGGGAACTTTACCAACAAATCAAGGAGCACATATTTAGTGGTTAGGAATAGTGCTTTCAATTTTAGCTTTTGTATTGGAATGAATTGAGAAAATTTCTTCCAATAGAGAGGATAGCGTACAACCACTCACTTACATGTTTGATTTTGCAAAGTAATTCAAGCAACTAGGTGATCATTTGGACCAAGAAAAGCTAAATCAAGTCCTTCAATTTATTGTACAAGGCTCCTTCCTCTACATATTGCAAATGCAATCTCAAAGGATTTCCTATAAGGTGACATTATCATTGAAATCTACACAAAAATGGGATAGGGAACAGTCATATAGCTTGAAGGATAGAAACTAAATTGAATACCAAGCCTCATAAATGTACTAAACAATAAGGAGAGACTCACATATGAGTTTCCATTTATGGATCAGAATAGGGATTTTCTTGTGGACCGGATTCATTTTGAGGAGCTCTTCACTAGAACATCACTTTATTCACATTATTTCTCTTTATGGAAAGAGCTAAGGCCTGGCCTATTTCTATGACCCTAAAACCATTCACCTCACAAAAAATCTCATATCCATCAATTACTACTTTCTAACCTCCAACATAGCTATCTTCAACTTTTCATTGTTGTCGATGGAGCTTTGTTCCTACCATAACTTGGTTTTCAAACTTTTCTACCACTGTGAACTTTTCTCATCTCCTTATTGTTGATCTCTCCATTTTGCAGACTACTCTAGTGGCTCCTTGTGAATGCCACGCATTAACATCTCCCTTTCTTTTTCTTGCTTAACCTCCTCAAACCTCAGGCCATCCTTTCCTCCACTCTAAAATTATAGTCTACCTCAAAACTATCCTGCTTGACATGCTTAATCTCCTCTATGATCTTTCCCTTTACCATTAATAGATCTCCATCATCGCTAGTCAATGACATCATCCATGACTCTCATGTGAATAAAAACATAAAACACCACATGGTAAGCTCATATCATATCATCAAAGGCATATGGTGAAGAGGTATTTGATGATACACTCCAAATGGTCCAACATTTTCCACATAGTACTTCATAATGAATCAAACTAATATAGATATCATTTTCTTGAGCAATATAATCAAACATCTCAAAGATTTCATTGTGTCTCATGCCTTCATACTTAAATATGCATGCCTTCATTGCTAACAAATTGTCATTGTATGTGTCTTGAAAAAAAACACTATATACATAGCTACTACAAATATAAAGATAGGCATAATATTTGCTTTGGAACTATGAAAAAGGGTTTTATGCATGATGATTATCAAATAGACCATGAAAACCTTGACACACAAGACACAATTTGATCTTCAAAGACATTGAAATTCCCTTTTAAATAACTTGACCATAGTTACCATTTAAAAAATTATTATTATTAAAACAAATAAAAGTGTCTTAGGAAATTAATTTCTTGATAACATCCTTCTGATAAAGAAAATTCCATCCTTTTTAGTAATTTGATAAATTTGGTTGGGCCCTAAAGTGGTCTAGTTTAAAAAAATTATTTTTAAATAACTGACATCCCAAATGATTTGACGAACATCTGGTACTAATCAAAATCAAAGTCCATTACTGCAATACCAATTAAAACTCATTTTTACCACTTTTTGCAAACTGTGACTTTTACGTCCTAAATTCTTTGAAATTGGCTTTAAAAACTAGCAAAAACACTTGATTGAGCTCTGGGATTTGACACATTGATTTTTTGTACCACATTCTCTTACCCTATTAGATCTTATGTCATGATGCCACATGGGCCAAAAGATATTGACCATTAAAGTTTCTTTCATAAAATTGCTTGCAAGCAAACATGTTAGAAAATAATAAATCACATTCAATTTTGGCTTTGGAAATAGGTCAAACTAACACTTGAAGGCTTGAGAACTGGGGCATTAGTTCAATATCATGAGGAGAATGTGAATCTATGATTTGGGCACATGATAAATAGTTGGGCTCAATTGGTGAGTGGTCAAAGTGGGCTACTTGGATTTTTAGAACTAGGAACAATGGTAGAAAAGTAATTTTTGCAAATATAATGGACTTGAGAAAGTGTACAAATGGATTCTCCAAGACTTGAAAACTGGAAAACTTAAAAAAAATTTAGATTAGAACACAATGGTACAATACATTTGGTTTAGAAGATCATATATTTAGAGTTATGACATCCCAAATAGGGGTATTGATCAATCTGCACTTTATGATAGCAGTAAACTTTACAAATTACATATGGAATTGCATTTGAAAACTGATCAAACTGATTCATCATAAAATCAAATCTGAAACATAATAATTCTTTGACCTCTAGAATTTAATTCAAAAGGAATTATCTCATTTTTCTCAATTGGGTCAAATTTATAACTAGTCAAACAGGGCTTCACAAAATTCTAAACAAATTACATCAGCATGATAACAATAAACAACTAACTTTGAGGGATTCAAAACCTAGTAAAAAAATATCAAAATGGCTTGAAAATAGAAACATAGGTTCTCTAATATACATACTAAACACTTCCAAAGCATTAAGTTATTAAAAATTACTAGGTTTGAGATATTCAATTGCAAACTAGGCTTCCTATCACTATTTGACATCTAGGCAAAAATGCAAATTTGAACATTGTTCAAAATGAGACTTCAAGAAATGACTCAGAATGACAATTTATCATCATAGGATGCATGGATATGTTCAATGGAAATTCTTAGAAATATTGAAAACTTCATAGGCCTCAAAATGATAGTTGGGTACACATGCATTAAATGTAGTAATAGGGCTTAATTTTTTAGGATGGTACTCAAAATTAAGGAATGCAATTTTGAGTCACAACAATAGTATTTGTGGACTCTTGACTAAAACAATGAGAGAGGATATGAAATAAGTTATATGGACTATAGGAGTAGATAAGAGTTTTAATCTATTAAAATAGAAAGATATTGAGCAACTTGTTTTAGCACTTCCTTATTTTAACAAGGTGTTTCAAGTAGACTGTGATGCTAGTGGTACTGCAATAGGAATTGTTTTTAGCCAATAAGGTAGACTAGTTTCTTATTTTAGTGAGAATTTGAATGATGTAAAAAGAAAATATTTTGTTTATGATCAAGAATTTTATGTTATAGTTCAAGCATTGAAGAAGTGGAGACACTATCTTCTTCCTAAGGAGTTTGTTTTGTATACTGATCATCAAGCTTTGCAATATTTGAATAGTCATGGAAAATTAAACCAAACACATTTGAAGTGGGTTGATTTTTTGCAGAGTTATACATTTTTATTCAAACACGAGAGTGGGAAGTCTAACAAAGTTGTAGATGCTCTTAGTAGGAGACAAATTTTGTTGACAAAAATGTAGATAGAGATGGTTGAGTTCAAAGAATTTAGTATTTTGTATCTAGATGATCCTAATTTTGGTGAATTATAGAAGACTTGTACAAAAAAAATTACACTTAATAGGACAAAGTGGTTGGATTTCATGATCCATGATAGTATGTTGTTCAAAGAAAACTAGTTGTGTAATATTAAAAGTTCAATGAGAGAGAATATCATCAAGCAAAAGTATAATGGAGGATTGGTTGGACATTTTGGTAGAGATAAAACCATAGCTTTGGTTGCTAAGAATTATTATTGGCCACAGTTGCAACAAGTTGTGAAAAAGTTTGTATAGAGTTGTAGAGTATACTAGATGGCAAAAGGACTGAAGTAGAATACAAGGTTGTATCAACCATTACTTGTATCAGAGAAGCTATAGGAGGATATCAGTATAGATTTTGTGTTGATCTAATATTTTTTTTGACAAGTGAGAGTCAACACACTTAAGACATTCACTTAGTTTATGCTGAACTAGTAATGCATGCCAAGTATAATATGTAAATACAAGATTCTGTCAAGTTGAAATGAGTGCCAAGTCACTCATGTGTAGAGTAACTTCAAGTGCCAAGTGAATAGTAGATGCAAAATAGTTCAAGTATCGAGTGAATAGTAGATGCTGAGTAGTTTAGGTGTTGAGTCAGAAATATAATTATAATATGTGTTGAGCATCAATAACTTCAAGTGCCAAGTAACACAGATTGGACATATTTCTTTGTGATTGCACAAACAACTATGTAAACTATTTTCAAGCCAACATAAGGTTAGATTTCAATTCTTTAAATATAAGGATGAATTTTTTTGCAAAATCCCTATGTTTACATGCAACCAATCAAAAAATAGGAAGGTTTAAGTGGCAAAAAGAATGAATCTTAGCCATAGATTCATACCTAACCCTAAGCCACCAAAGTTTTTATAAGGAAGATAAAGCCCCAAAAATTATAGGGAAGCAAAAAAAATGGATCAAGAGAGTGTGAGAGATAATATTATAGGATGTAACATGGGGTGAATGATTGAATTTGTTCACATAACATTCAAGGTGACTTAACATTTTAGCAGCGAGAGTGAATTATAGAATTAGTTGGAGGAGAAAAAAGAATAGAAGGATATAAAAATTATTATATTAGATCAAAGAGGATCATGAAGGACATTGTATGGATTTGATCTTTAATCAGGAAACTAGAGCCAATCACAAGATCTATGCTGAAACATCCTAACAAGTGATTTTAGTTAAATCTTCAAGGCGAAGTAGTCCTAACAGGCTATTGTAAATCCTTTAATAGGGTGACATTCCAAGTGGATGTACTAAATTCCTTTATCTAGGAACACTTCTAACAAGGTTTTGAAATCCTCTAACAAGGTGGGACTTAATAGTCTTTGTAAGCCTTTAACAGGGCAGGCCTTTCATAGGGCAAATCATATTTCATGGTTAAACCATTGTAACCTTAACTGGCTACACTTTATTACTATAGTAGTGAAGAATTGTGGGTGTCATCCCCACCTCAACTTTTTCTTCTCTTTGGAGGCTTTCTAGGTAATCATATCTGGTGTTAACTATATGTTCAATTACTTACATGTCTTTGATGCATTTATTTTTCATGTTATTTTTGGTTCATCTATTACATGCATCTAATGAGTTTTGAAAGTTTTAATAGTTGAATTTTGAACTTCTAATTCACCCCCTAAGCTCCCCCCCAAAAAGTACATATTTCCCATTTTTAATTCCAATAATTGATATCAGAGCCAAGTTCTCCGAAGAAGAAGCTTTGCATCTTAGAGGAAAGATCTTGAAATGGAAGTCTACAGATTGGGAAAGACCATTGAGAACCAAGAGATTGAAATACATCATATACTACATCAACTAAATGAAGTTAGAGATGCTTTGAAGAGTTCCCTAAAAAGAAAGAAAGATATTGCCATAGCAAAAAATGATACACAATACAAATAGATTGACACCACAAAGCTATTTGCAAATGGTAACTCTAGTGAATTTGATGTAGTGATTGAAAATCTAATGGATAAAAATAAAGCACAAGCTAAAGAAATCAAAAATATCAAGTTGGAGCAAGAATCACAAGCTATACTATTATATGAGGTAACTGAACAAAAGAAGAAAGCTATAGAAGACAAGGCCATGATTGAAGAAGACAAAAGAATTTTGGCATATAGATTGGAAAAAAAGTCATAAAACTATCCAAGATATCAAACATGCAACTGGATACCTTGAGCCAAATGATGAATTCTCATCATGAGTTGAATTTCAAGGACATCGAGATAACTACATTGAAGTTGCGAAATGAATAACAACGAAATGACTTGAAAAGAGAAAATGAATCTGCTAAAAGTTTCAACAAGCCAAATGAAGCCATCAAGTACTTTGAAAAATTATTGAAATCCCCTAGATCCAATAGAGATACATCAAGATTGGGCTACATAAGCATTAAAGAAGGAGAATCATCCAAAGCTACTGAGGAAAGGAACACCAAAGGTAAACACTCCAAACCTACTTATCATAATTGTTGAAAGAAAGGGAATACTTCTAATTTGTATATGAGTAAGAATAAAAATTAGAATACAAAGCCTATGAACATGGTCCACTATTATAAGTGCAATACAAAAGTTCGTTAGGCACATGAATACAAAACTAGAATCATGCATGCACCAAAATTTGAAGGATATTGCTACAACTATCAAAAGGATGGACACAGAGCCTTTGAATGTACATCCAAGTCCACATGGACATCAAGCAAGCCAACAAAGGTAAGAAACTATGGAAATTCTTATAACTAGGATCACAATACAAGATATAGTTGTCACTATTGTTAGGAATATGGACATGTACCTAAAAACTACATTAGGACTCACTTTAATGGTAATTACAAGAGGTGGTTGAGTCAAACTACATATTTTACCTATTTGAAGACTGGTCATATTAGTAAACATTGTCTAAGGCACCAAGTTGTGAATTTGATAAAGGAAAAGGCAAGGCAAATGTTTAACACATAAAGAATCAGATGAATAAGATATGAAAGAAGAAAGATGTTTGAAGTACATCAAATGGAGAAGGGATCACTTCACCCAATGGGTCAGGTGGTCACACCTCATCAAACTAAGAATATAAGAGGTATGTGGGATTGATACTTAAAGTATTATATTAAACATTAGTGACAAAAGAAAATAGCACTAAAAGGTATGGATAAGCATGAATAAAGAAGCAAGAAGTTGTAGAAAGTTCAAGGTTAAATATGTAAGTTTTCATATTGTTGTTGAGCATGAAAAGTTCCCTTTGTATGATGAGTGGAAAACCAGTTAGTGTTGAGTTGCTAGGTTAGCTAGTTGATGCAAAGCCTAAAGTAGTTTCCAAGTGATGGTCCTATCAGTTGATGTCGAGTAAAATAAAAATCATGTTGATGTCAAGTTTATAGCTGTACAAGCATTAAATGCAAAATTTTGAAAGGGTATAAGGTCATTTTTCACTCATTTTTTGTCATTTCAAATTTGTGAAAATACAAGGAGAGTTAAAGGAAACTCAAAAATTAGTTCAAAACATTTGCACAAATTCTAGCAACAATCCAAGACCAATTCTTCAAATTTCAAGGGTATTCTTTATAAGTTGAGTCGCATAGTTTGAAATTTGTATAAACCCTAGCTTGTCAAATGGTATCCAGTTCAAGGAATATAGAGGTTGAAGAAATTTTAAATGTTTAATTAGTTAGCAATGAAGCAAAGCAACTAGATTTTTGAGCAATTCTAGATGTTGGTTATAAACAAGACCCATCAAGTCCACTTTCCATGATTCCCCTGAAAGTCATAATGGTCCAAGATGTCAAAAAATGCTACAATTGCAATATATGAGGAATATGAGACATGGAAATAAGGCAAGCCTGTGACAAATTATGTGAAAATGGAATTTTGAAAGAAGAATTTAAGATTGTTGAAAGGAAGGTTTTGACCCATGCCCTATATTTTCCAATGGTGTTCAAAATAGAATAGATCAAGATAGTGTTGAGAAAAATACATGATGGATGCTTATTGATGGAAGATTCTCATATCAAAATTTCAAAGAGAATAGTTCATAGGGTGACTAGTTTTCCAACCCTAGATTAGCTGAAAACTCTGCAAAGTGATTCAAAGGAGGTCATTGACAAAAATACAGGAGCCAAATGGAATAAATGTGGAATGACTATTGATAACATCACAAACCCACTAGTTGAACTTGCCATAATGGTAATTTCTCATAAGTTTTATTAATCAAGAAGATTGAAGAGTGTACCCTGCATTGCAGTAGATGTAAGTTTGAAGCAATCTTAATTTGCATATTTTTCTATGTTTAGAACACATTCCCATCTTTTGGCAAGGTGAGTTGGAAGACAAATAGATTAGTTGTAGTTCAAGTCAATGAGTATTTTGAGCAAATGGGAGAAAACTTTGAGACTATCGTGATAAGCTATTTTGAAGACTTCAAGAAGTCTATGAAATAGAGGATGAGAATACTAGTTTTTTTGGTTGAACAATATTACAATGACATATACTTTCTTGTTGATATTGACTATACATATGTATAGGCTTATGTACCTAAGGTAAGATGGTTAAGACCCTTAGGATATGAGATTAATGTTGATTAAGCCTCAATTGCCATCATTGCACTTCTTATCGAAGAAGTTGACAAAAAAACGAAAATTGTTGAAAACTATGATGTGTTGAAGTCCAAAGTTGAGATGGAGTTGAGGACAGCCTCCATATTAAAGAAGAAAGAAAAATTGGTGAAGAAAATAAAGGCCAAATTTGGTGAAGGTACAAGTGAAGAAGAAGATGATGATGAAGAGGATGAAGAGGAAGAATAGGAACAAGCTCAAGAACCTCTTACATTAGCCCAAGGATTGGAAGAAGATAAGGATGAAGAAGAGGTAGAAGCTACCAAGGAAGAAGAGGAAGCATTAGTACAAGTAGAACCTAAGAAGAGAAAGGTGAAGGCACAGCCTATGGTAAAGACAAAGGCAAAGAAGATTTCTAAGCCAAGCCTAGGAAAGCCAATAGCATCAACAACCAAGTCAAGCACACGGGCCACCACAAAAAAAGGCCAAAGAAAAAGCCAAAGAAAAGGCCAAGTCTATAGAACAAGAAGGCCTAGAGCAGAAGAAAAAAAGAAGGGAATACATTGCACAACCATAAACTGATGATGAGAGAATAGAATTAGAGGATACAAGCCAATTTAGAGTGGTAAGTCATCCACCAAAATCTGATCTTGAGAATATTTGTGAAAATATTATAAATAATGCAAGTTTGTCTAGTTTGAAAAGTATTAATTTTGAGAAACTTGGTAGAGAAGAGTGGAATTTTATTGAAGAATCAATATATGAAATGATTTCTAAATTCAAGAACACCCCAATTGAATTAGATAATACTATGCCAAAGGAATTATACACTATTGTTGAAAATAAGTGGAATTATTGTTTAAACCTAAAGAAATAAATTAGAGAATCCACATTAGCCTAGGTAATGGTAGAATTGACAAAAGGGAAGATTACCAAGGCCAACAAGAAATATGGTGGGAGGTTTGCACCAAAATATAGGGCATTCAATATTCTTTAGAGTAACACTGAAGATGTTGTAAAGAAATCCACTCAAATGTTGAAATTGATTTATGGATTGACAATTGTCAAACAAGGAGAAGAAGATCCCTTTGAGAGTAGAAATAATAGAGAGGATAATGATGACAAGGAGGATGCTATAGAAGAGGATAATACTAAGGAGGAGACACAAAAGAAAGATGAAGACATGGCTACAACTAAAGAGCAACAAGAAGAATAGAGTGTGCAAGAAACACAAATGCCAACTATGAGCCCTCCTCATGACACTAGTATACCTACAGAAACCATAATTGTTAAGGATGTTCCTGATAGTTTAGCTCATAACATCAACCCTTTAACTACAGAAGATCTAAAAAAGATTCTTGACCAATCTACACTACAAACAAGATTATGTGAAAACCTAGTAATGGCCAAAGTAGATGAACTTCAAAAGGCAGTAGCTAACATCACAAGGGGTAAGGTGAATACACAAGAAATACCTTCTGTCATCCCTTCAGCTACTAGTGTTCAACCCTTAATTCAAACAACTAAAGATACATCTAGCAAGGTTGACTCAGGTGTCAAAGAGGACATAGTTGACCAAGGGTAGACTACCAAAGAAGAGGAAAAGGAGAAAATAGAAGAGAAAATAGGATAGGTAGAAACATTTGTACCTATAGCACAACCACAAGGTACAAGTCCAATCATTGTGATTGACCAAAGAAGATCTAAAGAGAGAAAGGATACACCAAAGGAAAAGGAGCAATAAGCTATTCAAAAATTGATAACATTACTAACATCAAGTAGTCCTATAAACATCCTTCAGAAGCTGAGCACAGAGGCTTTACCACTACAAATTTCAGTACAAGGCTCATGCTCTACAGAAGTTGACAAGGTAACTCACTATGGTGATGTAACTTTAGATGAAAAAATAGTGATACCTTAGTTTGATTATGCAACAATGACTATAGAGGAAATAGGAATATTATAACAAGCTTTGGAAAAGAAGAAGCACCAAGAAGTTCTTAGAAAGGAATTTAGGCAAAAGCAAGCATTACAAGACATCAAGGAAATCTTTTTAGATGCATTCAGCCTACCTATACCTAAAGAAACAAAGCCTCTATTGGAACAATTGTTAGAAATTTTTGAAAAGGTCAATAATGAAGATATTGACACTAGTGCAAAACTTCTTGAGTGGTCAAAGAAGAAATCCTAGAGTAAAGTGAATGAGAAAATATTTGGTGAGATAACACTTACTCAAGTTGCACTAAAGACAAAGGTTGAAGATGTGAAGAAGGTACTGGAGAATATTTTCTTTTTGTACACTAAACTATGTAATTCCACACTCTTCACTCAAAAAATAAGAACTGAGTCTAGAGAGAAATCTCAATGTATCAGGTATGCAACTACCTCAAAACCCAGCTCAAAGTGAGAAGCATTTTCATGCATTGCTTCAATCACAAAGTCAACTAGCTATGTTAGCAATAGAAGAGGCTAATATAAGATCCAAGTTGACACAAATTCAAGCCTCCTTCACCCTACATATGGAAATACTTCATAAAGAGCTAGGATATGAAAAAAAAATTGTTAAAGAAATATGCTCATCTTTCTACATCAGATGGACTAGTTCACCTAATAACCAAGCTGGCAATCCAACTCAAGTCACTGGATGTTGCATGTGACAATTGGGATGTAACTTTGAAGATAATTATGGAAGTCCACAAATCATTTTTGTAAAAATATACTATAAGTGTATAGACCCCTTTAACATAAGTGTCAAAAAGGGGGAGATGAAAAGAATAACAAAGTTGGAGATAAAAGAATAAAAAAGAGGGGAGCTAAACAAGCAAGCGGGAGAAAGATTCCAAGGAGAAAGAAAAGAGTAAGGGGGAGAGTAAGATAGCAACAAGAGAATAATGAAAGGGGGAGAAAATAGAATAAACAAAGGAGAGAGAAAGAATAGGATAGAAAAAAAGCAGAACATATCAGATGAAAGAGTATAAGCACATTGATGTAAAAGAGTATCAGTAAGAGACAAATCTACTTAGAATGGAGAATATATTTTTGATACAAAAAAGGCACATTACCTAAAGGAGAGTTATAAATTTTGAGGTATATAGGTTATTGTAAAATTTTAAATTTTTTGAAGTTTTATATATAAGCCAAGTTGTGAATATGTTATATTCAAGAAAATTAGATTGATTATGTACAATTAAGTATTTTTGACACTCATGTCAAAGGGGGAGATTGTTGATATTAGATTGGTTTTGGAAATTGAGTGTTAACAAACTTAAGACATTTACTTAGTTTATGCCAAACTAGTAATGCATACTGAGTATAATATGTAAATATAAGACTATGTTGAGTTGTAGTGAATGTCGAGTCACTCATTTTCCAACTAACTTCAAGTGCCAAGTGAACTATATATGTCGAACAGTTCATGTACCAAATGAATAGTAGATGCCAAGGAGTTTAGGTATCAAGTTAGAAACAAAATTATAGTATTTGCTGAGTGTTAGTAACTTCAAGTGTCAAGTAACATAGATTGGACATATTTTCTTGTGATTGCACAAACAACTATGTAAACCATTTTCAAGCCAACATAAGGTTAGATTTTGATTCTTTAAAAATAAGGACAAATGTATTTGTAGAATCCCTATGTGTTTGCATGCAGCCAATCAGAAAATAGGAAAGTTTAAGTGGTAAAAAAAATGAATCTCTGCCATAGATTCATACCTAACCCTAAGCCACCAAAGTCTTTATGAGGAAGACAAAGCCCCAACAATTATAGGGAAGCAAAATAAATGGATCAAGAGAGTGCAAGAGAAAATGTTATAGGGGGTAACAAGGGGTGACTGATTGAATTTTTTCACAAAGCATTCAAGGTGAGTTAGCAATGAGAGTGAATTATTGAATTAGTTGGAGGAGAAAAAAGAGCAAAAGGATACAACAATTGTTATATTAGATCAAAGAAAATAAAAAAGGATAGTGTATAGATCTAATATTTAATCAATAAACTAGAGCCAATCACAAGATCTATGCTAAAACATCCTAACAAGTGACTTTAGTTAAATCTCCTAGGTGAAGTAGTCCTAATAGGCTGTTGTAAATCTTTTAGCAAGCTGACATTCCAAGTGGATGTTCTAAAGTCCTTTAGCTAGGCACACTTCTAACATGATGTTGAAATCCTCTAACAAGGTGGGATTTAATAGTCTTTGTAAGCCTTTAATAGGGCAGGCATTTCATAGGGCCAATCATGTTTCACGGTCAAATCATTGTAGCCTTAATTGGGTGCACATTATTGCTACAGTAGTGAAGATTTGTGGGTGTCATCCCCACCCTAGTTTTTCCTTGTTTTTCGAGCATTTTTCGGTATTCATATCTGGTGTTAAGTGTGTGTTTAATTTCTTGCATGTTTTAGATGCATTTACTTTTCATGTTATTTTAGTTCATATATTACATGCATCTAATGAATTGTGAAAATTTTAATAGCTAAAGTTTGAACTTCTGATTCAACCACCCCCCCCCCCCCCCCCCCAAGAATTACACGTTCCCCCCCTCCAAGAATTACATGTTTCCCATCTGTAATTCCAACATTTTATTCTTAGATTACTGAGGACCTAGTGAGGGAATGCTTTTATATTTTTGGTGCTTGATAGGTTTTCAAATATGGAACATTTTGTTCATTGGACAAATACTAGTGACATTGTTCATGTAGCAAAGTTGTTTTTTAGAGAAGTGCTGAGACTACATGAACTACTAAAGAGTATAATTTCAAATTGAGACACCAAATTTGTTGGTTATTTCTAGCATACATTATGGAAGAATTTGAAGACATATTTGAAGTTTAGTTAATTGCATCATCCAAAGACTGATGGAAAAACATAAGTGGTGAATAGGAGTTTGGGCAATTTACTGAGATGTTTTGTTGGAGACAAGTCAAAGCATTGGGATCTAATTTTACCACAAGAAGAATTTTCATATAATAATTTTTTCAATAGGAGTACTCATAAATCACCATTCCAAATTGTACATGGGAGTAGTACTAGAACTACTTCTAAATTGTGGTGGTTGGATAAAGGAGAGATAAGTAGTGTTGAACTAGAAGAATTTGTTAAACATTTGAAAAACATCCATGAGGATGTGAGGAAGTAGATTGTAAAGATGAATACATAGTACAATGCTAAGGAAAATGTGAAAAGGTGGTATAAGGAATTTCATATTGGAGATGAAGTCATGGTTCATTTGAAAAATGAGTGTTTCCTAGTGGGTACATATAATAAGCTGAAGATGAAGAAGTTTGGACCATGCAAGATTTAGTGAAAAGGCATGATTTTGGAAATGCCTATGAAGTGGATTTGCCTACTAGATTGAATATTTCACTAGTATTTAATATTTTAGATTTGACAAAGTATTATCAAGGAGGTGATGGAGATGAAGTTGTAGAAGTGTAGTAGAGTATTTCAATAGCTAGTTT
This sequence comes from Cupressus sempervirens, assembly GCA_028749045.1. NCBI lineage: Eukaryota > Viridiplantae > Streptophyta > Pinopsida > Cupressales > Cupressaceae > Cupressus > Cupressus sempervirens. The sequence goes on from CM053786.1 coordinate 814,123,686, forward strand.
GGCTACAAAGGAGATTAAGGAGATACTGCATGGTCGTGTTGGAAAAAGTACAAGGAACATAACTTATGAGGAATACCTGGTCAAATGAAAAGGGAGACCAGTAGAGAATTCATCATGGCTATAAAGGAAGGAGGTTAACCATCTTACTCTTCCTTTGAACACCTTGTTGGAAATATAGATGGAGTAACTAAAGGTTGGGGGGGGGGTGGGGGGTGGGGGGGGGGTTGGGTGGTGAATCTATTACCAAAAAAACAAATCCACAGATCCCTAAGATGTTTGATAAAATTGGTTACTACTACCACTTAGTAAACATACTTAAAATGTTGCAACTAGGTAAATGTAGTGTATGTTATCTTTAACATATCCTAAACATTCACAATGATTAACATTCAAGCATAAAGAAATAACATGAACACATGAGACACCAAATTTAATGTGGTAACCCAATATGGAAAAAACCACCAAGTAACTAGCTAATGATTTTCACTTTTCTAAAGTGAGCCCTATTAGGAGCCAACCTAGTTAAAGGTTACAAAACACACTATTAGGTGTGACCTTGTGAGAGGATTTAATCACCCTCTTAGGAGTGGCCTTGTAAGAGGTCTTTAGAACAATTCAATGGAATTGTCACCTTGTTAGAGGATCTACAAATGGTTGTTAGACCAACTCTGTTAAGAGATTTTTGAATCACTGCTACAATGGTGAGAAAGTAACAATGAAATGATTTAATGAGATGCAACTAAATTGTTAATTACAGATCTCTATTCTAATTCACTAGATCCTTCCTGATCAAATAAAACTTTTCTGCTCCTCAAGGATATTTGACCATCCTTCAAAGTTTTCTCACACTTTCCTGTTCAAAACAATCAATACACTTGCATGCTCGCTCATTGCACTTAGAATCTCAACTTGACCTTTCATTTATACCTTACAAATTGTCAAGTTAGCCCAATTACAACTTACAATTACCAATAATAATTACCTCAATCGGGTAGAATCAATACTTCAAATAATTAAACTTTATTTCTCAAATTAACAAAATCTTTTATTAGCCAACCCTACTTGGTAAATACTATTCTTGAAAATATTTCCTATGTTAACCAATAGAAGCTCAGTTAATACTATGATCCTATAAAAATCCTTTGGGCACTAACTGAACTTAGTAAGCACTAATCTTTACTTCATTAACCACGAGAGCTTGATTAACACTACTTTCTGCCATAAAATCCTTCGATGCCCAAGTGAGCTCGGTAAACACTAAAAGTTTATTTGTCGACCAACTGAGCTTGGTAGATACTAACTACCAACTGATATGACATTTATGTAATATCAAAGACAATGCACAATTAGAGAATTGTATCCAACAATCACCCTCTTTGGCATTGATCGCAACAAAACATGTCATAGCATAATGAAATTTGAAAACAAGACTTTTTCTAATAGAAATTTTCTCCCTCTTAGATTTTATGCCACAAACTTCTCTAATGTAGTAATCTCGCTCTATGAAGGAATTACATAGCTTCTTCCTTAGACAACAAACTCTACCTTAAACAAATTCAAATTTCAAGAAAGATATGATAGTAAACTCTCCCTCTTTGAGAACACATGCCAAAGATAGCACATACCAAATGAGTAACAATGTACCTTGAGTACTAATTCATATGCAATGTTCCCATGATTATGCTGCATCAATTGATAGATCTTCAACTTGGTTCCTATTGATGCATTACTAAAACTCTATTTTAGTGAATTTAAGATAGGGAAATGACCCCTAACTTACCTCTTAGATACAAAATGTATCCTTAGGTATTGGCTTGGTGAATATGTCTGCAATTTGTTCTTTTGTATGGACATATTCTAATCTGATTTCCTTGTCATGCACCAATTCTCTGACAAAGTGATATTTTTTTGCAATGTGCTTGGTTTTGGAATGCATCACTAGATTCTTTGATATGTTAATTGCACTTGTATTATCACAAAACATAAAAACTAGTTATTTGATCTCAACCTTCATGCCTTCCAATAACTATTTAAATCAAACAATATTAGAACAATTCACTGGTATTGCAACATACTTTTTTTCTGCTATAGATTGAGATGTGCAATTTTACTTTTTTCTTGTCCAACATACCAACCTCTTGTGAAGAAAGAATGCTCCACCACTTGTACTCTTTCTATCATTAATTTTTCCTACCTAGTTTGTTCCAAATTTATACCACAATCCATAATAGTCAGTTCCTTCCAAGTATCTCAAGATCCTTTTGGTTGCCATCATATGATTTTCTTTAAGTTTTTCTAAAAAATCTTGCCACTAGACCAACTACAAGAGCACTATCAGGCCTTGTATGAACTACATACTGTAACTTTCCAATCATTGATCTATATAAGGTTTGATCTACCTCTTTTGAATCATCATCTTTGGTAAGCTTTAATCTAGTACACATGGGAGTTCCAACTAGTTTTGAATCTTCCATACCAAAATTCTTGAGTATCTCCTTGATGTATTTAGATTGAGTGATGTAGATACCATACTTGCTCTGCTGAATTTGAAGGTCAACAAAGAACGTAATCTCACCGAACATAGACATTTCAAATTCTTTGTTCATTTTCTTTGAAAGCTCTTTTCATACATCATCATTCCCTATAAAAAAAAGTATCATCTACAAATTTATTTACCAAAATAATCTTGTTGTCTAGTCCTTCCTTGATGTACAAGCTACTGTTAACATTAGTTCTCTAGAAACCAATTTGAATAAGGTAGTTATGAAATCTTTCATACCATGCTCTAGGGGCTTGTTTTAGACCATAAAATGCTTTGTGTAATTTGTATACCATGTCCCTTTTGTATGGATCAACAAAATCTTTAGGTTGTTCAATGTAAACTTCTTCATCTAGAATACCATTGAGAAATGTAGATTTAACATCCATCTGATATATCTTAAATCTTCTATATGTAGTATATGCAAGTAGGGTCTTGACACCTTCCAATCTTGCAATAGGAGAAAAATTCTCTCCATAATCAATTCCTTCTTCTTGAGAATACCATTTACATACCAATCTAGCTTTGTTTCTTGATACCTTACCATCTTCATTCAACTTATTCGTAAATACCCATTTTGTTCCAATCACATTTTTATCTTTAGGCCTAGGTACAAGAGTCCACGTTTTGTTCTTCTCTATTTGTCCTATCTATTCATTCATAGCCTCAATCTAACTTTCATTCTCCATTTCATCTTTCACATTTCTACGTTCAAAATTAGCAAGTAAACAAGTACCTTTTAGCTTACTTCTTGTCGTAGTACCTTTTGATTTGTCTCCAATAATCTGATCTGGTGCATGATGCCTCATGACATACTTGGCCAATATAGATTCTTTGCCTCTTGAATGAATTGCATTCTCATCCTCTTGAACTTCAACTTTAGGTTCAAGCTACTCAGACTTAGTAGGGATTGGCTCGGTAGCTTCAGAATGTCACTCGGGTTCTTGTGACTTGGTTTGAACTTCTGGCAACTCAATGACCGACGAAGACTCGAGAGTAGAAGTCTTTAGATTGAAAGATGTGCCTAAGAATGTATCAGGTTCAGTGAAAACAAATCTCCTAAAATCTTTTTGTTTATTTTTGCTTTCTTCTTCAGTCCCTTCTATAAACTCATCAACTTTCACGTGCACTTTCTATGATTTTGTGAGTAGACAAATTCAAACATCTATATGCCTTACTCTTGCAAAAATATCCTAGGAATATGCCTTCATCACATTTCACATCAAATTTTTCTTTTCTAGATTCTTTCAAGATATAAAATTTACTTTCAAATACTTTCAGGTAACTTACATTGGGTTTATAGAAATACCATAACTCATAGGGGGTTTTGAATGAGTCCTTTAACTGTACTTGGTTTAAGGTATGAACTACGGTGCTGATAGCTTCCTTCTAGTATTTGATAGGAATGTTCTTTTCAATCATTAGAGTCCTTGCACAATCCATGATAGATCTATTCCTCCTTTTAGCTATTCCATTCTGCTCAGGAGTTCCAGGGGCTAATGCCTATCTTTTGATTCCTTTTTCAATGCAAAAGTTATTGAATCATTGGAGATGAACTTGCCACCTCTATCTAATCTTAGGCATTTTAGTCTTTTCCCTATTTCCTTTTCTACTGTAGATAAATACCATTTGAACTTTTAAAATTCTTTTGACTTCTCTCTTAGATACATAACAATCATCATTCTAGAGTAGTCATCAACGAAAAGAATGAAGGAATTTTCTCTAGTATAGCTCTCAATTCCAAGAGGTCCACAAAAATCAGTATGCACAATTTCAAAAATATCTTCAGATTGATAGTTTTTACTTTTAAAGCTAGTCTTTCCCATCTTACCAATCTAACAATTCTTATATGGACCAACATCAGGTTTCTTTAAACTAGGAATGCCTCTTACTTTCTGGAATTTTCTTATCTTCACTAGGTTATCAAAATTTACATGACATAACCTTCCATGCCATAACCAACTTTCTTGAACTTGAGAAATAAAACATGACCATTCACCAAGATTAAGATAAAACAAGTTACCTTTTGTTTGTATATCTGATCCAATTAGTTTTCCTTTGTCATCCAGTAGTCTTACCTTTCCATGCATGAATTCCACCTTGAATCCAATATTGATTAGTTTTACCACACTCAAAAAATTATGTTTTAGTCCTTCAAGCCAATAGGCATTAGCAAATACAAGTTCTTTGGTTAATGAGATTTAGCCTCTTCCTTTTATTCAACAAGGTTCATTATTACCAAACCTTACACTACCACCATCATAGTCTTCAAAGTGTTCAAAATTAGTTTTTTCACTAGTCATATAATGAGAACAACCACTATCTATGATCCATGTATCATTTTTGCTCACATGAGAAATAAGTGCCATCTTATCTTCTTCATCAAATGTTATCAAAATATTTAGAGTCCTTATCCATAAAGCATGTTTTCTTACCTTTTTCCTTGAATGATTTGAAGTCTTTGTTGCCATTGCACCTATGAACTTTCTTCTCATCCTTGCTTTTCTTGTTTAGGCACCTAGCTACAATATGACCAATTTCTTCACATGAAAAATAGATTAAAAAAACTTTACCTTTTTATTTTCCTTTGCCTCTACAATATTTCCTTGCAAGTCGAGCCTCAAAAACCTCAAGATCACTATTAGAACTTTCCTCTAATTCTTCTTCACTTTCTAACTAAGTGTCCTTTATTTTCTTGCCCTTCTCTTTGAGTGAAAGCTTGTCTTCAAATACCAATTCAATGTTCTTGGAAGCTAGAACATAATTGTCATAGTTATCTAGCTTAAAGGCTATCAACCTTCCTACTATGGCATCCAAGTTTATCTTATGATTTTTTTCACATCTTCTTTCTTGAATTGCAGATACTCTAATTGCATAAATGGGAAGCAATGATCTAAGAACTTTACTTATAACTACTTCTTCCTCAATATCTCCTCCAGAAGCTTTGATTGCACTACCACTTACTTTGATCCTTTCAACATATTTGGAAATGTATTCATCCTCTCTCATTCTCATCTAATCAAATTTCCCTCTTAGACTTTCTGCTTTGTCTCTCCTTACATTGTCGTCACCTCCATAGATATATTTCAGCTTGTTCCACATAGCAAAGACAGTTTTACATTCCTTGATATCATCAAATTCTTCATAGCTTAGGGCAGATGCAATGTCTATCAGCATGGTGTTATGAGTCTTCTTCTCAGCAACGTCATTAATAGATAATGTACTAGAAGGAGATGTATATTATTCATCAAGGTATTTCAATCTTGTATCTCCAATGGAAGCTAGATGAAGTGTATGTTATCTTTAACAGATCCTAAACATTCATAGTGATTAACATTCAAGAATAAAGAAATAACATGGACACATGAGACACTAAATTTAATGTGCAAGCCTAATATGGTAAAAGCCACCAAGTAACTAGCTACTAATTTTCACTCTTCTAAAGTGAGCCATGTTAGGAGCCAACCTAGTTACAGGTTACAAAAAACACTATTAGATGTGACCTTGTTAGAGGATTTACAAATGGCTATTAGACCAACTTTGCTAAGAGATTTTGGAATCACTACTACAATGGTGAGAAAGTAATAATAAAATGACCTTAATGAGATGCAACTAAATTGCTAGTTATAGATCTCTATTCCGCTTCACTAGATCCTTCCTAATCAAATAAAACTTTGTTGCTCCTCAAGGATATCTGACCATCCTTCAAAGTTTTCTCACACTTTCCTCTTCAAAACAATCAATACACTTGCATGTTTGCTCAATACACTTAGAATCTCAACTTGACCTTTTATTTATACCTTACAAATTGTCAAGTCAACCCAATTACAACTTATAGTTATCAATAATCATTACCTTAGTCGGCTAGAATCAATACTTCAAATAACTAAACTTTATTTCTCAAATTAACAAAATTCTTCATTGGCTGACCTTGCTTGATAAACATTATTCCTAAAAAGATTTCCTATGTTAACCAATAGAAGCTCGATTAACACTAGGATCCTATAAAAATCCTTTCGGCACTGACTGAACTCAGTAGGCACTAATCTTTCCTTCATTAACCATGAGAGCTTGGTTAACACTACTTTCTGCCATAAAATCCTTTGACACCCGAGTGAGCTTGGTAGACACTAAAAGTTTCTTTGCTAACCAATTGAGCTTGGTAAATACTTACTACCAACTGATATGACATTTTCATAATATCAAAGACAAAATACAATTAGAAAATTGTATCCAACACATCTGAGATGTGATAGAGTCACTTCTAAAATTATCCTGGATGTCTGATGCATAGCATCCTAGGTGTAAGAGCAATTTTGTATCACCAAAAAATATTTTTATTTTCAACCATTTCTATTTTAATAAGATCTAGTAGACATGGGGGTTACTATTTATGGGAATTATTTAATTTTAAGTAAGTTTTTCATATGAGCTCAAAATGTTCTTATTTTTTACATGAAGGTTAATTTTAGAATTATAAACCTATCATAAAAATTTCATTACTCTAGCTTAAGTATCAGAGAGGTTATTACAAATTTCTGATAGAAAATTTTGGAGAAAACTCTTTAGGCTCACCATTGGAGGCATAAGAGTACCCAAATGAGGTCTAAAATCTCAATGGAAGGGCACTATCATCATTCTGAGCCTATAGATGAAGAACCAACATTTACAAAAGGTGGTTATAATAGCCAATCATAGCAATGGTTCAAGAGTTATGGCCTTTCAAATTTGGGCTACCCAAAATTTCTAAAATAAATGTCAAAGATGTATTTGTCCAACTCTATATGTTTTCTTAGCATCTATCAACCCTAGGTATTAAGTTAGAATGTCTAGAACTTTACCAAGTGACATAAAATTTCTTATTTAAGAAATGCTTGAACATTGTCTAGGATAGCTCTAGGTGGTAGTTTGTAGCTTAGTCTTACAGATTATTATAATGAAGGTTCCCATGTGGGTTAGCATATTGTACTTGTAAATTCTATAATTCTATATTTGTAGTGATAATAATTAGTCCATATTTTTTTCTCACATTTGTTGTTATTTTTTTGTTTTTGTTATGTGTTTATAGTATTCAGGGGAACATCCTTCATCAAAAAGAATGTAATAGAGACACTATGAAAAATATTGGATGGAAGACGTGACAAAGAAAAAATGGTCAAAATTTGCAATGACATTGATGAATTCAATCATCCAATGAAGTTTTTATTTGAATTAATTAGTAATTAAAACTAGATTAATGTGAGTGTCATTCCTTGGTTATTAACGCAACAACAACTTGATGCCATATATGAAGCCATAAGAAAAACTAAATATCCCATAGGATTTGTTGCAAACATAAGTACTCTCATATCAAAGAAAGGTGATTTGGGTTAGGGTTGAAAATGTATGATTGGCATACCTTCATCAAGGTACATCATGTTCTTCTCTATTTACAATAAATTTGTACAGCATCATGTACATTTGATTATTTTATTACATCAAGAGGCATTCTATACAATCACAACACAAATACCTAGCACAAGAATATGCCAAAAAAGATTCTCTGTCAATAAAAAAGAATTGGGAGCAGTTACAAACTTCCAAATTAAATATTAAAAAATAATTCCTAAAATAATAGCTGGCCAAAATAATAGGAAGCCAAATGGAAGCCGAAATAATAGGCCCGAAATAATAGGGCCCAAAAAAGTAGGACCCAAGAAAATAAGGACCAAAAAATAGGGCTCAAAAGAACAGGGCTTGAAAAAATAGGGGCACAATAGTTTCAATATGAATTTTTTTTGTTAAATATAATTTTGCATTCACATTCATACTTATTTTTTGTGGAGAGTGGGGGAATTTGAAACAAATTCATGGAATGTGAAGAGATGTCTGTTGGGGGATATGAGGAGCCTCTCAGAAGTTATAAAACCAAGGCTCCTCATTTCATTTTCATTTTATGTTTTTGCAGGAAGGAAGAGGTGGAGGTTATTGGAGGATTAGATTGGAGTTTTTGAATAGGAGTAGATTGAAGTTTTGGAGTAACATTTTTGTAGGTGAGATTTCTATTTTTTATTTAAATTTTCATTTAGATTTATATGTAGATGTAAATTGAAATTCAAAATTAGTTATAATATTCTACTTTGATTTAAATTTTAATTTTAATTAATTTCATTTAGATTTAGAATTCTATTCATAACTATTTAGGTTTGTATTTAATAGTTTAGTCTTGCATGTTTGATTTAGATTTAGATTTCAATTTGTATTCAAAATCTATTTGATTTATATATTTTATAATAGTTTTCATTTATATATTTTTAAAGTGCACGTTTCAAATTAGTTTTTTATTTGCATGTTTCATATTAGTTTTAGATTTGCATATTTCAAAATAGTTTTGGTTTGCATGTTTTAGATTTGAATGTTTCACAATAGTTTTACATTTGCATATTTCTAAGTATTTATATTTTGATGTTTCAAAGCATAATTTTATCATTACTCTAGATGAGAATGCCACCATATCAATACAATTTATATTTTATTAAAGTTAACGATTTATTTAAAGTAGATAAATCATATATTTAGTATATATTTTATCATTATTGAATTATAAAATAAAATAAAATTCTCAAAATAATAGCTAGCCAAAATAATATTAAGCCAAATGGATGCCGAAATAATAGGACCTGAAAAAATAAAGCCAAAAAAATAGAACCCAAGAAAATAGGGCTAAAATAACTTAATTAAAATTTTAAATACAAAATGCCATTCATACTTATTTTTTGTGAGGAGTGGGGGAATTTGAAACAAATTTGTGGAATTTCAAAAGACATCTATTGGGGATATGAGGGTTCTCTCATAAATTATAAAACAAATGCTCTTCATTTCATTTTCATTTTGTGTTTTTGCAGGGAGGAAGAGATTGTGATTATTGGAGCAATTAGAGTTTTTGAATAGGAGTAGATTAAAGTTCCATATAGTTTAGCCTTGTATGTTTGATTTAGATTTAGGATTCAAAAACTATTTGACTTAGATATTTGATAATACATTTCTTTTGCAGATTTTTAATGTGCATGTTTCAATTTAGTTTTACATTTCCATGTTTTACATTAGCTTTAAATTTGCATATTTCAAAATACTTTTGGTTTCCATGTTTTAGATTTGTATGTTTCGTAATAGTTTTATATTTGCATGTTTCAAAATATTTATATTTTTAATGTTTCATAATTAAATTTAATCATTGATGTGGACAAGAAGGTCACCTTATCAATAAAATTTGAATTTTATTAAAGTTAGTGATTAATTTAAAATAAATGAATCATATATTTAGTTTATATTTTGTTATTATTTAATTAGATTATATATGTGTTTTATTTAAATATTTTTCATACAATATATAGATTTTTATTAATATTTATGTTTGTAATGTTTGAAAAGTGGAAGACAATGCCACCATATTTCAGACATTACAATCTAACTATTTCATTTGAAATAGTTTTGATTTTTATTTATGCTATTTTGAACATTATTCATTTGAAAGAATTTATGTTAACTATTAATACTTTTTCATTATGATTATTTCCATATATTGATTTTTGTATATAAGTTTGCAAGTTACTATTTGAGTTATGGATACCTCGAATAGAGAATCAAACATTATTGGATACTAGAGCCTAACTACTTCAATGATCTCAAATGATTTCTTAGAGATTGAGTTTGACAAATGCCTAAAAATAATTAAATAGGTGCACACAACTATAATTAAAGTTGTAGAGAAGCAATATTTCCAATTGACTATGTTGAGGAAATGGAAGAAATGCATATGGAAGATGCGTAAAAATCTCTATGTGACACATCTACAAATCTGGATGGGTTTCCCTCAATGATGAAAGAAGTATTTCAAAATCATTGTTAAAATAAAGGTCACAAAAGAATCCTAATCATTGAACAATGTGGCATGTATTTACACCATCATAGATATATGTTTTGTATATAGTTCATTCTTATCTCCGGTTTCAAATTTTTACTTATAATTAGTTGTATTGGCACTTTTATTTCCCCATTGTTCAATGTTAATTTCATGGAGAAGAGAACAAGACAAAATAAATTTATTGTTGTACGAAAAATTTCTTCAATGGATGTGGCTACTAAATATATTAATTAAGAAAGAAAATCATAAGTCTAAATAGATTCCTTAATGATAGGGAGATTTATTGATTACAATTCTTAATCATTGCAATAAAAATTGCATTAGCATTATTAAAAATTCAACAATATATAATGTTCTCACATCATCATGGAGAAATAATTTTCATAAAATTGACTTTTATATATTCTTTCACACTTTTAACATCATCTGGATTGTTGTGTTGGGACTTATAACTTCCCTTTCAAGAATTAATTTTTCCACTATTCGAGTCATTTGTATAACATATATCCCAAATTTGACCATAGTTGTACTCCAAATACTCCAACACTACACCTAAATCTCATACTTCCCTTAACTGTGTCCCTTATTTTAGTGTAACATTTAACCACTTATTAACCCTAACCATAACACCAAGTGTCGTATAAATGAAATTGTAAACCTTGGATCCTAACTTTAACTCTTACTCTATATATGATTGTACTAATCATTTAGTAAATTATATACCTTAGCCTAACCCTATATGTACAAGTAATTAGAAATAATATTATATTTTTAATAAGTGATAATATGTATATACACACACCTAGAGAGAGAGAGAGAGAGAGAGAGAGAGAGAGATTAGGGATGTATCTAGAGAGCATAAAGGGAGAGAGAGATTAGGAGGAGTATCTAGAAAGTAGGGTGGGAGAGATAAGTGAGTGTATCTAGAGATTAGAGAGACAAATTAGGGGGCATTACTAGAGACTACAGAGAGAGAGAGGGTATATTTAGATAGTGGGGGGATATATTAATGGGTGTAGTTAGAGAGAGAGAGGGAGAGAGAGAGGGGGGAGAGATTGCATTATTAAAAAGGTTAATAACTTGTATCACAATAGCACTAATCATGGGCACTATAAATAGAACTAACCATATTAAAATTTAACCTATTAGTTATCCTAACATGAAGGTAAAGTGTAATAATAGCACTAACATCAGCTATAATATGATTGGTAACCCAAAAATTATCTTAACTACAATAATAACATGAACCCTAACTCTAACTCTAACTCTAACTAGATAATTCTAATTTTAACCCTAACCCTAACCCTAACTCTAACTGTATCTCTATCTCTAACTTTAATTCTCCCCCTAACCCTAACCTTAACCCTTTATAATCCTAAATCTAATGCTAATTCTAATCCTAACCCTAATTCTAGCCTTAACCCAAGCCCTACTATAAATCTAGTCCTAACTCTAATTCTAACTCTAATGCTAATTCTAACCCTAAATCTAACCCTAATTTTAATCCATATTCTAACTCTAACTCTAAGCCTAACTCTAACTCCAACTCTATCTCTAACCCTAACCCCAACCCTACCCCTAGTTCTAACTCTAACTCTAACCCTGACTATAATTATAACTCTAACTCTAATTGTAATCCTAACACTAACCCTAACTCTAACCCTAACTCTAACCCTAATCCTACCCATAATCCTAATCCTAACACTATATATAATGCTAATCCTAACCCTAACACTGTATGTAACTCTAACTCTAATCCTAACCCTAATTCTAATCATAAACCCAATCCTAATTCTAACCCTAACTCTAACTCTAAACCTAAATCTAAACCTAAATCTAACCCTATATCTAACCCCAACTCTAGCCCTAACCCTAAGCCTAACCCTAACCCCAACTCTATCTCCAACTTTAACTCTAACTTGATCCCTAACTCTAACTCTAATTCTAACCTAACCCTAACCCTAACCCTAGCCTCAATTCCAACCCTAACACTAACACTAACACTAACACTAACACTAACACTAACACTAACACTAACACTAAAACTAACACTAATTATAACCCTAACCCTAATGATAACCCTAACTCTAACCATAACCCTTATGCTAAGCATAATCCTAGCCCTAATTCTAACCCTACCTCTAACTCTAACCTTAACCCTTAATTTAATCTAGATGAAAACCATAGCCCTAACCCTAACCCTAACCTTAACCCTAACTCAAACCCTTACCCTAACCTTAACCCTGATGTAACTCTATGTACAACCCTAACTCTAAATATAAACCTAACCTTAACCATCACCCTAAAACTAACTCTTTCTCTAACTATAACCATAAATCTAATTTTCACCCTAACCCTAATCCTAATTTTAACCCTAATTATAACCCTAATTTCAACTCTAACTTTGGCCCTTATTCAAGTTCCAATTCTAACTCTACCTCTAACTCAAACCCTAACTGTAATTCTAATCCTAACCCTAACTATATTTGTAACCTAAACTCTTATTCTTACCCTTACCCTTACCTTAACCCTAACCCTAACTATATTTGTAACCCTAATTCTAATCCTAATCCTAACATTAACTCTAACTCTAATTCTAAACCAAACCCTAACTATAACCGTAACAAGATTCGTAATCGTAAAAATAACCCTAGCCCTAACCCTAATGCTAATCCTAAGTCTAATTGTAACTCTATTCATGACCGTAACTCTAACCCTATACATAACTCAAACCCTAACAATAGCCCCAACCCTAACACTAACCCTAACCCTAACTATAACTCTACTCTTCAATATAACATTTTATGTAACAATATGCTTAAAATATAACTAAATTAAAGTAATGCAAATAAACACCATATATAAAATTTAAAAAAAATATTCAAGAATAATTTTATAGTAAGTTTACACTATTACATTTTTATAGTAATTTTATACAATTGTATTTAAAAAGAAATATATAATTCAGCACTAACATTAAAAAAATAGAAAAAAAATTTAAAAATACTTTTCCTGTTGCACCGTGATTGCCACTAGCTTATATATACCTCTGTATATTATGCCAAGAGTAATCATTCTTGAGGTGCCTATTTTTATTTTCATAAATCCCAATTGTGATTAAAATAACCTTGGGATTAAATGAAAACAGGCACCTCGAAAACAATTACTCTTGGCGTAATATATATAGAGGTATATATAAGCTAGTTTTATAATATATTGAAAACATCAATATATTAGTAGTGCAATACATTCTACCTCTATCTCTCCCATAAAAATTTGACAACATGAGTGTCAAACATGTAATATATGATCTTGGGAAATACATGAGGTTAGAAGTGTTATTTGTTAGATTTTTTGTATAGAAGTGTTATTAGTCTCATTAATATGTTTTTACATGATGAATATATTCTAGGTGGTTGTTATCTAAATAAATTGATAAAAAAGACATAAAGAAATAGAAAAGAAAAATTTCTCAAAAGTATCTACCTTCAAATTTTTTCAATGTACAAGAACACTGCATCATATCTAGTTGAGGAGATTGAATTGTGTGGATCTATACAAACTAGGTCACTGTGGATGGTTGAGAGGCACTTTAAATTTTTGAAGGGCTTAGTTCAACAAAGAGCATGTCCTAAGGGTTCTATGGTCGAGGGATATATGGTTTACCAAACCATAGTGTACATTAGTGTATATCTTCTCAAGTTTGCATCAAAAATCCATGTAGATCACATTTCGGATCTCAACTCCATTAATAAATCCAAAGGGGAGTACTTGATGGAGAAAGATAGATTGAGAAAAGTGAGAGATAACTATAAGATGTTATTGTAGGTAATAAATTCTTATCCATCATCAATATAAGTTTCTTCTAACTAGTTTATTTATTTTATACAGTTGCTTGTAAGTGGGATGCACTTCATCTATATGTTGTAAGCAATATTGATTGGATGATGGTATAGGTTGAACAATCTCAACAAAATGGTCGCTCGTTAACATGGGGCAATGATGCTTCATTGTTTAAAGAAGCTCATCATAATGGAGATCATAATGTTATGCCAATGGTAATTGATCTAGCAAATGGTTTAAGAGGTAGAAAGGTACATGTAAGTTAATCTATCATAATCCATTCGTTTAATATCAACTAATGGATGGATCCATAATTTTGACATGTTTGAAAAATAATAGGTCAAGCACCACAAAGCTATCTACTACAATGGCTATAATTTTTTCATAAAAAAGGTGGATGGAACGAAGAGAACTTGTGATTTTAGGATAATTGTAGTCTTTGAGGTCACCAATATTTCATCTAGAAATGATATGTATCCTCAATAATCTAAAATTAGATACTATGGCATTTTGGATGATATAATTGAGTGTGACTTTAATTCCTAAAAACTAGCTTTATTCATTATCAAATGGTATAAGCTACAACTAAATCAAAATGATCATGATAAAACTATTATTGAACATTATAATGGATTTACAATGATTAATATAAGATCATTTGAGCTAGCTAGAAATTATCCCTACATTTTTCCAAGCTAATATCAAAAAGTGTTTTACTTTGGTGTTCCACATAAACTAGGTTGGTCATTTTTCATTAGAGATAATCCAAGAGGAAGACCAGCAAAGTATAATGTGATTGAAGAAGATACCAACAAAGTGGAAGATGAAGTAGATGATGATGATGGAAAAAATGAAGAAGGAGATGATGATAATGATGATGATGATGGAGAATATATTCATGATGATGTTGATGGAATTGATCATGGTGGTGGAGAAGATGATGATGGTAGTGATGGTGATGATGATGATGATGATGATGACAATGATGACAATGATGATGGTCATTGTGATGATCATGATGTTGACAATGGTCATTCTAATGATTTGGATGATTATATTGATAATGATGATGTGATGGATGAAGAAGATTATCAATGACATGATCAAAATAAATGTATTAGGTGCTAACTAGGTTCAAATATTTGTTATGATGCTCAATTTGTGGTGCTAATTACTTACAATATGGTTTTTGTAGAGGTAACCAATTAAAAAAAATACAATGTTATTTTTTTGAGATATATGCATATTGTTCATGTTATTCTATATTTAATTTGTAGCATAAGTATCATATAATTTTTAGCTAACTTGGGACAAATGATTTACATATGCAGGAAAATATACCCTTTTAACAAGGATCATACAAAGTGACATGAATTGGGAAGTATGAGTTTATTACATGCTTGCTTTCTCTTTACCTTCAACTTTAACTTTAGGAAAAATTCGTCAATATTAGCCACATTTTATAGAAAAATATTCTATGCCTTGAACTATATCTCTCATTTGATGGGCTATAGGTAGCACCCAATAGGTATCTATAAGATTTGTCTTCCTCCTGTGAGGGAAATCTGGGAATAGAAGAGGATAGTGAGACATGTAGTAGGTCTATGAAAGAGAGGCAAACTAGAAGTCAAAAGATTAGAAGAAAATTCAATAAACGCATGCAATTTTTCCTTTCTCAAGGGGGGTCATTCTATTATGATGATGAGACAAAGGGTGAAATCAAGGTTCCCTTAAGGTACACACATCTTGAAAAATAATGGGCACCTAAGGAATTACCTCCAATTAACACTAACTTTTGTGTTAATGAGAGGATGTATCACATAGCTCCATCATTATTGCATGGCTTGGGCCTATTTTCCATGGATGAAATAAAGGTTAGTTATAAAAAATTTGTTTAATTGATTGAGTTTGTAAGAACTTGCTACAATTATAATAATAGGATGTAGATAGTTCAATAAAAAAAAGTATGCATAAGTATGCACTTAAAAATAAATTATCTAAAATCAAAAAAAAATGATGAAAGTAAAAGACTTGTTGTGTACATTGATGGAAGGCCAAACTCACCAAGGAACATTGCAAGTTTTATAAATAGTACATGTCTTGGGTCAACTAATAAGAAACCCAATTGAATTTTTGAGGCACATGAGGGAAATATTGTTTATGTATGTGTGATAAGATTAATAAGTTTAGGGGAAGAGTTGCTAAGAGATTACAATTTAAATCACATAGATACAAAGAAAGTTACTATCATGGGACTTCTAAGTACTATATATGTAATATTTAAACTAATTACTTACAATTAGAACTCCAATATACAATATACCATTTTATTAATAAGTGTTTTTGCTAAGTAAACTATTACATTCATTATGTTGATGTTTTTATATACATTCTTTTTCACTTGGCGATATGGTCAATCCATCAAATGATAGAGGCAGGGATATTGCTTCCACCCTTTCTCTAGCACAAGTAAACCTTTTGTATAAAAAATTATGCAATTGTAATTTAATAAAATTTTAGATTATTATGTTAGTTTTTTTAAGTTTTTGAACTTGTTTTGATTGTGTTATTGATGTTTTTATCACAATTTGATGCCTAGGGAAATGGAAAAGAACATATTACACAAGAACAAACACTTGTTGATACAATGGCCATAGTATTATGTGATGATGAAATTGCCTATAGCAATGACCCTATAACCATGTACAAATTTTTGGGCTTGTGATGGATCCAAATCCAACAAAAGAGAAAGAGGCTACGAGAAATTAATTGTGTCATAGATCATGTTGTCTAGAAGTTAGCAACAATGAGTCTTTTTCTTGGATAATAGTTTAATAAAGAATTATGTTTTATACTAACTTATGAATCATAAACCACAATATGTATGTTGTTTTACAAGAATTTTTGAGACCACACTAAGTTTTTCCACTTGATGAGGGTACTGGTGTAGCTCCTACAAGTATGTGATTTCAATTCTCAATCATCAAAGGGGACACTATTTTCTTCATGATTATTATTGATAGTTTTATATTATTGTTGTGATGTTTTTGCAATCTATATTTTGAAAAGACAATAAATGGTGTGAGTTTGTCTTTATTTTTTAGTCTCTAATGATGTGCATATGCCTACTTCCATGAGGCTAGCGAACACTCCAAGATTTTCAACTACAATATCAACAATAAGGAGCTTACAAAGATCCAGACCTACTGCAACTAGAGCTAGTAAATCCTTGTTTTGCTACATTTTGTTATGCGTTAAATATTATTTGATTTGTGATTTCTTGTTTATTTGAGTATAGTATGAAATTGGTTATCCTTTCTCAATGATAGGTATGCCTTCTCATGTTGATATAACTAATACCAATACTAGTGATAATTTACCAAGCTTTCCTAGAGTAGCTCATGTTATTTCTACTAGATCTTTGGAGACATTATTGTTGATGAAAAAGAAAGATATAATTCCTTTAAAAAAATTTGAGCTTCTATGTACTTTAAAATTATAATTATTTAGAGCACAATTGTAGTTTACTTATTCATAACTCATTTTTGACTAATGGTTTTGTAGGAAATGATCTTTTTATAATTTAACATTGAAGATATTTGGACCCACATTATGTAAAAGGTACATAGCTTGATATAATTGGTTGCTACATTTTTCTTTTCATCTATTCGTTGTAATATATTCAATGTACATAGCTTGAACTAATATATTTATCAAACAATTTTGCTTTTTGTTGAAAGGTGGAATGAGAAAGGCCCTAAATTAAAAGATCATGTCATAAAAACTATGGAGGATCTCTTTGGTCAAAATATTTTGAACAAAGTCTAAATTCTAAAAATAGTTTAAAAACATCTAAAGATTGTGAGAGACCAATACAGAAGGGCTCTAAAGCTCAATAGAAAGTATGAGTGTCCTCCTATGGTTTTAAAGCTAGAGTGGAATAAAATCATTGAAGATGTAAAATAGTTAAGACTAAGAGATAAAGGAATTAACCTACTTGATGAAGGAGCATCCAAAGGTATAAGGGCAATCCTGTGTCACCTAAAAAAATGTACTTAGACTTATTTTCTGTTTCATGTCTTTAGATTTTTGGATACCCATTTGGGTCAAATAAAGGTTCCAACTCTCACAGTTCCACTATCAGTGCATTTGAAAATCCTAAAAAAATAGGAGCATGTAATTTTCCCATCATTTTGGTGACCTAGAAGGTGTGAATTGACCAGATGAATGTAATTGTGATTTAGAGCATTCCAAAAAAAGAATTAGGTCAAAAGGCCCCACGGTTTGAAAGTTATTGCAATTTTTTGAGTTTTGGAGACCCCTTAAGAATGCTTCGAAGTCAAGTTAGGGGCATTAAATGACCTCAAAAAGGGCCAAAAAATGGGGGACGAGTGAAAATGTAAACGGTTTGTCAATCGGAGCTACGGTTGAAAAGTTATGCCTCCTGAAAGTTCGGTTACCGTTTCTGGATTCTTCTAGAATTGCATCGACTTCTAACACAGCTTTCGGAACCTTCTATTTGGTCGGTGGATGCCTACTAGCACTTTCTAGAATGTACTCCTAGTCCTTAACCCTTTGGGGTCTATTTAAGGAGATTTATGGCATTGTAAAAGGCAGTTCAGAGTGGAGTTTGAGAGGAGGTGCTAAAAGGAGAAATATTCTCCAGATTTATGCTATTGTAAGCGCTTAGGGCATGTTCAGAAGTTTATTTTCTCTGTACTATTTGTACTAGCTTATTTTCTCAGTTAATATAATTTCCCTTTTCTATTGTGTCCATTCTGTTCTTGGGTTGTGTTTCCATCACTACCACCCAAAAAAATAGGTATGTAGGAGTATTAATGTAATCATGCACAAATTAGTGATCTCTAGTTATTCATTAAACTTGAGTTTCTTAATATAACTCAATATAGAGACATTCTAAAAAATTGATGGGGACGCAACCCAACAACCAGAATAGACACAATAGAAAGGGGAAATTATATTAACTGAGAAAATAAGCTGGTACAAACAGTGCAGAGAAAATAAACTCAATACATGCCCTGCGGGCTTACAATAGCATAAATCTGGAGAATATTTCTCCTTTTAGCACCTCCTCTCAAGCTCCAATCCGAACTGCCTTTTACAATGCCAAAAATCTCCTTAAATAGACCCCAGAGGGTTAAGGACTAGGAGAACATTCTAGAAAGTGCTAGTAGGCATCCACCGACAAAATAGAAGGTTCCGGAAGCTGCGTTAGAAGTCGGTGCAATTCTAGAAGAATCCAGAAATGGTAGCCGAACTTCCGAGAGGCATAACTTTTGAACCATAACTCCAATTGACGAACCGTTTACATTTTCGGAAAGCTCTTGAAGCATTCTATAGCCCTATGGACCAGCTTCGCTCATCCCCCATTTTTCGACCCTTTTCGAGGTCATTTAATGCCCCAAACCTGACTTTGAAGCATTCTTAGGGGGTCTCCAAAACCCGAAAAATTGCAATAACTTTCAAACCGTGGGGCCTTTTGACCTAATTCTTTTTCTGGAATGCTCTAAATCTTGATTACATTCATCTGGCCAAGTCACACCTTCTAGGTCACCAAAATGATGGTCAAATTGCATGCTCCTATTTTTTCAAGATTTTTTAAATGCACTGATAGTTGAACTATGAGAGTTGGAACATTTATTTGAGCCAAATGGGTATCCAAAAATGCAAAGACATAAAATAGAAACTAAGTCTAAGTACATTTTTTTGGGTGACACAGGATTGCCCTTATACCTCTGGATGCTCCTGCATCAGACACCCAGGGTAGATTGAAAAGTGACCCTGTCACTTTATGGATGGTAGAGGAAATCCCAAATGGGAAACCTCAGCTGCTGAAATCCAAGTTGAGTCTTCGATCGGTCATCCTTTCCATTTGACCAAATACTCTTCATACTGCCTGTTTCTGGTACTCCTACCCACACGATGATCTAGAATGTCTTCTATCTCCTCCTTCTTAGAAGCAGGAATTGGACATGGCTCTAAAACCAACTCCTCATCAGCACCATCATCATGATACTCTGTCAAATCTGCAATGTTGAAAATGGGAGAAATGTGAATACCATCTGGTAGCTCCACCTCATATGCATTTCTTGAGTTATGTTTCTTCAAAATTTTGCAGGGGCCAAATTTCTTCATTTTCAGCTTGTTGTAAGTACCAACTGGAAATCTTTCTTTTCGTAAGTGCACCATGACAAGATCCCCTACTTGGAATTCCTTATGTCTTCTCCTTGCATCTGCCCTGGCTTTATACTCTTGATTCATCTTGATAATGTGTGCTTGAACCTCCTCATGTAGACGCATGATGTGTTCAGCAAATTCCTCAGCTTCAGCACTTGTTCTCTCCCCTTGTTCTATCCTCCTCAATTCTGGTGCAGTCCTTGGGCTATTCCCATATACAATTTGAAATGGTGATTTTCCAGTACTCCTATTTACAGAGTTATTATAAGCAAACTCTGCCTGTGGTAGAATCAAATCCCATCCCTTGGGCTTATCTCCAACTAAACATCTCAGCAAATTGCCCAAACTTCTATTTACCACTTCTGTTTGGCCATCAGTTTGTGGGTGATGTGTGGAACTGAATTTCAAGTCTGTTCTCAACTTCTTCCACAATGTCCTCCAGAAATACCCCACAAATTTAGTATCTCGGTCAGAAACTATACTCCTTGGAAGACCATGTAGTCTTACCACCTCTTTGAAAAACAAGTCTGCAATATGGACAGCATCATGAGTTTTGTGGCATGGAATGAAATGTGCCATTTTGGAGAACTTATCAACCACCACGAATACTGAGTCATTACCCCTTTGGGTCCTTGGCAATGCAAGAACAAAATCCATACTTATGTCCTCCCATGGTCTTGATGGAACAGGCAATGGCTGATATAGGCTAGTATTTTGACTAAACCCCTTGGCAACTTGACAAACCTGGCAACTTTGTACAAACTTCTTCACATCCTGTGTAATTTGAGGCCAAAAATAATGTTCTCTAAGAATGGCAATGGTCTTATCCCGACCAAAATGTCCTGCCATCCCTCCACTTTGTTTCTCCTTAATCAAATTTTCCCTCATGGAACTCCTTGGAATGCACAATTGACTACCTTTGAACAACATGCCATCCTGAATCAAATAGTCTAACCACTTGGTTCTATCTACAGCAACAGGTTCTTTACAAGCTTTCCATGCTTCAGCAAAATCAGGATCCTCGGGGTACAAATTCTTGAGTTCATCAAACCCAACTACTTCAACCTGCATTGTTGTAAGCAACAACTGTCTCCTACTTAATGCATCTGCAACCCTGTTAGATTTTCCACTTCGATGCTTTAACACAAATGTATAACTCTGCAAGAATTCTACCCACTTCATATGCCTCTAATTTAATTTACCTTGGCTATTTAGGTACTGTAATGCCTGATGATCAGTATACAAAACAAATTCCTTTGGCAACAAATAATGCCTCCATTTCTTTAAGGCCTGAACTATTGCATAGAACTCTTGATCATAAACAGAATACTTCTTCTTTGCATCATTCAATTTTTCACTAAAATATGCAATAGGCTTACCTTCTTGGCTTAATACAGCCCCAATAGCGCTACCACTAGCATCACAGTCCACCTGGAATACTTTTCTAAAATCTAGAAGTGCCAACACAGGCTGTTCAGTCACTTTCTTCTTCAGCAATTCAAAACTTCTCGCAGCTGCTATAGTCCATTTGAACTCTTTTCTATCCCCTCTTATTGTATCAGTTAGAGGTGCACATATGCCACTGAAATTCTTAATAAAATTTCTGTAAAAACTAACCAGACCATGAAATGATCTTACCTCAGTAGCAGACCTTGGAGTAGGCCATTCCAAGATGGCTTTTACCTTCTCTGGATCCATTTTGAGACCTTCAGGTGATATAACAAATCCCAAATAGACTAACTCCCTTTTTGCAAAGACACACTTCTTTAGATTAATTAACAGTTTCTCTTCCCTTAGCCTTTCAAGGACACTACGAATATGTAGTAAATGTTCTTCCAAATTCTTGCTGAAAATTAAAATATCATCCAAATAGACAATAACAAACTTTCCCAAGAACTTCTTAAGTACCTCATTCATGAGCCGCATGAAGGTGCTTGGGGCGTTCGTCAATCCAAAGGGCATGACTAACCACTCATAAAGACCCTCCTTGGTCTTGAAGGCTATTTTTCACTCATCTCCTTCTCGAATCCATATCTGATGATAGCCACTCTTCAAATCTATCTTTGTGAAGTACTGAGCTCCGCTCAAGCAGTCCATAAGATCATCCATCCTTGGTAAAGGAAATCGGTACTTGATGGTTATCCTATTTATAGTTCGAGAATCTGTACACATCCTCCACTCTCCATCCTTCTTTGGTACAAGTACTGCAGGTACTGCACATGGACTCAAGCTCTCTCGAATCAAGCCCTTCCTCAACAGCTCCTGAACCTGTCTATTTAGCTCCTCTGTTTCAGTAGCAGTCATCCTATGAGCAGCCTTGTTAGGCAAACTAGCTCCTAGAATCAGATCTATTTGATGACTGATTTGCCTTACTGGTGGCAATCCATCTGGAACATTATCAGAGATAATATCTCCAAATTCTCCTAGTAAATCTGAAACTTCAAATGGTATTTCACTACTACCTTCTTTATCTTTCCTAGGAATCAAAGCATAGCACATACGCTGATGTTTCATGCCATCTAAAAACTTCCTTCCATCAACAAGACAAATCCTAGCACTGCTACATACCTTTTCACCTTCCTTTTTCATGGGCTTCAATTTGTGGCGAACTCCATCCTTTGTCAGAGAGTATGTGTTTGCATGCCCATCATGTATTGCATGTCTATCAAACTGCCATGGTCTACCCAACAATAGATGGCAAACATCCATCGAAATAACATCACAAAGAACTTCATCATGGTAACTCCCAATTTTGAATTTTACTAAACATTGTTCACTTACCAGGACCTTATGATCATCTTTTACCCAAGAAATCCGATAGGGCTGGGGATGTTTCTCCCTCTTGAGCTTCAGCTTAGAGACCATCTCTTTAGATGCCAAGTTATCAGTGCTACCACCATCAATGATCACATCACAACATTTATCCTCACACTTGCATCTGGTACAGAACAAACTCCTCCGTTGTCCTGGTTCATTTTCACCACTTAGTAGGACTCTTTCATTTACCAAGGTCTCTCCTCTTTCTGCATCCTCTAAATGTGATGATTGTGCATCCTCATCCACATGAGCAATCCTAGCTTGGCCCTCAGCTCTCCTATCTGTCCTTCCTTGTCGTTGAGGGCATTCAAAGGCACGATGACCTTCTTCATTGCAATGGAAACAGGTACCACGGAAGCCTCCTCTTCCTTGCCCACGTCCTCTACCTCTTCCTCTTTGATTTCCAAAGTCTTGATCACGGGAGCGGTTGAAACCCTCATTCCTCTGGTTCTTGCTAGTACCCTCATCTTCATTTTTCTTTTGAGTTTCATTGCGGCCTCCAGATGATCTACCGCTTCCCCTTCCTCCTTGACCGTGCCCTCTTTGTCTTCCTTCAAACCTTTTACTCAACTTCTCTTCAACTCGTAGGGCAAACTGGTATGCTTCTTCAACGCTGGTCATTCTTACCAGACTTAGTTCCTCCTGGATGCTAGGTCGCAACCCACTGATATAACGAGCAACCTTCTCCTTATTTGCCTCTGCATGCCCTGCTCTAATCAGGAGTCGGTAAAACTCCTCTATATATTCTTGGACTGATCTTCCTGCTTGCTTTAACCCATGCATCTTCTTAAACAGATCAAGCTCGTAGTCCACAGGAATGAACTGCTTCTTCAATTTGTCCACCATGCGATCCCATCTTGTGATCTTCTCCTTTCCTCTTTTAAGTCTTTCCAGTTGAATCTCTTGCCACCATATTTTTGCATGGCCTTTTAGTTTGGCCTTTGCAAACTTAACCCTATCTGGGTCCCTTATATCCTCATACTCAAAGTATTCATCCAGTTCATTGATCCAGTCGATCAACTCATCTGGTTTCAAATTTTCTGAAAATATACCCACTTCAATTGTAGGTCTTTTCCCAAACCTAGAAATGGCCCTAAAAAGCCTTTCCTCTACAGGATTCAGAACTTCCCCGTCAACTTCCATTACTTCCTCTTCATTGTCATCTTCACTATTATCATCTGCGGCAATATTTGCTCCTCTACGAAGCTCCTCTTGCAATGCTTGTACCTATCTCTGGAGGGCTCTAACCTCCTTAGGATCAACAGCTCTGGCCCTTCCACCATGCTCTCTTCGTGGAGGCATCTTCTAGCTTGAACCCACAACCACACAGTCCTGGTGCAAACTGCCTCACAGTCGGCGCTCTGTCTACACACTCAGGAAAACCCGCTCTGATACCACTTGATGGGGACGCAACCCAACAACCAGAATAGACACAATAAAAAGGGGAAATTATATTAACTGAGAAAATAAGCTGGTACAAACAGTGTAGAGAAAATAAACTCAATACATGCCCTGCGGGCTTACAATAGCATAAATCTGGAGAATATTTCTCCTTTTAGCACCTCCTCTCAAGCTCCAATCCAAACTGCCTTTTACAATGCCAGAAATCTCCTTAAATAGACCCCGGAGGGTTAAGGACTAGGAGAACATTCTAGAAAGTGCTAGTAGGCATCCACCGACAAAATAGAAGGTTCCAGAAGCTGCGTTAGAAGTCGGTGCAATTCTAGAAGAATCCAGAAATGGTAGCCGAACTTCCGGGGGGCATAACTTTTGAACCGTAACTCCAACTGACGAACCGTTTACATTTTCGAAAAGCTCTCAAAGTGCTCTATAGCCCTATGGACAAGCTTTGCTCATCCCCCATTTTTTGACCCTTTTCAAGGTCATTTAATGCCCCAAACCTGACTTTGAAGCATTCTTAGGGGGTCTCCAAAACCCGAAAAACTGCAATAACTTTCAAACCGTGGGGCCTTTTGACCTGATCCTTTTTCTGGAATGCTCTAAATCTCGATTACATTCATCTGGCCAAGTCACACATTCTAGGTCACCAAAATGATGGTCAAATTGCATGCTCCTATTTTTTCGGGATTTTTAAATGCACTGATAGTTGAACTATGAGAGTTGGAACCTTTATTTGAGCCAAATGGGTATCCAAAAATGTAAAGACATAAAATAGAAACTAAGTCTAAGTACATTTTTTTGGGTGACACAGGATTGCCCTTATACCTCTGGATGCTCCTGCATCAAAAATTTAACAAACTATCTCATGTGGAGTGCCTATGAAGCCTTGACTCTTCTAAATCTTTCCTTCAAAATAGTAAATGCCACTGGGTGAGAAACTTACCTATTTTACAACTGCTCCATACCAATTCCACTTCATTCTAAATAAAATAATGATAGGAAGAATGAGAATCCCCTTGATTAATCACATAAATTTGAATGTAATCCACCCTATAGATACTAGACAAAGCCATGCCATCAAGTATTTAGTTAGAGATACAAAAATAGCTAAGAATCTTGCAAACTAAACTTATCCAAAAAAGAAATCTATACCTCTAATTGTCATAATTTTTTTAATTTTTTTTTGTAATAATGATGCTTGTAATTTAACTTTTGGTGTATATAGGAAGCTCAATTCTACAAGAGGGGATTGTTAATGTTAGCTACAATGATGAAACACCATAATCTTGATTCTCCACATGTATAAATAGAAAGAGTTTTCTTCTACTCCTCAAAATTGTATAAATTCCTTGGTGTGCCCTTTCAAGATTCAAAGGTGTGGGTTTGTGTTAATCTAAATATTAGGTAGGAGGTAAAATATAGAGAATTTTTTTATATAGATAGTATATTTATGTTTGTCGAGCATGTTGGTCTGGAAAACATGATAACACTACTATAGTGACTTTAGAAGAACTTTGGGACATAGTAACTACATCTAAAACAAAAATAATGTAGTCATCAACAAACTCACCAAGCATTAGTCCCATATACATATTAGGGTTTGATTGAATTTGATCCCCATACAACCATCCTATTTACTCATGTTCATCATGTCCCTATACAAGATTCAAATGCACAACATGTGGATTATGTTCTTTAGGAATTTGAACTAGATTAAGAGATAACCTATGAGAGTTTATTTCATCCATTTCATAGTGTTTGACATATCAAAGTGTTCATCATCAACACCAATGTTCTATTTGATCATTAGAGAAGGGGAAGGCCACACTTTTCTTATGTCTATGTCCTAATTTTGTGTCCAAGTAATGGTTTGAGTGCCTAGTCTAGTGCCTATACCATTTGACTTTTGAAAGTCATCCCAATGGATGCAATCTTGTTGATCTTTTGTTGAGAATGGATCATGATTGGGACCATGAGTGGTCTACACTATTGAGGTGATTTGTTTCATGTTTATGTATCAATTGCTTTGATTATGTTTTAGCTAACTTCTAAGATTATGATGTGATTTATGGTTCACTGAGGTTTGTGCTAGTGGTTACCAGGATTGATGTGGTATCATGATATTATTCTATGACTACCTTGAGATGTGTGCAGAGATTGCACTATGTACTATTACCCTGCTACACTAGACTAGGTTCTTGTAGTAGTGTTTAGTCACGTTTATGATTGTGTTCACTTATGTGTTTTAAGTGCCTTTTTGTTGTTCTTTAATCAACCTTTATTAAATGCTTAAATGATTAGAAATGGACTATATATTTGGATTATTTGGTTATGTGCTATAAACATTTACCTTGTTATATTTCGATCTGAGAGATATGTGTTACTTATGTTATTTTTTACATTTGAGAGGACCTGAGGGTCAGATGTTATACTTTGATTTTAGTATCATAGATTTTAGACTACTGTGTTTTTGAGTTGATCATTTTGCATGATGATGCCATTTTGAGATGACAGTGTGTTTTATGATGATATCTAGTTATCTAGTATTTGGGCATACCTCTAATTATGTTATGTGATGAATTTAATGCGATGGTTATTTACTTTATTCTTGTATTGTTATGCTTTATGCGAACATGAGTGATGTAAATATATTATTTCAATATAATTAAATAAATGGTTAAATTAGGCGATTTAATGCATTTATTGCTCTGGCTATGGTCAACATATCCTTATTTTAATTATTTAATTAAACCTTTCAATGATTATTAAATTTGAACTTATTTGCATTATGTGATTAGACAAGTGAGTGTGTTAGTGCATTTAGAGTTTTGCATTGTTGCAAAAGTTGTTACGGAAATTTTTGTATTTTTGGGTTTCAAGCTTTCTAATTGATTTATTTTAATTTCTAGCAAATTTTCCATAGATGAATTCCTAGTACTAGGAATAGCTTATTTTCATTTGAGTTGATTCGAGGTTTAGCTAGGTTGGTTGGTTATTTTCCGTAATTGATTATTCACTCTAAAAGTGAATAAATATCCAAAAAGGAATTTAATTCCTCACTTCTCACTTTTGAATTAGAAAGTTTGAGAGTAAAACCCAAAATCATCTTTATGAGGATTTACTATTTTGTTCGTTGTGGGAGCTATGGGCATGGGATCGTCATGAGGTTGAGCTCGTTGGATCCAGCTCAGGAAAACCTTGGATTTCTATGATTTTGAGCTACTTCTATAGGCTATTTATGTAATGGTTCAGATTCCCATTTTTTCCTTTTAGCTATGAGGTAGGGCTTTCTTGTTTTATTTTTTTTGCTTCATTTCTACTTTTGTTTTTGGTAGCCATTTGGCTGGAGGTTGAGAACTAGTGTTCCCCTCCATTTCTATTTGCTGGTTCTACTCGGTTGGTCGAGTATGAACATTTCCTTATTTTTTGAGATGAGGCTTTGGGGTTTTATGCCATTATGCTAGTCATTTTTGCATACAGTGTCTGAACTTGATTATTTTTGAATTTTTGGGGGTTTTGTACCCAAAGGTCAAAAGGGTTTTAATTTCAAAGTTTACCAAAAATTTGGGGTTTTTACCTAATTTTGTGTGTTGCCCTATTTTCTCAAGTTTTCTTGGCACAATGTGGGTTGTTGACCTGAATGATCCATTTGGATATCAGTCAGACCACTATTGAACTTTTTTTGTTGCATTGGGATGCATGTCACATCCATACTCCTGAAGTTGTGTTTAGTTGAGTGATTTTTATACCTATTGTTATGGTTTCTTTTGGACCCTTGTTATTGTTTCATGGACACTAGGATTCAAGTTGAATCCATGTTCCCAGATTGAGGCTAGTTGAGTGAGTTCATGATGCTTCATCTTCCTACATCGTTGAGATTCATGTAGAATCCATACTCTTAGATTAAGGCCGGTTGAGTGATTTCATGATGTATGGATTAATTGGCTTGGGATTCATGTAGAATCCATCCTCCCGAGTTGCTTTTGGTTGGGTGTTATATTTTTCCATTATTTTTTCATCTTGTCCTTATTTTTTGATCTTCATAATGGTGGTGCGCCACACACAAGTACATGTGCATACATTTGTCGGGTGACTTGCAAGGCTCGATCATCCATGGTACATCTAGGAGTTATGATCATTGGGGTTGGGATGGGAGTATGCCTTCCCATGGGAACTTGTCATAGGATGAGCATGGGTAGGGTAGGTTAGCATATGGAGGGGGCTTCTATCTCATAGCCTAGTGATCATGGTGCCATGGGTTGGTAGAGGAAGCTTTATATAAGTGATAACTAAATAAAATGTGTGAATGGTAATAAAATTTAAGATAATAAAATGTGTGAGCACTCGATTAAGTTTGAGGACACAATGTGTGAGCACCTATTTAATTTTGAGGACACATGATCTAAGCTTGTGCTTGTTCATGTCAAGTGACTCTCCATGATGTTAGTCCCTACTTAGTAGCCTATTGAGTGTCTGACTAGGACCTATACTCCTTGCATTGTCTTAGGTTCTTGGTTACAATCATCATATTGTATGGCATGAATGTTAGCCATGGATGTTGTTTTCTGTGTTTGTGGATGGATCATTATCTCCATTAGCATAGTGGGTGTGGACCTATGGGTACCATGTGGTTGGGAGGCGTAGCTACCTATAACACTGCTAGGGGCCAGTGTACAGAGATGGTCTTTTGTCCTAGTGCGACTATTGCTTGATATTTTCACTTGATACTTCATGTTTTGGAGTATGTTTTTTTTTTTTTTATGCTTTCATTGGAATGCTTAGATATCATGTCTAGATGATGTTAGTTTATTTGATGCATTCCAATGTTATGATGTTTAGCATATGACTAGATGATGTGAATTTTTGTATTAGATTATCTATTGCTTATTGGTTTAGCATGTTAGATTTTTTTATTATGATGATTAGTATGTGATAGGTGATGTTATCTACTGATAGGAATATCTTATGCTTTACTACTAGCATGTTAGATTTCTTTATGCTTATATTGTAGCATATTTTGGTAGTGATGTCCCTATTACAATAGTACCAATGATCTGGTCGATGGCTTGGGATGTTATGCATGAGGGATGACCACGATCCACAATGGTCTTATGATGCTATTGATGGTTGGGAGGAACCACATACTTAGTTAGTTTTTTAGTTATTGTGATGTTATTTTTGTACATTGCAATGTTGTTTATGTTCTCCATAATGTTGTTTCAGTATGTTCTGTTATTTCTATGATTTAGATGGATAGATGTTCCTCTTTCTTGTTCCTTGGCATATTGTTGATTATGCACTCAAGTGTTCACTTCTTGATCTATGTGGATCTATTACTCCCTAGTGTGGAGGTTCTAAACTTAGTTTTTCTCTATTTTTCCCCTTTTGTGTTTTCCTTAAGTGTTTTTGAGTTTCTATGGATGATAGTTTATCAGTATGGTACAACACAAAGATGTATCACATGCCCATTGAAACTTTGTCATGGATCCACTAATTCTATTGCATGCCTCTTAGAGAATTTCACCTCCTTATAAGAAATGTCATATGACACCCTTAAAGTGTCGCACACCTTAAGGAGAAGAATCACCCAATCCCTAAAAATGTCACCTTCCTTCTTTAGAAATGTCATGTGATACTTTTCTATGTTGTATTTAAGGATCACCTAATTTTTGTAAAAACCTACATGGGAAAGCAGCATGCACTTTTTGGTATGGTCTAAAATTTTTGAGAGTTGATTTTGATACCCTCTTTGGTGTTCTTCAATCCTATGGTGTCGCATTTTGGATCAAAGTTGTTTCTATTCTAATCTAGTTTTGCATCTTTCTATTGTAGTCCTTTAGGGTTTAGAATATATTGATTAAGTATAAATTGAAATTAAATATATGTAAGTAATTAAATATACATCAACTTATACTTAAGATATATTTTAATATATGTGATGATTCATTTGATATGGGTTTCATACCTCTGTAGGCTAAGATAAAGATTCTAGGAAATTTTAGGGCTTCAGGATTTCAGACAACCAAATTTTAGAATTCTACATTTTACCCAACACGGTGTTTTTTTGATGATTCATCTGTCTTCAAGCCCTCATCATGAGTGTGGTTGTTTTTGGCCTCTATTTGTGACTAGCTATTTGGTAGTGGTGTTTGGAGATTCGTTGGTTATTAGGATTGTGGTGAAGTCTTCTGTTGTGATCTTTGTGATCCCTGTATGATGTTTTCATGTGCATTCATACTTGTAAAAATAAATATTTTGGCTTTTATTTCATCCTTGTTTCCAAGGATCTCCAAGCAGGGCATTACACCTAGATTCAGTGCTAGAACCCTAATTTGGTGATCACAAATTACAAAATGCCCTCTACCAGTATTAGATAAATGAATTCTCACGCAATTGTAAAATAAAAAAAATAATATTATTCATTTGGAATATAACAAATATGTCATAAATTGAATTGATTAAAATATGATGGAAACCATTATTGGAAATACTGACGACTAAGCTAAGTTATTGAGAGGGGAGGGGTGAATTAGTAACTTCTAAAACTTTAACAATTTCAATTCTTAATCTAATTAGTATCTAATCTAATTGTATGCATGAGAAACTAAAAACATGAAAGCATCCATAACACTTTGACACAAAGAATTGGTGATCTAGATACCTTCCAAATAGAAAGTAAAACTAGGGTGGGGATGATACTCACAAACTTCAATATTGCAGCATAAAGTTACCTTGCTAAGGCTTAAGTTGATCACTTTTGATGATCTATCATGTTAGGAACAATTAGGACTATTAGGTCCACCTTTTGAGAGTATTTTACAAACATATAATGAAGTATGCACTCAATAAAGAGATTTATGAAAGATTGTTAGGTCTACCTTGTTAAAGGATTTAACTAGTTCACCTGTTAGGATGAAGCAATTGTAGATCTCTGATTTGCAACTAGGTTTGCTAAAAGAGATTCCTTTGTGTATTGATCACCTTTCTGTGATAAATATGTCTTTTCTGCTCCTTATGTTGTTATGGCCTTTAAAATTTCCTCTTTTTCTATTGCATTCATAACATGCATTTTCACATACAAATTCACATTACATTGATATGGTGCAATGCATTACATATATATACCAATCTAAATTGTATAATCAAAAAATTTTCCATGATACAAGTTAACACAAATATTACAAAGTTAGCCCACATGAAGACACATGGGTTCTACAGGGTAAGTTAGTGAGGTTTTGATAGTTGACATCCACTGTAAATGCTCGGCATTAGCATGCACTTTGTAGACATAGAAGCTTGGTCCATACTAATCACTTTAAGGTAGTCTTGAAATCGGTCTGCACTGGTGACTTAGTAGAAATTGTGCAACTTGGAAAACATTAAATCACTTGGTTAGCATAGAGTAGCTCAATTAACACTTGCTTCACATTGCATGAACTGTGAACTTGGTAAGCATGCTAGTGCTCGGTAACCATTAATAAACTCAGCATATGCTAAAATGCATGGTTTAAACTACTAGACTTTACACTAACTAAATCTACTCAGTAACCACTCGGATTTGTCCAGAGGACTTGGTAGCAACTGTAGAACTTGGTAACAACTAAAATTCTTGGAAAACACTATAAATTTTTCAATAATCTTGGTAGCTATACACAATCTAAATAAGTGTGTGTCACTAATAACAATCTTGGCTAATATGTCAACAATATCCCCCTTTGGCATTAGTGAGAAAAACACTTATTAGCCAAAACTAAATACCTTGTATTCATTACCACGTGATACTAGCTCAGTAGAGTATACTATATTTTTTTGATATTTTTCAAAATTGATTTTGTAAGGTATATATAGTATACTATACATATTTTTCTATATACAACAATTCTTATTGATCATTTCACACTTGTTACTAGTTCTCCCCCATAGAATATTTCTCCCCCATACTATCTTCTATCTTTCTCCTCATACTATGTGTCTCTCCCCCTTTTTGATATTAATGCCAAAGATTTATTCTAACTTATTTACATAGAAAAACCAAAATGGGATAATAATTTAGAATGTACCTTGAGAATTATTCCCAAGGTTTTATCCCAACTTTCTTATAGGACCTTGCATGTATGAAGTGCTATTAGTTCAATCATATGATCTGCAATAGAGATGTTATTATCATGGATTAGAGTTTTTGAATATAGAATATGTTTTTACATTTTATCCATGTTTGGAAGGATCATATTGTATATGCCAATTAATGTTGATCTGATCCTTGCTTCTTCTCTTAGCAATTCAGCTTGCATGTTTGACAAAAATATGATTTTATTGAAATGTGCAGAGCTTGAACTAGGGTCAAGTTGTAGCTATTGAGCACTAGCCTCTAGATCTATATCTATTTTGGCCCATTTGTCCTTTATTTCCTTAGTGAACTTTCCTTTGTGAACTTAGAGAAATCACATAGTTTCCCAAAAAGTGATGACACATTTGAATAGGACATTTCAAAATTGAAAAAAATTGTAGAAAGCTCTACTTGATGAATAGCTATTTTCTGAGAAATGCACTCTAATACTTTACTATTAAATTTCTTTTTAGCCTTTTCCAGTAGCTTATCTTGTCCATTGGTGTCCTCATTGAATTTTTGCACTTCTTTTTCTTGTTGATACAAAATAGGTTGAGAAGAATCAATCTCAATTCTTGTTGCCTCTATCAAAATGTTCTTGGCATCTTCAATTATCTTATACTCTTATCTCTCTCCTCTCTTAGTCTTTACTATTTAGCCTTTTTCTAGAGAAGTTCACCAAATATTTGCATTTGGTCTGGAGCAAGCTTGTAAATATCCCAATTGGGGATTACTATTTCCTCATCTAAATCAATGCCTTCCTCTATCTCCTTTCCTTTCCCCAAAAATTTTGTGCTTGATTGAACCTTAGGCTCAATTGTCCTTGCACTTATTGCTTTCATTTCCAGAATGGAAACAATGGTAGACATACTTGGGCTTGTAGTAAAAAATGATACTATACTAACTAAGGGAATACTTACAAAAAATACTTGAAGAATCAAAAACTGATGAAGCCAAAATTGTAGTACCCAATACTAAAT
The DNA here is from genome assembly GCA_028749045.1 of Cupressus sempervirens. Taxonomy (NCBI): domain Eukaryota; kingdom Viridiplantae; phylum Streptophyta; class Pinopsida; order Cupressales; family Cupressaceae; genus Cupressus; species Cupressus sempervirens. The sequence continues at coordinate 814,157,474 of CM053786.1, forward strand.
TATTCAATGCTAGTGCACTTACCACTAATGTACTCAAAACTGAAGAAGCTAGTTTATCCATAGTTAATGATGCCAACTCAATTGATGAAGGAGTCTACAAATCTGAAGATGAAGTAGAAGTTACTTCTATCAATGATGTTTTGAGTTAAGTAGGGGCAAAGAGTGATTGGACATTTAATATATCACTAGTGGTCACAATCAAACTTGCTAAAGTTGTCTCCTTACTTGATGTAGTCAATAGTTTTCTTGGGGAGTGAGGAAAAGAGGCAATGATTGCTACAACTAGTTTGACTGTGTTAGTCTCCTCATCATCTTTCTTTTCTTCCTTGGTAGCCTCTTGCTCCTTTTATTCTTAATAATCAACCATAATAAAATTATTTGATCCTTCATCATCCTCATCATCCTTGTCTTCATCATAATCATCATCATCCTTTACTTCAACTAGAAATTCACTTGGTTTGTGAAGATGATAGACATTTCTCCAAATATTTGTAGCATTCCTCACAACATACTCAATATCTTTCATTAGAATCAAACATGTATTGAATTTGAGAGTAATATTATGTTCATTTTTCTTCAATGATTCTTTTACCTCTACATCTAATATGTTGAATAATAGACGTGTCAAGGTTTGTGCATGTATGTCTTTGACTGTTTGTTTGGCATGTTCCCATCTTGGCTTGATTTTGTCCAATAGGACAGTGGGAATCTAAGAAGTTAGCTGGTTAGGGGAGCACTTCCATTGTCCCATTTTATCCATGACCAAATCTTCTATTTATTTTTGCTTAATGTCAGTCCTAGTCTCATACTTCAATGCCTTGAAGTTTGTTATACCGGCTCCATCTTTCAATTCCTTTAGCCTATCTTGGAAGGTGGGTGGAGGTCTACTAAATATAATGTCACCTCCTTCCTTTTTATCTTTCTTTCATGACCCCCTTGTGAAGATTGTAGTGGATGGCTTTGGTTGCTTGGTGATGATCACCTTGCCCTTCTTCTTCAAAGGTTCTTCTTTCTCAAATTCTTCCTCATCCTCTACGTCCTCCACATCCTCAACTTTTCTCTCGATAATAAGAGAGGTGAAATTGATTTCACCTTTGGTATCCTTCTCTTTCCTTTTTGACCACCTAAGGGAGCTTTATTTCAAGTTCAATATTGGCCTTTGCTTCATCATATGTTCCAAAGTAAGGGGCCTTGGGATTGACTAGTTCATTGATAAGAGCTTCAATGATGTCTTTTGTTTCATCAATATTCACCTCATAGCCAAGAGGTTTCACCCACACAATTCTAGGCCTAACTACTTGGATATACACCTTGTCACTATCCACCATGAAGCATACATTATTCTTATAGTCTTCAACTAACTTCTTCAAAATTTTGAACCTATTGTTCATTTTCTCCTTGAGCACATTGAAGTAGTTGTCCATGATATTGCTATAGTTCTCACTCATCTCGGTAATATACTAATTTATTTTGTAGAGTATAGGCACATCTTTTCTCTAAACTATAGTCCCTTTAGAAGGGAAGAACTTGTGTACATAAAGGAATAGGTAGGTTAACAATGAACCAAACTTGCATGGGTTGTTCTTTGATGTTCTTATGCTTTCCATGTTTTTGTTGAACAATCTCATCAATAGGTTAGCAAGGTCATATGACAAGTTGTTCGTAACCACCTTGTATGCCAAATCCATGGCTTCACATGACACATTGTTTAGTTGGCTTGAACTATATATTTTGTGTTCAATAACATGATTTCCAAATTTTAATTCTACATCAGCTACACTACTAATTTTCATTCCTCTACCATCCCATTCAGCTAGGGTTTTCTTCTCCACCTCTGCTCAATGTAAGGTTTTGTATTTTTAATTTTGGCTATCATAGGGAGCCCATTGATTCAATGAATCATCTTCTTTGTTATCAAAATTAGTTGTTCTAACCACAACTACCTATTATGCACCCAGTTGAGGATAAGCCTAATCTATTTGATTTGAAATTGTTAGGGCATATGAGAGATATGTGTCAACCCTTTAGTTTCCAAATTTTGATGCTAAAGTTTTAAGGCTCCATTCACACATAGCTGACCTAGGGAATTATCCATTTCTAGTGTACTAATTTCTTGAATAACACATTTGAAATTAGTATGAATGTCATTGATAAGAAGTACCTTAGGAGGAATTTGGAATTGAACTCTACTTGGATCTAGGGTTTTAGAAATCATAGGAGTGAGCTTGAAATATGGCACCTTCCATTCAACTCCACAAACCAACATGTTAGATCCTTGCTTAACCTTGCTACTGCTAGATGCCATTTTTCTTGATAGATTGAGAGAATTTCAAAAAAAAATTGCTAGAAATTTGCTCAAATTGCTTTGATTGCATTGAAATTTTCTCTTTGCAATAGCACTTAAAAATTCATGGTAAGAAATGAATTTGATTCGATGCCTTTTGATAAAATTTCACCATTAATGCTTGGTATGAAAGTAGATATGTTGATAGACTATCATCCACTACATGACATTGAACACTTGCTGACATCTTTATGACTCGATAACCATAGGTGTCTTTATTACTCCTCACCTTTCTTAGTAGAGTTTATGACCTAACCTTACTTGACAGAGAAGGTAACTTGGTAATAATTGATACCAATCTTGCATAGTGACCCCTTTGTATCCTAAATATAGATTTGGATCTTTGTCACCTTTCAACTAGAACTAATTCAAATATCTTCTTTGATAGCTTTGTTTCAGTTCTCCCTTGAAAACTTGATTAGAAATGGTAGAGTCACCCAATTATTGGGTGACTTGACCATCATTTCTTGGATTAGTATCCTCGCTCGAACTAGGAATTGATTTCTATCCCATTTTCTTTCAAATGCTATTATCATTTGCCTTCTTTTCATCTTCAATTCTACTAGTATTCATAGAATTCTTGGCAAGATGACCAAGTTCTATACAAATGAAACATCTTTTGATAGTATCTCTTTTCCACATATGATGTTTAACACAATTCATACCAATGTGTCCAAATTCTCCATAGTAATGACATCTACACTAGGTATTGTAGTCCTAACCAAATATTGCTTTCACAATTTCCTCTACAAGATTCAATGCCTTCCTTTTGCATTTTGATGCCTTGTGTCCATGTTTCTTACATTTATGACAATTGCCTTCAAATCTTGGTTTGTATTTGCATTCATTAGCCCTATGACCATGTTTATTGCAATTGTAGCATTTTCCATTGAATTTTTCTTTCCCATTGCTCCAAAATTGTTTGATGTATGATCTATCTTACCATAGTAATTGCAAGTAGGTCTTAGATTCTTTTGAGAACCTTGTTTGGAAGATTTACCTTCTTCTTTATATCCAATTCCTACTTTCCACTTTTGTCTATAGAGATTTTTCTCATTTAATTGATTCATGTTTGCTTGGAATTTCATCATCCTTTCATTGACTTGCCTTTCAAAATTTAGATCATTCTATAATCTTTCATTCTCTGATCTCAGGGTCATGATTTCTTCATTTGCATTGGTGAGTTGATTGATGAAGTCAGCTTGCTAGAGGGATAGATGTTGAATCTCGTTATCTTTTGATTCCATTTCTTTTTTTTCTTTTTTTTTTCTTTTCCATGATTTCACATAGCCTTATTGACTAGATTTCTTACTCTCTTCTTAGTTTCCTCACTTCTTCTTGTCATGAACCATTCGTCTCTAGGAGTTCTTTGATTACATCATTTTCTTCATCTAAGTTGTGAATGTCTTCAATTCTTTCTTCAATGTAGAGATGATTATTCATTTGGTTTTTAATTTCCTTTCTTCTTTTCATGGATTGGGAAAGTTACTCCTTAGCTTTCTTGAGTTGGGCAATGGCTTTGTCAAGTCCAAATATCTCCATATCCTTGATCTCTACTCATGTTGTTAAACTTTCTCTTCATAACCTTAAAGCTCTGATACAAGTTTTGGATGTATTCAAGACTAAGCTAAGTTACTAAGAGGGGAGGGGTGAATCAATAACTTCTAAAAATTCAACAATTTCAATTCTTAATCCAATAATCCAACTAGTAATTTGATCTAATTGCATGCATGAGAAACTAAAAACATGAAAGCATCCATAAAAATTTGACACAAAGATTTGGTAACCCATAAACCTTCCAAATAGAAAGTAAAATTGGGTTGGGGATGATACATAAAAACTTTAGTACTATAGCATAAAGTTGGCATGTTAAGGCTTACATTGATCACTTCTAATGATCTACCCTATTAGGAGAAATTAGGACTGCTAGGTCCACCTTGTGAGAGGATTTTACAAACATAAAATGAAGTATGCACTTGTTAAAGAGATTTATGAAAGACTATTAGGTCTACCTTGTTAAAGGATTTGACTATTTCACCTATTAGGATGAAGCAGTAGTAGATCTCTAATTTACAACTGGGTTTTCTAAAAGAGATTCCTTTGTGTACTGATCACCTTTCTATGGTAGGTATATCTTTGCTACAGCTCATGTTGTTATGGCCTTTACAATTTGTTCTTTTTTTACTGCATTCATAACTTGAATTTACACATACACATTTACATTATATAGATATGGTACAATACATTACATATATATACCAATCCAAATTACATAATCATGAATTCAACCATGATACAAGTTAACACATATATTACAAAGTTGGGCCACATGAAGACACATAGGTTCTAAAGACTAACTTGGTGAGGTTCTTGTACTCGACATCCACTATTAATCCTCAGCATCATCATGCACTCAGTAGACATAGAAGCTCAGTCCATATTGACCACTTTCAAGTAGTCTTGAACTCAATCTGCACTGGTGACTCAGTAGATATTGTGCAACTCATCAAACACTGAATTACTTTGTTAGCATAGAGTAGCTTGGTGAAAACTAGCTTCACATTACATGAACTACTAACTTGGTAGGCATTGCAATGCTTAGTAACTAGTGATAAACTCAACATATACTAAGTGCACAATTTAAATTGCTAGACTTTACACTAACTGAATTTGCTCAATAATCACTAGGATTTGTCCAAATGACTCGGTGGAAACTATAGAACTTGGTAACAACTAAAATACTTGGGAAACACTATAAACTCTTCAATAAGCTTGGTAGCTATACAGAATCTGAATAAGTTTGTATCACTAATAACAAACTTGACTAATATGTCAACAACAATGAGATGTTAACAAAATTGTTTGGAAGTACATCATTTGCTAAAACACTATAACTTATGGTAGATTGCATGCTTAGAAAGTTCTATAATGTTAACAATCATCAAATATCCTTATGACACTAACAACATGCTTGAAGCATCAAGCACAAACTACAACATGCAATTTGCACCATATTTGTACCACCCCAAAATCAACATACTATGGAAATAATGACATGTTTATTTGGATTGTGGATTTTGGGAGATATTTTTAGAAGTGTTACTATGGATTTATATAATCTAACATATTTCTAAGTTTACATATATAGGCTATAGGACACATCAAAGGCTACACAAGCTAGGAAAGAGAAAGTTGGTCAACACCTTCTTGGCTCTAGTGGATATTTGAAAATTTACTCATGCCTTGTAAGTAGCAGTAAATGAAATGTCATATGAATTTTTTTACATAAAATTAAAAATAAGAAATGCATTCAATATTGACAATATTATTCAAAGAATGTAGGGTATTGAATTTAATCTAGCACCCACACAAGAGGACAAAAAAATTAACTTCAAGCAAGGCTATAAAGTAGTGGTTGCCCACCACTGGTGCACAAATTCTAGTGGCCAAAGAGATGTATAAGATTTTGGTACACCAATTTGTACACAAATAAATATGGCTAATGAATAATAACAAAAATTGAGAACTTAATGAGAAATAATCTATTTGATGTTAATTTGAAACAATGATAACAATGCACTCATGACATATTACTACAGCCTACTACTCCCATCATAGATCTTAGTCATGATGACAATGGCATGAGTCCTACACATTAAGAAGGTCTTGATGTGCATCACAATGATATAGGTACATAGTAAATTTTTATTAAAAATTAATAATGTAATTATTAATAAAATTTAACATCTTAAATTATAATTGGTGTAACCTTAATGTGATAATTTTTGAGTATACAAAGCATGATGTTAGTGTTGAGCATGTTGAGGCTGTGGCTAAAAAAAATGTGAGAGTAGATGATGTGGCACTATTAGGTAAATAAAAATCCCTATTATGTTCTTTAGAATTAATGAAATACTTATAACATTAAAAAAAAAAAAAACAATTAAACTCATTTATTTCTTATTGCAGAGGTACACTAGCCTTGTCCTCAAAAAAAAGAGAGAAAGCCTCATGTCAAAAGATTAAAACCACAAGAGCCACAAGAGAATGTCAAAGATAGTCACAATGTGCCTATTAGCCTTTATCTCCAACAAAAGAAAAAACAAAAGAAGAAATGAATGTTAAAAACCTTATTTGATGATGAATGTGTTGATGAATTTTGATGAATATTGCTTATTAATGAATGTTGTTTGAATATAATGATTATGTGGTCACAAATTATTGATGAATGTTTATACATATTAATTATATGTTGTGGTAATGAATTTTATATGATTATAATGATTCAATTATATACTTCTAAAATGAATGAATGAAATATTTACTTACTTGTTAATTGGAAATTTAGAGTGATTATAGGGGGGGAGAGGCTAAATGAACTTCCGCCTTCATGTGGTTGGCCTTGATAAGTAGAGAATATGAAAGGATTCTTGAAACTGAGTGAATATCAAACTAAACCTATCAAAAATAAATAAAAATATATGGTCCCATCAATTTTTCCCAAATGGCTTGCCAACTTGACACTCAAATTGTTGAGTTAGCCTTGTCTAGTCAAGTGGACATCTTTGGAAAGGTCATTTACACATTTCTCTCTTCTTATGTATTATTTTAGTATGGAGCAATTTACTTTTTAGGGAAAGATGAACACATGATCCATGTAATTCATGGTGAGGGGAATCCTTTTGGAGAGAACAAGTTACAACTTAGTTTTGATGACTAATATGGGGCAGTAGCTAATTGGTATGAGAGCATGATGTCTTTGGAACTTGCATTGGCATGTTTATGGTTTTACTTTTGTTGTATCTTCATGAATTTTCTTTACAACTCAAGGCATGATGATGTTTTGTTTCAGAGTAGAACAATGAAAAATTGGTGGAGATTTGCATAATGTTTGAGGACTCATTCAACCTACTTCTAGGAGAGTTAAAGAGATAATACTTATAGTCATAGTGTGACATAGAGTCTACAAAAATTATTCATTTTGGTATCATAGTTAGAAAGTCAAAAGCCATATCATTCACACTAATTCTATTATTTTTCTATTTCATTCAATGAGGGTATTACTTGAACATAAACACACAAACTCATAGGTTCATCTATTTAGTCACATTAAAATATTCTATTTACTACAAATGCTTAGAATTTTTTTCATGTTTATAAAGTCATAAGCCATACCATTCATTTTAATTCTGGTGGAACAATCATGATTTTATATTTTTTATTGAATGAAGGTATTACTTGAACATAAACATAAAAAATAAGTGGTTCATATGTTTAGTTTCATTATAATATTTTATTTACAATAGCATATAACTGTACCATGTTGTGTTGATATGCCACATGTATGAACAAATACTTAGAATTTGTTCATGTTGACATGTTAAGCAAGTTTTTAATTATTATCATTGGTATTTTTGTTGATATTGAGTTAAATGACAAATGAATAGTAGGGTGCTCCATGATTTTCTTTCTTCTATGACTATCCTTGTTTCATTACATTTTTTCAATTTTTTTTTTTTTTTTACTATAGATCATTTAGCCAACTTTAAACTATATTAAGATGTATTTTATGGTGGTGCTCCTTTCATTTGGAGAGAGAGGGATATTCATTTATTAGATGTATGTGTGATAATACTCTTTTTTCTCCATATATATTATAACTTATGTGTATACCTCCATGGAAACAAATGATGGTGCAGCAATTTTGGAACAGATGGATGTAGAAAATCAAATTGGAAAATTGATGGTAGAATTATCTCAAAGTCAAGACTATGAAATTGATGATGGAACAACTAGCATCGTTATCACAAGAAGTGCACTATTGGAGCAAGTAGATAAACTTTTAGAATGGGGAATTCATCCCATAAGAATTGCTGAGGGTTATGAAATGGCCTCAAAGATTGTAGTGGAAAATTTATATCATATTACTCAAAATTTTGATTTTAGTTTGAACAACCTAGAACCTCTTTTGCAAACATGCATGGCCACACTTTATTTGAAGATGTAATTTTTTTTGAATTGTATAAATATGGGCCTCTTGGAACATGTTTGCCTGCATTGTGGGTGCTACACTTAACCTTTTTTCTATTTAGTTTGTGAAAGTAATAGTAGTCAAAGGGTAATGATAATTTTAGTTTTCTCAAATATTTAACTCTTTGCACTCATAATGAAACTCATTTGCTGGTCTTTATGTTTAAATGATATCAAGACTTGACCTTTTTTCTTCATAATTACTTCATTTCAATTCTATTATTCTCAGATTTGGATGACAAGCTTTGAATGTTGTTCACAATTCCCAAAAAAGGAGGAATTTTTCATTCCTAAGGTGGCACTAGAGACTGTGACAACCTTGCAAGTATTAAAAAGATAGATTTTATTTTAAACTATGGAGGAAAATGCTATATTTTTTAAAGGTTTATAGAAATGTATCATCTTAAGGTGAACATAACTTCATGAATCATAATAACCAATATTTTTGAAGACTCACAGTTTTCCTCTAGAGTCTACATTCTTTCATTGACTTCATCCATCTTTGTAGCTACTAATTTTGCTACTTTTTTCTCTTGTTTAGAAGACACTACCTTGAGTTCTAATTCTTGAAATTTCTTTATGATCCATTCAAACTCCTCAACTAGTCACCAAATTTAACACCTAAAATAATTATTATTTTGTTTAGTAGTACTTTTTTAAAAAAAAAGTGCATACTAAATCCTTTCTAACTAAATTGTAACCAAAAAAAGACTCAGAGTATAGATGATTTGGTGGATGAATATGGATTGAAACTAAAACCTTATTTACACATATACAACTAGTGAACAATTGTTTAATCTATATTTTCACCTACCACAACACTCCATGGAAGTATCCAAACTATTGAAACCAAATCTAGTTTTTATATATTATTAGAAGCCAAGATTTCCACTATAAATTTTCCAATAATTGAAACTAGAAGGAGTATGATAGTAAGATTGTAATATTTGTCTCTACATATGAAATTTTCATTTGTACATACCTTGAAAAAAATTGACAATCCATTAGTTGAATTCATTGAAAAACTTTGTGAAGGAGATCATGTGCCCTATTTGTTATTTTTGTCTTGTAAAAAAGTCCTCTACATCATCAGATTTCTAGCTATTGCATATTTTTACAAGTAAAGAGGGGACAAGAAATAATTTTAACATAGAATTTCATTTATATCTTGCTCTTTCTTGAGGGCCTCAACATATATTTAAAAATAATAATTTTGAGAAAGCTCAATCATTTAATTTTAAATGAATAATATCTCCATGAAATAATTCAACCATGTATTCTCTACTCCAAAAATTGCAAATTATGATACAAATATATAGTCATGTTTAATTAGATTCCCAATTAGTTTCACATTGATCGTATGCCTTGTGTATGCTTCCATAATTTAAAGCCTTGATGGATGTTCATTTCTTATTTCTCTATTCTAGTGCTAGCAAAGAGGACATTGACAAATATTTTGGAATTCATCATTACATCTATGAATTGAATTTCTTGGAGATTTATAAATAATTTTAACAAATCTAATCTTGTATAGATCTTGCAGTGTTGTATCCAAGTTATCACAATTCATTGAAGGGCCTTCTTAATGTTTCATATGCCCTATTTTTGCTTTTACAAAATTATCCATACTCTTCTTTCAAAATTATCCATTTTTTATTTTACTTAGATATCAATTTTGGGCATTTAATTTTTGTTAGAGGCTAATTTGTGGCATTTAATTTATGTATGGGAATTTAATTTTTGTTCTAGGAAAACTTGTAGCTTAGTTTGGTATAATTAGGGGGTCTTGTGGAGTCTTTATTCATTCATTCAAAGGAGGAGTGAATGTGAGAGTAGCTAGAGGGTGATTTTTTTTCCTGAGTCTATTGATAGAGTGCCAAATGTGAGGTAGTTTATAGTAGGATTACAATGGAGTTGTGAATGTGTGGATAGAGTACCAAATTTGAGGTAGTTTACACTTGGATCTTGGTTATGTTGGAGTAGAGATAGGGTTGTGGCTAGAAAACAAGGAGGTTGTTTGGTGGGCTTGTAAGCACAAGTTTAGATTTCCTTGGTCGTTCCTTCCAGATTGTTGTTATGTTATAGATCTGGGCTAGTTGAGACTGGTTTTTGTAAGTTGGATCTTGAGGGATATTTTAGAACTATTATTATAATTGCTATTGTATTTTTCCATAACTAGGAAGACCTGACAACCCAGAATATTACATGTAATCAGTTATATTTTACAAATAATTATTGTAATTTGGTATTAGATCTTGCATTATTGCTTCTTATTGTTGTGTTTCTACTATGTGGTTATATATATCTGGCAACTAGGACATCTCCTTTGGGGATTCTCCTACCTTACACTATGTTAGGTGGTATCAGAGTGAAGGTTGTTCCTAAGTGTGTAGACAAATCACCGAAGCTGAGGCAATTTGCACCAAGACTTGGTTTGGAGAAGTAGATCTGAGTTGGTCTTGATCTGGTGGTGGATTTTCTTTTTGGAGTCCTAGATGTCTTGGTTATGAGGTCATGGATCATGGTTCTAACTTTCAATTGCAAAGGGCTTGTAGATGGATCAATAGATGCAAAGCTGGAATTTTAATCTTATTGAGGCATGATCGTAGAGAGTTTGTGCATTGTAGATCCGTGGCCTGAGACTTATGATGTGTTTCCTAATTATTCATGTAAGGTGGTAGCTTGCAATCTGAATTGGAAACAATTCAAGGTTGTCACAAGGAACATGGGAAAGATTTATTGCAAAGGGTTTAAGAAGATCTTGGGAGATGGGTCTAAGAGGATTGGACCAAAAGATTATTGTGAATCTCTGTGATGTAGTGGAGAGGAATTTTTCTAAGATGTATGCTCAATTTGAAGCTATTTTGGCTAATTGAGCTAAGGAGGAGGTTTTTTTGAAATTAGTTTAGCTAATCAAGGTAAGGATAGGATGAGGAAGGAATTTTGTAGATATTTGTGGAGCTAGAGTCTACCAATCTGGAAGAGAGTTTTTTGGCCTATTAAGAGACTTGTTTATGAGAGAAGATGGCATGACAAGGTCAAGATGGAAGAGATTGGATTTGTTGATCAAATTGTGGAGTCTGATACAAAACTTGTAGAGTAGCTATAGGTTATTTCTAAAGATATTCATAACCTTTTTGATGTTGGGTTAGACATTGGTTTTCATGATCAGTTGGTTTGACCTGAGAATGAAATTATAGAGCACTTGGTCATGGATGATCTGGTTTTTGTTGGTGATGAGTTGTGTATTATAGAGCATCTTGTTATGAGTAATGAGGTTGCTAGTGTTGAGAGTTTGGAATATTTTTCTAAGACATTACACATTGCTTCTAATATGGAGTTAATTATTGCTAGTGTGGATGATGGGGACACAAGCCAAGAATAGAATGGACACAATAGAAAAGGGAAATTGTATTAACTGAAAAATAAGCTAGTACATTCAGTATAGATAAAATAAAATTCAAAACGTGCCCTAAGGGCTTACAATTTCATAAATGTGGAGATAATTTCTCCTCTCAAACTCCACTCCGAACTACCTTTTACAATGCTGAAAATCTCCTTAAATAGACCCTAGAGGGTTAAGGACTAGGAGTACATTCTAGAAAGTGCTAGTAGGCATCCACCAACCAAATAGAAGGTACTAGAAGCTGCGTTAGAAGTTGATGCAAATCTAGAAGAATCCAGAAATGGTAATCGAACTTTCGGGAGGCATAACTTTTGAACCATAGCTCTGATTGACGAACTGTTTACATTTTCAGAAAGCTGTTGAAGCACTCTATAGCCCTATGGACAGCTTTTCTCATCCCCCATCTTTCATACCTTTTTGAGGTCATTTAATGCCCCTAACCTGACTTTGAAGCATTCTTAGGAGGTCTCCAAAACTCAAAAAATTGCAATAACTTTCAAACCATGGGGCCTTTTGACCTAATTCTTTTTCTAGAATCCTCTAAATCACAATTACATTCATCTAGCCAATTTACACCTCCTAGTTCACCAAAATGATGGCTCAATTACATACTCCTATTTTTTTAGGATTTACATGAACACTGGTAGTGGAACTGTGAGAGTTGGAACCTTTATTTGACCCAAATGGGTATCCAAAAATAAAATCACATGAAATGGAAACTAATTCTAAGTGTATTTTTTTTGGGTGAGACAGGATTGCCCTTATACCTTTGGATGCTCCTGCATCAGTGGATTAACTAGTTGCTGATGTGGATGAGGGTTTGTTGATGAAGCCTTATGTTTAGTTTGTTCTTGGGTGTGAGCATGATGATTGGGTTGCTAATATGTATTTTATTATAATGTTTCAGTGGATGAAGCATATATGGTGGATTTTTAGGTTTTTTCTATTGACTTTGATGAAGTGGAAGCGCTTGGTAAAGATGAAATTGGTTGCAAATATTTCTTTAGGCATCAAAGTATGAGACATACTTTTCTATTTACCTAGGGAGCCTGATGCAAAAGCATCAAGCTTAAATTTTTGTGGAGTTATTCTTTTTATGGTTAGGGATGTGTTGGAGAAACATTGGGTAACCTTTCCTCATGATCACATCGAGATTGGATGGATTGAGTTGAAGTTTGAACTTTTTCCCAACCTTGCTATTGAAACTATGTTTTTCTTGTTTCTAGGTGCCTATTGTAGGGTGTGTAACTAATTTTTCATAATGAATGAGAGGCTAAAAAATTCAAGGACTTAAGAGAGACTAAATTAATATCTCTAGTTAAGGGTGCACGTCCTATTTCATTACAGGTTGGGAGATATGGTAATTCTCCTAGAGTATCAATTTCTGGCAGTTTCACATGACAGTTTCCTATGCATGACTTTTAGAATGGATGTGCAATTTTTCTTGGGAATCAGCCTTTGTGCACTTAAGGGGTTGTATAAAACCCAAATAAATACCTATTGTTTGAAGCATGAGTTCTAATTCAATTAGAGCTAGGAGATATCACAATTTTACTCAGATATCGATTTTGGGTATTTAATTTATGTTGAAGGTGGACTTGTGGCATTTAATTTATGTATGGGCATTTAATTTGTGTTCTAGGACAACTTGTGGCTTATTTGGGTATAATTAGGGGGTTTTTCATAGTCTTTATTCATTCATTCAAAGGATAAGTGAATGTGGGAGCAGCTAAAGGCATTTTTTTCTTGAGTTTGTGGATAGAGCACCAAATGTGAGGTAGTTTACAACAAGATTATGATGGAGTTGTGAGTGTGTAGATAGAGCACTAAATGTGAGGCAATTTACACTTGGGTCTTGGTTAAGTTGGAGTAGAGCTTGGGATATCTCTATAAAACAAGGAGGTTGCTTGGTGGGCTTCCAAGCACATGTCTAGATTTCCTTGGTGGTTCCTTCTAGATTATGGTTATGTTATAGATATGGGCTAGCTAGGATTAGTTTTTGTAAGTTGGATCTTGAGGAATCTTGTAGAACTATTACTGTAATTGTTATTGTATTTATCCATTACTAGTAAGGCCTTATAGCCCAACATATTGCATTTAATTAGTTATATTTTATGAACAATTACTATAATTTGGTATCAAATCTTGCATTATTGCTTTTTGTTGTTGTGTTTCCACTGTGTGGTTGTATATAGTTGGGGGCTAGTACATCTTCTTTTGGGATTCTCCTACCTTTCACTACATCACCTCACTCTCTTTAGTTAACCTAGAAAACAAATCATGTAATTACCACATCCCATTAGAAGATAGATAAAAAATGTCATACATGGAACACTGTCATGAGAGTTCTTAATCATAATATAAGTAAAAACTCCTTTTCTATGATGGAAGACCTTGCCTCACTTTTTAAAAACATGTTGGTCAAATTTGAACTTAGATAAGCCTTGGTTTACATTACTTAGTGTCACCAATTCTCTTCCATGTTGAGGTAAGAATTATTCTTGTATCATGGGCTATGTATTAAAATTATACGTCCTTTCCTCACACAATTTTTTCCTCTTCTCATTTTTCTATCTTTTCTTCTTTCCATTACTCAATGATCCCTTCAATGCATTTTTATATTAGTCAAAAAATATAAATATGCTTTAAATGCAATGACTTTGGTAACATGATCTTAGTCTTCTTAAAGTTGTTGTTATAAATGCTAATTGATCATGATTTCATTGTATTTGGTTGTAGGGTACCAAGCAACAAAACTAAGAAACTTAAGCTGGAGTGCTCTAGTTTAACAATGATACTTGAGTTTTATTACTACACTATTAATCCCTTTTATTTATTTATAACATAGTTAAAACATTAGTGGTTTTAATTTCCTTATTAAAAGCATTTTAGTTATAACTTTTTTTTGTATCATGTCATTATTGTCTATCACATTCATTATTGTCATTATTGTTGATGGGGATGCTTGAACTTTAATGTCTCCAACACGGTACTTACTTTTAGTGGGTGAACATAGAAGGTTCTTGGTGAATTCCTTCAAATGACCTTAACATAAGTAAAATTTTTGTTTTTAAGAAACTTTTGCTCACTATTTATTTTTCTAAGGGTCCCATTGAGTTGATGAAGATGGAAGTCATGATCTATTCATTATTTGCATCATAAAACTTGTGACAAATTGTATGATCCCAACTTCAAGATACAAACAAGAGGCTTGTAGTGTCCTCAAGAAAATCCAAATCCTTGTGTTCATCTTCTTCCACTCTTTTCATTTTAGGCTTCCTCATCACATCAATAGCTTTATAATCACTTGAACTCAACTTCAACTCAGTTTTTCCAACTTCACTTTAAAAATCTCTATCATTCACAACTTCTAGAAGATGGGTAGGTCCATAAGATGTATCAAAAGCAATGGAAGAGCCACCTTCATCCTTGTTCTAAAACCAAGAATTCTCATTTATCCCATTTCTAGCCTCCTCTTCTTCAAACTCAACTAGGTTGTTCTTAGAAACCCATGTATAGATTGATCCAATTACATTGTCCATCTTGACTCAAAAAATCTCTTATTGCCTTACATTTTCCTTCTCTTCTACTTCTTGACCACTACTCTCCATTGAAGGGAATACGATCAAGCTACCATTACACCCACCTTTAGGACTATAAAAGCTTTTTTTCTTCATGTTGGTAGGAAAATAAAGAGCTTTGATCTACAAGGAAGCCTCATTACACAAATGCATTTGTATTTATCCTATTATTAATTATATTTTCCAAAGCTAGTTCAAATGCACAACATATTATGAATGGCCCTACATTGGAATTCATGGTGAGGCACACACATGGTGCATGGATTCCAATTAGAGAAAGTATCACCTAATCTTAGCTTTCCATTTGCTGAAAATGCTTAGAACTAGGAAGCTAGGTCTTTTACTTTGCGTCCTCCTTTCTTTAACCAAGTCTCTCCTCTTTCCTTTTGGGCTATATATGGATGACAACTAGTAAACACTATGGATTTTTATGGAGAAAATAAAGCTTCATCTATAGTTGTACTCCACACTTTTTTTAATCTACATCACAAGAATCCAGTCCTTGTAGATTATCATAATATTTACTAGCATGCATTCCCCCTTAAGCATGTAATATCTCTACTCATCTTTGTAATTAAAAATAATCAATGAACCACTTCCCTCACATCAGCTATGACTATTTTGATTTATTTTTTTAGAATTGGTTGTTATTGTTGTTGATGGTATGACAAACTCATCTAAACAACTCTAGCTATCATCAATGTTTTGACAATGCCTACAATCGATGGTATAAAAACTCATCTAAATAGCTCTAGTTGTTATCAATATTTTGATGATACCTACCATCAATGGTATGAAAAACTTGTCTAAACAACTCTAGCTATCATCGATATTTAAAGGAGGCCTATCATCAATGGTATGAAAAGGTCATCCAAACAACTCTAGCTATCATTGATATTTTGTTGAGGCCTGCCATCGATGGTTTGAAAAACTCTTCCAAACAACTTTGGCTATTTTCAATATTTCAATGAGGCCTATCATCTATGGTATGATGAAATTATCTAAACAACTCTAGCTATCATTGATATTTTAACAATTTGTACTAGTTGTTTGACACCTCCCTATGACATAGATGGGGATCATTTTTGATGGAGTTGTCTACTACTAAATCAATAGTTGTGGCATCAAAAAATAGGTCCAAATTTAGTAGTGCTTATTCCTCTAATGTTCTTGGTGGTGGGACCTATTGTTCTTCTTAAACTTTCTCACATTGTTTCTCTAGATGAGCTTGCTCTGGTTGAGGTTAGTTAGCTAGCTCTACCTCTTGTTAGGCTTGTGTTTTTTGGGCCTCAACTGCTTGTTTCCTTGCCCTAGGGACTTCCCTTTTTCTCTTACCTTTTCCCTTTTTAGTCTCAAAATAATCAACCACCTTCTCATGTTGATGTACAATTTATGACCTCATAGGTGATTAATAGGGTAGGTTGGTATGGTGATCTAAAAGCACCTTTTCCTTTCTAAGGCTTAGTAGTATCTTGCAATATATGGCTTGTAGAACTGGATCCATCTAAAAATTCTTTTAGATTTATTCCCTGTTTAGCTCTACTACATGTCATGCTAGATGATCTATGTCATCATTTTCCTTGTGCCCTATCTCTGCATTCATAATGGGCTTGTCAAAGATTTTTCCCCTATTATACAAATGAGCCATTACTTCTAGGGCATCCTTTTCTATAGCTGTTAGGGGAATCTTCATTTAAAGAATTTTTTTTACTAGATGTAGACTCATCCTAGAATAGTCCCTATCACATTCATCCAATGATCTTCTGGGACCTCTTCATGCATGAACTTCTTGCCCACTACATGCTAAACCATCGCAATATTGTCAAAATTTGGGTGAGGATCTTGATAGTTTTTCAAGGGATATTGATCCTATTCTAAATCAAAGGTAGCAATATCCTAGTTTCTCTTTATGTCAAATTCCCTGATGGTGATTGGCTAGACCTAGATCTTCTTATGTTGTTTTCTCACTTTTTCATATGTACAAGTGAGTTGGTAGGCTATCTCCAAAAGAATTAACCAATCTAAAGCTTACCTTGGGATATTTTTGGGGCACAAAAGAGTACCAGCTAACCAAAGATATGTGAATTTCTTAAACCAAATGTAGTAGGCTCATACTTTAGTTATTCTTGTCATTGCTTCTATTGATATTCATTTAGCATTGTCTCCCATGATAAACCTAATGATTGAGAAAATAAATCTATCATTGACTACCCTATATTCCAAACTTTATAGTGGGAGCTTCTTTTTCACTAGTTATAGGTAAACCACATAGGGTCAAGATTTTTCATCTTGCATCCTTTCCTTCTTTTATAGCCTTGGGTAGTCTTTCGTATTGGCTACTAGTAGGTACACCATGTATGATGTCATATAGAAGCATTGGTCTTTCTTGACTAAGACTATCTACTCATCCAAGTTGTCACTTAGGATGGAGGACCAATAAATAGTCATATTTGTAGTCCTGATGGTATTTATGAAGTGAACAATCTAATTTTGTAGGTGACCTCCTATAGGGAGGCCCATTTCTTTGCTAAGGAGAACAATTGAATACCCAATGTTTTTCTTCATGTACCCTTAGGCCATGTCTACAATGCCTACTCTTTGGTCCAAAGGTGTCCTATTGATCAAGAATGTGGATTGTACAAATTCATTTTTTTCATTCTCGCTCTCTTTGTACCACCCTTTTGCCCCTCCATAAAATATCTAAAGGTATTATTCTACCCTTGGGATATGGAACACTTTCTCCATTTTGTGAGGTTGGAGGTGAAGGATTGTCTCTCCTATGACGCTCTTCATGACCTTCCCCATTGTTACATAGTGTTATTCTAATTTCATGATTAGTTTGGAAGATTGAAATAATGTGGGGTGTGATGCAACATTCAACAACCCACTCTAGATCAAAGATGATATCATTGCTAAACTCTCCTTTGGTTTGTTGCATATTGTCAAAAATGTGTTCCAATTGATGTGGTCATGTTCAATATCACAAATCTCTACATGTTCATCTTGGAATCTAGATTTATTGGGAGCTCCGTGGTATTTCAATATCACAAATCTCTACAGCTTCATCTTGGAATCTATAGAAAAGAGGAAAAAATTAGTCTACTAATGCTGAAAAACAAAAATTAGACTCAACTAGGACTCAGATTGACAAAAAAATGAGTTAAAACTAAGCAAACTGGTAAAAATATGGATTTTCTCTCCTAATTGTTTGTTTTGTGTATAGGCTCACTTGTGCACTTGCGTAGGGTGCACTAGTGCATACCTATTTTCCTTTGAAATAATTGAGTATGCAATTGTGTATTGGTGCATCTGGGCACCTTCTCATGGTGCATAGGGAAGCGAACACCTAAGCAACACAATGGTTCAAGGTGCAAAGGTGTGGTTGCAGGGAGGAAGAAAGAGAGAAGCAAGGAGAGGAAGGAGGGTGGGGTCTATTTATAGAACCTAGTGCAAGTGCACACCTCTTGAAGATGTGTAGGTGAGAGCCTTTGAGGGTGCACAAATGCACACCTTCAGAGGATGTGCAAGTGCACATCTCTAAAGGGTGTGCAAGTATGCAACTCATGAAGGTGTGAAATTACACTTCTCACTAATAAATGAACATCTTTTCTACCTCCCCCAAATTCAATTGATTTTTTAGCCTTCAAATACCTATTTGACAGTGGCTAATTGAGGATTGGGGTTTGACCTAGACTTTGGGAAGGGTCCTAAATGATCGAGGCTTTAGACCATATGCCTCAAAGTGAATTTTAAAAATAGGGGGTCTCCATTTTTTGAATCAAAATGAGGTGTGTATTATGGGACCACAATAAATAGCTCCATCAAAAGGGAAGAAATAATAAAGGCATTTCTTCAACAATAATCATTCTTCTAACATATGTCAAGTGTCAATTAGATGTCAAATATTTCACTCAACTTTCAAATCCTTTTTGGAAGTCAAAACATTAGAATCTTGAATATTTAGGCTCAGTGTTTTCGTAGTGTACCAATTTCCTTTGATGTCTCAAGGTACTATCATGAGTTTCTATAAATTTGGAGAAAATATTTGGCTCAACTAGTCCATTCATGAAGAATTCTTTTAAACCTATTTGTCTAGCACAATTTGACTAGATGAGATAATCTGTTTTGAGGGCTCTTGGTGAGTTGTCAATTCATTCTTTTGATTCTTTGGTAGTATTCTTTAACTTACTTCACACAGCTTGCATATTTCCACTTGATTCTTCCTCGAAGCCTTTTCATTTATTATATACAATAGGATAACCATTTTAGAATTCATATCCCTATATTTGATTACCCCTTGAAATCATCTAGAATTTTTTTAATGTAACACCTTTGTGATTTTTGTTTTCTTTCTTTTCTACCATGACCAAACTTAGACTATGTGGCCAAGGCATTGGTGTTCCTTTCTAGAGTTGTTCTTAAGTTGATAACTCTGATGTTCCTCTTTCAATGAACTTTTAGGAGACTCTCATGCCAAATAGTGATCTTAGCAGTTCCTTGAAGAGATCCTTTATTTGAATTGGCAAGTTCTAAATTAACCCTTGATACCATCAACTTATATTTGAAAATCACAAAGATAATCAATACTTAAATTTGTAAAGTGTTAAGATCCATTGATCTGCAATTTGGATTTTAAGACTAGAAGTCCTTACTACTACAAGAAAGGCATATCTTTTAGTTGGTATAAGAAAAAAAATCATCTGAATTATTTGAGAAATAAATACCTCTTCCTTAAAGTTGAAACCAAATGGGATGATCTATTTTTTGCATCCATAAATATTCTTGAATACACTTAACCCCTAGACTAACAAGAAAAGATAAACACAAATTTGAAAGTAAACACACAAATGAAAGTAAACACACTTATAGAAAATAAATACACTTTTATAAAGTAAACATGCTTTTTAAATTTTTCTTTTGAATATTTCTATTTTAGGCTTTGAAATAATGTTTCAAAAAATGGTCATTGACTAGAAATGGAACCAATTCCCATTGTAAAGAACTTAGGCTAAAAGTATTTTCTCCCAAAATCTTTACAATCTGATAAGGACCAATCCACAAGCATTGAAACTTTGTATGACTACCTAATTTTTCCTTTTCCTTGTCCCATAGAAGAATAATGTCTAACATTCTAAAAGATATTATCATGGCTTTCTTATCAAACCATTGTTTGATAATAGACTAATGTTTTGACATGTGCTGTAAAGTTGTTGTTCTCTTCTCATCTAAGTCTAAGAGATTCATCAATCTCTATCAACATCCTCAACATACCCTTTGATAAATTTAAACAATGGAATCTTGAGATTGAGTGGGAATACTAGTTCTTGTCCATAGATGAGTAGATATGAGGATGTTCCCAAAGTATTCTTAGTCCACACCTTATCTATCCACAATGTGTATTTCAATTGAGTGTACCAATATTTTGTATTTTTTGTGAGAAGGAATTTTATAACTATAATCAAGTTCTTATTAGTGGACTCTAGCACACCATTCCCTTAGATATAGTAATTAGAAGAAAACTTTATTATAACTTGATTGTCCAATGGCCATTGAGTAAGGGAAATTGGTGTAAAAGATGACCCATTATCACATACTAGGAAAAATGGAATTTCAAGCCTAGTGATAATGTTCTCTTCTAAGAAATCAATAATCACTTTTGATGTATAGTTTTGGAAAGTTTTAGATTATGTCTAGTATGTGAAATAGTTAGTAGTTGTGAGGAAAAACATGTATGCTATTGATGGTAGTTGGTTCACTAGCTCAATAAAGTCCAACCCCCACTTGGAAAAAGGGTGTAACTCAAACACTAACTATAGTGGTATAGTTGAGTGTCTTTCCCTATTGGAAATAGTTTGAAAAGTGTGAAAAGAACATACATGTTTAAATATGTCCTTAAAAATTATATGCCAAAAGTAACCTGATCTCAAAATTAAATAGGTCATGATATTTTCTCATCTATGTCTAGTGCCATACTAGTCATGATACTATTTGAATACCTCTCTTGCTTCATAAAATCCCAAACATTTGAGATAAATTCCCTCATGGTTCCTTTTATAAAATTTCCTATCTTGAAGCATGCAGTATTCACATTTCATCTTTAGTCCTCTACATTGAGAACTATTCATATAGTTAGGATATTGATTTTGTAGGAAGTAATACACAGTAACCTAATACCACACATCTATGATTGTTCCTTTGTCGATGTCTACTTGAGACACTATGATTTTTTTGTTCATTATTAGTTTTGATATCATTGTTAGCTATCATCTTGGTTAACCCTTGTCCTCTCACTAGCTTCATTGGTTGAATGTCCAAATTGAACACTTGTCATAAAGGAGCCCTACCGGCATGGTGAATTGTCAAAATATATCAGGTGTGGTAAAGAAGGAGCCAAGATGTAAACTAACCATCTTTTTCTTCACAATGATGGTTTACCCTAGAGATATGGTGGTCGCTATGGCACAACTGAGAAATTTGTCCTTTTTGCTAGAAGTGATATAGCACCTTCCCATAAAGGTCAAAAATAGTGGGACAAACATTTTAGATAGATGCTATAAATTTTCTTTGCCATCAATAAGCCACATAAACATTGTGGAATGTTAGAATTCATGAATGAAGAACAAGTAATAAGAATGTGTTAAATCACTAAGCCAAATTTTTCAAATTACACAAAGGTTGCTATGTCACAACCAAAAAAATTATCATTTCTACTAGAAGCAACATAGCACCTCCCCTTAAATCTAAATATAGTGGAATATGAAAAGTAGGTGGCACCAAAAAGTTAATTAATACAAATACTTTTCCAACATGTCAGGGTAATGTCTTGTCATGTATTATGTGGATTCACACTCAAAAAGAAAACAGGTGATGTTTGTCCCATGTGACATGGTGACCAAAGGAAAGAACATATGGACCCACCATAGCTCAAGTAAGATAATCATAAACTCCTCACTGTATGATCAAAACTATATCAATGGCTAGTGCCAAGTTGCTACAAAAGGTTGCTTTGTATTTAAGCATAGTGACATAGCAAGAAGGTGACATGTGTCCACTAGCACTAGTAGGTCTAGATTAAACTGCTAGTGCCAAAAAGAAAGGCTTAAATGGAGAAATTTAATTGGGTTGATTGCCAACCTGGCAAGTGGGAAAATGAATCATCCATGATTTTTTTCCTTGATTGTTGGATTTTTTCTATCAATGGTGAATTTTAAAAAATAGAAGGTGATGCCACCCTAGTTTACCTTACAATTCATTTATGAATCTTGAAGACTCCCTTTGAAAACTAGGAATAAAGTATATTACAAAGATTTTTGTCAGTTCTTCTCCATGCAAACAAATCTTCAGACTTCTAGAGAGCTCAGAGCCATTAAGAAATTGTTCTTGGTGTGACTATAACATGAAAGAATATCCAGTAATCATGGTATGTTACAAAATTATAGTTATAGAGTAGTAAAGAGCCAAGTAAGTTTCTTAGTCCACTATATATCAAGCTTTCTAGTATTCCACAAAATTTTGTCCATTATGTCTCCAAAGAAAGAAATTTTAGGACAAGTAGATTATGCAAATAGAAACATACATGATGACCTCCTTGAGTTATTGCTTGAGTCTACACACAAGTCTGCCTAGGTGAAGAAGTTAATTCCAAAAAACCCTAGGCTCAAGATAGTAGATGGTCTATATGATAAAGGAAATTGGATTAGGGATGCCATTACTATTAAATCAAGGCTTTTTCTTTTCAAAAAGTGGTTCTTAGAGAGAAATTTGTTTTCTCCCCATGGGAACATTTGGAATTTTGACTTGCAAAAATTAGTTGCACCTTTTATATTTTTGGATGTTGACCTACTCATGGCCATTGCCCAAAACTATGACTCTGTTGTTAGAGTAGTAAGAAGATTAGATGGTGAGTGCCTAATGAGCATCAATGTTGAAGAGATTCAAGAGGTTTTTGGTTTAGAGCCCTTGTTAGATTACCATGTACCCATTGACCTACCAGGACTAGAAAATGAACACCTATCAAAGAAGGAAGTGATCAGAAAAGATGCACTAAGAGCACTTTTGGATTCAACTAGAAATATGCCATTGGTCACAACCTCTATAAGAGAGCCTTCTAAGAAGGAATACTTCACCTCTAGAGCCTTAGAAATATATATAACTTTATGCAAATATTTTGGTGAGGATGAACAAATTTTTATGGAAATCGGCTTCATGTATATGATGGCTCAACTTTCTTCTTTTAGTGTGGATATTATTTTTGATTTTGCATGTTATATAGTAGAAGAAATCCATATAGGGCTGGTTGGAATTTACAAGAGCAAAGTGGAAATTTTTTTTGGTCATTACTCATTATTGATGCATATGTTCTTGTTTAAAGGTGCAACATATTTTGGGAAGAAGATGGTTTTAAACAAAGAAGAAGGGGATGTTATGCCAGTCCAATTATGGAGTGTTGATTTGACTAGGGATGGTAAAAAGGCTAGTTTTGTTTGATTTGACTGATATTTTCCCTCCAAATTGAGAAGCCTCTTATTAAAGGACAATCCTAGAATTTCTAGGGCATGATTGAATTTTGTTAGATCGATGGATAATCCATTTGGCTTAAAGGTGTCACATAATTGGGTTGATATCATACCATACCCTATTTCAATAGTTATTAGGTTTTATGGTTTATAGGGAACTCCTCATGTACTACCCTACCAAGTACCTCTAAAATAGGCATAACTAAGATATTATAGTAGCTAGGAGGATTAGAGGAAGCATATCTTGATAGAAGAAAAAAAGGTTCTATTTTTCCTACTTGCACTATAGCCCGTCATTTTATAATTACCAATAGTGGCTATCTCTTTTAGTATAAATTTCTAGACTAGTATAAAATGACAATATCTCATCCCCTTTTTTGTGATGCAGAGGGGTTTTATAATTTGGTTTTTAGATATAGGGATAAGGTTGGTTCCAAAAAGCATGAGCCTTATTTTCCCAAAGATATAATAAAAAATGAATTCTCTTTGCAAGAACAAGAGACTAAAAAAGAGAAATGGAGAGTGTTCTCTAGAGTCCTAGAATTCATTCATTGTTTTGATAAAGATTAAAAGCCTCTAAAGGATAAAAAAATAGAGGTAGATAGAATAAATAAGATCATTATTACCTTAAAAAATTGTATGATAGATTCAAGTGCTTCTAGTAACATTATGCCTTTTAAGTTATGGAAGCTTTAGGTCTTAAGGTAGATACTAAATAAGGTAGATGTAGAGGCATAGATGCTAGGGAGGTTCCTATTATAGGTACTATCAATGAACTACCATTCAAGTTAGTTGCATACCCCAAGGTAGAATTGACTATGTCAGTCCTTGTGGTTGACATTCCTCCACATTTTGGAATGCTACTCTCTAGAAAATGGAGTGTTGTTATGGGAGGTAGTTTACAATATGACTTGTCTTATGCAACTTTCCATATAGGAGAAAAGGTTGTCAGAGTAGATAGGGAGCCAAGGCCCAACAAAATTCTAGGAGAAGGAATTGATAAGGATTCAACTTGTTTCTTAGATAGTGGTGTAAATGCTTTTAGGGAAGAACTAATAAAATTTCAAGAAATTAAGAAATTGCCTGCTATCATTGAACATGAAGTGGAATGTTGTATGGATTCACTAGTTCTAAAGAAGGTTTAAGAGTAGGAGTAGTCTTTATTTCTCCTGAAAATAATACCTTTAGATATTCATTTACTCTAAAGTTTTCTTGTGGGTAAAAGCACAAACCTGTGTCACCCTTTGTGATATCTTTCACTGTTTCGGTCGAAAGCCTTTCAACCATAATAATTTTGACCATAACAGTTCCGACCGAACATACATGGCAGTTACACGCACCTACGTGGCTCGTACCACTCTGGTCGAAACCTATTTGGCCAAAATGGTTATGGTCGAAACCTTGAGCTGGTATAAAACTTGCTGCAAACCACTAGCGGCTATCATTGTTACTGTAGCTGTTGTTGGATTTCTGGAGAGCGGGTCAAGGGTTTTGGCCATAACTGGTTAGTGGTTTTTTCCTCCCCATTTTTTAATAGTTTTTAAACGTATTTTTTGATTAATAGATGCTAATTGTACTTAAAATAGTTGTTTTTGACCTATTTTGTGAGTGAAATGCTTAAAATTGTTTATTTTTTAATATGTTTAAATTATTTTAATTATTTTAGATTGTTTTAGAATGGTATTTAAATTAATTTGTTAGCAAAAATGTAGTTAAACATGAGATAAAAATGTAGAAAAACATTAATTAAAAGTGTAGAAAAAAATTAAGTTAAAATATAGAAAAATATTAGGAAAAACATTAGGTTAAAATTAGGAAAAACATTAGGTTAAGATATAGAAAAACATTAGGAAAAATATTAGGTTAAAATATAGAAAAAAATTTGGTTAAAATGTCAAAAAAATTAGTTAAAAAATATAGAAAAACATGAGGTAAACATGTAGAAAAATATTAGTAAAAAATGTAGCAAACCTTTAGGGGACATTATTCAGTTTCTAACATAACCTGATGGATCTAGAGGTGAAACAATAATATCTTATGGTGAAATTAATCATCTATTAAATAAACCTTCTAACATAACCCTATATTAACTACAATCATAACCCATACCACATTCTAACCACAACATAGGCCCTCTACTAACCGAATGAACCACACTTAAATATTGATGATGTTCATTTTAACAACTAGTTATTGTTCGGTAATAATGAGTCTTACATTACCAAACAACACATTAAGATCAGTTAAATGATATGTTTTTAGGTATGTTATCCATGCATCTATGTCTTAAGGGGACAAAGGAGTCGTAATAGGTCATACTATTTTTTATAGGTTCTAATAAGTCTTAATATGTATTATTAGGATATAATAGGTCTTATTAGGTAATGATGATTCTTACATTACCAAATGACACATAACGACCTCATGATACATTTCTAGGTATTTTTATCCATATATATGTTAAGGGGACCTAGGGACTCCTACTAGGTCATTACATCTATTATAGGTTGTAATAGGTATTCATATGTTTACTAGCACATAATAGGTATTGTCAGGTAATAATGAGTCTTACATTACCAAACAAAACATTAAGATCACTTATGTCAACTGCGTTTTTCAATACGTTATCCATACATGTGTGTCTTAAGGGGACATAGGAGTCGTAATAGGTCATACTATTTTTTATAGGTTCTAATAAGTCTTAATATGAATTATTAGGATATAATAGGTCTTATTAGGTAATGATGATTCTTACATTACCAAATGACACATAACGACCTCTTATGATAAATTTTTAGGTATTTTTATCCATATATATGTTAAGGGGACCTAAGGACTCCTACTAGGTCATTACGTTTGTTATAGGTTGTAATAGGTATTCATATGTTTACTAGCACATAATAGACTGACCTTACTATAAAACTATATCCCATTTACTTTATTAACATTCTTAACTCTAATTCAAACTACTAAATTAAGTCATGAGTTCTAAATTGTAAACTAACATTTGCTAACTAAACTCATTTACTTATCTAGTAACAAATTCTTCTATCCCTATGTCCTAACTCTCATCTACACTCCCCATAATCATCAAAGCATTTACATCAAAATCTAGATTTTAGTCAAGAATTATATTTTTTTATTGCATGTATGTACATGTGTACACTTAGTTATCATTTAATCAAGAAATTTTATTTTATTTTTATTGCATATACATGCACATGTATGAATATTTATTTTTCACATTTGCATGAGCACGTTACAATGTACATTAGATATGGTCTCTAAGATAATTTGTTTTAAAATACATATGTATGTTACATGATTGAATTTAGCACCATACATTTAATGTTGTGTATTTATATGTACATGTGTTTCAAATTAAATTTAACTTTTAATTATTTTAATTTAAATACACTTGTATGTTTATATTTGTATATATATGCATGTGTAGATCTCTAGATATTTATCACATTCATATCCTCATATTTATTTTCATATATACATTATGGCATCTGGTTTTGGGGATCGTGCTCCTGCATCCTTAAGGGATGCCAGTGTTCATGGTGGGGGTCAGAGTGCTAAGTCTAGTACAACCCATAGATTGACCTCCTCCACTCATGATAGATATCAGTTATTTAGAGATATAGTTGTGAGATTATCTCGTGCTATGCAGGTATTGGATACCTCACTTTCCTCTTCTACCACCCTCCCTAATAGGGGAAGGTCACAACAATGTGAGAGGATTTATTTTTTATGATTCAGATAGTTGAATCATACAACCCTTTTGATGATATGAGCATTGAGACATTTTATTCTTCTTTATATCACAGTGTCACTGGCACTATGAAGTACACACAAATTGACACTGAGGTTTCCACCGGCATGGTGAAATCCATGTTTCCATCTTATGCAGATCATCACAGAGTCAGAGGCTACTCTATGATGAAGTGTACTGATCCACTCATCGCACCCTTGATGTATCCTCATTGGTTGGCTACTCATCATAGATGGCCACAGAAGGATGAGTTCCCCCTATATTTTTACAAACAATTGTTTGCAGAATTTCATTTACACTATGATGTTGACTATATAGATTATCCAAGGCATGTTGGCTAGGCTCAGGGGAGACTTTCTAATAGATTTAGACTCGTGGACACTCCTGTGCCCATTAAAAAATGGGAAATGGTGGGTCCAAAACTTCTGGTTATGCCGAGAGGTCCACAGATGGCTACTGCAGGTGAGAGTGTTCCTGATGACACAATTAGGACACAAATTTTTTCGAGGATCACCACCATCGCCACACCATTACATGAGATTTCTTCTAATCAATGTAGTTGATATATGCTATGGTCTTGAGGTACCGCTCCCATAGCTGCATCATCTAGCACACTTGTTGATGATGATTATGGAGTTGCAGACATACCTTCTCCTATAGACATTTCTGCATTCTTAGAGGTGGATGCATTGCATTGTTTGGCATCATATTTAGCATTTTATCTTTTAGATGCATATCGAGCATTATCTACACTCTCAGAGATTCCACTTCGTGACATGAGCTCTTAGATTAGATATATTTTTTCATGTACAACAGTCCCAAAGGATTCATAGAGGTAGGAGGACATTCTTGCACCTTCTACTGCTCCTACTGCTACACAGGCCTAGGCTACAGCACCAGCCCCAGCTACTCAGTACCCTACAACACCCCCCCTACTTAGGATCTTAGTGGCACCATACAACCTGGTCTATTTACTTCCATGCTTTCAGATCAGGGCCACACTATTGACTTGGATGTTGATACTATTTTTTCATTATATGATTCAAATATCAGTCAGATCGGTAGAGCATTACATAATGCTACAGTAAATATCTCTATATGTTTAGATTTATTTTTATTATAGTAAATAATATGTCTATATGTTTAAATTAATGTATATGTGTGTGTTTGTGTATGTGTTATAGGGTTTGAGTGATAGTATGTCACGTTTTGTTGATCTGCAGACACCGACAGATCCTACACGTTGTGAGTCCCAAGTATGTTACAACATATATATATATATATATATATGATTTATATACATGTAGATCTTGATATAATTTGTTTGTACACATAATTAAATGGTCCAAGTTATCATTTGACACAGGGTTCAAATGCAGCTGATAGACCCTTTTGGGGACAAGGCCTAGGATCAGGAGGGGGGATGTAGCTGATTAGATCATATGTGGCCTGTAATTTTATTACACACATGTTATGTCTAGATACATATTTATATGGACAGTTTGATGTTTTATATGTTATTTTGATATGCATACATTTTATATCTAGACACTTTGATGTCTTATATGTTATTTTCAGATACATGGTTTATATGGACACTTTGATGTTTTATATGTTATTTCTAGATACATGTTTATATGGAGATTTTGATGTTTTATATATGTTATTTCCAGACATTTGATACATGATCTATTTTTATACATTTGATATGGGTACATTATATTCTCCATATATATGCACATGTATGTTATTGATCTTTTAATGTAGATGTCTATTTTATTGGTCTTTTGATGTCTTTATCTTTTATGTAACTTATGCATGTTTTATGCACATGTTTCTATATGTTATTCATATTTTCAATATTTAAGTTTACATGTATATGTATAGTTATTCATCTTAATGCCTTAATCTAAGTGTAATTAACTATATAATTTTAATGGTCGATGTACATAACAATATAACATATACTTAATGACATGTCTTAATTAACTGTATAATTAACTATATTTAGTCTAATTATATTTAATGTAGATCATGTATTAACTATATTTAATGACATGCCTTAATTAACTATAATTAACTATATTAAATCTAATTATATTTAATGTCTTAATAATTAACTCTATTTAATGACATGCCTTAATTAACTATAATTAACTATATTTAACCTATTTAACTATAACTAACTATATTTAATCTAATTAACTATATTTAATCTAACTATATTTAATGTCTTAATAATTAACTCTATTTAATGACTTAATTAACTCTATTTAATGACATACATTCTTAATTAACTATAATTAATAGCATTTAATTAATAAAATATAATGTATGTAATATGTAACATAGTTCATATAACATATACATGTAAGAACATAACGATTATATAAAAACATAAAGAATGTATCATATAAGAACATATAAAGATTATATGTACATAAATACATAACAACATTAACAATCATATGTAAGAAAACATGAACAATGTACATATAAATACATACAAATACTAAAAGGGTTGTCTTAAGGGGAGGCCCTAAGAGACCTGGTCTTAAATGAGATATCCATGTCGAATTTAAATAAAAATAGCAATACATGTCTAGTTTTGCATATGCAAGATAAATGATCCAATGTACAAAAGTTTATAAAACAAATATCCTTTCAATATTAAATATGAAAGTATAAGAGCTATACAGGAATAACTCAACTAGAGCTCCACAATAAGTACATAGGTAAACTAGAGCTCCACAAACAATGTATTGTTAGGATCCTCTCTACTTTTTATTATCTCTAGAAGTTTTTCATGTTCTTCAATAGGCAATTTCCACTTTTGATTTCCACGACATCCTTTTCTATGTACTGCTTCAAATTGTAATTTGGTTGCTATAACATGGTTACTATAGTGTAAAACCTTTTCTCCAGGCTTGTATTCAATAAATTCAATACCACTACCAATTAACCTTGTTTGTTGATAATATGTTCCTTCAATAACAATTGATCCAATTGGATATGACTATTCATCAGCATCTATAGTTCCTTCTAGCAACTTGTGTTTTGCTTTTGTGCATCTTAAAAGATAATAGTCCACATTTTTCACATTATCTAGTAAGGCTTGAACTGCAAAAATATCTCCTGCATGAATATATAAAGATAAATATAAATTAATTTTAAAACAAATATACATGTATATTAATTTATATATATGTATATATGCACACAAACCTACCATAACTAAATAAAAAATGCGCTCATAATCAGCTGAATATACAGGATCATGAATGTCAATGTCAATGTCAACATCTTCAAAAGGAGGCTTTCTAACTATCTCCTTCAAATCCCAATGTGAAACATATCCATTCCCAATATTTTCACATGTACTCACTACACTATCCTTGATGCAGTCATCACAAAAACATGTTTTCTCTCTTACTTTAATTACTAGAGGTTTATGGTTTCTTGTAGTCATCACTTGATGTAAACTTCTAATTCTAGGAATTGTTTGACAATTGTAAGGATTAGATCGATCTATATCTGTTAAAAATACAAAAAATAATTGTCATATTTCAAAATAAATATTTAATTAAAAACTCAACTTGATTTGAAAAATACATTAAAAATAAATATAACTTAGTTCATCTTTCACCTCCCAAAAGTAACACTTATTGTATTAAGTATCTCGAGTAGAAAAATGAACTTTTCACCATTCAACAATTTGATTTGCGCTCTCTATCATATTCCCTATATGTACATGCAATATGCATGTATATGTAAAATTTAAAATATATGCTATTAGAGTATTAAACATGTACATTTTAAAAATGCATATATTTACCTGCAAGTTCATGTTTTTGAAGTGCACGTTTTATACATGCTCCTGCTCCATCATGCTCCCCTTTTCCATGTCCACTTTCAAAGAAATTCTATAAAAACCTAACATTGGTTCTAGCATGTTGCATTGCTAACCAATTAAATGCTTTTGCATATTTGAATTGTCCTGTGAACATGAAACATGATAAGTATCTACAATTATCCATGTACATATATCAAATAGAAATAGACATGTCCAAATAAATATAAGTTAAAATAAAGTTAAATAAATGTGTAACTATTTTGTGTATACTAACCTGCACATCCATCAGACTAAATCAAGTGCTCTAAAACATTTATTCCACGATTTTTGAGATCTTCAGAGAGCATTGCAAAACAATGAGCCACATAACTCCTGTTATGAACTCTATCATCACTAATATAGAAATGAACCTCTTTGATGATGATGCATTCATTTTCATCCAATCTTTCTATTTGATCCACCTCAAATTGTGCATGTCTACAGGTCGCTTGCACAAATATTGCAACTTGTTCAGAATGATAATATTGGCCTTGGTGCTTTGTATGAGGTGCAAATGTATAATTCTCAAAAAAATCTACAACTGAAAGTATACAACCAGGTGGAAAACAATTTTTGGAATCACGAAACTGTTTAGCTTGCCATCGTGCACCATGACAATGTTGGATATGTGGATATATTAATGGACGAAACTTGGCCATGAACTCATCATAATGCAATTCACTCTCCTTCAATACAATTTTTCTAGATTCATCCCCTCTATTATTTTGGTATGTCTCATATTCATATCTCATCCATGAAACTGGTGTGGATTCATTAATATTCTCAACTTGCATAATTTCAAATTTTTTTTGTAAATCTGCACAATCTTCACACTAATTTTTGATGCATTGCAGTTTGAATTCATCTGAATCTTCTAATTTATCACATAATACAGACCTCACAAATTGTGTTGTACTACTAGGGATGACCAAATTAGGATCAAGTATTGCCATAACTTTTTTAAATGATTGCAAGTGTAGACCAAATTCAACATGATTTCTACAACAACAAGTTTCTTGCATCTTATTTATGCATACAAAGGAAGGACGTAAACTCTCAAACATTCTCTGACATATTTTGACATTTGAAAATTCTTGTTTGAATGCTTTAAAAAGTTCACTTTGAGTTATATCTATGAAATGTTTTGGATGTTCAATTTTGGCCCCTGTTTCTTGATCTTTAATTTGTATAGTATCACGCCTGTTGGAAGACACATGAGAATGTGTGGTCCAAAATTCAATAACTTGTCTTTTTACTTCTTCAAAAATCCTGTATTTTTGAAGAACTCTACAAATATTCACCCAGTTATTCTCAATGTTATCATAGCATATTTCTCCTCTTGATGTATCTCTGGACAGTTCTTCTAGATATATGTAGTACATCAAAAATTGCACGTACCTATTTTCTATGTGTCAATTTTTTACTAGATATAGTAGTCATCAATGCTCTACATGCATTACTCAAATCACCTCCTCGAGTTGTGTTGTCAATTTTGTTATAAGAATTTTGCAAATTTTCAACTATTGTCTCATTAATATTATGGGCATGGCTTTTCTTGTTATCAACACCCAACAACTCTAAAACAAGTCTCATGTCTTTTCTCCTAAATAACTTGACAAATAATTGTGCCTGTCCAAATATACTTTTATCCTTGAAATATTCATCCCAAATGTTCTGACAATGCTTTCTGATAGTGTTATCATTTATCATATCTTTAGATGGAATTTGGTTAAAAAGTAGTTCTTCATCCAAATCCATTAAATTTTTTATGCTTTCTAATTTGTCTCTATCAATAGAACTACCAATTTCTTCCTCTTCATTACTTTCATTTTCTTCATGAATCTCATCATGTTCAGGAATTTTAGTATGTTGGTTTTGAGCATGTTTTGTATGGCCTTTCATTTTGTCATCTCTTTTTCTATCATATTTCCTTGATCTTTTCCTTTTACTACCCATTGAATATTTCAATCTATAGAAAAAAAAAATCAGATTTCACTAAATATCAGCCAATGGTTCAATAAATAATACATAAAAATAAAAATAATTAGAAGAGAGAAAAAGAACCTTCAAAATATTCAATCCTTTGCAATATTGATTGAATCTGCAGAACAGTTGTTGAAAATTGCTTCAAAATTAATTATTTTTTGAAAATCTCCTTCCAATTTTTGTTGTCCCTGTTTATTTAATTTTTTTAAAAAAGGAAAAACAATATTTTTTTATATCAAATAGTCACATTAACCGCTAGCGGTTTATTCTACCAACAGGGGTTTCGGCCAGAATTGTTTTGGCTGAAATAGTTCTGGCCAAAATAGTTACAGCCGAAACAGTCTATGTGGTAGCCTATGTGGCAGACAAACAAGCAAAAATTAGAACTTTTGTAAACATCTCACTTTGAAGGCCAATTTGACCTACTAAATTGAAGTATTTTTTAAAACTAAAAATATACTTTTGTAGTTCTCGGAGTCATGACTATGATTTTATAATTTTTTTAAAGTTTTGATTATGATTAGTATGTTATAATTTGAAAATATTACAAGTAGGTATCTTAAGATTCAGGAAGATGTCTATTCAAAAATAAGAAAAAATACTAAATCATGTTAAAAATTTAATTTTTTGTAATGGTGCACTAGAGGAGAGAGTCTTCTTCAAGAATATGTAATTTATTTTTAAAAATATGTAGATTTGATGGAAAAAGTTTGACGGGAGAAAAAAACTGTCTATTTTTGATAAATTTGACTTTGACCAATTATAACTTCAAAAATATTATCCAAATTTCAATTTTTCTTTTTTGGTGCACTAGGTATACATGTTAACTCTAACATATTCCAAAATAAAACCAAAATATGAACATTTGCATATATTTGTTTGACAGGAAAAAAACTCTATATTTTTAGTATTTTTAAAAAATTAAAAAATACACTTTAAAAATTCAAAAATAAATAAATTTTTCACTTAAATTTCTTTTTTAAAATTATAGACATAAATGTCATCCAATTTTACACATTTCATTAGTTTACATCATCTTCAAATTCTAAGCACAAATGCCACTTTTATTTCATTAAAGTTGAAGACTTTAAATTCTGATATCACTTCTCCTTTATAAAAGGTGACATAGGTTTGTGCTTTTACCCTTATACCAACAATATATAGAGTATGAAGCCCTTTTGTTAGGATTAATAGCTGTCACCCACCATGGAATCAAGAAATTGCATGTCATAGGTGATTTTGAATTGGTTATTTCACAAATTAGGGAAACTTATGCTTCAAAAAGAAAAAGGTTGAAACAATATAGAAATTTAGTATGAGACCAAATAGATCTTTTTGATGCATTTGGAATTTCATGGAGGGAAAAAAGTCAGAATAAAATGGTAGACCTACTTGCAAATGTAACAATCAAGCCTAAGGAAATGTCATTTGTAGGAATTTCAAAGATGGAAGTTCAAAATAGACCTTCAATACCTAACATTATTGAACATTGGAAAATCTTTGAAGGTGACAAAGATATTCCGAACTTCATGTTAAGTGATGAAAAACACCATGGTCAAGAAATGATTTGTAGTGATTTAATTAAAATCATTAATGGTAAAGAAATATTTTTTGGCTAGGAGATTATGTAATTGAAAACCAACAAGGTACCCAAGGGGTTAGTGGTCTTAGAGAATATTTTTGATAATCAAGATAGAGTAAAACATGGAAATTGGGATCCTAAGCATCAAGAACTAGAAGAAATAAATCTTGGCATTATTGAGGCTCCCAAGGAAGTTTACATTGGAAAAAAATTACATGCTAAAATCAGAAAGCCTCTGATTGATTTGTTGAGAAAGTACAAACGTGTCTTTGCTTGGTCATACGATGACCTTAAGGCTTATAGAGAAGATTTGTTACAACATGTCATACCACTAAAAGATAATGTAAAATCTTTTAGACAGAAACAAAGACCAGTAAATCCTACCTTAGCCCCCAAATTGCAAGAAGAGTTGATGAAGTTAAGGAAAAGAGGGATAATCAAGCCAATTAGACTTTCCACCTAGGTTTCAAAATTGGTACCTATCCAAAAAAGGAATGGAGATATAATATTGTGTGTAGATTTTAGAAATTTGAATATTACATCTCTAAAGGACAATTATGGGTTACCAAATATGGAAGGTATGCTGCAACAAGTAACTAGTTCTAAGTTGATGTCCATGATGAATGGATTTTTATGATACAATTAGGTCCTTGTGAAATAAAATGAATAATTTAAGACAACTTTTACAACACCATGGGGAACCTATGTATATTTGAGGATGTCATTTTGTTTAATTAACATAGGTGTAACTTTTTAGAGAGCTATGGATGTAGCATTCCATGAGTATATTGATAAATTTATAGTAGTATACCAAGATGACCTTACAACATATTCCAAGAAAGTTGGTGACCATTGCAACTATTATTAAATAGTTCTTCCCTTCAACAAGAATAAGAAAAAATGACTTAATACACCGGACAAGGACAAAATGTACTACTAGTTGCATCAGTTATCATTGATTGATAACTATCCTCTAAATTAAGAGGTACAACTCCCTAATTTATAGAATTATAATAAATTTAAATGATAAGATGTATCTTTTACTTGAAGATGCTAAGGTTTCTAACATTCATTCATAGACATGAAATGAATGTGATTGTTTGGATTTATAAACTAAATAGAAGGGGAAAAATGAATAAGCAGCCATAAGACTACATAACCAATCTTTCATGTTATGGAAGAGAGAGAAGTTACAATTATTCTTATACAAAAACATGAGTACATAAACACAAGATTACATACATCACATTCAATGTAGTAATAAAAGACTATATCTAAAATAGGAAATAAAAAAATATAGTATTCTTCAAAACCGTAAATACAAATGTATAGACCACACGAATGAACACATGTATTTTCCACTTCATTTTAGAGACATGACAAAACCAAAATAGTATAATTCTATCCCTCTATTACAATCAATATGCATAAAACAAATCTCCTTCCCCTATTACAAAATAGAACTATCTTCTTTGTATAGTAGTTGTAGAACTCTCCACTTGAAAAAGAAGAAGCTCTTCAAATATTTTGCCCCCATTAAATAAATTTGCCAAGAAGTTTGACAACTACCCCAACTTCTTACTAAACTCCCTTTTAACTTCTTGGGTACATTACTATAATAATTAATTCCATTAAATAATTAGTTATATTACATTCTTTTTCTTCTTTCCCAAAAATTCCACTCTATACAAATTTTCCACTAAAGTTTCATTTACAATAATAATTAATTCTTTTGAAGAAATAATTCCTTTTTCACTTTATCTTACCTATACTAATTAACCAAATCTACATCTCTTCCTATTATAATAATAATTATCTTTATAAAATTAATTAAGTGAGAAATTTATGTGGATTAATTTGATATTTAATTATTTTGCGTTTGAATATATTTTAATATTTAATTATTTTAAAGAATTAAATATTATATAATACAAAATAATTAATAAATGATCTTTAAGAGTTTGCCTTTTATATTCTCTCACATAATCAAATGAGGGATATATTTAGGGTCCCAAAACCCTAGGTAATAGTGGCTCTCTCTAGGGGTTGCATTCTATGTTAGGATGCAGAGAACTCTAGAATCCCTATCTGTTCTCTAGTACCTTATCCATTGGATGTAGAGTTAGTAATCAATGTGAATCTGAACTTGTAACATTTGAATGAATATTGCAATAAAATTGTTATCCATATCTCTAGTTTCTACTATTTGATGGATGTTCTTTTTCACCCAAATAACCATTACTATATTAATTGTGGTTTCAATTCCTACCTATTAGACTCTCCAAACTACTCAGATACTTTTTTAGATGGCCTCAACTGGTTGGGAGTCTTTCAATTTTCACCATTGCATGCTGATAGGATTTGACCCATTTAGTTTTATTGATACCAAAGCCAACCTACATGCTTAGAACCAAATTCTCATGCCAAATATAATTGTAGAAGCAATATTTAGATTTTTTCTCATGGACCAAATGGTTTGAAGTTAAGTCTTCCTTACATAGGCCTCCATTAAGAAGTCCAATGGACTCATCTGATATGGATGGTCAAGAGGGGACCCTAATGACATGAATTCAATTTGCATGACTTCTATATTCATCATGAAAAAGGGTGCTAACCAAGGCTCCTTTATTTGAATATGGCACATTTCATCAATTTCTATTGAAAGGAGTTAATATGTTCCATTTTCTATGCATGATCCATAGTGAAATGTCACAAACAAGCTTATTGAGAGACTCCAAACTTAAGATTTTGGTTGATCATAATCTTCAAACATGTGTCAATTATATTATCTCTGTAATTTTTTACCTACTTGGTAGCAATAAGTGATTGCACCTTTATGGCCATGTAATAGACAGGATACCTTCCTCATCATTAACATTGTGTTTGTCATGGGTGTAGGAAAGAGTTGGGTTGCAAAGTGAGACTAATTGTGGTCCATGCAATGTTGCAGCTAGCCTCACTAACATCTTCAATTTTCCTTTTGTTCTATTATTCAAACCACCATTTATCCATATCAATTTTTTCTTTAGTGCCTCCCTCCCCCTTACCCCCAGGTTGCATCAGATAATAGATTAGATGGTGATATACAAGGAGTTAGACCTAGCATGGGTGAATCTTCTTTCATGTGCAATGTTTTTATTTTTATTGAGTGGATTGGTGGATGCTACCAAAGGTGGTGAACCATACTATCATGTTGATACCATATAGCCCGATGAAGAGAAGAAATAACCCTACATTTAATGGCATCTTCCTACTATGGATTAGGTGATGGCAACATATATTGATATTTTTTCACTCACTAGCATATACACATCCATAACGTTATCTCCCATCATTGTGAATCATTTCTTCTACTCCACCTTTTGATTCTTTAGACATGCCATGATTTGGTTGGCCCATGTTCTACCTATGCACCATACTTTTCCATTTCAAGCTCCATATTAAGACATTTCATTTTAAAATTCCAGATATGTTTGAAGACTATCCATCTATGACTATGTGGAATCCACAAATATTTGAGTAGAGTTGATAATTATTTCAAAAGAAGGCTCCTTTTGATCTCCAATAGCAGAGGATCCTTCAAATGTCCTCAACCTATGACTTTAGTCCACAACATCATCAGCTACGAAATAGCATCTTCCCAACTTGTGAGCCTACTGAGGTTTGTTTACATTTGGAGTGATCATTGGTTCCTCAAGCTCTAATGTAGCATCGTCTATTGATGTATAGAAGCATGTCCAAAAAAAATAGTGAGTTTCATCATCTGCTACTTCCCTAAAACATCATCTATGGGCATCATGATTTTGGGCTTATGTAGCTGCATATTTTTTGCAACCAATTATGATAATAATGTAGGAGTTATTCATGTTTTTTTTCCCTACCATCCTCTCAAAAAATTTTATATTGGAATAGAAAATTTGACAAATAGGTTTCCAACCCCAGAATTATTTGGGTTCAACAAAAATCATTCATTTATCATTGCACTTTCTATTCCTTTTCCACAGTTCATTTTAAAAAAAATTTGATGCACCAACAAATGTATAGTGGTCCCAATCTCATGACTGTTATTGTAAAATGAAGCCATACACATCATTATTTGAAAAGTTGCCTTGAGAAAAATAGCTCATTTTCTAGAAGAATTATCATATCTATCTAGATTTTTTTTGGAGTTTCTATTAAATCACATGTTAAAACCCATTCTTAAAATCAAACTCCACCTTTATCTAATACTCCACCTATCACTTGATTCCTTTGAATCAATGAAGAGGGTCCCCTTTTAATTTTTGAATTTTTTCAGAAAATGGATTGACTCAAGGGAAAGAAAGGATTAAAAGATGATGCAACTTTATTGGAGGGGAAACAATAGACAAAACATAGCCAAAACAAAAAAGCCAAACAAAAAAAATAAGAAAAACAAAATGCAAATGGTTATTTACAATGGAGAAGACAAAACCTAAAGATTAAATGTGACTATTTGCAAGCTAGAAAAAGTATGGGCCCTTCCAAACCAACTTTGGATATAATGGAACTAGATTTTTTAAAAGGTAAACTAAAAACAACCAAAGTGTAAGGTTTTTCCCATTAACAAGGAAAGGTAGGGATGGAAAAATAAATATAGATTCAAGAGTGCTCTCATGAATAACATGAATTTCTTCACAATGAAATATGGAACTAATGTCTTGGATAGGATCTTTTACCACTAAATTTGAAATTCCAACAAACTCTTCCATACCTTGATCTTTTTATTATTGCATTGATTCCTCCAAAGCTGACATTGACTAGAGAACTACAGAGTGCTGAAAAACAAATGGATCCTTTTTTGCTTCTTGGTTATCATTTGGTTCTCTTTCAATATCCTTTTCTTGCATCAATCTCATTCCACCAATCTCTTTTTCTTCAAACATTTTATCTTCATTTTTTGGCTCTTTCATAGGAGATTTTCTTTGCATAAGGACAACACCATAGAAAGGCTTTAGGAATGCTACCATTTTTTTCAAATCTCCTATTACTTTAGCTTTCTCAAGACCCCTTGGTTCTTTAGGCTATGCCAATACTTTATTATTCT
Source organism: Cupressus sempervirens (assembly GCA_028749045.1). Classification (NCBI taxonomy): domain Eukaryota; kingdom Viridiplantae; phylum Streptophyta; class Pinopsida; order Cupressales; family Cupressaceae; genus Cupressus; species Cupressus sempervirens. The sequence continues at coordinate 814,197,654 of CM053786.1, forward strand.
CCAAGAGATCAAATAGGAATAATTCATAGTCAACTTAATGCTCATAGGAAGAGCCATCCAAGTGTACTGATAGACATTGCATTGTGTGATCAACCATACTTTTAGAAGAGTATTCATCATCAATCTTTTCTTGTGTATGTTGATCTTTCATACCTTCCTAATTAACATCATTTGATGAAATATCAATAGCAGTCCAAAATATAAAAGGATCAAATTATAAATTTGAAACATCTTCTGATAAGTTTTCAATTGATCTTCTACCTAGCAACCTTTGTTCATTAGGAGGTACATCAAGGCCAATCATTGAGTTAGTTGATTTTGAGGTGTATTCATCATCATAATCAACTTGTAGATGGTAGGATCTAGCTAACATATAGGAAGTGCTTTTAGTCATAGGAGGGATTAGGAGATCTTCACCATTAAAGACTACCAGACTTTGATAAATAGGAGGTGCTAATTTTACTACTTTGAGAATGAGTCCTTTCTGTTTAGGCTTTACCTTCGAATATTGTTGCTACTCATAGAGAAAAAAATTTGTTTGGGAAATTTTTTCACACTTAATTCTACTCAAGATCATGTCATCATCTAATCCAATAGCCTCCCTTTGTGAATCTTGCAATGTATGCACTTTTAGATGAAGAACCAAGAATTTAATTTATGTTTGCATGGTAGTAATGAAAACACACAATTGATTGTTTTTAGTTGGTTGGCTGGTTAGAGTTATCTTACCAATAGTTCTATTGAATCTATCAATAAAATCTCTCATGACTTCTCCTTTTCCCAACTTGATTTGAAAGAAATTAAATAAAAATTTAGCTACATCAAGTGCAGGCATAAACCTCTGAAGAAATTTCACCTCAAGATCATTCCAACATGTGATGCAATCAGCCAACAAATTCTAGAACCATTTAGCAACATTTCTCATAAGGCTTTGAACAAACAACCTAATGAATACATTTTCTTCCTAGACACCAAGAACATCACATGTAATAATGACTACTTTGATGTGGTCATTTGGATTATGAGTCTTGTCTCTAGAAAACTTGGGAAGGTATTCCCATGATCTTTTAGGTAGAGCTAAATATTGAGATAAATAAAATGACCCAATTTGAGCCCCCCATGGCTGGGCTACAACTAGAGCCATAACACTAGAATTCTTCAAAAAAATCTTATTAGAGTCATCAACCTCCATCCTTGAGGAGGTACTTTAATATATCCAGGAAGAGAAAGCACTAAGACTTCAATTTCTACTCCCTAGTAAAGTTGCCAAAAACTATTAGTAAACATTTTTCCCTTCAACAAAAATTACAAAACATGACTCAATATACCTAACTAGAAGGACACAATGTACTACTAGTTGGATCAGTTATCATTGATTGATAACTATCCTCAAAATTAAGAGGTAAAACTCCCTTATTTTCAAATTTTCAATGAATTCAAATGATAATATGTATCTTTAACTTGAAGATACCAAGGTTTCTAGCATTCATTCATAGACATGAAATGAATGTGATTGTTTGGATTTATAAACTAAATAGAAGGTTAAAGATGAATAAGTAGCTGCAAGACTACCTAACCAATCTTTCCTATTATGGAATATAGAGAAGTTACAAATATTCTTATGCAAAAAAATGAGTACATAAACACAAGATTACATACATCACATTCAATGCATTAATAAAAGATTGTATCTGAAATGGAGAATAAAAAAATACAATATTCTTCAAAACCAAAAATACAAATGTATAGAACACAAGATTGAACACATGTATATTCCTCTTCATTTTAGAGACATGACAAAACAAAAAAAGTATTATTTTGTCCCTCTATTACAATCAATATGCATAAAAAAATGTTCCTTCCCCTATTACAAAATAGAACTATCTTCTCTTTATAGTAGGTGTAGAACTCTCCACTCGAAAAAGAAGAAGCTCTTCAAATGTTTGGCCCCCATTAAATAAATTTTCCAAGAAGTTTGACAACTACCCCAACTTCATACTGATCTCCCTTTTAACTTCTTGGGTACATTACTATGATAATTAATTCCATTAAAGATTTAATTATTTTACATTGTTTTGCTTCCTTCCAAAAATTCCACTCCATAAAAAGTTTCCAATAAAGTTTCATTTACAATAATAATTAATTATTTTCAAGAATTAATTCCTTTTTTACTTTATCTTACCTCCATTAATTAACCAAATCTACATCTCTTCCTATTATAATAATAATTAATCTTTATAAAATTAATTAAGTGAGAGATTTATTTGAATTAATTTGATATTTAATTATTTTGCATTTGAATATTTGAATATTTAATTTTTTTAAAGAATTAAATATTTTATAATGCAAAATAATTTATAAATGATCTTTAAGAGTTTACCTTTTATATTCTTTCACATAATTAAATGGTGGACATATTTAGGTTTCCAAAATGTAGGTAACAACAACCATCTAGAAAAGATTTTTATCAAGGCTTTGGAATATGGAATGTCGTTAAACCCCAAGAAATGTACTTTTGGGGTGATAAAAGGTAGGTTACTGGGACATATAGTATCAAAGGATGGAGGGAAGATAGAGCCTAAAAGAGTGGCAAACATTGATAAAGTGTCTAAGCCAAAAAAAGTAAAGGGAATACAATCTTTCTTTGGGAAAGTAAAACTTCTAAGGAGATTTGTTACAAATTTTGTTGAGATCAACAGGCCCATTTCAAAAATTCTTAAGAAAGGAGCTACTATTAATTTGGATGGTAAACCTTCATAGGCTTTTCAAGATATTAAAACTGCCATAAAAAATGCTCTAGTCCTTTGAAACCCAGATTATACTAACCCAATGCACATATTTTCTTTTGCATCCTTCCATAAAGTAGCTATGGTCTTATTATAGAAGAATGAGGAAGGATGTGAATAACCTATTACTTTCTTTAGAAAATCTTTGTAGCTTGTTGAACTAAAATATGAAATAAATGAGAAACAAACATATACCTTAGTGAAAGAATTTAAGGCTTTTAGGAGTTATTTGGTAGGTGCCATGGATATTGCATTTGTACCTAGTGTAGCTATCAAGGACATATTTTCTCAACAACAAGTATCATGTAGGAGATGCAGATGGATCAACAATATCTAAGAATTGAACATTGAAATTTAGATCACAAAATTGGTAAGAGGTCAAAGAGTAGCTAAGATTATGGCTCAATCCAACTTAGATGCTAACTAGATAAATGTACTAAAAGATAACTTAAGGTTAGGCTTGTGTGACATGGACCATTGTGAATGGTATAATAATGTCATTCAATATTTACAACATATAAAAGCCTCTTCCCATTTGACTAAAAATGAAAAAAGGAGCACCGAGTTACAAGCCATTAGATATATTATTATCCAAAACAACCTATGGTAAAGAAACATTGAAGGAATATTACTAAAATGTGTTGATCAAGAAAAGTCAATAGAGATATTCAATGAAATACATTTTGGACTCAATGGAGGAGATTACATTGCTAAGACAACTGCACACAATGTAGTGCCTACCCTTGTTCACATCTTTTCTGGACATTGTTATTATCTTCACAGTATGATAGACTAGTTTTACGTTGATGGATTAGTGGTATTGTTTTGACACTATCAGACATTATGTTATGGATTCAATGGTTATATGATGAGATCATTTATATTTTACATTTCATGCATACAAGATGATCATTATACTGTTTTCAGTTATTATTGATGATTAGATGGATAGTTTATTATCTTATGTGTTTTATTATGGATACTTACCCCATACTTGCATTTGTATGGTGTGCGTGTTTTCTTATTGTATGGCATTTCTGATGTGGTTAAGGAAGGGAGTCATAGTCACCTGCTTAGTCGAGATCTACATGATGCACCACTTCCTGCCATTGTTTGTTTAGCTTAGCATTATATATATATTGTATGTACATGCATGGTTTTTCTTCAGGTTGTAGGTACCAGGTATCGACTTCCCTGAATTGCTAAGATGAGCGTACCCTATTATACTATCTCAATGATAAGAGAAGGGAGATAAATTCTCAAGTCCAAATCCCAAATCTTTAACCAATTGTCCTAATGAGGTAGGACAAGTATCTGGATATTTTACCCACCAAATGTGTCGAATGACATGATTTGTGATTTTTAACCCTTTAGACTAATTTTGAGTGATTTGTTGTATGATGGGTCTTCATATTTTATCTTGGAGGTCTATGGTGAATTTTCTATTAATTAAGTCTTGATAAATGGATTTAATTAATAAATTAATTATTTGAGAAAATTAATATAAAATATCATGTTATTTGATATTTTGATTATAATTAATTAAATGGAAATTGATTGAGGAAAAATGAATTAAATAAAGGAAAATTAGAAATTAAAAATAATAATAATAAATAAATAATAATAATAAAAGTTATAAAAGTTAAAATGAAAGTTATATAAAAAGTGAATTGGAGTTATAAGCTTGCATGGGAGTTAACACACTTCTCTATTTCTCATGTGTCAACAACATGAGGGTTTGTGCATCAATTAAGCACATCGTGTCTACAACCCTAAGGCTCATCTCGAAGGTTGGAAAAGACCCATGCTTAGTTGGTGACACCTTCCAGCTGTTTCTAGATGTTTCCTGAAAGCTCTTAATAGTGAGGCATTCATAGAAGCTTAGACATAGTGTTGGGAGAGCGATTGGGCATTGGAGGACTCGAGACTTCTGAAGAAGGGAGGAGCTTGCTCTGCAGATTTTCTGAGGAAGAGCAATTTAGCATTAGAATCCGGGTAGATTCTTGTGATTTTACTTATGCTATTTTTGCATCACGCATTCCCTGTCTTCTTCGTGTCTTCCATATGTCTTCTAAGAAGTTTCATATTTATATGCATTCTATAATGCAAATATCTTACTCTTAATTGTAGATATAATCTTTCTGGAAAAACAGAAAAATAAATATACATGGTTATATGTTCAGATATGCATCCATATACATATATATAAATATATATTTATATATATATATATATGCATATGTATACATTTATTGTGGATCTATTATAAAATTTGAATATATATATATATGTATGTATGTATGTATGTATGTATATATATATGTATGTATGTATATATATATATATATGTATATATATATATATGTATGTATGTATATATATATGTATGTATGTATATACATATATGTATGTATATATATATGTATGTATATGTATATGTATATATATATATATGTATATATATGTATATATATATGTATATATATGTATGTATATATATGTATATATATGTATGTATATATATATATATATATATATATATATGTATATATATATATATATATGTATATATATATATATATGTATATATATATATATATATACCTATGTATAATTATATATATTGCACCGAATTGAGAGATTAATAAAATTGCAGTGGGAGAATTTATTTATTTGCATCGCGATTTATATCGCATGAAACAAAGTATAGTATATATCATATGCCATCGGCATGTTTCGTTCCCCACACTAGTGGATGGCAGAGACCTGTCGTCGTAGGTTTGTGGTGATAGGGGTATTACGTACCCACTGTCAGTGCAGTGCCTACAATCGCAAGTACTGTATACCGTAGCATGAGTTGGGGGGGGGGGTTTATTGATGTTTATGTTATGCAAAAAAAAAAAAAGTAACGTTTATGTTAGACACGTTTGTATATAGTCGATTTCTCATTACTATGTAATATGAAGTCAATCAAAAATTGTTAACTCGATTTTATGAAAGAGTATTTACATATGTATATATATATATATATATATATGTGTGTAATATATGTATGTATGTATATATGTAATATGTAAATATGTTATTTAAGTTATTATTTGATAATTACTTATATTGAAGGTTATTTTCATAAAGGTGACTTTTTAATAATTTTCAACTATTTAATAATTTAAATGTTTTAAATTATTAAATAAGGAATTGATAGTTGAGTAGGGGATGTATCAAACAAATGTTATAAATTGAAAAAAGGATTTTTAGTTCTAATAAGGAAAACTTTTACTTATCCAAAAACAATATATGTGTTCCTCCATTCATTCTTCAGATTTGGAAACTTAAACTGAGATCTCTACATTTAAATTCAAGTTGTAAAACCAAAACATGTGTTTACATTGTGTATTCTTTATGCTATTGTTCTAGGTTTTGGGTTGACTAGTGTTGACCAATATAGGATGTCTACCAGAGGCTTGGGGGTTATGTGATTGTGGTGACATGATGATGTTTTAATTTCAATCTTTATAAACCCAACCATGGTTATGTGATAGAATTCTCTATGTATTGGTTGTGATTACTGATTGTTATAGTTGAGATTCTTATGTATGAGACACTTGACTTAACCATTATTTTGGTCATCGATCAGTTATCCTTGGTTATTTTTCTAGTCACCATGATGGGACTGTAATGTGGATTTATTTTGATGATGTCATGATGTGACATGTTTGACTCAACCATTTTTGGAGTCTTCGATTAGTTTGATTGAGATATTTTTGGTTATTGAGAACCATTGGATCTTTGATTATCATTGATACTTCAGTTGCCAATAGAGAGCTGTTGTGTTCATGATTTTCTATGGATGTTTGCTCATGGAGATTTGATGCTTTTATGCATAATTGATGATTTTATGGATTATCTTTTGTAATTTTGAGATTTATGGGTCCATGAGCATTAGGGTAGGATATTTGCATGTAGTGACAGGAAGTGGCTTGCAATGGGGGCCGGGGCCCTAAGAGGCTGCCAGGGTAACTCATTGTAAGTTGGATTAATAAGTGATAACATTCACACCTAATTCTAACTGAATGAACCTAAAATGATAAGAGTTTTGTTCTCGCCCATGCCTTGAGCGATTGTACAGGCTAGGATGGGAGTAGTGAGATGCATGGTTGCGACCTTGCATTCTATAGTATGCCTCGTCAGTATGAGAGGATACTAGTGGCTGCATGAAATCAGTATGGACCTGTGGAGTTTAGCTAACTACCAGGGTAACTTGTACAGGATAATTGCGATGACACTTTCCAGCTTACATAGTAGGTTCCTACATGTCATTGTGTGCCTCTAGGATTAGATGTCAGATTTTGTGTTTGGAACCTTTGAGTTAGTATACTTTTAGGATTCTGGGACTTATAGAGATATGTGCTATGTGATTTTGATAGCCTGTTTGGGACTTGAGATTATCTCCTTAGCATAGTGGGAGTGGACCACTTAGGTACCACTCAGTTGGGTGGTAGTGTATTTTCCACTCTTATCATTTTGAGACTTATTGAGACATCGTGGCTGATGTGTCCTTCATGATGGTGGATATGTATCCTTTTTCATTGATGATTAGCATATGTTAGATGGTGTTATCTTATGCTTTTATTTGCATGTTAGATTACTTCTACATATGATGTTGTATTTATTAGGAGTGACGTTCCTACTATGTAATACCGATGATCTCTTTGGTGATTTGGAATGTTACGCATGGAGGGATGGCTAGGATCCACAATGGTCTAATGATGTTATTGACGGTTGGGAGGAACTATGCACTTAGTTTATTATGTTTGATCTTTATGATTGATGTATATGTTCTCTATGATGTTGTATCATGTGATTATCTCTACTTTGATGTATCATGGATTAGAATAGGATGATGTACCTTATTCTATGTATGTATATTCTTTGAGCTTGTCATACCCTGTGACATGTACAGTGGATGAATGAGCATTTGAAATGTAATGTGTAATCATTGTGCTTATCATTATTATTTCATGTGGATGTTGTACTAGATGGATTCATGTATGTAATTCAACATTAAGGGATCTTAAAGAATGTACTATGTTATTTATGTTATGTTTTCTTTCAGATGGACAATGCTATTGCTTCCGTTATTGTGCATAAGTTATATGTGATGTTTACTATCATAAAAAAAAAATGTTACTAAACTTAGTGAAATTCTAGGTTAATTCTTTGGATCCCTTAGCGGGGCATTACACACAAAGTGATGAGAGATAGATTTTGGTGGCCTTCCCTATTTAGAGATGCTCAGAAAATGGTCAGAAAGTGTGATGCCTATCAGAGATTTGTAGTTAAACTAAATTTTTCATGTAACACTCTTTTAAAAAAAATAGAAGTTCAAGCACCATTCTAGCAAAGGGGAATAATTTTTATAGGTGAGATTTCTCCCAAGTCTAGCATTGGTTATTCATGGATATTGGTTACTATTGATTACTTCACAAAATGGGTAGAAGTAGTTCCAACAAGAAATGCAACTATTAAGGTTTTTTACAATTTGTTTCTAAATAATATCATCTTAAGATTTAGTTATCCTTAGAGGATTGTGACAGATAATGTAATGTGTTTTAGATCTAAAGAATTTATAAAATTTTGTGACAAGTATGGAATTACAAGATCAACATCTTCCCCATATCATCCATAAGGAACTAAACAAGCTGAGTTCATAAATAAGAGCTTATTGAAAGTGATAAAAAGAACATTGGATGATAACAAGGAAGTTTGGGATTCCAAATTCAAGTTAGCAATATGGGCTAACAGGGTGATTGTAAAAAAGACTATAGGTGTAGCCCCCTTATATATTGTATATGGGATCTAGGAAAGAATGCCTCAGAATAATTTAGTTGGATTATCTAACTACATCCAAATGTATGATGAAGACATCACTGATGATATGCAAGAAAGATTAGATGAGTTGGTAGGATTGGTTAAGACTAGGAAAGAAGCATCTATCAGAAATCAAAAATTACAACCACAAGTCAAGTCTCTCTATGATAGGAGAATAGTGAGAAAGAAATTTGAACTTGAAGATTTAGTCCTCATGTGGGATGCTAGAATTGAAGATAAAGGAAAACATGGAAATTTTTATCCTATATGGTTAGGTCCCTATCTAATTGAAGCTACATGGGGAGAGGACTCATATATTCTGAAGGATCTATCAGATAATATTCTTGAATTTCTAGTTCATGGACAATTATTGAAGAGGTATTTTTGTTAAAATACTTGTTTCAGGCATGAACAATATTTTTAGGGTTTGTACATTGTGTATCCTTTATGTCTCTATATAGTCCTTGTATTTTCCTCTTTGGTATTGTTTCTCTTTCAATAGTTGTCAAGTAGTAGAGACTATCAAGTTTATGGTCTACTTTATCTAGGGATTCTATGCCCTCATATGAAATTCACATTTTCATTGTCCCCAAATAGAGCTGCTATTGGTCATGTTTTTGCACTATGCCTTCATCAAGTCATCTTACTTTGGGTTGCTAGTCTTCTATGCATAATAAGGTTTAATATTATTAAAAATACTTTAAACCCTACGAGAAAACCCTATTTTAAATAGAATTCAAGCCCTAAGTGTGCCCTCTAGATCATGAGAGTGTCATCTCATAATTAAGCAAGAGAAAGTTTATTTAAAAAAAATAAAATCATACCTTATTTTTGTGGGAACCTTTTCAATTTTTTCTTGGGCCTTCATGATAATAATCCCACACCATCAGATCTCTTTAAGATCTATGGTGGTCACTATATTGCATTGGAGGATTTTGGTCACTTTATCATATGTGATAGAGCGACCAAATATACTATAACCCTTGGGGCTCAGTTAATTTTTAACATAAGTTTCATAGTTTTTGCTTGAGCTGTTGGATCTTCTCACATCAACAGAGCTCACTATGTTGTGACCAAAAAGTATGGAGATTCCATTGGAAGCAACATAGTGCCTTCTTGTACAAGTCAAAAATGGCAAGACCAAAATCAGATACAGTGCCAAGATCTTGCATGTCATAAATGAGCCTTCCTAGCATGGTGAACTATCAAAATATGTTAGGTGTAGTAATGAAGGAGTTAGGATGTAAACTAACCATCTTTCTCTTCACGATGATGGTTTACCGTAGAAATACAGTGGTCACTATGTCACAACTGGGAAATTTGTCCTTTCCATTAGAAGAAATATAGTGCCTTCCCATAAAGGTAAAAAATGGAAGGACCAAAATTTTAGATAGACACCATAAATTTTCTTTATCATCAGCAAGCCACATAATCATTATGGAATGATAGGAATTGTGAATGAAGAATAAGCAATAAGAACATGTTAAATCACCATGATAGATTTTTCAAATTACGCAAAGGTTGCTATGTCATGACAAGAAAAATTATCATTTCTATCAGAAGAAATATAATGCCTTCCTATTAAATATAAATATAGTGGAATATGAAAACAAGGCAGCACCAAAAAGTTAATTAATACAAATACTTTTCCAACATGTTAATGTGATGTCTTTTCATGTATTATGTGGATTTGCACTCAGAAAGAAAGTAGGTGATTAGTTGGAGCCATCAAATCAAAGATGTATCAACAAAAGGCATTAAGTCGCTATTGAAAGTTGCTTTATGTATATCCCATGTTATAGGTGACCAAAGGAAGTAACATATGGACCCACCACAGTTCAAGTAAGATAATTGTAAACTCCTCACTATATGATTGAAAATGTATCAATGGTTGGTGCCAAGTCACTATGAAGAGTTTCTCAATATTTAAGCATAGGGACATAGCAAGAAGGTGACACATGTTCAGTGGTGCAAGTTAGTCTAGATTAAATTGCTAGTGAAAAAAGGAAAGACTTACATGGAGAAATTCTATTGGGTTGACTACCAACTTGGCAATTGAGAAAATGAATCATCCATGATTTTTTTCCTTGATCATAAATTATTTTTTGTAAAGATTGTGTTTTAAAAAATAGAAGGTGATTCAACCCTACTTTTTCCTTACACTTCATTTATAAAGCTTGAAGACTCCCCATGCAGACTACAAACAACATATATTGTAAAGATTTTTGCCAGTTTGTATATACACAAACAAATTTGGTTTTATAATTTGGTTTTTAGGTTTGGGGCTAAGGTTGGTTCCAAAAAGCATGAGCCTTATTTCCTTGAAGATATAATAAGAAATGAATTCTCTTTGCAAGAACAAGAGACTAAAAAGAAGAAATGGAGAGTGTTCTCTAGAGTCCTAGAATTCATTCATTATTTTGATAAAGCTTACAAGCCTCTAAAGGATACCAAAAAAGAGGGAGATAGAATAAATAAGATCAAGATTACTTTTCCTAAAATCATGAAGGCTATGAATGAGAAGAAAAAATTCTTTATTAATTCTTTTCCAAATAAAGCTAGAGAAGTTATGAGAAGGTTGGCATTTATTCCTTTAGTTGGGATAGAACAATTGTTTATCCAGAAAAGACCTAGCCATGATATAATTCAGAATAAAATGGGCATTGTAGACAAAAAGAAATATATAGCAGCATCTTGTAGTGTAACCTTAGAAGAAAGACTTGATGAACCCTCACCTAAAAGGTAGAAGATAATAAGGGAACAAGTACTCTAGGTTGAAGAATATTCACCTACATAATCCCCATTACAAACTGGAGATGAATAGTTCACCAGCGAGTAGATGGAGCAACTAGGATCCCAAGGCTGAATATTTATCACATAGGCTGAGTTAGAAGAAGGAAATATGTAGGAACCTCCAATGCTGAGCTTTTAATGAATAGTGGTATATTACATACGAAAGGAGCTAGATCTTGTGATTGAATAGGCTAGTCATGAATTTTTATCTAATGATAGTTTTGTTAGAACAACAACCTTCTACCAATTTGCATGGAGAGTAAATATGGGAAAGTATGAAGAAAGATGCAATAAACTAAGAATAGAGCATCCAGAAATGAAGGAGGTAGCTATTTAGAACAAGATAAAAGAAGAAATGATGCAATTGTTTTAGAGCATGACCCTTGAAGAAGGGAGACACATGGTGAATGCATCTAGTGTTTTATTGCTAACCAATTTTGATATATGATATTATCTAGTCTTTAATTCTATTTCAAGTAGGTTGAATTTAGAGGATATAAATAGGAAGGAAATAAAAGGTACCAAATTCTATGAGGATTAGGCTACATTAGTTGTTTGGTCAATAAAGAAAGGATCTAGGGTTGGTTCCTTATAGTTAGATGATGTTGTATTGATGGGAAACATAATTGTGAAGAGAGTAGAGGATACAACTAATGAAGAAGTTGCACATTGGGGTGTTGTTACATCTCATTTAACCTTTAGCTACTATAGAGAGAGATCAGAAGGAAAGGCTAGAACTACAAAAGATGTATGAGACACTATTGGTTGCCTATAATAAAGAAGTTCAAAGAATAATTGAACATGAAAATAAAGTGGTAGGACATTCTACTAGGCCATAGATCACCTATCCTCATCCATTAGTGGGATCTTCTAGATCCACTCCATTTATTGAAATCCCTTACACTCCACAAAGGTCAAAGTTTTATATGGCTAATGAGTTGGAGGAAGACAAGAGTAAGCTAAAAGTTTTACAAGATGAATTGACCTATCAATATAGTGAGAAACTTAGAAAGGCAATCTTATATATGGTAGATAAGATTGACTGGCCTACATTTTATGAATAGCTAGTAAACATTTTTGATATGTGGACATAAATTAATGAAGCTAAGGAGGTTTTAAAATCTATAATAAGAAAATGGGACTAAAGGGATAATGATATCACTCTTTTATGCACTTCAGCTATTGAGTCTTCTCATGAATGGATAGAGAATTTTTTTGATTTAACTAGTAACCTATCTGATTTGAAAAATAAGGAGGAGGTACTACATAGAAGAGTACCAATATATTTCTTTAGGTATTTAGCTAAGAGATTTGATCTTTTTCCCTAGGGACTCAAATAGATGGATATAATAAAAGAAAGAAAGGAGTGGGGAAAAGAATTGAATGATTTATTGGGTCAATGAACAATAAAATCATAAATGAAGAAGGATATGTGCTATGGGCAAAGACAAATGAAGAATGTGTTAAAGTAAAACTATTTTATAATTCCCTTAGAAAGGAATTTGTTGAAATAAATGAAATAGGGGATTGGGTACTTAAAAATAAAAGATAAATTTTGAGCTTTAATTGGCCTGATGATATAGTTTTTTACAAATTGATGGATGTTTTTGTCCATTTAAAACAAATAGAGAGATCAATTGATAATGTAAACTAGGACAAAAGTGAAATAGATGACATGTTAACTCATCTAGAAGAATAAAAAGAAGAGCAACCATCCCAAGTGGAGAGCACCATGGTCCAAATTGATGATATGGTAGAAACAAAACTAGATATAATTGTTACTTTAATAGTACATGATGATATAAGTGAAGATGCTTGAGTTGAGGTGATTTTGTAGAGATCAGAGCTAGATACATTACTAGCACACTTGATGGCCACATATTCTAAGGATTTGGAATAGAAATAAGGCCAATCATCAACTCTTGTCAGAAAAAAGAAAGCATGACAATAGGTGTAACAAAAAGTAGGCCCACCAAAAGAGTACTTTGATGTAAAGTTTTTTTTTACACAATTTTTTTTCTTTTTGTGACTACCATTAAATGTAAATATCTTTTGTCAAAAGGAAAACTATTACTTCTGTATGCTTGAAGCTTGTTGCATCTCACATTATATAAGTGAGATTCTAGGGCTAGAAGAACCCTTGAATAGTTTGATTACTTTCAGGTTTTATAAGTCTATGTTTAAGTCCGTCTGACCATATATCTTGATGAGAACTATATGATGTAATTCTCTACAACCATTTGAGAATACATTTTGTCTTGTAGAATCTTATTGTTTCATCTTGAGTTATTTTCAATTTCATGTTAATTGTACACAATTTTCAAAGGAAATTGATATAAAGATGGATTGTCCCCATTTATGTTTTTTTCTTAATCTTGTCTCCTTTTTTATTATCTAGTTATTTTGAAGTTGAATAAGCAAAGCTTGTTCAATTAAATACAACTAAATCAAATTTCATGTCAACTCATTATTGCTGTTAATTTGATGAATTAAATAAATGCTTTATTGATGTTGATAGGATTTCCATGGTAACAGGAAGGATGTTTATAAGCATGATTTTCAATAAAGAACTATTGATAGTATTGATTGCAATGTAATCAATTAGATCTAGGAATTGAATGGACTATGAATACCAATGGATTGGGCACTAATCTACTAAATTTAGTCTATAGATGAAGAAATCATAGGCAAGCATCAAGCTCAAATTTAAATTCAATTTTACTTCATTTTTTGAAGGATATCAATGCTAGTCAACACTTTTTTATACTTAATATCTGAGTCTTAGCTAGCTACTATTGATAGAATTATGTGTAAACCTAAGAAGAATTGTGACCAAATCTATTTCAAGGGATGTGTATTATTGTGAAATGAGTAAAATATGTATTTAATGTCAATTTGAGAAATATTCCATCCCTAAGGTATACCTACCTTGGTTTTGTAGAGCCTAAAGAGTAGAAAATTATCTTGATTTTGTTGAAGTTGGATCCAAATATGAAACACATTCAATTGTTTATAGGAAGTAGCTAATCCTTAGATTTTTGTGCTCTTTTATTATCCTGGTGTTAAGTTTTGTCCTTTAATAGTTGAAAAACACCAACAAAATGGCAACTCTATTGGGGAGTTGCTTAGCAGCTATTTGTGTGTAAACTATACTATAGTTTCTTTTGTCTTGGTGTATATCTGTATGTTTGAGTTTTTAATATTGCTTGTGGTTATGGTGATCTTTTAGTGACAAATCTTGAGAATTTAAAGAAAAGAGAAAGAACATAAGTATCATCGACCAAGAGTTGTAGTCATGTGTTTTTTATGATTGGTCCCTTTATGTTGCAAAGTTATTTTGTATATTTTTGTACCTTTCCCTTGAAGTCAAAAGCTATTTTATTGTCATATTTTCCCTAGAATAAGGTGGCTATTTATTTAATAAGTAATTCCATAAATGGCTAACAAAAGGAAGACTACACAAGCCTATGCAAGGGCCAATCCTAATATACCATTATACATTGATCTACCCCAAGGCAGTAGGAAGAACAAAGCAAAAAGAAAGCAGATTCAAATCACACCTAGAAACCAAGAGTTAATACATTAGTACACTCGCAATACCAACCAATGGTAGGAAGGGAGTCCTCTTCATTAAGTTTTGAGTTAGACCCTACAAGGCTTTTGGGAGGCATATTTAGTACTTCACTGCAAGAAGACTAGGTTTATCATGATAATAATGTTTCCTTAGTGGGAGATACATTTCATAGATAAGATGTGAATCATATGTTAGGATATGGGAATGTCATGAAAGATCCTAGAATAGTTCCATATATGGAGACTAATCTTGTAGATCTTGATGATCCTACTGATATATATATTTACATATATACATATATATATGTGTGTGTGTGTGTGTGTGGAAAAATTTAGGAAAATATCATTTGTAGGGATTCCTAGTTTCCCTCATCCCATATCTTTTGATCTAAGAGATAAAGTTTTCAAGTTTTCTAGAAACAATGCTATCACTGGTGAGGAACACTTGAGAGTTTTTATAGATATGTTGAATGATGTTGAAGTTGAACATGAAGATGTGGCGATAAAATTGTTTGTACACTCATTGAATGATGATGCTAGGGATTGGTTTAGAAGACTACCAAATGATTGTATTAGTTCCTGGAGTGATATGGAGAAACTGTTCAAAGAGAAATATGGTGATAATACTAATGTTGGATTCATGTTGAATGATTTCAACAATATCAAGAAGAATCCTAATGAATCTACATTTTATTTCAATGTAAGATTCTAGAAGCGAATGTACAAGTTGTTTCAAGTTATGAAATTGAATGAAGATATCTACTTTACAACATAGTTAAATGCTTTTGATAGCAAGATGGCCTATCAGTTGAGAGATAAAGAGACTAAGACTTTAAGAGATGCTTTGAAGTTTATAGTAAATATTGAGAACAACAGAGAAGAAACTAGTAAGATGGGGAGGAGAGATGATCCAAAGTTGTTCAATCCCAAGAACAACAAGAAAGAACATGATAAAACTCCTACGAGTAAGAAGCCTAAAGAACGCCCAATAGGCTAAGTATTGGACTTGTTGAAGAAGATGAATCTACCTATTTTCAATTCACATAAACCTAATATTGGTGAAATGGCCCCAGCTAATAATAATCATTTCAATAGACAACCAAGAATGCAGAATTGCCCTATACCACTCAATGGAAGGATGCTAAACCAATTCCTAACCATACCCAAAATGTGAAGGATAAAGGTACACTAGATCCTCTACTAAGAAATAAAGTTAACATGAATGATGATGTGCCATGGCACATCATATGTCAATCACCTCATTCTTTAGATTATTGTGTAGTTGCTCAGTACTTTTCTTCAGACCATAATGCACAAAGTGAGGAGGAAGAAGAAGAAAAGAGCCATGATGACATAAGCTATAATATGGTAAGCACGTTTGATGATTTTGTAGATTTAGACTTAGAGGAACATGAGGATGATGTTACTATTGTCAAAAAAATTTGCACCCTTGTCCAAAGTTTTTAGAAAAGGACAACCTTGTGAAACATGGAAACAACCTCAAAGCTGTGGGACTTGACTATGAGGTTGAGTCTCTAGAGAAGGTAGGCTTCCTTTACCATTAGGATCCACCTAACTACTCTTGGAGAGGAAAAGGGAGAAGGAATGCATAGAAGAAAATCTACCAATTCTAACCTAAGGGGGGTGATGCACCAAAAATAGAGTGTTCAAACCAATCTCTTCCCATACATGCATTATTGAACCATCATGACAACAAAAGATATACACATCTAGACTTGCTTTAATCCAATAATCACATTCAGATTAGAAAAAACCAAATGAATGGCACAAGGAAAGAGAGGATTCACTTATATACCATTCATAGGCCAAAAGAGATACAGTCATGCAAGATCACAGATATCTACAATACACCAATGAGAGGCAAAAAGTTCTTGCACTTAATATCAATGGCTAAAGGAGATAATAATGTCATCCAATTTAGAGGCAAAGGGGATTTATAGTGAAATTGTAGAGCAATATTAGAGAAAATAGGGAAGAGTCAACCTGGGAGACAAAATCTACAAAAATTGCCTTTATAGCTTAGGCATAACTGAGATATTTTCTAACTAAAGTTACCCCACAACCACTTCCGTTAAGTCTCGATAAAGATCTAGAAAAAATCTTATCTAGGAAAAAATTTAGATATAATGAAATCTGATCTTTTGTTGAAATAGGGCCATAACAGAAACAATGCCATTAAACCATTCTAACCAAGTAGATGGATAAAATGGGGTGGTGGAGTGTTCTCCTACTATTTACTGGGTTCAACATTCATTCAAGGGTAGTTGGAATTGATCATGAGGATCAAACCATGTAAGAAAATTCAAATTCCTTCATTTTTGGCTCATTAGTTAGCAAGTTCAGCAAGTAAACTTAGTCTTACAACCAAAATGGGCCATGTGGACAAATAGTCATTTTTTTTCTACCACCTCGCAAGGCCTTTCCAAGTTTGACCACCAGACTAACTAACTGTGCCACCTTACCAACTTAACCATGATGTCACATAACCATTAGCCTTAACTGCCAATGCTAACTATAGCATTATCTCCCCAGGCCCGCAAGGACACATGTCCTTTAGGCACTTCCTCACATTGTTTAATTTCCTTGTAACTCCAAAATCTAGAAAGCACCAATCATTGATCTCCATGAGATCAACGATTGTGAAAGATCTTATTATACTGCACTTTCCCATACAATTTTTGGGCCCATGAACCACTCAACACAACTTGGCATCCAACTAGCCCCACCTTGGCAACTTCATGATAACCTGAGCCCACAAGGACATGCAGCAGTGAGGGGCTTACTTGCATTCCTTACTATCCTTGCATCTTCATAATGTGGGGAAGAGCTAGCCCTTGATCTGTTTGCATCAGATGGTGGAAGTTACAACTAAGAACATGTGACATCATTGTAACATTTATTCCTTTGGGCCTATGAGGACACGTGGTAATCTAGCACTTGCTCACATTTATAGGAAGTTTGACAAAACACAGAATGTAGGAAAGCAGATGCCAATCAAATTTCTAGCTCACCTCTACCATCTTGTCCACCCTGTCTGCGGTGGCATACTAAAAAGGCTATACCCATGAAACCATGTGATAGAAAAGTGTGTTGGAATTATGATATATTTGTCATTAGTGCAAATAATTATTCAATTCTGAATGCTTATCTAGCTCATCACTTAGTCTATAGTGTATACCAAGCATTTAGTGGTTACCTTGTAAGTTCAACATGTAAACAGTTCTCACCGAGCATTCCAAATGATACCGAGTGAATGAGAAGTTCAGCAGTGTTTACTGAGTGAAAAAGGTAAACAAAGGACTTAGTGTTTACCAAGTGAAAAAGGTAAATGAAGGACTCTATGTTTACTGAGTGAAGAAGGTAAATGAAGGACTCAGTGTTTACCAAGTAAAGTAAGGTAAACAAAGTAGCTATTTTCTACCAAGTGACACTATATCTATCGAGTCACCAATGGTTACCGAGTTCCAAGAAATGTTGTGCGGCTAGTATGAACTGAGCCTCTACTCCTACTGAGTGAATGAAAATATTGAGTAATGTAGTGGATGCCGAGTATCAAAAGGTCACCGAGTCAGTTCAGTGAACCTAAGTTATTTACTATTGGGCCAACTCAGTAATGTTTTGTTCACTTGTGTTTTGGCCGACCTTGCAATTGTAAATATTGGAATGGTATATATGTAATGTATGATATCATTTGTGGTATGGTGTGTATGAAAATATAAAGAGAGTGATGTTCACATGTGAAGAAGGTATTGCTATATTTTGAGAAAATTGAAAGCAAATCAGTAGCAGAGTAAAATATAGCAAGGTCAACATAGGAGTAGAAAAGTTATATCTATCACATCAGGTGATTAATGCAAAAAGGATCTTATCAGAAAATAGTTGTAAGTAGATCCATTGCTTCATCCTAATATGTGAATCAATTTATAAATCTTTTAACAAGGTAGATTTAACAGTCTTTTTGTAAATCTCCTAATAGAGTGCATACTTCACTGTATGTTTGTAAATCCTCTAACAAGGTGGATCTAGCAGTCCTACTTGCTCCTAACAGAGCAAATCACCAGAAGTGATCATTGTAAGCCTTAACAGACCAACTTTATGTTGTAGTATTGAAGTTTTGTGGGCATCATCCCCACCCCAATTTTACGTTCTATTTGGAAGGTTTCTAGCTCACCAAATCTCTGTGTACATGTGTAATGAATGTTTGATCTTTCATTTATGTAGTAGATTGGATGAATGAATGATGAATGGTTAAAATGTTGAATTATTCAAAAGTTTTATAAGTTACTGATTGACCCCTCCCCTCTTAGTAACCTATCTTATCCTGAATATTTCCAACAATTGGTATCATAGCTTTATGGTTCTTAGGATAAAGTTTGATAGCTTGAGCAAAGATCAAGGTCAATGGAGATATTTAGACTTGAAAAATCTATTGAAAATGAAAAGCTAGATCTAGAAATTGCCATAGCTCAACTCAAAGAAGAAAAGTAGCATCTTTCTCAATTTCTAAAAAGAAGGAAGGAACTTGCAAGACAAATGAATGATCATCAGTATGTTGAAGAAAATATTGAAGACCTTTTACCATCAAGCAGTTCAAATGAAGCTAATGAAGCAATCAAGGAACTCCTAGCAAAGAATGGTTCTTTGCAGGAAGAAGTAAGAAAGCTTAAAAGAGAAGAAGAAATCCAATCAATCAAGCTATGTGAAGTTTTGGAATAGAGAAACAAGGCAAATGAAGACTTAGAGGTAAGAAATAATCAATCCCTTCAGCATGAAGATCTTGTATGTCAACTATCTAATGCAAATGAAGAAATTATGAATCTAAGATCTGAGAATGAAAGTTTGAGAAATGATGTAATCACTGAAAGAGAAATCAATGAAATTTTGGAAAATGACTTGATCACTAAAAGGAAAGAAATCTCAAATAGACATGAATCAATTGAATCAACAAAATGAGTAGAATCTTCATAGACAAAAAGGTAAAGCTAGTCTTGGATATAAGGAAGAAGGTAAAACCTCTAAACAAGGTGCCCAAAGGAATCAAAGACCCACTTGCAATCACTATGGCAAGATAGGTCATACATCAAACAAATGTTGAAGTGATGGAAAGGAAAAATTCAATGGTAAATGCTTCAACTGCAATCAGCATGGTCACAAAGCTAATGAATGCCAAGAAAAACAAAAATTTGAAGGAAAATGTCACAAATGCAAGAAACAAGGTCACAAGGCATCTGAATGCAAATAAAAAACATTCAATCCAGTAGAACAAATTATCAAAGCAATATTTTGTTGGGACTACAATACTTGGTGCAGGTGTCACTATTGTGGAGAATATGGACACATTGGGATAAATTGTGCAAGACATCACCTAAGAAAGAAGGATACAACCATAAGATGTTACACATGTACTAAACTTGGTCATATAGCCAAGAATTGCATGAATATTGGAAGAATTAAAGATGAAAAGAAAGCTAAAGCTGATAACATTCGAAAGTAGATGAGACAATAGTGGATTCCTAAATCTACCGAACAAGACAATTCAAATAATGGTCATGTCACTCAAGAAGTGGGTGACTCTACCATTTCCAATTAGATCTAAGAAGAATCAAGAATTGCATCATCTAAGCCATATCTTAAACAGTTCCAGAGTGAAAGAGTGCAAATGGATAAAATCAATATTTCAGATACAAGGATCAAAGAAAAGTTATCATTCACTGTGTTGCATCTACCAAGCAAGGTTGGCTAAAGACCTTACCGAGCTAGGTCGAGAGTATCAAAGATTTTGTTTGACCACCGAGTTGCAAGGTTTTATCGAGTAAATCAATGATAAACTGGTAAGCACTATGTCATCTCAACTACCTTCATACTAAGGATTAATGATAGTATTTTTATCAAAAAGGCAGAATTCAATTTCATTTTTCACCACGACTTAAGAATACTTAGAGCTAAAAGATTTCCAGTTGCACGCTAGTGATTCCAAGCAATTTGAAGCAAATTTCCTGTGAAGAATTTTTTTGAAGAATTTATCATCCACCGAGCAGAAATGACATCTGCAAGCACCAGCAGCAACAAGGCAAAAATGTGTTCTAAAATGATCGTGAAAGGAGTCAAATGGAAAGCCCCAAAATTCAAACTAGTGCCCGCAATTGCTGAATCACTTGACCCACATGGAGCTCAATCACAAATTCCACCTACGGTACTTCTTATTAATGATATTTACAATCATTTCAAATGCATTGTTCAAGAAATTGGTACATTAGATATGGACAATGCCCTAGGACAATTATGTGTTGATGGAGCCCTAAAACCTGAGCATAAACACTTAGATGAAAAAGGCTTGACCCACATTCCGCACCTACCAAGGAATTTCAAAGTTAAATGGGTGAGATATGTTCTAAGCCATGTACAAAATGGTCAGTTATGGTTGGAGCAACCCGTATAGATAACCAAGAAGATGATTCATAAAATCACGGGTTTTCCTATGCTCAGCAAAGCCAAAACCACTAAAACCCTAGGTCGGGATGAGTTACAGAAGAAAACCCTAGTAGAATGGGACGGAAGAGGACTAAAGCTTAACAATATATCTAACATGGAACTTAGGTTTGACATTCATGTAATTGCATATAAACTATGCAATTCCAGCAGATTGAATAGTGTACTGTGTGAGGCTGTGGATTTAGAATTTAAGATAGTGAAGAAAAATCTGGAATATGACTTGGCAGACTTACTATTGAAATAGTTAAACAAGAATATAGAAAGTATTAGGAATTCAAAGAATAACCCTTGTAAATTTGGCTCATTGCTAATTTTCTTGTTCTTTTATGTAAAAAAGTTTTTCCCATCCAATGGATCTATAGTGTGGAGAAAAGATGTTCCAATTTTATATCAGATTAATGAGTTTATAGCAAAAATGCGTGAAAATTTTTACAAAGTCATGGATAACTATTTTGAAGACTTCAAAGAAAGGATGAATAACAAGTTTAGAATTCCTCCTAAGCTTGTTGAGGATTATAAAGATGATATATGTTTCATGGTTGACTATGATAAAGTGTACATATAGGTAGTCATACCCTCAGTGGCATGGGTAAAACCATTTCCTTATGAATTAAATATTGATGAAGCAAGAGACATCATTGAGGAACTAGTGAATGAACCAGCTATTCCTAACATCCCTACCTTTGGAACTTATGATGAAGCAAAGGCCAGAATTTAGCTTGAAATCAAGCTACCATAGGCCATAAGCAAAGGCAAGAGGAAGATAGCCAAATTGAAAACTATAACTGGTCCTCTCATGCTAACAAAAGGAAAAGGTGAGGATGAAGAAGATGATGAAGAAGAAGGAGGAGAAGAAGAAAAAGAAGAACAAGAGTCTAAAGAAGAACCTCCAAAGAAGAAAGGTAAGGCAATCATTACCAAACCTAAGAAGAAGCCTACTGTAGTATTTAGTAGAAGAACCAAAAAAGGCAAGCATGAACCTATACTGGTCAGGCCTCCACCAACATTTGAGGAAAGGCTCAAACAATTGGAAGAAGGAGCAAGCATCACAAATTTTAAGGCATTGAAGTTTGAAACAAGAATAGATGCTGAGAAAATGTAGATTGAGGAACTGGTACTCTCCAAGATGGGTAAATGGAAATACTCCCTAGACCAACTTGCCTCTCAAATATCCAAAGAACTACTAGAGAGATTGCAATCGAGATGGGAGTTAGGCACCTAAATAGTAAAAGACATCTATGAGAAATCTTTGAAGAATCTTAGGCCAAGTCTCACTAGAGCAGAAATAAAGACTAAAATGAAAAACCATGAAGGTAAAATGATGATCAGATTTCACACCTTTTTTATTTTAATCAAAGACATTGAGCATGTTGTAAATGATGTAAAAAACATGTGGAAAAACATCTATCATCTGCATAAACCAAGTGAAGACCCAATAGAAATCAAGGATGATGACAACAGTGATAGTGATGATATTAATGGCACTCCATCCATCACAATCTCACCAGGAGAGCTACATGCATTGATGGAAGAAGACAAGGAGGAAGAAGGAATGGAGGAAGAAGATGAAGAGGAAGATAATGAGGAAGATGATCCAATAAAAATTGCAACAACAGTTATTGCATCCCTTCCTCACTCTCCAGCTAAAACTATCACATCATCAAGGTTGGAGTTAGCTTCAACAGTTTTGATAGCATCTACATCAGGTTTATCATCTGCACATGCCTCATCATAGCTCCACGTATTATCAATGGAAGTGTCTATCACTTCATCTATTGAGCTATAGCCCTGTTCTTCAGCTACCAAACCAGCCTCCTCAGCTCCATCATCATCAGTCAGTATAATAGTAAGTTCCACAATTTTGTTAGTTCTAGCTTGTTCTAGAATTTTGTTAGCATTATCTACATCTATTTCAAATCCAATTGTTTTAGATACTGCTATACCGAGTGTATCATCATTTTTGGGAATTATTCTAGTTTTTGATCCGATAAATACTTCTATTGGCATTCAATCCTCAAGTCCTATCCTAGTTTTTACTACTAGTCCTTCCATCTCCACTATTGTGTCTATTCCTAAGATCAAACTAGTCATCACAAAAGTCAAACAAAAGAATCCATTAAGACTTCTGATCACTGGAAAGGAAATTCCAGAAGATATTCACTTAGACACAGAGATAGTGATTCCAAATATTGACTATGAAAATGCTACCATTGAAGAGATGAGGTTTTCTAGTCAACTAATAGAGATGAAAGCTACGCAGAAGCAATTAAGGTCTGAAAGGGATAAGGAATACAAAATAATTGAGAATGCCAAGAATATAATTATGGATGCTATAGGTGTTGAAGTATATTCTATTCAACACATTTTTATTCAGTTAGAAGATGCTGTAAATAAATTCAATGAGGACACCTCTGGTCAAGAAAAATTGACTGAAAAGGCTAAAATGAAATTTGATAATAAGCTTCTTGAGCACATTGCTCAACACATTGCAATAAAACAAGTAGAATTGTTCACAATTTTGGCCAATCTTGAAAATTCCTTTAATAATGTAACTTCACTTTTTGCCAAACTTTGTGATGTTACTAAATAGACCAAGCAGATCAAAGAAAAATTGAATAAAATTGATGAGGATATGAAGGTCAGTGCCCAAATGCTACAATTTGACCCCAATTCAAGTTTATCCCAGCATCTCAGAATCATATTTTTGTCAGAAAAGCAAGCATAATTGTTGAGAGAGGAAGCAAGGATCAGGTCTACCTTGACTGACATTCAGAATATGATCATTCCTATCATGGACACAATGCAAAAATGCATTGTCTACTCCAAAGCATTGATCCATGACAACAATTTCTTAGTTGCAGATCATATGATTGAACTTTTAGCTGAAGTTCAAATAGCACTCTCCACTTGCAAAATTTTGCAATAAAATTGGGATAAGACTTTGGCTCTTATTCTCAAGGTACACTCTGAGTCTATCTCCCATTTTTATGTCTCTATGTAAATACATATTGTGTAATTTGGCATTATTGTAAAAAAGGGGGAGATATGTGTAAATAAGGAAGCCATGTGTATAGATAGGGATATTTTTAAATACTCTATGAATATTGTATGGGGGAGATATATGTAAATAAGGAAGCTATGTGTAAATTAGTATGTCAAATTTTGCACATAATTTTTTGGCTCATAAGTGTTTTTGTTCGTAATGCCAAAGGGGGAGATTGTTGGAATTATGATATATTTGTCATTAGTGCAAACACTTAATCAATTTTGAATGCTCCTCTAGCTCATCACTTAGTCTATAATGTATATCGAGCATTCAATGGTTACCTTGTAAGTTCAGTAGGTAAACAGTTCTCACTGAGCATTCTAGAGGATACCAAGTGAATGAGAAGCTCAGAAGTGTTTAACAAGTGAAAAAGGTAAACAAAGCACTTAGTGTTTACTGAGTGAAAAAGGTAAATGAAGGACTTATTTTTTACCGAGTGAAGAAGGTAAATGAAGGACTCGATGTTTATTGAGTAAAGCAAGGTAAATGAAGAAGTTAGTTTCTACCGAGTGACACTATATATACCAAGTCACCAATGGTTACCGAGTTCCAAGAAATGTTGTGTGGCTAGTATGAATCAAGCCTCTACTCCTAGTGAGTGCATGCCGATATAGAGTAATGTAGTGGATGCCGAGTATCATAAGGTCACCGAGTTAGTTTAGTGAACCTGAGTTATTTAATATTGGGCTGACTTAGTAATGTTTTGTTCACTTGTGTTTTGGCCAACTTTGCAATTGTAAATATTGGAATGGTATATATGTAATATATGATATCATTAGCAGTATAATGTGTATGAAAATATAAAGAGAGTGATGTTTGCATGTGAAGAAGGTATTGCTATATTTTGAGAAAAGTGAAAGTGAATCAGTAGCAGAGTAAAATACAACAAGGTCAACATAGGAGCAGAAAAGTTATATCTATCACATCAGGTGATTAATGCAAAACGGATCTTATTAGCAAATAGTTGTAAGCAGATCCACTGCTTCATCCTAATAGGAGAATTAGTTTATAAATCCTTTAACAGGGTAGATTTAATAGTCTTTTTGTAAATCTCCTAATAGAGTGCATACTTCACTATATGTTTGTAAATCCTCTAACAAGTTGGATCTAGCAATCCTACTTGCTCCTAACAGGGAAGATCACCAAAAGTGATCATCGTAAGCCTTAATAGGCCAAATTTATGCTATATTATTGAAGTTTTGTGGGCATCATCCCCACCCCAGTTTTACTTTCTATTTGGAAGGTTTTTGGGTCACCAAATCTCTGTGTACATGTGTCATGAATGTTTGATCTTTTATTTATGCAGTAGATTAGATGAATGAATGATGAATAGTTAAAATGCTAAATTATTCAAAAGTTTTATTAGTTACTGATTCACCCCTCCCCTCTTAGTAACCTATCTTATCCTAAATATTTCCAACAAAGTGCTTGCCTACATTATATAAAGATAGTGCATTTTGAGAATGCAGGAAAGTGCCCACTGTAGATCACGAAAGATCTGACAGTGGGGAAAGTTGTGGACCAGCAAAATAAAACTTAGGGAATATATGGGATACAATAAGGTTTTTTACTCATTTATTTTTTGTATCTCCATGGTATTTAAATAATATAAAAGTGGGGAGAGATCGTTGGGTGGGCTTAGGTATTCAAATTCAAATTTTTGGCAGGCGGCAAAAATAGATAACATTTCTAGAGACTCAAAGGGGACGCAAGCCAACCATGCATATGACCAGTAACCTTATGCATCCATTGGGCCATAGAGTCATAAAAAACTATGGATCAGTGCATTATGAAACCCTGACCCTACCTCTGTGAGAACAAAACCTTGAAAGCTCTATCTCTACTCGTCTACAAACTCTACAAAACACATGTTCTCATGCACTTCTTGGAAAGCTAGAAAATAATAGGAAGAAAACTAAGCCACCTATGTACATGAAACCTCAACCCCTGTCAGAAACATGGTTTGAGATAGATCCCATTGACTAGGATAGGCAAAATTTCACCACCAGACTTTCTTAATTGAAAAACATTAGCCTGCTTACAACTAACAATCACATAGGGACCACTCCATAGTGCATCAAATTTTGAGTGTCTCCCTAGCTTTTCCCTGTCTACATCTCACTTCAAAACCAAATCACCCTCTCTAAAGATTCTAACCCTAGCCTTCTTGTTAAAGCTCCCTTTCATCTGATGTTGATGTGCTTCTAGGGTTTGCATGGCCTAACTTCTTTTCTCTTCTAGCTCCATTAGCTCTACCATTCTCACTGTCATGGCATCATCTTCAATTAGGTCCAGCTGATGAGCTAGTTCTAGGGATTGAAACTCTAATGAAATTGAAAGCCTTGCTTCTCTGCCATATACCAACATAAATGGTGAATTTCCTATTGACCTCTTAGGTGTTATTCTATTAGCCCATAGTGCAGTCCTCAAATTTTGATGCCAACACCTCTGGTTATCCTCTATAGTTCTTTTCATAATCCTAATTAGGTTTTTATTGGATGACTCAGCCAAACCATTTCCATGAGAATATTAGTTTGAGGATGTGCTCAAGTAGATATTATGGTCAATTTCTGATGCACAAATCTAAGCTCCTACAAAAGATTTTGCATTATTTGAAATAATGGTTGAAGGGGCACCAAACCTAGTCACAATTCTGTCAAGGAACTCAACAACTAAAGATTCTATGGTGTCCTTCAATGCAACTACCTCTATCCATCTAGTGAAGTAATCCGTAGTAGCTAAAATCCATTTGTGACCAAAACTAGAAGAAGGATTGATAGGGCCTATGAAATCCAATACCCATTGAGAAAAAGGCTAATCCACCTAAATGGGATGAAGAGGAAGAGCTGCAAGCTTTTGCTTACTAGAAAAGAAGGCACATTTTTCACACTTCCTCACATACCTATGACAATCATAGAATAGGGATGGCCAGTAGTAACCAAACCTCATGATCTTCATTGTAGTTGTCCTTGCTGAGAAGTGACCACCATCAAGACCATCATGAAGCTCTTTGATCAGTCTTTTAGCTTGGTCTATGTCAATGCATCTTAATAGGGCTCCATTAAAATCTTTCCTGAAAAAGATACCATCAACTATGACATAAGGAATTGACTGTAATCTATACTATCTCATTTTAGTTCTACCTAATCCTTGAGGATAACCATTTCCTAATAAGAAATTCTTCATATCATCCATCCAATTCCTTGGGTCATCATTTCTTATTTCTTGTTGTTTTGTTAGTATCATAGCAACTTCCTCATCTGATTCTTGATATGATAACACAACCCCCTCCCTCTTACTAGCTTGGTGATCTAGATTTCAACATCATATCCCATTACTCTAGTAATCCAACCAGGTATTTTCTCACTAATATCTTTTCACAGAAGGAAATCCTTCACGCTCACATGGGGTACTAACAAATGAATTTTATTATGATATAGGAGGTGTCTAAATTTCTTTAAAGCTCTGATGATTGCAAGGACTTTCTTCTGTACATAGTTGTATTTGTTTTCATACTCTTTAAGCCCTTCACTAAAGAAGGCTATGGGATGCTCTTCATCATTATCATTTGTTTGAGTCAAGACAGTGGAAATGCTTGACTCACCACCTAGGGCATAAAGGATGAAATCCTTTTCAAAATTTAGATTAATGAGAGTAGGGGTTGAGCCTATGGCTGACTTGATTTCTTCAAAACTTTCCTTCCCTTCCTTGGTCCATGCAAAGACCATAATTTTCTTGAGCATAGTTGTATGCGAGAATGTGTGGCCTATGCTAACACATACACTTCAACATGGTATTTATTTGTGAATTCATCCTAGAATGAACATTGGATTGTACATCCAAAAATCAGCCAGCAAGGTGACCTATTGCCTTCTATCTAGAGGGATTTTCTTATTAGATATCCTTAGATTTGAGGTGTTTAAGCAACTAGACCCTCTATCAATAAAGGATTTGAGAATGAGATGCAAATCTATATGAAAATGCAGATTAATCTATAGAGAAATATGCACGTTTAATCTAAGAACATGTAAAAGAAAGCTATACTAAAATGTATGCATATTATGCTAAATGAGATTAAACTAGAAAATCAATATCTTATGAAAGTAATGAGCTCAAATGAATGAACAATCCAGTAGCAATTCAATGCAAATTATCATTCAACCTCCTCCCCCACTTTTTTTTAAATGAGGAATTGAGAGCTTCTTAAATAGAATCCAAGAATTCATCAATGGTCAAGTTCAATTTGGATTGACAGTTGAGATTAGAAATGAGATTTAGTTAGAAGGGAAAGTTTCCTTATGAAAAGGAAGTTAACTGATTTCTTTTGAGTAGAATAAGGAGTTAACTGATTTAATTCCTTTTATGATTTTAGTCAACTGAGAGTTTCCATTTCTGAACTGAAGAGAGAATATTGGAGAAGATATTTGATTTAAAGAAATTAAATATGACCTCATAATTGAGCATTCTAAATTGAATAATTAAATTCAATAATTAGAATGAGGATATTTAATTAAATAAAATATATTTAATTCCTTTGTACATTAGCTAAAGAATTAATTTAATTTAATTAAAGTATAAATACTTATAATTAAATTAAATTTAATCAATAGGTTTAATGTAGCTAATTTGAGTCAATTCTTGGGAATTAAATAAAGAGTGTGATTAATGCAGATTGGGATTTTCTACATTTGATAATTAAGTCAAGTAGCAAAAATCAAAATAAGAATTGCCTAGTGAAATAGGACCTTAGAATTGATTTAGATAGACAAGAATTGGTATCATGGCAATAAGCCAATTTTGGGGTATTACAATAGTCATAAGGGGTTTTACCATGGTAGCAAGATTATGGATCAATCTTCTCACAAAATTTATCCTACCAAGGAAACTTTGCAACCCTTCCTTATGTTTAGGAAGAGGAAGGGAAAGTGCTACTTTTGTTCTTTTTGGATCAATGGTTAAACCATCCTCAGATACAATGTGTCCTAATAATTTTCATTGATTGGTAGCAAAGACATACTTGCTTGGGTTAAGGGATACCCCAAACTCTCTACACCTTAAGAACACCTGTCTTAACTAATAAAAATGATCTTCTACATTATTTGAATACACTATGATATCATCAAGTTAAACTAATCCAAACTTTTCAATCATGTTTTTGAAGACCATCTACATTGCCTTTTGAAATGTAGCACCTACATTGGTTAATTCAAATGGCATCTTACAATAAGCATAGGTACCCCATTTGGTAGTAAATGTATTCTTGTACCTATTAGACTCTTTGACCAACACTTGATTGTAGCCAAAAAATCCATCAAGAAATGAAAACCTCTTTGAACTACTGACCTTGGACAAAACCTGCTCCATGGAAGGGAGAGGATGGTGATCTTAAGGGAAGCTTGGTTAAGGTCCCTAAAGTCCACACAAAATTTAATTTCTCCATTCTTCTTCCTAATAGGGACAATTGTTTTTACCCATGACGAGTGCTTGATGGGGAAAAATATATTGGCCTCAATCAACTTGGATAACTCTTTTCTCATTAAGGGTTCAATTTTGGGATTCACTGGCCTCTGTTTCTGTCTTACTAGTTTGGCATTATGTAATGTCCCTTTTCTAATTTTATATGATATTTCAAACTTCTAATTAGATCTTTAAGATCAAACAACCAATCTTTCAAAGATCCACCAATTTCTCAATAAACCCCAAATCGGGTATGCCAAAAATAGTGCAAAAAACATCATAGCTTCACATATTATTAGTAAACCTGAAAGTGGACTTTTTTTTATAGAAATATTAGCATAATAACAGCATAAAAAATTAAATTTACAGATCTATATAAAATTTACACAACAGCTCCCAAATGGAGGGCAAAAACAATGCTCATCGAGCTCCCGAAAACAACACAAAATAGCCGAAAACACCACAAAAGCACTGATAATATATCATAGAAGTATAATCATGACCAAATAAATATATTCAGATCTATTTTAATATCTAAATTTCTAATATGCAGCAGAAACCCAAACTGATACGAAATACTCAACCAAAAACACCAAACTCTTACAAAAACACACACCCGAAAATCCACAAATCTGCACTGTTCAGTAGAAAGGCAAACTCTGCATGAGCATGCACATGGAATGGCTTCAGACTCCCATCCTTAGCCTTATTGGAAACCTACAAACTCCCACTCTTTGGTCTCCTTCTCCACAAGTTTGGCAGCCTCTAAAGAATAACAAAAAAATGAGCAAAAATCAAGTTCTGGAATGAGCCCAAAAATGGCTCCAAACCCATTAAAAGAGGGCATAACCCTAACTCATGTCAAAGAGGGGTTAATAAAACATATTTTAATAATAATTTTCATTTATTATTCCATTATCTTCTAAAGATTATCCCCTTTTTCTGAAACTTCACCTTTTTGGGCCTGCCTGCCTTAGCAAAGATTATTATTTTTAATTATTTGAAAAGGGGACATGACAAGTCCTCCCCTTCCAAATATTGCTTTTCCTCAAGAAATGGCTAAAAAATAAACCAATCAATCCACCTAGATCCCAAATGTAGTCATGAACTATACTATTTTCAATTAACATAGGCTCCTGCAATATCCTCTACAAT
This sequence comes from Cupressus sempervirens, assembly GCA_028749045.1. Taxonomy (NCBI): domain Eukaryota; kingdom Viridiplantae; phylum Streptophyta; class Pinopsida; order Cupressales; family Cupressaceae; genus Cupressus; species Cupressus sempervirens. The sequence goes on from CM053786.1 coordinate 814,228,848, forward strand.
ATAACCAAGAGGAATCCATAATCCAACTGACAATTATAGCTCAACCAAACTCCAAAATCACAACTTCCACAATCAGAAACCCACGAGACACAAACTCTTAGAACATCAAAACCCAAGTAAAGTGGACAAATCAAATTTCCAACACAGTAAATACCATCAACGCATCCCACTGGCCTATACAAAATGTACAATCCAACTCTACAACAATGGTGAATACTCTCGAATAAAACTATACCAAGTATGGAGAAGCCACACACTGTACAACTCTGTAGATCATTGGCCACTATCTCATAACCATAACTCCCATGCACCCCTAATGATGAAAAGCCATCACAAGATAAACAACAAGAAATGGAACCCAAACCAAATTTTCTTTCCATCAACTCCTCAACACAAGGATCAAACGCTAACTGATGTACATACCCTACAATATAATGTTGATAAAAAAAACCAACCTCAGTCAACAGCTGACCATGAACAAGTGATACAACCCATTGTGTCTGATCACCAGCTAAGTCAAGATTTTTCATAGCCAAAGGAGTAGAATCAATAACAACACCCGTTGAAGCATCACTCCAAAACTCTTGCTCTAAGTCATGTATTATCAAGCTATCAACTACAGAACCTATTGCCATGTCATGCCCATCAAAACTCCCATCCTGAGGTGTCAAACTATCCCATAACTGATGATAAGAAATAGGAACCAAAATAAATCTCTATATCATCATCTCATCAACATGGTCATCAAAGGTGAATTGATGAGCATACCTCACAATGTAATGTTGATAGAATGTGCCAATCTCAGTCAGCGGCTCAGACTGCAATCCAGATGTAGCTAACTGCAATCAATCACTAACGAGGTTGGAACTAACTACTACCTCTGAAGACATCACCAAGGGGGTAGTATTACTAGAAGTAACCATGCCAACTGTCAGCTCACCAACATCACACATGGTATTTGATACAACATCTCTAGTCTTCTTGCCATTAGTACTAGAGGTCACCACCATGTTGGGCATACCACAATAATCTGCTGCAGCACCCAACTCAACTGAACTTAACTCTAGTGGGAACAAACCTGATATGCTAATGTTAGTATCAAGGATGGATGCATCCCCATCTCCACTATCTTTGACAATCTCAACCATGGACATCCTCAGATCACCAAACACCATAGCTTGTGACTGTATAGAATCTGGTAAAGACTGTAGTTGCTCTAACTCCATGATCACCTTAGCCAAATGAAACTGTGACTCCTTGAAAGCCAACTATGTACTCTCAAGAATCTCAAAAGTCACCTCGAGTTGCTGAGTAAGCTCACTCACCTCATCTTCCTTGGCCAATAATGCATCATATGCTATACTCCCCCACTCCATAAGATAATCTTTGTCAGCTACCAACTGTATATAATTTTGTCTCAAAATCTAAATAGCCTCCCATAAAGAGTGGATCTTTATCAAGGAAAGATAACTGCCTTCCCACTCATCACTAGTAGGAGAACCCCATCCATAAATTGCTAACAACTAACAAGCAGCATCGAAATGCTGGCAAGCGATAGCAATGTCTTGCTCACTAACTCTCAACTGATTAGACATATGATGGCACTATCTAGACTATCTCCTACAAACCTCCTTTGATGCACTATCTAAAGGAATATCCTCAAAGTTACTAGTCTCTAGGGTATTACCATCCATATCCTGTGAATCAAATCCAAAGCTCATATCAACATACGGAGTATCAAAAATTATAGCACTGTTGTCCAACTCCTTTGTACCAAAAGAAACTACCAAGGAAACTAAGTCTTCAAAACTACCCACTGCATCCTCTTGGATGTCATCAATGCCAATATGATCCTGGGACTCATTTGTACACACTGCCAAATATGAAAGATCATCAACACATTCCAGCAAGTATGGTCGACTGGATATATGAACAAAGCCCAACACCGATGTATAAAAACTAATACCAACATCAGAAAAGCTACTAGCACAAGAAAAGACAACACCATGCAATCTACTAATCAAATCCATGATAGCACCCAAACAAACACTGCTACCAAAAAGTGTTAAAGATCTCCAGTCAACTGAATCCCAAATGCCAATATAACAATCTTGAGTCCATATTTGTAAACTAGAATCAGCTGGTAACTCAAGCAAAATCCTCACTTGAGTAATATGACCAATACCAACTAACTCCACATACCTATCATGATGAGATAATGAAGTCATAATACTATCTTTGTTCACTTTCAGCTGGCTGGACAAATCATGTGAAGTACTACCAGCCTCAACCTCATGTGATGAAGCATCTAACTATGCTTGGTACTCTTTCTCAGTAAAGTCATGAATGCTCAATGTTTGTTCATCTCTATCAGGTATCTCACCATCATGCACAACAACATCCTCATAATCATCATCTAGACCCACTATGCTGTAGTCACTACCTATTGTAACTATTCCATCCTGAATACCAATGACATCACCCTTTGATGACCTGTATACAATTGTCTCAATTTGAGTATCAAGTTGACCATTACTATCAATCTGTGTAATATCCTTTCTCACTACCTCCTGTGGAAGAGTAGAATCTGAGACTTCAGCCTAGCTATAAGCTAGTTTCTCAAATTCCTTAGGAAATTTCTTGGTAATTGTGTCATCTACCCTATGAGAAAATCTACCAAATAGAAATCTAGTCAACTTATCCACCTTAGCTGGGTCAGACAACATGTCATTCATTATACAGTGGTGCTCAACCAACTATTCAGACATGTCATGGCTTATTTTCCTAAGTTTATCTCAAATGTCTAAATAACCATCCTTTCTACTATTTTGACTCTGGATATCAATTGTCCAAGATCGTGTCCTTTGAGACTCTGTACTATACCTGTCTGTTCTGGATAAAGTAGAGTGTAACCCCAATAGGTTATAACTTCTTCAAACACCAATAACTAACATGCAATTGATTATAAGTAGCATGCAACCATAGATTTTGACATGCAACTAATTAGAAGCAACATGCAAATACCAAATTCACCAAGAACTAACATGCAAATGATTAGAAGTAGCATGCAACCATAAATTTTGACATGTAAGATTTGGGTAGTTGTCAAAACTGACATGCAAACTTCTACAAACCCTCAGGCTGGCAAGATCATAGCTTTGATACCACTATAATTTCCCTTTTCTAATTTTATATTATATTTCAAGCCTCTAATCAGATCTTTAAAATCAAACAACCAATCTTTCAAAGATCCACCAATTTCTCAATAAACCCCAAATCGGGTATGCCGAAAAAAGTGCCAAAAACTTCACAGCTTCACATATTATTAGTAAATATGAAAGTGGAATTTTTTTATAAAAATTTTAGCAGCATAAAATCCTACAAAATAACATTTCCAGATCTGTATAACATTTACACAACAGCTCTCAAATGGAGGGCAAAAACAATGCTCATCGAGCTCTCGAAAACAACACAAAATAGCCAGAAACACCACAAAAGCAATGATAATCTATCATAGAAGTATAATCATGACCAAATAAATATATTTAGATATATTTTAATATCTAAATTTCTAATATATATCAGCAACCCAAACTGATATGAAATACTCAACCGAAAACACCAAACTCTTACAAAAACACACACCCGAAAATCCACAAATCTGCACTGTTCAGCACAAAGGAAAAATCTGCATGAGCATGCACATGGAATGGCTTCAAAATCTCATCCTTAGCATTCCTATAAACTTGAAAACTTCCGTTCTTGGGTCTCCTTCTCCACAGGTTTGGCAGCCTCTAAAGAATAACAAAGAAATGAGCAAAAATCAAGTTATGGAATGAGCCCAAAATGGCTTCAAACCCCTTAAAAGAGGGCATAACCCTAACTCATGTCCAAGAGGGGTTAATAAAACATATTTTAATAATAATTTTCATTTATTAGTCCATTATTTTCTAAATATTATCCCCTTTTTCTGAAACTTCACCTTTTTGGGCCTACTTGCCTTAGCAAAGATTATTATTTTTAATTATTTGAAAAGGGGACATGACACATTATCAATTAAATATATGGTATGCTGAAAAAACCTTGGTTCAAAACCCTTTAAATCATCACATGTCTAGGAAAATAAATTATTAAATTCTTCACATAGATGAATAAAACTTTCTTGCTCAATCTTAGAACATACCTTCCCCATGTTTAAGGATTTTCCCTTAGCAACTGTGACAAGGGTGTGATCATCTTTGTCAGTAGCTAGGTTCATGAATCTACCTCTTTCTTGGTCATTAGGATTGAAAACACTCTCTAAGGTAATGAGACCCTTAGGCAATTTGTTGGAACTAAGATTAATGATTTGATCACCATATTGATCCTATAGTCTTGACTAGTTTCCATCTAAAAATTGTGCTTCATTCTGCAAGAAGTTTACAATTTTTTCAATAGATTCAAACACTTGCCAATGGATGTTGTTGTCAGGGATGGTAGGCCTTACTACCATTTTGATTTTTTTCTTCTTCTTCTCCTCAAGATTCCTTGGCACATCATGAGATGTACCTATTGCTGCAAGTCTATTAGCATATCTCTTTTCTTTTCTAGGAATGCTTTCAATATTAAATGCATCAAAACCCTCAAGAAAATACCATACCCTATGTTTATAAGACTTGAGAAAACCATTCTTGGTGATATTTTGATTTCTCACTTGATTAACCACCAACTCACTATCTCCATATACGCTTAAGGCTTGAATTCCTCTTTTTTGAGCAAGTAGGAGACCCTGAATCAAGGATTCATACTTGGCCACATTATTAGTGCAACTAAACTAGAGCCTAAAGGAGAAATAGTACCTTACTTGTGTAGAAGAAATCAACATCACACCAGCCCCTGATCCATTCTTATTCCTTGATCCATCAAAGTACATACTCCATATCTCACTCACATCTTCTTTAGTCTCTACAAGATTGGGAACTAGAGCATCCTTCTCTAATATACAATATGTACTGAGGCCTGTCTTAAGGGTTTTTGACATAGGATCAAATTGATATACATTAGCCCATTCATCTAAGATAAAATATGGTATCTCTGCTAGGGAAGTAGTGGGCTCATTCATTATGTCATTCTCATCCATTTCTAGGATAGTGCAATTTATGTTAATGAGATTAGGGGTGTAGGGTTTAGTATGATGGAGAGCTAGAGGCTCTACTCTAATTAAAGCTTTTGTCTCATATCTTCTTCTAAAAGACATATATAACCAATCAAAAGATATGTAACCACCTATTTGGGTAGTACAGTCTCTTGATGGATAGATGGAAAAATGTGGCTTGACTTCAACAATGGATATATCTTGAGTTACAGTACAACCAAGGCATGCATGTAGGTCCATTTACACATTCCTAAGGGTCACTATAGTATTGATAGTACTACCATCCAACTATAATACATCTCTAATAATGGGCTCATATTTCATTTCTAAAGCATCAGCAACACACCTAGGCATCACTGAACTACTAGCCCCTGAATCAATCATGCAATTGTGGACTAGTTTACCCCCTATAATTAGAGAATAATAAAATGGAGGGGGTCTAAGCTTTTTACTTGTTTCTACCCCCTTTGATGTCTATACTAATCTTGTGATACTTTCCATGCTGAGTGGTTGACCCTTTGGTTCAATACTTTCCAATTCTTGTTGCAACAACCTCTTTTGCATGGGTATAGTAGCAAAAACATCCCACATGGAAATATTCACATTTTTCTTCTTCATTTTTTCTACCACACTAAATGCATAGTAGATACTTTGGTAGAAGCCTTGGGAGCTACATTTATAGGAGGTTGAGATGGAACAACTCGAGGATCACTTACATCCTTTCTACCATTATTTTGCATTTGCTACTGAAAGGTATTTGATTGATCATTTACTGCTTGTTCATGAGGTCTTACATTTGATGTTGAGGCATGATTAGGAGGAGGTGTAGCATCTTCAATAACTCTTCTTTTGCTCCTAGTGTTGTGAGCAATGGAATCCTAGTTTACATTACAATGTTCCTCCGCCTGATGATTCATAAAGAAGCAATCACCTTGTCCTTGCATGTACGAGGCATCTTTAAATTGCTCCTCCTTGTATGATTGTCCTATTGCAAGCTCTTGGATGGCCAACACCAAATAAGATTCAGCCTTCTAACACTTGCAACAAGCATAGGAGTAGCTATAGGAGGGACAAAAATCCTGATCTTGGGCCATGTTGTTTTTAGGAACTATGGCCCTACTTTGCTTTACATTTGAGGTCGAAGCATGGCTATTATGCCTATTCTGATCAAAAGAATTGTTCCCATGATTATGATTTGGAGGCCTACCACTATTCAGAGTTTGATATTGCAATTGATAAGCCTTACTACCTTGAGCTTTTTGTCTCTCTAAAGTCAACACCTTGTTGCTCACTTTTTGTATCACATAGAAGCTATACTCTAGCTTCTTCTCTTGGCACTACAATATTTTATCTATGTTTAGCATCATAGATTGCATCATCTCCTTGATTTCATCTATTCCATTTGAAGATGTGGAAGCTTGAGGGACTAGAGCAAGGGATTGTGATGTGCAAGTTGTGGGAAGAGGAGGCATTGTTGGTTGGTGATTTGGAACATCAAGGAAGAAAGACATAGGAGGCCTTGGAGCTAGCTTACCTCTTTGTATTAGGATGTTTTCTAACTTTATTCCTATGCCATAAGCATTAGGCAAGGTATCTCCTCCCATAGTTTGGATTGTAGTGACACTATCATTGTTAGAAGCTCTAAGGTAATGCAAGAAGGCATTACTAGGGGTAGGTTTTATTGAAGTAGGTATTTTATCCCATTTCTTTTGAAATCTATAGTTGAAATCAGTCATACATTCATGGGGAGCTCTTTTTATAGTAGTCAATTGTTCTAAAAGTGACAAATGGTCACTTTTGTCCTCAAAGTGTTTGCACAGTCCTACTCCTAATCCATCCCAATCTACTATAGAACCATGGACCAAACCTCTATACTTGTAGTGCTTTTCCTTTCAAGGATGAGGCTAGAAGCCTAATTGAAACATCATCTTATGTAATACCATGGATATTGCAAATATTTACAACTTCTTGAATGTGTTCTAAGGGAGAGATAGAAGTTTCACTAGTAAATTATGGTATACTTTTGAGTGCAACTATTGGTATGTCATGTCTTTGGGCCAATAAAAGAGGACTTGCACCATTAAAGGTGGAAAAACCATGAGCTCTAGGTTGTGCCTGATAGACAAGTGATCTATTAATATGTGCTGATGGAAATCTAGGCTAAGATCTAATAGTAGGAGGAGTAGAGATTGATCTTGTAGGTGTATTTGTTACTATTGCACTCTTAACTAGTGATAAATATACTCTAGTCTTCCTTCTTATAGGATTTGAAAATGAAAGCTCTAGGTTTTGAAATTTACCTCTAGAAGATGCCCTTGTTTCAACTTTGGGCATGAATTACTATAACTTTGGTCTAGAACTAGATGTATTTGAAGTTTAGAATCACCAAGTACTTGAAGAATGAATCCCTTAAAGGCTTGAACATTGAAGCCAGTACTATCTCCTTGGTATTAATCTTGAAATCTTCCTTTTGACACTAGTAGACTTGAAATTGTTTGAATACAATCCCAACAGGCATGCCAAAAATTGTTATCACAAAATTTTGGTCCCTTGTCCAATGTTTTTACCTAAGGACAACCTTGTGAAACATGGAAACAACCTCCAAGTTATGGGACTTGACTATGAGGTTGAGTCGCTGCAGAAGGCTAGCTTCCTTTACTATTAGGGTGCACCTAACTACTCTTGGAGAGGAAAAGGAAGAAGAAATGCATAGAAGCAAATATACCTATTCTAACCTAAGGGGGATGATGCACAAAAAATAGAGTGTTCAAACCAATCTTTGCCCATACATGCACTATTGAACCATCATGACACCAAAAGATATACACATCCAGACTTGCTTTAATCTAACAATCACATGTAGATCAGAAAAACCCAAATGAATGGCACAAGGAAAGAGAAGATTCACTTATATACCATTCATAGGCCAAAAGAGATACAATCATGCAAGATCGTAGATATCTAAAATACACCATTGAAAGGAAAATAGTTCTTGCACTTCACATCAATGGCTAAAGGAGATAAGAATTTCATACAATTTAGAGGTATAGGGGATTTACAATGGAATTGCAAAGCAATATAAGAGAAAATAGAGAAGAGTCAACCAGGGAGACAAAATCTACAAAAATTTCCTTTATAGCTTAGGAATAACTGAGATATTTTCTAACTAAAGTTACCCGAAAACCACTACCATGAAGTCTCAATAAAGATCTAGAGAAAATCTGATCTGGGCATAGATTCAGATATAATGAAATTTGATCTTTTATTGAAATAGGGCCCTGATAGAAACAATGTCATTAAACCATTTTGACCAAGTAGATGGATAAACTAGGGTGGTGGAGTGTTCTCCTACTGTTTAATAGGTTTAGCATTCATTTGAGAGTAGTTGGAATTGATCATGAGGATCAAATCATGTAGGAAAAATTGGTTTCCTTCATTTCTAGCTCATCAGTCAGCAAAGTTAGCAGGTCAACTGAGTCTTACAACCAAAATGAGCCACGTGGGCCAATAGTCTTTTATTTTTCTACCACTTCACAAGGCCTTTCTGATGTTGACCACCAGACCAACTAACTGCACCACCTTCCCAACTTAACCATGATGTCACATAACCATTAGCCTTATCTCCCTAGGCCCACAAGGACACATGTTCTTTAGGTGCTTCCGCGCATTGTTTAATTTCCTCGTAACTCCAGAATGCAGGAAAGCACCAACTGTTAATCTCCATGAGATCAATGATTGAGAAAGATCTTATTATACTGCACTTGCCCATACAATTTTTGGGTTCACAAATGACTCAGCACAAGCTAGCATCCAACTGGCACCACCTTGGCAATTTCATAATAACCTGACCCCACAAGGACATGCAGCAGTGAGGGGCTTGCCCACATTCCTTAACATCCTTGCATCTTCATAATGTAGGGAAGTTCCAGCCCTTGATCTATTTGCATCAGATGGTGGAAGGTACAACTGAGAACATGAGACATCATTGTAACTTTTATTCCTTTGGGCCCATGAGGACACATGGCGATCTAGTGCTTGCCTGCATTACCAGGAAGTCTAACAAAACATAGAATGTGGGAAAGTGGGTGCCAATAAAATTTCTAGTTCACCTCTACAACCTTGTCCACCCTATCTGTGGTGGCATTAAAATGGCTGGATCCATGAAACCACGTGGCAAAAAAGTGCTTGCCTACATTATGTAAAGATAGTGCATTTTGAGAATGCGGGAAAGTGCCCACCATAGATCACAAAAGATCTGACGGTGGGGAAAGTTGTGGGCCAGAGAAAATAAACTTAGGGAATATATGGGATATAATAAGGTTTTTTACTCATTTATTTTTTGTATCTCCATGGTGTTTAAATAATATAAAAGTGGGGAGAGACCATTGGGTTGGCTTAGGTATTCGAATTCAAATTTTTGGCAGGAGGCAAAAATAGGTAACAGTTACTAGTCAGAGAATTTCTTTCCAACTACATTATCAAAAAGTATTCTTAGATGATGAAAATTATGAGAAAGAGAAGGTATGTAATGTATCTTCAAATATTGAAAATATAAATTTTAGAATTCCTTCCAAGGAGAAGATTGATAAAATTACTATAGAAATGATTTCTCAAGAGCATAATAACTATAATTTGAGAAGTAGAACAATTGGTAATGATGTTGACAAACCCTCTGGTATATTCATTAAGGATATTACACACAAGTTGAATGATGACTGCAAGAAGACTCATGTAGAGATAGCAAAGGCCAAAGATAACAAAGCCAAGAAGTGGCAACCTAAGTAGAAAGTACAATTTCGAACAAGTGATACTCCTAGAGCAATAGTGCAAGAAAAATAATTCAAAACTTGATCTAGCTAAATAGATCATAGTGCCTATTGTTCAAAAGAATTCCACCCCAAGTATGCTTGTGAAGCCCATTGTATATGAGCCTATTGATACTATATCTATGTTTTCATAAATTACTGTCAAAGTACCTTTGTCTAAATTATTTAGAATTAATGAGTACAAGAGTAAGGCCTTGTCATGGTTAGGTGGGATATAAAATAATAGTAATATTGCTGACTAAAATGTCATCCAAAAAACCCCAGTGATAACTAAAGATAGTTGTATTATATCCCAAATCCCTTAGATGTTTTTGAATGACTCATCAATAGTTTACATAGAAGATATTGACCCATTTTTTCTCAGCTTGATCATAAAAAATAACCTTAAAAAATTGCATCATAGATTTAGGTGCTCTAATACCATTATGCCTTTTAAAGTTATGGAAGCTTTAGGTTTGAAGGTAAATACTAAACAAGGTAGATGTAGAGGCATGGATTCTAGGGAGGTTTATATTATAGGTGTTATCAATGCACTGCCATTGAAGTTAGTTGCATACCCTGAGGTAGAATTGACTCTCTCAATCCTTGTGGTTGACATTCCTCCACATTATGGAATGCTACTCTCTAGAAAATGGAGTGTTGCTATGGGAGGTAGTTTACAATTTGACTTGTCTTATGCAACTTTCAATATAGGAGAAAAGGTTATTAGAGTATATAGGGAGCCAAGGGCCAATAGAATTCTAGGAGAAGGAATTGATAAGGATTCAACTTGTTTCTTAGATACTAGTGTAAATGCTTTTATGATAGAATTAATTATTCAAAAAGTTGAGAAATTGCATGTTGTCATTGAACATGAAGTGGAATTGTTGGTGTAAATACATATTTACTATTTACACTTTACTTAATTTTACTGAGGTTAATGCATTATTTTATTATTTATTTAGTTGAGACACTTAGGAGTTTGTGTACTCTCATGAGTTGTCATGTTGACAGCATAGAATTATGCAACTCTATTTTAGCACATGGTGTCTACAACATTACAATTTGCATCATTCACTGAGTTGTCATGTTGAAAACATAGTTATTCATACTCCTAATTTAGCACATGTTGTCTACACCACTGATTTGAATACTACACCATTGTAGGCTTATCCTCACATCATTGCACTCATGTTTGTGCTTAATGGAGGATAACCCATATCTAGTGGACATGTGGCTAGTTGTATGACTTATCATGATGTTGACTTATATGCATTCTAGAAGCTCTATTGAGGCCTTTATATATAGGCACTCCTAGTATAATCTCATATGGAAAACATGGTTGAATGAATATATTGCATTCTGATCATACTCTCTCTTTGGTCTACTATTGTGCTTGTGTTTAAGGTCCTTGGTCTTGGGTGAATTCTAGCCTAAGCCAAATTCTTAGATGGTATCAGAGCTCAGGGAGATTCTCTACACATATCCATTCGAGACCATTCATACTTTAGCACCTTGACCCAAATCTAAAGAATCTACAAATATTAGGAGCATCTAGAGCTAGATCTGACCTTGTCATTGCATTTGGAACGTTGATTTGGTGAAGATCACCTACAAATTTGTCTATGCTAGGTGAAAGTCAACTATGAGGCAATTTTTTTTTTGCAAATTGGCACCTAGGGACCTCAATTTGCAATTTGGGTATAGTCATTTCAATTGATCTAATTATTTATTTTCACATCTAAATTTAATTTATCTATGAAATTTCTCTATATTTTTTGAAATTATTTTTTCAAATTTTTAGCCCAATTAGGTATTTAGGAAGATAATTTTTTTGTAGAACTAGGTTGTTAGATCCTAGCTTTGCAATTTCAGAGGAATTTTTTATTAATTTTGTAGGGTATCATTATATTTTAGTCAACATGTCTCTATTATTGTGGGCAAGCACTTGTGGCCATAGAGTCTAAAATTTGGTGATGGGTATATTATTAAATCTAGTGAAACTGTGCAAATTACGGGTGGATTTTACCAATCCATGTTGGCCCACACCAATCCCCTAGCGAGCTTGTATTTTGTTTATGCACGGTAGAAGTTTTTTTTAACTAGCACTTATTGTGCCCATCCCAAGCATGTGGGATTATAAACTTCAATAACTGGCAACAACAAAAATATTTTGATCACAGCTAAAAGAAACTCCAATGAATGAAAATAGACTTTTCGGCATGCACATGAAAGAGGATACTGGTGTCAGCAGAGCACCACATCCATGGACTTTATTCCACATGGACACCTCCCTATTGTGCCATGCAATAGCAACCATAGTAGCCTCCTTGCATAGTCAGTACCATGTGTTATTTGATGCCAAGCAACATAGACTTCCAAACCTTTTTCTATGTGGAATGCCTACCTGTACACACAGGGCCCCAATCAGCACTAGCTAGTTGTCTAGCCTACCTACAATAGTAGTACACATGGCTTTACATTAGAATGCCATGTAAAAAACTATTTTTCCTAGTTAGCAATTACATGGAGGCCTAGTTAGCGTACAAATTTTTGCCATGTCACCCATCTGTACAATGCTAATGTCATCATGATGTCATGTTGATGTCATCACATGCCTGAGGGATGCTAACATCATCTTTTCATGAGTCTAAATTTGATGACCATTTGATAATCATTCCAAGTCAAATTTGAACTACTATGATGGCCATATGACCATCAAATTTAACCCCATCCTTTGTTGATGCAACCCCTCTCCAAATTGATTTTGGATTTTGTAGTCTACCTTTGGGAGGCCATATCTTAGTCAACCAAACTTTGAATAAGGTGTGATTTTTTTTGAAATTCAGTAGAATTTCTTAAAAAATTTAGCGATGCAACTTTTTTCTAGTTTTGGCATAGGTTTTTTAGAAATTGTATTTTTTTTTACTATACCTACATAATCCTACATTTTGCAACTTCAAACACACCATGTGGGCACATCTAGGGTCGACAATAGGTTTTTTTTTTTGAAAGTGCATTATGTTTTGTTTACTTTCTAGATCTGTGGTCAGATTATAGGGTTGTGTGGACAAAAGTGCCACTTTTAGTAGTAGGGCCTTTCTTTGCTTTGTATTGCTTTAGAATTTTAGCACATTGTAAAGTTCTATATTTTTAATCCATTAAGAGGTTGTAACAAGAAAAATTAGAAGTCCATAAAGGCCAAAAATTGGCAAGTGGCCATTGTAATCATACTACTAACAAAGTGCCAAAAGCATCTATTTTCGAGGGGTTTCTTAGTTTAGTGAAAAGAGGGGATGTTATTTGTGTTGTGTTCTCTCTTTTCTACAATTTTCTTTCATTTTCTACATTATGGAAAATTTTAAGTTTCCAAAATTAAGTCCACATAACTATGCTAGATGGTCCATCAAAATGTGGTATCATTTAATGCACAATGGAGTTTCTCAATATGCAGATGGTACTCTTCCTAAACTAGTAGGTGATAAAGTATCAGCAAGTGATATTTCAGCTTGGGTAGCAATGGATTGGAAAGCCCTAGTTGATATATGTTTGGGGGTTGATTGTAAGATCATGTATCAAATTAAGAAGTGTTCTACATCCAAGGAAGCTTGAGATACCCTCAAAAGCTTATATGGTAAAGTGTCTGAAGAGGATGTTTTCAAAATTGAAGATGAGCTTGTCTCCTTAGATCCTAAGTTATTTGATTCTATACAAGATTTCATCGTTAAGGTGAATGAACTAAGGACAATGCTTACTAATTGTGGGAGTTCTATCAAAGATGATAGATTGGTCTATCTTATTCATAACAAGCTACCATCAGAGTTTTCCAAATTTGTCTCTTCTTTTAACACCTCTAAGATTACCTTAGGGTCTACCTATAAGAAAGTCACTTTTGATGAATATGTTGATCTATTAGATATTGAAGAAAAGAAGTTGAAATCAATGGGGATTCTCAAATCACCTAAGTCTAAAGCATTAGTGACAAACAATGAGGGTTCTCAAAATTTAGCTGGATAGTCTTCAAATAAAGGAAAGGGCAAGAATAAGAAGTGGAAGAAGGACAAATAAAAGGATTCATAAAAGACACCACCAAAATCCAATCAACAAGACAAATCCTCCAATTTGAATAAGAAGGGAGACAAAAATAAGGAGAAGAAAAAGTATGCCTATTGCAAGAAATCAGGTCATGAAGAACATGAGTGTTATCTTAAAAAGATTGATGAGTTGACCAACATCATGAAGAAACATAATGTTCCATTTCCTAATGCTTACAAGGAGAAAGAGTCTTCTTTATATTCAAAGGACAAAGGGAAAGCACTCAAGGCTAATTCAAATTCTTCGAAGGAATAGATACTTGACTCAGGTGCCTCATATCATATGGGTTCTTCAAAGGAGGATTTTTCTTCAATGAAGCAATAAAAGGTACCACATATCTTCATGGGAGATGATACCAAAGTAGCAGTTAAAGGGAAAGAAAATGTGGAGATGTAAAATGGAGAGTTTCAAGATTTTTTCTATGTTTCAAACCTAAGTTCAAAGCTCCTATCAATCTACCAAATCACTCACCTTGGAGATGGACATAGATTTGAGTTCCTTCCAAACTTATAATGGGTGCACAGTCTTAAAGATGACCCATTAGTTGTAGTTGGGAAAGTGAATAATGAAAAAATGTTGTACTTTTTCTCCCATTTTGTGCCCAATCCTCCTTCAAAGGCCTTTTTAACTCAATCCAATTCTCATATCCAATTATGGCATCAATGGTTTGGTCATCTTGCCTTCTACTATCTTTACCAACTTTGTACAAACAAAATGGTCAAAGGTCTACCCTGACTCAAATTCTCCCATGGTGAATGTTCAATAAATTTAGTGAATATACATCTAGAGGGAAAGTTACAAAAAGGGAAGTCTTCAAGAAACCAAGTGTTATCTAGATAGTTCACATGGTATTAGTAGGTCCTTTTACATTTAGCCAAGGTCACTACATACTGACTTTCATTGATGACTTTTCAAGATACACTTGGGTCTACTTTCTTCAAAACAAGAATGAAGTGTTGGAAAAGTTTCTAGCCTTCAAGACTCATATAGAAAAGAAATTTAGGAAAGCCACCAAAGTTCCAAGAATGGATGGAAGTATGTATGTGAACAAAAGACTTCAAGACTTTTGAAGACTCAAGGGAATTGATCTTTAGACTCCACTAATATTCAGTCTACATAAGACAGATGTTGTAGCTTTGAGGATTTAAACTCTTAAGTCTATGAAAATTTGTATGATATAGGCCAAGTCTCTCAATCCATCACTTGAATTCAAAGCAATTAGTAGTGCCACTCACATTCTAAATAGATCTCATCTAGCCTTAGATGGAAAGACTCCTTTTGAGGCATGGTGTGGTAGAAAACCTATTGTATCACACTTTAGAGTCTTTGGTTTTCTTTCATGGCCAAAGATATCTTCTAGGGGTTGCAAGGTACAATCACCTTAGCCTTGTACTTTCATTGGTTATGAAGAAGGTGTGAAGGCATACATACTATTGGATCAAGAGACATCAAATTTTTGTGGAAAAGGATGTACACTTTGAGGAAAGTTCACCAAGCTTGTCCTTTAATCCTCTCCACACATCATATCATGTAGAAACTGATAGTGACACTAGCAATAGTGCTTCAACAAATTTAAACACGTGGAGTTCTATTGATAGTTGCAGTGAGAGGTCACTCCTTCAGTTTAGTCAACATGCATACATTGCCATAGTGATAGGTCTAACACAATAAGGTACATTCAATCTTCTAGGTCCAACATTAGTGACAAATTTGGGGGACAATATTGATGATTGTCCTCTTCTTCTTGATGTAGTAGCACCCTTTTCAATTGTCACAAGGACTCCATTTGACCCTCTTGTTCATTCTCTATATGATCAATTGTCATAGGTTGAAGTGATTGTGGATACTTATGATCTGTAGTTTTAGAAGGGTTCTTCATCAGTTGCAAAGATAGACAGTTCTTTGAGATAGGTTCTTTAGCCAGTTGAGTAACTTTCAGAGACATCACTTATTCATGAGATTCTTTCCACACATAATAAAAATGTCTCATTTGTACCCGTGGCCTTATTTCTTCCTAAGGGGATGAGCACCATTTTGTAGTCTTGGATCAGCTTCTTCATTGGAGTTGTCACTGGTAGGCATTCTTTTTTTTTCTTTTTTTTGGGGGGCGGGGGGGGGGAGCCTACCCTTCCTCTTTTTCCTCTTCTTATCATTCTCTTATGTATATATTGGATGTATGTCGTAATGGGGGGGGTCTTGATTACTCCATCCATCCATACATCATTTCATCTCTCTTTTTGGGGGAGGCTTTTCCCATGAGGTTTTGCCCCTTTCTCCACTTTATGAGAGATTGCATTTACATTATGTACATGGGTACCTAACATGGCCTAGTAGTCAAGACCCATCATGCATTTTATTCTAGATTTCATAAGCTTAAGGGCATTCCCCTAAGTTGCACTTAAGGGGGGGTGTTGGTGTAAATACATATTTATTATTTACACTTTTTTTAAGTTTACTTAGGTTAATGTATTATTTTATTATTTATTTAGGTGAGACACTTAGGAGTTTTTGTACTCTCATGAGTTGTCATGTTGACAACATAGAAGTAGGCAACTCTATTTCAGCACATGGTGTCCACAACGCTAGAGTTCTCATCATTCACTGAGTTGTCATGTTGAAAACATAGTTATTCACACTCCTAATTTAGCACATGTTGTCTACACCACTGATTTGCATGCTACACCATTGTAGGCTTATCCTCACATCATCGCACTTACATTCATGCTTAATGGAGGATAACCAATATTTGGTGGACATGTGCATGGTTCTATACTTATCATGATGTTGACTTCTATGCATTATAGAAGCTCTCTAGAGGCCTTTACATATAGGGACTCCTAGTGTACTCTCATATGAAAAACATGGATTATTAAATGAATATATCATCATTTTGATCATACTCTCTCCTTGGTCTTTTATTGTGCTTATGTTTGAGTTCCTTGGTCTTGGGTGAATTCTGGCCTAAGCCAAACTCTTACAGTAATGTTGTATGGATTCACTAGTTCTGTAGACTATGTACTTTGATGGGGCTAGTTTTAAAGAAGCTCCAAGATTAGGAGTAATCTTTGTTTACCTTAAAAAGAATACCTTTATTTATTCATTTAGTCTAAATTTTTCTTGTACCAAAAATATAGTAGAGTATGAAGCCCTTTTATTAGGATTGAAAGTTGCCACCCACCATGGAATCAATAAATTGCATGTCATAGGTGATTCTGAATTGATTATTTCGCAAATTAAGGAAACTTATGGTTCAAAAAAAAAAGAGGTTGAAATAATATAGAAATGCAGTATGGAACCAAATAGATATTTTTGATGCATTTGGTATTTGATGGAGGGATAGAAGTCAGAATAGAATGGTAGACCTACTTGTAAATGTAGCAATCAAGCCTAAGAAAATGTCATTTTTAGGAATTTCATGGATGGAGGTTCAAAATAGGCCCTCAATACCTAACAATATTGAACATTGGCAAGTCTTTGAAGGTGATGAAGATATTATAAACTTCATGTTAAGTGATGAAAAATACAATGGTCAAGAAATGGATTGTAGTGATTTAATTCAAACCATTAATGGTAACGAAACATTTTTTGGCTAGGAGATTATATAGTTGAAAACCAACAATGTACCCAAGGGGTTAGTGGTCTTGGAGAATATTTTTGATAATCAAGATAAAATAAAACCTGGAACTAGGGACCCAAAGCCTCAAGAATTAGAAGAAATAAATCTTGGCACTACTAAGGCTCCCAAGGAAGTTTACATTGGAAAAAATTTACCTACTAAAATTAGAAAGCCTCTAATTGATTTTTTGAGAAAGTACAAACATGTTTTTGCCTAGTCATATGATGATCTTAAGGCTTATCGACACTAGTACATTTGAAGTCATTTTTCAACCATTATTGGTCAAAATTTTGGCCCAAATTTTGACCAAAGTTTGACCAAATTCATAGGAAGGGCCATTTCTGAAGTGGATCTCAACAAGTGTGAGCCTTAGGTAGGGTTCAATTCCCTCCTTTATTGTGCATTGTGCATATAATCCCACACACCCATTTGATATTGAATGATGATACTAAATGCTGAGTGTCTATGTTGAGTGCTCCAAAACCATCCATATCATGCCTTAATCTATACACAATGTCTTTCTAGTTTCTTTCTACGTGCACACCCATTCCATTTCATATGATCATTTGAAAATTGTGTCACTCTAAGCTCTCAACTATTTCCTCTTGATTGATCATCTCATAACTGGTGATTTCTCTAACATAATTAGTTTTTTCCTAACATGTCACCAGCTAATATAGTGATTAATAGTAAATAGTATTATTTATCCTAATCCTAGTTTTAGTATCTGCTATGGTATTGTTATTATTATGAGCCATTTTGTTGAAGACTATATCTCTCAAAATAGTGGCATGTAGTAGCTAGATAACCTATTCATGATCATGTATTTGAGATACAATAGCCTTCACATAAATATAAGTTTCTTCTTATCATCTCTAGAGAAAAATATAAGACAACTTGGGACTCGAGAAAACTAAGTGTAAGCTAGAACCATACCCAGTGTTCTCATCATGAACAAAATAGATCAAGTAACCATCATCCTCCTCCAAATCTAACCCAAAATCCTTGGGTATAAATATTGCCTTAGAACTAAATCTTCTAGGTCCAAAGTCAAAAACCCCTAGCACATTGCCTCCAACTTGAATCTAAAACTTTCCTGCCTTAGGTTTTTCTTGAAGATCAAACTTTATGAGTCCCTTGACCTTAGCTACTAAATCTAGTGTAGTACCATACACATAACACTATTTTCTACATGCAGTTTCAATCATAAAGTAGAATTAGATATTTCCCAATCAACCTTGTATCCAAGGCAATAAAATTGACCAAAAATGGAGAAAAAATTAGAGATATATAAGACTCCTAAGAGATATCTTAGCTTTTTTATAGAGTGATTGACTAGCCTATGTAGGATAATCATAAAACTGACAATTGTAATACAAACTTATCCACTGCTAGTTGTAAAAGAGAAAAATGTATGTTTATTAAAATCTAAGAGAAAAAAGAATAGTCATGCATTTCTTAAGTGGTTGTATTTCCTCACCATTTGATCTTTAAATGTGCCAGAAGCATGTTTTTTATTTAGGACTTCAACAAAGTCCTTTGCAAAAAGATAAGGAAGGGTGAGCAAGCCTGCAATCACAACCAACATCATCATCACCTCTATGCATCATAGCAGCATAAGTCATACTAATTTCTTCTAACACATGATCAAAAAAACACTAGAACTATATTTTCCACAAATGATGGAGACTTCAAGTGGCAAACATTAGAGATTTCTATTTAAAAGCTACAACTATAGACAAAAAATGATAAATGAATGAATGAATGAAGATTTTTAATGACATCCATGAGACTAATCAATCTAATGGACCATGGATCAAAGCCTAAATGATTACACATATTAAGTTGACAAACGATGTGACATGGAATGGCTTAAGACCAATCCTATTCTTTTATGACTAACATGTTGCAAATATCCAACAATGTATATGAGAGAACACAATAGGGCATTGGGAGGAATATGCATAGTTTTCCCTATCTAGGATGTTTGAAAATGCATCATGCCAATGATCATTGTCACCATGATGATGAAGGCTTGGTATTGGTGGCCCAAGAGAAAGTTTGGCTCCTATGGCAAACCGGATTATCCCAACTACCTCCATAGTTGCTTCTAATGATTTAGTGTCTTTAATCTGATATTGCCCAAAATTTCTAGCCCTATTTCCTACAAAATTGAATATTTATGTTAAAATGTTCCAAGACATTGTGGGATATTTCTAGATTTAGTTGTATTTTATCAAAAATGCTATTAAACTCTCAAAGATGAATCACTTTTTTTGTCATCTTATATTATCCTATAAATTTTGATGTGTAGCTAATAGCTATGGCAACATATATGAAAGAAAATTGTACTCACAACACTTGAAAATCATATAACAAATTTTGATTCCTTTATTGATTAGGATGGAAAAGAAAATCCTATGATGCAATGCTCTTCTTGATGTATAATTTATTCATTCATCTAATATAAAACTCGATTTTCATATAAATTTTCATATTGCAAAAATAATTAAAACCCACAACTATAACTAAACGGATGCTTGAAATAAAAAAGAAACAAACCTTGCTACCATGGTCTCAATGCCATCTCTTTTGAATAGTTCTAGTAATACAGCTCCACCAACTATACCATCCAAGAGATGTACCCTTTGCACACCACCCTACATATTCATAGTTGTTTATAAGTATATATAAAGTAACAAAAATAATTGCAAGCTTCTATCTAACTATACCAAAATTAATAATTGTTACACAAAATCCCCTTATTTAGCTATTGCCTATTAGGAATTGACCCAAAACATGGGTATCTTCCTTCTCACAAACCAATAAAAAATTTCAACTGAGAAAAGAAAACATTTATGAAATTAATTTATGGCCTGGCTAGCTAAACTAAAATTAGGCTCAACAATCAATAGAACTAGACCCTCCTAGCACTCATTCATTTGAAGAAATATACTATATTGGACAAAATATTGCAAACTAATAAAAAGGAGTAGGCCAAACTGACAAAATCATTATAGACAGTGTGAAATGAAAATATTGTGTCAATAGTTCACTTTAATATTGTTACTAAATAGATTTCTACTTAACTAATCTAGAGAGAATGTAGATGAAAAAAATAGAAGTATAATGATTGATTGTATTCAAGATAGTATATTATAGGATTGAGATTATTCAAAAAGATTTGAGCTCACACAACCCTTCATGTCTTGAAATTTGCAACTTGTGAGTTTGCAAATCACTCATTTATCAACAAATTGGTAAAGATTAACTTAAAAGCCCACAAACAACCTATTTCAAATGTACATGCCAAAGAATATTAATCATTTTCTATATGGGAAGATGTTTTTTGGCAATGAACAATCACTTGAAGTTCTTTCCTACAATTAAATATGTGTCTACATTTATACATCATCTTATGCACCAGGTTGAACTTCCATGGTTGATTTTATTTTTCTCAATGAAAGATTTAGTAAAAAGCTAATATGCATGAGCTCTCAAAGTCAAATGAAAATTGTCACATACATACTAGCATAGATATCTTGAATAGATCTGTCTAAAACAAAAAAACAGACCCACATACATTTATGTTTTCAAATAAAGTTTATAGCCCTAATCCCATTAACAATTAAGACAATGATCAATTACTATCTCAAGGTCCTTGCCTATGGATATAAATCACAACTACCCAATTTCTTGAAAACTAAGGGCAATCTCTCCCCATTTTTCACATGTGAACAACAAAATTCAACAAAAATATGAATTTGTAGATAAGAAGTTTCTAAATAAATTTTGTGAATGCAACAGTAAACCTCGAGGACTATATAAAAGAGGTCTAACCTCAATGTCTTCCCCAACTGCCTTAATATTTACAGTCTATATCTCATTCTGCTTTGCCCAAATAATCTTCCCACCACTATCCATACTAGAAACTGGCTCCTCATAAAAAAAATTTATCATCATTGTTCCTTCATCATAACCAATAGCAACCCTGCAAAAAGAAAGATTAATCAACTTAAAGAAAGCATAAGAAATGGAAATTACGATAGATAGTTAAAAACAAATAAATGAAAATTTGTTTTATTTTAAAAAGGTAGAAAGGTAAATTTATATTTTATAAAATAAATAAATAAAATAACATGATTATTTTTTAAGTAAATAAAAAATTAAAGAAAACAATTATCTAGGCTATAATAAGAATTGATTTAAAGGAAAAAACAATAGTTTCACTTTTTTCTCAACAAACTAGCTAGATAGACATTGTGGTTCAACTCTTATGATTAATCTGAGTTTGTAAATATGTGAAAATACACAACCATAAAACATTAAGAGATGAAATAAAAAAATGTTTTGCTAATATTAGTTTGATTGATGGGTCTTGTAATTGGTCATATAGAATATTTTTTCTTTAGCTTGTTGAACAAATGTAGAGTGTAGATATTTAGATAGTGACATGAAGGAAAACAAAAGAAGTGTTAACAAAGCAAAACATTCTCACTGGTTTGACCCTTTTGCATAGCTAATGGCCCATACATGTTCTAGCCCATAATTCAATATATTTTCTAGCTTGCAAAGGAATACTTCAATAGTTAATCATAGTTGTCAACACATAACAAATTCAACCATCACATCTAAATATTGATAAGTGTTCATCAAGTACAATAATGATAATCCTTGCAAAAGTTAATCAACATATTATTTGTTTTCATAAACAAAAATACAAGTCTCATGATAGAATGTCCCTTATGTAGCCCATATACAATAGACCATATATTTATGATTTTATCCGATATTGTTAGAAATGGACTAAAAATAACAAGTATACATCATTGGATGTGCTAAAAACACCAAATGCAAGTGGCACTATCATCCAGAAATAGATTATGTGTTTACAAAATCTAGTGAAAAAAATAATTAAATAAACTTGCCTATATGTTGTTGAATGCCAAATGCATATAGTACCATCATTACAACTAGTGATAATGATAGGAAGTTTAGGATGAAAGAAAACTATTGATACATTATGGGTATGTTCACCAAGAGTTTGGATACAACTTTTTGTCTAGTAATCCCACACCTGATACAATTACACCAAAGAAAATGAGTAGTGGAATATTATTCAAAAATATCCATACAAAAAGTAACAAATGTCAACTAGGAAGGAATTTTTAAAGAGAACCTTGGATGTATGATCATGTGAACCTGAAATCAGATATAGTCTATCACCTCTTGTAAAGTAATCAACACAATTTATACCCATTGTATGGGCATTGTTACATATTGTGCCCCCCCACAAAATATTGGAATTTTAAATACTTGCTTTCCCAACGGTCACTTCCCAATTTAATGTTATTTTAAACATCCTAGGAATATCAAAAAGATTAAATGATTGAACCTTATGATATTCCTTATTTCCTAGGTTTATTTCTACAGGCTCGTAGCTTCCCCATCATTAGATCAAAAGATATCTACAGTTGGTTCTATCATGCTATGGGAAGTTGCATGGTCCTTTTCCATAGCGACATAGTGCCTTTTTGCCATGTGGCAGGTGGGTCCACAATTCCCAAGATCAAGGTTATCGAGAAATGTTTTCTTCTTTCCATTAGCGACATAGTGCTCAGATGGTAAAAGAACATGGTGGGACCTCAGGGAATGTGGGAAAGTGATTGCAATTGAAGGAGGATTTTGATTCATCGCCAGCTGTGTAGATCTTTTGATGTTAGCAATAGCCTGGACCCATGCCCCTTTCAAACATGTGAAGATTTCCTCACCCTTGGATCAATCTGGATCGGTGGCACTATCTCGCTATGGGAAATTGCTCAGAGGATATGCATAGTGACATAGTGCCTCAATGGCATGTAGCAGGGTGGGGTTGAGTGTTATGAAATTGCATGGATGGTACTAGTTCAGGTCGAGTTGGATGCCAGGTGTGTTGAGTTGGTTCATGTGCCCAAAAGTTTTAAGGGCAAAGCGTAGTAATACAATGAGTCTTCACGATCATTAGATCAATCTAGATCCACGGTGAGTGCTATCTTGCTATGAAGAGCTACAAGGATATTACCCATAGTGACATAGTTTCATTGTGCCACATGGATCAGTGGGGCCAAGTCACACCAAGACAAAGATGCTAGGTGTTTCCAAGTGGATTCATGGACCAGAAACTTTATGGAGGCAAGCATTGTATTAAGTGGATCTTTCACGATCGTTGATCTTGTGGAGATCAATGATCAATGCTTTCCTACATTATCAAAATGTGAGGAAATTAAAAACTGTAGGGAATCCTCTTTAGGACATGTGTCCTAGTAGGTCCAACTAAGGTATAAACAATAGTTAAGGCATTGATGGTTAGCGACTAGCAGTCAAGATTTTTTTTTAAAAGGATGGTGTAGTTAGTAATGAAAAGAGATGGTTAACCACATAAGACTCCTGCGAGGTGGCAAGATAAAAGGAGGTTATTGGCCCATGTAGCCCATTTTAGATGTAGAGTTTAGTTGACTTACTGACCCTACTGATTTAGGTGCTCAGGAATGAAGAAAGTCAAGTTTTTTTATGCGATTTGATCTTTGTGATCAATGCCACCCACTCTAGAATGAATGTTGAATGCAAAAAAGCACTCCATCACCTCTAGTTGATCCATCTACCTAATTAGGACAATCAATAGTGCCATTCTATCTCCTCAGGGCCCTATCCTTCAACAAAGATCAGATTTCTTGTACCTAAACCCATGCCCAGATTAGATTTGAGATCAAATTTCCTTCAGGAACTTAATGGTAGTAGGTAACAAGTAATGGCAAAGGGAAATATCTCAATTATGCCTAAACTATAAAGGCAATTTCTATAAATTTTGAAAGGTATCCTTCTCTGACTTCTCTGATATTGCTCTGCAATCTCATGTGTAAATTCCCTTTGCCTCTGAACTATATGACATTCAGTTTTATCTCCTTCAATCATTAATGTGTGAGCACAAGAATTATTTGCCTCTCATTAGTGTTTTGTAGAGATCTACAATCTGCATGACTATATCCCTTTGGCCTGTGAGTGATATATAAGTGAATCTTTCATTCCTTGTGTTATTCATCTGGCTTTCTAATTTGCATGTGGTTGTTAGATTAATACGAGCTTGAATGTGTATGTCTTGGTGTCATCATAATTCAAAAGTGCATCTATGGGCAGAGATTGGTCTGAACACTCTATTTTGGTACATCACCTCTTTAGATTAGATTAGGTAGATTTGATTTCATGCTCTCCTTCTCCCTTTTCCTCTCAAAGAGTAGTTAGGTGCATCCTGATAGTAAGAGGAAGCTGGCCTTCTTCGGAGACTCAGCCTTATAGTTCAAGTCCCACAACTTGAAGGTTGTTTCCATGTTTCACAAGGTTGTCCTTAGGTAACAACTTTGGACAAGGGTGCAGACTTTAGTGACAAAATTTTTTTGGCATGCCTGGTGGGAAAATTTTTCAAAAAACTTCAAGCCTACTGGTGTCAAAAGGGAAGATTTCAAGATCAATACCGAGGAGATAGTACTAGCTTTGATGTTTAAGCCATTAGGAGGCTCATTCTTCAAAGTACTTGGCAACTCTGAGCTTCAAATATATATCTGGTTCTAGACCAAAGCTACAGTGATTTATGCCCAGAGCTGAAACAAGGGCATCTTCTAGAGGTAAGTTTTAGTATCAAGAGCTTTCATTTTCAAACCCTAGAAGAAGGAAGACTAGAATATCTTTATCACCATTTAGGAGTGCAATAGTAACAAGTACACCTACAAGATCTATCTCTACTCCTACTATTAGATCTTAGCCTAGACTTCCATTAATACATATCAATAGATCACTTGTCTATATGGCATTGCCTAGAGCTCATACTTTTGCCACCTTTAATGGTGGGAGGCCTCTCTTATTAGCCCAAAGACATGACATACCAGTAGCTGCCCTCAAAAGTATACCAAAGTTTATTGGTGAAACTTCTATCTCTCCCTCAAAACACATCCAAGAGGTTGCAAATGTCTGCAATATCCATGGTATTATAGAGGATGATGTTGTAGTTAGGGTCCTAGCCTCATCCTTGAAAGGAAAAGCACTACAATGGTATAAAGGTTTAGCTCATGGTTCTATAACAGATTGGGATGGATTAGGAGCAAGATTGTGCAAACATTTTGAGGATAAAAGTGACTATTTGTCACTTTTAGAGTAGTTGACTACTATAAAAAGAGCCCCCATGAATGTATGACTGATTTTAATTATAGATTTCAAAAGACATGGGATAGAATACATAATTCAATGAAGCCTACCCCTAGTAATGCCTTCTTGCATTACCTTAGAGCTTTTAATAGTGATATTTCCATTATAATCCAAATTATGGGAGGAGATACCTTGCCTAATGCTTATGACATAGCAATAAAATTAGAGAACATCCTAATACAAGGAGGTAAGCTAGCTCCAAGGCCTCCTATACCTTTCTTCTCTGATGTTCCAAATCATCAACCAACAATGGCTCCTCTTCCCACAACTTCTACATCACAATCCCTTTTCCTAGTCTATCAAGTTTCCACATATTCAAATAGGATAGATGAAATCAAAGAGATGATGCAATCTCTAATGCAAAACATGGATAAAATAGAAAAGAACCTAGAGAAAAGATTGCAAGATTATGGGAAGAAGCTGGAGGATAACTCCTCTATGATGCAGAAAGTAAGAAACAAGGTGGTGACTTTAGAAAGACAACAAGCTCAAGGTAGTAAGCCTCATTAATTGCAATATCAAACTCCACATAGTGGTAGGCCTCCAAATCCTAATCATTAGAATAATTCTTTTGATCAGAGTAGGCAGGGTAGCCATGCTTCAACCTCAAATGTAAATCAAAGTAGGACCATAGTCCCTCAAAACAATATGGCTCAAGATCAAGATTTGTGTTCCTATTGTAACTACTCCTATGCCTATTGTATGTGTCAGAAGGCTGAATCTTTTATGTCTTTGATAGTCCAAGAACCTACAGCAAAACAATCATACAAGGAGGACCAATTTAAAGATGCCTCAGATATGCAAAGATAGGGCGATTTCTCTTTTATGAATCATTAGGTGGAGGAGAAATGTAATGTAAACCAGGATTCCATTGCTCATAACACTAGAAGAAAAAGAAGAGCTATGGAAGATGTTGTCCCTCCTCCTCCCAATCAGGCCTCAACTTCAAATGTGATATCTCATGGCAGAAAGGATGCAAGTGATCCTCAAGTTATTCCATCTCAACCTCATACAATTGTAGCTCCCAAGGGTTCTACCAAAACACCTGCTATGCCATTTAGTGTGGTAGAGCAAATGAAGAAGACAAATGTGAATATCTCCATGTGGGATGCTGTTGCTACTATACCCGTGCAAGAGAGATTGCTGCAACAAGAATTGGAAAGAATTGAACCAAAGGATCAGACACTCAGCATGGAAAGTGCCACAAGCCTAGTACAACCATCAAGTGAGGTAGAAAAAATTAAAAAGATTAGACCTCCTCCATTCTATGTTTCTCTAATTATAGGGGGAAAACTAGTCCATAATTGCATGATTGATTTAGGGGCTAGCAGTTCAGTGATGCCTAGGTGTGTTGCTAATGCTTTGGGAATGAAATATGAGCCCATTGTTAGGCATGTATTATAGTTGGATGGTAGAAATATCAAGACTATAGGGATCCTTAGGAATGTGGAGATGGCCTTACATGTGTGCCCTGATTATAGTGTGACCCAAGATATCTTTGTTGCTGAGGTCAAGCCATATTTTGCCATCTATCTATCAGGAGACTTCATTGCCCAAATAGGTGGTTTGATATCTTTTGATTTGTCATATATGTCTTTCAAGATGGGATATGGAGCCAATGCTTCAATTAGAGTAGAGCCTCGAGCCCTCCATCATACTGAATCTTACACCCCTAATTCCATCAACATGAATTGCCCTATCCTAGAGATGGATGAGAATGACATAGTGAATGAGCCCACCACTTCCCTAGCAGAGATACCTAAGTGTTTCTTAGATGAGTGGGCTAATGCATA
Organism: Cupressus sempervirens; assembly: GCA_028749045.1. Taxonomy (NCBI): domain Eukaryota; kingdom Viridiplantae; phylum Streptophyta; class Pinopsida; order Cupressales; family Cupressaceae; genus Cupressus; species Cupressus sempervirens. Next base: position 814,256,526 of record CM053786.1, read on the forward strand.
TCAATTTGATCTTATGCCAGAAACCCTTCAAACAGGTCTCAATACATATTGTATATTCGAGAAAGATGCTCTAGTTCCCAATCTTGTGGAGAATAAATAAGATATGAGTGGGATATGGAGTATGTACTTTGATGGATCAAGGAATAAAAATGGATTAGGGGGTAGTGTGATGTTAATTTCTCCTGCACAAGTAAGGTACTTTTTCTACTTTAGGCTCTAGTTTAGTTGCACTAATAATGTGGCCGAATACGAATCCTTGATTCAAGGTCTCCTACTTGCTCAAAAAAGAGGAATTCAAGCTTTAAGAGTTTATGGAGATAGTGAGTTGGTGGTCAATCAAGTGAGAAATCATAATATAACCAAGAATGGTTTGCTCAAGTCTTATAAACATAGGGTATGGTATTTTCTTGAGGGTTTTAATGCATTTAATATTCAAAGCATCCCTAGAAAAGAAAATAGACATGCTGATAGACTTGCAGCAAAAGGTGCATCTTATGATGTACCAAGGAATCTTGAAGAAAAGAAAGAGCAAAAAATAAAAGTGGTAGTAAGGTCTGCTATCCATGATAACAACATCCATTGGCAGATGTTTGAATTTGATGAGCAAATTTTCAGCTTGTTGCAGAATGAAGTAGAATTTTTAGGTTAAAACCAGTTAAGACTGCAGGATCAGTATGGTGATCAGATCATTAATCTTAGTTCTAAAAAATTACCTAAGGGTCTCATTACCTTAGAGAGTGTTTTCAATACTAATGACCAAGCAAGAGGCAGAGACATGAACCCAACTATTGATGAAGATGGTCATATTCCAGTCATGGTTGCTGATGGAAAATCCTTGAACATGGGTAAGGTATGTTCTAAAATTGAGCAAGATAGTTTTATTCATCTATGTCAAGAATTTAATGATATATTTTCCTAGACATATGATTATTTAAAGGATTTTGACCCAAGGTTATTTCAGCATACCATAGATTTAGTTGATAATGGCAAACCAGTAAGACAAAAGTAGAGGCCAGTGAATCCCAAGATTGAACCCCTAATGAGAAAAGAGCTATCCAAGTTGATTGAGGCCAATATAATTTTTCCCGTCAAGCACTCATCATGGGTAGCAAACCTTCTCCCTGTTAGGAAGAAGAATGGGGAAATTATATTGTGTGTGGACTTTAGGGACCTTAACCAAGCTTCCCTTAAAGATCACCATCCTCTCCCTTCTATGCAATAGATTTTGTCAAAGGTCAGTGGTTCAAAGAGATTTTCATTTTTTGATGGATTTTCTGGCTACAATCAAGTGCTGGTTAAAGAGTATAATAGATACAAGATTACATTCACCACTAAATGGGGTACCTATGCTTATTGTAAGATGCCATTTGGGCTAACCAATGTAGGTGCTACATTTTAGAAGGAAATGGAGATGGCCTTCAAAGGATTGATTGACAAGTTTGTCTTAGTTTACCTTGATGATATCACTATGTATTCAAAGGATGTAGAAGATCATTTTGATCATCTAAGATAGGTTTTAAACTATAGGCATTGTGGGAAAAAGAATAGGACAAAGAAAACCCCTAGTATGGCCTGGGACTAGAGTCTTGTATACATTACAGATGCCCTTTATTAGGGTCTTTAAGAAAGCTTACCTCCTTTTATACAAGGGGAGGATTTATGATAGAAGAACCTCCAAAAAAAAATACAATGTTGGATTAAAATCTATCTTAGCTAGATTCCCTTCCGAAAATATTGGAGATTACAAATAATAGTGGCTAAGAGGGTTACAAATATTAATGTTGGAGGAAATTGGTACATTGTGACTAACCTTCTACTCCCGACACAGATCCTACTCATGGTTATGAAGGCTAATAGGCACATCATGACTATCTTTGGCATAAAGGCCACATCATCTACCACATTTTGTTCAGCCCCAACCTCAACATGCTCAACACTAACATCATGCTCGACTCCATTACCATGATGTTCTCCATACTCAAAAATTATCACATAAAGGTTACACCAATTACAATTTAAGATGCCAAATTTTATTAATAATTACATAATTAAGTTTTAATAAAAATTGAATATGTACCTCTTTCACTGTGATGCACATCAAGGCCTTCATCACGTGTAGGATATGTGGCTTCATAATCATTTGTAGGATTTGTGCCAAGAGTAGAAGAATGTAGTGATGGCACTCAAAGCACCAAGGAGGTCTATCACACCCATGAGAAGAAGACTATAATCCATTATTCTCTTGGCTTCCAAAATGTTGCAATCAAACTTGATTTGTCTATAGATGAATACATTTTATTAGTACAAATAAATAGTGGAAAATTACAACTAGCTGAAGCATTAGAGATAACCTACACAAATAAGGGGAATATATTCACAATATAAACTCTAGAATAATGATAAATATCTAAAACCTTTCAAAGATGTTACCAGCTAGTTGTTGTTGGAATTATGATATATTTGTCATTAGTTACAACACTTATTCAATTTTGAATGCTTACCGAGCTCATCACTCAGTCTGCAGTTCATACCGAGCGTTCAGTAGTAGTTACCAAGAAAAATAGTTCATACCATGCTGAATAATTGTCATCAAGCAAATGGGAAGTTTAATAGTGTTTACCAAGTTCTCATTTTTCACCAAGTCTTCAGTTGAAATCAGTGTTTACTAAGTGATCAAGGTAAATGAAGGACTTAGTCTTTACTGAGTGATCAAGGTAAACAAAGGACTTAGTATTTATTGAATGATCAAGGTACATGAAGGACTTAGTGTTTACTGAGTGATCAAGGTAATGAAGGAATCAATGTTTACCAAGTGAAGAAGGTTATCAATGGATTTAGTTTTTACCAAGTAACACAATATTCACCAAGTCACTAATGGTTACCAAGTTCCAAACTACTTAGAGTGATTAATATGGACCGTGCCTCTACTCTTACCGAGTGCATGATGATGCAGTGTATTGTAGTGGATGTCGAGTATCAGAAGGTCACCGAGTCAATTTGAGGAACTTGAGTTTTCTACTATTTGGCCGACTTAGTAAATGTTTTGTTCACTTGTGTTTGGGTGACCTTGCCAGTGTCAATATTAGAATGGTATATATGTAATGTATTATATCATTTGTAAAATATGATGGGATGTTGTGTATCATTGAATTACAATATTTTGAGAAGAGAAAAAGAGAATCAACAGTAGAACAGAGGAATACAACAAGGTCAACATAGATGTAGAAAGGTTTTATCTATCACATCAGGTGATCAGTGCATAAAGGATCTTATCATCAATCAATTGTAACCAAATCCACTGCTTCATCCTAACAGGTGAATTAGTTTGTAAATCCTTTAACAGGGTAGATTTAATAGTCTTTTGTAAATCTCCTAATAGAGTGCATACTTCATTGTATGTTTGTAAATCCTCTAACAAGGTGGATCCAGTAATCCTACTTGCTCCTAATAGGGCAGATCACTAGAAGTGATCATTGTAAGCCCTAATAGGTCAAATTTATACTGCAGTATTGAAGTTTTTTGGGCATCATCCCCACCCCAATTTTACTTTCTAAATTGGAAGGTTTTTGGGTCACCAAATCAGTGTGTTCATGTGTTATGAATGTTTATCTTTTCATGCATATAGTAGATTAGATGCATGAATGGTGAATATGTTATTATGCTAAATTAATTTAAAGTTATAGGGTTACTGATTCACCCCTCCCCTCTCAGTAACCTTGTTAGTCTTGATTATTTCCAATAGTTGTATCATGTAATATGATAATTATCTTTGACCAGTACACCCCCAAGATTATACATGTTATGCTATAATAAATTCTTGTTCATTAATAGATTTTTTGTGGAAGAAGATTGTGGAAAATTTTACATTAAACTAAGAATGCAAGCAAACTCTTACTTGACATCTATAGTCTTGAAAGATTTGTATCATAATTTGACAATATGTTTTTGATCCATGGAAAATAATTTTTAAGTTAAAATACAATATGTTTCACAAGCCACTAATAGGTTGGCACAAGGAAATGTTGTGGGAATTTGTACATTGAATTGATACTGATTTATGTTCATGATTGCAATCTATAGCCAAATAAAAATAAAAGCATTTCATCCCAAAAGAATTACATCAAGGGCTTAAGAAACTTGTTTTAGAAGTCCTTAGCACCATTTTGGCTCAAGATAAAAAAAAAACTCAAGATCTAGATCCTTGAGAGTTGTAGTCTCATCAATTTCAACTTTGTTTGTTGATCAACCTTGAGATGAACCTTTTAGATTGAACTGCCTATGTATGTGAAGCTCTGAATAGAACATATTTCCCATAACTATAAGTTGAACCTATTACAAATTTCCAAATCCAAATTTTAAGAGTTTGCAATAAGTTTTGCTTCACAATCACTTTGGATTCATAATGGCAAAGGAGTCCCACAAATAACATCTAGAGTCTAGAAATAGAAATGTCTCAACATAATAAATCATATTACCTCTCCTTATAGATTAATGGTATTAATATTAAATATATAAGTGTGGCTCCTCATCTTTAAGTTTTGAAAATAAGGTCTAGTTACCAAAAATTGACATATTATGTCAATGATTAAATGGAAAACAAAGTAAGAAGGTATAGAAAATACCTTTTGTCCTCATGTTGCTCTAATACCATGTAGACCAAAAAATTTAGTGATTAATGTACTTTCATAAGTGTGAACATGATTATAGTAATTTGGCATAAACTATATTGAGAAAATCAAAATAAATAGAATAAATGTATCATGTGAATTATGAATAGAAAAGGAAATGAATACGGGTGATAGGGAAGAGAATTTAATAATAAAGGCTCTTAACTTTAGCTATAGTCATGATATGGGTGATGCACAACTACCTCATGGATTCATGTTCCATCCCACTAATGAAGAGCTCATAACACATTATCTCATTAGAAATGTTTTAGACAACAATTTCACAAGAAGGGCCATTGCTGAAGTGGACCTCAACAAGTGTGAGCCTCAAGGAGGGTTCAATTCCCTCCTTTATTATTCACTATGCATATAATTAGTTAATAAGTGTGAGTGTTGTGGGTTTGATCTCCATTTGTCCTCCCTAATGTCAACAGCCACAAAGTATCTTCCATGAGCTTTTTCCATTGTTCCCCTATGACCATGGTTTCCTCACGCTAAGCCTAACTTCTAGTGAGTTCCCTTAATAGTGCCATGACTTTGTAGCACAATCCTAAGAGTCCCCATTCTATTGGCAGAATGACATCTCCTTCTAGTGTATAATTTTGAGCACCTTGTGCATCCATGACCTAACAGACTGGCAACCAACTCTAATTCCACTATAATATCCTAAATTGAGTAGTGTTGGAACAATGTTTTTCATTAAATGTATAGCAAGGGCTAAATAGAAATCTTTGAAGATCTGGAAATCAAACTTACCATGGTCCAGAGGCTTATAGTTTTAAGAAAGAATGTTCAAATCTCAGGATCCAAACTCAAAGCTCATGACAATTTTTCCTAGCAAAAGCTTTCTTAAGGCTCTTTAATGGTTATGTTGTACATGCTCAATAAAATACTCTGGTTATTGTAAAATAAGTTTAATTAGCCAAAAAATGAACATGTGGAAATTAATGTAATCAAACAAAATGTTGCAAATTAATTCAACAAAAACCTAGGCTACATATAAGCAAGCATTGAGCATCATATTTTAATTAAATTTATAATCTACTCAACATATAGTACTGAGAATCCTTTCTGCAAGAGTTAATTGCTCAAATTGATTCCTGATATAATGCTCAAATTGTATTGTATAGTGTCAAATAAATGACATGCCCAAAAGCTAAAGCTTGGAACATATTTTCCTTACAACACCATTTTAATGTTAACAAGTATAAGTAAAACCAGAGTATATAACCAGCTCAAAGATGAGAAGAAATCCCCAAAAATAATTGCCCCTGACTATTTTCTCTTTGTAGATGCTAATCATGAGTAGCAACTAACAATCCAGGTCTATGCTTCACTTATATGAATCATGTTAACAAATGTTCCAATTAATCTAAATAATGTTTTGTAGACATGTGCACTAGTAGAATAGTTTGCAAATGCTCTTCTCTTGATATACATAGAAAATGGTATTAGTTTAAAATATCAATCAACCACTTAGTCACTTAAGGTCTTGTGAAAAGTTGTCTACCACCAAAAATCCCATATTAATGCAAAAAAAGTATGACAACTAGTCAATTCTAGAAACCAATGACATCCAAATCAGCATTATGTACCCAAATCTCCCAAAATAAAGCAATAACATATTACTAGATGATAACTTTACTAATACATACTGAGGTTGATGTTTTCAGTAGTTCACGGATAGCCATTGTTGTATAGCATGAAGTGGGAAGCGTGAAGCTTATTTTAAGAGCAGTATACGATGAAGGTTTAGAGCCACCATCATTATTAACTTCCTTCACATTTGTTTTCAATTTCTCTTCATTGTAACCTTCAACTACATTATTCTGTGGGCTCTACTCTCCCTCCAAAGCCAACAATTTTTCAAGTTCAGTTGATTTTTCATTTGATGTTTCCTACAACACATTATTACATTTAGCTAGTTCATCAGGATCTATTGTGACCAACTACTATGTAGGGTCCTCATAATTGGTGATATTCCTGCAGAACATTACCACTAATAGTAATAAGAGAGAAAATCATATCAAAATTAAAATAGCTCATTTTATTTTAAGGGATAGTAAGACCTATATATAGAAGCTAACTTATAAAACTAGAAAACAAATAACCATCTAGCAGATGAAAGGATCAAAGCCAAACTTATATAGCAGTCATTTACAAGTACAACCATCAATTCAAAGTGATCCCCTCAATGAAAACATGAAATGAAAACAAAATCATAAAAATAATGAAGTCCTCTCACACCACAAATAATCAATTGGCTTCTGGATTAATCTTTTATATCTTCTTGCCAAGTTCATTATTGAAAATTCCTTGAAATGATGAGAACAAAATTCAAAATAATAAATAAACCATAATCATGGATGGGTAGCATGGAACAAGACAATATTCACTTATTCTTCCTTGTTAAATTTCGTAACTCCATTGTTTCTAATCAGATCACAAGGATTGTTGCACTTTAGTCTTACAAAAGTCCTTCAAATATTCTAAATTCTAAGAAAAATAAAAGAGAAATCCTCAAATATGAAAATACATTGAGGAACTTACTTCACACTATGTGAGCTATCTTGCAAGTTAATTGAATCCTACAAAAGAACCATGAGCACCAAAACTGCGTACCATGATCACCAAAACTATGTACCTTGTTTTCAGGAAAATCACACAAACCCTTGATCCATCAATTGAATGTTACTAGAGCACATTGCTTTTGGCATGCTAAGCATACATGAATAGATATATGCATAAATGTTTTTAGAAAACTGATGTCATTGCAACCCAAAAAATATTTAAACTGATAAAGGATGACAAAATATCAGTACTTCTTTCAGAAACATATATTAGGATAGTCCAACTTCAAATAATACCAATTGTGGGGTGGACATGAAGACATCATTTGGATTCTAGAATACTGCTTGTTTCCTCTATTAGCTAATGGCTTAACACAATCTAGCCTTAAAAAATAGCAATAGCAACAGAAGAATTACAAAAAAAATTGAAATCATGATATTAAGATACAATCACATTAACTCATTCCACTACTTTGATACCAATCTTTTTTGCAAGCCTACACCTTCTGGTTTGTCATCATCTAGTTTTGGGCCCCACACAACTACTTTTTGAATATTCTCTACATCACTGTCACCCAAGGTCATAACTTCTTGAAGCTATCTAAGACAAACATCAGAGAAAATAATAGCTTTTGAAGGAAAAAGAAAAAGCAAAATTTTCACTTTAATGATGACTTGGTATTTTCTTATGTATGATAAATAAACATAATACTTACCAAGAACTGACAATCCTAGATTTCAAGGCAATGTATTTGGATAAGGCCTCTTGTTTTTGGCTATTGGAAAAGGATTAATTTTTGATGGGGTCAAGGAAGGCTCTATTTTCCATGGTGAGACCCTCTCTAGTCATGGAATAACTAATATTCCATCCCATTGCACCTGAAGTTCACAAAAATAGAAGAGTGGATACAAGCAAGAAGTTGAAAACTTCTATGTTTCCTAGATAGTGATTATAATAAAAAGCTAATGAAAAAAATTATTCTATTCATAAATTATTAAATACCTTTAGGCATCTCTAGTTTGAGCCTGGCCACCTCACATGATCAAAATCACCTATTCCAATTATGGTACTAGTAAATCTATTCAATAGAAACACAAATTAGGTAAACCACACCATAATAAACACATCATCTTTAAAAATAAATTGTGTTACTCTGCAATTGCATTTTCTTCTATCTATAGCCATCATACAATTGAAACTTACTGATCTCCTATATAGTACAGTGAATATCACATATCTATTTTCAAAACTTATAGCTCTAGGCATATTTCAAATTTTACCACATCCTAATCCAATAAAGAATGGTCATTTAAAAGCTTTTATATCTATCTATTACATCATAACCCATCTATTAATACTTGTCTTACCCAAACTACTAAATATTATGAAGTAAAAAGTGCTCAATAGGAAGACCTTTGCTCTGGGGCTCCTTCTCCTTCAAATCAAATATTGAATCTCATGTCAACTAAGAAATTACTATTTGTGGACTCCATGTATTGATCATAAGGAATTATGAACTCTAGTGGGCTGGTTCTACATAATATGTACTGATCGAGACATCAAAAAGGATGAAACAAAAATTAGACAAGGCATACAAGTGACAATATAAGTAGATTCAATTAACATACTATCCCTTTATCAATGTAATCTAGAAAATATAGGAAGCTCCTAGGAAAATGAGTGTGGTAGTCCCTAAAAATTTAATATGGCTCAAGGAAAAATGCTCATAAAATTAAAATAAAATACAAAAGTGTTGCCCATTTATCTATTTTGTGATAGTATGACACCACTACTTTCAGAAACAAACAAAGTACAAAAACTTGTTGAAGCAACCATTCAACTATCTCATAACCTAAAAGGGTAGGCCTTCAGGTGCCTAATGCTTGCCACAACCCTCAATGTTTCATATGGTACCTTTTTTTGAACATCTTTGTGAAGTACTAAAATGCATCCCATGTGCATCATAAAATTATTAGGTCCTTTAAGTTGAGCAATTTGATAGCTTACCTTATTTTTTTCACATTCTATTGATTTTTAATTTTTTAGTAACTAGGCTTATGTAAAATAATTAAATGATATTCATTGCCTAATAATTAAGTTAAAGGTTTAGGTATGCTAGCAATGCCAAAAAATGAAATTAGGATTGCATTCATTATGATTTCATGCATATAAAATTTAAAAATAATGCAATATATATAAAGCTTAAAAAATAAAATTTTAAGACCAGATAACACAACATATACATGAGAAATAAAAAAAACTATAAACAAATAATGAACTTAAGAATATTGAAATTTATATATGTTTTCAATATTAGAAGTTGAATAAACTTCAAAATATAAAAATTCAATAAACTTCGAAACATTGAAAATTAAATTTAGTTCGATCTAACCTAAATATAATTTAATCAAGTTCATAAAATTATAATTTTAACAAATGTTGTTAGTTTAAAAGTCAAAACCCAATGGTAGCTATAAAATTAGAATTTTTTACAAGTTAAATCCTAAGTTTTCTTTTAAAGCATAAAATCCACGAAAACACCCATCTCCCAATAGCATTACTAATTCCCACACCAAATAAGACATTTCCTTCTCTTTCAATTGTAATGCATGAGAATATGGAGGATAGATAGTATCCATAAACTACAGCTCCTATGATTTGTGCAAACTTCAAAGCTAATGTAGTTCTCTATTTATCTAGCTGTGGCAAAAGCATAGTTGGTTTATCTAGCAATTGAGATTGCAAAGCTCTAGAACACCCTTCTTGACTTCCTAGTTGAAATAATGTGATTAGTGCAAGTGCCCCACAATTAATTTGTACAAAAAGGTATAGGGACATTTATATATTCTTTCATGAAATGTGATGACAAAAACAAAAATATAAGAAATTTTGGGTTTGAATCTATGCTCAAAATTGTGTTGTCTTCACCTGTGGACTGGACCATAAAACCTGACAAAGAACAAATCACATCTACATCTAGATCCTAGGGTTTTTTTGAGAAAATCAACAACATAGCCTAAAAGCTAGATGATAAAATATATCTGGCTAAAAATAGGTGCATCCACCATTTTAAAATATGGGCTCAGTTGAATAATACTTTTGGAAGGAAAAATTCAACATTTATTTCTAAATTTGAAACCTATTTTAATACAAACTAATAGAGAACATGGCAAGCAACCTACCATGAGATATGTGCCAGAAATTCCATTCATTTCCATGTAGATCTTTGGCAACTAATTCTTGAGTTGGAGGTTGTTGACTCATGTCCTATATAAAAGAGAATATTTTCATAATATGAATGAAGTATAATATGATTAATCAAAATGAATGCCAAAGGTAAAATAAAAATTAAATACTTATGCTTGAACAATTGTGTATATAAAAGTTACCAAAGCTAGAAAGCATTCATCAACATGACTCCTAAGAATGAAAAAACCTCCATGTGTACTTGTGTCAAAAGTAGTGAGAGTCTTACAAAAGGAATGCACAAAAGGCTTTCGAGGGGGTGGAGCAAGATGATCCATATCAATAGAGTATTCATCCTACTGTGAATGTGGCAATTCATATAAGTAGACTATATGTTTTCTATTTACCATGAGTAACCAAGAACTTAGGTCTAAGATATAAGGTCATATGGACCTATACATACCAAATAGGCCACATCATAACGGAGATTGATTAGCATACCTCTGCCTCAGGAACCAAAGTAATGTGAGAAAACACTTCATTTATGTCTAGTTTAGCCTATAAGGAAATGTTAGAAGCTAAATAATTAGGATATAGGCAACTAGGAAATGAATCATAAGTTTCTTCTACATTTAGAGAATAGCAAGCTAAGCACCATAGTCCAGAACCATGCAAAATGGGGTCAATCAATAGACATAGGTACAAAAGAATTGATACTAATTTACCTATACCACCCTAAACCCTAAATCCTAAACATTCATCCTCAGCTAATTTGTGCAATCAATCCTCTGCTCTCTAGCATGCCCAACTTTCCAACCATTGCCTTGAGATTAAGCATTCAACAGACCAAATATGAAGCTTATGTTTGGCATAACAATGTAGAGTGTGCATAACAATGAAATAGGGAATGACCTTTTCATTTTCAAAACAATATGAAGCTCGTGTTGGTTGAAACTTCGACCACCATGGGCATGGATTTTAAAACAAACACATTTTTCCTTCCCTATTTCGACCAATTTGACCCCATTTTAATACATGGTCAAAAATTTTGGTCTAAAAATGGGGTCAAATGTACTAGTGAGAGAAGATTTGTTCCAACATGTCATAGCACTAAAAGATAATGTAAAACATTTTTCAAATGGGCCTATTGATCTTAGCAAAATTTGTTACAAATCTCCTTAGAAACTTTACTTGCCCAAAGAAAGATTGTTTCTATCTTTGTTTCTAATTGCCATAAAAATTATTATAATTGCCATAAAAATTGCTCTAGTCCTCAGAACCCTAAATTATACTAAGCCAATGTACATATTTTCTTTTGAATACTTCCATACTCTAGGTACAGTCTTATTATAGAAGAATGAGGAAGGATATGAACAACCTATTGCTTTCTTCAAAAAATCTTTTCAGCCTATTGAACTCAAATATGAAATAAATGAGAAACAAGCATATGCCTTGGTAAAAGCTTTTAATACTTTTAGGTGTTATTTGGTAAGTGCCATTATTATTGTATTTGTACCTAGTGTAACTATGAAGGACATATTTTCTCAGCAAGAAGTATCAAGTAGGAGATGTAGATGGATCAACAAGATCCAAGAAATCAACATTGAAATTCAGATCACAAAATTGGTAAGAGGTCAAGGACTAGCTAAGCTTAAGGCTCAATCCAACTTAGATACTAACAAGATAAATGTAGTAACCGATAACTTAAGGTTAGGCTTGTGTGACATGGACCATTGTGAATCGTATAATAATGTCATTCATTATTTAGAACATATAGAAGCCCCTTCCCATTTTACTAAAAATTAAAAAAGAAGCACCAAGTTACCAGCCATTAGATATATTATTGTCTAGAATAGCTTATGGTAGAGAAACTTTGAAGGAATATTACTAAAATGTGTTGATCAAGAAAAGTCAATAGAAATATTGAATGAAATGCATTTTGTAGTCTATGGAGGACATTACATGGCCAAGATCAGTAAACACATAGTGATTAGAGATGGATTCCGGTGGCCTTCCCTATTTAGAGATGCTTAGAAAATGGTTAGAAAGTGTGATGCCTGTCAAAGATTTGTAGGTAAACTAAAAATTTTAGGTAACACTGCTTTGAAACTAGTGGAAGTTCAAGCACTATTCCAGCAATGAGAATGGATTTTATAGGTGAGATTTCTCCCAAATCTAGCACTAGTTATTCATGGATATTGGTTGCTACTAATTACTTTACAAAATGGTTGGAAGCAGTACCAGCAAGAAATGCAACTAGTAAGGTTGTTAACAATTTTTTGCTAAATAATATCATTTCAAGATTTGGTTGTCCTTAGAGGATTATGATATATAATGCAATGTATTTTAGATCTAATCATTTTATAAAATTTTGTGACAAGTATGGAATTATAAGATCAACATCTTCCCCATATCATCCACACGGCAATGGACAAGCTAAGTCCAAAAATAAGAGCTTGTTGAAAGTGACAAAAAGAACATTGGATGATGACAAGAAAGCTTAGGATACCAAATTGCATTTAGCAATATGGGCTAATAGGGTGATTGTGAAAAGGGCTATAGGTGTGGCCCCATTTGATATTGTATATGGGATCTAGGCAAGAATGCCTTAGAATAATTTAGTTGGATTTTATAACTACATCTAAATTTATGATGAAGACATCGTTGATGATATGCAAGAAAGATTGGATGAGTTGGTAGGATTGGCTGAGACTAGGAAAGAAGCATATGTCCGAAATCAAAAGTTACAACTACAAGTCAAGACTCTCTATGATAGGAGAACATTGAGCAAAAAAATTTAATGTCAAGATTTAGTCCTCATGTGGAATGCTAGAATTTAATATAAAGGAAAAAATGGAATGTTTGATAATATATGGTTAGGTCCCTATCTAATTGAAGCTAAATGGGAAGAGGACTCATATATTCTAAAGGATCTATCAGATAATATACTTGAATTTGTAGTTCATGGGCAATTCTTAGAGAGGTATTTTTGTTGAAATACTTGTTTCCTCCATGAATAGTATTTTTAGGGTTTGTACATTTTGTGTATCTTTGTGCCTCTATATAGTTCTTGTATTTTCCTCTCTGGTTTCATTGTTCTCTCAATAGTTTTCAAGTAGTAGAGACTATCAAGTTTATGGTCTACTTCAACCAGGGATTATAGGCCCTCATATTAAATTCACATTTTCATTGTCCCTAGATAGAGCCATTGTTGGTCATGTTTTTGCACTACTCCTTCATGAAGTCATCTTACTTTGGGTTGCTAGTCTTGTGTGCAAAATAGGGTTTGATATTATTAAAAATTGTTTAAACCCTAGGAAAAGCCCTATTTTGAATAAAATTCATGCCATAAGTGTGCCCTCTAGGTCATGAGAGTGTCATCTCATAATTAAGCAGGAGAAAGTTTATTTTTTAAAAACAAAATCGTATCTTATTTTTGTGGGAACCTTTTCAAGTTTTTATTGGGCCTTCATGATAATAATCCTTAACTGTCAGATCTCTTTAAGATTTACAATGGTCACTATATTGCATTTGAGGATTCTGGTCACTTTACCATATGCGACATAGTGACCAAATATACTATCACCCCTCGGGCCAAGTTAATTTTTAACATAAGTTTCATAGTTTTTACTAAACCTAGTGGATCTTCTCACATCAATGTAGATCACTATGTCATGAACCAAAAGTGGGGAGGTTCCATTGGAAGTGACATAGTGCCTTCCATAAAAGTAAAAAAATGGTGGGACTTAAATCAGATAGGGTGCTAAGAACTTGCACGTCATAAAGGAGCCTTGCCAGCATGGAGAATTTTTAGAATATGTCATGTGTAGTAAAGAAGGAATATAGAAATGTAGTGGTTGCTATGTCATGACTATGAAATTTTTCCTTTCCACTAGAAGCAATATAATGCCTTCCTATAATGGTAAAAAATGGTGGGACCAACATTTCAGATAGACAACATAAATTTTCTTTGTCATCAGAAAGCTACATAATCATTGTGGAATGTTAGAAGTCATGAATGAAGATAAAGTAATAAAAATTTGTTAAATCATTGTGATAATTTTTTCAAATTACACAGAGATCACTATGTCACATCTAGAAAAATTGCCATTTCTGCTAGAGGCAACATAATGCCTTCTTATTAAATCTAAATATTGTGGAATATGAAAAGGAGGAAATGCCATAAATTCAATTAATACAAATACTTTGCCAACATGTCAAGGTGATGTATTGTCTTGTATTAAGTGGATTCATGCATAAAAAGAAAGTAGGTGATTAGTCAGAGCTATTAGATCAAATATGTATCAATGACATGCATTACATTGCTAATGAAAGTTTCTTCATGTTTATCCCATGCGACATGATGACCAAGGGAAAGAACACATGGACCCACCATAGCTTAAGTAAGATATTCATAAACTCCTCATTGTATGAGCAAAAGTGCATCAATAGTTGGTGCCAAGTAGCTAACAAGAGTTGCTCAGTATTTAAGCATTGCAACATAGCAAGAAGGTGACACGTGTCCACTAGTGCTAGTGGGTCTAGAATAAATTGCTAGTGGTGAAACAAAAGACTTACATGGAGAAATTCTATTAGGTTGACTACCAGCTTGGCAAGTGGGAAAATGAATCATCCATGATTTTTTTCCTTGATCGTCAATTTCTTTCTATCAATGTTGTGTCTTAAAAAATAGAAGGTGATGCCACCCTATTTTTTCCTTATGAATCATTTATGAAGCTTGAAGACTCCCTAGGTAAACTAGGAACAAAGTATATTGTAGATATTTTTGCTAGTGCTTCTCTATGAAAACAAATCTTCATACTTCTAGAGAGCTTAGACTCATTGAGAAATTGTGCTTGGTGTGATCAGAACATAAAAGAATCTCCAGTAATCATGGTGTCTTATAGAATTATAGTTACAAAGTAGTGAAGAGCCAAGTAAGTTTCTTAGTCCATTATATATTAAGCTTTCTAATATTCTACAAAATTTTATTCATTATGCCTCTAAAGAAAGAATTTTTGGGACAAGTAGATTATGAAAATAGAAACATACATGATCACCTCCTTGAGTTATTGCTTGTGTCTACAAATGAGTCTACCAAGGTGAAGAAGCTAATTCTAGTAAACCCTAGGCTCAAGATAGCAGATGGTCTATATGATAAAGGAAATTGGATTAGGGATGTCATCACTACTAAGTTAGGGCTTTTTCTTTTTTAAAAGTGGTTCTTAGAGAGAAATTTATTTTCTCCCCATGGGAACATTTGGAATTTTGACTTGGTAAAATTAGTTGTTCTTGTTGTATTTTTGGATGTTGAGCTACTCATGGTCATTGCCACAAACTATGACTCTACTGTCAGAGTAGTAAAAAGATTAGACAATGAGTGCTTGATGAGCATTAATGATGAAGAAATTCAAAAGGTTTTTGGTTTAGACTCCTTGTTAGATTACCATGTACTAGTTGACCTACCAGGACTAGAAAAGATATACCTATCAAAGAATGAAATGATAAAAAAAGTTGCACTAAGAGCACTTTTTCCTTCAATTGGAAATCTGCCATTGGTCATAGCCTCTATAAGAGAGCATTTTAAGAAGGAATACTTCATCTCTAGAGCCTTAGTAATATATATGACTTTGTGTAAATTTTTTGGTGAAGATGAGAAAATTTTTATTCAAATCAACTTCATGTATATGATGGCTCAGATTTCTTCTTTTGGTGTGGATATTGTTTTTGATTTTTCATCTTATATAGTAGAAGAAATCCATATAGGGCTAGATGGAATTGCCAAGAGAAAAGTGGAAAAGACTTTTAGTCATTACTCATTATTGATGCATATGTTCTTGTTTAAAGGCACAACATATTTTGGGAAGGAGATGCTTTTAAATAGAGAAGACAAAGGGGAACCTATGCCAGTCTAGTTTTGGAGTGTTGATATGACTAGAGATGCTAAAAAAGCTAGTTTTGTTAGATTTGACTCATATTTCACCTCCAAATTGAGAAGCCTCTTATTAAGGGATAATCCCATAATTCCTTAGGGCATTACTAAATTTTGTTAGACCAATGGATAATCCATCTAGCTTAAAGGTGTCACATAATTGGGCTTATATCATACCATACCCTATTTAGACAATTATTAGGGTTTATGGTTTCCAAAGAACTCCTCATGTATTGCCCTACTAGGTACCTTTTAAAGTAGGGTTAGTTGAGATATTATGATAGCCAGGAGGATTAGAGGAAGCATATCTAAATAGAAGAAATAGAGGTTCTATTTTTACTACTTGCAATATAGCCCATCATTTTATAATTACCAAGGGTAGCTAGCTATTTTTGTATAAATTTCTAGACTAGTATAAAATGGTAGTATCTCATCTCCATTTTTGTGACACCGAGGGGCTTTATAATTTGGTTTTTAGATTTAGGGCTAAGGTTGGTTCCAGAAAGCATGAGCCTTATTTTATTGAAGATATAATAAGAAATGAATTCTCTTTGCAAGAACAAGAGTCTAAAAAGGAGAAATGGAGAGTGTTCTCTAGAGTCCTAGAATTCATTCATTATTTTGATAAAGTTTATTGTTTCTCTTAGATTGGTTTTGACAATTGAGTGTCAACACGCTTAACCAATTTTCACATAGAAGCCGAGTACACTATATATGCCAAGCTATTGTATGTCCCAAGCCAAAATTCCAATAGGTGTTGAGTGATCTTCAGGTACCGAGTGATCTTTGGGTGCCACGTGAAGATCAAGTCTTGAGCATGATACAATTGTTGAGCGACTCTAGGTGTTGAGTGAACCATATGTGCCAAGTGATATGTAGGTGTTGAGTCACATTTGATGCCAAGCAAGCCAGAAAGCAATAGGTTCTGAGCAAGCTAGAATACTACATGTACCGAGCACCAATAATCTAGTATGTGTCTAGTAACATAGAATTAGCATATGAGTTTGTGCCTTCACAAAATCATATGTAAACCATTTTTTGAACTAACATGGAAGGATCTTGAAGGATATTAAAGATAAGAATGAATCTTTTATATTTCCTATGCAATTAGTATGTAGCCAATAAGAAAAATGGAGAAGGCATGCAACCAATAAGAAAAGTGTAAGGAATGAGCAGGAATTAAAGATTCAATATGGATCATAGATCCATATCTAACCCTAAGTTTTCATAATCTTTAAAAGGAGGATGAAAACACATTATATGTAGAGATGACATCAATGTATAGGTAAACTATAGTGAAATTTAGAGTGAAGTGTGAAAGACTTAGAAGAACAGAGAAACATTGTAGTATTTAGTTGATCAAAATTGAGAAAGGGAATCAAATAGATATTAGATCTTAGAGGATCAAGATCAAAGAGAGAAGATCAAGTGCCTAAGTTCAGCAATCAAGGATTGTAAGCTATCAAGTTTATTAATTCTAATACTTTCTAGAAATTGTATTAGAAGTAAAATCCAATGTTGATACATTAACTTAATAGCTAGGTTGTAGATCCTTTGAAGAGGTGATAATATCCTTTAACAGGGTGACACTTCATCTAGGGTCTATTTGGTTCATGGAATTTAAAAAACCTAGATTTCTACAAATCTTGGTTTAGCCAAACCAAGGTTTTGTATATCTTCATTCCAATTTTTGGGATTTTACTATAACTATTTGTTTCACTCGGAAGATGTGTGTCAAGACACATTTTTATACATAAGCTTGGGGTTGAAGGAAAATTTCAAAAATTAGTCCACTATATTATTTTTACACTCCATAAAAAAAAAAAAAATAGGTTTTGATTTTTAATTCCTACTTTTTTTAGGAAGTTGGAAAACTTGGTTTTGAGGCAAAATTGAAACTCACATATGTTAATTCCATTTTGCAAATTTTGAAACAAACACACAAATTTTCAAATCTGGGTTTTGAAAAATCCAATTCCTATCATCTTTGAGGAACCAAACAGACCCGTAAAGTGTTTGTAAATCCTTTAACTAGGTCAATATTGACATAGTGTAAAGCCTTTAACAGGTCAGACCATCAGAAGTGGTCAAACATTATTTCTGTAGTGATTTTGTGGGTATCATCCCCACCCTAGTTTTACCTTCTCATTTTGGAGGGTTTTTGGTTTACCAAATTTTGTGTTATGTGTGATGCATGTGTTCCCCTCAAAAGTATACTTCCTATTTGATTATTCCAACAATAACAAGCCTCTAAAGCATACAAAAAATGAGGTAAATACAATAAATAAGATCATGATTACCTTTCCTAAAATTGTGGAGGTTATGAATGAGAAGAAACAATTCTTTAATTATTTCTTTTCTAGATAAAGCTAGAGA
The DNA here is from genome assembly GCA_028749045.1 of Cupressus sempervirens. Classification (NCBI taxonomy): domain Eukaryota; kingdom Viridiplantae; phylum Streptophyta; class Pinopsida; order Cupressales; family Cupressaceae; genus Cupressus; species Cupressus sempervirens. The sequence goes on from CM053786.1 coordinate 814,275,258, forward strand.
AGTCATGAGAAGGTTGGTAATTATTCCTTCAATTGGGATAGAACAATTGATTATCTAGAAAAGACCTGGTTCTGATATAATTTAGAATAAAAGGGGCATTGTAGATAGAGGAAGATAGATAGCAACATCTAACAATATAACCCTAGAAGAAAGACATAACAAACCCTCACCTAAAAGGAAAAATATAATAAGGGAACAGGTACCCCAAGTTGAAGAATATTCACCTACACAATCCCCATGAAAAACTAGAGATGGATAACTCACCAGGGAGTAGATGGAGCAACTTAGATCCCAAGGGGGAATATTTATCACACAGGTTGAGTTAGAAGAAGGAAATCTATAGGAATCTCCAATTTTGAGCTTAGAGTTAATAGTGGCATAGTACAAAGGAAAGGAGCTAGATCCTATGATTGAATACGCTAATCATGAATTTTTATTTGATGATAGTTTTGTTAGAACAAGAGCCTTCTACCAATTTTCATGGAGAGTAAATAATAAGTATGAAGAAAGATGAAATAAACTAAGAATTGAGCATCTAGAAATGAAGGAGGAAGCTATACAAAACTAGATAAAAGAAGAAATCATGCAAGAGTTCTAGAGCATGACCCCTGCAGAAGGTAGACAGATGGTGAAGGCATTTAGTGTTTTATTACTATCTAATTGGGATATAGCAAATGCTCTAGTCTTTAATTCTATTCCAAGTAGGTTGAATTTAGAGGATCTAAATAGGAAGGAAATAAAAGGTGCCAAATTCAATGAGAATTAGGCTACAGTAGTTGTTTGATCAATAAGGAAAGGATCTAGGACTAGTCCCTCACAATCAAATGATGGTGGATTTATGGGCAACATAATTGTGAAAAGACTAGAGGATACAAATAATGTAGAAGCTGCACATTGTGGTGGTGGTACATCTCATTCAACCTTTACTACTACTGAGAGAGATCAGAAGGAAAGGCTAGAAGTGCAAGAGAGGTATGAGACACTATCAATTTCCTATAATAAAGAATTTCAAATAAGAATTGAGCTTGAAAATAAATTGGTGAGACATTCTATCATGCCACACATCACCTATCCTCATCCATCAGTGGGATCTTCTAGATTCGCTCCATTTATTAAATTCCCTAACACTCCACAAATGCCAAAGTTTTATGCAGCTGATGGTTGGAGGAAGAAAAGAGTAAGCTAAAAGCTTTACAAGATGAATTGACCTATCAGTAGAGTGAGAAACTTAGAAAGGAAATCTTATATCTAGTAGATAAGATTGACTGGCCTGCATTTTATGAATAGTAAGTAAACATTTTTAATATGTTGAGAGAAATTAAGGAAGCTGAGGAGGTTTTAAAACCTATAATAAGAAAATGGGAGGAAAAGGATAAGGACGTCAACCTTTTATACACTTTAGTTATTGACTCCTCTCATGAATAGATAGAGAAATTTTTTATTTAACTAATAACCTACCTAATTTTAAAAAGAAGGAGGTACTACAGAGAAGAGTACCAATTTATTTCTCTAGGTATTTAGGTGACAGATTTGATCTTTTTCCCTAGGTACTCAAACATATGGATATAATAAAAGAAAGAAAGGAGTGAGGAAAAGAATTGAATGATTTATTGGCTCAGAGAATAACTAAAATCATAAATGAAGAAGGATATGTGTTATGGGCAAAGGTAAATGAAGAATGTGTTAAGTACAACTATTTTACAATTCCCTTAGAAAGAAATTTGTTGAAATAAATAAAATAGGGGATTGGGTGGTTAAAAAGAAAAGAGAAATCTTGAGCCTTGATTTGCCTAATGATATAGCTTTTTACAAATGGATGTATGTTTTTGTCCATTTAAAAAAAACAAAGATATCGAGTGATAATCTAAACTGGGACAAAAGCCAAACAGATGACATGTCAATACATATAGAAGAAGACAAAGAGGAGCAATCATTCTAACTAGAGAGCACCATGGTCCAAATTGATGATATGGTAGAAACAAAACTAGATATAACTGTTACTTTGACAATACATGATGATACAAGTGAAGATGCTCGAGTTGAGGTGAACTTGTAGAGATTAGAGCTAGATACATCACGAGTACACCTAATGGCCACATATTCTCAGGATTTAGAATAGAAAAAAGGTAAATCATTAGCTCTTGTTAGAATAAAGAAAGCATGGCAATATGTGTAACAAAAGGTAGGCCCACCAAAAGAATGCTTTGGTGTAAAGTTTTTCTATTTCACAAAATTTTGTCTTTTTGTGATAGCCATAAAATATAAATATCTTTTGTCAAAAGGACAATTGTTAGTTCTCTATGCCTGAAGCTTGTTGCATCTCACATTATATAAGTGAGATTCCAGGGCTAGAAGAACCCCTGAATAGTTGTATTACTTTAAGGTTCTATGAAGTTTGTCTTTAAGTCTGTTCAGCCCAATATCTTGATGTGAATTGTATGATATAATTCTCTACAACCATTTGAGAATACATTTTGTCTTGTAGTATCTTGTTGTTTCATCTTGAGTTATTCTAAGTTTCATGTCAATTGTACACAATTTTCAAAGGAAATTGATATAAAGATGTATTGTCCCCATTTATGTTTTTTGTTGAATATTGTCTCCATTTTTATTATATATGGTTATTTTGATGTTGGATAAGCAAAGCTTGTACAATTGAATTTAATTAAATCAAATTACATTTCAACTCATTATTTTTGTTAATTAAATGAATTAAATAAATGCTTTAGTGATGTTGATAGGATTTCCATGGTAATAGGAAGGATGTTTATAAGCATGATTTTTAGTAAAGAACTATTGATAGTATTGATTGTAATGGAATCAATTAGATCTAGGAATTGAATCGACCGTGAATACCAATGGATGAGGCACTTATCTACTAAATTTAGTCTATAGATGAAGAAATCATAGGCAAACATCAAGCTCAAATTTAAATTCAATTTTACTTCATTATTTGAAGGATATCAATGCTTGTCAGCACTTGTTTATACTTAATATCTGAGTCTTAGCTAGCTACTATTGCTAGAATTATGTGTAAACCTAAGAAGAATTGTGACCAAATCTGCTTCAGGAGATGTGTATTGTTGTGAAATGAGTAAAATATGTATTTAGTGTCAAGTTGAGAAATATTCCATCCCTAAGGTATACCCACCTTGGTTTTACAAAGCCTAAAGAGTAGAAAATCCATCTTGATTTTGTTGAAGTTGGGTTCAAATATGAAGCATATTCAATTTTTTATAGGAAGTAGCCAATCCTTAGATTGTTGTTCTCTTTTATTATCCTGGTGTTAAGTTTTGTGATTAATAGTTGAAAAACACCAACAGGGATGATGTCCACAAGCTTTAGTACTGCTATATAAAGTTGGCTTGTTAAGACTTACAATGATCACTTCTGATTATCTGCCCTATTAGGATAAATAAGGATTGCCAGGTCCACCTTCCAAAAGGATTTACAAACATATAATGAAATATGCACTTAGTAAAGAGATTTACATAAGATTGTTATGTCTACCCTATTAATTTATTTGATTGATCCACCTTTTAGGATGAAATAGTAGACGATCTCTGATCTTCAACTTTGTTTGCTGAATGAGATTCCTTTGAATGTAAAAATCACCTTGCTGTGATAGATAAATCTTTGTTGCTCCTGATACTATTGTAGCCTTTGTAATTTTCTCTTATGTTCTTATTTTATAATTAGATTACTTCACTTCAATTATTTTGATGTGATACAATACATTACATATATATCAATCTAATTACACTATTACAAAGTCATCCACGATACAAGTTTACACAAATATTACAAAGCTAGCCAAAGTGTAGAAACTCGAGTTCTAAAGACTAACTTAGTGAGATGGTGATACTCAACATCCACTGTCAATTCTCAACATTGTCATGGAATTGAAAGATGTAGAACATCATTCCATACTAATCACTTCCAAGTAGTCTTGAACTTGGTCTACACTAGTGACTTAGTGAATAGTATGAAACTTGGCATATAAAATGAATCACTTGATTCACACTACATAGCTCAATCAATGCTATCACCTAGAACTTAGTATAAATTGAATCATTTGGTTGACACTAAATATCTTGGATAACACTTGAATCACATCACATTAAGTGTGAACTCAGTATGTATTGCACAACTTGGTTTGCACAAGTAAACTTGGCATATAGTGAGATGCTCAATTTACACTATTGATCATCACCTTAGTAGTAACTGCTTAGTGCAAATTGAAATCTATCTGTAGGACTCGATAGCAACTATAGAACTCAATAAAAACTAGAATTCTTAGTTAACACTATTAGCTATACAATATTCTTGACATAAGCTTACAATCTAAATAAGTGTATGTCACTAACAATAAACATGACTAGAATGTCAACATTCTTTAGGGTAGAAACTATCTTAGTGAACCCAATAATGAACTTTCACACAAAATTAATCTTACTAAAGAAAGATTTAATCTCTTTGTGACTATGATGAGGTGAAAATTTTAGAATCACTTTTATCCTCTCAAGCTCAATGGATATCCCAACTTCAGAAATGATGTGACCCAAAATATCTCATTTGGTAACTCTAAATGAGCACTTCTTAGGGTTAAGAGACATGTCATATCTCTGACATCAGTTAAAAACTTATCTCAACTCCACAATATGAGCATTTTGATCTATTCAAAACATAGCTAGGTCATTCATATAGATAACTAGATATTTATTTATCAATCCTTTGAATGATTCATCCATCACTCTTTGAAATTTAACTCCTACATTATTTAATACAAAGGGAATTCTCATGTATGCAAAGGTTCCCCATTTTGTTTTGAATGCAATCTTTAACCTATCTTCCTCATCTACCAACACCTAGTTATATCCTGAATATCTATCAAGAAAAAACATCATTTTAGACCCATTTAGAATCTATAGTACTTCATCTAGTGAAGGCAAAGGGTATTTATCATTCTATGATGCTTGGTTCAAATTGTGAAAGTCTACATAAAGGTGAATTTCTCTAATCTTTTTCCTTACTAGGACCAAGTTAGAAACCCATGTTGAATGTCAGATTGGAAAGATAATCTTAGCATCAAGTAAATTCTAGAACTCTTTCATTATTAATAGCTTGATAATGAGGTTCACAAGTCTCTTCCTTTGACTAAAATTCTTAGCATCAAAATTCAATATAATATCATGAGAAATGTTGTTAGGATCGTACCTCTTGAGTTCTTTATAAATCCATGCAATGGAATCTTTGTATTGTATAAGTAACTAAAGCATACTTTCTCATTCTTGAGGATTACATGCTTTTCCAATTCTCACTAGCTTAGGGTCTTCTTCAATGCCTAAATTATATGAATCACATGCTTCAATCCCCTTTTCTTAAAAATTTCTTTTACTACATATTGATTTTTTATGGTTGAAGATACATTCCAACTCTACCATCCCTTTAGGAATAGTATTAATTTTGAAATTTATAATCCTATTTCATTTTCTAGTTCATCATCCTTAGGTTTGTCATTGAGAGTATCATCAATCTCTTATCCTTTGAACAAGCCATTACACATGATGAACTCAAGAATATATTGATCATCTTGGAAGAACTAGAAGTTAGTAATATTATCTATAATAGATGGGGCAACCACTAGTTTAGCTAAAAACCTTTTGAGTTTCATTCTGTCAATGGGCTATAATGCATTGGCTAAAATTCCAAGAGCATCGACAACCATATTCCTTCTTCTTGGAATGGACATTATATTTAGGGATTCAAAATATTCCATCAAATCCCAAACTCTTTTTTGGTAAGCAAGTAGTCTACTACTTTTGCAAGAGTAGATTAATTTAACCTACCTAATCACCAATTGAGAATCTCCTTCAATTATGAGAGCTTTGATGTCCTTATCTAAAGTGAAGAGAAGTTTTCAAATCAAGTCTTTATATTATGCAACATTTTTTGTACACCTAAATTGTAAATGATATGCAACATAAAAATACCTACCTTTTGGATTAATTAGTTTAATACCATGCCAACTCCCAATTTTCATTTATAGCCATCAAACCTTAATGTCCATATTGATTGTTCTTTCAACTTCCTTGACTTTTGTTTATTTGTTTGAAGCTTTTATTTCACTTCGAGTTTGAAGGATTATTCCTCTAGGATCAATTACATTCTTTCACATAGTAGACTCGGTGAGTTACCATTGTTTACCTTTGATATGGGGATCATTCAATTTTTTTGTTCATCTTGAATCCCGCCAACCAACTCTATGATTTTATCAATTTGTGGTTTAGGTCAAACAACTATTGAGATCTAACCTTGAATTTTTATAAAGCATCTTTTTCTTAGGACTTTAGTCATCCTTGGTGGAGGGGAAGGCAAAGCTCCACAATCTAAAGATGTGTCGTAGTATGACAGATTGAGATCTTCTTCTTCCTCTTCATCACTATCCATGACTTTAGATATGTACATGGGACTTGAATTTCCTTTTGGTAGTTCACTTGGACTTTGACCATTTTTCAAGTGCATTATCTAAGTTAATACTTGAGAAATCACTTCTTGGCAATGTGAATATTAAAATCCTAAAAAAACCTTGGAAGGAGATGTTTGGGAGAACTTCTTCCCTTAAGTATTGGAAATTTAGAACCATGTTTTCTATGAATTGATTTATGATCTATTCCTATAATGTTAATACTCACTTCTTAATCAGTTACTTTGTGTAACCTACAAAATCCTAGAAGGAGAAAAATGTTTGGGTCAACTTCTTCCCCTAAGTATTGCAAATTTAGACCCACGTTGTCTATGAATTTATTTATGATCTCTTCCTATAGGGATTTCATTGATCCTCTATTTGGATAATCTAATTTTTCAATTGGACTTATGTCCAGAGCTATTACCTTGTAAGAGCTTAAAAATGATTGATGAAATGCTACTATGCATTATACTATGTAATCATTATCTTTAGCTTTGGCTCAAAATCAGTTGAGAACCATCCTCTTCAGTAACAAGTCCATTCTCTACTTAGTAGCAACCTGTATGTTTCTATAATTTCCACCACATGTATGTCTATGATATCTTGGATTTGGAGGTCTATAGTTAACTATATTCAAATATCTTTCAATACCACAATAACCTTTACTTCTATTTTATCCTTTTGAATCACTATCTAATTCATAGGTTGTGGAGTGACTCCCAAACTTTGAGCTATTGAAAGTGGCATGACATTCCAAGAAGATCCTAAATTTATGAGACAATTATGAAGGTTTCTTCTAAAAACATTAAGACAAAGCATGAAAGGAGGCACTTCAACTTTATCTTTGTACATGGTAGGCATAGCCTTAGAACTGTTAAGTTATTGTGATACCATCTTTAGATAACCTATGGCAGGTGTTGTCTTGGTATGATCAAGAGTCTTCAAGAGTTCTTCCCTTTGATTAGGGAAGCTTTGTAGGATATCAAACAAGGATATAATAACTTTTGTTGTTTTTAAATCTCCTACTACACTATACTTTTTAGTTGTCTAAGTAGAATTCTTTACTATCATAGGTATATTTCCTTGGTTCTAATTTTGCTGTCCAACATAAGGTGCTCTAGTAGGTGTTGGATCATTATTCACTTGGATCTAGAGGCATTAGTTGTACAATGAGAGGAATTCCACTAGTCATAGGTTCTCTTTGCTTTTGTAAGTTGTAAGTATTTTGATTGTCATTCAGAAAAGAGAACATCTCTATTGGTTCGAGATTTGATTCTTGATTGAATGGAAAGATGAATTCTTTGTTGACTTGTTCGACCATTTTAGGATTTTGTAGAGAATCATAAAATTCTAATAACTACATAGGAGACTCATTGTTAGGGCATTGTGAATTATGGTTCACTTCTTGATTTCCATTGAAATATGAGCTAGCATCATTGGGTAGGTTTTGAGTAGTACCAAGTTGATTAATGTCCACAAATTGAGCATTATTTTTATTCTCTCTAGGGACCCTTCCATTGTTTGGATGAGTGTTCCATTGTTGATTATGTATTCAGAAACCATTATTGCAATTTGGAGGATTAAAATTATTCCCTGCATTATTATTTCCACTCAAATTATTGTTGTAATTTTGAGCATAATTATTTTTGTAAGGGCCAACATTCATTCATTGGAAGTTTTTGTTCTACACTTGTGACAATCTAAGATAAGTTAGTTTATTAGTAATCCAAGACACGATCTTCTTCATTTGACCTAACTTAGTTGTGAAATTATCTACCTCAATAGATGATGCTACCATTTTCTCAAAGAAGGAATCTTTTGAAGCTTCATATCTCGAGTATGCTATAGCTAGAGCTATCACAACTAGTGCCTATTGTAGTTGAATCAGAGTTAGTGGAATGAATTGACTAGGCATCACTTTCACTCCAATAGGATATGTTGATACTATCGTACTAGTATGACTAAGAGCCATCAAGCCCACTCCATTGGAATTGTCCTATTTAGTAAAGGTAAATTACTTTTCAAAGATTTTTTCCAATGTATCAATATATATAGTAGGAAATCTCCTTAAGAAGATAGCATTGAGGTGGTCCATGACATTAAGATAAATCTAGATTATAGCTTCAACGAGTATGGTGTACAATGTTTCTAACTTTTGGTATGCCATGTAAAAGTGATGATTAAAACATGAAATGGTCTCCATTAGATCCCTTTTGATTGATATAAACTGATGGTGTATCACACTCAGGTTGATGAATGTTTTAAATTGATCTAGGAACAAATTTTCAAAGGTTGCCTAGTTCTAGATACATCCTAGTGGAAAATTCACATACTAGTTGAGGATGTATCTAAAAATCACCCCAATTTTGAGAAACAATATCACCTCTATGGTGCCAAGATCATGCTTTGATACCACTTGTAATGAAATAACTTGCACCACAGAAGAAGTAATATAAAATATTATATAAATACTTTATAATAATTGACAGTAATAGATGACTTTGAGGGGGCAACATAAAAATATCTCCAATGATAAAACACTTCACAATATGATCTTGAAATAGACTCACAACCTCCTATATATACCTAATTATGCTTACACTAAAAAGACACAACCCTACATAACACCTAGGTTGACCTACCTACCTAAATAATAATATAATAATGATAGCATGACTTAATTAAGGATTAAGATAGCCACAAGTTGACTATTCATAACCCCGCCAAGGAATTATGGAGTATGTATAGTGCTTCTCTGATTAGTCACCACAATCTAATGAAACTTGATGTATCTTTGTTATTGATGGAAACTCTACTTGTAGGCAACACTACCAATATTTTTCAAGATTTATTATGGTCCATAACATATGGGAGACAAATTATTATTCTTTTTATTTTGTTTCATTGAGTTTTTTTTATAAGGTTGCAATCTCAAGAAGATCCAATCCCAAAATTCAAAATTTCTTTCACTGCGATGTTGGTCTTCTTATTGTTTCATTTGATTTTGTGCCATAGCTAAATCCTCCTTTAGTCTTGAAAGTACCTCTTGTTAATGAAGCAAGTGGTCCTCTAGTACCTAAACTCTTAGTGACACCTTGAATGATGATGTGATGGAAGGAGGATGATATCCATAAAGTGCCAAAAATGGAGACATTTTTTATGAGCTATGAAAAGAAGTAGTGTACCACCGTTCTACAAGAGGTAGCCAATCTACCCATTTAGATTGTTTCTCTAAAGTGAAACAACATATATATTCTTCTAAACATTTATTAAAAATCTTAGTTTTCCCATGTGATTAAGAATGGTAGCCAATCTACCCATTGAGATTATTTTTCTAAAGTGAAACAACATATATATTCTTCTAAACATTTATTAACAATCTTAGTTTTCCCATCTAATTGAGAATGGTGTGAAGAACTACGAGCCAAATAAATACCCAAACATGAGAATAAATCTTTCCAAAAGTGATTAATAAAGATAGGATCATGATCACTAACAATAACCTTAGGTGTACCATGTAGCTTTTGGATATTCTCCAAGAAAAAAATTGCCACTATACTTGTTGTAAAAGGATGTGATAATGCAAGGAAATATTCATATTTAGTGAGGTGATCAATGACTACCATGATGTCATTATGACCTTTATATTTGGGAAGCCTTGTAATGATGTCCATGGATACCTCTTCTCAACATTGGCTAGGAATAGATAATGGTTGCAAGAGACCTGGTGTCTTAACTTTCTCTCCCTTATTTCTTTGACAAACCAAACATTTGGCCAAATGTTTATGATTATCAGCTTTTGGCCCTTCCCAAAAAAAATCTTGGTTGAACTGATGATATATCTTTAAAAATCCTAAATGACCACCAATTGGAGACTCATGTAGTTTTGTGAGAATATTGTGTTTAAGAGTGGAGTTATTGCAGAGTTACAATCAATCTTTATACCATAGAATAGCCCCCTTTAAACAAAACTTATCTAAACTACTAGGGTCACTTTTTACTTGTTGGGTGAGATTACTTGTTGAAATATCATTTTTCCACTCTTCTTTGGCTTCTTCCTCCTAGTTTACTTGTAACATTGAAAGGATAGACAATAAGGCTTCATCTTTTTTATCCTTTCTTGAAAGTGCATCAGCCACAATATTTTCCTTTACTTTCTTGTATACAATTTCAAAGTCATATCCCAACATCCTAGTGACCCATTTTTGTTGCTCTTTTGAAGATAGTCTTTGTTCCAAAAACTACTTTTGGCTATCATGATTTGTCTTAACCTTGAAGTGTTGACCCATTAAATAAGGCCTCTATTTTTTAACAGTGTGAATGATTGCTAGCATTTCCTTCTCATAATTAGGTTTGAGCTAATTTTTACCTTTTAATTGATGCCTCTCAAAAGAAATTGGTTGACCTTCTTACATTATAATTGCTCCTATCCCATTTCCAGAAGCATCACATTCCACAATGAATTCCTTGGTGAAGTCCAAATTGGAAAGCACTGGAGTTGTACACATAGCCTTCTTCAATTGCTCATATGCTACATTAGCAAATTCATTCCAATGAAAAGAATCCTTCTTCAATAAAGTGGTGAGGGGTGCTACTATACAACCATAATTCTTCTTAAATCTTCTATAGTACCCTATCAATCCAAAGAAACCCCTTAGCTTCTTAATAGTTTTTGGAATAGGCCATTCCATGATAGATTTAATTTTGTTAGGGTCTACCTTTACTCCATGTGAAACTATGTGTCCCAAATACTCCACCTCCTTAAGAACAAAAGAACACTTGGTTGGCTTAGCATAGAGTTGATGATCTTCAAGTAATTGTAATGCTTGATCTACATGCTAAAAATGTTCTTCCCAAGTCTTGCTATAAATTGATACATCATCAAAAAACACTAACACAAAATTTCTAAAGAACTTCTTAAAAATAGAATTCATCAAACTTTAGAACTTTGAATGACATCACAAAAAGTTCATAATGACTCTCATGGGTTTTGAATATTGTCTAACAAATATGTTCCTCCTTAATCCAAATTTGGTGATAACCTGATCTAAGATCTAACTTATCTTTAATGGTGTACTTGTTGAGAACTCTATAATCTAGACACATGTGCCAAATTTCATCCTTCTTATGCACCATCACCATAGGTGAGTAGTAAGAATTTTGGTTGTACCTAATAATTCCTTCCTCTAGCATTTCCTCAACAATTTTTTCTATCTCACTTTTTTGAATGTCTAGGTACTTATAAGGCTTGATGTTTGGTGGCTAACACCCTAGAACTAGTTTTAAGGCATGGTCATGATCTCTCTTAGGAGGAAGTAAGACAATCAATTATTTCTTGTAAATATGGATGAGTAAGAGAATTATTGAGGGACTTCTAATGAATATAGCTGGGCCACAAATCCATTTGTTCCTTTCTTAATAAACTTTTGCATTTGATGAGAGCTTACCATCTATGGGGATTTTTCCACTACCTTCCCTTTTGATTGAGATTTCACAAAAAGTTCTTGGAAGTTCATTTTAATTGTTCCCAATGTAGTAAGCCATTGTACTCCAAAAATAATATCCACCACACCCATGGATATTGTATATGTTGGGGTCTCAAGTTGATAATCTCCCATGGATAATTTGATGCTATGACACTTCCCTAAATAACTAATTGTGCCCCCATCTACAATCAAAGCATGAAACTCTAGGTCTAGATATATAAAACAATTTAGAAGATTTCCCAATTTTTTTTTAATGAAATTATGAGTACTACCTGAGTCGATCAAAACAATTACTTTCTTCTTATTTAAGGAACCCACTACCTTGAGAATTTATAGTGCACTAAAACCTGAAAGTGCATGAGAAGAAATCATTGGTTGAGAATCACGTGATTCCTCACCTAACTCCCTATCCTTCTCTAATATTGGTTCATGCTCTTCTTCCTCTCTTGGACCTACAATATAGAATAGTTTCTTTCCACTATATTTATGTCCTTGACTATATTTTCTATCACAATTGAAACATAACCCTTTTTCTCTTTTCTCCTCAATTTTTTGTGGAGTCAACCTAGTAGGTTGAGGAAGAGAAGGTGTTTAATATCCTTTTTCTCTTATCACATTAGCCCCTTTCTTTCAAGGAATCAAGAACTTTTCTTGTATCCTACATGCCAATATAAAAGTCTCATTTCCTATGCTAGGACAAAACATTTGTACCTATTGTTGAATGTGATCCTTTAGACAACCCAATAATAAATCATTCAAGCTCTCCTTTGTAATTATATCAACTCTTAAACATAGATTTTGGATTTTTTGAATATAATCCTTAACTGATCGTGTTTGTTGAAGCTTAGCATATTGGCTAAAGAAATTTTCTACCACACTATTGCTATATTGTTCTTGGAGTTCTTCAATAAAAATTGACCATGATATGGTTAGACCCTTTTTCCTCTTATGAGTATAAAGCCAATGATACCAAATAAATTGATCTGATTCTAGATATAAGGAAGCCATTGTGACCTTTTTTCCATATGTGTTGATGTACTTCAAACAAATTATCCATTTGATTTATCCATGTTAGAGGATCCTTTCCATCAAATTTGCACATATCCACCTTAGGAAAAAATTCCTAGATCCCATAGGAGTATTAAAAAATTTGTCATTATTAGTCAACTTGAAGGTCTCAGCTTGATTGCTTTAGAGCTCCATCCTTGTTTCATTCATATAGGACTTAACATGCTTTGTATATCTAATATATCTCCTCATAAGCCACACTTATCTCACTTAACCTCTTACTTAAACTTAGTTCCTCATGGGGATCACTATCCTCTATTGTTTCACAATCTTGATTAGAGGATTTCCTTGGTGTGGTAGCATTATTTTTGCCTCTTGTTGAATGCCCCGTCATGATGGAAACCAATATTTTTGAAATAAATCACACAAATGAAATTTAAATTCTCTTTTTTTTTATTTTTTTTTTAGTATAACTTACTAGGGCCAAGATATCCTTACTCGAAAAAAATCCAAAAAAATAGCAAATTTTCTCCCTTGAGAGTGAATTTTCATAATTTTTCAATATCTTACTTTTTTTTCTTCAATTTCTCCAAGCTTTGAAATTTATGCTCATCTACTATGTATTCAAAAAACCAATACAAGTTATACTCCAATTTGGCAAGATGTAAAAGATATGAATATCTCAATAAATTGTGTAGAAATAGTAATTCTGCAATAATTTGCTCCAACTCCTCTAAATTTTGAACTATAGCTTCTTTATGGTCTTAAAAAACCTTTTTAAAATCTTTGAAAAGTTTGGTAAAATCCAAAAGTTATGCTCTTCCCAAAATTTCCCCAATGTTGAGAAAAAATCTTGCCTCTATGTTGCCAAGATCATGCTTTGATACCACTTGTAATGAAATAACTTGCACAAAGAAGAAATAATATAAAATATTATATAAATACTTGATAACTAAAAATAATAGGCCACTATGAGGGCTTAGCCTCCAAATAGCTCCAATGAGAACACACTTTGTAATATGATCTTTAAATAAGACTCACCACATCCTATATATACCTAATTATGTTTAGGTTGAATAGGCACTACCCTACATAACACCTAGGCTAACCTACCTACTTAAATAATAATATAATAATGATGACATGACCTAATTAGGGATTAAGACAGCCATAATTTTACTATTCATAACCCTATATACACAAATATTAAGGGCGTAGTAGAAGTTTGTTGAGTGCACCTTGCAAGTTAATTGGTGAATCTACTATGTTTGCAAATAAGGCCATTGATAAAATTTTTTAGGTGGAGTGATAGGTGGAGGTAGGTTTTGAGGTGTAACTGAATAAGACAAAGAGATTTGGAATGGAAGAAGAAGAAATTTTGGTATCCCCTTATCATTGTGAGGCTTGAGAAAGTGACTAACTTCTAAGAATTCATGTCCACTGGGTGAAGACCTTAAAGCTATCTAAAATAGAGACAGTAGATCAAGATCTTCTAGTTTGTGTTGATCTTGAAAAAGTGCACCTCTGAAAAGAGCATCTCTTTAAAAAGTGCACCTATACACCTGCATACCTATGTAACTACTGATAGTGACATACTTAGAAATTTTTTTGAATGTCTAAAAATTTCATAACTTTCAATCAACAAATTGGGTTTCTCATCTGAATGGTTTTGGGGCCTCCTTCTAGCGCCACTTTTGTTGAGCTATCATTTTGTACAATGTTGAATGATAGAGATTCTTTAAAATATCTCTTGAAAATTTGATCAATAACCAACTCCAAGGTTCTAGATGGCTATTTTTCAATCTATTAGGTAACTCAAATGAAGATAAATGTGTATGTTCATGAGGAGGCCTTTTCTAGTTCTAACCAATATGTACAATCTATTTCTATTTGAAATATAACCAAAAAAGAGATATATTTTTGTATTTTATGTATGAAGATGAATGTAATTTACCAATGCAACTATATGAATTCCTATTTTAACCAAGTGTTTGAAAAACAAATATAAAGATAGAGTAACAAGAGATTAAAGCAAATAACTAAAAGGGAAATTCCTAATGGATATAAGCCAAAGTAACAACACGTCTATGAATTAAATTATTAAAAGTATATTGGTAGGAAACAAATGAAATTGGGAGTAGCCCTTCCTCGACTCTAGTGATGCAATCATCAATGAGAACTTCAATAATAATTGAAAGATGTTTCATGTTTCATGTTTCATCACATTGCGAGGCCATGAAAAGTGCACTCACATGAGACAAAACACTATGCAATAACAAAGATGACCCTTTCTCCAATTTTTCAAAATAGAGGAATTCGTTAACACAAATCAAAAACCAAATCTTAAAGATTGCACTATGATAACAACACAATAAAACCATTGGCTACATTATTACTCATGAACATGCATACAGAAAAATAACACACTCTGACAAGAATAACTACACTCACAATCATAGTACCAATAACATATATTTGCATAAAAATAATGGTTTGGAGTACATATTACATCCATGTATTTAAAATAAATCATCTCCTCCTTTTTTGTTAGAAGTAAGAGCTCTTTAAATGCAAACTTATGCTAAATATCAATAAAAAAAATCTAATAATATACAAATTGACTCTTGAAATGGTGTTAAGTAGGTTGCCACCCTTGTTTATCTTCATTAATGGGTGCATGAGCCTTTACATGACATCAAAGAATAATAATATAAGAAGACAAAAGCTATGAGATGATCTAGAAGTCTTTGGGATCTCTAAAATTTGAATCTCGACCTTCTGTAGGCATTTTTGGGAGATGAATTGTTGTTAAAATGTGTTTCTAGTGTATGGAATGCTATAAACTAGAAACTAGCAATTAACTATCAGTGCACTATTGCTTTTTCAAAATTGCCAATGCACATTTGTGAAAAATACACCTATGCACCTTGGTGATAGGATCCAAAAAACCAAATAAACCTCTAAGTGTTAAAACTAAATTTCCAACATGTAGGTTTTCTTCCCCTTTATACCAAAATGATGTATGGATATTTATTCTTAAACTTATCTATTATCTCTACAAATTTACTAGCCTCTAGTAATCTAATGCATCATACTTGTTCTTTACTACTTGTTAGTAGTTATTTACTTCTATCCTTCTCTTTGAAAACTCTTCAAGCTCAATGTCTAGTTTTAACAAAGCCTCTTTAGATGTACTTTTGAATGGTTGAACTATTGATTACACCTAAAAAATATTGATCTTCAACTTATCTTCAAAAATCTCAAGGTTGGCAGCATTATAGTACCTTTTTCTTCCAAAAATTTCTATTGAGATTTATTTTTTATTTGTTGGATTCCCTCATATAACCCTTTCATAGCTTTATTTCCCAAGGATATTCTCTCTATCCAATTGTCTAGCTAAGCTAGCTCTTCCACTAAGTATACTTCCATTATCATTTGGTACCTTTGACCCTTTATCGATTTGAGTTCTTGTAAATCATTATCCTAGGTGTGCACTTCATCCATTAGCTCAAAATCATAGTTTACTATAGAAACCATGATAGTCTAGATAAAGGCTATCTGAAGTCATTGGCAATGCGAGAGAAGTTAAAAACTTAATGAAGCAGGTGCCAACAATTAAAATAAAACATTGGAACCTTGAATAGGTAAAAAAATATATCCAAAAAAGGATGGAGATCTTGGATGCTAGAGTAAGTAATATGGAAAAAATGATCAAGAAATTTATGAATCAAAATTCTAGTATTTTGAAGACTATGGCTGATAATTTCAATACATTGTTGAACAAGATGGATCAAACTAAAGGACATGAATCCTCTATTATGAATGAGGACCAAGGCCTAAGAAAGAATACAAGGGCCAATTCCAAGAAGAATGAAGGAGTGGAAGCAAAAAACATGGATGAAATGAAAGCTATTGTAGAAAATATGAACATTCTAGCAAATCAAGTTGTAGACTTGTTGAAAACTCTGTAGTAGTCTAGGTGCTATCCTTTTTCTTTTTGTTTGCTATTTTTTATTGCATAGTTGTACTTGGCCTCTTATTTTTGTATCTTTTTTATTCTTTTGCAAGGCATTTTATTTTCTAAAATCTTTTGTTTGTAATTCTTTGACTTTGTTAAAGGTTTTGGGTCCTTTAAAACCTATTTTTATGTAATCAAAAATTAGTCTAGATATGGTGCAATAGGTTCAAATTACCCTACATTATTTGCACTCCTCTCTCTTCAAAAATGTCATGCCATTACTAACATGCTTCCAAAAATGAGTTCATTTATGGCCCTACCTACTTTCTTCCCAATGCATCTCCAAGAGAGATCTATGAATTTTCTAGGTCAATGTGTCCCACCACTTCATTTAGATAGCCTCTTAGTAGCTCATTATTCTTTCACAATGTTATCAATTCTGATTCATCTTGATCTAAATGCTTGAACACTTCCTTGAGGCTTGTCATAATCAATACTTAGCTATGTCCATTGTGGGCTTTCCCAATATGATCTCCTCTATTTGGTAATATTTAAGAGTCATTTTTTTGGTGTCAACATGAGGAGGAGGAATGGTGATATGGGATATAAGGTCTTGATCTTGATTCTTCATAATGAAGGAAAGTGTTCTAGCATCACCCTTAGGTGGCTCAGGATTCTTTATTACTTTTATCAATTCCTTCATTCCATCCTCTTCTATTACCTCCATCTTCTTCTTCTATTGAAACATAACCTACTTCTTCAATGACAATGGTGTGGTCCCCATTGGTGACATATACTTTTCTAAAGAAGTTGGTTCTAAAGCAGGCTCCTTTCCCTTATTACTCCTCTCTAGAGTCTTCTCATGTTAAGGAAGATATTTGGATAGAGTTTATGTACTTTTCTAGGCTAAGGATATGGCCTCTATATATAGGTGGAATTGATAAGTTTCCTCTACTATTTTCCTCTCTTTAGATACTATGTTGGCATGAAGCTATTGGTATTCCCCTTCCTCTATGTCTTGAATTTTTTCTTCTACTTGTATTTCCAAAAGAGGTGGAGCTACTAGCCCTTTATCTAGTATAGTGGCCATATCCTATGGCAATGGTGGTGGAATACCAAGAGGTCCTTGAGGTAGATGAGGCAATTGATTCCAATTCTTTCTAGATGGCTCATTTTTTGTGGTATCCCTTATGTTTTTACCCACCATCTTGGTACCCATAGGAATAAATTAAAATTCAAAGAGGTCAAAAACATCAGCTCCCTTATTGTCCATCTTAGCTATCCACTTTTTTTTTTCATCTTCTGGAGTTTCTACCTAGATAGGCTCCCTTGGAGAAGATGAATGTGTTTAAGTAGAGCTTCTCCTTCTTTCCTCCTCTACTACCTTGGTTGAGAAAGTTCTTTGACTTAAGGGGACAAATTCTATTTTTTCCCCTTCTTCCTCATCCTTTACTTTAGAAATGGTCTCTAGAACCATAGTTGTTTCCATTTTGGCTCTCTTTCACACAAATGTGGAGGCTACTTCCTCTAATGTTCTTGGTGGTGGGACCCCTTTTTCTTTTGACACTTCCTCCTCTTGTTACTCTAACTAAGCTTGCTCTGGTTAAGGCTGGTTAGATGGCTCTAGCTCTTGCTAGGATTTTATTTTTTGGGCCTTAGCCACTTGTTTCCTCCCCCTAGGGGCTTCCCTTTTTCTCTTACCTTTTTCCCTTTCTAGCCTCAAAATACTCAACCTCCCTCTCATGTTAATGCGCCATTTTTGACCTCACTAGTGATTTAGTAGGGTAGGTTATTATGGTGACCTTAACACCTTTTCCTTTATGAGGCCTAATAGTAGCTTGCAAAGGTGTGGCCTATGGAACTATATCCATTTGAAAAGGCTTCTAGATCCATTCCCTCATCAACTCTACTACATATCTAGCCCAATGATCTATGTCACCATTCTCCTCACACCCTATCTATATGTTCATAATGAGCTTGTCTTAGCTTTTGTCCCTATTATAAAAAGTATCCATTGCCTTTGGTAAATCCTTTTCTATGGCCTCTAGGGAAATCTTCATTTTAAGTGCATTTTCTACTAGATGTTGACTCATTCTACAATAGTCCCTAACACAAATAGCATAGTCATCTATCACATTCATCCAATGATCTTCCAAGTTATTTTCATGCATGAACTTCTTCCCCACTAGATGCTTAACCATTCCAATATTGTCAAAATATTAGGGGGAAAACCAATAGTCTTCTAAGGGATACTAATCCCATTCTGAATCAAAGGTAGCAATATCTTGTTTTTTTCTACCTCAAACTCCTTGATGGTGATTGGCTAGACCTAGGTCTTCTTATGTTGTTTCCTCCCTCTATTATATGTAGAAGTGAGTTAATGGACTATATCCAAAATTATTAGCCAATCAGAAGGGTACCTTGGGAGATTTTTGGGCACAAAAGAGTACCAACTAACCAAGGATATTTGAATGTCTTAAATTGAATGTAGTAGGATCCTACTTCAATTAATCGTGTTACTGCCTCTACTATCATTTGTTTAGCATATTTTCCCTCAATAAACGTGATCATGGTGAAAATAAATCCATCATTTAGTACCCTATATTCCACACTTTGCATTAGGAGTTTCTTCTTTACTAGTTGTGGGTAAACCATATAGGGCCAAGAATTTGCATCTTGTATGCTTTCTTTCCCATATAGCTTTGGGTAATTTGTGGTCTTGGTTGCTAGTAGGTACACCATGTATGATGTCATATGGAGGTGTGGGTATGTCCTGAATGAGACTAACTACTCATCCAAGTTGTCACTTGGGATGGTGGCCCAATCAATAGGCATCTTTACAGTCATGATGGTCTCAATGAAGTGAACCATTAACGTTTGTAGGTGACCTACTATGGGGAGGCCCATTTCTTTGTTGAGGAGAACAATTGAATACCAAATGTCATCCTTCATGTACCCTTAGGTCATGTCTACTTTTGTTACTCTTCAGCCCAAAGCTATCTTGTCAATCAAGAATGTGGATTATACCAATTCCTTTGCCTCTTTCTCATTCTCTTCGAACCACTTTTCTACCCATTTTCAAGATATCTAAAGGTATTGGTCTACCCTCTAGAGGTGGAACACTTTCTCTTTATTGTGTAGTCATAGGTTAAGGACTATCTCTCCTATGACACTCTTTACATCATTCTCCTTTATCACGTAGTGTTTTGCCAATGTCATGATCAATTTGGAAGATTGAACTGATGTAGGGTGTGATGCAACATTGACGAACCCACACTTAATCAAATATAATATCATTTTTGATCTCTCCTTTGGTTTTTTGCATATTATAAAAATGTGTTATAGTCAATGTAACCAAGTTCAATATCTTGAATCTCTACGTGTCCATCTTGAAATCTAGATTTCTTGGGATCTCCTTGGTATTTAAATGCAATATATTTGGGTTCCATTTTTTCTTCCATGGAGGAGGGTGATGATACCATTATATTTTCACAAAAGAGGCAAACATTATTCTATTGATGTCAAAAGACAAAAATGAGACTCAACTAGGACTCAGACTAATGAAAAAATGAGTGAACACTAAACCAAACTAGAAAAACTATGGATCCCCACCCCCAAATTACCCATTTTTCTCACTGATGCACATGCAAAGGTACACATGGTGTGTTACTGTGCACCTATTTTCCTTTCAAATGGTTGAGTGCATAGTTGTGCTCTAGTACACCTACTCACCTTCTCAAGGTGTGCATATGTGCAACTATGCAATAGCACATTATATTGTTGAATGGGGGTGAGGGGGTACTTTATTTTTTTATGTTCTTTACCCTTTAGGTGTACACCTGTGCATATATGAAAGGTGTGCACATGCACACCTATTAAAGGTGCACCTTGGTTGAATTATGATCTGGGGAAGGAGATAGCAAAGTAACACAATTGTTCAAGGTGAGGAGGTGTGGTTGTAGGGAGGAAGCAAGAGAGAGAAGTGAGGAGAGGAATGATGGTGGGGTCTATTTATAGTTCCCAATGTAAGTTTGCACCCCTTGAAGGTGTGTAGGTGAGTATCTATGAGGGTGTGCAAGTGTGCACCTCTAGAGGATGCGCAAGTGTGCACTTATAAATGGTGTTCAAGTGCGCACCTAATGAAGGTGCACAAGTGTGTACCTAATGAAAATGCACAAATTGGATTCCCACTTGCAAATGAACATCTCTCCCCCCCTAACCTGCACCCCTTGCAACTAATTTCTTATCCTTCAAATGCCTACTCAGTAGTGCCTGATTAGGGATTAGGGTTTGACATAGACCTAGGGGAGGGTCCCAAATGATCGAGGCATCAGACTAGATGCCTCAAATAGAATCTTGAAACTAGGGTGTCCCTATTTTGTGAATCAAAATGGGGTGTGCATTGTGGGACCACAACAATTGTTAAAATAAATTTTCAACTTAGTTAAATCTGCTATATAATAGCTAAAATAATGCTTAAAAATTAGTGTTTATTTATTGATTATGAAAAACATAGATGAGAGCCATTACCTCTAGAGAGCTTTCTTTAATAAGAATCCCTCCAACTAAGTGTAACAAAACAAAAATTAGTATGTTTTTTTAGTAGAAATATGAAAATGTAAAAAAAAATAATGGTATTCAAAAATTCCAAATTTAAAGAGAGAAGATCCACTTCATCACCTAAGTTTTGTTCTCTCAATTAGGCAGCAATGATTTCATCTCCTTCACTGAGAAATGGGAAATGAGCATTATATATTTCTTTCCTATTGTATACAAATGGGGAGGTTTTTTACACAAGAATGCTCTAGATTAAAAAGTTTAATGCACATTTAATTCATAAAAACATGTGATCGACTTTTTATAGCAATGTCTATATGTATTTAATTGAGAAGAACACACCACAAACTTTTTATTATGCAGTAATGTCTATGCATATTTAATTCAGAAGAACTTGTTGCACTCTTTTCATTGAATAATATTAATGCATATGTAATTGTTCATAGTTTGATCTTTTTAAATTTCTTCTTAATTTTTGTTAGGAGAAATTTATTTTTCTCCTTGCCTTTATTGATAATGGCCAATAAAATTTTTAATAAATAGCATTTTTATCATTTTAAAAATATGCTTAAAACAATAAACCTATGAGTAGACTACATAGATGAGAAAATACTAAAATTCTATTGGTCAAAATAATAACATATTAACACTTGTATGAATGCATAAGTATTCCCACCCATTGCACGAACTAATAATCATAGTTAATTACAATTTAGAAGTTTGTATATTAAATTTAATTTTTAGTTTTAGTAAAATGTGAATTGAACATATTGGGAGATTATATGATGAAAAAATGACATCTAACATTTGCAATTATTATTTTTGCTTCAATACAACACATTGTGGAATACTAGATATTCTACATTTAATTGGAGATAATTAAATTAGGTGATTATATTTTTATTGTTATTGAATAATATGTGAGTTAAATAATTAAATTAGATGATTTATTTTAATATTAATCAATAATGTATGAATTAAATGATTAAATTAGGTGATAATTTTTTTTTATTCTTAATGAATAATATATGAGTTATAAATACAAATCTTGATATCATAGATATAAATCATAAATATGAGATATTTAAATTAATGTTGTGTATTCATATTGGAGATGAAGTTTCTATTTGTATATTCTTAATTTAACATAGATAAATAAAAAAATCTCTATGACCAATTCCTTTTTATCATTATATTTAAACTAAAAATTTTGTATTATCAATAAACTATTTTATTATTATATTTAAACTTCAAATTAAAATTAATGTATTGAAGAGAAAACTAATTCACTCTTTATTTTATAACAATTATTTCCTAATGTATTTTTCATTTTATATTCAAAATATGAATTATTGATAACGCGTGGCAAGGGATTTTAAAATAATTTGAAAAAAACTTTATACATTCATTTGTTTATAATTTTCTAGGCTTTAGTATTTTTAAAAAATCATTAACCCTTGCCTCCCATATCTTTCAAACCTATTTATAAATCTCCTCTCCATCATGAAAATAATTAGATATAGCTATAGACAAGGAAAAAAGACCACTTCAAAACTACTTTCAAATAAAATTAGAAACATAAAATGGTCTCCAAATCAACACAACCATATACAAATGCAAATTGTAAAACTCTAAACATCCTCAATTTTGTAAAACATAAATTTATATATCATTTCCCACAAAAGGAAGGGCTAGAACTCTTGTTTTAATTTATATGTTTCAACTAAGATTTTATTTTTTAAAGATTTTAAGAAAATATAAATATATACTTTTAATAAAAGTGATAATTATGAGATCATTTTGAAATCATAGTCATTTTGAAATTATTTTGAAATTTTAAATTTTTATAGTTTTTAAAATATGTAGTGATTATCACATTATTTAGAAAATCTAATCTTTTATTCATAAGAGGATTTGGTTAAATATGAAAACTATTTAGATTATATCATTGAAAAAATGTAAATCTTTATTTTTACAATATCTTTCATTAAAAGGGGTTGGATTTAGCTATAAAGAATCCATTCTTTTGTTTTAGTAAAAATTTTAATCTATAATTTTAAAATTAAGAAATTTTATTAGATAATAATATTATTTAGGAATCACAATAATTTATTTTGAATAAATTTTTACTTTTTCTTAGTTTTTTTTTTTAAAACACATATTTTTATTTAGGTTTGAAATATTAGGCTTTTCCTAAATATTAAATCCTAAACCCTAAACCAATATAATGATTTTTTTGTTACAATCTCAAATCCACATTATGCTAGTGTTGGTAAATAGATTTGTCATAGTAGAATTTTCCCAATGGAGTGTGTGGCAAACTATTCACAATAGTTGGATAGGCCTTTGAATATATGGCCTTCCTCTGTGTTTACAGGGGTAGCTCCCTCATAAGATAAAATATGTGATTTTTCGATAAAGGTAAGAAGAACTTAGAAAATAGGAAGGAAAACCATTGATAGTGAATGCACCACACGCCTTCAATGTTTTCATAAAAATGATGTAACTATTAATGAGAGCAATCAAGGACTACACTTGAGAACTTTCACCAACACACTGCTAATTTGACCATTCATGAATACTCACACCATACCATCAAAATACTCATAAATGAATCAACACCCCAACAATTAAGACTCTTTAGAAAGAGAACACCCAAATGTACTTCCTTTATTTCATTGCACCAAGAAAGTGAGAAATAACTTATTACAAAAACAACTATTGTACACACTTTCCAAAAATTGCTTTGTTATTAGAGCATAAGTGTTCCTTGTATCCAAGTCCAAAAAGTCCTTTATTACATTGATTTTCAAGAATTTATAGCCAGTCTAGAATAACCAACTTTTTGGGTTCATAACTACCCAAAAAGTTAGAGTTTGGATTACTTGAAGATGGTTCATAACCAACTGTAACCCTTGAAGCTTAACTATAGTTAGAAAAATCAAAACTAGAGTTAATTCTAAATTTGATCTTTTTACAAAATACATCAATAAAATTCTAAGACAACTTTAGATAGAAATACTTTTAACTTTTAATTCCCTAAACTTGTTCCTTGATCTGTAGGTGAGAGACTGCTCAATCTTGTCATAATGCTAGCATCTGAACTTTGTTTACTACCAAGTTCGGTGCTGATTTTTGCCTCTATGCATTCTAAAATTGTAGATATGTCTAGATTTTGAGTATATTCACTAATAGGAATGCCTTCTAGGATCATTGGTATATCCCCCAAAGCTGTCCTTTTCAATAACCTATAGGAGTTGAGGAATTGTTTTTCCTCACTCAATTGCTAACTCATTTTATCAATTTTCCACCTAATATTTTCTAGCCATATGTCAATTTGCTCTTCTTCACCGTTGGTGATTAATTTCAATGATTTGACTATATCGCTGTCCATCCCTTTTATCTCCACTAAATTATCATCACTTTCCCTCAAGAATGTTTGTTGTTGTTTGAGAGTTGCTCACTCCTTTTGAATTTTTTGTTGTATATGATCTACTTTGGCAAATGCAACTTTAACCTCCTAAAATAAGCTTGATGCTTGCTCTTTCATTCTTTTTACCCATTCCTTCACCATTTTACCATAAGTTTGGTACTCTCCTATATTTTGAATTGTTTCTTCACCGAACATCTTTTTGGGGTCTCCTATAATCTCCATAGGTGAATTAGGATCTGGAAAAGAATCACCAACCATCAATCGAATGCATGAAGAAAGGGCTTCAACTTGATATTTGAGGTGGTTTTTAGCTTCCTTATCTCTCCTTGACTATTCTATCAGCATAGCAGCTAATACTTGAAAGTTATGTTCTTTCCCCTCACCAGTAGTCCAGCCTAGATCCACTTTAATGATGCTAAAATTAGATTCATTTGCCTCATTCATGTCTTTCTCTATGATAGGTTGTGCAATCTCAACAAATAAGTTACCTAAAGTAGGGTTCGCTGCCAGTTTAGAATCCATTTTACCCTTCTTTATTTTTGTACCTTTGTGCATTAAATAAGCCAAAGGGTAAAAGCACAAACCTGTGTCACCTTTTATAAAGAAATGTGATATCAGAATGTGACAGTTCAACATTAATGACAAAAAAAATGGCATTTGTGTTTAAAATATGAAGATGATGTAAACTGATGAAATGTGTAGAATTGTATGAATTTTATGCCTATAATTTTTATAATTTTTTTGACTAAGAATTTATTCATTTTATTTTATTTTGAAGTCCCTTTTTTAACTGTAAAAAATATAGAATGTAGTTCCCATCAAACAAGTATGTGCAAATCATCTTTTTTTGTTCTAATTTGAAAATATTTTATAGATGACATGTATAGCTAGTGAACAAAAAAAGAAATAATTATTTTTGATGTATATTTTCTTTGTTATAAGTACTCAAGTTCGACCTTGTCAAGATCCAACAGTTTTTTCCTCCCATCAAAACTTCTCTATCAAATCTATACCTTCTTGAAAAAAAATTACATGTTTGTGAAGAGGATTCTCTCCTCTAGTGATAAATATATATATATTTTTTTTTTTGATATGATTTACTATTTTTTTTCATTTTTTGAGAGAGCATCTTCTGAAATGTTGAAATATCGACTTATAATATTTTGAGATTATAGCATATTATAACTAATCAAAACACTCAAAAATTTATATAATGATGATATTGAATCTGAGATCTATAAAAGGGTATTTTTAGTTTTTGAAAAAAAATTAGTTTTGATAGAGAAATGAGATTTGACCAAAATAGGTTTTTGTATCACAAACGATGACACAGATCTGTGCTTTTACCCCAAGGCATCTAGATTTGGTGCTTATAGTTGAATCATCCTTTTCTTCTTCCTTTCCAAACTTTGTTGTAGCCAAGATGTTGAAATACTAGTAGATGGATTGATTAATGAAGGAACTTGTAGAACTATAGATGATAAATCCAAGTTATGTACACTTTCTACAATTGGTACCTCTTGAGTTGCTTCTACACTTTTGAGAGACAATGAGCATGCAGGAGATGTTATGGATTGAATCATCTCATCTACAAATGAGGGTAAGGTATTCATCTCAAGAGCTTCATCTATCATCTATTGAATTAGTTTTAAAGCCTTTTCTTTGGGTTTTGACCTCTTCTTTCTGGTAACTGCATTGGCTTCATGTGCTAAAGTTAGATCAACCTATTTATTCAGATCCTCACCATCATCACCTCCCTGTGCATTATGTAAAGAACCCAAGGATGTAGGGATAGAAGATTGAATGGCTGAAACTAATGTTCCTTCTTGAGAATTATTATTATTCTTGGTGCTACTTCTCCCTGTTGATTTTGTGGTAGTAACTTCTTTGATTTTATTCTTTAACTAAGTTTCAATTCATTGAATCACAAAGAATTTCCTTTCCTTGAGGTCTTTCAATTCTGGCAGACACCAATTAATATGTGGCAATTCTAATAGTTGTATATGCTCAAAGAAGTAAGGATCAATCAAATCTGACCCATCCTCGGTTATGCCTGTCACATCCCATCCCATTTTGTAATCAATAATTTGTTGCACTGTAAATTTCATCCAGTCCCTTTTTCTAACTTTGAAATCATTCTCACAATTTGCCCAATAATCTTCCATTGTAGGGAAATGAAGATAGTCAGGCCCAAGTGCCAAGTTATTTTTAACATACCCATTGCCATCAAAAGGAAAGCGACCACGAAAAGAATGTAAAGTCATGTTCACCATGGATATTTTAATATTTTGAGCATCTAAAGAAGAAATATAGCTATAATGTCCAATGCCAATTGGGAATGGGATTGATATTTTGTTCCTACACTTTTTGTTCACCTGGCCAATTTGCCTACAAACTTTTGAAAGTACCAACCTATCATCTAGGAAGCATGGCAACATGAGAGGACAATCTTGAAAACCTCTAACATGGATGTAAGTAAATTAGGCATACTATATGAAGAAGCTACCATAGGTGCTAATGAGGCTAGCTACTTCAGGAGAAATCCAGAGTCCTATATTGCCCTGTAGCTCCTTGGCTATAAGCGTAGAAAAAGCATCATTCACCTTAAGGAAATGTGCATTGCTCTATTTTAATTACAAAAAGGGGTAATAATTATACATTTGTGTGGTTAATTTTTACTCCCCATAAGGATTTAGATCGGGCCATGACTACATACTTGCAATTACGTACATCAAATATGAGGACATGTAAAACCCTTGACCAGTATTGAATCCTGTTAATTGGTGATGGAGTGCATCTCTGATCATTTCTCCCCAATCTATAAATTGTTTTCTAGTGGTGATGGTACTAATATACAAAAGCATCCAATCTTGAAAATCTTCAACTGTCTAAATTCCCACCACTCTATTGAAAAGAACTATCATATTATAAATGTCCTCATTAAAGACATTCCTACATAACATTCTTGGCAACTGTGACTGTTGTCATCTAGGTTGATCAAGCCAACTTATAGCAATGACATGTAGACATGTTTTTTTATTCTAATGGAAATAACCTTGGGCACCTTCTTTAGAAATTTCTATGAATTCCTCTCTTACTGGAAATTTGAACGTGATGGATATAGATACTGGGTCTAACCTTGCGACGACATCACCTCCTACAGTCTTGATGTCCCTAGAATTTCAATCATATGCCTTGATACATTCTAGAACCAATTCCACACATTGAACTATGAGCAAATGTCCTCCTGCATAGGGTAGACCACTTTCTAGTGTTCTATGTGTTAGGGGTGATTTATCTTCTTTTCTCATCATCTTGCAGAAGTCTGCAACTTCTAAATGCCCCATCTTTGTATCAGATATTTTAGGATGCATGCTTTTTAGCATCATAGGGGGTTTCTTACCTTGAAATTTATACCTCATATTATCACCCCTCAAGGGTTGTCCTGGCAATAATGCGGAGTCAATAATCACTTTCTTGTATATCAAACTTGATGTTGTATTTTCTTTAGGCATTCATAAAAAT
This sequence comes from Cupressus sempervirens, assembly GCA_028749045.1. NCBI lineage: Eukaryota > Viridiplantae > Streptophyta > Pinopsida > Cupressales > Cupressaceae > Cupressus > Cupressus sempervirens. Next base: position 814,303,694 of record CM053786.1, read on the forward strand.
TCATCAAAATCTTTACTTCACTTTGACAAATACAAATCCTATATGCAACAGAGGCATTTCATCGAACAATTTAGTAACTCTATTCAATGAATGTAGGTGCACTTAGACTTGGCATTTTGTAAAAAAATTGGCAGGCTTCTCCAAAATATATTTCTATCCAATAAGACTTATATGACTCCCTTTAGTATTTGCCTTACTTTGACTTTGATGAGATTCATGGATAGCTTCAGAAGAAGGTAAAATCTTAGATAATTTTGGATTTCTCACAACCCATTCTACGGCTTAGAGATCTCAAAAATCCTTAAAGTGGCCAACACTCCCATGGTAATTGAATTTGAAGTGTTTAAATGACAGCAAATTAAGCAGCTTGTCAAACATATTGCACTATACCCCAATCTCACTATTGTTGATTTTGCATTTCAAATGTGCATTCACATGCATGCTGAGCCTTTAACTAATTTGATTGAACCATATTGTGAAAGCATCAATGTTTTACTAGCTGTGTCTGCTTGTAACAGCTATACCATACATTCATGTGCCTTGTTTTCTTGGCATATTACTTCCTTGTTGAACACTGCACGTTATATGAAGACAAGCTAAAACACTTCATTTGATAGCGCTAATCACTTTAAACTATGTCAAATTGCTAAAGTCTCTTGCATATTTTCAAATCCATCTTTCAATGTGCAACAGTTTAGAAGTGTTTTTTTTGTTAATATTCAAGCTCCTCATGTTGTCAAATAGATAGTAGGCACCTTTAAAAATATATGCTTCTTTCATGTTGGCAAACTTGCCTGTTTTTGTTTGGTTTCTAAATTATCTTCAAATGTTCTACTTATGTATTAGTCGAAGGCCTGTCTTGGCAACTTAGAAGCAATTTCTTGAAGGTGAGAGTTTAACAATTGAATGCCAATGGTGATATTATTCCATGTTTCCATGTGTCATCATGGTAGGAAGGACTAGCTGCATTTAACATATAATTTGATCAAATAGTTTTAATGCATGTAGATGTTCTTTATTCACCATTCTCTAGATTGCATTATTCTACTTTCCATAGCTTCATTGATTACTTTGCAAATGCCTTGTGGGAAAAACATTCTAAAATGGAGTGCATTGCATGAGCTATGATTTAATTTGTATTTAATCAAACAGTTCACATTCTTTCTTAGGACAATGCACCCATCTTCAATCACAATCTTCCCACGCTTCTCACCTTTGTCTTTTCCTTTCAAGTAACTCACGTGCCTAGTTGGATATTCAGCTATAGTATACAATGTTTGAATGAGACTGCATGCCTGTATTTTCTATGGTATTAATCCAAATTATTCGCATGTCTGATCATATTTATCAAGGCCATAGGTTTTGACTTTAGTTGGGTGACCAATCAACATGTATTCCAAATAGTGCACCATTATCATTTAAGTCCTCTCACATTTCCCATGCTATCATCTCTTCAAACAACTCACTTGCTGGTATTTTTATCTAACTGCAGATTTTGACTTGCATGGATGGCTAAGTAACATATATTCCAAATAATATGGCACATTTGAAACCATAGTTCATGTTGCTCTAACTCAGGCTTTCTTTTCTCATTGTCACATTTAAACTCATTCTAGTTGACCTATGAAGTTTATTTCTAGCCATTAGTTATTTTAACAAGTAGGTTTTGAGTTCGGGAGTTCAGGTTAAGATTAGGTTAAAAAGTTAGAGTACGGGGAGAGAGAGAAAACTTGAATGAGAAAACCCAAACCCAAATGCGTACTTCTCTCTACAAGGATTTAGTACGTGGAGAGAGAAAAGTACGAGGAGAAAGAGAAAACTTGAATGAGAAAACCCAAACCAAAACCCATACTTCTCTCTACAAGGTTTTAGTATGTGGAGAGAGAAAATTACAAGGAGAGAGAAAGTTTGATTTTTATTGAGGACTAATCTCTCTCTTTTCATTTAATTAATATAATTAAAACACTGTATAAAATGTTTGGGTAATAGCTAGCTCTAACTAGGGATAAGGATTGTACAAGACGCTGATGAACCCAGAGTTAAGAAATGATAGTGCTTTATCACAAGGGCTATAGAGTCACCCCAAAAGGAGATAAATCCAAGAAAAAGGGATGAAACACAACAAAAATGGGAACAAAACCGAACTGAAAAGAAAGGAAGGCACAACAAAAAATCCTAACTAAGATATGTACAAGGAGGCAGACTAGACACCTTACTGATGATAATGTTTCAAATGTTGCCCATTGTAATTCAAGGGCAACTAAGTACCACTTAGGTATGACAAAATGAAGGAATTCTTTCCACATACCTCTTTAATCTAGAATGGGCCTCTCCATAAGGAATCAAATTTTCCATGTAAGCCCTTTGGTTCTCAGCATTTATCCCAAAGCAAGATAAGACCACCTTCTTGAAACACCCTCTACTTAGCTTTCTTATCAAATAACTTCTTAACATGAGATTGATGTTCCTGAATTCTATCCACAACCACATCCCTCTCTTCTTCCAACTTGGTCAAATACAATATTCATTTTTCAAGAGCATCTTTGAATTCATGATTCTCAATAGCATCTTGTAACTTCAAGGCAGATAATTCTAGAGGAAGAGGAAGAGCTAGCTTAGTTCCATATAGGATCTCAAAGGGAGATAATCTTGTTGCTCTCTTCTTAGTGGTGTGATCTACCCAAAGTGCATCATACAGATGTTTATACTAAGATCTCTGATTGACATCTATCAATTTTCGCACAATGGTCATAATATTTTTATTACTTGATTCTGCATGACCATTTCCTTGTGCGAAATAATCTAAGGAGTGAGTGAGAATGATTCCATATTGATAGAAGAAGGCTGATATTTCCTGAGAGGAGAAATTTGTAGCATTATCGATAATAATCTTGTTAGGAACTCCAAACCTATCCAAAATATTTTTCTTGATAAAACTACACACCACTTCTAAAGTTGTTTGTTTGACTGGGATGGCTTCTACCCACTTAGTAAAATAATTAGTTGCCATTAAAATGTGAGTATGTTTGGCAGTGGATGAAGGATGGATAGGACCGATGAAATCTAAACCCCACTATTGAAAGGGTTCTTCAATCACTACTAGCTTCAAGGGTAGTGCTTCTAATTGGACTCTTCCTTTGAAATACTAACAAGAATCACACTTCTTAACCCACTCTTCTGCATCCTTGAACATCCCAGGCTAGTAAAAACAATTCCTCAAAATTTTGTAAGCTATTACTGATTCTGAGTAATGACCTCCACATGCTTCATTATGAAACAATTGGAGCAACTCCATTTTCTGTTCAGAATCGACACACCTCAGGAAGGTACCATCTATTCCTTTCTTGTACAAAGCATCACCCTAGATAACATACTTTTTGGATTTCAATTTTAAGGTCCTCTTCTCTTTGGATGATAGATGGGCTAGGCATTCTCCATAAGTCAGAAAATAGGCGATATTGGAAAACCAATCATTGGTATTACTAATGAATAAGACTAATTGAACTTCTTTCTCTATCTCTTCTTCAGTTGAGGAAGATCCTTCTGCAATATCTTTACACAAACCTTTTCCCTTGACAAGCTTTGTAGGTTTGATATCAAGATCATATTCTTGTACTTTAGCTATCCAAGAGGCTCTTTTGTTCATAGATCTCCTGTTGTGTTAGAATAGTCTTCATTGCTAAATCAGGAACAAACACCTTGGAGTGAGAGTTCAGGATGTAAAACCTAAATTGTTTCACTGCTCTAACTAGAGCATAAGAATTTTTCTCAATGAAAGAGTATTTTAATTCATGTTTCTTAAGAGGTATACTCATAAATGCTATTGGGGCCTCGGTATTGTCTTTGTCAGGTTGGGTAAGTATAGCAGATAAAGTGTTCTTAGATGTATAACAATACAAATGAAAATCTTTAAAAAAATCTAGATAAGAAAGAGTAGGGGCATTAGCAATTTCAGTCTTGATTTGTTCAAAAGAAGCCTTACCTTATTTTGTCCACTTAAAATTTTATTCCCTTTCATCATATCCACAATTGACTTTGTAATCTTAGAGAAGTCTAGTATGAACCTCCTTATGAAGTTTATTTTCCCAAAGAAAAATCTGACTCGTAGTTTACTCATGGGAAGTGACAACTATTGGATAGCTTTCACCTATTTAGGATCTATTCAAATACCCTCTTTAGAGACAATATGCCCTAATAGTTTTCCTTCTATCACCCCAAATACAGACTTCTTAGGATTTAGTGAGATGCCATGAGTTTGACATCAGTGTAAGATAGCTTCCAGATGGTGCACATGATCTCTTGTATGTTTTGAAAACATTGTAAGATCATCAAGGTACATCACAATAATTTTATTCTTGAGATCTGAAAATGAGTGATCCATTGCCCATTGAAAGGTGGCCCCAACATTTATCTAACCAAAAGGCATATGATTGTACGAAAATGTACCCCATTGAGTAGTAAAAGCTATTTTATGTTGATCTTCTAGTGTGACACTGATCTGGTTATAACCAGAGAAGCCATCTAGCATTGACATGAGTTCTGAGCTAGATACCAATTGCAGAATATGATCCATGATTGGGAGCCCATAATTATCCTTAAGTGATGCCTGATTCAAATTGCAAAAGTCAACACATATTATTATGTTGCCATTCTTCTTTCTGATAGGAACAATATTGGCTACCCATGTTGAATGGTGAATGGGATAAATAGTCTTTGCTTTAAGCATCTTATCAACTTCATTGAAAATAGCATTAGCTACCTTGGGATTGAATTGCCTTTGCTTTTTCCAAAATGCAGTTGAACTAGGTTTCAAAGGAATCTGATGTTTAAATTTCCCATTCATGAATTCCTTTAGATCTTCATAACTCCAAGCAAAAACGTCTCGGTAGGCTCTCAATAACTTCATGAATTATTCTTTCTCTTTTGATGTCAAATCTTTCCCTATTAGAACCATCTTTGGAATTTCCTCAGAACCAATATTTACTTTGTCATAACCTAAACAATTAGAAGATTTAGTGTCTTTGACTTTTTCTTTCCTTTTATCTTCTTTATCAAATAGACTTTCTAGGGTGACTAATCCTCTCAGGATAACATTACCTTCTAGTTGAATAACTTCGGGGTCATCTCCTAGTGTTCCATTATGATTACATGATCCTTCAAATTTTAGGTCTAAAAAAAGAGGCCTTCTCTCAAGAAATGCAATGATTTTCCTGCTATCATAAAAAAATTTCCAGTGTTGATCATTATCAAGCACACTGGGTCTATGGATCATCTCTATTGTGTAAGCATCTTTGTTGAACTCAGGGTGAGGAATAAGGAGAGAGGCGGAGACTGCAAGACAATCTACTTTGGAATTTTGTTCACAAGGAATAGAAAATAAAGAAAAAGCATCAAAATTCTTAATCTCATCCCACAACCTATTCCTATATGCCTTCAATTTTGCATTCTTTTTTTGATATTGTCTACATACTTGATTGACAACTAATTTTGCATCTCCTAATACCTTGAGTTGTTTGATTCCTTTTTCTCTTGCATATTTGAGACCAAGTAGTCGAGATTCATATTTTGTGGTATTGTTGGTGGTTTCAAAGGCCAACTTATAAGCTTTTGGGAACTTCTCTCCTTTTGGTGATATCAACACAATCATCGCACCTGAACTAGAAGAAGAAGAACTTCCATCAAACTCCATTGACCATAATTCATTAGTTATATCAGGCATAAGAAGATTAGCTACATCTTCTTCAGTAGATGTCATCATATATGTCCCATACCCAATATCAATATACAATATTTCTACTCTTGGATCATCTGATTTCAAGACTATATATTTGGCTTTAGGTTCAGGATTAAGCTTAACCTTTTTATCTCCAATTGGGATAAGAGTTTGAGACATGTCCATCTTGATCTCACCACTAAGGTCTTTGCAAAAACTTCTACTCAAAAGCATCATGTAACTAGCAGGAATATCAGCAACCAGGATATTTAGTTTTAACTTCTTCTTAGGATGTGTTGCAAGTGCTACTTGAGCATCTTTTAACTAGCCAACCAGTGGGACTTCTTTCGCCTCCATAGAGTAAACTTTTCTAGATTGTTTATTTAGAGAAATTCCTAATGCATGGGATACCTTTTAAGGCATAACATTATTAGATGCACTAGAATCAATAATACGATTACTTAACTTGCATCTAGCTATGTAAAGAGAAACATAGAAAGGGTCAGGTTTGTCTGACAAAGACACTGCAACAAAAGATTCTTTCTCAGTCATGAGACCTTCCAAATTATCTTCTACTTCTAGAGAGACTTCTGACTCATGGTTGATAGTGATCTTAGGTGAACCTTTTCCTTTACCAACACATTGGATCAACCTTTCTAATTGATGAGGGTTTTCCTTAAGGTAATCCAATTGAGAAATTTTTACTTTGGTCTTTTTACAATTATCAATAAAATCAAAAGAGTCTTCAACAATGGGATATGTTTTATACTTATCTATTTCTTTCACTTGTGAAGGCTCTTCCAGAGTATGCTTCTAAGATAGAATTCGCTTAGCAATCTCATCAAAAGCTTTATCCTTTGCTTCTTTTTCCTACTTCTCTTCTAATCTCTGTCTCCAATTTGGTGTAGCCGCATTACAAGAATGATTGTTGATATCTTTGGCTTTTTCATCATCAGATTCATATTCTAGAAAATTTATAGAAGAGGTCCCAATAGTAGGTTCTGTTACATCTTCAGGAGCCACATATTCTTCTATTTTCTCCGCTATCAAATGCACTTGCATGAATCTAGCCATATCAGGACAAATTGCACCATCATGATCTATTGTTAGGTGAAAATCACACATGGCAATCTATTTACCAGATGATGAGGGATTTTTGATGGCTAACCTTGGTGTTGGTTAAGGTAGCCATTTAGTTTGTCTATTTTTCTGATATGGCATATAATTCCTCCTTAGAATATCTTGATACAAAGGTGGAAGATTATAGGGAAACTTCTTTTTGAGTTGTAATAGATCATTAGCCAATTTTTGATATAAAGGATCAGTGGTAGAGACAGGATCTTGCTGACCCTTTCCTTTTTGTAAGTCACGACTCCACTTTCCTAAACTAAGTAAGTCATCCTCCACTTTAATAGCCAAAGTTTGTGCATCTACCAGATTAGGAGGTCTTGCCCTTCGTATTTGAAAGCTTACATCAGAAGATTGAGTACTGATGAAGAATGTCATTTGATTTTTTTTGGTGGGTCTTTTGTTAGCTAGAATTCGATTGACCATCTGGTTAAAACGAGAAATGAACTCTTGCATGGGCTCATGAATTTCTTTCTTCATTGAAGTCAACTGGTAAAGGATCAAATTTTCATCCTCAATGGTTTTAAATATCCTCTCAAAAGCTGGAATCAAGGTGGCCCGTGAATTTATTGATCCAACTGGCACCTAAACAAACCATTCAATTGTGGCTTCTATGAGTGTTTCAACAAACAGGCAGACAGAAACATCTTCGTGTTGAATTACAAGAACCCCACTTGCTGTAAAGAATGCACTTATATGCTGATCAATAGTGACTTTTTCATCACTAGAAAACATAGGAAGAATTTTTTGAGAGCCAATAGGCATATCATGTAATTGGTTCCCTAAAGCTAAAGGAACAATAGCAGCTCCCTATCGAACTGATGGCTGTGGTGCTTGATGTACCATAGCTAGAAGAATAATGTTCAAGGGCTGCAAATTTATAGCTAGAGGTATAAGAGTACCTAGAAAAATCAAAGCTTGAAAGGCCATAGGAGAAACAGTGCCCTTGGTTGGTGAAGATGACCTACTAACAGACTTAACCTTCTTCTTCTTCTTAGGAGTAATTGGCTTGAAATCTAACTTTAGAAGGGCTTCAAAATATTTGTCTAATAGACCCTTTTGTCTGTCTATTCAAGTGTAGGGTTTTTCAGCCACCTTAGTGATTATTATTTATTTCCCCCTAAATGTGACAAAGATTCTACCTATTTCTTCTTGGAATGACCACTATCCTTTCAACAACTACAATGTTCTAACCAATAGGAGCCCTTCATAAGATTTCCCCAAACTCTTCTTCTTCTTCAAGAACTTGATTTACTTGATGATATTGTTGTGCACTTCATCTACACCTCTAGGCTAGAGTGTTCAAGTCTAAGATGATATCCTCCTAGGTATCTTGAAAGCCAAGGTTTTCTTGGAGAATAGGAAAAATGATCTCATGTGGTAGCAACATTGTGCTTCATTATAGGCAACTGTTATTCTTTCTTATTCGGTCTCCCTAGCGGAGTTGACAAAAATCTGTTGGTAAATAGATTTTTCATGGTAGAATTTTCCCAATGGAGTGTGTGGAAAACTATTCACAACAGTTGGATAGGCCTTTGAATATCCGACCTTCCTCTACATTTAGAGGGGCAGCTCCCTCATAAGATAAAATATGTGATTTTTTGATAAAGGTAAGAAGAAATTATAAAATAAGAAGGAAAACCATTGATAGTGAATGCACCACATGCCTTCAACATTTTCATAAAAATGATGTAACTATTAATGAGAGCAATCAAGGACTATGCTTGAGAACTTTCACCAACACAATGCTAATTCAAGCATTCATGAATACTCACACCATACCATGAAAATACTCATAAAAGAATCAACACCTCAACAATTGTACACACTTTCCAAAAATTTCTCTGTTATCAGAGCATAAGTGTTCCCTATATCCAAGTCCAAAAAGTCCCTTATTACATTGATTTTCAAGAATTTATATCCAATCTAGAAAAACCAACTTTTCATGTTCATAACTACCCAAAAATTTAGAGTTTGGATTACTTGAAGATGGTTCATAACCAACTGTAACCCTTGAAGCTTAGCTATAGTTAGAAAAATCAAAACTAGAGTTAATTCTAAAGTTGATCTTTTTGCAAAATACATCAATAAAATTCTAAGACAACTTTAGATAGAAATACTTCTAACTTTTAATTCCCTGAACTCGTTCCTTGATCTATAGGTGCTGCTAGCAACTGAGTCAAGTTTGCCTTGTATGCTCTAAATGATTTGATGACCTGAGCCAAACTTTTGTTTTTAATGATGATTAAACTATGTATCTTCAGTTTGCATAGCTCGTGTCTTTTTCTAGCTTCATCCAACTCTGTAATGCAACCTAGAAAGTTGTAAGTATAGGAGTCTAATGCCGCTAAGAGACTGCTCAATCTTGTCATAATGCTTGCATCTGAACTTTGTTTATTGCCAAGTTCGGTGCTGATTTTTGTCTCTATGCATTCCAAAATTGAAGATATGTCTAGATTCTAAGTATATTCACTAATAGAAATTCCTTCTATGATCATTGATATATCCCCCAAAGCCTTCTTTTTCAGTAACCTGTAGGAGTTGAGGAATTTTTCTTCCTCACTCAATTGCTGACTCATGCTATCATTTTTCCACCTAATATTTTCCAGCCATATGTCAATTTTCTCTTCTTCTCCACTAGTGATTAATTTCAGAAATTTGACTATATTGCTGTCCATTCCTTTTATCTCCACTAAATTATCATCAATTTCCCTCCAGAATGTTTGTTTTTCTTTGAGAGTTGCTAACTCCTTTTGAATTGTTTGTTGTATATGATCTACTTTGGAAAATGCAACTTTAACCTCCTAAAATAAGCTTGATGCTTGCTCTTTCATTCCTTTTACCCATTCCTTCACCATTTTACCATAAGTTTGGCACTCTCGTATATTTTGAATGGTTTCTTCATCAAACATCTGTTTGGGGTCTCCTGTAATCTCCATAGGTGAATTAGGATCTAGAAAAGAATCACCAACCATCAATCAAATGCATGAAGAAAGGGCTTCAACTTGATATTTGAGGTGGTTTTTAGCTTCCTTATCTCTCCTTGACTATTCTATTAACATAGCAGCTAATACTTGAAAGTTATGTTCTTTCCCCTCACGATTAGTCTGGCCTAGATCCATTTTAGTGATGCTAAAATCAGATTCATTTGCCTCATTCATGTCTTTCTCTATGATAGGTTGTGCAATCTCAAGAAATAAGTTACCTAAAGTAGGGTTTGCTGCTAGTTTAGAATCCATTTTACCCTTCTTTATCTGTGTACCTTTGTGCATTAAATTAGCCATGGCATCCAAATTTGGTGCTTCTAGTTGAATCATCCTTTTCTTCTTCCTTTCCAAACATTATTGTAGCTAGGATGTTGAAATACTGGTAGATGGATTGATTAATGAAGGAACTTGTAGAACTGTAGATGATAAATCCAAGTTATGTACACTTTCTACAATTGGTACCTCTTGAGTTGCTTCTACACTTTCAGGAGACAAAGAGCATGTAGGAGATGTTATGGATTGAATCGTCTCATCTACAAATGAGGGTAAAGTATTCATCTCAAGAGCTTCATCTATCATCTATTAAATTAGTATTAAAGTCTTTTCTTTGGGTTTTGACCTCTTCTTTCTAGTAACTGCATTGGCTTCATGTGCTAAAGTTAGATCAACCTATTTATTCAGATCCTCACCATCATCACCTCCCTGTGCGTTATGTAAAGAACCCAAGGATGTAGGGATAGCAGACTAAATGGCTGAAACTGATGTATCTTCTTAAGAATTATTATTATTCTTGGAGAAGAAAGACAGTTATAATGTCCAATGCCAATTGGGAATGGGATTGATCGTTTGTTCTTCCACTTTTTGTTCACCTAGCCAATTTGCCTACAAACTTCTAAAAATACCAACATGTCATCTATGAAGCATTGAAACACAAGAGGAAAATCTTGGAAACCTCCAATATGGATATAAGTAAATTGGGGTTACTATATGAAGAAGCTACCATAGGTGAAAATTAGGTTGGCTGCTTTAGGAGAAATCTAGAGTTCTATATTGCCTTGTAGCTCCCTGCTTGTAAGCATAGAAAAAGCATCATTCACCCTACGAAAATGTGCATTTCTCTATTTTAATTGCAACTATGGGTAATAATTATACATTTTTGTGGTTAGGTTGTACTCCCCATAAGGATTTAGATTGGGTCATGATTTCATACTTGCAATTGCGTACATCAGATACAAGGACATATAAAACCCTTGACTCGTATTGAATCCTATTAAGTGGGGATGGAGTGCATTGCTGATCATTTCTCCCCAATCTATAAATTGTTTTCTAGTGGTGATGGTACTAATATAAAAAAACATCCAATCCTGAAAATATTCAGCTGTTAGATTTCCCACCACTCTATTGAGAAGAACTATCATATCAAAAATGTCTTCATTAAAGATATTCCTGTGTAACATTCTTGGCAACTGTGACTATCCTTGTCTAGGTTGATCAAGCCAACTTCTAGCAATGACATTGAGAAATTTTTTTTTATTCTAATGGAAATAACCCTAGGTAGCTTCTTTAGTATTTTTTGTGAATTCCTCTCTTACTGGCAATCTGAACATGATGGATATAGATATTGGGTCTATCCTTGCCACAACATCACCTCCTATAGTCTTGATGTCCTTAGAATTCCAATAATATGTCTTGATACATTCTAGAACCAATTCCACACATTAAACTATGAGTAGATGTCCTCCAACATTGGCTAGACCAGTTTCCAACATTTGATGTGTCAGGGGTGATTTATCTTCTTTGCTCATCATCTTGTAGAAGTTTGCAACTTCTAAATGCCCAATCTTTGTATCAGATATTTTAGGAACGTGCTTTTTTGTATCATAGGGGCCTCTTTACCTTGAAATTTATACCTCATATTATCACCCATCAAGGGTTGTCCTGGCAATAATGCAAAGTCAATAATCACTTTCTTGTTTATCAAACTTGACATTGTAGTTTCTTTATGCAATCATAAAACTTCATCAAAATCTTTACTTCACTTTGAAGAATACAAATCCTATATGGAAAGGAGGCATTTCATTGAACAATTCAGTAACTCTATTCGATGAATTTAGGTGCACTTAGACTTGGCATTTTGTAAAATAGTTGGCAAGCTTCTCCAAAATATATTTCTATCCAATAAGACTTAGATGATTCCCTTTGGTATTTGCCTTGCATTGACTTTGGTGAGATTCATGGATAGATTTAGAAGAACGAAGGTAAAATCTTAGATAATTTTGGATTTCTCACAACCCATTGTATGGCTTAGAGATCTCAAAAATCCTTAAAGTGACCAATGCTCCCATGGTAATTGAATTTGAAGTGTTTAAGTGACAGCAAATTAAGCAGCTCATCAAACATATTGCACTATACCCCAATTTCACTATTGCTGATTTTCATTTCAAATGTGCATTCATGCACATGCTGAGCCTTTAACCAATTTCATTGAACCATATTGTGAAAGCATCAATGTTTTATTGGCTGTGTCTACTTGTAACAACTATGCCATATGTTCACATGCCTTGTTTTCTTGGCATATTACTTCCTTGCTGAACGATGTGGGTTATATGAAGAGAAGCTAAAACTCTTCATTTGATTGTGCTAATCACTTAAAACTACGTCAAATGGATAAAGTCTCTTGCATATTTTCAAATCCATCTTTCAATGTGAGACAGTTTAGAAGTGTTTTTTTTTTGTTTACATTTGAGCTGCTCATTTTGTCAAATGGATAGTAGGGACCTTTAAAAATATACGCTTCTTCCATGTTGGTGAAGTTGCCTCTTTTTTTTTGGTTTCTGAATTATCTTCAAATATTCTACTTATGTGTTAGTTGAAAGCATGTCTTGGTAGCTTAGAAGCAACTGCTTTAAGGTGGGAGTTTAACAATCGAATGCCAATGGTGATATTATCCCATATTTCCATGTGTCATTGTGGTAGGGAGGACCAGCTGCATTTACCATATAATTTCATCAAATAGTTTTAATGCATGTAGATGTTCTTTATTCACCATTCTTTGGAATGCATTATTCTAATTTCCATAGCTTCATTGATTACTTTGCAAATTCCTTGTGGGAAAAACATTCTGAAATGGTGTGGACTATATGAGCTGCGATTTAATTGGTATTCAATCAAACAGTTCACCTGCTTTGTTAGGACGGTGCACCCATCTTCAATCACAATCTTCCCATGCTTCTCAACTTTGTCTTTTCCTTTCAAGTAACTCATGTGCCTAGTTAGATATTCAGTTGCAGTATATAATGTTTGAATGAGACTGCATGCCTATATTTTCTATGGTATTAATCCAAATTATTTTCATGCCTGATCATGTTTATCAAAGCCATAGGTTTTGACTTAGTTGGGTGACTAATCAACATGTATTCCAAATAGTGCACCATTATCATTTAATTCCTCCCACATTTCCCGTGGTATTATCTCTTCAAACAACTCACTTGCTGGTATATTTATCTAATTATAGATCTTGACTTGCATGCATGGCTGAGTAACATATATTCCAAATAATATGGCACATTTGAAACCACAGTTCATGTTGCTCTAACTCAGGCTTTCTTTTCTCGCTGTCACATTTAAACTCATTCTAGTTGACCTATGAAGTTTATTTCTAGCCATTAGTTATTTTAACAGGTAGGTTTTCGCTTGGGGAGTTCGGGTTAATATTAGGTTAAAAAGTTAGAGTATGGGGAGAGAGAGAAAAATTGAATGAGAAAACCCAAACCCAAACCTGTACTTCTCTCTACAAGGTTTTAGTATGTGGAGAGAGAAAAGTATGGGGAGAGAGAGGAAACTTGAACGAGAAAACCCAAACCCAAACCCGCACTTCTCTCTACAAGGTTTTAGTACGTGGAGAGAGAAAAGTATGGGGAGATAGAAATTTTGATTTTTCTTGAGGACTAATCTCTCTCTTTCTCATTAATTAATATAATTAAAACTCTCTGTAAAATGTTTGGGTAACAGTTAGGAAAGGCACCCTTTCTTATATGCACAACCATCAATGAAATATCATCCTTTTAAGTTTTAGAGAAGGGAAGGGATAAGGAAAATTTGGAAATGAATTAGAAGGGGATAGCTAAAAGAAAATCCCCATACTTTTAGGAAGTAATGAGCCCAAAAGATGGCAAATAAATAAAGGTAAACAATGATGAAAGAACCTTTGTCAAATTTTTTTGTACTTAGTAATAAAAAATGTATTTTTATAATATAATTTTAGTATAAGATTAATTTATGATTTTGAAACTAAAAAATACGTTTGATTATAAGATTATTTAGGAATTATAATATTTTTTGTATTTTCTAAAATATCTTTTTAAGTGTGTATTTATGAGGGTACTAGAGAAAATATAAATTCCTTCATATCTTTGGACTTTATGTCATAGGGTATATTTTCTCTCTTAAGAATGTTCATGCACTCATTGACCACTTTGAGAAAGTTTTGTCCTTTAACTTGAAAGCACAAAGCAACCTGCAAGGAAACATGAATATAAATGAGTCTCCAAAGAAACCCATAAATAACCTTTTAATATAACATTTGAAAATCTCATCATTTCTACTAATCTAAATATGCCAACATAATAATTAGGAGAAAATGGACTAGAAGCAATTGAGGAAGTAAGGGAGGAAAGGGATGTAACTAGTGAAAAAAAAGAAGCAAGGGAGGAGAAACATCAATAGATAACCCAAAGATATCCAAAACCCCATTGGCTAAAGGAAAATTCATAAATACATGAGGGATAGACTATGGTTGTTGGAAAGTAGAGAAAGGGTAAGAGGATTTATTAGGGCCACTCAAAGAGAGTTTTTGTAGGACAGCTTGTCATTAAAAACAATGGATCTTTGGTTCCACATGTTGGTGCCACAAGGATGAATGGCCTTTGGCCTAGAATTGGGGATCATGATTGGAGAGCCATCTCGAGTTAAGGTATGATCAATAATCTATGTTGAATATAACAAGAGGTTATAAATATTATTGGTCTTGGTGGAATGTAGGTGAGTGCCATTAGGCCATTCAAAAGGGGGAGCCTATCAACAAGTTTTTTATAGTTGAAGGGAAGTCTAAGGAGGTTCCAAGCTTCTCTCACCATGGAGTAAGTCATTTTTTTTTAGGGAGGGAGGGATAACAAGGAGATCTCATGCTATTCTACCAAGTATCTTTCCCTCATGATGTGTTTAAAGATGGAGATGCATGATCTAAACCAATGCCTAGCTAAACATCCTTGGAGAAGTGCTAGAGTATTTCCATTCCTTTCTTGATTCCATCATAGAGACTTCTCCCAGCACAACTTAAATGATTTGTCCACTAGCCCATTCCTTGACATCTAGCATCTCACTTGCTCCCACCCTTTCCTCATTGTCTTTAAAATAGGGGATCCCTCCATGTTAATTGTCCATTTACCTAAGAGAAAGTCATGAATATGAAATACCTTGCAAGATTTACCTTCCTATGAGGGTGGGTGCAAGAAGTTGAGTACCACATTTGGGAAATAAGTGGAAGTATTTTTTCTATTTAAATTGTTTTTGTCACTTGATGTCCAAATTTGAGGTGCAATAATACTAAATCTTTGGAAACTTCATTGATAAAAAATATAGTGCTCAGAGTCTAGTTTTCAAATATGTATTTTTTTTGGAATACCCACATGGTATCAATTATATTTTAATAGGCATGTTCAAAAACCGCTTTTTCAAAAAGCATATTTCAAGATCATATTACATGTGTATGACCACCATTTTTTGGAGAAAAAAATGAAATTTTGTGATTCCTTTTGGGAAAAGTCACCTAACTCACCAAAGATTGATGAGAATATTTTTCCCTATTTTTTATTGAATATTTATTTTTTTATAAATTTTCATTTGACCATAATGTGGATTTTAAACCACTAGTGTATGACCACCATAATTTGATCAAAACTTTACCTTTTTCTCTTGTGTTAATATATTCAAGTACATTATATGTAGGTTCATGACATATGGGTATGAGCAGGATCATGGTGTTCTAAAAAGTGGTGATGTAAAAAAAGTTGATTTTTAAAACATCTAAAAGCATTTCGAAATCTGTTGTGATTTTTTTCCATCCATCCTAATACCTTATCAAGTATCTAATCCATTATTGAGTACCTAATATTAGATCAAGTATCTAATATGAGATGAGATACCCAAAACCTATGACTAGGAATTTTTTAAAAAAAGTTGAGAGAAAATAAGGCATTTGTGGCTACAACTTATTTTTACTACCTCTATTTTGGGTATCAAATATAGGAATGGGTACACAATATATGTATCAATTTTTTTGTATGTTTTATAATTTTTAATTATTTGTAATATAATTTAGGTATTTTTAAATAGAAATTGTTAAAACTTAGGTTTTTTAAACAGAACTTTTTTTGCAGTTTACAAGGTATGGATCACCTAAATGATGACACTAAGCTACAAAAATTGTTCCTTGAAACTCTCCACCAAATGATCGAGTAACCCCTCAAAATTTTCCAGCAGATGATCCTTTACACCCTCAAAATCCTCATCTAATTGAAGATTTATAGAAGAAAATTTCACCAAATTGAGGGGTTTTCAAACCACATATAACATTGTACCTATATTGGTGCCCATGTTATCCATGTTAAACATGATAGTGGATAATATTCAAACACTTACCAATGAAAAAAATGCTACTTTTCACTGGCATAAGGAAATGCATGCCATTTTTGATGATGGGTTTAACTATGATGAGGTTGTGGCCCTAAACATAACTAAAGATGATATGGTTAACCTTTTTGTTGACCCAAAAACTAGTAAAATAGTAGACCACAAAAAGACAAGATTATCAATTAAATGGTGCACAAATGAGACTATACGTGTGAACTTTTAGGATCATTGGTGGATGTTTTTGACAAACCTCCACACATCAATTTAGAGGTTTCATTCTATTTCATTCAAAAATTGTATGCCAATTTTTTGTTCGGCCTCAAGGTGAACTACTAGAGCATGAGACCCAACATGGGTGTAGGAGGAGCTCCTTAGGATAGACCCTTACCCCAATGGAAAAAAGCTAGCACTTTTGTCCCCCTACTGATGTCTACTGCCCTCTTATAGTGTAGCATCCTAATATCTTTTTAGACGCTAGCTCTCAGACTATTAGAGCCATCCATAGATTGAGTAGCCTTTTGATATCCCAGGCTAGGTCAATGTTGCCTCCCCTATTGATGATGCTAGCATGAGTTCATCATTGATGCATAACGTGCAATAATATCTATCAAAGTCCTATAGGTGATCTTTCTAAGTATCAATTTTTATTTGAGGAGGATGATACACCAAACATACCTATAGAGACTACACACCCTCATGCCAGAGAGGAGGAGCATGTAGAGGCATGAAATCCTTCTGTGTTAGTATGTGTATAAATTTTTTTGTTATGGGATATGTGATTTAAAATTAATCTTTATAATAGAGTAACTTTAACCCATACTGACTTATATGTGTATGTGATCTTCATTCGTGTTTAGTTGATGATTGAGAAGGAGCTCATATAGGTTGATGATGTCACACTATTGTATATTTCATTTGGCCTTGAGACATCTACAATACATTATATTGTTCTCTCATTATTTTTCTATTTGATATTGGAGCATATATGGTTTCTAATCTTTCTTTTCTCTTGTAGTTATCACCTATTAATGGGAGGCATAGTGTGGGGGCTAAGTCACAACCCATTGACAAGGGAAAGGTAATTAGGTGCTTTTAAAGTGATTAAATATCAATGTATTCTTGTAAAATTTTTGTGCTAATAAAACTTAATTACATTCTTTATTGTATAGGATGTGGTCATTGGTAATAAGTCTAGCCAGATTTGACATCCTAGACCCTCTAGCATTTCCATTCAACATGATAGCCCCATTGTATGTATAAGTATCATTTATTTTTTTTCTTCCTTATTTTAACAAAAATATTAAAAATTGATTTCCATGATATTAACAACCAGGCTTTTGTATCTCATAGGAAACAGTTAGTGCACAAGAGGGTGGATGTCAGAGTTTTGTTTCTTTGTTCATGTAGCTATTATATCCAGAGGAGGAGTCAACAGAGGTAAGATATAGTTTTTTTTTCTTGATTATATGTTATATATTTAATATGATATGAATTATAATGTTATAGTTTAAGTTGTAGATCCATCTAACAAACACAATTGAACATATATAGGCCAAAACCAACCAGGTTCCAAAAATCTTGACATATGAGAGGACTCCTAACTAGTACATGAAGTCAATGAGAGAGGTTTTTATGATGAAATTTTAATAGTATAAATCTTAATTAAAAAAAGGATCATTATGAATTTGATTAATTCAAATATTAGATATATATAATCTTATAAATTTAGTAGTCTAACTTTGGGTTTTCCTTTTTTGTTTATGTAAGAGGCATTCAATCCACCTAGTTCAGTGAAGAGACTTTTTGATCATCCACCAGCAGCATAGGATAGTATAGTTGTCATAGGATGCATCATGAGACATTTTGAGATTTCATATACCACACTATATACAAAAAAATTGATACTATACACATTTTAATGGCATGATCAACCACATTTTATATATGGATTTATGTATTTCGATATATATTTGCATAATTTTTCTAAGGATACATGTATTTTAATATATATTTTTGTCATTTATGTGTACAAGGATATACATATTAATTTAATATATCATTTTTCAATTTATTGTGGATCATTTGTATTGTTCATGTTTATGCAATATCATTCATTTTGATTATGTTTGTTATATTCGATTCAAATGATATAAATTGTGAAGAACATTTTAGAAAACTTTATTATCAAATTTTGATGAAATATTTAATTTGAAATTATATCATATATGCTTAATTTGAAATGATCTTTTCAATCCCTTAAGATGTCTACAATTAGCCAAATCCATGGTCAATTTGGTCTTAAGTTCTCGTCCTTGGTCTTATGAGATGTTTCAGTATGTACTGGTCACAAATTTCATTGGGGCTCTATGGTCAAAAAAGGGGTACCACTAGGTGTCACTAGGTTATTTTAAACCTTGACATGACCATCATATAGCATTTGACATTTCACTAATAGCCCCCATGAGCTCTAAGTGATGACCCTCGAAAGATTAACCTTGAAACACACTTAGAGCACCTTAGAGACTCTTCAGTATGGGGTGGTCATGAACATTGGAGCATCTTTGTAGCTAGAAAAAGTGTGTGACTATGGTTCACCTACACATCTATAGCTAATGACATTAAAAATTTGATGCCAAGATCAAGGGTTTCAAAGTTACGCAATGACACACCTATGATCAAAGAAACACTGCAAGTTATGGCATGGGAGATCGGTGGGGGGAATCCAAAATGAATGTGATCTCTCTAAAATGGGATAGGTTATTAGAGACCTCTACATGAATGACTTTTACCATATAAAATTTAATCAATAGCACCCACAAGCTCCAAGTTATGACCCTCAAAAGATTGACCATGAAACACACCAAGAGCACCTTGGAGACTCTTTGGTATTGAGTGGATGCAAACATTGGAGGCTCTCCATAGCCAGATCAAGGGTGTCACTAGGGTCCACCCACCCATCTAAAGCTAATGGAACTAATGATTTGATTCCAAGATTGGTGGTTTCAAAATTATGTAATAATGGACCTATGAACTTAGGCACAGTCCAAATTTTAGCATTAACCAAAATCATTGTGCTAAATCCAAACATAATGTGATCTATTTGAAATAAGTTAGGTTATTTTAGACCTTGACATGACCAACCTATAGCATTTGACATTTCACCAATATCCCCATGATCTCTGAGTTATAACCCTTGAAAGATTGACCTCCAAACACACTTAGAGCACCTTGGAGACTCTTTAGTATGAGGTGGCCACAAATTATAGAGGCTCTCTGTAATAGGAACAAAGGTGTAATTAGGGTTTACCCACCTATCCAGAGGTAATGACACTGACAATTTGATGACAAGACTAGTGGTTTCAAAGTTATGTAGTGATGCACCTATGAACTATGACACATTGCAAGTTTTGGCATTAACTGAGATCATTGTACCAAATGTAAATGGAATGTGATCTATCCAAAATGAGATAGGTTATTATAGACCTTGACATGGATTATTTTTAGTATTCAACATTTCACTGATAGACCATATGTGCTACAAGTTATGAACCTCAAAGGATTGACCTCCAAATGCACTTAGAGTACCTTCGAGACTCTTTGGTACATGGTGACCATGAATGTTAGAGGTTCTTCATGGCTAGAATAAGGGTTTCACTATTGTACACTAGCCCATCCAAAGGTAATGGCACTAACAATTTGATGCCAAGATTATTGGTTTCAAAGTTACATAGTGACACACCTATAAACTCAGGTACACAACAAGTTTTGGCATCATGCGAGATCACTGTACTAAATTTGAATGGAATGTGATCTCTCTAAAATGAGATAGATTATTGTAGACCTTGACATGACCATCTTATAGAATTCAACATTTCACTAGTAGCCCCCATAAGCTCGAAGTTATGACCCTTGGAAGATCGACCTCCAAACACATTTAGAGCACCTTGTACACTCTTTGGTACAAGATGGTCATGAACATTGTAAGCTCTCCATGGCTAGAAAAATGGTGTAATTGGGGTTAAACCACCCATCTAGAGCTAATGGCACTGATGATTCTATGCGAATATTAGAAGTTTCAAAGTTACATAGTGATACACCATTGAACTAAGGCACACTACAAGTTTCAGCATCGAGTGAGATCACTCTGCCAAATCTAAACCAAATGTGATCTCTCTAAAATGAGATAGCTTATTATAGAAATCAACATCAACAACTTGTAGAATTCAACATTTCACCAATAGATCCCATGAGCTTCAATTTATGGCCCTCAAAATATCAACCTCAAAACACACTTAGAGCACCTTGGAGACTCTTTAGTATGAGGTGGCCAAGAACATTGGAGGATCTTCATATCTAGAAAATGGGTGTCACTAGGGTTTACCCACCCATCTAGAGCTAGTGGTGATGATGATTCAATGCTAGGATCAGTGGTTTCAAAGTTACACAATGATGCACCTATAAACTGAGGCACACTCCAAGTTTTGGCATTGAGTGAAATCATTGTGCCAAATCCAAATAAAATCTGATCTCTTTGAAACAAGATAGGTTATTGTAAAACTTGACCATGACCAAACTCTAGAATTCAACATTTCACTAATATCCTTGATGAGCTTTGAGTTATGACCCTCAAAAGATCAACCTCCAAATGCACTTTAAATATCTTGGAGACTCTTCAGTATGGGGTGGCCACAAACATTGGAGGCTCTTTGTAGCTAGGAAAAGGGTGTCACTATGCTTTACCCACCCATATAGAGCTAATCACATTGGAAATTTGATGACAAGACTAGCAGTTTCAAAGTTACGAGGTGATGCACCTATGAACTGAGGCACATTACAAGTTTTAGCATTGAGAAAGATCATTTTTTTGAATTCAAATAGAATGTGATCTATCCAAAATGAGATAGGTTATTATAGATCTTGACATAGATGACTTGTAGCATTTGACATTTGACCAATAGCCCCCATGTGCTATGAGTTACAACCCTCAAAATATCAACCTCTAAAAACACTTAGAGCACCTTTGAGACTCTTCAGTAAGGGGTGACCAAAAATGTTGGAAGCTCTTCATGGCTAGAATAAAGGTTTCACTAGTGGTCACCCACCCAACCAGAGCTAATCAAATTGATGATTTGATGCCAATATCAATGGTTTAAAAGTTACACAGTGATGCACCTATGAACTAAGGCACACTACAAGTTTTGGCATCAAGCAAGATTGATGTATTGAATCCAAACAGAATGTGGTATCTCTAAAATGAGATAGATTATTGTAGACCTTGAAGTGATCATCTTGTAGCATTCAATGTTTCACTAATAGCCCACATGAACTTTGAGTTGTGACCCTCAAAAAATTGACTTCCAAACACACTTAGCGCACCTTGGAGACTCTTTGGTATAAGATGGTTGCAAATTTTGTAGGCTCTTTGTGGCAAGAAAAATGGTGTCACTAGGGTTCACCCTCTCATCTGAAGCTAATGGTGGTGATGACTCTATGCCAAGATCAATAGTTTCAAAGTTACATAGTGATGCACCATTTAACTAAGGCATACTACAAGTTTTGACATCGAGCAAGATCACTGTGTTGAATCCAAAAAGCATGTGATATCTCAAAAATGAGATAGGTTATTGTAGACCCCATTTGACCCATTAAATCATGACATGTGCTCCTAGGGGTCCTAGGACCCCAAGGGACATAAGGTAATCAATGCAATTGGTCAAATGTGGTGACATGTGTTCCTAGGGAGCCTAGGACCCCTAGGGACATAGGGTAATAGATGCAAAGGGTAAAATGGGGCCATGGGCTAGCCCACAATTCCATTTGACCCATTGCATCATGATATGTATCCCTAGGGGTCCTAGGACCTCTAGGTATGTAGGGTAATTGATATAATGGGTCGAATGGGTCCATGACCCCATTAGACCCATTACATTGTGACATACATCCCTAGGTGTCCTAGGACTCCTAAGACTCCTAGGGGCTTAGGGTAATCAATGCAATCAGTCAAATGGGGTTGTGGGCTAGTCCACAACCCTATTCAACCAATTACATTGCAACATGTGTTCCTAGGTGTCCTAGGACCCCTAGTGTAGACACCTAAAAATCCTTTAAAAAATAAAGTATTTTTATTTTCTGAAAAAGTCCTGATGACATCATCATTTATTAATTAATTATTTAATTAATTTATTTATTTTTATGCCATTAAATCCCTTTATCTTAATTAAAAATATTTAATTAAGGAATCCCTCCCAAAAATGTTTAAATCTTATTTAAACATTATTTCCTTATTTATTACTTATTTAATTAATAAATTGACCAAAAATCCTTTCGAAAATAAAGTATTTTTATTTTATGAAAAAGTCCTGATGACATCATCATTTATTAATTAATTAATTATTTAATTTATTTATTTATTTTTATGCCATTAAATCCCTTTATCTTAATTAAAAATATTTAATTAAGAAATCCCTCCCAAAAATGTTTAAATCTTATTTAAACATTATTTCCTTATTTATTAATTATTTAATTAATAAATTGACCAAAAATCCCAAAATAAATTATTTATTTATTTTTTTCCGAAAAGTTGGCCAATTTCCTTAAGACCAATAACCTCTTCCAAAATCTTCTAATCCTTCTTTAATTTTGATTAAAGGCTAATCTCATCATTTCCTACCCCTAATCCCAACTCAAAATATTTAATCAAGATTAAATATTAATCCTCATGTTTATTAAAAATATTTTAATAAATATCTCCTCAACCCAAACCCTTGAAATAAATAAAACTTTATTTATTTCATAAAATCCTATCCTAGGAAGTTCTAGACACTTCTAGAAAGTCTTCATCCTCATCCAAAGCCTAGACTCTTCTAGAAGATGTCTTTAACCCTAATCCTAATCCCCTCCTAACCTTGTCACATTCCCTAAACATGGGTTAAGACTTTCTAACTCAAGCCAAAGTTAACAAATATCTCCTCCTTCACCCACCCTCATTAATTGCAATCCACTTGCCATCCACTTGCCTAGTCCTAAGCCATCTCTAACCCTTCCTCTAATCATTTTTACAACCCTAAGCAAGCTTAAAACCTCCCTAAACCCTCAAATTCGAATTTCATGGTGTCTCTCACAAATATCTTCAACCACAAAACTTTATAAAGCCCACAAAGTCATAAATGTTCTTACAAAGCACTTATGAAGGGTCTTTATGAAGATTTTATCCCTTGAGCCTCCTTTGTTGACTCATCCTTCCCCTTTCCTCCATCCTCTCACCATGTGACATGTGTCACTCCTTGATTGGTTGTAAGGAAGCACAATCCATGTGCTCTCCTCTCATGCAATATGAGCCCTCCATGAGCTTTTTCCCATCCTTGCATCCTAGCCCTTGATCCCTCAAGCCCTTTGCCTATTTAAGGAATCCTCTCCCAAGCCATTTTAAAACACAATCCATGAAGTAAAGTCATAATGCCATTTTGAGAAGCCATTTTACATCAAAACCATACACTCACACCCAAATTCCAACTTCATTTGAAGCCCTTTTTGAAGCATAAGCTTGAGCATACATCCTATCTATTTAGACAAAGCTACTCAACAAGAGAGCTTCTCATTGAGAGAGCCCATTAATGGCTCATATTCTCAATTGAGAGCTCATCTTAGTCTATCTTGAAGTTTATGAATTTTGTTTAGTTTGTAGAAGCTTTATTTAAATTTAGTTTCTATTAGCATACTAACATTGCTCATATACATTTTGGCATGCCCGGTGGGACCCCGCATGGGTCATCTTCATTAGCTTTTTTAGTCAAGTTTTGTATGTCATTTGCTGATTTTGGCTAATTTTTCTTATTTTTGTGATTGGTAGGATTGTATAAATTGGTTTTGTAGGTCCACATGAGCATGAAGAAGACAAAGGAACTCATAGTCTATCTCATAGTATTTGCAGATTTTTCAAGCTTATAGGTGGACAAAGCACTTGGAATTCTTCTTCCTCTTCTTGTCTATATTCTTCTTTTTCCATCTACTTCTTCTTCTTCTTCTTGTGGGAGATCTTGGCCATTTTATTTTTTAAGGAAGCAAAATCATACACACTTTTTTTTAGTGCTTAAAATGAACCCCCAAATCATACTTAAATCCATTAAAAAATTAAAAATTTGCAAAAAAGAAAATTTTTTTTAACAAGTGAAACTAAACCAATCCAATCATTTGCATCCTTACAACATCAAGGTTTTAGATTCATTCATGCAAAGTTAGGAACACTTCATTTTTGGAAATTTAAAAAGAACTTCAAGTTTCCATTTCAAAAGGTTCAAAATCAACACTAAGTGCACACTAAAATCTAAATCAAACTCAAAGCATCAATCAAGGATAAAATGAACCTCATTTGCAAATATTTTAAAGTCCTTCTAAAAATCTCATGAAAACTAAGAGTCCTAAATGGTTGCCAAAAAATTGTCCTAAAAGCTTTGTTATTTGTTCCAAACAAATGTCTTGTTGCAAAATCTTGAATGTTTCATAGGTTTTTCATGCATCAAAACAATCTAGGAATATCATTTTTGGGCTTAAAACATGCAAACTAGAACACAAAATCTTGAATAAAAAGAAAAGTCCAAAGAATCATTTTCACTTTTGAGTCCAAAACAATCTTGAATGATCTAAGTTTAAAACAAAGTACTTCAAAGTTCTTAAAACAACACACAAAATCTCAATCTTGAATGCTCAAAAGAAAAAACTTGAATGTTTAATCACTTGTCTTTGAATGCATGTTGCTAAAATCACTCTTGAGTGCCATGGATTAAAAGCAAGTTTGTTTTTTTTATGAATGCATGATTAAAACAACAAATCCAATCTTGAATGCCATAGATCAAATAATCATCTTTTGGGGCATAAAAAGAATCCACATTTTTGAAATCTTCTAAGTTATAAAAAAAAAAAAAAACTCTTTGAGTGAGTTTGTCGTTGGACTCACCCTGTTTAAGCACCCATCAATTTGACCATTGGTTGCGATTTCAGCACCATCTATGGGGATGGGTCCACCTAAGAGGGTTTTAAGTGCTCCACGCAAATTAAACTCCACTCACTTGAGTTTTTAGTTGCTTTTCTAAGTTAGAAAATTCCTTGAATGCACATTAGTCTCGCTAACACTTCATTTGGGCATAAAAATTGAACAAATCTTAACGTGGAGGGCCTCTGGGCATGTGCTTGACAAATTGAGTTTTACATATCTTTGTTTTGGGGCTTAAAACAAACTCACACTCAATCTTGAATGCCTAACAATCAATGAACATCACATAGTTTTGATGCATTTTCAATGACGCTCGCATTTCTTATGTTGACGATCTCTCAACTTCCATTATGCTGACGATGCTGTCAAATTGGAATGAACATTTTATGCCATAATCACAAGTGTCTTCAATCATAGCTTACAAAATCTAAATCATCAATTGGAATAAACACATGTCTTTTAAAGCCCAAGATCATGTATGTGATCTTGTTTTACACTTTTTAGGAGGCCTTCTTGGAGATTTCATCACCCCTTGGGATGACCTCAACTCCAGCGTTCCATCGGAGTATAAAAATTAGGAGGTGAATCCAAAGACACCTCTCTTGGAATCAAGATTTTGTCACTCGGGCTAAGCCTCAAGGAACTTTATACCCTTGAGAAGTGAAAGAGGAGAAGTGGGTTACCACTCCTCTCGGTTGTGTGACATCTTTTTGGTTTCATCTACGAATTTGGGCCTCACGTACCTTGTGTATATCGAGGACTCCCTAGCTATAACAAATTTCATCCTTGTAGAAAGCTTCCTAGGATGTTGGTGTGTTTGACGTGCTTGCTCCAAAATTTTGTTTGCTTGTTTGTTCATAGCTTTTGAATGAATGTTTGCCAACTTTGGTCAAAATCCCCAAAAAACAAAAATCTCCCAACTCAAGGCATACTTAGTGTAGTCACTGCCTCATCAAAAATTCATCCAAGCTCCCCCGCTACAACCAAATCTATCTAGTTCCTTGCTTTAGAACAATCCCAAATCCAAAGTCTCTCCAAAATATCCCCCCTAGCCAGCTAGCAACCCAATCCAAAATCAAACCCAAGCCTTTAGAGAGTTGTTGTCATTCTGCTAGAATTTGCTATCCAATCAATCTGACCAATCCACCAGCCTCACCAAGGTTATCCCTTTGACAGAGATTTGTCTAGGGTAATCTAGCTTTGTCACTTGTTATCCCTCATCACCTTGAGCTAAAGGTTGGGATCCACAAGTGGTCAATCTCGTGTCATGCCCATAGGATCATTAGTCTATCCTTAAGTTGACACAATCTCCACCAATCCAACTCATAGGAAAGTAAAACTCTCACTTTTTGATAGCATGCCCTTGAAGTCTTCCATCCACAGGAAAGCCAAAAATCTCTAGCCAATCCTCCTTAGGTTTATCATACAGCTTTGACTCTCCCTAGAAAATCCTTCATTAGCCAATCCAAAATCTGAGATTAATCCAAATCCAACCATGAGCTTCCGTGTTCATCCATATGCAAGACCCCATCCCCATCTGACTCATCATCAAAACATGAAATCCCAAACCTATCATGATGTGTTTGGTCATATTTTCCTTGCTCCCGCCACCTCCTATTCCAATGATGATGAAAATCTTGTTGACTATGATGGGTATCTTGAGAGCCTTAGAGGCCTTCCACCAACCATCCCCCAAAATCCAAGAGTTATTCCAAACTATCTAGTCATGCCATCTGATATCCCAGCTTCTCCTCCATTACCCAATCAACCAAGCTTCCAATCTTCCACCCCCATCACACTAGCTATTTGTGTCAATCCACCTCCACCTCTAACACATGAGTCTCCAAGGAATCTCCTAGAGGAAATACAAGAAAAGTTGCCTCCAACAGTCGATAAGCCATGTCATCTAATCCAACCATATGAAGTAGTCAGTAATGAAGCTTCCCCATCTATAATATCACCTCCATCTCCCATAGCTATCATCCCCATACCACCCATTGAATCGCTCAAAATCCCATCCACATCTCCTCCTCCAAGCATTATCCAAATCCCATATAATGAACCTCATGCATCCACTCCCATCCATTCCTATCAAGATCTTGTCCAAAAGCATGTTGAAATATCCTCTGACAGAACAGCAGATCCTGCCATCCCACTTATTCCCCTACATGATCCACTTTTACCATCCCCTCCATATCTAAATCCTACCATCTTCCTTACTCCATCTCAAGATCCCTTTCCCTCATCCCACCCAACTCAAGATCCTATCCTCCCATCTCCTCTACTTCATGATCATACATCTCCGATAATCCATGATGACAGATCCATTGAAGAAGAACTAATTATCATATCCGAAGCTCCAACTCCTTCAGCTATTAATGGACTCACATCTTGTGTTCCAAATAATGAACATCATATTGAAAAAAGAAATGAAAATGTATTTATAGATGTTGGTATCCCTGCTATTCCTGCATGGTCCCAAGTCCTTCCATCTCCACCCCAAAGTTCCCATCCATCTTATTCCGCATCTATTTTGGGCCCTCATCCTACTCCTTATCTCCAACCCTCCATTTTGGGTCCATATATCCCTTATCTAAATCCCACACCCTTTCCATCCATTTTGGGTCCTTACATACCTAATATGAATCCTTTATCCTCTCCATCTATTTTGGGACCTACACCTTCACCATTTCTATCTATTTTGGGCCCATATCCTTCCTTCCCTCCATCCATTTTGGGCAATTATATCCATCCATATCCTATGTTCCAATCTATCCTTCCATCCCCTCAAATCCACTAGCTAGATCATCAAAGGCACTCACCCTTGAATCCCTTCCAACCTTTAAATCCTATCACTCCATCAATTATCCCTCCATCTCCTCCATGCTCTTGTTCCCATCCCATGGCTAATAGAAGCATATTGGATGCCAAAATACAAAAGCATAAATCCAAAAATCCACAAAAATCCAAGTCTCAACATGTCCCTTCTAAAATACATGTTCAAAACAAGAAACATTTAATCCCAATCAAAGAAAAATTCAAGAGGCCATAAAAGCCCAAGCTAAAAAAGCCAAAAATCATGTGGATACCCAAGATGATCATAAAAGAAATGCATCTCAAAGAAAAATCTCAATTGGCATCCATTCATGCTACTCAAAAAGCCTCATCCATCCATCCTTCATCCAAATCCCCATATAAGCATCCTTCATCCCCCCAATCCACTTTTAGTCCATATGCTTCTTATCCTAAATTTCCCATCCTCCATCTTCCAACTCTACTTTTAGTCCTTATCTTTCTCTTCCTCCATTTTCTCCTCAACCTTGCTCAAAACCATCTTTCCCACTACTTTATCACCTCTCAAGGTGTGTGCCAATGATGATCTTTCCATTTTCCTCATCCATTTACCCACAAGCCTTATGTCTTTGCATCCATTATCTGTCAAACTCCCACTCACCATTCCTCTTGTTCAATCCAATCCTTTTTCATCCATCCTACCAACATCTATGAGCCAAAAATAGCTGAAGAAATCCAAAATCATTCCAGCTAAGTCCAAAGTCAAAAAGTCAAAAAAAAGTAAAGAAAAATAAAGCGTCCACTGGTGAAAACTTGGCAATTCAAGCACCTTGAACAAGTACCATGATGAAAACTTGGCAAACAAGCGTCATGCGTAATCCCGCCATCCCTAGCTTAGCCTATCACACTCATGCTTTTGGTCATCTCTTGACATCCAACTCCATCTTCCAATCTATCCACCTATCCTCCACCCTCTAGCTTCCATCTCACATCATCCACTTATCTCCTGCAGTTTCAGCCAACCATTATAGCTATCATCCATCTCCCTAGCCCCTTCAGATTTTTCCATCCTAGCTTTAATCCTATTACATCCATCATAAGACCTCCTTCCACATGTTATCTTCTGATTGGGGGCACTATATTCCTTGGAGATCTTGTCTTGTCCATCCTCCCTTGTCATTGGTATCTAGCTCTAGGCTATCCTCATGCAAACCCAATGTCATCTCTTTATATCCATCATAATCCTAGCTATCTACCATCCTATCCAGCCATCTCATCCTACTCCTCTAGCTATCCTTGGTCACAAAATCTCTCATCATCATTGGATGCATCCTGCCAAATCCATATCTTTCACTATCACCCCACCCTTAGCTTTCGCACAACATCGAACCATCCCACTATCCTAAATCCTGAGCTTTTTCCTGCTTGTAACTATCTTGGTCTGTTAGCTTGTACCATATCTTGATTAGCTCACTTGTAAAAATCTTGGTCAGTCAGCTTGTACATCCTCTTTAGCTTAGTACCATTGCATCTATCCAGCGTTCATGTCAGTTCACCCTTGATCAGCATCTTGCACCCATCGCACATCTTGGTTAGCTATTCCAATGCATCCTTTGGCTAGATTTCCTATCACCAAAGTGTTATCTTTCTTAGTTCAGCTTGCTAGATGCATCACTCATCCAAATCCACCAGCTTAGGTGCTCTTTGATAGGTCCTTGCAGGATATAGCTTTCCTCATGTCTGATCTTGGTCTGTTAGTACCTCATCCTACCCATCTCGTTGGCAAACGGTTCTCTTTTGAATTTTTGCTTTCTTTTGATTTGGACTCTTCCCTATTGGGTCTTGAAATATCTTTTTCAAGAAATCTCCTTGTTCCCTCCTCAAGGTTGCCACAATATTCCATATCATGCTATACTTTGAATGGGGCAATCAGAGTGTAAGGTCTTGATCATGTCTTTTGCTTGTTTTCTTTTTTGCTTGTGGGTTACCCAGTGTCGTTTCCACACTACTTCCTCTGGGATTCATGTGTGATACTGGGGCAATCCTTGTGTGTTTGTTTTGAGTCAATTTGTCAGTCCTCTGGACAGTTGGTGAAAAGGCCTTGATGTTCTTGGTAACCTTGGCAATTAACCAATAGTCCTATAGAAAATCTAGTGCTCAACTACATGGTGGTACTTCTCTTTAAAGTATCCCCCCCGCTCAAAAAGCTTCAATGGTTTTCCTTCATCTCCATTATCCCCCATCCATATCTAGCATCCATCTCTCCTACCCCAGCTTATGCATCAGTATCTCTTTGAATCACTCCTCACCTTTAGCTTTAGGGATCCACAATCCTAGTCTTAGGAATCCACCAATCCAAATCAATCCACCAAGCCTCATCTTTTGAGATCCACAATCCTAGTCCTAGGGATCTCCAAAACCCATCTTCTGCCAATCTGACTCTTTGAAATCCTATTGCATCAGCTTTATAATCCCCTCATCCATCTCCCTATCTTGGATTCCTTTTATAGCGCTCCGCTCCTTCATCCTCTGCAATCCCTGAGATCTTAAGCTTGCTTCCTCTTGTGCCTCTGATTCTCCCTTTATCATTCTCCCATAGTGAGAGTTTGAGCTAACCAAACCTCTTCTCTTAAGCAAATCTGAGTCTTCTTGCTCATCTCAGATTCTTGTCCTTTTCAAGAAGTCGTCGAGCCTCGCTTTCTCTCCCCACCGCCTTCTTGAGGGGGCATCTCACAGTCCATTCTCTCCTCTTCTGCTCTAGCCTTGGGCATATTATTTTCTTATCTTTGATGCCATGCCACTTGCGGCATCACATCAAAGAGGGGTAAAATGTAGACACCTAAAAATCCTTTAGAAAATAAAGTATTTTTATTTTCTGAAAAAAGTCCTGATGACATCGTCATTTATTAATTAATTATTTAATTAATTTATTTATTTTTATGCCATTAAATCCCTTTATCTTAATTAAAAATATTTAATTAAGGAATCCCTCCAAAAAATGTTTAAATCTTATTTAAACATTATTTCCTTATTTATTAAATATTTAATTAATCAATTGACCAAAAATCCTTTAGAAAATAAAGTATTTTTATTTTCTAAAAAATTCCTGATGACATCATCATTTATTAATTAATTAATTAATTTATTTTTATGCCATTGAATCCCTTTATCTTAATTAAAAATATTTAATTAAGAAATCCCTCCCAAAAATGTTTAAATCTTATTTAAACATTATTTCCTTATTTATTAATTATTTAATTAATAAATTGACCAAAAATCCCAAAATAAATAATTTATTTATTTTTTCCCAAAAGTTGGCCAATTTCCTTAAGACCAATAACCTCTTCCAAAATCTTCTAATCCTTCTTTAATTTTGATTAAAGGCTAATCTCATCATTTCCTACCCCTAATCCCAACTCAAAATATTTAATCAAGATTAAATATTAATCCTCATGTTTATTAAAAATATTTTAATAAATATCTCCTCAACCCAAACCCTTGAAATAAATAAAACTTTATTTATTTCATAAAATCTTATCCTAGGAAGTTCTAGACTCTTCTAGAAAGTCTTCATCCTCATCCAAAGCCTAGACTCTTCTAGAAGATGTCTTTAACCCTAATCCTAATCCCCTCCTAACCTTGTCACATTCCCTAAACATGGTTAAGACTTGCTAACTCAAGCCAAAGTTAACAAATATCTCCTCCTTCACCCACCCTCATTAATTGCACTCCACTTGCCATCCACTTGCCTAGTCCTAAGCCATCTCTAACCCTTCCTCTAATCATTTTTAAAACCCTAAGCAAGCTTAAAACCTCCCTAAACCCTCAAATTCGAATTTCATGGTATCTCTCACAAATATCTTCAACCACAAAACTTTATAAAGCCCACAAAGTCATAAATTTTCTTACAAAGCACTTATGAAGGGTCTTTATGAAGATTTTATCCCTTGAGCCTCCTTTGTTGACTCATCCTTCCCCTTTCCTCCATCCTCTCACCATGTGACATGTGTCACTCCTTGATTTGTTGTAAGGAAGCACAATCCATGTGCTCTCCTCTCATGCAATCTGAGCCCTCCATGAGCTTTTTCCCATCCTTGCATCCTAGCCCTTGATCCCTCAAGCCCTTTGCCTATTTAAGGAATCCTCTCCCAAGCCATTTTAAAACACAATCCATAAAGTAAAGTCATAATTCCATTTTGAGAAGTCATTTTACATCAAAACCATACACTCACACCCAAATTCCGAATCCATTTGAAGCCCTTTTTGAAGCATAAGCTTGAGCATACATCCTATCTATTTAGACAAAGCTACTCAACAAGAGAGCTTCTCATTGAGAGAGCCCATTAATGGCTCATATTCTCAATTGAGAGCTCATCTTAGTCTATCTTGAAGTTTATGACTTTTGTTTAGTTTGTAGAAGCTTTATTTAAATTTGGTTTCTATTAGCATACTAACATTGCTCATATACACCTAGGACATAGGATAATTGATACAATGCATTGAATGGTGTTGTGGGCTAGCCCACAACCCCATTTGACCCATTGCCCATGACCCCATTCAATCCATTGCATGGAAAAATGTGTCCCTAGGGATCCTAGGGCCCTTAGTGACATAGGTTAACTGATGCAATGGGTTGAATGGGGTTATGGAGTAGCCCATGACCCCATTTAACCTATTGCATGGTTACATGTGTCCCTAGGGACACAAGGTAATCAATGCAATGGGTCAAATATGGTCATGAGCTAGCCTACAACCTCATTCAACCCATTCCATGGAGAAATGTGTCCCTAGGTGCCCTAGGGCCCATAGGAACATAGGGTAATTGATGCAATGTTACATCCTAACATGTGTCCTTAGGGGTCCTAGGATCCCTAAGTGCATAAGAAATGGGTTGAATGGTGTTCTAGGCTAGCCCACAACCCTATTCAACCCATTGCATTCTAAAATTTGTCCCTAGAGCTCGTACGACTCCTAGGAACATGGGGTAATTGTTGTAATGAGTCAAATGGGTCATGGGCTAGCCCACAACTCTATTCGATCCATTGGATTGAGACATGTATCACTAGGTGTCCTACAACCCCTAAGGGAATAGGGTAATCAATGAAATGGGTTGAATGGGGTCATGTGCTAGCTAATGACCCCATTCAACCCATTTCCCATGACCCTATTTTACCCATTGCATTGTGACAGGTGTCCCTAGGGTTCATAGGACCCCTAGGGACATAGAGTAATTGATGCCATGGGGTGAATGGGGTTGGCGGCTAGCCAACCACCCCCTCTGACATAGATTACAACCTAAAATATGTCCCTAGGGGCCATAAGACCCCTAGAGACATATGGTAATCGATGCAATAGATTGAATGTGGTTTTGGGCTAGCCCACGACCCCATTCAACCCATTGCATCATGACATGTGTCCCTAGGGGTCCTAGCACCCCCAGAGATATACGGTAGTTTATGCAATGGGTTGAATGGCATTGTGAACTATCCCACAACCTCATTTTACCCTTTGCATCACTACATGTATCTTTAGGGTTCCTAGGAGCCCTAGGTACATAGGGTAACTGATGTAATGGGTAGAATGAATTCTACCCATTGCATCACACATGTGTTCATAGGGGTCCTAGGACCCCTAGGGACATAGTTTATTCATTTCAATAGGTTAAATGGGGTTGTAGGCTAGCCCACAATCCTATTTGACCCATTTTATTGTGACATGTGTCCTTAGGGGTCCTAGGACCCCTAGGAACATAGGTTAATCAATGTAATGGGTCAAATGGGGTCATGGGCTAGCCAATAACCCCATTCGACCCATTACCTAGTGAGATGTGTCCCTAAGGGTCCTAGGAGCCCTAGTGACATATGGCTATTTATGCAATGGGTCAAAAGGGGTCATGGGTTAGCTCACTACCATATTTGACACATTGCATGGTGACATGTGTTACTAGGTGCCCTAGGACCCCTAAGGTCATAGGGTTATCAATACAATGGCTCAAATGGGGTTGTGGGCTAACCCACAAACCATTACATTGTGACATGTGTCCTTAGGGGTCCTAGGACCCTTAGGAACATAGGGTAATCAATGCAATGGGTTAAATGTGGTCTTGGGCTAGCCCATGACCCCATTCAACCCATTACATTGTGACATTTGTGCCTAGTTGTCCTAGGACCCATAGGGACATAGGATAATCGATGCAATGGGTCCATTTGATCTGGTACATTTTGACATCTATCCCTAGGGGTCCTAGGACCCCTACATAGATATGGTAATCAATGCAATGGGTCGAATGAGGTTGTGGGCTTGACCATGACCCCATTTGACCCATTGCATTATGACATGTGTCCTTAGAGGTCCTACCACCCCTATGGACATAGGGTAACCAATGTAATGCATCAAATGGGGTCATGTGCTAGCCCACAAGCACATTTCATTCAGACAAAGGATAATCAATGCAATGGGTCAAATGAGGTCATGTGCTAGCAAACCACCCCATTTGACCCATTGCCAACAACCCCATTCGACTCATTTCATGGCAACATGTGTCCTTAGGGGTCCAAGCACCCTAGGGACATAGAGTAATTGATCATATTATAGTAATATATGTAATAAAATATATTTAATATAATAATAATAATAATATATAGATAGTATTTATAATATTATAGAAATATATAAATACTATATAATAATTATAGTAGTATGATCCTAATATACTACCTAATCATATTTAATATCATATATAATATTATTACAATAATGTTTTAATATAATGCAAAATAATAATAAATAATAAATAATATTATTCAAATATAGCATTATATCTTAAATGTGAAAACATATTTAAATATCTTTGTTAGCTTTTGTTTAAAATGTACAATTAGTTCCCCAATTCTCAATTTTTATTTATTTTTTTCCTGCCACATTTTGGGTACTTGATTTGAGAACAGGTACCCAATTAGGCTTGGTATTTACCAAACCTCTTTTGTCAACTCAAAAAATGTATTTGAGACATTCTTCTATGACATTTAAACTTTGACTAACCATCTAACAATATTTTTTTCATCCAAATTCAATGAAATGAAAAGGGTTTTTTGATAACACTCTCAAGATTCCATTGATATAATTGTTGTCAAATTATGAGTTTGATAACTATTTATTAGTTAATTTTTAATGAAGATGTCTATAAACAACTAATTGACACACTAATTACAAAATAGCTATAACTTTCAAATGATATAACATGTTTGAAATCCAAAAGTTGCATCACATTTTATGCTTCACCTAGTATAAGAAAAAATAAATAATAATTTTGTAAATTTTTCAACTAGTTAAGGTGATTAGACATGGGAGTTTTTTTATTCTGAAAATGTTATAGAAAATTGATATTTGATTATTTATTTGGAATAAAAATACTCAAAAATATGCATCACATCTAGGCATGAGTCTAATTTTTATATCTATAATTATATACAAAATTATTATCATTTGATTTTGATTAAGATAGTTAGACATACACCTACCTTTTATTTTCATCCTAAAAATTTTGTAGTACTGCATTAAAATCCAAAATTTTGACAAATCAAATATTTTTTTCTTGAGGTAAGGTCTAGTAGTTTAGAAACTACATTAAATTTACTATAGAGTCTTTCCTTACAACTTTTTGATATAAATCCTATAACTACTTCAAAATTATGTGACAAGTTAACATAACGCTAATTTGTTGATTTTTCACTACCACTTAAGGCCATAGTTTGTTTGACCATGATCCTACACATTCCCATATTTGATTTCTCAAAAAATGTAAAATTAATAAGTTATTAAAATTTTAGTTAACCATACTATTTATTGTTTAGATACTGATTTGTCTTAAAAAATATTGTAAAAATAATAAATTAAATCATATCAGTATAAAATTTACATTTTTCGAATCTAGACAGAAAGTACTATAATGGGTTTTTTCTTTGTCAAAAAAATCATTCAAAAAGTCCTCCAAAGAATTACGACAAGGCATAAATTTCATTTTCCTATGCGTTCTATTAAAAATTCTCTAGAATAATTGAGAGGGGGGTGAATCAGTTATTCAAGGTCCAAATGTCCAATTATAACTTTTTCATCAAGTAAAGTGAGCGTTTAAAACTATTCATTCATCCAAGCTTAAAATTTCCTACTTAGCAAGTTATCATAAATCAAGATGCAAGCATAACACATAAAAATATCAACACATAACACAGTGATTTATGTGGAAACCCAATTTGGGAAGAACCACCAATAAAATGCTAGTCAATTCTCTCTCTTCTAAAGTGATGCCCTATGAAAGGCCTACCCTATTAAAGGCTACAACACACTATTAAATGTGACCTAGTTAAAAGATTTAACCACCTTGTTATAAGTGGGCTTGGTTAGAGGACTTTAGAACATTCACTTAGAATGCCACCTTGTTAAAGAATTTACAAATGGTTGTTAAACCAACCTAAGTCTATAGGATTTTTACCCCAACTAATAGAATTCCTAGAGAGTAACAATAAGGGTTTTTGACTTGATTATAGTTCACAACTTATCTTGTAGATTTTAGATCTCTATTCAACTCTTCACAATTTGCCTAGCTTTCAGTCTCTGCAACTCTAACAACTTTTCCTCCTTTCAAGCTTTGTCTCCTTGAGTCTTCATGCTCGATATACCAGTGCAATCTCCAATATAACCACTAATTTAAGTAGTCTCTATGCTCTATTCTTTCTTCTCCTTGATGCCTTCTCCTTGACACCTTTCAACCACTTTGCACTTTGGGTACCCAACAGCTCTTGCTTCTTGGCTTGTGACTCCTTAAATAGAAGTCTAGAATTTCTTTTCCTACTCAATTCTTCTATCCTTTAATTTTTGTTCGAATTGATTAGGTAGGATTCATTGAATCTAACCCACATCTTGTTCCTTCTAGAAATATCATGAAGAATCCTCTTGAATTTGCCTAAAAACAATTTATGTAAAATTATGTTCCTCTAGCTCATCATCCTTATCCTCCAACTGGTTCACAAAATTCATGGTAACAAACTTGTTGGCTCAGATTTGGAAAATCTTTGACTTTTCTAATAATGCAGTAGCTTGTTACTATTGAAATCCTGATGCTCGATACATACTATGTTACTTTGCATCAACTACATTTACTGATGCTTGATAGCTACCATGGATTCACTTAGCATCCACTAAGTTTTTTTGATGCTCAACACCTATTACTTTTCTCGACACTTAAACACGCTTAGCTCCTTCTGTATCACTTCACACACACTAGATTTTTCATTTTCTCGACACTAACTAAAAATCTGCTTGGCTTGAACTAGCTTTCTTGGCACTCACTAGTGAACTTAGTTAAGCTTTCTAGTTAACCTTGTTGCAACTTATTCCTCCAATGTTTCTAAGTGTGACCCAGCTCTGTATCTTTAAGTATGTTATCAATACATCATTTAACCATTGTCTTAACTAATCCTTGCACTTGATTACAAAACCATAACTCAACCTTTCCCTTAGGTGCTTTTAATGCATCTTGTTGATTAAATCCTCTTCATCAATAAACTAAGTGATAGTACTTGGATCTTATAAGCAATTGTCATTCCAAAAAATAGTAGGATTGACATCAATGACAAACACAATGATTGAAAATATTCTTTAACAATAATCTTCCCTATTTGGAACAATCTCCCTCTTTGATAGTATTCATTTTCATTCAAATTTCCAATAGCTTCACCAAAGTTTTGTTGGCACAGGCATAGGCCTTGTCCTACCAAGCCATTCTCAAGCCAAACATTAGTGCAACCCATGGTATTCAAAATTCAAACTTTAAGAAATAGGCACATGTTTCAAGATGAGTACTCATTTCTAAAAGTGGGTAAACATGATGTTTTAGGCAACAAAAAATAGCATTTTGAATTTTATAGAAATGAGTACCCATTTCGAAATGGGTATCCATTTTTTAAATTTAGGATTATGCATTTAAGCCTAAAGTGGGTACCCATCTTTTGATAAATGGGTACTCATTTCTAGTGATAGAGTTTTTCCCTCAATGAATTCCATGGTTTTGGTACTCAATTTCTTGCATTTACCCATTTAACATCTCTTGAAACATTATTTATGATAAGGGTATTCCATGGTTCCTCTATTGACCCTAAAGATAATCTTAATATTGTTAATTAGTGCAAAAAACTTAATCATTTACATGGCAAAGTTGGTCGGTCAGCATTGTGACTAAGCAGCTATTAAGGTTGAGCTACATCAAGAAGAAGTGTATGAGTTTAGTGTGTGTTGAGGTAGATACACTTTCCAAGCACATCAATAGTCACTAAGTATTACAATTGTTGTTGATTTGTACATACGAGCCAAGAAATTTAGAGGTTAAATTAGTATAAGAAAACTGTAGTTCATGCCAAGGGACAACATAAAAAATTAGCACAATTGAGCCTCAAGAATGTATATGTGCTAAGTTATATAGTTTGAGTATACATGTTTTAAATGGCACAAAATATGTTAACCTCATAATGGTTTTTGACACTTGAGTGCCAATACACTTACCTACTCTATATTGGATCTGAGTACACGATGCATGTCGAGCCACAAAAAATGCTAAGTTAGGAAAGACTTCAGGTGCCGAGTGATCTTCATGTACTGAGTAGTTTTCAGATGTCGAGTAAAGATCAGATACCGAGTGTTAACAAGTGCTGAGCAACATAAGGTGCCGAGTGTTAACAAGTGTCGCGCAACATAAGGTGCCGAGTATTAACAAGTTTCGAGCAACATAAGCTTCCGAGTGTTAACAAGTGCCTAGTAACATAAGGTGTCGAGTGATACAATTTTGTTTAGGTGCCGAGCTATCCAGGAAATAGCATGTGCCGAGTATCAGCAATACTTCAAGAGCTGAGTAACTCAGAATATCAGCATAAGAGTTTTTAATTGCATAAACTATGATGCAAATAGTTTTTGCAGCCAACATAAGGTTAATCTCGAAGGATTTAGTGATGAGATCGAATCTTTTATTTTTCCTATGCAATCTATATGCAACCAATAAGAAAAATGATGAAGGCATGCAACCAATAGAAGAAGTGCAAATAATAAGTGAAAAATTAAGATTGAATATGGATCATAGATCCATACCTAACCCTAAATCCTCAAATGTCTTTATAAGGAAGACAAAATTTCATTGTAAACATATGAGTGGACATACAAGGGTGCACAAGGAAATCTATTTTTAGAAGCGAGGGTTATAAGATCACAAAAGGATCAAGATCAAATAAAGTGAAATAGGTGCCTGCATTCAGCAATCAAGGATTGTAATCTATCAAGTTCATTATACGTAATAGTTTCTAGCAATTGTATTAGAATGAAAATCCTATGGTGATAGGTTAGCTTAATAGCTATTTCGTAGATCCTTTAATTAGGT
This sequence comes from Cupressus sempervirens, assembly GCA_028749045.1. NCBI lineage: Eukaryota > Viridiplantae > Streptophyta > Pinopsida > Cupressales > Cupressaceae > Cupressus > Cupressus sempervirens. The sequence continues at coordinate 814,343,416 of CM053786.1, forward strand.
GATTAAATCTTTTAACAGGGTGATACTTCATGTAAAGTGTTTGTAAAGCCTCTAACCAGGTCACTATTAATAAAGTGTAAAGCCTTTAACAGGGTAGGCCTTTAATAGGGTAGACCATTAGAAGTGGTTGAACAATATTGTTGCAGTAATTTTTGTGGGTATCATCCCCACCCCAGTTTTACCTTCTTATTCCTGGAGGTTTTCTAGGTTACCAAATTCTAGTGTTATGAGTTGTTGATGCATGTCTTAGTTTCATGTTTACTGGATGTATTTACATGCATGCAATTTACTTTCAGTTAAAAGTTTTATTTGTTAAAGTGTGATACTTTTGATTCACCCCACCCCACCCCCCCCCCCCCCCCCCCCCCCCCTCATAAGTATTCTTTCCATATTTGAATATTCCAACAAAAATCTTAGGTAAAATATTTTTCTAAGCATGATCCATGTTTTTAAGATGTAGATAAATAGTAAGGAGGTAATTACACCTATGACACATCATTGATCCCTATGTAATGTGATGGACCAAACAAAAAAGTGCAAAGGTAAAATTACAAAAGGAATGAATGTGGATCATTGATTGTGATGTAGAAGATTCATTAGATGGCTATAAAAGAAGGGTTTCAAGCCATAATTTCTTGTTGCAAGTAAGAGGAATGTGTGAATGTGAAGTTAAAGAAAAATTACCAAGTTGTGAAGTAAGGTGATTGAGCAATGTAGTGAAGAGATATTGCAAATAAGTCACAAAGAGGTTATTATAGTTAAGATAGAGCGGATCTTTTATTAGTATCTAAGTGTGTGTTGAAGGATCAAGGTATGATTACATTCTAACAAGTGTATCAAATGAATCTCATAACAAAGTGGTCCTAATAGGCCTATTGTAAATCTCTTATCAAATTACTCAAGTAATAGTGAAGTTCAAATCATTTAATCAAGGTAGACTTAATAGTATTTTAAGATCTTAACAGAGAAGACCCCTTGTAGGGTAGATAATCAAAAGTGATCAAATTGTAGCCCTAATAGACACTATATTATTGTAGTAGTGAATATTTTGTAGGTGTCATACCCACTTCAGATTTACCTTCACATTGGATGGTTTCTATGTTACCAAATCATGTGTTATGTGTTGATTACTTGTTTATGTTTTTAATTCACACAAGTAGATGGTAGATCTAATATTACATATTATTACATGATGATTCATAGTTAAAAAGGTGTGTGGAGAAATAAGTTTTATATGGTTTATGTCTAAAATGCTAAAAGTTTTAAAGATCCTCATTCATCCCCCCTCTTAATATCTTACTTTAACATTAGATTTCCAAAAATTGGTATCAGAGTTGAGTTCTCTAAGAAAAAATTTTAACCACTTGAGAATAAAAGATCTTAGAGATGGAAGCCTACAAGCTAGGAAAGGTGATTGAGAATCAGAAGCTTGACTTGCAAGTTCTTTAGAACAAGTTAAGGTTGCAAAGTAGGAATTGAAGAAATTCTTGAAAAGAAGGAAAGAGATGACAATCCAACGAAATGACACATGATACCAGGGAGAAATAATTGAAGACATATGTTATGAAGGAAGATCTAGTCGAAAAAATGCAACAATAGAAGATCTATTGCATAAGAATAGCATTCTAAATGAAGATAGAAGAGTACTCATGAGAGAACATGAAATACATGTCTCAATAAGGCTATGTGAAGTTATTGAAAAAAAAAATGTTGAAGAAGACAAGGTAATGGATATGAAGACAAGAGGAAAATGACTACAAGACTTTATGAGAGAATGAATGAAGTAAAAAGGATGAAACATAATCAATTTGACATGGTCAATTAGTTATTTAGTGTTGTCCATTAAATTGTAAGGAAGGTGAAAGAGATTGAAGATCTAATATTAGAGTATAATCAACTAAAAAATGAATTCAAAGCTAAAAAGGAAATCATTGAAAGAATGACCAAATTTGAAGAGGCCATGAGACAACTTGATGAATAGGTAAGAGCACAAAGAAGACCTCATGATACTACTAGACTAGGGTATATTGAGTTCATATCATCTACTGAGCAAGGAGAGTCATCAAAACATGGAGAATAATGAATGCTAAACAAAAGAGCAAGAAGCATACATGATATCACTATGGAAAATCAATTCATAAGTATTTTTTTTGCAATTGCAAAACTATCAAGTCCAATCATGAGCCAAAATTCAAAGATTATTACTTTAATCGCAACAAACATGGGCATCAAAGAAATGATTTTAGATCAAAGAATAGTAAGACATCGATCACATCTAGATTTGAAGGTTAATGTCAGACATGTTAGAAGTATGGTCACGAGGAACAATATTGCAAATCTAATGCAAAATATAGTTGGAGACCTAAAGGCCAAATCAATGCAACTAGGAAAGGTAATGCAATAAACTAGGATTACCATACTTTGGTTACTTGTTACTTATGTGGAAAGTATGGAAACATTGTATATAATTGTGAAATGATATACATATAAGAGGAAGGATAAGAAATTGGAGAAACTTTGGTTTAGTATGCTTTCACTATTAGAGAAGCTAGATGAAGAGAACAATAGAAAAGAACGGGTTAATTATGAACAGGCAAGAAGCTAGATGAATCAAACCTAGAAGAAGAAATATGATGAAAAGAGCACTAAAAATGGTGAAGTTATGATCACCCAATGTAATGGATCACATGATTCCAACACCCCAAACTTTGATATAGAGGTATGTATGTAACCATATTTCAAATTGTTAATTCATACATTAGTTCCTAAGATTGAATGCATAAGAGTCCAAATTAGTATAATATTAGATGTATAAGGGAAAATTTGTGGTGTGAAGAGTGTATATGTTTGGATGTCACATTGAAGCATTAGTGATGGTTGAGTGTTAGTATTGAAGTTTGATAAGTGTTAAGTCACTAAGAAAAGTTGTTAGTATAGATCGAGTCATAGTTTCAACTAAGTTTAGTTAAAGAAGTCTGAATTATTATTGCCATGATTTATAGTATTGGCTGAGACAATTATTATACACCAACCAAATGTATAGAGCATTATGAGGCCCTAGATTTAATTTTCAATCTAAATAGAAATTTTACTATTCATTTTGATTACATTGTATTTAAGTTTTTCAAGACTAAATCATTACAAGCTAGAGTTGTCATTGAACCAAAAGATTGACTTATTAATCCCTAATACAACCACTAGACTTATAGAACATGGGAGGTAGTTAATCCATGTCATGAATCCTAAAGATGAAGGCTGATGGTTAGTCCAACAATGCCCTCCTTAGTGTTACTTGAGGAGATTTGAACATGTGACGAAGCTCTAATATCACTTGTTACAAGCTAGAGTTGTCATTGCAGCAAAAGATTAACTTGTCAATACCCAATACAACCACTAGAATTATAGAACATAGGAGGTGATTAAGATATGTCATGAATCCCAAAGGGGAAGGATAGTAGTTAGTCCAACATAAATAGAGTCCAACTGATTTAAGAAGTGTTGAAGGAATCTCTAACATTTGTGTGTGTATTTTTTATATTTGAATTATGAGATTTTGTGTTTTGACCAAGTGAATAAGATTTTAAAGATCAAGCTTGAAGTGTTAAAATGGTATCCAATTTGTCTACAATAGAGAAGAAGATTGAATCAAAAGTTAGTAGTGTTCAATTGATTAGGAATGAAGTTGCTAATCCACCTAAATTCAAATCTTATTCGAATATTATGGTGAAGGGGGATACATAAGTTGATCTATCCTTGATCCTACCAATATTCATCTTGATTCATGACGTGTGATCTTGTGGCATGTGCAAAATTGGTGAGGTAGGAGATTTTGAATTGAGAAATGTATATGAAAAATTGTGTGTTGATGGAAAGTTAAAGAAGAACATAAACACAACATGAAGAAAGCGCTAACTCATGCCTAAATTTTATAAGGGTTTTTTAAATTGAATGGATTAAAGTTGTATTAAGATGAATCCATGACATTGAGATATGGTTGGAAGTTGAATCTATCTAGATTAAGAAGTAGATCACACATTGAGTCACTGGATACCCTATCACAAATAAGATCGAGAATTTTTTCTTCGATAGGAAGAATTTGATTAAGGAAAACACACTAGAAGTATTGAATAAGAAAGGTATGCAACTATTTCCACCATTACTAATGTTGAGATTGAGTTTTTAGTGAGGGTTATAGTTCATAAATTCTATTAGTCTAGCTGACTAGATAGTGTACCCTATATTGTAGTAGACATAGCATTGAGGATTATGAAGAAAGATCATAACTATGACTTATCAAGTTGTAATTGACACAATTGTCTAAGAATTTGGAAAGCATTAGAAAAGAAGAAAATATTATGTGTAATTTTGGTTCACTGCTTGTTTGTAAATTCTTTTATGTATATAATTATTTTCCTACCATTGGAAATGTTACATGGAACAAGAAGAAGCTAGTAACTCAAAAAAATTATGAGTTCATTAAGGATTTAGGCAATAATCCTGAGAAAGTAATGTATGGTTACTTTGAAGAGTTTAAGGAAAAGATGAAAAATAGGACAAAGATTCCTCAATTCTTTGGTGGATAAATATTATGATGATGTATGTTTCTTAGTGGATACTAATTGGACATATTAGCATATTAAGAATAATTAAGAGGGGTGGGGAAGTGAATTAGTTGTCCAAGGTCCATATGTACTAGTTGAACAAAAAAACACTTAAAACAACTTTAGATCTTATCATTCCATTTCTCGATCTCTTCTATAAACTTTTAGTAACATTACCTAGTTGTCCACTATTCAAAAATAACAAACTTGCAAAATATAAACATTAATTAGAAAAACATCATAATAACATCCACATAAATTTGACACTATGATTTAACGTGAAAATCCAATTTGGGAAAAATCACCAACAACATGTTACCAATTTTTACTCTTTTGAAGTGAGCCCTATTAGGAGCCAGCCCTGTTAAAGGTTACAATACACACTATTAAACGTGGCCTTGTTAAAGGATTTAATCACCCTATTAGGAGTAGCCTTGTTAAAGGACTTTAGAACATTCTATTAGAATGTCAACCTATTAAAGTGTTTATATAGACTATTAGGTCGTCATGACTATTAGGTCAACCTTGATTATAAGATTTCAAATATTGTTCACAATAATTAGAAAGTAAGAAAAAAATTTGACGTGCTAAGTACAACTCACTTTGCATGTACAAATCTCTATTATATTCTCAAAACTTAATCACTTTCTAGCCTCCATTGTTATCTCAATTTTTGACTTGATTGGCAACCCTTCAAGCAATCACACTTCACTTCTTCTCAACTTAATTCAGCCTTCTATTTAGATTCAACAATCAACAACATTAGCAACAACTCCAACTCTTAGGAACTCCTCCATGCTTGCATAGCCTCTCTATCCATATAGAAATTCCACCTCTATTCCTCCTTAAATAGGAAATTCTAACATTTTTCCACTTCAACAACACCATATATCTTAGGGCTTATGACTAGATCCATCAAATACATTGTATCTGATTTCCATTTTGTTTTCCACTCCTTTACTAGAAAATTCTCTTGGAATCCATCACTTAGGTGATTTACCTAATCCTCTTCTAGAATTAAATGGTCCAACTCATAGATCCTTATCTTCAACATGCTTTCCATATCCCAAGAAATCAACTTAGTTGGCTAGAAATTATAATTCCTTGCAACTAGTTAAAATATTGTTCCTTGACCAACATTATGTTCTAATACTCAATCATCATTGAGTTAGTTTATCACTATAAAACTTCTTTCTAAGCACATAGTCTATCATTCAATCAATATTAATGCTTAATCAACACTAACTTTTCTTGACACTTACTGTGGCTCAGTTGACACTAGCATCACTTGGCATGTACATCAAAACTCTATAGTCTTCTACTTTGTTACTTAGTCAAGCCTATAAATTTAATCTATCTTTTTTCACACCTTCAAGACTTGAACATTACTATCTTCTGCTCTCACAATATGGTTTAAACAATTACTTTATCTTCTTAAAGCCCAACTAATCAAATGTCCATTTGTAGTTTCCTCTTCATAATTCAAATTATCTTGTAGATTATTTTGTTATGAATAACTTATAAAATCCTCTTCATCAAGTAAATAGTTTTGACACTTATATCAAATAGAAAATTGTCTCACCAATAGGTTTGACATCAATGACAACATACAAATTGTTGCAATTATAGTTTCCATTAATCTCCCTCTTTGGCATTGATGGAAACACTTCTTAAAATATTTCAATAGTACTTCAAGTTACCATCAATCCAAATCATTGGAAAACACAAGAAACACCCTCAATGTATCAGATATTCACTAATATCCCTAGTTTTATTTTGATTCATATTTCTGGCAACATCTCAAGTAAATCTTATGAACTCTCTCTAAGTAATCACTCCCTCTTACTTAGTATGTCTCTTCCATCTTTCACTATCTCCTTTTTTCATCTCGTTCTTGGTTTTTTAGATATTCTCTCCCTCTATATATACATCTCCATCTTATATTTTAGATAATCTCTCCCTCTTTTAAAACAATGACAATGACACTATCTCTATCTCATACATCTTGATTATGTAGATACCTTCATATGTCATTTCTGAATTCTTTATCTTTCATCTTCATATGACTAATCCATTATTCTATCCTTCTTCTTTACTAATACTTTAGGAAATCTCCTAAAGTAGATCTATCTGCATCAATGTGTAAGATAGTCTGATCAGCTCATTTGATGTAATGCTTCATTGTAGCTTAATTTTTTAGCATGAATGTCGATGATACTACTTTGGGGGAGTATCTAGAGCATTGGAGAGCATTGACATAGTGCATTCATGACTATGTTTGTCATTGATGTCAACATAGTATTATTTCTATAATGACTAGTTGAGTAGAAGAAAAAGATATTGATGGCACAAACAATGTTTTGATTTTTTGGTGATGCACGGTTATGGACATGTTCTAAATAGTGTCTTGATGATATGGTCAAGTGTGTAGAGGCTAAGTTGAAGATGCATGGAAGTTGTACCTAATTTAAAGAGAGCAGTTCAAAGACAAAGTATTGGGAAATCAGTTTTTGATGTTTTCTTTCTATCTTACATCTGAGATGTAGTGAAGATATGCATAGTCAAGTAGTGACAAAGGAAATTCAGATGATGACACCATCAATTACACAAGTAGTAGTATCACATGTGTGGAGTTTTGTATAGACTATGACCTAATAGAGCTATTTTAATGTAATTAATTAATTATCTTATGATAATTAATTGGGAAAAAGCCTCAAGGCCAACTCAAGGAATTATTTTTAAGATACAGTATAAATGAAATATATTTTCCTTTTTTGAAAAAATGGTATGATTATGGTGATCATTGTATAAGTGTGAAGTGTTAAAAGGAGCAAAGTATTTGGAGAATGTGAGTAATTGATCCAAAGGATTATTGGATGCAAGATTTTTTATCTAGTTACAATATTAGAAGGAGAAGAGGTTTGATTAACATGATAGAGAAAGAGGAAGGAAGTACATTTCATTTCTATTATTCTATAGTGAATAATATAGAGATCATTTGGATAGTGGGTTTATTGACCTCTTTCCCTTGAAGCTATTTGGGCAATGGGTTTAGCTCGCTTCCACAACTCCTAATAGGGTTGGCACAACTCCTAACATGGTTGGAATCTCCTAATAGGGTTTCAAAGTCTCCTAACAAGGACTCATATGTACTAAATGTATTCATAGACTCCTAATAGGGTCCATCCTCTAACAAGAAATATTTATATTAATACATCATCTTGTGGGTACCATCCCGACTGGGGTTTTCCCTTTGATCAAGGGTTTCCATACTTAACATAATTCATGTTATTGTGTATGAGTATCGTGTTGTGGTTTTAGTTTATATTTCTCATATGGTTAAGGTTTTCAAAGTTTGATAATGGTAATAATAGTTGGATAACTAATTCACCCCCTCCCCCCCTCTTAGTTATATTAGTGGACTATATATTCTAACAATTTGTATCAAAGCATTAGTGATGAGCCTACAAATTGTCATATTTATATCCATTTACCATAATAATTTATCCCTTTATTTCAATATATTTCCAAGTCATTTCCATACATGAACTTGATTTAGAAAGCATTAACTATGATAAATGATTTATTGATTAGCATTTGTATGTGTAGCTATTTAATGCTAAATTATGATGTTTTATTATGATAAATGGTTATTAGTGAAATATAATTATCTTGAGGTGATTACCATATTGTTTTTGAGGTATTTGAGTCATTCATGTAGCTGGGAAGAATGAGAAGCAAGTTGACACTTGTCAATATTCAACAGTTGCAAGAAATGTAGAAAAAATCAAAAGTTGGTTTTAGAAAAATAGGAATATCTCACTCAATTTGTAAAGCCAAAAATAAGGCACACAAACCATTTTGAGCATTTGAGTTACTTCAAAATAGTTAATCAGCACCATAGATTAGAAGTTGACTGAGTAAAAGGTGACACATTTTCAGGTAGCATAAAACTACTTTCAATAAAATGATCATCACTTCCACACTTCTTAATGAAAATTTATATTTTCAAAATGATTTGAAAAGATAAAAAGGAGGAGAATAACATGGTAAATGGGTTTGAACTAAATCATAATAATGAAGGATAACCATGTGTTTGAGTGGACTACTAAAAATGTGGAGCAAAAAATCAGCACACTTAGTCATTAGTTTTGTAACAAAATTGTTCCTTGTTTAAAAGAATGATGAGAAACTTGTTAGATGGTTTTTAGAGAGTCAATAAACTTATATATTGTAAATTTTAGTCAAACATTTGAGATAGGTATGTATATGGAGATAGATAGATATGTATAAAGTTGTAGTATACAGTTCCTATAGCCATTATTGTGCAGTTTCTTACAGTTTCCTGCAACCATTACTATATACTTGGATTTTTTTCTAGGATTTTTATAGTTTATATTTTGCAAAAATAGAATAACTTAGAGATTTTTAAAGTGAATATACTTTTTTGACTTGTTTCAATTATATGTCCTCAGGTTGATAATTTAAATGATTCTTCTCCATAACAAAGATAACTACTCATTTAGGATGTCCAATCCATGAGTTGTGTTTTTACAACCAAGTTATTGATCTAATTATGAGATCAAGGATAAGCTTGAAAACTCTAGGAGATAAATGGAAAAATATTTTTAGAAAGGATAGTCCTAGATTTTATGGGGCCAACTATGACAGTTGGAAGAAGACGATGAAGACTCATTTGTTGTACATGGGTCCGCAATATTGGATCTTTACAAAGAGTAAGAAGACAATAGTTGAAGAAGAAAATCTTAAAGGATCTAGTGAAGTAGAGAGATATCTATTCATATGTAACATGAGAGTTATAGAATCTCTACTATCAACTCTTCCAAAGAATGAGTACAATCAGGTAAAGTCACTTGAAACATCTTAGCAAATTTTGAAATCCTTAGAATCTAATTTTGAAGGTGATACACATGCAAAGAGAATGAGATTGTAGAATTAGGTATGTGCATTCAAGATGTTGAGATGATGGAAGATGAATATGTAAGAAGTTATATTGGTAGAATATAAAAAAAAAAAATTAGGAATTGGTCTCATGGTGGAACCAAGGAAGAAGATGAAGTAATATGGAAGATATTGAAAAGTTTTACACTACCATTCAAGCAAGTAGCTCAGATGATTCAGCTAGTAATGCCTTGGACTAAATATTATGCAAAGGAATAATTTCTTGGAAGATTTAAATCTACAAAAGTAGATCCAAGACAATCTAGAGATCAATCTATACTTGTAACAACTTTTAGTACCCTAAACATTCAACCTAATCTAACAAGGAGTGAAAGAAAACATGGAGATTTTGGTGGTAGCAATAGATATGATGATGAAAATAAGATTGAGAAAGGTATAGCCCTTCTTTTGAGAAGAGAAAAAGATTGTAAGAAAATCTTTAAATGCTGGACTTGTGATGAATTCAGTCATTATGCATCTAAATATCCTAAAAGAGAGAAAAAGTATAAGGGAAATTTTAAGCCTAAAAAAGATAAAAATTATTTACATGCAAATGAAGATGAAGAATTTTATGATAAAGGTCAAAGTGATAGTGATTATGAATTGGGATTTGTGGCTATCAAGGAAGGTGATCTTGATAAAGAAATCAAAGAAGAAAGAGCTCTAGTTTCCCAAGTGAAAAAGAAAACTGATTGGATAATTGATAGTGGTGTTGGAAATATAAGAGGAGTAATTGAGAGGGGAGTGGTGAATCAATTACCACTAAAACAAATCCCAGATCCCTTAGATGTCAATACAAAAACTCTAAAAACTATTTACTGTTGATGCTCAACAAACAAAAAAAATGTTGTAACTAGATAAACACTAAGATTGCCTTGTAAACTCTAACATGCAGAACTTTAGATGTTATCAATAATTTACCAATATTTTAACTTAGTTGCAGAACACATAAAAGTAAATAGTATGAATACAATGAGAAGAAGATTTAACATGGAAACCCAATTTGGTAAAACCACCAATTGCAACTAGTTACTATTTTCATTCTTTTGAAGTGAGCCCTATTAGGAGCCAACCTTGTTAAAGGTTACAAAAGACACTGTTAGGTGTGACCCTGTTAGAGGATTTAATCACCCTATTAGGAGTGGCCTTGCTAGAGCTCTTGGAACAATTCAATAGAATTTTCACCTTGTTAGAGGATTTAAAAATAGCTACTAAGCCAAATTTGTTAAGATATTTTAGATCACTGCTATAATGGTTAGAGAGTAACAATGAAATGACCTGAATTGAATGCAACTGAATTGTTTCTTATAGATCTCTATTTGGGTTTGAACTTGATCCTTCCTAATCAAATGTATCTGTGTTGCTCCACAAGGATATTCTACTTGTCCTTTGCTTCCTTTACTCATAATTAGATCTTTAATTTTCTTATGCTCTTTCACATTCTCACCTTTCCATTCACAACTTGACCTTATACTTATATCATCCACATTGTCAAGTCAACTCAAATATAACTTAGAATAAACAGTATTCATCACTTTAGTTAGTTGGAATAAAAGTTTACACAAAATTACAAAGTCAGCCAAAATGCAAAAACTCAAGTTCTGAAGACTGATTCAATGAGGTTTTGAGACTCGGTATCCACTATCAATACTTGGCATCGTCATGCACTCAGTAGATGTAGAAACTCGGAACTGATTTCCTGTGTAAACCAATAGAAGCTTGGTTAACACAGAAAACACATGAAAATCCTTTGGTACTCAAGTGAACTTGGTAGATACTAGTTCCATCCAACTTTTCTTCATTAACAGAGTGAGCTTGGTTAACACTCATCTTCAACACACTCTCCTTCAATGCTTGAGTGAACTTAGTAGACTTTGCCTTCAGAACTTGGTAAGCATAGGAATGCTCAGTAGACATAGAAAGCTATCTTCATTACCTAAGTGAGCTTGGTATACATTGACCAAAACTAATATGACATTTGTGTAACATCAAAGACAACACACAATTAATCAATTGTATCAAACAATCTCCCTCTTTGGCATTGAAGGAAACACAACATGTCATAGCACAATAAAATTTCAAAGCAAGAATAAAGTAAGGAACATATCCTTAGTTTCATTCTAATTCTCATCCATGAGAAATCCCTCTGTAAATGTGAGCTCTTTCCTATCTATAAAGTTCACCTACTATTAGAAAACTTCTGAACACTTCTCCCTCTTACTCAAAACTTCTCCCTTATAGAGAAATTTCAGACTTCTCCCTCTTAGATACTCAAAAATTTCTTGAGATATGATAGTAAACATCTCCCTCTTTGACAACACATGTCAAAGAAAAAAATTCTCTTTTCAATATTAGTGTACCTCAAGTACTAATTCATTTGCAACATGTCCTTGCTAATTCTACATCAACTTGTTGATCTTCAACATGCTTTGGTTGATGCATCACTACACTTCATTTAGTGAGCCTTAGATATGGTAATAACCCCTAGCTTACCTCTTAGATATAGGAATGCATCCTTAGGTAATGGCTTGGTGAATATGTCTACAATCTATCTCTTTGTGTTTGCATATTCCAATCTAACTTCTTTATGTGCTTTGTTTTGGAATGCACCAGTGGGTTCTTTGATATATTGATTGCATTGGTATTATCTTAGTATATAACAACTGGATCATCAATTTCTATCTTCATACCTGCCAATAGTTTTTTGAACCAAAAAATGTTTGAACAATTAACTACTATAGCCATATATTCTACCTCTGCTATGGATTGAGATGTACAATTTTGCTTCATACTTTTTCAAGACACTAGTTTTTTTCCAAGAAAGAAAGCTCCACCACTAGTGCTCTTTCTATCACCAATACTACTTGCCCAATTAGTATCAGTAAACACCTTTAGGTCCAAATTGGCTCCAAGTTTACACTATAAGCCATAGTCTTCTGTACCTTTCCAATATCTCATGATTCTCTTGATTTTCATCATGTGATTTTCTCTGGGATTTGTTGAGAATCTTGCCACCATACCAATTGCTAATGTAATATCTGGCCTTGTATGTACTACATACTATACTTTTCCAATCATTGATCTATATGTGATCTAATCTACTATGTTGGAATCATCATTTTTGGAAAGCTTATGTCCAATAGATATAGGGGTTCCAACAAGCTTTGAATCTTCCATTCCAAATTTCTTTAGTATCTCCTTGATATACTTGGATTCAGTGATGTAGATACCATTTTTTTTCTACCGTATTTGAAATCCAACAAAGAATTTTATCTCTCCAAACATAGACATTTCAAATTCTTTAATCATTTTTTCTGAAAATGCCTTGCATAAGTCATCATTTCTCATGAATAAGGTAGATCATCAACAAATATTTCTACCAATACAATCCTCTTGTGTTGTCCTTCTTTGATATACAGACTGTTGTTATCATTTGTTCTTTGAAAGCCAATTTGTACCAAATAGTTATATAGTCTTTCATACCAAGCTCTAGGAGCTTGCTTGAGACCATACAAAGCTTTCTATAATTTGCAAACCATGTTTCTTTTGCTAGGATCCACAAAACCTTCTAGTTATTCAATGTAGACTTCCTCATCAAGAATTCCATTCAAGAATGCAAATTTAACATCCATTTGGTACATCTTAAATCCTCTTTGTGTAGCATATGCAAGTAAAGTAATAACACCTTCTAATCTTGTAACAGGAGCAAACATTTCACCATAATCAATATCTTCTTCTTGAGAATAGCCTTTACATACCAACCTTACTTTTCTGGAAACTTCTCCATCTTCATTCAACTTATTTCTGAAAACCCATTTTGTGTCAATTATATTTTTATCCTTGGGTCTAGGAAGAAAAGTCCAAGTATTTTTCTTCTCAATTTGCTCTATTTCTTCATTCATTGCCTTAATCTAGCTATCATTATCCAATTCATCTTTAACATTTATAGGTTCAAATTCAGCAAGTCAATGTGAACCTTTCAATTTACTGCCTGTCATTGTTCCATCAGATTTGTCTCCAATAATCTAATTAGGTCCATGATGCCTTCTAACATATCTTACCAATATAGGTACCTTGCATAAAAATTAACTTTTACTATTTTCATCATGAATTTCAATGCCAGGCTCAAGTTCCATTGTTTGTGACTTGGGTCCATCTGACTCGATTTGAACTAGCTTGTTAGCCTCTGACTATGACTTGGGTTGCACTAGATGCAACTCAATAGCTAATGGAGATTTAGGGGACTCTTGATGTGAAGCTTTATTTCATTCAAATGTGATTGGTAATGTATTAGGTTGATAGTAAACAAATCTTCTATAATCCTCAGGCTCTTTACTACTTTCTTTTACAAGATCATCAATCTTCACACGTGCACTTTCTATGATTTTATGAGTAAATAGATTCAAAAATCTGTATGCTTTACTTCTACAGGAGTATCCTAGAAATATTCCTTCATCACCTTTTACATCAAATTTTCCTTTTCTAGATTCTTTCAAGATATAACATTTTTTGCCAAATACTTTCAAGTAACTTACATTAGGTTTGTAGCCATACCATAATTCATAAGGAGTTTGATGTGAGTCTTTCTTCAGATGTGAGTCTTTCTTCAAATGTACTCTATTTAGGGTATGAACTATAGTGTTGATAGCTTCCTTCCAGTATTTGAGAGTAACATTCATTTTAATCATCAATGTTCTTGCACAATCCATGATAGATCTATTTCTTCTTTTAGCTATACCATTCTGGTGTGGTGTACTAGGAGTCAATACTTGTCTTTTAATTCCTCTTTCAATGCTGAAATCATTGGAGATGAATTCACCACCTTTGTCTAATCTTAAACATTTCAAACTTTTTCCAATTTCCTTTTTCATTCTTGCCAGATACAACTTGAATTTTTGAAAAGCTTTGAATTTTTATTTTCGGTACATTACATTCATAATTCTAGAATAATCATCAATAAAAGAATGAAAGTCTTTTCTCCACTATAACTTTCTATTCCAATAGGACCACATAAGTTAGTATGAACAATCTCTAAGACTTCTTCAGACTGATAGTTTTTTCTTTTGAAACTAGTCTTTCACATCTTACCAATTGTTAAGTTTCTTCAAACTAGGAAGACATCTTACTGTCTTATGTTTTCTAATCTTAATTAGATTATCAAAATTTACCTGACATAGCCTTTTGTTCCATAACCAGCTTTCTTCTACTTCAGCAATAAAGCATGCATTTTCACCAAGATCAAGATAAAATAGATTAACTTTAGTTTTCTTCCTAGAACCAACTAGATTTCCTTTTCCATCCAATAGTTTGGCCTTACCTCTTATTAATTCTACCTTGACTCCAATGTTGTTCAATTGTGCCACACTCAATAGATTATAATTTAGTCCTTCAACCCAATAAGCATTGTTACATACAAATTCATTTGTTAATGAGATATACCCTTTACCTTTTATACAACAAGTTTCATTGTTTCCAAATCTCAAACTACGTCCATCATACGGTTCCATATTTTCAAATTTTGTTTTATCTCCAATCATATGATATGAACAACCACTATTAATGATCCATGTATTATTTTTTCTAACATGAGAGATAAGTGTCATCTTATCTCCTTCATCATTAGATTCATCCTTAATAGCAATAAATACCATTCCATCTTCACTATTATCAGAATCTTTAGCCATAAAACAAGATTTCTTACCTTTTTCTGTGTAGTTATTATAGTTCTTTAAATCCTTCTTTCCTTTGAACTTATGACTTTTCTTTTCATCTTTTTTTTCTCTATTTGCACACCTAGCAACAATGTGACCAACTGCTTCACAAGAAAAGCAAATCAAAGGAACTTTACCTTTGTACTTTCCTCCACCTTTGGAATACTTCTTTCCAAGTATATCTTCAACAAATTTAAGATTACTATCTAAACTTTCTTGTGATCATCCATCTTCATCACTTCCTAATTGACTAAATTTTGACTTTTTTCCCTTTTTCTTGAGTGAAAGTTTAGGCTCAAATGCAAACTTAATATTCTTTGAAGTAGGAACATGGTTATCAAAATTGTCTAACTCAAAAGCTATTAATCTTCCAACTATAGCATCCAATGAAATTTTACAATTTGGATCACATCTCATCTCTTGAATAGTAGATACTCTAATTGCATAAATAGGAAGAAGAGTTCTGAGTACCTTGCTTATAATTGTCTCCTCCTTGATGTATCCTCCAGATGCTTTGATTGGACTTACTCTAGCCTTTACTCTTTCCACATATTTTGCAATGTTTTCATCTTCTCTCATTCTCATCTAATCAAACTATCCTCTAAGGCTTTTTTCTTTGGCTCCATTTACATTGTTATCTCCTTCATATATATCTTTTAGTTTGTTCCACATTTCAAAAGTAGTCTTGCAATCCTTTACCTCATCAAATTCAGCATAACTAAGAGCAGATACAATATCAATCATCATGATATTATGATTCTTCTGATAATGTTATAGTGGGAGTTTTTTTATTTAGTATCAATATATGTGCAACCTGAATCACTAATACTAATCTAATGATTCCTTGCCATGCTACAAAATTGTCTCTATTTAGCTTGAGAATCTCTGTCTTGTAAGACATCTTGATCTTTAGCATAGGTCTTTGAAACATTCTCTACAAGCACCAAAAGATCTAATACCCATTGTTGGAAATAGAAGAGTAACTAAGAGGGGAGGGGTGAATCAGTTATCACTAAAATAAATCTTGGATCCCTTAGATGTCAATACAAAAACTCTAAATACTATTTACTATTGATGCTCACCAAACAAAGAAAATGCTATAACTCGGTAAACAGTAAGATTTCCTAGTAAACTCTAACATGCAAAAATTTAGATGTTATCAATGATTTACCAATATTTTAAATTAGCTTCAAAACACATAAAAGTAAATAGTATGAACACAATGACACCAAGATTTAATGTGGAAAGTAAATTTTGAGAAAACCACCAATTGTAACTAGTTACTATTTTCACTCTTCTAAAGTGAGCCCTATTAGGAGCCAACCCTTTTAAAGGTTGAAAAACACACTGTTAGCTGTGACCTTATTAGAGGATTTAATCACCCTATTAGGAGTGGCCTTGTTAGAGGTCCTGAAACAATTCAATAGAACTGTCACCTTGTTAGAGGATTTACAGATAGCTATTATGCCAACTATGTTAAGAGATTTTAGATCACTTCTACAATGGTTAGAGAGGAACAATGAAATGACCTAATTGAATGCAACTAAATTGCTGATTATAGATCTCTATTTTCACTTGAACTTGATCCTTCCTGATCAAATGTATCTTTGTTGTTCCACGAAGATATTTTGCTTATCCTTCACTTCCTTTGCTCATAATCAGATCTTTAATTCTCTCATACTCTTTCACATTCTCACATTTTCATTCACAACTTGAACTTATACTTATATCATCTACATTATCAAGTTGGCTCAAATATAACTTAGAATAAACAATATTCATCACCTCAGTTGACTAAAATACAAGTTTACACAAAATTACAAAGTTGAGCAAAATGTAGAAACTCAAATTCTAAAGACTGACTCGGTGAGGTTTTGACACTCAACATCCACTATCACTACTCGACATCATCACGCATAGTAGATGTAGAAACTCAGAATTGATTTCTTGTATAAACTAATAGAAGCTCGATTAACATAGAAAACACATGAAAATCCTTTAGCAACCAAGTGAAATTGGTAGACACTAGTTTCATCCAAGTTTCCTTCATTAACCAAGTGAGCTCGGTTAACACTCATCTTCAGGAAATTTTCCTTCGATGCCCGAGTCAACTTGGTAGACTCTACCTTCAAAACTTGGTAGGCATAGAAATGCTTGGTAGACAAAAAATGTTGTCTTCACTCCCCAAGTGAGCTTGGCATACACTAACTAAAAATAATATGAAATTTTTATAATATCAAAGACAACACACAATCAATCAATTGTATCCAAAAAATGGTTGTTCACATCACATGACTAGTGATATGAATAAGTTTGTTAATCTTAGGAATCATGATTGAGGTATAGTTAGGGTTTGTAACAATACAACCTATCATATAGCATGAATTAGATCCATTACTCTTGATGGTAAAACTAACACTAATGATGTTAATTTTGTTGATGGATTGAAGCATAACTTGTTGAGTGTTGGACAATTGGTGGATAAGGGTTATTAGTTATAATTTACTGAGAAGACTGGCATTATCAAAGACAAAGATGGTAAGATGATTGTGTCATGTCCCCTTTTCAAATAATAAAAAAATAATAATCTTTGCTAAGACAGGCAGGCCCAAGAAAGTGAAGTTTCGGAAAAAGGGAGTTAATCTTTGGAAACCGTTGGACTAATAAATGATAATTATTATTAAAATATGTTTCATTAACCTCTCTTGGACGTGAGTTACAGTTATGCCCTTTTTAAAGAGGTTTGGAGGCATTTTGGGGGGGATTCCAGACTTGATTTTCGCTCATTCTTTGTTATTCTTCAGAGGCTGCCAAACCTGTGGAGAAGGAGACCCAAGAACGGGAGTTTGCAGGTTTCCAGGGAGACCCAAGAATGGAAGTTTGTAGGTTTCCAAGAAGGCTAAGGATGGGATTTTGAATCCATTCCATGTGCATGCTCATACAGAGTTTGCCTTTGTGCTGAACAGTGTAGATTTGTGGGTTTTTGGGTGTGTTTTTTGCATGAGTTTGGTGTTTTCAGTTGAGCATTTCATATCAGTTTTGGTTGCTGCTGTATTTCAGACTTTAAGCTGTTAAAATAGAGCTAAATATATGTATTGGGATGTGATTAAACTTCTGAGATAGTTTATTAGTGTTTTTGTGGTGTTTCTGGGCATTTTGTGTTAATTTCGAGAGCCCGATGAGTATAGTTTTTGTCCTACATTTGTGAGCTGTTGTGTAAAGGCTATATAGATCTAGAAATGTCATTTTTTAGGCTGTTATGCTGCTGAAATTTCTGTAAAAATTTCCACTTTCAGATTTATTAATAACAGGTGAAGCTGTGAAGCTTTTTGGCACTATTTTCGGCATACCCGATTTGGGGTTTCTTGAGAAATTTGGTGGATCTTTGTGATAGCAGTTCTTTGATTTTGAAAATCTGATTAGAGGTGTGAAATACCATATCAAATCAGAAAAGGGGACATTTCAGTGGTATCAGAGCCATGATCTTGCTAGCCTGAGGGTTTGTAGAAGTTGCAGGTCAGTTTTGACAACTACCCAGATCTTGCATTTCAGTTTTTAGAACTACCCAAATCTTGCATGCCATAATTTATGGTTGCATGTTGCTTATAATCAGATGTATGTCAAAATTTATGGTTGCATGCTACTTCAAATCATTTTCATGTCAGTTCTTGGTGAATTTGGTGGTTGTAGAAGTTTGCATTTCAGTTTTGACAAGTACCCAGATCTTGCATGTCAGTTTTGACAACTACCCAAATCTTGCATGTCATAATTTGGTGGTTTCATGTTGCTTCTAATTAGTTTCATGTCAAAATCTATGGTTTCATGCTACTTCTAACCATTTTCATGTTAGTTCTTGATGAATTTGGTGGTTGTAGAAGTTTGCATGTCAGTTTTGACAACTACCCAGATCTTGCATGTCATAATTTGGTGGTTGCATGTTGCTTCTAATCAGTTGCATGTCCAAATTTATGGTTGCATGCTACTTCTAATCATTTGCATGTTAGTTCTTGGTGTTTGAAGAAGTTATATCCTATTGGGGTTACACTCTATTTTATCCAGAATGGACAAGTATAGTACAGAGTCTCAGAGGGAACGATCTTGGACAATTGATAGCCAGGGTCAAAATAGTAGAAAGGATGGTTATTTAGACATTCGAGATAAACTTATGAAAATAAGCCATGACATGTCTAAACAGTTGGTTGAGCACCACCGTATAAATGACATGTTATCTGACCCAGCTAAGGTGGATAAGTTGACTGGATTTCTATTTGGCAGATTTTCTCACAGGACAGATGACACAATTTCCAAGAACTTGCATGAGGAGTTTGAGAAACTAGCTGATAGCCAGGTAGAGGTCTCAGATTCTACTTTGCCACAGGAGGTGGTGGGAAAGGATATTACATAGATTGATAGTAACGGTCAACTTGATACTCAAATTGAGAAAATTGTTTATAGGTTGTCAAAGGGTGATGCCACAGGTATTCAGGATGGTATAGTTACAACAGGCAGTGACTACAGTGTAGTGGGTTCAGATGATGATTATGAGGATGTTGTTGTGCAGGATGGTGAGATACCTGGTAGAGATGAGCAGACATTGAGCATTCATAACTTTGCTGAGAAAGAGTACCAGGCACAGTTAGATGCTTCATCACATGAGGTTGAGGCTGGTAGTACTTCACATGATTTGTCCAACCAGCTGAAGGTGAACACAGATAGTATTGTGACTTCATTATCTCATCATGATAGGTATGTGGAGTTAGTTGGTATTGGTCATATTACTCAGGTGAGGAGTTTGCTTGAGTTACCAGTTGATTCTAGTTTACGGATATGGACTCGAGATTGTTATATTGGCATTTGGGATTCAGTTGACTGGAGATCTTTAACACTTTTTGGTAGCAGTGTTTGTTTGGGTGCTATCATGGATTTGATTAGCAGATTACACGGTGTTGTCTTTTCTTGTGCCAGTATCTTGTCTGATGTTGGTATTAGTTTTTATACACCGGTGTTGGGCTTTGTTCATATATCCAGTCGACCATACTTGCTGGAATGTGTTGATGATCTTTCATATTTGGCAGTGTGTACAGATGAGTCCCAGGATCATATTGGCATTGATGACATCCAGGAGGATGTAGTGGGAAATTTTGAAGACTTAGTTTCTTTGGGTACAGAGGAGTTGGACAGCAGTGCTACAGTTTTTGATACTCTCTATGTTCATATGAGCTTTAGATTTGATTCACGGGACATGGATGGTAATACTCTAGAGACTAGTAACTTTGAGGATACTCCTTTAGACAGTGCATCAAAGGAGGTTTGTAGGAGACAGTCAAGCTAATGCCATCATGTGTCTAATCAGTTGAGAGTTAGTGACCGAGACATTGCTATCACTTGCCAACATTTTGATGCTGCTCATCAGTTATTAGCAGTTTATGGATGGGGTTCTCCTACTAGTGATGAGCAGGAAGGAAGTTATCTTTCCTTGACAGAGATCCACTCTTTATGGGAGGCTATTTGGATTTTGAGACAGAATTATATGCAGTTGGTAGCTGACAGAGATTATCTTATGGAGTGGGGTAGTACAGCATATGATGCATTGTTGGCCAAGGAAGATGAGGTGAGTGAGCTTACTAAGCAGCTTGAGGTGATTTTTGAGATTCTTGAGAGTACACACTTGGCTTTCAAGGAGTCACAATTTCATTTGGCTAGGGTGACCATGGAGTTAGAGGGAATACAGTCTTTATCTGATTCTATACAGTCACAAGCTATGGTGTTTGGTGATTCAAGGATGTCCATGGCTGAGATTGTCAGAGACAGTGGAGATGGGGATGCATCCATCCTTGATACTAACATTGGCATATCAGGTTCATTCCCACTAGAGTCAAGTTTAGTTGAGTTGGGTATTGTAGCAGATTATTGTATGCCTGACAGGGTGGTGGCCTCTAGTACTAAAGGCACAGAGACTAGAGATGTATCAAAGGTCATGTGTGATGTTGGTGAGTCGACAGTTGGCATGGTTCCTGCTAGTAATACTACTCCCTTGGTGATATCTTTGGAGGTAGTAGTCAGTTCCAACATGGTTGATGATCAATTGCAGTTAGTTTCATCTAGATTACATTCTGAGCCACTGACTGAGATTGGCGCATTCTATCGGCATTATACTGTGAGGTATGCTCATCAATTTACCTTTGATGACCATGTTGATGAGATTATGATACAGAGATGTACTTTGGTTCCTAGTGCTTATCATCAGTTATGGAATAGTTTGATGCCTCGAGATGAGAGTTTTGATGGGCACGACATGGCGACAGGTTCTATAGTTGATAGCTTGATAATACATGACTTAGAGCAGGAGTTTTGGAGTGATGCTTCAGCAAGTGTTGTTATTGATTCTACTCCTTTGGCTATGACATCTCCTGACTTAGCTAGTGATCAGTCACAGTGGGTTGTATCACTTGTTCATGGTGAGCTATTGACTGAGGTTGGTTTTTTTAATCAACATTATATTGCAGGGTATGTACATCAGTTAACAATTGATCCTTATGCTGAGGAGTTGATGGCAGGAAAATTTGGTTTGGGTTCCATTTCTTGTTGTTTATCTTGTGATGGCTTTTCACCATCAGGGGTGCATGGGAGTTATGGTTATGAGACAGTGGCCAATGATCTACAGAGTTGTGTTGACTGCAAGAGTTGTATAGTGTGTGGATTCTCCATACTTGGTATAGTTTCATTTGAGAGCATTCACCATTGTTGCAGAGTTGGATTGTACATTCCATATAGGCCAGTGGAATGCACTGATGGTATTTACTATGTTGGTAGTCCACTTTACTTGGGTTTTGATATTCTAAGAGTTTGTGTCTCATGGATTTTTTACTGTGGTAATGGTGATTTTGGAGTTTGGTTGAGCTATAATTGCCAGTTTGATTATTGATTCCTCTTGGTCATATTGCAGAGGATCTTGTAGGATTCTGTGTTAATTGGTAGTAGTATAGTTCATGACTACATTTGGGATCCAGGAGGATTGATTGGTTTATTGTTCAGCCATTGCTTGAGGACAAGAAATGTTTGGGAGGGGAGGACTTGTCATGTCCCCTTTTCAAATAATAAAAAAATAATAATCTTTGCTAAGACAGGCAGGCCCAAGAAAGTGAAGTTTCAAAAAAAGGGAGTTAATCTTTGGAAACCGTTGGACTAATAAATGATAATTATTATTAAAATATGTTTCATTAACCTCTCTTGGATGTGAGTTACATTTATGCCCTTTTTAAAGAGGTTTGGAGGCATTTTGGGGGGGATTCCAGACTTGATTTTCGCTCATTCTTTGTTATTCTTCAGAGGCTGCCAAACCTGTGGAGAAGGAGACCCAAGAACGGGAGTTTGCAGGTTTCCAGGTTTCCAAGAAGGCTAAGGACAGAAGTTTGAATCCATTCCATGTGCATGCTCATACAGAGTTTGCCTTTGTGCTGAACAGTGTAGATTTGTGGGTTTTTGGGTGTGTTTTTTGCATGAGTTTGGTGTTTTCAGTTGAGCATTTCATATCAGTTTTGGTTGCTATTGTATTTCAGGCTTTAAACTGTTAAAATAGAGCTAAATATATGTATTGGGATGTGATTAAATTTCTGAGATAGTTTATTAGTGTTTTTGTGGTGTTTCTGGGCATTTTGTGTTAATTTCGAGAGCCCGATGAGCATAGTTTTTGTCCTACATTTGTGAGCTGTTGTGTAAAGGCTATATAGATCTGGAAGTGTCATTTTTTAGGCTGTTATGCTGCTGAAATTTCTGTAAAAATTTCCACTTTCAGATTTATTAATAACAGGTGAAGCTGTGAAGCTTTTTGGCACTATTTTCGGCATACCCGATTTGGGGTTTCTTGAGAAATTTGGTGGATCTTTGTGATAGCAGTTCTTTGATTTTGAAAATCTGATTAGAGGTGTGAAATACCATATCAAATCAGAAAAGGGGACATTTCAGAGTGTAACTAGCACAAGATATAGAGGTAATGTATTTCAGTTGAATCCTAATTAAATAACATGTTTGGAAGATAAAGTGGATAACACTTGGTTGTGCCATAGAATATTTTTTCACATAAAATTTGATAATATTGTGAAGGTTAGTAGCATATTTGGAGTTAGAGATTTTCCTAAGATTAAAAATCATACTAATGTTGTGTGTAAACAATGTATTTTGGCTAAATAGAAGAAAGTATCATTTCCTAGCAAGAAGTTCACTACCATAGAGAAGCTGGAGATCATTCAAAAAAATTAGAGTAGTCCCTCAAGAAAAATAGGATTCTATGGTAAAAAATACTTTATGACTTTTGTTTATGATTTCACTAGAATAATGTGGGTGGAATTTCTTAAAGAGAAATCTAAAGCTTTTGAGAAGTTTAAGATATTTAAGAATAGAGTTGAGAATAAATATAGTGTTAGGATAAAGTGTTTAATATCAAATAGAGGATGATAATTTACCTCTAGAGAGTTTAACAATATTTTGTAAAGAGATGGAATCAAAAGATAACTATCTTCACCTAGAACACCTGAGTGGAATGGGATTGCTAAAAGAAGAAATAAGTTTGTAGAAAAATAAGCAAGAGTAATGTTGTTTAAGAATAATGTTTTTAAGATATTTTGGAGAGAAGTAGTCAATACAACAATATACATTCTAAAAAGAGTATAGATTAGAAAAGGTATGAACAAGACACCCTATGAAGTATGATTTGGTCATTCGCAAAAAGCTAAGTATTTTAGAAAATTTGGGAGCAAATGTTATATTAAGAGAGATGATGACATTGGTAAGTTCAATTCAAGAAGTGATGAAGGTTTATTTCTTGGCTATTCATTGAAAAGAAAGGCATGGAGATGTTTTAACTATAGAACTAATACAATAGTTGAATGCACAAATGTAAGGATTGATGAAAAGTTTGGAACTAAGGAAAATATGGTAGATTATAATTCAGATGAAGAAGAAGATAATTTTAGAATTGTTGGATAGAATGCAAAGTTTTTCTTTGAGACTAACAATGATTTGTAGAATGATGTGTTAATTGTTGAGAAAAGATGAGAACACAGATCTAAATCTAGAAATGAGATGAGAGTTGAGATGTCAACTTCTACCTCTAACAAGAATATGACAAAGAATCACCCTCTTGAGTAGATAATTAGAAGCAAAGATAAAGGTGTGATGATAAGAAATATAGTAAATGAAGAGACATGTCTGATATCTCAAGTTGAACCTAAGAGCATAGATAAAGTATGCAAAGATGATTATTAGAATCAAGAAATGAAGGAAGAATTAGATTAGATTGTGAAGATTGATACATGGGAATTAGTTCCTAGACCTAAAGACAAGAATGTGATAGGAACTAAATAGATATTTAGAAACAAGATGAATGAGGAAGGTGAAGTTGTGAGGAACAAGGCTAGACTTGTATAAACGGGATATTCATAGAAAGAAGGCATAGAATATGAGGAGAAATATGCACCTATAGCTAGAATGGAAGTAGTAAGGATGTTCTTGGCTTATGCAATAAATAAGAAACTCAAGGTTTATCAAATGGATGGTAAATTAGCCTTCTTGGATGGAGAACTTAAAGAAGAGGTATTTATTGAGAAACCTAAAGGTTTTCCTTTATCAAAAGATAAAGACATGGTATGAAGACTAAAGAAATCTTTATATGGTTTGAAGCAAACACCTAGAACTTGGTATGCAAGGTTGGATAGTTATTTGGAAAAGCTTGGATTTGCTAAAGGTACAATAGATAGTAACTTATACTTGAAAGAAATTGAGAATAGTTTTTTTATAATAATAATATTTTTTGATGACATCATATTTGTAAAAAATGGTGAAGCAAGTGATAAATTTTCTAAAGAAATGAAGAATTAGTTTGAATAAGCATGATAGGAGAAATGAAGTTTTTCCTAGGATTGCAGATTGTGCAAAATAGTGATGATATTTTTATATCACAAGCTAAGTACTTGAAAGACTTGTTGAAAAGGTTTGGTTTGGAAAGTTGTAAACTTGTTGGTACACCTATGATAACTAGTCAAAAGTTATCCACTAAAGATGAGACACTTGTAGTAGAGTAGAAGAAGTATAGATCCATGATTGGAGGTTTGTAGTATCTGACCTACACTAGACAAGAAATAGAAAATGTAGTTGGTATTGTAGCTAGATTTCAAGTTGATCCTAAGGAGTATCATTTTGTAGCAATAAAGAGAATATTTAGATATTTGAAAGGAACATCTGACTATGAAATTTGGTATGATAGATCAAATGATTTAACTCTATGTGCATATACCAATTGGATTGGATAGGTAGTATGGATGACACAAATATCACTAATGTTGGAGCATTCTTTCTTGGAGGAATATTGGTTTCTTTTCTAAGAAAGAAGAAATATTTCATTTCTTAAAGTATAGCTGAGGTAGAGTATGTTGTAGCAACAAATAACAGTAATCAAGTTATGTGGATGAAGAAAAAGATGAAGGATATTAGAATTGAGTTGGAAAAACCTATTATCATTTACTATGAAAACACAAGTACAGTGAATATGTCTAAGAATCTTGTATTGTATTTAAGAATAAGCATATATCTATTAAATACCATGTGCTAAGAGAGAAAGTAGGAGAAGAGGAGATAAGATTGGAGTATGTGAGTAGTAAAGATCATATTGCAGATATATTTATGAAGCCTTTTTCTAAACATACATTTGAGTACTTGAGAGGTATTCTTGGTGTTATGCCCCTACCTAGTTCTGAGTAGATAATGAAGAAAGTGCATCGGTCCAGTGGTTTAGAGCACCATTATTAGACTAGACTAAAAGTTGATGCTTCCCATATGGGGGAGTATCTACGACAAGAAGAGATATTGAGGACTCTTGGTATTTGGTTTTTGAATAGTGTCTTTAGACACTTGATCTAGTTGAAGAGTTGTAGAAGCATATTAGAAATTGGTATATAAAAATTGATATGTTGTAACATTGAGATTGAGGCTTTTGACATTGATATCAATAGGGAAGAGTATGCATGAAAAAAATATCCTAAGTTATGGGGAGAAGAACTCCTAATCGGGGGGGGGGATTTCTCTTTAGAGAGATTTAGAAAGATGAATAAGGAAGGAGTGTGCACCTATTGTGGTTGATATTTTTTTTTAGCATGTGGAAAAATTATATTGATCAGTAGCATTACCAAAACACTATTTATTATTCTTGGAACTTAGATGGTTTTTCATCTATATTGCGATGAATTCCAAAGGTGGAGATTTTTAGAATGAATGTTGATGATACTACTTTATGGGAGTATCTTGAGGATTGCAAAGTACTGACATGTTGCATTCATGCCTATTTTTGTTATTAATTTCAACATAGTATTATTTGTGTAAAGACTAGTTGAGTAGAAGAAAAAGATCTTGATGGTACAGATAATGGTTTGATTATCTGGTGATACATAGTTATGGACATGTTCTAGGCAATATCTTAATGACATAAACAAATGCATAAAGGCTAGCTGAAGATGTACAAAAGTTGTACCTAATTTTCAAAGAGCGTTATAGAGATAAAGTATTAGGAAATTAGTTTGTGATGTTTGTTCACTATCTTACATATGAGATATAATGAAGAGATGCATAGTTAGGCAGTGATAGAGGATAGTTGATGATTTCATTGATTGTGCAAGCCTTGGTATCATAAGTGTAAATTTTTGTATAGACTATGAGCTGATAGTGCTATTATAATTGTAATTAGCTATTTATCTTATTATAATTAATTAGGAAAGCATCAAGGTTGACTCAAGGAATTATTTTGAAGACATGGTATAAAGGAAATATATTTTCCTTCTTTATAAAAATGATATGAGTATGGTGATCATTGTATGAAGTGTGAAGTGTGAAAAGAAGTAGAGTATTTGGAGAATGTGAGTAAGCAATCCAAGGGATATTGGATGCAAGACTTGTAATTTGGTTACAAGATCAGAAGGAGAAGTGGTATAGTTGACAACACATAGAAAGATGAAGGAAGTACATTTTATTTCTATAATTATATAAGGAATAATAAAAATATTATTTGGATAGTGGGTTCATTAGTCTTTTCCTTGAATTTTTTTAGGTAGTGGGTCCAGTTGTTTTTCACAACTCCTAATAGGGTTGGATTCTCTTAATAGGGACTCATATGTACTAAATGCATTCATAGACTCCTAACATGGTACATCCTCTAACAAGGAATATTTATATTAGTACATCATCTTGTGAGTACCATCCCCACTAGGGTTTTTCATCTAATCAAGGGTTTCCCTAGTTAACATATCTAGTGTTATTGTGTATGAGTATTTTGTTGTGGTTTTAGTTTATATTGCTCATATGATTAAGTTTTTTTAAGTTTGATAATATTGATAATAGTTAGATCTCTGATTCACCCCCAACCCCTCAGTTATATTAGTGGACTATATATTCTAACATAAGTATCTTTATCTAGAGGTGGGTGAGTGCACCGAGATGGTGTACAAAATGAAGGTATAAGTGGACACCTTTTTCCTAAAATCAAATAAACCTAAACTTGGATGAGACATTTGAGGGTCATCTACTAAAAATGACAAGATGTGTAAAATGTACAAATTTTAGTATTCTGAATCTACTTTCTAGGCTACTAGAGTTTTTACAAAATGGATAAGATTAGGTGGGTCAAAACCTATGCACATGTAAAATAGTTCCTAATTTTTTTAGAAAATATAGCATAACTATTTTTGTGTGTTGCACAAAAGACATAGTTATATTTAGTATTTTTCATATCTCTTTGACAAGATGATAGTTAAGAGTCATATCAAGAATTTATTTATTTTTTTCTAATTTTATGATGAGTGTTTTTTTAATGAATTATTAAATAGACTACATTCTAAAATTTTGGTATCTATTCATGTGCTAACCATAACTTCCATAAATAAAATTAAAAATGGGAACTTTTTTTTAAATGTGTATATAATCAAATATGGAAAATATATATGTAATTTATTTTGAATTTAGTTAAGTATATCATAAGTTATTTAAAAAAAAGTTAGAAATATGTCTGTGAGGAATGTCAAGGTATTGGTAAAGTAATTAAAGTTTACAATGTTAATGTTGTCCAAAAATAAATAAACTTATATGGTTAGAAAGTTAAGAGGATGTGTAAGATTATGTGTTAAGAGTGTCACCATTACCATACCTGATGAACACAAAGACGAAAATTTATCTTAGAAGATGAAAATTTGTCTAAAGGAAAATAAATGGAGGGAAAATAGTCTCCCAAGACTTTGGGTCATTTCCCTAGCCTATCACCAAGCCATAACCCAGTCGAGTTATGAAAATAAAAAATACCTTCAGAACCTTTTGGGTTATGTATTACTACTACACAAAGGTAGATTGAGTTAGGGACAAGGGGGGGGGGGGGGGGGGAGAGAGAGAGAGAGAGAGAGAGAGAGAGAGAGAGAAAGAGAGATTGGGTTACGTATTATACTACACAAGTGTCTATGATATCCCTTAATACTTCTCTCCATCTAATCCTCTCTCTCTCTCTCTCTCAATCACTCCCTCACTCTCTCATTCTCGCTCTTTATCCTATCCCCTAATTTCTCTCTCTATACCATCCTCTCTCTTTATCCTATCCCCCTCTCCCTCTCACACTTTATCTCATATCCCCTAATCTCTCTCCCTCTCTCTATCTAAAACCATTCTCTAACCCCTTACCCATGTAGACACCTAAATTTGATTACACTATTTTAGTAATCCTATTTAGTTATCTAAAAAGGGCATTATTAATTAAATTTCTATTTAATTAATCCTTTGTCATCCCCTAGTTGATTAATTTAATTAATCATCTATAGTCCTAATTGATAAATCAAATAATCTATTATTTATCAATTAAATCCTATTCTTCTATCTAATTCCAAAAATCCCCATTTATTAAATAAATCTATTTGATAAATGAAATCCTCAAATTCAAAAACCCCTAACCTATCTCTAATCCTCCATTTAGTCTAATCCAGCCCATCCACCCATGCTAACCAAGCTTAGCCACTAACTCACCCACCCTCATTAATTCCATCCACTTGCACATCTCTAACATCCCTAATCTAATCCTAAACCCAAGCCTAATCCACCCCCTAATGTTGTCACATTCCTTAAACAAGTTTAAGACTTTCCTAATCCAAACCAAAGTCTCCCCTCAAAAAAACCCAACCACTAAGTCATGAGTGCTCTTACAAAACATAAAGACTCTTACACCCACTCATGACTCTTACACCCATCTTCCACACTCTTCCCTCTTCCACACTCATTCCTCTTACATCCCTCTTACATACTCAACCCCACTCATCATGACTTTAACCAACCCTTTACCCTACCCTCTCACACTCATCCTCCTTGTGACAAGTGTCACCTTCCCATTGGTGCTAAACAAGCACAATCCATGTGCTCCCCTTTGAGTGCATCTTAGCCCTCCTTAAGCCTTCATCCATCCTTGCATCTAAGCCCTCCATCCCTCTACCTCCTTAGCCTATAAATTGAATCCCATCCCAAGCCATTTCATCAACAATCTTTGAGCTAAAGTTACCATGCTATTTTGAGAACCAAAGCCATCAACCATACCCTTATAATGCCAAATTGAGAGCTCACAAAGCTACCAATTTTCCATTACCCATCTCCATTGAAGCATCTTGAGCATACATCCACAGCAAAAGGACACATCTACAGAATCAAGAAAGCATGGAGTGTTTTCTCT
Source organism: Cupressus sempervirens (assembly GCA_028749045.1). NCBI lineage: Eukaryota > Viridiplantae > Streptophyta > Pinopsida > Cupressales > Cupressaceae > Cupressus > Cupressus sempervirens. The sequence continues at coordinate 814,373,430 of CM053786.1, forward strand.
TGTGAGGTTTGCACTTCTTATTTTCTTTCTTAGTCTAAGAATATATGTGAATTTAGTTTTTGGTTTGTGAATGTTTACTTCATTTGTTAATGTTCTTTTCATACTGATTCTTGTTCTACAACCCATACCTCTACGATCCCTAATCCCTAACCCTACTCTCTCAATGTGAATTTCCCAATCCAAGGATCAAAGAGGTCATGGAGAGAGAGAGGGGGTTAGGGGTTAGGGATTAGGGGTTAGAGAGAGATGGATAAGGGGTTAGAAATGTGTTTGAGGGATAGAGAGATTAGGATTTATTAAGAGAGAGATTTTACGGGTTATTTAGTTAGTGAGTGGGTGTGTTTATTTATTTTTGAGAGGGAGAAAATTAAAAACATGTTAGAATTTGTGTTTATCTATTGATTAGCATTTGGAAACTAATGAGTACCTATTTCAATCTATGCTTAATTCAAATTGATGGAAAATAAAAAAATTATGACATGGTATTGATTTATCTACATCATATATTAGACCTCTTCAATAGATTTATAATGTATTTTTGATGGAGTCAATCAAACTTTGAATGTGAAAGTTATAGCTTTCGAAGTAAAGCCTATTTTTATTTCTTCAAAGCCTGATTGGGTTTTGAAGAGGTTTTTTGTCCTTAAAACCTAATCAAGCTAGAAAACCTAATAGAATTTTGTTTTCTTATGTATTTTGGCTAGTTTATTTTAGCCAATCCTGGCCGCTTTTTGAAATTTTAAACAACTTGATTAACTTATTAACTCTCTTTTTGTGTGTGTTCTCCACTAAATTGTACAACATCTTGATGCTCATACCCATACCGCCGAATGAACCCCATGTCTATCCTATGCAAAGTGTCTCCCTCTACCCTAGAACTCATGGATTTCAAAGTAATTTGGCTTCTCACCAAGGATGAATTCATAATATAGCTTTCTCAAAAAATGTAGAGGCACCTCATAATTATTACATGGTGGTAGGTTAAATACCATATGCCACCTATCCAAAAAACATGATCTCACTGTAGTATTGTTGGACTAAGCACCAATGTTCTCCTTCAAGATTCATGACATGGCTTAACTACCTCTTGTTCTTGTATAAGTGTAGTGGTTGTATAAGGCATTGACAAATCAATCTTTTTGTGCAATCACAACTCTAGCTTATAACAAGTTGTATCAAAGCGTGGTCAAAGGTTCAAATCTCCTTGAGTAACACTAATGGGGGGATTGTTGGACTAACTGCTAATGTTTTCCTTCGACATTTGTGACATGGCTTAATCATCTCTTGTGTTCTATAAGTCTAGTGGTTGTATTGGGCATGGATAGGTCGATCTTTTGGTGCAATGGCAACTCTAGCTTGTAACAAGTATGAGTACACCAATGAATAGGAAAAGTTTTGGTTGTGTGTAATAGTGAGATTCTAGATATATGATTGATGAAAAGACAACATATAGTACCTTTCTTTATGCCCTTATCTTTCACTTTTTGATATGATAACCCATTGACATAAAATTCATGACACCTATCCCTCCATGTACCCCATTTTGTAACCTCCCTAGATACTTCATTTGCATTTTAGGCTATTTGTTCAAGTGTATTCACTAGGGCTAAGTGATGAGAAAGTGTAGATGACTACAACCTATTGACCATTTGGATAATGTTAGCACTATTTTGTGTAAGTTAGTTTATGAGGTCCTCTTATGTAGTAGTTAAATAATATAATGATATGTACGATGGGTTTATAGGTGGCAGTTATTGTTGAATGGGAACATTGAGTGGAGGGTTTTGCAGCTGTGTCACTATGGATGGAGGGTTTTGTGTTCGTGTCACAATGGGTTGAGTGTTTTGTGGTTGTGTCATGATGGGTGGAGGGTTTGACTGTGTAGGTGCTGGTCTTTAAACTCTCCCTTGTTTTCTTGGATTCATTGATGCATTTATATTAAAAGGTGTTTTTTTAAAATTACAGACAATAAAAAAAAACTACAAAATCATGTTACAAAATTTGATGAAAAAATAAATAAATGACAAAAAGAATGAAGACTTACCTTATTTGGGGGGCACCATGGATAAAAATACAAGAAAAAACCTATTTTCTTGACAAACCTAATTGCATTTGGTCTTTTTCCTTTACACTCCATGTTGTTTTTGTCATTTGAGGATATAAAAATACCCTCGAATGTGGGCAACAGAAAAAATATTTATGTTTCTCAAGACCTAACCGGTTTTTTAGAAATCTAATTGGGTTATTAAATAAGATAAATTTTAAAACCCAATTAGGGTTTACAAAACTTGATTGATTATTCTAAATTATAATGGCCAAGCTTGGATACCAATCCTAGCCCACATTTCACTTTTAAATAACTTGATTGGTTTATTGATATTTTTGGTTTTTTAAATAACTAGTGTTGAACATTCTTTTATTCCTCTACCTAGTGTTGCTATTTATACTCGTTTGCTGTCTATAATGATTCCCTCTATCCATATGAGTGTTCCTCTTGTGTCCCTTCCTATATCACAACCTTCTTATCATAATGTTCCTTTTACTTATTCTACTCATATACCAATTTTAGTTCCTAGTGTTCCTCCAGTTGTGTCTTCTATTCATGTAGCTTCATACACTTTTCCTAGTGTTTCTAATGTTGCTAGTTCTTCTATTTCTTCTCATGATTCTACAATTATAATTTTGGCTCAAACAATGTCATCTTTAAAACAACAACTTGCATCCTTGACTTAAAATTTTTTTAGTATCCCTGCTTGTGACATGGAAAGTCCTTTGTCTCAAGATATTATCTATACTCCCTGTATTGCTACTTTGGTATGTTAGAAACAATAAATTAAAATAATCAAAAAGCATTTGCATACTAATTTAACATAACTTCATGAGAGACAAAGTGAAGTCCTCATATGAAAAATATGAGTCATGGATAGGCTCTCTCAATGAGGATGATCACTTGATGTAGAGGTGTGTCTAATAGCTAAGATGGCTTGATTATGTATGTATGCTCAAATGCTCAAATGGGCTTCAATGGAGGATTTTTGATAGATTTTGGTGAATGAATTTGATATAAAAATGCCTTCTCAAAATGGCATTATGGATTTACTTTCTAAATTGTGTTAAAATGGCTTGGGAGAGGATTCCTTAACTAGGCAAAGGGATTGAGGGATCAAGGGCTAGGATGCAAGGATGGCCGAAAGCTTATAGAAGGTTTAGATTGAATGAGAGGAGAGAAAATGGATTGTGCTTCCTTATAGCCAATCAAGGAGTGACACATGTCACAGGGTCATTGGTTAGAGCAAGAGGGGTTGAGGGGTCAACAAAGGAGGCTCAAAGCTCATAAAGACCCTCAGAATGGCTTGTAAGAGCAATGAATGGGCTTATAAGAGTCATTTATGGCTTTGTGGGCTTCATAAAGTTTTATGGTTGGGATATTTGTGAGAGAGTTGAGATATTTTGACTTGGGTTGGATTAAGAAAGTCTTAAGCTTGACTTAGGAATGTGCAAATGATTAAGGCTTGGATTAGGCTTGGGTTAAGATTAGATTAGGGATGTTAGAGATGGGCAAGTGGATGGCATTTAATGAAGGTGGGTGAAGGAGGAGATATTTGTTAACTTTGGCTTGGGTTAGCAAGTCTTAACCCATGTTTAGGAAATGTGACAAGGTTAGGAGGGGATTAGGATTAGGATTAAAGATAAGGATTGACATCTTCTAAAAGAGTCTAGGCTTTGGATGAGGATGAAGACTTTCTAGAAGAGTCTAGAACTTCCTAGGATGAGGATAAATAAGGTTTTTAGGAAATAAATAAAGTTTTATTTATTTCAAGGGTTTGGGTTGAGGAGATATTTATTAAAATATTTTTAATAAATATGAGGATTAATATTTAACCTTAATTAAACATTTTGAGTTGGGATTAGGGTTAGGAAATGATGGGATTAGCCTTTAATTGAAATTAAAGAAGGATTAGAAGATTTTGGAAGAGGTTAGGGGTCTTAAGAAAATTGGCCAAGTTTTGGGAAAAAAATAAATAAATTATTTATTTTGAGATTTTTGGTCAATTTATTAATTAAATAATTAATAAATAAGGAAATAATGTTTAAATAAGATTTAAACATTTTTGGGAGGGATTCCTTAATTAAATATTTTTAATTAAGATAAAGGGATTTAATGGCATACAAATTAATTAATTAATTAATTAATTAATTAATGATGATGTCATCAAGGATTTTTTCAGAAAATAAAAATACCTTTTTTTAAAAGGATTTTTAGGTGTCTACATTTTGCCCCTCTTTGACATAGTGTTTAAACAACACTATTTGAAAGAAGTTCAGATATAAACGACATGGAGATGACTTTATGGAGCAACACAGTTGCCCCAATCTTGGGTAGAAGAGAGAGAATGGACTGCATGATGCCCCCTCAAGAAGGCAGAGGGGAGAGAAAACGAGGCTCGACGGCTTCTTGAAAAAATACAAGAATCTGGGATAAGTAAGGAGACTTAAATTGGCAAAGAGAAGGGGTTGAATTAGCTCAAACTCTCACTATGGGAGAATGATAAAGGAGAATCAGATGCACAAGAGGAAACAAGCTTAAGACTTTAGGGAAGGTGGAGGATGAAGGAGCCGAGCGCTATAAAAAGGAATCTACAATAGGGAGAAGGATGAGGGGATTATAAAGCTGATGCAACAAGATTTCAAAGAGTCAGATTGGTGGAAGATGGGTTTTGGAGACCCCTAGGACTAGGATTGTGGATCTCAAAAGATGAGGCTTGGTGGATTGATTGGATTGGTGGATCCTTAAGACTAGGATTGTGGATCCCTAAAGCTAAAAGTGAAGATTGATTCAAAGAGATACTGATGCATAAGCTAGGGTAGGAGAGACAGATGCTGGATATGGATGGGGGATAATGGAGATGAAGGGATTCCATTGAATCTTTTTGAGTAGGGGGATACTTCAAAGAGAAGTACCACCATGTAGTTGAGCACTAGATTTTCTATAAGACTGTTGATTAATTGCCATGGTTACCAAGAACATCAAGTTTGTGTCACCAACCATCCAGAGGACTGACGGACTGACTTGAAACAAACACACAAGGATTGCTCCAACATCACACATGAAAGTCAGAAGAAATAGCGTGGAATTGACACTGGGTAACCCACAAGCAAAAAAGAAACAAACAAAAAGACTTGATCAAAACCATACACTTAGAGTGCCCCATTCGCAACATACTATGATATGGAAGATCATGGCAACCTTGAGGAGGGAACAAAAAGATTTCTTGGAAAAGATACTTCAATACCCAAAAGGGAAGATTCTAAATCAAAAGAAAGTGAAAATCCAAAATAGAACCATTTTCCAATGAGATGGGTAGGATGAGCTACTAACGAACCAAGATTAGACATGAGGAAAGCTATATCTTGCAAGGATCTATTAGAGAGCACCTAATCTGGTTGATTTGGATGAGTGATGCATTGGGCAAGTTGAACAAAGAAGGATAACACTTTGGTGACAGGAGATCTAGCTAAATGATGCATTGGAATAGCTAACCAAGGGTTGTGCGATGTGTGCAAGATTTTGATCAAGGATGAACTAACATGAAAGCTAGATAGATACAATGGTACTAAGCTAAATATGATGTACAAGATGATGGACCAAGATATGGTACAAATGTACAAGTAGTTTTGGACAAGATTGGATATACAAGCTATGATACAAGGTATGACACAAGTGTTGGATACAAGATTTTTTACAAGCTGTATAGGAGCTCCAGATGATAAGATAGCGGGATGGCTCAAGTTGGTGTAAGATACAGAAGTTAAGGATGAAGTGATAGCGAAAGATATGGATTTGGCAGGATGTATCCAATGATGATGATAGATGTGTGACCAAGGATGTGGACAATGCTAAGGTTGGTGGTAGCTGAGCTAATAGATGGTGCTAGAGTGAATGGCTAATGAGAGGATGACATTGGATTTGCATGAAGATAGCCTAGAGTGAGATACCAATGACAAGGGAGGATGGACAAGACAAGATCTCCAAGGAATATAGTGCCCCTAGTCAGAAGATGACATGTGTAAGGAGGTCTTATGATGGATGTGATAGGATTGAAGCTAGGATGGAAAAGCTGAAGGTGCTAGGGTGATGGATGATAGCTAGGACAATGGGGTGAGATTGCAGAAGATAAGTGGATAGTGATAGATAAAATCTGAAGGATGAAAGATAGGTGGATAAATTGGAAGATGGAGCTAGATGGCAAGATGTGACCAAAAGTGTGAGGATGATAGGTTAAGCTGGGGATCACTGGATTACGCATGATGCTTGTTTGCCAAGTTTTCATCATGGTACTTGTCCAAGGCACTTCAATTGCCAAGTTTTCACCAGTGGATGCTTTCTTTTTCTTTTTCTTTTTGACTTTTTGATTTTGGCTTTCTTCAGCTATTTTTGGCTTTTTTTGGGATTTTTCACTGGCTATTGGAATGTTCAATTTTGTTTCTAGTTGTTGGTACACCAGATGTGTGATTTATGTAATAGATCTGATTAGATAGGATTGATGGTAGGAGGTAGAGGGATAAAAAGGTAGGAAAGGAGCATGAGATGGGGATGCTTGCAAGATCAACATTGGCACATGTTGGGATGGCTGTGAAAAGAGCATATGGGGGATAGATGGTAGATGCGGGCTTGATGGAGGATTTGTGGAAGCGCGCTTGGGGATATAGGCACCCAAGATGGAGTTAGGAGATGGGGAACATGAATCACTGGATGGAGGATTAACAATGGTGGATGCCATTATGCATTGGGTTTCAACTTTTTTCTTTGGGACCTACATGGTTTTGGATTTTATTTTCATAGGCTTTTGCATTGTTTTGCATTCTTTGATTTGATTTTTTCTTTTTGGAGTATGTCTTTAAGAATAGACATATGATTGCCTGGGATGTGGAGTTTTAGCTTTATGCATTTTGAAGTTGGCATTCACATTGCTGTGGTAAGCTTTGGGAAGATGGTTAGGAGAAGCTTTTTGAGATGGAGAGGATATGGAAGAGCATGTAGGCAGATGATGATGGATGATGTGCCCTGATATGTGCCTTTTTTGATCTTGCGTAGGAATGGATGGAATAGGATTTTTATGATGGCTGATAGGAGGATGGAGGATGGTAGATTTTGGGACATAGGGACCCAAAATGGATTTAGTGGATGAAGGGGGGACATGGAAGGTTGTTTTGGGTTGTAAAGATGGTGGAGGGGATGACATAAGATTTTTTGAAGGAGTGATGGGAGGCTAGCATGGTGGGTCTAGAGATAGGCTTGGTTTGGGGATGGTGTGTACCAACACTTTTAGATGGTGAGCCTTTGGATACATATCCAAGACCATGAAATCCTAGATTCTTTTGTACAATAATAGGCTTTCTGATTCCTTGCTCTTGTGGTCCTAAACCTTGACCTTGATAATGCCATTGATTGAGCATTTGAGCAAGCTGAGGAAACTTTTTTCTTGTAGAAAATGGTAGAAGTGCTTTATTAGATGTACTGCAACGGGGAGATATTGTTCTTAATTCTTCTACTGAGAGGGGGCCACCATGGATGAATGTAACTAAACCAAGAGGGTAGATTATAGATGGTGGAATAGCTTGGATAGGTGGTAAGATGGAAGCATGGAGTAGAGGAGATGGTAGAATAGGATCTTGATTTAGCTGATGGGATGAAAAGATATCCTGCAGTAGAGGAGGTATGGCCTGAGGTTTTGGAGATGGAGGGGATGGTGACTGCACTATGGATGGAAGACATGGTACGATGATATCTTCATTTATGCTTTGGGGGATGTCAACATGCTTTTGGACATGATCTTGATAGGATTGGATTGGAGTGGATGGTGTGATAGGAGGTGAAGGGATGTATTCTTCAAAGGTAGCGGATGGATAGATGGGAGATTCGGTAGTGGAGATGGGTGAGTAGAAGATGGATGCATAGGGTCATTACGAGAGATTTGGAAAATGCTTGGAGGTGATGTGAATAGGATTTGGAGGGATTTGACAGGTGGTGGGATTTTGATGCTTGTGGGAAGTGGAAGGATTTTAAGAAATTTGATGGATGGTATGGGGATGATAGCTATGGGAGATGGAGGTGATATTATAGATGGGGAAGCTTCATCACTGACTACTTCACATGGTTGGATTAGATGACATGGCTTATCGACTGTTGGAGGTAGCTTTTCTTGTATTTCCTCTAGGAGATTCTTGGGTAACTCGTGTGTCAAAGGTGGAGGTGGTGGATTGACAGGAATAGCTAGTGTGATGGGGGTGGAAGATTGGAAGCTTGGTTGATTGGGTGATGGAGGAGAAGCTAGGATATGAGATGGAATGACTAGATAGTTTGGAGGAATGCTTGGATTTTGGGGGATGGTTGGTGGAAGGCATCTAAGGCTCACAAGATACCCGTCATAGTCAACAAGATTTTCATCATCATTGGAATAGGATTTAGCGGGAGAAAGGACAATGCGACCAAACTCATCATGATAGGGTTGGGATTTCATATTTTGATGATGATTTGGATGGGTATGGGGTCTTGCATATGGATGAACACGAAAGCTCATGGTTGGATTTGGATTAAGTGCAGATTTTGGATTGGCTGATGAAAGATTTCCTAGGGAGAGTCAAAGCTGCATGACAGACCTAAGGAGGATTGGCTAGAGAATTTTGGCTTTCCTAAGGATGGAAGACTTCAAGGGTATGCTGTCAAAAAGTGAGAGTTTTGCTTTCCTATGTGCAAGATTGGTGGCTTTTGGTGTCAACTTAAGGATAGACAAATGATCCTATTGGCATGACATGAGATTGACCACTTATGGATCCAAACCTTTAGCTTAAGGTGATGAGGGATGACAAGAAGCAAGGCTAGATTACCCTAGACAAAGCTCTATCAAAGGGATAACCTTGGGGAGATTGAGGTATTTGGATAGATTGATTGGATAGAAAACTCTAGCAAAGTACAACAATTCCTCAAAGGCTTGGGTGATTTTGGATTAGGTTGCTAGCTAGCTGGGGGGATGATTTGGATGGACTTTGGATTTGGGATTGTTCTAAAGAAAAGAACTAGATAGATTTCGTTGTGGTGGGGGAGCTTGGATGATTTTCTAATGAGGCAGTGACTACGCTAAGTATGCCTTGAGCTGGGAGATTTTTTCTTTTCTGGGATTTTGACCAAAGTTGGCAAACATTCATTCAAAAGCTATGAACAAACAAGTAGACAAAATTTTGGAGCAAGCATGTCAAACACACCAACATCCTAGGAAGATTTCTACAAGGATGAAATTTGGTTTAGCTAGGGAGTCCTCAATATACGCAAGGTACGTGAGACCCAAATCCATAGATGAAACCAAAAATATGTCACACAGTCGAGAGAAACAATAACCCACTTCTCCTCTTTCACTTCTCAAGGGTATAAAGTTCCTTGAGGCTTAGCCCGAGTGACAGAATCTTGATCCCAAGAGAGGTGTCTTTGGATTCACCTCCCAATCTTTATACTCTGCCAGAACGCTAGAGTTGAGGTTGTCCCAAGGGGTGATGAAATCCTTGAGCAGGCCTCCTAAAACTTAAAAAATATTTTGGATCCAAATTTTATGCACCTAAGATGGCCTCGAAAGATGACAAGGGGAGAGAAGACTTGGATGATCTTGGGCTAAATGATAGAGTTCTTTTCCAACTGATGCTTTAAGTTTTCTGATCTAGACCTTTTGAAAACACATGTGATTTAATATGCAAAGGTTCAATTCTAATTTGAAATGCACCAACAAAAGAGAAGTGATCAAAGAATGAATACACCAAGAAGATTTAGGGTCAAAAAAAAGTAAACTCGCGCGCCTGGAGGCCCTCCACGTCAAGTATCGATTGATTTTCTTTAAGGAATTCAAGATTGAGTGTGACTTTGTTTTAAGCCCAAAACAAAGATATGTGTAAAGCTTGATTTCAATCACACACCCGGAGGCCCTCCACATCAAGATTTTTTCAATTTTTATGCCCAAATGAAGTGTTAGTGAGACTAATTTTCATTCAAGAAATTTTCTATCTTAGAAAAACCAATAAAAACTCAAGTGAGTGGAATTTGATTTTTGTGGAGCACTTAACACCTTCTTAGGTAGACCCATCCCCATATATAGCATTGATATTGCAACCAATGGTTAGAATGATGGGTGATTAAAGAGGGTGAGTCCAACAACAAATTCACTCAAAGTGTCTTTATTTGTTTTTATAACTTAGAAAGTTTCTAAAATGTGAATTCTTTTTATGCCCCAAAAGATGATTATTTGAGCTATGGCATTCAAGATTGGATTTGTTGTTTTAATCATGCATTCATAAAAAAACAAACTTTGATTTTAATCCATGGCACTCAAGAGTGATTTTAGCAACATGCATTCAAAGACAAGTGATTAAACATTCAAGTTTTTTCCTTTGAGCATTCAAGATTGAGATTTTACGTGTTGTTTTAAGAACTTTGAAGTGCTTTGTTTTAACCTTAGATCATTCAAGATTGTTTTGGACTCAAAAGTGAAAATGACTCTTTAGACTTTGGTTTTCATTCAAGATTTTGTGTTCTAGTTGGCATGTTTTAAGCCCAAAAATGATATTCCTAGATTTTTTTGATGCATGAAAAACTTAAGAAACATTCAAGATTTTGTAACAAGACATTTGTTTGGAACAAGTAACAAAGCTTATAGGACAATTTTTGCAACCATTTAGGACTCTTAGTTTTCATGAGATTTTTAAAAGAACTTTAAAATATTTGCAAATGAGGTTCATTTTATTCTTGATTGATGCTTTGAGTTTGATTTAGATTTTAGTGTGCACTTAGTGTTGATTTTGAACCTTTTAAAATAGAAACTTGAAGTTCTTTTTAAATTCCCAAAAATGAAGTGTTCCTAACTTTGCATGAATGCATCTAAAACCTTGATGTTGCAAGGATGCAAATGATTGGATTGGTTTAGTTTCACTTGTTAAAAGATTTTTTTTTTTTTTTGCAAATTTTTAGTTTTTAATGGATTTAAGTATGATTTGGGGTTTCATTTTAAGCACTTAAAAAAAAGTATGTATGATTTTGCTTCTTTGAAAAAAAAGGACAAGATCCCTCAATAAGAAGAAGAACAAGTAGATGGAATAGAAGAAGAATATAGACAAGAAGAGGAAGAAGAATTTCAAGTGCTTCGTCCACCTATAAGCTTGAAAAATCTGCAAACACTATGAGATAGACTATGAGTTCCTTTGTCTTCTTCATGCTCATGTGGACCTACAAAACCAATTTATACAATCCTACCAATCACAAAAACAAACAAAATTAGCCAAAATCAAAAAATGACATACAAAACTTGACTAAAAAAGCTAATGAAGATGACCCATGCGGGATCCTACCGGGTTTGCCAAAATGTATATGCTACTTTAGTATGTTAGAAATACTAAATTAAAACAATCAAAAAGCATTTGCATACTAATTTAACATAACCTCATGAGAGACAAAGTGAAGTCCTCAAATGAGAATATGAGCCATGGATAGGCTCTCTCAATGAGGATGAGCGCTTGATGTAGAGGTGTGTCTAATAGCTAAGGTGGCTTGATTATGTATGTATGCTCAAATGCTCAAATGGGCTTCAATGGAGGACTTTTGATAGATTTTGGTGAATGGATTTGATGTAAAAATGGCTTCTCAAAATGGCATTATGGGTTTACTTTCTAAATTGTGTTAAAATAGCTTGGGAGAGTATTCCTTAAATAGGCAAAGGGATTGAGGGATCAAGGGCTAGGATGCAAGGATGGGAGAAAGCTTATGAAAGGTTTAGATTGAATGAGAGGAGAGCACATGGATTGTGCTTCCTTATAGCCAATCAAGGAGTGACACATGTCATAGGGTCATTGGTTAGAGCAAGAGGGGTTGAGGGGTCAACAAAGGAGGCTCAAAGCTCATAAAGACCCTCATAATGGCTTGTAAGAGCAATGAATGGGCTTGTAAGAGTCATTTATGGCTTTGTGGGCTTCATATAATTTTATGGTTGGGATATTTGTGAGAGAGTTGAGATATTTTGACTTGGGTTGGATTAAGAAAGTCTTAAGCTTGACTTAGGAATGTGCAAATGATTAAGGCTTGGATTAGGCTTGGGTTAAGATTAGATTAGGGATGTTAGAGATGGGAAAGTGGATGGCATTTAATGAGGGTGGGTGAAGGAGGAGATATTTGTTAACTTTGGCTTGGGTTAGCAAGTCTTAACCCATGTTTAGGGAATGTGACAAGGTTAGGAGGGGATTAAGATTAGGATTAAAGATAAAGATTGACATCTTCTAAAAGAGTTTAGGCTTTGGATGAGGATGAAGACTTTCTAGAAGAGTCTAGAACTTCCTAGGATGAGGATAAATAAGGTTTTCAGGAAATAAATAAAGTTTTATTTATTTCAAGGGTTTGGTTGAGGAGATATTTATTAAAATATTTTTAGTAAACATGAGGATTAATATTTAATCTTAATTAAATATTTGGAGTTGGGATTAGGGTTAGGATATGATGAGATTAGCCTTTAATTGAAATTAAAGAAGGATTAGAAGATTTTTGAAGAGGTTAGTGGTCTTAAGGAAATTGGCCAAGTTTTGGGCAAAAAATAAATAAATAATTTATTTTGAGATTTTTGGTCAATTTATTAATTAAATAATTAATAAATAAGGAAATAATGTTTAAATAAGATTTAAACATTTTTGGGAGGGATTCCTTAATTAAATATTTTTAATTAAGATAAAGAGATTTAATGGCATAAAAATTAATTAATTAATTAATTAATTAATGATGATGTCATTAGGAATTTTTTCAGAAAATAAAAATACTTTATTTTTTAAAGGATTTTTAGGTCTCTACACTCCCATTCCTCAGCAAGTCGATATGCCTCATCTTGAGAATTATAATGGCAAGGGAGCCCTTGTTCATCATGTTAAAACATTTCAAATCCTTTGTAGTGATTATGCTCATGATCATAGAATTTTATATAAGTTATTTGCTCTAAAAATTTGTGATAAGGCATTACAATGGTTTTGTTCCTTCACTCCTTATTCTATTATTTTACTTTGTCAACTTGGTAATGCCTTTATTTAACAATTTCGTAACAATATTGGTCCATAAGTGTCTTTGATTGATTTGATGCATTATAAATAAAATTCTAAAGAAAATTTAACTAAATTTATTCGTAGATTTAAGCATTTTCATACTTGGATATCCTATCCTATTCCTAATATTTATATTCAACGTATGTTTATTTCAAATTTGCAAAAGGGTATTAGAGATAAGATTTAGCTTACTTAATTTACTTCTTTTAAACAACTCTGTGTAGTGTTCCATCATTATCAATTACAAGTGAGTCAATTTGAGAGCACCCCTCCAATCACTCCTATTCATGTTGATAAAAGTTATGTTTCTCATAATACAAACAAAGTTCAAACATTCAACAGCCATGCCAAGATAAATAAACAAGAAAATGCAGTTGTTGTTGCATCTCACAATGTCACTTCTATATCCACTACTTTTTGATGGAATCATGTGTTTACTCCTCTCTCTGAATCTTTACATTCTATTATGAATAGGTTGTTAACTACTAATATGATTACTTTACCTCCTATTCAACCTCTTTTACCTACTACAATGACATCTAAATCTTTTGATCCAAAATCTTTTTGTCAATATCATTGCCAAAATGCTCATGATACGAAAAAGTGTTGTTCTTTAAAATATAAGGTTCAAAACTTAATTAATTCTAAAGCTTTATCTATTGATATTTTTTATTGTAGTGGAATAAATTTGTTTCTCCTCTTAATCAAATTTTTTAAATCCATATGAATCCTTTACCTACTCATGATACTAATACTATTGCTTAGCCATCTTCTATGGATATTGTGTATGATTCAAAGATGGATGATCTTAATCATGTTGTTAATCAAGTGGATCATGTGGTTCAATCTGTATCTCTACCTCCATCTCAATCTTAGCTTTAACCTCAAGTTTCATCTCCACCTCGACTGAAACCTAAACCTAAATTGAAGCCTCAACCAAAACCTTGACAACAACCTAAGAAAAAATGACCTCAGGAACTTTTTGTTGCCTTTGATGGTTTTGAGACTATTAAAGCTCCTAATGGCCACCTTTATATTTATGATAAGATTGTTGTGTAATGCCACACCATGTGACCCAAAATAAATTAACCTAAAGTTTCACTAAGTTTGTCAAACATTTTTTTCTTAAGTTAAAGATAATAACTTAACAACATATATAATATAGTGGAAGCAATTAACATACACTTATACATCAAAAACACATAAACAAGTTAAATATCCTAAGGGTCCCATGACATTGAATCAAATTTAAGTTTAATTAATACTAAATCCAATATATAGTAAATCCACATCAAATAATAATATACAAGTATGAATCTATTTAAATAATATACAGTCATCTCGAATGCCACTTGGCAATAATCATAATGCACCATCATCCACTGTACAGGTCATAAGGTATGAAGGGCTGAAATAATATATTTCATGAAATAGACAACATCATCTCATAAGATCTATAAAATCAAATACAATAAAAAGGGTATAACCATCCATCATAGAAATACAAGATCGGATAGAAAGAGCATCTGCACAAACACATCTAATAGTGGCATCTAAAGGTCAGATCTCAATGGTATAAGAAAAAGCACTATCACTTGGCCCACTCCCATCGTGTTGAGGAGATAAATTCAAGTCCCAAATAGGATAACAAATGCAAAATTCAAAACCAACATCTAGGTTCAAGGAATCACCTAAAAGAAAACTATCTCAAAGGGTACCAAGACACAAGTATCAACTAATCCTAGAGGCAACAATGACACATAGTGAATCTATTATGCATGTGGAAAAGTGTGATTACATAAGCCAGCTCTAAGGTTACCTAGCTAGTCTTTTAATCTTCCAGCCCCCTAGTGACTCTATGTGGCACTAGTATCCTTTCATACTGACAAGACATACTAACAAGTTAGTTGTAAGGTTACCTGACTAGTCTTTTGATCCTCCAACCCCTAGTGACTTTCTATGGTACCATATCTTGTTAGTTCATTTTAAATCCATTTAATGAAATTTTATTACTTATTAAAATAACCTACTATGGGTTACCTAGGCGGCCTCTTTAGAGCTTCAACCTCCATTGCAAGCCACTTCCCAACATGACATTTAGATAACCTATCCTAAGCTCAATAAAATCAAAAGATCACAAAATACCACATACCATACATCAGTTCTTAGACAAGAAATTGCCAAGTACTAAAAATCATTGATTATAATCATCAATTCCACCAATACGATCATCCTAATAGGACTGATAAAAAATCAAGTACTCATAAACCAATCCACATCATAACAAGACATCACCAAGAATAAATCATACAAACACCTCAATCCTATACAAGTGACTAGAAAGAAATCCAAAAACAACTGATTGAAGACTCAAAGGTTAATCAAATAGGTACACCATTCACCTCAGTTTCACACAAGAACACTAGAAAGCAATAACAATCAATTGATCAAAACACCTCATAGAGCATACAAGTCACATTACCATGGTTGAGTATAAAAGATCATAATCAAAACATCATCATGACATCATAAAATAGAACTCTTGAACCTCTGGTAAACATCTTGATTTGGTCAAAGTTAAGTCAACCTAACACCCAACAATAAAATCACACATCATAAAAAGAGTGCATTAAAAAGTTACTTTCACAATATATTAGATTTTGAAAACACACCAGTTCCATTTTCACTTATAGATTTTCAAGTTTTTAATTTCGTTATCAATGTTTCAGTTCATGATGTTTGCAATCTCAAATAAGATTCTAGTTTTCATTTTCTCAAAGTATTATAATTACTAAGGTTTTCAAATAATAAAATTTTGCTAGTATTATAAACATTTTTCATATATCTAAACCATATAAACACATCCAAGTTTATAAAAGAAAACATTAATTCTCCCAATTAATTTCTTTGACTTTTAATTTACTTTAGAATTATATTTAAATAATAAAGTAATAAATCAAATTTACAAATTTTAACAATACTCATTCAAATTATTAATAATTATAATTATCAATTATTATAGTAATTTGAAATTCATCAAACTTTGGAAAACTTTCCACAAATGGAAACCTACTAAAAATTAGAAACTTTCCAAAAATAGAAACCTACTAAAAATAGAAAATTTCTAAAAATAGAAACTTTCCAAAAATAAAAACTTGGTAAAAATAGAGACTTTCCTTAAATAGAGATCTACTAAAAATAGAAAATTTTTTGAAATAAAAAATTGCTAAAAATAGAAACTTTCTTGGAATAGAAACCTACTAAAAATAGAGACTTTCCCAAAATAAAAACTTACTAAAAAACGTACTAAAATTGAGAACTTTCCAAAAGTGAAAACTTACTAAAAAAAAAAACTTACTAAAAATGGAAATCAATTTCCTTTAACACAAGGGTTTCAAAACTTAAATTCATTTAGAGATATTTTCAAGAAACAAAGAGTGATAATTTCAATACAAGGGTTTCAATTTTCCAATTTACATATAAATGATATCAAAATGAAGAACAATAATATCATGAACAAGGTTTTAGATTCAATTCATATACAAAGGTTTCTAAAATAAACAATGATAAAATCACATACAAAGTTTTCAAATTCAATACAATTATGAAAACAGATTCACAAACACAAAGAAGACAAAGAAATTGAAGAACAAGCAACTACTGCACAAATCCACAAGATCTTACTTGGATCTAATGTTTAAACAATGAATGCACAAAACATGCAAGAATTTTCCTTCCCTTCAAAAAATCCACTTTCTAGAAATTGGCTCCTCCCAACTTGTGTAATTGCAAAATGAGCTCTAAATCTTTGATAACGAGTTCTCCCTTAATTTGGGGCTTTAATTTTGCAATCACGTGATCTCTAATAAAGAGTTCTCCCTTAATTTGGGGCTCTAATTGTGTAATCATGCAAGGGAACTCCCTAATTAATTACTATTTATTACTTGTTATCTTTTACCTCTTCATGCACAAACTTTTAGATATTTAATTAAAATATCTTTACTAAATTAATTAGCTTTCTCACATTTTTTTAACTTATTATATTTTAATTTCATGCATACACTTTATACAATTTAGTTAAAATAAACTTTATTAAATAATTGCTTACTCTCTCTTTAGTTAATTTATTATATTTTAATTTCATGTATAAGCTTTATGCAATTTAATTAAAATAAACTTTATTAAATTATGTTTTCTCTCTCTTATTAAATCGTAAGACACTTTAATAATATATTTATTAATTCAACTAATAATATTATTTAGAGTTTATAATTAAAATAAAACTCCTAAATAATTATCATTAAATTAAATAAATATAAATACATCAAAAATAGAACTTTAATATAATCTTTTAAATTTAATTCTTTTATTTAATTAATTTCTCAATTAATTAAATATAATTAAATATTGAATTTTTTTTAATAAAAATTTCATTTCATTGAATTATCTTTTAATTTGATATAATTAAAATAGAAAAACAACACAGACTCACAAAACCAAAAATGACAATTGAATTGAAGAAAAAGAATAATATTAATTCCAGGGTTAAAATTCTAAATTCACGGCACTTGACAAATTCAAAAAGGTGAAACTAACTCAGATACATGTCCTATATTTCTAGGACAATTGGCTTAGGTTAGGATTTGGACTCAAGAGTTATCTCCCCACTTATACCATTGAAATACTATGATAGGGTACACTCATCCTGACAATTTAGGGAAGTTGATATCTAGTACCTGCAATTTGCATAAAATCCACACATATACAAACACAATACTCTAAACTAAATAGACAATGGTAGGAAGTGGTGCATTGTGTGGATCCCAACTAGTAAGTGACTACGACTCCCTTCTTGAACTACATAAAAAATGTCAAACATAAAAAACACATACACACACACCATACATAGGCAAGTATGGAGTAAGCATCCATAGAAATCACATAAAAATCTTTTTTCTAACTAACAACATTAAATAACTAAAAGTCAGTAAATGAACATATATATCATCATCGAAACAATCATGAAATAACTAGTACTAAAGTAACTCAACACATATATTAATTGAATAAGAAATATAATTAATCAATTATAGTAACCCAATATTGCCGAACATAAAAAAAAATTAGAAAACTGGGTTACAAGAGTTCAATAATAGAATCAAAAAAGTCAAGTAGGGGTAGGCATTGCATGTTGAGATATCCACTTGTGGTTGTCTTGTTGATCCTACCTCCTTGGTCAATGTTATATAGAAGAAAATATTTTTATGAAAAGTTTGCAATGTGATTTTTACTATAAATTGGATGTAAGGATTCAAACTTGTAATGGTTTTCTTTATTCATCATTTGGTTCTATTGATTTATTGGTTGAACTTTGTGGAAATATTGTGAACACCGCCTTTGTTGTTTTGCCTACTTCTAATCAATTTCAACTTATGCTTGCTTGACCATGGTTAAATGCCATGCATGTTGTTTCTTCACCTATTCATAAATATCTTAAGTTTGTTTATGATGATGAAGTGAAGATGGTTAACAATAGTTTATATTATACTTCTAGGCCCATGGATTTTTCTACCATTGACTTCTTTTGGCCTTCATTACCAAATTCATGTCCTTTTTGACCAGATCATCTGTTTTACTTATATCAAGTCTATAAGCATTGTAAGATTCTTGAGTTAAGTTTACCTTGTATGGGTCTTAATTGTGGTCTTTTTCCTACACCTTCCATACCTCCTTTATGTATGACTTCTACATCTATTACTCAAGCTTCTCCTATTGCTTGTCAGTCTCTTGTGAATCCTATTAATCCTTCTTTAGAACCTATGAAGGATCCTATAATTGTTCCTCCTATTTTTCAACAATTTTGAAGTAACGCAAAATGTAATTGATCTACTAATGAATGTCATAAAAAGTGTCATGCTCAAGCTAAAGCTTGTAATTGTGGTATTCAAAAATCTTTACCTTCTTTAGATGCAACTATGCATGACGTGTTGAAATAAGTTGTTGCTAATAATGATGTTAAGTTGCATGATTCTAATGATTCTATTCATATCTTAGATCCTATTTTGATTAATCTAGATGATGAAGATACTCTTGATGATACTAATGATGTTAATGATGAATATGAAAGTATTGACATTCAAATTGATTTACCTAATATGCTTTCCTCATAATTAATATTTAAACAGGTCTAGTATTGAACATTGTGATTCTCAAGAGAATCCTTGTTTGGAACTAGCTATCATTCCTATTGTGTTGGATATATTCCCTCTTGTGAGTTATCCACATTCCCTAAATGATATATAACAAGATGGGGAGAGTAGGCGATATCCTTAATTAGCTAGTCCTTCATGGTAGCCTTTGTTGTGTGTTTGTTTCTTGTATTTTATTTCTCCTCTGATGTGTTTGCTAGATGTCGTTAGATTATTTTATATGATCTTTTTCACTATGTTAGTGCATGGTGATAAAAGAATCAAACCTATTGTACTATTCCTCTATATGTAATTATATTCTTAAATATGTTGTTTAATGTTATGTTGTTCTTTTGTTATTGTTTGTACATGTTTCCTTGCATAATCTACTTGGATTAGTGATTTGGTAGCATTGATTCTTTTCCATCTCTAGGTCATGGTCCAAAAAGGTTCTTCTTTGTATCTCTTATGTGATATTTTCTCTTTTGTGATTGTGGTTCTACTTTCTTTGGGGAATGATGTCATATATATATATATATATATATATATATATATATATATATATATATATATATATATATATATATATATATATATATATATATATATATATATATATATATATATATATATATATATATATATATATATATATATATATATATATATATATATATATATATATATATATATATATATATATATATATATATATATATATATATATATATATATATATATATATATATATATATATAGAGAGAGAGAGAGAGAGAGAGAGAAGGGATCTACCTACCATAGGTCCAGTATGATATATATATATATATATATATATATATATATATATATATATATATATATATATATATATATATATATATATATATATATATATATATATATATATATATATATATATATATATATATATATATATATATATATATATATATATATATATATATATATATATATATATATATATATATATATATATATATATATATATATATATCATATTGACCCTACAGTAGGTAGATCCCTTTTGTGTTGTCTATATGTTTATGTACTATTTCCCTTGATTTGTCTTCATCTAGGGGCATCTCATAGTGGAAACATAATCAGTGGAGTTGTTTATGTTTTTCTTAAAGCCATTGCTCTTGTTAAAGTGTTAGCAATGACTTTAACATTAGGGCATATGCTCTAATCACTTATTGCACATATGCACTTTTCAATAGATGTAAATTATTATTATTCAAGATAACTTTTCTCTCTTTTAGGATTAGTGACTAATCCTTAAAGCATGGATTTATATTTTAGGATCTCTTGATCTTTCTAGTGTCAAAAATATTTTTGATCCCTTAAGGTCGAAGGTGTCCTTAAGATTGGATCTATTTATTGGCTTTTCTCATATATAATAGAATATTCTTGAGAGTGAGTCCTTGATGGGTTGACTAGTGACTAGCCATATTCACTAGGTGGTTCAATTCCATCATTCTAGTTGCACAGTTTCCTTGTGTGATTCACAATGGGACATAAGTTCTTATTGAGCGAGATACTCACACTCTTTTTCTTTTTCTCTATTTCTAGAGATATTTATCTTATTGTGATCTTAGAGTTGATGAAGGCTTAAGTCTTTAGGGGCTTGAGGATCTCTTTGTCTCTTTGATTTTAATAAGATTATATTTCCATTATGATCTACTTTACCAATAGTTTTCATCGAGTCCATACTCTTGCTAAGGTGGGGGAAAAATGTATCATCTTAAAATGGAAGCACTTCCATGTTAAGAGTATCTATCCCTCTGAGTAAGTGGTATGGGGTCATGTCAAGCACCTTGAATGGGTCTTTGTATGTATTTGGCTGTTTTCCCCCTATCTCTCTCTCTCTCTCTCTCTCTCTCTCTCTCTCTCTCTCTCTCTCTCTCTATCTATCTATCTATCTATCTATCTATTTCTAGCCTATTTGTGGCAACTTGCTCTATGAAAATAAGGACTTTGAATCTTGGATCAAGGATGACCTTTTAGGTCAAGGTAGATCTCGACCCTAACCTAGGTCATGGAAAACCTTGACCTTGACCTCAGCTAGAGTCAACCTCAATCCTAAACCTAAGTTCATTTTTTTAATTGTAGAAGTTTTGGGATCCTAGGTTTCATAAAGCTTATTTTGTTTCTTTTGGGTTGGTTGTTTTGAGTTTCAAAGTGTTAGACTCTTAAATCACATTTAATCTAGCTCTATTCCTAGGAGTTAAGGTTAAATGGGATTTAATACTCCATGTTGGTCTTCTCTAGGAGTTAGTGCCCTAGATTTCTATATAAGGTAGCCTTCTTCCCTCATTTTGACATCTACTTTCTATGAACTAGGATCTACTTATATATTTTATAAGCGCATCCACCTGCTATGAAGTGAAGTTCTAGTATTGATTAAGCATTGAAGCATCAAATTCATCAAGGAGGTCCATTGTTAGCCATTGAAGGATTCAATCTCTATGGAACCCCCTTATTGAAGATTTTTCCATCCATATTCATCCAAGCCTTTTTCTATGCAAAGATACATTCAAGATTGGTTTTGAAGATCTAGTGTCATTGAAATTAGACATCCTACATACATTACTACATTCATTTGGAGCATCCATATTGTGGATTCAAGGATTCAAATCCTCCATAAGGATTTCAACATAAGCAAGTTGAATAGTTTCATTTACTTTGTTTATGCATATTAAAATTTCAATTATATTTCAAGGTTAATTCCAAACTAGGGTTTGACTAAGGAAAACCCCCAACCAAACAAACAAACCAACTTTCTTGTAGATACATGTGTCGAGCAACAAATTGGAGAGGATATTTGGATACCCTTTGCGTCAAACTTGTGAGATCTACAAATAGAATTGTTGTTAGAGTAGTGTAGGTCAAGGTCGACATGTCAGGGTACAATTGTGCCATGGGGTAAGATTGTGCACTGCTATCAGGGTCAAGGCTAGCCTCCCTGTTGGCACTCAAAATTGTGTTCTCATTTTGAGTGTCTATTTGTGATTTTGAGTCAAATCAAGCCCCATAAATGCCCATAAATGCATGTGTACCTAGCTATACCTTTGAGCCCCATGAGGTGTTTAATGTTTCTAACACCTTTTATTTAGTGTGTCTACCTATTCCATGAAGTTAAATTGACAATCTGAGTCATTTGGAAAAGTCCTATTTGGAGCTAGTTTCAAATCTACATTTTATCCTAAGTGTCAAATAGTGATAGGAGGCTATGTTTGTAAGAAAATATCTGGCACCTAGAAATGTTTTGTGATTCACTGCTTTGGAAATTTCTAGTGTCCATACTTGAGAACCTATGTTTTAGATTTTTAGTCATTTTGAGTTCGTTTGACTGGGTTTAAAATCCCTCAAAGTTGGTAGTTTACTATTTTCATGCATTTGCAAATTGCACAAAATTCTAGGAAACCTTGTTTGACATGTTATATCTTTGACCCAATTGACCCAAATGAGAAATTTCTTCTTGTGTTGCATTTTAAATTTCAGAGACTTGTTATGTTTCAAGTTTCAACTTATGATGAATCCATTTGATAAGTTTTCAAACATGATTCCAAATGCAATTTCTAAAGTTTTACTAGTGTTAGCAAGTGCGGATTGATCAGTACCCCTATTCATGACATTATAACTTGAAATCTGTGATTGGTGAGATCAAATAGATTGTACCATTTTGTTGTACTCTAAAAATACTCCAAGTGTGTCAGTGATGTAGGTATGCTCTGATACCACTTGATAAAGAGCCACACTCTGATACCACTTGATGGAGGTACGCTCTAATATCACTTGACGAAGGGCCACACCACCCTTACCAACTCATAACCAAAAATGCAACAATATGGAAACAATTCTATTATACTTGAAAATCCTTACAACATCCACAAGAAGTTTACGAATTCTTTATCATAAGGGAACTCCCAAATAAGAATTTCCACACCAAGAGCCTTCTCCTCCAAAGCTTCCACCCAAGAACTTCTACTTGACCTTCCAAAGATTTCACTTTCCCAAGCTTCTACTAAGAAGAGATCACACCTTGAAGCTTTCACTCCTTGAATCCTTCACACCTTCCTGCTTTCACACCTTGAAGCTTGACCTTCCAAAGCTTGATTAGAAATGCTCATATGTCTTGCTTAAATAGGTACTTACCACCCAATGCATGACTTATCCACAACCTTCTAGAATTCCACCTACAAAATATCTACAACCTTCTACAATATCCACAACTTTCTAGAATTCCACCTAAATACAACTAAGCACCACCATGTGACCCAATTAGAAAATTACATTTCTTTTTTGGATCACAACAAATATTAAATGCATGATTTAAGGAACTTTCCACAAACTTCTAAGATGCCACCTACACACTTCGATAAATGGAATGACAACCATTTTTTTAATTTTCTATTCATGACACATATGCACCTTGAAAATAAAAATTCCTCTTTCTCCTTTTTTCTATTTTTTATTATTTTCTTTCTATTTTTGTCACTTTCTCTCTCCTCCAATTTTTGGTTTTGTTTTTTTTTTTTTTTTCTCGTTTTTTCATGCAAGATGCTCCTACATCAGTCAATTTGCAAGTTATGATGAATCTATATGCACACTTTTCCAAGTCAATTCCATTTCCAAAAATTGCTTTTCTGTCATTGTTTCTAGTCAACAAATCCAAGTAGCCCACTTTGACTACTTGCCATTTGCGTCCTGTTATTCATCATGAACCCAAATCCTAGATTCATACTCTTCTCATGACAAAGAACTAGTGTCCCAGTTTTCATTTTCCCGAGCGCCCATTTGCCTAGTTTTCAAAGCCAATTCTAAACCCAATTTATTGCTTTCTAACATGTTTACTTGCAGGTAATTTTGAGAAGGCAACTTTGACAGTGAATATCTTTTGACCCAGAATTCGTCATGAGATTGGATTCAACAAGGTGTAAGAATGCATAACAAAGGATCTATGTGTTAGATTTTGGGGCCTGGTCAGAGGTCTGGGTCAGTTTTTAAAGCCAGTCAAAGGACCTCCTAACACCAATTTGACAGTTTGATAGAAAGTGATAAAGTGAGTTTTAAATGATCAGTCAGGGATCAAATTTGATTCCAATCAGTATGATGGGTTCAATAGGCCAGTTTGAGAAGTCGGGTGTTTGAAAATGAAATTTTTTAGCTGGACCCACTTGGGGCCTGACTAAGTTCACCAAGTGGTTATGGCACCCAAATTATTTCAAATGTGGAATAGTTTTAAGTGATATTTGCAAGGTTGTTGAAATTTGTGATTGCCACCTTATAGAGGCATATGAGGATGTAAATGTTGCAACTTCATCACACCATAAGATTATGGATTGTATATTAATGCTCAAATTAACAATAACAACAAGTATTTGGAAAATTTAAGGAGGACCTTGTATCTGCTATTCTTCAATCTCTTTTGAGTTGTGATTCCTCTATTTTCAATAGAAAAATGGATTGATGCATTGGGAACTTTTCAATCAATATTAACAAGTGTTTGGAATATGTTGCAAGAGGACTTCAAAACTTTCAATGAATCTTCCATTTTTATATATATAATAATTCATTGAATAAGATCCTTACTTTTATATTGGAAAAGGGAATTAAGAGAATATAAGATTCATGGAAATATTCACTTGGAAGCTATGAAATAGTCAACACTTGTAGAGAAGGGTCCATGCCTGGCAGAGTATCTACACACACCATCCAATAAAAGAAGACTAAAGCCAACTCATAACAAATGAGCCCAAGGTGGCATGTTAAAAGTAATAGGGGAAGAAGTCAGGGCCTAGAGAAATCGGCTGTAAAACTTGATAAGGAGTTGGAAACCTATCACACTGAAGCAATGCAAACATCTTAAGATTCTTAGCATCTGTTGCTAGAAGGATAAAAGCTCATGTTGATTGGAAGCTTCTAAAAAGAAATAAGTGGCACTTGTTAAACATGTAAGACCAAGAATACTTGATGGAGCTAGTTTTGTTACTATTAAACATGCAAGTCCACACATTCAAAGCATAGGGAATATTTGAAAGTAGGCACCAGACCATAAAACCATGCATATAGAAAGTCGTAGGCACAGTTCCTCATGCTTATTAGCCATAGCATGTATAAAAGACCCACACAAAGCAAAGAAAAAGACACCCATGCTTGGAAGAGAAGTAATGGCTTGTGGTAGGAAACATAGATGCCACAGTCCACATGAAGATGTTAGACTTCATATAGTTTAAGATAGGGGTCCATGCTAGCAGGGATACCTATTAAAGGAGAAGATCATGCAAGAAAAATAAAATAGGAGAAACCCACAGTCAAAGAAGTACATGCTAGTTAGAAGAAAGCAATCCCCACACATCGAAAAACAAAGAAGATCATGCCTTTATAAAGGGGAAGTTGACATAGTCAATAAAAGGAAGCTTCACGCCAATTCAAAGCTCATGCAAATGAATAAAGGAGAAAGTGAGGGGGAAGATGCCCCAGCATCATGACCAAAAAGATGTCTTGCAGTAGAAAAGCCCATGCCTTTTTTTAATTAAACCAAAGGATATGCCATAGCCAGTTAGAGAAATTAACCAATGAAAAAGGCAGCTAGAAAAAGAAGCCACCAGAAGAATAAAAGAAAACACATTGAAACAAGACTCCCACCATGCCATGGAAAATGGAAGATGTGTATGAACATTTTTTCCCACGTCGACCATGCGGTGATTCATTAAACCTTTTATATTGAGAAATGTTCAATGTGCCAAATGTCTTGAGCCGTGGCCTTTTAAAAGGTAGTGAAGTGTGCCAAGGGACCCGTCATGGATGGTTGATTGGTGCGATATAGAAAACAAATTTTGAACAAACATGCACACAAAATAAGGTGATATTAGCATATGAAGTGACCTAAAAAGTCAAAAATTTGGTGAGTCGCTACCTCGCTAGCCAAAAAATCCAAGGATTTATGGCTAGCGACATAGCAAGTCATTGGAAAAACTCAAAAATCTGGCAAACATCAAATGAGCAAGCGTGTCCCACTTCCAATGCAGCCAATGAACCAGGGAGTGACATGTGGCAGTTGGTAGGGTGTACAAGGTGAGTCAGTGATGATGTGGTGATCAAATTTTTGAAGTGCACCAGAT
Source organism: Cupressus sempervirens (assembly GCA_028749045.1). Lineage (NCBI taxonomy): Eukaryota > Viridiplantae > Streptophyta > Pinopsida > Cupressales > Cupressaceae > Cupressus > Cupressus sempervirens. The sequence continues at coordinate 814,399,879 of CM053786.1, forward strand.
TGTGACATGTAGAAGATCTGATGATTCTCGCTATGTTGCTAAGGCGAAGTTGCACACCAGCTAATATAGTGACATAGCGAGTATGACATGGTATTTGGATGGTGTGATGACATGGCAATGACAAAGATGAATAAGGTGATGCCATGTGGCACCAGTTGTGCGGGTCTGAGCCAATCACATCTTGAGATGTGTCATGGGGCTAGTCAACAGGTTTGACCCAGATAGAAAATGGTGGGAATTTGAGAATTTTCAAATTTCAATATTTTATTATTTCTCCCTCACATTCATATGGTAGGCTCTAGCTACATTACGAGGAGTGATTTCAATCATAGGAGGGATTAGGTGATCTTTATCATTGAAAATTGTTAAACTTTGATAAATAGGAGGTGTTGATTTAATTGTTTTGAGAATGAGCCTTTTCTGTTTAGGCTTTTCCTTTAGGTAATTCTTTTGTTCATAGAGATAAATTCCTACCTATGCAATTTCTTTACACTTCATTCCACTTAGAATCATGTCATCTTCTAAACTAATAGCCTCCCTTTGTGCATCTTGCAACCTTTATAATTTTAATCGTAGAAGCAAGAATTTAACTTTAGTTTGCATGGAAACAATGAATATACACAATTAGTTATTCTCACTCGGTTAGCTAGCTAGAGGAATCCTACCAACACTTCTATTGAATCTATCAAAAAAAACTATCATGGCTTCCCCTTCTTTGATCTTGATTTGAAAGAAATTTAATAACATCTTACCAACATCAACCATAGGCATAAACCTCTATACAAAATTTTACCTCAAGATCATTCCAGCAAGTGATGCAACTATCTAGTAAACTCTGGAACCAATCTGTTGCATTTCCATTGAGGCTTCCAAAAAATAATCTAACAAAGACATTCTCTTCTTGCACACCAAGAATCTTGTAGGCAACTATAAATTCTTTGATGTGATCATGAGTGTCTTGGTTTGTGTCACCAAAAAACATGGAGAAGTATTCATTTGATCTTTTAGGGAGGGCTAAATATTGGGACAAAGAAAATGGCCCAATTTGAGCCCCCAATGGCTGGGCTACAACCAAATCCATAACACACTAAACTTATTTTACCAAATAGAATTAGAGTCACCAACCTCCGTCCTCAAGGAGGTAACCTTTAGATATCCAAGGAAAGGAATGCATTGAAACTTACTTTCTATTCCCCAATAGAGTCACCAAAAATTGTTAGCAAACAGGTTTTTCCTCCAAAAATACCTTCACAAATGACTCTCAAAGACCCAAAAGAAAGACAAACTCTAAAACTGACAATAGAGTCACTTGTAATTATCTTGTCAAGTGCTCTCTGAATTTTGAAATAGAGCTACAACTCTCTCCTTTTGATTCAAAATAAATAATTTTCTGATATGCCTTTTACCAAAAGACAAAGAAGGGACACTAACATTCATTCATTAATATGATATGAATGTGAACCTTAATTTAAATAATTTTGAAAGGAAATCAAATACATAGCATAGAGGTTATCTAATCAATCTTTCCACTTACAGAGAAAAAGAAGGAAAATTTGATATTCACTACATGCATATTGTATAAAACCTTAGGATTCTATGACACACAAGAAACATTGATAACTGAACAAGATAATATTCTGAACATGGCTGGAGTAACCACAAGATCATTTCCAACTAGAGAAATATAAGTTCAAACCATAGGATCTAAAATTAAATTTCTCTTTATTCCAAATATGTAAACAAAACAACCATAGGATCATTTTATCCTTGCATTATAACAAGTTTGCAAAATAAAATCAATTTCTCCTTCCCTTCTCTGTTACAAATCCTCAAACTAAAAATGCCTTACCTGTCTAGAAAAATGTATAGACATTTTCCAACCCCGAAAGAACAAGAACCCCATTATTTTAGTTTTCCCCCATTAAATGAATTTGCAAAGAAGTTTGGCAACTACCCCAACTTCTTACCAAACTCCCTTTTAATTTCTTTGGTAGATTACTATAATATAATAATTAATTCCATTAAAGAATTCATTATTTCACATTCTTTTGCTTCTTTTCCAAAAATTCCACTCCATACAAATTTTCCCATTATAGTGATAATTAATTCTATTAAAGAATTAATTATTTTAAACTTTCCAATTTACCCTACCCCACACTTGCCATTTTACTTCCATGATCACATTAATAATTAATTCTTGGTAGAATTAATTATGAGGGAAATACATGTCACTTTAAAAGTTTAATGTTTAATTATTTTGAATTTATTAATATTTAATTATATAAATAATTAAATATTATGCAAAATAATTTATAATATTTTAACCTTTAATTTTAATTTGGGGAGGGGGAAATATTGAGGGTTCCAAAACCCTAAGTAACAAGTATAATATCATAATTTTTTTAGGTATATGGTCACTTGGTTGAACTAAGGAAGATGATGAAGTTATGTGGAAGATCTTGAAAAGTTTGTAAGAACCTTTCAAACATGTTGTGCAGATGATTCAACTTGTGATGCCCTGCACTAAAGATTTCACAAAGGAAACCTTGCTTGGAAGATTGGAATCTACAAAAGTTGAACTGAGACAATCTAGAGATCTAGCCAGAGTTGAGACAACTTTTAGTGCACTTAATGTTTGACCTAACCTATCAAGGAGTGCAAGCACAAGAGGAGATTTTGATATTAGTAGAAAATTTGATGAGGGAAAAAAGATTGAAGAAGAAGTAGCCCTTCTTGTGAGAACAAAAAAATATGGTAAGAAAATACTTAAATGTTGGAATTGTAATGAATTTTGTCATTGTGTATTAAATGTACTAAAGGAGAGAAAAAGTATAAAGGAAAGTTCAAATCTAGAAGAGATAGAGATTGATTTTATGCAAATGAAGAAGAAGAATTTGATGAGATAGATCAAAGTGGAAGTGATGATGAATTAGGATTTTTGGCTATCAAGGAAGATGATCTTGATAGAGAGATCAGAGAAGAAAGAGATCTGTATATGAGCAATGTTAGTATGCTAATAGAAACCAAATTTAAATAAAGCTTCTACAAACTAAAAAAATTTCATAAACTTCAAGATAGACTAAGATGAGCTCTCAATTGAGAATATGAGCCATTAATGGGCTCTCTCAATGAGAAGCTCTCTTGTTGAGTAGCTTTGTCTAAATAGATAGGATGTATGCTCAATCTTTATGCTTCAAAAAGGGCTTCAAATGGAGTTGGAATTTGGGTGTGAGTGTATGGTTTTGATGTAAAATGGCTTCTTAAAATGGCATTATGACTTTACTTCATGGATTGTGTTATTTTGCAAAGGGGAAGGATCCAATTTATAGGCAAGAGGCTTGAGGGATTGAGGGATAAGATGCAAGGATGGGAAAAAGCTCATGGAGGGCTCAGATTGCATGAGAAGAGAGCACATGGATTGTGCTTCCTTACAGCCAATTAGAGAGTGACACATGTCACAAGGTGAGAGGATGGAGGAAAGGGGAAGGATGAGTCAACAAAGGAGGCTCAAGGGATAAAATCTTCATAAAGACCCTCATAATGGCTTGTAAGAGCAATAAAAGGGCTTGGAAGAGTCATTTATGGCCTAGTGGACTTCATAAAGTTTTATGGTTGAGATATTTTGAGGGAGATGAGAGAAATTTTTACTTGGGCTTGATTAGAAGGGTTTTAAGCTTGCTTAGGATTGTGCAAATGATTAGAGGATGGATTAGGATGGTTTAGGATTAGCTTAGGGATAGGTAAGTGGATGGCATTTAATGAGGGTGGGTGAAGGAGGAGATATTTGTTAACTTTAGCTTTGGTTAGTAAGTCTTAACCCATTTTTAGGGAATGTGATAAGGTTATGAGGGGATTAGGATTAGGTTTAAAGACATCTTCTAGAAGAGTCTAGACTTTGGATGAGGATAAAGACTTTCTAGAAGAGTCTAGAACTTCTTAAGATGAGGATAAATTAGATTTTTAGAAAATAAATAAAATTTTATTTATTTCAAGGGTTTGGGTTGAGGAGATATTTATTAAAACTTTTTTAATAAACATGAGGATTAATATTTAATCTTAATTAAATATTTTGAGTTGGGATTAGCGGTAGGAAATGATGGGATTAGCCTTTAATCAAAATTAAAGAAGGATTAGAAGATTTTGGAAGAGGTTAGTGGTCTTAAGGAAATTGGCCAAGTTTTGGGCAAAAAATAATTTTTTTATTTATTTTGGGTTTTTTCGTCAATTTATTAATTAAATAATTAATAAATAGGAAAATAATGTTTAAATAAGATTTAAACATTTTTGGGAGGGATTCCTTAATTAAATATTTTAAATTAAGATAAAGGGATTTAATGGCATAAAAATAAATAAATAAATTAAATAATTAATTAATTAATAAATGATGATGTCATCAGGAATTTTTCAGAAAATAAAAATACTTTATTTTCTAAAGGTTTTTAGGTGTCTACAAGATCTAGTTACATAAGTTGAGAAAAAGTCTAATTGGGTAATTAACAATGGATGTTCACATCAAATGACTGGTGATATGATTAAGTTTGTAAAGTATAGAGATCATGATGGAGGTATTGTTATAGTTGGTAAAAATCTAGCCTATCATATTATAGGGATTGGATCCATTACACTTGATGGTAAAACTAACACTGATGATGTCTATTTTATTGATGGTTTGAAGCATAATTTGTTGAGTTTTGGACTGTTGGTAGACAAGAGATAGCTATTGCAATTCATAGAGAAGACTTGTGTCATCAAAGACAAGGATGGTAAAATTATTAGAACTAAAACTAGATCCATAGGTAATGTATTTCAATTGAATCCTAATAAAGTGACATGTTTGGTAGAAAAATTTGATAACAATTAGTTTTGGCATAGAATATTTTGTCATATCAACTTTGATAACATTGTGAAGGTTAGTAGCACATTTATAGTAAGAGATCTACCCAATATTGTTAATCCTACTAATGTTTTATGCAAGGAATGCATCTTGGAAAAATAGAGGAAAGTGTCCTTTCCTAGCAAGAAGCTCTCCACTATAGAAAATTTAGAGATTGTTAACACAAATCTAAATGGTCCTACAAGAACCAAAGGATACTATGGTGAAAGGTACTTTATGATTTTTATTGATGATTTCACTAGAATGATGTGGGAAGCATTTGTTAAAGAGAATTATAAAAATTTTGAGAAGTTTAAAATATTTAAGAATAGGGTTGAGAATGAATTTGGTGTTAAGATAAAGTGTTTGAGATCAGATAGAGGAGGAGACATTACTTCTAGAGAATTTAACATATTTTATGAAGAGAATGGAATCATAAGACAACTATCTACACCTAGAACACTTGAGAAAAATGGGATTGTTGAGAGAAGAAATAAGGCTTTGGAAAAAATAACCAAAGCTATGCTATTTGAGAATATTGTTCCTAAGACATTCTAGAGAGAGGTGGTCAATATAGTCGTGTATACTCTAAAAAGAGTATAGATCATAAAATGCATGGACAAGACACCTTATGAGTTATGGTTCAGACATTGACTGTTAGTCAAATATTTTAGGATATTTGGGAGAAAATTTTATATTAAGAGGGATGGTGACATTGGTAAGTTTGATAGTTGAAGCAATGAAGGTATGTTCCTTAGATACTCATTGAAAAGTAAGGCTTATAGATGTTTCAACTATAGAACTAAGACAATAGTTGAGTGTCCAAATGTAAGGATTGATGAGAAGTTCAGAATTGAAGAAAATATGGTAGATTATAATTCAAACAATGAAGAAGATAACTTTGAAATTATTAGATAGGATGTTGAATTTTTCCTTAAGACTAATAATGATTTGTGATGTGCAAATTGAAGAGCAAAGAGGAGAAAAAAGTTCAGATCCAAGAGAAAAAATAAGAGTTAAGATAACTACTCCTAACCCCAGTAAGAATCTAACAAGAAATCACCCTCTCGAGCAAATCATTGGAAGAAAAGACAAAGGTGTAATGACAACGAACATAATAAATGAGGAGGTATGCCTCATATCTCAAGTTGAACCCAAGTGTACAAATGAAGTAATCAAAGATAATCATTGGATCCAAGCGATGAAGGAAGAATTGGATTAGATAATAAAGAATGATACATGGGAACTAGTCCCCAAACCTAAATATAAAAATGTGATAGGAACAAAATGGGTTTTCACAAATAATATGAATAGGCAAGGAGAAGTTGTAAGAAACAAGGATAGACTTGTTTGTAAAGGTTAGTCACAACAAGAAGGAAATGACAATGAGGATATGTATGCACCTATAGAAAGAATGGAGCAATAAGGATGTTCCTAGATTATGCCGGGAACAAGAAATTCAAGGTTTTTCAGATGGATGTCAAGTCTACATTTCTAAATGAAGAACTAGAAAAAGTCTATATTGAGAAAACTAAAGGTTTTCCTTTACCAGAAGACAAACAGATGGTATGCATATTGAAGAAAGATCTTTATGGTTTGAAGAAAGCACCAAGAAGTTGATATGCAAGGTTGGATAGTTACCTAGCAAAACTTGGATTCTCTAAAGGTACAACTGATGGTAACTTGTATCTAAAAGAGATTGAAGATGATATGTTAATCATTGCAATATTTGTTGATGAAATCATTTTTAGAGGCAATGATGAAGCTAATGATAAATTTTTTGAAAATGTGAAGAATAAATTTGAAATGAGCATGATAGGAGAAATGAAGTTTTTTCTAGATTTATAGATTGCATAGAATAATGATGATATATTCATCTCTCAAACCAAGTACCTAAAAGAACTATTGAAAAATGTTTGGTTTGGAAAGTTGTAAACCTATTGGTACACCCATGATAATTGGTCATAAGTTATCTAGCAAAGATGAGACACCTATAGTAGAACAAAAAGAAGTATAGATTAGTGATTGGATGTTTGTAGTATCTCACTCACACATGACCAAATATAGAAAATGTAGTAGGGATTGTTGCAAGATTTCAAGCTAATCTTAAAGAATATCACTTTGCAAGAGTAAAAAGAATATTCAAATATCTAAAAGGGACATCTAACTATGGAATTTGGTATGAAAGATCTAATGATTTCATACATTGCACATATACTAATGTTGATTGTGCAAGCAATATGGATGATAGAAAGAGCACCAGTGGTGGAGCATTCTTTCTTGTGGGAAGATTAGTTTCTTGGTTAAGCAAGAAGAAAGATTGCATTTCATAAAGTATAGCTGAGGTAGAGTATGCTGTAGCAACAAATAACTATAATCAAGTTATGTGGATGAAGCAAATGTTAAAGGATATTAGAATTGAGATTGAAGAACTTGTTATCATTTAATATGATAACACAATTACAATGAGTATGTCCAAGAATCTCATATTTCATTCTAAGACTAAACATATATCAATTAAGTATCATTTGCTGAGAGAGAAAGCAACATAAAAGGAGATTAGATTAGAGTATGCAAGTACTAAGGATCACATTGCAGATATCTTTATGAAGCCTTTTCCTAAGGATACATTTGAGCACTTAAGAGGTATGCTTGGGGTTATGCCCTTGCCTATTTTTGAGTAGGTAATGTAGAGAGTGCATCAGTGCAGTGGTATGGAGCACTACTATTTGAGTGGATTGAATATTGATGCTGTTAGAATAGGAGAGTATCTGGTATGTACTAAGTCATAGAGACTCTTGGTGTTTGGTATTAAATAGTGTCTTTGGACACTCAAGCTAGCTTATGTCTTGAGCAACCAATTTACAATTGGTATGTAACAATTGGTATGGTGATTAACACCTTTGACATTAATGTCAATGGGGGAGAATTAGGCATGAAAAAAATCTCCAAAGGCATAGAGGAGAGTGTGCATGAGAAAAACTCCTAAGCAATGGGGCAGACAAATCTCTTTAGGGAGTTTTAGAAAGATTCATGTAAGATGATGAAACATACAACTATTGTATTGTAAATTGTTTACTGTGAAGTAAATATTTGATGTCTAAAGAAGAAGATGAACAGAGTAGTGTTCTAAAAGATTTTAGATTTGATTGATGAAGAGGATTTAAGAACAACATGTAGCAATAGATGTTTGCTCAGTATTCTTGGAACTTAGATAGTTTTTAATGTATGTTAACCAAAAGATGAAATGTAGGAATGGAGAATATGAAAACTACCTAGTAAACAACAACTATATAAACTATGAAAGATGATTCTTGCTCTTGACTCCGGTAACTAGCATTTAAATTACTTGGTAGAATTTATGCATCTTTTTGTAGGAAATAATTTATTTCATATAAAATTCAAGACAAGGAAAAAGCATTAATTATTAAATAGGAATAATAAATCCTCACATGCCTTAAAAAAGGGGAGATGTGACTATTACAACATTCATCATTACCAAGGAAGGACCCCAAATAATATTCACTTTCACACACTCCAAACATTTACTTTTAATCCATAAATCAACATCTTGGTGTGATTATTAATGATGTCTTGATCTCAAAATATTAACCTGTTAGCATGAATATTGATGATACTACATTGGGGGAATATCCTAAGAATTGGAGAATATTGATATGTTGCATTCATGATAGTGTTTTTCATTGATGTCAACATAGCAATATTTATGTAGAAGATTGGAATAACAACAGTCAGAGATCTTATGTTGTGCAATAACTGAGTAAGGGTTAAATGATGCATAGTTGAGGACATGTTCTTGAGGGTTTCTTGATGATGTGGTTAAGAGGAAAAAGTCTAAATCAAAGATGTATAGAAGTTGTACCTGATTTACTAAGAGTAGTGTAAGAACAGAGTATTGAAAAAAAAATTTTGATGATTGATCTCTATCTTTCATCTGAGATATAATAAAGAGATGTGTACTCACACAATGATTGAGGATAGTCAAGTGGTGGCATCAAAAAGTATGCAAGTCTTGGAGTCACATATGTAAATTTTTGTATAGACTATGAGCCAATAGTGCTATAGTAATTGTAGTTAATTATATATCTTATTTTAATTAATTGGGAAATCCTTAAGGCTAACTCAAAGAATTATTATGAGGGTAAGATATAAAGGAAAGATGTTTTCCTTGATTTTATATACACACCTATTGTACATTGTATTTGAAGTGCAAAAAGGAGTAGAGTATTGATTGAATGCATGTAAGAAATCCAAGGGATTATTTGATGCACAATTTGTGATCTAGTTACAAAATTAGAAGGAGTAGAAGTTTGGTTGATGGGATAGAGATAGAGGAAGGAACTACAATTTAGTTCTATTATTCTAAAAGGAATAATATAGAGATTATTTGGATAGTGGGCTCATTGGCCTTTCCCTCAAAGTTGTTTGGGCAGTGGGTCGAGTTGTCTTCTACAACTTATATTAGGGTCGACACACTTCCTAACATGGTTGGAATATCCTAATAGGAATTCAAAATCTCCCAATATGGACTCATATGTACTAAATATTGTAATAGAATCCTAACAAGGTCTATCCTCTAACAAAGAATATTTATATTAGTACATCATCTTGTGGGTACCATCCCCACCAGGGTTTTCCCTATAAGCAAGGGTTTCCCTAGTTAAAAAAAGTGGTGTTAATGTGTATGATTATCTTTTTTTGGTTTCAATTTACATTACTCATATGGTTAAGATTCTTTAAATATGGTATTAATGTTAATAGTTGTATAGCTGATTCACCCTCACCCCTCTCAATTATATCTGTGGACATTATATTCTAACATAACCATCGTTCACCTTTCCCTAAATGATTAGATTTCACATGAGTGTGTCAGTTCTAGAATGGCATCTAGCTGTAGTGCAAGTTCTCCTTGAATTTTGCATCACATCCAACTAGGACCCACCAAAAAAAATTGTGTGAGAATCATGAACAAGTTGAACTAAAGGAACCCCCAAACTATTGAACTAGATTTAAGGGGTACAAAGAGGTTCAAGACTCCTTTGTACCATTCAAAAGTGATACAGAGTGATTCAACATTACTTAAAGAAACTTTGAACCTCTTGGCTTGATAACAAAAATATACTTGACATTGAGTTTTCATGGGTCAATAATAGGCAAAGAAAGAGAGGAAAGTACTCTTAGGATAAGGTATTTACATGAGCTACTAAATATTTTTTATTACATCTGAAAAAGACCAATAAGAGGCAAAGTCAATGGTTCAAAAATAAATAGTTTAAGTAGGAGTGAATCAAAAAAATATATATCAAAAGAAATGGTGACTCCAAAAAATCATGAACTAACATTAGTTCTATCTGGTGATTGGTATTCAAATGAAACCTAGAGAACTCATAAACTTGGGTAGGCAGACCTAAAGCAAGGAAATGAAAACAAAAGAAAAAAAGAAAGAACTCAAAAATAGGGACCTAAGATAAATATGTAGAGAGAAAAGGAAAAAGCTTCAAAACATAAAACAATTTTAAATTGTGCATATTGTAGATATATGGCAGGATTTCACCATCCAAATGAGACAATTTTATAGCATTAGGTCCAACTACTTCTTGTACTCTAAAAGGACCTTTCCATAAGGACTCAATTTTTGTGTGGCTTCCTTTCTTCTCATTTCATTTATCCCACAAGATAACCTCATCACTTGGCATGAACTTTCTGGGTCTTGTATTCATGTCAAAAAAATTATTCACTCTCATCTAATGTTGTCTTATTCTATCTACCATCTTGTTCCTTTCCCCCTGATATTTTTTTAGATACATAATCCTTTTTTCTAAAGATGTTTTTAAAAAAAAGTCTTCTATTATTGTTTGTAATTTCAAATTTGTAAGGTTCAAGGGTAAAGAAACTTGTGCATCAATCCCATAAACTAGCTCAAATGGAGGCATACCTATTGCCCTTGTAGGAGAAATTGTGTCTACCCAAAGTGCCTCATACAATTTCTTACACCAATCCTTACCATTATCACTTATTATCGTTTTCATGATTGACACTAAGTTTTTATTACTCAACTCAACCTAACCATTTCCTTGGGGGAAATAGTCTGAAGCATGTGCCAAAGTGATGCCATGGTTGTAGAAGGACATACTCATTTCTCCAAAAGAAAAATATGTGGCATTATCAATGACTATTTTATAGGTACACCAAATCTCACCAAAATATGAATCATAAGAAAATCACAAGTCACCTGAGTATTTTCCTTTTTGGTTGTAATTTCCTAAACCCATTTAGTGAAATAATTGTTTTTGTTAAGATGTACATGTGTCCTTCACTTGAGGTTGAATTTATAGGGCCAATAAAATCAATTCTCCATTGTTTAAAAGGTTCATCAATAATTACTAGCCTGAGAGGCAATGTAGCTAGCTAAGGTTTACCCATGAATAGTTTACATTTTCACAATCTTTAACATACAAATAAGTATCCCAAAACATCCTAGGCCAATAGAAGCAATTTTTGAGTATTTTATAAGTAGTGACAAATGAAGAGAAATGATCTCCACATACCTTATCATGAAAAGTCTTAAGCAACTTCTTTTTCTGAATTGCATCTACATATCTTAAGTATGTTCCATCCAAACCTCTTTTATACAAAATACCTTAAGATATTACATACTTTGCGGCTTTAGTTTCAAATAAATTTTCTCATTGGGAGTCATACCTTGTGGGAAATCTCCATAAGTCAAATAATAAGCCACCTAGGAAAACCATGAATCAATGAGGCTTACCAATAACACCTATGCCTATTCTTCTTCTTCTAGTGAGATGGTAGTGCTTTCAATAATCAACTTATAGAAACCCTTCCCCCTTAGCTACCCACATAGCTCTTTTATTTAACCCCATGTCTTGCTAAGTAAAAATACTCTTCAAAGCAACCTCAAGGACATAAACAGTAGAGTGTGAATGTATGATATAGTACCTAGATTATTTCACTTCTTTCACCATAGCAAAGTTTTCTTTTCAATGAGTAGGTATTTTAATTCATGCTTTTTTAAGGGCACACTCATAAATTCAATAGGTGAATTTGTACCTAGATCATTATTCTATGTAAGGATAATTAACACTGTTTGTTTAGAAGCATAGCAGTAAATAATGAAGCTTTTCTTAAAATCTGAAGTCACTAATGCTAGAGCGAGTGCAATGGATCTCTTAATTTCATTGAATACTTTCTTCCCATCTCCATTACATTTGAACATTTCCATCTCACTCATCATTTATATTATGTCTTTGGTATGTTTATCAAAATTCGGCACAAAGGCTCAAAAGAAATTAACTTGTCCAAAAAATGAATTCACACCACTGCTATACACTGGAAAACTCAACTATTGAATAGCCTTTATTCTTCTAGGATCTATCTAGACTCCTCTTTTTGATACAATATGTCCTAACAATTTTCCCTCCTCAAGAAAGAAAACTAGTTTTTTAGGGTTTAAGGAAATACCATGTTCTATGCATCTCTGAAGCATAGTACATAAATCATTCAAGTGATATTTCCTCTTTTTAGAAAATACAATCAAATCATCAAGGTAAATTACAATAATTTTGTCCCTCGGATCTTTGAAAGAAAAACTCATGGCCTACTGGAAGGTAGAACCAAAATTAATGATACCAAAAGGCATTCTAATATAGGCAAAAGTGCCCCAAGGGGTTATGGAAGCAGTTTTGTACTAATCTTTCTTAGCTACACTAATTTGGATATAACCTAAAAAACCATCTATCATTGACATCATCTTAGTGCCAACCACTTCTTGAAGAAAATGTTCCATCATGGGGATGGAGTAATTATCTTTAAGATTCGGTTGATTTAGGTTACGAAAATCTACACAAATGTTTATTTCTCCATTCTTCTTCCATACCGGTACTATATTAGCTACCCAAGTAGAGTGGTGAATGGGGTAAATAATTAAGGATTTCAACATAGTTTCAACTTATTTCAAGATGGCTTTAGATACTTTATGATTATAGTTTCTCAATTTATATCTATAAGGAGTAGCGTCCTACTTCAAGAGAATATTGTGTCAATTTTCTCCATTTTTGAATTTTTTTAAATCATCATAGCTCCATGAAAAACATCCTTAAAGTCTATCGATAATGATTTTAGTTTGTCTCTTTCCTCTGTCAATTTTCTCCATTTTTGAATTTTTTTAAATCATCATAGCTCCATGAAAAACATCCTTAAAGTCTATCGATAATGATTTTAGTTTGTCTCTTTCCTCTTGGGAACATGTCCTTCAAATAGAGATCTATTTCAAGTTATCATAACTTCCAAAGTTAATCTTATCAAATTCCTTGTTTATTCTAGGATCAAGATCATTCTTTGATATAAAATCTTCATTCTTCCATGAGAATATATTTTCAAGAGAAATCAAACCATGAGTGATTTTATTTCCCTTCAGCTGAACTATCTACTATTCCTCATCAGGTTCCAAGTGATCTTTACTTAGTATTTGTGAAGAGCCTTCAAAATAAGAATTAACAAAGCACCCTACGGAGGCCATGAAATGTTCAATCTTATTGTCATTATCAAAAACTTGCTCGTAATTTACATTATTATGCATGCTAGGATGATAAATCATCTCAATTTTGTATTGCTTTTGATCAAATTCTTAATGTAGAAGAAGTAACAAGGTTGATACTACTAAAGAATCCAACTTGAGAATTCTCACTTCTAGGAATTGCTTTGATATTAAATGCCTCAAGAAACTCAATATTGTCCCACATCAAGTTTTAATACTACTTCAACCTATTGTTCTTCATGGCATGGAGATTGTGTACTTTCTTTACAATCAGCTCATCATCTCCTCTTACTATGAGCAACATTATTCCTTTTAATTTTTCTTCATGTAACCCCAAAAGAAAAGTTTCATATTCAAAGTATTATTGGTGTTAGAAAAGTCTAATTTGAATGAATATGTAGACATATCCCCCTTTAGAGAAATTGATACGACTCTTCATAAAAGATGTGAGACTTTGGATCATTTGAAGGGAATATTGTATATTTATTCTTCACTTTGGGAGCCAACCAAACCTTCTTATCACCAATTAGATTCACTACTTCATACTAGCCCAATTCGATCTCTCCTCTCATATCTTTACAAAAAGTGTGACTAAGTAGCATTCCATAGCTCACTGGTATCTTGGATACCAAAATGGTCAACTTTAGCTTTTTGTCAGGATATGCCGCCAATATGAGAGGGGAATGCTTACCATCCATAGAATAACATTTCCCAAAATTCTTGGTAAGAGTTAGTCCTAAATATTTATCAATGAAGGATGGCATAATATTGTCAAAAGTGCCATAATCAATAATACAATTGTTGAGTTTTTTCCCATTAAGTAACAATGAGATGTAGAATGGATTGGGCTTCTTATCTTATTTATTTGCTTCAAGAAATATTGAAATTTCTTCACCTATAGGATTCTTTGAGGTATGTTCAAGAGTTAGAGTGGGCAATTCAATAGAATCAAAGGTTTCTCCTATAAGTTGGGAATTATTACAAGGTTCACCTTTAATAAATTCAACTAATCTACCTAATTACTTGGGATTAGATTTTAAATAATCAATAGTAGATATAATGATAGAAGAAGATTTACAAAACTGAACTATTCAAAGGAAGAAGAAGAATTTGAGTTTACAATATTCTTTTTGGGAAAATAAATTTTAGTACCTTTAGGGGTGTCTTTATTAGGTTGAGATGAATCTTTCTCTTTTTTACTTTATGAACTTGAACTTGCTTTGGGGGTGAACTTCAGATTTCTTTGACTTCTTGTTAATACAAAATAGGATGGATCATTAGTGGCTAATAAGATATCCCATTGTTCATCAAAATTAAACTCACATTCCAAAAGAAAGTTGTTGAGGTACTTGCATCAAATGCACCATATTCTTCGTCAATAATAATCCCATGTTGACCTACATTTTCTTTCATTTGCAAATATCTCAACCAATTAGTGCATGTTTCACCATCATGATCTATGGTAAGGTGAAAAGAGCACATCATCTCCTTTCCAGGAGGAGATTCTATCTGTGGCTTTTTTTGTGGACTAGAAAATTGATAAGTACCTCTTCCTTATTGTATAGGGAATTTATTTTGTTTGACTTGATTTTGATATTAGTTTGGATAAATATTAGGCTTACCTCACTCTCTCTTTAGGGTGATAATGTTAGTGATTAACCTTTGAACCATAGGATCTGAGAAACGTAAGTTTGAACGTCTTTCCTCCACTTCCCTGCAATTATCAAATCATCTTCTAATTCAATTGCTAACATTTGAGTGGTAGCCAAATTAGCAAGTAAATTTCTCCCCACTTGAAAAGGAATATCACGGGGCATCACTCCTAAGAAGAATCCTTTTTAATTCTTGGAATTAGGTATCAAGGCTCTAGGGATTTTTTCTAGGATTTTATTGTATTTAGCCATGAATTCCCTCATTGGCTCATGCATCTCTTTTCTAAGTTGTGCCAATTGAATGACAAGAGAATTTCCATCACTAGGGGTTTTGAAATAGGCTTCAAATGCATGAGTCATGGTATCCCAATCAGTTATGGAGGCATGTGAGAGAGGATTAAACCAATCCACTATAGAATTATTAAAAGTCTAAAAAAAGAGTCAGACTGTGACATCTTCAATAACAACATCAACAATTCTGCATGCTACTTTGTGTTGGATACAACTGTCTAATTGTGTGTTGTCTTTGATGTTACACAAATGTCATATCAGTTGGTAGATAGTTCCTACTAATCTCACTTGGTTAGCAAGGCAATTTTTCTATGTCTATCGAGCATTCCTAGAAATTACTCTACGTAGATAGTGTCTACCAAGCTCACTCAGGTGTTGAAGGAAATTGTGGAAGAAAGTAGTGTTAACTGAGCTCTCACGGTTAACAAAGAAAAGTTAGTGTTCAATGAGTTCACTCAGTTTCCAAAGATTTTTGTAAGTTCGCAATGTTATCCAAGCTTCTATTGGTTAACATAGGAAATTATTTCATGATCACTGTTTATCGAGCAAGGTCATCCAATGAAGGATTTTGTTGATTTGAGAAATGAAGTTTAATTATTGATTCTAGCTAATTGTGGTAATTTTTATTGGTCATTGTAACTTGTAATTGAGTTGGCTTGATAATCTAAATGGTATATATGAAACATCAAGTTGAGATTCTAGGATGTATGAGTGAGTATGCAAGTGCATTGATTGTTTGAGAAGGAAAGTGTGAGTGAATTTGAAGGATGGTTAGATATCCTTGAGGAGCAGCAAAGTTGTATTTGATCAGGAAGGATCTAGCATGAAGAAGAACACAGATATGTAATTAGAAATTCAGTTACATCTCATATAGGTCATTTCATTTTTACTTTCCTACCATTGTAGCATTGATTCCAAAATCTCTTAAAAGAGTTGGTTTAATAAGCAGTTCTAAATCCTCTAACAAGGTGACAGTTCCACTGAATTATTCTAAAGACCTCTTTCAAGGCCACTCCTTATAGGGTAAATAAATCCTCTAACAATTTTACACCTAATAGTGTGTTTTGTAACCTTTAACTAGGTTGGCTCCTAATAGGGCTCACTTCAGAAGAGTAAAAATCAATAGCTAGTTACTTGGTGGTTTTTCCCATATTGGGTTTCCACGTTAAATCTAGTGTCTCATGTGTTCATGTTATTTC
The DNA here is from genome assembly GCA_028749045.1 of Cupressus sempervirens. Taxonomy (NCBI): domain Eukaryota; kingdom Viridiplantae; phylum Streptophyta; class Pinopsida; order Cupressales; family Cupressaceae; genus Cupressus; species Cupressus sempervirens. Next base: position 814,416,472 of record CM053786.1, read on the forward strand.
TTTTATGCTTGAATTTTAATCACTGTGAATTCTTAAGATCTATTAAAGTATAACATACACTACATTTACCGAGTTATAGCATTTTAAGTATGTTTACCAAGTGACAATAGCGAATAGTTTCATTAGACATCAAAGGGATCTATGAAATGTTTTTGTGGTAACTAAGTCACCCCCCTCCCCCTCTTAGTTACTCCATCTATATTTCCAAGAATTGGTATCAGATCTTTTGGTGCTTGCAGGAAAGGTTTCAAGGACCTAAGCTAGATTAGAATGTCTTACAAGAGAAAAATTTCAAGGCTTAACAGAGCTAACTTTTTAGCATGGCAAGGTCTCATGAGACTTCATCTGGCTTCCATTGGAGTTTTAGGATTGAAATTCATTGATGAGGAATACACAACTCCTTCTAGTACATTATTTATTAGTGACATTGCTGAGAAAAAGACTCATAACACCATGATGATAGACATTGCATTTGCTCTAAGCTATTAGGAATTTGATGATATCAAGGACTATAAATCTACCTTTGAAATGTGGAACAAGCTAAAGGAAATCTACGGTGGTGATGACAATGTAAGGAGAGTTAAAGAAGAAAGCCTTAGAGGACAATTTGATCAGATGAGAATGAGAGAGGATGAAAACACTACCAAATATGTTGAAAGGATCAAAGCAAGTGTTAGTGCAATCAAAGCTTCTAGAGGAGAGATCAAGGAAGAAACTATTGTAAGTAAAGTTTTTAGAAAATTGCTTCCTATTTATGCAATTAGATTATCTGTAATTCAAGAGAGAAGCTATGAGACAAATCATAAGATATCTTTGGATACCTGGGTAGGAAGATTGATAGCCTTTGAGCTAGATAACTATGACAATTATGTTTCAACTTCCAAGAATATTGAATCTACATTTGAGGCCAAGCTTTCACTTAAAGAAAAAGGAAAGAAAATAAAGGAAACTCAGTTAGAAAGTGAAGAAGAATTGGAGGAAATTTTTGACATTGATCTTGAAGTTGTTGAAGCTCTACTTGGAAGGAAATATTCTAGAGGTAGAGGAAAATACAAAGGTAAAGTTCCCCTAATTTGTTTTTCATGTGAAGAAATTGGTCATATTACTGCCAGGTGCCCAAACAAAGGAAGCAAGGATGAGAAGAAAGGTCACAAGTGCAATGGCATGAAGGATTTCAAATCATTTAAGGATAAAGGTAAGAAGACATGTTTTATGGCTAAGGATTCTAATAATAGTGAAGATGAAATAGTTTGCATTGCTGTGAAAGATGAATCTAATGATGATGAAGAAGATAAGATGAAACTTATCTCTCATGTGAGCAAAAATGATACATGGATCATAGACAGTGGATGTTCACATCATATGACTAGAAAAAAACAAAAGTTTAAACACTTTGAAGACTATGATGGTGGTAGTATAAGGTTTAGAAACAATGAACTTTGTTGCATAAAAGGGAGAGGTCAAATCTCATTAACCAAAGAACTTGTATGTGATAATGCCTATTGGGTTAAAGGACTAAAACATAATCTGTTGAGTGTAGCACAACTAATAAAAATTGGATTCAAGATGGAATTCATGGATGACAAGGCAAGACTATTGGATGACAAAGGAAAACTGATTGGATCAGGCAAAGAAACAAAATGTAACCTATTTTATATTGATCTTGGTGAGTACTCATGTTTTATTGCTCAATTTGAAGAAAGTTGGTTATGGAACAGAAGGTTATGTCATGTAAATTTTGATAACATGGTGAAAATAAGAAAATTTAGGAAAGTAAGAGGCATTCCTAGTTTAAAGAAACCTAATGTTGGTTTATACGAGAATTGTCAAATTGAAAAAATGGGAAAGACTAGTTTTAAAAGAAAAAACTATCAGTCTGAAGATATCTTAGAAATTGTGCATCTAATTTGTGTGGACCTATTGGAATAGAAAGCTATAGTGGAGAAAAATTCTTTATTATTTTTGTTGATGACTACTCTAGAATGATGATTGTTATGTATTTGAGAGAGAAGTCAGAAGCATTTGTGAAATTCAAATGGTATTTGGCAAGAGTAGAGAAGGAAAAAGGGAAAAGATTGAAATGCTTAAGGTCAGATAGAGGTAGTGAATTCATCTCCAATGAATTCAATAACTTTTGCATTGAAAGAGGAATCAAAAGATAGGTATCAGCCCTTGGAACTCCTGAGCAAAATCGAATAGCTAAAAGGAGAAACAAATCTATCATGGATTGTACAAGGACTGTAATGATTGAAAAGAACATTGCTATCAAATACTAGAAGGAATCTATCAACACTATAGTTGATACCTTAAACCAAGTTTAGTTGAGGAAGGACTCTTATAAAACTCCCTATGAGTTATGGTATGGCTATAAACCCAATGTAAGTTACCTAAAAGTATTTGGAAGTAAATGTTATATCTTGAAATAATCTAGAAAAGGAAAATTTGATGTGAAAGGTGATGAAGGTATATTCTTAGGTTATTCTTGCAAGAGTAAGGCATATAGATGTTTGAATTTTTCTACTCATAAAGTCATAGAAAGTGCACATGTGAGAATTGATGAGTCTACAAAAAGGACTAAAGACGAAAGCAAAAAGGAACTAGAGGATTATAGGAGATTTATTTACATTGAACTTGATACATCGCCAAACACATCTGTCAATAAGGATACTTCTACTCCCGAGTGTTCCTCAGTCACTGAGTTGCAAGAAGTTCAAACAGAGTCACAAGGACCCGAGTCACATTTTGAAGCTACCGAGCCAATGCCTATTGAGTCTAAGCAACCAGAACTTGAAGTTGAAATTCAAGAGGATGATAATACAATTCATTCAAAAGGAAAGGAACCTATATTGGCCAAGTATGTTAGGAGGCATCATGCACCAAATCAGATTATTGGAGATAAATCAGAAGGTACTATGACAAGAGGTAAGCTAAGAGGTACATGTTTACTTGCAAATTTTGAACCTAAAATGTCAAAGATGCATTGTAAAATTAAAGTTGGATTGAGGCTATGAATGAAGAGATAGAGAAAATAGAGAAGAAAAAAACTTGGACTCTTGTACCTAGGCCTAAAGATAAAAATGTCATTGGAACAAAATGGGTATTCAAGAATAAGTTGAATGAAGATGGTGAGATATCAAGAAACGAAGCCAGATTGGTGTGTAAAGGATATTCTCAGGAAGAAGAAATTGATTATGGTGAGACTTTTTCTCCTATTGCAAGATTGGAAGGTGTCAGGACCTTACTTGCATATGCAGTGCATAAAGAATTTAAAGTATATTAGATGGATGTTAAATCTACATTTCTCAATGGTATTCTTGATGAAGAAGTCTACATTGAACAACCTAAAGGTTTTGTTGATCTAGAAAAAAGGGATATGTTATGCAAATTACACAAAGCATTGTATGGTTTGAAACAAGCCTTTAGAGCATGGTATGAAAGATTGCATAACTACCTTATTCAGATTGGTTTCTAGAGAACAAATGATAATAGTAGTTTGTACATCAAAGAAGGACCAGATAACAAGATTTTTTTGGTAGAACTATTTATGGATGATACTTTATTTATAGGGAATGATGACCTATGCAAATAATTTTTAGAGCAAATGAACAAATAATTTGAAATGTTTATGTTTGGTGAGATTAGGTTCTTTGTTGGTCTTCAAATATAGCAGAGCAAGAATGGTATCTACATCACTCAGTCTAAATATATCAAGGAGATACTCAAGAAGTTTGGTATGGAAGATTCAAAACTAGTTGGAACCCCCATGTGTACTGGACTAAAGCTTACCAAAGATGATGACTCAAGAGAGATAGATTAGACCTTATATATATCAATGATTAGAAAATTATAGTATGTGGTTCATAAAAGGCCTGATATTGCTCTTGTAGTTGGTATAGTGGCAAGATTCTTGGCAAAACCTAGAGAAAATCATATGATGACAATCAAAAGAATCTTGAGATAATTGAAAGGTACTAAAGATTGTGACTTATGGTATAAAATTGGAGGAAATATAGACTTAAAAAATTTTACCAATGCTGATTGGGCAGGAAATATTGATTATAGAAAGAGTACAATTGGTGGAGAATTATTTCTTGGAAAAAGGTTGGTATCTTGGACAAGCAAAAAGAAAAATTGCACATCCCAATCTACAACAGAAGCATAATATGTTGCAGTAGCAGTAAATTGTTCTAATATTGTTTGGTTTAAATAGTTGTTGGAAGGCATGAAAGTTGTGATCAAAGAACTAGTTGTTATGTTTTGTGATAATACAAGTGCAATTAGCATATCAAAGAATCCAATGATACATTCCAAAACCAAGCACATTGCTATAAAATATCACTTTGTCAGAGAATTCATGTAGGACAAGGAAATTAGATTGAAATATGTCCATACAAAAGAACAGATTGTAGACATATTTACCAAGCCATTACCTAAAGATGCATTCTTGTATCTAAGAGGTAAGTTAGGGGTCATTCCCCTATCTGAAGCTCACTAAAATAAATTTTTAGTGATGCATCAATAAGAACCAAGTTGAAGATCTATTAGTTGATGCAACATAGTCAAGGGAGAATTACATATGAATCAGTACTTGAGGTACATTGATACTCATTTGGTATGTGTTGTCTTTGGCATGTGTTGTCAAAGAGGGAGAGTTTACTGTCATATCTTTTTGAAATTTTTTTGAGGGAGAGTTTACTATTTGGAGAAGAAGCTATGCAATTCCTTCACAAAGGGAGATTACTGCATTAGAGAAGTCTATGGCATAAAATCTAAGAGGGAGAAAATTTCTATCAGAGAAAGACTTGTTTTCAAATTTTATTGTGCTCTGACATGTTGTGTTGCCATCAATGCCAAAGAGGGATATTATTGGATGCAATTGTCTAATTGTGTGTTGTCTTTGATGTTACACAAATGTCATATCAATTGGCAGACAATGCTTACCAAGCTCACTTGGTTAGCAAGGCAATTTTTCTATGTCTACTGAGTATTCCTAGAAATTACTTTGCATAGACAATGTCTATTGAGCTCACTTGGGTGTCGAAGGAAATTGTGGAAGAAAGTAGTGTTAGTCGAGCTCTCATGCTTAATGAAGGAAATTCAATGTTCACAGAGTTCACTTGGTTTCAAAAGGTTTTTGCAAGTTCACAGTGTTAACCAAGCTTCTATTGGTTAACACAAGAAATCATTTTAGGATCAGTGTTTACTAAGTAGGGTCAACTAATGAAGGATTTTTCTGATTTGAGAAATGAAGTTTAATTATTGATTCCAGTTGACTGTGGTAATGTTTATTTGTCATTATAACTTGTAATTGAGTTGACTTGATAATTTGAATGGTATATATGAAAGGTCAAGTTGAGATTCTAGGATGTATGAGTGAGTATGCAAGTGTATTGATTGTTTGAGAAGGAAAGTGTGAGAAAATTTGAAGGATGGTCAAATATACTTGAGGAGCAACAAAGTTATATTTGATCAAGAAGGATCTAGCATGAAGTAGAATAGAGATCTGTAATCATCAATTCAGCTACATCTCATTCAGGTCATTTCATTGTTACTTTCTTACCATTGTAGCAGTGATTCCAAAATCTCTTAATAGAGTTGGTTTAACATCTAGTTGTAAATCCTCTAACAAGGTGACAGTTCTATTGAATTTTTTTAAAGACCTCTTGCAAGGCCACTCCTTACAGGATGATTAAATCCTCCAACAAGGTCACACCTAATAGTGTATTTTGTAACCTTTAACCAAGTTGGCTCCTAACAGGGCTCACTTCAAAAGAGTGAAAATTAGTAGCTATTTACTTGGTGGTTTTTCCCTTATTGGGTTTCCACATTAAATCTAGTGTATCATGTTTTCATGTTATTTCTTTTATGCTTGCATATTAATAACTATGAATGTTTAAGATCTATTAAAGTATGACATACACTACATTTACCCAGTTACAACATTTTAACTATATTTACTGAGTGACAACAACAAATAGTTTTATCAGACATCTAAGGGATCTATGAAATGTTTTTGTGGTAACTGATTCACCCCCCCTCTCAATTACTCCATCTATATTTCCAACACTTTGAAGGAACTCAAATGGTGTTTAGCTAGGGTTTTTCCATCTTTGTTAAAACTAAGCAAGAAATCCCTAGCACCCTTAGGCATGACTCCAAGATTTTCTCCTAGGTAGAGAGGTCCATTTTTCTTACCCCAAAAGGCCATATTTTGATTGACAATATTCAAAGGTTGAATGCTTAGGAAGGTAAGAGTAACACTACCAGGAATAACAAGATCTTGCAAAATAAGGGAAGGTTGTACAGAAGGTAGTGGAAATGTAGGTCTACTAACTGACTAGATTTTCTTTTTTCTTCTTAGAGTGTGATCAAGTTTAAAATCAATAAATCTCAAAGCTTCAAAGTCATCATTAGTTAAACCCTTATCTCTGTCTGTCCTTGTGTATCTTCTCTCAGCCAACTTTCTTGATCTTTTCTATTCAATATCTTTCTAGTTCTTGGTCTAATCTATTTACATAGTAGCTTCTTGAACTATAGGAACTCCTCTAAGGCATTCACCAATTTCTTCTTCCCTGTCTAGGAATTTAGCAACTTGCAAGTATTTTTGATTACTTACTCTTTCTCTCCAAGCTACTACATTCAAATAAAATATGATATCTTCCTGGGTATTATAAAAGCCAATATTGGACTATAGAATGGAAAAAATATCATAATGTGGGAGTACCATGTTGGATCATGATATCTATTTCAATTTTAATGAAACATTAGATCTTTTGCACTTGACTCCCCAGTAGAGTCAGCAAAAATCTATTGCTAAATGGACTTGTCTTCTTAATAAAATAAAAAATTAAAATTCTTTATTCCCAAACTCTCAATAAAAAACACAACTTTCCAATAGTTGAAGAATTATTGCTCTCTAATTCTTCTCTAAATTTTACTAAGGTTCAACTCCCTTATCAGATATTCAATAAAAACACTCTTTAATACGAATTACTTTTAACCAGAAAAAAATAAGGCATCTAATCTATTCTTAGATAGGGGGAAAATTAGATAAAAATGAATGAAAAACTATGAATCATGCATATAATATTGGAAATACACAAATTTTCCATCAACAAATGTATTCAAAAGGAACAAAAATGAATCAACTAAATATTTAGAATTTGTGCCTCATTTACATCTAGTAATAGAGAAAAGCTACACAATTGAAAAATGATTCAAAAATAAACCAACCAAGTATAACTCAACACAAAGTCTTCAAATGGTTTATGAAACATTCATTCATCCAAAAATCATTCCATTTTTGCATGTTACTAAAGATTAGAAATGCTTGCAGGAAGTTTTAAAAACAAAAGAAGCTAAATTAAATTCTGTATTTTTTATATCAAACAAAAATTGCCAACCCCTACTACTATTGAGTTCATACATAAATAGGGATATGCCTGAAAATCTCCATTAAAGATAAATTTTGAGACATTTTTAAGAAATTAGTTGAATAAACAATCCATGAGTATGTAGACCCAAAAACTAACTACTAAGATTTTATCTCAAAAAGCACTAAAGATATAAACTTTCAAAGATAATTATCTCCCTATTTTTTGAGTGACTTTTCTTCATCCTCATCATCGTTTACATTGATTGTTCCTTTTTCCATTTTCCATTCCCTAAATGCACTCATGAACTCAGACATGGAAGTTGTATTTAAACTCTATATGCTTTGGAGCCAATTCGTCCACATGTCTTTATCATGTTTCATCTTAGTGACAATGTCAAGGTATTCAAGAACTTCACAATTAAACTTATCTAAGATTGCCTCTAGTTTGGATACCTTAGTGATATTAGAGGTAGTGAGATCTGCATTATTTTTAATTAGGTTTAGGTGTCCTTCATACTACTTAATCAATGTCTCAATATAGGGGCCTCCTTCCTTGAATGGGGTAGAATGAGCTGAACTAATTATCTAAAACTCTTTGTTCATGTTCTCCAGGGAAAATTTGGACTCTTTCTCAAAAGATTACATACAAGAGATGGTTGAATCATAATTTGACACTCTCCAAGCTATGTTTTTTTGCAACACATGAATCAACCCCTCATCAATATGTTGTAATGGATTCTCTTCTAGGAACTTGTTTGAACTATAATCTTCTACCTCCACTAATTGAGTGACAATGAACAACAACCGTTCAACTTCTACTTTCCAAATCATCACTTCAAGGTGAGATTCATTAAGCATAACTTCAGCCAGAGTGAAGATTTTATATAAATCCACATGAGCTTAGTAACCAGGCTTAGCACTTGATCGATCCAGTTATAGACAATGATGGTTATAGTGTTTCCCTTTTTCAAATCATCCATCAATTATTGATTCTTAGGTGTGTTCAAAAAAATTTTAAGTCATCACTAATCATTAGGTGTGGAACTCTATCCTTTTAGTGAACTTATATACCCAGCCATCACTCCTATCTTTGCCTTCAATTTTTTCTTGTCAAATCCATCTTTGTGAGACTACAATATAATATGTTTAGCTGATGCTTCCACCCAATGTTCTTTAGTTTCATAATTAATCACACCTATGTCCATACAGGTAACTTCAAAGTTACTCTAATCAAGTTCATCAGTACCTTCCTTGTGGTTATAGGTAGCTACTTCATTAATGCTTTTACCTATCACATTGTCAAACACTATCCTAGTTGTGCTCTTAGTTCTCTTAGGTTTTGGAGTCCTCGCAATGTATCTACTCACTATATCATCTACTAGAAAAATAAATAAATACCAGGCTTCACTTTCTATTCACTGAAGAAATGAATCAATTTGGAGTAAAAGTGGTAGCTTTTTGAGGTTCATTACTTTTGGTTGCAATACTCCTAACTTCAATCCTCTAAGGAGATGTGCCCATCGTCATCTGAACTCATTGGTGATTGTCAATGAGTTCACTAACTAGTTTTTGGTTGGGTTCATTGTTGACCTCAATAGCTTCATTAGATTCTATTGCTATTGACATTTCAAATTTGATCTTGGAACAGGTTTTGTGTACTAGAAAGTATCAATACCCTTCACACTACTAGCTCTTGAAGATCTCCTTCTACTTTCAAATTTAAGGATAGCATTTAAACATTTGGAAACATGCTTTGTCTTTCTCATTTTTAGCTAGGAATTTATTCTTTCAAAGACAACTTTTGTTCTTTCAAGGATGTTATCTTCTTCTTCAAAATTCCAATTTATGACAACTTGTTTGGAAACTAGGGGCTTAACTACTTGAGCATCAATACAATCTAAATTATATTCTTCAATATCTGAGGTGTCTTCATCTATATTCAATTGATACAACTTAATTTGAGAAATGGAACACCTAGACGACTCTGTTTTCCAAACTTCTAGTTCATCCATACAATCTTCCCAAAATTCCTCAACATTATATGTATGCACAAACTTTACATTCCAAAATAAGCTATGAAATATCATTTTACTATCAAAATCACACCGAGCATGGTAAAAGCCAAAAAAGAAGTTAACTAAGTATGAAACTAAACATATGGAATCTTCCATACTTCTATAGGTTATCTACCTAATTTGTGTAAGAAGATAATGTCTAAGGCTTCTTTAGTAGAAAATATGTTTATGACAGCAACTAGTTGTTGAGACACTTCTACTAAGATGAAACAATCAAAAGAATATTTAGGGAGTTGCATGGGTTCAACATTGAAGTCTCCTATCTTTAAATAAGTAAACTTAGGATATTGAATGTATATGGTCTTATAGGATCGAACAAGTTTCTAAGACTCATGAGAAAATCTATGATGAGGAGGACCTTTCATTTCAAAACATAGCTTTCTAGAGAAAATTTCATGGACTTTCCTAAAAATTTCCATAGATTTTTCATTATGCAACATAGGGCAATAATTGTATATAGTGATACCTTTGGTCTTGGGTTCATGAGGTAAATTTTTCAAATATTGAGTAGCGGCTAATATGTATATCAAATATGAGGACATATAAAAATCTTTCTTTATGTTGAAAGTCCACTTGAGCTGATTTCTCAAAGAGCTAGCAATTAACTTGGCCCAATCTAAAACCTGCAACCCTTCCAACATTGTCTGAATATAGAAATACATCCAATCTTCAAAAAGACTCACATCTAGAGAATCACATACCCTATGTAGAAAAACTATTATGTCGTGAACTCATGGGAACATATGATCCTTCGTAAGGGTCTTCGGCAACCTATAACCAAATTTGTAATATGACACAGTCCAACTTCTTGCAATGGAATTCTTATAGACATCTATAGTTGCTAAAAACTTCACCAAGGATGATGTATGAATCATTTTACCAAACTCTTGTTCTTCTAGCCAGCACAAATTGGACATAGATTATCTCGTAATACTTAGCAATACACTTCCATAATTTTTTAGAATACTATTGCTAGGCATATCATAGATTAGGATACATTCTTGGATCAATTCTAAACAAGGATAGGTAGGTGGAAAATTTGAGGCCATAAGAAAATTACAATCCAAGACTTTAGTGGAAAAGGGTTCTAAAAGCCTCTCACACAACCTTTCTATTATTCCCTCTAAATTAACCCCTAGGAGGTTTGTATCTGATATGATGGGTGACTTACTATAGAGACTATGAGTATTTCCAAACGTATGCAAAGTGGACTTCATGACTTAGAGTCTCTCTTTCTAGAAATAAAAGAATTAGTCACTACCCTATTTGTCAAAAGATGAAATGTAGGAATGGAGAATATGAAAGTTACCTGGTGAACAACTATGGAAACTATGATAGATAATTCTTTCTCCCAACTCCTATAGCTAGTGTTTAAATTACTTGATGGAGCTTATGCATCTTTTTGCAAGAAATGGTTTGCTTTATATAAACTTCAAGACAAGGACAAAAGATTAATTATGAAAGGGACATAATAAATCTTTACATGTCATTAAAAAGGGGAGATGAGACTATTATAGTGTTCATAATTAATTACCAAGCAAGGAACCCAAATAATATTTAGTTTCAAACATGCCAAATCTTTACTTTTAATCCATAAATCAATATATTAGTGTGATTATTAATGATGTCTTGATCTCAAAATATTAACCATCCATCACCTTTCCATAAAAGCTTAGATTTCACACTAATGTGTTACTTCCATAATGGCATCCAACTGTAGCGCAACTTCTCTTGAATTTCACATCACATCAAGCTAGGACCCACAAAAACAGTCTCATGTGTGAATCACAGACAAGTTGAACTAAAGGAACTACCAAACTATTGAATCGAATACAAGGGGTATAAAGAGGTTCAAGACTCCTTTCTACCATTCGAGAGTGGTACAAAGTGGTTCAACATTACTTAAAGAAACTTTGAACCTCTTGGCTTGGTAACAAAAATATACTTGGCATTGAGTTTTCATGGGTCAAACTTGGTCAACAATAGGAAAATAAAGAGAGAAAAGTACTCTTAGGATATAGTCTATGCATGAGCTACTAAAAATTGTTTAATGCATCTCAAAAAGAGCAGCAAGAGGTAGAGCTAATGGTTTTAAAATACAATTTTTAAGTAGGAGTTAATTAGAAAAAAAATATGAAAAGAAATGGAGACTCTAAAAAATCCCAAACTAACAGATCTATTAAGTATAACTCACTTTACATGTACAAATATTTGTTCTGTTCTCAAAACTAATTCACTATCTAGCCTCTATTTTCATCTCAATCTTTGATTCACTCAGCAACCCTTCAAACAATTACACTTCACTTCTTCTCAACTCAATTAAGCCTTCTACTTAGATTCGCAAGTTAACAACATCACTAATAGCTCCAACTCTCTAGAACTCCTTCACATGCACATAGCCTCTCTACCCATATAGAAAGTTTTCCTTTGTTCCTCCTTAAATAGGTAATTCTAATCTTTTATTACTTAAACAACACCGATGATCTTAGGGTTTACAATTAGATCCATCAAATACATTGTATTTGATTTCCATTTTGTTTTTCTACTCCTTTCCTAGAAAATTCTCTTGGAATCCATCTCTTAGGTTGTTTATTGAATCTTCTTCTAGAATTAAATTATCCAACTTAGTGATCCTTATCTTTAACATGCTTTCCATATCCCATGAAATCAACTTAGTCAGTTTGAAATTGTGATTCCTCGCAAATAGTCAAAATATTGTTCCTCAACCAAAACTCTATTCTAACACTTGGTCATCACTAAGTTACTCAATCGCTTAAAACTTCTCACTCAGTACATAGTCTATCCTTTGGTCGATACTAATTCTCGGTCAACACTAACATTTATCGGCACTTACTATGGCTCAGTTGACACTACCATCACTCGACATGTACATTAAAAATCTTTACCCTTCTACTCTATTACTTGGTCAAGCCTATACATTTGATCTATCTTTGTTCACAATTTTAAGACTTGAACATTATTGTCTTCTCTTGCAACATGATTTAAACAATTACTTTATCTTGTCAAATTCTAACTAATCAAATATCTATTTGTAGTTTCCTCTTCATAACTCAACCTATCCTCTAGATTATTTTGTTATGAATAAATCTCAAATCCTCTTCATCAATCAAATAGATATGACACTTAGATCAAATAGAAAAATATCTCACCAATAAGTTTGATATCAATGACAATATAACAATTATTCCAATTGTAGTTTCCAACAAGACATACATTTAGAAAGTCATACCTAGGATGGCATGGATGAGACCATTACCATATGAGATTAACATTGATGAAGTGACTACAACAATTATAACTTTGTTAGATGAGACTAATGATAAGGATTCTGAGCCATTCAATAGGTGTGAGATGATGTAGGTGAAGATAAATGTATAGATCAATGGACCTACACTAGAGAAGAAGAGAAAAGGTATGATAAATAGTTTGGAAAAGACATTTGGTGAAGGAGCTGAGAAAGAGGCACCATTAAAGATCACCAAAGCTAAAGGTGAAGATGTGTCAATAACTAAAAATGATATCAACTAAATTTAACATGTTTATTTTGATAGTAAAATTTCTAAACCAATATTGCTTCAAGAACAAGTGTCTAACTTATACTTGTCATATTAACTAGTCTCATTAGAATCTCTTCTCCATCTACTCGTTTGTTAGCAAGGTTATCTTCTTCTTTATTACCTTCCCTATAAATATGTTTGATGATTATTTTTTTGAACTAATAAATGATGGCTATGACACATTCAAGTTTAGAATTAAGGATCTTGTTTGGGGTCTTTCTTTTTCTTAATGCATTTAGGATAATTTGTGAATCTTCTTCAATAACTAATTTATTGATACCCATCTCTCTACTTAGAGTTAAGCCATCTATCAAGCCCTCTAATTTGGATAAGTTATTTGACATAACTCCTAAAGGTTTGGTGCATTTAATTAGGCATGAATCAATATCTGAATAAATAATACATCCTAAGTCTATTAGTCCTAGATTTGCTTTAGAGTCCCCTTAAAAATTGAACTTTGACCATCTTGTAGAAGGAGGTTCCCATTTACATTCTTTACTAGTGATATTATTGGATTTTATGTATATCATTGGTGGATTAATTAGTTTAAGCCAATTTTTACACATATTTACATCCCAGTTTGAAAAGAAGCCTTCTATTTTATATGAGTTTCTAAGATTATTAGTAGCTACCTCAATAATACAAGCCTGTGATGTATTAAAAAAGGATGTTAGATCCCTTTTTCATTACACAAAATTATAATATTCATACCTTTCCATAATTCTCATAGAAGCATGGAGGGGGATATTTTCCTTAAATTACTCTAAACCTTAGAACAACCATGTTTATGCCAAAATTTTGAAAAGTTTAATAGGTTATTAGGGAATGTGGTTAACCAATATTCTTGGCAAAGGAATAGAGTCATAAAGCAAGTATTCATATTTTTTAGATTCCTTTTCTCAAAGTGGGCATCTAGATGGTCCTTCAAAGCCCATCTTGATGAACCTATCTATTGTTAGAATTTTCTTTTGAAGAGTAGCCCAAAGTAACATACCTTCTTTCAGAAGACATGTTAGATCCCACTTATATTTAGAGGGATGTCAATCTAATCCCATTGATGAGAATTTATTATCTTTTCATAACCTAGTTTGACTTTAGAATTTTTGTCTTTTGAGGATCCTCAAATTAGTTTATCTTTCCTATATTTATGATTTGTATGTCTTCTCTTTTAAAATTGATTAAAAATATATTTTTCCTATGTTGAACATGGAGTTTCATCTAGAGTTTTCAATTGTCATGGACTATATACTGATTATCATTAATTTTAATTTTATAATAATTTACATTCTTACCCCATAGAGATGAAAGAGTATTTTCTATGTTTATAGGTAGATTTACACTATCTAGAGAAGGGAGCTCATCCCATGAATCTTCCCAAAATAAAGCATCCTTCCCTAAACCAATATCCCAAGTTAAGTTATTAAATATTAATGGGTGCCAATTCAACATAAAGTTTCAAATTCTTGAACTTTTGGAGGGTTTTTAGTTTTGAACAAAAATAGATTATTATTATTGTTTAAATATTTATGATATAAAATTTTTGCTTATTTACTATTATGTTCTTTAAACACTCCCCAAATAAGTTTTTCCCCTAGTGCCTCATTTTACCAAGTCAATTTTTTTTTTATGACTAGACGCCCAAATTCTTTAGGTCTACACATTGTATCTCATTTTATCAAAGCTTATTTTTTGTTATCTCTAGTACCTTGTGAGAGTTTTTTTAAAGTTTAGAGTCTAATTTCCTTTTTACACCTTTGGGTAGGGACAAACATGATATATGATATGTGAGGATGATCGAAAGTACTTCTTTTATCATAGTCATTCTACTAGCTTTAGTTAACCATTTCCTTTTCCAACTTCCCATTTCTTTATCCATTTTTTCTAAAATCATATCCCACACTTTACTTTCTCTAATGACATTTTCGAGTTGAATACCAAGATATTTGCATGGAAAGGTTCCTTTTCTAAATTCCATTATTCTACAAATTTCTCTCTCTGTTTCCTCTTTGGTATTAATAAATAAAATCTTTGATTTATTAGCATTTACTTTTTCACCTGATGCTTCCATATAATTATTTATTATTTTCTTAAAATTCTGAACTTCTTTCAAAGTACTTTCTCTTGGTAGAATCACACAATCTACAAATTATTAAGTGTTATTTTAAGGACCCCCTCAAGTATTGTGATTCATCTAATTTTCCTTTCAGTTTTAGCCTTTTTTATAGCTCTACCAAAAGGTATTTCCATAATAATAAAGATGAAAGATCATTGTACATGGTAGCTTCATGTATTCATAAGACTTTAATACAAAGTGTAGATAAAATGACAACGAACTAAACTAAACACAAGGAATCATTGTCAAAATAGAAACTCTATGAACATCCCATGTTTCCCTAACTACAACCGCTAAGAAATCTCTTAGACCAACATCACAATGATAGTTCTAAAATGGGAGTATGCCATGAATGCAAATCTACAAAGATTTATGCAAGATCTATGAATAAATGCATATATTATGAAAATACTAACCCTATACTCCTATGATATGCACATATAATGAACCAAAAAAGTGCTAAATGATATGAAATAACATGAAGAGAATGCTAAAATGCTATCATATGACATGAAATTGCTATGATAACAATACTAGCATGATAACTCTAAATGTGCCTATAGTGTAGATGCCTAAAATTTGGGTCCTTTAGCTCTTGAATTTCCCTCCTATTTATATGATTTTAGAAGGGTTTGGGGTAAGAATTAGAGTTTCATTTTTTATTGGGGGATGAAGGTGAAATTAAAAATATCTCATAAGGGACTAGAAGGAAGAGTCCAATTGACTTAGTTTCAAGGATAAAAGAGGATTTTTCCTTTTTTCCCTTTGGAATTTCATTTTATGATTTTGAATTGGCTTTCTCTTTTTAAAGTTGATTTAGGTCTTATTGATTTGATAGATTAGTGACCTGATGTAATGATTAATTTGAAAGTCTATTGTGTTCCTCTGATTTAATCCCTAATTCATGTCGAATGATTTAAATTGTGTTGTTTAGGTCTTTGCCAATGTTTGGGTGTCTACAATGGTATAGGACCCTGTGTTTTATTCATCTAGATATGCTAAAAAAAACTTTTAGGGGTAAAATTTTTGAGAATGGATATTTTTGGTGTCAAAATGAAATTATATATTAAGTTGACCCATTGATGAGAGAAATCAAAAGCTTCAAGTATTTTCCATAATTATTTCACCTAAAATTATATTATGTATCAATATATGTATAGGGTAAGTGCAAGAAGTTGGGTCTCACTTTTGGGCAAAAAGTGGAAGTGTTTTTCCTATTTTCAAATTTTCTTGTCAATTGATGTCAAAATTTGAGGCATTTAGAAATTGAATATAAAAGAACTTTGGAAATAAATATTATAGATCTACTTTTTCAATATGCAATTTATTTGTACACCTATATAATAGATTTTCTTTTGGTATGGATTTTTAAAAGCACTTTTTCAAAATGCATGTTTTAGGACCATACGACACTCATGTACAAACACCATAATTTGACACAAATAAATATTTTATTGTAAATCCTTTTAAAGGAAGTTACCTAACACACCAAATATTGATGAAAATATTTTTCCTTATATTTTAATTGAATATTTATTATTTATTTTAATTATTAGTTGGCTATAAAGGTAAATTTTAAAACCTTTCTTGTACAAACACCATAATTTGATCAAAATTTCACTTTAATCTTTTTTAAAAACTTCAAATGAATTTTATGGAGATTGATGACATATAAATTAATTTAAGAAAAACTATAAAATAAAAATATTATTAATATTTTAGTGAACCTCTCTATTTTACATTTAGATATCACCTTTGATTAAAAAATAATGCAAAAATAGTAAATAAAATCATAACACTGTAAAATTTATATTTTTGAAATTAGGACAATTAGAACTCTAATAGGTTTCTGTTTCATTAAAAAAATTGATTGGGAAGACCCTCAAAAAATTATGGCAAAACTTGAATTTGTTAGTTCAATGCTTTAGCCAAATCTTGCGAGGCCAAGGCATATGCTTGGTCTCACCAAGCTTATCCCAAACCAAAGTCTGAGGTGGGAGAAAAAAATCCCGCCCCATGTTGCAAGAAATAGGCACCCATTTTTTGAAATTGGGTGCTCATTTTGGAAAAGTATTTCAACCTATAAAACACATTTTAAATCCCAAAAAGGCAAAAAAGTTGATTTTTTAAATTTTTTTTAAAAACAGGCACCTATCTTTTGAGAATAAAAAATGGGTACCCAAATTTTTAAAAATGGATGCCCATTTTTTGAAATTCGGATCGAGTATCTGAGCCTAATATGGGTGCCCATTTCTAGAAGAGCATCATCTCAATCCATGGACTTCTAAGGAATTGAGACTCATCTTTGTGCACTTACTCTTTATTTGAAAATATTTTAAAAACAATAAAAACTAACATAAATATACCAATTTTAAAAAATCAAACACAAATTTATTAGTTGTAAATGAATAAAAGAAAATAAATAAATAAAGACGTTTAGTACTTTTAATTTAATCTTTTATAGGTTTTTAATCTATTATGTGTTTAATATTTTGTCAACTAAGGTTAATATTAGATTTTATATAAAGTTTAAATTACATAAATGATTTTGTTAAAAACACTCATGTTAATTTTTTCATTCATTTATCTTAATTATGTATTAATAATTATATAATATGTATGCATAAAATAAATGAACAATATTTTATTCTAAATGCAAATTCTTTAATTGCCACATATTTTGATATTCACATATAGAATTTTAGAAATAGAGAGTATTTTTTTATGTTTTCAAATTTAAATATATTATATTGTAGTATATATAAATTTAGAACCCCCCTTATATGGATGATAGTTTGGTAGTACGGTGTTATGATCTTGATTTCTTTTCTGCATTTTTAATATGACTTTACCACCTATGAGTTCCACTTAGCAAGTTTACTTTGGGATCGTAATTGTTTGATCTAGCTTCTAGTGGCTAGACTTTGATAGTATAACCAAACCAATGATTATCATATTGATCAATGTTCTAAAATTGAAGCTTAGTTCCATTAGCTCAATATTAGTGATAAAGTGAAAGGCCTTGTGGATCCATCATGCATCTCATTCCATCCAACAAATTAGTCAAAAATTGTCATTGAACAATTTTAGAAACTTTATTTTAACACAATGAACAATATTTTGTTTCTCAAAAACTATCATTGAATAGGGATTTTACTTTGCAACAATGCCTTACTTTTGTGTCATGCCAAGTTTTCAACATATAAAGCACTACGTGTAATCAAATTCTCCATCATGATGACTATTTTTTCTATGAAAATAACAAAGAAAGCTTGGATGGATTTGTCTACATTTAAAATAAGCTTTTAGGATATGGTGAATAGTGACTTGCATTATTTATTGAGAGCATGCAAAAATTATAAATCTAGCCCCTGGATCCTATAGAGCTTTACAACCTTTTGTGTTTCTTAATATATCTACAAAATCATTATTGAGTGCATTCCATTAACCTTAGTTGCATTCTACTTTGAACTAATATGATTCATTAAATATAGATTTAATTTAGATAATATTGTTGTTATTTTGGAATGGTTTAAATGGATTTTTCTAAGAAATTTTCTTCTTAGCAAGATTATAACAAGCAAACAATAATCACACACAAAACATGCAAATATTTTTGTATCTAACTCCTCAAGTTTAGATTATATTTGACTAAGTGTCATATCTATAAATAGTGTAATGAGATTTCTTATGTGCAATTATTAGTTACTACGAACTATTTGTATCATTTAAGAATTTAGAAATGTTGGAAAATTTGGATTGGACATAAGTTATGCATAGATTATATGTATCTAGCCTATTTTTCTTAAGCTACGTGTGTTTTGATCATTACTACTTAAATTGGTAGTGTCTAATCAGATCTTACATTCTAATTTTAATTTTAAAATCATTAATTTGTATATTTTCAATTTTATATTTTATATAAAGCTATAATAAATATTAAATATTTATAAAGCAAGAGCCTACAACACTAAGATAAATTGTGAGCCTCTTATCTGGAAGGTCTAGGGTTCAAGTCTACTAGAACTTAGCTACTAATAATAATTAATTTTAATTTTAGCCTATTATCAATAATTTTTTTAATATATTTATATAATATTTTAAAATTATATTAATGATTTGATATAAAAATATATTTAAAGAAAAAATTTAATATATATTTAACCAAATTATAACTATTTATTTAGGTTGGGGTCCTAGGAATATTTTAAAAATGGAAGAACTCCCATGGATTTATATGTGAATCCGCTTCAGACTAAATTCAAGAGGCCACTCTTGTCATGAATTTTTATGGGAAAATGGAGATTAGGATGTTGACAAATGACATAATTCTTTCGAGAACTAGTGGAGCTATTCTTAGCCACACCCCATGCTCAGTTGCTTAAATTGAGAGGGCTAAAAAGTCCAAACTTGTATTTTATAGGAATAGATTCCAAATAGACCTTTAGCCTCCTTTCAAAAATTATCATGGGACTACAAGCTCCACAAAAATAGAACCTATGCCCTGCCTTATTAAAAAATAAATCTAAACCTTCGAAGGTACCAATATTGACCACATATAAGAGAGCCCAGCCACATTAAGATGCAAAATATAAAATAGCAAAACTATACACCCTTTATTATTAATTTCTTATACGGCATACTAATTAGTGCAAATGCAAGATCGGCCTTGCTACAAATTACAATAACTTATCCAGTCTTATAGAGGCTGGTATTATAATTAATATATTTTAATTATTTTTCCTGCATACAACAGTATTTTCCCAGCTTAGGATCTTCTTTTATGGCCTATAAGCCTAGAAACTCTTTATGGAAAGTGATATTCCATGCCATCACTTTGTCCAGCTCACCAAAGGGCTT
Organism: Cupressus sempervirens; assembly: GCA_028749045.1. NCBI lineage: Eukaryota > Viridiplantae > Streptophyta > Pinopsida > Cupressales > Cupressaceae > Cupressus > Cupressus sempervirens. The sequence goes on from CM053786.1 coordinate 814,436,473, forward strand.
CAAAAACTTGCGAGCATTAACAGAGCAATACGTTTGTAGTACAGTCCACAGCAGCACGTAAAACCTTCACTGGACTTGCCAGATACCCCCGATAGAGCTTCGAGAACTGTGCCTTAATCTGGCTTTTGTAGTAATTCTTAATCAGCACATCCTGGATGTCACCTTTCAGGCCCCCGGGAAGCTCGAGAAAACCTAAGAGAAAGAAAGGCTTAGATATTCCGTCCCACATCTTCGCCACGTACTCGTCCGTGATCATCACGCTCTGTCGCTGAATTACGTGGCTTTTGCGCATCACCTTCACGTCCTCCGGCGTGTTGATGAGGCAGTCCATCAGCTCCACGTAGTTCGACACGTGTCTCTTTTGGCCCGACTCGTTGAACTCCAACGCCAGCAAATTCCTCAGCAGCACTTCAGTGTACGTATCGAATATTTTTATCCGGGGAAGGTAAAGCGTGTCGGAGTTCTTGGAAAATCTGATCTTACCTTTCTTCGTGAACGATTTGAACTTAATCCCGACTTTGGCCAGCTCCTTGGCACTGTAATTGTACACAGAATCAGCTTCACCACGTTTGGCTGGATGACGGTAGCAACTGCTGAACACTCGCGCAACGACATTTCCCATCACCTTTGGGATCCACTGACACCATGTTGAGGACCCTTCTTCCACTTCGCTCACTTGGAGGAAGGAAGAGACATGTTTGTGGATACATCCCAGCAGATGTTTTTCAACAACACCCTTCTCTTCATTAACAGATATCTGGAAGGAGGACAGACGTCTTGTTATAGACGGAAGAAGAGAGTCAAGTGTGATCTGGTCCTTGACAATCTCCTCCAACTTTCCGAGAAGGGAAAGAGGGATCTGGTTCTCCAGCTTCACAATATCACACCCGATGCTTGCCCTTGCAGGAAAGGAGGCTCCTCTGCGTACACTTGACTCCGGCGGAGGATCAACATTGTCGAAACCAGATGATTTGAGAAAGTAGGAGAGGAAGAGGGCGTCGACCATCATCATCCACGCAAAGTTGGAAACATCCTCCTCCCCCTTCACTTCCCAGTCGTAAAACTTCTGGAGCTCGGAGATCGTATCTTGCTGGCTCACTCTTGCGAACATACTTTTGATACGCTGAGGGTCGTTCCGAGCTGCCTCTCTTGCCGATCTGAGCTTGTACATTTCCATCTGAGAGAGATGGGTGAGGCGTTTGTGGAACAGCCCCACGGATTCGTCTTTGAGAGAGGAGTGGTGATAAGGACCCAGCGACACCATTTGAGGAATGTAGGCCTCTGGCTTAGCATCTCTGAGAGCCTTTGACAGACGCACGTTGCCTCTATCATCTGGAACGCCCTCTGTTGTGGCCTCCAGAAACAGCTTCACCTCTTCCGACCATTCTTTTGATATCAGCTTCGCCTCAGCCATCACACACAGGAGAAGGAGATCGCGAGATCGATTTGGCACTAATCCTCTCTTAGCTTCTGTTGGCACAGGTGAGAGAGGAGGAATTGTTTCGGTCCAGATAAAAGAGGGACGGGAAGGATTGCTGTAGCGCATATGCATTTTGTGAGCCTCAAGAATTCATACTTTCGCTTTCTTTCGCTTTCTCCCTCCCCACAACAGTTAGAAGAGAGTGTTAAATCAATCTGTATATACCTATACACACTCTCTTTTATGAATTCTTTATATACCCATACTGTCTTTAGTGTATTTTGGATGGAGATTAGTCTGTCCCTGGAGGATGTTTAGCTCATAAAATATGTGCATTAATGATGTCACCATGTAATGATAATGATAATGATAATGCTAGAGCTCAATGTTAAATTAATGTAGAATCTATTTGAAAATATTAATGGACCTTGGATCACATTGTTGAAGGATTGTGTTAGATTTGGTAGATGTTGGAAGATTTGCAGTATTAAATGTATGTAGTTTGGTATAGAAAGAGAGTATAGGTATGCAAGTCCAAACACTAGAGAAGTCTGGTTGGATCTAAGAGTAGCTTTGAGAAAAGGTTAGTCAACAAATTTGGCTAGTTAAGGTTGAGAGAGATTAGTTCAGTAGTTTGTGGAAATGAGTATATATAATGAAGAGGCTGATTTTTTAATAGGCTTGAGGAAGAACATTATGACAATCTAAATGGTGGTGCTAACAAGAAAAAGAAGTTGAACAAACTACAATAGAAAGACTATATGTGAGATAAAGTAAATATAAAAAACAAAAATAAGATCAATTTGTATATACCTATACTCTCTTTCTATACCAAAATGCATACATTTAATACTCTAAATCTTCCAACATCTACCAAATCTAGCACAATCCTTCAACGATGTGATCAAAGGTCCATTAATATTTTCAAGTAGATTCTAGATTAATTTAACATTGAGCTCTAACTATAATGATCATTATCATTATCATTACATGGTGACACAATTAATGCACATATTTTATGAGCTAAACATCTTTATGGGACAAGCTAATCTCCATTCAAAATGCACTAAAGATAAAACAAAGTCAAACTTTTTTTTTCCAAATTCATGAAAACATAGCGATTTTTTTCCCATTTTTTTGTTGTTTTCGACTACAAACTATGCAGATCATGAAGATCAAACCCTAATTTTTTTAGAAAAATCTATGATGTTTTCAATCTTTTGAAAATTAATCAACTTTACAGTTTGGATCCCTTAATACCTACTATTTAATTAAGAGCATTCATTATTGATCTTCTAGGTCAACTATAAGTATTTATGTGGCAGGCTGACATCAACTTGAACACTAGGGATACGAGATAATTTTAAACCCTATAAAACAAGAGCTCTTTGAGAGCTGGAGTCCCTGCCTCTAGGGAAACAAATTGGATGTAATATTTGTTAAAATTATGGTTTTGAAAAGAGAAGTTATAAATTTTAGCAAATTTACTTTAGATTTTTAGTTAATATTTTAAATTTAAATTTTATAGAATAATGTGGCGACTACCCATTGTCTAAAAATATACAACATAATGTAATGTATTGTAAAATTGTGAGATTTGAATGAATAGAGTTTTAACTAAGAAATTTAAGATTTTTAAAATTTTATTATATAAGTTAAATTTCGAAATTAATTGTTTTTAATTTTTTTAATTGCTATATAGTAAAGTTTATATATATAAAGCAATACAATTCTTAATAGCAATAATATATTTTAATAAAAAATTAAATTTAGTAATTATTGATTTATATAAAACCAATTTTTAAAATAATATAAAATATTTTAACATTTTTAAATACTATATTCAAAACTAAAAATTGTGATATTAATATTGATAAGACATTATTTTTGTTGTGAAAGATAAAAAAATGATTTTTTATTAATAAATCTAATCAACTTGTGACAAATATTTAAAAGATAAAGTTTTAATTATTTTATGATTCTAATGAAGTTGTGACAAATATACAAAAGATAAAGTTGTAATTAATAATGAAGTTGTCACAAATATGTAAAAGATGGAGTGCAATTAATGAATTCATTAATGCATGTTAGAAAATATTGTATTTTTTGAAATGGAAAAATAAAATAAACCCCACCAAAAATGTAATGGACCAATTAGAAAAAGACAATAAACCAACATAAATTAATTTTAAAATAGAAAGTTTGTTGAACTTTAAGAATAACTTTTAAAATAGAATAATTGTTGTCAAAAATTAATAAAAAGGAGGTAAAAAAAACATTAGTACCCTGCCTATAAATAAGCAGGGCTAATAATACAAAGGCGTTCTTTAATATTCAACAAGAGCGCAAGCTTTTACGTCCTATTTAGTGTCATGGTGATGTGTCGTGGTGATGTACACGGTATCTTTTTAAGAAAATTAAGGAGTGCCGGGAAATAGGAAAAGTGTGGGAATGTGCCTTCCCTGCCAATCAAGAAATATTTATACTTCATTTATGGTTATGAAATTTGTGATCGTCACATCTCGAGGAAAGAGGAAAACCTATCATATTCTCCATTCATTCTTCTTTGAGCGTGCGTGGGAAGCTGCATAAGAACAAACGTGAAACACAAAAGTAAAGATTAAACGTGAAACACAAAAGTAAGATTGAAAGCAGTTTAATTACACGGGTTATGCTCTTACTTTACGTGACTTCTAAAACAAATCGCGAATGTTATTCTGTTTTTGGATTAAATTATTCGAAAATCATTCTCTATCCACTCTTTGTTTTTTAAAAGGAGGTATGGGTATAGAGTTTACTTGTGCGATAGTATTGATATAATTATTTAATTTTTCACTTTAAAATTGTCGGAAAGGTTTATGCAAAATACTCCTTAATTATTATTATTATGAGAATTCTGCTATCATTTAGCTATTTGGAAATTGAAATATTTTTAATAATGAGGTTATTTATGATTTGAAGTATTTTATAAAAAATAGTTATAAAAAATATGACGGTTTCAATATAAATTACAATTATTTTCATTATTAATATATTTTTTGATTAGTAATGATAGTAATTCTATTAATCTTTAAAAATATTATAAGAGGTTGACTATCGGAGGAGGCCTGATCAAGCTGGAAACATAACCTCTTAAGCACTTAAACACTCTAATTACAATATAACATTTGGTTTTGCATCATGATCATTGCCCTACTAGGCCAAAGTGTGATCAGAACTACAACAATCCATCAAATTGTAGAAGAAATAACACCAACCCACTCGACCCACCTGGAACCATTTCACTATAGGAGAAATTTGGAATAACTTCACCTAACAAAGCCATAGGCAATCTCCTTCAGATAATAGGAGCAACCAATGTCATGAATAGGGAAATTGATTTGCATGTAGTCACCTTCCCTTTCCTTGGCCTAGGATCAATATGAAATGTGGAAGCCAACATGTGGGATCATAAGAATGAGATAAGCTTCCACCAGCCCATTCATGCTATTGGCATGTGTACCTCTAGAGGAGTGGTTGAAGACCACACCAAGAGTGGTTGGAGTTCCTCCAAACCTCTGCTAATCAAGCACAATGGATGGGTATCCTTATGCAAGTTCACCCCTCAACTCAGCTCACCAAACAACATCTTCCAACCTTGGCTATTAATATTATTCATATAATATTATGTACATAAACTCTACAAAATATTTTGTTGGTAAACATATTTGTCACTTGGAAAATATGTGATTTGAGCCAATGAAATGTTTGGCAAATCAATTTCTCCAATAGTTGGATAGGCCCTTGATATGCGGCCTTCCTTTGTGTTTAGAGGTGCAACTCCCTTGTAGGATGTATAAGTTGGGTTTTTAAAAGGTTAGGGATAAAATCATAATTAAGACTCAAGCACTTTGTTCTTAGTTAAAGAATATAAAAAGTCCTAACAAGAACGTATAACAGTTTCAAGATACCAAGAAAAGATACTCAATCACATAGAATAGATTACTAATTGGCTAATTGTCTTCAGAAAAGAGAGAGCACAAAATGTTACATCCTCCTATGATGGTCATAACTGATGATAATTTGAACAATCGAAGATATTGAAAGTACTTTCAAATTAACTTTGTTCTCAATACATGAAACAATACTACTTTAGTAATTAAGTTGTCCTCTCAATTCTTCAAGTTTCAAAAAGTCCTTTACAAAGCCAAAATGATCCTTTAAATAGACATTAAGGTTAAAAACTACTCCTCTATGGCTAATAACTCTTTCCCAAATACATGTTTTTAATGAGGTTAATTAACCTCTACAAAATTAACTAAAAGTATATCTTGAAACTTGGACACTTGAGAAAGTAATTTGAATAATTGATTCAAAGGTACCTACCAGTTCTCTATTTGATCTTTGGATCATTCATTATGATGACATCATTTTGCTACTCAGATGACATGTTGAGAAATTTTCACTGTCATTCTGTATATTTCACTAGATCAATCATCTTGGTTGGATTGCCTAATGTAAAGCTTGATCAAATAACACAAATATGGAGTCACTTCATGGCACATACCTATTTTCATAACAATTTCAAATAGTCCAGAAATTGATGGCATGATTATAACTCAAGAACTACACAATGTTCCACTTTTTCATTCACAAATTAGAATGAATCTTGAGTAGTGAGAAAATTTAAATTTTCAAATAGTCTAAAAAGTTCAAGGCTCCACAATTTCTTTTGGCTATCACTATTTAAGTACCCTTTAGTACCTGTTATAACATTACCATAGATCATGGAGACATAGGTAATGCCTAAAAATATGTTCTATGATTCCTCAATATAGAATAGATAGTTTTACATGAAAATGTCTAAAATCACTTAGTTTCACAGAATTTTGATTTTATGTAAGCAACAAGTTGTCATGCTTTAGATCCCTATGAATAATCCAATTGGAATGTCAACAATCCATGACTTTTGCAATACCAAGATCAAAATTTTGTAAAAAATTAGTGAGCTAACGGGATCAGAGTTGTCAAAATCTAGATTTGAATTTTTTTTGCATTTGTTTCAAAATTGGAAAAATGGAATTAGAACACTAGAGTTCTAATTTTATCTCAAAACTAGGTTTTCCAACTTCCTACTAGCAAGTAAGAATTGAAAATCAAAACCTAGTTATATTTTTTGAGGAGTGTAAAAACAATAGATTGGACTACTTTTGTTGGAAATATTCAAGATATAACAGTTTACTGAGAGGGGAGGGGTGAATAAGTAAACATAAAATCTTAAATCAATTCATATTAACCAGTAAAATATTTAATCACCTAATCTGCAGTATGTAGACATTCATAACACATAAGCACAGAGATTTTGGTGACCCAGAAACCTTCCAAAATAGAAAGTAAAACTGGGGTGGGGATGAAACCCACAAATCTTCTTTACTGCAGTAGGAAGTTAGCCGGTTAAGGCATACAATGATCACTTCTGGTGATCTGCCCTGTTAGGAGCATAAAGGATTGTTATATCCACCTTGTTAAAGGATTTGAAACATACTTCATAAGTATGCACTCTGTTAGGAGATTTAGTACAAAGATTGTTAAGTCTACCCTGTTAAAGGATTTATAAAAATTGATTCACCTGTTAGAATGAAACAGTGGATCTGAATACAACTGATTGCTGATAAGATCTGCTATGCTCTGATTGTCCTTGATATGACAGATAAAACATTTCTGCTCCAATGCTGACCTTGCTGAAAACCTTCAAAATTCAGCTTACATGCTTTCGCACACATTCTTCACATATTCTTCACATTCTTCACATATTTCACATACATTTAGAATGATACAATACATTACATATATATACCATCCAAGTTAAAATTACATGCAATGGTCGGTTGAATAAAAGTAGACAAAATTTAACTGAGTCGGCCAAATAGCAAAACAAACTCGGTAGAACAAACTTCTTTGTTTACCGACTGAGCTCGGTTAACACTGAGTCCTATGTTAACCGACCGAACTCGGTTAACACTGCATCCGTCTTTACTCGGTTAATATTGAGTTCTTAATTAACCGACCGAACTCGATTAATGCTGAGTTCTTAGTTAACCGACTGAACTCGGTTAATACTAAGTTCTATGTTAACCGACCAAACTCGGTTAACACTGAGTTCTTCTTTACTCGGTTAATACTGTGAGAAAAGTGTTGTCACTAATGGCAAATAACTTTATGCCAACAATCTCCCCCTTTGGCATTAGTGACAAAAACAATTATGTATCAAAGTTTATGTACAGAAATTGACATACATTTCAAAAAAGTTTCCAAAATTGTAGATCTTATTAGATGTATGTCTCCCCCATACAATATGCACAGTATTTACAGATCAATACATATATCTTTGCACGGATAGCTCTGAAGTTCTGAAGTTCTGTCTCCCCCTTTTTGACAATAATGCCAAATAACATATATTTACACTGAAATTTCAAAATGAGAGAGAAATTCTGAATGTACCTTGAGAATAAGAGCCAAAGTCTTATCCCAATTTTCTTGCAAAATTTTGCTGGAGGAGAGTGAATTTCTGCAGAAAGTTCAATCATATGATCTGCAACTGAGAAATTGTTGTCATGAATCAATGTTCTGGAATGAGCAATATGCTTTTGCATTGAAGTCATGACAGGAAGAATCATATTCTGGATATCTATGAGAGTAGACCTGATTCTTGCTTCCTCTCTCAGCAATTCTGCCTGTTTCTCCGACAAAAATCTTATTTTATGATGATGGGATGAACTTGTACTGAGGTCAGATTGCAGCACTTGGGCACTGACCTTCATATCCTCATCAATTTTATTCAACTTTTCTTTTATATCTTTGGTATACTTAGTAACATCACAGAGTTTTCCAAAAAGTGAAGTTACATTATTAAAAGAATTCTCAAAATTATTCAAAATTGTAGACAATTCTACCTGATTTAATGCAATATGCTGAGCAATGTGCTCAAGCACCTTATTGTCAAATTTCTTCTCTGCCTTTTCAATCAACTTTTCTTGGCCGGAGGTATCCTCATTGAATTTGTTTACAGCCTCTTCCAACTGAATCAAAATGTGTTGAGTAGAATCTACTTCAACACCTATAGCCTCTGTTATAATATTTTTAGCACTCTCAATGATTCTATATTCTAGATCTCTTTCATGCCGTAGCTGTTTCTGCCTAGCCTTCTCCTCTAATAGCTGACTGAGCATTCTCATTTCATCAACTGATGCTGTATCAAGATCTATTTTAGGAAGGATAATGTCCTTATCCAAATCAATTTCCTCATCCAGTGTCTTGCTGGAAAACATGTATCTTTTTGCTTTTCCAGCAAAGACTTCATCTTGACCCTTGTGAACTGAGACTATAGTTGATGAGGCAGGGCTGGCTGATAAGACTGGAATAGGACTATGTAAAGGAAGACTAAGAGATGTGCAAATGGTATCAAAAATTGATGTTGCTGTACAGGATGGAGTGGAAGAGCTAATAGTTGCCAAAATTTGATTAAGAGAAGTCAAAATTGTAGTATCTGTAGGTACACTTATTATACATTCTGCAGTAGAGATTGATGTGCATGCTGAACTTACTGCAGAGACTGATGGAGACTCGGTTAATGAAGGTGGCTGTAGCTCGGTTAATGAAGTGATTGGCACTTGCATAGATGGTACACAGAACTGAGAGGACTTACCAGTAGAAGCTATTTCCATAGTTGATGTAACTGTTTCGGATGGAGAGTGTGGAAGAGATGCAATGACTTCAGCTGCAATTTGTACTGGATCTTCTTCCACCTTTGCTTGTTCATCTTCTTTCTCCTCCATTTCTTTTTCAGCTTCTTCTTCCTCTAATTCTTTCTTAGCCTCTTCTTCCACTTCTAACATGATTGAATGAAGATCCCTTGGAATATCTTCAATATCATCATCATCTTCTTTCTCCTCCATTTCTTTTTCAGCTTCTTCTTCCTCTAATTCTTTCTCAGCCTCTTCTTCCACTTCTAACATGATTGAATGAAGATCCCCTGGAATATCTTCAATATCATCATCATCTTCATCATCATCACTGTTGTCAATGTCCTTGATTTCAACAGTATCATCACTGGATTTGTGTAGATGATAGATGTTTTTCCACATGTTTGTTGCATCATTTACCACATGCTCAATGTCTTTGACAAGTATCAAACAGGTGTGGAATCTAATCATCATATTGCCTTTGTGATCTTTCAGTGATGCTTTCACTTCAGCATTAGTGAAACTCGGCAGGAGATTCTTCAGTGTCTGCTCATAGATGTCTTTTACAGTCTTGGTTGCAGCTTCCCATCTGATTTGCAACCTCTCCAATAGTTCTTTGGAGATCTGGGAGGCTATCTGGTCCGGTGAGTATTTCCATTTACCCATCTTGTTCAGTACCAGTTCCTCAATCTGCATCTTTTCTTGTTCTGTTCTGGTTTCAAACTTCAATGCTTTGAAGTTTGTGAAGCTAGCACCTGCTTCTAATTGCTTCAATCTATCCTCAAATGTGAGTGGAGGTTTAACAAGTACAGGTTCTTTCTTTCCTTGTCTTGTTCTCCTGGAGAAGACTGCAGAGGCTTGCCTTTTAGGTTTGGTGATGATCACCTTGCCTTTCTTTTGTTGAGGCTCCTTTTCCTTGTCTGACTTGGTTTCCTCTTCTTCTTCTTCATCTTCTCCTTTGCCTTCTGTTATCATAAGAGAGCCAACTTCCGTCTTCAGTTGGGTTATCCTTCTCTTTCCTTTGCTAATGGCCTGAGGGATTTTAATTTGGAGCTCAATTCTGGCCTTAGCTTGATCATATGCTCCAAAAATTGGTTGCCTTGGGTCTACTGGTTCATTCACCAGTGCTTCTATGATATCCCTGGCTTCGTCAATTTTTACCTCAAAGGGAAGAGGTTTCACCCATGCTACTCAAGGCCTGGCTGCCTGAATGTATACCTTGTCGCAATCTACCATGAAGCATATGTCTTCCTTGTATTCTTCAACCAGTTTGGGTGGAATTCGGAACCTATGATTCATCTTTTCCTTAAATTCTTCAAAATAGTTATCCAAAATACTATCAAAATTTTCACCTAGTTCTGCAATGAACTCGTTTATCTGATAAAGAATTGGTATATCTTTTCTCCATACTACTGATCCCTTTGATGGAAAAGATTTCTGAATATAGAAGAATAAACAAATCAAAAGCGAACCGAATTTGCAGGGATTGTTCTTGGAGGTTCTAATGCTTTCCATATTCTTATTGAATTGGGATAAAAGTAATTCTGATAAATCAAATTCTAAATTCTTCTTCACTATTTTGTACGCCAGATCCACAGCTTCACAGGGTACACTGTTTGGATGGCTTGAACTATAGATTTTGTGAGCAATGACGTGAATGCCAAATCTCAATTCGACGTCAGCTACAGTATTCAGCTTAAGTCCCCTACCATCCCATTCTGCTTGGGTCAGCTTCTGCAATTCCTCTCGACCTAGGGTTTTGGTAGACTTGGCTTTGCTCAGCATGGGGAGTCCAGTAATTTTGTTAATCATTTTCTTTGTGATGAGCACTGGTTGCTCTAACCACAATTGGCCATTGTGAACTCGACTGAGTACATACCTAACCCATTTAACTTGAAATTTCCTTGGCAAGTGCGAAATGTGGGTTAACCCTTTTGTTTCAAGATGCTTATGTTCGGGTTTTAGGTTTCCATCTATGCTCATTTCACCTAGGGCATTATCAATTTCTAGGTTTCCAAGTTCTTGAATAGAGCATTTAAAATGAGATCTTATATCATTGACAAGAAGTACCTTTGAAGGAATTTGAGATTGGGCACCATTAGGGTCCAGTGATTCTGCAATAGCTGGTGCTAATTTGAAGTTCGGCGCCTTCCATTCCTCTCCTCTAACCAGCATTTCTGAGCCTTTCTTAGTCTTAGAGCTTCCACTTCCGGATGCCATTGTTACTTGGTAGGTGTAGAAAAATTCTGAATTGATTCTTTCACTCTTTTTGAAAAATTCTATCAAAAATGTCTTAAGCTCGCTCTGAAATTGTAGAAAATACCTTAGCTCTTTGTTCGCAGTAAAAATTTAGATCAAATTTTGCCCCTTTTGATAACAAATTTGCCATAAATGTTTGGGTACGATGGCAGAAGAAATGACAGGTTGTCATCCACTAGCTCGGTAGATATTATCAACTCGGCGATCAAAAGAAAGTATTGAAGTACCGACCTTACTCGGTTAGGTCACGAACCGACCTTGCTCGGTTGACACAACATGGTCAATGAAACTTAGTTGTGACTGACCGAACTCGACAAAGTCTCTTACCGACTCAACTCGGTAACTGCTACTCGGTTAATGAAGCTTTGTTACATCCAACCAAACTTGGTAAAGTATTGAACCATCCTGGAGTCAGAGTGTATCTACAATACTAATTTGATCCATCTTCTTCCTTTGGAGCTGCATAGGATAAATCTTGGAAGATGCAGTTCCAATGTTTCTTATATGAATACTAATTGGAAATGGTAGAGTCACCCACCTCTTGAGTGACACTCCTATCTGACTTATCTTGTTCGGTAGATTTTGGAATCCATTGCTGCTTCATTTGCTTTTGAATGTTATCTGCTTTGATTTTCTTTTCATCTTCAATTCTTTTGATATTCATGCAATTTTTGGCTATATGACCGAGTTCTGTACATGTATAGCACCTTACAGTTGTGTCCTTTTTCCTTACAAATTCTTGAGTTCATCAAACCCAACTACTTCAACCTGCATTGTTGTAAGCAACAATTGTCTCCTACTTAATGCATCTGCAACCCTGTTAGATTTTCCACTTCTATGCTTTAACACAAATGTATAACTCTTTAAGAATTCTACCCACTTCATATGCCTCTGATTCAATTTACCTTGGCTATTTAGGTACTGTAATGCCTGATGATCAGTATACAAAACAAATTCCTTTGGCAATAAATAATGCCTCCATTTCTTTAAGGCCTGAACTATCGCATAGAACTCTTGATCATAAACAGAATACTTCTTCTTTGCATCATTTAATTTTTCACTAAAATATGCAATAGGCTTACCTTCTTGGCTTAATACAGCCCCAATAGCGCTACCACTAGCATCACAGTCCACTTGGAATACTTTTCTGAAATCTGGAAGTGCTAACACAGGTTGTTCAGTCACCTTCTTCTTCAGCAATTCAAAACTTCTCGCAGCTGCTGTAGTCCATTTGAACTCTTTTCTATCCCCTCTTATTGTATCAGTTAGAGGTGCACATATGCCACTGAAATTTTTAATAAACTTCCTGTAAAAACTAACCAGACCATGAAATGATCTTACCTCAGTAGCAGACCTTGGAGTAGGCCATTCCAAGATGGCTTTTACCTTCTCTGGATCCATTTTGAGACCTTCAGGTGATATAACAAATCCCAAATAGACTAACTCCCTTTTTGCAAAGACACACTTCTTTAGATTAATTAACAGTTTCTCTTCCCTTAGCCTTTCAAAGACACTACGAATATGCAGTAAATGTTCTTCCAAAGTCTTGCTGAAAATTAAAATATCATCCAAATAGACAATAACAAATTTTCCCAAGAACTTCTTAAGTACCTCATTCATGAGCCGCATGAAGGTGCTTGGGGCGTTTGTCAATCCAAAGGGCATGACTAACCACTCATAAAGACCCTCCTTAGTCTTGAAGGCTATTTTCCACTCATCTCCTTCTTGAATCCGTATCTGATGATAGCCACTCTTCAGATCTATCTTTGTGAAGTACTGAGCTCCGCTCAAGCAGTCCATAAGATCATCCATCCTTGGTAAAGGAAACCGGTACTTGATGGTTATCCTATTTATAGCTCGAGAATCTGTACACATTCTCCATTCTCCATCCTTTTTTGGTGCGAGTACTGCAGGTACTACACATGGACTCAGGCTCTCTCGAATCAAGCCCTTCCTCAACAGCTCCTGAACCTGTCTATTTAGCTCCTCTGTTTCAGGAGGAGTCATCTTGTGAGCAGCCTTGTTAGGCAAACTAGCTCCTAGAATCAGATCTATTTGATGACTGATTTGCCTTAATGGTGGCAATCCATCTGGAACATTATCAGAGATAATATCTCCAAATTCTCCTAGTAAATCTGAAACTTCAAATGGTATTTCACTACTACCTTCTTTATCTTTTCTAGGAATCAAAGCATAGCACATGCGCTGATGTTTCATGCCATCTAAAAACTTCCTTCCATCAACAAGACAAATCCTAGCACTGCTACATACCTTTTCACCTTCCTTTTTCATGGGCTTCAATTTGTGGCGAACTCCATCCTTTGTCAGAGAGTATGTGTTTGCATGTCCATCATGTATTGCATGTCTATCAAACTGCCATGGTCTACCCAACAATAGATGGCAAACATCCATCGAAATAACATCACAAAGAACTTCATCATGGTAACTCCCAATTTTGAATTTTACTAAACATTATTCACTTACCAGGACCTTATGATCATCTTTTACCCAAGAAATCCGATAGGGCTGGGGATGTTTCTCCCTCTTGAGCTTCAGCTTAGAGACCATCTCTTCGGATACCAAGTTATCAGTGCTACCACCATCAATGATCACATCACAACATTTATCCTCACACTTGCATCTGGTACGGAACAAGCTCCTCTGTTGTCCTAGTTCATTTTCACCACTTAGTAGGACTCTTTCATTTACCAAGGTCTCTCCTCTTTCTGCATCCTCTGAATGTGATGATTGTGCATCCTCATCCACATGAGCAACCCTAGCTTGGCCCTTAGCTCTCCTATCTGTCCTTCCTTGTCGTTGAGGGCATTCAAAGGCACGATTACCTTCTTCATTGCAATGGAAACAGGTACCACGAAAGCCTCCTCTTCCTTGCCCACGTCCTCTACCTCTTCCTCTTTGATTTCTAAAGTCTTGATCACGGAAGCGGTTGAAACCCTCATTCCTCTGGTTCCTGCTAGTACCCTCATCTTCATTTTTCTTTTGAGTTTCATTGCGGCCTCCAGATGATCTACCGCTTCCCCTTCCTCCTTGACCGCGCCCTCTTTGTCTTCCTTCAAACCTTTTACTCAGCTTCTCTTCAACTCGTAGGGCAAACTGGTATGCTTCTTCAACGCTGGTCATTCTTACCAGACTTAATTCCTCCTGGATGCTAGGTCGTAACCCACTGATATAACGAGCAACCTTCTCCTTATTTGCTTCTGCATGCCCCGCTCTAATCAGGAGTTGGTAAAACTCCTCTGTATATTCTTGGACTGATCTTCCTGCTTGCTTTAACCCATGCATCTTCTTAAACAGATCAAGCTCGTAGTCCACAGGAATGAACTGCTTCTTCAATTTGTCCACCATGCGATCCCATCTTGTGATCTTCTCCTTTCCTCTTCTAAGTCTTTCCAGTTGAACCTCTTGCCACCATATTTTGGCATGGCCTTTTAGTTTGGCCTTTGCAAACTTAACCCTATCTGGGTCCCTTATATCCTCATACTCAAAGTATTCATCCAGTTCATTGATCCAATCGATCAACTCATCTGGTTTCAAATTTCCCAAAAATATACCCACTTCAATTGTAGGTCTTTTCCCAAACCTAGAAATGGCCCTAAAAAGCCATTCCTCTACAGGATTCAGAACTTCCCCATCAACTTCCATTACTTCCTCTTCATTGTCATCCTCACTATTGTCATCTGCGGCAATATTTGCTCCTCTACGAAGCTCCTCTTGCAATGCTTGTACCTATCTCTAGAGGGCTCTAACCTCCTCAGGATCAACAGCTCTGGCCCTTCCACCACGCTCTCTTTGTGGAGGCATCTTCTAACTCGAACCCACAACCACACAGTCCTGGTGCAAACTGCCTCACGTTCGGATGTTGGTTTTCTTGTCCTGTTGAGGTGGAAGCTTGTGGTGAAGATGAAGATGGTTGTATATCTTTCTTTTGGCGTTAAAGTGTGGGACACACTTTTCTATCTACCAAGGGAGTTTGATGCAGGAGCATCTTGCATGGAAAAATTAAATTATTGGAAAAAAAAAAAAAGAGGAAAAAAAAAAAACATTTGTGGAGGAGAGAGAAAGTGACGAAAATAGAAGGAAAAATAATAAAAAAACTAAAAATAGAAAAAATGGAGAAAAGAGGAATTTCTATTTTCAAGGTGCATGGGTGGCATAAATAGAAAATAATAAAAATAGTTGTCATTCCATTAATCGAGGTGTATAGGTGGCATCTTAGAAGTTTGTGAAAAGTTCCTTAAATCATGCATTTAATATTTGTTGGGTGCTTAGTTGTATTTGGGTGGGAATTTAATATTTATTTAAAGGTAGTTGTATTTACCTTTTATCCCACATTAGTTGTGTTTGTAATGTCTTGGGTTAGAAGTGCCTATTTAAGCAAGGCTTATAATTGTTTGTAATCAAGTTCAAGAAGTTCAAGAAATGGAAGCTCTTCTAATGGAAGTTGGAGAAATAGAAGCTCTTCAAGTAGAAGCTCTTCGGATGTAATTTCTTGTAGAAGCTCTTAGAGAGAAAATGTCTCTTATATTGTAAGAATTTGGAGTCTTTTCATTTGGAGGATATTATAATGAATTTCAAGTATTAATGGAATTTTTATGAAGCATTTTGTCATCTCTCTCTAGCTCCATATTGTTGCATTTTGGGTTGTGAGTTGGTGCGGGTGGTGTGGCCCATCATCACGCATTTTTTTTTTTTGTCATCTCTCTATCTCCATATTGTTGCATTTGTGATTTTGGTCGTGAGTTGGTACGGGTGGTGTTGGCCCGTCATCAGTGGTATCAGAGCAGGAGTTCCTGAGCATGCGGATAGATCGCCGAACGTGAGGCAGTTTGCACCAGGACCTTGAGTTGGGTGAAGTTTGTGAAGAAGTTCTTGATTGTGTAGACAGAGCGCCGACTGTGAGGCAGTTTGCACGAGGTTCTTGTGTTGCATGAGATTTGTCTTCTAAAGACTTGACTATGGAGAAGGGAAAGAAGAAGATGACTTTTGTGATTGGATGGATTCTGAGGATTCCTCGACTTGAGAAATTTAGAGCAAGAAATCAACAATCATTGCTAGTTGATTTGCAGAAGCAAGTGAATGAATTAGAAGCTGAGTTGCGGAAACAAAGAGCATGTCACCAGAAAAGAGATGTTGATAATTCCTTGGATGTGGAAAAGAAAGATAATCCAGTGGAAGAGCAAGTGGATGAAGAGGAAATCATTTGCGAACCTAAAGTTGAAGAAGATGAACGAGAAGAGGAAGAGCATGAAGATGGCAAGATTTATGAACCTGAAATAGATCAAGATGATTTGAAGATTGCAACAATGGAGGAAGAATATAGTGCCTTCGTTGGAGATCAAGTAGGTGGAGTAGTTACGTGCATTGTTGACGACATAAAAGAGGCAAGCGAAAATGAAGATGTCAAACAGGTAAATTCTTATGAATCATGGGATGTTGTCTTTGATATGAGTTTAAAAGATATTAATGATGGTTTGCATGAGGATCTTGTTCGTGATGTATGGTATGCAAAGGAAGATTGGTATGGTGTTGCTGGATTTATTACAGGTGTGATTAACTCAACAAGATTGAATGAGGATGAGATTTATGCTTGGATAGAGTTCATTGCAAAGGAGAAATTTCAGCATCGGATACTTGTTCCAGCTATGTGTTGGAGGAAGAGAAAAAAAATATATCAACAGCGGCTACTTCATTTTGTGAATCCATATTCACAAAATTTTTCCTACCATGGGAGTCGGATGCAGGAGCATCATGCATCAGCAAAAAAAAAAAAAATGTGGAAGATTTGCATGTTGGTTTTCTTGTCCTGTTGAGGTGGAAGCTTGTGGTGAAGATGAAGATGGTTGTATATCTTTCTTTTGGCGTTAAAGTGTGGGACACACTTTTCTATCTACCAAGGGAGTTTGATGCAGGAGCATCTTGCATGGAAAAATTAAATTATTGGAAAAAAAAAAAAAAATTTGTGGAGGAGAGAGAAAGTGACGAAAATAGAAGGAAAAATAATAAAAAAACTAAAAATAGAAAAAATGGAGAAAAGAGGAATTTCTATTTTCAAGGTGCATGGGTGGCATAAATAGAAACTAATAAAAATAGTTGTCATTCCATTAATCGAGGTGTATAGGTGGCATCTTAGAAGTTTGTGAAAAGTTCCTTAAATCATGCATTTAATATTTGTTGAGTGCTTAGTTGTATTTGGGTGGGAATTTAATATTTATTTAAAGGTAGTTGTATTTACCTTTTATCCCACATTAGTTGTGTTTGTAATGTCTTGGGTTAGAAGTGCCTATTTAAGCAAGGCTTATAATTGTTTGTAATCAAGTTCAAGAAGTTCAATAAATGGAAGCTCTTCTAATGGAAGTTGGAGAAATAGAAGCTCTTCAAGTAGAAGCTCTTCGGATGTAATTTCTTGTAGAAGCTCTTAGAGAGAAAATATCTCTTATATTGTAAGAATTTGGAGTCTTTTCATTTGGAGGATATTATAATGAATTTCAAGTATTAATGGAATTTTTATGAAGCATTTTGTCATCTCTCTCTAGCTCCATATTGTTGCATTTTGGGTTGTGAGTTGGTGCGGGTGGTGTGCCCCATCATCACGCTTTTTTTTTTTTTGTCATCTCTCTATCTCCATATTGTTGCATTTGTGATTTTGGTCATGAGTTGGTATGGGTGGTGTTGGCCCGTCATCATCTTGCCACAATGATTACAAGTGGATCTTTTATTCCTTTGTTCACCTTGCTTGGAGGATTCACCAGCTTCCTTGTATCCAAGACCAGGTTTGCTTGTTTGTTTTTGAAGATTCTGCTCATTCAATTGATTTACGTCTACCTGAGATTTCATCATCCTTTCATTGACTTGCCTTTCAGAGATTAGGTCATTTTCCAAGCTTTCATTGATTTGTCTTTCTGATCTCAAGTCATTCTGTAGACTTTCATTGATTTGCTTTTCAATGTTCAAATCATTCCTTATTCTTTCATTTTGTGCTCTGAGAATCCTGATTTCTTCATTTGCATTGGTGAGTTGGTCTATGAGATCTTCATACTGATGAGTTTGATTGCGGATTTCATGACTTCTATCTTCCAGTTCTTCTTGTGCTTTGTTTCTTTGATCCAAAGCTTCACATAGCCTGATTGACTGTATTTCTTGTTCTCTCTTAAGCTTTCTTACCTCTTCTTGTAGAGATCCATTCTTTTCTAGAAGTTCTTTGATTGCTTGGTCAACTTCTTCTGAATTGCTTGATGGTAACAGGTCTTCAATCTTCACTTCAACATACTGATGATCATTCATTTGTTTTGCAAGATCCTTTCTTCTTTTTAGGGATTGAGAAAGATGTTCCTTTTCTTCTTTAAGTTGAACCATGGCCATTTCAAGATCTAACTTTTCATTTTCTATAACTTTCTCCAATCTGAATATCTCCATTGACTTTGATCTTTGCTCAAGCTGTCAAGCTTTGTCCTGAGAACCAAGTTAGCTCTGATACCAATTGTTGGAAATATTCAAGATATAACAGTTTACTGAGAGGGGAGGGGTGAATCAGTAAACATAAAATCTTAAATCAATTCATATTAACCAGTAAAATATTTAATCACCTAATCTGCAGTATGTAGACATTCATAACACATAAGCACAGAGATTTTGGTGACCCAGAAACCTTCCAAAATAGAAAGTAAAACTGGGGTGGGGATGAAACCCACAAATCTTCTTTACTGCAGTAGGAAGTTAGCCGGTTAAGGCATACAATGATCACTTCTGGTGATCTGCCCTGTTAGGAGCATAAAGGATTTTTATATCCACCTTGTTAAAGGATTTGAAACATACTTCATAAGTATGCACTCTGTTAGGAGATTTAGTACAAAGACTGTTAAGTCTACCCTGTTAAAGGATTTATAAAAACTGATTCACCTGTTAGAATGAAACAGTGGATCTGAATACAACTGATTGCTGATAAGATCCGCTATGCTCTGATTGTCCTTGATATGACAGATAAAACATTTCTGCTCCAATGCTGACCTTGCTGAAAACTTTCAAAATTCAGCTTACATGCTTTCACACACATTCTTCACATATTCTTCACATTCTTCACATATTTCACATACATTTAGAATGATACAATACATTACATATATATACCATCCAAGTTAAAATTACATGCAATGGTCGGCTGAATAAAAGTAGACAAAATTTAACTGAGTCAGCCAAATAGCAAAACAAACTCGGTAGAACAAACTTCTTTGTTTACCGACTGAGCTCGGTTAACACTGAGTCCTATGTTAACCGACCAAACTCGGTTAACACTGCATCCGTCTTTACTCGGTTAATATTGAGTTCTTAATTAACCGACCGAACTCAGTTAATGCTGAGTTCTTAGTTAACCGACTGAACTCGGTTAATACTAATTTCTATGTTAACCGAACGAACTCGATTAACACTGAGTTCTTCTTTACTTGGTTAATACTGTGAGAAAAGTGTTGTCACTAATGGCAAATAACTTTATGCCAACAACTTTTTGGAGTCAACCCGCAACAAGCTTATGCATAAAAATGTCTCTTCACACTCATCTTCTGAGTGAAACAAATGGTTCAAGTAAAATTCAAAAAATAGGAATGAAGATTTACAAAACCTTGATTTGGCTAAATTGAGATTTGTAGAAATCTTAATTTCTACAATTCCACGAACCAAATGGATCCTAAACTTAGCATGTCATATGAATCTTTGAAACTATTGTTACAAAATTATGCAAGAAGAGTTTATCAAACTACACTCATGTTTCACCTTCTTGCATTCTATGTGTGTGGTGTAACCACATCATGGCCACATATCTAGAGATCACCTTCACATTTAGCATGCACTACCATATCTTTTTCATATTTTAATTGATTCCCATGTCACCAACATATAGCGCAATATACTTTCATTGAAGATAGGTATCACTTGATGTAGGGAGTTCCTATTTCATAAAAAAAATGAGGAATTTTATCAAGAACATATTATTCTTTTGCATATTCAAACATAAGCCAATTGCTACAATCCCATTGTTTGCAAATCACCTTCCATCTATGTGGATTTATGTTTTTGTTCTATTTCTTTCTAGGTAAAGGTGACAAGTCACCATACTAAATCTATTAATGTGAAAACTTGGTTTGAGGGCTCAACGAGGCAATACTAATAAACCAAATTACAATTGATATGCATCCCCCAAACAATACCACATGGGCCAATTTAGCCTAAAAGGGATGTCAAACCATTGAGGCTACAAGCTCTTTAGCCAAATTTGTTGAAAAGTGGCAACCCTAAAATAACCCATAGATATTATCTTTGCTAAATACATTGGAGCCAAACTCTAGGCCCACCCACAAGTTGGCTAAAAAATCAGCAAATTGATTGGCTTCCTTGAAGAAATGACTAATTTTAAACTCCTGAAACCTTGAAAAAATCTTTCAAACTTTGCCTAATACATATTGAAGATCCCAACTAACCACCTTCTTTGAGGACAATGTTGAAGTAACAATTTGAGACTCACCTTTAATGTGCAATTTTGAAATCCCCAAAGATAATGCTAGTTTAACATCATCCCTAAGAGCTCTTACCTCAGCTACGTTGTTAGTCCCATCAAAAGCTTTCAAGATTAAACTTTTAAAATATGAACATGATGGTCCCTAATGACACAACCACCACCTAATCTTCCTGGGTTCCCTTTAGATGCACCATCAAAATTTAGCTTGCAAAATGGAGAAGGGCTTCCCATTTATCTTGTTTCTAGATCTCAACCTTTAGTTTATTTGCCAACTAATGCACCCTTAAAAGGAATAAAAATCAATGGCCATTTATTTAGGAATAAGCCATCAATGGATGATAATGTAGAGGACAAGTTCTTAGTCCTTAAAGTAAAAGCATTGACATTTTCTAAGATAAATTTATGAATCTTCTCATACACTCTATCCACCGAATAAAATTAGTTCCTGAATATTCTTCTATTTTCTTCCCACCAAATCCCCCAAACAATAGATGATAGAGAAATTCTCCATATATCAATAGAAAAAGAGCCCTTCTGAGGGAGATGCCAACCCACCAACAATAGAGATAAAGAGTTAGGAAGTTGACCATACCAACCAAGTTTGTCAAGGACCCTCATACAACACTCATGAGAGAAGTCACATGGTAGAAGAGGATGTGTAGCATTCTCCCACTCCTTACCACATATGACATAAAGGAAACTATTAGTGATACATAGTCGTTGAAGTCTATTTGAAGTGAGGATTCTATTTTGAAGAACCAACCAAAGAAAAGCCCCAGCCTTTGGAAGAACAACATCATGCCAACAAAACTTAAATTTCCTTTCATGAGCAATATTCTACCCATCAATAAGAGATTGATATCCTTCCTTGACTGAGTATTGTTCACTTCCACTTCTACTCCAAACTAGCCTATCAGTCTCATCATTAAAACATAGAGATCTTTGGTTCAAAAAATTTAGAAGCTTTATCTTTTCTATGTGAGGTATAGATAGCCCTAAGAAATATTTCCAAAGCACATTAGAAAATCCATTCAAATACTCAAAAGAGACATAATATTTTACCTTGGAGTGTCATAAAGGTTACAAACCACCCCAAGCTGAATTGAATTTATTAGATGAAGAAAGGGGATAAAAGCCATTCCATGAGTTTGATTAGAATAATGCCTTATTTCCCAAGTTAATGACCCATCCAAGATGTGGCAACAATACTTCTCTACTCTTAACTAAAAAATTCCACATAGGTGATCCTTTGGGGGGATTCCGCATTGTGAATATGCACTTTGGCTCATCTAAATCCAAGTATTTAATCCTAACAATCCTTGCCCATAATGTTGAAGGACTCTTATAAAACTTCCAAGCTAGCTTGACCCAAAGGAAAATGTTCCTCTCATGAATATTGTGAACCCCAACTCCACCCCTAACCTTTCATTAACAAATCTTATCCCATGAGACAAAAAAACAATTTTTTTCTTCTCCGCCAAATTCCCCTTCCAAATAAAATCGATAAGGAGGCTCTTAATAGATGAGATGACACCTTTAGGGGCTAAGAGAATTGACATCACATAATTAGGGATGGAGGAAAGAACTATTTTAACCACTAAGGTCCTACTTGTAAGGGACAATTGCCTAGCCTTCCACGAGGCAATCTATTCTTTAATAGACTAAAGAATACCACCCCAATAAGTAGCCTTACTTGTGCCTTGAAAAAAAGGAATACCTAAATGTTGATAATTGGCTATATATAGTGATTTAATTGTGTCATTAATGGAAACACATGATGTACATACTTGTGGTAAACCTCAAAAATAAAGATAATTAGCTTTTGGTACTCGAAAAATTGTCTAAGTATGAAATTGGTTTACAACAGTACATGATTTTATACGTAAAATATTTATGACATCATATTATGACTAGTGAAGTTAGATGGAAATAGTATCAATGTTGATGATGATGTGTATAACCCCAAACATTAGTACATATGGTACGAAAAAGAGATATTCATTAGTGAAACACAATAACAAAATTAAAGGTAAAGGAATTATTTTTTTTACAAAATAATTACTTGACCAATTAGGTCCAACATCCTAGATGTCTACTCTAAGTTGGAAAAATATATTATGGTCTTAGTTGACCTAGCTGCAATTTGTGAAAAGGCATGGTATTTATGCAAAGAACATCTTACGAAATAAAATGTAGTGAAGTAATGTGCAATTGTAATATGAAAAAAAAATATGAACCTTAAATTGTAAAGCGATATATATGAAAAGTTTTTGAGAACCTAATTTTGTGATTTGAGATCAAGTTTTGGTCAGAGATTAGTCAAGAAAGAAGTTACAACACCTATATACCTGAAGACTAATTACTTGTTTAGGCAATGAGCTCTTATTGTAATTGGAAGTGCATGTTTGGATAGTGATCTCTTCTTGCATCTCCTATACTGCAACTCCTAACAAGGTTGGAATCTCCTAACAATGATTCAAGGTCTCCTAACAGGGACTCTCTATACTGAATTTGATCATTGAATCCTAATAAGGTCCATCCACTAATAAGGAACATATATATCAATATATTATCTACTAGGTATTATCCCCACCAGAGTTTTCCCTTGGCCAGGGTTTCCCTAGTTAACAAAATATGGTGTTATGAGTTCTCTTTATGCATGTTTATTATTTTTGTTCAACATTACTTGTTTACTTTCTTATCCATGGTACAAAGTAATTACTAATATCCTATCAGTGACAAAAGTTTGTAGAATGATGAGTTATTAGCAAGATATATTTATTCATCTTATAGGATATGTGTTGAGAAAGAACAAGTGAATTTGAGTGAAATTCTTAAAGTACAACTTATTGAAAACTTAGAGAAGATTAAGAGAACCAAGAATGGTGTATTCATATTTCAATCTATGATTAATCATATTTTCTTTCATGTACTTAAGAGATTTCCATTCTTATCAGTTGATGATATTATGAGCAGTGAAAGATGTACTATGGACAAAATAACAGATGTGTGTAGAAGGAATCCAATAGAGAAAATCTTAGACAACAAAAAATTTGATCATGAGAATATTTCAGAATGAGATGAAACAGAGATATAGAATTGCCCCTACAATTGTTGACATATTCAAGAATGATATATGTTTTATGGTGGACATTGACCTAACCTATATCGAAGTACTAGAACCTTAGGAAATATTTCTTGAGCCCCTAGGTTATGAATTGAGTGATGATATAGCTATTAGTTATATTGATTTATTGTTGAAATCAAATATTGATCAAGCATCATACAAATTTAGAGCATATGAGGAGATAACCCATTCGGCCTACTAGGCACCTTTAGAAAAGGCATCTCATAAGAAGATTGCATTTGTAAAGAAGAAAGCACTATTGGAGGTTGGTATGCCAGAAGAAGAATCCCAAGCAGTAAGACAAACTATCTCTAGAATGAAACAAATTGGTGAACAAGGTGTAATGTATGTGACACCTCTATCAATTGCACAAGCATCTAGTGTATCTATAGTAGAAACTCCTACAAAATAGAGCATTCCATATGCTACTATATTAGCCGAATAACCAAGTGGATCCAAAAGACAATCGAAGAGAGTCAAGCAAGAAGCTACTGGACCTGAAAAGAGAAAGAAGACATTGTTGACAATTGAGTATGTTGGAAATATTCAAGACTATGCTAGGTTACTAAGAGGGGAGGGGTGAATCAGTAACCTCAAAAACTATACCAAATTCAAATCTTGATTGCAATAATTCAATTACCATTTAATTCATTAAATTAGATCTAACTACATGCATGAGAAACTAAAAACATAAAACATTAATAACACTTAAACACAATAATTTGGTGACCTAGAAACCTTCCAAATAGAAAGTAAAATTGGGGTGGGGATGATACCCACAAAAAATCAATACTACAGGATATTAGTTATATTGATTTATTGTTGAAATCAGATATTGATCAAGCATCATACAAATTCAAAGAATTTGAGGAGCTAACCCAGTCAGCCTACCAGGCACCTTTAGAAAAGGCATCTCATAAGAAGATTGCATTTGTAATGAAGAAAGCACTATTGGAGGTTGGTATGTCAGAAGAAGAATCACAAGCAGTAAGACAAACTATTTCTAGAATGAAACAAATTGGTGAACAAGGTGTAATGTATGTGACACCTCTATTAATTGCACAAGCATATGGTGTATCTATTGTAGAAACTCCAACAAAATAGAGCATTCCATATGCTACTATATTAGCCGAATAACCAAGTGGATCCAAAAGACAATCAAAGAGAGTCAAGCAACAACCTACTAGACCTAAAAAGAGAAATAAGACATTGTTGACAATTGAGGATGTTGAAAATATTCAAGACTATGCTAGGTTACTGAGAGGGGAGGGGTGAATCGAGTAACCTCAAAAACTTTACCAAATTCAAATCTTGATTGCAATAATTCAATTACCATTTAATTCATTAAATTAGATCTAACTACATGCATGAGAAACTAAAAACATAAAACATTCATAACACCTGAACATAATAATTTGGTGACCTAGAAACCTTCCAAGTAGAAAGTAAAACTGGGGTGGGGATGATACCCACAAAACATCAAAGATTTGTAGGTAAACTAATTTTTTTATGTAACACTCCTTTGAAATAAATAGAAGTTCAAGCACCATTCTAGAAATGGGGAATGGTGTTTATAGGTGAGATTTCTCCCAAGTCTAGCACTGGTTATTCATGGATATTGGTTGCTATTAATTACTTCACAAAACAGGTAGAAGCAGTTCCAACAAGAAATGCAACTAGTAAGGTTTTTAACAATTTTTTCATAATATCATCTTAATATTTAGTTATCCTCAGAGGATTGTGATAGATAATGTAATGTGTTTTAGATCTAATGAATTTATAAAATTTTGTGACAATTATGGAATTACAAGATCAACATCTTCCCCATATCATCCATAAGGAACTAGACAAGCTAAGTCCACAAATAAGAGCTTATTGAAACTGATAAAAAGAACATTGGATGATAACAAGGAAGCTTGGGATTCCAAATTCAAGTTAGCAATATGGGCTAATAGGGTGATTGTGAAAAAGAATATAGGTGTAGCCCCCTTTCATATTATATATGGGATCTAAGCAAGAATGCCTCAGAATAATTTAGTTGGATTATCTAACTACATCCAAATGTATGATGAAGACATCACTGATGATATGCAAGAAACATTAGATAAGTTGGTAGGATTGGTTGAGACTAGGAAAGAAGCATCTATCAGAAATCAAAAATTACAACCACAAGTCAAGTCTTTCTATGATAGAAGAATAGTGAGAAAGAAATTTGAACTTAAAGATTTAGTCCTCAGGTGGAATGCTAGAATTGAAGATAAAGGAAAACATGGAAATTTTTATCTAGTATGGTTAGGTCTGTATCTAATTGAAGCTACATGGAGAGAGGACTCATATATTCTAAAGGATCTATCAGATAATATTCTTGAATTTCTAGTTCATGGACAATTATTGAAGAGATATTTTTGTTAAAATACTTGTTTCAGGCATGAACAATATTTTTAGGGTTTGTACATTGTGTATCCTTTATGTCTCTATACAGTTCTTTTATTTTCCTCTCTAGTGTTGTTTCTCTTTCAATAGTTGTCAAGTAGTAGAGACTATCAAGTTTATGGTATGCTTTAACTAGGGATTCTATGCCCTCATATGAAATTCACATTTTCATTGTCCCCAGATAGAGTTGCTATTGGTCATGTTTTTGCACTATACCTTCATCAAGTCATCTTACTTTGGGTTGCTAGTCTTTTGTCCAAAATAGGGTTTGATATTATTAAAAATACTTTAAACCCTAGGAGAAAACCCTATTTTCAATAACATTCAAGCCCTAAGTGTGCCCTCTAGATCATGAGAGTGTCATCTCATAATTAAGCACGAGAAAGTTTATTTAAAAAAATTAAAATCATACCTTATTTTTGTGGGAACCTTTTTAATTTTTTCTTGGGCCTTCATGATAATAATCCCACATCATCAGATCTCTTTAAGATCTATGGTGGACACTATATTGCATTGGAGGATTTTGGTCACTTTATCATATGTGATAGAGCAACGAAATATACTATAACCCCTGGGGCCCAGTTAAGTTTTAACATGTTTTTCATAGTTTTTGCTTGAGCTGTTGGATCTTCTCACATCAACAGAGCTCAATATGTTGTGACTAAAAAGTATGGAGATTCCACTGGAAACAACATAGTGCCTTCCTATACAAGTAAAAAATGGCAGGACCAAAATTAGATATAGTGCCAAGATCTTGCATGTCATAAATGAGCATTCCCAACATGGTGAACTATCAAAATATGTTAGGTGTAGTAATAAAGGAGCCGGGATGTAAACTAACCATCTTTCTCTTCACGATGATGGTTTACCATAGAAATACAGTGGTCACTATGTCACGACTAGGAAATTTGTCCTTTCCATTAGAAGAAATATAACATCTTCCCATAAAGGTAAAAAATGGAAGGACTAAAATTTTAGATAGACACCATAAATTTTCTTTATCATTAGTAAGCCACATAATCATTATGGAATGATAGGAGTTGTGAATGAAGAACAAGCAATAAGAATGTGTTAAATCACCATGATAGATTTTTCAAATTACACAAAGGTTGCTATGTCATGACTAGAAAAATTATCATTTCTGTCAGAAGCAATATAATGCCTTACTATTAAATATAAATATGGTGGAATATGAAAATGAGGCAGCACCAAAAAGTTAATTAATAAAAATACTTTGCTAGCATGTTAATGTGATGTCTTTTCATGTATTATGTGGATTTGCACTGAGAAAGAAAGTAGGTGATTAGTTGGAGCCATCAGATCAAAGATGTATCAACAAAAGGCATTAAGTCGCTATTGAAAGTTGCTTTATGTATATCCCATGTGATAGGTGACCAAAGGAAATAACATATGGACCCACCACAAGTCAAGTAATATAATTATAAACTCCTCACTATATGATTGAAAATGCATCAACGGTTGGTGCCAAGTCACTATGAAGAGTTGCTCAATATTTAAGCATAGGGACATAGCAAGAAGGTGACACATGTTCAGTGGTGCAAGTTAGTCTAGATTAAATTGCTAGTGAAAAAATGAAAGCCTTACATGGAGAAATTCTATTGGGTTGACTACCAACCTGGCAATTGAGAAAATGAATCATCCAAGATTTTTTTCCTTGATCACCAATCTTTTTTTTTATAAACATTGCATTTTTAAAAATAGAAGGCAATTCAACCCTATTTTTTCCTTACAATTCATTTATGAAGCTTGAAGATTTCCTGTGTAGACTACGAACAACATTTATTGTAGAGATTTTTGCCAGTTTGTATATACACAAACAAATCTTTAGACTTCCATAGAGCTCAAAACCATAAAGAAATTGTGCTTGGTGTGATCAAAATGCAAAAGAATCTCTAATAATCATGATGTGTTATAGAATTACACTTATAGAGTAGTGAAGAGCCAAGTAAGTTTCTTAGTCCACTATATATCAAGCTTTCTAGTATTTTGCAAAATTTTATCCATTATGCCTCCAAAGAAAGAATTTTCAAAAGAAGTCGATAATGCAAATAGAAACATACATGATGACCTCCTTCAGTTATTACCCAAGTCTACAAATGAGTCTGCCCAGGTGAAGAAGTTAATTTCACTAAACCCTAGGCTCAAGATACCAGATGGTATATATAACAAAGGAAATTGGATTAGGGATGTCATTACTACTAAGTTAGGTCCTTTTCTTTTTAAAAAGTGGTTCCTAGAGAGAAATTTGTTTGCTCCCCATGGGAACATTTGGAATTTGGACTTGGGAAATTAATTGTTCCTACTATATTTGTGGACGTTGACTTACTCATGGCCATTGCCCAAAACTATGACTCTACTATTAGAGTAGTAAGAAGATTAGATGGTGAGTGCCTAATGAGCATCAATGTTGAAGAAATTAAAAAGTATTTTTTGTTTAGAGACCTTCTTAGATTACCATGTACCCATTGACCTGCTAGGACTAGAAAAGCAATACCTATCAAAGTAGAAAATGATCAGACAAGAAGCACTAAGAGCACTTTTTGCTTCAATTGGAAATCTGCTATATGTCATAGCCTTTATAAGAGAGCATTTTAAGAAGGAATTGTTGGAAATGATTGAAAAAATCATGAATGAAAAGTAATGGAACTAGTAAAGAATGTTTTCAATCATTTTTTTGTCATTGATGTCAAACTTGCTAATTTTAGGAATAACAATTGCTTTAGTGATCCAAATACTATCAATTGGTTGATTGACAAGGAGAAGGCAATAAATAAGATGTAACTAGAGCACTTAGAGAAAGGTTGAAGTTATGATGTTATAATGAAGTATAAGGATCAGCTAATCCATTGATGAAATAGTGTATTGATGTCATACTCTAAGACATAGAGAATGGGCACACTAAAACACATCAAAGATGTAAGGTTTAGCTAAGTCATTTGTAAAGCCTAACTAAGTTCATTAGAGAGAGTCGAGCAAGCTAGTAAGTGCTGAACAGATTCTCAATTGAAGCCGATCAAGTTCAAATTTAGTAGGTGCTGAGTAAAGAACAAGTGCTGAGTGATCTTCAGGTGCCAAGTGATCTTCAAGTGCCAAGTAATCTTCAAGTGCTGAGTAAAGAATAAGTGTCGAGTGAAGATCAGGTGTCGAGCATGTTATAGGTGCCAAGTAACATAGAAGAAGCCAAGCATCAATAAACTAATAATGCCAAGTTGCTACATTATTTTGAAAATTGAAGATTCACCAAATCTGAGCCAACATAGTGGTTATCTAGAATTTTGTGAATCAAATAGAAGATAAGAATGATGAGCTGGTGGCACAGAACACTATGTAAAATTTTTTTGGCGAATACAACTAGATTCTAGACAAAGTTTCTAGATAAGAGCAAGATATGGGATAGATACATTGTATCCTACCTAATCTATTGAAACCAAAAAGTTGGAGAGGGAGAATCGAGAAGGAAAGGTATTCCAAACTTCTATTTAAGGAGTCATAAGGTCATGAAGCAAAGTAAGGAGGTCAAGCATGAAAGCATGAAGTGCTGAAGAAGGTGCTAAGGAGAAAGAGAGCACATATACTCTATTTCGATAGATGAAAATAGAGATGATTGCATTAGTATGATGAGCAAGAAAACTCAAGGAGATGAAGCTAGAGATGACAAGTTGTTAGAGCTGAAGTGATTAAAGCCAAGCAAAGGATTGAACTGAAGTGTGATCTCTAATCTGCAAGATATGTTGTAAGTTGTATCAGATCAAAAGCCATTATTGTTACTCTGTAGGAATTGTAACAGTTAGTATAAATCCTATGGACTTAGGTTGGTTTAATAGCCATATTGTAAATCCTTTAATAGGGTGACATTCCAAGTGAATGTTCCAAAGTCCTTTGACTAGGCCCATTCCGAACAGTATGGTGAAATCCTCTAACAAGGTCACATTTAATAGTTTTTTGTAAGCCTTTAATAGGGCAAGCCTTTAACAGGGCATCACTTTAGAAGAGTTAGAATTGAGTAGCATGTTACTGGTGGTTTTTCCCAAATTGGGTTTCCATGTAAATCACTGTGTCATGTGTTGATCTTTCATGTTTTATTCCTGCATGTTGATTTGCTGTAACTTGCTAAGATAGTTGATTTAAGCTTGGATGGATGAATAGTTTAATGGGCTCACTATAATTGGTGAAAAAGTATTATTAAGGCATTTAGACCTTGGATAACTGATTCAACCCCCCCCCCCCCCCCCACTCTTAGTTATTCTAAAGAATTCTAACAATTGGTATGAGAGCTCCGTTGCTGACTTAGTTTAAAGGGACTAGAAGTAGAAAAGATCAAAATGCCTAAGAGAGAAGTTCTCGAGCTCAACAAAGGCAAATTTGTTGCATGAAAAGGTTTGATGAAGCCACATCTTGGATCCATAGGAGATTATGCCCAAAATTTAATTATTACTAAACATGTTGATCCAACTAGTACTCTTACTACAAAAGATTCAAAAAATAAATAGGAACACAATCAAACAATGTTGGAGATTGCTTCTGCACTCAACTATGCTAAATTCGATGATATCAAAGGATGTGAAACTACATTCAAGATGTGGAAAGCCCTATCAAAAATTTATGGAAGAGAGCTGAATGTCCAAAGAGCAAAAAGAGAAAGCCTTAGAGGAAAGTTTGATGATATGAAAATGAAGGAAAGTGAGAATGTTGCACAGTATGCCTCTAGAATAAAGGAAGTGGTAAGTGCAATAAGATGTTTGAGTGGTCAATTAGATGATGCTACTATTAATAGTAAGTTCTTAAGAACCTTGCTCCCTATCTATGCTATTAGAGTATCAACTATACAAGAGCTAAGATGTGTGCCAGGAAACAATCTAAGTTTTGAAGGTATAGTGGGTAGACTCACTGCATTTGAGTTATCTAACTTTGACAACTATAGACCTGAGAATGTTGAATCTACTTTCAAGGCCAACCTATCACTGAAAGATGCTGAACAGGTGAAATAAAAAAAGGGAAGAAAGATGAAATATGTATCCAGTGATAGTAGCACTGATGAGGAAGATGTGGAACAATTGGAAGGATTACTAGCTAGAAGATTTCATAGAGGCAAAGAAAAAATCAAAGGTAAGTTGCCTATCATTTGTTTCAATTGCAATGAAGTAGGACATATTGCTACAAGGTGTACACAAAAAAAGGAATACAAGGAAGGAAACAAGTACAAATATAGAAAAGAAGATGATAAGAGATATTACAAAGACAAAGGCAAGAAGTGCTATATTGCTGAAGAGGATTTTGATGATAATGATGATGAAGTTGTTTATGTGGCCATGAAGGACTGTTTGATAAAGAAGAGCCTATAGCACTATTAACATGTATGAACAAGAATGATAGATGAATCATAGACAATGGATGCTCACATCAGATGATAGGAGACAAAAGTAGGTTTATTGACTTTATTTAGTATGATGGAAATAGTGTTAGATTTGGTAATAATGCTCCATGTCAAATCAAAAGAAAAGGCTCCATTAATCTTACCGAGAAAATTTCATGTGATAATGCATACTATGTTGAAGGACTAAACTACAATTTGCTAAGTGTCTCACAGTTAGGCAATGTAGGGTGCAAAGTAGAATTTGAAAACAAAACTGCAAAAATCTATGATACTGATGGTAAATTGATAGGAAAAGGAGATTAAACAAGAAGTAATATATTTTATCTTGATATGGAAAATTCTTCTTGTTTTGTTGCAAAATTTAATGATGAATGGTTATGGCATAGAAGGCTATGTCATGTCAACTTTGATAATCTGGTCAATATCAATAAAATGAAGAAAGTCAGAGGTTTACCTAAACTGAAGAAGCCTAACAACATCATGTGCAAACAATGTCAGCTAGGAAAGATGACTAAGTCAAGTTTCAAGAGTAAAAACTATACCTCTAAAGAAGTACTTGAGTTAGTTCATACTGACTTATGTGGTCCAATAGAAGTACAAAGCTACAAAGGAGATAAATATATAATGTTGTTTGTTGATGACTATTCCAGGATGATGATTGTTATATTCTTAAAGCAAAAATCTGATGCTTTTCAAATGTTTAAGTGGTATGTGGCTAGAGTTGAAAAGGAAATAGGAAAGGGTTTGAAATGCCTGAGATCAGACAGAGGTGGTGAATTCACATCAAATGAATTTGAGACATTTTTTAATGACAAAGGAATCAAGAGAAAAACATTAGCTCCTAGAACTCCCCCACAAAATGGAATTGCTGAGAGAAGAAATAGATCTGCGATTGACTATGCCAGAAAATTAATGATGGAGAAGACTATTGCTCTAAATTATTGGAGAGAAGTTGTAAGTGTGGCTTTTCATACACTGAACCGAGTACAAGTCAAGAAAGGTACAAGTGCAACACCTTTTGAATTATGGTATGGTCACTCACCCAATGTAAAGCATTTCAAAGTATTTGGTTGCAAATTCTTTATCCCTAAAGATGCTAGAAATGGAAAATTTGATGTAAAAAGTGATGAAGGCATATTCCTTGGTTACTCCACTAGAAGTAAAGCATATAAGTGTTTAATACTCACACTGACAAAATTGTGGAAAGTGCAAATGTAAACTTTGATGAGCATACAGATGTCCAAGTTGAAAAACCAAAGAGAATGGATGAATACAAAACCTTTGTGTATTCATATGAAGGAATGCATGTTGACAAGGATGCTATCAATCAAATTGAGATTCAATAGCAAGTTTCAGTTTCAACCGAGTCACAACCAGTGAATGTTGAGTTGCATTCAAAAGCCAAGTTGTAGAATGAAGGAAATGCACATTCTAGTTCTTAAGTCAGTACACATGAAAGAGATGTAGAACTACCTGACAACGAAGTGCATAGTGACCCTAAATCTAAAAGAAAAAACATGGAAACAAGGATAGAACCAAGATTATCCAAATATGTGAAGAAACATCACCTTGCTGAACAGATAATTGGTGACAAAGATGCAAGACCAATGACAAGGAATAGACTAAGAAATGAATCATGTCTGTTAAGAAAATTTGAACCTAAGACAATATATGGTGCATTACAAGATGGTGATTGGTGTAAAGGTATGGAAGAAGAGATTGATCAAATAAAGAAGAACAAAACCTAGAGTTTGGTTCCCAGACTAGTTGACAAAAATGTGATTGGTACCAAGTGGGTATTAAAAAACAAGCTAGATGAGAATGGTGAGATTACTAGAAACAAAGCTAGACTACTATGTAAGAGTTATGCTCAAGAAGAAGGATTAGACTATGGGGAAACATTTTCCCCTGTTGCTAGAATGGAAGGAGTAAGAACTTTACTTGCATATGCTGCATATAAAAGTTTTAAAGTCTATCAAATGGATGTAAAGTTTGCTTTTCTGAATGGTATATTGGAAGAGGAAGTCTTTATTGAACAACCAGAAGGATTTGTTAATGAGAACAACATGGATATAGTTTGTAAACTACATAAAGCACTCTATGGTCTGAAACAAGCACCTAGAGCATGGTACGAGAGACTTCACAAGTATCTAGTGCAAATAGGATTTGAAAGAATTGATGATAACAACAACATGTACATCAAATCAGAAGAAGGTAAGGATATTCTTGTATCTGAAATCTTTGTGGATGACATAGTTTTTGGAGGAAAGGAAGTGCTTTGAAAAAGTTTTGCTGACAAGATGAAACATGAGTTTGAGATGTCTATGTTTGGAGAGATCAAATTTTTTGTTGGATTGCAAGTACATCAACTAAAACATGGTATATTTTTGACACAATCAAAGTACATCAAAGAGATACTTAAAATGTTTGGATTGGAAGACTCCAAAGCAGTCAACACACCAATGGCAATAGGACATAAGCTATCCAAAAATTATGAATCAGCTGAAGTCAATCAAACAATGTACAAATCCATGATTGGAAAACTACAATATGTTGTACATAGTAGACCAGACATAGCATTAGTAGTTGCAATAGTAGCTAGATTCTCTGCTAATCCTAAATAAAATCATCTCATGGTAGTAAAAAGAATAATGAGGTATCTCAAGGGAACCGATGATTTTGGCCTATATTACAAAAAGAATGATAAGTTTGAGCTCAATGCATACACAGACATAGATTGGGGAGGCAACATTGATGACAGGAAAAGCACAAGTGGAGGAGCATTATTCTTAGGCAAAAGGCTAGTTACTTGGACTAGCAAGAAAAAAATATGCACATCTCAGTCCACTGCAAAATAAAAATATGTGGTAGCAATAGTAAATTGCACAAACATTGTGTGGCTCACACATCTATTGAAAATAATGAAAGAAGAGGTAACCAAACCTATGATATTGTATTGTGATAATACAAGTGCTATAAACATATCCAAGAATCTAGTAATGCATGCAAAAACCAAGCATATTGCAATCAAGTATCACTATGTCAGAGAATTGGTAGAAGACAAACAAGTGAAGATGGAACATATCAATATAAAAGAAAAAACTACTGATATCTTCACCAAACCATTGCCCAAAGATGCTTATGAATATATTAGAGGCAAGTTGGAGGTAATGCCCCTAACTCAAGCAGTTTAAAGAAACAAAGAAGTTGCCCTGCATCAACATAAACAAATCATTGAAATATCAGAAGACTAATGCAGAGGATGACAACAGGAGTAGAAACTCTAAATCAGTCACAAGCATGGTGACAAAGAGAGAAAACATGAGATGAAAAGCTTATATTTCACATGTTAAAGATGCTACATCTTTGGCATTTATGTCAAAGAGGGAGATATACGTAGAAAATTGATCAATACAAAGTAAGAGAGAGATATATGTGAAAGAGGGAAATTTATGAGAAACTAAAAGGTAAAGATATGAGGATATATGAGATTAGTAGTAAGGATGCAGTAGTCAAGAAGGAGAAGCAAAAAGTAGCAGAAAACGTATATAATTTTGGTGGTAAATAAGTTGATCAATTGATTAGTTTGGTTTGCCATCAATGCCAAAGAGGGAGATTGTTGGAAATGATTGAAAAGATCATGAATGAAAAGTAATGGAACTGGTAAAGAATGTTTTCAATCATTGTTTTGTCATTGACGTCAAACTTGCTACTTGCAGGAATGACAATTTCTTTAGTGATCCAAAAACTATCAATTAGTTGATTGACAAGGAGGAGGCAATCAATAAGATGTAACTAGAGCACCTAGAGAAAGGTTGAAGTAATGATTTTATAATGAAGTATAAGGATCAGCTAAGCCATTAATGAAATAGTGTATTGATGACATATTCTAAGACATAGAGAATGTACACACTAAAACACATCAAAGATGTAAGATTTAGCTAAGTCATTTGTAAAGCCTAACTAAGTTCATTAGAGAGAGATGAGAAAGCTAGTTAGTGCTGAACAGATTCTCAGTTGAAGCCGAGAAAAGTTTAACTTTAGTGAGTGCCGAGTGATCTTCAAGTGCTGAGTGAAGATCAAGTATCGAGTAAAGATCAGGTGCCAAGCATGATACAAGTGCCAAGTAACACAGAAAAAGAAAAGCATCAATAAAACCAATAATGCCAAGTTGATACATTATTTTGAAAGTCAAAAATTTGCTAGATCTGAGCTGACATGGTAGTTATCTCAAATTTCATGAATCAAATAGAAGATAAGAATGATGAGCTGGTGGAATAGAACACTATGTAATTTTTTTTTGGAAAATACCACTAGATTCTAGAAAATGTTTCTAGATAAGAGCAAGATAAGAGACAGATACATTGTATCCTACCTAATCTATTGAAACCCTAATGTTGGAGAGGGAGAATCAAGCAGAAAAGGTATTCCAGATTTCTATTTAAGGAGTCATAAGGTCACAAAGCAAACATGTGGTCAAGCATGAAAGTATGAAGTGATGAAGAAGGAGCTAAGGTGAAAGAGAGCATAGATACTCTGTTTTGATAGATGACCACATATATTATTGCATTGGTATGATGAGCAAGAAGACTCAAAGTGACAAAGCTTGAGATGACAAGCTGTCAGAGTTGCAGTGATTAAGGCCAAGCAAAGGATTGAACTAAAGTGTGATCTATAATTTATAAGATATGTTGTAAGTTGTATCAGATCAAAAGCCATTATTGTTACTCTCTGGCAATTGTAATACTTAGTATAAATCCTATGGACTTAGGTTGGTTTAATAGCCATGTTGTAAATCCTTTAATAGGGTGACATTCCAAGTGAATGTTCTAAAGTCCTTTGACCAAGCCCATTCCTAACAATATGGTGAAATCCTCTAATAAGGTCACATTTAATAGTGTATTGTAAGCCTTTAACAGGGTAGGCCTTTAATAGGGCATCACTTTAGAAGAGTCAGAATTGAGTAGCATGTTACTGGTGGTTTTTCCCAAATTCGGTTTCCACATAAATCACTGTGTAATTTGTTGATCTTGCATGTTTTATTCATGCATGTTGATTTGCTGTAACTTGCTAATATGGTTGATTTAAGCTTGGATGGATGAATAGTTTAATGGGCTCACTATAATTGGTGAAAAAGTATTATTAGGGAATTTAGACCTTGGCTAACGAATTCACCCCCCCCCCCCCCCTCTCAGTTATTCTAAAGAATTCTAACACCTCTTGCACTCCATGACTAGGGAGCTCTAAGCTGGCATTCAAGCTTTCCAATCCATGGAAAACCTTGGATAGAAGGGTTTAGGGAAGTACACTTTTTCTTAGTGTACATTTTTTGGCATCCACCATGGGGCAGAACAGTGGGTTTTATTATGTTTTTTGCTATTTTTGTCACTATTTTCATTTGCTATCCTGCACTTTTCTTTTTTTAATAGTCACAATTTCCAGCGACATTTTTTAAGTTTCGTGCAATAGTTCACATTACTGTCATGCGATACTTTTTTGGAAATAGTGTCTCATGGCCATACTAGATTTTGTTGCCTCTGTATGCAAATTTCTATCATCTAGCTGAAGAAGAAATATCACACATAGAAGTTTTATTGTCTGGCTATACTGTAAAGTATTGTACAAAAATCTTCTAGTATAAACTATCACTTGGCTTGAATATGCTAGTTATCTAGGTGATTTTCTTAGTTTTTCAGTTGCTACTTACTACTGATTGGTTTTTACAGGTCTATGACTATTTAAAAGAGGTTTCTTAATAGTTTTTCTACTATTTTGGGAATAACTAGTGGTATAATCGATTTTTTTTAATAGAAAAAAGAGTATAAAATGAAATTTGACTTTTGATGGTTCCATAGGATTTGGACTTTTCTAAGCTATTTTACATGTATAAAAAATGGCAAAAAAGTTAAATTCTTTTTCCCATAGTCAAGCTGTCATGTATGTTATTTACTTTGATGCACTCTAACTTGTGGTTTTTGTAGGGAATGAATATCAAAGCAGAAAAAAAAAGAAAACCTAGCAAAAAAAAATGCATGTCAAAGCTTCAAATGCACAAGGGCTACTAATGTTTTGTTGCAGGGCTTCCCAATGCATAAAAACCAAAATTTCTTTCTTTTTTCATTTATTCGATGTTCAATATCTACTAGTTGTTTCATTTCCTAGGCACATTGAACTTGTAATTGGGATTCCTCGGTGATAGGAGAGTATGCTCTTCACCCTTGCAGTGAATCAAAAATCTTGACCCACCTTTAAATTTTGAAAGCAAGTGAAGCTTCTTGCCATGTTTGGGGGAAGCAATCAAGATAAGAGAGTATGCTCTTCACCCTTGAGGTGAATCAAAAATCTTGACTCTTGAGAGTGGATCCATTTTGTGGTAGTTAAGATCCTTTAGAGGGCCTACTCTTGGAGAACCTAAGAGAAATGACCCAAGTGGGGACAAGCTAATTACTTGGCTATTCCAACCCACTATAATCTCAAGGCTATGAAGGACACAAAACCTCAGTAGACATAGAACTTGTCTTACCTAGTGTGATTACTTGTGGGATTACGACCACTAGGAGATCACTAGGGAGGAATGCTTAACGTACTCTTGTGGTTGCAATATTGGTTACTAATTACAAGGTGAGGTGTCTTGTATCAGGAGCAAGAGGAGTGATATGAATAGAAATCCTTTCTAAAAATCCTAAGTTAGTAGCTACCCTATTTTTCTGCAAAACTTCTTTGTGCAAGGATCGATCCTAGTGGATTACCTAGATCACCCCAAGATTTTACACTCACCATATGTGTTCCCTTGGTTGTGATTATGGAACTTCCATGACAAAGCCAATATCTCTTGTGGGAAACAACTTGGTGTGAGGTTAAGGAGCATCAAGTGTGGGCCAATTTTTTGATTAATGAACCATGACTTCTATGTAGATATTGCTTGATGTGTTCTCGAATGGGCTAGACCTGTGGAAATCTTTTGAACATACACATGATGATAGTTCTAGGGATTTCTTTTGAGACCTCACATATGGTTGTATCATGCAAGGTTGCTTTGTCCCTTGCTTGATTATTTGAAGACTAATCCATGTGTCACTATCTTTGCTTGGAAAGAAATTACTTTTGAACATAAAACTTGCTATGCTATCAACTATTGTCAAACTTTTTCAACCAAATCAAAACATCAAGTGCAAAAATTTTCTTGTGTTGTTTAATAAGGGGAGTTTCATCATTTGGCTTTCATTTTTTACGTCTTTAGTGCTCAAACATGTTTAAAGTGGCTCTTTGGTCTTTCTATCTTATGGTCTATGTTTGCTTGCTAGTTATCCTTTTGCTAAAATAATTACCTTAATTTCTTGACTACACTCTTGGGTTGGGAAAGTTGTTCACTTGTCACCCCGCTTGCTCTATCTATTTGGCTATTTGGCTTCTTGCCTAGCTCCTAACTTGAGTCACTAGTGTCATAATTTGGTTGGACACTTTTCTTGATAAGTTACTTTAATATCCCTTTACTATATTGACAAGTGAATACTCTACCTCTCTAGTTTGGACATTAGTTATCTTGTGTCACCTTCTAGGCTTCCTCTAGTCTCCTTCATGATTGATTATCTATCTACCACTATGGGATTCAAAGCTTGTGATACTGAACCTCAACCAAATCTAGATGATCATGATATACTTTGTGCCACTAAAGAGTTTCAAGATCTATATGCACAATATAAAGAACTAGAAGAAACAAATGATCTATCTTACCTTCATCTCTGTAAGTGCATGATAGAAATGAAGTCTAAACTTGAGATAAGGTTAGAGGAGAAGATTGCATCATTACATGAATCTTCCTTAAGGCCTTTACATGTATTCAATTCACCCTCTTTAAGGTCATCCTCTTCTTCTAGATCTACATGCTCTACTTTAAGACATCAATTTATCTTCACCTACTAGATCTAAAGGCCTTTTTAGAGAGCTAGAAAGTGATACCTCCTTTGGGCCTATGCAAAAATTTCATGATAAACCTATCTCTGACCAAGAAAATGATGAAGACATGGATGAATGCTATTCACTTGAGAAGCAACAAAATTAATCTAGGCATACTTTTGATAGAACTTTTGCTCCCTTAGAAGACTCTTTTGATGACACTTTGCAAGCGCTTCTTGCCACCAAGCTCATCACATTACCTAAGTCTAGCTCTTATGGAAATCCTTTCTTGGATGATTATTGTGCTTATCATCAATCTAATGAAGATGCTACTACAAATTTCATTGAGCTAAAACATAAAATCCAAGATCTCATTGATGATGAGATTGTTGATCTTGGAACCTCTAGTGACTCATGTGGTGAGGATACTTCTCTTGAGTAGGATTACATTGATGAACCTATGTCTAGTAGTGGCTCTATTACATCTTCTACTTCTTCCAACACTCATGCATCTCTCAATATTTCAAAGCTTTCCAACATGCCTCCACCAAATAAAGAACCTAATGCTTTCCACATTGACTACATGTACCCTCAAGGGCTACCTCTAAAAGAAACTCAAGCTAACCTTCACTTGGCTGCAAATCTTTTCCATGCTACTACAACTAAAAATACTCAACCTTCATGCACTACTATGCCTACTCTAAGCACTACTCCATTCACTCTTCATTCTCCCTTGTCCTTAGAAGTGGCTCCATGTCAAGAGGACTCTCAAAAGGAAAAAGCTATAATGTCAAGAAAGATCAAGACCAAGCACACTTTGATCTCTTTCAAGATTTCCCCCCTCCATATCCTATAGCTTATCTACCTCCTAAGTATGATGAAGACATCACTTCCACTATCTTCATTGAGCTTACTGAGAATTATGAGAAAAATTATCTTCTTATGCTATTAAAAGCTACTTGTCAAGATCAAAGCATCCCCTCATGTTCTACTTCTCCATATCCACTTAAAAATTGTGCTCAAGCTTCAAGTGCTCCTACTAAAAATGTTCTTCCTATCAAAGCTACTCATGAGTCTATTGATGGCTTTGACCATGTTGCTCACTCTAAATATGTTGATATCCCTTTCTACTATCCATTTGCATCTCCTAAGTCTATCCTTGGTCCTTATCCATCAAATCTAAAACCTTCAAACCTTCCATCTATTTTGGGACCTTATATTCCTTCATCTCCTACATTTTCCACTCCTAGCTCTCCCATCATACCTCAAGATCGACAAAGTCACTCATCCTTAATGAATTCACACCCATCTATCCACCTAAGCTAGTCATATAATCCTTATTCATCAAAAATTTCAAGTCATTCAGAAGTGAAAATAAACATAAGAATCCATTGAAAAATGAAGATCACTATGTCCCATCTAAAAAAAATGTGAATGTTAATAAGAAAAATATGCCAAAGAGATCGCAAAGGTCCACTACTCAAAGAGCTAAATCAAAGCAAATATGGGTTCCTAAACCCATTTTTAAAGTAATGCACTCTAAATTATCCAAAGAAAAAGAAAAATCTAAAGCCATATGGATTCCCAAGTCTCTCTTGAAAGACTTGAATATATCAATGTTTACATTCAAGCTTCCAAAGGCCTCCACTCCATATTCTTCCAAACATCTTCATAAAAATCTTCTAAAGCCTCCCACTCCATCTTCTTCTAAAATTATCCAACCACCTCATACATCTAAACCTCAAGCTATTTCATCCACAATTCCTCCATCATTACATCACCCTTCAAGGTTTGTGTCAATGTTGATCTTGCCCACTTTTTCACCTACCATTATGAAATCCTCTAAAAATTACACTTAGTTGCTATCTGTGCTTGTTCAGTTCTTCTAAGTCATGAACTCTTATCCTCCATATACTCTTCCTACTATTATCTCCCTTCCATCACTCTATTAGCATCTTTGAGCATACCTTTCTATGGCCTTGGCTTATCACGACTTATTCTTCCTATAGGAGCACTATCTAAAATGACAAAGCTTGAGATCTTTCTAAAAATTCAAAAAAAAAAAGGGAAAAAATGAAAATGTGCCTTGGTGAAAGCCACTTCTTGTGGCATCTTGGTAGCAAAATTAAAGAGAAATAAAATTCATCCTATGGTGAAAACTACTTCTTGTGGCACCTTGGATAAATACTATGGTGAAAGCCTGGTAAATAGGCATCATGCATAATTCTTGCATCATCCATCTATCCCCTCTTCTCTCTTGATCTTGATAATGTTGAGCTATCCTTGCATATTGGCTATCTTATCCACAAGATTCTCTATTGTTGTAGTTCCTACCCTCATTCACATCTTTCTGGACACATTTTTGCTATTATTATCGGGCTATGTTAGACTAGTTTTATGTTGATGGATTAGTGGTATTGTTTGGAGACTATCAGACATTATGTAATGGATTCAGTGGATATATGATGAGATCATTTAGACTTTACATTTCATGTATGCATGATGATCATTACATTTCTTTTAGTTATTGATGATGATTAGTTAGATGGTTTATTATCTCATGTGTTTTATTATGGATACTTACCCCATACTTGCATGTGTATGGTGTGCATGTTTGTTCTTATGTATGGCGTTTCTGATGTGGTTAAGCAAGGGAGTTGTAGTCACCTACTAGTCGGGATCTACATGATGAACCACTTCCTATTATTGCTTGTTTA
Organism: Cupressus sempervirens; assembly: GCA_028749045.1. Taxonomy (NCBI): domain Eukaryota; kingdom Viridiplantae; phylum Streptophyta; class Pinopsida; order Cupressales; family Cupressaceae; genus Cupressus; species Cupressus sempervirens. The sequence goes on from CM053786.1 coordinate 814,478,970, forward strand.
GCTTAGCATTATATATATTGTATGTACATGCATGGTTTTTATGTAGGTTGCAGGTACAGAGTATCAACTTCCCTGAATTTCCAGGATGAGCGTACCCTATTACACTATCTCAATGATAAGAGAAGGGAGATAAATTTTCAAGTCTAAATCCCAAACCCTTAAACCATTTTTCCTAGTGAGGTAGGACAAGTATCTAGATATTTTACCTTTCGAATTTGTTGGATGACATAATTCATGATTTTTAACCCTTTAGACTGATTTTCAATGAATTGTTCTATGATGGGTTTTCATATTTTTATCTTGGAGGTCTATGGTGAATTTTCTATTAATTAAGTCTTAATAAATAGATTTAATTAATAAATTAATTATTTGGAGAAAATTAATATAATATCATGATCTTTGATATTTTGACTATAATTAATTAAATGAGAATTAATTGAGAAAAAGATTTAAATAAAAGAAAATTAGAAATTAAAATTAATAATAATTATAAAATAATAATAAAGTAATAAATAAATAATAATAATAAAAGTTATAAAAATTAAAATCAAAGTTATAAAAAAATTAAATAAGAGTTATAAGCTTGCCTAAGAGTTTACCAATCTTTTTATTTCGCATAAGTCAACAACACGAGGGTTAGTGCACCAATTAAGCACATGGTGTCTACAACCTTATGACTCATCTAGAAGGTTGGAATAGACTCATACTTAGTTGTCTACACCTTCTAGTTGTTTCTAGAGACATTCTAGGTGCTTCTTGAGAGTGCTTTATATTCAGGCATTCCTAGAAGCTTAGACACAATGCGGGAGAGCATTTTGGAGCATTGGAGGACTCGAGAACTTTGGAGAAGGGAGGAGCTTTCTCTACAGGTTTTTTGAGGAAAAACAAATTAGCATCAGAATCCGAGTAGACTCTTGTGATTTTGCTTATGCTATTTCTGCATCTTGCAGTTCCTATCTTCTTCGTGTCTTCCATATGTTTTCTGAGGGTTTTTCCTATTTTTGGTTGTATTCTTTCTCAATATGGGTAGTTAAAATTTATTTGAGAAAACTTTATATGCATAGATCTAAAGAGATTATAGGGCTAGGGTTAAAATTATAGCCAAATCCATTAGAAAATTTATTGAGTAAATTTGGAGAACAAACATTTTATAGATTTCTTAAAATTGAAAGTCTTTAAAAATTGTGTATATGATCCATAGAAAAATACATGTTTATTTCAGATCTGCATACATATATATATATATTGAAAAATTTAATATTAAATTGCAGTTGAAAAAAACCAAATCATAATCGCATAATGATTGTAACATTTCTTAAAAGCATTTAAAAAAAAAAAATTGCAAATTATAATGGGGCAGGGAGGGACGAACCCGTACCCCCACCCCCCTTTTTTTGAACGGTAGTGGCTGGCGGCACTGCTACCGCAGGCTCTGCGACAGTGTACTATTGTAGGCCTGGGTCAACAGGACCGCACGACACCCTGCGCTACAGCGCATACACGGGTTTAATGTATAAATGAAAGCTGGTTCAAAAATGTGTTGTGAAAAAAAAGAGTTTTGCATTCGATTTTATAATGTTTTAAATGTAATTATTATTGAATGTTATAATAATAAATGTATATATATATATATATATATATATATATATATATATATATATATATATATATATATATGTAAATATATATATATATATATACATATATATATACATACATATATAGACATATATATATATATACATATATATATATATATATATATATACATATATCTATATCTATATATATATACATATGTATATATGTTATTAGTTATATATAATTATTGTACTTAAAACATTTTGTATTACTAGATCATTCTAAAATATATATATTTATAATAATAAATAATTGATTTAAAAGTATTAATATTAAGCTTGTCAATTGTGGAAAGATATTAATAATTAACTTAATTAAACTTAGTTTAATTAAGGTTAATCATTAGAATGTGTTATAAATTGAAGTTTTGAATTATGGGAACTTGATAGGGTTTTTTTTTTTAAACAATGTTTATATAAACAATAGAACAATTAGAAAATTGAATCTAATGGTTTTGGGAGAGAAACTTTTGTCTATCAAACAAAACCATGGGTTGGGAAAATGTACAAAATGTTCCTCCATTCATTATCCAAAATTAGAAAAGGAAACTAAAAACCTCCACATTTAATTCAAGTATGTAATTCTAGCAAAACCAAAATATGTGCTTACATTGTGTATTCTTTATGTTTCTATTTTGAGTTTTGGGTTTACTACTGTTGACCAATTATAGGATGTCTACCAAAGGCTTGGGGGTTATGATTGTGATGTCATGATGATGTCTTATTTTTGATCTTTATTAAATCAACCATGGTTATGTGATGGAATTCTCTATGTAATGTTTGTAATTACTAATTGTTATAGCTGAGATTCATATGTATGAGACACTTGAGTTAACCATTTTTGTGTCATCGATCAGTTATCATTGGGATATTTTCCAGTCGCCATGATGGGACTGAAATGTTGATTTATGATGTCGTGTTGTGACATGTTTTGACTCAACCATTTTGGAGTCTTTGATCAGTATGATTTGAGATATATTTTGGTTATTGAGAAGCAATGGATACTTTTGATTATCGGTGATGCTTTAGTTGCCAATAGAGAGCTGTTGTGGTCATGATTTTCTATGGATGCTTTTCAGTTGCTCATGGAAATTTGATGCTATTATTGTGGAAATTTGATGTTCTTATTTTGGATTATCTTTTGATTTTTCTTTCCACTCGCTTGTATAGGATTGGGGTGATTTATGATTCCATGAGCTTAGTGTAGGTTATCTTCTTGTAGTGTCAGGAAGTGGCTTGCAATGGGGGCCGGGGCCCTAAGAGGCTGCCAGGGTAACTCATTGTAAGTTGTTTTAATAAGTGAAAACATTCACACCTAATACTGACTTAATGAACCTAAAAAGATAATTGTTTTGTTCTTGCCCATGCCTCAAGTGCTTGTACAAACTAGGATAGGAGTAGAGAGAATGCTTGGTTGTGACCTCATAGTATGCCTTGTTAGTATGAGAGGATACTAGTGGCTGCATGAGGATCAGTAGGCACCTGTGGAGTATAGCTAACTACTAGGGTAACTTCTACATGATATATGCGATGACACTTTCCCACTTGCATAGTAGGTTTTCTACATGTCTTTTTGTGCCTCTGGGAATTAGATGTCGAGTTGTGATTGGAACCTTTGAGTTAGTATACTTCTAGGATTCCAAGACTTAGAGAGTATTCTTAGGCTATGTGATTTTGATAGCCTATTTGGGACTTGAGATTATCTCCTCAGCATGGTGGGAGTGGACCACTTAGGTACCATGTAGTCGGGTGGTATTGTTTTTCCACTCTTATCATTTGAGATCCATTTGAGACATCGTGGTTGATGCATCCTTTATGATGGTGGATATGTATGCTTTCACTGATGATTAGTATATGTTAGAGGATGTTATCTTATGCTTATATTTGCATGTTAGATTACTTTCTACATATGATGTAGTATATGTTAGGAGTGACATTCCTACTATGTTAATATCGATGATTGCCTTAGTGATTTGGAATGTTACGCACGGAGGGATGGCTAGGACCCACAATGGTCTAATGATGCTATTAACGGTTGGGAGGAACCGTGCACTTAGTTTATTATGTTTGATCTTTATGATGGATGCATATATCTTCTATGATGATGTATCATGTGTATCATATGGTTATCTTTACTATGATGTATCATGGATTAGAATAGGATGATGTACCTTATTCCACATATGTATATTCTTTTAAGCTTTTCATACCCTGTGACATGTATAGTGGATGATTGAGCTTTTAGAAATGTAATGTATAAACATTGGACTTATCATTATTATTTCATGTGGTTGTTGTATTAGATGTATTCAATAATGTTAGTTGATTTAGATGTAATTCAACATTAAGGGATCCTTAAAGAATGTAACCTGTTATGTATGTTATGTTTACCTTTAGATGGACATTGCTATTGCTTCCATTATTGTGTACAAGTTATAAGTGGTATTTACTTTCATGTTTTAATTTAAAATAAATGCTACCAAACTTAGTGAAATTCTAGGTTAATTCTTTGGATACCTTGGTAGGGCATTACATTTGGTATCAGAGCCCAAGTTTCTACATTGGGAGCTCTGGGTATATTTTGGAACAACTAGGACTTGAACTATTAAGTGTATCTCTTCAACTTGAAACTAGGTGAACTAAAACAGAACTCGAACTGTTACTTGTATATTTTTCATACTTCAACACTTAGCTTTCAAAATTGAAAATTTTACTTAAACCTAATCATAGGGTTGAACTTAGCCTATTGTAAACATGTGTCTTTTGATTATAATAGTACTTTGTACTATTATAGGATGGTATCTGGGACTAGGTCTTCTATTGGAGGCTGTGGTAGAGGTCGTGGTCGTGGCAGAGCTATCAGTGTCCATGAGTCTACCCATGGGGGATTTTCTCATGAAGGGAGTAGAGGAGAGCATGCTAGTAAGCAGTAGGAAGATAGCCATAGAGAGGACCAAGCTGAGTCTGAGGAGGTTAATTTGAGACAGATGATGCAGACCATTCTTGATCATCTACCTCCTACTCATGAACAACCTAAAGCACATCAGATAGAACAAGAGCATAGACCCAACTCTAGGAGCCCTTGGAAGGATTGTCAAAGGTCCATTGTGTCCACTTAGATGAAGGATCTTTCAAGATCCAAGGTCAAGCCTTTCAATGGGAAAGGTTCTAGTTATGTGGCTAAATAGTGGCTTATTGCCCGCGATAGGATTTTTGCCATACAAGATTTTAATAGAAATGTTAAGGCAAGATTTGCGATTACCAATTTGGAGAATTTTGGGGCCACTTGCTGGAAAATTGAGGAGAAGAAGCTAGGTATTGATATGAGCAGTGTCACTTGGGAACTATTCTTAGAAAGTTTCTGTGAATGATTCCTACCAGAGGAATGGAAGCAACAAAGGGCAGATGAGTTTCATAATCTCAGGCAGTATACTATGTTAGTGACCGAGTATGAGCATAAGTTTTACAAGCTCATCTTCTTTTTAGGGTTCAGTAAAAATTCAGCTCAGTTGACACAACACTTTATTAGTGGTTTTAATAATCGTATAATTGGGGGTGTCAAGGTATTTGAGCAAAAAACCATCAAGGATGTGGTACATTGAGCCATCCTTGTGGAACAAAGTGCCAACCTTGGTCAAGGAGGCTTTGTAGCAACACTAGCAACATTAGGATCTAAAGGCAACTACAACTCAGGTGGAAACAAAAAGCCTTCTTTTTCTAAAGGGAAATAGTATCAACAGTAGTCTTAGTAGACGCAGCAATAGAAGGGATCAAATTCTTAGGCTCAAGGTGGTGGTAGAGGTTCTAACTCCAAGAATAATTGCAATACTTAGGGCAATAAACAAAATGAACCCAATCAGCTAGCTTAGGGCAGTTAGTCTTTTATTAGCAGGAACAGCTATCAGCAATCAAATGCACCACCTATGGGTAAAGGATCTGGCAGAAATATAGAATGTTTTTCATGTGGTTAGATTGGACATTATGCAACTCAATGTCCATAGTGAGCACCTCATTTTTCAGGACCTAGGCCTGCAATTTCAAAGCCTACAGTTGGTGATCCAGGTAGAGCTCATAGAGTATTTGTAGTAGTAGATCACCATTAGGCAGATCATCAGGGAACAATGGTTGAGACCATAGGTGTTATTCGAGGTATATCTCTTTCAATATTGTTTGATTTAGGAGCTACAGATTCATTTATTTCACCATCTATAGTTTCTAAGTGTAAGCTGGATGCAGTGAAGCAAGATTATGGTTGGCAAGTGGAACTAGCCTTAGGCATTAAGGTCTCCATAGATTCTGTAGTTCATAAGTGTGGGCTTCATTTAGGAGGATTTGATATTGCAGTTGACCTTTGAGTCATACCCCTTGGTTCCTATGATGTGGTTTTGGTCATGGACTAGCTTGGATCTCATAGAGCCAATATAGATTGCAGGAAGAAGATTATTATGTGCCAAGATGACCAAGGGAATGATGTGAAGATAATTGGGATACCAAGGCCTATATCTCTGCGGATGATTTCTGCTATGCAATTGAAGCAGAGTTTTTGTAAGGGATGTCAGATATTTTCTGTTATGTTAGATGATCTTGATGGGGAAGATCTTGTGAGGAAGACTTTAGATCACCCAATTTTACAGCAGTATGCAGATGTCTTTCCAAGTGAGATTCCAGACATGCCTCCGAAGAGGGACATCAATTTTAGTATTGATCTAATTCCTAGAGCAGAGCCCATCTTTGAAGCTCCTTATCATATGACTACACAAGAATTGGGTGAGTTATGTCTTCAGCTAGAGGAACTTCTAGCCAAAGGGAGCATTCAACCTAGTGTATCACCATGGGGAGCTCCAGTGCTCTTTGTGAAGAAGAAAGACGATTCTTTGCACCTTTGTATTGATTACAGATAGTTGAATATGGTAACTATTAAGAACAGGTATTGATGAATTATTTGATTAGATCAAGGGAGCTACAGTATTCTCCAAGATTGACATTAAGTCAAGATACCACCAGCTTCGCATTAAGGAAGCCGATATTCACAAAACCACCTTTCGAACTCGCTATGGGCATTATGAGTTTACAGTGGTACCTTTTGGGTTGACTAATGCTCCATTGGTTTTCATGAGTTTGATGAATGGGGTGTTTTGATCTTATCTAGATAGATTTGTACTTTTGTTTCTTGATGACATATTGATATATTCTATGTCTCAGAAGGAGCATGAGGAACACTTGCGATTGGTTTTATAGTGTTAAAGAGGTAATCAACTTTATTTCAATGCAGCTAAGTGTGAATTCTTCAAATCAGAGATTCAGTATTTAGGGCATGTCATTTCAGGTAATGGTATTCTAGTGGATCCTGCAAAGATTCAAGTGATAGTAAATTGGCCTACACTGACTAATCTATCATAGATTCATAGTTTCATGGGCCTAGCTAGTTATTATCGCAGATTTGTCCAAAACTTCTCTAGGATAGCACATCCTATCACTTCTCTTCAGAGGAAAGGAAAGAAGTTTGTGTGGATAGAGAAATGTGAGGAGGCATTTCAGAAGCTCAAGGAGCTTTTGAATAGTGCACCGATCTTAGCAGTACCTGATTCAAAAGGGGATTTCATGGTGTGTACAAATGCTTCTCTAGAAGGGATTGGGGTAGTTTTGGTGTAAAATGGACGAGTGATTGCATATGAATCACACAAGCTCAAGGATCATGAGCTAAATTATCCTACACATGATCTTGAGTTAGTAGCAGTAGTCCATGCTTTGACAAGGTTGAGACATTTCTTGTTGGGGCACAGATTTGAGCTACATAGCAATCATCCCAATCTTCAATACATTTTCACTTAGCCTAATTTGAATGCTCGCCAGAGACGATGAATGGAATTTCTATGCGAGTATGATTTTGAGGTAAAGTACATTCAGGGAAAGGAGAATGTGGTGGCAGATGCTTTGAGTCGCAGGAGACATGTGATATCATCTATGACTCTTAGTGTGGATTTGAGGAGTTAGATTCTTCAAGAACTTCCTACAGATTTTTGGTATCAGGAAGTGTACAGAGAGATAGATTCAGGAAGACCTTTGGAAGGTAAGTTTGTAGGCTACATTCAAGAGTTAGATGGCCTTTTGAGACATTTGGGGAGAATTTATGTGCCATTACCAGATGAGCTTCACACCTTGATTCTAGCAGAGGCTCATCGTACACCTTACTCAACACATCCAGGTGTCAAGAAGATGCATGCTGATTTGAGATGTTTGCTATTTTGGTCTGGGATGAAGCGAGACATTGCTAATTATGTGGCTAGGTGTCTCGAGTGTCAGAGGGTCAAGGCAGAACACCAGTACCCAGCTAGATTTTTGCAACCAAATCTCATTCCTTCATGGAAGTGGGATATCATCTCCATGGACTTCATAGTAGGATTACTTATGACTGTTCATCATCATGATGCTATCATGGTCATCGTTGATCGGTTGACTAAGGTGGCACATTTTTCACCAATCAGTTCTTCCTACATAACAGCTTCTATAGCTAATATCTTTATGCGTGACATTGTGAGACTACATGGTATTCCCTGAAGGATCATTTCTAACAAGGACCATGTATTCACATCCACATTTTGGACATCACTGTAGCATGAGCTTGGAGCACAATTGAATTTTAGTTTGGCATATCATCCAAAGATAGATGGTTAGATAGAGAGGGTGAATCAGGTTTTGGAAGATATGTTATGGATGTATGTGATGGATAGGTAGACTCGTTGGGAGGACTATCTCTACCTAGTGGAGTTTTCTTACAACAATGAGTATCATAGTTCTATTGGCATGGCACCATTTCAGGCATTATATGGATTTCCTTGTCATACACCCTTGAGTTGGGACAGTCTTGAGGATCACATCCTATTGGGTCCTAAGATGCTTCATGATATGGAACAATAGGTAGTGTGTATCTGTGACCACTTGACTACAGTATAGGATAGGTAGAAAAAGTATGTTGACACACATAGGACAGATAAGCAGTTTGCTATGGGAGATAAGGTTTTCTTGAGAGTGCATCTACGAAAGAGTCCGATTTGATACACAAAGGGTTCTAAGCTAGCACCTCACTTTGTGGGACCATTTAAGATTCTAGAGAGGATTGGCCTAGTTTCTTACCGCCTTGCTCTACTGCCCAGCCTAGCTCACATTCATGATGTTTTCCATGTTTTAGTACTTAGGCAGTATATCCCTGATGTTATACATGTTCTTGATTGGAATGCGTTGCAGGTAGAGGATGGGTAGCTGGCTTTGGAGCTGGTTCGTATTCTAGAGCAGCGGGAGTTGACCCTCAGGGGTCAAACCATCGAGCAGGTTAGGGTCCAATGGGACCCTACTGATGATTCTTCAACTACATGGGAGGATGCAGCTAGATTATGGGAGTTATATCCCTACCTGTTTATAGGCTTCCAGGAGTAAGCCTAACCCAAGGGGGGGTGGATGTAGTGCCTGCCCTTGTTCACATCTTTCTATACACATTGTTGCTATTATTGTTGAACTATGTTAGACTAGTTTTACATCGATGGATTAGTGGTATTGTTTTGAGACTATTAGACATTATGTTATGGATTCAGTGGATATATGATGAGATCATTTAGACTTTACATTTCATGTATGCATGATGATCATTACATTGCTTTCAATTATTGATGATGATTAGTTAGATGGTTTATTATCTCATGTGTTTTATTATGGATACTTACCCCATACTTGCATGTGTATGGTGTGCTTGTTTGTTCTTATGTATGGCATTTCTAATGTGGTTAAGGAAGGGAGTCGTAGTCACCTATTAGTCGGGATCTACACAATGCACCACTTCCTGCCATTGCCTGTTTAGCTTAGCATTATATATATTGTATGTACATGCATGGCTTTTATACAAGTTGTAGGTACCGAGTATCGACTTCCCTGAATTGCCAGCATGAACGTACCCTATTACACTATCTTAATGATAAGAGAAGGGAGATAAATTGTCAAGTCCAAATCCCAAACCCTTAAACCATTTGTCTTAGTGAGGTAGGACAAGTATCTAGATATTTTACCTTTCGAATGTGTTGAATGACATAATTCATGATTTTTAACCCTTTAGACAGATTTTGCATGAATTGTTCTATAATGGGTTTTCATATTTTATCTTGGAGGTCTATGGTGAATTTTCTATTAATTAAGTCTTAATAAATAGATTTAATTAACAAATTAATTATTAGGAAAAAATTAATATAATATCATGATCTTTGATATTTTGACTATAATTAATTAAATGAAAATTAATTGAGAAAAACAATTAAATAAAAGAAAATTAGAAATTAAAACTAATAATAATTATAAGATAATAGTAAAGTAATAAATAAATAATAATAATAAAAGTTATAAAAATTAAAATCAAAGTTATAAAAAAATTAAATAAGAGTTATAAGCTTGCCTAGTAGTTTACCTACCTTTTTATTTCTCATATGTCAACAACATGGGGGTTAGTACACCAATTAAACACATGGTGTCTATAACCTTATGACTCATCTAGAAGGTTCAAATAGACTCATGCTTAGTTGTCTACACCTTCTAGCTGTTTCTAGAGACATTCTAGGTGCTTCCTAAGACTTCTTTATATTTAGGAATTCCTAGAAGCTTAGACATAGCATGGGAGAGCATTTTGGAGCATTGGAGGACTCGGGAACTTTGGAGAAGGGAGGAGCTTGCTTTGCGGGTTTTCTGAGGAAAAGCGAATTAGCATCAGAATTCGAGTAGACTCTTGTGATTTTTCTTATGCTATTTCCACATCTTGCACTTCCTGTCTTCTTCGTGTCTTCCATATGTTTTCTAAGAGTTTTTCCTATTTTTGGTTGTATGCTTTCTCAATATGGGTAGTTAAAATTTATTTGAAAAAACTTTATATGCGTAGATCTGAAGAGATTACGGGGCTAGGGTTAAAATTATAGCCAAATCCATTAGAAAATTTATTGAGTAAATTTGGAAAACAAACATTTCATAGATTTCTTAAAATTGAAAGTCTTTAAAAATTGTGTATATGATCCATAGAAATATACATGTTTATTTCGTATCTACATATATATATATATATATATATATATATATATATACTAAAAAATTTAATATTAAATTGCAGTTGAAAAAAAATCAAATCGCAATCGCATAATGATTGTAACGTTTCTTAAAAGCATTTTAAAAAAAAAATTGCAAATTATAATGGGGCAGGGAGAAACGAACTTGTACCCCCACCCCCCTTTCAATGAACAACAATGGCCGGTGGTAGCAAGCTCTATGACAGTGTATTGTCACAGGCCTGTGTCAGCAGGATTGCACGACACCGTACGCTATAGCGCATACACAGGTTTAATATATAAATGAAAGCTGGTTGAAAAATCTATTGTGAAAGAAATGATTTTTTCATTTGATTTTATAATGTTTTAAATGTAATTATTATTGAATGTTATAATAATATATGTATATATATAAATATATTTGTATATATATATATATATATATGTATGTATGTATGTATGTATGTATATATGTTATTAGTTATAAATAATTATTATACTTAAAATGTTTTGTATTAATGGGTCATTCTAAAAAATATATATAATAATAAATAAATAAATAATTGATTTAAAAGTATTAATATTAAGCTTGTCAGTTGTGGAAAGATATTAATAATTAACTTAATTAAACTTAGTTTAATTAAGGTTAATCATTAGAATGTGTTATAAATCAAGTTTTGAATTATGAGAACTTGATAGGGGTTTTTTTCTAAAACAATGTTTATATAAACAATAGAACAATTAGAAAATTGAGTCTAATGGTTTTGGGAGAGAAACTTTTGTCTATCAAACAAAAACATGGGTTGGAAAAACGTACAAAATGTTCCTCCATTCATTATCGAAAATTGGAAATGGAAACTAAAAACCTCCACATTTAATTCAAGTATTTAATTTTAGCAAAACCAAAACATGTTCTTGCATTGTGTATTCTTTATGTTTCTATTTTGGTTTTTGGGTTGACTAGTGTTGACCAGTTATAGGACGTCTACCAGAGGCTTGGGGGTTATGATTGTGATGCCATGATGATGTCTTATTTCTAATCTTTATTAACCCAACCATGGTTATGTGATGGAATGCTCTATGTAATGTTTGTAATTACTGATTTTTATAGTTGAGATTCATATGTATGAGACACTTGACTTAACCATTTTTGATTCATCGATTAGTTATCCTTGGGATATTTTCTAGTCGCCATGATGGGACTGAAATGCTGATTTATGATGTCATGTTGTGACATGTTTTGACTCAACCATTTTGGAGTCTTTGATCAGTATGATTTGAGATATATTTTGGTTATTGAGAACCAATGGACACTTTTGATTATTAGTGATTCTTCAGTTGCCAATAGAGAGTTGTTGTGGTCACGATTTTCTATGGATGCTTTTCAGTTGCTCATGGAGATTTAATGTTATTATTGTGGATATTTGATGTTCTTATTTTGGATTATCTTTTGATTTTTCTTTCCAGTCACTCGTATAGGACTAGGGTGATTTATGATTCCATGAGCTTAGGGTAGGTTATCTACTTGTAGTGTCAGGAAGTGACTTGCAATGGGGGCCGGGGCCCTAAGAGGCTGCCAGGGTAACTCATTGTAAGTTTTTTTAATAAGTGAAAACATTCACACCTAATACTGACTTAATGGACCTAAAAAGATAATTTTTTTGTTCTCGCCCATGGCTCAAGTGCTTGTATAGACTAGGATGGGAGTAGAGAGAACACTTGGTTGCGACCTTGCATTCCATAGTATGCCTTGTTAGTATGAGAGGTTACTAGTGGCCGCATGAGGATTAGTAGGGACCTGTGGAGTATAGCTAACTACTAGGGTAACTTCTACATGATATATGCAATGACACTTTCCCACTTGCATAGTAGGTTTCCTACATGTCTTTGTGTGCCTCTTGGAATTAGATGTCGATTTGAGTTAGTATACTTCTAGGATTCTGAGACTTAGAGAGTATTCTTATACTATGTGATTTTGATAGCCTATTTAGGACTTGAGATTATCTCCGCAGCACGGTGGGAGTGGACCACTTAGGTACCATACGGTCAGGTGGTAGTGTTTTTCCACTCTTATCATTTGAGATCCATTTGAGACATCATGGTTGATGGGTCCTTTATGATGGTGGATATGTATCCTTTCACTGATGATTAGTATATGTTAGATGATGTTATCTTATGCTTATATTTGCATGTTTGATTACCTTCTACATATGATGTAGTATATGTTAGGAGTGACATGCCTACTATGTTAATATTGATGATCTCCTTGATGATTTGGAATGTTACGCACGAAGGGATGGCTAGGATCCATGATGGTTTAATGATGCTATTAATGGTTGGGAGGAACTATGCACTTAGTTTATTATGTTTGATCTTTATGATGGATGTATATATCTTCTATGATGATGTATCATGTGTATCATATGGTTATCTTTACTATGATGTATCATGGATTAGAATAGGATGATGTACCTTATTCCACATATGTATATTCTTTTAAGCTTTTCATACCTTGTGACATGTACAGTGCATGATTGAGCATTTAGAAATGTAAGGTATAAACATTGGACTTATCATTATTATTTCATGTGGTTGTTGTATTAGATGGATTCAATAATGTTAGTTGATTTAGATGTAATTCAATGTCAAGGGATCCTTAAAGAATGTAACCTGTTATGTATGTTATGTTTACCTTTAGATGGACATTGCTATTGCTTCCGTTATTGTGTACAAGTTATAATTGGTATTTACTTTCATGTTTTAATTAAAAAAAATGCTACCAAACTTAGTGAAATTCTAGGTTATTTCTTTGGATCCCTTGGTGGGGCATTACAATTGTGCTTTCTCATTAACTCATAGCCTCCATCTTGAGCTTTATTCTTATTTCTCTATTCCATAATTTATCCTATCTAGTTGACCCCTTGCTCTTGATCATAATAAATAAAACATGGTTCTCATAGGCCTCTTAACATGTCTACTCTCTTCGATTGCATGCTTTCATGCTATCTTGCTCATTGGCTTCCATTGCTTATGCTACATGTCGTCTTGCTCATTGGCTTCCATGGCTTATCCTGTATGCTATTGCACTTGTTGGCTACACCACTTATTCTACATGTTATTTTTCTCATTTCTTCCATTTCTTATCCAAAACATGCATCATATGGCTATTTCACCACTTTCCCTAGCTAGGGTACTCTTGAGGAGTGTGTCCTTGAGGATCGCTTTCACTTGCTTCATATTCCTTACCTATCCATCTTTGCTTGTCCACCAGCTTGCTGCTTCATCATGTCCTACACCTTGGTAAACAATGGGACAATTTATGTGGTCTTTCTTGAGAACTAGTAATCTCCAAATCATTCTTAAAAAAATCCAAAAAAATCATATATGATGCTAAAAAAATTGTAAAAATTAGAAAATGTCCTGAAAAAATGACCATCTTAGTGAAAACCTATCAATAGGCACTTTGATGTATCACCAAAAAAAATTTTAAAAATGAAAAATACAAAAAAATTGAAAAAAAATTCCTAAAAAAAACTTGCCAAGTGGTGAAAACCTAGAAATAGGTGCCACTTGAGACCCTTGCACCTATGTCTATCAGTCTCAATCACCCATCTTGTTACACATTTCCTAGTTTGGGATTGTTTCATGTCCTCATCTTGGGGGCACAACTACTTAGCCTACTTGAGGTTTCCTTGTTCTTTAGGGTTTCTTTTACAACTCACAAAATAGTGTTTCTCAACATTACCCCCAACTTGACATCAAGTGTTTCTCAATACTTTTCAAATAGTTTACCTATGATATTCGATTTCATGATATCTCTCACTATTAGAATTAAGTCTTAAAGAAATGACCAAATAACTTACACACACACACACACACACACACTTAAACACTTAAACAATTGAGCTATGCCGATCTTTATCTACTTTGTGTGCTATCTATGATGATTTAGTTACTATGTGTTACCTCCTTTATACTCTCTTAAGGATGTCATTGACTAGAAGATTGGGGGCATGGGGCACTTTTTCTTGATTTCTACTTGTGGGTATGCTTTATTTGTTTATAGTGTTTTAAGCATTCATTCTTGTCCTATTTGACATTTTGACTTATAAACATATAATCCTTGACTATTTTTGCAAGACCGCACTCAGGGGTTATCCTGGCACTTATGCTTTGATACAGGTGTAATCTTGTTGTACTAAACTTAAGGAATCTAATTACATAGTTATCTCAACCTACATGTCTTTGATGCTTAGGTTAGATTTCCACATACCTATCTAACTTGCTCATATTCATATCCTCATAGTTATACTAGTGATGGTTTTATGATCTCATAATGTCCCTAATAAGTGCTCAATGATGAAATTAGAGTCTAAATGTTATGCATCCCTTCTTGGTAAACCACTTTTGATATTAGCTTGCATTATAGGTTCATTTTGTATCTTAGTCTTGCATTCTTGCATATGGGAAGAGCTCTATCTTCATCTTTTTTTTGGACATATCAACTAACTTCTTTCATATCTTTCTTTGCTTTCTTCCTTATCATTTCTTTTCACCTTCTTGATCTTTCACTTCATCTCTATTCTTTTCTATCCTGTCATCAAATCTATAAGCTTTTGACCCTTGGGCTAATTTCAACATCCTAGATCCATTTTTGGGATCAAAATCAAAATTTGAGTTCATCTTGATAGTCAAAATTACATTTTAAAATTCTACCTTCTTCTGAGCAATTAGCTGACATTCTGAGGTCTAATCTTCAAATCATCATCGGGGCATCTTCATTTCTTCATGTCTTCACCATTTCTGTGCTTCATATCTACTTCTATTCACCTTTTCATGTCTAAAATCACTTTTCTACTCGATTTGACCTAATTTTTATGCTTTATCCTTTGTGGTCAACCTTGGTCAAACTAGGGCATTCTATCACTTCTTAATAGTCATTCTTTGGTTCTCATCACCCATATATCATCTTGGACATTGCTATATCTTGATTTATTCATATCTAGCTCATTTCTACATCACCCTTACCTCATTTCAATTGCAATCCCAAGGGGTCAAAAATACTCTAGATCATCACTTGCTACAGTTGTCTATTTCTTAGGGGCATATGGTTGATCTTTTGACTTGCTCTTGATCTATCTACTTTGCTAGGTTTTAACATCTTTCTTGGATTCTGAAATCATCTTTCTTTTCCTAGTGTTCAGTACTATCCCTATAATGCTGTATGTTTAGGATTTGCTATTTCTTTCTACATTTTGTTCTTCGAAATTAGATATCTATATTGTTTCCTACTTGGCTTCTATTTTCTTTGTTGTAATATGTTCCTAGATCAATCACACATTATTCAATGAGGGGAAAATGTAATCACCTAAAAATCGTCATCTAGACTATTAGACCCCTTCTTAGCATTTTGGCTAATTTAATTAATCATTTACCTAGACCAAATTGCTAATAATCAATTAATTTAATTATAACCTATAGTTTGACTATACTATCCTAAGTTCATTATTTGATTAAAAGAACATGTCCCATTTTAATTAAATAAAAGACCCCATTCTTCTAACCCACCTAATGTGCACACAAAAAGTCCTTTTTCTACTTTGTAATTGAAAGAAAAGGCTTGTGAAACTTTTGTCTTATATGACAAGTCAACTTATTTTCTATTGGTTAACTTGTGTGTGCACATGGATCCCTCCCATTTTTTAATTCAACCGTTGATCATCCACCATCGCAATCTTGATCTCTATCATTCGTATGACTTTAAAAGGAAGAGAGCTTCCCCCTCAAGGGATCCATCATCATTAGAATATTGTTATGTTGTAGGTTTTCTAATAGGTTTCTTGGAGCTTAGAGGATAACATTCTATTTCTTGTCTTCATTCTTGCATTCCATCACATTTAGCTTAATATCTTATGGCATGTTAGTATAGTTGCATAACAGATTAGTTTCCTTTGTTATAATCTAGTTCACATAGCATAATAGTCAGATTGTAACACTCACATTATTGTTTAGAATAGCTATATTGTTGCATTCTCATCCTAGCATAGTTTCATCCTTGCATAACATATCCAAGAATTCTTTGACACTATCATTCTTGCTCTTGCTCAAAGAACCTCCCATCTCATGGTTTACAAGAAAGGGTTGTGTTTCTAAGGCTCAGTTGAGAGCTTTCCTTATGCTCATTTGTATGCCTCTTGCACTTAATGACTAGGGAGCTCTAAGCTAGCATTCAAACTCCAATCCATGGAAAACCTTGGATAGAAGATTTTAGGGAAGCACACTTTTTCTTAGTGTACACATATATATCAATCCAATTTACATAATTACAAAGTTGGCCATGATATAAGTTAACACCAATATTACAAAGTCAACCCATATGTAGATACTCGAGTTCTAAAGACTGACTTGGTTAAGTTTTGATACTCAGCATCCACTATCATTACTTGGTATCATCATGCACTTGATAGAAGTAGAAGCTCGGTCCATACTAATCATCTCAAAATAGTCAAGAACTCAGTCTGCACTAGTGACTAAGTAGATATTGTGTAATTGAATTACTTATTTACCATGACTGCACTTGGTAAACACTAATCTCCATATAGATCAATCAACACTAACTTCTCTTTACATGAACTGCTAGCTTGGTAGAAACTGCAAAGCTTAGTAACCACTAGAGTGCTTGTGTTGAACTGTTGCACTTCACACTAACTAAATTCTTCTTGGTTTGAATTGTTTCACTTCACACTAACTAATTTTTTCTCAGTAACCACTGAGATGCTTGGTGGCCACTAGAATTAGTTCAGAAGACTCGGTAGCAATTTTAGAGCTTGGTGGCTACTGAATTACATGGAAAACACTATAGAATGTTCAATAAGCTCAGTAGCCCACTAATACATTAGGGGCCAATTTGTGACACAAATGTATTCTTTGGCTTTTTTTTTCAAATATAGCCCAACAACATTGCAATTGCGACATTAGGAAACTTAGGTGTCACAATTGCAATGACGTCGGGCTCTAATTGAAAAAAAAACATATACATGCGCCATAAAATATATGCACGCATTTCAAACATTTCCATCGCATTATCTGCGAGCAGCACACTCTAGCAGCCAAGCATACCTAGATATGTGTGTTCTAACAAATGGAGGCTAACAAACTTACAAATATTTTCCAAGGAATTCGCTTGAAGCAGTTGTACAAGTATGCATCCTAGGTAAGATGTGATTCAAGCCCTAAATCAGACTAGCTTATGGCTACCTTAGTTTCATTCATAATCTAAACATCATCTATTGACCATGGCAGGTGGGCTAGAAGGAATCATCTCAGAAGTAAAATCTATTCTTCAAAATCCAACAGCAATTTAAAAAATTAAGGATTCAAATCTTTGCCTGCTCACCTACAGCCAATTAAAGTGCGTAAAGCCTCTGTATGCATCTAAAAAAGGTTAGGTTGTTTAAATCTTTTGAAATTTGTGATGAATTTTGCATATTTTTCACAGGTCAACAGATCAAATGGAGGATCTTGGCACCTTCGATCTCCCACTTCTCTATATGGTGCGCCCCTATATAGATTAGATATATGAGGACAAACCCCATAAACTATTTGATTTCTCCCATATACTATTTGTGTTGAAAACCCCTATTTAGCTCGCCTTTCTACATATACCTCTTTGGTATAATGGTGTCCCCTACTAATTTTTACCCAAAGTAAGAATTTCACAACAAAATTTGTATACAAATTGTTCTCTATAATTAAACATATGATAGCTATTGAAACTTAAAGTGAATCAACAACTAAATTACTAACATTTCATAGGTAGACATAATTTATAGTTTTATTTAGAATAGCCAACCATATTAGGGTTTGAATAGGGTGCACTAGAACATTTTCCACAACTAATCCCAAAGGCAGGATACAACACCCCTAGGCCCACAAGTGGCAAGAACACATGCACCCAACATGGTATGGTCTACTTACAAGGGTAACCCATCTCTGCCCTCACTACTCATGTCTCCTTATTAAGCCATATATGATAAATTCCACCCTTTAGTTCAGTTCTACAAGAAACTATTGTAGACATTGGAAAGGAAAGAATAATAGGCTGCTCTGGAACTTTCGCCACAACAAAGCCCAAGGGTTAGGGTTGAGGTAACATGATACTACATATGTACATTTATTCTCCCCAATTTTCTTTTTCTCCTAAACAATTTTTAGCCAACTACAAAGGCTTTATAAGAGTCGCATTGAAGAGTTTTGGTTTTCTTGATTTATAATGACTTTATCTTCCATAAAAATCTTATTATGTTTATGTTGGGCCTACTCTTCCTACATGCCCTTTTTAATTATGTTAAACTTAATGAAAATATACATATGATCAAATTTTAGTTCCATAGGGAAACTCTCAATATAGAGCTTTAAAAGGACATAACATAGTCACTTATGCTTAGCACATTGTAAGTGTTGCAAATGAGCCTAGTCTATGTGTCATTATATATAACCATGCCATATTGTAGGATCTTCATTCCAAATGTTGATTTTATTATAGCCTTCAAAGTCTCAAACTCTAAATCCATAGTGTTCATTTGTTTCCATTAGAAAAATAACATTCTTACCCTTTTCTATAGGCCCCAACCCCAATCCTCTCCTCCATGGGCAACCTTTGCAAATTCACATTCATATACTCTTGTTGTATTCTTCTCGTTCTTTGTTCGCTTTGGTTGTCCTTCATCATAAAAGAATTGATATTGATGTTGGTATCAATATATTGATACATTTATTATCAATATTCCTTTTTTATGCAATATCACATTGTCAATTCAATACATGGCATACTCATATAAGTTTATTGATGCTTGGTGACAAAGGGATTTGTATTGTTTGACACTTTATTGATACACATTACCTCTTTAGTTTAATACATTTATATATTCATTGTTAATGGCATACACAAGGTATACAATTATAGCATTGACTGGCAATTGATACACAATATTGCACACTCATTTCAATTCATAGTTATAATAGATATACAAGATCGATGGTCCCCTTTACATATTACGTATAATAGCATATTATGCATGCTTGATACTTCGTGAATCCTTGTTACGTACAAGCTTGATATGCATTATTGTGATTTGATACATCAGTCATCATGTTACATGAGATATCAATGTTCTATACATTCTTATCTTTCATAAGGAACTAGTATCTTATCAACTTTTCATTTATAAGTTACAAATGTCTTATTACATACAAGATGGATAAGTTATTATTGTCTACAGGGTTGATAATTTTCCAGTGACTGGTGCAAGAACATGGTGCTAATGATGAAAGGATATGATGATTCATAGATAATGTTTTTCATCTTGGTATAAAAAACTTGCATGGATCATTTCGGATAATTGAGTGGTAATCTATTGCTTTGACTGTGGGCATTGTGACATTGATGAGGATTTGGTCTATATGCATCAAAACAAATGGAAGGCCTTCTTATAGCCTTGATTATCATCGACATTATTTAGAAAGGCATTGTAATTGCCTTGATGATAATCGACACCATTGATATTTTTGTACATTTCAAAGGCATTGTAATTGCCTTGGTTATTGTCGGCATCATTTACATTTCAAAAGGTATATTTTCAAGTCATCGGCATCATACTCATCAAAGCACCCAAAGACATAATCACCTATTTAAAGCATATCTAAGACACAGTGATATGAGCATCTTGATGTTGACAGTTTTCGACATCAGCGTGGTCTGTTAGTGCATACAGATTTCTTGTAAAATCTTTAGCAGTTGTTGAAGCTACTCTTATAGCCAGAAAAGTTGCTAAAAATTAGTTTGAATTAGTGGAAAGGTTTGGTAATTTCATTCTCAAGTGACTTAATTTGGTTTGGGTTAACAATCTCAAACCGTAAGTTTATTATTTCTTCTTTCAAAACTGTTTGCAAATTGACTTAGAGTTGGTTGTCTTTGATATCTCAAGGGATTACCAAGATAGTCATGAAAGTTTGATTGAATACCTTTTTTTACTAGTCATAATTTCAATTTTTTAAATTAAATGGAAATATAATTTTTATAAAAGATATGGAGGAGTTTTTTTGTAGGGACATAATGCCTGTTGATGATATTGAACTTGATTTTGAATAGTATTTTGAAATTGGTTTTATTTATCAATCTTAATTCTATGAAATATTGGATTTGCATAGAAAAATACTTTTGATCAGGTGAGATATAGCATATAGACTATATATATTATTTTGTGAAGCACTACATAGAGTTGCATAAAATTTGTTTTATAGAGTTCCCAAGTCTCAAGGAACTGAGATACACAGGAAATGATACATATTGAAATATAGATGATGCTTTGTATTCTCAAGGAACTGAGATACATAGGAAATGATACATATTAAAATAGAGATGATACTGTGTACATATAATTTCAGAACTATGATGTTGTTTTAGTTCTAATGAGGCACTTTCATTTGCCAGTAAGGCATTCTTCTGTGAGTGGTTTTTCATCCCCATAAGGCATGAGTGCTTTCCACTCATGAAAAACACTATTTATGATTCTTTTGTTAACTTTGTGGTGTTCATAATTGTCATAAAATTTTTACTTATCTATTTCATTTCATTTGAAGATGTCTATGGATAGCCATATATGAATTAAATTGAACACTTAATTGTTTAAAGGCTAAGTTACTGATGCTGGTTCTGAATGGTAGACCCTTGAGTCATTTTAAGACTCTTTATCTAGTATGTGATGGCTAAGCATGTTTTGCATTTTGGTTACCCACAGTTTTCACGCTCCCATTTTGCAGTTTTGCAAAGAGGAAAAATGAGGAACATGACAGCTTAAATAAGTGTGCTAGAAAAAAAAAAAAAGAGTATGTATAGCAGACCTCTTTCTACATAGGCTTCATTGTGACCCACAAAGGCAACAAGATTGCGATGATGCACACAGCTCTTTCTCAGTGAGTTTAATATTTTTTGAATTGTCCTTGAGAATGATGATGCTACTCTTGGTAAAGGTGTGTGTGAAAGGTCTACATCACACTAGATTCCAGTGAAAATACCCCACCCATATAACATTGTTGGATTAGTTAAGAAATAATCTGATTTTTGTTAAATCATTTTTATAGTAGCCCATTGCATGATTAACAGCCTTAAAACCATTATACCCAAGAAATCAATGTATGAGATAATTATTAATTCATATCCTTCAACATCACATTTGTATTGATTAAGACACTTTGAGATGTATGTGCTAAAAAAGTGAGATGAGTAAAGATAACTTCATTGAATTGTAAAATGCTTACATAAATTGTACATAACTCACAATTGATTTAATCAATTAACTCAATTAAATAAAGACAACTCTCCCAAAATTGTAAATATAATCGAATGACCAACTATCATAATTGTTCGCTTTATGGTCACAAGGTCCAATTAATTACATTGCAAAAAACTAACAAAAACCAGCTCATTTTAACCTTCTATTAGAGAGGGATTCTTCCTCAAAAACATACTAGGGATGAAGCAACCCACAGTGACAAAAAATATAAAAAATTGGCTATCTAAAAATAAATGTCTTGCCACAAATGTGTTCAAGATTGCAACAACTTCACTACCTCCCATGGACACAAGTAGCCTCAAAGATACATCAATGAAATAGTAATTAGAGCTCAACATTGCAATGAGACCATATCTTCAAAGAAGATACATATGAAGCTAGAAATTAAAAAGCAAGCAACTTGCTTAAATCATGAATTCCAACCTAGGAACTAACATAGCTCTAGATTTCATGGAACTACTAAAATAAAATAAAAAAATGAGCGGGAATAAAGATAACGTCACTTAATTTTAAAATGTTTACAGAAACTATGCATAGCTCACAATTGTGTAGCTGGGACTTGGTTCTCTTCTTACAACAATGAATTTAGAAATGGAGCACACAAATCAATTTGATCAATGACTTTAATTAAATTTACACAAACTCTCCCAAAATTTTATAGAATTGAATGAATAAACATGATAATTGTTTTTTTTTACTGTCACAAGGTCCCATGAATTACATCAGAAAAAAATAACAAAAACTAGCTCAAGTTTACTCCCTATAAGAGATATTCTTCCTAAAAACTTCCTAGGGATGAAGCAACCCACAATGACAAAAAAATAAAAAAATGGCTGTCTAAAAATAGATGTCTTGCTACAAATGTGCTCAGGACTACAACAACTTGGCTACCTCCTATGGCCACAAGCAGCCTCAAAAATACATCAATGAAATAGTAATCAGAGCTCAACATTGCAGCGAGATCATATCTTCAAAGAAGATATATAAAGCTAGAAATTGAAAGAAAGGCAACTTGCTTAATTCATAAGTCCAACCTAGGAACTAACATAGCTCTAGATGTCATGGAACTACTAGAAAAACAAATAACAATGAGCAGGAATGACAATGTCTGAATGAGCATCAAGTATGAGTGAGGACAGTTCAGGAGGGTGCAATGAGGATGCGAACAAAAAAGATTCTGATTATGGTGTTTGGAGAGATATCTAGTTGTTGAAGAGGATACCAAATTGTTGCACCTCTGGTTGGATAAATGCAGATGCATTGGTTGTGCCACTGCTTCCAAGAAACTGCACTTTGCATGCATTTGAGATGTTGTAGTGGGGTTTTAAGGGCAAGCTATTAGACTCTCCTCTAAGGCTGTATATTAATTATTGGGAGAATTAATGTTCAAATTTTTTTTTATTAGGGTTAGGGTTGAGTTTTCTGCTTTTCCACCAGGTGCATCTCAACCTCTTTAGTTATATCTTGTTGCACAGGAGTTTCAAAAATTTCAAGTCTTTTTTCACTAGAATCAACCTTAATAGAGTCATTATGGTTATATGAATGGATTCTTTGCCTTAGAACACTAACATCTTCAAAATCCCATATGAAATCTATATGACCATTTCATTTCTTCAATATGCCCTATGGATGTCCCTATCTAACTATATATCTTTTAATTGCATATAATAACTAATTTATGTGCTTTGTCATGATTATGTTTGACTCATATAAATGTTTGGCTAACATTTTTACACTTGATCTTTGGCACAGGGGCACAATATGGAGCAACCGCCCGGAGGGGATGCTGGTGATGTTCCCGGCTCATCTACACATGAGTAGGTAAAACTCATTGTAATTGTGCAAACTAGACAGAAGAAAAATGTTTATTTTTTAATGTCATTTTCTTCATTATTTTGGACTAATTTTGATAATACTAATACTATTGTTGTCACAGAGGGCTAGTGGTCAGAGGGAGGGAAATGAACCTGCACTCCCTCAGTAGTCTACCCTTGAGGAGGACCCATTTTATGTTGATTTAGCAGAGATCGATGACCCAATCGGTTCGATTAAAAAGTTGCTAAAGAAAATTGGCAGAGAAATTATACGTTTGGCAACCATTAAACATCAGGAAAAAAAAATAGGGCATCTGAATTGTTGCACACCTCTGAAACCTTAAAAGTAATTATTAATGAAATTTTTAATTATAAAAAGAGTTCAATAATGGTTTTTATGTTATGCTATTTTATGACATTAATTAAAATATGGATGTGTTATCTTTACAGAGTTTTTTGTGTGATTTCGAGCCCCATTCCTGTGATGAGGGTGCTGCAAATGGTTCAGGTAGATCGCATGTTCCATTCCCCACTTGTGTTTTCCATTGAATATAGATAGGAATTATCATAATCATTGACAATACATGCAATTAAGATTGAATTTATGCACGTGTTCTATATTTATGCATGCTCTAACAATTTTATTCTTCAGCTTCTGATCCTATGATGACGCCGCCTCCATCCAGGACAACCACAAATCTCTGTCTGACTGTTGAGTTGACAACATGCAGCTTATAGGCATTGACTCTTGCACCATCTACTGATACAAAAATCCCTCTTTTTCTCTCTTTTTTTATGTGTTTAAGTGTTATGTGTTTACGATGTAGATTGTAATGACCCCCCTTTGGTAGTCACTCAACGTTTAAACTTTTTCACAATTTTTTTACAACTACTTATTTGATACGCCTTTGGTTTTTATATTTCACATGAATGATTAACCAGACTCACATGTCTACTATCTTTGAACTCAAACATTACTTTTTCATGTATTTTTCACATCTTCTTACATGAATCATCACCTTCTTTTGACTGTTACAATTGCTGACTCCTGTTCAGTTGCTATTTCAATGAGTACACCAAGCCTGCATAAATTATACTTGTTCACTGCAGCCTGAATAGATTTACACTAACCACTAAGCCTGCACAAATTATTCACCAAAAGAGGATGAACACACATATGTACACCAACATAGTGGCCTAAAATAGGCACTGGACACATTATGCAAAGATTTTATGGGAATTCTGAAAATATGGACACTTATATTTATTGATTAATTATAGATGTAATATCCCATTTTTGGATAAGCAAGTAAATAGGGATAATTAACTCTACTTCCTTTTTCACTATGCCAAATAAATGCAAAATAAGAAAGTAATGAAAGTTACACTTAGATAAACTTCTATATACAAATTGAAATAAATGCGATAACTAATATAAAAGTGTTTTATCCTTATGGATATGGTTTATCACTTATTGATATGAATGTGCTGCTACATCTCATGTAGCTGACATTCTTATGCAAATGATTTATTGCTTTCAGCAATGGTTGTGATATTTGATAAGACAAAGTATATACCCAACAATTGATGAGATGGTGTTGCCTATGGTGATACAATTTCTATAACTTATCTTATCTTTATAGTTTATGTAATGGAGTGTGATATGTTTCTTATAACAATGATATTGCTCTTTTAGATACAAACTTTTGTACTTGCAATGTCTGATATAGAGATTGAGTTGCAGTGTCAAATATGGATATATATTCTTGTAAAGTTAATCTGATGCTGTTTTGGATGTCTATCTATTACATGCAATCAATGATGGATGCCATGTCTAATCTATTATCCTTAGTCTCTACAATTCTTAGATGCATCTCTGATTTGCCAATATATGCCTGTACAAAAATGCTAATGTAAGTTTTCTCTAAATAGAGTAGACCGAACTATTAATTTATCTAAAATAGGTTAATTTATTTGAACTTATGAAACTTATGAAACTTTTTGCAATAGGAGCTGCAACATCATTCCCTAGATGTTCCTATGTTCCTAGTACAGGAATGGTGAAGGATGACATATTGATCATCATCGATGATGAAGGCATTCCATTAAAAGTAGCCAAAGTTCTAGGTACTTTAAAGTTATTATTCTATAGTGATATAATAGTAATTTAGTTTTTGATCACTCTTCATTGACTAATGATCCCATGATTGTTTTGTAGGGAATGATGTTTTTTGGAAAAAACTTGGTGATGAGTGTTTGCGAATATTTGGGCCCACTGTGCGTACCTGGTGGAACATCATATCCTAACTAAAACCCCAAACCACTATTTTGATTTCATATCTTTAATAGAATAGTTTTCCTTTTCATCCATTTCTTGAACTATATTAAAGGTAGCTTCACTTCATTTATGAGTCTAACATGTTTTTTTTAACTTAAAAGGTGGAATATCCAAGACAAAAAGTTGAAGGATGATCTTATAGAGAGCATGACCCAACTCTTTGGACCTCGTGCATTCGAGAGAAGAAAGCTCCTTGAAAAAGCTTGTTAATGTTTGAAGTATATTAGGGACTAGTATAGAAAAAAATTATGAGATAACCCTAGTGTAGGACTAGAAAATGGGTTAAATGCATAGCATACTATGAGAAAATCACAAAACTCAATCAAAATACATTAGCACCCACTAGTCTACCATGAAAGCCAAACTAATAAAGAAAGCAATAGAAACCCCATTTTTTGCTTGTAGCTCCCATGTCCTTCTTTCTTCTCCAAATGATTGTAGCTCCAAACTTGCCTATAGTGCACACAAATTTGAAGCAAAAGCCTATGATGTGGATGATGCCATGAGAATACTTGAAGTTATGATTTTAATGTGAGAGATGGAGTGAGAAATCTAAAATAAATTAGTACCTAAAGGCTTCCAAGACTTCAAGAAGGCCCGAAATGAGAGAAAGAGTGTCCATTTTATAATCAACACTCAAAGTGAGGGCATTGGATTTGTCACCCATAGATGTGCGATGTGGCAAGAGATTCCTTTGAGAATCCATGATGCATATGACAAAATATGCCAATTGTAAGATTCTATGACACATGAAAGTCAAACTTGGCTAAATGTGGAAGAGAATCTATGACGCGTCATAAGACACCTCAACCCATTTAAAGCCAAGAATCTATGACAAAGAAGCCAAATAGAGACATGCATAAGAGAATAAGAATATTTGATTATGAGATGTCTTAGCCAAGTGTCGAAGGAGAATCCATGAGGTGTCATATCCAAGTGTCATGATGATGCAATATTTTATGGAATATTCGAATTAAAAGTCCTCTTATTCCACAAAATAAGAATTAGTACAAAATGGAATTAATGATGGAAAATGGAACTTGGGAAATTAAGAATTTCCATGGTTTGTAGATAATGAATCAATTAATTAATAAAATTAATTAATTGAGGATGATAATTAGGAAGAATAATTAGAAAGAATAGGATTAAATTATGGGTTATTTAATCCTATAGAGAAAATTAGTAAATGATTGGCCAAATTGATTAAATGAATGCGACTGTACCCTTTGATAGAAATGTAACGATGATGGATATGGAATAAGATGATGATAGATAGACCAAAGCCATGGTCAAATTTATTGATAGATCAAAATTGATAACATGCCAAGGACACATGACATGAATTGGTTGATATGTAACATTTAATCGACATTGTAAATGCTACAATATTGAAATTGATTGATAAGGTTTGATCATAATAACATCGACGAACATTGTCAATGTTTTTAAAATGGTTGATGATGCCATTATCTAACATTGAAAGCCTCAACAATGTCAGAGATTAGATGACATGAATGATAGTTTGACCTAGCACTGAAAGCCATGACAGTACTAAGGTCAGATTGATAAGATTGATACGTTGATAGATTTCCAAGGCACTGAAAGCCACAACAATACCTAGGAGTTAGATAAATGATGATTGATTTGGGATGTTTGATATGTTTTGGGTTGATTAGGACTGATTTTGAGTGATTCTGGTTTAATTTGGGGTGATTCTGAGTTGATTTGATATGATTCCGAGTTGATATGAAATTTATGTGAAAGGGGATACGAATGACAAAATATGGTCAATCTGGCCAAAAGATCAAAGTTAGTAGAATGAGAAAATGGGACAAATTAGTATGAAGAAGTGATGAAGTCATAGATGTGAACCATTTTTGAGTGTCTACACCTAGGTATGAGTGTCCGCCCTATGTTCCTGAGGCTAAGTGGCAGGCTCTGATTTTGGATGGAAAGTATAAATCTGACAAGAAAAATACAATTACACTAGTAGATAGTACACCAAGGTATGTGATACTATTGAGAATGTAATTATGTACTAATTAACCTCTATATTTATACTATATAACATATTTCAAACTTTTCATAGATTGCTTGACACATCAAAGGCAACAAAGGCAAGACTAGAAAAGCACGGGACACACAAGCTCGGCTCTAGTGGTTTTTTGAAACTTCAAGCATGAGTTGTAAGTATTCTTGATCCTCAACTTTTGCAACTTTTGTAGTTCCTTTTGATATTTTAACTACCCTCCATTGGTTGATGAAACAATGCAAGCAAAATTCACCATAACACACAAAAATGTAGGGCTTAGAGTTGAAGAGATGCTTCATAGAAGAGGATAAGAGAATTGGCTTCCAACAAGGCTATAGAGCCATGGCTGAATGACTACGAGCTGAAATTAGTGTGGAAGGTTCTAATAATGATGCATCTGAGCCATAGGTAAATAAGCTTAATGAAATTTATTTCAAATTGAATACTTTACCAATTAGTCTATTTGATGTTAAGTTCCAATATAAAGTGAGTATATTTGTTTTAAGCAAGCAATGATAACAATGCGCAGGATGTTGGAATGCAGCCTAACAATCCTTCTACACAATCTGTGAATGCTGAAGGTTCACATGATGTGCATCCCAGTGGTGGAGGTATACATTTTCTATTAAATTTTTTATATGTAATTGCAAGTGGTGTTTGGATTAATGTAACATTTTGTATAGCAGCTATAGAGGATTGAGGGGTTGATGTTCATGAGCGTGTTGATGTTGAGTCTAGACAAAATGATGTGGTCAGATTAGGTAAAGAGCATCATAGTTATGTTATTTAAACTAATTAAATACTTGTAACAATTATAATAAATTATTTTTAATTTAACTCTTTTATTTGTTATTGCAGAGGGCCCCCCTTTGCAACAGCATAGGAATTTGAGATCATCAAGAATCGAGAAAAGAACTAATGAGGGGGGAATTGATGATGACACTGATGCTCCTCTTAGAGCTTACATAGAAAAAAGAAATAGAAAGGAAAAAAAGAAGTGATTTTCATCTACATACCTTAATTGATAATGACTGAATTTCATGTCTCAATCAATTTAATTATGTGCTAATGAATGTTCATGAGTTATGTGTTAATGCAAAATATTGATGAATGTTGCATGTTTACGAATCTAATGTGTTAATGAATGTTATCATGTGATATTGATTGAATCTTACATTTTATTAATGGTTGAAATAATGTTAGATGTTAATGGGGAATGTAGAGTGATGTTAGGGGGTGGGGGGTGGGGCCAAATGAGCTTCCACCTTCACGTAGTTGGCCCTGTTTAGTAGATAATATTAAACTATTCTTGAAACAAAGTGAAGCTCAAGAAGATGTAAGTGAAGCTCAAATTGGCACAAATAGGGAGTCAATATGATGTAAGGGGTCATTTGAAGTCCTAGGGTGTCCTAGGAAGAGTTATGGGTGGATGGTAGTGTTTACATGATGTAATAGGCTATTAAAGTCCCTAAATGATGTAAAATGCACTCAAAGTGCAAGATCTTTTAAATTTCTAACATTGGAAATATAAGCCAACTTAGGCTTGAATGGGGTTAGTTAAGGTTATAGGTGTGTGAAGAGTGTTTTAAAAGGTCTTTTAGAGTCATTTAGGAATGACATTATAGTTGTCATAAGTCTTTAGCTGAGAAAAGGTCACAAAAGATAATCAAAGGTAATGATGTTAAAAAAGGTAATGAGGTTTTTATCACTAAAAGTGAAGAGCTTATTGCTTTTTGAACTCCACTTCTAAGGATACTTGGATTATTTCAATATCTGACAACTTGTGAACACATTGAATTATAATATTATTGTCTTTCGGCTTAGTGAATATCATTGTGGTTTCACTGTCAGAGATCGAAAAACATCTATTTTTTGTTTCATTAGTATTCTTTGTAGCATGCAACAGTGATTTCTGTCAACTGATGCAGTTCCAGAGAACGAAGGTGAAACTATAGAGTTGGAGGCATATGACTTTAAAGTAGATGGAGGAATAGCATTAGCTCTGTACAGTACTGATGAGGTATGTAGTCCTTTCTTTTATGACAAATATAATTTCCTATTCTAATTCTAATTGAGCAAATCTCAAATATTCAATTATGATTAATTATTTATGTGTAGTCTATTCATGCATTTGCTGATGCATCAATGGCAACAACTTATGAGAAGAAATGGCCACTTTACTTGAGTACTAAAAACACAATTTTAAAAAAATATGATGGAAGGTATGTTTTCAAATCAATACAAGGATTGATGATCTTATTTTTACCTTTTTCTCTAACACACCTTACTTCCCATGTTATCATTCTTTATGATTCTCTAGCTTAATGATCCTCATATTCTCGAAGATTCTTCTTATATGTGACTTAAATTGGTAGGTTTAAAGATATCTTCCAGGAGGTATATGAGGCCAGTTGGAAAGCTAAATATGATGCAGTAGGAATCTGGTTGGTTTTTTTTCTTGGCACAATAATATGAAGATTGCAATGTTGATTATCTTGACTCTGTTAGGCACACAATAACTTCTTTCAATGATTGATTCATGAATAGTTATGAGCATAGGCTTATTGATGACATGGTAGCCTATGCTTTGAAGAGTGATGGTGCCTATGTTTAGGCATGCAAAAATTATGACGGTGATGTGTAGAGTGATTTCCTTGCATAGGGTTAGTGGTGCAAAATACTATTTTTCATTGAATCTGGCTTTGAATTGATCATTATATTTAATCTTACATATATCTATTATTTTTTTAAGGAAACATGATTACTTTCTTTAGAAGCAAACCTGACTGGATTTTCTATTTTAAGGATTTGGATCTCTTGGTCTGATGACATCTGTCCTGGTGAGATTGTAATCCACTTTACTATTATATATAACTTGGTTCAATTACCTATTTGTTTGGTGTATATGTTTTCTTACAGGTAAATCATTTTTAAACACATGATTATTTAATAGTGTTTATTTTATTTGTCAACAAACATGCACACATTCATCATATTCTATACCCTCATTCTTATTCATACTTTAAGTTGCTTTAGATTTGGTTCATGAGCTATATGCTCTAATTAAATATTTTGCTGAATTAAGCTCAATTTTCATATCTTGTACTTGGGGTATTGCCTATCATTTTTTGTGGTGTTCAATTTTGAGCAAGCTTGTTTGCATGTACACACAATGAAATCTTTACATGGACATTATGTGTTGCCACTTTTATCCATTGGTGGAACTGCATGCATTTAAATGTGTGGCAGATGTGTCCATGATTCTATGTATTTTTGTAGCTGTGAAGAACTTATATTTCAAAAGTGAAACTTTGGGAGTTAGATTTGCAAGATTGAGTTTGACATAGTCTATTTTATCACTATATTTTCCTATCAGCAATTATTATAGTCTGCACCTTCAACTAGATCTACTTTGTTAAGATCATATGATGCATCATTTGTACTTTGTATGCATAGCATACTGCTAGGGAATTTAGAGGTAGATGTCTCAACATGCATTTTCACTTTTCATGCAAAGATTGCATGCCAACCTTTCTAAAGGTTATTTTAGAGTGTGAAATATTTTTAGGTCTTCTAGTAAATATTCTGTCAGATAGAGTTGTTAAATTGCAATTCTATTGTCAACTAGGGTGGCAGTGCTATAATTGTAAAGTTTTTTACATTACAGTAGTTCTTTATTTTTATTGAAGGCAATTTAGATTTCTAACAGTGATTAATTTAGTTGTTGGGTCTACTATTAAATTTCTCAATAATCTTAGTTTAACATCAGAAGCATCACCAAGGCTATCTTCCATCTTTGTTTCCAGGCATACACATAAATGCTACTAATTTAATAGTATTCGAATAAAATGCCTAGTCATCTATAGATATCTCGTGGTTCCCTTCTAATGAAATGGCCCAAAAATTAGGAGTGCATATTTGAATCACACAACCTAATGATAATTGTGCACCTCTAGAGCTTGAAGAATGTCTTTGACTGGTTCCTTGTGGAACATTTAAATTAACTAACATCAATTGCCTGGCTTACCTTGGCCTCCTAAAATATGATGATTTATCATCAAGCCCAATTTTGAGGTGTAAAGGCTGTTAATATTTTCCATATAGACTGGCATGTAAGTTTAGGAACCTATTTGAGTAAGTATGTGCACTCTTTGCTTCCTAATTATACGCCATGATCCATCATCAGGACAATGACCTATGGAAGAGAGGAGTAAATAGAAGATCAAGACCAATGGAAGGAGTGGTGTGGGATTAATGACAAATGGAATATATATTTTTTGTTTTACTTCTCTGACTGTCACAATTGCGACGCCAATTACAGAAATTGTGATGTGGTTTCTGTCACATCCACAGAAATTGCATCACAATTTTTGGGGTCGGTGTCATCGCAATTGTGACAACTTGGTCAAGTATTGCGATGGGGTTCTTGTAGATGCGATGGAAATCCCGTCGCAATTGCAATGAAATGCACAAGAATTGTGATGGGGTTGAAGTCAATATAAGTGGCTACATAGTGACGGATAGGCATCATAATTGTGATAGGAAAGAATAGACATTGTAATTTGTGACTAAATAACTACGACGTCTATCTCTGTCATAGTGGCGACACATGGCTGTCATAATTGCAGCACATAGCTGTCACAAATCGATGCCAAATCTATTAGTGGCCATACAAAATCTAAATAAGTGCTATCACTAATAAAAAACTTGATAGATATGTTAATAGAGGACTCTAGTGATGAAGAAGAAGAAGAAGAGGAACCAAAAGACAAATATTAAGAGAAAGTTACTATTTCTTAATAGCTAGAAAGTAAAACAAGGAAACCATGGAAACCTAAGATAGAAAAGATTAACATAGTCATTATTACTAAAGAGAACTTTGTATAGATGAATAAGTTCTACGATTTGTACAATTACATTGAGAAGGAACAAATTGATATCTCTACTATGAGATATATGATTATAAATAACTTGAAACTTGAGAGCATTAAATGCTTTATAAATCAAAAGGTCTATGAAAGACTTACAGCAAAGAAAACACTAGTTCATGAAGAAGACATGAAACTTCAAAAGTCAATGCTGAGAACTATATGTGATATAGATGATGAAGATGAAATCAAGAAATTGATGAAGAAACTAACACCTTACTTGTGAAGTAAGATGGGGCCATTTCTATTCATGGGAGGAGAAAATAATGTTATTAGAAGTGAAACTACAATAGCTATCAATCAAATGATGAGTGACCTAAAGGCAGAACCTACTATTGCAAAGAAAACCTTGGAAGTATTAGTAAGTAGTGATACTATGAAAATTGATCAGACATATGTTACAATTAACATTGATGAAGACCCATTCGATCAACCTAAGCCCCATTATGATGATATTTAGGATAAGTCAAGACTGATTGAGGAAGAGAAAAGAAAGCTAGTAGAGGAAAAGAAGAAGATTGAAGAAGCCAAGCTAAAATTGCTTGAAGAAGAAAAGAAGCCAAAAGAAGATGATAAAAGGAAAGAAGAAGAAAAAGAGAAAAAGTTGGAAGAAGAGAAGAAAGAAAGAGAAAAGAAAATAAGAGAAGAAAAGGAAGAAGAAGACATAAGATCAAAGAAGGAAGTAGAGGAGAAAGAAAAGGAAGATGAGATGAAAACATCTAGCTCATCCTCTCCTATATGTCTTGTTAACCTTACAAGTGATGATGATGATCAATCTAATCTGATCTCATATTTGAAAAATTTATTTAAGATGAACAAAAAGGTGAAAATTCTACACAGAACACTAATGGAGGTGATAGATAGATTTCAAAACACCCTCACAGCCAAAAAAACTAAAGAAAATCCTAAATAGAGAGCACATGTAGTTGTGAAATAATTTGATGATGAATTTGAAAAATTATTGAATGTTGTTGTCATAATCATACTTGCTGGAGTTTTCTTTGAGCTTGATGTAGCTACTAGTTTACTTGGAGAGTGACAAGTGAGGCAATGACTACAATTGCTATCTTCATAGGGTCAGTCTCCTCATCATCTTATTTTTCTTCCTTGGTAGCTTCTTCCTCTTTATCTTCTTCAGCTTCCTCATTGTCAAAATGTGTGGGCTTGGTGTAAGTTTCTTCTTTTTCATCATCACTGTTATCATCCTTAACTTCTAATAGGGAGTCACTTTGCTTATGCAAGTGATAAATATTCTTCCAAGTTTTAGTGGCACTCTTGACAATACACTCAATGTCTTTGACTAGAAATGAACATGTGTTAAACCTAAGAGTCATTTTACCTTTATTTTTCTTCAAAGACTCTTTTACCTCAGCATCTCTTATACTAGTTAGCAACTGCCTCAGGTTTTGTGCATATATATCTTTGACTGTTTGAGTAGAAAAGTCCCATTGTGGCTTCAAATTCTCTAATAATTCATTGGAAATTTG
The DNA here is from genome assembly GCA_028749045.1 of Cupressus sempervirens. NCBI lineage: Eukaryota > Viridiplantae > Streptophyta > Pinopsida > Cupressales > Cupressaceae > Cupressus > Cupressus sempervirens. The sequence goes on from CM053786.1 coordinate 814,513,637, forward strand.
ATAAGCAATATGGTCTAGTGAATTCTTCCATTTTTCCATCTTGGTTAAAGCCAGTTCTTTAATTTTCTTTTTCTCTACTTCTGTCTTTGTTTCATACTTCAAGGATTTAAAGTTGGTTATACCTGCACCTTCTTCCAATTGTTTCAATTTTTCTTGGAAGGTGGGAGGAGGTTTGCTAAAGACAATTTCACTACCTTTCTTCCTAGATCTTCTAGTGAACAATGTAGTGGATGGCTTGGTGATGATCACCTTGCCTTTCTTCTTCACTTGTTCTTCTTCCTTTTTTTATTCCTCTTCATCATCTACTTCTACAAAATCTTCTCCTTTTCCCTTAATTAACATAATATGTGTGCTTGTTTTGAGTTTTTCTATCCTCCTCTTACCTTTGTTAAATGCCATGGAAGCTTTATCTTTAGCTCTATCCTTGCCTTTGCCTCATCATATCTTCCAAAGTATGGTGCCTTTGGATCAACAGGTTCATTAATCAAGGTTTCAATTATTTCCTTTGCTTCATCAATGTTCACCTCATATGGAAGAGGTTTTACCCATATAACTCTAGGTTTCACTACTTGAATGTAGAATCTATCACTGTCTACCATGAAACAAACATCATCTTTGTAATCTCCTACCAACTTCTTAGGTATTCTAAATCTATTATTCATTTTCTCCTTGAAGACATCCAAATAATTATCCATAATGCTAACAAAATTCTCTTTCATTTTAGAAATATATTCATTAATCTGATATAACACTAGCACATCTTTTCTCCATACTATTGTGCCTTTTGAAGGGAAATACTTTTAAACATAGAAAAATAAGCATGTCAAGAAAGAACCAAATTTTCAAGGGTTTTTCTTGGAAGTTCTAATACTTTCCATGTTCTTGTTGAATTGTTTCAACAACAAATCTACAAGATCATATGACAAGTTGTTCTTCACAACCTTGTATGCCAAGTCAACAACTTCACATGACACACTATTTAGATGGCCAGAACTATAAATCTTGTGAGCTATCACATGTACACCAAATTTTAATTCTACATTAGTTACACTACTAATTTCCATACCACTATCATCCCACTCAAGTAGGGTTTTCTTTTCCAACTCCACCCAACCAAGTGTTTTAGTGGTTTTGGATTTAGAGAGCATGGGGAGGTTGGTAATGTGATGAATCATTTTCTTGGTAATTAGAATTGGTTACTCAAGCCATAACTAACTATTGTGAACTTGACTTAGGATGTATCTAATCCATTTGATTTGGAAACTTAAGGGTAGGTGGGGAATGTGGGTTAAACCCTTGTCTTCCAAATGTTTATGTTTAGGTTTGAGAATTCAGTTAACACGTAGTTCACCTAGGGCATCATCAATTTCTAGGGTTCTAATTTCTTGAATTGCACACTTAAAATGAGTTTGAATGTCATTAATGAGAAGTACCTTTGGATGAATCTATGATTGCACTCCATTTAGGTCGAGGTTTTCAGCAACTACCAATACTAGTTTGAAATTGGGTGCTTTCCATTCTACTCCTCAAACCAACATCTCAGACCCTTTCTTCACCTTGTTGTTGTTGCTTGATGCCATGGCTACTTGGTAAGATAAGAAAACTTTGAAGAACTTAGTTGTAAATTTTTCTCGAAGTCACTTGGTCGCTCTACAATTAGCTTCTTCACAATAACACTTAGAATTCTCTATGAAAATGAATTGAATTTCCTACTTTTTTTATAAAAATTCACCATTAATGCTCAGTACAAAGGTAGCTATGATGACATCATGCATGGAATTATGCTTGATAGTTTTTCATCCACTATTCAATTGATTACTCAGTGAAGGTTCCATAACTCGATAATCAAACATGTTCTTGTTACTCCTGACTTTGCTCGATAGAGTCAATGACCCAACCTTACATGGTAGAGAAGGTAACTCAGTGATAATTGCTACCAATCTTACATAATGATCCTTTTGTATATTGAATACTAATTTGGATCTTTTTCACCTTTCAATTAGAACTATTTTATGTGATCATGATAATGTAGTTCTAGTTCTTCCTTAAGAACTTAGTTGGAAATGGTGGACTCACCCATTTCTAGAGTGACATGACCATCATTACTTGAACTAGTTTCATCAATAGATTTAGGAATCCATTGCTATCTCATTTTCTTTTTGATGTTATCTACTTTTTCTTTCTTTTCATCTTCAACTCTACTTATATTCATCCAATTCTTGGCTAGACGACCAAGTTCAATACAAGTGAAACATCTTATGGTGGTATCTCTCTTCCTTGTGTGATGTTTAACATAGTTCATGCAAGTGTGTCCAAATTATCCATAGTAATGACATCTACACCAAGTGTTGTAGTCCCAACCAAATATTGCTTTCACAATCTATTCTACTAGATTGAATGACTTAGTTCTGCAATCTAATGCCTTGTGACCTTGTTTCTTGCATTTTATATAATTGCTTTCAAATTTTGGTTTCTCTTTGCATTCATTAGCCCTGTGACTATGGTAATTAAAATTGTAGCATTTACCATTGAATTTTTCTTTACCATTACTCCAACATTTGTTTGATGTATGACCTATCTTACCATAGTGATTACAAGTAGGTCTTTGATTCCTTTGAGCACCTTTTTTGGAAGATTCTCTTTCTTCTTTGTATCCAATTCCTACTTTACCTTTTTTTTCTATAGAGATTCTACTCATTTGGTGGTTTAACTAATTCACGTCTGCTTAGGATTTCATCATTCTTTCATTGATTTGGTTTTCAATGTTTAGGTCATTTTTCAATCTTTCACTCATTTTCTTTTAAGATCTTAGATCATTTCTTATTCTTTCATTGATTTGTCTTTCTAAATTTAGATCATTTCTTAATCTTTCATTAATCTATCTTTGGGTCATGATTTTCTCATTTGCATTGGAGATTTGATCCATAAGATCTTCATGTTGAAGGGACTGGTTTTGGATTTCACTATTTCTTCCATCCATTTCTTCTTTCATCTTATTCCTCTATTTCATTATTTCACATAGCCTTACTAACTAAATTTCTTGTTCTCTTTTGAGATTTCTTACTTCTTCTTGCAAGAAACCATTCTTCTCTAAGAGTTCTTTGATTTCATCATCTACTTCATTTGAATTTCTTGAAGGGAAACAGTTTTCAATTTTTTCTTTAGTATACTAATGATCATTCATTTGATTTGCAAGTTCCTTCCTTCTTTTTAGGGAATGGGAAAGTTGCTCCTTAGTTTTCTTGAGTTGTGTAGTGGCCATCTCTAGATCCAACTTTTTATTTTCAATTGCCTTATCAAGTTTGAATATCTCCATTGTCCTTGATCTTTGCTCAAGCTATCAAACTTTATCCTGAGAACCACAAAGCTCTGATATTGATTGTTGGAAATATTAAAGACTATGCTAGGTTACTAAGAGGGAAGGGGTAAATCAGTTACCTCAAAAACTTTACCAAATTCAGATCTTGATTGCATTAATCTAGTTACCATTTAATTAATTAAAGTAAATCTAATTGTATGCATGAGAAATTGAAAATATAAAAGATTCATGACACTTGAACACAATAATTTAGTGACCTAGAAGCCTTCCAAATAGAAAGTAAAACTAGGGTGGGGATGATACCCACAAAACTTCAATATTGTAGCATAAAATTGGCCTATTAAGGCTTACAATGATCACTTCCAATGGTTTTCCCTATTAGGAGAAAATTAGGACTGCTAGGTCCACCTTGTTAGAGGTTTTATGAACACACAATTAAGTATGCACTTAGTAAAAATATTTGAGAAAAGACTATTAAGTCTATCTTGTTAAAGGATTTGGACTGGTTCACCCATTAGGATGAAATAGTATATCTCTACCTTACAACTAATTTGTTGATAGAGATTCCTTGTAGTATTGATCACCTTTTGTGATGGATATGTCTCTGCTACTCCTTTATTGATATGGCCTTAATACACTTTGTTCGCTACTAATTCACATTTGCATGCTTCTATTTCACATAATTGTCACACTTGGATATGATACAATACTTTACATATATATTAATCAAATTTAAATAATTACAAAGTTGGCCATCATATAAGTTCACACCAATATTACAAAGTCAGCCCATATGTAGATACTTGGGTTCTAAAGATTGACTTGCAGAAGTTTTGATACTCGGTGTCCATTGTCATTACTTGGCATCATCATGCACTCAATAGAAGTAGAATCTTAGTACACACTAGTCATCTCAAAGTAGTCTCAAACTCAGTCTACACTGGTGACTCAATAGATACTATGTAACTAAATTACTTATTTACCATGATTGCACTCAATAAAAACTAATCTCCATATAGCTTGGTCAACACTAACTTCACTTTACATGAACTACTAACTCGATAGAAATTGCAAAGCTCATTGACCAGTAGAGTGCTTGGGTTGAACTGTTACACTTCACAGTAACTAAATTCTGCTTGGTTTGAACTATTGCACTTCACACTAACTAAATTCTACTTGGTAACCATTGATACACTTGGTGGCCACTAGAATTAGTCTAGAAGACTCAGTAGTAATTGTAGAGCTCGGTGGCTATTGAATTACATGGAAAACACTATAGAATGTTCAATGATCTCTGTAGCCATACAAAATCTAAATAAGTTATATCACTAATAGCAAACTTGACTAATATGTCAATAGAGGACTCTAGCAATGAAGAAGAAGAAGAGGAACCAAAAGATGAATGTTAAGAGAAAGCTACTATTTCTAAATAGCTAGAAAGTAAAACAAAGCAACAATAGAAACCTAAGATAGAAAATATTAGCACAACCATTGTTAATGAAGAGAATTTTGTACAGATGAATAAGTTCTATGATTTGTACAATGACATTGAGAAGGAACAAATTGATATATCTATTGTGAGATATATGATTATAAATAACTTGAAACTTGAGAGCATTAATGCCTTTTTAAATCAAGAGTTCTATGATAGACTTATAGCAAAGAAAACACTAGTTCATGAAGAAGGCATGAAACATTGAAAGTCAATGCTGAAAACTATATGTAAGATAGATGATGAAGATGAAATCAAGAAATTGATGAAGAAACTAACACCTTACTTGTGAAGTAAGATGAGGCCATTTCTATTCATGGGAGGAGAAAAGAACATTATTAGAAGTGAAACTATAGTAGCTATCAATCAAATGATGAGAAAACTAAAGGTAGAACCTGCTACTACAGAGAAAACCTTGGAAGTATTAGTAAGCAGTGATACTATGCAAATTGATCAAACATATGTTACAATTAACATTAATGAGGACCCATTCAATCAACCTAAGCCCCATTAAAAAATATTAAGGATAAGTCAAGACTGATTGAGGAAGAGAAAAGAAAGCTAGAAGAGGAAAAGAAGAAGATTGAAGAAGCCAAGCTTAAATTGCTTGAAGAAGAAAAGAAACCAAAAGAAGATGATAAAAGGAAAGAAGAAGAAAAAGAGAAAAAGTTGGAAGAAGAGAAGAAAGAAAGAGAAAAGAAAATAAGAGAAGTAAAGGAAGAAGAAGAGAGAAGATCAAAGAAGAAATTAGAGGAGGAGAAAAAGGAAGATGAGGTGAAAGCATCTAGCTCATCCTCTCTTATATCTCTTGCTAACCTTACAAGTGATGATGATGATCAATCTATTCTGATCTCACATTTGAAAATATTATTTAAGAAAAACAAAAAAGTGAAAAGTCTATAGAGAGCACTAATGAATGTGAGTAATAGATTCCACAAAACCCTCATAGCCAAACACACTAAAGAAAATCCTAAACAAGGAGCACATGCAGTTGTGAAATTGTTTGATGATGAATTTACAAACTTATTGAATTTTTTTGAGTCTAAGGCTCAAATTTCACATGATGCTAATATTTTTAGCACCATTTGTTAGAACATTCAAAATGATTTGTTGAGTCTTGATACTTGTATCAAGGAACTCCAAAGATGTCAAGAATTTAGAAACATGTTGTACATCAAATGTACTTTATCTCATATTTTGACTAAAGTTGTGGATAAAAAGATTCAAGGGAAGCTAAGTGAGCTAGAAGCTTTAACTAGTCAGGTACAATTGTTAGTCTTAGATTGGTTTTAACAATTGAGTGTCAACACACTTAAGAAAGTTCTAAGGTTGATGCCAAGTACAATATAGATGCCAAGCTATAGTATGTGTCAAGCTAGAAATTCAATAGGTGTCGAGTGAACTTCAAGTGCTGAGCAAGTTTCATGTACTGAGTGACAAGTAATGTCAAGTCACTATAGGTGCTGAGAAAAGTATAGATGTTAAGCAAAACAGAGTTATTATAGGAGCCAAGCAAGATAGAATCCTATATGTGTTGAGCATCAGTAATCAGTAAGTGCCAAGTAACATAGAATTAGCATATGAGTTTGTGCCTTCACAAACTCATATGTAAACCATTTTTAAGCTGACTCAAGATGAATCTCAAAGGATCAAGAGATAAGACTGAATTTTTTACATTCCCTATGTAATTAGCATGTAGCCAATACAAAAAATGGAGAAAGCAGGAAACCAATAGGAAAAGTGTAAAGATTTGAGCATGAAAAGATGGGTGAATATCAATCGTAGATTCATACCTAACCCTAAGTCCTTGAAGCCTTTAAAAGTTGGTTGATATGCCATAATTTGTGTGTGAGAGAGTTGAATGGAAGAGTAAGAAGTCATGTGGGAATGCATGAAAGAATGCTAGTGAATTTTTGAAGGAAGTTCAAAGGGGTGTAAGTATTTAGAGAAAAGAGTAGCACCACAAAATCAAGTTGATCAAAATAGAGCATTAGCACCATGAACAGAGAGTTATCAAATTAGGAAGGATTAGATCAGATTGAGTAGAACAAGGATCTAGAACTAGTAATTGAAGATTGTAAGTTATCAAATCAAGTCATTATACTATACTTTCTAACCATTGTATTAGGAGAATGGAAATCCTATGATTATAGGTTGGCTTAGCAGCTATATTGTAGATCCTTATCAAGGTTGTAAATCTTTTAATAGGGTAACATTCCAAGTGAGTGTTTGTAAATCCTTTAGATAGGTCAATTTTAATAGGGTATAAAGCCTTTAATATGATAAGCCTTTCATAGGGAAGACCATTGTTGATGGTCAAACTTTGTAACCTTAATTAGTTGCATATTGTTGTAGTGATAATCTATGGCTATCATCCCCACCCCAGTTTTACCTTCTCATTTTGGAGGGTTTTCAGGTTACCAAATCTTGTTTTATCTATTTTCATGCATATATTTACTTTCATCTTTATTAGAGATATTAGATGCAGGTGATTGATCTTAGTTAAAAAAATTTTGAGGTTAAATACTTTTACTTCTGATCAGCTCAGAGAAAAATATTTGCAAATAGAAGTCTACAAACTTGGAAAGATCATAGAAAACCATGTGATTGATATACAACTCACTCTATATACTTTGGAAGAAGCCAGGGAAGAATTGAGAAAATCTGTAAAGAGAATAAGAGAGATTGTCATTGCTAAGAATGATACACAATACAAGGAGATTGAAACCTCAAAATTATTTGCAAATGGAGATTCCAAAGAGTTTGATGTAGCAATAGAAAACCTAATGGAGAAGAATAGATATCAAGCAGAAGAAATCAAATCTCTCAACCTTGAACAAGAATCACAAGCCATGATGATTAGTGAAGTGACTGAATGAAAGCAAAGAGCCATTGAAGATAAGGATATGATAGAAGAGGACAAGAGAAAACTTGCTAATAAGTTGGAAGAAAAATCAAATGAACTTGCAATAATTTCCAACATGTAGCTAGACACCCTAAGTTAGATGATGAATACACATCATGAGCTGAATGTCAAGGACATTGAGATCTCCACACTGAAGATGTAGAATGACTTGAAAAGAGAGAAGGAAATTGTAGAGAGCTTCAATAAACCCAATGAAACCATAAAGTACTTTGAAAAACTATAGAAATCACCAAGACCCAACAATGATACTTCAAGAATAGGATCACCAACACTAAAAAAGGAGAATCATCCAAGACTGCAAAAGAAAGAAGTGACAAAGGTAAGAACACTAAACCCACTTGTCATTTTTGTGGGAAAAGAGGACATACCTCTAATGTGCATAGGAGTAAGAATGCTCATCAGTATGATAAACCTAAGAACATGGCTCACTATCATAAGTGCAACAAGCAAGGACATCAATCACATGACTACTGGACTAGAACCATCAGAACACCAATATTTGAAGGTCATTGCTAAATTGCAAGAAGTATGGACATAGAGATTTTGAATTCAGATCAAAGCCTATGTGGACACTTAGTTAGCCAACAAGGTCAAACAATCATGGACATCACTATAATTGGCACTACAACACCAGGCATAGCTATCACTACTGTCAGGAATATGAACACATCCCTAAAAACTGTATAAGAACACATTTCAATGGAAACTATAGTAGATGGTTGAGCCAAACTACATGCTTCAATTTTTTGAAGCTTGGTCATATCAGTAGAAATTACCCAACAAGGTCAAAGGAACCCAACTTAGAGTTTAACAAAGGAAAAGATAAGGTAGATGTTGAGCACATTAGAGGAGAAATGAATAAAGCATGGAAGAAGAAAGATGGAAGTAGCACATCCAATGAAGGGATCACTTCATCCAAAAGGTCAAGTGGTCACACTTCATCTAACTAGGTAAAAGAAGGTATGTGGAATTGATGTACAAAGTTTTATCATACATCAGTTCCAAGAAAAGAAAATACTAAAAAAGAGAGATTAGAATGAATAGAGATGCAAAATTAAAATTTCAAGTTTTTACAAGAATTGTCAAGTTGCCTTCAGATGTCAAATAAAAAACATAATATATGTCAAGTTGTCTACCAAAGTCAATAGAATCTTAATGATTAGTTGTAGCCAAGTTTGTAGTAATGGAAACTCTAGTATATGCTAAGTGTTGGAGAGATAATGGATGTCGAGTAAATTTGAAATGCTTAAAAAAGCTGAGAAGATAGTTGTAAACACACTAAGCATTAAATGCTATAAAATTAGGCTATATGTTTGCATTTTAAAACATTTTTTACCATCATGAACAAAGAGCAAAGACAAAGAAGAGTGCAAAATGATTTCCAAGTAGAATTTTGAGCATTTGAGCATATTTCTATAAAGATTTAGCATAGATTGTTTGATTCCAAGGTATTTGTACTAGTTTCAAGCTATGTAGTTTCAAAATTTCTTAATGTTTAAACCGTAGTTCAAAAAAATGGCCTCTAGTTCTAGGACTACACTAAAGAAAAAGGATAAACTAGTGAAGAAGCTCAAAGAAAAATTTGGGGAAGGGGCTACAGAGGAAGAAGATGATGAAGATGAACAAGAGAAAGGGCCACTAGCATTAACCCAAGGCATGGGTGAGGATGCTAAAGAAGAACAAGGTGTCAAGTAGGAAGCACCTATAGTAGAACCCAAGAATAGGAAAGCATGGAAACAACCTACTGCATAGCCAAAAGGAAAAAAGAAGGTAGATCCAAGCCCAACCAAACCTAACACAAGGGCAGTACAAGGGAAACAACTAAGGTGGAAAAAGAATAGGAAAAGAAGAAAACAATAGAGTAGGATGGGCCAATAGAGAAAAAGAGGAGAAAACATGTGGCACCTCTAGAGTCAGATGAAGAGAGGATAGAATGTGATAATGAAAAATTTAGAGTGGTAAGTCATACCACTAAATTTGACTTAGAAAATGTTTGTGACAATATTAGGAATAATGTAGATTCTATTGGATTAAAAACTATTGATTTCAATAAGCTATATAGAGAGGAGCAAAACATAGTAGAAGAATAAATCTACACTATGATGGCCAAGTTCAAGAATACTCCACTTGAACTAGATAATACCATGCCCAAGGAGCTATATACCATTGTTTAAAATAAATGGCATTATTGCCTAAAAATGGAGAAAAAAACAAGGGAGTCAACTTTGGCTCATGTAATGCTTGACCTCACTAAAGGTCAAATAAGAAAGGCTAGCAATAAACATGGGAGCAAGTTTGCACCCAAATATAGAGCCTTTAGCATACTACAAAATAAAATTGAAGATTTTGTAAAGAAGTCCACTCTCATGTGGAAAGTGATTTATGTCCTTCAAATAGTAAAGGAAGGACAAGAAGATCCCTTTGAGGGAAGCAATAATGATGAAGGGGAAGAGGAAAATGAAAAGGAGGAAGAAGGAGAGAAAGAAAAGGAAGAAGTAACAATGGAGAAGGAAACATAGAAAGGTTATGAGGCAATAGTTGAGAAGCAACAATAGGAATAGACTGTCCAAGACACACAATTGCCACCTACATCTAGAGAAGCAATTATTTTGAAGGATCTTCCTGACACCTCTTGTCAGAGCATTAACCCATTGACTATAGAGGATCTCAAAAAGATCCTTCACTAGACAACATTACAAGCACAATTATGTACCAATCTAGTTCTAGTGAATGTAGAGGAAATACAAAAGGTAGTAGCTGAGATTACCAAGGAGAAGGTGAATCCACAAGAACCACCTTTACAAACTCTAGCAGCTACAAGTGGACAACCACAAGAGAAACTAGCACAAGATGCATTTATTAAGGTTTATTTCACACTTAGAAAGACTTCAACTACCAAGGAGCAAGCAAAGGAGAAAATAAGATAGAAGGATACATTTGCTCCTATAGCAGAGTCAAGGTGCACCTCCTCTGATCACTATAATCGATCAAGGTAGAACTAAAGAAGACAAGGAAGAGGAGAAGACCCCTAAGGAGAAAGAACAAGAGGAAATCCAAAAATTGGTCAATTTTCCTACTACAAGGACTCTTACTAAGTAGCTAAGCACTAATGCAATACCACTACAAATATCAGCACTAGGCTCAAGCTTTACCAAGGTAGCAAGGGTACTTCATTATGGAGACTGTACACTTGATGAGGAGATAGTCATAACAAGCTATGACTATAAAACAATGAAAATAACATAGATCAATGAAGTACAAGAGGCACTAGAGAAGAAGAAGAAGTAAGAAATATTCAAGAATGAGTATAGGCAAAGGGAAGCACTGATTGAAATCAAAGACATCTTTCTTGATGCATTCAACTTGCCAATACCTGATGAGACAAATCCCATCATGGAGCAATTAACCAACATAGTGGACCAAGTACAAAATGAAGATCTAGAAACTAATGTAAAATTACTTGAATGGTCTAAAAAGAAATTCTAGATGAAGGTCAATGAGAAAATATCTCATGAAATAGCACTATCTCAAGTTGAATTGGCTAAAAAGGTTGAAAAGGTGAAAGCAATACTTGAGAATATATCCTCATTGTACTCCAAATTGTGTGATTCCTCATATTTCACACAAGAAACAAGCCAAAGGATATTGAGCTTGGAAAGGAACCTCAAGGTATCTAGCACATAGCTACCAAAGGATCCAACTCAAAGTGAGAAGCATTTTGCTACAATGCTTCACACTCAAACAGAATTGGTTGTACTCATAATAGATGAGGCTAATATCCAGGCCATGTTAATATAGATATAGTCTATAATCACCCCACAAATGGAAGTTTTGCATAAAGAAATGGCCTATGCAAAAAATGTTTTGAAGAAAGATCCCAATCTTTCTACTTTAGAAGGCCTAGTACACCTTGTAGAAAAGATAGCCATCCAGCTTAAAGCATTGGAAATTGCATTAGAAAATTGGTATGCTACTTTCAAAATTATTATGGAGGTAAATAAATCTTTTTTGGCTAAATATTAAATTCATTCATAGAACCCTTTGACATAAGTGTCAAAAAAGGGGGATATAAAATAAACTGAAGGGGAGATTTAATAAAATGAATCAGAGTATTAGAGTTTAATAAAGGGGGAGATACCTAAAAAGGGGGAGATATTAAAAGTTTGAGTTTTGAGGAGAAATAAGGAGGTGAAGCCAAATAGAATACAAAGAATACAAAAATTGCAAGGGAAGATGTGTGAAAGGGGGAGCATACATAGAGTAGAAATAGAGCAGACACAGAGTAGAAATAGATCAGACGAGGAAAGAAATGAAAAGGTAGAGATAAAGAGTATCATATTAAATAGAATGAAACAAATTCAGCATAAGGAATTTTAGATATAGAAATGCCACATCAGCTCAGGGGGAGTTACAAGTTTTTAAGGTATATAGTCTTCTACAAAACTTTGAGAAAGTTTTTGAAGTTTTGTACATATGCCAAATAGGATGTTTATTATACTCATAGAAATCAGATTCATAATGTTTAGTTAAGTATTTTTGACACTCATATCAAAGGGGGAGATTGTTGGTCTCAGATGTGTTTTGACAATTGAGTATCAACACACTTAAGAAAATTCTAAGGTTGATGCCAAGTATAATATAGATGTCAAGCTATAGTATATGCCAAGCTAGAAATTCAATAGGTGTCGAGTGAACTTAAGGTTCTAAGTGACAAGTAATGCTGAGTCACTATAGGTGCTAAGAAAAGTATATATGCCAAGTGAGATAGATTTACTATAGGAGCCGAGCAGGAAAAAATCCAATATGTGCTAAGCATTAGTAATCAGTAAGTGTCGAGTAACATAGAATCAACATATGAGTTTATGCCTTCACAAACCTAGATGTAAACCATTTTGAGCCAACTCAAAATGAATCTCAAAGGATCTAAAAGATAAGATCAAATCTTTTGCATTCCCTATGTAATTATCATGTAGGCAATCAGAAAAATTGAGAAAGCATGCAACCAATAGGAAAAGTGTAAAGATTTGAATGGGAAATGATTGATGGATATCAATCATACATTCATACCTAACCCTAAGTCCTCAAAGCCTTTAAAAGGAGTTCAATACACAATAAATTTGTGTGTGTGAAAGAGTTGAATGGAAGAGTAAGAAGTCATGTGGGAATGCATGAAAGAATGGTAGCAAAGTTTGAAAGGAAGTTCAAAGGGCTATAAGGATTTAGAGAAAAGAGCAGAACCGTAGAATCAAGTTGATTAGAATAGAGCATTAGTACTACAAATAAAGAGTTATCAGATCAGATTGAGCAAAACAAAGATCTAGAATTAGCAATTAAAGATTGTAAGTTATCAGGTCAAGTCATTCTATGATACTTTCTAACCATTGTATTAGGAGAATGGAAATCCTATGATGATAGGTTGGCTTAGCAGCTTTATTGTAGATCCTTAATAGGGTTGTAAATCCTTTAATAGGGTAACATTCCAAGTGAGTGTTTGTAAATCCTTTAGAAAGGTCACTTTTAATAGGGTGTAAAGCCTTTAATAGGGCAGGCCTTTCATAGGGAAGACCATTGTTGATGGCCAAACTTTGTAACATTAACCAGTTGCATATTTGTGTAGTGATAATCTATGGGTGTCATCCCCGCCCCAGTTTTACCTTCTCATTTTGGAGTGTTTCTAGGTTACCAAATCTTGTTTTATCTATTTTCATGCATGTCTTTACTTTCATGTTTATTAGAGATATTAGATGTAGGTGATTGATCTCAGTTAAAATTTTTTAGAGGTTAAATATTTTTACTTCTGATTCAGCCCCCCTCTTAGAAGTAAATCTTCCCACTTATAAATTCCAACAACAACCCTCTTACATAATTGATGAGTTAGAAGGACAAGTTGTAAGTGTACACTTTGACATCAAGAAACTAGAATTTGAAAAAGATCTAATTGTGAAGAAACTATTAGAATTTAGAGGTTCTATTTCTTTGAAGATATCAATCATTAAATGAAAATTGGAAGAATGTGTCAAAGCTAAAGAAACTTATGCAAACTTTGCATACTCTAACCTTAGTGCAGTTGAGATTGCATCATATGCCTTATGTGCAATTCACACTACTACCACAGAAGCAAAAGATACATGGGAGAAAGCTATGGATATTTTAAAGGAAAATTTTCACAACTATATGAATATTTTAATAGCTTAAGGTAGTAAGATAATATTTTGATAGCAGTCAGACAATCCTTTTTCTTGACAATTTTTTGTTAAAAAAAATTTGACCTTTTTCATTGATGTCAAAGGGGGAGAAGTTGTAGAAGAAAATTGTATAGTAAGTTATGTATTTAGAAATCATATTCAAAGGGGGGGAAATTATGTAATTGAGCATTTGTAATATGAATGTAATAGATGATAAGTATTGTAAGTTTTTTTGTTAAGGTTTTGTTACTTAGCCAATTTTCCTTACTTTGTTGCCATCAATGCCAAAGGGGGAGATTGTTGACAATTGGCTCTATGATGTGATATAATTGTTGCCACTAATGGTGACACATAATGTACATACTTGTAGTAAACCTTAAAAATAAAGATACTTAGCTTTTGGTACTCAAAAAATTGTCTTTAAGTATGAAATTGGTTTACAACAGTATATTGTTTTATATGTCAAATGTTTCTAATGTCATGTTATAACTAGCAAAGTTAGATGGAGACAATATACATGTTGATGATGATGTGTATAACCTTGGACATCAATATAGATAGTACAAAAAAGAGATATTCACATTTTACCAGTGAAATAGAAAAACAAAATTAAAGGTAAAGGAATTATTTTTTTTACAAAATAATTACTTGACCAATTAGGGCAGACATTTACTCCAAGTTGGAAAAGTATATTATGGTCTTAGTCGACCTAGTAGAAATTTATGAAAAGGCATTCTATTTAAGAAAAGGATATCTTACAAAATAAAATCTAGTGAAGTAATGTGCAATTGTAATATAAAAAGTGATATGTGAACTTTTTGTGAAGCAATATATGCAAAGTTTTTGAGAACCTAATTTTGTGATCTGAGAACAAGCTGAGGTCAAAGATTGGTCAAGAAAGAAGTTACAACACCTATATAGCTAAGGACTAATTACTTGTTTCGGTAGTGAGCTCTTCTTGCATCTAATCTACTACAACTCCTAACAAGGTTGGTGTTGGTGTTTGAAAATGCTAGAGGGTTTTCAATTATCCCCATGAGGATATGACATATCTAGAGATAGCTAACTCCCATTCTCAACATATCACTTTAGAAATAGGGCCAACTATAAGGCTTGACCCTTCTACTTCAGGCTCTGCTAAACCTAGGTGGATAGACCTATAAATTCTTTATATGGTACCAGTTATCAAAGCATACATTGAATCTAATATAAGTAGATTTTACCCTTATTTCTCCTAATGACTCATGAAATGACATAGATCTATAGTAGCTAAATGCAAAGCTATGAATCTCATAAGCTGAGTGAGGGCATTCTATTATAGCTCTTCAACATGAAAGGGAAAAGTGTTTGATTAATAGTGTTGATATCAGCAAGAACCAAATATAAGCAGCAAAACCTAATTATCCTATCTCTAATCAGTGCCTTATCTATTGGGAAATTAAATAAATTATAGCCATACATATTTTGGAAATCTTAGACGTACCTCTACATCAAGATCACTGATCTATCCTTCACCTTGTGAATCGACATCTGCTTTAGATTTGAATCTCATACTCAAATTATCCCATCATGAAAACTACAAACCTTGTGATAAACACCAAGCAATTACATGGCTCTTTATTCCATCTGCAAGACATTTTAACCACGTACATTCCAAAATGAAATGCAACCTAATTCATGCTCTTGGTTCACAAATTAGAAGAAATTACACATCCATGAACAGGAGACAAGATTCATATTGAATTTAAAGCCTTTTGCTACACTTTATTTGTTTTCCTTGAAACCAAATACATGAAAGATCTATAAAAACTAACTAACAAATCACCTCACAAATCTGAACTATCTACATTAAAACATAAATGTTGCTCAAACAAGAAGAAGTACTAAAGAATGGTGTCTCAATAGTGAGCGATTTTCTTCTCAAAACTAGAACCAACTGGTTTCTCAGTGACAAAAATTGGAACCCGTACAATCAGAAAGAAAGGGAATGATATAGGAAGAAGTGAATTCTCTGATCTACTTTGCATTTGACATGTGTCCACAAAGAATTCCTTCCCAAGAAGATGAAAAAATCTCTTTCTACCCTCTCTCTTCGACTGAATATCAAAATCTCATCACTTGGCCCTAGAGGTATATAATATCTCAAAACATAATGATGAAAGGATGTAATTGATTTTCATGTAAAAATGAATTCAATGTGAAGAGTGAAAAATCAGTTAATTGGCTTCCAAAAAACAAGAAAACCCTTTTGAGTCAATTTTCTTCACCATCAAGCTCCAACAAACTCTTATATCTACCTCCTAACCGCTTCTGATTATCAATGATGAATTTTTCCTATCCTGCTACTAATGCCCTAGAAATAAAAAATTAACCTGTAGCTCAAACTAGTGAGGACCTATGCAAAAACTAACTTCAAATTTGGAAAATTTGTCTCGTTTTGGTTCCAGCGATATATAATATCGCATACTTTGCTTACTAGGAACCTCTAGAATCTTAGTTTGAAAAGATGTCCCCCCTTGCTATAAATTTTTGATCTACAACTGAATTTTAAATTTTGAAAATTTTTCTGAAGTCTGAACTTTAGATTAAACCTAGTTTGAATTTAAAATTCTCTGAGGTGCACCCACTTAGTGAAAAATAATTAAAAAATTTATTTATATTGCCTTTACATTTTTCCTTGCCTTTTGAATCTGCAGTCAAACTTTTGTTGACTAAGCTTGCCACATGTCACTCTGTGATTGGCCTGCATGATCTGCATCATCCACCATGTGTCGTTGCTATATCAACCCTCGATATGTCACTATGGTTAACCTGTGAGCATCTTCGCTAGGAAATATAGTGACATCCACACAATTTAGACATGTGTCAACATCTCCTTCAATCTGAACTTGTTTGTCTTCCTCAGATTTCTAGATTTTTTTAGCGACTCGCTATGTCACTAACCAGATTTTTGAAATTTCCTAGCTGGTGAAGTAGCGAGGCTCCAGATTTCTAAATTTTTTGGCAACCTCATATCTGCTAACATCACCATAACCAATATGCATGTTTCTTTAAAATTATGTTTATATCATCTCGAGCTGGCATCCACATCATCAAGGTTGGTAGCAGGGGGTCCTATACATGTGCCTCAGCTTCCAAAAGCCTCTAACTTCGCTTCATAATGCATACCACATGCTATTGTATTTAAATTTTAAAAACACCCTCATGTGAGCAATGTGGGATATATTGTTCTTAGTGTTTCCCTTTTTTGACTACATTTTTTTTCTCTACCACGGCTTGTCTTTGGCCTAATTAGTGCTATCTGATAAAAGACAAAGTGAAGTCACTCAGTCTAGAGAAACATCAAATTTTTGTATATCTTCATATAGCTTGAGAGATTCCTTACCATATCCATGCATGGAATACCCTAATATCATTGTGTTCTAGGAGACAAGATTGTATGTGTGCAATTTATCAAATAAATAGCATGCCTTTTCTATGCTCCCACATTTCGTATACATTCCCACAAGGGTACTCTCACCCAACACATGAGAATGCAACCCAATCCTAACTGCATCTTTATGCATCTACCATAAACATTTTCTTATAAAGTGCCAAAGCCTCTACAAAGTGCCCATTTCGCACATACCTGCCAATCATTGCAAAACAAGAAACCTCATTTTGTTGAGGCATTTGATGGAAGAGTTCAAACATTGCGTCTACTTATCCATTCAGTGCATACGCTACTTTATCTGCTCCCTGATATGAATTAGACCCCTTGACATCCCCTATTCTCAACTGACATGCTTTGTGTGGAGTTTGAAAACTGTCGACGTTAGTTTTATTTAGTGCTGGGTATCTTTCTTGACACGCTACTATGCACATTTTAATCTCCTGCTCCAAATTGTGCTTCTAATGTCCTCCCATGGTAGATTTTCCTTTTTCCATTATCCTAGTTGTGGGGGATTTCCTTTTAAATTGCATGGATACAACTATTTTTGTAGGTTGAAGCATGGGGCTGGGCAGATTCTTCCTTGGCATGCTCCTATCATGCTTATTACTGTTTCCTTTCACACTAGCATGGAGTTTTTGTCTCTTTCTTATGCATGGGTGGTTCTTGCTACAAGTATTGACTATTATGCATGGGCAACTTAGTCTTCAAAGTTGGCATAAGTTTTATATGGAGCTACCCATGTTCATTCTACTCTGCAAACTGCCCCAATACTTGGCTTTTAGGCTTTCAAGACAATGCCTCACATGGATAATAATTCATCGCAAACATTTTTTTGTGCATTTTATTTGTGGTTGATTTATTTTACAGATGGCTATCCTTCATGCACAAAGTAAAATTTTCCAAAGGAAATGTTTACCATTTTTTCTTTATGATTTATGAAATTTTCAGATTTTTCTTTTAATCTTGATACATTTTGTATAAAGGAATATGCTTTCAAGAAGATTGTTCCATCATCGATATTTGCTGCTTCTTCCTCCTCTCACCCTCCTCACCTTTGTCATACTTCTTTCAAAATTTTCATTAATCATTATGAAGACAAAAAAGAAAGTTTACCCTTCTTGAGGTGAGTCCAATTTCCAAAAGGTGGAGTAATGGATATTGCAACTGTTTGTAGTTGAGAAAAGCATGAGTAATTGACACCAAATGCATAGCTAGAGACACTCCTAGCTTTTATCATACTCTTTTTGATGCAAAAGCTAGAGCATACTTTGTGTTCTATGAGATCCATCAATCCTTTTGTTTAAAATCCTCGTCAAATGATTCCAAATCACCAATTGCTAGTTCACCAAGCTCCTCCCAATTATGCAACATTTCAAAAAAATACTCAATCAACATACCAAACCAAGTACCCCAGTCACCCACATGATTTTGATGTACAATTTAAACCTTAAAAAACTCTAGCATTTGAGCAAGGTAATCACCAATTATTGTTGCATTTCTTTAGCAATGTTAGCAGAGGAGAAGTCCACAACTACTTTGGTCATTGGAAGCATAGGAGTCTAGGTATTGATGCCAAACTTGTAACATTTGCTGAATTCTCTCACAAAAATGTCAAATATTTAAATGTTGATTATCCCACCCAAAAAACATAATAATAATAACCATTATAATCTTTATACAGAGATTTTAAAGCCCCAATGTCTTTATCAGTCTGATACTAGTCGGGCCCCAAAGTGGGTCGGACAAATTTTTTTTTCATTTTCAAACACCTGAACCATCAAATTGATCCACTGATAATCTGAAATAGATTGGAAATAAGTTTGATCACTTAACAATCATTCAAAACTTATTTTACCACTTATCTACAACTTTCCAATTTAAAACCAAAGGGCCCTTTGACTAGTCTTAAAAACTGATCCAAACCTCTAACCGGGCTCTAAAAACTGGCACACTGATTCTTTGTTTCGCACTCTTGCACTTCGTCGAATCTTGTCTCATGAAAATTTTGAGGCCAAAAGATATTTGCTATCAAAGTTGACCTCTCAAAACTACCTACAACAAAACATGTTAGAAAACACTAAATTGCGTTCAGAATCAGCTTCAAAAATTGGGTAAACTAACACTTAGCGAAACAAAAGTTCGGGCATTGAATCTTTATCATGAGGAGAGTATGGATCTATGATTTGGGCTGATGAATAACAAGGCTACTCAGATTTTGCAAGGTGGGGCATTGAATCTTTTTCAAAGTGGGCTACTCAGATTTTGCAAACTGGAAACACTGACAGAAAACATTTTTTACAAATGGAATTGACCTGGAAAGGTGTGCAAATGGATTCGTCATGATTTGTAAACTGGCACACTTGAATTATTTTCAAAGGAAAACATAGTGGTACAATCCATTAAATCTAGCCAATCATAGATCTTAAGATATAACATCATGAATAGGGCTTCTGACAAATATGCACTTCATGATACCAATAAAAATTTAGAAATTGTGTTTGGAATCGCATTTGAAAACTAATCAAATAGATTCATCATGAAGTGAAACTTGAAACATAAAAAGTCTTTGACATCTATAATGTAAAATGAAATTCAAAATTCCTATCAACTGGTCAAAATTTATAACACGTCGAATAGGGCATCCCAAAATTATGTGCAAAGTGCAAATGCATGAAAATAGTAATTGACCAACTTTGAGGGATTCAAAACCAAGTCAAATGGGCTTGAAATGACTCAAAATCTAAAACATAGGTTCTTAGGTATGGAAACTAGACATTCCAAAAGTGGTAAGTCATGAAAAATTTCTAGGTGCAAGATATTCAATGGAAAACATAGCCTCTTGTCGCTATTGTACATAGGGTAAAAATGCAGATTTAACAATTGCTCAAAACAGGATCTTACACAATAGCTTGGAATGGAAATTTTTCACTAAGGAACAAGTAGATGCACTAAATGAAAGGTTCTAGAAGCATTAAACACCTCTTAGGCCTCAGACTGACAGTCAGGTACATAGGCATCAAAAAGCGTTTGTAGGGCTCAAATTCTTCAATGGTACTCAAAATCAAGAAAGCAATTTTGAGTCCCAACAGTTGGATCCTCCTAATAGGGAATCAAAGTCTCCTAAAAAGGACTCTCTATACTAAATTTTCTCATTCACTCCTAACAGGGTTCATCCTCTAACAAGGAACATATATATTAGTATATTATCTAGTGGGTATCATCCCCACTAGGGTTTTCCCTTGTCCAGGATTTCCCTAGTTAACAAAATATGGTGTTATGAGTTCTCTTTATGCATGGTTATTATTTCTATTCAACATTTCTTGTTTACTTTCTTATGCATAGTACAAAGTAATTAATAATATCCAATTAACGACAAAAGATTATAGAATACTAATTCACCCCCCCCCCCCCCCCCTTAGTTTTTCCTTTTTCTAACACTAAATACTTGCATGAGGTATCAGCCACTATAAAACCAAGACATCTTTGAACATCCCTCCTGACATGGATATTCATATTGAGGAAAAAAATCTTGGACTTAGAACGATTTACTAATATTCATTAAAATTATCTCAAATAATACATGCTTCCCTCAATGATCTTGTAGCAAACAAAAAAAAGTCATCACAAAACAAATTGTGAGTCATTGAGATTTATGAATGATGAATTCTAAATCCTTCCCATAACCCCAATTCCTATTTATGAGAAATCATCCTCCTGAGACCTTATGCCAACAAAATAAAGAGGAAGGGAGATAAAAGATCACTCTACTTCAACCCTTGGGAGGAAAAGAAGAATCCAAATGGGAAGCCATTAATGAGTACTAAAAATAATGCTCCCAAAATAGAACACATAATCCACTTAATCCACTTTCTATGAAAACCAAATTTATCCAAAATCTACCTCAGGAAAGACTAGTTGACTCTATCATACACCTTCATCATATCTAGTTTAAGAACCATAGCTAGAGAACCTTTAGTCTTGATAGAGTGGAGAACCTCGTGAGCCACCAAAGCCCCTTCCAATGACTCCATACTAGGCACAAAACCTCCTTGTTGTTTTGAAATAATCAATGGGATCACCTTAGCAAATCTAGAGGCAATTGCTTTTGTGATAGTCTTATATATTGTATTGCAAAGGGCAATAGGCCTAAAACCAAAAAAATTATTTGGTTGGGAACATTTTAGAATAAGAGTGATGAAGTTCATGTTAAATTATTTCAGCATGTTTCCATGAATCCTATATTCCTCTACTACCAATAAAATATCTTTCCCTATAAAATCCAAAAATTTATGGAAAAACAATGGGGTAAACTTATCTGGGCCTCAAGACTTATCAACAATCATAGAAAAAAACACCTTCCAAATTTCTTCCAATATGAAAGGCTTCAAAAAATTGTCATTTTATTGGTCTAATACTATTTTTGAAATACAACGTAGCACCGATGTGGAATATTTTATAGAATGGTTAGATTTAACTAAACTTTCAAAATATCCAACTACCTCCCTATGAATGTCCCCTTCTTTAGTAAGGATCCTTCCTAACTTGTCTTTAATCTAGAAGATAGCATTACAATTTCTTCTTACCTTAGCTAAAGCATGAAAAAAATGAGTATTCATATTTCCCTCTGATAACCATAACTCCATAGACCTTTGTCTCCAATAAATCTCTTCCCTCAAAAGGGCTAAATCCAACTTACCTTGTAATATTTTTTGGATTTCATAGACCTTAGATTTGGATTTCATAGACCTCAATTGTAAGACCATTGGCAACGACATACTCATTCCACTTCTCTAATTGGTACTAAAGATTCTTCTTTTCCTCAAAGATGTTACCAAAATTAAATTTGTTCCATCCTTTTATGCTTGACTTCATATTATATAATTTATTAGAAAGCTGAAACATTCTTGGTCCTTTCACAAAAGGGCATTCACTCCACCAATCAAATAAGAGAGACATGAAATTATTGCTAGTAAACCACATAAATTCCATCTTGAAATATGACCTATGTTTGAAACCTTTTCCACCTAACTAAAGATGTAAAAAAATTGGGTAGTGATCCAAACCTATGAAGGGTAGAATTGAAGAAGCACAATAGCCTTGCTCCAAAACATAATGACAGTTCAGAATAAATCTATCTGACCTAACCCCTACATGGTGGGCACCTTATCTTTTTTTGTCGAAGTAAGTATCCCATTTGTAGACTAAAAATCTAGCAAGGTATTGCTCTCCATAGATTCCTTAAATCTTGTGTAACTCTAAGGGATGGTTCCAACCCCCTAACTTTATCTCTAGCCTGAGTATTGCATTAAAGTCTCCTCCCAATATCACCTTTTTTGTCCAAAGATCATGGATCATAATTGATAAGAAATCCCATGTTTTTTGTTTTCCAACTACTAAAATAGGCCCATATACATCTATTATCAAAAAAGTGAGGATGGGACATGAAATAGTGGTAGCTAACCAATTTGCATTCATGCTTAGTAATTCCACCTAGAGAGAAGAAGGTTTCCAAAGAACTATTAGTGACCCCAAGGAATCATTCAAAGGGGGATGAAAGAAATACCAATTTTCCTAAGTGTTGAATAATATTTTGCCTCCATCAAAAGATAATTTGGTTTCTTGAAAAATTACTAAATCTAATCCTACCTTCAAGACTTGATCCTTGATAAGGTGAGCTTTCCAAGATAAAAGTGTAATTTTGGTCTTGGAGATCCATTTACTCTCCTTCCATTTGTCAAATCTTTAGCAATTCATGAAATTAATATTTTTTCCTCCTTAGATTTCCTAGGAATCTTCTTAAAGTTAAGAGTTTTTTGAATCCCTACTTCAATTTCCTCTTGCATCATTCTAACCTTAGAATAGCTACCCCTCTTCTTCTTTGCAGTTGAGCACATTTTGATTTGGGAACTGTCTACATGGGTAAGTGCACCAAGTTGTGGTACCAAAAGATGGGGTATAAGTGGCCACTTTCTTTTTTCTGAGATAACCAATTTCTGAAATTTGACAAGAATTTGAAAATAGTTATGCTAAAAAAATTTAGATATGACAAAAACAAAAGTAGCACTTCCTTTGAATCTAGTTTCTAAACTGCTAATTTTTTTTCAAAATGGTTTAGTTTTAGGTCCTCAAAAAAGGGGTCCACAAAAAGTGGTACTATTTATTAAAAAAAAACATAACATAATGCAAAGTGTGGTCCCCCCTAAAATTTTAACTTTAAAAAAAAATCTTTAATCACTTTAGTAAAAAATTACCTAACACCGTGTAGTTTATCCCATATTTTTTGGGTAATTTTATAATGTTTATTTTTTATTTTATGAATTTTATAATTGGACACATCCCAAAAATGTTAAATGTCTATGTGATTCCCCTAGAAAAGATTGAAAACTAACCTAAAATCTAAAATTCTTTCTTTCAAAGTGTGTATAATGAAGTCTAGTTTCTAAAATACTTAGTCGTTGCAAAAATTGATGAACAAGCTAAAATCTAGACCCCAATTAGTACATGTTAATTTTTGAGAGAAAATTGACATAAATTCAAAAGTAATTATAGTTAAAAGGCTTGAAATAGGGTTAATTCAAAATAAATTATATGGTTATATATCTAACATAGAGATGTACAATATCATGTAACCTATTTTTATTGATACTCAACCATGGGGAAACATGAAGGAGAGCACACAAAAAAAATCAATCACTTTTTGTATGCTTATTGTAAAACACATCTCAAACTAGTTTAGAGACTCTAAACCTTTTGGTTTGATCCCCAAGACTAATCCAAGCCTTAGCCTTGGTAGAATCTAAATCTTTAAATAGTGTGTGCACACTATAGTGCTTGCACATGCTATTTAAAGCATTTTAAAATTTAGGCTTGCATAGAACACATGCACTATACCACATATGTGTTATAGTGTACACAAATTTTTTAAGCTTGAATTTCAATAGAGAGGGAAGGAGAGGAGGAAGGAGAGAAGAAGATAGGGTAGAGAGACTGAGAGAGAGTAGAGGATGGGGAGAGAGTAGGAGATGGGAGAGGGTGGGATAAGGACAAAGTGGGGGGAGGGAGGGAGAGAGAGAGAGAGAGAGAGAGAGAGAGAGAGAGAGAGAGAGAGAGAGAGAGAGAGAGAGAAGGGATGGGAGAGGGTGGGAAAGGATGTGTGTGTGTGTGTGTGTGTGTGTGTGTGTGTGAGTGAGTGAGAGAGAGAGGTGGGGATGGGAGAGGGTGGCATAGGAGGTGTGTGTGTTGTGTGTGGGAGAGAGAGTGATATATATATATATATGTATGTATATATATATATATATATATAGAGAGAGAGAGAGAGAGAGAGAGAGAAGGGGATGGGAGAGGGTGGGATAGAGAGAGACAAAGGAAAAAATAGAGTGAGAGAGAGTAGGTGGTGGAAGAGGGAGAGAGTGGTGTAGAGGTCTTTAGCAAAAGTGTGAATGAGTCCAGAAATCAATCCTTTAAGGAAAACTTGTACCTTCTCAAGGGTCTTTAATACTCCCTTTTCCCACACTTCAACTTCCCACAAACTCCTAGAACAACTTCTTTGAAATTTTCTACAAACTTCACAAAATGGCTCTAAAAGCCAATCTTGGATCTTAGGGCACAAGCTTCGAAATGGTCACTACCCAACTCCCTAACTCCAACCGAGGCTTGGAACACTTCAAGGGATACACAAGGACCAAGTTTTCGCTATAGTTTCGATTCCCCAACTATCACAACTATCAAATACACTAAGAGGCATAATTGCTCCTAGTAATACTTTTAGGGGTTTTAAGGAAACAACTTGGAAACTTCCCAAAGAAATTGGAAAAAAAATTATAGTTTTAAATACCCTTTTGGTAATTCTATCTATCCTTCAATATTAAATTATCTAACCCACTCCAGCACCCCTAAACTCACATAGGCTTCTCAGGCCTAATTGGCCAAAAGAGGCTTGAAACACCTAGTAAAGAGAAAGAATAGGTTCCTAGGAACAAGAACTCACTTGGAAGGTCTTCTCTTACTTATATCAACATGAATCAATCAATCCCCAAATTCTAGGCTTCTATTTATTCATTTACCTTACAAACCCTCACTGAATTGGTTGAATACATGATAATATTCAACCTAGGGCTTGATCATAGGACCTTTAGATATTCTAATAAAAATTTTCAACTTAGGAATCTATTAGTACATTTCATGACCTTTTAAAATCTAGGAGGCTGTTGAATTCCAACCATATAGTTAAAAGTTAGGACCAAAAAATAATTGAAACCCTTAATTTCAAGGTATGCTAACCTAGTCTCAAAAAAAAAAAGACATCTCCCTTAAAACTTAATAAGAATGAATAAAATAGAATTCTATGGAATCAAGATTTAGAACCCTATCCAATCATGACATTAGATCTAGTCACCTAATCCATACAATTTCATACATATAATAAATGCTTAGAAAATATGCTTGTTTCTCCTTAAAAGTGGTTTTTTTGTAGAATACTTCACACCTCTAAATGTATCTATAGTGTAGATGCCTAAATACATCATTAGTGATAGTTATTAATGATATTTGAAAGATTGAGACCACTAGGTAAAAAGTAGCACTTTTTGACAAAAGGTTGTCAACAACAAAATTTGATAATCAACAACTTTTACAACTTTTCACTTAAGACCTTATTACTTGATCATTTATCTTTATATAGACCTTATTAAGGTAAAATGATATGAAAAACATATTAAAGACTCCTATTCACTCAAAATATGCAATTTTGGGACCCTTTTGGACTAAATAAAGTTAGGCTTATAAACATGCATGTGTTGGAATTCTTTAGAATAACTGGGAGGGGGGCTGAATTAGCTATCCAAGGTCTAGATTTACAAATAAAAATTTTTGTAGCTTATTAAACCCATAAAAAATTTAACATTATGCATGCATCTATCAAATTATGCAATAACTTAAAACTTATAGCTTACTATCAAATCAACTTGCAGAAATGTAAAACATGAAACATAATAGGTTCAAAAACACACATAACATAATTTTTTATGTGGAAACCTAATTTGGGAAAAACCATACGTAATATGCTACCACTTTTTCACTCTTCTGAAGTTATGCCCTGTAAAAGCCCAACCCCATTAAAGGTTATAATACACACTATTAAATGTGACCTGGTTAAAGAATTTTAATCAACCTATTAGGAGTGAGCCTTGTTAATGGACTTTTGATCACTCATCTAGAGTGTCACCCAATTAAAGGATTTATAAATGACTATTAGGTCAGCCTTAATCCAAAGGATTTTACCT
This sequence comes from Cupressus sempervirens, assembly GCA_028749045.1. Classification (NCBI taxonomy): domain Eukaryota; kingdom Viridiplantae; phylum Streptophyta; class Pinopsida; order Cupressales; family Cupressaceae; genus Cupressus; species Cupressus sempervirens. Next base: position 814,540,273 of record CM053786.1, read on the forward strand.
AAATTGATTACAATTTCTAGAGAGTAATATCTGATACAAACTTACAACTATAATTGAAAATTTTAGATCTTAATGTTAGTGCTCCATTTTGCTTGGCTTATACTCATTGCAGCTCTAATAGCTTGTTCACCCTTCAAGAATTCATCTCCTAGATCCTTCTTGCTTAAAATTCCATTGCAAACTCTTCTCTTAGGTCACTTGATGAAGCAAACCCTTATGTCTCCTTCTCCCTTAGGTTCTCACATATGACAACCTTTTCTTCATGACCAGCCATCCTAATTATAGGAAATTAAGATTTTTTATTTCTCATTCTCTATTGTCCATTTTAGGGTTAAATAAGATACAATGTATCTACCCCATATTACATATCTCTTCTTGAAACTTCTCCTTCAATCCTCTTTAGATTCTCCTATAAATAGTTTACATAGAATTCTATGCCACCATCTCATCATCTTTATCTTCCACTTGCTTCACAAAATCCAAGAAAAAGACTTGTTAGCTTAGATTCATTGAATCTACAATCTTGAAAATAATGTAGTAGCTCAACACTATCTTATTTCTGATGCTCGACACATATTGGGTTACTGAACATCGTATATGAAATCACTGGATAGAAACTAAAGTGTACCGGTGCTTGGAACTAACTAAAATTTACTCAAATCAACTAACTTGCTCAACATCTACTTGAATTTGCATTCATTTGGCTCTGACTAATTTTCTACTCGGCTTGCACTAACTTTTCTCGGCACCTACTATCGACTCAATCAAGCTTAGTAGATACATTTTGTATTAAATGTTCTTTTATTCTTTCTTAATGTAGCCAATATTCGTAACCTTAAATAGATAATCAATGCATCATGTTACCACTATCTTTATTGATCCTTGTATGTCATTACATAAGCATAACTCAACCTTTCCTCTAGGTTTTGTTACATCTTATTGACCAAATCCTCCTCATCAATCAACTAAGTGATAGTACTTGAATCTTATAAGAAATGATCTTAGCAAAAAATAGTAGGTTTAGTAGGTTTGACATCAATGACAAAACAATGATTGAAACATGAATATCAATCTCTCTCTTTGTCAATCTTACTACATCATTTTTAACAATCTCCCTCTTTAGCATTGATGGAAAACCAAACTGATCAACCCAAAAACAATCAAATGATGAACATCTTCTTCAATCAATCTAACTAGGTTAAAATAACAAGACAATACCAAAATAAATTTGTCAGCATTACTCCCTCTATCAAAAACTTCCATCTTCTGATAAGGTTACAAAAACACTTTCTTATAACTCACTCTAAGTTTCTTCACTTATATATCCCTTTGACTAGGTAGATCAGGATTTCTCCCTATTTTTTGTACTTTCTCCCTCTCTGATTAGAAATATCAACAATATCAACATATCATTATCTCTTTGTTAGAAATATTTTATTGTCTTCCTCTCTGGATGTCTCCCTCTTTAGTAATACTATTGATTAGCAACATTATCTCCCTCTTTGACAAAAATGCCAAAGACATATACCAAAAACTTTGTCATCTTTAAGACATGCAGACATGAACTTGTTGAATTTCTCTAGCTTCTCCAATTGCACCCTTTGTCACCTTACTATTGACTGATTTGGATATTTCAGCTCTTTGTTTACTTTAGATAGATCCTAAAGTAAGATCCTTTGCATCAATTTGTAACATATGGCAATTAGCTGATTTGATGTAGGGCACTCCCCTTGTTACTTAGATAGCCTTATATGGGGGTATCACCCCTAATTTACCTCTTAGATACTCATGAGCATCCTTACATAATGCTTTTGTGAAGATATCAACAATTTTCTCCTTTGTGTTAACATATTCCATCATCACCTCTTTATTTTGGACTAACTTTCTCACATAATGATACTTTATTGCAATATGCTTAGTCTTTGTGTGCATCACTAGATTCTTTGATATGTTTATAGCACTCATATTATCACAATAAAGTGTCATAGTTTCATTCCTTTGAGTATCTTTTTGATCCATACAATGTTTGTATAGTTTACAACAACAACAACATATTCAACTTTAGCATTAGACTATGAGGTGTAGTTTTGTTTCTTACTAGTCCATGTAACTAGCCTTTTTCTTAAGAGAAATGCTCCTCCACTAGTGCTCTTTATGTCATCAATGTTTCTAGCCTAGTTAGCATCAGTGTAGGCTCTCAATTCAAATTTCTCATTCTTCTTTTAGTATAGACCAAACTTCTATGTTCCTTTTAGATATCTCATTATTCTCTTCACAACCATTAAGTGATTCTCCCTAGGATTAGTAGAGAATATTGCAACTATCCCTATAGATAATGCAATGTCAAGTCCGCTATGTACAACATATTGCAACTTCCCCATAATAGACCTGTATAATGTTTGATTCACCTTAGTTGAATCATCGTTCTTTGATAACTTGTGTGCTATCACCATAGGTCTGCTATGTACAACATATTGCAATTTCCCAATCATAGACCTGTATAATGTTTGATTCATCGTAGTTGAATCATCATTCTTTGATAACTTGTGTGCTATCACCATAGGTGTACTTACTAGTTTTGAAAAATCCAATCCAAAAGTCTTCAATATCTCTTTCACATACTTTGACTGAGAGATGTATATACCATAATTCATCTAATATACTTGCAAATCCACAAAAAAATTGATCTTTTGAAACATAGACATTTCAAATTCTTGCTTCATCTAATTTGCAAAACCCTTAGATAAAACATCTTGACCTCCAAATAGGATATCATCAACAAAAATTTAAGATATCAAAATACCTTTTCCTTTATCTATCTTCATATATAGAATGTTGTTATTGCAATACCCTAAAATTGGTACATTACCATATTAACCAACTTTTTTTTATTCAACTATTCTTAAGTTCTATTTTACTAGGCAATTCTAATTCTGATAATCACTACTTGACCTAGGTGTCAAATGCAAAAAACCCTAAGTTTAATTAATCACACTATTTATTTAATTCTTAAGTATCGACTCAAATTAGCTAGATAAACTTGTTGATTTAATTTAATTTAATTATTAGTGTTCTACATTAATTAAGTTAAAATCACCTCTTTAGCTAATGTACAAAGGAATTAAACACATTTAATTTAATAAGATATCTCCTCTTTTTAATTATTCAATTAATTAAAGTTATTCATATATGAGGTCATATTCTATTTTATCAAATTAAATATTCTTGAGAAGGGATTAACTCAAATTATCACTAGAAAAAGGAACTAGCCAACTCCTTTTATCACTCAAAAAAAATTTAGTCAACTCCTTTTATCACTCAAAAGGCAATTAGTTATCCCCTTTTATCACTCAAAAGGCAATTAGTTATCCCCTTTTATCACTTAAAGGAAACTAGTTAACTCCCTTTTCATGAGGAAGTTTCCTTTATGACTAGCTCTCCTCTTCAATCTTAATCATCCATTCTAATTAATCTTGACTATCGATCATCTCTTGGATTCTATAAAAGAAACTCTCCATTCCTCATTACAAAAAGGTAGAATTTTGGAATTTTTGTCGAACTTATGCTAGAATTCTAGCACGTCTTGCCCACATTGTCATAGCTTTATTTCTTGCATTATCATATCATTTAGATTTTAAATATGAATCAATTTAGCACATTATGCTCTTTCATTTCTTAGCTTAATTGCATTCCATGTAGTGTAATTTACATTCTAATTTAGCTAAAATCCTTCCTTCTAGAGGTTTGGTTGGCTACTTCTCATTCTGAGATCAAAGGCATAATCCTTCTAGTTGGAAGGCAATAGGTCAATTTGTCAAACTATTTTAGATGAACAACACCATATTCATTCTGGGATGGTTTCACATATAATGACAGTGTTGAAGTGTATGTGAGGATTTGAGGCCTACATTTCACACACACATTTTTGGCACACACTGTGGGGCTCAAAAATTCAATTTTTTTTGGCCTCATTTTCTCTGTCTGCTACATTTTTATTATTCTATCACTTTTATCCATATAGCTTTCCAATTTTTCATGTGAGAAATCTCATTTTTGTACGAAGACAAAGATTTTGCATCCTCCTTTACACATTCTCATGCAAAAGGGTGCATAAGTGCACTATTTTTTTTTGTAGTGCACATCACTTCTTCACATGGGTATGTGTATGATTTCATGCAGAATTTTGCAACAAGTACAATTTCCAAAATTTAGATTTATCATTATGTGTTTGACTAATGGTGTTTTCTGAAGCACTTTATTTTTTATTTATAGTTTTCAAACATCTTAATAGTGGTTTGCATGATATTTTAAATTTTTTTAAAAAAATTAAACAAAAAAAAAAAAAGATTTTTGATGTTTTCATACATTTTAACATTTTCTAATCTATTTTATTGGTATAAAAAACAATAAAAAAAGTTAAATTTTATTTTCCCATAGTTAAACTTCCGTTTGACTTATGGTCTTTTGTGAAGCATTTTATTTTTGATTTCTAGTTTTGAGATAGCTTTACAATGGTTTATAGGGTGCTGGATGAAGACATCTTTTATCCAAACACTTCAAACATTTACTGACTGTGTGAATGCATGATGCTTGTTAAAGATACACATGATGAAGACTTATTTCAAACCCACTTAAAATGTTGTGTTTACTTTATTGCATTCCACAAATAGTATATATAGGGCTTGCAAAATTTGTAGGGTGCAAGATAGGGGAATAGGGGAATATGCTCTTTACCAATTGGGGGTCATGACCTAGGGTAAATTAGGAACCTAGAAGCCTATGAAAGATAACATTTGAGGGATGCAAGCAAGTTAGTGGTTCTCCCAAATAAAGCCTTTAATGAATAGATGATGACTTCCTTTTAGGGGATCAAAGTTTTGGAATAGGCCAAGGTGGGATCGATTAAGCTAACTTAGTGATTAACATGTCTTATGTGTTTGGGCAAGGAAATGAAGTAGAGGAGCACACTCTTTCCCCTTGAGGGAAATCAGAAACTTGGACCCTTAGATCCAAACCATCAATTCGAGTCATCCTTTAAAGGGCCTGCAAGATCAATCCAACCTCTAGGAATGACCAAAGTGAGCACACTCCTTTCACTAAGATTCCACCTCACTCTAATAAAGAAGCTTTGTTGAGTGAAAGACTCCAAAGCCATATTAATTTCCTCTTCTTAATTCTGATATCACATATCAAGAAGAGGCTCTATAAACTACATTGGTCAGTGTCAGCCCCAGTCTTACTAGTCAAGTGTGTGCACTTACAGATGCTAGTGCAGGTTGCTAGCCTCAACTATGCTTGTGAAGCCACTAGGGATTAATATGAATGGAAGCCAAGTAAAAACTTCTTAGTTAGTTGCTACCCAATTCACCTCCAAAAGGAGGCATAATCTTTGTACAAGGAGGGGGAAGAATCTCTCCTATACAACTCACCATAGGCATGAAACTGGGCATTGGAAGGTGGTATACATGCTTGACCCCTACCACAAGAGTGTTCATTCAGTACATATGTTATTGAGCCCTTTGAATACACCAAAAAAATTAGCACCCTCTAGGGGGTGACATGACTATGTGAGGTGCATGCATGCACATAATTTTTGGGACAAAGGTTTTTCCTTCTCTACCAATTTTCTATTTTAGGGATAAAAGCATGTTTGTTATTAAGTCTCTAAAGATTTTCCAAACCTATCAAACAAACTAAAGGTCCAGACTCCCCCACCCCTTTGAGTTGCTGTGTCCTCAATTAGGTTGTTTGAAACTACTAATTGCATCCTGTATTTATTTGAAAACCAACTATCTTGTTCAAAACAACCAACAATTTATCCAAAATTGTTTGAAACTTGCAAAATCTCTTCAAAATTTAGTCTGTGTCTTTTCTCATGGTTCCTTGGGAATCCTCACATGGAATTTTACCTATGAATTGTGATGGGGACACAACCCAAGAACAGAATGGAACCAACAGAAAGGGAAAATTATATTAACTGAGAAAATAAGCTGGTACAAATAGTACAGAGAAAATTAACTTCAAAACATGCCCTAAGGGCTTACAATAGCATAAATCTAGAGAATATTTCTCCTTTTAGCACTTCCTCTCAAACTCCGCTCCGAACTGCCTTTTACAATGCCAAAAATTTCCTTAGATAGACCCTGGAGGGTTAAGGACTAGGAGTACATTCTAGAAAGTGCTAGTAGGCATCCATCAACAAAATAGAAGGTTCCAGAAGTTGCGTTAGAAGTCGGTGCAAATCTAGAAGAATCCAGAAATGGTAGTCGAACTTTCGGGAGGCATAACTTTTGAACCGTAGCTCTGATTGATGAACCGTTTATATTTTTGAAAAGCTCTCGAAGCGCTCTATAGCCCTATGGACCAGCTTCACTCTTCCACCATTTTTTGACCCTTTTTGAGATCATTTAATGCCCCAAACCTAAATTTGAAGCATTCTTAAGAGGTCTCCAAAACCTAAAAAACTGCAATAACTTTCAAACCGTGGGGCCTATTGACCTGATTCTTTTTTTGGAATGCTCTAAATCATTATTACATTCATCTGGCCAATTCACACCTTCTAGTTTACCGAAATGATGGCCCAAATACATGCTCCTATTTTTTTAGGATTTTCAAATGCACTGATAGTTGAACTATGAGAGTTGGAACCTTTATTTGAGCCAAATGGGTATCCAAAAATGTAAAGACATGAAACAAAAACTAAGTCTAAGTACTTTTTTTTGGGTGACACAGGATTGCCCTTATACCTCTGGATGCTCCTGCATCAAATTGTGAACTTTTTCTATCAAACCTACCTACATTCTAAATTTGGTCTATTATCTACAACATTTTACCTCTTCTAATTCTATGAACAGTGTCAAACAGAGGCTTCTTGCTTAGCTAATGACTTATGCATTACACACAAACTAGTTTTGTCTCTTATTTACTTTATCCTTGGTCTTTTGTGCTTGTTATACTTCATCTTATGATAGTCATAATATTTGGCTGTTCTAGCCATTACTTAGACAACTTGTACCTTAGTATATAGTACACTTACCTTAATTTTTGAGACTATGCTCTAGTGTGGTCCTTGTTTAGGTGGAAACATATTTTATCCCCAGAGACCTAGATCAGGTAGAGATAGGGGTACTAATTGTGACAGAGGTCACTCTTCAATTCATACATGGTTTATCTCTAGTCCATTTAGTGAGGAATCTTCATTATCCCCCTCACATGTCAGATCATCTTGAGTTCAGAGAACATTCTCTATAATCTAACAACAAACTAAGAACCCCTTGTATCAAGAGGATCTTGAAACTAGCAAAGGTCATACATCTCTAAAAAACATAGCTGAATTCTTATTCACAAAACCTTTTCAACCAAAATATACTAAAACTCATCACATCCCTAAAATAGTTGAACAAGAACCAGAACATGGAGAACTAAAATAGATTGGGAACCTTTTACTGACGAGAATGAAGAAGAGGTAGAAATACTCCCTGAGCATATTCAAAAATGTCATAGAGATAAAAACTTCCATAAGGTCATGAAATCTTCCTTAATGAAGAGAAAGAGAAATACTTTCTCAAATTTGCTCAAGAGGGAACCAAGCTATCTCATCACTTCAATGTTGAAACTATCATTACACCTAAAGAGGAAACTAAAACTTCCAAATTACAAAAGAAACTAAAAGTCATGCAAGACTAGTTAGCTCAAATGATGTGTGATAAAGATAAACCTACAAAAACATATACCTTAGGTGCTCTTTGTCCATTTCCTTTTGACAAGAGTATAGACATGCCTCCTTTTCCTAGAGGAGTTGAGTTACCTGAGTACAATAAATACTTTGGAACTATTGATCCCCAAGATCATTTTCAAGAATTTGGTGCCTTGTCTATGAAATTTATGCACAATTAGACATATCTCATGAGTCTATTCCCAAGAATTCTAGGTGGTTAGGCTATGGAGTGGTTCCAATGTTTTTATATTAGTATCAAAATATTCAATGAGATTGCTAACTTGTTTGTCCAACATTACTCTCACAACAGACAACACCCAGTTAATATTCGAGACTTGTGCAACATTAAACAAAGAGTTGGGGAACCTTTCCTCACATTCCTTCAGAGATGGAGAAAACTTTATACCAAATACTCACTCAAAATCCTAGAAACAAAGAAACTTGACTTCTTTATGGATAACCTCCTACCTAATTTTGGGTTTAGAATTCAACTTCAAGGTCCATGTACCTTTGAAGACATTGTAACGCAAGCTATCTGAAAAGAGGAATTCATGGTCAAAAAGGGTAAAATAGCCTTTCAAAATAACACTAAACAAGGGTTGACCTCTAATAAAGAAAATTCCAGATATATGAACAAAAATTGAGAGGTTGTACATGACAAAGTTGTTGGAAACATTACTCCTAAACCTACTAAGGTAGTGTTCAATCTTACATATAATATTAGAGCATCGAAGAATATTGAGAAACCTCCTTGTAACAATAAGAAATTTGAGAAAAAACTAAGGAACTCATGGGCTACATGCCCTAAATGAGACTTTACACCTCTTGGTGAACCTTTAGACGTAGTTTAAAAGACCTTGTTACAAAAAAAACTCATTTCTCCATTGCAAAATTCTCATCCTTATGATCTGCAACCATGGCTGCCATGGTGGAATGAAAATTCATTTTTTGAATACCACCAAAAAAAAGGTCACAAAACTAGTAACTATATCAACTTGTTTCACAAAATCCAGAACCTAATAGATGATGGTGACATTATAGTGGATGGACATAACAAGAAATTAGATCACAAGTCTTTCAAGTATCCATTCCCTCACTACAAAAAAGGAGGAAACTCAAAACCAAAACCTAGCAACAAGGTCAACTATACATACTCTAACAATGATGATGATATAGTCCATAGGGTTGAACCAGTTAGTGTTGAGTATTGTGACATTATCACCATCAAGGGTAAACAAGATAAAACTAAACCTAAGACACCATTTTTCTTAAGAGGTCCTACTTCCAACACATCTAACAATGAGTCATCACAAACTTTTGCCAATGTTGTTACAGATTCTCACACCAAGTTAGTATTCAAAGGCCATGTGCCTTCTACTCCTAAGATAGGACAACATAGAGAAAAACCACTTGCTGGTCCATTCGGCAAAGGAAAAAAACTTGCTAGTTGTAGTATACTTAATCAATTACAATGAACAAATTCTCAAATTATGATCTTTGAACTACTCAAAATCTTGCTTTCCCATAGGTAGATTCTCGACAATGCCCTCATTGAGGCAAGTGTCCCTCAAGATCTTAATCATGAGAGGTTCCAATCTATGGTAGGTCATCTAACTTCACCTTACTATATGACCTTCTCTAAGGAAGACAACAATTCACTAAATCACCTACATAATCAACCTATACATATTGAGGTCATGATACACCAGAAACATGTCTGATGCATGCTTATCAATAATGGAGCTAGTTTGAATATTGTCTTTGCTACTTTTCTTAGAAATTATAATATTATGAAGAGTCTGTTGACACTTTTCATAAGATAACTATCAAAGCATATGATGAAGTTGAATGCAAGTCTTTGGGTCTTGTTGTGTTACCTCTTTAGGCTGGTCCTGTCAAAAGGGATGTCACTTGTCAAGTCCTGGATATGCCCATATCTTACAATATTCTACTAGGAAACCATGGATACATGAGATGTTGATTGTACCTTCCACTTATCATCAATGTATAAAGTTCCCATTTCACAACTTTGAAGTCACTATACCTAAAAGTACTAGCTATACCTGTAACATGTTGAAATATGCTGTAAAATTCATACTTTCTAATAGAGAGTCTACAGATTACCATGATAACAAGCTAAAGCAAATTGATAATTCACTAAAGCTAAAAGAAACTGGAATGGGTGAATATCAAATATAACCTTTTCTATCTTTGACATCTCTTCCTAAATCTCCTCATCATTATGGGAGACCATTTGAAGAAGAAGACCTTTTGTGTTGGCAACTCAAACCAATTATAATGGTAAATTTGTTAAAGCTACTATACCTCTCAAGGAGGAATGTAAAAATAGATCTATTGCTACATGGATATATAAAGGGGAAACTCTACTGGACCTAATAGAACATTCTTGCAAGATTACTCCTGAAAAATATGGTCTAGGTCTTAGACTCATGAAACACTTTGGCTACAAGGGAACTAGTCCTATTGGCTGCAAAAAAAATGGTTTGATTGATCTTGTCAAAGAGATAGATAGAAGGAATCAAGATACATCTAGTCTAGGCTTGAAAAAGATTCCCTTCCATCTAGGGATTAACCAATTTATACTAGAACCTGAGTGTTCATTTGAAAGTGAGTCACAAGTGGAGTTAGATGATCATGAAAACAACACTGATGATAAAGATTCTTATCCTTATCCAATTCTTATGGATCTTGCTAAATTATTTGTAGAACTAGACAACTTTGTACCATGAGTTAGTACCATGGATGGTGATAGTGATTCTTTTGATGACACTGCTGATTCTCCCCATACTCAACAAGAACAAGGAGAGTCAAGTCATACTTTAAACATTGAGTACCTTTGTAAAAATCTATATTATGAAGGAGAATTTGTTCCTATCACCATTGGAGAATTCTACAGTCTATCTCCTTGTAGCATAGATTCCTAGTAGGTGAATTATCTCATTTTTTCTTGAAGTAGGTGAATTATCTAGGGTTAGGTTAGATGAGTCTTATCCAACTAGTGTCCTTGAGTCTTCGATTGATGATGTTAGTGCTCAAATGCATTTGAACACAATTGTAGATGAAGTCACTCTAGGTCTTGAATTGCTTGTCCAAGCATTTCATGATTATATAGTGAACAGTATTGAACCTATCACTTCTCTTTCACTCACCTATCCCAAGCTGATAGAATAGAATTATAATGCATCTAGTCAAGTCCCTACATTCTAGAATGACTATGCTCTTTCCTACTATGTAAATGTTGTTGAACCTATGAAATCTTCCACTAGTGAAAAAAGTGTCACCGTGACTGAAGCTGACATCAAATATCTCAATCATACAATCAAGAAGAAAAGAAATAAAAGGTTTGATGGTGGAAACCACATTGTGGCAATGTTAGAACCTAAAAATGTAAAGAAAAAAGATGTATAGAAGAGTGAAAACCTCTCTAAGGTAGTTGTGGATGAGATATTTGATGCACTTCATAGTCATTTCTAGGAAAGGTCATTAGTGTTGATAGAGCCAATGTAGCCAATCAACTTGGGAACAAAGGAATAAGCTCACATGATACATCTTACATAGTCACTATCTCCAGAGGAAAAAGAAAAATTCATTGCTTTCTTCCAAGAGAACAAGATAAAATTTGCATGGACATACTCAAATATGCCAATATTAGATCCTAATCTCATAATGCATCACTTGTCCATTGCACCATGAGTTGAACCAGTCAAACAAAAGCTTAGAAAAATGCATCCTCATGTTGTATTGCTTGTCAAAGTTGAATTGGAATTTTTTTGATAGCTGGTTTCATCTGAGTTATTGATTATGTTGAATAAATATCAAACATCATTTCGGTCTCCAGACATGACAAATCTAATAGAGTCTGTACATATTTCCAAGATCTAAACTTAGCATGTCTAAAGGATGATTTTCCACTCCCCAACATTGATATGATAATGGATATTATGGTAGGATATGAAATATACTCACTCATGGATGAATTTTTTGGTTTTAATCAGATCAAAATTGCAACGGAAGATTAGGAAAAGACTACTTTCACTAGTGCATGACAAACTTTTTGTTGGAATGTGATACCATTTGGCTTGAAAAATGATGGTGCCACATATCAAAGGGTAGTAACTAAAATTTTTTATGATATGATGCATAATACCACGGAGGACTATGTGGATGATACCTTGGTTAAGAGTGCAAAATGTAACACTCATCTTCAAGATTTGGGACCAATCCTAGATCACATGGAGAAATTCAGTTTGAGACTTAATCCCAAGAAATGTGCATTTGGTGTAACATTAGGGAAACCACTGGGCTACATTGTGTCTGCAAAAGGAATCAAGGGAAATTTAGAGAAAGTTCATGCAATCATGGACATGCCTCCACCTTTTAATATCAATAAGATGAGAGGCCTACAAGGAAGACTTCAATCCATTCCTAGATTCACTTCACAACTAGTAGATAGGTCACAACCTTTTACCAAGACTCTGCATAAATGTGTGAAATCCAACTGGATTTAAGACTATGAGGAAAGCTTAACATAGATAAAGAAATACCTTGCTAATCCACTAATATTAATGCCTCCTATTTATGGGAAGCCTCTTATTTTGTATATTTCAGCAACAAAGTCATCTTTGGGTATCTTGCTAGCACAAGAAGACAATGATAATAAGGAAAGAGCTCTCAACTATCTGAGTTGCACACTATTTTCTTATGAAATAAATTATAGTATCATTGAGAAGGCTTCCTTCGTAGTTGTCTTTTCTTCTCAGAAGTTGAGACATTCCATGCTTGCTCATACTATGCAACTGATTGCTAAAATTAATCCACTAAAGTACTTACTCAGCAAGGCAACTCTAATAGCAAGATTGGCTAAGTGGGTCATAATATTAAGTGAGTTTTATATTCAGTATGTCGAATGAAAGTCTATCAAAGGACAAGCAATTGTTGATTAGTTAGCTGAAGCACTAATGTAGAGTCTCCTTCCACTCAACATTGATTTTCTTGATGAATCAATTCTAACGATTACACATCAAAATTGGGTGATGCTCTTTTACAGTTCTTTCATACAACAAGGATTAGGTGCCAGACTCTTGTTCATCACACCATAGAGGTACTCACTACCTAAGGCATACAAGATTCTATTTCCTTGTACAAATAATATTGCAAAGTATGAAGCTCTCATTAATGGCATGAAGATTGAAGTTGAAAGGAGAGTGGATCAATTGAACATCTTTGGTGATTCACAACTTATAATCAATTAGGTCAATGATGTATATCAGACAAAGGATGAGAAATTGATCCCTTATAAGGGCATGATGGATGACTTGAAGAAATAATTTTCTCATATCACTTTTCAATAGATTCTCTGAGAAGACAAAAAAGCAGTTGATACCATGGCTACTCTAGCTTCTTTCTTATAAATGCCAAAAAATGATCTTTGACACAAGTTCCTGGTGGAAATGTTACTCTACCCTACTTATGAATCTCTCGAATCTAGGATGATCTATTATATTGTAGGACACAACTCATCCTACTACCACAACATATACTCTTACTTGCATGACCAAACCATTCTAGAAAATCTAACTTGGAATGAAAGATGTCACCTTATCTGTAATGCTTCACAATATGCTATTATTGCTAAAAATATTTTTAGGTGTCTAGAACATGATAAGTCCAAATGTGAACTAATAGATGTACACGAGGGAATTTTCATATCTCACTCAAATGGCTTGATACTAACTCATAAACTTATTAGAGTTGGTTATTATTGGTCAAATATGGACCAAGAGGTGATCAAATATACTAAGTCATGTGATCAATGCTAGATCCATGGGAGTTTGATTCATGCTCCAGCTAGAGATCTCATTCTATTTGTTACACTATGGCCATTTCAACAATGGCCCTTGAATCTCATGGGTCAGATTCACCCATCCTCTTCAAATGGACATAAGTTTAGCATTATTGCTGTAGACTACTTCACTAAGTGGGTAGAGGTAGTCCCTCTTTTCATAGCAAATAGAAAAACTATAGCTTTTTTCATTATGCAATACATCATATGTAGGTATGGTGTACCTTCCTCTATTATTACTAACAATGGAGGACAATTTAAAAATAAGGATCTTAAGGAGTTGTGTAAAAAGTTTAGAATCATGCAACACTGATCTTCAATTTATTACCCCTAGGGTAATGGTCAAGCAGAAGCATCCAACAAGGCAATCCTTAAGATTTTGCATTGTACAGTTAGTAAATCTGCAAGGGACTAGAACCTTTAGATTAATCTAGCTTTATGGGCTTACAAAAAAAGTATTAGAACTCCAACAGGTACAACACCCTTTGCTTTAGTATATGGAGTGGATGGTATACTTCCCATTGAGGTTGAGATTCCTACTTTGAGAATCTCCATGAAGGGCCTCATTACTAATGAAGACTATAGAATATCTCAGCTTCAAGAGCTAGAACTATTAGATGAACATTGGCAAGAAGTGTGTGATCATCTTCGAGCTTATCAATAGCATATGTCTAGAAGTTACAATAAGAAAGTTAAGCCACATGACTTCCAACTAGGTGATCTTCTTCTAAGAGAAAACCCTAAGAATCAGTAACAAAGAGTACAAAAGGGGAAGTTCAAACCCAATTGGCTTGGTCCCTACATTGTCACTATAGTGTTTGGATCTTATGCTTACCAACTTTTTATAGCCAAGGGAGATGTGCTCAAGGAACCCATCAATACTCTCCACCTGAAGTAGTTCTATAGCTGATCTAATCTGAAAAGTTCTCTATATATAATTAAATGTCCTAAAAAAATTCTTAAAATTGCAAAAATTCCTGAAAAAAATCAATGCCTTGGTGAAAACCTAGCAATAGGTGCCTTTGTAATACCAAAATAAAAATAAAAATACAAAAACATCAAAAAGAGAAATATACAAAAAAAATTGAAAAACAATAAAAAAAAGTGCCATTGATGAAAATTTGTCAATCAGGTATCATGGTAGCAAAAAAAAGAATTTTTGCCAAGAAGGTGAAAAACTAGTAAATAGGCACCTCTTGTTCCCAATATTATATCTTACAATGCATCTTCTAGCTCATGTACAATTGCTTTCCTACTTTAGTTTGTTGCTTTCACTCATGTATCCATGGATTGAATATTGTCATAACTCAGGGGCAGCACCTTACAATGACATGTAATATCTCTCATGTCTGTCACCAGTTGTTCTAACTATGTCTACCTACTATCGCTTGTGTTACTTTTGAGATTCCTCTCATGGAAAATCTCATAAGCGTCTGTCACCAGTTGTTCTGATCATGTTTGCCTACTATTTCTTGTGTCACTTTAGAGATTCCTCTCATGGAAAATCTCTTAAGCATCAGTCACTAGTTGTTCTAATTGCATCGGCCTACTGTCGCTTGTGTCACTTTAGATATTCCTTTCATAGAATATGTCTCACATCAATCATCAGTGGTCCTCACTGTGTCTGTCTATTGTTGCCAATGTCACTTTTCAAGATTCCTCTCACGAAAAAAATTCTTTTGTGATAGTCACCAATTGTTCTAACTACATCCACCTACTATTTTTGATTAGATAAACAAGTTTTATAGGGAACCTAAAACCCAAAAGTTAGTACATAAGAAGGCTGATAATAAGCATGAAAGCCCAGCCAAAAAAGTTTAAGTTCAAAGGTTGATAATAAGCATTAAGCCCAACCAAAGGAAAAAGTACTGAGAAAAGACTAGGAAAAGGAAACAAACAAAGCCACGGCCAAAAGCCAGCACAAAAAGCCAAAAGACAATGAAAAACAAAAGAATAGGCAAGAGTCATTCCTCATTCTTTCACTCTAGATCCTGCATCACCTGAGCAGCCTCAAAGGCCTATTGATTCTCCTCTATTTCCATCTGTTGCCCTCTTTGATTCCCCTAGTTCTGTGTAGGAGTGGAGTTGTCCTTTGCAAGGTCATCCTCCATTCTAGCCTCATCTCTGTCATTTCCATCCTCATCCTCATGCGTTTCTCTATCTTTGATCTAGCCCATGAGATAAATGATGTTGTTGTTGATGGAGCTTAACAAGGAAAACATCTAGTTGGCAAGGTTGTGATTGTAGTTTTCAAGATTGTGTATCCTCTATTATGCCAAAGTGAGCCTATCAGTCAAATCTGTCCTCCTATTGGCATCCATTCCTTCCCTTGTTTCTTCAATGTGTTTCACCTGGTCTTTAACCTCCTTGAGCTCTTGGAAGAGCCACTTGATTGACCTAAAATTATCAATCATGCTGTTGCGAGCATTATTTAACAGATTCATCCCTGTCTCCCTGGCTCTGTCTGAAATAGCCACAATCATCGAATCAATTAATTCTTCTAGCCGTTGGTCTTCTTGATTATCCACTAGGATTTGGGGATAATTGGCCTCCCTAAAGATTCCCATTTTGGTGGTCTTGACATTGAAATTAATCCACGCTTTCCTCCTATCATTGGTTTGCACTTCCCCTGACTCATACCAAGCTTTCTCCTCTTTCTGATCCTCAGGGTGGAGATGGACAGGAGAAAGGTGTAGCGCAGATGTCTCCTCATTATGAGAGCGAACATCCTCCAGGCTCTCCCTCTTGCGCTTCTTCCTTCCACTATCGACCATTATTTCCTCCTGCTTCTCCTTTACCACATCCTCAAACTCTGGATCCTCCTCATCATCGTTGCTTCCCTCCTTAGCCTTCTCAGCCTATTGTTGCTCATGTCACTTTTTGAGATTCCTCTCATGGAAGATCTCTCTCACATCAGTCACTAGTCATTCTAACTATTTCTATCCAATGTTGCTCAATTTTCCTACAGAGGTTGTTCTTACTAAAGATTCCTCTTTGAATTTAGTCACTAGTTGTTCTAACTATGTCTATCTACTATTGTCACCCTACTAAAGAGATTTATTTCATACATGTTCTGCACATTGACACTTGACATCAATCCTATAACATAGAAAATGAACTCAAAAATGTTGAATCTATTTGAGATATGCTAAGCTTTTCTTTATTTCTTTTTCTTTTTCTTTATCATGTCTCTTTGAGTGACTCAATGATGTCTCTTTTGACTAGCGAAGCAAGGATTGGGGTTATGATCTTTTCTTTGTCTTCTATTTGTAGTTTAGTTCCAATGATTTGAAGCATCCATATAAAGAGGGGTGGCCACTATAAGAGCCTCCATCTCGTATTGGATGGCCATGTGTACCTCGACTCCTTTTATATGGATTCTTCATTGAAGTTGGTTCTTTTCCTTCCTTGTTTGTGTGAATTATCTATGCTATAATAACTACTGCTACCCATCCTACTAAGTGAATGTATGGGTCATTGTGAGTATACTAAGCACACTTCTATCTTAGTTTACGAATGCAAGGGTCATTGCAGATAGAATACTCATTGATTACTTAGCATAAGAAGCATCTCTTATGTGTCCAGTGTGTTTGCACACATGAAACGTTCTGGTCATCCTAGCATTTATGCATTGATGCTTATGTTAACTTGCTATATTAGAAGGGACAAATGTTCTGGTCATTCTAGCTTCTTGTGCCTTGAATGCTTGTATTTAATCATGAAAAAACTAGAATAGATGTCCTATTCATATACCTATGATTTCAATGTTAGTGGGGATTTTATGATGTATAGGATTCCACTCTATGCTCAGTGATGATAATTGTTGAAGCTTGGTAACACAACCTATGGTTGTATCTAGTATAAAGTTGCATTACACACTCCACTTGCATAAGCACATGGTTTGATCACTTCTTTACTTGCATCCTTCGTAATGAGGAGTTGTTGGTTTCTTCAAAGTATCATGTTTCTTCATGACTATACAAATGACTGATTAATCACCCTCTTGGCTAGTTTGGATGCTCCGAACTCATTTTTAGGATTGAATTCAAAATCTGACACACTTAAATAGATCAAATTCACATTGTAAAATTTTGGGACTAACATGATTGAATACTTCTGTAGTACATTTTTTGATACTTTGTGAATCTCTGAATCATTTCAAATCACATTTTTCCTCAAATTTTACAAAAAAAATTACAAAAAGTCAATTGTGGTCAATCTTTGGTCAAACTTGGTCTTTTGGACATCAAAATCACTTCAGATTGACTCCAAATTTTCTTCTGATTGTTCTGATATTTTCGCTATTCTTTGAAAGCCCATATTTCTTGTATATCTTTTGATATACTACACTACATCTTATTTCTAGTGTGTCATGTTTTGATTTCGCTCCCCAAGGGGTAGGATGATTACATCATTGAATCTAAATTTCAAATCAATATGTATCTTATTTCCTCATTAGTAAGGGCATCTTGTCCATTCTATCTAGAATCATTTACCATCTATCTTATCTTTTCATCACCTAATCAATCTTATAATATTTCTAGTTAGAGTTTAATGGATAGGTATTAGGAAATTCTAAACCCTAACTCCTGAGGATCAAATCTTGTTCTAAGGATGATTCTATGACTCATGATTAGATCTTACTACCTTTTATGGACTAGTATTTAGGTATTCTATTTGGGCTCTAGGGAATTAAGCTCCATTCTAGAGATAATTCCAAATTCTTTCTAAGGGTTAAGCTTTGTTCTAGAGATAATCCTAACTTTTTGCTAAGAATTAAACCTCTTTCTAGGGATAATTCTATGAATCATGATTAATCATATCATCTTTTAAAGGACAGGTATTGGGACAATCTAAACCCTGACTCTTGAGAATTGAGTCTCATTTTGGGAACAATTCTATGAAATCTGACAAACTTTGTGCTATCAATTTTGATATCTAGGTGTTCTATCTAGATCGCTTAAGGTTAATCTTTTTTTTGGAGATAACTTTTAGAAGCTTATCAACTTTGGTATCTAGGTGTTCTATCTAGATCCCTTAAAGTTAAGCTTCATTTTGAAGATAACCTTTAAAAGCTTATCAATTTTGGTATCTAGGTGTTCTATCTAGATCCCTTAAGGTTGAGTTTTGTTCTAGAGATAACCTTTAAAAGCTTATCAATTTCATTGTCTAGGTATTCTATCTAGATCCCCTAAGGTTAAGCTTCATTCTAAAGATAATCTTAAAAAGCTTATCAATTGGTCCTCGTATTATCAATTTCAAAACCAATCTCATTTCTTGATTTATGCTTCATACTTCTAATTTCTTTGACTTGAATGTGTTTCTCACACATTCATTCAAAGAGGGGCAAATGTAATACCCCAAAATTGGTAAATTGCCATATTAACCAACTTTGGTTTATTCAACTATTCCTAAGTCCTATTTTACAAGGCAATTATAATTCTAATAATTTCTACTTGACCTAGGTGTCAAATGCAAAAAACCCTAATTTGCATTAATTACATTATTTATTTAATTCTTAAGTATCAACTCAAATTAGCTACATAACCTATTGATTTAATTTAAATTAATTATAAGTGTTCTACTTTAATTAAATTAAAATCACATTTTTAGCTAATGTATAAAGGAATTAAATACATTTAATTTAATAAGATATCTCCTCTTTTTAATTATTGAATTTAATTATTCAATTAATTAAAGTTATTCAGATATGAGGTCATATTCTATTTTATTAAATTAAATATTCTCAAAAAGGGATTAAATCAAATTATCACTAAAAAAAAGAACCAGTTAACTCCTTTTATCACTCAAAAAGGAATTAGTTAACTCCTTTTATCACTCAAAAAGGAATCAATTAACTCCTTTTATCACTCAAAAAGGAATCAGTTAACTCCTTTTATCACTCGAAAGGTAGCTAGTTAACTCCTTTTATCACTCAAAAGGCAGTTAGTTAACTCCTTTTATCACTTAAATGGCAGTCAGTTTACTCCTTTGATGACTCAAAGGCAACTAGTTAACTCCCTTTTCATGAGGAAGTTTCTTTTATGACTAGCTCTCCTCTTCAATCTTGATCATCCGTTCTAATCAATCTCAACCATCAATCATCTCTTGGATTCTATAAAAGAAGCTCCCCATTCCTCATTACAAAAAGGTAGAAATTTGGAATTTGTGTCAAACTTATGTTGGAATTCTCACTCATCTTGCTCACATTGTCATAGCTTTATTTCTTGCATTGTAATATCATTAATATTTTAAATATGCATACATTTAGCTCATTATGCTCTTTCATTTCTTAGCTTAATTGTATACCATCTAGTGTAATTTGCATTCTCATTTAGCTAAAATCCTTCATCCTAGAGGTCTAGTTGCCTACTTCTCATTCTGAGAGCAAAGGCATAATCCTTCTATTTAGAAGGCAATAGGTTGATTTGTCAAACTATTTTAGATGAACAACTCCATGTTCATTCTGAGATGGTTTTAGATATAATGACTGTGTTGAAGTGTATGCGAGGATCTAAGGCCCACATTTCACACACATAGTTATCATCAGTCCTCTCAAATCCAATGTTCACAAGATATTTAAAAAGTCTCTCATACCATGCTTTTGGTGCTTTCTTTAAACCATATAGAGCTTTGTGAAGTCTACAAACCATGTTCTTATTGTTAACATCAACAAATCCTTCTAGTTGTTCTATGTAAACCTCTTCCTCCAATATGCCATTCAGAGATGCAGACTTAACATCCATTTTATAAACCTTAAAACCTTTGTATTTAGAATAAGCAAGTAGAATTCTTACTCCTTCCATTCTTACAACAGGGGCAAATGTCTCACCTAGTCTATTCCTTCTTCTTGTGCATATCCCTCAAAAACTAATCTTGCTTTGTTCCTTGTGACTTCACCATTTTCATCTAGCTTTTTTCTAAATGCCCACTTTGTGCCAATCACATCTGAATGTAGCTAGGTTCCTAAATGTAACTTGACATTCACAAGATGTGACTTGGTAGTCACTAAAACTTGCTATTGGTTTCTAACTTGATTTACAACATCTTCTTGAGGAGGCATACCTTCACAAAAGTATACAAATGATTTGTATTGTCCTGGTTCAACCTCATTTGCTTCTGTATATTCACTAAAGTTCACATTTACACTTTCCCCAACTTTCTTAGTATTAGTATTTAAACACTTATATACCTTACTTGTTGTGGAGTAACCTAGGAATATACCTTCTTCAATTTTTGCATCAAGCTTTCCATTCCTAACATGTTTAAGAATGTAACATTTTCTTCCAAATTCCTTAAAGTAGTTTACATTGGGTGAGTATCCATATCGTAGTTCAAAAGGTGTTGTTTGTGTACCTTTCTTGACTTGTACACAGCTCAAGGTATAAACAACAATACTTACAACTTATTTCCAATATTTCAAAGACATATTTTTTTTCATCATAGGTGTCCTAGCATACTCCATTATAGACCTATTCCTCCTTTTAATAATTCCATTTTGTGGACGTGTTCTAGGTGCAGATGTATGTCTTTTGATTCCTCTATCATTAGAGGACATCTCAAACTCATGTGATGTGAATTTTCCTCCTCTATTTGATATCAAGCACTTTAGACTCTTACCTATTTCTTTCTCAACTCTTGCTAAGTAACAATTAAAAATTTGAAAAGCATCAGATTTCTATTTTAGAAACATAATTGTCATCATTCTAGAATAATCATCAACAAATAGCATGATGTAATTATATCCTTTGTAACTTTGCACATCTATTAGTCTACACAAGTTAGTATGAACAATCTCTATTATTTCTATAGAGGTATAAGTTTTACTCTTAAAACTTGACTTTTTCATTTTGCCTAGCTGACATTGTTTGCACATTGTATTGTTAGATTTCTTCAATTTAGGAAAACCTCTATCTTTCTTCATGTTACTGATACTAACCAAGTTATCAAAGTTAACATGACATAACCTCTTGTGCCATAGCTATACATCATCAAATTTAACAACTAGACAAGTAGCATCCTCTATATCAAGGTAGAATAGATTAATTCTATTCTAATCACCCTTTCCAATCATTTTACCATCAGTATCGAATATCTTAGCAATCTTATTCACAAACTCAACCTTACATCTTGAGTTATTCTATTTTGAAACACTTAAAAGATTATAGTTTATTCCTTCAACATAGTAAGCATTGTCACATGAAATCTTATCTATGATTTTGATGGAACCTTTTCCTTTTATCAAACGAGGTGCATCATTACCAAATCTTACACTATTTCCTTCATAATAATTTAGGGCAATGAACTTAATTTTGTCTCCAATTATGTGATGTGAGCACCCACTATCAATGATCCATCAATCATTCTTGTTTACACATGTCATGATTTCAGTTATCTCATCTTCATTAGATTTTTCCTTTATTGCAACATACACCACTTCGTCATCATGATCATCAAATTCATTCATAGTGTCCTCTTTAGCAATATAGCATGACTTCTTTCTTTTTTCTTTGTAGTCCTTGTTGTCATCATCTCTTCTACTCTTGTATTTGTCACCACCTTTATAGTTATTCTTTTGTAGACATATAGCAGCAATATGACCGACCTCATCACAATTAAAAAAAATGATAGGTAACTTAGCTTTGAACTTCCCTTTACCTCTATGAAATCTTCTTGCCATAAATGCTTCAAGATAATCAACATCTTCATCATCAGTGTCAGTATCACTAGACACACGTTTTACCTTTCTTCTCTTCTTCTATTTGATGGACTCTTCAAAATCCTTCAACAATAGTTTAGCTTGGAAAGTAGATTCAAGACTCTCAAGTTTGTAATTATCAAAATTAGATAGCTCAAAAGCAGTAAGCCTACCTACCAGAGCTTCAAGGGTTAGATTGTTCCATGGTATGCATCTTAGTTCTTGAATAGTAGTGACTCTAATAGCATAGATAGGTAGTAATGTCCTCAAGACTTTACTTAATATAGTATCATCATCTATATGACTAGCAGCTCCTTTTATTGCACTAACAACTTCTTTTATCCTAGCAACATATTGAGAAATATTCTCACCTTCTTCCATTCTCATGTAATCAAACTTATCTTTGAGACTCTCAAATTTGGCTCTTATTACATTCTTGTCCCCTCCACAGATAGTGGCTAGGGAATCCCACATTTCTTTTGCAGTGTCATAGCCTTTGATATCATCAAATTTAGCATAACTTAGGGAAGAGGCAATCTCCAACATTACTTGGTTGTGTTCTTTCTTCTTCTTCAGACCTTTAGAAGCTAGGGCTCTAGTAGGATCCACATGTTTAGTAGTAATGGTAGATTGTGCATGATCTCCAGTTCGTCCAAGGTGTATCTTCATCAAACTTTTCCATGCAATAAAGTTATCTCTATTAAGCTTGGGCACTTCTCTTTTAGACATCTTGATCTTTGTGCTTCTAGTACCTTCAACTAGTCCTCTTAAGCAACCAATGCTCTGATACCAATTGTTGGAATTCTTTAGAATAATTAAGAGGGAGGGGGGGTAGGGGTGAATCACTTGTCAAAGGTCTAGATGTACAAATAAAACTTTTCACACCTTAGTGAACCCATAAAATATTTACCATTATGCATGCATCCATAAAATTATGCAATAACTTAAAAATTGCAACTTACTATCAAATCAACTTGCAAAAATGTAAAACATAAAACATAATAGATTCAACAACACACATAACAAAATGATTTATATAGAAACCCAATTTGGCAAAGTGCCAAGTGAATTTTATTATTGGTTTAAAATTCATATTATAATGTATAAATATGTAATTAATGAGCAGTCTTCTCCCTTATGAATGATACATTTCTTTGTGAAAGATCTTTAATTTATTGTTAAATGAATATGGGATATACTTGTATCTATCTCTTTATTAATTGATCCTATAGGTTTCTATTTTACTTCAATGGTTACAATACTATTTGAAGCATCTATGCGATGAATAGACTCCCATAACCATATTTTCCCTTTAGTCTAGAATAAAAAGAAAAATGAAACAGATTTTTTATTCCATTTTGTTTCTATTTCTGATAAAAGAAGTATTTTTGCAAAGTCCAATTATAAATTTCAATTGCTACCACTTTTTCACTTTTCTAAAGTGATGCCCTATGAAAGGCCAAACCTATTAAAGGTTACAATACACACTATTAAATATGACCTGGTTAAAGGATTTCAATCACCTTATTAGGAGAGAGCCTTGTTAGAGGACTTCTAACCACTCACTTGGAGTGTCCCCCATTGAAAAAATTTACAAATAACTGTTAGGTCAACCTTAATCCAAAATATTTTACATAAACTAATTACAATCGCTAGAGAGTAATAGTAAGGCTTGATCTGATAGAAACTTACAACTATACCTATAAATTTCAGATCACAATGTTAGTCCTCCATTCTTCTTGGCTTATACTCATTGCAACTTTGATAGCTTGTTCACCCTTCAAGAATTCATCTTCTTAAGCCTTCTTGCTTAACATGCCATTGTAGACTTTTCTCTTAGGTCACTTGATGAAGCAAAACTCTTATGTCTCCTTCTCCCTTGGGTTCTCACATATGACAACCTTTTCTTCATGAGCAACCATCCTAATTATGGGAAATTAAGATCTTTTATTGCTCCTTCTGGGTTAGTGCAAGAAGTTGGGTCTCACTTTTGGCCAAAAAGTGGAAGTGTTTTTCCTATTTTTGAAAATTTTTGTCAATTGATGTAACAATTTGAGGCACTTAGAGATTGAATATAAAAAAACTTCAAAAATAAAATTTTTAGTGTTCAGAATTTATTTTTTGAATATGTAATTTATTTGTGTACCCATGTGATAGATTTTTTTTTAGTATGGATATTTAAAAACCACTTTTTCAAAATGCTTGTTTCAAGACCATACCACGCTTATGTATGAACACCATAATTTGACACAAATAAATGAATTTTCACAAATCCTTTTAAAGGGAGTTACCTAATATACCTAAGATTGATGAAAATATTTTTCCTTAATTTTTTATTGAATAAATTTATTTTTATTAATTATTAATTAGCTATAAAGGTAAATTTTAAAACCTCTCGTGTACGGACCACATAATTTGATCAAAATCTCACTTTTTTCAATATTTTTTTAAAGCCTCAAAAGAATTGTATGTAGATTGATGAGATAAATTAATTTAAGAAAAACTATAAAATAAAAAAGTTATTAAAGTTTTAGTGAACTTCACTATTTTACATTTAGGTACCACCTTTCATTAAAAAGTAATGCAAAAATAGTAAATAAAATCATAGCACTATAAAATTTATATTTTTAAAATTAGGACAATGAGAACTTTAATGGGTTTTTGTTTCATAAAAAAATTTGATCGGGAAGACCCTCTAAAAATTATGGCAAAGCATAAATTTGTTAGTTCAATGCCTTAGCCAAATCTTGAGAGGTCAAGGCATAGGCTTGGTCTCACCAAGCCTGCCCAAAGCAAAATTCGAGGTAGGAGAAAAAAATCCTGTCCAATGTTGTAAGAAACAGGTACCTGTTATTTAAATTCAAAAAATAGGTACCCGTTTTGAAAAATTCAAATCAGCATACCAAATCCCCTTCAAAAAATAAAATTTTAAATTTTTAGAAATGGGTACTTGTTTCTAAAATATACAATTTTTTTATGTTTTCAAAAATGGGTACTTATTTTTTGAAAATTAAAAATGGGTACCCGATTTTTTTAAAAATGGGTGCCCATTTTTTAAATTTTGGGTCGGGTGCCCGATCCTAAAATGGGTGCCCGATTTTTAAAAATGGGCACCTATTTCTAAAAGAACATGATCTTGATTTGTGGACTTCTATGAAATTGAGACCCAACTCCTTGCTTCTACCCTTCTACATCATCCATTTTAGGGTTAGGTAGGATACAATGTATCTACCCTATATTCCAGATCTCTTCTAAAAAGTTCTCCTTTGATCTTCTTCAGATTCATCTACAAATGGTTTACATAGAATTTTGTGCCACCAACTCATCATCATTATCTTCCACTAGGTTCACAAAATCCAAGAAAATAAACTTGTCAGCTCAAATTCATCAAATCTATGATCTTCAAAATAATGCAACAACTTGACACTATCTTATTTCCGATGCTCGACACATAGTAGGTTACTCGGCATCCTCTATGAAATCACTTGGCACCAACTAAAGTTTACCGGTACTTTGGACCAACTAAACTTTACTCAGCATCAACTAACTTGCTTGACATCTACTAGAATTTGCATTTACTTGGCTCCAACTAATTTTTTACTCAACTTCCACTAACTTTGCTTGGCACCTACTATTCACTCGATCAAGCTTAGTAGACATATTCTATATTACATGTTCTTCTATTCTTTCTTAGTATAACTAACATTTGTAACCTTAAATAGATAATCAATTCATCATGTTAGCACTATCTTAACTAATCCTTGTACTTCATTACAAAAGCATAAGTCAACCTTTCCTCTAGGTGTTGTTGTTACCTCTTATTAATCAAATCCTCTTCATCAATCAACTGAGTGATAGTACTTGAATCTTATAAGCAATTGTCTTACCATAAAATAGTAGGTTTAGTAGGTTTGACATCAATGAAAAAAAAATGATTGAAGCATGTATATCAATCTCTCTCTTTATCAATCTTACTCCATCATTTTCAATAGTATGAAGTTCCTTAACAAAACTTAGGATCATTGCTTATTACACGCATAATTGAAACTAAATTTTTTTTGATGTATGGATCATTACATGTCTTCTAAAAGGTCAGCATATGCCCTAATCCACCTTTTTTTTGGTTGAATTACCTTGGTGCCCTATAGCACACTCCTTTGGCCAAAAGAAACTCAAGTCCCTTAAGTGGGAATATTTGCAATTTTAACACCATCTTCTCAATATCTTTCAAAGATATCAAAGTCTCTTCTTCCAAGGATTTATCCTACTATTTAACCAAATAATCATAATAGATATGCTTCCTAGTCTTCTTGTTGATTCTCTTTTCTAAGATACATTCAATACTTGGAGGCTTTTGTCTTGGTAGATCTTGAAGTGCATCATTAAAACTTGCATCATCAATGTCAGTAGGAATAGAAGTCTTATATATGCATAAAAAAAATACATTAAATATTGGTGAAAGGCCTACATTAGGAGGTAAATTAATATTAGAACCACATTGTTTGAGAATTTGGAATGACCCAATATTTTTCATATTGAATTTGGTATACTTTCATTTAGGTAGTCTTTATTTCTTATGGTGGACCATGACCATGTCACCAACCTTAAAATGTATTTCTCTCCTCTTCATATATGTAGCCTGTTTTCATTTTTAAGAACTTTGTTGCAATCTCTCTCTTTCCTATTGGTAAATATATTTCATCATTTTAGAAAAATCATCTACCAATGCACTCCTTTGACTAATGTTCTCTATAGATCTAAGTTCAAGGACACCCCTTGAATGAGAACCATAGATGATTTGGAAAAGACTGAGATTTGTACTTCTATTTAGAGAGTCATTATAGGAGAATTTAGCTTGAGGTAATATAATACCCCATACAACACCATATTCATTTGTCAAACACCTAAGAAGGTTAATTACATATCTATTTATGACCTTAGTTTTCCCATCATATTGTGGGTGATAGGAAGATGACATAGCAAGGTTAGTTCCTTATCTCTTCCACATGGTATGCTAAAAATTCCCTACAAACTTAGGGTCCATATTTGAAACAATGGTTAGAGGTAGCCCATGAAGTCTTACATCTCTTTGAAGAATAGGCCTATAGTGCTCAAAGCATCATGTGTTTTCTTACAAGGTAGAAAGTGTGACATCTTGGAGAATCTATCTACAAAAAAATATATACTATCATATCCAAATTTGGTCCTAGGAAAACCCAAGACAAAGTCCATGCTGATTGAATCCCAAAGTTTTGAAGGTATAGGTAATCATCTGTATAACTCCTAATTTGAACTAGTCTCTTTAGCCCTTTGATAGATCAAGCAAGCCTCCACAAACTTTTTGATGTCAGTCTACATTCTAGGTCAAAAGTAGAATCTCCTTGCCAACTCCAAGGTTTTCTCAAGTCCAAAATTACTAGCTAGACTCCCACAACATTTTTCCTTAATTATGTTTTCCCTCATAGAGCACTGAGGTACACACAATTAAATCCCCTTAAACAAGAGGCCTTCTTGAATGATGTACTCTACAAAATTAGTGTGATACCTATCTCCTAACTTCAAACAAACTTGGTAGACTTCTTTAAAATATTCATCATTGATGTACATGTCTTTTAAGGAAGGGATAACTATACTTCTTGAATGGATAGGTTTCTTCTACTCAAGGCATCGATAACTTTATTAGCCACCCCTTTCTTATGTTTTATATAGAAGGTGTAATAATATTGGTACTCCATCCATTTGATGTGACTATAGTTCAACTTCTCCTATCTATTCATAAAACTCAATGCTTGATTCTTAGTGTAAACAATAAATTCCTTTTATAGTAAATAATGCCTCCATTTCCTAAGGGATTGAACCACTACGTACACCTCTAGATCATAGGGGGAGTATTTTTGTTTTTCCTCATTAATTTTTTTACTGAAAAAGGCTATAGGCCTACCTTCTTGACTCAAGACACCACCAATTTCCCTCTTGGTAGCATCACACTCTATAGTGAAGACCTTGTTAAAATCAAGAAAAACTAGTATAGGTTGTTGTGCTACACATGTCTTTAAATATTCAAATGATTGGTATGCATCCTCATTCCATTCAAATTAACATTTTCTTCCCTCCTTTATAGTCTCAATCATAGGTTCACGTATCCAACTAAAGTTCTTAACAAATTTTCTATAGAAACTAGAAAGACCATGGAAACATTTTACCTCACTAGCTGATCTTGAAGTAGGCCAATTTAGTATGGCTTCTACTTTTGAAGGATCCATCTTTAGGCTGCCCTTGGAGATGACAAACCCAAGAAATACAAGTTCCTCGTACAAGAACATACACTTGTCCAAATTGATCATTAACTGCTCCTCATGTAACCTCTTCAATACCATATCAAGATGCATTAGATCTTCTTTATCTTTACTAAAAATTAAGCTATCATCCAACTAAACAATGATATAAATATTTATGAAAGGTTTGAGGCCTTCATTCATCAACCTCATAAAAGTGTATGGAGAATTAGATAGGCCAAAGGGAATTGTAATTCAAACAATCCTTCATTTCTTTTGAAGGAATTTTTCCATTCATCCCCCTCTTTGATCCTTATCTGGTGGTAGCCACTCTTCAAGTCAATTTTGGAAAAATAGTTTACACTCCCTACAAAATCCATGAGATCTTCCATTCTAGGCATTGGGAACCTATATCTAATAGTTATCATGTTGATTTCTTTGGAGTCTATGGATAATCTCCATGTACCTTCCTTCTTGGGAGAAAGTACTATTGGAATAGAACAAGGGCCGATACTCTTCCTTATGGAACCTTTCTCTAGTAGACCTTGTATCTGCCTAGCAACTTCTTGATTTTTCTCTAGTGTCAATTTATAAAAAGCCTTATTAGGCAATGTGGAACTAGGGATGAGGTCAATACAATGACTAATCTCCCTCATAGGTGGTATTTGTTCTTTCATCATCAATTATTCCTTTGTACCAATCGAACAAGTCTACAACTTCTTTTGGACCTACTCTCCTAACTAGCTTTGTTATTATTTTTGGTTTCACAATTATGGTAAAACATGGTACATTCTCCTCCTTTAGGGCTTTCAAGAATTCTTTCTCCATAACTAGGGTCAGACTATTACTCAAGGCTCTCCCTCCTTCACCCTTATACAATTGTGTCATAGTATAACTTACCCCATCCTTAGTCAAAGAATGCACATTATTTTTCCCCTCATGTCGGGCATCAATGTCATACTATCATGGTCTCCCTAAAAGTAGATGGCATAAATCCATGTTGGTTACTTCATACAAGACCTTGTCTTTGTATTCCCCTATTTGAAAGTCTACTCGACATTGTTAATTTGTTGTGGTATGTTGGTCCTTATTTAACCAAGACACCTTGTAAGGGTTTGGGTGTGGAAATTTCTTCAAACCAATTTTATAAATCATCTCTATTGATGCTAAGTTCTTTGTTGAACTAGAATCAACAATATTCTTACAAACCTTGTCATTTACCTTATAGTGTGTGCTAAATAAGGTTTTTCCTAGGGGAGGATCCGTCTGCATTGGCATCTTCAAGAGTGTTCTATTGAACATGATGCATTCTCCTTGCTTTGGCTCAATAGGTCTAGAGATGCTTCAATGGTAAGAGTACATGCTTTAATATTCCTCCTCTTGGGAAAGTTGTACTCTCCTATCATTGCTTTGATGGCTTGTTCTTTCTCGACTCTTTCTTGGACATCTAAAGGATTGATGGCCTACTTGGTTGTAGGAAGAACATCTACTAGTAAACACATGATTGCCTCTTCCATTTGATATCCCCTAACTATTTCCTCTACCTCCTCTAATGCTTCCTCTAGAACTTGTATCCTTATCATTCTCCTAATTGCTTGACTCTTCTTGAGGTCTTGGTTTTGATCCCCTTCCTTGGAACCTTCCTCTACCTTTAAAATTAGTTCCTATCCCATTATTCTGATCATTCTTCCTCTTGATTTTTTCTTCAATCTTACGACCAAGTTGATAGCATTTGTGTACTAATTCTACTAATGCTAAAGCTAGTTCATCTTGTATGTTGTATATGAGGCCATTTATGTACCTAGCAAGCTATTCATTTTCATTTTCATATACCTTAGCCCTAAGAGTTGATATATGAAATTCATGGGTATAGCTACTTGTTGTGGCCTCACAACACACACTCCATTTTGAGTCACAAAATGGGGACCCCCAGTTTCAAAATCCCCTATGAGGAATCTAGTCTAAAGCCTTGGTCATTTTGGGCCATCCTTTGGGTCTAGGTAAAACTTTGGTCTCTGATCGAGAAGGGTCAGGCAAACAAATATAGGTTAAAAACCAACATTTATTGCTAGATTTTTAAGTGACTCTACAACACCCCTAGGATCAGATTAAAGATTGAAATAACTTCCAGAAGAGAATGGAAAGACAATTGCATAAAGATGCAAGAATGCTATTATTGATAATGGACTTGATTGACATCCAATGGATTTATTTGAAATGTACATAATAGGCCTCCTTATATAGGAGAGTTGATAAGAAACAATGATAAGGAGAAGATAAGGCATCACTTACATAAGGTGGAATCACATGTCCACAAAAGGTGGATCATCCTCCATTATGCAATGAAGTATGTGCAATGATGAGGATGATAATGTGATAAGTACATTAAAGTTGGAATGGGATAATAACTATGACCACCTAGAGTGGAATTCTCCTACACCATGTGTTTAATTAAGGTGGAAACTCCCAAGTTTCTCAATCACAAACTACTATGCAATGCATTATTTTAAGTAAGCTTAAGTAAGTGTAATTAGTCAATATTTAATTATGCCAATACCCTCCCTTAAGTGCAACTTAGGGGAATGCACTTAAACTCACAATGCAAGATGGGTCCCAGCTACTAGGCCATTTTAGGTACCCATGTACAATATGCAATGCAATACATGAAATGTAATCTCTCATAAAGTGGAGAAAGAGAGAAAACCTCATGGGAAAAACCCTCCTCAAAAAAGGAGAGATGAAAAAAAATGTATGGATGGATCGAGTAGTCAAGACCCCCAAAAAATTGCATACATCATATATATACAAAGAATGGTCCCCCCATAGGAAGGAAATAAGGAGAACTAATATCCCCCCCATAACAAAGAAGAACCAATGTAGATGAAGAGTACCTACAAAAAAAATAAAATCCAATACCTACAAAAAACATGCCTCCCCTTGGGAAGAGATAAATACATCAAATGACGAAGAAGCCACTCCATGTAAAAAGTGAGGAAGGAGGAAGAAGGTCTCCAAGTATGCATCACTAAAGACTAAATAGGTGTCTCCAAGCTCAAAGACTTTGTCACAACATCAAGTTGACCTATGAGATGTCAAAAAACAAGAGAACATGAAGAGTTGGGAAATCCAATCTCAAAAGAAGGTGGAGAAGTATCTTGAAGAGAAACCTCCTTAGATGATGCAAGCAATTGGGATGAATAACTAGGGCCAAAGGCTCACCCAACTATTGAAACCACCCTGCAAAAATTAACACAATGGAAGAAAACACAAGGAATCAAAACTAAAGGAAGAAGAAGAGAGAAAAAAATTTATTTATTCATCAAAATATCTTCATACATGCCTAGCTATAAGGCATCCTAGGTTATAGCCAATTACAAGTAGAGTCAACTCCAAACAATCAACTTCAAGTTCACATCTTCTATTCCCTCCTCTATGTTCTATTAACTTACCTCTTTGAATACTTTCCAAAAAGGCTTATAGAAGATTCTAGAACATAGAAAGCCACAAGTCAGCCCATAAGAGAGATTAATCAAAATTAAATACAAGAAGAGTCAGTCCAAACTAGAACTAGACATAGATAACTTAGCAAATGAAGACCACATTAAAACTAGCACTCGACACCCACATGAGCTCGGCAACCAAAAGCATCACTCATAGTAACTAGGCAACTCCAACACTCAAAAACCAAAGAAAATCACTCAGAAACTAAAGGAGCTATGAAGCAACTAGGAATGACTCAACATCCAAAGAGTTCACTCGACACCCATAGGAACTCAGCAATCAAAGGAATGACTTGCCATCAACTGAATGCTCAGCATCTACTAAGACTCAGCAGCAACAGGTAGAAAGAACAAGATTTCAAGATTGCAAGGAAACTTAGGATGCTCTTACATTAGACAACTAGGGTTGGAGAAAATGATTCTCTTGAATCATGCAAGTGTCACAACCTGAGCTGAATCCAACTCAGATTGAGAAATCCATGTAGCATCTTCAATTGGTCTATTCTTCCATTTCACTAAATACTCATAGTAGTCTTTTCCTCTAGTATTTTTACCAACTCTTTGATCCAGTATCTTTCAACCTTTTCAATTTTCTTCTTAGGGTAATCATCAGGTATAGTGACTTCATCATCTGACTCATGATACTTATACAAATCAGCAATATTGAATATAGGAGATATATCCATGTCATTAGGTAACTCATCTTCATATGCATTACCACTATCAAACTTCCTCAAGATCTTACAAGATCCAAATTTCTTCATCTTTATCTTGTTGTATGTACCAATAAGAAATCTACATTTCTTCAAATGAACCATTACCTCATCACCAACTTCAAAAACATGATGTCTTCTAGACTAATCAGCACTCTCCTTATACTTATGATTACTTTGTTCCAACCTCAACTTCACTTCCTTATGCAAAGACTCCATAAAATTAGTGAATTCTTCTTCTGAAACACTTTTCTTTTCTTCACCAGCAACATCTCTCAAATCTAATATACCTCTAGGATGCATTCCAGTAACAATCTCAAAAGGTGTCTTCCCTATACTCCTATTCACAGAATTATTATATGCAAATTTAGCTTGTGCCAATACTATCTCCCAATTACTTGGCTTATTCCCAACTAAACATTTCAAAAAATTACCCAAGCTTCTATTTGCAACCTTTGTTTGTCCATCTGTCTGTGGATGGAATGTAGAACTAAATTTCAATTTAGTACCCATCTTCTTCCACAAAGTCTTCCAAAAATAACCAACAAACTTACTATCTTTGTCAGAAATAACACTTCTATGTAATGCATGCAATCTCACAATCTCTTTAAAAAAGAGTTTAGAAACATGCTCAACATTTGATGTCTTCTTACATGGTATGAAATGAGCCATCTTAGAAAATCTATCCACTACAATGAATATGGGATCATACTCTTTCACTATCTTAGGTAATCCAAGAACAAAATCCATAATGATGTCAGTCCAACGTTTCTCAGGAATAGTAATAGGGGTATACAAACCAATATTTTGAGTCACTCCCTTTGCAACTTAACAAACTCCACAAATCTTTACAAATTTCTAAACATCCTTATACATTTGTGGCTAATAATACATTTATTTCAGAAAACTCAATGTGTTATCAATTCCAAAATGTCTAGCGAATCCACCAGTATGCTTTTCCTTAATTAGATTCAACCTCATAAGACTTCTAGGAATACACAACTAAATAGCTTTGAACAACATACCTTCCTGAATGAAATATTCATCATACTTACTTATGTGTTCTATTAGATTTGGTGCTTTGCACTCTCTCCATGCCTTCGAAAAACTTCAACATCATAGAATTCTTTTGTTTCATCAAAGCCAAGAACTTCAACCTTCATTTCAGTCATCAAAGAATTTCTTCTACTCAATGCATCAACAACTTTGTTAGTAACTCCACTCTTATGCTTGATGACAAATGTGAAACTCTATAAATACTCAAACCACTTCATATGTCTCTGATTCAATTTATGTTGACTTCCCAAGTATTGTAAAGCTTTATGATTAGTATACACCACAAACTCCTTAGGAATCAAATAATGTCTCGACTTCTTCAATGCTTGAACAATGGCATAAAATTCTTGATCATACATAGAATACTTCCTTTTAGCATCATTCAAATTTTCACTAAAGAAAGAAACATGCTTACCTTCTTGACTTAATATAGCTCCTATTGCATTACCACTTGCATCACATTCAACATAAAATACTTTTTTGAAATCAAGCAAAGCCAATACAGGTAATTTGACAACCTTTTGCTTCAAAGTCTCAAAACTCTTATCAGCTCCATGTGCCCATTTGAATTCCTTTTATCTCCCCTCATTGTCTCAGTCATAGCATTACAAACAACACAAAAATTATTTATAAATTTTTTGTAAAAATTAGCAAAACCATGAAATGATCTTACCTCACCCATGTTCTTAGCTGTAGGCTATTCCAAAATTTCTTTAACCTTCTTAGGATCCATCTTCAATCCATCAGCTAAAATCACAAATCCCAAATACACAATCTCCTCTTGCATAAAAGAACACATTTTTAGATTAATCAACAACCTTTTCTCTTTCAACCTCTGCAATACTTGTCTAATATGCTCAAGATGTTCTTCCTTAGTCTTGTTGAATATCAGAATATCATCCAAATAAACAATCACAAACTTACCCAAAAATCTTTTCAAAACCTCATTCATCAACCTCATGAAAGTACTAAGTGCATTAGTCAAACCAAAAGGCATAACGAACCCTTCATACAAACCATCTTTTGTCTTGAAAGTAGTCTTACATTCATCATCTTCTTTTATTCTAAACAAATGATAGCCATTCTAGGTAAAAGTATAGATCTGTGTCACCGTTTGTGATACAAAAACCTATTTTGGTCAAATCTCATTTCTCTATCAAAACTCAATTTAAAAAAAAAACTAAAAATACCCTTTTATAGATTTCAGATTCAATATCATCATTATATAAATTTTTGAGTGTTTTGATTAGTTATAATATGCCATAATCTAAAAATATTATAAGTTGATATTTCAACATTTCAGAAGATGCTCTCTCAAAAAATAAAAAGAAATAGTAAATCATATCAAAAAAATAAAAAATATATATTTATCACTAGAGGAGAGAATCCTCTTCATGAATATGTTATTTTTTTTCAAGAAGGTATGGATTTGATAGGGAAGTTTTGATGGGAGGAAAAAACTGTTGGATTCTGACAAGGTCAAACTTGAGTACTTATAACAAAGAAAATATACATCAAAAATAATTATTTCCTTTTTTTTGCACTAGCTATACATGTCATCTATAAAATATTTTCAAATCATAACAAAAAAAGATGATTTGCACATACTTGTTTGACGGGAACTACATCCTATATTTTTTACAGTTAAAAAAGGGACTTAAAAATAAAATAAAATGAATAAATTCTTAGTCAAAAAAATAATAAAAATTATAAGAATAAAATTCATACAATTCTACACATTTCATCAGTTTACATCATCTTCATATTTTAAATGCAAATACCATTTTTTTTGTCATTAATGTTGAACTGTCACATTCTGATATCACTTTTCTTTATAAAAAGGTGACACAAGTTTTTTCTTTTACCCTTCTTCAAATCAATCTTGGTAAAATACTTTGATCCACTCAAACAATCCATTATGTCATCCATCCTCGGCATAGGAAACCTATATTTCATTGTGATCTTATTAATAGCTTTGGAATTATTACACATACCCCATTCTCCATTATTTTTAGGTGCTAATATAGTAGGTACAACATATAGACTCAAGCTTTCTCTGATCAAACTTTTCTACAACAACTCATGCACTTGTTTGTTAAGTTCTTCATTCTCTATAGGTGACAATCTATATGGTGCTTTTTTTGGAAAACTAGCTCTAGGAATTAGATCCATACAATGACTTATACTTCTTACTAGGATTAAACCATTAGGAATATCATCATTAATAATTTCTTTATACTCATTCAACAATTTTGTAATTTCTACTAGTATTTGGCTATCACTATCTATTGTTACTCGGTCATTGCTAGCTTTTGCTACTTAGTCCTTACTACCAACACTTGGTCCGATAGGAACTGTGGAAAAGCAAACTTGATTCCTTTTCATTTCCTTTTCAAATTGTTTCCCATTAACCATGCAAATTCTTATAGCAGTACAATTAACCTCATTTGAACATTCAATCAAAGGAAACAATGTTTGTTTCTTCCCATTTACCCAAAGAGTATATTGATTTAATCTTCCATCATGTACACCATATCTATCATATTGCCAAAGTCTACCCAACAAAATATGACAACAATCCATAGGCATAATATCACACAAAACTTCATCAAAGTAATGTCCAATTTTGAACTTCACAAGGCATTGCTCACTTACCAATATCTTATGCTCATCTTTGATCCATGAAACATGATAAGATTTGGGATGTTTTAGCCTCTACAACTGTAACCTAGTAACTATCTCTTCTAATGCTAGATTGGTAGAACTTCCATTGTCAATGATCACTTTGTAGCATTTTCCAGCCATCTTACATGTTGTCTTGAATATACTTCTCCTTAAAATAGGTTACTCATCACTTCCCTTATTGCATAAGGTTCTTCTCACCATCAAATTTTCTCTAGCCTTAGGTCCAGTTGGTGAGCCCTCATCACCTTCTTGAATCATATCATTTCTATTACCTTGCCTACTTTCAGAGGATCTACATTCAAAAGATCTATGTCCCTCTTTACCACATTTGAAACAATTACCATGAAATCCACCTCTAGAATAGGAATTACCTCTTCCTCGGTAAGGATTAGTGCCTTCTTGGTAAGAATTACCACCTTTCCATTTAGTCTTTCCTTGTTAATCATTCTTCCATTCAAAATTGCCTTTACCCTACATAGAACTATCAGATCTACCACTTTCTCCATAAGATCTACCTCTACCTCTCTGGAATCTACTACCTCTACCTCTTTTTCTTTGTTTATGCTTGTTTGTCAAGATCTCTTTAGCTTTCAAGGCATATCGATATGCTTCTTCTACACTTTCCAACTTTAGAAAACTTATTTTAACCTAAATTTCAAATCTCAATCCATTAATGTACCTTGTAATTTTCTTAACATCATCATCCACATGTCCAGATCCGATGTCCAATCCATAGAATTCTTCAGTATATTCTTTCATAGTCATGTCCTTTTGTTTCAAATTTTGCATCTTTCTCAACAAGCTACCTTGGTACTCAGTAGGGAGAAATTTTTTCTTTACCTTGTTCACCATCTTTGGCCAAGTTATGATCTTCTCCTTTCCTCTTCTTTGTCTATCAGTTTACAATAGCTCCAACCATAGTGATGCATGAACTTTCAACCTAGTAACTGCAATCTCCACCTTTCTATTATCAAAAGTGCTTTCACACTCAAAGAATTTCTCCATGTCAGAGATCCAATCCAGCACAACTTTGGTATCCAATTTTCCATCATAAGGAATATCTTCTACAATAGTCTTTGAATTTTCCCTAGACAACACTCACAACAATCTTTGCTCATCTTGATCTTCTTCAAGTTTTGGATTATGGTTTGGTGCTACTACTTCATTATCACTTACATCATCAAGATGTGCTCCTCTCCTCTGGGTTGTCTCCACGAAATCTAATCTGGCTGCAATTTGACTCAACTAATCAAATATAGCATCATCAAGATTTCTTCTCCCATGAACCATCTTTACAAATTAGGTTTCTGCAAGATCGTAACCCTCTACAAGTTATAGGTCAAATCAATAGATCTGCCACCCTACAACCAAATCCAAATCAAGGTTCTACATAATTCAATCTCCACAAGGATGAACCTCAACCTCTGATACCAACTGATGTAGGCAACATGGATGTATAACTAGGTCCAAAGGCTCACCCAACTATCCAAACCACCCTACAAGAGTTAACACAATAAAGAAAACAAAAGGAACCGCAGACAAAGGAGGAAGAAGAGAGAATTTTTTATATTAATTCATCAAAATATCTTCATACATGCCTAGCTATAAGGCCTTCTAGGTTATGGCCAATTATAAGTAGATTCAAATCTAGACAATCAACTTCAAGTTCACATCTTTTATTCCCTCCTCTATGTTCTCCTTAACTTACTTCCAAATTCAAACCTAGACCTCTTTAAATACTTCCCAAAATGGCTTATCGAAGATTCTAGAACATAGAAAGCCACAAGTTGGCCAATAACAAAGATTAATCAAATTAAATACAAGTAGAGTTGGCCCAAACTAGAACTAGACACAGATAACTCACCAAATGAAGACCATGTAGAAAATAGCACTTGGCACCCACATAAGCTCGGTAGCCAAAGGGATCACTCAGCAACAAATAGGCACCTCCAATGCTCAACAACCAAAAACAATCTCTCAACAACCAAAGGAGCTCAACAACAACTAGGAATGACTTGGCAACCAAAGAGTTTACTTGGCAATCAAAGGAATGACTCAGCATCAACTAAATGCTTGGCATCGACTAAGACTTGACAACAATAGGTAGAAATAATAAGAGTGTAGGATTGCAAGGAAACCTAGGATGCTCCTGCACGATTAGATGTATTAACCAAATCTACATTATGAAACTCATCTAAAAGAGAATCTAGGAATTCATCTCACACTGTAAGATCTAAAGCATAAAGATTATCCTATTGAATAGTAGAACTCATATCTAAAGAAGTAGGAGGTGTAGGAGTATGAAGTTCAACACTTGTCTCAAGAATAAAATGATTCAAGTATCCAATGTTCTCCTCACATGAATTATTCACCCTTGATAAAGGGTTAGATACATCATGAATATCATCATCATTATGAACAAAATGTGCAAAAGAGTACAAGCATGATGTATGATCAACAACTCCCACGGCTATGACATCTCTAGTCTCCATGTTCCTAATATAGACATAATGAGGAGTGAACTCAATAATTTTACCTTGTGCCCTATGGGTAATTTAGTAAATAGCAAGGATATTAGTGGTCAAGGATGGTACACAAAGAACATCATTAAATGTACCCTATCCCATAGGAATATAACTTTCCCACAAACCTTCATGTATGTATAATTACCCATCAATATAGGTGGATAAGTGCAAGGTTCAATAGAAGAAAACATATCCATAGTAGATGCAATGTTATGTGATGCACCTAAATCAAGAAGTCATTTACCTTGCTCAACATGTGTGGAAGTAATGAGTGCTTATCCTTTGCCTTTGGATGATGATGTAAATGTACCAGCTACCTGATATTGAGAAGAAGGAGAAGACACTGATGAGGGCAACTGGATATTGTTCTTTTGAAGAATGTGAGTGAGATCATCAATCTTCTTATGGAAACATTTATGCTCATCATGGCCTAACATTTTGCAATAAGCACATTTATCTCTCTTTCTTCTAGATGATTCCTCTCTTGAAGATGACTTGGATTCAATATTGTGTTTTGAAGGAGATTCACCACATTTCTCAAGTTTCTTTGGATCCTTGTGTTTTTTGTTTCCCTTTCCTTTGGGAGCCTTTGAAGAGGAGTCATATGCAACCAACACTTGATGCATTAAAGACTTCAATTGATCGATGTGTTCTAACTTTTCTTGTTCCTTTGTGAGCTAAGCTAAAAATTCATCAAGAGAAGACATTTTTTATGCACTACCAAGAGCATCCATAGTAGCATAGAATATGGAAACAAAGATTGAATATTCATGACCTAGCTTGGAAAGAATATATAATATCAATTTCTCATCATCTTTAGTAATGCCACAATTAGAAAGCTCCAATCTAATGAAATTGAAATTTTAGAAAAAATCTTGAATAATGCCAAACTCACATGGACTTAGACTTATAAGTTCATTCTCCAAGTTGAATTTTCTTATTCTATAAGGTTTACCAAAGATTCCTTCCAATGTTGTCCAGACATCATGAGGATGTGTGCAGGATGCAATATGATATAGAAAATCATTGGAGATGGTAGATCTAAGAGAGCCAAGTACTTTATCCCTTCTATCAAACTTGTTCCTTCTTTCTACAACCCCTATAGCTAGTTCTAGATCTTGTCCAAGAATCATTCTAAGCAATCCAATACACATCAACTGATTAGAAATTGCTTATTTCATTCATGATAGTTATATGGAGTGAGTAATGGAACTTTAGAAAAATCCATAATAAAATCAAATGATGACTGAAATCAATTGATAACTCCTTCAAATTATTGACTCAATTAATAAAATGTAAATCCAAGTATTCACCAAGTGTAAATATAGCCAAAAATGATCTATTTCTAAAAGTGATATGCGCACTCCAAATCACTAAAATTTGATTATAGATCTCAAAATTAGACAAAAAATTATGCACTTTCAAAAAAAATTACACTTGAAAATGTTACCGAATATTCCCAAATGGAGCCTTTAAAGTTGCAAAAAATGGGACTTTTGATTTTCAAAAAAATTCAGAGATAGAGATCCAAAATCACCTACACCACTATTTAGATTGTGAAATTCTACCCCAAAACAAAAAAAAATTTCTCGTAAAAACGATTCTATATGAGGAAGATATCACTGTTTGAAAATTGCCTCTAAAATTATTTTTTCTAAATCATCAATGCCGCACCTTCAAAAATATAACGGGTCTAGATTTGGCCTCAGATGTCTATTTTGGATGAAACAAAATTTGATTTAGGGGTTTTTGGACCTCCTCTATATGATGCCAACCTCTAATTTATGCTATCAAGCTCTAATTTTTTCTTGCAATAGAAGGTCACAAAATACAACTCTTGAAATCTCCTCCAAATTGTGATGTCCAAATTGCAAAATGCTACACCAACAATGAGTCAAGCCAAGATTGCACTCTTGAGAGGAAGACTTCACACCATGAGAGCTTTGATACCATGTTAGAGTTTTAGGTGGCTATACAATACCCCTAGGATCAAATGAAAGACCAAAATAACTTTCACAAGAGAATGACAAGACAATTGCATGAAGATGCAAGAATGCTATTAATGATAATAGACTTGATTAACATAAAATGGATTGATTTGAAATTTACATAATAGGCCTCCTTATATAGGAGAGGTGATAAGAGACATTAATAAGGAGAAGATAAGCTATCACCTACATAAGGTGGAATCACATGTCCATAAAAGGTGGATCATGTTCCATTATACAATGAAGTATGTGTAATGATGAGGATGATAATGTGATAAGTACATTGAAGGTGGAATGAGATAACAACTATGACCACCTAGAGTGGAATTCTCCTACAATATGTGTTTAATTAAGGTGAAAACTCCAAAGTGTCTCAATCACAAACTACTAAGCAATGCATTATTCTAAGTAAGCTTAATTAACTATAATTAGTGAATATTTAATTATGCCAACATTTAGGACTTAAATTTGCTTAAAGTGTTCACTTTCACACATGTACACTTCACCCCCACTCCTAGGGATACATGCCTTCAAAGGTGCACACCTATGTACATGCACACTCGGTTGCCCCTCAAAGACCTATATTCGTAAGATCTCCCCTCACATGCACAATGCTTTAATGTGCATGTGCATAGTTGTGCACATGTCCACCATGCACACCTTGTCAAGGTATGTATATGTGCTAGTATGCAACTATGTACTTTGGTATTTCTGAGGAAAATTAGCACACTAGAGAACTATCCAAGTTGTGCTAGTGCTCAAAAGGAGCTCTTTTGGGGGAGAAAAATCCACTATCTTCTCTATTTTGACTATTGTTGACCCATTTTTTTCATTAATCTGAGTCCTATGTAGTCCTCTTTTGGATTTGTCAACATAAGATAACTAATGTTTTCTTCTTTGTGCAAGTAAATTGACATCCTTATTATCCATAGCACAAAAAATATCCATGGTATTGTATGTGCATGGTATTGGATAACTTGTCAGGGTCATAACTTTTGACATAGAGCTTAGAGTTCAAAACCATTTACACCATTAAAAAGAACTAAAAATCTAATTTTAGTCCCTAAAATAGTGAGCCTTCAGCTTTCCAAATTTAGGTATTGATGAAAGTTTCAACTTAAAATTTTGAGCAGAAAACCTCTAAAAAGGCCAGTTAAGAAGGCCTAGAAAAGTTTGTTAAAAAAATATGAAATTTTTTCAAGCATTTGATCATTTTGGATAATC
This sequence comes from Cupressus sempervirens, assembly GCA_028749045.1. NCBI lineage: Eukaryota > Viridiplantae > Streptophyta > Pinopsida > Cupressales > Cupressaceae > Cupressus > Cupressus sempervirens. Next base: position 814,582,517 of record CM053786.1, read on the forward strand.
TAGATCACCTAGTCTTTGACTAGGAAGGATCATGTAGTCAAGGAAAAGAAAAAAATAAGGACTAGACTTCATAGTGCATGAAGATGTGTATAACACGAAGGTGTGCAAGTGTACATAACATGAAGGTGTGGCGCATAATGTGCAAGTGCACAAATTATCATAGCATCTTCATTATTAGCACCAATAGAGATCTCACCTAAGCTAGTAACCTTCAACTTCAAAGGAGTCAAATGTAAGTTTTGATTCATGAATTTACATTAAATATCAAAGATACAAAAGTTGGACACATGAACCAGAACAAGTTCCTCATCATATGAAACTATTAATGATAAGATTCAACACATGTACTTTGCGAGTTTAGATAGAAGAAGTAGGAGTTCAAGTATATGACAATGTTGGTCTGTAAAGAGGCTATAAATAATCAAAAAATGCAAAATAAGTACACAAGAGTGCTCCCAAACTTTGTATAATAAAAGCCCATAAACCATTTTCAAAATAAAGAACTTTGGTTTTTTGGTGAATTGAGCACCTTCCACAAATCCCCTAAAGGTGTGCAAGGTTCACAAGGTGCATAGGTGTGCTATTCACAGACGTGCACTGATAAATTTGAAGAAGTAATAGTACACTAATAGTTAACTATGAGTTCCTGATTTAGAGCTTTTCATGCATCAAAAATGCATATTGATAGTAGTACAACTCGTAAAAACACCCAGAGAAGGTCAAGCTTCCATTTTTAGAGGTTCCAGTGACTCTCAACTCCTCTTGAAACTTCCTTCTTCTTATCTCATTCTTTTATTGTTTTAAGTCATGTAAAGGCTCATGCACCCATTAATTGATATAAACAAGGGTGGAGACCTATTTAACACCATTTAGAGAGTTAGTTTGTATATAATTAGATTTGTTTTATTAGTTTTTAGCATGTGTTTACATTTTAATAACTCTCACTCTCAAGACAAGAAGGGGATATGTCTTCTTATAAATACATGGATGTAGTATATACTCCAGGCTATTATTTTGATGCAATAATATATGTTATTGGTGATTTCATTCTAAATGTAGTTATTCTTTTCAAAGTGTGTTATTTTTGTGAATTTGCGTTCATGAATAATAATGTAGCCAATCATTTTATTGTGTTGATTTTATTTTTCTTTAGTTCTTGTGTTTACCTCATGTTAACAAATTTTATTGACATATCGAGTTGGAGAAAAGATCACCTATTATTCTTGCATAGCTTCTTGTCTTGCATGAGTGCATGTTGTGTAGCCGTGTGATTCAGTGAGAAGTGAAACATCTTTTGGTTATTATTGAGTTTTCATTGATGATTGCATTAGTGGAATTGATGAAGCACTACTCCTATTTTCATTGGTTTCCTACCTGTTCTTTTCAATGATTTAACTTGTAGATGTGTTGTTACTATGGTTATATCCATTAGGAATTTCCCTTTCAAGTTATTTTATCTAATCTCTTGTTACCCTATCTTTTTTATTTTTTTTCTAATACTTTGTTAAAATAGGAATTCATATAGTAGCATCAATAAATTGCATTCATCATAAAATAGAAAATACCAAAAATATATCTCTTTTTTGGCTACTTTTCAAAATAATAGATCAAGCATCTTATTAGAAATTGGTTTGAACCAACAAATGTCTCCTCATGAACATACACATTTATCTTTAACTTAATGGATTCTAGTATGTCAAAAGATCGCTCAGAACATTGGAGTTAATCCTAGATTATCTTTTCAAGAGAGGAATTCAAAATGATCCTGTCATTAAGCATTGTGCAAAATGAAAACTCAATAGTACTCACATCCATGTCCCTCTATTTAATGTTCTACAATTTCTTGTGGATCATTACCTCATAGTCATCAAGAACAAATTATTTCATTATCTTTAAATCCTCTTCCATGTGGATATGGGTTGCTTTTTCTCTTCCATCCTCTCATTTTGAAGGAAGTTCCACCAACTCAAAGTTGGTCTCTTCATTTTAGATTTTATTGTCTTCACCTTTTGATTTACAGGGATCTCCTCATACTCAAAATAGTTTTCAAGGGCTTCTAGCCATTTCATGCATTCTTTTGGCTCTATTTTCCCATCAAACATGGGCAAGTCTCCCTTATCCTTCTTTCCTACCCTATGCAATGCTCCCACAATCATTCTATGATCTTCAAGAACATGGGTCAAGTCATCTTTCTCCTCTTCTTCTCCTTCAAACTCTCCATGGTCTCCTTTCCACACTTTCCCTTTCAACTTCTCAATCTCTCTTCTTACGGTCCTAGTTTTTCTCTCATGGCTTTACTCTCAACCATCTTCTCTTTCACAATTTTTTCCAATTCTATGTTAGTGATCCTCAAGGGAACATCCTCCTATACCATTTTGTCCTTCCACTAGATCTTAGTGGCTCTGATACCACTTGGTACAAAGATCTTCAGCAAAAGTATGAATGAGTCGAACACTTAATCCTTCAAGGTAACCTTGTACCTTCTCAAGGGTCTCTAAGGCCTCCTTTTCCCACACTTCAACTTTCCACAAAATCCTAGAACAACTCCTTTGAACTTCTTTACAAACTTCACAAAATGGCTCTAAAAGCCAATCTTGGATCTTAGGGCATGGACTTGGAAATGGTCACTACCCAACTCCTTGACTCCAACCAAAGCATGGAACAATTCAAGTAATACACAAGGACCAAGTTTCCACTATAATTTGGATTCCCCAACTATCACAACTATCAAATGCACTAAAAGGCCTAATTGCTCCTAGTAGTACTTCTATGGGTTTTAGGGAAACAACTTGGAAAATTTCCAAAGAACTTGGCAAAAAAATTATAGTTTCAAATACCCTTTTATGACTTTCGCGTATCCTCCAATTTTCAATTCTCTAACCTACTCCAACACCCTTGAACTCACACAGGCTTCTAAGGCCTAATTGGCCAAAAGAGGTTTGGAACACTTGGTAAATAGCAAGAATGGGTTCCTAGACAGAAGAACTCACATGGAAGGTCTTCTCTTACTTATATCAACATAAATCAATAATTCTCCAAGTTCTAGGCTTCCATCTCCTTGTTTACCCTACAAACCCTCACCAAATTGGTTGAATACATGAGAATATTCAACCTAGGGCTTGATCATAGGACCTTCAAATCTTCTAATAAAATTTACAACATAGGAATCTATTAGCATATTTCCTAACCTTGTAAAATTGAGGAGGCTATTGAATTCCAACCATGGAGTTACAATTTAGGACCAAAAAGCCATTGAAACCCTTAATTTTAGGGTATGCTAACCCAGTATTAGAAAAACAATGATATCTTCCTTCAAACTTAACAAAAATGAACAAAATAAAATGCTATGAAATTAGGATTCAAAACCCCACCCAATCATGATATCAGATCCAGTCACCAAATCCATACAATTTTGTACATACAATAAATCACTAGTACTTTTTGACTCATTCTTTGATGAAAATTGATCAATTTTTTGACCCATGTTGGTCAAATTTTTGACCAATTACTATCTTACTATTTTTTGGTCAAAATTTTGACCAACACTTGTATGTGTTAGAAGTTTGACCAAGTATTTTTTCAAAAATGGCTTCTATTGTTGTGAGGACCATTACACAAAATTTTGACCAATCTTGGTCGAAATGTTCACAAAACATTAGTCAAAAGTACAACCATTGCTGGCCCTTGATCGACTAGCATACCTGTAATGCCCCGCCAAGGGATCCAAAGAATTAACCTAGAATTTCACTAAGTTTAGTAGCATTTTTTTTTCCATGAAAGTAATAATCACATATAACTTATGCACAATAATGGAAGCAATAGTAATGTCCATCATAACATACATAACAGATTACATTCTTTAAGATCCCCTAATGTAGAATTACATACATGAATCCATCTAGAACAACATCCATATGAAACAATAATGAAAAATCTGATGTTTATACATTACATTTCAAATACTCAATCATCCACTGTACATGTCACAGGGTATGTCAACCTCAAAAGAATATACATACATAGAATAAGGTACATCATCCTATTCTACTCCATGATACATCAAAGTAAAGATAATCACATGATACACATGATACATCATCATAGAAAACATATACCTCCATTATAAAGATCAAACATAATAAATTAAGTGCACGGTTCCTCCCAACCATTAATAGCATCATTAGACCATCGTAGATCCTAGCCATCCCTCGGTGCATAACATTCCAATCACCGAAGAGATCATCGGTATTACATAGTAGGAATGTCACTCCTAATATATACAACATCATATGTAGAAAGTAATCTAACATGTAAATAAAAGCATAAGATAACATCATCTATCATATGCTAATCATCAATGAAAAAGGATACATATCCACCATCATGAACGACGCATCAGCCACAATATCTCAATGAATCTCAAAATGATAAGAGTGGAAAATACACTACCACCCGACCGCATGGTACCTAAGTGGTCCACTCCCACCGTGCTGAGGAGATAATCTCAAGTCCCAAAAAGGATATCAAAATCACATAACACAAATCTCCATAAGTCCAGGAATCCTAAAAGTATACTAACTCAAAGGTTCCAAGCACAAAATCTGACATCTAATCCCAGAGACACACAATGACATGTAGGAACCTACCATGCAAGTGGGAAAGTGTCATCGTAATTATCACGTACAAGTTACCCTCATAGTTAGCTAAACTCCATGGATCCATACTAATTTCAAGCGGCCACTAGTATCCTCTCATACTGATGAGGCATACTACAGAATGCAAGGTTGCAACCATGTGTCTCACTACTCCCATCCTAGCCTGTACAAGCACTCAAAGCATGGGCGAGAACAAAACACTTATCTTTTTAGGTTCATTCAGTTAGTATTAGGTGTGAATGTAATCACTTATTAATGCAACTTACAATGAGTTACCCTGGCAGCCTCTTAGGGCCCCGGCCCCCATTGCAAGCCACTTCTCATCACTACATGTAGATATCCTACCCTAATGCTCATGGACTCATAAATCTCAAAATCACAAAAGATAATCCATAATAAAATCATCAAATATGCATAAAAGCATCAATCCTCCATGAGCAAACATCCATAAAAAATCATGAACACAATAGCTCTCTATTGGCAACTGAAGTATCACTGATAATCAAAGTATCCAATGGTTCTCAATAACCAAAATATCTCAATCAAACTTATCGAAGACTCCAAAAATGGTTGAGTCAAACATGCCACATCATGACATCATCAAGAATAAATCCACATTTTATTCCCATTATGGCGACTAGAAGATAATCAAGGATAACTGATCGATGACCAAAAATAATGGTTAAGTCAAGTATCTCATACATAAGAATCTCAACTATAATCAATCAATAATCACAAACAATACATAGAGCATTCCACCACATAACCATGGTTGGGTTTATAAAGATCAAGATTAAAACATCATCATGTCACCACAATCACATAACTCCCAAGCCTCTGGTAGACGTCCTATACTGGTCAACACTAGTCAACCCAAAACCCAAAACAATAGCATAAAGAATTCACAATGAAAACACATCTTTTGGTTTTACCAAGTTTACAACTTAAATTTAAATATAGAGATCTCAGTTTAGTTTTCCAAGTTTGAAGAGTGAATGGAGGAACACATATATTGTTTTGGACAAATAAAAGTTTTCCAGAACTAAAAATCCATTTTCCAAATATAATATTTGTTTGATACATCCCCCACCAAACTATCAACTATTTATTTAAAAAATTAAATCTTAATAGTTGAAAATTATTAAAAAGTCACCATTGTGAAAATAAACCTTCAATATAACTCATTTATCAAATAATATTAACTTAAATTTATTAATAACATATTTACATATTACACACACACACACACACACACACACACACATATATACATACATCCATATGTAAATATATAAATAGTTATTACATTTTATAAAATCGATTTAACAATTTCGATCGACACCATATATATCATGTGAAATAATAATGAAAATTGATTTCATGTATATCGATTGTATTGAACGTTTTAACATATATGTTTTTGGTATAACAATATTATTAAATAACCCCCCCTTTCTCTTGTTGCAGTACGCAGCACCTGCAGTCGCAGGCACTGCGTCAACAGTGGGTACGTAGTACCCCTGTCGTCGCAGAGCTGCGACAACAGGCCTTTGCCTTTCGCAGGCATGGGGTGCAATTCGTGCCCACGGCATTTCATTATATACATTTTTTTAAACATTGTTTCATACGATATGAATCACGATGCGATTTATTAAATTTTCCCACTGCGATTTATCAATCGCTCATTCGGTGTATTATATATAAATATACATATGTGTATATATATATATATATATATATATATAATATTTGAATTTTATAATAGATTCATAATAAATGTATACATATGCATATATATAAATAAATATATATATGTATATGTATGCAGATCTGAATATATAGCCATCTAGTTTTTTTTCAAAAAGATTATATCTACAATTTAAGAATAAAATATTTGCATTATAGAATGCATATAAAATTCTCCAATAAATTATTCTACCCATATTGAGAATGCATATAAATATAAAACTTCTCAGAAGACATATGGAAGACACGAAGAAGACAGGGAATGCATGATGCGAAAATAGCATAAATAAAATCACAAGAATCTACCCAGATTCTGATGCTAAATCGCTCTTCCTCAAAAAATCCACAGAGCAAGCTCCTCCCTTCTTCAGAATTCTTGAGTCCTCCAATGCTCCAATTGCACTCCCAACGCTATTCTCTAAGCTTCTATGAATGCCTAAATATAAAAAGCTATCAGGAAACATCTAGAATGCTTCTAGAAACAGCTAGAAGGTGTCACCAACTAAGCATGGCTCTTTTCCAACCTTCAAGATGAGCCATAGGGTGGTAGAAACCATGTGCTTAATTGATGCACTAACCCCTGTGTTGTTGACACATGAGAAATAGAGAAGTGCGTTAACTCCCATGCAAGCTTATAGCTCCAATTTACTTTTTATATAATTTCTATTTAAATATTTATAACTTTTATTTTAATTTTTGTAACTTTTATTATTTTATTTATTTATTACTTTATTATTATTAATTTTTAATTTCTAATTTTCTTTTATTTAATTCATTTTTCCTCAATAATTCACATTTAATTAATTACAATCAAATTATCAAATAACATGATATTTAATATTAATTTCCTCAGATAATTAATTTATTAATTAAATCTATTTATTAAGACTTAATTAATAGAAAATTCACCATAGTTCTTCAAGATAAAATATGAAAACCCATCATAGAGAAAATCACTCAAAATCAGTCTAAAAGGGTTAAAAATCACGAATCAATTCATGTGACACATTCGGTGGGTAAAATATCTAGATACTTGTCCTACCTCACCAGGACAATTGGCTTAAAGGTTTGGGATTTGGACTTGAGAATTTATCTACCTTCTCTTATCATTGAGATAGTATAATAGGGTATGCTCATCCTAGCAATTCAGAGAAGTCAATACCTAGTACCTGCAACCTGCAGAAAAAAGCATGCATGTACATACAATATATATAATGCTAAGCTAAATAGACAATGGCAGGAAGTGGTGCATTGTGTAGATCTTGACTAAGTAGGTGACTACGACTCCCTTCCTTAACCACATCAGAAACTGCCATACAATAAGAAAACACGCACACCATACACATCCAAGTATGGGGTAAGTATCCATAATAAAACACATGAGATAATAACCATCAACTAATCATCAATAATAGCTGAAAACAATATAATGATCATCATGTATGCATGAAATATAAACTCTAAATGATCTCATCACATAACCATTGAATCCATAACATAATGTCTGATAGTATCAAAACAATACCACTAATACATCAACATAAAACTAGTCCATCAAAGTCTGATAATAATAGCAACGATAAGTCTAGAAAAGATGTGAACGAGGGTAGGCACTACATCCACCCCCCCTTAGGTTAGGCTTACTCCTGGAAGCCTACAAACAAGTAGGGATACAACTCCCTCAATCTAGCTGCATCCTCCCAAGTAGCTGAAGAATCATCAGTAGGGTCCCATTGGACCCTTACCTGCTCGATGGTTCGACCCCTGAGGGTCAACTCCTGCTGCTCCAGAATATGAACCGGCTCCAAATCCAGCTGCCCGTCCTCTACCTACAATGAATTTCAATGAAGAACATGTACAATATCAAGAATATACTGTCGAAGCACTGAAACATGGAAAACATCATGAATGCGAGCTAGGTTGGGCAGTAGAGCAAGGCGATAAGCAACCGGGCCAATCCTCTATAGAATCTCGAATGGTCCCACCAAGTGAGGTGCTAGCTTAGAACCATTTTCATACTGGATTGGACTCTTTCACGGTCGCACTCTCAAGAAAACCTTATCTCCCATAGCAAACTGCTTATTAGTCCTATGAGCATCGGCATACTTCTTCTGCCTATCCTATGCCATAGTCAAGTGTTCATGGATATGCACTACCTATTGCTCCATATCACAAAGCATCTCAGGACCCAATAGGATGCGATCCTCAAGGCTATCCCAACTCAATGGTGTATGACAAGGATGCCCATATAATGCCTGAAATGGTGCCATGCCAATAGAACTATGATACCCATTGTTGTAAGCAAACTCCACCAGGTAGAGATAATCCTCCCAATGTGTCTGCCTATCCATCACATACATCTGTAACATATCCTCCAAAACCTGATTCACCCTCTCTGTTTGACCATCAGTCTCTGGATGATATGCCAAACTAAAGTTTAACTACACTTCGAGCTCATGCTACATCGATGTCCAGAATGTAAATGTGAATACAAGATCCCTGTCAAAAATGATCTTTCTAGGAATACCATGTAATCTCACAATATCACACATAAAGAAATTAGCTACAGAAGTTGCTGTGTAGGAAGACCTAATCAGTAAAAAATGTGCCACCTTAGTCAATCGATCAACGATGACCATGATAGCATCATGATGTCGAACTGTCATAGGTAATCCTACAATAAAATCCATGGAGATGATATCCCACTTCCAAGAAGGAATGAGATTAGGCTGCAAAAGTCTAGCCCAGTGCTGATGTTCTGCCTTAACTCTCTGACACTCAAGGCACCTAGCCACAAAATCAGCAATATCTTGCTTCATCCCAGACCAAAAGAACAAACATTTCAAATCAGCATGCATCTTCTTGACACCTGGATGTGCTGAGTAAGGTGTACGATGGGCTTTTTCTAGTATCAAGGTGTGAAGCTCATCCAAAAATGGCACATAAATCCTCTCCAAATGTCTCAAAAGACCATCTAACTCTTGAACATAACTTGCAAACTTACCTTCTAGAGATCTTCCTGAATCAATCTCTCTCCACACTTCCTGATACCAGGAATCCGTAGGAAGTGCCTGCAGAATTTGACTCCTCAAATCCAGACTTAGGGTCATCAATGATGCCACATGTCTCCTACGACTCAAAGCATCCGCCACCACATTCTCCTTACCCAAAAAGTACTTAACCTCAAAATCATACTCGCATAGAAACTCCATCCATCACCTTTGGCGAGCATTCAAATTAGGCTGAGTAAAAATGTACTGAAGATTATGATGATCACTGTGTAGCTCAAATCTGTGCCCCAACAAGAAATGTCTCCATCTAGTCAAAGCGTGAACTACTGCTGCTAACTCAAGATCATGTGTAGGATAATTTAACTTATGATCCTTGAGCTTGATGATTCATACACAATCACCCATCCATTCTACATCAACACTGCCCCAATCCCTTCAAGAGAAGCATTGGTACATACCATGAAATCACCTTTTGGATCAAGTACAGCTAGAATTGGTGCACTGGTCAAAAGTACCTTGAGCTTTTGAAAAGCTTCCTCACATTTCTCTATCCATACAAACTTCTTTCCTTTCCTTTGAAGAGAAGTGATAGGATGTGCTATCCTAGAGAAGTTCTAGAAAAATCTACAATAATAACTGACTAAACCCATGAAGCTACAAATTTTTGACACATTAGTCAGTGTAGGCCATTATATTATCACCTGAATCTTTGTAGGATCTACTGAAATACCATCACCTAAAATAACATGCCCTAAATACTAAATCTCTGATTTGAAGAATTCACACTTGGCTGCATTGGCATAAAGCTGATTGTCCCTCAAACACTGCAAAACCAACCGTAGGTGTTCCTCATGCTCCTTCTGAGTCTTAGAATATATCAATATGTCATCAAGAAACATGAGTACAAACCTATCCAGATAAGATTGAAACACATCATTCATCAAACTCATAAAAACTAATGGAGCATTAGTCAACCCAAAAGGTACCACTATGAACTCATAATGCTTGTAGCGAGTTTGAAAAGTGGTCTTGTGAATATCTGCCTCCTTAATACGATGCTGGTGGTATCCTGACTTAAGGTCAATCTTAGAGAATACTGTAGCTCCCTTGATCTGATTGAATAAGTCATCAATCCTAGGTAAAGGATATGATGCATGATGAAGAGTATATTGTTGCATTTTTTTGGTTGTGAGTTGCTACAGGTGGTGTTGCTGAAGCATGGAAAGCTTGTAAAGAACCTATTGCTGTAGATAGAACCAAATGGTTAGACTATTCGATTCAGGATGACATGTTGTTCAAGGGTAGTCAATTGTGCATTCCAAGGAGTTCCATGAGGGAAAATCCAATTAAGGAGAAACACAGTGGAGGGATGGCAAGACATTTTGGTCGAGATAAGACCATTGCCATTCTTAGAGAACATTATTTTTGGCCTCAAATTTCACAAGATGTGAAGAAGTTTGTACAGAGTTGCCAGGTTTGTCAAGTTGCCAAGGGGTTAAGTCACAATACTGGCCTATATCAGCCATTGCCTATTCCATCAAGGCCATGGGAGGACATAAGTATGGATTTTGTTCTTGGATTGTCAAGGACACAAAGGGGTAATGATGTAGTATTTGTGGTGGTTGATAGGTTCTCCAAAATGGAACATTTCATTCCATCCCACAAAACTCATGATGATGTCCATATTGCAGACTTGTTCTTCAGAGAGGTGGTGAGACTAGATGGTCTCCCAAGGAGTATAGTTTCTGACAGAGATACTAAATTTGTGGGGTATTTCTGGAGGACATTGTGGAAGAAGTTGAGAACATACCTAAAATTCAGTTCCACACATCACCCATAGATTGATGGGCAAACAAAAGTGGTAAACGTAAGTCTAGGCAATTTGCTGAGATGTTTAGTTGGGGATAAGCCCAAGGGATGGGATTTGATTCTACCACAAGCAAAGTTTGCTTACAATAACTCTATAAATAGGAGTACTGGAAAATCACCATTCCAAATTGTATATGGGAATAGCCCAAGGATTGCACCAGAATTGAGGAAGATAGAACAAGGGAATAGGACAAGTGCTGAAGCTGAGGAATTTTCTTAACATATCAAGCATCTACATGAGGAGGTTCAAGCACACATTACCAAGATGAATCAAGAGTATAAAGCTAGGGCTGATCAAAGGAGAAGACATAAGGAATTCCAAGTAGGGGATCTAGTCATGGTGCACTTATGAAAAGAAAGATTTATAGCCGGTACTTACAACAAGCTAAAAATGAAAAAATTTGGCCCCTACAAAATTTTGAAGAAACATGACTCAAGAAATGCATATGAAGTGGAGCTGGCAGATGGTATTCAAATTTCTCCCATTTTCAACATTGCAGATTTAACAGAGTATCATGATGATGGTGCAGATGAGGAGTTGGTGTTAGAGCCATGTCCAATTCCTACTTCTAAGAAGGAGGAGATAGAAGACATTCTAGATCATCCTGTGGGTAGGAGTACTAGAAACAGGCAGTATGAAGAGTATTTGGTCAAATGGAAAGGATGACCGATCAAGGACTCAACTTGGATTTTAGCAGCTGAAGTTTCCCATTTGGGATTCCCTCTACCATTCATTAAGTGACAGGGTCACTTTTCAATCTACCCTGGGTGTCTGATGCAGGAGCATCTAGAGGTATAAGGGCGATCCTTTGTCACCCAAAAAAATGTACTTAGAATTAGTTTATGTTTCATGTGTTTTCATTTTTGGATACCCATTTGGGTCAAATAAAGGTTCCAACTCTCACAGTTCCACTATCAATGTGCTCGAAAATCCTGAAAAAATAGGAGCATGTAATTGGGCCATCATTTTGCTAAACTAGGAGGTGTAAATTGGCTAGATGAATGTAATTGTAATTTAGAGCATTCCAAAAAAAGAATCAGGTCAAAAGGCCCCATGGTTTGAAAGTTATTGCAATTTTTCAGGTTTTGGAGACCTCCTAAGAATGCTTCAAAGTCAGCTTAGGGGCATTAAATGACCTTAAAAAGGGCCAAAAAATGGGGGATGAGCAAAGTTGGTCCATAGGGCTATAGAGCGCCTCAAGAGCCTTTTTGAAATGTAAATAGTTCATCAATCAGAGCTACGGTTCAAAAGTTATGCCTCTCAAAAGTTCGGTGACAATTTCTAGATTCTACTAGATTTGTGCCAACTTCTAACACAGCTTCTGGAACCTTCTATTTGGTTGGTGGATGCCTACTAGCACTTTCTAGAATGTACTCCTAGTTCTTAACCCTCTGGGGTCTATTTAAGGAGATTTCTGGCATTGTAAAAGGAAATTCAGAGTGGAGTTTGAAAGGAGGTACTGAAAGGAGAAATTATCTTCAGATTTATGCTATTGTAAGCCCTTAGGGCATGTTTTGAAATTTATTTTCTCTGTACTATTTGTACTAGCTTATTTTCTTAGTTAATACAATTTCCCTTTTTTATTGTGTCCATTTTGTTCTTGGGTTGTGCCCCCATCAAGTGGTATCAGAGCGGGTTGTTCCTGAGTGTACAAGAAGATCACTGAAGTGTGAGGTAGTTTGTACTAGGACCTTGGTTGGGTGAAGTTTATCAGAGTGAGAATTCCTAAGCATGTGGACAGATCGTCGAATGTGAGGCAGTTTGCACTAGGACCCTGAGTTGGTTGAAGTTTTTCAAGAAGTTCTTGATTGTGTAGACAAATCATTGACTGTGAGGCAATTTGCACAAGGTTCATGTGTTGCACTAGATTTGTCTTCTAAAGACTTGATTATGGAGAAGACAAAGAAGAAGATGACTTTTGTGATTGGATGGATTCTAAGGATTCCTCGACTTGAGAAATTTAGAGCAAGAAATCAATAATCATTGCTAGTTGATTTGCAAAAGCAAGTGAATGAATTAGAAGCTGGGTTGCGAAAATGAAGAGCATGTCACTAGAAAAGAGATGTTGATAATTCCTTGGATGTGGAAAAGGAAGATGATCCAGTGGAAGAGCAAGTGAATGAAGATAAAATTATTTGCAAACTAGAAGTTGAAGAAGATGAAAGAGAAGAGGAAGAGCATGAAGATAACCAGATTTGTATGCCAAAAGTAGATGAAGGCGATTGGAAGACTAAAACAATGGAGGAAGAGTATAGTGCCGTAGTTGGAGATCAAGCAAGTGGAGTAGTTACGTGCATTGTTGATGACATAAAAGAGGCAAGCGAAGATGAAGATGTCAAACAGGTAAATTCTTATGAATCATGGGATGTTGTCTTTGATATGAGTTTAAAAGATATTAATGATGGTTTGCATGAGGATCTTGTTCGTGATGTATGGTATGCAAAGAAAGATTGGTATGGTGCTGCTAGATTTATTACCGGTGTGATTAATTCAACAAGATTGGATGAGGATGAGATTTATACTTGGATAGAGTTCATTGCAAAGGAGAAATTTCAGCGTCGGATACTTGTTCTAGCTATGTGTTGGAGGAAGAGGAAAAAAATCCATCAACAGTGGCTACTTCATTTTGTGAATCCATATTCATAAAATTTTTCCTACCATGGGAGTCAGATGCAGGAGCATCATGCATCAGCAAAAAAGAATGTGAAAGATTTGCATGTTGGTTTTCTTGTCCTTATTGAGGTGGAAGCTTGTGGTGAAGATGAAGATGGTTCTATATCTCTCTTTTGACAGCAAAGTGTGGGACACACTTTTCTATCTACCAAGGGAGTCTGATGCAGGAGCATCTTGCATGGGAAAATTAAATTATTAGAAAAAAAAAAAAAAAAAAAAGAAAAAAAAAAGGGAAAAAAAAAACTGTGGAGGAGAGAGAAAGTGATGAAAATGGAAGAAAAATAATAAATAATAAAATAGGAAAAAATGAGAAAAGAGGAATTTCTATTTTCAAGGTGCATAGGTGGCATAAAAGGAAAAATAATAAAAATAGTTGTCATTCCATTAATCGAGGTGTATAGGTGGCAATTTAGAAGTTTGTGGAAAGTTCCTTGAATCATGTATTTAATATTTTTTGGGTGCTTAGTTGTATTTGGGTGGGAATTTAATATTTATTTAAAAGTAGTTGTATTTACCTTTTATCCCACATTGGTTGTGTTTGTAATGTCTTGGGTTAGAAGTGCCTATTTAAGAAAGGCTTATTATCATTTGTAATCAAGTTGGAGAAATAGAAGCTCTTCAAGTGTAAGCTCTTATAGTGAAGCTCTTCGAATGTAATCTCTTTTAAGGAAGCTTGAGAAGTAGAAGTTTGGGGAAGTAGAAGCTCTTAGTGAGAAAATATCTCTTATATTGTAAGAATTTGGAGTCCTTTCATTTGGAGGATATTGTAATGAATTTCAAGTATTAATGGATGCTTTATGAAGCATTTTTGTCATCTCTCAATCTCCATCTTGTTGCATTTTTTTGGTTGTGAGTTGGTACGGGTGGTGTGGCCTGTCATCAGTGGTATCAGAGCATACTTTTGTCAGTGGTAGTAGAGCTAGTCTACATCAGGATACCTATTCTTAATAGTCACCTTATTCAACTGTCTGTAGTCAATATAAAGGTGGAAAGAACCGTCTTTCTTTTTCACAAAGAGCACTGGAGCTCCCCAAGGTGATACACTAGGTCGAATGCTCCCTTTGGCCAGAAGTTCCTCTAGCTGAAGACATAGCTCATCCAATTCCTAAGTAGTCATGTGATAAGGAGCTTTAGAGATAGGCTCCACTCCAGGAATCAGATCAATACTAAAGTCAATGTCCCTCTTCAGAGGCATGCTGGAATCTCACTTGGAAAAACATTTGTGTACTCCTGTAAAATCAGGTGATCTAAAGTTCCCTCATGGGATCTTTTCCATCAAGATCATTTACCATAACAATAAATATCTAACATCCCTTATGAAAACTTTTCTTCAATTGCATAGCAGAAATCATCCATAGAGATATAGGCCTCGGTATCCCAACTATCTGCACATCATTCCCTTGGTCATCTTGGCACATAATAATCTTCTAACTGTGATCTATACTGGCTCTATGAGATCCAAGCTAGTCCATGCCTAGAACCACATCATAGGAACCAAGGGGTATGACTCGAAGATCCACTGCCGTATCAAAACTTCCTAAGCTAAGCCCGCACTTATGAACTACAGAGTCTATGGAGACCTTAATGCCTGAGGCTAGTTCCACTTGCCAACCACAATCTTGCTTCACCGAATCTAGTTTACACTTAGAAACTATAGATGGTGAAATAAATGAATTTGTAGCTCCTAAATTAAACAATACTAAAAGAGATATACCTCTAATAGCACCTGTGGTCTCAACCACTGTTCCTTGATGATCTGCCTGACGCTGATCAACTGCTGCAAAAACTCTATGAGCTCTACCTGCATCACCAACTATAGGCTCTGAAACTGTAGGTCTAGGTCCTAAAAACTAAGGTGCTCACTAAGGACACTGAGCTACATAATGTCCAATTTGACCACATGAAAAACATTCCGTATTTCTGTCGAAACCTCTTCCCATAGGTGGTACATTAGATTGTTGACGACTATTCCTGCTTACAAAAGACTGGCTACTCCGAGCTGGCTGATTGGACTGATTCTATTTATTGCGTTGAGCATTGTAGTTGTTCTTGGTGTTAGAACCTTTGCCACCATCTTGAGCTTGAGAATTTGAGCCCTTCTATTGCTATGTCTGCTGAGACTATTGTTGATACTATTTCCCCTTAGTGAAAGAAAACTTCTTGTTACCACCTGAATTGTAGTTGCTTTTAGATCCTGATGCTGCTCGCGCCCTTACAAAACCACCTTGACCAAGGTTGACACTTTGCTCAACAAGGATAGCTCGATGCACTGCATCCTTGAGGGTTTTTGGCTCAAATACCTTAACTCCCCCAATAATATGGTTATTCAAACCCCTAATAAAATGATGTCTCAATTGAGCTGAATTTTCACTGAACCCTGAAAAAGGCATGAGCTCATAAAACTTACACTCATACTCGGTCACTGACAAAGTGTACTGTCTGAGATTATGAAATTCATCAGCCATTTGTTGTTTCCATTCCTTTGGTGGGAATCATTCACAAAAAATTTCTAGGAATAATTCCCATGTAACACTACTCATATCGATTCCCAACTTTTTCTCCTCAATCGTCCAACAAGTGGCCACAAAATTCTCTAGATTAGTGATCACAAATCTTGCCTTAACATTGTTGTCGAACTATTGCATGGCAAGAATCTTATCGAGAGAAATAAGCCACTACTCGGCCACATAACCAAAACCTTGCCCATTGAAAGGCTTAACCTTGGATCTTGAAATATCCTTCATTCGAGTGGACATAATGGACCTTTGATGATCCTTTCGAGGACTTCTAGATCTGGGTCTATGCTCTTGTTCTGTTTGATGCACTTTAGGCTGTTCTTGAATAGGAGGTAGACATTCTAGAATAGTTTGCATCATCTGTCTCAAACTGACATCTTCAGACTTAGCTTGGTCCTCTCTACGGCTCTCTTCCTGCTGCCTACTAGAGTGCTCTTCCCTGCTCTCTACATGAGCCGATCCCTCATGGGCAGACTCATGGACACTAATAGCTCTACCATGACCATGACCTCTACCACAGCCTCTAACAAAAGACCTAGTCCCAGATACCATCCTACAATAGTACAAGGTACTAAGTTCAGTTCTATGTTTAGGTTTTAAGTAAAATTTTCAGTTTTGAAACTAAGTTTTGAAGTATGAAAAATATTCAAGTAATAGTTCAAGTCTTGTTTCAATTCACCTAGATCAAGTTTGGAAAATTACACTTAATAGTTCAAGTTCTAGTTGTTCCAAAATACCCAGAGCTCCCAATGTAGAAACTCGAGCTCTGATACCAAATGTAATGCCCTGCCAAGGGATCCAAAGAATTAACCTAGAATTTCACTAAGTTTAGTAGCACTTTTTTTCCATGAAAGTAAACATCACATATAACTTATGCACAATAATGGAAGCAATAGTAATGTCCATCATAACATACATAACAAATTACATTCTTTAAGATCCCCTAACATAGAATTACATACATGAATCCATCTAGAACAACATCCATATGAAACAATAATGATAAATCTGATGTTTATACATTACATTTCAAATACTCAATCATCCACTATACATGTCACAGGGTATGTCAACCTAAAAAGAATATATATACATAGAATAAGGTACATCATCCTATTCTACTCCATGATACATCAAAGTAAAGATAATCACATGATACATCATCATAGAATACATATACATCCATTATAAAGATCAAACATAATAAATTAAGTGCACGATTCCTCCCAACCATTAATAGCATCATTAGACCATCGTGGATCCTAGCCATCCCTTCGTGCCTAACATTCCAAATCATCGAAGAGATCATCGGTATTACATAGTAGGAATGTCACTCCTAATATATACAACATCATATGTAGAAAGTAATCTAACATGCAAATAAAAGCATAAGATAACATCATCTAACATATGCTAATCATCAATGAAAAAGGATACATATCCACCATTATGAAGGATGCATCAGCCACGATGTCTCAATGAATCTCAAAATGATAAGAGTGGAAAATACACTACCACCTGACTGCGTGGTACCTAAGTGGTCCACTCCCACCATGCTGAGGAGATAATCTCAAGTCCCAAACAAGCTATCAAAATCACATAGCACAAATCTCCATAAGTCTAGGAATCCTAAAACTATACTAACTCAAAGGTTCTAAGCACAAAATCTAACATCTAATCCCAGAGGCACACAATGACATGTAGGAACCTACCATGCAAGCGAGAAAGTGTCATCGCAATTATCACGTGCAAGTTACCCTGGTAGTTAGCTAAACTCCACGGGTCCATACTGATTTCATGTGGCCACTAGTATCCTCTCATACTGACAAGGCATACAATGGAATGCAAGGTCACAACCATGTCTCTCACTACTCCCATCCTAGCCTATACAAGCACTCAAGGCATGGGCAAGAAGAAAACAGTTATCTTTTTAGGTTCATTCAATTAGTATTAGGTGTGAATGTTATCACTTGGTAATCCAACTTACAATAAGTTACCCTGGCAGCCTCTTAGGGCCCCGACCCCCATTACAAGCCACTTCCCATCACTACATGTAGTTATTACATTTTATAAAATTGATTTCATGTATATCAATTGTATTGAACATTTTAACATAAATGGTTTTGGTATAACAATATTATTAAATAACCCCCCCTTTTTCTTGCTGCGGTATGTAGTACCTACGGTCGCAGGCACTGCACTGATAGTGGGTACATAGTACCCCTATCGGCACAAACCTGCGATGGTAGGCCTTTGCCTTCCATAGGCATGGGGTGCAATTCGTGCCCACGACATTTCACTATATACATTTTTTTAAACATTGTTTCATGCGATATGAATCACGATGTGATTTATTAAATTTTCCCATTGTGATTTATCAATCGCTCATTCTGTGTATTATATATAAATATATATATGTATGTATGTATATATTCAAATTTTATAATAGATTCATAATAAATGTTTACATATGCATATATATAAATATAAATATATATATATATATATATATATATATATATATATATATGTATATGTATATGTATGCAGATCTGAATATATAACCATGTATTTTTTTTTAAAAAGATTATATCTACAGTTTAAGAATAAAATATTTGCATTATAGAATGCATATAAAATTCTCCAATAAATTATTCTACCCATATTGAGAATGCATATAAATATGAAACTTATCAGAAGACATATGGAAGACACGAAGAAGACAAGGAATGCGTGACGTGAAAATAGCAAAAATAAAATCACAAGAATCTACCCAGATTCTGATGCTAAATTGCTCTTCCTCAAAAAATCTGCAGAGCAAGCTCCTCCCTTCTTCAGAATTCTTAAGTCCTCCAATGCTCCAATTGCACTCCTAACACTATTCTCTAAGCTTTTATGAATGCCTGAATATAAAGAGCTTTCAGGAAACATCTAGAATGCTTCTACAAATAGCTGGAAGGTTTCACCAACTAAGCCTGGGTCTTTTCCAACCTTCAAGATGAGCCATAGGGTGGTAGACACCATGTACTTAATTGATGCACCAACCCCCGTGTTGTTGACACATGAGAAATAGAGAAGTGCATTAACTCCCATGCAAGCTTATAGCTCCAATTTACTTTTTATATAATTTCTATTTAAATATTTATAACTTTTATTTTAATTTTTGTAACTTTTATTATTTTATTTATTTATTACTTTAATATTATTAATTTTTAATTTCTAATTTTCTTTTATTTAATTCATTTTTCCTCAATAATTCACATTTAATTAATTACAATCAAAATATCAAATAACATGATATTTAATGTTAATTTCCTTAGATAATTAATTTATTAATTAAATCTATTTATTAAGACTTAATTAATAGAAAATTCACCATAGTTCTTCAAGATAAAATATGAAAACCCATCATAGAGAAAATCACCCAAAATTAGTCTAAAAGGGTTAAAAATCATGAATCATGTCATCCGACACATTCAGTGGGTAAAATATCTAGATACTTGTCCTACCTCACCAGGACAATTGGCTTAAAGGTTTGGGATTTGAACTTGAGAATTTATCTCCCTTTTCTTATCATTGAGATAGTATAATAGGGTACGCTCATCCTGGCAATTCAGGGAAGTCGATACTCGGTAGCTGCAACCTGAAGAAAAAACCATGCATGTACATACAATATATATAATGCTAAGCTAAACAGACAATGGAAAGAAGTGGTGCATCGTGTATATCCTGACTAAGAAGGTGACTACGACTCCCTTCCTTAACCACATCAGAAACACCATACAATAAGAAAACACGCACACCATACACATGCAAGTATGGGGTAAGTATCCATAGTAAAACACATGAGATAATAACCATCAACTAATCATCAACAATAGCTGAAAAAAATATAATGATCATCATGTATGCATGAAATGTAAAGTCTAAATGATCTCATCACATAACAAGTGAATCCATAACATAATGTCTGATAGTATCAAAACAATACCACTAATCCATCAACATAAAACTAGTCCATCAAAGTCTGATAAGAATAGCAACGATAAGTCTAGAAAATATGTGAATGAGGGTAGGCACTACAATACCAAACTCATGACCAATGAATTGGTCCAAATTTTGACCAATCTTGGTTAAAATGTCCAACAAACACTGGTCAAAAGTTTGACCAATGCTAGTTCTTGTCAATAAATTTAAATAAAAAGATTACCTCTAAGCTAAGCCTCCAATAAGTGAGATAATCCCTTTGCCCCCAACATTCAATCATTGAAGGATACCTCTTAGCATATCAGAGCATTCTTTATATTTGCATTACCAGCAAGAGCCATATGGAAAGAGACTTCAATAAAGAAATATCACAATAGAAACTTCAAGACTGCAAATTTTCCATGAATGTCAGAAACTTAATGTAATAGTATCATTTGTTTATAACATGAGGTAATCATCATACAAAAGAGTGGAATCATAAAGTAATCATTCAATGGCAACTAAAATATGAATAATTTATAAATAACCAACAAACAGAGATACTTCATATTATCATCATTAACAAATTTCCCTTAGAAAGGTATTTGGATGGTATATATGACATAACAATGCTCAAAACTACCATGAATTTAGAATCAACTAAATTTGTAACAAACTCTAACCACAGAAAATGATTCAAAAATCATGGAGTCATGAAGTCATCTGGGCCTGGGGTATCAAAAATAAAACATAACGATATCATATGGTAGTTAAGTCTAAACTCCTAGCAACAATTAAATAAAAATAGGGGACCTCATTGAATGATTCTCAATGGAAACTAAAGCACCCTAAAACAATAGAATTAGGATCTTTGACATAAAAGCTACCAAGGAACATGAGTACTTATATTGCAAGCATTAAACTAAAGAAAATGACTTAAGAAAAATCATTATAAATAGGAATAGTACTAAATAGATATAACACATCTATGTAAAGCCTTTTCTACAAAAAAATTTCTAGGTCAATGGTGTCCCCAGGACTATCAAGAATTAAATATAAAATTATCATATAATAAGTGGAAATTATAAATCTCCATGTAAGTTTGACCTCTTCTGAGCTGGATATTGAGTAAGTGATGAGAGAATGTAGTCAAAAATCACTAGCTTGTAGCAATAAAATAATGCTTAAAATGATCACAAAAAAGAAGTGAAATTAAAAGGCCATTGTAAATTTCTTTGGAAAAAACTACACCCTAAAAGTATAAGAGTGACCATTCTAATCAAACCATTTCATATTTATCTATTCAATATCATAACTAATTTACTATTCTAGACTCAAACTAGTTCATATCAGTTCCATACTATTATCAATTTAAATGTATGCCACATTTTCCTTAGAAAACTCTATAAAGATAATCACTAGCAATGTAATAAGTACAAAATCATACAACTAAAAATATCAAACTCTATAAGAATATGATTATTCAGGTTAATGGCTTGCATCATGTTTCCCTTCTCTTTCTAAACAAAATATTATGAAATACATAACACAGGCAAAAATCCATAGTGAAAAATGAGAGGGAAAAGGAAAATAAGAAGAAATAAATGAAAATGATCAACTACCTATATGGTGATGAAATCAACAAATATATGAACGCATGGCATAAATTTATTTTACTTACCTAAAATATTTTTTGTTGGATTTCAGCCTTCACCATGATACTATTATATTACTAGTAGTATTTAAAATATTATAAGCAAAGGAATTGACTATAAACATTTGGTAGATTTTTGTAGAAGTCGGTCAGTCATTAGTTTATAATGCT
This sequence comes from Cupressus sempervirens, assembly GCA_028749045.1. Taxonomy (NCBI): domain Eukaryota; kingdom Viridiplantae; phylum Streptophyta; class Pinopsida; order Cupressales; family Cupressaceae; genus Cupressus; species Cupressus sempervirens. The sequence continues at coordinate 814,604,779 of CM053786.1, forward strand.
TAAATTAATTGAGTATTAGATATAGTAGAAACATCATGAAATGTAAGAAAATTTTATCCTAGTAATCTTAGAAACTTTTAGTTGTTTATAAGGGTATAACAAAGTATTAAATCCTATGTAGAATTGGTGCAATAACACCAAGGTCACAAGTAGGAGATATGAAGAGCACTAGGATCACTGATGGATCCTTGGGTGGATTTGAATACAAATGACCTTTTAAGGTCATTAAAACTTGTAATGAGAATTTCCATGGTCATTAATATTGTTTTGATCAGAAATTGATCTTATTTTAATCACAATCCTAAATGTAAGCCTAATGGAAATGCTAAGGTATGTAGGGGTCACTAGGAAGGGATTATGGTTTGCTCCTAGGTTAGGGGATTGTGAAATTATCAATAATGGTTTGAAATGATGTAATAAGGCTATTAAAGCCTCTAAGTAGTGTTAAAAGCACTAAGAGTGCAATGAGGTGTAAAATTCCTATATTAGCCTTATGAGCCTAAAAATTCTTAATTAGAGTTTGTAGGGGTTAATAGTAAAGGTTTATGAGTTAGTTTGGTTTTAAAGGTTTTCCTTAAACCTTTTAGATGTTTTCTTAGATGGTTTGGAATGGTGTGTTGTCAAGTTGACAACTTTTATTGTCAATGTGACAAAAAAAACTTGTTTTAGTTGGTAATAATTAGTTTAGACTGGTACAATGATAGTTAGGAAGTAGTTAGTTAGTCTTTAGAAGAGCTAAGTGTTGGAATTTGATGGAAAAGATCATTATTGGAGAAGAGAGATTGTTTGAAAAGAAGGAGATTGTTGATAAAGAATTTTTTCAATCGTTATTTTGTCATTGATGTCAAACATGCTATTTGCTAGAATGACAATTGGTTATAAGATCCAAGTACTATCACTTAGTTGATCGATGAAGAGGATTTAATCAATAAGATGTAACAAAAACACCTAAGGGAAAGGTTGAGTTATGGTTTTGTAATGAAGTGAAAGGATTAGTTAAGACATTGATAAAATGATGTATTGATAGTATACTTGAAGATATAGATGTTGGCTACACTTAGAAACCCTAGAAGAATAAATTGTAATAAAGTTTTCTCCAAAGCTTGAATAAGTTCATTAGTGGGTGCCAAGAAAGCTAGTTCATGCCAAGTGGATATTCAGTAAGTGTTGAGTAAATGCAAAATCTAGTATGACCCAAGTGAAATAGAAGGAGCCAAGCAAGCTTAGGTGTTGAGCACATAATAGGAATTGAGCACCAGTAAAAACTTAGTTAATGTTGAGTGAATCCACAGTAGGTGCCAAGCATCAATTAAACATAGATGATGTCGAGTAACATAGTATGTGCCAAGCATCAAGATTTCAATAGTACTAAGCTACTACATTACTTGAAAAGTCAAAGATTTGAAAAAACTAAGATGAAAAGTTTGTTACCTTGAATTTTGTGAACCAGATGGAGAACAAGGATAATGAGTTGGTGGCACAAAATTTTTGGTAAACCATTTTTGGGAAAATTTAGGAGGATTTTTCATGAAGTTTCTAGAAGGAAAAAGACATGTGGTAGATTCATTGAATCTTACCTAATCCATTCAAATTGAAATTAAAATTCAAAAGATTAGAGCGGAAAAAGCATTCCAGACTTCTATTTAAGGAGTTATAGGTCGAGAAGCAAGACTTGTTGAGTTGCTAGATTGTTGAACTAATTGGTAGGATGTCAAGGTGAAGGCATCAAGAGAGAGGGAGGAACATAGTACATAGACTCTACTTTGTTAGGTGACCATAGAGGAGATTGCACTCGTACATCAAGCATGGAGACTCAAGGAGATGAAGCTTGAAAGGAGAACAAGCTATAAGATCTGCAGTGACTAAAAGGAAGGAAAATTTGAGAGTTGAACTGAGATTTAAAATTAGCAAGTTAAGTTATGAGTTGTATCAGATTGAAAGCCCTTGTTGTTACCCTCTAACAACTGTATCAGTTAGGGTAAAATCCTATGGACTTAGCTTGGTTTAACAACCATTTGTAAATCCTCTTATAGGGTGGCATTCCAAGTGAATTTTCTAAAGTCCTCTAACTAGGCCCAATTCTAATAGGGTTGTTGAAATCCTTTAATGAGGTCACATTTAATAATGTTTTATAGCCTTTAATAGGTCTAGCCTTTCATAAGACATCACTTCAAAAGAGTGAGAATTGAGTATTATGTTACTAGTAATTTTTCCCAAATTGGGTTTCCACGTAAATCGCTATGTTATGTGTTGATTCTTCATGTGTTATTCTTGCATGTTGATTTTACAGTAACTTGTTAAGTAGGAAATTTTAAGCTTGGATGCCTAAATAGTTTAATGGGCTCACTTTACTTGGTGAACAAATTTTATTAGGACATTTGGACCTTGAATAACTCATTCACCCCTACTTAGTTATTCTAAAGAATTTCTAACAATTAGTATTAGAGCCATCAACTGATTTGGTTTAAAGGTACTAGAAGTAGAAAGATCAAAATGTCCAAGAGAGAAGTTCCCAAGCTCAAAAGAGAGAACTTCACTACATGGAAAAGGTAAATGAAGCTACACCTTGGATCAATAAGTGACCATGCATAAACCTCAATTGAAGTGGAACATGTTGATCTAGCTATACCCACTGTAGAAGATATGAAGAAAAAGAAGGAGCGTAATCAAGCAATGTTGGAGATTTCCTCTACCCTCAACTATGCTAAATTTGATGACATCAAGGAATATGACTCTACATTCAAGATGTGGAAAGCTCTGACTGATATTTGTGAAGTAGATTAGAATGTTCAAGCAAAAGGAGAAAGTCGCATAGGAAAGTTTGATGACATGAGAATGGAGGAAGGTGAGAACAATGCTCAATATGCCTCTAGAATGAAAGAAGTAGTAAGTATAATAAGAATTTTGGGTGGTTATTTACATGATGATACTATTAATAGAAAAAAATTAAGAACCTTGCTCCCCATCTATGCTATTAGAGTTTCAGCCATACAAGAGTTAAGATGTGTACCAAGATACACACTAACTCTTGAAGGTATAGTGGGAAGACTCATTGCATTTGAGTTGTCTAACTTTGATAACTATAGAGACCTGAGAATCTTGAATCTTCCTTCAAGGCCAAGTTGTCATTGAAAGATACTAAGGAGGTGAAACCAAAGAAGAAGAAGAAAAAGATAAAATATGCATCTAGTGAAAAAAACATAGATGAAAAAGATGTGGAACAATTGGAAGCACTACTAGCTAGAAGATTTCATAGAGGCAAGGGAAAATTCAAAGGTAAGCTTCCTATCATTTTTTTAATTGCAATGAAGTAGGACATATTGCTACAAGATGCACATAGAAAAAGAACTATAGAGAAGGCAACAAGAACAAGAATAGAAGAGAAGATGATAGCAAGGATTACAAAGACAAAGGCAAAAAGTGCTATATTATTGAAGAAGAGGATTCTAATGAAAATGATGATGAGGTAGTCTATGTAGCCATGAAGGATGAGTTAGATGAAGATGAAGCAACAACACCGGTAAATTGTGTGAACAAGAATGATAGATGGATCATAGATAGTGGATGCTCACATCACATGACAAGACATAAAACTAAGTTTGTTACCTTTACTTAGTATAATGGAAATCTAGTGTTAGATTTGGAAATGATGCTCCATGTCTAATCAAAGGAAAAGGTTCTATTAAACTTATAGAGAAAATTTCATGTGATTATACATACTATGATGAAGGATTGAACTATAATCTACTGAGTGTGTTATAGTTAGACAATGTAGGATACAAAGTCGAATTTGGAAACAAAATTGCCAAAATATATGATACTGATGGAAATTTGATAGGAAAAGGAGAAATAACTAGAAGTAATTAGTTTCACCTAGATATGGAAGATACATCCTATTTTTTTGTCAGATTTGATGATGTGTCATTATGGCATAAAAGGCTATGTCATGTCAACTTTGATAATCTGATTAGCATTAGAAAAATGAAGAAAGTCAGACGTTTTCCTAAACTAAAGAAGCCTGATAATACAATGTGCAAATAGTGTTAGCTAGGAAAGATGATCAAGTCAAGTTTCAAAAGAAAAACTTACAATTCCAAAGAAGTATTAGAGTTAGTCCATATTGATTTATGCATTCCAATAGAAGTGCAAAGCTACAAAGAAGATAGATATATAATGTTGTTTGTTGATGACTACTCTAGGATGATGGCTGTCATGTTCTTAAAGAAAAAATCTAATGCATTTCAAATGTTTAAGTGGATTTGGCCAAGGTTGAGAAGGAAATAGGGAAGAATCTGAAATGCCTAAGATTAGATAGAGGAGGAGAGTTCACATCAAAAGAATTTGAGACATTTTACAATGGCAAAGAAATCAAAAGACAAACATCAACACCTAGAACTCCACCATAGAATGGCATTGCAAAAAGAAGGAATAGATCAGTGATAGACTGTGCTAAGACATTAATAATGGAGAAAAATGTTTCTCTAAAGTAATGGAGAGAAGTTTTAAGTATAGCTATCTACACCATGAATCGAGTACACGTCAGGAAAGGTACAAGTGCAACACCTTTTGAATTATGGTATGGTTACTCACCCAATGTAAAACATTTCAAAGTATTTGGTTGTAGATGCTATATTCTTAAAGATACTAGAAATTGAAATTTTGATATAAAGAGTGAAGGCATATTCCTTGGATACTCCACTATAAGTAAAGCATATAAATGTTTGAATACTAACACTAACAAGATTGTGGAGAGTGAAAATATAAATTTTGATGAGCATGCAAAAGTTAAAGCTGATAAAACCAAGAAACAAGAAGAGTACAAATCCTTTGTATACTTCTATGAAGGAATGCCAACTAAAGAAGAAGTTGAGAATCAAGTTGGGAATCAGCAAAAAGTTTCAATATTAGTAGAGTCACAACCAGTGAATGTTGAGCTACATTTGGAAGCTGAGTTGCAAAATGAAGATAATGCACATTCTGACTCTAAAATTAGTACACATGAAAGAGATGATGAAATATCTAAAATAGATGTGCACAGTGACTCTGAAGCTAAAAGCCCAAACATGGAAATGAGGAAAGAACCAAGGTTATCCAAGTATGTGAGAAGATATCACCCTATAGAAAAAAGCATTGGTGACAAGGAAGCTAGACAAATGATAAGGAACAAAAGATTGAACCCAAAATAGTGAAAGATGCACTACAAGATGAAAATTGGCATAAAACTATGGAAGAAGAGATAGATTAAATAGAGAAGAAAAAAACTTGGAATTTAGTTCCAAGACTAGTTGATAAGATTGTGATTGGTACCAAATGGATATTTAGGAACAAGCTATATGATAATGGTGAGATCACAAGAAATAAGGCCAAACTAGTCTATAAAGGTTATGCACAAGAAGAAGGACTAGACTATGGGGAAAAATTTACTCCTATTGCAAGGATGGAAGGAGTAAGAACACTACTTGCATATGCTACTTACAAAGGTTTTAATGTCTACCAAATGGATGTAAAGTCTACTTTTTTGAATGGTATACTAGAAAATGAAGTCTACATAGAACAACCAGAGGGATTTATTGATGACAACAACAAAGATATGGTTTCCAAACTACATAAAGCACTCTATGGTTTAAAACAAGTGCCTAGAGCATGGTATGAGAGACTACACAACTATCTAGTGAAGATGGGATTTAAAAGAATAGATGACAACAGCAACCTTTATATCAAGGTAGAAAAAGCTAAACACATTTTGATATCTAAAATATTTGTTGATCAAATGAAACATGAGTTTGAGATGTCAATGTTTGGAGAAATAAAATTCTTTGTTGGATTACAAGTACATCAACTAAAACATGGCATATTTGTGACCCAATCAAAATATATTAAGGAGATACTCAAGACATTTGGCTTAGAAGATTCAAAACCTATCAGTACACCAATGGTAATCAGACATAAGTTATCCAAGAATGATGGGTCAGTTGAAGTAAATTAGACAATGTATAGATCAATGATTGGAAAGTTATAGGATGTTGTACATAGTAGACTAGACATTTCATTAGCTATTGGAATAGCGGCAAGATTCTCTACAAATCTAAGAGAAAATCATTTTATGGTAGTAAATGGAATATTGAGGTACCGAAAAGGAACTAATGACTATTGATTATACTACAAGAAGACTGAAAATTTTGAATTGAAAGCCTATATTGATGTAGATTGGGGAGGTAGTATTGATGATAGAAAAAGCACTAGTGGAGGAGCACTTTTCTTAGGTAAAAGATTGGTTACTTGGACTAGAAAAAAGAAAAGTTGTACCTCATAGTCCACAACAAAAGTTGAGTATGATGCTGCTACTATCAATTCCACCAATATTATATTGATCAAACACTTGTTCAAAGGTATGAAAGAGGAGGTAACTAAACCTGTGATACTATGTTGTGATAACACAAGTGCTATCAACATATCAAAGAATCTTGTGATGCATGCCAAAACAAAGCACATTGAAATTAAGTATCACTATGTAAGAGAATTGGTGGAAGACAAGCAAGTGAAAATGGAATATGTCAACTCAAAGGAACAAATTGCTAATATCTTCACAAAAGAATTACCTAAAGATGCATTTGAATATCTTGGAGGTAATATAGGGGTGATACTCCTATCCAAAGCTATTTAAGCAATAGCAAGACTACCCTACATCAAATGAGTTGATTGTTGAAATGTTATAAATTGATGTAGAGGATACTTTAGGTTTTTTGATTGGAGTAATCAAAGTACTAAAAATCCAAACAAGTCACAAGCAAGGTGACAAAGGGAGAAATTAGAGTGCCTAAAAATACTACACCTACATGATAAGATATTGAAATAATATGTCTTTGGCATTGTTGTCAAAGAGGGAGAAGTAGTTAAACTGATCAAAAGAAAGAGATGGTATGGTACCAAAATAGTAGAAATTGACCAATGCATGCAAAAGGAGAAGTAGCAAACAAAGGGAGAAGTAGCAAATTTAAAGGATCTAAATGTAACAGGGAGAAATAGTACAAGGATCAGACATGTAGAGGAAGAAATGTCAAAGAATTAGTAGAAAGGAAGAGAAAAGGAAATAGTAGCTCAGAAGGAGAAAATGGTGCAAACAAAAATCAATCAAAGAAAGAGTAGAACAAAAGGGAGAAGATAGTGTATCAACAAAAGAGATATCCCTAATACTTTGAAAGAGGGAGTTACTTACAAAATTCAGAGGGAGTCACAAGCTCATTTATATTGTTGATAGAATGAACATTTCTTGATAAAGTTTACTTTTGGCATTTGATTTACTATTTTAACCTAGTTAGCATTTTGATAACTTGGTTGATTAGTTTGGTTTTCCATCAATACCAAAGAGAGAGATTGTTGGAATCTGATTGAAAAGATCATTATTGGAGAAGAGATATTGTTTGTAAAGAGGAAGATTGTTGATAAAGAATGTTTTCAATCATTATTTTGTCACTGATGTCAACCTACTATTTTCCTAAATGACAATTGCTTATAAGACCCAAGTATTATCACTGAGTTGATTGATGAAGAGGATTTAATTAATAAGACATAACAAAAGAACCTAAGGGAAAGGTTGAGGTATGGTTTTGTAATGAAGTGCAAGGATCAGTTAAGACAATGATAAAATGATGTATTGTTAGTATACTTGAAGATAAATATGTTGGCTACATTTAGAAACTCTAGAAGAATAAGTTGTAAAAAAGTTGTTTGCAAAGCTTGACTAAGTTCATTAGTGGGCCCCAAGCAAGCTAGTTCATGTTGACCAAATTTTTAGTAAGTACCAAGAAAATGCAAAATCTAGTGTGAGTTGAGTGAAATAGATGGAGCCAAGCAACCTAAGGTGTTGAGCATGTAATAGATGCCAAAAATCAGTAAAAACTTAGTTAATGCTAAGTGAATCCATAGTAGGTGCTGAGCATCGGTAAAACATAATTGATGCTGAGTAACACAGTATGTGTTGAGCATCAGCTGATATATTACTTGAAAAGTCAAAGATTTGCTAGAACTAAAATTATAAGTTTGTTACCTTGAATTGTGTGAACCAGATAAAGGATAAGGATGATGAGCTGGTGGCATAGAATTTTAGGTAAAACATTTTTGGGCCAATTTAGGAGGATTCTTCACAATGTTTCTAGAAGGAACAAGATATGGGGTAGATTCACTAAATCTTACCTAATCCATTCAAACTAAAATTAAAAGTGGGAAGATTAGAGTAGGAAAAGCATTCGAAACTTCTATTTAAGGAGTTACAAGTCAAGAAGCAAGAGTTGCTAAGATGCTAGGTTGTTGAACTGGTTGGTAGGATGTCAAGGTAAAGGCATCAAAAAAGAGGGAGGAGTAGAGTACAGAGACTCTGCTTCATTAGGTGACCATAAAGGAGATTGCACTTGTAAATTGAGCATGGAGACTCAAGGAGACAAATCTTGAAAGGAGGACAAGTTGTTAGAGCTATAGTGACTAAAAGCTAGGCAAATTTGAGAGCTAAACTAAGATCTAAAATTGGCATGTTAAGTTGTAAGTTCAATCAGATCGAGAGCCTTTGTTATTACTCTCTAATAATTGTATCAGTTAGAGTAAAATCCTATGGACTTAGGTTGGTTTACCAACCATTTGTAAATCCTTTAATAAGGTGGCATTCTAGGTGAATGTTCTAAAGTCCTCTAACTAGGCTCACATCTAACAGGATGGTTGAAATCCTTTAACTAGGTCACATTTAATAGTGTGTTGAAGGCTTTAACAAGGCAAGCCTTTCATAGGGCATCACTTTAAAAGAGTGAGAATTGAGTAGCATGCTACTAGTTCTTTTTCCCAAATTGGGTTTCCACGTAAATAATTGTGTTATGTGTTGATTCTTCATGTGTTATTCTTGCATGTTGATTTTACTATAACTTGCTAAGTAGGAAAGTTTAAGCTTGGATGCATGAATAGTTTAATGGGCTCACTTTACTTGGTGAAAAATTTTTATTAGGACATTTTGATCTTGAATAACTGATTCACACCCCACCCCCCCAAAGTTATTCTAAAACATTTCTAACATTAGGGTCTATTTGGTAAGGTCTCTTGATACACTAGTTATTGGTAAATCTACTCACACTATCTATCATTGGTGAAATGTTTTTGAAAGTGTCATCTGGCAAGTGTTATAGAAATTTAGACTTTCATGAAGAATAGCATGAGACATCAAATAAATGATAAATGAAAATATGCCTTTCAAGGTCATTTAATGAGCATAAAAGGCATTGGTGGTCATTTGAGACCAATGATCACAAGATTAAAGAAAAGAATATGGTGATTATTACTTTGAAAAGTTTACCACAAACCTATGAGCACTTCAATGAAGATATCAGTATCACCTCTACAATGTTTATTTTAAGTTTGATAGTTTGTGCAATAAGCTATTACAAGAGGATAAATGTAAGTAGTTTGCTAGTAGAAATAACACATCCAACATGAAAAAACATTAAATACTAAGGACAAAATCAAAGACAATTCTAGTATATAGAAATGACACAACAAACTTCATGATTCTTCAAAGAATATTAAATCTATTACATTCCATTATTATTCTAAATCAGGTCATATGAACTTCTAGAAAAAGTAGTTGGCTAATCAAAAAAATTTCTTGGAAAGGTGTAAGAAAGGCTCATGTTATAAAGAATTCAAAGGAGTCAACCTTTTATGCAATCATATGACCATATTACACAAACTTAATAGAATAGGGAGAAGAACAAAGCAAGAAAATTTCTATGACACAAGTACACATCCCAACACCTCAGAAAACCATGCTCATCCCCTAAGTCACCTTGGGATGAGGGGACATTTGCGGCTTTTGTGAATGATGGTACAATTCTACTATATAGAATGGACACACAATACTTCATGATTCTTCAAAGAATCAAAATATAAAATCTATGACATGTCATTATTGTTGTAAACTAGGTCATATAAAGTTTTATGAAAAGTAGTTGGTTTATTGAAAATTGTATTTGGAAAGGGGTCAAAAGTCTCATTTCATAGAGCATTCAAAGGAGTCAACTTTCTATACAATCATATGACCATATTACACAAATGTAATAGACTTAGGAGAAGAACAAAGCAAAAAAACTTGTGTGACACAAGTATGCATCCCAACACCTCAAAAGGTCATCCCCATTCCCTAAATCACCTTGGGATGAGGGGAATTTTGGGTTGTACTCTCAACTAAAAAAATTTGAAAATGCTCAAAAAAAGTCCATAATATTGGGGATGACATGAAACTTATAGGGGGCATCCTTGAGGCATATAATGATATTTCAAACTTCCTTAACCCATCTCTCCAATGGCCAAACATCCCTTGAAGAAAAATAGCATTAAAACATTTACTGATAAATAAATCATGATTGCATAATGACAACAACAATAAATATATCATGATTTACATACATGGATACAAGTTGATCTAGATTTTTAATTTCACTCTTCATAATAGTTTAAACCTTAAAAGTTTGATATGGTATTAGAGTCAATTACCATAGTCAATTGCAAGAGAGATTAATGTGCATTTTCCATGGTCTGGTACATTGTGATTTTGTGTAAGAAATACAAATGAAAAATTTCCATTTCGAATACACTTCAATGTCAGCTTCTATAGAAATCATCTCACATCATTTTAATGACATATTAAACTCTTGTTCATTAACTAGTAGATCTCTCTCTCTCTCTCTCTCTCTCTCTCTCTCTCTCTCTCTCTCTCTCTCTCACACACACACACACACACACACACACACACACACACATGTTGTCCCTCCACCATGCTAGTAAATATATCAAGGTTTGTCATCCTCAAAATAATTCACCAAACAACCCACTGTCCCCATTCCAAAAGTGCAGTGAAACACAAAAGGAAAAAAGAAACACTATATTGGTCTTTCACAAAAAAATCATAAATTATTGAGCAAAAACATTTCCAAGTAAACAACACTTCCATCCACAAACAAAAAAAAATATCATATGCTAAATAAACTAATGATGCCCTAAGAACATTCTTGAAGTGAAATAAACTAAGGATGACCTACAAACATTTTACACTCACTTAGATAAACAAAGGATGACCCAAAAATGTTCCCCCCAACTCAAATAAACCAAGGACATCCTTAAAACATTTCATTTAATCCCTTGCACTTAAGGGATGTTTGCAAAGATGGTATCCAATTTTCCCTTCCCTATATGCCAACACTAATACATTTGGCATCGATTTGCGATGGCCAAGTGTCGGAATTACAACGCAAATGTGTCGCCACTGCGATGGCAGCAGACGTCATTGTTTTTTAAATGCAAATTATGACATCTATTCTTGGACATCGCAATTGCGACGCCTATCCGTCGCAAGCTCAACATTCTATCCCATCATTGCTCCCGTCGCAATGGATGTGGTTCCCGTCACAATTTCAACGTCTTTACCACGCATTGCGATGAGGTGGCATCGACATCTTCCCATGGGTTCACTGAGGCGAGAGCCTTTACAGTTCATTCGTGGGCGTCGCACTTGCGACGTCCACGAAAACTTGCGATGGTGCTGTCAACGTCGCTGGCCATCGCAATGTTTGCAAATGTGTCGCAATTGTGACGCAAAATCATCAATTGTGACGACGTCGCTATGCACACGATGCTTATTTTGTCACAATGCATGTGCATACATCGCAATTGTGATGTCTGTAGTTAGCAATATGGCGGGGCTGCTGTGGCGGCGATGCCAACTGTCGTCACCGCCACAGCGGCCCCGCCACAAGCTCCCTGATTCCAATTGTATGGTGATTGGATGCTGTGAAATAAATTTAGATGTGGCATGAATAGGGAGGGTAGATACAACCACTCCACTAGGTAGGCCGCCTCTTTCTTGATTTCCTATGTGCTTGCTAGTTGGGGCCAAGAGGGCGAGGGTCCGCGCTTGGTCTTAGTGAAAGGATTGTTTCAGGCCAATCTATCATGCTCGCTTCTTCAAATGTGAACTCTAATAAAAAGATGGGTTTAATGAACTATACTTCAAATATTTTTCTAGAAGGGTTAGGTGGGATCTCAACCAGATTTATCTTGATAAAGTTTTTTTATGTAACCTGCAATAGTTATATATTCTACAAGAAAAGTGTGCAAGATATAGTGCAATAATTATATGTTTACTACATTGAAATGTTTGTAAATAATGGGAAAAAAATTTTCATGTGTGAAAGTTATGATGGTGTTACAATGATATTTTTTTTGGAGGATGGGTGTGTTTTCACAAAAAAATATCAAACATGTATTTATGATATGCAGTATTTCAAAATTATGCATAAGGGCAAAGAAATACATTGCATTAGCTCAGAACTAGAATGTATTTAACTTCTAAGTCAAACCCTCAAAATCAATCAAAAACTACGAAAGGTAAATGCCAAGCAACAAAGAAACACTTGTCAGATGAACCAGTAAGGCTGGCTGCTATGATGTACGATCCATGAGGGGGTTGTAGTTCTTAATGAAAAAGTCTAGCTTTGTTTTAACTCCTAATTTGGTTCAGTTGTTCCACATCAAATACATCAGCCATTACAAAGACCCTCAATTAATTATTTTAGCATTAATTGGTGCCATAGAATTATGAGACTACTAATGTCCCAAAAAATTTCAACCAATTTGTTTTTAGTACAATTTTTCCTATAAAAGCCATGGGACCAGCTGATTTATGAGTCTCTTGAACTTCTTAGCATTTTAAGTGGCTCCCCTCTCTTCATGGGACTATACCCTAAGTAGTTGCGATTTTTGCATAGGGGTATAAAAACTTGTTTTTGTTTGTTTTTTACTATATTCACTAAGATGATTTGCCTACAAATGACACAGGAAGCTACAAAAATGATGTTACTTCTATTTTTGAAATGAAAATTGTGTGTGAAAGATCTGCATAGCTTTTTGACAGTTTGTGGTAATTTTGCTCATATATTTGAGTACCTCAAGGAGGCACAAAATGCTCATTAGGCTTCACAAGTTTTTTTTACCATCTTTTATGATTCAGAAGAACCAGTCTTGTGCAATTTGAAAGCTAAATTCATAATAAAGTGCTCTCGATTGATCCATTTCTACTCAGCTTATATAGGCAATGGTGATGTAATAGCAATCACAAACAGTGACATGGAAAGGAGAAATGTTGTGCTTATTGTGACGGGCCAAACAAAATGAATTGCTAGTGATGTATTTGCATTTGAAAAGAATCACTGTGTTTTTAGATGAAGAGCTTGTGGAGTTCTCGTCAGATTTGGAGGCAAGAAGTCAACAAGTTTGATTTTCCTCCGTACTAGCTAATGCTAAGGCAAAAAAAATTATTGACAAAATGTGGGCCAAAATTCTGGAAAAAATTGGGAAATCCTGATCAACCTTTTTTTGGGAAAATATCTTGATCAAGATAGCAAATCAGAGACAACAAATCAGAGATCTAGTATCACAACAGATCATTTCCCAGGAATAATAGAATCACATGCCTGAAATAATGATGGAGAACTTCTGAACCACTAGAATAACTATATCTTTGATGCTCACCATATGATATTTCTGCTCTAATATTTTTTTTCCTCATTATTTCCACCACTTTCTGACAGTACGGTACCTGTTGAATTCCTATATTAATCAGTCAACTTGAAACCCTTTGTAGGAAAAATAAAATATGAACATGCAATCAATCTACAGACCTGGGTGTCTATTACAGGTAAAAGACGGGCTTATACTGGAGACAGCCACAAGGGAAAATCACCAGTGTAATTCTCTATTAATATGCCAAAGAAGCGTTCAAGGGATCCTAGGATAGCTCTGTGAATAATTATTGGCTTGTGTTTCTCTGAGTTTGAATCAACATAGAATAAATCAAATTGCTCAGGCAAATTAAAATCCACCTGCATACAGATGTCCATAGTATTATTTCGATTAGAAAAATCAAAGTCAACTCCCCAAGATTATACTAATTAAAATTCATGAGTATAGGCCAAATATGTTTACCTAAATTGTTGAGCATTGCCACTTTCTTCTAAGGGCATCTTCAATCTTAAGATCAATATTTGGACCATAAAATGCACCTCCTCCTTCATCAACAGAATAATCCCAACCCTTGTCTTCAAGAGCATCTTTCAAAGAAGAAGTCACTTTCTCCCAAATATCATCACTACCCACTACTTTCTCAAGCTTTGTTGATAAGTTGACTTCATAGCTCTTAAAACCAGATTGAGACAATATTACTTCTGTAAGATCTAGAACAGATCTTATTTCTTCCTTGATCTAACTAGGCAAACAGAAGATATGTGCATCATCCTATGACAAACAATGAAACTCTTAAGCAATATAAAAGAGATAGATTGACTTGTAAATTTCAAACAAATCTTGAAACTGCAGCCCCTGACACCTACTAGATTGAAGATAGATTCATTTTATCGGTTTTAAATTGGTGTTCACGTAGATGTATAACAGAACAAGTCTTGTCTCCTTGTAGAAATGATTAAAACTAATACTAAAAGAGAAAATGAAGAAAGGCCAAAATAAAGTGGGGTCAAATTCAAAATAATGATTTAGTGTCTAATATTCTCTATTCTCGCCTGTGAAAAATGCTCTGAATGCCTCTTAAGATATTTCTAAATGATTAGATTAAAATCTATAGTAAACATGGTTTCTCTTGCTTGTTAAAGATTAATTTAGGGAGCAGTACCAACTCTTTTTCAACATCTTTGAATGTTAAATACTTCATGCCTTGAAAATGGGGCAGAATAAGTTATTAAGCATGTGTTCCTCAATATAGTATTATAGACAATTATTTTTAAAATGGTCATAAAAACTGTAGATTTCTGCATATAAAGTATAACTACCATGACAGATCTGTGTGACATAGGATTTTTTATTCTATTACCGATATTGTTCTTTGGCTCTTTATTAAATATGGGTTATTTGATTAAAATTAAATCTATTGCATGAAAAATGAATTCATATATGAAGCTTTGTAGAAGAGACAATTCATCATGCCCATCAAACATAATAATTGTCGAATGAATTGCCAGACATCACAAAAGCATTCAATTTACTGACAGTGAAATATTTTTTATTTTCTAAAACTTGTGATTTGAATCTCAAACTCAATAGGAGATTCTTTATCAATTCTGTATAATCAGTGACAATGATATGTTGTTTCTGAAATAGTCAATTCTTCAAGAGCTTTACTTAATATCCATTTGCCAATTTAAGTATTATATACTTCTTGTGACCATGACACCTTTTCCCCATATTGATACATTATTTGAAATAGATTAATCATGGGGTAGGTATGACATGAAATCCTTACATACAATCTTGTATTGATTTCTCATCTATCATGAAGTTTCTTGTATGTCAATGCCTTTTTACATATTTATGAATCTCTGGAAGTGCATCAAGAACAACAAAATTCTACCAATGGAACAATCTTCCCAACATATAACCATGACATCAAGTACCCCACAGAAGAAAGAGTTGTCATCCAAAAGACAGCCTTAATGCAGTGTTCCATGGGAATGCATATTGCATTACCTGGGGAGTGGAAGATGTTCCTGATGTTCCAGACATCCTCAAGACTCAGAGACTTGGAAAGGATGCCATCTTTCTCAGAACTAGATAGCCTGCATCATTTTTTGCATAATGTTCTAAGAAAAGCTAATTTGTTAAAGAAAATCTTTTAAAAGTTAAAGCCTCTAGAAGGTAGAGGTGGGAAGATGGTCATTGCAAATTCAGTACATTGTATTTACTTTTCAAAATTTTAGCTTCTCCTAGTTTCTTGAAGTTACTTTAGTAGCCATAACCTTTTGGAAAAAAATTGCCGTCCTCAAAACTATTTCCCTGCATCCCTCAGTCCTAGAAGCTCAGAGAAACACTACCTAAGAGTTAAAAGAAGACATCAGGGAAATTGAAACTATCACCTACCATATTTGCTAAATCACATTGTTAAAAGAAAAATTATGAGCATCATAAGCCTTTCACTAAGATGTATCTCCAAGGCTGGCAACATTAAAATTTGTATTAGTCCTTAGCTGCAAGATTTACTAATGGCTCCACCCTATGTCATTACCCCTCAACTTCCTATGAATGTAATGGAAGTTTGAACCTCTTTTGTAAGAATATGCCGGTTCAGCATTGTGATAACATTCTTTGAAGGATGAGGATAGTTTTCCATGAGTATCTTGGGGATGTTTCTCTTATCTAGCAATTTAGGATAATTTATCAGATCCTCAAACAAATGAGTAAGGGAAATACATGCACTTCCATTTGTATTCTTTCATTCATATTCTAATCAAATCTTTCAAAACCACTCTTGAAAAATAACATCCTCTTTGCTTTATTCACCATAATAACATTAAATTCCCTATAATATATTTTGTCATCTCAAAATTGACAATTGCAGAAGCTTCAACTTAAAATTTGGTTGTCTCCCCTCTTAAGCTACAACAAATTTTGTAACATAAAATTCAGTCCACTACATCATCATGCACCGATGTTCCTAGCATAATACCAGGCGTATGCTATGAAACACCATACTTATCAAACATAGATCCCTTATGAAGCATTGGATCACATAAGTAAATTGAGCTATCTCAACCAAGTATTGGCTTATGGCTTTGGAAAATCAATGTAGGTTCTTTGGCCTACTTATTGAAGGCTTGGATGAAGATTGAATGGACAATTTTATTTGGCTTTTTTAAGGAAATGGTATTTGAACTCATAAGAAATTAGAGTGGTGATCTCTTATGAAGCGTTGGAGTTTATGAGTGTATCACAACCTATATGGAGAATTAACATGCATTCATGTGTTTTGGGATAGGGTGGTTATTTGATTATATATCTTATGTTTCTTTTCTCGTCTTGTTTTCTCTTATGTCAACACTCTTCTTAATTTTTATAGATTTGGTTTTGTTGCATTATTATCTTCAACGGTCTAAGGAGGAGTTCATTATATTTTCTTCTAGTATCAATAAAGTAAATATCAAATGTCTTACATGAGGAAGTACAAACAACTTTGATAAGTATTACTTTCAACTAGCCAAAAACTATTGTTATTGACACAAAATTTTCTTGTGCATTAACAAGTTATAAGTTTATTTAATGTTGTGATGTTGCTATCAGGATTCAATTGTGTAGTTTTTGATTAAACTCATTGGTCTATGTTTATGAGTAGTGTTTCACAATAACTTCTATCTCATTAGAATGAATAGAACAGTAAATACTCATTGCATCTAGGTTTGCTCACGAAGGTGAAGCATTGGGCTTTCTCAAGATGTTACCCACCCAAGCACCACTCCAACCCAAATTTTCTTAACCATGGAGATTTTTAAAGGTTAATGTCATGCTCAAAAATCAAGGCTAAAGCACACAATTTAAAAAAAAAGAGGTAATAACAAGTATCTTATTGAGCTTCACTTTGTTTCGAGAATAGTTTAATATTCTCTACTAAACAGGACCAACCATGTGAAGGTGGAAGCTCATTTGGCCCCACCCCCCTCCGCCTAACATCACTCTACATTCCCTGTTAACATCTAACATTCAATCAATATCACATGATAACATTCATTAACACATTAGATTTGTTAACATGCAACATTCATCAATATTCTGCATTAACACATAATTCATGAACATTCATTAGCACATAATTAAATTCATTGAGACATAAAATACAGTCATTATCAATTAAGGTATGTAGTGACAATCATTTCTTTTTTTTCTTTCTATTTCTTTTTTCTATGTAAGCTCTAAGAGGAGCATCAATGTCATCATCAATTCCCCCCTCATCAGTTGTTCTGTTCTCTATTCTTGATGATCTTAAATTCCTATGCTGTTGCAAAGGGGGGTCCTCTGCAATAACAAATAAAAGAGTTAAATTAAAAATAATTTATTATAATTGTTACAAGTATTTAATTATTTTAAATAACATAACTGTGTCTCTTTACCTGATCTGACCACATCATTTTGTCTGGACTCAACGTCAACACGGTCATGAACATCGACCCCTCGATCCTCTACAGCTGCTATACAAAATGTTACGTTAATCCAAACACCAATTGCAATTACATATAAAAAATTTAATAGCAAATGTATACCTCAACCTGCTGGGATGCACATCATGCGAACCTTTGACATCCACAAATTGTGTAGAAGGATTGTCAGGATACATTCCAACATCCTATGCATTGTTATCATTGCTTGCTTAAAACAGATATACTCAATTTATATTGGAACTTAACATCAAATAGACTAATTGGTAAAGTATTCAATTTGAAATAAATTTCATTTAGCTTATTTACCTATGGCTGAGATGCATCAGTATTAGAACCTTCCACACTAATTTAAGCTCGTAGCCATTCAGCCACGGCTCTATAGCCTTGTTGGAAGCCAATTCTCTTATTGTCTTCTGTGAAGCATCTCTTGAACTCTGAGCCCTGTATTTTTGCGTGGTATGGTGAATTTTACTTGCATTGTTTCATCAACACCAATCGAGGGTAGTTAAAATATCAACAACAAATCATCTATATCCATCACAATATAATAGGAGAAAAATTGAGCAGTTTTGATGGAGCAATCTACTATATAAATGTTGCGTGTTTGTATGATTTTCTTGTACCAACATATTTTCTCCAAATTCTTAAGTTGGGTAAGAGTTAGTTCAGCTCTTTGGAAATAAAAATGGCTACAAGTGCTGCTGCATTCCCTCATTCTTTCAATCACTGCCTTTATTCTCAACTATTGGAGGAAAATTCAGTCAAGGGTGAGATTTTAAATAATGTCATATTAGTGAATCACAAGTTTTCTTGACTAATCTAGATTGCAGAGTCTTGATTTCGATTGTTGAATTGTTTATATTGAATATGAAAATCCACTACTGTTATCATATTCTATTGACCTATTTATAATTGATGAGCTAAATAAGGGAGTCCTAGTATTTCCCTTCACATTATATAAAAAATTTAATACAATTTTTCATTTACTAATACTTACAACTCTTGCTTGAAGTTTCGAAAAACCACTAGAGCCGAGCTTGTGTGTCTCGTGCTTTTCTAGTCTTGCCTTTGTTGCCTTTGATGTGTTAGGCAATCTATGAAAAGTTTGAAATATGTTAGATAGTATAAATATGGAGGTTAATTAGTACATAATTAGATTCTCAATAGTATCACATACCTTGCTGTACTCTCCACTGGTGTAATATTATTTTTCTTGTCAGCTTTATACTTTCCATCCAAAATCAGAGCCTGCCACTCAGCCTCAGGAACATAGGGCGGACGCTCGTACCTGGGGTTATCCCATAAATTTTTTATGTACTGGTCCCTAATATACTTCAAACATAAACCAACTTTTTCAAGGAGCTTGTTTCTCTCGAATGCACGAGGTCCAAAGAGTTGGGTCATGCTCTCTATAAGATCATCCTTCAACGGTTTGCGTTGGTGATTCCCCTTTTAAGTAAAAAAAAACATGTTAGAGTCATAAATGAAGTGAAGCTACCTTTAATATAGTTCAAGAAATGGACAAAAAGGAAAACTATTATAGCAATGATATGAAATCAAAATAGTGGTTTGGGGTTTTAGTTAGGATATGATGTTCCACCAGGTACGCATGGTGGGCCCAAATATTCGCAAACACTCATCACCAAGTTTTCTCCAGAAAAGATCATTCCCTACAAAAAAATCATGGGATCATTAGTCGATGAAAAGTGATCAAAAACTAAATTACTATTATATCACTATAGAATAATAATAAATTTAAAGTACCTGGAACTTTGGCTACTTTTAATGGAATGCCTTCATCGTCGCTGACGATCAATGTGACATCCTTCACCGTTCCCATACTAGGAACATAGGAACATCCAAGAAATGATGTTGTAGGTCCTATTGCAAAAAGTTTCATAAGTTTCATAAGTCTTTGTCACGATCAAAGTATAAAAGAAGAAATGATAATTGATGTTATAAAGTTGTAAAAAAGAAACTATTTGTTGCTGTCATAAGAGAGAAAAAGAGGGATTTGTGTACCAGCAGATGGTGCAACAGTCGATGCATGTAAGCTGCATTTTGCTGACTCAGTAGTCAGAAAGAGATTTGTGGTTGTCCTGGATGGAGGCAGTGTCATCGTAGGATTCAATTGATGTGAAGCTGAAGAATAAAATTGTTAGAGCATGCATAAATATATAATGCGTGGACTAGCATGGACAAGATTGTTAGAGCATTAAAAAAAAGAATTGTTTGAGCACGTATTGTCAATGATTATGATCATTCCTATATATATTCAGTGGAAAATAGAAGTGGGGAATGGAACATGCGATCTACCTGAACCACCTGCAGCACCCTCATCATGGGAACGAGGCTCAAAATCAAGCAAAAAACTCTGTAAAGACAACACATCCATATTTTAATTAATGCCATAAAAGAGCATAACATAAAAACCATTATTGAACTCTTGTTATAATTAAAAATTTCATTAATACTTACTTTTAAGGACTCAGAGGTGTGCAACAATTCAGATGCCCTATCTTTTATTTGTTGAGTCATAGGCTTTATGGTTGCCAAACGTAGAATTTCTTTGCTAATTTTCTTTAAATTAATTTTAATCGAACTGATCGGGTCATTTGTCTCTGCTAAATTGATATAGAAAGGGTCCTCCTCAGGGGGGGCCTACTGAGGGACTGCAGGTTCCTTTCCCTCCCTTCGACCACTAGCCCTCTGTGACAACAATAGTATTAGTATTATCAAAATTACTCCAAAAAAATAAAGAAAAAAACATTAAAAAAAAAAAAAAAATTCTTCTATCTAGCTTGCACAATTACAAATGAGTTTTACCTGCTCATGTGTAGATGAGCTGGGAGCATCGTCAACATCCCCTCCGGGTGGTTGCTCCATATTGTGCTCCTGTGTCAAAGATGAAGTATAAAAATGTTAGCCAAAAATTTATTGACTAAATGGTATGTTGGAGTCATTGATTAGAAGTTGGTTTAATAGTATGTACCACCCCCATGATAGTAGCCTCATTTGTATCTATGCGGTTCAAATTGTAATCAATAAGAAGCTCTTCCCCTGCACGTATTGATTTTATCACACAGATGAATACACGATTTACCTCGCGCGCATCAAATATGCAATTGGGTTGCTTTATAGTTGACCCAGGTCGTGTACTATTTATAAAACCCACAATATTTCCTGTTGCTTTTGGCCTTCCATCAATGTATATAGCCACACTTTTACTTTGATTATTGTCTTGCTGTTGTATATAATTTGTGGAGAGGGCATACCTATGCATGCTTTTTTTATATTTAAGAATATGCATCCAACTTTTGTAATCGTAACATGGTCCAACATACTCCATCAATTCAGAAACTTTGTTGTAAGACACCTTTATGCCATCCATAGAAAATAGGCCCAAACCATGTAGTGATGATGGTGTTATGCGATATATCCTCTCGTTAACACAAAAATCAGTGTTTATTGGAGGAAGTTCCTTGGGTACCCAATGTTTCTGTAGATGTTGGTACCTCAAGGGCACCTCGATGTAGCCTTCCATCTCATCATCATAAGAACATGACCCCCCTTGAGCAAGGAAAAATTTCATGTGTTTATTGAATTTACTTCTAGTCCTTTGACCTCTAGTTAATCTCCCTGTTCTAGATAAACTGCATGTCTCACTTTTCTCTTCTATTCCTATATTTCCCTCACTCGAGGAAGACACTTCTGAAAAATACCTATTCGCTAGTACCTAAAAATGGGAGAGATCTTAGAAGACATCAATATTACTATTGATAAGTGTATTAAATAGACTGTCTATAAGGACTATTGACTTATGCTTGTCGATCCATGAGACTGTGCGGGATGCTCCTTAAAGGGGTTCAATTTCTTGCAAATGTAATTCAATTATCGTGAGCATAATCACATCATAATAATAATCACATCCATCATTAGCATCACATAAAAATTAAAAACATTAAAAGGTACACAATAAAACACTTAAATCAGGCTCACATTATAAGTCTACTAGGGAAGTAGGCCTAGTGAAGGGCTAAAACTAGGTTTTTGTATCAACTGATGAGTTGAGGGCTTAGTCACCTTGGGGACATGCTATTTGAAGTTGTTTGATGTGTGTGGAGGTGGAGGAAACACCTAGACTAAAGCCACTTGCATAATATTTTGAAATTCAGTTAGATATTTTATATTAATTAAGATAACTATAATTTCTTCCAAAACCCATTATAATAATTTTAAAATGGATTACTGTTTTCTTTTTACTTACCGTGTAAATCCCATAGATCCAAATACATGTACTGAAATAAGTTTTCTAGTTTTAGTTTGTAAATCAACATACTGATACAATGTTATTCCTATTCTAAAATGAAATGTTAGAGATACTTGAATTATTAACCAACAAATTGGGTAAGCACTTATATTATGTTTTCCCTATGAATTTTATTCTAGGTACAACTCCCTTTTATAGATATTTAATGAATTCCCTTTTCTAAACTAAACACTTACAAATGGTTTTGACCTGAAAGAAAATAAGGCTCAATACATTCACGCATCAATATGTGTTTTAAATAGTTTTATTTAATTAATTTAGATTAGCAGTATTCTATTTGTAGTTGAAACTTGTAGCTTTTAAATAGATAATGAATAAACTATGTAACCATATATATAAGACAAATATATTTCTATCAAGAAATGAATATTAAATAGATTAAGGATTGATGGCATACCTCTAAATTTCATCATCATCATCCTCGTCATCATTATCATCATCATCATCATCATCATCATCCTTGTCATCATCATCGTCGTCATTATCATCATCCTTCTCGCCATCATCATCGTCGTCGTCATCATCATCAACATCATCATCAACATCAACATCATCTTCATCATCATCATCAGTAGCAGCATCATCGTCATCATCTTCTTCTTCTTCTTCATGAAAATTTGTGTCAGGAACATCATCCAATAACTGTCGATCGTGATCACCATCTACATCATCTTCTACTTCTTCTGTATCTTCTTCTTCCATCGCATTATACTTTATTGGCCTTCCTCTCGATTCATGTCTAACAACAAATGACCAACCCAGTTTATGTGGAACCTTTGAGTAAAATACCTGCTCACATTGGCTTGGAAGAACATAAGGCTCATCCCCAACTGGCTCAAATGACCTTGTATTAACCATTGTAAATCCATTATCATGTTCAATAACAGTTCTATCAGGATCATTTGGATTAAGTCGTAGCCTGTACCATATGACAACGAAGAGTACTAATTTGAAGGAACTAAAGTCACACTCAATTATCTCATCCAAAATGCCATAGTATCAATTTTCAGACTCTTGAGGATGTAAGTCATTTCTAGATGAAATATTAGTCACTTGAAAGACTGCAGTTATTCCTGAATCACAAGATTTCTTCGTGTCATCCAACACTTTGACGTGAGATTTCTGACCATTACAGAACATAGCCTTGTGGTGTTTAACTTGCAATAATATGTGAAACATATCAAAATTATTGTATCGTGAGTTGATAAACATACAGGTGATTAAAAAAATTTTACGTACCTAGAAATCTCTTGAACCACGTGCTAAATCTATTTCCCTTTGCGTAACATTGGAATCTCCATTACGATGAGCTTCTTTAACCAATGAAGATACACCTTCCCATGTTAATGTGCGACCAGAATGTTGACATCATTCAATCCATATCGTCATCCAATCAAGATTGTTTGCAATATACAAATGTAGTGCATCCCACTCTCGAGCACCTGTACAAAAAAAAAATAGACAACTTACAACCAATTTATTTTGAAGATTAAGAGATAATTTATTACAATAACATCTTATAATTTATTACCTCTCACTTTCCTCAATGTACCTTTCCCCATCAAGTACTCCCCTTCTAATTTTTTAAAAGGCTCGAGATCCCAAATGCGATCTACATGGATATTTGATGCAAATTTAGGAAGATATTCAGTAATGTACACCATAGTTTGGTATACCATATATCCCTCTACCATAGAACCCTTAGGATGTTCTCTTTGTCGAACCAAAGCCTTCAAAGATTTCAAATACCTCTCAACCATCCACATTGACCTAGTGTGTACAGGTCCACACAATTCAATCTCCTCAACTAGGTGTATGAGGTAGTGTTCCTGTGCATTAAAAAAAGTTGGAGGTAGACACTTTTGCATTTCACACAGTAAATGAGGAATTCTTCTCTTCCAATAGTTTATATCTTCTTTATGGATTTCTTTAGATGAAAACCACCTACATTAAGAGATTCAAGTCACAAAAAATATATAGATATGAGACTTTACAAAATAATATACAATAGATTACATAGCAAGAAAAACAAATCACAAATATAATAAATATAGACAACAAATTGAACAGATATTACTGCTTACCTCATATATTTTCCAAGATCGTATATCACTTGTTTGATGTTATTTTTGAAGTGCTCTGGGAGAGATAGAGGAAGCACGTACTGCAGTAATTATAAACCAATCATTTCATTGTTTTCTAACATAACATAACAGACAATTCACATAGTTTATGAATATATTGTAAATACAGAAGAACATAACTTACCTTGATGAAAGTATGCCAATCATGCGTTTTGAGCCCTGGCCCAAATTCACTTTTTTTTTATATGAGATTGTTTATGTTCGCAGAAAATCTTGTGGGAAATCAAATTTTTCGTATGGCTTCTTTTATGGCATCACTTTGCTGCTCCGTTAATAACCATGGAAGGGCACTTATATTAATCTGATCTCTGTTGGTATTTGAGTGAATGAAATTTTTCAATGCATGATTGGATTCATGTATGTCATTAAAAATTTTGACAATTTTTTCTTTGTCACACCTTCCATCCAATATTTTCCACAATGTCTCTGTTATATTCTTTCCAATATGCATAGTATCAAACAAATGCACAATTTGTAAGTGCTCGTAGTAGGGCAACCTACTAAATTGTCTAGGATAACTTTTTAGTCCCTTTGGAAGGTTGTCAGTATTGCCTTGACGACCTTCATGATCATCAATTACATAATTAGTCAACAAAAATCACAATAGAAATATATAAATTACAAACATAAACCATTAGGTGGAATGACATTACCTCGACGATTAATTCTATTATATTCCAACTTCCATATGTGAGGTTTTATTCTTCGTGGCTTTGATGTAGTCTCTTCTTTCCCATTGAAAAGATGTTTTTCCATACTTCGATACTTATGATTCCTGTGGAGGAAGTGTCTACACTCATCAAACACCTGCTTTCCTAAACTTTTTGAATGACGAGATTTCATCTTTGGACCATAAACTGGACATGCAAATTTTTCCTTTGTTTGAAGACCTACAAGATAATGATGTAATTGGATTATTAAATATGTTGATTTTTATAATTAGAATTATTGTGTGCAACTTGAATTCACTATAACATACCACAAAAATGTGTTAGCCCTGGGGCATCATGTATTGTCCATGCAAGTATTGCATGGAATTGAAATTGTCTTTGTTGTATTGGTCTAGACACATCATACATAGTGACACCATTCCATAACTCCACCAACTCGTCGATAAGAGGCTCAATATATACATTCATATCTTTTACTTGATATTTACCTACTTGAATGAACAATAACATTACATAGTTATTGTGACCATTTTACTGCAATATTTGTAAGTACGCGTAAATTAATAACTATCAAATGATAAGATACCTGGAACAATCATTGCCAACATAATGTGCTCCCTCTTTATTGACATCCACGGAGGAATGTTATTGTTGATAAAAAAAATAGGCCACACTGAGTAAATAGATCTCATCTCTCCAAATGGATTAACACCGTCCACTGTCAATGAAAGCCTGAGATTACGAGGTTCTTCTTTGAAGTGTTGCCACTTTTCCTCTATGTGCATAAATGCTGAACCATCCGCAGGGATTTGAATAATGTCATCTCGACTTCTATTGCATGCATGATAATCCATCAATTGAGCCAAGCTACTACACCTGAATAATTGTCGCATCCGTGGAATAATGGGGATGTAATGAAGAACCTTTTGAGGCACCTTTTTTGTTAGTCAATCTGTTTGATATCTACTCGTACGACATACAAGGCATTGTGTTGCAAATTCATGTTCTTTATAATATATAATATGATCATTGGGACAAGCATGTATTGCTTCATACTCCATTCAGATATCTTTCATAACAGCAGTTAATTCTCGATATGAGCGAGGTAGAATATTTGATGATGGTAACAGAAACTCGCCTATCAATCTACAACAAAAAATATAAGTTGTTAATATAAACAATATTAGTGGTACATTATTCACCCTTTGTTAACTATAAAGACATATATGACATACCTTAACATACGTGAGATTGTTATGTTGGATAAACCATTCATAACCTTCAAGTTCAACAACAACAATACAGCAAAGAGAAGAGTTGTTTGGGAGTCTTTGTATAGGGGCTCGTATGCCTTCTGAAGTAGAGGTACATCGGGGCTATCATCATCATCATGATCAGATACACTTGGACTAGATGTGTCATGGATCAATGTATTTATACCATCCTCTTCAATTGTGTTTTCTGGCGCATGATCGTCATCTTCCATGGGATCATTATCTTCGCCTTGGATATTTGCACCTCTATGTTCCTCCACTTCAAAAACCATATTCTTCGAATTGTTGTAGTTCATATCATGTACTTCCCTGGGAAGATCAACCTATATAAAATTGATTAACATAAATAAACCATGATCATCAACTCATCATCAAGTGATTTCATATGTATATAAATTGTTAAAATGATATAATGAACGACTTACCAGTGGATGATAGTCATGCCCCCCTTCAATGTGATCATTCTCCCTACAATGTCTCTTAACTATTTTGATTAGCAGTCTTCTACGATTTAAGCCCTTACACATATTTCAAGGACAATAACATTTTCCATTACCTTTTCTTTTCAAGTTAGACCACAATCTAGCGATTGTCTCCCTGTTTTGTTCTTCACTTATATTATCTGACATGATCGTTCTTTGCAGGAAGCAAAAATCGGGCTATGAAAACTTCGGTCTACAACTTTCACAAACTAAGCAAAACTGTCGAAAGTACAAAAATCTTCTTAGACCTAGCTAAATACTTTAATATTTTAAAAATACTTTCTTTGACTTTATTCCTAAGATTATTTGTAAAACTTTGACCAACCACCTAAAGGTCTTATTTCAAGAGACCTTACAACATTAAGCCATTAAAAGCAATTTCAAAACATATAAGCTAAAAGTCTAGTTAAAATATACATTAGAATAAAAAAAAAACAATTTTCATACCCGAGCGCGCGGCTATATCTCGTGCAACGGCCTTCTTGCTTAGCTGTAGAAGCTCTCTAGCAATCAAATTATACAAACTACAAGGCCTAACAAAAATTTGAAAACATATAAGCTACAAGTTTAGTTAAAATATACATTAGATTAGATTCAATAGTAGCAAGCAATGTTATTCAGAATTAGATTCAACAAACCTTAGCAGTGTAAATAGCCATCTCCTCTAAACTGGACTCCAGACATGAGGGGGCATTCACATACTCTTCCCCTAAAGGTATCCTGAAGAACAATAGCCACTATTCTTGAGTTTGTGAATTGCACCTTGAGATGAATGAAGCTTAAAGGGAATGAAAATTGTTTTCATACATTTAAATCAGGATGTAATATTTATTCATAAGTATATACCTTGCAAGCACTTAGAATTGTTGTTATATGTGTTGCGGGAGAAGAAGAAGTTTATACTTATGTAATGAAGATTTTACTGCAAATGGAATGAACCTAGGGGTCAATTGGTAAACTGATTATTTGTATCAAATGGTGTAAAATTGAAACTAAAACCATTTCAACTGGCGACGCCACTCATGGATTGTTCCTCCATATGTTATAATACTTTCATCATATATCACAAATATGAAATAGAATATGTAGCACACTGAAATAAAGCATTAAAAGATAGTGACTAAATGTAATTAAATATATGGAACTGGTTATAAGAATTTGTACAAATCAATCAGAATGGGTTGAAATCAGTGCATCTTACTTCAACATTTCATGTAACACAGCCAAATCCAAAAGAAATCTCACAGACAAACTACCTAAGATTTATAACCTTTATCTTCCAATATCCAATGGCTCCTTATAGGTGTTAATACAAAGAAGCCAACTATCAAAAATTGTGGTAGTGATAAATATTTTGAAAAATAAAATTGTATTAGGTATAAATAAAAAATAGTGAAGAATGGTGTAGACTTGTAGCCAGAAGATAACACAGTGAAAATTGATGAGCTCTTTGTTATCGCCCACCTCAAAGAAACGTGCATATCAACTCCAAGTGTCAAATGTCAGCTGTAAGTGTAACAATGCAAGTTTTCATCTATGTAACTTATTTTCTACTACAGTCAATGCTGATACATCTTGCTTTAACATAAATAGATTAGTCACCAAAAAAATTATGAAGAGACCCTATGGTCATCGTCTTGATTATTTGCTAAGCCAATTTCAACATCAAAGCCTCTAATATGAATATAGAGGATCATAACTAGATCCCATATGATTGTCATAGAGTGAGATCTGAAACATTGTGATTCAAAAAAATATACAATCTCTTCTAGAAACAACATCAAGTAAAATCTTGGATAGCAGAAAAATTGTTATGTATAACAGAAAGTTGTTTTTAATTCACCAAATAGAAGGATGTTTACCAATGAATAGTTAATATATTTTGTTGCACTGACAAGTGTGGGCGGGAAATTCTTGGGCTGCTACTCCTAAAGTCGAATATGATGATGTTGAATGCCCTGCCTCATGGAAATTAAAATCCTATTGTGCATGTACAAATAAGTAACCAACTATTTCTGAGTTTGATTCTGCTCTAAAGGAAAATGCCAGAACCACTTCTTTCTCTATTACTGATTTTTTCTGCATGTAATCACTAGTTTGCCAAGTTGTTTGAAGTTTGAACCATGCTCCATATATGCCAAAGTAAAATAATCAAGTAGGATGCATGTGAGCGAGAGATAATTATGTAGAACCTAGATGTAGAATATAATTATGTGCATTCTCTTGCATTGATGTTTTCCTATATCGTACATATTATTATTTTGAATTGTACTACTAATAGCATGTTCATGGTGTCTTTTCTCTGAATTTGAATATTTCTTTTCATGTTTCATTTGCCGCTTCTTTTCATAGTACCTTTGAGTTGTACTTGTTTACTTAGCAGGTTTTTAGGGTACTTGCTATTTTTAAAGTGATAAAACGTTAAGAGAGATTATGTTTAAGTTTTAGTTTGTTGGATAGCCATTACCATCTTAATTACCCTTTCTCACTACTCTTATTAATTGTTCTCTTCTTAGAGTGATAGAGCATGAATAATCATTTCGCAAGTTTCATACCCTCAACTATGGGACAACTTTCTACAAAATTTCCATGTACCACTACCACTTTCAAGTTATCCTATTTTTAGAAATTGTTTTCTAGAAAAAAGGTGTTTAGTATACTTGAATTTAGACATACCTAGTAATGGAGACCAATGAATGAATGGAGACATACCTTAGCTTGCACACTATCTTCTTGCAATGGAGTGCCTAGTGCTTTCTTTGAAATCAACTCACTGCATTACAAATTGGAAGAGCCAGACAAGTTTGAGATTCTTCATGCAGGCTGCACAAATTCATATTCTCACTACTAAATGGGAGATCTTAGGTTCAATTCCTAACTAGTCCATAAAAATATAACATAATGAATGTTGTCATGCCACACTTCTAGGTATATAAACAACTCAATGGTCCTTCTATTGCACAATTTGAATGTTACTTGATGTTAATATAAGAACAAATTAGAGCACTATATGGTTTTCATAAATGCAACTTTTGGTATTAATTTTTTAGCTAAGCTATCTATTGTAAAATAAAAAATTCAAGAGGAAGCTATATCCACATCAAGAGAAAGCTATTAAAAAATGATACTAAATAGTAGAAGCATATCTTTATACAATAATTACACTAAATTTGAATAGGTTAATAGTTGTTTAGTACATATAAGAAATATAAAATGCTTAATACATGTGGCAAAAGAAAAAATGCAGTTAATGCCTCTTAGCCATTTAGAATTGTGAAGTTTACAATTATTGAAAGGCATGTATTGAAGGAGGAATGCCAATTTTCTTACATAGAATAAATAATGGTAAGGTTCCAAAATGGAGAGGAAACTGAGGTTTGTGCTTCAACTCAAAGGAAGGGGGCCTAGATGATTAAGGTATAAGTCCATCATGAGTTAAATCTATCTTTTATGGACAATATCATACCTGACCTAGAATATAAAAATCATACTAAAATCCATACGAAAATCTAAAAAATGGTTCTTTGTGATATATAAAATCTTGACATATTCTGCTTCAATATCACCAGTCTAATGGAGTTGTACCACTATCGATCTCCTTATTACAATACTTGCATTCTATAAAATAAATCTGTATGGAAGAGTATGCTATTACAATGTTGTCTTTTCACTTGATTTACATTCAATTTGATGCCTATTGAAAGGATTTGCTGTGTATAATAAATATCTCTTTCTATGAATGTGAATTAGTTTTCTGTCACTTTCTTCAATTTTTACTGAGAATGAGTCATTCTCTTACTCTTTTCTTGGTCTATTCGTTGTGTTAAATTCTATTTTTGTGGGAAATTACAGTGAAAGATCTCGTTCCCAGAAGGGCTTCTCTTCCTGTTCCAACAACCCCACTATCACCTTGCCGATCCAATTCTAGTCCCAGGTACATATTTTGATGCAGATCCTAGGATCGAGTAGATTCAGATGCAGTAGATCTAGTTGCAAATCCAAATACAGAGTCAAAGGAAGTGTTGTTGGAGGGAGCAGGTCCAGTCGTAGAGCCAACATCCATGGAGGGCTCTTGTCCCAACCCCCACCCATGAACCAACCCCCACCCCACCCCTTCTTAGAAGAGTAGGGAAACCCCAGAACTACCTTGAGAAATGGAGGTGAAGGTAAAGGCCTTCTGCAGCAACAAGATTCTCCTTCTCAACAAGATATCAATAAACATTTAGAAATATTTAAGCATATATGTAGGAGACGGTTATAGTTAGTAGTAATATTAAGGATTTCAGGAGAACTGAATAAGCCCTGATTCGAAGATAACTTGATAGAATGTCCATAGTTGTGTCATTGAACCAGACAAAATCTTGTTATTAGTGATTCCTGTAAGGTGTTAGCTAATATAAATATCTATTTCAAATACAAAAATCTTGTTATTAGTGTACCTTCGACACTTCCAATGTTATGCGAAAGGCTATCCTGCAATGTGCATACCTTTCCTTTCAAAAGAACCCTGTGTCGTGCGATTTCATTCAAATGAGGGTTTTGGCTTTTTTTTTCTCTTATATATCGCTGGCGTTGCAATTGTGGTGCCTTTCATCACAATTGCGATGACATCAGGCTAAATTTGAAAAAAAATAACCCAAAACCACATTACCTTTTCTTGCCATCGCAAATTGACCCCTAATGTATTAGTGCAAGGAGAAAGAAAGGAAATGTTACCAAAAGTAATCATGCATTGCCATCCCACAAAATTTAATATGCACTCTGCCTTAAGAAATGCCTCTCTTAAAATGGAGAACTAAACACCATAAATGATATAAAAATCATGAGCTCTAGAATAAAAAACTCAATGTAGGAAATACTTCTATCTTCTACGTAAATTGAAAATGGTATAAGTTAATAATCCTAGAGGTGGCCAAAAACCATCCCCAAAAAGTCTCTTATTCAGAAATAATATAACTGCTGGTACACCCCAACATATAAAATTTGGGATATTAACATCCCTTATGGTAGGGCTCTAATCATTTTTCTTTCTTTCTACCAACAAGGAATAAAATTAGCATCAATAATTTTCTATCATGTATATCGATTACAATAAATTGCAAACAAACCTGAAAAAGAGGTCAAGCACTGACATTAACATTGCAAAGGCCTAGATTAAAGATGTTGCCAACTACCAAGTTCATGAAAAATCAACCATTATAATTAGTTGTCAAAATCATATCTTTTATAATCCCTGTCTAGTAGACCTTTTTCCATTAGAAGTCATATATTCCACATATAATCATAATTCAAAAGTCTTATTAAACTCACAAAGCCTACATACTAACTTTCAAATGTATAAGATTTGTGACTTGAATAAAACATAATCAAAATAGAGCTTCAAAAATATTATGAAGGAATTGCCTTTGCATATACTAGATTAATTTTTAATTTATGCCAAATGTTAAGCCTTTATACTAACTTTATATGTGTAGTTATTTCTTGAGAAATATCATTAAGAAGCATTGCACTCATATGAAACATGAAGGGAATGTGGTTTAGGTTATTCCTAAACCACATTGAAAATAGAATTAAGGAATATCAAAAACAAGCATTGTCCTTAGAGATAACATGTCACCTTTCAAATTCCCAACAATAGTTTCCACAAGAAAATAATTATATCAACTAAAGTTTGTAATTTTTCCACAATCTGTGAATTGATGAAGATAGCTTCAGGATTGATTGTGTTAGTTTTTGTATCATTCTTCTAGATCACAATCTATGCTCCATCATGATGATGAAAAGATGCTATTAGAGAATAAAATGGGTAAATAACATACTAGGATAGCTTAAAAAGATGCGAGTAAGGACAAAGTGGTGAAACAAGTCACATTGTTCAAAGTAAGAAACTAGAAAATTTTAAAAGAAAAAAAATAGCACACAAAACATCAAAACTAAAGCCACAAAAAAATGTACAATAAATGAGTTATAGAAGAAAGAAGCAATACAAATCAATGCATCAAATAAGTTATAGAATCAAGAAGGCTCTTTAAAAATAAGAACCAAGAGGTATAACTCGAGGTCATACATAAAACCACATCGTAGGAACCAAGAGGTATAACCCGAAGGTCAACTATGGTATCAAATCGTCCTATGCTAAGCCCATAGTTATGAACTACAAAATCTATGGAGACCTTAATGCCTGAGGATAGTTTCACTTGCCAACCATAATCTTGCTTCACTGCATCCAACTTGCACTTAGCAACTAAAGATGGAGAAATAAATGAATCTATAGCACCTAAATCAAACAACACTAAAAGAGGTGTACCTTGAATAGCTCTTGTGGTTTCAACCACTATTCCTTGATGGTCTGTCTAACAGTTATCTACTACTAAAAATAGTTTATGAGCTCTACCTGCATCTCCAACTATAGGCTCTGATGTTGTTGGACTAGGACCTGAATACTAAGGTGCTCGCTATGTATAGTGAGCTACAAAATGTCCAACTTGCCCACATGTAAAACATCCTATACTTTTGCCAAATCCTCTCCCTATAGGTGGTGCATTTGAATGTTGATGGCTATCCCTGCTAAAAAAAGACTAACTACTCTGAGCGGGCTAAGTGTGTTGATTTCATTTATTGCATTAAGCATTGTGGTTGTTCTTGGAATTAGAACCTCTGCCCCCACCTTGAGCCTGAGGGTATGATCCCTTCTGCTGCTGTATCTACTGAGACTAGTACTGATATTGTTTCCACTTAGGAAAAGGAGGATTCCTATTTCCACCTAATTTATGGTTGCCCTTAGATCCTGATACTGCAAGCACTCCCATAAAAATTCCCTATCCAAGGTTGACACTTTTTTCTACAAGGATGGCTCGTCATACTGCATCCTTGAGGGTTTTAGGCTCAAATACCTTGACACCCCCAATTATACTATTGTTCAATCCTCTAATAAAGTGTTGTGTCAACTGAGCTGAGTTGTCACTGAATCCTAAAAAGGACATGAGCTCTTAGAATTTGTGCTCATACTTTGTTATAGTCATAGAATATTGCCTGAGGTTATGGAACTCATCTACTCTTTGTTGGTTCCATTCCTCTAGTAGGAATTGCTTACAAAAACTTTCTAAGAATAGCTCCCAAGTGACACTGTTCATATCTATGCCCAGCTACTTTTCCTCAATTATCCACCAAGTGGCCCAAAAATTCTCTAGATTGGTAATGGAAAATCTTGCTTTAGCATTACTATCAAAGTCCTACATGGAAAAAATCCTGTCAAGGGGAATAAGCCACTGTTCGAACGCATATCCATAACCCTACTCGTTAAAGGGCTTGACCTTGGATCTCAAAAGGTCCTTCATCTGAGTAGATATAATGGATCTATGTCAATCCCTTCGAGGGCTCCTAGACCTAGATCTATGCTCATGTTCTAACTGATATGCTCTATGCTGATCATGAACAGGAGGTAAGAAATCAAAAATGGTTTGCATCATCTATCTCAAGTTAACCTCCTCAGACTCAACTTGGTCCCCTCTAAGGCTCTCTTCCTGCTGCTCACTAACATGCTCTCACCCACTCTCTTCTTGAGTAGGCCCTCTGCAGATAGACTCATGGACACTGATAGCTCTGCCACAACCATGGCCTCTAATAGAAGACCTCATCCTAGACACCATCCTAGAACAATATCCAAGATACAAAATATTATTACAACCATAATGCATGCTACTGTATAGCATAAAAGGCATATGTTTTACAAATAGACTAAGTTCAATTTCAGTTTTGCCTATGTTTAGGTCTAAGTAGAATTTCCAGTTTTGAAAGCTAAGTGTTGCATATGCAAGTAACCATTTAAGTTCTTTCTTAGTTAACCTAGTCTCAAATTTGAAAGAGATACACATGATAGTTCAACGTCCTTGTTTTGTTCCGAAATACCTAGAGCTCCAATGTAGAAACTTGGGCTCTGATACCAAATGTAATGCCCCACCAAGGGATCCAAAAGAATTAACCTAAAGTTTCACTAAGTTTGGTAGCATTTTTCTTTTTTTGAAACATGAAAGTTAAACCTTTCACAACATACACATAGTAGCAGAAGCAATAACAACATTCAACTGAAAGTGTACATAAACATACATAATAGGTTACATTCTTTAAGGATCCCTTAATGTTAAATCACATTTAATTAACTAATATTAATTCCTTCTAATACCACATCCACATGAAATAATAATAAAAAGTCCAACATTCTTAAAACAATATACTTTTGTTCCAAATGTCCCATAGTAAATTACATTTCAGAATGCTGAATCATCCATTGTACATGTCATAGGTAATGAAAGACATAAAAGAATATACATATGTGAAATAAAGTACATCATCCTATTCTAATCCATGATGCAAGTGAAATAAAGTAAATGAAACTAGATTTCATACATGATACATCATCATAGAAGATATAAACATCCATTGTAAAAGATAACCATAAATCATAACACATAATTATCTAAGTGCACGGTTCCTCCCAACTGTAAATAGCATCATTATACCATCATGGGCCCTAGCCATCCCTCCATGAATAACATCCCAAGTCACCAAAGAGATCATCGGTATTAACATAGTAAGAATGTCACTCCTAAAACATACTACATCATATACAAAAAGAAATCTAACATGCTACAATATATGCATAAGAAATCTAATCATGTAAAATAAGGCATAAGATAAGTAAATAACATCATCTATCATATGCTAATCATCAATATAAGGATATGTGTCCATCATCATAATCCAAGAACAGAATGAAGATAAGTGCCAATAAAGAATGCTTCAGCCATGATGTCTTAGAAGGATCTCCAATGGTAAGAGTGAAAAAGCACTACCACCCGACCGCGTGGGACCTAAATGGCCCACTCCCATAGTGCTAAGGAGATAATCTCAAGTCCCAAATAGAATATCAAATCACATAGCACAAATAATCTCCAAATCTAAGAATCCTAAAAGTATACTAACTCAAAGGTTCCAACATAAACCGACATCTAATCTCAGAGGCACACAAGACACATAGGAACCTACTATGTAAGTGGGAAAGTGTCATTGCATGAATCATGCTAGAGTTACCCTGGTAGTCTCTCAGTAGACCTCAGGCCCCTAGTGATCCCTATGCGGCCACTAGTATCCTCTCATACTGATGAGGCATACTACAGAACGCAAGGTCACAACCAAGAATTCTCTCTACTCCCATCCTAGTCTATACTAGCACTCGAGGTATGGGCGAGAACAAGAAATTATCTTATTAGGTTCATTTAAGTCAGTATTTAGTGTAATGTTTTCACTTATTAAATAACTTACAATGAGTTACCCTGGTAGCGACTCAGGGCCCTGGCCCCCATTGCAAGCCACTTCCCGACACTACAAGTAGATAATCTACCCTAGGCTCATGGAATCATAAATCACAAAATCACCATAGTCCTATACAAGTGACTAGAAAAATACCAAAAGATAATCCACAATAAGAGCATCAAATCTCCATGAGCAACTGAAAAGCATCCATTGATAATCATGACCACAACAATTCTCTATTGGCAACTAAAGGTATCAATGATAATCAAGATATCCATTGGTTCTCAACAAGCAACCAAAAGGGCATCACAAAGCAAATAATACCAATCGAAGACTCCAAAATGGTCAAGTCATACATGTCACATTATGACATCATCGAGATCAAATAAACTCTTCAATCCCATCAAGGCGACTGGAAAGTAATCCAAATACAACTTATTAGTAACTCATAAATGGTTACATAAATCACAGCTTACAAAAGAAGACTAGAAACAATATCAATAAGAAAACCACACACACCATAGAGCATGCCATCTCATAGCCATGGTTGGGTTTAAAAAGATCGAGATCAAAAGACATCATCATGAAATCACAAATCATAACCCCCGAGCCTCTAGTAGACATACTATAACTAGTCAACAATCTAGTCAACCCCAAAACACAAAATACAAGAACATGTTTTGGTTTGCTAAAATAACTTAGTTTAATTAAATATGAGGTTCTTAGTTTTCGTTTAAGAGTTAAATATCAAGTGAAGGAACATTCATACGTTTTTCCTTATAACTAAACCATGTATTAGTTAAAGATTTTCACATAACTCTTAGAATCAATTTTCTAAATGTTCTAAGGATATATTGTGTATACGTTATCCTAGTAAAGACCCCCATCGTGTTTCAATGAATCAATTGAAAACTTAATAAAAGCAATTCTAAATTCCCCCTCAATAAAATTTATCCCTCATCCTAGATGAATTACAATCAATTAATTTAAATTTATATTAATAAACTATAATTCTAGATGATGGTTAATTATTAATAAAAGTTAAACTATTTATGAAAAATTTATTTATATTAAATATAATTATTATTATATTTCATATATATATAATAATTAATACTTAAATAAAATTATTAATATTTAATAATGTTAATACTTAATATCAATATAATAATAATGAAATCAAAATATATTAATAATCGATATCATAAAAAAAAAATTTAAAAATTAACAAATGTCTTACCTGTTGTGCAGTACCCTGCTGCCGTAGGGCTTGTGGCAATAGCGGGTACAGAGTACCCCTATCATCGTAGTACTTGCGACCCATAGGTATGTGGGGCACAGGTTTGTCCCTTCCACTTCAATTTAAATTTCAAAAAAAAAAAACATTTTTAATAAACGTATTTCTGAAGAGCGCTTCAATTTTTTTTTTTATAAATAATTTCATTTATAATGTTTTTCCTATTGTCATTTTTTCAAAAATGTAGCATTTTTTTATATATATAAATTTTTTTTATAAATTTTTTTAATAAAATTTTTTCAGATTGTAACTATGTACATATTTTTCTTAAAAACATTTTCAATAATGCTTGTGAACGAAAAGGCTTTTCCATTTTTTTGTAAAATAAGAATTCCCCTATAATGATCCTTCTTTAGATTCACCTATTTAATCCTTCTAATAGGTTTATCCATAAGCATTTAAGCACTAGTCCCTTAGATTCCTCAGATCTACGCATGATGTGGTTTTCTCATATAGAAAATTAAATATCGATGACAATATTAAATATAACTTGAACATTCACACATGGAATCCTCAGAAAGCATTCAGAAAACAAAAAGAAGATAGGAAGTGGAAGAAGTGAAATAACATATGCAAAATCACGAGTACCTACCTGGACACTGATGCTAATTCACTTCTCCTCAAAATCTGTAGAGCAAGCCCCTTCCTTCTCCAACATTCGTGGATCCACCCAAAAATGCTCTCCGAGCTTCTAGGAGTACCTGAATATAAGGACCTCTTAGGAAGCACCTAGAATGTCTCTAGAAACAACCAGAAGATAAGATAAGCATTGACAACTAAGCACAAGCCTTTTCCAACCTTCTAGATGAGTCATAAGGTTGTAGACACCATGTGCTTAATTTGTGCACTAACTCCTACATTGTACACATATGTGCAATCAAGAGATGTGCTTACTCCTAGGTAGACTCATAACTTTTATTTTGATTATTTTATTATTATTTTTTTATTATTTATTTATTATTATTAATTTTAATTTCTTTTATTTAATTCTTTTCCTTAATTAATTAAAATCAAAATATCAAAATATCATAATATTATATTAATTGTCCCCAAAATAATTAAATCGTTAATTAAATCTTTGTTTTAATTTTAGACTTAATTAATAGAAAATTCACCAAAGACCTTCAAAATAAAATATGAAAACCCATCATAGAACAATCCATACAAAATCAGTCTAAAGGGTTAAAATCATGAATTACGTCATTTGATGCATTCGAAAGGTAAAACATCTCAGATACATGTCCTACCTTTCTAGGACAAATGGTTTAAGGGTTTAGGATTTGGACTTGAGAATTCATCTCTCCTCTCTTACCATTGAGATAGTGTGATAGGGTACACTCATCCTGGCAAATTTATGGAAGTCGATACCCAATACCTGCAACTTGTATAAAATCCATGCATGTTCATAATATATATATATATATATATATATATATATATATATGCTAAGCTAAATAGGAAATGGTAGGAAGTGGTGCCTCGTGTAGATCCTAACTAGCAGGTGACTACGACTTCCTTCCTTAACCACATCAAAAATGTCATACATAAAGAGAACAAACATGAACACCAAATGCATGTAGTATGGGGCAAGTATCCATAAAACTACACATATAATAATCCATTTAGCTAAAAATCATCAATAACTAAGAATAATGTAATAATCATCATGCATACATGAAATGTAGAGTCTAAGTAATCACATCATATATTAGCTAAATTTGTAACACAATATTTGATAGTCTCAAAATAGTGCTACTAACCATCAACATAAAATTGACCTAATAGAGTTCGGCAATGATAGAAACAGTGTAACTAGAAATATTATAGTGGCTTGCCACTTTTGCTTTAAAAAAAAAAACAATGTAACTAGAAATATGTAAACTAGGGAAGGCACTACACATTCCCATTAGTGGCTCTTTGCATTGACACTAAATTATGTTTTAGACAACACTCTGTGATGGTAAAAAATAATTTTGATTTAGATACTTACAAATAAAATCAATGGAATACTATCATCTCCAATCCTTGAATGTGAGATGTTAGTATCAATGATTACTGAAGGTACTTCTGATATAAGAGGTAAATGTTTCCTCTCCTCATCAACCAATAGTAAAATTTTCCCTCCCAACTATTTAATAACAATTCTCAAATTATTTTAGTTAATACCAAAGATGCTATTAAGATAGAAAAATCATTTTCTTCTGAAGGAACATCCAACTTTGCATTTATTTTAAATCTAATAATGGAAATGTATTTAGGTTTATACTTTTTGACATAGTCCATTCTAGTTAATACTGGAAGATAATATTGAGATAGAAAAATTAGTTTCTTCTAAAGCAACATCCACCTTTGCATTTATTTTTAATATAGCATTGGCAATGTATTTAGGTTTAGACTTTTTCACATGGTCCACCAAGCAACACTAAGTCCAAATCCCCAAGTCTAATTCACAAATATTCTATACATAAGCTACAATTTACACTAAAAATAAAGTAATATAGTGTTTTGTGGTAACAATCTATTTTTCGTTTGGTGATTTTAAAAACAATCTAAAATCTTGACAAAATTATATTATGAACCATATAGATGCTTATTGTCTATTTGGCGCATAATGCACATAATTAGTTCAAGAGCACTCTTGTTTTTATCCATACAAATTTGCATCAGATGTCTTACCACACCATCAATATTTCCATGTACCTCATTTGGAAGTGGTGCTAATGGTAGAGCATTCATGTTCTACAAACAATTCAAGTACCATGATAAAGGTTAACCTCACTGGCTTAAACTATGTAAAAGATAACCATCTCTGAAAGAAATTAAATATGATTATATTTGATGTGTGAATGTGGTACAATAATCAACCCATCATTGACTTACCACACCATATTGCTTACACAAGTTAGGTAGTTTTTGACAAAATTCTTTAACTACTCTAGTAGGAACACCTCGAGTGAAGTTTACCAATAACCAATGTGAAATTTTGGTGCACTTAAATATCATTCGCAACACCAAATAGTAAGCCAAATCATAAATGGCTTGTGAATAATAAATTCCACTTAAATGGGCAAAGCCACAAATCAATACTAGAATCTAAAATATTTTGTTATTTCAATTTACATTTGAAAATACTCCTTATCAAAAAAACATTAAGAATATTCTAAAGCAATGCAAGATAATTTAGAACTAAAAAAGTACAATCTTCCTCAACTTTAAAGATATCAAAGTTAGATTCTCAAATTAGATTTTTCAAACTCAATTTTTAGATTTTAAAAATAGGTTACCTTCACCTTTGTTAGCTTTGTGCAATAATTATAAAGATTTATCACTCTCTATGCTTGAACATGCAAGACATGAAGACCTAAATAGTCTTTTTCTTAGGTAAATATGTAAATAATTGTACAAAGTCAAAGTACATGTTGTCATCTTTTCACTCCATCGCCTCATTGTAGATGGACAACCATGGGAAAAAAAATTTCTTGGTAGTTTTGTAGTTTTCCTAGGTAGGTCTTGGCTTACCAATATTTTTGCAAGTCTTAGGTAAGAAAACATAGGCAACATAGAGGTTGAAGGGGGTGAGGAGTGAAGCATTTGACTAGTTAAAGAATGAAAGTGTAAAGATGCTCCCAATCAACAAGTCAAACTCCTAGCACTTGTTAAATACCGATCACCTTATCTCCATCATCCTCACAACATACAAACTTCTAACCTCCATCTTAAAAAAAATCTAAGCAAGCTCATGTTCACAAACAATGCTTAGATGATAACACTAAGAAACCATAGGAATTTTGATTGAAAGCTTGTCCAAACAAATTATGAATCTCCAACTTGTTAGAATTTTTTAGAATAACTTAGAGGCAGGGGGTGAATCAGTTATACAATGTCCATATGTATAAATAAAACTTTTCATAGCTTAGTAAACCCAGAAAACATATATCATCATACATGCATCCATAAGATTATGTAATCACTTAAAACATGTAGGTTACTATCAAATCAACTTGCACGTTTGATAGAATGATTTATGGGAAAACCCAATTTGGGAAAAAATCACTAGTAACATGCTATTCATTTTCACTCATCTAAAGTGATGCCTTGTGAAAGGCCAACCCTACTAAAGATTATAGTATACACTATTAAATGTGACCCTATTAAAGGATTTCAATCACCCTATTATGAGTGAGCCTTGTTAGAAGAATTTAGACCATTCACTTGGAATGTCACCTAGTTGAAGGATTTACAAATGACTGTTAGGTCAACCTTAATCCAAAAGATTTTACCCTAGATTGATGCAATTTTTAGAGAGTAATAGTAAGGCTTGATCTAATATAGACTTACAACTCCATTTTCAAATTATAGATCTCTTTTTAGTCCTCCATTTTTCTTGGCCTTCACTCATTACAACTCTCTTAGCTTGTTCACCCTTCAAGAATTCATACTCTTAAGCCTTCTTACTTAACATGCCAATACAAATTCTTCTCTAGGTCACTTGATGAAGCAAAACCCCTTGAATTTTTGTCTTCCTTAGGCTCTCACACTTGAAAAACTTTGTTCATGACCAACCATTCCTATAAATAAAAAATTAAGATCTTTTTCCACACATTCTCCATCATCCAATTTAGGGTTAGGACATATTAGGTAGGATACAATGTATCTAACCCATATTCCATGTCTCTTCTAGAAACTTCTTTGAATTCACCTAAAAATGGTTTACCTTGAATTTTTTGCTACTAGCTCATCATCCTTATCTTTCACCTAGTTCACACAATCCAATAAAAAAATTTGTTAGGTCAGATTCATTGAATCCATGATCTTTAAAATAATGTAGTAGCTTGGCATTAACTATCTTTTGATGCTTGACACATACTGTGTTACTTGAAATCCTCTATAAAATCACTCAGCATCAACTAAAGTTTATTGGTGCTCAACATCAACTAAACTTTACTCGACATCCACTGTTTTGCTTGCCATCCATTTGAATTTTCTTTTACTCAGCTCCAACTAATTTTTTTCTTGGCTTGTACTAACTT
The DNA here is from genome assembly GCA_028749045.1 of Cupressus sempervirens. Taxonomy (NCBI): domain Eukaryota; kingdom Viridiplantae; phylum Streptophyta; class Pinopsida; order Cupressales; family Cupressaceae; genus Cupressus; species Cupressus sempervirens. The sequence continues at coordinate 814,647,345 of CM053786.1, forward strand.
TTCTTGGCACCTACTATCCACTTAGGCAAGCTTAGAAGACAAACTTTGTGTAACTTTTTCTTCTATACTTTCTTATTAGAGGTAACCTTTGTAACCTTATGTCGATTATCAATGCATCATGTTATCACTATCTTAATTGATTCTTGTAATCCTTTTCATAATCATAACTCAACCTTTCCTCTAAGTGCTATTGTTACAACTTTTGATTAGATCCTCTTCATCAATCAAATATAAGTGATATTACTTAAATCATATAAGCAGTTGACTTACCAAAAAATAGTAGGTTTGACATAAGTGACAAAATAATGATTGAAACAAACAATCTCCCTCTTTAAAATCCTCTTCTTCAACAATCTCTTTTCAATCTATTATCAACAATCTCCTTCTTTGGCATTGATGGCAAACCAAACTAATCAACCAAATGGCAAACACTTTGTTCAACCAAATTGACTAAGTTAAAACAATAAGACCAACAAAATATCATAAAGAAAATAATTCCTTGTATTGAAATTTCTCCCTCTATTAGCAACTTTCATCTTTTGTATAGGTTACAAACCTCTGTTGAGTGATCCTTATAACTCCATCTGAATTTCTACTTGTATCTCCCTCTTACTAAGTACATGTTAGGAATTTTCCCTCTTTTGGATATCTCCCTCTATCATTAGTAACTCTCTACCTCTAATGATGATCAATATATATCTCTTTTGAGTTCTCCATCTAGGATCAATTTAATACATTTATTTCTCCCTCTTTGACAAAAATGCCAGAGACTTTTCATCTTTATATGTAGATATAAGCTTCTTTAGTTTCTCCCTTTGTCACCTTACATGTGACTAATTTATAGTTCCAACACTTTGATTACTTTAGGAAGCTCCTAAAGTAAGATCCATTGCTTCAATTTGTAACATATGGCAATCAGCTTGTTTGATGTACTGCACTCCCTTTTGTTATGTAGATAGCCTTTAATAGAGGTATCACTCCAAGTTTACCTCTTAGATAATCATGAGCATCCTTAGGTAATGCTTTTGTGAATATATCAACAATTTTCTCTTTTGTGTTGACATATTTTATCTTCACCTCTTTATCTTGAACTAATTCTCAAAAGTAATGATACTTGATTCCAATGTGCTTAGTCTTTGTGTGCATCATAGGATTTTTTGATTTGTTTAAAGCACCTATATTATCACAATAAAGTGTCACTAGTTTTGTAATCTCTTCCTTCATACAATTACATAGTTATTTGATCCATACAATGTTTGTACAATTTACAATAGTAGCAACATATTCATCAGCCTCTTGCCTAAGAAAGATTCTCCTCCACTAGTGCTCTTCCTATCATCAATATTTTTAGCCCAATAAACATTAGTATAGGCTCTTAATTCAAAATTTTCATTTTTCTCATAGTATAGATCAAACTCTTCTATTCCTTTCATATATTTCATTATTCTCTTTACAATGATTAAGTGATTCTCCTAGGGACTAGTAGAGAATCTTGCAACTATCCCTATAGATAATGCAATGTTAGGTCTACTATGTACCACATATTACAATTTTCCAATCATAGACCTATATATTGTTTAATTCACCTCAGCAAAATCATCATTCTTTGACAACTTGTCTCTTGTCACCATATGTGTACTTGCTAGTTTAGAATCTTCCAATCCAAAAGTTTTTAATATTTCCATGACATATTTTGACTGAGTGATGTATATACCATACTTTATTTGATATACTTGCAAACCCACAAAGAATTTGATCTCTCCAAACATAGACATCTCAAATTCTTGCTTCATCTTATTTGCAAAAGTATTACATAGGGCCTTTTGACCTCCAAATATGATATCATCAACAAAAATTTTAGATAAGAAAATACCTTTGCCTTTTTCTATCTTCATGTATAGATTGTTCTTATCATCAGTCCTTTCAAATCCAATCTTCACAAGATAATTATGAAGTCTCTCATACCATGCTCTTGGCACTTGTTTCAAACCATAAAGGGCTTCGTGTAATCTACATACCATGTTCTTATTGATAAAATCAATAAATCCTTCTGGCTATTCTATGTAAACTTCTTCCTCTAATATACATTTCAAAAATGTAGATTTAACATGAATTTGATAAACTTTGAAATCTTTATATGCAGAATAAACAAGTAGAGTTCTTTTCCTTCCAATCTTGCAATAGGGGAAAATGTTTCTCCATATTCAATTCCTTCTTATTATGTATATCCTTTATAGACTAATCTCTCCTTGTTCCTTGTGACTTCACCATTTTCATCTAGCTTTTTTTTGAATACCCACTTGGTGCCAATCACATTTTTGTCTTTCGGTCTAGGAACTAAACTCCATGTTTCATTCTTCTCAATTTGTTCAATTTCTTCTTCCATGGCTTTACTCTAGTCAACATCTTCTAATGCATCTCTCATTGATTTTAGTTCTTTCAATCTCAACAAACATGTATCATTTCTCAATATGTTTCTTATTATTGGTCTAGTATCTATATCTCCAATAGTTTGTGCAGTAGGATGATGTCTTTTGACATATTTGGAAAATCTTGGTACAGCTCTACTTTCCTCATTTGGTCTTTCATCTTTAGGTCACTATGTACATCTTTTTCAGGTATCTCATCATCTCTTTCATTTACACAAACTTTAGAATTAGAATTTGCTTCATTTTCATTTTGTAACTCATCATTTGAATGTGGCTCAATTCCTGAATGCAACTCAACATTCATACCTGATGTGACTCACCAATCACTAAAACTTGTTGTTGATTTGTAACTTGATTTGAAGCATCTTCTTGAGTAGGCATACCTTCATAAATGTATACAAATGATTTGTATTCTTTTAGTTCTTTCATAAGTTTAGCCTCGTGTACTTCTATATATTCATCAAAATTTACATTTGCACTTTCCACAACTTTGTTAGTGTTAGTATTTAAACACTTATAAGCTTTACTTCTTGTAGAATATTCTAGGAATATACCTTCTTTACTTTCTGCATCTAGTTTTACATTATTGGAATCTTTATGAATGTAACATTTGCTTCCAAATACCTTAAAATATTTTACATTGGGTGAGTATCCAGACAATAATTCAAAACATGTTGAATGGGTACCTTTCTTGGCTTTTACACAATTCAAGGTATAGACAACTATACTTACAACTTCTCTCTAGTAATTCAAAGAAACATTCTTCTCCATCAAGAGTGTCCTAGCACAGTCCTATAGACCTATTTCTCTTTTAGCAATTAAATTTTGTGGAGTGGTTCTAGGAGTAGATGTTTGTCGTTTGATTCCTCTATCATTATATAATATCTCAAACTCATGTGATGTCAATTCTCCTCCTCTATCTAATCTCAAACACTTCAAACTTTTACCTATTTTCTTCTCAACTCTTGTTAAGTACTACTCAAATATTTTGAAAGCATTAGATTTTTGTTTCAGAAATATGACTTTCATCATTCTAGAATAATAATCAACAAATAGCATAATGTCATTATCTCCTTTGTAGCTTTGCACATCAATTGGTCCAAACAAGTTAGTATGAAAAATTTCTAATATTCCTTTAGAGGTATGATTTTTACTCTTAAAACTTGACTTTGTCATTTTGCCTATCTAACATTGTTTACACATTATATTGTCATGCTTCTTCAGCTTAGGAAAACCTCTAACTTTCTTAATGTTACTAATACTAACAAAGTTAATAAAATTAACATGACATAACCTCTTGTGCCATATTCACATATCAAATTTTACAACTAGATAGGTGGCATCCTCTATGTCAAGATAGAATCAATTACTCCTTGTTTGATCACCCTTTCCAATCAATTTTCCATCAGAATCATATATCTTAGCAATCTTATTTTCAAACTCAACCTTACATCGTAAATTATTCAATTTTGGCACACTCAAAAGATTATAGTTTAGTCCTTCAACATAGTAAACATTTCCACATGAAATCATATTTGTGAGTTTGATATAACCTTTTTCTTTTATCAAACATGGTGCATCATTACCAAATATTACACTATTTCCATCATAACAATTTAAGGTAATAAACTTACTTTTGTCTCCAGTCATATGATGTGAGCGCCCACTGTCAATGATCCATTTATCATTTTTGTTCACACAAGTCACAAGTGCAGTTGCCTCATCTTCATCATAATCATACTTCATTGCAACATACACCACTTCATCATCATGTTCATCATATTCATCTTTTGTTTCCTTTTCAACAATGTGGCATGACTTCTTTCCTTTATCTTTGTAATCCTTGTTTTCATCATCTCTTCTACTTTTGTACTTATCACCACCTCTATAGTTCTTCTTTTGTGTACATCTAGCAGCAATATGACCAACCTCATTGCAATTGAAACAAATGATAGGTAACTTACCTTTGAACTTGCCTTTACCTCTATGGAATCTTCTCACTAGTAGTGCTTCAAGTTGTTCAACATCTTCCTCATCTATATCACTATCACTAAACTAAAATTTTATCTTTCTATTCTTCTTTTGCTTCTCATCAAAATCCTTCAATAACAACTTAGCTTTGAAAGTAGATTCAATACTCTTAGGTTTGTAATTATCAAAGTTATATAGCTCAAAAGTAGTGAGCCTACCTACCAAACCTTCAAGTGTTAGATTATTCCCTGGTATAAATCCGAGTTCTTGAATTGGAGAAACTCTAATAGCATAAATAGGCATTAGTGTTCTTAAAATTTTTCATAGAATAGTATTATCATCAATATGACTAGTAGCTCCTCTTATTGCATTAACAACTTATTTTATCCTTGAAAAATATTGAGCAATATTCTCACCTACTTCCATTCTTATATCACCAAACTTACCTTTGAGACTTTTAGCTTTGGCTCTTTAAACATTAGTGTCTCCACCATAGGTGATGTGTACGGCATCCCACATTTTCTTTGGACTATCACAACCTTTAATATCATCAAATTTTGCATAGCTTATGATAGAGTCAATCTCCAACATTGCTTGATTGTGTTTTTTTATTTTCTTTTCATATATTTAGTAGTTAGGAATCTTGCAAGATCAACATGCTCAGTAGTAATGGTAGATTGTGCATGATCTCCAAGTCCTCCAAGGTGTAGCTTCATCAAACTTTTTCATGTATGAAAGTTATCTCTATTAAGCTTGGGTACATCTCTTTTTGACATTTTGATCTTTGCACTTATGGTACCTTCAAAGTAGTCCTCTTAAGCAAATGGCTCTAATACCAATTGTTGAAATTATTTATAATAACTAAGAGTGGTGGGGAGGGTGAATCAGTTATCCAAGGTCTAGATGTGATGGGGTCAAGCCAAATAATAGAATGGACATCACAAGAAAGGGGAAATCTTATTAACTGTGAAAATATTCTAGTAGACTTAGTGTAGAGAAATAGACTCCAAAACATGCCTTATGGGCTTACAATAGCATAAATCTGGAGATAAATTCTTCTCCCAATACCTTCTCTCAAACTCCACTCTAAACTGCCTTTTACAATGCCAAAAATATTCTTAAATAGACCCCAAAGGGTTAAAGATTAGGAATACATTCTAGAAAGTGCTAGTTGGCATCCACAGACCAAATAGAAGGCTCCAGAAGTCACATGAGAAGTCAGCACAAAATTAGAAGAATCCAGAAATGGTAATCAAACTTTTTAGAGGCATAACTTTTGAACCGTAGCTCTGATTGACAAACCGTTTACATTTTTGAAAAGCTCTTGAAGAAATCTATAGCCTTATTGACCACCTTCACTCATCTCTCAATTTTTGACCCTATTTGAGTTCATTTAATTCCCCTAACCTAACTTTGAAGCATTCTTAGGATGTCTCAAAAAACTTAAAAACTATGATAACTTTCAAACCATGGGGCCTTTTGACTTGATTCCTTTTCTGGAATGTTCTAAATTACAATGACAATCATCCAACCAATTTACACCTTCTAGTTCACCAAAATGATGGCTCAATTACATACTCCTATTTTTTTGGCATTTACACGTATCCCAAGGTGATTAAAAACTCTAACCTAGAACACTGCTAGTGGAACTGTGAGAGTTGGAACCTTTATTTGACCCAAATGGGTATCCAAAAATGAAAACACATGAAACAGAAACTAGGTCTAAGTACATTTTTTTGGGTGACACGGGATTGCCCTTATACCTTTGGATGCTCCTACATCAGACACCCAGGGTAGATTGAAAAGTGACCCTATCACTTTATGAATGGTAGAGGAAATCCCAAATGGGAAACCTTAGCTACTGATATCCAAGTTGAGTCCTCTATCGACCGTCATTTCCACTTGACCAGATACTCTTCATACTACCTATTTCTAGTACTCGTACCCACACAACTATCTAGAATCTCCTGTATCTCCTCCTTCTTAGAAGTAGGAATTGGACATGGCTCTAACATTAGCTCCTCATCTGCACCATCATCATGATACTTTGTTAAGTCTGTAATGTTGAAAATAAGAGAAATGTGAATTCCATCTGGCAACTCTACTTCATATACATTTTCTGAGTCATGTTTCTTCAAAATTTTGCATGAGCCAAATTTCTTCATCTTTAGCTTGTTGTAAGTACCAGCTAGAAATCTTTCTTTTCTTAAGTGTACCATGACTAGATCCCCTACTTGGAACTCCTTATGTCTTCTCCTTTGATCAACCCTAGCTTTATATTGTTGGTTCATCTTGGTAGTGTGTCCCTAGACCTCCTCATGTAGACACTTGATATGTTCAGCAAATTTTTCAGCTTCAACACTTTTCCTCTCCCGTTGCTCTATCTTCCTCAATTCTGGTGCAGTCCTTGGGCTACTTCCATATACAATTTGGAATGGTGATCTACTAGTACTCCTATTTATAGAGTTATTGTAAGAAAACTCTACTTTTGGTAGAATCAAATCCCACCCCTTGGGCTTATCCCCAACTAAACATCTCAGTAAATTGCCCAAACTTCTATTTACTGCTTCAATCTATCCATCGGTCTATGGGTGATGTGTAGAACTGAACTTCAAGTCTATTCTCAACTTCTTCCACAATGTTCTCCAGAAATACCCCACAAATTTAGTATCTCTGTCAGAAACTATACTCCTTGGGGGACCACGTAGTCTTACCACCTCTTTGAAAAACAAGTTTGCAATGTGGACATCATCATGAGTTTTGTGGCATGGAATGAAATGTGCCATTTTGGAGAACCTATCAATTGCCACAAATACTAAGTCATTACCCCTTTGTGTCCTCAGAAATCCAAGAACAAAATCCATACTTTTGTCCTCCCATGGCTTTGATGGAACAAGTAATGGCTGAAATAGTCCAGTATTGTGACTAAATCCCTTGGCCACTTGACAAACTTGGCAATTTTGTACAAACTTCTTCACATCTTGTGACATTTGAGGCCAAAAATAATGTTCTTTGAGAATGGAAATAGTCTTATCTTGACCAGAATGTCCTACCATCCCTCCACTATGTTTCTCCTTAATCAAATTTTCCCTCATGGAACTCCTTGGAATGCACAATTGACTACACTTGAACAACATACCATCTTGAATCAAATAGTCTAGCCACTTGGTTTTATCTACAACAATAGGCTCTTTACAAGCTTTCCACACTTCAAAAAAATTAGAATCCTCAGGGTACAGATTCTTGAGTTTATCAAACCCAACTACTTCAACCTGCATTACTGTAAGCAACAACTGTATCCTACTTAGTGCATCTGTAACCCTGTTAGATTTTCCACTTCTATGCTTCAACACAAATGTATAGCTCTGCAAGAACTCTACCCACCTCATATGCCTCTGATTCAATTTACCTTGCCTATTTAGGTACTATAATGCCTGATGATCAGTATACAAAAAGAATTCCTTTGGTAGTGCCAACACAAGTTGTTCTATCACCTTCTTCTTCAACATTTCAAAACTTCTCGCAGCTACCGCAATCCATTTGAACTCTTTTCTATCCTGTCTTATTATGTCAGTCAAGGGTGCACATATGCCACAAAAATTCTTAATGAACTTCCTATAAAAACTAACCAGACCATGAAATGATCTTACCTCAGTAGCAGACCTTGGAGTAGGCCATTCCAAGATGGCTTTTACCTTCTCTGGATCCATTTTCAGACCTTCAGGTGATATAACAAACCCCAAGTAGACTAATTCCTTTTTAGCAAAGGTACACTTCTTCAAATTAATTAACAATTCCTCTTTCCTCAACCTCTCAAGAACACTAAAAATATGAAATAATTTTTTTTCCAAAGTCTTGCTAAAAATTAAAATATCATCCAAATAAACAATAACAAATTTTCCCAAGAACTTCTTAACTACCTCATTCATAAGCCGCAAGAAGGTGCTTGGGGCATTCGTCAATCCAAAGGGCATGACTAACCACTCATAAAGACCCTGCTTGGTCTTGAAGGTAGTTTTCCACTCATCTCCTTCTCATATCCATATCTGGTGATAGCCACTCTTGAGATCTATCTTTGTGAAGTACTGAGATCCACTCAAGCAGTCCATAAGATCATCCATTCTTGGCAAAGGAAACTGATATTTGATGGTTATCCTAATTATAGCTCGAGAGTCTATACACATCCTCCACTCTCCATCCTTCTTTGGTGTTAGTACTACAGGTACTAGACATGGAATTAGGCTCTCCCGAATCAACCCCTCCCTCAATAGCTCCTGAACCTGTCTATTTAGCTCCTTAGTTTCGGTAGGAGTCATCTTGTGAGTAGCCTTGTTAGGAAAACTAGCTCTTAGGATTAAATCTATCTAATGATTGATTTTCCTTACTGATGGCAATCCTTCTGGAACATTATCAGAGATGATATCTCTAAACTCACCTAGTAAATCTAAAACTTCAAGTGGTATTTCACTACTACCTTCTTTATATTTCCTAGGAATCAAAGCATAGCACATACACTAATGTTTCATGCCATCTAAAAACTTCCTTCCATCAACAACACAAATCCTAGCACTGCTACATACCTTTTTACCTTCCTTTTTCATGGGTTTCAGTTTGTGGCAAACTCCATCATTTGTTAGAGAGTATGTGTTTGCATGACCATCATGTACTACATGCCTATCAAACTGCCATGGTCTACCCAATAATAGATGGAAAACATCCATTGGAATGACATCACAGAGAACTTCATCATGGTAACTCCCAATTTTGAACTTCACTAAACATTGTTCACTTACTAGGACCTTATGATCATCTTTCACCCAAGCAATCCAATAGGGCTGGGGGTGTTTCTCCCTCTTGAGCTTTAGCTTGGAGACCATCTCCTTTGATACCAAGTTATCAGTGCTACCACCATCAATGATCACATCACAACATTTATCCTCACACTTGCACCTAGTACGGAATAAACTCCTCCTTTGTCCCAGTTCAATCTCACCACTTAGTAGGACCCTTTCATTTACTAAAGTCTCTCCTCTTTCTACATCCTCTAAATGTGATGATTGTGCATCCTTATCCACATGAGCAACCCTAGCCTGATTGTTAGCTCTCTTATCTGTCATTCCTTGTTGTTGAGGGCATTCAAAGGCATGATGACCTTCTTCATTACAATGGAAATAGGTACCATGGAAGCCTCCTCTTCCTTTTCCATGTCTTCTACTTCTTCCTCTCTAATTTCCAAAGTCTTGATCATGGAAGCGGTCAAAACCCTCGTTCCTTTGGTTCCTGGTAGTACCCACATCTTCATTTTTCTTTTGGGTTTCATTTTGGCCTCCAAATGACCTACCACTACCCCTTCCTCCTTGACCACGCCCTCTTTGTCTCCCTTGAAACCTTTTATTTAGCTTCTCTTCAACTCGTAGGGAAAATTGGTATGCCTCCTCAATGCTGGTCATTCTTACTAGACTTAATTCCTCCTGGATGCTAGGTCGCAACCCACTGATATAACGAGCAACCTTCTCCTTATTTGCTTCTACATGCCCTACTCTAATCAGAAGTCGATAAAACTCCTCTGTATATTCTTGGACTAATTTTCCTGCTTGCTTTAACCCATGGATCTTCTTAAACAAATCAAGCTCGTAGTCAACAAGAATGAACTGCTTCTTTAGTTTGTCCACCATGCGATCACACCTTGTGATCTTCTCCTTTCCTCTTCTATTTCTTTCCAATTGAGCCTCTTGCCACTAGATTTTGGCATGTCCTTTTAGTTTGGCCTTTGCAAACTTAACCCTATCTGGATCCCTGATAGCCTTATACTCAAAGTACTCTTCTAGTTCTTTGATCCAGTCGGTCAACTCATCTCATTTCAGATTTCTTGAAAATACACCCACATCAATTGTAGGTCTTTTCCCAAACTTAGTAATGTCCCTAAAAAGCCTCTCCTCTACCTAATTCAAAACTTTTCGGTCAACTTCCCCTTCTGGTCCAATTTCTTCTTCTTCATTATCGTCCTCACTTTCATCACCTGTAGTAACATTTGTTCCTCTATGGAGCTCCTCCTGCAATGCTTGTACCTGCCTTTGGAGGGCTCTAACCTACTTAGAATTAATAGCTCTGGCCCTTCCACCACACTCTCTTCATGGAGGCATCTTCTTAATTCAAACCCACAACCATATAGTCCTTGTGCAAATTGCCTCATAGTCAGCGCTCTATCTACACACTCAGGAAAACCTTCTCTGATACCACTTGATGGGGTCAAGCCAAATAATAGAATGGACACCACAAGAAAGGGGAAATTTTATTAACTATGAAAATATGCTAGTATACTTAGTGCAGAGAAACAGACTCCAAAACATGCCCTATGGGCTTACAATAGCATAAATCTGGAGATAAATTCTTCTTTCAGTACCTTCTCTCAAACTCCACTTTGAACTGCCTTTTACAATGCTAGAAATGTTCTTAAATAGATCCTGAAGGGTTAAGGATTAGGAATACATTCTAGAAAGTGCTATTTGGCATCCACGGACCAAATAGAAGGCTCCAAAAGTTGCATTAGAAGTCGGCACAAAATTAGAAGAATTTAGAAATGGTAACGAAACTTTCAGGAGGCATAACTTTTGAAGCGTAGCTCTGATTGACGAACTGTTTACATTTCTGGAAAGCTCTCAAAGTGCTCTATAGCCCTATTGACCAGCTTCACTCATCCCTCAATTTTTGGCCCTATTTGAGTTCATTTAATGCCCCTAACCTGACTTTGAAGCATTCTTAGGATGTCTCCAGAAACTTAAAAACTAAAATAACTTTCAAACCATGGGGCCTTTTGACTTGATTCCTTTTCTAGAATGCTCTAAATTACAATGACAATCATCTAACCAATTTACACCTTCTAGTTCACCAAAACGATGGCTCAATTACATACTCCTATTTTTTTGGCATTTACATGTATCCCAAGGTGATTAAAAACTCTAACCTAGAACACTAATAGTGGAACTGTGAGAGTTGGAACCTTTATTTGACCCAAATGGACACATGAAACAAAAACTAAGTCTAAGTAAATTTTTTTGCGTGACACATGATTGCCCTTATACCTTTGGATGCTCTTGCATCAAGATGTATAAATAAAACTTTTCATATCTTAGTGAACCCATAAAACATTTATCATCATGCATGCATCCATAAGATTATGAAATCACTTAAAAATTGTAGGTTACTATCAAATCAACTTACATAAATGTAAACATGAAATATAAAAGGTTTAGCAACACATTTTACATATTGATTTACATGGAAACCCAATTTGAGAAAATCCATCAGTAATATGCTACTCTTTTTCAATCTTCTTAAGTGATGCCCTATGATAGGCCAACCCTATTGAAGATTACAATAGATACTATTAGATGCAACCCTATTAAAGGATTTCAATAACCCTGTTAGGAGTGAGGCTTGTTAGAGGAATTTAGACCATTCACTTGGAATTTCACCCATTTAAAGGATTTACAAATGATTGTTAGGTAAACCTTAATCCAAAGGATTTTACACTAGACTGATATATTTGTTAGAGATTAATAGTAAGGTTTGATTTGATAAAAACTTAAAACTCCATAAGAAGATTATAGATTTTTATTTTAGTCCTCCATTCCTCTTAGCTTCCACTTATTGCATCTTTCTTAGCTTGTTCACCCTTCAAGCTTTCATACTCTTAAGCCTTCTTTATTAACATGCTAATGTGGACTCTTCTCTAAGTCACTTGATGAAGCAAAACCCCTTGACTCTTTGTCTTCCTTAGTTTCTCTCACATGACAAACTTGCTTCATGACAAGCCATTCCTATAAATAGAAAATTAAGATTCTTTTCCTCTCATTCTCCATCATGCAATTTAAGGTTAGGAAAGATTAGGTAGGATACAATGTACCTACTCCATATTCCATGTCTCTTCTAGAAACTTCTCCTTCAATCCTCTTTGAATTTTCTTATAAATGGTTTACCTTGAATTTTGTACCACCAGCTCATCATCCTTATCTTCCACCAGGTTCACACAATCCAAGAAAACAAACTTGTCAGCTCAAATTCATCAAATCCATGATCTTTACAATAATGCATTAGCTTGGCATTAACTATCTTCTGATGCTCAAGACATATTATGTTATTCGGTATCCTCTATAAAATCACTTGACATCAACTAAAGTTTATTGGTGCTCAACATCAATTAAACTTTACTCAATATCCACTAGAATTTTCTTTATCTTGACTCCAATTGATTTTCTGTGTGACTTGCACTAACTTTTCTCAGTACTTACTATCCACCAAATCAAGCTTGGCAGATAAACTTTGTGTAACTTGTTCTTCTATACTTTTTTATTGTAGCCATCCTTTGTAACCTTAAGTAGATTATCAATAAAATATGTTATCACTATCTTAACCAATTATTGTACTCCTTTACATAATCATAACTCAACATTTCCTCTAGGTGTTATTATTATATCTTTTGTCCAAATACTCTTCATTAGGGTAAACTTTAAGAAACCCGCCTCCAAGAAAAGATATAAAATATTGGCGAATCTTTCATATTTTTCAAAAAATAAAATTATTTTTGTTGGAAAATATCTCAATTTGTAATTCTAAATATTGTTAATATTGGCGATTATTTTTGAATCATAAATTTTTTTGTATAAAATATTGATGAAGCTCAATAATAATAGAAAGTTCATTAATGACCATGGAATATTATAGATCAAAATTGAACATTTTTTTAACTCATGGAATATTATGATGATTGTTACATATACTTTAAATCAATAGTGAAGACTAAATATCGGTGATATATCCCTAAAGTAACTAATAATTATGATAATTAATGGTCATTTGAATTTAATTTATCCAATAATATTATATTTAGGTGACCCAAATCTAATCATGTAACAAATATTATGGCGAATATTTGAGTTTAATTTTTTTAATGAAATAAATTATTGAGTGATTTTAAATATTCTAGAACTAAATTTTATAAAACTATGGTGATTTAAGTTGTATCAAATCTTAAAATAATTAGCCAAATCACTAGTCAAAAAATTCTAAAATTAGCCAATTTACAAATATTAGCCACTAAAAAATACCCTACTCTTCATTTGTCAAATAAGTGATAGTACTTAAATCATATAAGTAGTTATCACACCAAAAAATAACAGGTTTTACATCAGTGACAAAACAATGATTGAAACATACAATCTTCCTCTTCACAATCTTCTTCTTCAACAATCTCTTTTCAATCTATTATCAACACAACCTCAATTGGGAACTTTTCCTTGTATAGTTTAAGAAAAGCTTATTATTTCAATCAAAACCCCTAATTGATAGAAATTCCCAACGAAGGCCTAATTTCCACCCAATGATGGAGTTGTAACTACTTAAGTTTGATCTTCATTTTGATTAAGTTCTTTGTGAAGCAATTCTTGATGAAATTTTTAATGAATTAAAGGAAGCAATGGTAAAGATATCTTTAGAAGATAAAAAAGATAAAATGAATGTATTAATCTAATATCATGTTCATAGACAACAAGAAAATATCACAATGTAGGCCATGTGATGATAGCATATAGTTGTACATTTAGGACAAGTTAATCTTAAAAACCTTTGGAAGATTCAGAATATAAGGAAAAATCATAACTGCTACTTCTTTCAACCAATTTGGATATTGCACTAAGAAACTTGATGATTTTAGATCAAGGCATAAATCTGCAACACCATAAGCCTGTTCTTTTGATGCCTTGGAACCTGCAAAGACAAATAATATGAATAATGTGACTATTTAAAAAACATAGATAAGGTAAAAACATGCAATATATCAACTTTTTTCAATAAGATATTAGTATTCCACATCTTAATGAGTATAGTGTCCTTGATCCAAAGATAAAAACAACTAGATGGGGCAATACAAGCTTAGAAAGTCATGTTGATGGGCTGAAAAAGATGCACTGTGAACACTTTGCTATTGGAACCAATCTCAAGTGGCAAAAATCTTAATTCTCATTTATGAAAAAGTGGTAAGGAAATAAATTTCTTAATTAGGTAAGCATCTCTATCTTGGGCAACAAAAAAATTGGTTATTAGATATGAGAAATAAGGAAATAAACAAAGAAATTATATATGGTAGTACTAGATTCCTTAGAGGTTATTGTTTCCATTTTATCAACTAGTCAACAAACTTTAACCCTTTTATATATAAACCAAACGCTCTTTGTAGATGGGTAACTCTAGATTTTTTATTAGTTCAATAGAACAATGAGATTGGGTCAAATTGGGAAACCTTATTAAGTTGTAAAGGGATTTTGCATAATGACATCTCAAAAAAAGTAGTTGTATGCCTTCACATTGACCATAAAATAGAAACCTAGGACCATTACAAATTGTAGTGGTAGGAGAACCTGGAACATTAAACCCTCATTTTACCATGGTAAAATAGATGAATCTAATATTATTAGTAATAAGAGATTGGATAAATCACCTATTAATCTCCTAACAGATCAAGAATTGTAAGTGATCATACTTATCTGAGAACAAGAAATGACATCTATCTCTAAATAACCATTACCAAAATTGAAAAAACTATACATAAGATCTTCTGGAATCTGATTGTGTCAAATTTTTTTTAACATCAACATTTCGGATCACACATAGTGATCCATCATTAGGATGAGGAGTGCAAGAGAATAGGGAAATAAAGTGATCTTATGTATTATTAATGGATTGCAGAAATCAAATTACATTGAAAAAAGTATGTTGTAATCTCTAACTAACAATATTTTCCTTAAGGATCAAGTAGATGACCTTGGAAAAATGAATAGTAATATTTCTAGGAATCCCTCGAAGGCTCATTAGACTAGAGAGGAACCTAGAATTGTGGAAGTATATGATGGAGAGATAGTAGAAAATGTGATTAAGACAAATTTTGCTCAGCTAGAAGTAATCCTTGATGACATGTGGATCCACACATAATCTAATCATCCTTGCTTACACGCATCCTAATGATGGATCATTGGGTGTGATTGAAAATGTTGATGTTAAAACTAAGAACACAATCTCATCTAGAAGTTACTAATAGTAAAGACAAGGGGATAGCTAAGGAGGAAAAGATAAAAATCAATATTGAGGAAGCTACAAGTAAAAATATTAATCCATCTATTGAATTTCTTTGTAATGAAGCATTGAGTGATCTAATTGAAAGGTTTGTAGAAGAGCTACTAAGTGAGGAATAGGTAGCTTTAGAGAAATAATTTATCATTGAACAAATTATAGAACTTGAAGAAAAAGAAATGACTCAAGTAAGGGATGAAGAGATGATTGTTGAATTGGAGCATCTTGGGTATAGAGAAACCAAACTGAATTAAGCAAGGAAATTCTTGATTGTGCAAAGAGTAATAAGAAAAGGGGAAGGAAGTCCTTGCAAAACAAAGGGTAAAGGATAAGTCTGTAGAAGATCAGACCAAGATTACAACTTTTTCTGGGGTTTGAAAGGGAAAGGTCCTTCCCCTTGAACCATGAAAATCACTACATGGAATGATAGGGGCCTAAATGTTCCTAAAAAGTAGTGGATCCCTAAACATTGCATCTCAATAATAAAATTTGATATCATAGTCATATGAGAAACCAAACCAGGAGGATTTCACATTTATGAGAAATAAGTTAGGGATTATGGAGATGGATGGTGCTTTGGCTATTGGAGCCTCTAGTGGCCTAGCAATAATCTAGGACTCCAAATCAGTTACTTTCACTAGAGAAATTGGCCAAAGAGATTGTATGTTTGGATTGGTCATAAGTACAAGGAGTAATATATAACTTATATAATTGATGTTTATATGGGCTATATGGATTAAGGACAAGAGATCCATGTGGAAAGTAATAGAGTAGTGTCTATAAAGTATACTAGATCAGATTTGTTTTATAGGTGGTGAATTCAATGCTATAATGAATCCCAGAGAAAAATAGTAGAGAATAACCAAATAATATCAATAAAATTTGATTTTAAATGTTGGGTTAATAGAAAAAATATGCAAGAAATCAATGACGAGAAGGATACATACACGTTGAACAATAGAAGGCAACGGTTCAGTCATATTGCTGAAAAATTAGATAGGTTTTTCCTTAGAGGGAGTTGGCAAAATTTTCAATATACTATCTTGGCCGATATCCTCCCTCATTCTAGTTTAAACCACTTTGCAGTTCAGCTAAATATCATTGAGGATTCACTCACAAAAAAATGTCCTTTCATGTTTGAAAAAATGTGGCCGAGGGATGAAAACCTAATGAATACAATAGAATAGAAGTTGAAGGAAGTAGAGGTATCAGGATCAAGATTATATTGCTTGGTAACTAAGCTAAAGATGATCAAGAATAAATTACTACTTTGGAACAAGAATCACTTTGGTAATAGTTCTGAAGAAAGAGAAATGATAGAGTAGGAAATTTAGGAGCCTAAAAGAGTAGTGATTGATAAAAGAATGTACATGCAACTCTATCTCAAAGAGAAGAAACTATTAGCTGATTAGAAAGATATCCTTGGTATGTTGGTTTGACCTTTACTTGGTTTTGAGAATACTTTAATATTATCTACTTAACAAGGCCAACCATGTGAAGGTGGAAACTCATCTTGCCTCTCCCCCCTCCCCCTAACATCAATCTAAATTCCCCATTATCATCTAATTAAATACTTCATTCATTCATTCATCTATTTATGAACTATAACATTCAATGAATACAATCACATAACATTCATTAATATGATATACAATTCCTTAATATGAAATACTAATCAAGACTTCATTAACATATAACAATATTCATTATCATGACACAACAATCAATATTAATATGCAACATTCATAGATAATTACTTAAATAATGTTCTTTCATTATCTAACAAGGTTTATCAAAGAGCATTTAAAAAAAAATCATTTCTTCTTTTTGCTTTTCTTAAATTTATTAAGGTAAAGGTTGATAGGAGTATAACACCTCACCAAGGGATCCAAAAGAACTAACCTATAGTTTAATTAAGTTTGCTAAACATTTTATATATATAAAAGAATAACATGTACAACATGCATAAAGTAGTAGAATCAATAACATACAACCATTCATAAGAAAACATAATAGATTACATTCCTTAAGGATCCCAAGATGTTGAGTCACATTTAAATTTAAATAATATGAGGTCTAATAAATATGAAATCCACATGAAATAATAACTACAAGTCCATTCCATTTAAATATTATACATTTGTTTTGAATGCCACTTGGAAATAAATTCAGAATGCAAAATCATCCACTGTACATGTCACAAGGTATGAAAGGCTAAAAGAACATACATTTATAAAAATAGATTACATCATCCCTTTCAGATCCACAAAATGAAGTACAATACAATAAGTAAAATCACCCATCATAAATATATAATCATCTATCATAAAGATAAAATCATCCATCATAATAAACAAAGATAGAATGAAAGGAAATGTAGATAAGGAACTCCAACCATAGCATCAATGAATGAATCTTAAAGGTAAGAGTAAAAAGCACTACTACCAAATCGCATGGTAACCCAAAAAGGTCCACTCCCACCGCACTGAGGAGATAGTCTCAAGTCCCAAACAAAATATCAATCCCAAAATCAAAAGTAATATCTAAGTCAAGGAAACCCTAAAAGTAATCTATCTCAAAGGTTCCAAGATAAAACAACATCTAAACCTAGAGGGAAACAAAAACACATAAGGAATGTACTATGCAAGCAAGAAAGTTTCATTGAAGGAATCAATGCTAGAGTTACCCTAGTAGTCTAACTTGACCCTACCCCCCTAGTGACTCTATAAGACACTAGTATTCTTTCATACTAACAAGGCATACTAATGATGCATGGTTGCAACCAAGCATCCTCTCTAGTCCCATCCTAGTTTGTACTAGCACTCGAGGCATGGCTGAGGAAAGAAAAAGACTCTTATTAGGTTCATTTGAATCGCCTTTAATGCAGTGTTTTCACTTATTAAAAAACTTACAATGGGTTACCCTAATAGCCACTTTGGGCCCAGTCCTCCATTGCAAGCCACTTCTCGACATTACATATAGATAACCTACCCTAAGCTCGTAAAAGAAAAAATCAAAGAATCATAGTATTTCCTTAGTCCTATACAAGTGATTGGAAAAAATCAAAAGATAATTCACAATAACCCATAAATTCTTTACAAGAAACTGGAAGGCATCCCAAAAATACTGATTGAAGACTCAAAAAGGTTAAGTCAATTATGTAATAACATTCATCTGATTATCCCACAAGGACACTCAAAGCATAACAAATAATATAGCCAAACTCATCATAGAGCATACCAAACATTACCATGGTTAAGTTCAAAAGATTCAGATCAAATCATCATAATATCACAAACACAAAACTCCCAATTTATAAAATAAAATAAATAAAAATAATGCCCTGCATATTTTTTAACAGCCCATCAACTTTGTTGTTGTGGAAGCCCTACTGTCATGATAGCTAGGGTATCTAGTATTCATGGTAGTAGGCCTACCATGTAGCTTTAATGGTTGCCAACAACCTTGCTACCATTATGGGAAAGAAAGGAAGAAGGGGAGGTGGGGATTTGGTGGCACAACCTCCTCCCAATTTTTTAATTTTTTCAATTTTATAAATATAAAAAGAATAAATATACTATTTCCAAGAATGGCCCCTCCCATAATATTTTTTAAAAAATATATTCTTTTTATAGAATTTCTATCAAACCCTTTGATAGGAAAATTATGGCAATCTAAACAAAATTTCAATATAAAATTCCTATTTCCTTAAAAACCCTTCTTAGTTTAATTTTCAATTTTTAGACCTACTGAATGAGGATTCTAATGATATTTTAATATTCCTGTATATAGGAAATCCACATGCATACCAGTAATTTCAAGATGAAATATGAAAGATTCATCAGAATAAAATTCAACTAAAAAAAATCATAGTCATGAAGAAGATAGGAATATTAAATATTGTAATTAACTAGGTGATCAAAACGTAAGAATTTACCTAGTTCTGATGCTAAATTCACAACCAACCAAAAGATTGTGAGGGAAATCTTTTCTCTCAAAACCTTCTCTCTAAAAATTCCTTCTCTAAAATTCCTAGTCTTTGGAAAATGGACCCTCAAATGCTGATAAGCAGTTCCCTCCTAAATTCGGGGCACCGATTATGTGATCACCCAAGGGAACTCCTTGATCACAACTTTTTAACTCTTTATTATGTTTTTCAAAACTTCATGCATACTTTATGCAATTTTAAATATCTTTAATAAATTTAATTGCTTTCTCTTTTTAATTACTTTATTATATTTTAATCTCATGCATAAACTTGATACATTTTAATTAAAATAAACTTTGTTAAATAATTTCTTACACTCTCTTATTAATTTTTGAAGCATTTTTAATATAATATTTATTAACTTAAGTAATAATAACAATATTTAGCATTTATTTAAAAATAATCTCCTAAATATATTATTACTCAATTAAATAAATATTATTATGCTCTAAAATTAGAACTTATAATTTCTTCAAGTTAAATTTAATTCTTTTTTATTTATTTAATTTTAAAATTAATTAAATATTGAAAATATCATAATAATTTCTATTAAATTAAAACATTAATTAATCTTTTAATTTGACTTAATTAACAGAAAAAATCACCAAGGACTTACAAGATGAAATATGAAAACCCATCATAAAATATAACATACAAGATCAAGCTCAAGGGTTATAATCATGAATTAATGTCATATGACAAATTTGGAAGGATAATCATCTTAGATCCTTGTCCTAGTTTTTTTCTAGGACAATTGACTTATTTGTTAGGATTTGGACTCAAGAATTTATTTCCACTCTCTTACCATTGAGATATTGCGATACGGTATACTCATCCTAGCAATTTAGGGAAGTTGATTGTTAGTACCCACAATCTACATAAAATCAATGCATGTATAAACACAATATTCTAAACTAAATAGGCAATGGAAGGAAGTGTTGCATCATGTAGATCCTAACTAGCAGGTGAGTACAACTCCCTTCCTTAACCACATTAGAAACATCATACATAAAGAAAACATACACGCACACCATACATATGCAATATGGGGTAAGTATCCATAAAAAAACAAGTATAAATAATCTATCTAACTAACTTCATTAAATAACTAAAACCCCTATAAAAATCATCATCAAGGTATAATCATGCATACATGAAGTAACTAGTACCAAGTAGTCTCATCATACAATCAACCAAGTGTTCAACAATATCTGACAATCTAAAAGATAATGCTACTAATCATCAAGCATAAACTGGCCTAAAAGAGTTTGGCAACAATAATAAAATGTAAACTAGGGCAGGCACTACAAAGAGCAACAATATCTTCATCATTCTCCTCCTCTCATCGCATATGTAATGCCAAATTATGATGCCCCCTCCTATTTTGAGGAGTAGGAGGCTACTGCACTAGAGGGGGCTCTATTTCAATAACAAATAAATGGGTTAAATTGACATACTCTTTCTTATTTTTAATTGCTACAAGTATTTAATTAATAGATAGAACATAACATGCATTTTTTTTGCCTAGCAATGCCACATAATGTACAATAACATTTTGATCCGCTACCACCTCAATATGTTGAACACTTGGAACATGCTCCACTCCTTCACCATGATGTTCAACATGCTCTAAAATATTCAAAAGAAGGTTACACATTAAATTTCAATTGAAGTTGTTGAATCGTATTCATAATTTCTAAATTAATTTCTAATAGAAAATTAATACCTCCACCACTATGATGCACATCATGGCCTTCATCACATGTAGGTTCTATGATAGGATATGAAGGATGTAGTGAAATTTTATGCACATTGTTATGCAATCAATTTATGATGGAAATTAACTCCATGTTGGAAACTAATATCAAAAAAGAAATTTCTCAACTATTCAGTTTGATTTGCTTTTCATTTGACCAATTTACCTGTGTCTCATTTGGTGCACTATATTATTGAATATGGCTTTAAGATTCTTGGCATAGGCATGCAACCATGACTTTATAGCCTTCCTTTAAGGAAATATTTTAATCTTCATCTATGGGCTCTACATTGAATTCTATGCCCTATATTTTTTGCTTAATATTGTTAGTTTTGTATATATGATTTGATTAAAATAAATATTTGCAACATTATATTAAAAAATTATATGAAATTCTATTTTTTCTACTTACAAATTAGGATTAAATATTCATATAGCCACCAGAGCCAAGTTTGTGTTGGCCAACCTTTTGTAGCCTTTGATGTGTCTTGTAGTCTATGAAAAGTTTGAAACATGTTAGATTATATATTTGCAAATATCACTAATCAGTGCATTATTACATTCTACTTAATACTATCATGGCATACCTTCTTTTTCTCTTTTCTAGTTTATTTCCTTTACTACACAACCTTATCTCCTTTGTATCTTCTATTATTTCATTCCACTCCATTCGTGGAATCATTGGAAAATGGTTGTAGTTTGTGTTATCCTTTAGACCCCTTCTATATTGGACCCTCATAGTATTTAAATGTTTGGATGCTCTTTTGAGAAGTAGGGTAGTGTCAAAATTTTTTTTTTTCTAAAAAGGCCCTCAAAAGATCTGATGAGCTGATTTTTTAATTCAAGGCCCTATTCATTCCAGCTTTAAAAAAAAAATTGTTAGATCAATAGCTCTTTAATATAGTACAATAAATGGAAGAAAAGAAAAATACTATAGAAATGATATTAAACTATGTACCTTTTACATATGGTGGGTCCAAATAGCTTCAATTTCATATCAAAAAGATGATCAAAGAAAACATTATTTCCTACAAAAATCATGGGATTATCAGTCCAAAATGAGTTATGTATATGTAAACTACAATTACATTGTAAATAATAATAATTTTAAAGCACCTTGAAGCTTTCGTAATTTTAATGGAAACATAGTTTTCTTGTTCAACAACAATGTCATCAAAAAATAATTAGTACTAGTCACACTGGCTACTTTAGGAAATGGTTTACCTTTAGTAGTACTAGTCTCTATTTTTCTATCAATTGAAGCTATATCTATTAGTGCATAAAATAGGTCCATGAGTATAAAATCCACCAACAAAAAAAACAATGCATGATTAGCACATTACAAAATATAGCTAAACAAAATTTTAGTAGTCATACTTAGCATAGTCGAAGATGTTTGCAAGGTCCTTGTTACTGATAATGCACTTGGCAATATTGAAGCAATGACCAAAGGAGGCATCCACACTTCATCATGAGTTGAAGAATACATTGTTAGCAAAGAAATTTGCAATGGATAAAGATAAAATGGGATACTAGTTAGAAGCATCCAAAAATAAAAGTTAAGTGTTATAATGTTGATGAAAAAAAACAATGTTGCACTAATAGGGCAATAATCTTCTATTATTGCTCATATTATTTCACAATGTGTACAACTATTGCATTCTTTCTACTAATAAATTTCATTTATCCTTTAGTCATATGGTTACTAACACAATTACAACATATGGTTACTAACACAATTACAAGGACTAGGTTAGGTAGGATGGCCAAGTGAAATCCATGCTATTCTTCTCTACATACCTTTCATTTGTGAAATGGCTATAAATTTCTTACACACTCAATTTAAACATTTCTTGTATCTTCTTAGTACATAAAAAATTCTTAAGTGAATGATAAATTAGTAATTACCCAATATTATAAGATTCAGATTTAATAGTCCATGCTTAAAGATAAAGATGTTTTTGTGATCATAAAATTTTCTTTAATGTTTTTACTATAGAAATTGGATTCTAATGTACTTTTTAGTAAGTTGTGTTATTTTAAACTTTTCTATTACATTATAGGTTTCTTTAGTATAACTTTGAACCATATTTTGATCTTATAATTGGGCAATGGTCTTGCCTTTTGCATCATCTAATGAAGGAGGCCTCCAAGATTTGAGTTGGTTATTTATCTGATGTCAAAGGTAGTGTAATTAGGGATATGCAATCACTTGCATTGTAAGATATTACTGTGAAATGTTTTTTATAAATGTGATTGTGTTAACCTTCTTTAAATGTTTTCAAAACCACTCTACTACATTGAGTTTTAAGTTTTTTGAACTAGAATTGGTGATCTCAAATATTGTCAATCAAGTCGGAGCTTTTTATCAACATTATTGTCATATCTTTTTAATTATAATATCTATCATTAATCATAGTTATGTATAGAAGTTGAATATTTAAAATATTTTGATAAGCATTTATGTTTGTGAGCATAATATTGTTATAACTTGAATGATAGGTTGCTCAACCTCAAACATCTATTTTTCTATCAAAAGTTGATATTGAAAAACCCGAGTTCAGCTTCCCAAATCTTGTGCTTATGCTATTTGACAAGGGTAGAAGTGATTTTTTCTTATAATTTTTTATTATTAGATATTTCTTTATATCAAAATATGGAATATGTTTAGACATACCAAGACATATATAGTTACATTTCTTCTTTTCAATATTAACTCCTTTTTATCTAGGTTATGTCAGTGCTTGTTAGTGATTGTTGACATTAAAAGTTATCAAGTTCTATAGTCATTTTAATCTTTCATTTTTACTTCTATTTATCAATGCACCAAAATTATTTATTTATAAGATTTAATTTTGTTTAGCTCTTTTTGTACGCCATTATTTCTCCATTGTACATTATGATACATTATATTTGATTTGTATTATATCTTATAGCTAGTATGATGTGATATCCCATTATTTTAATCAAAATAAAAATATGTAAATAGTGGCTAGGAAAAGGTAAATATATCTTGTCTAGTACACACATTGCTTGCAATTGCATAATAGTTAGATTCATTTCAAATAAACTAGTAGATCACCATCATATTTTGTATATTCACATAGATGCATACATGCTTGATAATTTGTCACATACATTACTAGATTATTCATATCCTTATTCTCTGAATAATTTCATAAATGATACAATGTTCCATGCACATTGATACATATAGGGAACATCATACCATGCATAAATACTCCTATATTATGCATTCACAGAATCTTGCATTAACATGCTTTTAGGAAATAATTCTTGACAGAGCCCTAACTACTAAAGTATATACTATTTAAATTCTGGAAAATGTTTATGGTTCTAAAACATCCTACTTACCTTCCAACCAGTATATTATATTATATATATTTTGTGAACTCTTATTAGCAAGATTTTTGTTTCTTTTGACTAATGCTTGGCTCTCTATTTGCATGTTGTATTTCCAATTTAAAAGAAAAAAAAAAAAACTTAAACTTCCCAAACCCAAATCCATATTGTCTTATCCCTCTCTTAATTCATTTTGATGTGTGCCATTATTTAAATTGTTTTGCAAAACTACTTGCATCAGTTTAAATTTATTTTCCTTTTCTTTACTAATATTTATTTTTCATTTAACATTAACAATGTGTAAAATTTTAGTTGACATAAATTTGGGAGATTTGAAAAATATAATTGGGGATTATAACCAAATTCAATTTTTTAATTTGCAGCTGATGTGTAAATGTGTCCAAAAATCTCCATCATAAGCTACTTAAATTGTTATGCTATAAGTAGTTCTATTTCAGAATTGCTAGTTCAATCAAGTGAGGGTAAAAGTCCACTGAATTTTGTGGGTATGTTCCCAAAGCAATGATCTAGAATGTAGGGTTGTTGAAAAGAAATCTCTTAAAGTGGATTTTTCGAAGATAATTATTAGAGCCAAGTTTTGATCTTGAGCCTATGGGTTATGGAGTAATTCTAATATGGAATCATATATCACATAAAAGTCACATTTAGTTTTAAATTTTGATCATATAATCTGAAGCTGCATTTCAAACTATAAATCTTATAGCTGATAAGATTTGCAACTTACAAATGGATTTGTTAACAATAAATAAGTTTTTAGTTGAACTTGGTGGTCATAACACTCTCACCTTTCATCATCAAGCACAACCTAAACTAGTTCAAACAAAGACCCAAGTATGGAGTAGCACTCATTCATAACTAAATCTTCCTTAAATAAACCTAATGGTGTAATAATACTATAATTTTTTAGTAATGTTGTAAAGAGAAAGTGCTACTTACATGAAGGTTGTGCGCTACAACCCTCACCATGTTGACCATGCGGTCTCATAGGTGTCACAAAATCTTGTAGAAGAACACATAATATTTTAGATCACGATCCATAAGATACTATAAAATATAAATATCTATTGAACTTCTATTATTGGTTAAGATTAATTATTTCTTACCTTCAAAGAATTGACTCTAAGTATCAATTCTTATTTAAATGCCTTTGTCTCCTCAGTTATGTTTCTCTCGAGGATAATTTTAAGGATTTCATCACTATATTTTTATATGAGTTTGTGGGCCATGAATATGGGGTCAGCACTATAGGCAATGTCATCTAAAAATGATGCCTATGTTTCAGATCACATTTGATCTATTGTCATTTTTGCTTTTCCCTATCAATAAGTATCAAGTTGTGACATCAATATTAGTAAAATTCCATTAAAAAAAATCCAAAGACATAAAGAAAAGAACATAATAATCTGACATTTTTCTCTATATAATTTGTACAGTTACAATAATTAAGGTTTACATTCACAAAAGAAGGTGTGTGAGCTCGTACATCTCTGCTAGTATGTTGTGGTGTATTCATGTCACCCCTCAAAAAATATTAGTAATTCGTAGCAATCAGTAGTGAAATGAAATTAATAGATGTACCAAAAATTTTATTAATAAATTAGTAGATTATATATTGGAGTCAATATTATTTAGAGGCAATTGGTTTAAATGTTATACTTACCAATCCCATGATAGGGAATTTTTTTTGTGTACACGATTCAAATTTTAATCTATTAGAAGCTCTTCTCCTACAATTTTAATACCCCAAAATTGGCACATTGACATAGTAAACCAATTCTGGTCTTTCAATCAATCCTAAGTCTTATTTTACTAAGCAATTATGAATTTTGATTTTTTCTACTTGACTTAAGTGTCAAATGAAGAAAATCCCTTATCTACATTAATTACATATCTTATTTAATTCCTAAGTCTAATCAAATTAGCAAGGGTAAACCTATTAATCAATTTAATTTAATTATGAGTCCTAACACATTGGTTAAATTAAATCTACCTCTTTTGCTAAAATACATCTTAAGGAATTAAATGTATTTGATTTAATAAGATGTATCCTCATTTTAATTATTGAGTTTAATTATTCAATTAATTAAGAATATCCATTTATGAGGTCATATTCTATTTTATTAAATCAAATAAATTCTTTGATTCTTCTCTTCAGTTAAAAAATGGAAACTTTGAGTGGACTAAAATTAGAAAAGGAAAAAATTTAGTTAACTCTTTATTCCACTCAAAAACAAATCAGTAAGCTCCCTTTTCATAAAGAAACTTTCCATTCTAACTAAATCTTCTTTAGATCTCAACCATCCATTCTACTTGATCTTAACTTTTGATTAAATTCTAGAGTTCTATTTAAGAAGCTCTCAATTCCTCATTACAGGGGTTGATAATTTATATTATCAAAAATATGTTGGATTAAATACTCATTTATCTTATATTCATAGCTTTTCATATTCTAGCATAATAATCTCATTCTATTGTTAAAATGCATTCATTTAGAATAATATGCTCTTTTTTATTCTTAGCTTAATATATGCATTACATATAGATTAATTTGCATATCTCATTTAGATAAATCTTGTATTCTCATCTAGCTTAAAAAAATGCTTCATACTAGAGGTTTGGTTGCTAGCTTCTCATTCTGAGAGCAATAGAATAATCAATCTAGTTAGGAGGCAACATATTGGATTGCCAAATTGTTTTGAATGAACAACTCAATGTTCATTCTGGGATGGGTCTAAATATAATGATCATGTTGAAGTGTGTCTGAAGATCAAGGCCCACATTTCTCGTATACATTTTTGTTGTCCACCGTAGGGCTGAAAAATCAAGTTTTTGGCCTAATTTTTTTCTTGTTTCTGCATTTTCTTAATGTTATGTCATTGTTGTCCAGATAGTACTCTAGTTTCTCACATGAATCAATTGAGATTTCACTTCCCATGTTGTACTTCCTCATGCAAAAAAGTGTATAATTGCATACTTTCTCATGTAGTACATATCATTTTATCACATGGCTTGTGCAATATTTTGCACAAAATTCTACATCACTAAATACAGTGCAGTTTTCAGATTCAATTTTTATCATCATGATTTAACTAATGGTTGATTTTGAAGCATTTTCATTTTGATTTCTAATTTTTAGTAGATTAATAGTGGTTTCTAAGACACTTGTTAAATAAACCTTATTACAAACCCTTGAAATAGTACTAACCATTTGATTGTAGGACATTTGTCAAAGATATACATGTCAAAGAATCAATTCAAACTTACTTAAGCATTGTGTTTTCTTTTACTATTTTCTTAAACATTGTTTAAATAGGACTTGTGAAATTCATAGGGCACTAGACAAAGGAATACTAAGAAGTGATGCCTAAGAGTAAATTAGAAACCTAGACACCTTTGGAAGATGGTACCCAAGGGAGGCGCCAAAGTTAGTGGTTCTCCTATATGAGTCTTTTTATGAAGAGATGATGATTTCTTTTTAAGAGATCAAAATCTTGAGAAAAGTCAAGTTGGGATCAATAAGCTAACTTGGTGATGAACATGTTCTACATGTTTGGGTGAGGTGACAAGGTAGAGGTGTACATCATTCCCCTTGAGGAAAATAAAAAACTTGGACCCTTAGATCCAAACCATTAGTCCAAGTCAATCTTTTAGAGGGCCTACTGGAGTGATCCAACCTCCAAGAATGACCTAAGTGAGCACACTCCTTTTGCTACAGATTTCAACTCGCTATAATAAAAAACTTTGTTGAGTGAAAAACTCCAAAGCCATATTAATTTCCTCTTCTTCACTCTAATATCACATATTAAGAAGAGGCTATGTGTGTTGCACTGGCCGACATTGGCCCTAGTCTTGCTAATCGAGTGTGTGCACTTTCAGATGCTAGCATGGGCTGTTGGTTTCAACTTCATTCACAAAGCCACCAGGGGTTAATATAAATGGAAGCCAAGTAGAAACCTCTTAGTTAGTTGCTACTTGGTTCACCTCTAAAAGGGGACATGGCTGTGTGAGGTAAATGCATGCACATAAGTTGTGAGACAAAGGTTTTGCTTCCTCTACCATTTTTGGTTTTAGAGATAAAGTGCATCATTTTCAAGTCTTTAAATTTGTCTAAATCTATTAAACAAACAAAAGGTTAAGACTCCCCTATCCCTCTGAGTTGCTTTGTCATTGGCTAGATTGTTTGTGACTACTACTTGCTTCTTGTGTTTGAGAACAACTATCTATTTGAAAACTAAAATGTTGTCCAAAACTTGAAAACTATGTTGGTGTCTATCTTATACTTGTAAAAACAATCAATCTTCTATCAAAAATTGTCAAAACCATTGAAAATCTCTTCAAGTTTAATAAAAAATTGTTGGTCTGTTGCTTTTTTTGCATCCAATTTTGTGAATTTTCACATGTGAAAAGTCCCTGTTAGCACTTCCTCATGGGATTCTTTGTAGTTCCTCACTCAACTCCCTAGAAATCTTTGCATGAGACTTTTCCAAACACTATATACTAATACCAAATTCTATCTTTTTTTATCAAATTTTCAACTCCTCACATAGGTCTATGCAAGTCCTCATGTGAGAAAACTAGTCAAAA
Organism: Cupressus sempervirens; assembly: GCA_028749045.1. Classification (NCBI taxonomy): domain Eukaryota; kingdom Viridiplantae; phylum Streptophyta; class Pinopsida; order Cupressales; family Cupressaceae; genus Cupressus; species Cupressus sempervirens. The sequence goes on from CM053786.1 coordinate 814,676,581, forward strand.
TTGTTATTATGAATCTTTGCCTGCTTTATTATGCTTTCTCGCATGGTTCTCTGTAAATCCTTGCACAAGATCTTGTCATAAAACTATCAAACTATTATGTCAGAGTTATCTTTGCTCCAATTTTGACCTTTTTCTACAACATTTTATCACTTCTCTATCTACAAACAGTGACTTCTTACTTAAGTTGACAACTTGCAATCTATGTATGAACTAGTCTCCTTACTTAGTTATCTTATTCTATCCTTTTTTGTTGCCATACTTTGTGTCATGATAGTCATAACTCTTGGTTGTTCTAGCCATTACTCAGATGACTTATACCTAGGTGTACAACACTCTTATCTCACTTTGAGGCTATGTTCTAGTGTGGTCCTTGTCTAGGCTTGTTCTCTTTGTCATTGTCTATGACTTTAGGAACAAGGAGTGGAAATGTGTTTTATCCCCATAGACTTAGAAAAGGTAGAGCTAAGGGTCATAATCATAGTAGAGGCCACTTCTCAGCTTATACATAGTCTATGTTTAGTGCATTTAGTGAGGATTCTTCATGATCTCCTTCACCTATTAGATCACTTTATGTATAGAGAAATTTTTCCATTAACTTACAACAAACTAGGAATCTCTTGTATCAAGAGGATCCTAAAACTGAAAAAGGTCATACATCTCCAAGCAATAGAGCTAAATTCATATTTAGATGACTTGTTCAATCGACATACACTGCAACTTATCACATTTCTAAAATAGCTGATCAAGACCCAAAAAATAGAGAACATAGTGGAGAACAAGATCACTAAAGGAATGAAAGATTTAAAGAACCTTTTACTGATGAGAATGAGGTAAAAAAAAGAAATATTTCGTAAAGATGTCAAAAGATGTCATAAGGATAAACACTTCTAGAAAGTCATGGAAATCTTGCTTAACGAAGAGAAAGAGAAATACTTTCTGAAACTTTCTCAAGAGGAAGCCAAGCTACCTAATCACTTTAATGTTGAAACAATTGTTACACCTGAAGAGGAAACTAAAATTCTAAGTTGCAAAAGCAACTGAAGATCATGGAAGAATAGCTAGCCCAAATGATGTATGAGAAGGAAAAACCTACAAAAACATATACCTTAGACACTCTTTCTCCATTTCCTTTTGACAAGAGTATAGGCATGCCTCCTTTTCCAAGAGGAGTTGAGTTACCCAAGTATGATAAATACTTTGGAAATTTTGATCCCCAAGATCATTTGTGAGAATTCGGTGCCTTGTTTATGGAATTTATGCATAATCAAACATATCTCACGGATCTAATCCCATGAAGTCTAGGTAGTTAGGCCATGGAATGGTTTTCATGATTGCCTACAAGTATCAAAATGTTTGATGAGATTGCTAATCTATTTGTTCAATAGTACTCCCACAAAATACAACATTTGGTTAACATACGAGACTTGTTTAACCTTAAACAAAAAGTTGGGGAACCTTTTCTCACATTTGTTTAGAGATACAGACAACTTTACGCCAAATACTCATGAAAGATTTCTAAAATAGAAAAACTTGAAATCTTCACTAATAATCTTTTACCTAACTTTGGGTATAAAGGTCAACTTCAAGGTCCATGCACCTTTGAAGACATGGTCACACAAGAAATCTAAATAGAGGAATTCATAGTCAAAAATAGTGAAGTAACCCTTCAAAAGGACACCAAACAAGGATCAACCTCTAACAAGGATAAATCTAAATATGTGGACAAGAACTAAGATGTGGTACATGATGGGGTCATTGACAAAATTACTTCTAAACTTGCTAATGTAGCTTTCAATCTTACAGACAATCTCAAAGTATCTAAAAATGTTCACAAACCTCCTTCTAAAAATAAGACATTTGGAAACATACCAAAGATCTCATCTTGGGTTGCATGCCACTAATGAGAATATACAGCTCTTGGTTAACCTCTAGATGTTTTCTATAAGACCTTACTACAAAACAAGCTCATTTCTCCATTGGATAACTCTCATCCTTATGATCCACAACCATGACCTTCTTGGTGAAATGACACTATATTTTATGAATACCACTAGAATAAAGGTCACAAAAGCAGCAATTGCATCAATTTGCATCACAAAGTTTAAGATCTAATTTATGATGATGACATTGTTGTATATGGACATAACAAGAACACAAATAACAAGGCTTTCAAGGAGCCATTCCCCGACTATGAAAATGGAGAAAATTGAAAATAAAAATTTCATAACAAGATCAACTATACATACTCTAATGATGATGAGATAGTCCACATAGTTGAACTAGTATATTTTGAGTATTGTGAGATTATCATCATCAAGGGAAAACAAGGCAACACAAAACCTAAGACACCCTTTGTCTTGAGTGGCCCTACATCTAATACATCTAACAATGACCCATCACATTCTTGTATCAATATTGTTATGCATTCTCATGCCAAGATGGTACTCAAAGGCCCTACACCTTCTACTCTTGAGTTAGAAAAACACAAAGAAAAACCTCTTGCTAGTCCATCTAGAAAAGGAAGAAAAGTTACAACAAAAAAATACTCGAATCACAATCAATTACAACAAACAAATACTCAAATATGATCTTTGAACCACTCAAAATCTTGCCTACTCATAGGCATATTCTTGACAAATCCCTCATTGAGGAAAATGTACCTCAAGATCTTGATCTTGATAGGTTCCAATATATGGTAGGTCATCTAATGTCAGCTTACTATATGTCCTTCTCTAAGGATGATGACAATTCACTACGTCATCTACATAACCAACTACTACACATTAAAGTCATGATGCTCTAGAAATGTGTTTGTCAAGTTCTCATTGATAATGGAGCTAGTTTAAACATTGTCTCTACTTTTCTACTTAGACAATTGGGCTATTATGAAGAGTCCATTCACCCTCATCACAAGATAACTATCAAGGCATATGACAAAGTCGAGTGCAAATATTTAGGTCTTGTTGGGTTGCCTCTCCAAGTTGGTCTTGTAGAAAGGGATATCACTTGTCAAGTCCTTGATATCCCATTAGCATACAACATCCTACTAGGAAGACCATGGATACATGAAATATGAGTTATACCCTCAAATTACCATCAATGTGTAAAGTTTCCATTTCATAGCTCTAAATTCACAATACCTACAAATACTAGGTATGCTTGTTACATGTTGGTATCTACTAAAATATTTGCACCTACTAATAGGGAGTCTATAGACCTTTATTATAATAAGTTGGAACAAATCAAGTAGTCATTCAAGCTGAAAGAAACTAGAATGGGTGAATATCACATAAAACTAGTTATGTCTTTGATGTCTCTTCCTAAGTCTCCCCCTCATTATGGGAGACCATCTGAAGTGGAGACATTTTTTGTTGACACTACCAAATAAGTACAATGGTACCTTTGTTAAAGCAACTATACCTTTCAAGGAGGAAGATGAAAATAGAGCCATTGCTAAATGGATATACAAAGAGGAAACTCTAGTTGACCTCACATAATAGTCTCATGAAATTATTCCTAAAAAGTATGGTCTAGGTCTTAAACTCATGAAACAATTTGGATACAAGGGGAATGGTCTAATTAGATGCAATTAAAATGTTCTAATTGATCCTAACAAAGAAATAGCTAGAAGGTCCTATGATACATCTGGTCTAGGCTTCAAGAAAGTTCCATTCCATCTAGGGATTAACAAATTTATACCAGAATCTGAAATTTCATCTAACCATGAGTAACAAGCTGAGTCAGATGGTCATGAGGATGGTTTTGATGATGAGGATCCTTATCCTTATCCAATTTCTATTGATCTTGCTAAATTCTTGGCAAAACTAGACAACTTTGTACCATGTGTTAATACCATGGATGGTGATAGTGATTCTTCTGACAATACTACTAATTCTCCCCATATCCAACAAGAACAAGGAGATTCTAGTCATGCTTTTGTTGTTGAGAAACTTTTTAAAAATCTAGATGATGAAGGATAATTTATCCCTATCGCTATTGGGAGTTCTACAGTCTATCCCCATGTGGCATAGATTCTTGAGAGTATGAATTCAACTCTCTCTCAAAAGAAACTAAGATAAAGATATAGATCAAGTTCATGTCTATGAAAATCTTCTCAAAGTAGGTGAATTGTTTAGGGATAAGTTGGATGAGTCTCATTCAAATAGTGTCATCGAGTCTTTGATTAATGATAGTAAAAGTCAAAGGTATTCAAACACACTTGTGCATGATGTTGCTCTAGGTCTCAAATTTCTTTTCCATGCATTTGATGATTATACTATGAATTCTATTGAACCTACCACATCTCTTTCACTCACCTATCTTGAGCTCATAGACTAGAATTCCAATGCATCTAGTGAAGTCCATACATTCTAAACTAATTATGTTCTTGCCTATTACTTAAACATTTTCGAACCTCCAATGTCTTCCACCAGTGAACAAAGTGTCAACATGACTAAAGTTGACATCAAATATCTTAGTTATACAATCAATAAGAAAAGAAATAAAAGGTCCAATAGTAAAAATCACATTGTGAAAGTATCAAAACCTAAAGAAGTAAAAATAAAAGATGTATCCAGAGCTGAAAACCTCCCTAAGGCACCTATGGATGAGATATTTAATGTACTTCCTAGTAATTTTTAGGAAATATCATCAGTGTTGATATAACTGACACAACCACCCAACTTGGGAATAGAGGAACAACCTCACATGCAACATCTTTCACAATCTCTATCTCCTAAAGAAAAAGAGGAATGCATTGCCTTCTTCCAAGAGAAAAAGATAAATTTTGTGTGGACATACTCAGACATGCTAGGATTAGATCCTAATCTCATAATGCATCATTTGTATATTGTCCTAGGATTTAAACTTGTCAAACAAAAACTTAGAAAAATACATCCTCATGTTGCATTACTTGTCAAAGCTAAACTTGAAAAGCTTCTAAAAGCTAGTTTCATCCATGCTATTGATTATGTTGAATGGATATCAAACATTGTTCTAGTCTCCAAGCATGAAAAATCTATAAGAGTCTGTACAGATTTCTGACATCTGAATTTAGCATGTCTAAAGGATGATTTACCACTCCCCAACATTGATATGATAGTTGATATGACAACAAGATATGAAATATACTCACTCATGGATAGATTTTATGGTTATAATTAGATAAAAATTACACTAGAAGATGAAAAAAATGTTTCTTTCACCTGTGCATGGCGAACCTTCAATTGGAATGTGATGTTGTTTGGTCTAAAAAATGTTGTTTCCACGTATCAGAGGGTAGTTACTAAAATTTTCCATGATATGATGTATAAGACCATGGAAGAATATGTTGATGATACCTTGGTTAAAAGAAAAAAATGAAACACTCACCTTCAAAATTTGGGACCCATCCTAGAGTGTATGGAGAAATTTAGTCTAAGACTTAATCCCATGAAATGTGCATTTGGTGTAACATCTGGGAAAATGCTTTGTTACATTGTTTCTACAAAAGGAATCAAGGTTGATCCAAAGAAAGTTTAAGCAATAATGGAGATGCCTCCACCCTGTAATATCATTTAGATGAGGGGCTTGCAAGGAAGACATCAATCCATTGGTAGATTCATCTCACAACTGGCAAAAAGGTCATAACCTTTTACCAAGACTTTGAATAAAGGCATGAAATATAACTGGAGCCAAGATTGTTATTAGAGTCTAACACAAATAAAGAAATACATTACTAATCCATAGATCTTGATGCCTCCAATCTATCGAAAGCCTCTTATTTTGTACATCTTAGCAACAAAGTCATCTCTTGGTATCTTGCTAACTCAAGAATACAATGATAACAAGGAAAGAGCTATCTACTATCTGAGTTGCACATTGATTTCTTATGAAATGAATTATATTATCATTGAGAAGGCTTTCTTGGAAGTTGTCTTTGCTTCCAAAAAGTTGAGACACTACATGCTCTCTCATACTATGTGACTAGTTGCTAAAATTGATCCACTGAAGTACTTACTCGGCAAGGCAGCTCTAATAGGAAGGTTAGCTAAATGGGTCATGATCTTAAGAAAATTTGACATTCATATGTTGAGAGAAAGGGTATCAAAGGAAAAGTGATCACTAATTAGTTAGTAGAAGCACCAATGTAGAGTCTTTGTCTACAAAACAAGGACTTCCCTAATGAATCAATTATAATGCACACACACCAAAATTGGGTGATTTTCTTTGATGATTCCTTCACACAATAGGGATCTGGTGTTGGGATCTTACTCATAACACTATAGAGGTATTCACTACCTAAGGCATGCAAGATTATGTTTCCTTGTATGAACAATATTCTAGAATATTAAGCCCTCATTAATGGTATGAAGATTGTAAATGAATGGAGAGTGGATTAATTAAACATCTTTGGTGATTCACAACTCATAATTAACTAGGTCAATGATGTCAACTAGACAAAGGAGGAGAAATTGATCCCTTATGAATGCATGGTGGATGACCTAAATAAATACTTTACTCATATCACTTTTCAATAAATTTCTAAGGCAGACAACAAAGTGATTAATACAATGGCTACTCTTGCTTCCATGTTATAGATGCTAGAGAATGATCTTTGACATGACTTCCTAATGGAAACATTACTCTACCCTACCTATAATTCTCTTGTATCTAGAATGATTTATTCTATTATGGGACATGACTCATCCCTCTATCACCATATATATTCTTACTTGCATGACCAAACCATCCTGGATAATCTAACCTAGAATAAAAAATGTCACCTTATCTATAATATTTCATGGCATGTTATTATTGTTGACAACTTGTTTAGGAGAGGTTTTGATAGAACACTCCTTAGGTGTCTCAAACCTAATGAGTCCAAATATACATTAATCAATGTACATAAAGGCATTTGTGGATCTCACTCTAATGGCTTGATAGTAGCTTGTAAATTTATTAGAGTTGGTTACTATTGGTCAAATATGGAGCAAGTGGCAATCAAATACACCAAGTCTTGTAAACAATGCTAGCTCCATGGAAATTTTATTCATGCTCCAACTAGGGAGCTAATTCCATCTATTATATTGTGGCCATTCCAACAATGGGCCTTTGATCTTGTGGGTTAGATTCACTTGTTTTCTTCAAATGGACACAAGTTCATCATTATAGCTATAGACTACTTCACTAAGTGGGTAGAGGTAGTCCCTCTCTCTATAGAAAATAGAAAAATTATAGCTTTGTTAATTATGAATTACATCATATGTAGGTATGGTGTACCTTCCTCCATCATTACTAATAATGGAGGACATTTTAAAAATAAGGACCTTAAGGAATTGTACAAAAAGTTTCAAATCACACAACATTGGTCTTCTATTTATTACCCCTAGGGTAATGGTCAAGCAGAAGCATCCAACAAGGTGATCCTTAAGATATTGCATTGCATAGTTAACAAATTTAGACATGACTAACACCTTTAGATTAATCTAGCTTTATGGGCTTACATAACAAGTATCAAAACTCCAATAGGTACAACACCCTTTGCTTTGGTTGTACTTCTAGTTGAGGTTGAGATTCATACTTTGAGAATCTCCATGAAGGGCCTCCTTATTGATGATAACTATAGAATATCTTAGCCTCAAGAGTTAGAATTGTTAGATGAACATTGGAAAGTGGCATGTGATAATCTTGGAGCTTATTAGTAGCACATGTCTAGAAGCTACAATAAGAAAGTTAAGCCACGTGACTTCCAACTAGGTGATCTCATTCTAAGAAAAAACCCTAAGAATTAGAAATGATTGGTACATAAAGGGAAGTTTGAACTCAACTAGTTTGGTCCATACATAATTACTAAAGTGTTTGGATTTGGTGCTTGCCAACTTTCTATAGCCAAGGGAGAGGCACTCAAGTAGCCCATCAATGCTCTATAATTGAAGTGGTTCTATAGCTAATTTGATTCCAAAAGCTCTCTATATATAACTAAAATTCTTGAAAAAAATCATTATCTTGGTGAAAACCTAGCAATAGGTGCCTTTGTAATACCAAAATCATCCAAAAAATTTAAAATACAGAAAAAAATCAAAAAGAGAAAAATTAAAAAAAATGGAAAAAGAAAAAAAGTGTCATTAATGAAAACTTGGCAAATAGCCATCATGGTAGCAAAAATAAAATCTCTACCAAAAAGGTGAAAACTTGGTAGATAAGTGCCTCTTGTTCCAAATACTACATCTTGTAGTGCATCTTTTGGCTCTTGTATAGTTTCTTTCATGCTTTAGTTTGCTACTTTTGCTCCTACATCCATGGATTGAATCTTGTCATAACTTGGGGGCAACACTCTATAGTGTCATAAGAATCTCCTTTGCATCAATCACTAGTTGTTTTAACTACATCTACCTACTATCACTTGTTTCAATTTTGGTATTCCTCTCACAAAAGATCTCTCACATTAGTCACTAGTTGTTCTAACTATATCTACCTACTATTGCTTAGTTTTATACTAAGGTTCTTCTTACTGAAGATTTATCTTTGACTTAAGTCACCAGTTCTTCTAACTATGTCTGTCTACTATTGTCACCCTACTAAAAAGATTTATTTCACACATTTTCTAAACATTGACACTTGACATCAATTCTATAACACAAAAAATAAACTCAAAGTGATGAATTCATTTGGGATATGTTGAGCTTATCTTTTTTTGTTTCACTTTTGCTTTATCGTGTCTCTTTGAGCAACTCAACGATGTCACTTTCGACTAGAGAAGCAAGGACTAGGGGCATGATCTTTTCTTTGCTTTCTATTTGATATTTTAGTTCCAATGATCTAAAGAATCCATATAAAAGGGGTGTCCACTATAAGAGCATCTATCTTTTATTGGATGGTCATGCGTATCTTGACTCATTTTATATGGACTCTTCATTGAGGTTGGTTCTCCTCCTTGCTTGTTAGAGTGAACTCTTTATGCTATAGTAATTACTGATACTTGTCCTGCTAAGTGAACATATGGGTCACTACAAATATACCTAGTACACTTCTATCTTAGGTTACAAATGCAAGGGTCATTGTGAATAGAATACTTACTCATTACTTAGCATATGAAGGATCTCTCATGTGTCTAGTGTGTGTGTACACAAGAAACATTCTATTCATCCTAGCATTTATGCTTTGATTCTTATGCTTTCTTACTATATCAAATGGGACAAATGTTCTAGTCATTCTAGCTTCGTGTTCCTCGAATGCTTACATTTAATCCTAACAAAACTAGAACATATTTCCTATTCATATTCTCATGATTGCAATGTCAGTAGGAATTGTATGACATTTGAAATTTAGCTAAATGATCAATGACAATAATGTTTGAAGCTTAGTAACTAGACTTAGGGTTGCATCTAGCATAGAAATGCACTGCATAAGCACATGATTTGATCACTAATTTAATTATATCATTTGTGATGAGGGATTGTTGGTTTCTTCAAAGTATCACGTTTCTTCACAATTGGACAAGCATTCAATTCTTTGGTTCATCCTATTGATCTTCATGGGATACCTGTCACTAATAATAAAATGGAACACTGCATGAGATGTTAGTTTATTTACAATTTGCATTTCATACATACTAGCATGGTTCATCTCATCTACACTACATTCATATATCATTTCAAATCTACATTCATACATCATATCAAATTTCTAGTCATAATCATAGCATAAACATCTCATTACAACAAACTATAAAAAGAGAAAGATGACACATGAAAAGGTACTCAAATTAAAAATGTCATATGTGTGTGTGTGAAGTCAATTATGTACATAACTACAAAATTGTATGATACTCAAGCATTGTCAATCTCAAAATGATACAAAGTGGTGCTATCACACTAATCAATACATAGCTAGAGCAAAATCAAAAGCAAGAAAGCTAACTTTGTTCCTCTCCCTCCTCTCTAACTAGCAGAGGAGGAGGAGGAGGAGGCACATTTGGTCTCACCAAAGGCCATGCACCTCCTGACTCTCTCACATACAAGGAAAATCAAGGTACCTACTCTATCTCCTCTGGTACTATTGCAACATATGTTACATAGTAGTATGCCACTGTCACTGACTATAGTCAAATATTATCCTATTACTTCTCTGATCTACAAGTCTCTCACTCCAACTAATCTTGCAATTCATAAATCTCTTGATCTCACTTTGATATATGTGTTTCTTGCACTATAATTTATATATGCAGCTCCCCCAACTACCAATGTGATATCCTCACTCAATCTTTAGATCTCCTTAGGGCATCCTAGGTCTGTGCCAGGATATCTCCTCCTTGTGGCTTAGCAACAAGCTGGTCTTGACTCTCCTCATTTCCTGCTACCTACTCCTACTTGACTAGTTGCTTTGTCTTTGTGTGTGGCCTCTAGGTATCCCCCCTTTGATGTCTCCTAAAGATCCCATCTCACTATAATGGCATCTATGTATTGTCTCACTAACACCAACATTTGGATCTAATCCCATCTATCAAGGTGGAATCGACACCTATCATGTCCTCTTTCTGGGTCTCTCTTGTTGAGGCTATTGTGGTGGTTGTGGTGCCTGCACTAGATGTATAGGTATAGCCATCCAATTGGGTTTGTGAACCATGGGAAAGGGTGACTCGCAAAGTATACATGGTATGTTGGCATAATCCTCCCCTCAACTACTCCTACCATGTAGTCCCACAATGTTGCCACTAAAGTATGTATATCAATCAGCAAACAACCTTAGTCTAACTTGATAGACCACCCATGATCTAGATCTATGGTAAAACATGCATATGAGAAATACTCATGTGAGATGTCCTAAGGTTGACCATCCTATCACTAGACACGAGTTAGTGGGAATCTCTCAATAGCTTGCATGAAGCAACCAATCAATGGTTGAGAAGAAAACATGTATCCTAGCTCTATTGGTGCATCTTCTCATGCTTCTATCTCTCTCCATGGTCTCTACACCTCTACTACTAAGTCATCCAGTCAACCTCTTTACTACTCAGTCTTCCCTAGAGATGTCTAGGTCAACTATCCCTAATATCTTCGTATGTAGGGCTATAGATCCTATCTTTCATCAGAAAAGATGGGTCTCATGATGGAAAAATGCTCCCATACCCACACCTAAAAAACATAGACTGCTAAAATGATGCTCTTACTCTTGTGATAAACTATCTCATGCATCTCATGGAACATATGTGCGAGCATGTATTGACCCCATCCATAGTGTATTGGCTCATCCAACATCTACTACAACATCTATCCCCATCTACACTCAAGTCTATGTTGGCCTTTGTCAGGCATCAAAAAATAGCTAATAATCTATAAAAATTATCTCTTCATTAGCATGATCATGATTTTCATCATCATCATCATCATCATGATCACCATTAGCATCAACATCACTAGAACCATCATCATCTTCTTCTTCTTCTTCATCATTGTGTAACAGTCATTCATGATCATCATTTACTTCATCTTGTAATTCTTCAATAACTTCTTCTTCCATCACATTATACTTTACCAGCTTTCCTCTTGGATCATGTCTAACAACAAATGACTAACCTGGTTTATGTGGAACACCAAAATAAAACATTTGCTTACTTGGCTTGGAAGAACATAGGGCTCATGTCCACTTGGCTCAAATGACCTTTTTATTAATTATTATAAAGCCACTATCATGTTTAGTAACAGTCCTATTAGGATCATTTCAATTTAGTTGTAGCCTATACCATTTGGCAAAAAATAGAACTAATTTAAATGAATTAAAGTCACACTAAAGTATATCATCCAAAATTCTATAGTATCATTTTTTAGATTGTTAAGGATGTATGTCATTTCCAGATGAAATATTGGTGAGCTCAAAGACTACACTTATCCAAGAATCATAAGTTTTCTTTGTTTCATCTAACTTTTTATGGGAAATTTATAGCCAAGGTAATACATAGCTTTGTTTTGTTTAATCTACAATTATTCAAATATGATAAGATTATTTTCATTGATCTGTGAATCAATATTAAACTTATGGGTCCTAATTAGTAATCTTTACATACCTTTCTATATCTTAAGCCATATGTTACATCAAGTACCATTAGCATAACATTGGGATCTCAATTATGATGAGCTTCTTTAACCAATGATGCAACACCATCCCATGTTAATGAGTGACCATTTTCATGAGACTATTGAATCTATACTATCATCCAATCAAGAATGCTTACAATATACAAATGTAGTGCATCCTACTCATGACCAACTATAAAGAAAATAACTAGACTAGTAAGAAACAACTTATATTGATGATGGATAAGAATTAATTAGCTACAATAATATCTTATAATTACCTCTCACTTTTGTCAATCTACCTATCCCCATCAAGTACTCCCCTTAAAATTTGTTAATGGAGTTGGGATCCCAAATGTGATCTGCATGGAACTTTGATGTAAACTTGGGAAGATATTCACTAATGTACACCATAGTCTAGTATACCATATATCCCTCTACCATAGAACTCTTAGGATGTGCTCTTTGTCAAACCAAGCCCTTCATAAATTTCAAGTGCTTATCAACCATCCACATTGACCTAGTTTGTATAGGTCCACACAATTCAATCTCCTCAACTTGATGTCTAAGATAGTGTTCTTAAGCATTGAAAAAGTTGAAGGTAGACACTTTTTCATTTCACATATAAGCTATGGAATTTTTCTCTTCCAATAGTTTATATCTTTTTTATCAATTTTCTTATATGATAACTACCTAAAAGAGATTTGACATGCAAGAACATAAAAATAAGATTTCAGAAGAAAAAAAATGTACAATATATTACATAAAATGTAAAGCAAGTCATAAATATAATATATGTGCAACAAATCTAAGAAATAACACTTCTAACCTCATATATTTTCCAAGATCATATATAATTTTTTTAATATTGTTGTCAAACTGGTGTGGGAGGGATAGAGGTAAGATGTATTGTAGCCATTAAAAAATGATCATTTCAATATATTATGAAATAATACAATAGGTAGTATATGCAATTTTACAAATATATTATAAATAGATAACATGACTTACCTTGACGAACGTATGCTAATTATATATTTTCAACCCTGTCCCAAAATTGCCTTTCTTTGATATAAGACTTCTTATATTTGTAGCAAATCCTATGGAAAATTTTGTTTTTCTATTGACTTATTTTAATGCATCACTTTGTTGCTCTATTAATAACCAAGGAAAGGCACTCATATTCATGTGATCTCCATTGCTATTTGATTCAATGAAATTTTTCAATGCATGATACGGTTTATGAATGTCATTACAAATTTTGGCATCTTTTTCTCTATCATGCATTCCATCTAATATTTTCCATTGTGTTGGTGTTTTAAAACTACTAGGCAACAAAATGCTCAGTACCAAGATGACACTACTCACACAATCTAAAGACTAGCCAATTCTTATGAACAATTGTATGTGCAAACCATTTGGGTCCAACTTCAAGAAAACCAAGGGTGGTTTTCTACTCTTTAGGCTCTGCAAAAATAGGTTGGGTATACCTAGGGATGGTTCAAGACTGGGAAACACTGTATGAGGATTCTTTTTATTTTCATTCTGATTCTCATCTCAAATCCTCAAATACATGCATAATTCATGACAATTTGTTAAACACATCCCATATAACAGATCTGGCCGAAATTCTTCTATAGATCTGCAGGTGTTCTAAACAATAGTGGCTAACTAAAGCTAAAACATTCCATGCAAACAAGTACAGGCCAACTTTGAAAATCTTCAGAAAATACAAGTAAAATTAATTATAACTCTACATTTGAAAACCATTTATGATAAATCTCTCTTTCAGCTGAATCAATTTGACCAGTGCCTAATCCATTAGGAGTTAGAGTCTACAACAAATCCTTAGATCTATTTTGTTGCCTTACAACAAATTTTATCAACAATTCTTATCAGAATTCATTATTCAAAATTCCTTTCCACTACTACAGCAATCTTATCAAATTCATCAAATCTTTTACTTAATCCATTGAACTAATAGCAGTGATGAACAAATATACAACCTACTAGATTGCATTCAATTGCACAAGACTTTACTCATAAAATATCAAGATAACCAAGTAATCAAAAGGAGACAAGATTTAGAAAGAACTAATATGGGGATAGCTCATAATTTTTATTCCTTTTCTTTGAAAATTGTATACATTTACAATAATATTAGAATGACCTTAGGAAGAAACACAGGAATTATTCTATTATTCATGTATTCTCAAGAACTAACAGAGAAAATACATCACAAACTTGCTCCAAACAATGGACCAAAAAACAAACTAATTATATCACTTAGAAAAAATAGAATTCAGACCCTTTCTCTAGCCCTAGAATCTCACTTATATAGTGTGAGATGCAACAAGCTTCAGTCTAAGATAAAATGACAGGTGTCTTTTACAAGAAATATTTACACACACCTATTCACAAAATGACAAAACATGAGTAACAGAAAGAGTTTTACATCAAACATTCTTTTTGTGGGCCCTTTTTGTTACATCCTTTGGAATCAATAGAACACAATAATTTGATTCTTTTATCCATCTGATTCCTCAGAATAAATGACCATGAGGCTTGAAAGTGATGTGTCTTCTTTAGTTACTTGCAAGTTCACTTTAACTTCGGGATTTTCCCTGTCTTTATCATGGACTGTTAAAGTAACAGTTACACTTGCATGATCTTCTACCTTGTCATCTTTTGACATCTGCTTAGTAGACATGAATTTATCTTTCCACTTATTATAAACAGTGTCATCTGGCCAATCAAAATTTAGGACTTCTCTTTTAACAGTTATCAGGGAATTTGCAATTGCCTCCATATCAACCAATTCTTTTCGGATGGAGTTATAAAATATCTACACTTTAACCAACTCCTCATTTGTTATAACCCATAACAAGTGTCCAGTTTCATTTATAACTTTACTTATCTTTTCACAAAAAATCTCATCTAATTCCCTTTTCCATTCCTCATTTTCCTTCACTTTATCAATAGTTTTTAATGCACAAGGGAATAAATCAAACTATTTTTCAATATACTTCGAAAAACTAATAGTTAGTTTTTTTTGAAAAGAATTTTTCTTATCATCAAATCCTTGTAATTTATTCAACAAATCAAAGATTTTTTCTATTTGATGATAGGGCAGCTGGATGATAGATATACACATAGTAGTGATATCTTCATTTCTTTCTATCCACTTCTACATAAGAGGTCTGAATACAACTTCATCTCTCTTCAATTCATCCCTAATGGATGTAATCCTTCCCAATAAATCAAAAAATGATGACCACTCAATTCTATCTACTAAATACATTATACCCTACCTTATTTTCTCCTCAAACTAATTATTTAGTTCTACATGCATTGCATACAACTTATTCTTTTCTTCTTCAAAATCCTCTACAGTGTAGAACTGTGGCCTTTCAGGAGTATCTGGTACCTCAATAATTAGAGTGGACCTGAAAGGCTCAATAGGTGGCCTAGGAGGGTATACAATCCTGGGTCTACTAGTCTCTCCTATTTTTCTTTTCCCCAGTACCTTCTCCATTTGGGATACTTTTTTTTCCAATGACTGTATCTGCATACCCCTTTCCTCATATGCTTTCAAAACTTCTTCAAACCTAGCATTGAGTTGGGAAAATCTATCTTCTTCCTTGCCAGATACAATATTACAAAATTTTAGCATTTTTGAGGCCATTCCCATTATCTGCTTACTGCCTACCTCACCAGCCCTTAAAACTGTCAATGCACCAGTATGCTCTTCAGTGGAAATTTCCTATATTCTGGTCTGGTCTCTTTTTTCAATTTA
Source organism: Cupressus sempervirens (assembly GCA_028749045.1). Classification (NCBI taxonomy): domain Eukaryota; kingdom Viridiplantae; phylum Streptophyta; class Pinopsida; order Cupressales; family Cupressaceae; genus Cupressus; species Cupressus sempervirens. The sequence continues at coordinate 814,692,430 of CM053786.1, forward strand.
CCAAATAACAAGGGCTTGGTGGTCATCACTAAATTTGACTCCTCTATGAGCCTGTAATACCTCTTCTTTAGTTTTAAACTGGACATCCTTTTGCTTCCTAACTAAATCAAAAACCATGGCATTCACTATATCCCATTTTGGCAAAATAAGAACTCCAGACTGTCTAATTACTTGTCTACCAGCCTCAGGGGTAAATTGAGCAAAATCATTCAAAAGTTTAGACTTTACTTCCTCTTTAATAGCAGATTATGATTTATTAGGTTGTTCTGCCTTTATTTTTTCACAAGTCTTCTCAAAATTTCCTATATTTAGCCATCACAAAAATTGTAAAAATACTCTAGACTTCACAAAATTTTTATCATTAATAAACCTCTCAGAGGCTTGAGCAACTATAGGATCAATCTCCTTGCCTTGTTAATCAGCAACAGTTAAATCCAAGGAAGGTGTAGGTGGTTCCTAAGGCTCTCCAATTTCCAAATCTGTGGAGGTAACAATCACATCTCCCTCTCCACCAATATTTTTTAGCTGTTCTCTCAGAGATGTTTCATCATTAGTTCTGATTGGAGACTGGCTTGGGGAATATTGCTCCACTTGGGAAGAAAACTCTTGCTCTAACTTTTTTCTTTTTGGAGCACTAGCTGTAGGTGGGCTTTCTAGCCCTGGTCTCTACTAAGGGGGAGCCTATTGCACATTGTGAATCATGACATAACCTGCCCTTCTTTGCAACATATACTGACTAGGAGATACCATATTTCTACTATTTATTCTCTTCTTCACCTCTACAGCCTTGTCTGGGAAAGCCTTGACATATGCATCCTTCTTCTCATTCATGACTTGTATTATTACAGCAAAATTATTCATTAATGTCTGCATCTTGGCTCCCCAATATTTCTTTTCTTTCAATGGATCATAGTGGAGGTCAAAAGCATTAATGAATTCTAGGGTCTTAATATATACTATCCATTTCTCCTTTCTCAATTCCTATTCTTCCAAAGTAAAAACATTTCTGATCACATCCTCTAGATAGTATACTTATTGCACCATGTGAGAGTCTTTTATTCTCTCTCTTAATAGATTATAGAATCCTTCAGGGTCAGTAAACCTAGCATGAGACTCTGTCATATTATATCTATCTAGGAAAATATTCAAATGCTTCCACCCTTTCCTTACAAAAACAAAATCATGTGCTATAGTAACAATTGGAAAAAATGTACCTTTCTTAGGCAACTCCCTCTCATCTAGAGTGCCTATTTGTCATAACAACTCAACTATTCCTATCTTCAAAGGCACATGAAATGGTAGCACATGAGGCTTTTCCAGGAAGCCATATACTCTTATCATTGTTGAAACATTATAGGGAATAATGTCCCCCCAATTATGACTTACTAGTAACCCTTTTGCATGGTCCTTGGGTCTAACCAATTCTAACAGTGTTTGTGGAATTCTAGGGCTGTCTCCTCTCAAAAGAAATCTAAGCCTAGATGCAAAGCATCTGTCAAATCTTACATAACTGACACCTATGGCTTCTGAAGTCATATCCACACTCCATAACTGCACTGGATTTCTCTCTCCATCCCTGGTTGTTTCTAGCTCCATACCCTTAAAGAAGAAGGTATATCCCTTGTACAAGCATACATGCATGAGCAATGAGTACCAATAGAATGGTTTTTTCACTTTTCCCCTTGCTATTCCTACCAAATCATTGTGAATCTCTTTTGCTAAAAAATTGGCAAAATCCAGAATGGTACTCATTCCAAATTGAAGAGTTTGAGCCATTATGAGAATAATCGAGCCTTAGATCTACTCAGCTTCAGCCATTCCAAGAATTTTACAAAGAGAAGTATATAATGCCTGAGCCCTGGGGTTAAAATGTCTTTTCAATAAATGCTCAAGTGTGCTAATAGTAATCATAGACAAAGTTCCAATTCTAGCGGCATGCTCCTGCAATGGCCCCGTCCTTAAGTACATTCTTTGTGCATAATATATTTCTTGTAAATCATCCATGTCAATGATTTCATGGACAACATGATTAGGGTTAAGATTGAAAACTTCACTGAATAGCTCAGGGAAAACCCTAAAAAGATTGACTCCATAATGAGTTTTCACCCATCCCGTAATAGGATCATATTTCTTTGCCAGGTCATTCAACAGATCACTATCGAAGAAGATTGAAGGAACTGTTAATTTTTCCAATATCAAATTCCTAGAAATTGCTCATGGGGGTATCTAAATTATGTTCTAAAAATCATTTTTTAAACAATTGCAAACCTCCCATAGACACTTAGGCATCTCTTACCCATTTTTCCCTATCATAGAAACCCTTAGCCACAACTACCCTAGGGTTCTTAGGAATGAGTTCCCTCCCTTTAGTTATTTCATTTACTGACAAGGGAAATTTCTTTAGGAAATCATCATGTACAACCCCCTTTGAATAATCAGCTTTCCCAAAAAATTCTTTTCGCAGAGACATTTTGAAAACTTCACACTCTTACGATAGAAAATTCATGATTTGTACAGGTTATAGATTACTTACCTGATAAATTAGCACTTCTTTCTCTATAATTTTCTCTGCAAATTCACTGAAACCCTTGAGAAATTATGTGCCCTAGCTCTGGAAATCTTTTTCACTCTGAGAGAATCTGCAACTATGTGCTTCAATATTGGTGATTTTTCATATCATACCATAGCATTGAGGTCGCACGAAGGAAACTTTGAGTCATATTAATTCCTATAACCGTTTGTTTTGTGTTTTATTTCAAATTTGAATCTAACCCATTGATCTCTCCAAGATTGGATGGCTTTATTTCAAAATAAAATTCCTTTTAAAAATCTCAAGCCCCAAGCCATGTGTTGAAAGGGTGCATGCCCGCATTACTTAAATTTTTTGCAACTTATCATTGTGGGTATGCGTTATCTATTGATCTTTCCTAGATCGATGGTGAGAAAAAATGTTTTCTCTGACAGCCCACTGAACTGACTTAACCAATCAAAAATCATCATTTTACAATGTGTTTTGACAGATTTGACTGCGGCATTTAAACCTTTAGCACCCATGACATCACAGCTTTCAACTTGGCATACCTGTCACATTCGACCAATGAGTGCACTTACTTCATCTGACCTTTCTAGCCTAGCATGACTTACCATTCCATTTAAGTCTTGGTCCCACTGTGCCTGCTTGCCTGCATTATTTAAATGTCATGCAATTCCATATTGCAGGGAAGTGCTAATCCTAGATCTTATTCAAATTGACGGTGATCAAAAATTCTCTATGACTTCTGAGCAAGGCAGGCCCATGATGTCATACTATGCCATGTGTCACAATATCGCTTGCTCGCATTTCTTAAATTTCTTGCACCTTAGAATTGCGGGGAAGTGTCACTCGTTGATCAAAGCGAGATCAACGATCAGATCTATTCACATTTGAATAGAATCTAGTTAGCTATACTAACCAATAGGAAACCTCCATATAAGTTTGTGCCTTCTGACAACATTCCTCCATGCCAGTAGATCTCATATCTTCTTTTGAGTGAGTAGGTACTTGACGTTATCTTTTCCACATGTCAAGCTGGCACATTCCTACTTTACTTATTGATCAAGCATTTCCTTATTACGGGATTGTGTTAGTTGTTGATTTTTAAAAGATCAATGGTGACATTGATTATATCCTGCAGAGCTTCTGAATTAAAAGCTTAAACATCAGCTTGGACAAGTGTTCACAAGGTGAATTCCCACTTTGTTTAAACTTCTCTCAATTTCTTTATGTGGGAAAGCATACTTCATTGATCTAGATAGGATCGACAATGTGAAATAAATCCTACATTTAATGCTCTTACCATCCACTTGGGCCAATTAGGTGACTTCTTTCAATCCATGTGTTTTGACTCATCTGACGATTGCATTAATTTCTAAGATTTTTGCTCCCACATCATGAGTATTTCCAGCTAAACACAAGTGATAGACCACATGGCATGACCCTACGTTCCTTCATAATTTGACCCCACCTTGACACACATCACAAAGGTGCATACCCATATTATTTAAATGTCATGCAAGTCCATATTGCAGGATTGCACTATCCCTTGATCCTTGAAGGATCTACGACTAACGAGGCTTTACGTCCATCTGGTGAACAAACTTCCTTAGTGGCACATCTGGTAGTACATGTCAGCGATCAGCTTTATAATGTGGCATACCATAGCATATAGTTAAAACATCTTGACCCAACTTTTTCACACATCAATAAACCACTTTCTCGCATTATTTAAATGTCGAGCATCTTCAAAATGTGGGCATGCGCTGGCCTTTAATCTCTAACAGATCAATAGTTATAAAATTGGGCAGTTTGAATACCACGTTGGCTGTAGTAATGAATGAAGTACCTCCATCCATTCCAACTCATCTGACACACACCATGGAGGACATCTCATCATCTTTTGAGAATGGCAAGCCCATCTTGTCATATTGTGCCACTTGTCTAATTTTTCCTTCCTTGCATTATTTATTTGATGAACATCTCCTTCTTCTAGGAAAGCATTAGCCCTTGATTTAAAAGAAATCAATGGTTGATGCTTCGTAGTGATAAAGGCATATTCTCTATTGGTAATTCAGCTAATGACATCACAAGAAATCCAGAACGTGCACAAAAAGAACTGACAAACTTGCAAAAGTTTTTGATGATTTATGACTCCTTTTATGGTTCACTAGAAACTTAGAAAGGTGAGGGCTACGTTTCACCAAGTCGCATGCTCGCATTTCTTGAATACCTTGCACCTTGAAATTGTAGGCATGTGATACTCGTTGATCTGAACAAGATCAACGATTATAAAAACTTTGTGCCATCAGAGGTATTTTATAATAAAATGATTAAGCAATTTGCATGCTAAGCATGGCCATGTAAGATTAAACCAAATTATAATGAATTCATGCTTGCACAAGCCCTTCCTTAGGTAAAAATATATACCAAAAAATATTTTTTTGAGAATATTTCTTGAGGGTTTTAAAACTAGGGCAATTTAAAGATTTGAAAAATACAAGGAACAAAACCCTAGCATTCAAAATTTCAAGACTCAAATGATTTTTCACTAAATATTTTTATAATTTTTGCATTGTGAAAGATCAAACCAACACATTTTTTCTCTGTTATATTCTTTTCAATATGCATAGCATCAAACAAATGCATGATTATGAGATCATTGTAGTATGGTAACCTACTAAATTTCAAACTTCAAACACCAAACTTGAGATTACCTCAGTGATTTAGTTGATCATATTCCAACTTCCATAGATAAGGTGTCATTCTTCATGGCCTTGATGTTGTCTCTTCTTTCGTATTAAAAAGATGTTTTTTAGTAATTTGATACCTATGATTATTATGGAGAAAGTGGTTAAACTCATTGAATACCTACTTTCCAAAACTTATTGAATGATGAGATTTCATCATCAGACCACAAATTGGATATGTAAATTTTCCCTTTGTCTAAAGACCTAAAATATCATGTACAATTATCATGTGCAACTTAAGCATACAACAATAATGTGCAAGCACTATAACAAACCAAAAATATGTGACCTTAATAATATAACATACCATAAAAATGAGTTAGCCCAGGGGCATCATGTATTTTCCATACAAGCATTGCATGGAATTGAAATTGTCTTTATTCTATTGGACTATAGATTTCATACATAGTGACCCCATTCCATAACTTCAACAACTCAGGTCTCAATATACACGTTCATATCTTTAACTTGGTACTTACCTAGTAATTAAATGAACAAAAAAATTATATAATTATTATGACCATTTTGATACATTGTTCATCAATTAATTTAGATAATTATTAAATGAAAAAATACATGTTACAATAACTGACATCATTATGTGCTCTCTCGTTATGGACATCCAAGGAGGAATTGTATTCTTAATAACAAAAATAGGCCACATTGAGTAAATAAGTCTCATATCTTCAAATGAATTGACACTGTGTGTTGCCAATGAAAGCTTGAGATTACTAGGTTCTTTTTTAAAGTGTGGCCATGGTTTTCCTATCTCTTTAAATCTAGAACCATCTCTAGGCATTCACATAAAGTCATCTTGACTTCTATTGCATTCATGATAATCCATAAATTGTGCCAAGCTAGTACACCTGAGTAATCATTCAAGATATGGAATAACAGGAATGTACTGAACAACCTTGTGAGACACCTTTTTTGTTATTTAAGATGACTAATATCTACTAATATGACAATCAGGGCATTCTTTTGCAAATTTATGTTATTTATGATATAGAATGTGATCATTAGGACATGCATGTATTGTCTGATACTTCATTCCGATTTGATTCATAATGGTAGATAATTCTCAGTATGAATGAGGTAGAATATTTGATGGTGGTAACAAAAAATCAACTATCAACCTACAACAAAAAATATGAATTGTTAATATAATGAATAGTAATGGTATGCTAACATTGAAGATGACAAAAATGACATGCCTTAGCATATTTGACATTGTTATATTGGATAAACCATTCATAACCTTCAAGTTCACCAACAAGACTATATTAGAGAGAATAGTTATTTGGGAGCCTTTGTATAGGGTATCATGTTCATTCTAAAGCATAGGTATATAAAGACCATCTTCATCATCATTATCAGATGTGCTAGTACTATCATCATGAGCATCTTCATCAGCTATGCCAATACCATCTTCTTCAATCATGTCCAGTGTTATCCCCAACTTTGATATTTATACCTCCATGTTTCTTCAACTGGAAATCCACATTCACCAATCAACGAAAATTGTGGCCCCCTTCAAGATGACCACGTTTCCTACAATGACTCTAGGCTATTGTGATTAGAATTATTCAATTCTTTAAGCCCTTACATTTTTTGCAAAGATAATTACATTTATCAACTTTTCTTTAGAATTAAGAACATAATCTAGCAATTGTCTCATTATTTTATTCTAGGTTCATATTGTCAAGCATGGTCTTTCTTGACATGAAAATATATTTACAAAATTATTGGACATGTTGTACTTAATGTTTATATTTTCACATATAGTTTTGAAAGAAAAATTTGGTGTAATTATTGTGTATATCTAAAAAAATATTAGACATGTTTAACTTAATGTTTATATCTACACATATGGTTTTGGAATAAAAAATTGGTCTAATTAATGTGTAGGGTATGTGCAGGATCATGATCAACCAAACTATGGCCTTAAGTGGCAGTGAAAAACTAGCAAATTAGGTTATGTTAACTTGGTATGTAATTTTAAAGTAGTTATGGGATTTATATCAAAAAATTGTAAGAAAAGAATATATAGGAAATTTAATTTAATTTCTAAACTATTAGGCCTTATCTAGAGAAAAAATTATTTTCTTTGTCAAAATTTTGAATTTTAATGTAGTACTACAAAAGTTTCAGGGCAAAAATAAAAAGTAGGTGTATGTCTGACCACCTTAATCTAAATCAAATGATAATATTTTTTGATATAATTATAGATTAAAAACAGTAGACTTTTGTCCATATGTGCCGCATATTTTGTAGTAATTTTATTCCAAATAAATAATTATATGAATTTTCTACTATAGCTTATCTAGAATAAAAAAAATTCCCATGTTTGACCACCTTAACTAATTGAAAACTTTACAAAAATAATAATTTTATACTAGGCAAAGCATAACATGTGACACAACTTCTGGATTTAAAAGATGTTGTACTATTCAAAAGTTATAGATATTTTTCAATCAATATGTCAATCAACAATTTATAGACATCTTCATTAAAAATTAACTAATAAATACTCATCAAACTCAGAATTTGGTAGCAATTATATTGATGGAATCTTGATAGTGTTATAAAAAACTCTTTTGTTTCATTGAATTTACATGAAACAAATATTGTCAGATGGCTACTTGAAGTTTGAATGTTAGTGAAACCTATCTCAAACACATTTTTTGAGTTGACCAAATAAGTTTGGTAAATACCAAGCCTAATCGGGTACTTGATTCAAAATTGGGTAGCTAATACTCAATTTGGTACTTGATATTAAATTAGGTACCTGAAAAGTGGCAACCAATTTTTTTTCCAAAAATTCATAGCCCAAGTTTTGGAGGGAAACCAAAAATTGGGAAGAGTGGACATCATTATTATTATCTATCATAATTATTATTATTATATGATTTTTATAATCATTTATTATAATTATTCTTATTATATATAGTAATATTATATTATTATTATTATATAATCTAGTAATATATTATTATTCTATTAAAATATATAGTATTATAGTATTATTAAATATAACATTGTCATGAAATATGTTGAAAGGGGTCATTGGTTATCCCATGACCCCTTTCGATGTATTTGATCAAATTAAATAGGTTGAAAGGGTTCATTAGTTATTCTATGAACCCTTTCAACCCATTCAATGAAACCAAATAGGTCCCAAAGGGGCCGAGGACCCCTAGAGAGATATAGTGTCCTTTCAATCCATTCAATCAAACTAAATAGGTCCATAGGGGTCCTAGCACCCCTAAGGACTTATGTTGTCATGAAATACATTGGAAGGGGTCATGGGTTATCCTATGACCCCTTTTGACCCATTCAATGAAACCAAAAAGGTCCCTAAGGGTCCCTATGATCCCTTTTAGCTCATTCGATCAAACCAAATAGGTCCCTAGGCATCATAGGACCCCAAGGGACATATGTTGTCATGAAATGTATCAAAAAGGGTCATAGGTTATCTTATGATCCATTTTGACCCATTTGAACACACCAAAAAGTTTTCTAGGGATCCTAGGATCCCTCGAGACATATATTGTCATGAAATGCATCAAAAGGGGTCATAAGTTACATATGTTAATTGGTTTGTTTGAATGGGTTCAAAGGGTTCAACCCATTCAAAAAAACCAATTAGGTACCTAGGGGTCTAAGGATGCCTAGGGACATATGTTGTCACAAGGGGTCATAAGTTATCATATGACCCCTTTTGATCCATTTGAACAAACCAAATAGGTCCCTATAAGTCCGAGGACTCCTAGGGACATATGTTTCAAGAAATGTGTTGAAAGGGGTCATAGGTTATCCTATGACCCCTTTCAACCCATTCAAACAGGTCATAGGTTATCCTATGACCCCTTTCAACCCATTCAAACAAACCAAATAGGTCCTTAGGGATCCTATAACCTCTAGGGACATATGTTGTCATGAATCATGTCGAAAGGGGTCACAATTTATCGTATGACCCCTTTTGACCCGTTCAAACAAACCAAATAGGTCTTTAATGGTTTTAGGACCTCTAAGGAGATATGTTGTCTTGAAATGTATCAAAAGGGGTCATAAGTTATCCTTAGACCCCTTTTAACCGATTTAATTCAAATCAAATGGGTCCCTATGGGTCTTAGGACCCTTAGTTGGTATGTTGTTATGAAATGTATTGAGAGGAACTATGACCCCTTTCAACCCATACAAATAAACCAAATAGGTCCCTAGGGGTCCTAGGAACCATAGGGACATGTGTTGTCATAAAATGCATTGAAAGGGGCATAGGTTATCATATGGCCCATTTCAACCCATTTAAACAAACCTAATAAGTCCATAGGGGTCCTAGGACTCCTAGGGACATATGTTATCATGAGATGCATTGACAGGTGTCATAAGTTATCATATGACCCCTAGAGACATATGTTATCATAAAATGAATAAAAAAGGGTTATAGTTTATCCTATGACTCCTATTGACCCATTTGAACAAACCAACTAGGTCTTTAGGGATCCTATGACTCCTAAGGACATATGTTCTCATGAAATGTCTAAAAAGAAGTCATAGGTTATCATGTGACCCCTTTTGACCTATTTGATCAAGCCAAATAGGTCCCTAAGGGTCTTAGGACCCATAGGGACATATGTTGTCATAAAATGCATCAAAAAAGGTCATAAGTTATCCCATAAAAATTTTTGACCCATTTGAAGGAGCCAAATAGGTTCCTAGGGGTCTTAGGAACCTGAGGGATATATATTGTTATCAAATAAGTTGAAACAGGTCATAGCTTATCTTATGACCCCTTTTGACCTATACGAACAAATCAAATAGGTCCTTAGTGGTCCTAGGATGAATAGGGACATATGTTTTCATTAAATACATTCAAAGTGGTCATAACTTATCCTATAACCCTTTTTGAACCATTCAAACAAACTAAATAGGTCCTTATGGGACCAAGGACTCATAGGCCATATGTTACCATAAAATGTGTTGAAATGGGTCATGGGTTATCGTATGACCCCTTTCAACCCATTCAAACAAACCAAATAGGTTACTAGGAGTTCTAGGACCCTTAAGGACATATGTTATTATGAAATGTGTTGAAAGAGGTCATAGGTAATCCAATAACCTTTTTTGACCCATTCAAACAAATCAAATATGTCTCTAGAGATCCTAAGACCCCTAGGGACATATGTTGTCATGAAATGCATCAAAAGAGGTCATAGGTTATCTTATCACTCCTTTCAACCCATTCAAACAAACCAAATAGGTCCCTATGGGTCGTAAGACCCCTAGGGACATATGTTGTCATGAAATACCTTGAAAGGGGTCATAGGTTATCCTATGACCTCTTTCAACCCATTCGTACAAACCAAATACATCCCTAGGTATCATAGGATACCTAGGGACATATGTTGTCATTAAATGTGTCAAAATGGGTTATAAGTTATCATATGACCCCTTTTGAAACATTTAAACAAACCAAATAGGTCCCTAAGGGTTCTATGACCCCTAGGGATATATGTTGTCATGAAATGTATTAAAAGTGGTCATAGATTATCCTATGGCCCTTTTGTACCCATTCAATCAAAAAAATTATGTCCCTAGGGGTCTCAGAACCCCTAGGGACATATGTTATTATGAATTGCATCAAAAGGGGTCATAGGTTATCCTATGACCTTTTTCGAACCATTATATCAAACCAAATAGATCCCTAAGGGTCCTAGAACCCCTATGGGCATATGTTGTCATGAAATACATGGAAAGGGGTAACAAGTCATCTTATGACCTCATTCAACCCATTCAAACAAACAAAATAGGTCCCTAGGGGTCCTAGGACTTCTAGGGACATATGTTGTCATGAAATTTGTTGGAAGCAGTCATAGGTTATCCTACGACCCCTTTCAAACTATTTGAATAAACAAAATAGCTCCCTAGGGATCATAGGTTATCCTATGACCCCTTTCAACCCATTTGAAGAAATAAAATAGGTCACTTTGTCATTAAATGCATCAAAAGGGGTCATAGGGTATCATATGAATGCTTTTGACCCATTCAGATAAACGAAATAGTTTTCTATGAGTCCTAGGAATCCTAGGAACATATGTTGTCATGAAATTCATTTCAAGAGGTCATAGGTTGTCCTATGACCCCTTTTGACCCATTTGAACAAACTAAATAGGTCCCTATGCATCTTAGGACTCCTAGGGACATTTATTTCATGAAATATGTTGAAAGGTGTCATAGGTTATCCTATGACCACTTTCAACTCATTCAAACAAACCAAATAGGTCCTTAGGGCATCTACGACCCTTAGGAATGTATGTTATCATGAATCATGTTGGGGTCATACATTATCCTATGACCCCTTTTGACCCATTCAAACAAACCAAATAGGTCTCTAGTAGTTTTAGGACCTTTAGGGACATATCTTGTTATGAAATGCATTAAAAAGGGTCATAGGTTATTCTATGACTCCTTTTAACCAATTTGATACAAACCAAATGGGTTGCTATGGGTCTTAAAACCCTTAGGGAGGTATGTTATTATGAAATGTGTCAGAAGGACCTATGACCCCTTTCGACCCATTTGAACAAACAAAATATGTCCTTAGGGATCCTGGGACCCCTAGGGACATATATTGTCATAAAATTCATTGAAAGGGGCATACGTTATCATATGACCCATTTCAACCCATTTGAATAAACCTGATAAGTCCATAGTGGTCCTAAGACTTGTAGGGCCATATGTTATGATGAAATGCATTGAAAGGTGTCATAGGTTATCCTATGACCCCTAAGGACATATGTTGTTATGAAATGAGTCAAAAGGGGTCATACTTTATCCTATAATCCCTATTGACCAATTTGAACAAACTAAATAGCTCCCTAGGGATCCTAACACCCCTAAGGACATATGCTCTCATGAAATGTCTTGAAAGGGGTCATAGGTTATCCTATGACCCCTTTTGACCCATATGATCAAACCAAATAGTTTTGTAAGGGTCCTAGGAACCCTAGGCACATATGTTGTTATAAAATATGTTGAAAGAGGTCATAGGTTATTTTATGATAAATTTTGACCCATTTGAAAGAACCAAATAGGTCCCTAGGGGTCTTAGGAGCCCTACGAGCATATATTGTCATGAAATAAGATGAAATGAGTCATAGGTTATCCTATGACCCCTTTTTGATCCAAACAAACAAATCAAATAGGTCCTTTGGTGTCCTAGGATGCCAAAGGACATATACTATCATTAAATGTGTTGTAAGTGGTGATAACTTATCATATGACCCCTTTTGACCCATTCAAGAAAACTAAATAGGTCCATGTGGGACCAAGGACCCATTGGACATATGTTGTCATGAAATACATCAAAATGTGTCATACATTATCCTATGAACCCTTTTGACCCATTTGAACAAACCAAATAGGTCCTTAGGGGTTCTAGGACGCCTAAGGACATATGTTATGAAATACATCAAAATGGGTCATAGGTAATTCTATGACCCTTTTTGATCCATTCAAACAAACCAAATATGTCTCTAGTGGTCCTAGGACCCCTAGGGACCAACATTATCATGAAATGCATCAAAAGAGGTCATAAGTTATCCTATGACTCATTTTAACCCATTCAATCAAACTAAATAGTTCCCTATGGGTAACACAACCCCTAGGGACATATGTTGTCATGAAATGTCTTATTCAACCTATTCAAACAAACCAAATAAATTTCTAGGGGTCATAGGATACTTAGGGATATATGTTGTTATGAAATGTGTCGAAAGGGTTCATAAGTGTACACTATATCTGTGTAACACTCTAAAGCCTTCTATCCAAGGTATTCCATGAGATTGCAATGCTTAGATGCTGGCTTAGAGCTCCCTATCCATGGAGTGCAAGGATAAATAAAATAACATAAAATAGGCTCTCAGTTGAGCATTAGAAATGTAGCCCTTACTAGTAAACCATGTAATGGGAGATTCCAAAGACAAGATGCAAGTATGCAAATGTCCAAAAGAAGCTCCTCAAGGATGCAATGCAAAATATAAACTAAACTAGTATGAATATGCAAGATGCAACTGTATTAAACAATATGAGAGCATTACAAATTCAACTAATTACTATGTGATCTAAATTATTACCAAATGAAAGCTAAACTATATGGATTTAAGCTAAAATGCTTACGAATGATAGAATGAGACAAGGAATAGAAATTCTCCACAAGCTCTCAAGAATTCAAATGATAGATCAACAACATAACAATATTCAAGAGTCCTTCATATGAGCTGATAGCCCTCTTTTTAAAGAAAATTGGATGGTTGAGATCAAAAGATTAGAAATTCCTAATCAAGGGTGGAGAATAATAATTGCCTAATTTTTGATATTAAACTATCCTTAGTCAAAATCAAAGGCTCCGCTCATAGAAAATTATGCATTTTTGTAGAAAATGATTTTGTTTTGTCAAAATGGGAGACTCTCAACACATGGAAAATTACACCTTCATGTGTAGACAATTTTTTTGTCAAAATAAGAGGCTCTAAACATGGATAATGACACCTCCATGTGTAGGTAAAATATTTTGTTAAAATAAGAAGCTCTACACATGAAAAATGACACCTTCATGTGTAGACAAAATGATTTATTCAAAAATAGAAGGCTCATTTGTAAGGCAAAAATGCATTTCTTTTATTTATGAATTAAGAAATGTGTGGATGGACTTTTGAGAATTATATTTGAATTAAAAGGGAGCACATTCTTTTAATCAAATATGTGTTTAAAATCTGATGATAAAACTATAGGTTAAAATCAAATAAATTGATTTTACCTTATTTTTCAAAGTTTATGATCAAAAACTTGATAACATTAGCAAGAAATGCTAGAAAGGGGTCTATTGTCTAGGTAACCATTTTTAGGTGATTACATTTGCCCCTCTTTGACTAATGTGTGATCTATGTGGGAACACATGTGGTCAAAGAATAGAAAAATCTTAAAATTATTCATCTAATATGTGATTGATATGGGAACACATCAAATGAAGAAGCCATGATAGCAAATAGATAGATAGCTCTAACTTCAAAGAATGAAGCCATTCTCTAACTAACATGTGATCGATATGGGAACACATGTAGTCAAAGAATAAAGAGACTATAATAGCAATGGAAGTAGCAAGAATTGAGTAACCAAACTAATAGCAATAGTATAGAATACTAGTAGATAGATCAAGAGCATATGGAGATGGTCAAGCATATGCCCCTGAAAGAGAAAATGTTATCAAGCATAGAAATGATAGATTATGTCTACCCCCTTAGGATCAAAATGGAAATGATAAAGAGGAAGTGCAGAAACTAGCAAGATATGAGGAAATCAAGATATAGTAAATTTCATAATGATAAATAGGTGATTAGAACCAAAGGTTGACCATAAAGAAGTGATGAAATGCCTCAATTTGATGAGTTCACCATGAATGATAAAATATGAAAATTAGGTCAAATGAATTGAAAAGAATGATGTGGAGGTGAAAGTTATGAATTGAAGTAGACATGAAGCATGGTAATGGTGAAGGCATGGAGGAATGAAGATGCCCCAATAGAGATTCAAAGACTACACCTCCAAAAGTTAGCTAACTATAGAGAAGAAGGTAGAATGTGAAAATGTGATTTTGACCTGAAAGATAAACTCAAATTTCAATTTTGATCCTGACAATGTATCTAGGATGTCAAAATTAGCTAGGGTCAAAAATAATAAGAGATACAAAATGGTAGATAGATGTGATGATAGGGTTAACCCTTTTGATGATAGAATATCCAAGAGGCAAAGTGAAAGGTCAAGAGGGTGAAAAGACATGATCAAGAAGAAAGTAGAAAATGAGATGAAAGCGGTTAGCCAAGATGTCTAAAAAAAAGATAAAGATAGAGCTCTCCCCATATGCAGGAATGTAAGACTAAGAAAACTAATATGCAAGTTGGTTTACTAGCAAGGAACACAAAACATTTAGACTCTAATTTCATCATCGAGCATTTATGAGATATACAATCATCACTAACATGAGCTATGAAGATATGAATATGACCTTATCCGAATGTTAGAATGAGGTGTAAAAATTAAGGCACAAGAGGCTAGAATGACTAGAAAACCTATCCCTTTTAATTTATCAAGGGAACATAAGCATCAAAGAATAAAGGCTAGGATGACTAGAATGTTTCTTGCAGACAAGCACACTAGACAAGTGAGAGATCCTTCTCATGCTAAGTAATCAAGAAGGTTTCTGTCTGCAATGACCCTTATGTTCATAACCTGAGACAAAAGTTTGCAAAGTATACTTGCAATGACCCATATGTTCACTAAGAGGATGAGCATCAATATGTATTATAGCATAAAGAACTCACTCAAATAGACAAGGAGAAGAACCAACCTTACTAAAGCATCCATTTAAAATGAGTCAAGGTATACATAGCCATCCAATACGAGATAGAAGCTCTTATAGTAGACACCCCTTTTATATGGATTCTTCAGATCATTGGAATGAAACCAACAAGAAAAAAAAAAAAAAAGATTATTGGTACTCTTGAGAAATTAGAGTGAATTAAAAAAAGAGCTTGTGGATACTAGAAAGGGGGGATGGATAGATGAGGGAAGTGATAGTTTGGTTGATGAAACAAGGTGATGGGGACAGAAAAGAGAAAAGTGCAATTGGTCAGAACCAAGAGGAGCATCACCTCATCAAAGGGTTTGTAGATCCAACCTAAAAGGGGCTAGAATAATTCAAGTGGATCTACCAGGGTAGGGTCTGATGGAGGAAGACATAAAGGACCCTACCTTGCTTCAATTTTTAGTGGAGAGTGCGATGCAACTCATGGATCAAGAGAAACCAATAGAGGAAACAAGATCACCAAGCCTAGAGAGACTTAGTGAGACTGTGGATGTGCATATCAGTTTCATAGATAGCCAAGAAGAGGAGTAAATGTTAATGGAGGAGCCTTCCCAAGATATGGAGCAAGCCACAATGCTAAATCCCATTGCATCATTGTGGAGGTGGGTAAAAAGAATCTTAGGGGGTATAACCAACATCCCCGAGGAGAACACAAGTGGTGTTCTCAAGTCTCCGTTTCATCCATTTAAGGAAGTGCAACCTAGCATGGTTTTGCCACTAGTTCATGATCTAGCCAAGGTGATGGAAGTGGATCTAAAGAAATTTCTAGTAGTAGAGACAAAGCGAGATGATAATTCAAAGAAAGATACTAAGTTTTTCCAAGGTTTGATTGAAAGAGCTCGACAAGATGGAGCATGGGAGGAAGAAAAGTGAGTAGAAGCAGCGTTGTCAAAAAAACAAGCATAAGTAGAAACTCCAAAGACATCTTTGGTAGTAGAGCAAGTGGTGGTGGAACAAATTTTCAATGACATGGTTTTGTTACAAGATCAGGTGGAAGGATTTAGAGAAATAATGGCAAAGACTAATGCCATAGCATATTGATCACAGGATCAATTGAATGTTATTAATGCAAGGATCACTCACTTCATGAACCAGATGCATGTAGTAAAGCATGAGAGGGAATCATGGAAGATGACTACGAATACATATAAGGTAGAATGAGACATTGCTCAACAAGAAATGACAGTACTTGGGGCAGCGAAATTGCAAGCAGATATGAATGAAGTTAGGGAGAAGTTAGAAAAGTTGGCACAAGAGGCAACATACTACATGGGATTGTACCATCAGGTAGTCCCCCCAGAGCACAAGAAAGGAGTATCCTTCTTAGATAGGATGTTTATTACTCAAATGAATACTTTTTTGAGATGCAACCATATCCCAATTCTGATGGATACAATCTGGGAAGGTGCAAGATTGGCTCTAGGAGCTTCATTATTTGGGACTACAAAAATAGGAATACCCCCAACTAGAAACCCAAATGCCCCACCTCCAAAACCCAAGGGGCTAGAATAATTCAAGTGGATTTACAGTTGACTACAAAAATGGGAATACCCCCAACTAGAATAATTCCAAAAACATTCACATATTCTTCAAAAATTCCAAAAACATTCATGTATTTTTTCAAAAATTCCAAAAACATCCATATCTTCATAAAAAATTTACAAAAAATTTAAAACATTTTTCAAAATACTCACAGAAACATCCACATATATCATAAGATCACTATAATCCACTTGGACAAATACTTTTCTACCAAATACCACCAAATAATTCAACTGTAAATGCTACCCCTTTCTCTTATTCCTATCTTCTATTAATTGCAGTGGAAAGCCACAAAGAACCAAAATTTGTCGCAGAGATGGAAAGTCAACCATTCAACTGTAGCCCCTTTTTAGCATTGAAGGCCTTGTGTTGTTTAGGGAAGTCCAAAAGCATTATCTCTTGCCCCTTTTCAAATGAGAGGTGGTGTTCTCACTTCTTTTGTACCATTTTTTTAAAACTTTTTGACTCTTAAAAAAAAATTTAAAAAATTGACTTTTTGCAATTTTTAGGATTTTTTTAGGATCATAGATATGTACAAGATTGTTGAATAATAAGCCTTTAAGCATAGAACTTCTTTAAGTGTAGAATATTGATAAGTTCTACAAGTTCTTGACCTTCAAGAGTAGATAGCTGATAAGCCCCAGACCCAAATGCTGCTGTGATAATGTATGGGCCTAACCAATTAGGTTCAAGCTTTCCTTTCTGCTCTCTATGCTATTGATTTTTTGGATTTAGTCTAAGCACAAGGTCACCAACTTGAAACTCATGTGGATGAACCTTCTTGTTATACTAAGTAGACATGCACTTCTAATAAGCCCTCATGTGATTAAAAGCTTCCTTATGGTGCTCATCAAGAGTCTCTAATTCCTGTATTCACATAGCTCTATGGTCTTCATCAATTATCAACCCATGTAAAGAGACTCAGAAGGAGGGAATCTCTACTTCTAATGGGAGAATAGCCTCAGAGCCATAGACTAAAGAAATGGACATGGCCCCTGTAGGAGTACGTATGGTAGTTCTATAGGCCCAAAGTGCTAGGTTTATCTATAGATGCCAATCTCTCCTAGACTTATGAACTATACGATGCAAGATTTTCAGCAATGTTCTATTAGAGGCCTTTGCTTGGCAATTCCTTTGAGGATAAAAAATAGAAGACTAGTGTTGTTTGATTTGAAACTTCTTGCATAGTTGTCTTAGGTCCTTATTTTTTAACTATCCCCCATTACCTGTGACAATAGGGGAAGGAATACCATATCGACAAATGATGTGATTTAGTATGAACAAGGCAACATGTTGTCCTATAGTAGTAGATAATGGCATAGCTTCAACCCATTTAGTGAAATACTCAGTTGCTATAATGATGAACTTGTGACCACTGGACAAAGTTGGGTGAATTTTTCCTACCAAGTCAAAGGCCCATTGTTGAAATGGCTAATATGTCATAGAAGGAATCAACTCATGCCCACGAGTATGAATTAAGTTTTCATGAAGTTGACATTTCTAACAAGACTTGGCATAATGAACATCATCAACTTGCATGGTAGGCCAGTAATAACCCATCCTAAGTAGTTTTTGAGCAAGTGCAAGGCTATTAGAATGTGCCCCACAAATGTTGTCATGGACTTTAGCAAGTGCCTTTTTAGACACTTCTAGCTCTAAACACCTAAGCAACGTTCCATATAGACTTTTCCTATATAAGTCACTAAAGACCAAAGTGTAATTTGAATCATTGTGAAGGAGTTGGCATTTTTGGTTGCACGTGAAGTTCTTAGGAACAATTTGATCACGCAGGTAAGAGAAGATGTTAGTATAGCAGGAGGAATCATGACCTACAATAGTGTAGATCACTTGATTATCAAAGGAGTCATAGGTGGGATGACATAGTTCTTCCACTAGGAACTCAAATCGAGATTCATATTCTTATAGTTGGAGAATAGATACTAGAGTGGCCATAGCATCAATAGCTTTATTTTCTACTCCAGGAATTTTCTAAAATGTCACAAAAGTGAAGTAGTTCATTAGAGCATCTATCAACTTTTTGTAAGGTATCAACTTGTCATCTTTTATTTGATAGTCTTTATTCACTTGGTTAACAAAAAGTTGAGAATCTCCATAGATATGCAATTCAGTTATTCTCCATTCAAGAGCCATCTTGATCCCATTTGTCAAAGCTTCATATTTTGTCATGTTATTTGTACAAGGGAACAAGAGTTTGTAAGATTTGGGGATCATATATCCATGAGGGGAAACAAACAAGATACCTGATCTAACTCCATTTTGTGTATGAGACCCATCAAAGAACATTTTTCAAGTTCTCTTAGTGATGTACATAATTGAGGCATCTAGAAATTTAGCTTATATGGGTTTTGTATCCTCTAGCGGAAAATCAGCTAATTGGCCAACTATGGCTTGTCCTTTGATGGCTTTATGTTTGACATACTAAATGTCAAATTTTGAAAGAATCATCATCTGTTTAGCTAGAAAACCAATAAGCACAACTTTGCTCAACAAATATTTCAAATGATCAATTTTAGAAACTAGGTTAACTGTATGTGCCAACATGTAATGTTGAAGCTTTTGAGAAGTAAAGACCTTTGCAAGATAGGCTTTTTGAATGCTAGTATAGTTCATTTCATAAGAAACCAAAGTTTGACTAATATAATATATAGCCTGTTCTTTACCAGTCTCATCAGATTGGGCTAATTTCTCTCCTAGAGAAGAAGTTGTAGTTGAAATATATAAGTTTAAAGGTTTTCTTGCAATAGGTGGCACCAAAATTGGAGGTTTTTCCAATTATCCTTTGATTTGATCTAGACTTTGTTGACACTCATCATTCTAGATATAAGTAAAACCTTTATGCAAATTCTTGTTAAAGGGTTGAGCTTTACCAACCAATTGAGAAATAAATCTCCTTATGGATTGTAGACATCATTGGAGACTTCTTAGTTGACTAATGTTGCATGGTAGAGGCATTTCCATGATAGCTTGTACTTTTTTTGGATCAACCTCAATTCCCCTAACTGAGATTATGTAACCTAGGAGCTTACCTAACATGACACCAAAGGCACACTTCTTAGGATTTAATCTAAGCTGAAATTTTTCCATACGGTCCAATATCTCAAATCATCTAAGTGGGTTTATCTTTGTTTTGATTTTTCCAAGGTATTATCTACATAATCTTCCATGTAACGGTGCATCATATCATGAAAAATATTAGTCATTTCCCTTTGGGATGTTGCACCAACATTTTTAAGTCCAAAAGACATGACATTCCAGAAGAAGGTACCCCATGCACATGTAAAAGCTATTTTCTCTTGGTTTGTAGGGGCAATTTTAATTTGGTTGTAACCATAGAATCCATCCATTAGTGAATACATTTCATACCTTGTAGTCATATCTTCTATCATGTCTATGTTTGGAAGTGGAAAGTCATCCTTAGGGAAAGCTTTTTTGAGATCTCTAAAATTAGTACAAACTCAAATGGATTTGTCATGTTTAGTGACAGGTACAATGTTTGATATCCAATCTACATAGTCTATAGCTCTAATAAATCTTGCACTCAAAAGTTTTTCTAACTCAGCCTTGACCAATAGTGTAATATGAGGATGCATCTTTCTCAACATTTTTTTGATAAGCTTAACATCAGGGGCTATGGAGAGATGGTGCATAATGAGATTGGTGTCTAACCTAGGCATGTCAACATATATCCAAGAAAAAATGATCCTTTTCTCTTAAAGAGTTTAGTGAATTCTTCCTTTTCCTCAACATTTTCCTCAACATTTTTCCGACTAAGGATGCATCTTTCTCAACATTTTTTTGATAAGCTTAACATCAGGGGCTATGGAGAGATGGTGCATAATGAGATTGGTGTCTAACCTAGGCATGTCAACATATATCCAAGAAAAAATGATCCTTTTCTCTTAAAGAGTTTAGTGAATTCTTCCTTTTCCTCTTGTGACAAAGACTAAGCTTGATATATAATTTTAGGAGCTTCCTCAGTACCAAGGTTAATAGGTTGTGTCGATTTAATAAGAATTGATGATCTCTCTTGAAAATAACTAGGGAGACTACTAAGTACTTCATCTGTAGGTGCCTCAAAGAGGTTTTCACTATTAGATACATCTTTATTTTAACTACTTTTAGGCTTAGATACCGCCGCATTGTGGTTTTCACCATCTAACTATTTGTTTTTCTTTTGATCTTATGACTAAGGTACTTGATATTTGATTCTGTCATATGAATCATGAGTTCACTAGTGGAAGAAGTGATGGGTTCAGTGGCATTTAGGTAACAGGTGATCTCATAGTCATTTTGGAAAGATCGTGTTTCTGGCTTCTTATATCGAATGGACCAGTCTACGAGATTAGGATGAATTGATGAGAGCGAGTTAGAAGATTCAAAGTTATTGAAGTGAAAAGAGTCATCTTTGGTGATAGGAAAACTTGAGCCTATGGTGAATGTTGCAAAGGTATCCAGATCAAGAATAGTCCTAGAGAGACTAGTGTGGCCTACTAATGCATTTTGTGAGCCAAACTCATCGGACCCTACAGTAGACTCATCTATCGCATTCAATTGGATTGCATATGTGTGAATGATATCAACCTCAAGTTCACAAGAGGCTTTTGATAAAATTTCCCATTCATACTCTTGAGAGTTTGTACTCTGACTTCTAGCAATTAGATAGGCAATATTTTGTCTAATCCATCCTCTATTTAAATCTTCAGGCTTACCTTCATCTTGTCCTAGCTGTCTAGAGGTGGAAGCTTCATCATCATTATTGGCAATAAATTTTTCTTCTCCCCAAAGAAGAGAAGTTATAGGTATATAGTCTTCATCTTGTGAAGTGGTAGCAACAAAGAGAGAAACATCATCCTCTGATTCATTAGATATGGGTACATTTTGAGTAAACACTAGCATATTATCCTCTAGGCCAAAGCTTAGGCCAGTAGTATCTCAAGAATCAAGACCTTGAGTATGACTTAAAAGGTTAGCTAGAGCTTTTTTGTTACTAGTTAAGGACCCATGACCTTGATAGCCCATGTGTATAAGCATTTTATATCCTTTTCCATATTCTTTAGGAAAAATGGGAGTGGTGACCTTAATATCCTCCTCATCCTCCTCTCCCCTATATATCCAATCTTTTATAGCTTGTTCTTCTTTTTCTACTTCTAAGGGAACTGATGACTACATAAAAGTGCCCAAAAAAGTCTTGGCAGATGTGGAAGGTTTCTTTTTTGTAGACAACTTTCCATAAGACTGAGGGGAAATAGATAGAGCAAAAATAGATTCTAAAGTGTATTTTCCCATACCGAGACTCATCATTTCCATTTTCTATTCACACTCTATAAAATATAGTGTTGGCTCATGAGAAGAGTGATTATGTGGAACTAGTGTTTCATTAGTAGACAATGTGTTGATGGACATTGAGTTGTCACTACGGACAACTACTTTAGTACTATTAAAAGGGAACTTGATGCACTGATGATATGTAGAAGGCACCACTTGCATGTCATGAATCCACGGTCATCCCAATAACAAATTATATGTGAGGGGTATATCTAGGACTTGGAAAATAACATCCTTCTCCATTGGACCAACTCTAATTGGTAGCACAATTAGACCCTTAGAAGGTCTTTCAACCTCATCATAGGCTTTTATAGTGATCTTGCACCTAGGATCAATAGAAAACTTTGACATGCCCAAATGTTTAACCCTAAACCATTATCAATCAGGACATGCCTAACTCGAGTATGGTAAATTTGAACTTCAATGTGCAATGCTAGCTTATGTGGGTGGGTTAGAGTCTTATCATCTTCCTCTAAAAAGGAAAGGTAGTGTGGAGTGGAGATATGGTTGACCATGGTTTAGAACTTATCTACATCAATGTTGTTGGGGAAACTATAGTTATGTAAAGATTTTTCTAGAATCTCCTTATAGAGGGGTGATAGCTCTAACATCTCAAAAATGGAAATTTGTGTGGGGCTCTTCTGGAGTTGATTGACAAGGTCATAAGTCAATGTAGAGGTTGTTGATGAACTAGTTGGCTTAGCACTTGGTTTCTTAGAAACATTTGCTCCTCTAAGGACAACTTTTGGATGGCTTCTAGTAACAACATTTAGTTTATCACCATGAGACAAAGGAGTAGCCCCTCTAAGTACGATCAAGGGTTCACGTCTAGTAAAATCTTTTGTTTCAATAGAACCAATACCTCTTAAGATACGTTTTGGTCGTTCATCACTAGTATTAGAGTCATCATATCTAGGCCTCATCATATTAACACTTTCACAAATAGGTTCAAGCATAGCAATGAGATTGTTGGTATTAGAATACTTATAGTTGATTTTAGCATCATGATTCTTTTTTTCTACATTCTTGTTGGTGTTTGAACTTTCTCCTTAAGAATATTTAGGTAAAGGTTCCTTGAAAGCCTTATGATCTAAGTTTTTAATGAACCCATCAACACCAACCTTCTCATCCTCAATGAGATCTTGAATAATGTCTTTTAGTTTAAAATAGTTATCAGTCATACAACCTTTATTTCTATGATAGTTTCAATAATTATCATCTCTCCACCAAGGAGGTTTGACAGTGGGATCATATGATCTAGAGTTGTTAGGTAATGTGATGATCCCATGTGCAAGTAGAGTTTTGAGTATGATCTCATATGAATCTCTGAGAGGAGTCAAGACACACTTGGGTTTTTTTATAAGCTTAGCCTTGTTAGAATCCTTTTTTGTAGATACCCCTTGTTCCTTTGTTGCAATTAGAGCACTAGCCAAGTTGAAAATGGGTTCTTTAGTCTGTGGAATGTCCACAACACCATCATTTACTACATACTTGTTCTTATTCCAAAGTTTATTCCTATCTTTCCAATTACCATTAGATTCATCTTTGGTAATAGTAATCTCACCCTTCTTAATGGTGACATCTTCTATATGAAAAGAAATTTGAACCATATCATTAAAAGTGAGGTAGATTTGTCTTCTCAAGTCTTAATGCAATTCTAGAATGAGACTAGACACAAAGATATCAATCTTCTCATTCTCAGGTAGTTGTCATGGGTAACTTGAATATAGCTTTCTCCACCTTTGTAAATAAGTAACAAAGGGTTCTCTCAACTTTTGTTTCATGTTGCACAAGTCTACCATGGTGATAGGATTTGAGATGTTATAGGAATAATGTTGGATAAATCATTTCACTAGCTCATCAAATGATTTAAGAGGAGGTGTGATCTTGATGAACCACTCCATGGCTTGACCATTTATGCTTCTTGGAAATAATCGCATGAGATATGTATCATCATGCATCAAGTCCAAAATAAGTGCATAGAATTGTCTTATATGGTTGTGAGGATCTCCATTACTATTATACTTAGGGATGTCAACATCTCTTGGGAATGGTATCATGTAAAGGTTCTTATCAAATGGAAATGCACATATAGAATCTATAGTTAAAGAGGTCCTTGGTTTCCCCTGTTCTTTCTTTAATTTGGACATTTGTATTTTTAGGTCTTGTATTGTTTGCATAGCCATTTCAAGGGGAGTGGGCTCCCTCTTTTGGACTAGATTTTTCACATCAAAGTTAGGGGGTAGCTCGACCTCTTTGGAAGTAAGATACATGAAGTATTGATCACCATTTTGTTCCGATGACTTGAGCATCAATTTTTGAATGAAATCATCTTGTTGAAACTTTATGAGGTCTTCATTGGTTATCTTCATGTCCATATCACTCTCATGGTAGGACTTATTGGATTCATGCCCATGTTGAGACAATTTAGGAGGTGATATGAAACCACCATGACATGACTGTGGAGTTATAGGGGCAGAATTGCCCCCATCATCCCCATAATTACCAAAAATCATTATTTTAAAGCTCACTAGTACTCAGCCCTCCAAAAATGTTAGCATTAAATCTCATGGAAAATAGAGAAGCATGTTCATCCATATAAGCCTCTCTCTCTCTCTCTCTCTCTCTCTCGTCATTGTAACCTTTCATTTTTTGCAAAAAAAAATTAGAGTCATTAATTCTTTTCCTCCTCACTCATTGTGAGAGACACTATTTTTTGACCTAATAGTAAAAAGAAGAGTGTCTAGAGTTTTGGAAAAGTGACTAAGGGGGTCAAATTGGTTCAAAGGGTGGTCATCCTCTTCTACGTCAAAAATAGGTTGAGAATCAAACTTTTATTTACATAAGAATCTAGTAGGAAAGGGTAACTTTATAAAGCTAAAAGAATGGTGGTTTCCTTGTTTAATCTACAACCTAGTTGTAGCTGACATGTAAAAAGTGTAATGCTCAACTAGTAGTACAACAAAAGATCGCTAGAAGTCCACACCAAGAAGAGAAAAATGTTTGTTTAATATGATAATTAAGTATAGCAATGAGAATGGCATCCAAGCAGGTTACAACACCAAGGACTCAAGCCAAAGGAGCTGCAAGATAGTCATATAGCCAAGACGGCAAGTGGAAAAATAAGTGAACAATTTCTTAACTTAAGTGTGTAATCTATGCATCAAGGAAGTATTTTTAGCTTATATTGGCTTAAAACACACTGATTATGAACTAGAGTGATAGGAAATGCTTTAAGATAATCTCTAATGAAATCAAGACCAAGTATAGTGAGGAATCAGGATGACAATTTATCAGCAAAATATTGCAGATGACACTTCTCTTAATGAAAGGGCTACACTTAGTAGAAAATAAATAGTTTTAGGTATTGCAAAAAGATATTGTGAATGATACTTTTTAGCAATTTCTTTTGTTTTTGTGTCTAGACACAAAGTAACATTAAGCAATAGTCAACAAGAATTTGGTTTAAAAATAACAGGGGTAATTATATGTCTAAATTAATTGAACAAGGGACAAAGAAACCTTTCCAACAAATAGTTGTGATATTTGAAAACAATGATAGCCAATGAATGCTATTATTGTGCTTGATATTCAAGAATGTTTACACAAGTCATTCACAATTGAAAACACATGCCAAGCAGATCTACCTAGAGGTCATGACTCATTACTCAACAACTTGGCCCATGCAAAGTACCCTCAAGGGACAAAAATGGTGAATGTAAAATCTTGGGGAGATCCAGGTAACCCACTAGGATCAACCTTGCACCAAGAAGTTGAGTAGATAAATAGGGTAGCTACTAACCTAGGGTGTTTAGAAAGGATTTCCATTCATAGCACTCATCTTGTCCTTGATATAGGGAACCTCCCCTTATAGTGAGTAACCAATCTCACAACCACAAGAGTACCTTAAGCATTCCTTCATAGTGATCTCCTCATGGTTGAAATCCCACAAGTGATCACACTAGGTTAGACAATTGCTACATCTACCAAAGTTTTGTGTCCTTGATAGCCTTGAGTTTATAGTGGGTTGGTATAGCCAGGTTCACTTGTCACCACTTGGGTTGTTCCTCTTCGTTTCTCAAGAGTAGGCCCACTAAAAGATCTTAACTATAATAGATTGGATCCACTTTCAAGAGTATGATTTCTGATTCACCTCAAGGGTGAAGAGCATACTCTACTATCTTTATTGTTTCTCCCAAACATGCCAAACAAATTCAATTATCCCATTGCTTTTGAAAATCCAAAGGTGGATCAAGTTTTTTAATTCACCACAAGGGTGAAGAGCATACTCTCCTATCACCAAAGAATCTCAATCACAAGTTTAATGTGCCTAGGAAATAAAAACAACTACTAGAGAGTCACACATGAAGGTGAATTAACCCTCTTATCTTAGGCTAGATTTTGAAAATAAATGCCACAATTTAAGCAAAGAACAAAAGTTTAGGCTTATCTTGTTCAAAGCTAGAAAAGTCTAGGCACATTTTAAAGGGTCTTCACCTTGTTTGTTTATTTTTTTCTACTTTGACATGTGTTCTGCAAGAAATATTTAGCAAAATTGTTTAAGAATTTTCCTTTGGCATGCGTTCCTTTTTTTGTTGATTTACTTTGTGCTTAATGAGCAAGTAATGAGAAAATCTCTACAAAACAACATGGGTTAGGGCATATTGACCAAATAATATTGGAAACACAAAGTGGTTAGTTTATTCAAACATTCAAGTTATCTCTTTTCACCATGTGTATGCAAGGAATTGCAAGTTAATCACAAAATGATCTTTTTTTCACTCTTTGTTTTTGACTAGTCAACAATATTTGATTTATTTATTATGATTTTAGCTTCAAAAATAGATGTAAAAAGAAGAGGTCCCTACTAAAAATGAGAGAGGATTCTTAAAATGTAAGAATTTTAGTTGTATCTGCTCATTTGCTCATGTGGAACCCACTTTGTCAAAATAGACCATTTTTAATAAATTGACTATTTGAGCATTGATATGACATAGAAATTAGAAATTCAAAGAAGCAACCCCCTCTATAATTTGTAGATCTATTCAAAAATGTAGAATTTGTTGAAAAATTAGCTGATTTGTACCTAAAATTGCATTTTATTAAAAAATAAATAAATCATTACAAATCAACGCGAATAAGTCTAAGTTTCAGACTGGAGTCTCTCTAGACTATCATCACCCTCCAAATAAATCAAACTTGTATCACAAATGGTTTGGAAGATATGAGTAAATCTTTCAAATTTTTATTGTTTTGATCCTTAACCAGCCTACACAAGAGTTAGCCTTAATAACAAAATGAGAATCAGGTGAAAAACCAATTGATTAGATCTAATGAGTTGTTGTAAAAAACATAAATGAGAATGCAACTAACATTTAAACAAAAAAAATAGAGCTAGAAACTTGGTTTCTGCCCCATGATGGGTGCCAAAAAAATGTACACTATATTTGTGTAACACTCTAAACCCTTTAATCCAAGGTATTCCATGAGATTGAAATGCTTAGATGCCAGCATAGAGCTCCCTATCCATGGAGTGCAATGATACATAAGATAACATGAAATAGGCTCTCAATTGAGCTTTAGAAATGTAGTCCTTGCTAGTAAACCATGTAATGATAGATTCCAAAGACAAGATGCAAGTATGCAAATGTCCACAAGAAGCTCCTCAAGGATGCAATGCAAAATGTAAACTAAACTAGTATGAATATGCAAGATGCAACTATATTAAACAATATGAGAGTATTAAAAATCCAACTAATTACTATGTGATATAAATTATTGCAAAATGAAAGCTAAACTATATGGATCTAAGCTAAAATGCTTATGAATTATAGAATGAGACAAGGAATAGAAATTCTCCACAAGCTCTCAAGAATTTAAATGATATATTAACATCATAACAATATTCAAGAGTCCTTTAGATGAGGAGAGAGACCTCTTTTTAAAGAAAATTGGATTGTTGAGATCAAAAGACAAAAAATGACTAATAAAGGGTGGAGAATAATCCTTGCCTAATTTTTGACATTAAAATGTCCTTTGTCAAAATGGGAGGCTCTCAACACATGGAAAATTACACCTTCATATGTAGACAAATTTTTTGTCAAAATAAGAGGCTCTACACATGGAAAATGACACCTCTATGTGTAGATAAAATATTTTGTCAAAATAAGAAGCTCTGCACATAGAAAATGACATCTTCATGTGTAGACAAAATGATTTATTCAAAATAAAAGGCACATTTGTAGACAAAAATGCATTTCTTTTATTTATGAATTAAGAAATGTGCGGATGGATTTTTGAGAATTATATTTGAATTAAAAGGGAGCAAACTCTTTTAATCAAATATGTGTTTAGAATATGATGGTCAAACTATAGGTTAAAATCAAATAGATTGATTTTACCTTATTTTTGAAAGTTTGTGATCAAACACTTGATAACATTAGCAAGAAATTCTAGAAGGGGGGTTTATGGTTTAGGTAACCATTTTTAGGTGATTTCAATAAGTTATCATATGACACCTTTTGAGATATTCAAACAAATCAAATAGGTCCCTAAGTGTCTTATGACCCTTGGGGACATATGTTATTGTAAAATGCATCAAAAGTGGTCATAGGTTATCCTATGACCCCTTTTGAATCATTTGATCAAACCAAATAGGTCCCTAGGGGTCTTAAGACTATTGGGGACATATGTTATCATGAAATGCATTGAATGGGGTCATAGGTTATCCTATGACCCCTTTCAACCCATTTGATCAAACCAAATAGTTCCCTAGGGGTCCTAGAACCACAAGGGACATATGTTGTCATGAATTGAGTCTAAAGGGGTCATAGGTTATCTTATGACCCCTTTCAACCCACCCGATCAAACCAAATAGATCCCCAAGAATCCTACATATGTTATCATGAAATTCATTAAAAGTGGTCATAGGTTATCTTATGACCCCTTTTGACTAATTCAAACAAACCAAATAGGTCCCTAGGGGTACCAGTCCTTAGGGGCCTTATCATGAAATGCATCAAAAATCCTATGACCCATTTCAATGCATTCTATCAAATGAAATAAATCCTTAGGAGTCCAAGGACCCATATAGACATATGTTGTCATGAAATGCATTACCCATTCAAAAAAACCAAATAGGTCTCTAAGGGTCTTAGGACCCCCAGGCACATATATTTTCATGAATGCATTGAAAGGGATCATAGGTCATTCTATGAGCCCTTTTGACCTATTCAAACAAACCAAATAGGTGATCATATGTTGTCATGAAATATATCAAAAGAGGTCATACGTTATACTATGACCCCTTTTGACCTATTCAAACAAACCAAATAGGTGATCATATGTTGTCATGAAATACATCAAAAGGGGTCATAGGTTATCCTATTACCCCTTTCGACTCATTCAAATAGATGAAATAACTCCCTATGGATCCTAGAGCCCCTAGGGACATATTTTTCCATGAAATATGTTGAAAGGGGTCATAGGTTATCCTATGACCCATTTTTGACGCATCTAAACAAAAAAAATAAGTCCCCAGGGGTCCTAGGATCGTTAAGGACATATGTTATCATGAAATGCATTAGAAGGGGTGAAAGGTTATCCTATGACCCATTTCAACCCATTTGAACAAAAAAATAGGTACTTAGGAGTCCTAGGATCCTTAGGGAAATATTTTATCATGAAATTCATTGGAAAACATCATAGGTTATCCATTGACCCCTTTCGATCCATTGGAATAGATGAAATAGGTCCCCTTTGGTCTAAGGACCCCTAGGGACATATGTTTTCATAAAATGCCTTTAAACCTATGACCTCTTTTGACCCATTTGAACAAACCAAATAGGTCTTTATGGTTTCTAGGACCCCTAGGGACATATGTTATCATCATTTGCATTAAAAGTGGTCATAAGTTATCTTATGACCCCTTTCAATCCATACGAAGAAACAAAATAGATCCCTAGGGGTCCTAGGAGCCCTTGGGACATATGTTATCATGAAATGCATCTAGTGAGGTCATAGGTTATTCTATGACCGCTTTCGACCCATTTGAACAAATGAAATAGGTCCCTATGGGTTCTATGATCCCTGGGGACATATGTTGTCATGAAAGGAATTGAAAGGGGTCATAGATTGTCCCATGACCCTTTTTGACACATTTGAACAAACCAAATAGGTCCCTGTGGGTCCTTTTGGTCTTTTAAAACAACATGGTTCCAAATTACCTCGATGAGAATGAGATACATTTAGGGGTAGCTACTTCTCATCTTCAACATACCCTTTCAGATAGTAGTCCAACTATAGGGCTAGACCCTTCTTCTACTTCATGCTTTGCAAAACCTAGGCAGGTGTACCAATTAGATTCTTTATATGGCACCAATTGTTAAAATATACATTGAATATAAAAAAAGTAGATAAAACCCTTATTTCTCCTATACTCATGCAATGAAAAAGATATGTAGTAGAAAATTACAACTCTATGAAATCCACAAGCTGAGCGAAGGCATCCTTTTCAACTCTTCAACATGAAAGGAAAATATTTTGATTAATGTTGGCATTTTTTAGCAAAACTTTAAATATGCAGTAATAAGAACAAGTTGATCCTATAGTTGATCAGTACCTTACCTATTGGGCAATTCCACAAATTAAATACATACATATGTGATATCAAGGATATATTTCATACACCCAAATATAAGATCTATCTTATCACTTTGTGAATCAGTCATCGGTGTTCATAGAGATCTCATTCTTTTGAAGTATCCTTCTCAAATAACCAACAACCTTGTCAAACACCTCAAACATTTACTTGCCCCTTTGTTCCAATACCAAAATATATTAGATATACAACCTTAAGGGGATGCAAATGGGACTCAATTGTTTTTCCTTAAACCACATAAGATTATAGATTATAGAGATAGGAGACAAGAATTAGAAGGAAACTAAAGAGATTCTTGCTCATTTGTATTCATTTCCTTGAAACTATACATTTAGATGCATGAAATTAAAACATAGAAATGCCTGATATATCAAAACTAGCTATATTATCTTCACTACTATTGTCCATAAAAGAGAAAAGAATGTTGAAGAATGTGGTGTCACAATGATGAAAACATATCAAAATTGGAGCCATGGTCTCGCAGATCTAAGAAAACTCAAGATTAGAACACACATGGTATCACAATAGTGAGTAATTATTCTATAAAACTAGAACCAAACCTTACAATGGATGAGAAAGAGAAAGATATAGAGGAAGAATGAAATCCCAAATCTGATCTAGAAGTGACATGTGTCCACTTGAATCTCCATCCTTTGCTATTGTAAAACATCTCTCCTCTTTCTACCCTAAAATTCGGTTTAGTTTTCATCGTTATTCTGTAATCAACTTGGAAATATCTCTTATGAATGATGAAAACCCTTATGTCACTCAAATATCTAAAATGCATCATGGAATTCTGATAAAATAAGGATTTAACTAAATTGAAGGTGACCAAACATGACCCTAATTACATTTTTAATATCTTTTACATACATTCCACTCATTACCTTGCTAGAAAACATATTTGGACTTCAATGCCTAAATGTGGTTATAAACTAGGAATCTAGGAGAAAAAATAATATAACCTAAAAAAAAGACTTCCTATGCAAAAAAAAACTCTATAAATAGAAATTTCATCTTCTTCAAGATGTGGTGATACATAATACTCCTATGTTTGCTTATCGAAAACACCCAAAAACCCATTTTGTAAAAATACCCTTGTTATTGTTCTTTGAAGTTTGGACTTCTATTTTTCAAAAATTTAAAATACTCTAATGTTTAAATTTTAGAATATATTTTTTTTGAATTTAAAACCACTAGATAGAATTTTTGAAAAAATATTTAAAAATTCACATTTTAACATTTTCTATTTTCCCTTCACCATGCATTTTAGGTCAAACCCACTTTGACTAGGCTAACACATGTTGCCATCTTATTGGTCAACCATTGCATCATCACCTACCACCAGGTACCATGTAGCATCCTTTGATTGGTCCACCAGTTATTTCCATGTGGCAGCTTCTCATTGGCTTCTCGACCACCTAATCAATGACCACATCACTACTCTATCTACACCCACCATGTCACCGACATGTGGCACTTTTTTATTAGTCTAGGAGTTGCAATTGCCATGTCATCGTAGACTGGGGCTTGCTGCCATGTGGTAACTAGGTGCTTCCCCACATTTCTTAACTTTTGTGCATCTTTGTAATGTAGGGAAGTGCTAACCATTCGATCTAGCCATGTGGCAAAATCTCTAGTGCCCATCTCAGTCTATTTGAATCCTCATCACTACCACTTGTCACAATTTGGTTGATCTAATGGGTGCCAGGTTTCATTCTTCAATTCATAGGGATTCCATGTTATCTAATGATGTTAGCACTTAATCAGTAGGCACATTGTTCAATATTACCTCTTGGCCAATTATGGGCCCCATGCTTGAAGGCTTTGGCTTAAAAGCCTTGTATTTCAAGAAAGTTAGCATTTAAGTGAAGGTGTATTTAAACATTAGAAAATACGTTAACAGGGGCAATGTGGGACTAAGAAAACCAACACATTTCTTTCTTTTTTAAAAAAAATGTAGGTCTCATGTTGCTATGACCATTGGCGATCTTCCATCACTAGCAAAAGGTGCCTCCAGCATCCTCCAACCTTTCTCCTCGATTGAATCCATGCTTGGTAGAGGGAAAACAAGACATTTTGTTTTAAGCTCCATCATTTCTTTTTGTGGATTTTTCAAGTTGTAGATGTTTCCCTATTATTTAAGCTTCCCTTTGAAAGGAATTTGACACTGAAGTCCCAGCTCCATGGCCATTTTTTCCTCCTTCTATTTGACTTTTGTCATGTTCTGCAAACATATAAAATGGAGATTTTTTTTAAAAACAAATTTTCACTGGAAATGTCTAGCATATATGAAAAACCTGCTCAGGAAGGCACAGGGTCACATGGACCTCAAAAATGCAAGGTATTGCTGCAAATCAGGCATCTTTTATAGCATTTTTTTCCCTATTGCACGCTCATGCATTAAAATAGAAACAATACATGAGAAATCAAAACAAACTTAATCTCATGTTCCATTTGTGTGGAGTATTCCTTACTAGAAATAATGACACAAAAGTTATGATAGCTAGATCATGCAACAAGTTAGTGTAGGAGAAATTGCTTTTAATTTGGTCCATTCCATTACAATAGTTGATAGAAAAATGTGGGAGATGCTTGCAACCCATCAACCAGTAACCACACAATGGAATTTTGGTCTAGCCCTTAGTTTCACATTTCTGATGAGTACATCAATATAAGTTTGTTGGGAGATTGTAGAGAAGATTTCAGAGAATACATGTCCAATACAATCAAGTGTATGCTTTGGAAGAGAGGTGCTCTATTAATGACTAGTGTGCTTCCTCATTGGTCATATCTCTATCTTTTATTGATAGCCACCTGTGGATCCTTCTCATTTATATGATTTCCTATCTCTTAACATATTATGTAGTAGATCTTTCTTTGATGTTCTTGCCAATCTTTGAGCTATGGTTCCTTTAATCAACAATTGAGTTCCTTTCTTCCTTTTAAAATAATGACCTACCTAAATTTTTTTTTATTTTTTTTTAATTGGAATATTTGTCTTCATAAGGTGCCAAAATGTTGAATCAACATAGAATAGAGGTGACCTTTAAGGTAGCTGCAACATATATTTCTTCATAGATGGACAATAAATATAATAGTAACATATGGGTCCATTAGTAGTTGGCTTCTATCTCCTAGTGGTCAACAAGACCTTTCTACTTCTTTTGAAAACATTGGGTGCTTGTAATTGAATGAATTTAATTAACAATAATATCTGACACATGAACAACTCACACGGTCAACCATAGTTCACTAGATTTGCAAGTATCAACCAAGGTCAAAGTTGAGGAGTTGCATAATGTAGTGCAACAAATGGAACACTAGTTAAGTAAGCTCACGAACAATCTAGAAAAACCAATCCTCTTTTACGAAGTAAAGGTTGATCCTCTAATCAAATGTTCACTTATCATTACGAATGCAATATTGCATACCCTTTGAAACTTAGACAACTGATATGCATATATTTCATTATCACATTAAAAAGAACTTTCAAATCTTACACTATTTTTTCTTAATAACATACTATTTCCATTTAGGGTGTTATCCCCAATGTTTTAATTTTATGAAAGCATATAGCTTAAATATCAACTTGATCAAAAAACATTATGTATGTTCATTTCTTACAAGACCAATGCATAACTAACCTAGTGAAATTAGTGGGGCCCCCAAGTGGGTCTGTCTAAAAAAAATTTCATTCTAAAACATTTGACATCCCAAAATGATTTGATGAACTTCAAACATTGATTGAAAACCATTCGATCACTGAACCATCCATTAAAACTCATTTTAACTCTTTTTTGCAACTTGTCAACTTAGTGTTAGGAGGTCCTTTGACTAGCCTTAAAAACTAACCAAAACACTTGACTGAGCTCTAAAATCTAACACATTCATTCCTTTTTCTGAATACAACCCTATCAAATCTTGTCTCATGATGAAATCTCAATCAAAAGATATTTATTGTCAAATTTTCCCTCACAAAATTGCTTGGAATAAAACATATTAGAAAACCAAAAAATTCATTTAAATTTGGCTTTGAAAATAGGGCAAATAGACACCTAGGGAAACAAAAACTAGGGCATTGGTTCATTTTCATGAGGAAAATATAAATCTATGATTAGGGCTCATGATGAATAATAGCACAAAAATGGTGAGCAGTCAAAATGGGTGATTCAAATTTACAGACTGGAAACAATGGTAGAAAAGAGGCTTTTGTAAACAAAATGGACCTGGAAAAGTGTGCAAATAGATTTGTCAAGATTTGAAAATTGGTACACTTAAATTATTCTTAGAGTAGAAAACAATGGTACTATCCATTTGATCTCACCTATCATAGATTCAGAGATATGATATCACAAACATGGGTACTGATCAATTTTCCTTTCTTGAGACTAGCAAAAAGTTACAAATTGTATTTGGAATCACATTCAAAAACTAGTGAAAAAAATTTGCATAAGCTCAAAATTGAAACATAATATGTCTTTGACCTCTAGAATGTAATGAAAAATGAGATTTCTCATTTTGGTCAATTGGGTCAAAATTATAATAGGTCAAACAGGACCTCCCAAAATTTTGAACAATTAGCATCAACATGACAATAGTAAATGACCAACTTTGAGGGATTGAAAACCTAGTCAAAACATATCAAAATGACTCAAACTCTAAAACATACGATCTCTAGTATGGACACTAAATACTCCTAAAGAAAAAAGTCATGAAACATTACTAAGTGCAAGATATTCAATTGCAGACACAACCTCTTGTCATTGTTTAACAGTTAGGCAAAACTGCAAATTTAGACATTGCTCAAAATAGAACTTCATAGAATGACTTAGAATGAAAATTTATGCATCACCTAGATCCAATGAGTGCTAAGTGTTCCATTTATTCTCATGAGAGATGGATTCATGTTGAATCACTACTCATGAAATATGGGTCAATCAGTTTGCCTCAAAATTACATAGTTAAATCCTGATAGCAATATCACAAAATGACAATTTATCTTAATGGGATGAGTAAATATATTCAATGCAAGGTGTTAGAAATATTAAACACATCTTAGGCCTCAAAAGGATAACTAGGTACACATGCATTAAAAAACTCTTATAGGGCTTTATTTTTTTGAATGGTACTCAAAATTAGGGCCTCAATTTTCAGTCCCAATAGGTCCTATGACCCCTAGGGACATATGTTTCATGAAATGAATTGAAAGGGGTCATAGTTTATCCTATGAAAACTTTCAACCCATTCAAACTAACCAAATAGGTCCCTAGGGCTCCTATATCCCCTAGGGACATATGTTGTCATAAATTGCATCAAAATGGGTGATAGGTCATCCTATGACCCCATTTGACCTATTTGAACAAACCAAATAGGTCTCTTGGGGTGTTAGGAACCCTAGGGACATACATTGTAATGAAATGAATCAAAAGGGGTCATAGGTTATCCTATCACCCCTTTCAACCCATTCAATTCAAAAATAATGGGTCCCTAGGGGTCTTAGGACCCTTAGGGAGGTATATTGTTATGAAATGCATTGAAAGGACTTATGACCCCTTTTGACCCATTCAAACAAACCAAATAGGTCTCCAGGGACCCCTAGGGACATATGTTGTCCTAAAATTTGTTGAAAGGGATCATAGGTTATTGTATGACCCCTTACAAACAATTTGAACAAATCTAATAGGACCATAGGGGTCTTAGGACTCCTAAGGACATATATTGTCATGAAATGTGTCAAAAGGTGTCATAGGTTATTCTATGACCCCTAGGGACATATGTTGTAATAAAATGCATCCAAAGGGGTCTATGACCACTATCAACCCATTTGAACAAACCAAATAGATCCCTAGGGATCCTAGGACCACTAAGGACATATATTGTCATGAAATATCCTAAAAGGGGTCATAGGTTATCCTATAACCACCTTTGACCCATCTAATCAAACCAAATATGTCTCTAGGGGTCCTAGGACCCCTAGGGACATATGTTGTCACAAAATGTGTTGAAAGGGGTCATAGGTTATCCTATGACACATTTTGATGTATTTGAAGAGACCAAATATGCCCCAGGGGTCTTAGGACCCCTAGGGACATGTATTGTCATGAAATGCATCAAAAGAGGTCACAAGTTATCCATGTTGTGATGTGGAGCCTAATCAAACTTGGAGGTTTATATGACATAGTTTTCTCTCCATATTATTTCTACAAGGGTTTTTGGGTAGTGCCCCCAAGATGGGGTCAAGGGGTAGCACCCTTATATTGTAAAAGGCATCGGCTATTATTTTTCTATTATTTTAGACCTAATTTTGTAAGCAGAAAAGGCTTGTATAAAAGGCTTAGGGTTAGGGATTTTATTATGTGATGGTGATAATGTAGCTTCTTGTGGTGGTATTGAGCTATAAGGGACTACAAATTGTAATTAGATTGTAATCATTGAATAATAATAATATTAGACTTGTTGCTAGTGTATGTAGCCTAGGAATTGGGTGAACCACATTAAGTCTTAGTGTCTTGTATCCTCTTTTATGTGGTCTACTATTTTTTGGTATTAGTTATATTTGCATGTAACTATTATTTCTATCTAAGGTTAATCCTAACAAGTGGTATCAGAGCCAGATGGTCATCATTTTGTTTTTTAGCTAGACCATCATCTTTTTTGTTTTAGTGATCCTCTATATGAAGATCTCATGGTTGAGAGGGAGTCTCATGGTTAAGTGGGAGCAATGGTAGAAAAGAGTAAGCTAAAGGTGGATAGTTTAATGGGTGGAACTTTTAGTTATGGAAGATGAAAATGGATGACTATCTCTATGAAAAGGATTTACGGAAGTCGCTGAAAGGAAAACTCAAGAATTAGGGATCTATGTCAAATGATAAATGGGATATTTTAGGCAAAAAGGAACTTGGAAGCATTTGATTATGCCTAACACCATTGGTGACATTTAACATTACAAAAGTGAAGATGATGGAAGAGTTGATGGAAACCCTAGCAAAACTATATGAAAAGCCCTCTGCTTCAAACAAGATATTTCTCATGAAGCATTTATTTAATATGAAAATGATAGAAGGTGGATTTGTTGTCAATTATTTAAATGAGTTTAATACTATTACTAATTATTTATCTTTTGTGGATATTGATTTTGATGAAGAAATTAGTTCTCTCTTGATTTTGTGTTCTTTGCCTAAAAGCTAGAATGGCTTGGTAATGGCTGTGAGTAATTATGTTTCTAGATCTAGTATTTTAAAATATGATGATGTGATTGGTGTTATTTTAAATGAGGAAAGCCATAGAAAATCCTCAGGTGGATCTACATTAGGAAGTGTTTTGAATGCACAAAGTAGAGGTAAAAAAAATGAGAGAGGAAATAATTTTAGAAATTATGGAAAATCAAGAAAAAAGTCAAAGGGGAAGAGGTCTCAATCTAGAGGACTGAGAGATTGCTAGTACTGTGGAAAATTAGGGCATAAGAAGAAATATTGCTAGACTTGAAAGAATAATGAAGGAGATAAAATAAAGGGGAATAAGGAGATAAATTTGGTAAGTAATAAATCCAAAGAGGATTCTTTGATTCTATGTTTAGAAAGTGTTGATGATTTATCAGTTTTAGATTCATGTGCTTCATTTCATGCTATACCTCATAGAGATTATTTCATTGATTATGTCCAAGGGGATTTTTGGCTTGTTTATTTGGGGGATAATGAACCCTATCAGATTTTTAGAAAGGGAAAAGGTAAGCTTAAGTTGTAGAATGGGAATCATTGGCTACTACATAAGGTAAGACATGTTCCAAGGTTAAGTAGGAATTTAATTTCAATAGGAAAACTCGACAATGAGGGTTGTGTAGTTGCTTTTAATGATAAAAATTGGGAGGTTTCAAAAGGTTCCCTTATAGTAGCAAAGGTGTGAAAGTAGGCACCGTATATCTTTATACGGGTTATGTTGTTCCTTCTACTTTGATTGTTTCAAAGAAAATTAAATGTTCAAAAATAGTTGTTGTAGTTGAGTAGGGAGAACAAATAGCTATTGTAGATTCTTATATAACATTGTGGCATAATAGACTTAGGCACATGAGTGAGAAAGGTATGAAAGTACTTCATTCAAAAAAAAATTTACTGGGTCTAAAATGTGTTAATATGGATTTTTGTGAAAGGTGTGTATATGGAAAACAAAAGAGAGTGAGTTTTGTGAAGATTGGGAAGGAAAATAAAAGTGAGAGATTATAGCTTGTGCATACAGATGTGTGGGGACTAGCTTAGGTATCTTCCCTTGGTGGCTCTCATTATTATGTTACCTTTATTGATGATGCAACTAGAAGAGTATGGGTTTATTTCCTTAGATAGAAATATGATGTATTTCAAACTTTTAAGAAATGGAAATGCTTGGTTGAAAATGAGACTAGAAAGAAATTTAAATATCTCAAATTTGATAATGGTGGTGAGTATTGTAGTCATGAATTTAGAAATTATTGCTTCACTAATGGTATTCATAGATAGAAAACTATTCCAAGGACTCCATAGGAAAATTGAGTGGTTGAACACATAAATAGGACTATAATGGAGTGTGCACAAAGCATGAGGTTGAATGTTGGGTTTCCCTGACATATGTGAGTGGAGGCTATCAATATTACTATATATTTGATTAATAGGGGTCCCTCTACTCCTTTGGGCTATGGCATTATAGAGGAATCATGGGCTAGTAAGAAGATGAGTTATCCTTTTTCTCAAAATCTTTGGTTGTGAAGCATTTTCTCATATAGATTTTGAAAATAGAACCTAGTTGACAACTAAGTCAAAAAAATGTGTATTTGTTGGATATGACATTAATGAATTTGGCTATAGGTTTTGGGATTTTGAAAATCATAAAATTATAAGAAGTAGGCATGCAATATTCAATGAGAAAGTGTTGTATAAATACCTATTGCAGCAACATGAGAAGAAAGAAAATGATTATGTAGTGTTAGATGATACTCCAAAAGATGATGTTCGAGTAGTTCCTCATGATGTGAAATAACTACAACAACTAATACCATACACCCCAGTGAATGTTAGATGGTCAACAAGGCTAAGGAGACCTCTAGAAAGATTTTCTTGTTCATTGTATTCTATTTTACTTAATGATGCTAGTGAACCTAAATGTTATGATGCAGTTGTGCAGGTGGATACAAAGCTTTAATAGGAGTATGCAATGAAAGAAGAAATGGACTCTTTGCTGAAAAATAAGACATGAGATTTATTTAAGTTGCCTCCAGGAAAAAAGGCTTTAAAGAATAAGTGGGTTTATAGGTTAAAAGAAGAGGATGAAGGTAAGAAATGTTTTAAAGCTAGGTTAGTGGTAAAAGGATTTGCACTAGAAAAAGGGCATTAATTTTGATGAGGTATTTTCTACTATTGTTAAAATGACTTCTATTTGCACTTTTTTAGGTATTATGGATACTAAAGATTTGCATTTAGAGTAGCTTGATGTTAAAACAACCTTTATTCATGGTAATTTGGATGAAGAGATATATATGCACAACCAAAAGAATTTGAGGTCAAAGGTAAGGAGATTAGTGTGCAAATTGAAGAAAAGTTTATATGGCTTGAAGCAAGCACCTCAACAATGGTATCTAACATTTGATAGTTTTCTGATGAGCAGAGATATAAAAAGTGTCATTTAGATCATTATGTTTATTTTAAGAGGTTGGATGATGATAGCTACATTATTTTATGTTTATATGTTCATGATATGCTTGTAGCTACGTCTAACATGGATCACATTAAGGGGCTAAAATGCCAGTTAGCACATGCATTTGCTATGATGGATTTATGGGCAAAAAAGAAAATCCTTGGTATGAATATTTGCAGAGATAGGAAGAACAAGAAATTGACATTATCTCAAGCTAATTATATTGAGAAGTTATTGCAATGTTTCTCTATGGAGATTGCTAAAGCTATTAATACACTTTTATTTAGTCATTTGAAGTTGACTAAGGAGATGTGTCCAAAGACAATAGAAGAGGAGGATAAGATTTCAAAGGTACCTTATGCTTTAGTTGTAGGATGCTTGATATATATTATGGTATGTATTAGGCTAGACATTGCACATGTAGTCAGAGTTATTAGCAGGCATATGAGTCATCTAAGGCTTGAACATTGGAATGCAATTAAATGGATTCTCAAATATATGAGAGGAACATCCAGTAAGTGTTTACACTTTGGGGACTCTAGTACTGATTTAAAAGATTATGTTAACTTAGATTTGGTAGAGGATATTGATACCCAGGAGAGTACTACATGTTATGTATTTACTATTGTTGGGGTAGCTGTGAGCTAGGTTTCTAGATTATAAAAGGTTAATGCTTTATCTACTATAGAGAAAGAGCATGTTGTTGCTATAGTGGCTGCTAAGGGGATAATATGGCGTTAGTTCTTCTTGGAAGAATTGAGACACCTTTAGAAGGATAATTATTTGTTTATAGATAGTCTGAGTGTCATTCATCTTGCGAAGAATTCAGCTCTACATTTAAAGATAAAACACATATCATTGCAGTACCATTTCATTTAGTCAATTTTGGATGATGGATAGTTAAAGCTAGACAAGATATATATAGATGACAATCTAGTAGATATGTTTTCAAAGGTAGTGACAAGGGAGAAGTTGAATTCCTCTTTAGCTTTGGTTGGTCTTCTCAACTTAATAGAATAAAAGAACAATAGAGTCTAAGATGGTTTGCTATATTCTAGTGGGAGCTACAAGTTTAGTAGTTCTATGATTAGTCTCCAAGTGGGAGGTTATTTTTGTGGAGTTTTATTAGTATCCAAGTGAGATATTTTTGTGATGTGGAACCTAATCATACTTGGGGGTTTGTATGATGCATTTTTGTTCCCATATTATTTCTATGAGGGTTTGGGGACAGTGCCCCCTAAGACAAGGTCAAGAGGTAGCACCCCTATGGGGTCCTGGGGTAGCACTCCAAGTGCACTCCCTATTGTAGTACAAGGTGGGGTCAAGGGGCAACGCCCCAATGGGGATTTTGGCCCAAAGCCAAAAATGTCCTTATATTGTAAAAAGTGCCAGCTATTATTCTTCTATTATTTTACTCTTAATTTTGTAAGTAGGAAAAGTTTGTATAAAAGGCTTAGGGTTAGGGATTTCATTGTGTGATGGTGATATTGTAGCTTCTTGTGGTGGTATTGAGCTATAATGGATTACAAATTGTAATCAGGTTGTAATCACTAGACAATAATAATATTAGACTTGCTATTGATGGATGTAGTCCATGGATTGGGTGAACTACATTAAATCTTGGTGTCTTGTGTTCTCTCTATTGCGATCTACAATGTTTTGGTATTGGTTATATTTTCATGTACCTGTTATTTTTATCTAAGGTTAACCTTAACAATCCTATGACCCCTTTTAACCCATACAAAAAAATCACATATGTTGCTAGGTGTCTTAGAATGCCTAGGGACATTTTGTCATTAAGTGTGTTAAAAGTGGTCATAAGATATCCTAGGACCCCTTTTGACCCATTAGAAAAAAATAAATAGGTCCCTATGGCACCAAGGACTCATAAGGACATATATTTCCATGAAATGCATTCAAATGAGTCATAGGTTATCCTATGATCCCTTTTGACTCATTCAAACAAACTAAATAGGTACATAGGGGTTCTAAGACTCATATGGACATATGTTGTCATAAAATGCATCAAAAGGGGTCATTGGTTACCCTATGATACCTTTTGACCCTTTCAAACAAACCAAATACATCTCTAGGAG
Organism: Cupressus sempervirens; assembly: GCA_028749045.1. NCBI lineage: Eukaryota > Viridiplantae > Streptophyta > Pinopsida > Cupressales > Cupressaceae > Cupressus > Cupressus sempervirens. The sequence continues at coordinate 814,735,445 of CM053786.1, forward strand.
TCTTAGGACCCCTAGGGACATATGTTATCATGAAATCCATCCAAAGGGGTCATAGGTAATCCTATGACACCTTTCAAGCCATTGGAACAAACCAAATAGGTCCATATGGGTCCTAGGACCCTTGGAGACATATGTTGTTATGAAATGTGTCAAAAGGGTCATAGTATATCCTATGACACCTTTCAACTCATTCAAGCAAGCCAAATACACCCCTAGGGTTACTAGGATACCTAGGGAAATATGTTGTCATTAAATACATTGAAAGGGGTGATAAGTTATCATATGACCCCTTTTGAACCATTCAAATGAACCAAACAAGTCCCCAAGGGTCCTATGGAAAATCAAATTAGTCCCTAAGGGTCCTCTAACAAGGACTCCTATGGACATATGTTGTCATAAAATGCCTCAAAAGGGATCAAAGGTTATCCCATTACCTTTTTCTACCCATTCAAATAAATCAAATAGGTCTTCAGGGGTACAAGGACACTTAGGGACATATGTTGTCATGAAATGCATCAAAAGGTGTCATACGTTACCCTATGACCAATTTTGACCTATTCGAACAAACTAAATAGGATCCTAAGGGTCCTAGGACCCCTAGGGACATATGTTGTCATGAAATGTCTCAAAAAGTGTCATAGGTTATCCTATGACCCTTTTCAAACTATTTGAACAAACCAAATAGCTCCCTAAGAGTCATAGGTTATCCTATGACACTTTTTGACCCATTCAAACAACCCAAATAGTTACCTAAGGGTCCTAGTACCCTTAGGGACATATGTTTTCATGAATGCATCAAACTTACGACCCCTTTTGACGCATTCAGAAAGATAAAATAAGTCCCTATGGTCTTAGGACCCCAAGGGGCATATGCTTTAATGAAATGTGTTGAAAGGGGTGATATTTTATCCTATGACCTCTTTTGACCCATTCCAAAAAATGAAATAGGTCCCTATGGGTCCTAGGACTCCTAGCAACATATGTTGTCATGAAATGCACTAAAAAGGGTCATAGGTTATCCTATGACCATTTTGACCCATTTGAACAAACCAAATAGGTCCCTAGAAATCTTAGGAGCCCTAGGGACATATGTTGGCATGATTTGTGTCGAAAGAGCTCATATTATCCTATGATCCCTTTTGACCCATTCAAAATAAATAAATAGGTCTCTACTAGTTTTAGGACCCTACAGGACATATGTTATCATGGAATGCATTGAAAGGGGTCATAGTTTATCCTTTACACCTTTTCGACCCATTCAATTAAGAAAAATAGGTCCATGATGTATGTTGTCATGAAATACATTGAAAGGGGTTATAGGTTATCCTATAACCCCTTTTGAGCCAATCAAATAAACTAAATAGATCCCTAGGGGTCCTAGGACCCCTAAGGACATATTTTGTCATAAAATGCATCAAAAGTAGTCATAAGTTATCATATGATCCCTTTCAACCAATTTGAATAAACAAAATAGGTCCATAGGGGTCATAGGAATCTTAGGGACATATGTTGTCATGAAATGCATCAAATGTTGTCATAGGTTATGCTATGTCCTCATTTGACCCATTTTAACAAAACAGTTAGGTCCCTAGTGGTCCTAGGACCCTTAGGGATATATGTTGTCATGAAATACATTGAAAGGGGTCATAGGTTATCCTATGACCCCTATTGACCCATTTGAACAAACCGAAAAGGCCCCTAGGGGTCCTAGGACACCTAAAGACATATGTTGTCATTAAATGTCTTGAAAGGGGTCATAGGTTATCCTATGACCCCTTTCAACCCATCTGATCAAACCAAGTATGTGTCATGAAATGTGTCAAAATTGACCCATTCGAATAGACCAAATAATTTTTGAGAGGTCATAGGAACCTTAGGGACATATGTTTTCTTAAGATGCATCAAAAGGGGTCATAGGTTATCTTATGACCCCTTTCGACCCATTCGATCAAACCAAATAGGTCACTTGGGGTCCTAGGACCCTAGGGAAATATGTTATCATAAAATTCATTGAAAGGGATTATAGGTTATCCTATGACCCCTTTTGATCCATTTGGTTAAACCAAATAGGTCCTTAGGACTCCTAGGGACATATGTTGTTATGAAATCCATCGAAAGGGGTCATAAGTTATTCTATAACCCCTTTTGAACCATTCAAACAAATGAAATAGGTCTCTATGAGTCCTATGACCCTTAGGGACATATGTTGTCATGAAATGCATTGAAAGGGACCTCTTTCGACCCATTCAAACAAACTAAATTAGTTCCTAGGGGTCCTCCCTAGTGACCCGTAGGAACATATGTTGTCATGGAATTTGTCAATAGGATTCATAGGTTATCATGTGACCCTTAAAGACATATGTTTTCATGAAATGCATCAAAAGGGGTCATGGGTTATCCTATGACCATTTTCTACCCATTCAAACAAAACAAATAGGTCCCTAAGGGTCCTAGGACCCCTATGAACATATGCTTTCATGTAATGCATTGAAAGTGACCATTTTTTATCCTATGACTCCTTTCAACCCATTTGATTAAACAAAATAGGTCCCTAGGGGTCATTAGACCCCTAGGGACATATGTTTTCATGAAATGCATCAAAAGGGGTCATAGGTTATCTGTGACCCCTTTCAACCCATTGGAACAAATAAAATAGGTCCCTATGGGTCCTAGGACCCCTAAGGACATATGTTGTCAAGAAATACATTGAAAGGGGTCAGAGATTATCCTACAACCCCTTTCAACTCATTCAAACAAACCAAATAGGTCCCTAGGGGTTCGAGGATGCCTATAGACATATGTTGTCATGAAATGGGTCAAAAGGGGTCATAGGTTACCCTATGACCCTTAGGGACATAATTATAATATATGATTGTATATTAAATAAAATAATAATCATAATAATAATAATTTTACTATATTATATTTAATAATAATAATAGTCATATATATTACCAACTTATATTCATAAAATACTAATATATAATAATACACAATTTTCTTCACATTTCTCACATTTGCCAAATTTTGACTTCCCTCTAAAATTTGGGCATCCATTTGGGTACTCCGTATGGGCTCAGGTACCCAATAACACTTGCATACTTTTTCCAAAATATTTTATCGCTGCAAACCTGACAATCACATTTTTTGGGAACATTTTCATGGGTTTGGAGAAAAATGATTTCCTAGGGCTCATATGATTGAAAAAGTTACTATAATGTATGATTAGGTGTCCAATATTATTGTCTGAATAGGGAGTAGTAGCCATTGAAAGGATAATAGTAAGGAGAAAGATAAGAGAGTTGATCGAAGGGTTATTACAACCTCTTTGGTAAGTCATCATTTTAGAAAAGGTAGATGTATTAAATAAAATTGTATTGACTTGAACCTAAATTGTACTATTTTGAGAAGAGCACTTAGTAGACAAGAGAGAATTGATTATCCTCTTCAAAATAAAACATGAACTTTTGGTGGGAGACTTCCACATTTTGATAAGAAGCTATCCGATGATGTGAAAGAAGAAATTACATAGTTTTGACACTCTAGCTCAAGAGTATCACCCAATGCTAAAAATGTGTTGAAGTTGAGAATTGGCATCAAAGACTGCACACCACATCCTAAACATTATTTGGATGTAAGTCAAACTATGTTGTTCAAAGAATTTAGAGAAAGTCATCCAAGATTTCATATATCACAAAGGGCTTTTGAATCTTTGAAGCCATTCTATTGTGTGCCACTTAAAATTTAAAATACATGTTGTTGCAAATATCATGTCAAGTTTTCTATGCACCATGAACAATTATGCTCCGTCCATTCTACTTTGCACAGTAAAGAAATGTTGGAGAATTGTGGTCCTAGCACAAGCTTCCAAAATCATTAGGAGACTTGCTAGATCAATTTCTATGTTGTAGAGTTGATTTTTATTTCTTTTGTAGAAATGTTTGCTTAAATGAGAACTGTTTAGAATGTGGTGGCTTATTTGAGTTTGACACATGTTTCCATGTAGGGTGCAAACAAGATCTTGGGATGACAATAGTAAAAAAAATGGTATATCAAATAGTAAAATACACATTAAAGAGTGGGGGTGAGGGTTCTAGATGTGAATTGGTTGCAAAAGAAATTAGAATGGCTAATTTTATTTCAGATTTCAAGAAAAATATTTTCTACAAGTATGCAAGGCATATTCATAGGTCTCGGTGGTTGGATCAACAATTTAAAATGTGAAAGGAGACATTTTTTTCCCATTGGCACTATTATATCAATTATTGACTTTGCAAAGAACTACATATTGCAGCCTCAAAATGAGACATAATCTTAGTATTACAATTCCATTTAGAATGCTATTTTTATCTACATAACATATAGACATGCCCCTAATATTGCACAAGATAATCAGAAGATTATTAGAGAGTACCATTTCTACATAAGTGATGATAGATCTCACTCTCATGAGTTTGTACAATATTGTTTTGACAATTATTTTGATTTCTTATAGGGTAATGACATTGATATGGATAGACATATTATTTGGTTAGATAATTGCATAGGTCAATTCAAGAATGCTCGCATGTTTTATTAGTTGTATAGGATGCACATATAGAGGGGGGTGCCTCATATTAGGAGTTTTTTTGAGTCCAGCCATGGGAAAGGGGAACATGATAAAACAGGGGAATGCATGAACAAAGATCTAGTTAAGGAGAAATTGAAGATTTTAGGAGCAGAGGTTCTTGATGATTGTAGCATTGTTGATTGGTGTAGTTCAACATTACCATAGGGAGAGACACTTGATTTAGTATTAAATAGGTTCTTTTGGTTGGTTGAGGAAGGGTCCATAGGTGATAGATCATATTGTTCTACAGTTAGAGACTCATAAAAAATGTATTCATTTTGAATATCTGATTCTTGTACATGGACAATTTGGACATGATAGCTAGCTTTCTTTTGTCCTAGTTTTTTCAGTGTGATTGGGATCACTGTGAGTCAAGTGAGTGAGTGGACACATGGGCTCCACATTATATTACTCTACTATCTATCATACCCTCTATCATAAATGATGACATGGAAAGTTCACTTGAAAAAAATCATCTATCAGATCTTCTTTAGCAAGGACATATCTTTTCATTGGTTGCACCATAGGGAAATGATGAGAAATCAAATTATTGGTTAGCATGTTTTGTAATAGGTAAACTAAATCTTGTACAACTAATTATAGATGATGATGGATTCACATATCCTATTGGTTTAGTTGTTGTTGTTAGAACATGGATGTAGACATACATGCTTAGAAGGAATGAAATTCTTACATTTGAAGACTATTAGAAGCATAAAATTTTTCTCATATATTCAAATCTTATTTTAACAAAAAATGTAAAGTTGTTGAAACATCAAGGAAGACCAAAAGTAAAAGAACTTTTTACGATTACTAATTTTGATCATGAAGCCCTATTGGAGACCCTAAAATAGAGAGAGGACCCTACAGGAAGACTTGACTAGGTATATTTTCTTCTTATGTTATTTTTTTCATAATGATTTGGTAAACCAATGATTATATTTTTTAATGCAATAAGTTACAAATATTTTTTATGATATTGGAATATAGGTACATCATGAAGAGTAGCCATGCATGAAGATAAAAAATGAAATAAGGAGTAGAATGAAGAAAAATCTATTCTCTTTTTGACACTACTATTTTGGACACTATGATTTTTAATAATTGGGTATTGATGTAATAATGATGAAACACTTGAGATATTTTCAATGTAAACTTGTTGATTTAATGTAAGAAACTAAGATTTTTTACTTAATGCAATTTATGTGGAGAGACCTAAAAAATGATGATTTTAATGCATACTAATATGAAATTTGCATTGTACTCAATGCCAAAAACTTGAGATAGGTAAAAAATAATACTTTTTCCTTAATACTAACCCTAGTGACACCCTTTTTCTAGCTATAGGAAGCCTCCATAATTCACTTCCACCTCATACCAAAGAGTCTCCAAGGTGCTTTAAGTTCATTTTGAGGTCAATCTTTTGAGGTTCATAAGTTGGAGCTCAAAGGGGCTATCAATGGAACATTTAATGCTACATGACCATCATTCCAAGGCCTACAATAATCTATCTCATTTTTGAGAGATTACATTCTATTTGGATTTGACACAACAATCTTGCTAGATGCCAAAACTTGTAGTGTGCCTTAGTTTAGAGGTGCATCACTACATAACTTTGAAACTGCTAAAATTGGCATTGAATAATCAATGCCATTATCTCTAGATGGGTGGGTGAACCCTAGTGACACCCTTTTTTTGAACATGAAGAGCCTCCATCATTTTTGGCCACCCCATATTGAAGAGTCTCCAAGGTACTCTAAGTGTGTTTCGAGGTTGATATTTTGAGGGTCATAACTCAAAGTGTGTGGGGATATTGATGAAATATAAAATGCTAAATGATGTTCATGTCAAGGCCTATAATAACCTATCTCATTTCTAAGAGATTGCTTTCCATTTGGATTCAACATAGCAATCTTGCTCGATGTCAAAACTCAGAGTGTGCCTCAGTTCATAGGTGCATCACTACATAACTTTGAAACTATTGATCTTGGCATCAAATCATCATCACCATTAGCTTTGGATGGGTGGGTGAACCATCATGACACCATTTTTCTAGCCATGGAGAGGATCCATTATTCACGGCCACCCCATACCGAAGAGTCTCCAAGGTGCTCTAAGTGCATTTTGAGTTAAATCTTCTGATAGTCATAACTTGGAGCTTGTGGGTGCTATTGATGAAACATTGAATGCTAAAAGAAATTAATGTCTAGGTCTATACTAAATTATCTCATTTCTAAGATATCACATTCCATTTGGATTTGGCACAACAATCTCACTTGATACCAAAACTTGGAGTGTGCCTCAGTTCATAGGTGCATCACTATATAACTTTGAAACTGTTGATCTTGGCATTGAATAGTCAGTCTCACTAGCTCAAAATGGGTTGTTAAACCCTAGTGACACCCTCATTCTAGTCATAGAGAGCCTATATCATTCACAATAACCCTATACCAAAGAGTCGCCAAAGTGCTCTAATTGTGCTTCAAGGATGATCTTTCAATGGTCATAACTCAGAGCTCATGGGGCCTATCAATGAAATGTCAAATGCTATGAGATGGTCATTCTAAGACCTACAATAACCTATATAATTTTTGAGAGATATCATTATGTTTGGATTTGGCACAACAATCTTGCTTGATGCCAAAACTCATAGTGTGCCTTAGTTCATAGGGGCATCACTATGTAACATTGAAATTACTGATCTTGGCATTGAATCATTAGTAAAATTAGCTCTAGATGTGTAGGTGAACCCTAGTAAAACCCTTGTTGTAGCCATGAAGAGCCTCCATCATTTGTGTCTACCCTATATCAAAGAGTCTCCAAGGTGCTCTAAGTGTGTTTTGAGGTTGATCTTCTGAGGGTCGTAACTCAAAGCTCATGGGGGCTATTGATGAAATATTGAATTCTATAGGATAGACATGCCAAGGCCTATAATAACCTATCTCATTTCTGAGAGATAACATTATATTTAGGTTTGACACAACAATCTCACTCAATGCCAACACTCGTAATGTACCTCAGTTCATAGGTGCATCATTGCATAACTTTGAAATTTTTGGCTTTGGCATCAAATCATCAATGCTATTCACTCTAGATGGGTTGGTACAACCTAGTGATACCCTTGTTCTGGCCATGGAGAACATCCATCATTCGCAACCACCCCATACTGAAGGGTCTCTAATGTGTTCTAAGTGCATTTTGAGGTCAATCTTCCAAGGATCATAACTCAGAGATCATGGGGGCTATTGATAAAAATTTGAATGCTATAGTAAAATCATGCCAAGGTCTACATTAAGCTATCTCATTTTTGAGAGATCACATTTCATTTGGATTCGGCACATTGATCTTACTCGATGCCAAACCTTACAGTGTGCCTTAGTTCATAGGTGCATCATTGTGTAACTTTGAAACTACTAATCTTGGCATCAAATCATTAGCATCATTAGCTTTGGATGGGTGAGTGAACCCTAGTGACACTCTTGTTCTAGCCATGAAGAGCCTTCATGGTTTGCGACCACCCCATACTGAAGAGTCTCCAAGGTGCTTTAAGTGCATTTGGGCAAGTGAACCATAGTGACATCTTAAAGAATTTTAGAGATCATTTCAAATTAAACATTGCATCAAAATTTGATAATAAAGGTTGTTAAAGTGTTATTCACAAATTATTTCATTTGAATCAAATATAACAATCATGATCAAAATAAATGATATTTCATAAACATAAACAATACACATGATTCACAATAAATTGAATAATACTATACTAAATTAATATGTATATCATTGTGCACATAAATGAAAAATATATATATCAAAATACATGCATCTATAGAAAAATTATACAAATATATATCAAAGTTTATGTATACATAGATAAATTATGCAAATATATATCAAAATACATAGATCCATATACAAAATGTGGCTGATCATGCCATCAAAATGTTTATAATATCAATGTTTTTGTATACATTTTGGCATATCCCATCTCAAAATTTCTTATGACACATCCTTTGATAACTATACTATCCTATGCTGCTAGTGGATGATCAAAATGCAGCCTTTTCACTACACTTGGTAGATTAGATGCCTCCTACATAAAAAGAAGAAGAAGGAAAACCCAAAGATATACTACTAAGTTTATATGATTCTCTTTATCTAACATTGAATTACTTAAATCAATAATGATATTTTTTTAATGAAGACTTATAGTGTTAAACTTTCATCATAAATACCTCTCTCATTGACCTCTTATGCTAGTCAAAAGTCCTCTCATATGTCCTCAGCAATGCTTGAACCTCATTGATCGTGGCTTGTATATGTTCAAGTATGTTTGTCAGATGAATCTACAACTTACACTATAACCTTATAATTCATAGCATACTAAATTTATAACATATAATCAAGAATTCAAACTAGAACTTAGCTTTGTTGACTCCTCCTCTGGATATAATGGTTGCATCAAGAGAGATACAAAACTTTTACATCTAGCATCTTGTGCACTAGGTGTTTCTTATGAGATACAAAATACTAGTTTATAATATTAAAAAAATTAGTTTTGAATTTATTTATGAAAATAAGGAAAATAAAAAATAAATGATACTTACATATATGATGGGGCTCTCACTACGAATGGAAGTGCTTGAGGGTCTATGACACTGAATCCACCTAGACTCATCACCAATAGCCATGCCCTGTATAATAAAGAGTTTAATTAAATTTTATTACCACAAAATTTTTGTAAGAATGCATTCATATCTAATCACTTTAAAGCACCTAATTACCTTTCACTTGTCAATGGTTGTGCCTCACCACCCCGCACTCTACCCCCCATTAACAGGTGATACCTGGAAGAGAAAAGAAAGATTAGAAACCATATATGTTCCAATATCAAATAGAAAAATAATGAGAACACAACATAAAATACCATAGATGTCTCAAGGCCAAATGAAATAGCCAAGAGCATGACATTATCAACCTATTTGAGCTCCTCCTTAGTCTTCAACTAAATATGAATGAAGATCACATACATGTATAAGTCAATGTGGGTTGAAATTACTCTATTATAATGATTAACTTTAAATTACATATGTCATAAAAAAAAAATCTATACATATACAGACAAATAAGGATTCCATGCCTCTACATGCCCCTCCTCTCTCACATTAGGGTGTGTAGCCTTTGTACAGACATTTGGTGTGTCCTTCTCAAATAAAAACTAATATTCTAAAAGATCACCTATCACTAGTACATTCTAGGTCATTTTTCGACCATTATTGGTCAAAATTTTGACCAAATCTTGACCAAGTTTGACCAACCCATTGGTCAAAAATTTTATGGTCAAAATTTTGACCAACCTACTGGTTGGTTGAAATTTTGACCAATACATTGGTCGAAACCTTTAAAACATGGTGGCACAAGTTCTGCCTAGCATTGGTCAAAAACTGCCCAGTATTGGCCAAAATTTTGATCAATGATTGGTCAAAAATAGCCAATCATTTGTCAAAATATTGACCAATGCTTGGTAGAAAATTGCTAGGCATTGGTCAAAATTTTGAACAACGATTGGCCAAAACCTGCCAAGCATTGGTCAAAATTTTGACTAATGCTTGGTAGAAAATTGCCAAGCATTGGTCAAAATTTTGACCAATGATTAGTCAAAAATGGTCAAGCATTGGTCATAATTTCAACCAATTCTTGGTAGAAAATTTCCAAGCATTGGTCAAAATTTTGACCAATTCTTGGTCAAAATTTTTTTTAGGCCTACACTTGTTGAGGTCTACTTCAACAATGGCTCTTCTTGTGAATTCAATAATAGAGGCTCTTAACTTTAGTTACAGTAATGATATGGGTGATGCACAACTACCTCTTGGATTCATGTTCCATCCCACTAATGAAGAGCTCATAACACATTATCTCATTAGAAAGGTTTTCGACAACAATTTCACAAGAAGGGCCATTGTTGAAGTGGACCTCAACAAGTGTGAGCCTCAGGGAGGGTTCAATTCCCTCCTTTATTATTCACTATGCGTATAATCCCACACAGCCATTTGATCTTGAATGATGATATGCACTGATTGCTAAGTGTCTATGTTGAATGCTCCAAAACCATCCATTTCATGCCTTCAACTATACACAATGTCTTTCTAGTTTCTTTCTACTCACATGCCCATTTCATTTCATATGATCATCTAAAAATTGTGTCACTTTAAGCTCTCAACTATTTCCTCTTGATTGATCATCTCATAATTGTTGAATGAGAGCTTTAGGATAAGCTATAGGCATCCATCAAAGCATAAAGGATTTTGTCAAATAGTGTAGATGAAGTAGTAGCATTTGCCTTGGGAGACATGCTTGCAAAATGGAAGCATAGATAAGGCATGTGAACTATTTGACAGGATGCTTGAATGTAATGTGGTCATCAAAAGCCATGGTTACTAGATATGCACAAAATAGATATATTGACAGAATATATATTTTTAAGTTGCAACTACCCTGGTAGACATGCATGCAATATGTGGAATCATAGGTAAGGCATTTCAACTATTTTATTGATTGCCTCCATGAAATGTCATCTAATGGCAAGCCAATATTGCGGGATATGTAAATTGATTTGTTGAATATATCCAGATGATGTAGTGACATTCTTGTTACTGCAACCAATGCCACATATCTATAAAACTAGGATTCCAACTCTTGTTGAGGTTGTAAATTATGTTGAACATAGTCTCAAGCCATAATAGTTTTCTATCTACCAAAATTAGAAAGAGAATCATACAAACTTGTGCGAGCTCTTTGTATTTTCTTTGTTATGATATTCACAAAAACGATGAGAAACAAAACTCTAAATAAGTAGGCAAGATCTTCATGTGCTCTACACCCCACAAGTAAATCTACTCTAATAAAAGAGGCAATAAAAAACCAATTCACTTTGCATTTGTAACCTTGGGCAGGCTCTTAGCAACATGCTTGCATTGAACCTTTGACGTAAAGGAGAAATAGACAAGCTCATAACCCTCAGGAAGGCTTTCTTAGATAAGAAGTTTTTGAGTAGACACAAATCCTCAATAATGCTGCTGCTGCGATTTTCTTGTTTAAATCCAAACAAAGTTGTATTATCTTGGGTAGAGGAGACTAGTGTTTTTTGTGGTTAAGGATCCTTTAGGTCAGTAGAATCACATGCAAACTAGTTGTGACATTGCAGTAAGAAAACTGTAATAAGATCTAGGAGCTCACCTAGTGATTAGGGCTTGAGACTAGACACTGCATGAAGCATTCATAGGCATTTGAGTCTGAAGTGTCACCAGCACAAAATCAAACTGAAAAGGGAACCTGGCAAATAAAATTAAATAAAAATAGTCCTCTTGAGTAAATATCAACATTGTATGAACAATACCATTATAGTGCACTATACTTGGTACAAATATATGGTTGGCTAAGTCCCATGACATAATGCTAGTTTCTAGGTATGTCAATATGCCTACTTATCGAGGTATATCATTTTCTTATGGTTAAAGGGCAATCTACTAAAAAAATTTAAAACCACTTTTTAAAAATTCACAAAGGTATAAACCCATTCATCTCTTAAGGTAATGCTCTTACTACCATTTCACCCCCAGTAAATTTGTTGTAAGTTCCCAAGTGACGATAGCTATAGCATTAGTAGGGAAAGATCTCACCAATGTAGGCCCCAAGCTAGCATATAATCCTCTAAAACCAAGTTCTCTATAAATCTACAAAACATAGAATTGGGAAATGGTTTCATGCTCATTAATATGAGCACTTATTGCTTTTAAATTCATCTATTGGTTATCTAAGACTACTTAGTAGAATAGATCCTAGACAAAAAGATAGAAGCTAAGTCCTGTGGTATTTGAATATTTAAATTTTAATCTTTTAATTAGAACATTCTATATACCCACTATAAAATAAGCATGGAGACAACTCCAACTCCTGCTTCTATAAAAACTGTAGAAGAATAGTTGACAAATTGAGAAGACTAGGAATTCATTTGGGGATTCATCTTATCATGAATACTAATAAGTGAAAGCATATGATAATGATTCAATTCATAAGTACTGAAGAAAATTTCATTTCCAATAGACTCCTTAAAAAATATAGTTAGGCCACCATGAAACAAACCTTGTACCTAGAAAATTATGCACCAATGAAACAATCAAATAGTATCTTGTATAATGAAGGATACCATGTGAAGCATTTATATTGCATGTCTACAACTACATACCAAATAGTAACAACAATTTAACACCTTACCCTTTCATTTCTAAGAGTTTGCAGTGCATAGTCTAGAGGCCCAACATATATCTACTGATGCTTTTTCAATTGCTTATTGTCATTCTCCTGAACTTACAATCTACATTGCAAAACAACAAATAGTCAATGGTATGGAGTCTAGAGTTCAATTTATATACATACAATAGATACAAAGTCTAGTTCTTGTTACCTTTATCAACTCTGTTGGGCACAGTACAAAACTTATTAATGCTCCACCAAAAGCCGTAGAAGGAACAACAATCTAAAATTTGGGCTTGCTGCTGCCAGGATCTCCTCCCTTCCAAAGAACCACCATGACAAATATGATCACATCAGGACCGCATACATAAGCTACACACTACAAAGAGGAAAAAGTACATCAAACAGTCACCAATATGCCTATGAAGATAAATCAATATGCCTACTTATCTAGGTATATCATTTTCTTACGGATAAAGGACAATCTATTGAAAAAGGAAAAGACCACTTTTTACAAATTCACATAGGTATAAACCCATTCATTGTAGGAAAGTAGAAAGAAAATCTAAAGTACTAGTGATGCAAACAAAAGTATCTAGCATCCAATCAAGAAATTCACCTTGAACATCCATTGAAGTTGCTCAACGCACTCCATAACAAGTTGTTGCTGTGCTAAAACTTTTCTACTCTTCATAATTCTTACAATTGACGCACCAATTGCATAACATCTATCTTTATCCACATCCTTAATCACCTTTTTTTTCCTCATCCACTGGTTAAGAATTGGACCTACATTAGAGATTTTGGTGCTTGATCATAATAATAAGTGATTTGATAAGTGATTCATTCTACCATACTTAGACGCGAGTGAATTGAACACATTGTGCAGAAATGAATACAAGATAGTATAGAATAATTGGTGATAGAAACTCATACAATATCAACCCCATGTTTATCAGCATGTGTAGTGAACACTAGCACAATACTAAGGATTACAAATGTTAGAGGAGTAGTATCTGATATCTAGAAGAGCTTAGGGTTTTTCTTACTCTGTCAGATCAACACACAAGAATGAAAAAATAGATCAACACAATATTAGACATCAGTCATTCCATGTTGCTTCTTCTTGTCGTTATGAAGGCTAGGTATTATATGGATAGAAAAATGAAAGACAATCATGAAGTTATGTTATAATACTGACAATTTGACAAGTGATGAGTAGAAAAGTGAGAAAGCATATTCCAAGCACTATGGTCTCTCACCTCCGCTACACATCGATACAATTACAAGAAGACAATAAAAATAAGTTGGCAATATACTTTATTCAAGAACAAATTCTTTACTCAAGATGTATTCAAATCATGAGGTTGCTGACTCATTGCATATAAACATACCTTGTGATTTTGTCCCCATACTGATCTCATGGCAGACACCATGTCTATCTTTGTAGTAAAATGTTGAAGACCAAGAATGCCTTTTAGTTGTTGGAGAGGAACAACAGTGGATACTCTAGCCATGAAACCCATGACAGTTGCATGTGATAGAAACTCTATAATGAATCCCAACCTATAATAGAATCATAAATGATGTGACACATACTATTAGTGACCAAAATCCAACTATTTGGCTCCACTGAAAAAGATTCTAGTGTTGTCCATGAACTTTAAATAGTTATATAAATCAATATGACTTTCTCATGCCATCCCAAATAAGCAGAATTACATAACTAAAAATAGAAATATGGGACTTGTTAAAACCATTGAATTACACGAGTTTTAGTGCAAGCCTCCCACTCAATTATGTATAGTAACATGTATCTTCTCTATAAAAGAAGAATCCTATGAAGGACAAACATTGAGAGGCTTGCATAGTGACATTATTGCATTATTAGACATGAAAGTCATCAACCTAAAAATGCCCATTCTTGCTTGAAAAATCCCAGCAAAGAATGTTGCAATTAGGACCAAGTGCAAAGCCAGTTGAGGATTTTGTGTTGGGGAGATGCCCTTGGAAATCAATGATCCTATAAGAAGCGACACAATCACCAATGATCTATAAGATGGTTTATAGCCTCTTCCAAATCACCTGAGAAACTCTGAGATTAGAAACTCTGAGATTAGAACAAATGCAAAAGGTAATCTATGTGATACCCTTCCAAAAATAATATATGACAGCCACTCTACAAATTCTATTAGCAAAGAGTTATGTCATTTGACTTTGCCTCCATTTCTTTGCCCTTGGCTACTTGGGTAGAATCTCATTGCTCTTCAGTTACTTCAACAGAGGGATTTCCCATCTGTTAGTAACTACATATGTTAATTAAGGAGTTGATGTTAACAACATCAATCATGTAGAAGATCCAAAAGCAATACTAACTCAGACTCAGAATGTACAATGACATACATATTTTAGTTTTCAATAGAAAATATTATCAATCAAAGCCTTACTTTCTATGGGGGGTCATTGTCTAGTTCAACAACTCCTTCATTGTCAAGTTCAATGTCTGATTCAACAATCTCATCATCACTGACATTTTCTTCTAGCACTTTTGGTGTAGTGCTTGAAGTACCAAATTGTTCATCCAGATCTATATCATAATTAGTTTCATCCTCGAAAGTACTTTTTTGGAGCACATTTTACAGAAATTCAGTTAAAAAAACTACAAACATTTTTGATTCTCATGAACATTA
This sequence comes from Cupressus sempervirens, assembly GCA_028749045.1. Classification (NCBI taxonomy): domain Eukaryota; kingdom Viridiplantae; phylum Streptophyta; class Pinopsida; order Cupressales; family Cupressaceae; genus Cupressus; species Cupressus sempervirens. The sequence continues at coordinate 814,750,997 of CM053786.1, forward strand.
TAATTTAGATCGATATAAATCTCCATAGAAACTGATAAAATTGATTCAACACATGCTTTCTTTGTTACAATTCCTACCTACAACTCCTTGTAATAACACTAGTGAATTCTTAGGTGACTTGTTAAAACCATTGAATTACACGAGTTTTAGTGCAAGCCTCCCACTCAATTATTTACAATAACATGTATCTTCTCTATAAAAGAAGAATCCTATGAAGGAAAAACATTGAGAGGCTTACATAGTGACATTATTGCATTATTAGAAATGAAAATCATCAACCTAAAAATGCCCATGCTTGCTTGAAAAATCCCAGCAAAGAATGTTACAATTAGGACCAAGTGCAAAGCCAGTTGAGGATTTTGTATTGGGGAGATGCCCTTGGCAATCTAAAAATAGAAATATGGGACTTGTTAAAACCATTGAATTACATGAGTTTTAGTGCAAGCCTCCCACTCAGTTATGTACAGTAACATGTATCTTCTCTATAAAAGAAGAATCCTATGAAGGAAAAACATTGAGAGGCTTGCATAGTGACATTATTGCATTATTAGACATGAAAATCATCAACCTAAAAATGCCCATGCTTGCTTGAAAAATCCCAGCAAAGAATGTTGCAATTAGGACCAAGTGCAAAGCCAGTTGAGGATTTTGTGTTGGGGAGATGCCCTTGGCAATCTAAAAATAGAAATATGGGACTTGTTAAAACCATTGAATTCCTACTAAAAATAGAAATATGGGACTTGTTAAAACCATTGAATTACACGAGTTTTAGTGCAAGCCTCCCACTCAATTATGTACAGTAACATGTATCTTCTCTATAAAAGAAGAATCCTATGAAGGAAAAACATTGAGAGGCTTGCATAGTGACATTATTGCATTATTAGACATGAAAATCATCAACCTAAAAATGCCCATGCTTGCTTGAAAAATCCCAGCAAAGAATGTTGCAATTAGGACCAAGTGCAAAGCCAGTTGAGGATTTTGTGTTGGGGAGATGCCCTTGGCAATAAATGATCCTATAAGAAGTGACAAAATCACCAATGATCTATAAGATGGTTTATAGCCTCTTCCAAATCACCTGAGAAACTCTGAGATTAGAACAAATGCAAAAGGTAATCTATGTGATACCCTTCCAAAAATAATATATGACAGCCACTCTATGAAATCTATTAGCAAAGAGTTATACCATTTGACTTTGCCTCCATTTCTTTGCCCTTGGCTACTTGGGTAGAATCTCATTGCTCTTCAATTACTTCAACAGAGGGATTTCCCATCTGTTAGTAACTACATATGTTAATTAAGGAGTTGATGTTAACAACATCAATCATGTAGAAGATCCAAAAGCAATACTAACTCAGACTCAGAATGTACAATGACATACATATTTTAGTTTTCAATAGAAAATATTATCAATCGAAGCCTTACTTTCTATGGGGGGTCATTTTCTAGTTCAACAACTCCTTCATTATCAAGTTCAATGTCTGATTCAACAATCTCATCATCACTGACATTTTCTTCTAGCACTTTTGGTGTAGCGCTTGAAGTACCAAATTGTTCATCCAGATCTATATCATAATTAGTTTCATCCTCGAAAGTACTTTTTTGGAGCACATTTTATAGAAATTCAGTTAAAAAAACTACAAACATTTTTTATTCTCATGAACGTTATAATTTAGATCGATATAAAACTCCATAGAAATTGATAAAATTGATTCAACACATGCTTTCTTTGTTACAATTCCTACCTATAACTCCTTGTAATAACACTAGTGAGTTCTTAGGTGAGAATAAAGTTAAATATGGGAACCAATTTTTATTTAGAAAACCAACTAATACAGTGCAAAATTTACACAAAAGAAAACTTCAAAAGTACAAATACCAACAAAGATGTTTGGGACTCAACTTTGGAGTACAAGCATATGATATTAAGATATTTTATAAACTATAATTCTAATATAAACCTGCCTGCTAAATCATAATATGCTTGTTTGCCTCAAAAACACACAACTGAATCCTAATAGTAAGATCACAATTTGAATTCTTGTATAAAATATCTCCTATTTATCAAGCTTCAAATATCTTAATCTTTTTCTACTTTACTTCTTCTAGTAATGCTTGAGAATTCAATGGGACTTAAATGTTTCAATTTGAAACAAGTACAAATTTCCTGATATCTAAGTGTCCAAGTCATTTACTATAGTCTACACTAATGCAATGTCTTTGTTCCTCATATATTTTGCCTAAGAAATTAATTAAACTAACTAATTAAATATCAAATCGTATCGATATTACTAATATTCTTTCATTCCATTACTGAGTTTCTTTCATTCCATCTGTCCCATATGATGATTATCAGGAGAATTTTCCAATAGAATTTAAAGGTTTTCTTTCAATTTTCAATGTCTCTCCTTCTATAAGGGACTTAGTAAATTTGGACAAGGTCCTTTCTAGGTTCAATTATTTTCACAAAGAGGTACATGAGAAAAAATTGGTCATTAAGGAGGGGTTCCAGATACTTCTACGTTGTGAAAATAGTATTAAATATTTAAGTTATTACAAGCTCAACACAGTAACCACATGTACACTTAGCTAGTTTGCTAAAGTCTTGATTCCCAATTAATGGGTTGCATTAAATGCAAGCATGCCGCAATTGATCTTAATAGTAGCATTACTAATGATTTTTTGTATTGAAATCATAGATTGGTGAAGCCAATGGAAAGAGCTATTTATTAACAAATTTTTAACTAAAATTAAGTATTATTGAAACTCATGGTAAAATCATTCAAGTTACTAGATGAAACTTATTTTGTGAGCCTGTATATTTGAGTTTTAGAGTTTTGCCACACAATTCTCCATCATCATATATTGACCATATCAACTTCATAAAAAATTTATAAAACTGTGGTACTTGGTAAATAACATTCATTCCTTTGCATTTTCTTCATCTTCTACTTCATTCACATTGACTGTGAAAGCGTACTCTTGATCACACCCAAGCTATCAATCACACATGAAATATACTATATAAGTCTTCTCTCCAAGCTTTGAAGGTGCAGTAAACCCAAGCTTGAATTTAGTCTTCCTTTGGAGAAATACCCTCTTAATGGCTAGTAGCTAATTGCTTTTTAAATCCCCAATTACTAGCCACTATACTTCTTGCTTTTCTTTGGGATACCTTGGTGCATCAACTAGACCCAACTCATTTCTACCTTCAAGATCTCTTTCTAGAGTGACCTACACTATTATATTCTCTTGAGCCCTCACATCATCATTGTCAACTATGTCATATGCCTAATCAATGTTTGGGAAGTGATTACAAAAATGAGCAATGTCTAATAGCTGTAAATATGTCATTTGTAACAATTCATGCCTTTCATCATCCTCCATCTCAACTAAATCAAAAATAGTTTCAATGCTTTTCCCTAGATTTTCATGGCACTTCTTAGTAAGTTCCTTGGTGAAATGTGGAAGTTGTATTAGGATAAAATCATGGTCCCAAAGACCTTGTGTAACCATTTGGCTCAATTCCATTGTTGCAAGAGCTAGATTGAACCAACCATTACCAGAAATAACATCCACCATAGCTTGAAGAAGCTGGTTAGCAAAAAGAAGCTCGATGATCTTGTGTTAGGTTGCTAGCTATGGCATGCCTTGAAAAGTAAGCTTACAACAATGCATTTTCCTTTACATGTGGATCGATATATTTTGGTTTGTTAATAGCAAACTTTTCATGATTTATCAATTTTCGTATTGTTTCTTCTTCACATGGCCATATGGGAAGCTGTGAATACTCTAACCAATACCCTATGACCAAAATAAAATTTGCAATTAGCCATTAACCCAACAAACTTCTGCACCTTGGAACAAAAAAGCAACTAAAATCACCACCCAATCTTCTACAACCTCCACAAGGTTATACAAGGCTTGGATCACCTTACAAGAAAGACCTTACTAAGGTTTTCTATTGCTGCTTTAAGTCACAGACCCAACACTTCATGAAATGTTGCAACTCTTCTTCTTCTCACTTATACAACCCAAACATCATGCACCAACCTTGGCACAAGGTGATCAAGAAACCCCAACCTTCCTAACATCCAAGGGAACCCAAACAAACATCAACACACCCAAAACAAATCAGGTATATGGCAGACCTATTGTTACCAGTCATAAGGTAAATTGCAACACTTGATTCTTATACCATACACACAACCAAGAATACAATTGGATCCTCTAGGACTCCCAAGAACCAAGGATAGTTTGGAACAACTCCTATATGACCAAAACAAGGTGTAACAAAGGTTGGAAACCCTATCAACCACTTACCAAGAAAACTGTTGCAACCAACCAAACAAGCACTTAGGTTTCTTAGCACTGTTTTCTACCAATAACTCAAAATGTTTACAAAAGGACTAGGAAAACAAAAGACAAATTCAAACACCCTTTTCAAAGTGCCAAAAGACTCCAAAGTTTCAAAACCTAACTCCACTCAAGCATACCCTAACCTTAATCTTGTACACATGCCTAATTAGCAACTTTAGGCTTGGTCTACAATGAAAAGGTTAAAAATATGGGTGCATGGATCAATTCTTCAACTTTAGTGTGTCCTCCTAGTCAAATTTAAGATGCCTTGCCTCCACACCAAGTCCCAAGTTCCTTTGATCACTCTAACTCATCAAATTACAAAAACAAGGTCTAATACATGGGTCTTATTAGACCTAGGGCTTGCTCTTAAAAATACTTGCTGCAATCTCCTACCTCTAGGCTTTTGACATTTGATAATACAATGCCCTAGTTTTCTCCGTACCAAATAGGAGAAAATTCCAACAATGGGAATTCAAACTAGAGCCATTCCTTTGGTCAAAACCCTTATTTTGAAGGTTTCACAAGCTACACGGAAGAAAAATATATAACTTGCAAATGAAATTAGATCTCTCCTTGAAATGAATGTCAAAACTTCATAAAATTCAACCTCCAACTTTTCAATGCAAAACAACCACTGTACAACCTTCAGGAGTCCATACAGTATGGAAAAATAGTCAAAAAGGCCCAGAAACAATAGATTTTATTAATTTAAAAATAAGTACAGTGGTTAATAAACCAATACCCTACGACCAAAATTTTGAAGGAACAATAATGTGCAATAATACTTCTTGATGTATAAATTGGGTCTTAAAAAAATCAATTTACTTTGGGGAAAGTACTTATTTGGTTTTGAATACTAATGTCATGGAGTTCATTTCAAATCATATAGTGTCTTTTCAAGTGACATACCATGTGTTCCTTTTCTTTTCTAACAAAATTGGGTTTTCAGATCTTCATTTAGGAATGTACTTCATATCTATTTGGTGGATATTCCAACTATTATTGGAAACAAGTGCTGTCAACATTCTAATCATAATTATCTTTGCAACTAGAGCAAAGATTCCTCAATCTTCAATTTGTTGCTCTTTAGCTACTAATCTTGCTTTATGCTTGTCAATTAAAACATTATTTTTATACTTGATCTTAATACTTTTTATAATCAATGGCTTTCTTTCCAATGTCTATCTCTCGACTCAACACATTTTTTCATTTTTCTTTCCTTCTTGCTTCATCATAAATACTTGGTTCACAAGTTCTTATGATGTTCTTCTTGCTAAGATTATGAAGTGAACAATGAATTTCAATCTAGATAATCAATTTCTTCTCTTCCTTCTATAGATTCAATGGGACTTTCAGAGTTTAGCTCAACTTTTTTGGGTAATTGTGATGATATGTAGTGCACTATAAATTTTCTCTTCAATGAAAGGATTAGCACCTCTAATTTTCAAATGGCAATCAACCAGAATTAGTTGACAATCTAACCTTAAAAATACATTTTATATCAAATTCCAATCACAGTTAAAGACATTTAGCTATTGGAAAATGGCAAGATTATGTCTTATTTCAAATATGGAATAAAGTGGGCAAGAAATGTGGAAGAACGTTAACGTTTTATCCACCAAAACATGAGTAAAATTGTATAAAATGAATGTATTTTTAAAAATAATGTCAATTCCCTTCAAAAGAAATATTTCGCATGCAACTTACTTGTTGAAGATGTTTCAAGTTCAAAAAATCTTTAATCAAAGATCCACAATAGTTGGAAGCTTTGACCTGTCTATTAGCTATGGCTTGGCCTATAGCAACCAGAAATTCATTAGTATATGCATCTCAACATTTGAAAAATACATCAAGCAATTTAGGTCAATTCCAGTCTGTAAATTAACTAGCATTTGTTTCTTCTTTAACATATTCAACAATCAAGTACAAGGTTTTTTACTTTGGACATTGCCCTGATGAGCATTCCCTTACAATCAAATTTACTTGCTTTGGCATTGTAGTTTGCATCAAGGAGAACATTTGATGATTTCAAATCACAGTGAATGATAGATGGATCGCAGTGCTCCTACAAATACTTCAGCACTATGTAATATTTAGGACATAATGACTTTAGATTATGTTGCACTATCTTTATTTTTACAAAAGAAAAACACGAAGAATCTTCTCTTGGCTCAAATCATTATCACTATTGGCTCAAACCATTTTCACTGAAACTAAATAAATAGGCATTAGAAAAGAGATAAAACAATGCCAAAACAAAGGATGGTCTATTTAGAAGTTTTAATAGCCCATAACTGCTTTAGGAGGCTTATTGAACCTATTTAGAATTGAAAGTGAATAAAAATGGGATAAGGTTAGGAATTGAAAGAGAATAATAAATGAGTATAGAATCTCACTTGAAAACAAATATAACTAAAGATTTAATGTGATGAAGAAGACTGGAAAAGAAAATACCAATCAATAGAGAAGATTAGGATGTAATGATCGTGTGGACAAAAATAAAATCAACCCATTAATCTTCCCATCAAAATAAATTCTAAACAAACCCTTGTAACCGCTTCTAACTATTTTTGTTAACACCACAATGAACAAGAAAATTGACTATGTGGAAAACAAGAAAACTCTTTGACAGGAATCTGTCTCTAGACAAAAAAACCAAAGTTGTTATGTGTTTTCCACAGCTCCATATATTTGTTATAATTATTTGTTGTTGCATAAAAAATTTGAACTATTAATGTCAGATAGAAATGGTAGATTTATTCTGATCCATGGAATGAATCTCAAAAGAGGCATTGACTACTAAATCAACAATCTCAACAGTAATTTATTGACAAAAGATGCAGGGATGTAGGGTTTCATAGATGGGAACATGGGTTTAAATTTGGAGATGGCAGAGGGATAGTGGGTGAACAATGGTGGAGCAATGGTAGGGGTGGTGCTACTATATAATATAACATCTTTGTGAGTTTTCATTAAGGTGGCATTCTTATTAGAAGTGGTTAAATTATGTTACAAATTCTAAGGGAAGTGCTTACCAATTTGTTACCAATCTAGCCTTTGACATTAATCGAAAGGACTCAATTGAGACTGAGCTCTGCTACCACTTGTTACAAATGTTGTTGCCATTACACCAAAATATCAAACTATTAGTGCTCGATAAAACTAGACTTATAAATGTTGGCATAAAGTTATTTTCCATTAGTGACAACACTCATCTCATAGTTCAAACCGAGCACTGAAGACACAGTTTAAACCGAGCGTCGAAGATACAGTCCAAACCAAGCGTCAAAGACACAGTTCTAACCAAGTGAAGATGCACTTAGTGTTAACCAATTGAAGATGCACTTAGTGTTAACCGAGTGAAGATGCACTTAGTGTTAACCAAGTGAAGATGCACTTAGTGTTAACTGAGTGAAGATGCACTTAGTGTTAACCAAGTGAAGATGCACTTAGTGTTAACTGAGTGAAGATGCACTTAGTATTAAATGAGTGAGGAAGGACTCAGTGTTAACCGAGATCAGGAGGTTAATGAAGAAGTTAGTTTCTACTGAGTGACACTATATCTACCAAGTCACCAATGGTTACCGAGTTCCAAGCATCGTTGTATGACTAGTATGAACCGAGCCCCTACCTCTACCGAGTGCATGATGATGCCGAGTAACACAGTGGATGCCGTGTATCAGAAGGTCATCAAGTCTATCTGAAGAACCCGAGTTTAATTTACTATTTGGCCGACTCAGTTATATTTTGTTTACTTGTGTTTGGCCGACCTTGCATGAATAATTATTGGAATGGTATATATATGTAATGTATTATATCATTCAATAGATATACAAGATATAGAATATTGCACAAAAAAAAGGACATAAGATATGATATGTGAAGTGGAATATATGGAATTATGATAATGGGAATTCATCAGCAGTAAAGAATACTTAGCAAGGTCTACAAGGAGCAAAAATGATTTCATCAATCACAGAAGGTGATCTACAATAAAGAATCTAGTCAAGTTGTAAGTTGATCTGTTGGTTCATCCTAACAGGTGAATCATTCTTGTAAATCCTTTAACAGGGTAGACTTAACCATCTTTATTCAAATCTCCTAACAGAGTGCATACTTGTAAAGTGTGTTTGTAAATCCTCTAACAAGGTGGATCTAGAAATCCTCTGTTCTCCAAATAGGGCAGATCACCAGAAGTGATCATTGTAAGCCTTAACCGACCAACTTCATACTACAGTAACAAAGCTTTTTGGGTATCATCCCCACCCCAGTTTTACTTTCTATTTTGGAAGGTTTCTGGGTCACCAAATCTCTGTGCATATATGGTTTAAATGTTTAATAGTTCTTTTATGCAGCAGGCTAGATGAGTGAATGTTGTATATGGTTATTCTGAATTGACTTAAAAGTTTTATGGTTACTGATTCACCCCTCCCCTCTAAGTAACCTATTATATCTTGAATATTTCCAACAATTGTTATAAGAGCTTTTTGGTTCTTAGGACAAAGTTTGATAGCTTGAGCAAAGATCTAAGTTATGGAGATATTTAGACTGGAGAAAGTTATTGAAAATGAAAAGTTAGATCTAGAAATGGCCATGGTTCAACTCAAAGAAGAATAGGAGCATCTTTCTCAATCCCTAAAAAGAAGAAAGGAACTTGCAAGACAAATGAATGACCATCACTATGTTGAAGAAAAGATTGAAGATTTGTTACCATCAAGTAGTTCAAAAGAAGCTAACAAGGCAATCAAAGAACTTCTAGAAAAGAATGGACCTCTACAAGAAGAGGTAAGAAAGCTTAAAAGAGAGCAAGAAATACAGTCAATTAGGCTATATGAAGTTTTGGAACAAAGAAACAAAGCACAAGAAGAATTGGAAGATAAAAGCCATAAAATTCATAATCAATCCCATCACCATGAAGACCTTATAGCCTAACTCTCTAATCTAAATGAAGAAATCAAGATTCTCATAGTACAAAATGAAAGAATAAGGAATGATTTAAACAGTGAAAAGAAAATCAATGAAAGTCTATAGAATGATTTAATAACTCAGAGACAAATCAATGAAAGCTTGGAAAATGATCTAATCTCTAAAAGGCAAGTCAATGAAAGAATGATGAAATCCCAAGCTGATATGAATCAATTAAATCAACAAAATGTGGAAAATCTTTATAGACATAAAGGTAAAGCTGGTCTTGGATACAAGGAAGAAGGTGAATCCTCCAAACAAGGTGAAAAAAGGAATCAAAAACCCACTTGTAATCACTGTGGCAAGTTAGGTCATACATCAAGCAAATGTTGGAGCAATGGAAAAGAAAAATTCAATGGTAAATGCTTCAATTGCAATCAGCATGGTCACAAAGCAAATAAGTGCAAATAAAAACCAAAATTTGAAGGCAACTATCACAAATGCAAAAAACATGGTCACAAGGCATTCCAATGCAGATCCAAATCATTCGATCCAGCTAAACATCTTGTCAAAGCCATATTTGGATGGGACTACAAAACCTGGTGCAGATGTCGCTATTGTGGAGAATATGGACATACTGGCATAAATTGTGCAAGACATCACCTAAGGAAGAAGGACACTACTATAAGGTGCTATACATGTACAGAACTTGGTCATATAGCTAGAAATTGCATGAATATAGAAAAAATTGAAGAAGAGAAGAAAATCAAAGCAGACAACATTTGGAAGCAAATGAAGCAACAATTGATTCCAAAATCTACCGAACAAGATAAGTCAAGCAATGGCAATATCACTCAAGAAATGAGTGACTCCACCATTTCTAATTAATATTCATAAAAGAAAGTATGGAACTACATCCTCCAAGAATTATCCTAAACAGTTCCACAAGAAGAAAGATGATCAGAATAGTATTCAGATACACTTTGATCCTAAACTTAATCGAGTTCGGTCAGGTACAATAAAGTCTCACTTACCGAGTTATATCAACCGAGCAAGGTCGGTTCGTGACCTTACCGAGTTAGGTTGGTACATCAATGTTTTCTTTTGATCACCAAGTTGATAGTATCTACCGAGCAAGTGGATGAAAACCTGTCATTTCATCTACCATCGTACCAAGCATTTATGAAAAAAATTTCATCAAAAAGGGAAAAAATTTGATCTCATTCTTCACTACGAACTTAGAGCTAAGCTATCTTCTGCGATTCTAGAGCAAGCTTAAAGAAATTTCGAGCAAATTTTAAAGGGCGAAGAATCTGTTCAGAATTTTTCTTCACTTACCGATCAGTAATGGCATCTAGAAGTAGCAGTTCCAAGGCAAAGAGAGGCTCAAAAATGCTGGTTAAAGGTGTGGAATGGAAAGTGCCGAACTTCAAATTGGCACCAACAATTGTAGAATCACTTGATCCTAAAGGTGCTCAGTCTCAAATTCCTCCAAAGGTACTCCTTATAAATGACATTTGCTCTCATTTCAAATGTTCCATTTAAGAACTTGGAAACCTAGAAATTGATAATGCCCTAGGAGAAATGAGCGTAGATGGAAATTTGATACTCGAGCATAAGCATCTTGAAACAAAAGGGTTAACCCACATTTCACATTTGCCAAGAAATTTTCAAGTTAAATGGGTTAGGTATGTACTCAGTCAGGTTCACAATGGGCAATTGTGGTTAGAGCAACCAGTGCTTATCACAAAGAAAATGATTAACAAGATTACTGGCCTTCCCATGTTGAGCAAAGCTAAGTCTACCAAAACCCTAAGTCGGGAAGAATTGCAAAGGCTAACCCAAGCAGAATGGGATGGTAGAGGACTTAAGCTCAGTACAATAGCTGATGCTGAATTAAGATTTGGTATTCACGTCATTGCTCATAAAATTTACAGTTCGAGCCATCCAAATAGTGTACCTTGTGAAGCAGTAGATTTAGCATATAAGGTAGTAAAGAAGAATGTTGAGTTTGATCTGTCTAAATTGCTTTTGTCTCAATTTAATAAAAATATGGAAAGCATAAGGACTTCAAAGAACAACTCGTACAAATTTGGTTCACTTTTGATCTATTTATTTTTCTATGTTCAAAAGTCTTTTCCATCAAAAGGATCAGTAGTATGGGGAAAAGATATTCCCGTTCTTTATCAAATAAATGAGTTCATTACAGAGTTAGGTGAAAATTTTGATAGTGTTTTGGATAATTACTTTGAAGATTTTAAGGAAAGAATGAACAATAGGTTCCGGATTCCACCTAAACTGGTTGAGGAATACAAAGAAGATGTATGCTTTATGGTAGATTGTGACAAAGTATACATACAAGCAGTCAGGCCTCGAGTTGCATGGTTGAAACCTCTTCCTTATGAGGTTAATATTGATGAAACCAGAGATATCATAGAATCACTAGTGAATGAACCAATAGACCCAAAGCAACCAATCTTTGGAACTTATGATGAAGCTAAGGCTAGAATTGAGCTTCAAATAAAAATCCCTCGGGTCATTAGCAAAGGAAAGAGGAGGATTGCAAAGCTAAAAATAGAAGTTGGTCCTCTGATGATTACTGAAGGGAAAGGAGAAGATAATGAAGAAGAAAAGGAAACCGAGTCAGAAAAAGCAGAGGAGCCTCAATGGAAGAAAGGTAAGGTGATTATCACAAAACCTAAAAAGTAAGCTACTGCAGTCTTCTCTAGGAGAACAAGACAGGAGAAGAAAGAACCTGTACTTGTCAAGCCTCCACTCACATTTGAGGCAAGGTTGAAGCAATTAGAAGCAGGTGCTAGCTTCACAAACTTCAAAGCATTTAAGTTTGAAATAAGAATAGAACAGGAGAAAATGCAGATTGAGGAACTTGTATTAAGTAAAATGGGAAGATGGAAATACTCTCCGGACGAGATTGCCTCTCAAATCCCTAAAGAGCTATTGGAGAGGTTGTAACCAAGATGGGAAACTACAATCAAGTCTATCAAGGATATCTTTAAGCAAACCCTGAAGAATCTCCTGCTAAGTCTCACTGATGCAGAAGTGCAAAAATCACTGAAAGATCATGAAGGTAATATGATGATTAGATTCCACACTTGTTTGATACTAATCAAAGACATTGAGCATGTTGTAAATGATGCAACAAACATGTGGAAAAATATCTATCATCTACATAGATCCAGTGAGGATATTGTTGAAATCAAGGACAATGACAGTAGTGATGATGATGATATTGAAGATATTCCAGGGGATCTGCATTCAATGATGACAAATGTTGAGGAAGAAGAAAAGGAAGATGAAATGGAGGAAGAAGAAGTTGAACAAGCTAAGGAGGAAGATGATCCTATAAAAATTGCAGCCAAAGTCATTGCATCTCTTCCTCACTCTCCACCTAAAGTAGCTACATCAACTATGGAGATAGCTTCTACTGGTGAGATTGTGTGCACAATAGCTTCATCAATTGCTTAATCTTCACCTGTCTCCTCTTAGCTTCGGGTACCATCTATGCAAGTGTCTACCACTTCATCAACCAAGCTGGAACCATCTTCATTGACCGAGTCATCATCAGCTACAGCAGTAAGTTCATCAAGCATATCAACTTCTACTACAGAGTGTACAGTAAATGTACCCACTGGTACTTCAATTTTGACAATTTCATCTGCTCCAATTTTTGCATCTGTTAGTTCTCCCATTCCAACCTGTACATCAATCTTGGGAGGAACATCAATTTTTGATACTATTAGCACTTCTCTCAGTCTTCCTCTAGTTAGTCCTATTCCAATTTTGTCAGCCATTCTAGCCTCATCAACTATTGTTTCAGTTTCAAAGGGAAAAGGTGAAGTCACTGCAAGAGAAGTAAAGAGATACATGTTTTCCAGCAAGGCAGTGGATGAGGAAATAGACTTGGATAAGGAAATTGTCATTCCTAAGATAGATCTAGATACTGCATCAGTCAATGAAATGAGAATGATCAGCCAGCTATTAGATCAGAAGGCAAGGCAAAAACAACTGAGGCATGAGAGAGACCAGGAATATAGTATTATTGAAAGTGCTAAGAATATTCTAATAGAGGCTATAGGTGTTGAAGTAGATTCTACTCAACACATTTTCATTTAGTTAGAAGAGGTTGTATATAAATTTAATGAGGATACCTCCGACCAAGAAAAATTGATTGAAAAGGTAGAGAAGAAATTTGACAATAAGGTGCTTGAGCACATTGCTCAACATATTGCATTAAAACAGGTAGAATTGTCTATAATTTTGAGTAATTTTATACATTATTTTAATAATGTAACTTCACTTTTTGGAAAACTTTGTGATGTTACCGAGTATACTAAGGAAATCAAAGAAAAGTTGAATAAAATTGATGAGGATATGAAGGTCAGTGCCCAAATGTTGCAGCTTGACCACAGTTCAAGTTCATCCCATCATCTCAAAATAAGATTTTTGTTAGAGAAATAGGTAGAATTGTTGAGAGAGGAAGCAAGGATCAGGTGTACTCTTATTGACATCCAAAATACGATCCTTCTTGTCATGGACACAATGCAGAAGCATATTGTCCATTCCAAAACATTGATTCATGACAAAAACTTCTCAATTGCAGATCATATGATTGAACTCTCTACAGAAGTTCAAATAGCACTCTCCGCCTACAAACTTTTGCAAGAAAATTGGGATAAGTCACTGGATCTTATTCTCAAGGTACATTCTGAGTTTATCTCTCATTTTGGAATCTCTATGTAAATATATATTGTTTAATTTGGCATTATTGTCAAAAAGGTGGAGATAGCACACTCCAAGAGATAATTGTGCAAGAGATATGTGTAATGACTTGTAAATACTATGCATATTGTATGGGGGAGATACATGTAAGAAAGATATGTGTAATAAGACTTGCAAAGATCAATTTTGAAAATTCAGAACTGTATGTCATTTTTTGCACATAAACTTTGAATCATAATTGTTTTTGTCACTAATGCAAAAGGGGGAGATTGTTGGCATAAATTTATTTTCCATTAGTGACAACACTCATCTCATAGTTCAAACTGAGCACTTAAGACATAGTTCAAACCAAGCATTGAAGATACAGTCCAAATTGAGCGTCGAAGACACAGTTCTAACCGAATGAAGATGCACTTATGTTAACCAAGTGAAGATGCACTTAGTGTTAACCAAGTGAAGATGCACTTAGTTTTAACTGAGTGAAGATGCACTTAGTGTTAACCGAGTGAAGATGCACTTAGTATTAACCAAGTGAGGAAGGACTCAGTGTTAATTGAGCTCAGGAGGTTAACGAAGAAGTTAGTTTCTACCGAGTGACACTATATCTACCAAGTCACCAATGGTTACCGAGTTCCAGGCAATTTTGTATGACTAGTATCAATTGAGCCCCTACCTCTACCGAGTGCATGATGATGTCGAGTAACGTAGTGGATGCCATGTATCAAAAGGTCATCAAGTATGTCTGAAGAACTCGAGTTTATTTTACTATTTGGCTGACTCAGTTATATCTTGTTTACTTGTGTTTGGCCGACCTTGCATGAATAATTATTGGAATGGTATATATATGTAATGTATTAAATCATTCAATAGATATACAAGATATAGACTATTGCACAAAAAAAAATGACATAAGATATGATATGAGAAGTGGAATATATGGAATTATGATAATGTGAATTCATTAGCAGTAAAGAATACTCAGCAAGGTCTATAAGGAGCATAAATGAGTTCATCAATCATAGAAGGTGATCTACAATAAAGAATCCAGTCAAGTTGTAAGTTGATCTGTTGGTTCATCCTAACAGGTGAATCATTCTTGTAAATCCTTTAATAGGGTAGACTTAACCATCTTTATTCAAATCTCCTAACAGAGTGCATACTTGTAAAGTGTGTTTGTAAATCCTCTAACAAGGTGGATCTAGCAGTCCTTTGTGCTCCTAATAGGGCAGATCACCAGAAGTGATCATTGTAAGCCTTAACCAGCCAACTTCATACTGCAGTAATGAAGCTTTATGGGTATCATCCCCACCCTAGTTTTACTTTCTATTTTGGAAGGTTTTTGGGTCACCAAATCTCTGTGCATATATGGTTTAAATGTTTAATAGTTCTTTTATGCAGTAGGCTAGATGAGTGAAAGTTGTATATGGTTATTCTAAATTGACTTAAAAGTTTTATGGTTACTGATTCACCCCTCCCCTATAAGTAACCTATTATATCTTGAATATTTCCAACAATACAATCTACAAGAAGTAGTTAAATTGGATTTTGAAAGGAAGATTGACTAATTTACCTAACAGATTTTTCTAGAGTACACATTGGAACAATAATTTCTTAAACATATTCAAAAGTTATTTCAATTGAAATTTTTAGTTAGTGACTCAATGTAGTACATTTGAAGTAACATTCCATTAGAAAAGAAAAATGTTAGCCATGGACAACATGAAAAAAATTAGTAACGTAGACACTTCAATACTATTGAAGCATTCAAAGTCAACATGAAAAATCAAGTTTGTATATTAAGATGTTTGGACAAATGATATAAGAAAAGGGATCCTAGAATTATTAGTCATTAAACCAAGAAGTGAAATAGGAAAAGAGATATCATCATTATTGAATCATCAATTCAAAAGTGAAACAAGAAAAGTGACTTCAGTATTACATAAAAGTTAAGCCATGTCATGAATCCCAAAGAAACACATTGATAGAATAGGGCTAAGGTAATCGATTGCAGATACACATTCTCTCCTCTTTGTAATTTGGAAAGAGCTCAATGATTAATCAACAGCCCAAGTGATATTCCCTTACTGCCATCTAAAAAGACAAGTTGGTTCAAAGTTTTATTAGTAAATTACTTTTAATTCCATTTGGGACCAAAAAGGGACTACAATAAGAATGCCCAAAACTTCCTTTAATGGATGTATCTATGGCCCCGAATCCCATAAAGAGATCATGATGATCCTTATTCAAACTTCACAAATTGTAAGCTTAACATCTATAGAAGAGGATCCCACAAGAAGTTTTTCAACCATTAAGGAAAGAGAAGAAAACTTGAACCATCAATGTGTACTCGTCTTTCATATGCTTGAACTTGAGATGGTGGATGAACTAGATATGAATTCCACTTGTGCACCCAACTACAATATGCAAATAGCAAGATGGCTCCAATAAGGAATGGTACAAAGATGATAGCCACAAGGATTAGAACTCTAAGATGGTGGCTTTCATGGCTTTCTGAATTTGTTTGTTCCATTTTTGTTGCTGAAACATTGTTTTGGAATAATAAAAAACATAATATCTATCATATGGAACAAAATGTGTTACTAGATTCAAGTTTCTGTAATATCTACACAACTTGAAATGTTAAAAAAAAAAATAAAATTAGAATGCTCTAACTCTTGGAGCACCCATAATTCAATTTCAGTAAATGAAAGCTCTTGATAGAGAATGAATATGTAAGTTCATTTACCCATTGTAGAAGAATGGTAAAGAGGGTGTGAACTTGGAGCATGCAATGGTACATATGATAGGGAATGAGTCATCTACCTCTAAGGAAGATAAGATTTTCCGATTGATCTCTTGCCATTAACATACTTGAATTGAAATGTTCCAATGACACAACTTCCCCAAAATAAAATAGAAATCAAAGCTGATTTTTCCATCATATTTGATTGAATAAACTAAGTGGCAATAAGATGCATTCAAACAATTCCAAACACAGCTTGAGAAGTAACAAATAGTTTCTTGTGCTATAATACTCGCTTCATGCAATCTATGCACCTTTAAGTACACAATCAAAGTTCTTCAAAGTTGTATCATAAGTTCAGTTCCTTCTAAGGGATTCCTTCTAAATTCTTATGCACAGAGATGTGTATGCATGTAAAAAGATACAGATATTGTTAAGAAGTGGGGGGCATTGAGAAATACTAGATGGATAAGTAATGCCTTCATTTTCCCAATCCAAGCATTTTTACAGAAATTGATTTGTATGAAAAGTGGCAAATTTGGAGAGGACCCATTTTTGAAACTTCAAGAATTGATTTAGCTCACCATAAAATACCCAATATCTACCATTAACACTCAGGGTCCTTAGTCTTTTCATATTAGGGCCTACACTTGACATACTGGGGACAAGGTCTTTGGTATTAATGAAGCCCTCTAATTCAGCAGATTTGTAGAATATTCACAAAAAATTCACAATTTGATCTACTTTGTATTATGCTATAACTTCTTGACCTAAATATTACCATAAATTCTCAAACTTTGATAAAACTATTATCATATTCTGAATAAATACTATTGTTGATGTCAAGGGTAGTTCAAACACAAGAAGTTCGTCATCAACACATTTAACAAATGAGTTAAAACAAAATCTCTACATTGCATCCACAATAGTTTAACATTTTCAACTAGTTATCTAAAATATAACCAAGGGAAAAAATCTCATGAGTAGGACAATTCTAATCAAAGATTTTAAATAGACCTCGTCTATAGACACAATTCACCTCAACAACTGAGCTAACATCAAGAGGAAAAACAAGAAAGATATAGCTATAGAACCTAGCTCACTCACAAACAAGCATGTGCCCTCGTTAGCAATCCTATCAACATTCTTCCTCAAAGATGGAGATGAATCTTTGATTAACCATTTCTATTAGAATGATATTGTAGTATTTACCCATAATGGTCATTTAAGTCACCTAATGCATAGTTTAGAATATCATTATTGACAACTATTGCTGAGGGCAAAATAAAAAGGGTAAATATATAAAGGGAACAAAATGATCAAATATCAAACATTGTAGGTAGCCACACATAAATCCCAGATCACATTTGCATTGTATGTTATGGGCAACAATATTTGTGGATCATTTTAGACCTACAACATGTAAAATGTCCATTTTCTATTAGTTTGAGCTTCACTTTGTTTCCAGAATACTATAATATTCTCTACTTAGCAAGGCCAACCACGTGAATGTGGAAGCTCATCTAGCCTCATACCTTTCCCCCTAACATCAATCTAAAGTACCCATTATCATCTAATTACATACTTCATTCATTCATTCATCCATTTATTAACTATAACATTCAATCAATACAATCACATAACATTCATTAATATGATATAAAATTCATTAATATACAATACTAATCAAAAATTCATTAACACATAAAAATATTCATTAACATAAAATAAAAATCTATATTAATATGCATCATTCATACATAATTACTTAAAACAAAGTTCTTTCATTATCCAACAAGGTTTATCTAAGAATATTTTTAAAACATCATTTAGTTTTTTTGTTTTTCTAAGCTCTCTTAAGAAAGCGCTCATAGGAGCATCCATATTTGATTCATTCTCCTCCTCTTTTAGCATGTGTAATGTCAAATTATGATGGCTCCTTCTCTTTGGAGGAGCAGGAGGTTGCTACACTAAAGGGGGCTCTGTGAATGTGATAAATTGGCATACTCTTTGTCTTTTTCTAACTATTACAAGTTTGTAATTAAGTACGAGTACAAGATAAAATGCAGTTTTCTTACCTAACAATGCCACATCATGTACATTAACATTTTGATCTGCCACCACATCAACATGTTGAACACTTGGAACATGGTCCACTCCTTCAACATGATGTTCAACATGCTCTGAAATATTCAAAAAAAGGATACACGTCAAATTCCAATTGAAGATGTTAAATTGTATTCATAATCACATAATTAATTTCCAATAGAAAATTAATACTTCCACCACTATAATGCACATCATGGCCTTCGTCACGAGCAAGTTCTATGGTAGGATATGAAGGCTGCAATAAAATGTTATGCACATTGTTATGTAGTCAATTTACATTTAAAACTAATAACAAAAAAGAATCTTCTCAACTATTTAATTTCATTTACTTTTCATCTGACCAATTTACATGTGAGATATCATTTGGTGCACTAGATTCTTGGGCAAGGCTTACAAATTCTTCACGTAGGCGTGCAACCACAACTTTATAGCCTTCCTTCAAGGCAATTTTTCTATCTTCATCTGTGACTTCCACATTGAAATCTGTGCCCTGTGTTTTTTTCTTGATAACATCAGTTTTCCATGTATGGTTTCATTAAACAAAACTATTTGTAACATTATATTTAAAAAAATAAAAAAATTCATTGCTCTACTTACAAGTCGAGACTGCAGATTCATATAGCCACCAGAGCCAAGTTTGTGTTGGCCAACCTTTTCTACTCTCACTTTTGTAGCCACGGATGTGTCCTACAATCTATGAACAATTTCAAACATCTTAGATTATATATTTACAAATATCAATAATTAGTGCATGATTACAATGTACTTAATACTATACTGACATACCCTTTTTTTCCCTGTGCTGCTTCATTATCTCTATCTTCACATAGCCTTTTCTCCTTTGCATCTTCTATTATTTCATTCCACTCCATCAGTGGAATCATAGGAGGATGGTCGTACTTTGGGTTATCCTTAAGAGCCCTTCTATATTGATCCCTCATAGTCTTTATATGCTTTGCTGCTCTTTTCAAAAGTAGGCTAGTGTCAAAAATGTTTTTCCCAAATTTCTCCTCAATAGATGCAATCAGCTGATTTTTTAATTCCACAGCTTGTAAATTCCACCTTTTTAAAAACATATAGATTGTTAGATCAATAACTTTAATATATTACAATAAATAGAAGAAAAAAAAAATTATGTAGCAATGATATGAAACTGCGTACCTTTTACGTATGGTGGGTCCAAATAGTCTCAATGTCATATGAAAAAGATGATCAAACAAAGCATTATTACATACAAAAACATAAAGGATTTATTAGTCCAAAATGAATAATGTAAAAGTAAACTAAATTTACACTTTAAATAATGTCAATTTTAAAGCACCTGGAAGCTTTCGTTGTTTTAATAGAAACATAGTTTTCTTATTCAGGAACAATGTCCCTTCATACGAACCAATACTAATCACATGAATTGCTCCAAGAAATTGATCAGCTTCAGTAGTACTGCTCTTTGTTGGTCTATCAACTGAAATATCATAACAATTAAATGACAATTTTAGTACTGCTCTCTATTGGTCTACCTCCTTGCCTATGTCCATGTCTCTCTATGTGTGAGTATATATGTATGTATGTATGTACGTATGTATGTGTGGTATGTGTATGCATGTGTTTGTGTGTATGAAAGCTTTTGTAGACATCATTTAAACATTGATATGCTACTTCATTGCTCATCAACTTGTAGAAAGACATTACAAAATATAGCAAAACAAGGTTTTACTAGTTCTAGTGGGCATAGAGGATGATGTTTGCATGGTCCTTGTTGCCAAAAATGTAGTAGACAATAGTGGATAGCCAATCGAAGGAGGAGTCTACACTTCATCATGAGCTAAAGAATAGAATATTGTTAGCAAAGACATTTGCAATGGATAAAGATCAAATGGGATACTAGCCAGAAACGTCCACAAAAAAAAAGGCAAGTGTTACTTACACAAAGGTACTACGCAACAACCCTAACCATGTTCACCATGTGATGTCGCAACTAGCACATATGTCTATAAAATTACACATAAAATTAGAGATCATGATCCATAAGATATAATAAAATATTAATATCTATTGAACTTCTATTACTACTTTAGTCAAATTATTGCTTACCTTCAAAGATTGAATTCTGTGGTCCAATTCTATTCTTAGTGCCTCTTTCTCCTCACTTCTATCACCCTTGATGATAATGTTAACAAGTTCATCAGTGTATCTTTGCATAATTTGTTGGGTGATGAATACAGGGTCAGTACTAAGGCCAATGTCATGTAGATATGATGCCCGTATTTCAGATTGCATTTGATCAACGATCATTGTAGCTTTTTCCTATCATTTTTGACATCAAATATTCGTATAATTTCATCAAAATAACTCCAAATCCATAAAGAAAAGAACATAATAATATGACAATTTTTTTTATATTAACATTAAAATTTACAATAACTAATGTTTACCTCTATTGAAGGTGTTTGAGATGGTGCATCCATATCGCCCTATGAAAAAAATTAGTAAGTTTTAGAAATCAGAAGAAAAATTAAAGTAATAGACTTACCAAATAAAAATTAATAATAAAGTAGATTGTATATGTAAATAATTAGTCTTAAGTTAAAAATTTAGCGTAACTAATGTTTATATCTAAAAAAATATTTGACATGTTCTACTTAATGTTTATATGTGCACATATGGTTTGGAAAGAAATATTTGGTCATACAAGACCCCATCATAGTTGACATTGATCCTACCTAGACATTTCATTGATCATCATGATATTCATCCATGTCATCATCATCATCATCATCATCATCATCATCACCATCATCATACTTGTCACTTTGATCATCATCATCACCACCACTATCTTCATCACCATCATCATTCTCTTGATCACTATCATCATCATGACCATCATCACCATGATCATCACCATCTTCATCACCATGATCATGATTTTCATCAGCATCATCATCATCATCATCACCATTATTGTTAGCATGACCAAAATCATCACCATCTTCTTCTTCTTCATTACTGGGTAACTATCATTCTTGATAATTATTTACTTCCTCTTGTGCTTCTTCAATATCTTCTTCTTTGATCACATTATACTTTACCAGCCTTCCTCTTGGGTCATGTCTAACAAAAAATGACCAACTTGGTTTGTCTGGAACACCAAAGTAAAACACTTGCTCGCATTAGCTTGGAAGAACATAGGGCTAATCTTCAACTGGCTCAAATGACCTTGTATTAATCATAGTAAGTCCACTATCGTGTTCAATAACAATCCTATTGGGATCATTTTTATTTAGTCATAATCGAAACCATTTGATGAAAAATAGAATTATTTTGAATGAATTAAAGTCACACTCAAGGATATCATTCAAAATTCCATAGTATTGATTTTCAGATTGTTGAGGATGTATGCTAGTTCTAGATGAAATATTGGTGACCGCAAAGACAACACTTATCTTGGAATCACATGTTTTCTTCATTTTATCTAACTTTTCTATGCAAAATTTATAGCCATGGTAGTACATAGCTTTGTGGTGTTTGACCTACAATTATTCAAACATGTCAAGAATCTTCTCATTGATCTATGAGTTTATATTAAACTTATGTCTCATGATTAGTAATCTTATGCATACCTTTGTATCTCTTAAACCATATCTTAGATCAAGTACCATTGGCGTAACATTGGGATCTCCATTATGATGAGCTTCTTCAACCAACAATGCAATACCATCCCATGTTAATGAGCAACCATTTTCTTGAGACTGTTCAATCCATACTATCATCCAATCAAGATTTTTTGCAATATACAAGTGTAGTGCATCCCACTCATGACCAACTATAAAGAAGACAATTACACCGGTTAGAAACAACTTATATATTGATGATGGATAAGAATTGTTAAATTACAAAAAAGAAAAACTTATAATTACCTCTCACCCTCCTCAATCTATCTTTCCCCGTCAGGTACTCCCCTTTGAATTTGTCATTACAGTTGGGATCCCAAATGCGATCTACATGGATACTTGCTACAAACTTTGGAAGATATTCACTAATATACACCATGGTCTGGTATATCATATATCCCTCTATCGTAGAACCCTCAGGATGTGCTCTTTTTCGAACAAAGCCCTTCATAAATTTCAAGTGCCTCTCAACTGTCCACATTGATCTAGCTTGTACAGGTCCACACAATTCAATCTCCTCAACTTGATGTATGAGGTAGTGTTCTTGAGCATTGAAAAATGTTGGAGGTAAATGCTTGTACATTTCACACATAAGCTATGAAATTTTTCTCTTCTAATATTTTATATCTTTTTATCAATTTCTTTAGATGTTAACCACCTAAAAGAGATTCAATATGCAAAAACACATAAAGGAGATTTCAAATAAAATTATACACTAGATTTCAGATAAAAAACTACAAATCTAAGAAAAAACACTCTTCTAACCTCATGTAGTTTCCAAGGTCATATATAACTTGTTTAATATTGTTATCAAACTGTTGTGGAAGGGATAGAGGTAGAACGAACTATAATCATTAAAAAATGATCATTTCAATATATTATTAAATAATGCAATTGGTACTACATTCAATCTTACAAATATACTATAAATAGAAAACATGACTTACCTTGAAAAAGGTATGCCAATCATGTGTTTTCAACCCTAGCCCAAAATTACCTTTCTTTGATAGAAGAGTGCTTATATTTTCAGCAAATCATGTTGGAATTTTTTTTTTATGACTTCATTTAATGCATCACTTTGTTGCTTCGTTAATAACCAAGGAAGTGCACTTGTATTTATGCAGTCTCCATTCTTATTTGATTCAATGAAAACTTTTAGTGCATGATTGGATTCATGAATGTCAGTACAAATTTTAGCAATTTTTTCTCTATCACACCTTCCATCCAACATTTTTCATAGTTTCTCTGTTACATTCTTTCTAATATGCATAGCATCAAACAAATGCACGATTGGTAGATCTTCGTAGTATGGTAACCTATTAGATTGAGTAGCATAACTTTTCATTCCTCTAGGAAGTTGGTCATTGATGATTTGACAACCTTCATGAGTATCAATTATAGCATTAGTAAATAAAAGACAATATCAAAATACAAATTGTAAACTTGGGATGAAAAATTGGACATTACCTCGACGATTTAGTCGATCGTATTCTAACTTCCATAAATGAGGTGTCATTCTTCATGGCCTTGATGATGTCTCTTCTTTCCCTTTGAAAAGATGTTTTTTAGCAATTCGATACCTATGATTATTGTGGAGAAAGTGTCTAAATTCATCAAACACCTACTTTCCTAAACTTCTCAAATGATGACATTTCATCTTTGAACCACAAACTAGACATGCAAATTTTCCCTTTGTCTGAAGACATAAAAGATCATGTATAATTGGATCATGTATAATTATCATGTGCAACTTAAGCATTTGATAGTAATGTGTAAGCACTATAATAGATCAAAAATATGTGATCTTAACAATATAACATACTGCAAAAATGAGTTAACCCAGGGGCATCATGTATTGTCCATACAAGCATTGCATGAAATTGAAATTGTCGATTTCCTATCAATCTAGAGATGTCATACATAGTGATGCCATTCCATAACTTCAACAACTCATTAATTAGGGGCTCAATATACACGTTCATATCTTTAACTTGGTATTTACCTAGCAATTGAATGAACATAAACATTATGTAATTATAACCATTTTCATAAACTATTTGTAAATTAATTTAGATAACTATAAAATAAAAAAATACCTAGCACAATCATTGACAACATTATGTGCTCCCTCTTTATGGACATCCAAGGAGGAATGTTATTGTTAATAACAAAAATAGGCCATACTAAGTAAACAGATCTCATATCTCCATATGGATTGACACTGTCTCCTGCCAATGAAAGTTTCAGATTACAAGGTTCTTCTTTAAAGTGTGACCATGTTTCTTCTATCTCTTTAAATGTAGAACCATTGGCAAGCATTCACATAATGTCATCTTGACTTCTATTGCGTGCATGGGGTGAATGCACAAAGTTGGGTCTCAATTCCGCGGAAGTCAAATTCGCAAAATGAAACTTCTTACAAATGGGAACCCGATTTTAAAAAATAGGCACCCATTTTTGGTTTGGGTGCCCGAACCTAAATTTAAAAAATGGGCACCCGTTATTTTTAAAAATTGGGTACCCGTTTTTTATTTTCAAAAAACGGGTATCCGTTTCTCAAAAAAAGAAAAATTTAAATTTTAAGAAATGGGCACCCATTTTGGAAAAATAAGAAATGGCTACCTATTTTTAAAAAATCGGGTACCCATTTTTTAAAAGTAAAAAATGGGTACCCATTTCTTAAAAATTCAAATTTTAAAGTTTTAGGTAGATTTTACATGCCACTTTTAGCTTTTCAAAATGCGTACCCATTTTTTGAAATTCAAATAACGGGTGCCTGTTTTTTACAACATGAGCCAGGATTTTTTTTTCCTGCCTTGGATTTTGGTTTGGGACAGGCTTGGTGAGACCAAGCCTATGCCTTGGCCTCTTAAGATTTGGCTAAGGCATTGAACTGATAAATTCATGCCTTGCCATAATTTTTAGAGGGTCTTCCCGATCAATTTTTTTAACGAAACAAAAACCCATTAGAGCACTCACTGTCCTGATTTCAGAAATATAAATTTTATAGAGTTATGTTTTTATTTACTATTTTATTATTATTTTTTAATCAAAGGTGGTACCTAAATGTAAAATAGAAACATTCACTAAAACTTTAATAACTTTTTTATTTTATATATTTTTTTAAAT
The DNA here is from genome assembly GCA_028749045.1 of Cupressus sempervirens. NCBI lineage: Eukaryota > Viridiplantae > Streptophyta > Pinopsida > Cupressales > Cupressaceae > Cupressus > Cupressus sempervirens. The sequence goes on from CM053786.1 coordinate 814,776,656, forward strand.
TAATTTATATGCCATCAATCTACATTCAATTCTTTTGAACTTTTAAAAAAAAATTTGAAAAAAGTTAAATTTTGATCAAATTATGGTGTCCGTACACGAGAGGTTTTAAAATTTTCTTTTATAGCCAATTAAAAATTAATTAAAAAAAAATTCATTAAAAAATTCAAGAAAAATATTCTCATCAATCTTTAGTGTGTCAGATAACTCCATTTAAAAGGATTCACAAAAATTCATTCATTTGTGTCAAATTATGGTGTTCGTACACGAGCGTGGTATGGTCCTGAAATAGGCATTTTGAAAAAGTGGTTTTTAAAGATCCACACCAAAAAAATAATCTATCATATGGGTATACAAATAAATTACATATTGAAAAAGAAGATTCCAGGCACTACAATTTTTATTCCTGAATTTTTTTTTTATATTTAATCTCTAAATGGCTCAAATTTTGGCATCAATTGACAAAATATTTCAAAAATAGGAAAAACACTTCCACTTTTTGGCCAAAAGTGAGACCCAACTTCTTGCACTGACCCCATGGTAATCTATAATTTGTGACAAGCTAGTGCACCTGAATAATCATTCAAGACGTGGAATAATGAGAATGTACTAAAGAACCTTGTATTGTACTAAAGAACGTGGAATAGTGATCATTGGGACATGCATGTATTGTATAATACTTCATTCTAATCTGATCCATAATGTTAGATAATTCTTGGTACGAATGAGGAAAAATGTTTGATGGTGGTAACAAAAACTCACTAATCAACCTACAACAACAAATATGCATTTTTAATATAATGAATAGTAATTGTATGCTAACATTGAAGATGACAAAAATGACATATCTTAGCATATGTGACATTGCTACATTGGATATACTATTCATAACTTTTAATTTCACCAACAACACTATAGCTGATAGTAGAGTTGTTTGGGAGCCTTCGTATAAGGGCTCATGTGCCTTCTCAAGTAAAGGTATATCAAGACCATCTTCATCATTATTATTAGATTCACTAGTACCATCATTATGAGCCTCTTCATCACTTGCCCCAATACCATCTTTTTCAATCATGTCCTCTGACACATTATCATCTTCTTCCATGGGAGTGTTATCCTTTGCTTAGATATTCACACCTCCATGTTCCTCCAGTAGGAAATCCACATTCAGTAATGGATGAAAATCATGGCCCCCTTCAATATGACCATATTGCCTACAATGACTCTGGGCTATTGTGATTAGAATTCTTTGATTCTTTAAGCCCTTACACTTTTTGCAAGGACAATAACATTTATCAGGTTTTCTTTGAAATTGAGCCCATAATGCAGCCATTGTCTCATTATTTTGTTTTGGGTTCACATTGTCAGGCGTAGTCTTTCTCATTCAATGTAAGTCTGGTCCTCTTATGGTTAATGGGTTTTGGAGTTTGAATTTTCTTGTGGTGGAGACAAAGACACAATCAACAGGTTTTCTTACTTGGGAAAGATCTTACAGGAGACAAATGCTCACGCCTTAACTTTGGTCCCAATGAATTTTCCTTCAACACTTTGAGGTTATCCTTTCCATAACAATCCACCACACTGGATTAATCCTTCCCACAACTGGAATATTTTTGTTTAGTTTTCCCTTTACCTCTCTTGATAGTCTCAAAGCTTGACTATGGCACTTGAGAATTGCTTGGGGTAGCCTTTAGTTGTGAAATCCTCTGAATTAGTGCTAATGAATTTGTATAGAGGAATTCACATATTTTCTCTGATTAATAAATAGTGTAAACAAACTTTTACAAAATAAAATACTTTCTCTCCTAATGCAATAATGTTTGGATTTTCTCTTGTTAAACATGCTAAAGAAAAAGTTGTGATAGAATCAAAATATTGAGCACTAATTTCAGAGTTTCTTCATCATGAACCCTCAAATATGATTTTATTTAAAAAAATATAGACACTCAATCAGGTAATTTCACGGGAGCTTAGGAGTTCAAGAGAGGAAAAAGAATAGAAGCTTCATGAGGCTATGGTGAAAAAGACTAGAGAATGGGACAAATAAAAATGTGAGCTTGATTCTAGAATAGTAGAACTAGAGTAGTTGCTAAAAGAAGCAAGAAGTAATGCAACATCCACATCTCTTCAGGAAAATTCAAAAGTGTTATCTAATTTGCAAGAAGCCAAAAACTAAGTTGAGTGTGAGGCTAAAGTTCTTCAAACTAAACTTGAGATGTTAGAAAGTGAGAATGTTGGCCTCAAATATAAACTTCATGTGCTTAACAAAGAACTGGGTATAATAATTGATGAAAGGGATATTAGTAAGAAATCTACCCAGGCTGCTAGCAAGCAGCAAATAGAAATAGTTAAGAAAGTTATCAAGTTAGAATCTGAGAGTTAGAGGCTAAGAGGTCTAATTAAAAAATTATTAGCAGGGCCTACTACACTTGCTCAAATGAAACTTGAAGTAGATACTATTGGAAGTGAGTCTGGGGATATCAAATTGAGGAAGTCACTTAGTAAGGGTGTTGGTTCACCACATTCTTCAATAGAGACATTAAATGATAGACACAAAGAACATTCTCAGAAAGCAATTGAATACTATATAGGAAAAGTGTCGGCAATAGAAGAAGAGAACGAGATGCTAAAAGATGCTCTCTCAAAGTAAAATGGTGAGCTTAAGGCTTCTAGAGTCATGTGTGCTTGAATAGCTACCAAACTCTCCACTGTTAAACAAAAGTTGGAATCTTTGAGGAGAAGGCAAGGAAAACCTACACTTGAGTTGCATTTGGAAGGATCAAGAAATGAAAGCACAAGAAATCCACCAAGCTTTTCTTCCATTTCTGAGGACAGGATTGATGGTGACCCTAGTGCAGAGTCATGGGCTTCAGCACTAATTGAAAACTTGGATCATATCAAAATAGAAAAGGTCATTGGCAAAGCTAAGAAGCTCAGTGATGTGTCCAAGGTAGATTTGATGGATGATTTCCTTGAGATGGAGAGACTGGCTTCCATGGATTCAACTGGATTGGATCAGATAGAAGTAGGAAATTTAGATGAAATAATTGACAAGAATGTTTTAGGAATTTTTTCTATTTTATCTAATCAAGAAGATAGAACTTTCTTTGAAGAAGCTCTTGCACAAAAAGAATCAGAGCTTCAAACTATCAATTAGGAATGCTCTAAGTTGTTAAAAAAAATTAACCATTTACAAGAAAATCTAATTGTTTTGCAAGCTAGAAACACTTGGAATGAATCTGCCCTAGTTAGTCTCAAAGAAAAGCATGATATGATCCTTGCTATTGATGTTGAGGGTGCAGACCTGCACAAAATACTAGATGAGGTCAAATATGCCATGGCAATAGATGCTAAAAGTACTGGAGATTCTCAAACACATATCTGGTCTTCTGTGAAAGCTAACTTCACTTCTCATTCTAATACTAGGATTAGAATTAGTTCTATTGATGTAGAGTTTGCAATTGCTATTGTCAGCATCATTAATTTCTTACAATCTATAGTCCAAGACCTTGAAAAGACTCAAAAATTTAAATCATCAGATACTGATAAACTAGTTTTTAGAATTCAGGAGTTTTCTCAGTTAGTGGATTAATTTTTTTAGTGCAAAGAAAACATTATAAAGTTAATTGTTGAACTGATATCTTTGTTATCTCAATTTAGGAAAATGTTTGCTCTTGGTTTTAGTGAAATCTTCCAAAATAAAGCCACAAATTTTGGCAACCAATTGCCCAACCTAATGCATTCTAGTTTTCTTTGTAATTCAATTAGTATAGATAATTTCACAAGACAAGAAAGTGCTCAGGATCTTTTAGGAGAAGAAAAGGCTAATAGCCTACACTTTCAACTAGTTGGTGGCAATTTATACATAATTAGGAACCTTAATAGCATTCAAGTAGAAAAAAAATCTTTGAAATTTGAGTTGAAGGCCCAGGTAAGTAGAATTGGAGAGTTAGAAGAAGAGCTTATGTGCTTCAAGAGTGAGAATGAAAATATAGAAATAGTCTTGGCTACAACCAAAGAGGATCTTGGACACACACAATATTAGATTATTGAGTTAAAAGAGGAGCTCATACACCTCAAGAGTGAGGATGCTAATCTGGAAGGATTCTTCATTGTAACAAAAGAGAAACTTGATCACACCCAGCATCAAGTTACAAAAATGGAGGAACAACTTACACATTTGAAGAGTGACAATGCTAATCTAAAAGGTAGTCTTGGTTGCAACTAAAGAGAAACTTGAACACACAAAAAGTCAACTTACTAAATCGGAACAAATGCTAGCAAACTTGCAAATGCAGCTTGAATCTGCTAAGGAATCAAAGCAATTATTAGAGAATGAACTAGCAGCCATGATTTCACATAAATCAGATATTAAATCTCAATTCAAGGCCATAGAAACTGAGATGAAAGGGTTGTCTAAAAAAGTGGATGTGTTGGAGCTAGAGCTTCAGGAGGAACGCATGCAATGTGAAGATGCCATTACCAAGTGTGAGGTTTTAAAGGAGCAATTACAAAGGTTTGTGAAATGCTTTAATCCTATTTCAAATATACCATATTGATGTATATTTTAATTTCCTAAGATATGTTGAGTTCTATCTAATTTTTTTTATAACTTCTTCAGCATGCATGTATTCAGTTTCAGACCTAGGGTCTCTAAACTAATGTGAAGATGTTTAATTGGATACGAGAAAGGAACAATTTTTTGAGTATTCCTAAAGTTTTGTATTAGATGAATAAATTAGAAAGAGACTATTATTAACTAGCCTGCTTGGAACCCCTCATATTTAATCTATGTTTTTTTCTTATTTGCTAAATATACGAATCAAAAGTATGCATATATTACTAATTTGTGCTTGCTTTCTACTTATTCTCCATGCTAAGCAATGTAAAGTTCATGGTTGAAGTACATTTATGTTTTCTATTTTATCATCACAATGAGATTTAAACTATAAGATTTAGCATGAAGATCTGGTTGGCATGAAGCCATGTTTTCCTATCTTGTTTATGTAGAACCAGATTCCATGATAATAAATGTCCAAGAATGTATCATGAATAATAGACATGACTTAAATACAAGTAAGTCTACCAGATCTTCACAATCCATTTTAAATGCTGATTTCTTTCTAGGATAAATTGTGTGACAGTTTTTAGCATTAATGTTTCAGATCATACTACATGATCCATCATTAGGATATGGGAGAGTAAAGTTGATAGATCACGTAGGATGATCCAAAACATTGATGCTAAAAACTATCACAAAATTGATCCAAGAAACAAATTAACATTTGAGTATAGTTGCCTCGAAATGAGGCAGAACTATCCAAAAGGGACTATATACACTGAGAAAAATATGGTAGTTTTGTGATATGGATATCTAATACAAAAAACTTTCTCTCCTTTTGATATCAACTAGATAAAATGGTTTGAAAGGTTTTATGAATGCTTTCATGAATGATTTTCAATATGAATTTGTAGCAAGCAAGTAAGAATATCATCTTTGTCAAATATGTCATATGTTCAATTCTTATGTTTGTCTTTATTTGGATAATATTCCTACTTCTATGTTTTATGCCCATTGATATACTTATGAACATTACCAAAATTATTATTTTCCATGACATACAAGGGTCTAAAACAACCAAAATTGGACAAAATAGACCAAAAATGTTAAATTCAGCAAATACTCAAAATTATAGTACTACAACATTACAAATAAGTGATTTTCAAAAACATTGTAAGCATTTACAATGGACTTAAAAATACTACACATTTAAAATTATTGACAATTGTTATGTAAATTGGATACTTGCCTAAACCATCAGCTTTCTTGAAAAAATGAAACTTTGCTTGATATGTTTATGAAATCAATAAAAAAAGGGTCTACTTATGAGGTGGCTCTTGCTACACATGCTACAGGTAAATTATAGTTAGAAATGTTTTACATATTATCTCTAATGCTATTCCACAAGATTTTCTAATTTGGGAGATGAAAGAATTTTATAAATTCTTTCAGGTTTGCTAGCAATAACAATTGGTGCTGGTGAAGTAGCCCATAAAGTGATGGAAGACTCTATTCCAATTTTTTCTTGTGCATGTAAAATTGCATCAGATGCAAAAAATTACTCAATGGTATGAAATTCTACTTTGTGACTACAAGTTAGATATTTGGTTTTTTTTGGAAATATTTTGAAAGTCTAGAACTATCATGCATGACCACTACTCTGGGTTTTTCTGCTCTTTAGGACTTTGCTATTTTAGGATTTCTTTATGATGTTATGATTGAATTTCTGTAGAACTTGGTTATAATACTATTGTTGAATAATAAGACTGATGCTGAACATGTTTTCGGTGATAAACTATGTTTTAGCAATAAATATTATTTAGGATTTTATATATATTGAATGTGGCATATTATTGGTTTCTAATTGATAGATTATCGATTATGTTTTTGACTCTTTGTTTACTACATTTTGTTTCATGCTGTATGTTGACGTAATGTTGTGGAAATTCATTAATGATTATATGTTGTATTCAATCAGAATCCTTCATTGTACTTTCCTACATGTAACTACAAGGATTTAATGTTTAGACCGTGTTAACCCTCAAGATGATTTCATCTCTTGACTCTTATTGGATTGGAAATTGAGGGAACAGTGGTTGTGTTTATGTGTGTGTGTGTGTGTGTGTGTGTGTGTGTGTGTGTGTGTTGTCTTATGACTAAGGTTTAATACCTTAGTGGAGCTTGGCATACATTTGTATTTGTTTTGTTAAAAAAAAAAAAAGTAAATCACCTCATATGCAAATAGCAATGAAATAACCCTAAATGGGTATTAGTTGCTATGAAGCAGGGTAACATTGTTATTGTTTGAGCCATTTTCATGGCGGTGGACTTGGACTGCCGAATTTATGGCACTGAAGTTGCAATCGGCCATACCTTGATATGAGTCAAGTTTTACTGATTTAGGCCAGTTTTTGAGCCACATTGCTTTGATTGATTTACATTTGTAGTTTTGTGCTGAGATATCAGCATTCTTATGGGAATTGGTTGGAGGGTTAACGTGCATATTTGGTTTAATTTGATGGAGTTATTAATCAGACTTTGGCTATTGTGGTTTATGGAGTTTCAGTTTCACTCTATTGTGAAGTCTTTTGTGAATGGTGTGAGTCGACATCGTGGAGTTTTGCTCACCGGTGTTGGATTTGGTTTTTGGGGTTTTGGGATCAAGTCAGTTTGAGGAACAATCTTCCATCTTCAGTTGTTCAGGTAGGAGGCATTTTCTTACCCTACTCTTTCACTCTATCTGCGAATGCCATGTAACTTTCATTTGCAAAATGTAAAGGAATATCAGATTTGTATATTGTGAAAATTTACATGCAAAGATTAGTATGTTCATTTCGTGCTTTATAAAGTTTTGCATGTACTCACCTTTGTATGTGGAAGTTGAGGAGGGTTATGTTTGGAAGTTGTTTTGCTTATGTTTACAAAGCTATGCCCAAACACATGTTTCTCACCAAGTTGAGTTTGGGAGAAACATAAGGTTGTGACATTTGGCATGTCGGTTGTTGTGTAACAGTGAGCGGATTTATACTTTCATTGGTATGAGCTCGTGAGAATCTATACCTCTAGTTTCCATGGTAATTCATAACAAATTTTCGAGAGGCATGAACTTGGACTTGAAAATATATTTATGTGTGTGTGTCTACTATTAAGGGCAGAGACATTTTGTCAAATGGTTTGCGTGAAACCATAGCAATGTTAAAATTGTCATGTTAACTTGCATAACAATTAAAGGGTAACAAAATGTATGAAATTTCCTCATGAAACATAGTCAATTTATAGTGGGAACATAGTTAATTCAAATCTCTTATGACAGAAATTTTGTTTTATGATAATAATAAGCAATTTGAGAGTTATCTCATTATATTTTTGAAATATGTCAAGATCGATAGTTTAGTTGAATTATTATTTAAAACAATAACTTAGTAAATTGTTGATAATGGTTCTGGATGTGACAGTTTGTTAAATGTTTTAAAGGAAAATTTGATCTAAACAGAAAGCTCTGTAATAGTGTAAAATTTTCTTCACAAGTTATGATGTAGAATACAGTTAATGAATAACCGTTGTTGCAAAAATTGTTGCAATTAACCAAGACATTATATTGAGAACATAGATATAGGAAGAAGCTATAGTATCACCAAGGTTGTTATGCAAACAGCTTGGGAGCATCTTATTTTTTCTGGGATTTTGCATTTTAGTCTTCTGATCATTAATATAATATAATATATTTCACATGTTGTGAGTCATATTTCAAATTTTAATTCAGAAATTGTATTTTAAATGTTATTTGTGGTTAAAACAGGGTAATATCTCACCATCAAATAGTGGTAAAACAACAATGGAGACTTGGATATTTATTAACCTAAGTTTACTTTCAAATTGATAGTAAAAAATGAAAGTTTTAAAAGATGAAGAATGTAATATCATGAGAAAACTGACTTGTTATTAGTTACATGTACATTCTTAAAATATCTGTTTAATGTGTATGTAAGATTAACTGTAGTGAACGTATATCGAGGTGGCTGAATAATGACTTATTCTATTCAGTTCATTAAAATCCAGTGATAATTTTAAAATGAAATGGGGAGGGTTAATTATAAGTAAAGATAATTGGCCTTACCTATGACTTAAACCAGTAAGGTTAAGTACGGAGAACAAGGCAAGTCTCTATTTTGTTATTTCATGAATATTATAGAGAACCCCACTATGAGATATCTAAGGGCATACCATATACGGATGCAGTATCTTGGTACCATAGTGATGACACCTCAGTATATATATGGTTCATTAACTATTTATTCTTAGTGCGAGTTTAATTTTGCATTGTTTAGAAGGTATTACTTCTTGCATAGTAATGTTAGTATTGCACTATGTTATGTAGTTGGATATCTGCTTTAAGGTTTTTATAGATATATATATGTTGATTTCTGACATGTATGTAGGTGAACTATGCTTTTAACTCAGTGTGTACTGAGCCCTCTGTGTGTGTTGTGTTGTATGTTTTTTTGTTATTTTCAGGTGTTCAAGTTGAATATCTAGTTTGAAGGAAGACTGTTGAAGTTACTTCATGAAACTGAATTGGATACTTGTAAAATTTCATTTGTTGGACCTAAGCATCTTTAAATGATAATGTTAACCAATATTGTACTAAACTCTTTATGTATGGATATTGTTATGGAAATATATTGTGATGATATATTCTTTTATAGAGTAGTTTATATTTCTGAAAATGATTCAATCTTTGTACTGGATCTTGTAATTTGACGATTATATATATATATATATATATATATATATATAAAATAAATTTTTAGGCTCTTTATGCTTGTTCATAGCTTAGTTTAATTTTTTGTTTTGTTGTGGTGTGTTACATTTGGTATTAGAGCTCGGTTTTAGATTAACTAGGACTCTTGGGTTTGAGGGTTTTTCTCATCTTCATTGCATTATTAACATATAATTGTTTTAGGTTGTTACCATGCCTCCTATCACTAGAGGAACTCAAGGTTACGGTGTTCCTAAAGATAACCTTTCTGGCAGAGGTAGAGGTAGAGGCAGGGGCCGTGGTAGAGGTCCTAGGCACCAAGGAAATGTTGGGGATGATCAGTTTGATTAGAATGCTGGGATTGGAAACAATCTAGAGAATCAGGCAGATCAAGCTATGGTACTTCAATGGATACTGGAATGTCTCGATAATATTGAGACTAATAACCAGATTCCTGGTGGGGGTGCAAATGTGCAAGTACCTCTGGTGCAGGGTATTAACCTTCCTGTCGAGGAAGATCCAGTGGCAAGAGCTCAGCTCAAGGATCTTTCCAAGATGAAAGGGTTGTTATTCTATGGTATGAAATAGGGTACAATGGCAGAAGCTTGGCTATTGAACATTGAGCGATGCTTTGTCTTACATCGTTACTTGAGTAACATGAAGGTAAGATGGATGGTTATGCATTTGAGAGGATTTGGTTCCTTGTGGTGCGAACAGGAGTTGGAGAAGCTGGGCATTGATATCTCTTTAGTTACTTGGGAGCTCTTTGTAGAGTGATTCAAGGAGAGGTTTATGTCAGAATATTGGCAACAGGCTTGTGCAGAGGAGTTCTTTCAGATTATGCAGTCTGGCTCTATAGTGGAAGCTTATGAATGTAGACTCTACAAGATTAAGAAGTTTTTTGGTTGGGAAAAAAATGATAAAGCCATGATCCAGCATTTCATCAGGGGGCTTATGCCCAAGATCGAGGAGGAAGTGAGAAATTTCAGACCTGTGTCTATGCAGGAAGCTTCGGAATGAGCAAAGCCGATTCAGATGAAGTCTGGATATCATGGGGCTTCATACAAAACCAACATGAATCCACCTTCTTCGGATGTTAGTAGAAATCAAAAACCTCCACAAGGCAGTTTGAAATCAGGATTTTTAGGTGGAAAATTCAAGAAGAGAAAATTTGGTAAGAATTCCAAGGGTTCAAAACAGCCTAAATCATCTCAACCACCTCTAAGTGTGTAGAGTAATAACCCATCTCCTAACCTTTTTGGTCAAAATATGGGATTTCAGAAATCTTTTGAGTGTTATCATTGTGGTCAGATAGGTCATTACCAGTCTCAGTGCCCTAATTGGGACAAGCTGAAGGTTGGACCTAAGCCAACTAGGTCTGAAGCGACAGTTGGTGATTCAGCCAGAAACCACCGAGTTTTTGCTACCCTGGATCAGAAGCAAGTAGAACATCAGAACATAGTTATTGAAGCTTAGGGTAATATCCAAGGTATGAAAGTATCTATTTTATTTGACTCTGGAGCTACAGATTCCTTTATTTCTTTTACTTTAGTTGCATATAGTGGAATTCCTGTGGTTAAGGCAAGGAATAGATGGCAAGTGGAGTTAGCGTCAGGTTCTAGGGTGAATGCTGATATAGTGGCTCCTGATTGTAAGATTCAAATGAAACCTTTTACTACTTCAGTGAACCTTAGGGTTATACCTTTAGGATCATATGACATAGTTTTGGGAATGGATTGGTTAGAACAACATCAAGCTATTTTGGATTGCAAGGATAAGTTAATCACTCTTTTAGATGATGTTGGATCAGCTAGAGTTATTGCTGGAATCAAGAGACCCATCTCTTTGTAGACAATTTCTACCAAGAAATTGGTAAGGTGTGGTTGAAAAGGCTGTAGTTTGTTTGCCATATCGGTAAATGACTTAAATGATATCATGGATGAGGATTCTTCTCTCGATCATCTAGTCTTGCAAAAATTTTTGGATGTTTTTGTTGAAGAGATTCTGGGAATACCCCCGAGAAGAGAAGTTGATTTTCAGATCAAATTAGTGCCAGGAATGGAACCAATTTCCAAGACTCCTTACAGAATGACAGCTCAAGAGCTGATTGAACTTAAATTTTAGTTGGAAGAGCTTTTGGAGAAAGGTTTGATTTGACCTAGCATTTCACCTTGGGGTGCTCCGGTAATCTTTGTCAAGAAGAAAGACGGTTCATTAAGACTTTGTATAGACTATAGACAGTTAAACAAGGTCACTGTTAAGAACAAGTATCCTTTGCCTAGAATTGATGACTTGTTTGATCAAGTCAAGGGTGCCTGAGTCTTTTTGAAGATTGATTTGAAATTCGGATATCATCAACTTAGAATCTAGGAAGCGGATATTCATAAGACAGCTTTTCGCACCAGGTATGGGCACTACAAATTCACGATAGTACCATTCAGGTTAACTAATGCACCTTTTATTTTTATGAGCCTTATGAATAGTGTGCTTAGAAATTTCCTTGATAAGTTTGTAGTGGTTTTTCTGGATGATATTTTGGTTTATTCTAGCTTTGTGGAGGAGCATGATCGACATTTAGAGAAAATTTTGGAGTGCCTTCATAGGAATAAACTGTTTGCCAATCCTTTGAAGTGCGAGTTATTTAAGTCTAAGATTTGTTACTTAGGTCATATCATTTTTGGGGATGGAATCTCTGTAGATCCATCAAAAATTCAAGCTATTGTAGATGGGCCAACACCTACGAATGTGTCTGAGGTTTGAAGTTTCATGGGCTTAGCAAGCTATTACCGCAAATTTGTGTCAAACTTTTCCAAAATAGCACATCCTATCACATCTCTTTAGAGAAAAGGGAAGAAATTTGTCTGGACAGAGGAGTGCGAGATAGCATTTCAGAACTTAAGGATTGTTTGACTAGTGCACCCATTTTGGCAGTTCCTGATTTAGCTAAATACTTTGTGGTTTGCACTGATGCATCTTTGGATGGCTTAGGGGTAGTGTTATGTAGGAAGGATGTGTTATATCTTTTGAATCTAGAAAGCTCAAGAGTCATGAGGTGAATTACCCTACTCATAATCTCAAACTTGCAGTGATAATGCATGCTTTGACCAAGTGGCGGAATTTTCTTTTGGGACAACGATTTGAGTTGCATACTAATCACCGAAGCCTTTAGTATCTTTTCACACAACCAGACCTCAATGCTAGGCAGCAAAGATGGATGGATTTCTTGTGTGAATATGACTTTGGGATTAAGTATGTGCAAGGGAAGGAGAACGTTGTTGCTAATGCACTTAGCAGAAGGCGACATGAATTATCTTCTTTGATCTTAACAATGGATCTTAGGGATAAGATTCTTTAGAACCTTTCTGCAGATCTTTGGTTTCAGGATGTTAATGTAGTTATCGATAGTGACAGCATCTTGGAAGGGCATTTTGAGGGGTATTCAGTAAATTCTGAAGGTTTACTGCCTTTTAGAGGGAGCGTGTACGTTCCTGATTCGGGTGATTTGAGAAATTTGGTTATGTTCAAGGCTTACAAAGTACCATATTCAACTCATCTGGGAGTCAAGAAAATGTATGCTAACCTTAAGTGACATTATTATTGGCCTGGAATGAAGAGAGACATAGCAAATTTTGTGGCTCGATGCTTGGAATGTCAACGGGTTAAGGCTGAACATCAGCACCCTGTGGGACTATTGCAACCATATAATGTTCCAGAATGGAAATGGGACACCATTTCTATAGATTTTATTACTGGATTGCCTATTACAGCTCATAGGCATGACGCTATTATGGTGGTAGTGGACCGTATGTCTAAAGTTGCCCACTTTATTCTAGTTAGATCATCCTATAATGCAGCAATGGTTTCCAGAATTTTTATGGAGTAGGTAGTTAAGTTACACAAAATTCCTAAAAAGATTATATCTGATAGAGATCCAGTGTTTACTTCATCTCTTTGGAGATCCATGCAGTGAGAGTTAGGTACTCAGCTGAATTTTAGTTCAGCTTATCACCCAAAGACAGATGGACAAACTAAATGTGTCAATCAGATTCTAGAAGACATGCTTAGGATGTACATAATGGATAAACAGAATAAATGGGAGGAGTGTTTATACTTGGTAGAGTTCACTTATAATAATGGATATCACAGTTCCATAGGTATGGCACCATTTCAAGCATTATATGGTAGACCTTGTAGGACGCCTCTCAGTTGGGATAATTTGGAGGACAAGACTCTTTTAGGACCTGATATGTTGCTAGATTTGGAGCAGCAAGTTAAAAGGATTAGAGAACATCTTATTACTACTCAAGGCAGACAGAAGAAATATGTTGATAAACATAGAATTGATCATCAATTCTTGGTGGGTGATAAAGTGTTTCTCCGAGTAAGACCACATAAAAGTCCAATTCGGTATGGAAAGGGATCCAAGTTAGCACCTCAATTTGTGGGTCCATTTGAAATTTTGGAGCGGGTTGGACCAATTGCCTATAAACTTTCTTTGCCACCGAGTCTTTCACACATTCATAATGTATTCCATGTTTCAGTTCTGCGTAAGTATATACTTGATATTGCTCATGTTCTTGATTGGAAAAATTTGTAGGTTATGGATAAACAAATCATGCTAGAACTAGTGCAGATCATTCAAAGTAGAACTATGAATTTAAGAGGGAGAGAAATAAAGAAGGTAAAGGTCCTATGGGACCCCGATGCTGTAACATCTACTACCTGGGAGGACACTAAAATGATGAGAGCAGCTCATCCATTCTTGTTTACTAACTTCCAGGAGAAAGTTGAAACCTAGAGGGGGAGGGTGTCATGCCTAACCACTACTCCGGGTTTTTCTGCTCTTTAGGACTTTGCTGTTTTAGGATTTCTTTCTGATGTTATGATTGAATTTCTATAGAACTTGGTTATAATACTGTTGTTGAATAATGAGACTGATGTTGAACGTGTTTTCGGTGATAAACTATGCTTTAGCAATAAAAATGATTTAGGATTTTATATATATTGAATGTGGCATATTATTGGTTTCTAATTGATAGATTATCGATTATGTTTTTGACTCTTTGTTTACTACATTCTGTTTGATATTGTATGTTGACATAATGTTGCGGAAATTCATTAATGATTATATGTTGTATTTAATCAGAATCCTTCATTGTACTTTCCTACATGTAACTATAGGGATTTAATGTTTAGACCGTGTTAACCCTCAAGATAATTTCGTGTTTGACTCTTATTCGATTGGAAATTGAGGGAACCATGGTTGCGTTTATATATATATATATATATATACATATATATATATATATACATATATATATATATACATATATATATATATACATATATATATATATATACATATACATATATATATATACACACACACACATATATATATATATACATATATATACATATATATATATGTATATGTATATATATATGTATATATATACATGCATATGTATATATATACATACATATATATATACATATATATGTATGTATATATATACATACATATGTATATATATACATACATATATATGTATATATATACATACATATATATGTATATATATATGTATGTATATATATACATATGCATGTATATATATACATATATATATATACATATATATATATATGTATATATATATATGTATATATATACATGCATATGTATATATATACATACATATATATATACATATATATGTATGTATATATATACATATGGATGTATATATATACATACATATATATATATATACATACATATGTATGTATATATATACATACATATATATATACATATATGTATGTATATATATACATACATATATATATATATATATACATACATATATATATATATACATACATACATATATATATATATATATACATACATATATATATATATATATATATATATATATATATATATATATATATATATATATATATATATGTGTGTGTGTGTGTGTGTGTGTGTGTGTTGTCTTATGACTAAGGTTTAATATCTTAGTGGAGCTTGGCATACATTTGTATTTGTTTTGTTTTAAAAAAAAAAAAAAAAGTAAATCACCTCATATGCAAATAGCAATGAAATAACCCTAAATGGGTATCAGTTGCTATGAAGAAGGGTAACATTGTTATTGTTTGAGCCATTTTCATGGCGGTGGACTTGGACTACCAAATTTATGGCACTGAAGTTGCAGTCGGCCATACCTTGATATGAGTCGGGTTTTACTGATTCAGGCCAGTTTTTGAGCCACATTGCTTTGATTGATTTACATCTGTAGTTTTGTGCTAAGATATCAGCATTCTTATGGGAATTGGTTGGAGGGTTAACGTGCATATCTGGTTTAATTTGATGGAGTTATTTCTCAGAATTTGGCTATTGTGGTTTATGGAGTTTTAGTTTCACTCTATTGTGAAGTCTTTTGTGAATAGTGTGAGTCGACATCGTGGAGTTTTGCTCACCGGTGTTGGATTTGGTTTTTGGGGTTTTGGCATCAAGTCAGTTTGAGGAACAATCTTCCATCTTCAGTTGTTCAGGTAGGGGGAAATTTCTTACCCTACTCTTTCACTCTATCTGTGAATGCCATGTAACTTTCATTTGCAAAATGTAAAGGAATATCAAATTTGTATATTGTGAAAATTTACATGCAAAGATGAGTATGTTCATTTCGTGCTTTATAAAGTTTTGCATGTACTCACCTTTGTATGTGGAAGTTGAGGAGGGTTATGTTTGGAAGTTGTTTTGCTTATGTTTACAAAGCTATGCCCAAACATATGTTTCTCACCAAGTTGAGTTTGGGAGAAACATAAGGTTGCGGCATTTGGCATGTCGATTGTTGTGTAACAGCGAGCAGATTTATACTTTCATTGGTATGAGCTCGTGAGAATCTATACCTCCAGTTTGCATGGTAATTCATAAATTTTTTTTGAGAGGCATGGCCTCAAACTTGAGAATGTATTTATGTGTGCGTGTTTGCTGTTAAGAGCAGAGACATTCTGTCAAATGGTTTGCGTGAAACCATAGCAATGTTAAAACTGTCATGTTAACTTGCATAACAATTCAAGGGTAACGAAATGTATGAAATTTCCTCATGAAACATAGTTGATTTATAGTGGGAACATAGTTAATTTGAATCTCTTATGACAAAAATTTTGTTTTATGATAATAATAAGCAATTTGAGAGTTATCTCGTTATAGTTTTGAAATGTGTCAAGATCGATAGTTTAGTTGAATTATTATTGAAAACAATAACTTAGTAAATTGTTGATAATGGTTTTGGATGTGACAGTTTGTTAAATGTTTTAAAGGAAAATTTGATCTGAATAGAAAACTCTATAATAGTATAAAATTTTCTTCACAAGTTATGATGTAGAATACAGTTAATGAATAACTGTTGTTGCAAAAATTGTTGCAATTAACCAAGACAGTATATTGAGAACATAGATATAGGAAGAAGCTGTAGTATCACCAAGGTCATTATGTGAACAACTTGGAAGCATCTTTTTTTTTTTTGGGATTTTTCATTTTAGTCTTTTGATCATTAATGTAATATAAGATATTTCACATGTTGTGAGTCGTATTTCAAATTTTAATTCAAATATTGTATTTTAAATGTTGCCTATGGTTAAAACAAGGCGATATCTCTCTGTCAAACAGTGGTAAAACAACAATGGAGACATGGATATTTATTAACCTAAGTTTACTTTCAAATTGATAGTAAAAGATGAAAGTTTTAAAAGATGAAGAATGTAATATCATGAGAAAACTGACTTGTTATTAGTTACATGTACATTCTTAAAATATCTATTTGATGTGTATGTAAGATTAACTGTAGTGAATGTATATCGAGGTGGTTGAATAATGACTTATTCTATTCAGTTAATTTAAATCCAGTGATAATTTTAAAATGAAATGGGGAGGGTTAATTATAAATAAAGATAATTAGCCTTACCTATGACTTAAACCAGTAAGGTTAAGTACGGAGAACAAGGCAAGTCTCTATTTCGTTATTTCATGAATATTATAGAGAACCCCACTATGAGATATCTAAGGGCATACCATATATGGATGCAGTATCTTAGTACCATAGTGATGACACCTCAGTATATATATGGTTCATTAACTAGTTATTCTTAGTGCGAGTTTAATTTTTCATTTTTTAGAAGGTATTACTTCTTGCATAGTAATATTAGTATTGCACTATGTTATGTAGTTGGATATCTGCTTTAAGGTTTTTATAGATATATATGTTGATTTCTGATATGTATGCAGGTGAACTACGCTTTTAACTCAGTGTGTACTGAGCCCTCTGTGTGTGTTGTGTTGTATGTTTTTATTTTATTTTCAGGTGTTCAAGTTGAATATCTAGTTTGAAGGAAGATTGTTGAAGTTACTTCATGAAACTGAATTGGATACTTGTAAAATTTCATTTGTTGGACCTAAGCGTCTTTGAATGATACTATTCACCAATATTGTACTAAACTCTTTATGTATGGATATTGTTATGGAAATATATTGTGATGATATATTCTTTTATACAGCGGTCTATATTTTTGAAAATGATTCAATCTTTGTACTGGATCTTGTAATTTGATGATTATATATATATAAAATAAATTTTTAGGTTCTTTATGTTTTTTCGTAGCTTAGTTTAATTTTTTGTTTTGTTGTGGTGTGTTACAAGAACTCTAATGCGGAGAGCACTTTTGACATGCCCAACTAACCTACAATATTGCCTAGCTACTCATTGTATTTCCCTTATTCTAGATCACAAAATATTTAGATTTTGATTGTTGTTTATGCATAGAAGAGTGCACAAATGTGGAAAATAATGCAAACCTTGAATGTGAATGTTAAGATTCTCTATCTTTTCCTTGACATTGGAGTATAGAAGTGTTAATGACAATATTCCCATAGTCTAGAATCATAAGGTTACACATTAATCAAGATTTATTATTGGACTTTCACTCAAGGGTGAACAAATTATAGATTAGATGATGAAAGACTATGTCAATTAGTGCATAATTTTGGCTAATTTTTTTATGTTATCCCTAATAGAGCAAAAAAAAAAGAGAAGGCACATGAAAGGCCTCTAAGAATTCCAAACAAATTTGAGTTTTAGTAGCATAGAATATTTGTCAATTGATGCACCATACAAAGTTATAGTTAGTTTTCTTTATAACATATGGCTTAAGATAATAATGGAGGCTTGAACTCCCAAATAGTTAAGCCTTTTTTGGTACATCTAGAGTGGCCAAACACTTGGCAAGTCAAGGTAAGGCATTGTTATGGAAATGATTAAGGATGGGCTAAACTTGTGTAATCACTTAGTGCATCATTTAAATTTCCAAATGAATTGGGTATAAAATGACCCACTTTTGTCTCTGAAATCTAAGAAAAAAATCCAAGCTATATATCATCTTGGTATTATTGTGGCACACCCCCATTTTTCATTCCCATTCTAAGATTCTTAGGCACCTGAGTTGACCCTAGTTTATTAAATATTTCTTTAGATATCTCATGGTATAGCATCCCTCATTATATTTTATGAACTTCTATCTATCCCCAAATAGTGATGGTGAATTTATTATGGCATCTAATCATTCTTAAAGAGGGATTGGTTTTTGTTAGGGTGATTCAAGCCATATGTAAATAGAGTTGGAAATGTGTAACCATCCCCAAAATAGAAGGATTCTTGACATCTCTTAGAATTCTCTAGAGTTCCTAAAGTATCTTGGAAGTGTCTAAGCATTCTCTAGTTTAAACACCTAGGAACAACAAAAGAAAAAAGGAAGGAATTGGGCCCAAAGGCTCCTTTACTTTACTGCAAATGCTTCTATTCGCAAGTGATAATGCAAATATTTCTTGGAAAAGGTGTGAGGGGTTGTAAAAATTTAACCTTGAAAAAAGGATTAAAGGTTGGCCTGATATGAATCCCTATAAAGCTAGTTTTGTTGTAGGTAGAGATAGGTTATTGCCAACAGATGATACTCAGCCTCAAAATAGTAAAGTAGATTTGGTATAGTCAAATGCTCACACATATGGGCTATTTATGAATCCTAAGACCTCAGAGATAGTTCAAATGTGTGTAAATTCCTCACTTATGAAAACTTGCGAGCAATGGTGTAGATAAGAACCACTTACAATACTAGAAGATGATTTTAGTTAATGAATCTAGAATTCCCAATCCTAAAATTCCGGTAGAAAAATGTATTATAATGGCTCATAAAGAACTTACACAAAAAATGAATACAAAATAGAAGAGGAAAACCCTCAAGTATTGTATGAAACATCCAAAACTTCATTATAGAAATTAGCATTTCCCCACTCCTTTAACTTGTCATTGTCGAACACCACCCATACAATCCAAGTAAAGGACCCTCTCAAAATCAATGTCAGAAGAGAGGGAAAGAAAATTTCAATCCATAGAGAATTTTTATTCTTAGAGAAATCATTGGCCTAAGCATTGACTGAGGATTCAAGTGTTACACAAAAGAAAACAATGCAGAAGAAAACCCTTACATAGCTCTAGCTCCTTCACATGCTCAAACATCAATGAAATTTAAAATGTTTTTTGATGTTGAAGTTAAGCCTGTGTTGGTCAAAATTTTGACCAACATGGGATTAGATTTTTAAAAAGAGGATTTTTTCCTTCTCCAATCTGACCAACGTAAACCTTTTTAATTGATGGTCGAAAATTTTGGTCAAAAAATAAGGTCAAATGTAGTAGTGCTTGAATGTTTATGTAATGGTATATTTTAAAAGGAATACTAGTGTTGCTGAATGACCCTATGGATTGAGGTGGAGATTTGGGTAAGCCAAGACATGGATAGAGGGGCTATAAAGTGTAGACTCTAGATTACATGTTGACATCATCCACTACAACTCCCAAGTGATGGTAGCTACAAATTCTTCCACTCCACATCCTTGGGGTTGTTAATTGAGATAAGCTCGGTAAATACTCTATGGCTAACATTGTGTTGTGTTGATAGTCATTTAAAGTCCATTGCATTGTGTTTAAATGTTGGACGTATCACGTTAGTGATAGTTCAGGCATGTGTTAGCCTGTTGGATATGTTTAATTTTTTAACCATAAGCCCAGTTTAAGGAATTGTTAAGAGGTAGATCTAATTAAATTTTAAAATAGTTGACTTCATAGTTAAAGCCATCAGCATCATTCAGATGGAAATGTTCTAAAATTAAAGAAATCATAGACTTTTAAACAAACAACACTGGGAAAGGAAAACCCAGCTGCAATTTAACCCACAGTTGACTAAGAGTGAAGACTAGTTAAGGTAATAGAGATTTAATTTTACAAAGGGTAAAGAGATTTTTAAAAAATTTAGCCACCACCATGGATTGTAGCTATGGTTTAGTTTAATGGTAAATTGTAATTTGACAGATTAATCATAAAAATCACTAAGGTTCAGACCTGGATGCATGACATTATGAAAATTTAATAACAATATGTAGTCTAGGATTTAGTCAAAAAACATAATCTAGATGACTCGATTTCAAACCTTAGATGATCATAAGCAATTCAGTGTCCTCTTCAAATGATTCATAAGAGTAATTTGTCAATTTAAAAGGGGAAAGAATTCTTCAAATGATCCAACTCCCTAACCTTGTATTACATCTTTCAGATACGTGCATCTATGTACAAAAAGAAAAGAATAAAATGAGGATACATATCGATCGATCTAAGATCACATTGGGATAACAGATTATAATGCATTGCAATGGAGCTTAATGTTAGAGTTTGAGGAATAACTATTCCAAAAAATCTAAATTATGAGGATCAATCAACCCTTGTAATAATATTTTGGAAAAACAAATTAGAAAGAATCAAAATAAGCATACCTTTAAATAGCTTGTTTTGCAAATTAGAGGTTGCTCTCTGGAGATTCTCTTGCAGATTTCAATGGAACTCTTATTCCATAGTTTTCAATGCATGAATGCAAAGGGAGCAATGAGTTACAAATTGAGTTCAATAGTCGAGGGTGTGGGGGGCAGATTCAACTATGCTAGCCTAGTTCTTTTCTACCCCTACTATTCTTCATCCTAGGCTTGCATGTAGGGAGTCCAAGTGTAAGGATGAAGAAGTAGGAAGTAGTGATATCCTAAATCTATTTTGATGGAAAATGTTACGATGAGTGATGAAAATTTGTAGGGTTAGAAGAATGTAATGCTACAAATTCAAAGTAATAACTCTATAAGTTGTTTGGAAATGCCTAGAAGAAAAGATATAATTAAAAGCAAAGGATGTGTGATATGGATGATAACAAAAGTCATCTTGAATCTCTCACATTGAATGTTAATGATTATCAATGAAATGAAAGAAATAAAAGGAAAAATGTTGAATTGGTTGCAATAGGAGCTCCATAAGATAGGGTTGTGGAAGTTGTGGTGTGTAGATAAGAAATGACTCTAGGCCTAATGCTTATACTAATTCTATAGGAATAATGAAATAGAAAAATGAATGATGAAATTGTTGTTGTAAGTAAAGACCCTATGATCACTATTAATAATGCCTATGCATGATGTGTGTAAGAACACTTAGTTACTAGTAGTTGTGCAATGATTTCGACTTTTAAAGTAATGATGAGAGTTATTCTATAGGGATTTACTTCAAAACAAGGATATGCACTATCAAAGCTACCAAAGTTTTGTAGATTACAAAATGTTGAACCATTTCTAAAGAATTCAGAAGTGTGTCTTCTAAACAAAAATGAATTTGAGAGAGTAAGATTATTATAGGACAATTTTTCCATAACCCAAATTCTTGAGAAGTTGTAATGCTCCTACAGTTGTTAGGTCGAGTACCACAAATGTCCTACCTGCAGGGGAAATGTAATTTGAGATAGAGGAAAGTAGTTGTGGCAAAGGACTAAACTAGGAAAATAATCACATTACTCCTTATTTATAATCTGTATATGCTAATTTAAATTTGGAGAAAAGGGTTTTCATATTTATCACTTCTCCAAATATAAATGAAAGTAAAAGGCTGCTATGGTTGATATTTTAGATTGTATGGACAACTACATTTGGAAATTTCAATATTGCTACATTTCTAGTGTACAACATATTTGTAAATAAAATTGAAATATATTCTTGACATTCTTGATTATGTGAATTTGAGGATTTTACACTGTAAGTACAACCAAATTGTTATATGAAATCCAGTGAAATAAAGGCTTAAACTAGTAGCTAATTATAGAATCAAATGTGAAATGAAGTTGCTTACTAGTAAGGCCAATGGCTCTTTAAAAAGTGAACTACTGATGGCCTAATTCTGATTAGCTAGATTGTGGTCCACTTCATACTGGTTAAGAGTTCCATAGCACAATTTATAAATGTGAGTTCCTAAAACAGTTTGGGCTACCATGTTTTTGGTTGTAAGGTAGAGCTATTCGCCTTTAGGTGATACTATTGTTGTAATTAGAAATGTCATTCCCTAGCACAAAACATATGAATGAAAGCTCCCACAAAATTTTGGAGTTTCATGTTTCTGGTTGCAAGATGGAACTTAGATAATCTAGCTATAAGTGGAAATGCCATTCCATGACATAAAATCTATGCCTGAGATCTACCAAAATAGTTTTGAGTACCATGTTTCTGGGTGCAAAATTGAACCATTAGGTAATTCTCTTGCTATGATTGTAAATTTCATTCCATAACACAATTTATGCTCTATAGCTCCCAAATCAATTTGGATTATCATTTTTTTGGTTACAAGACAAAACTGTTAGGCGATATGCTAACTGCATTAAAAAATATCATTCTATAGCACAATATATATTGGAGGTTGGATTCATACATGAATTTTGAATAAAACCCAAAATGAGGGTTTACTTCAAAAACAAAAATACTATAAAGTCTACATTTTCCTTAATGCGAAGAGCTTTGCACATAGTAGATAAATAAAATGAAAGATGTGGACTGAAAGAAAATGCAATGGCATATTCAAAATTTCATTTGACATACTATACATGATCTGGCTATTGTATGAATATGAAGGAATTTACTATATTTGAAAAATGATATTAATAAGCACTATAAAAAATCATAAAGAAAATTTAACAAGAATAATAATGAACCAATCTTGAATGTAGCAATCCATATGCTTGGGCTCCCAAAATATGGCTGCCTCCAAGATTCAGTTGGAGATGTACAAGCAGCGTTAAGCCAAGGATAAGAAATCTCATTACCTGCCAATCATATCATTGTCTCCCTCCTTCCCTGATCGATCTTCTCATCGACAGCAAGCACTAGCCAGGGATTGAAATGGTTTGTCAAATAGGAAAGGAGGAACAAGAGGTAGGGGAAACTCTTTCTTAAACTATTGGATGGGATTTAGGATCTGAAAGGATGGACTGCCACTTCATATCTTTTCCTGCCACAATGCAGAAGAAAACCCTTACACAGCTCTAGCTCCTTCACATGCTCTCAAACATCAATGAAATGAAAAATGTTTTTTTATGTTGAAGTTAAGCCTGTGTTGGTCAAAATTTTGACCAACATGGGCTTAGATTTTTAAAAAGATTATTTTTCCCTTCTCCAATCCCACCAACATAAACCTTTTTAATTGATGGTCAAAATTTTTGGTCAAAAAATAAGATCAAATGTAGTAGTGTATTAAACCCAGAAAAATATTCTAGAGCATTATAAAACTATGGGACACACAAAAATATGATGAGCTCACTAATGATGAACTCATACCAACATCATCAACATGTGGAGGAAAAATTAACCTATCTTGGGATATCAATAGGCTACTTAATCTTTAGATGGATCTAATAGTCTAAGAGCTAGTCTTTGCAATGATATTAGGATGCTACACTGGAGGAGGGGGGAGACATTAGTAAGGGGGAGAAAAGTGTCATTTTTTTCCACTAGGAAAAGGGTCTATTTTGAGGAGCTCCTCTTCCTACACCCATGTTGGGCCTCATACTCTAATAGTTCACCTTGAGGTGCAACACAAATTTGGCATACAAGTTTTTAATGAAATAGAATGACACCTTTAAATTAATGTGTGGAGGGATGTCAAAAACCATCCACCAACAATCCCAAAAGTTCACATGCATGGCCTCATTTGTGCAGCATTTAATTGATAATTTGTTCTTTGTGTGTTCTACTCATTTACCAATTTTTGGGTCTGCATAAAGGAAAACTATATCATCTTTAGTTATATTTAAGGCCACAACCTCATCATAGTCAAACACATCATCAAACTTGGCATGCATTTGCTCACGCTAGTGAAGAGCAACATTTTGTTCTTTGGTAAATGTTTCAATATTATCAACTATGGTGTTTAACATAGATAACATGGGAGACACTATATGTATATTGTTATATCTAGTTGACAAAACCCTTAGTTCAACGAGATTTTCAAATATCAAATCTTTAATTTGAGGAGGGTTTTCAAGGGGTAGGGGATCATTTGGTGGACAATTTTGAGGGGGTAGGGGATTGTTTGGTAGCTGGTTTTGAGGAGCTACTAGATCATTTGGTGGACAATTTTGAGGGGGTAGGGGATTTTCTGGTAGATGGTTTTGAGGAGGTACTAGATCATTTGGTGGAGGGTTATAAGGAACATTGTTTCGTGGCTCAGTATCATCATTTGGGTCAACCATACCTATTAATTTGTAAAACATAATTTCTATTAAAAATAACCTAAATTTCAACAATTTCTATTAGAAAAAACCTAACTAAAAATAATAATAATTTAAAATAACTAATTTATAATAATATTCATACAAATCATAAAAAATACAAAAAAAACCTCACCTTTATCCGATACCTGAAATGTAGCACAACAATAAAACCCAAAAAAAATGCAATTTAAAAGAGCTCTCAAGTTTTTTTGGATTTTTTTTTAAAATCTAATTTTAAATCTCAAGTATCCAATTTTATATAAGATACTCGATATGATATCGAGTACCCAATAACGTATCAGGTACCCAATAATAGATCGAGTACCCAATATGAAATTGGATACTCAATTATCAATCGGCTACCCAAAAAGCCTTGGGCCAACATTTTTAGCCTTGGTTTCAATATGGGTGGAAAAAAGTTAGAGTAGATTTTGAAATGCTTTTACACATTTTCAAACTCTACATTCTTCACATCACCACTTTTTGGCACACCATGATCCTACACATACCTTCTATATCTACAAAAATATTGGACATGTTGCACTTGATGTTTATATTTGCATAGATGGTTTTGAAAAAAAAAGGATGACCTCAAGCTCAAATTCACCCATATTATAATGAATGAAATGTTGTCTACTTACATAAAATTTCATTATTTATGGTTAAAGATTTATTGTTAACCAAATTGGCAAGAAAGCAAGGACAAAAGATAGAAGAAGCCAAAGATTTCATTACAACTATCACCTCCTAAAATCCAATCACAAAAAAAAAAGAAAGAATTTTTCAAAATGCAAGATGGAAAAGCACCAATAAACTAAAAATTATTAAATCTTCCAAAACATTGGAATTCTTATATGTTCAATGTACAAAATGCCAAAGTGGGACAATGGTGCAGGGGCCCATTGTCCTAAACAAGATGGTCAAACATAAACTTTTTGATACATTAGGTGATAAATAAGTGTCCAAGTTGACACATGGTAGTAATTCAATCTCAAGCATCCTTGAATGCATTTTAGGCAAATTTATTGCATGTCTTAATAAGGCCTATGTGCAATTTGTAGTTCAGTCCACAATGGTCAACACTATAAGTTGACCAAAAATCTTCAATTTTATGTTTTTTTGATTTCTTACATGATATATCAAGTTTTGGTAGGCATTTGAAGTCATTTGTTTGGAAATATTAAAAAGTTGAAAAATTTGTCAAAAAGTTGTCATGCAACTTTTCTTGCAAATTTGGAAGGTCAATAGTAACAATTTTGTTTTGATCAAACAAGTAGAGGTGAATATGTAAGGTCAAGAGGCTTGTCCTTAAATTGAATGTTCTTTAACCTAGGAAGGTTGTTGGTGTTGTGATGTATGGAATTTGAATCAATAAAGTAGTTTTTGGTGGGAAAATAAGTGCATACAGCAAGTACTATTTTTACAAGCAATCAAAGGAATGAAGTTGTTGAAGAGATTCATGATGACAAGAAGATGGTGATGGGTCAATGCATGACCATAGACAATATAGAATTGGAGTCTCTTAATGTAGAGGTAGTGAATTATCCATGGACAATAAACATAATTAAAGTGCAAAAAATGAAGTGAAAACAATAAGGTTAAAATTGTTGAATTGGATGAAGCTATCATTTTTGGCAATTGGTACATGTTGAATAGTCAAAGTATAGTATTTATGTAACCAAGATGAAAAATATTGGTTCATGTGGAGCAATTTTGAGTAGAGGTGGTCAATTTCCTCCAATCATGTTGACCTAATAAGTTTTAATTTCTTCTTAAATTATTTTGTGGAGAGTGATAATATAGCATGACCTATTCCTCAACAATTTTTGTACTTGCATCTCCAAATTGTATGTGCTATTGATCATAGTTTACCAACTAATGATAATGTAGCCTATGGCAATAACCTCCATATCCAATTTTGAATCCATCATTAAGCACATTTTCCCTAATCTAGTTGTGTCATCCCCTATTTGATTGGTTACCACAAAGACATAAATTGTAGGAAAATATAACGTATTTACTATTATTTTACTCTTGCTCGTTAATGATAAAAGAGCATCTTGGGTGTAAGAGCAATCTTGCATCACCCAAAAGTTTTTTTTTTTTAGTCTTTTCTATTTTAATAATGACTAGTAGATAGGGTGGTTACTATTTATGGGCACTTTCTATTTTTAGTAATTTTTTCATACAAGCTTGGAATGATCTCATTTTCTACGTGAAGGTTCATTTTAGAATAAGAAGCCTACCATAAAAATCTCATTTCTCTAGCTTAAGTATCAGAGAAGTTATTGTGGATTTTCAATGGAAATATTTACAGAAAAATATTAAGGCTAACCATTGGAGGCCTTAGAGTGCTTAGACGAGGTCTAAAAACTAGATAAAAAGGTCTTTGCATCATTTTGAGCTCCTAGATCAGGAGTTGGTGTTTCGAAAAAGTGTTTATAATAGTCAATCAGAGTAATAGTTCATGATTTATAGCCTTTCAAAGTTGGGCTACTTGAAATATCTAAAATAATTTTCAAAGATGTATTTGGCTGACTCTATATATTGTTAGGGTCCATCAACCCTAAATATTAAATTTCAATGTCTAGAACCTTCCTAGACAACATAAAATTGTCTATTTAAGAAAGGCCTAAACATTTTCTAGAAAAAATTGAGGTGGTAGTTCACAACTTGGTCTTGTAGATTACTGTAATGAAGGTACCCATGTGGGTTAGCATTTTGTACTTGTGAGTTCTATAACTCTACATCTGTGGCACAAATAAGAAGTCGATAATTTTTTCTTGCATTTTTTGTTGTTTCTTTGTTTCAGTTATGATTTTATGGTTTTAAGGGGAGCACCCTTCATCAAGTGGTATCAGAGCAAGAGTTCTTGACTGTGTGGAAATATTATTGACTATGAGGTAGTTCACACTAGGATCATGGTTTGGCCTAACCATGTAGATAGATCATCGATTGTGAGGCTATTTGCAATAGGGTTTCAGTGGAAGTGTAAAAATGACTCCATAAAGAGAGCATGGTAGGAGAGTTGTAGGTGTTACACTTGAGGGTTTCTGAGCCCTACAAAAATAAATGCAAGCATTGGAAGAAAAAATTTGTAGAGAAATAAATCTTCCCCTAAGAGATGAAAGTGAGGATGAGGACAAAGTAAAAAAAAATATCAAAGTAAAGGTAGTTCTAAGCCCACAAGAAGAGAGGCTTTTTATGGCCATCTTCAAGATTGAAAAAAGAACTAAGTTTGAGGTTCCCAAATTTTTAGGAAATTTTAACCCAGAGGAGTTGATTGACTGGATCAACGAACTAGAGGAGTACTTTGAATATGAAGATATTGAGGATCCTAATAGGGTCAAGTTTGAGAAGGCAAAACCAAAGGGATATGCAAAAGATCTAGTGGTAGGAGGTTCAGTTGGAGAAATATAGAAAGGGAAAGGAAAAAATCACTAGATGGGAATGGATGGTAGATAAATTGAAGCAACAATTCATTCCTATAGACTATGAGCTTGATTTGTTTAAGAAAATTCAAGGGTTGAAGCAAGCAAGAAAATCTATTCAAGAGTATACCAAAGAGTTCTACCAAGTTCTCATTAGAATTGAACACGTAGAAGCTAATAAGGAGAAAGTGGCCTATTATCTTTATGGGTTAAGGCCGAGCATTCAAGATGAGCTAAGTTTGGTTTGAATGAATAGTATTGAGAAGGTATACTAGTTTCCCCTAAAAGTTGAGGAGAAACAAAGAAAGAAGTTTGATAACAAGAATAGTGCAAGAGGTTGCAGTGGAAGATCTAGCAAACAATCTTATGGAGGCTATAATGATGATTAGAAGGACAAGGATGAGGTTGGAAGTTGCAATTAGAACCAAAGGGAAAACAATTTTAATCATTTCCATGATAAAAATAATAGAGATTAGAGAGAAAGAGGTAGAGGACAAGAATCTTTTGTGGGAAATCTTTTCACTACAAAGAAGAAGGGCATAGAACATTTGAGTGTTCCTAGCACAAGGGAAGGATAGATTAAAGAATAGAAAGCCAAGCCAAAGTTGTACATGTTGATGAAGATGTCAAATCCTCACATTCTAAAGATGTTGAAAGAGAAGTCCTAGTTAACATAAGAGTCCTGTTGAGTGGTGAGAATGAACCTAATTAAAGAAGGAGCTTGTTTTGCACAAGTTACAGATGTGAAGATAAATGTTTTGATATGATCATTAATGGTGGAAGTATTGACAATCTAGTGTAATAAGTAATGGTCAATAAGCTGAAGCTAAAGAGATAGAAACACTTGTGTCCATACCATATTGCTTGGGTGCAAGATAACCACAAGCTCATGGACAATGAATAGTGCTCTATGAAGTTCAAGGTTGGAAGATACTAGGGTGAGGTAGTATGTGATATCATACCTAAGGAAATATGTCATATGTTTTTGGGTAGGTCATGGTAGTTTGGAAAACATGTTGTATATGATGGGTGAGAAAATACCTACACTCTAACCAAGGATGGAGTGAAACATAAGTTGAATTTGTTGAAGGAAAAAGAAAAAAATGTATGTAGTACTTCCAAAATGTATGAAGTGTGAGCATATGTGTTTTTCTATAATTCCAAAAGATAGTAAAGAAGAAGTAGATAAGATACTAGTAGAAGTTGCAAATATGTTGGGAGAGTTTTCTAATATTGTATCAGATAATGTACTTGATGGATTTTCCCCAATGAAGAAGATCAGTCACTAGATGGATTTGGTTCCAGGATCTAGTTTTCCAAACAAGGTAGGATATAGAATGACACTAGGAAAAAGTGATGAGTTGAATAGACAAGTTCACAAGTTGTTGCAGTAGGGGTTGACTCAAGAGACTTTGAGTCCATGTGTTGTACCAGCCATAATAATACCCAAGGAGAATGGGAAATGGAAGATGTGTATAGATTCTCACACTATCAAGAAGATCACAATAAAGTATAGATTTCTATTTCCAAGTATGGATGATATCATGGACTAGTTGAGTGGAGTTGAGTATTTCACAAAGATAGATCAGAAGAGTGGATACCATCAAAGAAGGTGATGACTGAAGACTACTTTCAAGACAAAAGAAGGGCTATGTAAATGGTTAGTGGTGCCTTTTGAGCTAAAAAATGCACCAAGCACTTTCATGAGGGTCATGAATGAGTTACTAAAGGAGTTTCTAGGTAAGTTTTTTTTTGTTTACCTAGAAGATATTTTGATCTTTAGTAAGAAATTGGAGGAGCATTTGATCCATATTCGCAAGGCATTTTATAAGTTGAGGTAAGAAAAGTTGTTGATAAACCTAAAGAAGTGTAGTTTTATAAAGGAGTTGGTGCACCTAGGATTCATAGTCTTAGTAGAAGGTTAGAAAATGGACCTAGAGAAAGTGAAGGCTATCCTTGAATGGCCTACTCCAAGGAGTGCGATAGAGGTAAGATTTTTTTATGGATTGGCTAGTTTCTATAGAAATTTCATGAGAGGCATTATTAGTATTTGTGAGCCCCTGACTAAAACAATGAGAGGGGATAGGAAATAATTTAACTGGATTGTAGGGGCAGATACGAGTTTTAATCTATTGAAATAGAAAGTTACTTTCAACCTATTTTAGAACTTCCTAATTTTAACAAGGTGTTTCAAGGAGACTATGATGCTAGTGATACTAGAGTAGGAGCTATTATGAGCCAAGAAGGTAGACCTATTGCTTACTTTAGTGAGAAATTGAATGATTCCAAAAGAAAATATTTTGTTTATGATTAGGAATTTTATTCTATAGTTCAAGCATTAAAGAAGTGGAGACACTATCTCCTTCCTAAGGAGTTTGTTTTGTATACTGATCATCAATCTTTCCAATATTTAAATAATTAAGGAAAATTGAACCAAAGGTATTGGAAGTGGGTTGAGCTTTTGCAGAGTTATAGATTTGTTTTGAAACACAAGACTGGGAGGTCTAATAGAGTTTTAGATGCTCTTAGCATAAGACAACATTTGCAAACAAAAACACAGATAGAGACGGTTGGGTTCAAGGAATTTAGTACTTTGTATCTAGATGATCCTAATTTTGGTGAAGCGTGGAAGGCTTGTATAGAACCTATTACACTTGGTAGGACAAAGTGGATGGATTTCACAATCTAGGATAGTATGTTGTTCAAAGGAAGCTAGTTGTGCATTCCAAGAAGTTCAATGAGAGAGAATCTCATCAAGGAAAAACATACTAGAGGATTGGAGGGACATTTGATAGAGATAAGACCACTTCTTTGGTTGTTGAGAATTATTACTAGAGACAATTGTAGCAAGATGTGAAGAATTTTGTATAAAGTTGTAGAGTATGTCAAATGGCAAAAGGAGTAAAGCAGAATACAAGGTTGTATCAGCCATTAACTAGTACATGAGACAAGCTATGGGAGGATGTCAACATGGATTTTGTTCTTAGATTACGAAGGACTTAGAGTGAGCATGATTGTATTTTTGTGGTGGTTAACAGATTTTCAAAGATGACACATTTTATTACTTGCAAGAAGACTAGTGATGTTGTTCATATAGTAGAGTTGTTTTTTAGAGAAGTGGTGAGACTACATGGTCTTCCAAAGAGTATAGTTTTAGGTCAAGATACCAAATTGGTTAGGTATTTATGGTGTCCATTGTAGAAGAAATTGAAGATGGAGTTGAATTTTAGTTCATCACATCATCCATAGATTGATGGACAAACAAAAGTTGTAAATCGCAATTTGGAAAACTTATTGAGATGTTTGGTTGCAGACTAGCCAAAAGGATTGGATCTTATTTTACCATAGAAAAAATTTTCATATAATAATTCTTGAATTAGGAGTAATTTAAATCTCTATTACAGATTGTCTATAGGATTAATCCAAGAAATGCTTTTGAATTGAGGTGGTTGGATAAAGGAGAGATAAGTAGTGTTGAAGTAGAAGAATTTGCTAAACATTTGAAGAACATCCATGAGGAGGTGAGGAAACACATCATAAATATGAATACACACTATAAAGCTAAGGAAGATGTGAAAATGAAGTATAAGAAATTTTGGATTGGAGATGAAGTCATGGTTCATTTGAGAAAAGATCATTTTCTAGTGGGGACATATAATAACTTGAAGATGAAGAAGTTTGGACCATGCAAGATAGTGAAAAGGCATGATTTTGGAAATGCTTAAGAAGTGGAGTTGTCTACTGAATTGAATATTTCAAATTTGATAGAGTATTATAAAGGAGGTGATGGAGATGAAGTTGCAAAAGTTCAGTGGATTATTCCAATAGCTAGTTTGGCTATAAAGGAGATTGAAGAGATACTGGATAGTCATGTTGGAAAAAGTACAAGGAGCAAAACTTATGAGGAATAATTGGTCAAATGGAAAGGGAGGCCAGTAGAGGATTCATCATGGCTATCAAGGGAGGAGGTTAACCATCTTTTTTTTCCTTTGAACACATGAGACTTGACAGAGTCACTTCTCAAATTATCCTAGGTGTTTGATGTAGGAGCATCCTAGGTGTAAGAGCAATCTTGTATCACCCAAAAATATTTTCTTTTTAGTCTTTTCTATTTTGATAAGGAGTAGTAGATAGGGTGGTTAATATTTATGGGAACTTGCTATTTTTAGTAAGTTTATCATATGAGCTTAGAATATTCTCATTTTGTACATGAACATACATTTTAGAGCTATAAGCCTACCATAAGAATCTCATTGCTCTAGCTTGAGTATCAAAGAAGTTATTGTGAATTTTCAATGGAAATATTTGTAGAAAAATCTTTAAGCTCACCATTAGAGGCCTTAGAGTGCCTGGATGAGGTCCAAAAATTTGATAGAGGGGCACTTGTGTAGTTCTAAGCTTGTAAATCAGGAGCTGACATTTCTGAAAAGTGGTTATAATAGCCAATTAGAGTAATGATTTGTGAGTTATGGAATTTCAAAGATGGGCTACAAGAAATATCTAAAATAATTGTCAAAGATGTATTTGGCCAACTCTATATGTATTGTTAGGGTCAGTCAGTCATAGGTATTAAGTTTCAATGTCTAGAACCTTCTCTGGCAGCATAAAATTACCTTTTTAAGAAAGGCTCAAACATTGTCTAGAACAACTTTGGGTGGTAGTTCATAGCTTAGCCTTGTAGATTACTAGAATGAAGGTGGCTATGTGGGTTAACATTTTATACTCGTGAATTTTTTAATTCTGCATTTGTAGCGCAAATAAGAAGTCCATATTGTGTTCTCACATTTGTTGTTGTTTCTTTATTTTTGTTATGAGTTTATGGTTTTACAGGGATCACCCTTCATCAATTAACACATCAAATATCTACTTACTACTCCATATTACCCAACCAACTTAGATCATATTGGGACTTGAAGACTAGTTTTCAGAGGCAGGTGAAATAGGGGGAAGTTGAGTTCTAGAATATGTTGCTCTATCTTGAACTTATAAGGAATCTTAAATAAAATATTTCATTTTCAGAACAAGGAAAAGAATCGAGAATGTAGAATACAGTGACTATAGGCTGATGAAGAAGTGATCAATAACTAATTCTAGAGTTAGTACACCTCCACCTTGTCCAACTTCCTCTAAATTTATACATACAATGCATGGGAAGCCATACCTACAAGTAACAAGACCATAGATTGAAATATCATGACACTATTTAGCATAGCTATAGAAGAAAAGTTAAGCATATCATTGAGGAAATTGAAATAATTATGAAGTGATTATTCTTGGTAAGGCAGAAAAAAGAACTAATTGTATAAGACTTTTTATGTAGAATATACAAAACAAAATACAATGGTAGACTACAGTAGATTCAAAATTAAATTATAAACAAGATTCATTAGGCATTTAAGTAAGAAAAAAGATTCATTAGGCATTTAAGTAAGAAAAATAACTTAGGTTTTCTTTCTTCTAATTCTTTAATGAGAATCTATAGCCATGACTAGCTTATCTATATCCATGAATAGCTTAATTTGTATTATGTAAATCCTAAACCTAAACCATGACAAACCTAAACTAGACACTCATATCAAATAAAGACACTCAAAATGTGAGCCATAAGAACTCTCCAATTATTGTAAAATATTATTATGTACTATGAATGGTAACTACTAATCTGTTTTGTCTTGTATGGCCATAATATAACCATGTCTCAATTAAATTATTACGTCTGACATTCAATGTAAATATGAATAATAGCTATAAGATAGTTTCTCAATGTATTAAGCAACAACCAACTGTTTCTTGATATCTTCCTGCAAACATAAGGTTACGTATATTAGCCATTATTCCTATAAAATGTGTCATCAAACAAATAAAACCAGTTTGAAAAGATTCTATGTGTAACTGTCATAGAATAAATTGATAAAATAACAAATATGATTTTCAAGTACCTCAATCTTCAACAGAGATGTTGTGGGTGCATATCTATCAATTACATTTCCATTGTTGTTAACTAAAAACTTAGTGAAGTTATATTTTATGCTATCGCCAAAAAATCCATCTTTGATTGATTTCAAGAAGTGGTAACTAGGGTCTGCATTACTACCATTGACCTTAACCTACATCATCAAATTGTAATACAAATAGAAAAGATAAAATATAATAAATTTTTTACTAGTTAAATGAAATTTTAAAAAAATTCAATTATTTTACAATAACATTTCCCCTAAAATATATAGTTATCCATATTAATATTTATCAATTTCTTGAATCATATTATAGATTATTAGAACAAGCTAGGAACCATTTATTAAAGTTGGTTTCTAGAAAAGAATTTGATAAAAAATAAGTTGTGTCCTACCTACCAGCAGTGGCTAAAACATTTTTCAGAGATTACCATATTATTATCAAGATTATCATTTTGATGTCATTGATTACAATATTATTAAAATATCTAAACTCATTAACTTGTGGTTTTTAAATATTGATTTAGAAATAATATTCATCAAGCTATGATTTTAGTAATTGTGATGTTGAGGCAAAAGAGAAAAAATTCAAAACTTCATTTTAAATATTCTAGTATTTCTATTAAATTTAACTTGTTATTTTTTATTGAATTTTATTGATTCATGTTTCATAAACTCATCTCTTATGAGAATGAATGACACATTTCA
Source organism: Cupressus sempervirens (assembly GCA_028749045.1). Taxonomy (NCBI): domain Eukaryota; kingdom Viridiplantae; phylum Streptophyta; class Pinopsida; order Cupressales; family Cupressaceae; genus Cupressus; species Cupressus sempervirens. The sequence goes on from CM053786.1 coordinate 814,811,750, forward strand.
CTTATTACACCTAGGTTATATTCATAGAGGTGAATTGGAACTTAGGTTTTAAGATAAACTTCTGATAATAAAGAATTATTGTCCAATCTAATAGGTATAACATATCAGACATATTGATTCATGTTATCTAAATTATGATTCAAAAAACCTTGTTGATCTATATTTAATAAATTGTGAAATGTAAAAACTCATCTCTCATTATCACAATAATATTCATAAAGATCACTTTTTCTTTAAACCTCATTCTAAAGATTATACCATTTCTATCATAGTTCAAAGAGTAGTTCTCATTCAAAATCATTGATCTATATAAATTGTGAGTATCGTGGTCTTAGATAAAGAAATCTAGTAGGATGCTAAAACTTCTTGACTCTCAACTTGAAGAAGTCAAAGAGCTTAATTTCTTATAACTACAAGTGAACTATTTTCTTGACCTCTCTCACACCATCTAATCTAATCAAAATTGCATTGATTTAGTATAAGACATTAGTTATTACAATTGACAATCTTGTAAATCTTAGGAAAAATACCAAATTTAGCTTGGCCACAAACAAGGGCATGTTAGGTTAAAAATCTAGCCTGCCCATATCCTCTAACAAAAAGATTTGAGTAGCTTGATTAAGACCACATGGCCACATTACCATATATTTTATGGCAGCAAGGATGTATAGGCTGCTTCTCAACTAGCAGTGAGAGGGAGGGTGACATTTGTTCCAGAAATATGTTGGAAGAAGAGGAAAAAGGAATAGTTTCATGTGCATAGAAAATGAGTTTGCTACAAATTACTCACAATCTCAAAGGGTGATTCTATCACTCAAATATAATTTTGTGAGCTTATGCTTACAAATTTTTCTCATGGGTGTAATTAATGTAGGAGTGTCCTACTTTTCCATGAAAAAATAAGAACATTAAAAAAGGGCATGGAGATCTACCCAATGAAATAATGCACTTGCAAAATGGGAAATAAGAGAAAAAGTTAGTACAAACTAGTTTAGGGAGGCACTAAATCATGTGAAATCTTTATTTATGCTCATTATAATTAAAAAAATTATCAATAGAAAGAATTTGTAATTCTAGAGAGAAGTGGGGTGAGGAATTGTACCTAATATAGTAACATGGAGATATTACTAAATGAGGATAGAGAAATTAGGAATATTTAAAGATTAGATTCAAGCTAACAACATAGAATGGAAAAGTAGTTCTAGAGTAAATGAATCTATCTATTGTGTTACAATATATTATGTATGGGATGCAGTGAGTTTCTATTTTTATATATTATGATTTATGAGTCTAATTTAAAGGTGGGTTGTTATATTGCATCAAATTGTAATCCTAAAGAAAAGTATAGTTGTAAATGGAAAAATGTTTGGATGTTAATAATCTTTTCACAAAGTACCTAATAATGTCTGGATAAATGATAACATGTGTTACTAAACTTAAATCTTCTCTAATAGAATGATACTAACCTATATTGTTCAAGTTTAGTTGAAGGGTTTTGCTTTATAACTTCTAGATACAATTTAAATGCTTTGTAGATGACTCTCTTGGATGCAATCTTGAATGATATTCCTACAATACCTTTAAACATAAAATTAGGCTAGAAAATTTATATGCCAATACAATCTACATGGAACTATTCTAATGTAGAGAGTATTATGTGCGAGCATTCCAAAACAAAGTATAATATTTTGACAAACTAAAAGAAAAGAATTAGAATGACTTGAGTTCAAAGATAAAATCACATAGATAATCTATTGCGGAGAAGGTAATTGTAACATTTATTACTATGATAGTGTTTAAAAATAAAAACAAAATGAACATGCTTAGCTGGAGCACAAAAAATCAAATAGTTTTTATTCCTTCTTTCAAGTTCTACTTGTGAGAACTGCTAGGAAAAATGGAACCCAGTCTTCAAGTGGGTAAGGTTTTCCTTGCCATCTCTGTACTTTAAGAATTTTTTGTGTGGGCTGTTGTAATGGCATTCAAGAGACAAAGTAAGTAGATTGAGGGCAGTGCTTTCACTCTCATTGCCTTGAATATCCAACTTATTCTCCTAGAAAATGAAAATTGATGGAAAGTTGCCTCATTCAGAAACAAATCTTTTTTAGATTCAATGGTGGGTGTTGTGTCACCCTATGATTGATAACCTTTGAACCATAGAGTCACTTCCAACATATTTCCTACTATAATTTGTAAGTAACCTTTGGTGTAGGGTTAGGCCCCAGTCACATACATTCCTCGTTTAGTTATAGGTTATTAAAAAGATGGCAGTATCCAAACCTAGCAAAAACCACCTAGAAAACACCCATTTCAATAATTTGAAAAAACACCCAAATCTAGTAGAAGATAAACATATGGAAATTTTATAAACCTATTTCAATTATCTGATTTAACTGTAATGTAGCATGTGTCGCTCATCATTTTTTAACTAGTTCCTATACATCATACCTCAAATGACCCTTTCATCAAAGGCATATGTATCTAAAACACCAATGAGTATATTCTAATGATTGATAGCTACAAAATAGTTAGAAACTATGACACTAGTAGATCATGTATTGAAAAGGAATTATTTGAAGCATAAAACCCACTATCACAAAAGACATCATATTGAAAGTCTACTACATGCATCACTACAAAAACCCCAAAAAGACTTACCTCACCTCAAGAAGCTCTCGTGACAATGCAAACAAAACATTCTCCAACTGATGCAAAATAACAACTAACTTTTTTTTTCTTTTTTTGTTATGAACCCAAGTTAGTCAAAATTTTGACCAAATTGGGAAAACCTAATATGGTCAAAATTTTGACCAACTCGGCCATAAATTTTTTTTTCTTAAATGTATTCATCAAACATATTAAGAGCTAGGTCAAAAATAAAGTTCAAAAATTGACCTATAATGTAGTAGTGAATGCTCAGAAAATCTATTTGTTTCTCCTTAAAAATAGTTTGTCTATATAGAAATTCACACTTCTGAATGTTTCTAGAGTATAGATGCCTAAATACGTCATTCCCAATAGTTACAACTAATATTTGAAAGGTTGGGACTGTTGGGTGAAAAGTTCCACTTTTTGACAAAAAGTTGTCAACAACAAAACTTGCTAATCAACAACTTTAACAACTTTTTGATTAAGACCTTATTACTTGATCATTTTTCTTTTTATAAACCTTATTAAGGTAAAATGATATGAAAAAATATTTAAAGCCTCCTATTCACTCAAAATATGAGATTTTAGAACCCCTATGGACTAAGTGAACTTAGGCTTATAAACACACTTGAAGTTCCTTGACCAAACATAGGATATTGGTTATTACACACATAAATGAAACTAAAACATCTTTAACATATGGATCATTACATGTCTTCAAAAAGCTCACCATATTCCTTGATCCACTTTTTTTTTTGGTTGAATCACCTTGGTGCCCTACACCACAAAGAGAGAGAGAGAGAGAGAGAGAGAGAGAGAGAGAGAGAGAGAGAGAGAGATGATGGGAGAGTATTGGGTGGGGGAGGGGGAGAGGGAGAGAGAGGGGGGGGGGAAGATGATGGGAGAGTATTCGGTGGGGGAGAGAGAGAGAGGGAGAGAGAGAGAGAGAGAGAGAGAGAGAGAGAGAGAGAGAGAGAGAGAGAGAGAGAGAGAGAGAGAGAGTGGGGTATGGGAGAAGGTGAGGAGAGAGGGGGGGAGAGAGAGAGAGTAGGGGGATATAGAGAGTGGGGTATGGGAGAAGGTGGGAAGAGAGATGAGAGAGGGAGGGGAGAGAGAGAGAGAGAGAGAGAGAGAGAGAGAGAGAGAGAGAGAGAGAGAGAGAGAGAGAGATAGGATGGGAGAGAGCAAGAGAGAGAGAGAGGATGGGATAGGGGGTGAGAGAGAGTAGGGGATGGTAGAGGGTGGGATGGAGAGAGAGAGGGAGGGTGGGAGAGGGTGTGTGGGGGAGAGAGAGAGAGAGAGAGAGAGAGAGAGAGAGAGAGAGGGTGTGGGAGAGGATGGGATAGCAAGAGAGAGAGGGGGGGGTGGGGCTAGGCAATGGGAGAGGGTGGGGGGAGAGAGAGGGGGGATGGGAGAGGGTGAAAGAGTGAGTGTAGGGGATGGGAGAGGGTGGGCTAGGTGGAGAGAGAGTAAGGGATGGGAGAGGGAGGGAGGGAGAGAGAGAAGTAGAGGGAGATAGAGGGAGACAAAAACTGATTGGGGATCATGTAGGTTATTTCCAAAAACCCAAGCCTTATCTACCCATTTACCTAATTTAAAAATCCATTGGGGTTTATATCCACAGTCAAATATTTACCTAATTTAAAAACCCATTGGGGTTTATATCCACAGTCAAACCATCTACTGTCAAAACTAGGCTGAAACTCTTTTTCCTTCTGCAATCAAATTTGGGCCAAAACTATCGCTGCTCTAAAAGAATACTCAGAGAGACAATGACCTTGCAATGAGCTTAGGGAAATCTCTAGAGTAGTCAAACAATGCCTTTGCAATTTATTTTTCCCATTTCTTTGAAATTATAGACTGATCATTTTTCATAAGCTATGCAATGTGAACCCAAGCTTCAAGTGCCTAATTCATTAATGGAGTGGAAGAAAAAAGGGAGGTCCAACATTGACTCAAAAAATGTAAGATCACCTAGTACATTTATGTGGAATTATGCTAAAAATTTGATGCATTTTTCCATGATCATAACTTGTGTAGTTAATTTGGAGCGTCTCAACTATTAAGATTCCCACTAAATTCATTTGCACACTTATTGCAATTATCAATTTCAATGAAAAAAATCCCTTCTAGGAATTATGTCGATCATTTTAAGTGTTATCTATCTTTCCCCAAACTTGATGCTCTATGTAGGCATTAAAGGTGATTCTCTCTGCTAAAGTATCCTATCAAACAATTTACATGCATTATCCTCTTATTGTGTCAATGAAGCAATGTTCTACATTAACCATGAAGAACCTCCTATTTGACATCTAAGGTTCTACATCTAAATTTGATTTTATACTTAAATATAATTTGATAAATTAATTAGTAAGATGAATATTTGAAGTTAATAAATATTAATATGTTAAAAAAATTAAGGTGAATTTAAAGTAAACTCTTAGTTAAAGAGGTTGTATTAAAATGTAAGTGCACATTATTTCTTTCATTATTTTGATAAATAATCTATAAAAGTGTTGAATAAAAATAATGGAAATAAGGCTAAACAAGACAACAACATATTTGCATAGTTGAATTATCCCACAACAACATATATGCATTTTTAATAATATTTATTAAATATATAAAATATAATTAATATATAATATTCACATATTTTATTTAATATAAATCTATTATTTATAAAATATTTATGAAACAAAATATATTATATAAGATATTAATATTATAATTAATCCACATTATACCTAACTAATCTATTCTATATTATATTAATCATTTAATACAATGTTATAATTATTTAACATATAATATAATGATCATTTTAAAATATAAATAATAGAAATAATTTTATAAATTTGTATTTATTTTATTGAAATATTTTATAAGTGAAATTTTTAAAATTAATTTGGAGATATTGGAAAGAATCTATAAAATATTTTTAAATTTTAAATCATAAAGCTAAAGTGGAATGGCAACATGGAGGGCAATGCTAATTTTGAGATATTAAAAAACCAAATCTGATCACCTTTGATTTGACCTTGCATTGAAAGTTGGGCAGATGATGCATAAGGGGACATGGGACATGGGCATGGGAGGCATACCAAATTCATGCCTCAATAGCCTTTTTCAATATAAAAATGTGATGATCTAAAACTAAATAACCAACAAGTTGTCAAGAAGTATACTAATATAATTCAAAAATAAATAATAGATGTAAATAACCTTGTGTTAATAAAATATGAGTTTAAAATAGGAAAAATAATTTTCTAGACTCTTGTTGCATTATGATAGAATAGTTAACATCTAAGAGACTTTCACAATGGTTAAATAATCAAGTTGGCTATTCTTGTTTACATTGAAAAAAAATGTAAGAATATGTTTCTCAGGAATTATGGAGATAATTATTGAGGCATGAGGTAATGAAGGATTTTCTAAAATATTCTATTGATTCTAAGTTGTTGATGAGTGAGAGTATCTAAGAAAGATAATGAACAAAAGAATGGTAAATGTCTAACAATGTAAAATAGTTAATAGGGATTTAAGTAAATAGTGAAGGTGAGGTAAGGTTTATGGGTAATGTTACATCAAAAAGTTAATTTAGTTATTTCTTCCATTTTGACATGAAATTTTAGATTGAATACAATTAGGTCACAAGAGTTCTAAGACAAGGTGTTTTTTGAAATAGTGAGTGATTAATAGTTCTTAATGGAAACCTCAAGGCTAGTGACCTCAAATAGAGCTTGAAGAATAATGTTGAGTGAAAAGGAAACATGTTGAGAAAGATATCAAACTTTCTCATCAATGATCCAATTCACTTAAGGAAACCTACCTTATTTCAAACATATCACAACACATGGCCAATTATCTTGCAAATGACAATTTTGATAAAGATGTACAACTATACCATTCATTTATTAGGAAGCTTAAGATGATTCATTGTCATCAATAAGAGTTGCAATTAATGACATGTGTTTTAATTGAATAAGTCAATGACCATAATCTTCTATTTCATGATCAACAATTAGTTGAATGCTTTTAAGGATAAAATGATAGAAAAGAACCTAAGCACTCCAAGGAAAAAATTGAGCAAGAAATAAAGGCAAAAATCTTCATTCATTATTTAACCAGCAACATATATTTACTAATTTTACTAGTTTTATAAGGCCAAATAGGTAAAGGCTATAAAAAAATATTTGGTAAAGAAAAAAATTGTAACAAAAAATTCTTGTCATCTACTAATTATTGTAAACCCAATTTTTTTAGAGTATCGAAGAAATATACATATTGTTGTTGCAACATTTCTTTTTGAGACTTCCTTAGAAATGACTCATGCTCACTACTAAATTAAAATTCCCTTTTCCCACCTCACCCTATGGCTCATTCTTCTACCTCATCTTTGTCTTTCCACTTTTCTCTCAGTTCAAATCCACCTCTAGTCAACCTTTGCTAAATGTGGTGACAAATTTATCTTTTCTTTCCAATGGTTATTCCTAGCATGTAATTTGTAATATGGTAGTTGTGGTTGGGAACTCAACTATAGGGATTCATAAACTTGTTATGAATTGGCATCCCTACCTAGCTACGTTTCTCTAAATGTATTGTTTGGTTTTCTTCAACTTTCAACTTTGATTATTTTTCCTTCTCATTAGGTTATCTCCTTTAGGTTTCTCTCTATGCTAGGACTTGAGGTGATGGTTAATTTCTCATTATAATTTTTTCTCTAGTGTTCGAATTGTATTTTGATGTTGTATTCATGTGTAGAATTCAAACTTTTTATTTCACTAAAAGACATAGCCTTTATGTAAATTGGGTAAAAGTATGTTTTATTTCCTACATTTTAAAGAACCTTTTTTGGAAATCATTTTTTGGTATGTTTAAACTAGCATATAGTAATTTCATTGGTTGGTCTTTTGGAAGTGAAACTTAAAGATATTAAATAGGAATTTCTTAATTTCTCTTTTGGGGCTTAATCAATGCCCTATGAAGGCCATTTCGGGGAACCTATAAAAACACCTCACCTCCCACCTAATTGTGTAGTCGTAGAGCTCAATTGTGAAACAATAAGACCTAATGTATAGTAGTTAAGACTAAGTGTACTATGCATAGAGTGCCCAAGTGCAAAAAACTTGTAATTTTTTTAATGTTGCAAAGTTCAATTTTGGGTTTATACTAGAAGCTTTACATCTTTCTCATGTCTTCTCAATTTGATTCTTTGTGAGGAAATCCTATGTTTGAATGTTATTTGAATTACATGTTTTTTGGATTCCATCAAGTTGATTTGATTCAAATTTGATTTATATTGGATTCGTAATGAGGGTTTAGGAGTACCCATGTAGAAGGGAAATATGAGTGTTCATAAACTAGAATATTGTGACTATGCATATTATTTGGAATTAAAATTTATCCATTTCCCTTGTATATATTATTCATATATGTGTACTTTTTATGGTTTTTATGTCAAGGGTTAAAGAACCTTGGTGTAATGTATGTATGTGAATCTTAATAGGGGTCAAGGCCCTAAGTAGATATCACAATAATCCATTCATAAGATTACCAATTAAGTCATAACCTAATAAATGATTTGGGAGGAAGGATACACATTAGTAAGATAATATTTGTAACTCTCACATGCCTTGAACCCTTACACATAGTAAAATTGGGAGAAGGAGAAGATGTATGATGCGATGGGCATGATCAAACTACCATATTCTCACAAAAGGTTGTTTAGTTCTACATGAGTCCTAAATGGGGAATGGGGTTCAAAGAGACTACTAAGATAAACCAAAGGGGTAAAGACTATATGATGACACTCACCCTACCTTAGACCTAGATTATTTTTCCATTTGGTTTATTATCTTTCCTCTTGAGTAGTCTTGTCTTGCTTTATGATTCATTAGTTTTTCTAATCTTGTTTAGAGATTTACTATTGCATATCAAGAGAACAAAAGAGTTTTACACTTAGTGTCATAGAATGACAACACTAACCAACTATATAAAAAAGAATCAAAACTCAAACATTAGGCTAGATCACAAAGAGTTTATATAACCAAAATACCTATTAAAATACTAAACCAAAAGGACTATTATTCATCCTCTTCACTTGAATCTAAAGTAGCGAATCTCATGGGGGAAGGCATGAATGACTTCGGAAGATCATCCCTTTCCATAGTCCTTTTCTTCTAGGTACCTTTAGTATGGATCTTATGTATAAGCTGAGTAAGAGGAATATTAAATTCATCCACAATTCTGCTTCTTTTTTCTCCTTTATGATGGTAAATCCATACTTGATATTTTTCTTGGTCAATGGTCCTTTACCTTCTTGTATGAACTATTGAAATTGCTCCTCCTCCAGTTTGAATATGGTTGTTACTTGCACAACAATATCAGCACATATGAGTCTCCTTAGAGACTTAGTAAGGATTCTTTCTTTACCCTAAAAAATGGTATTCTTCCTTAACATCCATAAACATGAGAGAATAAATGAAGACAAATTAGTCTAGAAAAAATTAACATTATTGATGCTACAACAATTTTTTCCATATGTAATATACACAACAAAGAAATTAGTGTCAAAATCAAATCCAATTATATTCCAAATATTCTAGGCAAAGGGGCATTGAAAAAACACATGGACAACTAATTTAGGACTAGAGGAAAAAGCATAGCTAATAGGGTCACCTCCTAGTTTATTGAAGGGAAATTTATGTTCAATCAATCTCTAAAGAAAGAACATGACTTTGGGTTCAACAAACCTAGCCCAGAGATGGATAAGAATTTTTTCTAGACATTATGCTAGAGGGAAGGATTCCAATAGGAGTTAAGATGGTCAAGGATGTTGGTGTTAGAGGTAAGGATGTAGTAGACATACTTGGTCTTAACAAAGTGCAAGGGGGAGTAGGGTGATCCCACAATAATGGGTTCCACTTTTTGACCAATTTTGACTCTGAAATCAATATTTTTGCAACAAATGTCATGTTCAAGTGACTATATCTCCAAAACTATAAATAATTTCAAGATGACATAAACTAGTGATTTTGAGTACTTTGTTCCTACTTTGTAACCATATTTTTTAATCTAAAAAAAAAATTTATTTATGTCAATTTTTTTATCTCCTCCAAAAAGTGGTACATAATAAAATTCAATATTTTAAAAAGTGACAGTCGTTTGACACACATAACTTTTTTTCTAGAAATGATAATGAAGTAATTCTTTCTACGTTGGATTTTTAGCATCAATATCCAGTGTCTATATTTGGTTTGATTTTTTTTTGTTGAATATTGTATAGTTTATGAAGTTTTGAAGTGACATGAACCGTAATTCAGACATATGTTCCGTTTGACACAGATAATTTGAAGTCAATTTATCATAAACCAATTTTTTTTTTTTTGAATAGAAAGGTATCTCAATAAGCTAGTGCCTCCATATTTTTCAAAAAAAATTTGACCTAATTTACTAATTTTCTCGAGGTGTCAAAGTCAGTTGATGTTTAATCGATAATGAACCTATAATGAGTTAAACTCATATTTGAAAGTCTTAATGATTAAATTATGTAATAAAATTATAGTCGTTGGAAAGCTTGCTCCGAGAAGCACATTTTGACATTTTTTATTTTATAGTAGGAGATCATTCTCCTACAATTATGGCAGTCAAAAGAGCAAAAAAAAGAAAAAAAGAAAAAAAGGCTAAAATTTTTGTGATTTTGCATGTTTGTGCGAACATGGCATTCGCACGAACACGTTTGCTATGTTCGCGTGAACCTATGTTCGCGCGAACATGCAAATCATGTTTGCATGAACTCAATTTCTCATTTTGAAAATTTTTTCATTTTTGTTCGTCCCACTAAAGTGAAACCCATTATTGTGGGTTCACCTAGTAGTCAAGGCAGTTAAATTGAAAGAACAATGAATCACTAGAACAACATTCCAATCTGACTCTTGCAACATCAAGAGCATTCTTAATCATAGAGTTAGTTCTCCTTTGGGATTCTTGTGAGTATTTATACTTAATCTCTTTCTAGTTTATTAAATTACCATTATATAGAGTTTTGTTGAAGATCTTTATACCAAATTTATCCCATATTTTGGCTAAACAACCTTGCAATAGGGCTACAAGCTTGAAATTACTATTCAGGTTCCACCATATTGAACTATTTTTACACTAGATATTGCCATCCTTTAGTTTCTAAATAATACCCAACAATGGTCTCACCTTAGCCCAACTCTTCTAGATGGATTTAAACACATTAGAGTCCCTAATTATTATTTTAAAATCCAATTCTAGGAATTCAATTTCATTCAAAGTATTCTAGAATTTTGATCTATATAGATGTCCCTACTCAAGTTATTTATGATAAGTATCTTCCAAGGTTCATAACATTGTGGGGCAAATGCACTAATTTATGGTGCCAAAAATATGACACACAACTCTAAATTTTCAAATTTTAAAAGTGTGCATGCACTATGGTGCACACATGCTTGGGCTTGGGCTTAAGAAGTCTTAGGCTTGTGGAGCCAAAGACAAAGAACGTATGTTCTATAGCCTATGCACACTTTTAAAACCTAAAATATTTTATATGTTGGTTGCAAACTCGTGGCCCATTCCATTTGATCTTATTTCCTTTTGTTGTTTCCTTATTTCCCTTCAACAACATGCACACAGTTTGTAGAAGTTAAAGAATTTTCTCTCTTTCCTCAAAATGCCTCCTTGTCACTGCAGATCAAGATTGGGACCATGTAGTATGTTTTCTACTCTTGTTTTTGCATTGTTTTGTATTTTTTTTGCATTTTTTTTGCATTTTTTTAAATTTTTCTTCAAATTTGTTTATTTATTTAAAATGCAATTTGTTTCTTATCAAGAAATGTGAATAATCAACCCCCATCAACAAAATTAAAAATGAAAACCCTCCACAAGATCAAAGTCAAAACCCTTCACAAGATCAAAATGAACTTGTCTAATCTCCACTAATTCAAAGACCTCCTCCTAGCACCCAAGATAATATAATCAATGAAATAGAAAGAGGAAAAAATGAATTAGAGGCAATTATTGGTAGGTTGAAGTTTGTCAGAATACTAATCCTATGAGAGTACAATTGGCATCCTCTCTTGAGTCCATTATAAGCCATGTAGCTTCTATTAATACTTAGTTGGATATTTGGCATGCTAAGAGAGAAGAACAAAGAAGATATTATGCAAAAAAATTATCTTATAAAGATGTAAGGAAAAAAGAAATAGCAAAAGGTAACATATGTGCATTGTTTAAAAAACTTGGAGAATAAGACATTGTTAAACATACAACTAAAAGGTTCCCCATCCATTGGTGCATACATGATGATATTAAAAATAAATTTTGGATAGATGGTGGATGGTCTTTGATGCCCCTTCCTGCAATAATCACGAGGTTTCAATGTATTTATTAAAGAAATTGTATTGTGAATTTGTCATTGGGGAGATCCCTAATTATTTTGATATGTTAGATTCTCGGGGTAGAGGTTGGGGATCATCATTTGAGAGGTTGGGAGCACATTGTGACCCTAATATAAATAGAGTGTCTTCTTTCAAGCCACATGGTGAGTATGTGATTTTTCCTTTAGTTGTGAAGGAACATTTAGAGACTAGTACTCTAGAACTATCAATACTTTGACATAGACCCTCATTCATTGTGCTAGTCCATTAGTTGAGGAGGAGCTTTCTTTGCATCATAGTTACATGTTCACATCATATGGATCCTTATGCACATTTGACAATCATGTTGGGGACACTATGCATGATGGGCTAGTCACTGATGAGTTCATGAGTGACACATTTGGTATCGACACACAGGTAAATTATAATTATAATAAACTAATTTGATAACATTTCATATGTATAGTGAATGCCTAATTAATTATCATGTCTTGACATTGTGCAAAATTCATAGTATGAGTTTTGATGGCCTTAGTATAGATTCTCAAACCCCATTTTACGTCTTGTCGATGAGTTGAGATGTATGTATCAATGTAATCATTTACACACACACACACACACACACACACACACACACACACACATAAAGTAACCATATGAAGGATTGAAAAAAAAAATTCCATGTACATCAGTTCTTTGCTAGACCATCAATATTCATAAGGGACTCTAAGCCTAGGCATGATACAAGCTTCTTAGAGGTACATTTGTTTTAGGTTAATTTAATTCTTTTGATTATATTTGTTTCATGTAAATTGTATTATATGATTTTTAGTTGTTGACGTCTGAGACTCCTCATCTTCACTAGTTCATCTATCATAGAGTTGCTACTACAATGGCTAGTCCAAAGCCATTGACTAAGGTATGAAAGAGTTTTCATAGTTTTAGTTGTTATTTATAATAGTTAGTATTGAAATTTCAAATAGTATTTATTTATAAGTATGATTGAGTGATTATAATGATTGAATTTTTGTAGGGACTTTTTATTCCTAATCATCTACAAGCCTTTGAGGTGGATGTATAGAGTGACTATTTGATGGTGGTAAGAAAATAATTAATTATTTTTTGTACATATATTTGGTTTCAATGTATAATAATTATTGATTCATATCTACTTTGTTTGTATCAACTCTAGTTAGAGATGGGCCTAAACAAGAGGAAAAGTGAACATGTGAGGAAGACCCCATCATCCCCATCATCTCCCTCTATGCAAAAATTGAAGACCTCTAGGGATTTATTTCCTTCCCGTCATGGGAAGGAGAAGATATAGGGATAGACACACATGTATAGGTATTTGTGGACATATATCCTAGATTTTATGTTAGTGGACATATTTGACATACATTTGATGTACATATGACATTTTATATTTGTTGTATGACATATATTTGATGCATGACATTATTAGACTTATGGCATTATTGGTTATCATAATATATGATGTGTTTGTTCATGTATGACATTATTGGCTATCATAATATATATTATGTTTGTTCATGTATGATATTATTGGTTATCATAATATATATCTCTTTTTTCTTGTTTACGTTTTAAGTACATTTTATGTATTTCATATTAATGCAATTTGTATCCAAAATGATGTAGAGCGCTCACACCAAAAGCTAGTGGATTTCCAACAAGAACACTTTTAAGAAAAACTGCATTTCCCACCTTACTAAGTGTCTTCAAAGACTCTTTCAACTTGGTTACAGCACTAAACAAAATTCTACCCAACTTCACACAACTGTTAGTGTAGTTTTTTATTTTTCCTATTTTGCTAGGTTTTTCCTACACTTTTAATAATCTCGCTTAGGTTAATAAAGCATGTCTTATTAGGTGAATGGTTGTGAGGTGTCACCTTCCTACATGTGAGCGTCCATTAGCTATCTTGGGAAGATACTTTGCTATCTTTAGTCCGATAGATGGTTGCTCCTCATTGGTTGGTGTTGCCACCTCCTCCCTCTTCCTAGCCTATATAAGCATGCTACCTGGCTTGTATTTGCATCTCTTGTTTTTTGCATCCTCTTAATGCTATTTTGCTTCCAACATTTGCATTACTCTCTTGGAGACTAACTCTATGATGCTATTTTGATTTTGTATCATTTGCATTCATAGTTTTGATATTTACTCTTTGCACTAGTTTTCTGGGTTATTAATCTTTTCAGATTCTAACATGGTATCAGAGTTTTTCTATGTGCAAGAGTAGATTTTAGTTTCCTTATTTGAGAGATTCGGGGGGGGGGGAAATAAACCTGATTATAGTTTTTTGAAAAATGAATTATGCTCTTCTCTTGCATCTTTGGATGATCCTGAGAATCAGAAATTTTTTGACAAAAATGATTTTTCTCTGGGGTTTCAATCTCAAATCTGACAACCAACTTGCATATTTGGAGTTTTCAATCAGTTTTGTAGGTTCCAGTATGCCATTGATTGACTTAGGAAGCTGATCCAGCATTTGCATGTCATATTTTGGTTGCTGAGGTCATTTTTTGATTTTTGGAGCCATTTTTTACTGTTAAAGGCATCTGATTTACACTACAACAACATCTTCTATACATCAGCAAGAAAAATGCTTTTTAGATTTTGTTCGCAGCCCCAAAAAACCATCTGGGTATCTTTTAGATTTTGCATGCAACCTGTATATTTTGCAAAATCGAGCATGCAAAGCTACAACCATAGCCCTCTCCATTGGCAGTCGTAGATTTGAATGCAGTTTTCAAATGTCTCATTCTTGCTCATACAGACTCCAATTTTTATGATTCTTGTTATAAACTTGGCTATTTTGTTGTGTTCTATCCACTAGTGGAGTTGTTTTTTGATTTGCATGCATGAATTCTTCAGAAATTGCAGATTCTCAGCTGTGACTGTGCACAGTTCTCGTTTTGGAGACTTCGAAGGATCATAACTTTCTCATATGACCTCGTATTGAGGCGATTCTTTTTTTGAAAGTGCATGATTTTTTGAGTAGATCATAGTGGTGCTATTTCTTTTCTTGATTATTGTGCTCAAGTTTCACTTTTAGCATATGCTCTTCATGAGGGTTTGTAATGCATTAAAATCAAGACCACTAAGTATTTCTTTCTAGTGGTAGTTGTAAACACACTAAAATAAAGTTCCAAATCATATTTCATGGGAGGGGGGGCATTGCCGTGGTTGGGTTCTCTTCTTTCTAGCATTTCTTCTCTGCATTTCTTCATCATGGATCAAACAAATATGCCCATCCTAACTCCATACAATTACTTTGAGAGGAAATCACGCATGACAATTCACTTAAGGAAAGCTAGATTAAATAGGATAACTATGGGACTTGAAACTGAACCTGCTAAAGATGGAGATAAGCCTAAGTGGTTTAACAAATGTGATGAGGCATTTGGAACATTGTGTTTGTTTGTTTCTTCTGACTTGCTATTTCACATTGAGTCTTTGGATACACCAAATAAAGTATGGACAAAGCTAGAAACACTATTTTGCACACAAGATTCAATGAGGGTTCATATGTTGGAAAATGAATTAATTAGTTTGAGTCCAGGCAATTTCAACACAATCCAAGATTTCTTCACCGAATTGAAATCGCTAAGGCTACAGTTAAAACAATGTGGAATTGAAAAGAAAGATGAACAACTGATTCTTAGTATTCTCTCTAAGCTAAGTTCAAAATATTCTGTGTTTGTCTCTACCTTCTATGCTACTAAGGGTGCACTTGGTACTCAATTCACCATGCCATTTTTAGATGATTTTGCTATCAATCTCACTCGAGAATAGGACAAGCTAATCCAGATGGGCATTCTTAAGTCCTCTAAGTCACATGCCTTGGCTTCCAACCAAGGCACAAAAGAACAACAAGGACAAAGTAGTAACAACAATAGTAAGGACAAGAAACAAAAGAAGAGCAAGGACAAGAAGGATCAGATGCTGGTTTCTTCAAAAGAAACTATTGATACACCATCTTCCAAGGGTGATAAGCCTAAGAAAGAAAAGGTCAAATGTGCCTATTGTAAAAGACCTGGTCATGATGAACATAAATGTTTGCAGAAACAACTTGATCACTTGACATACATTCTTGAGAAGAATAATATCATTGTTCCTGAGTCTACCAAACAAAGTTCTAATGAAGGGTCTAACAAGGAAAAAGAAAATAGAAAGGGGAAAGGAAAGGGCAAGGCCCTTTTTGTAGTTGCTTCCTCACCATCCACTTTTGTTCCTTATTCAGGTGCTTCACACCACATGGCTTCATCTAAGGAAGAACTTGCATCCTTGGAGCCATGTACTATGCCTTCTATGTTGATGGGTGATAACACTCCTGTTGAGGTGTGTGGGAGAGGATCTGTTGATGAGGGGGATGGGACATTCCATGATGTTCCTTATGTACCCTTATTGTCAACTAATCTCCTATCGGTACACCAGATCACTCACATAGGTTTAGGTAAGCGGGTTGAGTTCACTCCTGATTTAGTGGAGATATGTGAGTTGCAAAATGATTCTACAGTTGCAGTTGGGAGAGCAGATCATCAGTCACGACTCTATATGTTTTCCCACTTTGTTCCTGATCCTCCTTTGACTGTTTTTCTCACTCACTTTAATGATGTGAGCAGATTATGGCATGAGCGGTTTGGCCATCTTAACTTTCACTACTTGCATCAGCTTAACCAGTAGAGCATGGTCATAGGGTTTCCTTCTACTTTGACATTGGAGTCACTTGGAATACATGATAGATCTTATGATGGGTCAGATTCAATTGAGCAGCCTTCTACCTCCACTTTTGATGCAGAGAGTGATTCAGAGGATTCACCTCCTTCCTCTCCTAGTCATCATTCACAGGTTGATGATTCTCCTCTAGATTCACCATCTTTTGGTCCACTTTGGGCTAGATAGACCTTGCAGTTTGCAGGTGATTGGGTTGGGGATCCATCAGACACCAAGCAGACTCGTTTAAAACTCCAAGATGCTCTACATATCTTCATTCCTACTGCCTCATATCCACAGTCCTTTCATGAGGCTTCTGGTATTTTTGAGTGGGATACAACTATGCAGGAAGAGTATAGTTCCTTGATGAGGAACTACACTTGGGATCTTGTCCCTTTTCCTAAGGGAAGAAAACTTGTTCAATGTAAGTGGATCAACCGGACAAAATTTGCAAGCTTTGCTGGAGGTGCGGGATGCTTCATCTTTTGGGGTGGGCTCTTCCTCTCACTTGGAGTCCTAATTTTCTTTGGGGAGTCTCTTTTCTCTCTCTTTTGGGGGAATTTTATGTACATGGGTACCTCATCAGGCTTGACTTGCCGGGACCCATTTCTACATCCACCTAAGCTTCGCTTATGGGGGGGTGTTAGTGTACTTTTTTATTTTTCCTATTTTGCTAGGTTTTTCCTACACTTTTAATAATCCTGCTTAGGCTAATAAAGCATGTCTTATTAGGTGAATGGTTGTGAGGTGTCACCTTCCTACATGTGAGCATACATTAGCAATCTTGGGAAGATACTTTGCTATCTTTAGTCCGATAGATGGTTGCTCCTCATTGGTTGGTGTTGCCACCTCCTCCCTCTTCCTAGCCTATATAAGCATGCTACCTGGCTTGTATTTGCATCTCTTGTTTTTTGCATCCTCTTAATGCTATTTTTCTTCCAGAATTTGCATTACTCTCTTGGAGACTAACTCTGTGATGCTATTTTGATTTTGTATCATTTGCATTCATAGTTTAGATATTTACTCTTTGCACTAGTTTTCTGGGTTATTAATCTTTTCAGATTCTAACAACAACTACATGATCACTTTCCCCATTCAAGACTTAGGAAGCAATAAGGGAAAAATGAGAAAATTTGAGATATGGATCATAATCAACTTCTTGTTTCAAACTAACACCTTAGAAACTTTAAGGAACACCTATTGATGAGGTTTCCACAACTGGTTTACTCTCCTAACATGTATTTTACAAAATTTCTCTCAATATGCCTAATTTCCCTTATAGCCCTTTTTGTGGTTTTTAGACAACTTTTTTTTTCTCCACTAAACCTAGGAAACAAAATAGGTATTTTGGTATTTATGCAAGAAGGAGGCAGTGATACTAGATTTGTATTAATAAACTCTCATCACTAGGCTTCTTTCAAGTCTACCAAATGTATTAACATTAGTCCCATAGGACTCTTCCAAGATTAGAGACTAGGTGGTTAGCCTATTCCTTATACCACCCTCACCTATTCCAAATGTCTCTACCTAACCCTTCAAAAACTCAACCGACTACCTCTCACAATACCCAACACCTCCACTACCTTACACCCTCTAGGATCTTACACAACACCATACCTCAATAAGCTTCCAAGAGACTTCACTCATTTCCATTTAAGTGGTTTCAACATTGATAAGGTGTTATACAGTTTAGTGGTCTTAATAACATCAATTCTCATAAACAAACCTAAAGAGGTTCTTTCTTGCAATGCTACCTTTGGGGTTTTAAGGTAAGAAATAAAAATCTCTCCAAACAACTACCAAAATCTCTCAAATACCAGTATATGTTGATTTTCACAAAAACAAAATAGACTTGTATTATATAAAGTTATACATCATAATCTACACTTTTCTACTCCACCTCTCTTCTTCTCTTTCGTCTACATGAAAACCTATTGTTATTATACAAAAACATGACCTTTCACCTCCTCCAAGAGGTCAAACAAGATGGATGACTGTTCACCTTCCAAAACTTATCAATTTTTTTACAAAAAAATGTTGACCACAACTTTTTGACAATTTTACATTTTTTTGTGCATATTTTTGTTTTATGATTTCTCATGCTTTCTAGACACCCTAAATAGGTCCAACATCTCAATGTAACATTCTGACACTTAGTAACACTTCATTAAAAAAATTGTTGAATGTACACATTATGCCTCCTCTAACTTCATAGAGGGTATTTTCATCATATGAAATCTATTCTAACCAACTACTAGTTGGTTTGATTAGTTACAAGGTTAATTTCAACATTTTCCAAAAAAATGCTAAAATCACCAAAAAGTTGTCAAAAACTTTTAGTGCAAAATGCAATTTTTACACTAACTCTCCCTAGAACTTAACCAAGTGGTTTTTGGTAACAAATAGGACGCATATAAGGTGTAATGACTCTCAAAATACTTCTTGAGTCAACTTATTAACAAAAATAACAAAAAAGAGAAAATCCTTAGGACTAAGGCAACTTGGGTTTATAGGCGACCTCAAGTTCCTTGACCTTACAAAAAAGGATTTCCTTATTACTGTAAAAAAATTAAATTTTCAAAATGAGGTGTATGATCACCCCTTTACATTCTATCATGAGTCTCCATCATTGGATGAGACGACATATCCAATTTCTACCTAGGTGCCCTACACCACAAGTTTCAAAATCACCCAAGATGGGGTCACAAAATTAAAATGGAATCCAACTTCCAAAAAGAAAGAGAGGTTATTGTATGTGTTGGAAACATAATCTTGTAGCACCTATAATTTCATCCATAACTCAGACAAGCTCCTCGATATGCCCTATCAAAGATTTCTACCCTATGGCATTTAATGACTCTTAGGGTCAATTTCATTTGGCATACCTAAGAAAGTTTAATCAGTCAATGGGATAAGAAAAACTTGGAACTAGGGTTTACGTAACCACCCACAATTAACACAATAGACAATTCAATCCCACAATGAATGATTGGAGAGATTCACCAGTTGGCAATGTCGTACTAGCCAACACTACAAGTTTTAGTATCACCCAATATGGGGCCACAAAATTAAAATAGAATCCAAATTTCTAAAGGAGATAGAGGTTACTATAGGTGTTGACAACACGATCCTATAGCACCTTGAATTACAACCATATCTCACATGAGCTTTGAGATATGCCTCATCAAATATCATTGCCCTATAGATTTTAATGACTCTTAGGGTAAATTTGGTTGAGCATGCCTGAGAACATTTGAGAAATCAACAAGATGGGATGAGCTTGCAACTAGGGTTTAATTGGCCACCCAGAACTAATGGAACAAATAGTTTGATCCCACAATAAACAATTAGAGAGATTCACCAATTGGTGACTTTGTACTAGCCAACACTACAAGTTTCAACGTCACCTAAGATGGGGCCAAAAAATTAAATCAAAACCCAATCTCACAAAAGAGAGATAGGTTATTATAGGTGTCAGCAAAAAGATCCTATAGCACCTAGAATTGTATCCATACCTTGCATGAGCTTTGAGATATGCCCCGTTAAAGATCATTTCCCTATGTCATTTAATGACTCTTAGGGTCAATTCAGTTTGGCATGCTCAAGAATGTTTGAA
Source organism: Cupressus sempervirens (assembly GCA_028749045.1). NCBI lineage: Eukaryota > Viridiplantae > Streptophyta > Pinopsida > Cupressales > Cupressaceae > Cupressus > Cupressus sempervirens. Next base: position 814,832,159 of record CM053786.1, read on the forward strand.
TGGTCAATAGGATAGGACAAGCTTGGAACTAGGATTTACTTAGCCAACTAGAGCTAATGAAATAGACAATTTGATCCCATGAAAAATTATTAGAGAGATTCACTTGTTAGCAACTTTGTACTAACCAACACTACAAGTTTCAACATCACCTAAGATGGGGTTACCAAAAAAAAACAAAATTCAATCTATAAAAAGAGAGAGAGATTATTTTAGGTGTTTGAAATATGATCCTATAGCACTTGGAATTGCATCCATACCTCACACAAGATCTAAGATATGCATTGTCAAAGATTGCTTCCCTATGACATTTAACAACACTTAGGGTCAATTCATTTCAACATGCCTAAGAAAAATTTAGTGGTAAATGAGATGGGATGAGCTTGGAACTAGGGATTACCTAGGCACCTAGAGCTAACAAAATAGACATTTTGATCCCATGATGAATGGTTGGAGAGATTCACTAGTAGGCAACTTTGTACTAGCCAAAACTACAAGTTTCAACATCACCTAACATGAGGTGGTAAAATCAAAATGAAAAAAAATCTTCAAAAAGAAAGAGAGGTTATTGTAGGTATCAACAACACAACCTTGTAGCACCTAGAATTTTATTTATACCTTGCATGAGCTCTAAGATATGCCCCATCAAATATTACTACCCTATGGCATTTAATGACTCTTAGGGTGAATTTAGTTTGGCATACCTAGGAACATTCAAGAGGTCAATGGGATAGGATGAGCTTGGAAATAGAGTTTATCTACCAACCTAGAGCTAATACAATAGACAATTTGATCCCACAACAAATAGTTAGAGAGAGTCACTAGTTGGAAACTTTGTACTAGCCAACACTACAAGTTTCAACATTACTTAAGATGGGGCCACAAAATCAAAAGGAAATACAATCTCCAAAAAGAGAGAGAGATTATTGTAGGCATTAGCAACATGATCTTGTAGCACCTAGAATCACATCCATACCTTAGATAAGCTTTGAGATATGCCTCATCAAAGATCACTCCCCTATGGTATTTAATGACTTAGGTTCAATTCAATTCAGCATGCCTAAGAATGTTCAAAGGACTAGAAGATCTTGGAAATAGGGGTTTTCCTAGCCATCCAGACCTAATGGAATAGATAGTTCAATTGCATGATGAATAGTGAGAGAGATTCACCAGTTGGCAACTTTGTACTAGCCAACACTACAAGTTTTAGCATCACCTAAGATGGGGCCACAAAATCAAAATATAATCCAATATCCAAAAAGAGAGAGAGGTTATTGTAGGTGTTGACAACACAATCCTATAGCACCCATAATTATATCCATACCTCATACAAGCTTTGAGATATCCTCTGTCAAAGATCACTACCCTATGGCATTTAATGAATCTTAGCATCAATTCAATTTGACATACCCAAGAACATTCAAACTATCAACAAGGTGGGATGAGATTGGAATTAGGGTTTACTTAGATACCCAAAGCTAATAGAATAGATGGTTTGATCCCATGAAAAATAGTTAGATAATTTGAGCAATTCGTGACTTTATACTAGCCAATACTGCAAGTTTCAGCATCACTTGAGATGGGGCAAAAAAATGAAAGTAGAATCTAATCTCCAAAAAGAGAGAGAGTTTATTATAGGTGTCAACAACATGATCTTATAGCACCCATAATTGCATCCATACTGCACACGAGCTCTGGGATATGCCTTGTCAAAGATTGCTAGCCTATGACATTTAATGACTCTTAGGGGCAATTCAATTTGACATGCCTGAGAACATTCAAGTGGTTAATAGAATGGGATGATCTTAGAACTATGGTTTACCTAGCCACTTGGAGTTAACAGAATAGATAGTTCAATCCCATAATGAATATTTGAGAGATTCACTAATTGGCAACTTTGTAGTGGCGAATACTACAAGTTTTAGCATCACCCAAGATTGGGTCACAAAATCAAAACTAAATCGAATATCCAAAAATAGAGAGAGAGGTTATTATAGGTGTTGGAAATACAATCTTTTATCACCCATAATTTAATCCATACCTTGCATGAGCTCCAAGATATGCCCCATCAAAGATTATTGCCCTATGGCATTTAATGACTCTTAGGGTCAACTTGGTTTGGTGTGCCCGAGAACATTTGATCTATCAATAAAATGGGACAAGCTTGTAACTAGGGTTTACTCAAACACTTAGAGCTAATAGAATAAATAGTTTAATCCCACAAGGAGCAATTAGAGAGATTCACCAATTGGTGACTTTGTACTAGCTAACACTACAAGTTTTAGCATCACCTGAGATGGGGCTACAAAATCAAAATAGAATCCAATCTGCGAAATGTGAGAGAGGTTATTGTAGGTGTTGGCAACATGACCCTATATAAAGGTCTATAATCAATACCTTGCATGAGCTTTGAGATATGTTCTATCAAAAATCACTACCTTATGGCATTTAATGATTCTTAGGGTCAATTTGATTTGACATACCTGGGAACATTCAAACAGTTAATGAGATGGGATGATCTTGGAACTAGGATTTACTTGGCCACCTGAAGCTAATGGAATAGATAGTTTGATCCCATGAAAATGGTTAGGGATATTCACCAATTGGTAGCTTTGTACTAGCCAAAACTACAAGTTTTAGTATTACCCAAGATGGAGCCACAAAATCAAAACAAAATCCAATCAAGAGAGAGAGAGAGAGAGAGAGAGAGAGAGAGAGAGGTTATTGTAGGTGTCTATAACATGATCTTTTAGCACCCGAAATTGAATACATACCTCACATGAGCTCCTAGATATGCCTCATCAAAGATCACTACCCTATGGCATTTAATGACTCTCAGGGTCAATTCAGTTTGGTGTGCCTGAAAATGTTTGAGCAGTCAATGGGGTGAGATGAGCTTGGAACTAGGGTTGACCTAGCCACCTAAAGCTAGTATAATAGATAGTTTGATCCCATAATAAATGGTTAGAGAGATTCACTAATTGGCAATATTGTACTAGCCTATTGACAATTGGCTATATATGGATATGCAAGTGTTTTCATTAATGGCAACACATGAGGTACATACTTGTGGTAAACCTTAGAAATAAAGATACTTAGCTTTTTGGCACTTAGAAATTTCTCTAAGTATGGAAGTAGTGTTGAAAATGATTGAGTAAGATTGTTAAAGAGGGAGATTGATATATATGTTTCAATCATTATTTTGTCACTAATGTCAAACCTACTATTTGATGGTAAGACAATTTCTTATATGATGTAAGTACTATCACTTATTTTATTGATGAAGAAGATTTGAATAAAAAATGTAATAATAGTGCCTAGAGAAAAGGTTGAGTTATGATTATGTAAAGGAGTACAAGAATTAGTTAAGACAATGATAACATGATGCATTGATAAACTACTTAAGGTTACAAAGACTAGCTACACTAAGAAAGTTTAGAAGAACAAGTTACACAAAGTTTTTCTACCAAGCTTGACCAAGTATACAGTAGGTACTAAGCAAAGTCAGTGCAAGCCAAGAAAAAATTTAGTTGGAGTTGAGTGAAAACAAAATCTAGTGGATTCTAAGCAAAACAGTTGATTTTGAATAAAGTTTAGTTGATGCTAAGCACTAGTAAACTTTAGTTGATGTTGAGTGATTTTATAGTCAATGTCTAATAACATAGTATGTGCCAAGCATCTGAAGCAAGATAGTGTTGAGTTGCTACATTATTTTAAAGATTTTGGATTTGATGAATTTGAGCCAACAAATTTATTTTCTTGAATTGTGTGAATTGAGTTGAAGGTAAGGATGATGAGCTAGTGGCACAAAATTCAAGGTAAACCATTTTTAGGAAAATTCAAAGAGGATCAAAGCAGAAGTATCTAGAAGAGATATGGAATATGGGGTAGATACATTATATCCTACTTAATCCTAAATTGGATGATGGAGGATGAGTGGCAAAATATCTTAGTTTCCTATTTATAGGGATGGCTAGTCATGAAGCAAAGATTGTCATGTGCAAGAAACTAAGGAAGATAAAGAGTTAAGGATTTTGTTTCATCCAATGACCTAGAGAAGAGTCTATATTGATGTGATAAGAAAGAAGGCTTAAGAGTATGAATGCTTGAAGGGTGAATAAACTATCAGAGCTACAATGAAGGAAGGCCAAGTAGAATGGAGGACTTGAAAAGAGATCTGTAATCTACAAATGAAGTTGTAAGTTGTAATTAGATCAAACCATATTGTTTCTCTCTAAAAATTGTATCTATCTAGGGTAAATCCTTTTCATTAAGGCTGACCTAATAGTCGTTTGTAAATCCTTTAATCGGGTGAAATTCCAAGTGAATGGTGAGAATTCCTCTAACAAGGCTCACTCGTAATAGGGTGATTGAAATCCATTAACAAGGTCACATTTAATAGTGTGTATTGTAACCTTTAATAGTGTTGGCTTTTCACAGGGCATCACTTTAGAAAAGTGAAAAAGAGAAGCATGTTACTTGTGGTTTTTCCCAAATTGGGTTTCCATGTAAATCATTGTGTCAAATGTGTTGTTGAATATTTTATGTTTCATGTTTACATTTGTACAATTTGATTTGATATTGAACTACAAGTTTATAAGTGATTGCATAACCTTTTGGATACTTGCATAATGGTAAATCTTTTATGGGTTCACTAAGCTATGAAAAGTTTTATTTATACATCTAGACCTTGGATAACTGATTCACACCCCCTCCCCACAATTATTCTAAAGAATTCTAACAATTGGTATCAGAGCCATCTACTTAAGAGGACTAGTTTGAAGGTACTAGAAATACAAAGATCAAGATTTCAAAAAGAGATGTACCCAAGCTAAATAGAGATAAATTTCTTGCACAGAAAATTTTGATGAAGGTACACCTTGGAGGACTTGGAGATCATGTACAATCTACCATTACTACTAAGTATGTTGATTGTGCTAGAGCCCTAACTACTGAAGATATGAAAAAGAAGAAAGAACACAACTAGACAATGTTGGATATTGCCTTTGCCTTAAGCTATGCCAAATTTGATGATATAAAAGGTTGTAACACTACAAAGAAAATATGGGATGCCTTACACACCATCTATGGAGGAGACACTAATGTTCAAAGAGCCAAAGTTGAAAGTCTTAGAGGTAAGTTTTATGATATGAAAATGGAAGAAGGTGAAAATATTGCTCAATATGTTGCAAGGATAAAAGAAGTTAATGTAATAAGAGGAGCTATTGGTCATATTGATGATAATAATATACTAAGCAAAGTTTTGACAACACTACTGCCTATATATGCTATTAGAGTTTCTACAATTCAAGAACTGAAATCTATACTAGGAAATAATCTAACCCTTGAAGGTCTAGTAGGTAGACTCAATGCTTTTGCACTATGTAACTTTGATAATTACAAACCTGATAGTCTTGAATATATTTTCAAAGCTAAGTTTTTATTGAAGGGTTCTGATGAAAAGCAATAGAAGAAGAAGAGAAAGATAAAATATGTGTCTAGTGATAGTGATATAGATGAGGAATCTATATTGAACAACTCGAAGAACTAGTGGCAAGAAGATTTCATAGAGGTAAAGGCAAGAGCAAAGGTAAGTTACCTATCATTTGTTTCATTTATGATGAGGTTGGTCATGTTGTTGCTAAATGTCCATAGAAGAAGAGCTAAAAAGGTAGTAACAAGTACAAAAGTAGAAGATAGGATGACAACAATGACTATAATGAAAAAGGAAATAAGTCATCCTACATTGTTGAAGAGGAAACAAGAAATGAATCTGTTGAACATGATGATGAAGTGGTATATATTTTAATGAAGGACAAATCTGATGAAGATGAGGCAACTACACTTGTGACTTGTGTGAAGAAAAATGATAAATGGATCATTAATAGTGGGTGTTCACATCACATGACTAGAAACAAAAGTAAGTTCATTACCTTAAATCTTTATGAAGGAAATAGTGTAAGATTTAGTCATGATGCACCATGTTTGATAAAAGGAAAAGGTTCTATCAAACTCAAAAATAATATTTCATGTGATAATTCTTGGAGGAGTTGATGAAATCCAACTCCAAATTTCACCAAGATCACCTACATGCAAATAACTTGTCGAAGGGAAACCAATGAAGGAAGAGATGGAGCTTGGAAAAATCCTAAACAGACATGAGAGAGAACATATTGCAAAACAAGAAAATTGTATTTATAGTGAAAATGGAATGTTGAGATACAATGAGAGAGCTTGAATATAAAGGCCTCATGGAAGCTTGTAGAACAAGTTGGAAAGTGGTAGAAGATAAGGTTGACAATTAAGCACACTTTGTACAAAAAGGTTGAACATACTAGAAGAGAACAAACTCTCGTGTTCTCAACAACTCATCACTACAATTATTAAATACTAAATATTAAATAAATGTATTAACTTAAGTAAGCTTAAGTAATAGAATAAATAATAATTAATTAATTATTTACTCTAACAACCCCCCTTAAGTGCAACTTAGGGGAATGCCTTAAGCTCATGAAACTAAGATGAAAATGAAAAATGGGTCCTAGCAATGAGGCCATGTTAGGTACCCATGTACAATACAAAGAGATGCAACCTATATAAATGGGAAAAGAGAGAAAACCATGTGGGAAAAACACTCCCCCAAAAAGAGGTAAAAACCTAGTGAAAAACTAAAGAAGCCTCCAACTAGGGGAATGTCCCCTAAAATAGGAATAAAGAGTGATCATAAAGAGCATCAATGAAGCATGAAGAAGCCACAAAATCTGCCATTAGAAAGAAACTACTGATCTAAAGAACCTCCATGGAAGAAGAAGGCATGAAATGCATAGGTAGATGATCCAAAATCTGTCTATATAGTAGATGATCCATCTCATTGAAATGCATAGGTAGCCAGCCACTACAATCACCTCATAAATAAAATCAACCACTGAATACATAGCTCACACTATCGAATCATCGAACCAAGGATACATTAGAAAAACAACATAACCCCCCCTTAATGCAGATAGTGTGAGATGATAGGCAACTAAGAAGGTGGGCTAAAATCCTTTGTAGTCAAAACTAAGAATGATGAGAGAGGGAAGAGGTACAAACACCTATAAAGACATGGTCACACTGACACTGCATGGGGCTAATGTTGTGGAAGTGACACTCACTTAACAAAGGGAGAGGGCCTAAAACATCAAACAACTATCCCCTCCATGGTGCTTTATAAAAATAGTGCAAGTACAATTGTCTCAAAATAATGTTCATGAACCTAGAATGAAAGAGTGGCACTTTATCTCATTGCGTATACATAAAAATGCTTACAAATGATATCTATAATGATCAAAACAAAAAACAAGTTGCAACAAAAGATAGCACAACCCAAAACAAAGGATCCCATACCAATAAAATGATCCTTAGACCTGAAACACCCAAGATATCCACCACAGACCAAAAATGCAAAAAACATGATAGAAAGAGCATGGAGTAGAATTTGAAAGAAATGATAGCATTTCTAAAAAGTAGATAGAACCGACTTTCCAAAAATATAACATTTTCAAAAAATAGACATGGAACACAAAAGAAAATCTTACTAGAGTCAAAAATAGGACTTCAGACTTTGACATAAAAATAGCTATAAAATTACATAAAAACCTAAAAATACCTACACCAATGTCTTCATCTTAGAACTAGTTTTTTGGCACTTCTTTTGTATCGAAAAAATACCTCTGTATGCTCAAGTTATGAACAAAAAATTGAAGGTAGGTCAGAAAGGACCCTAAAGAGGTACAAGAGGATGATGTAAGATGATGGCATGCTAATTTTAGTAGACATCAAACTTAAAATTGATGGATTACCAGCTATCAACACAAAAAAGGTGCCACATGGTAGGTCCATGTGGTAGCCATGTGGTAGAGGCTGACATGGTAGGGGCCACGTGGTAGCCCTCTCAGGTCTCACATACGGATTCAATGTTGGCTATACCTAAATGTCCTTGCTAGCTATGACTTTGCCTCTATGTGTCAATAGATTGTATAAGCATTCATGACTATGTAGAAAACTATGTTCTGACAAAGCAAGTGGAGCAGCAGAGGGAAACATTGATGGAGGTTGCGCACTGGCTCAAAGCACCGACAGAGGTGGTGGACACTCTTTGTTCCTATTTTAGGGGACATTCTCCTAGTTGGAGGCTTCTTTAGTTCTTCACTATGTTATTACCTCTTTTGGGGGGAGGGTTTTTCCCATATGGTTTTCTCTCTTTCCCCATTTACAGAGCTTGCATCTCTTTGCATTGTACATGGGTACCTAACATGGCCTCATTATCGGGACCCATTTTGCATTTTCATCTTAGTTTTGTGAGCTTAAAGCATTCCCCTAACTTGCACATAAGGGGGGGGGGGGTGTTAGAGTAAATAATTAATTATTAATTATTTACTCTAACAATTCTTATTATGTTGAAGGACTAAACTATAATATTTTAAGTGTGTTACAACTAAATAATTTAGGATGTAAGATTGAGTTTGAAAATAAGACTGCTAAGATATATGATACATATGGGAAACTAACTGGAAAGGACGATCAAACTAGGAGTAATCTATTCTATCTTGATATAAAGGATGCTACTTGTCTAGTTGTAAGATTTGATGATGTGTGGCTATAGCACAAGAGGTTATGTCATGTTAATTTTGATAACTTGGTTAGTATCAGTGACATGAAGAAAGTTAGAGGTTTACCTAAGTTGAAGAAACCTAACAATACAATGTGCAAACAATGTCAGTTAGCCAAAATGACAAAGTCAAAGTTTAAGAGTAAAACTTATACCTTTAAAGGAATACTAGAGATTATTCATATTGACTTGTGGAGACCAATTGAGGTACAAAGTTATAAAGGAGATAAGTATATTATGTTGTTTGTTGATGATTATTCTAGAATGATGATAATTATGTTTTTGAAATAGAAAACTAATGCTTTCCAAATGTTTAAGTAGTATTTAGCAATAGTTGAGAAGGAAACATGTAAAATTCTAAAGTGTTTGAGATTAGATAAAGGAGGAGAATTCACATCACATGAGTTTGAGATGTTATGTAATGATAGAGGAATCAAAAGATAAACTTTTGCTCCTAGAACCCCTCTGTAGAATGGAATAGCTGAAAGGAGGATCAAGTTTGTAATGCCCTATGCTAGGACACTCATGATGGAGAAGAATGTTCCTTTGAAATACTAGAGAGAAGCTATAAGTACATCTATCTATACCTTGAATAGTGTGCAAATCAAGAAAGGTACACATTCAACACCTTTTAAACTATGGTATGCATACTCACCCAATGTGAAATATTTTAAAGTATTTGAAAGAAAATTTTACATTCTTAAAGATTTCAAGAATGGTAAACTTGATGCAAAAGATGAGGAAGGTATATTCCTTGGATATTCCACAAAAATTAAAGCTAATAAGTGTTTAAATATTAACACTAAAAAAGTTGTGGAAAGTGCAAATGTAAATTTTGATGAATATACAAAAGTACATGAGGCTGTACCTATAAAGGAACTAAAAAATACAAATCATTTGTATACTTTTGTGAAGGTATGCCTATTGAAGAAGATGTTACAAATCAAGTAGTAAATCAATAGCAAGTTTTGTTGATTGCTAAATCACATCCTATAAATGTCAAGCTACATTTAGATGCCAAGTTATAGAATCAAAATGGAGAACATTCTAATTTTGAGAATAGTGTACATGAAAGAGATGCTAAGATACTTGACAAAGATGTACATAGTGATTCTAAAGCTGAAAGACAAAATGGAGAAACTAGTGTTGAATCAAGATTGTCCAAATATGTCAAAAGCCATCATCTTGCTACACAAATTATTGGGGATAAAGATGCTAGACCAATGACAAGAAATAGATTAAGAAATGATACATGTTTGCTAAGCATGAAAGAACCAAAATTAGTAAAAGATGTATTAGAAGATGTTGACTAGAGTAAAGCCATGGAAGAAGAGATTGAACAAATTGACAAGAACAAGACATGGAGTCTAGTTCTTAGACCAAAAGACAAGAATGCAATTGGCACCAAGTGGGTATTCAAAAACAAGATAGATGAAAATGTTGAAGTCATACGAAAAAAGGCAAGATTAATTTGCAAAGGATATGCACAAGAAGAAGGAATTGACTATGGAGGGACATTTGCCCCTATTACAAAATTGGAAGGAGTAACAGCTCTACTTGCTTATTCTACATAAAAAGGTTTCAAAGTTTGTCAAATGGATGTTAGGTCTGCATTTTTGAATGACATATTAAAGGAAGAAGTCTACATAGAATAGCTATAAGGATTTGTTGATGCTAACAATAAGAACATGGTATGTAGATTACACAAATCTCTTTATGGTTCAAAACAAGCACCAAGAGCATGGTATGAGAGGCTTCATAATTGTCTTGTGAAAATTTGATTTGAAAGGATTGACGATAACAATAATCTATCCATGAAGAAAGATAAAGGCAAAGGTATTTTTTTATTTGAAATTTTTGTTGATGATATCATATTTGGAGGTTAACATGCTTTATGTAAGACTTTTGAAAATGAAATGAAGAAAGAATTTGAGATGTCTATGTTTGGAGAGATCAAATTCTTTGTGGGTTTGAAAATATATCAAATGAAATATGGTATATACATCACTCATTCTAAATATGTCAAGAAAATATTAAAACTTTTGGATTGGAAGATTCCAAACTAGTAAGTACACCTATGCTGACTAGACACAAGTTGTCAAAGAATGATAATTTTTTTGAGATGAATAAAACATTATATAGGTATATGATTGGAAAATTGCAATATGTAGTGTGTAGTAGAACTAATATTGCATTAACTATAGGGATAGTTGCAAGATTTTTTGCTAATTTGAAGGAGAATCATTTAATGGTTATGAATAGAATAATGAGATATCTAAAAGGAACATAAGAGTTTGGTCTATACTATAAGAAAAATTAGAAATTTGAATTAAGAGCCTATATTGATGTTGAATGAGCTGGAAACATTGATGACAAAAAGAGCACTAGTGGAGGATTATTTTTCTTAAGCAAGAGGCTAGTTACATGGACTAGCAAGAAACAAAACTGCACCTCACAATCTACTACTAAAGCTGAATATGTTGTTGCTGCTATAAATTGTACAAACATTATATGAATCAAATAGCTAATCAAAGGTATACAGAAAGAGATCTCAAAACTAGTGACACTTTATTGTGATAATACAAGTGCTATAAACATATCAAAGAATCTTGTGATGCACACAAAGACTAAGCACATTGCAATCAAGTATCATTACTCGAGGGAATTAGTTCAAGATAAATATGCAAAGATGGAGTATGTTAACACAAAAGAGAAAATTGCTGATATCTTTACAAAAGCATTACCTAAGGATGCTCATAAGTATCTAAGAGGTAAAATAGGGGTGATACCCCTATCAAAGACTATCTAAGTAACAAGAGGAGTGTCATACATCAAACACGTTGATTGTCATATGTTACAAATTGATGCAATGGATTTCACTTTAGGAAGCTACCTAAAGTAATTGAAGTGTTGAAACTACAAATTAGTCACATGCAAGGTGATAGAGGGAGAAACTGAACAAGCTTATATAAACATATGAAGATGAGAGGTCTTTGGAATTATTGTCAAAGAGGGAGATAGAAATTGATCATCATCAGAGGGACAGTTTTGTTGATAATTGAAGATAGAGACTAATCCTTGAGGTAGAAATAAAGAGAAAGCTATTGAACTTAGACGGAGATAGAAGAAAGATAAATCCTAACATCTACCTAGTAAGAGGGAGATATAGAAGATATTCAGAGGGAGTTATGAGAGTTTTGTAACATATTCAAAATATGGAAGCTATTGATAGAAGGAGAGATTTCAATATAAGGAATTATTTTATTTTTGGTATTTTGTTGGTCTTACTATTTTAACCTAGTTAGTTTGGTTGAGGAAAGGTGTTTACCATTTGGTTTTTTTGGTTAATACATTTTGTTTGCTATTAATGCCAAAGAAGGAGATTGTTAAAAATGATTGAGTAAGATTGTTAAAGAGGGAGATTGATATGTATGTTTCAATCATTATTTTTTCACTAATGTTAAACTTTCTATTTCTCGATAAGATAATTGCTTATATGATTTAAGTACTATCACTTATTTGATTGATGAAGAGGATTTGATCAAAAGATGTAACAATAGCACTTAGAGGAAAGGTTGAGTTATGATTATGTAAAGGAGTACAATAATTAGTTAAGATAGTGAAAACATGATGCATTGATAATCTAATTAAGGTTACAAAGATTGGCTACACTAGGAAAGTTTAGAAGAACAAGTTACACAAAGTTTTTCTACCAAGCTTGATCGAGTGGATAGTAGGTGTTAAGCAAAGTCAGTGCAAGCTAAGAAAAAAATTAGTTGGAGCCAAGTAAAAGTAAAATTTAGTGGATGCCAAGCAAGACAATTGATGCCAAGTAAATTTTAGTTGATGCTAAGAACAAATAAACTTTAGTTCATGCTAAGTGATTTTATAGTGGATGTTGAGTAACACAACATGTGTTGAGCATTAGAAGCAACATAGTGTTGAGCTGCTGCATTATTCTAAAGATCATGAATTTGATGAATCTGAGTTGACAAGTTTATTTTCTTAGATTGTGTGAATCATATGGAAGATAAGGATGATGAGCTAGTGGCACAGAATTCAAGGTAAATCATTTTTAGGCAAATTCAAAGAGCATAAAATAGGAAGTTTCTAGAAAAGATATGGAATATGGGGTGGATACATTATATCCTACCTAACCCTAAGTTGGATGATGTAGAATAAGCAAAAAAGATCATAATTTCCTATCTATAAGGATGGTTTATCATGAAGCAAAGGTTTTCATGTGTGAGAACTTGAGGAAGATTAGTAGCTAAGGGTTTTGCTTGATCAAGTGACCTAGAGAAGAGTCTGCATTGGCATGATAAGAAAGAAGGCTCAAGAGTATGAATGCTTGATGGGTGAATAAGCTATCAAAGCTATAATGAGTGAAGGCCAAGTAGAATGGAGGACTAAAACAAATATCTATAATCTACAAATAAAGTTGTAAGTTGTAATTAGATCAAGCCTTGTTAGAGTAATTATTTGTTCTAACTTATTAATTAAATCACTTTGATTTAATTAATTAAGTTGCCTATTACTCTAGTTTTCTTAAGCTATCTTGTAGGTGCATATAATTAATATTTTATTAATTATATTGTGCAACCCTAGCTTTCTTAGGCTTTAGTTTCCCTTTTTGAGTTTCATGATTCCTTTATAAGGATTCACCTCTTTGTATTTTAAAGATTCACTTATTGGATTATATGAGATATTGCTCTTTGCATGTCCATAAGATGGATCTGGCTTTCTGGCCTCCTTGATTTTTCCTTGCCTCTGTTCTTTGATTCATCCATGTGACAGGGTTGATGTTTTTGCCTTTGTTTGCCATCTTCCTTTGTCTAGTGAGTGTCCCTTCCGTGACATTAGCCTCATGACGTGTCTGAGATTGATCACCTCAGTACACACACATGTACTATTTTGTGCATCTTGATCGTGGTTCCTTGACATGCAGTTCTTTTGGCCCACTTTTTCAGGTGCCTGTCACCTCACCCTTGTCTACATTAGGGGGGGTTCTTCTATTGTCTCTCATGCTTCCTTGGTTTGATTGATCAGCTCTTCAGGCTTTGGTGTTTCATGCCATCTATATCTTCAAGTTCAGTTGATTGCCTTTGTGTGCATCCTAATTCGATGTAGATTATAGTCTTCTCTACCTGGTCAGGTTCTATTTCAGTGGAGGTCTTTTAGATCAATAGTTACTTTTGACAGAGCTTTGCAACTTCTTCATGCTTCAATGATTCTCTTCTGATCTCTTTGTTCCTTCTTCTGGAACATTCTTTTCTATCTCTTTTTGGAGTAGGGTTTTTCCCATGTGATTTTCTCTATTTCTCCTCTTTATAGGGACTATGTTGTGATTGGGTACCTGATCTAGACTTGTTGCCGGGACCCAATTCTCTTTCATAGCTATACTAGGTTAGCTTCCTCCCAAGCTTCGCTTAAGGGGGGGTGTTAGAGTAATTATTTGTTCTAACTTATTAATTAAATCACTTTGATTTAATTAATTAAGTTGCCTATTACTCTAGTTTTCTTAAGCTATCTTGTAGGTGCATATAATTAATATTTTATTAATTATATTGTGCAACCCTAGCTTTTTTAGGCTTTAGTTTCCCTTTTCGGGTTTCATGATTCCTTTATAAGGATTCACCTCTTTGTATTTTATTGATTCACTTATTGGATTATATGAGATATTGCTCTTTGCATGTCCATAAGATGGATCTGGCTTTTTGGCCTCCATGATTTTTCCTTGCCTCTATTCTTTGCTTCATCCATGTGACAGGTTTATGCATGCAAGTGTTCTTGGGAGATTAGTTTTTCACCTAATCTAACAAGCCTTACTGTTACTCTCTAACAATTGTATCAATCTAGGGTAAATCCTTTGCATTAAAATTGACCTAATAGTCATTTGTAAATCCTTTAACTAGGTGGCATTTCAAGTGAATGGTCTAAATTCCTCTAACAAGGCTCACTCCTAACAAGGTGATTGAAATACTTTAATGGGGTCACATTTAATAGTATGTATTGTAATCCTTAACAAGGTTGGCCTTTCATAGAGCATCACTTAAGAAGAGTGAAAAATAGTAGCATGTTATTGATGGTTTTTCCTAAATTGGGTTTCCACATAAATCATTGTATCAAATGTGTTGTGAATCCTTTATGTTTCATGTTTATATTTCTATAAGTTGATTTGACAATAACCTACAAGTTTATAAGTGATTGCATAATCATATGGATGCATGCATGATGGTAAATGTTTTATGGGTTCACTAAGTTGTGAAAAGTTTTATTTATACATCTAGACCTTGGATAACTAATTCATCCCCCTCTTAGTTATTCTAAATAATTTCAACAAGTAGCTTACAATAGTACATTGTTTTATATGTAAAATGTTTTTGATGTCATATTATGACTAGTGAGGTTAGATGGAGAGAGTACACATCTTATGGACAATACAAAAGAATGTTAATTAAGATGTATAGGACATCAAAATGAAAGGTAAAGTAATTTTTTTGTTTACAAAATAATTACTTGACCAATTAGTGCCAACATCTTAGATGTTTACTTTAAGTTGGAAAAGTATATTGTAGTCTTAGCCAACCTAGCATAAATTTGTAAAAAAGCATGGTATTTATACAAAGAATATCTTGTGAGATTAAGTGTTTGTTTTGATGTGAAAAGTGATATGCAAACCTTTTGTGAAGCAATATATGCAAAGTTTTTGAGAATCTAATTTTGTAATCTAAGATTAAGTTGTGGTTAGAGATCAGCCAAGAAGAAGTTACAACATTTATACATCTATATTTTGGAACTTAAAGTTTAGTTACTTGTTTGGGCAATGAGCTCTTCTTATAACTAAAAATACATGTTTTTCTAGTGAGCTCTTCTTGCATGCATTATTTGACAACTCCTAAAAAGGTTGGAATCTCCTAACAGGGACTCTATTTAGTAAATTTTCATATTGACTCCTAACAAGGTCTGTCCTCTAACAAGGAGCATATATATCAGTATATCTTTGTGGGCATCATTTCCACTAGGGTTTTCTCTTGGCCAGGGTTTGCCTAGTTAATAAAATATGGTATTATGAGTTCTCCTTATGTATGGTTACTTTTACTATTCAACATTGTTTGTTTACTTTCTTATGCATAGTTTAAAGTAATTAATAATATCCAGTTGGCAAAAAAATTTGTAGAATACTAATTCATCCCCTCTAGTATTCACTATTTCTAATATGGCCAACACTACAAGTTTCAACACCACCAGAGATGGGGCCACAAAATGAAAATGGAATCTCTTCTCCAAAGAGAGAGAGGTTATTGTAGATGTTAGCAACATGATCCTATTGCACCTAGAATTGTATTTTTACTTCATACAAGCTCTAAGATATGTCCCATCAAAGATTGTTGCCTTATGGAATTTAATGACTCGTGTGGTCAATTTGGTTTTGCATGCCTATGAACATTTGAGTGTTCAATGGGATAGGATGAGCTTGGAACTAGGGTTTGACTAGCCACCCAGAGTGAATGAAACAAATAATTTGATCCCACGATGAATGCTTAGAGAGATTTACCAATTGATGACTTTGTACTGGCCAAAACTACAAGTTTTAGCATCACTTGAGATGGGGCCAAAAAATCAAAATAGAATCCAATCTCCAAAAAGAGAGATGATATTTTAGGTGTCAAATATATGATCTTGTAGCACTTAGAATTGCATCCATACCTCGCATGAGCTCCTAGATATGCCCATCAAAGATCATTGCTCTATGGCATTTAATGACTCTTAAGGTCAATTTGGTTTGGCATGCCTAAAAATGTTTGAGTGGTAAATGGAATGGGATGAGTTTGGAACAAGGGTCTACTTTTCCACCTAGAGCGAATGAAATAGATAGTTCAATCCCACAATAAATGGTTAGAGAGATTCACCAGTTGGTGACCTTGTATTGGCCAACACTACAAGTTTCAAAATTACCCGAGATGGGGCCACATAATCAAAATAAAATCCAATCTTCAAAAAGAGAGAGAGAGTTTATTGTAGGTGTCATCAAAATGATACTATATCACCTAGAATTGTATCCATGCCTCACATGAGCTCTGAGATATTCACCATCAAAGATCACTGCCCTATGGCATTTAATGACTCTTAGAGTCAATTTAGTTCGACATGCTCGAGAATGGTCGAGTAGTCAATGGGATAGGATGAGATTGGAACTAGGGTTTACCCAACCACATAGAGCTAATAGAATAAAAAATTTGATCCCACAATGAACGATTAGAGAGATTCACTAGTTGGTGACTTTGTACTAGCCAACACTACAAGTTTCAACATCACTCGAGATGGGGCTGTAAAATAAAAATGGAATTTAATATTCAAAAAGAGAGAGAGATTATTGTAGGTGTTGACAACATGACTCTATAACACACAAAATTGCATCCATACCTTACATAAGCTTTGAGATATGCCCTATCAAAGATTGTTGCCCTATGCCATCTAATGACTCTTAGGGTCAATTTGGTTTGGCATAACCAATAACCTTCTAGTGGTCGATGGGATGGGATGAGCTTGGAATTAGGATTTACCCAACCACCCAAAGCTAGTGGAATAGACAGTTTGATCCCACCATGAATGGTGAGAGAGATATGAGCAAGATATGTATGCTTAGGCCACTTTGTGCAAGATACGAGTAAAAGCTGCTAATTAGGAAAAATTGGGTCTTTTTGTTAGAATTTATAATATTTCCTTTGTTGTATCTATTAAATGGGATAAACCAAGGTATCCCTTAAGTTTTTTGTCCTCTAGTCCACATGTTAGGACAAGTCCTTTTTGAAATTCCTTTATTAAGGAAAAAAGTTTATTCCTCCTTAAGAGGATTATGACACTTGTCAAGCACACACTTATGAATGTGGAAATAATTCACTTGGGAGTTACATATAACTCCTCTTCTCATCTCTTTATAAGAGATACTTATCTCTCATTCTAAACACACAATCACAATGTAGTTCATGTAATGAGCACTATGGCTCCTCATTATGTCCTTCTCTCTCTCTCTCTCTCTCTCTCTCTCTCTCTCTCTCCCCCTTCATTCTTAGGCATTTGCCTCATTCATATAATTCACAAGGAGTTTTCTTTTCTTTCGCCTTTCAAAATCATTATCTCCTCTCTTGTGTTGATCTTGGAAAGCTCATATAAAGTGTGGTAATTATGTTCATCACAAACTCTCTTGGATTAAATTATAATTCTTTATTTTTAGTTCATTTCAATTTTTTTATTTCTAACATGGTATCAGAGCTACTAATCCTTGTTTTGAGTTTTATGTGATGATGGTTGTCATTCATTGGAAGCACATCTTATTAAATAATCTCTACCAAGGTATCTCTATTTAAAAAATAATTCTTTTTTTTTGTTCTTGTTTTAACAAGTACCATTTATCAATTTTAGTTTAATAGTATTTATTATTTTTATTTTTAGTGTTAAATATTTAAAATAAAAAATTACATTATTATTTCCCTAACATTTTATTGAAGTAATTACTTAGATAATGATAATTAATGTTCTTTATACATTATAGTCAATTAGATTTAATTCTATTCATATTATATTTTTTTAAATATAAATATTTTCTCTCATCTTTTTTTTTTGTAATATTTAATATTTTTTTTAGAACTTATGTGAATTTCTATTATTTTAAATCTTATTTATATGCAACCTCAATTTCTATGTCAAAATCTATTCATTTTTTTTGAATTTTTTATATATATAATATTGTCACTACATATTTTTTTTAAAATATAATATTTCTCTCACTCTTTTTAATATTTAATCTTAATATTCTCTTTAGAAACAATGAATAACTTCTAATATGATCTTATCTTATCTATTCACTTTTTAATTTTTTTTAAAAAATTACCTTGATTTGTTCTCCAATTTTTTAAAGAAATTTCCTATTCTTTATTGGCTCTCTCAACTATTTAATCATGTCATATTCTTACTTGGTTTCTTTGTTGATGATTTTTTTTTATTCTTCTTGTGTGTGAACTTTCTGATATTTTTTGTTCAGTTGCTACTCTTTATTTATCTTGTTTTCTATTGTTGTGCTTGTCACATGCTCTTCCCCTCTTCCAAATATCTCATTTTGGCAAAGGGAGGAAGGACACTTGCAAAGAATCTTTCTTTATATGGAATACTATTTTTATTTTATTTTTCTTTATCCAGTACCCATGATCACCATTGTTTCTTGCTATAATATATTTTTAAGGTACTGAAAAATCTCTGGTTCTCGTATCCCTAGATGGTATTGAGACTAATTTCTAGTTTTCTACCAATTAAGATATTGTTAGATAGAGTAATTTTTTGTTTCATATGTAAATGAATCTGAGAGTTAGATTGAAGCTACATAAAATTTGAAAGATTCAGGTCCCATAAAATAAGAATCTTCAGCCTTTTCATTATTTAATTTTTACCTTTATTCAAGATTGGATTGTGAAAGGAACCTTTTTAGTTTTGCAATTCTTAAAGCTCGTCTCCAAATTGAGGATGGAATACTATAACAATATTGCCATTTTCTTATTCTATACCTTAATGATTCAAGCTATTGCATTTTCCTTCCTTGCTTCCTGGGGCTATTAATGCTTGCTATCCATGCATGTGGCTGCAAATAATCAATTTTTTTTTTTTAGGCCATTCGCAACTTGTAAATCAAATATTAGATTGTTGATAGCAGAACCTCCCTTTTCAAATCTTTTCTATATGATACATGTTGTGACCTCATTCCTATTATTAGTCATTGTATGTCTCCTTGTGTCATCTTTGCGACTTCCTTGCTGCAGTTGTCTTCTGTCTCTTCCTCACTGCCCTAATGCCAAAGGAAATCAAGTTCGATCTTAGCCGTTCTTTCCTATGGCAACATCCCTATCTTTTTCAAGCCTCTTCCTCTTCATTTATTTCATATTGTATTTTTGTTCTTAACTTATACATTTAATTTTCTCCTTTAGTTTTGTTTCAAAAATTATAGTCAAGAAATAAATTATTATAGATGAAGCATTGTTCATAGATTTTGTAAATAATCATATTAGTAACTTATAAAGATGCATTTATTTTTCTTATTGTGATTCATTGCCTTTATTGAGAGTAGAAAATTATTATAGAAATCTTAGAAGCATGTGTCGTGGCATCATTAAATAATTTGAATACAATTAAAACTAACTTAAAAGCGATTATTCGTTTCCATAATAATGTTCTCAATGGGCGTGGTGGCCATGTAAGTGGATACATATCAATCAAAAGATTTCAAATATAAAATTTTGTTTCAAAAGTTAAGTTAGAAGTTATAAATTGTGTTATAAAATTTCATTATTATTTCTCTATTAGTTATTTCCTCTCCTTAGGGGTCACAAAGTTTATATGCTTCTTCTAGGTCATCAATCTAGGTTTAGGATTATGTTTTAATTATTGCTTTATTAATAAAGCTTTATTTTTGGTTTGTCATTTATCAAACCCATTTTTTATCAGTAACTCATTTAAAAGTCTTTAGAATGGTCATAATCATAAAATTTTAAGTTATAAAATTGTTTTATAACTTTACATTTTACATTCTCATATTTTAAATTGTTTGTATTGTTTCAAAACCACAAGTCATAGAATTTAGTTATAAGTTATAAAATTAATTTATAACTTATAGTTTGGTTATTTACTTTGGTTTAATTTTTTTTTAAGTTATAAAGTATTATGTTATAACTTATATGTTTGGTATTTTTTTAGTATTAGTTACTTAGTTTCATTTAATCTGAATTTAAAATCATACTTATAAAATTTATTTATAACTTTACATTTTACATTCTCATATTTTAAATTGTTTGTATTGTTTCAAAACCACAAGTCATAGAATTTAGTTATAAGTTATAAAATTAATTTATAACTTATAGTTTGGTTATTTACTTTGGTTTAATTTTTTTTTAAGTTATAAAGTATTATGTTATAACTTATATGTTTGGTATTTTTTTAGTATTAGTTACTTAGTTTCATTTAATCTGAATTTAAAATCATACTTAGTTAGATATGTCTGATTTGAAGTCTTTTAAAATAGTTTTTTTTAAAGTTTCTATTTTAGGGTTTTTTATAGATTCCTTAATAATTTAATAATGGTTCTACATCAATTTGATTCCTTATGTTGCAGGATTATTATTCCTCTAATATTTTCTTGCACATCTGCATTATTATTCGCCTGTAACACCATCTATTTTTAAAGTTATTCTCTAACAAGTTATTTTAACTAAAGATTATTTTTTTAGAATACTATTCATAATCTCATGAGGAAGAATAGTTATCATTACCAATTCTTTCATTTGCAGCATTACCTTAGATGAAGAGAAATTGTTGCTAACAATAGAAGTTGTTGCTCAATAACAAAGTTAAAACATCTTTTCCTATATTAAAATGAATTCATATAGGCAATTAATATATTACTATTCATCTTTTCATTAGTCTATTTCAAATAAAAATGAGTACATAAATTTTCTTTTCTTTCTCTCTCCTTCTATTTTAAAACCTAAACCTATTGCATGTCTAACCTTTTAACCTTTTCCTCTAGACCCAAATCCCTACACTTGATTAGTAGAACCCACTGACTCCACTATAATCCCTATATTGTCATCCCCAAAAGAAGCCCTCATTTGAGGATGAACCCTTTGATTTTCATAGTATCAGACCACCACTAAGATTGCATCAAATAATGCATATGCCCTAGCCACCGTATCTGTTGGTAGGAGCCCTGCAATATGAATAATTTCCCTTTCAAAATACATGTGATTCCTTAGCTACAACCCTATCCTCATAGTATCCAAAAGGGTCATTCGTACCATATCCTCATCAAACTTCTTGATGGGAATAATTCCTCCCACCCATGCCTTTGAACCATGCAACATATAAGCATTGATTGCTTCATCCAATACGACTGCATTCACAAAAGATGGCTTAATACAGATCTCTTGAATTTTCATCAATGTCTTTTACTCAGGTAACATATCATGTATGTTTGAGTTCAATATGGACAATACTTGAGTCTAATAGATAGGTCTTGGTGCCCTTGGCCTCAACAGCCCATCTCCTATTATTCTCCTTATTGCATGCTCCACCTCTACAGGCATTGCCTGAAATAGTTCATCAAAATATCTCATTAGGTATGTTGAATCCAGTGGAAATTCCCATGTTAAAATGGGAATCATCACTCGAATATTCAACACTTTGTGATCCATTTCCTCTCTAAAACTTGTATTCAAAATTCATAAGAAATATAAGTGTTTTTTCATGAAAAAAAGATACTTTTTCATACTCTACTTTCATATGCTTTACCTTCACCTAGAACTAGCTCAACTGAAGTTTTTGAGTAAGACTCTAAATGCTTCTCTCAACTTCATTCTCTTTTTTTGCAACTTATAGAAGTTTTTTTCCTTTTCTATTTGATTACACTGTTGACTGCCCAATGCATGTCAGGGGATTTTTTTTGTCTTACTTGCAACTATTTATTCTAGTTCTATTCCTTTGTAACTGCTAAATTTCTATCATTTCTTTAACGTCTTTGTTATTTCAATTTATCAAAAATTACTATTTAATACATTTTGTCTTTATTCAAAATATTCATTCTATTTGATATATTTTATAGAAGGACCCTATCAATGCTTTTTAAAGGTAAATATTGTGACTTATCATATATTTATTTAAGTATATATGGGTGCACACATATATACCTAGATAAATATATAATTTTATTTATGACTATTATGATTCAGAAATAGGTATATACCTTCACAAAATGAATTAAGTACTCATGTTTACCCTCAAAGGAGTTTATACTTGATATCCATACTTTGTTTATTTTTCGATCGATCTTCCTTGGATGCCTATATTTACCTTAAATGGATTATGAGTTATCTTACACATTTGCCTTCATTGTGATATTTTGACATGCACTTAGTTGCACTTTTATGCTTTTATAGCATCATTCTATGCCCATATTGGAACGTTATGGTTTTATACCATTGATCTACATGATTTATACGATATTTCTTTTGAGATTCATAGAGAGCCAACTTTTCAAGGTTAACTATGTAGGTCCCCTCAGTATAACTGATACATAGTTTCCTTATCTAGCCCATGGAGTATCCCTCCATCCTATATTGGTGTGCACTCATTTTATATGGAGTTTCCCTCCATTTGGTTCTATTGGTTCCACTTTGAAATATTGATATTTATATGGAGTTTCCCTCCATTTGGTTCTATTGGTTCCACTTTGAAAGATTGATATTTATATGGAGTTTCCCTCCATTTGATTCTATATGCTCTACTTTGAAAGGTTGATATTTATGGAGTTTTCCCTCCATGTTGTTCCATTTTGTTCCACAATAAAGGGGATGTTATTATTGGAGTTTTTCCCTCCAAATTTAGATGATTTGATCCAATTTGAAGGTAATCTGTAGTTAAATCCACATAATCCATTCCTTTGAGTATCCTAACAAAATCATGATAATACTAATTTGATCAGCATTTCTTTCCTTTTACTTTATTTTCATATATTAATTTCATAATAATCTAAATAATTTATTGCTTATATCATGAGTCATGCATGTTATGGATTGATCACCCATTAACTTGCAGTGGGATGATTCATTAAGTGGACTGTCTATATCCATATGATTGATGCAATGTTCATGCAAGTATCATTAGTTGGCCTTGTCTGTGGTCATTAGTACATTAGTATAATATACCTTTCATGAGAATACTGATAAAACTTTTTGATAATATTTTTGAGCATATACTTCATCTTGATATCAGGTTATCTCCATTTTTTTGTGCTAACATGTTTTATTTTCTTTATTGTTTGTCTATGAGAGTTTTATTATCCTTATTCAAAATCATTTCTAATTTGCATATAAGATGAAATAATTCTTTTGGATAGTTTTCTTGTTTCTTTTGTCTATGCTTTTTAGGTAATCCATCTAGGCACATACAAGATTTGGTGAACTTTAATGACCTATCCACTTGGCTCTATGAAGATCTACCTACACTCACAAGAGACCTTTCACATAATTGAAGACATTCTCAAAGCTCAAGTTGCTGCTATTTAGCATATCATTGTAAAATTTGGGTTTAATACCCTTTGATGTAATTTCCCCAAGTAAATATTAAAGGAAGGTGTTAGAATTTATAATTTTTCCTTGGTTGTATCTATTCAATGGGATAAACCAAGGTATCCCTTAAGTTGTTTGTCCTCTAGTCCACATGTGAGGACAAGTCAAGCACACACTTATGAATGTGGAAATCATTCACTTGGGAGTTATAAATAACTCCTCTTCTCATCTCTTTATAAGAGATGCTTCT
The DNA here is from genome assembly GCA_028749045.1 of Cupressus sempervirens. Taxonomy (NCBI): domain Eukaryota; kingdom Viridiplantae; phylum Streptophyta; class Pinopsida; order Cupressales; family Cupressaceae; genus Cupressus; species Cupressus sempervirens. The sequence goes on from CM053786.1 coordinate 814,856,166, forward strand.
CTCTCATTATAAACACACAATCATGATGCAGTTCATGTAATGAGCACTATGGCTCCTCATTATGTCCTCTCTCTCTCTCTCTCTCTCTCTCTCTCTCTCTCTCTCTCTCTCTCTCTCTCTCTCTCTCTTCATTCTTAGGAATTTTCCTCATTCATATAATTCACAAGGGGTTTTCTTTTCTTTCCCCTTTCAAAATCATTGTCTCCTCTCTTGTGTTGATCTTGGAAAGCTCATATAAACTGTGGTAATTATGTTCATCACAAACTCTCTTGAATTAAATTATAATTCTTTATTTTTAGTTCATTTTGATTTTCTTATTTCTAACACTTTTAAAGGTTTGGTCAAGATAGACTAGTATTACATGTTGTTAGTTATTTTTTAATAACTTAGAACCTTTTCCAAGTCCTAGAAGTGAACTCTAGTGAACTTTGCAAAAGTTGTACTTTTTGTACAAATTGCAAAAGTTGTAAAAGTTACTCAAAAATGTAACTTGGTTGGAAACGAGTGTGGAATCAAACTAGAAACCTTCTAACCTTCCAAAATGTGTTGTCCATGCTCACATATCCGATCATGGGTAGTTACAACTTCTCAAACCTCTATTTGTAACTTTTTGCAAAAATTACAAAAGTGGCTCAAGCAATTTTTTGAGCAACTTTGCAACTTTTGAGCAATTTTTGCTCTACATATTTTGGTCAAATGGGTCCATCCAAGACTATTCTAGGACCCTAGTTAAAATTCTTAAGATATATAAGGTAGCAAAATACCTTAGTTTTCCATCCCTAACAACTTTTAACCTATTAAGCAACTTTTGGCTCATTGAAGAACTTTTGACCAACCTAGGAATTTGTGTTCTTCCCCATGCTCAAATACCTAACCATGGATAGTTATAATTTTCAAACTATAATTTTCAACTTTTTACAAAAATTGTAAAAGTTGGTCAAGGAACTTTTTGAGCAACTTTGCAACTTTCGAACAATTTTTGCTCTTTACATCTTTTAATCATATGGGTCCATCTAGGACCATTCTTGGACCCTAGTGTTGGAATTATAAGTGGGAAAGGAGTAAAATTCTGAGAGGGGGCGGTGAAGGGGGTGAATCAGGAGTTTAAACTTTGAGCCATAAAACTTTCACCATTCATACATCACATGCATTAATATACTAAAATAACATATAAAACATATACATCAATCATGTAAACATGTAATCAAACAAACACACTGACACCAAATATGATTACCCAGAAACCCTCCAAGTGACAAGGTATAACTAGGATGGGGATGACACCCACAAATCTTCACTTTGCAGCAATAAAGTATATCCAATTAAGGTTACACTAATTTGTCCATGAATCATGGTCTACCTTATAAAAGGCCTACCCTATTAAAGGCTTACAAAGACTGTTAAGTCCCACCTTGTTAGAGGATTTCAACACCCTATTAAAATTATTCCTAGTTAGATGACTTCAACTTACATTTAAGTAAGTACCTTTTTAAAGGATTTCATATAGCCTATTAGGACTACTCTGTAAAGATATTTTACTGAAATCACCTATCAAAATGTCTCTGCATATATCCTACTATTGGTACTTGCTTGCTTAATAACATGTCACCTCTATCCAAGATTTGATTGATCTTTCACAATCTAATGTATCAATGCTATATTATCTATCCTCTGTTCTTTACTTAACTAATTCTACAATTCACTCTTACTACTAATTCACCTTGAATGCTCTGCAAACTATCTTGTTCACTCCTCCAATTTGATCATTCATTCACCCCTTATGTACTATTCTCATCATCATTAAAAATCAAGGCTTTTTCCTCCTTAAGAAGACTTTGGTGACTTAGGGTTAGATATAAATCTATGACTAAGATTTATCCATTTGGCCACTTGAACCTTCCCATTTTCTAATTAGGTGCATGCAACTACATAGGGAATCTACATATAGATTTGTCCTTATCTCTAAAAGATTGAAATCTATCCTTAAGTTAGCTCAAAAAAGGTTTACATAGTTGTTTGTGCCATAACAAACATATATATCCAATCTATATTAATTGGCATATGAAGTCCATGATGTTCAACATACACTATAATTTTGTTTTGACTCAACACCTAAACTGATTAGCATCCATTGTTTACTTAGCACTTCAATTCACTTGGCCATGTCTATCTGCTCAGCACTTGAGTTCACTTGGCACATGAGCTACTCAAGGTGGTCTATCTACTCAACACTTGAGTTCACTAAGCAAATGAGTGACTCGACACTCATTGTAACTTGGCATGGTCTAATATTTGTATGTTGTGCTTGACATGTATTACTAGTTTAACATAAGCTAAATAAATGGTTTAAGTGTGTTGACACTCACTTGTCAAAACCAATCTAAGATCATCAATCACCCCCTTTGACATGAGTTTCAAAAGCACTTAAATATACAATTTTCTATTTAACTTCTCAAGTGTAACATATCCATAGCTTGGCTTATGTATACAAAACTTCAAAATTTGAAAATTTTGCAATAACATATATACCTCAAAATTCATAACTCCCCCTGAGTTAATGTGTCTATTTTGTATCCATAATCTATGCTTCTCTTTGACTTCAATGTGTTGTATCTCATACTCTTTCATCTAATATGCTCTATCATATCTAATATCTATATCTATTTACTACTTTTGCTTTCAAAAATGGATCTCAAAATATCTCAAAATGTATATCACCCCAATGATATAACTTTATTACTAGGCTACCCCTTTGTTATTTCTTCCTTTCTTTATCTCTCCAAATGTTTTCTATCATTTATTCTCCCCCTTTTTAACACTTATGTATAATGGGCTATACACATATAGTGTGTCTATCCAAAAATGATTTATGGACCTCCATTATGATTTTAAGAGTTGCATCCTAGTTGTCACATGCAACATCCAATGACTTGATTTGGATAGCAAGCTTAGTAGCAAAGTCTACTAGGCCATCTAGTGTAGAAATATTGGGGTCTTTCTTTAGAAAAGTTTCTACATAGCCTAGCTCCTTGTGCAACATCTCCATATGTGGGGTGAGGGATGCCTATATACATGTCAATTTGGCTCTTATGTTATCCACTTCTGCTATTAATAAAATTAATTGACTTTGGGACTGAAGTGATGTATTAAAATGCTTCTCACTCTGAGTTAGGTTCTAAGGTAACCTTGTACTTGATATGTTGATATTTCTCTCTAGGCTTAGAAGATGACTTTTGGTCTCTTGGGTGAAGAGTGTAGGGTCACACAATTTGGTGTACAATGAGAATGTATTCTCAAGTACCTTGTTCACATCCTCAACCTTTGTTGACAATGCAACTTGAGTGAGTACTATATCACTAGATATCTTTTCATTTACTTTTCTATAGAATTTCTTTTCAGACCACTCTAAAAGTTTAGCACTAGTATCAGTGTCTTCATTCTCGACCATTTAGACTATGTCTGATAGTTTTTTAGTAGTGGCTTGGTCTCTTTAGGAGTAAGCAAGCTAAATACATCTAGAAAGATGTCTTTTATGTCTTGGAGTGCTTACCTCTGCTTGTATTCCCTCCTAAGCATTTCTTGATGCTTTTTCTTTGCTAAAGCTTGTTGCAAAATAATCTCTTCATCAAAAGTGATATCATCATAGTGAATTAACTTTTTATCTTTTGAAGAGCTTGAGTCTGACACTAAGATTTGCAATGGTATAGCTTCTGTGCTCATATTCTAAATAACTTTTGTAGGAGAACTACTAGAATTAGGTAGAGTTACCAATGCCTTAATGGCTTCTTGCTCCTTTACCTTAGGTGTTTGCCCACCTTCTTTAGATTGGCTCTTGTCTAATATAATGACATGAATAGAACTTGTTTCATGTGCTTTAGGTATAGAGGATTATGTTTTTCCTACTTCCTACTATTTAATTGTACTATCTATTTCTTCTTCTCCAATTTTCCTCTATTCCACTATTTCCACTCTAATAGATGTATCAACCTTGGTAGGTGTATCTACTATTGTTTGGGTTAAAGGTTGTACTTGAGTAACTGAAGGGATGGAAAAAGGTGATTCATGTGGATTCACCTTGTCCCTCATGGCATCAGTTACTACCTTTTAGAGCTAATCTATACTAACAAAAACTAGATTATCACATAACTTAACATGCAGTGTTGATTGGTCTAGCATCTTCTTTAGGTCTTCTACAATCAAGGGATTTATGTTCTGAGCTAAGAGATTAGAGACATCTTTTACAATAATGATTTTAGTAGTCTTAATTATGTCATCTGGGGGACTAAAACTTGGCACTTGTGTGTCCTACACACTCTACTTATCTTGTTGTTGTTTAGTTGTAGCCTTGCCATCACTTTGTTTTTTAGTTTCCTCCACCATTTTATCATCTTTCTTATCATCTTCTTGTTTGTCATCATCTTCTTTGTCATCTTCATCTTTATCATCATCTTTAGTCAAAAGGGTCATCTTCTCCTTGTTTTATAGTGGTTAACCCATAGATTAGTTCCCATATTTTGGTAGATTTCATGACCACTTCTTCAATAAGATTTTGCCTTAGCAATCTACCCTTTTGTTAGTTCTAGCAGTACTTGAGCCAAAGTAGTTTCCCTTATTTATTTTTCTAAATTTAAACAATAATGCCATTTTTTCTCAACTAAATCATATAACTTCTTTGATACTAAGTTAGAAAATTCTAATGGCATAGTCTTAAATTTAGACATCATTGCATATAGGGCTTCTTCCACTAACTTCTATTCTTCTTTGTCAAAATTCTCAAAATCAATATGCTTAAATCCAGAAAAATCTGCATTTTCACTCAAATTTTCAATATCAATAAGTGGTTTGTGACTAAGCACTTTGAATTGGCTTATGTCATCCAATTAAGTCCTTTCATCATTTGAATCTAGCTATGCAACATATTTTCTTCTCTATTTCTTCTACAATTGGCCTCCTTGCTCTATTTGTTTGGATTTCTCCTTGGCCTTTTGTGTTGTGGCTCATGTTCTAGCTTTGGTGGTAGGTGCACATTTCTTGGCTTGGCTAAGTTTGGAAATTTTCTTTGTCTTTGACACTAGTTGTGCCCTAGCCTTTCTCTTCTTTGGCTCGACATGTATGGGTGCTTCTTTGGCTTCTTCTTCCTCGATATCTTTTGTTTCCTCCTCTATATCCTCTCCCATGCCTTGAGTCAATTCAAGAGGTCCTTATGTTTTTTCTTGCTCTTCCTCTTCTTCCTCACCTACACCTTCACCAAATTTAGCCTTTAGCTTCTTTACTAGCTTATCTTTCTTCTTAAGTGTGGAGCTAGTTTTCAATTCCATTTCAATCTTTGATTTCATCACATCATAATTCCAAAAGATTTTAGTAGTCTTGTTAATTTCCTCTACTAGGAGTGTTTTTATTGTTGTTGATGCTTCATCAACATTGATTCATACCTAATTTTTCTTAACCATTTTACTCTTGGTGTGGTAGCTTGTACAAAGGTATAATCAACATCAACTAGAAAACATATATCATTGTAATGTTTGTCAACCAAAGAAATTGGTATCCTCATTCTTTTTTTTAGTGACTTCTTAAAATCCTCAAAGTAGCTAGTCATCAATGTCTCAAAATTTTCTCCCATCTATTCAATATACTCATTGATTTGTACTACAATTGACCTTTTGGTCTTCCATCCAACTATACCAAAAATATCAAAATGTATTCTTGACATAAAAGAATATGCTAATAAGTATTGCAACAAACTTGCATTGTGCACTTTTTGTTTTCCTTACAGTGTCAAGGTTCTCCATTAGTTGTTGTAGTTGGAGTTTTGCTAGATCATATGTATGATATTTCTTTACAATTTTATAACCAAAATCTACTACAATATAGGGTACACTATTTAGTCTACTAGATTGATAGAATTTGAGTGAGATTACCCTAACAACAAAGTCCAATAGTGGATCAGTGATAGTATCAATTGTCATGCCACTTTTATTCCATTTTACCCCAATATTTTTCTCTATCACTTCCTTGGAATTTCTCCTCAATGTATTGGGCCAATCTATGGTTGGGTAGCTAGTAGCCCTATGAATTATTCTCTTATTGATCTTAATTGATCCACCCTCTAGCCATAAGGATCCATCCTATATTTGACTCAACACAATTCTAATTTATTCAGATTTGAATACACTGGGAAAATCTAGGGCATGTGTCAAACCCTTCTTCTCAACAAATTTATATTCTTCCTCCAGAATACCATTTTTATATAATCTATCATAAGCTTCTTTGATTTCTAAGTCTCCAATGCTACCAATTTTAGAATTGTAACATTTCCTAACATCTTGTACCATTAGGATATTTGGTGGAATCATAGATAAGGTGCTTGAAGGATCTTGTTTGTATGCAATGTTAGGGATGTCATTGAATATAGGTTGTTTGAACTTGTTACTAAAAAGCTAAACATTTAAAACCTCTTTCCCTTCTACATTTCTCAAACTAGACACCATTTGTCAAACTAGGGTTTATGCAAATTAAAAATGCATAGCTTGGCTTGTGATAAATACCTTGCAAAATCCAGAGAACTGATATGATATTAGTGTCATGAACAAGTTTTTTAGTTATCTTTTTCTCTAATTGTTCTTTGCTCAAATTTGAAATGATAAAAATGTGTGAAAAATGATCATATACCCTTCAAAACCCTTGCGTTTAATGCTTAGTTCTTGTACAACTATAAACCCAACATCAACTCAATTTCAAAATCACTTGGCATCCATTAATATTACCATCATTGAGCATCAACTAGCTAGCCTGGTAGCTCAACATGAACTAACATTCCTTTTGGCATACATAGGAAAAATTTCATGCTCAGCAACAACATGAAAACTTTAAAGATTTAACTTGAGTTTATTACAACATCTTGCATCTTCTTTCATGCTAATGTAGTCTTTTTAGTACTATCACCCTTTTTGGAATTAATGTATGATATTTCACTTCAATATTAGTCCCAAATACCTCTTGATTGTTTAATTTGATGAGGTGTGATCACTTGACCCATTAGGTGAAGTGATCCCTTCTACATTTGATGTGTTGCAAGAATATTTCTTTTTCCATGTCTTTTTCATCTGATCTCTAATGTGCTCAACATTTTTCTTTCCTTTGCCTTTATCAAATTCACAACTTGGTGCTTTTGACCTAGATGGATAATGATTGCTGATTTGAGTAGTCTTCAAACAACTAAAACATGTAGTTTAACTAAACCATCTTTTGTAATTACCACTAAAGTGTCTTCTAATACAATTCTCAAAAACATGCACATATTCTTGATGATAGTGGCAGCTATATCTTGCATTGTAATTTCAACTATAAGGGTTTCCATAGCTTCTTACCTTTGTTGGCTTGTTTGATGAACACATGGATTTGGATCTACATTCAAAGGCTTTATGTCCATACTTCTAATAGTTGTAGCAATATCCTTCAAATCTTTTTTTATGCATGGTCCTAGTTCTGCATTCATGTGCCTAATGACCTTGTTTATTGCACTTATGACAATGAGTCACATTCTTAGGATTGACATTCTAATTTGTATTGTTTCTTATGCACAAATTAGCAATATTTTCTTTCTTTCCACAATTATGAAAAGTAAGGGTTTCCATAGCTTCTTACCTTTGTTGGCTTGTTTGATGAACACATGGATTTGGATCTACATTCAAAGGCTTTATGTCCATACTTCTAATAGTTGTAGCAATATCCTTCAAATCTTTTTTTATGCATGGTCCTAGTTCTGCATTCATGTGCCTAATGACCTTGTTTATTGCACTTATGAAAATGAGTCACATTCTTAGGCTTGACATTCTAATTTGTATTGTTTCTTATGAATACATTAGAAATATTTTCTTTCTTTCCACAATTATGACAAGTAGGTTTGGAGTTCTTACCTTCGATGTTCCTTTCTTTAGCAACTTAGGATGATTCTCCTTCTTTAGTGCTTGTGTAGCTCAATCCTATTGTGTCTTTGTTGGATCTAGGATATCACAATAATTTCTCAAAGTATTTAATGGATTATTTTATCTTGTTGAATCTTTCATCAAATTCCTTTTCTCTTTTCAGATCATTCTACAATTGTTCATTCTATGATATTGCTATCAAGTTTTAACTATGTGATTTTAAGTCAAACTCATTGACCCATGTTTCATGAATAGTGATTCAACATGAATCCATCCCTCATGAAAATTAATGGAATACTTATCACTCATTGATTCTAGGTGATTCTCATAGGGGTAAAGTACCAGTACTTCCTCAAAGATCACCCATCCCATTACTATTCTAGCCTAAGCGCACTTAACTACAAAGTTTCCTCCATTATTAAACCCAAAGCTTGAAACCCCATTTGCAAAACCTTCACCAAGTGTTGTGCCTTATGAACCATTCATTTGAAATCTTTTTAAGCTCATCAATTGATAAGTAGGAGATAATTTCCACGGCAAGTCAAATTGTGATATTGCTATCAGGTTTTAATTATGTGATTTTAAATCAAACTCATTGACCCATGCTTCATGAGTAGTGATTCAACATGAATAAATCTCTCATGAGAAAAATTTGAACACTTAGCACTCATTGGATATAGGTGATGCTCACATGGATGAAGCATTGAGACTTCTCAAAAGGTCACCCATCCCAAGACTACTCTAGCCTAAGCATGCTTAACTATGGAGTTTTTGCCATTGTTAAACCCAAATCTTGCAACACCATTTGCATAACCTTCACCAAGTGTTGCACCTTATGAACCATTCATTAGAAAGCCCCTCAAGATCATCAATTGATAAGTAGAATATAATTTCCATAGCAAGTAAAATTATGATATTGCTATCAGGTTTTAACTATGCAATTTTGAGTCAAACTCATTGACCCATGTTTCATGAATAGTGATTCAACATGAATCCATCTCTCATGAGAATAAATGGAACACTTTGCACTCATTATATCTAGGTGATTCTCATAGGGGTGAAGCACTAGGACTTCCCAGGAAGTCACCCATCCCAATATTACTCTAACCTTAGCACACTTAACTATGGAGTTTCCTCCATGGTTAAACCCAAATGAGTCCATCTAGGACCATTATAGGACCTTAATGTTATAATTAGAAGTGGGAAAGTAGTAAACTTCTAGGGGTAGGGGGAGGGGGATTGAATCAAGAGTTTAAACTTGAAGCCATAAAAATTTTACCTTTCATACATCAAATGCATTAATATAATGAAATAATATATTAAATATATGCATCAATCATATAAACATGTAATCAAACACACATACTTAACACTAGATATGATTACCTAGAAACCCTCCAAGTGAGAAGGTAAAATTAAGGTGAGGATGACACCCACAAATATTCAGTACTATAGCAATAAAGTGTATCCAATTAAGGTTACAATGATTTGACCATGAATCATGGTCTACCCTGTGAAAGGCCTTCCCTATTAAAGAATTAAAAAGACTATTAAGTCCCAATTTTTTATAGGATTTCAACACACTATTAGAAGTGTGTCTAGTTAGAGGAGTTCAACTTACAATTAAGTAAGCACCCTATTAAAGGATTTCATATAGCCTATTAGGACTACTCTATTAAGAGAATTTACTAAAATCCCCTATCAAAATGTCTTAGCATAGATCCTGTGGTTGGCACTTTCTTTCCTAATAATAGATCACCTCTATCCAATCTCTAATTGATCATCTATGATCTAATGTATCAATGTTGTATCCTCTATCCTTTGTTCTTTACTTAACTGATTCTACAATTCACTCTTACTACTAAATTTCCTTGAATGCTCTACAAACTATCTTGTTCACTCCTTCAATTCAATCATTCACCCCTTGTGCATTGTTGTCATCATTGTTAAAAATTAGGGCTTCATCCTCCTTAAGAAGACTCTGGTGGCTTAGGGTTAGGTATGACTCTATGGTTAAGATTCATCCATTTTGTTGCTTGAACATTCCCATTTTTTGATTGATTGCATGAAATTGCATAGGGAATTGACATATAGATTTTTCCTTGTCTCTAAAAGATCAAAATCCATCCATAAGTTGGATCAAAAATAGTTTACATAGTTGTTTGTCCCATAAAAAAAAATGTCCAATCTATGTTACTTGACATATGAAGTCTCTGATGCTTGGCATACACTGTTATTCTATTTTGACTTGGTAGCTGAACTACTTGGAATCCACTATTTACTTAGTACCTAAATTCACTCACCATGGTCTATCTACTCAGCACTTGAGTTCACTTAGCATGGTCTATCTACTCAAGACTTGATTTCACTGGCCACATTAGTGACTTGGTAGTCATTGAAACTTGACATGGTCTAATATTTGTATGTTTTGCTCGGCATGTATTACTAGTTTGACACTCAATTGTCAAAACCAATCTAAGATCAACACCTAGTTAGGATTCCTAGGACCTATTAAGTAACCAAATACCTTAGTTTCCAAAACCTAACAAAATTTTACCTTAGGATTCCATGTTTTTGTAATTATATTCAATCTAATTAAGCAACTAGATCTTCTCTACATTTTAATGTCTCAATTATTACCTCATGGTATGACTTGCAAACCTTCTAAGAGTTGTATCATGTGGTTTTCCACCATACTTTTATCAAGTGGACATTTGACATGACAAAAAGGTTCAAATAATGAAGAATCTTTCTCTTTGTTTTCCAATCCTTAAATAACCAAATGTTAGGATTCTTCAAAGAATATCGTCCAAGCCATGTCTCGATTACAACTACTACACCTATATGGTACTCTAAAATTTCACCATGTATAACAAAGTAATCTATTTTTTTTGGCCTAGACATAATGATGCAAATAATAATATTTTTCTTCTTCATTGTGAAAAGAGTTACATATTGAATTTACAAAGATATATATACTACTAGGTTTGAATAGATCAAAAAAGTGGTCAAAGTCAATGGATGAGTCCATCTCTACCATTTCCAGTGCTTGTGGGGGAAAATAGGTATCAATTGGGTTGAAAGCCCATGTATCCTATTTGTCCACCCATTCAGTCAACTCACATTCATCCCAATTTTCCTCTACACATGATGGACAATTAAATGCTATTTTTTATGTGTAGATACTCCATGAACCTACATCAGAGCTTCTAAAAGAGTGCAACTCACTATATCATTTTAGTGTGCAAAAATCCTCATATGGTGCCATGTCAGTATTATGTATCAACGAAAAAAATCTAAAAACTGTAAACTCACCTTCCTTACCTAAACCCATTGTAGCATTACCCCACCGGATGATGGATTTTTCATTTGTCAATATTGCTTGATCTTTGTACTTTAGTTATGCATGAGCTAAGGCTCTTTTGATGCATGCACCTATACCATCAAGCTCTCTCTTCCCATGACCAACCTCTATGAAATTCCACATATATTAAATTCTAGACAAGCTATACATCCTAGTCAACCAATCAAACATCCATGCATTCTTGAATTGAAATGTAGAATTGTCTAACCAAATAATGTGCTAGCAATATTGTATGCCCCTATTAGCCAAATCTCCATAAAATAGTTGAAAAAAATTATGTATAAACTTTGTAAAATATGATCAATCATCGGTAATGTAAAAATGGTACTCGCTCAATATCTTCCTATCATCCTCTGTACTTGTAGGTGAATGTATGAATGTTATGTGAACACATATGAAAATCTATTGAGAAGTATAATAATTTTTCTGCATTTAATTTTTTGGTTATAGTGTATAGTTCTATGTGATGTCTACAAATGAAACAATGGTATCTAGTGAAAATGCATCCTTGCACAACTTGAATTGAAAATCCAACCACTGAGCTCTATGTGTATGCCTTGCATACTCATAAATAAGCTTTTCATAAAAAATCTTCATGAACTCATATTCAGGAATCTTTTCAATGACTAAATCACGTCTTTTGCCTTGTTTTCCATATTTTAGAGCACATGCCACTATCTTCAATTTTTTCATAATCTACTATTCCATTTCCAATTACATGTGTACAATCCATATGTTCACAAGTTGATAAAAGCTACAAACAACCACAAAATAAGCATGTACCATCCAAGCATAACATCTTGTAAAATTATTGACCATCTTTTATTTTACATAAAATGTTGGATATGAATTCCCTTGAAGATTTAGGTAGCTCATTCATGTCACAATCCTACAAAACAAACTTGGAATGCAAAAATACACATATATGCCTATAAACATCAAAATTCTTAAAAAATTCAATATGTATCCTATAACAACAAGTTGTGTGTGTGTGTGTGATTTATATTAACATAAAAAGTTTACCCATCTCAAAAAATCATTGACTTATTTAAATTTGAGGATACATACCAATAAATTTTGTGAAAAATTGTGTTTGAGTTGAATCCAAAAAATGTTCTGCATGTGGGTCATGATTTTGGCTATTAATCCTCCTTATTTGTCCAAAAATCTCCATTCAATTATTTCAAAGCTTCACTAATTTGTTTATCTTTTTGTGGCATTCTATCACTAAATGTCAATAATTAATTTTTTGTTGAATCTTATAATCTCTCACACCTTACCATGGCTCTCCTTAGAGTACCTCTACCGATGTTTAATATTTTTCTTGTCTTTCTCATGAGTCGAGCTTTCTTAATTTGGGTACTTACTACTGTTAATGTAAGTATTCATCTTTCATCTTGTGATATTACTATCTTTGGTGTGTGACTTAGAACCCACTTTGTCATATGTACTCATTAGATTCTTTACAATTCTTTTTTCATTTGAATTGTCCATCCTTCTTAGACCAAAAATCTTTATGATGGGTTTAAATTTCAAATTACTCATCATTTCAACAAATAGTTGAAATTGAGCTATAATATTTAATTCCTCAAAGAATAATCTCCATGTATGATTAACTTTTCTTTGATAGTTATCATTGCTAATTTTGTAAGGCATTGATTTCAAAATGTTAGTATCAATAGCAATCAAATATTTTGGTCTTCTAAAATGAATTTTAGAATGTGTTATAATCTCTTCCATTCCCTCAACATTTTGAACATCAGCATAAGGTTGAATTTTCTGTGTACCTTGAACCAAAGATGATGTGCCTTGACAATAAGATGTAAAAGATGGAATATCTCCTACTTGATATGTTGATGTTGTGCCTTCAACATGACATGATGATATGACTCTGACATTGGAAGATGGTGTTGTTGGAAATATAAGAGGAGTAACTAAGAGGGGAGGGGTGAATTAGTTACTTATAAACTAAATCCCAGATTCTTTAGATGTCAATACAAAATCCAAGCTAAAAATTGAATAATGTTGAAGCTTGGTAAACACATACAGAATGGTGTAACTTGGTAAGTACTCAATAAATGCTTAACATATGAACTTTAGATGTTATCTATGATTACCATTACTTTAACTTATTTTCAAACACATAAAATAAAATAGCATGAACACATTTGAGACCAAGATTTAATGTGAAAATCTAATTTGGGAAAAACCACTAATTATAACTAGTCATTATTTTCACTCTTCTGAAGTGAGCCCTGTTAGGAGCCAACCATATTAAAGATTACCAAACACACTATTAGGTGTGACCCTATTAGAGGATTAAATCACCCTGTTAGGAGTGGCCTTGTTAGAGGTCTTTAGAAAATTCAATAGAACTACCACCTTGTTAGAGGATTTGCAAATAGCTATTAAGCCAATTTTGTTAGGAGATTTAGATTACTGTTATAATGGTTAGAGCTTAATAATGAGATGACTTGATTTCAATGCAACTAAATTGCTAATTATGGATCTCTATTTTGGCTTGTATTTGATCCTTCCTAATAAAATATAGCTTTCCTACTCCACAAGGATATTTTTCTTATCCTTTAAATTCACTTCCTCTCTTCATTATTAAATCTTTAATATGCTCACAATTTCACACTTTGAAACCACAAATTGAACTTATTCTTATATCATTCATAGTGTCAAGTTAGCTCAAATATATCTTTATAATAATTAATATTCATTACCTCAGTCAATTGGAATCAACAAATAAATCAATTAAACTTAATATGCCAAAACAAGAAAAACCTTTGTTAGCCAACCCAACTCAGTAGAAACTAACTTAGAAATGATTTCTTGTGTTAACTTAACACTACAAACATGTGAAAATCCTTTGGCAACTAAGTGAGCTTGATTAGCACTAGTAACATCTAACTTTCCTTCATTAACCAAGTGAGCTTGGTTAATATTCATCTTCTATAGATTTTACTTCAACACCCAATTGAACTCGATAGATACTAACTTCTAAACTCAGCAAACTCAGGAAGGCTCAGCAGATACAAAAAACTATCTTTACTACCTAAGTGATCTTGGCATACACTGACTAAGACTAATATGACATTTGTGTAACATCAAAGATAATACATAATTAATTAATTATATCCAACAATCTCCCTCTTTGGCATTGATGGCAGCACATGTCATAGCAAAATGAAATTTTAGAGAAAGAATAAAGTAAGGAACATATCCTTAGTTTCATTTTGATTCTCATCCATGAGAACTCCCTCTATCACTATGAGCTCCTTCTACCTTCAAATTTTCTCCCTCTGTTAGAAAACTTTAGTCTGCAACAACTTCTTGCCATGTTCTTTCACCCTCTTTGACATACTTATCAAACTTCTCCCTCTTACTATAAATGTCTCTCTCTTAGAGATATTTCTTATGAGATATGAAAGTAAAATTCTCCCTCTTTAAAAACACATGCCAAAGACAATAATTCTATTAAATATCAATGTACCTAAAGTACTAATTTATTGCAATGTGCCCTTACCAATTTTGCATCAATTGATTGATCTTCAACTTGCGCTGCTTGATGCATCACTACACTTCGTTTAGTGAGCTTTGGATAGGGGAATGAGTCCTAGATTACCTCTTAGATACATAAATGAATTCTTAGGTAATGTCTTGGTGAATATGTCTACAATCTATACTTTTGTATTAACATATTTCAAGCTAACTTCTTTATCCTACACCAACTCTCTTCAGAAGTGATCTTTTATAGAAATGTACTTTGTTTTGGAATGCATCACTGGGTTCTTTGATATGTTGATTGCACTAGTGTTATCATAGTATATCACTATTGGATCATTGATTCCTATCTTTATTCCTTCCAACAATTGTTTAAACTAAATAGTGTTAGAACAATTGACTATTGCTATCACATATTCTACTTCTACTATGGATTGAGATGTATAATTTTGCTTCTTGTTTGACCAAGACACTAATCTTTTACCAAGAAAAAATGCTCCACCACTAGTACTTTTTTTGTCATCAATAGTTCCTACCCAATCAACATCAATAAATGCTTTCAAGTCCAAATTACTTCGATGTTTATAGAATAAGTCATAGTCTTCAATACCTTTTAGATATCTCATGATTCTCTTGATTGCCATCATGTGATTTTCCTTAGGATTTGCTGAGAATCTTGCCACTATTCCAACTGCTAGAACAATATCAAGCCTTGTGTGTACTACATACTACAATTTTCCAATCATTGATTTGTATGTGGTCTAATCTACTTCTTTAGAATTATCATTTTTGGAGAGCTTATATCTAGTAGATATAGGGGTTCCAATTGGTCTTGATTCTTCCATTCCAAACTTTTTCAGTATTTCCTTGATATACTTAGATTTAGTGATGTAGATACCATTTTTGTTCTATTGTATCTACAATCCAACAAAGAATTTTGTCTCACCAAACATGGACATCTCAAATTTCTTACTCATTTCTTCTAAAAATGCTTTCCATAAGTTATCATTCCCTATAAATAGAGTATCATCAACACAAATTTTTGCCAACACAATCTTCTTGTTTGGTCCTTCCTTCATATACAAACTATTGTTATCATTTGTCCTTTGAAAGCCAATCTGTATCAAGTAATTATGAAGTCTTTCATACCTTGAGCTTTGAGAGCATGCTTTAGACCATATAATTCTTTGTGTAACTTGTAAACCATGTATCTTTTGCTAGGATCTTAAAAACCTTTTGGTTGTTCAATGCAGACTTCATCATCAAGAATTTCATTTAAGAATGAAAATTTAACATCCATTTGATATACTTAGAATATTCTATGTGCTGCATATGCTAGTAAAGTTCTAACACCTTCTAGCCTTACTATAGGAGCAAAAGTATCACCATAATCAATACCATCTTCTTGAGAATAGCCTTTTTACACTAGTCTTGCTTTGTTTCTTGACACTTTTCCATCTTCATTCAACTTATTTCTAAATACCCACTTTGTGCTAATTATATTTTTATCCCTGGGTCTAGAAATAATAGTCCAAATTTTGTTCCTCTCAATCAATTTTTACTCTTCATTCACTGCTTCAGTCCAACTTTCATTATCTAGAGCATCTTTAACATTTCTAAGTTCAAAATCAACAAGTAAACATGCACCTTTTAATTTTTTTCTTTCCATTATTCCATTAGATTTGTCTCCAATGATCTAATTAGGTACATGATTCCTTCTAACATTTCTTGCTAACATAGGCTCTTTAGATAATGAACAACTTTCATTGACTTCATTATGAATTTCAATGTTAGTCTCAAGTTCCACTATCTATGACTCAGGTTCATTAGACTCAATTTGAACTAGCTTAGTAGCCTCTGACTTAGGTCTTTCAGACTAAGACTCAAGTTGCATGATCTGCAACTTAGTAACTATTGGAGATTTTGAGGACTCTAGAGGTCAAGCCTCCTTTCTTTTAGATGGATTTGGAAGGTTATCAGGTTCATAGTAAACAAATCTTATCTAATCCTCTAGCTCCTCATTACTTTCTTCTTCATTTTTTTTTTTGCAAACTCATCAATTCTAACATGTGAACTTTCTATAATTTTATGAGTAGACAAATTCAAACATTTGTATTCATTAATTTTATAGGAGTATCCTAGAAATATGCCTTCATCACCTTTTACATCAAATTTTCCTTTTCTAGATTCTTTCAAGATATAACATTTGCTGCCAAATACTTTCAAGTAACTTACATTAGGTTTATAGCCATACCATATTTGATAAGGAGTTTTGTTTGAATCTTTCTTCAATTGTACTCTATTCAAGGTATGAACTGTAGTGCTGATAGCTTCCTTCTAGTATTTGAGAGAAATATTATTTTCAATCATCAGGGTTCTTGCACAATCCATGATAGATCTATTTCTTCTTTCAACTATACTATTTTTTTGTGGTGTACCAAGAGCTAATACTTGTTTTTTAATTCCTCTTTCAATGTAGAAATTATTGAATTCATTGGAGATCAATTCACCATCTCTGTTTGATCTTAAGTATTTCAATCTCTTACCAATTTCCTTTTCTACTCTTCCTAGATACCACTTGAATTTTTGAAAGGCTTCTAATTTTTCTTTTAGATACATTACAGTCATCATTCTAGAATAGTCATTAAAAAAAAGGAATGAAAACCTTTTCTCTACTATAAATCCCTATTCCAATAGGTCCACATAAGTCTATATGAACAATTTCTAAGACTTCTTTTGACTGATAGTTTTTTCTTTTGAAGCTAGTCTTTCCAATCTTATCAATTTGGCAATTCTTACAAAGACCCATATCAAGGTTCTTCAAACTAGGAATACCTCTTACTCTTTTATGTTTGCTAATCTTAACCATTTTTTCAAAGTTTACTTGACATAAATTTTTTAGTCATAATTAGCTTTCTTCTATGTTAGCAATAAAACATGAACAATCACTAAGATCAAGATAAAATAGATTACCTTTTGTTTTCTTGCCAAATCCAAGTAGATTTCCCTTTCCATCTAGTAGTTTAGCCTGTCCATACATGAATTTTACCTTGAATCGAATATTATTCAATTGTGCCACACTTAGTAGATTATGCTTTAGTCCTTCAACCCAATAAGCATTGTCACATACAAGTTCTTTAGTCAATGAAATACATCCTTTTTTTTTTATGTTACAAGGTTCATTGTTTCCAAATCTCACACTAACTCCATCATAATACTCCATGTGCTCAAATTTTTTTTTTATCTTCAATCATATGATGTGAAAAATCACTATCAATAATCCATATATCATTTTTGCTAACAAGAGAGATAAGCACTATCTTATCTTCCTCATCATTAGATTCATCTTTTATAGCAATATATACTATTTCATCCTCACTGTTATCAAAATCTTTAGCTATAAAACAAGATTTCTTACCTTTGTCCTTGTAGTTCTTGTAGTTCTTGGAATCCTTCTTGCCTTTATTCTTTCTTTTCTTTTCATCTTTGATTTCCTTAATTGGACACCTAGAAGCAATGTGACCAACTTCTTCATAGGAAAATCAAATCAGAGGAACTTTACCTTCATAGTTTCCTCTACCTTTATAATACTTCCTTGCAAGTAGTAGGCTTCAGTAACTTCAAGATCACTATCTAAACTTTCTTTTGATGTTCATTCTTATTCACTTCTTGATTGACTAGATTTTGATTTCTTACCCTTTTCATTGAGTGAGAGTTTATCTTTAAATGTAGATTTAATAACTTTTGAACTACAAACATAGTTATCAAAGTTATATAACTCAAAAGTTGTCAATCTTCCAACTAGAGCATCCAAAGACATTTTATTATTTAGATCACATCTCATCTCTTGAATAGTAGACACTCTAATTGCATAAGTAGGAAGAAGAGTTCTAATTACCTTGGCTTACAACTATTTTATTTTCATTGTCTCTTTTAGATGCTTTGATTGCACTTACACTTGCTTTGATCCTTTCTGCATATTTTGCAATGTTCTCATCTTCTCTCATTTTTATCTGATCAAAATGACCTCTAATACTTTTAGCCTTAGCCCTTCTTACATTTTCATCTCCATCATAAATATCCTTTATTTTGGTCCACATCTCATGAGTTGTCTTGTAGTCTTTGACTTCATCAAATTCAGCATAACTAAGATTAGATGAAATATAAATCATCATGATGTTATGGTTCTCTTCTTTTTGGCAATATCTTCAACTGATAATGTTTGAATGGGAGTCTAGTAATTGGTATCAAGATATTTACATCTTAAGTCACTGATGGAAGCCAAATGTGGCCTCATAAGTCCTTCCCATGCTGCAAAATTATCTCTATTTAGCTTGGGGATCTCTTTCTATAAACATCCTGATATTTAGTTTAGGTCCTTGAAACCTTCTCTACAAGCACCAAATTCTTTAATACCAATTGTTGTAAATATAAGAGGACTAACTAAGAGGGGAGGGGTGAATCAATCACTACTAAAATAAATCCTAAATTCCTTAGATGTTAGTACAAAATGAAAACTAAAAAATGAATAGTGCTAAAGCTCGGTAAACACATACAAAATGTTATAACTCATTAAGTACTTGGTAAGTGCTTAACATATGAACTTTAGATGTTATCTATGATTACCATTACTTTAACTTAGTTGGAAATACATAAAATAAAATAGCATGAACACATCTAACACCAGGATTTAACGTGGTAACCCAATTTGAGAAAAACCACCAATTGCAACTAGTCATTGTTTTCACTCTTTTGAAGTGAGCCCTATTAGGAGCCAACCCTATTAAAGGTTACAAAACACACTATTAGGTGTACCCCTATTAGAGGATTTAATCACTGATTAGGAGTGGCCTTTTTAGAGGTCTTTAGACAATTCAATAGAATTGCCACCTTGTTAGAGGATTTACAAATAGTTGTTAAGCCAACTCTGCTAAGAGATTTAGATCACTTCTATAATGGTTAGAGAGTAACAATGAGATGACCTGATTTGAATATAGTTGAATTGTTGATTAAAGATCTCTATTCTAGGTTGTAATTGATCCTTTTTGATTGAATATAGCTTTCCTACTTCACAAGGATATTCTACTTATCCTTTAAATTTTCTTCCTCTCTTCATTATTTAATCTTCAATATGCTCACAACGTCACACTTTGAAACCACAACTTGACCTTATACCTATATCTTTCATATTTCTAAGTCAACTCAAATACATCTTTAGAATAATTAATATTTATTACCTTAGTCAGTTGGAATCAATCTATAAATCAATTAAGCTCAATATGCCAAAACAAAAAAAATCCTTTATTAGCCAACCTAGCTTGGTAGAAACTAACTTAGAAATGATTTCAAGTATTAACCAATAGAAACTCAGTTAAATTTGCAAACTTGTGAAAATCCTTTGGCAACCAAGTGAGCTTAGTTAGTGCTAGTTCCATCCAACTTTTCTTCATTAATTGAGTGAGTTTGGTTAACACTCATCTTCTATAGACTTTCCTTCAATAATCAAGTGAACTCGATAGATACTGACTTCTGAACTCAACAAATTTAGGAACACTTAGTAGACATAGAAAACTATCTTTACTTCGTAAGTGAGCTCGGCATACACTAACTAGAATTGATATTACATTTGTGTAACATCAAAGACAATAGATAATTAATCAATTGTATCCAATAGGTGTAGCTTCACAATTCAATTGTCTTGTTGAGTGTAAGAGTCTCATTTGTTCTTCAAAAGATAATTCTTCATTATTTCATTGCAATTTTCTTTGTTCACATAGTAGTTTCTTTTTATCTCTTTTAATTGCCAAATCTCTCTCCTTCTATTCTGTTGTTTGAGTTTTTGGTTTCTTCCTTGACATGATGATAACTTCTATATGTCAAATTATTCAAACATTTGAATTATTACAATTTGTAAATTACAAATCATTCAAATGCATATACAAATTACAATTATTTCAATGAATACACAATATATAATAAACAACTTGTCAAATTTCTAACCATTTTCAAATAACAATTTATTCAAACATACAAATGTCAATGAATTCACTATATATTAAACTACTTGTCAAATTATAATGAAATTTATCTCTATAGTAATAAAGAATATTTAAAAAGGACTACACTAACCTTTTCGATAGAAAGAATGTTCAAAAAGTCTTCAAATAGTGTATCCAATAATTGAATTTGGTGTTTGCTAGCTTCCAATAGCATGAAATAATGTTCAAAAAGCCTTCAAATAGTCTATCCAATGATTGAATTTGTGTTTTGCTAACTTCCAATAGCATGCAACTCGAGTTTTCTGTCAAATAGTAGAACAAACAATAGACAAAAAATAGAATATGGGTTAGTAGGGATCAAAACTTTTTTTACAACCATTTTTTAAAAAAAAATTCATATAGTGTGTATATACTATAGCACTTATGCACTATGAAGCATGCATGCACTATCATGCGTATCCACTATGTGAAAAATCTATTTCTCCCTATCCAACCCTCTCCCATCCCATAGTCTCTCTCTCTCTCTCTCTCTCTCTCTCTCTCTCTCTCTCTCTCTCTCCTATCCTACCCTATCCCATCCCCTACTCTCTCTATATCTCTCTCTCTCCCCCCTATCCCACCCTCTCCCATCCCCTACTCTCTCTCTCTCTCTCTCTCTCTCTCTCTCTCTCTCTCTCTCTCTCTCTCCCCTTATCCTATCCTCTCCCATTTCCTACTCTCTCTCCCACCCCCTATCCAACCGTCTCCCATCTCTCTCTCTCTCTCTCTCTCTCTCTCTCTCTCTCTCTCTCTCTCTCTCTCTCACACACACACACACACACACACACACACACACACCCTACTCTCTCATCCCCTTCTCTCTATCTCCCCCTACTATGTGAAAAATATGTCTCTCCCTATCCCACCCTCTCCCATCCCCTAAACTCTCTCTCTCTCTCTCTCTCTCTCTCTCTCTCTCTCTCTCTCTCCCTCCCTCTCTCCCACCCTACTAAGTGAAAAATCTCTCTCCCTATCCCACCATCTCCTATCCCCTAATCTCTCTCTCTCTCTCTCTCTCTCTCTCTCTCTCTCTCTCTCTCTCCCTCCCTCTCTCCCACCCTACTATGTGAAAAATCTCTCTCCCTATCCCACCATCTCCTATCCCCTAAACTCTCTCTCTCTCTCTCTCTCTCTCTCTCTCTCTCTCTCTCTCTCTCTCTCTCTCTCCCACCCTACTATGTGAAAAATATCTCTCCCTATCCCACCATCTCCTATCCCCTAATCTCTCTCTCTCTCTCTCTCTCTCCCTCTCTCTCTCTCTCTCTATATATATATATATATATATATATATATATATATATTGATGCAAGAGCATTATGGGTTTCCCTGCAATCTTGCACTTTTGTTCATTCTACTAGTTTCAATTGAGTTCCTTTAGTTGCCGAGCAATCTCTTTGCTTGCCGAGTTCCTTCAATTGTCAAGTAATTTTCTTTTGGTGTCAAGTGACTCTTGGTTGTTGAGTTATTCCTTTGGTTGTTGAGCATTAAGATGTCGAGTTCATAGTTGTTGCTGAGTGATCCCTTTGGATGCCGAGTTCATGTGGATGTTGAGTGCTAGTTTGCCAAGTAGTCTATGTCTGGTTCTTATTTGGGCTAACTTTTCTTGCATTTAATTTTAGTATAGGTAGTTAATATCTGATGTGATCCAACTTGTGGTTGCACATGTAAGAGTTTTATTAGTTGGTCTTTGCATCACTTGAGGCTTTTCTTATTCTAGAATCTTTTGTAAGTTATTTTGGCAAGTATTTAAAGAGGTCTAGGTTTGAGTTGTAGGTAGTTTTAGAGAGTTGCAGATTGAGAAGAAGACTTGGTTTAATTGTATCTAACTGAAACCTAGAAGGACTAAGATTTGGGCATGTATGTTGATATTTCCATGAATCAATAAAGTATTAGTTCTTCTTTCTCCTTTGTTGGTTGTTCTTTGTGTTGTTTTTTTGTTGTATTAACTCTTGTAGGGTGATTTGGATAGCTGGGTGAGCCCTAAGCCCTAGTTGTCCACCTCCTCCTTATGTCAAGTGGTATTAGAGCCTAATTCTTCCTTGTGGTGATTGGATTGTGTAGAACCCTAAGTTAATTTTGGTTGTAGGGTGGTAGATTTGTGGATTTGACCTATAACTTGCAAAGGGTTACGATCTTATAGGAACCTAATTTGTAAAGATGGTTCAAGATAGAGGAAATGTTGATAATGCAATATTAGATTTATTTAGATAAATTATAGCTAGATTAGATGTTGTGGAGATAGCCCAGAGGAGAGGAGCACATCTTGATGATGTAAGTGATGATGAAGTAGTAGCACCAAACCCTAATCTAGAATGTGAAGAAGATCAAGATGAGGAAAGATTGTTGAGAGTTTTGTCTAGGGAAAATTTAAAGCTTGCTATAGAATCTTTTCCATATGATGGAAAATTGGACACCAATATTGTATTGGATTGGATCTCTAATATTGAGAAATTATTTGAGTATGAAAACATTCCTAATAATAGGAAGGTGAAGTTTTCAGTTATTAGGTTGAAGAGTCATGCTTCACTATGGTGGGAGCATTTGCAAACTGATAGACAAAGGAGAGGTAAGGAGAAGATCAGAACTTAGGTGAAGATGGTGAATAAGATAAAGAGAAAATCCCTTCCTATTGAATACCAAGTTGGCTTACTGAGAAGGATGCAAAATTTGAGACAAAAGGACATGAGTGTGAAAGAATATTTTGAGGAATTATATAGATTGGACATTAGATCTAAAAATGTAAATGATGATGTTGAGAAAATTACAAGGTACATAAATGGATTGGGGTTTGGAATTCAAGATGAGATAAGTTTTGTGAAATTGGAGAGTGTGGAAGAAGCATACCAATATGCTTTGAAAGTTGAGGAGATCTTGACAAAGAAGCATAAACAAAGACAAAGAGGTAGAGGTGGTAGATTCTAGAGAGGCAGAGGTAGATCCTATGGTGAAAGTGGTAGATAAGACAATTTTGTGCAAGAATGGAAGAATAATGACAAAGGAAAGACTGAGTGGAAGGTGGTAGTTCATACTTAGGAGGTACTAGTTCTTATCCCATAAAAGGTAATTCTTATTCTAGAGGTGGATTTCATGGTAATTCTTTCAAATGTGGTAAAAAAGGGCATAGATCCTTTGAATGTAGATCCTCTAAAAGTGTGCAAGGTAATAGAAATGTTGTGATTCAAGCAGATGATGAGAGTTTGAACCAAGTGGACCTGAGGCTAGAAAAAATTTGATGGTGAGAAGAACATTATGTAATAATGGAAGTGAAGAGGAACCTGTTCTAAGAAGTTTTTAGAAGACAAGATGTAAGATGGCCAGAAAATGTTGCAAAGTGATCATTGACAGTGAAAGTTCTACAAATTTGGCATCAAAATAGTTGGTTACAAAGTTGCAGTTGTAGAGGCTGAAACATCCTAAACCCTATCATGATTCATGGATTAAAGATGAACATAAGATATTGGTAAGTGAGCAAGACATTGTGAAGTTCAAAATTAGACATTACTTTGATGAAGTTTTGTGTGATTGACTCAATATACTCTTTGGGTGAATGGAAAGAAGCAAGTATTTCTACCTTTGATTGAAAGTCTAGATGAGGTTAATTGTACTACTATAAAAATTTGCATGGTCAATAGGAAACAATTTTGAAAGGAAATGAAAAAGAATCAAGTCTATTTTGCTATAATTTTGATGAAATTGAGTTGTGTCAATAGTAGCCAAGTGCTAGAAATTAGTTTTAGCTGAGTACCAATCAGTGGTGACCAAGTGACAACTAATAGTATTGACCAAGTACAAGAAGAAATTGCAAAATTGCTAAAAGAATATAAAAAGATTGCTGCTGAGAATATACTTGATGGTCTACCTCCAATAAAAAGTATAAGTCATTGTATGGATTTTATTCCTAGAGCTAGTTTTCTTAATAAAGCACCATATAGATTGGTACCTATAGAGAATGAATAACTTAATAGACAAGTGCATGCATTGCTGCAGAAAGGTTTTATCAGAGAAAGCTTGAGTCCATATGTTGTACCTATTGTATTAGCTCCTTAAAAGAATGGAGAATGGAGAATGTGTATTGATTCCAAAGCTATCAACAAGATCACAATAAAATATAGGTTTCCTATGCCAAGGATGGATGACATTATGGATTATTTGAGTGGAGAAAAATATTTTACCAAGATTGATTTAAAGAGTAGCTATCATCATATTAGAATCAAAGAAGGTGATGAATAGAAGACTTATTTTAAGAAAAAAAGATGGTTTGTATGAGTGGTTGTTTATGCCTTTTGGTTTGACTAATGCACCTAGTACTTTCATGAGGTTGATGAGTGAGGTTTTGAAAATATTCTTAGGTAAGTTTGTGATTGTTTACCTGGATGATATTCTAATATTTAGTAAGACTAAGGAAGAAAATCTTGAGCATAGTAGACAAGTATTGTAGAGATTGAAAGAGGAGAAGTTACCAATTAATTTGAAAAAGTGTTCTTTTATGTGAGAGGAGATTGTATATTTGGGATTTGTGATATTAGATGATGGTTTAAAATTGGATCTAGAAAAGGTAAAAGCAATTTTGGAATGGCCTACAGCTAAGAATATGGGTGATGTAAGATCATTTCATGGTTTGGCTAGTTTTTATAGGAAGTTTATAAGGAATTTCAATTCTATTTGCAATGCTATGACTGAGACAATGAGAGGAAACAAAAGGGAATTCAAGTTGACACATAGAGCTGATACGAGTTTTGAGACTTTGAAACAAAAGGTTGTTGAGTTGCTTGTTTTGGCTTTGCCTAATTTTAATAAGGTATTTCAAGTTGAATGTGATGCAAGTGGTAGTGCAATAGGAGTTGTATTAAGTCAAGAAGGAAAACATGTTGCTTTCTTTATTTAGAAGTCGAATGATACCAAAAGGAAGTATTCTATGTATGATTAAGCCTTCAAGAAGTGGAGACAATATTTGATTCCTAAGGAGTTTGTGTTGTATACTGATCATAAAGCTTTATAGTACTTGGGAAGTTAACATAAATTGAATCATAGACATATTAAATGGGTTGAGTACTTGTAGAATTTTACATTTGTCACTAAGCATAAGAGTGGAATTACTAAAAAATTTGTTGATGCATTGAGTAGAAGACGTTCTTTCTTGACTAAAATGAAGGTTGAAGTTCTTGGTTTTGATGAAAGAAAGGAGTTGTATGATACTAATCCTGATTTTTCTGAGGTGTGGAGAGAATGCAAAGCACAAAATCTAATAGATTACATAAGTAATTATGATGAATATTTCATTCAAGAAGGTATGTTGTTCAAAGCTATTCAGTTGTGTATTTATAGAAGTTCTATGAGGTTGAATTTAATCAAGAAAAGGCATAGTGGTGGATTGGTTAGACATTTTGGATTGATAAGACATTGAGTTTGTTGAAAGAGAAGTATTATTGGCCTTAAATGTATAAGAATTTTTAGAAATTTGTAAAGAGTTGTGGAGTTTGTCAAATTGCAAAAGGGGTAAGTCAAAATATTGGTTTGTATATGCCTATTATTGTACTTGAGAAACTCTAGAGTGACATTAGTATGGATTTTGTTCTTGGATTGCCTAAGACAATGAAGGGGTATGATTCTATATTTTTTGTAGTGGATAGATTTTCTATGATGGCTCATTTCATACCATGTAAGAAGACATCAGATGTTGACCATGTTGTTGAACTTTTTTTTAAAGAGATTCTGAGATTGCGTGGATTACCAAAAAGCATTATTTCTGATAGAGACAATAAGTTTGTTGGTTATTTTTGGAAGACTTTGTAGAAAAAGTTGGGTACTAATTTGAAGTTTAGTTCTACATTCCATCCATAGACAGATGGATAGACATATGTTGTGAATAGAAGCTTTGGAAATTTTTTGAGATGTTTAGTTGGAGACAAGCCAAGTAATTAGGAGATGGTATTGTCACAAGCTAAGTTTGCATATAATAATTCTATGAATAGGACTATAAGGAAGAAAACTTTTGAGATTGTTACTGGAATGTAGCCTAGAGGAGTATCAGATTTTAGGGATGTTGTTGGTGAAGAAAAGAGAAGTGATGTAGGAGAAGAATTTGTTGATTTTATGAAGTCTTTGCATAAGTAAGTGAAGTTGAAGTTGGAACAAAGTAATTAGAAGTATAAGGAGAATGCTGATTTTCAAGTTGGTGATGAGGTGATGATTCATTTGAAGAAAGAAAGGTTTCCTATTGGAACATATAATAAGCTAAAGATGAAAAAGTTTTGCCCTTGTAAAATCTTGAAGAAGTTTGATAGTGGTAATGCTTATGAAGTGTAGTTACCTGATGACATGGATTTATCTCTTATATTCAATATTGCTGATCTATATTAGTGTCATGAGTCAGATGATGAAGTTGTTGTACCTGATGATTATCCTAAAAAGAAGATTGAAGAAGTTGAATATGTACTATGTCAAAGAATTGGTAAGAGCACAAGAGGAAAATATTACTATGAATATCTGGTTAAGTGAAAGAATAGTCCAATTGAAGATGTTACATGAATTTCTCAACCTAAGTTGGATGCAGCTCATGTTGTGACACTTGCATGATTGAGGAGAATCATTTGTCCAACCCTAGTTGTCTAATGCAGGAACATCTTTGGTTTCCTTGAAATCTTGCACTTTTTTTCATTCTTCCAGTTGCTATTGAGTGATTCCTTTGGATGTCGAATTCATGTGGATGCTGAGTGCTAGTTTGTTGAGTAGTCTATGTGTAGTTCCTATTTGGGCCAACTTTGCTTGCATTTAATTTTTCTATAAATAAATAATATCTGATGTGAGCTGACTTGTGGCTACACATGTAAGAGTTTAATTAGTTGATATTTGCATTAATCTGACTTATGGCTTTTCTTGTTCTAGAATCTTTTGTAAGCCATTTTGGCATCTAGATTTGAGTTTTAGGAAGTTTTAGAGAGTTGTAGATTGAGACAAAGACTTGGTTTAATTGTATTTGGCCATAACCAAGAAGACCTTACAATAGGGCATATATGTTGATATTTTCATGAATTAATAAAGTATTTGTTCTTCTTTCTCCTTTGGTGGTTGTTCTTTATGTTGTGTTTCCAATGTGTTAACTTTTGCAGGGTGATTTGGATAGTTGAGTGTGCCCTAGGCCCTAGTTGTGTACCTCCTCCTTGCATCATATATTCATGTATATGTCTTGATATTCATCTCCATATTTGTCTACCTATATTTCTCTCCCACTACTCTCTTTTACTATATGTTTCTCACATCTCTCTCTCTCTCTCTCTCTCTCTCTCTCTCTCTCTCTCTCTCTCTCTCTCTCTCTCTCCCCCCTCTCTCTCTCTCTCTCTATCTCCCCGCCCCCCCTATCACACCCTTTCATATCCCCTACTCTCCCTCTCTCTCCCTCTCTCCCTCACCCTCTCTCTCTCACTCTCTCACTCTCCCATCCCCCACTCCCTCTCTCCATTTCTTCATCCCTCTCTCCCTATCCCACCTTCTCCCATCCCCTACTCTCTCTCTCTATTTCTCCCTCCCTCTCTCCCTATCCCACCCTCTCCTATCTCCTACTCTATAACTATCCTCTACTCTCTCTCATTCTCTACCATCTCTCTCTCTCTCCTTGCCTCTCTATTTAAATTCATGCTTCACACTATAGCATGTACACACTACATAAGCTTGAATTTTAAAATTCTTTAAATAGTCCATGCATGCTATAGTACACACACACTATTTAAAGTTTTGTATTCTACCAAGCCTAAGTCTTGGTTTTACCTTGGAGATCCAACACAAAGGTTTTGGAGTCTAAACTAGTCTAAGATGTGTTTTGTAGCAAACATACAAAAAATGATTGGTTTCTCTTCTGTGCTCTCCTTCAAGTTTCCTCATTATTGAGCATTGATAAAATTGGGTTACATGATATTGTAGATCTCTGTGTTAGCTATATAACCATATAATTTATTTAGAATTTGAACTATTTCAAGCCTTTCAACTATAATTTCTTTTTAATGTATGTCCATTTTCTATCAAAAACCAACATGTACTAATTGCGGTGTAAATTTTAGCTAATTCATCCTATTTCACAACAACTTAGTTTTATAGAAACTAGACTCCATTTTACACACTTTGAAAAAAAAAAGTTTTGATTTTAGATTATTTCCCAATAATTTCCAAGGGGGGCATGCAAATATTTCACATTTTTTGGATGTGTCCAATTAAAAAAATTCATAAAAAAAAGTACACACTAAAAAAATTACCCAAAAAAATTAAGATAAACTACACAATGTTAGGTAACTTGTGACCTGAGCTAGTAAAGAATTTTAAAAAAAAAGTCAAATTTTAGAGGGGCCACACTTTACACTATGTTATGTTTTCTCTAAAAAAATAGTACCACTTTCTATGGCCCCCTTTTTGGAGGACCTAAAACTAAAACATTTTGGAAAAAAATTTGTAGTTTAGAAACTAGATTTGAAGGACTACTAACTTTATTTTTGTCACATGTTAAAATTTTGAGCATAAATATCTTCAAATTCTTGTCAAAGTTTAGAAATTGTTGATTTCAGAAAAAGAAAAATGGCCACTTATACCCACCTTTTGGCACCACAACTTGGTGCATTTAAACTGTGTTGCTTTGGCAATCCATTTCACTAGTATAGCTATGCCTTGAGCCCTCAATTCTTTCAAACC
This sequence comes from Cupressus sempervirens, assembly GCA_028749045.1. NCBI lineage: Eukaryota > Viridiplantae > Streptophyta > Pinopsida > Cupressales > Cupressaceae > Cupressus > Cupressus sempervirens. The sequence continues at coordinate 814,885,679 of CM053786.1, forward strand.
AAGACCTCCTAATTCCTTTCTTTTCCTACACCAATTCCACCTAATAGTATGAATTTTAAAATTACCCTTCCCATCAAACTAAAGAAAATATCAGGTGATTTTTTTATAAAAAATCAAATTGCCTAACATTTAAGAGCCAAGTTGAAGAAAAGTATATAGAATAAGATGAAAGAATCTTCTAACTAACTTGAATTCTTCTTGCCATGGATAAAAACATAGTGTTCCATTTTTTGAGCTTCAAATTTTCTCTCTAACCCAATTCCACATATCATTAATATTAGGATTGATGGAAAAAAGAATTCCAAGATATTTAACAACCTAGTTTGGACCACCCCAGCTAACTTCATATAAATTGTTGTACTAGGAGGGAGGATTTGAATTCCAACCTAAAAGAATAGATTTAGAGATAGAAATTTTTCTTCTAGAAGCTGCACAAAAGAGATCTAACTTAATCATCAGGTGCTCCATTTTAGTCTCATTGATTTTAAATAGTATTGATGTGTCATCTAAATATTGAATATTAGAGATCTTGTTCCCATTTGATAAGAGTGGGCCTAAAACCTTTAGAGATTGAAAATTATCTATGAGTAAGTAGTGAAAGGATTATGTAGTAATTGTAAAAAGTGTTAGGGTAAGTGGGCACCCCTACCTGATAGACCTTAAGAGTTCAAACCATTCTGACCTAACTCCATTCACATTTACTGAGGAATTAGTATCCTTAAGAAGAATATCCACCATATGAATATATATGTTTATGGAAACCCTAGGGCTCTCAACATCATGAAGATGAAGCCCCACTCCACTCTTTCATGAGCCTTCTCATAATTGATCACATCCCAATATCTTGACCTGATTATTTGGCCCAATCCATAGTTTCCCAGCAAGTGAGGAGTTTCTCCAGTATATATATTCCCCTAAAAATGCCTATTTATGTCTATTTGATGATCTTAGGTTGAATAATATTTATCCTAGAGGCCAAAATCTCAGCCAAGATTTTACAAGATACATTCAAGAGTGTGATAGGTCTCTAGTTCTTAATCTTTGTTTTGTCACCTCCCTTATAGATTAGTTTGATAAGGCTAGCATTGATGTTTTGTCCAATAGAAACTTTCTCATAGGATGGGGCTAAACTAATCTTTATTGGCCTTGAAGAATTCCACTATGATCCCATCTTGTCTTGGGGTTTTCTCTTTGCTCAAAACATAGATGGCATCTTTAATCTCTACAAGAGAGATAAGAACTTCTAGCAATGTCACATCCAATTCTGACAATTTCTTAGGAATAATAGCTAAGATCTTGCTTCATTCATTTTCCATGTTAACCCCATAATCTTTTGATGAAAACAAAGTTTTCTAATATCGGGTAAAGGTACCAAGGATGCTCTCTGAATCTAAAAATTTGAAGCCATTCTCACATACACACTCAATCTTGTTTAGAGATTTGTTACCATCTTGTTCTATATTTATATGTTTCTTGAGCTTTTGTCAGGCCTTAGTGTCCACCTTGTTATCTCCATGGGAGTGGGAATCTAAGCTCTACATGGCTTAGTGGTAAAAAATTCCTAATCAAGGTTGATTAATCAATGACAATCTTGGGAGAAGTGTTTCTTTAGCATTTGAAAGTATTGAGACTAATAATGAGGTAGTCTCCTTAGACACCTACCAATATTATATTATTAAATCATGGATTATAGAGTATCTCTCCTAGTTGGAATATATTATAAAAAGGTCATATTTTTTTATCTAAGATTGGTTTTGACTAGTGAGTGTCTACAAACTTAAGTTATTTACTTAGTTCATGTCAAACAAGTAACATATGCCAAGAAAAACATGTATATGATAAAGCATGCTAAGTCCATAGTGAGTGCCAAGTCACTCATGTGCTAAGTCACTCAAGTGTTGAGTAGATAGTGTATGCTAAGTGATACATGAGCCGAGTAAGTAGTGCATGTCAAGTTATTCAAATGCTGAGTTAGAGTATAGAAATTAGTACATATCGAGCATCAAAGACTTTAGATGTCAAGTAAGACAATTTTGTCATAGTTGTTTGTAATGGCACAAACTACTATGTAAACCATTTTTGAGCCAACCTAAAGATTGAATTATGATATTTTGGAGATAAGGATGAATATTAAGTTAGAATCCCTATGAATTGCATGTAGAAAATTAGGTAAAGGGAAGGTTTAGTGGTAAAATGGATGAGGGTATGTGCAAGATCATTGTCAACCAAACTATGCTCTTAAGTGGCAATAAAACATTAGAAAATTAGGGTTATGTCAATTTAAAATGCAATTTTCTACATGTTATTAACTTTATATCAAAATGTTGAGAGAAAAGAATCCCTATAAAATTGAATTTGGTTTCTAAACTACTAGGACATATCTTTAAAAAATAAAAATTGATTGGTCAAATTTTTGAGTTTTAATGCAATATTACAAAGATTTCAGAGCAAGAATAAGAAGTAGACGTATGTCTAACCATCTTAATAAAAAAAAATGATAATTATTTTTAATAATATTATAGATATAAGTAGTAGACTCATGCCTAGATGTGACACATATTTTTGGTTATTTTTATTCTAAGTAAATAATAAATAATTAATTCTTGATTTTAGTATTTTTGTAATAAAAAAGCTCTTCGTGTCTGACCACCTTAACTAATTCAAAACTCTGCAAAATTCAATTTTTCATTTTTTTTCTTATAGTAGAAGAAACATAGAATGTGATCCATCTTTTGGATTTAAAAAATGTTGTACCATTTGAAAGTTATAGTTGTTTTTCAAGTAGTGTGCCAATCAACACTTTATATGTAACTCCATTAGAAAATAAGTAATAATTACTTACTAAACTCATAATTTGACAAATCTTACATTTATGGAAAGATAAGAACATTTTTAAGAAACCCTTTTTCATTTTGTCAAGTTTTGGTGAAAAAAAAGTTGTCAGCTACATGTTTGAAATAAAAATCACATAAAAATAGGCCAAAAGCATATTTTTAGGATGTTTTTAAAGTTGACCATATAGGTTTTGTATAAAAATATATAGTAGACTTTATAAAGATATTAATTGTTTTCATTTAGTATCAAGGTGGGTGGGAAAAAAGTTAGAATAGATTTGAAATGGTTTGAGCTATTTCAAAACTACAGATTTTTTAGATCACCACATTTTGGCACACCATGATCCTGCACATACCCATGAATCATAGCTATTGACTCATACCTAATCTTAAGTCATCTAGGTCTTCTTAAAGAGGATAAACCCTAAAATTCATATGTGTTTGGAGGGAGTGAAGAGAGAAGTTTGGATGCATAGACAGAGTATTCATGGTGGCTGAGGAGTTATGATCTGAGATTACATTGTAGAATTAGTTAAAGGAGAATAGAGGAAGGAGATAACATACAAAAAAGAGACATTTAATCAAGAAAAATAAAGAATACATAGGCTTAGAGGTGATCTGTCATCAAGCAACCAAGTGCTAATTGTAAGATCCATGCTGAGTCAGTCTAGCAGGTGAATCAACTAAATCTCTTAACATAGTAGTCCTAATAGATTATATTAAAATCCTCTAACAAGGTGCTTACTTAATTATGATTTGAAGTCCTTTAGCAAGGCACACTTCTAATAAGGTGTTGAAATCCTTTAGTAGGGTGAGACCTAATAGTGTTTGTAAGCCTTTAACAAGGCAAAACTTTCATAGGGTAGATCATATTTCGTGATCAAACATTATAACCTTTACTGGATAGACTTTATTACTATAGTAGTGAAGATTTGTGGGTGTCATCCCCACCCCAGTTTTACCTTCTCATTGGAGGGTTTCTGGGTAATCATATATGGTGTCATATATGTGTGAATTTTTACTTGTTTACATGATTTAGATGTATATTCTTTACATGATATTTCAGTTTATTTATTGAATGTATGAGATGGATGTTTGGTGAATTTTTTATGGGTCAAATTTTTAAGTACTGATTCACCCCCCCATTCCAAAAGTTTACCTTTCCTATTGTAATTCCAACAATTGGTATCAGAGCTTGGTCACAGGTTCAAATCTCCTCATGTAATGCTAAGGGGGGATTGTTGGACTAACTACCAATGTTCTCCTTCAAGATTCATGATATGGCTTAATAGCCTCCTATGTTCTATAAGTCTAGTGGTTGTATTCGGCATTAACAAGTTAATCTTTTGGTGCAATGACAAATTTAGCTTGTAACAAGTGGTATCATAGCCAAGTTCTCTGAAAGAGAAGCTTTGCAGATTTGAGGAAAGATCTTGAAATGGAAGTCTAAAAGCTGGGAAAGATCATTGAGAATCAAGGAATTAAAATGCAACTCATTCTACATTAACTGAATGAAGCTAGAGAAGAACTAAAGAAATCCTTGAAGGGAAGGAAGGAAATTTCTATTGAGGAGAATGACACACATTACAAAGAGATGTACACTACTAAGCTATTTGCTAATGGAGACTCAAATAAATTTGATGTAGTAGTTTTAGATCTAATGGAAAAGAATAGAGCCCAAGATGAGGAAACTAGAAATCTCAAGTTAAAGCAAGAATCACAAGCCATACTAATATGTGAGGTGACTGAATAAAAGAAGAAAGCTATGGAAGAAAAAGACATGATTGAAGAAGACAAAAGAGATTTCACCAATAGACTAGAATAAAAATCATCAGAGCTAACCAATTTTTCCAACATGCAATTGGATACTTTGAGCCAAATGATGAATTCCAACTATGAATTGAATGTCAAGGCCATTGAAATAACAACTTTGAAGTTGCAGAATAAGCAATTGAACAATGACTTAAAAAGGGAAAAGGAATTTGCTAAAAGATTCAATAAACCAATTGTAGCCATCAAATACTTTCAGCAATTATTGAGATCCCCTAGATCCAATAATGACACATCTAGACTATGATACACAAGCACTGAAGAAGGAGAGTCATCCAAAAGTGTTGAAGAAAGGAGAAACAAAGGTAAGCATTTCAAACCTACTTGTAAGAAAGGACATACTGCTAATGTGTGCAAAAGCAAGACTATAAATCAAAATGTCAAGCATAAGAGCATGGTTCACTACCATAAGTGCAACAAATAAGGTCATTAGGGGCATGAATGCAAAACTAAGACGATGCACACTCAAAGATTTGAAGGATATTGCTATAACTATCAGAAGTATGGACATATAGCCTTTGTGTGCAGATCCAAACCCATGTGGTCAATAGATAGGAAGACAAAGGTAAGGAAAAATGGAAACTCGTATAATTGGGATTATAATACAAGGTATAGCTATCATTATTTTCAAGAGTATGAACATGTTCCTAAGAATTGTATTAGAACACACTTCAGAAGTAACTACAAAAGTTGGTTGAGTCAAACCACATGTTTTAGCTATTTGAAGATTGGTCACATTAGTCGATATCATCCAACAAAGTCAAAGGTGACAAGTTGTGAGTTTGGTAAAGGAAAAGGTAGGGTAGATATTGAAAATGTCATAAATGATATGATCAAGGCATGGAAGAAAAAAGAGGATTGCAGCACATCAAGTGGAGAAGGGATCACTTCACCGAATGAGTCAAATGATCACAACTCATCAAACTAAGAAATCAAGAGGTATGTGGGAATGATATTTAAAAGTTATATCATACATTAGTTACAAAGGATTTAGTACTAAAAGGATTACATAGGCATGAAAAAAGATGTAATATGTTATTAGGAATCAAAGAAAAATCTTTAAGTTTTTCATATCACTGCCAAGCATGAAAAGTTTCCTATGATTTTTGAGTAAAATGCTAGAGGATGCCAAGCTAATAGACTAGCTAGTTGATGTTGAGCTTGTAATGGTTGCTAAATGAATGAAATGCTAGTGGATATCAAGTGAGCCTAAAATTGGTTGATGTTGAACTTAAAGCTGTGTAAGCACTTAGCATTAACTGAAATACTTCAAAGGGGTATTTGATTGATTTCAACTCATTTTACATCATTTCAAAATTGAGAAAGAGCAAGAAGAGCAAGAGGAAATCAGAAATCCATCCAAAGTGATTACAAAAGATTTGAGCAATGATTCAACACCATTTCATCAGATCTTGCAAGCTATTTATCAAGTGTCAAGTTACATTCTTTATATTTTCATAAACCATAGTTTCACATAATGGCATCTATTTCAAAGGGTGTAGAGGGTAAGGAGGTTTTGAATGTTCAACTAGTTAGTAATGAGGTCAAACAACTAATTTTCAAGGCCATACTAGACATTTCCTCCAAACAAGACCCCTTTGGTGTGTTACCCATGATACTATCGAAAGTTTTAATGGATCAGGGTGTCAATAAGTGTTACGATTGTAACATTGGAAGTATTGGAGATATGGAGATTAGGAAAGAATATAATAAAATTTGTGAGAGTGGTGTGTTGAGGGAAGAATTTAAAATTGTAGAGAAGAAAGGGTTAACACATGCCCTAGATTTCCCAAATGTTTGCAAAACTGAATGGATAAGAATTGTATTAAGCAAGATTCATGATAATTCACTTTGGTTAGACAATGGGCCTATCAAAATCACCAAAAGGATAATCCATAGGGTAATAGGGTATCCAAACCTAGATCCACCTAAGACTTTGAGGAGGGATTCAAAAGAGGTTATTGAGAAGAATACAGGAGCTATCTGGAATAAGAGAGGAATGACTATTGACACCATCATAGATATTTGATAGATTTTGTAGTAAGGGTGATTTCACACAAGTTTTACCAATCAAGTAGATTAAATAGTCTTCCCTATATTGCAATAGAAGTTGGTTATAATATTGTGAGAAAGGATTACACATATGATCTTGCTGAGCTACTGATGGGGACACAACCCAAGAATAGAATGGACACAACAGAAAAAGGGGAAATTATATTAACTGAGAAAATAAGCTAGTACAAATAGTACAAAGAAAATCAACTTCAAAACATGCCCTAAGCACTTACAATAGCATAAATCTAGAGATAATTTCTCCTTTCAGTACCTCCTCTCAAACTCCACTCCGAACTGCATTTTTCAATGCCAAGAATCTCCTTAAATAGACCCCGGAGGGTTAAGGACTAGGAGTACATTCTAGAAAGTGCTAGTAGGCATCCACTAACCAAATAAAAGGTTCCAGAAGCTGTGTTAGAAGTCAGTGCAAATCTAGAAGAATCCAAAAATGGTAACTGAACTTTCGGGAGGCATAACTTTTGAACCGTAGCTCCGATTGATGAACCATTTACATTTTTGAAAAGATCTCGAAGTGCTCTATAGACCTATGGACCAGCTTCACTTGTCCCCTAATTTTTTGGCCTTTTTTTGAGGTCATTCAATTCCCCTAACCTGACTTTGAAGCATTCTTAGGAGGTCTCCAAAACCCAAAAAACTGCAATAACTTTCAAACCGTGGGGCCTTTTGACCTGATTCTTTTTTTGGAATTCTCTAAATCATAATTACATTCATTTGGACAATTCATGCCTTCTAGTTTACCAAAATGATGGCCCAATTACATGCTCCTATTTTTTCAAGAATTTTTAGCTCACTGATAGTGGAACTGTGAGAGTTGGAACCTTTATTTGACCCAAATGGGTATCTAAAAATGAAAACACATGAAACAGAAACTAAGTCTAAGTATATTTTTTTGGGTGAAACAAGATTGCCCTTATACCTCTGGATGCTCCTGCATCAGCTACAACTACAATAATTGATTGAAAACCTAGGAGCAATAATAAAGAAAAAAATTGCTCAGTGAAAATTTGGTTCTATTCTGATATGTATCTTCTTTTATGTTCAAAACACATTTCCTACATTTGGCACTATGGCATGAAAGACAAATAGGTCAATGCTAGTACGAATAGATGAGTTCATTGAACAATTGGAAAAAAAAATTGAGTCAATAATGACAAGTTACTTTGAGGATTTTAAGCAATATATGAAGAAGAGATTGAAGATTCCAATATCATTAGTGGAACACATTTATGGTGATGTTTGCTTCTTATTTGATGTTGATTACACATTTGTTCAAGCAACAATCCAAGGGTAAGATGGCTGAGACCATTAGGATATGAAATAAATGTAGATGAGGTTTTTGCAGCAAGAACTACACTACTTGTTAAAGATATAGAAAAAAATGCCAAAGAATTTGGTAATTATGAAATGGCCAAATCTAGGATCACTATGGAACTAAAGACTACCTCTATTATTAAGAAAAATGATAAACTAGTAAAGAAATTTAAAGCTAAATTTGGAGAAGGTGTTGAGTAGGAAGAGGATGAAGAAGAAGAGGATGAAGAGGAAGAAGACTCCTAGTCCCAAGAACCACTTGCATTAATACAAGGAATGGGAAAAGATCAACAATAGGAAGAGAGAAAAATTGTAGAAGGTTCTAAGGGAGAAGAAGTTGAGGAAGCACCTACTCCTATTGATCAAAAGAAGAGAAAGGTTAAAGCTCAACTAGTGACCAGAACCAAGAAAGTTGTTAAACCTAGCTATCCCAAACCTACAACACCTACCACAAGGGCTAGTGCACGTGTCACTACACAAAAGGAAAAAGAGAAGATCAAACTAGCAGAGTAGGAAGGAGAAGCTCAAAAAAGGACAAGGAGGAAATACATTGTACAAGCTAAATTGGATGACAATAGCCAATTCAAAGTGGTGAGTCACAACCCATCGTCAGATCTAGATAACTTATGTGAAAATGTTAAGAATAGTGTAGATCTATAAGGATTTTCTCATATTGATTTTGATAATCTTGGTAAAGTTGAAAAGAATCAAGTGGAGGAGGTTATATATGCCATGATGGTAAATTTTAAGAAAGCCCCACTAGAAATTGCAAAATCTATGCCTAAAAGTTTATATGAGAGAGTGGAATAGAAATGGCATTCTTGTTTGAATTTAGAAAGACAAATAAGGTAAACATCACTTACATAAGTCATGCCTAAATTTAGGAAGGTAGAAATTGCTAAGGCTATGAAGAAATATGCAGTTAGATTTGTTTCAAAATATAGAGCCTTTGGCATAGTGCAAAACAATATTGAAGATGTTGTGAAGAAGTCCACTCAGATGTGGAAAGTCACATATGGGTTGACAATAGTTAAAGAGGGTGAGTAGGAACCCATAGAGGTTAAGGATGATGAAGAAGATGCTAACAATGTAGACCAAATTGAGGGAGGTATAGAAATGAATATAGATGACAAGGCAATAGCTAAGGTAGAGCAAAAATAAGAAGAACATAATGTACAAGATACATAATTTCCTAATGTTAGCCCTCAACATATAAAAAGTGTAAATTTACTGAAATAGTAATCGTGAAGGATGTTTCTGATCTCACTACTTAGAACATCAACCCCCTAACAAAGGAAGATTTGAAAAAGATACTCAATCAATCTACACTGCAGACAAAATTGTGTGATAATTGTGTGTTAGTGAGTGTAATGAAATCCAAAAATTAGTGACTAAAACTAGAAGAGAAGAGGTGAATACACAAGAACCACCTACTATCACCCCTCAAGTCACTCATGTACAACCTTTAGATAATGTCCTAGAAGCTACTCCAAAAAAGGTTGATATAGTTAGAAAGGACATAGTGGAAACTCAAGGAACCAACAAAGTATAGAGTAAAATAGGTTAGATAGATTTATATACACCTCCAACACAAGTACAAGGTGCATCACAAGCATTGTGGAAAACAAGGAAAAGCTTCAAGAGACCAAGTTGACACCAAAGCTAATGGAGCAAGCAGCCATTCAAGCACTAGTAACTTTACTAGAATCTAGCACTCCTTCTAGTGACACTCTACAAAAGCCAAGCATAGATGCAACACCATTATAGATCTTAATTTTGAGTCCAAGTCCATCAAAGGCAGAAGAGGTAATTACATATGGGGATGTAAGCCTTGATGAAGATATTATTTTACCAAAATATGATTATGAGACAATGAGAATAAAGTAGATGGGTATATTGTTGGAAGCACTTGCTAGAAAGAAGCACGAGGAACTACTCATAAGGGATTCTAAGCAGAATCAAGCTTTGCTAGATATTAAAGACATCTTCTTAGATGCATTTAATTTGCATTCTCTAGATGAAAGCAAGCTACTAATTGAACAATTGACAAATATAGTGGAAAAGGTAAGTGATGCAAACCTTGATAGAAATGAAACATTATTAGAATGGTATAAAAAGAAATTTCAAAGCAAAGTGAATGAGAAAATATTAGGTGATATAGCGCTTACACAAGTTACATTGGCAACTAAGGTAGAGAGTGTGAAGAAGGTACTTGAGAACATTTTCTCACTATACACTAAACTCTGCAACCCAACACTCTTCACACAAGAGACAAGAAGTTACATTTTGAGCTTGGAAAGTCAAATTAATTCATCAAGTGAAAAATTGCCTATGAATCTAGCTCAAAGTGGAAAACATTTCAGATCTTTATTGCAAGCATAGAGTTAATTAGCAGCATTGTCTATAGATGAAGCCAAAATAATGGCCAAACTGATAAGTATACAAACAACATTAACCCCACACATGGATATTTTGCACAAGGAGTTAGGCTACGTAGAAACTCTTATGAAGAAAGATCCTAATCTTTCTACCTTAGATGGCCTAGTACACATTGCTATCGAGCTAGCAATCCAAGTTATATCTTTAGATGTAGCATGTGAAAATTGGGATGCAACTCTCAAAATTATTCTAGAGGTCTTTAAATCTTCTTGGACAAACAAATTATCAGTGTATAGCCCATTGACATTAGTGTCAAAAAGGGGGAGAGTAAGAAAAGAAGAGATGGACGAAAAGGGGGAGAATAAGAGCATGGAGGAGCAAGGATGAAATGAAAGAGTATTATTTGAAGCATATCTACTTAGCAAGAGTATAGAACCAAACCTATCAACTCAGAGGGAGTTATCAAATTTTTTAATATAAGTGTTGCTGCAAAATTTGGAAATTTGGAAATTTTGTACATAAGCTTAATAAGAGATATGTTATGCTCATAAAAATAAGGATATCAAATCATGACCATGTGTTTTTGACACTCATGTCAAAGGGGGAGATTGTTGATCTCAGATTGGTTTTGACTAGTGAATGTCTACACACTTAAGTTATTTACTTAGTTCATGTCGAACAAGTAACATATGTTGAGCAGAACATGTATATGATACAGCATGTTGAGTCACCCATGTGCCAAGTTACTCAAGTGCCAAGCAGACAGTTTATGCCAAGTGATATAGGAGATGGTAAACCATGCATGTCAAGTTATTCAGATGTCAAGTCACAGTATAGAAATCAGTATATATCAAGCATTAGAGACTTGAGATGCCAAGTAACATAGTTTTGTCATAGTTGTTTGTAATGGCACAAACTACTATGTAAACCATTTTTAGCCAATGAGGTAAAGAGAAGGTTTAAGTGGAAAAATAGATGAATCATAGTCATTGATTCATACCTAACCCTAAATCACCTAGGTCTTCTTAAGGAGGACATACCTTAAACTTCATATGTGTGTGGAAGGAGTGAAGAGAGAAGTTTGCATGTGCAAATAGAGCATTCATGGTGGCTAAGGAGTTATGATCTAAGATTACATTAAATAATCAGTTAAAGGAGAATAGAGGAAGGAGATAGTTTATAGAAAAGAGACATCTAATCAAGAAGGATCAAGAATACATCAGTTTATAGGTGATCTATCATCAGGCAAGCAAGTGCTAACCATAGGATCAATGCTAAGTCATTCTAGTAGGTGAATCAATTAAATCTCTTCATAAAGTAGTCCTAAAAGGTTGTATTAAAATTCTATAACAAGGCTCTTACTTAATTGTGAGTTGAAGTCCTTTAGTAAGGCACACTTCTAATAGGGTGTTGAAATCCTTTAGTAGGGTGAGACCTAATAGTTTTTGCAAGCCTTTAACAAGGTAGATCATGTTTCATGATCAAACATTGTAACCTTCATTGGATACACTTTACTACTACAATAGTGAATATTTGTGAGTGTCATCCTCACCCTAGATTTACCTTCACATTGGAGGGTTTTTGGGTAATCATATCTAGTGTCATATATGTGTGAATGTTTACTTGTTTACATGAGTTTTGATGTATATTCTTTACATGGTATTTTAGTTTATTTATTGAATGTATGAGATGGATGTGTGGTGAATTTTTTATGGGTCAAAGTTTAAAGTACTGATTCACGCGCCCCCCACCAGCCCCCCCCACCCCTTTTCCTATTGTAATTCCAACAATATGTTTTTTTTGGAGTAGTTATTTTTGTAATATTTAATATTGCTTTCATTGAAGTGAAGGTCATATTTCTAAGATCTGAATTACAAAAACCATTCTTATTGTTTGTTTCCCCTATTCTAGGATAGATTGTTGCATTATAGAAATACTCATTTGTGCATGAATACATCACTAATCCAATAGATAGGTTCATCTAGTTTCAATGAGCTCCTAATAAAATGATATATATTGACTATTATTGTTGTAAGTAATAAGATAGTGAATCAATCCATTGGTTGGTTGTACAACTATGAGTACCATTCATTTCCTCTAAATATTTGACAATATCACACTAAGAGTCATTTTAGGCTCTTTGATGTTTCTTGTATCTCAATGTTCAACATACTTACACTAGGATCCATGGTAGGATTTATGATGTAACTTCTTTTGTCCCTCTTGGTATTGATCACTCTCATGTTCTATCTTGCATGCTTGCATTCATAAAATAGGTTTTGATTAGAACCTCTAAATGATGAAGATAAAGATGAAGTTTTTGATAACACTAGAAATTAAAAAAATCTGTTTGATTAATTTAATAATGAAATTCTATCACATTTATGAAGATGCAATTATGGAAAGTGTAGCTCAGAATGTTACTATATAGGTGTTTTCAAGTAAATATAATTGCAAAATGCTAGTAATAAGTTGGATAGAATTTTAATTGCAATTAGATTTAATTATTATATGGTTATGATAATGTTTATGTAATGGAAATAATGTGCTTATATCATAGGTAAAATGGTATAGACAGTTTCCTTATTTAATTGATCATGTATTAATGAATAAAAAGGATAGTTGGAGTTAGTAATCTAACATATTAATCAATAGATTATAAATGATTATGTTTTATAAGGAAAATTTATCATTTCAAAATGATCATTTATAATGATTAATATGTGAAAGAAATAATTGGGAACACTTGGTTTGGGTCTCTAAAATGAATCTAGAAGATATAGTAATTAATGGTTAGGAATTGCATGGAACTAATGTTTATAAATGTCAATTCATTTATCTATTTAGATGATTATGTTGGGATAGGATATTGCTCAAGTAGTAATATATTAGACATATATTTTTAAATGATTAGTATTTCATTTATGATTCACAAGAATTTATAAATGTGTTAATGCACCATTTCTTCTTTTTCTATTTGTGTACTTTGTAAATGAATAATGCAATCAATGTTTAATAAGTGATGTGATTATGTTGATGTAATCTTCATTAATTGTTTAAAATAAAATTATTCCACATTTGATTGGATAATAATATTGTTGTCCTCTTCCGTTCCTTAGTGTGACATTTCATTTCTACTACTCTTATAGCTACTCTAGAAAAATAAAAGATAGAATGTGAGGAGTAAGTTTTTACAAAGAGCTTAATATATAGGGTTTCATTTTTTTCCATATGTTCCTTTTATTCCTAGATTCATGAGTTGCTCTCTAGTCGAGGGTAAAATATAGATTTTCCAAGTTCTTCTAGAACTTCTACATAGTATGATTCAATCCTAATGATGTTCAATAGGTTGTTCTTGATGGTTATACTTGTAGGTGGTATTCATCTCCCCTCTTATGTCCCTATGTTTTTTCTATCAATTATTTGAAGGCTTCTACTAATTTTTTATAGGTATGTGGGTAATATAATCTTATCTTCCTCTTAATTGTTTGTGTGGTAAAACTTATGAGGGTATTCATGTACTTTATGTAGATTCTTGAAGGTGGAATCTCTAACCAAAGACGTTGGTTATAGTTCATTTTCTCACATTTTAGTTGATGTTGATCTTTCAAAATATTTTCTATATGAGGTCATTCAATAGGCTAATGATAGATCTTTGTATCACTTTGTGGATTATCAATGAGTCCTTGTTTGTTGTAGGTGTTATTTTTCTATTGATGATATCTTCCTCAAATTATAGAGTACAAGTAAAATTGTGCATATTAGAGAGGGTGTAACTCACCAATTTATTTTAGCATATGATCATATTTTTAATTCAAGTTCTCCTTCTAGCTCTAAGAAGTTGTTTGCAATATAAAAAAAAACCCTATACAAGGTTTGGCTATGTATAGCAAGGTTTAAAACCATGATATTTCTTTAAATATCTTATATAAGAAAGGAAATGAATCCCAAACTTGTCTTTTCTATTCAAATGATGAATAAAGATGTTTACATTTTTTTCTTCAGAATTTGATGTTTAATGTGGAGCTACTATTTTATACAAATTACATGAATTTGAATGTTTAACAACTTTCATGTTTCTAATTTTTTATTACAATAGTTTGGCCCAAACTAGATGGTGAGCCTTCCAGAAATTTTTAAAGGCCTCATACACAAAGATTTGCAAGAGAAGGTAATTGTCACTCTAAAGTCATCCTGGTAGAACAACACAAAAATTTCTATTGCAATGACCTACATAATTACTCTACATTCTCTTTGGGCCCTTATTAACCTCAATATCCATATTTGTGAAATAATCCAATAAGGGTGTAGACCTTTTGGGCAACAACTCAATCCATGTTTTCCTATGGTTGCCATATATTTTGAGAAGCACCATGGATAAAATTTGAGGCATGTTCATTATTTTCTTTCTCTCTAACAATATGGAATAGAGAGATACCTTTTTTTTCTATTGCATTTTAAGCATTGGATATAACACCTACAAAATAACTGACAAGATACCTTTTAAAGACAATTTTGCTTTAAAATCAACCAATATGAATGCTCTATCAACCATGCAAGTTTTCATATAAATCATACTTATAAAGGAATGTGATTTCAAAAGGTGTGAATTTACCAATTAATGATTCTTATAAAATTTATAGAGCACATAAATGAAGCTTACCAATGCTATTTGTTCAATACTTAACCTTCGAAGTTAGAATACAACTCACTATTGTTTTTTGAAAAGCTACCATAGGATCATTTTTGGTGTGGATCATAAAAAAATGAAGGGTTCATAGACTCTGATAGCAGAGATTTCAGAGTGCAAATTTTTCCAAATTCAAAACTAGAATGGAGTGTATTCTTATTGTCCTTCCCAAGGGTAACTCACTATTTTGTGTAACCCATGTGTGGTTAAAAGATTGGGCAAGATAGTTTGAAAGATGATTTCAAATGAAACCATATTTGCATGACTATCATTGTCAATGGTGAGAGTCAAATAGAACTTAGAGAATCAAGATAGAAAGTAAACCAAAAACTAAAACTTCATAGGGCCCCACACTAGCTACTCAAAGCATTGATGCTTCGAGTGTGCTAGTTAAGCCCAACCTAGAAACACACATTTTGAGCTTTGATCTTAACTTTTTTAGATGAGAGGTTAAAAGTTAATGGTGGGGAAAAATGTCTTAGAAATTTATCTTAGCTCTTTCTAGATGAGAGGTTAAGATTTCACATTGAAAAACATTTTTAGAATCCCAAACCTTAACTTCTTTCTTTAGAGGTTGATGGTTAATGACGTGGATGAAAAACATGTGTTTTGGTACTTTCAAAAAATTTAAGTGCTATGCGAAGCTAGGAATGAGCTAAAGATTAGGTTAAAAACACAAAAGTTGGCAAGGATTTTAAAATTTTGAAACAACTTTGATAAAAATATAAATTGAGATTTTATAGAAACTATAATTAGTTTCAAAATGAAGTAAATAAAATGTTTTGTTTTTTGAAAATTAATTGAGTAGTATTAATTTCATATTAATAAATACCACTTAGTTTTAACAATTTTAATGTAAACTTGCTAAGCCATAACATCATTCACTTCTATTTGTTGTAATAAAGAGGATATAAAATGTGAACATTTAATTTTATAATATGTCAAAAGAGAAAAAAAAATCACTTTAAAAAACTATATAGAAATTCTCACCATAGTAATTATAATTATAGCTTTCTTTCTAAATAATTGTATTCACTATTTGATACTTGATATTCAACTACTATTACATATTTTTATAATAATATTCAATGACTTTAAATAGTGCTAATGAAAAATCATAAGAAAATAATATGTCAAATGATATGTAAGTTTTAATTATTATATGATCAAATCTTATTTTAAATTTTATCTTTGAATAGTTTATGATTAATACTAGTATTATTACTAATAAATAAAAATGTTCATTTATAAGAAATAATTTAATAATGTGTTGCCCAGTTATAAAATTGTTCCAATTTCATAAGTCGTGATTAATTTTTGAAAACTTGTTTGGTTTTAAGCTTTAAATTGGCCATTTTATTTTTTTTGATTTCTTGTGAGTTTCTAAATCTTTATGTTTCTGGCTTGTTCTCAGCTCTGCATAGCACTTGAAATTTTTAAAATCCAACTTCTGAGCTCCAACTTATCACAAGTTAATGGAGAGACTCAAAATACATGTTCTCAAGCCTATCATTAACCATTAACCTCTCAAAAGGTTAATGATAACGTCCGAAAACATGTTTTTATTAACCTCTTAAAAGGTTAATGATAATGTCCAAAAAAACATTTTTCTTAACCTCTCAAAAGGTTAATGATAGTTTCCAAAACACACATTTTGGAGTAGGTTAATTAACCTCTCCAAAAACACATATTTCTTAACCCCTATGAGGCAATTATTAACCTCTTTGTTTAGCTGATTAAAGTTAAGCACTGGAAGTAAGAGCGTCTAAAAAGCAAGTGCAAGGATAGAAAGCATATTGAAGGTTACAGAAGAAACATACTTATGGATGTTGCAAATCTATTTACCAACACATAGACACCGAGAAATGTGTGGATGTCATTAGATTGTGTAAACAAGGCCGACTAAAAGAAGCTCTCCACATTTTGCAATTCTTGGATCAAAAAAATTTATGTTCATATTCATTGATGCTTTATGTCAATCTCTTGCAACTCTGCATCAAGAGCAGACTTCTAGAACAAGGAAAGTTGGTGCAGGCCAACTTTATTTAGACTGGATTGCAAACCCCCAGAAACTTTGTGTGGAATAAAATAGTTAACACATATGTCTAGCTTGGAAATCTTGTAGAAGTTTGCAAAGTGTTTGATGAAATTTTGGAGTAAAATGTGGCTTCCTAGACTAACATGATTGCAACTTATATACGAAGGGGTTATGCAAAAACAACTTTGGAATTCTTTTTTCAAATGAAGAAAGCACACATCCAGCCAGACGAGTATACTTTTTCTAGCGTTCTTCCTGCATACATAGATTTGAAAGCTCTGTGTCAGGGGAAGCAGATCCATAAGGATATAATAATATGTGGATTTCACTCCAACTTATTTGTAGGGAGTGCACTAGTAGATATGTATTCAAAATGTGGGAGTGTAGAAGATGTGCACCATGTGTTTGATGCAATGCCTCAATGAAATATGGTCACGTGGAATGCTATAATTGCAGGATATGCACAAAGAGATGATCTTAATCAAACTTTAAAGATCTTCAAAGAAATGCCTTGACCAGATGTTGTCTCTTGGGATGCCATGATCGCAGTGTATACTCAAAATGAGTTTGCAGAGAAAGCCTTGGAGGTATTTAATCAAATGCAATTGACAGACATAAAGCCATATGCCACAACCTTCACCAGTGTCCTCTCGGTCTGTGCTAATTTGAACACGATTAAAACAAGGCATAATAGAGGACTAGCTACAACTTTTGTGAGATGTGAGTGGAGCTTTTAGACCTGGCATTCTTATAACTTTAGTGGGAGTGAGTGGAGCCGATAAGACCACATTCATGGATGTATTATTTAGAGGAAAAATAGGTGGACATCGAAGGGGTAATCACACTGGAATGTCTGGTACTCTTGAAATATAGAGAGCCGAGGAATGTATTTTTCAAAAGATATGCTGAATCTTACAACATTTCAAATAAGAATATGTTGCAGTTTGATAGAGTTGCCAAATATTGGGCATGTCAGTTGTTTGAAGAAGATCATTGTTAACCACTACCAAATCTTGAAGGATGTGCTAGCTATTAAAAGTTTGAATGGATTGGTAAGGATCTAGATTTTGTATTGTCCAGAGTTGGAGAGTATAAAAGTTATTGAGCTATTGAAGAGATTGAAGAGAACCTTCATTAACGGATGCCCCAAAGCAAAGGGTGAGATTTGTTTGAAGAGTTGAAGAGATTGAGGAGTGTCTTTATTGGGAATTGTCCAAGGCCACAGAGTATACAAGGCATTGAGTTTTTAACAAGCTTGGAGAGCTTTTTCATTACCAAATGTCCCCAACTGCAATAGGTACCAGGTTTTGAAAGACTAGAAGGACTGAAGAAGATGATTATTACAAATACTCTTATAGCAAGTTGTGTTGAAAGATTACAGAGATTGCCGTGGGAGCTACACATCTTAGGGCTTTCTGGGATAAATCAATTGTATCCAGATAGATCTGATAGATGGAGTTAGTAGCTAGAAGATCAGTGATTGTATATGTGAACATTTCTAGGGACTCTAGCTAAAGTTTTGTTTTTACAAGTTTCCTTGTATAGGTTAATTTTCTTGAGGTTAATTAACCTCCCCAAAATCACATATTTTGGAGGTAGTTATTAACCACGAAGAGGTAGTTATTAACCTCTATGTCTATATAAGGACACCTTTTGGCTTTGTAAGAGGGATTTTTTTTTTGGTTTTAAAAATAAGGGAACACTATGATAAAATTTTGATTGAGAGATAAATTTTGGAAAGTATGTACACTTTTTATCTCTAAAACTGAAAATCTCTTTTGTCTTCTTGGTGCAAGGAAATGAAATGAGATGTGCTTTGGGTTTCTTATTCTAAAATCAAAATTATTATCTGTTGTAGAAAACATTCTCATGGTATTGTGTGAGTGTTTATGAATAATGAATGTGTTTGGTAATACTGGTTGCTTTCAAGCACAGTTCTTGATCACCTTTGATATCATTCTTGTTTACCCAAGAAGGTTGTGAGGGCGTGTGGTGCATTCGTCCTGAACGGCTTTCTATTGATCTTTGAAGTTTTAGATTCTTTATTTGGAAACCCTTTAAAAATTATATTATACGAGGGAGTTGCCCCTCTAAATGTAGAGGAAGGTTGCATACCAAAGGCCTATCCAACTGTTGTGAATGATTTGCCACACACTCCGTTGGGCAAATTCTACTGTGACAAATCTGTTTACCGACATAATGATAGATTAAGAAAATTAGGATAAAGAACCATGCAATGGCGGAGTCAAAATAGAGTAGTAGTTAGAAATCCTAAGCAGTAAAATTCAAAGAGTTACCTAGTCAATTAAAACCAAACCAGTGCAATCATAAGTAATGGGATCAAGAAAACCTTTAAAAAGTGTGAATTTTTTAAGCGTAAGAAACTCTTAAAATACATGAGAAGACTTATCCTACATTAGACAAATAAACTCTAATGATACATCTTTACATTTTTAATATAATATCAAAATTTAATAATACTATATTCTCATTATTGTATGTTTATATATTAATAAAATATTATTTACCTATACATACATACATACATGTATGTATGTATGTATATGTATATGTATACGTATATGTGTATGTATATATGTATATGTATATGTATATATGTATACATACATACATAGATACATACATATATATATTCTTATTCAATTTCTTTCTATATTATTTTTTCTATTTATGGTAGTTTAATTTATAATAATCATGTTTCAATCTGCTACTACATATTAATACAATAATATTTAATAACATTAAAATCATGTTTCTTTCACTAATATGTCAAAAGATATATAGATTTTAATTATTGTTTAAATAATTACACATTTAATTTTTTTTTTGGTATTTTATGGGAATATTGTTGGAACCTTCTATAAATATAGATTTTATTAATAAAAATATAATTCTTATTGAAAACTAAAGATAACACTAAATTATCAAAAAAATTCCTCTTATAAGCGCTTGTTGGTACAAATTTTATATTATTTGACACCATTTAGTTTGTAACAATTTTGAAGCCAACTTCATGCGTCAAACCATCTCTAGTTTCTCTTTGCACTTAATAAGCTTGACATAACAAACATACAGATTCCAATTACTTGATACCACTTCCTTTTTAATATTTTTGGAGTCAACTACTTAGCCCAAATCATCACTAGCTTCTCTTTGCACTTAATATGGGTATGACATGTTAACTCATACAAATTTTAATTACTAGATACCACTTAGTTTTTAAGATTTCTGTAGTCTACTACTTAATCTAAATCATCACTAGCTTCTCTTTACACTTAGTAAGAATATAATTGAACCTAATGAATAGTAATTTTTAAAAATACTTAACAAATTCTATAATACAATTGAACATATAATTATTAGAAACTCATATAAAATCTAAATTTAGAACACTTGTTTATAAAAAAAAGAAACTAATTCACATGTCAAAAACTATACATACAATTCTCTAAACAATAAGTATATGTATATTTTTATTATATTTATTTGTTAATAAATTGATTCATTACTAGATCTATTCTTACATATTACCATATAAGATCTAATGACTTTAAAGAGCTCTTCCCCTACAGAAATTTATATATCAATTATTATATAAATAATTGTACAATATTAAAATACACGTACTCAGGTTGTTATACTTGTAACTTTTTAATGTTTAAGTCAAATCCTTTGAATCAAATCATCACGCCCTCTTTTTCACCTTATTTAAACAAATAAAAACACAGTAATTACTCAATATTAAACATTTATTTATATTTATTATAAAAGATGAAATATAATAATTTTTATATTTATTATTGTAAAAGGCAAACAAAGCACACAACAGTAAAACGAAACATTAATTGAGACCGAACCAGAACGGCCATATGTAGTACTATGAACATACTCCGAAGAAATCAAGAATACTTTGAAATATCTTTATTGCTCTGAAAATAAAACGCTACAAATTGTTTGGATACATGGAAAATTGCACACTGAAGAGCAACGGACAAAACAAATATATAGTACAAAAATGAATCTTTACAGTGCATTCTTTCTCACAAATGATGAATACAATTTCCCTTGGCGGAGAAGAATAAAAGACAGTCTGGAATTCCACCCTAAAATCCAAGAAGAAAAATCATTGTTGATGAACTATAATCAGAAAAAGTACCAACAAGAAGAATGTTACAAGACCTTTTGCGATCGGGATGATCAAAATCATCGAAGCCCCGCAGCTCAACATCCAAGTTAGATTTAATATAAAAGACACGAGAGAAATCGCCCCATGCTCGCTCTAGAAAAGGATGCCCATTTCCAGTCAAATTGCATCTCACAAATACGAACCCAGTTGTCTCGTTCGCTGCCTCCCTCTTTAGTGCAACCACAGCACCCCCTCTTCCAATGGCATGCAAATGACAATTCTGCAGCATCAACAAGAGAAAAGAATTCTAGCTCAATCTTGAGTAGAACAATTAACAGGCTTATAATAAACTTCCAATATCTTGGTTAAATGTTACAATGTTTTAAACTAAGTAAAAAACCATCCCTGCATTCTGGGATTTTACCTCATAAAGAGACCTCCCATTGCCAAAGATGGAAGTCTACATCGCCCAATATGGTGCAATTCTGGAAATAATGGGTGCCTTGGTGGTCATGGAGAGTATCTTGGTGACCGAAGAACCCACAGGTGAGAAATATGGCCCTCTTCCCAGTTGCTCCGGAAACATTGCTGTGTTCTGCATCAAAAGAAAAAACCAAATAAAATTATTTTTATTTTTGTACTATATGCATATTTGTGTTATTAATGTATGCATGACGTTGGGATGTAACCTTGCATTTGTTAGGGGATATAGACATTGGAATTAATTAGAACTCGGAGTGCCTATTTTTTTAAAGCAATGAATTAGTTAGGGGTTGTCTCGATCTCTTCTATGGTCGTCTACATATAATTACATGTTTGATTTGGAAAAAATTATTGAAGCAATGCAACTTTATGGGAGGATGAAATAAATAAAACTTTCATCGATATATGTATATAGAGTATATTTTCTGTATATTTATTTATGAATATAGATATTATAAATAGGGATATTCTTTTATTTCATAGATTCTTTTTTCCTTGTTTATATATATATATATAAAACAGAGAGTTTTGTAGTTCATTTAAAATTGATATGATGAATTTAAAGTCTCTTCAATAATTAGTGATGGGGTCACTATCCAAGAACAGAATGGACACAACAGAAAAGGGAAAATTATATTAACTAAGAAAATAAGCTAGTACAAATAGTACAGGAAAATAAACTTCAAAACATGCCCTAAGGGCTTACAATAGCATAAATCTGGAGATAATTTCTCCTTTCAGTACCTCCTCCCAAACTCCACTCCGAACTGCTTTTTACAATGCCAGGAATCTCCTTAAATAGACCCCGGAGGGTTAAGGACTAAGAGTACATTCTAGAAAGTGCTAGTAGGCATCCACCAACCAAATAGAAGGTTCCAGAAGCTGGGTTAGAAGTCGGTGCAAATTTAGAAGAATCCAGAAACGGTAACCGAACTTTCAGGAGGCATAACTTTTGAACCGTAGCTCCAATTGACGAACCGTTTAGATTTTCAGAAAGCTCTTGAAGCGCTCTATAGCCCTAAGGACAAGTTTTTCTCATCCCCCATTTTTTAGCCCTTTTCGAGATCATTTAATGCCCCTAACCTGACTTTGAAGTATTCTTAGGAGGTCTCCAAAACCCGAAAAAAACTGCAATAACTTTCAAACCATGGGGCCTTTTGACCTGATTCTTTTTCTGGAATGCTCTAAATCACAATTACATTCATCTAGCCAATTCACACCTTCTAGGTCACCAAAATGATGGCCAAATTGCATGCTCCTTTTTTTTGGGATTTTCTAACACATTGATAGTTGAACTGTGAGAGTTGGAACCTTTATTTGACCCAAATGGGTGTCCAAAAATGAAAACACATGAAACAAAAACTAAGTCTAAGTACATTTTTTTTTTGGGTGACACAGGATTGCCCTTATACCTCTGGATGCTCCTGCATCAGACACCCAGGGTAGATTGAAAAGTGACCTTATCACTTTATGAATGGTAGAGGAAATCCCAAATGGGAAACCTCAACTACTGAAATCCAAGTTGAGTCCTCGATTGATCGTCCTTTCCATTTGACCAAATACTCTTCATACTGCTTGTTTCTGGTACTCCTACCCACACGATGATCTAGAATGTCTTCTATCTCCTCCTTCTTAGAAGCGGGAATTGGACATGGCTCTAACACTAGCTCCTCATCTGCACCATCATCATGATACTCTGTTAAATCTGCAATGTTGAAAATAAAAGAAATGTGAATACCATCTGGCAGCTCCACTTCATATGCATTTCCTGAGTCATGTTTCTTCAAAATTTTGCAAGGGCCAAATTTCTTCATTTTCAGCTTGTTGTAAGTACCGACTGGAAATCTTTCTTTTCATAAGTGCACCATGACTAAATCTCATACTTGGAATTCCTTATGTCTTCTTTCTTGATCAGCCCTAGTTTTATACTCTTGATCCATCTTGGTAATGTGTGCTTGAACCTCCTCATGTAGACACTTGATATGTTCAACAAATTCCTCAGCTTTAGCACTTGTCCTCTCCCCTTGTTCTATCTTCCTCAGCTCTGGTGCAGTCCTTGGGCTATTCCCATATAAAATTTGGAATGGTGATTTTCTAGTACTCCTATTTATAGAGTTATTGTAAGCAAACTCTACTTGTGGTAGAATCAAATCCCATCCCTTGGGCTTATCCCCAACTAAACATCTCAGCAAATTGCCCAGACTTCTGTTTACCACTTCTGTTTGGCCGTCAGTTTGTGGGTGATGCGTGGAACTGAATTTCAAGTATGTTCTCAACTTTTTCCATAATGTCCTCCAGAAATATCCCACAAATTTAGTATCTCTATCAGAAACTATACTCTTTGGAAGACCATGTCTTACCACCTCTTTGAAAAACAAGTCTGCAATATGGACAACATCATGAGTTTTGTGGCATGGAATGAAATGTGCCATTTTGGAGAACCTATCAACCACCACAAATATTGAGTCATTACCCCTTTGTGTCCTTGGCAATCCAAGAACAAAATCCATAATTATGTCCTCACATGGCCTTGATGGAACAGGCAATGGCTGATATAGGCCAGTATCGTGACTAAACCCCTTGGCAACTTGACAAACCTGGCAACTCTGTACAAACTTCTTCACATCCTGTGAAATTTGAGGCAAAAAATAATGTTCTCTAAAAATGGCAATGGTCTTATCTCGACCAAAATGTCCTACCATCCCTCCGCTGTGTTTCTCCTTAATCAGATTTTCCCTCATGGAACTCCTTGGAATGCACAATTGACTACCTTTGAACAACATGCCATCCTGAATCAAATAGTCTAACCACTTGGTTATATATACAGCAATAGGTTCTTTACAAGCTTTCCATGCTTCAGCAAAATCAGGATCCTCAAGGTACAAATTCTTGAGTTCATCAAACCCAACTACTTCAACCTGCATTACTGTAAGCAACAACTATCTCCTACTTAGTGCATCTGCAACCCTGTTAGATTTTCCACTTCTATGCTTCAACACAAATGTATAACTCTGCAAGAACTCTACCCAGTTTATATGCCTCTAATTCAATTTACCTTGACTATTTAGGTACTGTAATGCCTGATGATCAATATAAAAAACAAATTCCTTTGGAAATAAATAATGCCTCCATTTCTTTAAGGCCTGAACTATTGCATAGAACTCTTGATCATAAACAAAATACTTCTTCTTTGCATCATTCAATTTTTCACTAAAATATGCAATAGGCTTACCTTCTTGGCTTAATACAGCCCCAATAGCGCTGCCACTAGCATCACAATCCACTTGGAAAACTTTTCTAAAATCTAGAAGTGCCAACACAGGTTGTTCTGTTTCCTTCTTCTTCAACAATTCAAAACTTCTTGCAGCTGCTGCAGTCCATTTGAACTCTTTTCTATCCCCTCTTATTGTATCAGTTAGGGGTGAACATATGCCACTGAAATTCTTAATAAACTTCCTGTAAAAACTAACCAGACCATGAAATGATCCTACCTCAGTAGAAGACCTTGGAGTAGGCCATTCCAAGATGGCTTTTACCTTCTCTGGATCCATTTTGAGACCTTCAGGTGATATAACAAACCCCAAATAGACTAACTCCCTTTTTGCAAAGTTACACTTCTTCAAATTAATTAACAATTTCTCTTCCCTTAGCCTTTCAAGGACACTACGAATATGCAATAAATGTTCTTCCAAAGTCTTGCTGAAAATTAAAATATCATCCAAATAAACAATAACAAATTTTCCCATGAACTTCTTAAGTACCTCATTCATGAGCCGCATCAAGGTGCTTGGGGCATTCGTCAACCCAAAGGGCATGACTAACCACTCATAAAGATCCTCCTTGGTCTTGAAGGTTGTTTTCCACTCATCTCCTTCTCGAATCCATATCTGGTGATAACCACTCTTTAGATCTATCTTTGTGAAGTACTGAGCTCCACTCAAGTAGTCCATAATATCATCCATCCTTGGCAAAGGAAACCAGTACTTGATAGTGATCCTATTTATAGCTCGAGAATCTGTACACATCCTCCACTCTCCATCCTTCTTTGGTGTAAGTACTATAGGTACTGCACATGGACTCAGGCTCTCTCGAATCAAGCCCTTCCTCAACAACTCCTAAACCTGTCTATTTAGCTCCTCTGTTTCAGTAGGAGTCATCCTGTGAGCAGCCTTGTTAGGCAAACTAGCTCCTGGAATCAGATCTATCTGATGACTGATTTTCCTTACTGGTGGCAATCCATCTGGAACATTATCAGAGATAATATCTCCAAACTCACCTAGTAAATTTGAAACTTCAATTGGTATTTCACTACTACCTTCTTTATCTTTCCTAGGAATCAAAGCATAGCACATATGCTGATGTTTCATGCCATCTAAAAACTTCCTTCCATCAACAAGACAAATCCTAGCACTGCTACATACCTTTTCACCTTCCTTTTTTATGGGCTTCAATTTGTGCCGAACTCCATCCTTTGTTAGAGAGTATGTGTTTGCATGTCCATCATGTACTGCATGTCTATCAAACTGCCATGGCCTACCCAACCTAGATGGCAAACATCCATCGAAATATCATCATGGTAACTCCCAATTTTGAATTTTACTAAACATTGTTCACTTACCAGGACCTTATGATCATCTTTTACCCAAGCAATCCGATAGGGCTAGGGATGTTTCTCCCTCTTGAGCTTCAGCTTAGAGACCATCTCTTCTGATTCGAAGTTATCCGTGCTACCACCATCAATGATCACATCACAACATTTATCTTCACACTTGCATCTGGTACGGAACAAACTCCTTCGTTGTCCTGGTTCAATCTCACCACTTAGTAGGAATCTTTCATTTACCAAGGTCTCTCCTCTTTCTGAATCCTCTGAATGTGATGATTGTGAATCCTCATCCACATGAGCAACCCTAGCTTGGCCCTCAATTCTCCTATCTGTCCTTGCTTGTCATTGAGGGCATTCAAAGGCATGATGACCTTCTTCATTGCAATGGAAACAAGTACCACGAAAGCCTCCTCTTCCTTGTCCACCTCCTCTACCTCTTCCTCTTTGATTTCCAAAGTCTTGATCATGGGAGCGGTTGAAACCCTCATTCCTCTGGTTCTTGCTAGTACCCACATCTTCATTTTTCTTTTGGGTTTCATTGCGGCCTCCAAATGATCTACCGCTTCCCCTTCCTCCTTGACCACGCCCTCTTTTTCTTCCTTCAAACCTTTTATTCAGCTTCTCTTCAACTCGTAGCGAAAATTGGTATGCCTCTTCAACGCTGGTCATTCTTACCAGACTTAATTCCTCCTGGATGCTAGGTCACAACCCACTGATATAACGAGAAACCTTCTCCTTATTTGCTTCTGCATGCCCCGCTCTAATCAAGAGTTGGTAGAATTCCTCTGTATATTCTTGGACTAATCTTCCTGCTTTCTTTAACCTATGCATCTTCTTAAACAAATCAACCTCATAGTCCACAAGAATGAACTGCTTCTTCAATTTGTCCACCATGCGATCCCATCTTTTGATCTTCTCCTTTCCTCTTCTGTTTCTTTCCAATTGAACCTCTTGCCACCAAATTTTGGCATGGCCTTTCAATTTGGCTATTACAAACTTAACCCTATCTGGGTCCCTGATATCCTCATACTCAAAGTATTCTTCCAGTTCATTGATCCAATCGATCAACTCATTTGGTTTCAAATTTCCTGAAAATACACCCACTTCAATTGTAGGTCTTTTCTCAAACTTAGTAATGGCCCTAAAAAGCCTTTCCTCTGCATGATTCAGAACTTCCCCATCAAATTCCCCTTCTGGTCCCATTACTTCTTCTTCATTGTTATCCTCACTATCGTCACTTGCAGCAACATTTGCTCCTCTACGGAGCTCCTCTTGCAATGCCTGTACCTGCCTTTGGAGGGCTCTAACCTCCTCAGGATTAATAGCTCTGGCCCTTCCACCACGCTCTCTTCATGGAGACATCTTCTTAACTCAAACCCACAACCACACAGTCCTGGTGCAAACTGCCTCATAGTTGGCGCTCTGTCTACACATTCAGGAAAACTTGCTCTGATACCACTTAATGGGGTCACTACCCAAGAACAGAATGGACACAACAGAAAAGGGAAAATTATATTAACTGAGAAAATAAGCTAGTACAAATAGTACAGGAAAACAAACTTCAAAACATGTTGTAAGGGCTTACAATAGCATAAATTTGGAGATAATTTCTCCTTTCAGTACCTCCTCTCAAACTCCACTCCGAACTGCTTTTTACCATGCCAGGAATCTCCTTAAATAGACCTCGAAGGGTTAAGGACTAGGAGTACATTCTAGAAAGTGCTAGTAGGCATCCACCGACCAAATAGAAGGTTCCAGAAGCTACGTTAGAAGTCGGTGCAAATCTAGAAGAATCCAGAAACGCTAACAGAACTTTCGGGAGGCATAACTTTTGAACCATAGCTCTGATTGACGAACCGTTTACATTTTCAGAAAGCTCTATAGCCCTATGGACAAGATTCTCTCATCCCCCATTTTTTGGCCCTTTTAGAGGTCATTTAATGCCCCTAACCTAACTTTGAAGCATTCTTAGGAGGTCTTCAAAGCCCAAAAAATTGCAATAACTTTCAAACCGTGGGGCCTTTTGACCTGATTCTTTTTCTGGAATGCTCTAAATCACAATTACATTCATCTGACCAATTTACACCTTCTAGGTCACCAAAATGATGGCCAAATTGCATGCTCCTATTTTTTTGGAATTTTCTAACACACTGATAGTTGAACTGTGAGAGTTGGAACCTTTATTTGACCCAAATGGGTGTCCAAAAATGAAAACACATGAAACAGAAACTAATTCTAAGTACATTTTTTTTTTGGGTGACACAGGATTGCCCTTATACCTCTAGATGCTCCTGCATCAATTAGTCAAATATATTTATAACTTGTTTATGTATATTTATATTTATATTATTATTTTTTTAAATAATTTTATTATGAAGCACTCATCAGCCAAGTACAAAAGTATGCAACAACTAGTTATATTTTATTTAACTTGTAAATTTGTATTCAATTGAATTAAAGAGACCAACCACTACTTTTCAAAAAATAGATTACAATTATATATTATGAAATCTAGTGATTTATTGGTATAAGGGCTTTAAGGAAGAGATACAAGTTGATAATTGAGGGCTCTAGAGTAATTATCATATATGATACTAATGTAAATGTTTATTAAGTTAATTTTTTAATAAAATAACACATTAAGTAGATATGATTAGTGTTGAATAGGATGAATAACTAAGAGTGGGTGAATCAATTATTCTAAAACTCTTATAAAAACTTTGCTAATCTGCTATACTTATAAACCATTAAAATAATAAAGAATACTAAAATCATGTGAAAGAATGTAAAGATTAAAGTTACTACAAAATTTTAGATAAGAAAATAATCTAAACTTCCATATAAGTAAAAATCATAGTCATATTCAGTCAACTATGAAGACTATTCAGCATAAAAAAAGAATCATTTCCTAGATAAGATAATTACAAGAAGTAAAATTAAAATTTTGAATAATATTAGATTCTATCAAGGGTAAAATAAATGGAATTTGACCATACTATTGAATGTCCATGTTTAATCGTTTACAATACAAGTGATTATAACTATGTGCAAGATTCCAACCAATACATTGTGCATCATACACCAGGAATATGTAAGATACATCAAGTACAAAAATAAAATTATTGCAATGAATAACTAGATATCAATATGTCATTGAACTATCTATCATTCATCTACATGCTCTAGTCTCCTGAGCCATCAAACATCTATCTATTTGCAAATATCAAGATAGGAGTAAGGTCCATGTATTTTTTCTGCCCAACCTCAAAGTGATTACCTCTCATGAGAATCATCCTAATATGAGAACACACCCACCCTGGATGAAAAATCTAGCAACTCCAAACTAATGGGTTGGAATGAATCTAGTGCTAGCTATGAACCTATCTCCTTTCCTCATAAGTTTAAATAGAACTAACATAGATATGGATGAGAGAAAGTAAAATAATATTTTTTTATAAACAAATATGTGTTTCCAAAACTTAGGCCCAAGCATTACAATATTAGACTTTTACTAGCACATAGATGAAAGAGAAAATTTCTACCCTTCTTTGTTACTCATATTCAACATCCTTTTCCAAAGATATCTCTCACATGACAAGTTTAGATAAGGAAGATAAAACATATATTCATTTATAATTTCTACCCTTCTTTGTTACTCATATTCAACATCCTTTGCCTAAAATTTGAAAAAATAGTAGTTTGATAAGCCTACAAATAATAAATTTAAATTTCCTTTTCACTATGGCTCCTCAATGATCAACCAAGGAAGGTGCATGGCAATACGTTGAGTAGGCATCACAAATTGAAGAGATTTTTGTTTCTAGAATGAGTAATATTCCTTGGCTAGAATGGAATGAGAGAGACACATAAGAGACATGAATATCATAGATTTGAGGAACCATGTGTAATTGATGGCTATTTAACTAGTGTAATCAAGCAACTTTTCAAGCTAGAGCAAGGTTTGTGAAACCAAAAATCAAAAGTCAAGGAGACATGGGGGGTAAATTGGGCTTGAAGTGAAATGGAAGAGGTTGGGAGAATTTCCACAAGGTAGTTCAGTTCATGAATGGTGCTCACCATATGCACAAAGATTTTAACTTTAAGGAGATCAAACACAAGTTTTGGAGGCTAAAAACATAAGAACTAGCATTTACAAATCAACTAAAAGAGAAGAATAACTTGCATAATATGGTAAGTACCTCCTCTATTTTGATAAATAAAAATAACTAGGAAGGATATATATCCTTTGTAAAAGAGAAGGCCCTAATAATATTGAGGAAAGGGAATAGTTTAGTGTAAAACAAATTCTATCATCCCTGATTCCTTTCAATCTAATTAAATCAATCCTCTCACACAAAAAATTCAAGACAATAGATATTGTAAGCCTACAAATGAGGTGGAATTTCATGATCAAAATAAAATTGTTTGGGAGGTTAAAAATGTTCATCCTTTAAAAAATAAAATATCTCCCCTATTTAGAACCTAGATAGCTTCATTGAAGATTTCAAAGACATTGGGGGTAATATCATTAAATTAGAGTTGGATGTTGACTCCATATAGTATGGTGATCAAGGTCTTTTGGGGTTCTATGATTAGTCTTACATTTTGGAGAGTAGATTGATAAATTGTACACCTATATGATCTCAAAATCACACATTAGAGAGAAAAATAAATGTGGTACTCAAACTACTAGAATGAAGTTATAAATGGCTAGTAGTGTGCTAGATAAGAAAAAATAACTGATATTGAGAAGGGGATACATGTTTCTTGACATCAATGAAGGTCCTTTCCTGGAAATGGGCCTATACTTTCCCCACAACTCAAGATATATGTATTATTGCTTTGTATATGTAGATAGAGCCCAAAGAAGAGAAACTAATTCCTTTTTCTTTATAAGTTCTTGTGCACTTTATCTAAACCTTGGGAAGTTCATGCCACTAAGTAGAATAAACTAATGACGATTCTATCATTTGGTGATCCGGGGGATATTTTTGTCAAAAATTCAAGTATCTCCAAAACTCCAACAATTAGCATCAGATTAAACTCCTTGAAATTCTAAATCCAAAGCAATTTGAATGGACAAAAATGGAGTCCATATGCAAAAGTTATGGTCAGTCAAAGGTTGGTCAAACTAAGAATGGAGGTCATAAAAAAGGTGAAAAAATAATCATCTCCAAAGTGGTCAACAATGGATTTCAAAATAAAGAGCTCGTCAAGAGCTTTCCAATGGTGTTTGTTTCATCAAAAATGGACCCCGTACGTGGAAGTTATGCCATTTTAAAGTTCAGAATATGAGATGAATATTGATGGTGTCATTATGATGTTAGCAAAGTGACAAGGCAGCTTCAAGTTATAAACATTTGACAAGTGGCATCTCAAAGGAAGGTTTGTTTTTCCAAAAAAAATGAGCTCATGGTCGGATTTGAACTCTTGACCCATTGCCTCCAAAAACAACTAATGGGTGGCAACTTTGTTTTAAACATTGGCTAGCACCAATTTTAAACAAAGGAGGCCACCAGCGGGGTTGGAATCCCCGACCGGCGGTTGCTCCAAAATAGCTTTTGCCATTGTGCTATTTTAGTGCTTAAGGATAAAAGTGTGCATTGTTTTATTTAACTCCTATCCAATCCTGCCTAACCTTAGTAAAATAAGGTTATTGTTTATTTTTGACCCCAAAAATGACATGGGGCCAAATCCTCTAAAATGGGTAAAGGGTTATTCCAAGAGGGAAACTGGTTATTTAGAGTATATTTTTACAATTCTTTGTTATGGCCTTATTTTGGCTATTTTTTTGGTATAAAAAGGGGGTAAGGAGACTCTTATGGGCATTGAGAAAAAGGGGAGAATGTCCAAGTGTTGAGTATAAGGGAGATTTTTGAAGTGCTCATTCCTGTACTTTGAAACAACATGATGTTGTTGTACTTCAAAGGAATGACTCTGTAAACATTTGTACCTAATTTTTGGAGATAATCGAATTGGTCCCCCTATTGGAGCAGGACCCAGAGACGTAGTCCATACAGATGAACTCCGAGATCAAATTGTTTGCATCTTCTTTCTCTCATTGTCTCTTTTATCAGCTTAATCTTGTTGTTCTCTTATTTCATTTACATTAATTTGATTCATTAAAAGTTTTAAATTAATTCTATGTAATCAATTAGCATTCCTCTATAATAGTCCTAGATCCTAATCAGATCAAATTTGGTATCAGAGCTTTTGTTGGACTAGTATTGCAGATTTGAATGCTAACAAGATCTAGGATTGAGAAAGGCGAAGGAAATCTTGAGGAATACAATCCTAAGATTGGAAAACGAAGGACTAAACCATCATCACAAATGGCAGACGAAGGTGGACAAGCTTTTCAAGGTAAGAGTATTCAGAAGACTCTTCAGAATTTGTAGACAATGGTAGAAGTTTTGGTACAAGAAAGAGAATAGAAGATTCAAAGACGTGCAGCTTGAAAGGACAAAGGGAAAAAGAAAGGCGATGATCGTGATCTACCAAAGACACCTCCATCTTCTCCTTCTTCTCCCTCGTCTCCTTCTCCCCCCTCTTCTCCTTCTTCTACCCATTCTGAGTCTTCTAATATTTTTAAGGGTGGACATAAGCCTCGAATCAAGTTGGATGTAAAGTTTGACTTGCCAAAATATTGTGGGGAGTTAAATGCCGAAAAACTAGATGACTGGATTCAGCAAGTAGAAGTCTACTGTAGAGTTCAAAACCTTGTAGATGATGTTGACAAAATTCAGTTAACCACTCTTCGATTAGGTGGTGTAGCCTTAACTTGGTGGGAGAGTAGGTCTCAGGATGAAACTTCACAGCATGGTAAGTTTAATTTGTCTTGGTCAGAATTTGTTACTGCTTTAGAGAAGCAATTCTACGCCCTAAGCCATATGCAACAGTTAATGATGAACTGGCAACATTTTAGGCAAGGGAAAGGTCAGTCTGTCCAGGATTACACCCATGAATTTCACAAAAAGGCTATTTCATTAAATGTCCCACTGTATACCCAGGACACCTTACTCAAGTATATAGGTGGTCTTCATTCTTACCTAAGGCATTCTATTCTCGTCCTGAATCCTTGTAATTTGGATGAAGTATGTGTCCATGCAACACATTTAGAATCAAGGGGTAAGGGTACTTTCATTGATAAGTCTGATAAAAAGCCATCTAAGTCTGAGGAAAAGTCCAAAGGAAAAGAAAAGGGTAAAAATATAGCAACAGTAAAGAAAGAGGGTGAGAAACCCACATGCTCACATAGCAAGAAAGAAGGGCATGATAATTCTAAGTGCTGGAAGCTGCATCCTGAAAAGAGGCCGAAGTGATTTGGTGGAAACAAAGGAAAACAAAAGACTGCTGCTATAACTCAGCAAGATCTTGGATCTGACTCCGGAGATGAGACAAAAATTGTTGCTACCAGGATCCAAGGTAAAGGAAAAGGTATATCTCTCTCATCAGCTATAAATTCTTCTAGCATAAGTGCAAGTACAAGTAAAGAATCTTCTCCTAAGGATAAGCTAAGGAATGAATTATTTCACATCCAAGTTGTTATTAAGCTTACTAGGGTTGATACACTATTTGACACGAGTTCTCAAGTTAATTTGATATCTGAAGAAGTTGTTAAAAAGCTTAATTTGACTAAAATGCCTCATCTAAAACCATACCCTCTTGGATGGGTTTGCGATGATCCACAGTTACAAGTAACTAAACAATGCAAGTTAAGATTTGCTATCACTGCAAACTTTGTGGATGAGGTAGAAGCTGATGTAGTCCCTTTATATATTTGTGGTCTTGTACTTGGGAGTCCCTATTTGTATGATCGACAGGCTATCTTCTATAGGGGGGAAAATAAGTATCATCTATTTAAAGATAAAATTGAATACATTGTACGGGCACATAAGGTTAAGACTAATCTGGCACTAGTTAATGCTGGTCAGATGAAAAGGTTAGTCAACTCTAGTAAGAATTTTGTATTGATGATTGTAAAAGCCAAAGAAGATGAAACATCTGAGGCATTTAAGGGATGTAATTCAAAACATAAATTTGAAATGGTCAAAGTTGTTTCCACCTACGATGACTTGTTTCAGGAACCGAAAGGATTCCCTCCTAAGAGAGAGATACAACATGAGATTCAGTTGCAGCAAGATGCACCACTTCCTAATATCAACATGTATCGCTTATCAATCTTGCAGAATGAAGAAATCAAGAAGCAAGTTCAAGAGTTGGTCGAGAAAGGAGTTATCCATCCTAGTACGTCTCCTTATGGTTCTCCTATTGTATTGGTTCCAAAGAAAGATGGGACTTGGAGAATGTGCGTTGACTATAGGGCTCTGAACAAGATAACGGTAAAGAAAAAGTACCCTCTTCCTAGAATTGATGATTTACTTGATCAATTGAAACATGCAATTTATTTCACTAAGCTAGACTTACGTAGTGGATATCATCAAATAAGAATTGCAGAAAGTGATATTTGGATAACTACTTTTAAGACAAAACATGGACTTTTTTAGTGGTTGGTCATGCCATTTGGGCTTTGTAATGCACCAGCTACATTTATGAGAGTCATGAATGATGTCTTTCCTCCCTTTATTGATGATTTTGTCATAGTCTATTTAGATGATATTCTTGTATTTAGTAAGTCTTGGGATGATCATGTAATTCATGTAAAGAAAGTACTTGATGTACTGAGAAAAGAAAAACTCTATGTAAAGATGTCAAAATGTGAATTTGCAAAGACATCCTTAGTGTACTTAGGCTATGTCATAGGGAATGGTCAATTGAAAGTAGACCCTACAAAGGTCGAATGTATTGTAAAATGGCCTAAGCCAAGTATAGTTACAGAAGTTAGGAGTTTCTTAGGTGCAGTTCAGTACTAGAGGAAGTTCATTGCAAACTTCTCTTTCATTGCATCATCGTTGCATGCATTAACCAGTACCAAGACAACTTTTCAGTGGGGAAGTCCACAGCAAAAGGATTTCAATACTTTGAAGGAAAAGTTGAGCACTGCACCAGTTCTAGCTCTACCTAATTTACATCAACCACTTGAGATTGAGACAGATGCGAGCAGGTTTGCCATGGGAGTTGTGCTCATGCAAGGAGGTAAACCAGTATGCTACCACTCTGAAACTTTTTCAGGAGCAGTAAGTAACTATCCTACGTATGATAAAGAACTTTATGCTTTAGTTCAGATTGTTAAAAAATGGAAACATTACTTAATGGGAAAAGAAACTGTAATCCACACTGATCACTAGCCACTGCAATATTTGCACTCACAATCTAAGTTGCAACAAAGTAGGCACTTTAGGTGGATGGGTTTTCTACAACAGTTTCATTTGGTGATTAAGTATAAGAAGGGTTCCCATAACAAAGTAGCAGATATGCTCTCTAGACCTCCTGTTCAGAATGCTTTGATAATCCTTCAAAATAGTTCTATGGTTCATGAAAGTTTTCAGGAACAATATGCTAATGATGAGAACTTTAAGGATATGTATGTAGCTTTAATCCAGGGTAAACATATGGAAGAGAAAGATTACTATGTGTAGGATAATTTGTTGTACCACTTGGGAAAACTATGCATTCCTAAGGATGAACATGCACATGTAATCTGCGAAGCACACACCTCTTTGATTGCAGGACATTTCGGGGTAAGTAAGACACTAGCTCAATTACAAAAGTATTGTTACTGGCCTTGTATGCAGGAAAATGTCACCAAGTATATAAAAGGATGTGTAATGTGTGCAACCAGCAAACCAAGTAACGAGGAATTGGGTTTGTACACACCATTACCTGTACCATCCCGTCCATGGGAAAGTCTGTCTATGGACTTTGTGGGAGGTTTACCTATGTCTAGGAAGGGTCATGATTATTTGTATGTATTAGTTGATCGGTTCAGAAAAATGTGTATTTTAATGCCTTGTAAAAAGTAAGTTACTATTGAACTGACTGCTCATTTGTACTTTCAAAATGTATGGGTTCATTTTGGGTTACCCATTTCTATTTTATCAGATCAAGATTCTTGATTGTTAGGGGAATTTTGGTCATCTTTGTGGGGACTCATGGACAACAAGCTCAAGAAGAGTACAACATTCCATCCGTAGACTGATGGACAGATAGAGGTAGTGAACAGGACAGTCATGCATCTAATTAGAGGTTATTGCAGCAAGCATCCTAAGTTGTGGGATGAAAGTATTCACTATGTGCAACATGCTTACAACCATGTGGCACACTCTTCTAGAAAGATGTCTCCTTTTGAGACTTGCTTTAGTTACTTGCCTAAGACACCAATGGATTTATCTTTTGGGAAGGACGATGTTGTAGATGGATGCCATGATGCAGAAAAGGCTCTAAAGCTCATCTAGAAGGTAGTAGAAGCACAGTTGGGGCAGAGCCAAGCAAAATACAAGGCTCGCCATGATAAACATCGCATTGATCACCAATTCCAAGTTGGTGATAGATTTTGGTTACATATCAGCAAGGAAAGAATGGAAGGTGAAGGAAGGAAGCTCAAGCCTATAGGGTATGGTCCTTTTAAAATCTTACAGAAGATTGGTACCAATGCTTTCTGCCTTAATCTTCCTCCATACATGCAAATTTACTCAGTTGTCAATGTTGAGAATCTGAAGTTATATGAACCTCCAATGATCTTAGATGAAGACATCAATGTTCAGGTTCCATCAATTGATGATCTTTCACCAGAGTATATGCCAGAATTGTCAGAAAATGTTATCCTAGATAGGAATGTTAGAACTTCACGAAGAGGACCAGCTGAATACCTTCGAGTGGGATTGAAGGGGATGCATCCAAGCAAGGCAAGATGGATGGAGATTGGTAAAGTGAGGGAACTATACCCTCACCTTCTTTCTGAGTAATCCAAACTTTCAGTGGTCCAAAAGCTTCTTAGTGGGGAGGCTTGATCCAGGGGATATTTTTGTCAAAAATTCAAGTATCTCCAAAACTCCAACAATCAGCATCAGATTAAACTCCTTGAAATTCTAAATCCAAAGCAATTTGAATGGACAAAAATGGAGTCAATATGCAAAAGTTATGGTCAGTCAAAGGTTGGTCAAACTGAGAACAGAGGTCATCAAAAAGGTGAAAAAATAATCATCTCCAAAGTGGTCAACAATGGATTTCAAAATAAAGAGCTCGTCGAGAGCTTTCCAGCATTGTTTGTTTCATAAAAAATGGAGCCCATCCGTGGAAGTTATGTCATTTTAAAGTTCAGAATATGAGATGAATATTGATGGTGTCATTATGACGTCAACAAAGTGACAAGGCAGTTTCAAGTTATCAACATTTGACAAGTGGCATCTCAAAGGAAGGCTTTTTTTTCCAAAAAAAATGAGCTCATGGTCGGATTTGAACTCTTGACCCATTGCCTCCAAAAAAAACTAATGGGCGGCAACTTTGTTTTAAACATTGGCTAGCGCCAATTTTAAACAAAGGAGGCTTCTAGCGGGGTTGGAACCCTCGATCAGTGGCTACCCCAAAATAGCTTTTGTCGTTGCGCTATTTTAGCGCTTAAGGATAAAAGTGCACATTGTTTTATTTAACTCCTATCCAATCCTGCCTAACCTTAGTAAAATAAGGTTATTGTTTATTTTTGACCCCAAAAATGACATGGGGCCAAATCCTCTAAAATGTGCAAAGGGTTATTCCGAGAGGGAAATTGGTTAAAGAGTCTATTTTTACAATTATTTGTTATGGCCTTATTTTGGCTATTTTTTTGGTATAAAAAGGGGGTAAGGAGACTCTTATGGGCATTGAGAAAAAGGAGAGAACATCCAAGTGCTGAGTATAAGGGAGATTTTTGAAGTGCTCATTCCTGTACTTTGAAATAGCACGATGTTGTTGTACTTCAAAGGAATGACTTTGTAAAAATTTGTAACTGATTTTTGGAAATAATCGGATCGGTCCCCCTATTGGAGCAGGACCCGAAGATGTAGTCCATATGGATGAACTTCGAGATCAAATTGTTTGCATCTTCTTTCTCTCATTGTCTGTTTTATTAGCTTAATCTTGTTGTTCTCTTATTTCATTTACGTTAATTTGATTCATTAAAAGTTTTATATTAATTCTATGTAATCAATTAGCATTCCTTTGTAATAGTCCTATATCCTAATCAGATCATTTGGAAATTAAAGTTTTCTTTATAATAGCCTTTATGTTTAATATGAAGATTATGTTAGGAAGATATTATATCTATTTCTTTATAATATTCTTTTTAATAAGGCAAGGATTATGTTTGAAAGTTATATTATTAGTTCCTACCATAGGCAGGAATACTTAAGGAATTATTCAGGTTCAATTAAATACAATAAAAAATCCTTATTGACCAATAAAAGTAAAAGATGTTTTTTAGACTTTCAATATCATCTAAAGTTTGAATTTAAGCATTTTTATTTAAAATCTTAGAAGACTATTTATTTGACATATTATTGGCCATTGTCGAAAATAGCAATGGGAATTTTTTTTTTTTAAAATGGAATCATTATGGAAACTATGAAAGTGACTGAAAATGACTACTTCTATTAATTCAAATGGACCTTATTTTTTGGGTTGTGAGCAAGAAACAAGGAAGTCTCCAAAATGCTCTAGAGGCCCAAATGGAAGAAGAAGTTTCCAGATGTAGAAGGCATGTACAAATATTAAGAAGTCTCCAGATGTTGTGAGCATGTACACATATTTTGCTGGTTTTGATTTTGGCCATTACCGGATTGCTATAAGCAAGAATAGGGGATTTTTATTTGAGAAATTTTAAGTTTTACCAAGTTCAAATTCAATAAACTCAAGAAAAAATTTTAGAGTTCTAGGTGTGTCCATGGGATCTTTTAAAATTCTTTGCAATTAAATCTAATTTTGTTACAGTATAAATCTGCAGATTTGAAATGTGGTAGATGCCCATGACTTCCATTTTAGCTCTTGATATAAATCTAGGAACATCATATTTCAAATGAATTCTTTGCACAGATCTATACTTTCAATGTAGTTGCATCTACATCCTTTTTTAATTGATTTTATGACCCTATAAAACATGCATCAGAAGCTTTCTACTTGAGACTTCCATAAATGATCTAACAAAGCTGAAAAGTGTCAACACTCAAGAACAAACAATCAATCTCAAATTGTTGTTTGTAATCAATTTCCAGAATTTCAATTTCAGCTTCTTTATGATCGACAATGGTTTGATGATTGTAGAGATACTCTGTCAATTCTCACACAATCAAACCTGAGAAACCTCCTTAAGCGCATTTCTTGTCTAGTTAACCTCCCATATCCAAATCACAAATGTATATCATTTAACATGATAGATTATATGTTTACCTTCAGAATTCTATCTTCAAAATCCAAATTTTTGGCACTTGCATCACTATTTGTCCCAATGCTCCTATTGTTGAAACTGAATCCATCCCTCAGAGTTGACCAAGTTTCTCATGTGTTTTGTAATAAAGTAAGGATATTGATGCATGGATAAGTAGGTTTCAATGTGCCAAATGTTACAACTAAAACATGTGTTGCAATGCTCAAATGACTTACACATCCTTTTTGGAAGATGTCTAATTCTACAATTGTCATTACAAGACAAAGCCATTGGTATTATGATTTCTTCAAGCTTTTCCATCCCTGTGAGAGAAGGAAGTATCAAGATTTTTTAAACCTTAGGATTAGGACTATAGATTGTTTTAAAATTAGAGAATCTTTTATTCTTTTTGAGAGTCGGGAATTTTGGCAATTTTTATTTGTTGTATATAATTGTGACAGTTTTAGGAAGCCTTGAAGAAGCATCCAGTTGACTCTAATCAAGAAGCTCTGTACAACTCTGAGTAAATTGATAATAAAATATAATTTTAATAAAACTTATTTGACCTTGAAGATCAAATTCCACATCAAATATACACATGACAGTCAGATCTTTATTCTTGAGCCCTGACTAAATTTTTGGTGAAGCTATTTTAATTGTGTACATCATGAGCAATTTGCATTCATAAAATGTTATCCCATTAACTTTTCCTCTTTCAATTGAATATTCTATATGCAGTTTCATTCTGATAGTGCAAAAATTATTTGGCACTTTTCCATTCTTAATATCTTTTTCAGCATTAGTCTATTTCTAATTTTAATCATTTAGCCTTCTATATATACTATATACTCTACGATAGATTAGTCAACTTTCTTCTTCCTTTTTAATTTGGTTGACATTGAATTCAAAAAAATAAAATCTATACGTTTAAAATATATAATATTCTAAATAAATATTTTGTACATAGAAATTATTAAATAAGATAAATATTTCAAATAATATAATCATTCAGACATTATAATTTTAAAAAAATTACCTAATTTATTAAAAATATAAGAAATAATTAATAATTACTACAACAATGACGAAAAATATATATTGAGAGCTATTAAAAGAAAGAAAAAATATTTATATGAAAGATTAAAAAAAATTATATTTTATTGAAATGTAAGTATTTTTCCATGTGAATGAGTATAATTATATTATTGAGTCATATTAATGTTAGTTGTAATATTAATTCAAATTATTTAAAATATATAAGCTTCTCAATTTTTTTAGTTAAATATTCTTTACATTTTTAAATATTTTTAGTTAAATATTTATTATTATCAAATACAACCTTCTACCATTAGATGAAAACGTCTTTCAAATTTTGAATAGTTCTCCTAAAAGTTCAAAAAAGGATTATACATACAGAAATTCTTTTTTTTTTTTTTTTGAAACTTGTACTCATATTTATAAAAAAAAACATGTGATGCTTAATTTTTATTTATGAATTAAAGATCAACACCAAAAACTTGTTTCGATGTCTTCGTGCCAACAACACCACCAAAGCAGGAACTTTGACGCTTGCACCTCTTGTTTTATTGTACAATTTCTTTTGAAAGTTCTATGTAAAAAAATTCATATTAGGCAAAAGTTTTAATGAAATTATCAATATTATTTACTTAAATAGTTTTTCAAATAACTCAATTGAAAGACATAAGAAGTTGACTATACAACTACTTAATATTAATAGCATTGCATCTTCAATTAAGAAAAGGGGAATACTTTAAATTTCTCCGGAGACGAACAGACTTGATTCTCTGCTGCCTTCTCAAATGAACCGCCTTTCAATTGATATAGGTGTCTGATATAGAAATTCCAAATTTCAATGAAAAGCATCTGCTGGGCTGTATCCAAAAATATGTTAGCGGAATGGAGCAAGACTCCCCTCTCACTTGCTATCAGAAGATCTCTAGTTTGATCGGAGACATGGTCGCTGCGGTGTTCAGTTGCTGCTACACTCATCCAGCCAGACGGGATCGACGAGATTTTCTGGACAAATACAGTGCAAAGGAGCTGGTCAAGGCCGGGATCAAGTTTAAAGAGTTGAAAGGCCCAGGTAACATCAAATTTTCCAGGAACTACGACACGCTCTATCTTCCTCAGCTAACGATTTCGGAGAGCTACACTGAAGTCTTGCATTCTTTTGTCTACTGATTAGTCTGGTATGTAAGAAAGGAAAAGAGGAATACCGTTGTTCACTTTCGCTCATACATATTTTGCATCGTAAAGTGTATATTTAACAAATATTTGTATTAATTAAGAACATCAGTTTGCTTCAGTTAAGTTTTTCTTCAATCAATATGTAAGATCACACTCTGTGATAGTCAATATTTGTACTCTTCAAGATTTAGATTCAAACTATAGATTTAAATATTAAAAAATCAGAAAAATTCTAATATTACGATTTAATGGATAATGGCTGAAGTCTCTCATGAATGGCTCACATATCCTTGTGGTATATGCTATTGTCTAAAAATATTCTAGTGTTTTATATCAACAATTAATCTAAATTATAGATATATCAAATTTATCAAATTTTTATAAATAACTATTAAAAATGATTAAAGGATTAATAATTTAATAAAAGTAAATATGTTGATTTAATTAAGAATTATCAAATTAAAAGCTCGCAATGATATGCAAGAATGAATTGATGATAAGTTAAGTACCCAAAATCTACATATGAACTTTCAAAAGATTCGAAGTTCAATCTATAAAATGTAATGATATAAATAATTCATAATTCTCTATAATAAGTTCACTACATTTAATTTATGCAAGATTTAATGAAACATAAGTTAGAACTTCATAAGCTAGATTAAAAAAAAGATTCAATTGTGAACTAGATTAAAAAAATTCCTCCAACTTTTTTATAATTCACATTTGAATTTACTTGTAACCCTATAAATTACCTAAAACTTTCTTCTAATTAGAACTCTATATTTGGTAAAAATGTTGATAAATCATAAAGATTTACATTCAACTATAGAATGACTCTTAAACAAAAAAGATTTACATTCAACTATAGACTGACTCTTCAACTATAGATAATAACTACCTCCAAAATTCATAATTTAGGAGAGGTTAATTAACCTCACTAAAAATAACCTATACAAGGAAAACCTTAAAAACATAACTTAAGCTAGAATTACTAAGAATGCACATACATCCAATCACTAGTCTTCTAGCTATGAACTCTATCTATCCAAACATGATTGACTTATCCTAGAAAGCCCTATACGCATTGAGGATGATCATCATTGAATCACAATTAGGAATGAACACATTTTCCATTTTGAGTTTGGCTATAAAGTATTTATCTTGGATCCCTTCTAACTCTTGTTGACATGGTGAAATGTTGCAATCTTCTAGAGTGATTGAGACTAGACTGAGCTTCATCATAGTTTCAACATTTGACATTCAATTCTCTATTTCTAAATGAATTTTGATACTGAAGGAATCAAGAAGAATTGGCAATCAATACGTTGAGGATCATTTACTATTGGTCCAACTATGATAATAGAGACTAGTTCATCGACAACTTTCATTTTCAACTATTCACATAAAGTTGACCATCTTTTCAAATTTAGTGATTCCTTTGCTAATATTTATTATCTTTTAGTTAATACTTTTACCCTAGATACATGTCTGATTCTCACTTGGATCAATAATAATCTTCTCAAGATTCAGGGTATTTACATCTCAGTTGGACATTTCTTGTAGTTCATCAACTACTTTTTGCTAGGCAACTTTCTGCTCCTTACTACTTTCTAGCTCTTTAGACATTTCTTGTAACTGTTCAATGGATTTTTCGTATATTTTCTTTACCCTAGTTATGAGTTTCAAAGCATTTTCTTTCATTCTGTTTATCCAGGCTTCG
The DNA here is from genome assembly GCA_028749045.1 of Cupressus sempervirens. NCBI lineage: Eukaryota > Viridiplantae > Streptophyta > Pinopsida > Cupressales > Cupressaceae > Cupressus > Cupressus sempervirens. The sequence goes on from CM053786.1 coordinate 814,929,298, forward strand.
ATCATCATACTATGTGACTTGTATTTGTTTACTTTCTCAACAATGACATGATCAAGGATGCCATCAGGGCCTGCTAAGGCCGGTGAAGTAACTATTGCCTTCACATTAGAAGAATTTCTAATTGAATTGATGTAAGACACTAGCATCTGAACCTACTCCTTGAGTTGCTCCTTTGATCTTTTCTCCTTTACTCTTTGTAACATTTGGGTAGTAGACAATTCAAAATTTTGAATATCTCCTTCCACACTAGATGGATCAAGATCAACCCTATTCAAAATGGAATCTGACTCTGAAGCCTCATCAACATTCTTCTCTGTTATGGGCCTCGCTATCTCTACACATAGATTGCTTGAAATTTTATCAACAACCAACCTAGACATCACTTTAGTTTTCTTCACTTTAGGAGGCTTATGAAGAAAACTAGAGACTACATCAAATGGAGGCAAGATCATCTGAACAACTTTCTTCTTCTTTTGGAGACTGGTTTCCAACCATGAATGTGCAGTAGCTTGAAGTGAAACTTTCATGTTCCCTATTGTATTTTCAGTGATCATTATAAAATCTTCTAAATTAGTTAATTGATTATCTATCTCTATGATTTCTATTAATGATATCTTAGGAGGAGAGAGACTCAAAAGAGAAATTACTACGTCATGTGAGGATGTAACTATAATGTGTTGCTCAATAGTTTGAGGGATTCTTTGAACCTTGTAATTGGATATATTTCCTTCCTAATTCACCCTATTATATTTTACCTTTGGTTTTGTCCTCCTTTTGACTATAAACTTAGCTGACTAATTTAGGTCTTCATCTTCATCTAGATCACTTGTATCTAATTGCTGCATTTTCTCATTAGAAGTCAACTCCAATGCCATTTGAGATGATTCACCTTGATTACTTCTCCTCCCTTTACTTTAAAGTTCATTAGTCACCTTTCTCACTCTGATTCTACTTACCCATTCCTTTGTTCTTTTAAGGACATAGGCAATTCTTTCTTTCAGACTTTTTAACTCCTCAACAAACTAATCAATAGGGGGAAGATCTAGTGGTTCAATTTTCTCATAGTAGAAGGGATCAGCCAATGAGCCTTCATTGTAATTTATACCTTCACATTGATATCCACCTTGAAGTCTATCACTTGCCTTATAGTAAGCCACATCCAATCTCTCTTCCTGACTTTGAAATCACTTTCAATCTTCCCAAAAATCTTCTAGAGCCAGAAAGTGACCAAGGCCAGGAATTGGCTTTAGCTCATTGATTGCACATCGTTTACTGTCATAAGGGAAGTGGATGGTGTAAGAATGTAGATTAATTTGGGTGATGGATCTCTCTATGTTCCTTGCATCTAATGCAATATTACAATTGTAATGTCCAATGTCCGTAGGGAAAGGTATTTCACCTATCCTCCTATTCTTGTAAAGCTTATTAAGTTGACTAATTTGTTTGCACATTTCTATCAAGAGAAATTTATCATTGACAAATCTAGGTAGCATTAGGGGATACCCATCATAGGTGGCTAACTTGATATAAGTGAACACAAGAGCTGTATGAAGACAATTTTGTACTTTTGTATTGCCAATTGCTACTTATGGTGAAATACTGATTTCCATGTTTCCCTAAAGTTCTCTTATAGTCAACATTGTGAATGTGTCATTTACTTTCTTGAAATGGTGCAAGCTACTATCATATTGTATCTAAGATAGATGGTTGTAAATAATAGCCACATCATCATATATACCTTGCCAGTTAAGCTGAAGCTAACTTTTGGTACTTGCAATAGCATAGAAGAGGTAAGAAGTCATGTAAAATAATCATTTTCTTGTAGTTCTATGAGTTGCCTATGTAGTGAATCACTAATAATTTCAGCCAAATCAATGTGTTGCTTCTCTTCATAAACCATGTTAATAAATAGGAACATCCAACCTTTGAACTTGTGTGAATCCCAAAGTCCTATTATCCTACTCGGTAGAGTTACCATATTTTCCACATCTTCCTTTAATGATAATCTATGGATGGAATTGGCTAGTTGAGATTTCCCTTTCGTTGGTTGCGAGAGCCATGATCTAGCAATGGTGTTTAAACATTGAGTTTGATTTGTCACATAATACTCCTTCATGGTTCTTAAATCTATGTTGGCATATTGCACTCTAATAGGCAATCAAAAAGCAATGATGATAGAAATAGGATCTAGATGAAGAATCACTTTATTATTTGATGTATTGATTTCCCTAGCATTTGGATGATAAGCTTTCATGCATTCCAACACTAGATCAGGACACTGTGGTGAGATGGGATGCCCTCCTTCTCAAGCTATGTTGCTTTCTAATATTTTTCCAGCTAAAGGAGTCCTATCCTCACTCTGAAGAGATGACTAAAAATCCTATAGGAAAAGACTTCATAAGGTAGTATCATCAATGTTAGAAGTGTACTTTTCAAAATGGGAGCATAAATGGGCCTTTATATTTATATTTCATGATTCAGTTGCTGATCTCTCCCTTTATTACACTAAATTCTTTCAACTCCCACACTTATTTCTCTCAAGAATGATATCCAACATCAAAAGATGTCAATGCTCAGTCAATACAAAGAGATGTCAAAGATTTGGTTATGAACAACACCCATCCTCCTTTCTTGTGATGTCGCTATTGAGGATGATTTCTTGATGCAGGCAACACTAGCTTCAATGTTAAGAGATGTATCCAATCTTTTAATTCCATGTGATGATTTTGAGTTAGAGATAAGTGTAGGTTATTTTATATGGTCATCAAGATTTCCAATCTTTCTAGTGAACAGCTTGAGAACGTGCCTCTATATTACAAATGTATTTGTATTTCCTTATATGTCTATAGTCAACATGAGAAGAGGAAGTGCATTTCTTAATAGAGTTGGCTGATAGAAAGGAGTTTAGTATCAATGGTTTGCATTTATTCCTTTTAAGATGGAATTTACTACGTTTCAGTGCCTATACAAACCATTTGATTTCCTTGCTTTCTAACACATTTTTGGAATATTAAATGCATATTGACATTTGTCCCTAGAGCCAAATGCCCACCTACCATCCTTGACAACTTGCACAATAGTCATAAAAAATGAATGCAGTCGGTGAGTTTTGAAATCTAAAAAGAGGGGGAAATGTTTTTGGAAGGATGACAAATGGAATGATTAGATTCATTTAACTAGATAGAGAGAAGTTGAAGAGAATAGAAGAGTAGAGAAAGAAGAAAGGAAGTGATTAGTAGATTGGTTTTTGCAGAGACAGAAGGAATCATTGGTGTGCCTGTAGTTTCACGTGTTTCTACTTGTCATTCTGTAAGTTTGTAGTTTATTATTTGATTCAACCTGTGAAGTAGTGATTTCTCTAGGCATTATTGTAGGCACCCATTAGAGCTAAAAATTCAAAGTTTTAAGTTGTTTATGAGTTTGAAGTTCTTAGGGTTATTTTAGGGTTTTTTTGGTTGAAGCCGAATGCTCCCAAATTTTGTAACGATTTAATCAAAGTTGAATAGAAAGCAGTAGGCATACTTGAATCCATTTCTCTTCCCTTATTTGTTGCATTTAAGAAGATTACTATTAAGTGTTTCAAGCTTTGGGTCTCTGGTTTTAATGGTGAAAATATTCACATCATAAGTCTGCACTCAGTCTTGTCTTTGTTTGAAGTTTTTATCTCTACAATTTTTGTCGAGCTTATTCGACACCTTCTTCTACCAAGCTCCACCTTGTATTGGTGACCAAGCTCACTTGGCATCCATTAGTGCTGAGTTATTCTTCTTCTACTAAGCTCTACCCTCCTATAGCTACCGAGTTCACTTGGCATCCACACTACCAAGCTAACTTGGCACTCTCCTACCACTTGATTTATTAAGGTGCTGAGCAAAACTAGCACTCAGCAATAGTTAGTGCTGAGTGAAAATTAATGTTTTGTTTTTAATTTATTTACATGGTATCAGAGCTTTGAGGCCCCACATCCACAGTGAGTGAGGAAAAAGTTTTTTCTGAGATTTTTGACATGGCAGGAGATGCAAGAAAGATATGGTAGTAGCCACCACCCTTCAATGGAAAAAAATTATGATACATGGGCAAAGAAGATGAAAACCATAATGGTTGCAAATGATTTGTGGAAGTTTTTAGTTAATGGGTTCAATGATGTGACAAATGCAACTCAGTATGCTGCTCTTACCAATAATCAAAAGACTCATTTGAAAGATTCAAGGAGGAAGGATGCTAAGGCATTAAGTCTTATTGAAGCAGCAATGACAGAGATAGTATTTACCAAGATTGTAGCAGAAAATTATGCAAAGGAAGCATGGGATATCCTTGAGACAAAATTCAAGGGGACTTATAAAGTCCATATAGTAAAGCTATAGAATATAAGGAGGGAGTTTGAGAACCTTCAGATGAAGGAAAATGAATCAATTGTAGATTTTAGTTCAAGGACCTCCAGTGTCATTAACCAACTGAAGTCAAATGGAGAAGACTATCAAGAGTAGAGGATAGTGGAAAAGATATTGAGGAGTTTACCTCATAAATATGACAATTTGATCATGACCATAGAAGAGGCAAAACACCTCACTATTTTGACAATGGATGGGTTGATGGGTACTCTTCAAACCCATGAGCATAGGATCAACATATTTGCATCTTCTTCTTCCCAAGAGAAAGCATTCAAGGCTAGTCAAATCCAAGAGGAAGGGGGAGACAAAAAAATGACTTAGGTAGAAACTCCAGAGGTAGAGGCTGAGGTCATGGACGACAAAGAAATGTTGCAGCAGAAATCTCAAGAAGAGTAGATGGGTAGCTCTCAAAATACTTCAAGGGGAGGTAAGAAAAACTACAACTCAAATAAGAGTAATGTAGAATGCTACTACTATCATAAATATGGGCATTATGCAAGTGAATGCTGGAAGAAGCAAAATGATCAGTCAGGACAAGAAAATGTGGCTGATGTGAACATGGGAAGTGGAAACAATGCCACTGCCTTCATCATGTGTAATGTTGGTGAAGAAGGAAGCCCTGAGGTTTGGTACCTCAACAATGGATGTAGTAACCACATGAGTGGTAATGAAACCTTGTTTTCATTGATTAACAAGAGTTTCAAATCTGAGATTAAAATGGGCAACAATGGAACCCTACCAATAGTGGGCAAAGGATCTATTATGGTCCGCACCAAGAAAGGTGAGAAGAAGGAAATACAAAATGTGTACTTTTCCCCTGATATGAAGCACAATCTTATGAGCACTAGTCAGCTCATTCAAAATGGATACAAAGTGCTGATGGAGAATGACACCTGTGTCATTCATGAAAAGGGTGGGAACAAGAACTTACTTGCATCAATTTAAATGACATGGAACAGAATGTTTCCATTAAGGATAGAGACATGTTTCTCATCTCAAGTTAGTGATGCACCTCCCACACAATCATCTCTAAGGAGTGTGATTGAAGACCCTTCATAGTTATGGCACGTCAGGTATGGTCATCTTGGCTATGTTGGTTTAAATTTGTTGTCAAATAAAAGAATGGTAGAAGGTTTGCCATGAATAGAAAATTCATGTGACAAGTGTGAGGCTTGTATTTTGAGTAAGCAACATAGGCTTCCCTTTAATTTTGGAAATTCTAGAAGGGCTAGATATCCCTTAGAGTTAGTGCATACTGACCTAGTTAGTGCTATGCAAGTTACTTCCATTGGGAGGAGTACTTGTTTCATGACATTTATTGATGATTTCAGTCATAGGACATGGGTTTATTTTTTGAAGTCTAAATCTGAAGCATTTGATAAGTTTCTTGAGTTCAAAGCCCAAGCTGAAAGAGAATGTGGACACTATATCAAGGTCCTAAGATTAGATAGAGGAGGGAAGTATACCTCCAATTCTTTTGTAAATTTTTGTAGGAAGGATGGCATAAGGAAAGAGCTCGCAGCCAGCTATACACCACAGCAGAATGGAGTGGTTGAAAGAAAGAATATGACCATTGTAGAAATGGAAAGGAGCATGATGAAAGAGAAAGGTCTTCCAACTGAATTTTGGGGAGAGGCTGTGGCAACAACAGTTTACCTAATTAATAGGTGTCGTACAAAGAAAATATGTGATAGATTTCCAATGGAAGCATGGCCACGAGGAAGATGGACAGTTGAACACCTAAGGGTGTTTGGATGTGTTGCATATGCACATGTGCCTAAAGAGAAAAGGAAGAAATTGGATGAGAAAGGTGTGAAGTGCATCTTTATAGGGTACAACTCAAAATCAAAGGCATACGGATTGTATGACCCATTGAACAAGAAGATAATTCTCTTAAGAGATGTGGAATTTCTTAAAAATTAGTCATGGTATGGACCGCCTGATGAATCACCGAGCACCTCAAGTAAAGTGCCAATTATGAGTGAAGAAGATGCTAATGAACAACAAGAAGAAGGAGCAGATAGAAGAAAAGGCAAGCAACCTCAATCATTGCTGAGCTCCTCTAGGCATGACCGAGTGTCAGTGCTAAGTAGCAGTGAAGATTCTAATTCCACACTCTCCTCCCTATTGCCAAGAAAGATCAAGAGTCTTAGGGAGATATACCAATATGAAAGGTATAAATTTTATGATGAGAGTGTTAATTTTGCATTATTTTCTCATAGTTCTCCAATATATTTTGAAGAAGTTGTTAAGGAGAAGAAATGGTGTAAAGCCATGGGTGAGGAAATAGATGCTATAGAAAGAAATGAGACATGGGAGCTAACTAAATTGCCTCCAAAAAAGCAAGAGATTGGAGTGAAATGGGTCTACAAGACCAAATGCAATGCTGAAGGAAAGATTGATAGGCATAAGGCAAGGCTATTAGTCAAGGGCTACAAATAGCAATATGGCAAAGATTATGATGAAACATATGCCCCAATTGCAAGAATGGAAATCGTGTGTGCTGTCATAGCAATTGTAGCTCAACACAAATGAAATGTATACCAAATGGATGTGAAATCCACCTTCCTAAATGGTGTACTGAAGGAAGAAGTGTATGTGGAGCATCCACTTGGTTATGAAGTTGAAGAGAGCTCTTTATGGGCTCAAGCAAGCTCCAAGGGCATGGTATAGTAGGATTGAGTCATATTTGATGAGCAATGGCTTTAGCAAAAGTAATGGTGAGCCTACTCTCTACATCAAGGCATCAAATGGAAATGTGTTGATTGTTGTCTTGTATGCAGATGATTTAATTTTTACTGGTAATAACAAGGCTCTAATTGGTGATTTCAAAGAGGCCATGAAAAATAAATTTGAGATGACATACCTAGGTCTTTTGAAGTACTTTCTAGGCATAGAAGTAAAAACAATGCATGCTGGCATCTTCATCTCTCAAGAAAAATATGCAAGGCAGATCTTGGAGAGATTTAAAATACAGAATAGTAAGGCAGCTCCCACACCAATAGCAATAGGTATGAAGTTGAGCAAGGAAGACTCTAGCAAGAGAGTGGATCCAACACTATACAAAAGTATGGTTGAAAGTTTGATGTATTTGACTGCAACTTGGCCAGACCTAATTCATGTAGTAAGTTTGATTTTGAGATTTATGGAAACACCAAAGGATTTCCATTGGCAAGTGAGAAAAAAAATCCTAAGGTATGTGAAAGGTACCAAGGGATTTGGGATTTTATATTCTACAAAAAATGAATTTAAGTTGATAAGTTATACTGATAGTGATTGCGCTGGAAGTATAAATGATAGGAAGAGCACTTTTAGATATGTATTTCATATGGGATCAGGTGCAATTTCATGGGCATCCAAGAAGCAACCTATTATTGCTCAATCTATAGTAGAGGCTGAATATATAGCAGCAAATGTAGCAACATGTCAAGCTATTTGGTTAAGAAGGATCTTGACAGATTTGAATGAAAGGCAAGAGGATGGAACTACAATTTAGTGTGACAACATATATTAAATTGCATTGTCCAAGAATCTAGTCTTCCATGATAGAAGTAAGCATATTGAAATTAGATATCACTTCATTAGAGAGTTGGTGGAGAATAGGGATATCAAAATGGAATTTTGTAAGTCTGAGTAGCAGCTAGCAGACATTTTCATGGAGCCATTAGCCATTGGAAGTTTTGTACACCTAAGAGAGTGTCTTAGTGTAGTTTATCTAGATCAGCAGTGATCCTTGCTTATTTGGCTTGGGACAAAGGAGTAGTTTTGGAATATTAAATGCATATTATTATTTTTCCTTGGAGCCAAATGCCCACTTACCATCCTTGACAACTTGCACAATAGTCATAAACAATGAATGTGGTAGGTGAGTTTTAAAATCTGAAAAGAGGGGGGAAATGTTTTTGGAAGCATGAAAAATGGAATGATTAGATTCATTCAACTAGACAGAGAGAAGTTGAAGAGAATAGAAGAGTAGAGAAAGAAGAAAGGAAGTGATCAGCAAATTAGTTGTTGCAGAGACAGAAGGAATCGTTGTCGTGCCTACTATTGCACGTGTTTCTACCTATCATTCTATAAGTTCATAGTTTATTGTTTGATTCGACTTGTGAAGTAGTGATTGCTTCAGGCATTATTGTGGGCAGCCATTAGAGTTGCAAATTCAAAGTTTTAAGTTTTCTATGAGTTTGAAGTTCTTAGGGTTATTTTATGGTTTTTTTGGTTGAAGCCGAATGCTCCCAAATTTTGTAATGATTTAATCAAAGTTGAATAGAAAGTAGTAGGCATACTTGAATCCATTGCTCTTCCCTTATTTGTTGCATTTAAGAATATTATTGTTGAGTGTTTCAAGCTTTGGGTCTTTGGTTTTAATGGTGAAAATATTCACATCATAAGTTTGCACTCGATCTTGTCTTTGTTTGAAGTTTTTATCTTTGCAATTTTTGTCGAGCTTATTCGGCACCTTCTTCTACCGAGATCCACCCTACAGTGGTGACCGAGCTCACTTGGCATCCATTGGTACCTAGTTGTTCTTCTTCTACCAAGCTCCACCCTCCTATGGCTACTAAGTTCACTTGGCATCCACACTACCAAGTTAACTTGGCATCCGTTAGTGCTGAGTTGTTCTTCATTTGCTGAGTTCACTTAGCACTCTCCTACCACTCGGTTTATTAAGGTGTCAAGAAAAATTGGCACTCAGCAATAGTTAGTGCTGAGTGAAAATTAATGTTGTCTTTTTAATTTATTCACTCACATTATGTCGAATGGTTCAAATGTTGTGTCTATGATCTGATGTGCATATGTTTTTGTGTTTAGTAAATGTGAGAAGAATCAAATAACTCACTATTATTCACCACTCTATTCCTCCAAGATCTTCCCACATGAATTCCATTTTGAGGCTTGAAATTTGACCTTGGATAAAAGCTTAAATAATCTTTTAATAAGTTTTACGGAGGTATTTTGTTAAGCATTTCTCATGCATTGTCTCTGGTTTGGTGTAGAACTCATGCACATTCTCTCCTTCACTTGCACTATATCAAACAACTCTCATGTTTTGCCTATGGTCTTCTCTACCCGTAGGATGAAATGTGGAGAGAAACTATTGAAACTACTCCCATGCCTTGACTATGGCTTTCAATTCATATGCCTTGGCTATATTGATCTCCTCTGCTTGTCGGCTGGAAGACTTGGATGGATGGCTGGTCCAAAAATCCATGCATTCCTCTTATGATCAGGTTGATCAATAAATATTTTATCAAATAATTATTGCGCCTTCTTTTCTGTGTCAGATCAAGGTGTCACAAACTCCAAACTCTCCTCATGCAGTGAATTCAAATGATGGGGTTATGAGATAATGCAAGATGGAGATTGAAGCTTTATCACCCGTACCATCACAATGTTCAAACTCTCATGTTCATGATCTTCAATTACATATAAATTTCAAATCCTTGAGTGACACACGCTATGTGTGAAATACTAGTTTCAAGGTTGAATGCTTTGTGATGATTCACCTTTTGATTCACATCCTTTATTAACTTGATCAAATAGGTTAATAACTATTTTCAGAGCATGTGATTTGAGTTTCAATCTTAACTCCTTTTTTTTTAGAGGTTAATGGTAAAGGATTGGGGAGAAAATGCATGTTTTGGAAACTTATCTTACCCTTTAGGTGAAGAGGTTAAGGTTTCATGGTGAAATATATGTTTTGGAGCTCAAACCTTTACCTTCTAGAAGAGGTTAATGGTTAATGGTTTAATTGCAAATACATATTTTAGAGTATTTCATTGACCTTTGATAACTTGACACTTAGGAAGCAAAATTACAAAATTTGAAAGGTAGAACATAGCTAGGAAGAAGCTGAAGGCATTTGAAGGATGAAAATGACTTAAAACTTGAGAATAGGTGATCATTGCAATACTCAAGCAAATTTTGATACTTGGGTAACACAAGGAATAGAGTGAAATTATTTATATGTAGCTTTGCCTTTGTGCAGGGCATGAAACTTGTGGGAACCCTATACCCACCCAAAAAAGTGAAGTAAACAAACTCCATCATTTACTTTCTAAACTCTTGTGTGCTTTGGAAGTTGCAAAAGAATAAAGCAATATTTGGAAAGTGGCAATGAGGATAAGTAGGTAGCTTACACTATTATTAATTTACATTTTCTTTTAGACAAATCATTTATAGTGTTCCATATTTTGATAAATTATTTGGAATTGTGATTTTGTCCTTTATAATATGTTTTTTAAAGTTTTTTGTAAATGGTTATAGGGATTGTGCTTCAGATTATTTGTGAATTATAATTTATTAATATATTTTTATAATTGAGTTATATTATTTTAATCTAAAAAATTGTGTTATCATACCTTTGTACTTTTTTTTAGATTATTTTATTTTAGTATTATATATATATATATATATATATATATATATATATATATATATATATATATATATATATATATATATATATATATATATATATATATATATATATATATATATATATATATATATATATATATATATATATATATATATATATATATATATATATATATATATATATATATATATATAATAGTAAAATAAAATAATCTAAAAAATATAAGATTTGTCTTTAATTGAAAATATTGTATTTAAATAATTATGTTTTGGAATTATATTTTTCTTTTTAAAGTGTTTTAATAAAAACATGTGTTCAATTATGAGGACTATTGTTGTATTTCCTTATTTAAAAGTTATGTATTTGATAATTTCTTTTTATGAAAATTGATTATATTATTATTTGATTGTACTAAACTCTATCTCTATTTATAGTATTTTATATTTTTTATGAAATTTTCTTAAAATATTGATTTATAAAATTTAGATTGATAAATTAAATAATTTTAAAATTATATTTTTTCTTTAGAACCTTCTTTGTACAAAGATTCAAAATATGTTATTCTTAGTAATGTAATTCTCAAGACTCAGATGTGAGAGACAGAGATGTGTTGGATATAATTGTTCAAATTGTGTATTGTCTTTGATGTCACACAAATGTAATATTAGTCATCAGATAGTGCCTACTAAGCTCAGAAGATTAGCAAGGCAAAGGACAGTGTCTATTGGGCTCAGAAGGTTAGCAAGGCAAAGGACAGTGTCTACCAAGCTTAGGTGGTCAGCAAGCCAAAAGGAAAGAGTCTAGTGAGCTCACTCGATCATCAAAGGAAATGTGGCAGAAATAGTTCTTACCAAGCTCAATCAGTCATCAAAGGAAATGTGGTAGAAATAGTTCTTACCGAGCTCACTCGATCATCAAAGGAAATGTGGCAGAAATAGTTCTTACCAAGCTCACTCGATCATCAAAGGGAATGTGGAAAAAGTAATTCCTATCAAGCTCTCATGAAGGAATTCAGTTCTTACTAAGTAAACTTGGCAGCCAAAGGACTTTACAGATATTGCAATATTAACTGAGTCAAGAAGGTTAACTCAAGAAATTTCTAGAAGCAGTATCTACCGAGCAAGGTCGGCCAGTAAAGGATCTCATTGTTTTATGAAATAATGTTTATTTGTTTAAGAGTAATATATGTAGCCAACTGATGTATGGTTTATTGGTAAATGTAACATATAAATGGTCCAACTTGACAATCTAAATGGTATAAGTAAGAGGTCAATTTACGAATTCTAAGTGTGTGGAAGTGTGTGGAATTAATGTGATATGAAGACTAATTATTGTGGAAGCAAATTTGGAGAATGATCAGAGATCATTGAGGAGCAACAGAGCCATATTTGATCAAGGAAGATCTAATGATGTTGAATGGAGAGCTCTAGCCAACAAATTCAATTGCATCTTGTTTAAGTCAATTCATTGTTGCTTTCTAACCATTGAAGCAGTGATTTCAAATCTCTTAATAGAGTTGGTTTAACAACCATTTTGTAAATCCTCTAACAAGGTGATAGTTCAATTGAATTTTTCTAAAGACCTCTAGTAAGGCCACTCCTAATAGGGTGATTAAATCCTCTAACAAGGTCACACCTAACAGTGTGTATTGTAACCTTTAATAGGGTTGGTTCCTAACAGAGCTCAGTTTAGAAGAGTGAAAAATTGGTGACTAGTTACTTGGTTTTCACATTTCCACATTAAATCTGGTGTCTCTTGTGTTCATTTTGTTTTTAGTTACATAAATGAATGCTTGAAAAATAAGTAATAATTTAATTTACTGAGTTACAACATTTGTTTACCGAGTATCAGCAGTAACTAGATCTTTAAGACATCTAAGGGATCTGTGGATTAATTTTGTAAGTAACTGACTCACCCCCCGCCCCCCCCCCCCCCCCCCCCCCCCTCTCAGTTACTCTATCTTTATCCCAACAATTTGTATCAGAGCATTCTGTGCTTATAGGAAAATATTTCAAGGATCTAAGTTAAAGATCAGGATGTCTTACAAAAGGGAAATTCCAAGACTTAATAGGGACAACTTCTCAACATGGCAAGGATTGATGAGGCTTTATCTGGCTTCTATTGGTGATACAGGGCTAAAGTACCTTAATGAAAAATATGAAGAACCTTCTAGTACATTATTTGTCAAGATATTTCTAAAAATAAGACTCACAATAACATGATGATAGATATAGCATCTGCTCTAAGCTATGAAGAATTTGATGACATCAAGAATTACAAAACTGCCTTTGAAATGTGGAACAAGTTGAAAGAAATCTATGGAGGAGTTGATAATGTGAGAAGAGCTAAAGCAGAAAGTTTGAGAGGAAAATTTGATCAAATGAGGATGAGAGAGGATGAAAACATTGCAAAGTATGTTGAAAGAGTTAAAGCATATATTAGTGCAATCATAGCATTTGGAGGAGACATCAGTGAGGAGATAGTTAGAAGTAAAGTTCTTAGAAGTCTATTTCCCATTTATGCAATTAGAGTCTCTACAAATAAAGAAAGAAGATGTGAGGCAAATCATAAAATAAATTTAGAGGTCATAGTTGGAAGATTGACTGCATTTGAGGTAGACAACTATGACAATTATGTTCCAGCTGCCAAGAACGTTGAATTAGCATTTGAAGCCAAGCTTTCACTCAAAGAAAAAGGGAAAAAGATAAAGGATCCACAATTAGACAATGATGAAGAATCAAAAAAAAGTTTAGACAATGATCGTGAAGTGGTTGAAGCTCTACTAGAAAGAAAATATTCAAGAGGCAAAGGTAAGGTTCCTCTAATGTGCTTTTCTTGTGAAGAAATTGGACATATTGCTGCTAGGTGCCCAAATAAGAAAAAAAAAGATGAGAAGAAAGGTCACAAGTACAATGGAAAGAAAGACTTCAAATAATTCAAGGATAAAGGTAAGAAAACATGTTTTATGGCTAAAGATTCTAATGATTCTGATGATGAAGAAGAAGATGAAACTATCTACATTGCTGTGAAAGATGAGTTTGATAATGAGGAGGAAATGACACTCATTTCTCATATGAGTAAAAATGATACATGGATCATAGATAGTGGTTCTCATCATATGATAGGTGATAAAACTAAGTTTGAATACTTTGAAGACTATGATAGTGGCAGTGTAAGATTTGGTAACAATGAACCTTACTGTATAAGAGGAAAAGGAAGAATCTCACTAAGCAAGGAACTTGTATGTGACAATGCATATTGGGTAGAAGGACTAAAGCATAATTTGTTGAGTGTGGGAAAACTAGTCAATAATGGATTCAAAGTAGAATTTATGCATGGAAAAGAAAGATTGTTGGATGGCAAAGGAAAACTAATTGGATCAAGCACTCAAACAAAAGGTAACTTATTTTATCTTGAACTTGGTGAATGTTCATGTTTCATTGTTCAAATTGAATAAATTTGGTTATAGAATAGGAGGTTATGTCATGTAAACTTTGAAAACTTAATAAAAATTAGTAAATTTAGGAAAGTAAGAGGTATTCCTAACATAAAGAAACCTGAGGTTGGTCTGTGCAAGAATTGTCAAATTGGTACAATGGGAAAGACTAGTTTTAAAAGCAAGAACTATCAAATTGAAGAAGCTTTAGAAATTGTGCATACTGATTTGTGTGGACCTATTGGCATTCAAAGTTATACAGGTGAAAAAAAAATTATTTTTTTTGTTGATGATTATTCAAGAATGATGACTGTCATGTACCTAAGCGATAAATAAGAAGCATTTAAAAAATTCAAATGGTATTTGGCTAGAGTAGAAAAGGAAATAGGCAAAAGACTAAAATGCTTAAGGTCTGACAGAGGTGGTGAATTAATTTCACATGAGTTGAATAACTTTTGCATTGAATGGGGAATCAAAAGACAAGTTTCAGCACCTGGAACTCCTGACCAAAATGGAATAGCAGAAAGAAGGAATAGATCTATCATGGATTGTGCAAGAACCTTAATGATTGAGAAAGGCATTTCTATCAAATACTAGAAGGAATCTATCAGCACTGTAGTTCATACCTTGAACCGAGTATAGCTGAAAAAGAACTCATTCAAAACACCCTATGAGTTGTGGTATGACTACAAAGCCAATGTAAGCTATCTAAAAGTATTTGGAAGCAAATGTTACATTTTGAAAGAATCTAGAAAAGGTAAATTTGATGTAAAAAGTGATGAAGGAATATTTTTGGGATACTCTTGCAAAATCAAAGCATATAGATGTTTGAACTTATCTACTCACAAAGTCATAGAAAGTGCACATGTGAAAGTTGATGAGTTTGCAGAAAGAACAGAAGAAGAAAGAAAAAAGGAACATGAAGACTACAGAAGATTTGCTTACATTTAACCTGATACAATGCAAATTATACATATTAATCAAGAATTCTCAACTCCAGAGTCTTCATTAACCGAGTCACAAGAAGTTCAAACTGAGTCAATACCTACAGAGTTGCAAGAACTCGAGTTGTAAACAAAAGCTACTGAATTAGCATCTACCAAGCCCGAGCAACTAGAATCAGAATTAGAAGGATAAAAATGCAAGCCATTCAAAAGGAAAGGAGCTCGTGTTAGCCAAGTATGTCAGAAGGCATCATGCACTAGATCAGATCATTGGAGATAAATAAGAAGGAACAATGACAAGAAGTAAGTTGAAAGGCACTTTTTTACTTGTTGATTTTGAACCTAGAAATGTCAAAGATGCACTAGAGAATGAGAGTTGGATTGAAGCTATGAATGAAGAGATAGAACAGATAGAGAAAAACAAAACATGGACTCTTGTACCTAGACCCAAAGACAAGAATGTGATTGGAACAAAGTGGGTATTCAAAAAAAAGCTAAACAAAGATGGTAAGATATCGAGGAACAAAGCTAGACTGGTATGCAAAGGATATTCACAAGAAGAAGGCATAGACTATGGATAAAATTTTTCTCCTATTGCAAGACTGGAAGGTGTCAGAACCTTACTTGTATATGTTGCATTCAAAGGATTCAAAGTTTATCAGATGGATGTTAAGTCAGCATTTCTTAATGGCATATTGGATGAAGAGGTTTACATTGAATAGCCTGAAGGTTTTGTTGATCCAGACAAGAAGGATATGGTTTGCAAACTGCATAAATCACTATATGGTCTGAAACAAGCCCCTAGAGCATGGTATGAAAAATTACATAACTATCTTATTCATATTGGTTTTCAAAGAACTAATGACAACATTAGTTTTTACATAAAGGAAGCATCAGATAATAAGATTGTCTGGCAAAAATATTTTTAGATGATACTTTGTTCACAGGAAATGATGATCTTTGCAAAGAATTTTTAGAAGAAATGAACAAGGAATTTGAAATATCAATGTTTGGCGAAATCAAATTCTTTTTTGGTCTTCAAATTCAACAGAACAAGAATGGCATCTACATCACTCAATCTAAATACATCAAGGAGATACTAAAAAGTTTGGTATGGAAGATTGCAAATTAGTTGGGACTCCTATGTGTACTGGATTAAAACTTACCAAGGATGATGAATCAAAAGAAGTGGATCAGACATTGTATAGATCTATGATTGGAAAGTTGCAATATGTAGTACACACAAGACCAAACATTGCCCTTGCAATAGGAATTGTAGCAAGATTCTCAACAAAACTAAAAGAAAATTACATGATGGCAATCAAAAGGACCATGAGATACTTAAAAGGAATTAAAGAATATGGATTATGGTATAAACTTGGAGGAAATCTAGATTTAAAGGTGTTCACTAATGCAGATTGGGAAAGAAATGTTGATGAAAAAAAGAGCACAAGTGGAGGAGCTTTATTTCTTGGAAAAAGGTTGGTTTCTTAGACAAGCAAAAAGCAGAATTGTACATCTCAATCCATAGAAAAGGCTGAATATGTTGTAGCAATAGTAAATTGCTCAAACATTGTGTGGTTTAAACAATTATTGGAAGGTATGAAGAAAGAAATCAAAGAACCTATTTATTATGTTTTGTGATAATACAAGTGCAATTAACATCTTCAAGAATCCAGTGATGCATTCAAAAACCAAGCATATTGCCATTAAGTATCACTTTGTTATAGAATTGGTGCAAGAAAAAGAAATAAGATTGGAATATGTCCATACAAAGGAATAAATTGCTAACATATTCACAAAGCCTTTACCTAAGGATGCATTCTTGTATCTAAGAGGTAAGTTAGGGGTCATTCCCCTATCTGAAGCTCACTAAAATATAGTTTTAGTGATGCATCAACATCAACACAATTGAAAATCTATCAGTTGATGCAGCAAACCAATGAAGAAATTTCATATGAATCAGTACATCAGGTACAATGCTATTCAATTGTTTTGAGTTGTCTTTGGCATGTGTTGTCAAAGAGGGAGAGTATACTGTCATATCTTTCTAAAATTTGAAATATATATATAATTTTTGAATAAGAGGGTAAGATTATTATGAAAGAGGGAGTTTGCTATATTCGAAAAACAAAGTGAAGTATTCTATTAGTAAAAGGCTTGTTTTCAAATTTCATTCTGCTATGACATGTTGTGTTGCCATCAATGTCAAAGAGGGAGATTGTTGGATACAATTTTTCAAATTGTGTATTGTCTTTGATGTCACACAAATGTCATATCAGTCATTAGATAGTGTCTACCAAACTTATAAGATCAGCAAGGCAAATGACAGTGTCTACCAAGCTTAGATGGTCAGCAAGGAAAAAGGAAAAAATCTACCAAGCTCACTCGGTCATCAAAAGAAATGTGACAAAAATAGTTCTTACCAATCTCACTCGGTCATCAAAGGAAATGTGGCAAAAATAGTTCTTACCGAGCTCATTTGATCATCAAAAGAAATGTGGCAGAAATAGTTCTTGCCGAGCTCAGTCGATCATCAAACAGAATGTGGTAGAAGTAGTTCCTACCAAGATCTCATGAAGGAATTCAGTTCTTACCAAGTAAACTCGGCAGCCAAAGGACTTTAAAGATATTGTAATATTAACCGAGTCAAGAAGGTTAACTCAAGAAATTTCTAGAAGCAGTATCTATCGAGCAGGGTTGGCTAGTAAAGGATCTAATTGTTTTATGAAATAATGTTTATTTTTTTAAGAGTCATATCTATAGTCTACTGATGTATGGTTTATTGGTAAATGTAACATGTAAATGGGTCGACTTGAAAATTTGAATGGTATAAGTAAGAGGTCAAGTTAAAAATTCTAAGTGTGTGGAAGTGTGTGGAATTAATGTGATATGAAGATTGATTATTGTGGAAGCGAATTTGGAGAATGATCAGAGATCATTGAGGACCAACAAAGCCATATTTGATCAAGGAGGATCTAATGATGTTGAACAAAGACCTATAGCTAACAAATTCAGCTGCATCTTGTTCAGGTCAATTCATTGTTTCTTTCTAACCATTGTAGCAGTGATTTCAAATCTCTTAACAAAGTTGGTTTAACAAACATTTTGTAAATCCTCTAACAAAGTGACAGTTTAGTTGAATTGTTATAAAGACTACTAGAAAAGCCACTCCTAATAGGGTGATTAAATCCTCTAACAGGGTCACACCTAATAGTGTGTATTGTAACTTTTAACAGGGTTGGCTCCTAATAGAGCTCACTTCAGAATAGTGAAAAATTGGTGACTAGTTACTTGGTGGTATTTCTCATATTGGGTTTCCACGTTAAATCTGGTGTCTCTTGTGTTCATTTTGTTTTCAATTACATACATGAATGATTGAAAAATAATTAATAATTTAATTTACCGAGTTACAACATTTCTTTAGTGAGTATTAATAGTAACTAGATCTTTAAGAAATCTAAGGGATTTGCAAATTAATTTTGTAAGTAACTAATTCACCCCCCCCTCTCAATTACTCTATCTTTATCCCAACAAGATGTAGTTTCCTCCTTTACTAGAGGGGGAAGAGGGATCTCATTTTCTAGCTTCACTATATCACATATTATGGTTTCCTTTGCAGGTATGATATTGTTGCTATAGATTTCCATGAGAAAGTCATGAAGTAATAGAGCATATACCTTCATCATCCACACAAACTTTGGAACATCCACCTCCTCAATCTTCAAGTGGTAAATTTGGTCAAACTCTCATACCAAAGAAGCCTTAGATATTTTCATGAAGAATTACTTGATGATCGCAAGGGCTTTCTCAATTCCATCTGCAAAAGATGGGTGGGGTGTTGGTTTGTCTTTGGAGCAAGAATAAACATCATTTTCCAAGCAAGATAGAAAGATGAGCGAGCATATCCACCCACTTTACATCAGCTCCAAAAAACCTATCGTCCATACTCTTACATTGGCTTTGGTTTAGTGTTTACTTTTAAGCATTGTGCTCAAATCAAATGTTTCATTTTTCTCTATGCTTAAATTTTTATTGAACATTTCTATTTAATTATAATAGTTTTGGGAAAAGTTTTGCTAATAAGGAACATCGTGTTCTCCTTAAATCATTTGAGAATTATTGTTATGTATAACTTTTTTTTAATCTACTTGTTCTATTATAAATTGTGCTTTAAACCTTTTAAGAAAATAGAAATATATAGTTGTTAAAAGTTGGTTATTTATGAGATTATTGAGAAATCATAGTACTTTTAGTATAATGTTTTCATTTTTAACAAAAAGAAATATGTATTATCAAATTAATTTTTTTTTTTCTAGTGAAGCATTATATTTATATTAATAATATCAAGTTTAAAATAGCTCCTGGAGAAAAGAACCAGAAAGGTAAAACTTTGATCATTGCCTAATACAAAAAAGATGTATAAGAAGAAATACTCCATCAAGAGAGTATCTCTCAACACTAATCAATCTTGGCCTAGAGATTCCCAAATTGAGAATATAATGATTACAAAGAGCCTAAAACTCATAGAATACAATTCATTTTTTTGTGTTATAGACAAAAGCAAGAGCCTAGCCAAAAACTATCATAAAGATTACCATCACTATTTTACATCCAAAAGTCCAATTGAGACCATGATATTGGAAAGCCATCTGATGCAAGTGCAATCCAAGACCCTGACCTACATACAATATCTCAAAAGAACAAGTGAGATCCATAAAATACAAAACATGGGAAATCATAGAGAACTCAAGATTTACTGTCAAATAAAATATGAGAAGGACTCGATCTTATTCTAAACATATTCTATTATCACAATATTAACCAAGTTGGGGAGATCAAGGAGGTTAAGTGGGGAAAGTAAAGAGATAATATAAACCTCATTAGTACCCAAATAAGCCAAACAATTAGCTAAAAGAGTGCCTTCTATATAAGCACGCATGATGTAACATTCAGAGATTGAATCAAGAAGAGACCATACATGATGTAATATATATTGTATGGACCAATTATATACATGATGTTTAATGCATGCATTAATAATAATAGATGAATCGCCTTCAACATGTAACATAGATATAGAAAGTGATTTTGTAAGTTCCAAACCAAAAATCAAGGCCAAGGCCTCAGCTTTGTTATTAGTACACTAAGGGAGAGAAGATGATTTTGCTACAATCACATGACCTTTAAAATCTCTAATGACTATGCCATAGCTAAAGTTGCCTGGATTTCTTCTAGAGGCCCCATCAAAATTAAGTTTGAAATAACCCTCCCTTGGAGGAATCCACTTGGTTTGTGTTCCAATAAGAGAAATCTTGGATGGACACAATGGGGTAGGAAGATGAGGAAAAAGAAAACCCTTCCATCAATGGATAATATAGCCATACCAAGGAGAAAAAACATGTTTACCCTTATATTTACTTACTGAAGCATTAACAAGCTCAACAATTGATCTCTCTAATCCTTCCAAAAATTGAGGAATTGGAGATGATGTCTGTTTAAAAATTATCTTGTTTCTTTCCCACCAAATTGCCCATACTATAGATGTAGGGATGCACTTCCAAAGACATGAAAATATTGTTTAGAGTATAATATTGGCCATGCTTGAAATAAATCCCATAGAGAATTAGGTAATGGCATATGGAAATTTAGCTTATTAAGGACAAAATGGCAAAAATATTGGGCAAAAAGGCAGTTTAAGAGGAGGCAATGTGTTGTTTCTATAACTTGCAGACAAATCACATAGTTAGAGGGATCATAAATGTTCAATCTATGAAGAGGATCACTAGTTAAAATTCAGTTCTTTAGTGCAAGCCATGCAAAGCATCCTGCTCTTTGCAGAACTATGCTATTCTAGCAAAATTCAAAACCACAATATGTCTAATTAAACTAGTTGTGTTGGAGAGCCAGGTATCCTAGTCTAATAGAGTATTACCATCTCTATCTAGAATCCAAAAGAGGTAATTTGGTTGATTAGACATATATAAAAAAATCCATATTAGCTAGTACTTGTTTGAAAGAAGCAACCTAGTTGTGGGATATAGGAAGAATTGAGGAGTCTTGCCAAATGACTAGTCCTATGAATCTATGAGTAGCTAAGACATAAGTAGAAAAAGATGTTCTCCAAGCTTGAATCACTATGTTTAAAAAATCCTTTAAAGGAATCTATAGTGGCAAGTGGGGGGGGGGGGGGGGGGGTGGAGTGGGGAGGGGGGGGCCCAATCCATGAATCAAACCAAAAATTGACACTATCCTCGTTGTTCACTTGCCATGATATGAATGAAGTAATAACTTCTCAAGAAGCCACCATGAAATGCCAAATGACAAACCCCTTTGATGGGTCTAGCATAGTAAGAACTCTAGAGGGTTCCAAATTATCTAAATATTTCTCATGTATTATTAAATTGTTTATAAATCCTAATCTTTAATTTTTATGTGTCTTTCTATGTGACTAAATATGAAAATTTTATTTAGATTTATCAGGGTAAAATATAAATCTTTATTTTTACATCAAAGTTTGGTTGAATATAGTTTTTAAAAATTAGTTAAAAAGAATCTATTTTTTTATGATTTTAGTAGAAATATAAATCTATAATTTTAAAAAGAAATAATTGTGTCTGATTATCAATTCTTTCTTTACAAATCATAATGATTTATCTTAACTAAATTTTAATTTACTTTTTAACAATACAAAAAAGTATAAATGTTTTTGTTTATTTATGGAGCACTGGACTTTTACTAAATCCTAAATCATAAACCCTAAACCAATACAATGAGATTTTTTCTGAGATATGAAACTCACATTGTAATATATCCACTATTGTTAGCACTAGTTATTAGTGTTAGCTTTGCATGAGTAGAACCTACAAAGAAGTGTCATATTTAAACAACAAGTCTAACTATAATATTTGCCCCAATTTCTAACCTCAAATCTCAAGAACATCTCCAATCAAATTTTCTCACCCTTCATTATTATACTAATCTCTAGTAATTGCACTATTCTCTCAACACTATAAGGTTTTATTTATCCCATTTTAGCCATCCATATATAAATGAGTGTAGTCCCTACACTAACACTATGAAAATTTCAAGTCATTACTTTTTAACTAATGTATATAATATCAAATAGTCAGTCAATATCATTGGATAGTGAATTTTCGTTATTTAATATGCATAAACCTTTATTTTATTTTATTTTAAATGAATATTGATTTCAAAATGCTCTATTAAATTCTTATTACCACTATCTTTAAACTACTGCACAATCAATTAACACAAGTTCTAAAAGCAAATATGTTGTCAAAGGGCCTTTGGCTTATTGGTGAAGTTGAAAGGTTCACAAAGATCCCACTAGGGACCAAGTCTTGCTAAGTGTAAGGATCATACCCCTATTGTATTTCCCCTATAAAAAATTATTAAAATTACTTCATTTAAGTAAAATATACTTAACCTTTTAGTAATCCACATGTTATTTTATTTTATTTTTTCTCCCATTGCTTTCCAAGAACATGTTTTCTTCTTATTCAAAATATTCTTTTTAAATCCAATTTGGTGCTAAATTCTCCCTACCCACTCTTATAGTTTCTCAATTATATTTATATATTCTTAGAGTGACCTTCCACTAAGTAATTGATTACTGTAGTTTTGTTATTGAAATCAATAATGGATAATACATTTAAACTTGATTATATTAATTAATTGTATTAATTTAACTAACTATATTTATATAGTAAATATTAATTGCGTATGCATTAATATTTTTATCAACATGGTTCATTATTAAAATTTATTATTAATATTAATATTATTATATTGATAATATTATTAATTATTCTATTAATTAATAAATAAAAATTAATTATATTGATTAATAATTTTATGGAGGAATTGCTTATTGATCACAAATTGGTTTTGACAAGTGAGTTTCTATATACTTAAGTCATTTACTTAGTTCATGCTAAGCACATGCATAAGATATTGCATGTCAAGTCCATAGTGCATGCTGAGTTGCTCATATATTGAGTCACTCAAGTGGTGAACAGATAGTGTATGCTAAGTGATACAAGAGTTGAGTAAGCAGTGCATGCCAAGTGATATAGATGCTGAGTCACAATATAGAAATTAGTACATGCCAACAATTATGAAGTGAAATTCCATTACAGAATCAGTTAAAATAGAATAGAGGAAGGGAATAGTATACAATAGAGAGACATCTAATCAAGAAGGATCAAGAATATTTCAATTTAGAGGTGATCTATCATGAAGAAACCAAGTGCTAACCACAGGATCAATGCTAAGTCATTCTAATAGGTGAATCAGTTAAATCTCTTAAGAAAGTAGTCCTAATAGGATGTACCAAAATCCTTTAATAGGGTCTTACTTAATTGTGAGTAAAAGTCCTTTAGTAAGGAACACTTCTAACGGGTGTTGAAATTCTTTAATAGCGTAAGACCTAACAATATTTGTAAGCCTTTAACAAAGAAAACCTTTCATGGGGTAGATCATGTTTCATGATCATAAATTGTAACCTTTATTAGATCATAGTACTTTCAATTGAAACTGCCAAAGTACTTTCGATCGAAACTATGGAAGGTTTGTTAATTGTGCAGTTAAACTGCCCATAGTTTCAATAGAAACTAAGTGATTTAGTTTCTATCAAAAGTCCAAATTTTTTTTTGATAGAAACTAAGTTTCTATCGAAACTAGCTAGATAGAAGGTTATATCAATAGTTTGAAGTTTTTTCAGTGATTTCCTTTCTTTGGAGCTGAATTACTAGGTTCAAGTGGAGCACCGAAGACCTAAAATTTTGCATGACTGAAGTACTCTGAACTAGCTTTCTAATGATTATGAATTTGGTTCTTTTCAATTTTTTTAGGTATATATTTTTTAACTTGAATTGAATATATTTTTATTATAAAAAATAAATTGAGATATTCGTCGCTCATGGAAAAATAGTAAATTAAAAAAAAAATTGAAAAATAAGTACAGTCTCCATATTTGAGTCACCTTTCAATCAATTTTTTTTTGAAATTTGGTAAATATATAATAAGTTACATGTGTTAAAAGCCACGTATGTCTAAATTAGTGTTATGCCAACTTTAAACTACAATAAAATATGAAATACTAACAATAAAGATATAAGACCAACTCTATGATTTAGGTATGGATGTTAACAAACTAAATTCGAAAGAATCACATTGATATCTATTCTAGAAAAAAAGTTGTGTGTCAAAAATAGTGTCACTCTTTAAAAATCAGGTTTCTGATATCACCAATTTTCATAGGAGAAAAAATAATTCAATAAATTCAATTTTAAAAAAATTAAAATAAACATATTTATAATCTAGACACAAAATCCTAAAAGACTCTAGTTTACTTCATCTTCAAATTCCTAACCGTTAAATGGGAATTTGCATTTGAAAGTGAAAGTTTTCTTGAAAGTTTAAAGTTTAGTGTCAGGTGAGCCCACAATAGTTGAATGCAAATCTAAACCCATGAGGTCATCAGATAGACAAACAAAGGTAAAGTACAATGGAAACTCTTAGAACCAAGATTATAATACAAGATATAGGTGTCATTATTTTCAAGAGTATGGATATGTTCCTAAGAATTGTATTAGGGCACACTTTCGAAGTGACTACAAAATGTGGTTAAGTCAAACCACATGTTTTAGTTTTTTGAAGATTGATCACATTAGTCACTATTGTTTAATAAAGTCAAAGGCACCAAGTTGTGAGTTCAATAATATTAAAGGAAAAGGAATGACAATGTTGAAAATGTCAGAAATGAAATGAACAAGACATGGAAGAGAAAGGAGGATTGTTGCACATCAAGTGGAGAAGGAATCATTTCACCCAATGGGCCAGGTGATCACACCTCATCAAACTAAGAAATCAAGAGGTATGTGGGACTGATATTCATAAGTTATATCATAAATTAGTTCCAAAATAATTTACTACTGACAAGTCTACATAAGCATGAATAAAGATGCAAGATGTTATTAGTTTTTCATGTTATTTCCGAGCATGAAAAGTTTCCTATGATTTTTGAGTGAAATGCTAGAGGATGCTGAGCTAATACACTGGCTAGTTTATGCCAAGCTTGTAATGTTTGTTGAATGATTGAGAGGACTAATGGATGCTAAGTGAGCCTTAAATTGTTTGATGTTGAGTTTACAATTGTGTAAGCACTCAACATTAATTATAGGTTTTCAAAAGGGAATTTGGTTGATTTTCAACTCATTTTACATCATTTTGAAATCAAGAAAGAGCAAGGAGAGCTAAAGGTGATCAAGAAATTCATTAGAAGTGATTGTAGAAGATTTGAAAAGAAATTCAACACAATTTCATTATATTTAGCAAGGTTATTTTCATGTGTTGAGCTACTCTATTTCTATTTTCAAAAACCCTAGTTTTACAAAATGAAATCGTTCAAAGGGTGTAGAGGGTAAGGAGGTTTTGAATATTCAACTAGTTAGCAATGAGGTCAAAAAACCAATTTTCAAAGCCATACTAGATATTGCATGTAAACAAGACCGCTCTGGTGCATTATCCATGATACCACCAAAAGTTTTAATGATTCAAGATGTCAGAAAATGTTACAACTGTAAGATTGAGAGTATTGGAGACATAGAGATCAGACAAACATATGATAGACTATATGAAAATGGTGTATTAAGGGAAGAATTAAAAATTGTGGAGAAGAAAGGGTTAACTTGTGCCCTAGATTTCCTAAATGGATTAGGATTGTATTAAGAAGGATTCATTATAATTCACTTTGGTTAGACAATGGGCCTATCAAAATAACCAAAAAAATAATCCACAGGGTAATAGGGTATCCAACCCTAGATCAAGCTAAGACTTTAAGGAGTGATTCAAAAGAGGTTATTGAAAAGAATTCAAGAGCAATGTGGAATAAGAGAGAAATGACTATTGACACTATTATAGATCCATTGATAGAATTTGAAGTAAGGGTAATTGCACACAAGTTGTACAAATGAAGAAGATTAAATAGTGTGCCCTATATTGCAGTAGATGTTGGTTATAAGATTGTCAAGAAAGATCACACATATGATCTTGTTGAGCTACAACTACAGTAGTTGATTTAAAATCTAGGAGCAATAAGGAAAATATAGAGTGCTCAATGAAAATTTGGTTCTATTCTGATATGTATCTTCTTTTATGTTCAAAACACATTTCCTACATTTGGCATTGTGGCATGGAAAACAAACAGGTTAGTGGTAGTTCAAATACGCGAGTTTGTTGAACAATTGGGTGAAAATTTTGAATCTATAATGACTAGTTACTTTGAGTACTTTAAGAAATCTATGAAGAAAAGACTAAGGATCCCAGTGTCATTAGTGGAAAAGCATTATGATGATGTTTGTTTCCTAGTTGATGTTGATTATACTTTTGTTCAAGTAGGAACTCCAAGTGTAAGATGGCTAAAGCCATTAGGCTATGAAATAAATTTAGATGAGGCCTCTATAGCAATAACTGCATTACTTGGTGAAAATATAGATAAAGATTCCAAAGCATTTGGTAATTATGAAATGGTCAAATCTAAGATCGCTATGGAACTAAAGACTACCTCTATCATAAAGAAGAAGGAGAAGTTGGTGAAGAAGTTGAAAGAAATATTTGGTGAAGTTGTCAAGTAGGAAGAGGATGAAGAGGAAGAAGAAACCCTAACCCAAGCACCACTTGCATTAACACAAGGAATGGGAGAAGATCAGCAAGAGGAAGAGATAGATGTTACAGAAGGTGCTGAGGGAGATGAAGCTAAGGAAGCACCTACTCCCATTAATCCAAAGAAGAGAAATGCTAAGACTCAACTAGTGATAAGAATGTAGAAGATTGCTAAACCAAGCCAACCCAAACTAGCAACACCTACTACAAGGGCTAGTGTATGTATTACTACAAAAAAAGGAAAAATAAAAGATTCAACCTAAAAAGAAGGAAGGAGGAGTGGAGAAAAGACCAAGGAGGAAACACATTGCACAATATGAATCTGATGAGGAAAGAACAAAATCTAATGACAATAGCTAATTCAAAGTGGTGAGTCACAACCCATCCTCAGAACTAGAAAATCTATGTGAAAATGTTAGAAATAATGTAGATTTATCAAGGTTTTCTCATATTGATTTTGATCATCTTGGTAAATTTGAAAAGAATCAAGCAGAGGAGGCTATATATGCCATGATGGAAAATTTTAATAAAGCCCCACTAGAAATTGGCAACTGAATGCCTAAAATTTTATATGAAAGAGTTGAGAAAAAATGCAATTATTGTTTGAATGTAGAAAGGCATATTTGGGAAAAATCACTTGCACAAGTTATGCCTAAACTTAGCAAGCGACAAATTGCTAAATTATTAAAGAAATATGCTATTAGATTCGTTCCAAAATATAGAGCCTTCAACATACTACAAAATAATATTGAAGATGTTATAAAGAAGATAACTCAAATGTGAAAAATTACATATGGGCTTGCTATAGTAAAAGAAGGAGAACATGAACCCATTGAGGTAAAAGATGATGAAGAAGATGATAACAATGAAGATATAGTTGAGGGAGGCACAAAAATGAATATAGATGGCAAGGAAATAGCTAAGGTAGAGTAGCAAGAAGAACATAATGTACAAGATACAAAATTTCCTAATGTCAGCCCTCAACATATAATAAGTGCAAATATAGAAACAATAATAGTGAAGGATGTTTCTAATCTAATTTCTCAGAACATCAACCCCCTAATAGAGGAAGATCTTAAAAAGATACTTGATCAATCTACACTATAGAAAAAATTATGTGATAATCCTTTATTAGTAAGTGTAGATGAGATTCAAAAATTAGTGACTAACACTACAAGGGAAGAGGTGAAAACACAAGAACTACCTACCATCACCCCTCAAGTCACTCATGTACAACCTTTAGATAAAGTCCAAGAAGCTACACAAATAAAATTTGATACAATTGGAAAGGGCACAATGGAAACCAAAGCCACTATTGAAGAATAGAGTCAAATAGGTTAGATAAATCTATCTAAATCTCCAACACAAGTACATGGTGCAAGTCAAGGCATTGTGGAAAATAAGGACAAGCATGAAGACATTGAATTGTCACCAAAACTAAAGGAGCAAGAAGCCATTCAAGCACTGGTAACTTTACTAGAATATGGTACTCCTTCCAATCATACTCTTTAGATGATAAGCACAGATGCAACACCATTACAAATATCAATGTCAAGTCCAAGTACATCAAAGGAAGAAGAGGTAATTACATATGGAGATGTAAGTCTTGATAATTGATTGTGGTACCAAAGTTTGATTATGAAACAATGACCATTGAGTAGATGGGTATATTACAAGAAGCCCTAGCTAGAAAGAGGTATCAAAAATTTCTTAGAAGGGAGCATAGGTAGATGCAAGAATTGCTAGATATCAAAGACATCTTCCTAGATGCATTTAGTCTACCTACTCTAGATGAAACCAAACCAATAATTGAACAACTAAAAAATATAGTGGAAAAGGTAAATGATGTAGACCTTGATACAAATGCTAAACTATTATAATGGTCTCAAAACAAATTTCAAAGCAAAGTGAATGAGAAAACATCAGGTGACATAGCACTCACACAAGATGCATTGGCAACAAAGGTAGAAAGTGTGAAGAAGGTACTTGAGAACATTTGTACACCAAATTGTGCAACCCCACACTCTTCACACAAGAGACAAGGAATCACATATTGATTTTGAAAAGTCAAATTAATGCATCAAGTGCAAGTTTTCCTATAACTCTAGCCCAAAGTGAGAAACTTTTTGGAACTTTATTGCAAACACAGAGTTAGTAAGCAACATTATCTTCTAAAGAAGCCAACGTAAGGGCCAAACTGATTAGCATCCAAACCACATTGACCCCACACATGGAGATTTTGTGCAAGGAGTTAGGCTATGGAGAAAATCTTATGTAGGAAGATCCCAATCTTTCTACATTATACAACCTAGTCCACCTTGTTGCTAAGCTGGCTATACAAATTAAGTCTTTGGATGTAGCATGTGAAAATTGGGATGTAGCTCTTAAGATTATACTAAATGTCTATAAATATTTCTTGGAAAAACACACTATCAGTGTATAGCCCATTGACATAAGTGTCAAAAAGGGGGAGAAATAAAGAAGTAAAGAACAAGGGGGGAAAAAGTAAGCTTAAGAAAAAGGGCAAGAAAAGAAAAGAAAAGGAGGAGATAGTAAAAACAGAGAGAAAGAGAGTTAAGCTAAAACAAATTAAGAGCATGGGGGAGAAAGAAAAGAATAGCACAAAATAGAATGAAGTGAAAGAGTATCAGTTGAAGCACATCTACTTAGCAGGAGTACAAAATTTTGAATACAGAATAGAGCTATCAACTTAGGGAGAGTTATAAAATTTTGAGGTATAAGTTATTGAAAAAATTTGATGTTTTTGAAATTTCGTATAAAAGCCAAATAAGAGATATTTTATACTCATAAGAATAAGGATATCAATTCATAATCAGGTGTTTTTGACACTCATGTCAAAGGGGGACATTGTTGATCTCAGATTGGTTTTGACAAGTGAGTGTTTATACACTTAGTCATTCACTTAGTTCATGCCAAGCTCAACATGTATAAGATAGTGCATGTTGAGTCCACAGTGAGTTCTGAGTCACTCAAGTGCTAAACAAATAGTGTATATTGAGTGATAAAATAGTTGATTAAGCAGTGCATGCCAAGTGATACAGATGTCGAATCACAATATAGAAATCAATACAAGTTGAGCATTAGAGACTTTAGATGTCGAGTAAGATAGTTTTGTCATAATTGTTTGCAATGGAAAAAATGACTATGTAAACCATCTTTGAGCTGACTTAAAGATTTAATTACAATATTTTGGAGATAAGGATGAATCTTAAGTTGGAATCCCAATGCATTGCATGTACCCAATTAGGAAAAGGGAAGGTTAAATCAATAAAATGGATGAATCACAACTATTGATTCATACCTAACCCTAAGTCACCTAAGTCTTATTAAGGAGGAAAACACCCTAAACTATCTAATGTCCATGGATGAAGTGAAGAGAAAAAAATTTCATGTGCAAATGGAGCACTCAAAGTGGCTAAGGAATTATGAAGTGAAATTGCATTGCAAAATAAGTTAAAAGAGAATAGAGGAAGGGAATAGTATATAATAGAGAGACAATTTATCAAGAAGGATCAAGAATACATTAGTTTAGAGGTGATCTATCATCAAGAAACCAAGTGCTAGCTATAGGATCAATGTTGAGTCATTCTAACAAGTGAATCAGTTAAATCTCTTAATAGAGTAGTCCTAATAGGCTATATTGAAATCCTTTAATAGGGTTCTTACTTAATTGTAAGTAAAAGTCCTTTAACAAGGCACACTTCTAATAGGGTGTTGGAATCCTTTAATAGGGTAAGAAGTAATAGTCTTTGTAAGCATTTAACAAGGAAAACCTTTCATAGGGTAGATCATGTTTCATGATCAAACCTTGTAACCTTCATTGGATACACTTTATTACTGCAGTAGTGAAGATTTATGGGTGACATCCCCACCCTAGTTTTTCCTTCTCATTGGAGGGTTTTTTGGTAATCATATCTGATGTCATAAATGCTTGAATTCTTACTTATTTACATGTATATACTTTCAATGATATTTCAGTTTACTCAATGAATGTATGATATGGATGTGTGGTGAATGTTTTATGAGTTAAAGTTTAAACTACTGATTCACCCCCCAAACCACACCCCCCCCCCCCCCCCCCTCAAAAGTTTACCTTTTCTATTGTAGTTCCAATATTTCTTTTGTTTCTAATTTATTATTATTAGTATAAATTAATTAATAAATATTGATTAAATCTTAGGGCTATGAAAAAAATCATAGATATAGATTTAAAATTGATTATTGATCAACTCAATAAAATAATTGGTTGCCTATGGTATATCTACAAGCCAATGGAGTTGCACAATCTTAAAATGGGATCAATCATCATTTAAGACTTTATCTCCCTTCCTTTAGTGAGTTTATGGTATATGGAATTATTTATGCTTGAATGACTCTATTTCCAACTCTTTGTCTCGATCTAATTAGATTTATGTTTTAGTTTTTTTTGTACAACCCTTGATTGTAGATACACAAGTATCGATTGATGCTACTATTACCAATGCAACATATACAAATGCACAAGAAGGCAATGTTTGGGGGAGGGGGGGTTAAAGATTATAGAGTGATAAATTGATGACATGGATATTGCAATTACCAGTATTGAGGAAGGACATAAATCAATTAGGGTTGCTACAAAGAAGTAGAAGATATGTGCTTCCTACTTGAGGACATTCTTGATGGGTAGCACTATCAGAAAGAGGAAGGGACCTAAAAAAATAATGTCTTAAAAAGGAGGAAGTACCTTAGGAATTATGGATCCAACTTATTAGATGAGATGGTGCACAATGGTGCAAATACATGATGGATATCAACAATGGTGTACAAGTTAATTAGTTGTAGTGAATTATTTCCCAAATAACAAAAAGATGGCTTATCACTTTTATAGATGAAATTTTAGGAAGATCATGGTGGTTCTAATTTAAATTTCATCATAATGACTTAATAATTAAAATAACAAAAGAGTTTGACAAAAACATAGATATTATGGTTCTTCCTATGGTTGTATTCTTTTATGACAACCTTAAGACTATGAGAATATTGGTTGACAACTTTGCATTAACTTTTGCAAATTGACAACATTTTTAGCATCTTTTGCATTTTTTTGCATTTTAAAAAACACCTAGTGACTTATGACTCCAATTTGTCCACATTTAGTCTAGTTAAGACAAAAAAAAAACTTAATGTGTCATTACAAGTTATTGGCTCTATTGGCCATTATTACAGTTTACAATTATTAGCCCTAAGTATTTGTAAAGGACATTTTCATCCCAAATTGGACCCTATGTAAGTAAATCCCATTAAAACCATTTTGGGAACTTCCTTAACAGATTTATAAAAATTTTGGTTCCCTCCTTGTTCATAAAGTGCTTAAAAACCTTGAGTTAAAGGGAGGGTGATCTTGCACCATATTCCCTAGGTTGAAAGAACTCAAGCCCCTTAAGTTATGTATTGCTACAAATCAATATCCTATTTATTCAAATCTTCTTATAATACCCAATTTTCTTCTAATTCAAGTTTTTCCTACAATTTCACTAAATGTTCCCACTAAGTCTTATTCATTATTATTTTTTGCTACTTTGATGCTCAAAATACATTCAATCGTAGGTGTGTATTATTGAGGTAACTAAATTATCCACTCTTTCCATTCTTGGCGCACAATATCTTGAGTTTATTCTATAGCTAGTGATACCTTGTATTTTACCAGATCCACTACATTAAATA
The DNA here is from genome assembly GCA_028749045.1 of Cupressus sempervirens. Classification (NCBI taxonomy): domain Eukaryota; kingdom Viridiplantae; phylum Streptophyta; class Pinopsida; order Cupressales; family Cupressaceae; genus Cupressus; species Cupressus sempervirens. The sequence goes on from CM053786.1 coordinate 814,961,863, forward strand.
TGGGTTAGAGAATCAAATAAAAAATTTCCAGCAAAAAATTAATAAACTAATGGTGTGTTGGAGTCAATGATTGGAGGTTACTTTTAATGGTGCATAGTATGTACCACCCCTATGGCTTTGTTTGTATCTATGGAATTAAAATTATAATTGATAAGAATGTATTCCCCTATATTTAGCCTCCCTCCCCACACCCAAAATCTTGGTGACATGTGGACACTTGGCCTTCTAGCGATGTGTTGGGTGACCACGATAAAAGGTCTTGATCCTGCCTAGTAAAAGTTGGTACTTTGCTGAATTAAGATAAAGTTATATCCAAGATAGAGTTTATAGGATCCATTTTTTATGTAGATGTTGGTACCTAAAGGGAACCTCAGAGTTTCCTTTTCTCTCATCATCATAAGAACATGAGCCCCCTCAAGAAAGGAAATATTTCATGCATTTCTAGAGTTTTTTTTCTGATATTTTGAAATCTACTTTATCTCCTTAATGCATACCTACAAAATGTCTCCCTTTAATCTTCCATTCCTATATTTCCCTCACTAAAGGAAAATACATCTGAAAAATAACTATTTTTTGGTACCTACACTCAATGAAATGAGAGAGATAGCTGACAATGAGAGAGATTTTATTTAAATGGTAAAATACATTAATCTCTATAGGTGTATTGAGTTATAAATGATGACCCATGAGACTATGTGGGATGCTCATGAAAGGGGACTGGCTTCTCTCTCATGTAATTCAATTATATTATGTTATCTGAAATATTCATGATACATATACTCAAAATTACATAGTAGACAACATACAAAATGTAAAGCCATCATAATCATTATGTATGTTTTTTATTACTTACCTCTACTTTATGTTGTTTGTAAAGAACTCTCAATAGAAGCTAGGTTGATGATGTCGATAGTCCATCACATAACTCCACCAAAGGTTACAACATCACGCAAAATATAAACATGAAATTAGCACCAACAATAAGCCTAAATATATCACATCCACCACAAGCATCATATATGAACTAAAAACACTAAAAGGTACATCACAAATTAATAAGATTAAGAATTGATCACATAACTATGCATTTTTATCAAGAAATCAATATTAAATAACATAAGAATTTATCACATAATTGTACATTTCATTCATGTCATTGATCTTCTTCTTCATCCATCTCATTGTCATGATAATTTTACTCATCAATGTCATCACCACCACCAAAATAATTTTCATCATCATCATCATCGTTGTTGTTGTCATCATCATCATTACAATAAAAAATAACATCATCATTGTCATATTCTTCTTCAAAAACTTTTGTATTAGTAACATCATCAACTAACTTTCAATCATTACCATCATTAGCATCATCTTCTTCTTTGGTAACTTCATCTTCCATCACATTATACTTTGTTGACCTTCCTCTTGGATCATGTCTAACAACACATGAATAACCTAGTTTATGTGGAACCTTTGAGTAAAATAGCTACTTGCATTGGCTTGGAAGAACATCAGGCTAGTCCCCTACTAGCTCAAACAACCATGTATATAATCAATGGAAATTCATTTTCATGTTCAATAATGGTTCTATTAGGATCATTTTGATTAAGTTGTAGCCTATACTATTTGAGGTTAATATTCTCTCCTCCTTGATCCATGTGATTTATTGGTCAACTATGTGCCTTTTCATTGTCATAGAATGAGATAAATCAACTATAGTACATAGTCTTTTAATTCTCTTTTCAATGATAAATTATTTTATATATTTAATATATATATTTTATAAGGTATATTATATAGTATAGTATTATATTATATTTTATATCATATATAGGATATATTATTGTATATATTATACATGTTATAGTAAATATTGTAATATATAGTAATTATATAGAATAAATTTAATATATAATACATTTATAGTGTATATTAAATTATAGTATAAATCTAATATGTCCCTCAAGGTCTTAGGACCCTTAGGGACATATGTTGTCATGGAATGGGTCAAAATGGCTCACAGTATATTCTGTGACCCCTTTTGACCCATTCAAACAAATGCAATATGTTCGTAGGAGTCCTAGGACCCCTAGGGACATATGTTGTCATGGAATAGGTTGAAAGGGGTCATAACTTAACATGTGACCCCTTTTGACCCATTACAACAAATATAATATGTTTCTAAGGGTTCTATGCTCCCTAGGGACATATGTTGTGATGGAATGGGTCAAAAGGGGCCACAATATACCATATGACCCCTTTCAACCCATTAGAAAAAATATAATATGTCCCTAGGGGTCCTATGATCCCTAGGGACATATGTTGTCCTATAATTCATTGAAAGGGTTAATAACATACACTATCACCCCTTTTGACACGTTATAACAAATTTAATATGTCCCTAGGGGTTTTACAACCCCGAGGGACATATGTTGTCATGAAATTAGTCAAAAGGGGTCATGGGATTGTTGGAAATATAAGAATAACTGAGAGGGGAGGGATGAATCAGTTACCACTAAAATAAATCCTAGATCCATTAGATATCAATGTAAAACACAAACTTCAATAAAACTACTGATGCTTGAGAAACACACAAACACTCAGTTTACATTAACAATTGTTGTAGCTCAGTAAGCACTGAAATAGAAACTATAATTCAAAAATGATTATCATGTAAATTTAAAGATATTATCATTGATTAACATTATTTAACTTAGTTGCATACACATAAAATAAATAACATAAACACATGTCACACCAAGATTTAACGTGGAAACATAATTTGGGAAAAGCCACCAATTGCAACTAGTTACTAATTTTCACTCTTCTAAAGTGAGCCATGTTAGGAGCTAGCCCTATTAAAGGTTACAATACACACTCTTAGGTGTGAGCTTGTTAGAGGATTTAATTACCCTTTTAGGAGTAGCCTTGTTAGAGGTCTTTAGACACTTCAATCTAGAAATGCCACCTTGTTAGAGGATATACAAATGGTTGGTATGGTTAGAGAGTAACAATGAGATGACTTGAGATCTTATGCAATTGAATTACTAATTATAGATCTTAATTATAGCTTGTATACTTGATCTTTTTTGATCAAATGTATCTTTGCAGCTCCACATGGATATTCTACTTATCCTTCTAATTCACTTCCTCTAAGCATCTTCAAATCTTATATTCACTTACACACATTTGATCCTTAATTTGACCTTATATTTATATCATACACCTTGTCAAGTTAGCATGAATATAAATTAGAATAATTAATATACACCTCCTCAATCAGCTAGAGCCAACAAACTACTCTATTACATTCAATATGCCATAAACAAGGAAATCATTTGTTAGCCAACCCTACTTGGTAGATACTAACTTACAAATGATTTTCCTATATTAACCAAATGAACCTATTTAACACTACATCTTCACAAAGTTCCTTTGGTACCTAAGTGATCTCAATTAATACTAGTTCCATCCAATATTTCTTTCATTAACTGTGTGAGCTCAGTTAACACTCAATCTTCTGCGAAGTTCTCTTTGTCACCCAAGTGAACTCAGTAGACACTATCTTTTAAACTTGGAAAACTATGGAATGCTTGATAGACATGGAAAACTATCTTTATCACCCAAGTGAGCTAATCATACACTGATTGGGAAAGATATGACATTTTGTGTAACATCAACTTAAACAATACATAATTAACCAATTGTATTCAACAATCTCCCTCTTTGGCATTGATGGCAACACAACATGTCATAATACAATGAAATTTTTGAGAAAGAATACATTAAGGATCATATCTTTAGTTTCATTCTAATTCTCATCCATGAGAACTCCCTCTATTAGTCTGAACACCCTCTACTTTCAATTTCTCCTCTTGTAAGTAAACTTTATCTTTAACATCCTTTGATAGCAACTTTGGCCTCTTTGATATCACATCAAGTTCATCTTCTTTCTCTAACATCTCAAAAAGAAAATTTGGGAAATGTACATCCTCTTCCTCTTTATAATTTTTTTGTGATATGATATAAAACTCTCTCTCTTTGATATCTTATGCCAAAGAAAATATTCAATGAATATCAGTATACCTCAAGTACTGATTCATATGCAATATTCCCTTTTCAATATTGCATCAACTGACTGATCTTCAACATGCTGTAGTTGATGCATCACTAAAATTAATTTTAGTGAGATTCATTTAAGGGAATGACCCCTAACTTACTTATTAGATACAAAAATGCATCCTTAGTTAGTGGCTTAGTGAATATGTCTAGGATTTGTTCTTTAGTATTCACATATTCCAATCTTACCTCTTTATCTTACACCAATTCTCTCAAAAAATGATATTTTATAGCAATGTGATTGATTTTGGTATCCATCACAAGATTATTTGATATATTAATTGCACTAGTGTTATAATAGAAGATAATCACTAGATCCTTGATTTCTATCTTCATACCTACCAATAGTTTCTTCAACCAAACAACATTGGAATAATATACTACTGATGCCACATATTTGGCTTCTACTATAGATTGAGAAGTACAATTCTACTTCTTTCTTGTCCAAGACACTAGTCTTTAACAAAGAAAAAATGCTCCTACACTAGTGCTCTTCTTGTCATCAACACTTCTTGCCCAATTAGCATTTGTGAAGGCTTTCAAATCTAGATTGCCTCCTTTCTTGTACCATAATCCATAGTCTTTAGTACCTTTCAGATACCTCATAATTCTCTTGATTTCATGATGTGATTTCATTTAGTATTTTATAGCAATCTTTCCACCATATCAACTACTAATGCAATATCATGCCTTGTATGCACTACATATTGTAATTTCCATTTATTGATCTATATGTGGTCTAATCTACCTCCTTGGAATCATCATTCTTGGAAAGCTTATGTCTAGTAAACATAGTTGTTCCAACTAGTCTTGAATCTTCCATTCCAAATTTTTTAGTATCTCTTTGATATATTTGGATTGAGTAATGTAGATACTATCTTTCTCCTATTGGACCTGTAATCCAACAAAGAATTTTATCTCTCCAAACATGGACATCTCAAATTCTTTACTCATCTCTTCTAAAAATGATTTTCATAAGTCATAATTTCTTGTGAACAATGTATCATCCAAAAATATCTCAACTAATACAATCTTCTTGTCTGGCCCTTCTTTAATGTACAGGCTACTGTTATCTTTTTCCTTTGAAAACCAATCTTTATCAAGTGATTATGAATCCTTCCATACCAAGCTTTGGGAGTTGTCTTGAGTTCATATATTGCCTTGTGTAGTTTAAAAACCATATCTCTTTTTCTAGGACATACAAAACCTTCTAGTTGTTCTATGTAAACCTCCTCTTCAAGAATGTAGTTTTCACATCTATTTGATAAACATTAAATCTTCTATGTGAAACATAACCAAGTAGAGTTCTAGCACCTTCTAATATTGTAATAGGAGAAAAAGCTTCACCATAATCAATATCTTCTTCTTGAGAATAACCTTTGCATACTAACCTTTCTTTATTTCTTTAGACTTCTCCTTTTTCATTTAACATATTTCTGAAAACCCACTTAGTGTCAATTACATTATTTTCCTTGCGTCCAAGAACAAGAGTCTAGGTCTTATTCCTTGTTATCTATTCTATATCTTCATTCATAGCATTCATTATCCAAAGCATCTTTAACTGATCTAGGTTCAAATTTATTAAGCAAACATGTACCTTTCAATTTTTTTATTATCATTGTTTCATCTTACTTGTCTCCAATAATCTAATTAGGTGCATGGTGCCTTCTAACATATATTTCTAACACAAGTATTTTGGATTTAGAAGTTTTTATACTATCTTAGCCATGATCTTCTATATCTATCTTAGGTCCCACTATCTATGATTCAGGTCCTTTAGACCTAGTTTTCTCTGGCAATAGCTAAGTAGCATTTGAATATGACTCAGGTCCTTCAAATTGTGACTCAGGTTGCACTATTTGCAACTTGGTAGCCTTTTGAGATTTTGGGGACTTGAGAGGTGAATTCTATTGACTTCCAATTGGTTTTGACAATGTAATAGTGTCATAATAGACAAACTATCTACAATCCTTAGGTTCCTTTTTTTTTCTTCTTCACTCTTTTTTGCAAGTTCATCAATTCTCACATGTGCACTTTCTATTATCTTATGAGTTGATAAATTCAAACATTTACATGCTTTACTTCTATAGGAATATCCTAGGATAATGATTTCATCACCTTTTGACATCAAATTTACCTTTCCTAGATTCCTCCAAGATATAAAATTTGCAACCAAATACTTTTGGGTAACTTACATTAGGTTTCTAGCCATACCATAGTTCATATGAAGTTTATTTGAGTATTTCTTTAGCTATACTCTATTCAAGGTACGCACTATAGTACTATTTGTTTCCTTCTCGTATTTGATTGCAACATTATTTTCTATCATCAATGTTCTTGCACAATCCATGATGGATCTATTCCTTCTTTTAGCTATGCCATTATATTGTGGTGTACTAGGGGCTGATACTTGTCTTTTCATTTCTATTTCAATGTAGAATTCATTGAATTCATTGGAAATGAATTTTCTGCCTTTGTCTGACCTCAAACACTTTATCTTCTTTCTAGTTTCTTTCTGTACTATTGCCATGTACCAGTTAAACTTTTGAAATGCTTTAGATTTATCATTTAGATACATTATAGTCATCACTCTAGAATAATTCTCAACAAAAGGAATAAAATACTTATCTCCACTATAACTCTTGATTCCAATAGGTCTACACAAGTTTGTATAAACTAGCTCCAAGACTTCTTCAGAATGATAGCTTTTTCTTTTGAAACTTGTCTTGCCCATATTACCAATTTGACATTTTTTTCATAGGACCATAGTAGGTTTCCTCAGACTAAGAATACCTCTCACCCTTTTTTTTTCCTATCTTGATCAAATGATCAAAGTTCACATGACATAGCCTTTTATGCCATATCCAAATTTCTTCTACTCAAGCAATAAAATATTAACTTTCATAGTATCTAGGTAGAATAGGTTACATTTTTTTTTATTCCCATACCCACCCAGATTTCCTTTTCCATCTAGCATCTTGGCCTTCTTGTTCATGAATTCTACCTTGAATCCAATGTTGTTCAACTATGCCAAACTTAGTAGATTATGCATTAGTCATTCAACCCAATAAATATTATCACACATAAATTCATTGGTTAGTGAGATACAACCTTTTCCCTTTATGCAACATGGTTCATTGTTTCTAAATCTCACACTTCAACCATCATAATGTTCCATACTTAAAAAAAAAAATTGTCACTAGACACATGATGTGAGTAGAAACTATCAATAATCCATGTATCATTTTTGTTAACATGAGAGATAAGTGTCATTTTATCTCCATCATCAAATTCATCTTTTGCAACAATATATACCATTTCATCATCTTCGCTAATATTTGAATATCTAGCCATAAAACAAGATGTCTTAGCTTTGTCCTTGTAGTCTTTGAAGTTCTCAAAATCCTTTTTGCCTTTGTGCTTGATGTGCTTATTTTCATCTTTTTCTTCTATGTTTAAACATCTTGCAGCAATGTGTCCAACTTCTTCACAAGAGAAATAGGTCAAAGGGATTTTACCTTTGTACTTTCCTTCTCCTTTGGAACACCTTCTTGAAAGAAATGCCTCAATAGTTTCAAGATCACTATCAGAACTATCTTCTTTACTTTTAGATTGTTTGGCTTTTGACTATTTAGCTTTCTTCTTGAGCAATAACATGGATTCAAATGTAGACTCAAGATTTCTAGAACTAGGAACATAATTATCATAGTTATCTATCTCAAATGTTGTCAATCTTCCAACTACTGCATCCAATGTTATATCATTCTTTGGATTGCATCTCATTTCTTAAATTTATGATACTTTGGTTGCATATATAGGAAGAAGAATCCTAAGAAGCTTACTACTATTTCATCTTCAATCTTTCCTCTAGAAGCTTTGATAGCACGAACACTAGCTTTAATTATATCACTGTACTTTGCAATGTTCTTATATTCTCTCATCTTTATTTGATCAAATTGTCCTCTAAGACTTTAAGCTTTAGCTCTTATTATATTATCATGTCCTTGATAGATGGATTTCAGCTTGATGTATATTTCATAAGTAGTTCCATAGTCTTTGATCTTATAAAATTTAATATAGTTAACAGATGAAGCAATATCAATCATCATAATGTTATGACTCTTCTTTTTTGCAATTTCTTCAACAATAATAGTTCTAGCAGGTGTCATGTATTTGGTGTCTAGATACTTTAGCCTTAAATCTCCAATATTTTCCAAGTGTAGCCACATGAGTTCCTATCATGCCTTGAAGTTATCTCTATTCAGCTTGGGGATCTCCCTTCTATAAGACATCTTGATCTTTAGCTTAGGTCTTTGAAACCTTTTCTGCAAGCACCAAAAGCTCTGATACCAATTGTTGAAAATATAAGAGGAGTAACTAAGAGGGGAAGGGTGAATCAGTTACCACTAAAATAAATCACAAATCCCTTAGATGTCAACACAAGACACAAACTTCACTAAAAATACTAATACTCAAAAAACACATAGGCACTCAATTTACATTAGCAATTATTGTAACTCAATAAGCACTAAAATAGAAACTATAACTTGGAAAATGATTAACATGTAAATATTAAGATATTATTAGTTATTAACCTTACCTAGCTTAGTTTCATACACATAATAAAAATATCATGAGCATAGGTGACACCAAGATTTAATGTGGAAACCCAATTTGGAAAAAAAGCACCTATTGCAACTAGTTACTAATTTTCGCTCATTTGAAGTGAGCCCTATTAAGAGCCAACCCTATTAAATTTTACAAAACACATTTTTAGGTGTGACCCTATTAGAGGATTTAATCACCCTGTTAGGGTGGCCTTGTAAGAAGTCTTTAGACACTTCAATCTAGAAATTCCACCTTGTTAGAGTATTTATAAATGGTTGTTAAGCCAACTCTATTAAGAGATTTATATCAATACTAAAATGATTAGAGAGTAACAATGAGATGACCAAATTTATGATACAATTGAATTATTGGCTACAAATCTTAAATCTGGCTTGTATACTTGATCCTTTCTAAGTGAATGTATCTTTGCAGCTCCACAAGGATATTCTTCTTATCCTTCTAATTCATTTCCTCTAAGCATCTTCAAATATTTAATTCACATTCAACCCTCAACTTGACCTTATATTTATATCATACACACTGTCAAGTAGGCTAGAATGAAATTTAGAATAATTAATATTCATCTCCTTAGTAGGCTAGAACCAATTAACAAATTTATTACATTCAATAAGCCAAAATAAGAAAATCCTTTGTTAGTCAACCCTGCTAAGTAGACACTAACTCATAAATGTTTTTCCTATGTTAACCAAGTGAATTTGACTAACACTACATCTACACAAAGTTCCTTTAGTAATTGAGTTAGCTCGGTTAACACTGGTTCCATCCAACATTTCCTTCATCAATCAAGTGAGCTTGGTTAACACTCAATTTTTAGCAAACTTCTTTTTGTCACCTAACTAAACTTGGTAGACGCTATCTTCTAAAGTTGGGAAATTCTAGAATGCTCAGTAGACATAGGAAACTATCTTCATCACCCGAGTAAGCTTGACATACACTAATTGGCAAAGATATGACCTTTTTTTGTAACATCAAAGATAATACATAATTAACCAATTATATTCAATAGGGATACCCTATCACACCTTTCAACCCATTAGACCAAATATAATATTTCACTAGGGATCATAGGGTACCTTAGGGACATATGATCTCATGGAATCGGTTCGAAGGGATCATAACATACCTTGTGACCACTTTTGACATATGATAAAAATGTAATATTATTAGGAAATAGTTCAAAAAGGATTATAGGATAGCCTATGGGCCCTTTCAACCTATTAGGACAAATATAATATGTCTCTAAGGGTCTTAGGATTCCTAGGGACATCTTAGGACCCCTAGGGACTTATCATGAAATTGGTTGAAAGGGGTCATATGATAACCTATGACCCCTTTCGACCCATTAGAACAAATATAATATGTTCGTATGGGTGCTATGACCCTAAGGGACCTATGTTGTCATGGAATGGGTTGAAAGGGGTCATGGAATACCCTATGACTACATTCAACCCATTAGAACAAATATAATATATACCTAGCGGTCCAATGATTACTAGGGACATATGTTTTCATGGAAGGGGTTGAAATGGGTCATAGGTATCCTATGACCTCTTTCACCCCTTTAGAACAAATGTAATATGTCCCTAGAGGTCTTAGGATTCCTAGGCATGCATGTTGTCATGAAATTATTCAAAAGAGCTTATGACCAACTTCAACCCATTAGAACAAATTCAATATGTTCATAGGGGTTCTATGATCCCTAAGGATAGATGTTGTCATGGAATGGGTGGAAAGGGGTCATAAGATACACTATGAGCATTTTTTACCCATTAGAACAAATTTAATATGTCCCTAGTTGTCTGATGATCTCTAGAGACATATGTATTAAAACAAATATATTATGTCCCTAGGGGTCCTAGGACCCATAGGAAAATATTTTTTCATGGAATGGGTTGAAAGGATTCATAGGATACCCTATGACCCCTTTCAATTAATTAGAAAGAAAATGTCCCTAGGGGTCGTAGGACTCATAGGGACATTTATTTTTATGGAATGGATTGAAAGGGCTCATAGGATATCCAATGACCCTTTTCGCCCCATTAGAACAAATTTAATATGTCCCTAGTGATCTTAGGACCCCTAGAGAAATATGTCATCATGTAATGGGTTGAAAAGGGTCATAGAATACCTTATGATTCCTTTTGACCCATTAGAACAAATATAATATCTCGCTAGAGTTCCTAGGACCCCTAGGGACATATATGTTCCCATGGAATGGGTCAAAAGGGGTCACATGATACAATGACCCCTTTTAGCCCAATAGAAAAAATTTAATATGTTCTTAGGGGGTTTTAGGACTCCTAGGGATATATGTTGTCATGGAATGGATCAAAAGGGATTATTCAAAAAATATAATATGTCACTTTCTTTTGGAAACTAAAATTGTTATGTTGTCCTTGATGTCAAACCTTATTGGTAAGACATTTACTAACAGTGTAGAGTGCCATATCATTTGATTGATGCAAATTAAGAGGATTTGAAAAGAGAAGATAGTAAGGTGAGCTAGTGATGTTTTTTAGAAGAGAAGTTAAGTATCATGAAATAATGATGGGCACATGATTAGTTATTCATTAAAACTATAATCTATTATTTAATCATAACATGAAGTTAATATGAAAATTGAGTTGATGTATGGAAGAGGAGACAAAAGGTTGAGCTAAACTCTAAGCTTGATTGAGTACTAGTGTTGGTCATGTTAGAAATAATAGTCCACCAAGATAAATGTAGGGGGGTGAATTAGTTATCTAATAATTAAATGACTTATCTTCATCAAACAAAATTAACCATTTGATTAAAGTAAACAAAAACCATACAAAGATGCAAATAGAAAAATTACACTACATATGTTGACTAGGAAAACCCTTGATTAGAGGGAAAACCCCGGTGGGAATGATGTACACAAGATGATGTACTAATATAAATATTCCTTGTTAGAGGATAGACCCTATTAGGAGTCTATTACAACATTTAGTAAAATGAGTCCCTGTTAGGAGACTTTGAATCCATATTAGAAGATTCCAACCCTATTAGGAGTTGTGGTATAATGTATACAAGAAGAACCCACTGCCCAAACATACAATTTCAACTACAAGAAGAGTTCACTGCTCAAACAAGTAATTTATTGGTATCTTCTTCTTTCCTTTGTACTTTCCTTTGTCCTTTCAACTAGACCAATCACTAGTAGACCTTGTAGACTAGGTCACGAACCTTGGATCCAAATACCAAGCCTTAGATCACTCTAAAAAATCTCAGCGATGAAGTTTCCTTCACTTCCACTCTACTTTGCTAAACTTTGCATCCTCTGCTACTTTTTGAATATTTATAATTTTCATATCCTCATATCCACACATATCATGATAAAGGAAAATTTCCTTCCTTTATTCCGAGTCAATAAAACAATTCTTGAGTTAGTTGTTAGTCTTTCTGAATTAATTATTATAGGACCTCATTAAGAACACTTTACACTTAGTGATAACACAAATCTTCCACCTTGTGACTTGAATAACTTTTTGTACATGCAATATTATGATGAATAAGTTAGTTACAACATCCCCAACATGTCATCTTCATTTCCTCAACCTTGATCATCAAGATATCAACTCTACTAAGATATTTAACAAGTTTACCAGAACATGCCTCTATAAACTCTATCTCAGAATAGAGAACACCAAAACTTACATAACTTCTTCTAGGCTTGTCCTTTCTACTTCCAAAATTACCTAGATATACTAGATACTTAGAAGTATCTCTCATAACCTCAAGTGGTTACCATGCTCAACTAGTCATCTATACCAACTTAATCTTTCCACTATTCTTCTGTTAGATAGTATAGAAGATATCAAACATGCTATGTTGACATAAATGATAAACTGAGTCATGAATATAAGAAATCATCATCAAATCAATATCTCCAATCTTGCCAATCTTCCAACAATCTCCCCCTTGGTCATTGATGCCAACATAGTTGAAAAACATCTATTTCCAAGAATACCAACAAAAGATAAACATTCTTCAAATCCTCTTCATATATCATACTCCCCCATTGATATACCTCAATGTACTTTATACCAAACTATTATTATAAATTTCATGTTAAACTCTCCTATATACTCAACATAATATTTTTCATGCCAAATTTTTCCCAACCAACATCTCTGTAACGACTAGTACTTGCTCAACTTGAGCATCAAAAGAAACTATTTGAAATAACATCAATAATATCAATAAGAGTCTTGAGTAACTCTATCCATCACAGATACTCCCCCATACAAGAAGCATCAAGATCTAGTCTAGAAAAACAATGGTGCTCTGTTACCCTAGACTAATGCACTTTTTCATCTTCTTACTCTAATGTAGGAAAGGGCATAACCCCAACCAGACCTTGCAAATGCTCAAAAGTATCTTTGGGAAGAGGCTTAGTGAATATATTTGCAGCTTGCTCTTTAGTGCGTGCATACTCCATTCTAATTTCATTTTCTACAACTTTTTCTCTCAACATATAATACTTAATAGAAATGTACTTAGTCTTCAAATGCAATACTGGATTCTTAGACATATTTATTGTGCTTGTATTTTCATAAAATATAACAACAGGTTCACTAATTCTATCTTTATATCATTTAGCATTTGCTTCATCCAGATTAATTGATTGCAATTATTTGTTACTACAAGATACCCTGCTTCTATTGTACTTTGAGATGTACAATCCTAGTTCTTGCTTAACCAAGAAACCAATCTTCCTCCAAGAAAGAAATATCCTCCATTGGCACTCTTTCTGCCATCCATCTTTCTTGCCCAATCTACATTAGTATAAGCACTTTGAGTAAAATAATTAGATATGTCATACCATAGTCCGAATTCTAAAGTTCCTTTTAGATATGTGAATATCCTTTTCATTGCTGCATAATGTGCTTCTCTAGGACCAGCCTAGAATCTTGCAACAATTTGAATTGCATTTTCTATATCCAGCCTTGTGTGAGTCAGATATTGCAAACCTCCAATCATAAATTTATACTTATTTTTCTCGATAGTAGGCATCTCATCATTTTTAGATAATTTGTGTCTAGTTACCATAGGTGTTCCAATAGGTTTACATGTTTCCAAACCAAACCCTTTTAGTAAAGCCTTCAAGTACTTAGTCTAAGAAATAAAGGTCGCTTCTTTATTTTGTACTATTTACAATCCTAGGAAATATTTCATCTCTCCTATCATACTCATTTTAAATTCTTTCTTCATTTCTTCAAAAAACTTCTTACTTTCTTCATCATTTCCTTCAAATATGATATCATCAATAAATATTACCAAAATCATCAAACCATTATTAGTTTCTTTCTAATATAGATTTCTATCTACCATACCTTTTCTATATCTAAGCTTTGTTAGATGCTTATCCAACCTTACATACCAAGTTTTGGGTGCTTGCTTCAATCCATACAATAATTTCCTTAGTCTACATACTATGTCCTTGTCATCTGTCAAAGTACATCCTTCAGACTACTTAATGTATACCTCTTCTTCAAGTTCTCCATTTAGAAATACTGACTTGACATCCATTTGATATACTTTGCATTTTTCTATGCTGCATAGGCTAAGAATAATCTTACGGCTTCTATTCTAGCCACTAGAGCATAAGTCTCCTCATAAATATATTCCTTCTTGCTATGAATAACCTTTACATACCAATCTTTCTTTATTTCTTAAAACTTCTCCTTTCTCATTCATCTTGTTCCCAAATACCCATTTGGTTCCTATCACATTCTTATATGTTGGTCTAGGGACCAATTCCCATGTCTCATTCTTTACTATCTGATCCAATTCTTCTTTCATGGCTTGTTTCTAGTAATCATCTTTATATGCTTCATCAACATTATTTGGTTCAACTTGAGAAATCAAGCATAATTCTTCATTAACTCTACTTGTCATCACACTTTTGTCATTTCTTCTGATGATCTATTTGGATGGGTTATTTTTAATCATGTTCTTTCCTAATGTAGGAGTTGTCATCTCAACTCTTGGCTCTACTAAAGGTTCTGAGCTTTTCTCCTGCCTTTGCTCTCCTTCATTCTGAAAAGCATTGTTAGTCTCAAGAAATACATCATCATTCCTTAGCTTAGTAACAACATCATCATCTAAATTATAATTAATCATTCTCTCTTGTACTCTAAAGTTCTCATCAATTCTTACATTAGCACTTTCCATAATAGTCATAGTTCTTTGATTATAACATTTATAAGACTTTTTTTCAATGAATAACTGAGAAACATACCTTCATCACTTCTATTATCAAACTTACCAATGTCATCATCTCTCTTAATGTAAGAGTTACTTCCAAATATTATAAAATACTTAGCTATAGGTGAGTGACAAAACCATAGTTCATAAGGTGTCTTGTTTGTATCCTTCCTAATTTGATCTTGTTGGTGTAAATAAGTATTTACTTATTACACTTACTTAATTTTTACTTAGGGTAATGCATTATTTTATTATTATTTTAGTTGAGACACTTAGGAGTTTGTGTACTCTCATTAAGTTATGCAACTCTAATTATGCACATGGTGTCTACAACACAGGAGTATGCATCATTCACTAAGTTGTCATGATGACAACACAATTTTTTGCACTCCTCATTTAGCACATGTTGTCTACTCCATTGATTTATGTGCTACAACATTGTAGGCTTATCCTCACATCATCACACTTAATCTCGTGCTTAATGGAGGATAATCCATATCTGGTGGACATGTGTCTGGTTGTATGACATATCATGATGCCGACTTCTATGCATTCTAGAAGCTCTCCTAAGGCCTTTATATTCAGGCACTCCTAGTGTACTCTTAAATGCAGTTATTGAATGAATATCATCATTCTGATCATACTCTATCTATTTTGGTCTACTGTGTACTTGTGTTGAGTTCTTTAGTTCTTGGGTGAATTCTAGCCTAAGCCAAATTCTTTCATGGTATCAGAGCTAAGGGAGATTATCATCACGTAGCCATTTCAGACTGTTCATGCTGTTGGAAATATTCAAGATATGACAAGTTACTGAGAGGGGAGGGGTGAATCAGTAACTTCTAAAATTTCAAACAATAAAGCTGTATACTGATATATTCACCATTCATCCAAGTAACCTACTGTAAGCATGAAACAAAATCATTTGCAACACTTGAACACACAGATTTGGTGACCCAGAAACCTTCCAAATAGAAAGTAAAACTGGGGTGGGGATGAAACCCACAAGCTTCGTTACTGCAGTATGAAGTTGGCCGGTTAAGGCTTACAATGACCACTTCTGGTGATCTGCCCTGTTAGGAGCACAAAGGATTGCTAGATCCACCTTGTTAGAGGATTTCCAAACATACAATAAAGTATGCACTCTGTTAGGAGATTTACAAAAGACTGTTAAGTCTACCTTGTTAAAGGATTTACAAAAACTGATTCACCTGTTAGAATGAAATAGTGGATCTGATTACAACTGATTGCTGATAAGATCCGCTATGCTCTGATTCACCTTGATGTGATAGATAAAACTTTTCTGGTTCAAAACTCGACCTGCTGAATATCTTCACAATTCAGCCCATATACTTTTGCACGCATGTATTTCTTTCTCACTTTCACACTTTCACACTTTCACATTTCCACTCATTACCATTGCCATAACTGTCCTTGAATGATACAATACATTGCATATATATACCATCCATATAAACAATACATGCAAGGTCGGCTAAAAAATACATGCAAGGTCGGCTAAAACAACAAGTGTAAATCTCTATACAAAGTCGGCCCAAGGTAAAAACTCAGGTTCACTGAACTGACTCGGTGTCCTTCTGATACTCGACATCCACTGCATTACTCGGCATCGTCATGCACTCAGTAGAAGTGAAGGCACAGTTCATATTAAACACTTCGAGTAGTTCTGAACTCGTTAACCACTGGAGACTCGGTAGAAGAGATGTCACTCGGTGAATACTTCTATCTGAACTATTGCTCGGTGATCAAAGGAAATACTTGATAGAACCTTGTGACTCGGTGATAGTTAGTTTCCTTGATATCCGTTTGAGCTCGGTAAAAATTAATTTCCTTGATAACCTCAGGAGCTTGGTTATCATGAAGTTCTCAGTTACATCTTAGTACATCTTTACTCAGTCAAAACTGATTCCTTTCTTTACCTTGAACACTCGGTAAACACTGGTTGCTTTGTTCACCTTGATCACTCGGTAAACACTGACTTCTTTGTTCACTTTGATTGCTCGATAAATACTGACTTCTTTGTTCACCTTGATTACTCGGTAAACACTGAGAACTAGGTAAAGCTTGGCTTCCGGTGAGAGCTCAGTAAGCATTCAAAATCCAATAAGTGTTGTAACTAATGACAAAAAAATGTATCATAATGCCAACAATCTCCCCCTTTGGCATTAGTGACAAAAAACACTTATGAGACAAAATTTATCTGACATGCTGATGACTGATTCTGAATATACATAGCTTCGTTATATACAAATCCCCCATAGAATAGCTTTGTTATATACAACTCCCCCATAGAATGTACATACATTATTTACATGAGCTGTATATCTCTTCCTTTGTATAATTTTTCTGAAAACACTTATTCACCCATAGTATACATATCCAACAATAATCTCCCCCTTTTTGACAATAATGCTAAAGAATAAAGAATATATATACTTATATAGAAACACCAAAATGAGAGATGAACTCTGAATGTACCTGGAGAATAAGCTGGAGAGTCTTATCCCAATTCTCTTGCAAAATTTTGCAGGTGGAAAGAGCTATTTGGACTTCAGCCAAAAGTTCAATCACATGATCTGCAATGGAGAAGTTATTATCATGGATTAATGTCTTTGAATGTGCAATATGCTTCTGCATTGAATCCATGATGGGAAGGATCATGTTTTGGATATCTATCAATGTAGATCGGATCCTTGCCTCTTCCTTCAACAGCTCTGCCTGCTTCTCTGACAAAAATTTGATTCTGAGGTGATGAGATGAGCTTGAACTAGGGTCAAGCTTCAAGTTCTGTGCGCTTACCTTCAGATCTTCATCAATTTTATTTAGTTTCTCTCTTATTCCTTTAGTGTATTCGGTAACATCACAAAGTTTAGCAAAAAGAGATGTTACATTATTAAAAGAATTTTCCATATCTGCCAAAACTGAGGTTAATGCAACCTGATTTATTGCAATGTTTTGGGCAATGTGCCCTAATACCTTATTATCAAATTTCTTTTCTGCACGCTCAATTAGCTTTTCTTGTCTGGAGGCATCTTCATTGAATTTATTAACTGCCTCTTCCAGTTGAATCAAAATGTGTTGAGAAGTATCAACATCAACACCTATAGCCTCAGTAATTATGTTTCGGGCTTCCTCAATTATCCTATATTCCTTATCCCTTTCTGATCTTAACTACATCTGAGTAGCCTTTTTCTCAATAAGTTGACTAGCATACCTCATTTCTTCAATGGTAGCATTATCAAAGTCAATCTTTGGAATTACTACCTCTGTGTCCAAGTCAATGTCTTCAGGAATTTCCTTTCCAGTGATCATAAGTCTTAATGGTTGCTTTTGTTTGACTTCTGAGATGACTAGTTTGACCTTTGGAATAGACACAACAGTAGAGACAGAAGGACTAGCAGTAAAAACTGGGATGTTTGAGGTTTGAGTGCCAATAGAAGTATGTACAGGGTCAAAAATTTGAGTGCTGGCCAAAAATGGTGATACACTCAGTAATATAGTATCTGAGCTCACTATGCCTGAAGTAGATGGCAACAAAATTGTAGAACAAATTTGAGTTGTCAAAATTTGAGAACTTACAGCAATACCAACTGATGATGATGGAGTCAAGGAGGCTAACTCGGTAGATGAAAAGGGGTGCAGCTCGGTAGATGAAGTGGTAGTCACTTCCACTGATGATACCTGGAGCTGAGATATGGTAGGTGTAGATGGTAAAACTGGTGTAGATGAACCTGCTGAAGCTGATTCCAACCTTGATGATGTCACAGGTTTGTCTGGGGAGTGAGGAAGGGATGCAATAACTGCTGCTGCAATTTTTACCGTATCATCCTCCTTATCTTCCTCTTTGTCTTCTTCCTCCTTTTCTTCCATCATTGCATGCAACTCTCCTGGTGTAACTGTGATGGATGGAGTGCTATCTAATTCATCACTGCTGCTGCTGCTGTCATCATCTTTTATTTTTACTGGGTCTACACTGGGCTTATGTAGATGATAGATGTTTTTCCACATGTTTGTAGCATCATTTACAACATGCTCTATATCTTTGATCAAAACCAAACAAGTGTGGAATCTGATCATCATTTTACCTTCATAGGTTTTCAATTCAGATTTTACCTCTGCTCCAGTGAGACTAGGCCGAAGATTCTTCAGGGATTGCTCATATATATCTTTTACCGTCTTGGTGGCTAACTCCCATCTTGGCTGTACTCTCTCCAGTAGTTCTTTAGAGATATGAGGAGCAATCTGGTCCGGGGAGTATTTCCATTTTCCCATTTTGTTAAGTACTAGTTCCTTAATTTGCATTTTCTCTACATCAGTCCTTGTCTCAAATCTCAATGCCTTGAAATTTGCAATGCCAGCTCCTTCTTCCAATGTTTTGAGCCTTTGCTCAAATGTAGGTGCAGGTTTGACCAATACAACTTCTTGAATACCTTTTCTCATTCTCCGAGTGAATACTGCAATAGGCTGCTTCTTGGACTTGGTAATGATTACCTTGCCTTTCTTCTTTGCCGGTTGCTCTTTTTCTGATTCTTTTTCTCCTTCTTCTTCTTCTTCACTTTCTTTATCTTCATCTTTTCCCTTGGTGACCATAAGAGAACTCATTTCAGTTTTTAGTTTGGCCATTTTCCTTTTACCTTTGCTGATGGCCTATGGAATTTTTATTTCCAGTTCAATTCTGGCCTTTGCTTCATCATAAGTACCAAAAATTCGTTGCCTTGGGTCTACTAGCTCATTTACTAGTGCTTCAATGATATCCCTGGTTTCATCAATATTTACCTCATATGGAAGAGGTTTTACCCATGCAACTTGGGGTCTAACTGCCTGTATGTATACCTTGTCACAGTCAACCATGAAACAGACATCATCCTTATACTTTTCAATAAGTTTTGGAGGTATTCTGAATCTGTTGTTCATCCTTTCCTTGAAATCTTCAAAATAATTGTCCATTACTTTGTCAAAATTCATACCCGTATCTACTATGAATTCATTTATTTGATACAAAATTGGAGTATCTTTCCTCCATACAACTGTACCTTTGGATGGAAAGAATTTATGTATATAGAAAAATAAACAAACTAGCAAAGAACCAAATTTACAAGGGTTTGTCTTTGCAGTCCTTATGCTTTCCATGTTTTTATTGAATTGTTTTAATAGCACATCAGCTAGGTCAAACTCCATATTTTTCTTTATAATTTTATATGCCAAATCTACAGCTTCGCAAGGTACACTATTCAGCCTGCTGGAACTATACAGTTTGTATGCAATAACATAAATACCAAATTTCAGTTCTATATCTGAAACATTGTTGAGTTTTAAACCTTTGCCATCCCATTCGGCTTGGGTTTTCTTCTGTAACTCATCCCGTCCTAGGGTTTTGGTGGTTTTGGCTTTGCTGAGCATTAGAAGACCCGTGATTTTGTGAATCATCTTCTTGGTTATCAAAACTAGTTGTTCCAACCACAACTGACCATTATGTACTCGGCTCAAGATATACCTCACCCATTTCACTTGGAAACTTCTTGGCAGATGCGGGATATGGGGTAAGCCTTTGGTTTCCAAATGTTTGAACTTAGGTTTTAGGGTTCCATCCACGCATAACTCGGCTAGGGTGCTATCCATATCTAGTGTCCCTATTTCTTGCACAGTACACTTGAAATGAGTACGAATATCATTGATTAGAAGTACCTTTGGAGGAATCTGTGATTGAGCTCCATGCGGGTCGAGTGATTCAGCGATGGCAGGAACAAGCTTGAACGTCGATGCCTTCCATTCCATTCCCTTCACAAGCATTTCGGATCCTTTCTTTGCCTTGCTACTGCTGGTGCTTGCGGAAGCCATTGCTGCTCGGTGAGTAAGAAGATTTCGTAAGAATACTTCGCTGGAAAATTTCTTCAACTCACTTGAATTCGCTTGAAAGCCCTCTTTTTGTAAATCTCGAATTCGCGGTGAAAAATGAGGTTGAAATCTGCCCTTTTGATGAAAAATTTTTCATTAATGTTCAGCACGGAGGTAGCTACGATCGACAGGCTGTCATCCACTAGCTCGGCTTAAACTTTGCAACTCGGTGACCAAAAGAACATAGGTTAATCCGCCCTTAACTCGGTAAGAGAAGAACCAACCATGCTCAGTAAGTGCAACTTGGTGAAAGAAGCCTTATTGCACCCGACTGAGCTCGGTAAGGTCATGTACTGACCATGATCCTGATGTATCTGAAATACTGATTTGATCATATTTTCATTCTAGGACTGCTTAGGATATTGCTTGTAGGTACAGTCCTAGTCTTATCCTGATGAGTCTTAATTGGAAATGGGAGAGTCACTCACTTCTTAAGTGACCATTCCATCACTTGAATTATCTGGCTCGGTAGACTTTGGAATCCATTGCTGCTTCATTTGTTTCCGAATATTGTCTACTTTAATTTTCTTTTCATCCTCGACTTTCTTTATGTTCATGCAGTTTTTAGATATATGACCAAGTTCTGTACATGTATAACATCTTACAGTGGTATCCCTTTTTCTTAGGTGATGCCTTGCACAGTTTATGCCAGTATGACCATATTCTCCACAATAATGATATCTGCACCAAGTGTTGTAGTCCCAACCAAATATTGCTTTGACAAGTTGTTCAGATGGATTAAAAGATTTGAATTTGCATTGTGATGCCTTATGACCTTGCTTTTGGCATTTGTGACATTTACCTTCAAATTTCGGTTTCTTTTTGCATTCATTGGCTTTGTTGCCATGCTGATTGCAATTGTAGCACTTTCCATTAATTTTTCCTTTTCCATTGTTCCAACATCCGTTAGATGTATGGCCTAACTTACCACAGTGGCTGCAAGTAGGTTTTTGATTCTTTTGAGTACCCTGTTTGGAGGATTCACCTTCTTCCTTGTATCAAAGGCCTGCTTTACCATTTTGTTTATGAAAGTTTTCTTCATTTTGCAGATTCAATTGATCCATGTCTTTTTGAGATTTTACCATTCTCTCATTGACTTGTTTTTCAGAGATTAGATCACTTTGTAAGCTTGCATTGATTTGTCTTTCAGTAATTAAGTCATTTCTCAAAATCTCATTCTCAGATCTTAGATTCATAATTTCTTCATTTGCATTAGATAATTGAGTTACAAGATTTTCAAGCTGAGAGGATTGATTATTCCTTACCTCTAAGTCTTCAGCTGCCTTGTTCCTTTGCTCCAAGATTTTTCATAGCCTGATGGACTGGATTCCTTGTTCCCTTTTGAGCTTTCTTACTTCTTCCTGTAGAGATCCATTCTTTTCTAAGAGTTCTTTGATTGCTTTGTCAGCTTCATCTGAACTATTTGATGGTGAGAGATCTTCAATCTTTTCTTCAACATACTGATGGTCATTCATTTGCTTTGCAAGTTCTTTTCTTCTTTTCAAGGATTGTGAAAGATGCTCTTTTGCTTCATTGAGTTGAGCCATGGCCATTTTCAGATCTAGCTTTTCATTCTCAATAGTTTTGTCAAGTCTGAATATCTCCATTGTCCTTGATCTTTGCTCAAGCTATGAAGCTTTTATCTTGAGAACCTTATAGCTCTGATACCAATTGTTGGAAATATTCAAGATATGACAAGTTACTGAGAGGGGAGGGGTGAATCAGTAACTTCTAAAATTTCAAGTAATAAAGCTGTATACTGATATATTCACCATTCATCCAAGTAACCTACTGTAAGCATGAAACAAAATCATTTGCAACACTTGAACACACAGATTTGGTGACCCAAAAACCTTCCAAATAGAAAGTAAAACTGGGGTGGGGATGAAACCCACAAGCTTCGTTACTGCAGTATGAAGTTGGCCGGTTAAGGCTTACAATGACCACTTCTGGTGATCTGCCTTGTTAGGAGCACAAAGGATTGCTAGATCCACCTTGTTAGAGGATTTCCAAACATACAATAAAGTATGCACTCTGTTAGGAGATTTACAAAAGACTGTTAAGTCTACCTTGTTAAAAGATTTACAAAAACTGATTCACCTGTTAGAATGAAACAATGGATCTGATTACAACTGATTGCTGATAAGATCCGCTATGCTCTGATTCACCTTGATGTGATAGATAACACTTTTCTGCTTCAAAACTCGACCCGCTGAATATCTTCACAATTCAGCCCATATACTTTCGCAAGCATGTATTTCTTTCTCACTTTCACACTTTCACACTTTCACATTTCCACTCATTACCATTGCCATAACTGTCCTTGAATGATACAATACATTGCATATATATACCATCCATATAAACAATGCATGCAAGGTCAGCTAAACAATACATGCAAGGTCAGCTAAAACAACAAGTGCAAATCTCTATACAAAGTCGGCCCAAGGTAAAAACTCGGGTTCACTGAATTGACTCGGTGTCCTTCTGATACTCGGCATCCACTGCGTTACTTGGCATCATCATGCACTCGGTAGAAGTGAAGGCACGGTTCATACTAAACACTTTGAGTAGTTATGAACTCGGTAACCACTGGAGACTCGGTAGAAGAGATGTCACTCGATGAATACTTCTATCTGAACTGTTGCTCGGTGATCAAAGGAAATACTTGATAGAACCTTGTGACTCGGTGATAGTTAGTTTCCTTGATATCCGTCTGAGCTCGATAAAAATTAATTTCCTTGATAACCTCAGGAGCTCGGTTATCATGAAGTTCTCGGTTACATCTTAGTACATCTTTACTCGGTCAAAACTGATTCCTTTCTTTACCTTGAACACTCGGTAAACACTGGTTGCTTTGTTCACCTTGATCACTCAGTAAACACTGACTTCTTTGTTCACTTTGATTACTCGGTAAATACTGACTTCTTTGTTCACCTTGATTACTCGGTAAACACTGAGAACTAGGTAAAGCTTGGCTTCCGGTGAGAGCTCGGTAAGCATTCAGAATCCAATAAGTGTTGTAACTAATGACAAAAAAATGTATCATAATGCCAACACATGCTTCATCACCTTGACACAAATCTGGAGGATCCCCAAAAATTTGGAGTGTCTAGAGCCAAATCTAACCTCATCATTGCATTCAGAGCATCAATTTAGTGAAGATCGACCATAAATTTGTTTATATTGGGTGAAAGTTGATCGTGAGGAAAAAAAATTTTGCAAATCAAAACTTAGAGGCCCGATTTGCAGTTTTGGTATGGTCAATTTTGGATCTAATTTATTCATTTTGTAGATCTGAATTATTCTCTGTATTTTTTTCGAAATTATTTTTCGAGTCTGAGCAGAGAAATTTTTTTTTGTAATCAGTTGACATGTAGGACAGTATGCTACCCATGCCAGTTAGCACATGTGTTGTTGTCCAAGTCAACATTAACTATACTGCTTGCTCAATCAGTGACCCATCAAAAACCATGCACTCTGCATAGTTGGTACATTTCGTACAGTACGATAGTACACGTTAGTAGCCATGTCATTTGTGGGTTGAAATTTTTGTTGACATCATCAGTTCTTGATCCTAAAATTGATGCTCATCTAGATGTCAAAATAGGTCAAATTAGAACTACTGTGATGGCCGTATGATCATCAAATTTAACCTCACATTTTGTTGATTCAACCCCTCACCAAATTGATTTTGATTTTTGCAGTCCAACTTCAAGAGGTCATATCTCGCACATCCAAACTCCAAATTCGGTGCAATTTTTTTTGAAATTTGGTAAAAAAATTTAAATATTTTAGTGGTGCAACTTTTTTCTAGTTTTGGTGCATGGGTTGTTCAAAATTTGCATTTTTTGGCAACTGTACCTAGATAATCCTACATTTTACAACTTCAAATGCTACGTATGGGCACATCTGGAGTCAAAAATAGGTTCTATTTTTTTGAAAGTGCACATTTTTTTGTCTACTTTCTAGATCTGGCATCAGATTGTAGTGTTGTGTGGACAAAATTGTCACTTTCATCAATAGGGCCTTCTTTGCTTTGTAATGCTTCAGTATTGTAGCACATTGTGAAGTTTTAGATTTTTACTCTGTTAAAAAGTTATAACAAGAAAAATTAGAAGTCTAAAAAGGCCAAAATTGGTAAGTGGCCCATTGTAATTTCACTACTGATAAAGTGCCCAAAGCATCTATTTTTGGAGGGTTCCTTGATTTAGTGAAAAAGGGGGGTGTTCTTGGTGTTGTGTTCTCTCTTTTCTGCAATTTTCTTTCATTTTCTGCATTATGGGAAACTTTAAGTTTCATAAATTAACTCCTCATATCTATGCTTCATGGTCAATCAAAATGTTGTATCACTTAATACATAATGAAGTTTCACAATATGTAGATGGTACTCTTTCTAAACCAGTAGGTGGTAATGTATCAACAAGTGAAATTTCAGATTGGGTAGCCATGGATAGAAAAGCCCTAGGTGATATATGTTTAGGGGTAGATGATAAGATCATGTATCAAATCAAGAAATGTACTACATCCAAGGAAGCTTGGGATATCCTCGAAAGCCTATATGGTAAATTTTTTGAAGAGGATGTGTTCAAAATTGAAGATGAGCTTGTATCCTTAGATCCTAAGTCGTATGACTCAATACATGACTGCATCATCAAGGTGAATGAATTAAGGACAAATCTTACTAACTATGGGAATTCTATAAAAGATGACAGACTAATCTATCTCATACATAACAAGCTGCCATCAGAATATTCCACATTTGTATCTTCTTTTAACACCTCAAAAACTACCTTATGGTTTGCCTACAAGAAAGTCACTTTTGATGAATATGCTAAACTGTTGGATGATGAAGAAAAGAAGTTGAAATCAATGGGGATTCTCAAATCACCTTAGTCTAAAGCATTGGTGGCAGATGAAGGTTCTCAACATTCAGCTGGACAATCTTCAAATAAAGGAAAGGGTAAGAAGAAGTGAAAGAAAGATAAATTTGAGGATGCAAAAGAGACAACACCTCAATCCAATGAACAAGGTAAGTCCTCAAATTCGAACAAGAAAGGGGACAATAATAAGGAGAAGAAGAAGTGCGCTTATTGCAAAACATTGGGTCATGAAGAGCATGAGTGTTATCTTAAAAAGATTGATCAATTGACCAACATCATGAAAAAACATAATGTTCCATTGCCTAATGCTTACAAGGAGAAAGGAGCATCTATAGATTCAAAGGGAAAAGGGTAAGAATTCATGGAAAATTCAAACTCTTCAAAAGAATGGATATTTGACTCTAGTGCCTCATATCATATGGGATCTTCAAGAGAGGATTTTTCTTCATTAAATCATTCAAAGGTACCACACATCTTCATGGGGAATGATAAAAAAATGGAAGTTGAAGGAAAAGGAAATGTGGACATGGAAAATGGAGAGTTTCAAGAGGTTCTCTATGTTCCAAACCTAAGTTCAAATCTCCTCTCAATCTACCAAGTCACTCACCTTAGAGATGGACATAGAGTTGAGTTCCTTCTAGACTCTGTTTAAGTGCACAGTCTTAGAGACAATTCCTTGGTTGCAGTGGGGAAAGTGAACAATCACAAGAGGTTGTACTCTTTCTCACATTTTGTACCCAAGTCTTCTTCAAAATCCTTGTTATCACAATCCAATTCAAACATGCAATTATGGCATGAGCGCTATGGTCATCTTGACTACCGCTATCTTCAGCAACTTTGCACATACCACATGGTGAAAGGTCTACCTCAAATCAACTTTTCTAAGGGTGATTGTTCAATAGATTCAATGGATATGCATCCAGAGGGGAAGTTACAAAGAGGGAAGTCTTCAAGAGCAGCAGGTGTTCTATAGATGGTTCACATGGTATTAGCAGGTCCTTTTACATTCAGCCAGGGTCGCTATATACTCACTTTTGTTGATGACTTTTCAAGGTTCACTTAGGTCTACTTTCTACATAGTAAGGGTGAAGTGTTGGACAAGTTTCTAGACTTCAAGGCTCATGTAGAATGAAAATCCAGAAAGGCCATCAAAGTACTCTGCATGGACAATGGAAACATGGATGTGAATAGAAGACTTAAGGACTTTTGTAGACATGAGGGAATTGATCTTTAGACTCCTTCAGCATTTAGTCCACATAAGAAAGATGTTTCAGCTTTGAGGATATGAACTCTTAAGTCTATGGTAAGTTGCATGATTCATGCCAAGTCTCTTGATCCATCATTAGAAGTCGAAGCAATCTCAAGTGCCACTCGCATTCTCAATCATTCTCCTCATCTGGAAAAACTCCTTTTGAGGCATGGTGTGGCAGAAAACCTATTGCGACACACTTTAGAGTCTTCAGTTGTCCTACATGGGCAAACAAATCTTCTAGGGGATGCAAGGCACAGAGATCTTGGCCTTGTACCTTCATTGGTTATGAAGATGGTGTGAAGGCATACAGACTCCTAGAACCTGAGACACATCATATTTTTGTGGAGAAGGATGTACATTTTGAGGAAAGTTCTCCCAGCTTGTCCTTTACTCCTCTTCACACATCATATAGTGTGGAAACTAATAGTGATTCCAGTGATAGTGCTTAAATAGATTCAGACATGTGGGGTTCTATCGACAGATATAGTGAGAGGTCAGTTCATCAATTCAGTCCACATGCATACATAGCCATAGTGATAGGTCTAGAATAGCAGGGTACATCCAGTCTTCCAGATACAGGTTCAATGAAAGATTTCGGGGATAGTATTCATGATCTGCCTCTTCTTCTTGATGCAAAATTACCTTCTTCAATTGTCATGAGAGTTCCATCTGACTCTTTTGTTCATTCTCTACATGATCAATCGTCACAGGTTGAAGTGATTGTGGATACTTATGATCAATAGTTGCAGCAGGGTTCTTCATCAATTGCAGAGATAGACCATTCTTTGGGATAGGTTCTTCAACCAGTTGAGCAAGTTTCACAGACATCACTTATCCATGGGATTCTTTCCACACACAACAGAAGCATCTCATTTGTACCCTTGGCATTGTTTCTTTCTAAGGGGAGGAACACCATTTTGCAGTCTTGGATTAGCTTCTTCATTCGAGTAGTCACTGTTCAGAATTCTTCTTTGGGGGGGGGGGGGGGGGGAGCCTATCCTATCTCTCTACCTCTTCTCATCATTCTCTTATGTAAATATTGGATGTATGTCATAATGGGGGGGCTCTTGATTACTCCATCCATCCATGCATCCTTATCTATCTCTCTTTTTGGAGGAGAGTTTTTCCCATGAGGTTTTCCCTCTTTCCCCACTTTATGGGAGATTGCATATCATTATGTACATGGGTACCTAACATGGCCTAGTAGCCAGGACCCATACTGCATTTCATCCTAGATTTCATAAGCTTAAGGGCATTCCCCTAAGTTACACTTAAGGGGGGGTGTTGGTGTAAATAAGTATTTACTTATTACACTTACTTAAGTTTTACTTAGGTTAATGGATTATTTAATTGTTTTGCATTATTTTATTATTATTTTACTTGAGAAATTTAGGAGTTTGTGTACTCTCATTGAGTTACGCAACTTTAATTATGCACATGGTGTCTACAACACAAGAGTATGCATCATTCACTGAGTTGTCATGATGACAACACAATATTCTGCACTCCTCATTTAGCACATGTTGTCTACTCCACTAATTTTCATGCTACACCATTGTAGGCTTATCCTTACATCATCACACTTAATTGTAAGGAAAATTAGGCGTGGAAACAACTTCCACAGGTTGTCACTTGCTCATCCAACTAATGGCACCACCAAACATAGTGAACACATAAGCACTGGTGGATCTCCTGCAATCAATATTACCTGCCCAATCTGAATCCACAAACCCATGAATACAAACTAAATGCATAGATCCAAAAGAGTTACCATGATAGCATATGGAGTAATCTAATGTACCCCTCAAATATCTAAATACTCACTTAACTGCATCCCAATGTATCCGTCTAGGATTACCCATAAATCGACTTAGGACTCCCACTGCTTGTGCAATGTCTGGTCTAGTACAAACCATAGCATACATAAGACTACCAACTGCAATAGCATAAGGTACTCTACTCATGTCCTCCACCTCATTAGGAGATTTTGGACAATCATCTACAGATAACTTTGTTCCCATAGGAATAGGAACACATAGTGGTCTACAATCTGCCATGCTGAACCTGTCCAACATAGACTTCACATACTTACTCTGACTCAACAAAAGTTTTTTGTTAGACCTGTCTCTACTAATTTCCATACCCAACATGTACCTTGCTGCCCCAAGATCTTTCATCTCAAACTGTGCTAACAACTGAGATTTAAAATCAAATATCATACCCTTACCCTTCCCAAATAGCAACATATCATCAACATATAATGCAACAATAAGAAGGTGATCATTTTCAACTCTGAAATAAACACAATGATCTAATTTTGATCTTAAAAATCCAATTGACATCACAAAGGCATCAAACTTAAGGTACCACATCCTAGGAGATTGCTTCAAACCATATAGAGATTTCTTTAATCTACAAACTAAGGATTCTTTACCTTTAACAATGTACTTCTTAGGCTGTGACATATAAATCTCTTCCTCCAAATCACCATGAAGGAAAGTTGTCTTCACATCCATCTGTTCTATCTCTAAATCATATGATGTAGCAAGAGATAACAGAAAGCTAATGGATGTCAACTTTGCAATAGGAGAGAATATTTCACCATAATCTATTCCCTCTACCTGTGAATACCCCTTTGCAACCAATCTAGCTTTGTACCTTTCAACAATGCCATCTGCACAGAATTTCTTCTTGAACACCCATTTATAGCCAACAAATTTTCTCCCTTTAGGCAAAGATACAAGGTCCCATGTTTTGTTTTTCTCTAATGAATCCATCTCATCATCCATAGCCTCAATCCAAGAACTTGCATCTTCCATGCCCAAAGCCTCTTTCGTAGATCTAGGCTCATCAATGTTAGTAATCAAAGAAAAAGCACAACTGGAATCTAACATAGAATAACCAAACCTTTCTGGTTGCTTTCTTTGTCTTTTGGCTCTCCTCAAGGGCTGAGGTTGAGGTTTTTCTTCCTCTTCTTCTGAACTATCAGAGTTGTTAGAGCTCTCCTCATCATTAGACCCAACATGGTCTCTCTGTTTAGTCTTCTCAGGGGTAGGAGGCAACTGAACAACATCTTTTTCTTTTTCTTTTTCATCTGGTTGTAGCACAATAGGAGAAGATGTTAGCTCTCTAAAAATAACATTTCTGCTATACAACACCTTACTAGTCACAGGATCCCAAAGCTTGTATCCTTTCACACCAACACTATACCCAATAAAAATACATTTAACAGCTTTATTTTCCAACTTAGATCTTTTCTCCTTTGGAACATGTGCATAAGCTTCACAACCAAAAACATGAAGATGTCTAATTGAAGGCTTCTTACTAGACCACACCTCCATGGGTGTCTTACCAATAAGGGTTGGTGTAGGAGATCTATTAACCAGATAGCAAGAAGTGGCCATAGCTTTGGCCCAAAACCTTTGTTCTAAACTAGCTCCACTAAGCATACTCCTAGCCTTCTCCATCAATGTCCTGTTCATTCTCTCTGCAACTCCATTTTTCTGTGGGGTATAAAGAGTTGTCTTATGCCTCTCGATACCTTGTTCTTTATAGAACTGTTCAAACTCTGCTAAGCAATCCACACCACCATTCTCTATTCTCACACACTTAATCTTCTTACTAGTTTGATTCTCTACAAGGGATTTAAATTCCTTGAATCGACTAAAGACTTGTGTCTTACTTTTAAGGAAATAAATCCGTGTCCTTCTACTATAATGATCTATGAAAGATACAAAAAATATAGACTTGGAGATTGAAGGAACTTTTACAGGACCAAATACATTAGAATGAATAAGATCCAAAACATTAGAAGATTTGTGAGAACTAGAGTAAAATTGAACATGATTTTTTTTACCATATACACAGTGTTCATAGAAGTCGAAATTGAGATTGCAATCATTTAACCCCTCAACAAGATTTTTATTTTTCAAGGTTCTAAGACCCTTCTCACCAATGTGGCCAAATCTCATATGCCACAGCATTGTCTTTTCTTCAGGAAGCTTTCCTTCCAAAGTGTTTGCACCCTTAGGTACACTTGTTGCACTACCATCAGTACCACTAACCACAGTCTTCTTTACTGCTCTTTCAAATGTTTGGGATGAAGTGATAGCTGCTCTCTTCTTTGAAACAGAAGAAATATTACACTGAGAAATGTATGCATCAAGCTGAAACAAAGTACCTCTCCTAGTACCCTTAGCAAGCACCATAGCTCCTCTCATCATCTTACATCCATCTTTAGAAAAAACAACTTGCACACCTACATCATTTAGCATACTTACAGATAATAGGTTTTGTGCCAAACCTAGAATGTGCATAACTCCATTGATTCCCTTTACTCGTCCATCAGGAAATTTTATAGTGACCCTTTCATGTCCAACTATCTTTAGGTGAAAATCATCACCCAAGTACACCTTTCCACCATCAAACTCTTCATATCTTGAGAACCATTTTCGTTGAGAGCTCATGTGAAAAGATGCACCCGAGTCAACCAACCACACATCATCAGATGCATGGGCTGCCAAAGCTACGATGAATGCATCACCATCTTCTTGAGATTTTTCAGAACTAGAATCTGAGGCTTTCTTCTTCTTCTTAGGCTCTTTACAGTCTTTATGGAAGTTCCCAATCTTATCATAGTTCCAACATTTTTCCTTGGACTTATTGGAAGTCTTTGACTTCCTGAGATTTGGATCTACCCTTATTGTCAGACTTATTGTCATTTTTCTTCCCTCTTTTCGTGGATCTCCCACGAATAGCAAGGGCTTCTTTTTTTGAAATAGAATCCTTTCTCTGCATCTCCTCTGATAGCAGTGAAGACACCACATCATCCATTTTGAAGGTGACTAATGTGCTTCTGAGAGCCATCACAAGATGGTCCCATGAATCTGGTAAAGAACACAAAAGTGTGTAGGAATGATCCTCCTCCTCTAACTTGACACCAGCTGATGTCAACTATGCAGCCAATAGATTAAATGCATTTAAATGATCTGTTAAGGATCCACCTTCCTCCATTCGGAGAGAATACAACTTCTTCCTCAAGAACAACTTGTTCACCAAAGATTTGTCTTGATACATGGCCCCAAGTCTCTCCCACAAACTATATGCGGTTTTCTCATCTAGAACATTCAGAAGGACTGCATCGGTTAAACAGAGTCTTATGACACCCTTAGCTTTACGGTCTTTGATATCCCAATCTTCTTGAGCTATAGTTGCTGGTCTTGTAGTACTTGTAGTCACTTCCCATAGGTCACGATCTTCCAACATGTCTTCCATCTTGAGTTTCCACAACTCAAAATTAGTGCCATTAAATTTCTCCACCTCCATTCTTCCATATGATGAACTCACCATCTCAATCTACAAATAAGATTCAAGATGCTCTGCACAAGACTCCCACTCAACTTGAGATTAGCTCAAAAAACCCTACCCAACAACTAGGATCAAAATTTGATCAAGCTTTGATACCACTTGTAAGGAAACTCAGGTGTGAAAATAGCTTCCTACACTAATCTCATAAGGAAAGTATCATGTAAACAACAATATTGCAACCGACCATGCATATAGAAAATAGACAGAGAAAGGAACACATAACACAAGGATTTGTCAGTGGGGAAAAACCTTTTAGTAAAAAACAACCCCACCCCTTCAGAACTTGCACAATGTATTATCTTCAACACAAGGTTATAATACACTTGCAATGCAAGTTCAACATCGACAACGGAAGACTCCAATAGCTACTTGCAGTACCAACAATACACCTTTTTCGCATCACATCTCTTCGTAACCCTAAAAATGCTTATAACATGTGCTTCACTTTAGGGATACTCCCAAAGGTAAACCATATTAGTTGCCACATGTCTTCACCTATCATTGAATCTTCCTAACATAGCTCTTACGTGTCATAGGAATCCATCATAACCATTTTAGTCATGATCTCCTTACACACAATTCAAGATGTCGACACATCAACATTATTTGCAAGAAATAAATTTTACAAAACAAATAATAAGAATAGGAATTATACAAGGTTGAGACACCTTATTCCTAACATTAATCCCGTGCTTAATGGAGGATAATCCATATCTGGTGGACATGTGCCTAGTTGTATGACATATCATGATGCTAACTTCTATGCATTCTAGAAGCTCTCCTGAGGCCTTTATATTCAAGCACTCCTAGTGTACTCTTGAGTGAAGTTATTGAATGAATATCATCATTCTAATCATACTCTATCTATTTTGGTCTATTGTGTGCTTGTGTTGATTTCTTTAGTTCTTGGGTAAATTTTGGCCTAAGCCAAATTCTTACAGGTCTCTATTCATAGTGTAGACTATTGTATTCATTGTTTCTCTTCAAAGTGTCTTGGATACATCATTTTTTACTAACATAGCTCTAGCTACTTCTATTATAGTCTTGTTTCTTCTCTCTATAATGCCATTCTATTTAGGGGTTCTCAACTCAACTCTTTCTTCTGCTCTAGTATCATATCTCTACTCTTCAATCTAATTCCCATTCTATAAATCATTGTTAATGATAACTTCCACATTTTCATGGTTAGCCTCTTGATGAACAATAGTTATCAAATCTATCTCTTCTAATACCTTCTTTTTGTTAACTAATTCAAGCTCATTATCTTTACCACAATCATTTAAGAATCTTTCCATACTTGCTTTAAATTCTTCATCTTCATCAAAAATTGAACTCTTTCTAGATTTCCTTATTGTCTTAGGACATTTACTTGAAAAATGACCAAACTCTTTACATGTCCAACAAACAAAAAATTGCATACCTTCAAATTCTCCTTTTGTAAGTAGATCAATAACTTCATCTATCTTTATGTTATCTATTGTTTTGGATCTATCTTCACTTGTGCTACTATTTTGTTGTGTACAAGAGAAGGATTCTAGATTTGCAAACTTAATACTTTGCTCTTTACACAGGTTTGATAACTCACAAAGAATTTCCATAACTTGTGTGTCAAAATTTCTATTGTCAGATGTAGGACTACCTTCTCTAAATATATTCCCCATGGATCTCCCAAAGCTATTAAACTTTTTATTCAAAGACCTAATGCTCTGATACCAATTGTTACAAACAATAGTCCACCAAGATAATTGAGAGGGAGGGGTGGGGTTGAATCAGTTACCCAATAATTAAATAACTTATCTTCATTAGAAAAACTTAACCGTTTAATCAAAGTAAATAACAACCATACAAAGATGCACATAGAAAATTACACTAGATATGTTCACTAGGGAAACCCTTGATCATAGGGAAAACCCCAATGGGAATGATGCCCACAAGTTGATGTAATAATATAAATATTCCTTGTTGGAGGATAGACCCTATTAGGAGTTTTTTATAACATTTAGTACAATGAGTCCCTCTTAGGAGGCTTTGAATCCCTACTAGGAGATTCCAACCTTGTTAGGAGTTGTGGCATAATGTATGCAAGAAGAGCCCATTGCCCAAACATGTAATTTCAACTACATGAAGAGCTCAATGTTCAAACAAGTAATTTACTAGTATCTTCTTCTTTCCTCCATACTTTCCTCTATCCTATCGACTAGACCAATTACTGTTAGACCTTGTAGACTAGGTCACAAATCTCGAATCCAAATACCAAACCTTGGATCACTCAAAAAAACCTTGACAATGAAGTTTCTTTCACTTCTACACTGCTTTTCTCAACTTTTCATCCTTTGCCACCTTCAAAACATTTATAATTCACATATCCTCATATCCATACATATCATGATAAAGAAAAATATCCTTCCTTTATACTAAGTTCATGAAACAATTCCTAAGTTGGTTGTTAGTCCTTCTCAACTAATTATTATAAGACCTCATTAAGAACACGTTACACTTAGTGATAACACAAATCTTCTACCTTGCAACTTGAATAACTTTTCATACATACAATATTATGATGAGAAATCTTAGCCACAACATCCTTAACCTTGATCATCGATATATCAACTCTACTAAAAGATATAACAAGTTTACTAGAACAAGCCTCTATAAACTCTATCTTAGAACATACATCAGTAAGACTCACATAACTTCTTCTAGGATTTTCCTTTCTACTTCTAATGTTAACTACATATATCATATAGAAGTATCTCTCATAACCTTGGGTGGTTATCATGCTCAACTAGTCATTCATACCAACTTAATCTTTCCCTTGTTCTTCTATCAAATATCATAGAAGACATCAAACATGCTATGTTAACATTAATGACAAGCTCAGTCATGAATGTAACATTTCATCATCAAACCAATCTCTCCAATCTTTCTAATCTTCTAACAGGTTGATCAATGAAGTAAGTGAAGCATAGGATTAAGGAACTTAAGAAGAAGTTCAACAAATAGTATAAATTGGGTGTTAGCAATGATTGAGAAAAATAGTGAATATTGAGAAACACAATGGTGATCAAGAAAAATAGTGATGATTGAGCTACATAGTGATGACTAAGAAGAAGAGCATAGTGACTACCAAGTGACATCAACATTTATAATTTCTAAAAGAATCAAGTTTTGAGGCCAACACAGTTGAAATTTTGATTAGTCTAAGTGCATGGGTGATAAGGATTGATTAGCTAGAAAATTTAATGCTCAAAGAGTGGTTTTTATATAATTAAAGACAAGGAATTGATTAGAAGTTTCTAGAAGGAGTACGAGAAAACAATGATGGAAGAATTCAATGAATGTGACCTAATCCTAAGATCTGCAACTTTAATTATGAGGAAAAATACCAAATTACTTGATATTTTACATAATGGTTGTAACTAGTTGCTAGGAGAGGTTGATAAAATTGTGGTAGAATAGAGGTGCCAAGAAAAGTGAAAGTAAGAGATTTTTTGATGGGATGCCAAGAAGATCAGAGCTAATGAACCTGATGAAGTCTAGACCATGAGCCAAAGATTAGTTGAATGGTCTTTTGAACATGAAAAGTTAGTTGTAGTTTATAGATCAAATCTAGTTGTTACTTGCTAACTATTGTGATAGTAAAATCCTTTAATCAAGGTTGACCTTATAGTCATTTTTTAAATCCTTTAATCAAGGTGACATTTGAAAGGAATGTTCTAAGTCCTCTGACAAGGCCACTCCTAATGGGGTGATTAAATGCTTTAATAGGGTCACATTTATTAGTGTATTGTATACCTTTAATAGGGTTGGCTCTTAACTTAGATCACTTCAAAAGAGTTAAAAATTTTACTTGGTTGTTTTTCCCAAATTGGGTTTCCATGTTAAATCATGGTGTCAAAGTGTTATGTGTATGTGAATGTTATTTTTATGATATTTATAGTTTTATGTTACTGTTAGTTGACATTTACTAAAATAGAGAATTGAGTTATAACTAGATGAATACGTTGTTTCACTGATAAGACATTATATTGATCAAATGGGTTTATGAATTGGATTAATTTGTTTGAATATGTTAAAAGTTTAATGGGTATGTTTGGACCTAAGCATAACTAATTCACCCTTCCCCCCTCTCAATTATTTTAAATCTTTTTAACAATTGGTATCAAAGCTTTGGTGCTCGTAAGGAAATTTTGAAGGGACTCATGTTAAAAGGTCAAGATGTACAAGAGATAGATGCCAAGGCTAAACAAGAAGAACCTCCTACAATGGAAACACTTGATGAGATTGCACTTATCTAGTATTGGAGATTCTACACTATAGTTCTTGGATAATGAATACATTGAGGTACCAAAACCCATTACTATTGAACAAATAAAGGAGAAATAGGAGCAAAACTAAATCATGATTGGACTGGTAACAACTGCAAGTTATTTTGAATTCAATGATGTGAAGGATTTCACTACTTCAAAGAAAATTTGGGATAAGTTGGCTCAAATCTATGGAGGAAACAAAAATATGTTAAGGGCTAAGGAAAAAAGCTTGAGAGAAAAATTTAGTGACATGATAATGAAAGAAGGTAAAATTATTGCACAATATTGTGGTCAAATTAAGTAGGTTACAAATTCTACCAAATGTGTTGGAGGAGACATATCTAATGAGATGGTGATAAGAAAGGTATTGAGGACTTTACTTCCCATCTATGCAATTAGAGTGTCCACAATTTAAGAATTAATATGTACACCTGGTAATGATTAGACTTTGGATGGTCTAGTTGGTAGACTCACTACATTTGAATTGTCAAATTTTGATAATTATACACCTACTAGTATTGAATATGTTTTCAAGACTTGAATAACCCTTAATGGATCTAAGAGAAAAAATAAGAGGAACTATGTGGAAAGTGAAAGTGAATCAAATGATGATCATGATGAACTTGAATTAAGCATTATTGGCTAAATGACTACCAAGAGGAAAAGGAAAAAGGTAAACTCCATATTATATGTTTTCCATGTAGCAAAGTTGGTCATATTATTGCAAGGTGTCCTGATAAAGACAAAAAGGAAGAAATGAAAGATTTCAAGTACGTAGGAAGAAAAGATGGTAGAGACAACCATGGAAACAAAGGCTGCAAGGATAAAGGTAAGAAATCTTGCTACATTTTTTAAGAAGATGGTTCTAATAGTGATTATGATGATCATGAGAAGAAGTTGTTTATGTTGTAATGATAGATGATTCTGATGAAGATGAGAAAACTCCATTTATTTCACATGTGAGTAAGAATGATAGATGGATAATTGATAGTGGTTTCTCACATCATACAATTGTTGATACAAGTAAGTTTGAGAAGCTAGAACATTATAATGGAAGTAGTGTGAAGCTTGGAATGATGCACCATGTTATGTGAAAGTAAAAGGATCAATTATATTGAATGACAAGATAAAATATGAAAATGCATATTGGGTTGATAGTTTTGAATAAAACTTGTTGAGTGTCATATAGTTAAATAGTTAAGGCTACCGATTTGAATTCCAAAACAAGAAGGAAAAGATCTATAATGCCATTGGTAAATTAATTGGAAGCAGTGATCAAACAAGAGGTGACTTGTTCTATCTAGACCTAAATGATAACACTTATTTATTTGCACAATTTGAGGATGTGTGATTATGGCATAAGTGGATATGTCATGTGAAATTTGACAATTTTGTAAGCATTAGTAAGATGGAAAGAGTTACAGGATTACAAAGATTAAGTAAACCTAATAAAGTTACATATAAACAATGTCAAATTGGAAAAATGAAAAAGTCTAGTTTCAATAGAAAGACTTATTCTTCTAATGACATTTTGGAGTTAGTTCATACTAATTTATGTGGTCCTATTGCAGTAAAAATTTGTTGTAGTGAAAAATATTTCATTCTATTTGTTGATGACTTTTTTAGAATGATGATTGTAATGTTTCTAAAAGAAAAAATCAATGCATTTCAATTGTTTAAGTGGTATGTGGCCGGAGTTTAAAAGGAAATAGGAAAGATTCTAAAGTGCTTGAGATTATATAGAGGAGGTGAGTTCATATCACCTTGAGATTATATAGAGGAGGCGAGTTCATATCACATGCATTCAACATATTCTATACTAACAAAGGAATCAAGAGACAAATGAGTGCGCCAAGAATTCCACCACATAATGAAATAGTTGAAAGAAGGAATAGATCAATCATGGACTATGCAAGAATACTAATGATGGAGAAGAATATTTCACATAATTACTAGAGAGAAGCTGTAAGTACCACATCCTACACCTTGAACTAAGTGCAAGTGAAGAAATGTACAAACAAAATACTTTTTGAACTTTAGTATGACTATGCACCTAATGTGAATTTTTTCAAATTATTTGGAAGAAAATTTTATATCTTGAAAGATGCAAGACATAAAAAATATTGATGCAAAGAGTTATGAAGGTATATGTTTTAGGTTATTCCACTAAGAGAAAAAAATATAAGTGTTTGAATTCTATAACTAAAAAAATTATAGAAAGTGCAAATGTTAGAGTTGATGAAATAAAAAAAAGAATGAAGATTGCAAGAAAGAACATGAGGATTACAAAAATTTGGTCTACATTTATGAAGGTGAACTTAACAACTTGGCTAAAGCATAGAAAATGGCTTCTAAGAATCATCAACAAAAAGCTATTAATATTCAATGGAAGAGTTCTACTAAGCATCAACAAATTGTCGAGCATCAAGTTCTAGGAGCTGAGTTATAGACAAAGTGATGCAGGAGCATCTAGTGGTGTAAGGACAATAACCAAAAATATGCTTAGTGTTAGTTTATTTTTAATGTGTTTTCAATTTTAGATACCTATTTGGGTCAAATAGAGATTCCAATTCTCATAGTTCCACTATTGATTTTCTAGGTTAGAGTTTTTGAGCACTTGAAGGCATGTGCCAATGCAGAAAATAAGTTATTTTGTAATTCAACCATAATTATGATAAGTTTGAGGGTGTAAGATGGAGGGATGATTATAATTATAATTTAAAGTACTCTAGAAAAAGAATCAGGTCAAAAGGCTTTATAGTTTGAAAGCTATTGTAGTTTTAAGTTGCATGGAGACCCCCTAAGAACACGTCAAAGTTAGATTTAAGGCACTAAATGATCTTGTATGGGCCCAAAAAATGGGTATGAGAAAAGCTAGTCCATAGAGATATAGAGAGCTTGGAGAGATGTTTGGAAATGTAAACAGTTCATCAATTGAAGTCTTGGATCAAATGTTATGCCTCCCAAAAGTTGGACTATCGTTTCTAGATTCTTCTAAATTTATATCAACTTTTGACACACTTTCTAGAACTTTCTAATTTTGTGGTGTATTCCAAATGGAATATTCTAAATTTTTTCCTAACCCTAAACCTAATTTGGGTTATTTAAGGACATTTTTGGCATTGTAAATATAGTTTTTGGTGGAATTTGGGAAAAGGTACTAGAGGAGTGTTTTTCTCCAACATTAGACAACATTGTAAACCCTTAGGGCATGTCATTGGGTCTATTTTCATTATAATAAATGTAATAGCATATCACTTTTGATAATATTATTTTACTTTTACTATTGTGTTAATTTTGGTCTTGGATTGTGCCCTCATTTAGTGGTATCAGAGAAGTTTTTCCTACGTGTGTAGATAGAGCACCGACTATGAGGTAGTTTGCACTAGGAGTGTGTGGTTGTGGGTTTTGATATAGAGAGAACATGTCTCCATGAAGAGAGCATAGTGGAAGGGATAGAGTTGTTCCTTCTGAGGTTAGAGCCCTCCAGGGACAAGTTCAAGCATTGCAAGAGGAGATTTGTAGAGGGATGAATATTTCCATAGGCAATAGAAGTGAGGAGGAAAATGAAGAAGAAGAAAATATTCTGTAGGAAAGGGAAGGAGATGAAGCTTGGAAAAAGACCTAAAATTAATTTTGGCATGTTTTTGAGGAATCTAAACCTAGATGAGTTGATTGACTTCATCAATAAGCTAGAGGAATATTTTGAGTATGAGGATATCGAGGACCTTGACAGGGTTAAGTTGGCAAAGGCCAAAATGAAAGGCCATGCAAAAAATTTTGTCAAGAGATTTAGTTGGAAAGAAATAGAAAAGGAAAGGAGAAAATCACAAGATGGGATCACATGGTGGACAAACTAAAGAAGTAGTTCGTTCCTATTGATTACGAGCTTGATTTGTTTAAGAAGATGTAAAGGTTAAAGAAAGTAGGAAAATCTATCTATGTATACATAGATGAATTTTACTGAGTCCTTATTAGGGTGGGGAATGCAGAAGAAAACAAGGGGAAGGTTTCTTATTGCCTTAATGGGTTAAGATCTAGAATTCAAGAGGAGTTAAGTTTGGTTAGAATGAATAGCATTGAAGAGGCATACCAGTTTGCCTTGTGAGTTGAGGAGAAGCTGAAAAAGAGTTTGATGGAAGGAAAAGAGGGTGTAGTCAAGGAGGAAGGGTAGTGGTAGGTCAATTGGAGGCTAGAATGAGAATCAAAAGAAAAATGAAGATGTGGTTACTAGTCAAAATTAGAGGAATGATGGTTTCAACTGCTCCCATGATCAAAACTTTGGAGATCAGAGAGGAAGAGGTAGAGGACATAGAAAAGGTTCAGGAAGAGGAGGATTCCATGGTACCCATTTTCATTGAAATGAAGAAGGACATCATGCTTATGAATGCCCTTAATTCCAAGGAAGGACAAATAGGATGGCTAATGGTCAAGAAAGGGTTGCTTATGTGGATTATGATGCACAGTCATCACATTCAAAGGATGTAGAAAGAGGAAAGGTTCTAGTTAATGAAAGGGTCTTACTGAGTGGTGAGACTAAATCTAGACAAAGGAGGAGTTTGTTTCATACCAGGTGCAAGTGTGAGGGTAAATTTTGTGATGTGATTGTTGATTGTGGAAGCACTAACAACTTGGTGTCAGAGGAGATGGTCTCAAAGCTAAAGCTCAAGAGGGAGAAACACACACAACCATATCATATTTCTTGGGTACAAGATGATCATAAGGTCTTGGTTAGTGAGCAATGTTTGCTAAAGTTCAATATTGGGAGTTACCATGACAAGGCTCTCTATGACATCATCCCAATGGATGTCTACCATTTATTATTGAGAAGGCCATGGTAGTTCAATAGGCATGTTATACATGATTTTCATGCAAATACATACTCTCTAACAAAGGATAGAGTTAACCACAAATTGAAGCCCTTGATAAAGGAGGCTGAAAATCTATGGAGTAATGCTAGGGTATGTCTTGTTGATGGAAGAAAATTTCTTGATGGCATGAAGCATCAGCATATGTCTTATGCTTTAATTCCTAGAAAGGATAAGGAAAGTAGTAGTGAAGTTCCACTTAAAGTTTCAAGTCTATTAAGTGAGTATGGAGATGACATCTTTGATTATGTTCCAAAAGGGTTGCCACCAATAAGGAAAATTAGTCATCAAATAGATTTAGTCTCGAGATCTAGTTTGACTAACAAGGCTTCTCATAGGATGACTCCTACTGAGATTAAGGAACTAAACAAACAAGTTTAGGAGCTATTGAGGAAAGGTTAAATTCAAGAGAGCCTAAGTCCAAGTGTAGTACCTACAATGCAAGCACCAAATAAGGATGGAGAGTGGATAATGTGTACAAACTATTGGGGTATAAATAAAATAACTATCAAGTACCAATTTTCCTTTCCAAGGATGGATGATCTTATGGACTATTTGAGTGGAGCTCAGTACTCCACAAAGATAGATCTCAAGAGTAACTATCACCAGATATAGATACGAGAGGGAGATGAGTCAAAGACTACATTCAAGACTAAGGAGGATCTATATGAGTGCTTAGTCATGCCTTTGGACTGACCAATGTGCTAAGAACCTTCATGTGGCTTATGAATGAGGTACTAAAAAAATCTTTGGAAAATTTTTTTATTGTCTATCTTGATGATATTTTGATTTTTAGTAAGTCTTTAGATGAACATTTATTGTACATTTGTAGTGTCCTTGAAAGGTTGAGGGAAGAGAAATTGTTGATTAATTTGAAGAAGTGTAGCTTTATCAAAAGGGAGTTAGTCAATTTAGGGTTTGTTGTATTAGTTGAGGGTCTCAAAATGGACCTAGAGAAGGTAAAGATCATCTTAGAATGACCTACTCCAAGGTTTGACACTAAGGTGAGGTCATTCCATGGTCTAGCTAGTTTTATAGGAAGTTCATTAGGAATTTCAGTTGTATATGTGCACCCCTAACTGAATAAATGAGGGGGGATAGAAAAGAGTTCATGTGGACTACAAGAGCTACAAGGAGTTCTAAATTGATGAAGATGAAGGTGACAAAGCAACATGTGTTGGCACTTCCTAATTTCAACAAAGTATTTTAGGTAGATTACGATGCTAATGGTGTACTATTGGGGTTGTGTTGAGGCAAGAAGGTAAGCCTATTGCTTATTTTAGTGAAAAATTGAATGATGCAAAGAAGAAGTATTTTGTTTATGATTAGGAGTTCTATGCAATAGTTCAGGCCTTAAAGATATAGAGACATTATTAGTTACCAAAATAATTTTTTTGTATACTAATCACCAAGCATTGCAGTAGCTAAATAGACAAGGTAAATTGAATCAGAGACATTTGAAATGGGTAGAGCTCATGCAAAGCTATACATTTGTATTGAAACATAGAAGTAGAAGGTCTAATAAGTTTGCAGATGCATTAAGTAGCAGATAGTTATTACTAACATTAATGTAGGTTAAAGTTGTTGGGTTTAATGAAATCAATAATATATACCTTAAGGATCCCAACTTTGCATAGGCTTGTAAGGCTTGCAAAGAACCTATTACTCTAGATAGGACCAGGTGGCTAAATGACATTATTTAGATGGTATGTTGTTCAAGGGAAGTCAATTGTGTATTCCAAGGAGTTCCATGAGAGAGAAATTGATCAAGGAGAAGCATTGTGGAGGGATGGTAGGACACTTTGGTTGAGATAATACCATTGCCATTATTAGAGAACAATATTTTTGGCCTCAATTATCAAAGGATGTGAAAATGTTTGTGCAAACTTGCCAAGTAT
The DNA here is from genome assembly GCA_028749045.1 of Cupressus sempervirens. Taxonomy (NCBI): domain Eukaryota; kingdom Viridiplantae; phylum Streptophyta; class Pinopsida; order Cupressales; family Cupressaceae; genus Cupressus; species Cupressus sempervirens. The sequence continues at coordinate 815,005,336 of CM053786.1, forward strand.
GTCAAATAGTTAAAGGATTTAGTCACAATACTAGACTCTATCAGCCATTTCTTGTTCCATCAAAGCCTTGGGATGATATAAGTATTGATTTTGTTCTTAGATTTCCAAGGACACAAAAGGGGTAATGACTCAGTATTTGTGGTGGTTGATAGGTTTTCCAATATGGCACATTTCATTCCTTGCCACAAGACTCATGATGTAATGCATATTATAGATTTTTCTTTTCAAAGAGGTGGTGAGGCTACATGGTCTCCCAAAAAGTATTATTTTTGGTAGAGATACTAAATTTGTTGGGTATTTCTAGAGGACTTTGTGGAAGAAGTTGAAGATAGAATTAAAGTTCAGTTCTACACATCATCCACAAATTGATAGGAAAATAGAAGTAGTAAATAGAAGTTTGGGAAATTTGATGAGGTGTTTATTAGGAGATAATCCAAAGGGATGGTATTTGATTCTACCACAAGAAAAATTTTCTTACAATAATTTTGTGAATAGGAGTACTAGTAGATCACCATTCGAAATTGTGTATGGGGGTAGTCTAAGGACTGCACCAGAGCCGAGGAAGATGGAGCAAGGGGAGAGGACAAGTGCTAAGGAAGAAGACTTTGTTGAACATGTCAAGAACCTACATGAGGAGTTACATGCACATATTACCAAGATGAACCTATAGTATAAGGCTAGGGTAGATCAAAAGAGGAGACATAAGAAGTTCCAAGTTGGAGATTTGGTTATGGTATACTTGAGGAAGGAACAATTTATAGTGGGTACCTACAACAAGCTAAAGATGAAGAAATTTGGCCCCTACAAAATTTTGAAGAGACATGACTCAAGAAATGCATATGAGGTGGAGTTTCTAGATAGGATTCATATTTCTCCTATTTTTGATATTGTAGACTTAACAAAATATCATGACAATGGTGTAGATGAGGAGTTGATGTTGGAGCCATGACCAATTCTTACATCTAAGAAGGAAGAGATTGAAGAAATTTTGGATAGTCATGTGGGCCAGAGTACTAGAAATAGGCAATATGAAGAATACTTGGGGAAGTGGAAAGGATGACCAATAGAAGATTCAACTTGGATATTTACAATAGAGGTTAAACACTTGGATTTTCCTCTACTAGCTATAAAGTGACAGGGTCACTTTGCAATCTACCCTAGGTGTCTAATGCAAGAGCATCTAGTAGTGCAAGGGAAATCTTGTATCACACAAAAAATGCTTAGTGTTAGTTTCTATTTAATGTTATGTTTTCATTTCTAGACACCCATTTGGGTCAAATAGAGATTCCAATTCTCACAGTTCCACTATTGGTTTTGTAGGTTAGAGTTTTTGAGCACCTTGGGACATGTGTCAATGTAGAAAATAGGTTATTTTTTAATTGAGCCATAACTATGATGAGTTAGAAGGTGTAAGTTGGAGGGATTATTATACTTCTAATTTAAAGTACTCCAAAAAAAGAATCAGGTCAAACGGGTTTATGGTTTGAAAGTTATTGTAATTTTAAGTTGCCTGGAGATTCTCTAAGAGCACTTCAAAGTCATATTTGAGGTACTAAATGGAAAAGATGGTCCATAGGCCTATATAGTGCTTGTAGAGATTTCTAAATATGTAAATGGTTTGTCAATCAAAGTCCAAGATCAAAAGTTATGCCTCTCGAAAGTTGAACTACCATTTCTAGATTCTTCTAATTTTACATGGACTTCTTATGTGCTTTCTAGAACCATCTATTTTGGTGGTGGATGCAAAATGAAATATTCTAAATGTATTCCTAACCCTAAATTTAATTTTTTTTACTTAAGGATATTTTTGGCATTGTAAATGCTATTTTTGGTGGAGTTTGGGAGAAGGTACTAGAGGAGGGCTTTTCTCCAGCATCACACAACATTCAAAGCCCTTAGGGCATGTCATTGGGTCTTTTTTCATTGTACTAAATGTAATATCATATCACTTTTGCTAATATTATTTCCTTTTTCCTATTGTGGTCATTTTGGTCTTGGATTATGCCCTCATCATGACCATCATACATAGAAAGTTGAGTTGGTAGAAAATACACTAGGTACAAATGAATATGTATAATCAAGTCATACATAGCAAGAAGAAAGGATACCCAAACATATTTTAGCAAAGTATGTGAGAAGAAATCATGTACTAGATCAAATCATTGGAAATGAATATTCAAGAATCATGACAAGAAGAAAATGGAATAATCATAATTCTTATTATTTATTTTTAACCCAAATGAATCAAAGAAGATTTGGGAATGAAGACTAGAAAGGAGCAATGAATGAAGGGATTTAAACAAAATGAGAAAAAAAATTGGACTTTGATACCCAAACCAAAGGATAAGAATGTGACTAGAAATAAGTGGATTTTCAGAAATAAGATGCATGAAAAAGGACAGGTCACAAGGAATAAATATAGATTTTTTGGTAAGGGATATGCACAAGAAGAATGAGTTGAATAAGGTGAAACTTTTGCCCCAGTTGCAACCTTGGAAGTAGATAGAATTGTTCTTGCATATGCTACTTTCAAAGGATTCAAAGTATATCAAATGGATGTCAAATATGCATTTATAAATGGAATCATGGAGGAAGAAGTCTATGTTGAACAACATGACGGATTTTTTGATCATAATGAGAGGAAAATGGTATGCAAGTTACACGAAGCTTCATATGGATTTAAGTAAGCCCCTAGATCTTGGTCTGAAAGGTTACAGAATAATTTGGTGAAATTTGGATTTTTGAGAATGGATGACAATAGAAATTTGTATTTGAAGAGTGATTCTATGGATAGGATATTGGTAGCAGAAGTATTTTTTGATGACACCATATTTGGAGGACATGATGTGTTGTGCAAATCATTTTCTAATAAAATGAAGAAAGAATTTGAGGTTTCAATGTTTCAAGAGATCAAATTCTTTGTTGGTTTGAAATTTTATTAAATGAAGAAAATAATCTACATTACATAATCAAAGTATATCAAGGAGATATTGAAGACTTTTTGAATGGAAGACTCAAGTCTAGTTGGAACACCTATGGTGACTAGATATTAAATTTCAACAAATGATGATTTAGTTAAGGTGAATCAAAAATTATACAAGTTAATGTTTGGAAAACTACAATATATTGTACATAATAGACTTGACATTATATTAGCTATATGAATTATTGCTAGATTTTCTTCAAATCCTAGAGAAAGTCATATGATGGTAGAGAAAAGGATCCTAAGATATCTAAAAGGAAGAGAAGACTATGGAATATGGTAGAAAAAAGAATGACAAGTTTGAATTGAAGGTTTCCATAGATGTTGATTAGGCTAGAAATGTTGATGATATGAAGAGGAAAGGTGGAGGTTTTTTCTTTTTAGGAAGTTAAGTGATTTCATGGACAAGAAATAAGAAAAATTGTACTTCACAATCTACACCAGAGGCTGAGTATATTTTGGAGAATTTAATTATTCAAATATTATATGGATCAGGCAATTGTTGAAAGGTATGAAGGAAGAAATCGATGAACTCATTGTTACCTATTAATATAACACAAGTGCTATAAACCTATCAAAGAACCTTGTGATGAATATAAAGATTAAACATATTGAGATTAAGTACCATGACTTGAGAGATTTGGTACAAGAAAAAGAAGTGAGATTGGAATATGTGAATACAAAAGAACATACAGCTAACATATTTAAAAAGGCACTACCAAAGGATGCTTTTGAGTGTCTACGAGATAAGTTAGGGGTCACTCCCTTACCTGAAGCAAGCTAAAAGGAGATATAGCATTGCTTCAATTTTTATAATCACAATATCTTAAAGATTGATGCACAAGTTCACACTTTAGGAACTACCTAAAGATGTGAAGTTAAAAGAAAGAGATTGAACCTTGAGTAGATGAAGCTACAAGGAGTTATGAATCAAGATGATGAAGTGACATTTCTATATTAGTTAGAGTAGTGACATGAAGATATTATTTATAATAGAGAAAATTGAGATGTAAGTGATTGGTTGATGACTTTGGCATTATTTTCAAAGAGTTAGAATATATTTCCAAGTTACCATCTAGAGAAAGGGAGAGATGTGTAGTTATCATTCCTACTTGTGAGAGGGAGAAATTTTTTTACTATACATGCTACATATAAAGAGGGAGAATCCATATGGAGTGACTAATGTCAAAGAGAGAGAGATTTCCAAGTTACCATGGTACAAAAGAAGATGATTTTGTTACCATCCTATGAGGGAGAACATTTCTAAGGAAGATGGTTGAACATAAGGAGATGATGCATTCCATTGAAGAAGTCAAACAACAAAGCTAGAAGTTGTATGAGAAAGATGTGTTGGTACTAGAGGTGTTGTTAGTACTTATATTAGTGTTAGAGGGACCATCCAAATATTGTAGAATGAGAATCAAAATGAAAATAAGAAAGAGACAAAGAACAAACAGACATAGGGAGCTAATAGTAAGAGTTTAGAAGAAAAACGTTGAAGATTTTTTATTGCATGGTAACTAGAGTTGTTTCCATGAATGTCAAAGAGGGAGATTATTGGATACTACAATTTGAACAATTCTTATGTCATCATCAATGTCAAATCTTATTGGTAATACATTTACTAAGAGTGTAGAGTGCCACAACATTTGATTGATTAAGAGGATTTGGAAAGAGAAGTAACAAGTATCATGGAATAACAATGATCACTTGATCAGTTAGTCATTAAAATGATAAGTTATTGTTTAATCAAATTACATTAAGTGAAGATGACATATGAGTTGATGTCTGGAAGATAAGACAAGAAGTTGAGTTATCCTCTAAGCTTGATGGAGTAATAGTGTTAGTCAATCAATGAAGCAAGTGAAGTAGAAGATTAAGGAACTTAATAAGAAGTTGAACAAATAGTATAAGCCAAGTGTTACTAATAGTGAGAAAAATAGTGAATGTCAAGAAAAATAGTGATGACTGAGAAGAACATAGTGACTGTTCACAGACAACAACAGTTACAATTTGTAAATGAACAAATTTTTGAGGCTGATAGAGTCAAAGTTTTTAGTTAGAGTGCATGAATGATAAGGATTGATGAGATGTCATATTAAATACACAAAGAGAGTTTTTCATGTGATAAAAGGTAAGGATTTGTTCATAAGTTTCTAGAAGGAGATGGAGAATACAATAATGGAAGGATTCAATGAATATGACCTAGCCCTAAGATCTATAGATGTGATTAAGTGGAAAAGGATCCAAGTACTTATTTAAGGATACATAATTGATATTTTACATAAAAGTTGGAACTGGTTTTTTGAAGAGGCTAGAAAACTTGTGACATAACATAGTTTCCAAGGAAAGATGAAAGTAAATGATTGCTTGAAGGGATGCCAAGAAGATCGGAGTTGATGAACCTAATCAAGTCTAGACAATGAGCCAGAGATGAGTTGAATGGTAATCTGAACATGCAAAGTGATTTGTAGTTTATAGATCAAACCTAGTTATTACTTTCTAACCACCATGGCAGTAAACTCCTTTAATCGAGGTTGATCTAAATAATAATTTTATAAATCCTTTAATTAAGGTGACATTTAAAGGAATGTTCTAATTTATCCAATAAGGCCACTCCTAGCAAGGTGATTAAATCATTTAATAGGGTCACATTTAACAATGTGTTGTATAACCTTTAACAAGGTTGGCTCTTGACTGAGCTCACTTTAGAAGAGTGAAAAATTGGTAGCTAGTTACTTGGTAGTTTTTTCCAAACTAGGTTTCCATGTTAGATCATAGTGTCAAAGTGTTATGTGTGATTGAATTTTAATTTCATGATATTTAGAGTTTTATATTATTAGTCAACATATACTAAAAAAATGAATTAAGTAACTAGATGAATATGTCGTTTCATTGATAAGACATTATATTGACCAAGAGGGTTTATGAATTGGATTAAGTTGTTAAAAGTTTAATTGGTACATCGAGACTAGAGGATGATTGATTCACCCACCTCTAAGTTATTCTAAATCATTCTAACACCCTTTGACCTTATAATAATAATATATTAAGTAATTAATATTAAATAGTAAGTATATTAAAAATTAATATATTATATACTATAATTTAATATATATTATGATAATAGTTTGATATATATTATAATAATTATACAATATGTATTATATAACCAACTAACACCTTTTAGTCAAAATTATTAATATGAGCCATCTTATTGGGTACCCAATGTTTTGGGTGTCAAATATATCAAAAATCAAGCCTAATCAAATACTTGATATTTTGGGTATTCAATATTTTAGATATCCAATTAGGCTTGGTAATCACCAATCCTATATGTTTCACTCTAAAAAAAGTTATTTTGCAATGTTTAGGGGACTTCTAGACTTTGAAGAGGTATTTAACGACTATAAATATGTTTGAATTCACTAAAATGAAAAGGAAATTAAGGATGTTCTCAAATTTTTAGGTAAATAATTTTTGTCAAAATATTAGTTTGATAAGTATTTATTCCCTATTTTTAAACAAATATACCTATAAGGTGTCAATTTAGATATTGATTGAAAAATAGCTATACCTTCCAAACCACTAAACATTTTTGAAATCTGAAAGATGTGTCACATTCTATGATTTCCCTACTACAATTAAAAAAAAATTAGTCAAAATTGTTAATGTGAGCCATATTATCAGGTACCCAATGTTTTGGGCACATCAGATATATCAAATATCAAGCCTAATTAGACACTTATTATTTTGGGTACTCAATATTTTAGGTATCCAATTATGCTTGGTAATTACCATCCTATATGGTGAACTCTAAAAATGTTATTTTGCAGCATTTAGGGGACTTCTAGAATTCAAAGAGGTATCCGATGAATTTTAATATGTTTGAATTCACTAAAATGAAAAGGAAATTAAGGACATTCTCAACTTTGCAGCTAAATAAATGTTGTCAAAATATAGTTTGATAAGTATTTATTACCTATTTTTAAATGAATATACCTATAAGGTGTTGATTTACATATTGATTGAAAAATAGCTATAACTTTCAAACCACTAAACAATTTTGAAATTTTTTGCCTACTACAATAAAAAAAATAAAAAGAATTAGCAATGATCAGAATTAATTAAGGTGGTTAGATATGAGCCTTTTTTCTAAAATTGTTGTAGTGAAAAATTCATAATTAATTATTATCTTAGAATAAAAATACCCAAAAAATATGTGTAACATCTAGGCATGAGTCTACTTCTTATATCTAAAATCCTACAAAAAATATTATTATTTGATTTTTGTACACCATAATCTCATACACACCATAATATCAAACACACCAAACACCAAATAGGGAAGGCCACACTTTAAGGCCATGCTTTTTCTCTATGAAAATCTTACAAAATTTATTCAAACTATCTTTTTGTTCAAATATTCAAACAAGAAATAGTCCTTGCATGCCACTCTACTGACAATAACTAAAGTATATTAAGTTACCTTGCGAAAACAAATCTTCCCCCATTTTGTGAGATGCCAACTTAAGATAAATGGGTTGTGAATTTACTATCCCTTTTCAATTTACTTAGCTCAAATTAAAATTGTAGAAAGTGAAAACATAAATTTTAGAATCAATTTCAAAACAATTTATAGACTTGAAAGCTATACAATTGAATTCTAGCAAACGTGTCAGAGGATGGAAAAAAAGACTCTATAAAATTCTATTGTTGAAAGAAAGAAAATTCTTCATAGACTGATTTTGTTAATCATCCCTACTCCTATTGTCTTATTTCTTGATAATTCAATTATCAAACTAAAAACAAGACATATTCCTTGCAGTCATTTTAGTGACAAGAGGCTTTTGAAGGTTTCAACACATGATGGAAATGGATACAGAACTTAGAAGGATGAGGTAAGATGGTAGGAGGTGATATTTGAAGAATTTAATCTATTATAATGATTTTTAGACTAATATTAGTGACCTTCAATTAAAAAATATTGATGTATCAGACCTATCATGCTCCTTATAAAAATATACAATGTGACTCCTCTAGTCTTGCCCATAGTTAAGCAACCTATATGCTCAAGGCACTCATTGATGTATTGCATTTTAAGTGTTGTTTGAATGTATTGGGTTAATTGAAAATAAAATTTCAGGAGCACATTGTAGCTACATGTTTTTTTTTTCACACCATTTTTTGAATAAAATGGATTTTACTATGGTGTATTTACATTAAGCTAATAAAATTTCAAAAAAAATTAGGTAATAAAAGTTGAGAGGTGTTTTTTACAATTCCATATGTACATGCATGACATCATGTAGGTGCACTTTCAATACACCATTTTTCAAACTTTTAAAGTCACCTCCCATAAAGAATTTCCCAAAATTGTTCCTAGTATGCTTAACAAAGTTTCTATGAAGGATTGAATTATTTATGAGTCCAGATATGCAAATGTGGAAGAAAATAGAAGTCAAAGTTCATTTTTCCACCATGGAAAAGCACTTTTTGAATTTTCTGCAATGGAGTAGTCAACTTGGGATTTTCCACCAAAGGGAAAAAGCAGAGTGGAAAACTCATTTTCCACTGCGCCTTTCATAGTCATTTTTTGATTTTCCATTGTAGAATCACTTTTTGAATTTTCTGCAATGGAGTAGTCAACTTGGGATTTTCCACCAAAGGGAAAAAGCAGAGTGGAAAACTCATTTTCTGCTATGCCTTTCACAGTCATTTTCAAATTTTCCATTGGAGAAGCACTTTTTGAATTTCTACGATGGAGTAGTCAACTTGGGATTTTCCACCAAATGGAAAAGTAGAGTGGAAAATTCATTTTCCACTGCACCTTTCATAGTCATTTTTAGATTTTCCATTGGAGATGCAAATGTTTCATTTTCCACCAAAGGGAGAAGTGTAGTGGAAAACTCATTTTTCACTACACCTTTCGTAGTCAAAGTTTAGTTTTCCACATGAGGAGAGAAAAGGAAAATATCAATCCAAAATGAAGATATATGGTGTCTAGTATCAAGATCACTCTAGAAAAATAATTTAGGAATCAATCTACATCAAAATGGTGCCCACTACATGAGAAAGGAAAATTGAAGATTGGGTGTGCTTTTCGCACTCAAAAATGGAATTTCCACCAAGCATTAAATCCACAATAGAGAGATGGAAAAGAGCTCTTAATTGATTAAAAAAAGAATGATAATCTCATAATAATTTATTTCTTGAAGATTTGGACATCAACATGACATTAAATATGAAGTGGAAAACTCATTTTCTACTATGCCTTTCGCAGTTAGTTTGGAGTTTTCCACAAAGGGAGAAGACAAAAGTCAAATTTCCACAAAGGATGAATTAGAGTGTTTCATAGCCAATGACCTGATAGCAAAGAAGAATTATTGCTTGTTAATTATTTTCAAAGTGTAGTTGTTACTAGAATGTGTGAATTTCACCTACAACAGAGAAGTGGAAAATTGAGAACTTGGTACGCTTTTCAACCTTCATTTGAGATTTTCTACCACAAGCATTCTAGAGAATCACTTCCAAAATTCAGCAAGGAATAAACATGGTAAGCATGGAAGATAACATAGTGGAAAATTGAAGACATTTGGGTTACATAGCATGTGAAAGAAGAGTGGCTAGAAACTTTATTTTATCAATTCTGATTTTGCAACAGTCATATAGACCAGCATTCAATAGCTCATATCTTTTGACTCGGTGATTATTTTTCCAATCGCTCCAACTAGAATGAAGATAATTAAGTTTGGAAAAACATATCCAAAGATGAGCTCGATCCAATTGTGGAATCAAAAGATATGCCCCCCGAAACATGACCCATTTTTACCTAGCAACAATATTTATTTTGCTGTCCAGTCAACAAAGGAAAGATTTTGATATTGATTTAACATATTTAAATGTCAATTTTTAAAATATAATTTAAATATGTTAATATATATCATTATTAAATTTAAAATTTAATAAGCATATCAGTTTTCAAAAGGAAAAATATGAGAAGTTGAAGAGACAAGATCAAACAGAACTGAAAAGTCACTCGAAGAAACCAAACAGTTGCTAGAGAAAGTATTTATTTTAAAACCTTTTCATTTGAAGGGGTTCTTCTTTTCTACAAGAGTAGGTATTGCTGGAGTAGAGGGGAGATAGTAGTTTATTTTTTGCATTTCATTTCATGCATTGATTTCTATAATAGATTTGGCCAGAGTTGCAAGCAAATAAAAATTAGAGCATTATATTTGTTGTGTTCAAAACAAAGAAGAGTTTTGCTTCAAATTAGAGAATTTGGGTATTATTTTCTAAATATATTCAATCAGAGTATTGTTGTGTTTGGTTTTGGACATTATCTTGCATCTTGTGTCAAATAATGAATGTGTTGTAGATCAAAGTATTTGCATGTATTCCTATTGCATAAATCTGAATATTAAATCTTCATTTCTTCATTGCATTCACATAATCTGCATCCATATTGCATTACCAATATCAAGAAGTCACAGGGATTGTGGGTTCTTGGAATTAGCTAGATTTAGGAGTTAAAATCTACCTGAGTTAGTTCTGTCTAGGGCTGGCTTGGTTTTCCTCTTCCCTTCTCGAGTTAAGAACGTACCCAATCAGCTTAGGAATAAACAAATTTGTTGAATATCATTAATAAGGGAGTTGTACCTTTCAATTCAGAGGAAATCTATCAACCTCATGATAGATTATCCAACTATTGGTATCAAATTGTTTCTCGCAGGTTCGGGCATTTAAGAGTTACATTAGAAATAACAATCTATTTACCAACACATCAAAACCTCACTTATGTCAATTACCCTTATTTATGTAATACAAACAATAAATGCACTCTCTATTTTCTTTCTTTGATATTTCAAGTTATGTTTTATAAGTGTGTTAAATTATGTGAGCTTCTATCATAATCCATTATCATTACCCCCTTAACAAAACTCATGATATTTCTTTAATTATTTTTGCTAGATATACCCCATATGAATATACAACCAAAGAATCCTAAGTATAATGAAAACCATTTGTACTTATATATGCTCATTACTCAATCACAGTTAAGCATATAGTTAAGTGATCTACCAAGGATTTTAGGGTTATTATACAATGCAATAATTCTTTAGGAAAGGGGATAGTAGGAAACATTCCTTGAACCATTTGAGAAGGTTAATGGATACAATAAATCAAATCTTGAAGGTTTGTGTATAGGAAATAAATAAATTATTGGAAGATGAACATAATGATTTAATTTATAATTTTATTTATCTTTAGATATAAAGAAGACAAACATTTTCTTATTTTTACCATGTCTAGGCCACATATATCTAATGTACTTTAAGTAATTTATTTTCTAATAAATTCATGGTAATCACTTTCCAAATAATTTTATCTTGTCTTACTGGATTGACAAGAAGACTAGAGAGACATTTTTTCATGTTCTAAGATTGAAGAGCAAAATAATAACAATATACCTACTAAATTGGTATGTCTAATTGACAAGTTCTTTGAAATGGAATTTGTACATTAAGTAACTTAATCTATTTTTTTTATTAAAACACTATTCCTATTTTTTGATAGTGTTTAATCTTGCATTGGTCTACTTTGAATTTTTCTTTCTAGAACTTTCTTAAAGATTTGATGTTGTTCTAGCTTATACTCTTAAAATGTAGCCATTACATAATATTAGAAACCTTTTGAGATTTATAATTATATGTCATAGAAATTCTCTACATATAACTTTTATAAACATTTCCTTAGCATCAAGTACATTAGCAATCAATTGCATTCTCTCTTAGTGTGGACACAGTGGATGTTCTTTGAGGAAGATTTTGTTTGGGGGTAAAAGCACAAACTTGTGTCACCCTTTTGTGACAAAAAAGACTAACAAAAGTATCACTATTCACCTTCAATGACATAAAATTGGTATTGTTGTTTTACATTTGTAAATGAAGAAAACTAATGAAATGTGTAGAAATGGATAAATTTTAGGATTATAATTTTTAATAATTATTTGGAATAAGAATTGATATATTTTCCTAATTTCTATAGATAATTTTTTAGGTGCTAAAAAACACTGAAAATTAGGGGTCTAGTTTCCATCTCAAAGCTATATGGAAATAAACTTATTCCCCTTTGATCTTAAACTATGTTATAGATAATATATATATCTAGAACAATCAAAAATAAAATTCATATTTAGACCTACAATTACTCTTTTATATAGATTGAAATTTCAACTCACCTGGAATTGATAGTTTTCATCTCCCACCACATTTTTAAAAATAAATATGTTCTAACTAGAGAAATTTTTTTACATTCTATAAGAGGACTCTCTCCTCTAGAATTTCATATAATTTTAAGATATTTTTGATATGATTTAAAATTTTTTTCTTTCTTAAATCTGACAGCTTTTTGAGTGTTAAAATACGTGGTTGTGAAATTTTTTAATTACAATATACTATATCTAATTAAAACACTATCAACTCTACATGAGAATATTCTTGACTCTGAACTCTATAAAATGATGTTTATATTTTATTAAAAAACATCATTAAAAATAGTAAGAGTTATTGAAATGCCACATTTCTAAAATAATTTAATTTCTTTAGTAATTGGATATAAACTAGTATAAAACATGCATTTAATAGACATTTCCGATTGGAAAAGTGTGAAACCATATATTACTTAGCTAGAATGAATTTATCTAGATCATATGTTTAAAAAAAATTTAATTTTAGATAGAAATATTCAAATTCAATAGTTCTGATAAGTTAGCCTGAAAGGTGACATAGCTTTGTACTTTTACCTTGGGGCCAAACTTCTAAACTTTGACATATACAATCACATCTAAAGTCTTCAACCATTCAAGTGTGTTTAATATTGCATCAATTAACTATAATTGGTGCCCATCTATCACTTGTGATGATTCCTTATGGGACCAATACTTTGAAACATCTTCAATATTGGCTTTTATTGTTTCCCTCTATGAACACTTTAGTAGAGAGATCTAAAAGTTTGGAGTTCAATTTTCCTAGGCAATTGATTTTAGAAGAATTTATCTTAGTAATATGTAAACATATTAAATAAAATGACATAACTCAGTGGTAGTGGGAGAATATAAATAATTAGCAAATATTTGAATGGAAAATATTAAAAGAGCTATGATCTGGTACAATCTTGTGGTATTCCAACTTGGTGCGGGAGATCCTAACCATTTTTCCCACCTTAAAATTCCAAATAGAAGGTTTGATCTTAGGCCTTGTGCTAATAGTAGATCATACCATACCTAACATCTCATGATAGAATAATATTGGCAAATTGGTATAGAAATTTAGTCTAAAAAGTTTTAACTAAAATGTTAAAAGACAACTGGATACTTGAATGCAAAAAAATAAATTTTTTTTTTACTTGTCTCATCCCCATGCCAAATTAACTTCATTATTGACAACCAAGTTGTAATATAAACATGAAATTTGTAACTCTTGAGTTGTAGAAAATGATGATTTATGAAGCTCTATACCTAAATCAAACTCATTTTTAGTAATAAAGCAATCACTATAGTGTTGAGATAATGGGTGTTGCACAGATTGCATAGTATTGTTATATTGTATTATTCTATTTTATTATGTAATGTTCCTTCTAGATGGACATGCAACATGTAAAGATTCCCATGGGACATACTTGATGAGTTGTATTGTAACATTGTGATAATATTTTATGTAATTATTTAATATTGGGGAAAATAATTACAATTCTAGTATCAAATGTGGGCTCAATGGGTTAGGTAGCACATGATTTTAGCACATAGTTTTAGTAATACCACTTTGTAGTTTTGTGGGACTTGCTACTATATAAGCAGCCACAAGGTAATTTTTGATGTGATAAGAATAATACAAAAAGGCAAGAGTTGAGTGGGACAAGGCTTGACAATTTAGCCAAGGAAGCATTTGTGAAGGTTGGAAGCATGGCATTGAATGTGTGGATTCATGCTTGTTCACATAGATTGCTCACTTCTGGCTATTGCTTTGAAGGCTTCCATGGTTGTATTTCAATGGTATTTTTTGTTGAAAAATACATGGTCATGGATGCTTTTGGAGGCTTGGTTTTTCTTTCAATAAGGGTTTCCTAGGGTATATCTTGTGTCATATTTTTGTGGATATGTTGTCTATTCTCTTGCATGTGGATTTCAATTATGTATTTATTTCAGATCTATTATGGGTTATGTGGAACAAGTTATATTCTTTATTGTAAGTTTCATTACAAGTGGTATCAGAGCTTTGGTTTTATTATTATAACCCTAGATTGAATCCATGAGAATGCATGAGAGGATAAAAGAAAGGGCAAGATATGAGTTCTTTATTGCAAATTTGAAGGTTTTTTGAGTTTGCTATTATGATGGGATGTTGGTAGATTTTGGGCATCTAAAATTGTTGGACAAAAGGTTTTTTTTTTAATGTTTCATTTAAATGAGGGTTTCAGGGGGAGCTTGCAAAAAATGACCTCATGGGTAAAAATAGACCTCACTGTTGGATCTAGGTTTATGTTTTCATAAATTTTGATATATAATATGTCCTAGTTTGGTGAGGTTTAGAGGAAATGACAGAGATTTTTAGTTTTAGCCAGTGATGGCCATCAAATTTAATCCTGTTGGAATTTTCATTACAAAAAAAGAAATATCACAGTGAAAGTGGTGAAAAGACTATCTTAGTAAAATGAACATAACTTTATCTCAGGATATTAGATTTTAAACTTCTTATAGGCATTGGAAAGCTAATTCAAAGCACTACAATTTGGTATAGGTTTGTTTTTATGATTTTGATATTTTTTCAAGTTTTAAGATCCTAAAATTAAGATGTTGTTTATTTTAAGCACAAATTAGGGCATATCTTGGGCATACAGAGTCAGATTTTGGACTTCAAGTAGTCAACAAAAAGCTCTTTGAGAGCTCTACACATTGGTTCAGATTTGGTGTAGGTTTGACATGGTTTATTTTGTGATATATTGATTTAAATAGTTTATGGTATATATTGACTATGGTGAC
This sequence comes from Cupressus sempervirens, assembly GCA_028749045.1. Classification (NCBI taxonomy): domain Eukaryota; kingdom Viridiplantae; phylum Streptophyta; class Pinopsida; order Cupressales; family Cupressaceae; genus Cupressus; species Cupressus sempervirens. The sequence goes on from CM053786.1 coordinate 815,020,362, forward strand.
ATTGTGAGTTTATGACATTGTATGTTTGGAGATTTAAGATTTGATGTCATTATATACTGAATTCATATTTCAAATTGGTCTCATGATGATATGTTTATCAATATTTGGTTTGGGTATGTATGATGATTTGTTGGGTCTACAAGTTGTACAATGTTGTATGTAGTCTATACTTACAATTTATATTTATAGCTTGGTTATGGGTTGTCTTTGCCCATTGATCTTTCATTATTGATACATATTCAAATTGGTGGCCTGGATGTGGGTTGTCTATGCCCTAAGTCACATGATTTATTTATTTTTCTTCATGTAGAAGGGATGAGATGTTGTTACTAGGTATAATCATGGTGGAGGATTGTGTTTGACTATTTTATGCTAATAGGTTAGACATATTGAGAGTCAGATGCTTAGTTCATGGATGTGATCATGGTGCCATGGATTTTGGCATGATATGATAGGATATATGAGTACATCTTTGATGTTCATTAGTTTGGATCCCTAATTTAGTTATGGTGGTATATCTTTTTGGTTGAGGATCATGGTCATTTGGTTTCTTTTGAGCTACTCATGATGTGCACTTTGAGTTCTTTGATGGTTTTACACCTTCATTGATTCTCATGGTGAGAGGATAATTTTTCATCATGATGTCATGGATAGCTTGGATATATAGTTTAGTGGGAGCTTGTGATAGTGATGGGGTGATAGTGCAAGATTAGTTCCTAGTTTGGTTTGTATCTTCTTGGTTTGAAGATCTTGGTTTTCACATAGTACTAACACTTTGGTTGTGTGATTGTAGATCTAGAGGATCTTCATGTAGGAGATAGATTTTATGATGCCATAGGTGACTTGGTACCATGGTTGATTGGGAGCTATTGGCACTAATATATTTATTAAGTGTCTGTAGGTGTGGAGGTTTGTCTTAGATCTTGTTACTACAAAAGTGTCTTTGACATTTGCATGGTGCACTTATTATCTTCATGGTGTGTGGAGATGGTTATATCTTGAGGATTTATGATGTTCTTAGTTATATTCATGGTGTGTGAAGATGGTTGCATATTGAGGACTAATGTGTTTCTTGGGAAAGGTGTGGTTTATGCTTTTATTTGACATGTTATCCTTGGTGTTAAGATGGTTTCTTTTTTATTTCATGGTATACTCTTGATGCACATTTAGAGTAGTGACATGTTGTCTCTTTGATTGTGATAGTTTAGATTATGTTGTAATTTTTATGTTCCTAAGGCCATGGTTGGAACTTTGATATTGATCTTGGTTTAGTTTCTTGGTATTGAGTATATTATTCATTTGTTAGATACTTCATGATATTGTTATGTTGCATTTGGAGTTGGCATGTAGTGATTTTTGATAGGTGCTCATGGATACCTAGAGATAGTGATGATGCTGATTTCTCTTGGATTAGAGAAGTATTTGTTGGGATGATTGATGGTTTCAACAAGAGTCAGAGGGGCATTCACCTAATATGGACTTGAGAGGATATTTATCTTAGATGAGTCTTGGTTGGAGACTTGGATATCTTGATAAGCATTCTCATTTCCCACTTTTGGTCTACTAAAAATTTTCTACTTGAGAGGTTTAGCCCATTATTTCTCTCTAGTGCATTATGTTTATGCTTGTCTTTCATTGATATGGATCTTGAGCTATGATACATGAGTTAGTTTTGGAGGGTTCATTTGAGAGATGGTTTAACATTGGTTATCTCCATTTGCACATGTTTATATGATGGTTGATTTTGGAAGATGGTTTATAATTGGGCATATTACTTGAATTAGGAATGGTTATTCCTTGGTTTAGGAATGGTTTATGAGTTTGATTTTCTTGTCAGAGGCTTACATCCATGATTAGTTATATGGTATAATTTGGGTGTTCTTAGGCTTCTTGGTTGGGGTTTTATGGAGGAGATCATACTTGCATAGTTTACATCTAGAGGTGTGTGTAGAAGGACATGATATAGGTTATGATTTGCATGGTTTCTCTTTGGTCTTGGTTATCTTCCTAAATGTTTAGTTTTTCTTGCATTGGATTTGGGATTGGTTAGAGTTTGTGTTCATGTATTTCATGTGAGAGATGACATGGTTGTTCCTTCATCTCTTTCCTCTATTGGTTATGGAGAACTTGGGAGAGCATTGGAGATTGGTTGTGAGAGTTGTTCTTGCAAGTTATTGGTTTACATGTGGATTTCCTTGAGACTACATGGATTCACTTCTTTGAGATGTTGTGAGTGGATTGATTATAGATTTGGCATTATCTTTTATAGTGGAAGCTTATTGGTATATATGTGGTAGGTATTACACTTGAGGCTTGTGATTGCAAGTTACAGATTAGATATGTTGATGATGCAAGATTCACTTGATATACCTTTGGAGGTATGGATAGTTGGATGGATTAGGCACTTGCTGTGGGTATTATTTCAGCTATGGATATTTTCACAACTAAAGATAAATCTTATACCTTTGGATCAAGTTTTCTTTTGTGCTTGGGATTTTAGTTGGTATAGGATTTAATGATATTCTAATGTGATAGGTTGGGTGGCTTTCTCTTTGGATGGCTTCTATGTATGTTCAGTGGTAGTGGCATAATAAAAGGTGGCTTCATTCATATTTTCAATGTTGGATACTTTGATCTTGTTGTAGGTAACAAGATGGAGCACATGGCATACTTTGATCCATGATGGTGGATGTGCTGGGAGGGATTATTCCCTCGTTCATTTATATGGCTATAGATTGCCCCTATGCAATGTATACAACAAGTGGGAGATTGTTGAGATAATGGGTTTTGCACACATTGCATAATATTATTATATTGTATTATATAATGTTGCACCTAGATGGACACCCAACATGTAAAGATTCCCATGGGATATACTTGATGAGTTGTATTGTAACATTGTGATAATATTTCATGTAATTATTTAATATTAGGAAAAAGAATTATAGTTCCAATATTCAATGTGGGGTCAATGGGTTAGGTAGCACATGGTTTATGTAACACCACTTGGTGGTTTTGTGGGACATGCTACTATATAAGTAGGCACAAGGGTAGTTGTTGATGTGATAAGAAGAAGGCAAAAAGGCAAGAGTCAAGTGGGACAAGGCTTGATAGGTTAGCCAAGGGAGCATTTGTGAAGGTTGGAAGCATGGCATGAGATGTGTGGATTCATGCTTGCTCACATAGATTGCTCAGTTGTGGCTATGGCTTTGAAGACTTCCATGTTGTATTCCAATGGTATTTTTTCTTGAATAGTACATGGTGATGGATGCTTCTAGAGGCTAGATTTTTCCTTCAATGAGGGTTTCCTATGGTATATCTTATGTCACATTTTTGTGGGTATGTTATCTATTCTCTTGCATGTGGATTTTAATTTCATATTTATTTTAGATCTATTATGGGTTATGTGAAAATAGTTATATTCTTTGTTGCAATTTTCCTTACATATAGGTCTATGTCTCTACTCTTGTTCTCAATTCATTGAGATGAAAGAGTTAAAAAATAAAGAAGAACTTTAAGATATAGCTTTTTCACTAAATTTATTCAAACAACAATTGTCTTGCTACTATACCCTTTCTTCCAAGATTTGATTTTGAGTAAGTGTAATAAGAAAAAATGGAGAAAAATACTCATTAAGGGAAAAGAGATAGGGACCTTACTTCATCATCTTATAGTGAAATTTATGAATAGGAAGTGTATAAATAGTATGAAGGAATTAATGTGACATAGGAGAGTTGAATAAAGTCTAATAATACTCGATATAAATTCTAGACATAAAATCTAGAGAACAAGAAATTATCTTAGCAATATTGCCATGTTGAGAAAAGAGTTTAACTATTTAAGGAAGCTCCTTAGAAGGCATGTGATAAATGTCATGGCTCACAATGATAATAGATTTATAATAGTATCTAAATTTAAGGTAGAAAGTGTGTAGAAAAATTAGTCGACACATTGTGTAATCAAAGTAAAATATTGTAAGATCCCAATGTAGAGATGTTGAGGAGATTTTGGAGGCCTAAGTGGTTCAAATAGCCTGATCAACAAGGGAGAACTAATAGTCAAAATAATTAATGAATTTCTTAGAAAAGAATACAACATTACACTCATAAGCTATCTATTAGGAAGACTATGAAGAATTTGCAATTCATAAGATGTCTCCTATAAGAAACAATGGTGGTAAGCCCATCAATCAAGGGCCTTCGTAATGTTAAAGCTTCAAGCTTGTAGGGTATCTTGATAAATAAAAAAAAGTTGTAGAGATATGCAATGAGGTATATATTCTATTTTCTAGATAGAATATATGGTTATGATGTCTATAATGACCTTGTAGATTATGGAAAAGGTGAGAAATATAAATGCCCAATATTGGGAGAATCTACAAAATTCCATATCCATGAAGGGGAAGAATAGGGTGTCATAAAAAAGAAAATGTGGTTTGTACTTGGCCCTACATTTTGTACATTATCTTGTTCATAATTAGGCTTCATTAATAGAAGAATCTGATAGTAGTGATTGTATGAATGACATATCCTACTAAGGAAAGAATATTATTTTTACTAAATCTAAACGTATATATTTGTGGCGAAAAATAGTTTTCTATTAAGAAATGGACTAAAGAGTGTGGTCTAAGTTGTTGTGTCTTGGGTTGTTGCTTATGTTGTTATTGTTTGGAATGGAGTTGCAATAGTGAGAGCACTAGATGAAGGCATTGACATCTTTCCTCAAATCTACTACAAAATCCCTTGAAAGACCCATAATTAGCCAAAACTAAATCTACAAAAGCATCACTTAGTAACTAAACACTTGTTGCTTTAGATTAGAATTTTAGTTAAAATACAAAATTCAAAAGCACCAAATTGACTAGTTTCCTTCTATAAGTCCATCATTACATTATAAAATGTGTCTGGATATCCTTAATGAACGCTTCATACTTGTGAAGGATCCACCACCCAATTTCAGCTCTAGTGAGTGCTCATGTAACTAGTAAAATTCACTGCTTTTTTGACAAAAAATTGGTCAAATTTCTACCAAGATTGGTCAAACTTTTGACAATTGTTCTTGTCAATATTTTTTTGTTGAAAAGTCAATTATTTCTTACTAAGATTGAAATTTCTACATAGATTTTGGTCAAAAGTGGCCTCAACAATTGATCCAAATGTCACTTCTTATTAATCAAACTTTTGACACTTTTGGGGTCAAAATTTCCACAAGAATGACAAACCCATGCAAACAGGATGCCAAACCCATGACATGTGTTTGGTCAACATGTTCATCCAAATTTAGATGAATTTGCATCATTTAAACAAATAAAATTAGGCCCACCCTTAGTATTGGGGGCCCACCAAAAATTCTTTTCTCATGAGATGTATCCATTCTCACAACTGGTAAGGATTGTGTTGTTTACACATAGTCAAATTCTGGCGAGTTCATTCCTACTATATGAAAAAAATCAATACTTGGCCTTTCAATTAATAACTTACCCCATGAACGAAAAAAAGGTTAACTTGCATGATTTGAAAGAGGGTGGAAATCCTATGATAAAGAGGACTTTATCCTCAAGGGCAGGTAGATTCCACCTTTCCTTGAGGATTCCAACATTCAACCTACTATCTCAGCCTTAGCCACATTTAACCTTTAACCATATTTTGACTCCTTACCTAAATGAAAATTTTAAAGGTGATTTCTTGTTGATTGAAGTTCTTTTGACTAAAATGCAATCATCTTCACTCGCATACTCGTAAGACTTGAATTCTAAGATTCCCTATAAAGGCATGAAGACTTGAAATTATTGCTAGATAGGACACTAAATGCCATCTACACTTACTAGAAAAGAAAAAAATATGGGTCCCTAATTGTAATTATTAAATGGTGTGAGAAATTCATAACAGGTTTTGTGGGAGAGATTTAAGTAATGTAAATACATTGCTAGTTTGTCTTGTTAAACAAATTCATTAAACACGTCAACAAGGCAATAAAGGTACATAGGAGAATGTCTTTAAGTTTACTTAGGTTCTTACTTTATACTAAGTTCATTTCAATCTTGACTCAAGTAATAAAAAATTTAGAAAGAAAAAGGTAAATAGCCTCATCCTTGGGTTCATAACCCATGACTTGGATGTGCAAGTCCACTTGTTATTGCAAACATGTTCACTTGGAAGTGTGCAAATAGACAACTTCAGTATTCACATGTATATAAATATTCACTTGGATGCTGATGTATGCTTCTTTCCCATGTTAGAATATTATTCCTAAGGAAACATAAGTGTCACTATACCTCCCTCTACTATGATATAAAAGGGTGCTTCCTTCTTATTAAGCTTCCGTTTTGCATGATGCTTAATGACAGGAATCCTTTTGAACTCCTCCCTTGAAAAGTTAACCCGAGGATCAAATCTTAGGTTTTTAGTGAACTCTCAACCTCTTGGAATCTACTTAGTTGAAGATAAATGTGAATGTTCATGAGGAGGCCTTTGCTAGTTCTAGACAATTCAAATGAGATGTAAAATCTACTTACTACTTCAAAATAATAAACACACAAAAGAACTATGTTTTTGTATTTTTATGTTTTTTAATGAATGCAATCTAACAATGCAACTATATAAATTCTTAAATTAACCAAGGGGTTAGTAAAGAAATTAATAGAGATAGGATAACAATAAGTTTAAGCAAATAACATGAAAAATAAATCCTAACAAACATAAGCTATGGAAACAACATGTCCACAATTTTCGCTATCCATTCATCTTGTTTATCTAGCTCATCAACTATACATACATCAATTAACATTCAATACCTATGGCCTTTGATTTCCTATAATTCATGCAAGTCTTTCCCCTAGGTATGCAGTTCATCCATCAAACCAAAATATTAATTCAAAATTTCTACCAATTTATCCATGTTCTTCTACATAACATGTAATAATTTAAGATTTCCCTGGATAATTAGTATGCCTTTCTCTTCAAAACTTTCTTGCCATTGCTGATAGGCATTCAAAAATGGGTCCAATTGCACTGCTCCCCTATCACTTTTTTGAATTGCTACATTTAAATTCTTTTTAGGGCTAATAGGATCTAAAGGGCAAACAACTTCAATCAAATATCCCTTAAGGATTTCATTCTACTACTAAGCGTTATCAATTTTGCCCCACCCTATTCCAAGCTTCCAAATACTTCCTTCATCCCTCTGTTACCATCAACTTTATAGTTTCGAAGGTTGGCTTCTCAAGAAAAATTTCTTCGATCTAATAATCCCTAGGAGTTAGTTCTTCAACACTTAATTCTAGATGAGGGATAGCCATGTGAGCAAAAAGGTCCTAATTTTGATCACTCATAATAAAGGCTAATGCTCATGCATCCTTTGGAGGTGAATCAAGTTTCCTTAGAACTTCTAACAATTCCATTCTACCCTCCTCCTTAGTATTGAATTGTTGTTTCCTAATTCTTATCACCTCTTTTCTGAGTCACCTTGATATGTGCTCCACTGGACGTTTTCCCTTTAAAGAATATAGAGTTTGTTTTGATATGTCTTTTCCCTTACCACTCCTCTCTAGAGTCTTCTCTTTCTATAAGGGATCTACAATAGGAATTTCTATTTCCATGGCATCAACAATTTGCACCTCTGTGTCTTGAGAAGTTTTTTGGGTTGTTCATTCATTTTTCCTTCTTCTGATACTTCCTCAGTGGATACTTTATGTGTTTCTTCCCCTTGTACCTATTCTTCTTTATTATTCAATGGAAGAGGAGTATCTGATCCCTTATCTACAAAAAATGTGGCTTGTACTAGGGATGACAATGCTATCTCAAGTCCTTGGGATTCAGGTGGCATCTAACTCCAATTCTCTTTTTGAGGTTGATTACTTTGAGTGTCTCTAATCTTATCCCCAACCAACTTAGTATCCATGGGCATGAAATAAAAATATGACATCTAAAGGACATCAATTCCCCCCACATATTGCTCATCTATCCACTACTACATTTCATCTTCTAATGTAGTTGTCTATATAGGTTCATCATGGATAGATGGTAGTGTAGTTGTGGAACATCTCCTCCATTCTTCCTCTATGGCTCTAGCTAATAAAGTCCTTTGGTTCAAGGGTAAGTTGTCCTCTAACTCCTCATCATCCTCTTCTCCTTCTTCTCCCTTTGGGATAGGCTCAAGGATTGATGGGAAATGAGTCACCTTCTTGATTACCCTTTGTCTTTTCTTGATTGGAGTCTTGATCTTTACTTTCTTCTTAGGCACGAAGTGGGATGCTCAAACCTACTAATAAGGCATTTCCTAAATTTCTACTTCATTTTCTCCTTATCCCTATTCAATAGGTGGCACTTGGGGATCTCATTGGGCATGAATAGACTCTATATTCTCTGACCCTTGTATGTTTTACTCTCCTTGCTATCGAGGTGCGAGAATTTCACCTTCTTTAGGTTTGGCTTGTTGAGGATAATTTTTCTTTGTATTGCCCTTACCTTTTCCCTTTTGAGCTCTATAATAACCAACTGGCCTATCAGGTTGGTGCACTATTTTTGGCCTTACTAGCAATTGAGCTATAAATGTAGGGATGGTGACCTATTTCCCTCTACCCTTTACTAGATGGGATTGTTCATGAAAAATTATTGTTTTAAGAATTGGATAAAGCTTAATTGGTTTCTTTATCCAATCCTATGTCAATTTGATGATGTGCCTTACCCTATGACTGATGTTTAAATTTTCTTCTCTATCTATCTCAGCATTCATAATAGGTTGGTCACCAATCTTATCTCTGTTGAATAGTGGATCTAATAACTTTTATGAATCTTGTTGGACAACCTTCAATGGAACCTTTATCTTTAAGGCCTTTTTTGCAAGATACAAAGTCATCCTACAATAATCCCTAAAGTAGACATCATAGTCATTTGTCACATTCATCCAATGATCTTCAAAGGCTTCTTCATGATTGAATGCTTTGCCTACCAAATATTGTACTCTCCCAATATTGTAAAAATATGGCCATAGAGAATTATATTCTTAAAATGGACACTAATCCCATTCGCATTCAAAATAGGGGATATCCTATCTTCTATCCACCCTAAAAGGTCCCATAGTCAAAGGCTATGTCGAACATATCTTGTGTTGTTTTCTAACTTTGTCTTATGTGGACAAGAGTTGTTGGGTGATCTCTAGCAGAATCAATCTATCACTAGGGTATCTAGAGAACTTCTTTAGGTTTAGAGTTGTACTAGCTACCCTCAAATATGTAAATTTATGGAACTGAATGTAATAAGCTCCGACTAGTGAAATCTATGTAGCTCCCTCCTCTAATATTCTCTTTGCATAATCTCCTTCTATAAACCATATTATGGTGAAGATGAAATCATCATTCAAGATTCTCTATTCCTTTCTTTTCTCTAAAAGCCTTTTCTTCACTAGTTGAGGGTATACAATATATGGCCATGCATTGGTGTCTTGCATACTACCCTTCTTGTAGAGCCTTGGATAATCTGTTTCTCTTGTGGCTACCAAGTATACTTTGTATGATGTCATATAAAATTTCCTCTTGCTCTTCACTATTACGAACTAATCTTCCAAGTTTTCATTCAAAGTAGAGGCCCAATCAAGTGGCATCTTTGTCATCTTGATGGTCTTGATAAAATGCAAAATGAAAATGTTTAGGTGTCTGGCTTTCGGTAGATCCATAACCCTACTCAAAAGTATGATTGATTATCTGATATCTTCTTTCATGTATCCTATTGTCATATCCATCTTACTAGTTTTCCTTCCTAAAGGAGTCTTCTCAATAAGGTACAAAGATTGGATGATCTCAGAGGCTTCCCCGTACCACCTTTCTGCTTGCTTATAGGTAAGCCTAATGAATTGATATGCCCAAGGGAGATGGAATAATTTCTTGATATTCTTTGGTCGAAGATCAAGAACAATTTCTCCTGTTATGTTCTTCACAACCCTCTCCTTGGGGACAAAGTGTTTTGCAAGTGTCATAATGAGTTTTGAAGATTGCACTAACACTAGGTGAGATGTTGCATTCACTAAACCTGAGCGAATCAAAGTAGAAACTATAGGAGACCTCTCCGTGGGTTTTCTTTGTATCTTTAAAAGTTCTCCCAAATCTATGTGTCCCAAATATATATCTCTGATCTCTATGTTGTCATCTTGAAAGTGTGATTTTGTTGGAATGCCTTGGAACTTAAACACTATAGGTTTCAGCGTCATTTTCTTACCAAGGGAGGATGAGGGAGATTCCATTGTATTTTCAAAAAGAGGATGCCCATTCTTTAGAATTTAAGGAAACATGATTAATTCAGAACCTAAAACTGATTTGTAAAAAACCTGAAAAACTAGTTTTCTTGAAAACATGGGAAAAATCAATTTTGAAATTTGAAATGCAAGAAACATTAAAAAAAAATTATAGCACACCAGGCACACCTATTTAGGTGAGGATAAAATTATTTATATGTGCATCAATGCACCTAGTTAGGTGTGCTAATGTGCACCTAAATTATTTTTGTTCTTTTATTTCATAAATTTTTGTGATGGAAGTTGGGTACACATCAATCGCTTGGGTAGGTGCACTTATGCACACCCAACTTAGGGTGTTTCTTATATTATTAAGTTTTCTAAGATTCTTGGTGGAGTAATTGCTATGCATTAGCACACCCAATGAGGTGTGCTGATGCACACCAACCTTAATATTATTTTTTTTGCTTTCTGTTGTAGGTAGAAGGAGCTAAAAGGTGGTAAAAAAAGTGGACCTCTCCAAGTGCAGGGGTGCAATCTTCAACTCAAAGATGTGGTGTTTGAAGCTAGAGGGAGAGAAAAACAAAAGCTAAGTGAGGGGCTTGAGGAGGGTTAGGGTTATATAGACCCTAACTCCTTGGGTAGATGTAGAGCTTTGTAGCTTCATAGTTGTGGTAGCACAAAAGAAATACCTCTTCCTCCTTTTTTGGCACATCAATGCACCTAGGTAGGTGCACTGGTGTGCCTTTTTCTTATAGAAAAAGGTCTTTGTCACCAAAGAACTCTAATTTCTAGTACTTAGACTTTTCAATCAGGACCCAAACATGAACTAGGACACTAGATAAGACCTCAAAAGGACTCAAACCCTAGACTAGGGCTCCGTAAAATCAAAAAAGTAAAGTAGGGGGTCCCCATTTTTGGAGGAAATGGGGTGTGCATTATGAAACCACAAAAAATAGCCCTGAAAAATGCAAGAAATGACAAAGGAATTTTTTCATCAATAAACATCCCTCTAACATGTGTCAAACACCAATTGAATCCTAAATATTTCAAGCATATTTTGAATGACTTCATAGTCAAAACTTTAGAATCTCAAGCTCCATGTTTAGTGCATGTGTTTAGAGTATCAATTTCCTTTGATAGCTTAGGATGTAGTCTATTAGAAGCTTTCGATAAGTTGGAAACAATAGTCCATCCCATATGGCTCATCTATCAGGAATCTTCACAAAAGTTATTTATCAATCATTTGTCTCACAATATGAGAGAATAAGTTCTTAGGGCTCTTGATGGGTTGTTACTTTTTTATTTGACATCCTTGGTAATATTTTGATTATTTTCTCCATGTAGCTCATAATGTCACCATTTGATTCTTTGATGAAGCAATGCTTTGGTATTAGATAGATTATTTTAGACCTCTTAGAATCCTTCAATCTTAACACCATTCTTTTCTTTTTTATTTTCTTTCTATATCCTGACCATGCTTAGACTGTGTGACCAAGACATCAATGTCATTTCTTAGATTCAATTTTTAGTGAACACCCTTTGTGTTCCTCTTTTAAGAACCTTTTAGAAACTCTCACACCAAACAACAATCTTAGGACCTTCGAGAAGACCGTTCTATTTGAAAAAATGGGGTTTGGACTATCCCTTATTATCTTCAACCATGGTTTGAAAACACCTAAGATAGTCAATTTTTTAAAGTTTGCAAAGTGTTGAGAACTTTTTGATCTGTAATTCTAAATTCAAGATAAAAAGTCTCCTATTACTACAAGTAACATTCATTCCTCGATTGGTATAAGGAAAAAAATCACCAATGGGTTTTGATAAAGAAATACCTCTTCTCAAAATTAGAACCAAAAGAGTGGTTAGTAAGATATGTCAAGATAAAATCTTGAGTGCACCTACCCCCTAGACTAATGCAACTTTGAAACTAAACATGCAACTAAAAAGAAAACATACAACTAAAAGGAAAAAATTCAACTAAAAATCAATCACACTTGTAGAAAATAAACACACTTACAAAAATGAAATCAATCTATTTTTATTTTTTTGGATCTTCTAGGCTTCAAAGTAATGTTTTACAAATTACCCATTGACTGGCAACAAAACCAATTCCCCTTCTAAGGAACTTAGCCTAAAAGTATTTTCTCTAAGAATTTCCACGATTTGATAGGGATAGATCAAAAAGCATTGAAACTTGGTGTGGTTGCCCAGCTTTTCTTTTGCCTTATCCCAAAGTAGAATAAGGTCAGATATTCTAAAGGATTTTATCGTAGGTCTCTTATTGAACCACCTCTTGATGAATGCTTGATGTTTAGCCATGTGCTCCAAAGTAGTTATCCATTTTTAATCCATCTCTAGAAGATTCATCAATCTAATTTGTACTCTATTAGTATCTTCAGCATACTCACTCATGAATTTCATAATAGGAATCTTGAGATTAAGCAAGAATACTGGCTCTTGTATGTAAAAAAGAAAATATGGAGATGTTCCCAAAGCATTCTTGACTCTTACTTGATCTATCCATAAAACATATTTGAGTTGTGTATGCCAATGTTTAGGATTATCCTTCAAAAAATGTCTTATTATCATGATCAAGTTCTTATTTGTAGATTATGTGGCACCATTTCCTTGTGGATAACAATTTGAAGAAAAAATGATGATAAACTAATTTTCCAATGCCCATTGAGTTAAGAATACTAATGTAAAAGCTGACCCATTATCACACATTAGGGAGAATGGAATTCCAAATCTAGTAACAATGTGTTCTTCCAAGAACTCTATCACCACCTTAGTAGTGCAGTTTCTGAATGTCTCTACTTCTATCCATCATGTACAATAATCAGTAGCTATGAGAATAAAAGTCTGACCAGTTGACAATGGTGGATTGAGTGGACCAATAAAATCTAGCCCCCACTTTGGAAAGGGGCATATCTTGAATATTGGTTGTAATGGCATCACATGATGTCTTTCTCTATTAGCACTAGTATGACAAATATGATAAGTACATGCATGCTCAAAAGCGTCTTTGAATATCAAGGGCTAGAAATAACCCAATCTTAGAATCATATGAGTAGTTTCCTCTACTGAACCATACTTATCATGAAATTATTCTAGAACTTCTTTTACTTCCTCACATCCCAAGAATTTCAAGTAGATTCCTTCATAGTTCCTTTTGTATAATTTTCTATCATGTAGCATGTAGGATTCACACCTCATTTTAAGTCCCCTATGCTTTGAACTATTCATCCAATTGGGATATGAACTTTATAAAAGGTATTAAATAATATATTGATACCAAAAATCTATTACTACACCCTAATCAATATCAATTTGAGATACTACAATCTTGTTCTGATCTTCCACATCTATTTCACCATCAAATTTGAATTTATTTTCATCTTCAATTTGGTTATCTGCTATCATTTTTGATAATCCTTGACCTCTGACTAATCTCATGGGTTGAATTTATTAGTCAAATACTTGTAGGATCACCATCCATCTCCCTCATCTTTCTTGAAGTTCATTTTGCATCAACAATGTCTTAACTAATGGATTAGGCACAATCACATTTACCTTGCTTCTTCGTATGTAATGGTGGAACTTCTTTACCACTTTAATTAAAGAAAAAGATTTCTTATTGAGGTTATAATAATTTAAGTTAGCATTTTTTCAAGGAAAAGTCATAAAGGCAATGGGTCTTTCATCTTCCTTTTCTTTCTTCTATGTAAGAATCCCTACACATGAATGTTCTGAGGCAAACGATTATATTTTGAAAGGGGGTCCATAGTCTAGGCTCACCAATACTGGGGTCATGGAAATGGCCGCTTTGATATCCTCAAATCATTTCTTGATCTTTGGAACCCATTCTATTTTAGACCCATTTTTTAGTAAATCATTAAGGGGACTAACAATCTCTACAAATTTGCTTATGAATTTTTTGCACAAAATTTATCTTCCCAAATAAAGACTTAAGTTCTTTTCGATTGTGAGGCAATGTTAACTTAAGAATAGCTTCAATCCTATCAAGATCAATGGATATTCCTTCTTTAGAGATAATATGACCTAGGATCTCTCCTTTACTAACCCAAAACAAACATTTATTGGGATTGAGAGATATGTCATACTTATGAATTCTGTTGATTACCTATCTTAAATTGATAATATGAATGCTTCAATCCTTTGAAAAGATAGTTAAGTCATCCATGTAGATGACTATACAATTTTTTACCAATCCTTTAAATTTTTCATCTATGGTACATTGAAATGTAGCCCCTATGTTAAATACTCTGAAAGGAATTCTTCTATAGGTGAAAGTTCCTCATTTAGTCATAAAGACTATCTTTAGCCTATCTTATTCATCAAGCATTACCTAATTATATCCCAGATATCCATCTAAGAAAGACATCATCTTTGACCCATTTACAATTTCCAAAACTTTATCTAGTGAAGGTAATGGGTAGTTGTTCTTTTGAAATGCAATGTTCAAGTTATGAAAATCCATGCAAAGATGAATCTCTCTAGTCTTTCTTTGTATAAGAACCAATTAGCTACCCATGTAGAATGGTGAATGGGGAAGATGATCTTGGAAGATGTTAAGAGGATTAATAGGTCTTTGCCTTTGATTGAATGGATTTGCATCTGGTTTCAACAGAATGTCATGTGTAATAATCTCAGGATCATATGTTTTAAGCTCTTCATAGCTCCAAGAAATTATATCCTTATACTCTAAAATTAATTTAAGCATGTCTTCCATTTATTGTACATTGAACACCTTCGCAATCCTTACCATTCAAAGATCATCATCAGTAACCAAGTTGTATGAGTCACACTTGATTCCTTTTTCTTTGACCATTCTTCTATTAAGTGTTGATTCATCACAGTCAAAAATGTGTTCCAACTCAACCATTCCCTTAGGAATAGTTTTGGTTTCTAAATTCAAGATCCCATCCTCATCTTCAAGTTCAGCATTCTTAAGTTTGTCTTCTGGAGTGTCATCAATTTCCTACCCTTGAAAGTGGCCATTGCACATGATAAATTTGAGTATATGTTGATTATCCTAAAAGACCTAAAAGTTTGTAATATTGTCTAGGATATATGGAGCAGCAACCAATTCAACAAAAAATCTTTTCAATTTTTTCCTCTTGACTACTTGTAATGCACTAGCTGATATAGTGAGAGTGTCTACTGTTAGAATCTGATAAGATTAATAACCCAAAAAATTAGTGCAAAGAATAAATATCTAAACTATGAATGCAAATGATACAAAATCAAAATAGCATCATAGAGTTAGTATCCAAGAGAGTAATGCAAATGCTAAAAGTAAAATAGCATTAAGAGGATGCAAATACAAGCTAGGTAGCATGCTTATATAGGCTAGGAAGAGGGAGGAGGTGGCAACACCAACCAATGAGGAGAAACCATCTATCAGACTAAAGATAGCAAAGTATCTTCCCAAGATAGCTAATGGATGCTCACATGTAGGAAGGTGACAACTCACAAGCATTCACCTAATAAGACATGCTTTATTAACCTAAGCAAGATTATTAAAAGTGTAGAAAAAACCTACCAAAATAGGAAAAATAAAAAACTACACTAACACCCCCCCCCATAAGCGAAGCTTAGGTGGATGTAGAAATGGGTCCCGACAAGTCAAGCCTAATGAGGTACCCATGTACATAAAATTCCCCCAAAGGAGACAGAAAAGAGACTCCCCAAAGAAAATTAGGACTCCAAGTGCGAGGAAGAGGCCCCCCCAAAAGATGAAGCATCCCACACCCCCATCAAAGCTTGCAAATTTTGTCTGGTAGATCCACTTACATCGAACAAGTTTTCTTCCCTTAGGAAAAGGGACAAGATCCCAAGTTTTGTTCCTCATCAAAGAAGTATACTCCTCCTACATCGATGTATCCCACTCAAAAATACTAGAAGCCTCATGAAAGGATTGTGTATTTGAGGTAGTAGCAATGAAGATATGTAGATCATCCTAGAATTGTGAACGAGTCTGCTTGGTGTCTGATGGATCCCCAACCCAATCACCTGCAAACTGTAAGGTCTATCTAGCCCAAAGTGGACTAGAAGATGGAGAATTTAGAGGAAAATCATCAACCTGTGAATGATGACTAGGAGAGGAAGGAGGTGAGTCCTCTAAATCACTCTCTGCATCAAAAGTGGAGGTAGAAGACTGCTCAACTAAATCTGACCCATTAGAAGATCTATCATGTATTCCAAGTGACTCCAATGTCAAAGTAGAAGGCAACCCTATGACCATGCTTTGCTGGTTAAGCTAATGCAAGTAGTGGAAGTTAAGATGGCCAAACCACTCATGCCATAATCTTCTCACATCATTAGAGTGAGTGAGAAAAATAATCAAAGGAGGATCAGGAACAAAGTGAGAAAACATATAGAGTCATGACTAATGATCTGCTCTCCCAACTGCAACTGTAGAATCATTGTGCAACTCACATATCTCCACTGAACTAGGAGTGAACTCAACCTACTTGCCTAAAATTGTGTGAGTGATTTGGTATACTGATATGAGATTAGTTGACAATGAGGGTACACAAGGAACATCATGGAATGTGCCATCCCCCACATCAACAGACCCTCTCCCACACACCTCAACAAGAGTGTTATCACCCATCAACATAGAAGGCATAGTACATGGCTCCAAGGATGCAATTTCTTCCTTAGATGAAGCCATGTGGTGTGAAGTACCCGAATCAAGAACCCAAGTGGATGGTGAGGAAGCAACTGCAAAAAGAGCCTTGCCCTTTCCTTTCTCCTTGCTATTTTCTTTTTCTTTGTTAGACCCTTCATTAGAACTTTGTTTGATAGACTCATGAACACTGATATTATTCTTCTCAAGAATGTATGTCAAGTGATCAAGTTGTTTCTGCAAACATTTATGTTCATCATGACCAGGTCTTTCACAATAGGCACATTTGACCTTTTCTTTCTTAGGCGTATCGCCCTTGGAAGATGGTGTATCAATAGTTTCTTTTGAAGAAATCAATATCTAATCCTTCTTCTCCTCATTATTCTTTTGTTTCTTGTCCTTACTATTGTTGTTACTACTTTTTCCTTGTTGTTCTTTTGTGCCTTGGTTGGCAACAAAGGCATGTGACTTAGAGGACTTAAGAGTGCCCATCTGGATTAGCTTGTCTTGTTCTCGAGTGAGATTGATAGCAAAATCATCTAAAGATGGCATGGTGAATTGAGTACCAAGTGCACCCTTAGTGACATAGAAGGTAGAGACAAACACAGAATATTTTGAAATTAGCTTAGAGAGAATACTAAGAATCAGTTGTTCATCTTTCTTTTCAATTCCACATTGTTTTAACTGCAGCCTTAGTGATTTCAATTTGGTGAAGATATCTTGGATTGTGTTGAAATTTCCTGGACTCAAACTAATTAATTCATTTTCCAACATATGACCCCTCATTGAATCTTGTGTGCCAAATAGTGTTTCTAGCTTTTTCCATAGTTCATTTGGTGTATCCAAAGACTCAATGTGAAATAACAAGTCAGGAGAAATAGACAAACACAATGTTCCATATGCCTCATCACATTTGTTAAACCACTTAGGCTTATCTTCATCTTTAGCACGTTCAGTTTCAAGTCTCATAGTTATTCTATTTAATTCAACTTTCCTTAAGTGAATTGTCATGCATGATTTCCACTCAAAGTAATTGTATGGAGTTAGGATGGGCATATTTGTTTGATCCATGATGAAGAAATGCAGAGAAGAAATGCTAAAAAGAAGAGAACCCAGCCACGACAATGCCCCCCCTTTTTACTCAATCAAAGAACCCCCCCCAAAGAAATATGATTTGGAACTTTATTTTAGTGTGTTTACAACTACTACTAGAAAGAAATTCTTAGTGGTCTTGATTTCAATGCATTACAAACCCTCATGAAGAGCATATGTTGAAAGTAAAATTTAGGCACAATAATCAAGAAAAAAAATAGCACCACTATGATCTACTCAAAAAATCATGCACTTTCAAAAAAAGAATCGCCTCGATACGAGGTTGTATGAGAAAGTTATGATCCTCTGAAGTTTCCAAAATGAGAACTATGCACAGTCACAACCGAGAATTTGCAATTTCTGAAGAATTAATGCATGAAAATCAAAAAAAACTCCACTAGTGGATAGAGCACAAAAAAATAGCCAAGTTCATAAAAAGAATCATCAAAATCAGAGTTCGTATGAGCAAGAACGAGACATTTGAAAACTGCGTTCAAATCTGCGATTGCCAATGGAGAGGGGTATGGCTGTAGCTTTTCATGCTTGATTTAGCAAAATATACAGCTTACATGAAAAATTTAAAAGATACCCAGATGGTTTTTCGAGGCTACGAACAAAACCTAGAAAGCATTTTTCTTGCTGATGTACAGAAGATGTTGTTGTAGTGTAAATTAAATGCTTTTAACAGTAAAAATGGCTCCAAAAATCAAATAAATGACCCCAACAACCAGAATATGACATGCAAATGTTGGATCAGCTTCCTAAGTCCATCAATGGGATGCTCGAACCTGCAAAACTGATTGAAAACTCCAAATATGCAAGTGAGTTGTCAGATTTGAGATTGAAACCCTGGAGAAAAATTGTTTTTGTCAAAACTTTTCTGATTCTCAAGATCATCCAAAGATGCAAGAGAAGAGCATACTTCATTTTTCAAAAAACTACAGTAAAGTTTATTGACCCCCCCTGAATCTCTCAAATAAGGAAACTAAAATCTACTCTTGCACATAGAAAAGCTCTAATACCATGTTAGAATCTAATAAGATTAATAACTTAGAAAACTAGTGCAAAGAATAAATATCTAAACTATGAATGAAAATGATACAAAATCAAAATAGCATCATAGAGTTAGTCTCCAAGAGAGTAATGCAAATACTGGAAGCAAAATAGCGTTACGAGGATGCAAAAACAAGAGATGAAAATACAAGCTAGGTAGCATGCTTATATAGGCTAGGAAGAGGGAGGAGGTGGCAACACCAACCAATGAGGAGCAACCATCTATCGGACTAAAGATAGCAAAGTATCTTCCCAAGATAGCTAATGGATGCTCACATGTAGGAAGGTGACACCTCACAACCATTCACCTAATAAGACATGCTTTATTAACCTAAGCGAGATTATTAAAAGTGTAGGAAAAACCTACCAAAATAGGAAAAATAAAAAACTAAACTAACACCTACTACCATATTTTTCCTCCTTGGAATTTACTTTATGTTCAAATCTTCAAAATTATCCATTAAATACCATGCCCCTTTCCTATAAGCAAGCAACCTTTTATTGTTGTATGAGAATAATGATTTCGCTTGTCTAATAACTAACCAAGAGTCTCCTTTGATGATGAGAGTTGTGATTCTTTTGTCTAGTGCAAAAAGAAGTCCTTAGATCAATGCTTTGTACTCTACAACATTCTTAGTACATCTAAACTAAAATCAATATGCAGTGTAGAAAGACTTACCTTTTGGGTTGATCAACTCAATACCTGCTCTAGATCCTAATTTGCATTTGGAACCATCGAAGTGAAGTGTCCATATCAAATATTCTTTGGGTTTCCTAACCTTATTGTTATTCATCCTTAGCTTCTCTTTCACTTGGGCTTGCAAGGATTTTCTCTTGGGTACCCACTATAGTCTTTTGTGGGGTGGACTTGATGATTTTCCATTGTTGTTCCTTGATATCAGAGGTGTATTTTTTTCTTGTTTATCCTAAATTTCCTCTATCAATTCCTTCATTTCATCCACTTTGGATTTTAGATAATTGACTACTAAAGTCCATCCTTGACCTTTTATGTTCCATCTTGTTCTTTAAATTTTGATCATTCCTAGTGGAGGAGAAGGAAAACCTCCACCATCTAAAGAGGTGTCACTATATGATGCATTTAGACATTCAATTTCCTCTTTAACCTTTTCAACAAATTTGAATATATTTAGAGAAATTTTCTTTCCCGTAGCTTCATCTTTTGGGATGTTATCACTCTTGACTTCCATCATTTGTGTTAATATCTTAGAAACTACTTCTTGACATGATGAACACTCAAACTTTGAATGGTTAACTTTATGCAATCAGAAAAATCCTGGGAGAAGTAGAATACTAGGGCTAGCTTTTTCTCCTAAACATTGCAAATTAGCCACCATGTTGTCTATGAACTATGTTATGACCTTTTGCTTTGGAATTGAAATCTTGAATTTCTCATTTTGATCATTAGATATTTTGGTTGAAATTGAATCAAAAGCCATTACTTTGTAAGAGCCCAAATTTGATTGTAAGAATGCCATTTCATTCAGAGCATTGTATTTTGTAATCATTTCTTTTAACTTTGGCTTTACATCTATCTTGATTTGATTGTTCAACCCTTTCCATGGTAACTATAATTGAGTAAAATCCATAGAAAGCCATCCTCTTATCCATTTCATCCATTTTATTCTTAGCACCATTCCATATCTCTCAAGTATATTAGCCACATGTATATCAATGATGTCCTAAATTTTAGGACCAACTGTCAACTATATCTGAACATCTTTCAAAACCTCGATGACTTTCACCTCTATTTTATCCAATTGTATTACTATTTGATTGGAAGGCTAGGAAGTCACTACTAGCCTTTGTGTAATTGATAGTGGCATTACATTACATGAGGCTCCTAAATAAATTAGGCAATTATGAAGATTATTAACATATATCTTGATTCTAAGTAGAAACGAAGGCACCTCAACCTTGTCTTTGAACATAGTTGGCATTTCTTCTGAAGTGTTGACTTGTTGAGATACTTCTTTTTTAGGGACAATGTTTGCATTATGAGGTACCTTTGTATGATCCAAATTTTTCATTAGTGCTTCTCATTGTTAAGGATAGTCTTGTAACATGTCAAACATGGACATTTTAGCCTTAGTTTTTTTCAAATCTTCCACTGCATTATATTTCTCAACAGACGAAGGTGGATTTTTTAAGATTATTGGTACATTTGCTTGATTCTAATTTTGTTGTCCTCCATACATAGACTTGATTGGTGGTGGATTATTACTTTCTCTCAAATTGAGAGGAGTTGGTTGTAGTCCTAGAGGATTTTTGTCTATCATAGGTTCTTTTCTACTCTATAGATTGTATGTGTTTTGATTGTCATTGTGAAAAACAAACATCTCTTCAGGTTGAATGTCTGGTTCTTGACTAAATGGAAATGAAAATTCTTCATTGGCTAGTTATTCTTCATGTGCATTCTATGCAGAATCATAAGAGTCTAATACCATAGCATTAAACTGCATAGAAAGGACATTTTCATTTGCTTGTGAATTCTCTGTCATGTCTGGATTCCCATTATAATGAGCCATCATTGTTAGATGCATTTTGAACATCATCATATTGATTGATATTGGCATATTGAACATTGTTGTTATTGTTATCTACAAGAATTCTTTCATTATTTAGATGAGTGTTCCACTATTGGTTATGTCTCTAGAAGCCACTATTGCAATCAGGGGGATTGAAGTTGTTTCCTCCAGCATTGTTGTTTCCTACATTATTTTTATTTCCAATATTGTTAATTTTGACCAAATTCCTATTGTAATTCTAATTGTAATTTTTGTTGTTGTAAAGACTAACGTTGTTTCTTTGAAATTTGTTATTTTATCCTTGCGACAATCTTAGATGAGTTAGCTCATTGTTCATTTGTGACATGGTTCTTTTCATCTAACCAAACTCAGAGGAAAAAGGGTTGTCTACCTCTATGGAAGCTACTACCTTTTATTTGAAGAAAGTAGCTTTAGAAGGTTCATACCCTAGATATGTTAAAGCCAGATTTTGTAGAGTAGGTGCCTATTGTAATGGAATTGGATTTATAGGTATGAACTAGCTAGGCATCATAGGTGCTCCAACAAGATATGTTGCCATTGTTTTAATAGCTTGAGTTGGAAGCATCAATCCTCCTCAATTATGACTATCTTTCTTTGTGAAGGTAATCACTTCTACAAAAAAATTATCCAATGTGTTGATATTTTCTATAGAAAATCTTCCCAAAAAAATAGCAATAAGATGGTCCATAGCATTTAGATAAATCTAAGTGGTAGCTTCAACTAGTATAGTGTATGGCATTTCCAACTTGTGGTATGCTATGTGAAAGAAATTGTTGAAGCATGAAACTGTTTCAAGTAGATCCTTTTTGATTGAAATGAATTGTTGATGTATCATAACTGGAATGAAGAAAGTTTTGAATTGTTCTAAGAAATTTTTTTCAAAAGTATCCAAGTCTCCAATACACCCTTGTGACAGATTAACATATAAATTAAACAAAACTTCCCCCAAAGAGTAGGGGAATAATCAAACAACTACATTCTTGTTTGCAATCTTCTTTTGGTTGCAAATTTCCTTGAATACCTTGATGTGATCTTCAACAGTTCTTGTTTCTCCATAGATAAGCCTTGGGCAAAACTTCTCAGGATTCTTAAGAAGATCATTGAGTACACCTCTCGAGTTGATTAGTGAGTCTATAACATTCATAAAAAAAGGTAATCAAAGGATTTGGTAGACTGAGGGGTGGTTATTGTGGAGGTAGAACTTTTGGAGGAATTGGGGGACCACTGGGTGGCTATAGTAGAGGTGGAGTTAAAGAAGATGATGAAATGTTAAATGGAAGTGGTAGAATTTGAGGGATTCCTTTGTCACTATAAGGTTTGTAGAAATGGCTAAGCTTGAGGAACTCATGTGGACTTGGTGAAGATCTTAAAGCTCACTAAAATGGGGAATCTAGATTAGGTTCTTCAAGTTTGCATCAATTCTAGAAAAAGCACACCTCTACAAAAGTACACTTTCCTACAAATAAGGTGTAGTTCTAGAATTTGGCACACCAATGCACCTAGCATAGCAGTGCACCTAAATTTCTCAAAAACTTCAAAAAAACAATTGAACTTTTAAAAAGTGTAGAATTTTGAAGTTTTGATAGATTTTTCTTCTAATCCAAATGTCAATGGGCCCTCCTTCTAGCACCACTTTTGTTGAGCTAATTTTTTGCATGATTCTTAATGGTAGGAATCATTTCAAGCTCCTCTCTTGAAAAGTTAACCTAGTGATCAACTCCAAGGTTCTAGGTGATCTTGCAACCTATTGGAATCCACTTAGTTGAAAATAAATGTGAATGTTCATGACAAGTCCTTGCTGGTTATAAACAATTCAAATGAGATTTATAATCTACTTACTACTTCAAAATAATAAGTACAAAAGAGAACTATGTTTTTATATTTTTTATGTTTTCCAATGAATGCAATCTAAAAATTTAACATTATGAATTCCTAAATTAACCAAGGGGTTAGTAAAGAAAATAATGGAGATAGGTTAACAAGAAGTTTAATCAAATAATATGAAAAATAAATCCTAATGGACATATGCTATGGAAACAACATGTTTGTGAGTTAAGCTTTTGAAGAAATCAGTGGGTAACCAATGAAAGTAGAAGCAGTATTTTCTTAATTCCACTAATTCAATCATCTATGGGAATTTAGTAACCATATAATGTTTCGCTTTTCATCAAATCACAATGCCATAGAAAGTGCACTCATGCAAGACAAAAAGCTATGAAGGGACAAAGATGGGTGATCTATTCTCAAACTAGATATGTTAGTAGAATTTTTAAACTTGTAGCAAATAGCATAATTAAAATATTGCACAACCATAAATAACACAATAAAGTTTTGGCTCAATCAAATTCCATGAACATACCTCCACAAAATATAACACACTTAGGAAAGAATCACTACATTCCAAATACAAGCACCAAAAGCATATATTATTGCAAAATAATGACGACCTGGAATACATGTTACATTCCTAAATTTATAAGAAATATTGTCCTCAATTTGTGTTAAGAGTGAGAGATATCTTTATGCAATCATATGCTTCTAAATTAATAAAACAAATCTATTTATGTAAAAACTAACTATAAAACTACTACTAAGTAGGACTCCATCCATTTTTATATCATTAATTGGATTCATGAGCCTTTAGATGTCATGAAACAAAGAAATCATAAGAAAATAAGAAGAAGAGAGCAATGAGTTGATGTAGGAGTGTTTTGAAGTACCAAAAATAGAAGCTCCATCTTTACTAGGCATCCATAGGAGTTAAACTATCATTAGAATGTGTTTCTGATGCATGGAAAGCTCTAATTTTACAAATGGTAGTTAACTATTGATGCACCTTTGACTTCTTCAAAATTTTCCAAAATACTTTTCAAAAAGTGCACTACTGCACCTTGGAAAGTAGGTGCCAAACATGCAAAATATCAGTAAGTGTCAAAATGGAAATTCTGGCATTTGGGTTTTGTTACCCTTTATCCTAGATTTGTCTATATATTTGCAATTGAATTCCTCTATCATCTTAGTGACTTGAGCTCCATCTAGTAAATCTAAGGCCTTGTATTTATCCTTTACTTTCAGCCTATAGTTATCCACTTCAATATGGGTTTCTACAAAATCCTTGAGCTTCCCATCAAGCTCTAGTAATGCCTTTTATATCCAGAATGCCTATGTATTATCATCATCAGTGATATCTTCTTCAAAAGTCCTTTAGAAACTCTTGACTACTACCTCTACTAGGATCAATTTATCTAATGCATCATCCTCAAAAATGTATAGACATACATTGCTATAATACTTCTGAGCTTCCAAAATTTTCTCTTGTGCTTGGTCCTTGAGCCTGTGGATCTTCATGTGTAATGTTTCCATTACTTTATTAATTTTCTTTATCCATTCATCTAGTTTATCTAGATCCTTAACTAGATATACATGCATTAACATTCGATACCTTTGGCCTTTGATTTCCTATAATGCCTATAAATCTTTTGCCCAAGTATGCACTTCATCCATCAAACCAAAATCTTGATCCAAACTTGCTACCAATTTATCCATTTTCTTCTACATAACATGTAACAATTTAAGATTTCCTTGGATAATTAGTACACCTTTCTCTTCAAAAATTTCTTGCCATTGCTAACAAGCATTCAAAAATGAGTCCAATTGCACTACTCCCATGTCCCTTCTCTCAATTGCTACATTTACAATCTCTTCAAGGTTAATAGGATCCAAAGGGCCAACAACTTGACTCAAATATCCCTAAAGGATTCCATATTTCCACTGAAGTGTTATCAATTCCACCTCATCTTGTTCCAAGCTTCTAAAAACATCCTTATCCCTGTTATTACCATTAGATTTACAGTTTCCAAGGTTGGTTTCTTCAAAAAACTTCCTAGATCTAATAATCCCAAGGAGTTAGTACTTCAAAACTTGATTATGGAGGAGAGATAGCCACATGAGCATAAAGATCCTAATTTTGATCACTCATTATAAAGGCTAATGTTGGCACATCCTTTGGAGCTGAATTAGCTTTCCTTAGAACTTCTATCAATTCCATTCTATCCTCATCCTCAGTATTGAATTGTTGTTTTCTATTTCACATCACTTTTTTTTTCTGAGCCACCTTGGTATGTGCTCCATTAAAGATTTTTCTTTTGAAGAAGACTCAATTTTTTTGGCTATGTCATTTCCCTTATGACTCCTCTCCAGAGTCTTCTCTTTCTATGAAGGATCTACACTAGGAGTCTCTGTTTCTCTAGAGTCAATAGTTCACACCTATGTCCTAAGAAGGTTTCTGAGGTTGTTCATTCACTAGTGCATTTAACCTTGAATTTCGACCAAAAATTTTGACCAATTATTTTAAATGGGTTGGTTGGTCAATTTATAAAGAAAACTTTTCTTTTTTTTTAATAACATGCCTGAGTTGTTCACAATTGTGACCAATTATTTTGGTCTCAATTGCAATGCACGCAGCAGCACAAAACAAAAAAAGGGACAAAAATCACATTTCCTTTGAGTGGAAGTCAATGTCAAGGGTTCCAGAGCATTCCAGCAAGTTAGTGTTGAGGGTCCCAGAGCATTCTAGCAAGTCGGTGTCGAGGGTCCTAGAGCATTCCAACATTTTGCATGAGGGCATAGTGTATCTTGGCATTTGGCATTTGACTTATCTAGTTCAACCAAGGTATCATCCTAAACTGACATTTTTTTTCTAGTTTCAACTAGATCATCCTTGGCATTGCTCTTAGAAAACTCCATCAGATATCCATTGGTTCTCTGTCCTCTATAAAAGTGTCCAATAACAAAATATTTACCAGTCAATCATCAGATAAGAAACCAGAGTGGTATAAAGAATTTTTTGAGTTGTGTGAAGTACTCCTTGCTAAGGCATCGCATATGCATTTCTATTTGCATGAATTTAGAGAAATAGGATTTTCTAACTATAAAATTTTTTATTTGCATGAATTCAAAGAATTAGGGTTTTCTAACAAGAGTACTTTATGTGAAAGGAAAAAGTTACTTTATTAGATCAACGGTGTCAGTCGTGTTAGAATAGTATTCTCAAATGGTTAATGAGTTCTCTTCAAACCAATGATTCTTGAATAAGATTAGCTACTTATCCTTAGAGAATATTCACTATTTCTCAAGGATTCATTCACTATTGTAGAGGATGTTGCTATTGTTTTCAAAGTCAAGAAAGAAAATGTTGCTCTTGAGGATCCAACAATTGTCTTATCAAATATATAACTACTTTATCAAATGTAGTGGACTGAGATCAGTAATAATTAAAGGATATAAAAGAATGAAGTCATACAAATCTCAAAGTATAAAATATACATTAAACCAACTTAGACTTTCAGGTAGACACAAATCAGTTTTGAGGTGAGACAATGGAAGAATAGTCAATGCTCCATAATGTCTAAGGAATAAGTGATCATACCCTCTTTATCTAGGTGGATAGTCATCCATGACCGTTTTAAGAAAAATGCAATATCACAATTTGTCTTGCTGGAGAAAAATATATCATACTTATAATTTACATTTTTCACTGTCAAAAGGCACAAAGATATCAGTGATTTGTGTCCATTCTCCAAATCGCTAGGATGAATAAGAGGATAATGATGTTATGAAGAGTAACTATAAAAAAAACCCACCCATTAAATGGTTATTGTTGAGAATCAGAGGCAAAGGAGTAGTCACAATAAGTTCACTACAAAGTAGATAGAAAAGGTAGTATATACCCTAGGTACAAAGACTCTAGGTGGTCTTACAATTAGAAGATTCAAGATGGAATTTCATAGTGTTCTTATGACCCTAACTAGCATCTTCCTAGGATCATTCTCAGTGATCGAACTAACTTAATATCCTAACAGAGTGCACACCATTACTTATGCCACCATAGGCTCTACATATTTGATAAAAATCACCAATATCCCTCAAATACATTAGTGTCTTCAACCAAGAATCTATCTCTTACTACGTGTTCACTAGCCCAATCACCAAAAATATATCTCCTTGTTGTTTCTAGATAGACCTGTACACAAATAGGTATAACTTTTGAAATTGACCTTATTTTCTCAATCTAACCATTGATATTTGGAAAAATTTGGTCCCCGACAACATATAAAAATCTAAGGGAAATCCAATGGTGGGTTTGGGAGTTATGGCCCCCGTACTGGACTGCACTTTTCTGGAACAATCATCTTCAATTCTCTTCAACATTGTTTGATCCTCTCTTCAATCCCTTGTCCATTCCTGAACACAAAAAATTATGGACACATATGATACATGGATTGGATCCTCCCACAAGTAATAGTAGGAATAGTAAGTGAGAGGGCCTATGTCTTCAAAGAAACTTCAAAATAAATTATTGATTGCACAACAAAAATCTACTAGGAACAGTCAGAAAAAACTTGGTGTTTCTTGCAGCAAAAATTATCAAAAAACAAAAAAAAATTGCATGGAAACAAAAGAAAACTAATTCATATTTAATATAATATGTTTCCACTCAAAATTGCATTCAAATGAAAAGTTTTAACACCACAAAAATGTGATTTTCCCCTTACAACAATAGCCTGACAGTTTGCAGCAGATTTAAATTTTATTGATCAAAAACTTGTTTCTACATTGTCACTTCAATAAAAAAACACCAAAAAAAACTCCAAACCAATCTCCTTACTCTTTTTTTTCCTCTCCAAAACACACGCTCAAACCCATCTAATAACCTACACACTAACTGGTTAACTACTTATAACTGTTCTTTAACTAGTAACAATTAAGTAATGACTAATTAAAAACTTTAGTTTATAATTTCAATTTGACAACAAAGTTTTCAATTCAAAAACTTCTTATCCCTTGACTTTATAATACTTATCCAATTTATTTTTATGCTCCCTAATTTATTCTAAAGTCTAAAACCCTTCTAAACCCTTGCATAGCCTCAAAAGGCCTTATTTTGCCAATATGGGCAAATTACAACTTTAACAACTTGTGCACTTTTGACATCACATTCAAGGCTCTATTGGCCATTTACAAATATTGTAGACCATATATGTCATCATTTAAGTTCTATTATCCTAGGATCAACTTGTTCTTCCCTAATGACCCCTAGGTACCCTTATCCTTTCTTAATGCCATTGAAGGGTTACAATCAAGATATGATGACAATAAGATCAATCTATGATCAAAACAATATTATATGATCATGAATATTCTTATTGCATGATTCAATGACCTTTGAAGGCCATTTGTCTTCAAATCAACCTAAGGATCAATCATAGATCCTCATGCACTCCATAGCTCTTGCCTTTGACCTTGGTGCTTCTGCACCATACTCCCCAACTTTGAAATTGTTCCAAGTCCTCTTGGAAAGCTTTGTCAAACAAACTTTATGAAATGTAGTTCCATGTCTTCTCATATCTTTAACATATTTGTACTCATATCCTTGATGCTCCATGCTTGCTTGTTTTTGTGAATGTCTTGTGACTGGACTTTCTTCCTTGTCATGCTTCTCCATGCTTGATTCTTGTTGTCCACATTGATTATCCATGTTTTCATACATTTTTTTGAAGTGTATACCCTGTACCTTCCTTCTACATCTTCTTTTCTTCTTCTTATGCTTAACATCTAGAGACCAAATCATTATAAAGAAAAGGACATAACATTGCCCTATTACTATTTGATTTTGACACAACCTTGTCAACTCCATCATGCCATAAATTTGTACTACAGTAGGATATACTTGCAACACAATAAAAACTTAGTACTAGAAAACATAGTAATATCTTCATACTAGTATCGGCTGCCCCTATACACATGTTTGAACTGGTCTTCACATGACTCATCATCCTTATGCTTTCTTCATCTTTAGTTTCACCATGTTTACACACCTCTGCCCCTATCAGCAAATTATCATCATCATTTAGCCATGCTTCTTGTCCTTTCACTTTCCTCTTGTTGTCTATCTTACCATTATCCTTCATGGCTATCCTTGTGAAAAAAATTTGCCCAAACTTTAATGGACATAGAATTGTACCAACTAGTATCATTTTTTCAGCATCAAACTTTACTTCTTCCTCTTTGTCTTCATCAAAAATTGTATTCTTCACTACTGGCCTACATCTTGGAACCTATTTATTATGAGATTCACTCCTCTCCATGTAACCTATCACTACAATCTTTCTTCTTGTCCCTTAGATGGACCACATACCTTTGTATCAGCATTCTCAATGTCTTCATGCTCCAAAGTACCATCACTCTTCCTCAACATTTTCTCTTCAGCTTCATGTTCCTTACACCTTAGAAACTCTCTTCTTCCCATCAACCATGTCCTTGTAATTCCCCATGTAGCCTTATCATCCTATAGTGAACTCATCAAAAACTTCTTTCCATCCTCAACCTTATGTAGGTGATTTCATAAAAATATTACAATCCAACTACTTAGTGGGGATTATAAAGCTAGAGTGTTGATTTCCAACATACAGTGTACACTAAATCACCCAATGAGTAGAAACCATATCATTCATGTACCCATCTTCCCATATTCACCATGTTCATCACTACATTTTGTAGTGGGATCTTCCCAACTTCAATATGTGCCTTGAAGAATTGCCCATGCCTCAAGTCTCCACTAAAGAGCCCAATTCATAGAGCATTAAGTACTAAAATGATATCGCATTCCCTACCATATGGCATGCACTTGCAAAAATGAAAATGGGAAGTTTAGCTTGTCATCCAAATAAGAGTATATACCAATTGAGAGCTAAAACACTTCGAATTCAACTACAAATTGCTAGCCTTTATTTAATTTAAAAATAGTCCTATCTAACAACACTTGTTTTCATTAATGCCATGTTCCCTACTTGTATGATATGCATTTATAATGGGCTTTGATTGCATGTAGTTTTCTCCTTTGTATAAGTAGAGTATTTAAATGTTTCATCTATAATTAGCTTAGTAGTCTGCATCAAAAATAAAGGCAATGTCTAGGCTTGATAGCTTGCAGGAAAAGGGAAACTAAATTATTGTTGACCTATCAATAACCACCCAAAAATAAAGAGAATATTTTGGAGAATGATTTGTGATATTGTAAAGGTAAGCACAACTTTGATAATATTGAAAAAATAATCAACTGATGAGGGACAGCTTAAAAATCTAAATAAATGATGGCTATTGAACATGTTGAATAGGACATTTAGTATCCTTATAAAGAAGGAAATTCATTGGAATAAAAAGACAATGGTATAATGGATTTTAATGGAAAATTCCAATACTTCTTCCATCAATCCTCATAAAATATAGGAAATGGAATTCTTTAATCACTTGGGGGTGGATGATTTAGAGTATGCTTATATTCATATAATCATATTTGTTTACATATTGGTTATCTATTGATAATTCTTGGAACTTTTTATTAGGGTGCATTAATGTCTTATAAATTTTGATAGTTCTCCATGGTTTAGAGGATCATATGACATGTTCATTAGAACATTTATCTTTTCTTTACAAGATGCTAGATTATTTTTTGGTGATTTTTTCTAATTCTATAATTGAAGCTTTGATAACAATGAAGATAGGCTTTTTTAATCAAGTACATTGGTCATATTTTTGGAGCTTTATAAAAAAAAAGGTGTTGCATTTGGAATTTAGTATATAGATTTATTAGTCTTTAGGTGCTCATGAATATTTTAAGACTTGAGTGAAGGTATATTTCTTTTAGGTCTAGAGAGAGAGAGAGAGAGAGAGAGAGAGAGAGAGAGAGAGAGAGAGAGAGAGAGAGAGAGAGAGAGAGAGAGAGAGAGATTGTTGAAGATGTATATATCACTATTTTTGATATTTAATCTTATTTCTTATGTGATGTTCTTATTAAGATCATCCTCTCTGATTGAGGCTATATGCACATGCAATCTTTATTTTTTACCAATGGTGAATTGCTTCCACTCTCCTTAGTTGCTATAAGGCTCTTGGAGTCCTCAGTATACTACTAAAATAAGGTTTGATAACTAAGCCAAAATATTCACGTTACTTTGGGTTTCAATTTAAATGTTTCAAAAATTTCCAAGAATTAATGAAAGTTTCTAAAGCCAATTTTTTTATGGTCATTTAAGCTCATTCTATTTTATGTTAATATTAGGATTAAATGGAATTTATAGAAGTAGAAAGTACCATCTGACTTTGTGTTTCTTTGTTTGTTTTGAAATGTTACTTGAATTTCATGGAAGTGTTCCACAACATAGATCTCCTTCAACAAACTTGTCTAGGCTGGGCAATTGGTAACTTCTTTTCTTTCTATGGAAGATTGTAATTGACAAAATTTAAGACTTTATTTGTTTGTAACCATCCATGCGAAGTATGTGAAAAATACTTTGTGTGTGCTGGATGCTTCCCTATAAGGTTTGAATTTTTACGTTCTTTAAGCCATATTAAAGTGGTTGTTTAATGTTACAAGTGATTTTAGATCTCATATATTACTTAAAGCTCTGACTGTTCCATACACTCCTTTGGTTATGACTATTCCAACATAGTGACCTTCAAAATGACTTAAAACCCATGAGCTTACAAAGCAACTACACTCTATTTGTATTCTTATCACTCCAAATCATCAATAGAGTCATGATCAATATCATCTATGAAGCATATTAAAAGCTAAGGATTTGGAGTGACTCTATCATTTCATTTTTTTCCACATATTGTTCAAACCATATAATGCAATCTCATCTATGAAGCATATTGAAAGCTAAGGATTTGGAGTGACTCATATACAATTCATTTTTTTTCATTCATTATATGGTTTGAACAAGTGTTGAAAAATGTCAAATTTTTATTGTGAATTTTTTGTTCATCAATCTATGTTAAACTAATCAACAAAGATTTGGTCCTCTGAGTTATGGAAGGTCAACTAAGTATTTGTTTCTTTTCATTTTTTATATTTCTTTATCTCTTTATCAATCTATCTCTCTATCTATACCTCTTTCTATATGTCTCACTTTAGTATTCATTTCTATATGTGTCTTCCTCTTACTACTCCATCTGCAAGTTGCAAAAAAATCATCCTTCTTCCACTAATGAGTCATTCCATTCAAGAAAGACCATGTCTAATAATATCAATACAAAAAAAAATAGGGAGACAATTGCTAGACTGTGGTCTAACTTAAAAAGAAAAGGTGATGGAAAATTTTATTGTCCTTGCAAAATTTGTAAGGGCCTAAAGACTCGAAGATATCTAATCACAATAGCTGAGCAACATTGCAGGCAACATGGTCACATTGAAGGGGGAAATGAATATCGTCCATTGGTATGTATTATAATAGTTTATAAATTACATAAGACATGATTTGATGATGACATCATGGTCATGGTTAATATAAGGTCATCATTTTCATATAGATCAGCATACCTGAGTTTCATGTTATGGACCATGACAATTCAGAGAATGCGGATTTTCAAATGAGGGAACATGGAGGTGTGAATATTGAAGTAGAAGGTAATGATACCATGGAGGAAGACTATGATGATGAAGATCATGATGATCAAAATGATCATGATGATCAAGATGATCACAATGATCAAGATGATGATGATGATGATGTTGACGCAAAGCTTGATGTACCTATACTTGAGAAGGTACACGAGTCCCTATATGAAGGCTCCAAAACAACTCTTCTTGCCACTATATTGTTGTTGGTGAACTTGAAGGTTACGAATGGTTTATCCAACGTAGCAATGATACGTATGTTAAGGTATGTCATCTTATTTCATTATTTTACTCATAGTTCACTTACAATTAATATTGGGTTCATTTAGCAATTAATATTCTTTAAATTAACAAATTATATTTTTGGTCATAGGTTGATAGGTGAGTGTTTGCTACCACCATCAAACATTCTATCTCGCTCGTACTGAGAATTATCTACCAAATTTAAAGATATTGGAATGGAGTATCAAACAATACATGCATGGGAAACGATCATATTATATATCATAAATAGCATGAATTTGCAACACAATGCCCTATTTGTCATACTAGTAGATATCAATCAGATCAATTAACAAAAAAGGTGCCTCACAAGGTTCTTTGGCATATTCTCATTATTCCACATCTACAATGATTATTCAGGTGCAATAGCTTGGAAAAATTTATGTATTACCATGCACGCAATAGAAGTCAAGATGACATTATGTGAATGCATGTAGATGGTTTGACATTTAAGGAGATAGAGAAAAAGTGGCCACACTTTAAAGAAGAACCTCATAATCTCAAGCTTTCATTAGCAGTAGATGATGTCAATCCTTTTGAAGAGATGAGATCTACTTACTTGGTGTAGCCTATTTTTGTTATCATCAATAACATACCTCCTTGGTTGTCCATAAACAGAGAGCACATAATGTTGACACTGATTATTCCAGGTATTTTTTGATTTAGTGGTCATCTAAATTAATTTATTACTACTAATCCATCAAAATGGTCATAATAATTATGTAATATTTTTTGTTCATTCAACTAGGTAAGTAGCAAGTTAAAGATATCAATGTATATATTGAACCCCTTATTGAAAAGTTGATGGTGTTATGTAATGGGGTTACTAAGTATGACATCTATAGACCAATAAGACAAAGACAATTTCAATTTCATGCAATGCTTGTATGTACAATACACAATGCCCCTAGGCTAACACATTTTTGTGGTATGTTCTCTTCTTAACACCTCTTTTTTGGTATGTCAAAGTTAACACATTTAATCCAATTATACACAATCTTGTAGGTCTTTAGACAAAGGGAAAATTTGCATGTCCAGTTTGTGGTCCAAAGAAAAAATCTCATCATTCAAAAAGTTTAAGAAAGCAAGTGTTTGATGAGAATAGACACTTTTTGTACAAAAATCATAAGTACCGAATTATCGAAAAACATCTTTTCAATGGGAAATAAGAGACTATGTCAAAGCCATTGAGAATGACACCTCACCTATGGAAGTTGGCATACAATAAAATAAATCATCAAGATAATGTCATTCCATCTGATGGTTTTTGTTTCAAATTTATATTTTGATATTGTGTTTGGGTTACTAATGATGTGATTGATGCTTGTGAAGGCCATCAAGGCATTGATGACCAACTTCAAAAAGGACTAAAAACTTATCCTATGCAATTTAATAGGTTTCTGTACTATGAGAAACTCCCAATTGTGCATTTGTTTGGTCCTATGAATATTGGAAAGAATGTAACAGAGACATTATGGAAAATCTTGGATGGAAGGCGTGACAAAGAGCAATTTGTCAAAACTTGTAGTGACATTGAAGAATCCAACCATGCAATGAAAATTAGTATTCGATCAAATAAAAATGGAGACTAGATTGATACAAGTGCCCTTGGTTATTGTCAGAGCAACAGAGCAATGCTATAAAAGAAGTCATAAAAAAAAAAAAATTCCCATAGGATTTGTTGGGAACATAAACAATCTCATATCGACAAAAAGTGAATTTGGGCCAGGGTTGAAAACACAAGATTGGCATACATTTATTAAGGTAATTCATGTTATTTTTTGTTCACTATATATTTATATATTTCATGTAGTTTTAATTGCATTCTTTTATAAAATATTGACAAGATTATTTTACAAATATTGTAGTATGTTCTACCTTTATCTCTCCCACACCACTTCGCCAACAATGTTAAATAGGTTATATATGATCTTGGAAAATACATGAGATGGTTGTCATCTAAAGAAATCAATAAAGAAGATATAAAACATTGGAAGAGAAAAAATCCTCATCTAATGTGTGAAATGCAAAAGTGTCTACCTCTAAGTCTTTTCAATGCACAAGAACACTACCTCATACATCAAGTTGAGGAGATTGAATTGTGTGGACCAGTACCAACCAGGTCAATGTGGATGGTTGAGAGGCACTTGAAATTTTTGAAAGGCTTGGTTCAACAGAGAGCACATCCTGAGGGTTCTATGGTGGAGAGATATATGGTATACCAGACGATGGTGTACATTAGTGAATATATTCCTAAGTTTGCAACAAAGATCCATGTAGATCATATTTGGGATCCCAACTCAATTAACAAATTCAAAGGGGAGTACTTGATGGGCAAAGGTAGATCGAGGAAAATGAGAGGTAAATCTAAGATCTTATTGTAGTTAATTAATTCTTATAAATCTTCAATATAAGTTATTTATAATTGGTGTATTTTTTTTGAAATAGGTGGTCGAGAGTGGGATGTAGTACATTTGTATATTATGAAAAATCTTGATTGGATGATAGAATGGATTGAACGATGTCAAAAAAATGGTTGCTTATTAATATGGGAAGGTGTTGCTTCATTGGTTACATAAGCTCATCTTAATGGATATTCCAATATTATGCTGATGGTAGTTGATCTAGTAAAGGGTTTAAGAGGTGGAGAGGTACGCAAAAATTTATTAATGATCATAACTCAATGTATGTTTCGTATCAACTTGCGATGCAAATAATTTACAACTTCAAAAATTGTAGGTTAAGCACCACAAAGCTATGTACTATCATGGCCACAAATTTTGCATAAAAAAGTTGGATGACACAAAGAAAACTTGTGATTCTGAGATAACTGTAATTTTTTAGGTCACCAATGTATCATCTAGAAATGACATACATCCTCAACAATCTCAAAATCAATACTATGGCATCTTGGATGATATAATTGAGTGTGAATTTAAAACCTTCAAAGTAGTAGTTCTATTCTTTGTCAAATGGTATAAGTTACGACTAAATCAAAATGATCTAGATAGAATGGTTATTCAACATGATAATGGATTTACAATGATTAATACAAGGTCATTTGAGCTAGTTGGAGATGAGCCCTATGTTCTTCTAGGCCAATGCAAGCAAGTGTTTTATTCAGAGGTTCCACATAAACAGGGTTGGTCATTTGTTGTTAGACATGATCCAAGAGGAAGGCCAATAAAGTATAATGTTATGGAAGAGGAAGATATTGAAGATGTTGAAGAAGCAAATGATGAAGATCAAGATGATGGTGATGACGATGATGGTGATGATGATGATGGTGATGGTGATGATGATGGTGGTGGTGGTGATGATGGCGATGGTGATGATGGCAATGATGATGGTGATGATGCGATGATGATGGCAATGATGATGGCAATGATGGCGATGATGATGGTGATGATGGTGATGATGATGATGATGATGATGATGATGACGATGAAGATAATCAATGACTACAAACATCATCACCCCTTCTGTTGATGATCTTGCATTCCATATATAAGGTAAATTTGTTCATGTTTACGATGTTGCATATTGTTCATGTTGTCTTCTAAGTTATTTGTAGCATACATGTATCATGTAATTTTTAGCTAACTTAAGATAAATGACTAACATATGCAAGAAATTTGATTACATATTTATTGTATTCATTTCTAATGATTAAAACATATGTTATTTATAATTACCAATGTTTATGTTGTATCTAATTATCACCCTTTTTGCAAATAGTCAATTGACTACAGGTACATCATCACCCCTTCTATTGACGATCTTGTATTCCATATATAAGTGAAATTTGTTCATGTTTACAATGTTTCCTATGGTTCATGTTGTCTTCTAAGTTATTTGCAGCAAACATGTATCATGTAATTTTTAGCAAACTTAAGGTAAATGATTAACATATGCAGGAAATTTGATTACATATTTATTGTGTTCATTTCTAATAATTACAACATATGTTATTTATAATTACCAATGTTTATATTATGTTTGATTATCACCCTTTTTGCAAATAGCGAATTGATTATAGGTACATTGTCACCCCTTCTGTTGATGATCTTGCATTCCATATATAAGGTAAATTTGTTCATGTTTATGTGTATCATGTAATTTTTAGCTAACTTAAGATAAATGATTAACATATGCAAGAAATTTGACCCATTTGGCATTGATCATGCACACTGACATGGATTAGCAAGTATAAGTCAATAAATAGACATAATTTTCTTATATTCTTCTTGTTTATCATTCAGTACATATGTTATAAATAGACATATTATATAATTATATAATGTATATATAGACAAAGAAGGTTTGTATAGAAATATAATTGTATAATCACTTCCAACTTACTACATTTTATATTTGTCACTTTCACTTTCTATTTGATGGATTGTAGGACCCACCAAATAGGTACTTGTCAAATCTATCTACAGCAAATGAGGGAAATGAGGAAATGGATGATGAAAGCTCTACATGTAGTACACCTAAAATAGGGAGATCAACTAGAGGTCAAAAGATTAGAAAAAAATTTGATAAACACATGAAATTTTTCTTTGCTAATGGGGGGTCATGTTCTTATGATGATGAGACCAAAGGTGACATCAAGGTGCCCTTTTGGTACACACACATTGAGAAAAAATGGGTACCCAATGAGCTACCTCCAATTAACACAGATTTTTGTGTTTTTGAGAGGATATATCACATTGCACCATCCTCTTTACATGGTTTGGGCCTATTTTCCATAGATGGGATAAAGGTATGTTACAACAAAGTTTTCAAATTGTTCAAGTATGTCAGTCCATGTTACAATTAGAATGATTGGATGCAGATTGTTTGATATAAAAAAGGTATGCGTAGGTATGCACTATCAACTAATTATATACAATGGAAAGAAAATGATCAAAGTAAAAGATTTTCTATGTACATTGATGGGAGACCAAAAGAAACAAGTAATATTGCAAGTTTTATAAATAGTACATGACCTTCCTCAACTAGTAAGAAACCCAATTTCATATTTCAGGTGCAAGAGGGGAATGAAGTTTTTATTTGTGCAATAAAATCAATAAGTTCAGGGGAAGAACTGCTAATAGATTATCATTTAAATTGCATAGATACAAACAAAGTTACTATCATGAGGGTTGTAAGTACTATATAGCATTTTTTTAATAAGTTTTTTTTTGTTGTCTATTGCTTTTAGATAGCTGAATTTTTTATATTTAATCTTTGTGATAGGACAATATGGATCTGATAGATGATAGAGGCCACCAGGATGCTACTCCCACCCCTTCTTCATCAAGGGTAAACCTTATTGAAATTGTACAAATTAGATATTTCTTTATTGTATTTATAGTTTTTAAGTTTTTATGATAGTTTTACTGATATTCCTCTGACAATTTGATGTTCAGGATAAGGGTAAAGCACTAGTAGTAAGTATCGAGCCACTAGTTATGCATTCTGATGAGGATATTGTTGAAACTCCCAATGTAAAAATAATGATCAAGAAAAAAATTTAAAAAATTAATTTATAAATAATGAAAACATTGGATGAGGCAAATATAGAATCTGAGGAGATGATGAAGAAGCTATCAGATTTGAGAGCACAAGCTCGTCATTATGAAGTAAGCAGTAATGAATCTCTAGTTATAAAAAAAGTTCAATAAAGATTTATATTTAATGATCTTTTATGTTGTGAATTAAAATATTTAATATGTGCAAAAATACTTTATTGATGCAAATTTTTTAAAGAGTTGTAAGAAACTTTAACTACTAAATTCTTGTTATAGAGGATTTTTTGGCAACTGATCCACAACCTAGTCAAGGACAATGTGGTGAGGCCGGTAGTAGCAAAGTTCTGACTACTACTAGTAAAATAATCTTTTAGTTGACAAGTTAGAAGGAATTTTTTATTTCGAACATTCAAAACTTCTTAACTTAACTGTTACTTTTATTATTTCACAATGTCTTTGCTAACAATGTATTGTTAAGGTCATCTAGTGTTGGAGACTCCTATGAGGTTGATGGAGGCCCGTATGAGATTGCCAATTGCAATGTCAACAACAAGGGGATGTCTAGCTAGTAAATCCTTGTTTTTCTATATTTGGTTTTGTGTTAATTATGAGTTGATAACTTGTTCTTAAATCTTGGGTGCATTACATAGTGTATTATTTTTTTTGTGGTAGGAGTTGCACCACTTGGTATGCTGCCAGATGTGGATCATAGTGCATGTATTAGTGATAATTCACCATCATTTCTTGGAGCTACCCATGTTTCTAGCACGGGAGCTATGCAGACATCGTTGTTGATTGACAATGATGAATCAATGCCTTTGAAATGTCCTAAGATTCTAGGTACTTTAAATAATTATTTTTTATATTATAATAAGGATTTCTTGCAAGACGTAAACATGATAGAAAGTGGTGAATACAAGGGCTTTTGATGTGGAGTGATGCCTCATGACCTTCTTTAGTATGAAATATTATGCAAGTCGTTTAATTATTCTGGAATTCCTTTTTATTAGGGGTTTGGTAGGATCATCTGAATTATCAATGACCTTTTGTCTATACTAGTAATTCAATTTGAGCTTGTAAGTATTTGATTCAATACCCATGGTGGTTATAATTTGGATTTCTCAAATGGTAATATTGTAGGTACATTGATGGGAGACCAAAAGAAACATGTACATTTATATCACTTGTAATTTAGAGTTCATGATTTCCTCTATTGATATTTAACAAGTCTATTATGCTAGGGCACAACCCTGCACAACTTAATGTTTTTGAACTAGATCTGAGAGATCCAAATTTGATCTAAATATTTCTACTGGCATTGTATGATCTAAATAGTGGAAGTGTGTGTACCATTGGGATGTGCCATTTGGTACATTGCAATATCATGCTTTAGGTAGAAAATACTAACCAACTTTTCTATAGAGAACCAAAAGTGGGAGTCTTCTTTCATATTCAATGCTCAGTTTTCAATGATTTCCAACATCATTTCTATTCCTTGTTAGAGTTTTAGAGTGCTCATTTTCAGATTCATTTTAATGATTCTTACTATTAATTATCCCATGACCTTTTTGGCAAGAAATGATACATTTTATAGGAGGCTTTATGACCTCACACTGTGAAGATTCGGGTCCACCATACGTGCAAGGTGGAACATCATAACTAAACTAATTATACCCCACTATTTTTTTTTCATATCACTAATTGGTGCAACATTTTTCCTTGCATTTGGGTCTTTTCTTGTACTAGCTATATCTAACAATTTTGTGTTTTTTCTTAAAAGCTGGAACTTCTAAGATAAAGAAAAAAAAGATGAGCTCATCAAAGATATAGAGCATGAGTTTGGTAGTAATATTTTTTATCATAAGAAATTGTTACAAAAAGATTCCAAACATCTTAAGATTGTGAGGGACACATATAGAAAGAGTATCATCCTAAACCTAAAGTATAAGTTTCCTCCCTTTGTTTTAGTGAGGGACTGGAACGAGTTAATTTTGGATGCAAAGAAGAAAGGGGAACATCAAAAAAAAGTACACCAACAAATTTGAAAAGGTATGCAATAGTATTAACTACTAGTACATTAATGTAATAATCCACTAATTAGTATTGATATTTATATCTATATCATCTAACATATTCCAAACTTTTCATAGGTTGTAGGACACATCAAAGGCAACAAAGGTCAAGCTGGAAAAGGTTGGGCAGCACAAACTTGGCTTTGGGGGATATTCAAAAATCAAAGCATGTGTTGTAAGTAGCAGTAAATTAATTGCAAAGAAAAATTATTTATAAAATGAAATAATTTTTTTAATTAATAAAAAAATGTAGGGTGCTGATTTTAATCTGGAGGCCATGGAAGAACACAAAAAATTGCTTTCAAGCAAGGCTATGCAGCCGTGGCTAAACGCCTATGGTAAGCTTCCATTGCCCCAACCGAACAGTCTCCTACATCATGTGCACAAGTAAATATGCCAAAAAATATATTAGAAATTGAATACTTGAGCAACAATCTATTTGGTAATAATGTGCATGACACTGCAATGCAACCTGTTAATTGTGACATAGATCATAGGCAGCATCATGAAGCCCCTGATGTGCATTGTATTGTCAATGGAGGTGCTCATTTTCTATTTAAAACTAATTATATAAT
This sequence comes from Cupressus sempervirens, assembly GCA_028749045.1. Lineage (NCBI taxonomy): Eukaryota > Viridiplantae > Streptophyta > Pinopsida > Cupressales > Cupressaceae > Cupressus > Cupressus sempervirens. The sequence goes on from CM053786.1 coordinate 815,061,868, forward strand.
TATTAATACAATTTAACATCTTTAATTGAACTTTCTATAACCTTTTTGTGTTGAGGATATAGAATCATGCCATGCTAAATGAGTGCTGGAGGATGTTTATAGACTAATCAGCAGGTAGATCATGTCACACATTCAGGTAAAGAAAATCTATGTTTTTTTATTTTAAATTAATTTTTTGATATATAGTTCTTTTACTTAAATAAAAACTCATAATTCACTAATATAAAATGCTATGAACTTAACTCATGAAGTACTTGTTCCTGAACGGATGAGGAGAAGACATTTGTTAAAACCAATAGAGGAGGGGGATGACGAGGACATTGATATTCCTCTTAGAAATTATATGAAAAAAAAAACAAACAACAAGAAAGCCAAAAAGAAATGATTATTCATGAATGACTTACTCTTGAATATTGTTAATGAATATTGTTTTAATGAACATTGTTAATGAATATTATTCATTAATGTTGGGTGTTAATGAATATTGTGTTAATTAATTATTCATGAATGACTTACTCTTGAATGGTGCATGTTAATGAATTATTCATGAATGCTAATGAATGTTATCATGTGATTATAATGATTGAATGTTATATTTTAGAAATGGAAGAATGAATGAATGCTATTAAATGTTAATGGGGAATTTAGAGTGATGTTGGGGCAGGGAGGGGGGGAGGGGGCAAATGAGATTCCACCTTCACGTGGTTGGCCCTATTTAGTAGAGAATATTTAACTATTCTCAAAACCAAGTGAAGCTCAAACTTTAAAGATAAACTTATAGTTAATGGTGACAACCAATTAGCAAGTCAAAATGAAGTTCTTCATTGCAGGTACCTTTTTAGTTTTTAAAACACGATGTCATGTTTTAATATTGTGTAGTTTTTTTCTTAAGTTAAAGTATTCTTTTACTATAACAACCTAATTTATAACCATTTTAGTAACTATTCTAACATCGCTTTATGAAAAATCCTATTTTGGCAAAGATGGCGATAAGTGGTGTTGTCTATTCCTTGGTAGAAATGCATACTTACAACCATTTCATTCTACATTTAAAAAAATTGATGATAATATTTCTCGTTTCAATTTATATTTTGTCTATAGTCATTATAAACATTGCAACCTTAGTCAGCTTTTATAAGCTATGAAGAACATAGTTGAATACTACAATAATTTTGCAGTTAAGAATTTGTGTTTTTCTTACTCATAGTGCAATTTATTTACAGTTTGGAAGGGTAAAATTAGTGCACAATCTAAAATTTTATACTCATTCATATATTTATTTCATAATAAATTTTGTCATTGAGTTTTCTTGAACTGATTTATAATAATATCTTTAATCTAGGGGCCTCTAATTTCAACTTCAATGGAAGAAAGAAGTTCAATACAAGAACACATCAGAAAGTCAAATCTATGAGTGTTGAAGATTCTTCCAATGTATTTAACTATATTACCTACTATACTCTTTACATTTAACTCTATATGTTGTTCTCTGATAACCAGTCATCTTGTTGTATGGTAGGCTGAGAAAGAGAACAGAGAGAACAAATCATTTTGTTCAATGTGCATAGATGCTAATATTACAAGGATAAATATGTTTTTCTTTAAAATTAAGAGAAGATATTCATCTCTTTTTTCTTATGATATAGGTTGGTCTTTAAATATTATTTTATATAGTTTGATGACATTTTTATAATGATCATGTAAATCTAAGAGACATTTTTTTGTTAGTGCAGTGCTCGGTGCTTATCCTATCAATTTGATTCTTGGCCTCTCAATGGTAAATCATTTGGAGAGCTTGGGTATAGCAAGACATTTCAAACATGAGATAAAAGAGGTTCTAGATGATGTCTATAGGTAATTGGGAGAAAATTTTTTTGACTAATTGTAGTACGTTTTTATGAATTGATTTGCATATTGTTTGAAATAAATGTTCTTCCTAGGTAGATTTTGGATAGAGAATGAAATGGGTGAAGGAATGCCATCAGCATCAGAAATAATAACCATTTCTAATAGTTAAGTCTTAATTTCACATAATTCTTTTTTCTAGTATATTTTATTCTATTTTTTAAGTTGTTAAGAATTTTCATTTATTTGAATAGAATTAGGTTTTTTTGGTAAATTCAATTAGATTCTTATTTCTTTTCTTAGTTTATATATATAATATGAATTATGTTCAATTTAGAAGACAATGCCACTAGAAGACCATGTTCAATTTATATAACTAGTAAGTACCGAGCCACTAGCCACTAGTACCGAGCCACTAGCTACCCCTAAGACCATGCCTATGTAAATGATTGGTAAAATAGTAAATATATACAATTTCTAGGCTTAGGTTCCTATTCATCGCTAGGAGATTAACTTATATCTAGAGATTTCAATTTAGTAGAATAGGTCAGCAATCTATGATTTCTAGTTGATGGAGCGTTCTAATAGCCTTTCAACAAATAGTTATCTCTAGCCGGTTGATTGTAATCAATAAGGTTTGAAAGGAATGAAGAATATTTACTAATTATCTCAACAATCAACAATTAGTAACAGATGATGTAAAGAATAAACCTTTGTTCTAAACCTTACAAATTCTTCAGAAGAAGTGGTCTCTTCTTCTGATAGTGCATCTAATGAGGACTCTAAAACTATATTTACTCTAGAGATTTGCATTATACAACTCAACTATGGTCGAGCCTTTCTATTTTAAAAGAGAAATTACAATTCTAAAAGTGAAATGACTCTTTATTTAGTGATGTGTGATAATCTACTTGGCTCTAACATTTGTGACTTTGAATTTGATCCCTTTGAATACTCCATGAAGGAGATGATGTTTCTACACATCATTTGTGAGTAGTTGCATCTTACAATGACCCTCCCTAATCAATTTTCACTGATACTATTTTTTCCAACATCATGAGTAAATCATAGATGGATCATTGGCAACCAGTAAAACTAATTTTGATAAATGTAATGGGTACAACAAATTCTTATATTTAGTATTATCTGTGCAATTGTTTTTTATTCATTGGTTTCAAACTTTCACCAATGCCAATTGTGTAGATTCAATAGATAATGTAAAAACCATAGTAGTGGCTACTTTTGGCCTCAGAGCATGAATTTTTTCATGGAGTAACAAGAAACAAAAAAAATTAACTCTTTTCTCCACTAAGCACATCACAACTCCTATTCTCAAAGCTTAGTTTAGTTGAAAAGGTTGGTTGCTTAAATGCATGTCATTAAACTAGGGGAAGTAGTAGCTCAGTGTGACAATCAACATCCACTAATAGAAGCATGTTCCAATCTCTCAATGTACACGATGCATAATTTTCACTAAACCAAATGAATCAACCAAATTGATGATATAATTGCTACTTCTCAACTCAATATAACAGACATTCCCTAAATGTATAGGTACATTTTCTAATTGCATGTTCCTTTTACACATCACTTTGTTAAGTGCATTAACCATATATTTCATTTATTACATTTAAATTGCATATATTTTATTTACATCATAGTTTCATTACATTACTATATCTCATCAGCATTTCATATATCAATCACATAACATAGAGTGCATAAATAAAAATACTATATTACATACATCACATATCATAAAGCATGTTATTGAAGTCGATAATATGCATCAAATATATCATAGCCATATCATCAATCATGGTTTAATTTGTAGTTACATCCTATCATCACATATACCCATACATTAATGTCATCATCCACATATTTCTATTTCATAAACCATTATAATCTTAATTATAACTATTTCATATCATATGCATCACATAACATACATCCCACATCACAAAAATAAGTACCATTAACATATACACATAGGTACACCCATGCATCAACATAAGAATCATGTAGAACTAATTGTATCATCATATAGAACATCAAAGAAAATATATACGAAGTCCATAATATCCATAAAATGACCCATCAAAGTGCCAAATCATATATAATTGTATAAATATCATAATAAAGAATTGAATGCTACATCTAAAAATATATCAAAATGCATAAGTATTGACAAAAATATCTTCTCATGAAGTCAAATTTATTTTTCACATGACTAGGTGGTATTAATGTAGATAGCTAGGATGGACCCCCATCATCTCTTTCTGGTGGCATTGGTGGAATGCCCAGTGAACCCAAGGATGCCTTGCTTATGCTCTGTAACTATATATGCTTGGAGGATGGAGGCTTCCTCTAATTCTTTGTCACTTCTTGGTGTAGATTCCCATATAATATGTTTCCTCTATTCTTTCTATACCTTCCTCTCATAGTGAAACAAAGGCATTGACCACCACCTATCTTACCCCTATAATTGTGGCTTCCTATTCAGTGCTTTGTTTCTCTTCTCTATAGGCATCTTTATTGTCTCTTCTATTCATCTCACTCTACCATCAATATCTAGATCTTATTTCCAAAATCCTCATCCTCATCCTCTAGATCTACAATCACAATGTCATCCCACCCTAATAAAACTCTAACTCATCCACCCTCCTCTATAGATTTGGTAATGAAATCTCTAAACACACACTCTACATTTTCTTTTCTTGGACATTAAAATATGATTTTGTCAAGTTTTTGAGAGATGTTTTTCTTCTGCCATGGCTTGCCATTGAAGTTATATATATATATATATATATATATATATATATATATATATATATATATATATATATATATATATATATATATATATATATATATATAGCAGTTTAACCTCATAGTATCCAAGCCATTTTCTTGTTGGCCCAAAATTTTTGGCTCAATGGAAAGAGACAATACCCTACTAGATCCCTAGTAAGTGACATAAGCATGTTTCAATTTCTCAATGCACACACAATGTATGCTGACATACATTTGCATCAAATCAAATGTATCACCCAAATTCACAATAGGATTACTATTGCTCAACTCAAAATAACACATTCACAAAACCATATTGACCAGACAAGTTTGTCAAGTTCAGAGATGTTTTTACTGTGCAATGGCTCACCAGTAAAGGAATCAATTTAAAAATACATATTGGGCATGGTCATTTAACTTCACATTAACCAAGCCATTTTTTGTGTTGTCTTGAAGTTGGCCTCTACGAGAGGAAACAATACCCTACCACATTCTTAGTAATGAACATGTACAACCCATTGGCCAAACCAATTTGAAAAAAATGCCTTCTCAATGCATCAATAATAGTAGACATTACCATCAGAAGTACAATGAATAGAGTCAAGAATATTCAACAATATGAAAACATTATCATCAGTTCTAAGTAGCATCAACAATATTTGGAACATGGCTAGCAATGGTAGGCATTTACAAGATCAAAATCAATCAAAATAACCATAACATTAAAATTAGTGGCTAGCAATGGTAGGAATTTAAAAAATAAATCAATACCACACCTTTCATATCTAATATTGTGCTCCAAAAGCCTTGGATTGTCTTCAAATGCTCAGTCTTTACCTTAGACTCTACACCATTATCCTTTCTAGAAGGAAAATATCCATTATGAAATTAGTCCTCTATGCTTGATAAGATTCATCAAAGTAGAAGTAAAGTGGTGAAGATGAATGTCAATATAAAGACCATGAGTTAATAGGCCAATTCTACATGGTTCAATAGTCAATAAGCTTCTCATAGTCATCAGGAAACTAGGCTTCACCAGAATCTGCTACAAGTGGTTTGATCATGAAAGCCATCTACATAAGCTTGGCCTAATCATGGTTATTCTATTTTGCAAGCATCAAAATATTATAAGGTATACAATATGACAAGTTAAGTTCAAATGTCCAAATTTGGAATAGTATTGAACATGAGTGTGGATCCAAAACCTAATTCTGAAAAATGTGTTGTGTCTTGCATGTCGACATGCCTTGTTGGTTTCTTATATGGAAATTGAGTCAATTTTTGTCCAGTCAACCTTTTTGTTTTGACAAAAATTAAGAAATATTTAAGCTATTTTTCTAGTTTTGTAACTTGACTGGATTAATTAAGATGAATCAATGATCAATTTAATGCGTAGATGTATGATTATGAAATCGTATTTCATTTCTTATATGATTGTCATGTGATGTATACCACTCATGATTATATTTAATGTTTATATCTATTCATATTATCTTGGTTACTAAGTTGATATTTGTTATGAGTCTCTGAGTGGTTGCAGGACCTAACAGGATGAGAGTGTGGTCAAAGTAGACAGGTTAGCTTCTCAGAAGGGGATGAACCAGATGATCTCATAGTGCACACACCACTTAGGATTTGATGCATGTAATTGATTTCACATTTTACTCTAACCTAGTTCTTGTACGTTCTATGAGTTGTCATGAAATTGGTAATAATGTAGCATTTATAATAAGTAAATTGTTAGCATATTAATCATTTACTTAACTGAATAAGTTATTCATGGAAATGAAAATGTAGGATTTCATCTTGAAGACAACTTAAATGCATTCAAATTTAAAATTCAATAATAATCTTCACCCATTATATATATTTTTTATAGCCCGTCCTAACATAATAATAATAACAAATGACACTAACTTATTGTTTTTTTTTCACATATAACTCTTTAGTTTTTCTTATGGAATTACAATTGGGTCAATTATTTTCTCCCAATGTTTATAAAACAAAAAAAAGGTGCATTCAGGGGTAACAATGGTTGGAGAAGGGAAGGTGCTTGTTCAAGCTATGAACAACATTGTTTTTAGGTTCTTCTTTCTCTTCCATGTGAAAACTTAAAAATGAGTCTTTTCTTTAACAAAAAACTATGTAAATGTTAAGGTGCAAGTTTAATCTAAATTTGATATTTTTCTCTATTAAAGCTTCTTGAAGGAAATTTTTTCTTGATTAATTCTCTACCCTAGTCATTCATGCATAACACATCCCAAAAATAGTGTGGTTTGAGTATGAAACATAGAGAATGAAGATAAAAAAGAAAGCAAAGGAAGATCTGTTGCTTTAATTAACTTTCTATCACTTGATTTTGAAATCAATTGCAACTGCTTAAGAATCATGAGATTGAACTAAAGTGTCTCTTTTATAGTGAATTGAATTACTTCATCTAGTTTTCTTCTTTTTCTCTTGACAATTCCCTGACCAAACATCTCTAAGTTCCTCATACAAGCATAACACTAAAACAAGTATTGGGTGCACACTATATTTTGTCACTAAGACAATGTTGCAAAAGGTACAATTTCAAAGGTATTGTTGAGATGTCACCCAAATGATACCACAAGCTATTTCCCATCCAACAACACAAATATTTATGCTAGCAAAAATATAGGTACACTTTCAAAGGTATTCTCAAGAGATTCATCAATACCTTTCAAATGCTTCAAAAAGGGTTCAAATGGAATTTTCATTGGGCATTCATATGTGCAATTTCCTCCAAAGACACCACAATGTTGTCCCAGGTACATACAATAATGGCATAGCTTTAAAAAGTAACTAAAATTCCTATAGAAAAAGCAATGCATGAAGTTTGGAAATATGCGCAAATGCCCCAAAGCCAACAAAAATAACAAATCGTAAGCTTTCAATTTTTGTGAAGCCATTACAGATACAAATGAACAACCAATGAGGTGTCAATTATAAGGAAATTTTTTGTTTCTATAATGTATAGCTCAATTGCTAGAAATATTTTGTCTAGAGGCATCAATTGATAGATTGTTAACTTTTCATGTCATTTTCTACTTTGGTTGGGTAGTTCTCCTTGCATTTGTAAATCTTGTTGCAATCTTTAGCCTAATGAGAATTTCGTATTACATCAAGGGCAATAACATAGTTGACTTAAAACTTTGCATTACAGAAAACATCAAGGGATAATATTTGAATTGTGGATATTTGTAAATTATGTTGGTTTTAGACATAGTTATAGTTATATATGCACTCTTATGATGATGTAATTGGGACTATAAGTTTTTTTGTGACATTTATCTGTTTGAAAAATAGAGATTAGTTAGTGAAATTATTGAATTTCATTCTTGATAAATAATTATTTCCTAATTTTATTTTTCTTTGCAGTCTTCACAAGAAATGGTGTCTCAAGAACCACAATTTAGATAGGCTATGCCAATTATTGCAAAGGATTTTCTCTCATAGGAGCCTTTTAAACTACACAAAATTTGAGTTGTAAAGCATAATTTCTTAGTGGAGACTCAAGATATCATCCACATTTCTTCCTCCTTCCCATTTTCTTTTATGAAATAAACCATATGATAGATGAAACAATGGTGTGGAGGTAGAAATGTGCACGATACCCTAACTCTCATGCACCGAGCAATTACACTTTAGAATCAAATTTTGTGTAGTTTAGAAGGCTTCTATGAGAGAAAAGCTTTTACAATAATTAGCATAGCTTGTCAAAATTTCTACCTATTGTTGGTCTCAATTTCAATGCACATGTCTTCATTTTGATGTCAAATGTATGGCATCAACGTAGAAAACTAAGAGGTGTTGGTCACAATTTCGATGCAAAATTGGTTGGGGTTTATGTCAATTGTATGGCATCAACGTAGAAAACTAAGGGGTTTTGGTCACAATTTTGATGCCAAATTGGTCGAGGTTTACATTGAAATTTTGACCAGCAACGCCTATAAATGGGAAAATAATAGTTCAGGTTGGACCAAGGAAATTGATGAAATTCACATCAATAAGTCCACCTTTATGAAGTCAAAATTTTGATGCAAAATGTCTGCATCAAAAAATTGACTAAAAAAGAGTGACAACAAGTTTAGTCACCAATTCAACCAACTCTGGTCGCAATTTTGAGCTTTTCATGTCAAAATTTAGGCTTAAATTTACTAGTGATTCATTTGTCCTTCTTCTGACAATTGGTGGATACTTGTTGTGGTTCTTCCCTATGTACCTATTCTTCTTCATTTTTTGGTGGAAGAGGAGTAATTGATATCATATCTACACAAAATGTGACTTGTACTACGGATGATGGCACTATCTTATGTCCTTGTGATTTGGGTGGCATCTAGCTCCAATCCTCCCTTTGAGGTTGTTTAGTTGGAGTATCTCTAATATTTTCCCCAATAAACTCAGTACCAATAGGCATGAAATCAAAATCTAACATTTGAATGACATTAGTACCCTCCACATCTTGCTCATCTATCCATTGTTGTGTTTCATCTTTTGATGTAGTGGTCTATATAGGTTCATCAAGGATAGATGGCAATATGGATTTGGAACTTCTCCTCTATACTTCCTCTATGGCTCTAGTCAATCAATTCCTCTAGTTCAAGGGTAAGTTATCCTATAACTCCTCATCATCCTCTTCTCCTTTTTCTCCCTCTGGGATAGATTTGAGGACTTATGGGAAAGGAATCACCTTCTTGATCACCCTTTGTCTTTTCTTAACTAGAGTCTTGATCTTTACTCTCTTCTTAGGCATAGAGGGGGATGCTTGTACTTGCTACTAAGGCATTTCTTGAATTTCTACTTTGTCTCCTCCTTGTCCCAATTTAGTGGGTGGCACTTGGGGATCTCCATGGGCTTGTATGACCTCTGAATTCTTTGGCCCCTATATGTTTTCCTCTCCTTTCTGTGCATGTGCAGGAATTTTGCCCTCTTCAAGTTTGGCTTTTTGAGGAGAATTCCTCTTCCTCTTGCCCTTACCTTTAACCTGTTTGACCTCTATAATAACAAACCAGCCTATCATGTTGGTGCACCATTTTTGGCCTTACTGGCAATTGAGCTATAAATGTAGGAATGGTGACCTTTTTCCCTCTACCCCTTTTTGGATGGTCTTGTGCATGAAAAAATATTATTTCAAGAATTTTATCAAACTTAAATGTTTTTTTAATCCAATCCTACATCAATTTGATGACTTGCCTTGCCCTATGATTGATGTCTAAATTTTCTTCTCTATCTATCTTAGCATTCATAATAGGCTTGTCACCAATCTTATCTCTCTTGAATAGTGGATCTAACAACACCTCCAAGTCTTGTTGCATAACCTTTAGTGGAATCTTTATCTTTAAGGTGTTTTCTAGAAGATATAAAGTCATCCTACAATAATCCCTAATGTGGACATTGTAGTCATTTGTTGCATTAATCCAATGATCTTAAATGGCTTCTTCATGATTGAATGCTTTGCCTAATAAATATTGTACTCTCCCAATATTGTTAAAATATTTCCATGGAGAGTTATATTCTTCTAATGGATATAAATCCCATTCATATTCAAAAGAGGGGATATCTTATCTTCTATCCACCCTAAAAGGTCTTACAATCAAAGGCCATGTCTAGCATATCTTATGTTGTTTTCTAACTTTTTCATATGTGAACAAGAGTTGTCGGGCGATCTCTGGGAGAATCAATTTATCACTGGGGTATCTAGGGAACTTCTTCTAGTTTAGAGTTGTACTAGCTACCCTTAAATATGTAAATTTATGGAACAAAATTTAATAAGCTCCGACTAGTGAAATATGTACAGCTGCCTCCTCTAATATTTCCTTTGAATAATCTCCTTCTAAAAATTGAATTATGCTGAAGATGAAAGCATCGTTCACAATTTTTATTCCTCTCTTAGCTCTGAAAGCCTTTTCTTCACTTGTTGAGGGCATACAATATATGGCCATGCATTGGCATGCTGCATGCCACCCTTCTTGTAGAACCTTAGATAATCTATTTCTCTCGTGGCTACCACGTATACTAATTATGATGTCATATAAAATTTCCTCTTGATCTTCACTACTTCCAACTCCTCTCCCAAGTTTTCAATCAAAGTAGAGGCCCAATCAAGTGGCATCTTTGATGTCTTGATGGTCTCAATAAAATGCACCATAAAAATGTTTAGGTGTTTGGCTGTTGGTAGACCCATAACCCTACTCAAAATTGTGATTGAGTATCCAATATCTTCTTTCATGTATCCTCTTGCCATATCCACCTTACAATTTTTCTTTCCTAGAGGAGTCTTCTCAATAAGATATGAAGATTGGATTATCTTGGAGGCTTCTTCAATATGTTCCTGGTACCACCTTTCTCCTTGCTTATATGTAAGCCTAATGAATTGATCTATCCATGGGAGATGGAATGATTTCTTCCTATTCTTTTGTCAAAGACCAAGAACAATTTCTCTGATTATGCTCTTCGCAACCCTCTCCTCAGGGACAAAGTATTCTGCAAGTGTCAAAATGAGTTTCAAAGATTGTATTAACACCAACTGAGATTTTGTATTCACTAAACCCAAGTGAATCAATGTAGAAGCCATAGAAAACTTTTCTATGGGTTTATTGCATATCTTAAGAAATTCTCCCAAATTTGTGTGTCCCAAATTTATATCTCTGATCTCCAAGTTGTCATCTTGAAAGCATGATTTTGTTGTAATGCCTTGGAACTTAAACACTATAGGTTTTGGTGCCATTTTCTTGCTAAGGGAGGATGAGGAATATGCCATTGTATCTGTATAAAGAGGACATCAATAAGTTTAGAATTGAAGTAAACATGATTAATTCAGAACCTAGAACTAATTCATAAAAAACCCAAAAAACTAGTTTGCTCGAAAAAATGGGAAAAACTAATTTTGACCTTTAAAAAGAAAGAAACATAAAAGAAAAATATAGTGCACTAGGGGCACTTTTTTAGGTGAGGATAAACATATTTAGATGTGCATTAGTGCACTTGGTTAGGTGCATTGATGTCCACCTAATTTTTTTTTCTTTTGTTTTTGAAATTTTTGTGATGGAAGTTGGGTGTGCATCAGTACACCTAGGTAGGTGTGCTAATGTGCACCCAACTTAGGGTGTTTTCTTATCTTTTAAAGTTTTTTAAGTTTCTTGGTGGAGGGATTAGTGTGCATCAGTGGACCCAGGGAGGTGCATTAATGTGCACTAGCCTTAACATTATTTTTTTATGCTTTGTGTTGCAGGTAGAAGGAGTAGAAGGTGGTAAAAAAAAAAAGAGCTATCCAAGTGTGGGTGCATAGTCTCTAGCTTAGAGATGTGGTGTTTGAGGCTAAAGGGAGGCAAAAACAAAAGGTAAGTGAGGGGCTTAAGGAGGGTTAGTGTTATATAGACCCTAACTACTTGGGGATATGTGGAGCTCCATAGCTATGCAACTATAGTAGCACAAAAGAAATACATCTTCCTCCTTTTTTGGTGCATCAACACACCTAGATAGGTGTGTTGGTCCACCTTTTTCTTACAAAAAAAGGCCTTTTTCACCAAAGAACTTTGATTTCTAGTACCTAGAATTTTTAGTTGGGACTTGGACATGAACTCGAACACTAGATAAGACCTCAAAAGGACTTGGACCCTGGACTAGGGCTCTGAAAAAGTGAAAAATAAAGTAGGGGGTCCCCATTTTTGGAGGAAATGGGGCCTGGATTATGAAACCACAACACTTCCTTTCCAATTATTAAGTTTAGAGGAAGAAATCTTATGCAATCTCCATTGGACAAAATTAGAGGGGCTTAGAAATATAGTGTTACAATGCCAAACTAATTATAGTATTTTGGTACATGCATTCATCAATATTCACTTGAAGATTGATGTGAGCATCTTGCACATGTTGATTATTAATCAAATGAAGGCCTAGATGTACCTATCTTCATCAATGATATGCATTCACTCATCAAATTCTACTTGGAACAACTAAAATATAGAAGAGAAGAATTGAAGCACAACTCACATAATCCTTAGCCATGGTAAAGATGTGAACCATAGAGATTACTTTAGTGGAAAATATTCACCTTTTGATGATCATGTCTCATGGGTTGATTGTCATTTGGTGAATAGAACATGCAACATAGGCCAACGATGTCACCAGATGTTTATCAGATTTGGGTTCAATGCTCATGGTAGTTGCCCATTAGTTATCACAAGATTGGTCCAATCACCAATGTAATTTATATTTTGGAGACATTTATTTTAAATATTTTGCTAGCTTTTTCATTGTTTTTTCTTATTGGCCCATGCTATTTTTCCATTACTACAACCAAATAATTTTCCCCTAGGTTGGGTGTCACCTACCATTTTCTCGACATGTGTCAACCACTAGCCCCATTTAACAAACTATTTCATATTGTGGGCTTGCATAGGAAGGTATGCTTCACCTACATTTGACGTTCCTTCTTTTTAATCTTGCATAATTCGTCAACCTAAATTTTACTATAAGATAATATTATTCTACACAATTCACTATTTTCTAGTTTGGAGACTAGCATTTCTTATTACTGCCAAAGTTTCAAAGTGCTGAGTGCATTTCCCATTAACTCATGGACCTTGGTTTTCATAAAAGGAAAGTGATTTTTAATTTTTTTTATGTTGATAGTGTTACTACCATACTGGTATAGTGGTACTTGTTATTTTTTAGTTTTACTATTGGTGATTGGATATCTCACATGCTAAGATAGCCTATAGGTTTGAAAATTATATTGGGTAGTACTGTAGACTATAATATCATAGCAGTAGTAACATTTTTTTGAGAATGAATCATATTATTGCTACTATATGTAGTCCAAGTAGTCTACTATCACTGTTCATAGTCTTTGAGTCATCACTATTTGAGTCCTTTGTTCAACAACTAAGTAAACATATTTTTTGTAGCCTTTATCAGTTTGTAATGTCAAACAAGAGGGGTAATAGGGTTTCTGGTAAGATCTATAAAAGCCAAGAGAGGCAATCATTACCAAAATGTAGAAGTATAGTAGCATATTTTTGTGGTGGAAATGTTGGCAACCTACAAGATTCACAAGTTTGATCTCCAGTGCTTATTAGAAAAGGAGATTCATCACAAGTTGCAGACTCAAACCATATTGAAGTTCAAGTTGGTGAACTTGACATCTCAGTCAAGAATGAACTTGAACATGAGTTGGAGGCACTTCGTCTAAGGAGGGAGTTAGAAACTGATATTATAGAGTTGGAGTCAGTCCCAGATCAGTTGGGCAAGAATACCAAAAGTGATTCCATAAATCATGTTCATGCACAAAAGGGGAAAAGAAAATTGGAATCAAAAAAAGATTGATCTCATTGGGATCTGTCCAAAAGGAATTTTTAGTTAGAATAGGTGGAAAAGTATTGGTTCATTGAACCAATAGCCAATCCAATTGATGTGAGCCTCCTATAGAATGTAGATGTAAGATTTACACAAAGATAACAAAGAAGGAGAAGAGATTGCAACTTAAACTTGATACCATAGAAAAGCATGTCAGTAAAGTTTACAAAAAGGAAAATATAGATGGAGCTGAAAAATCCATGCTAACTTGGAAAAAAAAGGACAATTGTTTGCATATTAGGAATACCAAAATATACGAGTTACACCAGCAAATATGGGGGAAGCATTCTGCAATAAAAGATTTCATCAAAGATTTTATTAGAAAAGAAATGGAAGTGAAAAATATGGGAAAAGTAGTTCAATGAGTGTGGTCTTTTATATTTTTAGTAGAGGACATTCTATGATAGACTACCCTTCAATTACTCCCTTATTGCTCTTTTTCAAACTTCAAAACTATCCAAACAGTCACTGGTTGGTAAACAATGGGTGGGAATGGGCTAGATGTCTTGCATAGGTTGAAAAAGAAGATATGAAGGAAAAAATAAAACACTCAAATTTCATTGCACTATCTCAAGATGAAGTTATAGTAATTGATAATACTCCTTGGTTGTGCATGCATGTTTATACTATAAATAATCTTTGTCGTCAGCCCTTTCTACTATCTATTGCTAATTTGAATTGTAGTGTGACAACTAAAAATTTATATAATTTATTAAAGAGGACTCTAATTGAATGTGCAAGTTTGGATAAAATGGAGATTTCCAAAAAGTTGGTGTATGTTGGAGTGGATGGAGCTTCAATTATGCAAGGTCATAAAGGCAGTCTTTACAAAAAGATCAAGAATGATTTGGCACCCTACACTATTCCCATTCATTGCATGGCCCATCAAATGAATCTATCTTTTGGAATTGTTACCAATTTTCATTGTGTAAGTAAGGTGAAATCTCTAATCACAAAAATTTACCAATACTTTTTTCATAGTCCAAAACGAGTCTAAGAATTTCAACACTTTTCTCAAGGACTTACTGATGGGAGGAAGCTTCATAAAGACAATGATTCTAGATAGATCTCTTTGGATGGACCTGTACATTGAGTAATCTTTGAATATCCTTCATTTATTGGACTAATCCACTCTATGCGAGATAGATTCCCTTAGCTATATTCAAGTCTAACTAATGTTAAGACACTCTAAACTTTAGCAGTTATTCTCCCCATGCTACAATATATGAGAAATATTATAAAAAAGGTTCAACAAAGAGCTATGTACATTGCAGAATATAATAAGCTGCGTAAAATGACATGTAATAGCCCGGATACTCTGTATCGATTACTACCACTAGATGAATCAAAGTTTTCAAACTGGATAGAAATCATAGATTTGAACAATCCTTAGAACTTCTTACATATTGGTGCAAATGATGAGGTTCATGCTAGAGTACATAGAGTTGACATGCCAATGTAGTATTATGCCCATGTCAGCCTTGACTCTAACCCCAACAAAGTAAGAAGTGAAGTTGAATTAGAAATAGAGAAGGTAATTTCATCTATTACAAGTGAAGACTTTAAGAAGATCAAAGACTTTGTGCTTGACTTTGTCAAGCAAGTTCGCTACAATCTTTCATCAAAAATTAGATTTAGATTCCCCCCAGAGGAACTGCTCAAAGTAATGTCAATTGTTTTTCCACAATATTAGTCTCTAAACTATTTGACTGATTTTTGAAGAAGGATGAAAACTTTGATTCAGAATTTTTACAAACATAAAGTAATCAATGGAGTAAATATAAATAGAATTTTAGATGAATCTTGACTGATATATCAATCATATTCTTTTGCAAGCATAATGAGGAAACAATATGATCTTATGGAGAACCAAAATGAAAAGGGGTTGATAACAAAACTTTGGAAAAAGCTTGGTGAGAGAAATCAAACAAGAGAGTCAATACCATAATATTTCAAGCTTACCAATTTATGTTTGACAATAATATTGGGTTTAGTTGAGGATAAGAGAGTTTTCAGTACTTTGGGCATCCTGAAGTCAAAGGTTAGAAACAAATTAGACAAAAATTTGGATAATTGTTTGAGGCTCTATAATTCTAGGTATGAGGTAGATAGTTTCCCTTATGACAGTGCTCTTAACATTTGGAGAAACTAATGTCAAAGAAGATGGATTGCCAACATTTTACACCCAAGTGGTAGTGGTAGTGGTGGTGGTAGTGGCAGTGATAGTGGTCCATGTCCTGATCTTGGAAGTAATGAAGATAATGTTGACTTTGGCATGCACATTGATGTTGATAGTGAATCTGAAGAAAATAAAACAAACAACGAAATGTTATATGCAATAAATGTGGAGGATTCTGATGATAGTGATGTTGAGCTAGTCCAGGCAGATTAGCAACTATACCAACTACTCAACATCAAGTTCTAACTTTTGTGTGAGTCAAGTAGTAGGCTAGTAGTAGTAGCTTTGATCTAAGACTCTATCTACTAATTAATTATGTTTGTAGAAGTCAATTTATAGCCTTCATTCATTGTCCTTTTATAGATGCTTAATTTTATTTTTTTGAACATGTTGATGTTACAAACTTACATGTTGAGATTTTCATTGATTGTT
The DNA here is from genome assembly GCA_028749045.1 of Cupressus sempervirens. Lineage (NCBI taxonomy): Eukaryota > Viridiplantae > Streptophyta > Pinopsida > Cupressales > Cupressaceae > Cupressus > Cupressus sempervirens. The sequence goes on from CM053786.1 coordinate 815,078,498, forward strand.
TTTTTTTAACATGTTGAGATTTTCATTGATTCTAATTTCTTTAAGAAATTGTAACATAATGCATTTAACAAAATAAGTATTTTAAAAAAATTGTGTTATAATTTACAATTATAAATCAGCTTGTAACATAATACATTTAACAATTACAAACAATTAAAACCCTTTGCAAATGACTCGATGTCAAATTGAAATGACCATTGACCTTGAATTCCCTTTTGTAGAAACAAGGGAGCAAAAATAGCTATAGGTTGGTTTGTAATTGTATATATAATCAAATTGTTATTACATAATACATTATGTGTATACAACATAGTTCCAAGGATCACGATGATTCACATGATTTACACAATTTGATGATTTAATTCATGATTTGATTTGAGCTTGACAATTCTAATCCAGTTCTGATTCTTGTTACTTTGGTATACAATCACATTGCCAATTTTCCACATTGCCAATTATACAATTTTTCAAGTAATAGGGAAATTTTTTCCATCTGCTCTGTGTAGTAGTAGAATGCTAGTGCCTAGCTAACCAACTATCTTGATATGCTAGCTCTTGATTCCTATAACAATTAACATTAAAAATGTTGAAATTAAATCCAAAATTTGAAATTAAAGAGCAACAAGTAACAAAACAATTATAGTACTATCACTTACTAAGTTGTTACTTCTTAGTTCTATCAGCTATGACTACCACTGATAGCAATAGTAACAATTTGAGAAGATGACCCAACTTCAATGAATTTCTTTAGGGCACTCCATTCTACATCATTTGGAAGCTCCATTTGTTTGAGGTTGTAGCTAAATAGTTGTAACCTCATTAACAATAAATACTTCTGAGAGATAGTTTTACATGAATCAAGGAATTTATCTATAACTTCATTCATTGTTAATAGTTGTTTGATGCAAATTGCAATTTTTTTTGAGTGGTTTCCTCATGCAAGTTGCCTAAATCAAAATTCATATTGTCTTGCAACCTTTTCATGTAATTTCCTTTTCCAATGAATCTATCATCTGAAATCTAATAGTTAGCAAGTATAGTATGATGTTATTCATCTTCATTAAGTCTTTGGAAGAAGATTTAAGAGCTTAAGCTATTTCTATTACTTGTTCACAATTGTGACAAACATCAATGGTCATTATAGAGGCATCCAAGTGGTTGTTTATTCCATGGTTTGCCAAATCCAAGTTACTAGATCTCTTTACTTTATTCAAAATTTGGTCAAATGATTTTTTAAGGAATTGGTGAAGATTTTTCTTTTACCTAGAATATCATTTTTTACATTTTCAAAGACAAGTCTTAGATTTCTATTTAAATCAATCCATTCAAACAAACTATCACTATTCTTCATTTTTTTGTCCCAATTTTCTTGTTTGATAAGCTTAACTATGTTTATTATAGTATCTTTCACATAATGGTCTTTGGAAGAGGTCATTCTATTTTTTGCCATTACATTCTCCATCTTTTTCTTCATTTTAGACATGTCTTTTTTAGTCATTTTCTATATTTCCTCTAGTTTCCCTTGCCAATTAGTTGCTCTCTTCCTCTCATCCTCCAATTTCTTCTTCAAATCTTCGATTATATTTCTAGTAGTTACCTCTCTTTTTTTTCTCATCCTCAACTTCCCTTTTCAAATAATGGATTGTCTTTGCAGTGGACTCCTCTTTTTTTTTTGTATTGTCCAATTCCTTCTTCAAATCATGGAGTTTTTAAGTAGACTCCTCTTTCTTTGTGTTCTCCAATTCCTTTCTCAAATTAAAGATTTTCTTTGCAACTAACTCCTCTTTTTTCTTTGCATTTTCCAATTACCTCATCATATGGTGGATTGTGTTAGTGCTTGTAGTAGCACTAGACTCTATTTTCTTTGCATTCTCTAACTCTTTTTTCAAATCAAGGATAGTTTTTACAGTTGACTCCTTTTTTTTCATATTCTCCAATTGCTTATTAAAATTGTGGATTGTGTTTGCACTAGACTCCTTTTTTTTCTTCTCATTCCCTAATTTCTTTTGCAAATTAAAAATTATCCTTGCCCTAGACTGAATTTTTCTTTTCATTCTCCAATTCAATCTTCAAATTATTATTTTCCTTGACAAAAGAGTCTAGGTTAGTTTTCAATTTATTGTTGACCTTTGCACTATTCTCTACAAACTTGAACAACTGTGCAGTAGAGGCTTGTTCATGTTGAAGTCCTTTTTGGCACTCATCCAATTCTTTAGTCAATTTTTGCACTTGTTCATTCATATTTTCTTGTTGGAAAATTGCCTTTGTAGAAGAAGATTTCTTTATCCTGTTTTGCAATTCTTTGAACCTATTTTCTGTTACTTTCTCCTTTGCCTTCACATTGTCAAGGTCTTCCTGTAACTTTTCTATTTTCTTTGTAAGCCTTTTCTTTTCCCTCTTTGCTTTTAGAAGTGTAGGGTAGACCATTTTGTTGGTCTCTTTTGATATATTGATTTTGTCAATATTTTTCACTTTTGACAAATCCATTTGAAGAATGGTAACTTGTATATCGCTATGATTTATTACATTTTTTGGTTGATTATTATCTCTACCTAGGGGCATAACTGCCATGAAGTTCATCATTTCATTGCTTGGATCATATGTTAGAAATATTCTGTTAGTAGATCCCTAACATTTAGCAACTACATCACTTTTCAAAGTCTTCATAATTTACCTATTTCTTTTGCTTGTATGTTCAAACTTTGATGCAAACTCGTTTGAACTAAAATCTAGGTTTGTTGATAAAATTGAGTGTTTGAAAGGTGAATTATCAGCTGTATCGTTGTATGCTCCTCCAACTCTAGTTAAACTTGCTCCACCTACAATTGTATTTTTAGGGTTTCCAATAGACTGAAGATGGCTCATTCCAAATCCTAGAATTTTAGGACTGCTTTCTAGGATTTGTATAGAAGCTACTAGTGCATATATTGGTGAAGTAACTGTTAACATTGTTGGCAGTGTAATTTTCATAACTTTTTGCATTTTTGCACAAGGTTCATCCATGTTAATACTAGTGCCAGTGCCATTGGGATCAACTATGATTGGATTTGAACATTTAACAAATAATGTGTTGAAATCACCTTGGGAAGCAGAAGAATAATATTGTTTTCCCTTTTTAGATGAATCATCTTCAATCTTAGAGAGTCCAATGATTGGATTACATCCTCTTTTGGGTGGTTATGGTACTTGAAATGGATTCCAAATCCCTTCACCACTTTCACCAATAGGCCCTATACTTACATAACCCATTTTTATATCATAGTTGCCCCTTTACTATATGTTTGTTTAAAATAATCACTCATTTGAAGTTTAACAATATCTCTACCTCCGGTTGACCTAAAATCCTAAATAGCTTGAATGTCAGCATCAGACTCAAGGTCCTTCTATCTTTCATTATCACTATCACTGCCAAAATCATATAGTATAGTTGGATTCTCTTTATTCAAACAATCGCTAAAAATTTCATCCTCCTCAATTTCATCAAAACTAGCTAGTTCCTCGGTTCACCCAAATTTTGCCTCATTTTCCAAAAATCAATCATCTTGGTTTGACACCACAATTCAGCTATGCAAGCCTCTTTAATTTCTTTTGGCATAGATGTATTAGAAATTTTAGATACTTTCTTGTAAAAATTTAAGTGTGTTAGAGGCTCTAATTTGTGCAATATTGTAATTTGGGATGACAATTCTTGCATTGAAATATTATTCTCTGTTGCATGTTTCTCCATCTCTTTCTTAACCTCATCCCATGAATCCTTGTTTTTTAACTCTTCTATCAATGGCATCTCCTGATGTTGATATTTTCTTGTAGAGTTCCCATTGGCAATAAGTCTCATTTTTATTATGTCCAGTGGATCATAATTCTAGTGACTGACAAAATCAAAGCCAAATAAAGTTACAAATTCATTTACCACTCTAAAAGCCTTTCTCTAAAATGTGAGGCCTCTAATTACAAAAGGCAAGGAAGGAAATATCATTTTCTTTTGTTGTCCATTAAAAATTTCATCTACACTCTACATTTTTCATACATATTCTAGTGCAAAAAACCCTTTTTGTACCCTACATTGGAAGTTTGCAGGGTTCAACCACTGAACTATAAAACCTTAAGACAATGTAGTCTTTTTTTTTTTTTTTTGGAAAAGGGGTAAAAATTTATTCAGTAAAAGCCAAATTACAAAGGCCTCAGGCCCAAACTACCAAACCACATCCAAAAGCCATTAAGTTCTATCCTTCTCCACTAAATGATCAAAAACCCCCACATAATCAGCTAGAAGATCATCCCTATCCGAAATATTCCAACCTGCACCCTTCTCCGAAGCCCATTTTTCCAAGACATCAGCAACTCCATTCCATTCCCTAGGAATATGACAAAAGGAGATCTCATCTGCCAAGCTACTCAAGTGATGAATCTCTTTAACAAGAGAGGCAATCTGCTAGTTACAATCATCAATTCTCTTATTACTAATCATGTCCATAATAATCTGAGAGTCTAATTCACAAAAAATTCTCCTCCATCCAAGAGAGCAAGCCCACTCCATAGCTACCTTAATGGAAGCAATGAAATCCTTTGTGTATAGAGAAAATAAAAAAAACCTTGCCATCCGCATCTCTACCAAGTCCTCCTATACCAGCTTGTCTAGGATTGCCACGGGAGGAGCCATCAGTGTTGATCTTAAGGACAAAATCTAGTGGAGGTCTCCATCTTCCTATCCTACACACTTTACTTTTTAGTGGTTGAGATTTCTTACTGCTTGTACTTCCCAAACCTGTGTCCACCAATCCCAAATTCCTAACTATCCTGGAGTCATCAAGATCCACTGGCTCTGTCATATCATATTTAGCATAGATAGTTTCCTGAAGCCTGCTTAAGATCAACTTCCATAGTTTACTGACCCCCAGGATGGAGTTATAGAAAATCTGATGATTATGCTCCAGCTAAAGATTCCAAAGAATAAAAAAGGTCCAATAGCCTAGGCCACCTGGAGAAATGAAATTCTCGCAAGGGGCCTCCCAAGGCTATCCCAAAACACAATAAGGGATTCAACATGAATGCATCCATGACACCATGCCTCCCACCTCTTATGCAAGATTTCTCTAGAGAGAGGGCATAAGAAGAATAAATGAGAAACATCCTCTCCATGTAATCTATAGAGGGGACAGAAAGAAGGACCTGAAAACCCTCTTCTCTAGAGGTTATCCCAAGTAACACACTTTTTGTGAGCCACCAGCCATAGAAAAAAATTACATTTAGGCCATGAGAACCTATTCCAAACTTTTTGCCACCAGGGAGTTTCCTGAAATCCATTACATTGACTATCCAGCTGAGCATATCCTTTGGCCACAATAAAAGTACTTTTAGGGCTGGGACCCCGAGCCAAGATGTCTTTGTCCTTAGAAGAGTTGCATAGCATAACAGAGAGAAGATTGGCCAGTTTAGCCTGAATCTCTGAGGAGCCCCCTCCAATCTTGAGGATCCTTCCAATTAACCACATCTCCTCCAAGATTTGAATTGAATTACTTTGGTCCATCCTGTAGTTGAAAAAATCTGATATAGAGGCTAAAGGTGTGGATAGCTAGAGAGAATGGGAGGATAGCCATCCTAGGAGTCCAACTAGAATAACACACACAATCCCTCATTAAATATCCAGAAGAGGTCGTCCTTGATGAGAGGAGAACCTCTTTTAAGAGTGTCCCAAATAAAGGATCCCTTACCCTCCATCTCCATTCTAGGAATATCCAGACGTTCTGCTCCTGGGAAATACTTATGAGACAGAATCTTAGCCCAATCTCGTTCTTGATTCTTGCACCACCTCCAATATAACTTTTCTGCCAAAGCCTTGACACCAAGTGCCATACATTTAAGGCCTAATCCTCCAGCAAACTTAGGCAAGCAGACAGTGTCCCATCTGACCAAGCACCATTTAGAAGAGAAGAGATTGCCTGTCCAAAGGAATTGTCGCGATAGAGCATCAAAGTCTTTCATAACTCTAATGGGAGGAGTTTGCACTAGACACCTATAAATAGGAAGAGCCTGAATCACAGTCTTGAGAAGGATGACCCTACCAGTAGAAGAGAGCCATCTATGGGTCCAATGACTCACCTTGCTCCAAAATTTGTCCAACAAACCTTGCCAATATTCCTTCAACTAAGCCCCAAGGGTTAGAGGTATGCCAAGATAAATCAAGGGAAGGGATCCAATCTGAAACTTGAGAATTCTAGCAATCCTAACCTGAATTGCCTGAGGAGTATTAAAGAAGTAAATAGATGATTTTCCTTCATTAATTTGCTGTCCAAAGGCTTTCAAATAAGTATCCAAAATCATTTTGAAGCTTCTTGCTTCATTAATGGTAGCCAAACCCATCAATCCAGTATCATCCACAAACTGGAGGTGCATGTAAGCAGGAATACCATTATGCCACTTCCACCCCTGGACAAATCCATGCTCAGCTTGAGATTTTATAAATCTACCTGAAGCCTCTGCCATAATGATAAATAGATATGGAGAGATAGGATCCCCCTGTCAAAGCCCCCAAGAAGTAGAGAATAGATCAGAAGGTTCTCCGTTAATAAGAACTAAAAAGGATGTGGAAGTCATGCAGCTAAGAACCCAATCCACCTATTGCCCATCAAATCCACAAGTAAGAAGCACCTGTCTCAGGAACTCCCAACTAACTTGGTTGTAAGCTTTAGCTAAATTCAGCTTGATAAACATAGCCTTTTCCTTGGACGTGGCCATAAAATGAATAGCCTCTAAAGCAATAACCACTCCATCCAGAATCTGTCTACCACCAACATAACCTCCCCGTTCCTCTAATATCAAAGAGGCAAGGAAAGGCTTAAGCCTTTCAACAATTAATTTAGTGATAATTTTGTAAGTGAAATTACATAAAGCAATAGGTTTGAATTCATCCAGCCTATTAGCTCCATCAATCTTGGGGATGTGACTAAGGAAAGTAGCATTCAAGGACTTGAGCATTTGTTTGTTTTGATATGATTCCCGAACAACTTCTAGAAGATCAAATTTAATAATTTCCCAAAACTCTTAGAAAAATTCAATGGGAAATCCATCTGGGCTTGGGGCTTTACCTTTCTTCATAGCAAAAACCACCTTCTCTAGCTCTTCAAGCATAACAAGTTTTAATAGATCTTTGTTCATACTACTAGATACAAGATGAGGAATATAATCTAAAATAGCCCTTGTCTCTACTAAGGAAGCAGGTTCCTCCTTAGAGAAGAGTTGAGAGAAGTAATTAGTGGCCTCTAAAGAAATTGTCTCCTTGGAAAAGAGATGATCTCCAGAAGAAGAAACAAGAGAAGAAATGGAGTTTCTGAACCTGCGAGCTTTAACAGTGTTGTGGAAGAAAGCAGTTTTCCTATCTCCCTCCTGCAACCAGTCCACCCGAGATTTTTGCTTCCAAAATATTTCCTCACGAAGCTCCCATTCTTCAACCTCTCTTACAGCTAAGGATTCCTTAGACATTAAATCTGGAGTCATACCTTGGTCCCTGATCTGGCGAGTGATACCATCCAACCTAGCCTGGGCATCTTTTAACTACTCTTGAAGATTTCCAAAGCACTGTTTGTTCCACTATTTCAACCTAAATTTCACATGTTGAAGACTCTTCTCAAAGGTGAACATGGCAGTACCATGAGGAGGCCTACCCTCATACCACCAGGCTATCATAAGATTCTGAAGGGAAGGATCTCTCAACCACATTACCTGAAACTTGAAAGAGGGATTTTTAATAGTCTTGAAAGGAGTGACAGAAAGCCTAATAGGCCAGTGGTCAGAGCCTCTTTAGTCAAGAATATCTGAATTGGTAGACCATCTAATATTCATCCAAAAACAAGATACCAAGAATCTATCAAGCCTTTCCAAGATATCTTCCATCCCACTCCTTCTGTTATTCCAGGTGAATATACCAGAACCAAGTTTAACATCAATAAGATTCAAAGAGCTAATACTATCTCTAAACATACTAGAAGAAGGACCCAAACAAGAAGATCCACCTCTCTTTTCCTCAAGATGAGAAACAACATTAAAATCTTCGGCAACAATCCAAGGAAGGAAAGGATCCAAAGATCAGACAAATATAATATGTGACCACATAAGAGATTTTCCTACCAAATCACTAGGAGCATAAATATTGGAGAACAAGCACCTTTCACTTGTCTCAAAGTGAGAAGCCATAAAAGAGATGGAAGACCTACTCACAGTCCACCATAGGGGAGTTACTTTCTTGGGATTCCACAGACAAGAAAGACCACCTGAGTTTCCCTAAGCACCAACTGCCTGCCAGCTACCATAGGGCCATAGCTTTGGCCCACAACTGTTCAATTCATCAACTAAAAGTTTAGTTTCCTAAAGGAAAATAATATATGGAGAATGAGAATCTATCAATCTATGAACAACCTTTTGTCTAGGGATGTTGTTCAACCCCCTAACATTCCAAGAGATAACAATCATTTAGAAGATTGCGAGAAGTGGGAGTCAATGGGCCGCACAAACCCCACCTCAACTGAAGTCTCACCCATCATCTTAACTTTCTCCTGATCTGTCTTCCTTCCACTCTTAGCAAACTTTTTTGAAAACTCTTTTTTAAAGGGTTTCTGCTATAAGCCCAATGTGGATGCAACTTTAGAGCCTTTTGTGTTGTTAGTTACTGCTTTCTTACTCGAATGGGAGGAGGCTATGATATTTGGACCATCACGAGGATGTGCCTCACCAGGAATATCATAACATAAATCCTGAACCAATCCATCTGAACCAATTGGTTGGCCTTGTACTTCCTTAGAAATCTGGACTAGATTCCCAACTTCTTCTAGCTAGGGTTCCAAAAGGGAATCCTCACCCGAGGGTATTTCAACAGGTATACCTTCTTCCTGCATCAAGTTCTCTAGCACATTAAACTTTTTGAAGGTATCATCACTTTCTCTATTCATCCACATTCTCTTCTACCCCTTAGCTTTATTTCATGGCTTCACCAGGATAAAACCCTCCTTATCTGCAGAGGGACCAGCTAGCATAGGGGTTTTACCCTTGTCATCCTTAGGGTTCGGCAAAGTGGTAGTTGATGATTGAGAAAATTTATTTCGGGGACATTTACGTTGTAAGTTCCCATACTCACGGCAAATCCTGCATCTGAAGGGTAGTGTTTCATAGTCCAACTGTTGAGTCCATGAAGAAGGACCTAAGCAAATTTCCATAGAATCAGGCAGTGGATTAATAAGATCAACCTCCACACAGATTCGTTCATATGAAATTACCTTTTGATCCTTGGTTTGGGTGGCCAACCCAACTGGTTTCCCAAGCAGAAGAGCAATTGAATGAAGAATATCCTCTCTCCAAAATTCCAGAGGCAGATGTGGCAGCCAGATCCACACAGGGACCCGAGACGGGATCTCTTCAGCAGAATTGAATCCAGTGTGCCAGGGTTTGATGAACAGCCCAACTTGGTTAAAAAAGTATGGGCCTCCTTCGAATACTTTGTTCCTATCTGACATGCATGAGAAGATAACCATAAAATAGTTGTTAGCTGCTAGAAGAGTTTCCATATCCCCTTCCAGATTCCAAATCTGGTGCGCCCATGATTCCAACACATGGAGAGGGAGTTGAAGACCCAAAAACTTTCATATGAGTGCATGCTTGCTCCAATACTCTACATCTTCTAAAAAAATTTCTAGTTGAATGATCAAGACTGGTCGATCATCAGATCTCTCCAAACACCCATTCATCTTCTTAATACAGATAGAACCTTTTGATGATGCCACATTCTCTCTAGAAGGTATATTGTCCATCTGACCTTTAGACCCTCCTTGCATCTGGCAAGATGTATCTGACATTTTCAAATCATTAGAAAAAATTTGAGCCCTAGGGGCTTCCGATTGCCCCATGCTCGGATTCAAAGGTAATAACTCCAAGCAAAAGCTGAAACTAGACTCAATCGATCACTATTGTGCCTCCCCCACCACCGTAGAAGAAAAAACCCTCTGAACACTAACTCCCAGTTGGCCACACATTCACACAGCCCTCCAACGTTCAGACCATGGCTTCCTCACACCTTCAACTAAAATCCTCGACCCAACAAGCAGACAAACCGCAGACAAGACAGTGTAGTCTTCCATGAAGAACCAGTCAGCCAATTGAATCCAACTTCCCAATTAAATGCAATATTTAGAAGACACTGGCAATCTAGGCATTGAAGTTCCTATAATTATTTGGTAAATAGGTGCCAAAAAAAATTCTACAAAATGGTTGTAGTTTTTATCTATAGTAGTCATCCTCATCTTATTTGTCCACTCATATACTGGACTTGGAGTCTCTAATTTCTTCTGGGTTTTCTCATCAAACTTATAGACCTCACTATCAAGCTTGTTCTCTATCTCAAATATTGGGTGATGCTTTGCTAAAAGAAGGTAGCACAAGTAACTTGTGAACCGAAATATATTTGTCTTGCCTATAGTTGTACTTTGTTTAATCATTAGTAATTGTTGTAGCATAGATTCAACAGTGTGTTGAAAAAAAATATATCTTACATCTACCTTCTCAACTAACTAACCTCGATAATAAATATTATAAATTATTTCAAGAATATTGGCCCCACTTCCTTGTTACTATCCAATCCCAGAAAAAATGATAATAAAGAAATAGTATTCTAAACCCATGGCACAAAAATATCATACAGACAAGGAGGCTTATGGTCTATGCCCAATGTAACACTAATAGAGGACTCATAGTTTATTAAACCCTTAATAAATGAATCTTAAAAAACTCTTTCTAGTTTGGTATAAGCCTATACTAGTTTATCCAAGTAAATGTGCTCATTAAAGCTTGTTGATTTAAACCCTAGCCCTAGGTCTAACAGAGTGAAAAATTCACTCTCAATTATGGATCAAATTTCTTCCTAAGGGTTTTGGTTTACAATTTCCTTTCTATTTTCATCATAATTCTGAGTGCATAGCATTATAATTTTAAGGCAAGGGAATACTTCGGGTATAGAGAGGTTTGCTAATCTAGTAACTAGAGCGACTAGTTTATTTGTATGTGCATAAATACTATTGTTATATGTGTAATAATTTCTCCCTTTCAGTGGATCTATCCACTTATTAAACAATGAATGTCTAATTCCCATGATTCCTAAAATTCAATGGATAATAGGATAAAAAATATCATGACATTCATTGGTGAAACCTAGGGTTTGTAGCACTTGCCTAAATTATATAATGTGTTCCTTTTCCTTTATGCTTGCACTCGTACAAAAGGTTTTTGACTTTTTTTCCCCATGCCTGCTACTAGTTATTACACAAAATTCTTCTTTAGGCCCTATTTGAAATAATTGTAAAGTGTAAACCTAAGATAATTAAAATCAAGATTTCTATTACTACAAATTGCAATGAAAAAAGTTTTAAGAAAATTAAATACCCAGAATTGAGATTGGATAATTGGTATTGTCATTTGATGCTCAAGTTTCACACTTTCAGTCTTCAGAACAAAAAATGGAATTCTGCCAGTCTTTGAAATTTGAAATTTGAAAACCTTATCATATCGAACTTGACTTGTAAAACTTTCAACTTCATACTCTAAAAATATACAAGGTGAATAATTAAAAAGAAAGTATTAAGTAATTAATGGTTTTAGGTACTTTACTAATACTATGTACAATGTACATGTAAACGATATAAAGAGTCAAGACACAGTAATTTAGTAGTGTATATAACAATAATAATAAAAAGTTAAAATTTATTACATTGATATACATTTCGAATAAATTTGTTCATTTTAAATAAATAAATTAATAAAAATAGAACTTAATTATTGATGATTTGATATAGTTTTTAGGTGAATTTGTGGAGTGATATCGTTGTTGTCAAGAGTCATTCAGAATCGTGACACTTGTTAAGGACACATGTCACAATTCGAGATGAGTCTAGGTACTTGGGAAAGTATTCCCCAAATCGACCCAAAATTCATCTTAGGCCATTCATATTTCTTTTAGTCAATGGTTAGGATTTCAATTTTTGGGTAGAATCTTGTAGTACACATGTCTCAATTTCATGTTAGTTTAATTATTTATATAAAATATTATATATATATATATATATATAAAATTCATAATTATAAGTGATTTCCACTCTGCAAAGTCAATATGAATAAATGAAGGAAAGATGTCAAAAATTGTACATGGTAAAAAGATGATTTGGAAAGTGACACACATGTAATTGAAAAAAACCCCAAACTAACAAATAAAGATGATATCTATATGGCAAAATTACAGAGACCATAAGTCAGATTATGAAGTAGGAAGATATGTAACAAGTCATTGTTTTTATATATTATATATACTGATAATGGTATTTACATATCAAAATTGTATATAGGATAGTTTCAGGCAGATAAGAGGACTACTTATAAAATGAAGCCTTCCTACAACTTGTCGAATAAGAAACCATAACTGGAATCTAGTTAGCGAGAAGTAAATAACCAATGCCTATATGTAAGTACTATGCCCTATATTTAAATAGGTCAAAATAGTACTACCAAAATAACCCAAAATTACAGCTAAGTATGTCAATACTATTTCTTAAAAACCATGATAATCTATGAAGCCTCATGCAGATTTGTGGCCTTTGAACCCAAAGGAAACTTGTAGGTTGTCCTGCCTATACTTAATTTATCATCATTTGGAATACAGAATGCCACATTGTCCAAATCAGAGAGATTTGCATCCAGGTGAATGTATGCATCAAAGACCCTCAAATAATTTAGAAGCTAGTCTCTACTAGGATTCTTAATTGGTATTGAATGTTGTCCTTGATTACTAGACATAGTCACCTAGGGCTTCTAGCTAGCTCTAGACTATCCAATTCATATTTCATGTATGCTTCTAGAAGGGGGATCCATAGCTTCTCATCGATGTTAGTTACCACTATCTCTAGCCCTAGCAACCAACAGGGGTCAAAAAGGTTGTAGCTCAGCTTGACAATGTCCCATTTCTCCACCCCTACCCTAGCAAGGTAGCCTACCCAAAGCCCTATAATATCACTATACATCCTCCAAAAATACTCATAATTGAAAACCCCCTCACCCAATGCTCTGCTAACTGCAATTCGGATCATATCATCTATTGGCCAAAATAACCTATTCCATACTTCTTATTTGGTAGGGTCACATAAGGTCATAGTGCAATTTTCGAAGGCATGATACAGGCAGATATTTGTATCCATGGAGAAGCAAAGTAACATTCAAGGGCTGCTATGAGAATAAACACTTCCAAGCTGAAACTACTATTTATAGATTTTAGGAGGAAAGAACTAGAATCGAAATGATGACAAGGACACCGAAATGGGTCTGAAAATGTCACTTCAAATCATAACTATGTGGACTTTCATTTATGAAGAGAGATATGCTTCATAATCTAGTACAAGGCCTAATTTAATGATATTTATGATTTTGAAATGGGAATGAGTTGGGCAATAAAATAAATAACTAATAGGAGAATTTATCCTATTATGTTTTGGTTATATAGAAGTAAGTTTTCTCCATTGGTACCTTTATTAGCTAAGCTATAATAATTATTATAATAGTTATAATATAATATAAATAAAAGATTTTCTTTTCTATTATAGAAATGATTTTCTTTTCTATCATAAATTTTTTAATAAAAAATTCAATGAAGATATATTAAATTTTATAAAATAAAATTGGTGCAAGATATGAAACAAGTGCCACTAGTACTTGCCTTTAGTTTTTATATAAATCTATTTTAAATTTAATAAATTTATTATAATATATAAAATATTTTAATTAATAAAAATGTAATATAATTATATATTTTTTGTAATGATGTTAATTTAAATTTAAATTTTATTTATAAATATATTATATAATCATTGACATATATATGTTCTATTACATATATATCATATGGTTATAATTATATTATATTATATTATATGTTCCAGTATATAATAAATAATTATAAAAAATAATAATAATATTTTATAATAATAAAAAACTTAAAAGATTATATAATATGAGTAATGTTATTTTTAATTGAATGACAAAAAACATATTATAATTTATAAAAAAAAATTATTAGAATATAAAATATAAATCAATGCACTTACATTTTTTAAAAAACATATTAATAGTAATGAATCACATTCAAAATGAAATATTTAGCTCTTAGCCCTAAGCCTAGTAACTACCGGCAAGTACTAATAATTATTAATAAATTATAATGACAATAGTTTAATTTAAATAAAATAAGTGAAATTAAAAAATATAATTACAAATGTTATATTTTTATTCATATTTATTATTCAATTTCAAAATAAAAATGTAATATAGTTTAATTATCTATAAATTATTAACATATATTGAAAATTGTGATAACTATTTATAAACATAATTATTTATAATATTAACTGAGTCTTCCAATTGGCAATTATCGGAAACATGTCATGATTTCGGATGAATCTAGGCTTATGAGAAAGTATTTCCCCAATCAGTCTGAAATTCATCTTGGGCCATCAATCCTTCTTTTATGCAATAGTCAAGATTTTGAGTAGAATCTTTGAGTACACTTGTCTCAGTTTTGGGTAGAATTAGACTTTATCTTCAATCTTTTAAAATTTGGCCTAAAATTGAGGTTTTGAGTCATTGTCATTGAAAAGAATTTACATAGCATATTAATTAATATAGAGAAAAATAAAAGAAATTGTTATTAATTATTATTATTTTACCTTTAAGCTTGAGCAATGAGCATGTCAAAATCACCATGTTAATTTAATTATTTATATACAATAATATCTATAATATAATTTATAATTGTTATTATAATAGTTTTAATATATATAAGTAAAGGATTTTATTTTCTATCATAAGCTTTTTATTGTAAAGATGATATGAAAAATTCAATGAAGATATATTAAATTTTATAAAATAAAATTGGTGTAAGATATGAAATAATAATGGCAATAGTTTAATGTAAATAAAATAATTACAATTTAAAAATATAATTGCAAATGCTATATTTTTATTCATATTTATTATTTAGTTTCAAAAATTAAAATATAATATAGTTAAAATATCTATAAATTATTAACATATATTGAAAATTGTGATAATTGTTCATAAACTATTCTTCATCATTTAAAAGATTTCATAATGGAAAAAAGTTACAAATAGATGACAAAATAGGTATGAAATAAAAATTTGACACATAAATTATCAAAATTATATTTAACTTTGTTAGGGTTATAATCTATTAATCTTTAGCTTTTCTTGAAGATCCATTTGTTTTATCCAATTATATTAAAGAAAAATAGTTAATTATTAATAGTTAACTATTTTTAACAAATTTGCAAACTAACGATAACATTGCAATCGTGCATTGAGAATCAAGATGCCAAAAAAAAACTTAAAAAGTCGTAGACTAACAAGAACAATGATTTGAGAAGCCAAAAAATATTGTTTTCATTGATAATATTTTAGACTATACAATGTTCATAATACTAATTCATAGCATAAATATTCAAAATAGTTGATTAAATGAGCCTGGTTTTACTATTTCGTAATTTACAAAAATGGACAAGACCCAATCCAAAGAAAAATATAGATATCTTAAAACATTTTTTTTCCCTAAGGGCAACGGTAAGAAAATAATATTTAGAAAATAGGGAACAAGGAACCAAAGAACTAAGGAGGTTAGAAGCATCAACAGGCTAAGGGGTTGAGGGCTTGAAGCCTTTAATTAGAAAGGTCTTCAAGTCCGTCCACAAGGAATCTGTTGGAGAAAATGATGTCACTAAACTCGTCCAACCATGTAATGTCCATCTTATTGACATCATCCAACAACAACCAAGTCTATAGAAAATCCCTTATGAGCTATGCCCACTTCTGATGGTGAGTCAATTACTATTTGTTCATGCCAAGTAGGAAAGAATGCTTATGTATAATGCACCTTATGCCTTCCTCCCAACACTTGTCAGCTACATCTGCCAAAGTGATTCCAATGCCCGACCCCGATACCTACTCAACCAATAAAATAATTTTGACATCATCTTCTAAAAATATTTTCTTAAAATTTGTTACACATAAGCATTAGAATGTCTATTTGACTACATCTACGGTCGAGAAGGGACATGAGGGAGTAGGAGGTAATATCCATGGACAAAAAGTACCTCTTATCATTTCTCAAGAATTTATGGCCAAGTACCATGAATATAGCATGGTAGATAAAAGGACTTCAGACATCTAGCTTGCAAACCACGACAAAGACATCATCAGTAATTCTTCCCAAACAGGGCTTTTGAAGAGCCATTGTAGTGCATTTCAGGCGAATTGGCATATCCATGACTAAGATTCAAGAAACTTTACAAAGTACAACTACAAACCAAATTTAGATTGGAAAATGAAGAATATGAGAATTGAGAAATGATAATGAAACAGGAATTGAAGAGGTTGTTTAATGACAATTGTATTTAACTTTTTGGCATTCACAATCTTTCATATATATTTTTTTGTATTCCTATTAATCTTCAAGTGTGTGAAACACTGAAATGTACTAACATTAATGTCGGATAGTCAATAGTGCCAAACATTGAGCAATGATTTCCATCCAAACCTTTTCAAATGTCTCCATTCTAGAGAATTTCATGCCACTCCAAGTCTTTCCAATTGAGTGGCCCCAAGATGCATATTCCATCGTTGATCTCTAATTAATAAATGGTCAATTAAACTATTATATTTATTATTACAATACAAAAGTAATGGTAGCTGAATTGGCAATAGTGACACTAATGTAATGATGTTACGATATTAATAATAGTAATACACCTAAGATAGTATACAAGTTGAAACTTGAAGTGGCTAGTTAGCAATAAGTACAATCACTAGCCAATACATGTGCAAATTTTGCTTTCAAATTAAACAATTTTTATGTTTACCATTAAAGATTAGCCAAGACCATTATTATTCATTTTCATGCAAAACAAGTAATTTGCCTCTAACATTATTAATTCATTTTTGGCAAGGGAAAAAATAGCCATCATTTATTTATCCATTAGCAAAAAAAATATTAATTTGTCACATTTAAAATGATTTTTGCTAGGGCAAGAAAAAAATCGCCAACATATAATATTTTATTTCCCTATATGGAACAAAAAATCACCATCAACATTAAAATTTTCTTGCCCACAAAATGTTGGACTTGCCAACATTTTAGGCAATTATTTTGGGAGGGGTTTCTTAAAGTTATCACTGGATGATCCCCTTCATGAAACATCTACAAATAATCGTGGGAGTTTCCATATGCCTACAAATTTCTACACTTATGACTAAGATCATTTCATTATTAGAAGGTATAATTAAGACACAAATAAATTAAATGATATTTTAATAAATATCTTCTTTAAAAAGTGACTACAACCTAAAGTTGTTTGGAAGTTGGGAGTTGAAGATAAGTCCAATCTAAATATAATACACATGCACGTTATTCCACTAACATAGTAAACATAAAAAATACTAAAAATAATATAAAATTGACTTGCTTCGGGTCAATATTACTATACAAAAGATACATGATTAAAAGAAATGAGTGAATTTAGCAATCCTAGTTTAATAAAAAAAAGTATTTTGGACAAAGAATTAGCTACTATCAAATACATTTATCTCATTGATGTATTTAATAGTTTGAAAACTTAATGTTTAATTATCAGCTCATAAGCAAGAAAAATAAATTTTACTACTAAGCCCAAGATAGGTGTATTTAGAAATTACAAGTTAAACTAGATTAAATATATTAATATACATATAAATATTTATATTTATATATGTATATCAAAATAAATATAGCATGAAATTAGATATCTGGAAACAAGAAATTAAAATTCTTTCTTGCATAAGAATGAAATATATTATTAGTAGTATTTAATTAGGATTAAAGTCTTGAGAATGTATACTTTGTAAGAAATATTCCTACCACCAGTACCTAAATTGGACAAGTAATCAATTTTTTGTTTTCTTTACAATAGATATGGTTGCACTAATTATGTTAAAAAAGGAAAGATTCATATTTCCATTTCTAGCCTTGATTTTAATTTCCATTTGGGTGTTGAACTAGTTATTATTGCATTAATGATGACTTTTAGTTCCTATGTAGCAAGAACTATTGCCTAGGCTTTTAATTAGTTCAAGTGATTAATGTTTTTACCTATATCCAATCAAAATATTTTATTGCCTTCCATTAATGTTCACTTTTTAATATTTCACATTTTTTAATTGATCAAGATGATCGACATTTATCTGCAGACTATGAAACTCAATGCTTTCACAAATTTTGATGCGAGAGAAGAGGCAAAAATTGAAGTAAGGATCTTGGAGTTAGATTTTTGTAGACATAGCTATAATTTTTGGCATGACTTTCGATGTGTTGGGCATGTCATTCATATGGAAAGACCAAAACTAGTAATGAAGCCTCCATGTTGCACCAAAACTATGTATGAAGCCTCCATGTTGCATGAAAACTAAACATGTCCACAACATGTTAAACCTCTTTATAACTTGGTTAAATATCCTCCTGTGATGTAGCTAGATGTTGGTAGTCATTCTTTCTAGTTGATTTCAGTCTTTTTAGTTTAGTTCCTGCCAAGGCAGAACTATTGGAAAGGGGCTTCACTTAAACCTTTAGAATTAGAATTCAAACATTTAATCAGGAATTGTTTTATGTTTTTAAATAATATACAGTAATAACATGCTCAAAGGATAATCAATTAGAAATTTGGTTCCTCACCACTGGCCTGGATGAATGGCTACATAATTCTTCTTGAGATATGGATTTTTTTAGGCGAGAGAAGGCATAAATATTGGAGCACATCTTTCCTTCAAATTTTCTCTATTTGCTAATTTTTTTAAAGAAAAGTTGCATATATTCTAAACAAAATATTAATTAAAAATATTCTTACACAATATTATTGGGAAATATATAGGTTGTTGCACATCCATAAAACTTTAGATCTTCCCCATGAAAAGAATGCACATCTCTCAATACATTGCTCTCAACTCTACATATTGTAGATATCTAAGACACAGGTGTTTCTAAATTTTTTGACCTACACAACACATGCAACATGCTCTATACTACTTATGTACAGATTGACACATGGTCTCTCTACTTGAAATGCCTTACCTTATTTGCATCGACATGTATATTAATGATGGCCATATTTGAGCAAGAACTTTCAATCTTCAAGAAGCAAAAATTGTTTCCACTTGTTGTTCTAAAATGTCTATTACAATAAAAGCATGAATGATGCTAGTAAAGGTTGTAGACTTTGGCTTTACACCAGCCAATTGGATTTTCTTTAAAAAACCAGTACATTCAACATTTTTTTAACCATTGCATTCCTTGTTCTTATGGAGATTAATGCTAACAATCACTATTGGTTTTTTTTTCATATTTTATCTACAAAAGAATTTGCTAAAAGTCTATTTATGACTTGTTTCTTGAGATATCTAGAAATTTTACTTGATAGTCTAATTGTCTTCTGATAATTAAATGAACTAATTGAAGAATTATTTTTTTGTAGGATCTATCACATTGGAAAGAAAGAAATGGTGAGAATTATAGTTGAAGCTTGCACCTCCACTTCTTCAAATAATTTCAAATAGCAATATTGTATAGGATTCAATAGCTATTGTACTCCACTTCAAAATGAAAGTGTAGATTCAATGTTATATTGGAGCTTTATCTTTCTGGTACAATTGATTGTATGATGACCACGTCTATTGCATTAATTAGAAAAGGAAGATGCACGTTTGACAATAGGACTATAGATGATCCATCTTTGCAACCTTGATATTTTATTTTTATTCTTAAGAGGGAAAAAAATGCTAATTTTAATTTTGTTTATGATCATTTATATGTTCTACCTTTTATTTAAATAACTTATTTTAGAAATAATTCATGCATATAGATTTTATAATTAAAAAATGAAAGAATATAAATAAGCTTCTAATTAACTTGGTTGCACATAAAGTCTAAGAAACAAAATATTTTATTTTAGAAGTGCAGCCAAAGAACATGTGAATCTATTGGTGAAACCCAACAATTATTTGCATTATAGGTTTTTCACTAGAAAAACTATACTTAAACCATATTTTGTTTTGCAATTCATCGGGAAGTCTTAGCATTGCATGCTTTGGAGGAAAATTTATTTATAATTTATAACTTTACAACTTCTAATAGAATTTCTCTATTTTTTGTAGTTACAATCATCACAACTGACTTAGAGGGCACATACAGGAGCAAGCAAAGAAGCCTAAGCATGACATTTGAACTGTTTGACACAGTACCATTCTAGAGATACTATCATAACTTCTTGGAGGAATTTTATGGGAAATAGAGAAACATAAATAAGTTGCATGAATTGTTCTGGACACTGCAATTCCAGAATGAGATTTAGAAGTTGCTTCCATAAATTTCGAAACACTTTTGTAGGTTTGATATGCTGGCACATTTCTTCTCGCCAAATCAATTCTCTCACATATTTTCATGTCAAAAAAGAGGCAAAAACCAAAGTGGTTGTATTGGGGTATTGGGGTTCCCATTCTCGCAACTGATCTTTAAAGTTGGCATGTTTCTCCATGAGGGGGGATTACCAAAATTTTGGGCTTATCAATGGAATAGGAGTGTTGAGGTTCCTGCCTTTAGAAATGGAATCAACACTCAGCATCGTTGCATGTTACTTTCACATGAAGGTTAGCCATGTGTAGTGGTTCATGGTCTCCATGCAATTTGATTTTAGAGGTAGGGCATAATAATAAAAAATATAAGTGGTAAAAAATATTTCTTTAGAGCGCATTTTCAAAGTTGTTTGGGAGATCATAGAAGTTAGTGGTTGAATATTATAATAAATATATTTTTACAAACACATTTCTTCCCATGGTGCAGGAGACTATGGAGACTGTGCCCTTAAAAAACTAGTGCATTCTGTGTGCTTTGGTAAGGTATGAAGTTTTTCACATTCTTCATATCTTTCTGTTATTTGTTATATGCTTCCTTTTATGCACTTATAGTATGCTTCCTTTGTATCCTTTCTCGCCTTACGCAGACTAGTTTCCATTCCTACATCATCATTCATCATTTATGTAGATAGATCCTCCACCTATGCAAGAACACCAAAAATTTTCACCACATGATATAGTTAGATTTAGTAAAATTTCTAGCCTTGTAAAGAGTGCGTATAGATTTAGCAACCTTGGAGTATTTTGTTTTTAGGCTACTGTAATATTTGTATCAAGGTGATCTCTATGATGTGGTTCATCCCTCCACTCCATGCGATGATCACTGTGTTTACCATGTTGAATGTTCCTCTTTTATTTACTGTGACCTTGATTCATGTGGTTAGGAAGTGTAATATCACTATTAATCTCTCTTGCTCATTTTTGGCACTCAAAATTGTAGCCTCAATTTTGAGTACCATTGAGAAAATTAGGTCTTATAAATGCTTTTCGATGCCTATGTGCCCGACTGTACTCTTGAGAATCTTATGAGGTGTTTAATGCTTCTAGCACCTTCCATTCAGTATGCCTATGTGTTTCATGGAGTTAGATTGTCATTTTGAGTCATTCTGTGAAGTCACGTTTTGAGCATTTGTCAAATTTGTATTTTTGCCTAAGTGTCAAATAGAGATAGGAGCCTGTGTTTGCAGCTAAATATCTTGTACCCTATAATGTTTCATGACTTGCCACTTTGGTATTATGTAGTGTCCATAACAGAGAGTCTATGTTTCAGATTTTGAGTCATTTTGAGTCCATTTGACTAGATTTTGAATCCCTCAAAGTTAGTCATTGATAGATGTTATGCTGATATGAATGGTTTAGAATTTTGGGAAGCCCTATTTGATGTGTTATAACTTTGACCCAGTTGACTAAAATGAGAAATTTCCTATTGCGTTGCATTCTAATAATCAAAGACTTTCTATGTTTCCATTTTGAGCTTAAGACGAATCTGTTTGATCAATTTTCAAATGCAATTTCTAACTCTTTACTAGTGTCAACTATGCAAATTTGTTAGTACCCCTGTTCATGACAAGAGGCTATGGAGACTATGCCCTTAAAAAACTAGTGCATTCTATGTGCTTTAGTAACGTATGAAGTTTTTCACATTCCTCATATATTTCTATTATTTGTTATATGCTTCCTTTTATGCACTTATAGTATACTTCCTTTGTATCCTTTCTCCCCTGATGCAAACTAGTTTCCATTGCTACATCGTCATTCATCATTTATGTAGATGGATCCTCCACCTATGCAAGAACACCAAAACTTCTCATCACATGATATAGTTATATTTAGTAACATTTCTAGCCTTGTAAAGAGCGTTTATAGATTTAGCAACTTGGAGTATTTTATTTTTAGGCTACTGTAATATTTGTATCAAGGTGATCTCTATGATGTGGTTCATCCCTCCACTCCATGCAATGATCACTTTTTTTACCATGTTGAATGTTTCCCTTTTAGTTACTGTGAGCATGATTCGTGTGGTTAGGAAGTGTAATATTACTATTAATCTCTCTTGCTCATTGTTGGCACTCAAAATTGTAGCCTCAATTTTGAGTACCATTGAGAAAATTAAGTCCTATAAACACTTTTCGATGCCTATGTGCTTGACTATACTCTTGAGAATCTTATGAGGTGTTTAATGCTTCTAGCACCTTCCATTCAGTATGCCTATGTGTTTCATGAAGTTAATTTGTCGTTCTGAGTCATTTCGTGAAGTCACGTTTTGAGCATTTGTCAAATCTACATTTTTGCCGAAGTGTCAAACAGAGACAAGACCCTGTGTTTGCAACTAAATATCTTGCACCCAATAACGTTTCATGACTCACCATTTTGGTAGTATTTAGTGTCCATAACAAAGAGCCTATATTTTAGATTTTGAGTCTATTTGACTAGGTTTTGAATCCCTCAGAGTTGGTCATTTATAGATGTCATGATGATATGAATGGTTTAGAATTCTGGGAAGCCTTATTTGATGTGTTATAACTTTGACCTTGTTGACCGAAATGAGAAATTTCCTATTGCATTGCATTCTAATGGTCAGAGACTTTCTATGTTTCCATTTTGAGCTTATGACGAATCGGTTTGATCAATTTTCAAATGCGATTCCAAGTGCAATTTCTAACTTTTTACTAGTGTCAACATATGCAAATATGTTAGTACCCCTGTTCATGATGTCATAACTTGAAATCTGTGATAGGTGAGATTGAATGGATTGTACCACTATGTTGTACTCTAAAAATACTTTGAGTGTGTCAATTTTTAAATAATGATGAATCTATCTGCACACTTTTCCAGGTTCATTCCATTTGCAAAAATTCATTTTTTGCTATTATTTCCAGTCTACAAATTCTAAGTAGCCCACTTTGATTGTTTTCCATTTACACCCAGTTATTCATCATGAGCCCAAATTGTAGTTTTATACTCTCCTCATGACATTCAACCAACGCCCCAAGTTTCATTTCCACAAGTGTCAGTTTACCAAATTTTTGAACTCGATTCTAAACACAATTTATGGTTTTCTGACATGTTTGTTTGCAAATGATTTTAAGTAAACAAATTTGACAGTCAATATCCTTTGACTGAGAATTCATCATGAGACAAGATTCGACAGAGTGCATGTATACAGAACAAAGAATTAGTGTGTTAGATTTTAGGGCCTAGTTATCTGTTCTAGTCAGTTTTTAAAGCTAGTTAATGGACCTTCTGGCATTAAATTGATAGTTTGCAATTTAATGATAAAATGAGTTTTAAATTTTCTTGCTCATGGTCAAATTTGCTTTGAATTAGTATCAGAGGTTCATTGGATCAGTTTGGAATATTAGTAGTCCGAAAATGAAATTTTTTTTTAGCCAGACCTGCTTTGGGGCCCAACTAATTACATCAGACTGATAAGATATATTGGAGAATAAAATATTCTAAGTGGGAGGGTTATAATGATTGTAACCATTATAATTGTAATATGGACGTATTCCAAATGTGAATGTGGAACCATATCACCCTCCAGGAGGAACTGTAAACTCTTGGACCTATGTAAACTTTTCAGGAGGAGTTGGGGAGAAACTACTAGGTAAGAGAGAAAGTGTTTTGAGAAGAAAAACAAGAAGAAATGCAGCATATCAATGCTCAAAAGGAATTGTTAGAGAAAGAATCTCAAGAAATGAAATTGGAAACGCAGAGACTTAACTGAGAAATACAGGGTTGAGGGAAATTCACATTGGAGGATATGCTTTGCTTCCAAAAAGAACCTATTCCGATATCATTATTCAGAATCAATAGTGACCATATGAGTTGTGCGGTGAAATTGTTCCAGGTTGTTCTGAAGTACATGGAAGTTGACGCATCTGATAGGGTAGATCCTTTAACTATGTAAGATCAGATAGAACTTTGTACAGAACTCTATGAGCATACATTGAAATGTGTTGAGCTTCAGGATGAGCCTGAGATCAGAGTGGCTGTGGAAAAGTTTGGAAGTAGGATTGAAATGAAGTTCTAGTCTCAGATTTGGGAGGTAAGGGTGAATAGGATGAACTGCTCTAGCAAGGGTGTGACTACCATAATTGCCTTGAAACAACAAATGGTTGATGGCGAATTGTTCCATAGAAAAATTTTCATTTGTTGATTGCTTTGTAATTAGTGTAGCAAATTCCAATAGTGGAGAGACATGGGATGATGCAGGGTGGAAAAATTGCATCAAACGTCAAGTTCTTTAGAGTACCTGCTCAGTTACCTACGCATTCCATGCAATATGGTGGTAATGTCTTGTATTACTGAGCGTATCTTCCTCAGTAAATATTGGAAGTTAGTTGCCTGATATGCATGTTTCTCCACTGGCCGACTTTTTAACGTTGCAAGCTATTATAACATCAGGGAAAAATGAAAGGCATTTTAGTCCAACCTCTCTAAACATATATAAAGTTGCAATTGAGTGAAAAGCTCAACATCTGCTGAGAATATGTTCTGTTACAACGACTATGTATGCAAAGCTTTTTCACATACGACCATAGACCTTTCAGGGTCATATTTCTGAAATCAGCTTCAATATGGAAGGTTTTTCACTCGAAGGTTTTTCACTGTAATATGCAATATGGTGGTAACAGCTAGTCTTATTTAGTGTATGCTTGCCTGCCACAGCCTGCAAGTAACCCACGCAAGCAAAGGTAAAGAAGACCATGCTAAAAATGGGCAAAAACATAGTTGAAAGAGCAGACTCCACGCTGAATTTACAGAGCATACTAAAGAAGAAAACAAGTGGAGAGGAAGTCAGCGATAGGGAAGAAGCCGTTGGGAGCTTCACGCTGAAGCATCTTCGATAGTTAAAGATGGAGAGGGAGTCGCATGTTACTCAAGTAGAGAGTCTTGTAGATGAAAATCAGCTTGTTGAAGTGGGGTATATATGCAATGTTTTCGGTCTTCATGGAGAAGTTCGTGTCCATCCCGGCAGAGATTTTCTAGAATAGCGGTTTGAGAAGCCAGGACTAAGATGGCTGAAGACTCAATGCTCTAGGAGTGTAACAATTCAAGAGTTCAAACTTACAAGTGGAAGATGTCACCCAGAAAAGAAACAATGAGATGATTAATAGATGTGATGCTGACTGTGAAATAAAGATGGAGCACCATTGGAAGGCATTTTCATGCAGGGGATAACTCACGTAAAGCAACTGAGATTCAAATGAGGCATTTTCTGTTAATTCCATTGAAAAGATTGAGTGTCATTGATTCAAACTTGGTTCGTCAACCTCAAATGGTGATTCCTTGGACACTTTAAATTGCAAAGAATCCTATGTGTTTGGTTTATGTTTCGAAAAGATAGCAGCACGTCAAAAGCGCAAAGTGGAGGGAAACAAGCTATTATCACACATTGGTTGGGGTATAATAATTTATATTGTTTAAATATGACCCGACACAATATGCAAGTGTCTTAATGATTGTGTAGAATATGAATACCTGCACAATCCAATCTATAATAGCAAAGATGATAAACAAGCAAAATAAACAACCCTCCAACAATGAAGAAACAGAGTACGCTCTATTTTTTAGAGCAGAATCAAAACAACTTTTTTATTACTGATTATACTATTCCAAAAAACCATTACATTTAATACCATTACTGGTATACTTATATAGAAAATAACTAATTGAAACTACTACCTAATCTCAAGTTCTATATGGCATCTTCAGCATGATTGCATGCATTATTAACCATCAAATTTAGAAATTACTAAAAAAGTGCCGATAACCATGCAATCTAACAACTATCCATGAAAGTTCTAATTTTAATTGTTGTGAACAATGGTGGAACTGGAATTTTCTATTTCCGAGCAGCAGCAATCTTGGCTTTAATCTTCATACTCCCCCTTGATGCTGAGAGGATTGACAATTCGATCTCTGAGTACCAAAAACTGATCTTTTGCAACTGCCTTTGTGAAGATGTCTGCAATTTGCTCCTTTGTGCTGATGTACTTTAGCTCAACCACTTTATTTTGTACCAAATCTCTAATGAAATGTTGTTTCAAATCAAAGTGTTTGGTCCTGCTATGATGAACCGGATTCTTGGCCAATTTAATAGCACTTATGTTGTCACAAAAAATCACAGTAGGCTGAACCTGTATCTCTCCAATTTCTTCAAGAAGCTTTCTAAGCCATAAAGCTTGTGTGCTAGCTGAAGTGACCACAACATATTCCGCTTCTGTAGAAGAGAGAGCAACCATACTTTGCTTCTTTGAACTCCATGTAATTAAACCAGAACCCAAAGAAAAACAATTACCAGATGTAGATTTTCGGTCATCCAAACAACCTCCCCAATCTGAATCACTAAAGCCAACAAGCTCAAACTTATTAGAAGAATAGTGAATGCCAAAATCTACCGTACTTTTCACATACCTCAAAATTCTCTTGGCTGCCTTCATATGTTCCTCTTGATGGATTTGTCATATACCTTGAAACCAATGAAACTGAATAAGCAATATTAGGCCTTGTGTGAGTTAGAAACATCAAACTCCCCACAATGCTCCTGTATAATGTCTCATCAACAATTTTAGCACCATCGTCTCTATATAATGTAACTCCATGAGCAATTGGAGTGGAAAAAGGTTTACAATCTGCCATATCAAATTTCTTCAACATATCTTTTGCATATTTTTCTTGACAAATAAAAATTTCATCTTTACCTTGATAAACCTCCATGCCAAGAAAGTACTTCATGAGGCCTAAATCTTTCATCTCAAACTCATTCATCATAGCAACTTTAAATTCATCTTTCATCTTTGAACTACTACCCATATATAACAAATCATCAACATACAAACTCACAATGAGAATATCATTACCTTCTTGTTTGTAGTAAAGGGTAGGTTCACTCTTACTTCTTTGAAAGTCATTCTGCTGAAAATATCCATCAATTCTTGCATACCATGCATGTGGTGCTTGCTTGAGGCCATACAAAGCCTTCTTCAACTTGTAGACATAATCTTCTTTGCCTTGAATCTCAAAACCTTGTGGTTGTCCCACATATACCTCTTCTTCTAAGTACCCATTCAAGAAGGCACTTTTCACATCCATGTGATGAATACTCTATTTCTTTTGAGCTGCAAGAGAGATTAGCATCCTAATAGTTTCTTGTCTTGCTACTAGTGCAAAAGTTTCTTCATAATCAATGCCATACCTTTGAGTGAAACCTTTAGCAACCAATCTTGCCTTGTGTCTTTCAACACTCCCATCACTATTATACTTGGTCTTATAGACCCATTTTGTGCCAATCTTCTTTTTCTTATGTGGAAGATCTACAAGCTCCCATGTTTCATTCCTATCAATGGAATCCATCTCTTCATTCATTTCTTGCATCCAAACCTCATTAGCGCATGCATCTTCAAAACATGATGGCTCAAAATCAGCTTTAGCAAGTAATGCAAAATTTACTGTCTCACCTATTGGATCTTCTTCATGTGCTTGATTTTGACACCTCTCATAGATATCACTCAATCTTCTTACCTTCCTTGGAGGACTTGAGGATGGACTTGCTCTTAGGATTGGTGAGGGGTTTCTTGGTGGGCTTGGTGATCTTGAAATAGAACCATTAGCTGGCTGCTCATTATCATTATCAGCAATATCATCATCACCCAAAACTGATTTTGGCTTTCCAACAAGTTGTTTTTGATGACCATAAACTCCCCCTTCATCAAAAATCAAATCTCTTGAAACAACAATCTTATTAGTAATAGGATTGAATAATCTATAAGCTTTGCTTTCCTCACTATAGCCCACAAAAATACATGATTCACTTTTAGCATCTAGCTTTTGCCTATTCTGATCAGGGATGCAAACATAAGCCAAACAACCAAAAATTTTAAAATGATTTACGTTAGGCTTTTTCTCATACCATGCTTCATATGGAGTCATCTTGTGTAGGGCACTTGTAGGACTCCTATTGAGAATATATACGGCTATAGCAACTGAATCAGCCCAATAAGAATTGTTCAAACCCTTGGTTTGTAACATGCTCCTTGCCATTTCTACCACAGTATGATTCTTCCTTTCAGCCACTCCATTCTGTTGGGGTGTGTATGCAGTTGTGAGTTGTCTTTTGATACCATTCCTCTCACAAAAATTCTGAAAATTGTTTGAGCAAAATTCTCCTCCTCGATCTGTTCTCAAACATCTGATTGTGTTCCCTTTCTCATTCTCTACACGAGCTTTAAACCTCTTGAATGTATCAAAGGCTTCATCCTTAGTCTTCAAAAAATATACCCAACACATGCGTGATTAATCATCTATAAAAGTAATGAAATATGATGACTTACCCAAGCTTTGTGTTTGCATTGGACCACAAATATCTGAATGAATAAGCTGAAGTGGGTATTGGGCCCTCCATGCATTGCCTTTTGGAAATGATTCCCTTGAATGTTTCCCTTTTGCACACCCTTCACAAATCTGTTTATGCTCTTCAACCTTAGGCAATCCAAGAACTAATGCATTTGATGTTAGATTCTTCAAACTATTGAAATTCAAATGGCCATACCTGAGATGCCACAACCAACTTTTATCCTCATAAGACATATTGACAATCTGATTGTTGTTTTGACCAAACTTCAAAGGAAACATCCTATTCTTTGTCATAGGAACAACTGTAATCACTTTTTTTTTTTATTCTTATCATAGATAGTACATTGCATGTTCTCAAATACCACTCTATAATTCTTCTCACATAGCTGCCCAACACTCAATAAATTATGTTTCAACTTGGGAGTATAATAAATATCTTGAACACTTTTCATACCTTCCTTTGTCTGAACATCCATGGCTCCTTTGGCCGCAACATCCACAGTATTGTTATTACCAAGGGTAATATTGGATCTGTAACTATTATCAAGCTTTGAAAATATTTCTCTATTACCAGACATATGGTTAGAGCATCCAGAATCTAAATACCAAACATCATTCACATTACTTTCACCTTTCCCATAACACAAAAATAAATTACCCGGGGAAGGATCCTCATCTTGTTGGGCATAATTTGCATTATTGTTACCTGATTTCAGTCTACACTCTCTCTCAAAATGTCCATACTTATTGCAATGATAGCATTGGATGTTCCTTTTATTAAATCTGCCTCTACCTCTTCCTCCTTGAGCACCTCCTCTTCCTCTAGATCCTCTTGAAAAATTCTGATTTTGGCCCCTTCCCGAGCCTTTGAAAAATTAGTTATATAGAAAATAACTAATTAAAACTACTACCTAATCTCAAGTTCTATATGGCATCTTCAGCATGATTGCATGCATTATTAACCATCAAATTTAGAAATTACTAAAAAACTGTCGATAACCATGCAATCTAACAACTATCCATGAAAGTTCTAATTTTAATTGTTGTGAACAGTGGTGGAACTAGAATTTTCTATTTCTGAGCAGCAGCAATCTTGGCTTTAATCTTCAGATTGAAGGTCATCGTAAACGAAGGATCATGTGCTATGGGGTTCGCCATGGCTGGCCAGATGGTGTGGAAAAATCAAAATTTGACCAACGAAGCAGAGAAATTAGGCACGAGAAAAGTGAAAAATTTGGGAAGGCCGCTATGTTGCGTCCGGAAAACAACCAAAAAGTGAAAAATCTAGGAAGGTGCCATGTCGCCACTGGAAAATGTGAAGATGAAAAATCTAGGAAGGTGCTATGTTGTCACTAGAAAATGTGAATGTTTTCCAATAGACAGAAAATGTGAAGGTGAAAAATCTAGGAAGGTGCTATGTTGTCACTGGAAAATGTGAATGTTTTCCAATAGACAGAAAATGTGAAGGTGAAAAATCTAGGAAGGTGCTATGTGGCCACTGGAAAATGTGAAGGTTTTCCAATAGACATAGCAACCTGCTGGAAAACCTTGAAATTTGGCAAAGTAAGATGTGGGTCCCGCCTGGATGTAGTCAACAAACCAAAATCTGACATGTGGCAACATGTGATAAGCAAGCAACAATCAAAGGTGATATGGCAGTTTGATAATGAATCATTGAAGGATAAGTGGCACCATGACAAGCAGATCTAGTCGTGCACCAAAACGTGCCACATGACAGATCTGACGTATGTCATTGTGTCATTAAGGCAAAGTTGCATGCCAGATAACATAGCAACATAGCGATTATGACATGGCATGCTAACATGGTGTGTAATGCCCCGCCAAAGGATCCAAGGAATTTTACTAAGTTTGCCAAAACAATTTTTTTTTTTTTTTTTTTAAACATGAAAGATAAAACCATTCATAACATTTGCGGAAGCAATAGCAACAATTCAAATGAAAATAAATATAACATATATACATAACAGGCTACATTCTTTAAAGATCCCTTAATGTTGTATCACATCTAAATTAACTATTCATCTAACAACCCATCCTTATGAAATAACAATGATACATCCAATGTACTTAAACAATATACAAGTGTCCTTTTGTAATTATATTTTAGTTTAGCTCAATCATCCACTGTACATATCACAGAGTATGAAAAGCTTAAAAGAATAAGCATCCAAGTAAATAAAGTACATCATCATCATCTAATATTAATCCATGATGCAATAACATAAATGAAACCACATATCATATATGATACATCATCACAAAAGATATAAACATCCATCACAAAAGATAACCATATATCACAAACATAAATAACTAAGTGCACGGTTCCTCCCAACCGTAAATAGCATCATTAGACCATTGTAGATCCTAGCCATCCCTCCGTGCGTAACATTCCAAAGCACCGAAGAGATCATCGATATTAACATAGTAGGAATGTCACTCCTAAAACATCCTACTAACATGCAAAGTAAAGCATAATAAATCATCAACTAACATATGCAAAGTAAAGCAAATCATCAATATAAGAAACATACCAGTAAATACATCCATCATAAGGTATATTATCTATCATAATGCTCCAAGAACATAATTAAGAATAAATACCAACCAAGGATACTCC
This sequence comes from Cupressus sempervirens, assembly GCA_028749045.1. NCBI lineage: Eukaryota > Viridiplantae > Streptophyta > Pinopsida > Cupressales > Cupressaceae > Cupressus > Cupressus sempervirens. The sequence continues at coordinate 815,110,023 of CM053786.1, forward strand.
AGCCACGGTGTCTCAGACGGATCTCAAATGATAAGAGTGAAAATACACTACCACCCAACCACGTGGAACCTAAGTGGTCCACTCCCACCGTGCTGAGGAGATAATCTCAAGTCCCAAACAAGATATCAATACACAACATAAAAAGTTCAAAAATCCTAAAACTATACTAACTCAAAGGTTCCATCACACAAAATCGACATCTAATTCTTAGAGGCACACAAAGACATGTAGGAAACCTACTCTGCAAGCGGGAAAGTGTCATCGCATTTATCACGTACAAGTTACCCTGCCAGTTAGCTAAACTCCACGGGTCCATACTGATCTCATGCGGCCACTAGTATCTTCTCATACTGACAAGGCATACTATGGAATGCACAGTCGCAACCATGCGTTCTCACTACTCCCATCCTAGCTTGTACAAGCATTCAAGGCATGGGTGAGAACATCAAAAAAATTATCTTTTTAGGTTCATTTAATCCTCATTTAGTATGTAAATGTTATCACTTATTAACCAAACTTACAATGAGTTACCCTAGCAGCCACTTAGGGCCCCGGCCCTCATTGCAAGCCACTTCTCGACACTACACGTAGATTACCTACCCTAAACTCATGGAATCATAAATCTCAAAATCATAAAAGATAATCCATAATAAAATTATCAAATATGCATAAAAGCATCAAATATCCATAATAAGAATCATCAAATCTCCAAGATAAGAATCATCAAATCTCCATGAGCATCTGAAAAAGCATCCATAGAAAATCATGACTACAACAGTTCTCTATTGGCAACTGAAAGCATCACTGATAATCATAAGTATCAATTGGTTCTCAATAACCAAAATATATCTCAAGATAAATGGCTCTCCATAAGCAACCAAGAATATCTCAAAATCATACTGATCAAAGACTCCAAAATGGTTGAGTCAAACATGTCACAACATGACATCATCAAGAAATAAATCCACATTTCAGTCCCATCATGGCGACTAGAAAGTAATCAAAGGATAACTTATCGATGACTCAAAAATTAATAGCTCAAGCATCTCAGATATATATATACATTTCAGCTTCACACATGAAGGCTGAAGAATAAATACAAACATTTCATAGAGCATACGATCACATAACCATGGTTGGGCATATAAAGATCAAGACCAAATAAGATCAACATGCTATCACATCTCATAACCCCCGAGCCTCTGGTAACAACCTAGGATTGGTCAACACTAGTCAACCCAAAACCCAAAACAAAAAGCATATAGAATACACGATGCAAACACATGTTTTGGTTTACTAAATTCACATAGTTGAATAATGTGTAGGGGTTTTCAATTTTCTATTTGCAAGTATACTTTCAAATATATAAAGTTATCATTTGACCTACAAGTCAACCCATTTGTTCCCCGATAGCATTATCCTTCCATTATTAAGAATTACATTCTAAGAATAACTTAAGGATAAATATTCACTAAACTGATCATCATTGACTTTAATTAAATTGTCCTTTATATTTAACCATGATCCATATTCTAATTGATTAACCTTTCAACTTTTTTAGGATCATTATTCGTTATATTATAAGAGGACCAATTATCATTCTTCGAATAAGAGATTATAATTTTATTAAAATGATCAATTACATCAATCAATTAACATAGGTTCATATTCTAATAGTCCTCAATTAAATATTACTAAGTCTTCACCATTAAATATCTAAGGTCATCATTCAAGTCATAAGAACAAGACCTATCAACTTGATATCAATGTTTCTACAATCTTATTAAAAGAATTATATCAATTAAATCTTCATTACTTAACTTAATTGTTAATTAAATCTAATTAACTCTTATTAATTCAATTAATAATTACAAATTTAGTTGACTAATAACTAACAATAGTTTGTATGTAAAAAGTCATCTACAATCCAAATATTCATATTAATAGTTCAATAACTTCTTAATAACAAGCTATGTTGGAAATCTTATTAATAAATCTATAATGACCACCTTCGTCATTCTATCAATGAAAACTAACTTTTCTTTGACAAACTCGTATTATTGATAATCATTTAGTTAAAGCTCATTTGATTCAACTAATATCAATCAACTATATTCCATTTCATTAACATTAGGATTAGTAATAGTTTAATACTAATAACAAGTTAAAATAAATCTACGATAACAAATTCTTTATTATTTTTGCTAACAATGATGTCACTAGTAAATTAAATATAACTTCTTTAAGAATCGTTCTCCGGATAAGATTTACCAATAATCAATAGGTAATCATTTGTCCAAAATAATCTTTGATGAAGTATAATGATCACCAACTTCATTAAGCACAATTTCATTCATGATAACATGAATTCATTTCCATTGTATTTCCCTCGCCCTCGCCCCCCCCCCTCTTAATTTGATCTCAACTAAATTCTTAATACTATACTTCAATTATTAACTAATCTCAATTAGATTGAACTTAATTGAATCAATTAATAATTAAATATAAACTTATATATACTATCTTTTATTAATAATTTGTTAAATTTAACAATTATTAATAAATAATAACTCACTAATAATTTCAATATTCAATTATAATGATTGATATTTGAACCAATCAATGAATAATAACTAAATCATTAGTATCTCTTTTCTTTTAATTTTCTCTCATCCATTTACTTAGATTAACTAGTAATTAATTACACTTCTTCTACTATTAATTAATCTTAATTAAATTTAATTTAATTAGATTAAATAATAAACCATATAAAACTAATGCATATTAATAAGATTTTAATAAGGGAAGATTTCAATAATATCTTTAATTCATTCCATGCTTTGATATATATTATTTTTGTGAAGTTAAGCATAAAGAACTCTTGGTTATGAGAAATGGAGAAATATCTATCCTTGAATAAAACAGTCTCAGTACGATGGCCATATCTCCCTACTGAACTGTTGGATCAGGCTAAAATTTAAATATGTTAGAGAGGGCCAAGTTGCGCCAATTCTGACTAGAGTGATCGAATAAATTCGATCCCGATAAAAAGTTATGAATGACTGAGTTTGGGTCTATCCAAGGGGCAGTGACAGGACAATCTGTAATGAATTAAGAATTTCCTCTTAAAATGTAATTGTTCTCTAAATTTACCCATTCATCCATCTAATAGGTTTGTCCATACGCATCTGAAAATATAATTTGATAGAAAGATTACATCTAATCATACGAATTTTCAACTTAGAATTTCTATTTTAATTTCAAATCTTGTCTATCTAATTTCACAATATAAATTCGAACCCAAACCCGATTAAGATCTAATTATTTCTCCTTAATTGGATCTAAGATTTTTCTATTATTTTTTTCTCATCTAAATAAAATATCTAGATTCCAATTTCAAATACAGAGAGTATTCAGACACATAAAACAGAAATGATAAAGACAGGAAGAGAAAGAGTGCAAAGGGAATATGAGAATATCACGAGTGCACTTGGACACTGATGCTAATTTGCCATGCCTCAGAAGTCCATAGAAAATCCCTTCCTTCTCCATCATTTACAATTCTTCCAAGAATCCAAGCCGATCGAATCCTCCAAGTGATTAGAAGAGCTAGAAGGAGCATAGAAGCAAGTAGAAAATATATGAGCATATGAATCTTCTCCCATGCATGTAAGCTTTGAAGTTTCTATTTTTTTTTTTAGCTTGTAGCTCGAGGCTTCCATTAAGCTTTTCATTTAAGCTTCTATGAATGCCTAAATATCAAGAGCTCTCAAGAAATCTTTGGAATGCTTCGTAAAACCGCTGAAAGGTGTCACCAACTAAGCATGGGTCTTTTCCAATTCTTTTTTGATGAGTCATAGAATTGTAGACACCTTGTGCTTAATTGATGCACTAACCCCCGTGTTGTTGACACATGTTAATTCTCATGCAAGTTTATAACTCCAATTTACTTTTTAAATAATCTCTATTTAAATTTTATAACTTTCATTTTAATTTTTATAACTTTTATTATTATTATTTTATAATTATTATTAATTTTAATTTTTAGTTTTCTTTTATTTAATTCATTTTCCCTAATAATTCATATTTAATTAATTACAATCAAAATATCAAAGATCATAATATTTTATTAATTCTCTCAAATAAATAATTTATTAATTAAATCTATTTATTAAGACTGAATTAATGGAAAATTCACCATAGACCTCCAAGATAAAATATGAATACCCATCATAGAACAAATCATACAAAATAAATCTAAAGGGTTAAAAATCACGAAATATGTCTTCTGACACATTTGGTGGGTATTCAACTCAGATACTTGTCCTAATTTTTCAATTACGACAAATGACTCAAAGGGTTGAGATTTGGACTTGAGAATTTATCTCCCCTCTCTTATCATGGAGATAATGTGATAGGGTACGCTCATCCTGGCAATTCAGAGAAGTCGATACTTGATACCTGCAACCTACATAAAAACCATGCATGTACAAACACAATATATACTAAACTAAACAGACAATGGTAGGAAGTGGTGCATCGTGTAAATCTCGACTAGCAGGTGACTACGACTCCCTTCCTTAACCACATCAGACACGCCATACAAAAGAAAAAATGGAAGGCAAACACGCACACCATGCACATGCAAGTATGGGGTAAGTATCCATAAGAAAGCACATATGATAATAAATCATCTTACTAATCATCATTAATAATTGAAAGCAATGTAATAATCATCATCAATAATTGTGAACATTAAAAATAGTCATCATACATACATGAAATGTAGATTCTAAATAATCACATCACATAATAAGCTGAATCCATAGCACAATATCAGATAATCTCAAAAGAATGCTGCTAACCAACAACATAAAACTAGCTCTAAAAGAGTTCAGCAACGATAACAAAATGTGAACTAGGGGCAGACACTACATGGTGATGACAAGGATGAATCAAGTGATGTCATGTGGCATTTGTTGTGGGTCTGAATTGCAGATGTGAAACGTGGTGCAAGCAAAGCATAGCCTAGTCCAGTAAACATGTGACATGTGGTGCCCTATCAATAGGTGATGTGGCAGATTGTGGTCCAATCAGAAGGTGACATGTATTATCTAGGTGGCCAGTGGATTCGAATTGTAAGGTGACGTGGCAAGTTCTCAGACAATTAGAGGCTGCCGTGTGGTTGTCTGATGGCGTCTAGTTAGTTGAGGGTAAAAAGGGAAAAAATAAACCTTTTGAAATAAATGATTTTTCGAGATCTCTCATGCACATTTTTAAAAGAGGAAAGTTTTAAATTCAAAATTTTTTTATCCTATAGGATAGTCATTAATTTTTCAATTTTTTTGAAATTTTTAATGAGAAGGTCTGATTGAGAACCTAAATTTCAAATGGCCATAGCTAGGGCTATTTTAATCAAAAATAGGGACTTCAATATATCGTTGGAATCGGTAGAAGATGAGCTTCATGATTATGTGGCTATTTTTTGCATAGGTGTTTCCTGGTACACGCTACAAGGGATTTTTTTTAATTTATGAGTGATTTGTGTGTTCTTAGGGGTGTTTTGATTATCCAGTTGCAGAATTAGGTGAAAAAAAATTTAAAACATTTAAAACTTATAGCATTTTCAAACACCAACCCTCATAAGGAACACTTGAACTTCTCAAAAATAATCTATTGTAGTTTCTATATTATTGCCATAGTTTAATAATATTTTATTAAATTAAATTACGAAAATTATGATATTTCTGATTGTCATGATTTTGGAGAACTGGTATAATAAAATAAAAATATATGTTGTTAACTTGCAAAATCTACGATATATCTATATACAAGTAAGCTTCTTTCTTTATAGAAACATTTTAGCTAGAAGGGAAATGGTCAAGTTAGTTTATTGATTCTATTGTGTAGTATCTTATTTTGTTAAATTGTTATATATAAAAGGGAGATGGTCACATTCTTAGATGTAGTATTTTTTTTTCTAAATTTAGATTTATCATATGCATTCTAGCCTTTTTAAAAAAATTTCATCATCCTTCCTCTAATTAGAATTGGACATTAGGCTTTTTTTATCATGGACTTTCTAGGTTTTTAGATCGTGGGCTTTGAATCGATATTGATCTGTTTGCATAGAAACAAAAAATTCTTAATCAATGATATTGATCACTAAGCATAGAAAAAAATAGATTTGGCCAACTTTTAAATGACTAGAATTGTACAAAACTCATTTGTAATCATCTACCTACCATTCCTATTTAGCATGCTTTAGTTTCCAAAACTATTTTGCCAATACTCAGTAGGAACTATGCTACACTGCAACCGTTGTTTATTCAATGCTAAAGTAAATACCATTTTATGATCATTTGCGTCCATTATTAATATGTTTTTTACATTGTTTCATAAGTGATGTGACTATTTGTTGATTTGATGATAACATTTATTTTGAACAATATTATTATGTCTACTAATTCAATTAACTATATTTGTGATTCATAATAAAATATTATATATGTGTGTGTGTTCGAGATATTAAGTTATAATAATTTATACTATTATTTTTTATGAAATTAAATAAAATTGTGTGCTTAATATATCTAAAACATTCATTACAATTCTTAATAGTTACTAACAAAAGAGTGTGTCTAACAAAACACTAAGTTGTTAGTACGAGGGAATTATCATGATACTTTCTATGTATGTAGTAGACCAACAATTGAATAAGGAGATACAAATAATAATACTAATAAATGCAAAACCAATTCAACTTTTACAAACTCAAGTTAGTTATTAAGAGCATGTCTACAAATTGATAACACATGTTCAAGGATTCATGCATTTTCAAACTAAACCAACTAGCCCATTAATATAAATGCATTAGAAAAGATGATAAGAACAATTAATTCAAAATATATTTCCAAACAAGAGAGATTAGCCAATTTGTTTTCCATAACATCTACCATTAGCAATTATAAAGTGAAACAAAGAAAATGTAAAATCAACAATAATTTTTCATTTGAGTTCAATATTTGTAATTGACAAATAGAAGATTTTGATATATTAATGAACATGTGGAGTGTCAATTTCAAAGTGAGATTTTTTAAATTTTAAATTGTATCAATAATTGATCAAAAGAATGACAAGGGTTTAGGTTCTAACTTTGCAATTATCTTTTGAGATACTATTTCATTTATTTATTTATAAATTTATAGAATTTATTAGTCATCTACAACAATGACATTTAACATAAATCAATGATATATTGCACATCAAATAAAAATCTGTCTTTAAACCTATCAATAATGGCAATTTCATCAAATGAATAATTATAATGGTAGAATGGAACAATATTTGATCACTTCATACAAATAAAAAAATAAGAAATAAACATGAGGAGAAAATAAATGAATGAAAAAAATGACTTCTTGAATATTAGGTTGCCCTTAGAGGATCCACCATGATTGGAATAAATAAAGTGTTTCACATAAACCTCCAATCTTATCTATCTAAATTTGGTTTATTAGCATTGTACCCTATATTATTATTATTTTTATCAAGCTCGAGGATATACTACTATTAAATACATATTAAGAATGTTTTTTTCTTAGAAAACTTATTAAATCATTTATTTGTATGTCTTTTATCTCTATACAAACAATTAAAGTCAACATGGTACATATTCAATTTTAGAACTAGTCAATAATTATTTTTTATCATATTATATTGAGAGCAATTGAATTAGTATTAAAAGTAGAAATACAATGAATTTTCCATTTATTTTAAAAAAGAGGTAAGCCTTATAAAATTCTTTTGTAATTTTTTTTCTTGGTTATAATGGAGTTCTATTAGTTGATTTTCTTCCTTTATTTTTCTTTGGTTTGAGGAGTTAGGAACCCAATACAGACCTATACATGCACGTCTTCATCTTAGGGCCAAGGAGTGAGGGGCATCTACGCCATCAAAATCTCTTGGGGCACAATTGCAACCTCATCCCTTATGGTGTCAGGTTTCTGCACTTAGCAAAACTTGAACCCTAGTGGGCTCTTTGTGAACCAATCAACTTCACTAGTAGACCAAGGGTCTTTCAAATATAAACTAATTATCTTTTCAAAAATAAGACTTAATATTTAATATGAATTTCATTATCCTTAATTTAGAATAATCTTAATTTATGTCCATTTTATTAAATCTTATTGTACATTATTTTTCCAAAGATGTTTGGCTGAAATATACAAGTGTTTGTTAGATTAAACATATTCTTCAATAGATATTTCTAGGATATAAAAGTTATGTAAACATATTGAAATGCCTTGTACACTATCTTAACAAAACATGATAAAAATGCATTTTGAATTTGTTTGTGTTGCATATTTAAGAACCTTAGATATTAAGTTCAAAGGAAATTTGAATAACAAGTTTTACTATACACAAAGTCACTTGCATCATGCACAATATATAAATTAAAATATTAGTGTGCCACATTCCCCAAATGAATCAACAACCACCTATAAAACAATTTTATAATCAACTGATCTTATAAAATTTGATAACATTTAGATCCCTTAAATGAGCTAGGGAGATTTAAGATCACTTTAAGGTTAAAATTATAATAGCCTCTATATGTGAAATCATTTTCTATACCTTGCTATCACCAATTGTCCATAATCTCCAACTGAAAGTACTCAAAATATCAAAGAAGAGATAAAATAAACTCATATTTTGACACTTGAATCCATAGTAGTCTTTTGTGCCCAAAAAAAAAAAAAAAATGCATCAAAATTTCAAGCATGCTATGATTAATCATCAAGACAAGAAAATTGTATGAGAAAAATAGTCAGATTGTAAAATTTCATACACTATTATTAATCAACAAGACGAGAAAGTTGTATGAGAAAAATGGTTAGATTGTAAACATGAACATGACAAAGAGGTGGGGTGGGGGGTTGCGCAAATTTAATTAAGTACAAACAAATACAATATAAATTGGTAAAAATAGAAAAAAAATTTAAAAAATTGATAAAATGTCCATATAAACCTAGGAACATACATAGGAGAGTGAAGTATATTTTGAAAATAACTAAAATAAATAGATTAAAAAAAGAAAAAGAAAACAATAAATAAATCTACATAACTAAATCTAGAAAAAAAAAAACCTACTTTTATTATTGAATAAAAGCTGCAATTATTATTTTAAAAAAACTACAATTAATTTTGGACTCTTCCACTTAAAACTCAATTTATCAATTTAAAACACATCATCCTAGGACTTTTCTCGGTTATGGTAGAGTAGATCATTGAGAACCACATGTTAAAGATAAAACTTATTAGTTCCTACTTATTAGCCACATTCACTTTACAGTGGCCAAAAGAATTGTTGAGTCATTTGCCACTTAGTATTACTAATAGAAAACAATGTACTAGAATGTTGGTATATGATCTCTTTGTAAAACATGTCTAAAAATATGCATCCATAAGCTTCTAAGTATTATCCCTTATTTTGGTATGTACAACTTCCTCCTATTCTTGGTAGAGCTCTACACTCTACCCATTGTTATTTACATAGCAATACATAGGTTATACATTGAAAACTCTGGTAATCACTAGCATGGAATTTTAAAAAATTATTGTTGACCTTCATTGAGAAAAAACACACACCAATTTCCAACTAGTAGTCCCCACAAATGACAATGATACTCAACTAAGTCAATATAATTGGATTTGAATGTAGCCAAAGAGTAACTCAATGTTAACATATCTACATTGATTTTATTGTTTACTTTAAATATCTAGCCTTTAGTCTCATTTATGTACTTGTGAGGAATAATCTTGTTGTTCCTGTTGGTCTTAGAATGGTTTTGACAATTGAGTGTCAACACACTTAACCAATTTTCATATAGAAGCTGAGTACACTATATATGCTGAGCTACAGTATGTGCCAAGCAAGAATTCCAATAGGTGCTGAGTGACTTCATGTGCCAAGCATGATATAGGTGTTGAGTGACTCTAGGTACCATGTGAACCATATAAGCTGAGTGACATGTAGGTGCCAAGTCATAGTTGATGCCGAGCAAGCTAGAATGTAATAGGTGCCGAGAAAACTAGAATCATATATGTGTCGAGTACCAGTAATCCAGTATGTATCGAGTAACACAGAATTAGCATATGAGTTTGTTCCTTCACAAACTTAGATGTAAACCATTTTTTGGGTTGACATAGAAGAATCTCGAAGGATATTATAGATAAGAACAAATCTTTTATATTTCCTATGCAATTAGCATGCAACCAATAAGAAAAGTGCAAGGAATGAGCAAGAATTAAAGATTTAATATGGTTCATAGATCCATACCTAACCCTAAGTCTTTGAAATCTTTAAAAGGAGGACAAAAGCCCATTGTATGAGTGGATGAGAGCAGTGTATAGGTAAACTATAGCAAAATTTAGAGGGAAGTGTGAAAGACTTAGAGGAACAGAGAAACATTGCAATATTTAGTTGATCAGAATAGAGCAAGGGCATTGAAGAGATATTAGATCTTAGAGGATCAAGATCAGAGATAATAGATCAAGTTCCTAAATTCAGCAATCAAAGATTGTAAGCTATCAAGTTTATTAGTCTAATACTCTCTAGCAATTGTATTAGAAAGAGAATCTTATATTGATAGGTCACCTTAATAGCTAGGTTGTAAATCCTTTGAAAAGGTGATAAAATCCTTTAATAGGGAGACACTTTATGTAAATTGTTTATAAATCCTTTAAATAGGTCATTATTGATATAGTGTAAAGCCTTTAATAGGGCAGGCCTTTAATAGGGCAAACCATCAGAAGTGGTCAAACATTATTGCTATAGTAATTTTGAGGGTATCATCCCCACCCTAGTTTTACCTTTTCATTTTTTAGGGTTTATGGGTTACCAAATTTGGTGTTATGTGTTGTGATGCATGTGTTTACTTTATGGTTGTTTGATATATTTGTATGCATGAAGTTTATTTTTAGCTTAGAGAAAAGATCTACAGATGGAAGTCTTCAAACTTGGGAAGATTATAGAGAATCAAGTGATTCTCTCTCTACACAACTTGGAGGAAGCTAGAGAAGAATTAAGAAAATCCTTGAAAAGAAGGAAGGATATAACCATAGCTGAAAATGACACACACTACAAGGAGATTGATACCATAAAAGTGTTTTTCAATGGATATTTCAAAGAGTTTGATGCAGCCATGGCAGAATTGATGGAGAAGAATAGAGCTCAAGTAGAAGAAATTAGAGTACTCAAGCTTGAACAAGAATCACAAGCCATAATGCTTTGTGAAGTGACTGAATAGAAGAAAAGAGCCATTGAAAAAAATGCTATGATAGAAGATGACAAGAGAAATCTTACCAATAGACTAGAGGAAAAGACAATTGAGTTTGAAAGAATCTCAAACATGTAGTTAGACACCTTAAGCCAAATGATGAATGCACATCATGAGCTAAATATGAAGGATATTGAGATCTCCACTCTAAAGATATAGAATGAACAATTGCAAAATGACCTGAAAAGAGAGAAGGAAGTTGCAAAAAAATTTGATAAACCCAATGAGGCTATCAAGTACTTTGAATAGCTACTAAAATCACCAAGGGCTAGCAATGATACTTTAGGACTTGGTTACACTAGCACTGAACAAGGAGAATCATCCAAGACTATAGAAGAAAGGAGTAACAAAGGTAAGAACACTAAACCCACTTGTAATTTTTGTGGTAAAAAGGGACATACTTCTAATGTATGTAGGAGCAAGAATGCCCATTAGTATGAGAAGCCTAAGAATGTAATCTTTTACCATAAGTACAAGAAGCAAGGACATCAAGCACATGAATGTAGGACTAGGACTATTAGAACACCAAAATTTGATGTTCACTACTACAATTGCAAGAAGTATGGACATAGAGCTTTTGAGTGTAGGTCAAAGCCTATGTGGATATCAAATCAAGCAACAAGAGAAGGTAACCATGGTCATCACCACAATTGGGACTATAATATCAGGTATAACTATCATTACTATCAAGAATATGGACACATTCCTAAAAACTACATAAGGACACCTTTTAGAGGGAACTAAAATAGATGGTTAAGGCAAACCACATGTTTTATTTGCTTGAAGACTGATCATATTAGTAGGAATTTCCCAAAAAAGTCAAAGGCACCCAAGTCAAAAGTCAACAAAGGAAAAGAGAAGGTAGATGTTGAACACATCAAAGGACAAATGAGCAAGACTTGGAAGAAGAAAGATGAATACACCTCATCAAATGAAGGGATCATTTCACCTAATAGGTCAGGTGGTCACACTTAATCTAACTAAGCAAAAGAAGGCATATGGGACTAATTTACAAAGCTACATTATACATTAGTCCCAAGACAAACAAGCACTACAAAGAAGAAAACAACATGAGAAAAGATGCCAAGTTAAAACTTAAAATTTTTGCAAGTACTGTCGAGCTATCCTTGGATGCTAAGTAAAGTTCTAGTGCATGCTAAGTAGTTAGTTGTGACCAAGTTGATAGTTGATGCCGAGTGATGGAAAACCAATGGAAGCTAAGTTATGTTAAAATCTTTGAGAGATGAGTGTATAGCTATATGCACTAACCATTTAATGCTAGGTTCAGAAAGAGTATAAGGTTTCTTTTTTGATCATTTCTCATCATTTGAACACAAAGAAAGATGAGAAGAGCACATAAGTGATTGAAAAACAACATTGGAGCCTTTTGTATGGATTTCAAGATAGATCAAGCATAGATTTCATTGATCTAAGGTATTCTTCAAGTGTCGAGTTGCACAGTTATAAAGTTTTATATCTTTTAAAACCCTAGATTTACAAAATGGCTTCTAGTTCTAAAAACCCTAAGGAAAAGGAAGGTTTCAAGGTTCAGTTAGTTAGCAATGAGGTCAAAAAACTAGAGTTTAGGCCAATTCCAAAAGTTTCTCATAAAAATGACCCTAACAACACATTATCCATGATTCCACCCAAAGTTGTAATGGTGCAGGATGTAAGAAACTCTTACAATTGCAAGATAGGAGCAATAGGAGACCTTGAGATATTTCAAGCATATGATAAATTGTGTGAAAATCAAGTACTTAAGGATGAATTTCAAATAGTTGAGAAAAAGGGTTTAACCCATGCCCTAGTTTTCCCCACAATTTTCAAAACTAAGTGGATAAGAATTGTTCTAAGTAGGATACATAATGGTTGTTTATGGTTGGAAGGAGGACCTATCAAGATAACAAAAATAATTGTGCATAGGGTTATAGGTTTTCCAACCCTAGATTGGCACAAGACCCTGCATAGTGATTCAAAGGAAGCTATTGAAAAGAACACCAGAGAAAAATGGAATAACAGGGGCATGACCATTGATACAATCGTAGATCCCCTTCTAGATTTTGCAATGAGAGTGATATCTCACAAGTTATATCAATCAAGTAGATTGAATAGTGTACCATGTATTGCTATGGATGTGGCATATAAACTTGTCAAGAAAGATCATACATATGATCTAATAGATTTGTTGTTACAAAAAACCATAGAGAATCCGGAAGCAATCAGAAGATCCAAAGGTACTTAGTGTAAGTTTGGTTCAGTTCTGGTCTATATATTTTTCTATGTTTTGGAATAGTTTCCTTCTATTGGTAAAGTGAACTAGAAATCAAACAAGTCAACCATTACACAAATAAATGAGTACATTGAGCAAATGGGTGACAACTTTGAAGCTCAAATGACAAGTTATTTTGAGGATTTCAAGAAATCCATGAAACAAAGACTAAGGATACAAATTTTCCTAGTGGAACAACACATCAATGATATATGCTTCTTAGTTGATATTGATCACACCTATATCCAAGTAGTAGTTCCAAGGGTAAGATGGCTAAGACCATTAGGTTATGAGCTAGATGATGATGAAGCATCAATAGCAATCACAACATTGCTTGTAGAAGAAATTGATAAGAAGGCAACCCACTTTGCGACATATGATGTTGTGTGTTCCAAGGTAGATATGGAACTGAAAACTACTTCCACCTTAAAGAAGAAAGATAAACCAGAGAGGAAACTGAAGAAGAAATTTGGAGAAGATATTGAAGGGATGAATGAGGAGGAAGAAGAAGATGATGAGAGTGAAGAAGATGAACAGGGGCAAGGCCCACTAGAATTGACACAAGACTTAGGTGAGGATAAACAAAATGAAGAAAGTGTAGAGGAGGAAGAAGCTAAGGAAGCACCAGCTCAAGCCAAGCTCAAGAAAAGAAAGGCTAAAGCTCAGCCTATAGCCCAACCTAGAGTCAAGAATGTTTCCAAGAAAACCTATATAAGCCAACACTAGTGACAAGAGTCACTACAAGGGCTTCAACTCAAAAGGCAAAGGAGCAAGTGAAAGAGATGAAGAAGGCTACTGAGCAGATTGGTCAATTGCAAAAGAAACCAAGAAGAAAATAAATTGCACAACTAGAATCTAATAATGAGGAAAGAACAAAATTAGAGGATATTAGCCAGTCTAGAGTGGTAAGTCATCCTCCCAAGTGACATATTCATAAAAATTTTGAAAATGTGAAGAATGCGGACTTCTTTGTTTTGAAAAGTATTTATTTCAATAAATTAAGTAGAGAAAATCAAAATAAGGTAGAAGAATTAGTATATGCCATGATGACAGAATTCAACAACACAACTCTTGAATTAGATAACACTATGGCCAAGGATTTATACGAAATTATTGAAAATAAGTGGCATTATTGCTTGAAGATGGAAAAATAAATAAGAGAATCCACATTGGCATAAGTGATGCCAAAATTGACTAGAGGTCAAATTGCTAAGGCTAATAAGAAACATGGGGGCAAGTTTGCACCAAATTATAGAGCCTTTAGCATTTTAAAAAATAAAATTGAAGAAGTTGTCAATAAGTCCACAAGATTGTGGAAATCAATATATAACTTGACAAATGACAAGGGTGGAGAAGAAGAGGAGGATGTAGAAGAAAATAAGGCTAAGGCTAGTGAGAAGGAGAAGGATGAGAAACCAATGGAGGAAAAGGAAATAGAAAAAGGAGAAGAGAAGAAAGAAGAAGAGAAAGGAGAAGAGAAGAAAGAGGAAAAGGAGAAAGAGAAAGGTGAAGATGAGGAGACAGGGAAACAAGATAAAATGGAAATAGTTGATGAAGAGAAAACATATTAGAGTGTGCAAGGCACACAATTGCCACCTCCTAGCCCTCCTCATGTCATCACTACATCTGTGGATACTATAACTGTGAAAGATGTTACTGACAAATCTTGTCAGAACATGGATCCACTAAATATAGAAGATCTCAAGAAGATCCTTCACCAATCAACACTACAAGAACAATTATGCACAAATCTAGTATTGGTGAGTGTGGATGAGTTACAAAAGACAGTAGTAGATCCAATTAGAGACAAGGTGAATCTACAAGAACCACCTTCTACAATCTCTATAGCTACAAGAGTTCAACTTCTCATGCCTCCAATAGTTGACATAGTTGATACCATGTAGTAGAAGCCAAGTGCAGAAGTAGAGAAAGATACATCAATAGAGCAAATAGGATAGATTGCTACATCTGATCCTATAGTACAGACAATAGGTACACCACAAATAGTTGTAATTGATCAAGGGAAATCAGATGAGGAAAAGACACATCAAAAGAGGAGGAGTAGGCCGCAATACAAACATTAGTAGAACTACCAACTAATGTCACTCCTACAAAAGTCCTTCAGAGGCTGAGCACTGATGCAATGCCATTGCAAATTTCCACACTAAGCTCAAGCTCAACAAAGGTGATGAGGGTACTTCAATATGGAGACCTAAGTTAGATGAAGAGATAGTCATACCTTATTATGAAACAAAAACAATAAGTATTGAGTAAATTACTGAGATACAGGAAGCCTTGAACATGAGAAAAAGGAAAGAGATACTTAGGAAGGAGTATAAACAAAAGCAAGCATTACATGAGATCAAGGACATCTTTTTGGATGCCTTTAGCTTGCAGTCACCTGATGAGACCAAGCCAATAATGAAACAATTGTAAAAAAAATTTAGAATAGGTGACAAATGAAGACTAGGAAACCAATGCAAAATTATGGAATGGTCTAAGAAGAAATTCCAAGGAAAAGTAAATGAGAAAATATTAAGTGACATAGCACTTTCCTAGGTTGAATTGTGAAAGAAAATTGACAAAGTGAAAAAGGTACTTGAGAATGTATTCTCATTGTACAAAAAGTTGTGTGACTTTTCATATTTCACACAGGAGACAAGCCAAAGGATACTGACCTTAGAGAGAAATCTAAAGATTTCTAGCATACAACTGCCAAATGATCTAGCTCAGAGTGAGAAGTATTTTTCTCAAACACTTCATACACAGAAGAAACTAGCTATGTTGATAGAAGAAGAGGCCAACATTAAGGCCAAATTGATGCAAATACAGTCTTCCATAACCACACACTTGGAAGTACTCCATAAAGAACAAGCCTATGCAAAAACTATTTTAAAGAAAGATCCTAATCTTTCTACTTTAGATGGACTTGTACATCTTACTGCAAAGACTGCCATCTAGCACAAGTCATTGGAAATTTCTTTGGAGAACTAGGATGCAACTCTCAAGATGATTATGGAGGTCAATAGTACATTTTTGTTAAAATATAGTCTTAACCCTTAATAGCCTTTGACATAAGTGTCAAAAAGGGGGAGATATGAAATAAAGGGGATATTAATAACTAAGGGGGAGAATACTAAGTAATTACATTCTTTCATTCTTTTGAAGAATAAAGGGGGAAAGATTGTACATATCCTATGATAGCCAAAAAGGGGGAGATATGAATAAAAATTTGCAATTGCAAAACAAGTGAAAATAGAATAGATAGAATAGGTCAGCAAGTAGGCACATGAAACAGAAACAAGGCAAAGGCAAAGAGTATCAGATACATTAGCATAAGACAAATTTAACACAAGAATTTTGGTTATAGGAATAGAAATGGCACATAACTCAAGGGGAGTTATAAGAATTTTGAGGTATATTGTTCTTTACAAAATTTTGAACAAGTTTTTGAAATTTTGTATGTTGAACAGATTGAATAATATACTCATGAGATCAAGCATAATGCTTAGTTAAGTGTTTTTGACACTCATGTCAAAGGGGGAGATTTTTGGTCTCAGAATGGCTTTGAAAATTGAGTGTCAACACACTTAACCAATTTTCACATAGAAGTTGAGTACACTATATATGCCAAGCTATAGTATGCGTCATGCCAAAATTTCAATAAGTATCGAGCGACTTCATGTGCCAAGCATGATACATGTGCAGGTGTCGAGTGACTTTAAGTGCTGAGTGAACCATATGAGCTGAGTGATATGTAGATGTCGAGTCATAGTAGATGTCGAGAAAGCTAGAATGCAATAGGTGCCAAGCAAACTAGAATAATATATGTGTTGAGCACCGGTAATCCAATATGTGTCAAGTAACACAAAATCAACATATGAGTTCATGCCTTCTCAAACTCAGATGTAAACCCCTTTTTGGGCTGACATAGAAGAATCTCAAAGGATATTAAAGATAAGAAAAATTCTTTTATATTTCCTATGTAATCAACATGTAGCCAATAAGAAAAATGGAGAAGGCATGGAACTGATAAGAGAAGTGCAAGGAATGAGTAGGAATTAAAGATTTAATATGGATTGTAGATCCATATCTAATCCTAAGTCTTCAAAAAAATTTAAAGGAGGATGAAACCCCATTGTATGAGTGGATGAGAGCTATGTATGGGTAAACTATAGAAAAATTCAAAGGCAAGTGTGAAAGACTTAGAGGAATAGAGTAACACTATAGATTCAATTGATCAAAATAGAGCAAGGGCATCAAACAGATATGAGATCTTAGAGGATCAAGATCAAAGAGAGCAGATCAAGTGCCTAAATTCAACAATCAAGGATTGTAAGCTATTAGGTTTATTAGTCTAATACTCTCTAGCAATTGTATTAGAAAGAAAATCCTATGTTGATAGGTTAGCTTAATAGCTAGGTTGTAGATCCTTTGAAAAAGGTGATAAAATCCTTTAACATGGTGACACTTCATGTAAAGTGTTTATGAATCCTTTAAAAAAGTCACTATTAATGTAAAGCCTTTAATAGGGTAGATCATTAGAAGTGGTCAAACATTATTGTTGTAGCAATTTTGTGGGTATCATTGCCACCCTAGTTTTACCTTCTAATTTTGAAGGGTTTTTAGGTTACCAAATTTGGTGTTGTTTTGTGATGCATGTGTTTACTTTATGGTTTTTTTATATGTTTGCATGCACGAAGTTTATTTTCAATTAAAAATTTTAAAGGTTAAAGTGTGATACTTCTAATTCGCCACCCTCTCTTAGAAGTATTCTTCCCATTTGATTATTCCAATAGCTCCCATATACCTTAGTAAAAAAATAGGTCCCATTTTTGATAGGTTGGTTAGTGAAGTGTTTTAAAAAGCCCTTGCAACATGAAATCACCCTATTTGAGATTTTAGATTTCAATGTTTACATGAGGTCTAAATGATCTATTATTATCAATTGAGATGTACTTGTATTGGCGTGCATACATGCAGGTTTGTACACTGTTTGTGCACTTGTAAGTTTGTATTTACAATAGAGAACACTAGTCTCCAAAGAGATGCTACAATTTCAAATATTGCATAGGGTGAGGTATGTATGTCTCATATTTGAAGCAAAGTTAGTTACCTCCTACACAGTAGGAATAGGATAGTTGTATGCTATAAGAATGTCTAAAGATCTACCGATTACTGTGTGTTTATATATGTCAAAAACAAATTCAAAGAGAAAAACAAGTGTTTTTTGGTATACATGTAATAGTTTTGTAATAAAATTAATGCAAATGGGACTTCTCATGAATTTTTTTTTTGGTGAGCAACCAAAAGTAGTTGTCCTGAATCAAGATTAGACTTTTTGATCTCAAGTATCTTATCTCTAATTTTATCATTTATATGGGTATCCATTCTTCCTTTTACTAGGACATTATCCTTTTCGTATCACTACTTTACTTGAGTTATACTTATTTGCCAAAGATTATAGTATTACAGTGATTTCACTCAGTCTAAAATATTTATTTGTCTAAAATATCATCTTAATTGAACATATCACAAAGAACATTAATTACACTTACAATGACCCCACACTAAAGACCAAAATCTTATGCCAAAATGATACGAAAAAAGTAATGTCTTCTCACAACTACGTAGATATGCAGAGATCAAAGGCACCATGTTTAAGGAAAAAGCAATGAACTTTTAATGAAAACTAAAGAACAATGCTTTGGCCCATCATGACAATCAACAATGAATTAGCATAGTCCATATGTTCAATGAATGCAACCAACTTCTCCTTTTCATCTACTATGATTGAGGAGAATATTTCTTTTTAACCGGTAAACCTCAATGCCCCATGATTTTGATTTACATTAAGAGTGTTGATGACACCTTTACTTTCTGTAAAGTTACAAGAATAATTTCACTTTCCCCTTGGTTAAGGGCACATTGGCAACTTCGTAAGTGCACAGAATTCATGTGCACAATCTAATGACAGATTTCTGAAGAATGAGATGAAATTAACTAAATACATATAGAACTGATAAAGAAAAGGGGTCTTGGACAAGAAACCAAGATGTTGTTAGTGATGTGTTAGAAGATTATTAAATAATGGGTGGTCCAACTTAAGCCTCTGGAACAATCATTCTCGTGGCCTTCATACCTACCAACCACAAACAAAGAGAAAAAATGTATGTCATCATCACAAAAAGAAACAACTTTTTCTACCTAAGAAAAGAAATGTTATGCCAAAAAGATTTGTGGATGTTAGGGCTAAGGAGTAGATTCAGCCATGTACACATTGGCTCAATTAAAAATAATCCAATGACAATGTAAATGCTTAAAAGTCAAGAATGATATACGAAAATAGAAACTATATTTATTATTACATCTACCCATTGAAGCTTGGGAGATCAAAGGATCTATTCTTGTTGATTTATTTCCCAAGTTTCTGAGCTCCTTTTCTTAAATGATTGTTTACTACATACCAAAGAAGCAAAAATCCCCCCAAAAGAGCCATTTATACCAAAAATTTTCCAAAGTTGTCCTACGGAGGAATTTTCCCCCCAAAAATCCTATTTTCTAAAACAATCACTAACTACAATTTTCAACTATCCTTTTGCATTTGAATTGCATACAAATCATTTTTTTTAAAGCATATGAAATGTCAGTCACCCATCATCTTGTGAGACCTCAAAACTTGTGAGATAGAAAAATATTTTATGATATTTTTAGGTCACAACCACAAATGGGAGCTCAATCGGACATGCATAGAAGGTACAACTACAAACTAGAGCTTGTTAGAACATGCATAGAAATGATGTAATATTAAATCAAACTTTTCTATTTTAAATCCTAAATTTTTCAAAACATGTTATACTTTTAGTTTGCTGATTTTTTTCCATGAAAGTTTTTCTTCTATGCCACACACACAGCTATGTTACAAATAAAAGAAAAATCATAATACATGCTTCTACAATGTTTGAATGCATAATTCATGCTAAATATGTGTCTGAATCCAATATCCTATGTCCAGACTTAGAAATCAATTATTGACCATACTATAATTGGTATATGGATCTACTCCTAACTTTATTATCCATTGATCAGGGATAACCTTAAGAAACCCCCTCCATAGAAAATTTATAAAATGTTAGCAAATCGATCATTTTTTCTAGAGGAAAAAATTATTTTCCCTTGATGCTTTTTTTTTTTCAACATACAAATACTTTAATTTTATTTGCTATTTTTTCCAACATGAAAGAATTTCACAAAAACGGGTCAATTAATTCATTTTTCTTTGGTGACATACACAATTTAGGAAGCAATTTTGTCCTCTTGAATGGAAAGAATATATGAATTATGAGGCAATGTTCTCCCATTTGATGGAAAAAATACATAATGTACAAGGTGATTTTTCCCCTTAGCTAGAAAGGGTACATAATTAATTAGGCAATTTGGTTGCTTTTAATGCAAAAAAAAATGTAACGCATTAGCAAATGTTGAACAATTTATTTTTAAAGCATGTGAAACATGACAATTAATTTCCTTTTAGCATTAAATGCATTCTTTATAAAACTAAATTGCCAAGGAAAATGAAAATGTGTACTCAGATTGCAAGGTTTTCTCTAGATTAACAAGTGTAGTTGGGAAAGTTGATGAGCATGTGAGTTCCTATTTAGGAGCATCCAACAAGACATGCACCAAACTATGTAGTGCACCTAGGGTAGGTTAGGTCTGAAGAAGATCAGTAAGATATTATTAGTAGCATGATGAATGCTATGTGGGATCTCGGAATAAATTATCCCAGGTATATTAGTGATCAACATGAACTAGAGCAAGGGGCAAAAAGGGAGGATTTTGACCAAGTGTGATTTGATGGAAAAAGAGGCTCAATCCACATGCTACAAACATAGAACACATTGACAATATATTCGCAATGTTTCGAGCTATGCGGCAGGCACTTCATTATTTTTCTTGTTTTGCAAATTATTTTGTAATCTTTTGGGGAAAATTCTACAAATTAGTTATTAGTTACCAAAGAGTCTAAAGCTTGTATTCACCCCTTCATTTTCTATAAGAAGGGGTACCAAGCCTCTTTGGGAGGTATTTAAAGGATATACAACATATGATAGGTATACTTATAAGCAATTGTACTCTATTGAATGTTCATAGAATAGAATTTTGTGTAGGCTATTATAACATTATGTAACTATTTCAATTTTCTAGCTCAATTGTACTCAAATCTTTCAAATTAATATAAATCCAGAGTATTTTATGCCTCACTGGATGATTGTTGATCGACCTATTTTTTTCCTACCAAACATTGTCTCGAAAGGCTCTCCATATTTGGATAAAGTACATATTAAAACATGTTACATAATAATTGCCAAATGGTAGTTGGTAATAAATATAACACAATAAAGTTTTACCGAACAATAGTATAGTGTTCAATGATTACATATCAATGGTTGACATTAATTAGATCTCCCATTGCTGTCAGTTGCATTCCCTTTTCCATCAGCTTTGCATGCTTCACTTTTGCTTCTATACTAAAGAAAAATTATAAACTATAATCCTACATATGTGGGAAAGATTTCCAAAGATTTTCTACTAATAGAATTTAAGGATTAAGGGATATAGAAGGTTAAATGAATGTCATGGTAGTCGACCTTATTAAGTTATAAGTAGGCTCTTTTCTTTGTTATTTATCAATTTTTTTTACAAACTGACTATAGTAGTGTTTGGTAGTGATAATTTTCACATAGTTTAGGAAAAATTAGTCTGGTTTAAGTGTATTCTTCCTACCTTTAGTGTTGGTGGTGCAAATTGTTCGGTTCAGGTAAATTGTCTGCTATGAACACTCCAATAACATTGAGATGTGAATTGGAAGAACCACAAAGGGCATTTCTAGGTCATTTTCCTAATGAAAACATAAATGAAATTTGCAATGATGCTACTCCTTTTGTCTTTGATGCCATGAAAATGGTGCTCAGTTGCGATTTTGTGGAGAATGAAGATAAGTATTGTGTCAACACACACATTACTTCTTGATTTCTAGTGTCTCTCCTTGATCTTAGAGGACAAAAGGTGAACATGCTTATACTATTGAGGCAGATGTTCAACGAACTATATCTAGGTGATGACATTGATGTCCTTGTGCATGTAGAATTAAGGCTGGACATCCCTTGGGCTCATCAATTATGGAAGCTTTTACAACCTGGCCAAAATATGGCAATGCAACCTTTTTTGCTGGACCTCATTGTATAGTAGTTAAAGTGCCATAAGAAATGGGCACAATGTGGAAGAGAGTTTTTTTTAAAATGGTTTTATTTGGATGTTGAGATTGTGGAGGACCCTACACAGAACACATATCTTGATGAATTTATAGATTTAATCCTTACATGACAATTCTAGACTAATGATGGGCACCACCACTAGGGTTTCCCAAGGTTGATGATTCATAACTGTCATAGTTTGGGTTTTGTTTTGTTTTAACAATTTGCAAGCAAATTGGCATTATTCCTCATGAAAATTGTAATTACTGTTTGAATATTAATGAAAATATGTTGTTTCATTTTAAATTTTGTTTAATGGACTATGGGCTTGTAGACTCCTTGAAAGATTTCAAAATGTGTTTTTAAAGTTAAATATGATTAAGCTTTCATCTTTAAAAGTTTTCATTTGTAATGAAGTTAATCCCTTTAAAGAAATTTGTTGTTGTTCCCTACAAAGAAGACACGTGTTCAATTTACTCAAACTAGAAAACTACATTATTATTAGTATTACTTATACAAACATCAATTAATGTTGTCACTTATGAAGTTTAATACCATCAATAGTGAACATCCATTACCATCCATTTGATTTTTTAAAAATCAAAGGCTCAAATCATATTTTGAATGAAATTTTAGAGTCAAGATTCATTTTTTCAATTGTCCTCTGCAAGGAAGACACATGTCCATGCTTTTTCAAGATAATTTGACATCATGTATCTCTTCTTAAGCTTTCTTTTCTTTTTGGTGGCTCACATTTACTCTTCCTTGTCACATCTCTCACTAGATGGCATCTTTACCAAGAATATTGTTGTACAATGCATGCCTTCTTTGTTTCTTTAATGTTAAGGGCAATACTTTTTGGACAATTTTCTTAGTGATTAGATTGTATGCCATTACGACATTTATAGCGATAGGTTGGCAAGATTCCCTTCAATTATTTATCTTGAGGATTGGCTTTCTAGGCTCCACTCTTCTTCAATGGATACTCTGATCAAGCTTTCTTGCCCCTCTTTTTTCTTGGCTTCCGATAGACTAATCAAAATAGAGCACATTACGCAAATTGTCAAAGTTAAGAATGGGGTCATTTGGCAGGTTGTCCTACGATGCTTAGGGAAAAAATTTATTAACAATCCTAATAGATTAAAGTCCAACCTAGATATTGTATCCATGTTCATTGTAGTTCCTTGCTATTTTTATGCGGACCTTGGTCTCATAGTCACCTTAATTAGGGAATTGTTTGAGGATGTTCTGCTTGGTGACTTGGACATTTCCTCCAAAATATTAGGCATGACCTTACAATCCTATTAGCAAAAAATTATAATATGCTTCATGTTCATAGGGAACCTATTTTCACCTACCGAATCATCTTCACAAAGAACCCGACTAGCTTCAAGGCAAAAAGTGATTCCTACAAGAGAAACTAGTGTTTCCTCATCTATTTCTACTTAATCATTGATCCCTTGGAAGACGATTGGTTGGAGTAGTACTACATGGAGGAGAATATCCTATGGGACATAACCCTTAGTGCTACTATTGAGGAACTTTTGGAGGCATTTAGAGTAGACTAGTGACCATCTTGTGCTTTTTGTTTTAACTTGATCTATAGAGCTTGCTGAAACTCAAGCTCTAAAACTCTCATTACATTGTGTTTTATTTAACTTTACTCCTTCTTATTTAAATCTTAACATTATTGTTAATCTATTAGCAAAGAAAATTTTAAATAACTGTGTTGACTATGAAATCATGGATGGTTTTATTGGAAGTTTTTTTTGAGACGTTGCCAAGTATAATGACATGAACAATGCTCTCTATTATGATTTTCCTAGAACATTTAGTTATTCAAGGGATTTTATATTAGTCAAATTTAGGTGAAGTCAATGAATGGTATTTACTCCTATAAAAATTATTGCTACTATTGAACAGGTTTATTATACTCTAACCCTATTTGATGTTATTTTGGCATGGTAGTTGCTCTTTGTTGTGGCAGGTGGATTGGAGACAGATAGAGGGTTACCATCAAGGTGTCACTTCAACATTTCATTGGGTCTCTTTTAAAGTAAATATCATTTATAAATAACCTTTAACAAACCATTCTCATTCTCATGAAATTCATTGTAATAGGGGGTATGCCCCCTAACATTTCTTATAAAAGAGGGGATGCCCTCTTCAAGTCCCATTTAGAGCAAATGTATGTATACAAGACTTCAGTCTCAGGCTATACTAGGGGTTTTCTTTAGCCTATACTTTTGTCCCCTATGCTTGCACTTTGAATAGGTTTGTATGGAAATATTCTGATATTAATAAAATGGGAATTTCTAGGTAAGATCCCGAGGACTAAATGGTTTACAAATCAGTATATTGTAATTGTCGATTGTAGAATTTAGATTTTAATTTTGAATCATGCGTGTAACTTTGTAAGCCTAAAATGTTGGTAGTGAGTAGTTACAAGTTAAATTCGAGAATTCTAGCTAATTTGCAAAGAAAATTAGTTAATTTACTTTAAATTTGTAAAGGCCAAAGTATCAAGATCTATAAAACAAATATCAAACTATCACCACTAACCCAACAATATAACTTAATTTATATAGTGGCCCACTTTCGTATTAAGTAGTTTTTAGCGAAGAAGGAGAAACTAGGACATAACTTTTCCAAAGACTTCCACAATAATGATACATGGACTGTTAGACATGTCACTGCAAGGCAATAGGGATTAACATCATCGTGGCTTTACATCGACCATTAGATTGTAAAAGATGAACAACGTGAGGTGTATTTTTAGCTTAAAGAGAAACAAACACCACATTTCCAAAAATGTCCCCATAATGATGACACATGTCTACTCTATCATATCACTATGTGTTGTGTTTCAATCAACGGCTATGAGTACGAGCTTTAGCTCTTGGCTATACTATGCACAATCAAGAATGTATGTACTAATGGAAATAAATACCTAATACATGTCACATACGAAAAATTATGTCTCTTATTAAGGTTATTTCCACTTGTGTTTTCATTGATTGATAATAGTTTTGCAGTTCTAAACTTGTAGCAATAATATTTTAGAATTTGAATCGTAGAAAGGCTTCTTGGTTGAGGAATGCAACACAGTCTATCAGCTCTTCCACAACTTTCAATCTTTTAGTTCTCTTCTCAAATTCAGTTTTCAAATAAGATCCTGAGGACTAAATAGTTTACAAATCACTATGCTATAACTATAGATTTTAGAATTTAGGCTTTAATTTTGAATCATGCATGTAACTTTGTAAGCCTAAATTGTTAGTAGTGAATAGTTACTGGTTAAATTCTAGAATTCTAGCTAATTTGCAAAGTAAATTATAAAATTACGTAGTCTACTTTAAGTTTGTAAAAGCCAAAAGGAGTTGGGGTTTAATTTTAATTACCCCTATAAATTGTATTCTGTGACTATGAAAAGTTATTCAAATTTTATAACTAGTTCACAATGATGAAAAGAAACACGAAGAGTGCAATAGAAAAACATGGGAAACAAAAAGATTTGACAGACTTCTTCGAACTACTTAAAACACAAGGTTTCACTGATGAATTTCATGATATTTATGATCTTATTATAAATGGGAAAAATATCATGGAAATTTAATTTTCACTTGAAAATAAGTGGATAGATCGAAAAAAGGATGAAAATTACTTTAATTATAATGCCATTGTGGGGACCATAACAGATAAATTGGCAAAGTGACCTGATAGAGTAGCCCATTTAGCATTTCCTCTAGTATTCCCTTGTCCAAAACTTGTCATGCTCTGTGTTGAAAACTATGATGAAAATAGAAAGGAAATTGTTAATAAGAATACTCAGGAGGTAATTTTTTCCATAACAGAGACTAAAATTTGCTAATTTATTGAGAGTAACATGTGTAGCATAAAACTCAAATGTTCACATTCACTTGGAAAACCTAGTAGAGTCAAATGAGAGATTAGCAACAAATAAAAAAGATTCCTCTATCAGAGGACTAATGTTATCCCCATCCAATGTTGAAAGTGATCATTAGATTCCTAAATTTGATTTTTTTCACAATGGGTTAAGGATACTATATCCCTACTATCATTTTGTTTCAGGTCAAAAAGTAACAAGGAACTGGATGCCAACATTTTGCAAATGATTTACAATATTCATTGTCAAGCAGTACCATTATGATGTAATTTTATTATGCACATTATTCATAGCATCCAAGAACAATTGTTAATGATTAAAAGTGGCTGCCAGAAGCCATCTAGATTTACAACCTACTTGTGCTATCTTCTATTATCAAAGCATCATCAAATATTTCAAAGTAACCAGCCTAATGTTGAAAATCAAGTACACCAATGGTCACCTTCTATAAGCATGAATGGTAGCATAAGGAACTACAAGGATTTTGTTGACTTCTTCTCGGTACCCGCATGTCATATAATTATAGACACTTCAATGCCTACATTGCTCGAGTCTTGTAGAAATTTCATTCAACTAGGAAGTCAAATACAATTGGCTAATAGGTACTTTATGGAAGACTACATTGTGTTAAGGTTTTATGGTTCAACGGTGGAACCCTTCAAACTTCCAATACATGTGACATAGAGGGTTTTTGCATTGTAATATATATGGTAGATAGAGAGCGCAGATGTACTATTTCATGGTTAGCAAAAGAAAAGCCATATTTTTTCCTTTCCTTTCTCATGTGGAGGGTTCACATTTGATAGATCAACATTCCAAGTGGCACACAAGTTTTTAACAATGTTTAATTCTAATGTTGATGCTTACTGGCAGTATGATCTAGTAAACATAATTGGCTCAAAGCTTGTATAGTATGGGTACAAACCAACCAAGCATGTACATGAGAGCATCCCATTGATTGAAAGATTTAGAAACATGGACTATTGGGAAGTTATTAAAATAGAGATGGAGAAATGCACAACTGAAAGCAATATTTTAGTTCAAGAATTGTCAACACAAATTAGAGAATTGCACTACTAGAAAAGAAAACCAGATCCCATCACAATAGTCTATCCACTTCTAGAGTTTGCATCTCAAGCTCATTGATAGCAATACCATTCCATCCACTTCCACTACCACTACTAGCACAATACATGAGTCAATATTAGTAGCATTTTTCTTGGCACTACCAATTCCACTTTGATTGGAAATATTGCCCATCCCTCTTCTTTGACATTTCTTTCTCCATATTTTGATTGCTTTGTCGTAAGGAAAAGTATGGACATCATACCTAAAATTGCACATCCTCAAACAAGTATCCAAATTCTTATCTAATTTGTTTCTTATATTTGACTTTATGAACCCCAATGCATCGAAAACTCTCTCATCCTCTACTTAACCTAATATTATGGTGAGACATAATTTTGTAAGCTTGAAATATTTTGATATCAAATCTCTCAACATTTGGCTCTGACCTAGATACTCCCAAAGCCTTGCTCTTGATCCTTGTTCATGCGGGTTTTTCAATAGAATTACATTGTTCCCTCATTATGTGTGAAAAATGGTTTGATTTCTCTCTAAAAAGAGATTCATCTAGAATTTCATTTATAGTTACTCCATTGATTACTTTAGTTTTGCATATCTACTTTCTCAAAGTCAATAGCCTATCTTGAAAATCACTTGGAGAGTTAAGACTCCAATATTGAGGAAACACAATGACTATGGATTTGTTGGAAATATAGATGAAGTAACTAAGAGGGGAGGGGTGAATAAGTTACCACAAAAATAAAACCATAGATCCTTGAGATGTCTTAATATTTAATCACTATTGATACTCGATAGCCACATAGGTAAATGTCGAAACCTTGTAGATGTGTTGTTAACTTATTAAGAATTCAAAGTTATTAACATGTATGAATAAAAGAAATAACATGAACACAAGTGACACTAGATTTAACGTGAAAACCTAATATGGGAAAAAAACACCAAGTAACTAGTCACCAATTTTTCACTCTTCTGAAGTGAGCCCTGTTAGGAGCCAACCCTGTTAAAGGTTACAAATACACACTGTTAGGTGTGACCTTGTTAGAGGATTTAATCACCCTATTAGGAGTGGCCTAGTTAGAGGTCTTTAGAACACTTCAACTGAATTGTCACCTTGTTAGAGGATTTACAAAATGGCTGTTAAACCAACTCTATAAAGAGATTTTGGATTCACTATTACAATGATTAGAAAGAAACAATGAAGTGACCTGAATGATATGCAACTTATCTTTTGCTGATTACAGATCTCTATTATGCTTTACTAGATCCTTACTAATCGAATACAACTTTGCAGCTCCTCCAAGATATCTAATCCTTCATCAAAATTTGCTCAATATTTTCTTATTCTATTCTCATCCATATATTCACTCTCACGCTTGAATTTACAACTTGAACATCTATATATACCTTTCAGATTATCAAGTCAGCTCAAATATAAGTTACAAAAACTAAAAAAATCATTACATCAGTCAGCTATAGTTATTGCACGAAACAATTGAACTTAATATTAAAACAATAAAATCCTTCGCTGGTCAACCCAGTTCAATAACCACTACTCCAAAATGATTTTCTAGTGTTAACCAAGCGCAACTTGGTAAACACTACAAACCCTACAAAAATTCATTGGAGACCGAGTGAACTCGGTAGACATTAACTTTTCTTTGTTAACCTTGGGAGCTCGGTTAACACTAACTTTCTGCTACAAAATCCTTTGATGCCCAAGTGAGCTCGATAGACATTAACTTTTCTTTGTTAACCTTGGGAGCTCGGTTAACACTAACTTTTTGCTACACAATCCTTTAATTCCCAAGTGAGCTCGGTAAGAACTGACTTTGCTGTGTAATGTTTAGGAATGTTCGGTAAACACTATAAATTTCTTTGCTGATCACCTGAGCTTGGTAGACTCTATCTGATGCCTGATATGACATTTGTGTAACATCAAAGACAATACACAATTAACAATTGTATCCAACAATCTCCCTCTTTGGCATTGATGGCAACACAACATGTCATAGCATAATGAAATTTGAAAAAAAATCTTTTTTTTTTTTTAGAACAATTTTCTCTATTAGATAGAAAACTCTCCCTCTTTCAGTAATCTCCCTCTGTAAAGGAATTACATAGCAAACTCTTCCTCTCAAACAAATTTTAGAAAGATATGACAGTAAAACTCTCCCTCTTTGACAACACATGCCAAAGACAACACAACTCAAATGAATTTTAATGTACCTTTAGTATTAATTCATATGCATTATTTCTTGATTATGCTGTATCAACTGATAGATCTTCAACTTGGTATGCATTGATGCATCACTAAAACTTCATTTTAGTGAACTTCAGATAGGGGAGTGACCCCTAACTTACCTCTTAGATACAAGAATGCATCCTTAGGTAATGGCTTTGTGAATATGTCAGCAATTTTTTCCTTTGTATGGACATATTCCAATCTGATCTCCTTATCTTGCACCAATTCTCTGACAAAATGATATTTTATTGCAATGTGCTTGGTTTCAGAATGCATCACTGGATTCTTAGATATGTTGATTGCATTTGTATTATCACAGAACATAACAATTGGTTCTTTGATTTCCACCTTCATGCCTTCCAACAATTGTTTAAACCAAACAATATTAGAATAGTTTACTACTACAACAACATACTCTGCCTCTGCTATAGATTGGGATGTACAATTCTGCTTTTTACTTGTCCAAGCAACCAACCTCTTTCCAAGAAAGAATGCTCCTACACTTGTACTTTTTTTGTCATCAAGGTTTCCTGCCCAATCAGCATCAGTAAACACTATCAAATCCATATTACCTCCAAATTTGTACCATAAACCATAATCTTCAGTTCCTTTCAAATATCTAATTATTCTTTTGATTGCCATCATGTGATTTTCTCTTGGTTTTGCTGAAAATCTTGCTACAATACCAACTGCAAGGGCAATATCTGGCCTAGTATGAACTACATATTGCAACTTTCCAATCATAGATGTATACAATGTTTGATCTACTTCTTTTGATTCATCTTCCTTGGTAAGTTTTAATCCTATACACATAGGAGTCCCAACTGGTTTACAGTCTTCCATACCAAACTTTTTCAATATCTCCTTGATGTGTTTTGATTGAGTGATGTAGATACCATTTTTATTCTGCTGAATTTGAAGACCAACAAAGAATTTGATCTCACCAAACATAGACATTTCAAATTCCTTCTTCATTTGCTCTAAAAATTCTTTGCATTGATCATCATTCCCTGTGAAAATAGTATCATCTACAAATATTTCTGCCAAGACAATCTTATTATCTAGTCCTTCCTTTATATACAAGCTACTGTTATCATTATTTCTTTGAAAACCAATCTAAATAAGATAGTTATGCAATCTTTCATACCATGCTCTAGGGGCTTGTTTCAGACCATACAATGCCTTGTGTAATTTGCAAACCATGTTCTTCTTATTTGGATCAACAAAACCTTCAGGTTGTTCAATGTAAACCTCTTCATCTAGTATACCATTGAGAAATGCTAACTTGACATCCATCTGATAAAATTTGAATCCTTTGTGAGTAGCATATGCAAGTAAGGTTCTGACTCCTTCCAATCTTGCAATAGGAGCAAAAGTTTCTCCATAGTCTATTCCTTCTTCTTGAGCATATCCTTTGCATACTAGTATAGCTTTGTTTCTTGATACCTTACCATCTTCAGTCAACTTGTTTTTGAATGTAACTCAGGTTGTTGTAGCTCGGTTTGAACTTCTTGTAACTCGGTTACTGATGACTTGAGAGTAGAAGATTCCTGATTGATTGGTACTATATCAGGTTCAATGAAAACAAGCCTTCTATAATTTGTTGGTTCCCTTTTGCTTTCTTCTTCAGTCCTTTTTGCAAACTCATCAACTTTCACATGTGCACTTTCTATGACTTTGTAAGTAGACAAGTTCAAACATCTATATGCTTTACTTTTGCAAGAGTGTCCCAAAAATATTCCTTCATCACTTTTCACATCAAATTTGCCTTTTCTAAATTCTTTCAAAATGTAACATTTACTTCCAAATACTTTTAGATAACTTACATTAGGTTTATAGCCACACCATAGCTCATAGGGATTTTTGAATGAGTCCTTTTTAGCTATACTCGATCAAAGTATGAACTGCAGTGCTGATAGCTTCCTTCCAATATTTGATAGCAATGCTCTTTTCAATCATTAAGGTTCTTGCACAATCCATGATAGATTTGTTCCTCCTTTCAGCTATTCCATTTTGCTCAAGAGTTCCAGGGGTTGATACCTATCTTTTGATTCCTCTTTCAATGCAAAAGTTATTGAACTCATGTGAAATGAATTCTCCACCTTTGTCTGACCTCAAGCATTTCAATCTTTTCCTTGTTAAGTCTTGGAATTTCCCTCTTATAAGACATCCTAATCTTTGTCTTAGATCCTTGAAATCTTATCCTGTAAGCACCAAAAGCTCTAATACCAATTGTTGGAAATATAGACGAAGTAATTGAGAGGGGAGGGGTGAATCAGTTACCACAAAAATAAAACCACAGATCCTTGAGATGTCTTAATATTTAATCACTATTGATACTCGATAGCCACATAGATAAATGATGAAACCTTATAGATGTGTTGTTAACTTATTAAGCATTCAAAGTGATTAACATGTATGAATAAAAGAAATAACATGAGCACAAGTGACACCAGATTTAACATGGAAACCCAATATGGGAAAAACCACCAAGTAACTAGTCACCAATTTTTCACTCTTCTGAAGTGAGCCCTGTTAGGAGCCGACCCTGTTAAAGGTTACAAATACACACTATTAGGTGTGTCCTTGTTAGAGGATTTAATCATCCTATTACGAGTGGCTTGGTTAGAGGTCTTTAGAACACTTCAACTGAACTGTCACCTTGTTAGAGGATTTACAAAATGGCTATTAAAAAAACTCTATAAAGAGATTCTGGATTCACTATTACAATGATTAGAAAGCAACAATGAAGTGACCTGAATGATATGCAACTTATCTTTTGCTGATTATAGATCTCTGTTATGCTTTACTAGATCCTTACTGATCGAATACAACTTTGCAGCTCCTCCAGGATATCTAATCCTTCATCAAAATTCGCTCAATATTTTCTTATTCCATCCTCATCCATATATTTAGTCTCATGCTTGAATTAACAACTTGAACATCTATATATACCTTTTAGATTATCAAGTTGGCTCAAATATAAGTTACAAAAATTGAAAAAATCATTACATCAGTCGGCTACATTTATTTCACGAAACAATTGAACTTAATATCAAAACAATAAAATCCTTCGCTGGCCGACCCAGTTCGGTAACCACTGCTCCAGAATGGTTTTCTAGTGTTAACCAAACAAAGCTTGGTAAACACTGCAAACCCTACAAAAATCCTTTGGAGACCGAGTGAACTCGGTAGACATTAACTTTTCTTCATTAACCTTGGGAGCTCAGTTAACACTAACTTTCTGCTACACAATCCTTTGATGCCCGAGTGAGCTCAGTAAGAACTGACTTTACTATGTAATGTTCAAGAGCATTCGGTAGACACTATAAATTGCTTTGCTGATCATCTGAGCTTGGTAGACTCTGTCTGATGCCTGATATGACATTTGTGTAACATCAAAGACAATACACAATTAACAATTTCATCCAACATTTATCTAGAGGGAATCTCATTCTAATTTTTGAGGAAAAATAAAGGCAATTACTCTTGTAGAAGTAGTTATAGAATCAACAATCTTGGTGAAATATTTCTTTGTAATACCTATCGCTCGCCTCCTAGGCCTCCTTGCGAGTCACTCCTCATTTGTCTCCAACCTGCCACTGCAGTGCATTGGTATGTCAATTCCATGTACGCTAGTGCATAACTCCTCATCTATATTGATACGTAGATAGTTATCAAGACTATCCAAGTCTATAATTTTCTACTACTTATCAAATTGATAGATATTATCAAGGGTCAAGCATACTCTTTTACACATGCTAGAATATTTTTCTATAAACATAGCCCTTTGTTAGGCCTTTTTCATTATATCCCTCATCTCCACTAGCATGGGTACAAGAGATGCTAAAGTTAAGAGCATCTCTACATTTGTTAACTTCAAATGAAAGGCTAGATATTTCAAGTTTTTGAGCTTGTCCTTCTTGGAGTTAATGAGTCCAAGCAATGATGGATATTTTGAAAAAAGACAATGGGCTAGTCCATCCAAAGATATCCATCTTGTATCATTATCCTTAAGAAGCTTGTTCCCACCAATTAGTCCATCAGCAAACATTTTAAATTCCCTCAATCATTTAGGACTTCGACAAAAATATTGGAAGACCTCCTTGATTAAAGTTTCAACTTTCTCTACTTGATCATTTGAGCTCACAACTCCAAAAGCTAGATTCATTCTATGGGCCATGCAGTGAAAGCCAATAATGTAGGGTGCAAAATTATTTTTTATCTTTGTGAAAAGACCATTTGTATTACCTTACATCATTGAAACTCCATCAGCTCCAAAACACACAAACTTTTTGGCAATCATCATATTATCCAAACCTCCATATTCAAGTAGATTTTTCTTGAACAATTT
This sequence comes from Cupressus sempervirens, assembly GCA_028749045.1. NCBI lineage: Eukaryota > Viridiplantae > Streptophyta > Pinopsida > Cupressales > Cupressaceae > Cupressus > Cupressus sempervirens. The sequence continues at coordinate 815,144,480 of CM053786.1, forward strand.
ATATATTTTTTGCATTTGCACTTCGCTCCATTTTAGAAATAGATAGTAGTATAAGTTGGCAAACAAGATTGTGTACAGTATAAACATGCATGTAATAAATGGAATGCAATAAATGGAATGTTGCGAAAGTACCAAAATTTGTAAATTTGATTTTTTGTAGTATCATGAATCTCCTTTGTTCCAACTCATGCTCTCAAGGGAGGGTTTTGCACCAGGCGTAGTGCATGACAAAAAAACTATCCAATTTCAATCTCCACACTCTAGGACCGAAGGTAATAGTGCCACTAACACTAGCACTAGCACTTGCACTAGAATGAAAGGGAGGCCTTATTGAGCCCTTTCCAACATAGCATGCAGATGTAGATGTAGATGCAAGTGTATGGGAGCCAATAGCATTTAACTCTTTCAATTGCCTATTACTTAAATTTTTTTTCGTTTGTGTTTTTAACTAGACAACAATTTTTTTTGACTTGACAATTTTTTTTAACATATCTCAATATCATTACCATGTATGGAAGTAATATGATATTTGAGTTTGTTAATGCCACCAAAATTCATTTCTTTAAAAAAAAAATATTTATTTGATTTTTTGTTTGTATGAAAAATCCTCGGTATATTTCTATGCCTTATCCTTTTTAGGCATTGTGAAAAATGAATATTATTAAAATGTTAAAGCTGCTGCAATAAGAAAAATTTAAAAAGCTATAAAATATAAACTAATTGAAAAATCTAGCAACCCCTACATTTTTTTGAGGGAAAAACAAAAGTAAATACATGCTTACAATTTTTCTCTAAAAAGTTGCAAGGTTTGCACTCTGCTAATATTCTACTTCTCTCATTCAAGTATGCAATTAAATTAAAAACATTTAAGATTTAGAAAGTTAACCTAAAAATTTAACAGCAATTGAAAAATCCATTAATATACCAAAAAAATCCAAGAAAATCTACAAAGTTCAACACAGACCTTTTTCAAATGAGTTAAGAAATATTGATATGGACTCCTTGATGCTCTCAATGCAAGCCTATGGGCTCCCTAAAGTGATTTGTGGTCTCCTCAATGCTCTTGTTCCTTGCTGGTTGCAAACCTATGATCTCTTATTTTCCTTCCTCTCTCACACTTCTCACAACTAGCAATTAGAAAACCTTTTAGGGTCAAATGAAAAAGAAATACAAATAAAAGGTGGCAAAAATAATTTATTTGTTATGTTTCATGCATGCCAAATTTCTTGTTTTGACATAAATTGCTGACTCATGAAGTTATGCCCAAAAATTGTCGAGGTGAGTTGTTGAGTCAACAAAACTCAGCCAACTTGGTTCAACTTGCCAATTCAACAAACCCGTTTGACCTACGACAAGTTCGAGATCTCTACATAAAACTCTACAAATGATGAAATCTTCAGCAAAATAATATACTAACAGTGTACCAACAATATATAATGCTTCAAATGATGAAATCTTCAACAATCACCTCACTAACATCATACTAGCAATGTATGACCCTCCAAATGACAAATATTCAACAAACAATTGTAGCCACACATTAGCAGCAACATACAAACTTGAAATTGTCTTCAAATCTTTAACAAATTAGTATATTTATAATTCTTAGATGGAATCATAGAGAATGGGAAACTAAGTTTTTTGTCCTTGATCCAATATGATGAATTTCAAGAAGGTTCTCCTCTAGAATTCAATCATACCAATGGTTTTTGATGTTTTTCCTTGGATGCTTAGATTGAACAACTACTCAAATCTGAAAGTAGCATGTGTTGAATAGGCCGAATAATTGAGAGGTGGGTGAATTAGTTATTCCCACACAAATTATAAAGCTTCTTCTCTACAAACTCTCTCTCCCTTGAGGTATGCTTTGGATCAGTTTATCACTTCCTTTTTCTTGCCAATGTCCCTTTCCCAGAGTTGGAAGTGATGACCTCACCTTCCCACCTCCAACCACACCAGGCGTCTAAGGCCTTGAGTGGGTACACATGATGATGTCACTCTACTTCTAGTGGTACTCTATGGCTGTCCATGACCCCTTAGGGGTCCTTCCTTGCCCTGGACCCTATCCTGTGGTGCTGAATTTTTTCCTACTTAGGAAGTTTCCTTAGTCCTTTTGGGTGGTCTGTTGTTGCTTTACTTTTTGTTTCTTCTCAGACACTATTCGATGCTCCTACTGGTTGTTGTTGCCTTTGTTATATGCTTTTAGTCCCTTAGATCCTTTGTGGTATCTTGTTTGACATTAATAAATTTATCTTGTTTTATCTTATCTTTTATCATTGTTGGTAACTTATAAACAACATCAACAAATTTTGATTCATTGGTTAAGCACATCAAACATTAACAAAAAATGTAAACATGGAAAGTCATAGAAACGCCAACAACTAGAACATCAAGATTTACGCGAAAATCAAAATTGGGTAAAACTATAGAGAGGCTAATTCTCATGAAATGAACACCTATTAGAGTGATGCATGTGAAGGTGACACATGTTAAGGTGATGTTTACAAGAGGCTCCCTACCTTCAGTGTTCACTAAAATTTGGGTTACTGTAGGTATGCTCATTGCTGATGTTGCTAACTACCTAGAAGTATAATGAAGGCTCGCTGCCAATACAATTAGGCTTCTAGCCAGAATATAAGTAATGAAATTTGAATCTACTACTAAACACAGTCAATGATTCTCCACAACATAGTTTGTCGTTACTTGCACCAACTCCTTGTTACTATCACAACAGATTTGCACTTACATTGAATATACCTTGTATACATGCATCTTGTATACTCTCTAACTAAAATCTTCACTCTTCTTATAGTGCTTGTTGCCCTTGAATTTGTCAGTTAGAATATATTTGAAAATAGGTCAGAGTGAGACATTTTTATGTTGGAGAAGGAATGAAATGTGGACTACCATCACAAAGAACTTTGGTGCCAACAGTCATGATCAACACATTATGTAGTAGCTTCTAGGACTGAAACATAAATAACATGCTTCTCTTTGGATCAACCAAAAATATGATCCACCACATGTTGCATGCGTAGATCCACAAAACGTTAAGTAGTTCGACCATTGAGACATAAAAGTTTAAAGCATTAGAGTGCATCAATTAGCGAAGACATCAACCAATACACAAGCTATTAGTGCCCATCCATTGGTAGACATTGACCAGTTCACAACCAATACACCAAATCTATCAGTGCACATCAACCGATACAAAGCTGGCACCCCAAGAGTTTGGAATAGTGTTAACATCAATGACAACCATGAATGACAACAACATGGATAACATCAACCTCACCTTCTAGTAGTATGCAATTGATAGCTTGAACAATTCTCAAATGAAGATAGGTGCCTCCTTGATATATCATTTCAAATTGGGCCCTTTGATTCGAAATTTCCATCTAAATATTTAGTAGCCAAACTACTTTTAATTTAATCTATTAATTAATTAAATTTTTTTTTTGAAAATTACTTTTTATTTACATATTTCTACAATTTTATGTGTTGTCCACAAGATTTTCATTTAAATCTGGATATTTATATTCAACATTGCAGCCAAGTAGGGATGTTGAATCTCCAATTTTTCACAATGGTTTGACATATAGCAGATGCCAAAACAGATCTACTTCTTGTGCTAAAGTTCAAAATTTATTAAGGAATGCTTAGGCTGTAAGGAACTGCCACCAAATAGCAAGTAAATACTTCTCTTCCAAGGGGCTTAGCATGTAAATGCCACTTTTTTGGAGGCAATTCTAATTGCATTTTAGAGGATGGATGTTAAGAGTAAATTAAAATTGTCTCATCATTCCAATTGAGTTACAAATATTTGGTATGCTTTAATAACACATTTCTGCTATGTAAATAATTTTAGGAATAGGTGGATACTTGATGGGTTGTGCTGCCACATATATCACTGAATTTGAGTTCAATTTCATTCTTGGTTTTTAGATTATACTTGTATTTTATTACACTAAAAGACATTCTGCATATGGGAGCATTCTTGTATTGATCCATTTCTTGCACAGGGCTTTTTTTGTCAATTGTGGGACTTAGCACTTAATTCTCACATGAGATGAACACATAATGGTTGATGAATTCAGGAGAGCTCCGCTAATTTTGGAGTAGCCTGCTACCTAAAACTTGAGATATGTTGCAGCTGATAACTATATCTGACTGGATAACTACTTGAGGGCAGCAAACCACTACAAAGAAAGTAATTTTAATAAAAACATCTGAACTATGTTTACAGATGTTTTCGGAGATTCAGTCACTTGCCTGAACCATTGTCAAATTTTTAAAAAATAAAAAATAGTGCACAGGCAAAGTACCTTACCTTGTTGAGTAGTTTCAATGGGCCCACAAAAACTCCATGTTGAATCCTTCTTGTTGTTGCACTCTCAAATGAACCGGCTTTAGTCTGAAAACAAAGTTACAGATGCAATCAAGCAAAATACACCCTTGCTGCATGTTGACTGAAATGTGGCTTTCAACCACATGAAATGAAAATATAAAATTCATTTAATACTGAGATTAAATCGTGATTAAACCCTGCTGAAAAGGAAAATGTGTTGGCAGGTGAAAATTATGTTGAGAATTGGTCAAACCTGTGTCCACATCGAGAATTGGTCAAACCTATGTGTAATGATTTAATGGTGATTTTATTGCGATTAATCTGTAAAGAATGGGTCAAACTTGCGTCAACAAGTTATTGGAAAATTACAATTTTATGTTGAGAAGAATCAGGACCATTGGCGATTTCGGAAAATGTCGTGCTTTCCCAGATTTATGCTTCTTTTGACTTTTTTATTTTATATCTTCGTACCATGCTTTCCAAACAAGCCGTAAAAGAACACATAACACCTTATGCATGCTATCAGATTTCATAGTCTTCTTGCAATTTTTTGGTATAAGTTACTGTGTCGATTTCAAACACCAATGGAACCCTCTTAAATTTTAGCAATAGCTACATTTGAGAGGAGCAAGATACTTTTAAACACTTCCTCCCAAAGTGTAGATGATACTCAAAAGGACATGACAGTGTTGAACCCAGTAACTTTCTTGCGAGGCTGTTCCAAACAGGCACTCTTAGATATACTTGATTGCTTTCAAACTTGGGAAGAACCTTTCCATTAATCTCGTGATGGTATGTTTCAATGAATATCTTGCACTGCCTACATGGATCTCATATAATATGAGAGTGGACGGCATTTCTAGGTTTTCCTTACTATACTTAAGTACTTTAAAACTCGGGAAGAACCTTTCCTTTAATCTGATGATGGTATGTTTCAATAAATATGTTGCATTGCCTCCACAGATCTCATGTAATATGAGAAGGGATGGTTTTTCTAGGTTTTCATTACAATAATATCATAAGAAGCTGACTTGATGTTGTATTTGGACTGGAATTGAACTTTTAGGTCTTCAATTCAGTAAGCATTTTTCTTACATGCAGAATACATATGTCAATCTTCAGAATGGTTACGAATTTTCTCAATTTTATACTAAGTTGGTTACTTGGATTACTAGAGAAGGTTGAGCATAGATAGGGCCCTTTGGATCTCCTTGTCATCATTTGTGTCCAGCTCTTTCCAGGACCTAGTGTTTGTAATTCAATTGACAATTTTAATATTAGTCTAAGTTACTGGTTCGAATCTGGATGCAGATGTAGATATGAGAACCCAGTATGTGGATATGTGGATTTTGTTTTGGAGGTTTTGGACAAACTTGGGTGTGTGCGTGCGTGTGCGTGTGTGTATCCAACACATAGAAATAAATCATTTGACAGTATGATACTACATCATTGATCAATGCCAAATGTCAAAGATAAACAATAAATGCCAATCATTTGGTAGAATGATACTTTAGTTTCAGGAGCCAAGTTAAATGCATCAGTGCTTGTGACAACTATAGCTTTGACTATTGTGAATAACTCTCCATGACTATGTTACCAAATTCTTCCCCTGCAACCCTAAAGTCTGGTCCTTATGATATTCTTACAAAAGTTTGCTGCAGGCCTTCAAAGTCTGTGCAAATTCTATTAGATGAAGCCAACACAAATTTTGCCATTTTTATGGCAAATCTGCAAATCTGCAGAAGGACCCAAATTTGGTCAAAAAATGGATTTTGTTTTTGACCCTTTTAAAGTTTGTTTTGTCTATTTTAGTTCATCTAACCCTCCAACCCTAAATAGACCAGTAAAAAGGCCAAAAAGGTAAAACCTATGTCATTTCAACTAAAACATTAATATAAATGGTTGTGCATTTTGCTATGTTGCTTTACTTAGTTAACTATCAGCATAGTGGTGTATAAATTTATTTGTTGCTGTATATACACATAATTTACATGTGTTTGTATGGACGGACCCTAAACAAATTTGAATCCATAGCCCCCCCAAAAATAAATAAATAAAAATATTGTATGAATTTTAAACTAGCAATTTAGCTCTATAATAATATCATTATTGTGAATGATTTTCTACCAGAACTATGTTGCTATCAGAAATTATTTTCCAACATGTGTGACTGCTATGAATGATTTTTCACAGCTACATGCAACTAGTTCAACTGGTGTACTGCAGCTCTATGTAATTGTTGCAAATGAATTTCCACAAAAACTGATTAACTGGTGGGAGTTACTCCTTGCAGCAACTATGTAACTGTTTAAATTCTTTAGCAACAACTATGTTGTGGAATCACTTCATGTATTGTTGCTATGAGACAGAGGATGTCATGAAACATCTTTCTACAACAACTATTTTTGTTACCATAAAATTACTTCTGCAATACATCAAGGCCATTATAAAATAACTTCAGCAAAAACAATGTTGTTACTACAGTACAATTTCTGGAACACTGCAAAGCTACTGCAGAACAAATTCTTCAGCAACAAGAGACTGTTGTATAACAACTTCCAACCCTAACCACATTTACACTGTCTGCATCCGTCTTCCAACTTCCTACTGCCAACCCTAGCCACCTTTACACCTGTAGATGCACACGAATTTGCTCGACTGTGCATCCAGACCAGAGAGTTGTGCGAGTAGTCCAAGTCGCTGAGTTGAGCAGACCTTGCTGATTTTTTATGACTCAATCTAGGTCATGGAATATGATATATAATTTCACATGCATGTACGCACACACAAAATTATCAAAGTACATAATTTCAAAGGTTTTTCTCATTTTTCAGTTTTAGATTTTCTATATGTTTGTATTTGTAATAATAATATATGATAAATGTTTAGATGCATCACAGAGAAGGCAGACTATAAACATGAACAAGAAGATCATAAATCATATAACAATGACATTTTGCAAATGATAAAAGTTTTACTTGAACAGTGATAAAGTTTACTGTTAAGTTTCAAACTGATTACATATTGAATTAAGCTTGATAAACAACAATCTGATACACAAACCAAAAAAAAAAAAATTTCAGAAATCTTAATCAATATCCTTAGCTATGATGCTTTCCACTGAGTCCCAGTACTTGGGATATGAGTATCCAGTACTTGGGTACGTGGGTATGCATACTAAGGGTGTGGGTGCACGTACCCATGTAACCTAGTTTTTTATCCTCAGCTTGAATTTTGATTGGGTGTTCTATTTTTTAGCTTTATTCATTTCTTTCATGTTTTTACTTTCTTTCTCATTTTTTCTTTAATTGTGTTATGATTGACTTATTATTTTTGATTTAGAGATATGACATTTATTATCTTTCTTCTGTTTCTACATTTGCTGGTTTTTCATTTCTTTACTGGGTTGGTCTCTCTACCTTTGCCTGTCCTTTTTGGATTGCTCCATGCTTGAGTTAATGTATACATTGTAAATACTAGTCGAATTTGCAAGCTAGTGTATTACAATGTCCAATGAATTTTACATGTCCCTGTTTACCACTTTTAAAATGAACCCTGTATTTTATGCTAATGCTTGCTGATAGGAATATGCAGTCTCTAATGAATCTTATGTTGTGTTGAAGAATGCTGATGTTTATTATTTTTATTATTCTTTACTGCTAATGTCAGTTCTGTATGTAGGTCATGTTTTACTCCCTTGCTGTCATTACATATGGCACTGCAGTTCCATCTGGGCAATTTGTTTTGGGGATAATGATAGGATCCACTTATGGACGACTTGTAGGGATGTTTGTTGTCAGCTTTTATAGCTCAATGTCGATGAAGGAACGTAAGTTTCTGTTTAATTATCTTTCTTTTTATCTAAGCAAAATTATCACATTTATGGAAAATTGTTGTGAAACTGTTACAAAGACACTGCTTGAGTTATATCTACTGTATTGGTTATTGGCTTTTATTTCAGCAGAGATGATATAGACTTAAACCTGACCTTAATGATTTAAACTATACAAATAGAATGTCAAGTAGAGCACGTAGAAGATATAGCCTTTGTACTATGCATCAATTTGAAAGAAATGTAGAACTTTTTCTTAACTTCGCATTAGCAATAGCGTAAAATACTAAATTGAAGCCAGACAATATGATTGTTCGAATTGGTCTATGTTTACCATATATGTATTTGGAGAGTTTCTTTCCAGGTATGCATTACTTGGAGCTGCATCTTTTCTTGGAGGTTCTATGAGAATGACTGTATCTCTTTGTGTCATAATGGTTGAGATTACAAACAATCTTAAGCTTTTACCCTTGATCATGCTAGTTCTTCTCATATCTAAGGTCTGTTTTCATTATGAACATGATGGTATTTGAGCAGATAGCTTTTACCTTTCACGTATCATCCAGTCAAATTACAAGGATTAATATATTCGTTAGCCCAGGCTGTTGGTGATGTTCTTAATGAGGGGTTTTGTGAAGAGCAAGCTCGTCTGAGAGGAATTTTACTCCTTGAATCGAGACCTAAACCATACATACATAAAATGACTGCAAAAGAAGTGTGCGGAAATCAAAAGGTTTTGCATGTTGCTTTATGTTATTCAGTTTGTAATAAGTACAGAAAACCACAGCAGGAAGATTGATCAAAGATTCAAATGTCCCTTTTGAAGGTCCAATTCTTCCCACGTGTTGTTAAAGTTGCAGATATTGTGACGATGTTACAAAGCAATAATCACAATGGACTTCCTGTAAGTTTATCAGATTGTTCTGTTCTAGTGATATGCTTTGGTTCTTTCTTAGGATTCCCTTGAGCTTGTTTTATGATATATCATCTGCTTATTTTGTGATATTAATATATCATCTGTTATACTTCTAGGTGATTGATCGTCGAAAAAATGGGGAAACAGCTGTCCTTGGACTCATCCTGCGAAGGTATGAGATGCTCTTATCTGCAGTAGTCTTTGTTCTTTTAAAATGGAACTGGATATCATCATTTATATGTCATCATCTCTAAGACTGAACTACTATTTTGTGAGCCTTTAATTTTGCCCTGTTCATTTTACTATTCTATAAGGCAGTCACTTGTTGGTGCTTCTACGATCCAAAGCAGATTTTCAGCATATTCCTGTCCCCGTGGCATAAGGGGATCGCTTCAAACAAGGTCTCTTTTTTTGTTCTGTTGTGAAATTTTAGAAGATTTTGTTGTATATTACCTTGAAATTGTTAGTCAATAAATTTTTCAATTTGACACTCCAACACATAACCACACAGATACAGTGTAACTGATTTTGCGAAACCTGCATCAAGTAAACGTTTGAGGGTAGAGGATATTCATCTTACTCACGATGAAATGGAAATGTATATAGATCTTGAACCATTTGTAAATCCCTCACCTTATATTGTACCAGAAGACATGTCTTTGACCAAGGTAAATGTTTCCACACTTCAGACATGTTTCAATATTTGGAAATATATTTCATATTTTACCGGCTAATGTCCTGGAATCATAGGATATGTTTAACAAAAGTTTTCCAAGGTAAATTAGATTTTTGAAAGTGTGTAAGTTGGAGCATATGTTTCTGTGTCATTAGGTATACAATCTTTTCCGACAGCTTGGGTTAAGGCACATCTTTGTCATTCCACGTCCATCTCGGGTTATTGGTGTCATAACTCGAAAAGATTTGTTGCTAGAGGTATGACGCAAGTCTCATTTTGCTTTCTGTACTGTTTTGTAGTCAAAATCTAAAATCAGGGAAAGCAATATCTTCTACCTCAGGCAAGCTCTGTTTTCATATTCTTTCAGTGTTTTTTTGCATGCATTAACCGTTTAAATTTGGAAAGTGTAGGAAAATGAAGATAATGATGCTATGGAGCTCTCTGCAGTTAGTGTAAGGTATTGACTCTTTGATGCAGCCATACCTCTGTAATAAACTAGTATTCGATAATTGTGTTTTGAGTTCCAAAAACCTAGAAAATAACTATCCAGTGTTTTGTGCCAAATAAATTATTTGAATTCCCAAGGTGTGCCTTCAAATTAAGTTTTAGATACATAATGGAGTAATTTCTTTGTTCATTTAGTGAGTGTTTCAGGTTTTCTTTTCCTTTTTAATTGGACTAGCAATGTGGGGTTTGAAATAATGTGACGAGCCGAGGAATTGCACAAGCATATTTCAGTGTTTTACCGGAGCATAGATGTTATCATTTGTGATGGATTTTTTTATATATTTTGTATAACTGACCATTGAAATGAGTGCTGCTAAATTATACATTAGAATTTTTATTATAATTGAGCTTCCTTTTCTTGTGATTGAGCTTTAGTTTAGGTTTTGTTTACTAGTGCATCAAGATTGATGTTTTAATGATTGTATGCAAAATTCAAATATAATGAACTTCCAATCATCCTTAATTCTTATGTCTATATAAGAATTTATTGAGATGAGTAGTGGAATGAAGACATCCTTAACACATAAAGTTTATTATGGTTTACATGTCTAGGCAAGCTCTTAAACAAACCTTGAAATAATATTGCATTTTAGGTTTGCAAGATGGCATCATATTGACATAGTTTATATATTAATGGTGCTACAAAAAAAAATTGAGACTAGATTTTGGTGACAAGTTTTGTCAAATGACTAATTGAAACTACAATAGTGAAAAATCTTGTACAAAGTCAATGCAAATTTGTAATTTTCTTGTATATCCAAGATGACCACAAAAGAATCTTATGTAGATGTATTAACTAGGAATAACAATAAAATTAACAAACCAAATAGACATAGGATTTTCGTGGAGAAACTCTTTTAATTAAAAAATTCCAACAAAGAAAAAGGACATGTACATGATACAATAACAACATACTAATACCCAACACTCTGGTGGCACCTTTACATCTGTAAACAATGATCATTCAACTACTATCTCATATCTCCAAGCTATAGTTGAAAACAGGTAGAAACTGTGAACAGTTTCACCAAACCAATAGATACCTTATTCATGATGTCATGCAAAATCCCCAAATCATCTTCCAAGAATAATTAATCAAATTAATGACTTCACATGGGTGTCACATGGGCTCCATTAATGTGTGCCCAAATACTAAATAGCTACCATGACTTCAAAGGAATCTTTGACCAATAACTCCCTAATGGCTCACATCTTTAAATCTAGTGCTCCATTTTGGAGTTCACTAACTCATGTGGGTTGTGTCCATCATGAAAAGAACATCCACTTTTTTTTTTAGCACCCCTTGGAATGGAAAAATACTTTAAATGACCTCAAAGTTAACTATAAGTGACATAATTCTACTATACCTCCATCATGAATGCCTACGACGACAAATGCCAAGAGTCTAGGAAATAAATTACAAGTCGTTTCTCTAGTTACACCTTAGGCATCCCAATACACCTTCCAAAATTGTTTGAGACACATAAAATATACATAGGATTGCAAGATAATGGCATCTCAATCCTAGCATGCATTGTTGTTTATTGTAATTTGGCAAGAGGAGGGGTCTCTTGCTATATATAATCTTGTTAATGAAACATTTTTTATTACCCTGGCTATGAATGCCATGAAGTGGAGATGCCCATGTGGTGGTTTATAGTTCCCAAGGATGGAGAATTCAATTGGAGGATAGGATGGTGAGATGCTTCTTCACATTGCATTATACTATCTAATCTTAATGAGAATGGATGATGGTTTGTGATTATGGCATCAATGAGAGGGTTTTCATTAGTGGCAAATATGCAAATTCTGCTAGTCGGCAGACATGGATTTGGCAAATGAAAACTGGATATAGGGTTGGCCATGTCATCAGATTTTTCCACTTATTGGATCCAAGACCTAGGTGGATTGCCAATTTGTTTATACATTATTAGGTTGCACCCCAACACAGTCGCCAATGGATTCTATTATTAGGATAGGCTTAAGTCTAACAATTTTGCCATGATTTTCAAGCGTCTCTTATTGGACACACTTAATTCGCCCATGGTATTATAAATAAATTTTGTAAGAGGTAGCCAATTTGTCTATCATTTGTCAAAATGTGTATTTTAAATCCTGATCATTTCACCTCCTCTTTTAATTGTAGAAAATGATTGCATGTACCATAGTCACCTCAAAAATTACATAAGATGTGTCATGATTACATGGGCTTCACCAAATATTTGTATATCATATAAGATTCCCACGGAATTTGCCAAATAAATGTCCAAGGAGCTTAGAAGCCTTATAAATACATTCATAACCAACTTCAGTTTACACAATTTGTTTGATCCTAATCTTTGAAATACAATCGACAATGAAGAAGTCTGAAGAGAGCTACATTATAGGTAAGTGCTACTGATTAATGAGAATTTTTCAATTTTTAGTTCATTCTTATTGAGTGGGGAATCGAGACAAATTAGCAATATGGTGGGTACTAGCCGAGAGAGGTTGAACATGATTATATAATTATAATGCTTTTGTAGGGCTGAAGAATCAAATTAGTTATTATTAGCTCTAGTTAGTAGTGCATACTACAGTCTATGTCCTTACTTCCTCATCAGTAAGTTCAATCTTTTTTTGGTAGCTTTTATTTGGTTGAACATGTCAAACATGAAGAAGGGTAGGACTCCTGAATGTGGGGAAAGCCAAGAGAGGCATGCCAAAAGGAAAGCTTATCATTGTACTTTGGTGGTGAATATCAACAAGTTTCATCATTACAATTTAGTGAAGAAGGCACATCATCACAACATCAACCATAGTTACAAGATTCACAACCCGCAAGGCAAATTGAAGAAGTAGGCAAGCCTAATATTTTAGATGAAGATGGACTTGAAGATGTTTTACAAGTACAAGAAGATACCCAAAGTAGCCACAATGATATAATGGATCTAGAGTTGCGTGAGAATGTTGCAGATTTAGATGATAATACTACATGGAAAGGGAAAACAAAAGCCAATTTCAAAAATGATTGTAGGTGGGATCTGTTGAGGAATTTTCAATTAGATTGGGCCTCAAAGGATGCATTCATAGAACTAATGGCCAATTTGATTGAAGGTGAACCTTTGATAGATTGTAGATGCAAGATAAATAAGAAGGAAAAGACGTTACAGTTAAAATTTGACGCCATAGAAAAGCATATTGATAAAGTTTAAAAAAGAGAAAAGATGGAGTTGAAAAACTAGTGGTGGTTTGGAAAATGACAAATAAATGCCAACATGTTAAAAATGCTGAAATATATAATTATCAAGAGAAAATACAGACAAAGCCTGTTGAAGTTAAAGGTTCTATTGAATATTATCTTGGAACAAATGGGAAAAGATGTTAAGTGTTGTCTTTTATATTTTGAAAAGAGGGCATCTTATGATAGACTACCCATCAATGAGTACTTTGTTGAACTTTTTGAAAGTCCCTAACTATTGCAATAGTCATTGGTCATTGAACAACAGATGGGAATGAGCAAGTTGTCTTGTTGAGGTTGAAAAAGAAGATGTAAATGCAAAAATAAAAGTGTTAACTTTTATTGCAATGTCATTAGATGAAGTTATAATAGTTGATAATACTTCTTGGATATGCATGCATGTTTATACTATACACAATCTTGTCTTCCAACCTCTACTACTATGTATTTCTAAAATGGAGCAAAGTGCAAATGATATATATATATATATATATATATGAATTGTTCAAGAAAAATCTAATTGAATATAGAGGTTTGGATAATATGACAATTGCCAAAAAGTTGGTGTGTGTTGGAGCTGATAGAGTTTCAATAATGTAAAGTAATACAAACAGTCCTTGCAAAAAGAGAAAAAAATAATTTTGCACCCTACATTATTGCCATTCACTACATGACCCATAGAATGAATCTAGCTTTTGCAGTTGTGAGCACAAACACTCAAGCATAGAAATTTGAAACTTTAATCAAGGAGGTCTTCCAATATTTCTATCAAAGTCCTAAATGATTGAGGGAATTTGAAGTGTTTTTTGATGGACTAACTAGTAAGAGCAAGCTTCTTAAGGATAATGATACAAGATGGATCTCTTTGGATGAACCAGCCATCGTCTTTTTCCAGAATATCCCTCATTGCTTGGACTCATTAACTCCAAGAACGACAAGTTGAAAAACCTAAAATATCTAGTGTTTCATTCAAAGTTAACAGATGTAGAGATGCTCTTAACTTTAGCATCTCTTCTACCCATGCTAAAGGAGATGAGGGATATAATGAAAAATTCCCAGCCAAGGGCTATGTTTATAGCAAAATATTCTAGCATGTGTAAAAGAACATGCTTGACCCTTGATAATATCTACCAATCCAATAGAAAATTATTTGATATGAAATTTGATAAGTGGCAAAAAATCACAGACTTGGATAGTCCTAATAACTATCTACATATCAATGCAGATGGGTTGTTATGTGCCAATATACATGGACTTGACATACCAATGCACTGCAGTGGTAGGTTGGAGACAAACAAGGAGTGACTAGCAAGTAGGCTCGAGAGCTGAGCGACAAGTATTACAAAGAAATATTTCACCAAGATCATTAATTTTGTAACTACTTCTGCAAAAGTAATTGCCTTTGATTTTTCCTCAAAAATTAGAATGAGATTCCCTCAAGATAAACTACTTGAATCCATGGCTATTGTGTTTCCTCAATATTGGAGTTTTAACTCTCCAAGTCATTTTCAAAATAGGCTATTGACTTTGATAAACTAGATTTGCAAAACTGAAGTAATCAATGGAGTAACTATAAATGAAATTCTAGATGAATCTGTTTTGAGAGAGCAATTAGTTCATTTTTCACACACAATGAGGGAATAATATAATTCTATGGAGAACCCCCATGAACAGGGGTTGAGAACAAGGCTTTGGGATCAGAGAAAAATGTTGAGGGATTTGATATTGAAATATTTCTAGATTACAAAATCATTTCTCACCATGATATTGGGTTTGGCGGAGGATGACAAAGTTTTTGATGCTTTGAGGTTCATAAAGTGAAATATAAGAAACAATTTAGATAAGAATTTGGATACTTCCTTGAGGATGTACAATTCTAGGTATGATGTCCACACTTTTCCTTACAACGAGGCAGTCAAAATATGGAGAAAGAAATGTCAAAGAAGAGGGATGGGCAATATCTATAACCAAAGTGGGATTGGTAGTGCCAAGAAAAATGCTACTAGTACTAACTCATGTACTGTGCTAGTAGTGGTAGTGCAAGTGGATGAATTGGTAGTGCTATTGATGAGCTTGAGATGCAAACTCTAGAAGTGGATGGACTAGTGTGATGGTCTCTGGTTTTCTTTTCTGGTTGTGTAATTCTCTAATTTGTGCTAACAATTCCTAAATTGAAATATTGCTTTCAGTGGTGCATTTCTCCATCTCTATTGTAATCACTTCCCAAGAGTCCATGTTTCTAAATCTTTCAATCAATGGGATGCTCTCATGTACATGCTTGGTTGATTTGTACCCATACTGTACAAGCTTTGAGCCAATTATGTTCACTAGATCATACTGCCAGTAAGCATCAACATCAAAATTAAACATTGTTAAAAACCCATGTGCCACTTGGAATGCTGATCTGTCAAATGTGAACCCTCCACATGAGAAAGGAAAGGAAAAAATATGACTTTTATTTTTCTAAACATGAAATAGTACATTTGCACTCTCTATCTGCCATATATATTACAATGCAAAAACCCTCTATGTTACATGTATTGGAAGTATGAAGGGTTTTGTCATTGAACTGTAAAACCTTAACACAATGTAGTCTTCCATGAAGTACCTATTAGCCAATTGTATTTGACTTCCTAGTTGAATACAATTTGTACAAGACTCAAACAATGTAGTCATTGAAGTATCTATAATTATATGACACACAGATGCCAAGAAGAAGTTAACAAAATCCTTGCAGTTCCTTCTGCTATCACTCTTCCTTATAGAAGGTGACCATTGGTATACTTGATCTTGAACATTAGGCTAGTTACTTTGAAATATTTGATGATGCTTTGATAGTAGAAGATAGCACAAGTAGGTTTCAAATCTAAATGTCTTTTGGGAACCACTTTTGATCATTAACAATTATTCTTGCATGCTATGAAAAATGTGCATAATAAAATTATATTGTACTGGTACTACTTGACAATGAATATTGCAGATCATTTCTAGAATGCTAACATACACTTCCTTGTTACTTTTTGACCCCAAAAAAAAAGATAGGAGGGATATAGTATCCTAAACCCATTGCAAAAAAATAAAATTTTGGAGGCTAATGATCACTTTGAACATTGGATGTGGATAACTTTAGTCCTCTAACAGAGGAATCTTTTTTATTTATTGGTAATCCCTCATTTGACTCTACTAGGCTTTCCATGTCAATGTGCACATTTGAGTTTTATGCTACCCATGTTACTCTTAATAGATTAACAAATTTTAGTCTTTGTTATGGACAAAACTACCTCTTGAGTATTTTTATTAACAATTGCCTTTGTATTTTCATCATTTTTTTCAACACAGAGCATGACAAGTTTTGGATAGGAGAATACTAGAGGAAATGCCAAATGGGCTATTCCAGTAGGCCACTTTCCCAATTTATAAGTTATGGTCCCTACAATGGCATTATACTTAGAATACTTTTTATCCTTTTTTGGATCTATCCACTTATTTTCAAGTGAAAACTGAATTTCCATGATATTTTTCCCATATATAATAAGATCATAAATATCATGAAATTCATTAGTGAAACCTTATGTTTTAAGCAGTTCAAAGAAGTCTGTCGAATCTTTGTGTCTCCCATGTTTCTCTATCGCACTCTTTGTGTTTCTTTTTGTCATTGTGAATTGGTTGTAAAATTTGAATAATTTTTCATAGTTGCAAAATAGAATTTACAAGGGTAATTAAAATTAAACCCCAACTCTTTTTGGCTTTTACAAATTTAAAGTAGATTAAGTAATTTTATATTTACTTTGAAAATTAGCTAGAATTCTAGAATTTAACCAATAACTATTCACTACTAATGATTTACGCTTACAAAGTTACATGCATGCTTCAAAATTAAACCCTAAATTCTACAATCTACAGTTATAGTATAGTGATTTGTAAACAATTTAGTCCTCGGGATCTTACTTGAAAACTAAATTTGAGAAGAGAACTAAAAGACTGAAAGTGATGAAAGAGCTGACAAACTATGTTGCATTCCTCAACCAAGAAGCCTTTCTACTATTCAAATTCTAAAATATTGTTGCTACAAGTTTAGAACTACAAAACTATTATTGATCAATGAAAAAAAAAGTGAAAACAACCTTACACAAAGACATAATTTTTTGTATGTGACACATACTAGGTATTTATTTCTATTAGCATGTACATTCTTGATTATGGATACTACAACCAAGAGTTGAACCTCGTACTCGTAGTCATTGATTAAAACACAACACATAATGATCTGATAGAATGGACATGTGCCATCATTATGAGGAAGTTGTTGTAAATGTGGTGTTCATTTCCCTTTCGGCCCAAAATACACCTCATGTTGCTCATCTTTTGTGATCTAACAGTTGATGTAAAGCTACGATGATTTTAATCCCTATTGCCTTGCAATGACATGTCTAACAGTCCATGCGTCATTATTGCAGGAGCCTTTGGTAATGTTATGTCCCTGTTTCCCCTTCCTACCTGAAACCTACTTGATACAAAAGTGGGCCACTATAAAAATTAAGTTATATTGTTGGGGTGGTGGTGATAGTTTGATATTTGTTTCATAGATCTTGATAGTTTGGCCTTTACAAATTTAAAGTAAATTAAGTAATTTTATAATTTACTTTGCAAATTAGCTAGAATTCTAGAATTTAACTAGTAACTATTCACTACTAACATTTTAGGCTTATAGAGTTACATGCACGATTCAAAAACCCATAATTATAGTGATTTGTAAACCATTTAGTCCTTGGGATCTTACCTAGAAATTATCCTTTTATTAATATCAGAATATTTCCATACAACCCTGTTCAAAGTGCGAGCACAGTGGAAAAAAGAATGGGGTAAAGAAAACCCCGGTATAGTCCAAGATTGAAGTCCTATATAAATACATTTGCTCTAAATGGGACTTGAAGAGGGCATCCCCTCTTTTACAAGAAATGTTAGGGGGCATACCCCCTAGTACAATGAATTTCATGAGAATGAGAATGGTTCGTTAAAGGTTATTTATAAATGATATTTAATTTTCAAAGAGACCCAATGCAATGTTGAAGTGACACCTTAATGGTAACCCTCTATCTATCTCCAATCTGCCTGCCACAACAAAGAGAAACTACCATACATAAATCACATCAAATAGGGTTAGAGTATAATAAACCTAAACACTAGCTATAATTTTTATAGGAGTAAATACCATTCATTGACTTCACCTAAATTTGACTGATGTAAAACCCCTTAAATAACTAAATGTTCTAGGAAAATCATAATAGAGAGCATTGTTCATCATTATACTTGGCAACGACTCAAAAAAAACTTTCAATAAAACCATCCATGATTTCATAGTCAAAATAGTTATTTAAAATTTTCTTTGCTAATAGATTAACAATAATATTAATATTTAAATAAGTAGGTGTAAATTTAAATAAAATAAAATGTAATGAGAGTTTTAGAGCTTGAGTTTCAGCGAGCTCTATAGATTAAGTTAAAACAAAAAGCATAAGATGGTTAGTAGTCTACTCTAAATACCTCCCAAAGTTCCTCAATAGCAACCTTGTGGGTTATGTCCCAAAGGATATCCTCCTCCATGTAATACCACTCCAACTAATCTTCTTCTAAGGGATCAATGATTAAGCAGAAATAGATGAGGAAACACAGGCTCCTCTTGTAGGAATCACTTTCTACCCTAAAGCAAGTCAGGTTCATTGTGAAGATGATTGGGTAGGTGACAATGGGTTCCCCATGAACATAAATCATATTATAACTTTCTACTAATGTGATGGTAAGGTCATGCCTAATATTTTGAAGGAAATGTCCAAGTCACCAAGCAAAACATCTTCAAAAAATTCCCTACATAAGGTGGCTATGAGACCGAGTTTCGCATAAAAATAGCAAGCAACTATAATGAACATGGATAGAATATCTAGGTTGGACTAGAATCTGTTAGGACTATTAATAAATTGTGTCCCTAAGCATCGTAGGACAACCTACCAAATGACCCCATTCTTAGCTTTGACAATTTGCATAATGTGCTCTATTTTGATTGGTTTGTCGAAAGCCATGAGCGAAGAGGCGCAAGAAAGCTTGATCAGAGTATACATTGAAGAAGAGTGGAGCCTAGAAATATAACCCTCGAGATAAATAGGTGAAGGGAAGCTTGCCAACCTACCACTATAAATGCCATAAAGGCATACAATCTGATCACTGAGAAAATCTTCTGAAAAGTATTGCCCTTAACACGAAAGAAATAAAGAACGCGTACATTGTACAATGATATTCTTGGTAAAGATACCATCTAGTGAGAGATGTGACAAGGAATAGTAAATGTGAGCCACCGAAAAGAAAAGAAACCTTAATAAGAGATACATGATGTCAAACTATCTTTAAAAAATATGGAGATGTGTCTTCCTTGTAGGGGACAACTAAAAAAATGAATCTTGACTTTGAACTTTCATCCAAAATATGATTTGAGCCTTTGATTTTTTTTAAATAGAATGGATGGCAATGGATGTTCACCATTTATGGCATTAAACTTCATAAGCAAAAACATTAATTGATGTTTGTATTAGTATTAATAATAATAATGTAGTTTTCTATTTGAGTAAACTAAACATGTGTCTTCTTTGTGGGGGACAACAAAAAAAACTTTTAAAGGGATTAACTTCATTACAAATGCAAACTTTTAAAGATATAAGCTTAATCATATTTAACTTAAAAAACACATTTCCAAATCTTTCAACGAGTCTGCAAGTATATAGTTCATTAAACAAAATTTGAAATGAAACTACATATTTTCATTAATATTCAAATGGTAATTACAATTTTCATGAGGAATAATGCCAATTTTCTTGTAATTTGTTAAAACAAAACAAAACCCAAAATACAAAAATTACAGATTGTCAATCCTAGGAAATGCTAGTGGTGGTGCCCATCATCAGTCTAGAATTGTTGCATAAGGATTAAATGTATAAATTCATCAAGATACATGTTCTATGCAAGGCCCTTCGTAATCTCAACATCCAAATAAAACCATTGTTTTAAGAGGTCTATTCCACACTGTACCCATTATCTATGGTGCCTCAACTGCTTGACAATGAGGTCCAACAGAAAAGGTTGCATTGCCACATTTTGGCTAGGTTGTAAAAGCTTGCATAATTGATGAGCCTAAGGGATGCCCACCCTTAACTCTGCATGTGTGAAGACATTAATGTCACACCTAGATACACTTCTTTGAACGTCTACATCAATTATATAAGCATGTTTTCCTTTTGTCCTTTGAGATTGAGGAGAGACACTAGAAATTAGGAAGTAATGTCTATGTTGACATGGTACTTGTCTTCATTCTCCTCAAATTCATGACTGAGCACCATTTTCATGGCCTTAAAGACAAAAGAAACATCATCATTGCAAATTTCATTTATGTTTTCATGAAGAAAAGGACCTAGAAATGCCCTTTGTGGTTCTTCCAATTTGCACCTCAATCTTAGTGGAGTGTTCATTGCAGACAATTTACCTAAACCAAATAATTTGAACCACCAAAACTAAAGGTCGGAGGAATTCACCTAAACCAGATAGATTTTTCCTAAACTATGTGAAAATTATTGCTACCAAACACTACCATAGTCACTTTGTAAAACAAATTGATAAATGACAAAGAAAAGAGCCTACTAATAACTTCATAAGGTCGACTACCATGAAATTCATTTAACCTTCTATATCCCTTAGTCCTTAAATTCTACTTGTAGAAAATATTTGGAATTCTTTCCCACATATGCAAGATTATAGTTTATAATTTTTCTTTAGTACACAAGAAAAAGTGAACTATGCAAAGCTGATGAAAAAGGGAATGTAACTGACAATGATGGGACATCTAATTAATGTCCACCATTGGTTTATAATCATTGAATGATACACTATTTTTCATTACAATTCCATTGTGTTGTATTTATTACCAATTGGCATTTGGCAGTTGTTATGTAACACATTTTAATATGTACTTTTCCCAAACAGGGAGAGCCTCTTGAGACAAAGTCTAGTAGGCAAAAAATAGGTTGATCAAAAATCATCCAGTGAGGCATAAAATACTCTAGATTTATAATAATTTGAAAAATTTGAGTACAATTGAGCCAGAAAATTGAAATAGTTGCATAATCTTATAATAGCCTATACAAAATTATGTTCTATAAAAATTCAACAAAGTACAATAACTTATAAGTATACTTATTATATGTTGTATATCCTTTAAATACCTCCCAAAGAGTCTTGGTACCCCTTCTTATAGAAAATGAAGGGATGCATACAAGCTTTGAACTCTTTGGTAACTAATAACTAATTTGCAGAATTTTCCCTAAAAGATTACAAAATGATTTGGAAAACAAGAAAATTAATGAAGTGCCCACCACATAGCTCAAAACATTACCAATATATTGTTAATGTGTTCTATGTTTGCACCATGTGGATTGAGCCTCTTTTGTCATGAAATCACACTTGGGCCAACTCCTCCCTTTCTAGCCCTTGCTCCAGTTCATGTTGATCACTGATATACCTAGGATAATTTATCTAGAGATCACACACAACATTCATCATGATACTAATAATATCTTATTGATCTTCTTTAGATCTAACGTACCCTGGGTGCACTACATGGATTGGTGCATGTCTTGCTGGATGCTCTTGAATAGGAAGTCCCATGCTTATCAACTTTCCCAACTGCACTTATTAATATAGAGAAAACCTTGCGCTCTGAGTACACATTTTCATTTCAGCTGCAACTTGGTTTTATAAAGAATGCATTTAATGCTAAAAGGAAATTAATTTTCATGTTTCACATGCTTTGAAAATAAATTGTACAACATTTGCCAATGCATTACATTTTTTTGCATTAAAAGCAATCAAATCACCTAATTAATTGTGTACCCTTTCTAACTAAGGGAAAAAGTCACCTCATACATTATGTATTTTTTCCATCAAATGGGAAAATATTGCCTCCTATATTGTTTCCATTCAGGAGGAAAAAATTGCTTGCTAAATTGTGTATTTCACCAAAGAAAAATGAATTAATTCCCCTATTTTTATGAAATTCTTTCACGTTGGAATAAAAATAGCCAAAAAATTTAAAGTATGTGTATGTTGAAAAAAAAAAGCACCAAGGGAAAATAATGTTTTCCTCCAAAAAAAATGATGGATTCACCAGCATTTTATAATTTTTATGCAGAGGGGGTTTCTTAAAGTTATCCCTAATCAGTGGGCAATAAAGTCAAGAGTAGATCCATATACCAATTATAGTATGGTCAATAATTGATTTCCGAGTTTGGACATAGGATATTTGATTCAGACACATGTTTACCATGAATTACGCATTTGAAAACTTGCGTATTTTAGATCCATGCATTTTTCTTTTTCTTTTGTCTGTAACATAGCTGTATGTGTGGCATAGAAGAACAAATCTTGTGGAAAAAAATCAGCAACCCAAAAATATAACATGTTTTGAAAAAATTAGGATTTAAAACAGAAAAGTTTGATTTAATATTACATCATTTATATGGATGTCCTAACAAGCTCTAGTTTGTAGTTGTGCCTTTATGCATGTCCTGTTGAGCTCCCATTTGTAGTTGTGACCTAAAAATATCATAAAATATTTTCCTATGTTGCAAGTTTTGAGGTCTCACAAGATGGTGGGTGATTGACATTTCATATGCTTTTAAAAAAAATGATTTTTATGCAATTCAAATGCAAAGGATAGTTGAAAATTGTAGTTAGTGATTTTTAGAAAACAAGATTTTTGGGGGAAAAAATCCTCCGTAGAACAACTTTGCAAAAAATTGGGTATAATCAGGTCTTTTGGGGGGATTTTTGCTTCTTTCGTATGTAGTAAATAGTCATTTAAGATTAGAGAAGCTCAGAAACTTGGGAAATAAATCAACAAGAACAGACCCTTTGATCTCCCAAGCTTCAATGGGTAGATGTAATAATAAATATAGTTTTCTTTTCGTATATCATTCTTGACTTCTAAGCATTTATATTGTCACTGCATTATTTTTAATTGAGCCAATGTGTACATGGCTTAATCTACTCCTTAGCTCTAACGTCCATAGATCTTTTTGGCATAACGTTTGTTTTCTTAGGCACAGAAAGTTGTTTCCTTTTGTGATGATGACATACATTTTTTCTCTTTGCTGGTGGTTGGCAGCTATGAATGCCATGAGAATGATTTTTCCAGTAGGCTTGAGTTGGACCACCCATTGTTCAATGATCTTCTAACACATGACTAACAACATCTTGGTATCTTGTCTAAGACCCCTTTTCTTTATCAGTTCTATATGTAGTTTAGTTGATTTTTTCTCATTCTTCATAAATCTGTCATGAGATTGTGGAGATGAATTATGTGCACTTATGAAGTTGCCAATGTGCCCTTAACCAAGGGAAAAGTGAAATTATTCTTGTAACTAAGTTATAGAAAATAAAGGTGTCACCAACATTCTTAATGTAAATCAAAATCATGGGGCATTGACGTTTACTGGTATAAAAACAAAATTCTCCTCAATCATAGTAGATGAAAAGGAGAAGCCGGTTGCATTCATTGAACAGATGGACTGGAAATTCATTGTTGATTGTCATGATGGGCCAAAGCATTGTTCCTTTATTTTCATTACAAGTTCATTGTTTTTTCCTTAAACAATGTGCCTTTAATCTGTGCATATCTACATAGGCATGAGAAGACATTACTTTTTTCCTATCATTTTGGCATAAGATTTTGGTCTTCAGTGTGGGGTCATTGTAAGTGTAATTAATTTTCTTCATGATATGTTCAACTAAGATGATATTTTAAAAAAATAAATGTTTTAGACTGAGTGAAATCACTATAATACTATAATCTTTGGCAAATAAATATAACTCAAGTAAAGTAGCGATATGAAAAGGATAATGTCCCAGCAAAAGGAAGAATGGATACCCATATAAATGATAAAATCAGAGATAAGATACTTGAGATCAAAAAGTTTGATCTTCATTCTTTTTTGGTTGCTCACCAAAAAAATTATTCATGAGAAGTCCCATTTGCATTAATTTTATTACACAACTTTTACATGTACACCAACAGACGCTTGGTTTTCTCTTTGACTTTGTTTTTGACATATATAAACACACTATAATTGGTAGATCTACAAACATTCTGATAGCATATAACTATCCTACTCCCAGTGTGTAGGAGGTACCTAACTTTGCTTCAAATATGAGACATATGTACCTCACCCTATGCAAGATTTGAAATTGTGGCATCTCTTTGGAGACTGATGTCCTCTATCGTAAATACAAACTTATAGATGTGCAAACAGTTTACAAACCTGCATGTACATACACCAATACTAGTACATCTCAATTAATAATAATAGATCTTTTAGAGCTTATGTAAACATTGAATGCAAAAAACTCAAATAGGGTGACTTCATGCTTCAAGGGCTTTTTAAAACACTTCACTAACCAACCTATCAAAAATAGAAGTTGTTTTTGTACTAGGGTTTATGGGAACAACAAGATTATTCCTTACAAGTACATAAATGAGACTAAAGGTTGTATATTTAAAGTAAAAAATAAAATCAATGTAGATATGCTAAGATTGAGTTACTCTTTGGCTACATACGAAGCCAATTATATTGACTTAGCTAACTATCATTGCTATTTGTGAGGACTACTAGTTGGAAATTGGTGTGTGTTTTTTCTCAATGAAGGTCACCAATAATTTTTTCAAAGACCATGCTAGTCATTACTAGAGTTTTCAATGTATAACTTATATATTGCTAGGTAAAAAAAAAGGGTAGAGTGTAGAGCTCTACCAAGAATAAGAGGAAGTCGTACATACCAAAATAAAGGATAATACTTAGAAGCTTATGGATGCATATTTCGAGACATGTTTTACAAAGACATCAAATGATGACATTCTACTACGTTGTTTTCTATTAGTACTACTAAGTGGCAAATGGCTCAACAATTCTTTTGGCCAATGCAAAGTGAATGTGGCTAATAAGTAGGAACTAATAAGTTTTATCTTTAATATGTGGTTCTTAATGATCTACTCTACCATAACTGATAAAAGTCCTAGGATGATGTGTTTTAAGTTGATAAATTAGGTTTTAAGTGGAAGAGTCCAAAATTAATTGAAGATTTTTTCAATAATAATTATGTAATGCTCCACCAAGGGATCCAAAAGAAATAACCTAAAGTTTTACTTAGTTTGCCAAACATTTTTTTTTATAACAAGATAAAACATACACATCAAACACATAGTAGCACAAGCAATAAGATACAATCATCTATCAACATACATAATAGGTTACATTCCTTAAGGATCTGATGACATTGAGTCACATTTAAATTTAATTAATACTAAGTCTAAAAAGTACCACATCCACATGGAAGAATAATTAAAAGCCCAAAGTCCATTTAAATAATTTATATTTTTTTGAATGCCTCTTGACAAATGAAATTCAGAATGCTCAATCATCCACTATACATGTCACAGGGTGTGAAAGGCTAAGAGAATATACACATGTAGAAATAGAAATACATCAGCCTCCTTGAATCCATGATACAAAGTACAATAAAAATAAATGAAACCATCCACCATACATGATACATCTATCCATCATAAAAGGTCTAACATCCATCATTAAATATAACCATCGATCATTATGGTACATACAAAGAAAGAAAGTAAATGCAGTAAAGGAAGCTCTAGCCACGGTGACAACGAATGAATCTCAATGGTAAGAGTAAAAAGAACTACCACCTAACCACATGGAACCTAAATGGACCACTCCCACTGCACTGAAGAGATAGTCTCAAGTCCCAAATAGGATATCAAACAATATATCAAAAGTACTCTCTAAGTCTAAGAAATCCTAAAAGTAATCTAACTCAAAAATTTCAAGATATGTTGACATCTAATCCTAGAGGCACACAAGACTTGTAGGAACCCTACTATGTAAGTGGGCAAGTGCCATCGCATGAATCATGTTGGAGTTACCATAGAAATCTCTTAGGACCCCAGGTTCCCTAGTGACCCCTATGTGGCCACTATTATCCTCTTGTACTGACAAAGCATACTATGGAATGCAAGGTTGCAACCAAGCATTCTCTCTACTCCCATCCTAGTCTATACTCGAACTCAAGGCATGGGTGAGACCATACAAGAATCTTATTAGGTTCATTTTAATCTCCATTTGGTGTAATATTTTCACTTATTAAATAACTTACAATGAGTTACCTTGGTAGCCACTTAGGGCCCCCACCCCCATTGGAAGCCAGTTCTTGACACTACATGTAGATAATGTACCCTAGGCTCATAAAAGCACAAACCGCTAATCATATAAAATCACCTCAGTCCTATACAAGTGATTGGAAAACATCAAAAGATAATCCACAATAATCTCATCAGTTCTCTATGAGCAACTAGAAAGCATCCCAAGATAAATCACAATACCCATCAGTTCTCAACAAGCAACTGGAAAGTATCCCAATAATATTAATAAACAGCTCAAAATGGTTAAGTGAAACATGTCACAACATGACATCACCAAGATTTATGCAACTAGAAAGCAACCCAAATATAATTAATCGAGGACTCAAAAATGGTTAAGTTAGGTATGTCATACATTCACCTTAGTGTCACACAAAACACTGGAAAACAATAACGAACAGTAAATACAAACATATCATAGAGCATACCATCACATTACCATGGTTAAGTGTTCTATCAAAGGAACTAGAAAGAAACCTAAATATAACTGATCAAGGACTCAAAAATGGTTAAGTTAGGTAGGTCATACATTCACCTTAGTGTCACACAAAACACTAGAAAGCAATAACGAACAGTAAATACAAACATATCATAGAGCATACCATCACATTACCATGGTTAAGTAAAAGTAATCAAGATTGAGTTAGCATGATATCATATCATGTCCCCTTTTCAAATAATTAAAAATAATAATCTTTGCTAAGGCAGGCAGGCCCAAAAAGGTGAAGTTTCAGAAAAAGGGGATAATCTTTGGAAGAAAATGGACTAATAAATGAAAAATATTATTAAAATATGTTTTATTAACCCCTCTTAGACGTGAGTTAGGGTTATGCCCTCTTTTAAGGGGTTTGGAGGCATTTTGGGCTCATTCCAGAACTTGATTTTTGCTCATTTCTTTGTTATTCTTCAGAGGCTGCCAAACCTGTGGAGAAGGAAACCCAAGAACGGGAGTTTGTAGGTTTTTAGAGAGACCCAAGAATGGGAGTTTATAGGTTTCTAAGAAGGCTAAGGATGGGAGTTTGAAGCCATTCCATGTGCATGCTCATACATAGTTTGCCTTTGTGCTGAACAGTGCAGATTTGTGGATTTTCAAGTGTGTTTTTGGTATGAGTTTGGTGTTTTCAGTTGAGTATTTCATATCAGTTTGGGTTGCTGCTGTATTTCAAACTTTAAGATGTTAAAATAGAGCTGAATATATGTATTGGGACATGATTAAACCTCTAAGATAGATTATTAGTATTTTTGTGGTGTTTCCGGGCATTTTTATGTTAATTTCGGGAGCCCGGTGAGCATAGTTTTTGTCCTAAATTTGTGAGCTGTTGTGTAAAGGCTATACAGATATGAAAATGTCATTTTGTAGGCTGTTATGCTGCTGAAATTTTTGTAAAAATGTCCATTTTCAAATTTATTAATAATTTGTGAAGTTGTGAAGTTTTTTTGGCACTATTTCGGACATACCCGATTTGGGTTTATTTGAGAAATTGGTGGATCTTTGTAATATTGATTGTTTGGTTTTAAAAATCTGATTTGAGGCTTGAAATATCATGTAAAATCAGAAAAAGGACATTTCAGTGGTATCAGAGCCATGATCTTGCCAACCTGAGGGTTTGTAGAAGTTTGCATGTCAGTTTTGACAACTACCCAAATCTTGCATGTCAGTTTTGACAACTACCCAGATCTTGCATGTCAGTTTTGACAACTACCCAGATCTTGCATGTTAGTTTTGACACTATCCAGATCTTGCATGTTAGTTTTGACAACTACCCAAATCTTGCATGTTAGTTTTGACAACTACCCAGATCTTGCATGTCAGTTTTAACAACTACCCAGATCTTGCATGTCATAATTTATGTTGCATGTTGCTTCCAATCAACTAGATGTCAAGATTTATGGTTGCATTCTACTTCTAATCAATTGCATGTTAGTTCTTGGTGAATTTGGTAGTTGCATGTTTCTTCTAATCAGCTGCATGTCAAAATTTATGGTTGCATGCAACTAAGTGAAAGAGAAAAGAGATATTTATAGCGAGAAAAGAATAAAGAAATTTTGATCAAACCTCCAATTGAAAGTAAAAGTATAAAATCCAAGGAAGGAAAAAGTATGGCTAATCCAGATGAGATGGAAAAGAAATTCTTCCAAGACATCCAAAATACTCAGAAGCAAACAGTGGATAGTTTGGCATAAACTAGAGAGGCTTTGCGAATATTGACAGAAAAACTACAAGGAGTTGCATCTATTAATGAGAAAGGGAGCACTTCAGAGGAGCCAAGAAATCTGAAATCCACACCATCTAAATCAACCAAAACTATTTTCTTGCCTGCAGATGAGCCACCAGTACCAAATCTAGCCATTAATCCTGTGGAAAAGGTTACAGGTAACTTGATTACATTAAGAGCTACTTACAATGGCTTAGATGATGACTTTCATAGTTCGGTTCCTTTTAGAGAATATGTGGATATGATGAACACTTTGATGCCAAAGAAAGAGTACAGAAGGGAGCATGACATAAGTGGAAGAGAGCTCAAAAATAAAATAAGCAAGTTTATAGCACCTACTTTTGATGGAACAAATAAAATTTCAGCTAGAGCATGGCTACAAAAATTACAGACCTTCTTCACACTTAACCCCATGAAGGAGAGTGATGTTGTTCAAATTGCAAGTCTACACTTGGAAGATGCAGCCTATGATTGGTGGCATCATGGAATGACTACTCAAGGTCATGATCAAGTAACTACATTTGATGATTTTAGTCAAAGAGTGATAGATAGATTTGACCTCAAAGATGATGATTATGAGGATGTTGTTGTGCATGATGGTGAGATACCTGGTGGAGATGAGCAGACATTGAGGATTCATGACTTTTCTGAGAGAGAGTATCAGGCACAGTTAGATGCTTCGTCACATGAGGTTGAGGCTAGTAGTACTTCACATGATTTATCCCATCGGTTGAAGGTGAGTGAAGACAGTATTGTGACTACATTATCTCATCATGACAGGTATGTGGAGTTAGTTGGTATTGGTCATATTACTCAAGTGAGAATTTTGCTTGAGTTACTAGCTAATTCTAGTTTACAGATATGGACTCGAGATTGTTATATTGGCATTTGGGATTCAGTTGACTGTAAATCTTTAACACTTTTTGGTAGCAATGATTGTTTGGGTGCTATCATGGATTTGATTAGCAGATTGCACGATGTTGTCTTTTCTTGTGCCAGGAGCTTATTCGATGTTGGTATTAGTTTTTATACACCGGTTTTGGGCTTTGTTCATATATCCAATCGACCATACTTGCTGGAATGTGTTGATGATCTTTCATATTTGGCAGTGTGTACAGATCAGTCCCAGGATCATATTGGCATTGATGAGATTCAGGAGGATGCAGTGGGTAGTTTTGAAGACTTAGTTTCCTTGGGTACAGAGGAGTTGGACAGTAGTGTTATAGTTTTTGATACTTTGTATGTTGATATGAGCTTTAGAGTTGATTCACAAGATATGGATGGTAATACTCTAGAGACTAGTAACTTTGAGGATACTCCTTTAGACAGTGCATTAGAGGAGGTTTGTAGGAGACAATCAAGCCAGTGCCATCATGTGTCTAATCAATTGAGAGTTAGTGATCGAGACATTGCTATCACTTGCCAGCATTTCGATGTTTCTCGTCAGTTGTTATCAGTTTATGGATGGGGTTCTCTTACTAGTGATGAGCGAGGAGGCAGTTATCTTTCCTTGAAAGAGTTCCACTCTTTATGGGAGGCTATCCAGATTTTGAGATAGGATTATATGCAGTTGGTAGCTAATAGAGATTATCTTATGGAGTGGGGCAATATAGCATATGATGCATTATTGGCCAAGGAAGATGAGGTGAGTGAGCTTACTAAGCAGCTTGAGGTGACTTTTGCGATTCTTGAGAGTACACAGTTGGCTTTCAAGGAGTCACAGTTTCATTTGGCTAAGGTGACCATGGAGTTAGAGAAACTACAGTCTTTACTAGATTCTATATAGTCACAAGCTATGGTGTCTGATGATTTGAGGATGTCCATGGTTGAGATTGTCAAAGATAGTGGAGATGGGGATGCATCCATCCTTGATACTAAAATTGGCATATCGGGTTCATCCCCACTAGAGTTAGGTTCAATTGAGTTGGGTGTTGTAGCAGATTGTTGTGGTATGCCTGACATGGTGGTGACCTCTAGTACTAATGGCACGAAGACTAGAGATGTTGTATCAAAGATCATGTGTGATATTGGTGAGCCAACAGTTGGCATGGTTCCTGCTAGTAATACTACTCCCTTGGCGATGTCTTCAGAGGTAGTAGTCAGTTCCAACTTGGTTAGTGATCGATTGCAATTAGCTACATCTGGATTGCAGTCTGAGCCACTGACTGAGATTGGTGCATTCTATCGGCATTACACCATGAGGTATGCTCATCAATCTACTTTTGATGACCATGTTGATGAGATGATGATATAGAGATGTACTTTGGTTCCTAGTGCTTATCATCACTTATGGGACAGTTTGATGCCTCAAGATGAGAGTTGTGATGGGCATGACATGGTGATAGGTTCTGCAGTTGACAACTTGATAATATGTGACTTAGAGCAAGAGTTTGGGAGTGATGCTTCAGTGGGTGTTGTTATTGATTCTACTCCTTTGGCTATGACATCTCCTGAATTAGCTAATGATCAGTCATAGTGGGTTGTATCACTTGTTCATGGTAAGTTGTTGACTAAGGTTGGTTTTTTTAATCAACATTATATTGCAGGGTATGTACATCAGTTAGCATTTGATCCTTGTGTTGAGGAGTTGATGGCAGAAAAATTTGGTTTGGGTTCCATTTCTTGTTGTTTATCTTGTGATGGCTTTTCACCATCAGGGGTGCATGGGAGTTATGGTTATGAGATAGTGGCTAATGATCTATAGAGTTCTGTTGACTGCAGGAGTTGTACAGTGTGTGGATTCTCCATACTTGGTATAGTTTCATTTGAGAGCATTCACCATTGTTGCAAAGTTGGATTGTACATTCCGTATAGGCCAGTGGGATGCGTTGATGGTATTTATTGTGTTGGCAGTTTGATTTGTCCACTTTACTTGGGTTCTGATGTTCTAAGAGTTTGTGTCTCATGGGTTTCTGATTGTGGTAGTTGTGATTTTGGAGTTTGGTTGAGCTATAATTGTCAATTTGATTATGGATTCCTCTTGGTCATATTGTAGAGGGTATTGCAGGAGCCTATGTTATTTGGCAGTAGTATAGTTCATGACTACATTTGGGATCCAGGTGGATTGATTGGTTTATTGTTCAGCCATTGCTTGAGGACAAGCAATATTTGGGAGGGGAGGACTTGTCATGTCCCCTTTTCAAATAATTAAAAATAATAATCTTTGCTTAAGGCAGGCAGGCCCAAAAAGGTGAAGTTTTAGAAAAAGGGGATAATCTTTGGAAGCAAATGGACTAATAAATGAAAATTATTATTAAAATATGTTTTTTTAACCCCTCTTGGACATGAGTTAGGGTTATGCCCTCTTTTAAGGGGTTTGGAGGCATTTTGGGCTCATTCCAAAACTTGATTTTTGTTCATTTCTTTGTTATTCTTCAGAGGCTGCCAAACCTGTGGAGAAGGAGACCCAAGAATGGGAGTTTGTAGGTTTCCAGGGAGACCCAAGAACGGGAGTTTGCAGGTTTCTAGGAAGGCTAAGGATGGGAGTTTGAAGCCATTCCAGGTGCATGCTCATACAGAGTTTGCCTTTGTGCTGAACAGTGCAGATTTGTGGGTTTTCGGGTGTGTTTTTGGTATGAGTTTAGTGTTTTCAGTTGAGTATTTCATATCAGTTTGGGTTGCTGCTGTATTTCAAACTTTAAGATGTTAAAATAGAGCTGAATATATGTATTGGGACGTGATTAAACCTCTGAGATAGATTATTAATGATTTTGTGGTGTTTCCGGGCATTTTTGTGTTAATTTCGGGAGCCCGATGAGCATAGTTTTTGTCCTACATTTGTGAGCTATTGTGTAAAGGCTCTACAGATCTAGAAATGTCATTTTGTAGGCTGTTATGCTGCTGAAATTTCTGTAAAAATGTTCATTTTCAGATTTATTAATAATTTGTGAAGTTGTGAAATTTTTTTGGCACTATTTCGGACATACCCGATTTGGGTTTATTTGAGAAATTGGTGGATCTTTGTAATATTGGTTGTTTGGTTTTAAAATTTTGATTTGAGGCTTGAAATATCATGTAAAATCAGAAAAGGGACATTTCATATCACACTCACAAAACCCCTGAGCCTCTGGTAGACATCCTCTAACTTGTAAACAATCTAGTCAATCCCAAACCCCAAATATAGCTAGCATATAGAACAAGATGCAAGTACATGTTTTGGTTTGTTTAAAATCACATGGTTGGGTTAAATTCAAGGTTTTCATTTTAGTTCTAGTGTATGTTTCAAGTTAAAAAGATTCCACGTTTACCCTATAGTAAACCCATGAATTTGTTTAAATAAAACAAAGATTTATCACCATAATTTTTTGAAATAAATTTCCAATTTTCATATATATTTTGAAGCATTACATTTGATAGTTAACCCTTGCCATTAACCCATTCTATTTTCAAATGATTTGCATGATTATCTCAATTTGATTTTAAATTAATTTCTAAAATACTCTAGGAAATATTATTTATTTAAATTGTTTATTGAAATTCCAATAAATCAATTTACAATTTTTTCTAAACTCAATATTATCGATAACAATAATTAAATAAATTCAAAAATTTATTTCATAACATTCTATATTAATTAACCTAAACTAAACTAAATTTAACTAGATTAATTAATAATTTAAAAATTTTAAAAGAAAACTATATTAATATCATTAATTTAAATATTAATTAAATTAATAATAATAAAACTATATTACAAATTCTTTGGTTAATAGTTAAATTATAAAATACTACTTAAATTTATTAAATATTAATTAAATTTATTAATATATTTTCAATAAATAATCAATATAATTTAAAATTTAATAATATCATAATAATAAAATAAAATAAAACTAGGCATAAATTGGTTTTAAAAAAATGGATTCACATATATATAAATGACTGCTTAGTAGCCTACAAGTTGCTAAAGGAAACCACAGATTGCATGCGCAGTTGCGGTCTGCAATTGGCAGGCCCACAATCTGCTATAGCAGTCATTGCAGTTATTTAAACAAGGAGAAAGGGGGGTGAGGGTTGGTGGCCCCACCCATCACAATATATATATATATATATATATAATTTTATTCATATTATTATTTTTAAAATCAATTTTAATTAAATTTATTTTATTAAATTTTATTAATTATAAAATCTAAATAAAACAAATCCTCAGTATATATATATATATATATATATATATATATATATAGACACCTAAAAATCTTTTAGAAAATAAAGTATTTTTATTTTCTGAAAAAGTCCCTGATGACATCATCATTTATTTATTTAATTAATTAATTTATTTTTATGCCATTAAATCCCTTTATCTTAATTAAAAATATTTAATTAAGGAATCCCTCCCAAAAATGTTTAAATCTTATTTAAACATTATTTCCTTAATTATTAATTATTTAATTAATAAATTGACCAAAAATCTCAAAATAAATAATTTATTTAATTTTTGCCCAAAACTTGGCCAATTTCCTTAACACCACTAACCTCTTCCAAAATCTTCTAATCCTTCTTTAATTTTGATTAAAGGCTAATCCCATCATTTCCTACCCCTATTCCCAACTCAAAATATTTAATTAAGATTAAATATTAATCCTCATATTTATTAAAAATGTTTTAATAAATATCTCCTCAACCAAAACCCTTGAAATAAATAAAACTTTATTTATTTTCTAAAAAACATTTTTTATCCTCATCCTAGGAAGTTCTAGACTCTTCTAGAAAGTCTTCATTCTCATCCAAAGCCTAGACCCTCCAAGAAGATGTCAATCCTTATCTTTAATCCTAATCATAATCCCCTCCTAACCTTGTCACATTCCCTAAACATGGGTTAAGACTTGCTAACCCAAGCCAAAGCCAACAAATATCTCCTCCTTCACCCAACCTCATTAAATGTCATCCACTTGCCCATCTCTAACAAGCCTAATCTAATCTTAACCCAAGCCTAATCCAAGCTTTAATCATTTGCACATTCCTAAGTCAAGCTTAAGACTTTCTTAATCCAACCCAAGTCAAAATATCTCAACTCTCTCACAAATATCCCAACCATAAAACTTTATGAAGCCCACAAAGCCATAAATGACTCTTACAAGCCCATTCGTTGCTCTTACAAGCCATTATGAGGGTCTTTATGAGCTTTGAGCCTCCTTTGTTAACCCCTCAACCCCTCTTTCTCTAACCAATGACCCTGTGACATGTGTCACTCCCTAATTGGCTGTAAGGAAGCACAATCCATGTGCTCTCCTCTCATTCAATCTAAACCTTCCATAAGCTTTCTCCCATCCTTGCATCCTAGCCCTTGATCCCTCAAGCCCTTTGCCTATTTAAGGAATCATCTCCCAAGCCATTTTAACACAATCTAGAAATTAAAGCCATATTGCCATTTTGAGAAGCCATTTTTACATCAAATCCATTCACCAAAATCTATCAAAAATCCTCCATTGAAGCCCATTTGAGCATTTGAGCATACATACATAATCAAGCCATCTTAGCTATTAGACACACCTCTACATCAAGTGATCATCCTCATTGAGAGAGCCTATCCATGGCTCATATTCTCATTTGAGGACTTCACTTTGTCTCTCATGAAGTTATGTTAAATTAGTATGCAAATATTTTTTGATTGTTTTAATTTAGTGTTTCTAACATACCAAAGTAGCATATATATTTTGGCATGCCCGGTGGGACCCTACATAGGTCATCTTCATTAGCCTTTTTAGTCAAGTTTTGCATGTCATTTGCTAATTTTGGCTAATTTTTCTTGTTTTTGTGATTGGTAGGATTGTATAAATTGGTTTTGCAGGTCTACATCAGCATGAAGAAGACAAAGGAACTCATAGTCTATCTCATAGTGTTTGCAGATTTTTCAAGCTTATAGGTGGACGGAGCACTTGGAATTCTTCTTCATCTTCTTGTCTATATTCTTTTTCTATTCCATCTACTTCTTCTTCTTCTTCTTGAGGGATCTTGGCCTTTTTTTTTTAAGGAAGCAAAATCATACACACTTTTTTTTAAGTGCTTAAAATGAACCCCCAAATCATACTTAAATCTATTAAAAATTAAAAATTTACAAAAAAAGAAAAAGAAAAATCTTTTAACAAGTGAAACTAAACTGATCCAATCATTTACATCCTTGCAACATCAAGGTTTTAGATGCATTCATGCAAAGTTAGGAACACTTCATTTTTTGAAATTTAAAAAGAACTTCAAGTTTCCATTTCAAAAGGTTCAAAATCAACACTATGTGCACACTAAAATCTAAATCAAACTCAAAGCATCAATCAAGGATAAAATGAACCTCATTTGCAA
Source organism: Cupressus sempervirens (assembly GCA_028749045.1). Classification (NCBI taxonomy): domain Eukaryota; kingdom Viridiplantae; phylum Streptophyta; class Pinopsida; order Cupressales; family Cupressaceae; genus Cupressus; species Cupressus sempervirens. The sequence goes on from CM053786.1 coordinate 815,180,803, forward strand.
ATATTTTAAAGTTCTTTTAAAAATCTCATGAAAACTAAGAGTCCTAAATGGTTGCCAAAATTGTCCTAAAAGCTTTGTTATTTGTTCCAAACAAATGTCTTGTTGCAAAATCTTGAATATTTCCTAGGTTTTTCATGCATCAAAAAAATCTAGGAATATCATTTTTTTAGGCTTCAAATATGCAAACTAGAACACAAAATCTTGAATGAAAACCAAAGTCCAAAGAGTCATTTTCACTTTTGAGTCCAAAACAATCCTGAATGATCTAAGGTTAAAATAAAGCACTTCAAAGTTCTTAAAACAACATGCAAAATCTCAATCTTGAATGCTCAAAGGAAAAAACTTGAATGTTTAATCACTTGTCTTTGAATGCATGTTGCTAAAATCACTGTTCAGTGCCATAGATTAAAATCAAGTTTTTTTTTTTTTTTTTTTTTTTAAAATGCATGATTAAAACAACAAATCCAATCTTGAATGCCATAGATCAAATAATCATCTTTTGGGGCATAAAAAGAATCCACATTTTAGAAACTTTCTAAGTTATAAGAGCAAATAAAGACACTTTGAGTGAATTTGTTGTTGAACTCAGCCTCTTTAATCACCCATCATTCTAACCATTGGTTGCAATATCAGCGCCATATATGGGGATGGGTCTACCTAAGAAGGTGCTAAGTGCTCCAGAAAAATCAAATTCTACTCACTTGAGTTTTTATTTGTTTTTCTAAGATAGAAAATTTCTTGAATGCACATTAGTCTCGCTAACACTTCATTTGGGCATAAAAATTGAACAAATCTTGACATGGAGGGCCTCCAGGCGTGCACTTGAAATCAAGTTTTACACACATATTTACTTTGGCCTTAAAACGAACAAACACCAACTCTTAAATACCTTAAAGCAAATTAATCGATACTTGACGTGGAAGGCCTCTGGGCGCGCGAGTTTACTTTCTTGTTGACCCTAACTCTCCTTTGTGTATTCATTCTTTGATCACTTCTCTTTTTTTGGCACATTTCAAATTGGAATTGAACCTTTGCATCTCAATCACATGTGTTTTCAAAAAGTCTAGATCAGAAAACTTAAGCGTCAGTTGGAAAAGAACTCTGTCTTTTAGCCCAAGATCATCCGAGTCTTCTCTCCCCTTGTTGTCTTTCAAGGCCATCTTGGGTGCATAAGATTAGGATCCAAAATATTGTTTAAGTTTTAGGGGGCCTACTTGGGGATTTCATCACCCCTTGGGACAACCTCAACTCTAGCATTCCAGTGGAGTATAAAGATCGGGAGGTGAATCCAAAGATACCTCTCTTGGGATAAAAATTCTATCACTCGGGCTAATCCTCAAGGAACTTTATACCTTTGAGAAGTGAAAGAGGAGAAGTGGGTTACTGCTCCTCTCGACTGTGTGACATCTTTTTGATTTCATCTATAGATTTGCGCCTCACATACCTTGCGTATATCGAGGACTCCCTAGCTAAAAAAAATTTCATCCTTGTAGAAAGCTTCCTAGGATGTTGGTGTGTTTGACGTGCTTGCTCCAAACTTTTGTCTACTTGTTTGTTCATAGCTTTTGAATGAATGTTTGCCAACTTTGGTCAAAATCTCAGAAAAGTAGAAATCTCCCAGCTCAAGGCATACTTAGCATAGTCACTGCCTCATTAGAAAATCATCCAAGCTCCCCCGCCACAACCGAATCTATCTAGTTCTTTGCTTTAGAACAATCCCAAATCCAAAGTCCATCCAAATCATCCCCCAAGCCAGCTAGCAACCCAATCCAAAATCACCCAAGCCTTTAAGGAATTATTTTTACTCTGCCAAAGTTTGCTATCCAATCAATCTATCGAAATCCCTCAATCTCCCCAAGGTTATCCCTTTGACAGAGCTTTGTCTAGGGTAATCTAGCCTTGTCACTTGTCATCCCTCATCACCTTAAGCTAAAGGTTGGGATCCAAAAGTGGTCAATCTCATGTCATGCCCATAGGATCATTTGTCTATCCTCAAGTTGACACCAAAAGCCACCAATCCTGCACATAGGAAAGCAAAACTCTCACTTGTTGACAGCATACCCTTGAAGTCTTCCATCCACAGGAAAGCCAATAGCCAATCCTCCTTAGGTATGTCATGCAGCTTTGACTCTCCCTAGGAAATCTTTCATCAGCCAATCCAAAATTTGCACTTAATCCAAATCCAACCATGAGCTTCCGTGTTCATCCATATGCAAGACCCCATCCCTATCCAACTCATCATCAAAACATGAAATCCCAACCCTATCATGATGAGTTTGGTCGCATTGTCCTTTCTCCTGCTACATCCTTTTCCAATGATGATGAAAATCTTGTTGACTATGACGGGTATCTTGAGAGCCTTAGATGCCTTCCGCCAACCATCCCCCAAAATCCAAGCATTCCTCCAAACTATCTAGTCATGCCATCTCATATCCCAGCTTCTCCTCCATCACCCAATCAACCAAGCTTCTAATCTTCCACCGCCATCACACCAGCTATTCCTATCAAACCACCACCTCCACCTCTGACAAACGAGTCTCCCAGGAATCTCCTAGGGGAAATACAAGAAAAGTCATCTCCAACAGTCGATAAGCCATGTCATCTAATCCAAACATGTGAAGTAGTCAGTGATGAAGCTTCCCCATCTATAATATCACCTCCATCTCCCATAGCTATCATCCCCATACCATCCATCAAATTACTTAAAATCCTTCCACTTCCCGCAAGCATCAAAATCCCACCTCCTGTCAAATCCCTCCAAATCTTATCCACATCACCTCCAAGCACTTCCCAAATCTCTCGTAATAATCCTTATGCATCCATCTTCTACTCACCCATCTCCACTACCAAATTTCCCATTTATCCATCCGTTGCCTTTGAAGAATCCATCCCTTCACCTCCTATCACACCATCCACTCCAATCCAATCCTATCAAGATCCTGCCCAAAATCATGTTGACATCCCCCAAAGTATAAAAAAAGATATCATCATACCATGTCTTCCATCCATGGTGCAGTCACCATCCCCTCCATCTCCAAAACCTCAAGCCATACCTCCTCTACTGTAGGGTAGTCACCATCCCCTCCATCTCCAAAACCTCAAGCCATACCTCCTCTACTGTAGGGTATCTTTTCATCCCATCAGCTAAATCAAGATCCTATCCTACCATCTCCTCTGCTCCATGCTTCCATCTTACCACCTATCCAAGCTATTCCACTATCTATAATCTACCCTCTTGGTTCACTTAAATTCATCCATGGTGGCCCCCTCTTAGTAGAAGAATTAAGAACAGTATCTCCCCATTGCAATACATCTAATAAAGCACTTCTACCATTTTCTACAAGCGAAAAGTTTCTTCAGCTTGTTCAAATGCTCAATCGATGGCATTATCAAGGTCAAGGTTTAGGACCACAAGATTAAGGAATCAGAAAGCCTATTATTGCACAAAAGAATCCAAGATTTCATGGTCTTGGATATGTATCCAAAGGGTCACCATCTAAAAGTGTTGGTATATGCCATCCCCAAACCAAGCCTATCTCCAGGCCCACCATGCCAACCTCCCATCACTCCTTCAAGAAATCTTATGTCATTCCCCCTCCACCATCTTTGCAACCCAAAACAACCTACCATATCCCCCTTCATCTGCTAAATCCATTTTGGGTCCCCATGTCCCAAAATCTACCATCCTCCATCCTCCTATTAGGCATCATAAAAATCCTATTCCCTCCATTCCTACGCAAGATTAAAAAAGGCACATATTAGGGCACATCATCCATCCATCATCCCCCTACACGCTCTTCCATATCCTCTCCATCTCACAAAGCTTCTCCTAACCATCTTCCCAAAGCTTACCACAGCAATGTTAATGCCAACTTCAAAATGCATAAAGCTAAAAATCCACATCCTAGGCAATCATATGTCTATTCTAAAAGACATACTCCAAAAAGGAAAAATCCAATCAAAGAATGCAAAACAATGCAAAAGCTTATGAAAAGAAAATCCAAAACCATGTGGATCCCAAAGCAAAAAGTTGAAACCCAATGCATAATGGCATCCACCATTCCTAATCCCCCATCCAGTGACTCGTGTCCCCCATCTCCTAACTCCATGTTGGGTGCCTGTATCCCCAAGCGTTCTTCAACAAATCGTCCATCAAGCTCGCATCTACCATCTATCCCCCATTTTCTCTTTTCACACCCGCCCCAACATGTTCCAATGTTGATCCTGCAAGCATCCCCATCTCATGCTCCTTTCCAGCCTTTTCATCCCTCCATCTCCTACCATCAATCCCATCTAATCTGATCTATTGCATAAATCACACATCTGGTGTACCAACAGCTAGCAAAAAAATTGAATATTCTGACAGCTAGTGAAAAATCCCAAAAAAGCCAAAAACAGCTGAAGAAAGCCAAAATCATTCCAGCTAAGTCCAAAGTCAAAAAGTCAAAAAAATAAAGAAAAATAAAGCGTCCACTGGTGAAAACATGGCAATTCAAGCACCTTGGATAAGTACCATGATGAAAACTTGGCAAACAAGCGTCATGCATAATCCAACCATCCCCAGCTTAGCCTATCATCCTCATGCTTTTGGTCACATCTTTCCATCCAGCTCCATCTTCCAATTGATCCACCTATCTTTCATCCTCTAGCTTTTATCTATCACTATCCACTTATCTTCTGCAACCTCACCCCATCATCCCAGCTATCATCCATTTCCCTAACGCCTTCAGCTTTTCCATCCTAGCTTCAATCCTATCACATCCATCGTATGACCTCCTTCCGCATGTCATCTTTTGACTAGCGGCACTATATTCCTTGGAGATCTTGTCTTGTCCATCCTCCCTTGTCATTGGTATCTTGCTCTAGGCTATCCTCATGCAAATCTAATGTCATCCTCTCATTAGCCATTCACTCTAGCGCCATCTATCAACTCAGCTACCACCAACTTTAGCACTGTCCCCATCCTTGGTTGCACATCTATCATCATCATTGGATGCATCTTGCCAAATCCATATCTTCTGCTATCATCTCATCCTTAGCTTCAACATCTTGCACCAACTTGATTCATCCCGCTATCTTATCATCGGGAGCTCCTATACAGCTTGTAAATAATCTTGTATCCAATGCTTGTATCATACCTTGTATCATAGCTTGTATATCTAATCTTGTCCAAAAAAATTTGTACATTTGTACCATATCTTGGTCTGTCAACTTGTACATCCTCTTTCACTTAGTACCATTGTATCTATCTAGCTTTCATGTCAGTTCATCCTTGATCAACATCTTGCACACATTGCACAAATATTGGTTAGCTATTCCACTGCATCCTTTAGCTAGATGTCCTATCATCAAAGTGTTATCATTCTTAGTTTAGCTTGCCAAGTGCATCATTAATCCAAATCCACCATCTTAGGTTCTCTCTGATAGATCCTTGCAGGATATAGCTTTTCTCATGTCTGATCCTAGTCAGTTAGTACCTCGTCCTGCCCATCTCATTGGCAAATGGTTCTCTTTTGGATTTTCACTTTCTTTTGATTTGAAATCTTCCCTTTTGGGTCTTGAAGTATCTTTTCCAACCAATCTCCTTGTTCACTCCTCATGGTTGCCACGATCTTCCATATCATGGTATGCTGCGAATGGGGCACTCTAAGTGTACGATTTTGATCAAGTCTTTCATTTGCTTCTTTTTTGCTTGTGGGTCATCCAGTGTCAGTTCCAAACTATTTCCTTTAGGTTTCATGTGTGATGCTGGGGTAATCATTTTGTGTTTTTTTTGAGTCAGTTCGTCAGTCCTCTGGATGGTTGGTGACACGACCTTGATGTTCTTGGTAACCTTGGCAATTAACCAACAGTTCTATAGCAAATCTAGTGCTCAACTACATGGTGGTACTTCTCTTTGAAGTATCCCCCCACTCAAAAAGCTTCAATGGATTCCCTTCATCTCCATTATCCCCCATCCATATCCAGCATTCATCTCTCCTACCCCAGCTTGTGCAACCGTATCTCTCAGAATTAATCATCACTCTTAGCTTTAGGGATCCATAATCCTAGTCTTAGGGATCCACCAATCAATTCAATCCACCAAGCCTCATCTTTCAAGATCCACAATCCTAGTCCTAGGGATCTCTGAAACCCATCTCTCACCAATCTAACTCTTTGAAATCCTTTTGCATCAGATTTATCATCCCATCATCTATCTCTTTATCCTGAATTCCTTTTTATAGCACTTTTCTCTTTCATCCTCCCCCCAATCCTGAAAGTCTTAAGCTTATTTACTCTTGTGCCTCTGATTTTCCCCTTTATCATTCTCCCATAATGAGAGTTTGAGCTAACTAAACCTCTTCTCTTAAGCCACTCTTCATCCTCCCACTCATCAAGATTCTTGTACTTTTCAAGAAGCCATCTAGCCTCACTTTCTCTCCCCATCGCTTTCTTGAGGGGGCATCTCGCAATCCATTCTCTCCTCTTCTGCTCTAGCCTTGGGCATCTTATTTTCTTATCTTTGATGCCATGCCACTTGCGGCATCACATCAAAGAGGGGCAAAATGTAGAGACTTAAAAATTCTTTAGAAAATAAAGTATTTTTATTTTCTGAAAAAGTCTTTGATGACATCATCATTAATTAATTATTTTTATGCCATTAAACCTCTTTATCTTAATTTAAAATATTTAATTAAAGAATCCCTCCCAAAAATGTGTAAATCTTATTTAAACATTATTTTCTTATTTATTAATTATTTAATTAATAAATTGACCAAAAATTCCAAAATAAATAATTTATTTATTTTTTGTCCAAAACTTGAGCAATTTCTTTAAGACCACTAACCTCTTCCAAAATCTTCTAATCCTTCTTTAATTTCGATTAAAGGCTAATCCCATCATTTCCTACTCCTAATCCTAACTCAAAATATTTAATTAAGATTAAATATTAATCTTCATGTTTATTAAAAATGTTTTAATAAATATCTCCTCAACAAAACCCTTGAAATAAATAAAATTTTATTTATTTTCTAAAGAAACCTTTTTTATCCTCATCTTAGGAAGTTCTAGACTCTTCTAAAAAGTCTGCATCCTCATCCAAAGCCTAGGCTCTTCTAGAAGATGTCAATCCTAACCCTAATCCCCTCCTAACCTTGTCACATTCTCTAAACATGGGTTAAGACTTGCTAACCCAAGCCAAAGCCAACAAATATCTCCTCCTTCACCCACCCTCATTAAATGCCATCCACTTGCCCATCTCTAACAAGCTTAATCTAATCTTAACCCAAGCCTAATCCAAGCCTTAATCATTTGCACATTCCTAAGTCAAGCTTAAGACTTTCTTAATCCAACTCAAGTCAAAATATCTCAACTCTCTCACAAATATCTCAACCATAAAACTTTATGAAGTCCGCAAAGCCATAAATGACTCTTACAAGCCATTATGAGGGTCTTTATGAGCTTTGAGCCTCATTTGTTGACCCCTCAACCCCTCTTGCTCTAACCAATGACCCTGTGACATGTGTCACTCCCTAATTGGTTCTAAGGAAGCACAATCCATGTGCTCTCCTCTTATTCAATCTAAACCTTCCATAAGCTTTCTCCCATCCTTGCATCCTAGCCCTTGATCCCTCAAGCCCTTTGCCTATTTAAGGAATGCTCTCTCAAGACATTTTAACATAATCTAGAAATTAAAGCCATAATGTCATTTTGAGAAGCCATTTTTACATCAAATCTATTCACCAAAATCTATCAAAAATTCTCCATTGAAGCCCATTTGAGCATTTGAGTATACATACATAATCAAGCCATCTTAGCTATTAGACACACCTCGACATCAAGTAATAATCCTAATTGAGAGAGCCTATCCATGGCTCATATTCTCATTTGAGGACTTCACTTTGTCTCTCATGAAGTTATGTTAAATTAGTATGCAAATGCTTTTTGATTGTTTTAATTTAGTGTTTCTAACATACTAAAGTAGCATATAAAATATATATAGATAGATAGATAGATATAAACCTTTGAAATTTTAGTATGATAGGGAAAGTACAATTAACCAATTGAATTTTTAATTTCCTTTTTAAATCTCAAACCCTCTCCAGTTTAAAATAATAAGTTCTTTAATCTACAAAATGAGGATCTTTGATTACTTTTCTAATCTCCACGTATATCGAAGGTATTGACATGCATTCAATAATTACAATATTGAAATGTTCAAGTATTCACCATAGAGAAATTTGAATTCACAATCCACAGGCATGAAGAAGATAGGAAAGGAAATTGTGTAATTAAATTGTGCGAATAATCACAAGCATCTATCTGGACATTGATGCTAATCCCTCTACCCAAGAAGATTGAAGAGAAATCTCTTCTCTTAGGACCCTCTCCTTTTCAAAAATTCCTTCCTCTTCCAAAATTTCTCTCTCCAAATTCACGTCCTTCCAAAATGAACCCTCAAATTGTGATAAAGAGTTCTCTCCTTAAATTGGGGCACTAATTGTGCGTTCCCCTGAGAGAACTCAGTGCTCACTAGACTTCAACTCCTATTAACTTTTCTTAATCTTTCCTTTATCTTCTTCATGCATGTTAATTGAATTCTTAAATAATTTTATTTAATTTTTTACTTGACTTGTTTTTATTTAATTTATTGAATTTAATCTCATGTGCACTTTATTAAAATATTTTTATTAAATATACTTGTTTTATCTTTTTAATTCATTTCTTATATTTTAATCTCATGCATGTATCATACGAACATAAAATTTTTAATAAATTAATATCTTTTCACTATTAAATTTTTTTTGAAACTTAATTGATAAAATATTTATTAACTTAAATAATAATAATATTTAGCATTTATTTAAAAATAAAATCTAAATATATTATTGTTAAATTAAATAAATATTATCACATTCTAAATTTATTCTTATAACTTTTATATTCAAATTTAATTCTTTTTTATTTAATTAATTTTTAAATTAATTAAATATAATTAAATATTAAAATATCATAATAATTTTTCATTAAATTAAATCATAAATTTAATCTTTTAATTAGAATTAATTAATAGAAAATTCACCAAAGACTCATAAAACAAAATACGAAAACCCATCATAACAAAATACGCACAAAATTAAACTAAATGGTTATAACCATGAATTAACGTCATCTGATGCATTTGAAAGGTACACAACTCAAGTACTTATCCTAATTTTCAATTATGACAAATGGCTTAAAGGGTTAGGATTTGGGTATGTGCAGGATCATGGTCAACCAAACTATGGCCTTAAGTGGGAGTGAAAAACCAACAAATCAGGGTTATGTCAACTTGACACCTAATTTTAAAGTGGTTATGGACTTTATATCAAAAAGTTGTAAGAAAATAATCTATAGGAAATTGAATATAGTTTCTAAACTACCAGGTCTTGTCAGGAGAAAAAAAATTATTGATTGGTCAAAAGTTTGAATTTTAATGCAGTGCTATGAAAATTTTAGGGCAAAAAAAAAGTAGGCGTATGTCTGAGCACCTTAATCAAAATCAGATGATAATTATTTTTTAATATAATTATAGATATGAAAAGTAGACTCATGCTCGGATGTGACACATATTTTTCTGTATTTTTATTCCAAATAAATAATTAAATATGAAGTTTTTACCAAAACTTTTTTGGGAAAAAAAAAGTCTCGTGTCTTACCACCTTAACTAATAGAAAATTTTACAATTTTTTTTCTTTTTTTTATGCTAGGTGAACCATAGAATGTGACGCAACTTTTAGATTTAAAAAATGTTATACCGTTTGAAAATTATAGTTGTTTTTCAATTAGTATGTCAATTAGCACTTTCCAATAATTTTCATTGACAATTAACTAATAAATACTTATTGATCTCAAAATATGACAGACCTTATATTGATGGAATCTTGAGAGCGATATTAAAAAATCTTTTTCATTTCATTCAATTTCGATCAAAATAACATTATCAGACGACTACTCGAAGTCTGAGTATCACTAAAACCCTCTTCAAACATGTCTTTTGGGTTGACCGGGTAGGCTTGGTCAGTACCAAGCCTAATCGGATATTAAATTTCAAATCGGATATTGGATTTGAAATTGGATATCGAATTTCAAATCAGATATCCGATTTGAAATCGGATATCCGATATGGCTCGATGAAGTTTGGTGGAAAATTTGAAATCCCAGCCCATTTTGGAGGGAAAACTGGATTTAAGAGTTATAGCTTATGATTTATAAATTATTTTTGTTATATTACCATGTAAATATGTATTATAATATATTATTTATATATAATAACGTAATATAAAGATATAACATATAATATATTAATATATAATAATATATTATGTTATTCTCATTATAATCTATAAATATAATTTATATTATTATTTTTACTAAATATAATAACGTAATATTTTTATTAAATATAATAAAGTAATATATATATATTATAACATAATTTTTTATTAAATATAATAACCTTATGAGTCAAAGGGGGTCATAGGTTGACCTATGACCCCTTTCAACCCATTACATAACAACATATGTCCCTAGGGTTCCTAGGACCCCTAGTGACATATTAGAATCATTTTTATGGGTCAAAGGAGGTCATAGGTTGACCTATGACCCCCCTTCGACACATTACATGATGACATATGTCCCTAGGGGTCCTAGGACCAATAGGGACATATTAGAATCGTTCTTATAGGTCAAAGGGGGTCATAGGTTGACCTATGACCACATTCAACCCATTAAATGATGACATATGTCCATACGGGTCTATGACCCATAGAGACATATTAGAATCATTCTTATGGGTCAAAGGGGGTCATATGTTGAACTATGACCCCCTTTGACTCATTAAAAGATGACATATGCCCCTAGAGGTCCTAGGAGCCCCAGGAACATATTAGAATCATTCATATGGGTCAAAGGGTGCCATAGGTTTACCTACGACTCCCTTTGACCCATTACATGATGACATATGTCCCTAGGGGTCCTAGCACCCCTAGAGACATATTAGAATCATTCATATTGGTCGAAGGGGCTCATAGGTTGACTTATGATCCCCTTCAACCCATTACATTATGACATATTTCCTCAGAGGTCCTAGGACACCTAGGGACATATTAGAATCATTCTTATGGTTTGAAAGGGGTCATAGGTTGACCTATGATCCCCTTCGACACATTATATGACAACATATGTCCTCGGGGTCCTGGGACCCCTAGGGACATATTAGAATTGTTCATATGGGTCAAAGGGGGTCATAGGTTGACCTATGAGACCCTTCAACCCATTACATTAAGACATTTTTCCCTAGGGATCCTAGGACCCCTAGGGACATATTAGAATCATTCATATGGGTCAAAGGGGGTCATAGGGTGACCTAAGACCCCGTTCGACACATTAAATGATGACATATGTCCCTAAGGGTCCTAGGACCCATAGGGACATATTAGAATTGTTCATATGGATCAAAGGAGATCATAGGTTGACATATAAACCCTTTCGACCCATTAAATGATGACATATGTCCCTAGGGGTCCTCGGACCCCTAGGGACATATTAGAATTGTTCATATGGATCAAAGGGTGTCATAAGTTGACCTATGACCCACTTCGACCCATTAAATGATGACATATGTCCCTAGGGGTCCTAGGAAGCCTAGGGAGATATTAGAATTGTTCATATGGGTCAAAGGGGGTCATAGGTTGACCTATGACCCCCTTTGACTGATTATATGATGAAATATGTCCTGTGCACCCCTAGGGACATATGAGAATAATTCTTATGGGTCAACCTATGACCCCCTTCAACACATTACATGATGACATATGTTCCTAGGGGTCTTAGGTCCCCTAAGGACATATTAGAATCATTCATATGGGTCAAACGGGATCATAGGTTGACCTATGATCCCCTTCAACCCATTAAATGATGACATACATTGTTAGGTGTCCCAGGACCGTTAGGGACATATTAGAATTGTTCATATAGGTCAAAGGGGGTCATAGGTTCACCTATGAGCACCTTTGACCCATTACGGGATGACATATGTCCCTACGACCACTAAGGACATATGAGAATCGTTCTTATAGGTCAAAGGTGATCATAGGTTGACCTATGACCCCCTTCAACACATTACATAATGACATATATCCTTAGGGGTCGTAGGACCCCTAGAGAAATAGTAGAATTGTTCTTATGGGTCAAAGGTGGTCATAGGGTGACCTATGATACCCTTCAAACCATTATATGATGACATATGTCCCTAGGGGTCCTAGGACCCCTAGGGACATATTAAAATTATTTTTATGGGTTAAACGGGGTCATAGGTCAACCTATGAACCCCTTTGATCTATTACATAATGACATATGTCCCTACGGGTCATAGGAGACTTAGAAACATATTAAAATTGTTCATCTGCATCAAAGGGGGTCATAGGTTGACCTATGTCCCCCTTTGATCCATTACAAGATGACATATGTCCCTAAGGGTCCTAGGACCCTTAGGAACATATTAGGATGCTTCTTATACGTCAAATGGACCTATGACCCCCTTCGACAAATTACATAACAACATATGTCCAAAGGGGTCTTAGAAACCCTAGGGACATATTAAAATTGTTCTTATGTGTCAAAGGGAGTCATAGGTTGACCTATGACCCCCTTTGACCCTTTACATGATGACATATGTCCCAAGGGGTCCTAGGACCCCTAAGGACATATTAGAATGGTTCTTATGGGTCAAAGGGGGTCATAGGCTGACCTATGACACCCTTCAACCCATTACATGACAACATATGTCCCTAAGCATCCTAGGACCCCTAGGGACATATTAGAATCATTCTTATGGGTCAAATGAGGTCATAGGTCAACCTATGACCTCCTTTGACCCATTACATGATGACATATGTCGTTACAGGTCATAAGACACTTAAGAACATATTAGAATTTTTCATATGGGTAAAAGGGGGTCATAGGTTGACCTATCAACCTATTCGATCCATTAAATGATGACATATGTCCCTAGGGCTCATAAGACCCCTAGGGACATATTAGAATTGTTCACTTGGGTCAAAGGATGTCATAGGTTGACCTATGACCCCCTTCGACCCATTAAATGATGACATATGTCTCTAAGGGTCCTAGGACCCCTAGGGACATATTAGAATTGTTCATATGGGTGAAAGGGGGTCATAGGTTAACCTATGACCCCCTTTGACCCATTACATGATGACATATGTCCCTAGGACCCCTAGAGACATATGAGAATAGTTCTTATTGGTCAAAGGGTGTCATAGGTTGATCTACGACCCCCTTCGACACATTACATGACAGCATATGTCCTTATGTGTACTAAGACCCTTAGGAACATATTAGAATCATTCATATGGTTCAAAGGGGGTCATAGGTTGACCTATGATCCCCTTCGACCTATTAAATGACAACATTTGTCCCTAGGGGTCCTACAACCCCTAGAGACATATGAGAATTGTTCTTATGAGACAAAGGGGGTCATAGGTTGACCTATGACCCCCTTCGATGCATTACATGATGACATATGTCCCTAGGGATCTTGGAACCCCTAGAGAAATGTCAAAATCATTCTTATGGGTCAAAGGTGATCATAGGTTGACCTATGATCCACTTTGACCCATTACATGATAACATATGTCTCTAATGGTCCTCGAAATCGTAGGGACATATTAGGATCATTCTTATAGGTCTAAGGGTGTCATAGGTTGACCTATGACTCCCTTTGACCAATTACATGATGACATATGTCCCTAGGAGTCATAAGACCCCTTAGGGACATATTAGAATGCTTCTTATGGGTCAAAAGGGGTGATAGGATGACCTATGACCCCCTTCGATGCATTACATGACAACATATGTCCAAAGGGGTCCTAGGACCCCTAGAGACATATTAGAATCGTTCTTATGGGTCAAAGGGGGTCATAATTTGACCTATGACTCCTTTCGACTCATTAAATGATGACATATGTCCCTAGGGGTCCTAGGACCCCTAGGGACATATTAGAATCATTCATATGGGTCAAAGCGCATCATAGGTTGACCTATGACCCCCTTCGACCCATTACATGATGACATATGTCCCTAGGGGTCCTAACACCCCTAGGAACATATTAGAACCATTCATATGGTTCGAAAGGGGTCATAGGTTGACTTATGATCCCCTTCGACCCATTACATAATGACATATGTCCCTAGAGGTCCTAGGACCCCTAGGGACATATTAGAATCATTCTTATAGGTCAAAAGTGGTCATAGGTTGACCTATGACCCGCTTCGACAAATTACATGATGACATATGTCTCTAGGGGTCTTCGAAAGCCTAAGGACATATTAGAAATGTTCTTACGGGTCAAAGGGGGTCATTGGTTGACAATTGACCCACTTCGACACATTACATGATGACATATGTCCCTAGGGGTCCTAGGACCCCTAAGGACATATAAGAATGCATCATATGGATCAAAGGGTGTCATAGGTTTACTTATGATGCCGTTCGAACTATTAAATGATGACATATGTATCTAGGGGTTCTAAGACACCTAGGGAGATGTTTCAATTATTCTCGTGGGTCAAAGGGGGTCATAGGTTGACCTATGATCCCCTTGAACACATTAAATGATGACATATGTTCCTAGGGGTCCCAGGACCCCTAGGGACATATAAGAATCTTTCTTATGGGTCAGAGGGGATCATAGGTTGACCTAAGACCCCCGTCGACCAATTACATGACCACATATATCCCTGGGGGTCCTAGCACCCCTAGGGACATATTAGAATCGTTCTTATAGGTCAAAGGGGGTTATAAGGTGACCTATGACCTATTTGACCCATTAAATGATGATATATTTCCCTATGGGTCCTAGGACCCCTAGGGACATATTAGAATCATTCTTATGGGTCGAAGGGGATCATAGGTTAACCTATGATCCTCTTTGACCCATTACATGATGACATATGTCTCTTAGGGTCCTGTGACCCCTAGTGACATATTAGAATGCTTAATATGGATCAAAGGGGGTCATAGGTTGACCTATGACCCCTTTCGACCCGCTCAATGATGACATATATCCCTAGGGGTCCTAGGACCCCTAAGGACATATTACACTTGTTCATATGGGTCAAAGGGGGTCATAGGTTGACCTATCACCCCTTTTGACCAATTACATTATGACATATGTCCCTAGGGTTCCTAGGACCCTTAGGGACATATAAGAATTGTTTTTATTGATCTAAGGGGGTCATAGGTTGACCCATGACCCCCTTCAACCCATTACATGATGACATATGTCCCTAAGGGTTCTTAGGAACCCTAGGGACATATTAGAATCATTCTTATGGGTCAGAGGGGCCTATAGGTGAACCTATGATCCCATTCTACCTCTTAAACAATAACATATATTTTTAGGGGTCCTGGGACCCCTAGGTAGATAATAGAATCCTTCTTATGGGTCGAAGGGGGTCATAAATTAACTTATGAGCCACTTTGACCCATATGAATGATTCTAATATATCCCTAGGGATCCAAGGACTCTTAGGGACATATGTCATCATGTAATGGGTCGAAGGGGGTCATAGGTAAAACTATGACCCCATTTGACCCATATGAAGAATTATAATACGTCCCTAGGGGTCCTAGGACACCTAGTCGCATATGTCATCATGTAATCTATCGAAGCGGGTCATAGGGGTCATAGTTCAACCTAACCCCCTTGAACCCATAAGAATGATTGTAATATGTCTCTAGGGGTCCTAAGACTGATAGAGATATATGTCATCATTTAAAGGGTCAAAGGGGGTTATAGGACAACCTATTACCCCCTTTGACCCATAAGAACGATTCTAATATGTCCCTAGGGGTCCTAGGACCGCTAGGCAAATATGTCATCGTTTAATGGGTTGAAGGAGCTCATAGGTCAACCTATGATAACACTCGACCGATATGAAGCATTCTAATATGTCCCTAAGGGTCTTAGGACTCCTAAGGACATATGTTGTAATGTAATGTGTCGAAGTGGGTCATAAGTCAACCTATGACCCCCTTGCACCCATTAGAACAATTCTAATATATCCCTAGGGGTCCTAGGACCCCTAAGGACATATGTCATCATGTAATGGGTCGAAGGGGGTCATAGGTCACCCTATTAGCCCCTTTGACCCATAAGAACTATTTTAATATGTCCCCAAGGGTTCTAGGACCCCTAGAGACATATGTCGTCATGTAATGGGTAAAAGATTCTAATATGTCGCTAGGGGTCCTAGGACGTCTAGGCATATATGTTATCATTTAATAGATCGAAAGAGGTCATAGGTCAACCTATTAAACCCCTTTGACCCATATGAAACATTCTAATATGTCCCTAGGGGTACTAGGACCCCTAGGGACATATTTTGTCATGTAATGGGTCAGAAGGGGTTATAGGTCAACCAATGATCCCTTTTAACCCATAAGAACGATTGTAATATGTCCCTAGGAGTCCTAGGTCCCCTAGCTATATATGTCATCATTTAATGGGTCGAAGGGGGTCATAGGTCAACGTATGACACCCTTTGACGCATATGAAGAATTCTAATATGTTCCTAGGTGTCCTAGGACCCCTAGGGACATATGTCGTCATGTAATGTGTCGAAGTGGGTCATAAGTCAACCTAGACCTCCTTTGACACATAAGAACAATTCTAATATGTCCTTGGGGGTCCTAGGACCCCAAGGGACATATGTCATCATGTAATGGGTCGAAGGGGGTCATAGGTCAACCTATGACTGCCTTTGACCCATATGAATGAATCTAATATGTTGCTAGGGGTCCTAGGACCCATAGGGACATATGTCATCATGCAATATGTCGAAGGGTGTCATAGGATAACATATGACCCCCATTGAGCCATAAGAATGATTCTAATATGTCCTTAGGGGTCGTAAGACCCCTAGGGAGATATGTTATCATTTAATGGGTTGAAGGAGGTCATAGATCAACTTATGACATCCTTTGACCCATATGAAGCATTCTAATATGTCCCTAGGTGTCATAGGACCCCTATGGACATATGTCGTTACGTAATGGGTCAAAGGCATTTTGACCCATTAAAAAGATTCTAATATGTCCCTTTGGGTCTTAGGACCCCTAAGGATATATGTCATCATGTAATGGGTCGAAGGGGATCATAGGTCAACCTATGACCCCCTTTGACCCATAAGAACGATTTTTAATATGTCTTTAGGGGTCCTAGGATCCTTAGGAATATTTTTCATCATTTAATGGGTCGAAGGGGGTCATAGGTAAACCTATAACCCCCTTTGACCCATAAGAACGATTCTAATATGTCCCTAGGGGTTGTAAAACACCTAGGGACATATGTCATAATTTAATAGGTCAAATTGGGTCATACGTCACCCTATAACCCCCATTGACCCATAAGAATGATTCTAACATGTCCCTAGGGGTCGTAAGACTCCTAGGGACATATGTCATCATGTAATAGGTCGATTTGACCCATAAGAATGATTCTAATATGTCCCTAGGAGTCTTCGGACCCTTAGAGATATATGTTGTCATTTAATGGGTCAAAATGGGTAATAGGTCAACCTATGACACCCTTTGACCCATATAAGCATTCTAATATATCCCTAGGTGTCTTAGGACCCCTAAAGACATATGTCATCATTTAATGCGTTGATGGGGCTTATGACCACCTTTGACCCATAAAAACGATTCTAATATCTCCTTACGGATCCTAAGACACCTAAGGACATATGTCATCACATAATTGGTCGAAAGGGGTCATAGGTCAACCTATGACCCCCTTTGAACCATAAGAATGATACTAATATGTCCTTAGGGGTCCTAAGACCCCTAGGGACATATGTCATCATGTAATAGGTTGAAGGGCGTCATTTGACCCATAATAATGATTCTAATATGTCCCTAGGGGTCCTAGGACCCTTAGGGATATATATCATCATTTAATGGGTTGAAAGGGTCATAGGTCAAATTATGACACCCTTTGACCCATATGAAGCATTCTAATATGTCGCTAGGTGTCCTAGGACCCCTACAGACATATGTCATCTTTTAATGCATTGATGGGGGTCATAGGTCACCCTATGACCCCCTTTGACTCACAAGTACGATTCTAATAACTTCTTGGGAGTCCTAAGACCCCTAGGGACATATGTCATCATATAATTTGTCAAAAGAGGTCATAGGTCAACCTATGACCCTCTTTGACTCATAAGAACGATTCTAATATGTCCCTAGGGGTCTTAGGACCCCTACAGACATATATCATCATTTAATAGGTTGAAGAGTTTCATAGGTCAACCTATGACCACCTTTGACCCATATGAAGCATTCTAATATGTTCGTAGGGGTCCTAGGATCTCTAAAGACATATGTCATCATGTAATGGTTCGAAAGGGGTTATAGGTCACCCTATAACCCCCTTTGACCTATAAGAATGATTCTAATATGTCCCTAGGGGTCCTAGGATCCCTAGGGACATATCTTGTCATTTAATAGGTAAAACGGGGTTATATGTCATCATATGATTCCGTTTGACTCATATGAAACATTCTAATATGTCCCTAAGGGTCCAAAGACCCCTAGGGACATATGTCATCATGTAATGCATCGAAGGTGGTTATAGGTCAACCTATGACTCCATTTGACCCATACGAATGATTCTAATATGTTTTCAGGGGTCCTAAGACCCTTAAGAACATATGTCATCATTTATTGGGTTGAAGGGGGTCATATGTCAACCTATGGCCCCCTTTGATCCATATGAACGATTGTAATATGTCCCTACACATCCTAGGACCCTTAGGGACATATGTCGTCATGTAATGGGTCAAACCTATGACCTCCTTTGACCTATATGATAGATTCTAATAGGTTCCTAGGGGTCCTAGGACCCCTAGGGACATATGTCATTATGTAATGGGTCATGAATGATTCAAAGACGTTCCCAGGGGTCTTAGGAACCCTAGACACATATGTCATCATGTAATGGGTCGAAGGGTGCCATAGATCAACCTGTGACCCCATTTGACACATAAGAATGATTGTAATATGTCCCTAGGGGTCCTAGGACTCCTAGGGACATATGTCATCATTTAATGGGTCGAAAGGGGTCATAAGTCAACCTATGACCCCCGTTGACCCATATGAACAAATCTAATATGTTGCTAGGGGTCCTAGGACCCCTAGTGACATATGTCATCATGTAATATGTTGAAGGGTGTCAGAGGTTAACCTGTCACCCCCTTTGAGCCATAAAAATAATTTTAATACGTCCCTAGGGGTCCTAGGACACCTATGGAGATATGTCATCATTTGATGGGTTGAAGGCAGTCATATGTCAACCTATGACCCGCTTTGATCCATATGAAGCATTCTGATATGTCCCTAGCAGTCCTAATACCCCTATGGACATATATCGTCAGGTAATGGGTCTAAGGGGGTCATAGTGTGACCCATTAGAAGGATTCTAAGATGTCTCTAGGGGTATTAGGACCCCTAGGGACATATGTCATTATGTAATGGGTCGAAGGGGGTCATAGATTAACCTATGACCCCCTATGACCCATAAGAACGATTCTAATATGTCCTTAGGGGTCCTAGCACCCCTAGGGACAAATGTCATCATTGAATGGGTCGAAGGTGATCATAGGTCAACCTATGACCCCCGTTGATCCATAAGAACAATTTTAATATGTCGCTAGGGTTCTTAGGAAAGGTAATAGGTCAAAGGGGGTCATTGGTAAACCTATGAAACCCTTTTACCCATATGAACGATTATAATATGTCTCTAAGAATCCTATGACCTCTAGGGACATATGTCATCATGTAATGGGTCGAACGAGGTCATAGGTCACTCCATGACCCCCTCTAACCCATATGAATGATTCTAATATGTCCCTAAGGATCCTAAGACCCTTGGGGGCATATGTCGTCATGTAATGGGTTGAAGATTCTAATATGTCCCTAGGGGTCCTAGGACCCGTAGGGATATATGTTGTCATTATTTGGCTCGAAGGGGGTCATAGGTCAACCTATGACCCTCTTTGACCCATATGAAACATTCTAATATATCTCTAAGGGTCCTAGGACCCCTAAGGACATATGTCATCATGTAATGCATCAAAGGGAGTTATAGGTCAACCTATGACCACCTTTGACTCATTAAAATGATTGTAATATGTCCCTAGGGGTTATAGGACCCCTAGCTATATATGTCATCATTTAATGGGTTGAAGAGGGTCATAAGTCAACCTATGAGACCCTTTGACCCATATGTAGCATTCTAATATGTCCTTAGGTGTCCTATGACCCCAAGGGACATATTTCGTCATGTAATGTGTCAAAGAGGGTCATAAGTCAACCTATGACCCCCTTTCACCTATAAAAATGATTCTAATCTGTCTCTAGGGGTCTTAGGACCCCTAAGGACATATGTCATCATCTAATGGGTCAAATTGGGTCATAGGTCATCATATTAGTCCCTTTGACCCATAAGAATGATTCTAATATATCCGTAGGGGTCCTAAGACCCCTAGAGACATATGTCATCATTTAATGGGTCAAAAGGGGTCATAGGTCAATGTATGACCCCCTTTGACCCATATGAAGTATTCTAATATGTCCCTAGGTGTCCAAGGACCCCTAGGGACATATGTCATCATGTAATGGGTCAAAGGGGGTCAGAGGACAACCTATGACCCCTTTTGACCCATAAGAACGATTCTAATATGTCCCTAAGGGTCCCAGGACCGCTAGGAAAATATGCCATCATTTAATGGGTTGAATGGGGTCATAGTTCAATCTATGACAATACTTGACCCATATGAAGCATTCTAATATGTCCCTATGGGTCTTAGGACTCCTAGGGCCATATGTTGTAATGTAATGTGTTGAAGTGGGTCATAAGTCAACCTATGACCCCCTTACACCCATAAGAATGATTCTAATATATGCCTAGGGGTCCTAATAACCCTAGGGACATATGTCATCATGTAATGGGTCGAAGGGGGTCATAGGTCATCCTATTAGCCCCCTTGACCTATAAGAACTATTCTAATATGTCCCTAGGGGTTCTAGGACCGCTAGAGACATATGTTTTCATGTAATGGGTTGAAGATTCTAATATGTCCCTAGAGGTCCTAGCAACCCTAGGGATATATGTTATCATTTAATGGGTCGAAGGGGGTCATAGGTCAACCTATGAAACCCTTTGACCCATATGAAGCATTCTAATATGTCCCTAGGGGTCTTAAGACCGCTAGGGACATATGACGTCATGTAATGGGTCAGAGGGAGTTATAGTTCAATGTATGAACCCCTTTGACCTATAAGAATGATTGCAATATGTTTGTAGGGGTACTAGGTCCCCTAGCTATATATGTCATCATTTAATTGGTCAAAGGGGTCATAGGTCAACCTATGACACCCTTTGACCCATATGAAGCATTCTAATATGTCGCTAGGTGTCCTACGACGCCTAGGGACATATGTCATCATGTAATATGACAAAGTGGGTCATAAGTCAACTTATAATTTCTTTGGACCCATAATAATGATTCTAATATGTCCATGTGGGTCCGAGGACCCACAAGGACATATGTCGTCATGTAATGGGTCAAAGGGGGTCATAGGTCAACCTATGACCCCCTTTAACCCATATGAATGAATCTAATATGTTGCTAGGGGTCCTAGGACCCCTAGGGACATATGTCATCAAGTAATATGTCGAAGGGAGTCATAGGTTAACATATGACCCCCTTTGAGCCATAAGAATGATTCTAATATGTGCTTAGGGGTCCTAGGACCCCTAGGGACATATGTTATAATTTAATGGGTCAAAGGAGGTCATAGATCAACCTTTGACATCTTTTGACCCATATGAAGTATTCTAATATGTCCTTAGGGGTCCTAGGACCCCTATGGACATATGTTGTTACATAATGGGTGACCTATGACCCCTTTTAAGCCATTAAAAGAATTTTAATATGTCCCTTGGGGTCTTAGGACCCGTAGGGATATATGTCATCATGAAATGGGTCAAAGGGCATCATAGTTCAACCTATGACCCCCTTTGACCCATAAGAATGATTCTAATGTCTTTAGGGGTCTTAGGTCCCCTAGAGATATATGGCATCATTTAATGGATCGAAAGGCATCATAGGTCAACCTATGACCCCCTTTGACCCATAAGAATGATTCTAATATGTCCGTAGGAGTCCTAAGACACCTAGGGACATGTGTCATCATTTAATGGATCAAATGGGGTCATACGTCACCCTGTAACTCTGTTTGACCCATAAGAATGATTCTAACATGTCCCTAGGGGTCCTAAGACCCCTAGAGACATATCTCATCATGTAATAGGTCAAAGGTTGTCATAGGTCAACCTATGACCTCCTTTGACCCATAAGAATGATTTTAACATGTCCTTACGGGTCCTACAACCCCTAAGGATATATGTCACCATTTAATGGGTTGAGGGGGGTAATAGGTCAACCTATGACACCCTTTTACCCATATGAAGCATTCTAATATGTCCTCAGGTGTCCTAGGACCCCTAGCGACATATGTCATCATTTAATGCATTGATGGGGATCATAGGGTGACCACCCTATGACCACCTTTGACTCATAAGAATGATTCTAAAATCTCCTTAGCGGTTCTAGGACCCCAAGGGACATATGTCATTATGTAATTAGTCGAAGGACGTATGACCCCATTTGACTCATAACAATGATTCTAATATGTCCCTAGGGTTCCTAGGACCCCTAGGGAAATATGTCATCATGTAATAGGTCGAAGGGGGTCATAGGTCAACATATGACCCCTTTTAACCCATAAGAATGATTCTAATATGTCGCTAGGGGTCTTAGGACCCCTAGGGATATATGTCATCATTTAATGAGTCAAAGGAGGTCATAGATCAACCTTTGACATCTTTTGACCCATATGAAGCATTTTAATATGTCCCTAGGGGTCCTAGAACCCCTATGGACATATTTTGTTACATAATGAGTGACCTACCTATGACCCTTTTTGACCTATTAAAAGGATTCTAATATGTCCCTTGGGATCTTAGGACCTGTAGGGATATATGTCATCATATAATGGGTCGAAGGGCATCATAGGTCAACCTATGACCCCCTTTGACCCATAAGAATGATTATAATATGTCCTTAGGGGTCTTAGGACCCCTAGGGATATATGTCATCATTTAATGGGTGGAAAGGGGTCATAGGTCAACCTATGACCCCCTTTGACCCATAAGAATGATTTTAATATGTCCCTAGGCATCCTAAGACACCTAGGGACATGTGTCATCATTTAATGGGTCAAATGGAGTCATACGTCACCCTATAACCCTCTTTGACCCATAATAATTATTGTAACATGTTGCCAGGGGTCTTAAGACCCCTAGGGACATATGTCATCATGTAATAGGTGGAAGGGGATCATAGGTCAACCTATGACCCCTTTTGACCCATAAGAATGATTCTAATATGTCCTTAGGGGTCTTAGGACCCCTAGGGATATATGTCATCATTTAATGGGTCGAAGGGGATAATAGGTCAACCTATGACACCCTTTGACCCATATGAAGAATTCTAATATGTCCCTAGGTGTCCTAGGACCCCTAGCGAGATATGTCATCATTTAATGCGTTGATGGGGGTCATAGGGTGACCTATGACCTCCTTTGACCCATAATAATGATTCTAAAATCTCCTTGGGGGTCCTAGGACCTCTAGGGACATATGTCATCATGTAATTGGTCGAAGGGAGTCATCGGTCAACCTATGAGCCCATTTGACCCATAACAATGATTCTAATATGTCCCTAGGGGTCCTAGGATCCCTAGGGACATATGTCATCATTTAATAGGTTGAAGGGGGTCATAGGTCAACCTATGATCCCCTTTGACCCATAAGATTGATTCTAATATGTCGCTAGGAGTCTTAGGACCCATAGAGATATATGCCATCATTTAATAAGTCGAATGGGGTCGTAGGTCAACCTATGACACCCTTTGAGCCATATCAACCATTCTAATATGCTCCTAGGTGTCCTAGGACCCCTATGGACATATGTCATCATTTAATGCATTGATGGGTGTCATAGGTCACCCTGTGACCCCCTTTGACCCATAAGAATGATTCTAATATCTCCTTCGGGGTCTTAGCACCCCTAGGGACATATGTCATCATGTAATTGATCTTTGACCCATACGAATGATTCTAATATGTCCCTAGGGGTCTTAGGACCCCTAGGAACATATGTAATTATTTAATGCATTGATGGAACCTATGACCCCCTTTGAGGCATAAGAACAATTCAAATATGTCCTTAGGGGTTTTAGGACCTCTAAGGACATATATCATCGTTTAATGGGTCAAAGGGTGTCATAGGTCAACCTATGACCACCTTTGACCCATATGAAGCATTATAATATGTTCGTAGGGGTCCTAGGATCTCTAGGGAGTTATGTCATCATGTAATGGTTCGGAGGGGGTCATAGGTTGCCTTTGACCTACAAGAAAGATTATAATATGTCCCTAGGGGTCCTAGGACCCCTAGGGACATATCTTTTCATTTAATGGGTAAAAGGGGGTTATAGGTCATCATATGACCCCGTTTGACCCATATGAAGCATTCTAACATGTCCCTAAGGGTCCTAGGACCCCTAAACACATATGTCATCATGTAATGCGTCGAAGGTGGTCATAGGTCAACCTATGACTCCCATTGACCCATACGAACGATTCTAATATGTCCCTAAGGGTCCTAAGACCCCTAAGAACATATGTCATCATTTATTGGGTGAATATGAACGATTCTAATATGTCCCTATGGGTCCTAGGATCCCTAGGGACATATGTCATCAGGTAATGGGTCTAAGGGGGTCATAGGTCAACCTATGACCCCCTTTGACCCATAAGAATGATTCTAATATGTCCTTAGGCGTCTTAGGACCCCTAGGGATATATGTCATCATTTAATGGGTGGAAAGGGGTCATAGGTCAACCTATGACCCCCTTTGACCCATAAGAATGATTTTAATATGTCCCTAGGCATCCTAAGACACCTAGGGACATGTGTCATCATTTAATGGGTCAAATGGAGTCATACGTCACCCTATAACCCTCTTTGACCCATAATAATTATTGTAACATGTTGCCAGGGGTCTTAAGACCCCTAGGGACATATGTCATCATGTAATAGGTGGAAGGAGATCATAGGTCAACCTATGACCCCTTTTGACCCATAAGAATGATTCTAATATGTCCTTAGGGGTCCTAGGACCCCTAGGGATATATGTCATCATTTAATGGGTCGAAGGGGATAATA
Source organism: Cupressus sempervirens (assembly GCA_028749045.1). Taxonomy (NCBI): domain Eukaryota; kingdom Viridiplantae; phylum Streptophyta; class Pinopsida; order Cupressales; family Cupressaceae; genus Cupressus; species Cupressus sempervirens. The sequence continues at coordinate 815,206,207 of CM053786.1, forward strand.
GGTCAACCTATGACACCCTTTGACCCATATGAAGAATTCTAATATGTCCCTAGGTGTCCTAGGACCCCTAGCGAGATATGTCATCATTTAATGCGTTGATGGGGCTCATAGGGTGACCTATGACCTCCTTTGACCCATAATAATGATTCTAAAATCTCCTTGGGGGTCCTAGGACCTCTAGGGACATATGTCATCATGTAATTGGTCGAAGCGAGTCATAGGTCAACCTATGAGCCCATTTGACCCATAACAATGATTCTAATATGTCCCTAGGGGTCCTAGGATCCCTAGGGACATATGTCATCATTTAATAGGTTGAAGGGGGTCATAGGTCAACCTATGATCCCCTTTGACCCATAAGATTGATTCTAATATGTCGCTAGGAGTCTTAGGACCCATAGAGATATATGCCATCATTTAATAAGTCGAATGGGGTCGTAGGTCAACCTATGACACCCTTTGAGCCATATCAACCATTCTAATATGCTCCTAGGTGTCCTAGGACCCCTATGGACATATGTCATCATTTAATGCATTGATGGGTGTCATAGGTCACCCTGTGACCCCCTTTGACCCATAAGAATGATTCTAATATCTCCTTCGGGGTCTTAGCACCCCTAGGGACATATGTCATCATGTAATTGATCTTTGACCCATACGAATGATTCTAATATGTCCCTAGGGGTCTTAGGACCCCTAGGAACATATGTAATTATTTAATGCATTGATGGAACCTATGACCCCCTTTGAGGCATAAGAACAATTCAAATATGTCCTTAGGGGTTTTAGGACCTCTAAGGACATATATCATCGTTTAATGGGTCAAAGGGTGTCATAGGTCAACCTATGACCACCTTTGACCCATATGAAGCATTATAATATGTCCGTAGGGGTCCTAGGATCTCTAGGGAGTTATGTCATCATGTAATGGTTCGGAGGGGGTCATAGGTTGCCTTTGACCTACAAGAAAGATTATAATATGTCCCTAGGGGTCCTAGGACCCCTAGGGACATATCTTGTCATTTAATGGGTAAAAGGGGGTTATAGGTCATCATATGACCCCGTTTGATCCATATGAAGCATTCTAACATGTCCCTAAGGGTCCTAGGACCCCTAAACACATATGTCATCATGTAATGCGTCGAAGGTGGTCATAGTTCAACCTATGACTCCCATTGACCCATACGAACGATTCTAATATGTCCCTAAGGGTCCTAAGACCCCTAAGAACATATGTCATCATTTATTGGGTGAATATGAACGATTCTAATATGTCCCTATGGGTCCTAGGATCCCTAGGGACATATGTCATCAGGTAATGGGTCTAAGGGGGTCATAGGTCAACCTATGACCCCCTTTGACCATACGAAATATTTTAGGACCCCTAGGGATATATGTCATCATCTAATGGGTTATGAACAATTCTAAGACATTCCTAGGGGTCCTAGAAACCCTAATCACATATGTCATCATGTAATGGGTTGAAGAGGGCCATAGGTCAACGTATGACCCCCTTTGACCCATAAGAATGATTCTAATATGTCATTAGGGGTCCTAAGAACCCTAGGGACATATTTCGTCATTTAATGGGTCGAAGGGGGTCATAGGTCAACCTATGACCCACTTTCACCCATATGAATGAATCTAATATGTTCCTAAGGGTCCTAGGACCCCTAGTCACATATGTCATCATGTAATATCTCGAAGGGGGTCAGAGGTTAGCCTGTGACCCCTTTTGAGCCATAAAAATGATTCTAATATGTCCCTAGGGGTCCTCAGACACCTAGGGAGATATGTGGTCATTTTATGGGTTGAAGGGGGTCATATTTTAAACCTATGTCCTACTTTTACCCATCTGAAGCATTCTAATATGTCCCTAGGGGTTCTAGGTGTTTACGTGAAAAGTTAGTGTGCTAAGAACATTAACAAACATGAAAATACTCACACACTAAATTAACAATAACATATAAAGCAAGACTAAGATGAGCCTTCAAATGGGAATGTGAGCCATTAAGTGGGACTCTCCCAACGAAGGGTCCTCTTGTTGATTAGCTTCATCTATTTGATTGAATTTGATGTATGTGTGCTCAACATAGCTTCAAAATGGCTTCAAGGGAGGTGGGTCATGGAAAATTGGTAGCTTTGTGAGCTCTCAATTTGGCATTATAAGGGTAAGATTGATGGCTTTGGTTCTCAAAATAGCATGGTAACTTTAGCTCAAAGATTGTTGTTGAATGGCTTGGGAGGGGATTCAATTTATAGGCCAAGGGGTAGAGGGTTGGAGGGATTAGATGCAAGGATGGGGAGATGGTTAATGAGGGCTAAGATGCACTCAAAAGGGAGCACATGGGTTGTGCTTGTTTAGCACCAATGGAAAGGTGACACTTGTCACAAGGAGGATGAGTGTGAGAGGGTAGGGTAAAGAGTTGGTTAAAGGCATGATGAGTGGGGTTGAGTATGTAAGAGAGATGTAAGAGGAATGAGTGTGGAAGAGGGAAGAGTGTGGAAGATGGATGTAAGAGTCATGAGTGGGCTTGTAAGAGTCTAATATGGTTTGTAAGAGCACTCATGACTTGGTGGTTGGGTTTTTTGAGGGGAGACTTTGGTTTGGTTTAGGAAAGTCTTAAACTTGTTTAGGAAATGTGACAACATTAGCGGGTGGATTAGGCTTGGGTTTAGGATTAGATTAGGGATGTTAGAGATGTGCAAGTGGATGGAATTAATGAGGGTCGGTGAGTTAGTGGCTAAGCTAGTTTAGTATGGGTGGATGGGGTGGATTAGGCTAAATGGAGGATTAGGGATAGGTTAGGGGTTTTTGGATTTGAGGATTTTATTTATTAAATAGATTTATTTAATAAATGGGGATTTTTGGAATTAGATAGAAGAATAGGATTTAATTGATAAATAATAGGTTTATTTGATTTATCATTTAGGACTATAGATGATTAATTAAATTAATCAGCTAGGGATGACAAAGGATTAATTAAATAAAAATTTAATTAATGATGCTTTTAGAGATGGCTAAATTAGATTACCAAAGCGGTGTAATCAAATTTAGGTGTCTACATTTTGCTCCTCTTTGACATAGTGTTGAGACAACACTATTTCAAAGAAGTTCGAAAGAAGACGACATGAAGAAGAAGTTTTAGTAACAAAGTTGCCCCAGTCTCGGATAAGAAGAGGAGAGACTAGACTAGACTTAGATGATGCCCCCTCAAGAAGGCGGCAAGGAGAGAAACAAGGCTCGACGACTTCTTGAAAAGTACAAGAATCCGTGATGAGCAAGGAGACTCAGATTGGCTAAGAGAAGGGGCTGAATTAGCTCAAACTCTCACTATGGGAGAATGATAAATGAAAATCAGAAGCACAATAGTAAAGCAAGCTTAAGACTTTCTAGGATTGGGGGGAGGATGGAGGAGTAGAACACTATAAAAGGAATCCATGGAGGAGGGGAGGGATGATGGGATGATAAAGCTGATGCAATAGGATTTCAAAGAGTCAGAGTGGTGGAAGATGGGTTTCGGAGATCCCTAGAACTAGGATTGTGGATCTCGAAAAATGAGGCTTGGTGGGTTGATTTGATTGGTGGATCCCTAAGACTAGGATTGTGGATCCCTAAAGCTAAGCGTGAGGAGTGATCCAAAGAGATACTGATGCATATGCTAGGGTAGGAGTGACAAATGCAGGATATGGATGGGGGATAATGGAGATGAAAGGATTTCATTGAAGCTTTTTGAGCGGGGGGATACTTTAAAGAGAAGTACCACCATGTAGTCAAGCACTAGATTTGCTATAGGACTATTGGTTAATTGCCAAGGTTACCACGAGCATCAAGGCCTTTTCACCAACGGTCCAGAGGACTAACAAACTGACTCAAAACAAACACACAAGGATTGCCCCAGTATCACACATGAATCTAAGAGGAAGTAGCGTGGAAACGACACTAGGAGAACCCACAAGAAGAAAAGAAAAATAAACGAAAGACCAGATCAAGACCTTACGCTCTGATTGCCCCATTCGCAGCATACCAGGATATGGAAGATCATGGCAACCTTGAGGAGGGAACAAGGAGATTGCTTGGAAAAGATATTTCAAGACCCAAAAGGGAAGATCCCAAATCAAAAGAAAGAAAAAATCCAAAAGAGAACTGTTTGCCAACGAGATGGGTAGGACGAGGTACTAACGGACCAAGATCAGACATGAGGAAAGCTATATCCTGCAAGGACCTATCAGAGAGCACCTAAGCTTAGTGGATTTGGATGAGTGATGCATCTGGCAAGCTGAACTAAGAAGGATAACACTTTGGTGATAGGAAATCTAGCTAAAGGATGCATTGGAATAGCTAACCAAGGTGTGCGATGTGTGCAAGATGTTGACCAAGGATGAACTAACACGAAAGTTGGATAGATACAATGGTACTAAGCTAAAGAGGATGTAAAAGTTGACGGACCAAGATATGTTACAAATGTACAAGTTTGTTCATGTTTTGTTTTTTTTGAGATGGAAATGTTTGTGAAGGATGGGATGTCTATAATAGTTGATAGGTGGATAGATAGATGGTTTGCGAAAAGCTTAAGGAAAATGGGATTCTTTATGTGCATGTGATAGGATACAAGCTAGGATACAAGATTATTTACAAGCTGGAATATGGTACAAGCTTTGGACAAGATTCAGATATACAAGGTATGATACAAGGGATGATACAAGATTTACGAGCTGTACAGGAGGTATTTACAAGCTCTATTAAATTTTGGATATTTGGTTGGAACACCAGGGGAACAAGCAGGTGTGTTATGGGATGGTGGATGGATGGATGAGGGATAGGATAGTGATAGATAATAGATTAGTCTTAGTACACAAGGCACCTAAATTACCAGGTTTTCACCAAGGTACCTATCCAAGGCGCTTGAATTGCCAAGTTTTCACCATTGGATGTTTATTTTTCTTTACTATTTTTTTTTGTTGTATTTTTCAAAAGCTAAGTATACCAAGGATCTTCAAGCATAGAACTTCTTGAGATAAATGATGTTAATGGGATCATTCAAGAGTTCTCCTTCTAGTGTAGATAACTAATAGGCTCTGGAGCCAAAGGAGGCGGTAACCACATAGGGACCAAGCCATGTAGGTTCAAACTTGCCTTTCTTTTCTTGATCTACTTGGACTTTCATATTTTCTTTGAGGACCATCTGGCTGAAAGTGTCATGGAAGCACCTTCTTGTTGAAATTCCTTTTGAGATGAGTTTGGTAGACTGTGAGATGGTCATAGGCTTTTTGTCTCTTCTCGTCTAAGAGATCTAGCAGGGTGAGCCGAGCTACTCTGTATTCTTCATCTAAGATTTGCCCTGGCAAAGATATGCGTAGTGAGGGAAGTTCAACTTCTATAGGTAATACCGCTTCAACACCATAGACTAAGGAGTATGGAGTTGTTCCTATGGATGTACGGAAGGAAGTTCGATAGGCCCATAGAGCCAGATTTATTTGAAGGTGCCAATCATGGTCGAAATCATTGACAACTTTCTTTAGGATTTTGAGGAGGGTTTTATTAGTTGCCTCTACCTGGCCATTACTTTGTGGGAAATATGGGCTAGAAAAGCGGTGATGGATGTGGAGGGAAGTGCATAATTCTTCTATGTTGAGATTTTCAAAGTTACCTCCATGGTTAGTGAAGATGGTGGATGGGATGCCGAAGCAGCAAACAATGTGGTACAAGATGAACTTGGAGACCTAAACTCCTATAGCTGAGACTAGGGGGACTACTTCCACCCACTTAGTGAAATAGTCTGTAGCTGTTATTATCCATTTATGTCCATTAGATGAGAGAGGTGTGATAGTTCCAACTAGATCAAGGCCCCAACAAGCGAAAGGCCAAGGTAGTGCAATAGGCTGTAGATCTTGTGCTGGAGCGTGCACAAGATTTGCATGCTGCTAACATGGGAGACACTTTCTGACAAAGTCATAAGAGTCTTCTTCAATGGTAGGCCAATAGTAGCCTGCTCTAAGGATTTGTTGTGCTAGGAAAATGCCACTCGTGTGGGCACCACAAAGTCTGGAATGTACTTCTTTTAATGCCATCACGACCTTATTTTCATCTAAACATTGAGAGAGGGTATCATGATAACCTCGACGATATAGGGTATTGGCTATGATGACATAGCAGGATGATTTTTGAATAAGGTTCTGGCATTGGGTGCATGTGAGGTGAGGGGATATGATACCATCGTTAAGGTAAGCATGAATTTCATGGTACCAAGGGGATTGGGGACCAGCCAAGATACAAACACGGTTTGAATCCTCATTCGCATAGGCGGGTGTGAGGAGCTGGTCGACTAAAAACTCATATTGCATAGCTTCTTGAGGAATTTCCAAGAGCGAGCCGATAGTGGCCATGGCATCTGTTGCCTTGTTCTGCATTCGTGGCACTTGTGTAAACTGAAGCTTTGTAAAATGCTGGGTCAGCTAATCAACTAGCTCTTTGTATGGTAATAGCTTTTCATCTTTGGTTTGATATTCATTTAAGACTTGTTTGATGATGAGCTGGGAATTGTCAAAGATTTCTAACTCAGTGATATTCTATTCTGCAACTATCTTTAATCCTACTACAAGAGCTTCATATTCTGCTATATTCTTGGTGCTAGGGAATCGTAGCTTGAAGGCTTTTGGAATATAATCTCCCTAAGGTGTAACTAATAATATTCCTATCCCTGATCCATGAGATGTGTATGAGCCATCAAAATAAAGCTTCCATGGGGGCTGTTCTTCAATTAGGCAGATATGCTCGTTTGGGAATTCTATGAGCAAAGGATATGCATCGACTAGAGGTGCATCAGGTAGGTGATCTGCTATAGCTTGCCCTTTGATTGCCTTTCTATCTACATACTGGATGTCAAACTCACTTAGTAGCATAACCCACTTTGCTAGCCAACCTGTGAGTGTTGTCCTAGAGAGAATATGCTTGAGAGGATCAATCTTGGAGACTAGTTGGATGGTATGACTTAGCATGTAGTGGTGAAGCTTTTGAGTTGAGAAAACAACTGCCAAACAAGCTTTTTCCATAGGAGTATAATTGAGTTCATAACCAACTAGGGTTCTACTGATATAGTAGATGGCTCTTTCTCTGCTATAATCATCATGTTGTGCTAGAAGCACCCCTAGAGCAGTAGGTGTTGCTGATATGTACAAGATCAAGGGACGACTAGGAACTGGTGGGACCAAGATAGGGGGATTGGCTAGATACTGCTTGAGCTGATCGAAGCTACGCTGACATAAAGGATCCCACTTGAAGTTCTCATCCTTCTTTAGTAAATATGAAAATGGTGTACACTTATCTGCAAGTTGGGAGATGAAGCGTCAGATAGATTGAAGCTTTCCCTGAAGAGAGCGAAGTTGTCGTAGTGTCGAAAAAGGAGGCATGTCTAAGATAGCCTTAACCTTTTTGGGGTCGATCTTTATACCTCGTTTAGAAACTATGAAGCCTAGAAGCTTGCCAAATGTGACCCCAAAGATACACTTCTTGGGATTTAGCATGAGATGATATTGGGCTAACCTATCAAAGACTTTCTCTAGGTCAGCGAGATGATCCATGAAGGTGTGAGATTTGACTAGGATATCGTCCACATAATCTTCCAAAATGCTATGGATAAGATCATGGAAAATGGCTGTCATAGCTCTTTGATAGGTAGCCCCAGCATTCTTTAGGCCAAAAGGCATCATGGTGTAGCAAAAGGTTCCCCAAGGGGTAGTGAATGCTGTCTTATGCTGATCCTCTTCTGCAATCTTGATTTGATTATACCCAAAAAATCCATCCATAAGGGATAGAATTTCATGTCTAGCTGTAAGATCTACAATCATATCTATGTTGGGCAAGGGAAAATCATCCTTTGGACAAGCTTTGTTAAGATCTCTGAAATCAGTGCAGATTCTGATGTCACCGGAAGGCTTAGTGATAGGGACCATGTTGGAGATCCACTTTGAGTAGTCGATAGGTCGGATAACCTTAGCAGCTAACATTCTTTCTAATTTAGCTTTGACCAGTAATGCCACCTTGGGGTGCATTTTTCTAAGCTTTTGTCTGACGGGCTTGATCTTTGGATCGACTACAAGATGGTGAACTACAAGCTTTGGATCCAACCCTGGCATGTCTTGATATGACCATGCAAATCGGCCAATGTTCTCTCTTAAGACCTCAAAGAGGAGATCAACTTGGTCTTGTGATAGGGATGCAGCAATGTGAACAAGTCTGGGGATCTCTGAAGAACCGATGTTGACTTTTCTAGTATCCTCTATTAGAATAGATGACACCTCTGGTCGATTATCTTGAGGAGGCAATACTAAATCCTCATGTTCCACTTGTGGCTCTAGATTTTCTTGCTGAGGGGTTCTCTTCACTACCTTAGCTAGTCCTAGTTTCACCTTAGTTCTAGTTTTGGGTGCATCGAAACTAGGTTGGGGGTCTTCTCCAAAATACCCCTTGGGATCTAGCTTATAGATAGGGGCAAAATCTGGCTTTGTTTTCTTGTGAGGTGTTTCAGCTCCCATGAATCTTAGAAACACTTCCTTTGATATGAACTCATCAATGTGTATGACGCTTGGTTGGTCCCAATCTATGAGTTATGGATGAGCAAGTGGTAGGTCAATGAGATGGATGGATAGTTCTCGGAGAACAGAGTCTCCTAGGAAGATTTGGTCTGGGATATCGTCGCAAGCTCTCTTTTCAACTTCCTCAAGAATGTCTTCAATTTTGACAAGGTCACGGTGGATGTTCAAAAATGCATGACCATTCTCGTTGGTGCCCCCAGTTGTGGGTATGCCAAAGCCAAGACTTGACTTCGTTTTTGACTTATGTGTTTCAATGGGACATTGCATGCCCCTTTCTTCTAGTCCTAGTCCACCACCTTGATAGTTCCATTTTTTAGTGATGAGCTTATGTTCTTGGGGATACTTCTGGTTGAAGTGATCAAGGCGTGCTTGATTTCTTGGAGGTGCATCCTTATGTAACCAATTGTTGATATCTGGAGTGAGCTCCTCATGAAGAGGGGTTTTTAAGGATACAAAGATTGTTGGGCCAAACTGTTTGTATCGAGGAGGTGGAATCTCCTTAGCTTTGTGATATGTTGGTTGGCCATGGGTATGTGGATCAAGTGGGATTGCTTTGATAGCAAATGCATCTGATAGACTATACTCTCCACAGCCTTTTTTGTTGATCTTTATGGTAGATAGGGTGGAGGCGAGGATGGTTTCTGCATCATTACAAGTGTGGGATGAGCTAGCGATGGCTGTGCCAATGTCTATTCCAGGCCAATGGTTTGTATATGAAGCTTCAACCGCATTGCAGTAAGCAAAGGGTTCTGGATCAGCATGGATGGTCACCTCAGTGCCTTGATGCAGAAATTTGATGCATTGATGGTACGTGGATGGAACGGCTTTCATGGCATGAATCCATGGGCGGCCGAGGAGGATGTTAAATGGTAGCTTTAGATCAACAACATGGAAAATTGTCTCTTGGATGACCACCCCAACCATTGATTGGTAGCAAAATAGTCCCTTCTGTGGTTCTTTCCAAGTTGTCATAAGCTTTGATGGTGATAACCTCACTGATCATATCTGCCTCAGTATACCCAACTTGTTTTATGAATTTTAGGGTGCAAATGTTCAAGGCTGATCCATTATCTATCATTACTCTTTTCATGGAAAAATTGGATACCATGATGGCTATGCGAAGCGGAAGGGTGTGATCTGGCTCAACTGCAGGTATGTTGGTGGGTTTGAAAGATAGGGCACATGAGGATGAAAGGTGTCCAACAAGATTACGAAAATCAGTAGCATTGATATCAGAAGGGACACGAGATTCTATGAGAGCATTGTCAAGGATGTCTTTGTACACAGGACTAGTGCAGAGAAGGTCTAAAATGGAGATTTGGGCTGGCATGTTCCCAAGGTGTTCTAAGATATTGTATCGGCTTTTTGATGGAGCTGATGGTACTGATGAAACTAGTGGGCTTGCGATATTAAATCGTGCTCATCGAGTGGTGACTACACATTCATTATCTAGTCCTCGGATATTGATAACATTGACAGAAGGCTCTTTCTCAGATATACAACCTATAAGGCTACCATAGTCTATATAGGATGAAGTGTGGTCATTGTTCCTCCCATGCTGTTGGTTTGGCTGGCAGTTGTTGGTGTTGTTTTGGATAGGTGCTTTTCCAAGATTTTGGTTGTTGTGTGGAGGAAAAGCATTTTGATAAATCTATAAGCCTGCATTGGGAGAGGTTTGGGCAACAACAGTGATTTCTTTCTGATCAATGAGGTCCTGCACATAATCTTTCAGTTTCATGCATCTGAGGGTGGTGTGACCATTTACCCTATGGAAATTGCAATACTCATTGCCTTTGTACCATGCAGCTTTGGATTGGCTTGGATCAATTTTCTAGGTAGGAGGAAATTTGATGAGGTTTTCCTTAGCCAATTTCTCAAAAATGACATCCAATGGCTCACCAAGGGGCGTATAGTTTCTAGGTGTAGGTTGGAATTTGGGTTTTTGCCCTACAACTACATTGATGGCATTAGCTTGATTGTTAGACCATTGAAAGTTGGGTCTTGTATTGTGGCTTTGATAGCTCTGGTTATTTTGTTGTTGGTAATTGATAGCTTGTTGGTTGTTTGTTTGATATGGTGGGTTAGACTAGTTTTGAGAAGGACCAACAATATTCACATGTCTGGTGTCAGTAACCCTATCTGTTGCAACATGCTTGTTTTTGTTCCAATACCTAGACTTGTCATTGGAATGTGATTGATTTTGGTTGGCCTCTTTGTAAATCTTGACCACACCATCCTTAATGAGTCCTTGCTCAAGGATCATTCCTTTCTCTTTGATATCCTTATAGGTCTGCAGACAGTTCATGGTCATGTGGTGAGCCAAACTGGGATGGGCATTATCAATAAACATTTTCACCACATGGCATTCTGGCAAGGTGCAGGATATGCGGGTGGTAAGGGTTTGCCATCTTTGTAGGTATTTGACAAGGCTTTCTCCACCTTTTTGCTTGGTGTGGACAAGATCAACTATTGATAGCTCTGTTTCAACAAGATGGGCATATTGGGCTATGAATGCCTCAGATAATTCAGAAAGGTTTTTAATTGTGCCATAGGGGATTCTGTAAAACCATTCAAGAGCTGGTCCAGCCAAGCTTTTGGGAAAAAGGCGCAAGAGGAAGACATCATTGTATGCCACATCATGGTAGCGCATGTAAAATTCTTTGATATGTGTGACAGGGTCTCCCTTTCCTCTGAATTTATCAAATTTGGGTACCTCAAAGTGTTTGGGAAATGGTGTCATGGTAATGGCTCTGTCAAAAGGGTAACGACACACATTCTCAAACTTGAATGTCTTCAGATCATTCCCTTCTTGGATGGCTTTCAGAGCTGTCTTCATTTTCTCCCATTCTGAATTGATAGGTGATGGTTGGGGTACCCCCAATGTAGGAGTGCCTTGAGGTAGGTATGCGCTAGATGGGGCCACTGAATATGAATGGCTGTGAGGGATTTGCTGATAGGGATTGTACATTGTTTGGGCAGCTACATGGTAGATGATGGGTTGCTGAGGGGGAGGTGGCACATATTGCTGCATGTGCTACAAGGCTTGCTGTTGATATGGGATTTGAGGTTGGGATTGAGGAACATAAGCTGGCTGTGGGATAAATGGATTGCTTTGTGGGGGTAAGGTATAAGATGGTTGTGAGGCTTGGGGAAAGGATTAGGGGGCTTGTGGGGTTTGACCAATATCTGTGGTTTGTGCCCCCATTTGGGATGGTATCTGCAAATAATTGATGGTTGACTGGGGTGGTGGATTACCTCCCAGGAGTGGCATTGAAAAGTAGTTGGTAATAGGGGGTAATGGATTAGTTGGTGGTGGAGGTGGTGGGAATTGAAAGCTTGGGAATGGAACTGATGGGGTTTGATAGGTTTGTGGCTGGATTTGGAAGCTTGGTAGAGTGGTGGCGGGAGCTGGGGTCACTTGCGAGCTTGGCAGAAAATTGGCAGTAGCTTGTGGGATTTGATAGCTTTGTGGAGTGAGGGTAGTAGCTTGTGGATTTGTGGCTGATGGTATTGAGCTCCCAAGACCTAATGGAAATGATGGGATTGTGCTTTGGGCTGTGGTGAACAAGCTGGGGGTGATGAAAGGCTAGTTACTTGGCCCCATGGGTGGCATCCCTGTTGTATGTTGGCCAAAGATGCTAGCACTAATTTGGGAGATGGGTGGATTGGGAAGGCTGGGTTGGAGAGCAGCAGTAGCAATAGTGAAGGGGGTGAATGGTGAGGTGTTTTGGGTAAAGGGGGTTTGGAGCGGAGAGGTATGAACCAAGGATGGAGTGGTGGTGGTTGGGTTGGCTTGCGGCATGGAGATTTCAACTTGGGTGGATGATGGTATGTTTGGGTCTGTTGGATCATATGGATTGGCTAGAGGCTCTTCTTTTGGAATCTATTGAGGATAATTTGGATCATAAGAGCCTATGGGTGGTGGCAGCTACCCAAACAATGGGTGAGATGGATCTGATAATGTAGGGGGTCTTCCAAACTCAAAGGTTCCTACATTGTCCCTTCGAAAATTAGCCATGATTGTCTCTTTGTTCTTGTCTATAATGGCGTTTACCAATACTGCATTTCCTGGTTGGTTCATGAAAGCTTCAATGTTAGTAGGTGATGGCATAGCTTTCTCTGGGCTGAAGGATGGTTGAGTGCTCAAGGGGGTGATGTTGTTCGATCCAAATGATAGGGCTCCATTGTTTCTTTCTTCTTGGCTAAGCGAGTGACGGGTGGCATGAAGATGCAGAATGTTCCTAGGGATGAGATGCAACAAATGCTGGTGGATGCAAAAGGGGGGAAGGCTTTTCTATGCAAATGATTTCCTAGTTTGAGGCAAAGCTATATGACAAAACCTAAGGAGGATTGGGTTGGGGATTCTAACTTCAAAGATATGTTGCCAAAGCACAAAAGGTCTGCTTTCCTATGTGCAAGCTTGGTGGTGATTGTGTCAACTTAAGGATAGATTGATGATCCTTTAGGAAGAACATGAGATTGACCACTTGTGGATCCCAACCTTTAGCTCAAGGTGATGAGGGATAACAAGTGACAAAACTAGATTACCCTAGACAAAGCTCTGTCAAAGGGATAACCTTGGTGAGATTGGTGATTTGGAAGATTTTAGGAATGGCAAACTTTTGGCAAGGTTACAACAAATTTTGAAGGCTTGGATGTGAAGATTTTGGATTGCTAGCTAGATGGTTTGATTCTAAATGAGATGGATGAGCTAATAATGCTTAAGGGGATAACCTAAGATGGCTGGCTTTTCTACAAAGATGACTCTAAAGTGAAGCTTATCCAAGAATATGTGGACAAACAAGGGTGTCTAATCATAGAAATCATGCCTAGTTGGTAAGGCATAAGCAGGATTAACTCCTAGATGTTGGCTAAATTTGATGGTGTGCTCTAACAAGGCCTCTTGAAGTGCTTCGTCAGTAGCTTTGTCCTCTGCTTTGTGGAGTTTGGCAATTCGCGGGCTTAGTGTTATTTCTTTTCTCTTGGTTGAAAGTTCTTGGTATGCTAGAGATGGCTTGAGTTTGACTTTGTGAAACTTCTGTTTGGGTTTGGGTTGTTCTGACATAAATTCTTGAATTTTCTTGTCTTTAGAGATCTCAGTTGTTTGGCTTTGACTCATTCAACTTCTAAAATAGGTAGTGACTATGCTAAGTGTGCCCTAAGCTAGGATTGACCAAGTTTGGCAAACATTCATTCAACAAGTAAAATAAAATCAAGCAATAGATAGGAACACCCAGATAGAAGTTTGTGGTTCTCAGAATGTGATACTTGCACCAAGGAGTGTGTATGTTCTACAAATGTTTCGAATAGTCACTTGAAACACATTAACATCCTAGATGGTTGTTTGCAAGGCTGACAGTTGGTTTAGCTAGGGAGTCCTCAATATATGCAAGGTACGTGAGGCCCAAATCTGTAGATGAGACCAAAAAGATGTTACACAGCCGAGAGGAGTGGTAACCCACTTCTCCTCTTTCACTTCTCAAGGATATAAAGTTCCTTGAGGCTTAGCCAGAGTGACAAAATCTTGATCCCAAGAGAGGTGTCTTTCGATTCACCTCCCAATTCTTATACTCCGTCAGAACACTAGAGTTGAGGTCATCCAAGGGGTGATGAAATCCCCAAGCAGGCCTCCTAAAAAGAAATAAGGTTTTGGATCCTAATCTTATGCACCCAAGATGGCCTCGAAAGATGACAAGGGGAGAGAAGACTTGGATGACCTTGGGCTAAAAGACACGCTTGTTCTTTTACCAACTGAATCTTATGTGTGCTAATCTAGACTTTGCAAGCACTCATGTTTAAGAGACAATGTTCAATTCCAACTTGAAGCACCAACAAAAGTAAATCGATCAAAGAATGCAAACAATAAGAAGAGTTAGGGTCAACAAAAGCAAATGCGCGTGCTCGGAGGCCATCCATGTCAAGTATCGATTAATTTTCTTTAAGGTATTCAAGATTGAGTGTGAGTTTGTTTTAAGCCCAAAACAAAAGTGTGTGAGATTCGATTTCAAGTGCGCGCTCAGAGGCTCTCCACGTCAGTTGTTGTTCAATTTTAGTGCCCAAACTTGAAATGTGATCGATTTAATCTAGAGTTTTGGTCATTTAAGAATTTTGATAAAGTTAAAGCAAACGTTCAAAGACCAAGTGAGTTAGTTAGATTGTGGAACATTTAACACCTTTTCAAGTAGACCCATCCCCATAAATGGCACTGAGATTGCAACCAATGGTTGAATTGATGGGTGATTAGAAGAGAGGTGAGTCCAAGGAACTACTCAAATTGATTTTTGCAAATTTGTATTTAACTTAAAAAAGTTTCTTAATTTTCCAAAAATAAAACTTTACCTAAGTTGCATGTGAAAAAGAGATTTGTTTTGTTCAATTTTAGAAGCTCCAAATGAAGTGTTTGATATTGCAATGGTTAATTGATCCTTGGCATTCAAGATTGGATTTGTTGTTTTAAGCATGCATTCCAAGAAAAAATGATTTTAATCCATGGCATTAAAGAGTGTGTTTTGAGCAACATTCATTCAATGGAAAATGTGTTTAACCATTCAAGTTCATTTTTTAGCAACATGCATTCAAAGACAAATGGCTAAAAATTCAAGTTCATTTTTTAGCAACATGAGAACCTGCAAGAAACATGGTTAGTGGTTCCATATGTGCTCCAACCTACGCACAGTGAAGACAAAAATTACTGCAGAGGGAAATCGACAGCACAAAACACTCGCGCACAGTTGTTTTGTTAATTTGCAGTGGCTTTCCCTACGTATAAAAACTCGATGCTTTCCTACAAGAAAAATTGTTAAGACAAACACACAACTGTTGGCTGAAATCTTTTAGCTGTCTCCAAAACAACAACAAGACAACAACTTGCTCTGATAAAAAATGAAGTTCATATTAAAGATGCTCTTTTAAAAGCCAGCAATGAGACAAAAAGATAATATAACAACTACGAATAAAACTCGTGCGGAATTCATTTATTTTGTTTGCAAAAAGAAATAGCTCATAGCTTAAAAATGGAACACTGTGAAGAAAATATAGACCAACCCAGATTCTCTCCCTAAAAACATTTTCACAAATCTAAGGCGCAATCTATCTTCACTATTAATTCACCAGGCGTGCCAAAATATTTACGTGAAAAGTTAGTGTGCTAAGAACATTAACAAACATGAAAATACTCACACACTAAATTAACAATAACATATAAAGCAAGACTAAGATGAGCCTTCAAATGGGAATGTGAGCCATTAAGTGGGGCTCTCCCAATGAAGGGCCCTCTTGTTGATTAGCTTCGTCTATTTTATTGAATTCGGTGTATGTGTGCTCAACATAGCTTCAAAATGGCTTCAAGGGAGGTGGGTAATGGCAAATTGGTAACTTTTTGAGCTCTCAATTTGGCATTATAAGGGTAAGATTGATGGCTTTGGTTCTCAAAATAGCATGGTAACTTTAGCTCAAAGATTTTTTTTGAATGGCTTGGGAGGGGATTCAATTTATAGGCCAAGGGGTAGAGGGATGGAGGGCTTAGATGCAAGGATGGGGAGATGGTTAAGGAGGGCTAAGATGCACTCAAAGGGGAGCACATGGATTTTGCTTGTTTAGCACCAATGGGAAGGTGACACTTGTCACAAGGAGGATGAGTGTGAGAGGGTAGGGTAAAGGGTTGGTTAAAGGCATGATGAGTGGGGTTGAGTATGTAAGAGAGATGTAAGAGGAATGAGTGTGGAAGAGGGAAGAGTGTGGAAGATGGATGTAAGAGTCATGAGTGGGCTTGTAAGAGTCTTTTATGGTTTGTAAGAGCACTCATGACTTGGTGGTTGGGTTTTTTGAGGGGAGACTTTGGTTTGGTTTAGGAAAGTCTTAAACTTGTTTAGGGAATGTGACAACATTAGGGGGTGGATTAGGCTTGGGTTTAGGATTAGATTAGGGATGTTAGAGATGTGCAAGTGGATGGCATTAATGAGGGTGGGTGAGTTAGTGGCTAAGCTAGTTTAGTATGGGTGGATGGGGTGGATTAGGCTAAATGGAGGATTAGGGATAGGTTAGGGGTTTTTGGATATGAGGATTTTATTTATCAAATAGATTTATTTAATAAATGGGGATTTTTGGAATTAGATAGAAGAATAGGGTTTAATTGATAAATAATAGGTTTATTTGATTTATCAATTAGGACTATAGATGATTAATTAAATTAATCAGCTAGGGATGGCAAAGGATTAATTAAATAAGAATTTAATTAATGATGCCTTTAGAGATGGCTAAATTAGATTACCAAAGCGGTGTAATCAAATTTAGGTGTCTACACTAGGACCCCTATGGACATATGTTATCAAGTAATGGGTTGAAGGGGGTCATAGGCTTTGACCCATTAGAAGGATTCTAATATGTCCCTAGGGGTCTTAGGACCCCTAGGGACATATGTTGTCATGTAATGGGTCGAAGGGGGTCATAGGTCAACCTATGACCCCCTTTGACCCATAAGAATGATTCTAATATGTCCTTAGGGGTCCTAGCACCACTAGGGACAAATGTCATTATTTAATGGGTTGAAGGTGGTCATAGGTCAACCTATGACCCCCGTTGATCCATAAGAATAATTCTAATATATCACTAGGGTTACTAAGATCGGTAGGGACATATGTCATCATTTAATGGGTCAAAGGGGGTCATTGGTAAACCTATGACCCCCTTTGACCTATATGAATGATTCTAATATGTCCCTAAGGATCCTAGGATCCATAGGGACATATGTCATCATGTAATGGGTCAAACAGGTTCATAGGTCAATCTATGCCCCCCTTTAACCCATATGAATGATTCTAATATGTCCCTAGGGATCTTAAGACCCTTGGGGGCATATGTCGTCATGTAATGGGTTGAAGATTCTAATATGTCCCTAGGGGTCCTAAGACCCCTAGGGATATATGTTGTCATTTAATGGGTCGAAGGGGGTCATAGGTTGACATATGACCCCCTTTGACCCATATGAAACATTCTAATATGTCCCTAGGGGTCCTAGGACCCCTAAGGACATATGTCATCATATAATACATCAGAGGGGGTTATAGTTCAACCTATGACCCCCTTTGACCCATAAGAATGATTGTAATATGACCTTAGGGGTCCTAGGACCCCTAGCTATATATGCCATTATTTAACGGGTCGAAGGGGGTCATAGGTCAACCTATGACACCTTTTGACCCATATCAAGCATTCTAATATGTCCCTAGGTGTCTTAGGACCCCTAGGGACATATGT
Source organism: Cupressus sempervirens (assembly GCA_028749045.1). Classification (NCBI taxonomy): domain Eukaryota; kingdom Viridiplantae; phylum Streptophyta; class Pinopsida; order Cupressales; family Cupressaceae; genus Cupressus; species Cupressus sempervirens. Next base: position 815,224,057 of record CM053786.1, read on the forward strand.
CATCATGTAATGTGTCGAAGAGGGTTATAAGTCAACCTATGACACCCTTTGACCCATAAGAATGATTCTAATATGTCCTTAGGGGTCCTTGTACCCCTAGGGACATATGTCATCATCTAGTGGGTCGAAGGGGATCATAGGTCACCCTATGAGCCCCTTTTACCCATAAGAATGATTCTAATATATCCCTAGGGGTCCTAGGACCCCTAAAGACATAGTTCATCATTTAATGGGTCAAAGGAGGTCATAGGTCAACGTATGACCCCTTTTGACCCATATGAAGCATTGTAATATGTCCCTTGGTGTCCTAGGACCCCTAGGGACATATGTCATCATGTAATGTGTCAAAGGAGGTCATAGTTCACCCTATGACCCCCTTCAAATGATATGAAATATTCTAATATGTCCCTAGGGGTCTTAGGATCCTTAGGGACATATGTCATCATGGAATGTGTCGTAGGGGGTCATATGTCACCCTAAGATCCCCTTCGACCCATATGAATGATTCTAATATCTTCCTAGGGATCTTAGGACCCCTAAGGACATATGTCATCATGGAATGTATTGATGGTTGTCATTGGTCACCCTATGACCCCTTTCGACCTATATGAATGATTCTAGTATGTCTTTAAGGGTCCTAGGACCCCTAAGGACAAATGTCATCTTGTAATATGTCGAAAGGGTTCACATGTCATCCTATGACCCCCTTCGACCCATATAAACTATTCTAATATGTCCCTAGGGGTCCTAGGATCCCTTAGGGACATATGTCATTATGGAATGTGTCGAAAGGGGTCATAGGTCATCCTGTGAGCCCTTTTGACCCATATAAATGACTCCACTAGAAATAATATAGTAAAAATAATAATAATATCGTATAACAATCATATATATATAATTTATAGATTATAATAATAATAACATAATATATTATATATTATAATTTACATATGATAATAATAATAATAATATATTATAGATTATAATTTATATATGATAATAATAATAATATGTATTAATAACATATATATAATATATTACATTATCGATATCAAATATCGGATCTCATATTGGATATCCAATTTTTATGCCACTGATATCAAATATCATATCTCATATTGGATATCCGATAAGGCTTAGGTCTTACTTTCCAGGTTTGGTACCTGAATAGGTGAAAAAAAGTCAAAGTGGATTTTGAAGCGCTTTTAGACGTGTTCAAACTCTATTTTTTTCACATTGCCACTTTTTGGCACACCATGATCCTGCACATACCCATTTGGACTTAAGAATTTATCTCCCCTCTCTTACCATTGAGATAATGCAATACGACATGCTCATCCTAGCAATTTAGGGAAGTCAATACCTAGTACCTACAACCTACATAAAATCCACACATGTACAAAGACAATATTCTAAGGTAAATAGGCAATGGCAAGAAGTGGTGCATCGTGTAGATCCTAACTAGCAAGTGACTATGACTCCCTTCCTTGACCACATTAGAAATGCCATACATAAAGAAAACAAACACGCACACCATAGACATGCAGTATGGGTAAGTATCCCTAAGAAAAAACATGAACTAATCATCATCAATAAATAAAAACACTATAATTTCTCATCATGCACACATGAAGTGTAGAGTACCAAGTAATCTCATCATATATCAACTGAATGTAAAACAATATCTAATAATCTTAAAACAATGTCACTAATCTTAAGTATAAAACTAGCCTAAAAGAGTTCGATAATGATAGCAAAAAAAATGTAAGTTAGGGGTAGGCACCGTTGGTCTAATTTTTCACATTTGAAGAAATTTTGAAAATTTTGGTAAAACTTCTTTTAAGTTTTTAGGTTGCCCTAGTTGTGCCCTATTTCATGTGCTATTAGATTCTATTAAACTCCTAGGGTTTTTCCCTTAATGCAGCCCTAGAATTGTCCTAAGTCTGAAAACCCTAGCTTTCCTTTCATTTTTTGAAAAGGATTTGTAAAGTGCTTAAGTTTTTTCCTTTACAATTTTACCGTGTAGGCTTCCATGTATCAACGAAATACCATATTCCTTTTATTTTTGTGGTCACATTTCAAGGTGCTGCATAGCGGCGAAAGGGACTTCAGGTTCTACGGGTTTACATTTTTTGTTGTTCGTAATAGCGGAATGGTGTGTCAAGATACCTCTCGATCATGCCTCTCAATGATATCAATGATGATATCATTGATGAGATGCAACTCAGATTGGATGACATCAAACAGTTAGAGGAGACAAGAAAAGATTCTCTATTCAAAATGCTAAGCTCCAATCACAGATGAAGCACTTATATGATAAAAGGGCCTTTGAGAGAAAGTTTGAAATAGGAGATATGGTACTAATGTGGAATGCCAGGATGGAAGATAAGAGGAAACATGGAAAATTTGACCCAATCTGGCTTGGCCCGTATGACATCTATGATAAGAATGGAGAAGATTCATATTTCTTGAGGGAATTAAGTAGAGGTTTTCTTGAATTTCCAGCTCATGGACAATTTTTGAAGAGATACTTTTCTTAAAGTATTTGTTTTCCATGAATAGTAGTTTTAGGTTTTCTTGTACACTCTGTATATTTTGTAAATTGTTGCTGGTTTCCTTGTACAGTTTGGTTTTTGTTCATGTGTGTTGTTCAATGCTCTTTGAAGAAGTTGTCATTCTTACACCAAGTATGTGGTCTACTCTCCCATAGATTCTGAATTCTTGCATAAACTTAGGTAGTCTATCATCCCCAAACAGAGCCACTATTGTTCTGATTTTTCACATTTGCAAAAAATTTGAAAATTTTGGTGAAAAATCTTTTAAGTTTTTAGGTTGCCCTAGTTGTGCCCTGTTTCATGTGCTATTAGATTGTATTAAACTCTTAGGGTTTGTCCCTTAATGCAGCGCTAGAATTGTCCTAAGTCTGAAAATCCTAGTTTTCCTTTCATTTTTTGGAATGGATTTGTAAAGTGCTTAAGTTTTGTCCTTTACAATTTTACAGTGTAGGTTTCCACGTATGAACGAAATACCATATTCCTTTTATTTTCATGGTCGTGTTTCAAGGTGCAGCGTAGTAGCGAAAGGGACTTTAGGTTCTACGGGTTTACATTTTTTGTTGTTTGTAATAGCAGAATGGTGTATCAAGATGCCTCCCGATCATGCGTATGGTTTCATAAGCGAAAGAGCCTTAAGGTCTATTGTGCTTTGAAAATTCTTGTTATAGGGTTACGAGTAAGCAGTTTAAGTGAAGGGACAGAGAAGTATTAAGATATGAGCTACATATATACGTTCAATGGATAAGCGTAAAAGTATGATACCCTAGCGTAGCATAAAGTTTTTTTTGAAAGGGTGCATGAAAGGTTTTTCAGTTTTATGAGTAAAAGGATTTCACTAGAGCAGAAGTAGGATTCAATTGTGTTTACTAGCATACGTTCTTAAATTTGCGAACAATTGTAAAGCTTTGTTTTGGCAAGAAAAGGTGTCAATTGGGACTTGTTGAAGTGTTAGTGGGGCCCAGTTGCAGCGAATCAGGTGAAGACACGACATTTATGTCAGATGGGCCCAGCCCGCATGGCATATGACTTAAGGTATGAATTTTGCATGCTCAAAAAATCAATGGCGATCTTATTTTTAAATTTTCTAAGATCAAATCTGGATTGTTGATATTTGAGAAGGGTAGTTTTTCATTACGCCCTTACACTTGCAAGATAAGCATATGAACGAAGGGTTGTTTTATCTTTTCTCTGTAGTTACGAGTTCAGCCTCAACGTGTAAGCGTAAAATGGTAAGTAGGTGAAGGTAAAAGAGAAGGCTTTACATTTTTAAGATAAAAGGTAAACGTAAGAGCAAGATGTTAGTTGGGAAGGCTCTCCGAGCATATGAGGTAGATGGAACTTGTAGAGGCGTAAAGGATTAATGAAAGAGAGCCCTAAGGTATTTCGATGCTACGGGTAAAGTTAAGAGCGTGGGAGCACAAGATAGATTTTTAAGTCTTACAGTGTCTCGGGAAATGAAGTAACCAGAGCGGTGTAGAAGAGATTTTTAGGTTTTCCGCTAATACGACGATGTGTGAGCGTAAAAGGGAAAAAAGGAAAGAAGAGATAAGAGTTTTACACTCATACAAAGAATAGTTGAATCATGAGATTGAAGGTGATAGTCAAAAACCTTTTGATCCTATGGTGTGTAGGGTTGTGTATAAGCGTTAAAGGTAAAGAAGGCTAAGATAAGGGTTTTATGCTTATACGACAAAAGTCTTAGTTGTAAAAATGGAAGTGTGCATCGAAAAGATTTGAGATCTCACGGGGTAAAGGGTGTTGTAAGAACATAAACTGGATCTTCAAAATAGTGCTAATGCATCATTATGTCCTTACGATTAGGTTATGCTGAAGCGTCTTCAAGAGATCATAGAGATCCATCAAGAGCATTTCCTCTATTATGAAGATTGAAGGTTTGACTCAGCGTAAGAATGGGAGACTATTATTTGAAAGAAAGCTGATGAGGTCTCATGCCAGGAAATCAAAAAGGACAAAGACTGCATAGCCAAGTAAAATAAAGCTTTGAAAAGTACATCAGAAGCAAGTTTTGTGCCTTATATACCTTGATGACAACTCACATAAATGGTTTTAAAGCTCGTGCATGCTGAATTTATTAAAAAACCAGGAAGATATATGATTAAAACGTTAAGGATTTGATTGAATATCAGCATCAAGAAGCTTGTTTTATATTTCTGTTCTGAAATTTGAAAATTACAGAGCTCTATGTATCCTGTGATATTGCAAAATATAGTTCGAAGAGACCATGGCTGAAAAAGAAGTTGAAGAGATGCATGAAGAAGAAGTCGAAGTTGAAGACAAAGGTGATGATGTTGTAGAGGTTACAACAGAAGGGAAAAGGAAAAGTTTTATTGCTAAGATAGAAAAGAAGACAAGGGTTAGAAAACCAAATAAGCATGCCGAAGATTGGTTGAAACTCCTTCCAGGGTCAACAAATGCTACTTCTACAAATGATCATATTTTCAGAGACCCTCATGTTTTTGTTCGAGATACTGAATGCCCTAGAATGACTGGTTACAATATTTTCATGTACTTTTATCAGAATAGAATAGAGAATGTGCCAGTTTGTAATCCGTGGAATAGAAATATGGCTAAATTGATATTTCCAGAAGTGTTTATTGATGTTGATTTTTTGAAAGCCTTGATAAATTCCTATAATCAAGTAACCAGGACTTTCCATAGGCACAATAGAAGTGTGTTATGCACATTGGATAGAACTTCTTTTGTTGAAGCTTTTGGACTGATGAGACAAATGGATGTACCTATTGACATTGTGGATTTACAAGGAAAATTTGACAGAAATAAAATTTATTTTGTAAAAAATGTCATGTTGCCACATATTCCTTACAGAGTTAAGAAGGTAGGGTTAATTCCAAAAAAGGTGGGAGATTTTTTACCTTTGAGTAGTTTCAAGAATTATTTCAAAAACACAGTGTATGGGTTGCACAAAGTGTTGGGGAGTGATGGTGCAGAGGATTGTGTATATGGTTCTCTTTTTCTGATGGCATGTGATATATAGGATCCTTTCCATCATAAGGAGTATGATTATGTGGCCTTTATCATTGACAGTATGCACATGTAGATTTGTGATGCTAAGAAAGGAGAGATGAAAGACTTCAAGTTCCACCATTATTCATTACTGATGCACCTTATCCTATACAAAAACATTGGATACATCAGTGGAGACTTCATTGATCAAACTTTTGATGAATTTGGTGAGTTACTTGTGCAACTGTGGACTTGTATTTGGCATAAGAATTTCTATTATTCGAATGCCCTTGTATTTTTGAATTTGTTCAGTGCTGTTATCATGAGGCCATTAGATCATACTTTCTTTAGGGCACCTAATGTTTTCAAAACTCTGCTTAGGCCCTCTTTCTTAGATGAAAAAACCAAATTAGATCATAATTGGGGGAGTATCTTTTTGTTTAAATAATGTACATTAATCAGAATATTTGCATGCCCACAGCCTCCTCATCTATTGCCTAAGTATTTACCCCCTAGATTGGCCATTATTGAATTCTTTTGGCAATTTTTATTAATGAATAAAGAAATGATACCTCCTTCTTTGCACAAGCCTACCTTTGTATGTAGAACCTTTAAAGTAGGAGGTTTTGAAATAGGCAAGAATGCATTTTAGGAATTAAGTGAGTATATAGGTCAGTAAAAGTTTGCTATTGGGCCCTATAGGATGTATGACCCTAAAAATTACATTACCAATGAGGTCAAGACCATTACGGGTTACATTCTATCTCCAAGCAAGCCAATCCCTCTAGATGACTTAATTGCTAACATAGTAGCACTGAGAGAGGCTGATTAGTTATTGAGAAAATATGAAGATGCAAGGAGAGTGGAGGAGGCTTTGAAAAGGACCAACCTTGGCTTTAAGGGTTTCTGTATAGAGATTCCATACCCAAATAATTTGAGAAAGATGGTGGACAATTTTGACCACATTATGTCACAGATGCCTCAAGAGCCAGAGGGAGAGGAAGCCATTGTATATAGAGAATCCCCTGAGCTAGATACACAATTAGAAATTGAGTTAGAAGAGGAGTAGCCATCAACTTCAGCCTGGGTACCACAAGGAAATAAGAGACAAAAGAAAATGCACATCCCTAAGAAGGTGGTAAGCAAAGCCTTACAAGTAATGTCGAGATGTAGTGAATATTTTTCTGATATTAGGAAAAATTATTTTCAACAAAGGGCTACAAAAGTAGGGAAGGCCTCTATTGATCTACAAGTTGCAGCATCAAGATTGGATGACAGGCTCATTCAATTTAAAAAGTTCATGGAGGATGATGATTTCATCAGATCATCAGAGTTTAAAAGTTTTCTTTATAAAATTAAACAAAATGAGCTTACATTGAATCTCATGCCAGAAAAGGATCTAGAGAAGAATAAAGAATTAGTTGAAAAATTACTAGCTTATGATCCTGAGAGTGCAACAATGAATGCTACAGAAGCCAGGGAGTTGGTACATAGGAGTCATATGATTCTAATACCACATTGGAACATTGAGAAGGCCTTTGTTCTGGATCAAATGAGAAGACAAGATAAGGCCATCAGTTATGAAGCCACCAGCAGTGGAGGTTTCAAGAGAGGGTCATGTTTTAATGTAGATACAAAAGCCCTAGCAGTATGGAGTATCACCCCTGACACTAAAAAACCCAAAATGATGGATATACAAGAGACTGGGCAAGGCAACATGATTGTGTGGACATTAGAAAGTTCTACGAGGAAGGAGATCTCCAACTTGGTTAAACATTTTCCTCTTATGAATGAGGAGAAGGTCGATGAAATAGAAGATAAGCTAGCTGTAATGTGTAATGAGTGCCTAGATATTAGAAAAGTATATGAAGAAGAACTCAAAATGAACCATGTACAAAAGCAAAAAATAGAAGAGTTGGAGGAGAAAATAAAATTTTTGGAAACATAAATTATATCCCTCAAAGAACAACTCAAGGCAGCTATAGAGGCAGAGCACACACCGAGGCAAGATGAAGGAATAAGGCAAAATGTAGAAGCAGGGGCCCAAACAGAAGAAATACCTATAGGAGTAACAGTGCCAGTACCTGTGATTAGTTTGGAAACATAAGCTTCTCAATATGACAGTAGCACCGTAAAGAATGCCTTGATAAATGTATTGAATCATAGAATAGATATTCTAAAAAGAATATCTCAAGATGCCTATAACACATTCATCAATTTACAATCTATAGAACAGGTATGCAAGGATGCAGTTACATGGCTTGAGCCTATTTTTCAACAATGGGGACCATATATGCAATTTTTTGACAAGTTGATACCCTTGTTAGCTAAAAATTCAGATCTCCTAGATAAAGTTATTTGTGTAAGGGAGGGTATGGATAAAGTGAAAGACTTATTGCAAATCTTCAGGGGGAAGTTGGCAGTAATCCAAAGAAAATTGAAAGTTCTAAAAAATTATTTCTATTCTTTAATTCTTTTTGTTATTGATTCTAATGGCAAGCTAAAAGATTTTAGTGAGTGGTCTAGCTCTTTTGGTCACATTATAGACTTGCCACAAGTGGTATCCATTTTCCAAGATGGTATTGATGAATATCTTTTCAATGAACTAACTGATACCCTTTTTAAGGTTGAAACTGAAATGTCATAGAAGGAAGGGTGATTATTGATGCCAGGTGGCAGAAGACTATTGATGAACTAACAACAGTTAAGGAATGTGAGTGGCCCACTAAAAGAGAAATATTTGTTTGGGAAGAAATCACAGAAATCAAAGCTTTACCAACAGGGAGCAGTTGAAGAAAAGGACAAAATTGATTATTTTATGCTCCAGCTGTCATATGCGATTATTTTTTGTTTCTTTTTGAGTTGAGGTGTTTGGATATTTTTGTAAAGGGGTAGTCTACTCATTATTAGAGGAGGACACTTGTCAATCACACTTGCCCTTTGCTTGTTGCAACTCATATCTATATAGATGAGTTTTCAAGGCAATGTGATGGTCCGAGACCTGTATAATTTTTGTTTTCTCTCAAGAAAAGTACATTCAATTGGTCCAATAGGATATAGAGGTTTTGAGTTTACTTCCATTGTACTTTTTGATAAGTAAATTGAATTGACAGAAATGGAAATCTATTCTATGCATTCAATTGGTCTTCTATTGGTTATTGTATTAGTGACATGAAAAAGATAATACAAAGGGATATTTGCATTATATCTATGTCATCAATTTATGTCTCCAATTCATGGGTTTGTATAATTTGAAGTCATTTAAATAGGGTTTAATTGGCTGAATGCAATCTAGATAGGTTGTATACTGATTTCATTGTTTCTCTTAATTCAAGAAATTATATAAATGCTTCAGTAAATTAGTAGGGTTTGTGAATTCCTAAAGGGATATTTCATGAGAATGGAGATAGGTGATTACAATTAATCAATTCATTTACAAGTTATTTGAATTAGATCTTCCTGCCAATAGTCAATTTTTGCCCAATGGATAAGGTACTAGTCCCATGAGTCAAAAGTAAGAAGGTTGAATTCTGCTGATGGATATCAAATCATTTTAAAAAGTCAAAAATCATTTTCTATTCAGTTGTGTCTAATGTTTTAAATGCTGGTCAATACTCATTTATATGTATTCTTTGAGTCTTAGGTAGCTACTATTTCTAGGATTATTTGTAAATTCTAGGAGAATTAGGACCAGATCTGCAAATAAGGGATATATACAAGGTTGAAAATATTGAAAGAATCAAGGTAAACTGTGCATGTGTTAGTGGGGTAATAGATGAGATTCAGAATGAAACTAAAAGAATCTTTACATAGTAGTGTACATTAAAAATATCCCTAGGTATACCCACCTTGGTTTAGCAGAGCCAAAAGAGTAGGAAACCATCCTTTGGTTTTGTTAAAGTTGGGTCCAAACGGTTTACTCATATAGCTGACGATGGGAATTAGATGATACTTAGGTTGTGTGAGTGTTATCATTCTGGTATTGACCATTTTGTTGTTTAGTACTTTTAAAACTCCAACAAAATGGCAACTCTTCTGGGGAATTACATTTAGTATTGCCATAAATAGTGAGTTATTAGAGATCTATGTCCCCTTGGGTAGAGTTGCAAGTTTTTATACTAAAGTTTCTCGTGGATTTGAAAGTAGTATATATTTAGCCCAAAATTGTTACTAAAGGATTTATCATTTGTCTAGTTCTTTTCCCATTCTGATAGAGTGCGTGGCGACTCAAAAGGTTTTAACCAATGTTAAGATTAAGAAGATTGTTGTCCCAAATTATGGAGAATAAGAGAAATACACGGGCAAATGTTAGGAAAGATCTGTCGATCAAACTCCAAACTGATCTCCCTCCTAAAGGAATAAAGATTTGGGTTGTGAAGGGAAACTAGATATAGAAGGGGAGTTATTCACATGACCAAGCAGTAGATAAAAATAATGCTCACCATTCCACTGTGGAAACAATGCCTTTCTCCAAAGGCTCGAGATCTCATCCAACTTTATCTGACGATGATTTATACAATACCCCTGAAATGATATGTCAAGAAAAGGTTGTGCAACCACCTGTATTTAGTATGGAGGGTAGGACTAGCAACAATCTCTTCTAGCGTAGCACAAACCCTTTCATGTCAGATTTTTCCCCTAAAAAGGTTAGACCTAGGCACTTAGAACTTGAAAGTTTTAATGATGAGAAAACATCTGGGTCTGAATTCATTATCCCTGATCTTGATGAGAATGAAATATTGATAGCACATCTTGCTGAGAAAGAAGTTATTAATAGGAGATTTGAGAAGGAGAGGGAAGAAATGATTATGAAGAATTATAAAGAAAAACATGAATTATTGAGGATAATTGTTACTCTGAAAAAAGGAAAATGAGATAGCATCTACTGCATGGCAACCTGAGATTGTAGGACAAGTTGAACAACTTAGGAGGTAGGAGCAAAAATTGCTAGAAACTCATAAAAAGAATTTAGAGGGACCTGTAGTACAACAAGTTAAGAACTACCCTGCTCTAGAAGTTGACAATAATAGAGTAAAAAGTGTGGAACCAGTTGTAGGGGCTAAGGACAAAGGAAAACAAAAAGAAGCTGGTGTTAGGATCAATGAACCAGTACAAGTTGTCTAGATTCATGATTCTTTTTCACCTTCCAATGTTGAGTTAGAAAAGAAAAGAAAAGAGAGAGATGCTTTAGTTAAGATGAATAATAAGATCAAGTTCCTAGAAAATGCTAAGAAGCAATCTACAGCTATGCCCAAGGGTAATGTAGATGGTGGATGTGATAAAGTAGATTAGGGTACTCCTCAGGTACCTTTTCCTCTTTTATCTTCTATTTCAAAAAGGGTAGATCCAAATAAATCTCATGGTGATGCTAGTACCAGCACTGCTAATGATAATGTCAAAAGAAATGTTCTCTCCCATCCTAGAATTAATTTGCAAAGAAGACCTATCCATTTAGACGGATATAGGCAGATATGTTTTGATGGAATTCTTGGTTTTCCTAATCCTATACCACAAGAAATGAGAAAAATATTGCCTATATTTTCTGGAAATAATGCTATCTCCTGTGAGGATCATTTGAGGAGTATTCTTGATATGATGAGTGATTATGAGGTTAAGGCTGAAGATGTCATTATGAAGTTGTTTTTTCAGTCACTAACTGAAGATGCTAGAGAATGGTTCAAGAGGCTCTTGAAGTTATCTATTATTGACTAGAAAGATATTGAGTATTGTTTCAAAGAGAAATATGGTGATAAGAAAAATCAGAGTTATATCTTGAGTGAATTCAATAATATTAAGAGGTTGCCTAATGAATCTGTCACTGAATTTAACACTAGATTCCAGAAAAGGATGTACAAGCTGATGCAAGCCATGTGAATTGATGACAAGGTATGTTTGATTACTTATCTAAATGCTTTTGATGGTAAAATGGCATACCAACTTAGGGATAAGGAGCCTAGGACTCTAAGAGATGCTTTCAAGATTGCTATTAATATAGAAAATAACTTACGGATTTTAGGGAGATTAGAAAGAAAAAGAGATGATCCTAGGTTGTTTGGGAATAAGGGAAATAAAAGGGAAGAACAAAAGATTACTGGAGGAAAAAAGCAAGAGTCTAGTGAAATGAGTCAAATTCTAAATGCTATAAAAGGTTTGAATCTTCCTCAGGTAAAAAATGATAGGAACCCCACCAAAAATAGGGTCCCTTACCAATCAAATTTTAGTAGACAAAATAGATTGTAGAATTTCTCTTATGGTACTACTCGGAAGGATGGTCAACCCAATGTTCCTCCCCCCAAAAACACTAATAACAAAGTGACCCCTGATCCTTTATCCAAAAACTCTATAAACTTGATAGATGATCCTAAATTCATTGCTAAACCTACATGGTGCTCTGCTTGTCAACTACCTCATGCCCCTAAATATTGTGCAGTAGCTTTGTCATTTTTTGGAAATCAGAATGTAGTGGAAAAGTGTCAGGAACAAGAGGAAACTAATGATGATGTAGGATGTAACATGTTTGATTCACATTGTTCTAACAATAAAGGTTGTGATAGAGATGTGAATGAGCAGAGAAATTTTCATGATTTCAATCAGTAGCAAGTATTTTCTGATGAAAGTGATGTTGAGGATAATGTGTGTAACATGGTAGGTTCAAAGGAAGAAGTGACCCTAAGAAAGCCCTCTAGAGAAGAAATTAATCAAATCACTGCTAATATGGTGGCTCAGGTTCAAACTAGAAGTATGGCTCAAGGAAATGAGAAAAATAAGGTGGCTAGTATTTTTATAAAGGGGTCCGACCATAAGAAAGGGGACATTATGAAACCTAAAGAGTTTCTTTCTAAGAAAGGTAAATTTGCAAATAAAAAATGGGAACCAAGGAGAGGGGGCAACCCAGAGAGTAGAGAGTGCTCAAACAACATCTCCAAGAAAAAGGATGGAAAGGTATCACAGAATGTCATTGATCAAGATAAAAGAAATCATAACCTATTGAATACTTTGCAAAAGCACAATGAGAAAGGGAATGTTAACAATGATAACCTTTCAGATTCTGCTATAGATATGTTTACTATTTTGTCTCAGATTAATATTAAGGTTCCTCTGTCTAAATTACTAAGAATCCCAGAGCACCGAGATAAAGCCATAGCATGGTTGGGAAGCACTGAGGTAAAAGTTTATCAGGAGTGTAATGAAAATTATGTTCCTAAGGAAATAAAGAAGAAAAAGATGAAAGAATAGGACACTGATGTGGTTGTGTCTTTGATTCCTCAAATGTTCTTAGATAACTCTATTAATGAATGCCTGGGAAATGTTGAGCCATTTTTCTTAAGCATTTTGGTGAATGGTAAGACATTGAAGAATTGTATGATTGAATCTGGTGCTTCTAGTACTGTTATGCCTTTTGAAATAATGAAAGAATTAGGTCTGAAGGTGGACACTACTCAAGGAAGATGTTGTGCCATGGATAAGAGGGAAGTTATAGTCATAGCCACTATTACTTCCCTGCCATATAGATTGATAACCTATCCCAACAAAGAACTCATTATGAGTGTATTGGTTGTTGATAAACCTCCTCAATATGGCATGTTATTATTTAGGAAATGGAGCACTACCATGGGAGGAAGTTTACAATGTGACTTATCATTTGCTACTTTTAATATTGATGGAAATTTTGTGAAGATCAACAAAGAGCCAAAAAGCATATATATGATAGCAGAAGAAGTTGACGATGATATGACAAATTTCATAGATATAGATGTTAATGCATTTAGAGATGAGGTTTTGACTCTGAAGAAAAACAAGCAAAGATCTTAGATAGAGATGGAGGTTGATACAAAGATAGATAAAGGTGACTTATGGGCTATGTTCTTTGACGGTGCTTATTGCAAAGATGGAGCAGGTGCAGGTATTCTGTTAATCTCTCCTACTAGGGTAACCTACAAATTTTCTTTCACATTGAATTTCCCCTGTACTAATAATATAGTAGAATATGAGGCTTTGTTATTAGGACTTACATTGGCTCATAAGCATGGGATAAAGTGTTTGCATGTGATAAGGGATTATGAGTTAGTTGTATCTCAGGTGAGAAATATTTATGTGTTAAAGAATAAAAGGCTAAAATAGTATAGAAATGTAGTATGGGATATGATTGAGAGCTTTGATGCATTTGGGATCATTTGGAAGGGTAGATCTACCAATAAGATGGCTGATCTACTGGCAAATATAGCCATAAAATCTGATGATGTTACATTTTCTGGTATATCTAAAATTGAAACTCAGGTCAGACCCTTTGTTCCTGATAGTGTCCAAAATTGGCAAGTTTTTGAGGATGATAAAGATATTTTAAGGTTTTTGAATTGTGAGTATATGTTATCAAGGCAAGAAATTGACTGTGCAACATATGTAGAAAACATAGATGGAAGAGACATTGTCTTTGGACAAGAAGTTGTACAATTGAAAATAAATAAAATACCAAAAGGTTTAGTTGTCCTAGAAACTGTGTTTGACAATCATGATAGATCTCAAATGGATACTAGTGAATATAATGCTAAGGATTTGGAGGAGATAAATTTGGGAACTAAAGAAACCCCTAAGAAGGTGTATATTGGTAAAAAATTGTCTCCTAAGATAAGGCAAGGTTTGATAGGCCTACTAAGAAAGTATAGACATGTGTTTGCATGGTCATATGATGACCTAAAGGCCTATAGGGAAGATCTATTTCAACATGAAATCCATTTGAAATTAGATGCTAAGCCTTTCAGACAAAAGAAAAGGCCAATAAATCCAACCCCAACTCCCAAAATGAAGGAAGAACTGACTAAGTTAAGAGATGCTAGCATCATTAAGCCTATCAGACATTCTTCTTGGGTATCAAATCTGGTACCAGTAAGAAAGAAGAATGGAGATATAAGGTTATGTGTTGATTTTAGGAATCTTAACATCTCGTCATTAAATGACAATTATGGTTTGCCAAATATGGAAGTAATGTTGCAAAAGGTCACTGGTTCAAAATTGATGTCCATGATGGATGGTTTTTTAGGATTCAATCAAGTGGTTGTCAAAAAATCAGAACAGTTTAAGATTGCCTTCACCACTCCATGGGGTACATATGTTTATGTCAGGATGCCTTTTGGGCTTACTAACGCTAGAGCTACTTTCCAAAGGGCCATGGATGTGGTTTTTGCTGATATCATTAACAAATTTCTGGTTGTGTATTAGGATGACCTTACTACCTACTCTAAGGATGAAAATGATCATTGCATGCACTTAGAGAAGGTATTTATCAGAGCCCTTAAATATGGAATATCCTTAAATCCAAGGAAATGTAATTTTCGTGTCACTGAAGGAAGACTATTAGGACACCTAGTTGGCAAGCATGGAGTGAGGTTTGACTTTGAAAGAGTAGAAGCAATAGATAAGATCTAGAAACCCAAGAATGTTAAAGGTATCCAATCATTCTTTGGACAAATAAATTTCCTTAGAAGATTTGTGACAAATTTTGCAAAAGTCAGTAGGCCTATATCTAGAATGTTAAAAAAGGGATTTGAGATAAAATGGGAAGGTGAACCTAGTATTATGTTTCAAAAAATTAAACATTCCATTAAAGATACCCCTATTCTTAGAGACCCTAATTATGACAAACCAATGCACATATTTTCTTTTGCCTCATTTCATATTGTGGCTGCAGTACTGTTATAGAAAAATGAAGAGGGTTATGAACAACCCATTGCATTCTTTAGCAAATCATTGCAAGAAACTGAGTTAAAATATGATCTTAATGAAAAATAGGCATATGCACTGGTCAAGGGAGTTAAGGCCTTCAGATGTTATTTAATGGGTGCTACAGTTACTACTTTTGTCCCCACTGCTGTTGTGAAAGACATTTTCTCACAACAAGAAGTATCTGGCAGGAGGTGTAGATGGATCAATAGAATACAAGAGTTCAACATTGACATCTAGATTACTAAATTGGTTAGAGGTCAAGGTTTAGCCAAGTTGATGGCAGATGCAAATCTAGAGGCAAATCAAATTAACCAATTGGATGATATTTGCAGAGAAGACCTCTGTGATATGGGCATCTCTGACTGGTACAAAGATGTAATTTATTATTTGCAAACAATGAAGTCCCCACCAGAGTTAATTGATAATCAAAGGAGATCCCTTAAGTTGCATGCTATAAGATATGTTATAGTACAAGGATAGTTATGGTGGAGGAGTATGGAAAGAGTACTTTTGAAGTGTGTAGATGAAACTGAGGCTGCAAGAATTTTGAAAGATATGCATGAAGGTGTGTGTGGAGGTCATTATATGGCTAAAACCACAGCCCAAAAAGTCATTAGATCTGGTTTTTGGTGGCCAACACTCTTCAAAGATGCCCATGAATTTGTTAAGACATGTGATACTTGTCAAAGATTTAGTGGAAAATTATTTTTTTTTGGAAATTTACCACTAAGACCTGTAGAAGTGCATGCACCTTTTCAGTAGTGGGGGATTGATTTCATAGGTGAAATCTCAAACAAATATAGTGGTAGACACTCATGGATTCTGGTGGCAACTGATTACTTCACCAAATGGGTTGAAGCAATCCCTACCAAGAATGCTACAAGTAAAGTGGTGACCAATTTCATCTTGAATAACATTTTAACTATATTTGGTTTCCCATAGAAGATAATTATTGATAATGCTATGTGTTTTAGATCTAATGAATACAAAGATTTTTGCAAAAATTATGGCATTATAGAATATAATCCTCACCTTATCATCCTCAAGGGAATGGTCAGGCAGTATCGAGCAATAAGAGCATATTAAAGATTATCAAAAGAGTTTTAGGGGAAAATAAGAAGGCATGGGATTCAAAATTGCCACTAGCCCTGTGGGCTGATAGGGCTACTGTTTATGGTATATAGGCCAGACTTCCCCAGAATAATCTAAGGAAGATGTATAAATTCATTTAGTTATATGAAGATGATATCATTGATGAGATGCAACTCAGATTGGATGACATCAAATAGTTAGAGGAGACAAGAAAAGATTCCTTTGTTCAAAATGCTAAGCTCCAATCACAGATGAAGCACTTATATGATAAAAGGGCCTTTGAGAGAAAGTTTGAAATAGGAGATATGGTACTATTGTGGAATGCCAGGATGGAAGATAAGGGGAAACATGGAAAATTTGACCCAATCTGGCTTGGTCCATATGACATTTGTGATAAGAATGGAGAAGATTCATATTTCTTGAGGGAATTAACTAGAGGTTTTCTTGAATTGCTAGTTCATGGACAATTTTTGAAGAGATAATTTTCTTAAAGTATTTGTTTTCCATGAATAGTAATTTTAGGCTTTCTTGTACATTCTGTATATTTTGTAAATCCCTGTTGGTTTCCATGTACAGTTTGGTTTTTGTTCCTATGTGTTGTTCAGTACTCTTTGAAGAAGTTGTCATTCTTACACCAAGTATGTGGTTTGCTCTCCCATAGATTCTGAATTCTTGCATAGACTCAGGTAGTCTATCATCCCTAGACAGAGCCACTGTTGGTCTGATTTTTCACATTTGCAAAAAATTTGAAAATTTTGGTGAAAAATCTTTTAAGTTTTTAGGTTGCCCTAGTTGTGCCCTGTTTCATGTGCTGTTAGATTCTATTAAACTCTTAGGGTTTGTCCCTTAATGTAGCCCTATAATTGTCCTAAGTCTGAAAACCCTAGTTTTCCTTTCATTTTTTGAAAAGGATTTGTAAAGTGCTTAAGTTTTTTCCTTTATGGTTTTACGGTGTAGGTTTCCACGTATGAACGGAATACCATATTCCTTTTATTTCCGTGGTTGCATTTCAAGGTGCAACATAGCTGCAAAAGGGACTTCAGGTTCTACAGGTTTATGTTTTTTGTTGTTTGTAATAGCGGAATGGTGTGTCAAGATGCCTCCCCATCATGCGTATGGTTTCATAAACGAAAGAGTGTAAAGGTCTGTTGTGCTTTGGAAATTCTTGTTATGGGGTTATGAGTAAGAAGTTTAAGCGAAGGGATGGAGAAGTATTAAGATATGAGCTACGCATATACGTTCAATGGATAAGTGTAAAAGCGTGATACCCTAGCATAGTGTAAAGTTTTTCTTGAAAGGGTGCATGAAAGGTTTTTTAGTTTTACGGGTACAAAGATTTCGTAAGAGAAAAAGTAGGATTCAATTGTGTTTACGAGCATACGTTCTTAAATTTGTGGACAATCGTAAAGCTTTATTTTGGCAAGAAAAGGTGTTGAGTGGGACCTATTAAAGTGTCAGAGGGGCCCAGTTGTAGCGAATCAGGTGAAGACACGAAATTTATGTGAGATGGGCCTAGCCTGCATGGCATATGACTTAAGGTATGAATTTTGCATGTTCACAAAATCAACGGCGATCTTATTTTTAAATTTTTTGAGATCAAATCTAGATCGTTGATATTTGAGAAGGGCAGTTTGTCATTACGCCCTTACGCTTTGCAAGATAAGCATATGAACATAGGGCTATTTTATCTTTTCTCTGTAGTTATGAGTTTAGCCTTAGTGTGTAAGCATAAAATGGTAAGTAGGTGAAGGTAAAAGAGAAGGCTTTACATTTTTACGATAAAAGGTAAACGTAAGAATGGGATGTCAGTTGGGAAGGCTCTTCGAGCATACGAGGTAGATGGAACTCGTAGAGGCGCAAAGGATTAATGAAAGAGAGCCTTAAGGTATTTCGATGCTATAGGTAAAGTGAAGAGCATGGGAGCACAAGATAGATTATGAAGTCTTACGGTGTCCCAAGAAATGAAGTAATCGGAGCAGCGTAGAAGAGATTTTTAGGTTTTCCATTGATACGAGGACGTGTGAGCATAAAAGAGAAAAAAGGAAAGAAGAGATAAGAGTTTTACGCTCATACGAAGAATAGTTGAACCATGAGATTGAAGGTGACAGTTAAAAAGCTTCTAATCCTGCGGTGTGTAGGGTTTGCCTATAAGCGTAAATGGTGAAGAAGGCTAAGATAAGGGTTTTACGCTTATATGACAAAAGTCTTAGTTGTAAAAATGGAAGTGTGCATTGAAAAGCTTTGAGATCTCATGGGGTAAAGGGTGTCATAAGAATGCAAAGTGGATCTTCAAAATAGTGCCAATGCATCATCACGTCCTTATGATTAGGTTATGTTGAAGTATCTCTGAGAGATCGTAGAGATCCATCAAGAGCATTTCCACTGTTACAAAGATTGAAGGTTTGACTCAACATAAGAATAAGAGACTATTATTTGAAAGAAAGTTGCTGAGGTGTCATGCCAGGTAATCAAAAAGGAGAAAGATGCCATAGCCAAGTAAAATAAAGCTTTGAAAAGTACATCAGAATCAAGTTTTGTGGCTGATATACCTTCATGACAACTCGCATAAATGGTTTTAAAGCTCGTGCATGTTGAATTTATTAAAAAAGCTCGAAGATATATGATTAAAATGTCAAGGATTTCATTGAATGTCAACATCAAGAAGCTTGTTTTCTGTTTCTGTTCTAAAATTTGAAAATTACAGAGCTCTGTGTATCCTGTAATATTGCAAAATATAGTCAAAGTTCAAGATGAAGGTGATGATGTTGTAGAGGTTACAACAGAAGGGAAAAGGAAAAGTTTTATTGCTAAGATAGAAAAGAAGACAAGGGTTAGAAAACCAAATAAGCATGCCGAAGATTGGTTGAAACTCCTTCCAGGGTCATCAAATGCTACTTCTACAAATGATCATATTTTCAGAGACCCTCATGTTTTTGTTCGAGATATTGAATGCCCTAGAATGACTGGTTACAATATTTTCATGTACTTTTATCAGAATAGAATAGAGAATGTGCTAGTTTGTAATCTCTAGAACAGAAATATGGCAAAGTATATATTTCCAGATGTGTTTATTGATGTTGATTTTCTGAAAGCCTTGATAAATTCCTATAATCCAATAACTAGGACTTTCCATAGGCACAATGGAAGTGTGTTATTCACATTGGACAGAACTTCTTTTGTTGAAGCTTTTGGATTGATGGGACAAATGGATGTTCCTATTGACATTGTGGATTTACAACGAAAATTTGATAGAAATAAAGTTTATTTTGTAAAAAATGTCATGTTGCCACATATTCCTTACAGAGTTAAGAAGGAAGGGTTGATTCAAAAAAAGGTGGGAGCTTTTTAACCTTTGAGTAGATTCAAGAATTATTTCAAAAACACAGTGTATGAGTTGCACAAAGTGTTGGGGAGTGATGGTGCAGAGGATTGTGTATATGGTTCTCTTTTTCTGATGGCATGTGATATAAAAGATCCTTTCCATCATAAGGAGTATGATTATGTGGCCTTTATCATTGATAGTATGCACATGCAAATTTGTGATGCTAAGAAAGGAGAGATGAAATACTTCAAGTTCCACCATTATTCATTACTGATGCACCTTATCCTATATAGCAACATTGGATACATCAGTGGAGACTTCATTGATCAAACTTCTAATGAATTTGGTGAGTTACCTGTGCAACTCTGGACTCATATTTGGCATAATAATTTCTATTATTCAAATGCCCTTGTATTTTTCAATTTTTTCAATGCTGTTATCATGAGGCAATTAGATCATACTTTCTTTAGGGCACCTAATGTTTTGAAAACTCTACTTAGGCCCTCTTTCTTAGATGAAAAAACCAAATTAGATCATAATTGGGGGAGTGTCTTTTTGTTCAAAGAATGTACATTAATCAGAATATTTGCATGCCCACAACCTCCTCATCTATTGCCTAAGTATTTACCCCCTAGATTGGCCATTATTGAATTCTTTTGGCAATTTTTATTGATGAATAAAGAAATGATACCTCCTTTGGATAAGCCCACCTTTGGATGTAGAACCTTTAAAGTAGGAGATTTTGAAATACGTAAGAATGCATTTGAGGAATTAAATGAGTATCTAGGTTAGTACAAGTTTGCTACTGGGCCCTATAGGATGTATGACCCTGAAAATTACATTACCAATGAGGTCAAGACCATTAGGAGTTACATTCTACCTCCAAGCAAGCCAATCCCTATAGAGGACTTAATTGCTAACATAGTAGCACTGGGAGAGGCTGATGAGTTATTGAGAAAATATGAAGATGCAAGGAGAGTGGAGGAGGCTTTGAAAAGGACCAACCCTTGCTTTAGGGGTTTCTATATAGAGATTCCATACCCAAATAATTTGAGAAAGATGGTGGAAAATTTTGACCACATTATGTCATAGATGCCTCAAGAGCCAGAGGGAGGGGAAGCCATTGTAAATAGAGAGTCCCCTAAGCCAGAGACACAATTAGAAATTGAGTTAGAAGAGGAGCAACCATAAAATTCAGCCTAGGTACCACAAGGAAATAAGAGACAAAAGACAATGCACATCCCTGAGAAGGTGGTAAGCAGAGCCTTAAAAGTAATGTCTGGAAGTAGTGAATATTTTGCTAATATTAGGAAAAATTATTTTCACCAAAGGGCTACAGAAGTAGGGAAGGCCTCTACTGATCTACAAGTTGCAGCATCAAGATTGGATGACAGGCTCATTCAATCTAAAAATTTCATGGAGGATGATGATTTCATCAGAACATCAGAGTTTAAAAGTTTTCTTTATAAAATTAAACAAAATGAGCTCAGATTGATTCTCATGCCAGGAGAGGATCAGGAGAAGAATAAAGAATTAGTTGAAAAATTACTGGCTTATGATCCCTAGAGTGAAACAATGAATTTTGCAGAAGCCAGGGAGTTGGTACATAGGAGTCGTATGATTCTAATACCACATTGGAACATTGAGAAGGCCTTTGTTCTAGATCAAATGAGAAGACAAGATAAGGCCATCAGTTATGAAGACACCAGCAGTGAAGGTTTCAAGAGAGGGTTAGGTTTTAAGGTAGATACAAAAACCCTAGCAGTATGGAGTATCGCCCCTGACACTAAAAAACCCAAAATGATGGATATACAAGAGACTGCGCAAGGCAATATGATTGTGTGGACATTAGAAATTTCTATTGGGAAGGAGATCTCCAGCTTGGTCAAAAATTTTGCTCTTATGAATGAGAAGAAGGTAGATGAAATAGAAGATAAGCTATCTATAATGTGTAATGAGTGCCTGGATATTAGGAAAGTATATGAAGAAGAACTCAAAATGAAGCATGTGCAGAAGCCAAAAATAGAAGAGTTGGAGGAGAAAATTAAAATTTTGGAAACATAAATTTTATCCATCAAAGAACATCTCAAGGTAGCTTTAGAGGTAGAGCATACACTGAGGCAAGAGGAAGGAATAAGGAAAAATATAGAAGTAGGGGCCCAAACAGAAGAAATACCTATAGGAGTAACAGTACCAGTGCCTATGATTAGTGTGGAAACAAAAGCTTCTCAATATGATAGTAGCACCATGAAAAGTGCTTTGATAAATGTAATGAATCATAGAATAGATATTGTAAAAAGAATATCTCAAGATGCCTATAACACATTCATCAATTTACAATCTGCAGAACAGGTATACAAGGATGCAGTTACATGGCTTGAGCCTATTTTTCAACAATGGGGACCATATATGCAATTTTTTGATAGGTTGATACCCTTGTTAGCTAAAAAGATAGATCTCCCAGATAAAGTTATTGTTGTAAAGGAGGGTATGGATAAAGTGAAAGACTTATTACAAATCTTCACGGGGAAGTTGGCAGTAATCCAAAGCAAATTAAAATTGCTAACAAATGGTTTCTATTCTTTAATTCTTTTTGTTATTGATTTTGATGGAAAGCTAAAAGATTTTAGTGAGTGGTCTAGCTCTTTTGGTCACATTATAGACTTGCCACAAGTCGTATCCATTTTCCAAGATGGTATTGATGAATATCTTTTCAATGAACTAACTGATACCCTTTTTAAGGTTGAAACTGAAATGTCATAGAAGGAAGGGTGATTATTGATGCCAGGTGGCAGAAGACTATTGATGAACTAACAACAGTTAAGGAATGTGAGTGGCCCACTAAAAGAGAAATATTTGTTTGGGAAGCAATCGTAGAAATCAAGGCTTTACCAACACTGAGCAGTTGAAGAAAAGGACAAAATTGATGATTTAATGCTCCAGTTGTCATATGCGATTGTTTTTTGTTTCTTTTTGAGTTGAGGTGTCTAGATATTTTTGTAAAGGGGTAGTCTACTCATTATTAGAGGAGGACACTTGTCAATCACACTTGCCCTTTTCTTTTTGCAACTCATATCTATATAGATGAGTTTTCAAGGCAATGTGATGGTCTAAGACCTATATAATTTTTGTTTTCTCTTAAGAAAAGTACATTTAGTCATTCCAATAGGGTGCAGAGGTTTTGAGTTTACTTCCATTGAACTTTCTGATAAGCAAATTGAATTGACAGAAATGGAAATCTATTCTGGGCATTCAATTGGTCTTCTATTGGTTATTGTATTAGTCACATGAAAAAGATAATACAAAGGGGTATTTGCATTATATCTGTGTCATCAATTTCTGTCTCCAATTCATGGGTTTCTATACTTTGAAGTCATTTAAATAAGGTTTAAGTAGCCAAATGCAATTTAGATGGGTTGTATACTGATTTCATTGTTGCTCTTAATTCAAGAAATTATATAAATGCTTCAGTAAATCAGTAGGGTTTGTGAATTCCTGAATGGATATTTCATGAGAATGGAGATAGATGATTACAATTAATCAATTCATTTACAAGTTATTTGAATTAGATCTTCCTGCGAATAGTCAATTTTTGCCCAATGGATAAGGCACTAGTCCCATGAGTCATAAGTAAGAAGGAGGAATTCTGCTGATGCATATCAAATCATTTAAAAAAATCAAAAATCATTTTCTATTCAATTATGTCTAAGGTTTTAAATGCTGGTCAATACTCATTTATATGTATTCTTTGAGTCTTAGGTAGCTACTATTTCTAGGAATATTTGTAAATTCTAGGACAATTAGGACTAGATCTGTGAATAAGAGATATATACAAGGTTGAAAATATTGAAAGAATCAAGGTAAACTGTGCATGTGTTAGTGGGGTAATAGATGAGAATCAGAATGAAACTAAAAGAATCTTTACATAGTAGTGTACATTAAAAATATCCCTAGGTATACCCACCTTGGTTTAGCAGAGCCAAAAGAGTAGGAAACCATTCTTTGGTTTTGTTAAAGTTGGGTCCAAACGGTTTACTCATATAGTTGACGATGGGAATTAGCTGATACTTAGGTTGTGTGAGTGTTATCATTCTAGTATTGAACATTTTGTTGTCCAGTAGTTTTAAAACTCCAATAGGCACTACATCCACCCCCCTAGACTTAGGCTTACTCTTGGAAGCCTACAAGAAAAGTAAAGCTAAGGACTCACTGTGCGGGTCCAATTGGACCCTTTCCTCATGTAGGAGGATATGACTCTACTAAGTACACTCTCTAGGCTCTACCCATGTCACCAACTATAGGTTCTAAAGCTATGGGTCTCTCGTTTGAGACCTATGGTTTCCCTTGAGGGTAATGAATTGACTTGTGTCCATGTTCTCCACATGAGAAACACTCTCCATTGAAGCTCCATGGCTTATGAAACAGGTGGTGCTTATTATGCCATGCATTGCGAGATTTACAATAGCTCGTATGCTTAGGTCTATGATCAAGTCCTACCCAATGTGCTCTATCCTGATCATGAACAAGAGGTATGTGATCAATGATGGTCTACATCATTTGCCTCAGATCAACCTCCTTAGAGATGAGCTAATGCTTTCTATGGATCTCTTCCTAATGCTCACTAACATGCTCTTCCCTATTCCCATCTTGGATAGGTTCTTCATGGATAGACTCATGGATACTAATAGCTCTATCCTATCCATGACCTCTACCATGGACTCTAATAGAATATCTCATCCTAGATACCATCCTAGAATAATATCCAAGACACAAGATGCTATAATAACCACAAAACATATTACTTTCAGTCACTTAGAGCAATATGATTTTGATATAATAGTAAATCGAAAACCATATTGATCCAACATTCATCCTTTTTAACAAATACTAAAATAGATCCCCTAAAACATCCTAAAAAAGGATAACATAATGCTTGCAAAGACAATCAAAGGCATACTACCTTAAAGCATAGATAAAAGATACATGTTTACAAAATAGAATAAGTTTCAATTTTTTAGTTTTACCTATATTTAGGTTTATGTATAATTTCAGTTTTGAAGTCTTAGTGTTGAAGTATGAAAAATATACAACTAAAAGTTTAAGTCCTATTTCAATTCAACTAGTTCAAGTTTCAATTTGAAAAGAATATACATATAACAGTTTAAATTTTTCTCATTTTTATTCTACTAGTGAACAACTAGTGGCGCTCTAATATACCTAGAGCTCCCAATGTAGAAACTCAGGCTCTGATACTAGATGTAATACCCCACCAAAGGATCCAAAAGAAATAACATAAAGTTTTACTAAATTTCCTAAACATTTTTTTGTTTGAACAAGATAAAACATTAACATCAAACACATAGTAATGAAAGCAATAACTTACAATCATCTATCAACATACATAACAGGTTACATTCCTTAAGGATCCCATGACATTGAGTCACATTTAAATTAAATGAATACTAAGTCTAAAAAATACCACATCCACATGAAAGAATAATTAAAAGTCCAAAGCCCATTTAAGTAATATACATTTTTTCTAATTGCCTCTCGGCAAATGAAATTTGGAATGCTCAATCATCCACTGTATATGTCATAGGGTATGAAAGGCTAAAAGAATATACACATGTAGAAATAGAAATAGATTATGCTCCTTGAATCCATGATACAAAGTACAATAAAAATAAATGAAACCATTTTCCATGCATGATACATCTATCCATCATAAAAGATATAACATCCATCATGAAATATAACAATCCATCAAAATGATACATAGAAAGTATGAAAGTAAATGCAGTCAAGGAAGCTCCAGCCATGGTGACAATGGATGGATCTCAATGGTAAGAGTAAAAAGCACTACCACCCAATCACATGGAACCTAAATGGCCCACTCCCACGATGCTGAGGAGATAGTCTCAAATCCCAAATAGAATATCAAACCACATATCAAAAGTACTCTCTAAGTCTAGGAAATCCTAAAAGTAATCTAACTTAAAGGTTCCAAGATAGGTCAACATCTAATCCTAGAGGCACACAAGACTCGTAGGAATGCTACTATGTAAGCGAGAAAGTGTCATTGCACGAATAATGTTGGAGTTACCTTGGCAGTCTCTTAGGACTCTAGGGTCCCTAGTGATCCCTATGTGGCCACTAGTATCCCCTCATACTGACAAGGC
This sequence comes from Cupressus sempervirens, assembly GCA_028749045.1. Taxonomy (NCBI): domain Eukaryota; kingdom Viridiplantae; phylum Streptophyta; class Pinopsida; order Cupressales; family Cupressaceae; genus Cupressus; species Cupressus sempervirens. Next base: position 815,249,910 of record CM053786.1, read on the forward strand.
ATACTACAAAATTCAAGGTCACAACCAAGTGTTATCTCTACTCCCATCCTAGTCTATACTAGCAATCAAGGCATGGGTGAGAACATACAAAAATCTTATTAGGTTCATTTTAATCCCCATTTAGTGTAATGTTTTCACTTATTAAACAACTTACAATGAGTTACCCTGGTAGCCACTTAGGGCCCTGACCCCCATTGCAAGCCACTTCCTGATGCAACATGTAGATAACCTACCCTAGGCTCATAAAAGTACAAATCAATAATCATATAATATCACCTTAGTCTTATACAAGTGAATGGAAAGCATCAAAAGATAATCCACAATAATCTCATTAGTTCTCTCTGAGCAATTAGAAAGCATCCCAAGATAAATCACAATACCCATCAGTTCTCAATGAGCAACCGAAAAGTATCCCAATAATATTGATCAACGACTCAAAATGGTTAAGTCAAACATGTCACAACATGACATCACCAAGATCAAAGAAAATACTTTAGTCCCATCAGAGCAACTAGAAAGCAACCCAAATATAACTAATTGAGGACTTAAAAATGGTTAAGTCAGGTAGGTCATACATTTACCTCAGTGTGACACAAAACACTAGAAAGAAATAATGAATAGTAAATACAAATATATCATAGAGAATACCATCACATTACCATGGTTAAGTAAAAGTAATCAAGATCAAGTTTGCATGATACCACACTCACAAAACCCCCAAGCCTCTACTAGATGTCCTATAACTGGTCAACAATCTAGTCAATCCCAAATCCCAAATACAGACAGCTTATAGAACAAGATGCAAGTACATGTTTTAGTTTGTTTTAAATCACATGGTTGGGTTAAATTCAGAGTTTCCATTTTGGTTCGAATGTGTGTTTCAAGTGAAAAAGATTTCCCATTTACCTTATAATTAATCCATGAATTTGTTTAAATAAAACAAAGATTTATCACCATAATTTTTTGAAATCAATTTCCAATTTTCATATATGTTTCCAAGCATTACATTTCATAGCTAACCCTTATCATTAACCCATTTTATTTTTAAATAATTTGCATGATTATCCCAATTTGACTTTAAATCAATTTCTAAAATACTCTAGGAAATATTATTTATTTAAATTCCAATAAATCAATTTACAATTTTTTTGAAACTCAATATTATCGATAACAATAATTAAATATATTCAAAACTTCATTTCATAACATTCTGTATTAAATAACCTTAATTAAACTAAATTTAATTAGATTAATTAATAATTTTAAAAATTTAAAAGAAAACTATATTAATATCATTTATTTAATTATTAATTAAATTAATAATAATAAAACTATATTACAAATTCTTTAGTTAATAATTAAATTATTAAATACTAAAATTTATTAAATATTAATAAATTTTCAATAAATAATGAATATAATTTAAAATTTAATAATATCATAAAAATAAAATAAAATAAAACTAACCATAAATAATTTCAAAAGAAATGCATTCACATATATATAAATGGTTGCTTAGTAGCCCGTGAGTTGCCAAACAAAGCTACGAACTGCATGCACAACTAAGATCTACCATTGGCAGGCTTGCAGTGTTGGATACAATTATTCCATTTTGTGTTGTCTTTGATGTTACACAAATGTCATATCAGTTATCAGTCAGAGTCTACTGAGCTCAGTTGGTCAGCAAGACAAAAGTCTGAGTCTACCAAGCTCAGAAGGTTAGTAAAGCGTATTATAGAGTCTATCGAGCATTTCTAGAGGTTACACTATGAAGACAGTTTCTACCGAGCTCACTCAGGTGTTGAAGGCTTCTGTAGTAGTAATTAGTTTCTACCAAGCTAGCAAGGTCAGCAAAGGAAAGTTAGTTCTTAGCAAGTTCACTCGGTCTCCAAAGGATTTTGCAGGGTTTGTAATGTTTACCAAGCTTCACTTGGTTAACACTAGAAATCATTTTTTTGGAGCAGTGTTTACTGAGCAGGGTCAACCAATGAAGGATTTCATTATTTTAGGAAATAAATTTTATTTGTTTAATATAATGTTTGTAGCTGACTGATGTATGGTTTATTGGTAAATATAACTTGTAAATGAGCCAACTTGACAATTTGAAATGTATGAATAGAAGGTCAAGTTGTGGATTCTAATTGTAATGAATGAGAATGAAAATGAGTTGATTGTGTGAAGAGGAGGTGTAATTGAATTTTGAAGAAGGATCAAATATCATTGAAGAGAAGAAAACTTGTATTCGATTAGTAAGGATCTATTGAAGTGGAGTAGAGATCTGTATCAGCAAAGTTCAGTTGCATCTCATTCAAGTCACGTATTGTTACTTTCTCACCATTGTAGTAGTAATTCCTAAATCTCTTAGAAGAGTTGGTCTAATAGCCATTTTGTAAATCCTCTAACAAGGTGGATAGTTCTAATGAATTGTTCTAAAGTCTTATAGCAAGACCACTCCTAGTAGGGTGATTAAATCCTCTAAGAGGGTCACACCTAACAGTTTGTTTTGTAACATTTAATAGGGTTGGCTCCTAATAGGGATCACTTTAGAAGAGTGACAATTGGTAGCTAGTTACTTGGTGGTTTTTCCCATATTGGATTTCCACATTAAATCTAGTGTATCTTGTGTTCATGTTATTTAATTTTGCATGCATGTTAATAATTGTGAATGTTTAAAGATCAGAAACAAGTTAATCTATCGAGTTACATAATTTTTCTATGTGGCTACCGAGTGACAATAGTAACTAGTTATTTAAGACATGTAAGGGATCTATGGATTTTTTTTTGTCATAACTGATTCACCCCAATCCCCCCTTGGTTACTCCATCTATAATTCCAACAATTGGTATTAGAGCTTTTGGTGCTTGCAGGAAAGATTTCATGGATCTAAGCTAAAAATCAAAATGTCTTATAAGAAGGAAATTCTAAGGCTTAATAGGGATAACTTTTTAGCATGGCAAGGTCTCATGAGACTCTATCTGGCTTCCATTGGAGATACAGGACTAAAATATCTAGATGAAGCATATGAAACTCCTATTGGAACATTATATATAAATGACATTGCAAAGAAGAAGACTCATAACACCATGATGATAGACATTGTATCTACCCTAAGCTATGAATAATTTGGTGATATCAAGGATTGCAAAACTTCCTTTAAAATGTGGAACAAGCTGAAAGATATCTATGGAGGTGATGATAATGTGATAAGAGCCAAAGAAGAGAGTCTAAGAGGACAATTTGATTAGATGAGGATGAGAGAGGATGAAAATATTGAAAAATATGTTGAAAGAGTCAAAGCAAGTGTTAGTGCAATCAAAGTTTTTGGAGGAGATGTCAAGGAGAAAACAGTTATAAGTAAAGTTCTTATAACAATACTTCCAATTAATGTAATCAGGGTTTTTGTAATTCAAGAAAGAAGATGTGAAGCAAATCATAAGATAAATTTAGATGCCATAGTTGGAAGATTGATTGCATTTGAGCTAGATAACTATGACAACTATGTTCCAGCTACCAAGAACATTGAATCAACATTTGAAGCTAAGCTTTCATTCAAGGAGAAAGGCAAGAAGATAAAGGATTCTTAGTCAAAAAGTGAAGAAGAATCAAAAAAAGTTCTAATAGTGATTTTGAGATGGTTGAAGCTTTACTAGCAAGGAACTATTCTAGAGGCAAAGGGAAATACAAAGGTAAGGTTCCTCTAATCTATTTTTCTTGTGAAAAAATTGGACATATTGTTGTTAGGTGCTCAAATAAGTAGGACAAGGATGAGAAGAAAGGTAACAAGTGCAATGGCAAGAAAGACTTCAAATCATTCAAGGACAAAGGTAAGAAAATATGTTTCATGGCTAAGAATTCTAATAATTCTAATGATGAAGAAGAAGATGAAATTGTTTACAATGCCGTGAAAGATGAGTCTGATAGTGATGAGGAAATGGAACTTATTTCTCATGTGAGGAAAAATAATACATGGATTATAGATAGTGGTTGCTCTCATCATATTATTAGTGATAAAACTAAGTTTGAACATTCTGAAGACTATGATGGTGGCAGTGTTAGGTTTGGTAATAATGAAGCTTGTTGTATAAAAGGAAGAGGAAGAATCTCACTAACCAAAGAGCTTGTATGTAATAATGCATATTGGGCAGAAGGACTAAAATAGAATTTTTTGAGTGTGGCACAACTACTTAATAATGGATTCAAAGTGGAATTCATGCATGGAAAAGAAAGACTGCTGGATGACAAAGGAAACCTAGTTAAATTAGGTACTCAAACAAAAGGTAACTTGTTTTATCTTGAACTTGGTGAATGTCCATGCTTTTTTTGCTCAAGTTGAAGAAAGTTGGTTATGGCATAGGAGATTGTATCATGTGAACTTTGATAACTTGGTGAAAATAGGTAAATTTAGGAAAGTAAGAGGCATTCCTAACATAAAGAAACCTAAGGTTGGTCTATGCAAGAATTGCCAAATTGGCATAATGGGAAAGAATAGCTTTAAAAGTAAGAACTATTAGTCTGAAGAAGTTTTAAAAATTGTGCATATTGATTTATGTGGACCTATTGGAATTGAAAGCTATACTGGTGAAAAGTTATTCATTCTTTTTGTTGATGATTATTCAAGAATGATGACTATCATGTACCTAAGAGAGAGATCAAAAGCATCTGAGAATTTCAAATGGTATTTGGCGAGAGTTGAGAAGGAAATAGGCAAAAGATTGAAATGTTTGAGATTAGATAGAGGTGGTGAATTCATCTCTCATGAATTCAATAACTTTTACATTGAAAGGGGAATCAAAAGACAAGTATTAGCCCTTGGGACTCCCGAGAAAAATGGAATAGCTGAAAGAAGAAATATATCTATGATGGACTGTGGAAGAACCCTAATGATTTAAAAGAGCATTGCTATCAAATACTGGAAGGAAGTTATGAGCACTAAATTTCATACCTTGAATTGAGTATAGCTAAAGGACTCATTGAAAACCCCCTATGATTTATGGTATGGCTATAAACCCAATGTAAGTTACCTAAAAGTATTTGGAAGCAAATTTTACATTTTGAAAGAATCTAGAAAAGGTAAATTTAATGTGAAGGGTGATGAAGGAATAATTTTGGGATATTTTTGCAAAAGTAAAGCATATAGATGTTTAAATTTGTCTACTCACAAATTTATAGAAAGTGCACATGTGAAAGTTGATGAGTTTGCAAAAAGAACTGAAGAAGAAAGCCAAAGGAAATAAGAGGACTACATGAGATTTATTTTCATTGAACCTGATACAATGTTAGATACACCTATCAATTAGGAATCTTCTACTCTCGAGTCTTTAGTAATCAAGTTTCAGGAAGTTCAAATAGAGTTGAAATAAATTGAGTCACATTCTGATACTATCGAACCAATGCCTACTGAGTTTCAAGGACCCGACACTAGACATAAAAACCAAAACCTAAAGTTGAAGTGCAAAGAGGATGAGAATGAAAAGCATTCAAAAGGCAAGGAACCTCTATTAGCTAAGTATGTCAAGAGACATTATGCACCAGATCAGATCATTGGAGATAAATTTGAAGGAACTATGACAAGAAGTAAGTTGAAATGTACTTATTTACTTACTAATTTTGAACCTAGAAGTGTCAACGATGCATTAGAAAATGAAAGTTGGATTGAGGCTATGAATGAAGAGATAGAGCAGATAGAAAAAAAAAAAACATGGACTCTTGTATCTAGGCCTAAATACAAAAATGTGATTGGAACGAAGTGGGTATTTAAAAATAAGCTGAATGAAGATGATAAGGTATCAAGGAACAAAACTAGACTGGTATGCAAAGGATATTCTCAAGAAGAAGGAATAGACTATGGAGAGAATTTTTCTCCTATTGGAAGATTGGAAAGTGTCAAGACCCTACTTGCATACGCTGCATACAAAGGATTTAAGGTTTATCAGATGGATGTCAAGTTAGCATTTCTCAATGGTATACTAAATGAGGAGCTGTACATTGAGTAGCTTGAAGGTTTTTTTGATCCAAACAAGAAGGACATGGTCTACAAATTGCATAAAGCATTTTATAGTCTAAAACAAACCCCTAGAGCATGGTATGAAAGATTGCATAACTATCTTATTCAATTTTTTTTCAAAGAACTAATGATAATAGTAGGCTATATATCAAGGAAGGACTAGATAATAAGATTGCTTTGGTAGAAATATTTGTGGATGATACTTTTTTCACAAGAAATAATGATCTTTGCAAAGAATTTTTAGAGGAAATCAACAAGGAATTTGAAATGCCAATATTTGGTGAGATAAAATTCTTTGTTGGTCTTCAAATTCAGCAGAGTAAGAATGTCATCTACATCACTCAATCTAAATACATCAAGGAGATACTAAAAGAGTTTGGTATGAAATACTACAAACTAGTTGGGACTCCTATGCGTACTGGATTGAAACTTACCAAGGATGATGAATCAAAGGAGGTAGATCAAACATTGTATAGATCTATGATTAGAAAGTTGCAGTATGTAGTGTATACAAGACTAGATATTCCCCTTGCAGTTGGTATTGTAGCAAGATTCTCAGAAAAACCAAGAGAAAATCACATGATGGCAATCAAAAGAATCATGAGATATTTGAAAGGCACTAAAGATTATGGATTATGGTACAAATTTGGAGGTAATCTAGATTTGAAAGTGTTTACTAATTTAGATTGGGCAAGAAACATTGATGACAGAAAAAGTACAAGTGGAGGAGATTTCTTTCTTGGAAAGAGGTTGGTTCTTGGACAAGTAAAAAGAAAATTTGTACATCCCAATCCACAACAAAAGCAGAGTATGTTGTAGTATTAGTAAACTATTCTAATAGTGTTTGGTTCAAACAATTATTGGAAGGTGTGAAGGAAGAAATCAAAGAACCTATTGTTATATTTTGTGACAATACAAGTGCTATTAACATATCCAAAAATTTAGTGACGCATTCAAAAACTAAGTACATTGCAATAACGTATCACTTTGTCAGAGAATTGGTGTAGGATAAGAAGATCAGATTAGAATATGTCTATACAAAAGAACAAATTTATAACATATGCATTTTTGTATCTAAGAGGTAAGTTAGGGGTCATTCCCCTATCTGAAGCTCACTAAAATGAAGTTTTAGTGATGCATCAACAAGTATCAAGTTGAAGATCTTTTCAGTTGATGTAGAATAATCATGGAAATATTGCATATGAGTTAGTACACAAGGTACATTGCTATTCATTTGGTTTGTTTTTTCTTTGGCATGTGTTGTTAAAGAGGGAGAGTTTACTATCACATCTTTTTGAAATTTGAATCTATTTTTGAAGAAGTTTGATGTTTGTATAGAAGCTATGTAATCCCTTCATAGAGGGAGATTACTATATTTGAGAGGTTTGTGAAATGAAATGTAAGAGGGAGAAACATTCTCTTAGAAAAAGACTTGTTTTCAAATTTCATTTTGCTATGACATGTTGTGTTGCCATCAATGCCAAAGAGGGATATTGTTGGATGCAATTATTCAATTGTGTGTTATCTTTGATGCTACATAAATGTCATATCAATTATCAGTTAGATTTTTCTGAGCTTAGTTGGTCAGCAAGACAAAAGTTAGTGTCTACCAAACTTAGAAGGTTAGCAAAACATATTATAGAGTCTACCGAGCATTTCTAGATGTTACACTGTGAAGACAGTTTCTACCGAGCTCACTCGGACACTGAAGGCTTCTGTAGTAGAAATTAGTTTCTATTGAGCTAGCAAGGTCAGTGAAGGAAAGTTAGTTCTTACTGAGTTCACTTAGTCTCTAAAGGATTTTGTAGAGTTTGTAGTGTTTACTGAGCTTCACTTGGTTAACACTAGAAATTATTTTTTTGGAGCAGTGTTTACCAAGCAAGGTCGGCCAATGAAGGATTTCATTGTTTTGGAAAATAAAGTTTATTTGTTTAATATAATATTTTTAGCTGACTAATGTATGATTTATTGGTAAATATAACTTGTAAATGAGTCAACTTGACAATTTAAAATGTATAAATAAAAGGTCAAGTTTTGGATTCTAATTGTAATGAATGAGCATGAAAATGAGTTGATTGTGTGAAGAGGAAGTGTAAGTAAATTTTGAAGAAGGATCACATATCCTTGAGGAGAAGCAGAGTTGTATTTGATTAGTAAGGATCTATTGAAGTAGAGAAGAGATCAGTATTAGCAAAGTTTAGTTGCATCTCATTTAGGTCACTTCTTGTTACTTTCTCACCATTGTGGCAATAATTCCTAAATCTCTTAACGGAGTTTGTCTAATAGCCATTTTGTAAATCCTCTAACAAGGTGGACAGTTCTACTAAATTGTTCTAAAGTCCTCTAGCAAGGCCACTCCTAGTAGGGTTACTAAATCCTCTAACAAGGTCACACCTAACAGTGTGTTTTGTAACCTTTAACAAGGTTGGCTCCTAATAGGGCTCACTTCAGAAGAGTGAAAATTGGTAGCTAGTTACTTGGTGGATTTTCCCATATTAGGTTTCCATGTTAAATTTGGTGTCTCTTGTGTTCATGTTCTTTACTTTTGCATGCATGTTAATAATTTTGAATGCTTAAAGATTAGCAACAAGTTAATCTACCGAGTTACATCATTTTTTTGTGTCACTACCGAGTGATAGCAGTAACTAGTTATTTAAGACATCTAAGGGATCTATGGATTTGTTTTTGTAGTAACTGATTCACACCCCGCCACCCCTACTACTCCATTTATAATTCCAACACACAGTCTACTATAGCAGCCGTTGCGGTGATTAAAACAAGGAGAAAGGAGGGTGGGGATTGGTGACCCTGCCCACCCAAATTTTTTATTATATATATTATTTATATTATTATATTTAAAATCAATTTTAAATAAATATATTTTATTAAATTTTATTAATTATAAAATTTAAATGAAACAAATCCCCAAATAGTAATTTACATATATATTTTCTAATACCTTTGCAATTTTAGTTTGAGAGGGGAAGTACAATTAACCAATAAAATTTTTAATTTCCTTTTTAAATCTCAAACCCTCCCCAATTTAAAATAATAAGTTCTTTAATCTACAAAACAAGGATCTTTGATTACTTTTCTAATCTCCAAATATACAAACGGTATTGACATGCATTCAATGATTACAATATTGAAATGTTTAAGTATTCATTGCAGAGAAATTAGAATTCACAATCCACAAGCATGAAGAAGACAGGAAAGGAAATTGTGTAATTAAATTGTGCGAATAATCACAAGTGTCTACCTAGACACTGATGCTAATCACTACACCCAAGAAGATTAAAGAGAAATCCCTCCTCTCAGAACCCTTTCCTTTTCGAAAATTTCATCCTCTTCCAAAATTTTGGTCCCCAAATTCGCATCTCTCCAAAATGACCCCTCCAATTGTGATAAAGAGTTCTCTCCTTAAATTGAGGCACTAATTGTGCATTCCCCTAGGAGAACTCCATGCTCACTAGACTTCAACTCCTATTAACTTTTCTTAATCTTTTCTTTATGTTTTCCATGCATATTAATTGAATTATTAAATAATTTTATTTACTTTTTTACTTGATTTCTTTTTGTTTAATTTATTGAATTTAATCTCATGTGCACTTTATTAAAATATCTTTATTAAATACACTTGTTTTATCTTTTTAATTCATTTCTTATATTTTAATCTCATGCATGCATCATGTGAACTTAAAACTTTTAATAAATTACTATCTTTTCACTTTTAACTTATTTTTGAAACTTAATTGATAAAATATTTATTAACTTAAATAATAATAATATTTAACATTTATTTAAAAATGAAATCTAAAAATATTATTATTAAATTAAATAAATATTATCACATTCTAAATTTATTCTTTAAACTTTTATCTTCAAATTTAATTCTTTTTATTTAATTAATTTCTAAATTAATCAAATATAATTGAATATTAAAATATAATAATAATTTTTCATTAAATTAAATCATTAATTTAATCATTTAATTAGACTTAATTAATAGAAAATTCACCAAAGACTCATAAAGCAAAATATGAAAAAACATCATAACAAAACACAAACAAAGTCAAACTAAAGTGTTATAATCACGAATTAATGTCATCTAATGCATTCAAAGGGTATGCAACATAGATGCTTGTCCTAATTTTCAATTAGGACAAATGGCATAAAGGTTTAGGATTTGTACCTAAGAATTTATCTCCCCTCTCTTACCATTGAGCTAATGCAATAGGGTATGCTCATCTTGGTAATTCAAAAAAGTCGATACTCGATACCTACAACCTATATAAAATTCATGCATGTATAAAGACAATATTCTAAGCTAAACAGGCAATGGCAGCAAGTGGTGCATCATGTAGATCCTAACTAGCAGGTGACTACGACTCCCTTCCTTAAGCACATCAGAAACGTCATACATAAAGAAAAAGAACATGCACACCATACACATGCAATATGGGGTAAGTATCCATAAGGAAATATATATACCAATCATCATCATGCACACATGAAGTATAGAATACCAAGTAATCTCATCATATATCAACTGAATGTAAAACAATATTTGATAATCTCAAAACAATGTCACTAATCATAAGCATAAAACTATCCTAAAAGAGTTCGGTAATGATAGCTGAAAAAATGTAACTTAGGGGTAGGCACTACAAATTGCAACTTTTTTTTCAATAATAATTGCAGCCATTTCTTTTTATTCAGTTAGGTAGATTTTTTTTTATTTTTTTTGCATTTTGGTTTCTAGTTTAATTTTTTTAATATATTTATTTTAGTTATTTTCAAAATAAGCTTCACTCTCCTTTGTATGTTCCTAGGTTTATATGGACATTCTTTTAGTATTTTTTTTTAATTTTCTATTTTTGCAAATTTATATTATATTTGTTTGTACTTATTGAAATTTGTGCAACCCCCCACCCCCTCTTTGTCATGTCTATGTTTACAATCTAACCATTTTTCTCATACAACTTTCTTGTCTTGATGATTAATAATAGTGTCTAAAATTTTACAATCTAATTATTTTTCTCATACAACTTTCTTGTCTTGATGATTAATCATAGCATGTCTGAAATTTTGATGCAAATTTTTTTATTGTGCTATTTGGGCACAAAAGACTACTATGGATTCAAGTATCAAAATACGAGTATTTTTTTTTTCCTCTCTTCTTTGATATTTTGAGTACTTTCACTTGGAGATTATGGACAATTGGTGATGGCATGGTATATAAAATGATTTCACATTTAGAGGCTATTATAATTTTAAACTTAAACTAATCTTAAATCTCCCTAGCCCATTTAAGGGATCTAAATGATATCAAATTTTATAAGATCAATTGATTATAAAATTGCTTAATAGGTGCTTGTTGATTTATTTGGGGAATGTGGCACACTAACATTTTAATTTATATATTGTGCATGGTGCAAATGACTTTGTGTATAGTAAAAATTGTTCTTCAAATTTCCTTTGAACTTAATATTTAAGGTTCTTAAATATGCAACACAAACAAATTCAAAATACATTTTATCATGTGTTCTTAAGATAGTGTACAAGTCATTTCAATATGTTTACGTAACTTTTATATCTTAGAAATATCTATTGAAGAATATGTTTAATCTAATGAACACTTGTATATTTTAGCTAAAGATCTTTGGAAAGAAAACATACAATAAGATTTAATGAAATGGACATAAATTAAGATTATTCTAAATTAAGAATAATGAAATTCATATTAAATATTAAGTCTTATTTTTGAAAATATAATTAGTTTATATTTGAAAGACCCTTGGTCTATTGGTGAAGTTGATTGGTTCACAAAGAGCTTGCTAGGGTTCAAGTTTTGCTAAGTGCAAAAGCCCGACACCATAAGGGATGAGACTATGATCATGCCTCCAAGTGATTTTCATGGTGTAGATGCCCCTCAGTCATTGGCCTCTCATTCCTTGGCCCTAAGATGAAGAGGTGCACGTATAGGCCTTCATCAGGTTCCTAACTCCTCAACCCAAAGAAAAATAAAGGAAAAAAATCAACTAACAGAACTCCATTATAACTAAGAAAAAAATTACAAAAGAATTTAATAAGTCTTACTTCTTTTTTTAAATAAATGGAAAATTCATTGTATTTCCACTCTTAATACTAAGTCAATTGCACTCAATATAATATGATAAAAAATAATTATTGACTAGTTCTAAAATTGAATGTGTACCATGTTGACTTTAATTGTTTGTATAGAGATCAAAGACATACAAATAAATGATTTAATAAGTTTTCTAAGAAAAAAAACATTCTTAATATGTATTTAATAGTAGTATATCCTCAAACTTGATGACAAATAATAATACGATAGGCTCCGAGACTAATAAACCAAATTTAGATAGATAAGATTGGAGGTTTTAGTGAAACACTTTATTTATTCCAATCATGGTGTATCCTCTAAGGGCAACCTAATATTCAAGAAGTCATTTTTTTCATTCATTTATTTTCTTCTCATGTTTATTTCTTCTTTTTTTATTTGTATGAAGTGATCGAATATTGTTCCATTCTACAATTTAATTATTCATTTGATGAAATTGCCATTGTTGATAGGTTTAAAGATGGATTTTGATTTGATGCGCAATATATTGTTGATTTATGTTAAATGTCATTGTTGTAGATAACTATTAAATTGTATAAATTTATAAATAAATAAATGAAATAGTATCTCAAAAGATAATTGCAAAGTTAGAAGCTAAACCCTTGTCATTCTTTTGATCAATTATTGATACGTTTGAAATTAAAAAAGTCTCACTTTGAAATTGACACTCCACATGTTGATTAAGATATCAAAATCTTCTATTTGTCAATTACAAATATTCACCTCAAATGACAAATTATTGTTTATTTTATAGTTTTCTTTGTTTCACTTGATAATTGCTAATGGTAGATGTTATGGAAAACAAATTAGCTAATCTCTCTTGTTTGGAAATCTATTTTGAATTAATTGTTCTTATCATTTTTTCTAATGCATTTATATTAATGGGCTAGCTGGTTTAGTTTCAAAATGCATGAATCCTTGAGCATGTGTTATCAATTTGTAGACATGCTCTTAAATTTGATTTTTTAAAAGTTGCATTGGTTTTGTGTTTCTTAGTATTGTTATTTGTATCTCCTTATTCAATTGTTAGTCTACTACATACATAGAAAGCATCATGATAATTCCCTCCTACTGACAACTTAGGATTTTTTAGACACACTCTTCTTTTAGTAACTATTAAGGATCATAATGAATGTATTAGATATATTAAGCACACGATTTTATTTAATTTCATAAAAATAATAGTATAAATTATTATAACTTAATATCTCAAACACAAATAGACATATAATATTTTATTATGAATCATAAATATAGTTAATTGGATTAGAAGACATATTAATATTGTTCAAAATAAATGTTATCATCCAAATCAACGAATAGTCACGTCACTTATGAAATGGCATTAAACACATATTAATAATGGATGCAAATGATGATAAAATGACATTTGTTTTTGCATTGAATAAACAAGGGTTGCAGTGCAGCATAATTCCTACTGAGTATTGGTAGAATAGTTTTGGAAACTAAAGCATGCTAAATAGGAATGGTAGGTAGTTGATTACAAATGAGTTGTATACAATTCTAGTCATTTAAAAGTTGACTAAATCTTTTTTTTTTCTATGCCTAGTGATTGATATTATTGACTAACAATTTTCTGTTTTTATGCAAATAGATCAATATTGATTCAAATTCCATGATCTACAAACCTAGAAAGTCCACGATAAAAAAAGTCTAATGTCTAATTCTAATTAAAGGAAGGAAGATGAAATTTAAAAAAAGGCTAGAATGCATATGATAAATCTAAATTTAGAAAAAACAAATATACTACATCTAAACATGTGACCATCTTCCTTGTATATATAACAATTTAACAAAATAAGAAACTAGACAATAGAATCAATAAGTTGACCTAACCATTTCCCTTCTGGCTAAAATGTTTCTATAAAGAAAGGAGCTTACTTGTATATAGATATATCATAGATTTTATAACTTAACAATTTATATATTTTTATTTTATTATAACAATTATCCAAAATCATGAAAATTAAAAGTATCATATTTTCATAATTTAATTTAATAAAATATTATTAACTATGGCAATAATATAGAATCTATAGTAGATTATTTTTTAGAAGTTTAAGTGTCCCTTATGAGCAAGAGAGATTAATAGCAATATCACATTTCCTAACCACATGAATCATGCTCATAGTAAATAAAAGGGGAATATTCATCATGGTAAGCACAATGATCATCGCATGGAGTGGAGGAGGGATGAACCACATCATAGAGATCACCTTGATATGAATATTATAGTAGCCTAAAAATAAAATACTCCAGGGTTGCTAAAGTTATACACACTATTTACAAGACTAGAAATGTTACTAAATCTAACTATATCATGTGGTGAGAAGTTTTGATGTTCTCGTACAGGTGGAAGATCCATCTATATAAATGATAAATGATGATGTAGGAATGGAAACTAGTCTACACTAGGGGAGAAAGGATACAAAGGAAGCATACTATAAGTGCATAAAAGGAAGCATATAAGAAATAAAACAAAGATATGAAGAATGTGAAAAACTTCATACCTTACTAAAGTGTACAGAATGCCCTAGTCTTTTAAGGGCACAATCTCCATAGCCTCCTACACCACGGGAAGAAACGTGTTTTTAGAAATATGTATATTATTAAATTCAACCACTAACTTATGTGATCTCCCAAACAACTATAAAAATGAGCTTTGAAGAGATATCTTTTACCACTTATATTTTCTTTTATTATGCCCTGCCTCTAAAATCAAATTACATGGAGACCATGAAACACTACACATGGTTAACCTACATGTAAAAGAAACATGCAACCATGCTGAGTGTAAATTCCATTTGTAAAGGTAGGAGCCTCAACACTCTTTTCTAATTGATAAAGCCAAAATTTTGGTAATCCTCCCTCATGGAGAAACATGCCAGCTTTAAAGATCATCTTTAAGAATGGGAACCCCAATAACCTAATATAGTGACTTTGATTTTTGCCTCTTCTCTCACATGAAAATATGTGAGAACATTGATTTGGCCAAAAGTGTAAGATTGTGGTGACTGATCAGGAAAGAACTGTACATATGGCTAACATGTTTAAACCCTACAACATCATAAAATACTTGTATAAAAGGGCTTAGGGTTAGGTATTTTTTATTAAGTGGTGATGCAAAATTGCTTCTTGCGGCAATATTGAGTTGTAAGGGATTATGTATTGTAATTAGGTTGTAATCACTTGATCATAATAATATCAAACTTGTTGTTTGGTGGATGTAGCCCAAGGATTGGATGAACCATGTTAAATCTTGGTGTCTTGTGTTCTATTATTTTTTGTTATTGGTTATATTTGCCTGTAATTTTTATTTTTATTTGTGGTTTAATCCTAACAAGTGGTATTAGTGTGAGGTTGTTTTTCAGTTACCCTCTACAATAAAGTCTAACAATTGAGTGGGAGTAATGGTAGATGTAGGTAAGCTAAGGGTTGATAGGTTTAATGGTTAAAACTTCTAGTTATGGAAGATGCAAATGAAAGACTATCTTTATCAAAAGGATTTATGGAAGTTGTTAGAAGACAAAGCCAATCATCAGAGATCTATGTCAAATGATGAATGGGATCTTTTGGATAGAAAGGTACTTGGAAGCATTTGATTATGCTTGGCACTATCGGTGGCATTTAATACTACAAAAATGAAAACAATAGAAGAGTTGAAAACCCTAGCAACATTGTATGAAATGCCCTCCGCTTCAAACAAGGTATTTCTCATTTAGCATTTATTTAGTATGAAAATGGTAGAAGGTGGATTTGTTATAGATCATTTAAATGAGTTTAATACTATTACTAGTTAGTTATCTTTTGTGGGTATCAATTTTGAGGAAGAAATTTAGGCTTTCTTGATTTTGTGTTCTTTACCTAAAAGCTAGAATGGATTGGTAATGGCTCTGAGTAATTTTGTTCCTAGATCTAGTACCCTAAAATATGATGATGTGATCAGTATTATTTTGAGTGAGGAAACTCGTAGAAAATCCTCAGGTGGATCTACATCAGGAAGTGCTTTGAATGCACAAAGTAGGGGCAGGATGACTAAGAGAGGAAATAATTCTAGAAATCATGGGAAATCAAGAGGAAAGTCAAAGGGGAGGAGGTCTCAATCAAGAGGACCAAATGACTGCTGGTACTATAGGAAACAAGGTCATAAAAAGAAAGATTGTTGGAATCAAAAGAAAAATGAAGGAGATAAATCAGATGGAGACAAGGAGGTAAATGTGGTAAGTAAAAAATCCAAAGAGGATCCTTTGCTTCTGTCTTTAGAAAGTGTTGATAATTCATGGGTTTCAGATTTTGGTGCTTCATTTCATGCTACACCTCATAGAGGTTATTTCATTGATTATGTCCAAGGGGATTTTGGGCTTGTTTATTTGAGGAATAATGAACCCTGTAAAGATTGTTCGAAAGGAAAAAATTAAGATTAAGTTGCAGAATGGGAATCATTAGCTACTACATGAGGTAAGACATGTTCCAAGGCTAAGTACAAATTTAATTTCAATAGGGGAACTTGGTGATGAGGGTTGTGTAATTACTTTTAATGATAAAAATTGGAAGGTTTCAAAAGGTTCCCTTGTAGTAGAAAAAGGTGTGAAAGTAGGCACCTTATATCTTTGTATAGCTCAAGCAGAGAGACCATGTGTCAATCTATACATAAGTAGTATAGAGCATGTGGCATGTGTTGTGTACGTCAAAAAAATTAGAAACACCTGTGCCTTAGATATCTGCAATCTACAGAGTTGAGAGAAATGTATTGAGAGATGTGCATTCTTTTCGTGGGGAAGAGCTAAAGTTGTATGGGTATGCAACAACCTATATATTGTCCAATAGCATTGTGTAAGAATATTTTAAATTAATATTTTGTTTAGAATATATAAAAAATTTCTTTAAAAAATCTAGCAAATAGAGAAAATTTGAAGGAAAGATGTGCTCTAATATTTACACTTTCTCTTGCTTAGAAAAACTCCATATCACTAGAAGAATTCTATAGCCATTCATCCAGGCCAGTGGTGAGTAACCAAATTTCTAATTGATTATCCTTCAAGCATGTTATTATTGTATATTATTTACAAACATAAAACAATTCTTGATTAGACATTTGAATTCTAATTGGTCATGATAATGTAGTTTAATCAAGGTTTAAGTGAAGCCCCTTTCCAATAGTTCTGCCTTGGTAGGAACATAACTAAATAGACCAAAATCAACTAGAAACAATGACAACCAATCTATCCCACTACATTGTAGAAGGCTATTTAACCAAGTTATAAAGAAGTTTAACATGTTGTGGACACATTTAGTTTTTATGCAACGTGGAGGCTTCATTCATAATTTTGATGCAACATGGAGGCTTCATTGCACGTTTTGGTCTTTCCATAAGAATGACAGGCCCAAGACATCAGAAGTAATGAAAAAAATGTCAGCTATCTCTGCAAAAATCTAACTCCAAGATCCTTACTTCAATTTTTGCCTCTTCTCTTACATCGAATTTTTTGAAAGTGTTGAGTTTCATAGTCTGCAAATAAATGTTGATCATCTTCATCAATTAAAAGATGAGAAATATTAAAAAGTGAACATTAACAGAGGGCAATGAAACATTTTGATTGGATATAGGAAAAAACATTAATCACTGTTAATTAAACACCTGGGCAATAGTTCTTACTTTGCAGGAACTAAAAATCATCATTAATGCAATAAGAACTAGTTCACCACCCAAATAGAAATTAAAATCAAGGCTAGAAAGGGAAATATGAATCTTTCTTTTTTTAACATTATTAGTGCAACCATATCTATTACACAAAAATAAAAATAAAAAAAATTGATTACTTGTCCAATTTAGGTACTGGTGGTAGGAATATTTCTTACAAAGTATACATATCTCAAAACTTTAATCCTAATTAAATACTACTAATAATATATTTAATTCTCATTCAGGAAAGAATTTTAATCTCTTGTTTCTAGATATATAATTTCATGCTATATTTATTTTGATATACATATATAAATGTAAATATTTATATGTATATTATTATATTTAATATAGTTTAACTTGTAATTTCTAAATACACCTATCTTGGGCTTACTGGTAAAATTTAATTTTCTTGCTTATGAGCTAATAATTAAACATTAAGTTTTCAAACTATTAAATACATCAATGAGATAAATGTATTTGATAGTAGCTAATTCTTTGTCCAAAATACTTTTTTTTTATTAAACTAGGATTGCTAAATTCACTCATTCCTTTTAAATATGTATCTTTTGTATAGTAGTATTGACCTGAAGCAAGTCAATTTTATATTAATTTTAGTATTTTTTATGCTTTATATGTTGGTGGAATATCATGCATGTGTATTGTTAGAGTAAATAATTAATAATTATTTATTTATTCTATTTACTTAAGCTTACTTAGGTTAATGCATTTATTTAATATTTAGTATTTAATAGTTGTAGTGATGAGTTGTTGACAACATAGAATTTGTTCCCTTCTAGCATGTTCCACCTTTTTGTGGAAAGTGTGTTTAGTTGTCAACCTTATCTTCTACCTCTTTCTAGCTTGTTCTACAAGCTTGCATGAGGCCTTATATTTGAGCTCTCTCATTGTATCTCACAACACATTCTCATTGTAAATATAATTTTCTTGTTTTGCAATATGTTCTCTCTCATGCCCATTTAGGTTTTTTCCCAAGCTCCACCTCTTCCTTCTTGGTTTCCCTTCGAAAAGTTATTTTGCATGTAGGTGATCTTGGTGATTGCGGAGTTGGATTTCATCAACTCCCAACTTCCAAACAACTTTAGGTTGTAGTCACTTTTTTAAGAAGGTATTTATTAAAATATCATTTGATTTATTTGTGTCTTAATTATACCTTCTAATAATGAAACGATCTTAGTCATAAGTGTAGAAATTTACAGGCATATAGAAACTCCCATGATTATTTGTAGAGGCTTCACAAAGTGGATCGATTCATCCACTTGTATCTATAGAAATGCACATTATCATTGTAATAAATATATACAATATATAAGGCTCTTAATTGACATATACCCTAAACCTGCAAATGAGGGAATGTCTTCATTTTTACAATCTGAATAAAAATTGGATATTGATTCTAGAGAATTATGTCTAGTACTAGATTGTAGGATTTCTTATTTGTTCTTTCCTACTAGTGATAGTATAAAATGAAGATGCGTTTGTATTTATTATGTTTTATTAATAAAAATTAAGCTTCAACATATTACACATTAAAAATATGGTTACTACTATATGACTAATTTTAAATTAATAAATTTTTTATTTATATATTTAACCGTATAATTTTAGTCAACCAAAAAGACTAAATCATGAATATGAAAAATGTTGGCTACATCAAAATTTGATTTTTCAAACTTATTAAATATTATATTTATATATTATTGTACCATCTTAAAAAGTGTACTCTTTCTTTAGAGGATCTTTTAGCCCTCACTTTAGAAAACCCCTAGAACATGGATGTATTTATGCTCAAATTGTTTTCTTTCCTCAAGTTTACACCTACTTTGATCCATTTGTTTGTCCACCCCTAAGATCTAGGAGAAAAATCCAAAAAGAAAAACCCTCTAGGTAAGGTTTGAGGTTGTCCCTTACCCAAAGTAAGCGTTGACAAAGTCATCCCTTACTACAAATTAAGGGTTGATGTGGACCCTTACCCAAAGGTGTTGTTCTTTGGATCTTAGGAATAGTTCATTGGTTTTTAATTCTTTTCCAATAGATCTCAGAAATAGTTCATTGGTTTTCAATTCTTTTCCAAACTTGTGCTATTGTCCATTTTCATTTTGATGCCTGAAATTTGTATAAAATAAGGATTGATCACTCCAGTTGATCATTTATTATCATCCACTACATTCAAGATCCATCATTTGTTTAATTGTTGAACATATGCATACATAGAAGTCATCATCAGTAAAGAATATTTCGAGGTACATTCAAGGAGTTCAATTCAACAAAGTATTCAATCATTAGAGACCCTCATCCCATTTCATTAATCATGCATTTCTAGTGGAAGATCATGTAGGTGAGGCTAATTTTTAACCTAGGAGTCCTAGTAGGGTTTTGGCTTGTAGTGACCTAAGCCATCCACTAGTAAAATAAAGAGACTAATGTTGGTCATAGTTTTGTTTTGACAATTGAGTGTCAACATACTTAAGATATTTACTAAGTTCATGACGAGCTAGTAATACATGTCGAGTATAATATGTATAGATGCCAAGTTGCAATTAGTGTCGAGTCACTCAAATGCCAAGAAAATAGACCATGCCTGCTAAATGAACAACTGATGTTGAGCAAGTTTAGGTGCCAAGCCAGATATAATTATAGTAAGTGCCAAGCATCGGTATTATCAAGTGTTGAGTAACACAGAATGGACCTAGTGGTTTGTGATGGCACAAACAACTATGTAAACCATTTTTATGCCAACTTTTGGATAGATCTCAAAACTTTACAAGATAAGATCAAATCTATTTGGTTTTTCTATGTAATCAACATGCAACCAATTAGAAAACTGGAAAGGTTAAACAACAAAATGCATGAATCTTAGTTGTAGATTCATACCTAACCATAAGCCATGAAAGTCTTTATAAGGAAGATGAAGCCCCATAATTCATAGAGGATGTAAGCAAAAGAATAGAAGAAATGGGGTGAATTGATAAGAAAGCATTTAAGGTGACTTAGCAAAGCAAAAGAATTGCAGAATCAGTTTGTAGAATAGAGGATCAGCGATACAACATTGTTATAAAAAATCAAGAGGGTCAAGATGGACTAAATTGAGATCTAAAATCAGCAATATAAGATTGTAAGTTGTTAGATCAAACATTCTACTATTACTTTCTAACAACTCTATTAGCAGGATGAAATCCTTTGGACTAAGGTTGACTTAATAGTCACTATGCAATCCTTTGACAGGGTGATATTCTGAGTGAATGTTTAGAAATCCTTTAAATAGGAACACTTCCAGCAGGGTGTGAAATCCTTTAATAGGGTAGGATCTAACAATCCTTTGTAATCCTTTAATAGGGCAAGCCTTTCATGAGGCAGATTATGTTTCATGGTCAAACTATCTAACCTTAAAAAGTTACACTTTATTGCTATAGTACTAAAAAATTGTGGGTGTCATCCCCACCCTAGTTTTACCTTCTCATTTGGAGGGTTTTTGGATAATCATATTTGGTGTCAAGTGTTTGTTTGGATTTATTTACTTTACATGTTATTTCAATATGTTAATGCATGTATTGTTTGAAGTTAAAAGTATTTTGGTTAAAGATTAGGACTTCTGATTCACCACCTCCCCCCCTTGAGAAGTATATGTTTTCCATTTGTAATTCCAATAATTTATATTAGAGCCTAGTTCTCATCATTAGAAGCCTTAAAGCTTAGAGAAAAGATCTTGAGATGGAGGTCTACAAACTAGGAAAGATTATAGAGAACCAAGGAATTGAGATCCAACTCATTTTGCATTCACTAGAAGAAGCTAGGGAGGAATTAAGGAAATCTTTAAAGAGAAGGAAAGAGATTGCCATTGCAGAAAATGATACATAGTACAAAGAGATTTACACCACCAAGTTCTTTGCTAATGGAGACTCAAATGATTTTGATGTAGCAATACACAATCTAATGGAGAAGAACAAAGCACAAGCTAAGGAAATCAAAAATCTCAATATTGACCAAGAATCACAAGCCATGATGCTGTGCAAAGTGATTGAACAAAAGAAGAGAGCCATTGAAGACAAGGTCATGACTGAAGAAGAAAAGAGAAACCTAGCCAACATATTGTAAGAGAAGTCAACTAAGCTTGCCAGAATATCCAAAATGTAATTGGATACCCTAATCTAGATGATGAATGTTCATCATGAGTTAAATGTCAGGCATTGAGACCACCACGCTAAAGATGTAGAATGAAAAACTAAAAAATAATTTGAGAAGAGAAAGAGAGATTGTTGAAAGCTTCAACAAGCCCAATGAAGCCATCAAGTACTTTGAACAACTACTAAAATCTCATAGATCCAACAATGATACATTAGGACTAGGTTATACAGACACTGAAGAAGGAGAATCATCCAAGGATGCTAAAGAAAGAAATGAAAAAGGTAAGAACTCCAAACCCACTTGGGTGAAAGTACAAAGCTATGTCATTTTTGTGGTAAGAAGTGTCATACTACTAATGTGTGTAGGAGCAAGAATGCAAATCAACATGGCAAACCTAAAAATACGGGTCACTATCATACGTGAAAAAAGCAAGGTCATTAGGCACATGAATGCAAAACTAGAATCATGCATACACCAAGATTTGAAGGATACTACTATAACTATCAGAAGTATGGACATAGAGCCTTTGAGTGCAGATCCAAAACCATGTGGTCACCAAATAAGTCAGCAAAAGAAAGATGTCATTAACATTTCTATAACTGGGATTACAATACAAGATATAGCTATCATTATTGTCAAGAATATGGACACATCCTTAAAAATTGCATAAGAACACACTTTAGTGGTAACTATAATAGATGGTTGAGTCGAACCACATGCTTTAGTTGTTTGAATATCAACAAGTATTACCCAAGAAGGTCAAAGGCAACTAATTCTTAGTTCAACAAAGAAAAAAACAAGGTATATGTTCAACACATCAGAGGAGAGATGAACAAAATAGGGAAGAAAAGAGATGGAAGTAGGACATCAAATGGAGGGATCACTTCACCTAATAGGTTAAGTTCACAACTCATCAAACTAAGTAAAAGGAGGCATCTGGGATTGATAGCTAAATGATTTATCATACGTTAGTTCCAAGATAAGTTAGTACTAAAAAGGATAGAAATTAGCATGAAAAAAGATGCAAAATTCAAAGTCAAATCTTCAAATTTTCACATTATTGCCAAGTGTGAAAAGTCCTCCTTTGATGCCAAGTAAAATACTAGTAAGTACCAAGTTGTTAGCCAAAGCCAATTGGAGCCAAGTCAATTGTATCTACCGAGTAAGAAAAATGTCAATAGTTGTTGAGTAAAGGAAATATCTATGAATGCCAAGTTAAATAGAAATCATATTGAAGTCAAGTTTATAGTTGTACATGCACCATGCAATAAATACAATGTTTTGAAAGGTATAAGGTTGATTTTTTCCCATTTTTCATCATTATGAACAAGCATGGAATGACCATTGACACTATCACAGATCCACCTCTTGACTTTTCCATTAGGGTCATTTCACATAAATTCTATAAGTCAAGTAGACTAAAAAATGTTCCTTGTATAGCTATTTATGTTGGTTATAAGATTGTCAAGAGAAAGATCACACTTATGATCTTACAAAACTTCAAATGCAAAAAATAATGGAGAACCTAGGAGCAATAAGAAATTCAAAGAGTGCTCAATGTAAGTTTTGTTCATTACTAGTATGTATATTTTTCTATGTACAAAATGAGTTCCCATCTTTTGGCGAAATAGGATGGAAGACCTATAGGTCATTTGTAGTTCAAATCAATGAGTATATTGAGCAAATGGAAGAAAATTTTGAGTCAGTAATGACTAGCTATTTTGAAGACTTTAACAAGTCCATGAAACAGAGGTTAAGAATTCCTATTTTCTTAGTTGAGCAACACTACAATGACATTTTTTTCCTTGTAGACATTGACTACACTTACATCTAGGCTGCAGTACCTAGAGTTAGATGGTTAAGGTTTTTAGGATATGAAATTAATATTGATGAAGCCTCAGTTGCTATCACTACACTCCTTGTAGAAGAAATTGACAAAAGTGCCAAAAATTTTGGTAATTATGATGTTGTGAAGTCAAAGGTTGAGATGGAATTGAAGACAACCTGAACTTTGAAAAAGAAAGATGAAATAGTGAAATCTAAGTTTGGAGAAGGAGTAGAAGATAATGATGAAGAAGATGAATAGGAAGAAGTGGTGCAAGGTCAAGAACCTCTTGCTTTAACCCAATGCATGGGTGAAGATCAAGAAGAAGAAGGTGTCGAGGGAGAAGAAGCTAAGGAAGCACCAGCAAAGCCCAAACTAAAGAAGAGGAAGGCTAAGGCATAGCTTGTAGCCACACCAAAAGAAAAAATGGCTTCCAAACCAAGTGCAACAAATCCTATAGCTCTAGCAACAAGAGCTAGTACAAGGGAAACTATTCAAAAATCCAAGGAACAAGAAAAAGAGAAAATAAAGGCCATTGAATAGAAGGGTCAAGTGCAGAAGAAAACAAGAAGAAAATACATAGCACAACCAAAGATAGATGATGAGAAGATAGAGTTTGAGGACACAAGTCAGTTTAGAGTAGTAAGTCATGCTCCTAAATATAATCTTGAAAACATTTGTGATAATGTTAAGGATAATGCATATTTGACAAGATTGAAAAACATTGAATTTGGAAAACTTGGTAGAGAAGACCAAAATATGATAGAAAGTTCAGTGTGTGCTATGATAGAAAAATTCAAGAACACTCCTTTGCTATGATGGATAAATTCAATAACACTCCTTGAATCGGATAATACAATGCCAAAGGAATTGTATACAATTATTGAGAATAAGTGGTATTATTGCCTAAATATGGAGAAAGAAATAAGGGAATCAACATTAGCACAAGTCATGCTAGAGTTAACAAGGGGACAAATTACTAAGGCAATCAAGAAGTATGGAAATCAAATTACACCCAAATATAGAGCTTTTAGCATTCTGTAGAACAAGATTGAGGATGTTGTCAAGAAATCCACCCAAATGTGGAAGTTAATATATGGATTAACAACTATCAAAGAAGGAGAAGAAGATCACTTTGAGGGAAGAAATAATAAGGAAGAGGATGGGGACAAGGAAGAAGAAATAGAAAAAAAAAAAAAAAAGATTCCACTATGGAGGAGACACCAAGGAAGTTAGACGAAATGAAAATAGATAAAGAACAACAAACAAAACTGAATGTGCAAGACACACAAATGCAACCATGAGCCCTCCACATGACACAAAAACACCTACAGAAACCATAATAGTGAAAGATTTTCTTGATAGCACACCTTATAACATCAATCCATTAACTACAGAGGATCTAAAAAAGAAACTTGACCAATCTACATTGCAAGCTAGATTATGTGAGAATGTTGTGTTGGTCAGTGTGAATGAACTTCAAAAAGCAGTAGCTAACATAACAAGGGATAAGGTAAATACACAAGAACCATCCTCTATCATCCCTTTAGCTACTAGTGGTCAACCTCTAGTAAAAACATTAGATGATACATCTACAAAGGTTGACACTACTGTAAAAGTTGATACAGTTGATACAACTTAGACTGTAGAAGTAAAGGAGCCTACAAAAGAACAAGCAAGAGAGACAAATGTTTCTATACCTGATGCACAAACACAAGGTGCACCATAATTAATTGTAATTGATCAAGGGAGATCTAATGAAGATAAGGGAATACCAAAGGAGAAGGAGCAAGAAGACATATAAACATTGGTAAATCTATCAACATCTAGCTCTCCAACAAAAGTCCTTCAAAGGCTAAGTACTAATGCAATATCATTGCAAATTTCAACATGGCTCCAACTCATCCAAGGTTGCCAAGGTATTTCACTACGGTGATGCACTTTTAGATGAAGAAATAGTGATACCCAAATATGACTATGAAACCATGACATTAGAAAAAATAAATATAATGCAAGAAGCATTGGAGAGAAAGAAGAATCAAGAAATACTCAGAAAATAATACAAATAAAGGCAAGCACTACAGGAGATCAAAGACATCTTTTTTGATGCTTTTAGATTGCAAACAACTGATGAATCTAAGCCTATATTAGAACAACAATAAAAAATTATTAAACATGTGAATAATGAAGACCAAGAAACAAATGTTAAAATTTTGGAATGGTCTGAAAACAAATTTCAAGAGAAAGTCAATGAGAAAATATCTGGTGATATAGCACTAGCACAAGCTTAATTGGCTACCAAAATTGAGAAAGTGAAGAAGGTACTTGAGAACATATTCTCATTGTAGAAAAAATTTTGTGATCTCAAACTCTTCACACAAGAAACAAGCCATAGGATTTTGAGTCTAGAAAGAAACTTGAAGGTATCAAGTATGCATTTACCCCAAAAGCTAGCTCAAACTGAGAAGCATTTTCATTCACTGCTTCATGCATAAAATCAACTAGCTATGTTAATAGCAGAAGAGGCTAACATGAAAGCCATGTTGATTAATATAAAAACCTCCCTTACCCCTCATATGAAAATACTCAAAATGGAACTAGCTTATGTAGAGATAGTGTTAAAGAAAGATCCCAATATTTTGACTTTGGATGGACTAGTTCACCTTGTAGCAGAGACAACCATCTAAATAAATTCCTTAATGTTACATTAGACAATTGGAATGCTGCTCTAAAGATTATAATGGAATTCCACAAGAAATTTTTGGACAAATACACAATCAGTGTATAAACCCTTTGACATCAGTGTTAAAAAGGGGGAGATAATAAAGAGAAAATAGGGGAGAAAAATGTGTAAAGGGAGATAAAGAGTAAGGGGGAGAGCAAACAAATGGGGAGAAAACAACAAAAGAGCAGAAAAAGAGCATATCAGATAGATAAAGAGTATCAACATTTTTTTTTCTAGATAAAGAGTATCAGCAAGAGGAAAATCTACTCAAAGAAGAGAAGAGATTTTGGATATAGAATAGGCACATTAACTCAGGGGGAGTTACATAATTTTTGAGGTATATAGTCTATTAAAAAAAAATTGAATTTTTTTGAAGTTTTGTATATATGCTGAACTATGAATGTACTATACTTGAGAAGATTAGATTCATTATGTATAGTTAAGTGTTTTTTATACTCATGTCAAAGGGGGAGATTATTGATCTCAGCTTAGTTTTGACAATTGAGTGTCAACACACTTAAGATATTTACTAAATTCATATTGAGCTAGTAATACATGCCAAGTATAATTTGTATAGATGCCAAGTTGTGATGAGTGCCAAGTCACTCAAGTGTCGAGCAAATAGACCATGCTGAGTGATTCAAATGTTGAGTGAATAGTTGATGCCAAGCAAGTTCAAGTGTTGAGCATCAGTATTATCAAGTGCCAAGTAACACAGAATGGACCTAGATGTTTGTGATGGCACAAACAACTATGTAAACCATTTTTATGCTGACTTTTGGATAGATATCAAAACTTTAAAAGCTAAGATTGAATCTATTTGGTTTTCCTATGCAATTAACATGCAACAATTAGAAAACTGGAAAGGTCAAGTGGAAAAATGCATGAATCTTAGCCATAGATTCATACCTATCCCTAAGCCACTAAAGCCTTTATAAGGAAGATGAAGTCCCATAATTCATAAAGGATGTTATCGAAAGAATGGAAGGAAGCAAATAGGTGAATTGATCAGAAAGCATTCAACGTGACTTAATAGAGCAAATGAATTGTAGAATTAGTTTGTAGAACAGAGGATCAGTGATACAAAATTGTTATAACAAATCAAGAGGATCAAGATGGATTTGTTTGAGATCTAAAATCAGCAATACAAGATTGTGAGTTGTTAGGTCAAACATTCTATTGTTACTTTCTAACAACTGTATCAGCAAGATGAAATCCTTTGGACTAAAGTTGACTTAATAGTCATTGTGAAATCCTTTAATAGGGAGACATTCCAAGTGAATGTTCAAAAATCCTTTAAATAGGTACACTTCTAGTAGGGTGTGAAACCCTTTAATAGGGTAGGATCTAACAATCTTTTGTAAGCCTTTAATAGGATGGGCCTTTTGCAAGGCAGATCATGTTTCATGGTCAAAGTTTGTAACCTTAACAAGTTACACTTTATTGCTGTATTAGTAAAAAGTTGTAGGTGTCATCCCCACCTTAGTTTTACACTCTCATTTGGAGGGTTTTTGGGAAATCATATCTGGTGTCAAGTGTTTGTGTGGAAGCATTTACTTTACATGTTATTTTAATATGTTAATGCATGTATTGTTTGAAGTTAAAAGTTTATTAGTTAAAGATTAGGACTTCTAATTCAGCCCCCTGAGAAGTATATCTTTCCCATTTTTAATTTCCAACAACTAATGAGTCGTAGTGTGTATGTTTTCCATTGGGAGTTCTAACTAGGTCCTTAGGAACATGCAATATTATCTAGTTATCCAAAGTTTCTAAGTGATGTTAAAATTGTTGTCATTATTGCTAAGACATGAAAATGTACATCTAGAAGGATAGATTAGTCAAATAAGGGGTGAAAGGATTTTTTGATGACATAAATGATATATCTAAGAACTTGGTAGAGTTTTAGGGGGCTGGAAAAATTTTGGTCTACCTAGGACAAAAGTTTTAAAGTTGCTTGACAGTTTTGCAAAATTGTGAAAAAAAATGCAAATTTGATTAGATGGTTGTGTAAGCAATTTAAAATGGTTTCAACAAGTTTAATGGTGATACATAAGGCCTCCCTCAAACTATAACAAGTGTTGGAGTGCATTATGAAGGAATTTATTTGAATGAACAAGGGTATTTTAGTGTTATTTTACCACAGTACACATTTTTTGGCTTCTTGAGGGTAGTTGATGGATTGAATTTCATACTATACCTTTTTAATGAGTTTTTAGGTCTTTTTTACTAGTTTTTTTTGTGATGAGATAGTTTGTGGAATCTATTTCATTTCCTTTTTTGTAAATATTTTGGTTTGTGCAAAGTTGTTATCCTGAACTAGGTATTTTGTGAAGATGGGTTCGTAACTCACCTTTCCACTATGGAATCTGTAAGGTATTTTGGAATGTGTGACGTGATTCCTTGTAATATAAGATGCAAGAGATTGGGCTTTGGAAAGAAACTTTGGCCATTTTTTAGTGATGCCCTAAGAAAGCCAAGTGAGCATGGTTAAGATCTTAGAGTTTGAAATAACATTTAATGGGATTGAGTGTAATGAATGCTTCAGTCTAAGTGGATGGAGAAAAGGAAATGAGAGTGAAGAAGTCTTGTGAAAAAGGGAACCTATTGGTGACATTCCTAGATAGCAATTTGATCAAAACCTTATGAATATTGTCAAAAAAAATTTCAAACCCTTAATTTTAGGCTTAAAATCAACATCCCAATATATAGACAAGTTGGGGAAGTGAGACTGGGTGAATTTTAAAGGTATTCCATAAGGGCATTAGGATATGAAGTAATTTTTCCACCTCATTTATCATTTTCTAAAAGGTGAGTTTGGAGACCTATTCCTTGTAGCCCTTCTAGGACTAAATTGGAGTAATTTGTTGTAATTAATAGAGATTTAAATGGATTTTTGGTGGATGAGTATTGGAATGGACTCAAAACCCTAGGAATAATAATATCCCTCCATGTTGAGTGGATTTTGATCATGTGTGGGTGTTTGTTATAGATGAGCCAATAAGGCATCTAGGAAGTGGTGATTAGTTGATGATAAGTTTTACATTGGTGTGAACAAGTTGAAGGAAGAAGAGAATGGAAGTGTGATCCTCCTAAGTTGGGGTTAACACAAGAACCCTAAAAGGCTAGAGGATATTTCTAGAGTAGACCCTAGGAGTAGTTAGGGTTAAGGAGCAAGGCCTGTCTTTACATCAAAGTGGTATCAAAGACCCAAAAGATTTAGGATTATGGATAGATGTTTCAGACTACAAAGGATTCAGTAGGTGAAACAAAAATGGTTACTAATGCAAAGTTCGCCAAAGAGATGGGTGATATTAAGGAGAAAAATAGGATCCTTGAAGAATCCCTAGAAGAAATGAAGACTAAGATAGAAGAACTTGTTGAAGAAGCCAAGAATAAAGATGAGGAATGTAGAAGTATTGAAAAAGGAAAGGATAAGATCAATGAGGAGGATATCATACCTTAACCAAACCCTCCATTAAACAAAGAGCCATTCTTTAAGGCCAAAAAATCACTAGGAGGAAAAGCCCTAGAAGGAATTTCATTGTTTAATAGAAATATGGAGATTGATATAGTGATGGAGTGGATTGATGGGATGGAGAATCATTTTGAATGTAAAGGTGTCATAGAGGCACATAAGGTGAAGGTTTCCAAACCTAGACTTAGAGGATCAATACAAACATGGTGGAAATATTTGTAGGATGAAAGGATCAATATGGGAAAGAAGCCTATAGCTAACTAGAATGCCATGGTGAGCAAGGTGAAAGATAATTATTTGCTAGAGGATTAGTAGGTACAGTTGCATAGAAAGAGGCAAGTCCTAAAGTGGAAAGACTTGGATGTGGCCTCTTATATAGAGAAATTTCAAAAACTATGCCTAAGGTCCAAGTTTCAAGAAGAGGAACCTGTTAAGGTAGAAAGATGCATGGGTGGACTTAAATGGAGCATCCAAGAGGAACTAAGCCTATGGACCCCTATAACTATTTATAAATGTCATTAGTTGGCACATAAGGTGGAAGAAAAGAATAAGAAGAATGAAGATTCAAACTTCAAAGGTAGGGGTAGAGGAAGAGACCAAAGACTGAATAGAGGTGGATACCAAGGTAGAGGTAATGATTAGAGAAACCAAGGTGACTCTAAACTAGCAGAGAAGGGTAGTGAAACTACTCCAAGGGAGGGTTATTCAAGAGGAAGTGGAAATTGAGGAGGCTCAAATAGAGGAAGAGGTATAGGTAGGAGAAACTCATGCATTGCAAGTATGAAGTGTTATACTTGTGGTCAATTGGGCCACCCTACCTATAGATGTCTTGATAAGTCTACTTCTTCAAGTAGTGATAAGAGGGTTGCCTATTCTCATTAGGACACAATGAGTTACAAGGCATCTAAGGTAGATCATATTTAGTTAGGGAGAGGATATAACTTAATATTCACAAGGGTATTCATTAGACTTCCAGCCAAGGATGAACCCAAGCACAAAATAACCTTGTTCAATATTAGGTGCAAGATCTTGGGCAAGGTGTACAAATTAATTATGGATTTAGGCTCCACAAACAACATCATATTAGAGTAAGTAGTGGAGAAGATCAAGTTAGTAAAGGTACCTCATATTAACCCATAAAAGGTTTTAATTGAAGGATACAAGGATACATTTCTTTGTGACATATCACCTATTGATGCATACCATCTATTGTTGGGAAGACCTTGGAAATATGAAAAAGGTGTTGTCTATGATGGGAAGGATAATTATATCTCTTTTATGGAAGAACTTTCAAGATTAAATCCTTATTGGAGGAGGATGAATCATAGTCTAAAACTCATGGTGTGTTGATGAATAGTGGGAAGGAGTTAATTAAGGCCCTTAAACATGAGGACAGTGAAGGATATGTCATCCTTATTAAGCCTAAGGAGGAAGAGAAAACCAAACAAGAGCCCTTACCCACTAAGATCCAAGAGATGCTTGTGAAGTATAAGGACATTGTGAATGATGGGAAACCTACAACTTTACCTCCTAGGAGAGTGATAAGTCATTAGATCAAATTTGTACCTAG
The DNA here is from genome assembly GCA_028749045.1 of Cupressus sempervirens. NCBI lineage: Eukaryota > Viridiplantae > Streptophyta > Pinopsida > Cupressales > Cupressaceae > Cupressus > Cupressus sempervirens. Next base: position 815,281,504 of record CM053786.1, read on the forward strand.
TGCTTCATTTCCAAATAATGAAACATATAAGCTTACCCCCTATCATAATAGAGAGGTAGCTAGGAAAGTGAAAGAACTCCTACATTAGGGTTTGATAAAAAAGAGCACTAGTCCTAATGCATTGCTAGTAGAATTGGTATCCAAGAAGGGAGGAAAATATAGAATTTTTACAGACTTGAGGGTTATCAATAGAATCACAATAAGGTATAGGTTTCCCATATGTAAGATTAAAGACTTGATGTATTATCTTGGAGGAGCTTGATATTTCAAAAGTTGTACCTAAAAGTGGTTACAATTAGATAAGGATAAAGGAAGGTAATGAATGGAAGATAGCTTTAGAAACCACATATGGATATTATGAGTGGCTTGTGATGCTATTTGGGCTCTCAAATGCTCCTAGGAAATTCATTAGACTCATGAATGAGGTGTTGAAGGATTAAAGTAGAAGGTTTGTGGTGGTATATTTTGATGATATACTCATCTTCAGAAAGACAAGACAAGAACACCTAGAACATGTGGAGTTGGTGTTAAGAAAGTTGCATGAGGAGAAATAGGAAATCAATTTGGAAAATAATGAATTTATGAAGCAAGAGCTTGTATACCTAGGAGTTGTGGTATCCAAAGGGTCTTTGAAGATGGATCAAGACTAGGTTAAATCTATCTTAAACTAGCCACCACCTACCACAACAACAAAGGAAATAAGTTTGCATGGCATAGCTCAATTTTATAGGAAATTCATTAGGAATTTCAATGGTATTTGTGCACCATTTCTAGATACCATTAAGGGTGGAGCGAAAACCAAGTTTAGGTGGATTTCTAAAGTAGGAATTACATTTGAAAAGTTTAAAGAACAAGTATTCACACAACCTATCCTTAAACTTTCTAGTTTTGATAAAAAATTTACCCTAGAATGTGATGCAAGTGGGATAGTGTTAGGGGGTGTGTTGAGTCCATAACATGGACCAATAGCCTTCTTCAATGATAAGCTAAATGAAGCTAAGAAGAAGTACTCTTCGCATGACTTGGGGTTGTATGCTTTGGTTTAGTCTCTTAAGAAATGGAAGCATTACTATCTACCTAAGGAGTTTGTGATATTTACTTACAACCAAACCCTTAGCTACATCAATACCCAATAATAGTTAAGCAATATACATTTGAAATGGATGGAATATCTTCAAGCATTCACATTCAACATCAAGCACAACAAGGGGTAGATGAATAAGGTAGCACATACATAAAGTAGGAGGATGCTAACCATTCAAGAAGTTAAACTCCATAGCATTGGTATAGAGAGTTTCAAGGATCTCTATAAGGATGATGAAGACTATGCTAAAGCCTACAAGGTATGCTCTAAATTTTAGAATCACTATCATAGTTCTATTGTTGAATATACTTTGAAAAGTGGACTATTTTTCAAGGTGAGTCATTTATTTGTTTGTAAGGGTCCTATGAGGTAGATCCTTATCCAAGTAAAACATAATGGAAACCTAAGTGGAAACCCTAAGATCTTAAAACACTAACATTAATTATTTTTTCAAGCATAAGAGAAATAACATGAACACATGAGACACAATGATTTAATGTGGAAACCCAATATGGGAAAAACCACCAATGTAACTAGTTACTATTTTTCACTCTTCTGAAGTGAGCCCTATTAGGAGCCAACCTAGGTAAAGGTTATAAAACACACTATTAGGTGTGACCTTTTTAGAGGATTTACATCTAGTTGTTAAACCAACTCTGTTAAGAGATTTTAGGTCACTTCTACAATGGTTAGAGAGTAACAATGAAATGACCTGATTGTGATGCAACTAAATTGCTGATTACATATATATATTCTACTACATACTTGATCCTTCTTGATCAAATAACACTTTTCTACTCCACAAGGATATTTTCTTATCCTTCAAGTTTTTTCTCACTCTTACCTTCTTAATTTAATCAACACACTTTTCATACACTTGAAAATCGCAACTTGACCTTAAATTTATATCATCTAGATTGTCAAGTTGGCTCAATACAAATTAGAATGACCACTAATTATTACTATAGTTGACTAGAACCAATACTTAAAATAATTAAGCTTCTCATGCCAAGACAAAAAAATTATTTATTGGCTAACCCTACTTGGTAAACACTAGTTCTAAGATGATTTTTTGTGTTAACCAATAGAAGCTTAGTTAACACTGCAAACTTAAAAAAAATCCTTTGGTAACTGAGTGAACTTAGTTAGCACTAACTCTATCCAAGTTTCCTTTGTTAACCATGTGAACTAAGTTAACACTATTTTTTGCCTAAATTCCTTCAATGCCTGAGTGAGCTCAGTAGACACTATCTTTGTAGAGTAAACTTCAAGAATGCTTGGTAGATAAGGAAAATTGTCTTACTGACCAAGTAAGCTCAATAAACACTAACTAACAACTGATATGACATTTGTATGACATTAAAGACAACACACAATTAGATAATTGTATCCAACTTAGTAATGTAGGCTTTTACCAAACTTTACCATTCCCTAATAGGCCATGGGAGCATGTTAGTATGGACTTGATTGTGGGGTTACCTAAGACAAAAAAGAGATATGACAATATCTATGTAGTGGTGGACATTTTAGCAAGATGGGTCATTTCATACCTTGTAAGACTACCCATGATGATAGCCATATAGTACATATGTTCTTTAAGGAGATTGTGAGGATCCATGGACTACCCCTAAGCATTGTGTCAGATAGAGATGTCAATTTTATGAGTCTTTTTTGAAAACCTTGTGGAATAGGTTGGGAACTAGCCTATCTTTTGGACTAGATTACCATCCTCAGATTGATAGTCAAAATAATGTGGTCAATAGGATATTGGGTAACTTTTAAGGTTCCTAAGTAATGAATATGGTCAGACATGGGGTGTGAGTATTCTTTAAGAAGAATATGGATATAATGGCAATGTGAATAGAACAATAGGTAGAAGCCCATTTGAGATTGTTTATGGGATGCATACAAGGTGTGTGTGTGAACTTAGAGACCTTGGAGCTATGGAATATAGGAGTGGTTAGGCTAAATAATTCAATTAGACCATGAAGGAGATTCAAGAATAGGTGAAGAATACCATACAAGATTCCACTCAAAGGTTAAAGGCTAAAGTGGATGAGAAGAGAAGGGATGTTCAATTTGTAATAAGTGATTATGTAATGGTACACTTGAAAAAATATAGATTTCAAAAGGGAGTACCTACCAAACTAAAAATGAAGAGAGTGGAACCTTGTAAGATCTTTGCTAAGTATGGAGCTAATGCCAATAAGGTGGATCTACCTAGTGACTTGAAACTCCCACTAGTATTCAATGTGATACACCTAATCAATTTTAAGAGACCTCTAAGTGAAGTATATGGGAACATATAGGAGGTTAGAAAGGATGTAGCATCTCATGTCCTACCTCCCAAGCTATAGCTAGAGGCAGAGAGGGTACTAGATTGAAGAGTCAAGAACACTACTAGGCACAAGGTATACGCAGAACACCTCATCAAGTGGAAAGATAAGCCAGAGTTAGAGGCCACTTGGGTTGCAACTATAGATTTCAAGAAGATGTGAATTGTTGATGGCATCTTATCTACAGGAGTAACTTTATTTTCTCTTGTGGGGAGCATGGTGTAGTAGCACCTAGATAAGGCCAATTGTTAACCTAGGGTTCCTAGCTAGGTTTTGGCTTGTAGTGGCCTTAGCCAAGCTAGTTGTATAATAAAGGGACTAATTCATTCTATTATGTTTCTTTTACATTAGGAGGTCTAAGTAGGTACTTAGGAACATGCAAGATTACCTAGTTATCCAAAGTTGCCAAGTGATGTTCAAATTGTCTTCATAAGTTGTTAAGAATGGCAATTATGCATCTAGAGGGCTATATTATTGAAATAAGGGGTGAAAGGATGTTTTAGCAACATAAATGAAATATATAATAAATTTTTATAGTTTTAGGGGGTCTAGACCAAGTTTGGTCTATGTAGGACAAAGTTTTTAAAGTTGATTGACAGTTTTGCAAAATTACAAAAGTTGTCAAGACAACTTTTATTGCAAAAAATGTAAGTTCAATTAGATGGTTGTGCAACCAGCTCAAAATGGTTGGATAAGGTGTAATGGAACTACATAAGACCTCCCTCAACCTATAACAAGGGTTGGAGATAATTGTGAAGGAATTTGATTGAATGAGAAAGGGTATTTAAGTGTTACTTTATCACAATATAGGCTTTTTTGCTTCTTGAGGGAATTTGATGGATTGAATTCCATAATGTACCTTATTCATGAGTTTTTAGGTGTTGTTTACTAGTAATTTTTATGATTATATATTTTTTGGAATATATTTTGTAAGAATTTAGCTTAGGCTAAAATTCACCCAAGAACTAAAGAACTCAACATAAGCACATAGTAGACCAAAATAGACAAAGTATGATCAGAATGATGATATTCATTCAATAACTGATTGAGAGCAGACTAGGAGTGCCTGAATATAAAGGCCTTAGGAGAGCTTCTAAAATTCATAGAAGTTAGCATCATGATATATCATACAACCAAGCACATGTCCACTAGATATGGATTATCCTACATTGAGCATGGGATTAAGTGCGATGATGTGAGGATAAGCCTACAAATGGTGTAGACAACATGTGCTAAATGAGGAGTGTGGATAATTGTGTTGTCATCATGAAAACTCAGTGAATAATGCATACTCCTATGTTGTAGACACCATGTGCATAATTAGAGTTGCGTAACTAAATGAGAGTACACAAACTCCTAAGTGTCTCACCTAAAATAATAATAAAATAATGCAAAATAATTAAATAATGCATTAACCTAAGTACAACTTAAGTAAGTGTAATAAGTAAATACCTATTTACACCAACACCCCACCCCCCTTAAGTGCAACTTAGGGGAATGCCCTTAAGCTTACAAAATCTAGGATGAAATGCAAGAATGGGTCCCAACTACTAGGCCATGTTAGGTACCCATGTACATAATGATATGCAATCTCCCATAAAGCGGGGAAAGAGGAAAAACCACATGGGAAAAACCCTCCCCCAAAAAGAGAGATAAATAGGGATGCATGGATGGATGGAGTAATCAAGACCCCCCCATTACGACATACATCTAGTATATACATAAGAGAAATGATGAGAAGAGGAAGAGAGACAGGATAGGCTCCCCCCCCCCCCAAAGAAGAATGTCGACCAATGACTGCTCTGATGAAGAAGCTGATCCAAGATTGCATAATGGTGTTCCTCCCCTTAGGAAGAAACAATGCCAAGGATACAAATGAGATGCTTCCATTGTGTGTGGAAAGAATCCCATGGATGAGTGATGTCTCTGAAACTTGCTCAATTGGCTAAAGAACCTATCTCAAAGAACTATCTATCTCTGCAACTAATGAAGAACCCTGCTGCAGTTGCTGATCATAAGTATCCACAATCACTTCAACCTGTGAGGATTGATCATGTAGAGAATGAACAAGAGAGTCTAGAACCCTCATGACAACTAAAGAAGGTAATTCTACATCAAGAAGAAGAGGTAGATCATTAATACTGTCCCACAAATTTGTCACTGAACCTATATCTAGAAGACTGGACATACCCTTCTGTTCTAGACCTATCGCTATGGTGATGTATGCATGTGGACTCAACTGATGAAGTGACCTCTCACTCTAATTATCAATAGAACCCCACATATCTGAAGCTGTTGAAGCACTATCACTGAAGTCACTATCAGTATCCACACTGTATGATGTGCAAAGAGGAGTAGAGGACAAGCTAGGTGAACTTTCCTCAAAATGTACATCCTTCTTCACAAAGATCTGATGTTTCTTAGGATCTAGAAGTCTGTATGCCTTCACATTGTCTTCATAACCAATGAAGGTATAAGGTCGAGGTGACTATTCCTTGCATCCCTTGTAAGATCTCTTTTTCCATGTAGGACAACCAAAGACTCTGAAGTGTGTCACAATAGGTTTTCTGTCGCACCATGCCTCAAAAGGAGTTTTTCCATCTAAGGTTGGATGAGGAGAATGATTAAGAATGTGAGTGGCACTTGATATTGCTTTGACTTCTAATGATGGATCAAGAGACTTGGCATGAATCATGCAACTTGCCATAGACTTAAGAGTGTAGATCCTCAATGTTGCAACATCTATCTTATGTGTATTGAATGTTGGCAGAGTCTAAAGATCAATTCCCTCATGTCTACAAAAGTCCCTAAGTCTTCTATTCACATCCTTGTTTCCATTATCCATATGGAGTATTTTGATGGCCTTTCTAAATTTTTTTTCTACATGAGCCTTGAAGTCTAGAAACTTGTCCAACACTTCATTCTTGTTATGCAGAAAGTAGACCCAAGTGAACCTTGAAAAGTCATCAATGAAGGTCAGTATGTAGCAACCCTAGCTAAATGCAAAAGGACTTGCTAATACCATGTGAACCATTTGAAGAACACCAGTTTCTCTAGAAGACTTCCCTCTTTGTAACTTTCCCTCTGGATGCATATCCACTGAATCTGTTGCACATTTACCATTGGAAAAGTTGATTTGAGGTAGACCTTTGACCATGTGGTATGTGAAAAGTTGCTAAAGATAGTGATAGTCAAGATGACCATAACGTTGAAGCCATAATTGCATGTTTGAATTTGATTGTGATAACAAGGCCTTTGAAGGAGACTTGGGTACAAAATGAGAGAAAGAGTATAACCTCTTTTTATGATTCACTTTCCCTACTACAACCAAGGAATAATCTTTAAGACTGCACTTTTACTGAGTCTAGAGGGAACTCAACTCTATCTCCATCTCCAAGGTGAGTTATTTGGTACATTGAAAGGAGATTTGAACTTAGGTTTGTAACATAGAGAACCTCTTGAAACTCTCCATTTTCCATTTCCACGTTTCCTTTCCCTTCAAATTCCATTTTTCTATCATTCCCAATGAAAATGCATGGTACCTTGGACTGCTTCATTGAAGAAAAATCCTCCTTTGAAGAACCCATGTGATATGAGGCACCTAAGTCAAATATCCATTCCTTCGAAGAGTGTGAATTAGCCATGAGTTCCTACCCTTTGCCCTTGGAATCTGAAGATGATCCTTTCTCCTTGTAGGCATTAGGCAATGGAACATTATGTCTCTTCATGATGTTGATCAACTCATCAATCTTTTGGAGATAACACTCATGCTCTTTGTGACTCAATTTCTTGCAATAAGCGGACTTCTTCTTCTCCTTATTGTTGTCCCCTTTCTTTTTTGAATTCAAGGACTTTCCTTGTTGATTGTATTAAGGTGTTGTCTTTTATACATCCTTAGATTTGTCTTTTTTCCACTTCTTCTTACCCTTTCCTTGACTTGAAGACTGTCCAACTAAATTTTGAGAACCCTCATTGTTGGCCACCAATTCTTTGGACTGAGGTGATTTGAGAATCCACATTGATTTCAACTTATTTTCTTCATCATCCAATAGTTTAGCATATTCATCAAAAGTGACTTTCTTGTAGGCAAACCCTAATATAGTCTTTGAGGTGTTAAAAGAAGATACAAATGTGGAATATTCTGATGGCAGCTTGTTATGGATGAGATAAACCAGTCTATCATCTTTGATAGAACTCCCACAATCAGTAAGCTTTGTTCTTAATTTATTCACCTTGATGATGAAATCTTGGTTTGAGTCATACAACTTAAGGTCTAAGGAGACAAGCTCATCCTCAATTTTGAACACATCATCTTCAAAAACTTTCCCACAAAGATTTTTGAGGGTATCCCAATCTTCCTTGGATGTAATATACTTCTTGATTTGATACATAATCTTATCATCTACCCCCAAACATATATCACCAAGAGCTTTCCTAGCCATTGCTACCCAATTTGAAATATCACTTGCAAAAACATTATCACTTGCTAGTTTAGGAAGAGTACCATCTACATATTGTGAAACTTTGTTATGCATTAAGTGATACAACATTTTGATTGACCATGAAGCATAGTTATGAGGAGTTAATTTAGGAAACTTAAAGTTTCCCATAATGTAGGAAATGAAAGAAAAGCATAGAAAAGAGAGAACACAATACGAAGAACACCCCCCCTTTTCACTAAATCAAGAAACCCCCACAAAATAGATGCCTTGGGCACTTTATCAGTAGTGCGATTACAATGGGCCACTCGCCAATTTTGGCCTTTGTGGACTTCTAATTTTGTTTGTTACAACTTCTTAATGGAGTACAAATCTAAAACTTTACAATGTGCTACAATTTTGAAGCATTACAAAGCAAAGAAAGGCCCTATTGCTGAATGTGACACTTTTTTCCACACAACACTATAATTTGATGGCAAATCTAGAAAGTAGACTAAAAAATATGCACTTTCAAAAAAAATAGAACCTATTTTTGATTGCAGATGTTCCTGTACAGAGAATTTGAAGTTGCAAAATGAAGGATTATCCAAGTATAGTGACCAAAAAATACAATTATTAAACAATTCGTGCACCAAAAGAATAAAATAGCTATACCACTAAAAAATTTAGAAAATTTTACCCAATTTTTAAAAAAATTGCACCTGATTTAGAGTCTGGATGTGCGAGTTATGGCCTCTTGAATTCAGACTACAAAAACCAAAATCAATTTGGAGAGGGTTACATCAACAAATTGTAGAGTTATATTTGATGGTCATACGACCATCACAGCAATTGTAATTTGGCATTTTTTGATGGTTAGATGGCCGTCAATTTTAAGTTAGTGAAATTGATGATGTTAGTGACTCCTTTGGCTCTGATGATGTTAGCATGACGTTTTGATGATGTCAAAACTATATAGACAATATGAAATGTCCATGTGCTCACTAACTCAGCATACAAATTTGTTGACTGTATTGTATAGTTGGATAGCTAACTGGGCCTTGACGTGTGCAGAGGAGTATAGTGATGTGGCAACTTCTTATTGGGCCGCGTGGACACTGATGAGTGTAGGGTCACTGAGAAATTTCATGCTGGACTATCGCACAATTGCCACTTTTTGATGTCGGTAATATTCTGAGGTGCCAGAGATGAATTTACGTCGCCGGAGTGTCTTCTTTTTTGATGCCAAGATTTTTAACTCATGGGTGGTATATCCTTTGATGCCACCGGGTTCTAGTTGCCGATGTCGTAGTTTTGGGGGATTAATCCCACATACACGAGATAGCACTAAAAGTGTTGTTTAAATATAGCCTTCGACAACTATCAAAACAAAGAGCTACTTGCAGGGAGCTTTGTCCACCGGAATATGAGTCTCTAACAGAAGTTGTTGCTAGATTATATTGTGGTTGTCCAAAATTTTGCAAAGGTTTAGTCCCACATTTGTGGGTTGAGCACTTGATGCACTATTTAAAACTAAGAGCCCACCAAAACAACCTCAAAGGCCATGGGTAGCTTTGCTAGCCTAGCTAGAAAGGTGGGAACGACCACTGGTAACCATGGTCGGGCCAAAATTTGCAAGAGAATTTGTGTGGTTGTCTATTGTGATCACATATGTAGTACGGCCCACCGGTATAATAATTTGTGCAGAATAATAAAATCAGCCTGCACAGTAAAATTAAACCTTGCAAAATAATAATTCCACCACACCAAATATAGAGCTGAGCCAAATGCTCTCAATTTTTGCAGATCTTCCAGATTTATGTCGAGGTGCTGAAGCATGAACGGTCTCGAATGGAAACATGTAGAGAATCTCCCTCATCTCTAATACCATGTAAGAATTTGGCTTAGGCCATAATTCACCCAAGAACTAAAGAACTCAACACAAGCACACAGTAGACCAAAATAGACAGAGTATGATCAGAATGACAATATTCATTCAATAACTGATTCAGAGTACACTAGGAGTGCCTAAATATAAAGGCCTCAAGAGAGCTTCTAGAATGCATAGAAGATAGCATCATGATATTTCATATAACTAGGCACATGTCCACCAGATATGGATTATCCTTCATTGAGCATGGGATTAAGTTCAAAGATGTGAGGATAAGCCTACAATGGTGTAGCATGCAAATTAGTGGTGTAGACAACATGTGCTAAATGAGGAGTGCTGATAACTGTGTTGTCATCATGACAACTCAGTGAATGATGCATACTCTTGTGTTGTAGACACCATGTGCATAATTAGAGTTGCGTAACTCAATGGGAGTACACAAACTCCTAAGTGTCTCACCAAAAATAATAGTTAAATAATGCATTAACCTAAGTAAAACTTAAGTAAGTGTAATTAGTAAATACTTATTTACACCAACACATTTCAATTCCTTTTTGAAAATATTTTGGTTTATGCATTGTTGTTGTCCTAAACTAGGCAGTTTATGAAGATGGGGTCATAACTCACCTTTCCACCATGGCATCCATATGGTACCTTGGAATGTGTAAGGTGACTCCTTGTACTATAATCATGAAAGAGCTTGGGCCTTGGAAAGCAATTTTTTCCATTTTTAGTGATGCCCTAGGCAAGCCAAGTGAGCATGGTTAGGGATCAAAGAGTTTGTAATAACATTTAATGAGATTCAGTGAAATGAATGCTTTAGTCTAAGTTGATGGAGAGAAGGACTTGAGAGTGGAGAAGTTCTATGTCAAAGGGAACCTCTTGATGACATGCCTAGATAAGGATTTGATCAAACCCTTAATTTTAGGCATAAAATTAGCATCCCACTACATAGACAAGTTGGGGAAGTCAGACTATGTGAATCTCAAAGGTCTTCCAAAAGCATATCAAGATATAAAGTTATTTATCCACCTCATTAAGCCTTTTCCTGAGTTATGTGACAAAAGTTGATTTTGGAGGCATATTCCTTGTGGCCGTTCTAGGCTTGAATTGGAGCAATTTCTTGGAATTGATAGAGATTTCAATGGATTTTTGGTGGATGAGTATTGGAATGGACTCAATACCCTAGGGACAATTCTATCCCTTGATTTTGAGTGGATTGTCACCATGTGTGGGTGTTTGGTGCAAATGAGCTAGTAAGGCATCTCAGGAGTGGTGATTAGTTGATGATAAGTTTTACATTGGTGTGGACAAGTTGAAGGAGGAAGGGATTGGAAATGTGATCCTTCTAAGTTGGGGCTAGTGCAAGAACCCTGGAATGCTAGAGAAGAGGCCTAGAGTAGATCCTAGGAGAAGTTAGGGTTTAGGAGCAAGAATTGTCTTTACATCAATTTCCTTCTCAAGATCTAGTATCTTTATTTATAGGAGATGGTGGAGTTGGATATCAAGCAAGGAAATATGCATTCATCACTTCACTCAAATATTAAATAATTCACATTTCAAGCATTCAAGAGCATGTTTACATACATGGATTCTTTTTTTTGAAACTTGTAGATCTATTTGATTTTCTAATACATCCTCCTCCGCCACCACCCCCCCCCCCCCCCAAAAAAAAAACCCATAATTTCTATTTTTATAGTGTGTAGGAGAAAATTGATAGGTTTTTAGAGTGAGAAATTCATATTTTAGGTCTCAGGTGTTTTTCTTTTATCTGAGTTTTAAACTTGTAAACTTTTAGTACACTTAGGGTAAAGATAAATTTTGATCCTTACTAGGTCAACCATAAATTAAATTCAATAGTTACATAGAAATCCATCCCATATCTAGAGTCACAAAATTTGTAGGGTTAACAAATTTCAACCTCCTAGTTTAAGATCACACATAATTTTTGTGTTTATTACTATCTAATAGCTAGTTTTCAAATTTTTAGTTTTATCCTAGATTAGGCATAAAGGTGAGTTTGATTCTTCATTTCTCATTTCATAATACTTACTTTGATGTATCATACTTTATCCTTTTATGCACTTAGCTATCATAAGTGCTTCTAAATTATTTCCATTAGTCAATCTACTTACATTGAGTCAAATTATTAAACTCATAATCAAATAGATTAATCATTAAAAACTTTAAAAAGAAAATAAAGAGATCATCGAGGTGTGTGTCCTTGAAAGGAGTCAAAGCTAGCATTGGGACCCTTTGCATCCATTTTGAGTTGTGCTAATGTAAATTAAGGCCCTTTAGAAGGTTATGATTAAAGGTACCTCTTTCTCTTTCTCTAATGTACATCTAATGATGGGGATTCAAAACACACATTATTCAACTTCTTCTATCTAAATTTTTATTTTGGTTTTATATTGTCTTTCCTAGTTATATCTTCCTTGTTCTTTTTAATCACCCATAATCGATCTAGTAAACTATAAACCCCCTTTTTAGTATTTTATTCTCTAAACTATACTACGTCTAATGTTTAATCAGTTTTACATATTTATCAATGATTAATTATCCAAATAATTAATTAATAATTTACTCAATTATATCCTATTTTTTGACCACTTATCCTAAATTTTATTTAATTCAAATATCAAGTCTACTTTTAACTAAATAAAAGATGTTTTGTGTACACATTGAATGCACACCTTCCAAGGTGAGTATAATTTTTTTTGCATCTTAGTCTCCTTCACTCATTATTTTTCCTCTTAAAAATATCCTTTGATTTTATCTTTACTCTCTAACAATCCAAATATCTATAAAAGGAGGCTCTCTCCCCATTCTCTCATAACCTTAGATTTCCATGTTATTTTTATGTTGCTTCTTTGATTTTTGGTTTCTTAAGCACTTGAGTACTCACTTGCACTCTTGCATTCTTTCAAACTAGTTTAATCTTTCATTTATGTTATTCTCTTAACTCATATATCTTAATTAGGAGGAAAGTAATCTTTATATTTTTATCTTATATTTCCTTTCTTTTTATTTCATCATTATATTATCTTAATATTGTGCTCGTTCTAGTTAGTTTTCTATTGCATACTCACTTTTATTCTTAGATACTTGCATCCTTTATTCTTTGAATTTCTCTTTCTATGGTGTACCTTACAAGGGTCTCATATCTTGGTTAAATTTGAAAGCCACAAACATAACTATTTTATTCCTTGCATGTCATGGAGAGATAGCTATAAGATGTCATTCAAGACTCCATTTAACTTCCATATCTTGGATAGAAGATTTTATAGAAGCATGTCTACTTTTGAGTATACAATGTGGTCTTTCTTTTCATGCAATGTTTTCCTTTACATCTTCTTTATTTCATACTTCTTTAACCTTGTATAATTTTGCATAAGATTTATCAATTTGAGTTCCACTTATAGTATTTTGGTATGAAAAATTCATAGAATCATGGGATCCTTTGGTCCTAAATCCCCATTCTTTCCTAAAAATCTTGATGAGACCAATATTCTCCCTCATGATCCTTATCTTTTCATTAATAAAATTTTATCTCACTTTTATCATGATAAAGGTGAAGCATCAACAATTTCTCCTTTCCATGTTCAAAATCTCACTCATGAGTTTGAGAAATTGGATATTGCATCAATCAAGAACACAAAAATCATGATGGCATTCTCATTATATAAGAATTAAATAAATTTAGTTGAATAATGATGAACATGACATTACCTCTTGTAAACAATTTATTGTCTTGTTAATATCAATGTTAAACCTTTAACAGATTCTTCTCAAGAGATAAGTTATATTCCTCCTTCCATGAGTGTTGAGACTTCTTTTGATTTCCACTTATATTCCTATTATCTCCACTTATGCACTACCTCTTATTACCATTTCACCTCAAGTTTCTAATCTAGAGTTGTGATTCTTCATAATTTTACTCTTCCTATGAGTGTTTCCATGTGTGTTTCATTATCTTCATCTATGTATTTGTACCATAGTGTTCCTTTTAAATAATTCAATCCCCTTCCTACTACATCTACCATGCTTCATGCCTCTTACAACATTCCTTTTTCCTTCAATAACTTTCCTAGTGCAATGTTTAAATTATTCAAATAACTTTCTCTATCTAATCCACTATTAATAATTTAGCTCAAACTATATCATCTTTGAAAAAATAAATTACTTAATTCAATCCAATTTTGACATTACCACATGTGACATTGCTAATTATTTTTCCTCACACATTATCCAAGTTGTTATTTATCAAAATATTGATATTTCTATTCTTGAGACTTATACTGGTAAGGGTGATCCTATGACTCATATTCAAACTTTTCATACTTTGTACAATGATTTCACTCACAACTATAGGTTTAAGACTAATTTGTTCATTATGACCTTTCAAGAAAAATATTTTAAATTTTTTTAATCTAATGTAGGGAGGAACTTGGATAACTAGGGCCAAAGGCACACCCAACTACCAAAGCCACATGCAAGAGTAAACATAATGGAAACATGACACAAAGGACATAAACCAAAGGAGATACAAGAGAAAAACACCTTATAGATTCATCAAAATATCAAAATACATGCCCATATGTAAGGCCTTCTATGTTATTACCAACATTACAATTCAAATTTTGATCTTCACATTCTCACTTTTCTTCTACTCTTCCTAATCCTACCAATTCCTAACACTCTACCCAAGACCCCTTTAAATAATTCCATGGCCACAAGTTGGCCTGTTACAATTACCAACTAAAATAAAGTCTTACATTAAATGCAGACCAAGCCACAAGTTGGATCTTAACAAATATTAAATACAAAATTAAACATGTGTGGTCAGTCCAAACTAGAACTAGATACAAACAACATGATCAAACAAGGACCAAGGAAAAATTGGCACTCAACAATGCTCGACACATACATGAGCTTGACATCCATAAGAACTTGGAACCATCATGTACTCGAAAACCACAGAGAACTTGGAAAAAATAGGTACTTAGTGCCAATAGGCACTCAACAACAACTAAAGATTTGGCACCAACTACAAGGTTGACAAAAAAATAAGAGCTCAATACAAAAAGAGAAACAAGGCAAACATGCAAGATAGAAATACAACCTAGGATGCTCTTGCATTAGAAATCTAGGGTTGAAAAGAAATGATTCTCTTGAATATTGCAAGTGCACAACCTAAGCTAAATCCAAATCAAATTGAGAATTCCATGTAGCATTTTCAACTAGTATGTTCTTCCACTTTACGAAATACTTGTAGTAATCCTTTTCACTTGTAGTTTTACCAATTCTTTAATTCAATACTTGTTCAACCTCTTCCATCTACTTCTTAGGATAATCATCTGATATAGAAACTTCATCATCTGACTCATGATACTTATACAAATCAAAAATATTTAATGTATGAGATACATCCATTTCATCAGATAATTTAACTTCATAAGCATTACCACTATCCAACTTTCTCAAGATCTTACAAGGTCAAAACTTCTTCATCTTTAGCTTATTGTATGTTCCACTAGGACATCTACCTTTCTTCAAATGAACCATCACCCCATCACCAACTTCAAAAATATGATGTCTTCTAGACTTATCAGCATTCTCCTTATATTTTTGATTACTTTGTGTTGGAAATGATTGAAAAGATCATGAGGGAGATTGTTGGAAATGATCATACATAAAAAGTAATGGAACTGGCAAAGAATGTTCTAAATCATTGTTTTGTCATTGATGTCAAACTTGCTACTTGCAGTAATAAAAATTGTTTTAGTGATCCAAATACTATCATTTGGTTGATTGACAAGGAGGAGGCAATCAATAAGATGTAACTAGATCACCTAGAGAAAGGTTGAAGTTATGATGTTGTAATGAAGTCGAAGGATCAACTAAGACATTGATGAAAAAGTGTATTGATGACATACTCTAAGACACAAAAAATGGGCACACTCATCTGAAACATATCAAAGATGTAAGGTTTTAGCTAAGTCATTTGTAAAGCCTAACTAAGCTCATTAGAAAGAGAGAGCCAAGAAAGCCAGTAAGTGTTGAGTAAACTTTAGATGTTGAGTAGATACAAGTGCCGAGTCAAGATACAAATGTCGAGCAAATAGAAGTGCCAAGTCAAGATACAAATGTTGAGCAGAAACAAGTATCGAGCAAGAAACAAGTGTCAAGCAAGAAACAAGTGCCGAGCAAGAAATAAGTGTTGAGAAAGAAACAAGTGTTGAGGAATAAACAAGTGTCGAGTAACATAGAGATGTCGAGCATCTATAAACCAATAGTGTCGAGTTGCTGCAATATTTCAAAGATTGAAGATTTTTCAAATCTAAGCTGACAAGGTTGCTATCTAGAATTCTATGAATCAAATAGAAGATAAAAGTGATGAGCTGGTGGCACAAAACACCATGTAGAACATTTTTGAGAATACAACTAGACTCTAGATGAAGTTTCTAGATAAGAACAAGATATGGGGTAGATACATTGTATCCTACCTAATCCATTTGAAACCCTAAAGTTGGAGAGGGAGAATCGAGTGACAAAGGCAATCCCGATTTCTATTTAAGGAGTAATAAGGTCACAAAGAAAAAGAGAGGAGGTCAAGCATGAAAGCATAAACTACTGAAGGAGGTGCTAAGGAGTAAGAAAGCATAGTTACTCTGCTTCAATAGATGACCACAGATATGGTTGCATTGGTATGATGAGTAAGAAGACTCAAGGAGATGAAGCTTGAGATGACAAGCTATCATAGCTAAAGTGATCAAAGCCAAGCAAAAGGACTGAACTGGAGAGTGATCTGAAATATGCAAAGTATGTTGTAAGTTGTATCATATCAAAAAGTCATTATTGTTACTCTCTAGAAATTGTAATAGATAGTTTAAATCCTATGGACTTAATTTGGTTTAATAGCCATGTTATAAATCCTTTAATAGGGTGACATTCAAAGTGAATGTTCTAAAGTCCTTTGATCAGGCCCATTCCTAATAGTATTGTGAAATCCTCTAACAAGGTCACATTTAACAGCATGTTGTAAGCCTTTAATAGGGTAGGCTTTTAATAGGGCATCACTTTAGAAGAGTGAAAATTAAGTAGCATGTTACTGGTGGTTTTTCCCAAATTGGGTTTCCACGTAAATCACTGTGTCATGTGTTAATCTTGCATGTTTTATCCCTACATATTGGTTTACTGTAACTTGCTAGAAAGATTGACTTAATCTTGGATGGATGAAAAGTTTATGGGCTCACTATAATTTGTGAAAATGTATTATTAGGGCATTTGGACCTTGGATAACTGATTCACCACCCCCCCCCCCCCCCCCCCAGTTATTCTAAACAATTCTAACACTTTTTTGCAACCTCAACTTTACTTCCTCATGCAAAGAATCCATAAAATCATAAAATTCTACCCCTATAATAGTTATATTTTCTTCATTAGCAACATCCCTTAATTCAGATATCTCTCTAGGCTACATTCCAGTAACTATCTCAAAATGTGTTTTCCATGTTCTCCTGCTATTCACATAATTATTATATGCTAACTTAGCTTGTG
Organism: Cupressus sempervirens; assembly: GCA_028749045.1. Classification (NCBI taxonomy): domain Eukaryota; kingdom Viridiplantae; phylum Streptophyta; class Pinopsida; order Cupressales; family Cupressaceae; genus Cupressus; species Cupressus sempervirens. The sequence goes on from CM053786.1 coordinate 815,298,796, forward strand.
TTAAAAAAAACTCCCAATTATGTGGTTTATCTCCAACTAAACATCTCAACAAATTACTCAGGCTTCTATTCACAAAATTTTTCTATCCATCTGTCTATGATTGGAATATAGAATGAAACTTCAACTTAGTACCCATCTTCTTCCATAAAGTCCTCCAGAAATGACTAGAGAAGTTAGATGGAGATAGTATACATATTGATGATGATGTGTATAACCTAGGAAATCAGTACTGACTATATGGAAAAGAGATATTTGTGTTTTACTAGTGAAACAAGATAGTGAAATTAAAGGAAAGGAATTATTCTGTTTACAAAATAATTACTTGACCAATTTGGGCCAACATCCTAGATGTTTTCTCTAAGTTGGAAAAGTATATTATGGTCTTAGCGAACCTAGCAACAATTTGTGTAAAGACATGGTATTTATGCAAAGGACAGCTTGTGAATTCAAATGTAAGTTGTGTAGGCCATGCAAGTATTGTGATATGCAAACTTTTTGTGAAAATGATATATGTGAAGTTTGAGAGGATATTTTTGTGATCTGAGATCAAGTTGAAGATTAGAGATTAGTCAAGAAAGAAGTTATAGAACCTATATTCTAGAAGTCTAATTACTTGTTTGGGTAGTGAGCTCTTCTTGTAATTGGAAGTGTATGTTTGTGTAGTGTGCTCATCTTGCATCTATAGTACTACAAATCCTAACAGGGTTGGAATCTCCTAATAGGGACTCTCTATACTAAATTTTTTTATTGACTCCTAATAGGGTCTATCCTCTAACAAGGAACTTATATATTAGTATATTATCTAGTGGGCATCATCCCAACCAAGGTTTTCCCTTGGCTAGGGTTCTCCCTTGGCCAGGGTTTCCCTAGTTTAAAAAATATGATGTTTTGAGTTATCTTTGTGCATGGTTACTTTTATTGTTCAGCATTACTTTTTTACTTTGTTATGTATGGTTCAAAGTAATTAATAATATCTAGTTGGCAACTAAAGTTTGTACATTACTGATTCACACCCTACCCCCTGTCCCCTCAATAATTTCTATTTCTAACAATTGGTATCAAAGCATAGTTACTTAGAAGAGGCTTAACAACTTGAGTAAGATCTCTATGGATATGGAATAGTTGATAAAGAACCTTGAAGAGACACTTGAAAAAATTGATTTCCTTACTAAAGAAAGAGATTAGTTGAAGGATAGATATGAAGACTCCAAAGTATACATTGGACAATTGAAGGATAAGATTGAACATCTCAAATCCAAGCCTGAATCTACTAAATATGAAACTAGTGATGACGATTATTCAAAGTTGAAGATAGAGTACAAAATCTTGAAGCATGAATTAAAGATTGCGAATCTAAAATTGACTTTGAGGAGTGATCCTAGCAAAGTTGAATCTAATTTGAAGACTAGGAATATAGATCTTAGAGCAAGTCTAGCAAAGAAGACATTTGAGTTTGAAACATTAAAAGAAGATCATGAAGAACTTCATAAGTATAATACTATTGTGAAAGGTGAATTAACTTAGTGCAAGCAACAACTTGGGAAGCTTTATTCTAGTAGAGAAAAGATTCATGATTCAATGTCAATAAAGAGACCTACTTATGATAAGATTGGTTTTGGTTATCTATTTAACTTGTCCACAAAGAAACTTGAGATTAGATCATATCTGAAAGAAAAAGATAAATCTAATGATTAGATTGAATCAAGTCAATCTTTTGATAAAACTAAAGAAGTTGAGCAAGACAAGGAAGTTGAGATATTGAATGTACCAAAGCAAGTGAAATTGCCTAAAGAAACTAGGTATGAATGTAGAGGTAAGTGTTATTCATGTAATGGAATAGGTTATATGAAAAGAGATTGTATAAATAAATAATTTAATCGTGTTGAGGATTTTTATTGTCATAAATGTCATGGTATGGATCATAAAGAAATTGATTGTAGGAAACCTAAATATGATAATGATAGAAGGAATAGTAGAATGTCTAGAAATACTAACCCTATAAATAGAAGAAGATCTAATGAAAGGACATCGAGAAAAGGAAGACCTTATGAAGAAAGAAGATAGATCATATGTTATAAGTGTAAAAACTTTGGACACAGGTCAGAATTTTCATGCACTTGATGATCAATAGAATCCTAGAAGCAAAACTCTAATATATCAATTATGCAACAACTTTGGACATACAAAAATTTATTATAGAATGGATGAAAACTTTAGAGATAGAAGGAACAATAGAAGAAACTTTAGAAATAGAAGGAATGCTGGAACAAATGTTAAAAATGATAGAAGGAACCATGGGAGGAACTCTAGAACTAACAAAGACAATGAGGAACAAAGAAATGTAGTTAGTGAACTTCAAGAAGAACTCAATTAGGAATTTGTAAAAGAATTAAACATCTCAAAAGGAAACCTAGAAGATGATGAGATAGGAAGATCAAAGTTAGTAATTGAGTTTGAGTCAATTAAGTTGAATTAAGCTTGTTCACAACACTGGAATTTGAAACTTCATCTAGAGATTGAAGTAGAGGTAGAAAAGTTGGGAAAAGGTGTATCAAGATAAGTTTAAATGGTACCTAAGCTCTCTTGTAATTTGGAGCTTATTTGAACTAGTTATGAAGGAATTAAGAGTTACTATTATTATAGAGAAAGTTAATTCTATAGCAAAAGATGAAAACTATATTTTTATAGATAATTTTGTGAAGTGAAGATTCTTGGAGTATTTCCATGATGGAAGGAAGATATGGTAAACTTTGGATAGCATCTAAATATCGGATAGAAGATCTTGAGTAGATATTTGATTTCAGGATGTAATTGAGAGCTTTTTCATCTTTGCAAAGTATGCAATTAGTGTAAGTTTGAGTTGAAGGAATAAATGGAATACAGACTTGATTACCACTTCATTATGATTATATCAAAAGCATAGAGCACTCATAAGTGACTTCACAGGGAAATTTTGAAGCAAACCCTATTTTTGGGAAGAGGTATTTTATCATTTATCCGTAGAATTTATTTGATAAAAGCTTATATTTGATAGAATCATGGATATGTCAATAGTTCATAATGTTGAGAATGAGGAGAGACCAAAATTCAAGGTTGTTTTTAGGAAACTTGCAGAAGGAAACCCTAATTTAGCATTATCCATTACTTCAAATAATATAATGTATTTGGAATATGTAGGAAGTTATCTTACTAATAAGTTTGAATCTATTAGGAGTGAGTATATGAACTAGGATATGGAACTAGTCTTTAACCATGATATGATTCCCAGATTTGAATATTTAAGAGAACTAGACCTATTCAAATACCATTTTTACTGAGAATTGGACACTAAAAAGGGGACATAAATAATGCTAAGTAGAATTCATGATGAAAACCTATGGATGGAGGATAATGTAGTTGATATTTCAGCCAACCTTATTCATGAGGTAACTAATCTTAGCAAACAAGGTAGTGTACCTATAGGCAAGGAACTTATTAAGAAGGAAGTTGAGAGGTATACAAAAGTAGTTTATAATGGAAAGGCCATGGTGATTAGCACCATCAAACAAGATGATGTAATATTTTTGGGTAGAATCATTGCCTACTCTATATGTGCAAGTTTTAAGATTGATGAATTGTCAGCTAGATTCATCTATGCAACCTATAAGATATGTTTTGAGAAGGAACAAGTTAACCTTAGTGAAATTCTAAGAATGCAACTTCTTGGAAACTTGGACAAAATAAAGAGGACCAAGAATGGTGTGTTTATATTTCAGTCACTAATGAATCATATATGCTTTCATGTACTTAAGAGATTTCCATATTTGTAAGTCACAGAGATTATGAGTAGTGAGATATGTACAATGGAGAAGATTATAGATGTATGTAGAAGACATCCAACAAATAAAATCTTGGATAGTGGGAATTTGATAATGAAAAAATATAATAATGAGATGAGAAAAAGATTTAGAATTGCATTTGTAATTTTAGAATCATTTAAAGAAGATATGTGTGTTATGGTTGATATAGATTTTACTTATATTTAAGAAGTAGAACATTGAGAAACATCTTTGATCCCTTAGGTTGTGAATTTAGTGATGAAGTAGTAGTTGGATACATTGATTTATTTTTGAAATGTGAGAAGGACCAAGCTGAGTATAGATTTGGGACTTATGAAAAAATTACCCAATCAACTCATCAAGCATCCTTAGAGAAGGCATCTCACAAGAAGATAGAGAAAATAATGAAGAAAAATTTAATAGAGGTTGGTATGATAGAAAGTGACTCACAGGAAATTAGACAGACTATGAAACAAGGTATATTAAATGTGCAACCTTTATCAATATCTATTGCAAAGACATCTTCAACATAGAGCATTCCTTATGCAGCAGTGTTAGATGTTCAGACAAGTGAGCCAAAGAGGAAATTAGAAAGATTAGTGGAAGCTATGACCACCAAGACAAAAAGGGTCAATCAACAAGCCACTAGACTACGAAAGAAACAAAAAACATTGTTGACAATTGTTGAATCTAGTGAAGAAGAAGAAGAAGAAGAAGCTAAATAGGCAGAGAAGGTAACTACTTCTAAATAGTTAGAAGGAAAATCTCAACAAACCTGGAAGCTAAAGATTAATTTAGTCATTGCTAATGAAGGCAACTTTGTGTAGATGAACACATTTTATGACTTGTATAATAATTTTGAGAAAGATTAGATTGCTATCTCTACTATGAGATACATAATAGCCAACAATCTAAAACTCAAGGATATTGAAGGCATATTAAATTAGAATGTCTATGATAGACTTATGGAAAAGGAGATACCAACTCAAGAAGAAGACATAAAACTTTGAAAGTCTATGATAAGGACTATATGTAAGACTAGTGATGAAGAAGAAGTCAAGAGATTGTTGAACAACCTAGCACCTTACTTGGGAAACAATGTAAGACCATTTCTTTTTATGGTGGGTGAGAAGGATTAGATAAGAAGTGAAACGATGGTAGCTATAAGTTAGATGTTGACACAATCCAAGGAAAAATCTTCACCAGCACCCAAAACCTTAGAAGTGTTAATTGAATCTCATGCCTAGGATATTGAAGATCAATTGAAGAAAATCAAGGAAGAGAAGAGGATATTAGAGTAAGAAAAGAGAAAAATAGAAGAGGCCAAGTAGAAATTTCTTGAAGAAGAGATGAAAAGAAGAGTTGAGGAAGAAAAGAAGAGGAAGTTAGAGGAAGATAACAGGAAGAGAATAGTGGAGAAAGAGAAGAGAGAAAAAGGGAGAAATGAAAGATAAGAGAAAGAGGAAGAAGAAAGAAGAGTAAAAAAGGTAGCTAAAAAGAAGAAAAGGGAAAATGACACTAAACCTTCTAGTTCATCTACTCTACTTTCACTTGCTAGATTGACAACTAATGACAATGATAAAACTAATTTGATCTCATCTTTTTCAAAATTTATTGAGAAGAACAAGATAGTAAAGAGCCTACAAAGATCCTTGATAGACGTTACTGATAGATTACATAGTACTCTAGTAGTCCAACATATAGAGGAATATCTTGAATAGAGGGCATAGGCAGTGCTAAAATCTTTTGATGAAGAATTTTCAATTTTTTGAATGTTACAGAATCAAAGGCACTAATTTCACATAATGCTAACTTGTTTAGGACTATTTGTTAGAACATCAAGAATGATTTGATACTTCTTGATACTTGTATCAAGGAACTTTAGAAATGTTAATAGGATGGAAAGGTATTGTAAATCAAGTGTACCCTATCTTATAAGTTGACCAAGGATCTTGATAGTTAGATTGAAGGAAAGATGAGGGATCTACATGCTATATCTAGCCAAATACAATATCCTTCTAGTAAAATTGATAATTTTGAAGGACAAGTGGCTAGTATTCATAGTGATATCATGAAACTAGAACTTTAGAAAGATCAAGTTTTGAAGAGAGTATCAAATTTTAGATATTTTATTGCTCTAAAAATATCTATTATTGAGAGATAGTTGGAGGAATGTGTCAAAGCTAAGGACACTTATTCTAACTTTTTATACTTTAACCTTAATGCACTTGATATTGCATCATATGTCTTATGTGCAATTCTCACCTCTACTAAATCAACCAAGGATACATTGACAAAATTTTTAAATAGTCTTAAGGAAAGTTTTAATGATTGCATGATGATACTATTAGTTTAAGGTAAAAGAGCACAATTTTTGATAATAGTTTTTGATAGTTTTTGACATTATAAAATTTCTCATTGATGTCAAAGGGGGAGAAGATACATAAGAAAAATGTAAAATAGGTAAAGAGGAGAAGATAAAATTGTAAAGTATGAAATCATATTGCAAGGGGAAGCATATGTAAGATGGACAAGTTGTAATCGTTAATTAATGTATTGTTACTATATTGATTTTTTCAAGTTTTTGATACATAGCCAATTTTCCTTATTTTATTGCTATCAATGCCAAAGGGGGAGGTTGTTGACAATTGACTAACGGAGATATGAAATTTTTGTCATTTATGGCAACACATGATGGTACTCAGAAAATTGTCTAAGTATGAATTTGGTTTACAAAAGTGTATTATTTTGTATGTAACTTGTTACTAATGTCATATTATGAGCAAAGAAGTTAGATGGAGATAGTATACGTGTTGATGATGATGTGTTTAACCTCAAAAATTAGTATAGACTATACAAAAAAGAGATATTCATGTTTTATGAGTGAAACATGACAACAAAATTAAAGGAAAGGAATTCTTTTGTTTACAAAATAATTACTTGACCAATTAGGGTAGACATCCTAGATGTTTACTCTAAGTTGGAAAAATATATTATGGTCTTAGCTAACCTAGTAGCAATTTGTGTAAAATAATGGTAATTATGCAAAGGATATGTCAAAAATTCAAATGTAAGTTATGTATGTTGTGCAAGTATTGTGATATGCAAAATTTCCATGCAAGCGATATATGTGAAGTTTGAGAAGCTATTTTTGTGATCTAAGATTGAGTTGAAGATCAAAGACCAGTCAAGAAAGAAATTATAGAACCTATATTCTAGAATTCTAATTACTTGATTAGCCAGTGAGCTCTTCTTGTAATTGGAAGTGCATGTTTGGGCAATGGACTCATCTTGCATCTATTGTACTACAACTCCTAACAGGGTTGGAATCTCCTAACATGGATTCAAAGTCTCCTAATAGGGACTCTCTATACTAAATTTTCTCATTTACTCCTAATAGGGTCCATCCTCTAACATGGAACTTATATATATGTATATTATCTAGTGGGTATCATCCCCATTGGGGTTTTACCTTGGCTAGGGTTTAGATAGTTAACAAAATATAGTTTTATGAGTTATCTTTCTACATGGTTACTATTACTATTCAACATTACTTGTTTACTTTGTTATGTATGTCTAAAAGTAATTAATAATATCCAGTTGGCAACTAAAGTTTGTAGATTACTGATTCACCCCACCCTCGGTAATTCCTATTTATAATACCTTTTGCAACATGAAAAACTCCACAACTCTTTACAAACTTCTAAACATCCTTATACATTTTTGGCCAATAATACTTATCATTCAGCAAACTTAATTTCTTATCAATTCCAAATTGTCCAACCAATCCACCACTATATTTTTCCTTAATCAGGTTAACTCTCATATCACTTATCAGTATACACAACTGAATTCATTTGAATAACATATCTTCTTGAATGAAATAATCATCATACTTACTCATCTGATCTAATAGATTTGGTGCTCTACACTCTCTCCATGCCTCCAAAAAATTAGGGTTGATATCATACAACTCTTTCATTTCCTCAAAACCAAGAACTTCAAATTTCATCTTGGTCAACAAAGAAAATATTTCCCTCAATGCATTTAATACTTGGTTAGTGACTCCAGTCTTATGCTTAGTAAAAAATTCTAAAACTTTGCAAGTACTCAACCCACTTCATATGTCTCTGGTTCAATTTATGTTGACTTCCCAAGTACTATAAATATTTATGATCAATATAAAATACAAACTCCCTAGGAATCAAATAACATCTCCACTTCTTCAAGGGTTAAACAATTGCATAAAACTCTTGATCATACACATAATATTTCCTTTTACCATCAATCAACTTCTCACTAAAGAAAGTAATAGGTTTAGCTTCTTGACTCAATACAACTCCTATTGCACTACCACTTGCATCACATTTAACTTGAAACACCTTATTGAAATCAAGAAAAGCCAATACAGATAACTAAATAACCTTTTGTTTCATAGTCTCAAAACTGCTATTAGCTCCATGTATCCCCTTGAAATCCTTTTTGTCTCCTCTGATTGGCTCAAGCATAACATTATAAACAAAACTGAAATTCTTTATAAACTTCCTATAAAAACTACCCAAACCATGAAATGATCTTACCTTACCCACACTCTCATGTGTAGGCCATTCAAAAATCATTTTATCCTTCTCAAGATCCATTCTCAAACCATTATCTATAATCACAAATCCCAAATAGAAAATATCCTCTTGCATAAAAGAATATTGTTTTAAGTTAATCATCAACTTATCCTCTTTTAATCACTATAATACTTGTCTAACATGCTCAATATGTTCTTCCTTAGTCTTACTAAATATCAAAATATCATCGGAAAAAAAAAAAAAAAGAATTACACAAAAATTTCTTAGGAACTTCATTCATCAACCTCATTAAAGTACTAGATGCATTAGTCAAACCAAAAGGCATTACCAACCATTCATAAAAGCCATCTTTTTTCTTGAAAGTAGTCTTAAATTCATCACATTCTCTAATTTGGATCTGACAATAGACACTCTTCAAATCAATCTTGGTGAAATACTTTGCTCCACTCAAAAAATCCATTATGTCATCCATCCTTAGCATAGGAAACTTATATTTCACTATGATCTTGATAATAGCTCTAGAATCAGTGCACATTATCCATTCTACATTGACTCAAACTTTCTTTAATCAAACCTTTCTGCAACTACTTGTATACTTGTCTATTAAGTTCTTTATTCTTTGTAGCTATAAATATGTATGGTGCATTATTTGGAAAACTAGTTCTAGGAATCAGATCCATACAATTACTTATACTTCTTACTAGTGGTAAACCATTAGCAATATCTTCTATAACAATGTCCTTATATTCATTTAACAAATTTTCAATTTGTGCTAGCACTCATCTTTATTATTTTTTGTTGCTCAACCATCTCTAACTATCACTTAGAAACCACTATTTTATGTCACTCGCCTGCTACTAGTACAACTCGGCTTCATAGGAATTATAGAAAAAAAAACTCGATCCTTCTTCCCTTTTTTTCAAATTGCTTCGCATTAACCATGCAAATCTTCATAGTAGTATATTAACCTCATCTAGACTTTCAATCAAAGGTAACAATATTTTCTCTCTCCCATTCACCAAAAGAGTATATTTATTCAATATTCCATCATGTATAGAATATCTATCATATTTCTAAGGTCTACCCAACAAAATATGACAATAATCCATAGGCATAATATCATATAGAACTTCATGAAAATAATGTCCAATCTTGAACTTGACAATACATTGTTCACTTACCAATATTTTATGCTCATGTTTCATCCATGAAAAATGATAGGGTTTAGGATGCTTTAGTCTCTACAACTACAATTTTTTAACCATTTCTTTGATTCCAAATTTGTAGAACTTCCATTATCAATGATCACCTTGCAACATTTTTTATCCATCTAACATCCAGTCTTGAAAAGACTTCTCCTTAGGATAGGTTCCTCACCACTTCCCTTGTTACATAAGGTTCTTCTCCTCATCAAATTTTCTCTAGCCTTGGGCCCACTATGTGAACCCTTAGTATCTCCTTGAACCACAATATTTCTATACCTTTCCAATTTTTAGTGGATCTACACACAAAGGATCAATGCCTTTCTTTACCACATCTGAAACAATTACCATGAAAACCACCTCTAGAATAAGAATTACCTCTTCCTTGGTAAGAACTAGTACCTCCTTGGTAAGAATCACTATCATTCCACTTTTTCTTTCCTTTTTCATCACTCTACCATTCATATTTTCCCTTATCTTGCATAGAATTATTAGATCCACCACCCTTTCCATAAGATCTACCTCTTCCTCTCTGGAATCTACCACCTCTACCTCTTTGTCTTTGTTCATGCTTCTTTGTCAAGATATCCATAGCTTTCAAGACATATTGATATGCTTCCTCTACATTTTCCAATTTCACAAAACTTATTTCATCTTGAATCCCAAATATTAATCCATTTATGTACCTTACAAGTTTCTCAACATCATCATATACATGTCTAGATTTGATGTCCAATCTATAGAATTCTTCAATATACTCCTTCACAATCATGTGTCTTTATCTCAAATTTTTGCATCTTTCTCAACAAGATAACTTGGTAATCAAGAGGAAGGAACTTCTTCTTCACCTTGTTCACCATTTTTACCCAAGTCCTAATCTTCTTATTTCCTCTCTTTTATCTATCAGTTTACAAATGCTCCCACCATAGTGAGGCATGACCCTTCAAGCTAGTAACTATAATTTCCACCTTCTTATTATGAGGAGTATTTTATCACTCAAAGAACATATCCATATCAAATATTCAATCCAACATAGCATTGGTGTCCAAATTTTACATCATAATGAACTACTTATACAACAAGCTTTGAATTTTCCCTAGACAATACTCTCAAAAACGGTGGCTTATCTTATTCTTCTTCATGTTATGGACAAGGATTTGGTGTTGTTGCTTCATCATCACTCACATCATTAAGATGCACTCCTCTCCTCTAGCTTTTCTCCACAACATCTAATATGGCATTGTCATAGTTTCCTCTACCTCAAACCATCTTTACAGTTAGGTTCCTACAAGATTGTAACTCTCTACAAGTTGTAGGTCAAATCTTTAAATCTGCTACCCCACAACCAAATGGACTCAGGGTTCTACATGATCAATCTCCATAAGGATGAGCCTCAAGCTATAATACCACAGGTAATGCAAGGAAGAACTTGGATAACTAGGGCCAAAGGGATACATAGCTACCAAAGCCACTTGCAAGACTAAATGCAGTGGAAACAAAATACAAAGGACAACAACCAAAGGAGATAAAAGAGTAAAACACCTGATAGATTCATGAAAATATCAACATACATGCCTAGCTATAAGTCCTTCTAGGTTACAACCAACATTATAATTCAAATTTTGATCTTCAATGATGACCTTTGCATTCTCACTCTACTTCTACTCTTCATGATCCTACTAATCATGCCTAAGTATACCCAAGACCACTTTAAATACTTGCACAACCACAAGTTGACCTATTACAATTACCAACTAAAATAAACCCTTATATTAAATGTAAACCAAGCCACAAGTTATCCCTCAAAAAATGTTAAATATAAAATTAAACATTCAAGGTTGGCCTAAATCGGAACCAAACACAGATAGCTCAACCAGAGAAGGACCAAGGCAAAACTAACACTCAGCAATGCTCGATACAGACACAAGATTGGTACCAACAAACACTCAACACCATCAGCCACTTGGAAACCATAGAGAACTTGGCACCAGTAGGCACTTGACATCAATATGCACTAGGAAACAACTAATGACTTGACACCAACTACAAGCTTGACAACAACTAAGAGTTTTGCAAAAACATCAAAACAAGGCAAACATGCAAGACAACAATGCAACCCAGGATGCTTCTGCATCATATTTCTTGCCTCCTTATTCCATTTATTTATTTCAAAAACTTTCCAATGCTTTCATTCAAAAATTTTAAAATAATATGGTCCTCATTTTATTTTTAACTCACTTTTAATGCATTGTAAGCAAAGAGTTAAAGGAAGAGTTAGTGTCATTTTTGCTATAATTAAAAATTCAAATTCTCAAATTTCTTATCATATTCCTTATGTTGAAATATAATACATATTTATTTATAAAATTAAAAACATATTACAAATAATATTCTTTTTATTGAGTTTAATTCATTCTCACAATTATGTGCAGTGCTTCATCATTATCAACTATGAATGCGTTAGTCTACAATGGATCATGTTACTATACATAATATTGATGACACATCTCATCCTAATAAATTTCATAATCCTAACAACTACATCAAGAACAATAAAATATCTAATATAAGAGATGATCATGTGGTGGCAACATCCAAATGTGTGATTCCATGGTTTTCTTATTTTAGACCTAATTGTACTTATACATCAATATTTGAATCATTACATAATGTTATGGTGAAGTTAATAACTTATAAGATTATGAAGCTAATTGACTCAAATAAATCTCTTCCTAAGTCTTTTGACCCCAAAGCTTTCTATTAATCACTATCAACCTAGTCATGAGACTGAAAGGTGCTATTCTTTGATAAATTCTATCCAAGATCTTGTTTATTCTAATTCTATATCCACTAACGTTGATGTTAACTATGGAAATAAATATGTTGCACCTCCTAATAAAATTTGTAAATTTATTCTAATTCTTTACCATCTTACTCTACCAAGAATATTTTTCAACCTTCTTACTCTTCTACACATATTATTTATGATAGATAAATTTGAAGAAATAAAAAATATTGTTCACCATGTTGAATGTGTCCTCCACAAACCTAAACTTAAACTTAAACCTTAACCTCAACATGAACCTAAACCTTGCATTTCCTTTGATCATGTTGAGATAATTAAATAACTATGTGGTCCTCTTTAAAAAAATTCTAGGATTGATGGTATTCCTTATAATAGCAATCTTGTTGACCCTTATTTAATGTTGAATTTTACAACTAAAGAGCTCTTTTTAATTAAAAAATTACAAAATGATTTCTATGATACATTTTGTTTTTTTGGGTTTAAATTTTTAATGGTTTTATTTGTCTCCCTCATGGTTCTATCACTCTTCTTGTATAAATTTGTTGTAAACTCTTGGATACTACCTTCATTTCTCTTACCACTTTTGATCAATTTCGAGTTGAGCTTGATTTTCACTATCTCTTTTCCATGCAAATCATAGCCTCTCTAATTCATAAGTTTCTTAAGTTTTCTCATGATTGTAAGATCAAGATCATTAATGATTTTCTTTATCATTGATAGATGGGCCTCAAGGTTGTGTTGACCTTGATTTATTTTTTCATTCTTTGTCATAATCATCTCTTTTGATCAAAAAAGGATTTTAAAATTAAGAAGATTTATGAACTTACTCAGTTCATGCTTGATTCTAGTTGTGACCTTCTTTTGATACTGCCTACTACTCCTTTATCTACATCGATGTCTCCTATACACCATTTTTATGCTTCTATCTCTCAATATTTTGGTTCCTCTAGTTCTTCCATTGCAAGAAGAAAATGACCCAATATAAAGCTAAATATAAAGTTTGATATGGTATTATTTTATCACCTTGTACACATTTTCTCATACCCTTTGACAATCCCACAATTGATCCTATAGAGGAAGGGAATTTAAATAAATACTATGTGTATCTTCAGTTCTATTATGATTAATATAGATGAAGAATATAGTCTTAAGTATGATAGTAACGAGGCTATTCATTGTTGATTCTAATGATTTATATTTGACACAAGGAGGGGTGAACAACTAGGGCTAGAAGCATGCCTAGCTATGCAATCACCTTGCTAAGTAAAAATAATGGAAGAAAACAACATAGATAAAATAATATAAAGGAGAGAAGAAAACTAATACTTTATTTATTCATAAAATTATTATCATACATTGTTAGAATATATAGTCCACTGATATAATTGAGAGGGGGGGTGGCGAATTAGTTATCCAATTGCCATCACAAACATTAACCTTATACAAATGTAACCATGTGATTAATATAAACTAAATCCACAACAAGATACTCATACATGATTAACACCAGATATGTTAACTAGGGAAACCCTTGATTAGAGGGAAAACCCTAGTGGGGATGCTACCCACAAGATGGAGTACTAATATAAATATTCCTTATTAGAGGATAAATCTTGTTAGGAGTCTATTATAATATTCAGTACAAATGAGTCCCTATTAGGAGACTTTGAATCCCTATTAGAAGGTGTGCCAACCTTGTTAGGAGTTGTGGAAGATAGCTGGACCCACTACCCAAACAACTTCAAGGTTAAGATCAAAGAACCTATTATCCAAATGATCTCTATATTATTCCTTGTAGAATAATAGAACTAAAATGAAATTCCTTCCTCTATCTCTATCTTGTCAACCATACTTCTACTTCTTCATATCTTGTAACTAGATCTCATACCGCACATCTAATTATCCCTTAGATTTCTTACATGCAATCAACAAGCATTCTACTCCTTCTTGTACTATGCACTAATACTTCACATTCCACTTGATTCTCTAAATCAAAGTCTCTATACAAATAAGAAAAACAACTTTTCTTTTCACCATATCTTTGTAATAATTCCTTGAGTTAGCCTTGAGGCTTTCCCAATTAATTAAAACAAGATAATTAATTGATTCATAATTACAACAACACTTTCAACTCAAAGTCTAGACAAAACTTTACACATGTAAAACCATGTCTTGCATACACACTGGCATTACCACATAATCATTCTCTATCAATGTTATTTGCACATCACTTTCATTACATCTCAGATGAAAGATAGTGATAAATCATCAGAATTCTATTTTCCAATGCTCTATTTCTATACTCCTTCTAGTAAACCAAGTGTAACTTTCATACAACATTGAATCAAACTTAGTCCTTTAAACTACACCATTAGTACAACCTCAGGAACATGTCCTTCATTGCATATCATCTAAAACTTCCTCAGCTCCTACACATACTAATATCATTGATTACTATTCATCTAATCTTAACAAAATTATTGATATGTTGACATCAATGACAAACATAGTCCTAAATGCAACATATTAATACTCTTCAATGCTTAGGATACTACCTCAATGTAGTATCATTAGCATTCATGCTAATAATCTCCCCATTTGGAATTGATGGCAACATAGACGAGAAAAATCTAAGTTCCAAGAATACCAAATCATACTTTTTTGTGATCATCTTCTCAAATCCTCTTCATCAATCTGAAATCTTTTGGAACACTATATTGTTTTTCTTCTTCTTTTAGGATTGGCAATAGTTGTTTACAGCAAACAACTTACAATACTTTCTTCTTGCATCTATGCACTTACACTTCCTTCTATGAACTTACATATTCTTCTATACACTTACATGAATCTTTCTAAATCTCCCTAAAGAGATAGCTCTCCCCCATTCTCATCTCAATAAGTGTTTCTCTTCTTATGTACATTCACTCAATATGTTTTGCGTGTACACTCTCTCCCCCATTGACATTAATGTCAAAGGTGTTAATCATAATACCAATTGCTAATTAGCTACTCAAATCATCAACCAGCTCAAGTGTCCAAAGACATTGTTTAAATACCAAATAGCAATTACCAAGAGTCCTTTATGACTTAGTACATATCAGATCCTCCCCCATATAGGAAGCATTAGTATTCAATCCAATTTACCATGGTGTTTGGTACCATTGGACTGATGTACTCCTTACATCAACTACTTTGAAGTAGGTAGGGGCATAACCCCTAGCATACCTCTTAGGTACTCAAAAGTATCTTTAGGCAAAGGCTTTGTAAAGATATCTACAATGTAATCTTTAGTGCTTATATATTCTAACCTTATTTCCTTCTCTGATGCCTTATCTCTCAAAACATGATACTTTATAATTATGTGCTTTGTCATAGAATGCAATACTGGATTTTTAGACATACTCACTATACTTATGTTATCATAGTAAATGATAATAGATTTTGTAAACTCAATGCCAATATCATTCAACATTTAGTTTATCCACATAACTTGATTACAATTATTTGTTTTTGCAACATACTCTACCTCAGTAGTACTATCAAATATACACTCATGTTTCTTACTCAACCAAGAAATTAATCTTCCTCTAAGAAAGAATGCTCCTTGACTAGTACTTTTTCTATCATCTATATGCCCTTCCCAATCTACATTAGTATATGTGCACAAGGTAAAATCACTTAATCTATCATACCATATTCCATAATCAGATGTACTCTTCAAATATTTGAATATCCTCTTTATTGCTACATAATGATACTCTTTTAGATCAGCTTGAAATCTTACTACAATCCCAACTGCATTATCTATATCTAGTCTAGTGTGAGTCAAATATTGAAATTCTCCAATCATAGATCTATATTTCTTCTACTCAACTTTAGCTATCTCATCTTTACTAGATAACTTATGACCAATTATCATGGGTGTACCAATAGGTTTGTAAATTTCCAAAAAAAAAAAATTCAACAAATATCTTAGATATTTAGTTTGTGAAATAAATATTCCATCTTTGTTCTACCCAATCTACAATCCTAGGAAAAATTGCATTTCTCCTATCATGATCATTTCAAATTCATTTTTCATCTCTTCAACAAACTTGTCACTTTCTTCATCATTTCCTCAAAATGGTATGTTATCTACAAATATTACAATAATAAATAGACCATCATCAATTTTCCTCAAATACAAATTACCATATGTTGTACCTTTGATAAATCCAAGCTTTGATAAATACTTGTCCAACCTTGCATACTAGGTTCTAGGTGCTTGCTTCAGACCATATAGTACTTTATTTAGTCTGCATACAAAATCTTTATCTTCTATTAGAGGGAATCCATCAAGTTTCTCAATGTAGACTTCTTCTTCAAGTTTTCCATTTAGAAAAGCCAACTTGACATCCATCTAATAAATTGTGAAATTCTTTCTTGTTGCATAAGCCAAGAACATCCTTACTACTTCCATTCTTGCCATGAGTGCATAGGTTTCTTCATCATCTATGCCTTCTTGCTATGAGTAACATTTGTAAACAAGTTTGGCCTTGTTTCTCAAACTTCTCCTTTCTCATTCATCTTATTTCTGAATACCCATTTGGTTCCTATCATGTTCTTCTCTTTAGGTCAAGGAACTAATTCCTATGTATCATTCTTCATGATCTGTTCAAGTTCTTCTTTCATAGCTTGCATCTAGTAATCATCTTTACATGCCTCATCTATGCTCTTAGGTTCTACTTGAGAAATTAAACACAATTCCTCATTTACTTTATTCCTTGTCATCACACCTTTATCCTTTCTTCTAATTATCTACTCTAGGGGGTGATTCTTTGTCATGTTTCTATTGGAAGTAGGAGTTGACATCTCAACTTTGATCTCTTCCCTAGGGTCACATCTTTTTTGTACTCTATGCTTAATAGATACTTCATTCTAAAAATCATTATTAGTCTCAAAAAGAACTTCAACATTCTATCTAACAAATCCAAAATTATCCTCTTCTTCTTCTGAATTACAATCTACCATCTTCTCTTTAGTACCAACCTTTTTGTCAATCCTTGCATTTGCACACTCAACTATTATCTTAGTTCTATAGTTGAAATATCCATAACAAAGAAACACACCTTCATTGCTTCTAGTATTAAACATACCAATATCATCATCTCTCCTTATGTAACACTTACTTCCAAATATTCTAAAATACTTGACTGATGGTGAATGACCAAACTATAACTCATAAGGTGTCTTCCTCATACATTTTTTGATCTATACTCTATTTAGAGTATATACTATAGTACATTAATTTCTTCTTTCCAAAATGTCTTTGAGACATCATTCTCAAATAACATCACTCTTGCCTCTTTTGCTACTAGCTTGTTCCCTTTTTCTGCAATCCCATTTTATTTAGGTGTTCTAGGTGAAGATAATTGTCTTTTGATTCCATTCTCTTCAGAAAACATTTTGAACTCTCTAGAAGTGAACTTTCCTCCTATATCTAATCTTAAACACTTAATCTTAACACCATATTCATTTTCAACTCTATTCTTGAATATCTTAAATTTCTCGAAAGCTTTAGACTTCTCTTTAAGAAATGCCACCCACATCATCCTAGTGAAATCATCAACAAAATTCATTAAGTACCTTTCACCTTAGAATCCTTTGGTTCTTGTAGGACTACTTGGATATGTGTGTACAATCTCTAGTTTCTCTATAGTAGAGAATTTCTTGCTAGGAAAAGACACTTTCCTCTATTTAGCCAAAGTAAATTCCTTGTAGACACCATTAGTAGGCTTAATAATCTTAGGCAGATCTCTCACTGCAAATGTATTGCTAACTTTCACAATATTATCAAAGTTTATATTGTAAAATCTTCTGTGCCATAACCAAATGTTATCAACCTTTGCAACCAAACATGTTATTTCAGTAGGATTCAACTAACATATATTACCTCTAGATCTGGTTCTAGTGCCAATCAACTTACCATCTTTGTCTTTTATAATGCAAGTCGTTTCTATGAATTGCAACATATATCCCTTATCTACCAATTGTCCAAAACTTAACAAATTAGGTTTCAAACCATCAACAAAGAAAACATCATCAATAGTAGTTTTTCCATCAAGAGTAATGGATCTAATCCCTATAATTTGATAGGTTGCATTGTCACCAACTGTAACAATACCTCCATCATGATTTTCAAACTTAAAAAAAAATTTCATATCACTAGCCATGTGATGTGAACATCCACTATCAATTATCCAATCTAATTTCTTCTCAACTTGGGTAACTAGAGCTCTCTCTTCTATAATTTCTCTATCAAGGTTATCTTCTTTAATAGCCACAAATCCTAATTCATCATCACTTTCACTCTAATCTTTTTCATCAGATTCTTCATCCTCATTAGCATATAAAAAATTTCTATCCTTATCTCTTCTAGTCTTTGATTTTCCTCTAAAATTTTTCTCTTTTTTTAGGACATTTAGATGCATAATGACCATATTGATCATAAGTCCAACACTTAAATATTTTTGTACCATCTTTCTGTCTTCTTACCAAAAGGGCTATTCCTTCTTCAATCTTCTTATCTTCTTCAAATATGCTACTATTGATAAAGTCTCCTCTTATTCTTTTACTTCTTGATAGATTAGGTCGAATGTTCATAGCATAGAAAGATGTCTCAACTCTGGCTAATTCTTTAGACTGTCGCATTTCTTCTTCTATAGATTCTAATCTTCCAAGAAAAATTTCTTTTGTGAAATCTTCGGTGCAGGGAATTACTAACTAAATCATTTGAGTTTTTTTCTTCAATTATGGTGATAAAATTTTCATGATCTTCCATATAACCTCATCATCATGTTTGGTTCCACCAAAAGATCAAATAGCTTCAACAATTTTTGATATTCTTCCTACATAATTTCTGATGGATTCATCTTCCATCATCTTAGCATCTTAAAATATGAAAATCCAACTTTGTAATTTCATTCTTGTTGCATGATTGTAACCTTCAAAAGTAACTTCTAATGCTTTCCCAAGTTCATGAGATTATTGAAATGTTACACATGAACATATCTCTTTCTCCCTCACTACATTCCTCTAGCTTTTATTCTTCAACAATTGCCTTCTTAGCTTTCATTAAAAGCCAATATCCCGGACCCATGAAAATTAGATGAGTCTTCATCTTTTCCTTCCAACTATCATAGTTGGCCCCATTTAATATTGGACTATCCTCTCTAAACATATTTACCATTGGTCTCCCAAAGCTATTAAGCCTTATCTTCAAGGACCTGATGCGATGATGCCAATTGTTAGAATCTATAGTTCATTGATATAAGGGAGTGGAGGGTGGGCGAGGTGGGGAGTGAATCCATTATCCAACTTCCATCACAAACATTAACCTTAAACAACCTTAACCATGTGATTAATATAAACTGAAACCACAACAAGATACTCATACACAATTAACACTAGATATGTTAACTAGGGAAACCCATGATCGGAGGGAAAACCCTAGTGGGGATGTACTATTGCAAATATTCCTTATTAGAGTATGGACCCTATTAGGATATTCCAAGCCTATTAGGAGTTTTGGAAGATAGTTAGACATGCTACCCAAACAACTTCAAGGTTAAGATAAAAGAACCTATTGTCCAAATGATCTTTGTATTATTCCTTATAGAATAATAGAACTAAATTTTACTTGCTTCCTCTTTGTTTGTCCTATCAACCAGAATCTTACTCCTTTAGATCTTATAACTAGATTGCATACTATGCATCCAATGATCCCTTGAATCACTTACACATATTTAGCAAGCATTCTACTCCTTGCACTATGCACTATTATTTCACATTCTACTTGATCCTCTATATCCATGTCTCTATAAAAATGAGGAAAATAACTCCTCTTTGTACCATATCTTCACAATAATTCCTTGAGTTAGCCTTGAGCCTTTCCTAATTGATTAAAATAGATAATTAATTAATTCACAATTACAACAACACTATTGACTCGTAGTCTATAAAAAACTTTACATGTGTGAAACCATGTCTTGCATACATGCTAGTGTTACCACATGATCATCCTCTATCACTATTATCTATGCATCACCTTCATTAAATCTTAGATGAAAGATAGTGATAGATCATTAGAACTCTATTTTCTAGTGATTTGTTTTATACTTCTTCTAGTAAAACAAGTGTAACTTCCATACAACATCAAATCATACTTAGTCCTTTAAAATATTTCATTAGGACAACCTCAGGAACATGTCCTCCACTCTACATCACCTGAAACTTCCTCAGGTCTTTCACATACTAAGATTACAAATTTCTATTCTTCCAATCTTAGTAGAATTACTTCTATGTTGACATCAATGACAAATATAGTCCTAAATGCAACATATCAATATTCCTCAATGCTTAGGATACTCCACCAATGTAGTATCATCAACATTCATTCTAAAATACTTGCCTAGCTATAATGTCTTTTAGGATACAACCAATTACAAATATAAAAGTATAAGATCCATGATTAAACTCTAATCTTGTTCCTTTTGAAACATCTTCTCCAAGCCCTCTAAGTATTACCTAACCTAAACCTAAATATCCCTATTTATACTTGCCAAAATTTCTTACAAAATACTCTAAAACATTACATAATCAAAGGCTGATCTTAAAACATTTTCACACATCCCAAGACAAGATCATTACAATAAATTTATGAGCCAAATTAAATACATCATTCATCTCAAGCTAAGAACCAATCACATAAAAACTCATTCCAAGAAGGAAACAATAATCAACAAACATCAAGTTCACTTGGCACAAGAAGGAGCACACAACCAACACTAGACAACTCTAAACTCACATAAATTCTTGGCCAACACTAGACAACTCCACACTAACAAGAACTTAGCAATGACTACAACTTAACAACTATTAGTTTTGGCATTTATAGGTAATATTAAAAAAGATGAGAAGGATAGAAAGGAATCTCAGGATGCTCCTACATCAAACAACTAGGGTTGAAAGAAATGATTCTCTTGAATCATTGAGATGTCACAACTTGAGTTGAACCCAACTCAAATTGAGAAATCCATGTAGCTTCTTTAATATGCATATTCTTCCACTTCACCAAATACTCATAGTAATCTTTTCCTCTTGTGGTCTTACCAATTCTCTAATCCAATATTATGTTCAATTCAATTTTCTTCTTAGGATAATCATCTAGTATAAAAACTTCATCATCTGACTCATGATACTAATGTAAATTAGTAACATTGAATATAGGAGATATATCCATGTCATCAGGTAACTCCACTTTATATGCACGTCCATTGTCAAACTTCCTCAAAACTCTACAAGGACCAAACTTCTTTATCCTCAACTTGTTATATATGTTCCAACAATAAATATGTCTTTCTTCTAATTAACTATCACCTCGTCACCAACTTCAAAAATATTACGTGTTCTAGACTTATCAGCATTCTTCTTATATTTATGATTACTTTCTTCCAACTTCAGCTTCACTTCCTCATGCAAAGACTTTGTAAAATTATAAAATTCTTCCCCTTTAGCACTTCTCTTCTTTTCACCAACAACATCCCTCAAATCTGATATACCTGTAGGCTATATTCCAATAACAATCTTAAAAGGTGTTTTTCCAGTACTCCTATTTACAAAATTAGTATATGCAAACTCATCTTGTGCTAGTACCGTATCCCAATTACTCTACTTATCTCTAGCTAAACATCTCAACTAATTACCCAAGCTTCTATTCACAACCTATGTCTATCCATCTATCTATGGATGGAATGTAGAATAAACTTTAACTCAGTATACATATTCTTCCTTAAAGTCCTCCAAAAGCAACAAAAAAAATGTATTGTCTCTGTTAGAGATAATATTTCATGGAAATCCATGCAATCTAACAATCTCTTTGAAGAAAATCTCAACAATATGCATAACATTTGATTTCTTCTTACATGGTATGAATTTAGCCATCTTATAAAATCTATCCACAACAACAAATATGAAATCATACCCTCTTGTTGTCTTAGGTAATTTAAAAACAAAATCCATACTGAAGTCACTCCAAGGTTTCTCAAGAATAGAAATAGGTGTATACAATCCAGTATTCTAACTTACTCCTTTTGTAACTTGACAAATTCCACAACTACTTAAAGAAACTTCTGAATATCCTTATACATCAATGGCCAATATTACTTATCCTTGAGAAAACTGAATGTATGATCAATTCCAAAATATCTAACCAATCCACCATAATGTTTTTCATTAATCAAATTAATTGTCATAGAACTTTTTGGTATACACAACTAAATTCCTTTGAACTACATACCTTCTTGAATGAAATACTCATCATACTTGCTCAATTGACTTGATAGATTTGGTGCTTTGTACTTTCTCTATCCCTCAAAAAAAATAGGGTTAGTATCATACAACTCCATCATCTCATCAAAACTTTGAACTTCAACCTTCATATTGGTCAACAAAGAATGTCTTCTTCTCAATGCATCTACAACTTGGTTAGTAACTCCACTCTTATGCTTTATAAAAAATGTGAAACTCTACAAATACTCTACCCTCTTCATATATCTCTAATTCAACTTATGTTGACTTCCCAAATATTGTAAAGGTTTATAATTAGTATACGACACAAACTCCTTACAAAGAAAATAATTTGTACACTTCTTCAATGCTTGACCAATAGCATATAAGTCTTGATCATAAAAAAAATACTTCCTTTTAGCATCATTTAACTTCTCACTGAAGAAAGCAACAAGTTTATCTTCTTGACTCAACACAACTCCTATTGCACTTCCACTTGCATCACATTCAACTTGAAATACCTTATTAATATTAGGCAAAGCCAATACAAGTAACTCAACAAACTTTTGTTTCAAAGTATCAAAACTCTTTCCATCTCCATGTGTCCACTTGAAATCCTTTTTATCTCCTCTCATTGTCTTAGTCATAGCATTACAAATATATCTAAAATTCTTTATGAACTTTATGTAGAAATTATCTAAACCATGAAATAATTTTACCTTGCATGCAGTCTTAGGCGTAGGCCATTCCAAAATTACTTTAACCTTCTCAAGATCCATCCTCAAAGAATTATCTTAATTCACAAATCCAAAATACATAATCTCCTCTTGCATAAAGGAACACTTTTTCAAATTAATCAACAACTTCTCCTCTTTCAATTTTTGCAATACCTATCTAATATGCTCAAGATGATCTTCTTTAGTCTTACTAAATATTAGAATATCATCTAGGTGTATTAGTTTAATCAAAAGGCATTACCAACAACTATACAAACCATATTTTTTATTGAATGTGGTTTTCTACTCATCACCTTCTCTAATTTTGAAATGATGATAACCACTCTTCAAATTAATTATGGCAAAATACTTTTCTCCACTCAAAAAATCCATTATGTCATCCATCCTTGGCATAGGAAACCTAGACTTCATTGTTATCTTGTTAATAGCTCTAGAATAAGTACATGTTCTCCATTACCCATTCCTCTTAGGTGCCATTATAGTATGTACAACACATGGACTCAAACTTTCTCTGATCAAACCTTTCCACAAAAACTATTGCACTTGTCCATTAAGTTCTTCATTCTCTATAGGTGTCAATCTATATGGTTCCTTGTTTAGTAAACTAGCTCTAAGAATTGGGTCCATATAGTCACTTTGTTGGAAATTTTTATAATATAATTGAGATGGGGGAGTGAATTGGTTACTCAAGGTCTATATGTACCAATTGAACAATTAAGCATTTAAAAACACATCATTTTTCTACTTATCCTACATATCCTATTTTTTTCTTGGTCTCTACTATAAATTTATCATAAACTTAGTTCTTTCATTGCATAATGAAAACATTCTCATATATAAAATATTCATAAGACATTCATCACAGTTTGACACTAGGATTTTACATGGAAACATATTTTGGGAAAAACCACCAGCAACATTTCACTCTTTTTCACTCTTTTGAAGTGAGCTTTGTTAGGAGCCAACCTTGTTAAAGGTTACAATACACATTGTTAAATGTGACCTAGGTAGATGATTTAATCACCTTCTTAGGAGTGGCCTTGTAAGAAGACTTTAATCATTCCACTTAGAATGTCACTTAGTTAAGGATTTACACAGATTGTTAAGTCTTCAAATGATTATTAGGTCAACCTTTTTTAAAAGGAGTTCAATATAAATTGTTTAGACTGGTAAAAAAGAAAATAGTAGATTTTTTTTTGTGTGTTTATAACTTAGTTTTTTTGGTTCACTAATAAGTCTTTCACCATCATCTCTAATCTTGATCTTCTTAGACATCCTTCAAGCACTTATTTCACTCTTCATCATCACTTATGCCTTATGTCAAATTCACTTATCAACAAAAATATCACATCTGCAAGCATTTTCCTTTTAGCTTCACCTCTACTCACTTGTGTGTATCTGATCAACCTTTCTCTGTATGACTTCCTTCACATAAAAACTCACATTCACATTGGATAGGCTAGACTAGGCATGAAATGTTTAGTTTTGTATATACTTAAATAGGAAATATGTGCTTTACCATTTCATATTTCCCTCCTAGATCTTAGGGTATACGATCAGATTCAACTCAATTTAATGTATATGTACATCTTCTTGATCATTCTCTAGAAACTTCTCTAGAATCCTTTGGTTAGGTCTTTACCTAATCATCACCTTGAATTTTATGATTCAACTCATCAATCTCATCTTCAACATGTTTTGCATCTCCCAAGAAATCAACTAAGTTAGCTTGATCTTATGATTTCTTCAAATTTGATCTTTATTGTCACTTAAAAATCATTGAATTATGACACTTAGTTGATACTTGATCATTTTTAAAGCTTCCTAGCTCATCATCAACTAACTTACTTAATTAATGCTAATGCTCATTCAACACTTGATTTTCTCAACACTAACTATAGCTCGGTTGACACTAGTATTACTCGATACTCCTTCATATTTTACTCTTTTTATTAGTTAGGCATAGCATCCTTGACATAGAAAATTACTTTTTTTAATCAAAATCTATCTAATCAAATTTCCATTGTAACCCCTTTTCATAACTTCAATCTTTCCTCTAGATGTTATAGTTATGAATAGCTATCAAATCCTCTTTATCAATGAAATAGATATGACAATTAGATTCGCTATGAATATGTCGCATGCATAGATTTGACATCAAACAAAACAAAAATTATTCCAATTATATGTTTCCAACAATCTCCCTCTTTGGCATTCATGGTAACATCTCGAATATTTGAAATACTAACAATAACTTAATTACCATACATTCTAAAATATTTCACTTCCATGAGTGACCACTATCCTTAGTTTCATTCTAATTCTCATCCATTCAAACTTTTAGATTCCCTTTATTAGTTTACTCTCTTCCATGACTCTCTCTCTTTACAATTATTTCTCCCTCTTTCATTAATCTCTCCCTCTTTCTTTAATTGTTTTTTCTATCAGTAATCTCTCTCTCTATTTGACAACAATGCCAAAGATGTGTAGTTGTCTCATCTTTAAATTCTTCATAGATTTGAGTTATGTATATTTTGCATGTTTGGTTGATATTTTTCATCTTTCTATGACTAATCTTTTATGATGTACCAAATTATTCTACCTTAGGCATGTCCCAAAGTAGAGTTGTATTGCACCACTATGTAGAACGTTTTGTTTAGCACATGTGATGCAATGCACCTTGGCTTCTTAATTAGCCTTAGTTAGGGGAATAACTGCTAATTTCCCTAATATATTCATGAGCATCTTTGGGTAATGCTTTTATGAATATATCAGCAATTTGTTCCTTTGTATTCACATATTATTGTTAGAGTGGGGTTGTTACACCAAAAGACCAATCTGTCAATGCCTGATACAAACACTCAAATTATAGTACACAAGAGGTAGTTAAGCCCTTGTCATGAATCCTGAGGGGAGCACTAAACTAATTTCCAATAATCTCCTTGTAAGTGTTACTCAAGGGTCTAAGGTTTCAAAACTATGACCAAGCTATGATACCACTTGTTAGAGTGGGGCTATCATAGCACCAAAAGACTGATATGTCAATTCCTAGTACAACCACTCAACATATAGTACATAGGAGATAGTTAAACCCTTGTCACAAATCCTGAGGGGAATTTTGAACCAATTTCCAACAATTCTAGCTTCACTTATTTTTCTTGAACTAATTATCTCAAGTAGTGATACTTGATAGCAATGTGCTTTGTCTTAGTGTGCATTACTAGATTCTTTGAAATGTTAATAACACTTGTGTTATCACAATAGATAACTACTAGATCTATAATATCTTCTCGCATGCCTTTCAACAATTTCTTAATCCACATTATATTTGAATAATTTACTACAAATGCCACATACTCAACTTCAGCTATTGATTAGGAAATACAATTATGTTTCTTGCTTGTCCATGACACCAATCACTTTCTTAGAAAGAATGCAACTCCACTAGTTCTTTTCATATCATCAATATTTCCTTCCTAATCTAATTCAATGAAAACCTTCAATTGAAATCTATCATTTCTCTTGTAGTATAATCCATAGTCTCATGTACCTTTCAGATATCTCATTATCCTTTTTATAGCCATCATGTGATTCTCTTTAGGATTTTCTAAAAATCTAGCAACTATCCCAACTAGCAATGCAATATCTGGTCTATTTTGAACAACATATTGAAATTTTCCTATCATGAATTTGTATAGGGTCTATTTCACATAGTAGAATCATTATTCTTAGATAGCTTATGTTCTGTGGACATGGGAGTGCTCATTGGCCTTTAATCTTCCATACCAAAAGTATTCAATATTTCCTTGATGTATTAGGTTTGTGAAATAAAAATACCAAACTTCATTCAACATACTTGTAATCCAACAAAGAAATTGATTTCACCAAACATAGATATTTCAAATTCCTTTTTCATCTTAGCAACAAATGATTTACATAATTTTTCCCCTTCTCGAAATATGATATCATCAACAAATATCTCAAATAACAATACTTCAATATTCTTATCATTCTTCAATTATAGATTTTTATTATCATTTGTCCTCTCAAAAGAAAATTTCACTAAATAGTTATGTAACCTTTCATTCCATGCTCTTAGTCCTTGTTTCAATCCATATAGGACTTTTTTTAGTTTACATACCAATGTTCCTCTTGTTTGGATCTATAAATCCTTTAGGTTGTTCAGTGTATGCTTCTTCCTCTAGTATACCATTTAAAAATGAATATTTGACATCTGTTTGATATACCTTGAAAATATTGTAAGCTGAGTATGGAAGCAGAATTCTAACTCCTTCAAGTTTGGCCATGAGAGAAAAAGTTTCTCTGTTGTCAATTCCTTCTTGTGTGCAACCCTTGCATACTAATCTTGCTTTTTTTATTGATACTTCACCATTTTCATTGTGCTTGTTCCTAAGATCCCACTTTGTCCCAATGAAATTTTGTCTTTAGGTCTTAGCACTAAGGTCCAAGTATTGATCTTCTCAATCTAGTCAATTTCTTCATTCATAGTTTGTATCCAATCTTCATTATCTAAAGAATATTTTATTGTTTTAGACTCAAAATCACATAATAAGCATGTGCCATCTTTGAGTTTTCTCCTTTTCATTACACTTGATTCAACATCACTAGTGATTTGATTAGGTTTATGATGTCTTCTCACATATGTTTCTAACACATGTAGCTTTCTTGTTGGTTCTTCTTTAGGTTCATCCAAAAAAGTAATCTTTGGCTCATTTCCTCTTTGTTGTTCTTGTTCTGGTTTAGGTTCTAAATTCTCAACATTCACTGTCTAATGGTTGACATTTCTTGTCTGTGACTTGACATCTTAAGTTTGTTTCTCTACACCCACTCTTTTTTGTTTGACAATTTGCATTTGAATTCCATCATTTGTTGTCTGATGGGAACTTGCAACTTGACTTGTCTATTCATTTTGAGTGTTGGGGGCAACATCATTGACATAGATGAATGTACTATAGTATTCAAGTTCCACATTACATGAAGCATCACCTTTTTCTATAAATTTGTCAACTCTCACATTTGCACTTTTTATAGCTTTGTTGGTGTTTAGAATTTAAATTCTTATAAGCTTTAATTTTGTGGAATAACATTGGAATATGCCTTCATCACTCTTTGCATAAAGTTTTCCATTCCTCTTATCTTTCACTATATAGCATCTACTTCAAAATATTTTGAAATATTTAACATTAGGAGCATAACCATGCCATATTTCAAAAGGTTTAGCTTGTGTACCTTCCTTGACTTGAACTCTATTCAAGGTATAAAAAGCAATATTGACTACTTCTCCTCAATATTTCTATGATACACCTTTCTCCATCATTACCGTTCTTACATAGTCCATTATCAATTTTTTCCTTCTTTCAACTATCAAATTCTGAGGAGGGGTCCTTGGTGCTAACATCTTTCTTTTAATTCCTTTGTCATTGTAGAATGTATTAAAATCATATGAAATGAATTCACCACCTCTATTAGATCTAAAACACTCCATACTCTTCCTTGTTTCTTTTTTAGCTCTAGCTAAATACCACTTGAATAATTGAAAAGCATCATATTTAATTTTTAAAAAACATCACAATCATCATTCTAGAGTAATCATCCACAAATAGAATATAATATTGATCTCCAAAATAACTTTTTAGACCAATGGGTCCACATAGGTCAATATGAACCAATTCCAAAATATCATTAGCAATATATGTCTTACTGTTAAAACTAGACTTGTTCATCTTTCCTAATTGACACTATTTACACATAGCATTCCTAGGCTTCTTCAGTTTAGGAAATCCTCTCACTTTCTTCATCTTACTGATATTCACCAAATTATCAAAATTCACATGACATAATCTTTTTTTTCATAACCAAACATCTTTTTGTTGTGCAAACATACATGTTTCCCATGATAGGTCTAAATAGAATAAGTTAGCTCTTGTATTCTCACCAATTCCAATTAGATTACCATCACTATCATGTATCTTGTCCTTTCTATCATGAAATTTACCTTTACAGCCTAATTTGTTCAGCTATGGAGCACTCAAAAAAATATAGTTAAGTCCTTCAACCTAGTAAAAATTTTCACATTTTATCTTATTAGTCAGTTGAATAGTGCCTTTACCTTTTATAACGCATGGAATATCATTTCCAAATTTGACACATCCACCATTGTACAGACCAATATCTTTAAATTTTTCTCTATCACCAATCATATGATTGGAACATCCACTATCAATTATCCATATATCACTTTTTTTCACATAAGAAATTAATGCAATTTTCTCATCTTCATCAGACTCTTCTTTCATTATAGTATAGACAACTTCTTCATCATTACTCTTCGATTCATTATTGGCTTTTTTCTTTAAAAATATAACAAGATTTCTTACCTTTTTCATCCTTAATTCCTATGTAACATTTTTCATCTCTTCTTCCTTTGTACTTGTTGTCCTTCTTTTCATCCTTCTCTTCTATATTAGGACATCTAGCAAAAATATGACAAACTTTGTTGCTTGAGAAAAAAAAAGATACATAATTTACCTCTTCCTCTTCAAAACCTTTTTGTAATGAGGTCTTTAAGTTCATCAATCTCATCATTAGAACTTTCACTTTCACTCTTCACATGCTTTCTTTTCTTTTTACTAAGAATCTATTGTGACTTGAAAGTAGATTCAATGGTAGTAGGTGTGTAGTTATCAAAATTAGACATCTCAAAAGTAGTAAGTCTACCAACTACACCTTATAAGGTCAAATTTTTAACTAGTGTGAATCTCATTTCCTGAATTGCAAAGACTATAATGGCATAGATAGTGAGTAGAGTCCTCAATACCCTTCTTATCACTATTTCATCTTCAATTATTCCATTTTATCCTCAAATAGGATTAACAAATTCTTTAACTCTTGTGTAGTATTGTACTATGTTCTCACCTTCCATCATTCTCATATCATCAAATTTACCTCTCATATTTCTAGTTTGGTTCTTACTACATTATCATCGCCACCATATATGGTCTTCAATTTGTCCTACATCTTCTTTGCAATATTACAATCCTTTTGATGTAGGAGCATCTAGTGGTGTAAGGGAAATCTAGTATCACCCAAAAATATGCTTAGTATCAGTTGTATATGCTATATTAGTATGTTAGAAACACTAAATTAAGAAATCAAAAGCATTTAAAAACTAAAATACCATAACATAAATGAGAGACTAAAGAGGAAACTCCAATTGGAAATATGAGCCAAATGAATGGACTCTCCCAATAGGATTTAGCTCTTTGCTTGGTAGATGAGTCTAAGGATTGGGATGTATGCTCAAGATGATCAAACTATGCTTCAATGGTGGGGATGAGTAAATGGCAAATTGGTAGCTTTGTGAGCTCTCAATTTGGCATTATAAGGGTATGGTTGATGGCTTTTGGTTCTCAAACTAGCATTATAACTTTGGCTTAAAGGTTGTGATCAAATGGCTTGGGAGGGGATTCAATTTATAGGCTAAGGGCTTGAGGGATGGAGGGTTAAGATGGAAGGAAAGGAAAAAGCTTAAGGAGAGCTAGGATGCACTCAAAGGGAAGCACATGGAGTGTGCTTGTTTAGCACCAATCAAGGAGTGACACATGTCATAGGGTGAGTGGATGGAGGAAAGGGGAAGGATGAGTCAACAAAGGAGGCTCAAGGGATAATATCTTCATAAAGACCCTTCATTATGGCTTGTAAGAGCTTGTAAGAGTCTTTATTGCCTTTGTAAGAGCATTTATTGTTGGCTGGTTGGGATATTTTGGAGGGAGTTGAGATTGTTGACTTTGCTTGGCTTAGGAAAGTCTTAAGCTTGCTTAGAGAATGTGACAAGTTTAGGAGGTGGATTAGGCTTGGTTTTAGGATTAGATTAGGGATGTTACAGATTTTCAAGTGGATGGCATTCATGAGGGTGGGTGAGTTAGTAGCTAAGCTTGGTTAGTATGGGTGGATGGGGTGGATTAGGCTAAAAAGAGGAGTTTAGGAATAGGTTAGGGGTTATTAGATTTGAGGATTTTATTTATCAAATAGATTTATTTAATAAATGGGGATTTTCGAATTAGATAGAAGAATAGGATTAATTCATAAATAATAGGTTATTTGATTTATCAATTAGGACTATAGATGATTAATTAGATTAATCAGCTAGGGGATGGCAAAGGATTAATTAAATAGGAATTTAATTAATGATGCCTTTAGAGATAACTAAATAGGATTACCAAAGCGGTGTAATCAAATTTAGGTGTCTAATTACTATTTAAAATATTTTTATTTCTAGATACTCATTTGGGTCAACTAAAGATTCCAACTCTCATAGTTCCACTATTGGTTTTTTGGGTTAGATTTTTTGAGCACTTTGAGATACATGTCAATGTAGAAAATGGGTTATTTGTAATTGAACCATAATTATGATGAGTTAGAGGGTGTAAGTTGGAGGGATGATTATATTTGTAATTTAAAACACTCTAGAAAAAAAAATTAGGTCAAAAGGCATTACAAAAGTTATTACAATTTTAAGTTTCCTATAGACCTCCTAAGAGTACTCTCAAGTCAAATTTGAGGCATTAAATGACCTTGTACAGGCCCAAAAATGGGGGGAAAATGAAGCTCATCCATAGGGATATAGAGCACTTCAAGAGATTTTTAGAAATGTAAATGGTTTGTCAATCAGACTCGTAGATCAAAAGTTATGCCTCCCACAAGTTAGACTACCATTTTTGGATTCCTCTAATTTTACACCGACTTCTAACATGATTTTTAGAACCTTTTGTTTTTGCTGTGGATTCCAAATGGAATATTATAGAATGTATTCCTAACCCTAAACCTAATTGAGGTTTAGCTAAGAATATTTCTAGGATTTTAAAGGTTGTTCTTGGTGGAATTTCAGAGAAGGTATGGTGAGGAGGATTTTTCTCAAGGATCTGACCATTGTAAGCCCATAAGGCATTTATTTGGGTCTGTTTACATGTACTAAATGTAGCAACATATTTTACTAATAAAAATATTCCCCTTTTCCCCCATTGCATTCATTTTTGTTGTGGTTTGTGTCTTCATCAAGTGGTATTAGTGCAGGTTTTTCTGAGTTTATAGGCAGAGCATCGATTGTGACATAGTTTGCACTAGGACTATGTGGTTGTGGGTTTGAGACAAGAAGATGCCTCCATAAAGGGAGCATGGTGCAAGGTCTGAAGTTACTACTCCTAAGGTTAGAGTCCTCTAGAGACAAGTCCAAGCATTGTAGGAGGAGATGAATGTTGCCGCAGGTGATGAAAGTGAGGAAGAAAATGGAGAAGAAAGAAATAGTAGACCAAAAGGCGAAGGAGATAGAGAAGTCCTAAACTAGGTAGAGGAGAGGCTTTTTAGGGCCATTGATAAGCTTGGAAAAAGACCTAAAATAATGTGGATATGTTTTTGAAAAGTCTAAACCCAAATGAGTTGATCAACTAGATCAATGAACTAGAGGAATATTTTGAGTATGAGGATATCAGGGACCTAGATAGGGTTAAGTTTGCAAAGGCAAAAATGAAAGGTCATGTCAAAATCTAGTGGTAAGAGGTTCAACTAGAAAGAAATAGAAGAGGAATGGAGAAAATCATAAGATGGGATGTCATGGTGGACAAACTAAAAAGTAGATCATTCCTATTGATTATGAGCTTGATTTGTTCAAGAAAATACAAGGGTTAAAGAAAGCAAGAAAATATGTCTAGGAATATATAGAGGAATTTCACCAAGTTCTTATTAGGGTAGGGAATGTAGAAGCAAACAAGGAGAAGGTTTCCTATTACCTTAGTGGGTTAAGACCTAGAATTCAGGAGGAGTTAAGTTTGGTTAGAATGACTAGCATTGAAGAGGCATACCAGTTAGTGCTATGAGTTGAGGAGAAGCTAAAAAAAAGTTTTAATGGAAGGAAAAGATAGTATGGTCAAGGAGGAAGGGGTAGTGGTAGGTCATTTGGAGGGAAAAATGAGAACCAGAGGAAAAATGAAGATGTGGGTACTACCCAAAACTAGAGGAACGAGGGTTTTGACCGCTTCCATGATCAAAACTTTGGAGATTAGAGAGGAAGAGGTAGAGTTCATAGAGAAGGTTTCAGAAGAGGAGGCTTCTGTGGTACTTGTTTTTATTGAAATGAAGAAGGTCATTGTACCTTTGAATTCCCTCAATACCAAGGAAGGACATATAGGATAGCTAATGGATAGGGAAGGGCTGCTCATGTGGATGAGGTTTTATAGTCATCACATTTATAGGATGTAGAAAGAGGAGACGTTCTAGTAAATGAAAGGGTTTTAGTAAGTAGAGAGATTGAACCTAGATAAAGAAGCTTTTTTTTTCATACCAGGTGCAAGTATGAGGGTAAATATTTTGATGTGATTGTTTATGGTGGAAGCACTAACAACTTGGTGTCAGAAGAGACGATTTCAAAGCTAAAGCTCAAGAGGGAGAAACACCCCCAACCCTATAAAATTTCTTGAGTGAAGGATGATAATAAGGTTTTGGTTTATGAACAATGTCTAGTAAAGTTCAAGATTGGGAATTACCATGATGAGGTTCTCTGTGACATTATTCCAATGGATATCAGCCATTTATTGTTGGGAAGGTCATGGTAGTTTGATATGCATGTTTTACATGATGATCATGCAAATACATACTCTCTAACAAAGGATGGAGTTTTCCACAAATTAAATCCCTTGATAAAGGAAGGTGAAAATGCATGCAGCAGTGCTAGGGTATGTCTTGTTGATTGAAAAAAATTTATAGATGGCATGAAACATCAATGTATGTGTTATGCTTTGATTCCTAGAAAAGATAGGGAAGGAAGTAGTGAAATTCCAGTTGAAGTTCCTGGCCTATTAAGTGAGTATGGAGATGTCATCTCTAATAATGTTTCAGAAGGGTTTCCACTAGTAAGGAAAATCAATCATCAAATAGATTTAATCCTTGGAGCTAGTTTTCCTAACAAGGCTGCTCATAGGATGACTACTACTAAAACTAAGGAGCTAAATAGACAAGTTCAAGAGCTATTGAGGAAAGGTTTGATTTGGCACAGCCTGAGTCCATGTATAGTACCTATAGTGCTAGCATCAAAGAAGGATGGAGAGTGGAGAATGTGTAAAGGCTCTCAGGCTATAAATAGAATAACCATCAAGTATCAGTTCCCTTTTGCCAAGAATGGATGATCTTATGGACTGTTTGAGTGCAGCTCAATACTTCACAAAGATAGATCTCAAGAGTGGATATCATGAGATATAGATATGAGTAGGGAGATGTTTGGAAGACTGCATTCAAGACTAAGGAGGGTCTATATGAGTGGTTAGTCATGTCCTTTGGATTGACCAACACACCAAGCACCTTCATGCAGCTTATAAATGAGGTACTAAAGAAATTCTTGGGAAGTTTTATTATTGTCTATCTAGATAATATTTTAATTTTTAGAAAGTCTTTGGATGAACAATTATTGCACATTTGTAGTATCCTTCAAAGGTTAACGAAAGATCAATTGTTAAC
The DNA here is from genome assembly GCA_028749045.1 of Cupressus sempervirens. NCBI lineage: Eukaryota > Viridiplantae > Streptophyta > Pinopsida > Cupressales > Cupressaceae > Cupressus > Cupressus sempervirens. The sequence goes on from CM053786.1 coordinate 815,333,791, forward strand.
TAATTTGAAGAAGTGTATCTTCGTCAAAAAGGAGTTACTCTATTTGGGGTTTGTTGTATCAATTGAGGGTCTCAAAATAAATCTAGAGAAGCTAACAACCATCCTAGAATGGCATACTTTAAGGTCTACTATTGAGGTGAGGTCATTCCATGGTCTGGTTAGTTTTTATAGGAGGTTCATTAGAAATTTCAGCCACATATGTGCAACCCTGACTAAAACAATAAGGGGGGATAGAAGAGAGTTCAAGTGGACTATAAGAGCTCTAAGGAGTATTGAATTGTTGAAAAATAAGGTGAAAAAGCAACCTATGTTGGCACTTCTTGGTTTCAATAAAGTGTTCTAGGTGGATTGTGATGCTAGTGGTAGTGTTATTGGGTCTATATTGATCCAAGAAGGTAAGCCTATTGCCTATTTTAGTGAAAAGTTGAATGATGCAAAGAAGAAGTACTTTGTTTCTGATCAGGAGTTCTATGCAATAGTTCAAACCTTAAAGAAATGGAGGCATTATTTATTGCAAAAAGAATTTGTCTTCTATACTAATAATCAGGAATTGCAATACCTAAATATACAAGGTAAATTGAATCAGAGACATTTGAAATGGCTAGAGTTCATGCAAAGTTATATATTTGTGTTGCAACATAGAAGTGGAAGGTCTAATAGGGTAGTAAATGCATTGAGAAGGAGACAGTTGTTGCTAATAGTAGTGCAGGTTGAAGTGGTTGGCTCTGATGAACTCAAGAATTTGTACCCTGATTATCCTAATTATGTTGAAGCATGGAAGGCTTGTAAAGAACCTGTTACTCTAAACAAGACCATGTGGCTAGATTATTTGATTCAGGATGGTATGTTGTTCAAGGATAGTTGATTATGTATTCCAAGGAGTTCTATGAGGGAGAACTTGATCAAGAAGAAACACAGTGGAAGAATGGTAGGACATTTTGGTTAGGATAAGACTATTGCCATTATTAGAGAACATTATTTTTGGGCTCAATTGTCATAGGGTGTGAAGAAATTTGTGCATAATTGTTTAACAATATTAGACTTTATCAGCCATTACTTGTTCCATTGAAGCCTTGGGAGGACATAAGTATGGATTTTGTTCTTGGATTTGCAAGGACACAAAGGGGTAATGACTCAGTATTTGTGGTGGTCGATAGGTTCCCCAAGATGGCTCATTTCATTTCATGCCACAAGACTCATGATGTAGTACATATTGTAGATTTGTTTTTCAGAGAAGTGGTGAAACTACATGGTCTCCCAAAGAGCATTATTTCTAATAGAGATACTAAATTTGTGGGGTATTTTTGGAGAACTTTTTGAAAGAAGTTGAGGATAGAATTGAAGTTTAGTTCTACACATCATTTGTAGACTAACGAACAAATAGAAGTGGTGAATAGAAGTTTGGGCAATTTGTTGAGGTGTTCAGTGGGAGATAAGCCCAAGGGATGAGATTTTATTCTACCACAAGAAAAATTTGCCTACAATAATTCTATAAACAAGAGTGCTAGTAGATCACCATTCTAAATTGTGTATGGGAATAGTCCAAGGACTGCACTAGAGATGAGAAAGATGGAGCAAGGGGAGAGGACTAGTGCTAAGGTAGATAATTTGCTAAACATGTCAAGAATCTACATGAGGAGGTACATGCACATATTACCAAGATGAACCAATAGTATAAGGCTAGGGCAGATCAAAAGAGGGGACATGAAGATTCTAAGTAGGGGATTTGGTTATTGTATACTTGAGGAAGGAACACTTTCTAGTGTGTACCTATAACAAACTAAAGATGAAGAAATTTGGTCCCTATAGAATTTTGAAGAAACATGACTTAAGAAATGTATATGAGGTGGAGTTGCCAAAAGGGATTCACATTTCTCCTATCCTCAATATTTCAAACTTAACAAAACATCATGATGATGGTGTAGATGAGGGGTTGATGCCGAAGCCATGTCCAATTCCCACTTTGGTGAAGGAAGAGATTGAAGACATTCTGGATAGTCATATTGGGCAGAGTGCTAGAAATAGGTAGTATGAAGAATACCTAGAGAAGTGAAAAGGATACCCAATAGAAGACTCAACTTGGATATCTGTAATGGAGGTTACCCATTTGGGTTTTCCTCTACCAACTATAAAGTGACAAGGTCACTTTTCAATCTACCTTGGGTGTCTCATGCAAGAGCATCTAGTAGTGTAAGGGAAATCCTTTACTACCTATAAATATGCTTAGTATTAGTTTCTATTTAAAATGTTTTTATTTTTGGATACCCATTTGGGTCAAATAAAGATTCCAACTCTCATAATTCCACTATTTGTTTTTTGGGTTAGAGTTTTTGAGCACCTTGGGATACTTGTCAATGTAGAAAATGGGTTATTTTTTAATTGAGCCATAATTATAATGAGTTAGAGGGTGTAAGTTGGAGGGATGAATATATTTGTAATTTAAAACATTTCAAAAAAAAGAATTAGGTCTAAAGGCTTTATAGTTTGAAAGTTATTGTAGTTTTAAGTTTCTTGGAGAACTCCTAAGAGTGCTTCTAAGTTAGATTTGAGGCATTAAATGACCTTGTACAGGCCCAAAAAATGGGGACAAAAAATATTTTCCATAGGGCTATAGAGCGCTTCAAGAGCTTTCCAGAAATGTAAATGGTTTGTTAATTGAAGTCCCAGATCAAAATTTATGCCTCTCGAAAGTTGGACTACCATTTCTGGATTCTTCTAATTTTACACCAGCTTCTAAGATGATTTCTAGAACCTTTTGCTTTGGCAGTGGATTCCAAATGGCATATTCTAGAATCTATTCCTAACCCTAAACCTAATTGGGTTTATTTAAGAACATTTCTAGCATTGTAAAGGCAGTTCTTGGTGGAGTTTGAGAGAAGGTACTGTGAGGAGGATTTTTCTCTAGGATCTAACCATTGTAAGCCCATATGGAATGTATTTGGGTCTATTTACATGTACTGAATGTAGTAACATATTTTACTAATAATAATATTCCCCTTTTCTCCTATTTCATTCATTCTAGATGTGGTTTGTGCCTTCATCACTTTTAGGTCATCAAAATCAACATAGCTTAGGGCTGAGGCAATGTTCAAACTTTCTTGGTTGTGATCTAACTTTTATCTCAATTCTTCAGTAGTTAGAGGAGTAATTTTTGCCTGTACATATTCATTGCTTAGAAAATTGATAACAATATCACTAATACTAGATATGTGCAACTTCATTAGGGTTTTCCATGCAAGAAGGTTCTCCTTATTCAGCTTGGGTACATTTCTCTTGTTTGTCATCATCTTTAGCTTTAAGTACCTTCAAACTTTTTTGAAGCACTAAGTTCTAATATCAATTTTTAGAAATTTTTAGTCTATGCTATTTTTATAGTGGATACCAATCAACAATAGGATAAGAAGGATAAGAAGAATAACAATGTTGGTCAAGTTCTATATATGCCACTTGAAAAATTAAATATCAAACACATTGTTATTCTTCTTATCCTTCTTATCGTATTGTTGATTGGTATCCACTATGAAAATATAGTAGACTTAACTTGTGTTGCATAATGAAAACATCATCATAGTTTGAAACTAGGATTTTATGTGGAAACTCAATTTGGGAAAAAGCACTGACAACATGTCACTCTTTTTCACTCTTTTGAAGTGAGCTCTATGTTAAAGGTTATAATACACACTATTAAATGTGACCTGGTTAGAGGATTTTATCACCCTATTAGGTGTGGCCTTTTAAGAGCACTTTGATGATTCCATTTAGAATGTCACCTAGTTAAAGGATTTACACAAATTGTTAAGTCTTCAAATGCCTATTAGGTCAACCAATATTAAAATGATTTCAATACAAACCTTTTATAATGATAAGAAATAAAATAGTAGGTTTTGATTTTTATGATTACAACTCACTTTTGTTGGTTCAAGTCTCTATTCGGTCCTTATGCTAGTTCATTGATAAGTCTTTCACTATCATCTCTGATCTTCATCTTTCTGGAAACCATTCAAGTGATCAATCCACTCTTCATCAACACTTAAGCCTTATTCTCAAATTCACTTATCAACAACAACATCACATCTACAATCTTTATTCTTTTAAATTCGCATCCAACCACTTGTGTGTATGTGATCAACTTTGCTCCGTATGATTTTTTTTACATACAAACATGCACACACATAGTCTAGGGATGGATTGAGCAACAAATGTTTAGTTTTGTATTACCTTAAATAGGCAATTTGTATTTTACCATTTTCTACATACATCATAGATCTTAGGGTTTACAACCAAATTTAACTTGATTCAATGTATTTGTACATATTCTTGATTATCCTCTAGAAACTTCTCTAGAATCCTTTGGTTAGGTATTTACCTAATCATCGACTTGAATTTAATGCCCCAACTCATCAATATTATCTTCAACATGTTTTAAATCTCCCAAGAAATAAATTAAATCGGCTTGATCTTACAATTTCTTTGGACTTGATCTTTTACTATCACTTGGCAATTATTGAATTCTGACACTTGGTCGATACTAAAATACTCAGTCATTATTTAAGCTTTTAGGCTCATAATCAACTAACTTTTCTTGGTCAATGCTAATCCTTGATCAACACTATATTTTCTTGGCAATAATTATGGCTTAGTTGATACTAGCATTACTTGGCACTCCTTATTATTTTCCTGTTTTGCTCAGCTAGGCTTAGCTTCCTTTGCATAAGAAATGAATTTTCTTTATCAAAGTCTATCTAATCAAATGTCTATTGTAGCTCATTTTCATAACTTCAACCTTTCCTCTAGGTGCTATATTTATGAGTAACTCTCAAATCCTCTTCATCAATCAAATATATATGATAATTATATTAGGTAGCAATATGTCCCATCCATATATTTGACATCAATGAAAAAACATCAATTGTTCCAATTCTAAGTTTCGAACAAGCTTATTCTTCTTACTGGTAGTAAACCATCAATTATTTGTTTTGTAAAAATCTCCTAGTAGTCATTCAACAAGTTTACAATTTATGTTGGTGTAGAAAAAGATTTTAGTGTGCAAAGAACATTAACATTAAAGCAAACATTCACAAACTAAAACTATATTCACATATGAGATTAGACAAAGGAAACAATTAAGGAATGCAAACCCAAAAAAGGAAACACTCCATGCTTCCTTGATTTTGTAGATGTGTCCTTTGATGTGGATGTATGCTCAAGATGCTCAAAGTCGCTTCAATGGTGGAGATGGATAATAGAAAATTGGTAGCTTTGTGAACTCTCAATTTGGCATTATAAGGGTATGGGTATGGCTTTTGGCTCTCAAAAGGTCATGGTAACTTTAGCTCCAAGATTGTGATTGAAATGGCTTGGGATGGGATTCAATCTATAGGCCAAGGGGTAGAGGGATGGAGGGCTTAGATGCAAGGATGGGGAGATGGTTAAGGAGGGCTAAGATGCACTCAAAGGGGAGCACATGGATTGTGCTTGTTTAGCACCAATGGGAAGGTGACACTTGTCACAAGGAGGATGAGTGTGAGAGGGTAGGGTAAAGGGTTGGTTAAAGGCATGATGAGTGGGGTTGAGTATGTAAGAGGGATGTAAGAGGAATGAGTGTGGAAGAGGGAAGAGTGTGGAAGATGGATGTAAGAGTCATGAGTGGGCTTGTAAGAGTCTTTTATGGTTTGTAAGAGAACTCATGACTTGGTGGTTGGGATTTTTGAGGGGAGACTCTGATTTGGTTTAGGAAAGTCTTAAACTTGTTTAGGGAATGTGACAACATTAGGGAGTGGATTAGGCTTGGGTTTAGGATTAGATTAGGAATGTTAGAGATGTGCAAGTGGATGGCATTAATGAGGGTGGGTGAGTTAGTGGCTAAGCTTGGTTAGTATGGGTGGATGGGGTGGATTAGGCCAAATGGAGGATTAGGGATAGGTTAGGGGTTTTTGGATTTGAAGATTTTATTTATCAAATAGATTTATTTAATAAGTGAGGATTTTTGGAATTAGATAGAAGAATAGGATTTAATTGATAAATGATAGGTTATTTGATTTATCAATTAGGACTATAGATGATTAATTAAATTAATCAACTAGGAATGGAAAAGGATTAATTAAATAATAATTTAATTAATGATGCCTTTAGAGATAACTAAATAGGATTACTAAAGCGGTGTAATCAAATTTAGGTGTCTACAGTTGGTACTCAACTTAAACTATCAATTTGTGTTGCTTGGCCCATATGTGTTGCTTGGTCATTACTATACTTTGTCTCTCAGCCATCTCTACCATAGCTACACCCTCTAGATATTATAGAAAATAAAACTTAGTTCTTTTTCATTTTCCAAATTTCTTTCCACTAATCATGCAAATTCTCACAATCGTGCAATTTATCTTATTAGGAAGATCAATCAAAGGAATCAATGTATCCATAACTTTATTCATCCAAATAGTATACTGATTCAATATCCCATAATACACAACATTTTTATCATATTTCCAAGGTATACCCAATATAATATGATAACAATTCATAGGCATGATATCACAAACAACTTGATTAGAGTTATATCCAATCTTTAATTTCACAACACATTGATCACTTACCAATATCTTATGCTCAACCCTAAACTTTGAAACATGATAAGGTTTAGGATGTTTCATTCTCTATAACAAAAACTTTGTAACCAACTCATCTAATGGTAAATTTGTTGAACTTCCACTATTAATGATAACCTAGCAGCATTTTCCAACTATCATACATCTAGTCTCAAAGAGACTTCTATTATGAAAAATTTATTTGTCCTCATTTTTCTCATTGGAAAAAGTCCTTCTCACCACCAAATTATCTCCAGCCTCAGAATCACCCTAGGGGTGCATATGTTTACCTTGTATCCTCACATTTCTACTACCACTTTCATTCTCACTAGAGTATCTAGACTCAAAGTATCTATTCCCTTCTTTGCCACATCTGAAATAGTTACCATGAAAACCTCCTCTAGAATAAGAATTACCTCTTTCTTGGTAAGAATTATTGATAATAGATTGTTGAAGAAGGAGATTTTTAAAGAGGAAGATTGTATGTTTCAATCATTATTTTTTCATTGATGTTAAACTTGCTATTTCACGGTAAGACAATTTCTTATATGATTTAAGTACTATCACTTATTTGATTAATGAAGACAATTTGATCAAAAGATGTAACAATAGCACCAAGAGGAAAGGTTGAGCTATGATTATTTAAATAAGTAAAAGAATTAGTTAGGATAGTGATAACATGATGTATTCATAATCTACTTAAGGTTACAAAGGCTAGTTACACTAAGAAAGTTTAGATGAATAAGTTACACAAAGTTTGTCTTCCAAGCTTGATGGAGTGTATAGTAGGTGCCAAGAAAAGTTAGTGCAACCCAAGCAGAAAATTAGTTGGAGTTGAGTAAAAGTCTATTCTAGTGTATGCCAAGAGAAATAGTGGATGCCAAGTAAAGTTTAGTTGATGCCAAGCACAAGTAAATTTTAGTTTGTACTGAGAAATCTCATAGAAGATGTCGAGCAATGCAGTATGTTTCGTGCATCATAAGCTAGATAATGCTAAGTTGCTACATTATTTTAAAGATAAGGAATTTGATGATTATGAGCTAACAAATTTTTTTTCTTAGATTATGTGAACCAGGTGGAAGATAAGATTGATTAGCTAGTGGCACAAAATTCAACTTAAACTATTTTTTAGGAAAATTCAAAGAGGATTGAAGGAGAAGTTTCTAGAAGAGATATAGAATATGGGGTAGACTCATTATATCATACCTAATCCATCCCAACCCTAAATAGGATGATGGAGAATGAGAAACAAAAGATCTTAATTCGTATTTATGGTAATGGCTAGTCATGAAGCAAGGTTTTCATGTGCGAGAACCTAAGGAAGACAAGAAGTCAAGGGTTTTGCTTCATCAAGTAACCTAAGAGAAGAGTCTGCATTGGCATGTTAAGAAAGAAGGCTTAAGGATATGAATTCTTGAAAGGTGAACTAGATATTAGAGCTTAAGAGTATGAAGGCCAAGCAAAATGGAGGACTAGAACAAAGATCTATAATCAACAAATGGAGTTGTAAGTTGTTATTAGATCAAGCCTTACTATTACTCTCTAATAATTGTATCAGTCTAGGGTAAATCCTTTGGATTAAGGCTGATCTAATAGTCATTTGTAAATCCTTTAACCAAGTAAAATTTTAAGTGAATGATCTAAAGTCCTCTAACAAGCCTCACTCCTAATAGGGTGATTGAAATCCTTTAACAGGGTCACATTTAATAGTGTGTATTGTAACCTTTAATATGGTTGGCTTTTCACATGGCATCACTTTAGAAGAGTGAAAAAGGGTAGCATGTTACTAGTAGTTTTTCTCAAACTAGGTTTCCATATAAATCATTGTGTCAAATGTGTTGATGAATCTATCATGTTTCATGTTTACATTTCTACAAGTTGATTTGACAGTAACCTATGACTTTTAAGTGATTGCATAATCTTATGGATGCATGCATGATGATATATGTTTTATGGGTTCAATAAGCTATGAAATGTTCTATTTATACATCTAGACCTTGGATAACTAATTAATCCTTCCTTGTAGTTATTCTAAAGTATTCCAATAATTGGTATCAGAGCCATCTACTTAAGAGGACTAGTTTGAAGGTACTAGAAGCACAAAGATCGAGATGTCAAAAAGAGAAGTACCCAAGTTTAATAGAGATAAATTTCCTACATGGAAAATTTTGATGAAGCTACACCTGGGAGGAATTGGAGATTATGCACAATCTACCATTACTACAGAGCATGTTAATCTTGTTGGAGCCCCGACTGCTGAAGATATGAAAAAAAAGAAAGAACATAACTAGGCAATGTTTGAGATTTCCTCTACCCTAAGCTATGCCAAATTTGATGATATCAAAGGTCTTGATAGTGCAAAGAAAATGTGGGATGCCTTGACAACCATCTATGGAGGAGATGCAGATGTTCTAAGAGACAAAGTTGAAAATCTTAGAGATAAGTTTGATGATATGAGAATGGAGGAAAGTAAAAATATTGCTCAATATATCTCATGGATAAAAGAAGTTGGTAATGCAATAAGAGGAGCTTATGGTAATATAGATGATGAGACTATACTGAGCAAATTTCTAAGGACATTATTTCTTGTATATGCTATTAGAGTTTATGCAATTCAAGAATTGAGATGTATACTAGGGAATAATCTATCACTTGAAGGTCTAGTAGGTAGACTCATTGTCATGTCAATTTTGATAATCTGGTCAGTATCAGTAACATGAGAAAAGTTAGAGATTTACCCAAGTTGAAGAAGCCTAATAATGTAATGTGAAAACAATGTCAATTAGGAAAAATGACAAATTCAAGTTTTAAAAGTAAAAAGTTATACCTCTAAAGGAATACTAGAGATTGATCATAATGACTTGTGCGGACCAATTAATGTGCAAAGCTACAAAGGAGATAAGTATATTATGTTACTTGTTGATGACTATTCTAGAATGATGACAATAATATTTTTGAAACAAAAATTTGATGCTTTCCAAATGTTTAAGTGGCATTTAACAAGAGTTGAGAAGGAAATAGGTAAACATCTAAAGTGTTTGAGATCTAAAAAAGAAGGATAATTCATATCAAATGAGTTTCAGATGTTTTGTAATGACAAAGGAATCAAAAGATAGAAATATGCCCCTAGAACACCTCCACAAAATGGAATAGTTGGATGGAGGAACAAGTATGTAATGGACTATGCTAGAACACTCATGATGGAGCGAAATGTTGCTTTAAAATACTAGAGAGAAGCTATAAGTACAATTATCTATGCCTTGAACCATGTACAAGTCAAGAAAAGTACTCATTCAACACCTTTTAAACTATGGTATGGATACTCACCCAATGTGAAATATTTTAAGGTATTTGGAACAAAGTGTTACATTCTTAAAGACTTCAAAAATGATAAATTAGATGCAAAAGTTGAAGAAGGTATATTCTTAGGATATTCCACAAGTAAAGCTTATAAGTGCTTAAATACTAACATTAAAAAAGTTGTGGAAAGTGCAAATGTAAATTTTGATGAGTATACAAAAGTATATGAGGTTGAACCTATGAAAGAAATAGATGAATATAAATCATTTTTATACATTTTTGAAGGAATGTCTTCTGAAGAAGATGCTATAAATCAAGTTACAAATAAATAGCAAGTTTCAGTGACTATCGCGTCACATACTATGAATGCAAAGTTGCATTCAAGAACTAACCTGCATTCAGATGCTAAGTTATAGAATAAAATTAAAGCATATTCTAATTCTAAGATCAGTTTACATGAAAGAGACGTTGAGCTACCTAACAAAGATGTACATAGTGACTCTAAAGTTGAAAGACAAAATGAAGAAACTAGAGCTAAACCAAGATTGTCCATATAGTCAAAAGACATCATCTTGCTACACAAATTATTGGAGATAAAGATGCAAGATAAATGACACGAAAAAAAATTGAAAAATGATACATGTTTACTAAGCATGAAGGAACCCAATTTAGTGAGAGATGCTTTAGAAGATGTAGACTAGAGTAAAGCCATGGAAGAAAAGATTAAATAAATTGAGAAAAATAAAACATGGACTCTAGTTCCTAGACCAGAAGAAAAAAAATGTGATTGTCCCACCAAGTCAATATTCAGAAACAAGTTAGATGAAAATGGTGAAGTCACAAGGAATAAGGCAAGATTGGTCTACAAAGGATATGTGAACCACCTCACAATAGGTGTTCCATAGTCATGCACTAGGCCTGGCTTAGGAATAATCTATTCAAGCTAAGGACTACTTTTCCCCTACCATGAGGTGCATTTAGATTGTCAACCTAGGGACATATACTTGGAATGGTCAGCACAGTGTGTACACTAGGTACCTTGATGAGTCATTATGCTTGTGCTGCAAGAAAGTAAAAATGCAAAGGAAGGAAACTACACTACTGCTGTCGAAAGGAAACTACTGAATCTATGAATGTTGAAAACAAAATGACAAGATAACAGAGATTCCATCTTGACTCATCCATTACACTGTTCTCGCAGATGCTGCAGGAACATTCATGAAGTGTGATGCTACAAGAAGGAATTAACTAGCTATGTCTTATTTAAAATACTACTAATGCTAGTAAAATGAATCTATTCTATTCTAATCTAATCCACCTTCCAAGTGGGGCCCCTTGGTTGGCTTCTCTAATCTACCAACGCAAGATAGAAACTAAAGAGAACTAATTCATTTTATTAATCATTCATTACATAATTCACAATTGTAAAACACAACTGCAACAAACTGTGAATCAGTTTTTTCTTCTTACTCGATAAAACTTATCAAAACCAAAAACTGAAAACTAAAAAAAACTTCACACACAGGAGTCGATCCCGACATATATAGGGAATCTACTCTTTATTACATAACAAAAAGGTAACTATCCTAAGTTAAGTCTGTAGCAGAGAATATAGGAGAACAACTGAAAGCGGAAAGGAAGGATAATGAAATTGAGGAGGGAGCAATGAAGTCATGGCATCCGCTTGTTACAACGTAAATCTAGAGAAGGTAATGGCTCGTAAAAACTCCTCCTTATTCACTGCCATGTTTGTTGGAGTGGTTATAACTTCCTTTTTGTGGTTGTTCCTTGATACTCGTTTCTCCTTGAATGCTGTCGTCAACCAACTTCTGGATTCTTTCACTCATCCTTTAATCCTTATCATCAGGTTAGTTATGATATAAAACATGTTTGCAAATAAACATCCATCAAACTAAATTCAAGCATAAGAACACACATTTGGATATTTATATGAAATAATGCATATTAGATATAATTTAGGCAAAGGATGGCATAGCTTTTCTACCCCATAAATGATCAAAGGTTTATCAAACATAAGCTTATAAGTGTTAAAACAAGGATGAACAAAGTATCATAAAGTATCTTAAACATAACAAAATAGAAGCATTTTTTAGACTCATCATCTGCCCCCTGCTAAACTAATGCTTTCCCTCAAGCATTACGCTTCTTTGTCAAAGATCTGAGCTCCCCAACTTCTGTCTTTCCCTTTCTACTGCTCTTGAAGGTGTAATACAATCCTTTGGTCCTTTCCCATACTTCTTGCCTATGGTCTTCCTACAACTTATCAAGTTTGTCAACATCAATATCATACAGGGGCCATAAAAGCATTGGAGGTTGCATGGTTCAAGGACACCATAGCTCTTGCCTTAGTTTCTTTCCTAGTTCTAAATATTTTGGAACTCTATATAATGTTGCTTCCAAATTAATAGAACTGTGTGGCTCTGATTTCTTGAGAGAATCAGGTAACCATGCCCGTCTACTTCTTACTCTGGTCATAGCACTTTGGAATGCAAAGTAGGGAAAGTTTTCATATTTAACATATACTTTGGCTCTAGCAGCAAATACCTTCTTTCTAATGTCTGGATTACTCTTCCCATAGGTTAATGTGAACCAGTCTCAAAGCATTTCTTCTGGTTGTTTACTTTCGGCCCTCAAGGGTAAAGGTTTTGTTCTCTCCTCATCTCTATAATTAACCAGTTGTCTGTCATAATTTGCCTCATTAGACATCCATGACATTAAAGATTTTAGATGCACATATCCTATATAGAGCAAAGGATTCCACTTAGTTCCTGTAGGAATGAAAAAATTATGAATATACAACACACACACACAATAGATTTTGTTGCCATGGTGGTAAGGTTTGATACAGCCCATAAAACTCTTTTGCGGTTTTGAATTCTGCATTTACATTTTTGAGGGTTAACATCAACTGAAACAAAAGATATTATTCTTCCAAAAAAAAAGCATATACTTGAGGAGGTGGTCTACAAGCAAAGCTTGATCAGCTAATTTAAGTGCATGTTCCATGTGTTGTTTCTGTCTTTCTAGTTGTTCTTTCAATTCTTCAATCTCCTCATTTTGTGATGTTACGATCTTGCTCATTATTTTCTTCTCCTCTTTCCATAGTACCTCAGCAAATAAATGCTGTCCATATAATTGGAAAAGGAGTTTTTGCAAGGTGACGACATTGTTATCCTTTTCATAATCCTTTTTCTTTTTCCATTCCCGCCATAGATGTTCCACCAAACTATTGATCCATGTTGACTTATAAGGGACTAAGGTAGTATTCGAATCATGACTTTCAAGAACTACTTCATTCTCATGGCTTGAAACACTTGGTAAATCCATTAAGGTTTCATTAATTTCTTACTCACATGCTACAAGAGGACTACCAGAAGTTTTTGTCATCCCAATGTGAAGGGGAGAATGGTCAGAAATTATCTGCACAAGAGACTCTGGAGCAAGTGCTTTAGGCAATATAGGATTTTTAAAAATCTGCCGTCTCATTCTAGGGCTTCTCCGCAAAGGAGTCTCTTCTTGCACTATTTTCTTTTTCCTACTTCTCTATTTCGGTATCACTTCTATAGGATTAGTTGCTGCAGGAACCTTCTTTTTTTTCTTCTGTTGCTGAATTGCAGGACTAGGTTTTTGTTGAGCAACGATTTCTTCTGGTGACTTTTGTTTCCTTTTAGCTTGACTAGTAGTGGGTTTAGGGATGTCCTATTTAGGTGAAGGCACATTCACTTGAGTGGAAGAAATTTTTGGTTCAATCCCTTGTGCATTTTCTATTTCAGCTCCCTCAATATTTTGTTCTATAGGCTCACTACTGGAAACTATGTTTTCCTCACCCTGCTATTCACTAGGGTCAACTTGGGGTTGTAGGTTTTTAAATTTCACAAAGTCATCCCATGTCAAATGGGACACGTCCCTAAGAGACCTTTCTATTAACAACTTAATCAAAGCATGGTGAGTGATAGAATTATCTTTCCCTTTTTGAGTCTCTTCTGCACTAATACAGAGCATATTATACAAAAAATTTGGGAGATTCACAGAAATATTGTGCCTTATACAACTAAGAAACTTAAAATGGTGTGCATATAAGTGATAGAATCTGCCTTCACAAGTAAAATACCTAATGACATGCATTGCTAGGTCAGGGTATGGAGGCAGCAAAGACAATCTCTTGCACCCCTACTTTGTAACATCCAATGGAGGGTCATGTGGGGTAGTGAACTTGGCCCTTGTTGACCTAGCGTCATGCGAGCTCGGATAATGCTCTCCAACAGGAGGTAACCCTATTACTTCTGCAATTCGTTCTTCTATTGCAATTACTGTCAAACCCCACATAGAAGCTTCACCTTCATCAAATTTCCTAGTGAATTCTACAGTTGCTTCTTCATCATATGCTAATAAATTCGAACAATAACCTAACCACCTGCATGCATTGAATCTTCTTACTAATTCTACATCAGAGAGCAACAAAATGTGCTCGATTGTCTCTTTTCTCTGTAAACCTTCTCCCATTTCTTGATACTTTTGCTACTCTGATTCCCTCTCCCTTTTTGAATGCAAACTTCAAAACTTTGCATTATTTCTCAAACGCTTCACCGCTTCTTTTTGGGAACATTAATTGCCATAATCAATTGTTATGTGCCATAATTAAAATTTAGGTAAAAGTAAATCATGAATTTGCATGGAAATTGTCTGAAAACATGGTTCAAATGCCAAAATTTTAAAAAATAGGTCACATCATGGCTTATCTTAGCATGAAAATTTTGGCATGAACAAAGAATAATTCATTCAGAAAGTGGGAGTACAACACTTGACATGGCATATTTATGGCAAAAAGTTCTCATTAATAAAGGGTAATGCCAAGATTTTTGAAAATCATCACAGTTAATCAGGCATGTCATTGGATAGTATGACACTCCCCTGCCCCCTGCTAATTTTATGACAAGTGTCCTCACGTGTCAGACTAGTATGGGTTAGGGACTAGAATACGTCGTAATTATAAAGACTATGCAATATTAGATATAATTAACAAAATCTGCAAACTTATAAATGAATAATAGTTTGAAAATGTTTATACTTGCCAAGTGGATTGTCATGTGCTCCAAAGAAAGGTGGCGGAAATAATGTAAATGGCAGCATCCATTAGCATGTACAAATTTGATTGAAAATATAAAAACGTAAGTATGTAGAAAGTGAGTGGATGGAAGATTAAGAAATGGAGTGAGGTGGGTGGATGGAAGATTAAGATATGAATGGAAAGAAATATCATGAAAAGAAAATGGACTTTATGTGAACATAAAGTTATTATTATGGACATGCAAATTAGAATTAATGTTGAAGAAGAGCAGGTGGAAGGTTTTCACCTTCGGCTGCAGGAAGAGATACTTGAGTGGTTGTTGGATCCGGTTGTTCAAAATATTGCATGAACTCATCTTTTGTTTGAGGCTATTTGTAAAGTTTAAGTCGATGACCGTTGATCAGCATTTTGAAAGGAAGATCATCAATTCTGGTTAGTTGAACTGTTCCATTGTCAAAGACATGGATGATTTTATATGGTCCTAACCATCGCGTTTGCAGCTTCCTTGGCATATCCTTGAAGCAAGAATCATACAATAATGCCTAGTCACCAACTTTGAACTGTTTGTTGAGGATATGAGAATCATGCCAATATTTTTTCTATTTTTGCACCAGTTTAGTATCTTCTAAAGTGGTCTTGCGCATTTCATCCAAAGAATTAAGATGCAGGAGACGTTCTCTTTGTGCTACAGGAAGATCAATATATAAGGTCAAGGTTGTTCTTAAAGTCTTGTGTTCAAATTTAATTGGAAGCATTGCCACTTTCCCATACAAAAGCTCAAATGGTGTGAATCCGGTAGTGGTTTTCCAAGTTATTCTATAAGCCCAAACAACTTCTTGTAATTGACTGGTCCAATCTCGATGATGCAAATGGACTATTTTAGTTAGAATATTTTCTAGCTCACGGTTGGTAACTTTTGCTTGTCCATTGGCTTGTGGATGATAAGGATTGGATTTGCAATGCCTGATGTTATACTGTTTCATCAATTCTAAAATTAGGTTAGAAGTAAACTATGTGCCTGGATCAGTAAGTAATTCTTTATGAACTCCATAACGTGTAAAAATCTCTTCATACAAGAATTCGACAACTTTTGCATCACAGGCATGTTTCATAACCTTAACCTCAACCCATTTGGTTAGGTAGTCAGTACAAACCAGAATATAAGACTTTCCATTAGATGGAGGATCAATAGGACCAATAAAGTCCATTCCCCATTTGTCAAATGGTGTTAACACCATTTGAGGGTTCAAAGGCATTTCATCTGTTTTGGTTGGGCGACCCATTCTTTGGCATTGGTCACACTTCCTTGTATAATTGATTGCATCTTTATGAAGGGTAGGCCAATAGTAACTAGTGGCTAAGATTTTGAAAGCTGTTCTTTTGGCTGCAAAATGTCCTCCGTAGGGCTCATTATGACATGCATGCAAAATATCATATGTCTTATCTTCTCTTACACATCTGCACATAACTTGATCAGGTCCAGTATAGAATAGAAAATTGTCTATCCATGAGAAATGGAAGCTTTCTTTCCTTATAAGAAAAATGTGATGGTGTCTTATTAGTTACAATGTAGTTAGCAATATCTGCATACCATGGAACTTTAACAGCAATATGAAACAAATGTTCATCTAGAAATGCATCATCTACCAGAGTAGTGTTAGTATCATGATGATTGATTCTTGACAAATAATCAGCTATGACATTTGTTTTTCTAGACTTATCTACTATGGTTATGTCAAATTCTTGTAACAAGAGTAACCATCTTGCTAACCTACCAGTTATAGCAAGTTTGTTCATGAGATACTTGATTGTTGCATGATCAGTATGAACATAGATAGGATAACCTGTGATGTAATGCCAAAATTTATTTAGAGCATAGACTACTGCTAACAATTCTTTTTCAGTCACTATGTAATTCAGTTCTGGACCATGAAGACTCTTACTAATATAATAAATGGCATTCTCAAGATTTGAGTGTTTCTATGCTAAAACTACTCCTATGGCATAATCAGAAGCATCTATATATATATGTGAAAAGGTAGGTTCCAATCAGGGCCTTGTAAAATTGGGGTTGTGGTCAAAATTTGCTTAAGCTGTAGGAAAGCTTTATCACACTCAGGTGTCCATTCAAATTCAACTTCTTTTGTAAGCAACTTATACAAGGGACTGGCTATTTTACTGAAATCTTTTATAAAATGCTTGTAATATACAGCATGTCCCAAAAAAGATCTGACATCTTTTAATTTAGTGGGTATGGGTAATGTTTGAATTACCTCAATTTTAGCTGGGACTACTTGTATACCTGCAGTAGATATGAAATGACCGAGTACCACACCCTCTTGCATGAGCATGAAACACTTTTCACTATTTAGTGCCAAATTATGTTCTTGACATCTTACCAAAACTTTTTCAAGATTTATCATTACTTCTTCAAAAGTAACTCCAAATATTGTAAAGTCATCCATATAGATTTCCATACAATCATGTGATATATCAGCAAAACTACTAATTACAGCCCGTTGAAATGTTGCAGGAGCGTTACAAAGACCAAATGGTAAAATAGAGTATGCAAAAGTACCCCATGGATAGGTAAATGTAGTTTTATCTTGGTCTTCAAGAGCAATACTGATTTGATTATAGCCACTGTATCCATCTAAAAAGGAGAAGTACTTTTTTCCAGCTAGTGTATCCAAAACTTGATCTATGAGGGGTAAAGGAAAATGATCCTTTTTAGTAGCCTTATTCAACTCCCTATAATCTACACAAATTCTCCATTTTCCTCCTTTCTGAGGTACTATAACCAGCGGTGATACCCATTTACTATCAGATATAGGATAGATAAAGCCAGCATCAAGTAGTTTCTAAAATTCTGTTTTGACTATTTCTCTGAGGCTTGGATTTATCCTCCTTTGAGGTTGACGAAGTGGTAGACAACCTTCATTAATATATATCTTATGGGTACACAGTGTAGGGATTAATCCTTTCATATCATCATAATCCCAAGAAAAAGTCTTCTCATGCTTCTAAAGCAATTATTTTAATTGTTCCATCTGTATGGACGTCAATTTGGGGTTAACATGCAGTTTATGGCCTTTACTCAGTGCAATAGGAATAGTGGATTCTACCATAGCAGTTTCAGAGATTGGGCTTCCTTCTACTTCACAGGGAAGTAATGAACAAATATTTTCATGTTCCTTAAGTAAAGTACAACTTGTATCACACTCCTCATATGTAATCAATTCTAATACAGATCTTTCAGACACATCTTTTCCTACCACATAGGTGTTGGTAAGGATGCTCTGGATTACTGAATCTTCTTCTTGCAACTTTATAAAAGATTTCCTATGTAACATCATAAGTTGTACTATGGAATTTATCTCTTCTTCTTCATCTCCTAAATCTAGCCAAAAAGATGTACTCAAATCTGGTAATGGTTGTGCAGGAGGATATAGATCAAATTGCTTGGTTGCTTGGCCATTTGATATGGTCATATTCCCTAATCTGCAATTTATGTTTACATCAGTTGTGGCCAACCATGGTCTACCTAGAATGATAGGATAGCCAGATAGGTTTACTTTAGGGGACAAAATCATGAAATCCACAGGATATTCTAGGGAATCTAACGTCACAACATTATTTTCTATCATTCCATTAGGAGTGACAGTGGAACTATCTACAAGCTGCAGAATAGTTGGTGTGGGCCTTAATCCTTCTATTTGTAACTTCTTCATGGTTTCTTTAGTCATCACATTTATAGTAGCTCCCAAATCTATTAAGGCATTTTTAACAAATTGACCATTGATGCTAACACTTACTACTGGACTCCCGGGGTCAGAATATTTTGGTGTAATCAGTCTGCCTAACATGATATTAGCTAAATGTCCAACGACATGAACTGTGATAGGATCCTTCTTCTTCCTTCTAGGTTTCTTTAGACAAGCTTCCCTTATAGCTTTTCCATAAGCAAGAATGTCCTTAATAGCTTGAAACAAGGGTATTCGGACATGCATATTCTTCAACTTGTTAACAATGTCAAAGGGTTGTTCCTTTCTTTTTTCCTTTTGTATTAGTTGGTCTGGAAAGGAGGCTCTACTGCTAGTTGGTCTAGTATTGGTATGGTAACATTAGTTGGGTCAACAGGTTCATCAACCAAAGGTTTTGATGCTGCAGGAGAGTCTGATACTTTAGTTATAAGAGGTGGCCTTGGTGTTGGTAAGGTCATTCCAGATCTCAAATGTATATCTGCGACATCTAGGGCATAAATAGGGTACTACTGGGTATTAGTACTATACATGGGCTGCTATGGTTTTCTATTTGGATTTGGTTGAGGCTGTGCAGGTATCTATGTTTGCTTTTGAGGTCCACTATTTGCAGGTGGTGGCATTAAAGCAAGTTGTTGAGCTGGAGGGGGTAATTGTGGAACACTAGTATTTTGGTTAGGCCATTGTTGAGATCCCTTCCATTGGTTTAGAGATTGCCAATTCCCTTGGTTTGGAGATTGCAAATTCCCTTGGGGTGGTTACCATTGGTTCTGCTGGTTCTAGGGCCATTGGTTATTCTGCTAGTTAGGCCAAGGTTGTTGGAAATTTTGAGACCATTGAGACTGTTGTGGGTTATTTTGCCTAGCATTATTCCAATTGGGTTGGTTTTGTGGAGGACCTTGGGTATTGCGGTTTTTCCATTGATTACCATATAAATTTGAATTTTTCAAGGGGTCTTGAGGCATACCTTGACGTTGAGCCCATGGTCGGCATTGAGCAACAAAGAATACTTGCTCATCATCCCCATCTATCTTTACATATTTAGTTGGAAGATGCTGGTTCTCCATGCTTGCAACCAATTTACAGTGGCAATCTTTCTTTTGCTTTCGACAATGAGGACAATACTCAACTAGTTATAACTCAACCTCTGCTTGCTTCTTCTTTGCAGTCATTGTATCCAACTATGTAGTGACATCATTACTGATGTCTTGTTTTAAATCTGACAACAAATTGGGTATTTCAAGTTTTGAAATGCCTTGACTAATTCCTTTTGTAACCGTAGAACGGGGTCCTTGACCTTTTTTCATGGTTGACCTTGAGTAGTTCTGACATATCTTTTTGAGGTCATCCCATTGAGCTTGATATACATCTCCATCGGCCATCAAGTCCAATGCTTCCAAATAGTCTTCATTCACTCCTCTTAGAAAGACTAGTTTTTGGGAATCTTCAGACAATGTGTGCTGAGGATTCTTTTGTAGTGTATATAAAAATTAAGAAACATAGTCTTCTAATGTATCTTTCTCCTTCTGTGATATCCTAAAGATATCATCTGCTCTTGTACTAGATGCTTTGCAATATTCTTTATATTTTTTCAAAAACAAGGCTTGCATTTCATCCCAATTTATAGCTACATTGGCTCCTAAGCCCATGAACCATCATAAAGTTGATTCTTTCAATGTGGTTGGAAATAATTTAAGCTTATGGGCATCAGTGTTGTAGTCAAAACTATGAAAAAGGATGTCGAACTCAAACAAGAAGGTAAATAGGGTCTTTAGTTGCAAGGCCATTGAACTTCGGAAGAGTAATGGGAGGTATATTCTTGAGATTGGCATTGGTTATGAGACTTGGAAGTGGAAATGGGAAAGTGGGTTGTGCCATGATTGGTGGAACTGGATTATAAGGTTGCTGCTAAAAAGGAAGGTTATGCATTGGGTGATTAACAACTAGTGGATTTGAGGTAATGTTATCAAGAAAACTGGTCAATATTTCAGTGAAGGGCTGGATACCAGATATATCTAGGGATTTAGCTCTTGATGATGATACTGTGAGGAAAATAGGACTTGCGTCTTCAAAGGGAAACTCGACTTCTTCTTCAACTTCTTCATTCAAATTAATAGATCCCTGTGGAAGAAATCTGTCATATTCATCTCGTCGTCTTCCTCTTCAATGCATGCAACTAAAATTTTCACACTGGTAAAAAGAACTTAATCTAAAAATTATGACTCAAAAATGCTCCTATCTTGACACCATCCCTAGCAACGGCGCCAAAAATGAACTGCCTCACAATAGGTGTTCCATAGTCATGCACTAGGCCTGGCTTAGGAATAATCTATTCAAGCTAATGACTACTTTTCCCCTACCATGAGGTGCATTTAGATTGTCAACCCAGGGGCATATACTTGAAATGGTTAGGTACCTTGATGAGTCATTATGCTTGTGCTGCAGGAAAGTAAAAATGCAAAGGAAGGAAAATACACTACTACTGTAGAAAGGAAACTACACTACTGCTGTAGAAAGGAAACTACTGAATCTATGAATGTTGAAAACACAATGACAAGATAACAGAGATTCCATCTTCACTCATCCATTAGATTGTTCTCACAGATGCTATAGGAACGTTCATGAAGTGTGATGCTATAGGAAGGAATTAACTAGCTATGTCTTATTTAAAATACTGCTAATGCTAGTAAAATGAATCTATTCTATTCTAATCTAATCCACCTTCTGAGTGGGCCCCCTTGGTTGGCTTCTATAATCTACCAATGCAGGATAGAAACTAAAGAGAACTAATTCATTTTATTAATCAGTCATTACATAATTTAGAATTGTAAAACACAACTGCAACAAACTGTGAATCAGTGTTTTCTTCCTACTCGATAAAACATATCAAAACCAAAAACTAAAAACTAAAAAAAACTTCACACACAAGAGTCAATCCTGACATATATAGGGAATCTACTCTTTATTACATAACAGAAAAGTAACTATCCTAAGTTAAGGCCGCAAGAGAGAATATAGGAGAACAATTGAAAGCGAAAAGGAAGGATAATGGAATTGAGGAGGGAGCAATGAAGTCATGGCATCCACTTGTTACAACATAAATGCAAAGAAGGTAATGGCTCGTAAAAACTCCTCCTTATTCATTGCCATGTTTCCTGGAGTGGTTATAACTTCCTTTTCATAGTTGTTCCTTGATGCTGGTTTCTCCTTGAATGCTGTTGGCAACCAACTTCTGGATTCTTCCACTCATCCTTTAATCCTTATCATTAGGTTAGTTATGATATAAAACATGTTTGCAAATAAATATCCATCAAACTAAATTCAAGCATAAGAATGCACATTTGGATATTTATATGAAATACTGCATATTAGATATAATTTAGGTAAAGGATGACATAGTTTTTCTACCCCATAAATCATCAAAGGTTTATCAAACATAAGCTTATAAGTGTTAAAACAAGGATGAACAGAGTATCACAAAGTATCTTAAACATAAAAAAATAAAGGCATTTTTTAGACTCATCAATATGCATAAGAAGAAGGAATTAATTATGGAGAGGCATTTGCTCTTGTTGCTAGTTTGAAAAGAGTAAGAACTTTACTTGCTTATTCTACATAAAAATGTTTGAAAGTTTATCAAATGGATGTTAAATCTACATTTCTAAATGGTATATCAGAGGAAGAAGATTACATTGAATAGCAATAAGGTTTTCTTGATGTTAAAAACAAGAACATGAAGTGTAGATTACAAAAAGCTCTATATGGTTTTATAGAAGCATGAAGAGCATGGTATGAGAGACTTCATAATTATCTTGTGAAGATTGGATTTGAAAGGACTGATGATAACAACAATCTGCACATGAAGATAGAAAAAGGAAAAGGTGTTTTGTTATCTAAATTTTTTTTTGATGATATCAGATTTGGTGGTCAAGATTCTTTTATGTAAGACTTTTACAAATGAAATGTAGCAAGAACCTGAGATGTCTATGTTTGGCAAGATCATATTCTTTGTGGGTTTGCAAGTATATCAGATAAAATATGATATATACATGACTCAATCAAAGTATGTCAAAGAAATATTGATTTTTTTTGGATTGGAGGATTCCAAACTAGTAAGTACACCTATGGTGACATGATACAAGTTGCCAAAGAATAATGATTCAACTGAGGTAAATCAAATATTATATAGGTCTATGATTGGAAAATTGTAATATGTAGTACAAAGTAGACCTGATATTTCATTATCTGTAAGGATAGTTGCAAGATTCTTTGTTAATCCCAAGGAGAATCATTTGATGGTCGTAAAAAGAATAATGAGATATCTGAAAGGAACAGAAGATTATGGTCTATACTATAAAAAAAAAGAAAAAATTGAATTAAGAGCCTATACTAATGTTGATTGGGCTGGAAACATTGATGACAAAAAGAGCACTAGTGGAGGAGCATTTTTCTTAGGCAAGAGACTAGTTACATGGACTAGCAAGAAATATAATTGCACTTCACAATCTACTATTGAAGATGAATATGTTGTTACTATTGTAAATTGTACAAACATTGTATAGATCAAATAGCTACTAAAAGGTATGAAGGAAGAGTTCACAAAACTTGTGATACTTTATTGTGCTAATACAAGTGTTATCAATATATCAAAGAATCATGTGATGCACACAAAGACTAAGCACATTGCAATCAAGTATCAATACTTGAGAAAATTATTTCAAGACAAAGAGGTGAAGATGAAATATGTCAACACAAAAGAGAAAATTGTTGATATCTTCACAAAAGCATTACCAAAGGATGCTCATCAGTATCTAAGAGGTAAAATAGGGGTGATACCCCTATCAAAGGCTATCTAAGTAACAAGAGGAGCACCTTGCAACAAAAAAGTTGATGTTCATATGTTACATATTGATGTAGTGGATCTTACTTTAGGAGCTACCTAAAGTAATCAAAGAACTAATCCTTCAAATCAGTCACAAGTAAGGTGATAGAGGGAGAAACTAAAGAAGCCTATATCGGCATGTTAATATGACAAGTCTTTGGCATTGTTGTCAAAGAGGGAGAGATTTATTGATCAGAGGGACAAGATTTACTGATCAGAGGGAGAAATACAAGAATGAATTAAAATTTCTCTTAGAGGGAGACATTTGTTAATCATAAGAACAAAGATACATGAATACTAACATCTACCTTGTAAGAGAGAGAGATACAAGTAGTAATTCAGAGAGAATTATAAGAAAGAGTTTTGTAACCTATTCAGAAGATGGAAGTCACTGATAGAGGGAGATATTTCAATACAAGGAAAAGTAATTATTTTCTTCTTGGTATTTTGTTAGTCTTACTATTTTAACCTAGTTAGTCTAGTTGATTAGCTTAGTTTTCCATCAATGCCAAAGAAGGAGAATGTTGATACTAGATTAAAAAGAGATTGTTGAAGAAGGAGATTGTTAAAGAGGATGATTGTATGTTTCAATCATTTTTTTGCCACTAATGTCAAAATTGTTGTGTTGGTAAGACAACTGCTTATATGATTTAAGTACTATCACTTATTTGATTGATGAAGAGGATTTGATGAAAAGATATAACAATAGAACCTAGAGGAAAGGTTGAGTTATGATTATGTAAAGAAGTACAAGAATCAGTTAAGATAGTGATAACATGATGTATTGATAATCTACTTAAGGTTACAAAGGCTAGTTACACTAAAGAAGTTTAGAAGAATAAGTTATAGAAAGTTTGTCTACCAAGCTTGATCAAGTGGATAGTAGGTGCCAATCAAAGTTCCTGCAAGTCAAGTAGAAAATTAGTTGGAGCCAAGTAAAAGTCTATTCTAGTGTATGTCAAGAAAAATAGTGGATTTCAAGTAAAGTTTAGTTGATGCCAAGCACCAGCAAAATTTAGTTCGTGTCGAGTGATTTATAGAAGATGTCGAGAAATGTAGTGTGTGTTGAGCATCAGAAGCTGGATAATGCTGAGCTACTAAATTATTTTAAAAATCATGAATTTGATGGATCTAAGCTAACAAGTTTTTTTTCTTCAATTATGTGAACTAGGTGGAAGATAAGATTGATGAGCTAGTGGTACAGAATTCAAGGTAAACTATTTTTAGGAAAATTCAAAGAGGATTGAAGGAGAATTTTCTAGAAGAGATATGGTATATGGGGTAGATTCATTGTATCCAACCTAATCCATCATAACCCTAAATTGGATGATAGATACTGAGCGAAAAAAGAAATTTGGGATTCCTATTTATGGGAATAGCTGGTCATGAAGTAAGGTTGTTGTGTGTGAGAACCTCAAGAAGAAAAGAAGTCAAGCATTTTTCTTCATTAAGTGACCTAAGGAAAGAATCTGCATTGGCATGTTAAGCAAGAATGCTTAAGAATAATGCTTGGAAGGTGAACAAGCTATTAGAGATGAAGAGTGTGAAGGACAAGTAGAATGGAGGACTAGAATAGAGATTTTTAATCTACAATTGGAGTTGTAAGTTGTTATCAAATCAAGCCTTACCATTACTCTCTAATAATTTTATCAGTCTAGGTTAAATCCTTTGGATTAAGGTCGACCTAATAGTTGTTTGTAAATCTTTTAATCAAGTAACATTCCAAGTGAATGGTCTAAAGTCCTCTGTCAAGGCTCACTCATAATGGGGTGATTGAAATCCTTTAATAGGGTCATATTTAATAGTTTGTATTGTAACCTTTAACAGGGTTGGCCTTGTATATGCTACTTTAGTATGTTAGAAACACTAAATTAAAACAATCAAAAGTATTTGCATACTAATTTAACATAACTTCATGAGAGACAAAGTGAAGTCCTCAAATGAGAATATGAGCCATGGATAGGCTCTCTCAATGAGGATGATCACTTGATGTAGAGGTGTGTCTAATAGCTAAGATGGCTTGATTATGTATGTATGCTCAAATGCTCAAATGGGCTTCAATGGAAGATTTTTGATAGATTTTGGTGAATGGATTTGATGTAAAAATAGCTTCTCAAAATGGCATTATAGCTTTACTTTCTAGATTGTGTTAAATTAGCTTGGGAGAGGATTCCTTAAATAGGCAAAGGGCTTGAGGGATCAACGGCTAGGATGCAAGGATGGGAAAAAGCTTATGAAAGGTTTAGATTGAATGAGAGGAGAGCACATGGATTGTGCTTCTTTATAGCCAATCAGGGAGTGACACATGTCACAGAGTCATTGGTTAGAGCAAGAGGGGTCAGAAAAAGAGGCTCAAAGCTCATAAAGACCCTCATAATGGCTTGTAAGAGCAATGAATGGACTTGTAAGAGACATTTATGATTTTGTGGGCTTCATAAAATTTTATGGTTGGGATATTTGTGAGAGATTTGAGATATTTTGAATTGGGTTGGATTAAGAAAGTCTTAAGCTTAACTTAGGAATGTGCAAATGATTAAGGCTTGGATTAGGCTTGGGTTAAGATTAGATTAGGCTTGTTAGTGATGGGCAAGTGGATGACAATAAATGAGGGGGAGTGGAGGAGGAAATATTTGTTAACTTTGGCTTGGGTTAGCAAGTCTTAACCCATGTTTAGGAAATGTGACAAGGTTAGGAGGGGGATTATGATTAGGGTCAAAGATAAGGATTAACATCTTCTAGAAGAGTCTAGGCTTTGGATGAGGATGCAATCTTTCTAGAAGAGTCTAGAACTTCTTATGATGAGGATAAATAAGGTTTTTAGGAAATAAATAAAGTTTAATTTATTTCAAGGGTTTGGTTTGAGAAGATATTTATTAAAATATTTTTAATAAACATGAGGATTAATATTTAATCTCAATTAAATATTTTGAGTTGGGATTAGGGGTAGGAAATGATGGGATTAGCCTTTAAACAAAATTAAAGAAGGATTAGAAGATTTTGGAAGACGTTAGTGGTCTTAAGGAAATTGGCCAAGTTTTGGGAAAAAAATAAATAAATTATTTATTTTGAGATTTTTGGTCAATTTATTAACTAAATAATTAATAAAAAAGGAAATAATGTTTAAATAAGATTTAAACATTTTTGGGAGGGATTCTTTAATTAAATATTTTTAGTTAAGATAAAGGGATTTAATGGCATAAAAATAAATAAATTAATTAAATAATTAATAAATGATGATGTCATCAGGGACTTTTTTCAAAAAATAAAAATATTTTATTTTTTAAAAGATTTTGAGGTGTCTACATTTTGCCCCTCTTTGATGTGATGCCACAAGTGGCATGGCATCAAAGGTAACAAAATAAGATGCCCAAGGCTAGAGCAGAAGAGGAGAGAATGGACTGCAAGATGCCCCCTCAAGAAGGTAGTGGGGAGAGAAAGTGAGGCTCGACGATTTCTATAAAAGTACAAGAATCTTGGTGGGTGGGAGGATGAAGAGTGGCTTAAGAGAAGAGATTTAGTTAGCTCAAACTCTCACTATGGGAGAATGATAAAGGGGAAAATCAGAGGCACAAGAGGAAACAAGCTTAAGACTTTAGGGAAGGTGGAGGATGAAGGAGCAGAGCGCCATAAAAAGGAATCCAGGATAAGGGAAGGGATGATGGGATGAGATAAAGCTGAGGCAACAGGATTTCAAAGAGTTAGATTGATGGAAGATGGGTGTCAAATATCCCTAAGACTAGGATTGTGGATCTCAAAAGATGAGGCTTGGTGGATTGATTGGATGGGTGGATCCCTAAGACTAGGATTGTAGATCCCTAAAGCTAAAAGTGAAGATTGATTCAAAGAGATACTGATGCATAAGTTGGGGTAGGAGAGACGGATGCTAGATTTGGATAGGGGATAATGGAGATGAAGGGAATCCATTGAAGCTTCTTGAGTGGGGGGATACTTCAAAGAGAAGTACCACCATGTAGTTGAGCACTAGATTTGCTATAGAATTGTTGGTTAATTGCCAAGGTTACCAAGAACATCAAGGCCATGTCACCATCCATCTAGAGGACTGATAAATTGACTCAAAACAAAAATGCAAGGATTTCTCCAGCATCACACATAAATCTCGGAAGAATCAGAGTGGAACCGACACTGGGTAACCCACAAGAAAAAAAGAAAAACAAACAAAAGACTTGATCAAGACCTTGTGTCCAGATTGCCCCATTCATAATATACCATGATATGGAAGATCGTGGCAACCTTGAGGAGGGAACAAAAAGATTTTTTGGAAAAGATACTTCAAGACCCAAAATGGAAGATTCTGAATCAAAAGAAAGTGAAAATCCAAAAGAGAACTGTTTGCCAACGAGATGGGCGGGACGAGGTACTAACGGACCAAGATCAGACATGAAGAAATCTATATCCTACAAGGATCTATCAGAGAGCACCTAAGCTAATGGATTTTGGATGAGTGATGCATCTGACAAGCTAAACTAAGAAGGATGACACTTTGGTGAGAAGAGATCTAGCTAAAGGATGCATTGGGATAGCTAACCAAGGGTTGTACAATGTGTGCAAGATGCAAATCAAGGACATGAAAGCTGGATAGATACAATGGTACTAAGCTAAAGAGGATGTACAAGCTAACATACCCAGATATGTTATAAATGTACAAGGTTGTTCATGTTTTGGTTTTTGTGAGATGGAAATTTTTGTGAAGGGTGGGATGTCTATAATAGTTGATAGGCGGATAGGTAGATGGTTTGCGAAAAGCTTAAGTGAAAATGAGGTTCTTTGTCTACATGTGATAGGATACAAGCTAGGGTACAAGCTTTGGACAAGATTTGGATATACAAGCTATGATACAAGAGATGATACAAGCTTTGGTACAAGATTTACAAGCTGAGGTACAAGATTTACAAGCTTCATTGGATGTTGGATATTTGGTTGGAACACCAAGGGAACAAGCAGGTGTTTTATGGAATGGTGAGTGGATGGATGAGGGATAGGATAGTGATAGATAATGGATTAGTCTTAGTACACAAGGTGCCTGAATTACCAAGTTTTCACTAAGGTATCTATCCAAGGCACTTGAATTGCCAAGTTTTCACCATTGGATGCTTATTTCTCTTTACTATTTTGATTTTGTATTTTTCAAAAGCTAGGTATACCAAGGATCTTCAAGCATTGAACTTCTTGAAATGAATGATGTTAGTGAGATCATTCAAGAGTTCTACTTCTGGTGTACATAGCTGATAGGCTCTGGAGCCAAAGGAAGCAGTGACAACATAAGGACCAAGCCATATAGGTTCAAACTTGCCTTTCTTTTCTCGATCGGCTTGGACTTTCATATTTTCTTTGATGACCATATCGCTCGACAGAAAGTGTCGTGGGAGCACCTTCTTGTTAAAATTCCTTTTAAGATGATTTTGATAGACTGTGAGATGATCATAGGCTTGTTGTCACTTCTTATCTAAGAGATCTAGCTGGGTGAGCCAAGCTATTCTGTATTCTTCATCTGATATTTGCCCTTGCAAAGATATGCACAAGGAGGGAAGTTCAACCTCTATGGGTAGTACTACTTCAACACCATAGACTAAGGAGTATGGAGTTGTGCTTATGGATGTAAGGAAGGAAGTTTGATAGGCCCATAGGGCTAGATTTATTTGTAGGTGCAAATCACAGCCAGAATCATTGACAACTTTCTTTAGGATTTTGAGGAGGGTTTTGTTAGTTGCCTCTGCCTGGCCGTTACCTTATGGGAAATATGGGCTAGAAAAGTGGTAATGGATGCGGAGGAAAGTGCATAATTTTTCCATGTTGACATTTTCAAAGTAACCTCCATGATCAGTGAAGATGGTGGACGGGATGCTGAAGCGGCAAATAATGTGGTACAAGATGAACTTGGAGACCTAAACTCCTATAGCTGAGACTAGGGGGACTGCTTCCACCCACTTAGTGAAATAGTCTGTAGCTATTATTACTCATTTATGTCAATCAGATGAGAGAGGTGTGATAGTTCCAACTAGATCAAGGCCCCAACAATCAAAAGGCCAAGGTGGTGCAATAGGCTGTAGATCCTGTGCTGGAGTGTGCACAAGATTTGCATGTTGCTGACATGGGAGACACTTTTTGACAAAGTCATAGGAGTCTTCTTCAATTGTAGGCCAATAGTAGCCTGCTCTATGGATTTATCATGCGAGGACAATACCACTCGTGTGGGCACCACAAAGTCCAGAGTGTACTTCTTTTAATGCCATCATGGCTTTATTTTATCTAAACATCGAGAGAGAGTATTGTGATAACCCTAACGATATAGGGTATTGGCTATGATAACATAGCGGGATGATTTTTGGATGAGGTTTTGGCATTGGGTACGTGTGAGGTGAGGGGAGATGATACCATCTTTAGGGTAAGCATGAATCTCATGGTACCAAGGGGATTGGGGACCAACCAAGATACAAACACAGTTTTAGTCATCATTTGCATAGGTAGGTGTGAGGAGCTGCTCGACTAAAAACTCATACTGTGTAGCCGCTTGGGGAATTTCCAAGAGTGAGCCGATAGTAGCCATAGTGTCTACTACTTTGTTCTACATTCGAGGCACTTGTGTAAACTGAAGCTTTGTAAAATGTTGGGTTAGCTGATCAACTAGCTTTTTGTAGGGTAATAGCTTTTCATCTTTGGTTTGATATTCATTTAGGGCTTGCTTGATGATGAGCTAAGAATCGCCAAAGATTTGTAACTCAGTGATGTTCCATTATGTAACTATCTTTAATCTTGCTATGAGAGCCTCATATTTAGCTATATCATTGGTGCTAGGGAATTGTAGCTTGAAGGCTTTTGGAATGTAATCTTCTTGAGGTGTGACCAACAATATTCCTACCCCTAATCCATGAGATGTGTATGAGACATCAAAATAAAGTTTCCATGGGGGTTGTTCTTCAATTAGACAGATATGCTCATTTTGAAATTCTGTTATCAGAGGATATGTATCTACTAGAGGCGCATCAACTAGGTGATCTTCTATAGCTTTCCCTTTGATTGCCTTTCTGTTGACATATTGGATGTCAAATTCGCTAAGGAGCATAGCCCATTTGGCCAAACAGCTTGTAAGTGCTGTTTTGGAGAGCATATACTTGAGAGGGTCGATCTTGGAGACTAGTTGGATAGTATGACTTAGCATGTAGTGGTGAAGCTTTTGAGTTGAGAAAACAACTACACAACAAGCTTTTTCCATAGGAGTGTAATTGAGTTCATAACCAAATAGGGTTTGACTGATATAGTAGATGGCTCTTTCTCTGTCGTAGTTATTGTGTTGTGCTAGAAGTGCCTCAAGAGAAGTAGGCATTGCTGATATGTACAAGATCAAGGGATGACTAGGAACTAGTGGAACCAAGATAGGGGGATTGGCGAGATACTGCTTGAGATGATTGAAGTTGTGTTGACATAAAGGATCCCACTTGAAGTTTTCATCCTTCTTTAGTAAGTATGCAAATGGAGTACACTTATCTGCAAGCTAGGAGATGAAGCATCGAATGGATTGAAGCTTTCCCTAAAGAGTGCAAAGCTGTTGTAGTGTCTAGGGAGGAGGCATGTCTAAGATAGCCTTGACCTTCTTGGGGTCGATCTCTATACCTTGTTTAGAAACTATAAAGCCTAGAAGCTTTCTAGATGTGACCCCAAAGACACACTTCTTGGGATTCAGCATGAGATGATATGTGGCTAACCTATCAAAGACTTTCTCTAGGTCAACAAAATGATCCATGAAGGTATGAGATTTGACCAAGCTATCATCCACATAATCCTCCAAAATGCTACGGATAAGATTGTGGAAAATGGCTGTCATAGCTCTTTGATAGGTAGCCCCAGCATTCTTTAGGCAAAAAGGCATCATGTTGTAGCAAAAGGTTCCCCAAGGGGTAGTGAATGTTGTCATATGCTGATGCTCTTCTACAATCTTGATTTGATTATACCCAAAAAATCCATCCATGAGGGACAAAATTTCATGTCCAGCTATAAGGTCTACAATCATATATATGTTGGGTAAGGGAAAATCATCTTTTGGACAAGCTTGTTAAGATCTCTAAAATTAGTGCAGATTCTGATGTCACCAGAAGGCTTAGTGATGGGGACCATATTGGAGATCCACTCTAAATAGTCAATAGGTCAGATAACCTTAGCAGCTAAATTCTTTCTAATTCATCTTTGACTAGTAATGCCACCTTGGGGTGCATTTTTCTAAGCTTTTGTCTGATGGGCCTGATCTTTGGATTGACCGCAAGATGATGAACTACAAGCTTTGGATCAAGTCCTAGCATGTCCTGATATGACCATGCAAATCAGCCAATGTTCTCTCTTAAGACCTCAAAGAGGAGATCAGCTTGGTCTTGCAATAGGGATGCAGCAATGTGAACAAGTCTAGGGATCTCTAAAGAACTGATGTTGACTTCTCTAGTATCCTCAATTAGAATAGAAGACACCTCTTGTCAATTATCTTGAGGAGGAAATGCTAAATCCTCATGTTCTGCTTGTGCCTCTGGATTTTCTCGCTGAGGGGCTCTCTTCACTGCCTGAGCTAGTCTCGAGTTCGCCTTAGTTCCAATTTTGGGTGTATCAGAACTAGGTTGGGGATTTTCTCCAAAATACACCTTGGGATCTAGCTTATAGATATAGGCAGAATTTGGCTTTGTTTTCTTGTGAGGAGTTTCAACTCCCATGAATCTCAGAAGCACTTCCTCTGATGTGAACTCATCAATGTGTATGATGCTTGGTTGGTCCCAATCTATGAGTTGTGGATGGGCGAGTGGTAGGTCAATGAAATAGATGGATAGTTCTTGGAGAACAAAGTCTCCAAGGAAGATTTGGTCTAGGATATCATCGTAGGCTCTCTTTTCAACTTCCTTAGGAATGTCTTCAATTTCAAAAAGGTCATAGTGAATGTTCAAAAAAGCATGGACGTCCGTATTGGCGCCCTCAGTTGTGGGTATGCCTAAGCCAAGACTTGACTTTGTTTCCCACTTATGTGCTTCGATGGGGCACTGCATGCCTCTTTCCTCTAGTCCTAGACCACCACCTTGATAGTTCCATTTATCAATGATGAGCTTATGTTCTTGGGGATACTTCTGGCTAAAGTGATCAAGGTGTGCTTGATTTCTTGGAGGTGCATCCTTATGTAACCAATTGTTGATATCTGGAGTGAGCTCCTCATGAAGAGGGATTTTCGAGGATACAAAGGTTGTTGGGCCAAACTTTTTGTATCAAGGAGGTTGAATCTCCTTAGCTTTGTGATATGTTAGTCATCCATGGGCATGTGGATCAAGTGGGAGCGCCCTGATAGCAAATGCATCTGACAGACTATACTCTCCACAACCTTTGTTATTGATCTTCACGGCAGATAGGGTGGAGGCGAGGATGGTTTCTGGGTCATTACAAGTGTGGGATGAGCTGGTGATAGCTATGCCGATATCAATTCTAGGGAAATGGTTTGCATATGAAGCTTCAACTACATTGCAGTAAGCAAAGGGTTCTAGATCGACATGGATGGTTACCTCAGTGCCCTGATGCAGAAATTTGATGCACTGATGGTAAGTGGATGGAATGCATTTCATGGCATGAATCCATGGGTGACCAAGAAGGATGTTAAATGGTAGGTTTAGATCAATAAAAAGGTAGAGTGTTTCTTGGATGACTGGCCCAACCTTGATTGGTAGAAAAATAGTTCTTTCTATGGTTCTTTCCAAGTTATCATAAGCTTTGATGGTGATAACCTCACTGATGATATCTACCTCAATATACCTAGCTTGTTTTATGAATTTTAGGGTGCAAGTATTCAAGGCTAATCCATTATCTATCATTACTCTTTTTATGGAAAAATTGGATACCATGATGGCATTGCGAAGCGGAAGGGTGTGATCTAGCTTGACCATGGGTATGTCGGTGGGTTTGAATGATAGGGCACATGAGGAGGATAGGTGTCCAATGAGATTACAAAAATCAGTAGCGTTGATATCCAAAGGGACACAAGATTCTATGAGAGCACTGTCAAGGATGTTTTTGTACATGGGACTGGTGTGGAGAAGGTCTAAAATGGAGATTTGGGTTGGCATGTTCCCGAGGTGTTCCAAGATATTGTATTGGCTTTTGGATGGAGCTGACGATACTGTTGGGGTTGATAGTGTTGATGGGACTGATGGGGCTGCAATGTTCAATCGTGCTCTTTTGGTGGTGACTGCACAATCATTATTTTGGCTTTGGATATTGATAACATTGATAGAAGGCTCCTTTTCAAATATACAACTGATGAGCCTACCATAGTCTATGTAGGATGAAGTGTGGTCATTGTTCTTCCCATGATGTTGGTTTGGCTGGCAGTTGTTGGTGTTGTTGTTGTTAGTTTGGATATTTTCTTTTCCAGGATTTTGGTTGTTGTGAGGAGGAAAAGCATTTTGATAGATCTGTAAGCCTAGATTGGGAGAGGTTTGGGCACCAAGGGTGATTTCTTTCCGATCAATGAGGTCTTGCACATAATCTTTTAGTTTCATGCATCTGAGGGTGGTGTGACCTTTTACTCTATTAAATTTTTAATACTCATTGTCTTTGTACCATGTAGCTTTGGATTGGCCTAGGTCAATTTTTTGGGTAGGAGAAAATTTGATTTGCTTTTCCTTTGTCAATTTCTCAAAATGACATCCAATGGCTCACCAAGGGGTGTATAATTTCTATGTGCAGGTTGGAACTTGGGCTTTAGTCTTGCAGCTACATTGATGGCATTAGCTTGATTGTTAGACCTTTGAATGTTGGGTCCTAGATTGTGGCTTTGATAGCTTTGGTGATTTTACTATTGGTAGTTGATAGCTTGTTGATTTTTTGGTTGATACGGTGGGTTGGGTTGACTTTGGGAAGGACCAAAAATTTTCACATGTCTTGTATCGGTAACCCCATCTATTGCAACGTGCTCATTTTTGTTCCAATACCTAGACTTGTCATTGGAATGTGATTGATTTTGGTTGGCCTCCTTGTAAATCTTGACCACACCATCTTTAACGAGTCCTTTCTCAAGGATCATTCCTTTCTCTTTGGTATCCTTATAGGTCTACAAATAGTTCATGGTCATGTGATGAGCCAAGCTGGGATGGGCATTATCAATAAACATTTTCACCAAATAGCGCTCTGGCAAGGTGCAGGTTATGCGGGTGGTAAGGGTTTGCTATCTTTGCAAGTATTCGGCAAGGCTTTCTCCACCTTTTTTCTTGGTGTGGACAAGATCAACTACTAATAGCTCTATTTCAACAAGATGGGCATATTGGGCTACAAATGCCTCAGACAATTCAGCAAAGTTTTTAATTGTGCCATATGGGATTCTATAAAACAATTCAAGAGCTGGTCCAACCAAGCTTTTGGGAAAGAGGCACAAGAGGAAGACATCATTGTATGCCACTTCTTGGTAGTGCATATAGAATTCTTTGATGTGGGTGACTGGATCTCCTTTTCCTCTGAATTTGTCAAACTTGGGTATCTCAAAATGCTTGGGGAATGGAGTCATAGTAATGGCTCTATCAAATGGATAAGGACATAGAGTCTCAAAATTGAATGTCTTCAGATCATTCCCTTCTTGGATGGCTTTCAGAGCTATCTTCATTTCTTCCCATTTTGAATTGATGGATGATGGCTGGGGTGCCCCCAATGTAGGAGCACTCTGAGGTTGGTATGTACTAGATGGGGCTACTGAATAGGGATGGCTTTGGGGGATTTTCTGATAGGGATTGTACATTGCTTGGGCAACTGAATGGTGGATGATAGGTTGCTGATGTGGAGGTGGCACATATTGATGCATGTGTTACGAGGCTTGTTGTTGATATTGGATTTGAGGTTGGGATTGAGGAACATAAGCTGGCTATGGGATAAATGGATTGCTTTGTGGAGGTAAGGTATAAGATGGTTGTGAAGCTTGGTGGAAGGATTGGGGAGCTTGTGGAACTAGACTTTGGATTTGAGGAGTTTGACCAATATATGTGGGTTGTGCCCCCATTTGGAAAGGTATCTGCATGGCAAAAGAGGCCAAGTATTTGGTGGTTGGTGCTGGTGGATTTCCTCCTAGAAGTGGCATAGAAGAATAGTTGGTAATAGGAAGTAATGGATTAGTTGGTGGTGGGAATTGAAAGCTTGGGAATGGAATTGATGGGGTTTGATAGCTTGGTGGCTGGATTTGAAAGCTTGGTAGAGTGGTGGCAGGAGCTTGGGTCACTTGAGAGCTTGGCAGAACATTGGTAGTAGCTTGTGGGGTTTGATAGCTTTGTGGAGTGAGGGTAGTAGCTTGTGGATTTTTGCTTGATGGCACTGAGCTCCAAGGACCTAGTGGAAATGATGGAATTGTGTTTTGAGCTGAGGTAAACAATCTGGGGGTGATGAAAGGTTGATTACTTTGCCCTGTGGGTGGCATCCCTGTTGTATCTTGCTGAGGTTGGCCAAAGATTGTAGCACTAATTTGGGAGATGGGTGGATTTGGAAGACTGGGTTGGAGAGTAGTAGAAGCAATAGTGAAGGGAGTTAATGGTGAGATGTTTTGGGCAAAGATAGTTTGGAGTGGTGAGGTATGAACCAATGATGGAGTGGTGGTGGCTGGATTGGCTTGCAGAATGGAGATTTCAACTTGGGTGGAGGATGGTGGGTCTGTTGGATCCTATGGATTGGCTTGAGGCTCTTCTTTTGGCACATATTAAGGATAATTTGAATCATAAGATCCTATTGGGAGTGGTAGTTGCCCAAACGATGGGTAAGATGGATCTGATAAGGGAGGAGGTCTTCCAAAGTCGAAGGCTCCTATGTTGTTCCTTCGAAAGTTAGCCATGATTGTTTCTTTGTTATTGTCTATAATGGTGTTCACCAATACTGCATTTCCTGGTTGGTTCATGAAAGCTTTAATGTCAGTAGGTGATGGTATAGCGTTCTCTAGGTTGAAAGATGGTTCAGTGCTCAAGGGGAGCAATGTTGTTTAATCCAAATGATATGGCTCCATTGTTTCTTTCTTCTTCTTAGCTAAGTGAGTGATGGGTGGCATGAAAATGTTCCTAGGGATGAGATGTAACAATGTTGATGGACGCAAAGGGGGAAGGCTTTTCTATGCAAATGATTTCCGAGGTTGAGGTAAAGCTATATGACAAACCTAAGGAGGATTAGGTTGGGGATTCTAACTTCAAAGATATGTTTCTAAAGCATGAAAGGTCTACTTTCCTATGTGCAAGCTTGGTGGTGATTGTGTC
Source organism: Cupressus sempervirens (assembly GCA_028749045.1). Classification (NCBI taxonomy): domain Eukaryota; kingdom Viridiplantae; phylum Streptophyta; class Pinopsida; order Cupressales; family Cupressaceae; genus Cupressus; species Cupressus sempervirens. The sequence goes on from CM053786.1 coordinate 815,370,660, forward strand.
AACTTTAAGGATAGACTGATGATCCTTTAGGAAAAATACGAGATTGACCACTTGTGGATCCCAACCTTTGGCTCAAGGTGATGAGGGATAACAAGTGACAAAGCTAGATTACCCTAGACAAAGCTCTGTCAGAGGGATAACCTCGATGAGGCTGGTGGATTTGCAAGATGGTAGGAATGGAAAACCTTTGGCAAGGTGACAACAATTTTGAAGGCTTGGATGTGAAAATTAGGCTTTTTGGGATGCTAGCTAGGTTTGAGGGGATTGGTTTGATTCTAAGCCAAAGACCTAGATGAGATGGATGATCTAAAATGATTTAAAGGGATAACCTAGAATGGCTGGCTTTCCTACAAAGATGACTATAAAGTGAAAATTATGCAAGAAGATGTGGAAAAACAAGGGGGCCTAATCATATAAATCATGCCTAGTTGGTAAGACATAAGCAGGGTTAACTCTTGGATGCTTGCTAAATCAGATAGTGTGATCTAACCAGGCGTCCTGACAGGTTTCGTCGACTGCTTTGTCTTCTGCCTTGTGGAGTTTGGCAATTCGAGGGCTTGGTGTTACTTCCTTTGTCTTGGCTGAAATTTCTTGGTATGCCTGAGAGGGCTTAAATTTGGCTTTGTGAAACTTCTGTTTGGGTTTGGATTGTTTTGACATAAATTCATGAATCTGTTTGGCTTTGAGAGATTGTGGTTCTTTTGCTTCAACTTGTTCAACTTCTGAAACAGGCAGTGACTATGCTAAGTGTGCCCTAAGCTAGGATTGACCAAGTTTGGCAAACATTCATTCAACAAGTAAAAGATCAAGCAATAGATATAAACAACCATATAGAAGTTTGTGATTCTCAGAAGATAGTAACTGCATCATAGAGTGTGTATGTTTTACAAATGTTTTGAGCAGTCACTTAAAACACATTAACATCCTAGATGGTTGTCTACAAGGCTGACAGTTGGTTTAGCTAGGGAATCCTCGATATACCCAAGGTACATGAGGCCCAAATCTGTAGATGAAACCAAAACAATGTCACACAACTGAGAGGAGTGATAACCCACTTCTCCTCTTTCACTTCTCAAGGGTATAAAGTTCCTTGAGGCTTAGCTCGAGTAACAAAATCTTGATCCCAAGAGAGGTGTCTTTGGATTCACCTCCCAATCTTTATACTCCACCGAAATGCTAGAGTTGAGGTCATCCCAAGGGGTGTTGAAATTTCCAAGCAGGCCTCCTAAAAGCTAAGATAAGATTTTGGATCCTAATCTTATGCAACCAAGATGGCCTCGAAAGATGACAAGGGGAGAGAAGACTTGGATGATCTTGGGCTAAAAGATAGAGTTCTTTTCCAACTGACGCTTTAAGTTTTCTAATCTAGACCTTTTGAAAACACACATGATTTAAGATGCAAAGGTTCAATTCCAATTTGAAATGTGACAAAAAAAGAGAAGTGATCGAAGAATGAATACACCAAGAAGATTTAGGGTCAACAAAAAGTAAACTCACACTCCCAAAGGCCCTCCACGTCAAGTATTGATTGAGTTTCTTTAAGGCATTCAAGATTGAGTGTGAGTTTGTTTTAAGCCCAAAAAAAGGATGTGTGTAAAGCTTGATTTCAAGCGCGTGCCTGGAGGCCCTCCACGTCAAGATTTGTTCAATTTTTATGCCCAAATGAAGTGTTAGCAAGACTAATGTGCATTCAAGAAATTTTATATCTTAGAAAAACCAATAAAAACTCAAGTGAGTGGAATTTGATTTTTGTGGAGAACTTAACACTTTCTTAGGTAGACCCATCCCCATTTATGGCACTGATATTGCAACCAATGGTTAGAATGATGGGTGATTAAAGAGGGTGAGTCCAACAACAAATTCACTCAAAGTGTCTTTATTTGTTTTTAAAACTTAGAAAGTGTCTAAAATGTAGATTCTTTTTATGCCCCAAAAGATGAAGTGTGAGATATTGTAATGATTAATTGACCATTTGCGTTCAAGATTGGATTTGTTGTTTTAATCATGCATTCATAAAAAAAACAAACAAACTTGATTTTAATCCATGGCACTCAAGAGTGATTTTAGCAACATGCATTCAAAAACAAGTGATTAAACATTCAATTTTTTTCCTTTGAGCATTCAAGATTGAGATTTTGTGTGTTGTTTTAAGAACTTTGAAGTGCTTTGTTTTAACCTTAGATCATTCAAGATTGTTTTGGACTCAAAAGTGAAAATGACTCTTTGGACTTTGGTTTTCATTCAAGATTTTGTGTTCTAGTTTGCATGTTTTAAGCCTAAAAAAATGATATTCCTATTTTGTTTTGATGCATGAAAAATCTAGAAAACATTCAAGATTTTGCAACAAGACATTTTTTTGGAACAAATAACAAAGCTTTTAAGACAATTTTGGCAACCATTTAGGACTCTTAGTTTTCATGAGATTTTTAAAAGAACTTTAAAATATTTGCAAATGAGGTTCATTTTATCCTTGATGGATGCTTTGAGTTTGATTTAGATTTTAGTTTGCACTTAGTGTTGATTTTGAACCTTTTGAAATAGAAACTTGAAGTTCTTTTTAAATTTCCAAAAATGAAGTGTTCCTAACTTTGCATGAATGCATCTAAAACCTTGATGTTGCAAGGATGCAAATGATTGGATTGGTTTAGTTTAACTTGTTAAAAGATTTTTTACTTTTTTTTTGCAAATTTTTAGTTTTTAATGGATTTAAGTATGATTTGGGAGTTCATTTTAATCACTTAAAAAAAAAGTTTGTATGATTTTGCTTCCTTTAAAATTAAAAAAAAAGCCAAGATCCCTCAAAAAGAAGAAGAAGAAGTAGATGGAATAGAAGAAGAATATAGACAAGAAGAGGAAGAAGAATTCCAAGCACTCCAACCACCTATAAGGTTGAAAAATTTGCAAACACTATGAGATAGACTATGAGTTCCTTTGTCTTCTTCATGCTCATGTGGACCTACAAAACCAATTTATACAATCCTACCAATCACAAAAACAAGCTAAATTAACCAAAATTAGCAAATGACATACAAAACTTGACTAAAAAAGTTAATGAAGATGACCTATGCGGGGTCCAACCGGGCGTGCCAAAATGTATATGCTACTTTAGTATGTTAGAAACACTAAATTAAAACAATCAAAAGCATTTGCATACTAATTTAACACAACTTCATGAGAGACAAAGTGAAGTCCTCAAATGAGAATATGAGCCATGGATAGGCTCTCTCAATGAGGATGATCACTTGATGTAGAGGTGTGTCTAATAGCTAAGATGGCTTGATTATGTATGTATGCTCAAATGCTCAAATGGGCTTCAATGGAGGATTTTTCAAAGATTTTGGTGAATGGATTTGATGTAAAAATGGCTTCTCAAAATGGCATTATGGCTTTACTTTCTAGATTGTGTTAAATTATCTTGGGAGAGGATTTCTTAAATAGGCAAAGGGCTTGAGGGATCAAGGGCGAGGATGCAAAGATGGGAAAAAGCTTATAGAATGTTTAGATTGAATGAGAGGAGAGCACATGGATTGTGCTTCCTTACATCCAATCAGGGAGTGACACATGTCAGAGAGTCATTGGTTAGAGAAAAAGGGGTTGAGGGGTCAACAAAGAAGGCTCAAAGCTCATAAAGACCCTCATAATGGCTTGTAAGAGCAATGAATGGGCTTATAAGAGTCATTTATGGTTTTGTGGGCTTCATAAAGTTTTATGGTTGAGATATTTGTGAGAGAGTTGAGATATTTTGACTTGGGTTGGATTAAGAAAGTCTTAAGCTTGACTTTTAGGAATGTGCAAATGATTAAGGCTTGGATTAGGCTTGGGTTAAGATTAGATTAGGCTTGTTAGAGATGGGCAAGTGGATGACAATAAATGAGGGTGGGTGAAGGAGGAGATATTTGTTAACTTTGGCTTGGGTTAGCAAGTCTTAACCCATGTTTAGAGAATGTGACAAGGTTAGGAGGGGGATTAGGATTAGGGTTAAAGATAAGGATTGACATCTTCTAGAAGAGTCTAGGCTTTGGATGAGGATGAAGACTTTCTAGAAGAGTCTAGAACTTCTTAGGATGAGGATAAATAAGGTTTTTAGGAAGTAAATAAAGTTTAATTTATTTCAAGGGTTTGGGTTGAGGAGATATTTATTAAAATATTTTTAATAAACATGAGGATTAATATTTAATCTCAATTAAATATTTTGAGTTGGGATTAGGGGTAGGAAATGATGGGATTAGCTTTTAATCAAAATTAAAAAAGGATTAGAAGATTTTGAAAGAGGTTAGTGGTCTTAACGAAATTGGCCAAGTTTTGCGGAAAAAATAAATAAATTATTTATTTTTAGATTTTTGGTTAATTTATTAATCAAATAATTAATAAATAAGGAAATAACGTTTAAATAAGATTTAAGCATTTTTGGGAGGGATTCCTTAATTAAATATTTTTAACTAAGATAAAAGGATTTAATGGAATAAAAATAAATAAATTAATTAATTAATTAATTAATTAATTAATGATGATGTCATTAAGGACTTTTTTCAAAAAATAAAAATATTTTATTTTCTAAAGGATTTTTAGGTGTCAACAAGTCTTTATAGGGCATCACTTCAAAAGAGTGAAAAAGGGTAGCATGTTGCTAGTGGATTTTCCCAAATTGGGTTTCCACATTAATCATTGTGTCAAATGTGTTGATGAATCTTTGATGTTTCATGTTTACATTTTTACAAGTTGATTTGACAGTAACCTACAAGTTTTAAGTGATTTCATAATCTTATGGGTGCATGCATGCATGATAAATATTTTATGGGTTTACTAAGCTATGAAAAGTTTTATTTATACATCTAGACCTTGGATAACTAATTAACCCCTCCTCTCAGTTATTCTAAAGTATTCCAACAAGAACTAGTACCTCCTTGGTAAGAATTACCACCTTTCCACTTGGTCCTTCCCTTCTCATCAATTTTCCATTTAGATTTTCCCTTATCTTGAGCAGAATTGTTAGATCTGTCACCTTTTCCATAAGATCTACCTTTGCCTCTCTATTTTTTCCATGCTTATTTTTTAATATCCCCTCTTCTTTTAAGATATATTGATATGTTTATTACACACTTTTCAATTTCACAAAGCTTATTTTATCTTGAATTCCATGACTCAAACTATTTAGGGACCTTGCAACTTTCTCAACCTCATCATCCCCATGTCCAAATTTGATGTGCAACCTATAGAATTCCTTAGTATACTCCATAACTCCATTCATCCAAATAGTATAATGATCCAATATTCCATCATACGCAATATGTTTATCATGTTTCCAAGGTCCACCTAATATAATATGAAAATAATTAAAAGGCATAATATCACATAGAACTTCATCGAAGTAATATCCAATCTTTAATTTTACAACACATTGTTCACTTACCAATATCTTATGCTCATCCCTAATCTATGAAACATGATAAGGTTTAGGTTAGTTCAGTCTCTGCAACTACAACTTTTTTACCAACTTGTCTAATGCCAAATTTTCTAAAATGCCACTACCAATGATAACCTTGCAACATTTTCTAGCTATCTTACATCTAGTGTTGTAAAGACTTCTTCTATGAATAGGTTGGTTATCCTTAATTTTCTCATAGTACAAAGTCCTTCTCACCATAAAATTGTCTCTAGCCTTGGGATCATTCTAAGGATGCACATATTCTGTTGGAAATATTTAGGATAAGGTAGGTTACTAAGAGGGGAGGGGTGAATTAGTAACTTATAAAATTTTTGAATAATTCAGTAATTTAACCATTCATCATTCATCCATCTAATCTACTGCATAAATGAAAGATTAAACATTCATTGCACATGTACACAGAGATTTGGTGACTCAGAAACCTTCCAAATAGAAAGTAAAACTAGGGTGGGGATGATGCCCACAAAACTTCAATACTACAGTATAAATTTGGCTAGTTAAGGCTTACAATGATCACTTCTAGTGATCTGCCCTATTAGGAGCAAGTAGGACTGCTAGATCCACCTTGTTAGAGGATTTCCAAACATACAGTGAATTATGCACTCTGTTAGGAGATTTACAAAAAGACTGATAAGTCTACCCTGTTAAAGGATTTATAAACTGGTTCACCTGTTAGGATGAAGCAGTGGATTTTCTTACAACTGTTTTCTGATAAGATCCATTTTGCATTGATCACCTGATGTGATAGATATAACGTTTCTACTCCTATGTTGACCTTATTGAATCCCTTTTTCTCTACTGCTAATTTGCAATACCTTCTTTTCATGTGAACATCAATCTCTTCAAAAAAAATTCATATCTATTCCCATACCGCAAATGATATCATACATTACATATATACCATTCCAATATTTACAATTGCAAGGTCAGCCAAAACACAAGTGAACAAAACATTACAGAGTTGGCCATATAGTAGAAAACTCGGGTTCCTCAAGCTGACTCGGTGACCTTCTGATACTTAGCATCCATTACATTACTCAGCATCATCATGCACTCGGTAGAAGTAGAGGCTCGGTTCATACTAGCCACACAAAATTTCTTGGAACTCAGTAACCATTGGTGACTCGGTAGATATAGTGTCACTCAATAAAAATTAACTTCTTCATTTACCTTACTTTTCTTGGTGAACACTGAGTCTTTCATTTACCTTTTTCACTCGGTAAACACTGAATCCTTTGTTTACCTTTTTCACTCGGTAAACACTTCTGAACTTCTCATTCATTCAATATCCTTTGGAATACTCGGTGAGAACTGTTTACCTATTGAACTTATAAGGTAACCACTGAATGCTCAGTATACACTGTAGACTAAGTGATGAGCTAGATAAGCATTCAGAACTGAATAAGTGTTTGCACTAATGACAAATATATCATAATTCCAACAGTATTCACCTTCTATCATAGCATTTCTATTACCATTTTCATTTTCACTAGAGTATCTACACTCAATGGATCAATGCCCTTCTTTTCCATATCAGAAAAAGTTACCACAAAACCCCCTCTAGAATAAGAATTAACTCTTCCTCAGTAAGAACTAGTACCTCCTCAATAAGAATTACCACCTTTCCACTTGGTTGTTTCCTTCTCATCAATTTTTCATTTAGATTTGCCCCTACCTTAAGCAGAATTGTCAAATCTTTCACCTTCTCCATAAGATCTACCTTTTCCTCTCTATTTTTGTTCATGTTTCCTTTTAAGATATCCTCCACTTTTAAGACATAGTGATATGTTTATTACACCTTTTCAAATTTCATAAAGCTTATTTCATCTTTGATTCTAGATCTGAAACCATTTAGGTACCTTGCAACTTTCTCAATCTCATCATCCACATGTCCAAATCTGATGTCCAATATATAGAATTCCTCTATATACTCCATAGCTCTATTCATTCAAATAGTATGATGATTTGATCTTCCATTATACACAATGTGTCTATCATATTGTCAAGGCCTACCTAATATAACATGACAATAATACATAATCATAATATCACATAGAACTTCATTAGAGTAATATCCAATCTTTAATTTCACAACACATTGCTTGCTTACCAATATCTTATGCTCATCCCTAATCTGTGAAACATGACAGGGTTTAGGATGCTTTAGTCTCTACAACTAAAATTTTGTAACTAGCTCCTCTAAGGCAAAATTTGCTAAACTTCCACTATCATTGAGAACCTTGCAACATTTTCTAGTTATCATACATCTAATCTTGAAAAGACTTATCCTATGAATAGGTTCTTTATCCTCGATTTTCTTACTACAAAAATTCCTTTTCACCAAAAAATTTTCTCTAGCCTCAAGATTACTCTAAGGGTGGATAGATTCACCTTGTATCACAACATTTTTTCAACCACTTTCATCCTCACTAGAGTATCTACACTCAAAGGATCTATGCCCTTCTTTACCACATTTGAAATAGTTACCACAAAAACCTCCTCTAGAATAAGATTTACCTCTTCCTCAGTAAGAACTAGTACCTCCTCAGTAAGAGTTACCACATTTGCACTCAATCTTTCCCTTATTATTTTTACATTCAAATTTTCCCTTATCTTGAGTAGAATTGACTAGGTTTGCCACTTTCTCCATAAGATCTACCTCTGCCTCTCTTTTTTTGTTCATGCTTTTGTTAAGATCTCCTCCACTTTTAAGTCATATTGATATGTTTGTTACACACTTTGAAATTTCACAAAGCTTATTTCATCTTTAATTCTCAATCTCAAATCATTTAGGTATCTTGTAATTTTCTTAACATATAAAATTCCACTCATCCACATCTGATGTCCAATCTATAAAATTCCTCAGTATACTCCTTCATAATCATTTTCTTTTGTCTTAAATTTTTCATTTCTCTTAAAAATCTAACTTGATAACTAGAAGGAAGGAACTTATGCCTCACCTTGCCCGTCATTTTTAGCCAGGTCCTAATCTTCTCTATTCCTCTTCTTTGTCTATCAATTTTTAAATGCTCCCACCACATTGAGGCATGATCCTTTAGCCAAGTGATCAATCTTCACTTTTGTATTATTAGGAGAATTTTCAAACCCAAAGAAGTTCTCCATATCAAAGACTCAATCTGACACAACATCATTGTGGAAAAATTTCCATCATAAGACACAACTTTGACATCAAGGTTTGAATGTTCTCTATACAACACTCTCAACAATATTTCCTCATCTTGATCTTCCTTAGGTTATGGATTAGAGTTTTGTGCCATCGGTTCACCATCACTAACATCATTAAGATGTACTCCTCTCCTATGGATTCTCTCTACAACATGTAATATGGCTTCAATTTGTCTCAACATATCCATAATAGCAGTGTTATCATTTCCTCTACCTCAAACTATCTTGAAAAATAGGTTCCTTCAAGATCATAACCCTCTACAAGTTATAAGTCAGATATGAAAATCTGGCACCCTAAAACCAAAGTTAACTTTAGGTTCTAAACAATCTAATCTCCTCAAGGATGAACCTTAAACTCTAATAGCACTTAAGGTAAGGAGTGGTGAAAAACTAGGGCTAGAGGCACACCTAACTATCCAATCACCTTGTTGAGTAAACACAATGAAAGAAAACAACATAGATAGCAACACCGAGGATAGAAGAAAAATAATGCTTTGTTGATTAATCAAATTATTAGTGTACATGTCAAGCTATAAGGCATGGGTTATGGCCAATTTATAAAGATACAACTTCAAGATCCACAATTCAACTCTAAGCTTGTTCCTCCAGAAACATCAGCTCCAAACCTTCTAAGTGATAGCTAATCTAAACATAAGCATCCCTATTTATACTTTCCAAAATGACTTATAGAAGATTCTAAAACTTTACATAGTAGAAGTCTGACCTTAAAATGGTTTACACATATCCCAAGACAAGATCCTTGCATTGGATTCATGATCCAAATTAAATACATAAGTCAACTCAAACTAAGAATCAATTAAAGAAAAAATTGATCAAAAAAAGAATCGAGCATTAGTAAACATTGAGTTCAATAAGAATATGAAAGAATTCATAACCAAAATTGGATAGCTTGACACTCTCAAAAATGCTTTGCCAATACTAGATAGCTCAACACTAACAATAACTTGAAAAATGACTACAACTCAATAACCACTAGAACTTAGCATTTACAAGAAAAATTAACAAAGATGAGCAAGATAGAAAGGAAACCTATGATTCTTCTACATCAATATGAGACTATTGATCTTGATCATGATTTACCACATATGATTTCTCAAAAATGATCAATCACTCAGGTAGGCAAAAATATAATGACATATCTTTAAAAGATGGTCCTTGTTTTGAACTAGCTATTGTTCCTTTTACCATTCTTGATGTTGTTTCTCTTATGAATTATCAACCTTCCCTAAACACTATGGAGTGAGGTGGGGGTAAGTGGGATGCTTGATTAGATCTTGTTGTGTGGTGGCTTCTATGTGTTTTCCTATTGCAATATGTTTCCCCTATGATGTGCTACTTTATATATATTTTCTATAGATTACTTTACCTAATCCTTGTTTCTCCATTGATGCAAGGTAATAAAGGAGTCAAGCATATTGTAATCATTCTTCTATTTGTACTTTTCCCATTCTATATGTTGTTATATGTTTTATTGTACATGTTCTATTATTCACAAATATTCTTTTGTGTAATCTTCTTATGATGATGCAATTTGATAGCACCTAAATTATTTTTGGTCTCTATGATGCTAGCCCAAAAAGAATCTTCTTTGTAACTCTTACGTGTCTTTCTTTTGTTGTGCTATAGATTTACTTCCTTTGAGAAATGATTAGATTTTATTTATACATAATATTATCATTTGATCATACTGCCCCCAAAGTTTATGTATCCCTCTTGCATTATTCTTTTTTTTTAATGAGATTATTTCCCTTGGCATGTCCTTTATTATGGGTATTTTACAGTGGAAACATCTTTGGTGGATGCACGTATAGTTCCATTACAAAAAAATCTCTTTTTAAGGTAGTTGCAATGGCTTTAATGTGGGGCCATACACTCTTCTCGCACATTGTACATATTTAATATATTTGATGATTCTTGGCATTTGGGGATCCATTTTTAGATTACTAATAATCCTTTAAGGTATGATCCCTAAATTTTTTGATCTCTCCTTGAAATTATTAACATTGTTTGAACCCTAATCCTTGTATATGCATCTTTTAATCCCTTATGAAAACACAAATCCTTATGCCTATATCACCTTTTGATGAATTTCCATTTTGGAGACATAGATCCTTAAGTACAAATCCTTGATGAGTTGACTAGCATACCAAAATGAATTGCTAGACTATCAATTCCATATCTTTTGTAGCACACTTTTGTGTGCGATTCATAGTAAGAAGAGTAAGACAAGTATTCTTACTAGGTCAAGATCATCACACTTTTTTTTTTCTTTTCTTTTTTGTTAGAAACATCTTTCTTATCATTATTTTGGACTCGATAAGGACTCAAGTCAATTAGAGGCTTGAATGTTTCCTTATCTCTTGAGGTTTTACAAGATCATCTTGTGAATCTAATCAAATTTACTAAGACTTCAAGTTTTTTTCATCCTACTACTAAAGTGGAGGGAAAATGTACCACTTTGAAAAGTGTACACTTACTTTTTAAAATGTTTTAGCCCTCCTTTTAGCAATCGCCTATAGCATGGATGTATTTATGCTTTAATTATTCTCTTCTCTCAAGTTTATGCTCATTTATGACTATTTTAGTTCACTCTTGAGATCCTAGAGGGAATTTCAAGGAGGAAAGCCTCTTGGATAAGGTTTGAGGTCATCTCTTAGCCTAAATAAGGGTCAAGATCATCCCTTACCCCCAAGTAAGGGTTGAGATCGACCCTTACCCAAAGGGATTCTTACTTAGATCCTAGGCTTGTTTAGGGGTTATTATTATGTGCCTAACTTGTGCAATCAACCCTTTCAATTTGATGCCCCCGATCAGTATAAACAGAGGTTTGTCCACTTCATTTGAACATCCATTAGCATCTGCAACATTCAAGATCCATTCATATTACATAATCATCCCAAACAAGAATACATACAAGCTGTCACTTGTAAGAAAGAGTGATAAAAGAAACCACTCCCGAAAAAAATGCCTAAAATGCTAGTGAATCCAACATTTTGTGGGCAAGAAAATTTTAATATCGAGGGTGATTTTTTTGTTCCATATAGGGGAAAAAAATATTATATGACGGAAAAAAAATTCTTTCCCTAGCAAAAATCATTTTAAATGTGGTGAATTAATGTTTTTTCTTGCTAACAGATTAATAAATGATGGCTATTTTTTCCCTTGACAAATATGAATTAATAATGTCAAAGGTGAATTACTTGTTTTGTAGGAAAATGAATAATAATGGTCTTGGCTAATCTTCAGTGATAAACTAAAAAATTGTTTAATCTGAAAGTGAAATATGCACTTGTATTGGCTAGTGACTGTATTGACTATTGAGTAGTCACTTCAACTTTCAACTTGTGTACTATCTTAGGTGTATTATTATTATTATTATTTTTGTAACATCGTTATGTTAGTGTCACTATTACCAAGTCAGCTACCATCACTTTTGTATTGTTAATAGTAAATACAATAGTTTTATTCATTGTATATTAATTAGAGATCAATGATAGAAGATGCATCTTGGGGCCAATCATTTGAAAAGACTTGGAGTGGCACAAAATTCTCTGGAATTGAGACATGTGGTAAGGTTTGCATGGAAATCATTACTCAATGTTAGGCACTATTGAATATCCAACATTAATGCTAGTACATTTTGGTGTTTCACACACTTAAAAATTAATAGGAATACGAAAAAATAAGATATGAAAGATCAGGAATGCTAAAGAATTAAATGCAACTACTATTAAATAACCACTTTAATTCCTCTTTCATTATCATTTCACATAATCTTCATTGTTCAATCAGAATTTGGTTTGCAAGCACACTTTGAAAAGTTTCTTGAATCTTAGTCATGGATATGCCAATTCACCTGAAATGCACTACAATGGCTTTGTAAAAGCCCTTTTTGGGCAGGATTCCTAATGATGTCCGTGCCATGGTTTGCAAGCTAGATACCTGAAGTTCTTTTATCTACCATGCTATATTCATGGTACTCAGCCATGAATTCTTAAGAAATAATAAGAGGTACCATTTGTCAATAGATATTAAATCCCACTTCCTCACATCTCTTCTCGACCTTGGAGGTAGTCAAATAGACATTTTGATGCTTCTGCATAATGTTTCTAAGGAAACATTTTTACAAGATGATGTCAAAATTCTTGCATTGGCCGAGTAGGTACTGGAGCCAAGCATTGGCATCCCTTTTGTAGATGTATTAGACAAGTGTTGGAAGGAAGGCATAAGGTGCATTATACATAAGCATCCTTTCCTACTCAACATGAACAAATGGTAATTGACTCACCATCAAAAGTGGATGCAACTTGGAAGAGATTTTTTATGGAAGTGGTTATTGTTGGACAACGTCAGTGAGACTGACTTCACATGGCTAGACGAGTTTAGCAACATCATCTTCTCCAAAAAATTCCTCGTGAATGGACTTGAAGACCTTTCTAATTAAATGCTTCAAGCCCTTAGACGCTTAGCTTGTTGATGCTTCTAGCCTCCCTGGTTTCCTAGTTCACTGTTTCCTATTTCCTAAATATTGTTTCCTTACCTATTGCCCTTAGGAAAAAAAATGTTTATAAGATATTTGTATTTTTCTTTGGATTGGGCCTTGGCTTTTTTTGTAAATTACAAAATAGTAAAACCAAGCTGATTTAATCAGCTATTTTAAATGCCTATGCTATGAATCAGTATTATGTATATAGTACAGTCTAAAATATTATCAATGAAACCAATAGCTTTTGGCTTCTCAAATCATTATTCTTGTTAGTCTACGACTTTGTAAGTTTGTTTTTGGCATCTTGATTCTCAATGCACTGTTGAAATGTTACTATTAGTCTGCAACTTTGATACAAATAGTTAACAGTTAATAATTAACTATTTTTCTTTAATCTAATTGGTTAAAACAAATGGAGCTTCAAGGAAAACTAAAGATTAATAGATTATAACCTTAATAAAGTTAAATATAATTTTGATAATTTATATGTCAATTTTTTATTTCATACCTATCTTGTCACCTATTCCTAACTTTTTTTTCATTATGAAATCTTTTAAATGATGAAGAATAGTTTATGAATAATTATCACAATTTTCAATATATGTTAATAATTTATAGATATTTTAGCTATATTATATTTACATTTTGAAGCTAAATAATAAATATGAATAACATATAGCATTTGCAATTATATTTTTAAATTTTAATTATTTTATTTATATTAAACTATTGTTATTATTCTTTCATATCTTGCACTAATTTTATTTTATAAAATTTAATATATCTTCATTGAATTTTTCATATCATATTTACAATAAAAAGCTTATGGTAGAAAAGAAAATCATTTCTATAATAGAAACAAAAATCCTTTATTTATATATAATAAAACTATTATAATATATATATATATATATATAATTATATAATTAACATCATGATTTTCACATGCTCATTGCTCAAGTTTAAAAGTAAAATAATAATAATTAATAACAATTTCCTTTATTTTTCTTTATATTAATTAATATGCTATGTAAATTCTTTTTAATGACTATGGCTCAAAGCCTCAATTTTAGGCAAAATTTTAAAAGATTGAAGATAACATCTATTTCTACCCAAAACTGGGACACATGCACTTGAAGGTTCAACCTAAAATCTTGACCATTGCATAAAAGAAGGATCGACAGCCCAAGATGAATTTTGGGTCAATTTGGGGAATGCTTTCACATGTGCCTAGATTCATCTGGAATCGTGAAATGTGTCCAGTCATTGCCAATTGGAAGACTCGGATAATATTATAAATAATTATGTTTATAAACAATTATCACAATTATGTTAATAATTTATATATAATTAAACTATATTACATTTTTATTTTGAAACTAAATAATAAATATGAATAAAAATATAACATTTGTAATTATACTTTTAAATTTTACTTAATTTATTTAAATTAAACTATTGTCATTATAATTTATTAATAATTATTAGTACTTGTTGTTAGGTACTATGCTTAGGGCTAAGAGCTAAATATTCCATTTTCAATGTGATTCATTATGGTTAATTTTTTTTTTTTTTAATGTAAGTGCATTGGTTTATATTTTATATTGTACCAATGTATTTTTTTATAAAGTATAATATATTTTCTGTCATTCAATTAAAAATAATATTACTTATATTATATAATCATTTAAAATTTATTATTATTATAATTTTTTATTTTTTTAATTATTTATTATATAATAGAACATATAATATAATATAATTAGAACCATATGATATATAACATATACATTAATGATTATATAATATATTTATGAATAAAATTTAAATTTAAATTAACATCATTACGAAAAAATATTAATAACATCATTACATTTTAATTATTAAAAGATTTTATATATTATAATAAATTTATTAAATTTAAATTAAATTTATATAAAAACTAAAGCCAAATACTAGTGGCAGTTGTTTCATAGCTTGCACCAATTTTATTTTATAAAATTTAATATATCTTCATTGAATTTTTCATTAAAAAGTTTATGATAGAGAAGAAAATCATTTGTATAATAGAAAAGAAAATTATCCTTTATTTATATTATATTATAACTATTATAATAATTATTATAAATGATAGCTTAGCTAATAAAGGTACCGATGGAGAAAACTTACTTATATATAACCAAAACATAAAAGTATAAATTTTTCTATTAGTTATTTATTCTATTGCCTAAGTCATTCCCATTTCAAAATCATAAATATCATTAAATCAGGCCTTATACCAGATTATGAAGCATATCTCTCTTCATAAATGAATATCTGCATAATTATTTTGAAGTGACATTTTTGGACCCATTAGGGCATCCTTGTCATCATTTTGATTCTAGTTTTTTCCTCCTAAACTCTATAACTAGTGGTTTCAGGTTGGAAGTATTTATTCTCATAGTAGCCCATGAATGCTACTCTGCTTCTCCATGGATACAAATATCTGCATGTATCATGCCTTCAAAAACTACACTATGACCTTCTACAACCCTATCAAGCAGGAAAGACAGAATAGGTTATTTCAGCCAATAGATAATATGAGCCGAATTACAATTTTGATATGTAAATACCATTATCAGTATATATAATATATAAAAATAGTGACTTGTTGCATATCTTCCTATTTCATAATCTAATTTGTGGTCTATGTAATTCTAGCATATGGATATCATCTCAATTTGTTAGTTTGGATTTTGTTTGATTGCATGTGTGTCACTTTCCAAATTGTCTTTTTGCCATGTACAATTTTTGACATGTTTTCTTCATTTATTTGTATCAACTTTGCATAGTGGAAAGCACTTATAATTATGAATTTTATATATATATATATATATATATATATATATATATATATATAATATTTTATATATATAATTAAATTAACCCAAAATTGAGACATGTGTACTACAAGATTCTAGCTGAACATTGAAATCCTCACCATTGACTAAAAGAAAGATTGATGGCTGAGATAAATTTTAGACCAATTTTAGGAATACTTTTCCAAGTGCCTAGATTCATCTAGAATTGTGACACGTGTCATTGAAAAGTGTCACAATTTTGGATGACTCTTGACAACAGCAATATCACTCCACAAATTCACCCAAAAATTATATCGAATCATCGCTAATTAAATTCTATTTTTATTAATTTATTTATTTAAACGAACAAATTTATTCAAATGTATATCAATGTAATAAATTTTTACTTTTTTTTATTGTTATGTACATTACTTGTTAGCTTAAAGAATAAATTTGACAACTGAGTGTCAATACACTTAACCATATTTCCACTAAACAATGTCGAATAAAGAGTAGGTGTCGAGTGTAACAAGTGCCGAGTGTTAACAAGTGCCGAGTGTTAACATGTGCCAAGTGTTAACAAGTGCCGAGTGTTAACATGTGTCGAGTGTTAACAAGTGCCGAGTGTTAATAGGTGCCAAGTGTTAACAAGTGCCGAGTGTTAACAAGTGCTGAGTGTTAACAAGTGCCGAGTGTTAACAAGTGCAGAGTAATAGTAGGTGCCGAGTGATACAGTTTTGTTTAGGTGCCGAGCTATCTAGGAAACAATATGTGCCGAGCATCAGCAATGCTTCAAAAGCCAAGTAACTCACAATATCAGCATAAGAATTTGTAATTGCACAAACTATGATGCAAACAATTTTTGCAGCCGACATAAGGAAAATCTCGAAGGATTTAATGATGAGATCGAATCTTTTATCTTTCCTATGCAATCTACATGCAGCCAATAAGAAAAATGATAAAGGCATGCAACCAATCAGTAAAAGACAAGTATTGAGCGAGAAATTGAGATTCAATGTGGATCGTAGATCCATATCTAACCCTAAGTCTTTGAAGTCTTTATAAGGAAGATGAAATTTCATTGTAAAGATATATGAGTGGACATACAAGGGTGCACAAGGAAATCTATTTTCAGAAGCGAGGGTTATTAGACTAGAAAAGGATCAAGATCAGAGAAAGCGGAAAAGGTGCCTACATTCAGCAATCAAGGATTGTAATCTATCAGGTTCATTATACCTAATACTTTCTAGCAATTGTATTAGAATGAAAATCATATGGTGATAGGTTAGCTTAACAGCTATTTTGTAGATCCTTTAATTAGGTGATTAAAATCCTTTAACAGGGTGACACTTCATGTTAAGTGTTTGTAAAGCCTTTAACTAGGTCACTATTGATACAGTGTAAAGCCTTTAATAGGACAGACCATCAGAAGTGGTTGAACAATATTGTTGTAGTAATTTTTGTGGGTACCATCCCCACCCCAGTTTTACCTTCTTATTCTTGGAGGGTTTCTGGGTTACCAAATTCTAGTGTTATGAGTTGTTGATGCATGTGTTCAGTTTCATATTTGTTTGATGTATTTACATGCATGCAATTTACTTGCAGTTAAAAGTTTTATTGGCTAAATTGTGATACTTATGATTCACCCCCCCTCTCATAAGTACTCTTTCCATATTTGAATATTCCAACAATTGGTATCTGAGTCAATCCAGGTTCTCACAAGGAAAAGCCTAACAGCTTGGAGGAAAAGATCTAAAGATGGAAGCTTTCAAACTTGGAAAGATCATTAAAAATCAGGTGATAGATGTGCAACTTGCTCTGCATAGCTTGGAGGAATTTAGAAACAAGTTGAGAAATTCATTAGAAAAAAGGAAGGATCTAGCCATAACCAAAAATGAGATAAACTACAAAGAGATTGATACCACCAACATATTTTCCAATGAAGACACTAAAGAGTTGGATGCAGCAATAGTAGAACTGATGGAGAAAAACAAAACTCAAATAAAGGAGATAAGATCTCTCAAGATGGAACATGAATCACAGGCCATAATGATATGTGAAATTACTGAACAAAAGAAAAGAGAAGTAGATGATAAGGTCATGATGGAAAATGACAAAAGAAATCTTGCAAACAGACTTGAAGAAAAATGTACTAAATTGACAAGGATCTCAAACATGCAGATAGATACACTTGCCCAAATGATGAACCTTCATCATGAACTCAATGTGAAAGATATTGAGATCTCTACTTTGAAGATGCAAAATGAACAAATGCAGAATGAATTGAATAGAGAAAGAGAGGTGGCAGAGAATCTCAACAAGTCAAGTGAAGCCATCAAATATTTTGAGCAATTACTGAAATCCCCAAGATCAACCCATGATACATCAGGACTTGGATACAATAGCACTAAAGTTGGAGAATCATCAAAGAGTGCAGAACAAAGAAGTGATAAAGGTAAAGATGTTAAACATACATGTCATTTCTATGGAAAGAAAGGACATACATCTAATGTATGTAGAAGCAAGAATGCACATCAGCATGATAAACCTAAAAGTATAAACCATTGTCATAGATGCAAGAAGCAAGGTCATCAAGCATATTTAAGCCCATTGTTTGCTGTACTCGGCAAACTTGAATTTAAGCCCATTCCAGAAGTAGCATACAAGAATGATCCTGCAGGTGCATTATCAATTATTCTGGATAAATTTGTTATGGTCCAAGATGTTCGAAAATGTTATAACTGCAAAATTGGAGCCATAGGAGATTTAGAAATCTATAATGCATATGACAAACTATGTGAGAACAAAAGACTGAAAGATGAGTTCTCAATAATAGAAAGAAAAGGATTAACCAAAACCCTAGAATTTTTTATTGTTTTCAAAACTGAATGGGTATGGATAGTTTTGAGTAGAATACATGATGGAGCTTTTTGGTTAGAGTCAGGTCCAGTAAAATTCACCAAAAAAATTGTTCATAGGGTTACTGGTATTCCAACCCTAGATCGGCCAAAGACCCTGCGAAGTGACAAAAGGGAAGTAATAGAGAAAAACACAAGTGCTAAATGGAACAATAGAGGAATGACTATCGACACAGTCACAGATCCCCTACTAGATTTTGCTGTGAGAATCATTTCACACAAATTCTATCAATCAAGCAGGTTAAATAGTGTACCTTGTATAGCAGTTGATGTTGCATACAAGATAATAAAAAAGGATCACACTTATGATCTAGCAGAGCTCATGTTTCAACAGATTAATGAAAATCTGGGAGCTATAAGGTAGAGCAAGGGAGCTCAGTGCAAATTTGGATCAGTTTTGATGTGCATATTTTTCTATCTGATGAAAGAATTCCCTTCTATGGGTAAGGTAAGATGGAGTCCAGACAAAACAATTGTTGAACAAATCAATGGATACATTGAACAGATGGGTGAAAATTTTGATGCCCAAATGACTTTGAGGACTTCAAAAATTACATGAAACAAAGAATGAGGATTCCCGTCTCATTGACTGAGAAATATGAAAAGGACATTTGTTTTCTTGTAGATATAGATTATAACTATATACAAGCAGTTATACCTAGAGTAAGATGGCTTAGGCCACTAGGCTATGAACTTGATATTGATCAAGCTTCTGCAGCAATAATAGCCCTACTTGCAGAAGAAGCTGATAAAATGCAAAAACTTTTGGAACCTATGATGTTGTTAAATCAAGGGTGATAACAGATTTGAAGACTACTTCTGCAGTAAAGAAGAAAGAAAAAATGGTGAGACAAATCAAGAGAAAATTTTGCGTTGAAGAAGAAGGAACAACAGAAGAGGAAGGAGAAGACATTGAAGAAGAGGGAGATAAACCTCAAGGTCTAACCCAAGGGTTAGGAGAAGATAAAGAGGAAAGTGCTGAGGAAGAAGAAGCCGAGGAAGAACCAGTTTAAAAAAAGCCACAACTCCTCCTGCTCCTCAATCCAAGGGGAAGAAAGTAGCTGCTCCTACACCAAAGAGACTGACCACAAGGGCTGCAACACAAAAATCCCAAGAGGAGGAAAAAGGAAAGAAGAAAGACTCAAAGAAGACTTCTTCTAAGTCTATGAAAAGAAAATTTATTCCCGAGCCTGAAATAGATGAGGAGAAGACAGAGTCAAAGGACTACAGTCAATTTCAAGTGGTAAGACACAAACCTCAGACTGTTGTTGATAAATTATGTTCAAAAATTAGGAATGATAATTTGAAAGGTTTAAAGAACTTGAACTTTTCTAAGCTCACCAAAGAAGAGAAAAATAAATTAGAGGAATCTATGTATGCTATGATGCCTGAATATAAGCACACACCTCTAGAATTAGATGAATCTATGCCAAAAGAATTGTATAAAATTGTAGAGGATAAATGGCATTTTTGTTTACAAATGGAAAAGGAGATAAGGGAGTCAATATTAGCTAGATTGTTTCCTGATTTGACTAAAGATCAAGTAACAAATGCAGTAAAAAGGCATAATAATAGATTCACTCCCAAGCATAGAGCATTCAGCATATTACAGAATAAAATTGAAGAGGTAGTTACAAAATCCACAAGACTGTGGAAAATAGTTTACAAGAAAATAGAAGATGTGTATAATGAAGAATATAAGGCAGAGGCAAGTGCCAAGACAAGGGAAAAGAAGGTGTCAGGAACCAAACAAAAAGAGAAGGAGCAAGTGGAGAAGAAGAGTAAAGAAGAAAAGGAAGAAAAGGCACATACAGAGGAGAAAGAGGAAGAGAAAGATACAACTAAGCCACAAGATCAAAGTATGGAAGACACACAGACATCTCCTCCTAGTCCTCCTCATGCCACCATCACACCTGCAGATATTATAAAAATAAAAGATGTTACAGACACTTCAAATCGAAACATCAATCCATTAACTGCAGAGGATTTAGAAATCTTTGACCAATCATCACTAGTAGCAAAATTAAGTTCAAATCCTGTATTGGTTAGTCTTAGTGAATTACAAAATCTAGAAGTTAAAACAAAGATAGTCAAGGTAAAAGCACAAGTGCCACCTTCAACCATACAAACTACTGATATTCTATTTCTTCCACCACCATCTCCACCAAGTGTAGTCACCTATACACTTTAAATGCTGAGTACAGCAGTAGGGGAAATAAAAGAAACATCTGAACAACCAACAAGTTCAACCCCACCTAGCGATCATAAAAGGGATACTCAAGCTGAAGAAAAAGATGAGACAAAGAAGGAGGAGGAGACTGCAATACAAACACTGGTTGCATTACCAAAATTTGGTACTCCAACACAGACTCTTCAACAGCTAAGCACATATGGGTTATAGCTCCAAATCAGGACACCAGGCTCGAGCTCATCAAAGGCAGTCAGGAAACTTCACTATGGAGTTCCTGAGCTTGATGAAGAAATAAATATCCCATATTATGAATCTTGAACTCTTACTGAAGAAAGATCAATGAAATTCAGAGTGCATTAGACAGAAGAAGGAGACAAGAAGCACTAAGAAAAGAACACAAGCAAAAGCTTACCTTGAATGAAATCAAAGACATATTCACAAAAGCTTTTTTCTTATAGTCTCCAAATGAGTCAAGACCAATTATAGAGCAACTATCTGATATAGTTGACCAGGTGACTAGTGAAGACCAGGAAACAAATGCTAGATTGCTCGAATGGTCAGAAAGGAAGTTCCAAGGCAAGATAAATAGTAAAATATCTGGTGATATAGCACTGTCACAAGAAGAGCTGGAAAAGAAAATTAAAATAGTTAAAACTTTACTAGGAAACATCTTTTTCCTATACAACAAGTTGTGTGATTTTTCCACATTCACACAGGACACTAGCCAAAAAATACTAAGCTTGGAAAACAATCTGAAGATTTCTAGCATGCAACTCCCCACAAATCCAGCTCAGAGTGAGAAGCATTTTGCCCAATCACTTCACACACAAAGAGAGTTAGTTGTCTTAGTAGCAGAGGAGGCAACCACAAAAGCTAAATAGATGCAAATTCAATCATCAATAACTCCTCATTTGGAACTACTTCACAAGGAGCAGATAAATGCAGAGACAGTCCTCAAGAAAGACCCCATTCTTTCTTCATCTGATGGACTTGTACACCTAGCAGCAGAGATTTCCATTCAGCATAAGACATTGGATGTCGCACTAGAAAATTGGGATGCAGCTCTGAAGGTACTCCTTGAAGTAAATAGTACATTTTTGGCCAGGTATGGCATTTCCTTGTAAGACCCTTGACATAAGTGTCAAAAAGGGGGAGAATAAGTATGGGAGTGATAAGAAGAGATTAAGTATGGGGGAGTTAAGTACGGGAATGAAATGATAAGTATGATAAAAGGGGGAGATAGCAAATTTTGGGAGCAAATTTTGAGATAGCAAATTTTGATCAGTCAGAATGTAGAAATAGGATAGAACTCATTGAGTGTACATACAGGATCAACTAATAAGGAGTCATAAGGATCTTAGTTAAGTGTTTTTTCCACTCATGTCAAAGGGGGAGATTGTTAGCTTAAAGAATAAATTTGACAACTGAGTGTCAATACACTTAACCATTTTTCCACTAAACAATGCCGAACAAAGAGTAGGTGCCAAGTGTAACAAGTGTCGAGTGTTAACAGGTGTCAAGTGTTAACAAGTGCCAAGTGTTAACAAGTGTCGAGTGTTAACAGGTGCCGAGTGTTAACAAGTGTCGAGTGTTAACAGGTGTCGAGTGTTAACAAGTGTTGAGTGTTAACAAGTGCCGAGTAATAGTAGGTGTCGAGTGATACAATTTTGTTTAGGTGCCAAGCTATCCAGGAAACAACATGCGCCAAGCATCAGCAATGCTTCAAAAGCTGAGTAACTCAAAATATCAGCATAAGAATTTGTAATTGCACAAACTATGATGCAAATAGTTTTTGCAGCCGACATAAGGAAAATCTCAAAGGATTTAATGATGAGATCAAATCTTTTATCTTTCTTATGCAATCTACATGCAGCCAATAAGAAAAATGATAAAGGCATGCAACCAATCAGTAAAAGACAAGTATTGAGAAAGAAATTGAGATTCAATGTGGATCGTAGATCCATATCTAGCCCTAAGTCTTTGAAGTCTTTATAAGGAACATGAAATTTCATTGTAAAGATATATGAGTGGACATACAAGGGTGCACAAGGAAATCTATTTTCAGAAGTGAGGGTTATCAGATCACAAAAGGATCAAGATCAGAGAAAGCGGAAAAGGTGCCTACATTCAGCAATCAAAGATTGTAATCTATCAGGTTCATTATACCTAATACTTTCTAGCAATTGTATTAGAATGAAAATCCTATGGTGATAGGTTAGCTTAACAACTATTTTTTAGATCCTTTAATTAGGTGATTAAAATCCTTTAACAGGGTGACACTTCATGTTAAGTGTTTGTAAAGCCTTTAACCAGGTCACTATTGATACAATGTAAAGCCTTTAACAGGGCAGGCCTTTAACAAGGCAGACCATCAGAAGTGGTTGAACAATATTGCTGCAGCAATTTTTGTGGGTACCATCCCCACCCCAGTTTTACCTTCTTATTCCTGGAGGGTTTCTAGGTTACCAAATTCTAGTGTTATGAGTTGTTGATGCATGTGTTTAGTTTCATATTTGTTTGGTGTATTTACATGCATGCAATTTAGTTGCAGTTAAAATTTTTATTGGCTAAAGTGTGATACTTATGATTCACCCCCCCCCTCTCATAAGTACTCTTTCCATATTTGAATATTCCAACATTACTAAATTATTGAGTCTCGACTCTTTATGTCGTTTACATGTACATTGTACATACTATTAGTAAAGTACCTAAAAGCATTAGCTACTTAATACTTTCTTTTTAACTACTAACCCTATATGTTTTTAGAGTATGAAGTTGAAAGTTCTCCAAGTCAGGTCCGACATGATAGGATTTTCAAATTTTGAATTTTCAAAGACTGGTAGAATTCCAATTTATGTTCTACATACTGAAAGTGTGAAACTTGAGTATTAGATGACAACACCAATTATCCAATCTCGATTTTGGGTATTAAATTTTTTTAAAACTTTTTTCATTACAATTTGTAGCAATAGAAATATTGATTTTAACTATCTTAGGTTTACGCTTTACAATTATTTTAAATAGGGCCTAAAGAAGAATTTTTTGTAATAACCAATAGTAGGCATGGGAAAAACAAAGTCATAAACCTCTTGTACGAGTGCAAGCATAAAAGAAAAGAAACACATTATAGAACTTAGGCAAGTGCTACAAACCCTAGGTTTCACTGATGAATGTCATGATATTTCCCATCTTGTTATCCATGGAGATTTAGGAATTATGGAAACTAGACATTCATTGTTTAATAAGTTGAAAGATCCACTAAAGGGGAGAAATTATTACAAATATAACAATAGTATTCGTGCACATACAAATAAACTAGTTTCCCTGGTTACTAGATTAGCAAACTTCATTGTACTTGAAGTATTTCCTTGCCTTAAAATTGTAATGCTATGTGCTCAGAATTATGATGAAAATAGAAAGGCAATTGTAAACCAAAACACTCAGGAGGAAATTTTATCCATAACTAAGAGGGAATTTTTCACTCTATTAGACCTAGGGCTAGGGTTTAAACCAAAAAGCTTTAATGAGCACATTGACTTGGATAAACTAGCACAGACTTATGACAAACTGGAAAGAGTTTTTTAAGATTCATTTATTAAGGGTTTAATAAACTATGAGTCCTCTACAAGTGTTATACTAGACATAGACCATAAGCCTCCTTGTCAGTATGATATTTTTGTGCGATGGGTTCAGAATATTATTTCTTTGTTATCATTTTATCTGGGATTGGATAGTAACAAGGAAGTGGGGGCCAATGTTCTTGAAATGATTTATAATATCCATCATTGAATCAATTGGTTGAGAAGGTAGATGTAAGATATACTTTTGTTTAGCACATTGTTGAATCTATGCAACAACAATTACTAATGATTAAACAAACTACAACTATAGGCAAGACGAAGACATTTAGGTTCACAAGTTACTTGTGCTACCTTAATTTAGCAAAGCATCACCCAATATTTGAGACAGAGAAAAACAAGCTTGATATTGAGGTCTATAAGTTTGATGAGAAAACCCAAAAGAAATTAAGGACTCCAAGTCCAGTATATGAGTGGACACATAAGATGAGGATGACTGCTGCAATAAAAACTACAATCATTTTGTAGAGTTATTTTTGGCACATCTTTACCAAAAAATCACAGGCACTTCGATGCCTAGATTGCTTGTGTCTTGTAAAGATTGCATTCAACTAGGAAGTCAAATTCAATTGGCTAATTGGTTCTTCATGGAAGAGTATATTGTCTTAAGGTTTTATGGTTTAGTGGTTGAACCCTACAAACTTCCAATGCATGTTATAGAAAGGGTTTTTGCACTAGAATATGTACAATAGATGGAGAGCGTAGATGAAATTTTTAGTGGACAACAAAAGAAAAAAATATTTCCTTCTTTGCCTTTCACAATTGCAAGCCTCACATTTGAGAGAAAGGCTTTCAAAGTGGAAAATGAATTGGTAATTTTTTTTGCCTTTAATTTTTTTAGTCATTGGAATTATGATCCACTAAACATAATAAAAATAAGACTTATTGCCAATGGGAACTTTGTGAGCAAATATCAACATCAGGAAATGCCATTGATAGAAAATTTTTAAAAATAAGGATTGATGGGATGAGGTTAACAAAGAGATGGAGAAGCATGCAACATAGAATAATATTTCAATGCAAGAATTCTCATCCCAAATAACAACATTGCACAAATTAGAGCCTCTAGCATACTTAAATTTTTACAAGAAAGCATCTAAACCTTCTAAGAGGTCTATGCCAAAAGAAATTAAAGAGGCATGCACAACTGAATTGTGGTGTCAAACCAAGATGACTAATTTTTGGAAAATGAGAAAAATTTGGGTGAACCAAGGACATTAGCTAGTTTTGATGAAATTGAAGAGGATGAACTTTTTAGCAATTATTGGAATAAAGAGCATCCAACTGTACTATATGATTTTAGTAGTGACAATGATAATGAAAGATAGAAGGACCTAAAGTCTAATGTTGACATTCAAGGTATTTAGGATTCCAAGTCAACTAGGGGTAGAGATATTGTTAAACTTTAAATGAGTGATTTTTTTAAATAGACATACACTAAAAGGGCAACTATGATACAAAAAATGAGTTATGTAGCTATAGGGCCCATTGTTGCAAGTGGTGAAGGGATTTGGAATCTAGTTCCAGTACCAGACCCACCCAAAACAGGATGTAATCCAATCATTGGACTCTCTAAGATTGAAGATGATTTATCTAAAAAGGGAAAAAAATATTATACTTCCACTTTTGAAGGTCATTCCAACACATTATTTGTTAAATCTTCAAATCTAGTTGTAGTTGATCCCACTGGCACTGGCACTTACACAAATTACACAACCAGCAATGTTAGTAGTTACTTCACCAATGTATGCACCAATAGCTTCTATACAAAACCCAAAAAATAGTCCTAAAACACCAAGATTTGGAATGGGCCATCTTTAGTCTGTTGGCAATCCTCAAAATACAATTATAGGTGGAGTAAGTTTAATTGGAGTTGGAGGAGCATACAATGATACAACTGATAATTCACCTTTCAAATACTTAATTGTGTCAGCAAACCTAGATTTTAGTTTGAATGAGTTTGCATCAAAGTTTGAATAGAAAAAGAAAAAGGTTATAAAAAGGTTATGAAAATTACACAACCAGCAATGTCAGCAGTTACTTCACCAATGTATGCACCAATAGCTTCTATACAAAACCCAAAAAATAATCCTAAAACACCAAGATTTGGAATGGGCCATCTTTAGTCTATTGGCAATCCTCAAAATACAATTATAGGTGGACTAAGTTTAATTGGAGTTGGAGGAGCATACAATGATACAACTGATAATTAACCTTTCAAATACTTAATTGTGCCAGTAAACCTAGATTTTAGTTTGAATGAGTTTGCATCAAAGTTTGAATAGACAAGAGAAAGAAATAGGAAAATTATGAAGACTTTAAAAAGTGATGCAGTTGTTGAATGTCAGGGATCTACTAATAGAATATTTCCAACATATGATCCAAACAATGAAATGATGAACTTCATGGTTCTTATGCCCCTAGGTAGAGATAATAATCTACCAAAAAATGTAATAAATTATAATGATATACAAGTTTCCAATCTTCAAATGGATTTGTCAAAAGTTAAAAATATTGACAAAATCAATATATCAAAAGAGAGCAACAAAATGGTCAACTCTACACTTCTAAAAGTGGATAGAGAAGATGAAAGACTTACAAAGCAAATAGAAAAGTTGCAGGAAGACTTTGATAATGTGAAGGCGAAGGAGAAAGTAGCAGACAATAGGTTCAAAGAATTGCAAAATAGGATAAAGAAATCTTCTCCTACAGAGGTCATTGTCTAATAAAAAAATATGAATGAACAAGTGCAAAATTTGACTAAAGAATTGGATGAGTGCCAAAAAGACTTCAGCATGAATAAGCCTCTACTACATAGTTGTTCAAGTTTGTAGAGAGTAGTGCACAGGTCAAAAATAAATTAAAAACTGACCTAGACTCTGCTATCAAGAAAAATAATAATTTGAACATTGAATTGGAGAATGAAAAGAAATATTTAGAGTCTAGGGCAAGGATGGTTTTTAATTTGCAAAAGGAATTGGAGAATGAGAAGAAAAAGGAGGAGTCTAGTGCAAAGAAAATCCACAATTTGAATAAGTAATTGGAGAATATGAAAAAAGAGAGGAGTCAACTACAAAAACTATCCTTGATTTGAAGAAGGAATTGGAGAATGCAAAGAAAACAGAGTCTAGTGCTACTACAAGCACTAACTCAATCCACCATATGAGGAGGGAATTGGAGAATGCAAAGAAAAAAGAGGAGTTAGTTGCAAAGAAAATCTTTGATTTGAGAAAGGAATTGGAGAATGTGAAGAAAGAAGAGTCTACTCAAAGACTCCGTGATTTGAATAAGGAATTGGACAATGCAAAGAAAAAGGAGGAGTCCACTACAAAGACAATCCATGATTTGAAAAGGGAACTTGAGGATGAGAATAAAAAAGAGGTAACTACTACAAATACAATCTAAGATTTGAAGAAGAAATTGGAGGATGAGAGGAAGAGAGCAACTAATTGGCAAGGGCAACTAGAGGAAATATAGAAAGAGAGCGAAAAAGAGATGTTTGAAATCAAGAAAAAGATGAAGAATGTAATTGCAAAAAATAGAATGACCTCTTTCAAAGACCATCAAGTGAAGGATACTATAATAAACATAGTTAATCTTATCAAACAAGAAAATTGGGACAAAATAATGAAGAGCAATGATAGTTTTCTTGAATGGCTTGATTTAAATAGCAATCTCAGACTTGTCTTTGAAAATGTAAAAAATGATGTTTTGGGTAAAAGACAAATCTTCACCAATTCCTTAAAAAATCTTGCTGACCAAATTTTGAATAAAGTAAAGATATCCAGTGATAGAGATTTGGAAAACCATGGAATAAACAACTAATTGGATGCCTTTGTAATGACCATTGATGTCTGTCACAATTGTGAACAAGTAATGGAAATAGCTCAAGCTCTCAAATCTACTTCCAAAGACTTAATGAAGATGAATAACATCATACTAAACTTGCTAACTATTGGATTACCAAATCTAGCTAACTCAGATGACAGATTCATTAGAAAAGAAAATTACATGAAAAAGTTGCAGAACAACATGAATTCTAATTTAGGAAACTTTCTTGAGGAAAACACTCTAGAAAGAATTGCAAGTTGCATTAAACCACTATTAACAATGAATGAAGTTATAGATAAATTTCTCAATTCATGTACAACTATCTCTCAGAAGTATTTATTATTGATGAGGTTACAACTATCTAGCTACAACCTCAAACAAATGGAGATTCCAAATGATGCAGAATGGAGCACCCTAAAGAAATTCATTGAAGTTGGGTCATCTTCTTAAACTGTTACTGTTGTTGTCAGTGGTACTCATAGCTGATAACACTAAGAAGTAACAACTTAGTAATTGATAGTACTATAATCGTTTTGTTACTTTTTTCTCTTTAATTTGAAATTTTGGATTTAATTTCAACTTTTTTTAATGTTAATTGTTATAGGAACAAAGAGCTAGCATATTAGGATAGTTGGGCAGCTAGGCACTAGCATACAATTACTACATAGAGCAGATGGAAAAAATTTCCCTACTACTTGAAAAAATTGTACAATTAGCAATGTGGCGAATTGAGAAGCTACTATAGTTGCCAATCTGCCTGGACTAGCTCAACGTCACTATCATTAGAATCCTCCTCATTTATTACATATAACATTTCATTTTTTGTTGCACTTTCTTTAGATTCACTATCAGCATCAATATGCATGCAAAAGTCAACATCATCTTCATTACTTCCAATATCAGAACATGAACCACTGCCACTATCACTGCCACCGCCACTGCCACTGCCACTACCACTTGAGTCTGAAATATTGACAATCCCTCTTCTTTGACATTGATTTCTCCAAATTCTAAGAGCCCTATCATTAAGGAAACTATCTACCACATACCTAGAATTATAGAGGCTCAAACAATTATCCAATTTTTTGTTTAATTTGTTTCTAACCTTTGACTTTAGGAAGCCCAAAGTACTAAAAACTCTCTCATCCTCCATTGAACCCAATATCATTGTCAAACATAAATTGGTAAGATTGAAATATTTTGGTATTGACTCTCTCAACTGATTGCTCTCACCAAGGTTTTTCCAAAGCTTTGTTACCGCTCCCTCTTCATTTGAGTTCTCCATAAGATCATATTGTTCCCTCATTATGTTTACAAAAGTATATGATTGATCTCTTAGTCGAGATTCATCTAAAATTCCATTTATAGTTACTCCATTGATTACTTTAGGTTTGCAAAAATATTGAATCAAATTTGTCATCCTTCTTTGAAAATCAATCAAACAATTTAGAGACCAATATTGTGGGAAAAAAATTTACATTGCTTTGAGTAGTTCCTCTAAGGGGAATCTAAATCTAATTTCTAATCAAAGATTGTAGCAAACTTGCTTGATAGAGTCAAGAATAGAGTCTTTGGTCTTCTTGAAGTCTTCACTTGTAATACATGAAAGAACCTTCTCTAGTTCTGATTCAACTTTGCTTCCTGCTTCATTGGGGTTGGAGTTGGGGTTGAGACGGGCATAGTACTGCATTGGTATTGTCAACTTCATGTACCTGCTTCCTGCTTCATTGGGGTTGGAGTCAGGGTTGATGCGGGCATAGCACTGCATTAGTATGTCAACTCCACGTACCCTGGCATAAACCTCATCATTTGCACCAATATGTAAAAAGTTATGAGGATTGTTCAAATATTTGATTTCTATCCACTTTGCAAACTTTGATTCATCTAATGATATCATTGATACAAAGTATCATGGCTATTACATGTCATTTTATGCAGCTTATTATATTTTGCAATGTACATAGCTCTTTGTTGAACTTTTTTTATAATATTTCTCATGTCCTGTAGCATGGGGAGAATAGCTACTAAAGCTAAGAGTATCTTAACATTAGTTAGACTTTAATCTTCGATGGAACCTTTTACTGTAGGACGCTTCTCCCATATTTGCTAGTGTAACTCATATATTTTGGAATTCCTAATATACAGACAGTTGTCTTTTATTTTCCAAGTTAGCATGGATTTTTCAACTCCATCTAGAGTTTCATTTATGTAAACTTTATTGACATGCTTTTCTATAGTATTAAGTTTAAGTTGCAACCTCTTCTCTTTCTTTGTTATCTTTGTGCAAATCTTATATCTACATTCTATAGGAGGCTCACCATCAATTGGTTTGGCCATTGGTTCAATGAACCAATACTTTTCCACCCATTCTAACTGAAAATTCCTTTTGGATAGATCCCAACAAGATTGATCTTTCTTTGATTCCAATTTTCTTTTCCCCTTTTGTGCATGAACATGATTTATGGAATCACTTTTTGGTTTTCTCACCTGACTGGCCCAGGACTAACTCCAACTCTATAATATCAATTTCTAACTCCCTACTAAAGTGAAGTGCCTCCAAATCATGTTCAAATTCGTTCTTGGCTGAGATATCAGGTTCACAAACTTGAACTTCAATATGATTTGAGTCTCCAACTTGTTATGAATCTCCTTTTTCCATAAGCACTAGAGATCTAACTTATGAATTTTGTAGGTTTCCAACATTTCCACCACCAAAATATGCTTCTATGCTTCTACATTTTGGTAATGGTGGCCTCTCTTGGCTTTCAGGGATCCTACCGGAACCCTTGTTACCCCTCTTGTTTGAAATTTCAAACCGATAAAGGCTACAAAAAATAAATCAACTTAGTTGTTGAACAAAAGACTCAAATAGTGATGACTCAAAGATTGTGAATAGTGACAATAGACTACTTAGACTACATATAATAACAATAATATGATTCATTCTCTAAAAAATGGTACTACTGCTATGGTAGGATAGTCTATGGTACTACCCAATATAATTCACAAACCTATAGGCTATCTTAGCATGTGAGATGTCTAGTCACCAGTGGTAAAACTAAAAAATAACCAGTACCACTATACTAGTATGGTAGTACCACTGTCGACATAAAAAAATAAAATCAGTTGTCTTTTATGAAAGGCAAGGTCCACGAGTCAATGGGCAATGCAATCAACACTCTGAAACATCAATGGCAATAGGAAATGCTAGTCTCCAAACTAGAAAATAGTGAATTGTGTAGAATAATAATACCTTATAGTCCAATTTAAGTTGGTGAATTATGTGGGATTAACAAGTGGGAATGTCAAACATAGGCGAAGTGCAATTTCCTATGCAAGCCCATAGTATGAAATAGTTAGCTAAACGAAGCTAGTAGTCAACACATGTCAGGAAAATAGTAGGCAACACCTAACCCAAGGTAAAATTATTTGGCTGTAGTAATGGTGAAATAGCATGGGCCAATAAGAAACAAACATGCAAAAGTTGGCAAAATTTTTAAAATAAATGTATCCAAAATGTATATTGCATTGGAAATTAGACTGATATTTTTGACCAATCATGTGCTAACTAATGGGCAACTACCACAGGTGTTGAATCCAAATTTGTTAAATATCTGATGACACGATTGGCCTACATTGCATGTGATATTCACCAAATGATGATTGACCCATGAGACAGGATCGCCAAAAGGAAAATATTCACCACTAAAGTAATCTCTAATCTTAAGGTGCATTTAGAGAGTTCAAGCCAAGTGAGAAAGGATGCATTTCCTTCTCAAGATCTATCTTATTTCTTTATAGGAGATATTGGAATTGGCTATCAAGGAATAATATTTACATTCATTACAGTACTCAAGCATTCAAGAATTAAATATCATAATTACATTCATAGATTTATGATTTGATGCTTGTAGATCTATTACATTTGTGGAGACATCCTACATCATTCATACTTCTACATACAAGTATTTATACATCTTTCTAGATAATGAATCGGAATCTCTCTGTGGAGGTGGTAAGTACGGTGAGTTAACAATTTTCTTGCTTTCACATGCTTTCACATTTAAAGGTTCATTCCAAAAGGAGGGCTTGACCAAGGCAAGACCCTTCCCTCCAATTAATATCATTTTTTGTCTGTGTAGGAGTAGATTTGCAAGTTTTTAGAGTGGTGAATTTGGATCATTAGAGTTTTGGATTTATAGACTTTCACTACAGGGTCAAGGTTAACCTTGACCCTTACCTGGTCAACACTTACCTAGAAAGTTGGCCCTTGGGACATCCATATTTTTAGGGTTTGACAGTTTCAACCTCTTTGTTCCAAATGATAGGCGTGGTTTCTATTTGTGTTATAGTCTAACATCTGATTTTCATATCTAAAGTGGCATCCTCTATTAGGCCTCAAGGCAAGTTTAGCTATTAATTTGTCATTTCATGGTACTTAGTTTGATATCTAAAATATGATATTTTTATATGCATAGCTATCATATGTGCTTCCACATTACTTGCATTGGTCAATCTACTTACATTGAGTCAAATCATTAAACACATAATCAAACCAATCAATCATTATAACTATTAAATGGCAAAAAAAGAGATCATTTAAGCTTACACACTCTTGAGAGGATTTGGATTTAACATTGGTACCCCTTATATCCTTTTGAGTTGTGTTAATCTAATTTGAAGCTCTTTGAAAGGTTATGTTTGAAGATCCCCTCTTTCTTTCTATAATATATATCTAATAGTAAAAGTTCAATATACGCATTATCTCACACATTATTGTGCCCCTACTTTTTGATCAATAGTTACCCTTTCTATTAATGAAATATTCTCAGTTTATAATTCACAAAAAGGGGTTGGGTGATACAAGATCACCCTGTGAAAGAGCTCAAACGGCCGAAGCTAGACAAGAAACATGGCTGCAACTGGAATCCAAAACTATTCATAAAAAAAAACAAATAAGAAAACCTCATGTTGCCAAAGCAGTGCCAACCGAGGGTGGTGGATCATCTTTATCTTGAAAACCCCAATAACCTTTAGGATTGGGGGGCAGGCTAGAAATAGTCCAGCTATCTTCATCAGCAATAGCAATAGTGGTAGCTTCCTCATCTTTAACCTTTGGCTGTAGAGGAGAAATCGTCAAGTCCAGGTGAGCGCACTTCTCTAAGTGCACATGATGGTAACTAGGAGGAGCAGCCAGGGACCAACCAGAACCACCATGGGTTGGGGAAGCTGAGCGGTGCCTCCATCCACCATCACCACCACTGGGAGAGTGGTGGCTGAAAGCTTGGGAGTGCAGGGTGTATGAGTGGTGGCTGGAGGAGTGGTGCGAAGGACGATGGCTGCAGGGTGTTGAGGTCTCCACTGAGGCATCTAGAGGAACTCAAGTGATAGTATAAGGGGCATTGCCCCAGTGATTGAGTAGCTCTTGCAGGTGAACAATTTCAAGTGCAACTTTATTAGCTTGCACCTATATTTGCATAATTACATTATTACAAATGCATGCCTTAGTATACATAACAATGTTAACATCCAGAAAACTATGTGTGAAAAGAACACCATTCCTATCTTTCCACAGAGAAAATAGGATCTCCAGCTTGAAGGTATGCCAAATCTAGGTGAACTTGCGAGGAAATCTAGGAGAGTCACCTAGTAAAATCATATGCCAAAAGAAAAACTCAAGTCTAAATGGCCTGAAGAAATCATGAATCCAATGCCAATAATTTTGGGCATGCTTGTAGAACCAAAAAATATACAAGAAAGACTCAAGTTGTCCATAAAAGGGGCATCTAGGGTTAGGAACCCCAATGTGTTTGAGTTGAGGCCCCAGGGGAAGACCTTGGAAGGCTAGGCACCAAGCAAAATGTGCTATCTTGGGTTCAATTATAGCATTCCATATGGTTTCAAAGCATTTTCTCCATTGAGAAAGGGAAGATAGCAAATGTCATCTGTGGTTTAGCATATCCACCATGGGAAGATGAGGCGAAAGTCATCTATAGCCCAAACATGGCTTGTAATTAGAAAAGGGAATGGTAGGAAATGACCTCCAATCAAGCCACCAAGGCCAAACAGACTGAGTCCCCACTTTATGAACTAAGTGAATAGGGATGGAAGAAAGTAGAAGGTCAAAAGTCTGCCAGTTTGAATGGACAAGCCAATACTATACTTACATATCTTCCCAAGTCCTGAAATTCATGGTGACCCATGAAAAGAGGTCCTTTGGAGTTCTAATACCATGTTTGAAAAAATGTAGAGCACTAGCCCCTTGAGTCTTGGCGAGGGGAGTACCCTGAATGGAAAATAGGGAAGACCACCATATGTTATGTTGATTCAAGGAAAGGCCATTGCAGAATTCATCTCCAGCCCATTGAAGCAAGGGCTTGATAGCCTCCCAGGCTTTCCAGATGATCTTGATGACAAAGGAGCCTTGAATGACCACGGGCTCATGCATAATGAGAAGGGTTTGGAAGCCAATCCCCTTCCAAGTAGACCTATTGACAGGGAAGCTAGAAGAAATGCAAGCCAAGACCAATGGACTCTCTTGGGAGACAATAGAAGTCATAGGCCACTTTGTGAAAGCCATGGTGATCAGAACCAGAGGCCTAGAGAAAATCCCTAAGAAATATTTCTAGCTTCATGTAAGAGGCTTTGGATGGAGCCTAATAGGATGAGTAATAAGCATGCATGGCTGTAAGAATCTTAGAGAAAATCTTAAATTTTCTCGTGAGGGAGAGGGGCTTTGTGATCCAATAGTTGAGCTTTTTGCTAATCTTGGCCAACACAGCATTCCAAAGTTCCATGGGCGATGCCTGGAATGTAAAAGGAATGCCAAGAATGCAGAAGATTTCTCTATGAGTAACCCATTTCCACTCAAATTGGCTAAGCCAAGGTGGAGCTGGCAGAAAGGACTGGTGGAAGTAGAGCATTTTATGCCATTGAATGGCAGAACTAGAAGCTTGACAAAAGGTGTCCAAGAAACTTAAAGCATTATTGATGTTTTCTTCATCCTCTAAAAGAGTGAGAAAAGAATCATCAGAAAAGTGTCCATTGACTAGTTGGGAGGATGATTCAGGTAAGGAAATGCCATGAACTAGTCCAGAGGACACATAATGCACAAGTAAATAACCAAAACCTTTCGCAGCAAGGACATAAAGCGCAAGAGCTAGTGGACAACCTTGTCTAATGGAACGAAAAGGACCAAAAGCTTTTGATTGTGAATTTTTTATGGTAATGCAAGCATTACCATCCCTAAAGAGCATCTCCACAGATTGGAGGAAGTTGGGGCCAAAACCTAGAGACTGGAGCATAACCAAGATGAAGGGTCATTCAATGCAATCATAGGCTTTAGCAAAATCTATCTTTAAAAAGATGGCCTTCTAATTGGACTTGCGAGCCCATTCCATTCCCTCCTAGACAACAATAATGTTGTCAAGAATATATCTAGACTTGATGAATCCAATTTTCTCTGATCATATAATTAAGGGCAACATGTGCTTGATTTTGAGAGAGAGAGCTTTCCAATGATCTTGTATGACACATTCAGAAGGGTAATGGGTCTCCAATTGCATATATCCTCTAGATCACCAACTTTAGGTATGAATTTGATATTTCATTTGTTTATAATGGCTCCTAGGCTTTTAGAGTGATAGGCTTCAAGATAAACTTTGTGCAGGTTAGGACCTATATGCACCTAGAGGTGTTTGTAGAATTCACAAGGGAACTCATCACACCCAGGGGGCTTGTAATCCGTCATGGAGTAGACTGCCTCTTTAAGGTCATAGAGAGAAAGAAGTTGCTCACAGAAAGTGCATTGCTTAGCTGCTAGACGGTTTGGAGTAAGAGAAATATACTTTTTGAGAGCTATCTCTTGAGCAACCAAATCTCCTTGCGAAGCAAACACATTCTCATAGTGATGAACAAATGCTTGCAGGATGGCAAGGAAACTAGATAGAACAACATTTTCTTCTTTGATTTTTTTAATCCCAGCATTGGTATGACAAGCATGAAGATCCTAAAAAATCTCCTTCAAGGCTTTGTTGCCAACCTCCAACCAGTGGAGATAGGATTTGATTTGAGCTCCTCGCACAGCATAATTATTAGCAATTTGCTTGTCATGATGAAGCTTGGCAAGCTAAATTTGCAAGTCTATATCAAAGGGATTGAGGGTGAGGGTCTCAAAGGCTTTTTTGAGGGCAAGCGTGTTAGCCTCATAGAACCGTTTACGAAACAT
The DNA here is from genome assembly GCA_028749045.1 of Cupressus sempervirens. Lineage (NCBI taxonomy): Eukaryota > Viridiplantae > Streptophyta > Pinopsida > Cupressales > Cupressaceae > Cupressus > Cupressus sempervirens. The sequence goes on from CM053786.1 coordinate 815,407,444, forward strand.
AGCCAATTGTCGCCCATAAATGTGCAAGAACAAAGCAATTTTGGTAATGGCATCATTCCACCATTGAATCCAACCCCTTTGAGAATGTAGACATGGCTCCAAGTTCCAAACATGTAGGATGTGGGAAATGGTGGAAGCATGCATCAGCACATACGTGTTGAGGAAGAACTGAGACTTGGCCACCTTTGGGATAGCTGTTTGCCAAAAAATGACAAAATAGATGGGGTAGTGGTTAGATAACATCACATCTAGCAGGGGAATGACAGGTAAATCTCAATCCTCAGAAAAGGAGAAAAAAGATTGCACAGTGATCATAGCACGATCAAGGCATTTTAATATGCGGTCAGAGCCAGCTTGAAAGTTGGACCAACTGTGCCAAATCCCACTATCCTGGCAGCAATTGGTATTGGGATAAAAAAGCCCCAATTTATTACACATGTAATACTAGGCTTGTCTTTCCTGAGCTATCTAGCAAAACAGTAGAATGTCATATTTGTCAGAGACCACTTCAACCATATTAAAGTCCCCACACATAACCCAAGTAGCTAGAGGCAAGTTGTCAAGTAGCCAGGCCCGCATCTGAGATCTTTCCACAGCATCATTGGAAGCATAAACATTAATGACTCTAAAAGAATGATTGTTAATGGAAAGAAAAAGCCAAATAATTCTATGCATGGGGTCAGAACCGTGTGAAATAACAACAGAATGAAGGCGAGGTGACAAGAGAGTAACTACACCACCTCGACCGGCTTTGTGTTGCGAAGAAAACATCACGCCATCCTGCCAAATTGTGCGGCATGCTGAAGCAAGCATGAAACCATAAATTTTAACTTCTTGCAAACAAAGAAAATTTAAATTACCAAGTCTATGACGGACATCCCGAACATAGTACTTTCTAGGGAGGTCTGTGAGACCTCGCACATTCCATGAAAGGAAGTTCATGAGAACTCTTCCATATCATCTATTGGAAATAATCAATACTAACAAGGTTACTGAGACGGGAGGGGTGAATCAGTAACTCTAGAACTTTGATTCAATTCTGCATAATAACATTTTACCGTTCATCCATCTAATCTACTGTATGCATGAAAAGATAAACATTTGTAACACATGAACACATAGATTTGGTGACCCAGAAACCTTCCAAATAGAAAGTAAAATTGGGGTGGGGATGATGCCCACAAAACTTCAATACTGTAATATAAAGTTGGCCGATTAAGGCTTACAATGATCACTTTTGATGATCTGCCCTATTAGGAGCAAGTAGGATTGCTAGATCCACCTTGTTAAAGGATTTACAAACATACAATGAAGTATGCACTCTGTTAGAAGATTTACGAAAGACTGTCAAGTCTACCTTGTTAAAGGATTTAGCAAATTGATTCACCTGTTAGGATGAAGTAGTGGATCTAGTTACAACTAATTGTTGATAAGATCTTTTGTGTTCTGATCACCTGATGTGATGGATATATCTTTTCTGTATCAATGTTGACCTTGTTGTATTCCTCCGTTCTGCTAGTGATTCGCTTTCCTCTTCTCAAAATATTGCAATACAATACAACCAACGATATTCAACATCTCATCATTTCAAATGATATATACCATTTCAATATTTACACTAGCAAGGTCGGCCAAACACAAGTGAACAAGCATTACTGAGTCGGCCAGGTGGTAGAAAACTCAGGTTCCACAAACTGACTCGGTGACTTTCTGATACTCGGCATCCACTACAATACACTGCATTTTCATGCACTCGGTAAGAGTAGAGGCACGGTCCATACTAATTATTCTAAGTAGCTTGGAACTCAGTAACCATTGGTGACTCGGTGAATATTGTGTCACTCAGTAAAAACTGAATCCATTGATAACCTTCTTCACTTGGTAAACACTGATTCCTTCATTTACCTTGTTTACTCGGTAATCATTGATTTTTTTGTTTACCTTGGTCACTCGGTAAACACTAAGTTCTTTGTTTACCTTGATCACTCGGTAAACACTATGTTCTTTGTTTACCTTGATCACTCGGTAAACACTAAGTTCTTCTGATGACTCGATGAGCACTGACTGCTTGGGGAACACTGTTCTGCTCGGTAACCACTAACTGCTTGAAGAACATTGTTCTGCTTGGTAACCACTGTTCTGCATGGTAACCACTGTGAACTTGGTAAATACTGCTGAACTGCCCATATGCTCGGTTTTCGAAGGAATGCTCAGTATCAACTATTTACCTGCGGAATTTATAAGGTAACCGCTAAATGCTCGGTAAGCATTCAGAATCGAATAAGTGTTGTGACTAATGACAAATATATCATAATTCCAACATCATCTTCCTCCTCAAGAGAGGAGTAGCTATTTTGCAAGAAGGTAAAAATATGGTTGAAGTCAGATAGAAAATCCTTTGGACTTACAACCTAACGTTTCACCTCTGGTATCTCCACACATCCAGGAGGACTACAAGAGTGTCGCATTGCTGGTGGGGCTATGGAAGAGGTAGCAAGAGGAGTACACACCCTAGCAAAGGTAGAAACCCTGGCGGCTACCTTAATCCCCTACGAGCCAACAGGGTTTGAAACTTGCAAAACTCTAGAAGCAGGTCCTTTGTCCGCCGCTTACGTCCCTACTCTAGCGAGAGTTGACGCTCCTATAGGGATAGGAGGAACCGCAGCGACCGTAGCATAAGACTGCTTGGGGGGCAAGGGAATTGAGGGAACCTTGCCCTTACGCCCGACAGTAACCCATTCTTCTTTTTTCCCTTCAGCTTGTTTGACAAGCACCTCTTTAGGTGTGGGCTTGACCCTAGGCATAGCCAAAGGGCAGTCCTTGATCTTATGTTCCATGGATTGGCACCTATAATAGGTGTTGGGGAGGTTCAAGTAAAGAACCTTCTAAGAGAAGGTTTTGGTTCCAATCTGAATTTTCATAGAATCCTTAATATCCTTGGAAAGATCCACCTCTATGGGTGGTCATTATGGGTGGGCATTGAGAATTTCTTAGGCTCCTTAGTGACAACTTTGCCAAGGGATTTGGCAATGGACTCAATGAAAGGTCGGCAAGGCAGGGCAAACCCTAAGCTTTTTATCATCCGACACTGTGAACTCTCATAACCATTTTTGAAAAACAAGCAAGGAGGAGCGCACAGACCATGGTCCGTTGTTAAAGACTGTGTCTGCCTGCGAGGGGTTAGCGAAGCAAAATAGAAAAAAAAAATCTTTGGTAAGGTTTTGCACAGTGTCAAGGTGGACTCCATGAGGAGTCCAACTCTTGTTAACCCATTCTCGAAGCATAGCTTCAGAGGGAGTCCTACCCACAAAATAACCAATCACATGCAGCATCAAATTCTTGCAAAGGAAGAATAATGTCAGGATTACCTTGTGAAAAACCTTCGGGACAAACTTGCCAAGACGTTTGTTCTATGGAGGCATCATTGCAGATCGAAGCAACATTGTAAACACCAGAAACAACTGGTTCACTGCTGGCCAAAGCCATTATATCCTAGCCTAAAAAACTCCCATAGTAAATGCGGTGTGACAAGTGGAGCTAACAGAGGGAAAGTTCAAACGAAAAGCCATACACAAAAAACTAAAAGGTTGCATGAAGCAAGAATCCCTAGCAGAGTGAATACTCTATCCCCCTATTTTAATGCTACAATTACTTTAATAATTTAATGTGTAAAAGTATTTATCAAATCGAGAGCAAGAAATTTTTATATACATAATTGTTTATAAGAATAAACTCCTTGCCAATATACAACTTAGTTCAATTACCAACTTTGGTAAATATTTACTTATCCAAATTACCATAGGTTAATTTTCCTTATAACTATGTCAGTACTTATTGTGCATGCACACAACAGTTTGCACTTAGCACAAAATATAGCTTTGCACTTCAATAGGGTTTTCTTATTCAGTGAAGAAGCTTGAAAAAAGCTTAAATATCAATAATGACACAGTTAAAACCTAATTGCAATATCACAGCATAAATATCTTTAATGACACTTTCTGGAGCAGTGAGATTCCTTGCAATCACTTTATGAAGCTACCCAAAAGGGCCTGAAATGCTTGCGGGCATTAACAGTTGGACTTTTCGCTGACTCATAACTATGCACGGAGAAGTATGTTCTCACTGCAGTCAACAGTAGGAAAATAATTCCAAGCAACAACATCACCAACTTCCACGGACTTGACAGATACTGCGAATGAAGTTCTGACATCTTGCTTTTGTAGTAACTTTTAATCAGCACTTCTCTGATTTGAGCTTTAAGCCCACCGGGAAGCTCCAGAAAACCTGCAAGAAAGAAAGGTTTAGCCATACCGTCCCACATCTTCGCCACGTACTCGTCCGTGATCATCATGCTCTTTCGATCAATGACGTGGCTCTCTCACAGCAATGCCACGTCTTCCGGGGTGTCGATGAGATAATCCATCAGCTCCTCATAGTTCGACACGTGTTTGTCTCGGCCCGACTCGTTGAACTCCAACGCCAGCAAATTCCTCAATAGCACTTCAGTAAAAGTATCGAATACTGTTATCTGGGGAAGGTAAAGCGTGTCGGAGTTCTTGGAAAATCTGATCTTACCCTTCTCCTTTAACGATTTGAACTTGATCCCGGCCTTCACCAGCTCCTTCGCACTGCATTTCTCCGGAAACTCTGGTCGACCAGATCTGGCTAGATGACTGTAACAACAGCTGAAAGTGCCGGCAACCAGATTTCCCATCATATTCGTAATCCTCCGACGCCATGCGGGGGATTCGTCTTCCCTGCCGTTAACCTGGACTTGCAGGAAAGTTGAGACATATCCGTGGAGACAGCCCAGCAGATGCTTTTCATTCAAATCTCGCTTCTCTATATCATATATCTGGAAGGAAGACAGACGGCTTGTTAGTGAGGGGAGGAGAAAATCAAGCCTGTTCATCTCGTGATCATTAGCAACCTCCTCCAATATTTTGAGAAGAGAAAGAGGGATCTCATTTTCCAGCTTCACAATATCACACCTGATGCTTGCCTTTGCAGGAATATCAATTTCTTTGAAGGCCCTGCTACGGAGATCCACAATGGACTCATCGAAACCAGCCGATTTGAGAAAGTAGGAGAGAAAGAGGGCGTCGACCATCGTCATCCACGCAAAGTTGGAAACATCCTCGTCCTCTATCAGCCAGTTGTAAAAGTCCTGGAATTGGGAGATCATATCTTGATGGCTCACTCTTACGAACATACTTTTGATAAGCAGAGGATCGTTCCCAGCTGCCTCCCTTGTGGATCTGAGCTTGTAAACTTCCATCTGAGAGAGATGAGTGAGGCGTTTGTGGAATGGCCCCACGGATTCGTCTTTGAGAGATGAGGGGTAATAAGGACCGAGGGACACCATCTGAGGAATGTAGGCATCTGGCTTAGTATTCATCAGAGTCTTTTACAGAAGCACGCTGCCTCTATCATCTGGAACGCTCTCCGGAGTGGCCTCCAGAAACAATCTAACCTCTTCCGACCATTCATCTGAGATCAGTTTAATGTGAGCTTGCCCTCTCTGGGGTGGTTGTTCTCGTTCTTGTCGTTGTCCGAGGATAAAGTCTTTTAGTTGTCGGATAAAACCTTGCTGTTGTTTTATCAGGTCCAGCTGTTGTTGGTTCAGGGATGTAACAAGATTTTTGGCCAGGCTTAACCAGCACACACGAACCATTGACTATTTGTGGTTTCCAGTGGGCCCAGTCAGTCCTAGCCAATAGTTTGGGGCCACTGTTATGCATTGGTCCACTGCTATTGGCTAGCAGTGACTGGGCCCACTCAAAGCCTGAAATATTCAACGCTTTGTGTGTGCCCGTTAATCCGTTCGGATTTTTGATCTGTATCTGCTGTTGGATCAAATCTTTTCCTCGTCTTGTGGAAGCCATCTCGCAGGGAAAGGAGGTTGCTAGTTCGCCTTGGCACTGGGCTTTCCGCTTCAGTCGGTGCAACTGTGTGAGGAATTATCATAGTATTACAATTGCGATGAGAAAGAGGACGGATGGAAAGGAATCATGGCATGTGCCTTTTGGAATTATCTTTTACTCTGTCACCGACAAGGACAGAGCACCGGCGCCGTTGTTTTCAAAATATGGCCCGCCAAAGCCGGCAGTGGCTATGCAGGCAACGATTTCGTCGGTGATACGAAGGAGACAGTTTATTTTTATGAAAAGTTCTAAAAGATTAGATACAAAAAGCGAAATTCGTAGCTCGATAGCCACTACAAGCAAGTGTTGCAAATGAAATAAAAATTCATCAAATGAAAAGTTTCTTCCAACAATTTTTTCTTCTATTTTTTTTTTACTTTTATAATGAATTTCTTTATTATTAGTAATTGTCTTACGCTAACTATTATTGTGATACGGTTTGCATTTCACGTGTTAACTCATGATTAAAAGTCTTCATTTTATTTAATAAAAAAGGTTTTCATTTTAAGTAGTTTAAATTTATCATTTTAAAATTTAATTATAAAATCTATACATTGTACATAGTTAGATACAAGATTTTTAATTCAATAATTTCAAAAAAATATTTTTCTATGATTTGATTGGATGAATCATTTTAACTCTTACATAGGTTGGATTTCATGAATTGGAAAACATGATAGTTTTCAAGAGTTATATTTTTAATAATTGATTTATATCATTTAAATGTAATACTTTATTACTTTTATAAAAAAAATCATTCATTTAAAAATATTAGATACAATCTTTTAAGAAAAAGAGAATATATATATATATATATATATATATATATATATATATAATATTTTTATTAATTTAAATATATGATATACTATAATAAATTTATAAAATTAAAACTAAATGTATACTAAAACTAATGGCAAGTACTAAGTCGTTATAATTAAAAATTAAAAATTATAATTCTTTAAATAAATTAATTTATGGCATAAAAATACATAAATAGTTTTTTTTCCTATTGGGTTTAGGCTTTTTTTTTTCGGTAGTCCATTTCATTTTGTTTTTACAAAAATTTTGGAAAAAATGTTCAATGTTTTTTATTAAGGAAAATAGGCTTTAAAAGGGCCATGAAATCCGAACATAAAAAATCAATTTACAACAGAGCGCAAAAGGCTACAAACTAAGCCTGAAGGCAAAAAGAAAGAACATCTCCCTAACCAAAGAAACAAGCAGATAAAAACCAGGGAGAGATGCCAAAAAACTAGGGTAGCCCAAAAAGGGTCAAGGCACTCAGACGATGTCTCTCAGCATTTCAACTACGTTGATCTCCAGCTCTAATAGCTTTCCTGTTGCCTCCTTCATCTCGGAAAGCTCCTGATCTAGGGCTAGGGTATCCTTTTTCCTAGTGTTGGAATTGGTTTGCTTCCTTGCACCTTCATCCAAAGTCCTATCCTTTAAGTTGTGGGTGTCAGGGTCCTACTCCTTGCTGATGCTCATTTCAATTAATTAATTTTGTTTGCATCTATTGAGGTGGAGGTCATTTGAAAAATTGTTCAATGTCGCAAGTGGCTAAATGATTGATTCATAAGCTAAAAGTGCTAAATAGTCAATGACTAATTTCGCATAAATGACTAATTGCTAAGCTAAAAGTGTTAAATAGTCAAACTTGACTATTTTTTCCAAGCATAATTTTTTCCTTAGTGTGATGTTTAAGGCTGGCCAATGCTACAAGGTCTTGATTGCATGGCTTGGGATTCTCATTGTGCATGCATAGATTAAAATTAATTAATTTTGTTTGCATCTATTGAGCTAGAGGTCATTTGAACAATTTGATGCATAGGTCTTTGGGATCATAGTAGTTTAAAATGTACAAACATTTAAAAGTGCTTTGCACAAACTACTTCAAATCGGGTGTAGATCTTCATCTATTCTCTACAAACATTTTCCACTTCTGTAGGTTTGTCCTTCACTAGTTGTTTCCTTATATCATTCTTTATTTTATAAATTAATATTAAATACCAAATCTAAACATACAATTTCTCTAATTTGAATTGGAAACCCCAAAAACATACAATTTCTCTAATTTGAATTGGAAACCCCAAATTCAAATATGCGTTTCAATTTTTTATTTTCAAATTTGATCATCGGCTCTGAACCATGCCTTGTAACTTATCTAATAACTTATATCGAGTGGCTACAAATTATCAATCTTCTCAAAGGTATATACTTCAAAATTATTGCACCAAGGAAATGAGGATGATGAAAATATACATCTTGGCACTCTCATATATACCTTGTGTTATATCCTACAAAAGATATCACTCGTTTCTCCTTATTGTTGAGCATTGAAATATCATTTTTAGTTTTTGCCATAATAGAGAACTATTGCCCAAGGCTCTCTATTTAAATAGTGATTAAATATTTTCTCACCAGCTAATAACATTACTTAATATTTATGTGCTTAGACTAATATTCAATGTTTACTAGTAAGATTTCATGGGACTTAAATAGCGGCCTATAAAATATGAGTGTTGGCAGGTTCCTACTAGCCAAATTATAGGCCTTGTAAACCTCTATTTTTCTCAAAGGTTATATATACATTTCAAGTCAAAAGAAGGCATGGTAGAGGTCTAGTTAGAAATATGTAGTATAATACAGATGCATTCCTAATTTCCAATGCAAGAGAAAACTAATCATAGTCCACAAGACTGGAAAAATAGAGTTCATGTCCAAGATTAACTTTAAAACAATGATTAATTTTCTATCTTTGGACCAATCAAACTATTAAGTTTGTTTACACCAATTTGGTATAGAATGTTTGAAAATAGTAGGAATAATATTTTTTTTTTAAAAATTTATAGAGAGATTATTTTAGCAAGCTCTCATGTGTGTTGCAAATAGTTTCATGAGTCTATTACAACTACCTATGTGAGAGGATGCATGACTCCAGATGTTGATGTTGAGCAAGAGGGAAAGCTCCAAGTCACACTTGTTGAGAATGTAGATCCATTGCAAAGTTCCAACACAAGAGAATGAACAAAATAGCTGAGAATCTTTAAAAATAAATATAAGCTTTAGGTACTATGATCATTGCAAATGGGAGAGCTAGACAAAAAGCCCTTTCTGAATCTTAACACTTAGCACAATTGCTCTCATGTCCTCTTTGCACCATTTGGATCTATACACACTTAAAAGTATTCAAGTCAATTAAGTAAATTTTTAATATCTAATTAGTATTTTTTCCTCTATCAACTTTAATAAATTATCTAATTTAATAAGTTAATATAATTTCTTTTAATTAATTAAATTTTTTTATATTTAATTGAGATTATTCTTCTATTAGTATTAATAAATTATTTAATTTATTAAACTAATTCACCTAAGTCAGTTACACTATCCTAAGTCTTCTAAATAATCCTATTAAGTGATTTATTTAAATTGCTTAACTAGCAGTTGCTCGTTTGTGTATGTGCAAGAATAAGATGATAAAGGTGATATTATTTATATCATTGAAGCTAGCAATAGTCCACGCAAATAATAATTTTTTAATTGAAAAGCTTACAAGAGAGTAGTTTATTGTAGTCTAGTTCATTCAACCTTTTTTTGCCAAACAATTGGTGGTCAACTTCTCACAACATATTAAGTGCTAGATATGTCATATGGATATGCATGATTAGAAATCACAAAACTTTGGCTTCAACCATGAATCAAGGGAATCCACACCAAAATTTTATTGCTTTCAAAATAATAGCATAAATTTGATTCAAAAAATCATTCCTTTATCCATGTTTTTAAGGAAAACTTTAAATCAATTTCATGCTCATAAAATTGAGCTTCTAAATCTTCTTTCAAACTTAGATTTGATTCCCTCACTTTGAAACATTAAGGTAAAGAATATATGGCATATAATATTCTCATAAATTCTTACTATAAATAATTTGTATGCACCAATATCCACTTGTCATTAAAATCTTCACTTATGTCTTTAAAATGAAAACTTCAGAGAATCGACTATGAGTCAATTTTCCTATTTTTACAACCCTAAATGCATGACATAAACATTTTACCATTAAAATATTTTTAAAAATAAGATTTCTCAAAACAAATTTGCTCTAATTTGAATCAAGAAATATGTCTTTTCATGTATTTGTATAGGATGCATGCACAAAAACAAATAACATGTAAAAATTGATTCTCTCAGGCATCAATTATGTGCTTCACCAACACCAAAGTCGGCTTCTACAACCCAATATCTCCATCTATTTTCAATAAATATAGATTATTGTAGTCCAAAATGTTAGTTTTGGTGATCAATAAATGACTTGGGCAAATTGATTTTATGCATATTTGCCAATTTTAATTATTAAGAAATTATTTTGTTTGTCATGAAGGTAGTAATATATAGGTAATAACTTTGGATCAATAATACATTTATTTAATTATTTTTTAAGTGTTCAAATTTATTCATTCAAGTGTGACATCTTTGAAATGTACAAGGAACTTAATACATGATTATTATATATAAAACAAAATTCCCTCCTACCACTTTCTATCTACCTCCATCCTTCTATGTCTCTCTTTGTTTTTTATGATATATAAATTATTGTTTAAGTTATGTGTTATATTCTTCAAGTTAGATCTACTTTCAATAAATATTAAATATATAAGAACGATTACAATTTTGATAATATAAATTTGCAAAATATATATCAAACATCTAAATATCTGACTTGAAGGGTCTACATGATTCGAATTCATAACAACACACTGTAAACATATTATGTTGAGATATCTCCAACAAAAGCTTAGCTTAAAATCTATAAGGCAGCCTCAGAAAGAACTAGGGAAAAAAACACATGACAGAAAAATATTTGTTCTTGTACAATTAGAACGCTGCATTTCTGAACAAAAACAGAGAGAATTTAACACAGCAAAAGACTCAGGAAATGAGCACTGATATCTCAGCCTCAACCATTCTATTTATAGTTGAATGAGTAATAAATTTACAGAGCATTCTAGAGATAGATTTGGTTGTGTATTTAATGGTGGTAGTTGAGCAAAACGGCTGCACATTTTTTCCATGTGTTTCTAGAGATTTCACTGGTCTGTGCCGACCATATTTTTTGGTTGTTGTAATTAATTTATGTTGACATCCCCCCTAAATTAATTACAATAGCAATACTAAGTATTTACTATCTAAATATCCCCCCATAATCTACATATGATGGGTCCCGGCCTAAAGCCTTGTTAGGTACCCATTTACAATCTGTTATTTCCTAAATACAATGGTTGGAATTCATAATAATCCCCCCTGAATGACAAACATGAGACAATTATGTCACTGCTCTTAAGCCCAAAAGATGTCGAAGAGATACAAACTTGGCTTCACTTAAAGCTTTGGTGAATAAATCAGCAATCTAGTCTTCTGTCTTGCAATATTGAAGATGAATCACCTGTTGTTGGGGAGATGCCTGATGTAATGATGATAAACTTCAATATGTTTGGTGCGACCATGGAACACTGGATTCTTAGACAATGATATGGCACTTTGATTGTCACAATGAAGTAGAGAAGGCCCTGCATGATGTTGCCTAAGGACTGATAAGATAGCTCGTAGCCAAGTGATGTCTTTTGCTGCTTTGTTTGCTGCAGTATATTCAGCTTCTGTAGTGGATAGAGCTATGGTAGACTGCTTTTTACTGCACCAAGAAACAGGACCTGCCCCAAGATAGACAACATAACCTGTAGTGGACTTACGATCATCCATGCATCCTGCCCAATCAGAATCTGAATAGCCAATAAGGGAAATATCTCCATGAAATGAGTAATAGATGCCCATCGTTAAAGTCCCTTTCACATATCTTAGTATTCTTTTAGCAGCTATCCAATGTGGGACTTTAGGTGAGATCAAAAATCTGGAAACCACACTAACTGCAAAAGAAATATCAAGACGAGTGTGTGTTAAATATACAAGACTACCAACCAATTGCCTATATAAGGTTGGATCAACATCTTCACCTTCCATGTCCTTGCTTAATTTCAACCCCGAAGCAATTGGAGTAGATACACTTTTACAATTTGTCATTTGAAACCTCTTCAATATGTCTAGGGCATACTTAGTTTGAGAAAGATAAAATCCATCATCCTTTTTCCATACTTGTATACCAAGAAAATAGTGTAGAAAACCAAGATCTGTCATCTCAAATGTATTTTGCAAGCTTAACTTTATGTTACTAATTTTATCCATGCTATGTCCTGTGATAATAAGATCATCAACATAAAGCACAATGATTATGATATCACCACTAGCAAATTCCTTCACATACAAATTTGGATCATGTGGACTATTATGGAAGCCTTGAATTTGAAAATATTCATCAATTCTAGCATACCAAGCCCTTGGAGCCTATTTGAGACCATATAAAGACCTCCTTAATTTGCAAACCAAATGTTCTTTCCCTTGTATTTCAAATCCTTGTGGCTAAGTCATATAAATCTCTTCATCAATTTCACCATTCAAAATTGCATTTTTAACATTCAAATGGATCATCTAGGTCCACGACCCACATTGTGCCAAGAAAACCTGAGAAAATAGGGCAGCATGCAAAATGAGGTAAAAACTCCAAATTTTGAAAAACTTTGAAATTAAAACCCATTTGACCTTTGGGTTCAAAAACCCCAAAAATTCAAAAATGAAAGGAATCAGACACCATATGCAAAAATGACTAGCATAACAGTCCAAAACCCCAAAGCCTCATCCTAAAAAATAGGGAAATGTTCATACCCGCCCAACTGGGTCGAATTAACATACAGAAACAGAGGGGAACACTAGTTTTTAGCCTCCAAACAAACGGCTACCAAAAATAGAAGTAGAAACGAAGTAGAAACAATAAAATAGAAAAGCCCTACCTCACAGCCAAAAGGAAAAAATTGGAATCTGAACCATAAAATAAATATCCCGCAGAAGTAGCTGAAAATCACGACAATTCAAAGTTTCTCCGAGCTAGATCCAATGAGCCCAACCTCACGACGATCCCACGCCTGTAGCTCCCACAACGAACAAAACAATAAATCCTCATGAAGAGGATTTTGGATTTTACTCTCCAACTTTTCAATTCGAAAGAAAGAAGTGAGGAATTAAATTCCTTTTTGGATACTTATTCACTTTTTGAGTGAATAATAGATTAGGGCAAATAACCAGCCAACCTAGTTAAACCCTGAATCGACCCAAATGAAAATAGGCTATTCCTATAAATAGGAATTCATCTATGGAAAAGCTGCTAGAAATTAAAATAAATCAATTAAAAAGTTCGAAAACTCAAAAACACAGAAATCTCCTTAACAACTTTTGTGACAATGCGAAACTCTAAATGCACAGACACGCTCACTGGTCTAATCACATAATGCAAATGAGTTTGAATTTAATAATCACTAAAAGATTTAATTTAAACATTTAATTAAGGATATGTCAACCATATAAGGACGACATTGGTAAAAATATGAATGTTTGAATCACTAACTCCATGTGTTACTGCCAGGGATATAATTCTTGCACACTAAACAACACGATCAAGTGCAATTGCATATAAAAACATAGCTGAAGCAATAAATGCATTAAATCATCTAATTTAACCATTCATTTAATTATATTAAAATAATCTATTTGGATCACTCACGTTTGCAAAAAACATACAATGCAGGAATGAAGTAAATAACCATAGCATTAAATCCATCACATAACATAATCAGAGGTATTTCCAAATAACAGATAACCAAATATCATCATAAAAATACATTTTCATCTCAAAATGGCATCATCATGCAATATGATCAACTGAACAACATAGTAGTCTAAAATCTATGATACTAGAATCAAGGTGTAACATCTAACCCTCAGGTCCTCTCAAATATAAAGCATCACACAAGAACAAATATCTCTCAGATCAAAATATAACAAGGTAGATTTCTGCAATACATAACCAAAGAATCCAACATGAACAATTCATTTAATCACTTAAGAATTTAATAATGATTAATTACTCTGCATAAAAAAGGTATTTAAAACACATAAACAACCATAGTCATAAACATGACTAACCACTGCTACAGGAACCTAGTCCAGTGTAACATAGTAAAAGTACATAGTGCAATCTTTGCACACATTTCAAGGTAATCACGGAGCAACCTCATGATACCACATCTATCCTGGTAACCACTGGCACAAACCTCAGTGAAACATAAATCACATCATAATCTCATAGATCAGTCAAAAGCATAAACAAAGCAACTGGTACAAAAACATAAATCGAAACACCTTGATGGTGTAGACCACTTATGGTCATAATCATGATCCATCACAACAAAAGATCAACAAGGTTGCATCCATTAGGATGACTTACAGAAGTCAAATGGGAGAGGCACTACAACCTTGAACATATCAAATCCCATACTCGACTGTACCACACAAGTAAAATAGCACATGCTTAGCCGCTATCCAATGCATTCTCTTTGGTTCAACCATGAACTGACTAAGAGAGTTAACTGTAAATGCTATATTTGGCTTAGTGTTAACCAAATACATAAGTGAACCAATCAATTTTTTATATAAAGTGGGATCTACATCCTTCTCCTTAGATGTATTTGTTGAAATATAGATGAAGTAATTGAGAGGGGAGGGGTGAATCAGTTACCACAAAATTTAATTCCAAAAATAATTCCTTTAGATGTCTTTACTTACTGCTGATACTCGATAAATAGTGCAGGAATACTATAACTCCATAGATTAACTAATTACTGATTATCTAGCATTCATAGTCATTAATATGCTTGCAAAAATTAAAATAAATGAACACAAGAGACACCAAATTTAACGTGGAAACCCAATATGAAAAAAACCACCAAGTAACTAGTCACCAATTTTCACTCTTCTGAAGTGAGCCTTGTTAGAAGCCAACCCTATTAAAGGTTACAAAACACACTATTAGGTGTGACCTTGTTAGAGGATTTAATCACCCTATTAGGAGTGGCCTAGTTAGAGGTCTTGAGAACAACTCAACTAAATTGTTACCTTGTTAGAGGATTTACAAAATTGATGTTAAACCAACTCTATTAAGAGATTCTAGATTCACTGTAACAATGATTAGAAAGCAACAATGAGGTGACCTAAATGATATGCAACTTATCTTTTATTGATTATAGATCTCTTTTCTTCTTTACTGGATCCTTACTGATCGAATACAACTTTGCAGCTCCTCCAAGATATCTAATCCTTCATCAGAATTCGCTCAATATTCACTTATTTCATCCTCATCCATATATTCACTCTCACACCAATTCACAACTTGAACATCTATATATATACCTTTTAAATTATCAAGTCAACTTAAATATAGGTTACAATAACTAAAAAATAATTACATCAGTCAGTTGCATGAAACAATTAAACTCAATATCAAAACAGTAAAATCCTTTGCTGGCCTACTCAGCTCGGTAACCACTACTCTAGGATGGTTTTCTAGTGTTATCCAAGTGAAGCTCGGTAAGCACTGCAAACCCTGCAAAAATCCTTTGGATACCAAGTGAGCTCGGTTAGCACTGACCTTCCTTTGCTGACCATGTGAGCTCAGTAGACATTAACTTTCCTTTGTTAACCTTGGGAGCTCAGTAGACATTAACTTTTCTTTTTTAACCTTGCGAGCTCGGTAGATATTAACTTTTCTTTTTTAACCTTGGGAGCTCGATAAACATTAACTTTCCTTTGTTAATCTTGGGAGCTCGATAGACATTAACTTTCCTTTGTTAACCTTGGGAGCTCGGTAAATATTAGCTTTTCTTTGTTAACCTTGGGAGCTGGGTAGACATTAACTTTCCTTTGTTAACCTTGGGAGCTTGGTAGACATTAGCTTTTCTTTGTTAACCTTGGGAGTTCAGTTAAAACTAACTTTTTGCTATGAAATCTTTTGATGCCCGAGTGAGCTCGGTAAACATTAACTTTAAATTGCTTTGCAGATCATTTGAGCTCGATAGACTCTGTCTGATAACTGATATGACATTTGTGTAACATCAAAGACAATACACAATTAACAGTTGTATCCAACAATCTCCCTCTTTGGCATTGATGGCAACACAACATATCATAGCATAATAAAATTTGAAAACAAGTCTAACAAGTCTTTCTATCAAGACAACTTTCTTTATTAGATAGCAAACTCTCCCTCTTTAAGTAATCTCCCTCTGTGATGTAATTCCATAGCAAACTCTTCCTCTCAAATAAATTTCAGAAATATATGATAGTAAAACTCCCCCTCTTTGAAAACACATGCCAAAGACAACACAAATCAAATGGATTTGAATGTACCTTAAGTACTGATTCATATACAATATTACTTGATTATGTTGCATCAATTAATAGATCTTCAACTTAGTATGCGCTGATGCATCACTAAAACTTAATTTTAGTGAACTTTAGATAGGGGAGTGACCCCTAACTTACCTCTTAGATACAAGAATACATCCTTAGGTAATGGCTTTGTGAATATGTCAACAATTTGTTCTTTTGTATGAACATATTCCAATCTGATCTCCTTGTCTTGCACCAATTATCTGACAAAATGATATTTTATTGCAATATGCTTGGTTTTGGAATGCATCACTGGATTCTAAGATATGTTGATTGCACTTGTATTATCACAGAGCGTAACAATTGGTTCTTTGATTTCTACCTTCATGCCTCCCAACAACTGTTTAAACCAAACAATATTAGAACAATTTACTGCTGTAGCAGCATACTCTGCCTCTGCTATAGATTGGGATGTACAATTTTTCTTTTTTCTTGTCCAAGAAACCAACCTCTTTCCAAGAAAAAATGCTCCTCTACTTGTACTTTTTATGTCATCAAGGTTTCTTGCCCAATCAGCATTAGTAAACACTTTCAAATCTAGATTACCTCCAAGTTTGTACCATAAACTATAATCTTTAGTCCCTTTCAAATATCTCATTATTCTTTTGATTGCCATTATGTGATTTTCTCTTGATTTTGCTAAAAATCTTGCTACAATACCAACTGCAAGGGCAATATCTAGCCTAGTATGAACTATATACTGCAACTTTCCAATCATAGATCTATACAATGTTTGATCTACTTCTTTTGATTCATCTTCCTTGGTAAGTTTTAATCTAGTACACATAGGAGTCCCAACTAGTTTACAATATTCCATACCAAAATTTTTCAATATCTCCTTGATGTATTTTGATTGAGTGATGTAGATACCATTTTTATTCTACTGAATTTGAAGACCAACAAAAAATTTGATTTCACCAAACATAGACATTTCAAATTCCTTGTTCATTTGTTCTAGAAATTCTTTGCATAGATCATCATTCCTTGTGAAAATAGTATCATCTACAAATATTTCTACCAAAACAATCTTATTATTTGGTCCTTCCTTTATATACAAGCTACTGTTATCATTGGTTCTTTGAAAACCAATCTGAATAAGATAGTTATGCAATCTTTCATACCATGCTCTAAGGGCTTGTTTCAGACCATACAATGCCTTGTGTAATTTGCAGACCATGTTCTTCTTATTTGGATCAACAAAACCTTTAGGTTGTTCAATGTAAACCTCTTCATCCAGTATACCATTAAGGAATGCTGACTTGACATCCATCTGATAAACTTTGAATCCTTTGTGTTTAGCATATGATAGTAAGGTTCTAACTCCTTCTAATCTTGCAACAAGAGAAAAAGTTTCTTCATAGTCTATTCCTTCTTCTTGAGCATAACCTTTTCATACTAGGCTTTCTTTGTTTCTTGATACCTTACCATCTTCATCCAACTTGTTTCTGAATGCCCACTTAGTTCCAATCACATTTTTATCTTTAGGCTTAGGTACAAGAGTCCATGTCTTGTTTTTCTCTATCTGTTCTATCTCTTCATTCATAGCCTCAATCCAACTATCATTTCCCAATGCATTATTAATATTTCTAGGTTCAAAATTAGCAAGTAAACAAGTACCTTTCAACTTGCTTCTTTTCATGGTTCCTTCAAATTTGTCTCCAATGATCTGATCTGTTGAATGATGTCTCTTGACATATTTTGCTAATACAAGTTCCTTGCCTTTTGAAATAATTTCATTGTTATCCTCTTGTACTTTAATTTTAGGTTCTGGTTGTTTTGGTTCGGTAGATATTGGCTCGGGTCCTTTAGACTCGGTAGAAACTTGCTTGGTAGCATCTGAATGTAACTCGAGTTGTTTTAGCTCAGTTTGAACTATTTGTGACTCGGTTACTGATGACTTGGGAGTAGAAGATTCTTGATTGACTGGTACTATATTAGGTTCAGTGAAAATAAACCTTCTATAATCTTCTGGTTCCTTTTTGCTTTCTTCTTCAGTCCTTTCTGCAAACTCATCAATTTTCACATTTGCACTTTCTATGACTTTGTAAATAGACAAGTTCAAACATCTATATGCTTTACTTTTGCAAGAGTATCCCAAAAATATTCCTTCATCACCTTTTACATCAAATTTACCTTTTTTAGATTCTTTCAAAATGTAAGATTTACTTCCAAATACTTTTAGATAACTTACATCAGGTTTATAGCCATACCATAGCTCATAGGAAGTTTTGAATGAGTCTGTTTTAAGTTGTACTCAGTTCAAGGTATGAACTGTAGTGCCGATAGCTTCCTTCTAGTATTTGATAGCAATGTTCTTTTCAATCATTAAGGTTCTTGCACAATCCATGATAGATCTATTCCAGGGGCTGATACCTATCTTTTGATTCCTCTTTCAGTGCAAAAGTTATTGAACTCATGTGAAATGAATTCTCCTCCTCGGTCTGACCTCAAGCATTTCAATCTTTTTCCTGTTTCCTTTTCTACTCTGGCCAAATACCATTTGAATTTCTCAAATGCTTCTAATTTGTTCCTTAGATACATGATAGTCATCATTCTTGAGTAATCATCAACAAAAAGAATGAAGAACTTTTCTCCAGTATAGCTTTCAATTCCAATGGGTCCACATAAATCAGTATGTACAATTTCTAATATATCTTCAGACTGATAGTTTTTACTTTTAAAACTAGGCTTTCCCATTTTACCAATCTGATAATTCTTGCATAAATGAACCTCAGGTTTGTTTATGTTAGGAATGCCTCTCACTTTCTTGAATTTTCTTATCTTTACCAAGTTATCAAAATTTACATGACACAACCTTTTATGCCACAACCAACTTTCTTCAACTTGAGCAAAAAATATGAACATTCACCAAGTTCAAGATAAAATAAGTTACCTTTTGTTTGAGTGCCTGATCCAATCAGTTTTCCTTTGCCATCCAGTAGTCTTGCTTTTCCATGCATGAATTCTACTTTGAATCCATTATTGAGTAGTTGTGCCACACTTAAGAAATTATCTTTAGTCCTTCTACCCAATAGGCACTATCACATATAAGTTCTTTGGTTAGAGAGATTTTTCCTCTTCCTTTTATACAGCAAGGTTCATTGTTACCAAATCTTACACTGCCACCATCATAGCCTTCAAAGTATTCAAACTTAGTTTTATCACCAGTCATGTGATGAAAACATCCACTATCTATGATCCATGTATCATTTTTTCTCATATGAGAAATGAGTGCCATTTCCTCATCATTATCAGACTCATCTTTTACAAAAATGTAAACAATTTTATCTTCTTCTTCATCATTAGAATCATTAGAATCTTTAGCCATAAAACATATTTTCTTACCTTTATCCTTGAATGATTTGAAGTCTTTCTTGCCATTGTACTTGTAACCTTTCTTGTCATCTTTGTTCTACTTGTTTGGGCACCTAGCAGCAATATGACCAACTTCTTCACATAAAAAATAGATTAGAGGAACTTTACCTTTATATTTTCCTCTACCCCTAGAATATTTCCTTGCTAGTAGAGCTTCAATCACCTCAAGATCATTGTCTGAACTTTGGTTTGATTCATCTTCACTTTTTGATTGAGATTCTTTTTTCTTTTTACTTTTCTCCTTAAGTGAAAGCTTGACTTCAAGTGCTAACTCAATGTTTTTGGAAGCTGGAACATAGTCGTCAAAGTTGTCTAGTTCAAATGTAGTTAATCTTTCAACTATGGCCTCTAAATTTATCTTATGATTTGCTTTACATCTTCTTTCTTGAATTACAGAAACTCTAATTGCATAGATGGGAAGTAGAGTTCTAAGAACTTTACTTATAGCTATCTCTTCCTTGATATCTCCTCCAGATGCTTTGATTTCACTGACACATGCTTTGACTCTTTCAACATATTTTGCAATGTTTTCATCCTCTCTCATCCTCATTTGATCAAATTGTCCTCTCAAACTTTCTACTTTGGCTCTTCTTACATTATCATCTCCTCCATAAATTTATTTCAGTTGTTCCCACATTTCAAAAGCAGATTTGCAGTCTTTGATGTCATCAAATTCTTCATAACTTAGAGCAGATGCTATATCTATCATCATAATATTGTGGGTCTTCCTTTCAGCAATATCATTGACAGATAGTGTACCAGCTAGTTCTGCATATTTTTCATCAAGGTATTTTAGTCTTGTATCTCCAATAGAAGCTAGATGAAGTCTCGTCAACCCTTGTCATGCTGAGAAGTTGTCCCTGTTAAGTCTTGGAATTTCCCTCTTATAAGACATCTTGATCTTTGGCTTAGATCCTTGAAATCTTGTCCTGCAAGCACCAAAAACTCTGATACCAATTGTTGAAATATAGATGAAGTAACTGAGAGGGGAGGGGTGAATCAGTTACCACAAAATTTAATTCCAAAAATAATTCCCTTAGATTTCTTTACTTACTACTGATACTCGATAGATAGTGCAAGAATACTATAACTCGATAGATTAACTAATTACTGATTATCTAGCATTCATAGTCATTAATATGCTTGCAAAGATTAAAATAAATGAACACTAGAGACACCAAATTTAATGTGAAAATCTAATATGGGAAAAACCATCAAGTAACTAGTCACCAATTTTCACTCTTTTGAAGTGAGCCCTGTTAGGAGCCAGCCTTGTTAAAGGTTATAAAACACACTATTAGGTGTGACCTTGTTAGAGGATTTAATCATCCTGTTAGGAGTGGCTTGGTTAGAGGTCTTGAGAACAATTCAACTGAACTGTTACCTTATTAGAAGATTTACAAAATGGTTGTTAAATCAACTCTGTTAAGAGATTCTAGATTCACTATTACAATGATTAGAAAGCAACAATGAGGTGACCTAAATGATATGCAACTTATCTTTTGCTGATTACAGATCTATTTTCTTCTTTACTAGATCCTTACTGATCGAATACAACTTTGCAGCTCCTCCAGGATATCTAATCCTTCATCAAAATTTGCTCAAATTTTGCTTATTTCATCCTCATCCATATATTCACTCTCACACCAATTCACAACTTGAACATCTATATATATACCTTTTAGATTATCAAGTCAACTTAAATATAGGTTAAAATAACTAAAAAATCATTACCTCAGTCGGCCGCATGAAACAATTAAACTTAATATAAAAACAATAAAATTCTTTGCTGGCCGATCCAGCTCAGTAACCACTGCTCTAGAATAGTTTTCTAGTGTTATCCAAGTGAAGCTCGGTAAACACTGCAAACCCTGCAAAAATCCTTTGGAGACTAAATGAGCTCGGTTAGCACTGACCTTCCTTTTCTGACCATGTGAGCTCAGTAGACTTTAACTTTGCTTTGTTAACCTTAGGAGCTCGGTAGACATTAACTTTCCTTTGTTAACCTTGTGAGCTCGGTAGATATTAACTTTCTTTTGTTAGCCTTGGGAGCTTGGTAGACATTAACTTTCCTTTGTTAACCTTGGGAGCTTGGTAGACATTAACTTTCCTTTGTTAACCTTACAAGATCAGTAGACATTAGCTTTTCTTTGTTAACCCTGGGAGCTTGGTAGACATTAACTTTCCTTTGTTAACCTTGGGAGCTCAGTAGACATTAGCTTTTCTTTGTTAACCTTGGGAGCTCAGTTAACACTAACTTTTTGTTACAAAATCTTTTGATGCCAGAGTGATCTCGGTAAACATTAACTTTTCTTTGTTATGTTCAGGAACATTTGGTAGACATTGTAAATTGCTTTGCAGATCATCTGAGCTTGGTAGACTCTGTCTGATGACTGATATAACATTTGTATAACATCAAAGACAATACACAATTAACAATTGTATCCAACAGTATCTACCTTTCTCCAATTCGTAATCATGGGTGTAGACATGGCTTTGCAATCCTCTATCCTGAATTTCTTCAAGATTTCAATGCAATATTTTGCTTGACCAAGGAAAATCTCCCCATCTATCTACCACACTTCCATGCCTAGAAAGTAGTGCATAAGTCCTAAATCCTTCATCGCAAACTCTTCTGCAAGGTTTCTCTTGCAATCCACTATGAGCCCTAGTGAACCTGTAAGAAACATGTCATCCACATAAAGAACAAGGATGAGAATCTCACCCCCAACCACCAAGTAGTAGAGGTTAGCATCTGCTTCACTATTCACAAAGCCCATTTTTTGCATGTATCAATGCGCTCATACCATGCTCTAGGAGCCTACTTGAGTCTGTACAATGCTTTCTTCAATTTGCACACATGGGTCTCTTTGTTGTGTGCTACAAAGCCTTCTGGTTGTTCTATGTATACCTCCTCCTTCAACTCACCATTAAGGAATGTTGTCTTGACATCCATTTGATAGATTTTCCATCCCATATGTGATGCAAGTTAGATTACAGCTCATATAGAAGTATACTTGGCAACTGGAGCAAATGTCTCCTCATAGTCTATTCCCTCCTTTTGAGAGAACCCCTTTGCCATGAACCTCACCTTGTATTTCTCGATGCTACTGTCTGTACCATGCTTTATCTTATAGATCCAACATGATCCAACTAGAGCCCTACATGTTGGTCTAGGTACTACCTCCCACACATCATTCTACATTATTAAAGAATATTCCTCAACCATAGCATCTCACCATACCTGATGTTCTGTAGCTTCCTGATAGCTAGAAGGCTCACTATCTACCAACTAACTAACTAATGCCACATAGTCATTGAACTTGGCTAGTTGTCTTCGTTATCTAGTACTCTTTCTAAGAGCTCCCACAAAATTTTGAGTATCCCTTTGTGTATCTGGAACCTCATGGTTCTCGCTGCCAACTGTAGAGGATGAAATGTCAACCTCTAAGTCTTCTAGATGCATTTCCTGTTGCACCTGTTGCTCCATACTCTATGAATCTTCACTAACTGAGTCTACACTCATACTGGTAATTTTACTTGAGCTTTGTTGCCCTTGACTTGGTCTTGGAGCTTTTGTTGGCTACTCACTCTGATCCTAAATGCCTTGTCCTCCATGAACTTGACATTACATCTAACAATTATTCTTTTAGTCCTCAGAATGAAAATCCTATATGCCTTTAAGGTCTCACTATACCCAACAAAGTACCCCCTCTCTGTAGTATGATCTAACTTTGTACATGTATCTCCAGGAATATGACAATATGCCAAACTCTCAAATATCTTGAAGTGACTAACATCTGGCTTCTTCCCTATGAAAGCCTCCTCTGGTGTCATCTTCCCTAGCACCTTGTGTGGAACTCTATTATGGATGTAGATTGTTGTATTACATGCCTCTACCCATGAGTAACAAGGCATGTCCTTGTCATGTAGCATAGCTCTTGCTACCTATAATATATAATGGTTCTTCCTCTCAACAAATCCATTTTGCTATGGATTGTAAGGAACGGTCCATTCTCTCTTGATTCCTTCTCTGGTACAGAACTCCTGGAAGACATTTCCTTTGTACTCACCTCCATTGTCTGATTGAAGAACCTTTATCTTCTTTCTTGTTGAATTCTCGAGAAGAGCCTTGAACTCTTGGAATCAACTGATAACCTCATTCTTAGTCTTTAAGAAGTATATCTAGGTCTTTCTAGAGAAATCATCATAAAAGTAACATAGTACTCATATCTTGTGAGAGATTTTGTCAACATCGATCCACAAACATTTGAATGTACTAAATCAAGAACACCCTTAGATCTGGTGTCACTCCTTGGAAAAGATGCTTTCACAAACTTACCCAACACACATCTCTTACATACATTGTCATGCTCTGTGCTCGCCTCTAGAACACCTGTCATGTCTCACGAAGCAATCTAAGTGCTTTATGATGAATATGGACCATACTCCTATACCATAGCTCTCCAAGATCTCTAGGATTACTATTGCTCATGAGTGCCTTAGGAGTATCAAACTGCAATCTATAAAGGTGACCACTCCTAACTCCAATAGTTATGGGTGATTTCCAATCCTTGTGCTTAATCAACACATTTTTCCCTCTAAAGAGTACATTATACCCCCTATCCTGAAGAACAGATACATAAATCAAATTCATACCTAAGCTTGGCACATATAACACATCATAAAGTGGAATTATCTTTCCATCCTCCCTTTGAAACTGAACAGTCCCTTTCCCAACAGGGTTGAGTTTGGACAAGTTTCCCATAGAAATCTAGATGTTGGTGTCCTCCTCCTTGTAACTGGAGAAGTACTCTCTAACTTCTATCATATGAAACGATGCCCCACTATCTATATACGAAACACACTATGAGGTTGAGCTAACCATACAAGCTATGAGTGCACACTCATCTTCCATTCTATTAGAGAGTTATTCTATACTTGTTGAAGCTGCCACCTACTTCTTACCCTCTTCCTCTCTGGGCAATCACTGACTTAGTGGCCAAACTCATGACATACAAAGCATCCAAAGCACTTGACCTTAGAAAGGTCCCTCTTCTTCTTTTCATTTTGTGAATTTGATCCTTTGCTAGATCCCTTCTTTTCTTTCCCTTTACCCGCTAGGGCAACGTTCTCTTGTTCCACCTCATTTTTCTAACTCTTGTTGGCCCCATTGACAAGACTTAGTCTAAACTCCTCCTGAGTGAAATTAGTCCATAGTCGATCCCAACTCGATAAAGTATCTCGTCCACTAACAACTTGAACAAAGACACTCCATTGTTTAGTAAACCCATTTAGGGCTATTCTCACTAGCTCGTCATCACTAGGGCTATCTACAACAACTACTAACTCATCCTTGACAAGTCTGAGCCTAGTGAGGTAACTTGTGATGTCTTCTCCTTGATTTATGCAGGTATTCTTTAGCTTCTCTCGGAGAATCAACTTCCTATTGGTAGTAGCATTCTAGTATAGATTCAGAATGGCATCGTACATCTTCTTCGTCGTATCTAGCTTTGTGATATGTGGAACAATATGATCCTTGACACCATCAAGGATAATCCTCCTCTCTTTGGCATCGTCCTTCCTATATGCTACAAGCTTTGTTGCATCCATTGGTATAGGTACAACACTAGTAGCATAATCTTTGATACCATTCTCTTCCAACAATAAAGAAATTCTAGCCTTCTAGACACCAAAATTTGAGGCACCATCCAATCTATCCTGATCTCTCAAACTAGCTGAAGCCATCTCAAGGGTTAAAAGCAATAATAAATCTAAAGAGATCAAAATTTCTTTCCTAGGGAAAAACTCTTCTACCCTTAACAATGCTCTGATACCATGTGAAAAATTTAACTATTGTAATCACTGATTATTAATCTCCTATCATAAATGATTATTAAATTGCTAAAAATAAATTCCCAACTAATATCAAAAAATAACACAACTACAACTTCACTTATAAAATATGGAAAGAAATGCACAACACAATAAACACAATATTTTCGGACAAATTGTCCCTGAAAAAACCCCTAAGGGAAAACTAGTTCTACACATGAAAAATTATATTAAACTTCAGTAAATCAAGAGATACAAAATTCCTTGTCTCTTATTGGCAGAATACTGACAACCTCCTAATTTATCCCACTGATATTCCCCATTGCTATTCCCACACTAACACTGCGCCCTTGCTAACACTACAAGACTGTTTGCTAACACTGTAAACTTACAAACTCATATGTTAGCACTATAAATGTTTCTCCAAACTTCATGTTCTCCAAATGCCTCCCTGACCTCCTTTTATACTACTTATATTGGTAAACCAATGGCCGAGATTGATTTACAATTGACAATTGAGATTAAAACAACTTAACAACCCTAACCAAGTCGGTTTCTAGTTGTTTCCAAAAGTGGTCAATTAATTAACAAATATTTGTTTCTAATCTAACCAATTAGTTAGCAAAAAAATTACTTGCTAAATAATAGAAAATGGACGAACAACTGTCCAAAGCTAACAAAACTAATAGGGGTCAATGAGATTTTCTAAACAAATACAGTGCAAAGGAGCTGGTCAAGGCCGAGATCAAGTTTAAAGAGTTCAAGGGCCTAGGTAAAATCAGATTTTCCAGGAACTACGACACACTTTATCTTCCTCAAATAACGATTTCAAACACCTTCACTAAAGTGATGTTGAGGAACATGATGGTTAGGCTTAAGGTTTATTCACCAAATTGAAAGCCCTGCTATAGCGCATTTGTATATTTATGTTCAGCGAAAACCTTTGTGTGCATGCAATATAGTATCACCCACTGTCTCTCTCTGAAATGGTTGACAAGTTATTATAATATCAAATCTAGTCTTATGACTACTTCATAGGTCTTGCATTTGTTCTCAACTGATTAGTCTGCTATATTGTAATAAAGGAAAAGAGAAACATCGTATTTTACATTATAGTGTGTATATTTATTGAATATTTGTATTAATCAAAAACATCTGTGTGGTACAATTAAGTTTTTAAATCAATGTGTAAGATCACAGTTTCTCATCCTATTATCAAAATGACACAATTAGCTCAAGAAGAAAAGTCCATATCTGTAATCTTCAACATTTAGATTCAAACTATAGATTTATATATTAAAAAATAGAAATAATTTTAAGATTACTTATTGATTAATCCGATAGACTTATATGTGGGAGCTTTACTTCCAAATTTTAGAAATTTCACTGAAAAATTGTCAGCCTCTTTTTGACTGATAAATTTATCCAACAATAGAACTAGCAGTTGCATGCTTTTGTGCATGCAACAAGTGTGTCGATAGGAAAGTATTTTATTAAATGTAAAATATAAAATTATCATAAAATATAGAAGGCCATCATAAACAACCATAAAATATTTTTAAAAAAGCACATAAAGCTTATAAAATATTCTCTCTATAAAAAAGTAATCACAATATAGAAAATAGACTTAAAAAATAAAGTAATATTACAATGAAAATTGAGTAATGAAGACTTCCAACTTTCCATATTCATCAAAACTATACATACAGATAAAATGTATTAAAAATTAAACAAATATATCAAAATAATTCAAAGTTTTGTGAGTATAACAAGTCTAAACATTCTCATTTTCAACTACAAAACTATACAAAAAGGAAATATTATTTAGTTTATAAAAATTAATTATAGTGCATAAAAAAATAAAAATAAAATCTATGATTTCCACTCATGCATTTTTTTCATCCAAATTAGTTTATAGCTTGTGAGTTTTCAGATTGAACATACTAATTGTTATACATTCTGAAAATTTAGTCTTAGAAACATAAATACAAACCCTATAAGCTCAATGTGACCGACACCTTTTTACCCTTGGTACAACCATCTACTTAAATTAGATTTAATTTTCAATGATAATTTTTTTGTTTTCTACTTTACATATCTAAACTTTAATCATTTGAACTCAATAATGTCATAGTATCATTTTATTAATTAGTCCCAAAATAAACTATTTCATCATAAAATCTAGATTTTACTTAAACCCTAAACCATGAATAATAAAAAATTCAACAAACTATTTATTTAAACTAATTTAATGTTCTTCCATAAAATAATAATTCAAGAAATTAATAAATTTTATTAAAATATTCAATTGCTATAATTCGTTTGAGATTTTAAAAAATTCTATTTCTTTCTTTATAAAAAAGGAATACTGTAACATGAAATCAATATCAAATAATTCACTATTTTGTACAAATATGAAATTTTAATTGGAAAATCAGAATAATTAATAAAGATCTCAACATTTCAATTGACAAATTAAAATAGTCAATACACATACAAACAATCTATTCACCCAAGTCAAAATAGTAAGTACAAATATGAACAACTCCTTACACAGATAAAATCAATAGAAAATTCAAACAAACAAGCTACCCCAAAAAAATATGTGAAAGAAGAAATGAAATATTAGAAAAAGGCTACTTAGAATGTGGTTTGAGGACTCTTGCAGCAAAGAAATATTTCTCTTCTAATGGCTAAATAGTGAGCACATCAATCCTTGGGCCTTCCCTATTGATCTGATGAATTACTCTTAAGCCATTTTTGTTAGCAGGAATAGGTAACCTGAAGTAAAACCTCCATCTTTTAAAATTCTCATCTATAGATACTGAAAATTGAATTATCTATCATCATATACCCTATAGGCACCCCACTTATCTATAATCAATAAACCATGTTAATAATGTTGGCTAAATAGAAGCTGTTAAAAGAGTCACAGGTCAAAAAAATATTTAAAGAGGTGTAAATGCCTCTCTCATCTTTAGGTCACCTTTGCAATACAATCCATCATGTTAGCAACAACATTTTTCGAATCCTTGAGAAATTGCAGTCAAGCTCAATCTCTTCATGGCCACCAACTTTCTTCCATTATCTTCATAGCCAATACTGATAGAAGAAAATAGAAGTAGTACATATGAATTTTGAGGAAATTTAATTCTTAAAAATGAAAACTTCCATAACATGCAAAGTCATAAATCAAGAAATTTTCTATATAATTAAATAAAAAGGTAAGTTGCTATGAGAAATTTAGTAAAAGTCTAAAGTTGTCTTCATAGTTGGAAAAATCAAGAAAGTTTCTATATAATTAAATAAAAAGGTAAGTTTCTATAAGAAATTTAGTAAAAGTCTAAAGTTGCCTTCATAGTCAAAAAATCAAATTCCAGGCAAAGGGTTGATAATTATTAGGCCAGAAATTGGGAGCAAAGCTCCCACATATAAGCCTATCGACTTAAATATTAACATTTCATTTTAGCAACTTACTTTATTCTATTTTATATTGTTTACTCATAATTACCCTTTTAATTGCTCTCTTTCTAGTTATCAATCTATATTTCTAATTCTCTGTTGAGTTTCTATTTTCCATTCATTATTTAGTAGATTTTATTTAGCTTTTTTTTAAATTAAAAAAAAACTTTTCCTCCAAATTCTTTGTTGTTTCATCTACTAAAGGTTTGGTTTTTGAGAAGAAAAAAAAAATCTATTGTAATAAGTATTTTAGAAATTTTATTATTCATTATGTAAGACCTAATTATCTCTTTGGTGGTTCTTTTAGATATTATGATTGTTTAAAAAAAAAAAAAACTTATCTAGTTCTTAAATCACTAGACTAATAATTGGTGGATTAAAATAAAAAACTTCATTTTTGGGAAGTACATGCTTGACTTGTGTTGAGTTTATGTTGTTATGCATTCCATTCAAGATGAATTTTAAGAGAAGGTATATTATATGTTTACTCTTGAATTAGTGTTAATATGGTAGGATATGGATTGTAGATCTAGTGTGTATTTTAAGATGTGAAGGAAGACAAATGTTTCAGAAAATTCTCTTGGTTGATATGTCCTAGTTTGTTTTGAAATTAATTAAACATGTATTGTAGGTCACCTTTGAAAAAATGGGCAAATGTTCAATAGAATCTTTGTTTATATGAAAGTGTGAATGAATTGAGACAATATAAATTAAAGAAGTAACATACCTAACTGAATTTGAAAGAAACTTTTAGATTTGATAGTGTAAATTTTTTTAGAAAGTGTTCTCATATTATTTTTGGTCAATGTTTTAGAAAATTTGTTTATTCTAATGGACTTGTTTAGACATATTTTGTAATGATTTGGTTGAATATATTTTGAAATGAACCTTTGTTTGTTATTATTTAAAAGTGAATAGGTCTTCAATCTATTCAACTAAAGACTAACATTCCCCACACTTAATACAATCTTCATGTTTTCATTAAATCAAAATTCACATCTAAAATATTGAAGATGCAAATTAATTTTGAATTTGATTGCATAAATAATTATCTCTTATGATGAGATGCATAGAATATATATATATATATATATATATATATATATATATATATATATATATATATATATATATATATAACTTAGATGCTTTTAGATTTAATGCCATAAACATTTGAAACATATTTACAAATTAACATAGATTAAATGTTTCAAGAAAAATTGATATGGTCAGATTCGCTCCAATATACTTTGTAATAATGTTTTGATTTGAATTGGTTTTGGGAAAGTTGAAATATAGATATTTAATCTATTGACCAGTTCTCTTTGCAATATCGTGATATGAGTTAAGATATGAAAAAATGAAGAGATAAATTATTGTTGTATATATAAACTTTAAAATTTGATTTAATTAATATTTTAAATTATATTTTCAAACTATTGATACAAACTATCATCAAATCTTGATATAAGAGACCAACATTGTTTGAGCAATGCAAATCTAAGACCAAGATCACAGTGGTGATAGAAAGTTTTTCTTTCCAACTTGAATTATGTACTTATGTACTTTCATAACTAAATAATAATAACAATTTTATGCATGTTTTTCATAATTTTCTTTTATCAATTTATTAAAGCTCTAGAAAATCATTTATTTCTATTTTCATTAGTATCTATGGTCATTCCTATTAGCTCATCATTCCACATACTAAAACGTGCAACTGCTAGCATTATTAATGTTGAGCGGAATGTTTTAGAGTTTTAAGATATGAAAAAATCTCTCATGAATGGCTCACATATCTTTGTGGTATATGGTATTGTCTAAATTATTTAGTATTTTATATATTCAATAATTAATATAAATTTAAAATAGAGATATATCAAATTTATCAAATTTTTATTAATAAATATATAAAAATGATTGAAGAATTGATGATTTAAGAAAAGTAAATATGTTGATTTAATTAGGAGTTATCAAATTAGAAGCATTGATTACAAGCTCACAATAGTATTGAATAATGAATTGATGATAAGTTAAGTACCTACAATCTACATATAAACTTTTGAAGTTCAATCTATAAAATACAATGATATAGATAATTCATAATTTTCTATAATAAATTCACTACATTTAATGTATGCAAGAGCTAATAAAATATATTCTAAAACTTCATAAGTTAGACAAAAGGAAATTGAATTTCTTTTTTGTACAATGTTATTTTTTTCATAAAAAAATTCTTCCAAATTTTTAATAATTTACATTTAAATTTACTTGTAACCCTTTAAATTACATAGAATTTTCTTATAATTTAACTTAATATTTCAAAAAAATGTTGATAAATCATAAAAATTTACATTCAACTATCGATAAACTCTTAAACTTTTTTTTTAACTTAACAATAATAACTAAACAAAACTTAAAAACTCAATATTTTTAAATAAAATTTAACTCTTAAAATAAATTAATTGTTTTACATTACTGCCCTTCCAAATAACCGAATATTACACATACAATGATAATTTAAACTTTTTAACTCCTATTTTCCTCCTAGTAAGCTGCTTTATTTTTATGTTCAGAAGAATAATCAATATCACAATTATTTTAAGTTGATATTAAGCCTCCTTTGTATTTTATGTTTTAGCACCCTGATGGAGCAATCTTGGAAAAAATGGTAATCATTGACACCGCCATTGTTGTCCAAGACTCTCTTTACTTTTTAAGAGAAGTTTCACAATTTCTTTGAGGACAGGTTGAACGGTCCAAATTTTATTTGCAACACATGACCTCCGTAATCTTCCCTTTCACACCTTTCTTTAAATCATGTCTCATCAAACTCCATACTCCTCACTATCCCACATATTCCATATTTTGAAAAAATCAATGGTAAACATTACTTTACTGTGAAATTTACACCTGCATTGTTTAGAAATCTATTTATACGAGTTCATGTATATTAAATATTTTAATGTATAAAATTAAAATAAATTTATTTATTTATATTTAAAAATTGATGTATACATTATAAAATATTAGATGAGGACAATTTAAATTCTTGAATAAATATCTTAATATATTTAAAATTATTTTTTTAACAAATGTTAAAAGTATAAACAAATATTATGAACATATTATCTATAAAAGAAATTTATTGAAGGAAAATAAATTTTAAATTTAATTTTTTTCACAAATCCAACTCAAACTAAAATTGTTGTTCACTTTAGTGCAATAATTCAAAATATAAAATTATGAAATAAAATTAAAATATACCTTATAAAAATTAAACAACTGAACAATTTAAATTCTTTACTAAATATCTTAATATATTTAAAATAATTATTTTAAGAAATGTTAAAAAATATAATCAAATATTCTGTTAAAAAATATTATTGAAAGATAAGAATTTTTAAATATAATTTTTTTCACAATTCAAACTCAGACTAAAGTAGCTGTTCACTTTAGTACAATAATTCAAAATAGTAAAATCACGTATGAAGTCTTGGGTATGGTATGACGTTTAGTGCGACTATATGCTTTTCCTGCCTGTCAAGGAATAGTGTGAAATTATTTATAGGTAGCTTTCTTTGCCTTTGCACAAGCCATGGAACTTGTGAGAACCCCATAGTATGTACCCACCAAAAAAGTGAAGTAAATAGACCACTTCATTTTACTTTCTAAATTCTTGTGTGCTTTGTGAAAGGATTTAAAATAGAGAAATAAAAAGTAGATGCAAAAACAAAGCATCAGAATTATCCTAGTTCACCACAATAGTGGCTACGTTTAGACTACATAGTATTGGATTAATGTATAAAAGATAAATACAAATGAGCAGGATCAGAATATAAAAAGGCTCCAATAATATTACATATGAAAGGTCTCAGGAAACCAAGAGACATACTTATTGGAGGGAAGAAACAAGTGACTATTGGCCTTCACCATATCAACAAACTCCCACCTGAAGGACAACCAATGCTGCAACTGATCACCCAATACCCTGCTCAAAGAATGATCTATCTTTTATTTACAAGCCCAAGAGAAGTTCTAGCACATTCGAACTTCTCTTTGGCGAAAACCTTCATGAATATATCAGCCAGATTGATCTTGGTGTTAATCTTGACAACTTTCAGCTTGCCCTCTTCGATTGCATGACAAACAAAGTGAGCATGTGCTTCAACGTGCTTGGAGTGATGTTGTGATGAGTGATTATGTGCCATGAAGATTGCACTACAGCTATCACAAAATAGATTATATTCACTTTGATGAACTTTCAAGTCACTAAGTAACTGCTAAAGCAAAATCATTTCCCTTGAACCTTCGAAAAGAGCTAAGTATTCAGCCTCAGCTGAAGAAAGAGCAATGCAATGTTGCAACCGTGAAGCCCAAATGATCACAGCTCCAGCAAATGTAAAGGTATAACCTATGGTAGACCTTCGTTTAGTAAAGTCTCTGGCAAGATCAAAATCAGTGTAACCTTGTAGTTGAACTTTTTTTCTACCAAAACATAAGACATGATTTGAAGTGCCTTTTAGATACCTTAGTATCCATTTGACGGCTTCCCAATGAGCTTTTCTGGGATTGCTCATGAACCTGCTCACAACTCCCACCACATGAGCAATGTCAGGGAGAGTAAAAACCATAGCATACATAATGCTACCAATTGCTAATTTGTAGGAAATCTTCTCTATAAATTCTTTTTCTTCCTATTTTTTTGCCATGCCAAATCTTTCAACAACTTTTTCAATGTATTGTTTTTGAGACAAAGAGATTTCCCTCTTTTTCTTATCCCTTGTGATTATCATGCCAATAATATTTTTGGCTGCCTCTAGGTCTTTCATTGCAAATTTGCTTGCCAATTTCTGCTTCAAATCATTAACTATTCTTTTATTGGTGTCAACTACTAACATATCATTGACATAAAGAAGAAGAATTAAAAACTCACCACTTGGTAGTTTCTTGAAGTAGACACATGGGTCTGATTTACATCTTGTGAAATTATGCTCAGCCATGAAGCGATCAAATTTGACATACCATTGTCTTGGGGCTTGTTTGAGGCCATACAAGCTCCGATATAATCTGCAATAAAGATGTTCATGTCCCTTTTTTATGAACCCTTGAGGCTGCTCTATGTACAATTCCTCTCCTACATCACTATGTAGGAATGTAGTTTTCACATCAAGTTATTCTAACTTAAGATCCCATGTTGCTACTAATCCTAGAATAGTTTGAATAGTTGTCATCTTGACAACTGGTGAGAAGATTTCATTGAAATCTATCCCTTTTTCTTGATCAAATCCCTTTACCACCAATCTGGCTTTGAAGCGTTTATTGCCTTCTTCTTCCTCTTTCACATGATATACCCACTTGTTCCTGAGTGGTTTTTGATTTGACGAAAGAGAGACCGAATCCTAGGTTCGATTCTTGAGTAAAGAATCCATTTCTTCATGCATCAGAGCTTGCAATTTGTCACTATTTACATCTGTGAGTGCAATTTTCTAAGTTGTTGGCTTAGAGAATTCTGAAATCAAAATTGAAGGCTTTGCCTCTTCAGCAAATAACAATTCATAATATGAGAATTTAGTCAACATTCTCCTTTCTCTAGTGGATCTTCTCATTTGGGGCTCTCTATTCTCTGGTTGAACCAATTCAAATGGAGAACCAATTACATTAGTTCGTTGGTTTAAATTTTGAATGCCCTCTCTACTGCTAGAGAATAGATTATTATAAGGCTCATGCATATGACTTTTTCCATTGATGGCAGGTGGATTTGTGGTCTCTATATTTCTTTTTGGCAAAGAGAATAGATTACATGGATCTCGTGGAGACTCCTATCTAGATTGATCCATGCCTCCTATAGTATTAATTTGTGGAGCAGAGCATGACAAGCTGTAGTGACTTTCACCCTTCCAACTATGGCTATTCAAGAAAACATCTTTCACTTGTAGATTAACAAGCCCAAAATGGGTGTTAATATGACTGTTAGAGTGAGTTATTTCTATGACTTCCATTATTTCATGCGTAGTAACTTGTGTAACCTAGGGATTGATATGTGCAATGTGTGGATGGAGTTCTTTACCCTACAAATTAACTTCTATTACATGTGTATGCAAAATACCATTTCTATCCTGCGGATTAGTTGGGCCCTGCAAATTACCTTGCATATTACCTACATGGTGAAACTGTTCTCATGAATTGTCAGGATGTTGATCTGTGTTCCCATGACAAGAAGCATGGTCTATATTAGTTTCTAACTCCCATGTAGAAGAATATTGCTGCCCCATTCTATCATGCCCTATCTCATGGATTGAATTCGTAGTTGTTTTGCAAGGAAATTTCCTATCCAACATGGCAAATGAGTTTTTGTGCTGATTGGAATGTTGGAAGTCATTAGGGAAATAATTGTCCTGCGGTGGGTGAGAACCCATATGCCTTGGTATATTATTGATATGAAAGCCACAATCGGCATAGTGAGTCATAACATGTGCTCTATTAGCAATACAAGGTGCAGAGTAAGGTTGGGAGAAATGTTCATCACCATTGTTGTGATCCACTGGGAACAGAGTATTGTCTCTTGTGTTGTGAACTTGAGCAAATTGTCATTCATTGCTCATGGATGATTGAGGTGAATTTTCAAACTGTGTTGTTATATCAAATTGCCCATTTTGAGCATTTGTGCCATTGTTCATCATATCGCATAGAGGAATGGGTGGAAGCACAAACCTATGTCACCCTTTGTGATACCATGAGGTATTTTGGCTGTAACTGTTTTAGCCAAACATACGTGGCGATTTCCTGCACCTACATGGCTTGTAGAATTTTGGCCAAAATAGCTCTGGCCGAAACCCCCCCGACATAATAAAATTGATGTAAACCTCTTGTGGCTATCATTTTGACTGTTGCAGTTCCTAGGTTCCTGGAGAGCAACTTAGGTATTTTGGCTGTAATGGGTTAGTGGTTTTTTTCCCCTATTTAAAAGAAAAAAATTAACGTGTTTTTTGATTAGTAAATGCTAATTGTACTTAAAGTAGTTGTTTTTTACCTATTTTGTGAGTGAAATATTTTTAAAAAAATTTAATATATTTAAATTATTTAAATTAATTAAATTGTTTTAAATTATTTTAGATCGTTTTAGAATGGTATTTAAATTAATTTGTTAGCAAAAATGTAGTTAAACATGAGATAAAAACGTAGAAAAATATTAGTTAAAAGTGTATAAAAACATTAGTTAAAAGTGTAGAAAAACATTAGGTAAAAATATAGAAAAACATTAGGTAAAAATGTTTTAAAAATTAGTTAAAAATATAGAAAAACATGAGGTAAAAATGTAGAAAAAAATTAGTAAAAAATGTAGCAAAACTTTAGGGCACATTGTTCAGTTTCTAACATAACCTAATGGATCTAGGTGAAACAATAATCTCTTATGGTGAAATTAATTTTGACATTAAATACACCTTCTAACATAACCCTAAATTAACTACAATCATAACCTATACCATATTCTAACCATAACATAGGCACTTTACTAACCAAATGAACCACACTTAGATATTCACGATGTTCATTTTAACAACTAGTTATTGTTAGGTAATTATGAGTCTTACGTTACCAAAAAACACATAATAGGTATTGTTAGGTAATAATAAGTCTTACATTACCAAACAACACATTAAGATCACTTATGATATGTTTTTAGGTACGTTATCCATGCATGTGTGTCTTAAGGGGACATAGAAGTTGTAATAGGTCATACTATTTTTTATAGGTTCTAATAAGTCTTAATATGTATTATTAGGATATAATAGTTCGTATTAGGTAATGATGATTCTTACATTACCAAATGACACATAACAACCTCTTATGATACATTTCTAGGTATTTTTATCCATATATATGTTAGGGGGACCTAGGGACTCCTACTAGGTCATTACATCTATTAAAGGTTCTAATAGGTATTCATATGTTTACTAGCACATAATAGGTATTGTTAGGTAATAATGAGTCTTACATTACCAAACAACACATTAAGATCACTTATGATACATTTTTTGGTACGTTATCCATACATGTGTGTCTTAAGGGGACATAGGAGTCATAATAGGTCATACTATTTTTTATAGGTTCTAATAAGTCTTAATATGTATTATTAGGATATAATAGGTCTTATTAGGTAATGATGATTCTTACATTACCAAATGACACATAACGACCTCTTATGATACATTTCTAGGTATTTTTATGCATATATATGTTAAGGGGACCTGTTGGAGTTTTAAAACTACTAAGCAAAAAAATGCTCAATACCAAAATGACATCATTCACACAATATAAGGATTATCCAATTCCTATTAACAATTATATGTGCAAACCATTTGGACCCAACTTCAACAAAACCAAGGGTGGTTTTCTACTCTTTAGGCTTTGCAAAACCAGGGTGGGTATACCCAGGGATGATTCAAGATTGGGAAACACTACATGAGAATTATTTTAGTTTCATTTTAATTCTCATCTCAAATCCTCAAATACATGCATAATTCTTGACAATTTGATAAACACATCCCATATAACAGATCTGGCCAAAATTCTTCTATAGGTCTACACATGCTCTAAGCAATAGTGGCTAATTGAAGCTAAAACATTCCATGCAAAAAAGTATTGGCCAACTTTGAAGATCTTTAGGAAATAAAAGTAAAATTGATTATAATTCTGCATTTGAAAACCATTTATGACATATTTCTCTTCCAACTGAATCAATTTGACCAGTGCCTAATCCATTGGGGCTCAGAGTCTACTACAAATCCTTAGATCTAATTTGTTACCTTACAAAAAATATTATTAGAAATTCTTATCAGAATTCATCATTCAAAAATCCTTCCTACTACTGTAGCAACCTTATCAAATTCATCAAAGCTTTTACTTAATCCATCGAACTAATAGCAGTGGTGAACATATATACAACCTAACTGGATTGCATTCAATTGCACAAGCCTTTACTCATACAATATCAAGATGACCAAGTAACTAAAAGGATACAAAATTCAAAAAGAACTGATATGGGGGACAGCTCATAATTTGTATTCATTTTCTTTGAAAATTATATACATTTGCAGTAAACTTAGAATGACCTTAGGAAAAACATAGAGATCATTCTATATTAATGTATTCTTAGGAACTAACAAAGAAAATACATCATAAACTTGCTCAAAACATTGGACCGAAAAAAAAACTAAGTATATCACCTATAAACAATAGAAATCAGACCCTTTCTTTAGCCCTAGAATCTCACTTATCTAGTGTGAGATGCAAAAAGCTTTAGGCTAAGAGAAATTGACAGGTGTCTTTTACAAGAGTTATTTACATACACCTATCACAAAATGACAAAAATGTGAGTAACAGAAAGACTTATACATCAAACATTCCTTTTGTGGGCCCCTTTTTGTTACATCCCTTGGAATCAGCAAAGTACAATGATTTGATTCTTCTATCAATCTGATTCCTCAGAATAAGTGACCATGAGGCTTGAAAGTGATGTGTCCTCTTTAGTTACCTACAAGTTTACTTTCACTTGGGGATTTTCTCTATCTTCATCATCAACTATTAAAGTAACAGTTGCACTTGCATCATCTTCTGCCTCATCATCTTCTAACATCTTCTCTATAGACATGAACTTATCTTTCCATTCATTATAAGTAGTGTCATTTGGCCAATCAAAACTTAGGACTTCTCTTTGTACAATTATTATGGAATTTTCAATTGCCTTCATATCCAACAGATCTTTTCTGATGGTATTGTAGAATAAGTGCACTTTTACCAGCTCTTTATTTGTCCTTGCCCATAACAAATGACCAGTTTCATTAATGATTTTATTCATCCTTTCAAAAAGAATTTCATCTAATTCCCTTTTCCACTCTTCCTTTTCCTTCACTTTATCAATGGTCTTTAAAGCACAAGGAAATAAATCAAACTTCTCTGTAATATACTTGGAAAAACAAATAATTAATCTTTTTTGAAAAGAATCTTGTTTGTCATCAAAACCTTACAATTTATTTAGCAAATCAAAGATCTGTTCTATTTGATGACATGGTAGTTGAATGATAGATATTTACACATAGTAGTGATATTTTTATTCCTTTCTGTCCGTTTCTACATAAGGGGTCTAAAACTACCCTCATTTTTCATCAATTCATCCCTAATGGTTGCAATCCCTAATAACAAATCAAAAAATGATGGCCATTCAACTCTATCTACCAAATACATGACACCCTATCTCAATTTTTCTTCATAATGATCATTTAGTTCCACATGCAGTGGATATAATTTATTCTTTTCTTCCTCAAATTCCTCTGCAGTGTAGAACTATGGCCTTTCTGGGGTATCTAGTACTTCAACAATTGGAGTTGATTTAAAATGCTCAATAGGAGGCTTGGGGGGGTATACAATCTTGGGTCTACTAGATTCTTCTACTTTTCTTTTCCCCAATTGTTTCTCCATTTGAGATACTTTGTTTTCTAATGATTGTATTTGCATACCCCTTTCCTTATATGCTTTCAAAACTTCTTCAAACCTAGCATTGAGTTGGGAAAATCTATCTTCTTCCTCGCCAGATACAACACTACCAAATTTTAACATTTCTGAGGCCATTCCTATTATCTACTTACTGCCTACCTCACCAACCTTGAAAACTATCAATGCACCAGTATGCTCTGCAGTGGAAATTTCTTGCATCCTGGTCTTATCCCTTTTTTAGATTGACCAAATAAAAAGAGCCTGATGATCATCACTAAATTTGACTCCTCTATGAGCCCATAATACATCTTCTTTAGTTTTAAATTGGACGTCCTTTTGCTTCCTTACTGAATCAAAAACCATGGTGTTCACTATATCCCATTCTGGCAAAATAAGGACTCCTAACTGTCTAATTACTTGCCTACCGGCCTCAGGGTGAATTGAAAAAAATCATTCAAAAATTTAGACTTTACCTCCTCCTTAATAGTAGAATCTGATTTATCATGTTGTTCTACCCTTATCTTTTCACAAGTCTTGTCAAAATTTCATATATTTAGCGTCCATAAAAATTGAGCAAATGCCCTAGATTTCACAAAATTTTCATCATTAATAAACCTTTCTGAGGCTTGGAAAACTATTGGATCAATTTCCTTACCTTGGTAATCAACAACAATTAAATCCAAGGAAGGTGTAGGTGGTTCTCGTGGTTCTCCAATCTCCAAATCTGTGGAGGTGACAATTACATCTCCCTCTCCACAAATTTGTCTAAGTTTCTCTCTTAGAGATGTTTCATCATCAATCCTAATTGGAGAATGGCTTGGGGAATATTGTTCCACTCGAGAAGAAGACCTTGCTCTAACTTTTGTCTTTTTGGAGCACTGACTGTAGGTGGGCTTTTTGGCCTTGGTCTCTGCTGAGGGGGAGCCTGTTGCACATTCTAGATCATTACATATCTTGCCCTTTTCTGCAAAGTGTACTGACTAGGAGACACCATATTTCTAATGCTTATTCTCTTTTGCACCTCTGTAGCCTTGTCTAGATAAGCCTTGACATACGCATCCTTCTTCTCATTCATGGCTTGTATTATCATAGAAAAATTATTTATCAATGTCTACACCTTGGCTCCCCAATATTTCTTTTCTTTCAATGGATCATAATGGAGGTCAAAAGCATTAATGAATTCTATGGTTTTGCTAAATACTATCCATTTCTCCTTTCTCAATTCTTGTTCTTGCAAAGTAAAAACATTTCTAATCACATCCTCTGGATAGTAAACTTGTTGCCCCATGCGGGAAGCTTTTATTCTCTCTCTTAAGAGGTCATGAAATCCCTCAGGATCAATAAACC
Organism: Cupressus sempervirens; assembly: GCA_028749045.1. Classification (NCBI taxonomy): domain Eukaryota; kingdom Viridiplantae; phylum Streptophyta; class Pinopsida; order Cupressales; family Cupressaceae; genus Cupressus; species Cupressus sempervirens. The sequence goes on from CM053786.1 coordinate 815,448,277, forward strand.
TAGTGTGAGACTTTGCCATGTTATATCTATCTAAGAAAAAAATCAAATGCTTCCACCTTTTCCTTACAAAAACAAAATCCTGTGCTATAGATAGTAACAATTAGAAAAAATGTACCCTTCTTAAGCAACTCCCTCTCATCTATAGTGTCTATTTGCCATAATAATTCAGCTATTCCTATCTTTAAAGGTACATGAAATGGCAGCACATGAGGTTTTCCCAAAAAGCCATATACTCTTATTACTGTTGAAACATTATAGGGAATTATATCCCCCCAATTATGACTAATCAATAGCCCTTTTGCATGGTCCTTGGGTTTGACCAATTCTAATAGTGCTTGTGGAATTCTGGGGTTGTCTCCTCTGAAAAGTAATCTAAGCTTTGATGCAAAATATATGTCAAACCTTACATAACTGGCATCTATGGCTTTTGAGGTCATATCCACACTCCACAACTGTATTGGATTCCTCTCTCCATTTCTAGTTTTTTTCTAGCTCGATACCCTTAGATAAGAAGGAAAGTCCCTTATACAAACATACATACATGAGAAATGAATAGCAATAGAAAGGTTTATCCACTTTTCCCCTTGCTATTCCCACCAAACCATTGTGAATCTCCTTTGCAAGGCAAGTAGCAAAATCTAGAATAGTGCTCATCCCAAATTGAAGAGTTTGAGCCATTATGAGGACAATTGAGCCTGGGATTTGCTCGGCTTTATTCATTCCAAAAATTTTACAAAGAGAAATATATAATGCCTGAGCCCTAGGGTTAAAATTTCTTTTTAGTAATGGCTCGGGTGTGCTAGCAGTAATCATAAACAAGGTTCCAACTTTAGCAGCATGCTCCTGCAATGGGCCTATCCTCAAGTATATTCTTTGTGCATCATATCTTGCTAGAAAATCATCCATATCAATGATTTCATGTACAACGTGGTTAGGGTTAAGGTTAAAAACTTCACTAAGCAGCTCAGGGAAAACCCTAAAAAGATTTACTCCAGAATGATTCTTCACCCAACCCGTAATATGATCATATTTCTTAGCTAGGTCAGTCAATAGATCACTATCAAAGAAAACTATAGCGACTATTAATTTTTCAATGTCAAATTCCTAGACATTGCTCATGGGGGTATCTAAATTCTTTTTTGAGAACCATTTTTTGAACAATTTTAAACCCTTGATAGATACTTGGGTGTCTCTTACCTAGTTTTCCCTATCATAGAAACCCTCAGCAACAACTACCCTGGGGTTCTTAGGAATGAGTTCCCTTCCTTTAGTTATTTCATTTACTGATAAGGGAAATTGTTCTAGGAAATCATCATGCAAAACCCTCTTTAAGTGATCAGTTTGCCTAGAAAACTCCTTCCGCGGAGGCATCTTTAAAAAAAAATTAAACTCTTACAACAACAAATTCTGGATTTCTTATGGTTAAAAGTTACTTACCCGCTGAATTTTCCCTTCTTTCTCTACAATTTTCTCTACAATTTCACTGAAACCACTATGAAATTCCATGCCCTAGCTCTGGAAATCCTTTTGCTCTGAGAAAATTTGCAACTTTGTGATTCAGTAATGGCAAATTTTTATATTATACCCATGCATTAAGATCACACAAAGGGACTCTGAATCATATTAACTCCTATAGCCATTATTTTTGTGTTTGTGCTTCAACAATGAATTTCACATGTTGATCCTATGATGATCGAATGACTTTATTTGAAAACACAAAAAGCTTTAAAAATTTGAGAGCCCCCGACCACGTGTCAAAAGGGTGCATGCCTGCATTACTTAAAATTCCTGCAACTTCTTATTGTGGGCATGTGTTCTATATTGATCTTTCCCAGATCGACGGTGGGCCAAAGTCCTTTTCTTTAATGGCCCACTCAACTGACTTAACCAATAAAATTTCATCCTTTTACCAATGTGCTCTAATAGATTTGACTGCGACATTTAAAGTTTTAGCGTGACATCACCACTTCCAACTCGACATACCTATCAGATTCCCAAAATCTTGGTCCCATAGTGCTTGCTTGCCCTCATTATTTAAATGTCAAGAAAGTCCATATTGCGGGTAAGCACAAACCCTAGATCTTATTCAGATCAACAGTGATAAAAAATCTTTTGTGACTATAATATCTAGTCAGCTAGTTGGACCAATGAGACGCTTTCTCTATACTCTAGCTCATTTGAAAAGTGCCACATAAGACAAGTTGTTATTACCTTCTAAGAAAGGTGGGCCCATGATGTCACACTATGCCACACGTCACATTGGCGCTTCCTTGCAATGTATAACATTTGTGCACTTTATTATTGTGTGCATGTGCTAGCCCTTGATTCTTTGCAAGATCAACGATCAAAAACTCTAAACTATAGAATAATACCTTCATTAAAGAATGCGCCAATGATATTGCAAGAATTTCAAAATGTGTGCAAGAACACTGACAACTCTGAAAGAAGGTTTGACTAGTTTTGACAACCACGAACCTTTTGTGGTGCACTAAGGCTGAAACGTCAGTAGGGGCTACGTGTCGAAAAGGTGCTTGCCTGTAATAGTTAAAGACCTTACAGCTCCATATTGCGGGTAGGCCTCAACCCTCGATCTTAAAAGGATCTACGATGCTTCAAAGATATCGCAACTTGGACCTTTTTCAAATAAAATAATGCAATTTAGGAAAACTTTATAAGGTTTATCAAAAGATTAATAAAGGTATCTTTGCATGGATAAACCTTTAGGATAAAAATGTCCCACCAAAATTTATTTGAAATAATACTTTCTAAAGTTTTCAAAGGCTAGGGCCAAACAAGGCAAGGCACAAGGTTATTTGGTGAATGTTTTGCCTAGGGTTTTTTGACCAAATTTCAAATTACTTGGAGTGCACATTTAGGTTTTTTCACTACTGAATACAACAAAAAAAGGGTGGGGAAAAACTAGGCCAACAGGACCTATGGACTCCTACTAGGTCATTATGTCTGTTGTAGGTTCTAATAGGTATTCATATGTTTACTAGCACATAATAGACTGACCTTACTATCAACCTTAATAAAAATATATCCCATTTACTTTATTAACATTCTTAACTCTAATTCAAACTATTAAATTAAGTCATGAGTTCTAAATTGTAAACTAACATTTGCTAACGAAACTCATTTACTTATCTAGTAACTAATTTTTCTATCCCTATGTCCTAACTCTCATCTACACTCCCCATAATCATCAAAGCATTTACATCAAAATTCTAGAATTTAGTCAAGAGTTATATATTTTTATTGCATATACATGTGTACACTTAGTTATCATTTAATCAAGAATTTTTATTTTTTTTATCGCATATACACATGTACATGTACTAATATTTATTTTTCACATTTGCAAGAGCACGTTACAATGTACATTAGATATGGTCTCTAAGATAATTTGTTTTAAAATACATACATGTTACATGATTGAATTTAGCACCATACATTTAATGTTATGTATCTATATGTACGTGTGTTTCAAATTAAATTTAACTTTTAATTATTTTAATTTAAATACACTTGTATGTTTATATTTTTATATATATGCATGTGTAGATCTCTAGATATTTATCACTCTTGTAGCTTTACATTCATATCCTCATATTTATATTCATATATACATTATGGTATCTAGTTCTGGGTATCGTGCTCTTGCATCCTCAAGGGATGCCAGTGTCTGTGGTGGGGGTTAGAGTGCTGAGTCTGGTATAGCATGCAGATCAACCTCCTCCACTCAGGATAGATAGTAGTTATTTAGAGATAAAGTTGTGAGATTATCTCGTGCTGTGTAGGTTTTGGATACCTCACTTTTCTATTCTACCACCCTCCCTAATAGGGAGAAGGTCACATCGATGCGAGAGGAGTTATTTCATATGATTCAGACTATTGAATCATACAACCCTTTTGATGATATAAGCATTGAGACATTTTATTCTTCTTTATCTCATAGTGTCACTGGCACTGTGAAGTACACACAAATTAACACTGAGGTTTCCACCGGTATGGTGAAATCCATGTTTCCATCTTATATAGATTGTCATAGAGTTAGAGGCTACTCTATGATGAAGTGTACTAATCCACTCATCACACCATTGATGTATCCTCGTTGGTTGGCCACTTATCATAGATGATCACATAAGGATGAGTTCCCTCTATATTTCTGCAAATAATTGTTTGCAGAATTTCATTTACACTATGATGTTGACTATACAGATTATCCAGGTCATGTTGGGCAGGGTCAGGGGAGACTTCCTAATAGATTTAGACCCATGGACACTCCTGTGCCCGTTAACAAATGGGCAATAGTGAGTCCAAACCTTTTGGTTATGCCGAGAGGTCCACAGATGCCTACTGCAGGCGAGAGTGTTCTTGATGACACAATTAGGACACAATTTTTTTCGAGCATCACCACCATCGCAACACAGTTACACAAGATTTCTTCTGATCAATGTGGTAGATATATGCTACGGTCTTGAGGTACTACTCCCATAGCTGCATCATCTAGTGCACCTCTTGATGATGATTATGGAGTTGCAGACATACCTTCTCCAGTAGACATTTCTGCAGTCTTAAAGGTGGATGCATTGCATCATTTGGCATCATATTTAGCATCTCATATTTTAGATGCATATTGAGCATTATCTACACTCTTATGGATTCCAGTTTGTGACATGAGCTCTTAGATTATTCATATTTTGTCATGTACAACAGTCGTAGAGGATTCACAGAGGTAGGAGGATATTCCTACACCTTCTACTACTCCTGTTGCTACACAGGCCCAGGCTACAACACCAACCCTAGCTACTCAGGACCCTCTAGCACCCCCCCCCCCCCCCCCCCACTTAGGATGTCAGTGCTAGATAGCCTTGTCTATTTACCTCCATGCTTTCAGATCAAGGCCACACTATTGACTTGGATGCTGATACTATTTTTTCATTGCATGATTAAGATATCAGTCATATCGACAGAGCATTACATAATGCTACGGTAAATATCTCTATATGTTTAAATTTATTTTTATTATGGTAAATAATATGTCTATATGTTTAAATTTATGTATATGTGTGTGTTTGTGTATGTGTTATAGAGTTTGAGTGATAGTATGTTACATTTTTCTGATCTACAGACACTGAGAGATCCTACACGTCGTGAGTCCCAAGTATGTTACAATACACACTCTCTCTCTCTCTCTCTCTCTCTCTCTCTCTCTCTCTCTCATGGAATCCACTTCATGACATGAGCTCTCAGATTAGTCATATGTTGTCATGTACAACAGTCCCAGAGGATTCACAAAGGCAGGAGGACATTCCTACACCTTCTACTACTCCTGTTGCTACACAGGCCCAGGCTAGAACACCAGCCCCAGCTACTTAGGACCCTCCAACACCCCCCCTTACTCAGGATGTCAGTGCTAGATAGCCTGGTTTATTTACCTCCATGCTTTCAGATTAGGGCCACACTATTGACTTGGATGCTGATACTATTTTTTCATTGCATGATTAAGATATCAGTCATATCGATAGAGCATTACATAATGCTACGGTAAATATCTCTATATGCTTAAATTTATTTTTATTATGGTAAATAATATGTCTATATGTTTAAATTTATGTATGTGTGTGTGTGTGTGTTTGTGTATGTGTTATAGGGTTTGAGTGATAGTATGTTACGTTTTGCTGATCTGTAGACACTGACAGATCCTACACGTCGTGAGTCCTAGGTATGTTACAATATATATATATATATATATATATATATATATATATATATATATATATATATATATATATATATATATATATATATATATATATATATGATTTATATACATGTAGATCTTGATATAATTTGTCTTTACACATAATTAAATGGTCCAAGTTATCATTTGACATAAGGTTCAGATGCAGCTAATAGACCCTTTTGGAGACAAGGCCCAGGATCAGGAGGGGGGATGTAGGTGATTATCATATGTGGCCTTTTATTTTATTACACATGTTATGTCTAGATACATATTTATGTGGACACTTTGATGTTTTATATGTTATTTCCATATACGTACATTTTATATGGACACTTTGATGTTTTATATGTTATTTCCAGATACATGTTTATATCATGGACACTAAATAATGTTTTATATGTTATTTCCAGATACATGTTTATATGGAGATTTTGATGTTTTATATATGTTATTTCTAGACATTTGATACATGATCTATTTTTAGACATTTAATATGGGTACATTATATTCTCTAGATATATGTACATGTATGTTATTGATCTTTTAATGTACATGTGTATCTTATTAATCTTTTAATGTCTTAATCTTTTATGTAACTTATGTATGTGTTATGAACATGTTTCTATATATGTTATTCATTTTAATGCCTTATATTCATGTTTTCAACAGTCAAGTTTACATGTATATGTATAGTTATTCATCTTAATGCCTTAATCTAACTGTAATTAACTATATAATTTTAATGGTCCATGTACATAAGAATATAACAAATACATGTACATAAGAACATATAAAGACTATGATCACCTAGAAAGAATGCATGAACTACAACATTTAATTAATAAAAGTTAATATACATATGTATATGTTTTCAATATTCATGTTTATACATACATGTTACTATTTTTAATGCCTTAATTTAAGTTTAATTAACTATACTTATTGACATGTCTTAATATAAGTATAATTAAGTTCTATATATTTAATCTAAGTATAATTAACTATATTTAATGACACGTGTCAAGTAAAATTAACTATATATTTAATCTAACTATGATTAACTATATTTAATCTAATTATATTTAATGTATTAATAATTAACTCTATTTAATGGCATGTCTTAATTAACTATATTTAATCTAACTATATTTAATGTCTTAATTAACTCTATTTAATGACATGTCTTAATTAACTATATTTAATCTACCTATAATTAACTATTTATAATATAATTAACAATATTTAATGACATGCATTTTTTATTAACTATAATTAACAACATTTAATTAATAAAATATAATGTATGTAATATGTAACATAGTTCATATAACATATGCATGTAAGAACATATAAAGAGTATGACCTAACGAATGCATGTTACAATATTTAATTGGTAAAATTTAATACATGCAAGAACATAATGATTATATACAAACATAAAGAATGTATCATATAAGAACACATAAAGATCATATGTACATAAATGCATAACAACATTAACAATCATATGTAAGAAAACATAAAAAATGTACATATAAATACACACAAATACTAAATGGGTTGTTTTATGGAGAGATCAGGTAAAAGGTGGTACTAAGGGGATGTTCTAATAGGTGGTCTTAAGGACAGGTCCTAAGAGATTGTCTTAAGGGGAGGTCCTAAGAGGTGGTCTTAAATGAGATATCCATGTCAAATTTAAATAAAAATAACAATACATGTCTAATTTTGCATATCCAAGATAAATGATCCAATGTACAAAAATTTATAAAACAAATATCCTGTCAATATTAAATATGAAAGTATAAGAGCTATATAGGCTTAGCTCAACTAGAACTCCACAATAAGTACACAGGTAAACTAGAGCTCCACAAACAATGTATTGTTAGGATCCTCTCTATTTTTTATTATCTCTAGAAGTTTTTCATGTTCTTCAATAGGAAATTTCCACTTTTGATTTCCACGACGTCCTCTTCTTTGTATTGCTTCAAATTGTAATTTGGTTGCTATAACATGGTTACTGTAATGTAAAAAATTTCCTCCAGGCTTGTATTCAATAAATTCAATACCACTATCAATTACCCTTGTTTGTTGATAATATGCTCCTTCAATAACAACTAATCCAATTGGATATGACTATTGATTAGCATCTATAGTTCCTTCTAGCAACTTGTGTTTTTCTTTTGTGCATCTTAAAAGATAATAGTCCACATTTTTTGCATTATCTAGTAAGGCTTGAACTGCAAAAATATCTCCTGCATGTATATAAAAATATAGATAAATATAAATTAATTTTAAAATGAATATACATGTATATTAATTTATGTATATGTATATATGAACACAAACCTGCCATAACTAAATTAGAAATGTGCTCATAATCAACTGAATATACATGATCATGAATGTCAATGTCAATGTCAGCATCTTCAAAAGGAGGCTTTCTAACTATCTCCTTCAAATCCCAATGTGAAACATATCCATTCACAATATTTTCACATGCACTCACTAGATTGTCCTTAATGCAGTCATCACAAAAAGATGTTTTCTCTCTTACTTTAATTATTGGAGGTTTATGGTTTCCTGTAGTCATCACTTGATGTAAACTTCTAATACCAGGAATCATTTGACAATTGTAAGGATTAGATCGATCTATATCTATTACAAATATGAAATATAATTGTCATATTTCTAAATAAATATTTAATTAAAAACTTAGCTTGATTTGAAAAATACATTAAAAATAAATATAACTTAGTTCACCTTTCACCTCCCAAAAGTAATGCTTATTGTATTCAATATCTTGAGTAGCAAAATGAACTTTGCACCATTCAACAATTTGATTTGCGCTCTCTATCCTATTCCCTAGATGTACATACAATATGCATGTATATATAAAATTTAAAATATATGCTACTAGAGTATTAAACATGCACATCTAAAAAATGCATATATTTACCTGCAAGTTCATGTTGTCAAAGTGCACGTTTTATACATGCTCCTGCTCCATCATGCTCCCCTTTTCCGTGTCCACTTTCAAAGAAATTCCATAAAAACCTAACATTGGTTCTAGCAATGTTGCATTGCTAACCAATTAAATGTTTTTGCAGATTTGAATTGTCCTATGAACATGAAACATGATAAGTATCTACAATTATCCATGTACATATATCAAATAGAAATAGACATGTCCAACTAAATATAAGTTAAAAGAAAGTTAAATAAATGTGTAACTACTTCGTGTATACTAACCTGCACATCCATCACACTAAATCCAGTGCTCTAAAACATTTATTCCACGATTTCTAAGATCTTTAGAGAACATTGCAAAACAATGAGCCACATAACTCCTATCATGAACTCTATCATCACTAATATAGAAATGAACCTCTTTGGTGATCATGCATTCATTTTCATCCAATCTTTCTATCTAATCCACCTCAAATTGTGCATGTTGATAGGTCACTTGCACAAATATTGCAACTTGTTCAGAATGATAATATTGGCCTTGAAGCTCTGTATGAGGTGCAAATGTATAATTCTCAGAAAAATATACAACTAAAAGTATACAACCAGGTGGAAAACAATTTTTGGAATCACAAAACTGTTTAGCTTGCCATGATGCACCATGACAATGTTGGATATGTGGATATATCAATGGATGTAACTTGGTCATGAACTCATCATAATTCAATTCACTCTCCTTCAATACAATTTTTTTGAATTCATCTCATCTCTTATTTTGTTATGTATCATATTCATATCTCATCCATGAAACTGGTGTGGATTCATTAATATTCTCAACTTGCATAATTTCAAAAAATTTGCATAAATCTCCACAATCTTCACTCTGATTTTTGATGCATTGCACTTTGAATTCATCTGAATCTTCTAATTTATCACATAATATGAACCTCACAAATTGTGTTGTACTGCTAGGGATGACCAAATTAGGATCAAGTACTGCCATAACATTTTTAAATGATTGCAACTGTAGACCAAATTCAACATGATTTCCACAACAACAAGTTTCATGCATCTTATTTATGCTTACAAAGGAAGGACGTAAACTCTCAAACATTCTCTGACATATTTTGACATTTGAGAATTCTTGTTTGAATGCTTGAAATAATTCACTTTAAGTTATATCTATGAAATGTTTTGGATGTTCAATTTTGGCCCCAGTTTCTTGATCTTTAATTTGTATAGTATCACACCTGTTGGAAGAAACATGAGAATGTATGGTCCAAAATTCAATAACTTGTCTTATTATATCTTCAGAAATCCTATCTTTTTGAGGAACTCTACAAATATTCACCTAGTTATTCTCAATATTATCATCTAGCATATTTCTCCTCTTGATGTATCTCTAGACAGTTCTTCTAGATATATTTAGTACATCAAAAATTGCATGTACCTATTTTTTATGTGTCAATTTTCTACTAGATATAGTAGTCATCAATGCTTTACGTGCATTACTCAAATCACCTCCTCAAGTTGTGTTGTCAATTTTGTTATAAGCATTTTGAAAGTTTTCAACTATTGTTTTATTAATATTATGCACATGGCTTTTCTTGTTATCAACACCCAACAACTCCAAAACAGGTCTCATGTCTTCTATCCTAAATAACTTGACAAATAATTGTGCCTATCCAAATATACTTTTATCCTTGAAATATTCATCCCACATGTTCTGACAATGCTTTTTGATAGTGTTATCATTTATCATATCTTTAGATGGAAATTGGTTAAAAAGTAGTTCTTCATCCAAAGCCATCAAATTTTTTATGCTTTCTAATTTGTCTCTATCAATAGAAATGCCAATTTCTTCCTCTTCATTACTTTCATTTTCTTTATGAATCTCATCCTATTCAGGAATTTCAGGAGGTTGGTTATGATTATGTTTTTTATGGCCTTTCATTTTGTCATCTCTTATTCTACCATATTTCCTTGATCTTTTCCTTTTACTACCCATTGAATACTTCAATCTATAGAAACAAAAATAAATAAATTTAGATCTCACTAAATATTAGCTAATGGTTCAATATAGAATACATAAAAATAAAAATAAGTAGACGAGAGAAAAAGCACCTTCAAAATATCAGATCCTTTGCAATATTGATTAAATTTGTAGAATAGTTGCTGAAAATTGTTTCAAAACTATTTGTCTTTCGAAAATCCTCTTCCAATTTTCGTTGTTCTATATATTTAATTTTTAATAAAAGAAAAAAAAATTATTTTATATAAAATAGTGACATTAATCGTTGGTGGTTTAATTGGCTGAAACTGGCCAAAACCATTCTGGCTGAAATTGTTTTGGCCAAAATAGTCTGTGTGGCATCTTATGTGGTAGCCAAACAAGCAAAAATCAGAACTTCTGTAAACATCTCACTTTGAAGGCCAATTTGACATACTAAATTGAAGTTTTTTTAAAAAACTAAAAATTTACTTTTTTAGTTCTCGAAGTCACAATTATGATCATATAATTTTTTTAAATTTTGATTATGAATAATATGTTATAATTTGAAAATATTACAAGTAGGTATCTTAAGATTCAGGAAGATGTCTATTCAAAAATAAGAAAAAAATAGTAAATCATGTTAAAAAATTATTATTTTTTAATGTTGCTCTAGAGGAGAGAGTCTTCTTCAAGAATATGTAATTTGTTTTAAAAAATATGTAGATTTGATGGAAAAATTTTGACAGGAGAAAAAAACTATCAATTTATGATAACTTTGACATTGACCAGTTATAACTTTAAAAATATTAGCCGACTTTCAATTTTCCTTTTTTGGTGCACTAGGTATACATGTCAACTCTAACATATTCCAAAATCAAACCAAAATATGAACATTTTCATATATTTGTTTGACAGGAAAAAAACTCTATATTTTTAGTATTTTTAAAAAATTAAAAAATACACTTTAAAAATTCAAAAATAAATAAAATTTTCACTCAATTTTTTTAAAAAAAAATTATAGACATAAACTTTATCCAATTTTACACATTTCATTAGTTTACATCATCTTCAAATTCTAAACACAAATGCTACGTTTATGTCATTAAAGTTGAAGAGTTTAAATTTTGATATCACTTTTCCTTTATAAAAGGTGACACAGGTTTGTGCTTTTACCCAAATGAATTCTCTATTAGGAGTCTCATCTTTAGAATGAGGAAATACCTTCTCATTAAAGATGACATCCCTGCTCCTAATGATCTTCTTTTCAATTAAACTCCAAAGCCTGAAGCCAAACTAATCTTCTCCATATCCAACAAATATGCAAGGCTTAGATTTAGGATCCAGCTTGCTTCTCTTTTCTTTGGGCACATGTGCGAAAGCCTGACAACCAAAAACTTTAAGATGTGAGTATGAAATTTTTCTACCTTGCCATTCCTCTTCTAGAATTCCAAAGTTCAACCTTGAAGAAGGACTATGATTAATGAGATATACAGTTGTATTACATGCCTCAACCCAGAATTCTTTTCTCAAACTTGCATTTGAAAGCATACATCGAGCTTTCTCCATTATTGTCCTATTGAGTCTTTCCACTGCCCCATTTTCTTGAGGGGTGTAGGGTACAACTTTCACCCTATGAATACCATTATCTGCACAATAATTTTTGAACTCCAACGAAAAAAACTCACCTCCATTATCCTTTTTCAAACATTTGATCTTATGGCCCCTTTGGTTTTCAACAAGAGATTTGAAAACTTTAAACTTAGAAAAAACTTTAGATTTTTTTGCCATCATATATATCCATACTTTCCTAGTATAATCATCAAGGAAAGTAACAAAAAAATTTGCACCTCCTAAAGAGCTTACCTCAACCAGACCAAAGACATCTGAGTGTACAAGTTCCAATGGTTATTCCTTGAGATTATGTCCATCTTTCAAGAAGCTGACCCACTTTTGCTTTCTGTAAAGGCAATGTTCACAAAATTCCAAATTTGTTGATTGGAGACCCATTAGTTGATCCCTTTTGAGCATTACTTCAAGGCCCTTTTTGTTCATGTGAATTAATCTTTGATGCCAAAGTGTTGCATCGTTGCCCATGACTGTCATAGCAACCCCTATTTTAGTAGGCTTCTCAAGAAGATAAAGATTACCAACTTTGTTTCCCTTGGAAATGATTCTCGAACCCTTGGTAACTTTCCCAGTATTCAAATATAAGAATGGATAGTATCCTTGTGCAAAGAGCTGACTAATAGAAATTATATTTTTCTTTAATTTGGGAACATGGCAAACATCTTTTAACAACCATTTCCCTCCATCTTCTAGCTGTAACAAAATGTCACCTTTTCCAACTATTTTGCAAGATTTTTTGTCTCCAAGAAATACCTCTCCAAATTGACCTTCATGGTAGTTTATGAAACAATCCATACATGAAGTAACATGGAAAGAGGCTCCAGAATCTATCACCCAAGAATTTGATTTTGAGTCACTTGTAGAGAGAATTAAAACACTTTCATCTTTCTCATAGGCTGTATTTGCTTCCATGTTTCTTACATTTTCTTGTGCTTTCTTGTAAGCCCGACAATTTCTCTTTGTGTGGCTAGGCTTACCACAAAATTACCATTCTCCATTCCTACCTCTTGACCTTGAACAATTGGGTGATTTGGATTTCCTTTGATTGTTTTGGTTATTACCTCTATGTTGGTTTCTTCCCCTTCGAGCACCACCGGATGAGGAGTCTTTGTTACTCCTTCTCATGTCTTCACCTAATAAAGTGGTGGCAACAACTTCATTGTAGGCTAGCTTTGACTTTGTAGAGTTCAAAGTACTTACAACTGTAACTACGGGATCCCAACTGTCAGGTAAAGAACATAACAAGATGATGGCTTTGGCTTCATCATCTTGAGTCATACCAACTGAGCTTTCTTGACATAGTAGGGTATTGAAATCATTTATATGATTGGACATCACAGTCCCTTCCTTCATTTTTAGTTTGTAGAGTTTCTTCATAATGAATATTTTTTTTGTAACCGACGTCGTTTGATACATATTCTGAAGTTTGTCCCAAACTTCTTTTGTTGACTTCTCGTTTGAGACATTGAACAAGATGTTTTTCGCTAGTGAGAGAAAAATGGATGCCATTGCCTTCTTATCCATCTTTTGCCAATCTTCATTAGACATTGTAGCCGGTTTCTTAGACTTTCCTTTGATTGTGAGTGTTAAGTCTTGCTTAACCAGAAAAGAGCACATCTGCACTTTCCACAGGCTATAATTCTTGCCTATAAATTTCTCTATTTTCATATCCTCCATCTTTTTGAAAAAAAAAAAATTCAACACTGATTTCCCAATCTGTACACCTCGTGCTCTGATACCAATTGAAAGGATTTAAAATAGAGAAATAAAATGTAGACGCAAAAACACAACACCAGATTTATCCTAGTTCACCACAATAGTGGCTACGTCCAGACTACAGAGTATTGGATTAATGTTTAAAAGATAAATATAAATGAGCAGGAGCAGCATATAAAAAAGCTCCAATAATATTACATATGAAAGGTCTCCGGAAACCAAGAGACATGCTTATTGGAGGGAAGAAACAAGTGACCGTTGGCCTTCACCATATCAACACTTTGGAAGTTGCAGAAGAATAAAGCAACATTTGGAAAGTGGCAATGACGATAAGGAGATAGCTTCTGGTATCATTAATTTACATTGCTTTTAGACAAATCATTTATAGTGTTCCATGTTTTGATTAAGTTATTTGGAATCGTGGTTTTGTCCTATAGAGATTGTCTTTTAGATTATTTGTGAATTATAATTTATTAATATTTTTTATAACTGAGTTATAATTATATTATTTTAATCTAATAAAAATTGTGTTTAGTTATCATACCTTTGTTTAGATTATTTTATTTTAGTATTATATACTGCTTTTTAAGAAGGTTTCTATTTAATTGAAAAGACTGTATTTAGATAATTATGTTTTAGAATTATAAATTTTAAAAGAAATATTTTAATAAAAATATGTGTTCAATTATGAGGACTATTCTTGTATTGTGTTATTTAAAAATTATGTATGTAATAATTTTCTTAATGAAAATTAATTATATTATTATTTGATTGTACTACATTCTATTTATTGTATCTAATATCTTTTTTATGAATTTTTCTTCTAGTATTGAGTTATAAAATTTAGATTGATAAATAGCCATGTTTTCCACCACAATTACATAATTTTAAATTTATCATTTTTCTTTACAACCTTTTTTATAGATATATTTAAAATGTTTAACTCTCAATATTATAATTTTTGTCAATCCTAGCGATCTAATTTTTTTTAAAAAAATATTTTATATGAAACTTAATTTTCTTCAATGGCAAATAAGCCTAACTATACTTAAAGAATCTTTGCAGTCCTCTACGCCTTAGTTGCATTACGTAAATGAGTGCACGACAATGTATGTACCAATAAAAAAAGCTGATCAGCAGGTAGCAAAGTCAGCTGCCATCGTGATGAGTCTGAAATATAGCAAAATTTACCAAGGTAAAGATATTAAAAAACTGTACAAATATATAAAATATTGCCTTTTTTTGGGCCTACCCAAAGCGGTGGAAACGCTTACCGCCGCCGGTCTCTCTTTCAGGATGGTCCGGCTGACATTCCGTGACAGTGCAGTATGTCTGTACTACTGTCAGCACCAGCACAAAAAACCCGATCAGTAGAGCCACGAATTTTCACGGACTTGACAAATAGTTTGTAAGGAGATCATCCCACCAACCGCTAATCTTGCTATTATAATAATTCTTGATCAGCGCCTCTTTGATTTGAGCCTTCAATTGATCCTCACCGAGCACTGCAAGATACAGTGGCTTAGACATGCCGTCCCACATCTTCGCCACGTACTCGTCAGTGATCATCGTGCTCTCTCGATGAATGATGTGGCTTTCTCGGAGCAACGCCACGTCTTCGGGAGTGTCGATGAGGCAGTCCATCAGCTCCACGTAGTTCGTCACGTGTTTCTCTCGGCTCGGATTGTTGAATTCCAACGCAAGCAGATTCTATCACGGTGATCTCTTCGCGCTGGATGCATTTTAAAAACACTCAACACCACCGCAAACGTGTTTTCTATTCCACTCAAAACCCACTGCCGCCAAGTCCGTTTCCCATTTTCATGCGGGCTCTTAACTTGGAGAATAGAAGAGGCACGTTGGTGCAGATGATCTAGCAAATTCTTTTCTCTCCCTAAATCGAAATTTATGTCACTTACCTCCAAGCTACACAGACTCTTTATCTGGGATTCGGAGAGAGATGCAGTTTCCACCTTGAGGAGAAGTGTAAGGGGGATCTGATTTTCCAGCTTCACAATATCACACATTATGCTTGCCTTTGCAGTATGATATTGTTGCTGTTGATTTCCATGAGAAAGTCGTGAAGGAACAGAGCATCTACCATCATTGTCCACGCAAACTCTGGAAAGTCCTCCTCTATCTTCAGGTGGTACATCTGCTCAAACTCTGATACCATAGAAGCCTCGGATATTTCCGTGAACAAGATCTTAATGATCTCAGGACCTTTCTCGGTTGCTTTCTAGAGTTTCTCTACTTCCATCTGCGAAAGATGAGTTGGGCGTTGGTTTGAAGGCTCCAGTTGTTTGTGTTTGGAACTTTGGACCAGACGTGGTGGTATGGACCCAAAGACACTAGTTGAGGATTGTATGCCTCTGCCTTGCTATTCACCATGGCCTCCGGCACACGCATGCTTACTCCAACATCTGCAACTGCTTGTTTCGCCTTGTGTAAAATTTCTTCCACATCACAAGGCCATTCTTCACCTCCAGCTACTGCCATCGCCACAGATGAACCAAGAGCTCAACTAGGTAAACAGAAATTATGTAGCTTGCTGTATGAACTATGTGGATTTATTGATGTCATAAAGATTGAGTATACACGCTATTTGTAGTCTTTGAGGCCCAATTTCTAAATCTGAATGAATTAGGCGTGTGATAGAAAACGTTTTACCCTGTTCAAGGTACTGCTTTGCTAATAGTAAGAAACTTCCCTACTCTCCTACTTTAACATATATTAAATATTCTTTTATATTTATCTTTATTACAATTATTTTTATATCTTATTCAAAAGTATGCACGTTAAACCAATTATATAAAAAAAAATTTAGATGGTAATTTATTTAATATAATATAATGGAAAACTGCTGAAATTAAATAATAGTGTAAGAGAAAACCATAAAACAATAAAACAAATTTTCTCACTAAGAACCTTGAAATATCTAAGAACAAAATAAATATCTAGTGAAGACCTTTAAGAGTGATTAGATCACGAGTAAAGTGTGAGATTGTGCTTTCCCTGCAAGTCAAGAAATACTACTAAATTATTTGTGTATGAAATTTGTGATCGCCGCTTGTTGAGGCAAAAGTAAACGAATCAGTAGTGTGTGCTTGTACTTTGGGAAGTTGCACAAGAAAAAATTTCATTTGTCGAGCAAGATAGAAAGGTGAACGAGCATATGCACCTTCCTTATGTCAGCTCTGAAATAATCATGAATAGGTTGTTGTCAGAACTATCGTCCGTCATCCTGCTTTTAACATTTTAGAGAATGTTTGTGTTTCATTTTTAAGCCGATAGGCTTCACTCCATGAGAAAAATGTGTCTGAAAGTTACGCCAGTTAGGAAGGACGATGAAGAAAAAGGTACTTTGTTATCTGGAGCCATGCAAGAAAGCAGCGGGGGATTTGACCACTCGTGCACCACAGTTCACGGCATCGAGAAAGGAGTCATTATGCTGGTGAATCGTTTGCATCTAAAATATGACAATATAACAGTTAAGGAGGATTCAGTGAAGACTCGGCCAGTAGGCATCACGGGTTTGAATTTGCTGATCTCTTCGACATCTGTGCATTCTTTATTTTCTTTTAGCGCAATAAATATTGTCAGTAAGTGTTATTTCAATAAAGCCATAAATCCTTGAATTCCACAATGCTGTGATGAGTCATCAACTCTTCAAGGTGTTGCCTCTGATGCTAATCAAGCATTATTTTTAATAAAATTGTAACAGTCATTGGATTTCCAAGGCATTGATTGGGTGAACTCCATGAGTTTCTTATGCCATTTATTTAAATATTGATGATTGTTTGTTGATTGTGGAGATATGTGGTTGGATTTGCAATTAAGTGATTTCTTAAATGGAAATACACATCAAAGAGTGTTGGCCATCTTTCAGTATGGTATGCCGAGTTGGGTTTTTGTTTACTGTTGTTTCTTTGAATGTAGATGGAATGAATGTCTGATTGGTATTTAGATCAAGTTTCAAAATCAAGGGAAATGGATTTAAACAATAGATGAGGTGGATGGGAAAAAATCCTCCCTTGTCCTTTTATAACAGGTTTCTTGTGCACAAAATTGGGATTTTACATTGTTGTGACATTAATGACTTAACTTTTTATATTTATAGGTTGGACAACTTGTAACAAAATGAATTGCTTTGTGTTTTTCTTGTGTGTGGACGTTTCTTGATGGGATTATGTTAACAGTTTAACAATGCTATTTGAGCAGGTTAAAATTTGTGCTCAGAAACATGTTGACTATCACCAAAAATGAAGTGGCATGTTTAATTCAGTGGTGCGTGTAAGGCCCCTGTGAATGCCAATTAACAATTGTGTTACAATAAAGGATATAAATGTACCGTACATGCGGATTCCCCAGCACAAACTAGCTCTATGAACCAACTTTTAATCAATATTCACAGGTAGGATTCCTTTTTATGGAAAAACACAACTATTTTAACATCTATTTACAACGAGAGATAAACAAATGAGATGGTCGACGCAAACAATAGTACTATAAACAATTTGACATGATACCATGTAATAATCTAAAGGAAGGAAACTCAGCTTTTGTTGCAGAAGTACCGCCATGGAGCTCTCAGGTCTGCAATACATCAATACAAAAAGTGATTTGCAGATATCTACCCTTTCCCCAAATCATTATTTGAAAAAAAAAAAAATTCCTATTCAATACAAACACCCTAAAAAAATGTACATGAAGGAAGCCTGCACATTGTTATGGCATTTACATAGAGACAACTTTGCAACAAAAGAAAAACTTATATCTCTATGACAAGACAAATTCATGGCTGTCATTGTAGGAAAGAAGAGCAACACAACCAAAAAGAACTGAACCAAAAAGCCTTAATTCAAAATTAGGGTTAGGGTAGAAAAAAAGATTAGAGAAGAAAATAGAATAAAAATTAAATGAACTTTTAAAATGAAATCATGTTGGAAAAAATGTAAAAATGCTATTTAGAGTTGCTATTAGAAATATATGGAAATTTAATTGTGTTTATTTAAACTTAGATTTCTCTTTGCTTTTAATTTTTATATTTATAATGTATATAGAGTTTTTGTAATAGTTTAATATTTTAATTTAAAAGAATTGTTTATTTTATTTTTTCTTTCCTTATTAAACTTAAGCTTTTATTTTTGAGTTTCTATTTCAATGTCTTCTATTTTTGAAAAGTCTATAAGTTATTATTGGTGGATAGTAATAAAGAAGGATTATTTATTTATTTATTTTAAATTATTATTATTATAATATTTTTTGAATCTTTTAGATTATTGAGGTTATAATTTGATTTGTAGTTTGATTTAAAGAAGAGAATTTTTATTTAAATAAATAAAATAATGTTGATGCAAGTTTTATTAGAGGAAATTATAGTTGCATAATCTAATATAATGTTAAAGTGTATTTTATTTTATTTAAAAAAATGCTTAGGATTGATTTTAATAGAAAGTTTAAAATGTTATAATGGATTGATAAAATAACAAATTAAGGTTATCATATCTTGAATGTCATTACATTTGGATTTTAATCTTAAAGTTATCAATATCTTTTATTTTAATTTACTTTTATTTAAAGATAATAATAAAATAATATTTTGACAGTTAAATCTACATTAAGAACCCCTTTTGTTATAGATGAAACTTTTAAAAAAATGATTTAGCCTTATTGTCTTGAATGTGACTTTAAAACTTACCTAATGCAATTAAGAAATTATTGCATTATAAAGTTTATATTTAAGTATTTAAATTTATTTAGTGCAATCTTCAAGTTTGTTAGTGAAGTATTAAGAGGGGATTGATTTATAGATGGTAATTAATCCCATGAATATTATTAACTTTAATGAATTATTATTTCATGGCAAGGACATGAATGTGGCAATGTCTTAGTTTGATTGAATATGCATGTGAATATGATATAATTGATAAACTATATCCATTAATGCTTCAAATAGAATTGTGTCATTATATCATAGAGATGCAGTTGCATTCTCCTCACACTATGTCAAGGAAATAAAAGTGGGTTTTATATATAGAAGACATAATAGTACTTGATTCTCACATTTAACCAAAGATTCATTAGCCTCGGCTTTGGCTCTCCCATCATTTCTAACTATAACTATTTGTCTCCTATACCTAATGAGGTAATTTTTTGTGTACATTTCATAAACTTGAATTCATCTAATTTGTATTATGTAGGATGGATTTTAAATGTATGTTACAATTGGCTATCTTCATATTTTCTAGGATCCCACATGAATAAATTTGATGATCAATACAAAGGTTGAGACCATCACTTATTAGTTGAACATAATTTTATGCTCTTTTGAAATAAAATTCTTATGGTTTACATGTAAGGATATCTATTTGAATTATATGTTAAAGAACTATTTAACTAGAACTTTCTCTTTCTCAGTTAGACATGCCCATCAAAGAAGAAAACAAGAAATCTCAATTAAGTGTCTTGTCAAATGAAGTAGAAAATGAGGAGGAAAACCAAGAATAAATAAAGGCTCAACATAATCGATTGCATATAAGAATGGTGCAAATACTATTGGTAGAAATTATTTTTTCAAAGTCCTAGCAAATCAACTTGAAGGTGACCAAGAGAAACATTCAAAGTATCGTAATATGGTAGTGGAGTACATTATAGAGCATCTTTTAGAATTTGAGCCTCTCTTTTCTCAAAAAGATGACATGGATTTTAAAGAATACTATTAAAATATGGCAGAAGATGGAACTTGGGTAGACCATTGCGAGATTTATGCAACTTCCATGGTGACTTGAACTAACATTCATGTGCACCATTTGAAGGGAAAAGTATTCCAAATCCATAATTTTGGTAGCTCAGAAACACCCATGCTCCATGTATCATATCATGATGAAAACCACTACAATAGTTTGTACTTCATTAATAATAATGCCAATGCTCTTGTAGCACCCATGATTCTAGAGGAGGATAATCAAAGTACAAGCCATAATGAACAAGAGCCTATAAAGTTAATTATAGATGAGAAAGGGTACAAATATACTATTATTGAAAAGACATGATGTACCTCAACAAAAGAAAAGTTTAACAGGGTGTATTCCATGGGTACCAAGGAAGAGAAAATCATAAAGATTTAAAATTTATCTTACCAATGTTTTAGTATGCATAGAAAATATCATGAGAAAACTTTATGTGCCAACATTACACTAAAATCATTTGATATATATAAATCTATTGGAATAACCCTTGCACCCTTCAAATGTGCAAGTGCTAGTAATAGTTTTTACAAATTGTTTGTGTTTCATTATAATAATTTTTTGAAAATGTAACTTGTTTTTGATTAGGAGGACTTTGTTCTCATTAAATCATTTGACAATTATTGTATTTGTGACTTTTTTAAAATTTATATATTTTTAAATAAGATTGTTGTTTTTTTAAGCTTTTACAAAAATAGAAATATATAGTTTTGGAAATCCATGATAATTATGAGATCATTTAAAAATGATAATCATTTTAAAATTATTTTCTCATTTTATTTTTTTACAATTCATTAAATATATAATGATTATCACATTATTTAGAAATTTCAATCTTTTATTCATAAGTAGATTTATTTAAATGTGAAAAATATTTAGATTATATGATCAAGAAAATGAAAATATTTATTTTTACAATATCCTTCATTAAAAGGGGTTGGATTTAATTATAAAGAATCCATTCATTTATTTTAGCAAAAATTTTAATCTATAATTTTAAAAATAAAATATTGTGTTTAATAGTAATATTTTAAATGATTTTTTAATTTTTCAATTTATAAAAAAGTACATATATTTTTGTTTAGTTATGAAGTATTGAGTTTTCCCTAAATCTTAAATCTTAAACCCTAAGCGAATACAATCAATATTTAAATTACAATCTCAAACCCACATTATGCTAGGAAAGCCTCCCTTGCTTATATGCACAACCATTAATGAAATATCATCCATTGAAGTTTTAGAGCAAGGCAAGGCATAAGGAAAAATTGGTAACAGATTAGAAGGGGGTAGCTAAAAAAAAATCCCCATACTTTTGGGGAGTAACAAGCTCAAAAGATGGAAAACTAAGAATGGTAAACAATGATGAAACAACTTTTGTTAAAATGAGTTGTGTTTAGTAACTAAAAATATATTTTTATATTATAATTTTAATAGAAAACTAATTTTAATTTTTTGAAACTAAAAAATTAGGTTTTTAATTATAAGATTATTTAGGAATCAAGTAATATTTTTCTATATCCTAAAAATCATCTTTTTATGTGTGTATTTATGAGGCTACTTGAGAAGATATAAATTCCTTCATATCTTTGGACTTTATGTCATAGGATATATTTTCTCTCTTAAGAATTTTCATGCCAACCAAATGAATAGCCAACCAAATCAAAAAAAAAAATCCATCTTCAGAAAACATAAACCTCATTGGTAATTTCTATCTAAAAAGAAAGTATGCAACTTCTATTTTGGAAGATATAAAATAGGCAAATATTAACTTTGGATGTGAAGGCATTCCTTGAAAATGCCACAATGTTGTTTTCGATAGAGTCGTTCATGAAGTGCAAACCCAATTAAAGAAGACAACTATCCAAGCCCATAAGGCAAAAATTTCATTTCATGGTAGCTCCAAAGAATGAGCTAAAATACAAAGGAAATTTTAGTGTGGAAAAGTAAGTGATAGGATACCCAAGGCGCCAAAGGAGTATTGCTTGTGCTACAATCCCAAATCATAGGGAAAGGAAAGCTTACCAAAAGTTAGGTTTATGCTTCCTTTCCCACACATAATGAATTGTGGTGTATATGCTTGTTCCAAATTCCGAAGTAAATAGGGTAGTTTCCATTAAGCCAAAATCAACTTATTCAGTAAGTGACTAATCTTGCTATTATAGAGAGATTTAAGTGAATGATATATTCATCGAATTTATGAATCCCCAGGTGGGTGAAAATAAAATGTTTAAAAAGTTATTAACCTATCTCATTCATTACAAATCCAACCATTTTATGGTTGTTAGTTGCAAGTTATTTTATATGTGTGGCGCTAATGTTCAAATTTTTGAGTCTATATGATCAGATTTTCCCAAATGAAGTTCTTCATGTTGTGATGACTATTTTATCAAAGAAAATTTCTCCTCTATGAAAATATAAGCTAATGGAAATCAAAGCAACAAGGTATGATCATCTAATTAGATTGGAGAGTAAGTTAAAGAACTTTTATAATGCTTTCTTCAAATTTTATGACCTAGGCAACCTGCACAGAAGACTCAATACTCACCCTATCCATCCAATTACCTAGAAATTGAAGGAGAGTGGATTGGTTGAGGCTGCCAGGTTCCCCATGGCCATGCAAGCATCCAAACTAGTAAAGGAATGTATCAAGAGATACAACCTAGAGACAAAGTAGATATTGCTACCAAATCAGTCAATTCTGCTCTCTATAAATAAAGAATTGATGCAATTTTCATTCAACATCCCAATAAAAGAATGATATTGCGACATCAACTTTTCCACCTCTATAGGGGTGTTGCCCCTTGAATACACTCCCCCCAAATCCCTATAGAAATAATCTGGAGGGAAACCATGGTGAGTAAACCTCTAAGTCTAATAGGTTCCACATCACAACATGACTATCATAGTTGGCCCCATCAAATCTAGGACTATCCTTTCTGAAAATATTTTCCATTGATCTTCCAAAGCTGTTAAGCTTATCCTTCAAGGATTTGGAGCTTTGATACCAATTGTTAGAATATATTGTCAACTGATATAATTTGGGGGTGGGGGAGGTGGTGAATCAGTTATCCAACTAATGTCACAAATAATAACTTTAAACAATCTTTAACCATATGAGTAATGCAAATCGAAACAACAACAAGATACTAATACACAATAACACCAAATATATTAAATAGGGAAACCTTTGATCAGAGGGAAAACCCTAGTGGGGATGGCACCCATAAGATGATGTACTATTATAAATATTCCTTGTTAAAGGATAGACCTTGTTAGGAGTTTGTTACAAAATTTGGTATGTACAAGTCCTTGTTAGGAGACTTTGAATCCTCGTTAGGAGATCCCAACCCTATTTGGAGTTGTGCCAACCCTGTTAGGAGTTGTGGAAGACATTTGGACCCACTACCCAAACAAGTCTAAGAATAAGACCAACAAACTCATTATCAAAATGATCTATGTATTATTCCTTGTATAATAATATAATTGAATTGTACTTCCTTCCTTTATCTCTATCCTATCAACTAAACTTCTACTCCTTCTTATCTTGTAACCAAATCATGAACTATACATCCAATAATCCCTCGGATTGCTTACACACATTCAATCAAAACTTTTCTCCTTCTCGCACTTCACAAATCATACAATGATCACAACACTTCTACACATCTTATCAAATAAGAAAAACATCTTTTTTTATACTATATCTTCATAATAATTCCTTGAGTTGGCTATAACTAATTACAATTACAATAACACTATTGGCTCATAGTCTATTAAAAAACTTTACACGTGCGACTCTAGGTCTTGTGCACTTGCTAACATCATCACCTAACTATTTTTTGTTTCTAATAAACTGCGCATCACCTCATTATATCTTGGCTAAAAGACATAATGCAAACATCAGAAATTGCCAAATAGATGCTTTGTTTCTACACTGCTCATAGTAAATCAAACAAAATTTCTCTACAACTTTGACTTATACTTTGTCCTCTTTACCACATCATCAGGAAGCTCTTAGGAACATGTCCTTTACTATGCATCACCTAACTCTTAATCAGGTACTACACAACATAAGATCTCTGACTACTATTCTTCCTATCTCTACAGAAAGCATACTATGTTGTCATCAATGACAAACATGGTCATGAATGAAACATGTCAATGTTCTCCATGCTTAGGATACTCCCAAAAGTAGTGTCATCATGCTAACATTGAGTTTCTACTAAAGGCTAACTTGAGAATCTCAAAACCTCAAGGCTCTTGGCTGAAGAAACCTGCAACTATGTTGGGCTAGACATCAAATCCTCAATCAACTTTGTAGTTAAAGACATGGAGTTCCTCCAAATTATATAGTAAAGAAAGCTTATTTATTTGATTTAAATTTGGGCACAGGTTGCTAATTTGATAGAAAAAAAAATCCATAATGGCCCGAGCCATTTTTTTGGGTGGTATTTGAAGACTTTAAAGGAAAGGTGTTTTAGAAATATTGTTAGAGGACATCCTAAATCTCAACACTAAAATTTTTAATTTATGAAAATGCAATCTCTAATGCCTCCAACCAGTTAAAGATCTCAATCCAATGTTAATTTTTATTTTTGGGAATGAGATTGTGACAAAAAGGACTCAAAAATCATATCAGGAGCTACTTTTACATTTCATTGGCATGCATTCTATGTTTGATTATTCTTCAAGAAACTTACTCATATTAACACTCATTCGGTGTGGTATAATTGGTGAATATTTGATAGCTAGAAGTTTGGTTACATTTGAAAGAAATTACAAAAAATGCACTATTATGTTTGAAATCAAAATGTTAGTTATGCTAGAAAAAGCAATGAACAATTGAACATAATTTTTGGCAAGCAAGTATTTTAGCATTACAATATTTTCAAAGCTGCAACCTTGGGCTTGATCTAGTGATCTAAGTTTTTCTTTTAAAGATGGTAATATATGTCTTTCAAAGAACTTAGTAAAATCATTAGTCCACTAGTACTTCCCTATACAGTGAAGTTTATTAACAGTTGTGCAACATCAAAAAATATTGTTAGTTGGAATTCTTGGTTAGTAAATGGTTTGAAATATGTGGTTGGGGCTCCAAATCATTACAAGCTCTAACTAGGCTATCTTAAATTTCAAAATAAATTGGATTTTCTATGGATTCCAATTTTGGATAACACTTGTAATATGTGAATCAAATTAGCAAATGATTTCAAAATACTAGAGCAAGCAACAAACTCCTAAATTTGAATGGACTACTCTCTGTGTTACACTTGGAAGATATTCTGAGGAGGAAATTGCTCATAAGTCAATGAATTTGTGGTCATTGATAGATCAAACAAATTGCCCTAGGGTTTAAAGAAGTTGATACTAGAAAATGAAAATGATGTAAATGAACATGATGGTTTTAACCTTGAACCTTGAGCTAATGGCTTTTACTTCAACAAGTCAATGTGATGTAATCGGTGACCATTTAGTAGTGAGAACTTTTATTGCATCTATAGAAATTTCACAAAAGTTCATCATTATGTTTAGAATGAGATAAATCCTAGAGGAAGGAGTGAACAATAAAACATGATTTCAGCAACCTAGTTTTTGTCATCAAATATTTTCTAACCTGCGATGTAGTAATGATGTGGAGTGATAGTGGTGAACTAACATGTCCTATGCATAAGGACTAATTTTGAAACTTCCTTCGACCAACTCCTAGATTTCACAATTGGAATAGGTGACTAATTATTAGTGAGTGCTTTTGCAATCACTTATTTAGTCATTTATTTAGTAGTCTATTTGGTCACTTTCATTTGGTCGATCTTGTGATTTTAGTTGATAACCAAATTAGTCACTTATTTAGTCACCTATAATTGTAAATTATAAAGAAATTGTAGAATGTGATCAGTTTTAGTCACATGACTAAAAAATTTAGTGGTGTGACTAAAATTTTTAGTCATGTAGTCACATATTTACCTAAATGTACTAGTGAAATGTGACCTTATTAAAGGATTTAATCACCCTATTAGGAGTGAACTTGTTAGAGGACTTTAGAACATTCATTCGAATGCCACCTTGATTAAAGGATATACATATGATTGTTAGGCCAACCTTGGTTAAAGGATCTCAAATACTATTTAAAATGGTTAGAAAGTAACAATAGGTTTTGATATGTCAAGTACAACCTACTTTGCAAATTCAAATCTTAGTTTGACTCTGAAGTTTCTTCATTTTCTAGCCCCCATTGTCATCTTAGTCTCTCATTCACTTGGAAACCATTAAAATAATAACACTTCTCCTCTTCTCAACACTTCTCAACCTTCTACTTAGATGCACTGGCAAAAAACATCAGCAACTACTCCAACCTTCAATCAATAACCAACTTTAAAGTTAGCCCTTGTATCTCCTTGAATAGGGAATTCTGATATTTTTCTGCTTAAACACCATAGTAGATCTTAGGGATTACAATTAGATTCAACACACACAATGAATCTGATTACCATCTTGTTCATCCTCTTCTTTTCTAGAAACTTCTTCACGAATCCTTGCATAGAAAAGTGAAAACATAGTTTTCCATCAGAGCTATTAGATTTCCACAATTCATAAATAATGTCATATTTGATTTCTGGGCATGATTGTGTGAGTTTTCTTGTCATCAACATTTCATATCATACTACATGATCCCTCATTAGGATGCAAGAGAATCAAGAACAAAAAATGTGAGAATCAAAGAGAATCAAGGAGAGCTATTAGATTTCCACATTTTTTGTTCTTCTTGATTCTCTTGCATCCTGATGATGGATCACATAGTATGATCTGAAATGTTGATTGAAAAAAAACTCACACAATCATGCCCAAAAATCAAATATGATACAGTTTTCCTTGATTTCAATATTCCAGGTCATCCATCCTTATCTTCAACACACTTTCCATATTCCAAGAAATCAACTTAGCTTGCTGGAAAATAGGATTTTTCATAAATCGTCAAAATGTTGTTCCTCAGCCAACACTATGTACTTACACTTGGTCATCACTAGGTTAATTGATCGCTACTAAATTTCTTGCTCGACACATATACTACACTTGGTTGATATTGATGCTTAGTCAACACTAATTCTACTCAACACTTACTATGGCTCAATTGGCACTAGCATCACTCAACATATATTTCAGATTCTTAATCTTCTCCTGTTGCTCGGTTAAGCCTATGCATTTAATCTATCTTTGATCACTTCTTCAAAGCTTTAATGTAATTGTCTTCTCCACTTGCAACATGATTTAAAAGATCACTTTATCTTGTCAAAGTCTAAATAATCAAGAGTCCATTTGGAGTTTCCTCTTCATAACTTAACCTGTCTTCTAGATACTTTTGTTACAAACAACCTCTGAAATCCTCTTCATCAATCAAATAGTTATGACACTTAGATTAGATAGAAAATTGTCTCACCAATAAGGTTTGGCATCAATGACAACATAACAATTATTTAAATTTTAGTTTCCAACATAGGGTACCAGGCTTTCAATATGTCAAAAGATATATAAAGTTAAGTTGCCAATTAGATGAGGACTCTTATCAGTCATAGCAATAGCTAGTGCATAATTCACATCTATTTTAGGTGCAATGTGTTTCTCAACTAGTTTCATTTTTGTGAAGATTAAAACTCTTCATCTTGAGGTTACCATGATATTTATTTCAATGTGTTATATACATGTACTATTTCATTATAGTTTAGTCAAATGATTATGTTTTTCAAATTGAATAGTTGTCTACTATTAAAACTAGGAAGCCTACTTCTGAGCTACATTTTGAGAAAAATGTTAAATACACATGAATTGCCTAAATAACATCAAACAAACTCACAATAGACTTATCTTGCAGGTGTCTTCCTCTCTTATTTGTTAATCAAATCAAATCTTTTTCCTCGTATTTAAACTAACAAACTCATATTTCTACCTTCCACTATTCACACAAGGCAGGAACTCAAGCTCGAACAGAGCTCTTGTTTTGGAAGGATTCAAATGTATCTCTTTAAAAAAATTCTCTTTAGCAAAATTATAACAAACAAACAATAATCTGCAATTTTTTCATATCTAACTTATCAAGTTTAAAAATATTATAGTTAAGTAGGTGACATATCTATAACTAATGTAATGAGATTTCTTATATACAATTATTAATTATTAATCATTATGAACTATTTGAATCATTTAAGAATTTAGGATTGTCAAAAAATTTGGATTGGACATAAATCATGCATAGATTATATGTATCTATCCCTATTTTTCTTAAGCCACATGTTTTGATCATTACTACTTGATTTGGTAGTGCCTAATCAGATCTTACCTTCTAATTTTACTTTTAAAATCATTAATTTGTACATTTGTATATTTTATTTTTAGTATAATAAATATTACATATTTGTAAAACAAGAGCCTACAACACAATGGTAAATTGTAAGCCTCTTATCTAGAAGGTCTTATGTTTAAGTCAACTAGAACTTAGCTGCTAATAATAATTAATTATAACAAATAATAATTAATTTTAATTTCTGCCTATTATCAATAAAAAATTATATATTGATATCTACCTTGCTACAAATTACAATAACTTATCCAGTCTCATAGGGGCTGGTATTATAATTATTTTCCCTGCGTAAGGATCTTCTTTTATGGCCTATAAGCCTAGAAACTCTTTATGGACAGTGATATTCCATGCCATCACTTTGTCCAGCTAACCAAAAGGCCTCAAAAGCTTGCGAGCATTGGCCTTTGGACGACGCTCAATCTCACAATCATGCACAGAGCAGTATGTTTGCAGTACAGTCAACAGCAGCACAAAAAATCCAACCAACAAAGCCACCACCTTCCACGGACTTGACAGGTACTCAGAATAAAGTTCCGCCATCTGAGTCTTAATCTTGCTTTTGTAGTAATTTTTAAACAACACTTCTCTAATTTTACCTTTCAGGCCCTCGGGAAGCTCTACAAAACCTGCGAGAAAGAAAGGCTTAGACATCCCGTCCCACATCTTCGCCACGTACTCGTCCGTGATCATCATGCTCTGTCGCTAAATGACGTGGCTTTCGCGCAGCAACTTCACGTCTTCAGGGGTGTTGATGAGGCAGTCCATCAGCTTTACGTAGTTTGCCAAGTGTTTGTCTTGGCCCGACTCGTTGAACTCCAACGCCAGCACATTCCTCAATAGCACTTCAGTGTACATATCTAAAATTTTAATCTAGGGAAGGTAAAGCATGTCGGAGTTCTTGGAAAATCTGATCTTACCTTGCTCATCGCAAAGCGATTCGAACTTGATCCCGGCCTTTTTCAGCTCCTTGGCACTGTATTTCTCCAAAAAATCTCGTCGACCTTGTTTGGCTGGAAGAGGGTAGCAAACACTGAACACTGCCACAACGGCATTTCCCATCACATTTGCTATCCACCGACGCCATGTTGGGGACTCTTCTTCCACGTCACTCACTTGGAGGAAGGAAGAGACATGTTTGTGGATACACTCCAGAATATGCTTTTCATCAATATCTTCTCCTTCTCCCTTTTCATCAACACCTAGTTCTCGCTTTCTCTCTTCATCCTGTGAGCAGTCACTGATTATTAATCTCCTATCATAAACGATTATTAAACTGTTGAAAATAAGTTCCCAGCTAATATCGAAAAATAACACAACTGCAACTTCACTTATAAAATATGGAAAGAAATGCGCAACACAGTGAACATAATATTTTCGGACAAATTGTCCCTAGAAAAACCCTTAAGGGAAAACCATTTCTATAGATGAGGAATTATATTAAACTTTAGCAAATCAAGAGATACAAAATTCTTTGCCTCTCACTGGCAGAACTCTAACAACCTCCTAATTTCTCCCGTTGATATTCCCCACTGCTATCTCCACGTTAACACTGCGTCCTTGCTAACACTGCAAGACAATTTGCTATCACTACAAAACGCTTCTCCAAAACTTGTCTCTCTAAATGACCCAATGACCCCTTTTTATACTACCCTATTGGAAAAACTAACGATCGAGATTAAATCAAACCAACGACTGAGATTAAGACAACTCGACAGCCAATAATAGAATTGGTTGCAAGGTGTTTAAAAAGGAATCACTAAAATTAGTAAATAATTATCCTTGCAACAACCATTTACTAATTCTCGGCAAGTGGACAAACAGCTATCCAAACTACCCATAACTAATGTTTCTATACATAGATAAGGACGAACAGCTGTCCAAGCTACCCATAAATACAACTGCTATTTTCGGGTCAAAAATAACAGCTGTCCAACTAACAATAATTAACACTCTCTCTTAGCAAGGAAGCTGTTCTGCAGGACACCTAATTTATCTCCGAAGAAGATAAATTTTGCCTTCCCCAATGCCTTAGTCATAATGTCTGCTACCTGCTCCTCTGTAGGTATGTATTGTAGTTGAACAACTCCCCTTTGTACACAATCTTTAATAAAGTGATATCTGATATCTATATGTTTAGACTTATCATGAACCACTGGATTCTCAGACAACTTGATGCAACTTTGATTGTCACAATGTATCACAGTAGTCTCAACCTTCTGACCAAACAAGCCTACTGACAACTTCCGAAGCCATATAGCTTCACATGTCACCATGCTAGCTGCTATGTATTTTGCTTCTGCTAAAGTTAGAGCCACAGACTTTTGCTTCCTGCTGAACCAAGATACAACTCCTGATCCCAAGCTGAAACAACACCCTAAAGTGCTCCTTTTGTCTATTGTACTTCCTGCCCAATCTGCATCAGTATAGCGTATCAACCTGATACCTTCACCTCGAACATATCTGATCCCATACTCGACTGTACCATGCAAGTAACGTAGCACATGCTTAGCCACTATCCAATGTATTCTCTTTGGTTCAACCATGAACTGACTAAGAGAGTTAACTGCAAATGCTATATCTGGAGAAGTACTCTCTAACTCCTATCATATGAAATGACGTCCCACTATCTATATACCAAACACATTGTGAGGTTGAGCTAACCATACAAGCTATGAGTGCAAACTCATCTTCCATTCTACTGGAGAGTTCTTCTGCACTTGCTGAAGCTACCACCAGCTTCTTACCCCCTTCTTCCTCTCTGGGCAATCACTGACATTGTGGCCAAACTTGTGACATCCAAAGCACTTGACCTTAGAAAGGTCCTTCTTCTTCTTCTCACTTTGTGAATTTGATCCTTTGCTAGATCCCTTCTTTGCTTTCCCTTTACGCGCTAGGGCAACGTTCTCTTGTTCCACCTCTTTTTTCTGACTCTTGTTGGCCCCATTGACAAGACTTAGTCTAAAATCCTCCTAAGTGAAATCAGCCCATAGTCGATCCCAACTCGATAAAGTATCTCATCCACTAACAACTTGAACAAAGACACTCCATTGTTTAGTAAACCCATTTAGGGCTATTCTCACTAGCTCGTCATCACTAGGGCTATTTCCAACAGCTGCTAACTCATCTTTGACAAGTCTGAGCCTAGTGAGGTAACTTGTGACGTCTTCTCCCCGATTCATTTTGGTATTCTTTAGCTTCTCTCTGCAAATCAACTTCCTGTTGGTGGTAGCATTCTAGTACAGATTCAGAATGGTGTCGCACATCTTCTTTGCTGTATTTAGCTCCGAGATATGTGGAACAATATGATCTTCGACACCATCAAGGATTATCTTCCTCACCTTGGCATCATCCTTCCTCTATGCTGCAAGCTGTGTTCCATCTGTTGGTACAAGTACAACACTGGTAGCATAATCTTTGATACCATTCTCTTCCAATAATAAAATTTTTTTGGCCTTCTAGACACCAAAATTTGAGGCACCATCCAATCTATCCTGATCTCTCAAACTAGCTAAAGCCATCTCAAGGGTTTAAAAAAATAATAAATCTAAAGAGATCAAAATTTCTTTCTTAAGGAAAAACTCTTCTACCCTTAATAATGCTCTGATACCATGTGAAAAATCAACAATTACAGTCATTGATTATTAATCTCTTATCATAAACGATTATTAAACTACTGAAAATGAATTTCCAGCTAATATCAGAAAATAACACAACTGCAACTTCACTTATAAAATACGGAAAGAAATGCGCAACACAATGAACACAATATTTTCGGACAAATTGTCCCTGGAAAAACTCTTAAGGGAAAACTAGTTCTACAAATGAGGAATTATATTAAACTTCAACAAATCAAAAGATACAAAATTCCTTGCCTCTCACTGGCAGAACTCCAACAACTTCCTAATTTCTCCTGCTGATATTTCCCACTGCTATCCCCACGCTAACACTGCGTCCTTGCTAACACTACAAGACAATTTGCTATCACTGCAAAATGCTTCTCCAAAACTTGTCTCTCCAAATGACCCAATGACCCCTTTTTATACTACGCTATTGGAAAAACCAACGACCGAGATTAAATCAAACCAATGGCTGAGATTAAGACAACTCGACAGCCAATAATAGAATTGGTTGCAAGGTGTCCAAAAAGGAATCACTAAAATTAGTAAATAATTATCCTTGCAACAACCATTTACTAATTCTCGGCAAGTGGACAAACAGTTGTCTAAACTACCCATAACTAATGCTGCTATACATAGATAAAGACAAACAGCTGTCCAAGTTACCCATAAATACAACTGCTATTTCCGAATCAGAAATAACAGCTGTCCAACTAACAATAATTAACTCATCCTTATTCCCATCAACACCTTCTCTGGTCTTTCCCTTAACAACCTCCTCTTCATTATCAGATATGAAGGAGGATAGACGTCTTGTTATAGACAGAAGAAGAGAGTCAAGTGTGATCTGGTTCTTGACAATCTCCTCCAACTTTCCGAGAAGGGAAAGAGGGATCTGGTTTTCCAGCTTGACAATGTCACACCTGATGCTTGCCCTTGCAGGAACGATAATGTTTTGGGAGGCTCCTCTGCGTTCACTTGGCTCCGTACGATCAACATCGTCGGAACTAGATTTGAGAAAGTAGGAGAGAAAGAGGGCGTCGACCATCATCATCCACGCAAAGTTGGAAACGTCGTCCTCATCTATCTTCCAGTCGTAAAACTGCTCGAACTCGGATATCACACCGGACTCGCTCACTCTTGCGAACATATCTTTGATCAGCCGAGGGTTGTTCCCAGCTGCCTCCCTTGCCGACCTGAGCTTGTACATTTCCATCTGAGAGAGATGGGTGAGGCGTTTGTGGAACGGCCAGACAGATTCGTCTTTGAGAGAGGAGTGGTGATAAGGACCGAGGGACACCATCTGAGGAATGTAGGCCTCTGGCTTAGCATCTCTGAGAGGCTTTGATAGACGCACGTTGCCTCTATCATCTCGAACCGCGTGCCCCGTAGTGGCCTCCAGAAACAGTTTGACCTCGTCCGACCATTCTTCTGAGATCAGCTTCGGCTCAGCCATCACAAACAGCAGCAGCAGGAGGTCGCGAGTTCGACTTGACACTACTCTTATTGCTTCTCTTGTGCGCAGGTGAGGGAGGAATTGTTTCGTTTCAAATAAAAGGGAGACGGGTAGGAATGCTGTAGCGCGTATGCTTTCCCTGCGAATTAAGACAGTAGATCAGGGGGAAAGTGTGGGAATGTGCTTTCCCTGCGAACCAGGACATATTTATACCTTATTTATGGTTATGAAATTTGTGATCGCCACGTCTCGAGGAAAGAGGAAAACCTATCATCGCCTCCATACATTCTTCTTTGAGAGTGCGTGTGAAGTTCATAAGAATAAACGTGAAACACAAAAGTAAGATTAAAAGCAATAATTACATAGGTTCTGCTCTTACTTTACGTCACTTCTAAAACAAATCGCCAATTTTATTCTGTTTTTGGAGCAAATTATTTGAGAATCATTCTCTATCCTCTTTTGTTTTTAAAAAAGAGGTATGGTTTAGAGTTTACTTGTGGGATAAAATTAATATAATAAATTTATTTTTCATTTTAACTATTTCGAAAAAGTTTATGCAAAATACTGCTTAATTATTATTATATTGAGGATTATGTTATCATTTAGCTATTTGGAAATTAAAATATTTTTAATAATGAGATTATTTATGATTTGAAATATTTTTTTTAATAATGAGGTTATTTTTGTTTTGAAATATTTTATAGAAATTAGTTATAAAAAATATGATAGTTTTAATAAAAATTAAAATTATTTTGTTTACTAATATTTATTTTTGATTGGTAATGATAGTAATTCTATTAATTTATAAAAGTATTATAAGAGGTTGACTATTATAGAAGGCTTGATCAAGTTTGAAACATAACCTCTTAAGCACCTAAACACTTTGATTACAATATAACATTTGGTTTTATATCATGATTGTTAGTTTTAGGTAGCTTTGACAACTACTCGTCTATATGTGATTAATTGGCAAATAATTGTTAGAGCTATTACAAATATTTGTTAATTAATTGAATCCTTCTAGAAGCCACTAGTAACCTATTGGCGAGGTTGTTTTAATCGAGAAGCAACTAGAAACTTCTTGGTTAGGAAGCAACTATAAACTTCTTGGTTGAGTTGTCTTGATCAAGAAGCAACTAGAAACCTCTTGGTTGAGTTGTCTTGATCAAGAAGCAATTAAAAACCTCTTGGTTAAGTAGTATAAAAGGGGGTCAAGGGAAGCATTTGGAGAACACAACAAAATGGAGAACAACAAGAGTTGTATAAGTATTTGCAGTGTTAGCAAATGAGTTTGCAGTGTTAGCAAACAGTAGTGTTATCAAGGGCACAGTGATAGCATTGGGGATAGCAGTGGGAAATATCAGCAGGAGAAATTAGGAGGTATAAAAGTGGGTTAAGGGAGGCATTTGGAGAACAGAACATAACATAGAACAACAAGAGTTGTAGAAGCAT
Organism: Cupressus sempervirens; assembly: GCA_028749045.1. NCBI lineage: Eukaryota > Viridiplantae > Streptophyta > Pinopsida > Cupressales > Cupressaceae > Cupressus > Cupressus sempervirens. The sequence continues at coordinate 815,483,952 of CM053786.1, forward strand.
TTTTAGTGTTAGCAAATGAGTTTGCAATGTTATCAAACAATCTTGTAGTGTTAGCAATGACGTAGTGATAGTGTTAGGGATAGCAATGGGGAATATCAGTAGGAGAAATTAGGAGGTTGTCTAAATTTTGCTAGTGAGAGGCAAAGAATTTTGTATCTTTTAATTTGCTAAAGTTAATATATTTTTCATCTGCAGAACTGGTTTTCCTTTAGGGGTATTTCCAGGGATGATTTGTCCAAAAATATTGTGTTATTTGTGTTTTGAATTTATTTCTATATTTTATTGGTGAAGTTGCAGTTTTGTTAGTTTTTGATATTAGCTGTGAATTTAATTTTGGTAGTTGAATAATCATTTGCGATAGGAGATTAATAATCAGTGACTACAATAGTGTTAATTTTCACATGGTATCAGAGTAGTGTTGAGGGTAGAAGAGTTTTGCCTTAGGAAAGGAATTTTTATCTCTTCAAAATTATTGCTTTAATTCCTTGAGATGGCTTTAGCTAGTTTGAAAGATCAGGATAGATTGGATGGTGCCTCAAATTTTGGTGTTTGGAAGGCCCAACTTTATTTATTGTTAGAAGAGAATGGTATCAAAGATTATGCTACCATTTTCATAGTTGTACCTATAGATTCTATACAACTTACAACATATAAGAAGGATGATGCTAAGGCGAGAAGGATTATCCTTGATGGTGTTAAGGATCATATTGTTTCACATATCGTAGAGCTAGATACAACAAATAAGATACAGGATGCCATTCTAAAATTGTATTAGAATGCTACCACCAACAAGAAGATGATTCTCAGAGAGAAGCTAAGGAATACTCAGATGAACCAAGGAAAGGACGTTACAACTTACCTCACTAGGCTTAGACTTGTCAAAGATGAGTTAGCAACTGTTGGAGATAGTCCCAATGATGATGAGCTAGTGAGAATAGCACTAAATGTGTTTTCAAAATAGTGGAGTGTCTTTGTTCAAGTTGTCGGTGGACGAGATACCATACTGAGTTGGGATCAACTGTGGACTGATTTCACTCAAGAGGAGTTTAGACTAAATCTTGTCAATGGGGCCAATAAGAGTAAAAAAAGTGAGGTGCAACAGGAGAAAATTGCCCTAGTGGGGAAAGGGAAAGCAAAGAAGAGATCTAACAAAGGATCGAATTTAGAAAGTGAGAAGAAGAAGAAGAATCTTTCTAAGGTCAAGTGCTTTGGTTGTCACGAGTATGATCACTATGCCAGTGATTTCCTAGAAAGGAAGAAGGCAAAGAAGCATGTGGCAACTTTAGCAAGTGTAGAAGAAATCTCCAGTAGATTGGAAGATGAGTTTGCACTTATAGCTTTTATTGTGAGCTCAACCTCATAGACTATTTGATATATAGATAGTGGGGTGTCATTTCATATGATAGGAGTTAGAGAGTACTTCTTCAGTTATAAGGAGGAGAACACTAATATCTAGATTTCTATTATAAACTTGTCCAAACTCAACATGGGTGGGAAAGGGACTATTCAGCTTCGAAGGGAGAATGTAAAGATAATTCTAATTCATGATTTGTTGCATGTGCCAAGCTTAGGTATGAATTAGTTTCTGTATCTTTTCATTAGGATAGGGGGTATAATTTATTCTTTAGAGGGACACATGTGTTGATTAAGCACAAGGATTGGAAATCACCCATAACTATCAGAATTAGGAGTGGTCACCTTTACATGTTGCAGTTTGACACTCCTAAGGTACTCATGAGTAGCTATAATCCTAGAGATCTTGGAGAGCTACGGCATAAGAGGATGGGCCATATTCATCATGGAGCACTCAAATTGCTTTGTGAGACGGTGATAGGTATTCCAGAGGTGAGCATAGAGCATGATGATGGACATGTAAGGGATGCGTGTTGGGGAAGTTTGCTAAAGCATCTTTTCTAAGGAGTGAGACTAGATCTAAAGGTTTTCTTGATCTAGTACATTCAAATATTTGTGGATTGATGTTGACAAAGCCTATCAAAGGATATGAGTACTATGCTGCTTTTATCTATGATTCCTCCAAAAGGACTTGGATATACTTCTTGAAGACCAAGGATAAGGTTTTCAATCGGTTCCAAGAGTTCAAGGCTCTAGTGGAGAACTCAAAAGGAAGGAAGATAAAGGTTCTTCAGTTAGACAATAGAGGCGAGTACAAAGGAAATAACTTCCAGGATTTTTACACTAGGGAAGGAATCAAGAGATAGTGGATTGTTCCTTATAATCCATAGCAGAATGTAGTTTCTAAGAGGAAGAACCATTATATATCAGGGGTGGCAAGAGCTATGCTACTTGACCAAGATATGCCCCATTACTTATGAGTAGAAGTGTGTAGTACAATAGTCTACATTCAAAACAGGGTTCTACACAAGGTACTAGGCAAGATGACACCAGAGGAAGCTTTCATGGGAAAGAAGCTTGATGTTAGCCATTTCAAAATATTTGGGAGTTTTGCATATTATCATATTCTAGGTGATACACGTATCAAGTTAGATTAGATTATAGAGAGGGGGTACTTTGTTGGGTACAAATGAAACCTCAAAGGCATATATGATTTTTATCTCTGGGACTAGAAGAAGTATTGTCAGACATGATGTCAAGTTCATCGCGGACAAGACATTTAGAAGGTCTAGAGATTTTCCAGTAGATGATCAAAGTGAGTAGCCAATAGAAGCTCCAAGGCCCAGTCAAGGGTAGAAAAGCACAAGTTGTTGGAATATTCAAATAGGAAAGAATACTTATGAGAGGGGGGTTGGGGGTGGGGGGGGGGGGGGGGGGTAGTAAATCAGAAGTATCACATTTTAACCAATAAAACCTTTAGGTGGAAGTAAATTGCATGCATGTAAAAACATCAAGTAAACATTAAACTAAGACATGCATCAACAACACATAACACTGGAATTTGGTAACCCAGAAACCCTCCAGGAATAAGAAGGTAAAACTGGGGTGGGAATGATACCCACAAAAATTACTGTAGCAATATTGTTCAACCACTTCTGATGGTCTGCCCTGTTAAAGCCTTTACACTGTGTCAATAGTGACCTAGTTAAAGGATTCCAAACACTTAACATGAAGTGTCACCCTGTTAAAGGATTTAATCACCTTTGATAAGGATCTACAGATAGCTGTTAAGCCAACCTATCTACTTAGGATTTTCTTTCTAATACAATGGTAAGAAAGTATTAGCTATTATAAACCTGATAATTTTGCAATCTTTGTTTGCTGAATGTAGGTACTTGTTCTGGCTCTTTCTCTGATTTCGATCCTCTGAGATCTGATTTCTGTTCTTCTACTTTGCTTTGTTCTGATCAACTGATTATTGAATTCCTGCTCTTACTTTCTATGTCTTCTTTCACTGAATTCCATTATGTTTCTCCTTTTTAACACTGCTCTCCTTCTCTCATCACTCTTTTCAATGAAACTTTCGTCTTCCTTAAAAAGACTTCGAAGACTTAGGGTTAGATATGGATCTACGACCCACATTGAATCTTAATTTCTCGCTAAATACTTGCCTTTTGCTGATTGGTTGCATGCCTTTCCAATTTTCCAATTGGCTGCATGCAGATTGCATAGAAAATGTAAAAGGTTCGTTCTTATCTCTATATCTTTCAAGATCTATCTCATGTCAACTACAAAAATGGTTTACATCATAGTTTGTGCAATTACAAACTCTTATGCTGATATACTGAGTTACTTGGCTCCTGAAGCATTACTGATGCTTGGCACATGCTATTTCCTGGATAGCTCGGAACCTAAACAAAACTGTATCACTCGGCACCTTATGTTACTTGGCACTTGTTATTACTCAGCACTTGATATCACTCGACACTTGATTTCGCTCGGCACTTGTTATTACTTGGCACTTGATATCACTCGGCACTTGATATCACTCGGCTCCTACTCTTTGCTCGGCATGTATAGTGAAAAATGGTTAAGTGTATTGGCACTCAGCTGTCAAAATTATTCTTTCAACCAACTCAAGTACAATTACCCGTACAAGTGTAGGCTTAGGTGGTGAAGATTCACAGAGAATGGAGCAACAAGTGCAAAAGGAAATGCATCTAGAAGACTTAGAGGTTGATATCTCATCCTCTACAATTGGTAGCATGAACCATGAGATTCAAGAGACACAAAGGGATACTCAAGAGCTTGTAGGAGCTCCTAGGAAGAGTACTAGATAACAGAGACAACTAGCCAAGTTTAATGACTATATGGCATTACTTAGTCAGTTGGTAGATAGTGAACCTTCTAGCTATCAGGAGGCTACAAAACATCAGGTATGGGGAGATGTTATGGTTGAGGAATATAACTCAATAATGCATAATGATGTGTGGGAGGTAATTCCTAGACCAATAGATAGAGAAGCAATAGGATAATGTTGGATCTATAAGATAAAGCATAGTGTAGATGGTAGCATTGAGAAATACATGGCAAGGTTCATGCCCAAGGAGTTCTCTCAGAAGGAGGGAATAGACTAGGAGGAGACATTCTCTCTAGTGGCCAAGTATACTTCTATAAGAGATGTGATCTCATTTATAGCACAAATGGAATAGCAGATCCATCAAATGGATGTCAAGACAACATTCCTTAATGATGAGTTAAAGGAGGAGGTATAAATAGAGCACAAAATAAGGGGTCTAGTGAAAGAACAATAATGGAGAATAATCAAAGAATTAGCTTCTAATGTACTCTAAAATTCCATGGTTGAGTCGATTGTTGGCTATATTGATGGAACTTCAATTAGTCAAGATCAAAGATCCAACTTCCAATCTCTACATTTCTTTTGTTGAATCCTTTACTGACTCCATCGATGGAACTTGATCAAAGCTCCAACTTTCAATCTTTGTGGCTCCTCAATGGATAGGCCACTAGCTTTGGACATGGAACCTCTGTTAAGTTTAAAGATTTAGCTTTTCAGCTAGAAATTGCCCGCTAGAGCATGTTTATAAGGAACTTCAAGATTTTCCCAAAGTAATATTTTAATTTTTCATTATTATAATAATGTGGATAATTTTGTATTTTTTGGACAATGAAAATGATTTTTGTATTTGTCTTTATCAATGATGAATCAGAAAAATAAAAAAATAAAATTATTGAAAATATAAATTAATTATAAATTATAATATTTCTTTATAATAAATTTAATAATTTATTATGATCAAATTTTAAAAATACATGCCCCAAGATGCATAAATTTCTTGCCATTGGAAGGGACTAATTATAAAATGGAAATGGGCCTCTACTTTCCCCACAACTAAAGCTATATTTATTATTGCTTTGCCTTTGTAGAGAGAGCCCACATGGGAGACAAACATTCCTTTTGTTTTATAAATTCTTGTGCACTTTATCTAAACCTTTGGAAGTTCATGCCACTAAGTAGAATAAACTAATGACATGTTTTGATTGTATCATTTGGAAATTAAAGTTTTCTTTATAATAACCTTTTTGTTTAATATGAGGGATTAAAAATTTTGATAGACTTTTTATGGATTAGTTGGTTTCTTGGAAATTGTGCTCATCCTGGCCAACTTAAAACTTATCATTAAACATAATTATTAGATTTTAATATCTATTTTCTGATTGGACATGATCCTTTTTCCTAGCAATCTTTTTATTTTCTCACTGAAAATTAAAGAAAAATAGGAATTTAGATATGTATCTTTTTCTATAGATATCATCTGTGCATGAACTTTACATGCTTCTCTATGGTGCATAAATGGAAAGATGGTACATATGTTTCCAATATAGCTATATGCAATATTGCATAGTAACCATTTACTTTCTATAGCTTCATTCTAAAAGAATTTGCAAAGATAAATAGATTACATTTTGAAGTGTTCAATGCCAGGAAAAAAAGCTTTGTCAAGGCTCTAGCATCATAAAAATAGTTGACATGAATCATTAGTACTTCCATATTTTGCATACATGCAAGGACAGGTGGAAGAAGATACAAGGATTGAATTTTTTTTTGTCTCCTACATTTATGTTATAGTGAAGATATAAAAAAGGAGTGGAGCCATACTACGGTTTTCATTTTACCAAGCGTCTGTAAAACCATACAAAATTTAATGGAAATAGAAGGGCACTTATATTGCCTAAAATCTACTTTATCAAGGTACAACCTTCCTTTTTTGGTCTTTGCTTATTTAGAATAAATATCATAGAAAAAAACTTGGTGTGTCAAAAGAAAAAGATAAAACCATATTCTCATCACTTTCCATAATCTCTTCTTCAATACAACCATTGTCCTTTGTTAGATTCTACAGGTGAAAGTGGTTGAGTTTGAAAATGAAACATGAAATTTTCCTTCCGTATGAGATTTAGTTCTCCTTGCAAGTCATTTTTCTCATGGAGATTATAACTATTATTTGGTTTAGTGTGGATGTACAAATTATTGGCATGAAAACTCTAAGCTAATTTTTCTGAAGGTCCTAGGCTTCTTCCTTTATAGCAATTATTTCCATCATGTTCAAAGTGAAAGATTTTTTTCTTATAAGTGGAGACCCAATTGAATCTTTCGGGCTTTGTGCAATCAATTGAGGCATTCATGAAAGTACAAATAATTGGTATGGAGGGCAAGGCAGATTGCAAAGGCAAGACTATCATTCAAAATATTGGAAATAATGGTATCTTTGAGATCTTGAATACCTAATTCATTAACCAATTTATGTACTTCATTAACATCATTGAGCTGAAGAAACAAGATCTTCTACAATACATCCAATTCAAAGCTTCATTTTCAATGCTTGGTTTGTACTACTATAGGCAATAAAAAATGGCTGAAATGTCCTCTTTTTTTTGTTCTAGAATGGCTAAAATGTACTCTATTTGTTTTAAATTTATCTATTTTCTTTTCATTTTGTTGTTGATTGTTAGAGTATGCCTTGACTCAAAATGGAACTTGATTTGAGCTCTACACCATTGAAGAGTGTCCATCTCTTCATCTGAGAAATGATGAAAAATATGGCTAATTCCCAAGCTTGAGATGTCATTTTTATGTTGTCTTATGAATATTGTCATGTCCTCATATATTTGTAGTTTTTTTAAACTTATTCTTATTAATTGAATTCAATACAAGACAATATATAGATTTGTACGCTAGTTTTTATATTTTTGCATGAAACGAGTCATATATTTAAGTTTTTAAACAATATATAATAGATAGAGACTCTTACAAAGAACATTAATAATTAGTAATAATGAGAATAATATATCTATTGATTACACTTTAAATAAAATATTGTAAGGTGTTAAATCTATATTGTTAGTAGAAGTAACAAGAAAATAATAATATTAAATGCAATCTAAACATAGTAATCAAAGTTATTAATTGAATTCAATACAAGAGAATATATAGATTTGTAGGCTCATTTTTATATTTCTACATGAAACGAGTCATATATTTAAGTTTTTAAAGAATAAATAATAGATAGAGACTCTTACAAAGAACATTAATAATTAGTAATAATGAGAAGAATATATCTATTGGCTAGATTTCAAATAAATTATTGTATGGTGTTAAATCTATATTGTCAGTAGAAGTAACAAGAAAAATAATAATATTAAATACAATATAAATGTAGTAATCAAAATAATTAATTGAATTCAATACAAGACAATACATAGATTTGTAGGCTCATTTTTATATTTCTGCATGAAATGAGTCACATATTTAAGTTTTTAAACAATAAATAATAGATAGAGACTGTTACAAAGAACATTAATAATTAGTAATAATGAGAAAATATATATCTATTGGCTACATTTTAAATAAATTATTGTAAGATGTTAAATCTATACTATTAGTAGAAGTAACAAAATAATAATAATATTAAATACAATCTAAATGTAGTAATCAAACTAATAAATTTTTATTTTTATTTATTGAACCTTGCACAAAACTAAAAAAATATTGAAATTTTCTTTTTTACTTTAGAAATAGTATTGTTATTTAAATAATAATTATGTATATAAAACTAATTAACACATAAGTCAGGTTTAACATTCAACTTAAGATTTTCAATTTTTGCTACTTAGTTTTAAAATTAGATTTTCTAAATGATTTTTTAAGTTCAGATTTTTATTTTTATTTTAATCTTAATTTAGAGTTTATTTTTAATTATTAATATTTAGATTAATATTTTTATTTAGATTAGTTTCTCCAGATTAAATTCTTTTAAAATTATTAGTTTTAGCTAGGACTAATATTTTTTATGTTCTATTTTATATTCTTTTTTTCCTTATTGTAGGCATGCTTCAATTTTCTAACCTATGATTAGCTCAAAGTTTTTCATTAGATCTTATTATTCATTCTAATTCTTATTTTCTAATTATGGAGGACAATAAGGCTTTGGGAATTCTAGCTAGAATTGTAACACAGTGAAGAATCTAAAGAAGATAAAAGGTTTTAGTAGTCTTTGGCTTGGACTTTATGAACAAGAAGAAATATATTGAACTCATTTTATTAATTTATTTGACTTGCAAAAGGTAGAGATTGACAATGTTCAATATTAAATTCATTTTATTAATTTACTTGTCTTGTGGAAGGCTGCGATTGATCAATGTTCATTTTATTTCATTTTTATGTTTGGATGAATATCTTATTGAATGCATTCATGTACTACAATTTTTTTATAATTTTTTAATCTAACTCTTGAAAGCTAGAAGATTTTGATGAAATTTAATAATAATTGATTATACAACTTTTGATGTTTTCAGGTAGTTCAAGCCAGTGAGTAAACTCAATTAACTTTTGAATTGTTGTGCTAACTACAATATCCTTATACTTCTTGCCCTAATTTATAAAAACTTGTCCCAATTAAAATTTGATTTTTTCCCTCTTATGAATGCAGAGAAGTTGTTGGAGAAGACAATGAACAACATAGGAAAATGCAAGGAGGCCAGATATTCATTGACTCAAAGCTTGCACTAGCAATGGACTGAAGATCAACAATTTAATTTTGATGAAATATCCATTAAATGGAAGCTTATAGGAAATCTCATGGAAGCCTTGGGTAGCCTTGTGCATAGCCATGTACCATTCAACATGCAAATTTGGATTGGAATACATGATTCATACGTAGAATATACAATTGATAAGACATTTTTCTTTTCCGTTTGATAGAAAACCTGTGCATTTATTCCTACATGGTTTAGAATTTGATATTAAAGTGAAATAGTTGGTTATTCTATCCAAAATTTGTTCAAACCATCATTTCAATGATACATGAATTGGGTTTAATTATTTTATTCTTGAGAAATTAGTTGGGTTGTAGGTCCAAAATGTGAAATAATTGTTGCCTACAATATCTTACAGGTATTTCAGAGATACTAGTAGAATTTTGTAGGCATGAGATATGCATGCTTGGATAGTCATGAGGTCACTTGCTTGCCACAAAATTGATGTTTTTTTTGATTGGATCTTTGATTAAAATTTCTTTTATGAAATTGTTCTTGATTTCATTATTCTCTAGCATTTCAAAATTACTATTTTGTAGTCTACCTGATTGCAACACTTTTATATTTATTTTTTAACTAATTTAATTGTTAAATCTTTACCACCAAATGATGTTTACCACCACTTCTTTCTCAAAGATGAGTCCGTGGGGCCATTCCACCAACGCCGCACCCATCTTTCCCAGATGGAAGTCTACAAGCTCAGATCCACAAGAGAGGCAGTTGGCAACAATCCTGAGCTCATCAAAATAATGTTCGCAAGAGTGAACCAGTCCGATATGATCTCCGATTTCGAGCAGTTTGACGACTGGAAGATAAATGTGGAAGACATTCCAAACTTTGCGTGGATGATGATGATCGACGCCCTCTTTCTCTCCTACGTTTTGAGATCTGGTTTCGATGACGCTCGACAGCTGGAGTCAAGTGTGACTATGCGCAGAGGAGTCTCCAGAGAAATTGTTATTCCTGCAAAGGCGAGCATCAGGTGTGATCTTGTGAAGCTGGAGAACCAGATCCCTCTTTCTCTTGTCAAGAAATTGGAAGAGATTGTTCCGGAGATGAACACACTTGATTCTCTGCTGCCTTCTCAAATGAAGCGCCTTTCTTCCTTCCAGGTATCTGATATAGAAATTCCAAGTCTCAATGAAAAGCATCTTCTGGGCTGTATCCACAAATGCGTTTCAACTTTCCTCCAAGTTAGCCGAGTGGAACAAGACTCCCCTCTCACTTGCTGTCAGAGGATCTCCAACGTGATTGGAGACATGGTCGCTGCGGTGTTCAGTTGCTGCTACACTCATCGAGCCAAACGAGGTCGACGAGATTTTCTCGAGAAATACAGTGCCAAGGAGTGTCTACTTCGCAATTCTTGCGTTTGTTCTCTACTGATTAGTCTGCTATGTAAGAAAGGAAAAGAGAAACACCGTTGTCCACTTCTGGTTCGTACATAGTTAAGAACATCAGTTTGATGCAATTTCTAGATTCAATTGTGCCTGAATTTGCAAGATGAAAATTTTCAAGTTTCAATTGGGTCAAGAAGAAAAGTCAATACTCTTCCAAATTTAGATTCGAACTATAGATTTAAATATTTAAAAAATGGATACAATTTTAAGATTAGGTATTAACGTTGAGAGGAGTGTTCTAGAGATAAGGAAAGACCTAATGTAATGATTCTATGGGTAATTGGCTGAAGTCTTTCATAAAGGGCTCACATATTGTTGTGGTATATGCTATTGTCTAAAAATATTTTAGTATTTTATATATTGAATAATAATATAAATTTTAAATATATAAAATTTATTAAGCTTTTATAAATAAATATTTAAAAATGATTAAAGGATTGATGATTTTATTAAAAAAAGTAAATATGTTGATTTAATTAGGAATTATCAAATTAATAGGATTGATTGGAAGCTCACAATAGTATGTAAGAATGAATTGATGATAACTACCTACATTCTACATATAAACTTTCAAAGGATTGGAAGTTCAACCTATAAAATGCAATCATATTAATAGTTCATAATTCTCTATAATAAGTTCACTACATTTAATGCTTGTAAGAGAGCTAATGAAATCTAATCTAAAACTTCATAAGCTAAATACAAAAAGATTCAATTTTTGTGTGCAATGTTGTTTCTTCCATACAATTTTCTCGTTCAACTTTATTATAATTCACATTTGAATTTACTTATAACCCTATAACTTATATAAAACTCTCTTATAATTTAACTCAATATTTTTAAAACTATTGATAAATGATTTACATTCAACTATCCACACTTCTTAAACAAAAAAATTGATTTAGCACTAATAACTTAATTTTTTTTATTGAAATAAAAGTTTTTTACTCTTAAAACAAATAAATTGTTTTACATTACTTCACTTCCAAATGACTGAATAATAAACATATAATAATAATTTAAACTTCTTAACTCACTTTTATTTTCCTCCTCGTAAGCTGCTTATTTTTTATGTTCAGAATAATCATCAATCTCACAATTATTTAAAGTTAATATTAAGCCTTCTTTCTATTTTATATTTTAGCATTGTGATGGGACAATCTTGAAAAAATTGGTAATCATGGACACCGCCATTATTGTCCAGGACTCTCTTTACTTTTTAAAAGAAGTTTGACAATTTGGTTGAGAACACATTGAACGGGCCAAATTTTATTCGCTTAACACACGAAAACCATAATCTTCCCTTTCACACCTTTCTTAAAATCACGTCACTTCAAACCCCATACTCCTCTCAACCTCACATATTCCATATTTTGAAAACATTAACGGTAACCATTACTTTACACTCGCGTTGTTTAGAAATGTATTTATACGAGTTGCATGTATATTACTGGGCCCAAATCGGGACGTAATTCTCTTATAAATCAACATTTATGATATATAATATTTTAATGTATAAAATTATAAATAAAATTATTTAGTTTTTATTCAAAAGTTGAAGTATACATCATAAAATAAATAAAATGAGAACAATTTAAATTGTTGAATAAATATATTAATGTCTTTAAGGAATTAATTAATTTTTAAAAAAATGTTAAGTATAATCAAATATTCTATTGTAAATTTTGAAGTAAACTTGTTACAAGGATAAGAATTTTTAAATTTAATTTTGTTTTCCAATTCAAACTCAAATTAAAACGATGTTCACTTTAAAGCAGTACGACAAAATAGTAAAATCACGGATGAAGTCTTGAATATGGTATGACGTTAGTGTGGATATGTGCTTTTCCTACTTGTCAGGGAATAGTGTGAATTTATTCATATTTAGGTTTGCCTTTGCATAGGCCATGAAACTTGTGAGAACCCTGTGCCCACCAAAATGTGAAGTAAACAGACCCCATCATTTACTTTCTAAATTCTTAGTGTGCTTTGGAAGTTGCAAATGAATAAAGCATTAACATTTGGAAAGTGGCATTGAGGATAACTACACAATTTACATGGTCTCAAACATTTTTTTCAAAATCATCATAGTGATGTGTGTTTAGATGAAACTATTTGAAGATGATGGTTCTACCTTTTATAATCGATCATCTTCTTCTTTTTTTTCTTTTTTTTGACGATTCTTAACTAGTTGGTGGGATTGTAATTTATATTATTTAAAAATTATAATTTTATTATTAATAATACTTGTTAAATGAGTTATAATTATATTACTTTTGTGTTTCCTTTTAATGTGTTTTTAGTTGGGATGATTCGGTATAAAGTGTAATAATATTGTATAACATTTTTTTGATATTTTATTTTAAAAAATTTTAATGATTTTTTAGGAAATTATATATATATATATTTTATTATGAGAATATTTTTAAAATTATATTATTGAAAAATTATGTATATCTTAATAATCTTTTATGAAAATTAATTTTGTTAATTAAGTAAATGTAGTTACATTAAACAATTTGTGATCTACAATTTCTTAAAATGTTTTTTAATGAAAAATATTTGTGTTTATTTATGAAATTTCTAAAATCATGTTTTTCCTTTTTCTACCTTCTCTATCTAAAAGTATAATATTAAAGATCTTTGAATTGTACATTGTTAGACTATAATTTTAATTTTAATTTTGATCTTAATTGATAAGTAAATTAGATCATAACTATAGAAAGAGCCTACACCACAAAGGTAAATTTCAAGTATACACCCTATTTGTAGTCTTTGAGGCCCAGTTTCTAAATCTGAATGAATTAGGAGTGTGACATTTCTCCTGTTCTAGGTACTATTTTGCTAATAGTAAGAATCCTTTCTACTCTCCTATTTCAACATGTATTAAATATTATTTTATATTTATCTTTATTATAATTATTTTTATATCTTATTTCAAAAAGTATGTACATTACCAATTATATAAAAATAAATTTAGATGATAATTTTTTAAAATATAATTTAATGAAAAACTGCTGAAATTAAATAATAGAGTATAAAAGAACACCATAGAAGAAAAAAACAAATTTTCTCACTAAGAACCATTAAATATCTAAGAACAAAATAAATATCTAGTGAAGACCTTTAGGAGTGATTAGATAATGAGTAAAGTGTGAGATCGTGCTTTCCCTCTGAGTCAAGAAATACTACTAAACTATTTGTGTATGAAATTTGTGACGGTCGCGTGTTGAGGCAAAAGTGAACGAAACATTACTGTGTGCTTGTACTTTGGGAAGTTGCACAAGAACAAACTTCATTTGCCAAGCAAGATAGAAAGATGAACAAGCATATGCACCTTCTTTATGTTAGCTCTTAATTTTTTTATGTCATCTGAAAAAAATCACGAATAGGTTGTTGTTAGAACTATCGTCTGCCATCCCCCATTGCTTTAAAACAAATTGTGTTTAGTGTTTACTTTTAGGATTGTACTTACATTATATTATTATTACTATTTTTAAAAATCTTTTATTCCTCTTTGTACTTTAATATTTTAGAGAATGTTTGTGTTTCATTTTGAAAATTTTTAGAGAACACTTGTGTTTCATTATAATAGTTTTTGAAAACTGTAACTTGTCTTTAGAAGGACTTTGTTCTCATTAAATCATTTGATAGTTATTGTATTTGTGCCTTTTTAAATTTATACATTTTTAAGTAAGATTTTTTAAAAAAAGCTTTTAAGAAAATATAAATATATAGTTTTAAAAAATTGTTATGATTATTTAGAAATCTTAATTATTTTAAAATTATTTTGTCATTTTAATTTTTTACAATTTATAAAATATATAATGATTATCAAATTATTCAGAAATTCTAATCTTTTATTCATAAGTAGATTTTTTTAAATATGAAAAATATTTAGATTATATTATTAGAAAAATAAAAATCTTTATTTTTACAATATCCTTCATTAAAAAGGATTGGATTTAGTTATAAATAATTTATTCTTTTATTTTAGTAGAAATTTTAATTTATAATTTTAAAAATAAAATATTGTGTTTAATAATAATATTATTTAAGAGTTACAATAATTTATTTTAATTTTTTTTTTTACATTTTTATTTATAAAAAAGTACATATATTTTTGTTTAGTTATGAAGTATTGAGTTTTCCTTAAATCTTAAATCTTAAACCCTAAGCCAATATAGTCAACATTTTATTACGATCTCACACCCACATTATGTTAGGAAAGCCTCCCTTTCTTTTATGCACAACTGCCTATGAAATATCATCCTTTGAAATTTTAGAGCAAGGGAAGGCAACATAAAACTTGGTAACATATTAGAAGGGGGTAGCTAAAAGAAAATCCCCATACTTGTTGGGAGTAACAAGCTCAAAAAATGGCAAACTAAGAATGGTAAACAACAATGCAACAACCTTTCTTAAAATGATTTGCATTTAGTAACAAAAAAATATATTTTTATATTATAATTTTAATAGAAAAATAATTTTTAATTGTGAAACTAAAAAAATATTTTTAATTATAAGATTAGTTAGGAATTGTAATTCTTTTTTTCTATTTCCTAAAAATCATCTTTTTATGTGTGTATTTATGAGGCTACTTGAGAAGATATAATTTCCTTCATATCTTTGGACTTTTATGTCATAGGGTATATTTTCTCTCTTAAGAATGTTCATGCACTCGTTGATCACTTTGAGAAACTTCTGCTCTTTAACCTGAAAGCACAAAGCAACTTGCAAGGAAACATGAATATAAATGAGTCTCCATTGAGACCCAGTAAGAAACCTCTTTGTACCTTTGAAAATGTCCTCACTACTACTAATCCAAATATACCAAAGCAATAATTAGGAGAAAATAGACTAGAAACAATTGAAGAACTAAGGGAGGAAATTGATGGAACTAGTGACAAAAAGAAGCAAGGGAGGAGAAACAATAGTAGATAACCCAAAGATATCGAAGACCCCACTGGCAAAAGGACAATCCATAAAGACATTGGGGACAAACTCTGGTTGTTGGGAAGTAAAGCAAGGGTAAGGAGATTTGTCAAGGCAACTCAAAGGGAGGTTATGCAGGAGGGCTTTAAATACATTGGATCTTTGGTTCCACATGTTGGTGTCATAAGGATGAAAGGTCGTTGGCCTAGAATTAGGGATCATAATTGGAGATCCATCTTGAGTTAAGGCATGATCAATAATATTTGTTGAATGTGACAAGATGTTATAAAGATAATTGGTCTTGGTGGAATGTAGGGAAGTGCCATTAGGCGATTTAAAAAGGGGAGCGCATCAACAAGTTTTCCATAGGTTAGTAGAAGTTTAAGGAGGTTCCAAGCTTCTCTCACCATGGAGTAAGTCCCTTTTTATGAGGGAGGGAAGGCGAACATGGATGAGATCTCATGTCAGTCTATCAAGTCTCCTTCCCTGTTGATGAATTTAAAGATGAAGATACTTGATCTAAACTAATGCCTAGCCAAACATCTTGAAAAGTGCTAAAGGCTTTCCATTCCTCTCTTGATTCCACCATTGAGACTTCTCCCCATACAACTTAAAGGATTTGTCCACCAACCCATTCCCTAACATCCAATATCTCACTTGCTCCCACCCTTTCCACATTGTCTTTAAATAGGGAATCCTTCCACGTTAATTCTCCATTTACCTGAGAGAAAGTCATGAATATGCAAGCCCTTCCAAGATTTACCTTCCTACAGAACACCTCTTGCAATATTATTTTTGATAAGGATATTCCATGGTTCCTCTATTAACCTTAAAGGGAATGTTACTATTGTTAGTTAGTAAAAAATACTTAACCATTTACTAGGAAAAGTTGGTTGGTCAACACCGATTGAGCCACTATTAAGGTCAAGATACATCAAGCATAAGTGTATAAGTTTAGTGTGTGTTGAGGTAGATACAGTTGCTGAGAACATCAAAAGTCGCCAAGAATTCCAATTATTCTCAAGTGATATGTATGAACTTAGTAGATAAGAGGTTAAATTAATATAAGCCAAGCATAG
Source organism: Cupressus sempervirens (assembly GCA_028749045.1). Classification (NCBI taxonomy): domain Eukaryota; kingdom Viridiplantae; phylum Streptophyta; class Pinopsida; order Cupressales; family Cupressaceae; genus Cupressus; species Cupressus sempervirens. The sequence continues at coordinate 815,500,333 of CM053786.1, forward strand.
TTCATGCCAAGGGACATCATGAAGAATTAGCATGATTGAGCATTAGGAAGGTATATGTGTTGAGTTATACAGTTTGAGTATACAAGTTTAGAATGGCACAAAATCTAATTTAAACTATTTTTCCAACCATGAATCATGTTTCTAAGATCAAGTTGAATAGAAAGGAGGTAATTACACTTGTGATGCATCAATTATACCTATGTAATGTGATGGACAAATCAAAAAAAATGGAAAGCTAAAGCAGCAAAAAGAATGAATTTGGATCATTGATTGTGATCTAGAAGCTTTGTCAAATGGTTATGAAATAAGGGTTTCATGTCCTAATTTTTTGTTACAAGTAAGAGGAATGTGTGTATGTGAAGCTGGAAGAAAATCAACAAGTTGTGAAATAAGGCATCTGAGCAATTTAGTGAGGAGATATTGCAAATTAGTCATAGAGAGGTGATTAAAATTTGGATAGAGAGGATATGTTATCAACATCTCAATGCATACCAAAGGATCAAGGTATTATTACATAAAAAGTGTACCAAGTGAATTTTTTTGACACAGTGGTCCTAACATGAATATTGTAAATCTCTTAACAAAGTATTCACATAATTGTGAATTTCAAATCCTTTAGTCAAGTTAGACTTAACAGTCTTGTTAGCTTTTAAGAGAGGAGATCCCTTGTGCATGGTAGATCATCAGAAGTGGTCAAATTGTAGCCCTAACATGCACTGTATTTCTATAGTAGTGACAATTTTGTGGGTGTCATCCCCATCACATTTTTACCTTCACCTTAGAGGGTTTTTGCATTACCAAATCTTGTGTTATGTGTCGATTACTTGTTTATGTGTTTTATTCATGCAAGTAGATGATAGACCTGACATTACATATTATTGCATGATGATGCATGGTTAAAAGATGTGTGGTCAAATAAGTTTTATATGGTTTATTTTTGAAGTGGTAAAAGTTTTGAAGATCTCGTTTCACCCCCCTCTCAACATCTTACTTTCCCATTAGATTTCCAAAAATTCATAGATCAAAGAAAAGTTCTCTAAGCAATAAGTTTAACCATTTGAGATTCAAAGATCTTGGAGATGGAATCCTACAAGTTGGGAAAGGTGATTGAGAATCAAAAGCATGACTTGCAAATGCATTAGAACAAGTTAAGGATGTAAAGGAGGAATTGAAGAAATCTTTGAAAAGAAGGAAGGAGACAACAATCCAACAAAATGACACATGATACTAGGAAGAAAGAAATGAAGAAATATGCGATGAAGGAAGATATAGTGAAATGGATGTAGCAATAATAGATCTATTGGAGAATAACACCATTTTGAATGAAGAAGTAAGAGAACTAAAGAGAGAACATGAAATACATCAATAAGGCTATGTGACATCACTGAACAAAAGAAAAAGGCTAAAGAAGACAAGGTAATGGTTGATGAAGGCAAGAGGCAAATGACTAAAAGATTTGATGAAAGGATCAATAAAGTACAAAGGCTAAAACATAATCAATTTGACATGGCCAATCAATTATTAAATGCCAATAATAAAATTGTAAGGAAGGTGGTTTAGCGATTGCAAATCCAAGATCAGAGAATAATCATCTAAAAAATGAATTGAGAGATAAAAAGGAAATCATTGAAAGAATGAGTAGATCTGAAGAGGCCATGTGATAACTTGATGAATAGTTAAGAGCAAAATGAAGGCCTCATGATACTAATAGACTAGGCTATACCAAGTTTATATCATCTACAAAGCAAGGAGAGTCATCAAAGCATGAAGAACAAATGCATGCTAAACCAAAGAATGAGAAGCCTACATGTTATCACTATGGAAGACCAGGTCATATATCAAATGTTTGTAGGAGCAAAACCAGTAAGTCCAAACCTAATCCAAAATTCAACAGTTATTGCTTTAATTACAACAAACATGGATATCAGGCATATGAGTGTAGATCAAATATTATTAAGACACCAATCACTTCTATATTTGAAGGTTATTGTTAGACATGTAGAAAGTATGGTCACAAGGAACAAGATTGCAAATCTAATTCAAAACATAGTTGGACACTTAAAGGCCAAAGAAATGCAAATAGGCAAGGTAATGCAATAAATTGGGATTACAATACTTGGGTTACATGTTAGTTATGTGGAAAGTATGGAAATATTGTAGCAAATTGTGCAAGGATACATCTAAGAGGAAGGATAGGAAACTGGAGAAACTTTGGTCCAATATGCTTTCATTGTCAAAAGATCAATCACCTAAGAAAAGAATGTAGGAACTAAGTAGTAGCACACAATGTTAAAGAGAGAAATGGAAAAGAAAAGGTTAATGCTGAAGAAGTGAGAAGCTAGGTGAATCAACCTAGAAGAAGAAATTTGATGGAAGGAGAAATACAAATGGTGAAGTTGTGATCACCTAATCCAATGGATCACATGATTCCAACACCTGAAACTAAGATAAAGAGGTATGTATGGAACTATATTTCAAATTGTTAAATCATACATAAGTTCCTAAGATTTAATGCATAAGAGTCCAAATTAGCATAATATTAGATGCATAAGGAAAAATTTATGGTATGAAGAGTGGATATGTTTGGATGTCAAATTGAAGAGTTAGTGATGGCAAAGTGTCAGTATTGAAGGCAAATAAGTGTCAAGTCACTGAGAAAAATTGTTAGTATAGACCAAGTCATAGTTTTGGCTAAGTTTAGTTGAAGAAGTTTGAATTATTACTGTCAAGCTTTGCAGTATTGACTGAGATAGTTATTGTACACCCACCAAAGGTACAAAGAGTTAATGAGGCCCTAAAAGTAAATGTTCAAACTATATAGAAATTTTTATTCATTTTGATCACATTGCATTCAAATTTCAAGGGAAAATAGAGCCCAAGAAATTACTAAGCATGGTTGAGCGATTCTTTAAGATTTGTGTGCATATTGTTGAAATTTGAATTGTGAGAATTTGTATTGCAGTCAAGAGAAGAAGAGTTTCAAGATCAAACCCTAAGTGTTAAAATGACATCCAGTTTGTCTCCAATCGAGAAAAAGATTGAATCAAAGGTTAGTAGTGTTCAATTGATTAGGAGTGAAGCTATTAAGCCACCTAAATTCAAATCTTATTCAGAGATTGCGGTGAAGGGGGATACATTAGGCGTTGTATACTCGATCCTACTAAGAGTCATCTTGATTCACATTGTGAGATCCTATTACATGTGAAAAATTGGTGAGGTAGGAGATTTTGAATTGAGAAATGTGTATGAAATTTTTTTTGTTGATGGAAAGTTAAAGGAAGAACATAAACACATCATTGAGAAAGGTTTAACTCATGCCTTAATTTTTTTGAGGGTTTTAAAAATTGAATGGATTAAAGTTGTATTGAGAAAAATCCATGACATGAATTTATGGTTGGAAGGTGGACCTATTGAGATTACAAAGAAGATTGTACACCGAGTCAATAAATACCTTGTTATGGACAAGGTCAAGACAATTCATTTCAAGAGCAAGGATGTGATTGAGGAAAACACATTGGAAGTATGGAATAAGTGAGGCATGTGACTATTTCCACCATTATAGATGTCAAGATTGAGTTTTTAGTGAGGGTTATAGCTCAATTTTTTTGTCTATCTAGTAGACTAGATAGTGTACCCTATGTTGCAGTGGACATAATATGGAAGATTGAGAAAAAAGATCACAACTATGACCTTGCCAACTTCCAATTGACATAATTGGTTGAGAATTTGGAAAGCAAAGAATACTATGTGTAAGTTTGGTTCACTACTTGTTTGGATATTCTTTTCTGTATATAACTCTTTTTTGACCATTAGCAATTTCACATCAAACAAGAAGAAGCCAGTAACTCAACAAATTAAAGAGTTCACTAAGAAATTAGATGATAATTCTAAGAAAGTAATGGATGATTACTTTAAAGAGTTTAAGAAAAAGATGAAAAAAGTACAAGGATTCCTAAATCTTTGGTAGATAAAAATTATGATGATGTATGTTTCTTAGTGGACACTGATTGGACATACATTTAGAAAGTCATACCTAGGATGGCATGGTTGAGGCTATTACCATATGAGAGTAACATTGATGAAGAGGTCCTATAGTAGTTGAAACTTTGTTAGATGCGCCTAGTAATCAATACACCTAAGATAGAGAAGAAGAGAAAAGGTATGATAAAGAGGAAAAAACATTTGGTGAAGGAGTTGAGCAAGAGGCACCATTGCAGATCACCGAATATCTAAAGGTGAAGATGTTTTAATAACTGAAAATGATATTAGCTAATTTTAACATGTTTATTTTGATAGTAAAATTTTTAAAGCAATATCACTTAAAGAACAAGTGTCTAACTTATACTTGTCATATTAGCTAGTCTTATTAAAATATCTTCTCCATTTGCTCCTTTATTAGTGAGATTATCTACTCTCTGCTACCTTCCCTATAAATATTTTTCATGATTTTTTCTTTGAATTGATCAATTATGGCTATGACACATTCAAGTTTAGAATTAAGGATCTAGTTTGGGGTCTCTCATTTTCTTAACCCATTTAGGATAGTTTGTGAGTCTCCTTTGATAACTGATTTTTTAATACCTATCTCTCTACTTAGAACCAAGCCTTCTATCAGGGCCTCCAATTCGGCTAAGTTTTTAGACATAACTCCTAAAGGCTTGGTACATTTAATTAGGCATGAAATATTATCTAAACAAATAATACATCCTAAGCCTATTGGTCCTAGATTTCCTCTAAAGGCCCCATTAAAATTTAACTTTGGCCATCCTATAGGAGGAGGTCCCCATTTACATTCTTTCCTAGTGCTCTTATTTGATTTTGTATATATTGTTGGTAGATTAATTAGTTTAAACCAATTTTTACACATATTTGCATCCTTGTCTGAAAAGGAAGCTTCTTCCTTATATGATTTTATGAGATTATTATTAGCTACCTAAATAATACAAGCCTCCAATGTATTAAAAAACGATGTTAGATGTATTTTTTTTTAACAATTTTTTTTTCTATTCCTTTCTTTCCATAATTCTTGTAGGAGCATGGAAGGGGATATTTTCCATAAATTATTATAAACCTTAGAACAACCATGTTTATGCCAACTTTAAAATAAAATAAAATAAATAGGTTAGTAGAGAATGTAGGGTATGTTCAGGATCATGGTGTGCCAAAAAGTGGTGATGTGAAAAAAAAAAAGAGTTTGAAGATGTCTAAAAGTGCTTCAAAATTCGCTTTGATTTTTTTCACCTATCCAGGTACCAAACTTGGAAAGTAAGGCCCAAGTCCAATCATATATCTGATTTGATATTGGATACTCAATATTATCAAATATCCGATCTAATATCAAATACCCGATAACACATAGAAATATATATGAAATAATAAATTAGTTATTACATTATATAATTATAAAATAATAAATATATATTATATTATTTACGAAGATTAATACGAGTAAAATATAATATAATAGTATAAATATAATATAATATAGTATAATAATATAATATAATATATAATATATTATAGTATACTATAATATTACTATAATAATATAATAATTATAATTATATTATATTATAATATTATTATTATTATATTATAATAGTATAATATATCATATAATAGTATAATATAATATTATAATATTATAATATAATAGTATAATATAAAAATATTATATTATAATAGTGTAATATATTATGTAATATTATATAATATAATAATATTATTATAATAATATAATAATAATAATACTATAATATAATGTTATAATAATAATATTATAATAGTATAATATATTATAAATTATAATAATATAATAGTATAATATAATATAATATATTACCTAATATATAGTATTATAATATAAAATAAAATATATAGTAATGTAATATAATATAAAATAAAATAAAATAAAATAAAAAATATATAAAATATAATATAATATAATATAATATATAATATAATATAATATAATAATATAATATAATATAATAATAAAAAAGTAATATATTATAATATAAAATGTAATATATCTAGTAATATACTATTTTGACTTGTGGGTTGTTTCAAACACGGGGTGACATGGTAATATCAGATATCTGATATTGTAGCGAATATTCAATATAATATCGGATATTTGATATCTGTCAGAGATTATAAAAAAAACATAGGGTCCGCGGGCCCATTTCCACAGTGTTTTATGCCCTTGCGATTGGATATCGGATTGCATGTTGGATATATGATATCAAGTTACTTATTTTTTGTTTTTTATCAATTTTAATATAAATTCAATAGATTTTATCATGATTTTATTAGTTTTAGTTGAATTTAGGGTTTGTTTTTAATATATATTATGTTTTGCAATTTAATAGGAATGGTTGATCAAAATGATGACACTGAGGCAAGGAGTAACATTCCTCGTAACCCCCCACCAAATGATCCAATGCCCCTGCAAAACTATCCACCAAATGATCCTCTACCCCCTAAAAACCCTCAAATCAAGGATTTGATAAATGAAAATCTCACCAAATTGAGGGGTTTGCGAAGAACATATAATAATGTACCCACATTGGCTTCTATGTTATCCACGTTAAACACCATAGTGGATAACATTGAAACCCTTGTACCAACCAACAAAATGCCACTCTTCGTTGGTGTGACTAAATACATGATATGTTTGATGATGGATTGGACTATGATGAGGTTGCGACCCTCAATATAACCAAAGAGGATTGGGCTAGCCTTTTTGCGAACCCAAAAAAGGGTATACTAGTCAACAAAAAAAAATCCAAACTATCGATTAAATGGTGCACAAATGATGCCATACGTGAAAAATTTTGGGATTGTTGGTGGATGGTTTTTGATATCTCTCCACATAGCAATTTAGAGGTGCCATTTTATTTCCTTAGAAAATTATATACAAAATTTGTGTTGAAACTCAAAGTGAACTATTGGAGCATGAAGACCAACATGGGTGTAGGACTAGAAGCTTCTCAGGATAGACCCTCTTCCCAACAAAAGAAAGATGGCACTTTTGTCCCCCCCACTGATATCTCCCCCCATCCTCGAGTGCAACATCCTGATATTATAGCAGAGGCTAGCTCTCAGACCATTAGAGCCATTCATAGGCTAAGTAGCCTAATGATATCTCAGGCTAGGTTAGTCTTGCCTCCCCATGTTGATGATGCTGGCGCCAGTTCATCATCGGCTAGCTCATCACACGTTTGTGCATTTGTGTGCCTCACACTTGCATTACATGCAAGAATATTTTCCTGGGTCCCATAGGTAATCTTCCTAAGTATGATTTTGTATTAAACGAGGATACACCAGACACACACACAGAGGCTACAGACCTTGATGCAAGAGAGGACGGGAATGCAGAGGCATGGACTCCTTTCGCGTCGGTACGTGTATACACTTTTTTGTTATGACATATGAAATTTAAAGTTAATTTTTATAATAGATTAATTTTAGTTTTTAAGCCATACTGACTTATACATGTATGTGATCTTCATTCATGTTTAGTTAATGACCAAGGATGAGCTCAGAAAGATTGATGATGCCATGCTCTCGGCCATTTCTTGGCCTTGAGACATCTATGGTACATTATGTTGTGTTCACATTATTTTTTCTATTTGATATTGTAGCATATATGGTTGGTAATCTTTCTTTTATCTTGCAGGTACCCCCTGTCCCAGGGGGACAAAGTGCGAGGGATGAGCCAACACGCATTGACAAAGGAAAGGTAATTAGGTGCTTTCTATTTAATTAAATACCGATGCATTCTTGTAAAATGTTAGTGGTAATGAAATTTAATTGCATTATTTATTGTATATACGGTGTGGCTACTGGCGATGAGCCCATATAGATTTCACATCGTAGACAATCAAGCATTTCCATTCACACTGAGAGCCCCATTGTATGTATAAGTATCATTTTTTATTTTTTTTTCTTATCTTAATAAATAAATTTAAAAATAATTTCCATGATATTAACTACTACTATTTTGTATCTCATAGCAGACTCCTAGTGCACATGAGGTTTGATGGGAGAGTTATGTAGATTTGATGATGTAGCCACTCTATCTTGAGGAGGAGCCTACAATAGTAAGTTGTAGATTGAATTCATGATTAAATATGTTATAAATTTAGCATGCTATGAATTATAATGTTATAGTTTAAGTTGTAGATTCATCTGACAAATGTATTTGAACATACACAACCCACAATTAGTGAGGTACAAGCATTGCCGAGGGCATATGAGAGGACTCCTGACTAGCACAGGAGGTCGATGAGAGAGGTATTTATTATTAAATTTTAATAGTATAAATCTTCATTACAAAAAGATCATTATGCATTTGAGTAATTCAATGTTAGATACAAAGAATCATATAAATTTAGTAGTCTAACTTTGAGTTTTCCTTTTTTGTTTATGTAGGAGGCATCCAATCCACCTAGTACAGTGAAGAGGCTACATTTTGATCATCCACTAGCACCCTAGGATAGTATAGTTGTTGTAGGATACGTCATGAGACATTTTGGGATGGCATATGCCACATTGTTTACAGAAACATTGATATTATACACATTCTGATGGCATGATCAACCACATTTTGTATATGGATCTATGTATTTTGATATATATTTGAGTACTTTGTCTATGGATACATGATCTTTGATATATATTTGTGTAAAATTTTGTCTATGGATACATGTATTTTGATATATATTTTTGTCATTTATGTGCACAATGATATACATATTAATTTAGTATCTAGTATTGTTCAATTTATTGTGGATCATGTGTATTGTTCGTATTTATGGAATATCATTAATTTTGATTATATTTTTTATATTCAATTCAAATGCAATAATTTGTGAATAAAATTTTAACAACCTTTATTATAAAATTTGGATGCAATGTTTAATTTTAAGTGCTATCATGACATAAACACACTTGTTAACCTCCTACATAAGGTTTAGATAACCCCAAATCTAATTTTAAACTCTACCTTCAACCTTGAAACTAACTCTTGGCTTCAAATATAATCTCAAAATAGTTAAGGACTCCACTCCCCAACCATGGATTCTATTCCCAACCATGAACTCATTCCTAGACTCATAATCTTTGATAACTAGCACTTCACTTTGTTACTATCCTCATACTACAACTTTTCAATTTCAACATAACCTCAAAATATCTCAACTTAAGAGACTTGATTGGATCAAAAAATTTTCACTTTGTTACTATCTTTTGAAAATGATATAGGTTATTTTAGGCCTTAGCATCACCATCTTATAGCATTCAACGGTTCATCAATAGCCCTCACGAGCTCCGAGTTATGACCCTCGAAAGATTGACCTCGAAATGCACTTAGAGAACCTTGGAGACTCCTCGATATGGGGTGGCCAAAGATGATGGATGGTCTCCATGGATAGAACAAGGGTGTCACTAGGGTTCACCCGCCCACCTAGAGCTAATGGCATTGATGATTTGATGCCAAGATCAACGGTTTCAAAGTTACGTTGTGGTGCACCTATGAACTGAGGCACATTGCAAGTTTTGGCATCGAGCGAGATCACTATGCTGAATCCAAACGAAATGTGATCTCTCAAAAATGAGATAGATTATTTTAGGTCTTATCATCACCATCTTGTAGCTTTTGATAGTTCATTGATAGCCCTCACGAGCTCTAAGTTATGACCCTCGGAAGATCAACCTTGAAACACACTTAGAGCACCTTGGAGACTCCTTAGTACAGGGTGGCCGTAGACGATGGATGATCTTTGTGACTGAAAAGAGGGTGTCACTAGGGTTCACCCACCCACCCAAAGCTAATGGTGCTAACGATTCGATGCCAAGATCAGCAGTTTCAAAGTTACCCTATGGTGCACCTATGAATTGAGGCACACTGTGAGTTTTGGCATCAAGCGAGATTGTTGTACCAAATCCAAATGGAATGTGATCTCTCAAAACTAAGATAGGTTATTTTAGGTCTCAACATCATGTCTTATAGCATTTGACAGTTCATCGATAGCCCTCATGGGCTTCAAGTTATGACCCTTGGAAGATCAACCTCAAAACACACTTAAAGCACCTTGGAGACTCCTCAGTACGGGGTGGTTGCAGATAATGGATGATCTTCATGGCTGAAAAAAGGGTGTCACTAGGGTTCACTCACCCATATGAAGCTAATGGCACTAACGATTCGATGCCAAGATTGGTGGTTTCAAAGTTACGCTATGGTGCACCTATGAACTGAGGCACACTGCGAGTTTTGGCATTGAGCGAGATTGTTGTGCCGAATCCAAATGGAAGGTGATCTCTCAAAAATGAGATAGGTTATTTTAGGCATCAACATCACCATCCTTTAGCATTCAATAGTTCATTGATATCCCTCACAAGCTCTGAGTTATGACCCTTGAAAGATCAACCTCAAAATGCACTTAGAGCACCTTGGAGACTCCTCGATACGGGGTGGCTGCGGATGATGGATGATCTCCATGGCCAAAGCAAGGGTGTCACTAGGGTTCAACCATCCACCTAGATCTAATGGTGCTGATGATTTGATGCCAAGATCAGCAGTTTCAAAGTTACGTTGTGGTGCACCTATGAATTGAGGCACACTGCGAGTTTTGGCATCGAGAAAGATCGCTGTGCCAAATCCAAACGAAAGGTGATCTCTTGAAAATGAGATAGGTTATTTTAGGCCTTGGCATCGCCATCATGTATAAGTTGACATTTCATCGATAGCCTTCATGAGCTCCAAGTTATGACCCTCAAAATATCGACCCCAAAATGCATTTAGAGCACCTTGGAGACTCCTTAGTACAGGGTGGTTGTGGATGGTGGATGGTCTTCGTGGTCAAAACAAGGGTGTCACTAGGGTTCACCCACCCACTTAGAGCCAATCACACTAAGGATTTGATGCCAAGATCAACAGTTTCAAAATTAAGTTGTGGTGCACCTATGAATTGAGGCACACTGCGAGTTTTGGCATCAAGTGAGATCACTGTGCCGAATCCAAATGGAAGGTGATCTCTCAAAAATGAGAAAGGTTATTTTAGACCTTGGAATCACTGTCTTTTACAATTTTATGTTTCACTAATAGCCCTCACAAGCTTTGAGTTATGACCCTCAAAAGATAGATCTTGAAATGCACTTAGAGCACCTTGGAGACTCCTCAGTACAAGGTGGTCACAGACGATGGATGGTCTCCATGGCTGGAACAAAGGTGTCAATAGGGTTCACCCATGCACCTAGAGCCAATGGCACTGACGATTTGATGCCAAGATCAATGGTTTCAAAGTTACGCTTTCGTGCACCTATGAACTGAGGCACACTGCGAGTTTTGGCATCAAGCGAGATCGCTGTGTCGAATCCAAATGGAATGTGATCTCTCAAAAATGAGATAGGTTATTTTAGACCTTGACATCACTATCTTGTAGAATTTAATGTTTCATTAATAGCCCTCACGAGCTTTGAGTTACGACCCTCGAAACATTGACCTCGAAATGCACTTAGAGCACCTTGGAGACTCTTTGGTATGGGGTGGCCGCGGACAATGGATGGTCTCCATGGATGGAACAAGGGTGTCACTAGGGTTCACTTTCCCACCCAGAGCTAATGGTACTGATGATTTGATGCCAAGATTAGCGGTTTCAAAGTTACGCTTCGGTGATCCTTTAACGTTAGAATGTTATTTTTATGCACTTTTATGGATGTGTATTTGGAAATTGAATAAATTTTTCAAATTGAATAATTTAAAAACATGGAAACTAATGTCTCAGGTCTAAAAGACAGAGACTAATAAGTATGAATCTTATCCTTAAGTAGTCTAGTCAGTTCAATATTATATTATAGATCTCTTTAGATGGGTGTATAGATCTCTTTAGGTAGGTGTATCGATAAAGATGGTGGCTATAACAACTTAGCAAGGGGAATTTACTATGCTTAGTTTTCTTCATGAAGAGAATAAACATTTCCCACATGCCCATTTCTTGAACTACTTACGAAATGAAGAAAACATCAGAAGTGTAATTTGATGACAACAATTCAACTCTTTAATTAAAGATTTAATAATATTAATATTATCTAATGTTTAATATTAAAAAGTGTAATTTTCTTTATTTTTTTGATATAATTGGAGACTTACAAATGTTTTGTGAATTCTAGATTTTTTTATTATGAATGCCCCTTTTATTGTTAAAGAACATTCAAAGCCAAAATTTTTGAGTAAAAATGGAGGATCTTATTTAATGAAGCTTGTGCACACTATGTTTTATTGTAAATTCTTTAAAAAAAATGTATGCATTGCATCAATCTCTTGTGATACTACAAGAAATATTCTATAATTTACCAAAACAAAATCTTGAGATTGTTACTTGCTGTAAGAATTTGGCTTAGGTCAGAATTCACCCAAGACCTAAAGAACTCAACACAAGCACACAATAGACCAAAATAGACAGAGTATGATCAGAATGATGATATTCATTCAATAACTGGATGAGAGTACACTAAGAGTGCTTGAATATAAAGGTCTTAGGAGAGCTTCTAGAATGCATAGAAGTCAGCATCATGATATGTCATACAACCAGGCACATGTCCACCAGATATGGGTTATCCTCCATTAAGAACGAGATTAAATGTGATGATGTGAGGATAAGCCTATAATGGTGTAGCATGCAAAGTAGTGGTGTAGACAACATGTGCTAAATGAGGAGTGCAGATAACTGTGTTGCCAACATGACAACTCAGTGAATGATGCATACTCCTATATTGTAGACACCATGTGCACAATTAGAGTTGCATAACTCAATGAGAGTACACAAATTCTTAAGTGTCTCACCTAAAATAATAATAAAATAATGAAAAATAATTAAATAATGCATTAACCTAAGTAAAACTTAAGTAAGTGTAATAAGTAAATACTTATTTGCACCAACACCCCCCTTAAGTGCAACTTAGGGGAATGCCCTTAAGCTTACAAAATCCAGGATGAAATACAATATGGGTCCCAGCTACTAGGCCATGTTAGGTACCCATGTATATAATGATATGCAATCTCCCATAAAGCGGGGAAAGAGGGAAAACCTCATGGGAAAACCCTCCCCCAAAAAGAGAGATAAATAGGGATGCATGGATGGATGGAGTAATCAAGACCCCTCCATTACAACATACATCTAGTATATACATAAGAGAATGATGAGAAGAGGAAGAGAGATAGGATAGGCTCACCCCCCCAAGAAGAATGTTGAACAGTGACTGCTCCGATGAAGAAGCTGATCCAAGACTATAGAATGGTGTTCCTCCCCTTAGGAAGAAACAATGCCAAGGGTACAAATGAGATGCTTCCGCTATGCATGGAAAGAATCCCATGGATAAGTGATATCTTTGAAACCTTCTCAAATGGCTGAAGAACCTATCCCAAAGAACTATCTATCTTCACAACTGATGAAGAACCTTGCTGCAACTACTGATCATAAGTATCCACAATCACTTCAACCTGTGAGGATTGATCATGTAGAGAATGAAAAAGAGAGTCTGGAACCCTTGTGACAATTGAAGAAATTATTTTTGCATCAAGAAGAAGAGGCAGATCATGAATACTGTCCCCCAAATCTGTCACTGAACCTGTATTTGGAAGACTAAATGTACCCTGTTGTTCTAGACCTATCACTGTGGCGATGTATGCATGTGGAATGAACTGATGAAGTGACCTCTCATTGTATCTGTCGATAGAACACCACATGTCTAAATCTGTTGAAGCACTATTGCTAAAATTACTATCAGTATCCACACTGTATGATGTGTGAAGAGGAGTAGAGGACAAGCTAGGAGAACTTTCCTCAAAATGTACATCCTTCTCCACAAATATCTGATGTGTCTCAGGATCTAGAAGTCTATATGCCTTCACACTATCTTCATAACCAATGAAGGTACAAGGCCAAGGTGATTGTGCCTTGCATCCCTTGGAAGATGCCTTGCCCATGCAGGACAACCAAAGACTCTAAAGTGTGTCACAATAGGTTTTCTACGGCACAATATTTTTTTCCATGCTATGATTTTTGCTCTAGGAAATTGGCTCAAAGAAGAGAAATAATGAGGTTTTCATGCTTCTCATTGAGTGATGGTATAACTTCTCTTTGGGGATTAATTATTGGTTTTGAAGATGATAGGGATTATTTTTGGGATGTGTCTGGAGGAGTTAAAAATACTTGCTATTTCCTTATGGAAGGGTTGTTGGCTCCCAATTTTTGAGCTTTAAAGTTCTTTTCTATTATTTTCTCTTTGTGTGTTTTTATGTTTAGGGGATTTGTTTCTCTATATGACTTATTAACCTTTTGGATTTCTATAGAAGGGAGAAATTTTGCCTTGGCATTGGCAGATATAGTTATTTTTGGTTTTTCTCTAGTTTTATTAACATTGGTTGATAGTTTAAAAGGGCATTTTCTAGATATATGTTTTCTTTGGTTGGGAAGACATGGAAATTTTGGTAGACTTGGAATGTTTAGGATCCTTAGAAAAATCATTGAATGTTTGGGGTACTTTTCAAAACCCTACAAGGTTTTAGGTTCCTTTCAAAAATCCATTGCACTTGTCTTTGGAGGCCCACCTACTCAACTAAGTTTCTTTTTATTTTGTGTTGTTGTTCTAAGGATCTTCTCACTAGAAATGGTTTCAAGGGCTTGCCAACCCCTTCCTTATTAATTAAAAACATTAGTTTTGTATCATGAGGCTATCATATATATTATTATTTTTGAAAGAGATTTTAGTAGAGATAGTCTAGCTTCAATTTTCATATATAAAAAAGTAAAATCTGAAATGTAACTAAAGAGTAAAAATCTTATAGAAAGTTTATAAAAATTGAAAAACCACCTCTCTGTGAAATTAATATATCACAATGATGTAAAAGAGACAATCATGGAAAAAATTAAATTGATCTTTTCTTTTCAAGTACTAAATTATATCATGTAATTTAGACCACTCATCATAAATAAAAATAGAATAATTCAAATCTTTTGCATGTATTTGGATGTGTATGTGTTATTTTGAATAACTTGTCTTTTTCATTATTAAAAAAACCATATACAAAAAAATTTCACATTTTACATCATAATACATCATAAATCTTAAGAATTCTCCCCAACACCTCCCCCCCCCCCACTCTTCATGATGTACCTACATTCCAATATCATAAAAAAATTAGTAACTTATTGTATTAAACAAGATAATCAATGGTTCACTGAATCATTTTGAAGAAAATAACATAAGAAGTAAATATACCTAGTTGAGTGTTCTAGTAGGGTCCTCTCTCTATTTTTGGGTCTCCAACAGGGCTTCATGATTAGCATTAGTAATAGTAAAAAGTTCTTTTACTTTTGGTCTTCCTTGATACTTCAAAAATTTTACATTTGTTGCTATAATAAGATGTGAATATATGAGAATTATTTTGTGCTTCTAATAGTCTTCAAATTCAAGAATTTCATTCCTTCTAAGCATGTATGTCCGCAGCCATGTTCCAGTGCCAACCACTAAACCAGCAGGATATGTGAATCCATCATCATCTGTGATCGATTGTGCAAACTTTTGTTTACCTTTTACACAATGTGCTAACCAATAATCAAAATTTTCATTATTCCCTTGTGGTGCAACCAATGCAAAGACATGTCTTGGCTAAAGTAGATTTGATAGATGATTATGCTCAAGTGAACTTTCCATGTCATCATTTTTGATAGAGGGTATGATAGACAATGGAGTAAGATAATGTGGAGCTCATGTGTCCACCCACTCACTCAACTCATAGTGATCCCAATCACACTAAAAACAACTAGGACAAAAGCAAGCTAGTTGTCGTGTCCAAATGGTCCATGTACTAGAATTAGAGCTCTGGAATGAATGCATTTTTGATGAGTCTCTCACTATAGCACAATCTGATCTATCACCTATGGACCCTTCCTCAACCAACCAAAAGAACCTGCATACTACTGAATCAAGAGTCCCCCCCGTGATAATGCTATGAACATGAAGAAGCTTTGCTACTAAAATCTTCAGTTGCTCCTTAAGTAGAGGTCTCTTCACACATGCCCTTGCTCCATCATGTTCCCCTTTCCCATGTTTGAACTCAAAAAAACTTCAAATATGAGGTACCCCCTCTCTATGTGCATCCTACACAACCAATAAAACATGCAAGCATTCTTGAATTGACCTATACAGTTATCCAACCGAATGATATGTCTATCCATAGCAATTGCATGGTCATGTAAGAAATCAAAATAATTCTTGAAATAATGTTACACAAACTCACAAGAGTGAGATTTATCATCACTCATATAAAAATGATACTCTCTAATAATCTTCAGATTATCTTTCGCACTATCAGGGGCATGTCTATATGTTATGTGAATGAAAATAGCAATCTAAATGGAGTTGTAATACTGAGATTGTGTCTCATTTTGAGGTTGAAATGTGTAGATCTCAACAAAATTAACAACTAATATAATAGTGCCAATGGAAAAATTCTCCTTACACATTCTAAATTGTTGATCCAACCACTGAGACCTATGATTATGTGTTGCATACTTGTAGAAAATATTTTCCTTGAAATCTAAAATAAAACTAGCCACACTAATTTCTTTTCCAACCAATTCAAATCTAGAGCCCTCACCCCCACTCTTCAATGTGTATTTCACTATTTCATATACCTTTTTTTTTACTATTGTCTTTCCAAGATCTTGTTTGCACCCCTCATGGAAACATGTGTCAAACTTGGATAAGCCACCACATTCTGAACACTGCTTATTTAAGAAAGAATTTCTATAAAAGAACCATCGACTCTATGACATAAAAATTGATCTAGCAAGTCTCTTGATGATTTTGGAAGCCCACTAGCACCACAATTCTCCAACATTTCTTTACTATGCAATGTAGAACAATGGAGTGTAATAGTTCATGGTGCATAGAAAACTCAACATGATATTTGCAACAACATGTATTTCAAATTTTAAGTGGCACACAATAAAATGGCTTCAAAGATTCAAAAGCCCTTTGTGATATATGAAGACTTGGACAACTCTCTCTAAATTGTTTAAACAACATAGTTTGATTTACCTCCAAATAGTGTTTAGGATGTGGCATGCGGTCTCTAGTGCCAATTCTCAACTTTAACACATATTTAGCATTGGGTGATACTCGTGAGCTAGAGTGCCAAAATTGTCTAATTTCTTCCTTCATATCATCAGATAGCTTCTTATCAAAACATGGAATTCTCCCACCGAATGCTCATGTTTTATCTTGAAGAGGATCATCAATTCTCTCTTGTTGACTAAGTGCTCTTCTCAAAGTAGTACAATTTAGTTTCAAATCAATACAAGTTTGTCTCATATATCTACCCTTTCTCAAATGATGACTTACCAAAGAGGTTGTAATAACTCTTCAAGCAACTCTATTATCCTTCTCCATGCTATTTTTCCCAATGCTATTGAGAGCACTGAAAAGATTCTTCACAATAATGACATTTCTTTCCAACTTTTTATTGACATGAATCTTCAATTCGGAAAGCATAGGTCTCATATTTTGCATCTTTAATAAGTATATGAAAAGATGACATTGCTCCACCACTATCTTGTTGTCGAAAAACATCTTATATAGTCTTGAAGCCCATAACTGAATGGTTCTTTCTAATTTTTTCCCTTCCAAATTGGTAATAATCATTTCATCAATTTCAATTATCCATTTCGATGTTCTAGAACTTTCATGTCGATTATAATTAGGAGATATGTAAGGTTCTTATGCATTAGGTTTCTGTGCATTGTCATGTTCAACATGGTCAATTATGTAATTTACATTATGACTTGGTAGAATTTTGCCCTCAAAATTTTCATTCTCTAAATTTTTAATTTTGGCATTATCATTTTCAATTGGTACATTTTCATTCCCCAACTACACATATTCATTATCTAACTCTATGATTTCACCTTGACTAATTCATCACCAACTTGACTGATATTTAACATACCTTGTCTTTTCCTTCGGTGTCCTATTTTGTCCCTTTCCCTATATGCCACAATGTCTTTATTGGATACCTTCCTTTTTCATTTAACCTTTCGACTATTGTTGCTCCCCATTCAGATGACAATATTGGACACCTAGGATTATATTATCAAACTTTTTTTCCATTAGTTGGGCCCCAAAATGTGACTTTTTCTAAAACCTATTAAAAAGACCAACAAAAAGTGATGTTGTTGGGTCTGTAGTGACAGAGAATAATTGGAAAAAATCATGCCAATAAAATTAGAGATTGGATATCCGATTTCATATCAAATATCCAATTTCAAATCAGATATTTGATACTAGCGGCACAAAAACATTAGAGGGAAAAATGAATTTGTGAGTTATATGACTAATTTGAGTTATGAAATATATAAATATATAACATATAATCTATAAATATATAATATAACTAATTAATGAGTTATGACTAATCTATAAATATATAATATATATTAATATATATACATATATATATATATATATATATATGAAATCAAATTAAATTAAATTATTATTATTATTTAATATAATAACTTAACTATTAATATATAATAATATATTATGTTATTATTATTATTATTACCTATAAATATAATAAATATTATTATATTGTATTATTATTATTTTCACTATATTATTATCAAATATAATAACGTAATATATTATATGTATGTTATTAATATATATTATTATTATCATCATCTATAAATTATAATCTATAATATATTATTATTATTATGACCTATGTTATTAATATATAATAATATATTATGTTATTATTATTATTATATTCTATAAATATAATATATATTTATATATATGATTATTATACTATATTATTATTTTTACTATATTATTTCTATAAGAATCGTTTATATGGGTCAAAGGGGCTCACTGGATGACCTATGACCCCTTTAGACACATTCCATGATGACATATGTTGCTAGGGGTCCTAGGACCCCTAGGAACATATTAGAATCATTTATATGGGTCGAAGGGGGTCACAGGATGACCTATGACCCCTTTCGACACATTCTCTGACTACATATGTCCCTAAGGGTCCTTGAACCCCTTGAGACATATTACAATTATTTATATGGGTCAAAGGGGGTCACATGATGACCTATGACACATTTTAAGACATTTCATGATGACATATGTCTTGAGGGGTCCTAGGACCCCTAGGGACATATTATAATTGTTTAATGGGTCAAAGGGGGTCAAAAGATGATCTATGACCCCTTTCGACACATTCCATGATGACATATGTCCTTAAGGGTCCTAGAACCCCTAAGAACATATTAGAATCATTTATATAGGTCAAAGGGGGTCATAGGTCATCCTATGACCCCTTTCAACACATTCCATGATGACAGATGACCATAGAGGTCCTACGACCTCTAGGGAGATATTAGAATCATTTATATGGATCGAAGTGGGTCATAGGTTTGACACATTCCATGATGACATATTTTCTTAGGGGTCCTAGAACCCCTACAGACATATTAGAATTGTTTATATGAGTCGAAGGGGGTCACAGGATGACCTATGACCCCTTTCAACACATTCCATGATGACATATGTCTCTAGGGGTCCTAGGACCCCTAGGGACATATTACAATCATTTGTATGGGTCGAAAGGGGTCATAGGATGACCTATAACCCATTTCGACATATTTCATGATGACATATGTCCTTAGGGGTCCTAGGACTCCTAGGGACATATTAGAATCATTTATATGGGTTAAAGGGAATCATAGGATGACCTATGACCCCTTTTGACACATTCCATTATGACATATGTCCATAGGGGCTCTACGACCCCTAGGAAAATATTAAAATCATTTATACGGATGAAAGGGGGTCATAGGATGATCTATGACCCCTTTTGACACATTCCATGTTGACATATGTCCCTAGGGTTACTAGGACCCCTAAGGACATATTATAATTATTTATATGGATTGAAAAGGGCCATAGGATGAGCTATGACCCCTTTCGACACATTCTGTAATGGCACATGTCTCTAAAGTTTCTAGGATCCCTAGGGACATAGTAGAATCATTTATATGGATCGAAGGGGGTCATAGGATGACCTATGACCCTTTTCGACACATTTCATGACAACATATGTCCCTAGGAGTCCTAAGATCTCTAGGGACATATTAGAATTGTTTATATGGGTCGAAAGGGGTCATAGGATGACCTATGAACCCTTTCGACACATTCCATGATGACATATGTCCCTAGGGGTCCTACGACCCCTAAGGACATATTAGAATCCTTTATATGGGTCGAAGGGGGTCACATGATGACATATGGCCTTTTAAAACACATTCCATGATGACATATTTCTATAGAGGTCCTAGGACCCCTAAGGACATATTAGAATCATTTATATGGGTCGAAGGGGGTCACAGGTCACAAGATGACCTATGACCCCTTTCGACACATTCCATGACAACATATGTCTTTAGGGGTCCTAGGACCATTAAGGACATGTTATAATCATTTATATTGGTCGAAGGGGGTCATAGGATGACCTATGACCCCTTTCAACATATTCCATGATGACATATGTCCCAAGGGGTCCTAGGACCACTAGGGATATATTAGAATCATTTATATGGCTTGAAGGGGACCTATGACCCCTTTCGACACATTTGATTACAACATATGTCCCAATGGGTCTTAGGACACCTAGGGACATATTAGAATTATTAATATGGATCAAAGGGGGTCAAAGGATGACCTATGACCCCTTTCGACACATTCCATAATAAATGTCCCAAGGGGTCCTAGGACGCCTAGGGACATATTATAATTGTTTATATAGGTTGAAAGGGGCCATAAGATGACCTATGGCACCTTTCAACACGTTCCATGATGACATATGTGTTGGATACAATTATTAATTGTGTATTGTCTTTGATGTTACACAAATGTCATATCAGTCATCAGACAGAGTTTATCGAGCTCAAATGGTTAGCAAAACAATTTATAAGCGACTACCGAGCATTCTCGAACGTTACTCAAAAAAGTTAGCTTTTACCAAGCTCACTCGATAAGGGAAGAAAATTTAGCTTTTACCGAGCTCACTCGATAAGCGAAGGAAAGTTAGCTTTTACCGAGCTCACTCGGTAAGCGAAGGAAAGTTAGCTTTTATCGAGCTCACTCGGTAAACAAAGGAAGGTCAGTGATTACTGAGTCAACTCGGTCTCCAAAAGAAGTTGTAAGGTTTGCAGTGTTTATCGAGCTTCACTTGGTTAACATAGGGAAACTATTCTGGAGAAGCGGTCACCGAGCTAGGTCGGGCAGCAAGGAATTTTATGGTTCTAAAGAATTAAATTTAATTGTTTTGTGCAGCCAACTGATTTATGTTTTTCAGTTGTTGTAAACTTGTAATTGAGCCGACTTGACAATCTGTAAGGTATATATGAAAGGTCAAGTTGTGAATTCATAGTGTGTAAGTATATGGATGCATAAGAGTGTGAATGAATAAATGAGCAAATGTTGAGGAAGGATTAAATATCCCTATGAAGCTGCAAAGTTGTATTCGATCAGTGAGGATCCAGTGAAGCAGAACAAAGATCTATATTCAACAAAGATAAGTTGCATATATTTTAGATCACTTCATTGTTGCTTTCTAATCATTATAACAGTGATTCAAAATCTCTTAATATAGTTGGTTTGACAGCCATTTTGTAAATCCTCTAACAAGGTGACAGTTTAGTTGAATTGTTTTAAAGACCTCTGACAAGGCAACTTCTAACAAGGTCATTAAATCCTCTAATATGGTCACACCTAACAGTGTGTTTTGTAACCTTTAACAGGGTTGGCTCCTAATAGGGCTCACTTCAGAAAAGTGAAAATTGGTAACTAGTTACTTGGTGGTTTTTCCCAAATTGGGTTTCCACGTTAAATCTGGTGTCCCCTATGTTCATGTTATTTCTTTATGCATGCATGTTAATCACTTTAAATGCTTAATAAGTTAAACAGAACATCTATCTAGTTTCAGCTTTTATTTGTGTGGTTACCGAGTGCCAGAAGCAATTTTTAAGACATCTAAGGATTTGTAGAAATATTTTTGTGATAATTGATTCACCCCTCCCCTCTCAGTTACTCCATCTCTATTTTCAAGTATCAGAGCTTTTGGTGCTTGCAAGATAAGATTTCAAGGATCTAAGCCAAAGATTAGGATATCTTACAAAAGGGAAATCCCAAGACATAACAGAATTAACTTCTCAGCATGGAAAGGACTGATGAGACTTCACCTAGCATCCATTGGTGATACAGGACTGAAGTACCTTGATGAAAAATATGCATAACCAACTAGTACACTATCTGTCAATGATATTGCTGAAAAGAAGACTCACAACATTATGATGATAGATATAGCATCTGATCTAAGTTATGAAGAATTTGATGATATCAAGGACTGCAAATCTACCTTTGAAATGTGGAAAAAGCTGAAAGAGATCTATGGAGGAGATGATAATGTTAGAAGAGCCAAAGCAGAAAGTCTGAGGGGACAATTTGATCAAATGAGGATGAGAGAGGATGAAAACATTGCAAAATATGTTGAAAGAGTAAAAGCATGTGTCAATGTAATCAAAGCTTCTGGAGGAGATATCAGTGAAGAGAAAGTTATAAGTAAAGTTCTCAGAACTCTACTTCCCATTTATGCAATCAGAGTTTTTGCAATTCAGGAAAGAAGATGTGAAGCAAATCATAAGATAAATCTAGAGGCTATAGTTGGAAGATTGACTGCATTTGAACTGGACAACTTTGATAACTATGTTCCAACTCCCAAGAACATTGAATTAGCATTTAAAGCCAAACTTTCACTCAAGGAGAAAGGCAAAAAGAAATCTTAGTCAGAAAGTGAAGATGAATCAAACCAAAGTCCAGATAGTGATCTTGAAGTAATTGAAGCCCTTCTAGCAAGGAAATATTCTAGAGGCAGAGGAAAATACAAAGGTAAAGTACCCCTAATCTATTTTTCATGTGAAGAAGTTGGTCATATTGCTGCTAGATGTCCAAACAAGTAGAATAAAGATGAGAAGAGAGATCACAAATGGAATGGCAAGAAAGACTTCAGATCATTCAAAGACAAAGGTAAGAAAACATGTTTTATGGCTAAAGATTTTAATGATTCTAATGATGAAGAAGAAGATGAGATTGTCTACATAGCTGTGAAAGATGAATCTGATAACGATGAGAAAATGACACTCATTTCTCATATGAGCAAAAATGATACATGGATCATAGATAG
The DNA here is from genome assembly GCA_028749045.1 of Cupressus sempervirens. Lineage (NCBI taxonomy): Eukaryota > Viridiplantae > Streptophyta > Pinopsida > Cupressales > Cupressaceae > Cupressus > Cupressus sempervirens. The sequence goes on from CM053786.1 coordinate 815,523,659, forward strand.
TGGTTGTTCTCATCACATGACTGGTGGCAAAACTAAGTTTGAATACTTTGAAGACTATGATGGTGGTAGTGTAAGATTTGGTAACAGTGAACCTTGCTGTATAAAAGGAAGATGAAGAATCTCTCTAACCAAAGAACTTATATGTGACAATGCCTATTGGGTAGAAGGACTAAAGCATAATTTGTGAAGTGTGGCACAACTACTCAAAAATGGAATCAAAGTAGAATTCATGCATGGTAAAGCAAGACTGCTGGATGGGAAAGGACAGTTGATTGGATTAGGTACTCAAACTAAAGGTAACTTGTTCTATCTTGAACTAGGTGAATGTTCATGTTTCATTGCTCAAATTGAAGAAAGTTGGTTATGGCATAAAAGGTTATGTCATGTAAATTTTGATAATATGGTAAAGATAAGAAAATTTAGAAAAGTAAGAGGCATTCCCAACATAAAGAAATCTGAGGTCGGTCTATGCAAAAATTGTCAGATTGGAAAGATGAGAAAGACTAGTTTTAAAAGTAAAGACTATCAATCTGAAGATATATTATAAATTGTGCATACTGATTTATGTGGACCCATTGGAATTGAAAGCTATACTGGAGAAAAGTTCTTCATTCTTTTTGTTGATGATTACACAAGAATGATGATAGTCATGTATCTAAGAAATAAATCAGAAGCATTTGAAAAATTCAAATGGTATTTGGCTAGAGTAAAAAAGGAAATAGGCAAAAGATTAAAATGATTGAGATCAAACAGAGGTGTAGAATTCATCTCCCATGAATTCAATAACTTTTGCATTGAAAGAGGAATCAAAAGACAGGTATCAGCCCCTGGAACACCCCAACAAAATGGAATAGCTAAAAGAAAAAACAGAGCCATCATGGATTGTGCAAGAACTTTAATGATTGAAAAGAACATTGCTATCAAATAATGGAAGGAAGCTATTAGCACTATAGTCTATACCTTGAACCGAGTACAACTAAAGAAAGACTCATTCAAAACCCCCTATGAGTTATGGTATGACTATAAACCTAATGTAAGTTACCTTAAAGTATTTGGAAGTAAATGTTACATTTTGAAAGAATCTAGAAAAGAAAAATTTGATGTAAAAGGTGATGAAAGTATATTCTTTGGATACTCATGCAAAAGCAAGGCATATAGATGTTTGAACTTGTCTACTCACAAAGTCATAGAAAGTGCACATGTGAAAGTTGATGAGTTTGCAGAAAGGACTGAAGAAGAAAGTAAAAGGGAACCAAAAGATTATAAAAGGTTTGTCTTCAGTGAACCTGATACAGTACCAGTTACATCAAAAAATCAGAAAACTTCTACTTCCGAGTCATTTGTAACTGAGTTACAGGAAGTTTAAACCGAGCCACAACAAACTAAGTTAATTTCAGTGTCTACCAAGCAAGTGTCTACCGAGCAAATATCTACCAAGCAAGTGTCTACCGAGAAAATATCTACTGAGCCAGAACAGAAAGAGCCTGAAGTTGAAATGCAAAAAGATAACAATGAAATCCATTCAAAAGGCAAGGAACCTATATTAGCTAAGTATGTCAAGAGACATCATTCAGCAGATCAGATCATTGGAGATAAATCTAAAGGAACCATGACAAGAAATAAGCTGAAAGGTACTTGTTTACTTGCTGATTTTGAACCTAGAAATACAAAGATGCATTGGAAAATGATAGTTGGATTGAAGCTATGAATGAAGAAATAGAGAAAATAGAGAAAAACAAGACATGGACTCTTGTACCCAGACCTAAAGAGAAAAATGTGATTGGAACTAAGTGGTTTTTCAGAAACAAGTTGGATGAAGATGGTAAGGTATCAAGAAACAAAACTAGACTAGTATGCAAAGGATATGCTCAAGAAGAAGGAATAGACTATGGAGAAACTTTTGCTTCTGTTGCAAGATTGGAAGGTGTCAGAACCTTACTAGCATATGCTACTCACAAGGGATTCAAAGTTTATCAGATGGATGTCAAATCAGCATTCCTCAATGATATACTAGATGAAAAAGTCTACATTGAACAACCTGAAGGTTTTGTCGATCCAAATAAGAAGAACATGGTATGCAAATTACACAAGGCATTGTATGGTCTGAAACAAGCCCCTAGAGCATGATATGAAAGATTGCATAACTATCTTATTCAGATTAATTTTCAAAGAACTAATGATAAAAGTAGCTTGTATATTAAGGAAGGACTAGATAATAAGATTGTCTTGGCAGAAATATTTGTAGATGATACTGTTTTCACAAGGAATGATGATCTGTGCAAAGAATTCTCAGAACAAATGAAAAAGAAATTTGAAATGTCTATGTTTGGTGAGATCAAATTCTTTGTTGGTCTTCAAATTCAACAAAATAAAAATGGTATCTACATCACTCAATCAAAGTACATCAAGGAGATATTGAAAAAATTTGGAATGGAAGATTGTAAACCAGTTGGGATTCCTATGTGTACCAGATTAAAAATTACCAAGGAAGATGAATCAAAAGAAGTAGATCAAACATTGTATAGATCTATGATTGGAAAGTTGTAGTATGTAGTTCATACAAGGTCAAATATTTCTCTTGCAGTTGGTATTGTAGCAATATTTTTAGCAAAACCAAGAGAAAATCACATGATGGAAATCAAAAGAATAATGAGATATCTGAAAGGAACTAAAGAGTATGGTTTATGGTATAAGTTTGGAGGAAATTTGGATTTGAAAGTGTTTACTAATGCTGATTGGGAAAGAAACCTTGACGACAGAAAAAGTACAAGTGGAGGTGCATTCTTTCTTGGAAAAAGATTGGTTTCTTGGACAAGCAAAAAGAAGAATTGTACATCTCAATCAATAGCAAAGGTAGAGTATGTTGCTGCAGCAGTAAACTATTCTAACATTGTTTGGTTTAAACAATTGTTGAAAGGCATGAAGATGGAAATCAAAGAACCAGTTGTTATGTTCTGTGATAATACAAGTGCAATCAACATTTCTAAGAATCCAGTGATGCTTTCCAAAACTGAGCACATTGCAATAAAATATCATTTTGTCAGAGAATTGGTGCAAGATAAGGATATCAGATTGGAATATGTTCATACAAAGGACCAAATTGCTAACATATTCACAAAACCATTACCTAAGGATGCATTCTTGTATCTAAGAGGTAAGTTAGGGGTCACTCTCCTATCCATAGTTCACTAAAATAAAGTTCTAGTGATGCATCAACTCATACCAAATTGAAGATCTATCAGTTGATGCAACATAACAAGGAAACATTGCATATGAATTAGTACTAAAGGTACATTAAAATTCATTTGAGTTTGAGTTGTCTTTGGCATGTGTTGTCAAAGAGGGAGAGTTTTACTGTCATATCTCTCTGAAATTTGTTCAAAATGTAAAGAGTTTTCTATGTAATTCCTTCATAGAGGGAGATTACTGCAAGAGGGAGAGTTTTCTATCTTAGAGGTAGAATTGTTATATTGACATGTTGTGTTGCCATATAAGTGAAAGACTTGTTTACAAATTTCATTTCTACTATGACATGATGTGTTAGCATCAATGCCAAAGAGGGAGATTGTTGGATACAATTATTAATTGTGTATTGTCTTTGATGTTACACAAATGTCATATCAGTCATCAGACAGAGTTTACCAAGCTCAGACGATCAACAAAGCAATTTATAAGTGACTATCAAGCGTTCCTGAACATTACTCAGAAAAGTTAGTTTTTACCGAGCTCACTCGGTAAGCGAAGAAAAGTTAGCTTTTATCGAGCTCACTCGGTAATCGAAGAAAAGTTATCTTTTACTGAGCTCACTCGATAATCGAAGAAAAGTTAGCTTTTACCAAACTCACTCGATAAGCGAAGGAAAGTTAGCTTTTACCGAGCTCACTTGGCAAGTGAAGGAAAGTTAGCTTTTACCAAGCTCACTCGGTAAACGAAGGAAGGTCAGTGATTATCGAGTCAACTCGGTCTCCGAAGGAAGTTGCAAGGTTTTCAGTGTTTATCGAGCTTCACTTGGTTAGCACAGGAAAACTATTCTGGAGCAGTGGTCACCAAGCTGGGTCGGGTAGCAAAGAATTTTATGGTTCTAAAGAATTAAGTTTAATTGTTTTGTGTAACCAACTAATTTATGTTTTTTAGTTGTTGTAAACTTGTAATTGAGCCGACTTGACAATATTTAAGGTATATGTGAAAGGTCAAGTTGCGAATTCATAGTGTGTAACTGTATGGATGCATAAGAGTGCAAATGAATAAATGAGCGAATGTTGAGGAAGGATTAGATATCCCTATGAAGCTGCAAAGTTGTATTCGATCAGTAAGGATCCAATGAAGCAGAACAGAGATCTGTATTCAACAAAGATAAGTTGTATATATTTCAGATCACTTCATTGTTGCTTTCTAATCATTGTAACAGTGATTCAAAATCTCTTAACAGAGTTGGTTTAACAACCATTTTGTAAATCCTCTAACAAGGTGACAGTTCAGTTGAATTTTTTTAAAGACCTTTGACAAGGCCACTTCTAACAAGGTGATTAAATCTTCTAACAGGGTCAGACTTAATAGTGTGTTTTGTAACTTTTAATAGGGTTGGCTCCTAACAGGGCTCACTTCAAAAGAGTGAAAATTGGTAACTAGTTACTTGGTGGTTTTTCCCAAATTGAGTTTCCACATTAAATCTGGTGTCCCCTGTGTTCATGTTATTTCTTTATGCATGCATGTTAATCACTTTAAATGCTTAATAAGTTAAATAGAACATCTATCAAGTTTCAAGTTTTATTTGTGTGGTTATTGAGTGCCAGTAGCAATTTTTAAGACATCTAAGGATCTATAGAAATATTTTTATGGTAACTGATTCACCCCTCCCCTCTCAGTTACTCCATCTCTATTTTCAACAATATGTCCCAAGGAGCCCTAGGACCCTTAGGGACATATTAGAATCGTTTATAAGGGTTGAAGGGAGTCACTAGATGACCTAAGACCCATTTCGACACATTCCATGATGACATATATCACAAGGGGTCCTAAAACCCCTAGGGACATCTTAGAATCATTTATATGGGTTGAAGGGGGTCACATGATGACCTATGACCCTTTTTGACATATTCCATGATGACATATGTCTCTAGGGATCCTAGGATCCCTAGGGACATATTAGAATAATTTATATGGGTCGAAGGGAGTCACAGGATGACCTATGACCCCTTTCGAAACATTCCATGACAACATATGTTTCTAGGGGTCCTAGGAACTCTAGGGACATATTAGAATCATTTATATGGGTCAAATTGGGTGACAAGATCACTTATGACACCTTTCGACACATTTTATAATGACATATGTTTCTACAGGTCCTACGACCCCTAGGGACATATTAGAATCATTTATATAGGTTGAAGGGGGTCACAGGATGACCTATGACCCCTTTTGACACATTTCATGTTGACATATGTCCCTAGGGTTCATAGGACCCCTAGGGACATATTAGAATCATTTATATGGGTCGAAGGGGGTCATAGGATGGCTTATGACCCCTTTTGACACATTCCATGATGACATATGTCCCAAGGGGTCCTACGACCCCTAGGAACATACTAGAATTATTTATATGGGTCGAAGGATTTCATGATGAAATATGTCCCTGAGGGTCCTATGACCCCTAGGTACATATTAGAATCATTTATATAGGTCGAAAGGGGTCAAAGGATGACCTATGACCCCTTTCAACACATTCCATGATGACATATGTCTATAGGGGTCCTAGGACTGCTAGGGACATATTAGAATAATTTATATGGGTCGATGGGGGTCACATGATGACTTATGATCCCTTTTGACACATTCCATGATGACATGTCTCTAGGGGTCCTAGGTCCCCTAGGGACATATTACAATTGTTTATATGGGTTGAAAGGGGTTATAGAATGACCTATGACCCCTTTCGACACATTCCATGACAACATATGTTTCTAGAGGTCCTAAGACCTCTAGGGACATATTAGAATCATTTATATGCATCAAAGTGGGTCATAGGATGACCATAGGATGACCTATGACCCCTTTGGACACATTTCATGATGACATTTGTCCATAAGGGACATATGACACTTATGGACATATTAAAATTATTTATATGGGTCGAAGGGGGTCATAGGATGACCTATGACCCATTTTGACACATTTCATGATGACATATGTCCCTAGGGGTCATAGGACCCCTAAGGACATATTATAATCATTTATATAGGTCAAAAGGGGCCATAAGATTACCTATGAACCCTTTCGACACATTCCATGATGACATATGCCTCTAGGGGTCCTCGGACCCCAACGAACATTTTAGAATTGTTTATATGAGTTGAAAGGGGTCATAGGATGACCTATAACCCCTTTCGACACATTCCATGATCACATATGTCTCTTGGACATATTATAATCATTTATATGGGTTGAAAGGAGCTATAAGATGACCTATGACCCCTTTTGATACATTCCACGACGACATGATCACATATGTCTCTTGGACATATTATAATCATTTATATGGGTTGAAAGGAGCTATAGGATGACCTATGACCCCTTTTGATACATTCCATGACGACATGTCTCTAGGGGTGCTAGGACCCCTAGAGACATATTATAATTATTTATATGGGTCGAAAGGGGTCATAAGATGACCTATGACTCCTTTCAACACATTCCATGATGACATATGTCCCAAGGGATCCTATGACCCCTAGGGATATATTAGAATCACTTATATGGGTCAAAGGGGGTCACAAGATGATCTATGACCCCTTTTGACACATTCTATGATGACATATGTCACTAGGGGTTGTAGGACCCCTAGGGAGATATTAGAATCTTTTATATGAGTCGAAGGGGGTAACATGATGACCTATGACCCCTTTCATCACATTCTATGACGACATATGGTGCTAGGGGTCCTAGGAACCCTAGGGACATATTAGAATTGTGTATATTGGTTGATGGAGGTCGCACGATGACCTATGACCCCTTTCAACACATTCAATGATGACATATGTCTTTAGGGGTCCTACGACCCCTAGGGACATACTAGAATTGTTTATATGGGTCAAAGGGGGTCACAGAACAACCTATGACCCCTTTGAACACATTTTATGATGACATATGCCTATAGGGGTCCTAGGACCCCTAGGGACATATTAGAATAGTTTATGTGGGTCAAAGGGGGTCATTGGATGACCTATTCCCCTTTTGACATGTTCAATGATGACATATATCTCTAAGGGTCCTACGATCCCTAGTAAAAATTAGAATCATTTTAATGAGTCAAAGGGGGTCATAGGTCCTTTCGACACATTTCATGACGACATATGTCCCAAGGGGTCCTACAACCCCTAGGGACATATTATAATCATTTATATAGATCGAAGGGGGTCATAGGATGACCTATGATGCCTTTAGACACATTCCATAATGACATATGTCCCTAGGGGTCCTACGGACCCTATGGACATATTAGAATCGTTTATATTGGTTGATGGGAGTCACATGATTACTTATGATCCCTATCAAGACATTTCATGACAACATATGTCCCTAGGGGTCCTAGGACCCCTAGGGACATATTACAATCATTTATATGGGTTGAGGCGGATCACAGGATGACCTATGGCCCCTTTCGACATATTCCATAATGAGATATGTCTCTAGGTGTCTCACAACCCCTAAAAAAAATTACAATCATTTATATAGGCCGAACATGGTCATAGGATGACCTATGACCCCTTTTGACACATTCCATGACAACATACGTCCCTAGGGGTCCTAAGACCCCTAGGGACATATTAGAATCATTTATATGGGTCAAATGGGGTCATAGGTCTTTCGACACATTCCATGGTGACATATGTCCATAGGGGTCCTACAACCCCTAGAGACATATTAGAATCATTTATAGGGTTGAAAGGGATCATAAGATGACCTATGACCATTTTTGACACATTCAATGACAACATATGGATATTATAATCATTTATTTGGGTCAAAAGTGGCCACAGGATGACCTATGAACCCTTTCAACACCTTCCATAATGACATGTCTCTAGTGGTGCTAGGACCCCTAGGGACATATTAAAATCATTTATATGGGTCGAAAGGGGTCATAAGATGACCTATGACCCCTTTTGACACATTCTATGATGACATATGTCTCTAGGGGTCCTAAGACCCCTAGGGACATATTATAATCATTTATATGGTTTGAAAAGGGCCATAGGATGACCTATGTCCCCTTTCAACACATTCCACGATGACATATGTCTCTAGGGATCCAAGAACCCTTAGGGACATATTATAATCATTTATATAGGTTGAAAGGGGCCATAGGATGACTTATGACCCCTTTTGACACATTCCATGACAACATATGTCTCTAAGGGTCCTAGGGCCCTTAGGGACATATTAGAATCATTTATATGGGTCGAAAGGGGTCATAGGATGACCTATCACCCCTTTCGACACATTTCATGACAATGTATATCCCTAGGACCCCTAGTTGGGAATGCATCGAAAGGGCTCACTAGGAGGCCCTAGAGACATATGTTATCATGAAATGCATCAAAATGATGCATTTTATGACAATATTATATTTAGTAATTATATAATATTGTTATATTTAATATAATAGTAATATATTATTAGATTATATAACAATATTAATCATATATGTTAGTAGATTATAGATTTAATAATAATAATAACCATATATATTATTATATATAATAATTCTATCATATAATATTACTATATATATTTAATAATAATAATCACACATATTACTATAATATAATAATAATTATAATAATATATAATAATAATATTAGTTAATAATAATATAATCAATGTCCACACTTTCCTCAATTAAATTTCTCTCTAAAATAGTTTAAATTTTCCCTCTTAAATTTATTTTCTCTCAAATTTCCCTCCCTCCAAATTTAAGATTGAAAAAAATCTCCCCTCTTAAATTTCCCTCCAAATTGCTGTTGAAAATTCCCACTAGTGATCGGATATCTGATTTCAAATCAGATAACCGATTTGATTTCGAGTATCCGATTAGGCTTGGTATTTACCAAGCTTATTTGGTCAACCCAAAAAACGTGTTCTAGAAGGGTTTCACTGGTACTCAGACTTCAGTTAGCCATCTGACAATGTTATTTTCATCGAAATTGAATGAAATGAAAAGAGTTTTTTTTTATAACACTCTTGAGATTCCATCAGTATAATTGCTATCAAATTCCGAGTTCGATAAGTATTTATTAGTTAATTTTCAATGAAGATGATTGTAAAGTGTTGATTGACATACTAATTGAAAAATAGCTATAATTTTCAAATGGCATAACATTTTTTAAATTTAAAAGTTGTGTCACATTCTATGCTTTGCCTAGTATAAGAAAAATAAAAAAAATTAAATTTGGTAAAATTTTCTATTAGTTAAGGTGGTTAGACACGAGAGTTTTTTTTTCTGAAAAGTTTTAGTAGAAAATTCATATTTAATTATTTATTTGGAATAAAAATACTCAAAAATATGCATCACATCCGGGCATGAGTCTAATTTTTATATCTATAATTATATTAAAAAATTATTATCATTTTATTTTGATTAAGGTGATCAGACATACACCTACTTTTTATTTTCGCCTTGAAATTTTTGTAGTACTGCACTAAAATCTAAATGTTTGACCAATCAATTATTTTTTTCTCCAGATAAGGCCTAGTAGTTTAGAAACTACATTCAATTTCCTACAGATTATTTTCTTATAACTTTTTGATATAAAGTTCATAACCATTTTAAAATTATGTGTCAAGTTGACATAACTCTAATTTGCTAGTTTTTCACTACCACTTAAGGCCATAGTTTGGTTGACCATGATCTCCACATACCTTGCAGTTAACCAATTTAATTTTTTACATAAAAAATATTAAGAATTCTTGGCAAAGGAATAGTCATAAATAAAGTGTTCATACATTTTAGATTCTTTTTCACAAAGTGGACATTTAGATGGTCCTTCATAGCCCATGTTCGTGAACCTATTTGTTGTTAGAATTCTATTTTGAAGAGCAACCCAAAGGAACATACCAGCTTTTGGAAGACATGCTAGATCCCAACATAGATTTAAAGGGGTGACAATCTTATCCCATTGTTGAGCATTTATTATCTTAGCATATCCTTGTTTGACTTTATAATTTTCATCTTTTGATGCTCCCCAAATTAGTTTATCTTTCCTATCTTTATGATTTTCCTGTATACTTTTAAAAAATGATTTAAAATGTAATTTTCATATGATGAAAGTGAAGTTTCATCTAGGGTTTTCAATTTCCACCCTCCATACTGATTATCATTAATTTTAATTTTATAATCATTTACATTCTTACCCCACAGATGTTTATAGATAGATTTACACTATCTAGAGAAGGTAGCCTATCTCATGAATCTTCCCAAAACAAAGCATCATGCCTTAAATTGATATCCCAAGTCAAGGTATTAGCTATTAATAGGTGCCAATCAACATAAAGTTTCAAATTCTTGAACTTTTGATGGGTTCTTAGTTCTGAACAAAGATATAGGATTATTATTGTTTAAATATTTATGATATAAAATTTTTGCCCACTTACTATTATGTTCTTTAAATATTCTATCCAAATAAGATTTGTCCCTAGTGCCTCATTTTGCATACTCAATTTTTTTTTATGCCTAGGCCTCTAAATTCTAAAGGTCTACATATTGTATCTCATTTTGTAAATTATTTTTTCTTCTTATCTCTAGTACCTTGTCAGAAGAAGTTTTTAATTTTAGAGTCTAATTTTCTTCTTACACCTTTGAGTAAAGGAAGACATGACATATGATATGTGGGGATGACCAAAAGTACTTCTTTGATCATATCTACCACTTTAGTTAACCATTTCCCTTTCCAACTTCTCTTTACTTTATCCAATTTTTCTAAAATCACATCCTAGGTTTTACTTTCTCTAATGCCCTTTTCAAGTTGAATATCAAGATATTTGCATGGAAAGGTTCCTTTTCTAAATTCTATTATTCCACAAATTTCTCTCTGTACTTCCTCTTTGGTATTAATAAAGAAAATATTTGATTTATTAGCATTTACTTTTTGACCTGATGCTTCCATATAATTATTTATTATTGTCTTAAAATTGTGGGCTTCTTCCAAAGTGCTTTCTTTTGGTAGAATCATATCATCTACAAATTGTTGATGTGTTATTTTAGGGGCCCCCTTAATTATTGTGATTCTTCTAATTTTATTTTTAGTTTGGGTCTTTATTATAGCTTGACCAAAAGATTTCTACATAAATATGAAGAAAATAGGTGATATAGGACAACCTTGTCTTATTCCTCGAGATATGCTTAAAAACCTTTAGGGGTACCATTTATGAGAATGGATTTTTTTTTATCGATAAATGATCGAAGCCTTTATTTGATATTAAAATAAAAAAAGTTACATTGTTCTCCATTTAAATGGGCACTAGTAGGAAAGAACAAAGAAAGAAAACCTTCAGTCTTGCTCGAGACCAAAGTCCTATATTATACAGACTTAAAAGGGGCATACCCTAGTATGCATGAATCTCTTACGTTCATAATTTTACATAATTAGATGATACGTTTACAAAGATAATTCTATTGTAAAGAAAACTAAATACTAAAATGACAAGATTCCAATTTTTAATCTTCAAAGGTCCTACCAAGCATCTGCATGACAAAATACAACTATCTTCCAATTAGGATTAGTAATCAAAATCAATGCGATAAGAAGAAATATGTTAGGATAAATTCCAATCAACATATTAATAGTCTCTGTGAAACAAAGCTATAGGAGGTAATTCAAATTCACTCCTACTTTGGTATTACCAAACCTCAAAATTAATATTCATAAATTCATAAATTTACTCTAGCTAATGTTGGGTGTTAATCATATGTGTACTAAACATCGACATATTAATAGTATCCTAAGCTATACTAATGAGATATATAAGAAGAATGCTACAAGTATGATCCTTTAAACCTATATTTTATTCTAAATCTAAATATTTAATCTCAATTTATCCTACTCTGTGTATAAAGTCTTCTCCCTCCACTCCTTGATTTGCCAATTTATTTGCATCTGAGTTGCCTTCATGGAAAATGTGTTGAATTTTAACCTCTTAAAATTGATCTATAAGGCTTAGTAAAATTTCTAATTAGAAATTAAAATCTAATTTGGTGTTTATTGCTTTCTGGCTGCATTTAATATAATTAGGGAATCACCTTCAATGATTAATTTTTTAATTTTTATTTTAATACTTAATTTTAAGACTTCTTTTAATGCTTCTAGTTCAACTATGTTATTAGTAATAATGCCCAAAGGTTTATCTAATTTTAACAGCCATTCTCCATTTTCTGATCTTATTATGCATCTCAATCTTGCTTTCCTAGGGTTCCCTCTAGATATTCCATCAAAATTTAATTTCTTCCACCCTATCAGAGGTGCTTCCCATATGTATTTTTTTTTGGCTATGAAATCCTTTTTGGATACACTAAGGGGGGATTGATCAGATGTGTCTAATTTTTCCTCATATTCCCATCCCATTCTAAGAATGTCCCTTCTATTTTAGTTGTATTCCTAAGAAGGCAGTTCATAACTTCCATGATAGCTACCTCAACTTTATTGAGAAATGAGATCTTACTAAGCTCTATATTCTAAAATATTTGTCTATTTTTTCCCTTCCATATTTCCCACATAATGATTGATGGTATTATATTCCAAAGTTTGTCATAAATACTAATCCTATTTTTAATTGGCCATCCCCTTAGAAGACCCTGAATATCCTATGGGAGAGGAGCAGTTCACAACAACTTATTTTTAACCCAATACAAAAAAATCTTTTGCAAAGGGATAGTTACATAGTATATGATCCAATTTTTTAGAATTGACTTTGAATAGAGTGCATCTTGAAGGTCCTTCAAATCCCATTTTAGTAAATTTTTTAGCTATTAGAATCCTATTTTGATTTGCCACCCAAAAGAAGATGCCTGCTTTAGGTAGAGAAGCTGTATCCCAACATAGATCTAGGGGGATATCAATATTACCTCACCTTTGTGAGTTAATTATAAGATTTTAAGCTAGCTTGACTTTGTATATTCCATCTTGAGATGCTCCCCATATAAGTTTATCTTCATGATTGTTATGGATCACCATTCTTTTCTTGAAGATATTCTCAAGGATAGTTTTATGTATTACTAGTATATAAACATCATCCAAATATTTCTAAGCCCAAATCTCTGAATTATCAATGTTTACCAAAGTTTTTGCATATGAAACCTTGGGTCTCCATAGGTTAGTTAATTCAATAATGTTGTTTCTAGATATTCTTGAGTTAATGATCGGAGGCAAACCATCCCAAGAGTCTTCCTAGAATAATGCCTCATCTCCTCTGCCTAAATCCTAGGTTAGATATTTGTTGACCAAAGGCCTACACTTCATCATAAAATTCTAATTTTTTGATCCACCTGGAGGTTTCCTAATTCTAAAGAGAGAGGAGGAATCTAGTCGATTAAGATATTTGCTGCCCATTTTTAAATCTTTTTCCTTGTATTATCACCATACTAGTTTAGCTCCTAAAGCCTCATTTTGCCAACATAGGTTTTTGATGCCCAAATATCCTTGATCCTTTGGTCAACATATCTTATCCCATTTAATCAATGCTTGTTTCTTTCTCTCATCTCTTCCACTCCAGAAGAAACTTCTTAGCTTCCCTTCTATTTTTTTATTGACAGAGCTAGGTAGAGGGAGACAAGATAAATGGTAAACAGGAATAGCAGATAAAATAGATTTAATTTTAGTTACTCTACCTGCCTTAGTCAACCATTTTATTTTCAATGATTTTGTCTATTTTTCAATTCTTTCTAGGATGTTGTCTCATTCTTTTTTGTTCTTGGCTACTTTTTCTAGATATAACCCTAGGTATTTACATAGAAAGTTACTCTTTTTATAGCCCATTTTTTTGCATGTATATTCTTCCATGTCTCTTGAAGTTTTTAAAAAGTAAATTTTTGATTTTTCTACATTCACCTTCTTGATGCTACCATATAATCCATTATAATTTGTTTAAAAGCTATGGTTTCTTCCTTGGTACTAAAGCCTAGAAGAATGGTGTCATTAACAAATTGCTAATGCATAGTATTTGGAACATTTTCTATTATAGTGATGCCCTTTATTAAGCCTTCAGTTTGTGCCTTTTGGATTTCTCTACCAAAGGCTTCTGCCATAATTATAAAAAGAAAAGGTGATAGGGGATCTCCTTGCCAAATACCCCTAGAAGTCTTAAAGAATTGTTTAGGAGTGCCATTAATTAGCAAAGAGAATTTTGGAGTAGATATGAAATTAAAGATTACATTTATCCATTGTTTGGAGAATCCAAACTTTTCTAGGCATTTACATAGAAACCTCTAATCTACTACACAATAATCTTTTTATATATCTAACTTCATAAAACACAATCTTCTTTATTTTTAACAATTGAATGTATGGTTTCCTATATGATGGATATTCCATCAATGATTGATCTTCCTAGTACAAATCCAATTTTCTCCTTTGAGATAATCCTTGGAAGCAATATTTTAATCCTATTTGCTATTGCTTTGGAATAGATTTTATATATTGTATTGCAAAGAGATATGGGATGAAAATCTAAAGGTAACATAGCCACATATTATTTTGGTATTGGTGCCAGGAAGGTATGGTTAATTTTAGTAAGAATTGATCTCCCATTCCTAGCTACCTCAATTGCTTTCCATAATTCTTCTCCTAAAATTTCCCAATACTTTTGAAATAAAAAACCTTGGAAATCATCAGGGCCTGGGGATTTATCAGGGCTATTTTAATATCTTATTTTGTAAAAGGTTTGCTAAGTTTTTCATCGTCCTCCTCTGTTATTACTTTGGGTATATTATTTAGCATTATTTCTTGTTTTCCCAAATTAGATGAATCGTGGTTTTTTAATAGATTCTCATAATATGTTACAAAGATACTTGTTATTTCTACTAGATTATTGATTATACTACCATTATTGTCTTGAATTTGATTAATAGTTTTAATAGGTCTATTATGTATGGTACTATTATGAAAGAATTTTGTATATCTATCTCCTTTTGCAAGCCACGTTCTCTTGATTTTTGTCTCCAAAAGACTTCGTTTGCTTGAATGTCCTCTTGTTTAGCTAGTAGTTCTTTTACTTTAGTGAATTTTTCATTAGCCATACCATTTTTCATGATTTCATGATTTAGTTTTTTTAGATTTGAGAATGGATATTTTTGGTGTCAAAATGCAATTATATATTAACTTAATCCATTGACTAGAGAATCCAAAAGCTTCGAGTGTTTTATATAATTATTTCACATAAAATTTTATTATGTATCAATATATTTATATATGAAAATAATTTTAAAACTTGATAAAAACTAACATAAATATACCAATTTTATAAAATAAAACCCATATTTATTATTGATAAATGAATAAAATAAAATAGATAAATAAAGAGCTATAGTACTTTCAATTAAAATTTTTATAGTTTCTATTATCTATTACATGTTTAATTTTTTATCAACTAAGGTTAATATTAGATTTTCTATAAAGCTTAAATTACATAAATGGTTTTGTTAAAGATACACATATTAGTTTTTCATTCACTTGGTAAGTGGACAAAGATGAGTCTTAATTCCATGGAAGTCCATTTCGTAGAATGAGACTTCTTCAGAAACCAACATCCAATTTTTACGAACTGGGTACCCATTATGGTTTAGATGCTTGATCTGTATTCAAAAATTGGGCATCTAATTTTTGAATATAGATCAGAAACTCATCCCATATTTAAAAAATCAGGCACCTAATATTTCAAATTTTGCCAAAATATGAAACCCATGTTTTCAGATTTTTTTGGTCATTGTTGCTACTGATAGTGACTTTGGAGACGAGAGCTCGATTTGAGCCTGGAAAATGGGAGCCCAATTTGAGTTTTATATTGAACCCTCAGCTGATTTTCACTCTTTTAGGTATTTTAATTTGCTTTATATTATTTTATTTCATCATTTTTAGTTTTTGGCTTTACAATTTGGTCAATTTATTACTTTTTTATTCATGATTAATAGTTTTATATATGTAAAATTCTAAATTTGTATTGTATATATTGTTTTGTATGAATTATTATTCAAATTATATTTAGATTATGTTTTATCTCCTTCCTTTTTTGATATTTATATGTTCGTTTAAATTTTTGTTTTGTAGATGTTCATTTAAATCAGTATTTTAGATGTTTGGATGTATTTAATTTATATCACACATAGTTAAAGTTAAAGTGATGGATGAGTTTAGATGCATTAGATGTTTAAATTGTTTAAACATGTATTTACAATGATGTTTTAGATTTCTTTCAACTAAATAGTAATTGTAAATTATTTTGTTGAGCATATTAAATATTAACCAAACTTTATGTTTAGGATTTGTATAAACCATACTCCTCTATTCCTTTCAGGTATCTCATTATTCTCTTTATATTCATCAAATGATTCTCCCTGGGATTAGTTGAGAATCTTGCAACTATCCCTACAAATAATGCAATGTCAGGTCTACTATGTACTACATATTGTAACTTGCCAATCATAGACTTGTATAGTGTTTGATTCACCTCAGCTAAATCATCACTCTTTGACAACTTGTTTCCTATCACCATAGGTGTACTTACTAATTTGGAATCCTCCAATCCAAAAGTTTTCAATATTTCCTTGACATATTTTGACTAAGTGATGTATATACCGTATTTCATTTGATATTCTTGCTAACCCACAAAGAATTTGATCTCTCCAAACATAGACATTTCAAATTCTTGCTTCATTTCATTTGCAAAAGCCTTACATAAAGCATCTTGACCTCCAAATATGATATCATCAACAAAAATTTTGGATAACAAAATATGTTTTCTTTTCTTTGTCTTTATGTATAGATTGTTGTTATCATTAGTCCTTTCAAATCCAATCTTCACAAGATCCTTATGAAGTCTCTCATACCATACTCTTGGTGCTTGTTTCAAACCATATAGAGCTTTGTGTAATCTACATACCATGTTCTTATTGTTAACATTACAAAAACCTTCTAGTTGTTCTATGTAAACTTCTTCCTCTAATATGCCATTCAAAAATGCAGATTTAACATCCATTTGATAAACTTTGAAATCTTTGTATGCAGAATAAGCAAGTAATGTTCTTACTCCTTACAATCTAACAACAGGGGAAAATGTCTCTCCATAGTCAATTCCTTCTTCTTGTGCATATCCTTTACAAACTAATCTTGCCTTATTCCTTGTTACTTCACCATTTTCATCTAGCTTGTTTTTGAATACCCTCTTTGTTCCAATCACATTTTTGTCTTTTGGTCTAGGAACTAGAGTCCATGTTTTGTTTTTCTCAATTTGTTTAATCTCTTCTTTCATGGCTTTACTCTAGTCCACATATTCTAATGCATCTCACATTGATTTAGGTTCTTTCAAGCTTAATAAACATGCATCATTTCTCAATATATTTCTTGTCATTGGTCTAACATCTTTATCTCCAATAATTTGTGTAGCAGGATGATGTCTTTTGACATATTTGGACAATCTTGGTTCAGCTCTAGTTTCTTCAATCCATCTCTTAGCATCAGAGTCACTGTGTACATCTCTATCAGGTAGTTCAATATCTCTACTAATCTCTGAATCTAAAAGTGTTTCAACTTCATTTTTTTAACTTTACATCTAAATGTAACTGAAAAATTGTAGTGTGTGAATCGACAATTACTGAAACTTGTTGCTGATTTGTAGCATTTTATTCAGTAGGTATACTTTCATAAGAGTATAGAAATGATTTGCATTCTTCTAATTCTTTCATAGGTTCAGCCTCATGAACTTTTGTATGTTCATCAAAGTTTGCATTTTCACTTTCCACAACTTTGTTAGTGTCAGTATTTAAACACTTATAAACTTTACTTCATGTGGAATATCCTAGGAATATAACTTCTTCACTTTTTGCATCTAGTTTACCATTCCTGAAGTCTTTAAAAATATAACACTTGCTTCCAAATACCTTAAAGTACTCTACATTGGGTGAGTATCCATACCATAGTTCAAAAGGTGTTAAATGAGTACCTTTCTTGACTTGTACATGGTTCAAGGTATAGATAGCTATACTTAAAACTTCTCTCTAGTATTTTAAAGCAACATTTTTCTCCATCATGAGTGTTTTAGCATAGTCAATTATAAATCTATTCCTTCTTTTAGTAATTCCTTTTTGTGGAGGGGTTCTAGAGGCAGATGTCTATCTTTTGATTCCTCTGTCATTACATAACATCTCAAACTCATTTGATGTGAACTCTCCTCCTCTTTTAGATCTCAAACACTTTAGACTTTTACCTTTTTCCTTCTCAACTCTTGCTAAGTACTACTTAAACATTTGGAAAGCATCATATTTCTATTTTAGAAAAATAATTGCCATAATTCTAGAATAATCATCAACAAACAATATAATGTACTTATCTCTTTTGTAGCTTTGCACTTCAATTGGTCCACACAAGTTAGTATGAAAAATATCTAGTATAATTCTAGAGGTATGAGTTTTACTCTTAAAACTTGACTTTGTCATTTTTTCTAATTGACATTATTTGCAAATTACATTATCATGCTTCTTCAACTTAGGAAAACCTCTAACTTTTTCTCATGTTACTGATAGTAACCAGGCCATCAAAATTGACATGACATAACCTTTTGTGGCACAACCACACATCATCAAATTTTATAGCTAGACAAGTAACATCCTTTGTATCAAGATAAAATAGATTACTCCTAGTTTGATCACCCTTTCGAATTAGTTTTTCATTTGTGTCATATATCTTAGCAGCCTTGTTTTCAAACTCAACCTATATCCCAAATTATTCATTTGTGACACACTCAAGAGATTATAGTTAAGTCCTTCAACATAGTAAGAATTTTCACATAAAATCTTATCTGTGAGTTTAGTAGAACCTTTTCCTTTTAGCAAACATGGTGTATCATTATCAAATCTTACACTATTTCCATCATAACAATTCAAGATAATGTACTTACTTTTATCTCTAGTCACGTGATGTAAAAACCCACTATCAATTATCCATCTGTAATTCTTGTTCACACAAGTCACAAGTACAGTTGCCTCATCTTCATCAGATTCTTCCTTCATTGCAACATACACCACTTCATCATCATGTTCATCAGATTCATCTTTTGTTTCCTTTTCAATAATGTAGCATGACTTTTTGCTTTTGTCTTTATAGTCCTTGTTATCTTCATCTCTCTTACTTATGTGCTTGTCACCACCTCTATAGTTCTTCTTCTCTATACATTTGGTAGCAATATGATCAACCTCATTGCAATTGGAACAAATGATAGGTAATTTACCTTTGAACTTGCCTTTACCTTTGTGAAATCTTCTTACCAGTAGTGCTTCAAGTTATTCTACATCCTCCTCATCTGTATCACTATCATTGGACACATACTTTATCTTTTTCTTCTTCTCATTAGGTTCCTTCAATAACATGTTAGCTTTGAAATTATATTCAATATTATCAAGTTTGTAATTATCAAAGTTGGATAGCTCATAAGTAGTGAGTCTACCCACTAGACCTTCAAGTGATAGATTATTTCCTGGTATTCATCCTAGTTCTTGAATTGCAAAAAATCTAATAGCATATATAGGTAGTAGTGTTCTCAAGACTTTTCTTGCACAATATCATCATCTATTTTACCATTAGCTCCTCTTATTGCATTGACAAATTCATTTATCCTTGCAACATATTGAGCAATATATTCACTTTCTTCCATTCTTATATCATCAAACTTACCTTTGATACTTTCAACTTTGCTTCTTAGAACATTGGTGTCTCCTCCATAGATGGTAGCTAAGACATCCCACATTTTCTTTGCACTATCAAGACCTTCGATACCATCAAATTCAACATAACTTAGGGTAGAGAAAACCTCTAACATTGTCTGGTTATGTTCTTTCTTCTCTTTTATATCCTCAACTATTGGTGCTCTAGCAAGATCAACATGCTCAGTGGTAATGGTAGATTGTGCATGATCTCCAAGTCCTCCAAGGTGTAGCTTCATCAAAATTTTCCATGTAGGAAATTTTTCTCTATTGAGCTTTGGTACTTCTCTTTTTGACATCTTGATCTTTGTGCTTCTAGTAACTTCAAACTAGTCCTCTTAAGTAGATGGCACTGATACCAATTATTAGAATACTTTTATAAGAACTGGGGTGGGGGGTGAATCAATTATTCAAGGTCTAGATGTATAGATAAAACTTTTCATAGCTTAGTAAACCTGTAAAACATTTATCTTCATGCATGCATTCATGAGATTTTGTAATCATTTAAGACTTTTAGGTTACTGTCAAATCAACTTGTAGAAATGTAAACATGAAACATAATAGATTCATCAACGAACTTGATACAATGATTTATGTGGAAATCCAATTTGGGAAAAACCACTAGTAACATGCTACTCTTTTTCACTCTTCTAAAGTGATGCCCTGTGAAAGATGAACCCTATTAAAGGTTACAATACACACTGCTAAATATGACCCAATTAAAGGATTTCAATCACCCTATTGGGAGTGAGCTTTGTTAAAGTAATTTAGACCATTCACTTCAAACATCACCTAATAAAAGGATTTGTAAATGACTATTAGGTCAACCTTAATCTAAAGGATTTACCCTAGACTGATACAATTATTAGAGAGTAACAGTAAGGTTTGATATGATAACAACTTACAACTCCATTTATAGATTATAGATTTCTATTTTAGTCTTCCATTCTACTTGGCCTTCACACATTTCAGCTTTGATGGCTTGTTCACCCTTCAAGCATTCATACCCTTAAGCCTTCTTGCTTAACATGCCAATGCAGACTCTTCTCTTAGGTCACTAGATGAAGCAAAACCCTTGACTCCTTGTATTCCTTAGGTTCTCACACATAACAACCTTTTCTTTTGACTAGCCATTCATATAAATAGGAAATTAATATCTTTTTGCCACTCATTCTCCATCATCCAATTTAGGGTTAGGATGGATTAGGTAAGATAAAATGAATCTACCCCTTATTTCATATCTCTTCTTGAAAATTCTCCATGAATTCTCTTTGAATTCACCTAAAAATGATTTACCTTAAATTCCGTGCCACTAAATAATCAATCTTATATTCCACCTGGTTCACAGATTCCAAGAAAACAAACTTGCCATCTGAAATCCATCAAATTCAAAATCTTTTAAATAATGCACCCACTCAACACTATCTAGCTTCCGATGCTTGGCACATACTGCATTGCTTAGCATCCTCTATAAAATCACTCGGCACGAACTAAATTTTACTGGTGCTTGGCATTAACTAAACTTTACTCAGCATCCACTATTTTTCTCGGCATACACTAAAATAAAATTTTACTCGGCTCCAACTAATTTTCTTGTCGGCTTGCACTGACTTTTCTTGATACCTACTATCCACTTGGTTAATCTTGGCAGAAAAGCTTTATGTAACTTATTCTTCTAAACTTTCTTAGTGTAACCAACCTTTGTAACCTTAAGTAGATTATCAATGCATCATGTTATCACTATCTTAACTAATTCTTATACTCTACATAATCATAACTCAACCTTTCCTCTAGGTGCTATTGTTACATCTTTTGATCAAATCCTTGTCATCAATAAAATAAGTGATTGTACTCAAATCATATAAGTATTTCTCTTACTAGAAAATGGAAGGTTTGACATCAGTGAAATAACAATGATTGAAGCATTTTAATCATACTTGCATCAATCTGTTCTCATCAATCTCCCTTTTTAATAGTCTTCTTCAATCTAGTTTCAACAACTATTAGGTGTGAGATCCACTCCCCCTCACCTACTTTTCTTTGTAGATAGAATGTAAGGCATTGTATACTCTATATAAAACTTAGATTATAACATAGATAGCTCTAGAGCATGGAGGTAAAACATGCATGCCTTCTATCTTGATGACCTGTCTTATAGATAGGTCCATCAACTGAAAATAACTAAAGAATATTTATAAAGATTTTTGTAAAATCAAAGATAGGTGATGAGATAAGTGAGAAGAAGCCTCATATATCTATTAGATGGTGCACACACCTTTGCATGTAAGAGAACTTTTAGGAGTGGTGTTGGATGATATTTGACCATCCACCACAAGCTAAGCATGAGGTGCCCATGTACTTTCTTCAAAAATTATGGATAGAGTTTGAATTAGGTTTGAAACCCAATTATTTTGATATAAAACTATTTTATGGGGTCAGTGGAGGGATGCCTCAAGATAGGCCTAGAAAAATCTTAGTGATAGTAGAAGGAATCACTGGTAATGTCCTCAACCTCTTATTCCTCTTCCTACACTAGTTGTTCTAGTGTCTCTCCATCATCAAGCAATATCATATGCTCTTACTTCATTGAGTCCCCTTTCAGATAATCTAGTAGACTAGTGGATGTAGGTGAGAGATCTTAGGGCCAAGTCCACTAAATGTGTCATCTATGATGATCAATTATACAAAAGAGGAATTGATGGTACATTCCTAAGATGTGTAGATAAGCCTCAATAGGAGAGACTACTCAAAGCATTTCATGATGAAGCTTGTGGTGCGCATTATTATTCCATAGTCACAACACATGAAATATTGAGGAAATTTAATTATTGGCTAGGTATGTTTAAGGATGCCTATAGATGGGTAGACCAATGTGGAAAATGCAAATTATTTGTTTGTAAAACTCAATTGGATGCCTTTCCTCTAAGACTAGTAGTCCTAGAGGGCCCCTTTAAAAAATGGAGAATTGATTTTATTGGCCCAATCAACCCCCCTTCATCTGTAGGACACTTGTACATCATTATTACTATAGACTACTTTACTAAGTGGGTGGAATCTAAGCCAACCAAAAGAACCATCTCTCAAGTTGTTTGTGAATTTATTAAAGATAACATCTTCATAAGACTTGGTGTCCTATTGAAGTTGGTTATGGACAATGCTACATACTTTTCCTCAGTAGAAATTGTTGAATTTTGCTATGATAAAAATATCCACCTCAGTCATTCCTCAGATTATTTTCCTCAGGGAAATGGTCAGGCTAAATCAAGCAATAAAATATTGGTTAATATAATGAGAAAGCTTGTCTTAGACAACGAGGAGGACTAGTGCAAGAAGCTATATGAAGCTCTTTGGGAAGATTGAGTAACACAGAAGAAGGCCATTAGTATCTCCCCATTTGAGCTAGTGTATGGAGTTGATGTCATTCTTCCCCTTCCCATGGAGTTATCAAACTACAAGTTACAAGAAATAATTGAAGATCCCATATTTTAGACTACTCTAGAAAAGAATACTATGTATGTAACCAAGCTGGAAGAGGAGAGTGAAAAGTTGGTTCATCATATAATAGAACATTAGAAGTGAGTAAAGAGTGCCTTTGATAAAAGAGCTATGCCAAGAATATTTGTTGCTAACAAACTTTGACAAGTACCATCCTAAAGGATAAGGTGTGGCAGCATCTCTAGGTGCATCTAAAGGTTGATTCATGATTGGAGGAGTAGAAGAACAAGGGTCTAAAAAAGTGGAACTCTAATAGTATCAATCCAAAATCCAAATCTGTTATCACATGGAGAAACAAAGTTTTATCAATCTAAGTGCTCCCCTTGTAGAAGGGAATGTCTTCAAATTCATTTTTGAAGCAACATTGGAAAGAAGAAATGAATAACCAACAAAATCAGTAATATACTTATATCTTCAGAAAACATACACCTCATTGGTAATTTCTATTTGAAAGAAAAGTATGTAGCTTCTATCTTGGAAGATATAAAATAGGAAAATCTTAACTTTGAATGTGAAGGCATTCCTTGGAAATGCCACAATGTTATTTTTGATGGAGTAGTTCATGAAGTGCAAACCCGATTAAAGAAGACAAGTGTCCAAGCCCATAAGGAAGAAATTTTATTTCACAGCTTCTCCAAAGAATGAGCTAAAATACAAAGGAAATGCTAGTGTGGAAAAGAAAGTGATAGGGTACCCAAGGTGCCAAAGGAGTATTGGTTGTGCTACAATCTTGAATCATAGGATACCCTTGTTTTGGATTTCGAAGTAAAGAGGGTAGTTTCCATTAAGCCGAAATCAACTTATTTGGTAAGTGACTAATCTTGCTATTATAGAGAGGTTTAAGTGAATCATATGTTCATTAGATTTATGAATCCCTAGGTGGGTGAAAATAAAATGTTTTAAAGAGTCATTAACCTATCTCATTCATTATAAATCCAACCATTATGGCCATTATTTGTGAGTTATTTCATTCATGTGGTGCCAATGTTCAAATTTCTGAGTCTATATGGCCAAATTTTCCCTAGATGAAGTTCTTCATGTTGTAACAATTATTTTATTAAAGAAATTTTTCTCCTTTGTGAATATATAAGTTAATGGAAATTAAAGAAGTAGAGTATGATCATCTAATCATATTGGAGAGTAAGCTAAAGAACTTTTCTAACACTTTATTTAAATTTTATGACCTAGGCAACTCACACAGAAGACTCAATACTTAGCCTAGTCATTCAATTACACAGAAATTGAAGGAGAGTGGATTGGTTGAGGCTATTAGGTTCCCCATGGTCATGAAAATGAAAAAACTAGTAAAAGAATGTATCAAGAGATATAACCTAGAGACAAAGAAAATATTGCTACCAAATCAATCAATTCTGCTCTCTATAAATAAAGAATTGATGCAGTCTGCATTCAACATCCCAGTAAAAGTAGAATATTGCAACATTGAATTTTCCACCTTTGCATCAATGTTTAATGAGAAGAAGAATCTAAGGAAAGATGACATGTAAAGAATTTGGTTTCAGATACCTATTTCAAAAGAGAGTAAGATGTGAAGGAATCTTTTTGGAACCAATTTAAAGAGAGAAGCTGTCGATATCTTGGCAATGTTGCTAAGATTAAAACGAAGGAAAGAGATCTTATATTTCATTGAGCATCACTTCTACTTAGTCCATGCCATTTGTGCTAAGTGATTGTTGACTAAATGGGCTCAGATTATATGTGAAGAGCTTGCCTCTTGGCTAAATTTAGCTAAGGAATTTAGGCAATTCTATATGTCATCATATTTGATACATGCCTTAGTCAGCATCATCTCTAGCCTAGTCTTCCCAGTATTCAAGATTATGATGACAAACCTATATTATATGAATTCAACCCTCACCCACAACTATAGAGGAGCTTCAAAGAATATGTAAAGGTCAATGATGCCTTCACAATGAGGCTATGTTGAGAATTACAAGGGTGCCCTAACTGAAGATTTTCACCAAAGGCTATATCATTAGTAGGATAATTCGGATGTTGCTTCATCCAATTTTAATATTTCTCCTACTTGAAAATTGGTGCATTTTGATGGTTTCCCAAAGAGGTTCCCCAAGTATCCCACAGACAAGGTTGTTATTGTTGAGCTGTGTAAGAAAATACAAGAGGTGAACACCTTGTGTTCCAATGCGAAGAAGATAGTTGGGATTCCTTTTTCAATAGTGGTAGGACATTACTCTTATGCCTCTAGATCTGATGCCTCAAATCTAGTCAAAGCCTTTAAGAGAAGAATTAAATTGATTGATTATGAGCTAATAAGACCCCAATATGACCTAGTAAACTTCATAAAAGATCATTTGAAGCTAGGGTACACTCACAAGCATGTCTTAGACATTGAAGACTATTGGGATAGGTGTTATGATGAATTCAAAAGTAGAGAGAGGTATTGGTCTAGGTTAATAATAGATGAGATTAAATTGTATAATGATACTATTTATGTTATGGATCTTGTAGATGATAGCTCCAATATGCATCCCTTGACCTATGAGTAGATCAAGAACACCCCCATAGTGTCAACTCCACTTAAAGGTCCTATTATTGACACAATGGAAGTCCAAATGCATGGAATCATCAAACGATAGACAAGTGGGTGGAGTGGACCAAAACAAGAAGGAAAAGAATTGGAACTACAATTTCTACTAGTGGAGTAGCTTCTGGGATAGCCTAATCAATTGTTGCTATGTCTACAACTACTACTACATCAACATTAGCTGGACTAACACAATCTATTGATGGAGGAGGAGACTAACCTCCTAAAAAGAATGATCAAATCACTCCAACTGATGGGGGAGGGTCTCTACTAGACACAAGAAAAGTAGGGGAGAAAGAGAAAGACAAGGAAAAAGAAAAAGAAAAGGAGAAATCAGTGGCTAAGTGCTCTTCCCCTGTACTTGTCATCAACCTTGATGGTAAAAATAATCCTTTGGATGGTAAAAAACAAGATGTATCTCAGAATGGTGATAGTCTAGCCATATTTTTTACTAAGGCTACTTCTTCCCATGCTACCAACCAACGACAAAAGACCCTCTAGTTGCAAGGAAGTTGTTTGATCCTATAACTCTACAATCTGCACTCAATGTCCTTTCAACAGATTCTTGGTTGGAAGAGAATATTGATATGAAAAAGAGAAGATTTAAGGAGGCTGCTCCATCTAAGGACCTCATTGTGCAAAGAACTTTAGCTCAGCCAACATCAAAGAAGGAAAAAAAGCAAAAGACTATAGCAACATTGGCCACAAATTCCTCTACTAGTCATATGCTAGTAGAAATTATAAAACCTCAAAAGGAGGGAAAATTTAATGAGATAACTATTGATGATTTTAAGATTAGAATAATTGACATAGACATTCCAATGCATGAGTCTATGGTCAACATTTGGAAATCAACCAATGAGAAGATTGAGGATAAACTCAAAGAATTGACATCAAAAAAATAGGTAATTAAAACCTCAAATAAGGAATTGATGAACTACATCAAAGATGCACTTGGAAGAAATTCTACAAGCTCATTGAACTCAAGTATAGATGAGAATAATAATTTTCTACTTAAGATACAATAGGAGAGGCAGTTTGGTCAAACTGGTCATGCCTGGATTGATGACATTAAAGCTCAAGGCCCCCCCTTTGACTAAGAACCTTGGAAATCTATTGCTAGAAATTGACAAATTGAGAGAAGCAATGTCGATTCATCAGATTGCGATGCACAAAACATTAGAGAGCTCGATAGAACAATTAGCCTAATTGCAAGAGGTAATTGATATGAAAATAATGTTACTAAGACCCATGAGATACTCAAAATAGGCCAATAACCATTGCTTCATTAGAAGCAACCATTGGAATTCAAATTTGAGAGATCAGTCAAATTTGAGCAAGAGTTGCAAGATGCATATGATTTAGTGAAGAAGGTAATGGGAAAGATATTTGAACAATTAAAGGTTCTACAAACTGAATCATATGTCACCAATATTGGGTAGTTGGTAGATATTGAATGAATAAAAACCATGTTTCTAGAATTCATTGATGAGGCTACTAATCCATCAAACATTCAGGTGGAAAATAATTTGAAATTGTCAATAGTGGATTCCATTTTGAATTGTGCAACAAACAAGCTCCAATTAAAGATGTCCAAAGTTGATTGAAATGCATGATTACTAGATGATTAGAGCTAACAACATTCTCATCCATGGTGCCCATGAGCTAAAGAGTGTAATGAATACAATGAAAGAATATAGAGCTAAGGCTATAACTCCAAATAAAAAATAATGCTCTAACAAAAGATTACATTCTTCTTATAAAAGTATAACAAGTGTCACCGCTTCTTTTTTTCACACTTATGATGTTGTAGCCATATTTAAAATTCTCTTACTACATTAAAGTTTTGTAATCGATGACTAATGATTTAATCCTATTATTAGGATCATTCAATGATGCATTGTTTAGTAAGCATGAAATGTAATTGGTTAGTTCTAAAGTGGCCTATAAATGTAACTTTTTGAGAAGTAAATAAGATTGAAAATATTAAGATTTAGGAAAACCCCTGTAGCTAGGGATATTGCATGTGACTTTGTGTCCATATTTCAATTCTATCATTCATGTTAGTATAGTTTTAGTTTTTTTATGGTGGTGAGAATGAAATGTGTTGTTAAAAAAACTAGGGGATTGTAAATGAAATGAGTTTTGTTTCCTCCTTATCAGTGGGTGTAAACTTTATTTCAATTTATAGTATTATCTAATTCCTTCTACTCTATGCAAGTTAGTTAATGTGCATCTCAATGGATGTATGGGAATTTTAGGATTTGTTAATATAGGCTACTTAGTAAGAATAAAATTGTTATTGTGAAACCTTGGTAACTTAGGCAATTACGACATTTCCAAGTTGACTATGCTTTTTCTTTTTATGCAGTATGCATTATCAATAGCCTTGCATTGTTGTATCTTTCATTCAATAGATTAAATAAGATGAATTTAGGTATTAAAGGAACTTAAGGTGACTCAAATACATTCATAGCTATGGATCTTTGTGAGCCATCATCAGAGATTCACCTAGATTGTTTCAAAGTTTTAGACAATCTAGTTATACCTCTTCTTCTCTCTACTTAAGAGCATACCTCTTAGTCCTATTGATGTAGTAAAAGTAGTATTCACTACAAATATTTGCATCCAATGGAGCTATACCTTTCAATTTAGGGGTCCTTTCTATCATACCTACACTAACCCATTATGCTACTAACAACTTTGTCCATTACCATATTGGGCATTTTAAGAGTCAAGGCATAAACCAAATCAAAGAAGAGAAACTGTTAACCAACAAGCATGTAACATTTTCTTCCAAAAACTTTAAAATAATTTACATTAAGAGAATTTCCATATCATAATTCAAAAGGTGTAGCATTTGTACCTTTCTTGATTTGTACTATGTTTAAAGTATAAACTATTGTACTTACAACTTCTCTCCAATATTTTTCTGATACATTCTTTCACATCATCAATGTTTTTGTATAATTCATGATTGATCTATTTCTCCTTTCAACTAATCCATTTTGAGGAGGGGTCCTAGGTGATGAAATTTATCTTTTGATTCCTCTATCATTGTAGAATATGTTAAATTAATTGGAAATGAATTCACCACCTCTATCAAATCCCAAGCACTTCAAACACTTTCATGTCTCCTTTTCAACTCTAGCCAAATACCACTTAAATAACTGAGAAAAAATCAAATTTTTCTTTAAGAAATATCACAGTAATCATTCTAGTGTAGTCATCAACAAATATAATAAAATATTTGTTTCCACAATAGCTTTGAACACCAATGGGTCCACATAAGTCAATATGGACCAATTTCAAAATATTGTCAGATGAATATGTCTTTCTCTTGAAACTAGACTTTGTCATTTTTCCCAATCAACATTGTTTGCACATGGTATTATCTAGTTTCTTTAGTTTTGGAAAACCTCTTACTCTTTTCATTTTTTTAATGCTAACCAAATTGTCAAAATTTACATGACATAACCTCTTGTACCATAACTAAATATCTTTATATTGTGAAAATAAACATGTCTCGTCATATAAATCTAAATAGAACAATTTACCTCTTGTTTGATCACCAATTTCAATCTTTTCACCATCAACATCAAATACCTTGGTCTTTCTATTATGGAATTGAACTCTATAACCTAATTTGTTCAATTGTGAAACACTCAATAGACTATAGTTAAGTCCTTCAACCCAATTCACATTGTCACATTTGATCTTATCAATCAGTTGTTTTGATCCTTTACCTTTCATAAGATACAGTACATCATTACCAAATTTAACACAACTACCCTTGTATGGTCCAATGTTCTAAAATTTACTTCTATAACCAGGCATGTGATTTGAGCAACCACTATCAATTATCCATCTATCACTTTTATTCACATAAGATATTAAAGAAGTTTTCTAATCTTCATCAGAATCTTCTTTCATAGTAGCATAAAAAACTTCTTCTTCATTATTACTTTTAGATTTAGTATTAGTTTCTTCCTTAGTAATATAATAAGATTTCTTACCATTATCTTTGTTGTCCTTATTTCTCTTATTGTCTCATTCATCTCTTCTCCCGTTGTACTTGTTTTCCTTTCTCTCATCCATGTCTTCTTTGTCAGAGAATATTGTAGTAATATGACCAACTTTTTTACATGAAAATAATATTATAGGAAGCTTATGTTTGTATTTTCCTTTTCCTCTTAAAATTCTTCTAGCCATCAATGCTTCAAGTTCATCATGTTCATCATCAAAAGTATCACTGTCACTTTTCACATGTTTTTCTTTTCCTTTATTTCTAAGTTCACCAATTACAGTTCAAAAGAAGATTTAATAGTAGTAGGAGTGTAATTATCAAAATTAGGCATATCAAAAGTAGTGAGCCTTCCAATCAAACCTTCCAAAGTTAGGGTATTACCTAGAGTACATCTTAGTTCTTGTATTGCAAAATCCCTAATAGCATAAATAGGAAGTAGAGTTCTCCATACCTTTCTTATTATTGTTTCATCCTCAATCTTTCCATTGACACCTCTAATAACATTGACAACCTCTTTGGTTCTTGCATAGTAATGAACTATGTTCTCACCTTCTATCATTCTCATTTCATCAAATTTACCTCTTAAGCTTTTTGATTTGGCTCTCATGACATTGTCGTCTCCTCCATATATAATCTTTATTTTAACCCACATTTCCTTTACATTCTTGCAATATTTTATGTCATCAAACTCAACATAGCTTAGGGATGAGGTAATCTCCAACATCTCCTAATTGCATTCTTGCTTCTCCTTTAGTTGTTGAGTAGTTAGAGTGACTATTGTTATCTCCACACATGCATTGTCAACAAAGTCTAGCACAATATAACCAATGCTAGCTATGTACAGCCTCATCAGTCTTTGCCATTATGGAATATTCTCTCTGTTCAACTTTGACACCTCCTTTTTTTACATCATGATCTTTATCTTTGAGTACCTTCAAAATTTCCTATACAAGCGCTAATTCTTTGATACCAATTGCTAAAATGTTTAGAATAACTAAGAGGGGAGGGGGGTGAGTTAGTTATCCAAGGCCCAAATGTAACAATTGAATAAAGGAACATTTAAACAACTTCAGATCTTAACATTCAATAGATCGATCTCTATAATCAACTTTTAGTAACATCAACTAACTATCCACTATCCTCAATATAATAGCCTTGCAGAATGTAAAAATTAATAGTAAATCATCACATATAACATCCACACAAATTTGACATCAGAATTTAACATGGAAACCCAATTTAGGAAAAACCACTTGTAACATGTCATCAAATTTTTAGTCTTCTAAAGTAAGCTATATTAGGAGACAACCCTATTAAAGGTTACAAAATACACTATTAAAGGTGACCTTGTCAAAGGATTCAATCACCCTACTAGGAGTGGCCTTGTTAGAGGACTTTAGAACATTCTATTAGAATGCCACCTTGATCAAATGATTTACATATGATTGTTAGATCAACCTTGATTAAAGGATTTCAAATACTATTTACAATGGTTAGAAAATATTAATAGAATTTTATCTCTCAAGTACAAGTCATTTGCAAATTTAGATCTCAATTTGGCTCCCAAGTTGCTTCATTGTTTGGTCCTCACTATCATCTCAGTGTCTGATTCTCTTGGCAAACCTTCAAACAATCACACTTCTCCTATTCTTCAAAGTTAATTTGAATAAAATGAATCTTTTCATTGAAATTATAAAAACTTGTAATCAGTTAATCTATTTGCAAAAATATATAAATAAATATGATAAATAAATCAATACATAAAATCTATAATTTAAATAGAATTATTACTTTGGAAAGCATGGTTGTAGACTTTGTTGATCTTAGATTGGTTTTGATATTTGAGTGTCAACACACTTAAGTTATTTACTAAGTTCATGCTGAACTAGTAATGCATGTCAAGTATGATATATAAATACAAGATTGTGCCAAGTTGCAATGAGTGCCAAGTTGCAATAGTGCCAAGTTGTAATGAGTTCCAAGTCACTCATGTGTCGAGGCACTAAAGTGCCAAGTAGATATACCATGTTGAGTGATTCAAGTACCAAGTAAATAGTAGATGCTAAGTACTTCAAGTGGTGAGTCAGAAACATAATTATAGTATGTGTTGAGCATCAGTAACTTCAAGTGTCAAGCAACATAGATTGGACATATTTGTTTCTGATTGCATAAAAAACTATGTAAACCATTTTTTCAGCTGACATAAGGATAGAATACAATCTTTTGAAGATAAAGATGAATCTGTATGTAGATTCCCTATGTAATTAGATGTAGCCAATTAGAAAAAGAGAAGGATTAAGTGACAAAAAGGATAAATCTCAGTTGTAGATTCATACCTAACCCTAAGTCTTCTAGTCTTCTTAAGGAGGATAAAACCCTAAAATTCATAATTAGCGTGTAAGGAATTGAAGGAGAATAGTGAAGTTTGCATGTGAGAATAGAGCATTCATGGAGACTTAGAAGTTGTAGAGAGCGAATTGCATCTAATTTGTTTGAGAACAAGAAAGAGGAATACAATAATTGTTACATTAGATCAGAGAACATCAAGAAGGACACTATATATATTTGATCTTTAATTAGGAAACTAGAGCCAATCACAAGATCTATGTTGAAACATCCTAACGAGTGATTTTCGTTAAATCTCCTAGGCAGAGTAGTCTTAACAAAATTTTGTAAATCCTTTAACATGTTGACATTCCAAGTGGATGTTCTAAATTCCTTTATCTAGGTACACTTCCAACAAAGTGTTGAAATCCTCTAACAAGGTGGGACTTAACAGTCCTTGTAAGCCTTTAGCAGGGCATGCCTTTCACAAGGTATATCATATTTCATGGTCAAACCATTGTAACCTTAATTGGCTACACTTTATTACTACAGTAGTGAAGAATTGTGGGTGGCATCCCCACCCTAATTTTACCTTCACTTTGGAGGGTTTCTAGGTAATCATATCAGGTGTCAAATGTGTGATTTCTTATATGTTTACATGATTTAGATGTATGTGCTTTACATGTTATTTTAGTTTATCTATTGAATGCATGAGATGGATGAGTGGAGAAAAAGTTTTATGGGTTCATGTTTTGACTTTTGATTCACCCCACTCCCCCCTTAGAAGTTTACCTTTCCTACTTGTAATTCCAACAACTGGTATCAGAGCTAAATTCTTCAAAGAAGAAGCTTTGCAACTTAGAGGAAAGATCTTGAAATGGAAGTCTACAAGTTGGGAAAGACCATTGGAAAATAGAAGATTGAGATACATCTCATACTACATCAACTAAATGAAGCCAGAGATGCTTTGAAGAGTTCCTTGAAAAGAAGGAAAGAGATTGCTATTGCAGAAAATGACACTCAATACAAAGAGATTGACACCACAAAGATATTTGTAGATGGTAACTCTAATGAATTTGATGCAACAATTGTAGATTCAATGAAGAAAAACATAGCACAAGATGAAGAGATCACAAATCTTAAGTTGGAGCAAGAATCACAAGCTATATTGTTGTGTGAGGTGACTAAACAAAAGAAGAAAGCTATAGAAGACAAGGCCATGATTGAAGAAGACAAAATAATTTTGGCAAATAGATTGGAAGAAAAGTCAACAGAGCTATCCAAGATCTAAAACATGCAATTGGATACCTTAAGCCAAATGATGAATGCTCATCATGAGTTGAATGTCAAGGACATTGAGATAACTACATTGAAGTTACATAATGATCAACTATAGAACAACCTAAAAAGAGGAAAGGAATTTTCTAAAAGTTTCAACAAGCCAAATGAAGCCATCAAGTACTTTGACAAACTACTGAAGCTCCTAAATTGAGTAGAGATACATAAGGATTGGGCTGCACAAGCACTGAAGAAGGAGAATCACCCAAAGCTGCTAAGGAAAGGAACAATAAAGGTAAGAAATCCAAACCAACTTGTCATCATTGTGGTAAGAAAGGAAATGCCTCTAATATGTGTAGGAGCAAGAATACAAATTAGAATGCTAAGCCTAAGAACATGACTCATTGTCACAAGTGTAACAAACAAGGTCATTAGGCACTTGAATGCAGAACCAGAACCATGCATGCATCAAAATTTGAAGAATATTGCTAGAACTATCAAAAGTATGGACATAGAG
This sequence comes from Cupressus sempervirens, assembly GCA_028749045.1. Classification (NCBI taxonomy): domain Eukaryota; kingdom Viridiplantae; phylum Streptophyta; class Pinopsida; order Cupressales; family Cupressaceae; genus Cupressus; species Cupressus sempervirens. Next base: position 815,557,824 of record CM053786.1, read on the forward strand.
AATTTGAATGCAGATCCAAGTCCACATGGTCATCAAGTAGGCCAAAAATGGGAAGAAGCTATGTAAACTCTTGTGATTGGGATTACAATACAAGATATAATTGTCACTATTGTCAAGAATATGGACATGTACCTGAGAAGTACATTAGGACTCACTTTAGTGGTAATTACAAAAGATGGTTGAGTCAAACCACATGTTTTAGCTATCACAAGATTGGTCACATCAGTAAGCCTTGTCCAACTAGGTCCAAGGCACCAAGTTGTGAATTTGATAAAGGTAAAGCCAAGGCAGATGTTGAACACATCAAGAATGAGATGAACAAGACATGGAAGAAGAAAGATGCTGGGAGTATATCAAATGGAGAAGGGATCACTTCACCCAGTAGGTAAAGTGGTCACACCTCATCAAACTAAGCAAACAAAAGGTATGTGGGACTAATATTTAAAGTGCTCTATCATACATCATTTCCTAAAGGAGTTAGTACTGAAAAGAATACATTAGCATGAATAAAGATGCAAGAAGTTGTGGACAATTCAAGGTTAAATCTTCAAGTTTTCATGTTGTTGCTAAGCATGAAAAGTATTGTGTATGCCAAGTGAAATACTATTTAATACCAAGTTGCTAGTCAAAGACAATTAGAGTGAAGCCTATTGTAGCTATCGAGTGAGGGAAGTCTCTATAGATATGAATGGGAAAAAAATTGTGTTGATGCTGAGTTTATAGCTATACAAGTACCAAGCATTAAATGTAAAGTTTTGCAGGATATAAGGTCAATTTTCACCTATTTATTCTCATTACAAATTCAAGTGAGAGAAAGAAGAGAAAAGAGGTGATTCACAATCTATTTTGAAGCATCTACAAAAATCCTAGCAATGATCAAGCACCAATTCATCAAAATTTTGAGGTATTCTTCATAAGCTGAGTTACACAGTTTAAAATTTTTTAAGCCCTAGTTTCAAAAAAATGGCTTCCAATTCAAAGAATGTGAAGGAGAAAGAAGTTTTTGATGTCTAACTAGTTAGCAATGAGGTCAAACAACCAAATTTTAAAGCCATCCCAGATATAGCCATAAAAATAACCCGTCAGACATATTATCAATGATTCCACCTAAGCTCATAATGGTCCAAGACATGAGAAAATGTTACAACTATAAAGTAGGATGTATAGGTAATATGGAACTAATAAAATCTTATGATAAGTTGTGTGAAAATGACATTTTGAAGGAGGAATTTTAGATTTTAGAGAGAAAGGGTTTGACCCATGCCCTAGACTTTCCCACGGTGTTCAAGACTGAATGGATAAAGATATTGTTAAGTAGGATACATGATGGATGTCTATGGTTGGAAGGAGAACCAATCAAGATTTCAAAGAGAATTGTTCATAGGGTGACTGTTCATCCAACCCTAGATTGGCCAAAGACCCTATGAAGTGACCCAAAAGAGGCAATTGAGAAAAACACAGGTGCAAAATGGAATAAGCACAAAATGACAATAGATACCATAACTAACCCACTACTTGATTTTTCTATTAGGGTTATTTCTCACAAATTTTATTAGTCAAGTAGGTTAAATAGTGTACCATGTATTGTAGTTGATGTTGGTTATAAAATTGTCAAGAAAGATCATACTTATGATCTTGTAGAACTTCAATTATAACAGATAAATGAAAACCTAGTTGCCATTAGGAAGATAAAAGGTGAAAAATGTAAATTTGGATCAATATTTGTGTGCATATATTTCTATGTATAGAATGAATTCCCATCCTTTGGAAAAAAAGGTTGGAAGACAAATAGATCAGTGGCTGTACAAATCAATGAATATATTGAGTAGATGGGTGAAAACTTTGAAACAATTATGACAAGCTATTTTGAAGACTTTAAGAAGTATATTAAGTAGAGGTTGAGGATACCTATCTCCTTAGTTGAATGATAATACAATGACATATGTTTTCTTGTAGATATTGATTACACATACATATAGGCAGCGATACCTACGGTAATATGGTTAAGACCCCTAGCCTATGAAATCAATGTTGATGAAGCCTCCATTTCCATCATTGCACTCCTAGCAGAGGAGATTGATAAAAGTGCCAAGATATTTGGTAATTATAATGTTATGAAATCCAAAGTTGAAATAGAGTTGAAGAGAGCCTCCACATTAAAGAAGAAAGACAAATTGGTGAAGAAGAAGAAGAGGATGAAGAGGATGAAGAGGAAGAATAGGAACAAGCCCAAGAGCCTCTTGCTTTGACCCAAGGAATGGGTGAGGACATTGAAGAAGAAGGTGCCAAGGAAGGTGAGAAAGCACCATAATAGGCAGAACCAAAGAAAATAAAGGCCAAAGTACAACCTATGGGAAAAACAAAGGCAAAAAGGATTGCCAAGCCAAGCCAAGGAAAGCCTACAACACCAACAACCAGGGAACACATAAGGGCCACTATACAAAAGGCCAAAGAGAAATCCAAAGAAGGAGCAGAGAAAAATAAGCAAAGGAGAAAATATATTGCACAACTAGAGACTGATGATGAAAGAACAAAATTTGAAGATACAAGCCAATTTAGAGTGGTAAGTCATCCACCAAAATCTAATCCTAAAAATATCTATGAGAATGTTAAGAATTATGAAAATTTGATAGATTTTAAAAATATTTATTTTGAAAAACTTAGTAGAGAAGAACAAAATTTGATTGAGGAATCAATTTATGTAATGATGTCTCAATTCAAGAACACTCCACTCGAATTAGATAATACAATGCCTAAAGATTTGTATACTATTGTTGAAAATAAGTAGCATTATTGTTGAAACTTGGAGAAACAAATTAGAGAGTCCACACTAGCCCAAGTGATGCCAGAATTGACAAAAGGACAAATTGTCAAAGAAAATAAGCAATATGGTGGAAGATTTGCACCAAAATACAAGGCATTTAGCATCCTTTAGAACAATATTGAAGATGTTGTCAAGAAATCCACCCAAATGTGGAAATTGATCTATGGATTGACAACTATCAAAGAAGGAGAGGAAGATCCATTTGAGGGAAGAAATAATGATGATGGCAACAATGATAAGGAGGAAGAAGATACAAGAAAGGATAGTACTATGGAGGAGACACAACAATAAAAAAATAACATGGCTATAGCTGAAGAGTAGTAAGAAGAATAGTGTGTGCAAGACACACAAATGCCTAGCATGAGCCCTCCACATGACACAAGCATACCTGTAGGAACTATAATTGTTAAGGATGTTCTTGATAATTTAGCTTAGAACATCAATCCTTTACCTGAAGAAGATCTCAAGAAGATTCTTGACCAATCCACACTACAAGCTAGATTGTGTGAAAATCCAATATTGGTCAGTGTTAATGAACTTTAGAAGGTAGTAGCTGGCATTATAAGGGATAAGGTGAACACACAAGAACCACTTTCTACCATCCCTTCAGCTACTAGTACTTAACCTTTGGTACAAACATCAATAGACACATTCACAAAGGTTGACACAACTGATAAAGTTGATTTGTTTGAACAATAATAGACTACAAGAGAAGAGGAAAATGAAACCACAATAGAGCAAATAGGATAGAAAGACACATCTATACCTACAACACAAACACAAGGTGCAATTTCAATTATTATAATTAATCATAAAAGATCTAAAGAAAGTAAGGACATACCAAAGGAGAAGCAACAAGAGGCCACTCAAGCATTGGTAACATTACCAACATCTGGCACTCCTACAAAAGTCCTTTTGAAGCCAAGCATTGAAGTTGTACCATTGTAGATCTTAGCACCAAGCTCAACTTCCTCCAAGTTTTCTAAGGTAATTCACTATGGAGATGTAACTCTAGATGGAGAAATAGTGATACCTAAACATGATTATGCTACCATAACATTAGAACCAAATAGGTATAATGCAACAGGCCTTGGAAAAGAAGAAAAATTAGGAAATACTTAGAAAGAAGTATAGATAGAGCCAAGCATTACAAGAAATCAATGACATCTTCTTAGATGCATTTAACTTGCCAATACTTGAAGAATCAAAGCCACTATTGGAATATTTATTAGAAACTGTGGAACAAGTGAACAATGAAGACTAGGACACTAATGCCAAACTTTGGAATGGTTTGAAAGGAAATTTCAAGGGAAAGTAAATGAAAAGATATCTAGTGACATAGCACTGACGCAAGTTTAATTGGCTACAAAAATTGAGAAAGTGAAGAAGGTACTTGAGAGCATTTTCTCATTGTACACCAAACTATGTGATTCCACACTCTTCACTCAAGAAACGAGCCATAGAATTTTGTGTCTAGAGAGAAATTTAAAAAGCATCAAGTATGCAATTACCTCAAAACCCAGCTCAAAGTGAGAAGCATTTTCATTCATTGCTTCAATCACAAAGTCAATTAGCGATGTTAACAATAGAAGATGCTAATATAAGAGCCAAGTTGATTAATATCCAAGCCTCCCTTACCCCTCATATGGAGATACTCCATAAAGAACTAGGATATGCAAAAATTTTGTTGAAGAAAGATCCTAATCTTTCTATATTAGATGGACTAGTTCACCTTACACCCAAGCTAGCAATCCAAATAAAGTCACTGGATGTTGCATGTGATAATTGGATGCTACTTTGAAAATAATTATGGAGTTCTACAAATTATTTTTGGATAGATACACCATCAGTGTATAGACCCTTCGACATAAGTGTCAAAAAGGGGGAGATAAATAACCAAGGGGGAGATAAAAGAAAAGAAAAAGGGGAGATACAAGTGAATAAAAAGGGGGAGCATACAGGAATTGAAATAGATCAAGATAGAAGAGGATAATTAAAGGGGGAGCTAAATTAGTTTTTGACCCCAGTGATATACATTTTGAAGAATACAGATACAAAGATAGATACAGAGCAAAGTGCATATGAGATGACAAAGCATCAATTGAAAATACATTAAAATCAAAGATTATTAGCAAGAGACAAATCTACTCAGAATGGAGAACATATTTTTGATATAGATTAGGCACATTAACTCAAGGGGGGTTATAAATTTTGAGGTATACAGTCTATTACAAAATTTTGAAAATTTTGAAGTTTTGTATATAAGCCAAGTTGTGAATATGTTATACTCGAGAAGGTTAGATTGAATATGTATAGTTAAGTGTTTTTGAAACTCATGTCAAAGGGGAAGATTATTGATCTCAGATTGGTTTTGACAATTGAGTGTCAACACACTTAAGTCATTTACTAAGTTCATGCCAAACTAGTAATGCATGCTGAGTATGATATGTAAATACAAGATTGTGTTGAGTTGAAATGAGTGTCGAGTCAATCATGTGCCGAGTCACTCAAGTGCCAAGTAGATAGACCATGTTGAGTGATTCAAGTGCTGAGTCAAAAAAAAATTACAGTATGTGCCAAGCATTAGTAACTTCAAGTGTCGAGCAATATAGATTGGACATATTTTTTTGTGATTGCACAAACAACTATCTAAACCATTTTCAGCTGACATAAGGATACAGTATGATCTTTTAAAGATATGGATGAATCTGTATCCAAATTCCCTATGCAATTACATGCAGCCAAGCAAAAAAAGGGAAGGATTAAGCGGCAAAAAGGATAAATCTCAGTCATAGATTCATACCTAACCCAAAGTCTTCTAGTCTTCTTAAGGAGAATGAAAACCTAAACTTCATAATGAGCATGTAAGGAATTGAAGGAAAATAGTGAAGTTTGCATGTGAGAATAGAGAATTCATGGAGACTTAGAAGTTATAGAGAGTGAACTATAGAATTAGTTTGAGTAGAACAAGAATAGAGGAATAGAACAATTGTTATATCAAATCAGAAAGGATCAAGAAGGAAACTGTACATATTTGATCTTTAATCAGGCAACCAAAGCTAATCATAATATCTATGCTAAAACATCCTAACAAGTGATTTTAGTTAAATCTTCTAGGCAGAGTAGTCCTAACAAACTTTTGTAAATCCTTTAATAGGGTGACATTCCAAGTGGATGTTCTGAAGTCCTTTAGCTAGACATAGTTCTAATAGGGTGTTGAAATCCTCTAACAAGGTGGGACTTAATAGTCCTTGCAAGCCTTTAACAGGGTAGGCCTTTCAAAGGGAAGACCATGTTTCATGGTCAAATAATTGTAACCTTAATTGGCCACACTTTATTGTTATAGTAGTGAAGAATTGTGGGTGTCATCCCACCCCAGTTTTAACTTCTCTTTGGAGGGTTTTTGGGTAGTCATATTAGGTGTCAAATGTGTGATTTCTTATATGTTTACATGATTTAGATGTATGTGCTTTACATGTTATTTTAGTTTATCTATTGAATGCATGAGATGGATGAGTGGAGAAAAAGTTTTATGGGTTCATGTTTTGACTTCTGATTCACCCCCCGCCCCCCAAAAGTTTACCTTTCCTACTTGTAATTCCAATAGAATTTTCTAGGCCATATTCTAGAATGGATGTGGCTATCCTCCCTATTGGTGTTTGAAAATGCTAGAGGGTTTTCAATTATCCCACTAAGAAAGTGACACATCTAGGGGCAGCTAACTCCCATTTTCAACATGCCATTTCTGACAACAGGCCAACTATAAGGCTACACTCCTTCTACACTTTAGGCTCTATGAAACCTAGGTGGGTATACCTATAGATTCTTTATATGGTACCAGTTATCAAAGCATACATTGAATCTAATGTAGAGCATATTTTACCCTTATTTCTCCTAATAAGTCATGAAATAACATCAATCTATAGTAGCTAAATGTAGATCTATGAATCTCACAAGCTGAGTGAGGGTTAAAATTTTAGATCATTCAACATGAAAGGGAAAGAACATTTGATTAATACTGTCGAATTTATCAAAACCTCAAATATGTAGCAGTAAGACCTAATGATCTTGTAGCTGATTAGTGCCTAATCCATTGGGCAAATCCATGAATCAAATGCATACATATGGATATCTAATACTTATACATATATTTAGATATTTGATCTATCTATTTAACTTGTAAATAGACATCTGTGCTCAATCTAAACCTCATTCTTACATGATATCCCCATGAACAAACTTGCAACCCTATTATTTCCCTGAAGCATTTACATAACTACTTGAGTTATAGGCAACAATGAAATAACATATAGCCTTAAGGGACTGTAACTACAACCTAGGCTCTTTGTTCAAAGATCGTAAAACATTGAAGCTTAGTAAGAAAGGAGACAAGATTCAAGATGAAACTGATGAAATCCTGTTGTTCTTTGTATTAATTTCTTTGAAACAATACAACCATATGCATGAAATGAAAACAAAAAGAAACCTAACATATCAGAACTTGCTATATTAACCATCCTATTGCTGTTCACATAAGAGAAATTTAATGAAGAATATGTGGTATCACAACAAGACACTGGAACCCTACTGGTGTTACCCAGAGAAAACTGCCTACCAATTGGTTTCTAAGTAACAAAAACTGGAACCTCTACAATGGAAGAAACATAGAAAGATATAGAAAAAGGTGATTTTCTAGATTAAATCCACAATCGACATTTGTCCACTTGAAATTCCCTCTTTTGCAACTAAAACGACTCTCTCTAACCTCTCTCTTCCATCTGATCTGATTTGATTTCATCATTACCTGTAATTGATTTGTAAATATCCTTTTCTGAATGATGCAAACCTTTTGCTTGCCAAAAATTTGAACTGCATCATAAAATGCTGAAGGAATCAAAATTTAACTGATTTGAATGTAACCCAATTCAATCCCAACTACATTTTTATCATGTTTTACTGATATTTAGGTTATTTCCATGTTATGAAACAGTTTTGAATTTCATTTCCTGAATGTGGCTACGAGTTTGAAATCTGGAAGAAAACCTCTTGTAACATGAACACACTACTTCCTGTGCAAAAATTAACTCCGAAATTGAAAAGTTTGTCTTCTCCCAATTTCGACGATATATAATATCACCTATTTTGCCTTCCAAAAACCCTCTGAAAATCATTTTGAAAATGACTGCTCTGTTAGAAAATTCAGGTTTGTACTTTGAGAGATTTAAAAATTCAAAAATTTAATTCAATTCTAAAGATCAAACTTTAAAATAAAATCCTTTTGAATTAAAAATTTTTGAACGTGGAAATCACTTTTTGAAAAATAATTTAAAAACATTATTTTTTATATTCAAAATTTTTTCCCTCATCTCTGGGCCCACTAGACACCACCTTGACTGCCACATGGCAATGCTCGATTGACCTACCTATGCCACATCACCTGCTTATGAAGCACGCCTCGTCACACCTAGCCCAAGCCCTACTGGCATGTGACACTTGCTTGCTTCCCCACATTTCTTATCTTCCACACAACTTATTATTGTGGGGAAGTAGGCACCTCACGATCTTGCCACGTGGCGTCATCTCTTTGCATCACCTCTGAATCTACCATCTATGCTACATCATCATGCCTGTAGGAACTATTGCCACGTGGTAGCTTCTCACATTCCCGCATTCTTTATCTTCCCTACATTTTTATTTTGCAAAATTACGGGCGTCGTTGATCTCTGCCACATGGTGTCATCTCGTGTGTTTGCTCATCAACTCGCCACATCAGCACAATTACTTCTTTGTTCAAAATTATGCTTTGTCATGCTGATGTCACCTTCACTTGGTTGGGTTGGGGGGTCCCACACACTTGTGAGATTCCTAAAGCTCTTTGTATTAAGACGTTACCAAGGCTATGTGCAATGGTATTTACGATACAAAATAGGCTTCCACACAAGGCATATGGGATTAAAGGTTTCACTTTTGACCATGCCTATAAAATAATTGGCATGGATTGCAACCTTCTTTGACTGAGGTTAATCTATGATATAGCTTCCTTTTAACTAGCGTATTCACTCCCTGCCAATGCGTGGACTCGTTTGTTTATTGCGCCTTTTAAAAGGAAAATTCTATCTTTTTTATGGGCATGGACTGCTTTTTATTACTTGCAAATTTCTTCTTGTATGCTAGGCATTACCTCTACCAAATGGCACTTCCAACTGCGCTGTCTTCCTTTAGTCTGTGCTGACTCCTGTGCAAACCTATGTGAGTTCTTCTTGCCTTTTCTTGGCAGCTTTCCTCATTGAAGAGGCATGAGTCTACTTTGTTTTAATATGGGTTGCCCTCAAACACTTGGCATGATTTAATCTCATGCCTTTTCTTTGTTAAATCGACCCTCTTCTTACTCATGGTCTTTCCTATCTATATGGAGACATCTCTCTTTATAGCATAAGGCCTCTACCTTGATGTGTTTTGATCTATGTGCTGAGGCCTCTTTATATTGTCAAGCATAGGAGACTTATGGTTTACATATGTAGAAATGGCTAAATTTTCATCTTTGTGTCTATGGTATTCTAAACTAAACTTCAAGCTCTCATCTTTCCTACTGAGCACTAGTCTAGGCATTCCATGTTGCTATGACTCAAAAATTCTCTCTGAGCTATCAACTGACTCTTTGCCAAAGTTCACAAGTAAATTTTGATCACTCCATTCATTTACTTTCCTTTGCTCTATATTTGGATTCACATTTGTATCTATAAATTTCCCACACTTCTCTTTAGAACAATTTGAAGAATCATTAATTGTTTTGGGGTCACTAACTATCAGTGATTTCTTATTTACATTTCTAGTAGTCACCACCATCTCTTCTTCCAACGAAATTTTTGAAATAATATCCTCCTTAAAAGGTGAATCAAATCACTATCAGACATGCCTCTTCATTAGACCATTTTAATAAAAGAAATTCATTATAACCCATTTAGTTCCTTTGAAGATTCCACAATGCCTTATCACTTTGACGAGATTAGTCGGGCCCCAAAGTGGGTCCAACTAAAAAAAAATTTCGTTTCTCAAATAGTTTAATCCTCAAATCGATCCACTAACCTTCTCAGACTAATAGGATTCCAACTTGAGCACTAATTGATCCTTAAACTCATTTTCCATTAATCTACAAACTATCAAATTGGTGCCAGAAGGTCTATTGACTACCTTTGAAAACTGACCCAAACCTCTGACTAAGCTCTAAAAATCAGCACACTGACTCTTCGTACCACATTCTTACACCGTGTCAAATCTCGTCTCATGAAAAATTTGGGGTCAAAAGACATTGACCATAAAAGTCGCCCCTTCATAATTACCTACACAAAAACATGTCAGAATACCATAAATTGGGTTTGGATTTGGCTTGGAAAATTGGGCAAATGGACACTTGGGAAGACAAAACTCGGGACATTAAATCTCTGTCATGAGAACATTATGAATCTATGATTTGGGCTCATGATTAATATCTGGGGGCATTTGGCGAAGGTTTGAAGTAGACTACTTGGAATTTGCAGATTAAAAGCACTGACAAAAAACATTTTTTACGAATGGAATGATCCTAGAAAAGTGTGAAGACAGATTTGTTAGGACTTGAAAACTTTACACACTTGTAGTATTTTCAGAGGACAACACAGGGGTATAATCCATTTGACTTGACCAATCACTGATCTCAAGATATAACATCATGAATAGGGGTACTGACAAATCTATAAATGCTGACACTAGTAAAAAGATGGAAATTACATTTGGAATCGTGTTTGAAAACTGATCAAACGGATTCGTCAAGACTTAAAAATTGAAACATAAAAAGTCTCTGACATCTATAATGCAACGCAAAAGGAATTTCAACATTTTGGTCCACTAGGTCAAAAGTTATAGCTTGTCAAAGAAGGCTTCCCAAAATTATGTGCAATATGCATCAGCATGAAAACATTAAATGACGAACTTTGAGGGATTCAAAACCTAGCCAAACGGACTTGAAACGACTCAAAATCTGAAACATAGGCTTTTAAGTATGGACACTAGACAATTTCAAAGTAGCAGGTCATGACACAATTCTGGGTTAAAGAGATTCAAATGCAAACAGGGCTTCTTCTCACTATTTGACACTTAGGGCAAAAATGCAGATTAGACATTGGCTCAAAATAGGACTTCCCCAAACAGCTCAGAATATCAATTTATCATTACAGAATATGTGAATAGGCTAAATGAAGGGTGTTAGAAACATTAAACACCATTTATGCATTAACTCAACAACGGGGTACATAGGCTTCACAAAGCATTTATAGGCCTGATTTTCTCAAAAATTTTGAAACGTGACTAAAATGAAGCATGCAATTTTTAGTCCTAACACTCCCTATAAACTGTACAGTTGACCAATTTTTTAAAAATAAAAAACATCATGATTTTTTTTGAAAATTTCAGCATTTGATCTTCATGACCTACATAGTTTGTAGTCAAAAACAACAAAAATAATGGAAAAAAAAACTAAATTTTTGTGAATATATATATATATATATATATATATATATATATATATATATATATATATATATATATATATATATATATATATGACTTTGTTTTGTCTTTAGTGCATTTGTTTGGAGATTAGCCCATCCCATTAAGGATGTGGCTATCCTCCTTACAAATTGTATAGTTGACCAATTTTCAAAAAATTGAAAACATCATGAATTTTTCTGAAAGTTTCAGCATTTGATCTTCATGATCTATATTGTTTGTAGTCAAAAACAACAAAAAAAGATGGAAAAAAATAACTTTGTTATTGTGAATTTGGAAAAAAAGATTTGACTTTTTTTTGTCTTTAGTGCATTTTTTTGGAGATTAGATTTCTCTTTTAATAAAAATACGTGTTCAATTATGAGGACTATTCTTGTATTGTGTTATTTAAAAATTATGTATATAATATTTTTTTTGATGAGAATTAATTGTATTATTTTTTGATTGCACTACATTCTATTTATAATTGTTTATATATTTTAATGAATTTCTCTTTTAGTATTGATTTACAGTGATGAGGAGATACCTGACACTGACAATAATGTATCTGAAAGATAATTTTGAAGCCTTTACAATCTTCTTTGCAAAAAGATTTAAAATGTGTAATTCTCAATAGTATAATTTTTGTCAATCTATTTATTATTTATGATTTGTATCCTCCATGTTGTAATTTTTGTCAATCCTAATAATTTTTTTAGTTAAAAAAATAATGTATTTTGTATGAAAGATAAGTCTAAAGCCTTTACAACCTTCTTTGTAAAAATATTTAAAATGTGTAATATTCAATGGTATAACTTTTTGTCAATCTATTTATTCTTTATGATTTGTATCCTCCATGTTATAATTTTTGTCAATCCTAACAATTTTTTTATTATCAAAAAAAAGTATTTTGTATAAAACTTAACTAGAACCCATAGTAGGCAAGAGTTTACAACACAACAGTAAATTGTGAGCCTCTTATCTGAGAGGTCTTGGGTTTGACTCTCCGCAAACTTAATAAATAATAATCATTAATCACAACAATTAATTATAATGAATCTTGGCTTTGGCCTCTTACTGATCAAAAGGAAAAAAAAAACTAGAAGCCATATCTAAAAAGATAGATGAAAGGAAACAATGAAGTTTTTTTTCCACATAAGAATTATACAAAATAACAAAATTTGACAATGTTGGAGAGGTGGCATGTGTTAATTCTTTTGGTTGTGATCTTTTGCACATTGATGACTGTTGTTATCTAGCCTCCATATAATTTTATTCAATGGTGAATAAGCCTAACTATGCTTAAGAATCTATGTAGTCCTCTATATTGTAGTTACATTACGTTAAAGAGTGCATGATAATGTATAGAAAAATAAATAATCAAAAACTAGTAAACTTAGCTGCCATTGTGATGAGTTTGAAATATAACAAGATTGATTAATTTAATAAAATAAAATAAATAGTAGAACTATGGAAATTATTGCCTTATTTCAATAAGAATATTAATGGTGAGACATTAGTTGAGGATTGTATACATCTTCCTTTCTATTTACCATGGCTTTTGGTACACACATGCTCATTCTGACACTTACAACTACTTGTTTTTCCTTGTGTAGAATTTCTTCTACATTACAAGGTCATTCTTTGCCTTGAGTTGCTACCATTTCTATAGATGAGCCAAGATCTCAACTAGGTAATATAGATTAGGTAGCTTGCTATATAAACTATGTAGATTTATTGATGTCATAAAGATTAAGTATACATCCTATTTGTAGTCTTTGAGACCCAATTTCTATATTTGAATGAATTAGGTGTGTGATAGAAGACATTTTCTCTTATTCAAGGCACTACTTTGCTAATAGTAAGAAAATTCTCTATTCTCCTATTTTAACATATATTAAATATCCTTTTATATTTATCTTTATTACAATAATTTTTATATTTTATTTAAAAAATATTTATGTTAAACCATTTATATAAAAATAAAAATTAAGATGATAATTTTTAAATATAATTTAATGAAAAACTATTGAAGTTAAATAAGAGTCTTGGGAGAGCTTGAGTCCCTAGCTTGTGCAAGGGTTAGAAGGTGAAAGAATGCAAGTATGGTGTTATATAACATTAAGTAGCTATAAGACAAGACATATGAAAATAAGATTTAGAATAATTGTGGGGGGTGGGGCGGGGCGGGAGGGGTGGTGGGTTAAATCAATTACTCAAGATCAAACATATAAAGGATTCAACAAATGCTTGACACTAGGATTTTACATGGAAATCTAATTTGGGAAAAACCACCAACAACATGTCACCGCTTTTTCACTCTTTTGAAGTGAGCTATGTTAGGAGCCAATCCTATTAAAGGTATACAATACACTTTATTAAATGTGACCTAGTTAGAGGATTTAATCACCTTGTTAGGAGTGGTCTTATCAAAGGACTTTGATCATTCCATTTAGAATGTCACCTTGTTAAAGGATTTACATAGACTGTCAAGTCTTTCAAATGACTATTAGGTTAACCTTTGATAAAATGATTTCAATACAAACTATTTACAATGATTAGAAAGAAAACAATAGGTTTTGATTTGTAAGTTTAGATCACTGTTTAGTCTATGTGTTGATTCATTGATAAGTTTGTCATTGTCATCTATATTCTTGATTGACTTGGCGACCCTTCAAGAAATCAATCTTCTCCTTCCAAAAAAATTGAGGTCATCTACTTAGATTCACTTATCAAAATCAACAAAATCTATGTAAGTGATATCCTTATGCTTCACATTCACTCACACAGACTTGTGCATCTCTGATCCACCTTTCTCTATATGCCCCTCTTCACCTCTATCTTGTTCAACTCTATACCTCTTTAAATAGGCAATTCTTGCTTTACCATTTTCCATGATCATTGTAGATCTTAGGGTTTATGATTAGGTTCAACATGATTCATTATATATATCCATCTTCTTGATCATCATCTAGAAACTTCTTTGGAATCTATCCATTAGGTCATTGCCTAATCCTCACCTTGAATTTAATGTTCCAACTCATCAATCTTTTCTCTTCAAGATGGTTTACATCTCTCAAGAAACCAACTGAGTTGGCTAGGATTTCAAAATTTCCTCAAATTCATCTTTAACACTATTACTCGACAATCACTAAATTCTGACACTCAGTCATTGTAAAACCTCTTGCTTAGTCAATACTAGATTTTATTGACACTTATTGTGGCTCAGTCGACACTAGCATCACTGAACATTCCTTGAAATTTTACTCCATTTCTTGGATTACCTTAACTTTTCTTGAAATAAACAATCACTTTTCTTTATCAATGTCTATCTAATAAAATGTCCATTGTAGCTTTCTTTTCATAACTCAACCTTTCCTCTAGGTGCTATTGTTATGAGCAATCTCTCAAATCCTCTTCATCAATAATATATATGACATTTAGATTAGGGAACAATATGTCTTATCAATAGATTTGACATCAATGGAAAAACAAAAATTGTTCCAATTGTAAGTTTCCAACAATTTCTCTCTTTGGCATTGATGGTAACATCTCAATATTAGCAATAACTTAATATAGTATATCCAACTTTGTTACCATACAATCCAAAAAATTTCACTATCATAAGTGATCAATATCCTTTGTTTCATTTTGATTCTCTTTACTAATTTTCTCCCTCCAAAATAATAGATCTCCCTCTTGGATACAATCTCTTGTTCATATTCTTCATTTTTGACTTTTATATATCTCCCTCTTTGTATATTTCTCCTTCTGTTTATATTCTCCCTCTTTGATAAAAATGCCAAAGACACTTAGTTTTTCTATCTTTAATCTATTCATACATCGTAATTATGTAGATTTTTCATGTTTGGCTCATTTTTGTTATCTATCTATGACTAATCTATTATGTTGTAATTGACTATCTACCTTAGGCATTTCTCAAAGTAGTGCAGTTTTGCATCAATGTGTAAGATATTCTGATTAACACATTTGATGCAATGCACCTTGTCTCCTTAAGTAGCTTTGTTTAGGGGAATCACCCTTAATTCACCTCTAAGATATTCATTATAATCTTTAGGTAAGGTTTTAGTGAATATGTCAATTTTTTTTCTTTGGTGTGCACATATTCTAACTTCACTTCTTTGTCTTGAACTAGTTCCCTCAAGTAGTGATACTTGATAGCAATGTTCTTTGTCTTAGTGTGTATCACTAGATTCTTTGAAATTAAAATAGTACCTATATTATCACAATAGATAACTACTGGATATTTAATTTTTTCTTTCATACCTTTTAGTAATTTTTTTATCAACATGATATTTGAACAATTCAATACAATTGCCATAGACTTGACTTCAATTGTTGATTGGGAAATACAATTTTACTTTTTTCTTGTCCATGACACCAACCTCTTTCCTAGAAAGAATGCACCTCCACTAGTGTTTTTTGTGTTATTAATATTTCCTTCCCAATCCAAGTCAGTGAATGCCTTCAATTCAAATCTATCATTTCTCTTGTAATACAATCCATAGTCTTCTATACCTTTCAGATATCTCATTATCCTTTTCACTACCATCATGTGATTCTCTTTAGGATTGGCTGAAAATATAGAAACTATCCCAAATGCTAATGCAATATCAAGTTTATTGTAAACAACATGTTACAAATTTCCAACCATGGATCTATATAATGCCTGGTTCACATCAACAAAATAATCATTCTTAGATAGTTTATGTCCTATAGACATAGGTGTGCTTACTGGCCTTGAATATTTCATACTAAAAGTCTTTAGTATATCCTTGATGTATTTGGATTGTGTAATGAAAGTTCCAAATTTCATTTGATGTACTTGTAATCCAATTTTTATTTTTTTTCACCAAACACATACATTTCAAGTTCCTTCTTCATTTGATTAGCAAATGACTTGCATAATGCTTCTCTTCCTCCAAATATAATGTCATCAACAAATATTTATGATAGCAGTACTTTATTGATCTTATCATTCTTCAAATATAGATTACTATTATCATTTGTCCTTTCCAAACCAATCTTTATCAAATAATTATGTAGTCTTTCATAGCATTCTCTTGGAGCTTGTTTCAATCCATAAAGGGTTTAGTTTAGTTTACATACCATATTCTTCTTATCTGGATCTAAAAATCCTTCAGGTTGTTCAATGTACTCTTCTTCCTCAAGTATACCATTCAAAAATGTACATTTGACATCCATTTAATACACCTTGAAATTCATGTAGGTTGAACATGCAAGAAGAATTCTGACTACTTCAAGTCTTTCCACAAGAGAAAAAGTTTCTTCATATTCAATTTCTTCTTCTTGAGCACATCATTTACATACTAGTCTTTCCTTATTTCTTGTTACTTCACCATTTTTATTGAGTTTGTTTCTAAATACCTATTTTGTTCCAATAAGATTTTTATATTTACATCTTGGCACTAAAGTCCAAGTATTGTTCTTCTCAATCTAGTCAAGTTCCTCATTCATTGCCTGAATCCAATCTTCAATTTCTAAAGCATCTCTTACTGATTTGGGCTCAAATTTACAAAGTAAACATGTATCATCTTTGAGTCTTTTCCTTTTCATAACACTTGATTCAACATCACCAATGATTTTTTTTAGCTTTGTGGATGTCTTCTTACAAACTTTTCTAGCATAGGGGGGTTCCTTCTTTATCCTTCTATAGGTTCATCTTGAAAAATAATCACAAGCTCATCTTCTCTTTCTTGTTTAGGTTTTTCTTTATTTTTGTATGCTTGGAATTTTCTATCTGATGGTTAACATTTCCTGTCTATGACTCAACATCATCAGTCTATTGCTTGACCCTCACTATCTATTACTTGACAATTTGTATTTGCACTTCATCATTTCCCATCTATTGGGAAATTGTAGCTTTATTTACTTGTTCATTTGGAGTATTGGGAGAACCATCATCCACATAAATGAATGTATTGTAATCTTTAGGTTCTTCTTTACATGTTATGTCACTTGTTTCTATAGACTCATCAACTTCCACATTTGCACTTTCCACAACTTTGTTAGTGTTAGAGTTCAAACACTTGTAAGCTTTACTCTTGGCAGAATATCCTAAGAATATATCTTCATCACTCTTTGCATCAAGTTTTATGTTCCTATTATTCTTAAGTATAGCATTTTCTTCAAAACATTTTGAAATATTTAATATTAGGAGCATATCCATACCATAGTTCAAAAGGTGTAGCATTTGTACCTTTCTTGAATAATACTATATTAAGTGTATAGACAACAATACTGACAACTTCTCTCTAATAACTCTTTGGTACATTCTTCTCCATCACCAATGTTCTTTCACAGTCCATTATTGATCTATTTCTCCTTTCAAATATCCCATTTTGAGGAGGGGTCCTTGGTGCTGACAACTATGTTTTAATTCCTCTATCATTGCAGAATGTATTGAACTCATGTGAAATGAATTCACTACCTCTATCAGAAATCAAGCACTTTAGACTCTTCCTTATTTATTGTTCAACTTTGGCTATATGCCACTTAAATAACTTAAAAGCATTAGATTTATCTTTGAAGAACATTAGAGTCATCAGCCTAGAGTAATCATCAACAAATAAAATAAAGGACTTGTCTCCACAATAGCTTTGAACATCAAAAGGCC
This sequence comes from Cupressus sempervirens, assembly GCA_028749045.1. Classification (NCBI taxonomy): domain Eukaryota; kingdom Viridiplantae; phylum Streptophyta; class Pinopsida; order Cupressales; family Cupressaceae; genus Cupressus; species Cupressus sempervirens. The sequence continues at coordinate 815,575,829 of CM053786.1, forward strand.
CAGATAGGTTAGTATGAATCAATTCCAAAATATCACTAGAAGTATATGTTTATCTCTTAAAACTAGACTTGGTCATTTTTCCCAATTGACATTTTTTACACATAGTATTGTCACGCTTCTTTTGTTTAGGAAATCCTCTCACTTTCTTCATCTTACTAATATTCTCCAAATTTTCAAAATTCACATGACATAACCTCTTGTGCCATAACCAAACATCTTCTTGTTGTGAAAACAAACATGTCTCATTAGATAAATCTAGATAGAACAAGTTAACTCTTGTCTCATCACTACTTCTAATCTGATTACCATCAACATCATATATCTTGACACTTGTAATTTTAATTTTAAGATGATTGCAATTTATTGATGCAACTATATGAATTCCTATTTAAACCAAGTGTTTGAAAAGAAATTACAAGATAGAGAAATGAGAGATTAAAGCAAATAACTGAAAGGAAAAATCCTACTAGACATAAGCCAAAGTAACAACATGTCTAGAAATTAAATTATCAAAAGGATCTTAGTAGGAAATCAATAAAATTTGGAGAAACACTTCCTCAACTCCAGTGATGCAATCATCAATGAGAACTTCAAGAATAGCTGAAATATGTTTAACATTTCATCAAATCATGAGGCCACAAAAAGTGCGCTCACATGAGAAAAAACTCTATGCAAGAACAAAGATGATCCTTTCTCCAATTTATTATAAAACAAGAATTTGTTAAAACAAGAAAAATACAAGAACTAAAAGATCAAATAGTCATAAAAACACAATAAAACCATTGGCTCCATTATTATCCATGGTCATGCATTCATAAAAATAACACACTCTGGCAAGAATAACTACACTAAGAATGATAGCACCAATAGCATATATTATCACATCAAAATAATGGCTTGGAGTATAGATTACATCCATATATTTAAAATAAATCATCTCCTCCTTTTGTGTTAAGAGTGAGAGCTCTTTAAATGCAAACTTATGCTAAAAATTAATAAAACATATCTAATTATATACAAACTGACTCTCTAATTGGTGCTAAGTAGGTCTTCACCCTTGTTTATATCCATTAATGGGTGCATTAGCCTTTACATGACATAACAGAATAAGAATATAAGAAGATAGAAGCTGTGAGAAGATCTAGAAGTCTTTGGGAGCTCTAAAAACTTAAGCTCGGCCTTCTTTAGGCATTTCTAGGAGTTGAACTATCACCAATGTTGGCTTTTGATTTAAAAAAGTTTGAATAACCAAGTATGCATGGTAAGAATGCATCTATGGGCAGCTATCTCCAATAATGGACACAATTTACCAAGAACCTAAGCCAACTATAAGGCTATACTCCTACACTTTAGGCTCTACAAAATCTAGGTGGGTGAACCTCTTTAAATCTAACTATGTGACTAGTGCAATAACCATATTTAGGATCTAGAATAGAAGATGAAACCCTTAAATCCTCTATACTTAAGCAAGAAATCACAAGCATGAAATAGCCAAGAACATGACTCATGAGACTGGTAAGCTAAGTGCAAGTTAAACTTTGAATAACTTTCAACATGAAGGGAAAATAATTTAATATATTGATATCAACAAGACCCAGGTATGAGAAAAAAAATTTGATGATCCTATCTCTAACCAATGCCTTATCTATTAGAAAATTAAATAAATTAAAACTGTACATCTCATTGAAATCTTTGACATAATTCCTATATCGAGATCCCTGATCTATTTTTCACCTTGTGAACAGACATCTGCATCAAAATGAATCTCATACTTAGACTATCCTTTCATGAAATTTGAAAACCTTGTGACGAACATCAAGAAATTACATGGTTCTTTGTTCCACCAGCAAGATATTTCAATCACATACATTCCTAAATGAAATACAACCCAATTGATGCTCTTTGATCACAAACTAGAAAAGATTATAGATCCACAAACAAGCGACATGATTCAAACTAGATTTAAATCCCTTTGTTGCTCTTTATTTGTTTTCCTTGAAACCAAATACATAAAAGATGTACATAAATGACTCACAAATCACCTAATAGACAAGAACTATCTAGATAAAACATAAATTTTTGTTCAATACAAGAGAGAATGTTGGTTATGTGGCTTCCACAGCCTAAGCAGAGCTCCAGGAACTAAAAATTGAAAACCAACCAACAACCTCTTTTTAGAGAAGAAGAAAGAATATGTATGAAGAAGGAAATTCTTGGATTGAATTTGCAATTGACATGTGTCCCTTCAGAATTCCTTCCTAAGAAGATGAAAAAGCCTCTCTCTACCTTCTCTCTATAACTACATGTCAAATACTGATCATTCTGGTTCTTAAAGGCATAAAGAATCTCAAATATTTGGTAGAAAAGATAACTAATTTCTAGTGCTAAAGTGAATCCATGGTAAAAGTGAAAAACCAGTTACAAATAACCTCAAAAAGCCAATATAACCTTTTTCAGATTGTTTCTTAATACCCAAGATTCAACAAGCTCTTAGAACTACCCTCTAACCAATTCTGATACTCTATGATCAAATCTACCTATTCTGCTACCAATGCCTTGAAAATCACAAATTGGCCTATAGACTGAACTGGTGAAGAATTGTACAAAAAATGACCTCAAAAATAGAAAATTCAGCTCGTTTTGGTTCTGGTGGTATATTAGAGTGCACATTTTTGTAAAAATTACTCCACTTATGGCCATTTGAAAATCGGACCTCTGCTCCATGACTTCTCATTAAAAATTCAAAAATTATATCCTTTTAAATATCTTCAACTATATTAAAAGTTTCTAGACTTTATTTAAAAATCTGATCTGCATGTTGAGGGAAAACCAATAAAATAATAATAAAACTTTTTCCTTTTGATAATTCCCTTTACTTTTCATCCAGGTCAAACTTGTTGACCAGCCTGATGACACGTGTCATAATGTGATCGGTTCTTGTCACTACCATGTCATCACACCACCTCATCATGACATGTCAACATCACCATGTCACTACGCTATCTTCCCTGCAACTTCCTCTTGGCGATATAATGACATTCGTTGGATTTTCCACATGGTGCAATCTAATGCATTCTTGAGACTTGTTCACCACATCACCCACCTTAGAGTCCATTCCACGTGACACCTTGTGATTGGTCTAGAGCTCCACATCATCATCTCATCATCTTGCCAGCTACCACTTGGCACTATTTGATTCATCATCGGATTTGAAATAGGACCCACATTGCATTTTGCCTCTTAGCCAGATTTGAGATTTTTTGACAAGTTGCCAAATCGCTTGCCAGATTTTTTGAGATTTTTTGGCAAGTGCCATGGTGACTTGCAAGATTTTGGACTTTTTTTGGCAACTTTTTCCATTTGTTCTGTCAGTCAAAATATTGGCTTTAGTGCTGAGTTGACCATCCTCAATGGGACCCTCCTTCAGACCTGTAACTTCCTAAAAGGAAGCCATCTTTAAAACATATGTTATGTTGAGTAGAATAATATTTAAAGACTAAATAATTTCCTCCCATAGTCAATGTGGGATAATTCTTTTAAATTGTTTCTTCCTTGCCCCTTTGGTTTGATGCCCTGTGGCTTGTTCTTCTTTATGCCTTCTTCCTTTATTGATGTGGCTTTCAAACATGTCCCTAAATAACACAATCTGTCTTTCTTTCCCCACAATCGTGAATCCATAGTCAATTTCATTTGAATGTTCCCATCACAAACAAGAAACTATTGCAACTCCAAATGAACTGGCATGATCTGTGCATTCCAAATAATGTGAACCGTTACATTGCTGGAGAAGTAAGACAGTTTTATATTCCTTAATTTCTTTGTATTATATGTTTGGTAGCCCCATACGACATTCTTGATATTGCATGCCAATCATTAAGTTACTTATTTTATATTGTTTATTTAATTGCATGCCCATAACATCTCTCCAAATAACTAGCAGGGATTAGAATATAGAATTTATTTGAATACCCAACCAATCCCTCTGTCGTAGATTGCCTTGTATCAACAATTAGTTGTGATGGATTTTCATGCTCAGTGTCACCTTCATCATTTCTAAAAGCCAACTGGACGTGTCTAGGAATAATCCAGCTCTTCTTATTTTCTCGTGCAGCATTTCCAGCCAATTCAATCAATAATACAAATGTCACTTATAAAAATTAGGAGGTTGTAAATTCTGATCATTGCCCAAAAATTGTTCCAAACTAATTTGTTCAACATAAAAGATTGAACATTCTAGCTGTGTCAATATCCTTGTTTTTTAATACAAATTTTGAACTTCTTGTGTTTGCAGCAGAGCTGCCCATATCTTTAGTGAACTGGGTTTGATGTTACATTGGCTCCTCCATCTTTTCAACATTGTGGTATTGACTCTGTATTGTTAAGTCAACCAATTCAATTCTGAGGGTGTGAAATTTGTATAATCTGCATTATTTATATTGAGTGGCATTTACTTGGAGTAGATAATTTTTAATCGACTCTTGATAAAATCATACATTCCCATTATTAGCCTATGTTGTTTCTAGACTTTGTAATGTTAATCCACATTGCTTGGTGAAAGAATGAATTAAACTAATGCCCTCATATAGCCAAAAAGAAATTATGACATTATTTTTGAAATGATCGGCAATGAGTCTTCAATAACCATATCTATCACACTTCTAATACTTTATCTTAATGTCAATTGTGCACTGGATTTTAAAACATCAAAACTCTTCCCCTATAAAAAATTCCACTAGTTCCCAAATCCATACCTCATCAATCAGAAGATATTAGTTGAACCCAAAAGTGGGTCTAGCTATTTTTGTTTTTAGTTTTCAAACAACTTGAATTGGAAAACCAATTTATTCACCATCTAATACTCACTAGAATTAATTTCAAGCATTAATTGATCATTAAAACTCATTTTATCACTTCTTGTCTGCAAACTGAGAATTTGTGTCTGGAGGCCTACCAGGTGGCCTTAAAAACTAACTCAATCAAGTAATCAGGCCACAAAAATTGGCATGAGCGTTCAATCATACACACTATACCATACTACAAATTCTCAACCCACAACAAATTCCTAGTCAAAAGATTTTAATTTCCAAACATCCATACTTCAATTATTCTACAGGCAAATAATGTTAAAAAACATAAACTGGGCTCAGGTTCGGCATTATAAAATTGGGTTATTGATCACTTGGGATTCTAAAAAGTAGGATATAAGTTCTTTGCCATGAGGAGAATATAATTCTATGGTTTGGGCTTATGACGAATCACAGGATGCATTTGGAAAATTTTCGAAAATAGGGACTTGAAAATTTTAAATTGGAAAATGTGCCAAAAGTATTTTTTGGTAAACGGACAAACATAAGAAAGTATGTAGATAGATTCATCATGACTTAAGAATGGGCATACTTAAAGGATTTTTAGGAGATAACACAATGATACACTCCATTTAGTCTTATCAATCATGGGATCGAAGTTATAGTGTGTCGAACAGGGGTACGAATCAATCTGAATACCTTAGCCGTAACAAAACAATGTAAACTGGGTTTTTAATCATGTTAGCAAACTAAACAAATGGAATTTTCATGATCTCAAAATTGGAACATATGAAGTGTCTGACACCTGAATTACAATGCAAAAAAAATTTCTTCATTTGGGTCAACTGGGTCAAAGATATCACTGGTTGAACAGGGCTTCCCATAATTGTGAATAACTACACAAATGCATGAAACAGTAAATGACCAACTTTGAGGGGTTTGAAACCTAGTCAAATGGACTCAAAATGACTTGAAAACTGAAATATAGGTTCTTTTTTATGGACACTAAACACTCCCAAAGTGGTGGGTCATGACACATTCCTGGGTAAAAGATAGTCAAATGCAAATTGGGTCTCTGGTAGCTATTTGACATGGGCACAATTGCAAATTTTGACACCAGCTCAAAATGGGACTTCGTAGAATGGTTTGAAACACCAGTTTAACTTCATGGAATGGGTAGATGCACTAAATGAAAGGTGTTATAAGCATTAAACACCTCATAGGGCTCAAAGGTACAACAAGTTACAACCTCATTTAAAAACGCTCATAGGGCTCAATTTTCTCAACAGTGCTCAAAATTTGAGCTACAATTTTGAGCGCCAACAACCAAAATTAATTTCTAATGTATGGAATGCTCTAAAATAGAAAATAGCAGTTAACTATTAGTGCATTACTTCTACAAAATTGTTGGTGCACCTGTATGAAAAATGAACCTGCACACCTACACAACTTGGTGATAGGATCCAAAAAAGCAATAAATCTTCTAAGTGTAAAAATTGAATTTCCAACATCTATGTTTTCTTTTCCTTTATACCAAAATGATAATTGGATATTTATTCTTGAAATTATCTATTATCTCTGCAACTTCACTAGCCTCTCATAAATCTAATGCATCATAATGGTCCAGTAGTTACTTCTATCCGCAAAATCTTCAAGCTTGGTGTCTAGTTCTAACAATGAATCCTCAGTTCTAAATGACTATCGTACATCATCTTCTGATGTAGCATCTTCAAATGTACTTCTCAATTTTTGAACTATTGATTACACTAAAAAATCTTGGTCATCAACTCATCTTCAAAATATTCAAGGCTAGTAGCATTATAGTACCTTTCCACTTCCAAAAATTGCTTTTGATCTTTATTCTTTATTTCTTGGATCCCCTCATGTAATCCTTCCATTAGCTTTATTTCTTGAGGATATCTTCTCTATCCAATCATCTACCTTATCTATCTCTTTCGCTAAGTATGCTTCCTTTAGCATTTGATACTTTTGACCCTTTATCGATTTGAATTCTTGTAAATCATTGCCCCAGGTACATAATTCATCCATTAGCCCAAAATCTTGGTTTATAATGGAAACCAAGTTGTCAACATTAGTCTAGATATGGTGTAATAGGTTCAAATTACCCTATATTATTTGCACTTCTCTCTCTTCAAAGCTATCATGCATTTGCTAACAAGCTTCTAGAATGAGTTCATTTGTGGCCTTTCTCGCGTCCTTCCCAATGGATCTCCAAGAGTGATCTCTAAATTTTCTAGGTTAATGGGTCCCACCACTTCATTTAGATAGCCTCTTAGTAGCATGTTCTACTTTCATAGCATTATCAACTCTGATTCATCCTGATCCAAGTTCTTTAACACTTCCTTGAGGCTTTTTGTGATCATTATTTTAGTTGTGTCCACTATTGGCTTTCCCAATATGATCTCCTTTATCTGGTAATATTTAGGAGTCAGCTCTTCTATGTTAGCATAAGGATGAGGAATGGCAATATGGGTTAGAAGGTCCTCATCTTGATTTTTCATAATAAAGGAAAGTCTTCTAGCATCACCTTTAGGTCACTCAAGATTCTATATGACTTTTATCAATTCCTTTATTCCCTCCTCTTCTATTAATACTCCATTTGCTTCTTCTATCGAAACATAACCTCCTTCTTCAACTATAACGGTGTGGTCCCCATTGGTGACATATACTTGGCTGAAGAAGTTGGTTCTGAAACAAGCTCCTTTCCCTTATTACTCCTCTCAGGAATCTTCTTATGTTGAGGAAGATCTTTGGAAGGAATTTCTATACTTTTTTGGGATAAGGATCTGGCCTCTATAATTAAGGTAACTTGATGAGTTTCCTCTACTATTTTTCCCTCTTTAGATACTTCATCAACATGAAGCTATTGATATTCTCATTCCTTTGTGTCCTGACTTTCTTCTTCTGCTTGTATTGCCAAAGGAGGTGGAGCTATTGACCCTTCATCTAGTATAGTTTCCATATCCTATTTTGGTGGTGGTGGAATGCACATAGGTCCTTGAGGTCCATATCATCTCCCTCACCCTCCAACTTAGCTATCCACTAGTGATGTTTATCTTCTAAAGTTTCTACCTAGATAGGCTCCTTGGGAGTAGATGGAGGTGTTTGAGTAGAACCTCTCCTTCTACCCTCCTCTATTGCCCTTGGCTAAGCGAGTTCACAGATTTAAGGGGAAAAAATATATTTTTCCCCTTCTTCCTCATACTCTACTTTAGGAATGGTCTCTAGAACCTATGGGGAGGGATTACTCTTCTTCTTTAATCTCCTCCTTCCAAAACCTATGACCGTTGTTTTCATTATAGCTTTCTTCAACATAGACAAGGAGGCTTCAATAGTATATTTGGGTTGCATTTTCGACCTAAATTTTTGACAACAAGCTAATTTGGCCTGTTAAATTCATTTGAAAAAAATGATCCTGATAACATCAAAATTTTGATGATCCTTAAGTTTGTAGTCAAAATATCGACAACACTTAATTTTATCATCAAATTTTGACATCGTCAAGGATATAAATAAAAGAAGGGAAAAGTCAAAATTTATCTATTCATGGGGAAAAGTGTAGGTGGGAGGGTTCAATGGCATGAAGAAGATATTTTTAGCATCATTTGAGGTAAGTCTTTTCAGTGTTGAGTTGGGAGTATGTTAGGGAAACTAAAAGTCATTAAATTTTGATTGATTATGCTATAGTGTGACAACAGACAGATCCCAAATTCACTAGCATTTGAGCGCACCATCTCCATCCTCTTCATCTACTTCAAAATCACCATCGACTGCCTTAGATGCCTTCCTTGAAGCTCCCATGAAAAATAAAGTGACCATAAATTTCAAAATTAAAAATCCATTACTCCTACTGCCGCCCATCATTACTTTCATGAAGAAGTTTTTAAGCTACATGGAATCCTATAATATAACTAGGGAAAGTTTTTCTTCCACAAACATATCATTACTAAAATAAAAATCTGATCTAAATTTGCCTAGCACAAACATGTAAAGGTTATTGTAAAGATTTCGAAGCAATCTAAGAAAGCCCTAAACTCAAAAAATTCTGAGGTATTTACACATTTCTAGTTTTTGATTTGTAGTATTTTCAATTATTGTTTGAATAAGTGTTATCATGAATAAGACACAATTGTATGATATTAAGGCTAGACCTTGTTACGAGTTCAAGATGCATTCATGTGTGGATCCCAAAATATTTCTAATTTGGATTAGAATACTATCCAACTCTAGTGAACCTCTAGAAATGGTGTTGAGCTTACCAAAGTAATATTTTCTTTCTACTAATTTTCATATCCATATTTGACATTGCCAAAATCTCCACATGTTATCACTTGGTATTCAAAGCATGCACAAAAAAAATTGTTAAATATCTCATATATGCTAGTAAGCATTCAAAAAAGTTTAGTCTATTTGCTATAATTGATATCTATATTTTGATCTGCCACTATATTAATCCAATTATAATTATTGCCTAAGATTTATTTACATGTCACACAAATGAATAAAAACATATATTGTGAATAAAAATAACAAAAGTATTATTTGACCCTACAAATCATTATCAAGAATCAGAGTTTATTTTAATTGTTTTCTCTATTTGCAAGTACTTATAAGCCACCAAAAAATCATTATTCATTGTATTTTTATGAATTTTTTTTATAGCCTACAAGCCTTTTGAAAATAATATAATTTAGAACAAAGAAAGCCTCAACACCTTCAACTAAAAAAGAGGTAGATATTTCAAAAAGGTAAGTGTTGACATTTCATACAATCAAATTCAAAACATAAGATATACTTGGTAATGAACTAGAAACTATAATATGAAAACATCAGTATTAAACCAAACTATAATATGAATACATCAAATACTCAATCAAACAACTTAGTTGCAAAACTAGAACTACCTACTAATATGGATTGATTTCATTTCACAAATCATGGAAGACAACTTCAATATAGACTAATTACATTTGATAAATCATGAAATATAGTAAAATAATTTTTTATATGAACTGATTTTATGATGATAAAATTTAATAGTAAAGGAATTGAGTTGGAGTATAATTGGGATGGGTGATCTTTTGAAAGTTCTTGTTTTTCACCTCTGTGAAGTTGTGAACATACTTAGATGTAATGAGTGTAGAAAAATGATCATTGAATTTCACTTGAGAAATGCCACAATTGTATTATGCTCCTACTTATCAACATCTTATATATAATCAGATTCAAAATAATCCCCCCCCCCCGCCCCCCCCCCCCCCCCCCCCCCCCAACAAAAAATAATAATTAACTTACAAGGCCACCAGATCATCCCAACTTTCTTCCATGATTTTCCCCTTCTTTGAGGCTTGAATCAAAATATCAATAACATCTTCCCTCTTCCCTCCTCACTTCTCATGATGAATATTGACCAACATCTAAATAATCATTTGGCATAAGCTTTGGGAGTCTTATAAAGTATCAAAATTATAAGTCATTTTTATTTTAGAAATGTTTAAATTGAGAGTGTTTTATTGGAAATTACAAGGCTTTGTGAACAATAGAAAACTATCAAAATTCTAAGTATTTTTTAATGTGGAAATGTTTAGATTGAGTTTTTATTATTGAAAGTTACAAGGCTTTGTGGAGAATAGATCATTCTTGTTGTGGTGGCACTTTTTAATTTTTGGAATCTTGAATAATCATTTCACATAAGCATTATATTGATTATGATTGATAGATATTAAATAGTATATACTTGAAAAGTCTATGATAGATTTATAGAAGCACATAGTGGAATGCTATAGTTATTTGGAATGAAAGATATACAGTGATAAACACATGAGTGTATTTGAGCAACCTTTTGGGTGCAGCCCATGATCGTAGCATGCTAATTTTTGAGAAAATTGCACTCAATAAAATTTGTTCTGACTTATTTGAATGGTTAATGTGTTACATTTTCCCTCTACAAGCAATAGAATCATCAACTAGTAAATAAAAAACTAACATATTGCAAGGACTTGGTGAAAAATCTCAAGGTACATTGTAGTTTCCCTCATTATTCATTGAAGTCGACACATTTTTTGATTCATCAAAAGTGCTGTCAATCAAACCAACATCTTCACCAATATTGGAATGATTTACATCAAGTGAAATTTTGTAACTAGTATCTCTTGGTTTATTGTCATCCTCATGTGAAAAGGTTGTTACGTCATTATATTGTGAAGATATATTACTACTCTTGTAAAAACAATATTTTTTGTGGAAACCTTGTCTCATATCTTCTCTTTACAAGTACACCACCTTCTAATTTTTGAAAAGCTGCTCTAAAATTTTCCCATGGAATCTATTATAGAAACTATTTCATTGCTACATAATGAAGCATCATTGATAGATTATTCATCAAAGTTATTTAGTTTGACTTCTTCTTGGTCCTTGTTTTTACATCCTTGATAAAGAATAATATTCTCACTATATTCATGCCCTTGTTTTTAAATCATTTGAATATCCTCTATTTTTCCATCACATAAATGACACAACCTTTTCGCTCATATAAACCATTGTCTTCACTCTTCCATAGTTCTTCCTTCCATGGTGTTGTAAGGTTGGTTGTGAGACAGGAAGTGCTAGCAACATATTTTAGGTAGAAACATACATAAACAAATATTTTTTGTTCAAAATCAATGGCACTATATAATATTGTTGATGAAGAAATTCTCACAATTGTGAATGTTGAAGGCTTTAATTGTAGATGTCTATTTCATTCTCATCTGTGTGCACAACAATTTCACATGTTACTCTGGTATGTTCATTTTTTATGGATTAAATCAAACTAGTTATAGGTTCGATATGGATTAATTTTGATATATTCTCCAATCAAAGCTAACAACAATAAGGATTATAGCTTTTAAGGCACCAACAATTATAGCTATATTTTTTTATTGAATGCTTTTCTTATTTTATATGTATGTATTTTATAATTCATTTGATTTTTTTAGATGCCATCCTCACTAAGAGATAGTAATATTTAATTATTTATTTATTATCAATTATATACAAGATACTACTAATGCTTGTATGTTTATATTTGATATAATTTTATAGCTCGAATATTTGCTTGTGAAGAAAGTCCACACCAAAAAATATGAACCCAGAAAAAAGATAAGGTGACAATTGCTAGATTGTAGTCTCAGTTCAAAAGAAAAGGTGATGGAAAATGTTATTGTCCTTGCAAAAAATGCAAGGGATTAAAGAAACAAAGAATTCTAATCACAAAAACTTAGAGACATTGTAAGCAACATGATCACAATGAAGGGGGAAAGGATTTTTGTCATTTGGTGAATATGGATTTCAAACAGTGGAACATGGGGTTGTGAATATCAAAGAAAAAGGTAATGCTCCCATGGAAGAAGATGATCCTAAGGTAGATAACACAATTGAAAATGTTGGTAGTGGTGCAACTAATAATGTGCTAGTGAACATGATTGAAGAAGATGTTATTGGCGCAACTGATGAAGATGATGATAGTCACACATCTTATGATGATGATGAAGATAAACTTGATATAATTGTAATTGAAAAGGCATATGAGTCCCTATACCAAGGCTCCCAGACAACATTTATCTTTGCTATATTGTTTCTAGTAAACTGAAAGGTTATGAATGATATATCCAATGTTGAAATATCATGTTATAGTGTGAAGCCTAATCAGACTTAGATGTTTATTTGGCATGGTTTCCCTCCAAATTATTTCTACAAGGGTTTGGGGGAACCACCCTGAAGATAGGGTCAAGGGGTAGTGCCCCTATGGGGTCTTGGGGTAGTGCCCCAAGTGTGTTCCCTATCACAGTATAGGGTGGGGTCAAGGGGAAATGCCCTCATAGGGGTTATCGCGGGTAGTGCCCGTAAAGCCAAAAGTGACTTTATATTTTAAAAGGCATAAATTACTATTTTTATATTATTCTATCCCTAATTTTGTAAGTGGCAAAAATATTGTATAAAAGGGATTAGGGTTAGGAATATTTATAATGTGTGATACAAAAATTGGTTCTTGTAGTAATATTAAGCTGTAAGGGATTACAGATTGTAATAGGGTTGCAATTACTAGATCATAACAATATTGGACTTTTTGTTGGTGGATGTAGCCTAGGGATTGGGTGAACCATGTTAAATCTTGGTGTCTTGTGTTCTCTTATGTGCGATCTTTTATTTTTTTGATATTGTTTATATTTGAATGTAACTATTATTTATGTCTAAGGTCACTCCTAACATCTCATGTATGCTAGGGTATAGTGTCATTTTTTTCATCTTCTATGTTAGCGTACCATTTTTGTTCTTTATATTAGTAATTTTTTTTGATAGGTTGATAGGTGAGTGTTTGTTACCACCATCAAATATTCTACCTCACTCTTATAAAAAATTATTGACCATTATGAAAGATATTGGAATAGAGTATCAAACAATACATGCATGTCCCAATTATCATTTTATATATCATAAACAAAATGAATTTGCAACACAATTCCCTAATTGGCACATTCATAGATATCGATTAGATCAAATAACTAAAAAGGTTCCTCGCAAGGTTCTCTGGTACATTCTCATTATTCCACATTTGCAACAATTATTTAGGTGCACTAGCTTGGCAAAATTTATGGATTAATATGTATGAAACAAAAATTAAGATAAAATTATGTGAAATCCTATGGATGGTTCTGCATTTAGGGACATAGAATATAGGTTGCCAGTATTTCAAGAAGAACCTTGCAATCTAGCAATCTAAAAATTTAATTAGTAGTAGACAATGTCAACCCATTTGGGGACATTAGACATGTTTACTCAGTTTGGTTCATTTTTATTATTAATAATAACATTCCTCATTGGGTGTTCGTAAATAAGGAGCACATAATGTTGACAATGATTGTACCAGATATTTTTCCATTTAATAGTCATCTAAATTAATTTATAAACATAGAATCAAAATGGCCATAATAATTATGTTTATGTATGTTCATTCAACTAAGTAAGTACCAAGTGAAAGATATGAATGTATATATTGAGCCCTTGATTGATGAGTTGTTGGAGTTATGGAATGGGGTCACTATGTGTGACATCTCTAGACCAATTGATAAAAGAAAATTTCAATTCCATGCAATGCTTGTATGGACAAATCATGATGCCCCATAATTAACATATTTTTGTGGTATATAAAATTGTTAACACATATTTTTGGTAGCTAATAGTGCTAACACATTTTTGTTGTATGCTTAATTTTCATGCAATAATTATAAAGTTTAAGAAAGCAGGTGTTCGATGAGCATACTTTCTCCACAAAAATTATAAGTATCAAATTGTTGAAAAACATCTTTTCAATGGGAAAGAAGAGACAACATCAAATCTACAAAGAATGACACCTCACATGTGGAAGTTGGAATATAATAGAATGGATCATTGAGGTAATTTCATTCCATTTGGTGTAGGTTTTTGTATAAAATTTAAATTTGGATACTAACTTTTGTTTAGTAATGATATAATTGATGTTTGTAAAGGTCATCAAGGCATTGATGAGAAACTTCCAAAAGGATTTCAAAGCTATCCTAGATAATTTAGTAGGTTGTCATACTAAAAGAACCTCCCAATCATGCATTTGTTTGATGCTATGTATATTGGAAAGTGATACAGGAGCATCCTAGGTGTAAGAGAAATCTTGTATCACTAGAAAATATTTTTATTTTCACCCTTTTCTATTTTAATAAGGACTAGTAGACAAGGGGTTACTATTTCTAGGAACTTTTTATTTTTAGTAAGTTACTCATACAAGCTTAAAATGTTCTAATTTTCTACATGAAGGTTCATTTTAGAATTATAAGACTACCATAAAAATCTCATTGTTCCATCTTAAGTATTAGAGAAGTTATTGTATATTTTTGATGGAAGCTTTTGGAGAAATATCTTCAAGCTCACCATTGGGAGTTCTTGGATGAGGTCTAAAAACTCAATGGAAGGGCACCAATGTAATTTTTAGCCTGTAGATTAGGAGCTAGCATTTCTAAAAAGTGGATATAATAGCCAATTGAAGCAATGGTTCAAGAGGTATGGCCTTTCAAAGTTACACTACCCAAAATTTCCAAAATAAATGTCAAATATGTATTTGGCTAACTCTATATGTTTTGTTAGGGTTTGTTGGCCCTAGATATTTGATGCAAGAGAATCCTAGGCTTGCTTGGAATCATGCATGTTTGGAGGGATTTTGGTTAAGTGTTGAGGAGCTTCAAGATTGGATTTTGGTGGAGTTATGTTTTCATGGTTAGGGATGCATTGGAGACAAATTGGAGAACCTTTCCTCATGATTTCATAGAGATTGGATGGATTGAGTTGAAGTTTGAACTATTTTTACCTTGTTTTTGGAATTGCTTTTTTTAAAGTTTTTGGGTGCCTGTTATAGACCATGTAATTAACTTTCAAAAATGATTTAGAGGCTGTGCACCTCAAGGATTGAAGAGGACCTAGAGTAGTTCATTGTATCCAATGTGCAAGTTATAATTCCTCATATGTTGGGAGATATGGAGATTCTCCTTGGTGATTTAGACTTTGCACATTTACAAGGTTGTAGAGGACCTAAATTACTACCTACAGTTTGAAGTGCAAGTTCTAATTCATCAGAGCTAGGAGATATCATGATTTTACTCAAGTATCAATTTTTGGGCATTTAATTGCAATTGTAGGCCGACTTGTTGCTTTTAATTTATGTATGGGTATTTAATTTGTGTTCTAGGCTGACTTGTAACTTAGATTGGTATAAGTAGGGGCCTTATGGAGTTTTTTAGTCATTGAGTGGGGATGGAATGAAGGAGAGATTCAAATTTGAAGAGCCAGAGCTGTAACTTAGGAACTAGAGGATCTCTTGGTGAACCTGAGGGTACAAGTATAGATTCTTCTTGGTGTTCTTATACAGTTGTGTATTTGGACTAGCTAAGAGTGGCCTTGTAAGTTGGATCTTGTAGAACTAATTTTATAATTTCTATACATATTTGGCCTTAACTTGGAAGGCCTTACAACTAGGCATATTGCATGCAATTAGTTATATTTTATGCATATATTATTGTAATTTGGTATTAGATCTTGCATTGTTGCTTCTTGCTGTTGTGTTTCCACTATGTGGTTATATTGCTAGTGGCTAGGACATATCCTTTGGGGATTATTCTACCTTGCACAACACTAGATGGTATTAGAGCCAAGTTTTTTCCTAAGCATGTTGAAAAATCATCGAAGGTAAGGAAATTTACACTAGGATTTGAAAAAAAGGTTGGTCTTGTGGCTGACTGATCTTCTGGATTGGTGGATTTGTTGATAGACAAATTGATAGGGTTTGATAATGGAAATGATGCTAAGGTTTTGAACAATGCAAGATGAGGGGGATAGACCAAAAGGGTAAGTCAAAATGATGTTTAAGGACACTAGGAATATGATTATGCTAATGATAAAGGTATATGCAAGGTTTGAACTTAGGTGAAGTCTTTAGAAAGTATTTTTTCTAAGAGTTTAACCTTGTGATAATGGACTCTGGATCTTGACCAAAAACTGATAAAAGAAAAAAAAGATCAAATTTATAAAGATGACAAGGTCAAATCTATCAAGACATAGACATAGTTTGACCAAAGAAAATGATAATAAAATAAAAAAGGACTAGTCAAGATCCATCATCCATCAACACTAGGAGATACTCTAGGACTCATACTTTGTTTAGATTTTTGACTAAATTCAAAGGCTTTGGGGGTTCAAAAAGACATTGAGTGGACTTGAAATGGTTGTAATGCTGATTAGATATGCAATATGGACATGTCCTAAGATGAAAAATGAGGTTTTGAGTGCTAGATGTCATTTTGGGTCAAATGCAGAATGAGGATTTATAAAGGCTTCTAAATGTAGTTTTAGAGTCCCAAAATGCAGTTTCGAGGCCCAAAATGGTCATATAGGTGCCCAATTATTCTCTAATAGCACTAAGTGCACTCTAACAATACCAACTATGCCCATGGCATAGTTGGGGATCAGAAAGGTGTAGTTGGTAGTTTTAGGGCACAGTTGGGAGATTGGGTTGAAGGGTTGCTGATTCTGGGGGGCGGGGCGAGGGGGGGGGGGGGGGGGGGGGGGTTGTCAAGTTGCTATGCCAAAAATCTAGGATGCTAGGGTTGATGTTATGATAGATTAGGAGATGTAGAATAAAGGTTACAATGTAGGAAATTATGTCCTAAGTGAAGAAAAAGAAGATTATGGGGTGTAGAATGCAGATCAGGGCCTACTAATGGAAGGGGACCTATCTAGGTACCTGTAAATACCTCTAAAGCCTCAAAATGCTATTTGGAAGGCCAAACTGGGTTCTGAGACTACCTAGTGTGCTCAAACAATACCAACTATGACTATGGTGTAGTTGGGGCTAGTTTGGGTGCAGTTGGTAGTTTCAGAGTGCAGTTAGGAAGCTAGGCTGAAACTAAGGCAATTTCAGGTGCTATGGTTTCTAGATTGATGCCACAGTGAGCTAGATAGTAGAGGACAATGCTAAGATTAGAATGAAGGTTCAAAATGATGTGTATGACACCCATAATGATGGTTAAAGTGTTCAAGATGAGGGTTGGGTATGCAAAGACGCAAGATGGACAATGCAAAGTATAAATTTTGGGGTTGAAAATCAAAGACTAAAGGATGCAAACTAAACCCTAATGAATGCAATGTGAAGGACAAGGGAAGCATATTGGGGACTAGAAGATGCAAGATGAAGCCTAGATAATGCAAGTATGATTCTTAAACTAGGGTGAATGCAAGTGGATTCTATGCAAACATGAAACCTAAGGTATGCCAAGCACTTCTAGGGATGTAGTATTCCATGTTTTCCCAAGTTTTGAATGTATTGGACCCAAGTTTGAAAAGTTTTGACCAAAGTTGTAATGTTTTGATAGTGTTTGATGTTTTGACAAGGTGTAAATTTGAATGTTGGCTTTTATCTTGATTAATATTTTACACACATGCAAGAGACATTAAGACAAGAATAATTGTTGTTATAAGTGAACACAACCTAGGCTTTAGGACTATATCCACTGAATTCCTAGTTGAACCAAAGTTTAGCTATAGTTATCCAGAGTGGACAACTTAAGAACTTGGCACCATAGGCTCCCCTTTATAGTGCTCTCACTTGTTAGGGCTACCAAGATCCACTTCCCGAGGGGCATGACTTCCCAAGGGACTGTTGTGTCTACTAAGGACCAAGATAATGTAGGATGTCTTCACGGGCATGGGTGACCCCTTGAGCCAGTGGATAGAAAGTATTTTGGCCACTAAAACAATGTTTTAGTAAGGGCATTATGTTTGGCAAGTGAATGATAAACTTATGCAAAAGGTCTCCTAGCCTTGAGAATTAGGGTTTGATGCACCACAAGGGTACTAGAGGAGAGCTATCACATAGAAATGCCGTTGACATGGCTTTCACCATAATCAAGTTTTATATTGCAGCTAGAACATTGACTTGGCTTTGGTTCATTACCACTCTAAAGTCATCTCCTGGCATACCCAATATTGGATATCTTGGTCCAAGGCAGGCTTCACTATAGAAGTTACATGGATTTCTCTTACACCAAATATCCATGAATGGCAAGGGGAGAGGATACATCCATGCAACTCCTAGGGATTTAAACACTATAGACAAGCCAAGTAGAAAAGAAAGAGTTCATTTTAAGCACCAAACAGAGCGTTACTTAATCTATGAAATCTACACATGGTTTTGACAAACACATAGGGTCTTTGACAATGTCCTATAAACAAGCATTAGTAGTTTGTTATGATCATATCTTCATCCAAAAATTGCCACATGCTAAAAATGGACAATCAGTAACACAAAAACATCTACCCTAGATCCTAGAAAGAAATAAAAGTCCTAGATATAGATTTTGATTGAAACATGTGCTTTTTGTGAACCAAGTGTACTCTGATAGAGTAGTCTGTGCCCCAGAAGACCAGAATGGCTCAAAATGCCTCAAGTGCACTCAGATAGTGCTAACTATGTCCATGGTGCACTTGGGGCTTAGAAGGGTGCAGTTGGTAGTTTATGGTCATATTTTGGAGCCCTAGTACAAACTGAGGGGAATTGTGCCCTAAATAATACCCAGAAACCAAATTTTTGAACTCTACCCTCCCAAGTGTGCTCAGACAGTGAAAACTGCACCCATAGTGTAGTTGGGGCTCAGAAGGGTATAGTTGGTAGTTTTTGGGTGTGGTTGGTAAGTTAGGAACAACAAATAGGGGTTATGGTGTCTCTTAGACTCCTAAAACTACCTCCTAGGGGTTACAAGTGCACCCTGACAGAGAAGAGTGCACTCTAGGACAGCAAGCTAACAAAATGCATAGAATGAAAGAATATAACCATATTACTAGACCCCATAAATAATCTAGGTGTGATAAGAAAGTGCAGATAGTCATTATACCCTTCCAAGTGAGCTCCTTCCTTGCACCTACAAGCACAAAACAAGAAAACCCAAGTTAGATAAGCATGTTCATGTTGGATTCACCAATTGTAGGACTACAAAGATGGGCTAATATCTAACATACTATCAAAAATCACAAACTTAATAATCATATATTGAAACCCTCTAGTCTACCATGAAAGCCAAATGAATCAAAAAAAGAAAACAAATTTAAAACTCCCTCTTTCACTTGTAGCTACCATGTCCTTCTTTCTTCTCCATATGATGTTGCTCCAAATTTCCCATAATGCACGCAATTATGAAGCAAAAGCCTATAGTGATGATAATTCTATGAGAATACTTGAAGATGTGATTTGAATGTGAGAGCAAGAGTGAAAAAATGAGAAAACTAGGGAACTGAAAAGACTTAAGAATTAGGGACTGGAAATGAGAGAAAGAATGCTCATTTTATAATCAACACGAAAGATGAGAGCATTGGAATTGTTACCTTGGATATGTGACATGGCAAGAGATTCCTTGGAGAATCCATGATGCATATGACATAAGATGCCAAATGTAGGATTGTATGATACTTGGAAGTCAAACTAGGCTAAAGATGGAAGAGAATCTATGACACATCATATGACACCTCAAACCCACTTAAAGCCAAGAATCTATGAAAATGGAAGCCAAATATGGATGTGCGTAAGAGAATAATAATATATGGAATATGACATATCTTAGCCAAGTGTCAATGGAGAATCCATGAGGTGTCACATCCATGTGTCATGATGATGTCAATATTTTGTGGAATATTGGAATTAAAAATCCTTTATTCCACAAAATAGAAATCGGTGAAAAATAAAATTAATGGTGGAAAATATGACTTAGGAAATTGAGAATTTCCATGGTTTGTGGATGATGAACCAATTAATTAATAAAATATCAATTAATTGAGAAGGTTAGTTAAGAAGAATAATTAGTGAAATGACATAGGATTAAATTATGGGCTATTTAATCCTATAGAGAAAATTAATAAATGATAGGCCAGTTTGATTTGATAAGTGTGATAGTATCCTTTGATAACATGTGTTGATAATGGAGATTGAATAGGATGTTGGTGGATAGACCAAAGCCATGGTCAAATTGATTGATTGATTAACATTCCAAGGACACATGACATGAATTAAGGACATGTAACACTTAACCAATATTGTAAATGCTATAGGATCGAGATTGATTGACAAGGTTGATCATAATAACATTGATGAACACTATTAATGTTATTAAATTGTTGAAAATGCTATGATCCATCATTGAGAGAATCAACATTGTCAAAGATCAGATGATGTGAATGATAGTTTGACCTAGCATTGAGAGCCATGACAATACTAAGGTCAGATTGATAAGATTTGATAGATTGATAGGTTTCCAAGGCACTAAAAGCCACAAAAATGCCTAGGATTGGATAAATGATGATTGATTTGGGATGTTTGACACATTCTGGGTTGATTAGGATTGATTTTAGGTGATTTTGGAGTTGATTTGAGGTGATTCCAGGTTGATATGATATGATTCTAAGTTGATTTGATATGATTGCAAGTTGATTTAAAATGGTTTCAAGTTGATATTGGAAGGGTTCCAAAATGATGTGAGAGGATACGAATGATGATACATACTATTGAGATCCAATCAGGTTGGCCAAAAGATCAAAGCTAGTGGAATGAGAAAATGGGATGAATTAGTATGAAAAGTAATGTCGATTTAGGGGCCCAAGAGTATTTTCAAGAGTTTCCACTAAAGACTAGGGTAAACTTTAAGAAAGCCGCCTCCAAACAAAGATGTAAAATATTGGCGAATCTTTCATTATTTTGAAAAAAAATAAAATTATATTGGCAAAACTCTCAATTTTTTATTCTAAATATGATTAATTTTGGCAATTATTTTTGAATCATAATTTTTTTTTGTATAAAATATTGATGAATCTCAATAATAATAGGAAGTTCATCAATCACCATGGAATATAACAAATCAAAATTGAACATTTTTTTACCTTGTGGAATGTTATTGGAATCATTACATATACTTTAAATCAATAGTGAATAATAAATATTGGCGATATATCCCCAAATTAACTAATAATTATGATAATTATTGGTCAGTTCAATTTAATTTCTCCAATAATATATTATATTTAGGTAACTCAAATCTATTCATGTAACAAATATTGTGGCGAATATTTGAGTTTAAAATTTTCAATAAAATAAATTATTGAGCGATTTTAAATATTCTAGAACTGAATTTTATAAAACTATGGCGATTTAGGTTGTATCAAATCTTAAATTATTAGCCAAATTACTAGCCAAAAAATTCTAAAATTAGCCAATTTACGAATATTAGCCACTAAATTATACCCTACTAAAGACAGTGAAAAAATAACAAAAATGATAGCTCAATTTTTTTCACAATAAAGATACAAATCCAACACAACTGATGGTGCATAAATTAGAGTTGAAACGCAAAAGTTATGGCCTCCGAAGTGTAACATAGGGGTTATAGATGCAATTCCGGGCATCTTACTACACCAAGCGCACCCAAAATGCACCCAAATGCACTTAGTGCACACTTGGTGAACCCAAGTGTGCTATAATAGTACCATGTGCACCCATGGTGCACTCTTGGGAAGCACAAGTGCACTCTAAAAGTGCAGATTGCACCCTAGAAGGCTCTAGGGGCCACAATCAGCCCGACTAGACTTGAAATGACCTAAAACATTGTTTGCATGTCCAAAATGATAGAAAGAGGTCATAAAATGGGTAAAATTAGTTAAAAATGGTCACATTTGGTCAAAATTGGTCAAACTCAGGTCAAACTACAGCTGGACTAGGTGCAAAGCCCTAGAAGGTTGACAGATAGTGTAAGATGATGCAGGAATGTAGGAATGCAAGATGAAGATGATTTGGTGTATCAAAACACATAATCATGGTGGTGAATGAAGATATGAATAAAAGAAGACCAAAGAGATGAGATGAGGACAAAATAGAATGAGGTGGAGACTTTTTCTTTTGAAAAGTGTGCTATATGTCGAATGGAGCTTCATTTTGATGAAACCATAGATGCAAACCATTTTTGTGTGTCTACAATGTGTTGAGGAGCTTTGAGATTTGATTTTGGTGAAGTTATGTTTTCATGGTTATGGATATGTTGTAGACACATTGGATAACCACTCCTCATGATTTCATAGAGATTGGATGGATTAAGTTGAAGTTTGTACTATTTTTACCTTGCTGGAACTGCATTTTTTTGGTTAATGGGTGCCCTTGTAGACCATGTAAATAATTTTCAAAAATGAGTTATAGGATGTGCAATTCAAGGATTAAATAGGACCTAGAGTACTTCCTTCTATCTAGTGTGCAAGTTTTAATTCATTATAAATTGGGAGATACAGAAATTCTTCTGGAGTATCAATTTTTGGCAGTTTTGCGTGATAATTTTTCTTGCTTGACTTTTGGAATGGACACACACTTTTCATTGGGAAATCAGCCTTTACACATTTAAGGGGTTGTAGAGGACCTAAATTAATAACTATAGTTTGAAGCATGATTTCTAATTCAAATGGAGCTAGGAGATATTGTGATTTTATTGAGGTTTTAATTTTTAGGCATTTAATTACTGTTGCAGGCTGACTTGTGGCATTTAATTTATGTATGGATATTTAATTTGTGCTCTAGGTGGCTTGTGACTTAGATTGGTATAATCATGGGTCTTATGGAGTCTTTTAGTCATTAAGTGGGGATGGAATGAAGGAGAGATGTGAATTTCAAGAGCTAGAGTTGTAGCTTAGTAACTAGAGGATCTCTTGGTCAACCTAAGGATACAAGTGTGGATTCTTCTTGGTGTTCTTATCTAGTTGTGTATTTGGAATAGCTAAGAGTTCATTTTTAAGTTGGATTTTTTTGGATCTTGTAGAAATAATTTTTTAATTTTTTTTTTGTATTTGGCCCTAACTCAAAAGGCCTTACAATTAGACATATTGCATGTAATCAATTATATTTTATGAATATTTTATCATAATTTGGTATCAGATCTTGTGTTGTTGCTTCTTGCTATTGTGTTTTTGCTATGTGGTTATATTTCTATGGGAAAGGAAATCTCCTTTGGGGATTCTCCTACCTTGTACTACATCAATATTAAGTTGGAATGTGAAGAACCTTCTCAAGTAGCATAAAATTGCATATTTAAGAAATGCCTGAACATTGTCTAGGACAACTCTGGGTGGTAGTTTAGAGCTTACTCTTGTAGATTACTATAATGAAGGTGCCAATCTAGGTTGGCATATTGTACTTGTGAATTATATAATTATTCATTTGTGGAAATAATAAGAAGTCTATATTATTCTCTCGCATTTGTTGTTGTTTCTTTATTTTTGTTATGTGATTATGATATTAAGGGGAACATCCTTCATCAAGTGGTATCAAAGCAAGCTTATTGAGTGTGTGGATATATTGTTGACTCCAAGGTAGTTCACACAAGGACTGTGTTTTGAGCTGAGCTTGTAGGAAGATTTTTTATTGTGAGGCAGTTTGAACTAGGGTTTCATAGGAAGCGTGAAAAAAATGCCTCCGCAAAGAGAGCATGGTGAAAGAGTTGTAGGTGTTACACTTGAGGGTTTTAGAGCCCTCCAAAGACAAATGCAAGAATTGGAAGAATAAATGCACAAAGGAATAAATATTCTTGTAAGAGATGAAAGTAAGGATGAGGATGAAGAAGGAGAAAATGCTGAAGTAGAGGCATTTCTAAACCCAGAGGAAGAGAGGCTTTTTAAGGCCATTTCCAAGATTAGAAAAAGACCTAAGTTTGAGGTTCTCACATTTTGTGAAATCTTAACCCAGAGGAGATGATCGATTGGATCAATGAATGGGAGGAGTAGTTTGAGTATGAAGATATTGAGGATTTTGATAGGGTCAAGTTTGTGAAGGCAAAATTGAAGGGTCATGCCAAGATCTGGTGGCATGAGGTTTGGTTGGAGTAGAATAGAAAGGGAAAGGAAAAAATCACTAGAATGGATTGGATGATACCTAAACTAAAGTGACAATTCATTCTTGTGGATTATGAGCTTGACTTGTTGAAGAAAATGCAACGGTTGAAGCAAGTAGGAAAATCTATTCAAGAGTATATCAAAGAGTTCTACCGAGTTCTCACTTGAACTGGCCATGTAAAACATGATAAGGAGAAAATGGCCCTTTTTCTTAATGGGTTAAGGCTGAGTATTTAGGATGAGCTAAGTCTAGTTTGAATGAACAATATTGAGGAGACATACCAATTTTTCCTAGGAGTTGAGGAGAAACCGAGCAAAAACTTTTTTAACAAGAATACTAGAAGGGGTTGCAGTGGAAGATCTGGTGGACAATTTTATGGAGGTTGTAATGATGAGTAGAAGAAAAAGGAGGAGGCTAGAAGTAGTAGTTAGAACTAGAGGGGAAATAATTCCAATCATTTCTATGATTAGAAAAAAAAAAGATCAGAGAGGAAGAGACAGAGGAGGCTTCAGTGGGAAATGTTTTCACTAGGAAGAAGAAGGGCATATAGCATTTGAATGTTCCCTGGACTAAGGAAGGAAAGATCAAAGAGTAGAAGGCCAGGCCAAAGTTGCACTTGTTGATGAGGATTTTAGATCATCACATTCTAAAGATGCTGAAATATTAGAAGTCCTAGTTAACAGAAGAGTCCTACTAAGTGGTTGAGAATGAACTTAATAAAAGAAGTAGTATGTTTCACACTAGGTACAAATGTGAAGATAAGTGTTGTGATGTGATCATTGATGGTGGAAGTACTAACAATCTCGTGTCAAAAATGATGATCACAAAGTTGAAGCTAAAAAAGTAGAAACACCTACATCCATACCATGTTGCCTAGGTGCAAAATGATCATGAGGTCATAGTCAATGAGTAGTGCTTAGTGAAGTTCAAGATTGGAAGCTACTAGGATAAGGTACTTTTTGATATCATATCTATGGACATATTTCATATGTTTCTAGGTAGGCCATGGTAGTTTGACAATCATGTTGTACATGATGGGATAGAAAATGCCTACACTCTGACCAAGAATGGAGTAAAATATAAGTTGAAGCCATTGAAGGAGAAAGAAGAAAAGGTATGTAGTGCTACTAGAATATGTTTTTTTGATGGAAAAGAGTTTCTCAAAGGTATGAAGCATTAGCATATGTGTTTTTGTAGAATTCCAAAAGATAGTAAAAAAGAAGTAGATGAGGTACTTGCAGAAGTTGTAGATATGTTGGGAGAATTTTCTAATATTGTGTCAAATAATGTACCTAATGGATTACCCCCAATGAGGAAGATTAGTCACTAGATAGATTTGATTCTAGAAGCCAGTTTACCAAACATGGCAGCATATAGAATGACACCAATAGAAAGTGAAGAGTTGAACAAAAAATTCATGAGTTATTGTAGAAGGGGTTGATTTGAGAGAGTCTGATTCCATGTGCTATATGAGCCATATTAGCACCAAACAAGAATGGAGAATATAGGATGTGCACAGATTCTTGCACTATCAACAAGATCACAATTAAGTATAGATTTTCATTGCCAAGGATGGATGATATTATGGATTGTTTCAGTGGGACTAAATATTTCAGAGATAGATTTGAAGAGTGGGTACCATTAGATTTTCTAGAGAAGGAGATGAATAGAAGACTACTTTCAAGAAAAGAGAAGGACTTTACAAGTGGTTAGTCATAACTTTTGAGCTAACCAGTGCACCAAGTACTTTCATGAGGTTCATGAATGAGGTACTGAAGGAGTTTTTGGGTAATTTTTGCATTATTTACCTAGATGATATTTTGATCTTTAGTAAGACCTTGGAGGAGCATTTGATTCATATTTGAAAGTTGTTTGATAAATTGAGGGAAGAAAAGTCGTTGATAAACCTGAAGAAGTATAGTTTTATAAATAAGGAGTTGGTGTACCTAGGATTTGTAGTCTCAATAGAAGGTCTAAAAATGGACCTAGAGAAAGTGAAGGATATCCTTGAGTGGCCTACTCCAAGGAGTGTGACAAAGGTAAGATCTTTTCATGGACTAGCTAGTTTTTACAGAAAGTTCATAAGAGGTTTTTGTAGTTGTTGGTGCTTCAAAATATCATGTTTCAAATTCCCAATGAGAACATGATACATCTAGGGGCAGCTACTTCCCATCTACAACATGCCCTTTTAGACATCGGACCAACCATAAGGCTAGATCCTTCTTGTACTTTAGGCTCTAAAAAATGTAGATAGGTGGATCTATAGATTCTCCATATGGTAGTAGTGCTAAAAGCATACAATTGAATCTAGAAAAAGTGGATAAAACCCTTATTTCTTCTATACTTATACAATAAAAAAGATGTGTAGTAGAAAATTGAAAATTTTATGAAATCCACAAGCTAAGTGAGGGCATCCTTTCATCTCATCAATGTAAAGGGAAATGGATGAATATAAATTTGATTTCAATAGATCCCAAATATGTAATAGTAAGTAACATGTTGGTCCTATAGCTGATAATTGTGCCTTATCTATTTGGTAGTTTCATAAATCACATGCATACATCTATGATACTAGTGTCATATTCCATATATCAAGATATCAAATCTGTTCTATCTTTTTGTGAATTAGACATTAGCATTCATAAAGATCTCATTCTCATGAAATATCCTTCTCAAATAACCAACAACCCTATCAAATACATCAAGAAATTACTTGGTTCTTTGTTCCAATAGCAAAACATACAAGATAGAAAACCTTAAGGGGTTACAAAAGGGTTCAATTTCTTTGTCCCTAAACCACAAAACATTGAAAATTATAGAGAGAGGAGACAAGAATCATAATAAAACTAAGAATTTTTCTACTCATTGTATTTATTTATTTAAAACTATACATTAAAGATGCATGTAAATAGCTCATAAAACCACTAAATAGACTAGAACTATCTATATTCGCTTCATTAATACTATTCATAAAAGAGAGAAACTTGAAGAATGGTGGAATCATAGCTTTGGATCCAACCTTGTGGTATCATAGACAAACTCGATCCAACCCTAGAGAAAAAGAATAGAAGAGACTAAATAGAAAGGAAGCAATCCTAGATCAGATAAGATGTTTCCAGTTGTCCACTTGGAAGACCTCCATTTATTGATGAAGAACATTTCTCTACTCTCTCTCTCTCTCTATACTTTCAAATTAGATTTTTTCTTTTCTATTGAAGAATGCCTTTGAAAATATCTCCAGATTGATAAAGACATCTAATTGACTTGAATACCAGATTTGATATTATATTAAGGTCAAGAATACACGTTAAATGAATTCCAGGGGAAAAACATAACTCTCAAAGTCATTTTACTCCACATCTAGGGTTAACAAATTTCTAGGCCTACTTTCCAACTAATTTTGATGCTCAATGATGAAAATTGCCCATTTAACTGAGAATTCCCTAGAAATCACAAAACTTCTCATAGCCTGTACAAGTGAATACCTATACAATTTCTGATCCCATATTTAGAAAGTTCATCTTATTCTAGTTTTTATTGTATATTATAGTCCTATGTCAACTTATCAGAAACACTGAGGATGTCCATTTGAAATTTAGGCTCAGAAACTAGATCTCATGTTTGCATTTCTTTTCAAAAAATTTAAATCTTTTGTAAAGTCAAAACTTTACAAACATAACCTCAAAAGATCTAAATGTCCTTGTACATGCCTTTTTGAAGGATAACAATAATTTTTTTTCTCAATTTCTAAATTTCCCTCTTATTATGCCTTTAGATCAAATTGCTTTGACTCCCTGTGCGATGTGTCACCATGCGATTGACTTGCTCTTGCCCTATCATCTAATCTATTAGTACCTCTACCACCTAGGTGCCATTTAGTGCCACTGGATTGGTCCTTACACTACCACATCTAACTGGGCATACTGCCACATGCCTACCTCTTATTGGGTCACCATATTGCCATGTTAACCTCCCTACATATTTGTCTTCATGAGATAGTCACAACCATTGATTTTGTACCATGTGGTATAATTTGGTGCACCTATCATGCAACTATTACCTTAGCCTTGATTTCCATGTATCACACTGTTGCTATATTACTATCCTTGTCAACCACCTTGCAATGTCATTGAAACATAGTGACATCATGACATGTGGTACACTTGTCCATGTCACCTACCTCATATTTTGTACTGCATCATCATCTCCATGTCACTACCTCTACTATGTGGAAACCTATCACTATGTCACATGACATCTTACCTAGTCACCACATCATCATGACATAGAGATGATTTGACATGTGTCGCTCCTTACCATGTCACCATCTCAAATTTTGTGCCAAGTTAGGAGATGCCCACCATCTATCACACAATAATTGGCTTCCTAGGTCCACATTGTTGGAAATGATTGAAAAGATCATGAATGAAGAATAATGGAATGGTAAAGAATGTTTTCAATCATTGTTTTGTCATTGATGTCAGAGTTGCTACTTGCAAGAATGACAATTCCTTAAGTGATCCAAATACTATCAATTGGTTGATTGACAAGGAGGAGGCAATCAATAAGATGTAACTAGAGCACCTAGAGAAAGGTTGAAGTTATGATGTTGTAATGAAGTATAAGGATCAACTAAGCCATTGATGAAATAGTGTATTGATGACATACTCTAAAAGGATGGATACACTGAGACACATCAAATATATAAGGTTTAACTAAGTCATTTGTAAAGCCCAACTAAGTTCATTTGAGAGAGTTGAGCTAGTTAGTTACTGTGGAGAAAATTCTTAGTTGAAGCTGAGCAAGTTCAACTTTAGTGTGTGCCGAGCAATCCTTCAGGTGCCGAGTAACACAAAATTTTTTAGGTGCCAAGAATCAGAAAAAGGGGTAATGAATGCCAAGTCAGTCTTCAAGCGCCAAGCAAAGTAGAAGTGCTATAGGTGCCGAGTGCTAATAAAGCAACAATAGAAGCTGAGTAACATAGAAGGAACCAAGCATCAGTAAACCAATGATGCCGAGTTGTTGCATTATTTGTTAAGTCAAAAGATTCACTAGATCAGTGATGATAAGTTTGTTACATCACATTTTGTGAATTTTTTCGATGACAAGGATGATGAGTAGATGTCATAGAATTTTATGTAAACCATGCAAACCAATTCAAGGTGAATGCTGATGGACTTATCATGAAGTTTCTGGAAGAAACAATTTGGAGGGAAAACAATATCATTTTCTTAGATCAATTCAAATTGATGAGTGGGAAGACTTGAGAGGGAAATGAAGAACATAACTTCTTTATAAGGAGTTATAGGTCAAAGATCAAGTGTGCATATGTGTGAGAGGGAGTTGGTCAGAAGAGTGGTCATGTGAAGAAGCCAAGAGAAGGCTAGTGTGAAGTGTCAAGAAGAGGACACAATGAGAAGTAAGTTCAAAGCATCAAGACTCTGAGTTGATCAAGTGACCATAGAGTGCATTGGCATAATGAGTGGAAGAACTCAAGGAGATAGATCTTGAAGGGTGAACAAGCTATCAGCACTGCAAGGAAGAAAAGCCAAGAAAAGAAAAGAACTGAAGAGTGATCTAAAATTTGCAAGGTTAGAGTTGCAATCTTTATCAGGTCAAAACCCTTCTAATACTTTCTTACCATTGTATTAGACATTGAAATCCTACATTGCTAGGTTAGCTTAACAACTAGGTAGATAAGCCTCAAGAAAATGATAGAAGATCCCAAGGAGAAGGATAAGAGATCCTTAGGAGGAGGATAAGAGATAGGAGAAGGATAGGAGATCCTTAGAGAGGGATGAAAGATTCTTTTGACAAGGTGACTATAAATCTCATGGACTTGGGTCAGCCTAACAGCTCTATGTAAATCCTTTAATAGGGTGACATTCTAAGTTGAATGTTCTTAAGTCCTCTAACAAGGCACACTCCCAACAGGGTGTAGAAATCCTTTAATAGGGTCACATTTAATAGTGTGTAAAGCCTTTAATAGGGCAGACCATTAGAAATGGTTGAAATCAATTACGCAGTTATTTTTTGGGTGTCATCCCCACCCTAGTTTTACCTTCTTATTCCTAGAGGGTTTCTGGGTCACCAAAATCCTTTGTGTTATGGTGTGATGCATGTTTAATTTTCATGGTTGTTTAATGTTTAATTACATGCATGATAAGAAAGTAAAAAGGATAGTATTTGTGATTCACTCTCATTTTATTAGAAAAAATTGGATTGGACATTATTGGACCTTGAATAACTGATTCATGCCCCCTCTTAGTTATTCTAAAGAATTCTAACAATTGGTATCAGAGCCCACTGCTGATTTGTTTCAAGGTACTAGCAGTAGAAAGATTAAGATGTCTAAGAGAGAAGTTCCCAAGCTAAACAAAGACAACTTTGTTGTATGGAAAAGTCTGATGAAGCTACACCTTGGATCAATAGATGACTATACAGAGACCTCAATTATAGTTGATAATGTAGACCCTATAGGATCCCTCACTGTAGATGACATGGGCAAGAAGAAGGAGCACAATCAAGTGATGTTAGATATTGCTTCAGCACTAAGCTATGCCAAGTATGATGACATCAAACAATGTGGTACTGCACATTATATGTGGAAAACATTATCAAGAATCTATGGAGGAGATAATAATGTCAAGAGAGCCAAAAGAGAGAGCCTAAGCAGAAAGTTTGATGACATGAAAATGGAAGAAGGAGAGAATTCTGCTCAATATGGTGCAAGGATGAAGGAAGTGGTAAGTGCCATAAGAAGCCTAGGAGGATAGTTAGTAGAAGAAATAGTATGTAGCAAATACCTAAGAAATTTTCTTCCTATCTATGCGATAAGAGTAACAACCATCCAAGAGCTAAGGTGTGTACTAGGAAACACATTGTCATTTGAAGGAATAATTGGAAGACTCACTGCCTTTGAGCTATCCAACTTTGACAACTACAAGCCAGAAAACTTTGAATCTTCATTCAAAGCTAAGATGACAATAAAAGACAACGAGGAGGTGTAAACAAAGAAAAAGAGTGGAAAAGGAAAGTATGTATCTAGTGACAGTAGCACTGATGAAGATAATGTAGATCAATTGGAGGCACTACTAGCAAGAAAATTTCATAGAGGAAGAGGAAAATTCAAAGGTAAGCTACCAATAATTTGTTTCAATTGTAATGAAGTTGGTCACATTGCAGCTAGATGCACACAAAAGAAAAATTACAAGGATGGATGCAACTTCAAGAACAAGAAAGAGGACAATAGGGACTATAGAGATAAAGGCAAAAGATGCTACATTGTTGAAGAAGACTCTGACAAGAATGATGATGAAGTAGTCTATGTGGCTATGAAAGATGAATTAGATAAAGATGAAGCAACTGCCCTGGTAACCTATATGAACAAGAATAACAAATGGATCATAGATAGTGGATGCTTTCATCACATGACTGGAGATAAAAGTAAGATCATTTCCTTTACTCAATATGAAGGAAATGGTGTTAGATTTGGTAACAATGCACCATGTCAGATCAAAGGGAAAGGTAGTATCAAGCATACTGAAAAGATATCATGTGATAATGCATACTATGTTGAAGGCCTTAATTACAACTTGTTAAGTGTCTCACAGTTAGGCAACATAGGATGCAAGATTGAATTTGAAAATAAAGTTGCCAAGATCTATGGTTCTCAAGGAAGTCTAATAGCAAAAGGTGACCAGACTAGGAGTAATTTGTTCTACCTAGACATGGAAGATGTTTCTTGTCTCATTGTTCAAACTGATGGTGTATGGTTATGTCACGAGAGGCTATGTCATGTAAATTTTGACAATTTGATAAGCATCAACAAAATGAAGAAATTTACAGGTCTACCAAAGTTGAAGAAACTTGATAACACCATGCACAAACAATGCCAACTAGGGAAGATGACCAAGTCAACTTTCAAAAGAAAGGATTATACTTCTAATGAAGTATTAGGGCTAGTTCATACTGACTTGTGTGGTCCTATTAAAGTGCAAAGCTACAAATGTGATAGATAGATAATGCTATTTGTAGATGACTATTCAAGGATGATGATAGTCATGTTCCTGAAACAAAAATTAGATGCATTCCAAATGTTCAAATGGTACTTGCAGGACAAAGTTGAGAAAGAGACTAGAAAGAGCCTAAAATGTCTCAAATCTGATAAAGGAGGTGAATTCACATCAAGAGAATTTGAAGAATTTTGCAATGAAAGAGGAATCAAAAGGCAGAAATCAGCATCTCGGAGTCCACCTCAAAATGGTATAGTAGAAAGAAGGAATAGATTGATTATTCACTATACTAGGACCTTAATGATGGAGAAA
Organism: Cupressus sempervirens; assembly: GCA_028749045.1. NCBI lineage: Eukaryota > Viridiplantae > Streptophyta > Pinopsida > Cupressales > Cupressaceae > Cupressus > Cupressus sempervirens. The sequence continues at coordinate 815,608,450 of CM053786.1, forward strand.
AATGTTGCACTCAAGTAATGGAGAGAAGCTGTAAGTACTGCAGTCTACACACTCAATAGAGTTCAAGTCAAGGAAGGTACAAATGTAACACCTTTTGAATTATGGTATGGGAATTCTGCTAATATAAAACATTTGAAAATATTTGGATGCAAATGCTATATATATATAAAGAGTCTAAGAATGGAAAGTTTGATGTAAAGAGTGAGGAAGGCACATTTCTTGGTTATTCTACTAGAAGCAAAGCTTATAAGTGCTTGAATGTTAACACTAACAAAGTTGTAGAAAGCACAAATGTGAAATTTGATGAGCTTGTAGAAGTTCAAAATGTTGAGAACACCAAGAAAGTAGAAGAATATAAGACCTTTGTATACTTTTATGAAGGTATGCCAAATGGTATTGAAGTTGCAACTCAGAATGACAATCAACAACAAAATCTAGTATCTATCGAGTCATAGATAGTGAATGTCAAACAACAGACACATTCAGAAGTCAAGCTGCATAATACAGAGAATGTTCATTCAAATTTTGAGAACTATCAACATGAAGGAAATGAAGAAATGTCTGATGAAAATACACATGAAGATTTAGATTCTGAAAGAGACAACATGCTAACAAGGAAAGAACCAGTATTAGCAAATTATGTAAGAAGAAATAATCTTGAAGATCAAATTATTGGAAACAAAGAGGCAGGACTAATGACAAGGAATAGACTTAGAAGTGAGACATATCTTCTTAGCAAAATGGAACCAAAACTAATAAGTGAAGCCATAAAAGATGATGACTAGCACAATACTATGAAAGAAGAAATAGAACAAATTGAAAAGAACAAGACATGGACCTTAGTCTCAAGACCAGCTGACAAGAATGTGATTGGAACCAAGTGGGTGTTTAGAAACAACTTAGATGAGAATGGTGAAATCACAAGGAACAAGGGAAGACTAGTTTGTAAAGGGTATGCACAAGAAGAAGGACTAGACTATGGAGAAACCTTTGCTCCAGTTGCTAGAATGGAAGGAGTAAGGACCTTACTAGCATATGCAGCCTTCAAAGGATTTAAAGTCTATCAAATGGATGTTAAGTCTGCATTTTTGAATGGTATACTTGAAGAGGAAGTCTACATAGAGCAACTAGAAGGATTTGTTGATGAAAATAAAAAAAACAAGGTATGCAAATTGCATAAGGCTCTATATGGATTAAAGCAAGCCCCTAGAGCTTGGTATGAGACACTTCACAAGTATCTAGTGCAAATAAGATTTGAAAGAACTGATGATAATAGCAACATGTACATCAAACTAGAAGAAGGTAAGGATATCCTTGTATCTAAAATCTTTGTGGATGACATAGTTTTTGGAGGAAAGGAAGTGCTTTGCAAAAGTTTTGCTGACAAAATGAAACATGAATTTGAAATGTCTATGTTTGGAGAAATCAAGTTCTTTGTTGGATTGCAAGTACATCAACTAAAACATGGTATATTCATGACACAATCAAAGTACATCAAAGAGATACTCAAGACATTTGGATTGGAAGACTCCAAACCTATTAGCACACCAATGGCAAGAAGGCATAAGCTATCCAAAAATGATGAATCAACTGAAGTCAATCAAACAATTTATAGATCCATGATCTGAAAACTACATTATTTTCTACATAGCAGACCAGATATAGCATTAGTAGTTGAAATAGTGGCTAGATTCTCTGCTAATCCTAAAGAAAATCATCTCATGGCAGTAAAATGGATAATGAGGTATCTTAAAAGAACTGATGATTTTGGCCTATATTACAAAAAGAATGAGAAGTTTGAGCTCAATGCATACACAGAAATAGATTGGGGAGGCAACATTGATGATAGGAAAAGCACAAGTGGAGGAGCATTATTCTTAGGTAGAAGGCTAGTTACTTGGACTAGAAAGAAACAAACATGCTCATCTTAGTCCATTGCAGAAGTAGAATATGTGACAGCAATGGTCAATTATACAAACATTGTGTGGCTTAAACATCTATTGAAAGGAATGAAAGAAGAGGTAACCAAACCCTTGATACTATATTGTGATAATACAAGTGTTATAAACATATCCAAGAATCCAGTAATGCATGCAAAAACCAAGCATATTGCAATCAAGTATCACTATGTCAGAGAATTGGTGGAAGACAAATAAGTAAAAATGGAGGACATTCACAGAAAGGAACAAATTATAGATATCTTCATCAAACCATTGCCCAAGGATCCTTATGAATATCTTAGAGGCAAGTTGGGGGTAATGCCCCTAACTCAAGCAGTCTAAAGAAACAAAGAAGTTGCCCTGCATCAAAAGGAATAGATCATTGAAATATCAGAAGATTGATGCAGAGGATGAAAATAGGAGCAAAAACTCCAGATCAGTCACAAGCATGGTGATAGAGGGAGAAAACATAAGATGCAAAGCTTATATTTAGTATGTTGAAGATGCTACATCTTTGGCATTTATGTCAAAGAGGGAGATTTAAGAGAAACTAATCAATATAAAGTAAGAGGGAGATGTATATGAAAGAGGAAGACCCAGAATAGATAAGAATATTAAGAAGAGATAAGGTACTAATCAACAAGCAACTATGAAGGAAGGATTAGGAATATAGAGTAAGGATGCAACAATTAAGAGGGAGAAGCAGAACAAAGAATTTAGTTTGTATAGAAAAAGAGGGAGTTATATACCAAACATTAAATGTATATAGTTTTGGTGGTAACTAAGTTGATCAATTGATTAGTTTGGTTTGCCATCAATGCTAAAGAGGGAGATTGTATGAAATGATTGAAAAAATCATGAATGAAGAATAATGGAACGGGTAAAGAATGTTTTCAATCATTGATGTCAAACTTGCTACTTGCAGGAATGACAATTGCTTAAGTGATCCAAATACTATCAATTGGTTGATTGACAAGGAGGAGGAAATCAATAAGATGTAACTAGAGCACCTAGAGAAAGGTTGAAGTTATGATGTTGTAATGAAGTATAAGGATAAGCTAAGCCATTGATGAAATAGTGTATTGATGACATACTCTAAGAGGATGGACACACTAAGAAACATCAAATATGTAAGGTTTAACTAAGTCATTTTTAAAGCCTAACTAAGTTCATTTGAGAGAGTCGAGCTAGCTAGTTAGTGTCGGGCAAAATCTTAGTTGAAGCCGAGAAAGTTCAAATTTAGTGTGTGCTGAGTAATTGTTCAGGTGTAGAGTAACACAAAATTGTTCAAGTGTCGAACATCAGAAAAAGGGATAATAGATGCCAAGTAAATCTTCAAGTGCAGAGTAAAGTAGAAATGCTATAGGTGTCGAGCACCAGTAAAACAACAATAGAAGCCGAGTAACACAAAAGGAGCTGAGCATTAGTAAACCAATGATGTCGAGTTGCTGCATTATTTGTTAAGTCAAAAGATTTGCTAGATAAGTGATGATAAGTTTGTTAGATCGAGTTTTGTGAATTAGTTGGATGATAAGGATGATGAGTAGATGTCATAGAATTTTATGTAAACCATGCAAACCAATTCAAGGCAAATGCTGATGGACTTATCATGAAGTTTCTGGAAGAAACAATTTGGAGGGAAAACAATATCATTTTCTTAGATCAATTCAAATTGATGAGCGAAAGAATTGAGTGGGAAATGAAGAACATAACTTCTTTATAAGGAGTTACAGGTCAGAGATTGAGTGTGCATATGTGTGAGAGGAAGTTGGTCAGAAGAGTGGTCGTGTGAAGAAGCCAAGAGAAGGCTAGTGTGAAGTGTCAAGAGGAGGACATAGTGAGAAGTAAGTACAAAGCATCAAGACTCTGAGTTGATCAAGTGACCATAGAGTGCATTGGCATAATGAGTGGAAGAACTCAAGGAGATAGATCTTAAGGGGTGAACAAGTTGTTAGCACTACAAGGAAGAAAAGCCAAGCAAAGAAAATAACTGAAGAGTGATCTAAAATTTGCAAGGTTAGAGTTGCAATCTTTATCAGGTCAAAACCCTTCTAATACTTTCTTACCATTTTATTAGACATTGAAATCCAACATTGCTAGGTTAGCTTAATAGCTAGGTGGATAAGCCTTAGGAAAAGGATAGAAGATCCCTAGGAGAAGGATAAGAGATCCTTAGGAGGAGGATAAGAGATCCTTAGGAGAAGGATAGGAGATCCTTAGAGAGGGATAAAAGATTCTTTTGAGAAGGTGACTGTAAATCTCATGGACTTGGGTGGGCCTAATAGCTCTATGTAGATCCTTTAATAGGGTGACATTCTAAGTTGAATGTTCTTAAGTCCTCTAAATAGGCACACTCCTAACACGGTGTAGAAATCCTTTAATAGGGTCACATTTAACAGTGTGTAAAGCCTTTAACAGGGCAGCCCTTTAATAGGGTAGACCATCAAAAGTGGTTGAAATCAATTGCGTATTATTTTGTGGGTGTCATCCCCACCCCAGTTTTACCTTCTTATTCCTAGAGGGTTTTTGGGTCACCAAAATCCTTTGTGTTATGGTGTGATGCATGTTTACTTTTCATGATTGTTTAATGTTTAATTGCATGCATGATAAGAAAGTAAAAAGAATAGTACTTCTGATTCACTCTCATTTTATTAGAAAAATTTGGATTGGACATTATTGGACCTTGAATAACTGATTCACCCCCGCTCTCAGTTATTCTAAAGAATTATAACACACATATCATTTTCTAGGTTGTTATGATGCCACATCATTATCCACCTCAATGGGCATATTGTTATAAATTTCTTTCAGTTTTTCTTTAGCCAGTTGGGACCTATCATGCAAGCCTTGGCTTGCGAAAAGATCCATATCTTCAAGACACTTAATAGATACAAAGGTATTTAGATGTTAAAATGTTCCTCGGCCACTCAATGTGGGACGAAATCCCTTACACTAAAAATGAAATAGAAGAGGAAAAATTCTTCCATGCATATCTTGCTTCGACCAAACCAACCCTTGCATTCTAATCAGTGAGCACTTTACCAACAAATCAAGCAGTGCATATTCAGTGGATGGGAATAGTACTTTTGATTATAGCTTTTGTAGTGGAATGAATTTAGCAAATTTCTTCCAACGGAGAGGAAAGTGTACAGCTGCTCACTTACATGTTTGAACTTGCCAAGTACATCAAGTAGCTGGATGATCATTTGGTTCAAGAAAAGATGAATTGGGTCTTCCGATTTATTGTAAAAGGTTTCTTCCTTTGCATATCACAAATGCAATCTCACAGGCTTTCCCATAAGGTGACATTATCAGTGAAATATATCCAAAAATGGGAAAGGTCTTAGTCATATGGCTTGGAGGGTAGAAACTACATTGAATAACAAGCCTTGTCAATGTACTAAAAAAAAATGAGATACTAGCATACGAGTTTCCAATTGTGGATCAAAACAGGGATTTTTTGTGGACTAGATTCATTTTTGAGGATCTCTTTCCTAGAAAATCACTATATTTAGATTATTTCTCTTTATAGAAAGGGTTAATGCATGGCCTATTTTTATGACCCTAAAAATATTCACCTCATGCAAACTCTCATATCTATCAATTACTACTTTCTAATCTCCAATGTAGCTATCTTCAATTTGTCATTGTCATGGATGAAGCTCTATTCTTACTTTGACCTAGTTTTCAAACTTTTCTACCATTGCAAACTTTTCTCATCTCCTCATTGTTGAAGTCTACATTTTGTGGACTGCTCCTAGTAGCTCCTTGCAAATTCCAAGCCTCATTGTCTCCCCTACTTTTTCTTTCTTAATTTCCTCAAACTATGGGCCATCCTTTACTCTACTCTAAAATTATCGTCAACCTCAAAATTATCCTACTTGACATGCTTGATCTCCTCTATGCTATTTCTCTTTACTATTAACAAATCTCCATAATCACTAGTCAATCACACCACCCATGACTCTTGTTTGAATAAAAATGTAAAACACCACATGGTAATCTCATATCATACTGTCAAAGGCATATGGTGAAGAGGTATTCAATGATACACTCCAAATGGTCCAACATTTTCCACATAGTGCTTGACAATGAATCAAACTAATATAGATATCATTTTCTTGAGCAATATAATCAAAGATCTCAAAGCTTACTTTGTGTCTCATGCCTTCATACTTGAATATTTACGCCTTCATTGCTCACAAATTGTCATTGTATGTGTCCTAAAAAAGCATTGTATACATAGCTATTACAAAGAAAAAGATAGGTATAATATTTTCTTTGGAACTATGGAAAGGGTTTTTGTGCATGATGATTGTCATATAGACCATGAAAATCTTGACAAACAAGACCCAATTTGATCTTGAATGACATTGAAATTCCCTTTTAAAACACTTCACCATATTTCTCGTTTAAAAAAATAAAAATAAAAATAAATCAATGTGTCTTAGGAAATTAATATCTTGATGATAAGTGCCTATTAGATAACATCCTTCTGATCAAGAAAATTCCATCCCTTTTAGTAATCTAATGAATTTGGTCAGGCCCCAAAGTGGGTTTGGTTAATTTTTATTTTATTTTTAAACAATTGACATCCCAAACTGATTTGATGAATATATAGTACTAATCAAAATCAAAATCCATCACTGAAATACCAATTAAAACTTATTTTTACCATTTTTTGCAAACTACAACTTTTATGTCCAGAAGCCTCTGACTAGCTTTAAAAATTGGTAGAAACACTTGACTGAGCTCTAGGGTCTAACACACTAATTCTTTGTTCTACATTCTCTTACCCTATTAGATCTTATTTCATGAAGACACCTAGGTCAAAAGATATTGATCGTCAAAGTTTCCTTCATAAAATTGCCTACAAGCAAACATGTTAGAAAATAATAAATCGCATTCAATTTTGGCTCTACAAATAGGTCAAATTGACACTTGAGGGATTGAAAAATGGGGCATTAGTTCATTGTAATGAGAAGAATATGAATCTATTATTTGGGCTCATGAAAAATAACCATGTGCAATTGGTGAGTGGTCAAAGTGGACTATTTGGATTTGTAGAGTTGGGAACAGTGGTGGAAAAGTGATTTTCATAAAACGAGTGGACCTAGGATACTGTGCAGATGGATTCTTCAAGACTTGAAAACTGGCATACTTAAAAGAATTTTTAGAGTAGAACACAATGGTATAATCCATTTGGTTTAGGCTATCATGGATTCAGATTTATGACATCTTGAATAGGGGCATTGATCAATCAACACTTTATGACACCAATAAAACTTTACAAATTGCATATGGAATCACATTTGCAAACTAATTAAATGGATTCTCAATTCTGAAACATAAAAATTCTTTCACCTCTAGAATGTAATGCAAAAGGAATTATCTCATTTTTTTCAACTCAGTCAAAGTTACAACTGGTCAAATAGGGCTTCCCAAAATTTTGAACAATTGACATCAACATGACAATAGTAAACAATTGATTTTGAGGGATTCAAAACCTAGTCAAAACATATCAAAATGAATTGAAAATAGAAACATAGGTTCTTTGATATGCATATTAAAAACTTCCAAAGTGGTGAGTCATGAGATGTTACTAGGTGCAAGATATTAAATTACAAACTAGACTTCCTATCACTATTTGACAGGCAAAAATGTAGATTTGAACATTGCTCAAAATTAGACTTCACAAAATGACTCAGAATGATAATTTATCATCATAAGACATGTTTATATTCTAAATGAAAAGTTTTGGGCCTCAAAATGACAACTGGATACACATGCATTAAATGCTCTCACAGGGCTTAATTTTTTAGGATGGTACTCAAAACTAGGGAATGCAATTTTGAGTCCCAACAATAGTATTTGTGGACCCTTTAATGAAAAAATGGGAATGGATAGGAAAGAATTTATGTGGACTATAGGAGTAGATATAGTTTTAATTTGTTCAAACAAAAAGTTACTGAGTAGCCTATTTTAGCACTTGTTGATTTTAACAAGGTGTTTCAAGTAGATTGTAATGTTAGTGGTACTACAATAGAAGTTGTTTTCATCCAAGAAGGTAGACTAGTTGTTTATTTTAGTGAGAAGTTGAATGCTACAAAAAGAAAATATTTTTTTATGATCAAGAATTTTATGCTATATTTCAAGCATTGAAGAAGTGGGGACACTATCTTCTTCTTAGGAGTTTGTTTTTTATACTAATCATCAAGTTTTATTATATTTGAACAGTCAAGAAAAATTAAACCAAACACATTTGAAGTAGGTTGAATTTTTGCAAAGTTATATATTTTTTTGAAACATAGGAGTGGGAAGTCTAATAGAGTTGTCGATGTTCTTAGTAGAAGACAAATTTTTGTAACAAAAATGTAGACAGAGGTGGTTGGGTTCAAGGAACTTATTACTTTGTATCCAAATGATCATGATTTTGGTGAAGTATGGAAGGCTTGCACATAAATTTTTACATTTGATAGGACAAAGTGGTTAGATTTCATGATCTAGGATAGTATTTTGTTCAAAAGAAACTTCTTGTGCATTCTTGGAAGTTCAATGAGAGAGAATCTCATCAAGGAGAAGCATAGAAGAGGATTGGATGAATATTTTGGTAAAGATAAAGCCATGGCTTTAGTTGTTGAGAATTATTATTGGCCATGATTAGAGCAAGATATGAAGAATTTTGTGCAAAGTTGTAGAGTATGTCAGATGGAAAAAGGAGTGAAGCATAATACAGGGTCATATCAACCATTAACTATACCAGAGAAGTCATGGGAGGATGTCAACATGGATTTTGTTCTTGGATTACCAAGGACTTAGCAAGGGCATGATTCTATATTTGTGGTAATTGATAGGTTTTCAAAGATGCCACATTTTTTTCCTTGCAAGAAGAATAGTGATGTTGTTCATGTAGTAGAGTTTCTTTTCAAAGAAGTGGTGAGACTACATGGTCTACCAAAGAGTATAGATTCAGATTGAGCCACCAAATTTATTGGATATTTCTAGCATACATTGTGGAAGAAGTTGAAGATAGATTTGAAGTACAACATATTACATCATCCATTAACTAATGGAAACATAGAAGTGTTGAATAGGGGTTTGGACAATTTACTGAGATGTTTGGTTGGATACAATTCAAAGGGCTAGGATCTAATTTTACCATAGGAATAATTTGCATATAATAATTCTCTCAATAGGAGTACTGGTAAATCACCATTCCAAATTGTATATGGGTGTACTCCCAGAACTTCTTCTAAATTGTGGCAGTTTCATAAAGGAGAGATAAGTAGTGCTGAAGCAGAAGAATTTGTTGAATATTTGAAGAAAATCCATGAGGAGGTGAGGAAGCACATTGTAAAGATGAATACATAATACAAGGCTAAGGTAGATGTGAAAAGGAGTTATAAGGAATTTCACATTGGAGATGAATTCATGGTTCATTTGAGAAAGGAGTGTTTTCCTTTGGGTACATATAATAAGATGAAGATGAAGAAGTTTAGACTATGCAAGATAGTGAAAAGGCATGATTTTGAAAATGCCTATGAAGTGGAGTTGCCTTTTGAATTGAATATTTCACTAGTATTTAATATTTTAGATTTGACAAAGTATTATGAAGGAGGTGATGGAGGTGAAGTGCAGAAGCACATTGGAGTATTTCAACAGCTAGTTCAACTACAAAGGAGATTGAGGAGATACTAGATATTCATTTTGGCAAAAGTACAAGGAACATAACTTATGAGGAATGCCTGGTCAAATGGAAAGGGAGGCTAGTAGAGGATTCATCATGGCTAGCAAGGGACAAGGTTAACCATTTTGATTTTCCTCTAAACACCTTAGATGTGGTAGAGCTACTTCTCAAATTACCCTAGTTGTCTAATGCAGGAGTATCCTAGGTGTAAGAGTGATTTTGTATCACCCAAAAATATTTTTATTTTAAGCCTTTTCTATTTTAATAAAGACTAGTAGATAGAGGGATTACTATTTCTATGAAATTTCTATTTTTAGTAAGTTTTTCATGCGAGCTCAAAATGTTCTTATTTTCTACATGAAGGTTCATTTTAGGATTAGAAGCCTACCATAAAAATCTCATTGCTCCAACTTAAGTACTAGAGAATTTATTATGGATTTTCGACAAAATTTTTTGGAGAAAAATCTCTAGGCTCACCATTGGAGGGATTTGAGTGCTTAGATGAGGTCCAAAAGATCAACAAAAGGGTGCTATCATCATTTTGAGCCTATAGATCAAGAACTGCCATTTTTGAAAAGTGGTTATAATAGCCAATCAGAGCAACAGTTTGAGAGTTATGGCCTTTCAAATTTGGGCTACCCAAAATTTTGAAAATAAATGTCAAAGATGTATTTGGTCGACTTTATATGTTTTTTAGGGTCTATTGGCCCTAGCTATTAAGTTGGAATGTCTAGAACCTTCCCAGGTGGCATAAAATTTCCTATTCAAAAAATGCCTGAACATTGTCTAGGAAAACTTTGGGTGGTAGTTCACATGTTAGTTTTGAAAATTATTGTAATGAAGGTGTACATGTGGGTTAGCATATTGTACTTGTGAACTCTATAATTTTGTATTCATGGTGATAATAAGAAGTCTATATTTTGTTGTTGCATTTGTTATTGTTTCTTTGTGTTTGTTATGTGTTTATGGTATTAAGGGGAGCATCCTTCATCAAAAAGAATGTAACAAAGACATTGAAACATATTGGATGGAAGATGTGACAAATAAAAAATGGTCAAAATTTGCAATGACATTGATGAATCCAATCATGCATTGAAGTTTTTCTTTGAATCAAATAGTAATTGAAACCAAATTAATATGAGTGTCATTCCTTGGTTATTGACACAACAACAACTTGATGCCATTTATGAAGCCATAAAAAAAAAAAACTAAATTTCTCATAGAATTTTCTGCAAACATATGTAGTCTTATATCAAAGAAAGGTGATTTTTGGGTTAGGGTTGAAAACATATGATTGGTATACCTTCATCAAGGTAAGTCATGTTCTTCTCTATTTACAATAAATTTGTAAAACATCATGTACTTCTGATTGTTTTATTTTATACTATATTGAAAAGATTATTATATTATTACTGCAATACGTTCTACCTATATCTCTCCAACACAAATTTGACAACATGAGCATCAAACATGTTATATATTAACTTAGGAAATACATGAGGTTAGAAGTATTATTTGTTAGATTTTTTGTATAGAAGTGTTATTAGTCTCATTAATATGTTTTTGCATGATGAATATCTTCTAGGTGTTTTTTATCTAAATAAATTGATAAAAAAGGCATAAAGAAATAGAAGAGAAAAATTCCTCATCTTTTGTGTGAGATGCAAAAGTTTCTACCTTCAACTTTTTTTAATGTACAAGAACACTACATCATATATCTAGTTGAGGAGATTGAAATGTGTAGACCTATATAAACTTTAGTGTGGATGGTTGAGAGGCACTTGAAATTTTTGAAGGGTAGCTTGGTTCAATAAAGAGCATGTCCTGAGGGTCCTATGGTCGAGGGATATACGGTCTACTAGACCATGGTGTACATTAGTGAATATCTTCCCAAGTTTGCATCAAAGATCCATGTAGATGCATTAGGGATCCTATCTCCATTAATAGATTCGAAGGGAAGTTCTTAATGGGGAAAGGTCAATTGAGGAATGTGAGAATTAATTATAAGAATTTTAGTTAATAAATTCTTATCCATCATCAATATAAGTTGTTTCTAACTAGTCTATTTATTTTATACAATTGCTCATGAGTGGGATGCACTTCATCTATATATCACAAACAATCTTGATTGGATGATGGTATGGATTAAATGATCTCAACAAAATGATCGCTCATTAACATGGGATGATGGTGCTTCATTGGTTAAAGAAGCTCATTGTAATGGAGATCCCAATGTTATGCCAATGGTAATTGATCTAGCAAATGGTTTAAGAGGTGAAAATGTACGTATAAGTTAATCTATCATGACCCATTTTTTTAATATCAAACAAATGGATGCATAATTTTGACATGTTTGAAAAAAATAGGTCAAGCACCACAAAGCTATGTACTATAATGGCCATAAATTTAGCATAAAAAAGGTGGATGAGACTAAGAGAACTTGTGATTCTTGGATAACTACAGTCTTTGAGGTCACCAACATTTCATTTATAAATACATGTATCCTAGACAATCTAAAAATAGATACTATGGAATTTTGGACGATATAATTGAGTACAACTTTAACTCCTTCAAACTAGTTCTATTCATTGTGAAATGGTATAAGCTACAAGTAAATCAAAATGATCCTAATAGAACTATTATTGAACATGATAATGAATTTACAATGATTAATACAAGGTCATTTGAGCTAGTTGGAAATCAGCCCTATGGTCTTCCAAGGCAATATGAGAAAGTGTTTTACTTTGGTGTTCCACATAAATTGGGTTGGTCATTTTTCATTAGACATGATCCAAGAGGAAGACAGATAAAGTATAATGTGGTTGAGAAGATACTAAAGACGTGGAAGATGAAGTAGATGATGATGATAAAAAATACAAAGGAGATGATGATGATCATGATGATGACAAAGATGTTCATGATGATGGTGATGAAATTGATGATGGTGGTGGTAGTAGTGGTGGTGGAGAAGATGATGATGGTGGTGATGGTGATGGTGATGGTGATGACGATGATGACGATGATGATGATGGTCATAGTGATGATCATAATGTCAGTGATGGTTATTCTGATGATTTGGATGATGATAGTGATAATGATGATGGTCATGATGATGTGATGGATGAAGAAGATGATCAATGGAAATGTATTAGGTGCTGATTAGGTTGAAATATTTGTTACAATGCTCAATTCATGGTGTTGATTACTTATATTATGTTTTTTTGTAGAGGGAACCAATTAAGAAATATACAATGTTATGTTTTTTGAGATGTATGCATATTGTTCATGTTATTCTCTATGCAATTTGTAGAATAAGTATCATGTCATTTATAACTAACTTAGGAAAAATGATTTACATATGTAGGAAACTTTACCCTTTTAATGAGGATTTGTCATGTCCCCATTTTAACAAGACCTTAATAAATATTATAAAAAACATTACTAAGTAATATCAATAACAAAAATAAATATTAAACTAGAATATTAAATATAAATATGAATATAATTATAATTAATTATAGGCAATTAATATATACTATTCTATATATGTCTCATAATACATATGATAATAAATATAAATAATAAACAACTAAATATATTTAATTTTTATACTATAATGCATCAAATTAATAAATGAATAATATTCATATCACTAATACTATTAAGAATGATAATATCATTAATATTATTATTAATTTAATTATATAATTAATATAACTATTATATTATAAATAGACACAACTCTTACCATTGAAATATATAAAGAGGGGATAAAAACCTTGGTAAGAGATCATTGGGAAGAAAAATTGAAATTATATGCTAAATAGGGTTTTCAAAGCCTAATGTCCAATTTGGGAACATTACAATGATATCAGAGTAGTGTATCTTGCCATCTTGTAGGGTTAGTTAAGGAACTAGAAAGAAAAAGAATCAAACTATTGCCTAGATTATACAATGAGCTTTAACAGATAGATATATATGAGAAAAGGTAGCAGAGATATTTTGAAGCAAAGAAAGAACTATTAATTTGAAGGAAGGATATTTTTGCCTATTTGGTTTGCCTATAGTGATGCATCTTAGCCACATTGATAGTTTTAAATGGAGTACAAATAAGAATTTTTTAATTTTTCAAAAGTTGGCTATCAGGCCTATGTGTTGGTTAGGGATTAATTCTCCAGAGTAAAAAACAATCACACCCCACAGCCCAAGCAATATACCTAGACTAGTCAAGTTAATCGGCTTATAGGAAGCATGAGCAGTGATTCTTCACTAGTGACAATGAATGATGTGAGAAAATTTCATGACAAACATTATCAGTTGAATCAAACATTTTCTTCAAGTTGTGGTGCGAGATTCTGAAAACTAATGGGGTTATATTGGATATCTAGAACTTTCTATGAATTCAGTGGTTTATGAAGAGAAAACACCATTAACAAGTATCAACAAAAAGACTCTTGGAGTATCTTCTATTACATGTCGGTCTTCCAATATGGATCTCTCGTGTTGTTCAAAGAAGAAAGATAATTGAAACATGGGGAGCGGAGAAGTCATCTGAATAAGGTGGCACTAACAAAAGGAAGTAGCTTGTATAGGTGGTTAGATGGGGTTGATCTAACACATACTATAGTGTTAATAAAAATAGATATATACCTTTAATAAAAAATAGAGGTTGGCTCTTATCGGAAAGCATCTCTAAATATTATCATTCCTCTATAGTATTAAGACATAGAAGTATTTCTCAGTAGGGAGTTTTTATGCAATTGTGAATAAATTTAAAGTTTTAACGACAACAGTAAATGTGTCTAAAATAATTTAAAGAAATACGAGTGGAAAAAAAGATTTTAAAACATTAAAAATATGACTTTGCATGATTTTGTACCTTCTTCGAAGGGTGTCAACCATAGTACTAATCATGTTCAATGTCCCTAAGCCAAGTCAACATATCTTAAACATATTATGTTGCTTGGTTGGGGGGCTTAAGGAATAATAAACATAAAGTAGCCATGAGGTGGAAATTTGTGAGGTATGCAATCTTAACCTTTGTCATAATGGGATTATTTCTCTTTCCACCACACAATAGTGAAATATAACCTTTGAAATATATATAGGTTTATAATTCTTTCCAGCATGTAATAATAAATGCAAATAAATAACCTTTAATAATATTAAAATAAAATGTACAATTATAAATTTAATATTAGTAAAGATCATATGAATCTTATATTAGTCACATGATGGATATGGAGTGTGCACAAGGGGAGGAGTAAATCAGTAATGTTAGGGAAAAATGAATCCCAATATGGACTAAGGTCTCAAGGAGCCCCAAGCTGAATGTGTCCAAACTTAGAGCTGCACTAAATCTTCCATTCATCATGGGACCCATTGCAAGGGAAATAATTATAAAAATATACTATCCACGTCAAAATTGAACATGTTCATAGTGGGTAGGGAGTGCGCATAGGGGAGGATTAAATTGGTCATATTGGGGCAAGAGAATCCCAGTATGGATTAAAAATTTGAGGGAACCCAAAGCTGAGCATGTCCAAATTCAGAGCTACAGTAAATCTATCATCCACTACAAAATTATTGTTGGAAATATAGATGGAGTAACTCTGAGAGGGGGGGGTGTGAATCAGTTACCACAAAAATCCATAGATCTCTTAGATGTCTAATAAATCACTTACTACTATTTCTTGGTAAATATTCATAAAATGTTGTAACAAGGTAAATGAAATAAATGCCAACTTTAATAGATCTTATCTTGCATGAAACAACTTGCAAAGTAATAGCATGAACACAAGAGACACCAAAATTTCACTTGGAAACCCAATATGAGAAAAACCACAAATGTAACTAGCTACTAATTTTTACTCTTCTGAAGTGAGCCTTGTTAGGAGCCAACCGATTAAAGGTTACAAAACACACTGTTAGGTGTGACCTTGTTAGAGGATTTAATCACCCTATTAGGAGTGGCCTTGTTAGAGGTCTTTAAAACAATTCACTAGAACTATCACCTTGTTAGAGGATTTACAAAATGGTTGTTAGACTAACTATATTAAGGGATTTTGGAATCACTACTACAATGATTAGAAAGTAACAATAAATGACCTGAATGAGATGCAACTAAAATTTCTAATTATAGATCTTTGTTTTGCACCATTAGATCCTTCTTGATCGAATATAACTTTGCTACTCCTCAAGGACATCTTACCATCCTTCAAAATTTTCTCTCACAAATAATTAGTTCACCTTTACATTCATATCATATCAATTCCACTCCTCACACTTAGAATTCGCAACTTGAACTTTCATATATACCATTCAAATTGTCAAGTCAGCTCATTTGCAAGTTATAATCACCTATAATCATTAGAACAATTGGCTGGAAATAATACTTAAAACATTTAAGCCTTAATTCACAAATTAACAAATTCCTTCACTGGCCGACCCTTCTTGGTAAATACTATTCCAAAAATGATTTCTTGAGTTAACCATTAGAAGCTTGGTTAACATTACAAATCCGCCAAAATACTTTGGTTACTGAGTGAACTCAGTAAGTACTATTTTTTCTTCACTAACTTTGAGAGCTCCGTATAAACTATCTTCTACCATATTTTCCTTCGATGACCGAGTGAACTCAGTAGACACTTGTTTGTACAAGGTAAAGTCTAGGAATGCTCGATAGACACTGTAAATCATCTTGTGAACCAACTGAGCTCAGTAAACACTAACAAATAACTAGTATGACATTTCTGTAACATCAAAGACAACACATAATTGGATAATTGTATCCAACAATCTCCATCTTTGGCATTGATGGAAACACAATATGTCATAGCATGATGAAATTTGAGAACAAGACTTTCTCTGATAGAAAGTTTCTCCCTCTTGGATTTTATAGCTCAGTTATCTATAGGAGTCTCCCTCTAAGATAGAGAACTCTCCTCTTTCTCAGTAACCTCTCCCTCTGAATGATAATTATAAAACTCTTTCTTACCTTCATCTTCAATCAAATTTTAGAAATATATGACAATAAACAATCCCTCATTGACAACACATGCCAAAGACAACACATATCAAATTAGTTCTAGTGTGCCTTAAGTATTGATTCATATGGAATGTTTCCTTGACTCTACTGCATCAACTGATAGCTCTTTAACTCAGTTCCTATTAATGCATCACTAAAACTTTATTTTAGTGAGTTTTAGACAAGGGAATGGCCCCTAACTTGCCTCTTGGATACAAGAATAAATCCTTAGCTAGTGGCTTTGTAAATATGTTAGCAATATGTTCCTTTGTATGGACATGTTCTAGTATGATTTCCTTATCCTACACCAATTCTCTAACAAAGTGATACTTTATAGCAATATGCTTGGTTTTGGAATGCATCACTAGATTCTTTGAAATGTTAATTGCACTTGTGTTATCACAAAACATGACAACTGGTTCTTTTATTTCTACCTTCATGCATTCCAATAATTGTTTAAACCAAACAATGTTAGAACAATTTATAGCTACTACAACATACTTTGCCTCTGCTGTTGATTGGGATGTGCAATTTTTCTTTTTACTTGTCTAAGATACCAATCTTTTACCAATAAAGAATGTACCTCCACTTGTACTTTTTTTTTCATCAATGTTTCCTGCCCAATCAGCATCAATAAATACTTTCAAATACATGTTTCCTCCAAGTTTATACCATAATCCATAATCTTTAGTTCCTTTCAAGTATCTCAAGATCTTTTTTACTACCATCATTTGATTTTCTCTAGATTTGGCTAAGAATCTTGTTACTATACCAACTTCTAAAGAAATATCAGGTCTTGTATGAACAACATATTGCAATTTTCTAATCATTGATCTATATATGATCTGATCTACCTCTTTTGAATCATCATCCTTTGTAAGCTTTAATCCTGTAGACATGGAAGTTCCAACTTGTTTAGAGTCTTTCATACCAAAATTTCTTGAGTATCTCCTTGATATACTTTGACTGAGAGATGTAGATACCATTCTTGCTTTGTTGAATCTGAAAACCAACAACTAATTTAATCTCTCCAAACATAGACATTTCAAATTCTTTGTTCATTTTGTTTGAGAATTCTTTACATTGATCATCATTCCCTATAAACAAAGTATCATTCACAAAGATTTTTGTCAAAACAATCTTGTTGTCTGGTCGTTTCCTGATGTACAAACTACTATTATCATTAGTTCTTTGAAAATCAATCTGAATAAGGTATTTATGCAATCTTTCATACCATGCTCTAGGAGCTTGTTTCAGACCATACAGTGCTTTGTGTAACTTACAAACTATGTCCTTCTTGTCTGGATCAATGAAGCCTTCAGGTTGCTCAATGTAGAGTTCTTCATCAAGAATACGATTGAGAAATGTAGACTTGACATCCATATGATATACTTTAAATCCTTTATGTGCTACATATGCAAGTAGTGTTCTAACACCTTCCATCCTTGCAATAGGACCAAAAGTCTCTCCATAGTCTACACCTTCTTCTTGAGAATATCCTTCACACACCAATCTAGCTTTGTTTCTTGATAACTGTCCATCTTCATTCAACTTATCCTAAATACCCATTTAGTTCCAATCACATTTTTTTCTTTAGGCCTAGGTACAAGAGTCCAGGTTTTGTTTTTCTCTATTTTCTCTTTTTCTTCATTCATAGCCTCAATCCAGCTTTTATTTTCCAATGCATCTTTGAGATTTCTAGGTTCAAAATCAGCAAGTAAACATGTACCTTTTAGGTTACTTCTTGTCATGGTACCTTCAAATTTGTCTCCAATAACCTGATTTGGTGTGTGATTCTTCCCAACATAGGTTCCTTGCCTTTTGAATGAATTGCATTGATATCTTCTTGAGCTTCAACTTCAAGTTCTAGTTTCTTAGGCTTGATAGCTATTGACTCAATAGCTTCAGTTTGTGACCCAAGTCCTTGTGACTTGGTTTGAACTATTTCCAACTTAGTAGCTATGTTGGGCTTAGTAGATATAGTCTTTCTATTGACAGATGTGTCTAGTAATGTGTCAATAAAAACAAATCTCCTATAATCTTTAGGTTCCTTCTTGCTTTCTTCTACTACCTTTTCTACAAACTCATCAACTTTCACATGTGCACTTTCTATAACCTTGTAAGTAGACAAATTCAAACATCTATATGCCTTGCTTTTGGAAGAATATCCTAAGAATATTCCTTCTTCACCTTTAGCATCAAATTTTCCTTTTTTAGATTCTTTCAGAGTGTAACATTTACTTCTAAATACTTTAAGATAGCTTACATTAGGTTTGTAGCCATACCATAGCTCATAAGGGGTTTTGAATGAGTCCTTCTTCAGTTGTACTCAATTTAAGTTATGGATTGCAGTGTTGATACCTTCCTTCCAGTATTTGATAGCAATGTTCTTTTCAATCATCAAAGTTCTTGCACAATCCATGATGGATCTATTTCTCCTTTCAGCTATTCCATTTTTCTTGGGAGTTCCAGGAGCTGATACCTACCTTTTGATTCCTCTTTCAATGAAAAAGTTATTGAATTCATTGGAAAAGAATTCACCACCTCTGCCTAATCTCAAGCATTTCAACCTTTTCCCTATTTCCTTTTCCACTCTTGCTAAATACTATTTGAACTTTTCAAATACTTCTAACTTCTCTCTTAAGTACATAATAGTCATCATTCTAGAGTAGTCATCAACAAAAAGAATAAAGAATTTTTCTCCAAAGTAACTTTCTACTCCAATTGCTCCACATAAATTAGTATGCACAATTTCCAAAATATCTTCAGATTGATAATTTTTTCTTTTAAAACTAGTCTTTCCCATCTTACCAATATGATAATTCTTGCATAGAACAATATTAGGTTTCTTCAAATGAGGAATGCCTCTTACTTTCCTAAATTTTCTTATTTTCACCATGTTGTCAAAGTTTACATGACACAACCTTTTATACCATAACCAACTTTATTCAATTTGAGCAATAAAGCATGAGAGACCACCAAGTTCAAGATAGAACAAGTTACCTTTTGTGTGTTTTCCCAATCCAATCAGCCTTCCTTTGTCATCCAGCAGTTTAGCTTTGCCATGCATAAATTTCACCTTGAATCCAATGTTAATCAACTGTGCTATACTCAATAGATTTTGTTTTAGTCCTTCAACCCAATATGCATTATCACATACAAGTTCTTTGGTTAAAGAAATTATGCCTCTTCCTTTCATACAACAATTTCATCTTCATTACTATATGAATCTTTAGAATCTTTAGCCATAAAACATGTCTTCTTACCTTTTTCCTTGAAAGATTTGTGACTTTTGAAATTCTTGTTGTTATTACACTTGTGACCTTTCTTTTCATCCTTATTCTACTTGTTTGCGCACCTAGCTACAATATAACCTAGTTCTTCACATGTAAAATAGATTAAAGAAATTTTACCTTTGTATTTTCCTTTTCTTCATAAATATTTCTTTGCAAGAAATGCTTCAACCACTTCAAGATCACTATCAGAACTTTCTTCTATTTCTTCTACATTGTTTGACTGAATATCTTTTATCTTCTTGGCTTTTTCTTTGAGTCAAAGCTTGGCTTAAAATGCAGATTCAATGTTCTTGGAAGCTAGAACATAATTGTCAAAATTATCTAGTTCAAATGTGATGCATGATGCTCCTAGGAAAAAAATGGGCATCTTCAAAGTTATAAAAAAAATAAAAATAAAAATAAAAATTGTGGAGGAGAGAGAAAGTGATGAAAATAGGAAGAAAAATAAATTAAAAAAAAAAAAAGAAAAAAATGAGGAAAAAGAGGAATTCCTATTTTTAAGGTGCATAGGTGGCATGAATAAAAAGATAAGAAAATAGTTGGCATTCCATTTATCGAGGTGTGTAGGTGGAATTCTAGAAGGTTGTGGATAAATCATGTATTTAATATTTGGAGTGTGTAGGTGGAATTCTAGAAGGCTGTAAATAAATCATGTATTTAATATTTGTTGGGTGCTTAGTTGTATTTGGGTGAGAATTTTTTTTTTTTTTAAAGGTAGTTGTATTTACCTTTTATCCCACATTGGTTGTGTTTGTAATATCTTGGGTTAGAAGTGCCTATTCAAACAAGGCTTATGATTATTTGTAATCAAGTTCGAAAAGTAGAAGCTCTTTGAGTGGAAGTTTGAGAAGTAAAAGTTTTGGAAGTAGAATTTTGGGAAGTAGAAGTTCTCAAAGTGTAAGCTCTTCTTGTAGAAGCCCTTAGTGAGGAATCTCTCTCTTATATTTAAAGAATTTGAAGTCCTTTCATCTAGACAATGTTGTAATGAATTTCAACTATTAATGGAAGCTTTATGAAGCATTTTGTCATCTCTATGTCTCCATATTGTTGTGATCTTGGTTGCAAGTTTGTAAGGGTGGTGTTGGCCCTTTAGCAATGGTATAAGAGCAGGAGTTCCTGAGCATGTAGACAGATCACTGAATGTGAGGCAATTTGCACTAGGTCCTTGGGTTGGGTGAAGTTTGTTAAGAAGTTCGTGATTGTGTAGACAAATTATCGATTATGAGGTAGTTTGTACAAAGTTCTTGTGTTGCATGAGATTTTTCTTCTAAAGACTTGATCATGGAGAAGAGAAATAAGAAGATGACTTTTGTGATTGGATGTGTTTTGAGGGTTCCTCGACTTGAGAAAATTAGAGCAAGAAATCAATACATATTGCTAGTTGATTTGCAAAAGCAAGTGAATGAATTAGAAGCTAAGTTGCACAAATGAAGAGCGCATCACCAGAAAAGAGATGTTGATAATTTCTTGGATTTGGAAAAGAAATAAGATCCAATGGAGTATCAGACATGTGGTACAAAAGAAGAGCAAGAGGGTGAAGAGGAAAATATTTGTGAACTAGAAGTTGAAGAAGATGAAAGAGAAGATGAAGAGCATGAAGATAACAAGGTTTGTGCACCAAAAGTAGATAAAGGTGATTTGAAGACTGCAATAGTAAAGGATGCATATAATTCCCTTGTTGGAAGCCAAACAAGTGAAGTGGTTACATGCCTTGTTGAAGACACAAAAGAAGAAATCAAAGATGAAGATGTGAAAGAGGTAAATTTCTATGAGTTGTGGGATGCTGAATTTGAGATGACTTTGAAAGATATTTATGATGGTTTGCATGGGGATCTCGTTAGTGATGTTTGGTATGCAAAGGAAAATTGGCATGGTGTTGCTGGGTTTATTATAGGTGTGATTAATTCAACAAGATTGGATGAGGATGAGATTTATACTTGGACAAAGTTCATTGCAAAGGAGAAATTTCAGTAGTAGACAATTGTTCTAGCTAGGTGTTGGAAAAGAAGAAAGAAGGAAATATATTGACACTAGATACTTGTTCTAGCTATGTGTTGGAGGAAGAGAAAAAAAATTAGCAACAGTGGCTACTTCATTTTGTGAATTCATATTCACAAAATTTTCCCTACCATGGGAGTCAGATGCAGGAGCATCATGCATCAGGAAAAAAAAGGGCATCTTCAAAGTTTTAAAAAAAAAAAATATATTGTGAAGGAGAGAGAAAGTGATGAAAATAGGAAGAAAAATAAAAAATAGAAAAAAATGAGAAAAAGAGGAATTCCTATTTTCAAGGTGCATAAGTGGCATGAATTAAAAAATAAGAAAATAGTTGGCATTCCATTTGTCCAGGTGTGTAGGTGGAATTCTAGAAGTTTGTGGATAAATCATGTATTTAATATTTGGAGTGTGTAGGTAGAATTATAGAAGGTTGTGGATAAATCGTGTATTTAATATTTTTTGGGTGCTTAGTTGTATTTGGGTGGGAATTTAATATTTATTTAAAGGTAGTTGTATTTACCTTTTATCCCACATTGGTTGTGTTTTTAATATCTTGGGTTAGAAGTGCCTATTTAAACAAGGCTTATGATTATTTGTAATCAAGTTCGAAAAGTAGAAGGTCTTCAAGTGGAAGTTTGAGAAGTAGAAGTTTGAGAAGTAGAAGTTTGGGAAGTAGAAGTTCTCAAAGTGTAAGCTCTTCAAGTGTAAGCTCTTCTTGTAGAAGCTCTTGGCGTGCAAGCTAGTTGGAAGCTCTTAGTGAGGAATCTCTCTCTTATATTGTAAGAATTTGCAGTCCTTTCATTTGGACAATATTGTAATGAATTTCAAGTATTAATGGAACCTTTATGAAGCATTTTGTCATCTCTTTGTCTCCATATTGTTGTGATCTTGGTTGCAAGTTTGTAAGGGTGTTGTTGGCCCTTTATCAAAATGATGTTAATTTTCCAATTATGGCATCCAGATGTATCTTGTGATTTTCTTCACATCTTCTTTCTTTAATTGCAGATACTCTAATTGCATAAATAGGAAGTAATGTTCTGAGAACTTTACTTATAATTGTCTCTTCCTTGATTTATCATCCATAGGTTTTGATTGCACTAACACTTGCCTTGATCCTTTCAACATATTTTGCAATATTCTCATCCTCTCTCATTCTCATTTGATCGAATTGTCCTCTTAGGCTTTCTGCTTTGGCTCTCCTCACATTGTCATCACCTCCATAGATTTCCTTTAGCTTGTTCCACATTGTATGAGTAGTTTTGCAATCCTTGATTTCATCAAATTCTTCATAGCTTAGAGTAGATGCAATATCTATCATCATATTGCTATGAGTCTTCTTTTAAACAATATCATTGACAAATAATGTGCAAAAGGTTCTACATATTCTACACCAAGGTACTTCAGTCCTATATCACCAGTAGAAGCTAGATGAAGTCTCATGAGTCCCTACCATGCTGAAAAGTTGTCCCTATTAAGTTGTGTAATTTCCCTCTTAAAAGACATCTTGATCTTTAGCTTAGGTCCTTGAAACTTTTTCTTGCAAGCACCAAAAGCTCTGATACCAATTCTTGGAAACGCAGATGGAGTAACTGAAGGGGGGGGGGGGGGGGGGGGTGAATCAGTTACCACAAAAAAAAATCCACAAATCCCTTAGATGTCTAATAAATCACTTACTACTGTTGCTTAGTAAATATTCATAAAATGTTGTAACTTAGTAAATGAAATAAATGCTAACTTTAACAAATCTTATCATGCATGAAACAACTTGCAAATTAAAAGCATGAACACAAGAGACACCAAAATTTAACATGGAAACCTAATATGGAAAAAATCACCAATGTAACTAGCTACTCATTTTCACTCTTCTAAAGTGAGCCCTTTTAGGAGCCAACCTAGTTAAAGGTTACAAAACACATTGTTAGGTGTGAACCTGTTAGAGGATTTAATCACCTTGTTAGGAGTGGCCTTATTAGAGGTCTTTAAAAAAATTCACTAGAACTGCCACCTCGTTAGAGGATTTATAAAATGGATGTTAGACCAACTCTATTAAGAGATTTTGGAATCACTACTAGAATGATTAGAAAGTAGCAATGAAATGACCTAAATGAGATGCAACTAAAATTTCTGATTACATATCTCTGTTCAGTGCCATTATTTCCTTCTTGATCAAATATAGCTTTGCTGCTCCTCAAGAATATCTGACCATCCTTCAAAATTTTCTCTCACAAATTGCACCTTCACATTCATATCATATCAATTCCACTCCTCACACTTAGAATTCACAACTTGACCTTTCATATATACTATTTAGATTGTCAAGTCAGCTCATTTGCAAGTTACAATCACCTATAATCATTAGCACAATCGGCTGGAAAGAATACTTAAAACATTTAAGCCTTAATTCACAAATTAACAAATTCCCTCACTGACTGACCCTCTTCGATAAATATTGTTCCAAAAATGATTTCCTGAGTTAACTATCAAAAGCTCGGTTAACACTACAAATCTTGCTAAAATCCTTTGGTTGCCGAGTGAACTCGGTAAGTACTAATTTTCCTTTGCTAACCTTGAGAGCTTGATAAAAACTATCTTCTACCATATTTTCCTTCTATGATTGAGTGAACTTGATAGACACTTGTCTATGCAAGGTAAAGTGTAGGAATGCTTGGTAGACACTGTAAATCATCTTGTGAACCAACTGAGCTCAGTAAACACTAATAGATCATTGGTATGACATTTGTGTAACATCAAAGACAACACACAATTGGATAATTGTATCCAACAGTTATAGACCCTATTATAGTACTAATAATATAAAAGTTGTTAAAAATATGCATCTTCAAGAACTTTATATTTCAAGACAGGAGTAAGGAGCACGACATGTATGATCAAAGTCATAAAAAATTTCCTTACTTTTTCTTATTTCAATTTGTAAGCAAGGTTCTAACATGTATATTATGTGTCTACATTGTGTCTTCATGCATTAATATGTCTGCTTCGTGTCTTCTTTGTGTCTTTGTGCATTAATATGTCTACTTCGTGTCTTCTTCATGTCTTCATGTATTCGTGTGTCTACCTCATGTTTGCATCACATCTTCATGCGTTAATGTGTCTATTTCATGTCTTCATTCATATATTCTTGCATAAGCATGAATACTTTTGCAAGTATTTAATGTGTAAGTAGGGAAGCCAAGGAATTTGAGTTGTAAATCAATTAGGATTATATTTGTTGCTTGAGGACAAGCAAATTCGAGAGGGGTAGACTTGTCATGTCCCCATTTTAACAAGACTTTAATAAATATTATAAGAAATGTTACTAAGTAATATCAATAAGAAAACTAAATATTAAATCATAATATTAAATATAAATATGAATATAATTATAATTAATTATAGGAATTTAATATATACTATTCTATATATGTCTCATAATACATATGATAATAAATATAAATAATAAATAACTAAATAGATTTAATTTTTATACTATAATGCATTAAATTAATAAATGAATAATATTCATATCACTAATACTATTAAGAATGATAATATCATTAATATAATTATAGATATAATATATGTAATGTATAATTAAACTTATATAATATAATCTATATATTGGTATAATATATATTATTGTTAATTTAATTATATAATTAATATAACTATTATATTATATATAGACACAACTCTTACCATATGGAATAAAATCCTTGGTAAGAGATCATTAGGAATAAAATCCTTGGTAAGAGATCATTAGGAAGAAAATTTGAAATTATATGCTAAATAGGGTTTTCAAAGCCTAATGTCCCATTTGGGAACATTATAGGATCATACAAAGTGACATGGTTTGGGAGGTAAAAGTTTATTACATGTTTGCTCTCTTTTTACCTTCAACATTAACTTTAGACAAACTTCATCAATATTAGCCTCACTTTATAGAAAAATATTTTGTGCCTTGAACTATATCTCTCATTTGATGGGCTACAAGTACCACCAAATAGGTATCTATAAGATTTGTCTTCATCGAGTGAGGGAAATGTGGGAATAGAAGAGAATAGTGAGACATGTAGTAGGTCTATGAAAGAGAGACAAACTAGAGGTGAAAATATTAGAAGAAAATTCAATAAATGCATGCAATTTTTCTTTTCTCGAGGGGGGTCATGTTCTTATTATGATGAGACAAAGGGCAACATCAAGGTTCCCTTGAGGTACACACATCTTGAGAAAGAATGGGTACCCAAGGAATTACCTCCAATTAACACCAATTTTTGTGTTAATGAGAGGATATATCACATAGATCCATCATTATTTAATGGTTTGGGCCTATTTTCCATGGATGACATAAAGGTTAGTTATAACAAAGTTGTTTAATTGATGGAGTTTGTAAGACCTTGTTACAATTACAATAATTGGATGCAAAAAATTCAATAAAAAAAGGCATGTGTAGGTATGCACTAAAAAATAAATTATCTAGAATGGAAAGAAAAAAATCAAAGTAAAAGACTTGCTGTGTACATTGATGGAAGGCCAAAAGCAATAGGGAATATTGCAAGTTTTATAAATAGTATGCATCCTATGTCAACTAATAAGCAACCCAATCGAATTTTCAAGGCATGTGAGGAAAATTATGATTTTGTATGTGCAACATAATCAATAAGTTAAGGGGAAGAGTTGTTAATAGATTGCTATTTAAATCACATAGATACAAAGAAAGTTACTATAATGGGACTTGTAAGTACTATATATATGTAATACTTAAACTAACTACTTCCAAATAGAACTCCAATATACAATACACCATTTAATTAATAAGTTTTTTTGCTAAGTCAACTAGTACTTTTATTATGTTGATGTTTATATATATATTTTTGTCACATGGTGACATAGCCTATCCATCGGATGATAGAGGTAGGGATCTTGCTTCCACCCCTTCTCTAGCGTAGGTAGACCTTTTATATATAAAAAATGCAATTCTAAATTTACAAAATGTCATATTATTATGTTACTTTAGTTAAGGTTTTGGACTTATTTTTATTGTTTTATTGATGTTTTTATCACAATTTGATGCTTAGGGAAAGGGAAAATAGCATATTACACAATAACACATACTCATTGATATGGTGGCCACAATATTATGCGATGATGGAATTACATATAGCAGTGACCCTATAACCATGTGTAAAAACACCCTCAAGACCATCAATCTACAAATTCTTGGGTTTGTGATGGATTCAAATCCAATAGAAGAGAAAGAGGTCACAAGAAACAAATTGTGTCATAGATCATGTTGTTTGGAAGTAAGCAACAATGAGTCTTTTTCTAGGACAATAGTTCAATAAAGTTTTATGTTTTATACTAATTTATGGATCATGAACCATAATATGTATGTTTTGTTACAATAATTTTTGAGACCACACCGAGTTGTTCCACCTGATGAGGGTACTAGTGTAGCTCCTACAGGAATGTGATTTCAATTCTCAATCATCAAAAGGGACATTATTTTCTTCATGATTATTATTGATAGTTTTATATTACTATTGTGATGCTTTTGCAATCTAAATTTTAAAAAGATAATACATTGTGTGTGTGTGTGTGTGTGTGTGTGTGTGTGTGTGTGTGTGTGTGTGTGTGTGTGTGTGTGTGTGTGTGTGTATGTGTGTATCCGTTTCCAATGGTGTGCATATGCCTACTTCCATGAGGTCATCAACACTTTGAGATTACCACCTATAGGATCAACAATAAGGAGCTTGCAAACATCCACACCTATTGCAACTAGAGCTAATAAATCCTTGTTTTGCTATATTTTTTTATTTGTCAAATATGATTTGTTTAGTACTTTCTTGTTTATTTTAGTATAGTATGACATTGATTCAATTTGTGTAGTGACAGGTACACCTTCTCATGATGATAGAACTGATACCAATACTAGTGATAGTTTACTAGCCTTTCCTAGAGTAGCTCATTTTACTTCTACTAGATCTTTGGAGGCATCATTGTTGATGGCCGAGAAAGATATGATTCCCTTAAAATTGCCTAAGCTTCTAGGTACTTTAAAATTGTAATTATTTAGAGTGTAATTTTAGTTTACTTATTCATAACTCATTTTTGATTGATGATTTTGTAGGAAACAATCCTTTTATGATTTAACATTGAAGATATTTGGGCCCACATTGTATAAAAGGTATGTAGCTTGATATAATTGGTTGCTACATTTTTTTGTTCATCCATTTGTTGTAATATATTCAAGGTACATAGCTTGAACTAATATTTTTATCTAACAATATGGAGGATCCCTTTGATCAAAATATTTTGAACAGAGTCCAAATTCTTAAAAAATCTTACAAACTCCTTAAGACTGTGAGAGATTAATATAAAAGGGCTCTAAAGTTCAACGCAAGTACAAGCATCCTCCTATGGTTCTAGAGCTAGAGTGAAATGAAATTGTTGAAGGTGCAAAAGATATAAAACTAAGAGATAAAGGAATTAACCCACCACCTAAAATAAATAGGTATGTGGTAGTATTAATGTAATTATGAACAAATTAGTGATCTTTAGCTATTCATTAAAATGCTTGACTTGACTACAATAATTGCTTGAGTTTCTTAAAATAACTCAATATATAGACATTCTGAAAAAATGTAATAGACTATCTTGGAGTTTCTATGGAGCCTTGACTCTTCTAAATCTTTCCTTCAAAATAGTAAATGCCACTAGGTGAAAAAAAATACTTATTTTACAACTTCTCCATACCAATTCTACTTCATTCTAAATAAAAAAATGATAGGAAGAATGAGAATCCCCTTGATTGATCACATAAATTTGAATGTAGTCCACCCTGTACATACTAGAAAAAAACCATGCCATCAAGTATTCAATTAGAGATACAAAACTAGCTAATAATCTTGTAAATTGAATTTATCTAGAAAAGAAATCTATACCTCTAATTGTCATACTTTTCTTTTTCTTTTGTAATAATGATGCTTGTAATTTCACTTTTGGTGTATACAGGAAGCTCAATTCTACAAGAGGAAATTGTTAATGGTAGAAACAATGATGACACACCATAATATTAATTCTCCACATGTATAAGTAGAAATAGTTTTCCTCTTCTCCTTAACATTGTATAAATGCCTTGGTTTCACCTTTCAAGATTTAGAGGTGTGGGTTTGTGTTAATCTAAATATTGGGTAGGAGATAAAATATAGATATTTTTAAATGTTTGTCAAGCATCTTCATCTGAAAAACATGATAACAACTACTATAGTGACTCTAGAAGGACTTTGGGGCATGGCAAATATATCTAAAACAAAAATAATGTACTCATCAAAAAACTTACCAAGCATTAGTCCCATATACATATTAGGTTCTAACTGAAGTTGATCCCCATACAACCATCCTATTTCCTAATGTTCATCATGTCCCTATACAAGACTCAAATGCACAACATGCGGATTATCTTCTTTAGGAATTTGAATCAGATTAAGAGATCACCTACAGTTTTTTTCATGCATTTCATAGTATTTGACATATCAAAGTGTTCATCATCAACACTAGTGTTCTAGTTGATTATTAGAGAAGGGGAAGACCACACTTTTCGTATGTCTATGTCCTAATTTTGTGTCCAAGTAATGGCTAGAGTGCCTAGATTTAGTGCGAGGGCCCTAATTTGTTGACCATGAATTAGAAGAATTCCCTCTACCAATATTGAGACAAATGAATGCTCAGCTGATTGTAAAATAACAAAAATAATATTATTCATTTGGAATATGAAAAATATGCCATAAATTGAATTGATTAAAATATGATGGAAACCATGAGATGTCAACAAAACTATTTGGAATTACATCATTTGTTCAAACACTAAAACTTATGGTAGATAGCATGCATGGAAAGTTCTATAATAATATGAATCATCAAATATCCTTATGACACTTACAACATGCTTGAAGCATTAAGCACAAACTGCGACATGCAATTTGCACCATATTTGTACCACCTTGAAATCAACATAGTATGGAAATACTAACATGTTTATTTCAATTGTGGATTTTGGTAGATATATTTAGAAGTGTCCTTGTGGATTTATATAATCTAACATATTTCTAACATATTTCAAAGTTTACATATACAGGACGTAGCACACAATAGAGGGTAAATAAGCTAGGAAAGAGAAGGTTAGTCAACACCATCTTTGCTCTGGTGGATATCTAAAAATTTGTTCATGCCTTGTAAGTAGCAATGAATGAAATCTCATGTCAATTTTTTATATAAAATTACAAATAAGAAATACATTCAATATTGACAATATTATGCAAAAAATGTAGGGCATTGAATTTAATCTAGCACCCATAGAAGAGGAAAAACAAATTGGCTTCAAGCAAGGCTATAAAGCAATGGTTGCCCACCACTGGCACACAGATTGAAGTGGCCAAAGAGATGTAGAAGATTCAAGTACACTAGTTCACACAAAAGTAAATATGCCTAATGAATAATAATAGAAATTGAGAACTTCATGATAAATAATCTATGTGATGTTAATTTTGAACAATGATAACAATGAGCACATGACATTTTACTACAGTCTACTACTCTTGGCATAGATCTTACTAATGATGGCAAAGGCATGAGTCCTACACATGAAGAAGTCCTTGATATGCATTACAATGATATAGGTACATATTCAATTTCTATTAAAAAAATTATGTAATTATTAATAAAATTTAACATCTTAAATTGCAATTGGTGTAACCTTTATGTGATAATTTTGGATTATGTAGAGCATGATGTTAGTGCTGAGCATGTTGAGGTTGGGGATAAAAAAAATGTGAGAGTAGATGATGTGGCAGTATCAAGTAAAGAAAAATCCTTGTTATGTTCATTAAGTTAATGAAATACTTATAACATTAAAAATAAATTACAATTAAACTCATTTATTTATTGTTGCAGAGGCACATTGGCCTTGTCCTCAAAAAAAGAGAGGAAGCCTCATTGACCATAAGATCAGAACCATGAGAGCCACAAAAGAATGTTGAAGATAGTTACAATGTACCTATTAGCCTTTATCTTCAACAAAAGAAAAAACAAAAGAAGAAATGAATGTTAAAAACCTTGTTTGATGATGACTTTTTATGTATATCTCTTATTAATGAATTTTATGTCATGTTATTGAATATTGTTATGTGATTATAATGGCTGAAATGTTCACAAGTTATTGATGAATGTGTATAAGTATTAATGAATTATATGTTGTTTTAATGAATGTTATTTGAATATAATGATTGATCATGTGTTCAAAAATTATTGACGAATGTTTATACATATTAATTAATTATATGTCATGTTAATGAATGTTATGTGATTCAATGATATACTTCAAAAATGAATGAATGAAATATTTACTTAGTTGTTAATTGGGAATTTAGAGTGATTATAGGGGGGGAGAGGCCAAATGAGCTTCCACCTTCACATGATTGGCCTTGTTAAGTAGATAATATGAAAGGATTCTTGAAACCAAGTGAAGCTCAAACTAAACCTATAAAAAATAAACAACAATATATGGTTCCATCAATTCTTCCCAAATGGCTTGCCAACTTGAAACTTGAATTTTTGAGTTATCCTTGTCTAGTCAAGTGGACATATTTGGAAAGATTATTTACACATTTTTTTTTTCATATGTATTGTTTGAGTATGGAGCTATTCACTTTGTAGGGAAATATGAACACATGATCCATGTACTTCATGGTGAGTGGCATCATTTTGGAGAGAACAAGTTACATCTAAGTTTTGATGACTGATTTAGGGTAGCAGCTGATTAGTATGAGAGATGATGTCTTTGGAACTTGAATTGGCATGTTTAGGGCTGTAGTTTTGTTGGATATTGATGATTTTATTTACAACTCAAGGCACGGTGATTTTTTTGTTAAAGTAGAATAATGAAAACCTGATGGATATTTGCACAATGTTTGAGGACTCATTCAACCCAATTCTAGGAGAGTCAAAGAGATATAACTTATAGTCATGGTGTAGCATAGAGTCTACAAAAACTATTCATTTTGGTATCACAGTTAGAAAGTCACGAGCCATAGCATTTGCATTAATTCTATTATTTTTCTATTGCATTCAATGAGGGTATTACTTGAACATAAACACAAAAAATCATAGGTTCATCTATTTAGTCACATTAAAATACTCTATTTACTGTAGATGATTATAATCTTTTCTATGTTGATAAAGTCATAAGCCATACCATTAATTTTAATTCTGGTGGAACCATCATGATTTTTCTGTTGTGTTCAATGAGGGCATTTGACACAAGGAGGGACATAAATAACTAGGGCCAAGTGCATATCCAACTATCTAACCCACCTTATAAGATTTAACAATGCGGAAAGAAAAACATAGGAAACAAAAACCAAAGGAGGAAGAAGAGAAAACACTTTACTAATTCTTCAAATATTCAACATACATGCCCAGCTGTAAGGTCTTCTGGGTTATGACTAGATACAACATCAATTACAATGCTCGATGATCGCACTTCACATTCTACTTCCTACTTCTCTAAGTCTCTAGTAAAAACTTAGTCCAAGACCTCATTAAATACTTACCAAAATGTCTTACAAAAGATTCTAGAACACAAAAAAGCCACAAATCAGCTCTTAGAAAATATTAACTACCTATACCAAAATTAAATGCAAGCATATTTGGCCCAAACTAGAACCAGAGACAAACTACTCAACAAATGAAGACTTCACAGAATATTGGCACTCAGCATCCGCATGAACTCAACATCCGTATGAACTCAACATCCAAAGGAATCACTTGGCAGCTACTACGAACTCAACATCCTCCAATATTTGGCAACCAAAGGGTATGATTAAGCATCCAAAGGAAATAAAAAACCAAAGAAATCACTCGACAACCAAATGAACTCGAAAACCAAAGGAACTTGATGTCCACTAAGAACTCAATATCAACTAAAAACTGGTGCTTGACAATATCTAATAGAATGAACCAAAGGTGCAAGATTATTAGGCAACCTAGCATGCTCCTACATCAAACAACTAGGGTTGGAAGAAATGATTCTCTTGAATCATGCAAGTGTCACAACCTGAGTTGAATGCAAGTAACATTGAGAAATCCACATAGCATCTTCAATTGATCTATTCTTCCACTTCACAAAATACTCATAGTAATATTTTCCTCTTGTGCCCTTACGAACTCTTTGATTCAATATCTATTCAACCTCTTTAGTCTACTTCTTAGTATAATCATCAAGTACAACAACTTCATCATCTAACTTATGATACTTATATAAATCAGAAACAATGAATATATGAGATATATCCATGTCTTCAGGTAACTCAACTTCATAAGTGTTTCCATTATCGAACTTCTTCAAGATCTTACAAGGTCCAAACTTCTTCATCTTTAGCTTACTATATGTTCCAATAGGAAATCTTCCTTTCTTCAAATGAACCATCACCTCATCACCAACTTAAAAAACACGATGTCTTCCAGACTTATCAACATTCTCCTTATACTTTTGATTACTTTTTCTAACCTCAGATTCACTTATTTATGTAAAGATTTCATAAAATCATTAAATTCTTCTCCTGTAGCACTTCTCTTTTCTTCACCAACAATATCTCTCAAATCTGATACTCCTCTAGGTTGCATTCCATTAACAATCTCAAAAGGTATCTTCCTTGTACTCCTATTTGGAGAATTATTATATGTAAACTTAGCTTGTGCCAATACCATCTCCCAATTACTTGGCTTCTCTCCAACTAAACATCTCAGTAAATTACCCAAGCTTCTATTCAAAACTTTTATTTGTCCATCTATCTATGGATGGAATGTAGAACTAAAATTGAACTTAGTACCCATCTTCTTCTATAAAGTCTTCCAAAAATAACCAAAAAACTTGTTGTCTCTATCAGATATAATACTTCTTAGTAATCCATGCAATCTCACAATCTCTTTAAAGAAAAGTTTAGCAACAAGCTTTGCATCTGATGTCTTTTTACATGGTATGAAATGAGCCATCTTAGAAAATCTTCCCACAAAAACAAATATGGAATCATACCCCTTCATTGTCTTAGGTAATCCAAGAACAAAATCCATATAGATGTCATTCCAAGGTTTCTTAGGAATGGTAATAGGTGTATACAAACCAACATTTTGACTCACTCCTTTTGCAACTTGACAAAATCCACAACTCTTTACAAATTTTTGAACATCCTTATACATTTGTGGCCAATCATACTTCTCCTTTAGCAAACTCAATGTCTTATCAATTCCAAAATGTCTAGCCAATCCACCACTATGTTTTTCCTTAATCTGATTCAACCTCATAGAACTTCTAGGAATACATAACTGAATACATTTGAATAACATACCTTCTTGAATGAAATACTCATCATACTTACTTATGTGATCTATTAGATTTGGTGCTCTGCACTCTCTCCACACCTTAGAAAAATTAGGGTCAGTATTATATAACTCTTTCATTTCATCAAAACCAAGAACTTCAACCTTCATTTCAGTCTACAAAGAATGTCTTCTACTTAATGCATCAGCAACTTTATTAGTAACTCCACCCTTATGTTTGATCACAAATGTCAAATTTTGCAAGTACTCAACCCACTTCATATATCTCTTATTCAATTTATGTTAACTTCCCAAGTACTATAAAGCTTTATGATCAGTATACAACACAAACTCCTTAGGAATCAAATAATGTCTCCACTTCTTTAATGCTTGAACAATAGCATAAAATTCTTGATCATACACAAAATACTTCCTTTTAGCATCATTCAAATTTTCACTAAAGAAAGCAACAGGTTGACCTTCTTAACTTAATATAGCTCCTATTGCATTACCACTTGCATCACATTCAACTTGAAATACTTTGTTAAAATCAGGTAAAGAGAATATAGGTAATTTAGCAACCTTTTGTTTCATAGTCTCAAAACTCTTATCAGCTCCATGTGTCCACTTGAATTCCTTCTTATATCCTCTCATTGTCTTAGTCATAGCATTACAAACAAAGCTGAAATTCTTTATAAATTTTTTGTAAAAGCTAGCCAAATCATGAAATGATCTTACCTCACCCACATTCTCAAGTTTAGGCCATTCCAAAATTAGTTTAACCTTCTCAAGATCCATCTTCAATCCATCATCTGAAATAACAAATCCCAAATACACAATTTCTTCATGCATAAAAGAACACTTTTTCAAATTAATCAACAAATTTTCCTCTTTCAACCTCTGCAATACTTGTCTAATATGCTCAAGATGTTCTTCCTTAGTCTTACTAAATATCAGAATGTCATCCAAATAAACAATCACAAACTTACCCAAGAATATTTTCAAAACTTCATTCATCAACCTCATGAAAGTAGTAGGTGCATTAGTCAAACCAAAAGGCCTAAACAACCATTCATAGAAACCATCTTTTTTCTTGAAACTAGTCTTCCATTCATCACCTTTTTTGATTCTGATATGATGATAGCCACTCTTCAAATCAATCTTGGTAAAATGTTTTGCTCCTCTCAAACAATCCATTATGTCATCCATCCTCGGCATAGGAAACCTATATTTTACTATGATTTTGTTAATAGCTCTGGAATAACTACACATTCTCCATTCTCCATTCTTCTTCAGTGCCAATACAATAGGTACAACACATGGACTCAAAATTTCTCTAATTAATCCCTTTTGCAGCAACTCATGCACTTTCCTATTAAATTTTTCATTCTTTGTAGGTGTTAATATATATGGTGCTTTGTTTGGAAAACTAGCTCCAAGAATTAGATCCATACAATGACTTATACTTCTCACTATTGGTAAACCATTAGGAATATCCTTAGCAACAATATCCTTATACTCATTTAGCAATCCTATAATTTATTTTGGTACTCAGCTACCACTATTTGTTGTCGCTCAGTCATTACTAGCTTCTGCTACTTAGTCATTACTACCAACACTCATTCCTCTAGGAATTATGGAAAAATAGACTTGATTCTTCTTCACTTCTTTTTCAATTTTTTTTACATTAATCATGCAAACTTTTATTGTACTACAATTAACCTAGTCTAGATTTTCAATCAAAGGTAGCAATATTTGCTTCTTCCCATTTACCCATAGTATATATTGATTCAATCTTCCACCATGTACAACATATCTATCATATTTCCATGGTGTACCCAACAAAATATGACAACAATCCATAGGCATAATATCACAAAAAACTTCATCAAAGTAATGTCCAATCTTGAACTTCACCAGATATTGCTCACTTACCAATATCTTATGCTCATCTTTGATCCATGAAACATGATAGGGTTTAGGGTGCTTCAACCTCTACAATTGCAACTTTGTAACCAACTCTTCTGATGCCAAATTTGTAAAAATCCCATTGTCAATTATCACCTTGTAGCATTTTCTAGCCATCTTACATCTGGTCTTGAAAATATTTCTTCTAAGGATAGGTTCCTCATCACTTCCCTTATTACATAAGGTTCTTCTCACCATCAAATTTTCTCCAGACTCAGTTCCACTTGGTGAACTCCCAATGTCACAACATTTCTATTACCTTGCCTACTTTTAGAGGATCTCCATTCAAAGGATCTATGTCCCTTTTTACCACATTTGAAACAATTACCATGAAAACCACCTCTAGAATAATAATTATCTCTTCCTTGATAAGAACTGACACCTCCTCGATAAGAACTACCACCTTTCCACTCAGTCTTGTCTTTGTCATCATTCTTCCATTCAGATTTTCCTTTATCCTACACAAAACTATCCGATCTACCACCTTTTCCATAAGATCTACCTTTGCCTCTCTAGAATCTACCACCTCTACCTCTTTTTCTTTGTTCATGCTTCTTTGTCAAGATCTCCTTAGCTTTCAAGGCATATTGGTATGCTTCTTCCACACTTTTCAACTTCACAAAACTTATTTCATCTTGAATTCTAGATCTCAATCCATTTGGATACCTTGTAATTTTCTCAACATCATCATCCACATGTCCAGATCTGATGTCCAAACTATAGAATTCCTTAGTATACTCTTTCATATTCATGTCCTTTTGTCTCAAATTTTGCATCTTTCTCAACAAGCTAACTTGATAATCAATAGGAAGGAATTTGTTCTTTACCTTGTTCACCATATTTTCCCAAGTTCTAATCTTTTTCTTTCCTCTCCTTTGTCTATCAATTTGCAAATGCTCCCTCCATAGTGAGGCATGACCTTTTAACCTTGTAAATGCAATCTTCACCTTCCTATTATCAGAAGTGTTTTCATACATAAAGAACTTCTCCATTTCAGAGATCCAATCTAACACAATATTGGTATCCAATTTCCCATCATAAGGAACGACTTTGACAATAGGCTTTGAACTTGCCCTAGACAAAACTCTCAAGAACCTTGCTTCATCTTGGTCTTCTTTAGGTTTTGGATTAGGGTTTGGTGTTACTAATTCATCATTAATTACATCATCAAGATGTGCTCCTCTCCTTTGGGCTATCTCCACAACATCTAATCTAGCTACAATTTGTCTCAATGTATCTAATATTACATTATCAATATTTCCTCTACCTTGAACCATATTTATAGATCAGGTTTCTGTAAGATCATAACCCTCTACAAATTATAGGTCAAATCCATAGATCTACAATCCTACAACCTAACACAAGAAGGGATATAAATAACTAGGGCCATGAGCATACCTAGATATCCAACCCACCCTACAAGATTTAACAACATGGAAATCACAACACAAGAAACAACAACCAAAGGTGGAAGAAGAGGAAACACTTTACTGATTCTTCAAATATTCAACATACATGCCCAACTGTATGGCCTTCTAGGTTATGGCTAGATACAACATCAATTACAATACTCAATGATCCCACTTTGCATTCTACTTCCTACTTCTCTAAGTCTCTAGTCAAAACATAGTCCAAGACCTCCTTAAATACTTTCTCAAATGACTTACAAAAGATTCTAGAGCACAGAAAAGCCACAAGTCAACTCTTAGCAAATTTTAACTACCTACACCAAAATTAAATGCAAGCAAATTTGGCCCAAACTAGAACTAGACACATACTACTTAGCAAATGAAGACTTTGCAAAATATTGGCACTCGACATTCATATGAACTCTACATTGAAATGAATCACTCAGTAGCTACTACGAACTCAACATCCTCCAACACTTGGCAATGCATCCAAAAGAACTCGAGTACTAAAAAAATCACTTGGCATCCAAAGGAACTTGGCAACCATAGAAATCACTTGACAACCAAAGGAACTTGGTAACCAAAGGAACTCAACATCCACTAAGAACTCGATATCAACTAAAAATGGCTATTCAACAATACTTAACAGAATGAACCAAAGGTGTAGGATTATAAAGCAACCCAGGATGCTCCTGCATTAGTATTTGTCGAACATAAACATAAAAAATAAGTGGTTCATCTATTCAATTGCATTAAAATATTTTATTTACAGTAGCATGTAACTGTGCCAAGTTGTGTTGAGTTGCCACATGTATGAAAAAATAATTAGAATTCATTCATGTTGACATGTTAAGCACGTTTTTAATTATTATCCTTGGTATTGTTGTTGATATTGAGTTAAATGACAAATGAATAGTAGGGTGCTCCATCTTTTTCTTTCTTCTATGATTATCCTTCTTTCATCACATTTTTTCCCATTAATTATTTTTTATTATGGATCATTTAGCTGACTTTAAACTATATTAAGATGTATTTTAAGGTGATGCTCTTTTGATTTGGAGAGAGAGGGATATTCATTTATTAGGTGTATGTTTGATAATGCTCCTTCTACTCCATGTATATTATAACTAATGTGTATACCTCCATAGCAACAAATGATGCTGCAACAATTTTGGAGCAGATGGATGTAGAAAATCAAATTTGCAAACTAATGGTAGAATTATCTCAGAGTCAGGACTATGAAATTGGTGAGGGAAAAACTGGCATGGTTGTCATGGTAGGTGCACTATTGGAATAGGTAGAACAAATTTTAGAATGGGAAATTCATCCCATAAGAATTACTAAGGGTTATGAAATGGCATCAAAGATTGTAGTGGAACATTTATATCATATTGCTCAAAATTTTGATTTTATTTTGAACAACATGGAACCTCTTTTTCAAACATGCATAACCACACTTTCTTCAAAGATGTAAGTTTGTTTGAATTGTATAAATATGGGCCTCTTGGAATTTTTCTATTTGCATTGTGGGTGCTACACTTAACCTTTTTTCCATTTAGTTTGTAAAAGTGATAGTAGTCAAAAGGTAGTGATGATTTTAGTTTACTCAAATATTTAACTCTTTGTACTCCTAATGTAACACATTTGTTCGTCTTTATATTTAAATGTTATTAAGACTTGACCTTTTTTTTTTATAATTAATTTTCATTTTAATTCTATTTTTCTCAAAGTTGGATGAAAAGCTTTGAATGATGTTCACAATTCCTGGAAAAGGAGAAATTTATCATTCCTAAGGTGCCACTAGAGATTGCAATAGTCTTGTAGGTACTAAAAAGATAGATTTTACTTTAAACTATTTTTAAAAATGCTATATTGTTTAAAGCTTTATAGAAATGTATCATCTTAATGGGTACATGACTTAATGAATCATAATAACCAATATTTTTGAAGACTCACAATTTTCCTCTAGACTCTCCATTCTATCATTGACTTCATCCATCTTTGTAGCTACTAATTTTGCTACTTTCTTCTCTTGTTCAGAAGAAATTACCTTTAGTTTTAATTCTTAAGATTTCTTTATGATCCATTCAAACTCCTCAAATAGGTCATCAAATTTAACACCTAAAATAATCATTATTTTGTTTAGTAGTTTTTTGTTTTTTTAAAGTGCATACTAAAACCTTTCTAACTGCAATGTAATCAAACAAAGACTCGTCATATAAATGCCTTGGTGGATGGATATAGATTGAAACGAAAACCTTATTTATACATATACAACTAACGAACAATTGTTTAATCTATATTTTTTCCTTCCACAACACTTCCAAGGAAGTGTCTAAACTACTGCAACCAAATCTAGTTTTTATATATTATTAGAAGCCAAGATTTCCACTATAAATTTTCCAATAATTGAAACTAGAGGGAGTACACTAGTAAGATTGTAATATTTGGCTCTACATATGATATTTTCATGTTCACATACCTTTCAACATTGACTATGCATTAGTTGACATTCATTGAAATATTTTGTGAAGGGGATCACATGCCCTATTTGTCCTTTGTGTCTTATAAATAATTCTCCTGTATCATTGGTTTTCTAGCTATTGCATATCTGTACAAGTAAAGAGGGAACAAGAAAGAATTGGAAAATATATTTTCATTTATATCTTTCTTTTTCTTGAAGGCCTTAACATATAATTAAAAAAATTAATTTTGAGAAACCTCAACCATTTCATTTTTAATAAATAATATCTCTATGAAATAATTCACTCATGTATGCTCTACTCCAAAAATTGCAAATTATGAGCCAAATATATAGTTATGTTTCATGAGATCCCCAATCTATTAAACATTTTTCATATGCCTTGTGTATGCTTCCATAATTTAAATCCTTGATGGATCTTCATTTCTTGTTTCTCTATTCTAGTGCTAGCAAAGAGGACATTGACAGAGATTTTGGAATTCATCATGACATTTGTGAACTATATTGCTTGGAGATTTATAAGCAATTTTAACAAATCCAATCTCATATAGATATTTTAGTGTTGCATCCAAGATATCACAATTCATTGAGGGGTCTTCTTAATTGTTCATATTCCATACTTGTGCTTCTGCAAAATTATCCATACTCTTCTTTCAAGACCATCTAGTTTGGTACAAGCATGAGGAACATAAGTAATGAAGATAGAAATTTCTTATACATCTATAAATCACATGTTTGAAGGTCTTGATAGCCATCCAAAAAAAAATTTTGTGCATCTACTGTTACATGAATTTCATTTTGTAGAGACCTCACTCCCTACAGTTAACTTGGAAAAAAAAAATCATGTAATTACCACATCTTATTAGAAGGTAGATAAAAAATATTATATATGGAATGCCACCATGAGAGTTCTTAATCATAATATAACTCAAAACTCCTTTTCTATGATGGAAGACCTTGCCTCATGTTTTACAAACATGTTGGTCAATTTTTAACTTAGATAGGCCTCAGTTTATATTACTTAGTGTCACTAGTGTTCTTCCATGTTGAGGTAAGAATTATTCTTGTCTCATGTGTTGTGTATCGAACTTTTACCTCCTTTCCTCACACAATTTTTTCCTCTTCTTGTATTTCTCTCTTTTCTTATTTCCATTACTCAATGTTCCCTTCAATGTATTTTTATATCAGTCTAAACATATAAATATAATTTAAATGCAAACATATTGGTAACATGATGATCTTCGTCTTCTTAAAGTTGTTGTTATAAATGCTAATTTCTCATGATTTAATTGTATTTGGTTGCATGGTACCAAATAATAGAATTGAAATACTTAAGTTGGAGTGCCCGAGTTTTACAATGATACTTGAGGTTTGTTACTACACCATTAATACCTTTTATTAATTTATGACCTAGTTAAAACATTAGTGGTTTTAATTTCATCATTAAAAGCATTATAGTTATAAATTATTTTTGTATCATGTCATTATTGTCTCTCACATACATTATTTTCATTATTGTAGATGGGAATGCTCAAACTTTGAAGTCTCCAACATGGTGCTTACTTTTAGTGGGTGAACAAAGAAGGTTCTAGGTGAACAGCTTAAAATGGCCTTAACATAAGTACAATTTTTTTCGCTAAGAAACTTTTTCTCACTATTTAGTTTTCTACCTATTGAGTGGATGAAGATGGAAGTAGTTATATACTCATTATTTGGCATCATAAAACTTATGACAAATTGTAGGATCCCAACTTAAAGAAACAAATGAGAGGGTTGTAGTGTCCTCAAGAAAATCAAGATCTTTGTGTTCATCTCCTTCCACTCTTTTCTTTTTAGGCTTCCTCATCACATCAATAACTTTACAATCACTTGAATTCAACTTCAACCCATTTTTCTAAACTTTACTATAAAAATCTCTATGATTCACAACTTCTAGGAGATGGGAAGGTCCATAAGATGCATCAAAAGCCATGGAAGATTCATCTTCATCCTTGTTTTGAAACCAAGAATTTCCATTTATCCCATTTTTAGCTTCCTCTTCTTAAAACTCAACTAGGTTGTTCTTAGAAAACTCATGTATGGATTGATCTAAGTGCATTGTCCCTCCGGACTCAAAAACCAATTCTTGCCTTACATTTTCCTTCTCTTCAACTTCTTCACTAGTGCCTTCCATTGAAGGGAATAAGACCAAGCTGCCATTACACCCATCTTTAGGCCTATCAAAGCTTTGTTGCTTAATGTTGGCAAACAAATAAAGAGCTCTAATCTACAAGGAAGCCTCATTACAAAATTGCATTTATATTTATCCTATTATTAACTAGGTTTTCCAAGGCTAGTAAATGCACAACATATTATGCATGGCCTTACATTAGAATTCATGGTGAGGTACACACATGGTGCATGGATTCCAATCAGAGAAAGTATTGGCTAATCTTAGCTTTCTATTCATTGAAAATTCTTAGAACTAGGAAGCTAGGTCTTTCAATTTGCATTCTCTTTTCTTTAACCAAGTCTCTCCTCTTTCCTTTTGCACTATATATGGATGACAACTAGTAAACACTATAGATTGTTATGGAGCAATTAAAACTTCTTCTTTATTTGTAGGAAACACTTTTCTTAATCTGCATCATGAGAATTCACTCCTTGTAGATTGTCATAATATTTACTAGCTTGCATTGCCCCTTAAGCATGTAATATCTTTGCTCAATATTCTTCCTCTATCACAAACCTGAACTACTATCTTATATAATTAAAATTATCAATGAACTACTTCCCTCACATCAGCTATGACTATTTTGAATTTTTTTTAAAAAACTTTGGCTATTGTCGATATTTTGACAAGGACTATCATCAATGGTATGCCAAAATCATCTAAACAACTCTGGTTGTCATCAATATTTCAACAATACCTATCCTTGACAGTATGAAAACTTTTCTAAACAAATTTTGATGTCATCAATATTTTGATGATACCTACCATCAATGGTATAAAAAACCTGTCTAAATAA
Organism: Cupressus sempervirens; assembly: GCA_028749045.1. Taxonomy (NCBI): domain Eukaryota; kingdom Viridiplantae; phylum Streptophyta; class Pinopsida; order Cupressales; family Cupressaceae; genus Cupressus; species Cupressus sempervirens. The sequence goes on from CM053786.1 coordinate 815,651,637, forward strand.
CTCTAGTTTTCATTGATATTTTGAGGGAGCCTATCATTGCAGGTATGAAAAACTCATCCAAACAACTTTAGTTGTCATCAATATTTTGGTGAGGCCCACTATCAATGGTTTGAAAAACTCTTCTAAACAACTTTGACTACCGTCGATATTTTGACAAGGCCTATAGTTGATGGTATGACAAAATCATCTAAACAACTCTAACTATCATCGATATCTTGACATTTCATACTAGTTGTTTGACACCACACTATGACATAGATGGGGCTGATTTTTGATTGAGTTTTCCATTGATAAATTGAAAGTCATGGATTTCATCAAAAATTTGACAAAATTATATTTATGAGGTTTTTTTACCTTAAGCATCGAACTTTCAACCAACCCATGTTGAAAAATAGGTCCAAATTTACTAGTGCTTCTTTTTCTAATGTTCTTGGTGATGGGATCCATTTTTCTTGCTGACCTTCCTCCTCTTGTTTCTCTAGCTAAGATTTCTCTTACTGATCTTGCTCTAGTTGAGCTAGTTAGTAGCTCTGGCTCTTGCTAGGCTTGTGTTTTTTGAGCCTTAGTCATTTGTTTCCTTTCCCTAGGAGCTACCATTTTTCTCTTATATTTTCCCTTGTTAGCCTCAAAATACTCAACCTCCATCTCATGTTTATGTACTATTTTTGACCTCACTCATGATTTAGTAGGGTAGGTTGGTATGGTGACCTTAAAGAACCTTTTCCTTTCTAAGGCTTGGAAGTATCTTGCAAAGTATGGCCTATAGAACTCGATCCATTTGAAAAGGTTTCCAGATCCATTCCCTCATTAGCTCTACTACATTTCATGACCAATGATCTATGTAATCATTCTCCTTGTGCCATATCTCTACATTCATAATGTTTTGTCATAGATTTTGTCCCTATTATACAAAGGATCCATTACATCTAGGTCATCCTTTTCTATGGCCTTTGTGGGAATCTTCATTTAAAGCACATTTTTTGCTAGATGTAGACTCATCCTACTTTAGTACCTATCACATTCATTCAATGATCTTCCAAGACCTCTTCATGCATGAACTACTTCCCTACTAGATGCTAAACCTTCCCAATATTGTCAAAATTTGTGTGAGGAGCCTGATAGTTTACCAAGGGATATTGATCCCATTCTAAATCAAAGGTAGCAATATCCTATTTTCTCTTTACCTCAAATTCCTTGATGGTGATTGGCTAGACCTAGATCTTCTTATATTGTTTCCTCACTCTATAATATGCAAAAGTGAGTTGATAGGCTATCTCCAAAGTATTAGTCAATTTGAAAGTTGCCTTGGGAGATTTTTGGGGCACAAAAGAGTACCAACTACCCACAGATATGTGAATGTATTAAACTAAATGTAGTAGGATCATATTTCTATTATTCTTGCCACTGCTTCTACTAACATTCATTTAGCATAGTCTCCTGTAATAAACCTAATGATTGCAAAAACAAATCCATCATTGGCTACCCTATTTTCCAAACTTTACAGTGGGAGCTTCTTTGTCACTAGTTATAGGTAAACTAAATAGGACAAATCATTTTCATCTTGCATCCTTCCCTTCCTATATAGCCCTAGGTAGTATGTGGTGTTGGCTACTAATAGGTACACAATGTATGATGTCATATAGAAGTATTGGTCTTTCTTGACCAAGACTAACTACTCAGCCAAGTTGTCACTTAGGATGGTGGCCCAATGAATAGGCATCTTTGTGGTCTTGATGATATCGATGAAGTGAACCATCCAATTTGTATGTGACCTGCTGCATGGAGGCCCATTTCTTTGCTGAGGAGAATAATTGGATACCAAATGTTTTTATTCATGTACCCTCAGGCCATGCCTACAATGCCTACTTTTTAGCCCAAAGGTGTCCTGTTGATCAAGAATGTGGATTGTACAATTTTTTTTTCCTCCTTCTCAATCTCTTTGTATTGCCTTTCTACCCCTTTTTAAGATATCTAAAGGTATTATTCTACGCTCGAGAGGTGGAATACTTTCTCTATGTTGTGAGGTTAGAGGTAAAGGATTGTCTCTCTTGTGACACTCTTCATGGCCTTCTCCTCTATCACATAGTGTTCTTCCAATTTCATGGTCAGTTTGGAGTATTGAATTGATATAGGGTGTGAAGAAATATTCAACAATCCACTTCGGATCAAAGATGATATCATTGTTGACTTCTCCTTTGGTTTTTTGCATATTGTCAAAAATGTATTCCAGTCGATGTGGCCAACTTTATTATCTCAAATCTCTACATGTTCATCTTGGAATCTAGATTTATTAGGAGCTCCTTGGTAATTTAATGTAATAAGTTTGAGTGTCATTTTGTCTACATGGAGGATAATCATGATGCCATTGTATTTGCACATTAGAGGAAAACATTACTCTACTGATGCTGAAATACAAAAATGAGACTCAACAGGGACCAAGACTGACAAAAAGAAGAGCAAAAACTAAGCCAAACTAGAAAAAATATGGATTTTCCCTCCCAATTGTCTATTTTGTGCACTGGATCACCCATGCACCTATGCAAGGTGCACTAGTGCAAACCTATTTTTCTTTGAAATGACTGGGTGTGCAATTATTTATTGGTGCATCTGCATACCTTCTCAATGTGCATAGGGTGCATAAATTTGCACATGCACATCAATAAATTATGTTGTTGAATGGGGAGGAACTTAGTTTTTTATGTTCTTCACCCTTTAGGTTTGCACATGCACACCTATTTAAGTTGTACCTTGGTTGAAGTATTGTCCAAGGAAGAAAATACCATAGTAACACAATCATTCAAGGTATAGAGGTGCAGTTGTAGGGAGTAAGCAAGAGAGAAGTGAGGAGAGGAAGGAGGGTGGGGTCTATTTATAAAATTGAAAGTGCATTGGTGAGCACCTTAGAGGGTGCACAGATACGCACCTCTAGAGAATGTGTAAGTGCACAGCTTCAAAGGGTGTACAAGTGCACACCTAATGAAGGTGTGCAATTATGCTTCTCACTTGAAAATAAACATCTCCCCCCCTCCTCCTTCAACTAATCTTTTAGCCTTCAAATGCCTATTTGACAGTGCCTAATTGAGGATTGGGGTTTGACCTAGACCAAAGGGAGGGTCCTAAATGACCAAGACTTTAGACTAGATGCCTCAAAGAGAATTTTGAAACTAGGGGGTCCCCATTTTGTGACTCAAAATGAGGTGTGCATTGTGGGACCACAACAAATAGCCCCAACAAAAGGGAATAAATGACAAAGCCATTTCGTCAACAATAATCATTCTTCTAACATATGTCAAGTGTTAATTAGATGTCAAATATTTCACTCAACTTTCAAGTCCTTTAGAAGTCAAAAATTTAGAATCTTAAATCTTTAGGCTCAGTGTGTGCTTAGTGTACCAATTTCCTTTGATGTCTCAAGGTGTAATCTATCATGAGTTTCTAGCAACTTGGAGAAAATATCTGGCTCAACTAGTGCCTTCATTAGGAATTTTCTTAAACCCATTTGTTCATTACTATTTGACTATATGAGATAATGTGTTTGAGGGTTCTTGGTGAGTTTTCAATTCTTTCTTTTGAGTCTTTGGTAATATTCTTTAACTTGCTTCATGGAGCTCATGTATTTCCACTTGGTTCTTCCTTGAAGCCTTTTCATTTATTATATTGAATAGGATAACCATTTTGGAATTCATACCCCTATATTTGGTTACCCCTTGAAATCATCTATAATTTTTTTAATGTAATACCTTTGTGATTCTTGTTTTCTTCCTTTTCTACCATGACCATCCTTAGACTATGTGGCCAAGGAATTTATGTTCCTTTCTAGAGTTGTTCTTAAGCTGGTAACTCTTGTGTTCCTCTTTCAATGAAATGAAAGTAAACACACAAAAAAAACCACACTTGTATAAAGTAAAGACACTTTTTTTCTTTCTTTTTTCTTTTGAATGTTTTCCATTTTAGTCTTTGAAATGATTGTTTAGAAAATGGTCATTGAATAGAAATGGAACTAGTTCCCCTTGTAAAGAACTTAGCCTAAAAGTATTTTCTCCTGAAATCTTTGCAATGTAATAAGGACCAATCCACAAGCATTGGAACTTGGTATGATTCTTTGGTTTTTCATTTTCCTTGTCTCATAGAAGAATAAGGTCTAACATTCTGAAATATATGATCATGTATTGCTTTTCAAACTATTGTTTGATGAAAAACTAATGTTTTGACATGTGATCTAAAGCTAGTGTCCTCTTCTCATCTAATTCTAGGAGATTCATCAATATGATCTAGACTCTATCAACATCCTCAACACACCCTTTCATAAATTTCAACACTAGAATCTTGAGATTGAGTGGGAATACTAGTTCTTTCCCATAGATGAGTAGATATTCGGATGTCCCCAAAGTGTTTGTAATCTAGACTCTTTTTGTCCTCAATGTGTATTTCAATTGAGTGTGCCAATCTTTTGGATTTTGTGTGAGAAAGAATTTTATCACTGTAGTCAAGTTCTTATTAGTGGACTTTATCACACCATTCCCCTAGCTATTGTAATTAGATGAAAACTTGATTATAACTTGACTATCCAATGGCCATTGTGTAAGGGAAATCGACAAAAAAGATGGCCTGTTATCACACAACAGGAAGAATGACATTCAAAACCTAGTAACAATGTTCTCTTCTAAGAAATCAATAACCACTTTTGATGTGCAATTTTGGAAACTTTTAGCTTCCATCTAATGTGTTCAATAGTCAGTAGATGTAAGGATGAACATGTCTCTAGTTGATTATAGTTGGTTCATTGGTTCAATAAAGTCTAGCCCCCACTTGAAAAAAGGGAATACCTCAAACACTAGTTGTAGTGACATAGTTGGGTGTCTTTTGTTGTTGGCACTTGCTTGACAAGTGTGACAAGAATGTACCTATTCAAATGTTTCCTTGAAAATTGTATGCCAAAAGTAACTTGATCAAAAAAATCATATAGGCTATGGCCTTTGCTTGTCTATGTCTAGTGTCATACTTGTCATGATACTATTCAAATTCCTCTCTTACTTCTTCACATCCCAAAAATTATATATAATTTCCCTCATAGTTCCTTTTATAAAATTTCCTATCTTGAAGCAAGTAGGATTCACATTTCATCTCGAGTCCTCTGAGTTGAGAGCTATTCATCTAGTGAGGGTATTGATTTTGTAGGAGGTAATACAAAATAACCTGATACCACACATCTATGATTATTCCTTTTTCAATGTCTAGTTGAGACACTATGATTTGTTGTTCATTGTCAATTATGATCTCATTGTTAGTTATCATCTTGGTTAACTTTTTTCCTGTAACTAGCTTCATCATTTGAATTTCCAAATTGAACTCTTGTAATACAGCCATCCATTTTCATCTTCTTTCATCTAATTTATTCTACATTAGTAATTATTTTACTATAGAATTTGACACAATAGCATAGACCTTACTCCTGAGTATGTAATGGAAAAAATTATTGGCTACCTTTATTAGGGAAAATGATTTTTTTTCAAGATTGGAGTAGTTAAATTTGGCATTCTTTAGTGGAAAAATCATGAATATGATAGGTCTCTTATATTCTTTATCTTTCTTTTGTGTGATGATCTTTGCAGATGAATATTCTGAAGAAAAAAAATAGATTTTGAAAGGCAACTCATAATCTAGACTTACAAGTACTAGAGTCATAGAGATAACTACTTTGATATCTTATAAAGACTTCTTTATTTCAGGAACCCGTTCAATTTTTTCTCCCTTCTTTAGTAAGTTATTCAAGGGACAAACTATCTCAATGAACCCAATAATGAACTTTCACACAAAATTAATCTTTCCAAAGAAACACTTAAGCTCTTTGTAATTGTGATGAGGTGATCAATTTAGAATCACTTATATCCTCTCAAGAACAATGGATATCCCAACTTCATAAATTATGTGACCCAAAAGATTTTATTTGGGAACTTTGAATGAGCACTTCTTAGGGTTAATAGATATGCCATATCTTTGACATTAGTTAAAAACTTGTCTCAAATCTACAATTTGAGTATTTTGATCTTTTGAAAATATAGTTAGGTCATCCATATAGATAATTATACATTTATTTATCAACTTCTTGAATGCTTCATCCATTGCTCTTTGAAATTTAGCTCTTGTGCTGATTAATCCAAAGGGAATTCTCCTATATGAAAAGGTTCCCCATTTTGTTGTGAATGTAGTCTTTAACATGCCATGCTCATCTACCATCACCTAGTTGTATCCTAAATTTTTTTGAGAAAAGACATCATTTTAGACCCATTTAGGATCTGTAGTACTTCATCTAGTGAAGGCAAAGTGTAGTTACCATTATGTGATGCTTGGTTCAAATTGTGAAAGTCTACACAAAGGTGAATCTCTCCAATATTTTTCTTTACTGGGACCAAGTTAGAAACCATTGTAGAATTTTGGATTGGAAATATAATATTAGCATCAAGAAATTTTTTGACCTATTTCATTATTAATTGCTCAATAATGGGATTCAATTCCTTTGATGAAAATGCTTAGTATCAAGCTTCAATATAATATCATGAGTAATGATGTTAGGACCATACCTTTTGAGTTATTTATAACTCCATGCAATGGAATCTTTGTATTCTATGAGTAACTGAAGCATATGTTCTCATTCTTGAGGATTACATGCTTTTCTAATTCTCACCAACTTAGGGTCTTCTTCCGTGTCTAAATTATATGAATCACATTCTTCAATCCCCTTTTCTTCAATATTTATTTTACTACATGTTGATTCATTGTGATCAAAGATATGTTCTAACTCTACCATCACTTTAGGAATAGTATTAATTTTTAAATTTAGAATCCCATCTTCATTTTCTAGTTCATCATCCTTAGGTTTTTAATCAATAGTATCACCAATCTCTTATCCTTTGAATAGATCATTACACATGATGATCTCAAGAATATGTTGATCTTCTTGGAAGACATAGAAGTTAGTAATATTATCTAGAATAGATGGGATAACTGTATACACTAATCTAATGTGCTAGAAATACTAATTCAATGAAAGCATTTACACATTAAACTAACATAACATATAAGAGAGACAAAGAGAAGACAAACTCAAATGAGAATGTGAGCCATGGATAGGCTCTCTCAATGAGATTTTTTCTCTTTTTTTTGAGATGTGTCTATGTGTAGATTGGGGATGTATTCTGAAATGCTCAAATGGCTTCAATGGAGATGGGTAAATGGAAAATTGGTAGCTTTGTGAGCTCTCAATTTGGCATTATAAGGTTAAGATTGATGACTTTGGTTCTCAAAATAGCATGGCAACTTTAGCTCAAAGATTATTGTTATTGGAATGGCTTGGGAGGGGATTCAATTTATAGGCCAAGGGGTAGAGGGATGGAGGGCTTAGATGCAAGGATGGGGAGATGGTTAAGGAGGGCTAAGATGCACTCAAAGGGGAGCACATGGATTGTGCTTGTTTAGCACCAATGGGAAGGTGACACTTGTCACAAGGAGGATGACTGTGAGAGGGTAGGGTAAAGGGTTGGTTAAAGGCATGATGAGTGGGGTTGATTATGTAAGAGGGATGTAAGAGGGATGAGTTTGGAAGAGGGAAGAATGTGGAAGATGGGTGTAAGAGTCATGAGTGGGCTTGTAAGAGTCTATTATGATTTGTAAGAGCACTCATGACTTGGTGTTGGGATTTTTGAGGGGAGACTTTGATTTGGTTTAGGAAAGTCTTAAACTTGTTTAGGGAATGTGACAACATTAGGGGGTGGATTAGGCTTGGGTTTAGGATTAGATTAAGGATGTTAGAGATGTGCAAGTGGATGGCATTAATGAGGGTGGGTGAGTTAGTGACTAAGCTTGGTTAGTATGGGTGGATGGGGTGGATTAGGCTAAATGAAGGATTAGGGATAAGTTAAGGGTTTTTGGATTTGAGGATTTTATTTATCAAATAGATTTATTTAATAAATGGGGATTTTTGGAATTAGATAGGAGAAAAAGATTTAATTGATAAATGATAGGTTATTTGATTTATCAATTTAGGACTATAGATGATTAATTAAATTAATAAGCTAGGGGATGGCAAAGGATTAATTAAATAGAAATTTAATTAATGATGCCTTCAAAGATAACTAAATAGGATTACCAAAGCAGTGTAATCAAATTTAGGTGTCTACATTGGCCACATGAGTGAGAAAGGTATGAAAATAATTCATTCAAAGAAAGTTTTACTAGGTCTGAAATGTGTCAATATAGATTTTTGTTAAAGTTGTGTGTATGGAAAACAAAAGAAAGTGAGTTTTGTGAAGACTAGGAAGGAAAATAAAAGGGAGAAATTAGAGCTTGTGCATATAGATGTATGGGGACTAGCTCAGGTATCTTCCCTTGGTGGCTCTCATTATTATATCACCTTTATCTATGATGCAACTAGAAAAGTATGGGTTTATTTTCTTAGACAAAAATTTGATGTATTTAAAACTTTTAAGAAATGGAAATGCTTGGTTGAAAATGAGACTGGTAAGAAACTAAAATGTCTTAGATCTGATAATGGTGGTGAGTATTGCAATCATGAATTTGAATATTATTGCTCCACTAATGGTATTCATAGATATAAAACTATTCCAAGGACTCCATAGGACAATGGAGTGGTTGAGGCATGAACATGATTATACTAGAGTGTGCAAGGAGCATGAGGTTTCATTTTGGGTTGCCCTTAAACATGTGGGCAGAGGCTATTAATACTACCACATATTTGAATAATAGATGTCCCTCTACTCCTTTGGGTTGTGGTATTCTAGAGAAAGCATGGACTGGTAAGAAGGTGAATTGTTTTTTTGCAAAACCTTCAATTGTGAAGCATTTTGTCATATAGATTCTAAAAATAGAACCAAGCTGGAAGATAAGTCAAAGAAATGTGTATTTGTTGGATATGGCATCAATGAATTTGGTTATAGTCTTTGGGATTTTGAAAATTGTAAAATTGTAAAAAGAAGGGATGTCATATTCAATGAGAAAGTGTTGTACAAAGATCTGCTGCAGGAACATGAGAAGAAAGAAAATGATTATATAGTGCTAGATAATACTCCAAAAGATGATGTTCAAGCCATTCCTCATGATGTACAACAACCACAACAACAAATACCACACACACTAATGAATGTTAGATGGTCAACAAGGCCAAGTAGACCTCCAAAAAAAATTTCTCCTTCCTTGTATTCTATTTTACTTACTGATGCTGGTGAACTTGAATGTTATGATGAAGTTATGTAGGTGGATACAAAGATTTAGTAGGAGTCTGCAATGCAAGAAGAAATAGACTCTTTTCTAAAAATATGACATAGGATTTATTCAAGTTTCTTGAAGGTAAAAGGGTTTTATAGAATAAATGGGTTTACAGGTTGAAAGAAGAGGATGGAGGTAAGAAAATATTTAAAGCTAGGTTAGTTCTAAAAGGATTTGCTAGTAAAAGGGCATTGATTTTGATGAGATATGTTCTCCTGTTGTTAAATTGACTTCTATTCACACTGTGTTAAGTATTGTGGCTACTAAAGATTTGCATTTACAGTAGCTTGATATTAAAATAGCCTTCTTTCATGGTGATTTGGATAAAGAGATCTATATGGCTCAGCCATAGGGATTTGAGGTCAAAGGTAAGGAGAACTTAGTGTGCAGATTGAAAAAAAAATTATATGGCTTGAAGTAAGCACCTTAGCAATGGTATCTAAAGTTTGATTGTTTTATGCATGAGCATGGATATAGTAGGTGTCATTTAGATCATTATGTCCATTTTAAGAGGTTGGATGATGATAGCTACATTATTTTGTGTTTATATGTTGATGATACACTTGTAGCTAGGTCTAACATGGATTAGATTAAGGGGCTGAAATACTAGTTAGAACATGCATTTGCTATGAAGGATTTGGGGGCAGAAAAACAAATCCTTGGTATGAAGATTTGTAGAGATAGGAAGAATAGGAAATTGACACTATCTCAAGTTGATTATGTTGAGAAAGTGTTGCAAAATTTTTCCATGGAGAATACTAAAGCTGTCAACACACCTTTACCTAGTCATTTGAAGTTGACTAAGGAGATGTGTCCAAAGGCACGAGAAGAGGATGATAAGATGTCCAAGGTACCCTATGCTTTAGCTATAGTAAGTTTGATGTATGGTATGGTATGTGCTAGGCTATATATTGCACATGTAGTGAAAGTTGTTAGTAGGTATATGAGTCATCTAGGAACTAAGCATTGGAATGCAATTAAATGGATTCTCAAATATTTGAGAGGTACATCTAGTAAGTGTTTACACTTTGGGGGCTATACTACTAACTTATAGGGTTATGTTGACTTAGATTTGATAGGGGATTTTGATACTAGGTGGAGTACAACAAGTTATGTATTTACTATTGGTGGGGCAGCCATGAGCTAGGTTTCTAGGTTACAAAAGGTTATTGCTTTATCCACTATAGAGGCAAAGTATGTTGCTGCTATAGAGGCAGCCAAGGAGATGATATGGCTTTAGTTCTTCTTGGATGAATTGGGAAACCTTCAGAGAGATAGTTATTTGTTGATAGATAGCTAGAGTGTCATTCATCTTGCAAATAATTCAGCTCTACATTCAAAGACAAAACACATTTAGTTGCAGTACCATTTCATTCAGTTAGTTTTGGATGATGGAAAATTAAAGGTGGATAAGATACATTCAGATGATAATCCAACAGACATTTTTACAAAGGTAGTGACAAGGGATAATTTAAATTCTTCTTCAACTTTGGTTGGTCATTTAGATTGAACATGAATAAAAGAACAACAATGTCCAGGGTGGTTTGATTCAGTGGGAGCCCCATGTGGTATCAGTATTGCTATAGGATTAGTCTCCATGTGGGAGATTGTTTTCTAGTGTGGAGTTTGATCAACCCCCAAGTGGTATATTATTAGTTTGTGGTGACTAATGAGGGAAGTATTGTACATACTTCATAAATTTTGGGCTACTATTCACCAATGGTGGGTTTCTATTTGCCAATGGCTAATATTAGCCAATTGGCTATTTATTATATTCACCAATTTATGGATGACATGTTGTAACTAATTTTAACCCTAAAGAGGAAAAAGAACTTGAATAAAAGGTCTTAGGGTTAGGGATTATTTTATAAGGTGTGATGCAAAAATTGGTTCTTGTGGCAGAATTGAGTTGTATGGGATTACAAACTGTAATCAGGTTGTAATCACTGGATCATAATAATATTAGACTTATTGTTTGGTGAATGTAGCCCACGGTTTGGGTGAGCCATGTTAGATCTTGGTGTCTTGTGTTTTCTTCTTTCTGATCTATTTTTTTTTATATTCTTTATATTTGCATGTAACTATTATTTATGTCTATGGTTAAATCCTAACACTTATAAGGTAGAGTTCATTGATCCTTTATTTAGATCATCTAATTTTTCAATTGGAGTTATGTCTAGAGCTTAAATATGATTGATTAAATACTACTTCATTTGGTATGTGATCATTTCCTTTAGCTTTGGCTTAACGTCTATCTTTATCTAGTTATTCAATCATTTCCAATGTAGCCATAATTGAGTAAAATCAGATGAGAACCATCCTCTTAGGCAGCGGGTTCATTCTCTACTTAGTAGCAAGCCATATGTTTCTATAATTTCCACCACATGTATGTCTAAGATATCTTGGATTCAGGGGTCTATAGTTAACTATATTCAAATATCTTTCAATACCCCAATAACCTTTACTTCTATTTTATCAAGTTGAATCACTATCGGATTCATGGATTGCGAAGTGACTCCCAACCTTTGAGCTATCAAAAGTGGCATGAAATTCTAAGAAGATCCTAAATCTATGAGATAATTATGAAGGTTTCTTCCAAAAAAATTAAGACTAAGAAATAAAGGAGGCACTTGGGATTTATCTTGGTACATGGTAGGCATAGCTTTAGAATTGTTAACTTGTTGTGATGCCATCCTTTGAGTGCCTATGGTAGGTGTTGTTTTGGTACAATCAAGAGTCTTTAGGAGTGCTTCCCTTTGATTACGGAAGCTTTGTAGCATATCAAACAAGGATATAATAGCTTTTGTTCTTTTTAAATCTTCCATTGCACTATACTTTTCACTTTTCCAAGTAGGATTCTTTAGTATCATAGGTATATTTCCTTGGTTCTAATTTTGCTATCCAACATAAGGTTCTCTAGTAGGTGTTGGGTCATTATTAACTCTTGGATCTAAAGGCATTGGTTGCAATGTGAGAGGAATTCCACCAGTCATAGGTTCCCTTTGATTCTGTAGATTGTAAGTATTTTGATTGTCATTCCAAAAAGAGAACAACTTTATTGGTTCAAGATGTGATTCTTGATTGAATGGAAAGATGAATTCTTCATTGACTTGTTCTACCATTTTAGGATTCTATAGAGAATCATAAAATTATAATAACATATTATTGAACTACATAGGAGACTCATTATTAGGGCACTGCGAATTGTGGCTCACTTCTTGATTTCTATTGAAATATGAGCCGCCATCATTGGGTAAGTTTTGAGTAGTGTCAAGTTGATTAATATCCACAAATTGAGCATTATTTTTATTCTCTCTAGGGACACTTCCATTGTTTGGATGAGTGTTCCATTGTTGATTATGTATTTGGAAACCATTGTTATGATCTAGAGGATTGAAATTATTCCCTACATTGGTATTTACACTAAAATTATTGTTGTAATTTTGACCATAATTGTTGTTGTAAGGGTCGACATTCATTCTTTGGAAGTAATTGTTCTACTCTTGTGACAATCTTAGATGAATTACTTCATTGGTAATCTGAGACATGATCTTCTTCATTTGACCTAACTCAATTGTGAAATTATCTCCCTTAGTAGATGGTGTTACCTTTTTCTCAAAGAAAGCATATTTTGGAGGTTCATATCTTGGGTATGTTATAGCTGGAGCTGGCACAACTAGTGTATGTTGTAGTTAAATTGGAGTTAGTGGATTGAATTGACTAGACATCACTTTTAGTCCAATAGGATATGTTCATATTGTTGTACTAGGATGAGTTAGAACCATCAACCCCTCCATTGGGATTGGCTTGTTTAGTTAAGGTAACTACTCCTTCAAAGACCTTTTCCAATGTATCAATATCTATAGAAGGAAATCTCCTTAAGAAGATAGCGCTAAGGTGGTCCATGGAATTAAGCTAAATCTAGATTGTAGCTTCAACTAGTATGGTGTAGGATGTTTTAACTTGTGGTATGCCATCTAAAAGTGATGATTGAAACATGAAATAGTCTTCACTGAATCCCTTTTGATTCATATAAACTGATGATGTATCACACTTCGGTTGATGAATATTTTGAATTGATCTAAGAACAATTTTTCAAAGGCCACCTAGTTTTGGATAGGTTGTGGTGGAAAATTCACATACCAGTTGAGTATGTATCCCAAAATCACCTAAATGTTGAGAAATAATATTGCCTCTATCATGCTAAGATCATGCTCTAATACCACTTTTAATGAAATAACTTGCACAATAGAAAAAATAATATTAAATTTTATATAAATAGTTGACAATAATTTAGAGTAATGGTATTGGTCTTATTGCAATCTCAAGAAGACCCAATCCCCAAATTCAAAATTTATTTCACTATGATGTTGGTCTACTTGTTGTTTAATTCAATTTTGTGACATAGCTAAATTCTCCTTGAATCTTGAAAGTACATCTTGGTGATGAAGCAAGTGGTCCTCTACTTCCTAAACTCTTGGTGACACTATTGAGCTATCATTTTACACGATGCTTAATAGTAGGAATCCCTTCAAACTCCTCTCTTGAAAAGTTTATCAAGGATCAACTCCAAGGTTTTGGGCGATCTTGTCACTATTGGAATCCACTCAGTAGAAGATAAATGTGAGTGTTCATGACAAGGAATTTTCTAGTTCAAACTAATTTTGGACAAGATGATCAATCTTCTTGCTATTTCAAAATTAACCACAAAAAGAGATATATTTTTGGTATTTTCTATTTTAAAATGAATGCAATCTAAAATGCAACTATATGAATTCCTATATTAACCAAGTTTTTGTAAAATAAAATAATGAAGATAAGGTAACAATAAGTTTAAGAAAATGAATTGAAAGGGAAATTACTAACAAACATAAGCCACAAAAATAATATGTCTATGAGTTAAACCTTCGAAAAGATCGATAGATAACTAATGAAAATAGGAGCAACACTTCCTTTATTCCACTGATGCAATTGTCAATGGGAATTCAATAACCATAAGATGTTTCAATTTTCATCAGATGACAAGGCCATAGAAAGTGGGCTCATGTGAGACAAAAAGCTATGTATGAACAATAAGATAATCTCTTCTCTAACTAAGTTCGTCAGAAGATTTTGTAAACATGTGGAAAACACTAGAATTAAAAGATCATTCAATCAAAATAACACAACAAAACTATTCGCTCAATTACACTCCATGAAAATACATTCCAAAAATCTAACACACTCAAACAATAATAACTACACTCTGAATGAGAGCACCAAGAGCATATATTATTACATCAAAATAATAACTCAAAATACATATTACATTCCTAAATTTATAGGAAATTTTCTCCTCGATTTGTGTTGAGAGTGAGAGATTCCTTTATGTAAACACATGCTTCTAAACTAAGAAAACAAATCTATTTATGTACAAAAGGACTCTCTAACTGGTGCTAAGTAGGACTCCGCCCTTGTTTATATCATTTAATGGGTGAATGAGCCTTTACATGTCTTAAAACAAAGAAATCATGAGAAATTAAGAAGATGAAAGCCATTAGATGATGTAGGAGTCTTTGGAGATGCAAAAAATAGAACCTCAACCTTCTTTGGATGTTTGTAGGAGTTAAACTATCGTCAGAATGCATTTTCAATGAATGGAAAGCTCTAAATTTGGAACTAGCAGTTAACTATCAGCACACCTTTGACTTCTTCAAAAAAAATTGGCACACCTTGAAAGAAGCACATATAGTGCACCTTGGAAGCTTGGAAGCTTACACACCTAAGACTCTCAGAAGTTATTTGTGCAAGGTGCTCAATTTGCCAAAAAAATCAAAGTTCTCAGTTTTGAAAATGGTTTTTGGATTTTTCTCAAGGAGCACTCTAATGTACTTTTTTTTTTGCCCTTTTTGATGATTTATACCCTCTTTATAGCCAAACACTTTAATAAATTTGAACTCCTTCTACCTCTTCTATATGAAATTCCAAGGCACTCATGTTGAATCTTGTCATTAATAGTTGTGTAAGATGAGAAACTTGATCTAGTTCATGTTCCAATGCCTATATCTTTAATCTTTAGTGAAAATTTTCTAATCCTTCCCAGTTAGAGACTAGGTGATCTAGATTATCCAAAATGATCAAATGTTTGCAACTTTTTCATATTTTAAAAAAGATTTTCTAGGCATTTTTAATTGGCTTTTTTAGAGGTGTTCTACTCAAAATTTCAAGTTGAAACTTTCATCAGTCCCTAAAATTGACCAACCAAAGGTTTATTGTTTTAGGGATTGAAATTAGATTTTTAGTTCTTCTTTCGAAAGGTAAAAAAAGTTTTGAATTTTGAGCTCTGGTCAAAAGTTATGACCCTAACAAGTTGAGGACTCCTTTTCATCTACAAAAAGAAGTAAACATTAGTTATCTCATGTTAGAAGACCCAAATGAGAACTCGTTAGGACTCAGGCTAATAAAATTGTGTCAACACTAGTTAAAACAATGGATTTTTTTCCCAATTAGCTATTTTTCTGTGCACTAACACACCTAACACACCTTCCAAGGTGTACAAGTGAGAGAGGGGTTGGGGGTATGCACCCTTTAGAGGTGTGCATTGTGCATGTGCATGGCTGGGCATCTTCAAAGGAGTAAATCATACACTTGCACAAATAGTGCACATGTGCACCTTGGATAGGTGTACATGTGCACTAGGTACACTAGTGCACCCTTTGGCACTACAAATCACCCTTTAACACTCAAATTCTCTAGGTTTGACCTCTGGGTTTCTCAATTATAGGACTAGGGCTTGAACCAAACTCCAGGTGGAGTTCCCAAAATGACCCAAGCCTCATTCTATAGAGTTTAGGAAATAATTTTTTTACTAGGGGGTCCCTATTTCTAGGGGAAATGGGGTTTGCATTGTGATATAACAAAAAACAACTTTAATGATGATGTGATCGAAGAAGGATGATATCCATAAAGTGCAAAAATTGGAGACATTTTTTATGAGCTATGAAAATAAGTATTGTAAAACCATTCTGCAAGAGGTACCCAATCTACCCATTGAGATTGTTTCTTTGAAGTGAAACAACGTAGATATCCTTCCAAAAATTTATTAACAACCTCAGTTTGCTGATTTAATTGAGGATTTTATGAAGAACTATGAGCCAATTGAATACCCAAACATGAGAATAAATCTTTCCAAAAGTGACCAATAAAGATAAGATCATGATCACTAATATTAACCTTAGTTGTACCATGTAGCTTTTGGATATTCTCCAAGAAAAATTTTGCCACTATACTTGCTATAATAGGGTGTGATAATGCAATTTAATGTGCCTATTTAGTGAAGTGATCAACTACTACCATGATGACATTATGAATTTTGGATTTGGGAAGCCCTATGATGAAGTCCATGGACACCTCTTCCCAACATTGGCTAGGAATAGATAATCGTTGCAAGAGACATGGTGTCTTAACTATCTCCCCCTTATTTCTTTGACAAACCAAACATTTGGCCACAAATTTATGAACATCATCTTTTAGCCCTTTCCAAAAAAATCTTACTTGACCTAATGATATCTATTAAAAAATCCTAAAGGAGCACCAATTTGGGGACTCATGTAGTTATGTGTGAATCTTTTATTTAAGAGTGGAATTATTGCAGAGATACAACCAATTTTTATACCATAGAAAATCCCCCTTTAAACAAAACTTATATAAAGTACTAGGGTTACTTTTTACTTGTTGGATGAGATTACTTAGTGCAACATCATTTTTCCACTCTTCTTTAGCTTCTTCCACACAATTTTCTTGTAATATTGAAAGAGCACACAATAAGGCTTCATCTTTTTCATCCTTACTTGAAAGTGCATCGGCCACAATATATTCATTTCCTTTCTTGTATACAATTTCAAATTCATATCCCAACATCTTGGTGATTTTTTTGCTCTTTTGAAGATAGTCTTTGTTCCAAACAATATTTTAGGCTATCAACATCTTCCTTAACCTTGAAGTGTAGACCCATTAAATAAGGCCTCCATTTTTTTTTACTCTATGAAGGATAACTAGCATGTCCTTCTCATAAACAAATTTGAGCTGATTTTTACCTTTTAATTGATGACTCTCAAAAGTAATTGGTTGACATTCTTGCATGATAAGTACTCCTATCCCATTTCAAAAAGCATCACATTCCACAATGAATTCCTTGGTGAATTCCAGAGTGGAAAGCATTGGTGTTGTACGCATAGCCTTCTTCAATTGCTCAAATATTACATTATCAAATTCATTCCAATGAAAATAATCCTTCTTCAATAGAGTAATGACAATTGCTGGTAGACAACCATAATTCTTCATAAATCTTCTATAGTACCTTGTCAGTCCCAAGAAACCTCGTAGCTTCTTAATAGTTTTGGACTAGGCTATTCCATGATATCCTTAATTTTGTTAGGGTCTACCTTTACTCCTTAATGTGAAACTATGTCCCAAATACTCCACCTCCTTAAGACCCAAAGTACACTTGGATGGCTTAGCATAGATTTCATGATCTTCAACTAATTGTAATGCTTTATCTACATGCTGCAAATGTTCATCCCAAGTCTTGCTATAAATTAATATATAATAAAAAAACACTAACACAAACTTTTTCAAGAACTTAAAAATAAAATTCATCAAACTTTAAAATATAGATGTTGCATTAGTAAAACCAAATGACATCAGCAAAAATTCATAATGACCCCCATCAGTTTGAAATGTTGTCCTCCATAAGCCAAATTTGGTGATAACCTGATCTAAGATCTAACTTGGTAAACTACATAGCTCTATTTAATTCAACTAGCAAATCATTGATGAATGGAAAGGGAAACTTATCTTTAATGTGTACTTGTTGAGCACTCTATAATCTGGACACATGCACCAAGTTTCATCCTCCTTACACACTATCACCACAAGTGAGGAGTAAGTACTTTAGTTATGCCTGATAATTCCTACCTCTAGCATTTCCTCAACAATTTTTTCTATCTCACTTTTTTGTATGTATGGGTACCTATAAGGCTTGATGTTTGGTGGTTGGCTCCTTGGAACTATTATTATGGCATGGTCATGATCCCTCTTAGGAGGAAGTTCTTTAGGCATATCTCCAAGAATCACTAAGTGATGATCAATTATTGCTTGTGAATCTAGATGAGTAGGACCATTAGATTGAAATACTTCTAATGAACATAGTTGGGCCACAAATCCATCCATTCCTTTGTTATGAAACCTTTGCATTTGATGATAGCTTACCATTTGTGGGGATTTTTCCTTCAACCCCCTTAGCTCCACTACCTTCCTTTTTTATTTAAATCATGAATAGTTCTTGGAAGTTCATTTCAATTTTTCCCAATACAATAAGCCATTGTACTCCAAAAATAATATCTATGACCCCTAGGATATCAAGTTAATAATCTCCCATGGATAATTTGATCCTATGACACTTCCCTAAACAACTAACTGTGCCCCCATCTACAATAAAAATGTGAAGCTCTAGGGCTACATTTATAAAACATTTTAGAAGAATTACCAAATTTTTTTTGATGAAATTATGAGTACTAATTGAGTCGATCAACACAGTTATTTTATGCTTCTTTAAGAAACTAACTACCTTGAGATTTTGTGGTGCACTGAAACCTGAAAGTGCATGAAAAGAAATGATTGGTTGAGAATCATTTGATTCCTCACCTAACTCCCTATCCTCCTCTAATATGGGTTCATCCTCTTCTTCCTCACTTGGACCTTCAATATAGAATAATTTTTTCCCACTACATTTATGTCCTCAACTATATTTTTATCACAATTGAAACACAACCCTTTGTCTATTTTTGCCTCAATTTTTTTTGGAGTCAACCTAGTAGGTTGAGGAAGAGAAGGTGTTTAATATCATTTTTCTCATCACATTAGACCCTTTCTTTCTAGGAATCAAGAACTTCTCCTCTACCCTACATGCCAATATAAAAGACTCATTTATTGATTTGGAATAAAACATGCATACCTCATGTTGAATGTGATCCTTGAGACCACCCAATAATAAATCATTCATGTTATCCTCTATAATTTTATCCACTCTTAAAGATATATTTTGGATTTTTTGAATATAATCCTTAACTGATCATGTTTGTTGAAGCTTAGCAAGTTGGCTAAAGAAGTTTTCTGTCATAGTATTGCTATATTGTGCTTGGAGTTCTTCTATAAAAATTGACCATGATATGGTGAGACCCTTTTTCTTCCTATGAGTACAAATCCAATGATACCAAATGAATTGATCTGGTTCTAGATATAAGGAAGCCATTGTGACCTTCTGTCCATATGGGGTTTGATGTACTTCAAAAAAATTCTCTATTTGATTTATCTATGTTAGAGGATCCTTCTCACCCAATTTATGCATATCCACCTTTGGAAACAAATTCCTAGATCTCCTAGGAGTATTAAAATTTGTGTTAGTATTAGTTGACTTGAAGGTTTCACCTTGATTTCTTGAGAGCTCCTTCCTTGTTTCATTCATATAGGTGCTTAACATGCTTTGTATATCTGATATATCTCCTCAAAAGTCACACATATCCCTCTTAAACTCTTCCTTGAACTTACTTATTTCCTCATTGGGATTGGTATCCTCTATTGTTTCCCAATCTTGATAATAGGATTTCCCTGGTGTGGTAGCATTCTTTTTGCCTTCTTAAAGGCTCCATCATGATGGAAACCAATATTTTTGAAATAAATCACACAAATGAAATGCAAATTCTTTGATCGATTTATTTATTTTTTACTGTAACTTACTAGGGGCAAGATACCCTTGGAAAAAATCCAAAAAAGAAGAAGAAAATTTGCTCCCTTGAGATGAACTTTCTTATTTTTTAATATCTTTCTTATTTTTTCTTCAATTTCTCCAAGCTTTGAAATTTAGGCTCCTCTACTATGTATTCAAAAACCCAATACACGTTATACTCCAATTTGGTAGGATGTGAGAGATATGAAGGTCTTAATAAATTGTGTAGAAATAGTAATTCTACAATAATTTGTTCAAATTTGCTACAATTTCTCTAAATTTTGGACTATATCTTCTTTAATATGGTCTTCAAAATACCTTTAAAAATATTTGAAAAATTTGCTAAAATTTGAAAGGTATTCTCTTCCCAAAATTGTGCCAATATTTAGAAAAAATCTTGCCTCTATGGTGCCAAGATCATGCTTTGATACCACTTGTAATGAAATAACTTGTATAATGGAAGAAATAATATAAAATAATATAAATACTTGATAATAACTGAGAGTAATAGGCCACTTCAATGGGGAAACCTCCGAATATCTCCAATGAGAACACACATCATAATATGATCTTAAAATAAGACTCACAACCTTCTTTATATACCTAATTATGCTTAGGTTGAATAAACACAACCCTACACAACACCTAGGCTAACTTTCCCACCTAACTAATAATATAATAATGATAACATGACTTAATTAAGGATTAAGATAGCCACAATTTGACTATTCATAGCCCTATATACACCAATATTAAGGGTGTAGCAGAAGGTCATTGAGTGCACCTTTCAAGTTAATTATCAATCTACTATGTTTGCAAACAAGGCCATTGGTGGAAAACTAGGTGGAATGATAGGTGTAGGTAGGTTCTAAGGTGTAATTGAAGAAGATGATGAGATTAAGAATGGAAGTAGAAGAATTTTTTGTATCTCCTTATCACTATGGAGCTTGAGAAAGTGACTAATTTCTAAGAACACATGTCCATTGGGTGAAGACATTAAAGCTTGCTAAAATGAAGATGGAAGATCAAGATCTTCTAGTTTGTGTTGATCTTGGAAAAGTGCACCTCTAAAAAGTGTATCTCTTCAAAAAGTGCACCTATGCATATGCACTCCTATGCACCTACACACCTTTTAACAGTGATAGACTTAGAAAAAAATTTGAATGTCTAATAATTGCATAACTTTCAATCAAAAACTTGGGCTTCTCATCTAAATGGTTTTGGGGCCCTATGTCTAGCACCATTTCTATTGAGTTGTCATTTTACACGATGCAAAATGACAAAGATCCTTTAAAATGTCTCTTGAAAAGTTGATCAATAACCAACTCCAAGGTTCCATATGGCTATTTTTCAACCTACTAGGTAGCTCAATTAAAGATAAATGTGTATGCTCACAAGGAGGCCTTTTCTAGTTCTAACCAATCTAAACAATCTGTTTCTATTTGAAATATAACTACAAAAGAGATATATTTTCATATTTTTTGTTTGAAGATCAATGTAATTTTATTGATGTAGCTATATGAATTCCTATTTTAACCAAGTGTTTGAAAAAAAAAATACAAAGATAGAGTAACAAGAGATTAAAGAAAATAATTGAAACAAAAATTTCTAATGGATATAAGCCAAAGTAACAACATGTCTATGAATTAAATTATCAAAAGGATCTTGGTAGGAAACCAATGAAATTGGGAGTAGCCCTTCCTCAACTCCACTGATGCAATCGTTGATGAGAACTTTAGTAATAATTGAAAGATGTTTTGTGTTTCATCAAATCATGAGGCCATAGAAAGTGCACTCACACGAGACAAAACACTATACAAGAACAAAGATAATCCTTTCTCTAGTTCATCACAATAGAGGATTTTTTTAATACAAAGAAAACAACAAAACTAAAAGATTGCACTATGATAACAACACAATAAATCCATTGCCTACAATATTATTCATGAATAGGCATATACAAAATAACACACTCCAAAAAGAATAAATAGACTTAGAATCGTAGCACCAATAACATATATTATTACATCAAAATAATGGCTTGGAGTAAATATTACACCCATGTATTTAAAATAGACCATCTCCTCCTTTATTGTTAGGAGTGAGAGCTCTTTAAATGCAAACTTATTCTAACAATTAATAAAAAACAAGTTTAATTATATACAAACTGACTCTCTAAATGGTGCTAAGTAGGTCTCCAGCCTTGCTTATATTCATTAATGGGTGTGTGAGCTTTTACATGACATGAATAATAATAATATAAGAAGATAGAAGTTGTGAGATAATTTGGAAGTCTTTGGGAGCTCTAAAATTGGAAGCTTAGCCTTTTGTAGGCATTTCTCAGAGATGAACTATCGTCAAAATTGTTTGTGATGCATGGAATGCTCTAAAATAGCAACTGGCAATTAAATATCAGAGCACTACTTCTTTTTCAAAATTGTTAGCACACCTCTATGAAAAGAACACCTATGTACCTTGGTGACATGATCCAAAAAACCAAATAATCTTCTAAGTGTCAAAATTGAATTTCCAACATTTGAGTTTTCTTCCCCTTTATACCAAAATGTTGTCTACATGTTTATTCTTGAACTTCTCTATTATCTCTACAACTTTACTAGCCTCTAGTAAATATAATGCATTATACTTTTTCTTTACTACTTTTTGGTAGTTACTTCTATCCTTGTCTCTACAAAATCTTCAAGCTTAGTGTCTAGTTCTAAAAATGCCTCTTTGAATGGACTTTTGAATTGTTGAACTACTGATTGCATCAAAAAAAGATTGATCTTTGATTCATCCTCAAAAATCTCAAGTCTAGCAACATTATAGAACCTTTTGCTTCCAAAAATTTCTCTTGAGATTTATTATTTATTTTCTAGATTCCCTCATGTAATCCTTCCATAACTTTATTTCTTGAGGATATTGCCTCTATCCAATCATCTAGCTTATCTAGCTCTTTTGACAAGTATACTTCCATTAGCATCTAGTACCTTTGATCCTTTATGTACTTGAGTTCTTGTAAATCATTGGCCTAGGTATTCCCTTAATCCATTAGCCCAAAATCCTAGTTTACAATAGAAACCAACTTGTGGACATTAGTATAGATATGGTGCAATAGATTCAAATTACCTTGCATTATCTGCACTTGTCTCTCTTCAAAAATGTCATGCAATTACTGACATGCTTCAAATAATGAGTTCAATTGTGGCCCTACCTAGTTTCTTCCCAATGCATCTCTAAGAGTGATCTACAAATTTTCTAGGTCAATGTGTCTCACCAACTCATTTAAATAGCCCCTTAGTAGCTCATTATGCTTTCACAATGCTATCAATTCTAATTCATCTCGATCTAAATGCTTGAAAAATTCCTTGAGGCATGTCATGATCAATACTTAGCTATGTCCACCATGAGCTTTCCCAATATGATCTCCTTTATTTGGTAATCTTTAAGATTCATTTCTTTGGTGTTGGCATGAGAAGTAGGAATGCCAATATGGGCTAGAAGGTCCTGATCTTGATTCTTCATAGGTGGCTTAGGCTTTTTATTACTTTTATCAATTCCTTTATTCTATCTCTTCTATTATCTCCGTCTTCTTCTCCTATTGAAATATAACCTCCTTCTTCAATGACAATGGTATGGTCCACATTGGTGACATATACTTTGTTGAAGAAGTTGGTTATGAAGCAAGCTCCTTTCCCTTATTATTCCTCTCTGGAGTTTCTTATGTTGAGGAAGATCTTTGGAAGTAGACTATTTACTTTTGTTGGGCTAAGGATTTGGCCTCTATATGTAGGTGAACTTGATGAACTTCCTCTACTATTTCCCCCTCTTTAGATACTTCATTAGCTTGAAGCTATTGATATTCTCCTTCCTCTATTGCATGAATTTCTTCTTCTTTTTGTATTACCAAAGGAGGTGGAGCTACTAACCCTTTATCAAGTATAGTGGCCATATCCTATGGTGGTGGTGATGGAATGCCAAGAGGTCCTTGAGGTAGATGAGAAAATTTATTCAAATTCTCTCCAGATAGATCATTTGTTGAGGTATCCCTTATATTTTCATCCACCATCTTAGTTCCCAAAAGAATAAAATAAAAATCTAAGAGGTCAAAAACATCAGCTCCCTCACCCTCCATCTTAGCTATCCACTTTTTTTTCCATTTTCTAAAGTTTCTACCTAGATAGGCTCCCTTGGAGAAGATGAAGGTGTTTGAGTAGAGCTTCTCCTTCTGTCCTTCTCTACTACCTTGGTTGAGAAAATTCTCTAACTTAAGGAGAAAAATTCTATTTGTTCCTCTTCTTCCTCATCCTCTACTTTAGAAATGGTCTCTAGAACCTGTGGGGAGGGAGTACTCTTCTTCTTTAATCTCATCTTTCTAACATGCACCACAATTGTTTCCATTTTGGCTCTCTTGACATAGATGGGAAGGCTTCTTCCTTTGATGTTTTTCATGGTGGGACCCCTTGTTCTTCTAGCACTTCCTCCTCTTGTTGCTTTGGTTGAGCTTGCTCTAGTTAAGGATGGTTAGGTGGTTCTGGCTCTTGATGGGCTTGTGTTTTTTAAGCCTCAACCATTTGTTTCCTCCTCATTAAGGGCTTCCCTTTTTCTCTTATATTTTTCCTTGTTAGCCTCAAAATACTCAACCTTCCTCTCATGTTAATGCACCATTTTTTACCTCACTAGTGATTTAGTAGGGTAGGTTGGTATGATAGCCTTAGCACCTTTTCTTTTATGAGGCCTGATAGTAGCTTGCAAAGGTATGGCCTGTGGAACTGTATCGATCTGAAAAGGCTTTTGGATCCATTCCCTCGTCATCTCTACTATGTGTCTAGCCCAATGGTCTATGTCGTCATTCTCTGTGCACCCTATCTCTATGTTCATAATGAGCCTATCATATATTTTTCTCTATTATACAAAGCATCCATTACCTTTGGGACATCCTTTTCTATGGCCTTTAGGGGAATCTTCATTTTAAGTGCATTTTTTACGAACTTCTTCTACACTAGATGCTTAACCATCCCAATATTGTCAAAATATTGGGGAGCTACCTAATAGTCTTCCAAGGGATATTGATCCCATTCTAAATCAAAGGTAGCATTATCTTGTTTTTTCTTTACCTCAAACTCCTTGATGGTGATTGGCCAGACCTAGGTCTTCTTATGTTGTTTCCTCACTCTATCATATGTAAAATTTAGTTAATGGACTATCTTCGAAATCATTAGCCAATCTAAAGGGTACCTTGGGAGATTTTTGAGGCACAAAAGAGTACTAGCTAACAGGGATATGTGAATGTCTTAAATTAAATGTATTAGGATCCTACTTCAGTTAATCTTTTTGATACCTCTACTGACATTCTTTTAGCATAGTTTCCCTCAATAAACCTGGTGATGGTAAAATGAAATCTATCATTCACTACCTTATATTCCACACTTTGCAATGGGATCTTCTTATTCACTAGTTGTGGGTAAACCACATAGGGCCAAGAGTTTGCATCTTGTATGCTTCCCTTCCTATCTACCCTTGGGTAGTCTATGGTCCTAGTTACTAGTAGGTACACCATTTTAAATGAGACTAACTACTCATCCAATTTGTCACTTGAGATGGTGGCCCAATCAGTAGGCATCTTTGTGATTGTGATGGTCTCGATGAACTGAACCATTCAAGTTTGTAGGTGAAATCTTATGGGGAGGCCCATTTCTTTGCTGAGGAGAATAATTGGATACCCAATGTCATCCTTCATGTACTCTCAGATCATGTCCACTTTTCCTACTCTTCATCCCAAATTTTTCTTGTCAATCAAGAATGTGGATTGTACCAATTCCTTTGCCTCATTCTATTATGACCCTCACTATACGAATCACTAAAGTACAAGGCTAATCCATATGAAATGGGTAATAATAATGACAAAATTCAGAGAAGTGATGCAATTTTGAGTATTACGGTAATAGAAATTCTATTTTATTGAAAACCAAATGGAATAATAACTAAGTCTGAAAAATTGAAATTGACAACTGAACAATATTGAGAAAGGAACCTGATAATTATCGTTTGACTTAATCAAAAATTGCATGGGTTGATCGAAGTCGATTATCTTCAAAGACTGGAAGAAATGTAGGTGTCGCCTCTCCTTTTTAATCTGTCGTTGGAAACTTATCTAGGCCAAAATTCGAGGGTCTTTTCCAACTATTCCATAAACCATCATTCTTTTGCCCGGCCCATTATCTCTTGTCACCTGCGGTTGGTATGACCGAAACTCGACTGTGATCAGATTCGCAACTTGTGAAGGCGCCCAAACTGTCGGCAGTCGAGCCTGCTGGTTGCAAGGGTCATTGAAGCCAATAGGAGAATCCAAATGTGCGACTGCCCTCTGTAATCCAATCTCAAAATCGGGTGACAAATCTGCAATTAATCCAACCTTGATGCGATTACCATTTTCGTTAGCTTCTTCTATTTGCCGCTCGAAATGTTACATCCAATCTTTAATGCATACTGTTGATTATGTAAAACTTTGAACTGCTGTTTCAGACTGGAAAGAGGGTTTCGCGTTTCAATTTCTCCAATTCTTAGGACTCCAAATCATCACCCTCAAAATAATCCGAATATGCAAATAATCTCAACATGAGATGGCTGAAGACCAACTCCAATGTGCAACCCTTCGGGGGTTATTTCACCTCCTCAGTTATGCAGATCTAAGGGAGTTTTCGTTCCTGAAGACCTATTGGAAATTTGCAGACCAATGACTACAAATTGCTCCAATTAAAGAGAAATCGAATCCACAAAATCGCTTGCCTATTCAAATGGGAGCCTTATGCCCTCTATTTATTCACTTCGCTGAGAAGTTTCTGGAATTTTTCTGAAATCATCTTTTATGATGTACTTCAATTATTGACTTTATAAAATTAAATAAATAACTTTATAAAGTTAAAGTACAACCTTAATTTAATATTAGAACGAGTAGGCCCCACTTAATTATTATTCTTCGAGAGCAAAATTGTAATTATCAGAAGACAAAAATGACCCTCTTCCCATAATCATTTGCCTACGAGAGTCGATGATAGGCAAATCTCCTGTTAAAGTTATGTCGCTAAAAAGGGGACATGACAGTCCGCCCTTCCTGAAATTGCTTGCCCTCAAGCAATCTCAAAGCTAGATGCTGCAAAATTTTCTCATTTTCCCAAGTAGCATCTTCGACTGGTAGATCCTTCCACTTAACCAAATATTCTCTGATTACTCTTCTGCGGAGCTATTTTTCTCTCCTTTCTAAAATGAATTCCAGCACTAGGACCAATTTCCCTTCATCATCCAAGGGAGGTAATACTGCAGAAGGTATCACATTCTGTCCCAATGCCTTTTTGAGGCATGATACGTGAAACACATTATATACTTTGCTGTCTACTGGAAGCTCAAGCTCATAAGCCAATTCTCCTATTCGCCTGATGATCTAGTAAGGTCCATAATACCTGGGCTTAAGCTTTTCTGACCCACTCTTTTTGAGAGTAGATTGTCGAAATGGCTGAAGCATTAAGTAAACCATGTCACCTACCACAAAGCTCCTTTCTGTCCTTTTTTGATTTGCATATTGTTTATACTGATTCTGTGCCCGAGCTATGTTATCTCGTAGAGAGCTAATAATGTCTTTACTTTCTTGCATTAAATCCCCGGCATGTGGAACCCAAACATCACCCATTAAAAAATTGATGAAACTTGGTGTATCATAGCCATATAATGCTCAGAAAGGTGTCATCTGGATAGACATGTGGAAAGTTGTGTTATAGAAATACTCACACAAATAAACCCATCTTACCCAAGCCTTCTGCTGATCAGCCACGTAATTCCTCAAGTAGCCTTCCACCCATTTGTTTACTATCTCTGTATGTCCATCGGTTTGCGGGTGATAACTGGTACTGGGTGTGAGCTCAGTGCCACATAATCGGAACACCTCCTGCCAAAAATGACTCAAGAATCTACTATCCCTGTCACTGACAATATTGCAGGGTATCCCATGTAACCTGAAAACCTCTCTGAAGAATACCTCGGCTACCTGTACTGCAGTATAAGTAGTGGTGATGGGAAAGAAATGAGCATATTTCGTTAGTCTATCTACCACTACATAAATGCAATCTCGACCCTGAGCCTTGGGCAACCCAGTGATGAAATCCATGGATATGCATTCCCACTTCTGATGCGGAATGGGAAGTGGCTGTAGAAGTCCCGCTGGAAAGGTGTGTTCCTGTTTATTCTGTTGACAAACAGAACACTCACGAACATATTGAAAAACATCCTTCTTGAGTCCCTTCCATGTAAACCTTTCTCGCACCTGTCTATAAGTTTTAAAGTATCTGGGGTGACCAGCTATAGGGGAATCGTGAAGAGCTCGCATAATAAACTGCTTCACCTTCGATCCTGGGACTAAAAATATCCTATTTTTGTAAATAATCAACTCATCCACAAGTGTATACCTGGTATCAACAATTGCCCCGTCAACTATTCCAAATGCCCATGAGTCTCTAGCATATTCTGCAATAATCAGATGCTTCCAGTCGTCAGAGATCTCAATCATTGAACTAAGATGTGGTTTACGTGACAAAGCATCTGCTACCACATTCTACGTGCCCTTAACATAAGATATATCAAAGTCATAAGCCTGCAACTTACTTACCCATTTCTGCTGCCCAAGGAAATATCTTAAACTGTTGTGGTCAGTTTTTATGCAAAACTTGCCACCTACTAAGTACTGCCTGAATTTAGCTAATGCATGCATGATAGCTAACATCTCCTTGTCGTATATGCTAAATGTTTTTTCTGGCCCACGGAGTTTTATGCTTTCATATGCAATTGGGTGTTTATCCTGCATCAAAACAGCCCCAATACCATCTCCTGAAGCATCACACTAGAGTTCAAATGGCTTTGAGAAATCAGGCAATGCTAGTACCGGACATGAAGTCATGATCTCCTTAAATCTGTCAAAACAAACCTGTGCCTTTGCTGTCCAAACGAAAGCTCCCTTTTTAAGCAAATCTGTCATAGGATCCGTGTGATGCGAATATCTGCAAACAAATCTGCGGTAGAAACCACATAAACCAAGGAACCCTCTTAGCTGCATTAGGTTCTCAGGAGTAGGCCACTCCATAATAGCACTAATCTTATCAGGGTCCATCTGTACCCCTTCTTTACTGATAATATGTCCCAAGTATAATAATTCGATCATGCCTGAGTCACATTTAGACTCTTTTGCATACAAAGACTCTACTTGCAAGGTCTTCAGTATTGTCTCTAGATGCTCCATATGCTCATGCCATGTTCGGCTGTATACCAGGATATCATCGAAGAATACCAACGCAAATTTTCTCAGCTGATGATGGAAGACCTTATTCATGGTAGACTGGAAAGTAGCTGGTGCATTGGTCAACCTGAATGGCATTACTACAAAATCAAAATGCCCATAATGACATCTGAATGCAATCTTCTCTATGTCCTATTCTCTTACTCTAATCTGGTGGTAACCTGATCTCAAATCAATCTTACTGAAGTAAAATGCCCCATGTAGTTCATCTATTAGCTCATCAATCCATGGAATAGGATATCTATTCTTAATGGTTTTCTTATTCAACATCCTGTAATCTATACACATCCGTAACGAACCATCTTTCTTCTTAACCAAAACCACCGAAGAAGCAAAAGGAGACTTACTAGGTCTGATGTGTCCCATCATGAGAAGCTCCTAGATGGTTTTCTCTATTTCATCTTTGAGCCTCTTTGGATGCCTGTATGGAGTGATCATGACTGGTTTAGCACCTTCTTCTAATTTGATGATGTGCTCGATCCCTCTATCAGGTGGTGTACCAGGTGGAATATCGCTGAATACCTTACTATACTTCTCTCTCAATATCTGTATGTCAAGATGATATTCTATCTTCCGTTGTCCCTCCTGTGTAGGTATGAGAGTACACATGGCTGCCCATTCAATATCCTCATGTCTCACCAATCTTTCCAATTGTCTAAGAGAAATCGTTCGGATGTCACTATTCCAGATAGCTCTCAACACATGCTGCTTCCCATCTACTTCGAACTTGATCTCCATGTCCTTAAGTCAAAACGTGACCTCACCCAATAAATGTAACCATGTCATACCCAAAACGATATCCAAGTCACCCATATTGACCACATGGTAATCCGCTTTGAACTCACAATTATTCAGGCATAAAGGCATGTCTCTAACCATCCTGTTACACTTAAGAGTGTATCCATCAGCAACCTGTACTCGAAGACCTTCAAATTCTTCTGTCTTAATACCATGACGCTCAACCAATCGTGCATCAATGAAGTTATGTGTAGCTCTAGTATCAACCAATGTGATAATGTTCTATCTTGCTAGGACACCACGTAATCTAAAAGATCCTTCCTGCTGAATGCTAGACAAATGCCCCTGCTGTAGATGCAATTTAGGTTCCTCTTTTTGCTCTGAATTCCTTGTTTCTCCCTCAGACTCTGGGCTACTGTGATCATCTTCTTTTGATGTACTATCAGAATCTGACCCTTCTTAATATGCCCACATAACCCTATTGGCTTTTCCTTTAGGTCTCAGAGAACAAACATGATCCCTATCATATGGACCTTTGCAATAGAAACATAACTTCTTCCTGCGCAAATCGTTTAATGCTTCTGCATCCAGTGGTGTAGTAGATTTTCCTTTGGTTTCTATGCTCTTCCCTTTATTCTTATCAAACTTCCTATTGTCTCTGAAAGAGGTAGTACTCCTGGAAGTGAATCTGCTAGAAGGTGCTGTAAGCTCCATACTTCGTGCTTTCCTCATGGCTTCCTGCAGTTTTGGTGGATCAAATGCCTTAATCCATCCCTTAAGAGGTTCAGACAATCCCTCTGTAAATAAGATAACTAACCTCCTTTCCGATACATCTGGTACCATGACTGACAACCTTTGAAATTCACTAATATAAACCTCCAAATTACCAGTCTGTCTTAATTGTGCAAGGTCATGAAAATAAATTTTTGGATCCTTCTTATCAAAACATTCAACCAATCTATCCACAAAATCCTGATATGATGTTACCTGATTTTGCTACAACGTAACCATTCCATGTGACCACCAATCATGAGTTGCGCCTTCCAGATGCAAGGTGGCATACCTAATGGCATCTATTTTAGACATAGGTCTTAATGCTAGGAAGGTGTCCAACTTATGAATCCAAGCTTTTGTTTTCATCTGACCACTACCATCAAAAAATGGTAAAGTGAGTTTGCTAACAGCTCGTTGTAACTCACTATCATATCCTCCTCTAGGCCTCCTATTCTGGCAGCTGCTCCTCATATGTTCTCTTCTTTGGTTTAAATAACGATCGAAGTTCAATAGTTCACGCACATGTGGGGGTAATACCTGCCATTTTGCAGTAGCAGCCCTAAGATCATCTTAGAAATCTTCTGGTACATCGTCTTCTCCCATCTCCTGAGCCTCTTCCCTTAGGAAGGTGGGACGAGTAGGTCTATTTGCTGTTCATGATCTGCACCTAGGAGCACCTTGTGATCCTGCCACACTCCTATCATCGTGATCAGATGTGCCTCTTCCTTGTTCCTAAATCCTGGGTTGAACAACTCTTTCCATTATGGTAGTCAAAGACTGTAGTGACTGAGCTATTTCTTGTTGTCCGGTAGTCATGATTCTGTAAAACTCTCTGGTTTCATCATCATCGACTCTAGGAAATCTCGGTGGACTCTGTGATTGTCTTTCACCCATATCTCTGTCCTTAAATATTGTTCTCCTACGAATATAATACTGGGAATATGGTTGCATAAAATATTTCTACCCAATCAGGATGGCAGGACTACTGCTCTGATACCACTATTATGACCCTCACTATACGAATCACTAAAGTACAAGGCTAATCCGTATGAAATGGGTAACAATAATGACAAAATTTAGAGAAGTGATGCAATTTTGAGTATTACGGTAATAGAAATTCTATTTTATTGACAACCAAATGGAATAATAACTAAGTCTAAAAAATTGAAATTGACAACTGAACAATATTGAGAAAGGAACCTGATAATTATCGTTTCACTTAATCAAAAATTGCATGGGTTGATCGAAGCCGATTATCTTCAAAGACTGGAAGAAATGTAGGTGTCGTCTCTCCTTTTTAATCTGTCATTGGAAACTTATCTAGGTAAAAATTCGAGGGTCTTTTCCAACTATTCCATAAACCATCATTCTTTCGCCCGGCCCATTATCTCTCATCACCTACAGTTGGTATGATCGGAACCTGACTGTGATTAGATTCGCAACTTGTGAAGGCGCCCAAACTGTCGGCAGTCGAGCCCGCTGGTTGCAAGGGTCATTGAAGCCAATAGGAGAATCCAAATGCACAACCGCCCTCTGTAATCCAATCTCAAAATTGGGTGACAAATCTGCAATTAATCCAACCTTGATGCGATTACCATTTTCGTTAGCTTCTTCTATCTGCCGCTCGAAATGTTACATCCAATCTTTAATGCATATTGTTGATTATGTAAAACTCTAAACTGCTGTTTCGGACTGGAAAGAGGGTTTCGCGTTTCAATTTCTCCAGTTCTCAGGACTCCAAATCATCACCCTCAAAATAATCCGAATATGCAAATAATCTCAACATGAGATGGCTGAAGACCACCTCCAATGTGCAACCCTTCGGGGGTTATTTCACCTCCTCAGTTATGCAGATCTAAGGGAGTTTTCGTTCTCGAAGACCTATTGGAAATTTGCAGACCAATGACTACAAATTGCTCCAATTAAAGAGAAATCGAATCCACAAAACCGCTTGCCTATTCAAATGGGAGCCTTATGCCCTCTATTTATTCACTTCGCTGAGAAGTTTCTGGAAGTTTTTCGGAATCATCTTTTATGATGTACTTCAATTATTAACTTTATAAAATTAAATAAATAACTTTATAAAGTTAAAGTACAACCTTAATTTAATATTAGAACGAGTAGGCCCCACTTACTTAATTATTATTCTTTGAGAGAAAAATTGTAATTATCAGAAGACAAAAATGACCCTCTTCTTATAATCATTTGCCTACGAGAGTCGATGATAGGAAAATCTCCTTTTAAAGTTATGTCGCTAAAAAGGGGACATGACAAATTCTCATTCTCTCGGTACTACCTTTCTACCCCTTTTAAAGATATATGAAGGTATTGGTCTATCCTCTAGAGGTGGAATGCTTTCTCTATGTTGTGTGGTCATAGGTTAAGGACTATCTCTCCTTTTACACTCTTCTGACCTTCTCCTATGTCACATAGTGGTCTACTAGTGTCATGATCAGTTCAGAGGATTGAACTAATGTATGGTGTGAAAAAACATTCACCAATCCTCTCTAAATCAAATATGATATCATTATTGATCTCTTCTTTGGTTTGTTGTACTATAAAAAATTGCATTCTAGTTGATGTGGCCAAGTCCAGTATCTCGAATCTCTACATGTTCATCTTGGAATCTAGATTTCTCGGGATCTCCTTGGTATTTTAATGCAATAGGTTTGGGTGCCATTTTTTCTTCCATGGAGGATGATGATGATGCTATTATATTTTCACAAAAGAGGCAAACAATATTCTACTAATGTCAAAAGAAAAAAGTGAGACTCAAATAGGACTTAGATGGACAAAAAATGAGCAAAAACTAAACCAAACTACAAAAACTATGGGTCCATGCCCCCAAATTGTCTATTTTTCTCACTAGTGCACCTGGTACGTGTGCAGGGTGCACTAGTGCGCACCTATTTTCCTTTGAAATGGTTCAGTGCATAGTTGTGCACTATTGCACCTACTCACCTTCTCAAGGTGCACATGTGCACAACTTAACATTAGTGCATTATGTTGTTGAACCCATACTTTATATTTTTATGTTATTTACCCTTTAGGTGTGCATGTGTGCACAACTTAACATCAGTGCATTATGTTGTTGAACCCATACTTTATATTTTTATGTTCTTTACCCTTTAGGTGTGCACATGTGCATCTATGAAATGTACTCACATGCACACATATTGAAGGTCTACCTTGGTTGAAGTATGGTATGGGGAAGCAAATAACAAGGAAGTAGATAATAGAGCAACACAATCATTCAAGGTGCAGAGGTGTGGTTGCAGGGAGGAAGCAAGAGAGAGGAGTCAGGAGAGGAATGATGGTGGGGTCTATTTATAGTTCCCAGCACAAGTGTGCACCCCATGAAGGTGCACAGGTGAGCATCTATAAGGGTGTGCAAGTGTGAACCTCTTGAGGACGCGCAAGTGCGCACCTTTAAATGTTGCACAAGTGCACACCTAATGAAGGTGCATAATTGTGTACCTAATGAAAATGCAAAAATTTGATTCTCACTTGCAAATGAACATCTCCCCAACCCCCACCCCACCCATTGCAACTAATTTTTAGCATTCAAATATCTACTCGATGGTGCCTGATTAGGGATTGGGGTTTGACCTAGACCTAGGGGAGGGTCCTTAATGACTGAGGCTTTAGACTGGATGCCTCAAAGAGAAATTTGAAACTAAGGAGTCCCCATTTTCTGACTCAAAATGGGGTGTGCATTTTGGGACCATAACAAGCATTAAAATAAAATTTCAAGTTAGTTAGATCTGCTATATGACAACTAAAATAATGCTTTAAAATTAGTGTTTGTTTAGTGATTATGAAAACAAAAGACTAGAGCCATTACCACTTGAGAGTTTTCTTTAATAAGAATCTCTCCAACTAAGTGTAACACAAAAAAAATTACTATCTTTTTTAGTAGAAATATGAAAAGGTAAAAAAATAATGGTATTCAAAAAATCCAAACTTAAAGAGAGAAGATCTACTTCATCACCTGAGTGTTGTTCTCTCAACTAGACAACAATTATTTCAACCGCTTCACTGAGAAATGGGAAATGGGAATTATTGCTTTCCTATTGTATACAAATGGGGAGGTTTTTACACAAGAATGCTCTAGATTAAAAAGTTTAATACACTTTTAATTCATAAGGACAGGTGACTGTCTTTTTATAGCAATTTCTATACATATTTAATTGAGAATGACATGCCACAATTTTTTTATTATTCAAGAATGGCTATGCATATTTAATTCAAAAGGACATGTTGCACTCTTTTCATTGAATAATAAATACATATGTAATTGTTCATAGTTTGATCTTTTTAAAATTTCTTCTTAATTTTTATTAGGGAAAAATATTTTTCTCCCTGCCTTATTGATAATGGCCAATGAAATTTTAAATAAAATACATTTTTATCATTTTAAAAATATGCTTAAAACAATAAACCTTAGAATTCTACTACATAGATGGGAAAATACTAAAATTCTATTGGTCAAAATAATAACATATTGACACATGTATGAATACATAAGTATTCCTACTCATTGCACGAACTAATAATTATAGTTAATTATAATTTAGAAGTTTGTATATTAAATTTAATTTAATTTTCAATAAAATGTGAATTGAGAATATTAGGAGGTTATATGATGAAAAAAATGACATCTAACATATGTAATTATTATTTTTGCTTCAATACAAGACATTATGGAATACTAGATATTCTACATTTAAGTGTAAATAATCAAATTAGGTGATTATATTTTTATTCTTAATGAATAATATGTGAATTAAATAATTAAATTAGATGATTTATTCTATTGTTAATCAATAATGTATGAATTAAATAATTAAATTATGTGATTAAATTTTTTATTCTTAATGAATAATATGTGAGTTATAAATACAAATCTTGATATTGTAGATATAAATCATAAATATGAAATATTTAAATTAATGTAATGTATGCATATTGGAGATGGAGTTTCTATTTGTAAATTCTTAATTTAACATAGATAAATAAAAAATCTCTATAACCAATTTTTTTAATCATTATATTTAAACTAAAAAAATTTGTATTATCAATTAATTATTTTATTATTATATTTAAACTTCAAATTGAAATTAATGTATTGAAGGGAAAACTAATTCACTCTCTATTTTATAACAATTATTTGCTAATATATTTTTCATTTTATATTCAAAATATGAATTGCCCATAACATAAGACAAGGGATTTTTAAATAATTAAAAAAAAAGCTTTAAACATTCATTTGTTTATAATTTTTTTGTTTTAATTTTTTTAAAAATTCTTTACCACTTGCCTCCCATATCTTTCAAACCTATTTATGAATCTCCTCTCCATCATGAAAATAATTAGATATATTTATAGACAAGGAAAAATGACCACTTCAAAACTACCAAAAATTAAATGTTCTCCAAATCAACACAACCATATACAAATGCAAATCGTAAAACTCTAAACATCCTCAATTTTGTAATACATAAATTTATATATTATTTCCCACAAAAGGAAGCGCTAGAGCTCATGTTGTATTTGTGGCTTGTTTGAATTTATACGTTTCAAATAAGATTGTTATTTTTTAAAGATTTTAAGAAAATAGAAATATATATTTTTAAAGAATGTGAAACTATGAGATCATTTCGAAATCATAGTCAATTTTTAAGTTATTTTTAAATTTTAAATTTTTATAATTTTTAAAGTATGTAGTGATTATCACATTATTTAAAAAATCTAATCTTTTATTCATAAGTGGATTTGGTTAAATATGAAAAATATTTAAATTATATCATTGGAAAAATGTAATTCTTTATTTTTACAATATTCTTCATTAAAAAGGTTTGGATTTAGTTATAAATAATTCATTCTTTTATTTTAGTAGAAATGCTAATCTATAATTTTAAAAATAAAATATTGCATTTGATAATAATATTATTTAGGAATCACCATACTTTTAGGGATTAATGAGCTTAAAAGATGGTAAACTAAGAATGGTAAACAATGATGAAATGACCTTTATTTAAATGAGTTGTATTTAGTAACAAAAAATGTATTTTTATATTATAATTTTAGTAAAAAATTAATTTATAATTTTGAAACTAAAAAATATGTTTAATTATAAGATTATTTAGGAATTATAATATTTTTTCTATTTTCTAATAATCATCTTTTTAAGTGTGTATTTATGAGGGTACTGAAGAATATATAAATTCATTCATATCTTTGGACTTTATGTCATAGGGTATATTTTCTCTATTAAGAATGCTCATGCACTCATTGACCACTTTGAGAAAGTTTTGCTCTTTAACCTGAAAGCACAAAGCAACCTACAAGGAAACACAAATATAAATGAGTCTCCAGAGAAACCCAAAACAAAAAAAAATTGTACCTTTGAAAATGTCACCATTTCTACTACTCCAAATATGCCAAAGTAATAATGAGGAGAAAATAGACTAGAAGAAATTGAGTAAGGAAGGAAAGGTATCAAACTAGTGAAAAAATGAAGCAAGGGAGGAGAAACATCAATAGATAACCCAAAGATATCCCAGACCCCATTGGCTAAAGTACAATCCATAAATACATGGGGGATAGACTCTAGTTGTTGGAAACTAGAGAATGTTGGAGTTGAGGAAAGCCAACTCCGAAGATGCCCAAGATCATCTACATGCGAGAACCTGTCAAAGAGAAGCCAAGGAGAGGAAGAGCATGGAGCAAGGGAAAAACCCTAAATGAACATGAGAGACCACATATGCAAACACAAGGGAAAATGTATTTACAATATACAATATGTGATAATGTGATGTTGTGAAAATACAAAGAGGGAGCTTGCTTATAAAGAGCTCAAGGAATCTTCTAGAACAAGCTAGAAGATGCTAGGAGATAAGTGTGACAACTAAGAATACATCCACATAAGGTGGAAAGTCTTCGAACAATGTGAGAGGATAACTATGACTTAGGAGAGAACAAACTCTCGTATTGTCAACAAATTATAACTAACTCCTAGACTACAACTAATAAATGAATGCATTTACCTAAGCAAGCTTAAGTAAATAGAATAAATAATTATTTACTCTAACACCCCCCCTTAAGTGCAACTTAGGGAAATGTCTTAAGCTCACAAGACTAAGATGAATGTAGAATGGGTCCCGACAACGAGGCCATGTTTGGTACCCAAGTACAATGCAAGAAAAAGTAACCTCTGTAAACAAGGAAAGAGAGAAAACCACGTGGGAAAAGCCCTCCCCCAAAAAGAGGTAAGAACCTAGTGAAGAATTGAAGAAGTCTCCAACTAGGGAAATGTCCCCTAAAACAGGAACAAGAAGTGATCGTGTAGAAGCATCACTGAAGCATGAAGAAGCTACAAATCTGCCAAGCTGTTGATCTAAAGAACCTCCATGGAAGAAGAAGGCATGAACTGAGCATGTCTATATGGTAGATGATCCATCTCACTGAAATGCATAGGTAGCCAACCACTGCAATCACCTTGTATATAGGATCAACCACTAAATACATAGTTCACACTATCGAACCATTGAACCATGGATGCATTAGAACAACAACATAACCCCCCCTTAATGTAGATGGGGTGTGATGACAGGCAACTAAAAAGGCAGGCCAAAGTCTTCTACAAACGAACCAAGAACGAGGAGAGAGGGAAAGAGGTACAGACAATGATAAAGACATGATCAAACTGACTCTGCATGGGGCTAATGTCATGGAAGGGACACTCACTTGAAAAAGGGAGAATGCCTAAAAAAGTAAACAAAGATCCCCCCATGGTGCTTTATGAAAATAGTGCATATACAAATAACTCAAAAAAATGTTCATGATCCTCGGAGTGCAAAAGTGGCACTTTATCTCAGTGCAATACATAAAAGTGCTTCAAAATGATAGCTACAATGATCAAAACTGAAAAAAAGCTGCAATAAAGCAAAGTACAGCCTAAAACAAGAGAATCCATGCCAGGAAAATGATCCTCGGGCCTAAAACACTCAAAATATCTACTATATAGAAAAAATGCCAAAACTATGATAGAAAGAGCAAAGGCCAAAAACTAAAGAAAAGGACTACATTTTTGAAAAGTACATAGAACTAGCTTTCCAAAAATATAAAGTTTTCAAAAAATAGGCATGAGACACAAAAGATATGCTTGCCAGAGTCAAAAACAAGACTTCAGACTTTGACTAAAAAAATAGGCAATAAAAAAGCATTAAAACCTAAAAATACCTACACCAAAGTCTTTGTCTCAAAATCAGCTTTTTGACACTTCTTTTGGATCAGAAAAATACCTCCGTATGCAAAAGTTATGGCCAAAAAACCACAAGTAGGTCCAAAAGTGAATCAGGAGAGGTGCATGCAAGGATGATGATGCAAGCATGATGTCAGCAGTCTGTTGGATAAAATTTGATGGCCTGTGGCCCGTCATAGCAAAAAAAGGGTGCCATGTGGCAAGTCCATGTGGTAGCCACATGGAAAAAGGCTAACGTGGTAGGTACCACATAGAAAAGTGCCATGTGGCAGACCTGCCACGTATCACGTAGCGAGTGGCTCAGAATCCACGCAGAGGACCCACTGTGTGGCTGACTGTACCGAAAACTCTAACATGGGCTTCTATTAGTCGTCCACGTGATTGGCAGTGCTAATGGAGCCAGGTGGCAGAATCTGGTGGAGATGGAGGAGACTGGGTGGAGACCTGGAGGCTGAACGGTGGAAAACCTGGCAGACGGTGGCGCTGGCCGATGGAGAAGTTGTTGCCATTGGCGAAGGTGGAGAATGCTGGCATCGCTACCTGCGACAGGAAAGGTGTCGCCAGAGGATGCACTCAGGTAGAGCGCAGGCGGCCACCAGATGGCGTAGTGGTGGCCGCTCAGCGGTGTGTGATGCAAACTATTTTTTTTTTTTTAAATTTTGACTGTCGCGCGTCCGTATGAGCATACGAAACCTCCCTAGACTAAAAAATTTTTGCCTCCCGGAGCTTTGTCTCCAAAATTGAAAAGTTTTATATGAATCCTAACTACAAATGACCTTCTGGATCCAATGGTGATGTCCGTTTGGTCCCAATGTGCTTCAAAAAAATGTTGATCCCCTAATTTGAAGAAAAAATGCACAAACAAACTAGGGTTTGTGACTTCAAATCACAGCTTCAAAATTTCTTCAACCAAGCTGCAACAGGAAGGCTCTGATACCATGTTGGAGTTGAGGAAAGCCAACTTCAAAGATGCCCAAGATCATCTGCATGTGAGAACTTGTCAAAGAGAAGCCAAGGAGAGGAAGAGCATGGAGCAAGGGAAAAACCCTAAATGAACATGAGAGACCACATATGCAAACACAAGGGAAAATGTATTTACAATATACAATATGTGATAATGTGATGTTGTGAAAATACAAAGAGGGAGCTTGCTTATAAAGAGCTCAAAGAATCTTCTAGAATAAGCTAGAAGATGCTAGGAGATAAGTGTGACAACTAAGCATACATCCACATAAGGTGGAATGTCCTTGAACAATGTGAGAGGATAAGTATGACTTAGGAGAGAACAAACTCCCATATTGTCAACAACTTATAACTAACTCCTAGACTACAACTAATAAATGAATGCATTTACCTAAGTAAGCTTAAGTAAATAGAATAAATAATTAATAAATAATTATTTACTCTAACAGAGAAAGGGTAAGAAGATTTATCGAGGCCACTCAAAGGGAGTTTTTGCAGGAGAGTAAAAAATATTGGATCTTTGGTTCCACATGTTGGTGCCATAAGGATGAAAGGCCTTTGGCCCAGAATTGGGGATCATGATTGGAGAGCCATCTTGAGTTAAGCTAGTATGATCAATAATCTATGTTGAATTTGACAAGAGGTTATAAATATTATTGGTCTTGGTGGAATGTAAGAGAGTGCCATTAGGCCATTCAAAAAGGGGAGCCTGTCAATAAGTTTTTTATAGTTCAAGGGAAGTCTAAGTAGGTTCCAAGCTTCTCTCACCATGGAGTAAGTCATTTTTTGTGAGGGGGGAAGGGAGAACAAGGAGATCTCATGCCAGTCTATCAAGTACCCTTCCCTCATGATGTCTTTAAAGTTGGAGATGCATAATCTAAATCAATTCCTCAAAGAATATCCTTGGAGAAGTGTTAGAGGCATTCCATTCCTCTCTTGATTTCACCACAGAGAATTCTCCCTGCACAAATTAAAGGATTTGTCCACCAGCCCATTCCTTGACATCCAGTGTCTCACTTGCTCCCACCCTTTCCACATTGTCTTTAAAATAGGGGATCCCTCCATGTTTATTCTCTATTTACCTAAGAGAAATTCATGAATATGAAATCCCTTCCAAGATTTACCTTCCTATGGGGGTGGATGCAAGAAGTTGAGTCCCACATTTGGGAAAGGAGTGAAAGTGTTTTTCCTACTTTTAAATTTTTCTATCACTTGATGTCCAAATTTGAGGCACATTTATATTGAATCTTTGAAAACTTCACTAATAAAAAATATACTGCTCGGAGTCTAGGTTTTAAATATGTAATTTTTTGGAATACCCGCATGGTATCAATTATATTTTAATAGGCATGTTCAAAAACCACTTTTTTAAAAGGGACATTTCATGATCATACCACACATGTGTATGACCACCATTTTTTGGAAAAAAACATGAATTTTTGTGATTCCTTTTGGGGAAAGATACCTAACTCACCAAAGATTGATGAGAATATTTTTCCTTATTTTTTATTGAATATATTTTTTTTTATAAATTTTCATTTGACCATAATGTGGATTTTGAAAACCACTAGTGTATGACCACCATAATTTAATCAAAACTTTACCTTTTTCACTTTTTTTAATATATTGAAGTACATTTTATGTAGCTTGATGACATATTGGTATGTGTAGGATCATGGTGTGCCAAAAAGTGGTGAGGTAAAAAATGTGGAGTTTGAAAACATCTAAAAGTGTTTCAATATCCACTCTGTTTTTTTCCACCCATCCCAATACCTTATTGGGTATTTGATCCATTATTGGGTACTCGAAATCACACTAGGTATTCGATATGAGATCATATACCCAAAACTTGTGACTAGGAATTAAAAATAAATAAAAGTTGAGAGCAAATAAGGCATTTTTGGCCACAACTTGTTTATATTGCCTCTATTTTGGGTATTGGATATAGGAATGGGTACATGATATAGGTATCAATTTTTTTGTAATTTTTTTATGATTTTGAATGAATTTTAATATAAATTAGGTTTTTTTTTAATAGAAATTGTTGAAAATTATTTTTTTTTAATAGAAATGTTGTTTTTCAATTTAAGAGGTATGGCTGACCTAAATGATGACAATGAGCCACGAAACAATGTTCCTTGAAACCCTCCACAAAATTATCCAATAAACCCTCAAAACTATCCACTAGATGATCCCCTACTACCTCAAAATCCTCCTTGAATTTAAGATTTCATAGAAAAAAACTCACCAAATTGAGGGGTTTTTTAACCATATATAACACTGTACTTTCATTGGCTCCCATGTTATCCACACTAAACACCATAGTGGATAATATTCAAACACTTGCTGATGAACAAAATGTTGCTCTTCATTGGCACAAGGAAATGTGTGCCTTGTTTGATGATGGGTTAAACAATGATGAGGTTTTGGCCCTAAACATAACTAAAGATAATATGGTTAACCTTTTTGTGGACCCAAAAATCAGTAAAATAGTAGACCATAAAAAGACAAAATTATCAATTAAATGGTGCACAAATGAGGCTATATGTGTGAACTTTTAGGATAATTGGTGGATGGTTTTTGAAAAACCTCAACACATCAATTTAGAGGTTCCATTATATTTCATTAAAAAATTATATGCCAAATTTGTGCCTAGACTCAAGGTGAACTACTGGAGCACGAGGCCCAAAATGGGTGTAGTAGGAGGAGCTCCTTAGGATAGACCCTTTTCCTAGTTGAAGAAAGCTGACACTTTTGTCCACCTATTGATGTCTCCTCCCCCCTCTAATGCATAATCCTAATATCATTGCAAAGGCAAGCTCTTAGACTATTAGAGCCATCCATAGATTGAGTAGCCTATTAATATCATAGGCTAGATAAGTGTTGCCCCCCATGTTGATGATGCTGACATAAGTTCATCATCAGCGAGCTCATCACATGTTTGTGTGCCCAATACTTGCATAGCATGCAATAATATTTTTCTAGGTCCCATACGCAATCTTTCTAAGTATCGATTTATATTTGAGGAGAATGATACACTAGACACACCTACATAGATTACACACCCTCATGTGAGGGAGGAGGAACATGCAGAGGCATGGGATCCTTCTGTGTCAGTATGTGTATGCATTTTTTTGTTACAAAATATGTGATTTATATTTAATCTTTATTATAGAGTTATTTTAACCCATATTGACTTATACATGTATGTGATCTTCAGTCATGTTTATTCAATGACTGAGGAGGAGCTCGGATAGGTTGATGATGTCATACTCTCAGCTATTTCATTTGGCCTTGAGACATCTATGATA
This sequence comes from Cupressus sempervirens, assembly GCA_028749045.1. NCBI lineage: Eukaryota > Viridiplantae > Streptophyta > Pinopsida > Cupressales > Cupressaceae > Cupressus > Cupressus sempervirens. The sequence goes on from CM053786.1 coordinate 815,695,076, forward strand.
CATTATGTTGTGTTCTCATTGTTTTTCTATTTGACATTGGAGCATATATAGTTTCTAATCTTTATTTTCTCTTGTAGGTATCACCTATCAGTGGGGGGTAGAGTACAGGGGCTGAACACAAAAAATTGGTAATGGAAAGTTGAGTAGGTTTTTTAAAGTGATTAAATATCGATTATTCTTGTAAAATATTTGTGTTAATGAAATTTAATTACATTCTTTATTGTATAGGGCATGGTTATTGGAGATGAGTCTAGCCAGATTTGACATCATAGACCCTCTGGCATTTCCATTCACAGCAAGAGCCCCATCCTATGTATAAGTATCATTTCTTTGTTATTTTCCTTATTTTCATAAAAAAATTTAAAAATGGTTTCCATTATATTAACAACTAGGCTTTTGTATCTCATAGGAAGCACCTAGTACATAATTGGGTGGATGTTAGAGTTTTGTTTCTTTGCTCATGTAGCCATTATATCCAAAGGTGGAGTCGATAGAGGTAAATTGTAGTTTGTATTATTGATTATATGTTATAAATTTAGCATGCTATGAATTATAATTTTGTAGTTTAAATTTTAGATCCATCTAAAAAACATACTTGAACATATATTGGCCACAACCAACTAAGTTCCAAAAATATTGACATATGAGAGGACTCATGATCGATGCATGAGTGCAATGAGAGAGGTATTTATGATGAAAGTTTAATACTATAAATCTTCATTAAAAAAAAGATCATTATGAATTTGAGTAATTCAGTATTAGATACACAGAATCATATAAATTTAGTAGTCTAACTTTGGGTTTTCCTTTTTTGTTTATGTAGGAGGCATATGATCCACCTAGTTCAGCAAAGAGCCTAGATTTTGATCATCCACCAGCAACATAGGACAATATAGTTGTCATAGGATGTGTCATGAGATGTTTTGAGATGGAATATACCACATTATATACAAAAACATTGATATTATATGCATTTCGGTGGCATGATCAGCCGCGTTTTCTATATAGATCTATGTATTTTGATATAGACTTGCATAATTTGTCTATGGATACATGAACTTTGATGTGTGTGTGTGTGTGTGTGTGTGTGTGTGTGTGTGTGTGTGTATTTGCATAGTTTTTCTATGGATACATGTATTTTGATATATATTTTTATCATTTATGTGCATAAGGATATACATATTAATTTAGTATAGTATTTTCAATTTATCGTGGATCATGTGTATTGTTCATGTTTATGGAATATCATTCATTTTGATCATGTTTGTTATATTTGATTCAAATGCAATAATTTGTGAAGAACATTTTAACTAACTTTATAATCAAATTTTGATGCAATATTTAATTTTAAACTATATTGTATATGTTTAACTTGAAATGATCTTTGCAATCCCTTAAGATGTCTACAATTAGCCAAATCCATGGCCAATTTGGTCTTAGGATCTCATCTTTGGTCTTAAGAGATGTTTCAATATGTACTAGTCACAAATATTATTGGGGCTCTATGGTCAAAATAGGGGTGTCACTAGGTTATTGTAGACCTTGACATGACCATCCTATAGCATTTACATTTCATCGATAGCCCCCACAAGCTACAAGTGATGACACTTGAAAGATCTATCTTGAAAAGCACTTAGAGAACCTTGGAGACTCTTTGGTACGAGGTGGCCATGAACGTTGGAGGATCACCATAGCTGGAAAAAGGGTGTCACTATAGTTCACCTGCACATCTATAGCTAATGACACTAACAATTTGATGTCAAGATCAGGGGTGCCAAATCCAAACTAAATGTGATTTCTCTAAAATGAGATAGGTTATTTTAGACCTTGACATGAATGACTTGTAGCATATAAAATTTAACCAATAGACCCTACAAGCTCCAAGTTATGACCCTCAAAATATTGACCTCAAAACACACTTAGAGCATGTTGGAGACTCTTTAGTATGGGGTGGCTACGAACATGGGAGGCTTTCCATAGCCAAAATGAGGGTATCACTAGGGTTCACCCATCCATTGAGAGCTAATGGTGCTGATGATTTGATGCCAAGATTGGTGGTTTCAAAGTTACGTATTGATGCAACTATGAACTGAGGCACACTCCAAGTTTTTCCATCGACCAAAATCATTCTGTAGAATCCAATCATAATGTGATCTATTTGAAAATAGATAGTTTATGGTATATCTTGACATGAACAACCTATAGCATTTGACATTTCACCATTATACTCTAGGAGCTTTGAGTTACAACCCTCAAAAGATCAACCTCCAAATGCACTTAGAGCACCTTGGAGACTCTTTAGTATGGGGTGGTCATGAATGTTGGAGGCTCTCCATGGCTAAAACAAGGGTGTCACTAGGCTTTACCCACACATATAAAGCTAATGGAATTGATGATTTGATGACAAGACTAACATTTTCAAAGTTAGGAAGTGATGCACCTATGAACTAAGGCACACTGCAAGTTTTGGCATCGAGTGAGATCATTGTGCCAAATCTAAATGGAATGTGATCTCTCCAAAATGAGATAGGTTATTCTAGAGCTTGACATGGATGACTTGTAGCATTCAAAATTTCACTAATAGCCCCCATGTGCTATGTGTTAAGACCCTCAAAATATTGACCTCCAAATGCACCTAGAGTACCTTTGAGACTCATTAGTATGGGGTGACCACGAATGTTGGAGAATCTTCATAGCTAGAATAAGGGTGTCACTATCATACACCTTCCCATCTAGATCTAATGGCATTGATGATTCAAGACAAGATCAATGATTTCAAAGTTATGTAGCGATGCACCTATGAACTAAGGAACACAAGTTTTGGTATCGAGTGAGATCACTATACCAAATCCACATGGAATGTGATCTCTCTAAAATGAGATAGATTATTGTAGACCTTGACATTACCATCCTATAGCATTCAGCATTTCACCAATAGCCCCCACAAGCTCCAAGTTATGACCCTTAGAAGATCAACCTCCAAATGCACTTAGACCACCTTGTAGACTCTTTGGTACAAGATGGTCATGAATATTGTAGGCTCTCTATAGCTAAAAAAATGGTGTCATAGGGTTAAACCATCCATCTAGAGCTAATAATATTGATGATTCTATGCCAATATTAGAGGTTTCAAAGTTACATAGTGATGCACCATTGAACCGAGGCACACTATAAGTTTTTGTATCGAACGAGATCATTGTGCCGAATCCAAATTGATTGTGATCTCTTTGAAATAAGATAGGTTATTGTAGAACTTGACATGAATAAATTTTAGCTTTTAAAATTTCACAAATAGCCCCCATGAGCTCCAACTTATGACCCTCAAAAGATCAACCTCAAAATGCACGTAGAGCACCTTGGAGACTCTTTGGTATTGGGTGGCCATGAACATTGTAGTCTCTCCATAGCTAGAACAAGGGTGTCACTAGGGTTCACCCACCCATCTAGAACTAATGATGCAGATGATTCAATGCCAAGATTTGTGGTTTCAAATTTATGCAGTGATACACCTACGAACTGAGGCACACTCCAAGTTTTGGCATCTAGCAAAAGTGTTGTGCCAAATCCAAAAACAATGTGATCCCTTTGAAACAAGATAGGTTATTGTAGACCTTGACATGAACAACCTGTAGAATTTGACATCTCATCAATATCCCCCACAAGCTTTGAGATATGACCCTTGGAAGATCAACCTCAAAATGCACTTTGAGTAACTTGTAGACTCTTTGGTATAGGATTTCCATGAATGTTGGAGACTCTTAGTAGTCAAAACAAGGGTTTCACTATAGTTTACCCACCCATCTAGAGTTAATGGTGCTAATGATTTGATGAAAATATGAACAATTTCAAAGTTATGTAGTGATGTACCTATGAACTAAGGTACATTGCAAATTTTAACATTGAGCGAGATTGTTGTACTGAATGCAAATAGAATATGATATCTCCAAAATGAGATATGTTATTGTAGACCTTGACATAGATGAATTCTAGAATTTAACATTTCTCTAATAGCCTCCATGTGCTATGAGTTATGATCCTTAGAAGATCAGCCTCCAAACGCACTTAGAGCACCTTTGAGACTCTTTATAAGGGGTGACCATGAATGTTGGAAGCTCTTCAGGGCTAGAATAAGGGTATCACTAGCATACAACCTCCCATCTAGAGCTAATGGAACTAATGATTTGATGCCAAGATCAGTAGTTTCAAAGTTACATAGTGATGCACCTATGAGCTAAGGCACATTGCAAGTTTTGGCATCAAGTGAGATCACTATACCAAATCTAAAAAGAATGTGATCTCTCTAAAATAAGATAGATTATTGTAGACCTTGACATGACCATCCTATAGCATTCAATGTTTCATTGATAGCCCCCACAAGCTTTGAGTTATGACCCTTAAAAAATTGACCTCTAAATGCACTTAGAGCACCTTAGAAACTCTTTGGTATGAGATGGTCATGGACATTGTAGGCTCTTCGCAATCAGAAAAATTATGTCACTTGGGTTCAGCCTCACATTTGAGCTAATGGCATTGATAATTCTATGCCAAGATCAATGGTTTCAAAGTTATGTAGTGATGCACCCATGAACTAAGGTACATTGCAAGTTTTGGCATCAAGCAAGATTGATGTGTCGAATCCAAAAAGAATGTAATCTCTCTAAAATGAGATAGGTTATTTTAGACCCGATTCGACCCATTGTGTTATGACATGTGTTCCTAGTGGCACTGGGACCCCAAGGGACATAGGGTAATTGATGCAATGGGTCAAATGTGGTTGCCCACAATTCCATTCATCCCATTGCATCATGACATTTGTCCCTAGGGGCCCTAGGACCCTTAGGGACATAGGGTGATCTATGCAAAGGGTCAAATGGGTTTGTGGTTGACACATTGCATCATGACATGTATCGCTAGGGGTCCTAGGACCTCTAGGTACATAAGGTAGTCAATACAATTCCCATGACCCCATTCGACCCATCACATTGTGATATGTGTCCCTAGGGGTCCTAGGACTCCTAGGGACATAGGGCAATCAATGCAATTGGTTGAATGGGGTTGTGGGCTATTCAACCCATTACATTATGACATGTGTTTCTAGGTGTCCTATGACCCCTAAGGACATAGGGTAATTACTACAATGGGTTGAATGATTTCATGGGCTAGACCGTGACCCCATTCGAGCCATTGCCCACAACCCAACTTGACCCATTGCATGGAAAAATGTATCCCTAGGGATCCTAGGACCCTTAGGGAAATAGATTAATCAATGTAATGGGTCAAATGGGGTCATAAAGTAGCCCATAACCCTATTCAACCCATTGCATCGTGACATTTTCCCCTAGGAACATAAGGTAATCGATGAAATTGGTCAAATACAATCATGGGCTAACCCACAACCCTATTCAACCTAATGAATGGAGACATGTATCCCTAGGAGCCCTAAGAGCCATAGGGACACAGAGTAATCGATGCAATGTTGCATCCTGGCATGTGTCCCTAGGGGTCCTAGGACCTTTAGGTACATAGCAAATGGGTCAAATGGGGTTGTCGGCTAGCCCACAACCCTATTTGACCCATTACATTCTAAAATTTTTCCCTAGGGCTTGTAGGACTCCTAGGGACATAGGGTAATTGTTGAAATGGGTCAAATGGATTGAGAAAAATGTCTCTAGGTGTCATAGGACCATTAGGGGAATAGGGTAATTGATGCAATGGGTTGAATGGGGTCGTGAGCTAGCCAACAACCTCATTTGAATTGTTTCCCATGACCTTATTTGACCCATTGCATTGTTACATGTGTCCCTAGGGTCATAGGACCCCTAAGGACATAAGTTAATCTATGCAATGGGTTGAATTAGGTTGTGGGCTAGTGCATGAAACAATTTCACCTACTGCATCCCATCATGTATCCCTAGCAGTCATAAGATCCCTAAGGACATAGGGTAATCAATGCAATGCGTCAACTTGGATCGTAGGCTAGCCCATAATGCCATTCAACCCATTGCATCAAGACATGTGTCCCTAGGAATCATTGGATCCCTATGGACATAGTGTAATTGATTTAATGGGTTGAATGTCATCTTAGGCTAGACCATGACCCCATTTGACCCATTGCATTGCAACATATGTCCCTAGGGGTCCTAGACATAGGGTAATCGATGAAATGGGTCATTTGACCCATTCCATCCTAATATGTTTCTTAGGACCCCTAGGTACATAGGGTAATCAATGCAATGGGTCCTCATTCAACCCATTGCATTGTGACATGTATCCCTAAGGCTAACCTTAGGGACACAAGGTAATCAATGCAATGCATCAAATAGGGTTGTAATGGGGTCATGGGCTAGCCCACAACCCTATTCAATCCATTGTATTGTAACATGTGTCCCTATGGATCTTAGGACCCCTAGGGACATGGGGTAGTCAATGCAATGGGTTAAACGAGTTCATGTGCTAGGGCACAACCCCATTTGACCCCTCACCCATGACCCCATGTGACCCATTACATGGAAACATCTATCCCTATGGGTCCTAAGACTCATAGGGACATAGGGTAATCAATTCAATGGGTCGATTGGTGTTGTGGGCTAGCTGAGGACCCATTCGACCCATTGCATTGTTGAATGGAAACATATATTCATAGGGGTCCTAGTACCCCTAGGGACATGGGGTAATCAATGCAATGGGTTGAATTGGGTCATGATCTAGCCCATGATCCCATTCCACCCATTGTGTCATGACATGTGTCCCTAGGGGTCCTAGGACCCCTAGGGACATATAGTAATTGATGCAATTTGTTAAATATGGTTGTGGGCTAGCCCACGATTCCATTCAATCCATTGCATCATGAAATGTGTCCCTAGGGGTCCTAGCACCCCTAGAGGGATGTCGTAATTCATGCAATGGGTCAAAAGGGGTTGTGGGCTAGCCCACAACCTCATTTGACCCATCCCATCATGACATATGTCCTTAGGGATCCTAGGACCCCTAAGTAAATAGGGTAATTAATGGAATGGGTCGAATGGGGTTGTGAGATCCCATGACCTTATTCAACCCATTGTATCATAAAATGTGTCCCTAGGGGTCCTAGGAACCGTAGGGACATAGGTTAATCATTTCAATTGGTTGAATGGGATTGTAGGCTAGTCCACAATACTATTTGACCCATTGTATCATGACATGCTATCATGCCCAAACTACGAGGGCAAAAACACACAATAATTTTTTTTTTTTTAAAGTTAAAGATTAAAAAGCTCAAGTTTGATAAGTTACGATCACAGTTTAAGTAAAGGTTCTCTATACCAATAAATTATTATTTTCATTATTAAGATGATATCGACAAAAGTTATGTTATTACATTATCTTTCCACACAATGTACATATTATATAAATAACAATTTAAAAGAGTTCGTTCCAAATAATTATGAAAATATAAGATCAAGAAACTCATTAAGGAAAATTTTACATCTACCCATACACACATATAAACTATCAAGATTATGATCAATTATTAACCTATTAAGTAAAACTAAAATAATATTCAAAGACAAATTTTAACATTAATACTAAAAATAACTATTCATTAAGTTATAACTTTCTAAGGTAATTAAACAATTAAATTAATTTAAAGCTAAACTAACTACATACTAACAAAAAAAAAAAACATACTAATTCTTATAAAGAATTTTATTAAATCACTTAATCAAATTAAGACTTAACAAATTAACATTTAACTATGTAACTAACTAATTATTAAACATTAATTTCAACTAAATAATAACAAAAACTTTCTAAAATTTATTAAATAACTAAATTAATTTAACTGAACTAGTTAATCTAAAATATCTTACAAATTAAATTAATTAACTAACTACTAAAGACAACTTACAAACTAATACAAATAAATCTAATCTAACTAACTAAAATAAATAACTAAAACTAATTACTACCTAATGTAAAATCTAACACTAACTTATTTAAACATTTAATAAAACACAAATTAAAATAAACAATAAAAAAAACTAACATACTAAACGACTAATATTATTTTTAAAAAAACATACTAACTACAAATTTAAAACTTAAATTTAAAACTACCTACAAACTAACCTCCTACCCTAAGCTACCCCTACACCCCCCCTATGCCAAGTGGCATGACAAGACCCCCACCCCATGAGCCTATCACAGGTCTGCAGGCTGTTCAAGGCCTACGCATGCAGACCTGGCCCCCCCTTCCCATTGACTTACGCATGGGATCAAAGGAGAGGGAAAAACAATTAAAGGATTTGCTTTATATATGCATAATACTATGCTAAATTCATTTCACTCCCCTTACCATGATTTGACCCATGTACTCGCTAGCAGGGTTGGGGATTGTGATTTGATTTGATTTAAAATTTTATTATTATTACTTTTTTTTTATAAAAAGAATGGACATAAAGTCCTAGGCTTAGTGCCTTGCCTCCTAGCCTCTAGGAGTTAATGTAAAAGTTTTGTTGTTGGGTTTAGGATATTTTAGGATAGTTATTACTAAAAGTTTTATAGATGGAGATAGGATATTTAGGGTTTTTTTTTTTGAATTGATTTATTCAAAATGTGTTTTATTCTATTTTGTTTAATTCCAAATTTTAAATAAAAAGGATCATTTAGGAATATTCTCTGTTGTTTAAATCCATTTTATTTCTTCTCCCATACAAAAGGCAGAGAGTTTTTACTCTCTTGCAACACTTTTTTTTTTTGAGGAAAAATTTCCTAAGTAAAGAAATTACAAGGTAAGGATTTTTTTTTTTCCCAAGGTGTATTTTTTTGAATAGATTTAAAACATTGATACCATAATCATTTGATCTCCTATGTGACTTAAAATGGAATAATTCGACCTATGTCATAATTTCTTTTTAAGGAAAATCAATAAAGACTTGATACAACCATAACATACCAAGAATTTGAATTATTCATTTCGTACAATAATGCAATAATTGTTTGATTCTAGTAATCATCAAAACTGAACCTACATACATGATCATAATTTTCGTTTTCAACATATAAGAAAACTTGAAATTTTGCCAAATTAAATCAACATTAATTCCATCCTATTTAATATGCATCCATCTAAATTTAAATCATGATTAATTCACATGATAACCAAATATACTCAAACACCAATTTTATTGGCAAACCTGATTCAAAGGCTCAGCTGGGAAAGAACCAGGAAGATAACCCAACATTGTTTCCATTACAACAAGGTTTTGAGATACAAATTACATAGGATTTCAATCCTAAATTACAACACTTAAATTGAATTTTCTTCATGACCCTCATCAAGCGATTCATAACCAATTCTGCAACACATTTCTATGAACCGAGGAGGGAACAAAATTTGATTTAGGCGACAACAAGCATGTCCAAGAAACAATTCAAACATGCATATTCATACAAGGTTTTAACAAAGGGATTCACAATGAATCAAAACTAGGGAAAGGTGGATTCTTCCAACTAGGAGAAGTCAAGCACAACACCAAATAGATGCCCAATTGGGGCTATATACCAAGAACTTCCATTCTTCCATTTCAACATACCATAATCATACAAGGTTTGTGCTGACAGGTAGGGGCCCATAACACCCTACCCTTTCTCCCTCTTCTCATCCTAAGAAGAGACTCTACACTGGTTGGAGTCCGACTAAACAGACCTTTCCCAAAATTGGTCACTTCTGCCCTCTCCAAGGGTGAGTAATACCAAAACACCCATGCAAGAAAAATCTCAAAATTGCAAACATAAACATGAAAGGAAATCATCCAAAAATAACATGGTTTTCAAAGCTTCCCAACATACCCACAAACATACAAACATTGAAACAACAACAAGGTAGCATAAGCATGAAACAAACATGGAAACTGAACAAGGGAGATGAGAATTTCCTACCTTCACAAGAGGTAATGGCAATGAACAAGTTTGAGTAGAGTTTCCCTTTCCTTGCTTCAATCTTCAAAACTCCTCTCTAAATGTAGAGATTGGGTAACAACCTCTACTAGTCCAAGAAGGGCCTCTAAATAATCCTCAAACTCAACCACCAAAAGGAGCAATAACTATTTCCACCCACTAGAAATTCTAGAAACTCCTAACTCAACCCACACTATGGTTAAACACTAAGTGGAGGTGAGGTGAGGTGACTGAAGATAACCACTTGCAATTTTCGCACAAAGGAAAAATGAGACTTTTTGAGTGATCTCCAAAGTCAACAAAAGGGGCTTAGGGGTTGGAAAAGATCGCTAACCCATACCCATACCCTTTGGGTATAATAATTTTATGATTTAAGCCTTAGGAAAAAGGTTTAGAGCCAAACAAAATCTAGGAATAAAATAGGACCTTCTAACTACTCTAACATTGCAAATTAAGCACTAATTTGGATTAAGGGATGACTAACCTCGATAAAGAACCCAATTAGCAAACTGACACTACTTAAACCAACTTGGGTCCAAAGGTTACACAACTAACCCTAATCAGCACACTGAAGAACATAAACAATTTACAAGTGTCAAGTGACACTAAAAGAACATACTTACGAACACTAACATTCACTAAACACAGAAAGATACATACATACATCTCACAGTACAATATGTGAATTACGAACAACAAGGTTTCCAAAATTAGCACATAGAGATCAATTTTGTTCCTCCGTAGGGTTTCTCGGCTAAAATATTTGCACACTCATTGCACACATCAGTAGTCCCATAAAATCACATGTACATATATGTATATGCATCAGAAATTCACATAAATTGGAACATACATCACTTAGGGTTTCTTTCATCCTACTTAATTCTTAACCATTAAAAATTTCTTAAATCAAAGTATCAATCCTACATTTACCAATTTAATCAACATACATATACATAAAATGTTAAATGACAAACATCAATATATCTAAAAGTAACATCACATAACATGAAATAATATAATATGTTCTAAGTATCAGATAATGTCTCGACATCTCGAGTCGTGAGTATCAAAATGATAAAGTAATAACTAAGGCTATGAAGGGTCGGGGCAAGGCCTCACATCCTCCCCCACTAGGCATGAACTTCCTCCTGGAGTTCATCAAAAGATAAGGGTATAGAGATTGCATCCATGATGCATCCTCCAAAGAAATCGTGACCTCATCATAACATTCCTACTAGATCCTAACTTGGTCCAGCTCTCGACCTCAAGGAGGTAGGGTCTATCGAGCAATAATATGGATAGTCTCTAGAGCTAACTGGCTGACCAACTCCACCTATAGCCTCAATAACTATACCCTGATGCTCAATCTGGTAGTTGTCAACCGCTGTAAAAAACTCTGTGGGACCTACCCTTGTCTCCAACTGTCGGCTTTGAAAAAGCCCCTCTCTGACCACTGGATGACTGTCCCTGCGGACACTCTCTAGCTATATGACCCATCCCACCACAAGCGTAGCATGGCCCTCGGGTATAAGATTGTGTATCTTGTGATCCTGACTACTGTGGGGCCCTTGACCTGCTAGACCCACTGTATCCACCCCTGGAAGACTGTTGAGTCTGCATTGACTGTGGTTGTGGGGTATGTACTTTCTAATCCTGCTGTGAGTACCACTGCCTGGGCTCGGAGCCTTGGTAACCCTATGAGAGTTCCTACCACTGCAGAGATTATTGGCCCTTAGAGGACCCTATTGTATAGTTCGGATTCCCTTTCCAAGGGGGTTACTGCCAGGTACAGTTTTGATTCTGAGATCGATCCCGTGATTCCTGTCTACCCCGAGTATCCTCTGCCACTAGTGCTATCTCCACTACCTATCTGAAGGTGGTAGGGAAGGCCATCCAAACTGGACCTTGAAGTGATAAATTCAAACCCATGATAAAGTGATGTACCCATAGTTTCTCATCCTTCATGTATTCCACATAAGGAAGGAGCTCGAGAAACCTACTCTCATACTGAGCCATTGTAAGGCCTCTCTGATAAAGAGAATGGAACTCCTCTATCTATTTCTGTCAGAAATGCTCTGACAAGTACCTCTCTCAAAATATTTCAAGGAATGATTCCCATGTAAGGGTGTCCATCCTCACTCCTCCTATGATCTCCTCCTGATGCCACCAATTGGAGGCATCCCCTCTCAACTAATGAACTGCTAGGAGTGCCTTTAGATTACTCCCATAGGGTTGTAATCTAAAGCACCATTATAGGCTCTGCAACCATGCCTCTGCTACTTTCCCCTGAGTGGAACCCGTAAATAATGGTGGCCCAAGTCGAATCAATTCCCTAATATCATCTCCTATATGTCTAGGAGGTCTGTCGAGTGGGGGTCTTCTCTGGTGTATTGACTCACCTTCATGCTCATCCTACCCCTCTAACTATCTCAGTGGGGGACTCCTAGTCCTCTCTCTACCTCTAGGCCTACCTCCTTTGGGTCCCTCTGCTTCCACTACTAGAATCTGCTGAACTGGCTAAACTACAGATACTACCCTCTGCTAAACTACACCGATCAAAGTCTAAAGTGCATCTATAATGTCTTGGTTTTGGTTCAATGGTGGTGGAGGTGGAGGTGGTGGTGGTGGACGCAGTGGTGATGGAGGTCATCCATCCCCCTATCTTGCTCTACCACCTCTTGCCCTATGACCTCTACCTCGTTGGTTGCTTCAAGTAACAGGAGGCATCCTACACAATTTGATGTTTAGTTTTAAGTTTTAAAAGCGTAAGGGTTTAAGGTTCCTAGTGTTGAAACACAAGCTCTAATACCAAAATTTCATGCCCAAACTACGAGGGAAAAACACACAATAATTTTTTTTTAAAAGAAGTTAAAGATTAAAAAGCTCAAGTTTGATAAGTTGCGATCACAGTTTAAGTAAAGGTTCTCTATACCGATAAATTATTATTTTCATTATTAAGATGATATCGACAAAAGTTATGTTATTACATTATCTTTCCACACAATGTACATATTATATAAATAACAATTTAAAAGAGTTCGTTCCAAATAATTATGAAAATATAAGATCAAGAAACTCATTAAGGAAAATTTTACATCTACCCATACAACCATATAAACTATCAAGATTATGATCAATTATTAACCTATTAAGTAAAACTAAAATAATATTCGAAGACAAATTTTAACATTAATACTAAAAATAACTATTCATTAAGTTATAACTTTCTAAGGTAATTAAACAATTAAATTAATTTAAAGCTAAACTAACTACATACTAACAAAAAAAAACATACTAATTCTTATAAAGAATTTTATAAAATCACTTAATCAAATTAAGACTTAACAAATTAACATTTAACTATGTAACTAACTAATTATTAAACATCAATTTCAACTAAATAATAACGAAAACTTTCTAAAATTTATTAAATAACTAAATTAATTTAACTAAACTAGTTAATCTAAAATATCTTACAAATTAAATTAATTAACTAACTACCAAAGACAACTTACAAACTAATACAAATAAATCTAATATAACTAACTAAAATAAATAACTAAAACTAATTACTACCTAATCTAAAATCTAACACTAACTTAATTAAACATTTAATAAAACACAAATTAAAATAAACAATAAACTAACTAACATACTAAACAACTAATCTTATTTTTTTTTAAAACATAGTAACTACAAATTTAAAACTTAAATTTAAAACTACCTACAAACTAACCTCCTACCCTAAGCTACCCCTACAACCCCCCTATGCCAAGTGGCATGACAAGAACACCCCCCCCCCCCCCCCCCCACGAGCCTATCATAGGTCTGCGTGCTACCCAAAGGCCTGCGCATGCATACCTACCCCCCCTTCCCATTGACTTACCCATGGGATCAAAGGAGAGGGAAAAACAATTAAAGGATTTGCTTTATATATGCATAATACTATGCTAAATTCATTTCACTCCCCTTACCATGATTTGACCCCTGTACTCGCTGGCAGGGTTGGGGATTGTGATTTGATTTGATTTAAAATTTTATTATTATTACTTTCTTTTTATAAAAAGAATGGACATAAAGTCCTAGGCTTAGTGCCTTGCCTCCTAGCCTCTAGGAGTTAATGTAAAAGTTTTGTTGTTGGGTTTAGGATATTTTAGGATAGTTATTACTAAAAGTTTTATAGATGGAGATAGGATATTTAGGATTTTTTTTTTTGAATTGATTTATTCAAAATGTATTTTATTCTATTTTGTTTAATTCCAAATTTTAAATAAAAAGGATCATTTAGGGATATTCTCTGTTGTTTAAATCCATTTAATTTCTTCTCCCATACAAAAGGCAGAGAGTTTTTACTCTCTTGCAACACTTTTTTTTTTGAGGAAAAATTTCATAAGTAAAGAAATTACAAGGTAAGGATATGTATTTTTTTTTCAAGGTGTATTTTTTTGAATAGATTTAAAACATTGATACCATAATCATTTGATCTCCTATGTGACTTAAAATGGAATAATTCGACCTATGTCATAATTTCTTTTTAAGGAAAATCAATAAAGACTTGATACAACCATAACATACCAAGAATTTGAATTATTCATTTGGTTCAATAATGCAATAATTGTTTGATTCTAGTAATCATCAAAACTGAATCTACATACATGATCAGAATTTTCGTTTTCAACATATAAGAAAACTTGAAATTTTGTCAAATTAAATCAACATCAATTCCATCCTATTTAATATGCATCCATCTAAATTTAAATTACGATTAATGCACATGATAACCAAATATACTCAAACACCAATTTTATTGGCAAACCTAATTCAAAGGCTCAACCGAGAAAGAACCAGGAAGACAACTCAGCATCATTGCCATTACAACAAGGTTTTGAGATAAAAATTACAATGGATTTCAATCCTAAATTAAAACACTTAAATTGAATTTTCTTCATGACCCTCATCAAGGGATTCATAACCAATTCTGCAACACATTTCTATGAATCGAGGAGGGAACATAATTTTATTCAGGTGACAACAAGCATGTCCAAGAAACAATTCAAACATGCATATTCATACAAGGTTTTCACAAAGGGATTCACAATGAATCAAAACTAGGGAAAGGTGGATTCTTCCAACCAGGAGAAGTCAAGCACAACACCAAACAGATGCCCAATCGAGGCTATATACCAAGAACTTTCGTTCTTCCATTTCAACATACCATAATCATACAAGGTTTGTGCTAACAGGTAGGGGCCCATAACACCCTACCCTTTCTCCCTTTTCTCATCCTGAGAAGAGACTCTACACTGGTTGGAGTCCAACTAAACAGACCTTTTCCAAAATTGGTCACTTCTGCCATCTCCAAGGGTGAGTAATACCAAAACACCCATGCAAGAAAAATCTCAAAATTGAAAACATAAACATGAAAAGAAATCATCCAAAAATAACATGGTTTTCAAAGCTTCCCAACATACCCACAAACATACAAACATTGAAACAACAACAAGGTAGCATAAGTATGAAACAAACATGGAAACTGAACAAGGGAGATGAGAATTTCCTACCTTCACAAGAGGTAATGGCAATGAACAAGTTTGAGTAGAGTTTCCCTTTTCTTGCTTCAATCTTCAAAACTCCTCTCTAAATGTAGAGATTGGGTAACAACCTCTACTAGTCCAAGAAGGGCCTCTAAATAAGCCTCAAACTCAACTACCAAAAGGAGCAATAACTACTTCCACCCACTAGCAACTCTAGAAACTCCTAACTCAACCCACACTATGGTTAAACACTAAGTGGAGGTGAGGTGAGGTGACTCAAGATAACCACTTGCAATTTTCACACAAAGGAAAAATGAGACTTTTTGAGTGATCTCCAAAGTCAACAAAAGGGGCTTAGGGGTTGGAAAAGACCCCTAACCCATACCCTTTGGGTGTAATAATTTCATGATTTAAGCCTTATCAAAAAGGTTTAGAGCCAAACAAAATCTAGGAATAAAATAGGACCTTCTAACTACTCTAACATTGCAAATTAAGCACTAATCTGGATTAAGGGATGACTAACCTCGATTAAGAATCCAATTAGCAAACTGACACTACTTAAACCAACTTGGGTCCAAAGGTTACACAACTAACCCTAATCAGCACACTGAAGAACATAAACAATTTACGAGTGTCAAACAACACTAAAAGAACATAGTTACGAACACTAACATTCACTGAACATAGAAAGATACATACATACATCTCACAATACAATACGTGAATTACAAACAACAAGGTTTCCAAAATTAGCACATAGAGATCAGTTCTGTTCCTTTGTAGGGTTTCTCGGCTAAAATATTTGCACACATCAGTAGTCCCGTAAAATCACATGTACATATATGTATATGCATCAAAAATTCACATAAATTGGAACAGACATCACTCAGGGTTTCTTTCATCCTACTTAATTCTTAACCATTAAAAATTTCTTAAATCAAAGTATCAATCCTACATTTACTGATTTCATAAACATACATATACATAAAACATTAAATGACAAACATTAATATATCTGAAAGTAACATCACATAACATGAAATAATATAATATGTTCTAAGTATCAGATAATGTCTCTACATCTCGAGTCATGAGTATCAAAATGATAAAGTAATAACTATGGCTACGAAGGGTCGGGGCGAGGCCTCACACATGTGTCCATAGAGGTCCTAAGACCTCTTGGAACATAGGATAATCAATGCAATGGGTCAAATGGGGTCGTGGGCTACTCCTTCAACCCATTACATGGTGACATGTGTCTCTAGGGGTCCTAGGACCCCTAGGGACATAGGGTAATTAACGTAATGAATCAAATGAGGTTGTGGGTTAGCCCACGATGCCATTTGACTCATTGCATTGTGACATGTGTCCCTAGGTTCCCTGGGACCCCTAGGGTCATAAGGTAATCAATGCAATGGGTCAAATGGGGTTGTGGGCGATCCCACTAACCATTGCATTGTGACATGTGTCCCTAGGGACATAGGGTAATTGATGCAATGGGTCAAATGTGGTCTTGGGCTTGCCCATGAGCCTATTCAAATCATTGCATTATGACATGTGTGGCTAGGGGTCCTAGGACCCATAGGGATAGAGGGTAATCAATGTAATGGGTCGAATGGGGTTATAGCCTAGCCCATGACTCCATTTGACCCATTGCATTCTAACATGTTTCCATAGGGTCCTAAGACCCCTAGGTACATAGGGTAATTGATGAAATGTGTTGAATGGGTTCGTGGTCTTGGCCATGACCCCATTCGACCCATTGTATTGTGACATGTGTCCCTAGAGGTCCTACCACCACTGTGAACATTGGGTAATCAATGCAATGCATCAAATGGGATCGTGGGCTAGCCCACAACCCCATTGCATTAGGAAATGTGTCCCTAGGGGTCCTAGTACCCCTAGTGACAAAGGATAATCGATGCAATGGGTTGAATGGGGTCATGGCCTAGCATACAACCCCATTCAACCCATTGCCCATGACCCCATTCGACTAATTACATGGCAATATATGTCCTTAGGGATCCTAGGATCCCTAGGGACATAGAGTAATCAATCATATTATAGTTTTATAAACTATATAATACTATGCAATAATTTCTAATACTCTGTGATGATATATATTATAGTAATACATGTAATAAAATATATTTAATATTATAAAAATAATGATAATATATAGATAATATTTATAATATTATAGAAATATATAATACTATATAATAATTATAGTAGTGTGATCCTAATATACTATCTAATCATAATTGATATCATATATAATATTATAACAATAATTTTTTATATAATATAAAAATTAAGGATTAAAATAATAATATTCAAATATATCATTATATCTTAAATGTGAAAACATATTTAAATGTGTTTGTTAACTTTTTCTTTAAAATGCACAATTAGTTCCCACATTCTTTATTTATTTATTTTTTTTCCCGCCACATTTTGGCTACTTAATTTAAGATCAGGTTTCCCAATTAGGCTTGGTATTTACCAAAGCTCTTTGCTCAACTCAAAAAAAATGTGTTTGTGACATGTTTCCCTAACATTTAGACTTCAACTAGCCATATGACAATATTTTTTTAATCCAAATTCAATGAAATGAAAAGGGTTTTTTGATAACACTCTCAAGATTCCATTGATATAATTGCTGTCAAATTATGAGTTTGATAAGTATTTATTAGTTAATTTTTAATGAAGATGTCTATAAACTACTAATTGACACACAAATTGAAAATATCTATAACTTTCAAGTGGTATAACATTTTTGAAATCCAAAAGTTGTGTCACATTTTATGCTTCACCTAGTATTTTTTTAATTTTTTTAAATTGTAATTTTTCAACTAGTTAAGGTGATCAGACACAGGAGTTTTTTATTTTGAAAAATTTATAGTAGAAAATTCATATTTAATTATTTATCTGGAATAAAAATACCCAAAAATATGTGTCACATCCAAGCATGAATCTACTTTTTATATCTTTAATTATATAAAAAAAAATATTATCATATGGTTTTGATTAAGGTGGTCAAACATACATCTACTTTTTATTTTTTTCCTAAAAATTTTGTAGTACTACATTAAAATCCAAAATTTTCAAATCAAATAATTTTTTTTCTAGGTAAGGCCTAGTATTTTAGAAACTAAATTAAACTTCCTATAGAGTCTTTTCTTACAATTTTTTGATATAAACCCGATAACGACTTCAAAATTATGTGTCAAGTTAACATAACCCTAATTTGTTTGTTTTTCAGTGCCACTTTAGGCCATAGTTTGGTTGATCATGATCCTACATATACTCATATTTGATTTTAAAACAAGTATAAAATCAAGAAGTTATTAAAATTTTAGTTAACCATACTATTTAAAGTTTAGGTACTAATTTGGCTTGATAAATATTGTAAAAAATAATAAAATAAATTATATTAGTATAAAATTTACATTTTTAGAATCTTAACAAAAGTACTATAATGGGTTTTATTTTCTTCAAAAAAATTGTTTGTAAGTCCCTCCAAAACATTACAACAAGGCATAAATGTCATTTTCCTGTGCCTTTGCCAAAGTTTTATTGGCACAAGCATAGGCTTGGTCCTACCAATCTATTCTCAAGCCAAAAATAAGTGCAACCCATAGTTTTCAAAATTCAACCTTTAAGAAATGTGCACACATTTCAAAATGAGTACTCATTTCTAAAAGTGGGTAAACATGATGTTTTAGGCAAGAAAAACTAGCATTTTGAATTTTTAAGAAATGAGTACCCATTTTGAAATAGTTATCCACTTTTTTTTCAAAATGGGTACACATTTTTTGAATTTAGGATTAGGCATTCAAACCTAAAGTGGGTACCCATTGTTTAATAAATGAGTACCCATTTCTAGCGAAAAAGTTTTTCCCTCAAGGAATTCCACAGTTTTGGTACTCAACTTCTTGCATTTACACATGGAAAATCTCTTGAAATATTATTTATGATAAGAATATTCCATGGTTCCTTTATTAACCCTAAAGGTAATCTTAGTATTATTCATTAGTGCAAAACACTTAGTCATTAACTTGTTGAGATCTAATTGAAAAGATCATTCTTGAAAGAGATTATTGAAAGAGGGAGATTGTTGAAGTAGAAAATGCATTTCAATCATTGTTTTGTCATTGATGTCAAACTTGCTATTTGCTAGTAAGACAATTTCTTATAAGATTCAAGTATTATCACTTAGTTGATTAATGAAGAGGATTTGATCAATAAGATGTAACAATAGCACCTAGATGAAAGGTTGAGTTATGTTTATGTAATGAAACACAAAGATCAATTAAGACAATGATGACATGATGTATTTATAATCTACTTGAGGTTACAAAGGCTAGTTATACTTAGAAACTTTAGAAGAACAAGTTACACAAAAAAATTTTGTCAAGCTTGACCATGTTGATAGTAGGTGCTGAGAAAATTTAGTGCAAGCCAAGAAAAAAATTAGTTGGAGTTGAGTAAAAGAAAATTTTAGTGTATGCCAAGTAAGATAATTGAAGCTGAGTGAATTCACAAGTTGATGCGGAGCAACACAGTATGTGTCGAGCATCATTAAACTTTAGTTGATGATGAGTAAATTCTCATTTGATGTCGGACAACATAGTATGTACCAAGCATCAGAAGATTGATAATGTCGAGTTGCTATATTATTAGAAAGATCAAAGATTTACCAAATTTGAGCTAACAAGTTTGTTTTCTTGAAGTCTGTGAACTAGCTGGAAGATAAGGTTGATGAGTTGGTAGCACACAATTCGAGGTAAACTATTTCTAGGTGAATTCAAATGGATTCTAAAATAAGTCTCTAGAAGAAAGATGGAATATGAGGTAGATACATTGTACCCTACCTAATCTATCCAAACCTAAAATGGATGATGGAAAAAGGAAAAGTATCTTAATTTCCTATTTATAGGAATTTCTGGTCATCAAGGAGAAGAGAGGAGAAGGTTAGAGAAGACAAGGAAAAGAATAGGGAAAAGAAGGACAAAAGGAAGTCAAATACTCTACTTCATCAAGTGACCTAAAAGGTGATTGCATTAGCACACTAAGAAAGAAGGCTCAAGGAGATATATATGCTTGAAGGGTGAAAAAACTATCAAAATTGCAAAGTATTAAAGCCAAGTAGAATTGAGGACTAAATAGTGATCTGTAATCTGCAAGAGAAGTTGTAAGTTATATCAAATCAAAGCTCTATTGTTACTCTCTAACAATTATATCAGTTTAGGGTAAAGACTTTGGATTAAGGTTGACCTAACAATCATTTGAAAATCCTTTAACTAGATGGCATTCCAAGTGAATAGCCTAAAGTCCTCTATCAAGGCTCACTTATAATAGTATGATTGAAATCTCTTAACTAGGTCACATTAAATAGTGTGTGTTGTAAACTTTAACAGGGTTGGCCTTTCATAGGGCATCACTTTAGAAGAATTAAAATGAATAGCATGTTACTAGTAGTTTTTCACAAATTGGGTTTTCGTGTTAAATCTTTGTGTCAAGTGTGTTAATGAATCTTTTATGTTTCATGTTTACATTTCTGCAAGTTGATTTAACAAGTAACTACAAGTTTTAGTGATAATCTTGGATACATGCACATATATGAATGTTTTATGAATTCACTAAGCCAAGTGAAAAGTTTTATTTGTACATCTAGACCTTGAATAACTAATTCAACCCCCCTCTTAGTTATTCTAAAGAATTCTAACAATTGGTATTAGAGCCATTCGCTAAAGAGGATTAGTTTGAAGGTACTAGAAGCACAAAGATTACTCAGTTTTTTTATTACATATACGGTTCCTTCTGGAGAATTGAACACTGTGTAGTAGCGACCTGGGTTATCTAACTCGGGGAAGCAGCACCAGTCACGGGAGAAGCGGAGATAGCACTAGCAGATCCAAATGCAGTTCCAGTCCCTGATCCCGCATATAATAAACTTATTAGAGACAACTTTCTTGCATGAAAAATTCTGATAAAGCTACATCTTGGAGGAATAGGAGATTATGCACAATCCACCATCTTAGTGGAACATGTTGATCCTATTGGAGTTCCAACTCTTGAAGATGTGAAGAAGAAGAAAGAACATAATCAGGCAATGTTGGAGATTTCCTCTGCCCTAAGCTATGCAGAATTTGATGATATCAAAGGATGTGACATTACAAAGAAAATGTGTGATGCATTGCACACCATCTATAGAGGAGACAAAAATGTTCAAAGAGCCAAATGTGAGAGCCTTAGAGTTAAATTTGATGAGATGAGAATGGAAGAAGGTGAGAATATTGCTCAATATGTTGCTAGGATAAAAGTAATTGTTAGTGCAATAAGAGGAGCTACTATTCATATAGATGATGATACTTTTTAAAGAAAAGTCTTAAGAATTCTATTGCCTATTTATGTTATTAGGGTTTCCACAATCCAAGAATTGAGATGTATTCTAGGAAATTATCAAACTCTCAAAGATCTGGTAGGTAGACTCACTACTTTTGAGCTATCTAACTTTGACAATTACAAACCAGAGAGCCTTGAATCTACTTTCAAGGCTAAGTTGTTATTAAAAGATTCTAATGCGAAGAAGTAGAATAAGAAAGGAAAGATAAAACATGTGTCTAGTGATAGTGATATGAATGAAAAAGATGTTGAACAGCTGGAAGGACTACTAGCAAGAAGATTCCACAGAGAAAAAGGAAAGTTCAATGGTAAGTTACCTTTCATTTTTTTTAATTGCAATGAGATTGGTCATATTGTTGCTAGATGTGTAGAGAAGAAAAACTAAAAAGGAAGTGATAAATACAAAGGTAGAAGAAATGAAGAAAGAAAGGATTACAAAGACAAAGGAAAGAAGTGCTACATTGCTGAAGAGGATGATTCTTATGAACTTGATGATGAAGTAGTTTATGTTGCAATGAAGGATGAATCTAATGAAGATGAAGTAGCTACACTTGTGACTTAGGCGAATAAAAATGATAGATGGATCATTGATAATAGATGCTCACATCACATGGTAGGAAATAAAAGTAAGTTTGTTACCTTAATATATTATGGTGGAAATAGTGTAAAATTTGGTAATGATGGTCCATGTCTAATAAAAGGAAAAGGTTTCATCAAACTAATAGATAAGATCTCATGTGACAATGCTTACTATGTTGAAGGACTAAATTATAATATATTGAGTGTGTCACAACTAAACAATTTGGGTTGAAAAGTTGAATTCGAAAATAAGATTGCTAAGATATATGACACAAATGGGAAATTGATTGGAAAAGGTGATCAAACTAGAAGCAATCTATTTCACCTTGATATAGAGGATGCTACTTGTCTTGTTGTGAAATTCGATGATGTATGGCTATGGAACAAAATTTTATGTCATGTTAACTTTGATAACTTGATTAGTATTAGTAACATGAAGAAAGTTAGAGGTTTTCCCAAGTTGAAAAAGCTTGATAATGTGATATGTAAACAATGTCAGCTAGGCAAAATGACAAAGTCAAGTTTCAAAAGAAAAACTTATACCTCTAAGGAGATACTAAAGATTGTTCATACTAACTTGTGTGGACCAATTGAAGTGCAAAGCTACAAGGGAGACAAGTACATAATGTTATTTGTAGATGATTATTCTAGAATGATGACAACCATGTTTCTAAAACAAAATTTTGTTTCTTTTCAAATGTTTAAGTGGTTTTTGGCAAGAGTTGAGAAAGAAATAGGTAAAAGTTTGAAATGTTTGAGATTAGACAGAGGAGGAGAATTCACATCAAATGAGTTTGGAATGTTTTGTAATGATAGAGGAATCAAAAGACATACATCTGCACCTAGAACCCCTCCACCAAATAGAATTGATGAAAGATGAAATAGGTCAATAATGGACTGTGCCAGGACACTTATGATGTAAAATAATGTTGCTTTGAAATATTGGAGAGAAGTTGTAAGCACAACTATTTGTACTCTAAACTGTATGCAAATGAAGAAAGTACTCATTCAACACCTTTTGAACTATGGTATGGATACTCACCCAATGTAAAATACTTTAAGATATTTGAGAGCAAATGTTACATTCTTAAAGATGTAAGAAATGGTAAGCTTGATGCAAAAAGTGAAGAAGGTATATTCCTTGGCTACTCCACAAGAAGTAAAGTATACAAGTGTTTGAGTACTAACACTAACAAAATTGTAGCAAGTGCAAATGTGAATTTTGATGAATATATAGAAGTACATGATGCTGAACCTATGAAAAAGATAGAAGAATACAAATTATTTGTGTAATTTTATGAAGAAATACCTATTGAAGAAGAGGCTAAAAATCAAGTTGGAAACTAAAAACAAGTTTTAGTAACTGCTAAGTGACATCTTGTGAATGCCCAATTGAATTTAGGAACTGAGCTACATTTAGAAGCTGAGATACAAAATGAAGGATTTGCACATTTTGATTCTGAGGTTAGTGTACATGAAAGAGATGTTGAGATATGTAATAGAGATATACATAGTGACTCTGAAGCTAAAAGACAAAATGAAGAAACAAGAGCTGAGCCAAGATTGTCCAAATATGTTAGAAGACATCATCCAACTGATCAAATCATTAGTAACAAATATGCTAGACCAATGACAAGAAATAGATTGAGAAGTGAATCATGTTTGCTAAGCATGAAAGAACCAAAGACAATAAAAAATGCATTAGAAGATGTTGACTGGTGTAGAGTCATAGAAGAAGAGATTGAGAAAATAGAGAAAAACAAAACATGGAGCCTAGTTCCTAGACCAAAAGACAAAAATGTGATTGGCACCAACTGGGTATTTAGAAAAAAGCTAGATGAAAATGGTGAAATCACAAGGAACAAAACAAGACTAGTTTTCAAAGGATATGTAGAAGAGGAAGGAATTGACTATGGAGAGATAGTTGACCCTATTGCAAGATTGGAAGGAATGAGAAATCTACTTGCTTATGTTGCATACAAAGGATTCAAAGTATATCATATGGATGTTAAATCTACATTTCTGAATGTCATACTAGAAGAAGAAGTTTACATAGAATAGCTAGAAGGATTTGTTGATGAAAACATTAAGAATATGGTATGTAGACCGCACAAAGATTTTTACGGTTTGAAAGAAGCACCAAGAGAATGGTATGAAAGACTTCATAAGTATCTTGTGAAGATTGAATTTGAAAGAACTAATAATAACAACAATTTGTACATAAAGATAGACAAAGGTAAAGGTATTCTATTATCTAAATTTTTTGTTGATGATATAATATTTGGAGGACAAGATGCTTTATGTAAGGATTTTCTAAATCAGATGAAACATGAATTTGAAATGTCAATGTTTGGAAAGATCAAATTATTTATGGGATTGTAAGTATATCAACTGAAGTATGAAATATTTATCACTCAGTAAAAGTACATTAAGAAAATAGTGAAAACTTTTGGACTAGAAGATTCAAAACCAATAAGTTCACCTATGGTGACAAGACACAAAATGATTTTTTTGAAATGAATCAAACACTATATATGTCTATGATTGGCAAATTACAATATGTTGTATATAGCAGACTTGATATTGCATTATCTATAGGGACAGTTGCAAGATTCTTTGCAAATCCCAAGGAGAATCATTTAATGGCTATGAAAAGAATAATGAGATACTTGAAAGGAAAAGAAGATTTTGGCTTATACTACAATAAGAATGAGAAGTTTGATTTGAGAGCCTACACTGATGCTGATTGGGTTGGCAACATAGATATAGAAAGAACACTAGTGGATGAGTACTTTTCTTAGGAAAGAGACTAGTTACACGGACTAGTTAGAAGCAAAGTTGTACCTCACAGTCTACTGCTGAAGTTGAATATGTTACTACTACTATAAACTACACAAATATCATATGGATCAAGTAGCTACTCAAAGGAATGAAAGAAGAAATAAAAGAACCAATGATACTTTATTGTGATACACAAGTGATATTAATATTTCCAAGAATCCAATAACACACACTAAAACAAAGCACATTGCAATCAAGTATCATTACTTGAGAGAGATAGTTCAAGATAAAGAGTTAAAGATGGAGTATGTTAACACAAAGGAAAAAATTGATCTAAGGATGCACATGAATATCTAAGAGGTAAATTAGGGGTGATACCCCTATCAAAGGCTATCTAAGTAATAAGAGGACTACCCTACATCAAAAGAGCGGATTTCCAAATATCACAAATTGATGCAGAGGATCTTACTTCAGGTCCTACTAAAAGTAATCAAATTACTGAAACTCCAAAACTCCAAAATAATCACAAGTAAGGTGACAAGGAGAAATTGGAGATGTTGTAAAAATCTACATCTACATGTTAAGATGAAAAGATGATATGTTTTGTTGGATACAATTTTCTAATTCTCTATTGTCTTTGATGTCACACAAATGTTATATCAGTTGTCAATTAGTGTTTACTGAGCTCACTCAAACGTCGAAGAGAATTATGGTAAAAAGCAGTGTTAACTGAGTTCTCATGGTTAATAAAGGAAAGTTGGATAGAGCTAGTGCTAACTGAGTTCACTTGATTACCAAAGGACTTTTGCACATTCACAATGTTAACCAAGCTCATGTTGATTAACATAGGAAATCATCTTAGAACCAATGTTTACCAAGTAGGGTCAGCTAATAAAGGATTTTGTTGTTTTAGCATGAGAAGCTTAATTATTTTAAGTATTGGTTCTAGCTAACTATGGTAATGATTGGTGGTCATTATAATTTGTATTGAGCCAACTTGACAATTTGGGAGGTATAAATGAAAGGTCAAGTTGAGATTTCTAGTGTGTGCAAGTGTGTTGATTGAATTAAGAAGAAAAGAGTGAGAGAAAACTTGAAGGATAAGTAGGTATCCTTATGGAGTAGAAAAGTGTTATTTGATTAGGAAGGATCAAGTATGAAGCATAATAGAGATCTATAATTAGTAATTTAGTTACATCACAATCAGGTCATTTCATTGTTACTCTCTAACCATTGTAGTAGTGATCTAAAATCTCTTAACAGAGTTGGTTTAACAGCCAATTGCAAATCCTTTAACAAGGTGATAGTTCCATTGAATTTTTTTAAGGCCTCTTGCAAGGCCACTCCTAAAAAGGTGATTAAATCCTCTAACAAGTTCACACCTAACAGTATATTTTGTAACCTTTAATAGGGTTGGCTCATAACATGGCTCACTTCAGAAGAGTGAAAAACACTAACTAGTTACATTGGTGATTTTTCCCATATTGGGTTTCTATGTTAAATCTGGTGTCTCATGTGTTCATGTTATTTCTCTTACACTTGAAAATTAATTACTATTAATGTTTTGAGATCTGCTAAAATTAATTCACACTCTACATTTATTGAGTTACAACATCTTTTGTGTGTTTACCAAGTAGCAACAATAATTAGTTTTCTTAGTCTAAATTTTATTGTTGACATCTAAGGGATTTGGGATTTATTTTAGTGGTAACTAATTCAACCCCCACCCCCTCCCCCCTCTCAATTACTCCTTCTATATTTCCAAAAATTGGTATTAGAGCTTTTGGTACTTGTAGGAGAGGTTTCAAGGACCTAAGCTAAAGATCATGATGTCTTACAAGAGAGAGATTCCAAAGCTAAATAGAGACAACTTTTCAGCATGACAAGGACTCATGAGACTTCATCTAGCCACCATTAGTGATTCAAGCTTAAAATACCTTGATGAAGAATACAAAACTTTGACTGGTACATTATCTGTAGGAGATCTTGTTGGGAAAAAGAACAATAACATCATGATGATTGACATTGCATCTGCTCTCAGCTATGATGAATTTGGTGAGATCAAAGATTGCAAAACTACTTTTTGATATGTGGAACAAGCTAAAGGACATCTATGGTGGTGATGAAAATGTAAGGAGAGCCAAAGAAGAAAGCCTTAGAGGATAGTTTGATCAGATAAGATGAGAGAAGATGAAAATGTTCCCAAATATGTGGAAAGAATCAATGCTAGTGCCAGTGCAATCAGAGCTTCTAGAGGAGAAATCAAGGAATAAATTATTGTAAGTAAAGTTCTTAGAATATTGCTTCCTATATATGCAATTAGAGTATCTATTATTCAAGAAAAGAGATGTGATCCAAATTACAAGTTAAGTTTGGATGCCTTGGTAGGAAGATTAACAACTTTTGAGTTAGACAACTTTGACAATTATGTTCCAACTTCCAAAAATTTTGAGTCTACATTTGAAGATAAACTTTCATTCAAGGAGAAAGGAAAGAAAATAAAGGACATTCAGTCAAAAAGTGAAGATGAAATAGAGGAAATTTTTGATAGTGATCTTGAAGTTGTTGAAGCTTTACTTGCAAAGAAATATTCTAGAAGAAAATTAAAATACAAAGATAAAGTTCCCCTAATCTATTTTCCATGTGAAGAAATTGGTCATATTGCTGCCAGGTGCCCTAGCAAAGAGAGCAATGATGAGAAGAAGAGTCACAAGTACAAAGTCAAAAAGGATTTCAAATATCACAA
This sequence comes from Cupressus sempervirens, assembly GCA_028749045.1. Lineage (NCBI taxonomy): Eukaryota > Viridiplantae > Streptophyta > Pinopsida > Cupressales > Cupressaceae > Cupressus > Cupressus sempervirens. The sequence goes on from CM053786.1 coordinate 815,723,069, forward strand.
ATTATACAAGGAAAAAGGTAAGAAGACTTGTTTATGGCTAAGGATTTTGATAACAATGAAGATGAGATAGTATACAAAGTGTTTTACCACTCAAGTGACTTAGTTGATTAGTTTGGTTTGCCATCAATGCCAAAGAGGAAGATTGTTGAGATTTGGTTGAAAAGATAATTTTTGAAAGAGATTATTGAAAGAGGGATATTGTTGAAGTAGAAAATGTGTTTCAATCAATATTTTGTCACTGATGTCAAACCTGCTATTTACTAGTAAGAAAATTTCTTATAAGATTCAAATATTATCACTTAGTTGACTGATGAAGATGATTAGATCAATAAGATGTAACAATAGCACCTAGAGAAAAGGTTGAGTTATGATTATGTAATGAAGTACAAGGATTAGTTAAGACAATGATGAAATGATGTATTGATAATCTACGTGAGGCTATAAAGGTTGGTTACACTTAGAAACTTTAGAAGAACAAGTTGCACAAAGATTGTCTACCAAGCTTGATAGAGTTGATAGTAGGTGTCGAGCATAGTTAGTGCAAGTCGAGCAAAAAATAAGTTGGAGTCAAGTAAAAGAAAATTCTAGTGTATGCAGAGTAAAATAATTGAAGCTAAGTGAATTCGCAAGTTGATGCCAAGCAACATAGTATGTCTCAAATATTAGTAAACTTTAGTTGATGCCAAGTAAATTCATAGTTGATGTTGAGCAACATGATATGTGTCAAGCATTAGAAGATTGATAATGTCGAGTTGTTGCATTATTAGAAAGATTAAATATTTGTTGAATCTAAGCTGACAAGTTTGTTTTCTTGAAGTTTTTGAACTAGGTGGAAGATAAGGTTGATGAGTTAGTGGCACAAAATTTGAGGTAAATTGCTTCTAGGTGAACTCAAATGGATTCTAGAAGAAGTCTCTAGAAGAAAGATGCAATATGAAGTAGATACATTGTATCCTACCTAATCTATCCAAACCCTAAAATGAAAAATGGAAAAAGGAAAAGTATCTTAGTTTCCTATTTATAGGAATGTATGGTCATGGAGTAGAAGATAGGATAAGGTTAGAGAAGACAAGGAAAATAATAGAGAAAAGAAGGATGAAAGGAAGTCAAAGGCTCTACTTCATCAAGTGACCTAAAAGATGACTACATTGGCATACTAAGAAAGAAAGATCAATAATATATATATATATATATATATATATATATATATATATATATATATATATATATGCTTGAAGGGTGAACAAGCTGTCAGAACTACAAATTATGAGAGCCAAGTAGAATTAAGGACTAAATAGTGATCTGTAATCAGCAAGTGAAGTTATATGTTGTATCAGATCAAAGCTCTATTGTTACTCTCTAACAATTGTATCAGTTTAGGGTAAATCATTTGGATTAAGGTTGACCTAATAGTTATTTGAAAATCCTTTAACTGGGTGGCATTCCAAGTGAGTGGCCTAAAGTCCTCTAACAAGGCTCAATTCTAATAGGGTGATTGAAATCCCTTAACAAGTCACATTTAATAGTGTGTGTTGTAACCTTTAATAGGGTTGGCCTTTTATAGGGCATCACTTTAGAAGAGTGAAAAGGAGTAGCATGTTACTAATGGTTTTTCCCAAATTGTGTTTCCACATTAAATCATTGCATAAATTGTGTTGATGAATCTTTTATGTTTCCAAGTTGATTTAATAAGTAACCTGCAAGTTTTAGTAATAAGCTTGGATGCATGCACATATATGAATGTTTTATGAATTCGCTAAGCCAAGTGAAAAGTTTTATTTATAAACTAGGACCTTGAATAATTGATTCACCCCACCCCCGCTCCCTCTCAGTTATTCAAAAGAATTCTAACATTACAAGGTAGAGTTAGTCGGTCAACACTATGACTAAGCCACTATCAAGGTCAAGCTACATCAAGAAGAAGTATATAAGTTTAGTGTGTTTTGAGGTAGATACACTTGCCAAGTACATCAATAGTCATTGTGTATTCCAGTTGTTACCAAGTTATACATATGAGGAAAGTAATTTAGAGGTTAAATTAGTGTAGGAAGAGCATAGTTCATGCTGAGGGACAACATGAAAAAATAGCACAACCGCATCAAGAAGGTATATGTGTTGAGTTATATAGTTTGAGTATAAAAGTTTGGGACGGTGAAAAATCTTATGTAAACTATTTTTTTGAGCATGATCCATGTTTCTAAGATGGAGGTAAATAGAAAGGAGATAATTATGCCTATGACACATCATTATTCCCCATGCAATGTGATGGACCAATCAGAAAAGTGGAAAGCTGAAATGAAAAAAAGAATGAATGTGGATCATTGATTGTAATGTAGTAGCTTCATTGGAAGGGTTTCAAGCCAAAAAAATTTATTAGGAGTAAGAGGAATGTGTCTATGTGAAGCTGAAGGAAAATCACCAAGTTGTGAATTAAGGTGACTAAGCAATGTGGTGAGGAGATATTGAAAATAAGTCATAGAGAGCTTATTATAGTTTAGATAGAGAGGATATTTTATAAGTATCTCTGTGCATGTTGAAGGATCAAGGTACTATTACATTCTAACAAGTGTATCAGGTGAATCTATTAATGAAGTGGTTCTAATAGGCCTATTGTAAATCTCTTATCAAAGTACTCACATAATAGTGAAGTCCAAATCCTTTACTCAAGGTAGGGTAGATTTAATAGTATTCTAAGATTTTAATAAAGAAGACCCCTCATACGATAGATCATCAAAAGTGATCAAATTGTAGCCCTAACAAACACTATATTGCTATAGTGGTGAATATTTTGTAGGTGTCATCCCCACTACAAATTTACCTTCACCTTCGAGGGTTGCTATGTTACCAAATCATGTGTTATGTGTTGATTACTTGTTTATGTTTTTAATTCACACAAGTAGATGGTAGATCTAATATTACATGATGATGCATGGTTAAAAGGTGTGTGGTGAAATAAGTTTTATATGGTTTATGTTTGAAGTAGTAAAAGTTTTAAAGATCCTTATTCACCAACCCCCCACCCCAATATCTTACTTTCCCATTAGATTTCCAACGATTGGTGTTAGAATTGTGTTCTCTAAGAAAAAAGTTTAACCACTTGAGAATCAAAGATCTTGGTGATGGAAGCCTACAAGTTGGTAAAGGTGATTGAGAATCAGAATCTTGACTTGTAGGTGCTTTATAACAAATTAAGGCTGCAAAATAAGAATTGAGGAAGTCCTTGAAAAGAAGAAAAGAGATGGAAATCCAACAAAATGACACATGATACCAAGGAGAAATAATTGAAGACATATGAGATGAAGGAAGATATAGTGAAATAGATGCAACAATAGAAGATCTATTGGAGAAGAACAATATTCTAAATGAAGATGGAAGAGTACTAAAGAGAGTACATGAAATATATTTCTCAATAAGGCTATGTGAAGTCATTGATAAAAAAAGGTTGAAGAAGACAAGGTAATGGATGATGAAGACAAGAGGCAAATGACTACAAGACTTGATGAAAAAATCAATGAAGTGCAAAGGATGACACAATCAATTATACATGGTCAATTACTTACTTAGTGTTGACCAATAAATTGTAAGGAAGGTGGAAGAGATTGTAGATATGAGATTAGAGAATAATCAATTGAAAAATGAATTCAGAGCTAAAAAGGAAATCATTGAAAGAATGAACAAATATGAAGAGGCCATGAGGCAACTTGATGAATAGTTAAGAACACAAGGAGAACTTGATAATACTATTGGACTAGGCTATATTGATTTCATGTCATCTACTAAGCAAGGACAGTCATCAAAACATGAAGAAAAAATGAATGCTAAACCAAACAACAAGAAGCCTACATGCTATCTCTATGGAAATTAAGGTCATATATCAAATTTTTGCAAGAGAAAAATTGGTAAGTCCAATCCTAAGCTAAAATTAAAAGGTTATTGCTTTAATTGTTGCAAACATGGACATCAAAGAAATAAGTATAGATTAAAGAAAAGTAGGACACCGATCACATCTAGATTTGAAGGTTAATGTTATACATGTTAGAAGTATGGTCACAAGGAAAAATATTGCATATCTAATGAAAAATATAATTAGGCACCTAAAGGCCAAATAAATGCAACTAGGAAAGGTAATGAAATAAACTAGGATTACCATACTTTGGTTACTTGTCAGTTATGTGAAAAGTATGGAGATATTGTATAAAATTGTGCAAGGATATACATCTAAGAGGAAGGATAGGAAAACAGAGAAAAATTGGTCTAGTATTATTTCACTATCAGAAGATCAATCACCTAAGTAGAGAATGTAGGAACCGAGCACTATCACCCAATGTTGAAGAGAACAATGGAAAAGAAAAGGTTAATTATGAAGAAGTGAGAAGATAGATGAATCAAACCTAGAAGAAGAAATATGATGAAAAGAACACTAAAAATGGTGAAGTTATGATCACCCAATGTGATGGATCACATGATTCCAATAACTCAAACTGAGATAAAGAGGTATGTATGGAACCATATTTCAAATTGGTAAATCATACATCAGCTCCTAAGATTAAATGCATAAGATTCCAAATTAGTATAATATTAGATGCATAAGGACATATTTGTGGTATGAAGAATGTATATGTTTGGATGTCAAGTTGAAGAGTTAGTGATGGTTGAGAGTCAATATTGAAGTTTGATAAGTGTTAAGTCACTGAGAAAAACTTGTAAGTATAGATTGAGTCATAGTTTTGACTAAGTTTAGTTAAAGAAGTCTGAATCATTATTGCCAAGATTTGCAGTATTGGATGAGATAATTATTATACACCCACTTAAGGTATATAGCATTATGAGGCCTTAAAAGTAATTTTCAATCTATATAGAAATTTTAATATTTATTTTGATCACATTGTATATGAGTTTTTCAAGAGTAAATAGAGTCAAACTGATTAAGAAGTGTTGAGCGATTCTCTAAGATTATGTGTGTAGCATTGATATTTGAATTGTGAGAGTTTGTGTTCTAACTAAGTGAAGAAGAGTTTCAAGATCAAACTTGAAGTGTTAAAATGGTAATCGATTTTTCTACAATAGAGAAGAAGATTGAATCAAATGTTAGTAGTTTGTAATTGATTAGGAATGAAGTTGTCAATCAACCTAAATTCAAATCTTATCCAAAGATTGTGGTGAAGGGGAATACAGAAGCTGATCTATCCTTGATCCTACCAAGATTCATCTTGATTCATGATGTGAGATCCTGTAGCATGTGTAAAATTGGTGAGGTAGGATATTTTGAATTGACAAATATGTACAAGAAGTTGTGCGTGGATGGAAAGTTAAAGGAAGAACATAAACACATCATGAAGAAAGGGTTAACTCATGCCCTAAATTTTTTGAGTATTTAAAAAATTGAATGGATTAAAGTTGTATTGAGATGAATCCATGACATGAAGATATGGTTGGAAGGTGGATCTATCAACATTACAAATTAGATCGTACATTGATTCAGTAGATACCCTATCATAGATAAGGTCGAGAAATTTTTCTTCAAGAGAAATAATTTAATTAAGGAAAATACACTACAAGTATGGGATAAGCAAGGCATGTGACTATTTCTACCATTACTAATGCCAAGATTGAGTTTTAAGTGAGGGTTATAGCTCATAAATTCCATTAGTCTAGTTGACTAGATAGTATACCATGTATGTTAGTAGACATGGCATGGAAGATTGTGAAGAAAGATCACAACTATGACCTTGCCAAGTTGCAATTGATAGAATTGTCAGAGAATTGGGAAAGCATCAAAAAAGAATAAAATATTATGTGTAATTTTGGTTCACTACTTGTTTGTATACTCTTTTATGTACATAATTATTTTCCTACCATTGTAAATGTTACATGGAACAAGAAGAAGCTAGTAACTTAGAAAATGTATGAGTTCATTAAGCAATTAGGTGATAATTTTGAGAAAGTAATGGATGGTTACTTTGAAGATTTTAAGGAAAAGATGAAAAATAGGACAAAGATTCCTTGATTCTTTGGTGGATAAATATTATGATGATGTATGTTTCTTAGTGGATAGTGATTGGACATGTTAGAATATTTGGAATAACTAGGGGAGGCTGAATTAGTTATCTAAGATCCAAATGTACCTATTGAACGAAAAAAAAACTTTAAACAACTTTAAATCGTATCATTCCATTGCTTGATATCCATTGTGAACTTTTAGTAACATTAGCTAGTTGTTCACTATTCTAAAATGAAAAACATGCAAAATATAAACATTAATTAAAAAACATCATAATAACATCCACACAAGTTTGACACTAGGATTTAATGTGGAAACCCAATTTGGGAAAAATCACCAACAACATGTCACCAATTTTCACTCTTCTGAAGTGAGCCTTGTTAGGAGCCAACCCTATTAAAGGTTACAATACACAATATCAAATGTGACCTTTTTTAAGAATTTAATAACCCTATTAGGAGTGGCCTTGTTAGATTACTTGAGAATATTCCATTAGAATGTCAACCTATTAAAGGATTAATATAAACTATTAGGTCATCATGACTATTAGGTCAACCTTGATTAAAGGATTTCAAATATTTCTCACAATAATTACAAAGTAACAAAAAGTTTTATGTGTTAAGTACAACTCACTTTTCATGTACAAATCTCTATTATATTCTCAAAATTGATTCACTTCCTAACCTCCATTTTCATCTCAATCTCTAACTTGCATGGCAAACCTTCAAGCAGTCACACTTCACTTCTTCTCGACTCAATTTTGCCTTTTGTTTAGATTCACCAGTCAACAACATTAGTAACAACTCCAACTCTTAGCAACTCCTTCACACTCACATAACCTCTTTGTCCATATAGAAATTTCATATTTATCCCTCCTTAAATAGGAAATTTTGATCTTTTTAGGCTTAAACAACACCATTTATCTTAGGGTTTACGATTATATCCATCAAATACATTGCGTCTGATTTCCATTTTGTTTTCCACTCCTTCTCTAGAAACTTCTCTTTGAATCCATCTCTTAAGTGATATACCTAATCCTCTTCTAGAATTAAATGATCCAACTCATTGATCTTTATCTTCAATATGCTTTCCATATCCCAAGAAATTAACTTAGTCTGTTGGAAATTATGACTCCTCACAACTAGTTAAAATATTGTTCCTCAACCAACACTATGTTCTGACACTTGATCATCACTGAGTTGGTTGCTATAAGAATTATTTCTTAGCACATAGTCTATCACTCAATTGATACTGATGCTTAATCAGCACTAACTTGTCTTGACACTTATTGTGGCTCAATTGACACTATGATCACTTGGCATGTACATCAAAACTCTTTAGTCTTCTACTCTATTTCTTAGTCAAGCCTATACATTTGATCTATCTTTGTTCACACTTTCAAGACTTTAACATTACTATCTTCTCCTCTTGCAACATGATTTAAACAATTACTTTATCTTCTCAAAGTCCAACTAATCAAATGTGCATTTGTAGTTTCCTCTTTATAACTCAAACTATCATGTAGATTCTTTTGTTATGAATAAATTCTCAAATCCTCTTCATCAAGTAAATAGATGTGACACTTATATTAGATAGAAAATTATCTCACCAATAGGTTTGACATAAATGACAACATATAAATTGTTGCAATTGTAGTTTCCACTAATCTCCCTCAATGTATCAGATATTCATTAATATCCTTAGTTTTATTTTGATTCATATTTCTAGCAACATCTCATGTAAATCTTATTAGCTCCCTCTTACTTAGTATTTCTCTTCTAGCTTTTAGTTTCTCCTTCTTTCATTGTAACTTTTTGATAATCTCCCTCTTTGTTTTATAGATATTCTCTCCCTCTAGATATATATCTCCCTCTTTCTATTTTAGATAATCTCCCACTCTTTGAAAACAATGCAAAAGACACTATCTCTATCTCATTCATCTTGATCATGTAGATACCTTCATGTGTCATTTCTGAATTCTTTATATGTCATCTTCATATGACTGATCCATTATTCTATCCTTCTTCTTTACTACTACCTTAGGAAATCTTCTAAAGTAGATCTATTTCCATCAATGTGTAAGATAGTTTGATCAGCTCATTTGATGTAATGCTTCATTTTAGCTTAATATTTTAGCATGAATGCTGATGAAACTACTTTGGGAGAGTATATTGAGTGTTAGAGAGTACTGACATGTTGCATTCATGACTTTGTTTGTCATTAATATCAATATAGTATTGTTTCTATAAAGACTAGCTGAGTAGAAGACAAGGTCTTGATGGTAGAGACAATGGTTTGATTTTACAGTGATGCACAATTATGGAAATGTTTTACATGGTGTCTAAATGACATGGTCAAGCATGCAAAGGCTAAGTTAAAGATGCATGTAATTTGTAACTAATTTAAAAAATTTAGTTCAGAGACAAAGTATTGTAAAAGTAGTTCCTGATGTTTTCTTATTATCCTACATCTAAGATGTAATGAAGAGATACACGGTCAAGTAGTGACAAAGGAAAGGTAGCTGATGACATCATCAAGTGCACAAGCCCTAGTATTGCACATGTGAAGTTTTGAATAGACTATGAGCTAACAATGCTATTGTAATTGTAATTAATTAGTTATCTTATGATAATTAATTATGAAAGGCTAAGGCCGACTCAAGGAATTATTTTTAAGATATGGTATAAATGAAAGATGTTTTCCTTGTTTGTAAAAATGGTATGAGTATGGTGATCATTTAATGAAGTGTGAAGTGTGAAAAGGAGCAGAGTATTTGAAAATATGAGTAAGTTATCGAAGGGATTATTGGATGTGAGATTTTTTATCTCGTTACAAGATCAGAAGGAGTAGAGGTATGGCTAATACAATAGAGAAAGAGGAAGTACATTTCATTCATATTATTCTATAAGGAATAATTCAAAGATCATTTGGATAGTGGGTTCATTGGTCTTCCCCTTGAAGTTATTTGGGTAGTGGGTCTAGCTATCTTCCACAACTCCTAATAGGGTTGGCACAACTCCTAACAGGGTTGAAATCTTCTAACAAGGATTCAAAGTATCCTAATAGGGACTCATATGTACAGAATGTATTCATTAACTCATAATAGGGTTCATCCTCTAACAAGGAATATTTATATTAGTACATCATCTTGTGGGTATCATGTTCACTAGGGTTTTGCCTCTAATCAAGGGTTTCCCTAGTTAACATAACTAGTGTTATTGTCAATGAGTATTGTGTTGTTGCTTTAGTTTATATTGCTCATATCATTAAGTTTTTTTAAGGTTGATAATGGTGATAATATTTGGATAACTAATTCATGCCCCCCTCCCCCACTTGAGTTATATTAGTGGACTATATATTCTAACAATTGGTATTAGAGCATCTGGTTCTTGAAGGATAAGCTTAACAACTCTAGGAGATCGATGGAAAATCTTTCTAGAAAGGATAGTTCTAAATTTGATGGGCCAAATATGATAGTTGGAAGGAGAAGATGAAGACTCATTAGTTGTGCATGGGTTTGGGATATTGGATCTTGAGAAAGAGTAAGAAAACAATAGTTGAAAAAGAAAAGCTTGAAGGATGTTGTGAAGTAGAGAAATATCTATTCACATGTAACATGAGAGCTAGAGAATCTCTACTATCAGATCTTCTAGAGAATGAGTATAGTCAACTAAAGTCACTTGAAACATCTTATGAAATTTTGAAAGAATTATGATCTACTTCTGGAGGTGATACACATGTAAAGAGAATGAGATTATATAATTAGATATGTACATTTCAAGATGTTAAGATGATGGAAGATCAATCTTTAAGAATTTATATTGGTAGAATATCAAAAATTATTACCAGAATTGGTCTCGTGATGGAACCAAGGAAGAAGATGAAGTAATATGGAAAATCTTGAAAAGTTTGATACCACCATTCAAGCAAGTAGCTCAAATGATTCAACAAGTAATTCCCTACACTAAAGATTACACAAAGGAAACATTTCTTGGAATATTGGAATCTATAGAAGTAGATCTAAGATAGTCTAGAGATCTAGCTATAGTTGAAACATCTTTTAGTACCTTGAACATTTAATCTAATCTGATAAGGAGTGCAAGCATATATGAAGATTTTGTTAGTAGCAAAAGATCTAAAGGAGAAAAAAATATTGAGGAAGGTATATCCCTTCTTGTGAGAAGAGGGTATGTGCAAGATCATGGTGTACCAAACTATGGCCTTAAGTGGCAATGAAAAATCAGCAAATCAGGGTTATGTCAACTTGACACGTAATTTTGAAGTGGTTATGGACTTTATATCAAAAAGTTGTAAGAAAATAATTTGTAGAAAATTGAATGTAGTTTCTAAACTACTAGGCCTTATCAAGAGAAAAAAATAATTGATTGGTCAAAAGTTTGAATTTTAATGCAGTACTAAGAAAATTTCAGAGCGAAAATAAAAAGTAGGTGTATGTCTGACCACCTTAATCAAAATCAAATCATAATATTTTTTTAATATAATTATAGATATGAAAACTAGACTCATGCCCAGATGTGACGCATATTTTTTGATATTTTTATTCCAAATAAATAATTAAATATGAATTTTCTACCAAAACTTTTTTGGATTAAAAAAAGTCTCGTGTCTGACCACCCTAACTAATAGAAAATTTGATCAAATTTTTCTTTTTTTGTTTTTTTCTTATACTAGGCAAAGTATAGAATGTGACGCAACTTTTAGATTTAAAAAATGTTATACCGTTTGAAAGTTATAGCTATTTTTCCTTCAGTATGTCAATCAGCACTTTACAATAATCTTCATTGATAATTAACTAATAAATACTTATCGAACTCAGAATTTGACAAAAATTATATTGATGGAATCTAGAGAGCGATATTAAAAAACCCATTTCGTTTCATTCAATTTCGATCGAAATAACATTGTCAGATGGCTACCCGAAGTCTGAGTATCACTAAAACTCTCTATAAACACGTCTTTGGGGTTGATCGGGTAGGCTTGGTAAATACCAAGCCTGATCGGATATCCGATATGGCTCGGTAGTCAAATTCCAAAAATCTTCAAATTTTGGAGGGAAATTCGATTTAAACATTCTAGTTTTTATATTTTTAAATTATTTCACTTATATTAATATGTAAAGGCATATTTTAATATATTATATATATATATAATAGTGTAATGTAAACATACAAGATATAATCTACTAATATATAATAATATCTTATGTTAATCTTATTACAATCTATAAATGTAATATATATTATTATTATTTTTAACTAAAAATAATAACATAATTTATATATATATAAAATACGTATTATATATTATTATATTAATATGTATGTTATTAATATATACAATAACGTAATATTTTCATTAAATGTAATATGTATTATATATTATTATATTAATATGTATAATAATATAATATTTATATAACAACGTAATATTTTTATTAAATATAATATATATTATAAATATTATTATATTAATATGTATGTTATTAATATATTTATATAATAACGTAATATTTTCATTAAATATAATAATGTAATATGTATATGTGTATATATATATATATATATATATATATATATATATATATATATATATATATATATATATATATATATATATATATATATATATATATATATATATATTATTATATTGATATGTATATTATTAATATATATGTATATTATTAATATATAAGAGTCAAAGGGGGTCATAGGGTGACCTATAACCCTCTTTGACCCATTAAACGACGATATATGTCTCTAGGGGTCCTAGGACCCCTAGGGACATATGTCATCCTTTAATAGGTCAAAGGGGCTTTGACCCATTAAATGACGACATATGTCCCTAGGACCCCCAGGGACATAGCCGAATAGTTCATATCAGTCAAAGGGGGTCATAGGGTGACCTATGACCTCCTTTGACCCATTAAATGATGACATATGTCTCTAGGGGTCCTAGGACCCCTGGGGACATATTCGAATGGGTATTATGGGTCAAAGAGGGTCATAGGGTGACCTATGACCCTCTTTGACCCATTAAACGATGACATATGTTCCTAGGGGTCCTAGGACCCCTAGGGACATAGTCGAATCGTTCATATGGATCAAAGGGGGTCATAGGGTGACCTATGACCCCCTTTGACCCATTAAATGACGACATATGTCCCTAGGGGTCCTAGGACCCCTAAGGACATATTCGAATGGGTAATATGGGTCAAATGGGGTCATAGGGTAACCTATGACCCTTTTTGACCCATTAAACGACGACATATGTCCCTAGGGGTCCTCAGACATCTAGGGACATATTCGAATCATTCATATGGGTCAAAGAGGGTCATAGGGTGACCTATGACCCTCTTTGACCCATTAAACGATGACATATGTCCCTAGGGGTCCTCAGACCGCTAAGGACATATTCGAATCGTTCATATGGGTCAAAGAGGGTCATAGGGTGACTTATGACCCTCTTTGACCCATTAAATGACAACATATGTCCTTAGGGGTCCTCGGACCCCTAGGGACATATTTGAATCGTTCATATGGATCAAAGGGGGTCATAGGGTGACCTATGACCCTCTTTGACCCATTAAACGACGACATATGTCCCTAGGGGTCCTAGGACCCCTAGGGACATATTCGAATGGATAATATGGGTCAAAGGGGGTCATAGGGTGACCTATGACCCTTTTTGACCCATTAAACGATGACATATGTCCCTAGGGGTCCTTGGATCCCAAGAGACATATTCGAATGGGTAATATGGGTCAAAGGGGATCATAGGGTGACCTATGACCCTATTTGACCCATTAAACGACGGCATATGTCCCTAGGGGTCCTAGGACCCTAGGGACATATTTGAATTGTTCATATGGGTCAAAGGGGGTCATAGGGTGACCTATGACCCCCTTTGACTCATTAAATGACGACATATGTACCTAAGGGTCCTAGGACACCTAGGGACATATTCGAATGGGTAATATGGGTCAAATGGGGTCATAGGGTAATCTATGACCCTCTTTGACCCATTAAATGACGACATATGTCTCTAGGGGTCCTAGGACCCCTAGGGACATATTCGAATCATTCATATGGGTCAAAGGGGGTCATAGGGTGACCAATGACCCTCTTGACCCATTAAACGATGATATATGTCTCTAGCGGTCCTAGGACCCGTAGGGACATATTCGAATGGGTAATATGGGTCAAAGGGGGTCATAAGGTGACCTATGACCCTCTTCAACCCATTAAACGATGACATATGTCCATAGGGGTCCTCAGAACCCAAGGGACATATTCGAATAGGTAATATGGGTCAAAGGGGGTCATAGGGTGACCTATGACCCTCTTTGACCCATTAAATGATGACATATGTCCCTAGGGGTCCTAAGACCCTAGGGACATATTCAAATCATTCATATGGGTAAAAGGGGGTCGTAGGGTGACCTATGACCCCCTTCGACTCATTAAACGACGACATATGTCCCTAGGGGTCCTAGGACCCCTAGGGACATATTTGAATAGTTCATATGAGTCAAAGGAGGTTGTAGGGTTACCTATGACCCCATTTGACCCATTAAACGATGACATATGTCCCTACAGGTCCTAGGACCCCTAGGGACATATTTGAATGGGTAATATGGGTCAAATGGGGTCATAGGGTAACCTATAACCCTCTTTGACCCATTAAATGATGACATATGTCTCTAAGGGTCATAGGACCCCTTGGGACATATTCGAATCGTTCATATGGGTCAAAGGGGGTCATATGGTGACCTATGACTCTCTTGAACCATTAAACGACAATATGTGTCTCTAGGGGTCCTCGGACCCCTAGGGACATATTCAAATGGGTACTATGGGTCAAAAGGGGTCATAGGGTGACCTATGACCCTCTTTAAACCATTAAATGAAGACATATGTCCCTAGGGGTCCTAGGACCCTAAGGACATATTCGAATGGTTCATATGGGTCAAAGGGGGTCATAAGGTGACCTATGACCCCCTTTGACCCATTAAACGATGACATATGTCCCTAGGGGTCCTAGGACCCCTAAGGACATATTCGAATCGTTCATATGAGTCAAAGGGGGTCAGAGGTGACCCCCTTTGACCCATTAAACGACGACATATATCCCTAGGGGTCCTAGGACCCCTAGGGACATATTCGAATGGGTAATATAGGTCAAATGGGGTCATAGGGTAACCTATGACCCTCTTTGACCCATTAAACGATGACATATGTCTCTAGGGGTCCTAGGACCCCTAGGGACATATTCGAATCGTTCGTATGGGTCAAGGGGGTCATAGGTACCCCCTTTGACCCATAGGAACGATTCAAATATGTCCCTAGGGGTCCTAGGACCCCTAGGGACATATTTGAATCGTTCCTATGGGTCAAAGGGGGTCGTAGGGTGACCTATGACCCCCTTTGACTCATTAAACGATGACATGTCCCTAGGGGTCCTAGTACCCCTAGGGACATATTCGAATCGTTCATATGAGTCAAATGGGATCGTAGGGTGATCTATGACCCCCTTTGACCCATTAAACGACGACATATGTCCTTAGGGGTCCTAGGACCCCTAGGAACATATTCGAATGGGTAATATGGGTCAAATGGGGTCATAGGGTAACCTATGACCCTCTTTGACCCATTAAATGATTACATATGTCTCTAGGGGTCCTAGGACCCCTAGGAACATATTCGAATTGTTCATATGGGTCAAAGGCGGTCATAGGGTGACCTATGATCCTCTTGACCCATTAAACGATGATATATGTCTCTAGGGTTCCTAGGACCCCTAGGGACATATTCAAATGGGTAATATGGGTCAAAGGGGGTCATAGGGTGACCTATGACCCTATTTGACCCATTAAACGATGACATATGTCCCTAGGGGTCCTAGGACCCCTAGGGACATATTCGAATGGGTAATATGGGTCAAAGGGGGTCATAGGGTGACCTATGACCCTCTTTGAACCATTAAACGAAGACATATGTCCCTAGGGGTCCTAGGACCCTAAGGTCATATTTGAATGGTTCATATGGGTCAAAGGGGGTCATAGGGTGACCTATGACCCCTTTTGACCCATTAAACGACGATATATGTCCCTAGGGGTCCTCGGACCCATAGGGACATATTCGAATCGTTCATATGAGTCAAAGGGGGTCATAGGTGACCCCCTTTGACCCATTAAACGACGACATATGTCCCTAGGGACATATTCGAATGGTTCATATGGGTCAAATGGAGTCATAGGGTAACCTATGACCCTATTTGACCCATTAAACGACGACATATGTCCCTAGGGGTCTTAGGACCCCTAGGGACATATTCGAATCGTTCATATGAGTCAATGGGGGTCATAGGTGACCCCCTTTGACCCATTAAATGACGACATATGTCCCTAGGGGTCCTAGGACCCCTAGGGACATATTCGAATGGGTAATATGGGTCAAATGGGGTCATAGGGTAACCTATGACCCTCTTTGACCCATTAAACGATGACATATGTCTCTAGCGGTCCTAGGACCCCTAGGGACATATTCGAATCGTTCATATGGGTCAAAGGGGATCATAGGGTAACCTATGACCCCCTTTGACTTATTAAACGATGACATATGTCCCTAGGGGTCCTAGGACCCATAAGGACATATTTGAATCGTTCATATGGGTCAAAGGGGGTCGTAGGGTGACCTATGACCCCCTTTGACTCATTAAACGATGACATATGTCCCTAGGGGTCCTAGGATCCCTAGGGACATATTTGAATCGTTCATATGAGTCAAATGGGGTCGTAGGGTGACCTATGACCCCCTTTGACCCATTAAACGACGACATATGTCCCTAGGGGTCCTAGGACCCCTAGGGACATATTCGAATGGGTCATATGGGTCAAATGGGGTCATAGGGTAACCTATGACCCTCTTTGACCCATTAAATGACGACATATGTCTCTAGGGGTCCTAGGACCCCTTGGAACATATTCGAATCGTTCATATGGGTCACATGGGGTCATAGGGTGACCTATGAATCTCTTGATCCATTAAACGATGATATATGTCTCTAGGGGTCCTCGGACCCCTAGGGACATATTCAAATGGGTAATATGGGTCAAAGGGGGTCATAGGGTGACCTATGACCCTCTTTGATCCATTAAACGAAGACATATGTCCCTAGGGGGCCTAGGACCCTAGGGACATATTCGAATGGTTCATATGGGTCAAAGGGGGTCATAGGGTGACCTATGACCCCCTTTGACCCATTAAACGACGACATATGTCCCTAGGGGTCCTAGGACCCCTAGGAACATATTCCAATCGTTCATATGAGCCAAAGGGGGTCATAGGTGACCCCTTTTCACCCATTAAACGACGACATATGTCCCTAGGGGTCCTAGGACCCCTAGGGACATATTCGAATGGGTAATATACGTCAAATGGGGTCATAGGGTAACCTATGACCCTCTTTGACCCATTAAATGACGACATATGTCTCTAGTGGTCCTAGGACCCCTAAGGACATATTCGAATCGTTCATATGGGTCAAAGGGGGTCATAGGTACCCCCTTTGACCCATATGAATGATTCGAATATGTCCCTAGGGGTCCTAGGACCCCTAGGGACATATTCGAATCGTTCATATGGGTCAAAGGGGGTCGTAGGGTGACCTATGACCCCCTTTGACTCATTAAACGATGACAGATGTCCCTAGGGGTCCTAGTACCCCGAATCGTTCATATGAGTCAAATGGGGTCGTAGGGTGATCTATGACCCCCTTTGACCCATTAAATGATGACATATGTCCCTAGGGGTCCTAGGACCCCTACGGCCATATTCGAATGGGTAATATGGGTCAAATGGGGTCATAGGGTAACCTATGACCCTCTTTCAGCCTTCAAATGATGACATATGTCTCTAGGGGTCCTAGGACCCCTAGGGACATATTCGAATCATTCATATGGGTCAAAGGGGGTCATAGGGTGACCTATGACCCTCTTGACCCATTAAATGACGATATATGTCTCGAGGGGTCCTAGGACCCCTAGGGACATATTCAAACGGGTAATATGGGTCAAAGGGGGTCATAGGGTGACCTATGACCCTCTTTGACTCATTAAACGACGACATATGTCCCTAGGGGTCCTAAGACCCCTAGGGACATATTCGAATGGGTAATATGGGTCAAAGGGGGTCATAGGGTGACCTATGACCTTCTTTGACCCATTAAACAAAGACATATGTCACTAGGGGTCCTATGACCCTAGGGACATATTCGAATGGTTCATATGGGTCAAAGGGGGTCATAGGGTGACCTATGACCCCCTTTGACCCATTAAATGACGACATATGTCCCTTGGGGTCCTAGGACCCATAGGAACATATTCGAATCGTTCATATGAGTCAAAGGGGGTCATAGGTGACCCCTTTTGACCTATTAAATGATGACATATGTCCCTAGGGGTCCTAGGACCCCTAGGGACATATTCGAATGGTTCATATGGGTCAAATGGAGTCGTAGGGTGACCTATGACCCCCTTTGACCCATTAAATGATGACATATGTCCCTAGGGGTCCTAGGACCCCTAGGGACATATTCGAATGGGTAATATGGGTCAAATGGGGTCATAGGGTAACCTATGACCCTCTTTGACCCATTAAATGACGACATATGTCTCTAGGGGTCCTAGGACCCCTAAGGACATATTCGAATCGTTCATATGGGTCAAAGGGGGTCATAGGGTGACCTATGACCCTCTTGACCCATTAAACGACGATATATGTCTCTAGGGGTCCTCGGACCCCTAGGGACATATTTGAATGGGTAATATGGGTCAAAGGGGGTCATAGGGTGACCTATGACCCTCTTTAACCCATTAAACAATGACATATGTCCCTAGGGGTCTTCGAACCCCAAGGGACATATTCGAATGGGTAATATGGGTGAAAGGGGGTCATAGGGTGACCTATGACCCTCTTTGACCCATTAAACGATGACATATGTCCCTAGGGGTCTTAGGAACCTAGGGACATATTCGAATCGTTCATATGGGTCAAAGGGGGTCATAGGTCATAGGGTGACCTATGACCCCCTTTGACTCATTAAACGATGACATATGTCCCTAGGGGTCCTAGGACCCCTAGGGACATATGTGAATCGTTCGTATGAGTCAAAGGGGGTCGTAGGGTGACCTATGACCCCCTTTGACCCATTAAATGACGACATATGTCCCTAGGGGTCCTAGGACCCCTAGGGACATATTCGAATGGATAATATGGGTCAAATGGGGTCATAGGGTAACCTATGACCCTCTTTGACCCATTAAATGATGATATATGTCTCTAGGGGTCCTAGGACCCCTAGGGACATATTCGAATCGTTCATATGGGTCAAAGGGGGTCATAGGGTGACCTATGACCCTCTTGACCCATTAAACGATGATATATGTCTCTAGGGGTCCTAGGACCCCTAGGGACATATTCGAATGGGTAATATGGGTCAAAGGGGGTCATAGGGTGATTGACCCATTAAACGACGACATATGTCCCTGGGGGTCCTAGGACCCCCAGGGACATATTCGAATGGGTAATATTTGTCAAAGGGGGTCAAAGGGTGACCTATGACCCTCTTTGACCCATTAAATGAAGACATATGTCCGTAGGGGTCCTAGGACCCAAGAGAAATATTCGAATGGGTAATATGGGTCAAAGGGGGTCATAGGGTGACCTATGACCCCCTTTGACCCATTAAATGATGACATATGTCCCTAGGGGTCCTAGGACCCTAGGGACATATTCGAATCGTTCATATGAGTCAAAGGGGATCATAGGGTGATCTATGACCCCCTTTGACCCATTAAACGACGACATATGTCCCTAGGGGTCCTAGGACCCCTAGGGACATATTCGAATGGGTAATATGGGTCAAATGGGGTCATAGGGAAACCTATGACCCTCTTTGACCCATTAAATGATGACATATGGCTCTAGGGGTCCTCAGACCCCTAAGAACATATTCGAATGGGTAATATGGGTCAAAGGGGGTCATATGGTGATCTATGACCCTCTCTGACCCATTAAACGACGAGATATGTCGCTAGGGGTCCTAGGACCCTAGGGACATATTCGAATGGGTAATATGGGTCAAAGGG
Source organism: Cupressus sempervirens (assembly GCA_028749045.1). Classification (NCBI taxonomy): domain Eukaryota; kingdom Viridiplantae; phylum Streptophyta; class Pinopsida; order Cupressales; family Cupressaceae; genus Cupressus; species Cupressus sempervirens. The sequence goes on from CM053786.1 coordinate 815,742,241, forward strand.
GGTCATAGGGTGACCTATGACCCCCTTTGATCCATTAAACGACGACGTCTGTCCCTAGGGGTCCTAGGACCCCTAGGGACATAGTCGAGTCGTTCATATGGGTCAAAGGGGGTCATAGGGTGACCTATGACCCCCTTTGACCCATTAAAATACGACCCTCTTTGTATTATATATTATTATATTAATATGTATAATAATATAATATATATAACAACGTAATATTTTTATTAAATATAATATATATTATAAATATTATTATATTAATATATATGTTATTAATATATCTATATAATAACGTAATATTTTAGTATATATAATGTAATATTTTAGGATATACTATTTATACTATTTTAGGATAATAATTATAATATAAATAAACACTAAATGTTAATATTATTATATGTATAGTAGTAATAATAATAATACTATTATAGCTATAATAATAATATATATTAATACTATATATTGTAGCTTAATATAAATAAACACTATATATTTACACTATTATATCTATATTAATAATATTAATACTATTATAGGTATAATAATAATATTGATACTATAGGTATATTAATACTATTTTATATTAATATTATTGATATTTTATACTAATACTAATATACTATTAACTTAGTTATAAATTAAAGTCTTTTGTCTCCAAATATTTTCATAATATTAATATTATTGTGGCAAAGGAGGGAAACCTTAGCAAGTTTTCCTCCCAAAAGTCTGCTTCCTATATCGGATATCCGATCCATTATCGGATATCCAATTATACTGGCATCAATTTCAAATATTTGACTATCCCTACAGACCCGACAACATTACTTTTTAACCTCTTTTTTCACGAGATTTGTAAAAAGTCATGTTTTGGGGCCCAACCAATCGAAAAGAATTCAAAAATATAACCTTAGGTGTTCGAATTTGTCATCTGAATGGGGAGCAGCAGTCGTCGAAAGAATAAACGTAAAAGGAAGATATCCAATGAAGACATTGCAGCATATAGGGAAAAGGACAAAATGAAACACCGAAAAAAAAGACAAGGTATGCTAAATATCAATCAAGTTGATGATGAATTAATAGAAGGTGAAATCATAGAGTCAGATAATGAAAATGTACAGTTAGGGAATGAAAATGTACCTATTGAAAATGATAATGCTGAAATTGAAAATGTAGAGATTGAAAATTTTGAAGAAGAAATGCCACCAAGTCATAATCCAAATTGAATAATTGACCATGTTGAAGATGACAATGCACAGGAACTTAATGCACAAGAACCTTACATATCTCCTAATTATAATCGACATGAAGGTTCTAAAACACCAAAATGGATAATTGAAATTGATGAAACGATTATGACTAGTTTGGAAGGAAAAAAATTAGAAAGAACCATTTGGTTATGGGCTTCAAGACTATATCAGATGTTTTTCGGCAACAAGACAGTGGTAGAGCAATGTTAGCTTTTCATGCACTTATTAAAGATGCAAAAGATGAGACCTATGCTTTCCAAATTGAAAATTTGTGTCAATAAAAAGTTGGAAAGAAATGCCATTATTGTGAAGAATCTTTTCAGTGCTCTCAATAGCGTTGGGAAAAATAGCAGAGAGAAGGATAATAGAGCTGCTCGAAGGGTTATTACAACCTCTTTGGTAAGTCATCATTTGAGAAAGAGTAGATATATGAGACAAACTTGTATTGATTTGAATCTAAATCGTACTACTTTGAGAAGAGCACTTAGTCGATGAGAGAAAATTGATGATCCTCTTCAAAATGAAACATGGGCATTTGGTGGGAGACTTCCACGTTTTGATAAGAAGCTATCCGATGATGTGAAGGAAGAAATTATACAATTTTGGCACTCTAACTCACGAGTATCACCCAATGCTAAAGATGTCTTAAAGTTGAGAATTGGCATCAGAGACCGCACGCCACATCCTGAACACTATTTGGAGGTAAGTCAAACTATGTTGTTCAAACAATTTAGAGAGAGTCATCCAAGTGTTCATATATCACAAAGGGCTTTTGAATCTTTGAAGCCATTTTATTGTGTGCCACTCAAAATTCAAAATACATGTTGTTGCAAATATCATGTTGAGTTTTCTATGCACCATGAACTATTATGCTCCATCCGTTCTACTTTGCATAGTAAAGATATGTTGGAGGATTGTGGGGCTAGTGGGCTTCCAAAATCATCAAGAGACTTGTTAGATCAACTCTTATGTCGTAGAGTTGATGGTTGTTCCTTTTATAAAAATTCTTGCTTAAATGAGAAGTGTTTAGAATGTGGTGGCCTATCCAAGTTTGACACATGTTTCCATGAGGGGTGTGAACAAGATCTTGGAAAGACAATAGTGAAAAAAAGGGTCTATGAAATGGTGAAATACACATTGAAGAGTGGGAGTGAGAGCTCTAGATGTGAATTGGTTGGAAAAGATATCAATGTGGCTAATTTTATTTCAGATTTCAATTCAAATCTTTTTTACAAGTATGTAAGACATAGTCACAGGTCTCAGTGGTTGGATCAACAATTTAGAACGTGTAAGGAGACTTTTCCCATTGGCACTATTATATCAGTTGTTGATTTTGCTGAGAACTACACATTGCAACCTCAAAATGAGACACGATCTCAGTATTACAACTCTATTCAGATTGCAATTTTTGTTCACATAACATATAGACATGCCCCTGATAGTGCGGAAGATAATTGAAATATTATTAGAGAGTATCATTTTTATATGAGTGATGATAGATCTCACTCTCACGAGTTTGTGCAACATTGTTTCGAGAAATTTTTTTATTTCTTACACGAGCATGCAATTGCTATGGATAGACATATCATTTGTTCAGATAACTGTACAGGTCAATTCAAGAATGCTCGCATGTTTTATTGGTTGTGTAGGATGCACATAGAGAGAGGGGTGCCTCATATTTGGAGTTTTTTTGAGTCCGGCCATGGAAAAGGGGAACATGATGGAGCAGGGGCATGTGTGAAGAGAGCTCTAGTTAAGGAGCAACTGAAGATTTCAACAACAGAGCTTCTTGATGCTCGTAGAATTGTTGATTGGTTTAGTTTAGCATTATCACAGGGGGGAACTCTTAATTCAGTGGTACGCAGGTTCTTTTGGTTGGTTGAGAAAGGGTCCATAGGTGATAGATTAGATTGTGCTACAGTGACAAATTCATCAAAAATGCATTCATTTCGGAGCTCTAATTCTAGTACATGGACCATTTGGACATGACAACTAGCTTGTTTTTGTCGTACTTATTTTCAGTGTGATTGGGATCACTGTGAGTCAAGAGAGTGGGTGGACACATGGGCTCCACATTATCTTACTCCATTGTCTATCATACCCTCTATCAAAAATGATGACATGGAAAGTTCACTTGAGCATAATCATCTATCAGATCTACTTCAGCCAGGACATGCCTTTGCATTGGTTGCACCATAGGGGAATGATGAGAAATCCGATTATTGGTTAGCACGTTGTGTAAGAGGAAAACAAAAACTTGCACAACCAATCACAGATGATGATGGATTCACGTATCCTACTGGTTCAGTGGTTGTTGCTGGAACATGGCTGTGGACATACTTTGTGCTCGATCAGGTTAATAGTGTTCTAGTTGAAATAATGGTCACGATGGTGATTGTGTGATTTTGATGGCCAATACATTTTTATTCATGTAAATTTAGTTGAAAGATGATATGTGGTTCATCTTTATTTGTCATGTTGGAGTGCCCTCGTACATAAGATCATTTAAGTGGTTCTTTATTAAATTGTTTACGATTATTTTTCTTTCTCTTTTTCTTGTTGTAAATCAGCGCTTTCATGATTTACTTTTGGTTTTAAATGTGATTGTTAAATTATAAATATTATAGCAACAAATGTAAAGTTATTGAAGCATCAAGGAAGACCAAAAGTAAAAGAACTTTTTACTATTGCTAATGCTGATCATGAAGCCTTGTTGGAGACCCTAAAACAGAGAGAGGACCCTATTGGAATACTTGACTAGGTATATATACTTCTTATGTTATTTTCTTCATAATGATTTAATGAATTGATGATTATCTTGTTTAATACAATAAGTTACTAATTTTTGTATGATAATGGAATGTAGGTACATCATGAAGAGTTGGAGGGGGGTGGTATTGGGGAGAATTTCTAAAATTTATGATGTATTATGATGTAAAATGTGTAGTTTTTTGTATATGGTTTTTGTATTTTGGTAGGTTCTTTGTAAGGAATTATAAGAGGAAGATATTGAACAAGTTCTTCCAAATCATATTTGCATGTGATACAAGGCTATAACGACAATTTTAAGAGCATTTATAACTATATGAAAGATAATTGCATGCGGATATCTTATTACAAATTTGGTTTTTTCCTTATTTGACATAAAGCTGACATTATGATTATTAAAACTATTTTTATCAAACTAATCAAATAAGAAAAATCCATAAAGTACGGATGAACAATTAGAATACTTGATTTCTTCCATTTTACAACCAATCATAGCATTTGAAAGCATAAAGAGTCATAATATTGTATAATGTTTTGAAAGACTTTCATATTGAAAAGTTGTATGAAGCACATTTGGGATAAGCCATAAAATCCATGAAAGAAGATAGCATGTAGGATAAGAAATTAAAGCCAATAAGCAAGATAGCACATGCATACTGACATGATATGAAGTTGGATATGAAGGCTATGAGTAGATGAGTCATTAGAGGTATCAACAATCCCATCATAAATGAGATCTTGGATTTTATGTTTCAACACTATGGAATCTTTAGTTTTATGAAATTTTCTTCCATGGAGATTAATTTAAGAATGCCCCGTGTGTATGTAAAGGTCTTAAGGGAGATTAATTTAAGAATGCAATATTCTCCTCTAACCTTTTCTCAAGTTTAGAATTGATTTCTATCATGTTCTTAGAGAGATGAAGGTAAGAAAGATTATTTGTCTCTTCTAGCTCTTTGTATTGAACATATAGAAAGAGAGATGACAAGTGAACAAATTTAAGTGTAGTCAATAGATCAAGGAAACCATTTAGTGAAAGAAATTCTTAGTATGCATATCATAGACCATGAAGTTAGAAAATACCAATAGCTCTAAGACCAAAGAGCCATTTTAAGTATGTTCAAGCACTAGAGACATAGAAAATCAAAGTCAATTTATGAAACTCCCCTTAGCAAAAAATGCAAACAAATATTTGCATTTGACATTTTGACTTGGTTGAAAAAGTTTGACAATAATTGATAATATTGCAAGCTTGATGTTCAAAAGAAAATTTTTTTCCAAGAAAGATAGTGACACATGGAGTAGTCTTCAAACAATCATCCATCATTTGCGGCCACCCCGTACCGAGGAGTCTCCAAGGTGCTCTAAGTGCATTTTGAGGTTGATCTTTCAAGGGTCATAACTCAGAGCTCGTGATGGCTATCGATGAACTGTCAAATGCTACAGGACAGTGATCCTAAGGCCTAAAATAACCTATCTCATTTTTGAGAGATCACATTCTGTTTGGATTCAGCACAGCGATCTCGCTCGATGCCAAAACACGCAGTGTGCCTCAGTTCATAGGTGCACCACAACGTAACTTTCAAACCGCTGATCTTGGCATCAAATCATCAGTGCCATTAGCTCCGGATGGGCAGGTGAACCCTAGTCACACCCTTTTTCTGGCCACAAAGACCATCCATCATTTGCGGCCACCCCGTACCGAGGAGTCTCCAAGGTGCTCTAAGTGCATTTTGAGGTCGATCTTTTGAGGGTCATAACTCAAAGCTCGTGAGGGCTATCGATGAACTATCAAATGCTACAGGACGGTGATCTTGAGGCCTAAAATAACTTATCTCATTTTTCAGAGATCACATTCCATTTGGATTCAGCACAGCGATCTCGCTCGATGCCAAAAATCGCAGTGTGCCTCAGTTCATAGGTGCACCACAGCGTAGCTTTGAAACCGTTTATCTTGGCATCGAATCGTCAGTGCCATTAGCTCCGGATGGGCGGGTGAACCCTAGTCACACCCTTGTTCTAGCCACAAAGACCATCCATCATTTGCGGCCACCCCGTACCGAGGAGTCTCCAAGGTGCTCTAAGTGCATTTTGAGGTCGATCTTTCGAGGGTCATAACTCAGAGCTCGTGAGGGCTATCGATGAACTATCAAATGCTACAGGACGGTGATCCTGAGGCCTAAAATAACCTATCTCATTTTTGAGAGATCACATTCCGTTTGGATTTAGCACAGTGATCTCGCTCGATGCCAAAACTCGTAGTGTGCCTCAGTTCATAGGTGCACCACAGCGTAACTTTGAAACTGCTGATCTTGGCATCGAATCGTCAGTGCCATTAGCTCTGGATGGGCGGTTAAACCCTAGTCACACCCTTTTTCTGGCCACGAAGACCATCCATCATTTGCGGCCACCCCGTACCGAGGAGTCTCCAAGGTGCTCTAAGTGCATTTTGAGTTCGATCTTTCAAGGGTGATAACTCAAAGCTCGTGATGGCTATCGATGAACTGTCAAATGCTATAGGACGGTGATCTTGAGGCCTAAAATAACCTATCTCATTTTTGAGAGATCACATTCCATTTGGATTTAGCACAGCGATCTCGCTCGATGCCAAAACTCGCAGTGTACCTCAGTTCATAGGTGCACCACAGCATAACTTTGAAACTGCTGATCTTGGCATCGAATCGTCAGTGCCATTAGCTCCAGATGGGCGAGTGAACTCTAGTCACACCCTTGTTCTGGCCACGAAGACCATCCATCATTTGTGGCCACCCCGTACCGAGGAGTCTCCAAGGTGCTCTAAGTGCATTTTGAGGTCGATCTTTCGAGGGTCATAACTCAGAGCTCGTGAGGGCTATTGATGAACTATCAAATGCTATAGGATGGTGATCCTAAGGCCTAAAATAACCTATCTCATTTTTGAGAGATCACATTCCGTTTGGATTCAGCACAGCGATCTCGCTCGATGCCAAAACTCGCAGTGTGCCTCAGTTCATAGGTGCACCACAGCGTAACTTTGAAACCGCTGATCTTGGCATCGAATCGTCAGTGCCATTAGCTCCGGATGGGTGGTTCAACCCTAGTCACACCCTTGTTCTGGCCATGAAGACCATCCATCATTTGCGGCCACCCCGTACCGAGGAGTCTTCAAGGTGCTCTAAGTGCATTTTGAGGTCGATCCTTTGAGGGTCATAACTCAGAGCTCGTGAGGGCTATTGACGAACTGTCAAATGCTACAGGACAGTGATCTGGAGCCCTAAAATAACCTATCTCATTTTTGAGAGATCACATTCCGTTTGGATTCAGCACAACGATCTCGCTCGATGCCAAAACTCGCAGTGTGCCTCAGTTCATAGGTGCACCACAGCGTAACTTTGAAACCGCTGATCTTGGCATCGAATCGCCAGTCCCATTAGCTCCAAATGAGCGGGTGAACCCTAGTCACACCTTTGTTCTGGCCACGAAGACCATCCATCATTTGCGGCCACCCCGTACCGAGGAGTCTTCAAGGTACTCTAAGTGCATTTTGAGGTCGATCCTTCGAGGGTCATAACTCAGAGCTCGTGAGGGCTATCGATGAACCGTTAGAGGAGAAAAGTTTGTAAGGATGGAGTGGCTTAGTGTTTTTGCTAAAATAAGTTAGTGGGAAGGCTTTATTAGAGGGTCTTGGCCAAACTAGTGGGGTGTTTGCCAAAATTTCTTGTTTTATTTCTACTTGGTTTTGTTTTCTTGTTTTGTGCTTGAGTATTGTTATGGGATTGGGACTTACACTCACCCTTGTGGGAAGGGAAGAGAAGTCCAAGGTGAAGGGCTTAAGTTGGTTTCGAAAAATGTATTGAGAACCTTGGAGTATGGGCTCCATTGTATGCCATAACATTTCATATCTTGCTGGGGGTGATAAGGAAAGTATGGTGTAGAAAGGAAGTTTGAGGAGTTACAGATGATGGTAGTGGGTTTGGAGGAGGAAATGTGGAGGCCCTGAGAGGGCATTAAATGGTTCATTTATGATAGCCCCGAGAGGGCATGAAATTTGGTGAATTATGATAGCCCCGAGAGGGCATGAAAATTGTTTATTGCAAATATGGTTTGGTATGGCAAGTCTCCATTTTAGAACACACCTTCACCCTATGTTTATGGTTCCATCTGTGAAGCCATTGTGAAATAGTATTGGGGGGAAATTGTTCAAGTTTGAAATGTAATGTTTATGCATTGAAAGATTGTATGTGTATCCCAGTTTGAGCCTTGTTCCCTAGCGTGGGGGTGGTCTCTTTGAGGCCTATGGTTGGGTGGAAAGCACCCATGGTCCTTGTTATTTTGTTGTGTTGCATATGCAGATTTGTGTCCAAGGGAGCAATGGAAATGGCTTGGAATGATCATCTTGTAGATTGATTTTGGATGAGAAAACTTGACATTGTGCCCTCATTTGTGAAGGAGGATTCACCAGCTTGTTCATGTTCTCAACGATCATGTTGGACAATGTTCATGCTACTCATTGTCCATATCTTTCAATGTCCATGTTCCTTATGATTTTGAAAAGTCCCTTATGTTGCCCCATTGTGATGGAAGGAGATTGTATCATTGTTACCTAATGTATGTGTAGAAGAAAATATTGATAAGGTTGTATATGCATGTTTCATTTGGAGTTTATATTGTTATGAAAGCATTGGTACGAGTCATAGATTTGCTTTGACATCATTGTTATCATTTGAAAATGTGAAAGAAAGTTTTCTCCTTGTGGTATTGTAAATGACTAGTTGATAATAACAATCCATAGATGTTATGTGATACCATTGATTGTATAAATTTAAAACTTAGTAGATTTCTTACAATCTTGTTGTGCACTCAATAATTTGGTGAGGAAGCAATGTTGATAGATAATGAGGATATAGTAATATACTAATTTTCACATTAATATATATTGTAATGATTAATGAATGTGTGTACATTGGTAATGAGGATAATAAGTAATTATGATCCCCTTCCCTTACATGCTAGAATCACGACCTAGTCCATATGATACAACTGACAGACCCTAATAGAATATTAGTATTAGAGGCTTGTTAGGATATGAATTACCTCACTAATTTATGAGTGTTTTATCTTGAACTTACTCATTTGACTCGTGACGCTAACTTGAACTAGACTGTCATCCAATCTATTTGAAAACCACCTGTGACTAAAATGTTAACACCTTCACACTATTCACATGAGTCTTGAACTCCTATTCAATGATAACCTTGTTTTACAATATGTAATTTATTATGTGACTTCATAAGCTTAAAAAAAAAATAAAAAAATTTGTTGTGTTTTTACTAGTAAAATTTAGGGCATGACACATGATCCACGATAAATTGAACAATACTAGATACTAAATTAATATGTATATCATTGTGCACGTAAATGATAAAAATATATATCAAAATACATGTATCCATAGACAAAATTTTACACAAATATATATCAAAGATCATGTGTCCATAGATAAAGTACTCAAATATATATATATATATCAAAATACATAGATCCATATACAAAATGTGGCTGATCCTGCCATCAGAATGTGTATAATATCAATGTTTCTATATACAATGTGGCATATGCCATCTCAAAATGTCTCATGATGCATCCTATGAAAACTATACTATCCTAGGGTGCTGGTGGATGATCAAAATGCAGCCTCTTCGCTGCACTAGGTGGATCGGATGCCTCCTACATAAACAAAAAAGGAAAATCCAAAGTTAGACTACTAAATTTATATGATTCTACGTATCTAACATTGAATTACTCAAATGCATAATGATCTTTTCCGTATTGGAGATTAATACTATCAAAATTTCATAATAAATACCTCTCTCGTCGACCTCTTGCGCCGCTCAGGAGTCCTCTCGTATGCCCTCGACAATGCTGGTACCTCTGTGATTGTGGGTTGTATATGTTCAAATACCTTTGTCAGATGAATCTACAATTTAAACTATAACATTATAATTCATAGCATGCTAAATTTATAACATATTTAATCATGAATTCAAACTACAACTTACTATTGTAGGCTCCTCCTTAGGAGTCAGTGGCCGCGTCATCAAATCTACATAACTGTCCCGTCGAACCTCATGTGCACTAGGAGTCTCCTATGAGATACAAAATAGTAGTTGTTAATATCACAGAAATTAGTTTTGAATTCATTTATGAAGATCAGTGATGCAAGAGCATCACATGCTCATCAGGGGAACATTGAAGATCCAAGGCATTACAGAGGTCATGGAACATCTCTTCAAGTCAATTGGGCAATCCTTGCACCAATTATGGCTCATGGAAGCATACAAAGTTATAATGTTGGACTCATATGTGGAAGAAAGTTGTAATTGGGCATGAGATAGGATTTTAGGATTTTAGGATTTCTGCATCAATTAAAAAAATAAAAAATAAATGATACTTATACATACAATGGGGCTCTCTGTGCGAATGAAAATCCCTGATGATTTAGGACGTCGAATCTGTATAGGCTCATCGCCAGTAGCCACACCCTATATACAATAAATAATGTAATTAAATGAGATTACCACAAACATTTTACAAGAATGCATCAATATTTAATCAATTAGAAATTATCTAATTACCTTTCCTTTGTCAATGCATGCTGGCTCACCCCCCGCACTTTGTCCCCCCGAGGCAGGTGGTATCTGCAAGATAAAAGAAAGATTAGAAACCATATATGCTACAATATCAAATAGAAAAAAGAAATGCGAACACAACATAATGTACCGTAGATGTCTCAAGGCCAAATGAAATGGCTGAGAGTGTAGCATCATCTATCTGTCTGAGCTCCTCCTCGGTCATCAACTAAACATGAATGAAGATCACATACATGTAAAAGTCAGTATGGCTTAAAAATTAAAATTACTCTATTATAAAAATTAACTTTAAATCACATATGTCATAACAAAAAAATGTATACACGTATCGACACCGAAGGAGTCCATGCCTGTACATTTCCCTCCTCTCTCGCATCAGGGTCTGTAGCCTTTGCACGTGCGTCTGGTGTATCCTCGTCTAATACAAAATGATACTCAGGAAGATCACCTATGGGACCCAGGCAAATATTCTTGCATGTAATGCAAGTGTGAGGCACACAAACATGTGATGAGCTAGCCGATGATGAACTGGCACCAACATCATCAACACGAGGAGGCAAGACTGACCTAGCCTGAGATATCATTAGGCTACTTAGCTTATGAATGGCTCTGATGGTCTGAGAGCTAGCCTCTGTCATAATATATGGATGCTGCACTCAAGGAGGGGGGCAGATATCAGGGGGGGGGGACAAAAGTGCCAAGTTTCTTCCGCTGGGAAGAGGGTCTATCCTGAGGAGCTCCTAGTCCTAAGCCCATGTTGGGCTTCATGCTCCAATAGTTCACTTTAAGTTTCAACTCAAATTCTACATATAATTTTTTAAGGAAATAAAATGGTATGTCTAAATTTCCATGTGGAGGGATATCAAAGACCATCCACCAACGGTCCCAAAAATTTGCACGTATGGCATCATTTGTGCACCATTTAATCGATAGTTTGGTTATTTTTGGGTCAACTGGTATACCCATTTTTGGGTTAGCAAAAAGGCTTGCCAAATTGTCTTTGGTTATGTTGAGGGCCACGACCTCATCATAATCCAAACCATCATCAAACATCTGGTGCATTTCATCATGCCAATGAAGAGCGGCATTTTGTTGGTTTGTAAGAGTTTCAATGTTATCCACTATGGTGTTTAACGTGGATAACATAGGAGCCAGTGCAGGTACATTATTGTATGTTCTATGCAAACCTCTCAACTCAGTGAGATTTTCATTTATCAAATCCTCGATTCGAGGAGGGTTTTGAGGAGGTAGAGGATCATTTGGTGGACGGTTTTGTGGGGATACTGGATCGTTTGGTGGTGGGTTGCGAGGAATATTATTCCCTACCTCAGTGTCATCATTTTGATCAGCCATTCCTATTGAATTGCAAAACGTAATATATATTTAAAAAAAATCTAAATTTTAACCATTTTTGTCAAAAAAACCCTAGATTCAACTAAAACAAACAAAATCTTGTTAAAATCTATTAAATTTAGGTTAAAAATGAGTCAAGGGGGGGGGGGGGGGGGGGACATACCTGATATCTGATATCTGATTTGCTATCTGATATCCAATTTATTATCTGATATCTGATCTGACTGGCCCAAATTCGCATGAAAATAAGGGCCGCAGGTCTGTGATTTTGTATTTAATCCATGCACAGGTATCAGATATCCGATATTATATCGGATATCCAATATTATAATATATATAATATAACATATATATTACATTTTATATATTTTTATATTATATTTTATATTTATTATATTAATTTACTATATATTATAATATAAAATATTATTATTATACTATATTATTATAATTTATAATATATTATACTTTTTTATTATATATTATATTACATTACTATATATTATAATATGTGAAATATTATATTATATTATTATAAGATAATATGTTATTATAATATTATTATTATAGTATAATATTATACGATTATAATATAATAATATTATTATTATTATATTATAGTATAATATTATACGATTATAATATAATAATATTATTATTATTATATTATAGTATAATATTATACGATTATAATATAATAATATTATTATTATTATATTATAGTATAATAATTATTATAATAATAATATTATTATATTATAGTATAATAATAATTATAATAATATTATTATATTATAGTATAATAATTATAATAATAATAATATTAAATAATATTATTATTATTATAATATAATAGTATGATATATTATTTAATATTATTATTATTATTTTATATCAATAATAATAATATTAAATAATATATCATACTATTATATAATTTTAATTATTAGTCGAATATTGGATTTAAAATCGGATATCCGATATCAAATCAGATATCCGATATGATATCGAATATTCGATATGATATCGGATATCTGATAAGGCTCGGCTTAACCTTCCAGGTTTGGTTCCTGGATAGGTAAAAAAAAGTCAGAGCGGATTTTGAAGCACTTTTAGGCATCTTCAAACTCTCTTTTTTTCACATCGCCACTTTTTGGCACACCATGATCCTGCACATACCCTCACCACAATCTAACAATCTCCCACTTGGGGACTGATCAGGCTCCACACTAAATGACAATCTCCCACTTGGAGACTAATCCTATAGCTATGCTGCTACTCCATGAGGCTCCCACTAGATCAAACCAGCCTAGACTCTATTGTTCTTTTATTCATGTTCAGTCTAGAAGACCAACCAAAGCTAAAGAGGAGTTCAACTTCTCCCTTGTTACTACCTTTGTCAACATATATGCTAGATTGTCATTTTTATGTACCTTCTCTATCTTTAACTATCCATCCTCCAAAATTGACCAAATGAAATGGTACCACAACTGTATGTGTTTGGTCTTTGAATATAGAGCTAAATTCATTGCAAGATGAATGGCACTCTAACTATCTATGAACAAATAATTATCCTTCTGAGGATGTCCCAATTCTTCCAAGAAGAACTAAACCAATATCATCTCCTTGGCTACCTCTATAGTAGCAGCATACTCTACCTCTATAGTTGATAGAGAATTAATCTTCTATAACCTAGAAACCCATCTCACGGCTACCGCACCAATAGTAAAGACATAACCTGTAGTACTCCTCCTAGTATCAATATCCCCTACCTCACGGCTATGCCACCAATAGTAAAGACATAACTTGTAGTACTCATCCTAGTATCAATATCCCCTACCAAATTTGAGTCAACATATCCCTATAAATCAATAGTATAGCCCCCAAAGTGTAAACACTTATTGGATGTTCCTCTCAAATATCTGAGAATCTATTTGACTACATTCCAATGCTCAATTCCTAGATGACTCATATACCTGCTAACAACTCTCATTGCATGTGCAATATCTAACCTAGTACATACCATAGCATACATCAAACTTCCTATAGCTGAATCATAGGGTACCTTGGACATCTTATCCTCCTCTTCTTGTGTCTTGGGACACATCTCCTTAGTCAATTTCAAATGACCAGGTAAAGGTGTGCTGACAGCTTTAGAATTCTCCATTGAGAAATGTTGCAACACCTTCTCAACATAATCAACTTTAGATAGCATCAATGTTCTGTTCTTCCTATCTTTGCAAATCTTCATACCAAGGATTTTTTTTGCTGCCCCCAAATCCTTCATAGCAAATGCATGTGTTAACTAGAATTTTAGCCCCTTAATATGATCCATGTTAGACCCAGCTACAAGTATATCATCAACATATAAACATAAAATAATGTAGCTATCATCATCCAACCTCTTAAAGTAGACACAATGATCTAAATGACACCTACTGTAACCATGCTCATGCATAAAACTGTCAAATTTTAGATACCATTTCTGAGGTGCTTGTTTCAAGCCATATAAACTTTTCTTCAATTTGCATACTAAGTTCTCCTTACCTTTGACCTTAAATCCTCCTGGTTGAGCCATATATATCTCTTCATCCAAATCACCATGAAAGAATGTTGTTTTAACATCAAGTTGTTCTAAGTGCAAATCTTCAGTAGCCACAATACTTAAAATAATACGGATAGAAGTCATCTTAACAACAGGAGAAAATATCTCATCAAAATCAATGCCCTTTTTCTATTCAAATCCTTTTACAACTAACCTAGCTTTAAATTTTTTCTTACCTCCATCCTCTTCTTTTAACCTGTAAACCCACTTATTCTGTAAAGCTCTTTTACTTGTAGGCAACTTGCACAAATCCCATGTCTTATTATTCAGCAAAGAGTCCATTTCTTCTTTCATCGCAGACTCCCACTGAATCTTAGTATCCACCTACACAGCTTCATCATAACTTTCAGGTTCACTAGCATCAGTAAGTAAAATAGAATACAAAGAGGGAGAAAATCTTTGTGGAGGTCTAATTTTCCTTGTTGACTATCTAACATTCACCAGTGTGTGTGGTATTTGTTGTTGTAGTTGTCACACATCATGAGGAATGGCTGGAACATTAGCTTTTGGAGTATCATCCAACACTACATAATCATCTTCTTTCTTCTCATGTTGCTGCAACAGATCTTTGTACAACACTTTCTCATTGAATATGACATCCCTGCTTCTTACAATTTTATGATTTTAAACCTCAAAGCCGAAAACCAAACTCATTAATGCCATATCCAACAAATACACATTTCTTTGACTTAGCTTCTAGCTTAGTTCAATTTTCAAAATGTATGTGAGAAAATGCTTCACAGCCAAAGGTTTTGAGAAAATAATAACTCACCTTCTTACCAGTCCATGCTTCCTTTGGAATACCATAGCCTAAAGGAGTAGAGGGACCTCTATTAATCAAATATATAGCATTATTGATAGCCTCCACCCACGTGTGTAAGGGCAACCTAGCATGCAACCTCATTCTCCTTGCACGCTTCATTATAGTCTTGTTCATATGTCCATTTTCTTGTGGAGTCCTTGGAACAATTTTCTATCTACGAGTACCATTAGTGGAGAAATAATCTTCAAATTCATGACTACAATACTCACCACCATTATCAAATCTAAGACATTTTAATTTCTTACCAGTCTCATTTTCAACCAAGCATTTCCATTTCTTAAAAATTTGAAATACATCTGATTTCTATCTAAAGAAATAAACCCATACTTTTCTAGTTGCTTCATCAATAAATGTAACATAATAATGAGAGTTGCCAAGGGAAGATACTTGAGTCAGTCCCCATACATCAGTATGCACAAGCTCTAATTTCTCCTTTTTGTTTTCCTTCCCAGTCTTCACAAAACTCACTCTTTTTTGTTTTCCATACATGCAACTTTCATAGAAATCCATATTAATACATTTTAGACCTGGTAAAACTTTTATTGAATGAAGTACTTATTGGCCAAGTTTTTCACCACCCTTGTTTTGTTGTATTCAGCAATGAAAAACCCTAAGTGTGCACTCCAAGCAATTTGAAATTTGGTTAAAAAGAAAAACCTTAGGCAAAAAATTCAGCACATAACCTTGTGCTTTGCCTTGTTTGGACCTAGCCTTTGAAAACTTTAGAGAATATTATTTCAAATAAATTTTGGCAGGAAAATTTTTATCCTAAAGATTTATTTATGAAAGAGTGACCTTTTAATCTTTTGATAAAACCTATAAAGTTTGACTAAATTGCATTATTTTATTTTGAAAAAGTCCTATGTAACAGCAAACTTTGTGTGACCATTTATCTTGATCAGATCAACGGTCATCTCATTCCTTCAATTTAGAGTTGCAAGGTCTTTAAATAGTGCAGGGAAGTTCCTTTTCAACACATAGCTCCTAATGACATTTCAACTTCAGTGCCCTAAAAAAAGTTCGTGGCTGTCAGAGTTAGTCAGAACTTTTGCAGAAATGTCAGTGTTCCCCGTGCATGTTTTAAAATCCCTACGATATCATTGGCCCACTCTTTAATAAAGGTATTATTTTATAACCTGGGGTTCCTGATCATTGATCTTGCAAAGAATTGAAGGCCAGTGCATGCCCGCATTTTGAAGTTGCATGAGAGATAAATAATGTGGGCAAGCGGTTTTTTGACATATGGCAAGGTGGGGTCAAGAATTTCTAATTGTATACTACAAGGTGCCACACTGTAAAATGATCACTGACATGTACTTCCAGATGTGCCATTGCAGAGGTTTGTTTTCCAAATGGAAGTGAAGCCTTGTCAGCCATAGATCTTTCAAAGATTGAGGGTTAGTGCAATCCCGCATTATGAAGCTGCTAGTTAGATAAGAAATGTGGGTATGCACCTTTGTGACATGTGTCACAGTGGGGCCAATGTATGGGAGAATGCTCAGTCATGCCATGTGGTCTACCACTTGTTCTTAGCTGGAAACACTTATAATGGGGGCGTGAAAAGTTTTAGAAATTAATGCAATGGTCAAATGAGTCAGAGCACATGGATTGAAAGCAATCACTTCATTGGCCCAAGTAGATGATGTGAATATAAAATGCATAATTATTTAATGCCGTTGATCTTTCCCTGATCAGCGAGGGCCACTTGCCCACATTAAGAACTTGAGTGAAGTTTAAACAAAGTAGGAATGCACCATGTGGACACGTGTCCATGGTGATGTCTAAAATTTTAAGTCAGAAGCTCTATAGGGTATAATCACTACCACCATTGATCTTTTGAAGATCGACAACCAGCACAAGCCCACAATTTGAAGATGCTCATTAGATAAGAAAAGTGGGAATGCACCAGCTTGACACGTGGAAAAGATGACGTCAAGCACCTGCTCGCTCAGAAGAAGATATGGGACTCACTAGCATGGAATGTTGTCAGGAGATGCAAACTCGTATGAAGGTTTCCTATTGGTCAGTATAGCTGACTGGACTTTGTTTCAAATGTGAATTGATCTAATCATTGATCTTGTCTTGATCAATGAGTGGCACTTCCCTGCAATTCTAAAGTACACAAATTTTAAGTAATGCGAGGAAGTGTAAATGCAACGCATGGCATAGTATGACATCATGGGGCCACCTTGCTCAAAAGATAATAACAACTTGTCTTATGTGGTACTTGTCAGATGAGCTGGAGTATAAAGAAAGTGTCTCATTGGTTTGACTAGCTAACTATATGTTACAATCATAGAAGATTTGTGATCATCGTCGATCTGAATAAAATCTAGGGTTAGCGCAATATGGACTTGCTCAAATTGTAAGTAATGTAGGCAAGTGGGCACAGTGGGACCAAGACTTAAAGGGAATGCTGAGTCATGCCATACTTGAAAGGTCAGATGGAGTAAAGTGCACTCATTGGTGGAACATGACAGGTGTGCCAAGTTGAAAGCAGTGATGTCATGGGCGTTGAAAGTTTAAATGCCACAATAAAATCTGTTAGAGCATGTTGTAAAAGGATGATATTTGATTGGTTAAGTCAGCCAAGTGGGTCATCAAAGAAAAGGATTTTGGCCCACCGTCAACCTGGGAAAGATCAATGGATAGTGCATACCCTCAATAAGAAGTTGCAAGAATTTGAAGTAATGTGGGCATGCACCCTTTTGACATGTGGTTGGGGGCTTGAATTTTTAAAGGGCATTTTACTTTTTAAATAAAGTTGTCTGATCCTTGAAAGATCAATGGGTCAGATTCAAATTTGAAATATAACATGAAACTAATGGTTACAGGAATTAATATGACTCAAATTTTCCTTCGTGCGACCTCAATGCATTGGTATAATATGAAAAATTGTCATTATTGAAGCATACAATCACAGATTTTCTCAGAATGAAAAGGATTTCTAGATCAAGGGCATAGAATTTCTCAAGGGTTTTAGCAAATTTGCAAAGAAAATTACAGAGAAAGAAGGGCAAATTTACCGGGTAAGTAATCTGTAATGTGTAAAAATCAAGAATTTGCTGTTGTAAGAGTGTGAAATTTTAAAATGCCTCCACGAAAGGAATTTTCTAGGCAAATTGATTATTTAAAAAGGGTTGTGCATGATGATTTCCTAGAACAATTTCCCTTATTAGTAAATGAAACAACTAAAGGGAGGGAACTCATTCCTAGAACCCTAGGGTAGTTGTGGCTGAGGGTTTCTATGATAGGGAAAACTAGGTAAGAGACACCCAAGTCTCTATCGGGGGTTTGCAATTGTTCAAGAAATGGTTCTCATAACGGAATTTAGATACCTCCATGAGAAATGTCTGGGAATTCAACATTGGAAAATTAAAAATTCCTTCAGTCTTCTTTGATAGTGATCTATTGAATGACCTAGCAAAGAAATATGATCCTATTACGAGATGGGTGAAAAATCATTCTAGAGTCAATCTTTTTAGGGTTTTCCTTGAGCTATTTAGTGAAGTTTTCAACCTTAACCCTAACCATGATGTATATGAAATCATTGATATGGATGATTTACAAGCGAGATATGATGCACAAAGAATATACTTAAGGACAAGGCCATTGCAGGAGCATGCTACTAAAGTTGGAACCTTGTCTGTGATTACTGCTAACACACCTAAGCCATTATTGAAAAGACATTTTAACCCAAAGGCTTAGACATTATATACTTCTCTTTGCAAAAATTTTGGGATGGATGAAGCTAAGCAGATCCCAGGCTCAATTGTTCTCATAATGGCTCAAACTCTTCAATTTGGAATGAGTACTATTCTAGATTTTGCTACTTTCCTTGCAAAGGAGATTCACAATGGTGTGGTGGGAATAGCAAGGGGAAAAGTGAACAAACCATTCTGTTGGTATTCATTGCTTATGCATGTATGCTTGTACAAGGGATTCACCTTCTCCTCCAAGGGTATGGAGCTGGAAACAACCAAGGATGGAGAGAGGAATCCAGTACAGTTGTGGAGTGTGGATATGACCTCAAAAGCCACAGATGCCAGTTATGTGAGGTTTGATAGATATTTTGCATCAAAGCTTAGATTGTTTTTGAGAGGAGACAGTCCTAGAATTCCACAAGAACTGTTAGAATTGGTCAGACCCAAGGACCATGCAAAAGGGCTACTGGTTAGTCATAATTGGGGGGATATCATTCCCTATAATGTTTCAACAGTGATAAGAGTATATGGCTTCCTGGGAAAGTCTCATGTGTTGCCTTTTCATGTGCCTTTGAAAATAGGAATAGCTGAGTTGTTATGGCAAATAGGTACTCTAGATGAGAGGGAATTACCTAAGAAGGGTACATTTTCTCCAATTCTTACTGTGGCACATGATTTTGTTTTTGTAAGAAAAGGCTGGAAGCATTTGAATTTGTTCTTAGATAGATATAACATGGAAAAGTCTCATGCCAAGTTTACTGACCCTGAAGGATTCTATGATCTCTTAAGAGAGAGAATAAAAGCTTCCCGCATGGTGCAACAAGTATACTATCTAGAGGATACGATTAGAAATGATTTTACTCTACAAGAATAGGAATTGAGAAAGGAGAAATGGATAGTATATAGCAAAACCTTAGAATTTATTAATGCGTTTGACCTCCATTATGATCCATTGAGAAAAAAGAAATATTGGGGAGCCAAGATGCAAGCACTAATGAATAATTTTTTTGCAATAATACAAGCCATAAATGAGAAGAAGGATGCATATGTCAAGGCTTACCCAGACAAGGCTACAGAGGTGCAAAAGAGAATAAACAGTAGAAATGTGGTGTCTCCTAGTCAGTACACTTTGCAGAAAAGGGAAGGATATGTAATGGTCTAGAATGTACAATAGGCTCCCCCTTAGCAAAGACCAAGGCCAAGAAGCCCACCTACAACCAGTGCTCCAAAAAGACAAAAGTTAGAGCAAGGGTCTTCTTCCCAAGTGGAACAATATTCCCAAGGCTAGTCTCCAATCAGAATTGATGATGAAACATCTCTGAGAGAATAGCTTAGACAAATTGGTGGAGAGGGAGATGTGATTGTTACCTCCATAGATTTGGAAATTGGAGAGCCTCAAGAACCACCTACACCTTCCTTGTATTTAACTATTTCTGATTACCAAGGTAAGGAAATTGACCCTATAGTTGCCCAAGCCTCTGAGAGGTTTATTAATGATGAAAATTTTGTGAAGTCTAGAGCATTTGCAAAAAATTTATGGAGGCTAAATATAGGAAATTTTGAGAAGACTTGTGAAAAAATAAAGGCAGAACAACCTAATAAATTAGATTCTCTTATTAAGGAGGAGGTAAAGTCTTAAATTTTTGAAAGATTTTGCTCAATTTACCCTTGAGGCCAATAGGCAAGTAATTAAATAGTCAGGAGTCCTTATTTTGCCAGAATGGGATATAGTGAATGCCATAGTTTTTGATTCAGTTAGGAAGCAAAGGGACGTCCCATTTAAAACTAAAGAAGAGGTATTATAGGCTTATAGAGGAGTCAAATTTAGTGATGACCACCAAGCCCTTGTTATTTGGTCAATTGAAGAAAGAGACAAGACCAGAATGCAACAAATTTTGACTACAGAGCATACTGGTCCATTGACAGTTTTTAGGGATGGTGAGGTAGGTAGTAAGCAGATAATAGGAATGGCCTCAAAAATGTTAAAATTTGGTAGTGTTGTATCTGGCTAGGAAAAAGATAGATTTTCCCAACTCAATGTTGGGTTTGAAGAAGTTTTGAAAGCATATGAGGAAAGGGGTATGCAGATACAATCATTGGAAAACAAAGTATCTCAAATGGAGAAGGTCCTTGGGAAAAGAAAAGTAGGAGAATCTAGCAGACCCAGGATTGTATACCCTCCTAGGCCACCTATTGAACCTTTCAAGTCCACTCCAATTATTGAGGTACCAGATACCCTTGAAAGGCCACAGTTCTACACTGTAGAAGATTTTGAAGAAGAAAAGAATAAGTTGTATGCATTGCATGTAGAACTCAATAATCAATTTGAGGATAATGCAGGGTATAATGTATTTAGTAGATAGAATTGAGTGGTCATCATGTTTTGATTTCTTGGCAAAGATTGCATCCATCGGGGATGAACTGAAGAGAGATGAAGCTATATTTAGACCGCTTGTGCAGAAGTGGACAGAAAGAAATGAAGATATCACTACTATGTGTATATCTGTCATCTAGCTGCCCTATCATCAAATAGAAAAAATCTTTGACTTATTGAATAAATTGCAAGGATTTGATGATAAGAAAAATTCTTTTCAAGAAAGACTAACTATTTTCTTTTCCAAGTATAGTGCAAAAAAGTTTGATTTATTCCCAAGTAAAGGAAAAGGATGAATGGAAAAGGGAGTTGGATGAGATTTTTTGTGAAAGGATAAATAGAGTTATAAATGAAACTGGACATTTGTTATGGGCAATGACAAATGAGGAGTTGGTAAAAGTGTAGATATTCTATAGCTCCATCAGAAGAGATTTTGTTGATATAGAGGCAACTGCAAATTCTTTAATAACTATACAAAGAGAAGCCTTGAATTTTGATTGGCTAGAGGATACTACCTATAATAAGGGGAAGGAAGATTTTATGTCTATAAAATAGATAGAAGGAGGTGATGAGGTGGAGGATGATGATAAAGAAGAGAGTACAAAAGTAGATGCCACCTCTACCACTGATGATAAAGACAAAGAGGATCCTCAGGTAGCAAGAGATGACTCATCACTATCACATTTGATGACCACCTATCTTGAGGAACTAGAGCACTAAAAGGAATTTGATCATAATATATTTTGTCTTTCCAAAGGGAATAACAGAAATGGACCCACAAAGGAATGTTTGATGTACCAGTCTTTCTGTTATTCGCAATTTGTCTTATTGTGATGGGTGTATGTAATATTTTTTTTTTGAAGGAAACGTATCAATTTCTCTCAGCCCGAAGCTTGTTGCATCTCACACTATATAATTGAGATTCCAAGGTTAGAGAAAGGGTCCAAATTCTATTTTTTCTAAGTGATATACTTAGTCTATTTTTGGTCAAAGTTTGGAGCAAGTTTATGATGTATTTTCTCTATTAGTTCCTGAGAATACATGAATAATAGAATGATCTCTATGTTTCTTCCTAAGGTCATTCTAAGTTTACTGTAAATGTATACAATTTTCAAAGAAAATAACTACAAATTATGAGGTGTCCCCATATCAGTTCTTTCTGAATTTTGTCTCCTTTTGATTACTTGGTTATCTTGATATTGTATGAGTAAAGGCTTATGCAATTGAATGCAATCTAGTTAGGTTGTATATATGTTCATCACTGCTATTAGTTCAATGGATTAAGTAGAAGCTTTGATGAATTTGACAAGGTTGCTATAGTAGTGGAAAGGATTTTTGAATGATGAAATCTGATAAGAATTTTTGATAACATTTGTTGTAAGGCAACAAATTAGATCTAAGGATTTGTAGTAGACTCTGAACCCCAATAGATTAGGCACTAGTCAAATTAGATCAACAAATTAGATCTAAGGATTTGTAGTAGACTCTGAACCCCAATAGATTAGGCACTAGTCAAATTGATTCAGCTGGAAGAGAAATGTGTCATAAATGGTTTTCAAATCAAAATTATAATCAATTTTACTTTTATTTCCTGAAGATTTTCAAAGTTGGCCTGTACTTGTTTGCATCAAATGTTTTAGCTTCAGTTAGCCACTATTGCTGAGAACATGTGCAGATCTATAGAAGAATTTTGGCTAGATCTGTTATATGGGATGTGTTTATCAAATTGTCAAGAATTATGCATGTATTTGAGGATTTGAGATGAGAATCAGAATGAAACTAAAATAATTCTCATATAGTGTTTCCCAATCTTGAATCATCCCTAGGTATACCCACCCTAGTTTTGCAGAGCCTTAATAGTAGAAAACCACCTCTGGTTTTGTTGAAGTTGGGTCCAAATGGTTTGCACACATAATTGTTAATAGGAATTGGCTGATCCTTAGATTGTGTGAGTGATATCATTTTGGTATTGAGCATTTTGTTGCCTAGTAGTTTTTCAAAACACCAACAGTACTTTCATACCTTTCTCACTCATGTGCTCAAGTCTATTGTGCCACAGCACTGTATCAAAATTTATAGTAGCTATTTTTTCTCCCTAATCAACTATAGCAATTGTTTCTAAACATTCATTTTTCTTTGAAACAATTAAAGTAGAAGGAACAATATGACATGTACAAAGATATAAGGTGCCTACTTTTACACCTTTTACTACTACAAGGGAACCTTTTGAAACCTTCCAATTTTAATCATTAAAAGTAACTATGCAACCCTCATCACCAAGTTGCCCTTCTAAAATTAAATTCCTACTCAGCCTTGGATCATGTCTTACCTCATGTAGTAGCCAGTGATTCCCATTCTGCAACTTAATCTTAACTTTTCCCTTTCCAACAATCTAACAAGGTTCATTATCCCCCAAATAAACAAGTCCAAAATCCCCTAAGACATAATCAAAAAAATAAACCCTATGAGGTGTAGCATGAAATGAAGCACCAAAATCTAAAATCCATGAATCATCAACACTTTCTAAAGATAGAAGCAAAGCATCCTCTTCGGATTTGTTACTTACCACAATTGCCTCCTTGTCTCCATCTGGTTTATCTCCTTCATTTTTCTTTCAATTCCAACAATCTTTCTTTTTATGCCCTAGTTTCCCATAGTACCAATAGTCATTTGGTCCTCTCGATTAAGACCTCCTCCCCTTTGACTTTGCTCTTGATTTCCCATGATTTACAAAATTACTTCCTCTCTTAGTCGTTATGCCCCTTCTTTGTGCATTCAAAGAACTTCCTAATGTAGATCCACTTGAGGTTTTCCCACGAGTTTCCTCATTCAAAAAAACACCAATTACATCATCATATTTTAGGGTACTAGATCCACGAATAGAATTACTCATAGCCATTACCAAGCCATTCCAGCTTTTAGGCAAAGAACACAAAATCAAGAGAGCCCTAATTCTTCATCAAAATTAATTCCGAAAGAAGATAACTGACTAGTAATAGTATTAAACTCATTTGAATGATCTTTAATAGATCCACCTTTTGCCATTTTCATATTAAATAAATGCTTCATGAGAAATACCTTGTTTGAAGTGGAGGGCTTTTCATACGATTTCGCTAGGGTTTGTATCAATTCTTCTATAATATTTTTTTTTTTAATATTAAATGCCACTGATGGTTCCAAGCATAATCGAATACTTCTAAGTGCCTTTCTATCTAAAAGATCCTATTCATCATTTGATATAGATCTCTGATTCTTGGCTTTTCCTTACAACGGCTTCCATAAATCCTTCTGATAAAGATAGTCTTCCATTTGCATCTTCCATAACTAGAATTTTTACCCATTAAACCTATCAACCCTTAACTTACCATCGTCTACCATTACTCCCACTCAACCATGAGACTTTCCTACAGAGGATAACTGAAAAAAAACCTCCCTCTGATATCACTTGTTAGGATTAAGCCACAGATAGAAAAAATAACAATTACATGCAAATATAACCAATATCAAAAAATAATAGATCACACAAGACACCAAGATTTAATATGGTTCACTAGATCCCTAGGCTACATCCACGAAACATCAAGTTCAATATTAATACAATCTAGTAATTACAACCTAATTATAATTTGTAATCCCTTATAGCTCAATACTACATCAAGAACCAATTTCATATCACAACTATGAAACAATCCCTAACCCTAAGCTCTTTTTATACAAGTACTTTTACTGCTTTAGGTTTATAATTAATAATTACATGTCGGCCCAAAATCTCAATAAAATAGGGCCCAATTTTTTTTCCCCAAAGATTTATGAAGTATGTATAGTACTTTCCTAATCAGTCACCACAATCTAACACACTTAATCGATCTAATTATAGAAAATGATGGTCATAGTGTTTCCCTTTTTAGATCATCCATTAATTGTTGGTTCTCAAGCATGCTCAGATAAATTTTGAGTCTTGACTGATCATTAGATGCATAACTCTATCCTTTAAGTGAACTTATATACTCATCCATCACTCCTATCTCTGCCTTCAATTTTTTTTTCTCAATTCCACCCTTTTGAGACTACAAACCAATCTATTTAGTTGATGGTTCCACACACAATTCATTAGTTTCATGATTGATCACACCCACATCCATACGAGTAAATTTGAAGTTACTCTGATCAACTTCATCAGTACCTTCCTTGTGATTATAGGTAGCTACTTCAGCAATGCTTTTGCATGTCACATTGTTAAACACTATCCTAGTTGTGCTCTTAGTTCTCTTAGGTTTTGGAGTCTTGGTAGTGTATTTTATCATAATATCATATACCGAAAAACAAACACATACCTAGCTTCACTTTCTATTCATTAAAGAAACTAACCAATTTGGAGTGGAAATGTAAACTTTTTGAGGTTTTTTATTCTTGGTTGCATTACTCATAACTTTAATCCTTTGAGGAGATGTGCCCAATGTCATCTTAACTCATTGGCAATTGTCAATGAGTTCGCCAACCTATTCTTTATCAAGTTCACTATCGACCTGAATAGCTTCATTAGATTCTATTGGTATTGAAATTTTGATTTTGATCTTGGAATAGGTTTTGCATATTGGGGAAATATCAATACCCTTCACACTACTACCTCTTGATGATCTCTTTCTACCTTCAAATTTAAGGGTAGCATTAGAACATTTAGGAACACGCTTTCTCTTCCACAATTTTAGCTAGGAATTTGTTCTTTCAAAGATAACTTTTGTTCTTTCAAGGATGTTATCTTGTTCTTCGAAATCCCAATTTATGACAACTTGTTTGGAAACTAGGGACTTAACTACTTGAGTGTTAATGACATCTAACTTGTCTTCTTCAATGCCTAAGCTGTCTTCATCTATATTCAGTTGATATAGCTTAATTTGAGAAATGGTAAACCTAGAGGAGTCTCTTTTCCAAACTTCCATTTCATCTGTACAATCTTCCCAAAAGTCATCAATATTATATGTAGGCACAAAATTTACATTGGTGCCGTATAAGCTATGAAATATCCCTTTACTATCAAAATTACACCTAGCATGGTAGAAGCCAAAACATAAGTTAACTAAGTATAAAGCTATAAAAATTGAATCTTCCATACTTCTACAGGTTAATCTACCTAATTTGAGTGGGAAGATGATGTCTGAGGCTTCTTTAGTGGAAAATGTGTTTATGATAGCAACTAGTTGTTGATACACTTCTACTAAGATAAAACAATCAAAAGAGTATCTAGGGAGTCACATGAGTTCATCGTTTAAGCCTCCTATCTTTAAAAAAGTAAACATAGGATGTTGTATGTATATGATCCCATAGGATTGAAAAAGTTTTTAAGACTCATAAGAAAATCTATGCTAATAAGGACCTTTCATTTCAAAACATAGTTTTCTAGAGAAAATTTCATGGACTTTCTTGAAACTTTCCATGGCTTTTTCTTTATGCAACATAAGGAAATAATTATGTATACTGATACCTTTGGTCTAGGTTTCATGAGGTAAATGTTACAAATCTTGAGTAGTGGCTAAAATGTACATCAAATATGAGGACATATAAAAATCTTTCTTTAACTTCAAAGTACACTTGAGTTGATTCCTCAAAGAGCTAGCAATTAACTAGGCCCAGTCCAAAAACTGCAACCCTTTGAACACTATCTGAATACAGAAATACATCCAATCTTCAAAAAGACTCATATCTAGTGAACCACATACTCTTGTTCTTCCAACTAGAACAAATTGAACACATATTATCTAGTAATACTTAGCAACACACTTCCATCCTTTTTTAGAATATTATTGTTGGGCACATCATAAATTTGGATACATTCTTGAATCAATTCCGAACAAGGATAGGCAGGTGGAAAAGTTAAAACCATAATAAAATTACAATCCAAGAATTTAGTGGAAAAGGCTTCTAAAAGCCTCTCACACAACCTTTCTATTATTCCCTCTAAATTAACCCCTAGGAGGTTTGTATCAGATATGACAGGTGACTTGCTATAGAGACTACGAGTATTCCCAAACATATGCAAAGTGAACTTCATGACTCAGAATCTCTCTTTTTGGAAATAAAAAAAGCAATCACTACCCTATTTATCAAAAGATGAAATGTAGGAGTGGAGAATATGAAAGTTACCTGGTGAACAAAAACTATTGAAACTATGAAAGGTAATTCTTTATCCTGAATCTTGTAGCTAGTTTTTAAATTACCTGATGGAAGTTATGCATCTTTTTATAGGAAATGATTTACTTCATATAAACTTTGAGACAAGGACAAAGCATTAATCATGAAACATGCATAGTAAATCCTTACATGTCATGAAAAGGGGAGATGAGACTATTACAACATTCATCATTAATTACCAAGCAAGGAACCCAAATAATAATCGCTTTCACATGCACCAAATCTTTACTTTTATTCTATAAATCAATATATTTGCATCATTATTAATGATGTCTTGATCTCAAACTATTAACCATTTTTCACCTTTCCATAAATGATTAGATTGCACACTAGTCTATCAGTTCTAGATTTATTTGGCATCCAACTATAGCACAACTTCTCCTTGAATTTTGCATCACATCCAACTAGGACCCACCAAAAAAAGTTTGTTTTGAGGATCACAAACAAGTTTAACTAAAGGAACTATCAAACTATTGAACTGGATACAAGGGGTACAAAGAGGTTCAAGACTACTTTTTACCATTCAAGAGTGTTACAAAGTGGTTCAACATTACTTAAAGAAAGTTTGAACCTCTTGGCTTAATAACAACAATATACCTGCCATTAAGGTTTCATGGGTCAAACTTGGTTAACAATAGGAAAAGAAAGAGAGAAAAGTACTCTTAGGATAAGGTCTACACATGAGGTACAAAAAGTTCTATACATGAGCTACTAAAAATTATTTATTGCATCTCAAAAAGATTGACAAGAGGCACAACCAATTGTTCAAAAATAAATAGTTTAAGTAGGAGTGAATCAGAAAAATAAAATCAAAAGAAATGGAGACTCTAAAAAATCTCAAACCAACAGATCTATCAAGTACAACTCACTTTGCATGTATAGATCTTTTTTCTATTCTCAAAACGGATTCATTGTTTAGCCTCCATTATCATCTCAATCTTTGATTTTCTTGGCAACTCTTCAAGCAATCACACTTCACTTCTTCTCAACTCAATTCAGCCTTCTACTCAGATCCATGAGTTAACAACATCAATAATAGCTCCAACTCTCTGGAACTCCTTCATGTGTGCATAGCCTCTCTGCCCATATAGAAATTTTTCCTTTGTTCCTCCTTAAATAGGTAGTTCTGGTCTTTTGTCACTTAAACAACACCAAATATTTTAGGGATTACAATAAGATCCATGAAATAAATTGTATCCGATTGTTGGGTCAGTGCAAGAAGTTGGGTCTCACTTTTGGCCAAAAAGTGAAAGTGTTTTTCCTATTTTTGAAATATTTTGTCAATTGATGACAAAATTTGAGCCATTTAGAGATTAAATATAAAAAACTTCAAAAATAAAAATTGTAGTGTCTGGAATCTTCTTTTTGAATATGTAATTTATTTGTATACCCATATGATAGATTATTATTTTTGTATGGATCTTTAAAAACCACTTTTTCAAAATGTCTATTTCAAGACCATACCACGCTCGTGTACGGACACCATAATTTGACACAAATGAATGAATTTTTTTGAATCTTTTTAAATGGAGTTACCTGACACACCAAAGATTGATGAGAATATTTTTTTTGAATTTTTTAATGAATATATTTTTTTTATTAATTTTTAATTGGCTATAAAAGAAAACTTTAAAACCTCTCGTGTACGGACACCATAATTTGATCAAAATTTCACTTTTTTTATTTTTTATTTAACTTCAAAAGAATTGAATGTAAATTGATGACATATACATTAATTTAAGAAAAAATATAAAATAAAAAAGTTATTAAAGTTTTAGTGAACATTGCTATTTTACATTTAGGTACCACCTTTGATTAAAAAATAATAATAAAATAGTAAATAAAAATATAACTTTATAAAATTTATATTTCTGAAATCAGGACAGTGAGAGCTCTAATGAGTTTTTGTTTCGTAAAAAAATTTGATCAGGAAGACCCTCTAAAAATTATGGCAAGGCATGAATTTGTGAGTTTAATGCCTTAGCCAAATCTTAAGAGGCCAAGGCATAGGCTTAGTCTCATCAAGCCTATCCCAAGCCAAAATTCGAGGCAGAAAAAAAATCCCACCTCATGTTGTAAGAAACGGGCACCCATTATTTGAATTTCAAAAAATTGGTACCCATTTTGAAAAGCTAATAGCAGCATGTATGTAAGAAAAAGTGATTGAAATGATAAAATATAATAAAATGAAATAGCATGAAATAATAGATTTAATCCAAGAGAACAAAAAGAGTTTTACCATACAAATGATACAACATCAATGGAGCAATACCAAAGAGGAAGCAACACAAGAGACAAGGATTTGATAAGGGGAAAGCAAAGAAACCCCTTGTGAGTATTATGAATGAGACAAAAGCGAGAGAGAGAGAGAGAGAGAGAGAGAGAGAGAGAGAGAGAGAGAGAGAGAGAGAGAGAAATGGAGCAAAATAGCTCATTTACAATAGCATCAAAAATTTGATGTGAATAATGAAGACTAGATGAAAATGAGAGATAGAAGCACCTCTTTTAAAGAAATGAGAAAGAAGTTGCATGTCTTTGCATGTGTAACTCTCATTTCTATAAATGCCACATTCATAAAAGGTGTGTGCAAAGTGTCAAGTTCCTCTTAAGGAGGAATATCTATTTTCCTTATTAAAGGAAATACAAAAATGAGTTGTCCTTACAAGTGGACAATAGGACAAGAATGACATGTCCTTTACATGTGGACTAGAGGACAAATAAATAATACATAAGGGATACCTTGGTTTATCTCAATAAATAAATAAATACAACCAAGCAAAGATTATTAATTCTAACACCCCCCTTTAATCTTTACTTGGGGAGATGTTGTCAAAACCAATTTACAATATTACAACTTGATTTTTTGAAATATCTTCACTGTGCAAGAGGTCTCTTATTATCATGGGTACATCATTGGAGAGCCAAAGACGTGGATAATTCTTCAACTGTGTTACATCTTCAAGTGGATTCATGTGGCATAGGATCTGTACAACAAATAATGATATTTTGTATGTGCCTTGATGGATTACCTGAAACATAGAAACAAAGGCAACTATCTACAAGGATAATTTCATCTTATATTCAAGTTAGAAACTTTTTATGTATAAGTAAATTCTCATAGAGTAAATATAAGTGTAACTTGGTACCGCAAAGAAATCAAGATAAATCATATTCTGCAAAGAACAAATATGTTATCAAAACTTTCAAGAAAAGACCATAGAAAAAGCTAGCTAATGAATCCAACATCAACAATGCTTCAATCACGTGGATATAGACAGTCCACTAATAAGTCATTTTACTGCAAGTTAATGGGTGATCAATCCATAACCTGCATGACTCATGATTTAAGCAAAGAAGTATACATAACATTATATGACATATTTTCAAAGATGTCAAAGGGAAGAAGTATGATTATTAACAATTGAGTGCCTTCAAATAAGAGTAAAATGTTTTCAAGATGGGTCAAATTAACTAAAATTGGAAGGAAACTTCAATAATAAATGATATTAACAATAAAGTGCCAATATGGCAATAGAATGATGCTAAAAAAGCATAAACTACACTTATGTGTCAATCAGTAGAACAAAATAAATGTTGAAGGCAATAGTGTATAATAACTCATAATCCTAAGGAATAAGAAAAATAAATAAAATAAATTTACTTATGTGAAATAAAAAATGCACTCATATTTGATAAGTTACAAAAGACACAATAATTTGTAAATTTATCAGGATATATATGTGGGCCCTCATATATACACATGAATAAATATACCTAAACTATCATGGTATGAAACATGCAAATAAAATTAAGATCATATATAGAACATAATTTCTAGGAAACATACTAAAGAGAAATGCCAAAGATGATGAAAGAGAATCATTAACATCAAACAATATTTGCAGTAATTAATCCTCCTAGGTTGAAGTCCACCCATTCTAAAAATTGATCTCTTTTACTAAGTACTTTTTGAAACCATTTATTTTTTCTCTTAACAAATTTATCACTAGAGGAAGAGTCATGATGTATGAATGCATCATTTGTTTCAACATTAGCATTATTACCATTATCAATATTAGCATTATTACCATTATCAATATTAGCATTATTACCATGATCTATAAATGCATCATTACCATTACCATTGTAAGAAAGAATAGGAGGAATAAAGGTAGATATATGAGGAGTAGGGTTTAGAGGAGGTTGGTCCTCCACTAACACAATTCTGCTTCCATGAACTTGTTCATTTTGAGCATTAGAAGAATCATGCACACCATTTCCTGCAAGACAAACATTTCGTGCTATGTGCACTTTGTTAGTAATAAGATTATAAGCTTGATAACCTTTGGTATTTTGCATATTTTCACTCATGCACTTTGTACATGCCATCTTAGATGAAGCAATAGGAGGTAAATTTTCAACTGTATTAGATGAGATATGCTCATTTTTCAAATGAGCAAGCCTTTCATGCTACATATTAAAAGTAATATCTTTGTGCAAAGAGTGTCTAGAATAGGTGAACCTAGAAAATTTAAATAACTTATCATTGCCTAACTTAGCATTAACAACAACTTCATTAGTGTTAGGATCAATAATAGAGCAAATGTCCCTATGAAACTCAACTTTGTAATTTTGACATAATTTTACAACAGAAAGAAGATTGTATTTCAACTCAGGAACATAAAGGACATCATGTAATTTGCCATTTAGAATACTAACATTACCAAATCTTTCAACTTTGCAACTATGATTATCAACTAATTGAATTGAAATATTAGAAGGATCGGGTTTTAGAGAATCAAACACTTCTTTATAAAAAGTAACATGTTGAGATGCACCAGTATCAATAATCCATTCTAAATTTTTAAGAACATTGTAACTAACAGTAAAAGCATGACGAGATGGATGAGAGTTTTGATTATTGTTATTGATAAGTAGCTTATCTTTTTGTTTTTTAAAACAATTATTAGTTACATGACCATCTTTCCCACAATAAGTACAGTGGGGTTTTTTATTAGATTGATTAAAATGAGTATTATTACGATGAGCGTTTGGATGATTATTGTGATTATTATTATTATAAGTATTGGGAGAATTATTATTAGAGGATTTGAAATTCTGATTTTAATTTTTAGACACAAAAGCATGTTCATTAGATCTAAGAGTACCAAATTGTAACAACTTAGCTTCCTCTTGACACAACAAATTTTGAAAAATACTATAAGTTAATTGAGTAGACAAAGTAGGAATAGCAAGTTGAGAATGAACATTAGTAATAAATTGTTGAAATTGTCTAGGAAGACATTTCTTTAAAATAATGATAATTAATCTAATATCAGTGAGAGTAACGCCTAATCCAATTAGTTGACTTTTAATATAATCAAATTTAAGTAAAAATTCATCCATAGATTTGAAATCAATATACCTTAAGTCTTTCAAATTGTCTTGCAATTGAATCTTGCATGATTCAAATGGCCTGTCATATGTTTGCTTTAAAATATCCCAAGCTTCGTGGGCATTAGTAGAATGAGAAATTAGGACATATAAATCTGGGTTAAGAGATATACCAATGAGGCCAAGGGCTTCCTCATTTTTAGTATTCCATACTTTTTTTTATCTTGTGTAGCCGAGGTACCAGAAACTACAGAAGGGTCACTAGCAACATCTAAAATATGCTTAAAACGAAATATAAACGAAAGATGAGTTTTCCAAGCATGATAGTTTGAGTTATTTAACATGATTTCTGGAATTAAAGTCGACATGATTTTAAAAATTACGTTTAAAATTTAAATAATAGATTTGAAATTAAAAAAGTGAGACTTATTATCCACAAGAATGTTAAATAATTATTAAAAGATTTAGAGAGTCAAAATTAAAAACTAAAATGTTCCCTGCAAAACCACTGGTCAGATTGAAGAAACAGGAAAAATAAAAATTTCAAAAAACTGAAAAAAAAGTGTTACACACAGAGAGCGATAAATTTTTTAATTTAACTCTATTTTCAATGAAATGTAAAGAGTTTTTTTATTTTTATGTCTTCTAAATGCTGTTCAAATTTCAGCCAAACCCAGATCACGGATTGAGAGATATCATAAAAATACGAACTACTGTCTTAAAACTTGAAAAACAACTAATATTACACATAGTACAATAAATTTTGCAATACTATTCTGATACAAATGAAATTTAAAGAGTTTTTTTGTTTTTATATTTTCTAAATGTTGTTAAAATTTCAACCAAACCCAGATCATAGATTATGAGATATAAGAAAAATACGAACTGTTGTACTTTCCTTTATAAAACAAAAAGAGAAAAAAAAATTAAATTTCAAAAACTTAAAAATCCTGTCACAGAAATAGGGTTAGATATAATAAAAAAATTAAAAATAAAGAATCCTTTGGCGGCAAGCCTTCCAAAGGAGGTTAGAAAAAATAAAAAATGAAGAACTCTTTGGCGGTAAACCTTCCAAAGAGGGTTAGAAAAAAAAATTTGAAGATTGAATAAAAAACCTGCAAAAAAAATAGGAATGAATTTTTTCTCTTCACTTCTCCTCTCAACAAAGTTCTCCAATATGGTAACCTTCACAAAAGCTCAAAACAAGGGTTAGAAAGCTCTAATACCATGTAAGAAAAAGTGATTGAAATGATAAAATATAATAAAATGAAATAGCATGAAATAATAGATTTAATCCAAGAGAGCAAAAAGAGTTTTACCATACAAATGATACAACATCAATGGAGCAATACCAAAGAGGAAGCAACACAAGAGACAAGGATTTGATAAGGGGAAATCAAAGAAAACCCCTTATGTGTATTATGAATGAGGCAAAAGCCTAAGAATGTGTGTGTGTGTGTGTGTGTGTGTGTGTGTGAGAGAGAGAGAGAGAGAAGAAATGGAGCAAAATAGCTCATTTACAATAGCATCAAAAATTTGATGTAAATAATGAAGACTAGATGAAAATGAGAGAGAAAAGCACCTCTTTTAAAGAGATGAGAAAAAAGTTGCATGTCTTTGCATGTGTAACTCCCATTTCTATGAATGCCACATTCATAAAAGGTGTGTGCAAAGTGTCAAGTTCCTCTTAAGGAGGAATATCTATTTTCCTTATTAAAGGAAATACAAAAATGAGTTGTCCTCACAAGTGGACAATAGGACAAGAATGACATGTCCTTTACATGTGGACTAGAGGACAAATAAATAATACATAAGGGATACTTTGGTTTATCCCAATAAATAAATAAATACAACCAAGGAAAGATTATTAATTCTAACAATGTAAAATCCACCGAAAACTTAAAAAATTAAATTTTTAAGAAATGGGTACCGATTTTTTACTTTTAAAAAATGGGTACCCAATTTTTTAAAAACGGGTACCCATTTTTTATTTTTAAAAAATAGGTGCCCATTTCTTAAAAATTTAAATTTTTAATTTTTTGAGAAACAGGAACCCATTTTTTGAAAATAAAAAATGGGTATCTATTTTTTGAAAATAACGGGTGCCCGTTTTTTGAAAATAACGAGTGCCCATTTTTTAAATTTAGGGTCAGGCACTCGAACAAAAAACGGGTGCCCATTTTTTAAAATCGGGTACCCATTTCTAAGAAGTTTCATTTTGCGGATTTGACTTCTGCGAAATTGTGACCCAACTTTGTGCATTCACCCTGCTATTTTGTTTTCTACTCCTTTCTTAGAAAATTCTCTTGGAATCCATCTCTTAGGTTGTTTACTGAATCTTCTTCTAGAATTAAATTATCCAACTTAGTGATCCTAATCTTCAACATGCTTTCCATATCCCAAGAAATCAATTTAGTTGGTTGTAAATTACTATTCCTCACAAATACTTAAAATGTTGTTCCTCAACCAACACTCTATTCTGACACTTGATCATCACTGACTTACTCAACCACTATAAAAATTCTCACTTGGTACATAGTCTATCCTTCGGTTGATACTGATGCTCAATCAACACTAACTTTTATCAGCACTTACTGTGGCTCAATTGACACTACCATCACTCGACATGTACATTAAAACTCTCTAGTCTTCTACTCTGTTACTTGGTCAAGCCTATACATTTGATCTATCTTTGTTCACAATTTTAAGACAAACATTATTGTCTTCTCCTCTTGCAACATGATTTACATAACTACTTTATCTTGTCAAATTCTAACTGATCAAATGACTATTTGCAGTTTCCTCTTCATAACTCAACCTATCCTCTAGATTATTTTGTTATGAATAACCTCTCAAGTCCTCTTCATCAATCAAATGGATATGAAACTTAGATCAGATAGAAAACTATCTCATCAATAGGTTTGACATGACTAACAATATAAAAATTGTTCCAACTATAGTTTCCAACAAGACATACATTTAGAAAGTCAGAGGATGGCATGTTTGAGACCATTATCATATGAGATTAACATTGATGAAGTGACTACAAAAATTATAACTTTTTTAGATGAGCCTATTGATAAGGATTCTGAGCCATTCAATAGGTGTGAGATGACACAGGTGAAGATCAATGTATAGATCAATCCACCTCTACTAGAGAAGAAGAGAAAAGGTATGATGAAGAGTTTGGAAAATACATTTGGTGAAGAAGCTGAGCAAGAGGCATCATTGAAGATCATCGAAGCTAAAGGTGAAGATGTGTCAGTAACTGAAAATGATATCAACTAGATTTAACATGTCTATTTTGATAGTAAAAGTTCTAAACCAATATTGCTTCAAGAACAAGTGTCTAACTTATACTTGTCATATTAACTAGTCTTATTAGAATCTCTTCTCCATCTGCTCTTTTTTTAGTGAGATTATATGCTTCTCTATTACCTTCTGTATAAAATGTGCTCAAAAATTTCAATTTATTCACAACACATAACATAGTTAAAATTTGTGTTATTTAGAGCATGGTTAATTTATCACTCATAAGAATTCACTTCTTTAGTGCTAACCAAGAAAAAAAAATTTTGGTAGCACTACATTGTTCCAAAAAAAGTCTAAGCTATAGTTGTGGGCCTCACATACATTCTCAATATATTGCATAGCTTGATAACCTTCCTTGATATTGTTCTCACCATTCTTTGCCATGGCCTATCTAAGAAAATCCTCTTTTTTTGAGAAGAATACTTCACATTTATTAAGTAGATGCTTCAAATAGACCCTTTTCTTCTCATCTAATGTTAAGTTTGAAGTATCCTTCCAAGTGATTTTTCTTGAGAATATTTCAACAAGAATGACATAATGTATCAATTTATCCTCCCATTTATTATTTTAATATTCAAAATATCCTAAAAAAAAGGTGTTTGGGCTAATAGAGATTTTCCATTCCAAGAATCCTTCCAAAATAGTACCTTAAACCTGTTATGCATGTTCCATGTTATATAGTTTGAAACTACATCTTGAAATTACATCATATAGTTCCAAATTGTTAAACCTGTGGGAGGGTTAAGGATTGTAAATACTATTAATCTCTAAACCTATGTTGTCAATTAGTTTCCAAAGACTTAGTCATTTACAAGTCATTTATTAGGAAAGATTACAAGGACATCACTGTGGCTAAGTTATCTAGTAAAGGCCAAGAATACAACACTTATACCAAGTGATATAGTGGGTGCCAAGAATTTAGTAGAGACCAAGAAGATATGCAACCCGAGTGGGCAATCAGCTAAATACATCAGTAACAAAGGATTGGACATTCTTCTACATTGACTCTATGATTAGATAGAATCATGTATTTTCCTAAGAATAACATACTGAATTCATTTTATTTGTCAACCCAAGAGCGTAAGCTTGAGAGGGTGGCTGCAAAGTATATGCTCTAATTCCTCTTTAAGTAATTACAACTAAAATAGGAAAGAAATGTTGAAGAAAACTATGTTAGGAACTGAAATGATATTTGCCTTAAAATTTAGAGTAATGCTACAAACAGTAAATATATTTATGAACCTATGTTGCAAGAATAGTTCAATGATTCTGTTATCAATGGTTGCAAGAACAAAAAAAGTCTACTTTGTAAAGAAACAAATAGGGAAATAAAATCCATTCTAACAAATTAGTTCACTCACCAAGTGGGCCCCTGAGATAAGTGAATAGAAAGATGGTCAAGTCTGAAGGTGGAAACTTAAACTTTATATTCTATTTATTCATAGAGCTTACATCTAAAAAAAAGATTACACACTGTCAAACAAACAATCTATTCTATCTTCCTTCTAGTCAAAATTAGGAAAAATCTCCTTTCAAAGTTACAACAAAAATTATTTAAGGGAAAGCTACAACAACTTCCTACTCCTACGATCACTCCATCAATAAGGATCAATTAAAGATCATAAAGTTTACAATAGAAACATCATTAACTATGTTTTAACTCCTCCAAAAATATAGTAGGTTGAGGAAGCTATATTTGTGCACTAGCATAATAGAAATCACACAATAATCTACTTATGTGGTGATTCATCAATCATCTGGTCAGCTTTGACTTAGCATTGAATTGTTGTCTTGAAAACATAATACATCCTAAGTTTGTTAGTCCTAGATTTCCTTTAGAGGCCCCATCAAAATTTAACTTTGACCATTCTACAGAAGGAGGTTCCCATTTGCATTTTGTCCTAGCAATACTATTGGATTTGATATATATTATTAGTGGATTAATTAGTTTGGGACAAATTTTACACATATTTACATCCTAGTTTGAAAAGGAACCTTCTTCTTTATATGAGTTTCTAAGATT
This sequence comes from Cupressus sempervirens, assembly GCA_028749045.1. Lineage (NCBI taxonomy): Eukaryota > Viridiplantae > Streptophyta > Pinopsida > Cupressales > Cupressaceae > Cupressus > Cupressus sempervirens. The sequence continues at coordinate 815,780,666 of CM053786.1, forward strand.
ATTGTTAGCTACCTCAATAATACAAGCCTCCAATGTACTAAAAAAGGATGTTAGATCCATTTTTCATTACACAAAATTCTTCTATTCATTTCTTTCCATAATTCTCATAGGAGTATGGAAGGGGATATTTTCCATTAATTACTATAAACCTTAGAACAACCATGTTTATGTCAAAATTTTGAAAATTTTAATAAGTTATTAGGGAATGTGGTTAACCAATTTAATTTCTTATGTTTAACTAATACTAGTGATTCTTGGCAAAAGAATAGTCATAAAGAAAGTACTCACATGTTTCAGATTCTTTTTCTCAAAGTGGGCATCTAGATGATCCTTCAAAGCCCATCTTGATGAACCTATCTATTTTTAGAATTATCTTTTGAAGAGTAGCCCAAAGAAACATACCTTCTTTTAGAAGACATGTTCGATACCAACTTAGATTTAGAGGGATGTCAATCTAATCCTGTTGTTGAGAATTTATTATCTTTTAAGATCCTAGGTTGACTTTTTAATTTATATATTTTGAGGCTCCTCAAATTAGTTTATCTTTCCTATCTTTATGATTTTCATGTCTTCTTTTTAAAAATTGATTTAAAATATACTTTTCCTATGATGAACGTGGAGTTTCATCTAGAGTTTTCAATTGCCATCCTCCATACTTATTATCATTAATTTTAATTTTATAATTATTTACATTCTTACCCCATAGAGATGAAAGAGTGTTTTTGATGTTTATAGGTAGATTTACACTATCTAGAGAAGGGAGCTCATTCCATGAATCTTCCCAAAATAAAGCATCCTTCCCTAAACCAATTTCCCAATTTAAGTTATTAGCTATTAATGGGCGTCTATTCAACATAAAGTTTCAAATTCTTGAACTTTTGGAGGGATTTTAGTTTTCAACAAAGATAGAGGATTATTATTGTTTAAATATTTATGATATTTACTATTATGTTCTTTAAACAATCTCCAAATAAGTTTCTCCCCTAGTGTCTCATTTTGTCAACTCAATTTTTTTATGCCTAGGCCTCCAAATTCTTTAGGTTTACATATTGTATCTCATTTTCTCAAAGCTTATTTTTTGTTATCTCTAGTACCTTGTGAGATTTTTTTTTTTAAGTTTAGATTCTAATTTTCGTTTTACACCTTTGGGCAGGGACATACATGATATATGACATGCGAGGATGACTGAAAGTACTTCTTTTATCAAAGTCATTCTACCAGCTTTAGTTAACCATTTCCCTTTCCAAATTTCCATTAGTTTATCCATTTTCTTTCTAAAATCATATCCTAGACTTTACCTTCTCTAATTACTTTTTCAAGTTGAATACCAAGATATTTGAATGGAAAGGTTCCTTTTCTAAATTCCATTATTCTACAAATTTCTCTCTCCATTTCCTCTTTGGTATTAATAAATAAAATCTCTGATTTATTAGCATTTACTTGTTGACCTAATGCTTCCATATAAGTATTTATTATTTTCTTAAAATTTTGAGCTTCTTTCAAAGTTCTTTCTCTTGGTAGAATCACATCATCTACAAATTATTGAGTGTTATTTTAGGGACCCCCTTAAGTATTGTGATTCCTCTAATTTTCCTTTTAGTTCGAGCCTTTATTATAGCTTTTCCAAAAGGTATTTCCATAATAATGAAGATGAAAGATGATATAGGACCCCTTTGTCATATTCATCTAGATATGCTAAAAAAACCTTTAGGGGTACCATTTTTTTAGAATGGATATTTTTGGTGTCAAAATGCAAGTATATATTAAGTTGGACCATTGACAAGAGAAATTAAAAGCTTCAAGTATTTTCCATAATTATTTCACCTAAAATTATATTATGTATCAATATATGTAAAGGGTAAGTGCAAGAAGTTGGGTCTCACTTTTGGGCAAAAAGTGGAAGTGTTTTTCCTATTTTTGAAATTTCTTGTCAATTGATGTCAAAATTTGAGGCATTTAGAAATTGAATATAAAAGAACTTTAGAAATAAATATTGTAGTGCTTGGAATCTACTTTTTGAATATGCAATTTATTTGTGTACCCATATGATAGAATTTTTTTTGGTATGGATCTTTAAAAAATACTTTTTCAAAATATGTGTTTTAGGGCCATATCACACTCATGTACAAACACCATAATTTGACACAAATAAATAATTTTTTGTAAATCCTTTTAAAGGAAGTTACCTAGGACACCAAAGATTGATGAAAATAGTTTTTCTTAAATTTTAATTGAATGGTTATTATTATTAGTTATTAGTTGTCTATAAAGATAAATGTTAACCAAAAATGCCCTCCCGCCAAAAGATTGAATTTAAATACCATGACTCACCCAATGGTCACTTTCCAACATTTAAATATTCAAAATGCCAATGGAAATAGGAAATAAACCTTTAATATACTTGTATATTCTTAAATTTATTTCCCTGGCCCTACAACTTGCCCCATTGCCAGATCTTAGGTGATCTATGACTCTGCTTTCCCACATTTTGAAGATGCAAGTCCTTTATGCAATGCAGGGAAGTGACAATGTGACACACATCCAAGGTGGGGCCTTGTTTCTTGTTTGTGGGCCATCCTATTTCTAGTTGAGGTAGCAGATGTGCGTTGGCATATGGATGGATTTTTATTTTCCATTGCTTTTTCGCATTTTGTATTTTGTCAGATTTTCTAACAATGTCAAGAAGTGACATTATGACATGTGGACTTGTGGGCTAGGTTGTGTTGTGTGGGCCATGATGTCACAAGGTGATGAGTTGGAATGAGTTGGTGTGCGGTGGGCATTGCATCAACCAAGTCTTTGACATGGTTAAATTGGCAGGCCCCCATTTCTTCAGATCATGAAAGGTGAAAGGTCAAAGCTACGATAATGTGACTATGTTATGTGCTATGATCTTATGATCCAGTGTAAGATCACAAAGTCAATTTCCAAGGCCACCGATGTTATGATATGTAGCTATCATAATATCGTAGAAACATGTAGTCGCAAGACAGGATGAGGAGGGTTGTGATAGTATGATATGTGGTTGTCATAAGATCATAGATGTAGCTACAGAGGTCTTTCAAAGGTAAAAAGATAAAAGATCTATTGTAGCATCATGACAATCATAAGATCATAGAGATTATTGAGGGTGCTTTCGACCATAAGATAGGTTGACGATCATAGGATCATAGAACCTTGGTTGACCTGATAAAGGTGTTTTAGCTGTCCAAGCTCGAAAGGAGAAGAGTCTTTATCAAATCGAATTGCAAGAAAAGTACAAAATTAACATTGAATGTGATTAACCTACAAATACATCCGACTTGGCATGTTGATAGCAAAAAAGGAAAATGACTCTTTAATGGAAAATCAGATTTTTGATCATCTGCAAACCACTTTCAGCATTTCCCATGCCTAGTAAGTATAAAAGGAGTGTGCACTCATCACCTAGTTATCCATCTACCTAGTTGTGCACTAAGGGTGTTGTTTCATGTCAGAGTCAGGGTTCTTTTAGTCAAGATTGATGATTTCTATGACTCTAAAAGTGTATCAAATCCACTCTATCACCCAAATTTCATCTAATCGTCCTCTAACAGTCTTAAATGCATGATAGAAATTGTGAAGCAATTGAAAGTTATGCTCGAACTATAAAAGAAGATTTTTCTATTTTCTTAGGGGTTCTCTCTTTCTAATTTTTAGAGCTTTTCTATAATTTGGCCTATGCTCAATAGAGATTCTCTCTGGTGTATCCATTCTTTTTCAACCAAGTGTGTTATACCCCTATGGCTCGCTTGCTTAATATGCTTGACAATTGAAATATCATATAATTATGTTCATACTTGGTGACTAATTAGATTAAGTGAATCCATTGTATTCCTTCTCTTATTAAGTTATCTTTGACTTGTCATGATATAGAGATTGAAAAGGTGTAGATGATGGTATATTTTGAGAAATCTATTAAGTTTTTAGTGCATTCATTGGAAAAGAAGTAGATCCACATACTATTTTGGTGCATCACCCCCTTAGAATAGATTATGTAGTTTGATTCCATGCATTCCTTCTCCCTTTTCCTCTCCAAGAGTAGTTAGGTGCATCCTTATAGCAAAGGAAGTCAACCTTCTCTAGAGACTCAACCTCACAATTCAAGTCCCACATCTTGGAGGTTGTTTCCATGTTTCACAAGGTTGTCCTTAGGTAAAAAATTTAGACAAGGGTACAAAATTTTGTGGCAATAGTAAATTTTAAAACCTCTCTTGTACAAACACCATAATTTGATCAAAATTTCACTTTAAAAAAAATTAACTTCAAAAGAATTGTATGTAGATTGCTGACATATAAATTAATTTAAGAAAAACTATCAAACAAAAATCTTATTAAAGTTGTATTGAACCTCTCTATTTTATATATAGGTACCATCTTTGATTAAAAAATAATGCAAAAATAGTAAATAAAATCATAACACTATAAAATTTATATTTTTGAAATTAGGACAATTAGAACTCTAATGAGTTTTTGCTTCATAAAAAAAATTGTCAGGAAAGACCCTCTAAAAAGTATGGTAAAACCTAAATTTGTTAGTTCAATGCCTTAGCCAAATCTTGAGAGGTCAAGGCATAGGCTTGGTCTCACCAAGCCTATCCCAAACCAAAGTTTGAGGTGGGAGAAAAAATTCTCACCCATGTTGTAAGAAATGGGCACCCTTTTTTTGAAATTTGGTGCCCATTTTGAAAAAGTATTTTCAATGTATAAAACACATTTTAAATCCCCAAAAAGTTTTTAAAAAAAAAAAATTAAAATGGGCACCTTTTTTTAAAAAATTCAATTTTTCTTTTTTTTTTACAAAAGCTGACACCTAGTTTATGAAAATTAAAAAATGGGTACCTGATTTTTAAAAAAATTGGTGCCCATTTTTTGAAATTTGGATCAGGTATTTGAGCCTAATATGGGTGTCCATTTCTAGAAGAGCATCATCTCAATCTGTGAACTTCTATAGAATTGAGACTCATCTTTGTCCACTTACTCTATACATGAAAATATTTGAAAAAAAATAAAAATTAACATAAATATACCAATTTTATAAAATGAAACACATATTTATTAGTTGTAGATGAATAAAATAAAATAAATAAATAAAGAGGTATAGTACTTTTAATTTAATATTTTATATGTTTTAAATCTATTATGTGTTTAATATTTTGTCAACTAAGATTAATATTAGATTTTATATAAAGCTTAAATTACATAAATGATTTTGTTAAAGATACTTATGTTAGTTTTTTCATTCATTTATCTTAATTATGTATTAATAATTATATAATATGTATGCATGCAATAAATGAACAATATTTTATTCTAAGTGCAAATTATTTAATTGCCACATATTTTGGTATTCACATATAGAATTTTAGAAATAGAGAGTATTTTTGTATGTTTTCAAATTTAAATATATTACATTTTTAGTTTATATAAGTTTAGAGACCCCCTTATATTCATGATAGTTCGGTAATATGGTGTTATGATCTTGATTTGTTTTTGGCATTTTTAATATGACTTTACCACCTATGAGTTCCACTTGGCAAGTTTGCTTTGGAATCTTAATTGTTTGATCTAGCTTCCAGTGGCTCGACTTTGAGAGTATAACCAAACCAATGATTATCATATAGATCAATGTTCTAAAATTGAAGCTTAGTTCCATTAGCTCAAGATTGGTGATAAAGTGAAAGGCCTTGTGGATCCATCATGCATCTCATTCCATCCAACAAATTAGTCAAAAACTATTATTGAACAATTTTAGAAACTCTTTTTAACACAGTGAACAATCTCTCTTTTCTCAAAAACTATCATTGAATAGGGATTTTACTTTGCAGCAACGCCTTCTTTTTGTCTCATGCTAAGTTTTCAACATATAAAACACTCTATACAATCAAATTCTCCATCATGGTGACTATTTTTTCTATGAAAATAACAAAGGAAGCTTGGATGGATTTGTCTACATTTAAAATAAACTTTTAGGATATGGTGGATAATGACTTGCATCATTTATTGAGAGCATGCAAAACTCATAAGTCTAGGGATCCTATAGAACTTTACAACCTTTTGTGTTTCTTAATATATCTACAAAATCATTACTAAGCATATTCCATTAACCTCAGTTGCATGCTACTTTGAACAAATATGATTCATTAAGTATAGATTTAATATAGATAATATTGTTGTTATTTTGGAAGGGTTTAAATGGATCTGTCTAAGAAAATTTCTTTTTAGCAAGATAATAACAAGCAAACAATAATCTCACACAAAATGATGCAGCAGGCCAATCTCAACTCACAGAGAAATTAATAAATTCATAAAAACACAATACATATTCAAAAATCTTAATACTTCATTCCCCTAAACTACTTCTACATGGATCTCGAACTCCATTAAATAACAACTACCACAAAAAATAGAAAATTTCCAAATTTGGTAGATTTTGACAACAGGAAAAGCATTACATTTTTGTTAACTTCTAAAAAACCACCGAAAGCAATTTTGAAGTTTCCTAAATCTACCCTTTATGACAAAAAGTGAATTTCCAACTAATCTCCAAAATTTAGAAAGAAATTTCGAAGTTATTACAAAGCAGAAAAATCAGAAAAACATCTAAGATGTTTTAAAACTGAAATTCAGAGGTCAAGATGGAATTTCTAGCTCTCAAAAAAATCATGAAAATGGCCCCAATAGAGCTAGCTAAGTTGGAATCCACCTCAACTATAGATTTTGGAAAAAATTTAGAAAAATCTAAGAAAACCCAAATTCGAGTCAAAAGTTATGACTCTCTGAACTCTGTGCATCACAAAACATATAAATCTTTTTGTATTTAACTCATCAAGTTTAGATTATACTTAACTAAGTGTCATATCTATAAATAGTGTAATGAGATTTCTTATATGCTATTACTAGTTACTATGAACTATTTGTATCATTTAAGAATTTAGGATTGCTAGAAAATTTGGATTGGACATAAGTTATGCATAGATTATATGTATCTAGCCTATTTTTCTTAAGCTACATGTGATTTGATCATTACTACTTAATTTGGTAGCGTCTAATTAGATCTTACATTCTAATTTTACTTTTAAAATCATTGATTTGTATATTTTTAATTTTATATTTTATATAAAGCTATAATAAATATTAAATATTTATAAAGCAAGAGCCTACAACACTAAGATAAATTGTGAGTCTCTTATCTGGAAGGTGTAAGGTTTAAGTCTACTAGAACTTAGCTACTAATACTAACTAATTTTAATTTCAGCCTATTATCATTAATTTTTAAAATATATTTATATAATTTTTCAAAATTATATTAATGATTTAATATTGTAAGAATTTGCCTAAGGGAAAAATTCACCCAAGAACTAAGAACTCAAACACAAGCACAACTGTAGACCAAAAATGGAGAGAGTATGATCAGAATAACAATGTATTCAATAACTTTTCATTAGAGTACACTAGGAGTGCCTGAATATAAAGGCCTTAGGAGAGCTTCTAGAATGCATAAAAGTTATCATCATAATGTGTCATACAACTAAGCACATGTCCACCAGATATGGATTATCCTCCATTAAGCACATAAGTAAGTGTGGTGATGAGAGGATAAGCCTACAAGGGTGGGACACGCAAAACAGTGTTGTAGACACCATGTGCTCAAATAGAGTTGCGTACTCCTGTGTTGTCTACATGACAACTCAAAAGGTGTGCAAACTCCTAAGTGTCTCACAAATAAAAATAATTAAATAATGCAATATAATTAAATAATGCATTAACCTAAGTAAACTTAAGTAAGTGTAAAAAGTAAAGTACTTATTTACACCAACAAATATAAAAATATATTTAAAGAAAAAATTTGATATATATTTATCCAAATTTTATTTATTTATTTAGGTTGGGGTCCTAGGAATATTTTTTAAATGGAATAATTCCCATGGATTTATATGTGAATCCGCTTCAAAAAATTAGCTCCTAAATTCAAGAGGCCAGTCCTATGGTGAATTTTGATGGGAAAATGGAGATTAGGATGTTGACAAATGACATAATTATTTCTGAAGCTAGTGGGGCTATTTCCAGCCACACCCCATTCTCACTTGCTTAAATTGAGAAGGCTAAAAAGTCCAACTTCTATTTTGTAGGAATAGATTCCAAACAGACCTTTAACCCCTTCCAAAAAAATTTAAATTATCATGGGACTACCAGCTCCAGAAAAATAGAACCCAAGCCCCCATAGAACTACAGCCTTATTTAAATATATAATTAAAAAATAAATCTAAACCTTTGAGGGTACCAATATTGACCACATATAAGAGAGGCCAGCGACATTAAGATGCAAAATATAAAATAGCAAAACTATGCATCGGTTATTATTAATTTCTTATACGGTATACTAATTAGTGCAAATGCAAGATCGGCCTTGCTACAAATTACAATAACTTATCCAGTCTTATAGAGGCTGGTATTGTGATTAATATATTTTAATTATTTTTCCTGCATACAATAGTACTTTCTCAGCTAAGGATCTTTTATGGGCAATAAGCCTAGAAACTCTTAATGGACAGTGATATTCCATGCCATCACTTTGTCCAGCTAACCAAAGGGCCTCAAAAGCTTGCGAGCATTGGCCTTCGGGCGCCGCTCAATCTCACAATTATGCACTAAGCAATATGTTTGTAGTACAGTCAACAACAACACAAAAAACCCTACCAACAAAGCCACCACTTTCCACGAGCTTGACAGATACTCGGAATAAAGTTCAGACAACTATGTCTTAATCTTGCTTTTGTGGTAATTTTTAATTAGCACTTCTCTGATTTTACCTTTCAAACCATACTCAGTAAATGCACATTAAGTATTTACTTTATAAACAATACTTTATAGCCTATTTTCAACTAAGACCATAATCAGTAAATGCACTTGTCCATATCAAATAATGTCGACAGCCCACAACTCACAAAATGGTAGAAATGTGTCTATTCTCAGGCACAAGTTTTTGTCTTCATTCTTATCCACTAGTTCTAAAAAGCACAAAATTAAAAAGCATTGGCAAATTAAAAGTTGAAAGAAAAAAATTTCAAAACACTGACTGTTCATTCAAAGAACATAAAAAATTGAAGGAAAAAAATAAAGAAAAGATAATCAATAAAAATTTTAATGACAAATATAAACATTATATAAAATTAGTATTGAGAAAAAATTAAATTACTTGATTGACTCAATCAATCAGAAAGAAATTGCATCCACTGAATGCATTAGTTACCTACCTATAGCAGGAATAAAAAAGGAAAAGAAAAGAAGAACCCATGCCCCATAAACCCCTTGCCTTTTTTGAATATATAATTTTTAAAAAAAATGTAAAGCTCCGGAGAGTACCAATATTGACCACATGTAAGAGAACCCAGGAACATTAAGATGCAAAATATAAAACAGAAAAACTATGCATCGGTTATTATTATTATTATTAATTTCTTATACGGCATACTATTTAGGGCACAACAAGTGCAATATCTGCCTTGCTACAAATTACAATAATTTATCCAGTCTCATAGGGGCTGGTATTATAATTATTTTCCCAGCGTAAGTATCTTCTTTTATGGCCTATAAGCCTAGAAACTCTTTATGGACAGTGATATTCCATGCCATCACTTTGTCCAGCTAACCAAAAGGCCTCAAAAAGCTTGCGAGCATTGGCCTTTGGACGACGCTCAATCTCACAATTATTAACAGAGCAGTATGTTTCCAGCACCACGAAAAACCTTCATTGGACCTGACAGATACCGCCGATGGAGCTTCGACAACTGTGTCTTAATCTTGGTTTTGTAGTAATTCTTCATCAGCACTTCCTTGATGTTACCTTTCAGGCCCCCGGGAAGCTCCAGAAAACCTGCGAGAAAGAAAGGCTTAGACATTCCGTCCCACATCTTCGCCACGTACTCGTCCGTGATCATCATGCTCTGTCGCTCAATAACGTGGCTTTCTCGCAGCAGCCTCACGTCCTCCGGCGTGTCGATGAGGCAGTTCATCAGCTCCACGTAGTTCGACACGCGTCTCTCTCGGCCCGACTCATTGAACTCCAACACCAGCAAATTCCTCAACAGCACTTCAGTATACGTATCGAAAATTGTTATCTGGGGAAGGTAAAGCGTGTCAGAGTTCTTCGAAAATCTGATCTTACCTTGCTTCTTGAACGATTTGAACTTGATCCCGGCTTTCGCCAGCTCCTTTGCACTGTATTTCTCAAGAAAATCTGGTCGACCAAGTCTGGCTGGATGAGTGTAGCAACTGCCGAACACTCCCGCAACGACATTTCCCATCACATTTGGGATCCACTGACACCATGTTGGGGGCTTTTCTTCCTCGTCGCTCACTCGGAGGAAGGAAGAGACATGTCTGTGGATACACCCCAGCAGATGCTTTTCATCAAAATCTTCTCCCTTTCCCTTATCATCCTTCTTTTCAGCAACACCTTCTCCCTTTCCCTTATCTTGTCTATCTTGTTTGGCTGGATGAGTGTAGCAACAACTGAACATCGCAGCGACCATGTCTCCTATCCCATTGGAGATCCCCTGACAGCAAGCGAGAGGGATGTCTTGTTCCTCTCCGCTAACTTGGAGGAAAGTTGAAACGCATTTGTGGATACAGCATTTTTCATTGAAACTTGGAATTTCTATATCAGATACCTGGAAGGAAGAAAGGCGCTTCATTTGAGAAGGCAGCAGAGAATCAAGTGTGTTCATCTCCGGAACAATCTCTTCCAATTTCTTGACAAGAGAAAGAGGGATCTGGTTCTCCAGCTTCACAATATCACACCTGATGCTTGCCTTTGCAGGAATGGAGGCTCCTCTGCGTACACTTGACTCCGGCGGAGGATCAACATTGTCGAAACCAGATTTGAGAAAGTAGGAAAGGAAGAGGGCATCGACCATCATCATCCACGCAAAGTTGGAAACATCCTCCTCCTCCTTTACTTCCCAGTCGTAAAACTTCTCGAGCTCGGAGATCGTATCTTGATGGCTCACTTCTAAGAACATCTTTTCGATAATCTCAGGATTTTTACCAGCTGCCTCCCTTGATGATTGGAGTTTATACATTTCCATCTGAGAGAGATGGGTGAGGCGTTTGTGGAACGGCCCCACGGATTCGTCTTTGAGAGAGGAGTGGTGGTAAGGACCGAGGGACACCATTTGAGGAGTGTAGGCCTCTTTCTTAGCATCTCTGAGAGCCTTTGACAGACGCACGTTGCCTCTATCATCTGGAACGCCCTCCGTTGTGGCCTTCAGAAACAGCTTCACCTCATCCGACCATTCTTTTGATATCAGCTTCGCCTCAGCCATCACACACAGGAGAAGGAGATCGCGAGATTGATTTGGCACTAAACCTCTCTTAGCTTCTGCTGGCACAGGTGAGAGAGGAGGAATTGTTTCGGTCCAGATAAAAGAGGGACGGGAAGGATTACTGTAGCGCTTATGCTTTTCGTGAGCCTCAAGAATTCATACTTTCGCTCTCTCTCTCTTTCCGGACTGCCCACAAGCACCCCTTGTGATAATAATAATAGTTTATTGGCTTCACAATGTTGATTAAAAATTGCTTTATTGTTATTATTATTATTTATAAATTGATGGTGTCACCCTAACATGGGTACTTGGGGGACATCTCTCGAAATGTTAATTTCTTTGTTATAAATTATTAATAATCTATAAAATTCATATAGTCTTATGAATACCATCTACAATTATATAAAAAAATATTTTAGCATATGCTATTGTAAACAATAATGAAAATGGCAAATTTATAAAAAAATATTTTAGCATATGCTATTGTAAACAATAATGAAAATGGCAAATTTTAGTACATGTATTTTTTTATTGTAATTTCTTTGTGAGGAGGAACTTATGTGTTTCATATTCCTTCATATACACACTCTTTAACTCCTCATTTAAGATTTTTCGTTTCCTCTTCTTCCTTTTCACTCACATTCTATTTAACACTCTTTTCTAACTATTGCCTATTATTATTATTATATGTAGCTTATTCTTCCTACTAATAATACATATTGATCTTTTTTTCTTTTTTTTAAATTAAATTTATCTCACATATAGTCTTTCTATTGTAGTTTGTTCAACTTCTTTTTCTTACTAGCACCACCATTTACATTATCATAATATTCTTCCTCAAGCCTATTAAAAAATCAACCTTTTCATTATATATACTTGTGTCCACAAACTACTGAACTAATCTCTCTCAACCTTAACTAGCTAGATTTGTCGAGTAACCTTTTCTCAAACCTACTCTTAGATCCAACCAACTTCTCTAGTGTTTCGACTACAATACCTATACTCTCTTTCTATACCAAAATGCATACATTTAATACTCTAAATCTTCCAACATCTACCAAATCTAGCACAATCCTTCAACGACATGATTGGAGGTCCATTAATATTTTCAAATAGATTCTACATTAATTTAACATTGAGCTCTAGCTATCATTATCATTATCATTAGGTGGTGACACCATTAATGCACATATTTTATGAGCTAAAAATCTTTACCTGAGAGGCTAAACTCCATCTAAAATGTACTAAAGACAAAACAAAGTCAAACTTTTTTCCCGAGATTTACGAAAACATAGTGATTTGTTTCCAAATTTTTTGTTATTTTCAATCATGAAGATCAAAGACTGAAATTTTTAGAAAAATCCATAATATTATCTTTTGAAAATTAATCAACTGTACACTTTAGATAGAAGATAGCAGTATCCCTTAGTACCTACTATTTAAGAACATTCATTATTGATCTTCAGCTGCAAGTATTTATGAGGCAGGCTGACATCCCTTGAGCATTGGGGATATGAGATAATTTTAAACCCTATAAAATAATACAAAGGTGTTCTTTATTATTCAGCAACAGCGGAAGCTATTACGTCATGGTGATGTGTTATGGTGATGTGTACGAGTTAGTTTGCAAAGTCCTGAATATGGTTCTACTTTAAAGATGCTGATCTTTTTAAGAAAATTAAGCAGTGCCGGGAAAGAGTAAAACAGGGGGAAAAGTGTGGGAATGTGCTTTCCCTGCGAATCAAGAAATATTTTAACTTCGTGCTTTCCCTGCGAATCAAGACATATTTTAACTTTATTTGATCGCCACATCTCGAGGAAAGAGGAAAACCTATAATTTCCTCCGCACATTCTTCTCTGAGCGTGCGTGGGAAGTTTGCATAAGAATAAACGTGAAACACGAAGCTAAGATTAAAAAGTTACTTTACGTCACTTCTAAAACAAATCACGTATTATTCTGTTTTTGGATTAAATTATTTGAGAATCCTTCTCTATCCTCTCTTAGTTTTTTTTAAAAAGGTATGGGTTTAGAGTTTACGTATGGGATAGTATTAATGTAAATAATTTGAGAAAGAGGTGCAAGGAGTACCTGATAGTTTTTTTTTTTTTAGAAACGTCAATTTAAAGACATGTAAATTTAAAAGAAAGATTTCAAATTGGTAGTGTGTATATATAAAATAGAGGTATATATAGTTGACAAACCTCTTTGGAGGTTCAACAATGTGCAACTTTAATAGTTGATTTAATTTACAGCATCCTAATTCAAGAGTTGATTTGAATTGTACATTTTTTGATATTTCTTGGTGTGTGAACACCTTCTTTAAATCCAACAAATGTCAACTTGTACAAAATAGTAATGAACCACTTAGGAAGCTCCACAAAGAAACGAGTAAATGAAAAATGGACATTTGTAGAATGGCAGACATTAGCATTTTTGGTAGAAGCAGCTTCAAAGATATGGTCTTGATGCAAGATTGAGTGCAAACATGCTTCTTCTTTCTTTCTAATAATATTATATGGATTTTTTTTGCATCTTACAAAAGTGTTCGAATGAAAAGGAAGGCTTTATACGAGGACCTTATCTTTCAGTTCTACCTATATCAATTGTAGCCCTACCTAAGGTTAGACCTTGTGATCTATGTATAGTTATATTTTGAAAGAAGATAAATTGAGATTTAGAATATATTCAACAAAATTAATTAATTTTAATTTTAAAAACAATACAATAATCATATAGTAAAATGTTTTAAAATAATTTGAATTTTGATTTCTTTTTTCTTTTTTTAAAGTTTGCATTTTTATAACACGGATTATGCAATAATCACATATAAAACAATATTTTAGGCAATTAAAAAATTAAAATAAAAAAAGTATTAACATACCTTTAAATGTGCCAAATTTAAAATTAAATTTATTTACAAAATTTTTATTTAGGTTAAATATAATAAAAAAGATTTATGTATAAGTGATAATAACTTGAATTATAATTACTATCTGATTTCTTTGGAGATTTTTTTTTCATTGATTGAAAAAACTTGAAAACTCATCATAACTCTAGAGATAAATCAAATCAAAAGGAGTACTTAATTTCAATTATTTCTCTTAAATGAAAAATATTTATTAAAAAAAAGGATAAATGAAACTAAGTTATCAAATTATACTTAAAGCTTAAAACTTAAGTCAAGAAATTTTATGATAGAAGCACAAGCTCTATGAAATTACAAAATGAATTGATAAAAATTGTTAGATGTAATATTGCATACATATTAAGTAATTTCTATATCATTTTCATATATGTGGTTGCATTTGATTAGATGATGGTGATTTGTAATTCATTGGTTGATTTAATGAAATCAAAATCAATACATAAGATTTAAGAACTATTTGGTGAGTTTGGGTAGACCAAGCTAAAAATCTTTATATTAATTGTATGTTGTATTTTTAATTTTTGTGGTCATTCAACATATCAAATAGGCCAATACTTGGTATACCAAGATAAAAAGTTGTTGAGATGTAATATTGTATAAAAGGAATCTATAATGTTAAATAAATGATAGTTAATTGTTGATAGTGGTAATATATTTGTAACATTTAAAATGGGAAAATGTTATTTTAGACTCATATATAGTAAGGGAGTATATTTAATGACATGTTATTATTTTGGAAAAATTAAATGAAATTCTTTTATCTAATTACAAGGGTGTGTACTCAGTTATTTTGAATCTTTTTTTTAATTTTTACACTTTTCTTTGGTTAATGGTCCACTTGTAATAATGTACCTTGATTTTACAATGTCATTATTAAGTTTTCCATTTGTGATTCTTTTTAATAATTATGGACATCTTGAGAGTACTTGAATGTGATCAAAGTATAAACTATTTTATATAAACATTAATTTCTTAAAATTTTAAAATAAAAATCAAATAGACCTATAAGATTTCTGCAATTCATTAGATTACAGTAGAATATATGTGTATCATCTAGTACTAAATCACTCTACTTGATCTATCATGATCAGAATACAAGACAACCAAACAAAAAAGAGATGACCAAACTAATATATGAATTTTAAAATCTATTATTTGTTATCTTGAATATGACCAAATTATTATATATTTATTCTACACATTAATTTTAAGAAATAAAATAGAAGACAATATATATTTAGCTAGATTGTAAAACTACATTTTCGACTGCTTACAATGACAACTGAGGTTAAGTTACAACCCAATCAGTCCAAAGCTACTACGACAAAATAGAAAACGAATCAAAATTTCAAATTGACATTAAGAAAGCTACTTTATTCAGCTACATTGTAATATTATGAAAGTAATTTTGAAATTTGATTTAGTAGAATATTTGAAAATAGCAGTCCACCAAATAATAGGACAAATTAGCTACACATATCATGAAATGAAAGATTGTATAGTTTGACATGCTGCTTACTATGAAT
Source organism: Cupressus sempervirens (assembly GCA_028749045.1). Taxonomy (NCBI): domain Eukaryota; kingdom Viridiplantae; phylum Streptophyta; class Pinopsida; order Cupressales; family Cupressaceae; genus Cupressus; species Cupressus sempervirens. The sequence goes on from CM053786.1 coordinate 815,796,464, forward strand.
GAGAATGATGACATTGTTATCCAAGTTGATGTTTGAACATAATTAAATCTTCTTTTATCATTTTTATGATTCCATTTAAAAATATTATTTTTGTACACATGAAAATGACCAACCTTTTCATGAACATAAGTTTTATTAAGGGTCAATTCAAATTGTTAATATTTTATGAACCATCATGGCAGTTATTTTTCTATCTATTGTACTCTTCTTCATTATGATGATGAATCACTAAATCTTATCTCAAACAAGTAATACATAAACTTACTTTTAATCCAAATTTGTGATTTCTTTTTGGTTCAATTGAATCCAAAACTTCATAAAGAACACATTATGCATTAATAAACTTGTTTGATAAGGGTAGAAATTTTAAAAAATGGCCATATAAATGTTATTCTTGAGAAAGAACACATTATGTATTAATAAACTTGTTTGATAACAGTAAAAATTAAAAAATTGGCCATGAAAATGTTATTCCTCAAAGGTAAACACTTGTATCAAATTTTGAAGCTTGGTGAAATAAGTAGTAACACATGAACAAAAGCTAGATCATTGATTCCTTGTAATAAAAGTGAACAAGTATCAAAAACCTTACTTAATATATGGACACTCATCTCCTATGAGTTGAATTCAGAAGGAATGGTAGAGATTTTAGAAGCAAAATCTAGAAATCTCATGCATAATCCCATGAGCTCTAGTTTAGGACAATGGTTATGCCTTAAAACCATGGAAATTTCCTCCAGCCACCTCTCTGGCATTACAAAAGGAGACTCTAAGTGCATAGTGTTCCCCCACAAAACTCAAACAGTTATGAACACGGGGGAAAGTGTTCACTTGATGATCAAAGGTAAAATAATAAATTAATTTATCCATATTTCCACCATTTATAATATCGGGTATGCCTTTCTTCCAAACAAGAAAACTTCAAACTATTTTTGTAATTATATATGCTTTTTTGCTTCCATTTTCACAAGAAGAAGACCCCTAATTCTCAGTAATCCACAAGGCTTCCCCTGTTGCTTGAGCTGACAAAAAAACACATAAAACAAATGAAACTAACAAGATCAAAGACACCAGTAAAACAAACCAAAAAGCATCTTCCTTTCTTCCTCATATCCAGTTAATTATGTCAATGTAACTTTTGAAAGAGTTCCGCCTCTGCAACCTTATCTCATTGTTGAACTTGGAAATGAAGGCCTCCACGCATCTATTGAGTTCATCTTGGTTGACAGAAGACTCTCTTTTCATGTTGTGCCTTGGAGGGGAAGAAGAGGCAGAAGAAACAGAGGAATCCTCCATACCATGTTGTTTCACCATTTGAGACTTCCCCTCCATATGAAATGTCACAACAATCATAGGCACATCTATCTTCGATTCTTTCATATCACTAGGATGGTAAAGTATCAATACCAAAGTCTTCAATGCTAAAGTCGCTCCATGAAATCTGTAAAAGAAGCATAAATAAAAAGTATGTTGGGAGTTTTATGTTTATATTCTTTTAAACTAGCATGGGCATAAAATTTGAATATGCATAATTTCATCTTACATTTCTTCCTCGCAATTGCTGTTGTAGAGGTATGGAGTCGTCTTTTAGTTGTTTCTTAAACTATAGGAGTTTGAAATAAAATCAACTTCATCATTAATGGTGTCATCTAGCTTGGCGAGAATGTCCAAGCTAGGCGTCTTTAGAGCTGACTTTGTAAACTATAAATCCTGGAAGAGGGAGATCCGCGTTTTGCAGTACCAGAGGAAGGCCATAGTAATAAAAGTGGTCGATAATGGATCCTCCTGTCATGGATGTCGTGTGATTTCCATGGCCTTAGGAATCATGAGTTGAATGAATCCCCTTTTAGAAGTGTGCGCTTATGATTTTCCTCCTCAAAACATAATATTAATTTGTATGAGAAAAAAAATTCCTTCATATACACTCGCACATGATGGAATATCCATACCTATTACATTTTATGTCCTATCCTCCCATGCATTCACCCTTCTACTGAGACAGAACTGCTCCAATCCTACCATTGCTAAAACTCTCTGATTCAGGCCATATACCTGATGATATTCATGGGAAGAGATGGTAGTGTGGGAACCTACAAATGGGTATGGAAGTGATGAAAGGCTGCGTAGAATCCTCCAGAGGGACCCGAAACAATGACTGAACCAAGAGAAAGATGAAGAGAAGCCCTACCATTTTCTTCTTTCTTTTTGTCATTGAGGACCCTTTCTTGAGCGATCTGCATCAGTAAGAAATATTTCATCCAAAGGAGAAGCCAATTTAGAAAGGGAGCCAATGTGGGACTTGGGGCAACCATTCACATGTTGCCTCTGCAAATTCATGGAGTTCTCTCTATAGACAATCCATAGAAGAGAACAATGATGAAATGATAAAAAGAAACCTTTGCTCACAATGGAAAATTTTCTTCTCCCTGTATATGAAGTCCAGAAATTGATTTATTTCACAACCACTTTCAATTTCCTTACCATGACTTCAAAAACATTTTTACATCAATGCTAAATCCCTGAGATTCAATTAATGGAAATGAAAGTTGGATGCTATGAGAGAGATATTATTTGAGTAGAAATTGATTTCATCTAAAAAAAGAAGGGGTTGAGGACATTTGAAGGCATGGAGGATGACAACTTTCGTAGGTTGTAGTTCAACTGGCTAGTCTCATTAAATAGATATGGCACATGACATGAGATTTCAAATATATGCCCTTTATTTAAAGCAAGTCTGAGAATCGACGACAGTAATTGTTGTATTTCACTTGTGCACGTATGAGATGTTAATGACTTGAAAATCATTTTCTTTTAGTCGGAAACCATTTTTTGATAATTTTTTTCTTATGTGAGACAACTTCTAGCTAGAGGCAACTCCAGAAGGAAAGCCTATCGGCTAATTAATTTTTCACTTTAAAATTGTTGAAAAAGTTTATGCAAAATATTGCTTAATTATTATTATTATGATGAGGATTCTATTATCATTTAGCTATTTGGAAATTAAAATATTTTTAATAATGAGGTTATTTATGATTTCACGTATTTCTTTTAATAATAGTTTTTAATAATGAGAATATTTATGATTTGAAGTATTTTATAAAAACTAGTTATAGAAAATATGACAGTTTCAATACAAACTACAATTTTTTTGGTTATTAATATTTCTTTTGATTGGTAATGATAGTAATTCTATTAATTTAAAAAATATTATAAGAGGTTGACTACTATAGAAGGTTTGATCACGTTGGAAACATAACTTCTTAAGAACCTAAACACTCTGATTACAAGATAACATTTGGTTTTACATCATGATCATTGCCCTACTAGGCCAACGTGTGATCAAAACAACAACAATCCATCAAACTATAGAAGAAACAACACAACCCCACTTGACCCACCTAGAACCATTTCACTACAGGATAAATTTGGAATAACTTCACCTAATGAAACCATACACACTCTCCTTTAGATAACAGAACCTCTAGATAACCTTTCTCAATCCCCCATTAGCAAAATATCCTCTCTTGTTAGATGCACCTGAACCTGCTCTGCCATAGCTAAGGAACCTGAGGCCTTACCCCTCTTACTAGCCTACTAGAATCTAATGATGAACCAATGAATGATCAATTTCATGAATAGGGAAATTAATTTGCATGCATCACCTTCCCTTTCCTTGGCTTGGGATCAATATGAAATGTCGAAGCCAACGTGTGGGATCATAAGAACAAGATAAGCTTCCACCAACCTATTCATGCTACTGCCATGTGTATCTCTAGAGGAGCAGTTGAAGACCACACCAAGAGTGGTTGGAGTTCCTCCAAACCTTCACTAATCAAGTGCCATGGATGGGTACCCTTATGGAAGTCCACCCCCCAACTCAAATCATTGAACAACATCTTCCAACCATGGCTATTAATATTATTCATATAATATTATGTACATAAACTCTACACAATATTTTGTTGGTAAACAAATTTGTCACTTGAAAAATATGTGATTTGACCCTATGAAATGTGTGACAAATCAATTTCTCCAATAGTTGGATAGGCCCTTGATATGCGGCCTTCCTTTGCGTTTAGAGGTGCAACTCCCTCATGGGATGTATAATTTGTGTTTTTAAAAGGTTAGGGATAAAATTATAATTAAGACTCAAGCACTCTATTCTTGGTCAAAGAATATACAAATTCCTAAAAAGAATTTATAACAATTTCAAGATACCAAGAAAAAATACTCAATCACATAGAATAAATTATTAACTGGCTAATTGCCTTTACAAAAGTGAGAGCACAAGACATTATATCCTCCTACGATGAACATAATTGATGATAATTTGAACAATCAAAGATATTGAAAATACTTTCAAATTAACTTGGTTCTCAATACATGAAGCAATACTACTTCAGTAATTTCTCCTCTCAATTCTTCAAGTTTTAAAAAGTCCTTTACAAAGCCAAAATGAACCTTAAAATATACATTGAGGTTAAGAACTACCCCTCTATGGTTAATAACTCTTTCCCAAATATGTTTTTTTGATGAGGTTAATCAACCTCTACAAAATTAACTAAAAGTATAGCTTGAAACTTGGACACTTGAGAAAGAAATTTGAATAATTGATTCAAAAGTACCTACTAGTTTTGTATTTGATCTTTGGATCATTCATTATGATGACATCGTTTTTCTACTCATATGACATGTTGAGAAATTTTCAGCACCATTCTATATATTCCATCAGATTGATCACCTCAGTTGGATTGCCTAATTTAAATCTTGAAGAAAAATAACACAAATATAGAGTCACTTCATGGCACATACCCATTTTCATAATAATTTCAAATAGTCCACAAGTTGATTGCATGATTATAGCTCAAGAACTGCACAATCTTCCACTTTTTTATTCATAGATTAGAATGAATCTTGAGTACTAAGAAAAATTAAATGTTCAAATAGTCTAAAAAGGTCAATGCTCCACAACTTCTTTTGGTTGTCATGCTTTTAGTACCCTGTAGTACCTGTTATAGCATTACCATAGATCATGGAGACATAAGTAATGCCTACAAATATGTTCTATGATTCCTCAATGTAGAATAGATAATTTTATGTGTAAACATCTAAAATCATTTAGTTTGACAAAATTTTGATTTTCTATAAGCAACAAGTTGTTGTGCTTTAGATCCTTATAAATAATCACATTGGCATGTCAATAGTCCATGGCTTTTGCAATACCAAGATCAAAATTTTGTAAATAATTGGAGAGCTGACAAGATCAGACTTGTCAAAATCTAGATTTGAATTTTTTTGCATTTGTTTCAAATTTGGCAAAATGGAATTAAAAAACTAGACTTCTAACATTGTCTCAAAACAAGTTTTTTGACTTCCTGTACTAGCAAGTAAGAATTGAAAATCAAAACCTAGTTATATTTTTTGAGGAGTGTAAAAGCAATACATTGGACTACTTTTTGGAGTCTTTCTGCAACAAGCTTACATATAAAAATATGTCTTCACACTCATCTTTTGAGTGAAACAAATAGTTCAAGTAAAATTCCAAAAATAGAAATGAAGATCTGTAAAACCTTGAATTCTCAATTTCTACAATTCTACAAACCAAATGGACCCTAAGCTCATTATGTGATATGAAACTTTGAAGCTATTGTTACGAAATTGTGCAAGCAGAATTTATCAAACTACACTCATGCTTCACCTTCTTGCAAACTATGTGCATGGTGTAACCACATCATGGCCATAGATCTAGAGATCACCTTCACATTTAGCATGTGCTACCATATCTTTTTCATATTTTAATTGATTCCCATGTCACCACCGTATAGCTCAATATACTTTCATTGAAGACTGATATCACTTGATCCAGGGAGTTCCTATTTCATAGAAAATATGAGGAATTTTATCAAGAACATGACATTCTTTTGCATATTCAAACATAAGCCAATTGCTACAATCCCACTATTTGCAAATCACCTTCCATTTATGGGGAATTATGCTTTTTTCTATTTTGTTCTAGGTAAAGGTGACAAGTCACCATACTAAATCTATTAATGTGAAAAACTAGTTTGAGGGCTCAAGGAGGCAAAACTAGTAAAACCTCCTTCCCTTTCCAAATCACAACTGATATGCACCCCTAAACAATAATCTTTTAATGAAAAATCTTCATGAACTCATACACTAGAATATTTTCAATGACTAAATCACATATTTTACCTTGTTTCCCATCTTTTAGAGCATATGTCACTATGTTATATTTTTCATAATCTACTATTTCTTTTCCAATTGCATGTGTACTATCCATATGTTCGCAAGTTGATAAAAGCTGCAAAGAACAACAAAATAAGCATGATGTCTTGTAAAATTGTTGACCATCCCCTATTTCACATAAAATGTTGGCTATGAATTTTCTTAAAGATCTAGGTGGCTCATTCATGTCACAATCATGCAAAACAAACTTAGAATTCAAAAACACACATATATGCCTAAAAACATCAAAATGGTTAGAAAATTCAATATGTATCCTACAACAATTTGTGTGTGTGTGTGTGTATGATTTATCTTCATATAAAAAGTTTTACCCATCTAAAAAAATCATTGACTTATTTGAATTTGAGGATACATACCAATAAATTTTGCAAAAAATTGTGTCTGAGTTGAGTTCAAAAAATATTTCACTTGTGGGTTACAATTTTGGCTACCAATCCTCCTTTTTACAACATCTATTTGATTAGGGGAAACACATTTTTTATTTATCCAAAAAACTTCAATCAATGATTTCAAAACTTCAATAATTTCTTTATCCTTTTGCGGTAGTCTAATATCCATAAGTCATTTTTCATTGGATCTTCCAATCTGTCACACCTTACCATGGCTCTCCTTAGAGTACCTCTACTAATTTTCAATATTTTTCTTGTCTTTCTCATGAATCAAGCTTTCTTCATTCGAGTACTTACTATTGTTTATGTAATTATGTGTCTTGTGATATTACTATCTTTGGTGTATGATTTAGAACTCACTTTGTCATATGCACTCATTCGATTCTTTACAATTCTTTTTCCATTTGAATCATCCATTGTTTCTTAACCCAATAATCTTCATGATGGGCCTATATTTCAAATTTCTCATCATTTCAACAAATAATTGGTATGATCTATAATATTTAATTCTTCAAAGAATAATCTCCACATATGATTAACTTTTCTTTGACAAGTACGCTTGCTAATTTTGTCAAACATTGATTTCAAAATGTTAGTATCAATATCAATCAAATACTTTGGTCTTCTAAAATGAATTCTAAAAGGTGTTATAATCTCTTCCATTCCCTCAACATTTTGAACATCAACATAAGTTCGAATATTTTGCATACCTTGAACCAAAGATGATGTGCCTTGGCAATAAGATTAAAAAGATGGAATGTCACCGACTTGATATGTTGATGTTGTGCCTTTAGCATGACATGATGGAAATTAGCGCCTCTTCAACATGAGATGATGATATGACTCTAGCATTGGAAGATGTGTAGCTTCACAATTCAATTGTCTTCTTGAGTTTAAGAGTCTCATTTGTTCTCTTTGTCTTTCCAATTCTTTCTCTTTGTTTCTTTGTATCGATGGTTCTTGCTCCTCTTTGAAAGATAATTCTTCATTATTGCATTACAATTTTCTTTGTACACATAGTAGTTTCATTTTATCTCTTTTAATTTCCAAATCTCTCTCCCTCTCTTCTGGTGTTTAAGTTTTTGGTTTCTTCCTTGGCACGATGATGATTTCTATATGTCAAATTATTCAAAGATTTGAATTACTTATAATTTGTAAAATACAAATCATTCAAATACATATACAAAATACAATTATTTCATTGAATAGACAATATATAGTGAAGAACTTGTCAAATTTCTAACCATTTCCAAATACAAATTCATTCAAACATACAAATTTCAATGAATTCAGTGTATATTAAACAACTTGTCAAATTATAATGAAATTTGTCTCTATAGTAACAAAGAATATTTAAAAGGGATCGCACTAACCTTTTCTATAGAAAGAATATTAAAAAATCTTTCAACTAATGTATCCAATAATTGAATTTGGTGTTTGCTAGCTTCCAATAGCATGAATGAATGTTCAAAAAGCCTTCAAATAGTATATCCAATGATTGAATTTTGTGTTTGCTAACTTCCAACAACATGAAACCTATGTTTTCTATTGGAACAACAAAACAAACAATAGACAAAAAATAGAATATGGGTCAGTAGGGACCCAAACTTTTGTTATAACCATTTTTTGGTGTTTTCATATAGTGTGTACATACTATAGTGTTGGAAATATAGATTGAGTAATTGAGAGGGGGTGAATCAGTTACCACAAAAATATTTCCGATCCCTTGGATGTTACCAATAAAACTAATTACTGTTGTTTATTCGGTAACACACAAAAAATGTTGTAACTCGATAAAAGCAATGTGATTTACTTTTAACTAATTTTAAACATTCACAATGATTAAGCATAAAAACAAATAACATGAGACACTAGGATTTAACGTGGAAATCCAATATGGAAAAAACCACCAATGTAACTAATTATTGTTTTCACTCTTCTAAAGTGAGCCCTATTAGGAGCCAACCTAGTTAAAGGTTACAAAACACACTATTAGGTGTGACCTTGTTAGAGGATTTAATCACCCTGTTAGGAGTGGCCTTGCAAGAGGTCTTAAAACAATTCAGTGGAACTGTCACCTTGTTAGAGGATTTACAACTAGTTGTTAAACCAATTCTGTTAAGAGATTTTGGATCACTGCTACAATGGTAAGAAAGTAACAAGGAAATGACCTAATTGAGATGCAACTGAATTACTAATTACACATCTCTGTTCTGGTTCATACTAGATCCTTAATGATTGAATATTACTTCACTGCTCCACAAGGATATCTAACCACCCCTCAAGTTCGTTCACATACTTCCTTTCTTAATCAATCAATACGCTTGCATACTCTCACACACACTAGAATCTCCACTTGAACTTTCATTTATACCATCTAGATTATCAAGTCGGCTTAATTACAACTTACAATTACCAATAATTATTACCATAGTTGGCTAGAATCAATACTTGAAATAATTAAACTTCATATCCCAAATCAACAAAATCCTTCATTGGTTGATCCTGTTCAGTGAACACTAGTCCTAACATGATTTCCTATGTTGACCAATAGAAGCTAGGTTAACACTGCAAACTTGCAAAGTTCTTTGGCAACCGAGTCAACATGTTTAATACTAGCTCTGACCAACTTCCTTCACTAACCATGAGAACTCGGTTAACACTGCTTTCTGCCATAATTTCCTTCGATGCTCGAGTGAGCTTGGTAGACATTGTCTTCGTAGAGTAATCTTCAAGAAAGCTCAGTAGACAAGAAAAAATTTCTTGCTAACCAAGTGAGCTTGGTAGGAACTGACTAACAATTGATATGACATTTGTGTAACATCAAAGACAACACACAATTAGACAATTGTATCTAACAATCTCCCTCTTTAGCATTGATGGCAACACAACATGTCATAGCATAATAAAATTTGAGAATAAGACTTTCTCTGATAGAAATTTTCTACCTCTTAGATGTTTATACCACAAGCTTCTCTTATATGTAGTAATCTCCCTCTGTGAAGGAATTACATAACTTCTTTGATACTATACATTTTTATCTCAAAATTTTTTTTAGAAAGATATGATAGTAAACTCTCCCTCTTTAAAAACACATGCCAAAGACAACACATACAAAATTAATATCAATGTACCTTGAGTATTGATTCATATGCAATTTTCTTTTGACTATGCTTCATCAACTAATAGGTCTTGAACTAGGTTCCTATTGATGCATCACTAAAACTTTATTTAGTAAGCTTCAGATAGGGGAATGACCCCTAGCTTACCTCTTAGATGCAAGAATGCATCCTTAAGTAATGGCTTGGTAAATATGTCTGCAATCTATTCTTTTGTATGGACATATTCTAGTCTGATTTCTTTGTCCTACACTAATTCTCTAACAAAATGATATTTTATAGCAATATGCTTGTTTTGGAATGCATCATTAGATTCTTTGATATGTCAATTGCATTTGTATTATCACAAAACATGAAAATTGGTTCTTTGATCTCAACCTTCATGCCTTCCAACAACTATTTAAACCAAACAATGTTAGAACAATTCACTACGGCTGCAACATATTCTGCTTCTACTATAGATTGGGATGTACAATTTTTGTTCTTGCTTGTCCAAGATACCAACCTTTTACCAAGAAAGAATCATCCACCAGTTGTTCTTTTTTTGTCATCAATATTTCTTGTCTAATCAGCATCTGTAAATACTTTTAGGGCTAGATTTCCTCCAAATTTATACCATAAACCATAGTCTTTAGTGCCTTTCAAATATCTCAAGATTCTTTTGATTGCCATCATATGATTTTCTCTAGGTTTTGCCAAGAATCTTGCCACTATACCAACTGCAAGAGCAATATCATGTCTTGTATGAACTACATACTATAATTTTCCAATCACTGATCTATACAAGGTCTAGTCTACCTATTTTGAGTCATCTTCTTTGGTAAGCTTTAATCTAGTACACATGGGGGATCCAACTGGTTTTGAATCTTTCATACCAAACTTTTTGAGTATCTTCTTGATATACTTAGATTGAGTGATGTAAATACCATTCCTACTTTGTTGTATCTGAAGTCCAACAAAGAATTTAATCTCACCAAACATAGACATTTCAAATTCTTTGTTCATTTGCTCTGAAAATTCTTTGCATAGATCATCATTCCCCATAAATAAAGTATCATCCACAAATATTTTTGCCAATACAATCTTGTTATATGGTCCTTCCTTTATATACAAACTACTATTATTATTAATTCTTTGAAAACCAATCTGCATAAGGTAGTTATGTAATCTTTCATGCCATGCTCTAGGAGCTTGTTTGAGACCATACAAAGCTTTTTACAACTTGCAAACCATGTCCCTTTTATCTCGATCAACAAAACCTTATGGTTGTTCAATGTAGACTTCTTCATCAAGAATACCATTGAAAAATGTAGATTTAACATCCATTTGATATAATTTGAATCCTTTATGTACTACATATGCAAGTAAGGTCCTGACACCTTCCAATCTTGCAATAGGAGCAAAAGTCTCACCATAATCAATGCCTTCTTCTTGAGAGTAGCCTTTACATACCAATCTAGCTTTTTTTCTTGATACCTTACCATCTTCATTCAACTTATTTTAGAATACCTATTTTGTGTCAATCACATTTTTATCTTTAGGCCTAGGTAGAAGAGTCCAAGTTTTGTTCTTCTCTATTTGTTATATTTTTGCATTCATAGCCTCAATCCAACTTTCATTTTTCAATGCATCTTTAACATTTCTAGGTTCAAAATTAGTAAGTAAACATGTTCCTTTTAGCTTACTTCTTGTTATAGTACCTTTTGATTTATCTCTAATAATTTGATCTAGTGCATGATGCCTTCTGACATACTCGGCTAATACAGGTTCCTTGCCTTTTGAATGAATTACATTGTCTTCCTCTTGAACTTCAACTTCTAGCTCTGGTTGCTCAAACTTAGTACACTTTGGCTTGGTAACTTCAGAATGTGACTCAGGTCCTTGTGACTCGATTTGATCTTCTTGCAACTTGGTAGCTGAGGAAGACTAGGGAGTAGAGGTCTCCTTATTGACAAATGTGTCTAACAATGTATCAGGTTCAGTGTAAACAAATCTCATGTAATCTTTTGGTTCCTTTTTGCTTTCCTCTTTAGTCCTTTCTACAAACTCATCAATTCTCACATGTGAACTTTATATGATTTTGTGAGTAGATAAATTCAAACATCTATATGCCTTACTTCTGCAAGAATATCCTAAGAATATACCTTAATCACCTTTCACATCAAATTTGTCTTTTCTCGATTCTTTCGATATATAACATTTACTTCCAAATACTTTTAGGTAGCTTACATTAGGTTTATAACCATACCATAATTCATAGGGATTTTTATATGAGTCCTTCTTCAACTATACTCGGTTTAAGATATGAACTACAATGTTGATAGCTTCCTTTTAGTATTTGGTAGCAATATTCTTTTCAATCATTACAGTCCTTACACAATCCATGATAGATCTATTTCTCCTTTCAGCTATTCCATTCTACTCAAGAGTTCCAAGGGCTGATACCTATCTTTTGATTCCTCTTTCAATGCAAAAGTTGTTGAATTCATTGGAGATGAATTCACCACCTTTTTTTGATCTTAAGAATTTCAGTATTTTCCCTATTTCCTTCTCTATTCTTGCTAGATACCATTTGAATTTATCAAATGCTTCTGACTTCTCTCTTAAATACATAACAGTCATCATTCTAGAGTAGTCATCAACAAAATGAATAAATAAAAATTCTCCACTATAGCTTTCTCTTCCAATAGGTAAGACATCTTTAAATTGATAGTTTTTTCTTTTAAAACTAGTCTTTCCCATTTCACCAATCTGACAATTCTTGCATAAACCAACATCTGGTTTCTTCAAACTAGGAATGCCTCTCACTTTTCTGAATTTGCTTATTTTCACTATGTTATCAAAGTTTACATGACATAACCTTCTGTGCCACAACCAACTTTCTTCAACTTGAGCAATAAAACATGAGCAATCACCAAGATCAAGATAAAATAGGTTACCTTTTGCCTGTTTGCCTAATCCAAACAGTTTCCCTTTGTCATCTAGTAGTTTTGCCTTGCCATGCATGAACTCTACCTTGAATCCAATGTTGATAAGTTGTTCCATACTCAAAAAATTATGTTTTAGTCCTTCAACCCAATAGGCATTATCACATACAAGTTCTTTGGTTTATGAGATTCGGCCTCTCCCTTTTATGCAATAAGGTTCATTATTTTCAAACCTTACACTACCACCATCATAGTCTTCAAAGTGTTCAAATTTTGTTTTGTCTCCAGTCATATGATGTGAATATGCACTATCTATTATCCATGTGTCATTCTTACTAACATGAGAGATAAGTGCCATCTTATCTCCTTCATCATCATATTCATCTTTTACAACAATCTAAACTATTTCATCTTTACTATTATCAAAATCTTTAGCCATAAAACATGTCTTTTTATCTTTGTCCTTGAATGATTTGTGATTTTTGACAAATTGTTCTTAACCACCTTGTAAGACAAGTCCATAGCTTCACATGACACATTGTTCAATCTACTAGAATTGTATATCCTATGTGCAATGATGTAAATATTGAACTTCAACTTTCCATCTGAAACACTACTGATTTCATTCCTCTCCCATCCCATTCTGCTAGGATTTTCTTCTCCAGTTCTGCCCAACCTAGGGTTTTTTGTTGTTTTGGCTTTAGCTAGCATTAGGAGGCTAGCAATTCGATGAATCATCTTCTTAGTTATCAAAATTGGTTGCTCGAGCCATAGCTAGCCATTATGCACCCTACTAAGGATAAACCTAATCCAATTGACTTGAAATTCGTGGGGCATATGTGGGATGTGGGTTAACCCTTTCATTTCTAGGTGTTGATGCTCAGGTTTTAAAACTCCATTAAAACACAACTTATTTAGGGCATCATCCATCTCTAATGTGCCAATTTCTTGAATAACACATTTAAAATGAGTGCAAATTTCATTAATCAGAAGTACCTTTGAAGGAATTTGAGATTGTGCACCACTTGGATCTAGGGTTTTGGCAACCATAGGAGTGAGCTTGAAATCTAGTGCCTTCCACTCAACTCCACAAACCAACATGTCAAATCCATGCTTAAAGTTGATGCTAATAGATGCCATCTTCACTCAATAGATCTTGAGGAAATTTGAAAACTTTTGGTGGAAACTCACTCAAATCACTGTAGATCACTTCTTCGCAATAGCACTCAAAATTTTGTAGTAAGAAATGATTTGATTCCATGCTTTTTGATGAAATTTTTACATTAATGCTTGGTATGAAGGTAGATCAAGTTGTCAAAAGTTTAATAGTCTATCATCCACTATGTTGCATTGATCACTCGGTGAAGTCTACATGACTCGATAACCATATGTATCTTCATTACTCCTGACCTCAATCAGTTGAGTCTATGAGCTAACCTTACTCGATATAGAAGGTAACTCAATAACAACGGATACTACCTTTTACTCAGTGATCCCTTTGTATATTGAATATAGATTTTGATCTTTGTGTTCTTTTAACTAGAACTAATTAGATGTCTTCTTTGATGGCTCGATTCCAATTCTCCCTTGAGAACACAATTAGAAATCGTAAAGTCACCCAATTCTTGAGTGACTTTGCCATCATTGTTTGAATTGGTATTCTCAGTAGACTTAGGAATCCATTGCTATCTCATCTGCTTTTGGATGTTATCAACTTTTGCCTTCTTTTCATCTTCAATTCTACCAGTATTGATGGGTGAACCCACAATATTGGGTAACACTTTTGGGAGACAAAGGAAATCACAAAATGATGAAAAATTTTCATATAGAATTTTATGTATGTTCGCCCGAATGCCTTAACTATGTTCGCACGAACATATAAGCATTCTAAGTTCACGCGAACATATTAAGTTTAAATAAGGTATGTTCACGTGAACATAACTTATTAATATGTTCGTGCGAACATATTTGTAACGGTGATTTTGGGATTAAAATTCCACTTTTCCATTTGAGATCTTGATAATTTTGCCTTTTTTGTATGTTCGCGTGAACACAAATTATTATAAATGTTCGCGCGAACACGTTAAATTAAGTTTCTAGCTAGCAGATTATTTTTCTCATACGTTCATGTGAATAAATGTTTGCACGAACATATTAGACAAGTTCGCGTGAACATTGTGTTCGTGCGAACATCTCAAATTACAAATTTTTGGCGTTGTTTTTTGGAGGAAAAAATGAAATTGGCTCTTTTGACCCCTAAAATTTAGATTGAATGATCTCCTACTGTAAAATAAAAAATTGCAATTTGTGCTACTCAGAGCAAGCTTTCCAACAACTATAATTGTAATACATATTATATTCATTAAGACTTTCAAATATGAGTTTAACTCATTATAGGTTCATTACTGATTTAGCATCAACCGACTTTGACACCTTGGGAAAATTAGTAAATTAGTTCAAATTTTTTTTGAAAAATATGTAGGAACTAGCTTATTGAGATACCTTTCTATTAATATAAAAAAGGTTTCTAATAAATTGGCTTCAAATTATCTATGTCAAACGAAATGTATGTCTGAATTATAATTTGTGTAACTTCAAAACTTCATAAACTATACAAGATTCAATCAAAATGAATCAAACCAAATGCATCCTCTAGATATTGATTTTAGGAATCTAACACCGAAAGAATTATGTCATTATCATTTCTAGAAAAAATGTTATGTGTGTCAAATGGACTGTCACTCTTTAAAAATATTGAATTTTACTATGTACCACTTTTGGAAGGAGATGAAAAAATTAGCCTAAATAATTTTATTTTTTTCAAATTTAAAAATATGGTTATAAAGTAGGAATAGAGTACTCAAAATTATTAGTTTATGTCATCTTAAAATTATTTATAGTTTTCAAGATATAGTCAGTTGAATGTGATGTTTGTTGCAAAAATATTGATTTCAATGTCAAAATTGGTGAAAAAGTGGAACCCATTATTGTGGGATCACCCTGATACAGTTCTTGCAAGATGACCAAGTTTCATACAAATGAAACATCTTTTAGTAGTATCTCTTTTCTACATATGATGTTTAACATAGTTCATGCCAATGTGTCTAAATTCTCCATAGTAATGACATCTACACCAGGTGTTGTAGTTCAACCAAATATTGCTTTCACAATTTTCTCTGTTGGGTTTAGTATCTTGGTTTTGCATTCTGATTCCTTGTGTCCATGCTTCTTACATTTGTGACATTTACCTTCAAATTTTGGTTTTTATTTGCACTCATTAGCCCTATGACCATGTTGATTATAACTGGAGCACTTTCCATTGAATTTTGCTTTCCCATTGCTCCAACATTTTTTTGAAGTATGTCCTATCTTACCATAGTGATTGCAAGTAGGTATTTGATTCTTTTGAGCACCTTTCTTGGAGGATTCACCTTCTTCTTTGTATCTGATTCTTCCTTTTCATTTTTTTTGTAGAGACTTTGCTCATTCAACTAATTTATGTGTACTTGGGATTTCATCATTCTTTCATTGACTTATTTTTTAGAGTTTAGATCATTCTACAATCTTTCATTTTCAGATCTTAGGTTTATGATTACCTCATTTGCATCGGTGAGCTAATTGATGATGTCAGCCTATAGGAGGGATCGATGTTGAATCTCATTATCTTTTCCTTCCAATTTTTCGTTTGTCTTATTTTTCTCTTCTATGCTTCCACATAGCCTTATTGACTAGATTTCTTACTCTCTTTTTAGTTTTCTTACTTCTTGTAGTGATCCATTCTTCTCTAGAAGTTCTTTAATTGCATCATTAGCTTCATCTGAACTGGTTGAAGGGTGAAAGACTTCAATTCTCTCTTCAATGTAGTGATGATCATTTATTTGAATTGCAAGTTCCTTTCTTCTTTTTAGGGAGTGGGAAAGTTGCTCCTTTGCTTTCTTGAGTTGGGTAATGGTCATTTCCAAATCCAAGTTCTCATTATCAATAGCTTTCTTAAGTATTAATATCTCCATGGCCTTGATCTTTGCTCAAGTTGTTAAAATTTATCCTGAGAACCAAAATGTTCTGATACCAATTGTTGGAAATATTCAAGACAATGTTGGTTTACTGAGAGGGGAGGGGTAAATTAGTAACCTCTAAAACTTTAACAATTTAATCATTAATCCAACAATCCAATTAGCATATAATTCATCACATATAATCTAATCTAATTGCATGCATAATAAATATGAAAATATGAATGCACTTGACACAAAGATTTGGTGACCCAAAAACCTTCCAAATAGAAAGAAAAATTGGGGTGGGGATGGTACCCACAAACTTTAGTACTGCAGTATAAAGTTGGTCGATTAAGGCTTACAATTGATCACTTCTGATGATCTTCCCTATTAGGAGCAATAAGGACTCCTAGAACCACCTTGTGAAAGGATTTGCAAACATACAATGAAGTATGCACTCAGTAAAGAGATTTATGAAAGACTATTAAGTCTACCTTGTTAGAGGATTTTACTGATCCACCTATTAGGATGAAGCAGTAGTTGATCAATGATTTGCAACTTGATTTGCTGAATGAGATTCCTTTGAGTACAAATCACCTTTCTATGATGGATAAAACTATGTTGCTCCTTATGTTGTTACGGCATTTGTAATTCGCTTCCTTCTGCTCTATTATGATTGTATTTTGTTCAATTCCACATCTTCAAAATGATCTTGGATATGATACAATACAATACATATATACCAATCCAATTTACATAATTACAAAGTCGGCCAAATTACAAGTTAACACAAATATTACAAAGTCGGCCCACATGAAGACACTTGGGTTCTAAAGACTGACTTGGTGAGGTTCTGATACTCGACATCCACTGTCAATGCTCAGCATCATCATGCACTCGGTAGAGTCTAAGCTTGGTCCATACTAATCACTTCCAGGTAGTCTTGAACTCGGTCTACACTGGTGACTCAGTGAATACTGTGCAACTCAGTATAAGTTGAATCACTTGATTCTTATTTATCTCTACAAGCTCAGTGTAAATTGAATCACTTGGTTAACATTGGATAGCTCGGTTAACATAGGATTTGCATCACTGCAACTGTGAACTCGGTAAGCATTGAATTGCATGGTTTACACTAATAAACTCAGTATGCACTGAGATGCTTGGTTTACGCTACTGAATTTCACTTAGAATGAAATTGCTCAATATGCACTAGAATTTTTCCAACAACCTCGGTAGAAACTATAGAACTTGGTAATGACTGAAATGCATGGTAAACATTGTTAACTGCACTATAAGCTTGGTAGCTATATACAATTTGAATAAGTGTGTGTCACTAATAACAAACTTGACTGATATGTCAACAGAGCATTCTTATAAATTGTTCAATTATTTTTTTGAAAAAATATCTATAAAAACTTAGAATATTAAAATTATTATATAGAGGCTAATAAATTCAAAATATCAATCAATAAAGGTGCCTTTCTTATAATTTAATTAGTTTTTTGCAAATAATGTCTTACTCTTTTATAAATTTCAAGTTCACACAATTATATTCTAATAAAAATAATAGAAGATGCATCCTAAAAGCATAGCACCACAAGGTAAGAGCCTACAACACAATGATAACTTGTGAGCCTTGTATTAGGGAGTTTCATTCAGTGATCTTTTAATCTATTATAACCAACTATTTTATTCAATTATCTCACAAATACCAAGAAGATGCATAAAAACACTACCTTTTCATATTGTCAAAAGGATTTAAATTATATAATCTGACAAAATCTGAATCACCTAAAACATCTTGTAATGTTTTCTGATATATTAAGTTCATTCATACATTTATGTTTGAAGAAAATCCATTGATTTGTTAGATGTGTCCATCAAACAATAAAAAGGGTTTGAGACCACTTGTAACTTTGAAAATAAGCTGGAGTCCTCCATATGAGTATATATATATATATAGCTTGATTAATTTATTTTGGATTCTAATTGATGTGACTCTAAGATGACATTATACAAAGTTATTAGTAGCTTCTCTCAAGCAAGATAATCCAAACCTTACAAGAATCAAATGTCCATTTCCTTATACATTTCCATGGTTGCAAAAAAGGTTATCAATTATTGGTAAGTGAATAGGCTCATGATGATTTTCAGATTAATAGATATAAAAAGAGTGTTTAAACTTAGACAAACCTTTTTCATTGTCTAATACAAAGTTAAGTATAAAAATTAAAGATTTCGTTTCCTCATTCTTCCCACAAAATTGGAATCATATATCACCATTGTAGATTTTTTCCTATCACCAATGTAGTAAAGCCTCAAATATTTATCCATAAATATTTATTTTATTTTAAAATGATATAACACTAAATCATGTGATAGCTTCTTAATAAGATTTACAAACATAGATCTGTGAGTAGTGTTGGAATAAGATTAGGGTTTATTTAGTTGTAGTAATACATAAAATTAGGATATAGTTCAATTAAATTTTCTATAAAAAAAAAAACCCTTCATATGGTTAGAGAGTAAGATGAAATATTTTTACAAAGTTAATATTCATTACATTCGTTAGCTAGCCTAGCTTATATTAATCAATATATTTGTAAATGTTTATTTTATGGAAAGATAAGAATTATGTGCATTTCACAAGTCTAGGGGTCCTATGTCATATAAGAAATGATAATTATAATGATAGCAAGATATAAGAAGAAACAAGTGTCTATATTTGTGAATAAGAAATATATAAAGATGGGGACATGAAAGTACACAAAAAGAGTTACAACTATTTAAAAATAACATCAAAATTATACAAGACTATTGGCTTAACCCTTGCACCATTGCACCATTCAAGGTACAAGCGCTAGTATCAAAGCACCATGCAAGACGTGACACACAAAACAGAGTAGCAGTTAGAAATCCAAAGCATTACAACTCAAAGAGTTTGACATGGAAAAACTGTCAACCAAACAGACGAACAAAAGTAAGCAGTAAAAGACAAACAAAACACACAACTGTAGAACGAAACATTAATTGAAACCGAACCAGAACGGCCATATTCCGAAGTAATCAAGAATACTTTGAAATATCTTTATTGCTCTGAAAATAAAATTCTACAAATTGTTTGAATACATGGAAAATTGCACACTGAAGAGCGACCAACAAAACAAATATATAGTACAAAAATGAATCTTTGCAGTGCATTCTTTCTCACAAATGATGAATGTAAATTTCCGTCGGCGGAGAAGAATAAATGGGAGTCTGGAATTCCACCTTAAAATCGAAGAATTCATCAATGCTTCATATTGGAATTCTAACCAATATGAAGCATTGATGAAACTCCTATCAAGAAAGGGTCTCGCTTCATCACGTGTCAATTGCTTGGTCCATCCTGATTTCATTGCACTCGCTGCTCCACTGCCTTCGCACTCATACTGTCTGTATCTAGTTTGCTCGGGAAACATCGCTGTTCCATACCGACATTCATATCTCAAATATAAGCCATACCCACATTCAAATATCAAATATTAGCCATACCCACGTTCACAATACCTACTTTCATATATCGAGTTTCCATCAATTATGAAGTTTTCAATCATAAAAATTAAAAACTTAACAAGAAACGGGAGAGTACCCAGAAAGAAATGTCAACTGCAACGAAGTCATCAGAATCCACAGCGACAGAAGGGCTAAGGTAAGTTCCCATATTACAACTGGAATCGTTATTATAAGCCTTGTCCTGCCACCTGATGACGGTTTTCCTGATTCCTTCTCCTATAAAAGTAATCAATGGCTTGTTGGAAGGAATAGTTACGATGATGATGATATCCATAATCTGGAGTGGCTTCTGAAATTTCAAACAGAAGAACGAAGAACATCAGTGTGACACAGATTTTCTAAACAAAAGAAAAATAACTTTTAGGCTGGTTTTGTGAGAGTAGGTGGACTTTGAATCTTTGAATTCGGTTATGATTCGAGTACATTCAAACTGTTTGATTCACTCGAGTATACTCAACCAATATTTTGATTCACAAATTAAGATTCCATATGCATTGACCTAAACAATTTCGTGTCTAAGGGATGGCTGATTTCTCTATATCGGACTAGCTTTGTCATTTTCTTCTTTTCGTTAGACATTCAAATTGTGAAAAAACAAGTACTGTTAGGGCTTCCAGTACTTAATATGTTATAGATGGAAGTTCTATTGGGTCATAGACATGAATTTATGGCTTCTTTTTTGTTTAGATTTATGTCAGATTATGTCCAATTTTCTGATTTGATAAACCTCCTTGATAGAGGAGCATTTGGATTAAAGCGACACAACCTTTCCCATCTCTACTGAAGTGTTAGGTTAATAGTTTTAGTCAAGCCTCACAATTTTTAAATGTTAGTCTAAATCCCTATGCTGAGATCTCTTATATCAATTAGATCTGTATTCAATAGATGGATGCAAACATTGTGTTCTAATATTCAATTACAAAAATAGGCATTTCACACGTGTTATTTTTATTTTTGTACTGTATGTATATTTGTGTTATTATACTTGTCGTAGGCAATACTATTGCATTCACTTTCCTTAAACTTTCAATTAAATTTAATCAATAACAACACTTTATTTTTTTGACTTTGTAAATAACTATACTTTTTACAAAGTTTAGATTTACATTTATATATCTTTTATAATAATAAAAACTATTTATTTTCCCTTTGATTGGTTCAAACCAATTTGTGTTATAGGGATGCTTTTTTGAACTTCCTCCATATTGCATTATTTTCGGCAGGATTTTCGTCCATATTAAAATATGTGAACATTTTTTTTGTAATGTCCTTTTGTTGTTTTCCAAATTTTCATTAAAACATAATATTTTGAATATATAACTTTTTATTTGTTTATTGAAAAATATATAATTTCAAATGAAAAAATATATATATATAAAATGAAAGCATTAAAATTCGAACAATTGGAACAAAGCAGAAATATTGAAGAGGATAGTGTGAAGGGAATAACCTAAAAAAATTGTAATGTAAAATTTGAGACACAAATTAATAACTAAAAATTTGAATTATTTCAAGTAGAATTAAATCATATACAATCATAATTTTTTAATTTTATAAATTTTAACATAATTAATAAATATTTTCATAATTAAATTTTAAAATGATCTAATGTCTTTTTAGTTATTTAATTAATAAACAAAATTTAAATTTCCATAACAAATTCATGTGAATAATTGATTATGGTTGAGTAAAATGAGGTCATCATATAATTCTTAAGTTGTAAATTGTAGCTTGAAATTGTATTATTCTAGTAATAATATTTAAATAATTCAATCTATTTCTTTATTATAACCTATAGCACATAAGCACACTTAAATGAATAAATTTATAAATTTACTTATTCATTAACAAATATTTTAATTATTTCTAATATGTGAACTCTTGTAATAAAAGAAACAAATAATTTTCATTATAATAAGAGATAATTATAATATAATTTAACATATTGAAGAATAAAAATTCAAACAAATGATTTTTGAATTTTTTCATAAATATATTTTACTCTTTTATTATACTAAATTTAATATTAAATAACTAAATAACAGATTACTTTTACACTATAACATAATTGTTTTAATTACATTATAATTATTTTTAAAACTAAAATTATATTATAATTAGTTTTAGGCAAGTACATGCCACTATGTGGCACTTGTTAATCTATGCATGACCATTGGGATGTAAACTTGCATTTGTTAGGGGGATATACTTAAAAGACATTGATATTCAAACTGAGAGTGCCTCATTTTTTAAAGCAATGTACTAGTTAGGAGTTGTCTTGATCTCTTCCATGGTTGGAAAAAGTTATTGAAGTAATGCAACTTTATGAGAGGATGAAATAAAGAAAACTTTCATTCATATATTGGAGTATATTTTCTCTATATTTATTTATGAATACAGATATTATAAATAAGGATATTCTTTTATTTCATAGATTCTTTTTTCTTTGTTTATTTATAAGAAGTCTATATATTGATAATAGAGAGTTTTGTAGTTCATTTAAAATTGATATGATGAATTTAATGTCTTTTCAATAGTTAGTCGAAGATATTGATAACTTGTTTATGTATATTTACATTTATATTATATGAGATTATATTTTTTGAAAATAATTTTATTATCAAGCACTCATCAGCCAAGTACAAAAGCATGCAACAACTAGTTATATTTTATTTAACTTATAAATTTCTATTCAATTGAATTAAAGAGACCAACAACTACTTTTCAAAAAATGCATTACAATTATATATTAGGAAATCTAGTGATTTGTTGGTATAAAGGTTTTAAGGAAGAGATATGAGTTGATAATTGAGGGCTCTAGAGTGTTATCATATATGATACTGATGTGAATGTTTAGTTTGTTATTTTTTAATAAGATAACACATTAAGTAGATAGGATGAGTGTTGAATAGGATGAATAACCAAGAGTGGGTGAATCAATTATTCCAAAACTCTTTTAAAAACTTTGCTAATCATGTATACTCATAAACCATTAAAATAATAAAGAATCCTAAAATCATATAAAGACTAAAGTTACCACAAAATTTTACATAAGAAAATAATTTAAACTTCCAGATAAGTAAAAATCATAGTCATATTCAATCAACTGCCAAGACTATTCAACATAAAAAGAATAATTTCCTAGATAAGATAATTACAATAAGTAAACTTCAATTTTTGAATAATATTAAATTCTATCAAGGGTAAAATAAATGGAAGTTGACCATACTATTGAATTTCCATTTTTAATCATTTAAAATACAAGTGATTATAACTATGTGCAAGATTCCAACCAATACATTATGCATCATACACCAAGAATATATAAGATACATCAAGTACATTTTTTTTTTAATGCAATGAATAAATAGATATCAATATGTCATTGAACTATCTATCATTCATTTGCATGCTCTAGTCTCCTAAGCCATCAAACATCTATCTACTTGTAAATATCAAGATATGAGTGTGGTCCATTTTTTTTCTTTCTACCCAACCACAAAGTGGTTAGCTCTCATGAGAATCATCCTAATATGAAAACACACCCATCCAGCATGAAAAACCTAACAACTCCAAACTAGTGGGTTGGAATCAATCTAGTGCTAGTTGTGAACATATCTACTTTCATCATAAGTTTAAATAGAACTAACATAGATCTAGATGAGAGAAAGTACAAATAACAAGCTTTTTAAAACAAATATGCTTTTCCAAAACTTCCAAGCATTACAATATTAGACTTTTACTAGCACATAGATGAAAGAGAAAATGTCTACCCTTCTCTATTACCCATATTCAATGTCCTTTTCCAAAGATATCCTTCACATGACAAGTTTAGGTAAGGAAGATAAAACATCTAGTCATTTATCCAAAGAAAATCAATAAAAAAAAATCATGTTTCAACCATGATTCACATAATAACTCTTTATTTCTAAGAATAAGACAAAAATTATAATAACAATATTATTAAATAAATAAAATATTTCTTTCCAAAATTTCCATTTTACCTAAAATTTGTAAAAATGGTATTTTGATAAGTCTGAAAAAAATGATTTTAAATTTCCTTTTCACTATGGCTCCCGAATGATCAACCAGGGAAGGCACATGGCAATACATTGAGTAGGCATCACAAATTGACAAGCTTTTTTGTTTTTAGAATGAATAATATTCCTTGGCTAGAATGGAATGAGAGAAATGCATAAGAGACATGGGAATCATAGATTTGAGGAACCATGTGTAATTGATGGCCATTTAACCAATGTAATCAAGCAAATTTTCAAGCTAGCAAAAGGTTTGTGAAACCACAAATCAAAAATCAAGGAGATGTGGGGGGTAAATTGGGCTTGAAGTGAAATGAAAGAGGTTGGGAGAAGTTTCATGAGGTAGTTTAGTTCATGAATGGTGCTCACTAGATGCACAAAGATTTTAGCTTTAAGGAGATCAAACACAAGTTTTGGAGGTTAAAAATATAAGAACTAACATTTATAGATGAACTAATAGAGAAAAATAACTTGCATAATATGGCAAGTGCATCCTCTATTTTGATCAATAAAAATAAATAGGAAAGATATATATCCTATCTAAAAGAGAAGGCCCTAATCATGAAACCAATGGGAGTATGGCTCTTTATTATGAAAATTAGAGGTTGTTGTGATGTGCATTAGGGTAAATAGGTTGTATTAAAATCCTTAATGAATAGATTCTAAATGGAGGATCTTATGCTATTGATGACAAAGGGGGTTATCTCAAAAATTGATCACCAAATTTTATCCCAATGAAGGAGAAAGTTAAAGATGATCCAATTTGGGTTCAATTCCATAACCTTCAATACAACTATTGAGATGAGGAGCTTTGAAGACAATGCATGAAAATTTTGGTTCCTCTATCTTGACAGAGGAAATAGTGGATCCAAGTGATTTCTTTCAATATATCTAAGAATCTTGGTAAAGGTGCAAGAATTTCATATCATCCTTAAGTATATGGTCATGGGATCTTCAAAATGAGAATGGTGACAACCTCAACAAAGGGTCAAGAAGAAGGAGACAGAGAAAGCTCTAGAGGTCATTATACTACTTGATAAGATTGTAGATGTAAGTCCTATAGGTACAATAAGAAATGAGGCTGGTTTTGGAAATTAATAGGAGTTCCCCCCTTCGGATGCTTGGACTATGAAAAGGAATAAATGATAGTTATAGACGAGTCTTTAATGAATGAATAGGGTGGTAACCTACAGGAAGATGTAACATACACCTTAGTGCAAGTGGTTGAGGAGAATCCAACATCTCTATATATAGATATGCACCTTGAGGTGATCACATAGGATGTTGGGATGAGAAAAAATGCTAAGGTAATGGTTCTTGAGAAAATAGAAATCCTTGAGCAAGATATAACTCAAAATAATATTGAGAGGGAATAGGTAAGTATAAAACAAATTTCATGATCCCTGATTCCTTTCAATCTAATTGAATTAATCCTCTCACATAAAAAACATTCAAGCCAATAGATATTGTAAGCCTACAAATGTGGTGGAATTTCATGATCAAAATGAAACTGTTTGGGAGGTTAAAAATGTTCATCCTTTCAAAACTAAAAGATCTCCCCTATTTAGAACCTAGATATCTTTGTTGAAGATTTCAAAGATATTGGGGTAATATCATTGACTTAGAGTTATATTTTGACTCCATAGAGGATGGTGATCAAGGTCTTTTGGGGTTCTATGATTAGGCTCGCATTTTGGAGAGTAGATTGATAACTTGTACACCTTATATGATCTCAAAATCACACATTAGGGAGAAAAATAAATGGGGTATTCAAACCACTAGAATGAAGTTAGAAATGGCTAGTAGTGTACCAGACAAGAAAAAAATACTAATATCGAGAAGGGGATACACCTTTCTCGACATCAATGAAGGTCTTTTCCTAGAAATGGTCCTATACTTTCCCCATAACTCAAGATATATTTATTATTTCTTTGCATTTGTAGATAGAGCCCAAAGAAGAGAAAATAATTCCTTTTGCTTTATAAATTCTTGTGTTCTTTTTCTAAACCTTGGGAAATTCGTGTCACTAAGTAGAATAAACCAACGACATGTTTTCATTCTATCATTTAGAAATTAAAGTTTTCTTTATAATAACCTTTGTGTTTAATATGAGAATTATGTTAGGAGGATATTATATTTATTTATTTATAATGTTCTTTTTAATAAAGCAAGGATTATGTTTGAAATTTATATTATTTTATTGTACAATTTCTTTTGAAATTTCAATGTAAAAAAATTCAACTTTTCTCATATTAGACAAAAGTTTTAATGAAATTATCAATATTATTTACCTAAATAGGTTTTTTAATAGCTCAATTCAGAGACATAAGAAGTTGACTATACAACTACTTAATATTAATAGCATTGCAACTTCAACTAAGAAGAGGGGAATATTCTAAATTTGAATATAATTCTTTAAATTTGAATAAAATGAATCTTTTTGCTGAAATTATATAAACTTGTAATCTGTTAATATATTTGCAAAAATATATACATAAATATGATGAATAACTCAATATATAAAATCTATAAGGGTCTATTTGTTTGTTGGCATAGGGATTAAAAATTAGAATAGAAAATTAAAATGGGAATTGAAACGGGGAATGAGAATAGAAAAGGGCAATTCCAATCCTATTTGGTTCACTTGGGATTCAATTGGGAATATGTTAGTCAATTTTTTGGTTGTACAAAAATGGAATAGGAATAAGGTTAAGTTTTGTATTTTTAAAAATATTTTACTTAATTTTTTTGGTTTTAATTTATTATTTTTTGGTTAACTTTTTCAATAATGGTAAAATAGTTAATTTATTTTCACTTTTATTTTATTCATTGAAGTTAATGAGAAATATAACTTATTTCATTTTTTAAAACAAATAGATATAAAACAAATTTAAAAAAAAAAAAAATCAAAAAAATTATTTAAAAAATGTAACATTTTTTTCTTTATAAAGAAAATTAGATTGGGAATAGGAATGACCTATTCCAATAACAACTATTTTTTGGAATGGACATATGCTCACTTTAGGGGCACAATTGGAATATGTTTTCCTATTCCCTATTTTGACTCCGATTTGGGGTAGCAAATAGAAAATACATTTCCTAATCCAATTTTCCTATTCCTACTCCAACAAACAGAAAATACATTTCCTATTCCAATTTTCCTATTCATATTCCAGCAAAAAATGGACAAAAATGAAATAGAATTATTGCTTTGGAAGCGTGGTTGTAGACTTTGTCAGGCCATATTCTAAAAATTTGGGTAGTCTGAAAACAACATAGCCGCTCATGGCTTTTACTTTTGTTATTCGTAGGAGACTAATAAGATGAAATGAGGAATTCTTCAGTCTCAAGAAAAGCATGTGTTGTACAGCTATACACCACCATCCCATTTCTCTCATATAGATTTGTAGCTAATCGATTCATCTCTCACCAGTGTGAATAGTCAAGAATTGTGTCTCAAAATTGCAA
Source organism: Cupressus sempervirens (assembly GCA_028749045.1). Lineage (NCBI taxonomy): Eukaryota > Viridiplantae > Streptophyta > Pinopsida > Cupressales > Cupressaceae > Cupressus > Cupressus sempervirens. Next base: position 815,824,224 of record CM053786.1, read on the forward strand.
GCTTTTTCTACAAAACTCTAGAAAATTTTAGCCAAAAAACTCAAGAATTATTTTTACAAAATTCTAGAATTTGTTTGTGGTAGTTTTCCACATATTTATGAGTTGGAAAAAGGTGTATGAGTTGTTAAAAATGTGTCTAATCTCTAGAACAATGTAGAAGGGTTATTTTTAGAGTGTAAAGAACTCGTTATATGACTTTTATTGGGGTCTAAACTAGAGGACAAAATTATGGACGAAAATGGTATTCTAAGAGTTACAAATTACAAGTGGGTAACATGTGACATAGTTATTTTGCCCATGGTTTTGTAAAACCACAAGTGGTTTCCAAGTGGCAAATCACTATAAAAGGAGGGCTTGGGGAGGTGTTTGAATCATCGAGTTTAGTTTGCAAGACTGGTGTTAGAAGGAGTCTCTCTGAGTCCAAGTCCGAGTTTGAGTTGTGGTGATGCACTCCTGTAAGAACTTGTATTGCAAGTGTATTGTAATCTTCTAGATTTGAGAATACATAGTGCGGGTTTTGGAGGATGGGGTTTTTCTCCTAGAAGGGTTTCTCCATGGTGATCATTGTGTTATGTTTTCATTGTTATTTTGGGGTAAGTGCACCAAGTTGTGGTGCCAAAAAGGTGACAATTTTTTTTTCTAATTTTCAATAGCACATACGTTCTTAAAAAAAACCTAATTTTTATAAATGGGTTGCATACCCGCAACCTATTCATTTTAACTCTTTTTTTCTACTTCTCCTCACTACGGTGTGTACATAGATTGCAAGAATACAAGTTTTTCACCACCCATCTTGCTAATATGCCTCCTCACCATCGAAGTTCGAGATCATGAGCATGTCGTATGTTATCTAACTTTCTTTTTGCATTGTTTGATATGTTTTTTTATATTGTTTTGTGGGTTTTTCTAGATTTTCTTTAGATTTGTTTATTTATTTAGATTTCAATTGATTTCTTATCAGGAAATGTCAGTAATGAAGATCAAAACCAAAACTCTCCACAAGAAGAACAACAAATTTTGCAACCTGAACCAATTGCAAGACCTCCTCCTAGCACACAAGAAAATATAATAAATGAAATAGAAAGAGGTAAAACTGAATTAGAAGGACTCATTGGTCGGTTGAAAGAATGTGGACAAACCAATCCATTGAGAGCTCAATTGGCATCGTCCCTTGCATCCATTAAGACCTACATAGCTTCTGTTAGTGGTCAGTTAGATGTTTGGCAAATTAAGAAGAATGAACAAAAAAGATATTATGCAAATATATTATCCTATCAAGATGTTACAAAAAAAGATATACCAAAAGGTAGAATATGTGCATTATTTAGAAAACCTGGTGAACAAGATATTGCTAGAGAGAGTACAAAATGGTTCCCCATCCATTGGTGCATACATGATGCCATTAGAAATAATTTTTGGGATAGATGGTGGATGGTTTCTAATGCCCCTCGCAATAATCCCAAGGTCCTCATGTATTTCTTAAGGAAATTGTATTGTGAGTTTGTACTTGGGGAGATCCCTAATTATTTTGATATATTAGACTCTTAGGGTAGAGGTGGGGGGTCATCATTTGAGAGGCCAAGGGCATGACATGACCCTAATGTAGTTAGGGCACTTGTGGTCAAGCCACAAGGTGAGCATGTGACTATTCCTTTAGTTGTGAAGGAACATGTAGTGGCCAGTGCTCTAGGAACTATTAATCTGTTGACGTAGACTCTTATTCATTGCATGAGTCCATTAGTTAAGGGGGAGCCTTCTATGCATCGCGGTCACATGTGGACATCATGTGAATCCTTATGCACATTTGGCAGTCATGTTGGAGATGGTGCAGATGATGGGCTCGTCACTGATCAATTCCTGAATGAGACAGTTGACATTGACACACATGTAAATTATAATTATAATTTAAACTAATTTGATCACATTTCATATGTATAGTCAATGACTAATTAATTAGCATCTATTGACATTGTTCAAAATTCAGGGTCAGAGTGTTGGCGGCCCTAGTAGTGATCCCCCAGCCCTATTTTTCGTCCTGTCGACAAGTCCAAAGGTATGTATCGATTTAATCATTTAAATTAATACATATATTTATTAAGTAATCATATTAAGGATTGACAAAAAAGATTATGCATGTGCATTAGTTCTCTACAGGACCGTCGACATTCACTACGAACTTAGAGCCTAGACGTGATATGAGCTTCATAGAGGTACATTTGTTTCATGTTAATTTGATTCATTTGATTATATTTGTTTCATGTTTCATGTTTCATGTTACATGTAATGTGTATTGTATGAAATGCAGCTCTTGACATTAGAGACTCCTCCTCATCTGCGCGAGTCCGTCGATCATGGAGTGGCTGCAGCTATGGCTAGTTTACAGCCATTAACTTAGGTATGAAAGAATTTTCTTGGTTTTAGTTGTTGTTTATAATAGTTAGTATCAAAATTTATAATATTATTTATAAATTATTATATTGATTGAATTGTTGTAGGGTCTTGTTACACCTGATTGTCCACGAGCCTTCGAGGTGGACTTGTAGAGTGACTATTTGATGGTGGTAAGAAAATAATTAATTTTGTGTGTACATATATTTGATTTCAATGTATAATAATTATTGATTCATATCTATTTTTTGTATCAGCTCGAGTTAGAGAAGAGTCTCAACAAGAGGACAAGTGAGCATATGAGGAAGACCCCATCATCGCCACTATCTCCCTCGACACAATGACCGAAGACCTCTAGAGATTTTTTTCCTTTCCCTCATGGGAAGGAGAAGATATAGTTGATAGAAATGTACATGTATAGGCATCAACAGACATATATGTTGAATTTTATGTCAGTGGACATATTTGATATACATTTGATATATATATGACATTTCATATTTGATGTATGACATTTATTTGATGCATGACATTATTAGACTTATGACATTATTAGTTAATATATGATATGTTTTTTCATGTATGATATTATTGGTTATCATAATATATTATGTGTTTGTTAATGTACATGACATTATTGGTTATCATGTTATATTATATGTTTGTTCATGTATGACATTAAATTCAATACCTAATCAGTTCAAAACTTTGATAGAATATTGATTAATAATAAACTTTATCACTTTTTAAGCATAAGTTTATCATTTCCAATATGTCATCATCATATGATTTATGATCTTGTTCATGTTTAAAGTTTTCCTTCTCTATCATTTGTTTATCAAGCTTAATTCAATACCTAATGAGTTTGAATTTTTGATACAATATTGATCAGCAATAAACTTTATCAGTGTTAAAGCCAGAAATTTATCATTAGCAATATGCCATTTTCATATTGATTTATAATCTTCTTATTCATGTTTAATTCCTATCTTCTATGTTATGCATCTAAACATTTATCATAAATTATTATTACAAACATATAACAAATTTGAAACTAAAAACAATACATTACATTTGCAAACTTTATCATTGTTCTTGATTTGAAAAATCATTGGCATGACTCATAAATTCAGGTTTTCTATAAATATAAAAGTATAATTAAAAATAAAGTTTAACATACCTAAGTACCCCCATCCCCTATTATAAATAATAGCTATACCCATACCTGTACCCATACCCGTACCCCGAGTACCACCATCGCTGTGCAATGTTGTATATTATATGTGGATCTTGGTGTTTTCTGTACACCTATTGTGTAGCCTCAAAATCACCATATATCACTTGTGCATTGACATGTATGCAAAAATATTTGAAAGCCTTTGTTGAATTCACAGTTCATGCTAGGTGAAACTTGTAAATTTATTCTAATAGAGTTCAACATTGAGAAAATAGGAGTAGATTTAATAAGTTTGCTCAAACTACCAACCTACCACCACCTAAATGGCATTTGGATCTCCTCTTCATAGCTTTAGAACTATGGTTGTTCCTTCGTGGTTATCCCTTTATGAACTAACTCACAACTTTACAAATTATTGTAGTATTTGATTGTGAGTCATCTCGCACATACAGAACTAGGTGTTTTGTTAAAATATCCTTGAAACATTTTAATTTATCACTCCTACTATAAATAGTACTAAATGTCTTCTATTCTATTACACATGATTACTAGATTTATTAAGATTGTTGTAGAGTTTAATTGGATTCTCAAGATTTAGTTATGATGTAGAGCCTAATAGGATTCTCAAGGTTCCATTAATTCCATATATTAGATCTACCATCATAGAATACCAATTTTAATGGGAACTCACATGTATTCCAATGCATATATTTTCTTATATGCACAATTGGTCAATGTTGTACCTTAAATAGAAGATATAATTTATAGGTAGAATTACACAATCTTGTACTACACTAGATAAGATGTTCTCTATTATGTATAATGTTTAGCAATGGCATTTCTTATAAGAGTGTTTCAAGGTTGGGAACCACTTCAACATCCTTTCCATGGTTTAGGGGTAATGTCATTGTGGCAAAGGCTTATGCAAGGGAACGAGCCTCGTGATTTTGGCATTTACACAAAAGCAAAACTTGCTTTTTCAACTCCTTACACTCAACTCTTCATTGAAGTTAATCTTATAGTACTGAGAATAGCTACTAAAAATTCTTGGGAGCCAAGGGACCCTAAACCTATGCTACATTTTCTACAGACATAGGAGAAGTTACTACATGCTTCAATACTTCATAACATTTTGGATCATATAGTGACACCCAAATTAATAACAACAGTAGATACTTGGGATCCTAATACATGCATGGTTCATTCCTTGGCTTCCATTTTTGGGCTAGCATATGGAGCCTTTATATCCAACCATTCGCTATAAGTTGGAGAATGTACACGTAGGTTTCTTGTGGCTCATTAAGTGCATCATTTCTTGAGATTTTACTTCAACCCAAGATCATGTCATCTTTTCCATATTTTTCCTTATTTATGAGTTGGGGATGGGAGTGTCAATAATGTCATAAAGTCCTCCAAAAGTATCCCCAACAAACTTTTAACTAGCTTGGTCTCATTTAATGGCTATCGGTCAATAATTGGAAGCTCGACATAAATCCATTAACCAATCCAAATGAATTTGACCAACTAAATATATATAAGTAACACTTTCTTATGATTATAAAATGATTAAAATTACACCTAAGTATTTGCTTTAGTTTTATTCTATTTAGTATTGATACTAACTTTCTGTACATTATTGCTAGTGAAACAAATAATAAAGCAATCAATTCAACAATATGTGATTTCTAAAATAACTTCTTAGGATGAAACATTAAAGAAAATAATTCCTTTTTGTTAACAAACTAATATATAAAATTTATATGGTAGGTCTAGTCATCAATAGTTTTCAATCATTTTTTAAAGAATTGTAAAGTATTTATATGTGTTGCCAAATGGTAAGAATTACCTTTGAAAAAGTTAACCACAATTCAAATGTGCTACAAAATCAATAGAAACAAATGAAATCAATTTTGAACTACTTAAAGGCAAGATAGATAAATTTAACTTCTAATTCCCTATCTAAATGCAAAGAGCTATTATCATTGATTCATTATGTTTGGGCATATCAAAATATTATCCCAGAAACAACAATATGATCCATCCCATAGCAAGTTATGGACTCAGAATTGTTGCAATTAAGAAGGAGAAGAACTTTGAAGAGGAATACTTTTATGGCATGATGCTGAGACAATTACGATGCAACTAGTTCCTAGCTCTTTGAATCTAGACTATCTTGGTGTTTCACCTATGCTAAATACAACCCACCTTTAGCCCTAATGTGAGTAGAAAAGATGACATCACATTTTTTATGAGAATTGAACAAACATGCTCCCACAAAATTCCCCAACTTCCACCCCCAAATTGGATGAATATTTTTAGTGCTACACTTATGTTGATCCGAGCACTTTGAAAAATAGGGTGTACATAATAGGATTCTCAAGATTTAATGAAACATTAATGAAGCAAAGATCTAACTACTAAAAAGGTTAAAAAAACTTGTTCATTACACTCACTATTGTTTCCTTGAATATTTTCCTTTGATCTCATTCCTTTGCAATGACCTTACCTTATGCATTGATTATCATTAACATTGTCTCTATAGTGATGCATTGATTATTGCTTTGTAAACCCTCATAATGATGCAAAATAGTGATCTCTATCATTCCTTTGATAGTTTTGACACAATCTTATAAATCTATGGCACATTACAATATCTTCCATATTAAGCCTACCTCTAATAAACCCTTAAGATCATGAGTTATGACAAGGAGGAAAAGTTATGAGCCCTTTATAATATTATCCTTCTACAAATCACACCATGTTTTCTCCATGACATTTTCAATGTGGGGGAGATAAAAAGAAAGTTATGAACTCTTGTAAGCCCCTTAATGTGTCATTATCTTTGTTAGGGATGTTTTGGTTTGGCATGCCCAAGAACGTTTGAGCACTCAACAAGATGGGAAGAGGTTGGGGCTAGTGTTTACCTAGGCACCCAGAGCTAACGGAATAGACAATTTGATCCCAGGAGGAAAGGTGAGAGAGATTTGGTAGTTGGCAATTTTGTACTAGCCAACACTACAAGTTTAAGCATCACCCGAGATGGCATCGCAAAATTAAAACAGAGTATGATCTTAAAAAAATGAGAGAGGTTACTATAGTTCTCTGCAATACGGTCATATAAGAATTAGAATCACATCCATACCCTGCACGAGCTTCGAGATATGCCCCGTCAAAGATCACAACCCTATGGCATTTAGTGACCCTTAGGGACATTTCAGTTTGACGTGCCCGAGAATGTTCGAGCATGGAATGGGATGGGACAAGGTTGGGGATAGGGTTTATCTAGCCACCTAGAGCTAACAAAGCAGACAGTTCGATCCTGCAATGAAAGGAGAGAGAGATTTGGCAATTGGCAACTTTGTACTAGCCAATAGTACAAGTTTCACCATCACCTGAGATGGTATCGCAAAATCAAAATGGAGTATGATCTCAAAAAAATGAGAGAAGTTAGTATAGGTCTCTACAACATGGTCATATAGGAACTAGAATCACATCCATAACTTGCACGAGCTCTGAGATATGCCCTGTCAAATATTGTAGCCCTATGGCATTTAGTGACCCTTAGGGACGTTTCGGTTCAGCGTGCCTGAGAATGTTTGAGCACTAAATAGGATAGGAAAAGGTTGGGGATAGGGTTTACCTAGCCACCCAGAGCTAACGGAGTGGACAGTTCGATCCCACAACAAAAGGTGAGAGAGATTTGGTAATTGGCAACTTTGTACTAGCAAACACTACAAGTTTCAACATCACCCGAGATGGCATTGCAAAATCAAAAGAGTAGGATTTCCAAAAATTAAAAAAGTTTATTGTAGGTCTCTAAAACATGGTCCTATAGGAACTAGAATCGCATCCATTCCTCGCATGAGCTCTGAGATATGCCCCGTCAAAGATTGCAGCCCTATGGCATTTAGTGACCCTTAGGGATGTTTCAGTTTGGCATGCCTAAGAATGTTCGAGTGTCGAATGAGATCGGAAGAGGTTGAGGATAGGATTTATTCAGCCACTTAGAGCTAATGGAGCAGACAGTTTGGTCCCACGATGAAAGGTGAGAGAGATTTGGTAGTTAGCAACTTTGTACTAGCCAACGATACTAGTTTCAGTAGCACATGAGATGGGGTCACAAAATCAAAATAGAGTATGATCTCTAAAAAGTGAGAGAGTTTATTTTAGGTCTCTGAAACACGGTCCTATAGGAACTAAAATCACATCCATACCTCACATGAGCTCCAAGATATGCCCCATCAAAGATCGTAGCCCTATGGCATTTAGTGTCCCTTAAGGACATTTCAGTTCGGCATGCCCAAGAATGTTTGAGCACTAAAAAAGATAGGAAAAGGTTGCGGATAGGGTTTACCCAGTCACTTGGAGCTAACGAAGTAGACAGTTTAATCCCACGGCAAAAGGTGAGAGAGATTTAGCAGTTGACAACTTTGTATTGGCCAACACTACAAGTTTCAACATCACCCGAGATGGCATCACAAAATCAAAATAGAGAATGATCTCAAAAAAGTGAGAGAGGTCATTGTAGGTCTCCATAATATGGTCCTATAGGAACTAGAATTGCATCCATACCTCACATGAGCTTTGAGATATGCCCTATCAAAGCTTGCAGCCCTATGGCATTTAGTGACCCTTAGGGACGTTTCAGTTTGACATGCCCAAAAATGTTTAAGTGTCGAATGAGATGGGAAGAAGTTGGAGATAGGGTTTACTCGGCCACCCAGAGCTAACAGAGTATACAATTCGATCCCACAATGAAGGGTGAAAGAGATTGGGTAGTTGGCAACTTTATACTAGTCAACACTACAAGTTTCAACATCACCCGAGATGGCGTTGCAAAATTAAAATAGTGTATGATCTCCAAAAAGAAAGAGAGCTTATTGTAGGTATCCACAACATGATCTTATAGGAACTAGAATCTTATCCATAACTTGAACGATCTCTAAGATATTCCCTATCAAAGATTGCAGCCCTATGGCATTTAGTGACCCTTAAGGATGTTTCGGTTCGGCGTGCCTAAGAACATTCAAGTGCTGAATAGGATGGGATGAGGTTGGGGATAGGGTTTTCCTACCCACTCGAAGCTAATGGAATAGATAGTTCGATCCCATGACCCTTTTTTCCACTAAGTTGGAAATTTGAGCAACTTTTACAACTTTCAACAATGCAACTTTGCACAAAAAGTGCAATTTTTATATTTTTCGTTTGATTCCAATTCTACAACTTGAAAAAGGTTCAGAAATAGTAAAATAACTTATTTCCAAATGCTTATCCCTTCAACAATTTGCAAACTCCTGCAAAGTTGTCAACCATTTTGCAATTTTGCTTTGACAACTTTTGTAATTTTTTGCAATTTTTAAGAACTCCTACATGACTAAAACTTAACCTAATGACCCTAAGGACCTTTATAACCTTCTAAAAACCATAAAAATCTTATTTTCCTTGAAAATCACATATATTGCTCATTTTTATGCCTAAAAAGTATCTCATAGCATAATAATAGAAATTTGGTCCAAAACAACCATATCTCATCTTTTGATATGTTATAGAGAAGCAAACTAGGTATCCTAATCTTCAATTTATTTTATTGATGTTATGAAAAAATATAGAGAAAAATGCAAGAGGACAACATTTTATGCATTTTTTCTCTTTTTACATCATCACAAATGGAAGAAATGAGGAAGGATCCTGATGTTCAAGTATAATACTCTATCTTTTGTTATGATTGAGTTCAATATTTTTGTGTTAATATGAAGGCTCTAAATGGTATTCATGCTTATTGTTGTTGTTTGGTGCAAGGGCACCAAGTGGACACACAAAAGCACAAGGTACACCAAGACCCATGATGCAAAGCCCTCCATTATCACCTTAAGTAGGCTAACTCAACTTGAGGATTCAACAAGAAACTTGGAATCAACTCAAGGAATCAGTCCTACTCAAAGGTCAAACAAAGTTCTCTAACTTTGTAAATCACTTCCACAACCATACCAATCAAGTTCACCTTCCCACTTCCTTATTCAAATCTCTCATTTCACCAACTCCATCCTAGGCCACCTAGTGTACCTAGTGCCTCAAACACACCAAAACTCAATTCTGACCTCAGCCCTTGATCCTAACACCTTAGACTGACTTAACATAATACATTTGTTATGTTCCAATTCCCCATTCATTCCTATCAACCCATCTTTCACCATTCTTCAACTATGGCCTTCTAGGCTTGTTTAGTAGCCTGCTAACACCAAAATTAGCATTTCATTCCCAAGATTATCAAACAACCTATGAATGGTTTCATACTTTTAAATACCATTTTTATAGATATTAAATTCATATCAGTCTTAGTTTCTAACCTTTAGACTAGTGAAGGCTTCCTTCACAACCTACCCTTCAATTAGGCCTAATTAGCCCTTGCCCAAAGAAGGAAATTATGTATCGCTTTACTTCGATGATTCCAAAACCAAAAAAAATCTTAGGAAATGTATTAAATACAAGGATTTTCAAGTTTGTTTAAGCATCCATGCATATCTATGCACACTTCCACCAAACCCTCATTTCTTGGGCTAGAAATCAAGGGTTTTAGAAAAATTATGGTGCAGAGCACCTAATCTTCTTTATTTTCTTGATGTAATAAGGTATAGGGATAGATTTAATGATCTCCCTATGACCATCCACCTTTGTAATGGACACAAGACCCCATGGTGCAACTATAAGCCTTGGAAATCAATTGGTCCAATAAGTGTATTTTTTGTTATTTCTATGCTTTCTAGGCATGTCTAGGTGTTTAGAACATTAATAAAGTCCCTAGGAGTTTGAAGAGTCCATTTTCAAACATATTTACAATAAAAGTTGTCTTAGCGCAAAAATTGCAAAATTGCAAAAAAGTTGTTTAACAACTTTTGCAATTTTCTTGACAACTTTTCAAAATACAACTTCCAATGGCTAAAAATGATCAAGGGTTGGTTAAATCAATTGAAAATAGCCTATATAGGCTATAAGAATTTAAAGAGGGAGATATATAGAGGTTTTAGTTATATTTGCTTTCAAGAATCAATAAAATTCTTATTATTCCAACACTTTTCTCTTATTTTTCACGTGTAGTATGGAAACCACTAATTGGGGGATGAATCTTATACACTGAAAAGTTGGAGTTACCTATTTAGAAGGTTTTGGATTTGATTTGAAGAATTTATCATTTTTTTGACAAAATTTATTAAATTTTGTTCCTTGTTGGTCTATGAAACCCTCGTTTTGAGGGTTTGGACAATAAAATGCCCATAACTTCAGATTCCACTAGTGGATTTCTTTATTCTTTAGTATGGAGCAACTTAGGGTTGTATATTATCTGCTTTTTGTAGTTTTGAGCAAGAGGACAAGTTGGTGAATTTTGAAAGGAAGCCCTGGGTCAAATTTCTACAGGTATTTGACCTTGTTTTGGAGAGATTGGAGTGGATAAAATGATGGAAAGAGTTTGAGGGCTTCGTGTCAAAAAAAAGTGCCCTTGTTTGAGCCTAAAGACTAGCTTGGAAGTGGAGATTTGATTTCATGTACCCATTCTTGAGCATTTGCCTTGAAAACCAAGCCTAAAGTGGCTAATTAGGCCTGAGCACTAGGTGTTGGTTGGGATATTCTGGAGTGGAGTTGGTCTCTAAAACTTTGGATTTTGTTAGAGCTTGGAAATGGGTACTTGAATCAGCATTTTATTCCCCAAGTCCTTTGATGGGTTTTAGAGTTATTGGTAAAAATCAATTTTACGAGACCTAATAAGCTATTAGGTCTAAAATTGCAAGTTGAGTTGTGGGTTGTTAGGAGTACAACTAGTGGTTGGTTTTCCTTATTTGTGTTGAGACTAAGTTGTCCCAAGCCCTTGCTGGTGGTGGTAAAGCCTAGAACAACAAAATATTCATTTTGCCCATTTCAAAGGAGGTTGTCATATTTGCTTGAGTTGGGTGCATATTGTTTTGAGTCTTACTTGTGGAAGGTGAGTCTATAAAACCCTTTTAGTGGTTATTAGGAGGAGTATGCACTTGAGAAAGTAGACCAAATCTTTTGTTCAATCCTTGTGAACACATTGAAGGTTGTGTAGGGGTTGGGTTTGATTCGTGCTTCCATTGTGTCATCTCTACATCAAATTACTCTATCAAATTACTCACAACTATAAAAAAGGTTAAAAGACCTTAAAATTCATCCCAATAGACCATTCCAACCATTATCTAGCCCCTCTAATCATTCAATCATTCCCATCCATGACTAGTATCAAAACAAGCACTAGTTTCTACATCAAACATCAACAAATAGTGATCCTCCAAGGCCCTTACTTCATTTTCCTGCAATATAACTTGCATTTCAATGTATTCTTACATTAATTAACCCCCTCCCACCAAGTTATATTCACCACATGGGTGGGAGGGTCACTCCATGTTGTTGGCTACAAATCTAAATGTTGATTGTGCCTAGAATGCCAGTCACTGGCACAACAGTCCCTTGCTTTAAATCAATAAAAGGAAACCAAGATAACATAACACCAAAGGAAATGCCTTAATGACCCCAAGAAATGCACTTACAACATTAAATAATAAAAATTACATTCAATCCAAAATACAAATTTTTGTTGCAATGACTGTCACGGGACAGTTACACTATGAAATGCAGAGAATTAAATTTTTATTGTTGCAAACCATTGCAAATTAGTAGCAGTGCTTATCCCTCAGGATTCCTTCTTCATTCCCATGTTTCTCTTCCCCAAATAGACTCTACACATCAATAAAATGATAGTAACTAGTTACTAACTGTCTCTAACTATTTGCATCAACGTACTAACTTAACATATGAAAATGTTGTCAAGTTGACAACAAATTTGTCAAATCAACAACTCAACATTTGTAACTAATCTAAAGACTCTAAAAAGGTTTAAAGAAAACATTTACTAACTTCTTACTTCTACTCCCTAATCCCATCCTTTAGCCATTTGTGGCTATATTGACAATATTTTGCAATTTATATCTTTTTGTGTAGAATTTAAGCATATTTTGTATATTAACCTTGAATGACCTATTACTCCTCCATACTATGACTTTGATGAACCAAATACATTACATTTGACTATGACATTAACATTGAATGAATTTTAACTTCTTAAATCTCACTTGTGCCATTTTGGCCTAAGTTTGCCCATTCTTGGCAATGTATTAAAGATTTGACAATTTCATGCTTCCCTTTCATGCTTCGGGTTACTGATTTAAAATAATATTTATATATTTTATTATAATAGGCATTAGCCAACCTTGTTTATGTTTAATCTTTGTAACATGTACAAATGAGATAACATTTCTATAATTGAGAGCATGTTAAGTATGCAAAGGATGTGCAAAGGAAATATATTGTATGCAAATTTTGAAAGTTGCATAGCAACTTTTTGTTGCTTTAACATTTATTATTCAAAATAACATCCTAAGGACCCTAGGACCTAAATTATCCTTATTTAAGATATTTCTACCTATTTCCCTAGATACTAAATGCCTTATAGGTCTTAAGGACTCAAGGTTTATAGAAACACCAATGAATCTCAAGCCTTTACAAATGGGTTGATATCAACTTGAAACTAGTCCTAACGTTCTAAAACATTATAACCTCCATCTAAGAAGTTTCCAATACCTATGCATGTTCTTCATATATTTTTGAAGTGAGGCCCAACTCTCAAAGTCTACTAATCAGTGCATGCATGTGATCTCCATGCATTCTACATTTTCAAGAAAAATAAGTCAAATGCATACTCAACTTTAGTTTAAAACCAAAAATGGTATTTTGGAGTTTACATACCAAAGGTTCGTCATTTGAACTCCTTGCACCTGTATCTGATGATATCCCTATTTGGTCCTAATCTGTTATAATTTTCACTTCCTTAGCTCCCTTAGATTTTCTTCCACTTCCATTTGTAGGTGTGTTCGCAAATGCAACTTGTTTACTCCTTTTGCTTTATCCTCCTTTAGTTACAAACCAATATTACAATCGCATTAAATGCTGGAACAAAATCAAGAAATACAGTAAAAGTTGCTAACACAGGAACCATTTTATGGAAGAGTAAATTGATTGTCTATATACTTTTAATTCTTGTCAAATCCATCAATAAACATTTTATATCCTAAAATATCAAAAGTTCCATTTGTTTTCAATAGACCTAAATAGTCTTTTGGTTCTCTCAACTTATACATCGGTTGATCAACATTTTCCTTAGAGAGAACTATGTAATTGCCCCATTATCATTAGATCGAGACCTATTTTCCTTCTTACTCAATTCTCCCCCCCCCCCCCCCTTCTCTCTCCCTCTCCCATTGCCTACTCTCTCTCTCCCATCCCCTACTCTCTCTCTCTTACACACACTCCCATTCCCACTCTCTCTCCCTCCCACTCCCTCTCCAACCACCTACTATCTCTCTCTCACTCTCTCCCTCTCTACTCTCTCTCTCTCCCATCCCCTATTCTCACTCTCTCTCTCCCACCCCTACTCTCTCTCACACTCTCACACTCTCTCCCATCCCCTACTCTCTCTCTTACACACACTCCAATCCCCCTCTCTCTCCCTCTCCCACTCCCTCTCCCACTACCTACTTTCTTTCTCTCCCATCCCCTACTCTCTCTTTATCTCTCTCTCCCCTCTCCCATTCTCTACTCTCTCTCTTTCACACACATACCCATCCCCCCTCTCTCTCCTCTTTGATCCCCTACTCTCTATCTCTCACTCCCTCTCCCACCGCCTACTCTCTCTCTCTCGCTCTCACTCTCACTCTCTCTCTCTCTCTCTCTCACTCACTCTTACTCTCTCCCTCTCTACTCTCTCTCTGCCACCCCCTACTCTCTCACACATTTTCACACTCTCTCCCATCCCCTACTCTCACTCTCTCTCTCTCTTACACACATTTCCATCCCCCCCTCTCTCTCCCCCTCCCACTCCCTCTCCCACTGCCTACTCTCTCTCCCATCCCCTACTCTCTCTCGAGCTACTCTCTCTCTCCCCCCTCTCTCATTCCCTAGTCTCTCTCTTTTACACACATGCACTCCCATCCTCCTCTCTCTCACTCTCCTCCCACTCTATCTCCCACTACCTTCTCTCTCTCTCTCTCTCTCTCTCTCTCTCTCTCTCTCTCTCTCTCTTTCATCCCCTACTCTCAATCTCTCTCTCCCATCCTATACTCTCTCTCTCTCTACCACCTCTACTCTCTCTCACACTTCCTCTCTCTCCCATCCCCTACTCTCTCTCTCTTACACACATTCCCATTCCCCCCTTTCTATCCCTCTCCCATTGCTTACTTTCTCTCTCTCCATCCCCTACTCTCTCTCTCTCCCCTCTCCCATCTCCTACACTCTCTCTTTCAAACACACCACACATTCCCATCCCCCCTCTCTCTCTCCTCTCTCATCCCCTACTCTCCAGATCTCTCACACACATTCCCATCGCCCCCCTTTCTCTTCCTCTCCCACTCCCTCTTCCATTGCCTACTATCTCTCTCTCACTCTCTCCCTCTCTACTCTCTCTTCCTCATCCCCTACTCTCTCTCTCTCCCCTCTCCCATCCCCCACTTTCTCTCTCTTCCACCCCTACTCTCTCTCACACTATCACACTCTCTCCCATGCCCTACTCTCTCACACACACACTCCCATCCTCCCCTCTCTCTCCCTCTCTCTCTCTCTCCCTCTCCCACTACCTAATCTCTCTCTTCCATCCCCTACTCTCAATCTCTCTTTGCCATCCTATACTCTCTCTGCCACCCCTACTCACTCTGTCACACTTCCTCTCTCTCCCATCCCCTACTCTCAATCTCTCTCCCCCATCCTGTAATCTCTTTTCCACCCCTACTTTCTCTCACACTTCCTCTCTCTCCCATCCCATACTCTCTCTACCACCCTTACTCTCTCTCACTTCCTCTCTCTCCCATCCCCTACTCTCTCTCTCTCTCTCGTCTCTCACATCCCCTACTTTCTCTCTATCTCTCTCTCACACACACACACATAGCCATCCCCCCCTCTCTTTCTCTTGCTTTGCATCTCTTCTTCCTTTTTTATGCACTATTTAGGTCTCAATAGTGCATGCACACTATAGTGGGCATGCACTATTGAGACCCAAATTCAAAATCTTTAAATAGCACGTGTGCGCTATATCGCGCACATGATATAGGGCATACGCGCTATGCAAAGATTTTCATTAGTACCAAGCCTAAGGCTTGGTTTTGCCTTGGAGATCCAACCCAAAGGTTTGGAGTTTATAAATAAGTCTAAGATGTGTTTTGCTGCAAACATATAGAAAATCATTGATTTTTCTTGTGTGCTCTCCTTCAAGATTCCTTGTCATTGGGGATCGATAAGATCAGGTTACATGACATTATAGGTCTATGTGTTAGCTATATAACCATATAACTTATTTTTAATTTGAACTATTTCAAGCCTTTCATCTATAATTTATTTTGAATGTATGTCCATTTTTTGTCAAAAACCACTGTGTACTAATTGGGTTCTAGATTTTAGCTCATTCATCAAATTTTGCAACAACTTAAGATTTTAGAAACTAGACTCCATTCTACACACTTTGACAAAAAAAAAGTTTTGATTTTAGATTAGTTTTCAATCATTTCTAAGGGGAGCACACAAATATTTCACTTTTTTTGGATGTGTCTAGTTTAAAATTCATTAAAAAATACAAATTATAAAATTATCCAAAAAATCTAAGATAAACTATATAGTGTTAAGTAACTTTTGACCAGAGTGGTTAAAGAATTTCAAAAAAAAAGTTAAAATTTTTGGGGGGCCACACTTTGTACTGTGTTATATTTTTTTGGAATAAACAATACCACTTTCTGTGGCCCCCCTTTTTGAGGACCTAAAACTAAACCATTTAAAAAAAATATTAGTAGTTTAGAAACTAGATCCAAAGGACTCATATCTTAAAATTTTGAGCGTAACTATATTCAAATTCTTGTTGAAGTTCAGATATTGCTGATTTTAGTAAAATAGTGTCCACTTATACCCCCCTTTTGGCACCACAACTTGGTGCACTTACTCTTTAATTAAGTTATTATGCATTTCTTGAGATCTTTGCAATAGTCAGTTGAATTTTCATAATTGTCCTCTCAAAGATTAGTGTAGGAATTGATTCCGCACACTTTTTCTTCCTTACAAATGGTATCAGAGCTTGGCTAGTTTTGGTTCTATTTGTTGGGTACAAGGTTTTCTGAGCTAATTAAGGTTTAAGTGGGAGCTTGTGCAGAGGTTTTTTATTTCTATGTTGTAGGATTGCAAAGATGGAAAGCACATTAGGGAGGATTGATGTAGAGAAGTTTTTTGGCACAAACTTTGAAATTTGGAAGTTGAAGATAGAAGATCTATTGATCGATTAGGATCTATGGGATGTAGACAATGAAAAGAAGTTGAGGCCCACATATCCAACTTCAGCCATAGAGTATGATGTGAGAGACAGAAAAGCTAAAAGTTTCATCAAATTGTGTCTTTTAGACTTTATACTGATTAATGTCCATGAAGAACCTACTGCAAAGAAGCTTTGGAAGAAGCTAAGTGAGATCTATCAAGTGAAATCACTTGTGAACAAGATTTTTTTGAGAAATAAGTTGCATTCCTTGAGAATGGAAGAAGGTGGACATATTTCTAAGAATCTTGAAAGTTTTAATATGTTGGTGACTTAGTTGACCTCAGTTGGGGTGTGGATGGATGAAGAAGAAAGGTTCCAAATATTGCTATGTTTGTTACCAGACTCATGGGACAACCTTGGCATGGTCATAGGGAGCACTTCCGTTGTCTTAAAGATGGAGGATGTTGTTGGTTCTCTACTTTCTGAAGAGATGAGAAGGAAGGTCTCTCTGAATGTTAAAGAGGCTTTGAGTGTTCAAGGAAGACCAAAGGAAAGAGGCAAGAACGAGAAGCAGTATGGTCATTCTAAGTCCAAGAAAAAGCGGAGATCAAAATCTCATGGTGAGTCTAAGGTGATCTATTGGAATTGTGGCAAACCTAGATACTTCCAAAAAGACTGCAAAGAGGGAGAAGAAGAAGAAGAAGAAGCAAGATTCCAATTATGAGTCCAAGAAGGAAGATGAAGATGCTTTCATCGCAGCCTTGGCCACTCATGCAAGTGACAATGCATGGTTGATAGATTCAAGTGCATCTTTTCACATGACTCCTAATAGAAATTGGTTTAGTAAATATGAAAAGTTTGATGGCGATAAGGTGTACCTAGGTGATAACTTAGTTCTTGATATTGTTGGTCATGGAAGTATTCATGTGAAATTTTTTGATTGAAGAATTAGAAGATTTTGTGGTGTCTTGCATATCCCAGGACTAGCGAGGAATTTGTTATCTGTTAGTAAACTAATAGATGTGGGTGTGCATGTATCGTTTTCTGAAGTAGGTGTGAAGATGGTGAGAGGTGCTATGGTAATAGCAAGAGAAGCAGATAGGGTAGATTGTACCTACTTGATGAATGCAAGGTTGTGTGCAATAGCACTTTTGATAAGATTGTGAAGAGGTCAAATTTGTTGGAGAAGGAGAAGGTTTCTCTTTCAATAGATGGTCATGATTTCTGGGTACCCAAGGGTGCTCTATCCACTGAATCAAAGTTACCTGCAGAGAACACTCCATTTGGATGTATTTGGTCTAGTTGATGTTCCTTCTATTGGTAGATCAGTTTATTATGTTTCTTTCATTGATGATTTTAGTAGAAGAACATAGGTTTATTTTCTTAAAAGTAAAGCTGAAGTTTTATTTAAAAAATTTAATGAAATGGTTGAGTTGCAGACTGGAAAGAAGATAAAGTGTTTGAGAACTGATAATGGTAGTGAATATTGCTTCAATAATTTTGACACATTTTGTAAAGATTGTGGTATTAAAAGAGAGAAGACATTTCTATATTCTCCACAACAAAATGGAGTTGCAGAAAGAATCAATAGGACCTTGATGGAGAAGGCTAGTAGTATGTTGAGTGGAGCTGGACTAGAACAAAAGCTTTGGGTTGATGATATGGCCATTGCCTACTACTTGATAAACCAGTCTCCTACATCAGCTCTTGTTAATAAGACACCAATGGAAGCATGGTCAAGACACAAGCCTTCACTTAGACATCTAAGAATTTTTTGTTGTGAGGCATATGCTTATGTGCCAAAGGAGAAGTAGACAAAATTGGACAACAAAGTTGTCAAATGTATCTTCATCGAATATAGTTATGGTGTGAAAGAATAGATACTTTGGGATCCTATTGCACAAAAGGTATTTGGCTCCAAAAGTGTTATTTTTAGAGAAATTGAGCCTTCTTCTATTATAGTGCAGCAAGAACAGATAAAAGAAAAGAAATATGTGATTCAACTTCCTGCTACACCTGAGAAAGTTGAATCGAGGCCCTTAGAAAGAAAAGTTATTGAGGAGAGCTCTATGAGTTCTCAATTGTCAGAGGAAGAGGGAGAATTCAATCATGAACTTGAACCTAAACCAGAACCAGATCTTGTTCAAAGGTCTAGTAGGCAGAGGAAAGCACCATAAAGATATGGATATTCTCCTGATGATTAGAGGTGTAAATTTTCTTTGAATGCTAATATTGAGGAACCAAAATCTATAGAAGAGGCTCTTGGTATGAATGATTCAGAGTCATAGAAAATTGCCATGGAAGAAGAGATGGAAGCTCTTCAGAGGAATGACACATGGGACCTTGTACCATTGCCTGAAGGACAGAAGCTTGTTGGTTATAAATGGGTGTTCAAAAGGAAGATGGCTTTAGATGGAAGCATTAAGAAGTCTAAAGCATGATTGGTTGCAAAAGGGTATTCCTAGGTTGCAGGAATTGATTATGGTGAAATTTTTTCTCTTGTAGAGAAAATGACATCCATTCATTTTTTTACTTTCTATTGCAGCGACTTATGGTCTAGAAGTTGAGTAGATGGATGTGAAGACAACTTTCCTTCATGGAGATTTGGAAGAAGAAATTTATTTGACACAACAGAGCACTTTGTGGTGAAAGGTAAAAAAAATTTGGTTTCTAAATTGAATAAATCCTTGTATGGGTTAAAACAAAGTCCTAGGATGTGGTACTGGAAGTTTGATAGATATGTATTAAGTTTGGGATTTGTGCTATCCAAATCTAATCATTGTATATACTACAAGTCTAATGGTGATTATTTCCTTGTTATTGCCTTATATATTGATGACATGTTGTTTATTAGCAAGGAAAAGGTTTAATTATAGAATTAAAATCTCAGTTCGCAACAAAGTTTGCAATGAAAGATCTTGGTGTAGCAAGGTACTTTCTACGAATGGAGATTATAAGAGATAGAGAAAATAGAAAGCTTTGGCTAGGCCAAAGTAAGTATGTTGGTAAAATTCTAAAAGATTCAATATGCAGGATTCCAAACCATTGAGTGTTCCTGTTACTATGGGAACAAAGCTTTCTAATTCACAGTGTCCTTCATTCCCCTTGAAGATGGAAGAGATGAGTCGAGTACCGTATCAGAGTGTTGTTGGAAGTTTAATATATGTTATGATCTATACAAAGCAAGACATTGCCTAAGCAATGGGTGTACTTTTCCTTTATATGTCTAATCCAGGAAGAGCACATTGAGATGCAGTAAAAAGAGTTTTCAGATACTTCTAGGGTACCCCAGAGTACTCTATATGTTTTCATGGAATAGGATATGAGCATTCCTTGGATATTCAAGGTTATGTGGATTCATACTGGACTGACGATGTTGATAGAAAAAGATCCACCAGTGCATATGTGGTTACATTATTCAGTGGTGCAATCATTTGGATGAGAAAGCAAAAGTTGTGGTCACTTTTTCCACTACAAAGGTAGAGTATATGGTAGCTACTCATGCCTGGAAGGAAGCCATCTGGCTTAAGAGACTGTGTTCAGATATAGAGTTCAAATAGGGTGCAGTGACAATTCATAGTGACAATCAGAGTGCAATCTGCCTAGTGAAGAACCTGACATTTCATGCCAGGACCAAGTATATTGATGTACAATATCATTTTGTGAGAGATGGTCCAGGATAGCAAGGTGACGCTGGAGAAGGTAGAGACTTTGGTGAATGTTGCTGATGCATTAACTAAGCCTGTAAGCACAGAGAAGTTCAGATGGTGTTCGGAGTCTATGAACCTAATGGCCCCTAGCAATTAAGTCCATGAAACTGTTTAAGGGTCAGATCCACAAGAAAGGCAGCTGGAAACGATCCTGAGCTCATCAAAAGAATGTTCGCAAGAGTGAACGAGTCCGATATGATCTCCGATTCCGAGTGCTTTTACGACTGGAAGATAAATGTGACAGATGTTCCCGACTTTGCGTGGATGATGATGATCGACGCCCTCTTTCTCTCCTACTTTCTCAAATCTCATTGCAAGACGCTCTACAACATGGAGATCTGGTTTCGATGACGCTCCTACTTTCTCTCCTACGTTTTGAGATCTGGTTTCGATGATTCTCGACAGCTGGAGTCAAGTGTGACTATGCCCAGAGGAGTCTCCAGAGAAATTGTTATTCCTGCAAAGGCAAGCATCTTCCTTCCAGGTATCTGATATAGAAATTCCAAATTTCAATGAAAAGCATCTTCTGGGCTGTATCCACAAATATGTCTTCCTTTTCCTCCAAGTTAGCGGAGTGGAATAAGACTCCTCTCTCACTTGCTGTCAAAAGATTTCTAATTTGATGGGAGACATGGTCGCTGCGGTGTTCAGTTGCTGCTACACTCATCCAGCCAAACGAGGTCGACGAGATTTTCTGGACAAATACAGCGCAAAGGAGCTGGTCAAGGCCGGGATCAAGTTTAAAGAGTTCAAAGACCCAGGTAACATCAGATTTTCCTGGAGCTACGACACGCTCTATCTTCCTCAGATAACGATCTCAGACAAGTACACTGAAGTCCTGTTGAGGAATCTGCTCGCGTTGGAGTTCAATGGCGCCGGCCTGGAGAAACACGTGACGAACTACGTGGAGCTGATGGATTGCCTCATCGACACTCCTGAAGACGTGGAGCTTCTGCGAGAAAGCCACGTCATTGATCGACAGAGTATGATGATCACCGATGACTACGTGGCAAAGATGTGGGACGGAATGTCTGAGCCTTTCTTTGTTGCAGGTTTTCTGGAGCTTCACGAGGGGCTGAAAGCTCAAATAAGAGAGGTGCTGATTAAGAATTACTACAAAAGCAAAGATTAAAACACATTTGTCAGAGTTCTACTCCCGGTACCTGTCGAGCCCGTGGAAGGTGGTGGCTTTGTTGGTCGGATTTATTGTTCTGCTGTTGACTGTATTGCAAACTTTCTGCACATTACATTGTCCTACTTATCAATTGATGAGCTTAAGGGGCTTTCTAATGAATGGTTCATGAGGCACAACACTTGGTGAAGGTTTTGCAAATGGGGTTGCAAGCTTTGGGTTTAACTGTAGAGGAAACTCCGTAGTTAAGCGCGCTCAGGCTGGAGTAGTACTGGGATGGGTGACCTCCCGGGAAGTCCCAGTGCTTCACCCCTGTGAGCATCACCTAGATCCAATGAGTGCTAAGTGTTCCATTTATTCTCATGAGAGATGGATTCATGTTGAATCACTACTCATCAAACATGGGTCATCGAGTTTGACTCAAAATCACACAGTTAAATCCTGATATTCACATCACAATTTGACTAGCTGTGGAAATCTTGTCCTACTTATCAATTGATGAGCTTAAGGGGCTTTCTAATGAATGGTTCATGAGGCACAACACTTGGTGAAGGTTTTGCAAATGGGGTTGCAAGCTTTGGGTTTAACCGTAGAGGAAACTCCGTAGTTAAGCGCGCTCAGGCTGGAGTAGTACTGGGATGGGTGACCTCCCGGGAAGTCTCGGTGCTTCACCCCTGTGAGCATCACCTAGATCCAATGAGTGCTAAGTGTTCCATTTATTCTCATGAGAGATGGATTCATGTTGAATCACTACTCATGAAACATGGGTCATCGAGTTTGACTCAAAATCACACAGTTAAATCCTGATATTCACATCACACATTACATAGTTGTCATGACGCTGACAAGAGTCCAACTGGCAATGTCCGCAAGCGTTTTAGGCCCTTCGGCTAGCTACACAGTGATTGCGTGGAATCCCACTGTCCGTAAAAGAGCCACCAAAGATATTTAAGCAATTTTTTTCTTTCAAGGTTCATTCGCCACAAAAGAAAGACCTGCCATAACGCATATGTATATTTGTGTTCAGTGAAAACTATTTGTGTGCGTGCAAAATAATAGAACCCACCGTCTCTCCAAAATGGCTGACAAGCTATTATAATATCAAATCTAGTGTTATGACTACTTCGCAATTCTTGCATTTGTTCTCTACTGATTAGTCTATTATGTAAGAAAGCTAAAGAGAAACACCGTTGTCCACTTTTGATTCCTACATAGTTAAGAACATCAATTTGATACAATTTCTAGATTCAATTGTGTCTAATTTGTAAGATAAAAAAATGTCTATTTTCAATTGTGTCAAGTTTATTGAATGAAGAAGAAAAGTCAATACTCTTCCAAGTTCAGATGCGAAATATAGATTTAATTATTGAAAAAATAGATATAATTTTGAAATTAATTATTAATGTTGAGAGGAGTGTTCTAGAGCTTTAAGATAAGGAAAAATCCAATGTTATGATTCTATGGGAGATGGGCTGGAGTTTCTCATAAAGGGCTCACATATCATTGTGGTATATGCTATTGTCTTAAAATATTTTAGTATTTTATATATCAAATAATAATATAAATTTAAATACATCAAATTTATTAAGCTTTTATAAATAAAAATTTGAAAATGATTCAAGGATTGATGATTTTATAAAAGAAAAGTAAATTTGTTGATTTAATTAGGAATTACCAAATTAAAAGGGTTGATTGGAAGCTCACAATAATATGCAACAATGAATTGATGATAAGTTAAGTACCTACATTCTACATATAAACTTTCAAAGGATTGGAAGTTCAATCTATAAAATGCAATGATATAAATAGTTCATAATTCTCTACAATAAATTCACTACAGTTAATGCATGTAAGAGAGCTAATAAAATCTAATCCAAAATTTCATAAGCTAGAAAAAAAGATTCACTTTTTTTGTGCAATGTTGTTTCTTCCATACAATTTTCTCCTTCAACTTTATTATAATTCATAATTGAAACTACTTGTAACCCTATACCTTATATAAAACTCTTTTATAATTTAATTCATTACTTGAAAAAAATGTTGATAAATGATTTACATACTCTTATTAAAAAAAACTAACTTAACACTAATAACTTTAAATTCTTTTACCAAATAAATTGTTTTACATTACTTCACTTCCAAATGACTTGAATATTAAACATATAATAATAATTTAAACTTTTTAACTCACTTTTATTTTCCTCCTCTTAAGTTGCTTTATTTTTATGTTCAGAATAATCATTGATCTCACAATTATTTAAAGTTATTAAGCCTCCTTTCTATTTTATATTGTAGCATCGTGACGGGACAATCTTGAAAAAATTGGTAATCATGGACACCGCCACTGTTGTCCAGGACTCTCTTTACTTTTTAAAAGAAGTTCCACAATTTCTTTGAGAACACGTTGAACGGTCCAAATTTTATTAGCAGCACATGAGCTCCATATTCTTTCCGTTCACACCTTTCTTAAAATCATGTCTCTTCAAACCCCATACTCCTCTCTACCTCACATGTTCCATATTTTGGAAAAATCAATGGTAAAAATTACTTTACACTTGTGTTGTTTAGACATGTATTTATACGAGTTGCATGTATACTAGCACTTGCTCCAGAAAGAGGTGCAAGGGGTACGCCGATAGTTTTTTTAGAAAAGAAAAACTGAAGAGATGTAAATTTAAAAGAAAGATTTCAAATTGATAGCGTAGAGGTTCAACAACATACTTAACTTTAGTATTTGATTTAATGTACAACATTCTAATTCAAGAGTTTATGTGAATTGCCAACGAAGCAAGTGGTTCTTTACTTGATTATAGTTTTGGGACCAAATGAAACTCTGTTGATAATCCTATAAAAGGGTAGTTGAATGTTTCCAATGCCTCATTGTATGCCAAACAATTGCAATTGTGTTGAAACCATTGTAATCGTGTATCCTTTTGTGAATTGTGTTTATTTGAATTGGATCATCACCATTTTTTTGAAACAAAAATTGTGATGTAACAACTATATTATTTATTTATGTCATGTAGATTTCTTACAATTGTATTTGATGCATAGATAAGTCAATATTTTGTTTATCAATTTATTGTACCATTACTAAAAAAAAAATTTTAAAAATAAATTAAATAAATAATCATTTACAAAATTTTAATTGTTAATTATTTTATAAAGTGTATCATTTATTATATTTTAATGTATTGAACAACTCAATTTTTTACTATATAATCAATAATAGTAAAAAAAAAAAACCAAAAAAATTAACTATAAATAAATAAATAATTTTTTTCAAAATTAATTAATTTTACTTAAGTTGAAAAAAATCTATGATCTATGATATTAGATTTAAAAAAAATGAATTTATCTATATTTTGTATTTCTATATTTAATACATTGAACTCACCACAATTACTTTCCTTTTCACAATATTTTAACATTTTTCACACATAATTTAACAAATATTTTCACCATTTATATCTTCTTTTGTATCAATAAAGAAAAAATTGAACTATAAATTAAAAAATCAATAAAAATTTACAAAATAAATTAATTTTACTTTTGTTGATAGAAATCTATGATCAATGATATTAGATTTTTAAAAAATGATTATATATCTAACACTTTGAACTTGACCACCACAACTACTTTCCTTTTCACAATATTTTAATATTTTTCACACATAATTTAACGAATATTTTCACCATCTACTTTCCTTTTCACTATGATATTTGGTGTACTTGTGCATGCACTAACAATTGTTAAGGATGTAGACATTTTAAACAATCTAATGCTTCAAAACATTTCAATGGTCTTACATCTCTTCTAGCAAATGCAGACACTACTGATTGAAAACTACAGCTCATTAAATTTCATTTATGAAGCACCTTATACATAAAATAGGTGGATGCAACTAGTGGCCAACTGCCACTAGATTCATATTGCTCATCCTTCTCATTCACATACCGCTTCAATAGCTTATCCCAGCCAGACACACCACTTTATCTGTCACAACACACAAAGTCCACTTAAGATCAAAATTGCCACTTGCCACATTATTACCATCCATTCATCCAAAGATGAAGAAGAAGCAAAACTCTAAGTGGCCATTAATGGAGGAAATGGCAAACCTGTTTCATTTGCTCACAAGCAAAGATGCAACCAAGAGCAATATCAGTTGCCCAAGTTAGACCATAGTTATTCTGGTCATGGAGAATCCACCCTTCGACCACATGGTGCACTAAATGAAGTAGTCCAACCTTGAAATCGATCACGTAACTGGACAGAAATGGAATATTATTTTTCCAAGGGACCACAAATCAAAGAAAATCATCTTCACAAAGTAGGAAAAGTATGTGGATCCCCATCTGGGGCATTCATTCGCCCATACATCTGTATGCACAAGCTCTATTCTCTCACTTTTTTTTTTCCTTCGTAGTCTTCACAAAACTCACTCTCTTTTGTTTTCCATACACACAGCTTTCATAGAAATCCATATTGACACATTATAGACCTGGTAAAACTTTCTTTGAATGAAATACTTTCATATCTTTCTCACTCATGTGCCCAAGTCTATTGTGCCATAGCACTATATCAAATTCTGTAGCAGCTATTTTTTCTCCCTACTCAACTGCAACAATTGTTCACGAACATTCATTTTTCTTTGAAACAATCAAGGTAGAATGAACAATGAGTTGTACAAAGATATAAGATGTCCACTTTCACACATTTTGCTACTACAAGGAACCTTTTGAAACCTTCCAATTTGTGTCATTAAAAGTAACTAAGCAACCCTCTTTATCGAGTTGCCCTACTGAAATTAGATTTCTAATCGGCCTTGGAACATGTCTTACCTCATGTAGTAGACAGTGATTCCCATTCTACAACTTTATCTTAACTTTTTCCTTTCCAAAAATCTAATAAGGTTCATTATCCCCCAAATAAATAAGAAATTAATAATTGACATGAGAATAATTGGGTCACTTTATCTGAATCATAATGACTTGTTTTTATTGATAGGATGATTATGTAATGTTAGCATTTCTTCTTTTTCCAAACGTAAATTGTTTTAGTGCTAGGTTATTTTCATTTTATATTGTCATACGTAGTATGGATTTAATAATGACATTGAGAGGATTACTATTGTAAAAGTGATTTTATAAAATTTTGTTATTAATTTAATTTAAAGATATTTCAATATATTTATTTCTTAACAATAGTATATTAATAAATATAGTTTAGAAGTGAAGATTTATCGCCTAACTTAATTTTTGATGTTTCTTTTACATGTAAGGTCTATTTTGCATGTAGGATCATTGAATAATTTTGTCAACTCTTCCATCCTCTCATAAACACAAACAAACATTGCAAGGATATCTATGAATGTCAATATGATTTTTCAATGTGTTAATATAAGAAATTTTATTTTCAAAAATATTAAATTGTTTATACAAAGCACCTATACATTAAGAGAAATGCATATACATACTCGTTTAATTATACATTGGTTTAACGACTAACTAATCAATTTATAATTAAATTAAAAAATACTATATTTCAAATTTTTAGTTTAGAAATAATATAATGAAATAAGGAATTGATTTATATTGGATTCATTTTGATATTATATCATGCTCTTCAATTGGAATTTGTTGGACTCATTATTACCAAAGGCAGATGCAGCCGCATACGAATGAAGTGCATGGCTTGGGATGAGCCTCTTTCATCTGTGAAATTGATAATGCAAGGCAACAATTTCAAAGTATTATACTAAAGAGATAATCAGTACTATTCTTGGTCTGTTTCTTGGCATTGTAGTTTGTTTGGCTTGTTAAATGTTGTGGTGCCTTGATGGGTGGCAGTTGACAGATGGACTGAAGGAGCATATAGAGCAGAATTTGGGCAATGGGATTCACCATTTTGCCACAATTGTGGAAGAGGTTGATGTTTGTTTGTCTATGCAAGGCAGGGAAGTGGGAAAAGGACCACCAGTCAAATGTTGTGAGGTACCTTAGCTCAGCATTTGATTTTTAAAGAAGATTTCTCTTTGGTTATATTGTTTTTGGCCTCGGATGTTCGGATTTCTAGCATGAATGGCATTTAATCTTTATGCAAGCAAGTTAATAATATTTTGTATAAACAACGATTGATAAATGTTGTGATATATGTAAGGCATTTGTATGGTTTTGTTCCCATCTAATTATTTTTATCTCTAGTAAGCAATAGAGGAAGATACATTGCCCACTATTGAGTTAGGTATCCATTTCATGACCAATTCTCTGTATCTATCATTATTGCTTGCTTTGAACATGTAGAAATTTTCACTATGCCATTTATCTAAATTTTTAATGTACTTTGAACACTTAATCACATTTGAATAATCGACATCTTGGTGTGTTAAAGATTGCATGGGTGCATACACCATTGACACCTTGTTGCACGATGAGAGACTTCCATTGACACCTTGTTGCATGCAGGTGTTGGACAAGCTCCATTTGTTCAAATAAGCTGACATTTCATTTCAGGTTAGCAAATGATTCTCCTCTATTTTTGAAAGATCATCAACCCAATTTGGAAGTAAATGCTAATAATCTACCTTTACAAATCTGAGCACATGCAATAGAAATTCATTTAGAATAATGACATCCTTACCATAGAATGAAGTTTATTTTTTCAATGTTTTACAAAAGTTTATACCATTTACAAATAGAGCAAGTGCTACAAAAAGCAAAATGCAAAATGCTTTTAAGAATGTCTATAATTTATCCAAGCAATGAGAAGTAGGAAGACGACAAATAGGCTGCAAAATGCAATTTAATAATTGACATTGTCATTAACAGGTGTAGAAAATCTTAAACTGGTGCCATTGGCATTTCTACCTCCTATATTCTCCTATATTGCTGATTACTGGCTATACAACATACTGATTTTTAAGGGATTATCGCTCTATTCAGTGGAGAATAAGCTATGGGGATATGATTTTTCATTTATTCAAGCCCTAATCTATGAATTTGGAGTATTTGTTACAATGACAAGGAGACGATGAATATGATCTTCAGAGGCCTTGTTTCAGTACGATCAACCATGCACGCCAGATTTAGATATGCATGCGGAGCGCCCAACCGAAGCACGAGGAAAATGCATTGGCCAACACCAAAGGGCATAATATTTATATGCTTGCTACCCATAATTACATCATATGTACGGGTCAAACAAAATAGAAGCTGTGTAGGACTCCACATTGGCCTTGATGGGTATGTCACAACCACAAAGATAACAGTCATGAATGGCAGCCTGGGACAAGAAGAAGTGACCTTTCGGGAGGAGGCACAAAGTTCTCTCCACAAGTTCTTCATCACTAGCTTCTAACGCTCCTCCACTTGTAGATTGATTAGAGAGTCAATGTATGAGTGGACACCGTTGCGCTACTCGAATGCTGACCCATCAGCTTTCAAGAGAGTCTGCCACCAATTTATGAACAGTAGAATATTGCACATTTGGGCGCGGTCCTTCATTCTCTTCCACTGCTTGATGAACAAAGGCACAAGAAAGGGATGAAAGTCATGGATTTGGGGCTCGCTATTACTAAAATTTCCTTCATCACTTTCTCAATCTGACTGATCATGGTTCCATCTAGCTTTTAGGCATTTAAATATTATCTTTTTGACTGCCTCTGCATACATCTCAAATACATCACTGCCATGACTATGGCAATTACACAGGCCACTAACGCCATATTCATTTTCCCTTCTCCTTCCCCTCTCACATATTCATTTTCCCTTCTTCCCCCCTCACATTATTTTTCTCTTTCTCGATGGTTTTTTAGCCTCTTGGAATTACCTGTCTAGCTCGTATGGTTCTGTGATAGTCCTAAATTTCATGCATACTCAATCTCTTTGAATGGTTTACTGTAAAGTCCATACAGTCCTATGTATGGATGCGCAGGTACTATTTCTCAACTGCAGCAACAATTATCAGAACTGCAATCACAATTAGCGGCAGCACAGGCAGAGCTGATGGTTCTTCATATGAACCAGGCTAAACTCCTGTCATTAGTTTCATTATCCTTCACATCACAAGATGTGAAACCCGTAGAAAGTGACCCGCAATGTACAGAGAACACTAAGCTGAAAATGGATTAATTATTCTCAGAAGAAATGGGGTGCCTTATGCTCTAGGAGCCGCGTTAGATATAGATACCAAAGGGTGTAATTTAATCAATAGAAAGTACAAGCTATGTTATATCAGAGAACACCAAAAATCGGCGCGTCATAGGAGGAGGGCAAATGGAGCAGCAATTTCATTTCATGATTACATATGATCCTTGCAGATAAGATTTGATTAGATATGATTTTTCAGATAAGATTAGATTTTGATTAGATATGATCTTTTTAGATAAGATTTTGAGTAAAGATTTGAAATGATTTGAAAGGTGCATGCTCTAGACATAAAACACCTACAACGTAATGAATGAAATGATTTGACATGAACACCTACAGCATAATGAATGATATGATTTGATACGGAGATTATTACAGTATAAAGTAGATCAAAAAACAACTTATTAGCAGTTTGAAACTGTTTACGGGCAGCATTTTTCAGGCGTGAGACAATTTCAGTTGCAAGCAACTTCATTCGAAAAGCCTATCGGCTAATTAATGGGCTCAAATAGGGACGTAATTCAGGCTCTATTTGGTTGCTGGAAGATGAGGGCCAAAATCGAGTTAGAGGCAAAACCAGGTTTTGCAAAAAAAATTTGGTGTTTGGTTGGTTAAAATTATAACCTGGTTTTCAATTTCATCTTTCAATTTTGGTCAAAAATTGAAAGAAGTTTCTTCCAACAAAAATGTGGAATTCGAAATGAAAACCAGGTTTTGAATTTTATGACAGTTTTTTTAATAATATTGTGGGGTCCACAGTATATTCATCTTCCGTGTCAGCCAAACGGACCATTGGCTTTCCAAACCACAAAACCAGGTTTTCAAAAACCTGGTTATAAGATAACTGGTTATGTCAAAAAATCATCTTCCCCAACCAAACGGGGCCTTATGAATCAACGTTTATGATATTAAATATTTTAATGTATAAAATTATAAATAAAATTATTATTATTTATTAAAAATTGAAGTATATATCATAAAATAAATTAAACGAGAACAATTTAAATTGTTGAATAAATATATTAATGCCTTAAGGGAATTTAAATTTATTTTTTAAATGTTAAAAAGTATAATCAAATATTCTGAACATATAATCTATAAATTTTGAAAGTAAACTTGTTAAAAAGGATAAGAATTTTAAAATTTAATTTTGTTTTCCAATTCAAACTCAAATTAAACCGACTGTTCACTTTAGTGCAGATATATGTTTTTCTTGCCTATTAGGGAATGGTGTGAATTTATTCATATTTTTATTTTTTGCTTTTGGCAGATACTATTGTTCTCATTCAATTCAATTTTTTAAAAGAAATTTCAAATGTTTATATCTTTTTCTAATTTTTTATTATTTTATAAATCACATTTTTCATTCATTCTATTGGACCATTCTATTTTTGGCAATGAAAAATTTTAATTTTCTCCAACAAAAATACAAATATTTTCTAACAACTCTATTAATGAATGCATGAATTACAACTTTATCTTTTCCACATTTGTGACAAGTGGATTAACTTTTTTTTTTTTTTAAATCATTTTTATCTTCCACCTCACAAATGAATAATGTCTAATCAATATTAATTATCCCAATATATTTTCCTTACCAAGTTCAAATATAGAATTAAATGTTTTATATTTCTTATTTTAAATATATGTATTATTAATTTACATTGATGTTTATTTTTGTAATTTGTAAAATATTATTTCTTTAAGTTTACATTATATTTTACTAACTACTATTTTCCAATCATTTTTTTAATACCATTTTGCAAATTGTAAAACTAATACTACCCCTCAAACTAATTAGATATTTTGGTAGTTTGAATTAAGTTATCAACAATTTATTTTTTAAAATTAAATATTTCAACTTATAATTGAAAAAAACTCTAATTTTAAATAATAATAAATAATGGGGTGAAGGGGCACACTTGTATAAAAAGGGAAATGAAATATATTGTTAGGAAATTGATGAGAAATAAAATTCTCCCTCATATATAATGCTTACCTTGGGATGTTTATCTAAACATCCAGTCACCATTACTTAAAATATATTCAAATAAATGTCACATAGTCTTTTCATTCATTTCAGATTAAGCTTTTTAAAAGAAAACATCATAACTTGTCAATGCTTTTTGGTGGAGCTACCTAAATTATAACTAATTTTTGAAATTATGAAACTAAATTAATTATAATTATAATTTATTTCATTCTAATTAAAAAAAATATTTTTTAATTCTAAATTGTAATTAAATTAATAAATAACAAAAGTATATTTTTAAGAATCCAATTATTTCATAAATTTTTAATAAAAATATTTATAAATTTTGTTAAAAAAAATTTATGAGGAATTTGAATAATAAGGTCTTTTTTTAAAAAAATACTTATATATTTTGGTTTCAGTATGAAATTTAGATATCATTTCCATTTAACTTTGAAAAACACATATCAAGCTTTGAAGCTTTTAGTAAGTATAATTATTATTGAAATGACATTGTTATTATTAAATGTTCAATATTCTAGCACTATTAAAGTAATAATTACAAGACTTGGTTTTTTTACATATGAGACAACTCAAAATTGAATAATGATCTATACTTTAGTCATGAGTAAATCAATCATACCAATACTATTACATTATTTTTATAAGTCAAAATTATTATTATGTTATTACGATCATTATTATTTTTCTTTGATTTGTTGATCTTAGATTTATATGATTTAAGGTCTATTGGGGAAGTTGAATGGCTCACAAAGAGCCCACTAGGGATCAAGTCTTGTTGAGTGCAAGGCTCAGACACCTTAAGGAATGAGGTTGAGATTGTGCCTTGGGTGATTTTGACGGTGTGGATGCCTCTCAGTCCTTGGCTCTAAGCCAAAGAGGTTTTTGGCATGTGTGGGCTCATATCGAGTTTCTAAATCTTCAAGTGGTAGCCTCCACTGGTTGGTAGCTCGCAAGCCTCGTGCCTCACAGGTCTAAACCCTCCATAAAAAAGAAGAAGACATATCTATTATTTAAATATTTCTTAAAATAACATAAAAAATTATATTTTCCATCTACAATAAATTATCAAAGTTTTAATTTATTTAGTTTAATGTCAAAATTTACAAACTATAAATTTTAACATTAAATGTACAACTTCACAAACTTTACCCAACTCCTACCCCACAATCCACCACACTAATAAAGGCAAGAACTTTGGTGCTTGCATCCCTTCTCTAGATTTGCCTTTGCACAAGCCATCAAGCTTGTGAGAACCCTATGCCCACCAAAAAGTGAACAGATCGCATTATTTATGTTCTAAATTTTTGTGTGCTTTGGAAATTGCCAAAGAATTAAAAAACATTCGAAAAGTGACATTGAGGATAACTGCACAATTTACATGGTCTGAGACAAATTTTTCAAAATCATCATAGTGATATGTGTTAGATGAAACTAGTTTAAAATCATGGTTTCTTTTATAATCTATCTTTTTTTATAGTTGAAGTAGTTGGTGGGATTGTAATTTATATTATTTAAAAATTATATTTTTATTAATAATAATACTTTTTAAATGAGTTATAATTATATTACTTTTGTCTTTCCTTTAATGTGTTTTTAGTGGGGATGATTCGATATAAATTGTAATAATGTTGTATGTCATTTTTTTGATATTTTATTTCAAATTATTTTTTATGATATTTTAAGAAAACTATATTTTTTTTATTATAAGAATATTTTTAAATGATATTATTAAAAATTATGTATATCTTAATAATGTTTTATGAAAATTAATTTTGTTAATTAGATAAATGTAGTTACATTAAATAATTTGTGATCTATAATTTCTTAAAATATTTTTTAATGAAAAATATTTGTGTTTATTTATGAAACTTATAAAATCATGTTTTTCCTTTTTTCTACCTTCTCTATCTAAAAGTATAATATTAAAGATATTTGAATTGTACATTGTTATACTATATTTTTAATTTAATTTTGATCTTAATTGATAAGTAAATTAGATCATAACTATAGGAAGAACCTACAACACAAAGGTAAATTTCAAGTATACACCCTAGTTGTAGTTTTTGAGACCCAGGTTTCTAAATCTGAATGAATTAGGGGTGTGAGATTTTCCCCTATCCTAGGTACTACTTTGCTAATAGTAAGAATCCTTTCTACTCTAATATTTTAACATATATTAAATATTATTTCATATTTACAATTATTTTTATATCTTATTTCAAAAAGTATGTATATTACCAATTATATAAAAACAAATTTAGAAGATAACTTTTTAAATACAATTTAATGAAAAACTATTGAAATTAAATAAGAGTATAAAAGAAAAAATAAATTTTCTCACTAAGAACCATGAAATATCTAAGAACAAAATAAATATCTAGTGAAGACCTTTAGGAGTGATTAGATCATGAGTAAAATGTGAGATTGTGCTTTCACTGCAAGTCAAGAAGTACTACTAAATTATTTGTGTATGAAATTTGTGATTGCCGCGTGTTGAGGCAAAAGTAAACGAATCATTACTGTCTACTTGTGCTTTGGGAAGTTGCACAAGAATAAACTTCATTTTTCGAGCAAGATAGAAAGATGAACGAGCATATCCATCTTCTTTATGTTAGCTTTGAAAAAAACCGTGAATAGGTTGTTGTCAGAACTATCGTCCGTCATCCCCCATTGCTTTAAAGACTTTGTGTTGAGTGTTTACTTTTAGGATTGTACTTACATTATATTATTATTATTTAAAATGTTTTATTTCTTTTTATACTTTTAACATTTTAGAGAATGTTTGTGTTTCATTTTAATAGTTTTTAGAGAATGTTTGTGTTTCATTATAATAGTTTTTGTTAAATGTAACTTGTCTTTAATTAGGAGGACTTTTTTTTCATTAAATCATTTGACGATTATTGTATTTGTGACTTTTTAAATTTGTATCTTTTCTAATAAGACTATGTTTTTTAAGCTTTTAAGAAAATATAAATATATAATTTTAAAAATTGTGATAATCATGAGATCATTTAGAAATTGTAGTCATTTTAATATTATTTTTTCATTTTCATTTTTTACAATTTATAAAATATATGATGATTATTAGATTATTTAGAAATTCTAATTTGTTATTCATAAGTGGATTTGGTCAAATAGAAAAAAATATTTATATTATATTATTGAAAAAATGTAGATCTTTATTTTCATAATATCCTTCATTAAAAGGGGTTGGATTTAGTTATAAAGAACCCGTTCTTTTATTTTAGTAGAAATTTTAATCTATAATTTTAAAAATAAAATATTGTTTTTAATAATATTATTATTTAGAAATCACAAAAATTTATTTTAAATAATTTTTTACTTTTTCTTATTTGTTTAAAAAGTAAATATATTTCTATTTAATTATGAAGTATTGAGTTTACCCTACATCTTAAACTCTAAACCCTAAACCAATACAATCAATATTTTGTTACAATCTTAAACCCCCATTATGTTAGGAAAGCCTTCCTTTCTTATATGCACAACCGTCAATGCAATATCATCCTTTGAAGTTTTAGAGCAAGGGGAGGCATAAGGAAAACTTGGTAACGAATTAGAAGGGGGTAGCTAAAAGAATATCCCTCTACTTTTAGGGAGTAACATGCTCAAAATATGGAAAACTAAGAACGGAAAACAACAATGCAACAACTTTGTTAAAATGAGTTGTGTTTAGTAACAAAAAAATGTATTTTTATGTTATAATTTTAATAGAAAATTAATTTATAATTGTGAAACTAAATATGTTTAATTATAAGATTATTTACGAATTGTAATATTTTTTTTCTATTTTCTAAAAATCATCTTTTTAAGTGTGTATTTATGAGGATACTTGAGAAGATAAAAATTCCTTCATATCTTTGGACTTTATGTCATAGGGTATATTTTCTCTCTTAAGAATGTTCATGTACTCGTTGACCACTTTGAGAAACTTTTTCTCTTTAATTTGAAAGCACAAAGCTTTAAGCAACCTACAAGGAAACATGAATATAAAGGAGTCTCCATAGAGACCCAATAAGAAACCTCTTCATACCTTTGAAAATGTCCTCGTTCCCACTAATCCAAATATGCCAAAGCAATAATGAGGAGAAAGTAGACTGGAAATGATTGAGGAACTAAGGGAGGAAATAGATGGAACTAGTGATAAAAAGAAGCAAGGGAGGATAACATCACCAGATAACCCAATACCCTAGACCCCATTGGCAAAAGGACAATCCATAAAGACATGGGGGACAAATTCTAGTTGTTGGAAAGTAGAGAAAGGGTGAGGAGATTTATATAGGCAACTCAAAGGTAGGTTGTGCAGGAGGGCTTTCCATAAAATACATTAGATCTTTGGTTCCACATATTGGTGCCATGTGGATGAAAGGCATTTGGCCTAGAATTGGGGATCATGACTAGAGAGCCATCTTGAGTCAAGGCACGATCAATAATCTCTGTTGAATGTGACAAGATGTTATGAAGATAATTGGTCTTCGTGGAATGTAGGGGAGCATGTTAACAAGTTTGCCACAATTCAAGGGAAGTCCAAGGAGGTTCCAAGCTTCTCTCACCATGGAGTAAGTCATTTTTTATGAGGGAGGGAGGGAGAACAAGGACATGATCTCATGCCAGTCTATCAAGTCTCCTTCCCTAATGATGTCTTTAAAAATGGAGATACCTAATCTAAACCAATTCCTAGGAAAACATCCTTGAAGAAGTGCTAAAGAACATTCTTTCTAATGAATGGTTCATAAGGAACAACACTTGGTGAAGGTTTTACAAATGGGGTTGCAAGCTTTGGGTTTAACAATGGAGGAAACTCCATAGTTAAGCATGCTTAGGCTAGAGTAGTACTGGGATGGGTGACCTCCCAAGAAGTCTTGGTGCTTCACCCTTGTGAGCATCACCTAGATCTAATGAGTGTTAAGTGTTCTATTTATTCTCATGAGAGATGAATTCATGTTGAATCACTACTTATTAAACATGGGTCAATGAGTTTGACTCAAAAATCACATAGTTAAATCCTGATAGCAATATCACAATTTGACTTGTTATAGAAATTATCTACTACTTATCAATCTTAGTATTGACAATAAGTGCAAAACACTTAATCGTTTACTAGGAAAATTTGGTCGGTCAATACTGTGATTGAGCCACTATTAAGCTCGAGCTACATCAAACATAAGTGTATAAGTTTAGTGTGTGCCGAGGCATATATAGTTGTCAAGCACATCAACAGTAACCAAGCATTCCAATTATTGTTGAGTGATAATATGAAGCGAGTAGTTTAGAGTTTAAATCAATATACATTGAGCATAGTTCATGTCAAGGGACAACATGAATAATTAGCATGACCGAGCATCAAGAAGGTATATGTGTTGTAGTGCCTGCCCCTAGTTCACATTTTGTTATCATTGCTGAACTCTTTTAAAACTAGTTTTATGTTGTTGGTTAGCAGCATTCTTTTGAGATTATCAGATATTGTGCTATGGATTCTGTTTATTATGTGATGAGATTACTTAGACTCTACATTTCATGTATGTATGATGATTATTTTTAGTGTTCACAATTATTGATGATGATTATTACATTGCTTTCAATTATTAATGATGATTAGTAAGATGATTTATTATCATATGTGCTTTCTTATGGATACTTACCCCATACTTGCATGTGTATGGTGTGCGTGTTTACCTTGCGTATTTGCTTTTGTATGGCATGTCTGATGTGGTTAAGGAAGGGAGTCATAGTCACCTGCTAGTCGGGATCTACACGATGCACCACTTCCTACCATTGTCTTTTTAGTTTAGTATATATTGTGTTTGTACATGTATTATTTTTATGCAGGTTGTAGGTACCAGGTATTGACTTTCTTGAATTGCTAGGATGAGCGTACCCTATCACATTATCTCAATGATAAGAGAGGGGAGATAAATTCTCAAGTCCAAATCTCAACCCTTTGAGCCATTTGACCTAATTGAAAAATTAGGACAAGTATCTGAGTTGAATACCCACCGAATGTGCCGGATGACATATTTCGTGATTTTTAACCCTTTAAATTTATTTTGTATGATTTGTTCTATGATGGGTTTTCATATTTTATCTTGGAAGTCTATGGTGAATTTTTCATTAATTAAGTCTTAATAAATAGATTTAATTAATAAATTATTTATTTGAGAAAATTAATAAAATATCATGATCTTTTATATTTTTATTGTAATTAATTAAATGTGAATTATTGGAGAAAAGGAATTAAATAAAAGAAAAATAGAAATAGAAATTAATAATAATTATAAAATAATAATAAAGTAATAAATAAAATAATAATAATAAAAGTTATAAAAACTAAAATGAAAGTTATAAAATTTAAATAGAGATTATTTAAAAAGTAAATTGGAGTTATAAACTTGCATGGGAATTAACATGTGTCATCAACACGGGGGTTAGTGCATCAATTAAGCACAAGGTGTCTACAATTCTATGACTCATCAAAAAAGTTGGAAAAGACCCATGCTTAGTTGGTGACACCTTTCAGTGGTTTCAAGAAGCATTCCAAAGGTTTCTTGAGAGCTCTTGATATTCAGGCATTCATAGAAGCTTAAATGAAAAGTTTAATGGAAGCTACAAGCTTAATGGAAGCCTCGAGCTACAAGCTAAAAAAAAAATAGAAACTTCAAAGCTTCCATGCATGGGAGAAGATTCATATGCTCATATATTTTCTACTTGTTTCTATGCTCCTTCTAGCTCTTCTAATCACTTAGAGGATTCGATCG
The DNA here is from genome assembly GCA_028749045.1 of Cupressus sempervirens. Classification (NCBI taxonomy): domain Eukaryota; kingdom Viridiplantae; phylum Streptophyta; class Pinopsida; order Cupressales; family Cupressaceae; genus Cupressus; species Cupressus sempervirens. Next base: position 815,862,901 of record CM053786.1, read on the forward strand.
GCTTGGATTCTTGGAAGAATTGCGAATGATGGAGAAGGAATGAATTTTTTATGAACTTCTGAAGTATGGCAAAGTAGCATCAGTGTCCAGGTGCACTCGTGATATTCTCACATTCCCTTTGCACTATTTCTCTTCCTGTCTTCATCATATCTATTTTATGTGTCTAAATACTCTCTGTGATTGAATCTACTATTTGAAATTGGAATCTAGATATTTTATTTGGATGAGAAGAAAACAATAAAAAAATCTTAGATCCAATTAAGGAGAAATAATTAGATCTTAATCGAGTTTGGGTTTGAATTTATATTGTGAAATTAGATAGACAAGATTTGAAATTAAAATAGAAATTCTAAGTTGAAAATTCGTATGATTAGATGTAATTTTTCTATCAAATTATATTTTCAGATGCGTATGGACAAACCTATTAGATGGATGAATGGGTAAATTTAGAGAACAATTACATTTTAAGAGAAATTTTTTAATTTATCACAGATTCTTCTATCACTACCCCTTGGATAGACCCGAACTCAGTCATTCATAACTTTTTATCGGGATCTAATTTACTCGATCGCTCTGGTCAAATTGGCGCAACTTGGTCCTCTCCAACATATTTAAATTTCCGCCCGATCCAACGGTTCATTAGGGAGATATGGCCGTCATAATGAGACTGTTTTATTCAAGGACAGATATTTCTCCATTTCCCATAACCAAGAGTTCTTTATGCTTAAACTTCACAAAAATAATATATATCAAAGCATGGAATGAATTAAAGATATTATTGAAATCTTCTCTTATTAGAATTTTATTAATATGCATTAGTTTTATATGATTTATTATCTAATCTAATTAAATCAAATTTAATTAAGATTAGTTAATAGTAGAAGTGTAATTAATTATTAGTAAATAGATTTTTAAATGAGAGAAAATTAATAGAGAAAAGATATTAATATAGTTTATGTAGTGAACTTTTAATATTAATTATTTGATATATATTAAATAGTTAAGAGGTGGTAATTTATAAAGGTGTTTAAATGATGATTATTAAGAAACTCAAATTTTATTTATATTGGATTTGGACATAAATAAGGTGTCATAGTTACCTTATAACCTTGTTATAATATAGCAATGGTTTGAATTATTAATATGAATAATGGTACACTTTAATTGTGCTAAGAATTAGTTAAATATTAACCAATGAAGTTTGTAAGGCTTCTTAATAATAGTTTTGATGAGTTTATTATTTATTAATGTTTGTTGGGTCTAACAAACTATTAATAAATAATGATGTAGATAGTTATCAATAAATTTGATTAGATTTAATCTAGTAGAGATTATTTAATGATTAAAAGTTTTGTAAAGATATTAGTTTTTGGATTTGAAGTATAATTGATTTGTAATCAAATTGATATTCATTGAGATGATATTATAACTATGATATTAATAATTAAATTGTGCGATAGAATTTTATTTGAAATATGATAATACGAAATTATTATTAAGATTCCCAACATAGTTTGTATGTAATATTTATCAAGGTATTGTTATTAAACTATTAATATAATCATTTGAGTATTGAATTATAGTTGACTTTTATCTTACAGAATTCTAGTTAGTTATTAGTCAACTGATATTAATTAGAACGTTGCTATGGTTATGCAATTATTAATTAAATCAATTAATGAGAGTTAATTAGATTTAATCAATAATTAAGTTATGTAATAGAGATTTAATTGATATAATTCCTTTAACGAGGTTGTAAAATATTGATATCAAAGTTGATAAGCCTTATTCTCATGACTTGAATAATAACCTTAGATGTTTTAATGGTGAGATGTAGTAATATTGAATTGAAAACTATTAAATGATGAAAGTCATGGAATCATGTACCTATGTTAATTGGTAAATTAAATTGATCATTTTAATTAAGTTATAATCTCTTATTCGAAGAATGATAATTGGTCCTCTTATAATATAACGAATAATGATGCTAATAAAGTTGAAAGGTTAATCAATTAGAATATGGATCATGGTTAAATATAAAGGACAATTTAATTAAGGTCAATGATGATCAGTTTAGTGAATATTTATCCTTAAGTTATTCTTATAATGTAATTCTTAATAATGGAAGGGTAGTGCTATCGGGGAACAAATGGGTTGACTTGTAGGTCAAATGATAATTTAAGACACTTGAAAATATACTTGCAAACAGAAAACTAGAAAACTCTACACTTGATTCAACTATGTAAGATAACAAAACCAAAACATGTGTCTGCATCATGTATTCTATATGCTTCTTGTTTTGGGTTTTGGGTTAACTAGTGTTGACTAGTCTTAGGTTGTTACCAGAGGCTCGGGGTTATGAGATGTGAACGCATGTTGATTTTATTTGGTCTCGATCTTTATAAGCCCAACCATGGTAATGTGATCGTATGCTCTATGAAATGTTGTATTACTGATTGTTATTCATCAACCTTCATGTGTGAAGCTGAGATATATGAGACACTTGAGCTAATCATTTTTGAGTCATCGATCAGTTATCCTTGGATTACTTTCTAGTTGCCATGATGGGACTAAAATATGGATTTATTTCTTGATGATATCATGTTGTGACATGTTTGACTCAACCATTTTGGAGTCTTCGATCAGTATGATTTTGAGATATTCTTGGTTGCTTGTTGAGAACCATTTATCTTGAGATATATGTTGGTTATTGAAAACCAATTGATACTTATGATTATCAGTGATGCGTTCAGTTTTCAATAGAGAACTGTTGTGGTCATGATTTTCTATGGATGCGTTTTTAGATGCTCATGGAGATTTGATGATTCTTATCTTGGAGATTTGATGATTCTTATTATGGATATTTGATGCTTTTATGCATATTTGATGATTTTATTATGAATTATCCTTTATGATTTTGAGATTTATGATTCCATGAGCTTAGGGTAGGTAATCTACTTGTAGTGTCAAGAAGTGGCTTGCAATGGGGGTCGGGGCCCTAAGTGGTTGCCAAGGTAACTCATTGTAAGTTTTGTTAATAAGTGATAACATTTACACACTAAATGGAGATTAAATGAACTTAAAAAGATAATTGTTTTGATGTTCTTCCCCATGCCTTGAGTGCTTGTATAGGCTAAGATGGGAGTAGTGAGAACGCATGGTTGTGACCGTGCATTCCGTAGTATGTCTTGTTAGTATGAGAGGATACTAGTGGCCGCATGAGATCAGTATGGACCTGTGGAGTTTAACTAACTGCCAAGGTAACTTGTACGTAATAATTGCGATGACACTTTCCCGCTTACAGAGTAGGTTTCCTACATGTCTTTGTGTACCTCTAGGAATTAGATGTCGGTTTTGTGTGATGGAACCTGAGTTAGTATACTTTTAGGATTCCTGAACTTTTTATGCTATGTGTATTGATATCCTATTTGGGACTTGAGATTATCTCCTCAGCACGGTGGGAGTGGACCACTTAAGTTCTACGCGGTTGGGTGGTAGTGTATTTTCACTCTTATCATTTGAGATCCATCCGAGACACCGTGGCTGGAGTATTCTTGGTTAGTATTTATTCTTCATTATGTTCTTGGAGCATTATGATAGATAATATACCTTATGATGGATGTATTTACTAGTATGTTTCTTATATTAATAATTTTTTTTACTTTGCATATGTTAGTTGATGATTTATTATGCTTTACTTTGCGTGTTAGTAGGATGTTTTAGGAGTGACATTCCTACTATGTTAATACCAATGATCTTTTCGGTGCTTTGGAATGTTACGCACGGAGGGATGGCTAGGATCCATGATGGTCTAATGATGCTATTTACGGTTGGGAGGAACCGTGCACTTAGTTATTTATGTTTGTGATATATGGTTATCTTTTGTGATAGATGTTTATATCTTTTGTGATGATGTATCATGTATGATATGTGGTTTCATTTATGTTATTGCATCATGGATTAATATTAGATGATGATGATGTACTTTATTTACTTGGATGTTTATTCTTTTAAGCTTTTCATACCCTGTGATATGTACAGTGGATGATTGAGCTAAACTAAAATATAATTACAAAAGGACACTTGTATATTGTTTAAGTACATTGGATGTATCATTGTTATTTCATAAGGATGAGATGTTAGATGAATAGTTAATTTAGATGTGATACAACGTTAAGAGATCTTTAAAGAATATAGCCTATTATGTATATATGTTATGTTTATTTTCATTTGAATTGTTGCTATTGCTTCCACAAATGTTACGAATGGTTTTATCTTTCATGTTAAAAAAAAAATTTGTTTGGCAAACTTCGTAAAATTCTTTGGATCCCTTGGCAGGGCATTACATTTGGTATCAGAGCCAGGTTTCAACATTGGGAGCTCTGGGTATATTGGAATGCTACTAGTTATTAACTAGTTGAATAAAATGAAAACTTAAAACTATCATGTGTATCTTTTTCAAACTGAAAACTTGAAAATTAGGTGAACTGAAACAGAACTTAAAATTGTTACTTGCATATTTTCCATACTTCAACACTTAGCTTTCTTAACTAAAAATTTTATTGAAAATCTAAACGAAGGAAAAACTAAAAATTGAAACTCATTCTAGTTGCAAAACATGTATCTTTTATCTATGTTGTAAGGTAGTAAACCTCTGTTTATCTTTGCAATCATTAAGTTGCTCTTGTTTAGAATGAATTAAGGGATCTATTTTAGTAGTTGTTAAAAGAACAAATGTTGGATCAATGTGATTTTCGGTTTACCATTAAATCAGAATCATATTTCTCTAAGTGTGTTGTAGTATCCTCAATAGTATCATGTTTCCCTACAGAGGGAAAGGGTTCAATGGGACCCACATAGTGAGTATCTTAGTTTTTCATTCTTGTAGGCTTCCAAGAGTAAGCCTAATCCCAGAGGGGGTGGATGTAGTGTCTGCCCCTGGTTCACATTTTGTTATCGTTACTGAACTCTTTTAGAACTAGTTTTATGTTGTTGGTTAGCAGCATTCTTTTGAGATTATCAGATATTGTGCTATGGATTCAGTTTATTATGTGATGCGATTACTTAGACTCTACATTTTATGTATGTATGATGATTATTTTTAGTGTTCACAATTATTGATGATGATTATTACATTACTTTCAATTATTAATGATGATTAGTAAGATGATTTATTATCATATGTGCTTTCTTATGGATACGTATCCCATACTTGCATGTGTATGGTGTACGTGTTTGCCTTGCGTGTTTGCTTTTGTATGGTGTGTCTGATGTGGTTAAAGAAGGAAGTCGTAATCACCTGCTAGTCGGGATCTACACAATGCACCACTTCCTACCATTGTCTATTTAGTTTAGTATATATTGTGTTTGTACATGCATGATTTTTATGCAGGTTGCAGGTACCGGGTATCGACTTTCCTGAATTGCTAGGATGAGCGTACCCTATCACATTATCTCAATGATAAGAGAGGAGAGATAAATTCTCAAATCCAAATCCCAACCCTTTGAGCCATTTGTCCTAATTGAAAAATTATGACAAGTATCTGAGTTGAATACCCACCGAATGTGTCGGATGACATATTTCATGATTTTTAACCCTTTAGATTTATTTTGTATGATTTGTTCTATGATGAATTTTCATATTTTATCTTGGAGGTCTATGGTGAATTTTTCATTAATTAAGTCTTAATAAATAGATTTAATTAATACATTATTTATTTGAAAAAATTAATAAAATATCATGATCTTTGATATTTTGATTGTAATTAATTAAATGTGAATTATTGGGAAAAAGGAATTAAATAAAAGAAAAATAGAAATTAAAATTAATAATAATAATAAAGTAATAAATAAAATAATAATAATAAAAGTTATAAAAATTAAAATGAAAGTTATAAAATTTAAATAGAGATTATTTAAAAAGTAAATTAGAGTTATAAGCTTGCATGGGAATTAACATGTGTCATCAACATGGGGGTTAGTGCACCAATTAAGCACAAGGTGTCTACAATTCTATGACTCATCAAAAAAGTTGGAAAAGACCCATGCTTAGTTGATGACACCTTTCAGCGGTTTCAAGAAGCATTCCAAAAGTTTCTTGAGAGCACTTGATATTCAGGCATTTATAGAAGCTTAAATGAAAAGTTTAATGGAAGCTACAAGCTTAATGGAAGCCTCGAGCTACAAGCTATAAAAAAAAATGAAACTTCAAAGCTTACATGCATGGGAGAAGATTCATATGCTTATATATTTTCTACTTGCTTCTGTGCTCCTTCTAGCTCTTCTAATCACTTGGAGGATTCGATCGGCTTGGATTCTTGGAAGAATTGTGAATGATGGAGAAGGAAGGGATTTTCTATGGACTTCTAAGGCATGGCAAAGTAGCATCAGTGTCCAGGTGCACTCGTGATATTCTCATATTCCCTTTGCACTCTTTCTCTTCCTGTCTTCATCATATTTGTTTTATGTGTCTGAATACTCTCTGCGATTGAATCTACTATTTGAAATTGGAATCTAGATATTTTATTTGGATGAGAAGAAAACAATAGAAAAATCCTAGATCCAATTAAGGAGAAATAATTAGATCTTAATCGGGTTTGGATTCGAATTTATATTGTAAAATTAGATAGACAAGATTTGAAATTAAAATAGAAATTCTAAGTTGAAAATTCGTATGATTAGATGTAATCTTTCTATCAAATTATATCTTCAGATGTGTATGGACAAACCTATTAGATGGATGAATGGGTAAATTTAGAGAACAATTACATTTTAAGAGGATATTCTTAATTCATCACAGATTGTCTTGTCGCTGCCCCTTGGATAGACCCGAACTCAGTCATTCATAACTTTTTATTGAGATCAAATTTACTCGATCACTCCAGTCAGAATTGACGCTTGTCCCTCTCCAACATATTTAAATTTCAGCCCGATCCAACGGTTTATTAGGGAGATATGGCCGTCGTACTGAGACTGTTTTATTCAAAGACAGATATTTCTCCATTTCCCATAACCAAGAGTTCTTTATGCTTAAACTTTACAAAAATAATATATATCAAAGCATGGAATGAATTAAAGATATTATTGAAATATTCCCTTATTAAAATCTTATTAATATGCATTAGTTTTATATGGTTTATTATCTAATTTAATTAAATCAAATCTAATTAAGATTAGTTAATAGTAGAAGAAGTGTAATTAATTATTAGTAAATATATTTTTAAATGAGAGAAAATTAATAGAGAAAAGATATTAATATAGTTTATGTAGTGAACTTTTAATATTAATTATTTAATATATATTAAATACTATTTAATATATATTAAATAGTTAAGAGGTGGTAATTTATAAAGGTGTTTAAATGATGATTATTAAAAGACTCAAATTTTAATGATATTGGATTTGGACTTAAATAAGGTGTCATAGTTATCTTATAACCTTGTTATAATATAGCAATGGTTTGAATTATTAATATGAATAATGGTACACCTTAATTGTGCTAAGAATTATTTAAATATTAACCAATGAAGTTTGTAAGGCTTCTTAATAATAGTTTTGATGAGTTTATTATTTATTAATGTTTGTTGGGTCTAACAAACTATTAATAAATAATGATGTAGATAGTTATCAATAAATTTGATTAGATTTAATCTAGTAAAGATTATTTAACGATTAAAAGTTTTGTAAAGATATTAGTTTTTGGATTTGAAGTATAATTGATTTGTAATCAAATTGATATTCATTGAGATGATATTATAACTATGATATTAATAATTAAGTTGTGCGATAGAATTTTATTTGAAATATGATAATACGAAATTATTATTAAGATTCCCAACATAGTTTGTATGTAATATTTATCAAGATATTGTTATTAAACTATTAATATAATCATTTGAGTATTGAATTATAGTTGACCTTTATCTTACAGAATTTTAGTTAGTTATTAGTCAACCGATATTAATTAGAACGTTGCTATGGTTATGCAATTATTAATTAAATCAATTAATGAGAGTTAATTAGATTTAATTAATAATTAAGTTATGTAATAGAGATTTAATTGATATAATTCTTTTAACGAGGTTGTAAAATATTGATATCAAAGTTGATAGGCCTTATTCTCATGACTTGAATAATAACCTTAGATGTTTTAGTGGTGAGACATAGTAATATTGAATTGAAAACTATTAAATGACGAAAGTCATGGAATCATGTACCTATGTTAATTGGTAAATTAAATTGATCATTTTAATTAAGTTATAATCTCTTATTCGAAGAATGATAATTGGTCCTCTTATAATATAATGAATAATTATCCTAATAAAGTTGAAAGGTTAATCAATTAGAATATGAATCATGGTTAAATATAAAAGACAATTTAATTAAGGTCAATAATGATCAGTTTAGTGAATATTTATTCTTAAGTTATTCTTAGAATGTAATTCTTAATAATGGAAGGGTAATGCTATCGGGGAACAAATGGGTTGACTTGTAGGTCAAATGATAACTTAAGACACTTGAAAATATACTTGCAAATAGAAAACTGGAAACCTCTATACTTGATTCAACTATGTAAGATAGCAAAACCAAAACATGTGTCTGCATCGTGTATTTTATATGCTTCTTGTTTTGGGTTTTGAGTTAACTAGTGTTGACCAGTTTTAGGTTGTTACCAGAGGCTCGGAGTTATGAGATGTGAAGGCATGTTGATTTTATTTGGTCTCGGTCTTTATAAGCCCAACCATGGTAATGTGATCATATGCTCTATGGAATGTTGTATTACTGATTGTTATTCATCAGTCTTCATGTGTGAAGCTGAGATATATGAGACACTTGAGCTAATCATTTTTTAGTCATCGATCAGTTATCCTTGGATTACTTTTTAGTTGCCATGATGAGACTAAAATATGAATTTATTTTTTGATGATGCTATGTTGTGACATGTTTGACTCAACCATTTTGGAGTCTTCGATTAGTATGATTTTGAGATATTCTTGGTTGCTTGTTGAGAACCATTTATCTTGAGATATATGTTGGTTATTGAGAACCAATTGATACTTATGATTATCAGTGATGCCTTCAGTTGCCAATAGAGAACTGTTGTGGTCATGATTTTCTATGGATGCTTTTCCAGATGCTCATGGAGATTTGATGATTCTTATCTTGGAGATTTGATGATTCTTATTATGGATATTTGATGCTTTTATGCATATTTGATGATTTTATTATGGATTATATTTTGTGATTTTGAGATTTATGATTCCATGAGCTTAGGGTAGGTAATCTACTTGTAGTGTTGGGAAGTGGCTTGCAATGGGGGCCGGGGCCCTAAGTGGCTGCTAGGATAACTCATTGTAAGTTTGGTTAATAAGTGATAACATTTACACACTAAATGGGGATTAAATGAACCTAAAAAGATAATTGTTTTGATGTTTTCACCCATGCCTTGAGTGCTTGTACAGGCTAGGATGGGAGTAGTGAGAACGCATGGTTGCGACCGTGCATTCCGTAGTATCTCTTGTCAGTATGAGAGGATACTAGTGGCCGCATGAGATCAGTATGGACCCGTGGAGTTTAGCTAACTGCCAGGGTAACTTGTACATGATAATTGCAATGACACTCTCCCATTTGCAGAGTAGGTTTCCTACATTTCTTTGTATGCCTCTAGGAATTAGATGTCGGTTTTGTGTGATGGAACCTTTGAGTTAGTATACTTTTAGGATTCCTGAACTTTTTATGCTATGTGTATTGATATCCTGTTTGGGACTTGAGATTATCTCCTCAGCACGGTGGGAGTGGACCACTTAGGTTCTACGCGGTCGGGTGATAGTGTATTTTCACTCTTATCATTTGAGATCCGTTTGGGACACCGTGGCTGGAGTATTCTTGGTTGGTATTTATTCTTCATTATGTTCTTGGAGCATTATGATAGATAATATACCTTATGATGGATGTATTTACTGGTATGTTTCTTATATTGATGATTTGCTTTACTTTGCATATGTTAGTTGATGATTTATTATGCTTTACTTTGCATGTTAGTAGGATGTTTTAGGAGTGACATTCCTACTATGTTAATACCGATGATCTCTTTGGTGCTTTGGAATGTTACGCACGGAGGGATGGCTAGGATCCACGATGGTCTAATGATGCTATTTACGGTTGGGAGGAATCGTGCACTTAGTTATTTATGTTTATATCTTTTGTGATGATGTATCATTTATGATATGTGGTTTCATTTATGTTATTGCACCATGGATTAATATTAGATGATGATGATGTGCTTTATTTACTTGGATGTTTATTCTTTTAAGCTTTTCATACCCTGTGATATGTACAGTGGATGATTGAGCTAAACTAAAATATAATTACAAAAAGACACTTATATATTGTTTAAGTACATTGGATGTATCATTGTTATTTCATAAGGATGGGATGTTGGATGAATAGTTAATTTAGATGTGATACAATGTTAAGGGATCTTTAAAGAATGTAGCCTATTATGTATATATGTTATGTTTATTTTCATTTGAATTGTTGCTATTGCTTCCGCAAATGTTATGAATGGTTTTATCTTTCATGTTAAAAAAATTTTTTTTTTTGGCAAACTTAATAAAATTCTTTGGATCCCTTGGCGGAGCATTACATGTGTCGAGTTATACAATTTGTGCAATACCCTTCCTTTGCTATCATTATAGACTTAGTTGTTAAAGTTCTATTTGACTCTTCTATAGATGTGTTAATCCTTTTTGATAGTTGAAATATAATACTTTAATATGATGAGAAATTGATTATGTCATGTTGTAACAATTTTCTATTGGTAATAATGATGCTTTAATTGCTCTTAATTAGTTAATAAAATTACTTTTATGATGATGTCATATGGTTTCTTAGAAAGATGTTTAGTATGTCCTCATGATGATAAACTATTCATGTTAGAATATTATGTTATTTATTTTTATGATTTACTATTATACGTAAACCATACTTGCATGTGTATGGTGTGTGCGTGTCTATTTTATATTTATGTTTGATGTGTTTGATATGGTTGAGGGAGGGAGTCATAGTCACCTACTAGTCAGGATCTATACGATGTACCACTCCTTGTTATTGTCTGTTTAGCTTAGATATATATGCACATGTACATACTTGTATTTTATACATATTTATAGGTACCTAGCATCGACTTCCCTGAATTGCCAAGATGAGCATGCCTTATCGCAATAACTCAACAATAAGAATGGGGACATAATACTTAGGTCCAATCCTAGTCACAATCTAATTACTTGTCCTCAAAAGGAGGACATGTTTCTGACTTTCCACCCTTTTAAAACCCATGAGCTTATCTTTGCCTGTGTCATTTAATTTTGAGTTTTGGTCACTTTTGCTAATGCTATTTTTTTGTGGATTTGGCTATGTGATTTATTTGGTAAATTATTTAGCTATAATATTTGGGTAAATCATATAATATTGAGAATTATTAAATACTATTTGATTAAAAAGAAAATACTAAATTAATTGAACACTAATTAAATATGTGCTTTAATTTAAAAGTCTTAATTTGGAAGTCTAATTTGAAATTTTGGTTAAAGATAAATTAAAATATAATGATGTTTAATTAATTAAAAATTAAATAAATATGTGCTTTAGATTAAAAGATTTAATTAAAAAGTTTATTTTAAGAAGTTGGATAAAAAGAAAATTAACATATTAAAAGATTAAAGATTTAATATTATTTTATTATAATTATTTAATTAATATTAATTAAATTAATGTTACATTTCAATAATACAATTTGATTATTATTATTAATTTAAATAATAAATTGTGCTTTAAGTGCTTGCACTAATTAATAAAGTGGAGGAAAAGAAAATAAAAAGAATATTTTAATTAAATTTTTTTTCAAGTGTGCATGAAAGGATTAAATAATTAAAGTAATTATTATTTAATAAAGTTATTGGCTTTTAAAATACTGGAGAGTAGAAACCCTAGTTAGAGTTATGGTTCTTTATTAGGGGGTTGGTAGTTCATTTTGAGGCACATATAGGTTTTGGGGAGCAAAATTTAGAATTAGAGCAAAAGAATTGTTGAAAATTTTAGAAGGTTTGGATTTGCATGCATTTACATATTGTTTCAAATTTTACTTATTATTTTGAGGTAGGGTTTGAAAACTCATTGTAGAATTTTATTGAAAACCTATCTACTTCATGTCTTCTGATGTGCTTGCATAATTGCTTGTTAATTTATTGTACTGATTTTTGGATAAAGAGTTATTTCATAGATTTTGAAAATGAAAACTTATTGATCAAGAAAACTTATCTGAAGAAACTTGTAGAAAGATCTAGAAAATAATAATGTTTTTATTCTTTTAAAACCCTTTCTAATATAGGGAAATTTCGATTAAAGAAGATTGGAAGAAAACAATAAATTGAATAGCAAGAGTTTCAACTTTAAATTGGTCATTAGAATCATGTGATTATCATGATTTTTCTAAATATAGATCAATATTTTTCTTATATCTAAAATAATTTGGTTGCAAAATTTATTGGAAAAGATAAAGGATTATGAGAGGAAAGCATGTGATAACTAAATTTATACTAAAGATAGAAAACTAAGTATATTATGGTTGCATGATTTGAGAGATCAAAATAATGTGAAAATACTAATTGCATGTTTATTTCTATTCTATAAAAATATAATTCAATTCTCAAATTTATTTATAAAATAAAAATAATGTGATTAAATAATAATTTCAATTTTTTATTAAAAAAATTAAAATAAATAACTTTTCCTAAAAAAAAATTATAATTTTTTTAGAAAAATCAATAAGTAAATGCTATTTATTATAATTGGGTTTTTTAATATCAAATACTTCTCAAAATCTTAGTGAGATATTATATATATTAATGGAAGTGGAGTTACAAATTAATAAATATATAATTGTAATTTAGTTATATTTTAAGAGAAGCTATAGTGGAATTCACTATATAATCATCTAGTTATGAATATTTCATATTATGAGAGGAATTGTCGATAACTTTATGAAAAATTTAATTTCAAATTTGAGTTATCTTTAGTTGTATTATGAATTAAAGAAAAAGTAAATATTAAGATTAGACTTAAATAGAAGTTAAATTAATATTTCAAAAATGAAATTGGTATTAATATTTAATCTAATAATATATATTTATGTTATTAATTAGATAATTTATGATTTAAGATTGTTTAAATTAATAACATGATAATGTTGCATGATATTTTATATGCACAAAGAGATTTGGCATTTAAATACTTATTGATTTAAATGACCATATTAGCATAACAATTTATATTAACACATATATTCTTACTTTATTTGTAAACACATCCTTATGACCCAAACTAAATAATAGAAAATGATGGAATTAAATTATGTGGCTAAAAACTATGTGTTTTCTTTTATTCTATTTATAGTCTTGTGATGTTTATTTTTGTGACGGTTTTCTTTGTTGATTGTTTAGTTGGCCAAGTTAGGAAGTGCACGAGAGGCATTTTTGAGATTTCTTTTTTGATTATTTGATTGGATGTCATGATGCACTTAATGCACTTAATGATTTAAATTGAGATTTTTTTTTATGATCATTTGTGAGAACTTGGATTTTGAGAAACAATGTTATTTTCGGGTCGCCTATTAAGGAACTGAATTTGATCAATGTTATTTTTGTTGTATGGTCACACTTGTGGTTTATGAATCTTGGGAAGGTAGTTTATGTACTTTTCTATGGAAGTGGCTTGCAATGGGGGCCAGGGCCCAAAGGGCTGCTATTGGCCAAATTTGCCTTCCCACCAAAATTGCCATATTTGAATTCAAGTGTTAAACAATCACATCCCACCTTAAATATTAAACAATGCCATGGAAATACAAAATAAATTAAATGAAAACCTTATAAAATTTTCATGTTTTCCTAAGTTTATTTTTCCTGATCCCTACAACTCTCTCCAACCATTAGATCTCCCATAGATCTATGGTAGTTGCTTCCCCACATTTTCTATTTTGTCAATTTTTCTGACAATGAGGAGAAGCGACCTTTTTCCACACGTCCAAGGTGGGTCCTTTTCTTTTTTGGGCCATAGTATGGTGAATCAGTGTCAGACAGGTTGGTAAAAGGCCATGTTTATTGATTGCTGCACTGACAGGTTGGGTGTACCTTCAGGACCATCAGATCTTTTCATGATCCACGAGCATCACTTTGTCACTTTGTAGAAGTGCTCATTCTTTATTTCATGCAATAAAGAAACATCACATCATGTGTATATGTGGGTCCAAGTTTCTTTGGTGTGCCATCTCTTGATCATGCTGACATTTTGATGTGAGTTGGAATACGGCTAGAATTCTATTGGTTATCACTTCCCCACATTCTATACTTTGTCAAATGTTTTGACAATATAGGGAAGTGATGTTATGACATGTGGACTTGTGGATCAAGTCATGTTATGTGGGCCATAAGGTGATAAACTGATGAGTTAGACTAAGATGGTGTACGGTGAGCATTTCATTGGCTGAGTCTCTAACATGGTCAGTTTGGTGGGCTGCATGTTTTTAGTTTCTACTTTCACCATCAGATGATGGTAGATCTACAATCATTGTTATGTCACTATGTAGAGTTACAAGGGAGTTATTTTATGTGACATAGCAATGACCTGACACATGGATTTTGGTGGCCCATTTCCTGTCAGAGTAGCCAAGAAATTGTTAAAAAACATAGGCAGTTTGTTGGTTACTCATTAGCATGTGATGACTATGTAAGGTGTGAGCCAATTCCTTCAGTGCATTTTACTCACTGTTAGATCAAGGATCATCCATAGTTATTGCTTGGTCACTTTGCCAAGTTGCAAGGTAGTTATTCCATGCAACAAAGCGAGCACTTGGCACATGTACTGGTGGCTCCATTCTTCCATGTGGCCTGCTAGGATTAAAGGGTAGTGCTAGAAATGATGCTAGGTCGTGTTGAGGTGGATTTCATTCTAGTTGCTTCATGTTGATTTTCCAAAAAGGGTGACATGTGTCATGTGGGATGTGGAGTAGTCTATGGGCTTGAGAATATTAAGGGGGCAAGTGTAGTAATAATGAAGGTTTTCCACAATTGTCGATCTTTTGTATATTAACGATCAACGCTTTCCTGAATTATGGAATTGCAAGGACTTTAAACATTGTAGGAAAGTAACAAATGGCATGTGTCCTAGCAAGCCCAATTAAGGAATAACACTATAGTCATGTTGTGGTTAGGTCACAGTTCCATGAGTAGTCATGGTTAGGGTTTAAAAGGTGGTATGATTATACTGACAAAATGGTCAACCCATGAAGACTTTGTGGGGTGGCAGAAAGATAAAAGACTATTCTTCTACATAGCTTATCTCGGTTGAAGAACTCAGTTGACCTATTGAATTTTACTAATTTGTCAACCCAACTATGGGAAAGAAATGGTTTTCCTACACAATATGATCTTCTTGATCAATTCACACCACTCTTGAATGAATGTGGGACTAGAAATGATGCAAAGGATACTCTTCCCACCATCTGATCATCCATTTTGAGGGGTTTTAGCATTGATTGACATCATTTCTATCACTTTAGGGTTTTCTCTAGTTAGGGTTTCCATGATTTTCATACCTTTGCAAGTGTACGAAATCAAATCTATTGTTTGAATCATCTTGATTATTCTCTAAGCAATTAATGGTAGTGGTTGTGGAGTAACTTCAGTTAGAAATAGCTTAGTTATGCTTGAGCTATAATGTTGTAATTTTTGTAAAAGGTCCACTCTTCTCTATTTTCTTTGACATGCTACTATAAATCCCCTTTTCCTTTGAATTATCTAGCATCCTGCCTTATCTGCTTCAGCCATTGATGTATTGTGCAAGACCTATTTGCCTCTCATTAGTATATTGTGAATATTTGCCTCTCTTGCATGACTCTATCTCTTTGACCTATGAATGATATATAAGTGAATCTCATCTTCCTTGTATCATTTATTTGGGTTTTCTAATCTCCATGTGATTGTTAGATTACAAAAAGCTTGGATGTGTATATGGTGTCATGATGGTTCAAAAGTGCATGTATGGATAGAGATTGGTTTGAACACTCTATTTTGGTACATTACCCCTTAGGTTAGAGTAGGTAGATTTGCTTTCATGCATTCCTTCTCCCTTTTCCTCTCCAAGTGTAGTTAGGTGCATCCTGATAGCAAAGGAAGCTGGCCTTCTCTAGAGACTCGACCTCATAGTTCAAGTCCCACATCTTGGAGGTTGTTTTCATGTTTTACGAGGTTATCCTTAGGTAAAAATTTTGGACAAGGGTGCAAAACTTTGTGACAACAATTTTTTGTATGCCCAATGGGACCACTATAAAAAGAAGATTTCAAGCCTACTGGTGTCAAGAAGAAGAAAATTTCATGATTATGCTAAAGAGATAGTACTGGCTTTAGTATTCAAGCCTTTAAGAGGCTCATTCTTCAAGTACTTGGTGACTCTAGGCTTCAAATACATCTTGTTCTGGACCATAGTTTCTATGGTTCATGCCCAAAACTGAAACAAGGGGATCTTCTAGAGGTAAATTTTAGTATCAAGAGCTTTCATTTTCAAATCCTAGAAGAAGAAAGACTAGAGTATATTTATCAATAGTTAGGAGTACAGAGGAAATATATACCCCTGCAAGATCAATCTCCACTCCTCCTATTGTGAGATCTCAACCTAGAAATCCATCTGCTCATATTAATAGACCACTTGCTTATATGGCTAGAGCTCATGATTTTGCCACCTTTAATGGTGGAAGTCCTCTTTTATTGGCCCAAAGATATGGCACACCAACAGCTGCACTTAAAAGTATACTTGAATTTACTGGTGAAATTTCTATCTCTCCCTTAACACATTCAAGAAGTTCCAAATGTCTATAGTATCCATGCTATTACATAAGATGAGGTGGCTATCAGACTCCTAGCTTCATCTTTAAAAGGGAAATCCCTACAATGGTACATAGGCCTATCACATGGTTCTATGACAAATTGGGATTGGTTAGAAGTAATACTATGTAAACATTTTGAGGATAAAAGTGACTATTTGTCACTTTTAGAATAGCTAACTACCATAAAAATAGCCCCCCATGAATGTATGATTGATTTCAACTACAGATTTTAGAAGACATGGGACAAAATACCTACTTCAGTGAAGCCTACTCCTTGTAATGCCTTCTTGCAATACCTCCAAGATTTTAATAGTGATATTGCCACTACAATCCAAACCATGGGAGGAGATATCTTATGTGATGCTTATGAGATAGAAATAAAGGCATAAAACATATTGATACAAGGAAGAAAGTTAGCTCCAAGGCCTTCTATTCATTTCTTCCTTGATATCCCAAATCACCCACCAATAATGGCCCCTATTCAGAGAACTTCCACATCACAACCCCTTGCTTTGTCCCCTCAAGCTTCCACATCTTCAAATAGAATGGATGAAATCAAGGAGATGATATAGTCTATGATGTTGAACATAGATAAAATATTGCAAGGTCAAGGAAAGAAATTAGAAGATATCTTCTCTATGATGCAAAATGTTAGCAAGAAAGTGGTGACTTTTGAGAGATAGCAAGCTCAGGGTAAGGCTCCTCAAACACAATATTAAACTCCAAATAATGGTAGGCCACCAAATCATAATAATGGGATTACTTCTTTTGATCAGAGTAGGCAGAACATTCATCCCTCTACTTCAAGTGTAAATCAAATTAGGGCCATAGTACCTCAAAACAATATGGCTCAAGACCAAGATTTTTGCTCCTCTTGCAATTACTCCTATGCCTATTGCATGTGTCAAAAGGATGAAACTTATTTTTATTTGACTACTCAAGATCCTGCAATAGGATAGTCATATAATGAGAACCAACCCAAACACGCCTCACATATGCAAAGATAGGGTGATTTCTCTTTTATGAATTATCAGGTGGAGGAACATTGCAATGTAAACCATGACTCTATTACTCACAATACTAGGACGAAAATAAGAGCTATTGAAGATACTACCCCTCCTCCTCCTAATAAAGCTTCAACATTAAATGTAGTACCTCATGTATAACCAACAAATGATCAACCCAATGCTCCTCAACAACAAAGACAAAATAGTACCATAGTAGATGTGAATAGTCCTCAAGTTATTCCATCTTAATCTACCATACATATAACTCCCAAAGCTTCTATCAAAGCACCTAATGCCTCATTCAATATGGTAGAGTAGATGAAGAAGACAAGTGTGAATATTTCCATGTGGGATGTTGTTGCTACTATACCTATGCATAAGAGATTGCTACAACAAGAATTGGAAAGCATTGAATTAAGGGATTAGCCATCAAGAGAAGAAAGTGCCACAAGTCTAGTACAACCATTGAGGGAGGTAGAAACAAGTAAGGTTAGACCTCCACCATTTTATGTTTATCTAATTATAGGGGATAAACTAGTCCACAATTGCATGATTGATTCAGGGGCTAGTAGTTCAATGATGCCTAGGTGTGTTGCTAATGCTTTAGAAATGAAATATGAGCCCATTGTTAAGGATGTATTATAGTTGGATGGTAGTACTTTCAAGACTATAGGGATCCTAAGGAATGTTGAGATGGCCCTACATGCATTCCCTGGTTGTACTGTAACTCAAGATATATCAGTTGTTGAAGTCAAGCCACACTTTTTCATTTGTCTTTCAAGAGATTTTACTACCCAAATAGGTGGTCACGTATCCTTTGATTGATTATACATGATTTTTAGAATGAAATATGGAGATATGGAGATATGTAAATGAAATATTTTTAGAATGATTGATTATACATAGTAAATGAGCTTGCCACTTCTCTAATAGAGATATGTGATTTTCTCTTAGATGAATGGGCTAATGCATATCAATTTGATCCCATATCAGAAACCATGGAGACTGTGTGTTAGAAAAGGATGCTCTTGTTCCCAACCTTATGAAGACTAGAGAGGATACAGGTGGGATATGGACTATTTTTTTTGATGGATCAAGAAATAAAAATGGATTAGGGGCAAGTGTGATGTTGATTTCTCTTGCACAACTTGTCCTTCAGGGTCCAATTTAGTTGTACCATTAATATGGCTGAGTATGAATCCTTGATTCAAGGTCTCCTAATTGCTCAAAAAAGAGGAATTCAAGAATTAAGTGTATATAGAGATAGTGAGTTGGTGGTCAATCAGGTGAGAAATTAGAATATCACGAAGAATGGCTTGCTCAAGTCTTGTAAACATAGAGTATGGGATTCACTTGAAGGTTTCAATGCATTTAATATTTAGAGCATCCCTAGAAAAGAGAATAGATATGCTAATAGGCTGGAAACATTAGGTGTATTCTATGATGTGCTAGGGAATCTTGAGGAGGAGAGGAAGCAAAAAATTAGAGTGGTAGTAGGCCTATAATTCCTGACAATAACATCAGTTGGCAATTCTTTGAATCTAATGCACAAATTGTAAGTTTCTTGCAGAATGAAGCAAAGTTCTCAAAGAGAAATTGATCCAAGTTGCGTGACCAATATGGGGATCAAATCATCAATCTCGATTCCAATAAGTTTCCTAAGGGTCTCATTACCTTAGAGAGTGTCTTTAACCCTAATGACCAAGAAAGAAATAGAGGCATGAACCTATATGTCGACCAAGAAAATTACACACCAATCAAGGTTGCTCATGAAAAAACCTTAAACATGGGAAATGTATCTTCTGAAATTAAGCAAGAAAGTTTTATTTATCTATATCAAGAATTTAGTGATGTGTTTGTATGGACATATGATGATCTAAAAGGTTTTGACCCAAGCCTATTTCAACATACCATATATCTAGTAGAAAATTTCAAACCACTAAGACAAAAGCCGAGACCAGAGAATCCTAATATTGAACCATTAATGAGAAAAGAGTTATCCAAATTGATTGAAGCCAATATAATTTTCCCTATCAAGAAATCATCATGAGTAGAAAACCTTGTCCATTTTAGGAAGAAGAATGGAGAAATTAGATTATGTGTGGATTTTAGGGATCTTAATCAAGCTTCCCTTAAAGATCATCATCTTATCCCTTCAATGGAACAAATATTTTCCAAGGTCAGTGGTTTAGAGAGGTTATCATTTCTTGATGGATTTTCTAGTTACAATCAAGTGCTGATCAAGGAGGCTGATAGATACAAGACTGCATTCACCACCAAATGGGACACCTATTCTTATAGTAAATTGCCTTTTGGGATAACAAATGTAGGTGCCACATTTCAAAAGGAAATGAAGATGGCCTTCACAAACATGATTGAAAGGTTTGTGTTGGTTTATCTTGATGATATCATAATATATTCAAAAAATGTAGCAGATCATTTTGGTAATCTCAGACAGGTATTCCTAAGATGTAGAGAGTTTGGGGTATCCCTTAACCCAAGCAACTGTGTCTTTGGCACCAATCAAGGAAAATCATTAGGACACATTATATCAAAGGATGGTTTGGCCATTGATCTAGAGAGAACTAAAGCCATAATTTCTCTCTTCCTTCCTAGTCATAAGAAACGTTTGCAAAGTTTTCTTATTAGAATAAATTCTGTAAAGAGATTTATCCCTAATATAGCTACCATGGCTAAACCTCTTACAACCATTCTTAAGAAGACTATGGTCTTTTCATAAACCAAGAAAGAGAAGGTAAGTTTTGAAGAGATCAAAGCAGCCCTAGCCTTGGCCCCTACTCTTATCAATCTGAACTTTGAGAAGGATTTCATTCTTTATACCTTAGATGGTGAGTCAAGAATTTCTACTGTCTTGACTCAAAAAAATGATAAGGATTAGGAGCAACCTATTGCCTTCTTTAGTGAAGGGCTTAAGGAATATGAAGACAAATACAATTATGTAGAAAAGAAAACCCTTGTAGTCATAAGAGATTTGAAGAAATTTAGACACCTTTTGTCTCATCACAAGATCTATTTGTTAGTACCCCATGCCGGTGTGGAAGACTTTCTTTTGAGTAGAAATATTAGTGAGAAGAGAGTTGGATGGATCACTAAGGTAATGGAGTATGATGTGGACATCTAGATTACCAAGTTGGTAAGAGGGAAAGAATTGTGTAAATAGATGATCTCAACTCAGGAGTTAGATGAGGAAGTTGCTATGGTATTGATAGAGCACCAAGAAGCAAGAAATAATAATCCAAAGAGTTGGATAGATGACATAAAGACCTTCTTAGTAGGAAATGGATATCCTCAAGGATTGGATAGAATGAAAAGGAGGCAGTATAGGTTGCAGTAAATTCCTTATGCCATAGTTGATGGTATCCTTTTCAGAAGGGATTTTGATGGAACCCTATTAAGATGCATTGATACAAACCAAGATGAAAGAATGATCAAGGAGCTTCATGATGGTCTTGATGGTGGCCATTTTTTGGCAAGGACAACTACAATGAAGATTATAAGAGATGGTTAATACTAGCCATCCCTATTCCATGATTGTCATAGTCATGTGAGGAAGTGTGGAAAATGTGCTTTCTTTTCTAACAAACAAAGACTTGCAACTCTTCCTCTTCATCTCATTTAGGTAGACTAGCCTTTTGCTCAATGGGGATTGGATTTCATACTCCCCATCAATCCACTTTCTAGTTCTTGTCACAAATGGGTTCCTATCCACTATAGATTACTTTACTAGATGGACAAAAGACATTGCATTGAAGGATGCCACAAAGTCTTTAGTTGTTGAATTCCTTGCTGGAATTGTGACCAGGTTTAGTGCCCCTTCAACCATTATTTTAGATAATGAAAAATCTTTTGTAGGAGCTTAGATTTGTGCATAGGCAATTGATCATAATAACTACTTGAGCACATCCTCAAACAACTATCCTTAGGGTAATGGATTGGCCATCATCTAACAAAAACCTAATCAGGATTATGAAAAGGACTATAGAGGATAACAAGAGGTGTTGGCATCAAAAGTTGAAAACAACACTGTCAGTTGATAAAATAACACCTAAGAGAGCCATAGGAAATTCACCCTTTATGTTGGTATATGGTAGGGAAGCAAGGCTTACAATTTCATTAGAATTCCAATGTTATGGATATTTACTTCATTCTTGTATTGTTGTGCTTTATGCAAATGCGAGTGATGTAAATGAATTATTTTAGTATAATTAAATAAATGGTTAAATTAGGTGATTTAATGCATTTATTGTTTTATCTATGCTATTATATGCAATTGCACTTGATCACATTATTTAGTCTACATGATTTATATCCCTAGTAGTAGCACATGGAGTTAGTGATTCAACAGTTCATATTTTACCAATGTCATTCCTATATGGTTGGCGTATCTTATTAATTGTTTAAATTAAACTTTCTAGTGATTTGATTAAATCCAAAATCATTTGCGTTATGTGACTAGACCCATTTGTGTCTATGCATTTAGAGGTTCACATTTGTCATGAAACTAATTAAGTAATTCTGTGATATTTTGGGTTGTGGGGCTTCTAATTGATGTATTTTAATTTTTGGTAGCTTTTCCATAGATGAATTCCAATTACTTGGAACAACCTATTTTCATTTGAGTTGATTCAGGGTTTTACTAGGTTGGTGGGTTATTTACCCTGATCGATTATTCACTTGAAAAATGAATAAGTATCCAAAATGGAATTTAATTCTAGACTTCTCACTTTTGAATTAGAAAGTTTGAGTGTAAAACCCAAAATCAGCTTCATGAGGAATTAATGTTTTTTTCATTGTGGGAGCTATGGGCATGGGATCATTGAGAGGATTATCTCGTTGGATCCATCTTGGGGAGAGCTTGGATTGTCGTGATTTTCAGCTACTTCTACACAATTTTTATTTTATGGTTCAAATTCTCATTTTGCTCTTTTATTTGTAATAAGGCTCTCCCATTTTATTGTTTCATCTTTGTTTCTACTTCTTGGTAGCAATTTGTTAGGAGGCTTAGAACTAGTGTTTCGATCTATTTTTGTATGCTAGCTCTACCCTGTCAGATAGGTATGAGCATTTCCCTATTTTTTGAGATGAGGGTTTGGGGTTTTGCACTATTATGCTGGTTGTTTTTGCTTACGGGCTCCAAACCCATATATTATTTGATATTTGTGGCTTTTGTGCCTTAAGACCAAATTGGTTTTAATTTTGTAGTTTTTGAGTTTAGAGGTTTTTACCTTGATTTGTGTGCTACCCAATTTTCTCAAGTTTTCTTGGCATGATGTTGGTCATGGACTTGGATTATCATAGGATGTTAGTCAGACCATTGTTGCATCTTTTGTTTGCTTTGGGATGCATGTCACATCTATTCTCCTGATCTTGTGTTCAATTGGGTGAGTTTATATCTG
This sequence comes from Cupressus sempervirens, assembly GCA_028749045.1. Lineage (NCBI taxonomy): Eukaryota > Viridiplantae > Streptophyta > Pinopsida > Cupressales > Cupressaceae > Cupressus > Cupressus sempervirens. Next base: position 815,886,261 of record CM053786.1, read on the forward strand.
GTGTTTTTGTTTTAGATCATATCCTTGTTGTTATTTCACAGACATTAGGATTCATTTAGAATCCATACTCTCAAATTGAGGCTAGTTGAGTAAGTTCATGATGTAACATATATTGAAAACATCTAAGTTCCAAGAATACCAAACTCTGCACACTTATACGAATCTTTCTATAACTATTCCCCATTGTTGTCTCAATAGGTGCTTCTCTCCCCTTAATGTAGGATATGTATTTCATGTAAATTTCCTCCCCCATTGACATCAATGTAAAAGGTCCAATTGTTATATACCTATTTCTAATCTTCTACTCTAAGTCATTAACCAACTTGAGTGTCAAAAGACACTATTCATTACCAAGAGTTGAATACCAAGAGTCATCAATGACTCAGTACGTACCAAATACTTCCCCATAGAGGAAGCATCATCATATAGTCTAGTCAAATAATAGTGCTTTGTGCCACTGGACTGATGCACTCTCTGCATCAACTATTTAGAAGTAGGAAAGGGCATGATGCCAAGCATGCCTCTCAAGTACTCAAAAATATCTTTAAGGCAAGGGCTTCATAAAGATATCTGCAATCTAATCCTTAATACTTACATACTCCAATCTGATCTTTTTTTTGGTTGCTTTCTCTCTCATCACATTATACTTAATAGATACATGCTTTGTCTTAGAATACAATATAAGATTCTTAGGCATACTCACTGTACTTATGTTATCACACTAAATGATAATTGATTCTTCAATCACAATTCTAATGTCCTTCAACATTTGCTTCATCCACATAACCTAATTACAGTTGTTTGATGTTGCAACATGCTCTGCCTCAGTAGTGCTCTGCAAAATACAATCTTGCTTCTTGCTTAACTAAGAAACCAATCTTCCTCTAAGAAAGAATGTTCCACCACTAGTGCTTTTTCTATTATCCATACTCCCTACCAAATCACCATCATCATATGTGCACAAAGTGAAATAATTTGATCTATCATACCGAATTCCATAAGTAGATGTCCCTTTTAGATATCTGAATATTTTCCTTACTACTAAAAAATGATATTCTTTAGGATCAAATCAATATCTAGGTACTATCCCAACTACATTTTCTATATCTAGTCTAGTGTGAGTCAGTTATTGTAAACCTCCAATCATTGATCTATACTTTTGTTACTCTACTATAGGTGTCTCATCTTTGCTAGATAAATTATGAGCAATTATCATGGGTCTACCAATAGGTTTACAAATTTCCAAACCAAACCTCTTTAACAAGTCTTTCAGGTACTTAGTTTACAAAATGAATATAGCATCATTATTCTACACAATCTGCAATCCTAGGAAGAACTTCATTTCTCCTATAATGCTCAATTAAAATTCATTCTTCATCTCTTCAAAAATTTTATCACTAGCTTCATCATTGCCCCCAAAAATGATGTCATCAACAAATATTACAATGATCAATAGATCATCTTCAATTTATTTTGGATACAAGTTACTGTGAGTCGTACCTTTAGCAAGTCCAAGCTTTGTCAAGTAACTGTCCAATCTTGCATACTAGGTTCTTGGTGCTTGATTTAGACCATAAAGACCTTTCTTCAATCAACATACCATGTCTTTATCTTCTAATAAGGGAAATCCTTTAGGCTTCTCAATATAGACTTCCTCTTCCAATTCTCCATTTAGAAATACTAATTCAACATCCATCTGATAAACCTTAAATTTATTGTTTGTTGCATATGCCAAGAACATCCTACATCCATACTACTTCCATTCTTTCTATAGGTGCATATGTCTCCTCAAAATCAATGCCTTCTTGTTGTGAATAACCTTTACAAACAAGTCTATCCTTGTTTCTCAGAACTTCTCCTTGCTTGTTCATCTTATTCCTAAAAACCCATTTAGTTCCTATCACATTCTTGTCTTTAGGTCTAGGAACTATTTCCCATGTATTCTTTATTATCTAGTCCAATTCCTTCTTCATTGCTTGGATCCAATGATTGTCTTTGACTACTTCATCTATGTACTTGGGTTCAACTTAAGTTATCAAGCATATCTCCCCATTTACTATATTTCTTTCCAAAATGCATTTGTCGTTACTTCCAATTATTGGCTCATGTGGGTGATTCCTTTTCAAGTTTCTATTAAGAGTAAGAGTTGAAATTTCAACTGTTAACTCTTCTCTAGGTTTCAAAGCTCCTTTCTCCTCTATGCTCAAAAGTTAGCACATCATTCTATAAGTCATTGTCATTCTTAAACAAAACTTCAACATTTTGTCTAACAATTCCTAAGTTATCTTCTTCTTCATGTGAATTATAATCTACCATATTTTCTTTTGTTACAAAATTCTCATCAATCCTAACATTTTCACACTCAACTATTGTCTTAGTTCTATAATTGAAACATCTATAAGCCTTACTTTTCAAAGAGTAGCCAAGAAACATACCTTCATCACTTGTTGGATCAAACTTACCAATGTCATTGTCTCTCTTAAAATAACATTTGCTCCCAAATATTCTAAAATATTTGATTGATGGTGAATTCCCAAACTATGGCTCATAAGGTGTCTTGTCCATACTTTTTCTTATCTGTACTTTGTTAAGAGTATGAACTATTGTGTTAACTACTTCTCTTCAGAATGTTTTAGAAATATCATTCTCAAATAACATCTCTCTAGTTGCTTCATCTACTGACTTATTTCTTCTCTTATTAATCATATTCTATTTGGGTGAATTCTAGGTGAAAACAATTGTCTTTTGATTCCATTCTTTTTACAGAACATGTTAAACTCTCTAGAAGTGAATTCTCCTCATTTATTTGATCTCAAACACTTTATCTTTACACCTGATTCATTCTCAACTCTATTCTTAAATATCTTAAACTTCTCAAAAGCTTTAGACTTCTCTTTAAGAAATGTTGCCCATATCATTCTAGTGAAATTATCAACAAAATAATAAAATACCTTTCACCATAGAATCCTCTTGTTCTTGCAGGACCACTTAGATCTATGTGAACAATCTCCAATTTTTCTTTGGTAGAGAACGTCTTGCTAGAAAAAGACACTTTCCTATGGTTAGCCAAAATACATTCCTTGCATACAATATTAGTAGGCTTAACAATCTTAGGTAGATCTCTTACTACAAATGTGCTACTAACCTTCACAATATTATCAAAGATTATGTGACAAAATCTACTGTGGTGCAACCAACTATCATCAAAATTTTCTTCCAAACATGTCATCTCAATAGGATTTAATTGAAATACATTAGCTCTAGATCTAGTGCCAATTCCAATCATCTTATCATCTTTGTCTTTGATAGTGCAAATCTTCTTAGTAAATTTATAACCTTTGTCCACTAGTTGTTCAACACTCAACAAGTTATGCTTCAATCCATCAACAAAATCTAGACATCATCAATGTTAGTTTTACCATCAAGAGTAATGGATCCAATTCCTATTATATGATAGGCTGCATTGTTACCAAGTCTAGTAAATTGGGTAACTATAGCTCTTTATTCTCTAATTTCTCTATCAAGATCATCTTCCTTAATAGCCATAAATCCTTATTCATCATCACTTTCACTTTGATCTTTCTCATTAGATTATTCATCTTCATTTGCATGCAAAAAAATTCTATCTCTATCTCTTCTAGGGTTAAACCTTCCCCTATACTTCTTTTCTTTTTTAGGACATTTAGATGCATAATGACCGAATTTATTGCAAGTCCAATATTTAAATTTTTTCTTACCATCTTTTTCTCTTCTCACTAGAAGGGCTATTACTTTCCCAATCTCCTTGTCCTCATCAACTCTACTACTGCTAGCAAAATCTCCATGGGTGCTTGCACTCCTTGTCAAATTAGGTCAAATGTTTAGGGAACTGAAAGCTATTTTGACTATAGCTAGCTCACCTAATTTTCTTGGATCTTCTTTTGCTGATTCTAATCTTCCAAGAAATGTTTCCTTAGTGAAATCCTTAGTGCAAGACATCACTAGCTAAATCATCTACACAATTGGCTTGAAAGATGGTGACAAGCTATTCAAATTCTTCCATATGACTTCATCATCATCTTTGGTTTCACCATGAGATTGAATACCTACAACCATTTCTAATATTCTACCAATATAACTTCTTACAAATTCATCTTCCATCATCTTGGCATCTTGATATACACATATCTAACTTTGTAATCTCATTCTTTTAGTGTGATCATCACCTTCAAAAGTAGATTCTAATGCTTTCCAAATTTCATGAGGTGTTGTGAATGACTTTACCTGACTATGCCCATTTTCTAGAAGATCTATTAGTAGGGATTTTCTTGCTCTCATGTTACACATGAATAGATCTCTCTCTTCTTCATTGCAAACTTCAAGGTTTTCTTCTTTAATGATTATCTTTGATCTTTTCTTTAAGAGCCAATATCCTAGACCCATGCACAATATATGAATCTTCATCTTTTCCTTCCAACTATCATAGTTGGGCCCATCAAATCTAGGACTATGCTTTCTAAAAATATTTCCACCGATCTCCCAAAGCTGTTAAGCTTATCCTTCAAGGACCTGGAGCTATGATGGGGGGGGGGGGGGGGGGGGGGGTGGGGGTTGAATTAGTTATCCAACTAATGTCCTAAATAATAACTTTAAAGAATCTTAATCATATGAGTAATGCAAGTCAAAACCACAACAAGATACTCATACACAATAACACCAAATATATTAACTAGGGAAACCTTGATCAGAGGGAGAAACCTAGTGGGGATGGTACCCACAAGATGATGTACTATCATAAATATTCCTTGTTAGAGGATAGAACCTGCTAGGAGTACATTACAAAATTCAGTACATATGAGTCCTTGTTAGGAGATCCCAACCATGTTAGGAGCTGTGGAAGACAACTAGACCCATTGCCCAAACAACTTCAAGGATAAGACCAATGAACTCATTATCGAAATGATCTATGTATTATTCCTTGTAGAATAATAGAATATGATTTTACTTCCTTCCTTTGTCTCTATCCTATCAAACAAACTTCTACTCCTTCTAATCTTGTAACCAAACCATGAACTGCACATCCAATAATCCCTTGGAGCGTTTACATGCATTTAATCAAAACTTTGCTCCTTCCTGCAATTCACAAATACAATGATCACAACACTTCTGCACATCTTTTCTAATATGCTAAACATCTTTCCTTTATATTGTATCTTCATAATAATTCCTTGAGTTGGCCTGAAGGCTTTCCCAATTAATTAAAACAAGATATATAACTAATTACAATTACAATAACACTATCGACTCACAGTCTATTACAAAACTTTACACATGTGACTCCAGATCTTGCGCACTTGATGACATCATTACTTGACTGTTTTCTATTTCTGGTTAACTATGCACCACCTCATTATATCTTGGCTAAAAGATATAATGAAAACATCATAATCTGCCAAACAGATGTTCTATTTCTATGCTACTCACAATAAATCAAACATAAGTGCTATACAACTTTGACTTAGATTTCTTCCTCTTAACCATGTCATTAGGATGCTCTCAAGAACATGTACTTCACTATGCATCACCTAACCCTTAATCAGTTACTATGCAACATACGATCTTTTACTACTATTCTTCCAGTCTCTATAGAAAGCATACTATGTTGTTATGAATGAAAAACATAGTCATGAATGACACATGTCAATGTTCTCCAATGCTCAAGATACTCCCCCAAAGTAGTACCATCATGCTAACATTGAGTTTCGACTAAAGGCCAAGTTAAGAATCTCAAAACCTACAAGCTCTTGGTTAAAAAAACCTAGCAATTATGTTGGGCTAGACATCAAATCCTCCATGAACTTTGTAGTTAAAGACATGGAGCTTCCTCCAAATTATATAGTAAAGAAAGCTTATTTGTTTGATTTAAATTTGGGCCTAGGTTGGTAGTTTGATAGAAAAAAAAAATCCATAATGGCCCAAGCCTTTTTTTTGGGTGATATTTGAAGACTTTAGAGGCAAGGTGTTTTAGAAATATTTCTAGAGGACACCCTGAATCTCAACACTAGCTTTTTTAATTTATGAAAATGCAATCTCTAATGCCTCTAACCACTTAAAGAGCTCAATCCAATGTTAATTTGTATTTTTGGGAATGAGACTATGACAAAAAGAACTCAAAAATCACATTAAGGGCTACTTTTACATTTCGCTAGCATGGATTCTGTGTTTGATTATTTTTCAAGAAACTTACTCATATTAACACTCATTTAGTGTGGTATAATTGGTGAATATTTAATAGCTAGAAGTTTGGTTACACTTGAAAGGTATTATAGAAAATGCATTATTATGTTTGAAATCAAAATGTTACTTATGCTATAAAAAGTAGTGAACAATTAATTGAACTTAATTTATGGCAAGCAAGTTTTTTAGTGTCACAATATTTTCAAAGCTACAACCTTGGGCTTGATCTAGTGATCTTAGTTGTTTTAAAAAAAATGGTCATATATTTCTTTCAAAGAACTTATTAAAATCATCAGTCCACTAGTACTTCCCTATACAGTGAAGTTTATTAATAGTTGTTCAACATCAACAAATATTGTTAGTTGGAATTCTTGGTTAATAAATGGTTTGAAACATGTAGCTGGGGCTCCAAATAATTTCAAGCTCTGACTAGGCAATCTTAAATTTCAAAATAAATTGGATTTTTAATGGATTCCAATTTTGGATAAAACCTATAATATATGAATCAAATTAGTAAATGATTTCAAAATACTAGAGCAAGAAACATACTCCTAAATTTAAATGGACTACTCTCTGTATTACACTTGGAAGGTATTCAGAGGAGGAAATTGCACATAAGTCAATGAATTTTTGGTCATTGATATATCAATCAAATTGCCTAGGGTTTAAAGAAGTTGATACTGGAAAATGCAAATGATGTAAATGAAGATGATGGTTTTAACCTTGAACCTTGAGCTAATGGATTTTATTGCAACAAGCCAATGTAATGTAATCGGTGACCATTTAATAGCGAGAACTTTTATTGCATCTATAGAAATTTCACAAAAGTTCATCATTATGTTTAAAATGAGATAAATCCTAGAGGAAGGAGTGAACAATAAAAAATGATTTCAGCAGCCTAGTTTTTGTCATCAAATATTTTCTAACCTGCGATGTAGTGATAATGTGGAGTGATAGTGGTGAACTAACATGTCCTATACACAAGGATTGATTTTGAAACTTCCTTGGACCAACTCCTAGATTCCACAATTGGAATAGGTGACTAATTATTAGTGAGTACTTTTGCAATCACTTATTAGTCATTCATTTGGTAGTCTATTTCGTCACTTTCATTTGGTTGATCTTGTGATTTTAGTTGATAACCAAATTAGTCATTTATTTAGTCACCTATAGTTGTAAATTACAAAAAAATAGTAGAATGTGATCAATTTTAGTCATATGACTAAAAATTTGAGTCACACAGTCACATATTTACCTAAATGTAATAGTGAAATGTAATGTTGTTAAAGGATTTAATCACCTTGTTAGGAGTTAACTTGTTGGAGGACTTTAGAACATTCATTAGAATGTCACCTTGATTAAATGATTGACGAATGACTACTAGGCCAACCTTGATTAAAGAATTTCAAATACTATTTACAATGGTTAGAACAACAAATTTTGATATGTCAAGTACAACCCACTTTGCAAATTTAGATCTTAGTCTGACTCTCAAGTTGCTTCATTGTCTGGCCCTCATTGTCATCTTAGTCTCTCATTCAATTGCAAACCATTAAAATAATCACACTTCTCAACTCTTCTCATCTTTCTGCTTATATGCACCAACCAATAACATCGAAAACTACTCCAACCTTCAATCATTAACCAAATTTAAAGTTAGCCCTTGTACATCCTTGAATAGGTAATTTTGATCTTTTTTCACTTAAACACCACTGTAGATCTTGAGGCTTACAATTGGATTCAACACATACAATGAATTTGATCACCATCTTGTTCATCCTCTTCCTTTCTAGAAACTTCTTTACTAATCCTTACATAGAAAAGTGAAAACATGGTTTTCCTTGATTTCGATGTTCCAGGTCATCCATCCTTATCTTTAACACACTTTCCATATTACAGGAAATCAACTTAGTCGACTGGAAATTAAGATTTCTCATAAATTGTCAAGATGTTGTTCCTTGGCCAACACTATGTTCTTACACTCAGTCATCACTGGGTTACTCGATCACTACTAAATTTCTTGCTTAACACGTATACTATCACTCGGTTGATATTGATGCTTAGTCAACACTAATTCTACTCAACACTTAGTGAGGCTTAGTCAGCACTAGCATCACTCAGCATATACTTTAGATTCTTAATCTTCTCCTTTGTTGCTAGGTTAAGCCTATGCATTTAATCTATCTTTGATCACTTCTTCAAGGCTTCAGTGTAACTGCCTTCTCCACTTGTAACATGATTTAAACAATCACTTTATCTTGTCAAAGTCTAACTAATCAAGTGTCCATTTGTACTTTCCTCTTCATAACTCAACCTATCCTCTAGATACTTTTGTTACAAACAACTTCTCAAATCCTCTTCATCAATCAGATAGGTATGTCACTTAGATTAGATAGAAAGCTGTCTCACCAATAAGGTTTGGCATCAATGACAACATAAAAATTATTTCAATTGTAGTTTCCAACATAGGGTACCAGGCTTTGAATATGTAAAAAGATATATAAAGTTAAGTTGCCAATTAGATAAGGACTCTTATTAGTCGTAATAATAGCCAGTGCAGAATTCACATCTATTCTAGGAATAATGTGTTTCTCAACTAGTTTCATCTTTGTGAAGATTAAAACTCTTCATCTTGAGGTTACCGTGATATTTATTTCAATGCATTACAGACATGTACTATTTCATTATAGTTTAGTCAAATGATTGTGTTTTTCAAATTGAATTGTTATCTACTATTAAAAGTAGGAAACCTACTTGAGTTGCATTTTGAGAAAAATGTTAAATGCACATGAATTGCCTAAATTATATCGAACAAACTCAAAATGGACTTATCTTGTAAGTGTCTTCCTCTTTTATTTGTCAATCAAATCAAATCTATTTCCTCATATTTAAACTGACAAACTCATATTTTAACCTTCCACTATTCACACAAGGCAGAGACTCAAGCTCGAATAGAGCTCTTGTTTTGGAAGGGTTTAAATGTATCTCTAAAAAAAAATTCTCTTTAGCAAGATTATAACAAACAAACAATAATCTACGAATCTTTTTATATCTAACTCATTAAGTTTATATTATAGTTAACTAAGTGACATATCTATAACTAATGTAATGAGATTTCTTATATACAATTATTAATTATTATTTATTATGTACTATTTGTATCATTTAAGAATTTAGGATTGTCAAAAAATTTGGATTGGACATAAATCATGCATAGATTATATGTATTTATCCCTAATTTTCTTAAGCCATGTGTTCTGATCATTACTACTTAATTTGGTAGTGTCTAATTAGATCTTACATTCTAATTTTACTTTTAAAATCATTAATTTGTATATTTGTATATTTTATTTTAAGTATAATAAATATTACATATTTGTAAAGCAAGAGCCTACAACACAATGGTAAATTGTGAGCCTCTTATATGGAACGTCTTGGGTTTAAGTCTACTAGAACTTAGCTACTAATAATAATTAATTATAACAAATAATAATTAATTTTAATTTCAGCCTATTATCAATAAAAAATTATATAGTTCTATAATTTTTCAAATTTATATTAATGATTTAATATAAAATTATCTTTAAAGTAAAAAATTAATATATATGATTAATCATCATGTAAAATTCTCCACTTTTTATATTAATAATTTATCTAAATTATAACTATTTATTTAGACCTGGGTACTATGGGTACCGGCTTGCTTAAAATAGAGCTTAAAATAAAGCTAGTGGAATATTAAAAAATGGAAGAAGTCCCGTGAATTTATATGTGAATCCCCTTCAAAAAATTAGCTCCCAAATTCAAGAGGCTAGTTGTGTCATGAATTTTTAAAATAAAAAATCATATTTCTTCATAAGTTTGTTTGGTGGGAAAATAAAGAGTAGAATGTTGACAATCTTGTGTGAGGCTATTTCCAGCCCCATCCCATTTTCACCTGTTTAAATTGAAAGGGCTAAAAAGTCCAAACTCCTATTTTATAGGAAAAAATGTACCTAATTCAAAGCCCCATAAACTCCTTGCCTGTTTTGAATATATAATAAAAAAATTAAATGTGAAGCTTTGGAAAGTACCAATATTTTTTTTTTTTTATATTGAAAAAAATGTGAATTACAAATTTGCAGTTAGAGCCTGCAAGAAAATCAGCTAGATACACAAAAATAAGAGCATATGACATTGACATTGCTTCAAAGAGTACCAATATTGACCACATGAGAATCAAGCAACATTAAGATGCAAAATATAAAATAGCAGAACTATGTATCGGTTATTATTAATTTCTTATACGGCATACTAATTAGTGCACAACAAATGCAATATCTGCCTGGCTACAAATTACAATAACTTATCCAGTCTCACAGGGGCTGGTATTATTATTATTTTTCCTGCATACGACATTATTTTCCCAGCGTAAGGATCTTCTTTTATGGCCTATAAGCCTAGAAAGTCTTTATGGACAGTGCTATTCCATGCCATCACTTTGTCCAGCTAACCAAAATGCCTGAAAAGCTTGCGAGCATTGGTCTTTGGACGACGCTCAATCTCACAATCATGTACAGAGCAGTATGTTTGCAGTACAGTCAACAGTAGCACAAAAAACCCAACTAATAAAGCCACCACCTTCCACGTACTTGACAGGTACTCAGAATAAAGTATCGTCATCTGAGTCTTAATCTTGCTTTTGTAGTAATTCTTAATCAGCACTTCGTTGATCTTAGCTTTAAGCCCCCCGGGAAGCTCCAGAAAACCTGCGAGAAAGATAGTTTTAGACATTCCGTCCCACATCTTCGCCACGTACTCGTCCGTGATCATCATGCTCTGTCGCTCAATGACGCGGCTTTCTCGCAGCAACTTCACGTCCTCCGGCGTGTCGACAAGGCAGTCCATCAGCTCCACGTAGTTCGACACGTGTTTGTCTCGGCCCGACTCGTTGAACTCCAACGCCAGCAAATTCCTCAGCAGCACTTCAGTGTACGTATCTGAAATTGTAATCTGGGGAAGGTAAAGCGTGTCGGAGTTCTTGGAAAATCTGATCTTACCTTGCTCATCGCAAAACGATTTGAACTTGATCCCGGCCTTTTTCAGCTCCTTGGCACTGTATTTCTCCAGAAAATCTCGTCGACCTTGTTTGGCTGGAAGAGAATAGCAAACACTGAACACCGCAGCGACCATGTCTCCCATCACATTTGCCATCCACTGACGCCATGTCGGGGACCCTTCTTCCACTTCGCTCACTTGGAGGAAGGAAGAGACATGTTTGTGGATACACCCCAGCAGAAGCCTTTCATCAACACGTTCTCTGTTTCCCTTATCATCCTTCTTTAAATCAACACCAACACCTTCTCCAGTCTTTCCCTTATCATCCTTCTCTTCATTAACATCAGATACCCAGAAAGAGGATAGACGTCTTGTTATAGACGGAAGAAGAGAGTCAAGTGTGTTGCGGTCCCTGGCAATCACCTCCAACTTTCTGAGAAGAGAAAGAGGGATCTGGTTCTCCAGCTTCACAATATCACACCTGATGCTTGCCCTTGCAGGAATGACAACGTCTTTGGAGGCTCCTCTGCGCACACTTGACTCCGCACGATCAACATCGTCGAAACCAGATTTGAGAAAGTAGGAGAGAAAGAGGGCGTCGACCATCATCATCCACGCAAAGTTGGAAACGTCCTCCTCATCTATCTTCCAGTCGTAAAACTGCTCGAACTCGGAGATCATATCTTGATGGCTCACTCTTGCGAGCATACTTTTGATAAGCTGGGGGTCCTTCCCAGCTGCCTCCCTTGTGAATCTGAGCTTGTACATTTCCATCTGAGAGAGATGGGTGAGGCGTTTATGGAACGGCCCCACGGATACGTCTTTGAGAGAGGAGTGGTGGTAAGGACCGAGGGACACCATCTGAGGAGTGTAGGCCTCTGGCTTAGCATCTCTGAGAGCCTTTGACAGACGCACGTTGCCTCTATCATCTCGAATCGTGTCCTCCGTACTGGCCTCCAGAAACAGTCTGACCTCTTCCGACCATTCTTCTGAGATCAGCTTCGGCTCAGCCATCACACACAGCAGCAGGAGGAGGTCGCGAGTTCGACTTTGCACTACTCTTTTCGCTTTTCTTGTGAGAGAGGAATTCTTTAGCTCCAAATAAAAGAGAGACGGGAAGGAATGCTATAGCGCCTATGCTTTTCGTGAGACTCAAGAATTCATACTTCCGCTTTCCTCTGTCCCCGCAAAAGAGGAAAGAGAAAGGGTTCCGGACTCCCCCACTAGCACCCTTTGTGAAAGTAATAATAGTTTATTGGCTTCACAAATGTTGATTAAAAACTGCTTTATTGTTATTATTATTATTTATAAAGTGATGTTGTCACCCTAACATATTACTTGGAGTAATTTCTTTATTGTAAATTATTGAGACAAACTAATAATCTTTAAATTCATATAGTCTTAAGACTATCATTTACAATTATCAAATAATATTTTGATGACTGAACACAACTTACATCCTACTATACATACCGGATGTCATTTTAAACAGCAAAGAAAATAGACGAATTTTAGTACTCTTTTCTTTCTTTCTTGTAATCTGTTTTTAAGCCGAAGAAACTTATGTGTTTCATATCCCTTCATATGTACTCTTGACTCCTCATTTAGTGTTTTTCTTTTCCTCTTATTCCCCTTTTGCTCTACACATTCTATTTAACACTTTTTTCTAACTAGCACCTCTTATTATTCATATGTAACTTATTCTTCCTACTGTTAATACACATTGATCTTATTTTTGTTTTTTATATCAACTTTATTTCACATATAGTCTTTCCATTATAGTTTGTTCAACTTCCTTTTCTTGCTAGCATTGCCATTTTAATTTATCATAATGTTCTTCCTTTAAGTTTATTCAAAAATCAACCTCTTCAACATATATAATCATGTCCACAAATTACAAAACTAATCTCTCTCAACCTTAACTAGCCAAATTTCTCAAGTAACCTTTTTCTCAAACCTACTCTTAGATCCAACCCACTTCTCTAGTGTTTGAACTCTCATACATATACTCTCTTTCTATACCAAAATACATACATTTAATACTCTACAACATCTACCAAATCTAGCACAATCTTTCAATGCCTTGATCAAAGGTCCATTAATATTTTCAAATAGATTCTTCACTAATTTACCATTGAGCTCTAGCTATCATTACATTACATGGTGACACGATTAATGGACATATTTCAGGGGTAATCTCCAGAGAAAATGTACTTAACACAAAAGAAAGTCAATTTTTTTTCTTTTTTTCTCCTAGATTCATGAAAACTTGGTGATTTTCTTTTCCAAATTTTTGTTGTTCTCGATTACAAACTATGCTGATCATAAAGATCAAATCCTGAAATTTCTAGAAAAATCCATAATATTTTCGATTTTTTAAAAATTGATTGACTCTAAAATTTGTAAAAAAAATAGCAGCGTCCCATATTTTATGAGCTAAACATTCTTACGTCCTACTATTTCATTCATTATTGATCTTCTACGTCAACTGCAAGTATTTATGTGGCAGGCTGACATCCCTTGAGCGTTGGGGATATGAGATAATTTTAAATTCTATAAAATAATACATAGGTGTTCCTTTTTATTCAACAACAGCACAAGCTTTCACATCCTATTTAGTGTCATGGTGATGTGTATGAGTCCTGGATATGGTTCTACTTTAAAGATGGCGATCTTTTGAAGAAAATTAAGGAGCGCGGGGACATAGTAGACAGGGGGAAAGTCTGAGAATGTGCTTTCCCTGCCACGTCTCGAGGAAAGAGGAAAACCTATAATTTCCTCCTGACATTCTTCTTTGACCGTGCTTGCGAAGTTGCATAAGAATAAACGTGAAACACGAAGTAAGATTAAAAGCAATAGTTACGCAGGTTATGCTCTTACTTTACGTCACTTCTAAAACAAATCGCGAATGTTATTCTGTTGTTGGATTAAATTATTTAAGAATCATTCTCTATCCTCTCTTTGGTTTTAAAAAAAGGTATGGTTTAGAGTTTACTTGTGGGATAGTATTAGCATATATATAGATAAAAGCTAGTAGCACTCGCCATGGAAGAATGAAAGACATTATTGTTATTAATCTTAAAAATAAATTATTATTATTAAATATATTATATTTTATAATACATTATATATTTTATATGTTCACTTCAATATATGCTTAATGTAATAGATTCCTTTTGAAAATTAAAATAAAATAAAAATCACCAGATATATAATAATTAGTATGAACAAAATGAATATTTTTTATTCAAGTAATTATAATTAAATTTTGGATTGAAATTAGAGTTTTTATTTGCATTAGTATTAGCATAGGTTTTATCGTTAAAGCTAGATAATTATTTGTAATAGAGCAAAGGTTGTAGTGGGACTTCTTTGAGGAAATCAAGAGCTAGAGAGTTAATAAGGATTCAAGTTTTATAATACATAGTTTTTTTATTAATCATTAAAGTAAAGTCTCAACAACTCTCTCACATTTCTTTATCTCCCATCCTTCACACTATATCTACCTCACGCCTTACCGTCATCCCCTTATCTCTCCCCCTCTATTTTGGGCCTAAATTGTCCTCTTTCTATATTTACATCTATCTCTCCCTACTCCCCCTTGTACATTTCTTCCATCTCCCTTCACCTTTAGCCATTGCTTCCCCCTAAATACCTTATATATCTTTACATCATGTCTCTTACTCTCTCTCACACATCTCTCTTTCCTAAACGTATACATACATATATCTCCCCCCATAATTACTCTATTTCCCTCTCTCCCAACCCTCTTCTTAGCATGTGTTCTCCTATTTAACCCACCCTTCCCTCCTCCTAGCATGTGTTCTCCTACTTAACCCACCCTTCCCTCCTCCCCCAACTTTTCACTATTGTCCTCTCTTCCTTCCTTCATTACCATGTTCATCTATCCTATGCCCTAATTATTATATTAATCCCATCTATGCCCTATTCCCTCTTCTATTGCCTCTTTCTCTTATATCCTCCCCCCTCTCACCATCAATTCCTCCTAATTACCATATATCTGTAGCCCATTTGTGTCACCCTCTGGGCCCTCTTCTCTCTCTTTCTCCCTCATATGTCTCACATACCAATTACCCTAGTACAAAGTATTCTCTCTCTCTCTCTCTCTCTCTCTCTCTCACACACACACACACACACACACACACACACACACACACACACAATCTCGGCTCCCTATTTACCATCTATATCAACCTCATGTTTCACACCATCTATTGCTCACGTCTCTCTCTCTCTCTCTCTCTCTCTCTCTCTCTCTCTCTCTCTCTCTCCCTCTCTCTCCTCCCCTCGTGTTGTCATTTCCTACTCTCCCTATCTCATGTATCTTTATGTCTCATTGTCTTTCTCTCATATCCATCCCATTTTCACTATATCCTCTCTATAATTACCATATCTCTCTAATCACCATCTCTCTCTCTCTCTCTCTCTCTCTCACACACACACACACACACACACACACACACAATCTTGGCTCCCTATTTACCATCTCTATCTACCTCATGTCTCACACCATCTATTTCTCACGTGTCTCTTTATCTCTCACAAACTCTCTCTCTCTCTCTCTCTCTCTCTCTCTCTCTCTCTCTCGTGTTGTCATTTCCTAAACTCCCTATCTCATGTATCTTTATGTCTCTATCTTTCTCTCATATCCATCCCCCTCTCACTATATCATCTTTGTAATTACCACACACACACACACATATTTTGTGTTTCAAATCCTCCCCCTCTTCTCTCTCTTTATCTCTTGCCCCTAATCTCTAATTACTCTCTTCCACTCCTTCATCTCATCAAATGTTACCCCCCTTTTTCTCTCTCCCTCCCTTCCTCCCTCCCTCCTATCATCATCAAATCCATCTATTTTATTCCCTAAGTACTCTCTTTCTCTCCACCTCATCTCTCTCTCCCACTTTGTTGTTTCTTTCTACTTCATCTATTCCCCCTCTTTTGTGTTTCTCTTTTTTTCCCACACCCTCTTACCATTTCATCCCCCAATCACTATTTATCTCTACATCATGCCTTTCATATTCTCCCTCTTCTCTTCCTCTCTGTCTCCCTCATTACACTCTTTAACTCTCTCCCCTCACTCCTCTCACAATGTCATCCCCCTAACCTATTCACCCTCCATATATACCAAATGTTTGTCACCCTCTCTCACTCACATGGCTCTTTACCTCTCACAATTTATCTATTTATGATGACCTCATGTCTCCTACCCTATAATCCTCTTTTCTCACTCTCTCACACATATGTCCCCTCCTCTCTCTCTCTCTCTCTCTCTCTCTCTCTCTCTCTCTCTCTCTCTCTCTCTCTCACACACACACACACACACACACACACACACACACATAATCATGTCACCTCATGTTGTTTGTCTCTCTTTAAATTTGACTTCATTTCTAAAGTTTATTCCAATTTATAAATTTCATTTGTATTTCTATAATATAAAATCAAATACATTTAATAGAACTTAATTATCTTTAATAGTTATATTATATGATTAATAAATTTAGCTAAAATATTATAATTTTTATATTTGACTTAAGTAACAATTTTATTATATTTTCTTTCTCTAATATAAATATTATGTTAAAATTCATTTGTAAAATCTAAAATAATTTCTAAACTTCAATAATTTACAACCCCCAAAATCTTATTATTTTAATAATAAAGTAAACCTACATATATAAAACTCTTGATTTTTAAGATTTGAAAAAATAATAAACCTTCATATAAAAATGAAAACTGCAAGCAAGGCATTAACCAAAAGATTTATAGAAAATTTTTCCTTTCTACTTTACAATTCATCACCATATTTCATGTCTCCATTAAATAATAGCAATTTTTCAAAAGAAAAAGAATATTTGTGAAAATAAACACTTTTTACATTTATATCTCAAATTGTTATTATTACTAATTTTTTCTAGATTTAGTGTTATTCTCTGGATGAACTCAGAAATATTAATCAATATTTGTAATAATAAAATTTAAAACAATATCAATTGTAACAATAATAATAATAAAATTAAAAACAACAGCAATAATAATAATAAGAAAAGAGTAATTTCTCTCATGTCCACATCCAAAGGCAAAATGAGAGACCTTGTTATCACTTCCTATTGTTAGAGTCTCTAGGGAAAGCCCACCGCTCATAAAAGAACCGTTAGAATATTGTACCACATAATTGCAATCGGGAGTGCATCTTGATTGTTGGAGGCCTAGTTCCTGACAGAGGAACCGTCACAGGGAATGACTGAAAATGATGAGGATTTGGAAGAGTGGAAGATTGGGTTAGCTTGTTTGTAGTAGTTGTGGCAAGACATGCATTGTGTCTACATCAGATTGCTGCCCATGTCCATAATTCCCTTGAATCTCATTAGATATTCTCACCAGAGTTACCACTACAACTTTGATCAGATATTCTCTGTCTCCAACATGAAAAGGGGTTGCATACGTTTGAAAACTTGATGCTCACACTGTAATCTAGTTTGGGTTGGGTTGAAAACTTTAGATAAGATGGTGCTTGGATTTATTCTGCTTTATGATCTACTATAATATTGCAAACTGTATAAAGTAGCAAATATTAATACTGTTACTTAGAAACTATTAAAATAGGTTGGAATAACTTGTATATCAGGTGGTACAACTATATGCCATGTGAAGAAAAATCCTTAACAAGAGTCGTGCAATTTCTAGCCATCAAATTTTATTTTCCTTGCTCTCTTGCTGATAAGATTGGTGAGTTGGTATCAAGAAATTTGTTTGATAAAACAACTTCACAGATCTGCATAGCAATATTAATAGCAATATAACTAGCAGGACATGATTGGTAAGTCGTTTGGCATGGTTTCAATCACTTTTTATTTTGGGAATCTATGGACTAGATCACTTTTAAATCCAAAATGACTAAACGGAACATGCCCAATAGATGAATACAGAATTTCCAACATTTTTGTATCTATTTTGAAAACAAACACTCATAATAAAATCCAGGGAAAAAAAATTCAATGTGCTAATAAGCAACAACAGATGAAAAAATTAAACCTTAATTAAAATTGTAGAGTATTATTCAAAAAAAGATCATGTGAATAGTAGAGATGAAAAACATATCTTTCTTAAAATTTGCAGAAAGAACAAAGTTAAAAGTTGTATGTTGTTTCTAATTAGAGTCGCATATTGTTATATAATAGAGCTTATTCCATTACAAACGTTTCAATTTCTTGGAGTGGTCCATTCATTTCCTGACTGATTAATTAAAAACCATATATATTTAGTGATACCAATTATGTGTTAAATATAAGTTTTAATATATTTGCCATGTACCTACAAGCAAGTTTTTTTAATTAATATATAATATATAAGTACAATTGATGCATATGGTAATGAAAGAAAGAAATTGAAACATGCAACTGATGTGTTTGGTAAAGAAAGAAATCAAAACATGCAACATATGGCAATATGTAACTAATCTACTATTACTTTTTATTTCTTAAAATTCTATTTGCACCTCACATTACAAATAGGTGAATGCCTGTCAATTTTTTTGAAAAGTGCTTATTGTTTACATTGATATTTGCTCCCACTATAGGAAAGCCTCTCAGCTTAATTAATGTAATAAATTTATTTTTCACTTTAAAATACTACTTAGTTATTATTAGTAT
Organism: Cupressus sempervirens; assembly: GCA_028749045.1. Classification (NCBI taxonomy): domain Eukaryota; kingdom Viridiplantae; phylum Streptophyta; class Pinopsida; order Cupressales; family Cupressaceae; genus Cupressus; species Cupressus sempervirens. The sequence continues at coordinate 815,905,193 of CM053786.1, forward strand.
TATGAGGATTATGTTATCATTTAGCTATTTGAAAATTAAAATACTTTTAATAATGAGGTTATTAGTCCCTGCCGTAAGGCAAAGGACTATAATTTTTAATGGCTTTTTCAACATTACCTGGCTCTTGGAAAATATGTAGTATATAAAAATCTTCGTCTAAATCTATTGTTCTACTAGAATTTAAAATTTTAATGACCTCATTAATTACACTTACTTTTTTTTTATTGGCTAAAGCTATTTTCCTGGTAGGTTTTTCCTTTCTTAATGGGATTTTACTATGAAAATGTTGAAGAGTTGCAACTCGCATTTTTTACTACCGCAACTAGTAGGAATGCATGGCATTGTAATTTTCATTTTGTATACTCCTAGATAAGTGTTAATGTAATTACTAAAGAGGAAGACAAGTGGTTTAACAAGTTTATGTGCATGCATCTATGTGGAAGTAGATTAAAGAGTTTCTTTTTTTATCAATTCTTGTGCCAATATTTTTTAAAGTAGGGAGACATTTTCAATTATTCCCATTAAAGCATTGTGTTGCACGAAACTTTAGTGGTCTTTCCTAAAAAATGAAGATTTTTGTGTAAGTTTAAAATAGAAATATATTTTGTCGTGTTTGCATCTAGTTCATTCGGTTGATTTTTTTTCTTTTAATAGATGAGATTCATTCCTTCCTAATGAGGTATTCTATAAAGGTGTGTACTATGTAGGGAGTATGTCGCTTTTTGGTAGAACCAATTTTCTTTTCAATTATGTGGGAAAGAGTGTAGCTTACAATGCTCTAAGATCAACTCTTTTATTTTTATAAGATCTCATTCAATCCAAGACTAAGCTAGTATTCTATTACAAATACCAAGATATTTTCAATTATTTTATAAAACCAATTATTTCTCTTCTTAACCTTTGGCATGTTGCTAGTTGTACTTTAGCTAATTTTCTTTGATAGTGTTAATTGTTATTGATCCTTAGTAAAACAAAATATAGTGTGCCTCTCCTATGATTGTTGCATTCCTTAAGACTTTATTTCCTCTTCTAAAAATCTTCAAACACATTTTTTCCTTGAGATGATTTTATGTCTTTTATCACATGTATTCTAGATTTTATGTGCTCTTATTGTAATTATCATTACCAAATCCAATGTGAAGCTCCTTTGAATATTACCAGTGATGTAAATGATATTGGCTTGTATTAGATGCATAAGATTGTCATAAATAGAAAATATAATTAGAAAATATGATGAAAACATCATGAAAGCTCCTTTCAATATTACTAGTAATGTAAATGATATTGTTTTGTTCGCAAGTAGAGGGAGTTTGGGTTCCCATTCCATCTACCGAATTAGGTTGAAAGTGAGTGCCTTTTTTTTCTTTTATTACATCATAACCATAACACAATTCCATATACTTTTCAAGATTGTTGTCAAAATGATTTAACTAGGGTCAGTGTTCAAGCTCTTGATGTTCTGGATCTTAATTAGGATGTTCAATAGGAAGATTATCTACCTATAGAAAATGTAGAGCTTTTGAAAGAATGTGTAGTACACATGGAAGAATAATATTAGCTCAATGCAAGTTTTCTTTGCTTGAATTTGGTAATTTGAAATGAAGACATTCTATAAAATGTGTGTGGTAGAAACATAGAGAACATATGGAATTCCTATTACAATGGGTTAGTGTCAAACTAAAATACTTATTAATAGTTTCAATGTCTTCAAACTTTTTAGGTCTAAAAATATTGAGATCATTTAGTAGTTATATTATTGAAATAAATTTGGTTTGTTTCTTGTTAATCCAATTTTTTAATTACTAAAGATTATATTCATTTATGTTCTAATTTCAATTACTAAAAGTTTATTTATTTATCTTTTGTAATTAAAATATACCATTTTACTACTAGAGTAGAGTATTTATATAAAATTATTAACAATTTTACTATTATAAATTTGTACATTTATATTTATAATTTCTAAGGTGCATGAAATATATAATTTTTATAACATCTTTAAGTAAACATTCTTTAAGCATTCCCTTAAATGCAAAATATATCTTGTATCACTATAATTATCAAGAAACCTAAAGAATAACTATAAACAATAAATAAAAATAGACATGAAAACAGTCAATTATCTAAAAAATAGTCAATTTTTTTGAGATGATATAATATTTTATAAAAAGATTTATATAAACTTTAATGATGCCAAAATAAAATGCGTTTTTCTCCCCTAAGATACCTAAAAAAATATATTTTATAATAAGTAGAAATTTATATAAATTTAAAAGATATTTCAATTTAATTTTCTTTAAATAATATTTTTAATCATATTTAATTTCTCTAATTATATAGAATCTATTTTTTCATGAATTAGTAATTTATTTTTCTTACATACATACTATATTATAATATTTAGTTTTTAATTTAAATTCTAACAAAATTTGATTAAAATGTAATAATTATTTATAAGTTATAAAATTTATTTATTTAATTATTTATTATACTTTGTTCATATTTTTCTTATCAACAATTTTATATTTTAGTAATTTCTCAATGAAATGTGTGATAAATGTTCATGGACTTTGAATAAATATTTTTTTAAAATGGTAAACATTGATTAACTTAAATATAAATTTTTTTGATGAATAGTTCTTTTAAATTTTGAATAAATCTCTTTTATAATTAATTTTTTGTTTACTATAATTACAGACAAAATATATTTTCAATAATTACTTTTAAAAAGTGGTAAGCAATAAACATTGTAAACATACATAATTACCTTCGTATTATCATCTCGACTAATATATTTTAATTATTTGTAACCAACTATATACTTAAGCCTTCACCTGATTGTTTAGTATATTCTAATTTTCTTTTTTCCTTCAAATATTTGATGATTTCATTTCATTTGATTTCCACCTTCTCTAAAATCAAAAGTAGACCTATATTTTTAACTATAGTAGTTCTCATCATGCCTATATAAATAGCCAATTATTTTAAATATTTCTTGGTAACCATATTTTTATTGATTGATCCTTTTTTAATTTGAACTTAATTTTTGTCATAGTTCATGCTAATGGCTACTCCTTTTTTATTAGGAGATATTATCTTATTACTTCTTTCTCTCTATTCTTATATATATAAAACTATTGCTTCAATTTTAGAGTTGGAAAATTATTACCTAGTTTTCTCTAACATCGTGCTATTTTTAAAAAAGTATTTCTTAATATTTTTTGGAGTTTATATCTAGTGTTTAGTTGTCTATGTTTTCTCTTTCTTTCATGTGCAAGAGTGTTTCTTAGTATTTTTCCTTTCTAACCTATTAATTAGTAGTTTACCTACTTGAATTTTAAAATCTAGAAATTCAAACTATGTTATATGAATCTTGTAGAAGAATGCATCTATATTTTCAAGAATAATTTACCCCAATCGATCCATTAGTAATTTTATGTTCACTTTTTGCACTTGAAATTTAAAAGCTTGTGTCCTTTTATGATTGCTATGTAACATCCAAACATGGAAATTAACACCAGTCTTATGCACAACCAAAGATTTGATTAAGGGTTGCCAATATATATTTAAATACCAATAAAGTAAGTTTAGGAATCTCTTATGACGAGGACAAGGCCACAAATGTATGAGTCAATTTTAAAATAGGAAGATGCAAGGTTCAAATTAAAGTAAACTAGGAGTTAATATTTGCAAAAGGGTGGATGCACATCAAAATATACTAGAGTAAATATTTTTAAGAATAAAACTATATTATTTTTTATCAATTAAAATATAATTGATTTTTTTAAAGAAACACATCATGCTACATCTTTTAGTACTTCCCTCTCTAAAAATCCAAACATGCATATATCTTTTAATGCTACCTATTCCTCTCTCTCTACACAAGGCAGGGACTCAAGCTCTAGCCCTTGTTTATGATTTGAAATATTTTATAAAAATTAGTTATAAAAAATATGACTGTTTCAATACAAATTAAAATTATTTTGGTTATTAATATTTCTTTTGATTGGTAATGATAGTAATTCTATTAATTTTTAAAAATATTATAAGAGGTTGACTACAATAGAAGGCTTGATCAAGCTAGAAACATAACTTCTTAAGCACCTAAACACTCTTATTACAATATAACATTTGGTTTTATGTCATGATCCTTGCCCTACTAGGCCAAGTTGTGATTAGAACTAACCCACCCAACCCACCTGGAACCATTTCATTGCACTGGAAATTTAGAATAACTTCACCTAATGAAGCCATAGGCACTCTCCTTCAGATAACAAAACCACTGGATGACCTTGCTCGATCCCCCATTAGAAAAATATCCCTTGTTAGATGCACCCACAGCTTCTCTACCATAGCTAAGGAACCCAAGGCCTTACCCCTCCTGTTGGTCTACTAGAATTTGACAACAAACTAGTGAGCGACCAATTTCATGAGTAGGAGAAATTGATTTGCATGAAGTCACCTTCCCCTTCCTTGGCTTGGGATCAAGATGAAATGTAGAAGCCAATGCATGGGATCATAGGAACAAGGTAAGCTTCCACTAGCCCATTCATGCTATGAGCATGTGTACCTCTAGAGGAGTGGTTGAAGACCACACCAAGATTAGTTGGAGTGCCTCCAAAACTTCTCTAATTAAGTTCCATGGATGGGTACCCATATACAAGTCCACCCCCCAACTTAGCTCGCTAAAAGACATCTTTGAACCCTGGGTACTAATAATATTATTCATATAATATTATGTACATAAAATCTACACAATGTTTTGTTGGTAAACATATTTGTCGCTTGAAAAATACTTGATTTGACCCAAAGGAATGTGTAAAAAATCAATTTCTCCAAAAATTGGATAGGCCCTTGATAAGTGGCCTTCTATTGCATTTAGAGAGGCAACTCCCTTATAGGATGTATAATTTGGGTTTTTAAAAGGTTAGGGGTAAAGCTAGAATTAAGACTTAAGCACTACATTCTTGTTGAAAGAATATACAAACTCCTAACAAGAACTTATAAAAGTTTCAAGATACCAAGAAAAAATACTCAATCACATAGAATCAATTATTAATTGAGTAATTACCTTTACAAAAGATATAGCACAAAATGTTATACCATCCTACGATGAACATAACTGATGATAATTTGAACAATCAAAGATATTGAAAATACTTTCAAATTAACTTGGTTCTCAATATATGAAGCAATACTGCTTCAGTAATTAAGTTGTCCTCTCAATTCTTCAACTTTTAAAAAGTCCTTTACAAAGCCAAAATGATCCTTTAAATAGACATTGAGTTCAAGAACTCTATAGCTAATAACTATTTACCAAATTTGTATTTTTGATGCAGTTAATTAACCTCTAGAAAATTAACGAAAAGTATAGCTTGAAACTTGGACACTCAAAAATAAATTTGAATAACTAATTCTAAAGCACTTATAGATTCTCTATTTGATCTTTGGATCATTCATTATGATGACATCATTTTTTTGCTTAGATGGCACGTTGAGAAATTTTCAGTGCCATTCTGTATATTCCATCAGATCGATCACCTTAGTTGGATTGCCTAATGTAAACCTTGATCAAATAACCCAAATATGGAGTCACTTCATGGCACATACCCATTTTCATAAAAACTCCAAATAGTCCACAAGTTGATTGCATGATTATAGCTCAAGATTTGTATAGTTCCACTTTTTTGTTCATAGATTATAATGAATCTCAAGTACTAAGAAAGTTTAGATGTTCAAATAGTCTAAAAGGTTGAAAGCTCCATGATTTTTTCTGGCTGTCACTCTTTTAGTACCTTATAGTACCTGTTATAGAATTACCATAGAATGTGGAAATATAGGTATTGCCCAAAAATCTGTTTTGTGATTCCTCAATGTAGAATAGACAATTTTGCATGTTAACATCTCAAATCACTTAGTTTGATAGATTTTTGATCTTCCATAAGTAGAAAGTTGTCTAGCCTGAGATCCTTATAAATAACCCCACTAGCATGTGGACAGTCATGGCTTTTTTAATACCATGATAATAATTCATAATTAATATTGTACTTCCGTAAAGGCATGCTTGGAAGCAATTAGGTGACTATCACATTAAATGTGTTAATTATTGGTAGTTGGATAACTATTATTTGTGACCTAGAAATAGTAGTAGTATTTATGGGTAGCTTGGACAACTGTTCATCCTTACCTAAAAATAACAACATTAGTTATGCATAGTTTGGACAATTGTTTGTGCACTTGTCGAGAATCAATAAATGGTTGTTATGCAAGGATAATTATTTACTAATTTAGTGATTTCCTTTTTGGGCACCTTGTAACCAATTCTATTATTGGATGTTGAGTTATCTTAATCTTAGTCATTGGTTTGATTTAATCTTGGTCATTGGTTTTCCAATGAAGTAGCATAAAAAGGGGTCATTGGGTTATTTGGAAAGATAACTTTTGTAGAAGCATTTTGCAATGATAGAAAATTGTCTTGCAGTAGCAAGGGCACAATGTTAGCATGGGAAGAGCAATGGGGACTATCAGTGGGAGAAATTAGGAGGTTGTTAGAGTTTTTCTAGTGAGAGGCAAGAAATTTTGTATCTCTTGATTTGCTGAAGTTTAATACAATTCCTCATCTATAGAACTAGTTTTCCCTTAGGGGTTTTTCCAAGGACAATTTGTCCAAAAATATTGTTTTCATTCCGTCGTAAATTTCTTTTCGTATTTTTATTGGTGAAGTTGCAGTTGTGTTATTTTTTGATATTAGTTGGGAATTTATTTCCAGTAGTTTAATAATCATTTACGATAGGAGATTAATAATTAGTGACTGCAATAGTGTACATGGTATTAGAGAATTTTTTAGGGTGGAAGAGCTTTTCCATAGGAAATAAATTTTGATCTCTTTAGATATATTATTGCTTGAATCCCTTGAGATGGCTTTAGCTAGTTTGAGAGACCAAGATAGATTGGATGGGGCCTTGAATTTTGGTGTCTAGAAGGCCAAAATTTCTTTATTGCTAGAAGAGAATGGTATTAAGGATTGTGCTACTAGTGTTGTACTTGTACCAATAGATGTAACATAGCTTGCAACATATAAGAAGGATGATGCCAAGGTTAGGAGGATTATCCTTGATGATGTCAAGGATCATATTATTTCAGATATCTTAGAGATAGATATGACAAATAAGATGTGGGACACCATTTTGAATATGTACTAGAATGTTACCACCAATAGGAAGATGATTCTTAAAGAGAAGCTAAAGAATACCCAAATGAACCAGGGAGAAGATGTTACAAGTTACCTCATTAGGCTTAGACCTTTTAAGGATGAGTTAGCAGTTGTTGAAGATAGTCTCAGTGATGATGAGCTAGTGAGAATAGCCCTAAATGGGTTTACTAAAAAATGAAGTGTCTTTGTTCAAGTTGTCAGTGGATGAGATACTTTACTTAGTTGGGATCTACTATGGACTAATTTAACTTAGGAGGAGTTTTGACTAAGTCTTGTCAATGGGGCTAACAAGAGTCAGAAAAATGAGTGGAACAAGAGAACATTTCCTTAGCAAGGAAAGGGAAAGCAAAGAAAGGATCTAGCAAAGGATCAAATTCACAAATTGAGAAGAAGAAGAAGGACTTTTCTAAGGTCAAGTGCTTTGGATGTCATGAGTTTGGCCACTATGTTAGTGATTTCCCAGAGAGGAAGAAGGATCAGAAGTAAGTGACAGCTTCAGCAAGTGCGAAAGAACTCTCTAGTAGAATGGAAGATGAGTTTGCACTTATAGCTTGTATGGTTAGCTCAACCTCATAGTGTGTTTGGTATATAAATAGTGGGGCTTCATTTCATATGACATGAGTTAGAGAGTACTTCTCTAGTTACAAAGATGAGGACACCAAAATCTAGATATCTATGGGAAACTTATCCAAACTCAACCTAGTTGGGAAAGGGACTATTCAGTTTCAGAGGGAGAATGGAAAGATAATTCCACTTGATTATGTGTTGCATGTGCCAAGCTTAGGTATGAATTTGATCTCTATATCCGTTCTTTAGGAGAGGGGGTACAATGTACTCTTTAGAGGGACAAATGTGTTGATTAAGCATAAGGATTGGAAATCATCCATAACTATTGGAGTTAGGAGTGGTCACCTTTATAGGTTGCAGTTTGATACTCCTAAGCAACTCATGGGCAATAGTAATCCTAGAGATCTTGAAGAGCTATGACATATGAGGATGGGCCATATTCATCATGGAACACTTAAATTGTTTCATGAGATAGTGACAGGTGTACCAGAGTTGAGCATAGAGCATGATGATGTAGGTAAGGGATGTGTGCTAGGGAAGTTTACAAAAGTATCTTTTCCAAAGCAAAACACTAGATTTGAGGGTGTTCTTGATCTAGTACATTTAGATGTTTGTGGACCGATGTTGATGGAATCTCTCAGAGGATATGAGTTTACTATGTTACTTTTATTGATGATATCTCCAAGAAGACTTGGATATAGTTCTTGAAGACCAAGGATAAGGTTTTCAGTCAATTCCAAGAGTTCAAGTCTCTTGTGAAGAATTTGACAGGAAGGAAGATAAAGGTTCTTCGGTCAGAAAATGGAGGTGAGTACATAGGAATGACTTCTAGGAGTTATGTATTAGAGAAGGAATTAAGAGAGAGTGGATTGTTCCTTACAATCCACAATAGAATGGAGTTGCTAAGAGGAAGAATCATTCTATATCGAAGGTAGCAAGGGTATGCTACATGACTAGGACATGCCCTATTACTTATGGTCAGAGCCATGTAGTGCATTAGTCTACATTTAGAATAGAGTTCTACACAAGGTGCTAGTGAAGATGACACAAGGAGAGGCTTTCACAGGGAAGAAGCCACATTTTTGTCACTTTAGGATATTCAAGAGTTTGGCATATTGTCATAGTCCTAGAGATACATGTACGATGTTAGATTAGACTATAGAGAGGAGCTACTTTGTTTGGTACAGTAAGACCTCAAAGGCATATAAGATTTTTAATCCAAAGACTAAAAGAATTATTGTCAGACATAATGTCAAGCTATGAACAAAAAAGCACTTAGGATATCTAGAGATTTTCCTATAGATGATTAGAGTGAGCAACCAAAAAAAGCTCCAAGGCCAAGCCAAGGGCATAAAAGCTTAAGTACAATTACCAGTACAAGTGTAGGCTCAGGTAGTGAAGATTCATAGAGTATGGAGAAAAAGGTGCAACAAGAAATGCATTTAGAGGATAGGGAGGTTGACATTTCATCCTGTATCGTTAGCAGCAAAAACCATGAGGTTTCAGATACATAAAAGGATACTTAGGAGGTTGTGGGAGCTCGTAGGAAGAGTACTAGGTAGCAGAGACAACCAACCAAGTTTAATGACTATGTGGCATTAGTTAGTTAGTTGGTAGATAGTGAGCCTTCTAACTATCAGGAGGCTGCAGAGCATTAGGTATGGCAAGATGCTATGGTTGAGGAGTATTCCTCAATTATGTAGAATTATGTGTGGGAGGTAGTTCCTAGACCAATAGATAGAGAAGTAGTTTAATCATGCTAGATCTATAAGAGAAAGCATAGTGCAGGTGGTAGCATCGAGAAATATAAGGTGAGGTTTGTGGCCAAGGGGTTCTCTCAAAAGTAGGGAATAGACTAGGAGGAGACATTTTATCTAGTGGACAAGTATACTACTATAAGATATGTGATCTCATTTGCAGTACAGATGGGATGGTAGATCCATCAAATGGATGTCAAGACAACATTCCTTAATGGTTAGTTAAAGGAGGAGGTATATATAGAGCAACCAGAAGGCTTTATAGCACACAACAAAGGGACCCATGAGTGCAGATTAAAGAAATCACTATATGAACTCAAGCAAGATCTCAAAGCATGGTATGAGCATATTGATACATACTTGCCGGGAATGGGCTTTGTAAAGAGTGAAGCAGATGCTAACCTCTACTAGTTGGTGGTTGGGGGTGAGATTATCATTCTTGTTCTTTATGTGGATGACTTGTTTCTTACAGGTTCACTAGGGCTCATAGAGAATTGCAAGAGGGACCTTTCTTAAGAGTTTGAAATGAAGGATTTGGGACTTATGCACTACTTTCTAGGCATGGAGGTGTGGTAGACTAATGGAGATATTTTCCTTGGTCAAGGGAAATATTGCATTGAAATCTTGAAGAGATTCAGGATGGAAGATTGCAAATTCATGTCTACACCCATGATCATGAATTGGAGGAAGGTAGATACATCCAAGGAGAAGGATCTAGATCCCACCTTATATAGATAGTTGATTGGTTTACTTATGTATTTGGTCAAAACTAGGTCAGATATAGCATTTCTAGTAAACTCTCTCAGTCAGTTCATAGTTGAACCAAAGAGAATGCATTGGAAAGTGGCCAAGCATGTATTGAGTTACTTGCATGGTACAGTTGAGTATGGGATCAGATATGTCCAAGATGAAGGTATTAGGTTGATAGGATATACTGATGTAGATTGGCCAAGAAGTACAATGGAAAAAAGGAGCACTTCAGGGTGTTGTTTCAGTTTGGGATCAGGAGTGGTATCTTGGTTTAGCAGGAAGCAGAAGTCTGTGGCTCTGAGTTTAGCAGAAGTAGAATACATAGCAGCTAGCATGCTGGCATGTGAAGCTATATGGATTTGGAAGTTGTTAGTAGCCTTGTTTGGTCAGAAGGTTGAGACTACTATGATACATTGTGACAATTAGAGTTGCATCAAGTTGTCTAAGAATCGAGTGTTTCATGATAGGTCTAAACATCTAGATCTCAGGTATCACTTCATCAGGGGTTGAGTACAACAAGATATTGTTCAGCTACAATACATAACTATAGAAGAGAATGTAGCTAACATTCTGACGAAGGCTTTGGGGAAGGCCAAATTTATCTTCTTTAGAGATAAGATGGCTGTCATGTAGAACAAATTCCTCACTAAGAGGGAGTGTTAATTATTGCTATTTGGACAACTATTATTTCTGACCTAGAAATAACAATAATATTTATGGGTAGCTTGGACAACTACTCGTCTTTACCTAGAAATAGCAGCATTAGTTATGGGTAGTTTGGATAGATGTTTTTCCACTTGCTAAGAATTAGTAAATGGTTGTTATGCAAGGATAAATATTTAAACATTCAGTGATTTCCTTTCTGGGCATCTTGTAACCAATTCTATTATTGGTTGTTGAGTTGTCTTAATCTCAACCATTGGTTTGATGTAATCTCAATTGTTGGTTTTCCAATAAAGTAGTATAAAAAGGGGTCATTGGGTCATTTGGAAAGACAAGTTATTTAGAAGCATTTTGCAGTGACAACAAATTGTCTTGCAGTGTTAGCAACGACATAGTGTTAGAGTGGGAATAGTAGTGGGGAATATTAGTGGAAGAAATTAGAAGGTTGTCAGAGTTCTACCAATGAGAGGCAAGGAATTTTGTATCTCTTTATTTTCTAAATTTTAATATAATTCCTTATCTATAGAACTGGTTTTCCTTTAGGGGTTTTTCCAGGGACAATTTGTTTGAAAATATTGTGTTGACTATGTCATGAATTTATTTCCATATTTTTTTTGGTGAAGTTACAATTGTGTTATTTTTTGATATTAGTTGGAAATTTATTTCTAGTAGTTTAATAATCATTTACAATAGGAGATTAATAATCAGTGACTACAATAGTGTTAATTTTCATAGAATGGACAATTACATGCTCCAAAGTTGATCTTATCCTATGCTCCAGACATCATTGCAACTTCTCTTTAAATTCATGCCTCATTTTCTTTTTCTCTTCTCTCTGTTGCTTGGGATCTACATCTTCAAACATCATCATCAAGCACCCTTCGTTTGATGCTTTGGAAAATTACCTCCTTTCTCATAGCACTTATCATAGTGCAAAGAAAAGATTAGTAAAATTTACTCAATCTAAACTAAAAGCTTATATACTTACTGCCATTACATATTGTCTATAATGTTTTATTCTTCACATGATTACTAAAGAAAATATGCTGATCATCACTTCAAATATTTTGTTAATAATTGGTGAACCGATAGGATCAGAGTTGTCTTTTTCTTAGGTATTTCACCAACACATGTTGTTCTTTTGAATACTCTAAACTCATCATGCCATATGAAACTTTGAAGCTATTGTTACGAAAATATGCAAGCAAAGCTTATCAAACTACACCCATGTTTCACCTTCTTGCATTCTATGTGCATGGTGTAACCACATCATGGCCATAGATCTACTAGATCACCTTCACATTTAGCATGCGCTACCATATATTTTGAAGATTGATGCTTCACAAGATATTTAAAGCATCAGTTCCACCATCCTAGTTTTCATGAACCATCCAAGGCAAGGATTCACATAATTAGCGGCAATTTAAATTATTTTTCTATAGATTGTTTCATATTTTACTTTGCATTAGAATTCCAGTAACACTAGTTACAAGCAATAAATTTGTTAGTCCATCTCTACCACAAGTTTCACAAAGTTTTGCATATAATAAAGGACTAGTCAATAACTATTCAACTGTTGTGACAAGTAGTGATTTTTATTTTAGGCTTTCATAGAAGAGTTTTATATAAGATAGCTAAGAGATGTAATTTTTTTTAATGAATGATGCAACAATAAAAAAATAGTTTTTCTCTATGGTAAAACAGAGCCTCCCCTATTTTTAGTATTATTATTATTTTTTATTGTGTTGCTGTTGTTCTTTAAATTCTACATTTGGTATCAAAGTTGAAGGTGTTTGGAAGAGAGCAACATGGCAAATATTTTGTAAATACCAGAGTTTGATGGAGTTTATTACCAATATTGGTCAATCAAGATGAATACATTTTTTATTAGGAAATATTTTTGGGAGATCATTAAATTTAGATACAAAGGGCCTACAAACTGGAATACTCTCCAACCTAATGCTAGGAGATTGAAGAAAGAAGCTAGGAAGAAGAATGAAATGACATTGTTCCACATTTAGATGGCTCTTGAGAAGAGCTTGTTCCCCCAAATTGCTGATGCACAAATAGAAAAAGAGGCCTAGAAGACTCTAAAAGATGCTTACCATGGCAATGATTAGATCAAGGTTTTGAAGCTACAAACCTTGAAAAGAGAATACGAGAACTTGAAGATGAAGGAGACAGAGAATGTGGGAGATTTTTGTGTGAGAGTGAAAGATGTGACTCATAAAATGGGCACTTTGGATTAATCTATGATTCAAGAGCATGTAATAAAGAAGGCATTAAGATCTCTAACCCCAAGATGGAATACTATACCAATTGTCATGGAAGAAAGAAAAAATTTAGCTACCATGGAGTATGATGAATTGGTTGGATCTATCATATCACATGAAGATAGAATAAGTGACACATCTACTAGTGCTAATGAGACGGCTTTTTCTTCCCAATTAAAAATTTCAAAGAATGATGGTGCTAGCAGTAGTAGTAACAACAACAAAGGATCAAGAAGGGGTCAAAATTAGAACTTTTCAAGAGGATCTAGAGGAAGAGGAGGCACTCAAGGATGAAGAGGTAGAGAAAAATTTGATAAAAAGGAACATCCAATGCTATCATTGCAATAAGTATGGACATTTTGAGACAGAGTGTAGATTGAAATCAGGTAACAATAATGCAAATTCTACTCAACAAGATGAGAATTCTTCCTTAGGTAATTTTATTTTGTGTTATAGGAAAGGTGGGAGTAATATGAATGATGTTTTTTATTTGGATTCTAGATGCTCTAACCATATGTCTAGTAACAAGGAGATTTTTTCAAAACTTGATGATGGTTATAGATCCAATATTACTCTTGGTAATAACTGTAAGAATTTTCCTTAGGGAAACATTCACTGAAGATCATAGAACTCAAACATAAGCATAATTGTATACCAAAAAGGGATATGATCAATATATCCAAGTATGTCCTCATACATTGCTCTATATTATATGTACAAACACACTAGGAGTGCCTATATATAAAGGCCTCTCAAGACCCACCTAGAATGTCTCTAGAAAGAGATAGGAGATAAGATAAGCATGAAAACTAAGCACACATCTTATCCATCATTCTAGATGATTGGATAAGAATGACAAGGTGTATCTCAAGTAGAGATGTTGTAGACACCATGTGCATAAAAGAGGTACAAACTCCTATGTTGTCAACATGAAAACTCACAAGAGTACGCATACTCCTAGGTTACTAATAAATAAATAATAAAAATATGAATTAACCTAAGTAAACTTAAGTAAGTGTAAATAGTAAATGCTTATTTACACCAACACTCGCCCTCAAGTGCAACTTAGGGGAATGCACTTAAGTTCACAAGAACTATGATGAAATGCATGATGGGTCTTGGCTACTAGGCCATGTTAGGTACCCATGTACATAATGAAAATGCAATCTCTCATCAAGTAGAGAAAGAGGAAAAACCTCATGGGAAAAACCCTCCCCCAAAAAGAGAGATGAAAAGGGATGCATGGATGGATGGAGTAATCAAGACCCCCACATTATGACATACATCCAGTATATACAAGAGAGAAATGGGAGGACAAAACCTCGTAAGAGGAAAAGGTCCCCCCCAAAATGGATAAGAAGGAGATGAGGTAGTCCCCCCCTAAAGGTAGTGTGCCAATTAGTGAGAAATGCTCCAACATAGAAGCTGATCCATGACCACTGAATGATGTTCCTCCCCTTTGGAAGAAACAAAGGCAAGGGTACCTGGGAGATGCTTCTCCTGTATGGAGAAAGAATCTCAACGAAGTAAGGTATCTCTAAAACCAATTCAAATGTCCTTGTGTCGATACTGATGGCGGCTCCCTCCAATAGTGCTGAGAAGAAGTGTAGATTGAACAAGGAGTGATGTAGAACCTATTTCAAGGAACCAATAGTCTTCTCAAATGACAAAGAGACCTCTAACAATTGTTGTACATAGGAATCCACAATCACATCAACTTGTAAAGATTGATCATGTAGAGAATGGACATGAGGGTCAAAGTGGGCCCTCACAACAACTATAGAAGGATCGTCCTCATGAAAGAGAAGTGTTAGATCATCAAAGAAGTCCTCCAAATCTATTGTGTTTGACTCCACAAGAAAACTTGAAATGTTAGTCAAGAAGTCATCACTTGATGCTAGAACTGGAAGACAAAGTGTACCCTATTGTGTTGAAGTACATGAATCTATCTCTATGGAAATGGATGAAGAATTCGCCTCAAGGAGAAGACAAATATCATCTAGGATGTCTCCCACAACTTCAATGTGAGACTCCATGAATAGGCTTGCAATGGCGGGAAGTCGTCGCCACATGAAGGTAAAGTAGGAAGACACAAAGGGTCTTGCTACACCAAATCTAAAGCATCTATGGCTAGAATAGGATCAGTAGGAGCAAAAGAAGCATCTAGAGGTGTAATCTCATCTAGAGAGGATGTAGCTGCAACTAAAGGTATAAGATCCTTTAGGAATAGAGGAATGTGTGAATCTCCATATGTCTCCCAAAGATGAATCCAATTAACATATGGATCAGTTTTCTTAAGGTTAATGAGTGAATCCAAAGCCTCCATATCTATATGTAGAAAGAGAACATTACCAATGATGAAAAAAGTCTCAATATCATAAGTAAGTCCTCTCACATATGGTAGTGCATTGTGTTAATTGAGATATTTGATAGCTAATTGACTCCATTCTTGATAGTTGTCCAGTGTCAAGTAAATCAAATCTTTCTCTTCCATGATGGACTAATCAATGCAACCCCCAAAGAATCAAAGAACCCCCCCTCATGTAATATATAGTGCTTTATAGGTGGTGCATGTACAATAGGCCAGTTGTCAAAATGTACAAGATGGACTTCTGATTTTGACTATTACAACTACCTTTTGAGGCCTAAATATAGAACTAAGCACTATAGCTCAAATATATAACAATTCTAAAAATAAATGAAAGCAATACAATGCAGAAGAGGCCCTAGTTATTAAAGTGATATTTCTATCCACACAACCCTATTATTTGAATGTATATTTGGAAAGTAGATGAAAAATAATGCACTTTCAAAAAAATGGAACTTGAAAAGGAGTCCAGATGAGCCCATACAGAGTATTTCAAGTTGAAAAATGTAGGATGGACAAGTACAACTGCCAAAAGATGCAATTTTTGAGAAATCCATGCACCAAAACTAGAAAAGAACAACACCAATGAAGATTTCAAAAAAATTTACTCAAAATAAAAAATATTTGTACCTAAATTGGAGTCCAAATGACCAAGGTATGGCCTCTCAAAGTCGGGTTGACAAATCAAAACTAAATTTGGAGAAGGTCTAGGTAAAAAATTGTGAGTTTAAATTTGATGGTCAAATGGTTGTCACAATAGTTAGAATATCCCTAGAAATGATGGGAAGATGGCTATCAAATTTAACACCATGTCTAGCCAACGTTAGCAAAAAAAGTCCCCTCTACTGACATGGCAGTACAAAAATGCTGACTTAGTGTACAATTGGATGGAATTCAATACGTGGTGGTACAAAATTGACAAATCATTATGTAACATGGATGAACATGTGTCCAAGTTGACTAGCCTGCATTGGTAGAGGTGACTCTCTATGGGAATGCCACATGTCATTGATACATTCCTAGAAAAATACAAGGTGTCACAAAAAGAAACAACTAGCGAGGCTTTAGAAAATTGGTGACGTGTTAGAAAAAGTTTTTCATCTACCAAAAAAGGTAGACACGCACTGAGTTTGGAATCTATGGGTGTCAGAGGTAGTCATGGAGGCTAAAAATGTCTACAGTCAATAGTCAAAAGTGTAATGCATGTGCCAGTTGAAAAAAATGAGCTACAAAATGTTTTATTGGCACCAAAATTGCTTGTCAAGTGCTAAAAATCAAGAAGAGGTTTGGAAAGGCATGGATGGGGGCCTAAATCTACTAACATGTTTCCTAATTTTTTTATAACATCCCACATCGGTGGGGTAAAAGATGTTGCAATGGTTTAAATAACAAAATCCACAGAAAGAGTGTAAAGAGAAGCCCATGATGGGATGGAAGATGACCGTTGGTGGAGGAATGTAGCCAGTCATCTTGGCCAGAATTTGAGTAGCCAAAAATTTGTAGATTTATTAGAATTTGTCTAATACTACTAGAATAAAATGAAAATCCATTAAAAAATGTTGAAGCCACCAATTGATGAGGAATATTCTAATAACTGTGAATTTTTCCTACAGGAGCTAGGGTGTCATTGCCCAATTCCTGCAAAAAAAAATTCTATGCAGGGGCAATTAATGGAAAAAAATTTCCAAAAATCTATAGAAAACTAACTAATGAAAACACTAAGCTCTGAATTAAATTAAATTGCAAATCTAAAAGATCATATCCGAACTTGCAAATTAGGGCCTCTAGGTGTTGATTTGCAAAATCTTTTTGCCTTATGATCAAATTTGGCATAGGGTAGGAAAATTTATAGCCAATTTTTATTGAATTGACATTTTGGATCCAATGATGAGGTCAGATCTAGCTCTAGATGTTCCCAGTAATAGTGATACACCAGATCTAGGCCGAGGTGATGAAGCAACAAGATAGTCTCGAATGACTATGTGAAGAGAGATTTCTACGCGAGCTTTGGTACCATGTAAGAATTTTCCTTAGGGAAAGATTCACCCAAGATCATAGAACTTGAACAAAGGCACAACTGTAGACCAAAAAGGGATATGATGAATATATCAAAGTATGTCCTCATATATTGCTCTATATTGTATGTACAAACACACTAGGAGTGCCTATATATAAAGGCCTTTTAGGAAGCACCTAGAATGTCTCTAGAAAGAGCTAGGAGATAAGATAAGCATGACAACTAAGCACATGTCTTATCCATAATTCTAGATGAGTGGATAAGAATGACAAGGTGTATCTCAAGTACAGATGTTGTAGACACCATGAGCTTAATTAGTGTGCTAACTCCTATGTTGTAGACACCATGTGCATAAAAGAGGTGTGAACTCCCACGTTGTTAATATGACATCTCACAAGAGTATGCATACTCCTAGGTGACTAATAAATAAATAATAAAAATATGCATTAACCTATGTAAAATTAAGTATGTGTAAATAGTAAATACTTATTTACACCAACAATAACAATACAGTGGATGTTGTGGATAAAGGAGCCAATGATGTTCAGACAAAGGAAGGTATGAAAAGTGTTTAGGATATTTATTATACTCAAAAATTGAAGTATAATTTATTGAGTGTTGGGCATCTATGTGAGAAGAATTATAGAGTGATATTTGAGAACATGAAATGTACTATCTATGATAAGAATCAGAGAAATAAAGTGATTATAGTTGTTCCTATGACAAAGAATAGGATGTTTCCTTTGAAGTTTGGTTAAACTGACAATCAGCTTGTCAATATGGCCTATGAGGACAAAAGTTGGTTGTGGCATCTTAGGTATGGCCATTTGAATTTCAATAGTTTGAAGAATCTAAAATCAAATGCATTGATTCTTGGATAACCTAGGGTTAAAGAACATAAACAAATTTGTGAAGGGTGTGCAAAAGGGAAGCATGCAAGAGAATCATTTCCAAAAGGCAATGCATGGAAGACCCAACACCCACTTTAGCTTATTTGTTCATATATTTGTGGTCCAATGCAAACATAAAGCTTGGGTAAGTCATTATATTTCATTACTTTTATTGATGATTACTGATGCATGTGTTGGGCATTTTTTTTGAAGACTAAACATGAAGCCTTTGATACATTCAAGAGTTTTAAAGCTCGTGTAGAGAATGAAAAAGTTAACACAATCATATGTTTGAGAACAAATCATGGAGGAGAGTTTTGCTCAAAATATTTTCATAATTTTTGTGAGATGAATGGGATCAAAAGATAACTCACAACTACATACACACCCCAGTAGAATGGAGTGGCCAAAAGGAACAACCATATTGTGGTAGAAATGACAAGGATCATGTTACAAACTAAGGGTTTGAACAATTCTTATTGGGCTGATTCAGTTGCTATAGCCATATATATTCTCAATAGGAGTCCTGCAAGTGCCCTAGACACGATGACTCCATATGAAGCATGGTATGAGAAAAGGTCTAATGTAAATCTTTTTAAATTTTTTGGATGTTTACCTTATGTTCATATCCCCAATCAAAAAAGGAAGAAGCTAGATGCTAAAAGTGAATCATACCATTTTGTGGGTTATAGTGAGGAAAGAAAGGCTTACATATTATCCAATCCTATTACTAATAAGATTGTTGTTTCAAGAGATGTGCTTTTTGATGAAGGGGGAGTTTATGGTCATTAAAAAAACCATGTTGAAAAGCCAAAATCAGTTTTGGATGATGATGTTATTGCTGATAATGATAATGAGAAACCAACTAATGATTCTATTTCAAGATTGCCAAGCCCACCAAGAAACCCCTCACCAATCTCAAGAACAATTCCATTCTCAAGTCCTCCAAGAAAGGTAAGAAGATTGAGTGATATCTATGAGAGGTGTCAAAATCAAGCACATGAAGAAGATCCAATAGGTGAGATAGTAAATTTTGCATTACTTGCTAAAGCTGATTTTGAGCCATCATGTTTTGAAGATGCATGTGCTAATGAGGTGTGGATGCAAGAAATGAATGAAGAGATGTATTGCATTCATAGGAATGAGATGTGGGAGCTTGTAGATCTTCCACATAGGAGGAAGAATATTAACACAAAATGGGTCTACAAGGCTAAGTATAATAGTGATGGGAGTGTTGAAAGACACAAGGCAAGATTGGTTGCTAAAGGTTTCACTCAAAGGTATGGAATTGATTATGAAGAAAATTTTGCACTAGTAGCAAGACAAGAAACTATTAGGATGTTAATCTCTCTTCTAGCTCAAAAGTGATGCAATATTTATCACATAGATGTGAAAAGTGCCTTCTTGAATGGGTACTTGGAAGAAGAGGTATATGTGGGACAACCACAAGATTTTGAGATTCAAAGCAAAGAAGATCATGTCTACAAGTTGAAGAAGGCTTTGTATGGCCTCAAGAAAGTACCACCTACATGGTATGCAAGAATTGATGGATATTTTCAGCAGAATGGCTTTCAAAGAAGTAAGAGTGAACCTACCTTTTACTACAAACAAGAAGGTGATGATATTCTTATTGTGAGTTTGTATGTTGATGATTTTCTATATATGGGTAGTAGTTCAAAGATGAAAGATGAATTCAAACTTTCTATGATGAATGATTTTGAGATGAAAGATTTAGGTCTCATGAAGTATTTTATTAGCATGAAGGTTTATCAAGGTTAAGATAAAAAATTTATTTGTCAAAATAAATATGCAAAGGATATGTTGAAGAAATTTGATATGGCTAGTTGTAAATCTCTTTCCACTCCAATTTCTCATGGAATTGCATTGTGTAAAGATGATGGTGTTGAAATTGTTGATGAGACATTATATAGGAGCATTGTGGGAAGTTTTATGTTTTTAACTCACACAAGGTCTCATATTGCTTATTCAGTTTCATTGGTTTCAAGGTAAATGAAAAATCCATCATAGGAACATATGAAGGAAACCAAGAGAATTTTGAGGTATGTGAAAAGCACAATAGATTTTGGCATTCATTATTCTTCTAATAAATTTGAGCTTGTTGGCTTTAGTGATTCAGATTGGGGAGGTAGTTTGGATGACCAGAAATCTACATCTAGTAATTGTTTTTCTTTGGGTTAAGGTTTAATCACATGGAGTTCAAATAAGCAAAGCATGGTTGATCTCTCTTCTATAGAAGCAGAGTATGTTGTAGTTATTTCAGGAGGAACACAAGCCTTATGGCTCAGAAAACTTCTTGAATAAATTGGAGAGATACAAGTTCAACCTACTATGATTTTTTGTGACAACATAAGTGCTATTAAATTGGTCAAAAATCTCATTCATCATAGTAGGACAAAACATTTTGATCTGAATCATTTTTTTATTAGAGACTTTGTGCAATACAAGGTAGTTGAATTCAAGTATATAAACACAAAAGAGAAAATAGTGGACATCTTCACAAAGGTAGTTGCAAAAGATCAATTTTTAGCACTCAGAGATCAAATTGTTAGTCTACTCAGCATCAAGGGGTAGTATGAAGATTAATGCTTCACAAGATATTTAAACCATTAGTTCCACCATCCTAGTTTTCATGCACCATCCAAACCAAGGATTCACATAATTAGCAACAATTTAAATTAGTTTTCTATAGATTGTTTCATATTTTACTTTGTGTTAGAATTTCAATAACACTTGTTGTTGCAAGAAATAAATATGTTAGTCTGTCTCTATTGCAAGTTTCACAAAGTTTTGCATATAATAAAGGACCAGTCACTAATGGTTCAATTATTGTGACAAGTAGTGATTTCCATCATAGGTTTCCATAGAAGAGTTTTATATAAGATAGTTGTAAGATGTAATTATTTTTTATGAATGATGTAGTGATAAAAAATTAGTTTTTCTCTGTGGTAAAACAATGCCTCCCCTATTTTAAGTATTATTATTATTTTTATTGTGTTGTTGTTCTTTAAATCCTACATCTTTTTCATATTTGAATTGATTCCCATGTCACCACCATATACTGCAATATGCTTTTGTTGAAGATATGGTTACATTGCTTCTAAGAATTATGTTGATCATTTTAAGTCTTATCTTTCCCCAAACTCGATTCTCTACATAGCCATTAAAGGTGATTACCTATGTTGAAGTATTCTATCAAATGGGTCACGTGTATTATCCTCCTACTGTGTCAACATTCAAAGTAATGTTCACACATTTGGGGAACTCAAGGCAGATATAGGACAGATCTACAAATTCACAAATTCCTTGAAGGCCCTATCTCCTTCGATCATGTTCTTTGATAAAGTTGAGGATATGTGAATTCTCACAAAATTGAGATATCAATTTTCTCCACCACCATGTAATTGGCCATCCTTAAACATTACACACAAAGGGGAGAATTAAGCTTGAGAAAAAAAAAAGTCAACTATGACTATTTAACACTTTTGGTCTAGGAATTAAGCTTAGTGTGTGATTTTTAAGCTATTTCCATGTAATCCATCATAGTTGGGTAGAGGCTAGCCATCATTAAGGTGATTGGTAATTTTTGGAACTAAATTTCTCTTTCTTAAAGTGTTAATCCTATATAAATAGCTTCTTGCATTGCAAATATACAAGCTTTCATTATCACTCATAATGAGCCACTCACATAGAAAATCCTTCACTAAGAAGTCAAAGAAGGTAATAACCATCTCCAAAACACACATTTTGACGTTTGATCTTAACCTTTTTGATGAGAGGTAATGTTATCGAATAGTGTTTTAGCAATTTATCTTAACTCTTTTCAAATGAGAGGTTAAGATTTTGCATTGAAAAATGTATTTTAAACTCTAAAATTTAATTTCTTTAGATGTTAATGGTTAATGACATGGATGAAGAAGATGTGTTTTGGTGCCTTCAAAAATTCCAAGTGGTGGGTAGAGCTGGGAATGAACTAAGAAATTTGAAAAACAAAATTATCAACAAGCAACCATTATGTTTTAGCTCATCTTATGTTCAAAAATGCATAAATTGGAACACTTAATCTCCATAGATGGTAAAACACATAAGCCACACCTCGAGTAGTATTATATTCCTCTGAATAACTATAATTTATCGATTAATAATATTCTAATGCTTAAAAATAGGCTTAAATATTATCTTAATAGAGGATTTTGTTAAATCTCTTCTGATAGTAACCAGTTGTAGGGTAATTGTTATCTCATTCATATCCATTCATCTTAACAATATTCAAAAGTTGCCACAAGAAGGTACAAAGTAAAAGAGCACTATGTTTTAGAACTACATTTCTTACATCTCAAGCTTGCAAAATGTTATAAGCTCAAGCATTTTATATTGACATCAACATTCAATAGAGTACAATACTTATTTCCCTGCTAAGTCCTTGATACACCATAAATACTATAGACTCATATCATATTTAGAGGTTTAAGAAAACCAACAAAAACAATGCTACTATTCCATTGTTTAAATAGTCAGAGATTTGGTTATTTTTGCATTAGGGATATACAGTCCATCAAAGTTGTTATATAGACATATGCTTAAACTATGATAGTAAGGAAAAATCATTAAATGTTGGAAAGAAATGATATAACTCTATAGAGTTCATCATCCATGTGAACTGGAAGAAATACTATATCCAATATTTACACTTGCACTAACCTTGGACTGAATTTGGACAAAAATAAACACCACATCTATACTTGAAAGAACCCAACATATGTTGAAATAGGGAATAAAGCTAGTCTAGCTAGATTTTAAAAAAAACACATTAAAAAAATATTTATCTATTTGTAGACAAAAATATACCTAAAAAAACTACTCGACAATGAAATATCATTTCCTTCAACACACGTATTGCTATCTCAAAAACCATCATACGTTTGAAGGAAAAAAATAAGGGTTAGGTTTAGGGTGTGGGAAATCAACTCAAAAAGAAAAATAACTAGCTAAAGAAGTTATAAAAATTATTTAGAAACCTTAAATAGATGTTGAGAATAGAACAAAAACATTTAGAGTGAGGGTTTAACATAATCATCCATTTTACATCGAGATTACAAATGAAGTGATAGGATTTCATCATAAAGCCATTTGGTCCATGTAGCTACATTAACATTTTGATTTAATGGGTACCATAGGCCATAGATCACAATATGTTTAAAATTGTTCAAATCTTCAATAAAGTTTAGGTCTCAAGAAAATGCGATTTTTAAAAACTAAACTCAAACATAACCCTCTTAAATTTGGAACAAAAATCCTAATGAAAATAGCCACAACTAAATTTGTGCGCTTCCTCATTTTGAAACACAAATACCAAACTCTATGCCAAAACTAAACCACAAATGACCAAATAGAGATATATTCATCTTTTTGTCAAATTTAAATTAAGAAAGAGGAAGCAATACTAATTTCAAACAATGGTAATTAGCATGAAAACTTGAATATGCTCTTCCCTTCCGTCTTCCAAAAATGAGCACTATCCTCCAATACCCAATCATCCTCCCCCCATCAATTTCTCCTCCCCTGCCTTTATCATATTTCCCACCTCCATTATGCCTCTGTCATGGAAGAAAACTACCCCCAAACTTGCTGCAAATTGGGCATTTCACTACCCTCGAATATAGAAGCTATAAAGATGACCTCCTTTCCCAATAATATCCAAAAACAAGCTCATTTAAAAAAAAACGCATCTTTTCAAGGAAATAAGATAAAATTTCCATAAAATAAATTATCTTTCATAATTTATTTTTTAAAATATTCTAAAAAAAAAAACTATAAGACCCAATAGTTTTCTTTTCATAAAACTAGAACCCTATTCATATCATCAAACTTCATCTCAATATCTTATTACCATTTATGTATTAGGAAATTAAATAAAAATCAAGTGCATCAACATTAATTCATTCTAGACTAAGTGGTGTGTGATATGCTATAGGGATTATTTATTGATCCCCTTCCGAGATGCTAACTCTCTCTACCTCAACCACACCCTCACCTTCGACACCTATAGACACTCAAACGCTCACAAACATAAAGGAGTCAGTATTCGTCAATTGATAATAAAACATCATATGTGAACATCATACCTATAATACATACACATACATCAAAATATGAACTTAAATCACATTTACATAATATCATCAACATGATCATAAAACAACTTAACCATTCATTTAACATAACTTAAAAATCCTTAAATAAAATTAATTTCTCGAATAGTTAATATATCACATGACATGATTAATCTAATCCATAAATTAATCTAGCAAGTTTTAAATAGTTGACCAAGTCAAAATAACAAGGTTTCCACCTAATCGCCATGTAGGCACAAACAAAGAAGTCATATGACAAGTCATGACATACCTCCCCTCTAGGAAAATGCATTGTCCCGATGTCAACCAAAATAACAACATAAGAATGCTCAAACTAAAATCTAGACAAACAGTGAACATGGTACTCAAAATAGATGAGGAAAAGATTGTTGTAAGTCATTTGCATCCTCCCAAGTAGTACTATCCTTGCCAAATTGGTTCCATTGGACCTTGTACTATAGAACATCTCAATCTTGTATGTGGATGGTACGCTGCTCAACAAGTCTAGTGGGATGAATTGCCACCATTCTTGGATCCTGTACCTACAACACATGCTAGTAGAGCACATGAGACATGTCAGGGTGATACACTTTAAGAAGAGATATATGGAAAATGTTGTGAATATGGGAAAGTGCGGGTGGTAGAGCAAGTCGATAAGCAGCTAGATTGATAACCTCCAACACCTCAAAGGACCAAAAAATCTTTGTGCAACCTTTGACCTCTTGCTGAATGAGATGGAACTCTTTTGCAATCTTTACCATATGTTTACCTCATGTTTTTTAAGCTTCCTAGACTCATAGAATACTACCTTACCATCTTGCATAAGTACACCTCCCAGTCCTTCCCTCGAAGCATCTATTGTAACCAATAAATGTCCATTTGGATCTAGAATCACTAAAATAGGAGTGGATGTAGGATTTTTCTTCAATAACTAAAATTCTCTCTCACATGCTTTAGTCCACTCATACCATTTTCACTTCCATTGCAAGGAAGTGATATGTGCTACAATTTTTAAGAACCCTTCCACAAACTTCCTGTAATAACTTGCCAACCCCATAAAACTTTGTACCTCACTAACATTCTAAGGAACCAACCACTCAAGAATGGATTTAATCTCTATTGGATCCACTGCAATACCATCTACTGACAAGATGTGTCCCAAATAATGGATCTCCTTTTGATAAAATGAGCACTTTGAGAGTTTTCCAAAAAGTTTCTTCTCTCTAAGGCATTCTAGAACTATATGTAAGTTCGTGTTCCTCCACAGTCTTAGAATATATCATTATGTCATCAATGAAAATTTCCACAAAATTATCAAGACAATCCTGGAACACACTATTTATCAGGTTCATGAAAGCCATAGGGGAATTCATTAGTCCAAAAGGTAAGACTACAAATTCACAATGCCCTTACCTTGCTCTAAATGCTATTTTGGATATGGTAGCCTCCTTGTTTTGAAGTTGATGATATCTAAATCTTACATCTATCTTTGAGAAGATGGTAGCCCCTTTCATTTGATCAAACAATTCATCAATACGGGGTAAAGGATATTGATTCTTTATGGTAACTTTATTTAGAATACAATAATCAATGCATAGCCTTAAGGTACCATCCTTCTTTTTCATAAAGATTATAGGCACTCCTCAAGGTGATACACTAGGTCTAATAAAACCCTT
Organism: Cupressus sempervirens; assembly: GCA_028749045.1. Lineage (NCBI taxonomy): Eukaryota > Viridiplantae > Streptophyta > Pinopsida > Cupressales > Cupressaceae > Cupressus > Cupressus sempervirens. Next base: position 815,931,519 of record CM053786.1, read on the forward strand.
GTCTAAGAGTTCCTATAATTGAGTATTTAACTCATATATCTTAGTGGAAGTCATGTGGTAAGGAACCTTTGATTGAGGTTCAACCCCTTGTACCAAATCAATAGAAAAATTGAGCTCCTTTTTTGGAGGTAGTTTTGGAAAATTATTAGGAAAAACATCACTAAATTCCTTTAACATTGCATAATCCTCTAAATGAGGTGGGTTTTCTTCTTCCAAATCCTTAACAAGTGCCACATAAAACTAACACCGCCTTCTCCTTGCTTTCTTCAATTGCATAGCAGAGATGTGTCTTAGCTTAAGTGGTCTTTAGACACCATTCAATGTCACTAGGTGCCTTGTGTCATTGCAACATTCAATTATTTTATCCTTACAATTAACTAAGGCCTTATGTTCACTTAACCAGTTAATGCTTAAGATGAAATCGTAAGAACTTAAAGGAGCTACAAAAAGGTTGACCTCTATTCGAAAGTTGGGAAATTCCAACTCACTACAGAAAAGACATTTATCTATCTACCACTCAGCCCTATTACCATACTCTACAGTCTATGGTTTAGCCATAAAACCAGCTCTAATAGGTAATCTAGCTACTAATTTAGGATCTACAAAGAATTTCGTAGCGCCAGTATCAACTAGAATAGAAACAATAATACCAAAAAGTGTACCAGTAAACTAAATAGGTGTAGCAAGTTAAAATATGCTTGTCAATGATCAACTACAACACGAATGTGATGTTGTGATGAAATTTCCTTCGTATTAGAGCACTGTGGGCATTTAGTAGCAAAATGATTACCACCACAGATAAAGATCCACCTCTACGATCCCTCCTATCATCATTTTTGTTCTGATCATTCCTGTTATACCCGTTCCTTCCACTTTTCTCATTTCCATTCTTGTTGTTTTTGTTATTCTAGTTCTTGTTACCATTCCAGTTCCCTTTGTTCCTATTCCTATCAAAAACCTCCTATCATTTTTCCATATTTATGATCTATTATTTCTTCTCATTTCCCTTATACCTTTCATCCTGGTACCCCTTGTTATATTGATATTCACTGTTATCCTTGAACTTCCTCTTAAAATTATAGCTACTAGATTTAGATGAGGTCACATCCTTCAGTCTTTGCTTTTGTTGAAGAGCCTTACACAGTGCAAAGTCCACTATTTCAGGTTCCTGCTTCTCGACCTTGCTATAAATCTCAGGTTTTAAACCCATCACAAATTTTTGTGTCATGAATAATTCATCATGTTGATATTGTAGAACATACTTCACCAAATGACAAAAGCACTCATGATACTGTGTAATGTTCATGTTTCCCTAAACTAGTTTATAAAATTATTTTGATTTCTTATCATAGTAGAGCTATGGTGGCCACCACTTGTGAAATGTTGAATAAATTCTTCCCAAGTTACCTCTCCATCTTGAAATAAGAGAGGTACTGGTTAAGAATTACTACAAGAGCAAGATTAAGACTCAATTGTCTGAACTTTACTATGAGTACCTATTGAGCCCATGGGATTTATAGTGTTGGTGTTGACTATATTGCAAACATTATACACAATGCATAGTTTTCATGAGGCTGACAAGAATCCAACTGGAAATGTCCACAAGCATTTTAGGCCCTTCAGCTAAAGCACAAAGTGATAACATGGAATCTAATTGTCCGTAAAAGAACAACAAAAGATATTTAAGCAATTCTTTTCTTTAAGGTTCATTCACCACAAAAGAAAGACTTGACATAATACATATGTGTGTTTGCACTCAATGAAAACTATTTGTGTGTGTGCAAAATAATAGCACCCAGTGTCTCTCCAAAATGGCTGACAAGCTATTATAATATTAAATCTAGCATTGTGAATGCTTAGCAAGTCTTGCATTTTTTGTCTACTAGTTAGTTTGGTATGTAACAAAGGAAAAGAGGAATATAATTGTTCACTTTCTCTCATACATATTTTGCATCATAAAGTGTATATTTAGCAAATATTTGTATTAATTAAGAACATCAGTTTTCTATAGTTCAATTTTTTTTCAATCAATGTGTAAGATCACACTCTGTGATAGTCAATATTTTTACTCTTCAAGATTAAGATTCATACTATAGATTTAAATATTTAAAAATTAGAAAAACTCTATGCTATGATTTAATGGGTAATGGCCAAAGTCTCTTATGAATGACTTACATATCATTGTGGTATATGCTATTGTCTAAAAATATTTTAGTAGTTTATATATTCAACAATTAATCTAAAATATAGATATATAAAATTTATCAAATTTTTATTAATAAATATTAATAAATGATTGAAGGATTGATAATTTAATAAAAGTAACTATGTTGATTTAATTAGGAATTATCAAAGTAACACCATTCATTGCAATCTCACAATAACGTGCAATAATGAATCAATTATAAGTTAAGTACCTACAATCTACATATAAACTTCCAAAAGATTGGAAGTTCAACCTATAAAATGCAATGATATAAATAATTCATAATTGTAATGCCCCGCCAAAGGATCCAAACAATTAACTTAAAGTTTCACTAAGTTTGGTAGCATTTTTTTTAATTTTTAAACATGAAAGTAAATCCATCTACATCATACACATGATAGCGGAAGCAATAGCAACAATTCAAGTGAAAGTAAACATGACATACATAATAGGTTACATTCTCCATGGATCCCTTAACGTTGAATCACATCTAATTAACTATTAATGATTCCATCTAATACTACATCCACGCAAAATAATAATGATAAGTCCAATGTTCTTTAACCAATATACTTTGTTCCAAATGTCCTTTAATAAACTACATTTCAGAAAGCTCAATCATCCATTGTACATGCCACAAGGTATGAAAGGCTTAAAAGAATATACATGTGAAATAAAGTATATCATCCTATTCTAATCCATAATGCAATAAAGTAAATGAAACCAAATGCCATACATGATACATCATCATAGAAGATAAAAACATCCATCATAAGAGATAACCACATATCATCAAACATAATTGACTAAGTGCACGGTTCCTCCCAAGCATAAATAACATCATTAGACAATCATGGGCCCTAGCCATTCCTCCGTGCATAACATTTCAAATCACTGAAGAGATCATTGGTATTATCATAGTAGGAATGTCACTCCTAAAACATACTACATCATATGTAGAAAGAATTCTAATCATGCAAAGTAAAGCATAAGACAAGGAAATAACATCATCTACCATATGCCAATCATCAATATAAGGATATGTGTGCACCATCATAATCAAAGAATGCATCAACCACAGTGTCTCAGACGGATCTCAAATGATAAGAGTGAAAAAGCACTACCACTCGACTACGTGGAACCTAAATGGCCCACTCCCACTACGCTAAGGAGATAATCTCAAGTCCCAAATAAGCTATCAAACCACATAGCACAAATACTAAGTCCAAGAATCCTAAAAGTATACTAACTCAAAGGTTCCAAACACAAAATGACATCTAATCCCAGAGGCACAACAAAGACATGTAGGAAACCTACTATGCAAGCAGGAAATTGTCATTACATGAATCATGCTAGAGTTACCCTAGGGTAGTCTCTCAATAGACCCTCGCCCCCTAGTGATCCCTATGCGGCCACTAGTATCCTCTCATACTAGCAAGGCATACTACGAAATGCAAGGTCGCAACCAAGAATTCTCTCTACTCCCATCCTAGCCTGTACTAGCACTTGAGGCATGGGCAAGAACAAACAATTATCTTATTAGGTTCATTTAAGACAGTATTAGGTGTAATGTTTTCACTTTTTAAAACAACTTACAATGAGTTACCCTGGCAGCCTCTTAGGGCTGTGGCCCCCATTGCAAGCCACTTCCCGACACTACAAGCAGATAACCTACCCTAAGCTCATGGAATCATAAATCACAAAATCACCACAGTCCTATACAAGCAACTGGAAAAATACCAAAAGATAATCCATAGTAAGAGCATCAAATCTCCATGAGCAACTGCAAAGCATCCATAGATAATCATGACCACAACATTTCTCTATTGGTAACTAAAGGTATCCATGACAATCATAATGAACATTGGTTCTCAAAAAGCAACCAAAAAGTATCTCAAAATAATAATGATTGAAGACTCCAAAATGGTCGAGTCAAAACATGTCACAACATGACATCATCAAGATCAGATAAATAATTCAATTCCATCAAAGTGACTGGAAAGTAATCCAAATACCACTGATCGATAACTCATAAAAAGGTTACATAAATCATAGCTTACACAAGAAGGCTGGAAACAATATCAATCAGTAAACCACACACACACCATAGAGCATGCCATCACATAACCATGGTTGGGTTTAAGAAGATCAAAATCAAAAACATCATCATGACATCACAATCATAACCCCCAAGCCCCTGGTAGACATTCTATAACTGGTCAACAACTAGTCAACCCAAAAACTCAAAAATAGATAGCATAGAGAAAACACAATATGAAAGCACAAGTTTGGGTTTGTTAAAAGTCACATAGTTGAATTAAGTGTGGAGGTCTCAATTTTCATTTTCAAATTTAGATATTGAGTGGAGAAATTGTACATTGTTACGTAACCCATGTATATGTTTTGATGGATTAAAGTTTTTCCCCATAACTCTTAGAATTCAATTCTCTAAATATTCTAGGAATATACTTTATACATTATTTTTTGGTAATGAATTATTGTTTTCAAATAACTCAATTTACGATTTTAGAAAAAACCAAAATATTTGGTAACTTGAATATCTCTATCACCGTATTTAAACTCATTCTAATTAAATAAATTTATTAATTCTAAATATAAAACTATATCTCTTATTTAAAATTTTATTACTTAATAAAATTTCATTAATATAATATATATATATATATGTGTGTGTGTGTGTGTGTATATATATATATGTATATGTATATATATATGTACGTATATATATATATATATATGTACGTATATATATATATACATATATATATATATGTATATATATATGTATATATATACATATATATATATATATATATATACATATATATATATATATATATACATATATATATATACGTACATATAAATATACCCCCTCCATCTCAACAACGTTCTTTAATGCCACCACCTACAAATAGTGGACCTCAAAAGGAAACACAGCTACCTGCACAGCCTCAGCCAAATCCAAATAGAAAACCACAGTAGCCCATGTATAGTACTGATACCTAGCAGTACCCTGCTTATGCCCTAGATGTCACAGATATACATTTGAGATCTGGAACGACCTTACTAGCACCAAGGCCACCTCTTATAACTAAAGTATTAGACTCTCTTATAGCATCAGAACCTTTGGTTGATGAACCTGTTGACCCAACTAATGTTACCATACCAATACCAGATCAACCAGCAGTAGAGCCTCCTTTTCTAGACCAACTAATACGAACAAAGCAAGGAACAACCCTTTGACATTTTTAACCAACTGAAGAATATGCATGTCTGAATACCTTTGTTTCAAGCTATTAAGGACATTCCTGCTTATAGAAAAGCTATAAGGGAAGCTTGTCTAAAGAAACCTAGAAGGAAGAAGAAGGATCCTACTACAGTTCATGTTGTTGGACATTTAGCTGATATTATGTTAGGAAGACTGATTACACCAAAATATTCTGACCCAGGGAGTCCACTAGTAAGTGTCAGCATCAATGGTCAATTTGTTAAAAATGCCTTAATAGATTTGGGAGATGCTATAAATGTGATGACTAAAGAAACCATGAAGAAGTTACAAATAGAAGGATTAAGGCCCACACCAACTATTCTGCAGCTTGTAGATAGTTCCACTGTCACTCCTGATGGAATGATAGAAAATATTGTTGTGACCTTAGATTCCCTAGAATATCCTATGGATTTCATGATTTTGTCCCCTAAAGTAAACCTATCTGGCTATCTTGTCATTCTAGGTAGACCATGGTTGGTCATAGCTGATGCAAATATAAATTGCAGATCAGGGAATATGACCATATCAAATGGCCAAGCAACCAAGCAATTTGATCTATATCCTCCTGCACAACCATTACCAGATTTGAGTACATCTTTTTGGCCAGATTTAGGAGATGAAGAAGAAGAGATAAATTCCATAGTACAACTTATGATGTTACATAGGCAGTCTTTTCTAAAGTTGCAAGAAGAAGATTCAGTAATCCAGAGCATCCTTACCAACACCTGTGTGGTAGGAAAAGATGTGTCTGAAAGCTCAGTATTAGAATTGGTTACATATGAGGAGTGTGATACAAGTTGTACTTTACTTAAGGAACCTAAAAATCTTTGTTCATTACTTCCTTGTGAAGTAGAAGGAAGCCCAATCTCTGAAATTGCTATGGTAGAATCCACTATTCCAATTGAACTGAGTAAAGGCCATAAACTACATGTTAACCCCAAATTGACATCCGTACAGATGGAACAATTAAAAAAATTACTTTAGAAGCATGAGAAGACTTTTTCTTGGGATTACGATGATATGAAAGGATTAAGCCTTACACCGTGTACCCATAGGATATACATTAATGAAGGTTTTCTACCAATTCGTCAACCTCAAAGGAGGATAAATCCAAGCCTCAGAGAAATAGTCAAAACAGAATTGCAAAAACTGCTTGATGCTAGCTTTATCTATCCTATATCTGATAGTAAATGGGTATCACCACTAGTTATAGTACCCAAGAAAGGATGAAAATGGAGAATTTGTGTAGATTATAGGGAGTTGAATAAGGCTACTAAAAAGGATCATTTTCCTTTACCCTTCATAGATCAAGTTTTGGATACACTAGCTGGAAAGAAGTACTTCTCCTTTTTAGATGGATACAGTGGCTATAATCAAATCAATATTGCTCCTGAAGACCAAGATAAAACTACATTTACCTGTCCATGGGGTACTTTTGCATACTCTGTTTTACCATTTGGTCTTTGTAACGCTCTTGCAACATTTCAATAGGCTGTAATTAGTATTTTTGCTGATATATCACATGATTGTATGGAAATCTATATGGATGACTTTACAACATTTGGAGTTACTTTTGAAGAATCAATGATAAATCTTGAAAAAGTTTTGGTAAGATGTCAAGAACATAATTTGGCACTAAATAGTGAAAAGTGTTTCATGCTCATGCAAGAGGGTGTGGTACTCAGTCATTTCATATCTACTGCAGGTATACAAGTAGACCCAGCTAAAGTTGAGGTAATTCAAACATTACCCATACCCACTAAATTAAAAGATATCAGATCTTTTCTGGGACATGCTGGATATTACAGGCATTTTATAAAAGATTTCAGTAAACTAGCTAGTCCCTTGTATAAATTGCTTACAAAAGAAGCTGAATTCAAATGGACACTTGAGTGTGATAAAGCTTTCTTGTAGCTTAAGAAACTTTTTACCATAGCCCTAATTTTACAAGGCCCTGATTGGAACCTACCTTTTCACATATATACAGATGCTTCTGATTATGCAATAGGAGTAGTTTTAGCACAGAAACACTCAAATCTTGAGAATGCCATTTATTATATCAGTAAAAGTCTTCATGGTCTAGAATTGAATTACACAGTGACTAAAAAAGAATTGTTAGCAGTAGTCTATGCTCTAAATAAATTTTGGCATTACATCACAGGTTATCCTATCTATGTTCATACTGATCATGCAGCAATCAAGTATTCATGAATAAACTTGCTATAACTGGTAGGTTAGCAAGATGGTTACTATTGTTACAAGAACTTGACATAACCATAGTAGATAAGCTTGGAAAAAAAAATGTCGTAGCTGATTATTTGTCAAGAATCAATCATCATGACACTGATACTACTCTGGTAGATGATGCATTTCCAGATGAACATTTGTTTCATATTGTTGTTAAAGTTCTATGGTATGAAGATATTGCTAACTATATTGCAGCTAATAAGATACCAACGCATTTTTCTTATAAAGAGAGAAAGCTGCTCATACAGAAAAGCTTCCATTTCTCATGGATAGACAATTTTCTATTCTATACTAGACCTAATCAAGTTATGCGTAGATGTGTAAGAGAAGATGAGACATATGATATTTTTCATGCATGTCATAATGAGCCCTATAGAGGGCATTTTGCAACCAAAAGAACAGCTTTCAAAATCTTAGCCACTGGTTACTATTGGCCTACCCTTCATAAAGATGCAATCAATTATACAAGGAAGTGTGACCAATGCCAAAGAATGGGTCACCCAACCAAGACAGATGAAATGCCTCTGAATCCTCAAATGGTGTTAACGAGATTTGACAAATGGGGAATGGACTTCATCGGTCCTATTGATCCTCCATCCAATGGGAAGTCTTATATTCTGGTTTGTACTGACTACCTAACCAAATGGGTTGAGGTTAAGGCTATGAAACATGCCCATGATGAAAAAGTTGCCAAATTCCTATATGAAGAAATTTTTACACGTTATGGAGTTTCGAAAGAATTTGTTACTGATCAAGGCACGCAGTTTACTTCTAACCTGATTTCAGAATTAATGAAGTAGTATAACATCAGGCATCACAAATCTAGTCCTTATCATCCACAAGCCAATGGACAAGCAGAAGTTACCAACTGTGAGCTAGAAAATATTCTAACTAAAACAGTCCATTTGCATCGTCGAGATTGGACCATCCGGTTACAAGAAGTTGTTTAGGCTTAAAGAATAACTTGAAAAATCACTACCAGATTCACACCTTTTGAGCTTTTGTATGGGAAAGTGGCAATGCTTCCAATTGAATTTGAACACAAGACTTTGAGAACAGCCTTGACCTTAGATATTGATCTTCCTGTAGCACAAAGAGAATGTCTCCTGCATCTTAATTCTTTGGATGAAATACGCAAGACCACTTTAGAACGTACTAAACTGGTGCAAAAATAGAGAAAACATTGGCATGATTCTCATATCCTCAACAAACAGTTCAAAGCTAGTGACTAGGCATTATTGTATGATTCTCACTTTAAGGAGATGCCAGGGAAGCTGCAAATGCGATGGTTAGGACCATATCAAATCATCCATGTCTTTGACAATGGAAGGGTTCAACTAACCACAATTGATGATATGCCTTTCAAAATGCTAATCAAAGGTCATGAACTTAAACTTTACAAACAACCTCAAACAGAAGCCGAGTTCATGCAACAGTTCGAACAACCAGATCCAACAACAACTCAAGTATCTCTTCCTGCAGCCGAAGGTGAAAACCTTCCACCTGCTCTTCTTCAACATTAATTTTAATTTGCATGTCCATAATAATAACCTTATGTTCACATAAAGTCCATTTTCTTTTCATGATATTTCTTTCCATTCATATCTTAATCTTCCATCCACCCACCTCACTCCATTTCTTAATCTTCCATCCCTTCACTTTCTACATACTTACGTTTTTGTGTTTTCAATCAAATCTGCACATGTTAATGGATGCTACCATTTACATTATTTCTGCCACCTTTCTTTGGAACACATGATAATCAACTTGGCAGGTATAAACGTTTTCAAACTCTAATTCATTTATAAGTTTGCAAATTTTGTTAATTATATCTAATACTGTATACTCTTTATAATTACAACGTATTCCAGTCCCTAACCCATACTAGTCTGACACATGAGGACACTTGTCATAAAATTAGTAGGGGGCAGGGGAGTGTCGTACTATCCAATGACATGCCTGATTAACTGTGATGATGTTCAAAAATCTTGGCATTACCCTTTATTAATGAGAACTTTTTGCCATAAGTATGCCATGTCAAGTGTTGTACTCCCACTTTTTGAATGAATTTTTCTTTGTTCGTGCCAAATTTTTTGTGCTAAGCCATGATGTGACCTATTTTTTAAAATTTTGGCATTTGAACCATGTTTTCGAACGATTTCCATGCAAATTCATGATTTAATTTTACTTAAAGTTTAATTATGGCACATAACAATTGGTTATGGCAATTAATGTTCCCAAAAAGAAGCGGTGAAGCATCTGAGAAATAATGCAGAGTTGTGAAGTTTGCATTCAGAAAGGGAGAGGGAAACAGAGTAGTAGAAGTCTCAAGAAATGGGAGGAGGTTTACAGAGAAAAGAGCTCGTCGAGCACATTTTGTTGCTCTCTGATGTAGAAGCAGTAAGAAGATTCAATGCATGCAGGTGGTTAGGTTATTGTTTTAATTTAATAACATATGATGAAGAAGCAGCTATAGAATTCGCCAGGACATTTGATGAAGGTTAAGCTTCTGTGTGGGGTTTGACAGTAATTGCAACAAAAGAGAAAATTGCAGAAGTAACAGGGTTACCTCCTGTTGGAGAGCATTATCCAAGCTCGCATGACGCTAGGTCAGCAAGGGCCCAGTTCACTACTCCACATGACCCTCCATTGGATGTTACAAAGTAGGGGTGCAAGAGATTGTCTTTGCCACCTCCATACCCTGACCTAGCAATGCATGTCATCAGGTATTTTACTTGTGAAGGCAGATTTTCTCACTTACATGCACACCATTTTAAGTTTCTTAGTTGTATAAGGCACAACATTGTCGTGAATCTCCCAAATTTTCTGTATAATATGCTCTATATTAGTGCGGAAGAGACTCAAAAAGGGAAACATAATTCTATCACTCACCATGCTTTGATTAAATTTTTAATAGAAAGGTCTCTTAGGGATGTATCCCCTTTGACATGGGATGACTTTGTGAAATATAAACCCTTACAACCCCAAGTTGACCCTAGTGAATAGCAGGGTGAGGAAAACATAGTTCCCAGTAGTGAGCTTGTAGAACAAAATATTGAGGGAGCTGAAACAAAAAATGCACAAGGAATTAAACTGAAATTTGCTTCCACTCAAGCGAATGTGCCTCCACCTGAATAGGACATTCCTAAACCCACTACTAGTCAAGCTAAAAGGAAATGGAAGTCACCAGAAGAAACTGTTACTAAACAAAAACCTAGTCCGGCAATTCAGCAACAAAAGAAAACAAAGAAGGTTCCTGTAGCAACTAATCTTGCAGCAGTGATACCGAAACAGAAAAGTAGGCAAAAGACAATAGTACAAGAAGAGACTCCTTTGTAGAGAAGCCCTAGAATGAGAGGGCAGATTTTTAAAAATCCTATATTGCCTAAAGCACCTGCTCTAGAGTCTCCTGTGTAGATAATTTTTGACCATTCTCCCCTTCACACTGAGATGACAGAAACTTCTGGTAGTCCTCCTGCAGTGTGTGAGCAAGAAATTAATGAAACCTTAATGGATTTACCAGGTGTTTCAAGTCATGAGAATGAAGTAGTTCTTGAAAGTCATGATTTGGATACTGCCTTAGTTCCCTATAAGTCAACATGGATCACTAGTTTGGCGGAACATCTATCGCGGGAACGAAAAAAGAAAAAGGATTATGAAAAGGATAATAGTGCTGTCACCTTGCAAAAACTCCTTTTCCAATTATATGGATAGCATTTATTTGCTGAAGCACTATGGAAAGAGGAGAAGAAAAGAATGAGCAAGATCATAACATCACAAAATGAGGAGATTGAAGAATTGAAAGAATAGCTAGAAAGACAGAAACAACGCATGGAACATGCACTTAAATTAGCCGATCAAGCTCTTGCTTGCAGACCACCTCCTCGAGTATATGCTTTTTGTTTGGAAGAACAATATCTTTTGTTTCAGTTGATGTTAACCCTTAAAAATGTAAATGCAAAATTCAAAACCGCACAAGAGTTTTATGGGCTGTATCAAACCTTACCACCATGGCAGCAAAATCTATTGTGTGAGTTGTATATTCATAATTTTGTCATTCCTGCAGAAACTAAGTGGAATCCTTTGCCCTATATAGGAGATGTGCATCTGAAAGCTTTAATGTCATGGATGTCTAATGAGGTGAATTATGATGGACAACCAATTAATTATAGAGATGAGGAGAAAAAAAAACCTTTACCCTTGAGGGCAGAAAGTAAACAACCAGAAGAAATGCTTCGAGACTGGTTTACATTAACCTATGGGAAGAGTAATCCAGACATTAGAAAGAAGGTATTTGCTGCTAGAGCCAAAGTATATGCCGAATATGAAAACTTTCCCTACTTTGTGTTCCAAAGAGCTATGACCAAAGTAAGAGGTAGATGGGCATGGTTACCTGATTCCCTCAAGAAATCAGAGCCACACAGTCCTATTAATTTGGAAGCAGCATTATATAGAGTTCCAAAATATTTAGAATTGGGAAAGCAACTAAGGCCAGAGCTATGGTGTCCTTTAACCATGCAACCTCCAATGCTTCTATGGCCCCTATATGATATTGATGTTGACAAACTTGATAAGTTGCAGGAAGACCACATGTGAGAAGTATGGAAAGGACTAGAGGATTCTATTACACTTTCAAGAGTAGCAGAAAGGGAAAGACAGAAGTTGGGGAGCTCAGATCTTTGACAAAGAAGTGCAATGCTTGAGGACAAACATTAGTTTAGCAGGGGGCAGATGATGAGTCTAAAAAATGCCTTTATTTTCTTATGTTTAAGATACTTTATGATACAATGTTCATCCTTGTTTTAACACTTATAAGCCTATGTTTGATAAACCTTTGATGATTTATGGGGTAGAAAAAATATGTCATCCTTTTCCTAAATTATATCTAATCTGTAGTATTTCATATAAATATCCAAATGTGCATTCCTATGCTTGAATTTAGTTTGATGGATGTTTATTTGCAAATATGTTTTATATCATAACTAACCTAATGATAAGGATTAAAGGATGAGCGGAAGAATCCAGAAGTTCATTGCCGACGACATTCAAGGAGAAACGAGCATCAAGGAACAACCATGAAAAGGAAGTTATAACCACTCTAGGAAACATGGCAGTGAATAAGGAGGAGTTTTTACGAGCCATTACCTTCTCTACATTTATGTTGTAACAAGTGGATGCCGCGACTTCATTGTTCCCTCCTCAATTCCATTATCCTTCCCTTCCGCTTTCAGTTGTTCTCCTATATTCTCTCCTACGGACTTAACTTAGGATAGTTACTTTTCTATTATGTAATAAAGAGTAGATTCCCTATATATGTTGAGATTGACTCTTGTGTGAAGTTCTTAGTTTTTAGTTTTTAGTTTTTGGTTTTTAAGTTTTATCGAGAGAACACTGATACACAGTTTGTTGTAGTTGTGTTTTACAATTCTAAATTATGTAATGACTAATTAATGAAATGAAATAGTTCTCTTTAGTTTCTATCCTATGTTGGTAGATTAGAGAAGCTAACCAATGGGGCCCACTTGGAAGGTGGATTAGATTAGGATAGAATAGATTCATTTTACTAAGCATTAGCAGTATTTTAAGTAAGACGTAGCTAGTTAATTCCTTCCTGTAGCATCACACTTCATGAACGTTCCTGCAGCATCTGTGAGAATAGTCTAATGGATGAGTCAAGATGGAATCTTTGTTATCTTGTCATTGTGTTTTCAACATTCATAGATTCAGTAGTTTCCTTTCCACACCAGTAGTGTAGTTTCCTTCCTTTGCATTTTTACTTTCCTGCAGCATAAGCATAATGATTCATCAAGATACCTAGTGCATATACTGTGCCGACCATTTCAAGTATACGTCCCTGGGTTGACAATATAAATGCACCTCATGGTAGGGGAAAAGTAGTCCTTAGCTTGAATAGATTATTCCTAAGCCAGGCCTAGTGCATGACTATGGAACACTTATTGTGAGGCAGTTTAGTGGTCCTAATTTAAATGTCATCACTCATTAAAATAATGAAAGGGTTTGACAAAAACATAGATACTATGGTTCTTCCTATGGTTGTATTTTTCTATGACAACCTTAAAACTATGAAAATATTGGTTGACAACTTTGCATTAAATTTTGCAAATTGATAACATTTTAAACATCTTTTGTAATTTTTTGCATGTACAAAAACACCTAGTGACTTATGACTCCAATTTTTCCACAACAAGTCTAGTTAAGACAAAAAAAATTAACGTGTCATTAAAAGGTATTGGCTCTATTGGCCATTATTACAATTTACACTTATTGACCCTAAATGTTTGTAAAGTGCTTAAAGACCCTGAGTTAAAGGGAGGGTTCTCTTGCACCATACTCCCTACATTAATAGAAATCAAGGCCCTTAAGTTCTATATTGCTACAAATTAATATCCTATTTCTTCAAATCTTCTTACAATATCTAATTTTCTTCTAATTCAAGTTGGTGGTACCATTTCACTAAATGTCCTACTAAGTCTTATTCCTTATTTTTTTGGCTACCTTGATGCTCAAAATAAATTCAATAGTAGGTGTATATTATTGAGGTAAGTAATTTATCAACTCTTTCTATTCTTGGTGCACAATATCTTGAGTTTCTTCTATAGATAGTGATCCCTTGTATTTTATGAGATCCATTACATTGAACATGGGTGGGAGAATCAAATAAAAAATTGCTAGCAAAAAATAATAATAAATTAATGGTGTTGGAGTCATTGATTGGAGGTTTTTTAAAATGGTGCATAGTACGTACCACCCCTGTGGCTTTGTCTATATCTATGGAATTTAAATTATAATTTATAAGAAGATCTTCCCCTGAACATATTAATTTTATTGCACATACAAATATGCAATTTCCCTTGCACGCCTCAAGTATGCAATTGAGTTGCTTAATAGTTGATGCAAGTCACGTATTATTCACAAAACCTATAATATTCCCTATTTCTTTTGGCCTTCTATTGATATATATATCTTCTCTTTTACTTTGGTCATTGTCTTTCTATTGTATATAATTTTCTAAGAATGCATACCTACACTATTTTTTTTTTAATATCAAACAATCTGCTTCCAATCATTGTAATCATAACAAGGTGCAACATACTCCATCAATTCAACAACTTTTTTATAAAAGACCTTTATGTCATCCATGGAAAATTGGCCCAAACCATTAATGAAAATGGTGATATGCGATATATCCTCTCTCTCATAGAAAAATTAGTGTTTATTGGAGGAAGTTCCTTGGGGATCCATTTTTCCTATAGATGTTGGTACCTAAAGGGCACCTCAAAGTTTCCTTTTCTCTCATCATCATAAGAACATGAGGCCCCTCAAGAAAGGAAATATTTCATGCATTTCTAGATTTTCTTTTTGATCTTTTTAAATCTAGTTTGTCTCCTTAATGTAGACCTACAAAATGTCTCCCTTTAACCTTCCATTCCTATATTTCCCTTGCTCATGGAAAATACATCTAAGAAATACCTATTTTTTGATACCTAAACTCAATGAAATGAGAGAGATAGTTGGCAATGAGAGATATATTTTGCAAATGGTAGGATACATTAATCTCTATAGGTTTATTGAGTTATAAATAATGACCCATGAGACTGTGTGGGGTGCTTATGAAAGGGGTTTGGGTTCTTTCTTATGTAATTCAATTATCTTATATTAGCTAAAATATTCATGATATATATACTCAAAATTACATAATAGAAAACATGAAAAATATGAAGTCATCATAATCATTATGTATGTTTTTTGTTCCTTAACTTTACTTTATGTTGTTTGTAAATAACTCTCAATAGAAGCTGGGTTGATGATGTCTATAGTCCATTACCTAACTCCACCAAAGGTTGCAGCATCACACAAAATGTAAACATGAAATTAGCACCAACAATAAGTTTGAATATATCACATGTTGGATTATTTTATTGGAAAGAATGCTTTTGAGAGGGGGGAGGGGTGTGAATTAGAAGAGCTAGCCTTTTAACTATTTCAAAACCTTAATAACATATTTTTGAAAATGAACATACATGCATATAAATATTAAGAAATCCTAAGAAACAAATATGCATCACCACATAACACTTAAGATTTGGTAACCTAGAAACCCTCTAGAAATAAGAAGGTAAAACTGGGGTGGGGATGATACCCACAAAATCATTATAGTAATAATGTTTAACCACTTCTGATAGTCTGCCCTGTTAAAGGCTTTACACTATATCAATAGTGACCTGGTTAAAGGATTTACAAACACTTTACATGAAGTGTCACCCTGTCAAAGGATTTAGTCACCTAGTTAAAGGATCTATAAAATAGTAGTTAAGCTAACCTATCATCATAGTATTTCCTTTCTTATACAATAGTTAAAGAGTATTAGGTATTTTAAACCTGATGGCATACAATCCTTCGATTACTGAATATAGGCACTTGATTTGCTCTCTCTAATCTTGATCCTCTATTATCTGATTCTCTTCTTTCTAATATTAGACTTCCTTATACACTTTGATCTTATCACTTAAATCTTCCAAGATTTGTCTTATGTTCACTATGAAAATGGTTTACATCAGAGTTTGTGAAGTTTCAAACTCATATGTTGATTCTGAGTTGCTCGGCACTTACTGTTTCCTGATGCTCAGTACCCACTGTAACTCAACTTTTGTATATGCTCCTATCTTGCTTGGCATCCTTTAAGACTCAACAACTGAATAATGCTTGGTACTTAGATCATGCTTGGCACTTGTACTTACTCGGCACCTGATCTTCACTCGGCACATGAAGACTGCTCGACACTTGAAGATCACTCGGCAATTGTTGAATTTCCTGACTTAGCACATGTTGTGGCTCAACATACACAATGTAATTAGCTTCAATGTGAAAGGTGGTTAAGTGTGTTGGCACTCAAATGTCAAAACCATCCCTTTGACATGAATGTCAAAAACACTTAACTAAGCAATATTTCTCTGATGTTATGAGTACACTTTCTGATCTGCTTGGTATGTATACAAAGGTTTATCAAAAATGTGTAATATATATCCTTAAAAATTATTATAACTCTTATAACTCCCCCTAAGTTGATCATGCCAATGTCTTGTGCCGTTATACTTGATATCTTCAACATATTATCTCCCCCTTTTTGATACTTATGTCAAAGGGTCCTAAATAGTAATGCCATGTTTGGCCAAAAATGTCTTGTTTGCCTCAAGGAGTATTTGAAGAGCTGCATCCCAATTATTTAAAGCAATATCCAATGACTTTTTTTGGGTTTCAAGCTCTGCTGTGAGATCAACTAGTCCTTCATGTGTAGAAATATTAGGATCCTTCTTCAGGACTGTTTCTACATACATTTGCTCCTTGTGCAAAACTTCTAAGTGAGGAGTAATGGAGGCTTGAATTTGCATCAAATTTTCTTTGATAGTGGCCTCTTCTGCTGATAATGTAGCTAATTCCCTCTAAGTGTGTAATGTATGAGCAAATTGATTTTCACTTTGTGTAGGATCTAAGGGTAGTTGCATGCTAGCGAGTTTTAATTTAATCTCAAGGTTCAAAATTTTCTGATTTATTTCATGTGTGAACGTGGAATAATCACACAATTTGCTGTAAAGGGAAAATATGTTCCCTAATACACTTTTTACATTTTCCAATTTCTTGGCTAGGTCAACCTATCCAAAAAATTATGTTGTAAGCTATTTTCTAGTTGACTTTTCCTAAAAACTTCTTTTCTGACCATTCCAATAGTTTTGCATTAGTATCCTGATCTTCATTATTTACTTGATCAACTATATCAGATAATTGCTCAAGTATTGGCTTGTTTGCATCTGGAGGTTGAAGACTAAAAGCATCCATGAATATATATTTTATTTCATTCATTGCCTTCTTGCATTTGTAGTCTTTTCTCATTTCCTCTTGTCTCCTTCTCTTATCCAATGCACTCTGTATTTCATTCATCTTTTCCTCGTTGAGAGTGCTTGAATCATAATAGGGTATTTTTATTTCTTCATCAAGATTAGGAATACCATAATGTATGGCCCTGGATACCCTTGTAGAACTTGAACTTGGTGTATTGACATGTAAAGTTATCTTTTCAGCACTCTGCTCATGATTGGGTTTGGTGGGAGTTGCTATTTTTGGTAATTCAACCAAAGTTTGAATTGCAGACTCCTCTTTATTTTGGGTTTCTTCCTTCTCCTCTTCTTCTTGCTTGTCTTCTTCTTCTTGTGTTTTTGCTGCTAGAGGTGTACTCACTGTTTGAGCTATTGTCCCTGTGATTACCTATGTTGTTGCACTCGGCTTCTGATGAGTTTGAGTGACTAATCTTGGTGGTGACGGAGGTGGTAGAAATGCAAGCCCAATAGTTTGAATGATTTGAGGTGGTTTTTGTGATGGCACCTTGACCTCTTTGAGTTTTTCTACTGACTTTTGAAGATTATCCACACCGACCAATATGGGATTTGTACACAATTGTGCTTGTAGATTTCTTTGGTCAAGGATCTTAGTAAGATCCACTACATTTAATGGATTGATGTTTTGACATGTAGTATCAACAACATCCTTAATCTGTATGATTTTTGCAGGTGTGGTAGGTGAGTGAGGAGAGCTAGGATATGAAAGATGTGTGCTTTGCACATTTTGATGTTCATCAGTTCCTTTGTCTTCATCTTTTCTTTCCTCCTCTCTTTCTTTCTTATTTTCCTCTTCTTCAACCTTTTTCTCTTCTTCTATTTTCTCTTCCCTCCTCTTCCTCCTTTCTTTGGGTTTAGCAGTAGCTTCTTCTTTGTATATCTCTTCAAGAACATCTTCAAATGTTTTGTACACATTTTTCCATACTCTTGTTTTTCTCTGCACAACTTCTTCAATTTTGTTTTGAAGGATGGAGAATGCCCTATATTTGGGTGTAAACCTTTTGTTGTGCCTTTTGATTGCTTGAGTTACCTATTCTTTTGTCAAATCAGGTAGCAAGTTTGCTAGGGTTGATTCCCTCATCTCTTTCTCCATCATTAGGCAGAAATGCCATCTGTCTTCTATAATTTTAGACAATTCCTTTGGCAATTGTCCATCTAGTTCAAGAGGTGTATACTTGAACTCTGCCATAAATGCATAAACTAATTCTTCTATGCTATTTTGTTCCTCTTTACTGAACTTATTGAAATCAATCTTTTTTATTTCATTTATGTCTCCATTTCTAATCTTCTTACATAATATATCAATTGAAGATTTAAGAGGACTTACCTCTTTAGTCTGATCTTCTTCATCAGTATCAAGTTGCGCCACATATCTTTTCCTTTTCTTTGGCTCTTCCTGTGCCTTTGTGTTTTTCTTCTTTGTGGCTTCCTCTTTAGCTTTCTAGGTAGAGGCCCTTGTTGTAACTCTGGTTGTTGGCTTCTTTGGTGTTTGCATGGTAGCTTTCTTTGGTGGGGGCTAAGAAGTAGGAGAGGTCTTTGGTTTCCTTTTAATGACTCTACCTCTGATGGGTGCTTCCTTGATTTTTGTTTCCTTAGCACTCTCATCTTTTTCTTCTCCTTTTCTTTGAGTCAGTTCAAGTGGCTCTTGTTTTGGCTCACCTTCTTCTTCTCCTTCACTAATCTCTTCTTCTTCACCTACTGCACTTGATTCTTCAACACCAAATTTCTTCTTTATCTATTTTACCAACTTGTCCTTTTTCTTTACTACTGAGGCTATCTTGAGTTCTGTAACAACTCTTGATTTTACAGTGTCATATGTCCCAAATGCCTTGGCAGATTTGTCCATTTCCTCTACAAGTAAAGTTGTGATGGCTAAAAAAGCTTGGTCAACATCAAGCTCATATCCTAATGGTCTAAGCCATCTTGTCCTTGGAAGGACTGCTTGAATGTAGGTGTAATCAATATCAACAAGAAAACATATGTCATTTATATGCTTTTCTACCAGTGAGACTGGTATCCTCACTCTATTCTTCATTGCATTTTTGAAATCCTCAAAATAGATAGACATTTGATTATCAAAGCTATCTCCCATTTGTGTAATGAAATCATTAATTTGATCAACAATGGTTTTATTTTTACTCTAGTTGACTTTTCCAAATGAAGGGAATTCCTTCATTACATAGAAGAACATACAAACCAACATTGAACCAAATTTGCACTGTGCTCCCTTGGATTTTCTAATAGCTCCAAGATTTTCATTAATCTGTTGCAACAAGAGCTTTGCAAGATCATAAGTGTGATCTTTCTTTACAAGTTTATGTGCCATGTCTATTGCTATGTAGGGTACACTATTTAACCTACTGGATTGGTAAAATTTATGTGATATGATCCTTACAGTAAAATCTAAAAGGGGATCAGTTATGGTGTCTATAGTCATGCCTCTATTATTCCACTTTTCTCCTGTGTTCTTCGTAATTGTTTCCTTCTTTTCACTTCTTAAGGTTTTTGGCTGATCTAGGGTTGGAAAGCCAGTAACCCTATGAACCATCTTCTTAGTAATCTTAACTTGCCCTTGTTCTAGCCAGAATGATCCATCATGGATTCTACTGAGTATAATACATATCCACTCATTTTTAAATATGATTGGGAAAACTAGGGCTTTGGTTAAACCCTTCTTTTCTATGACAGAAAACTCATCTTTCAGAATACCATTATCATAGAGTTTGTCATAGGCATTAAAGATTTCCAAATCTCCTATGGCTCCTATTTTACGATTATAGCATTTTTTCACATCCTAAACCATAACAACTTTTTTAGGGATGGCGGATAGGGCACCAACGAGATCATTTTTGTATGCAACCTCTGGTATTGGTCTAAACTCAGGTTGCTTTACTTGGTTGCTGACAAGTTGAATTTCATGACTCATTTTCTCTTGGGTCATTTTTGAGCTTGTCACCATTTATATCCAAACTAGGGTTTCAATGATTGAAATCAAAAAATTTCAAATTGTAAAACTCGACACTTGAAGGAAATACCTTGATAAATACTTTGATTGCTTGGGTAGATGCTGAATTTCTGCAAATCATTGGTTGAAAGTTTTGAAAATCGCTCAGACATGCTCAAAGTAATCGCTCTTGATTTGAATGGCTCAGGAATGATTCAAATTTTAATTTTAAATGACAGAAGAAACTTTTACATTTAATTCATTTTGGTACCTACACCTATCACTCAGCTTCCAAATGTTTTTCAACTCGGCATCCATTCAACAACTATGCTTACTCGGCATCTACTAACTTTGCTTATTGACTTGGCATCCAAAGCAGTTTTACTCAGCATTCAAAAGATGACTCAACATTATTGTTTGAATTTTAGTCTTAGCATCTTATCTTATGCTTAATTCTTCTTTTTAGTGCTTCTTTGTCTTTGGACTGATGTATGATATATCTTTGTACATCAGTCCCATATATCTCCCTTATGCTTAGTTGGATGAAGTGTGATCACTTGACCTATTAGGTGAAGTGATCCCTTTGCTTGATGTACTGCACTCATCTTTCTTCTTCCAAGTCTTATTCATTTGTCCTATTATGACATCAATCTTTTCTTTTCCTTTGTTGGCTTCAGTATTTGGTGCTTTGGACCTTGCAGGACAATTCTTTCTAGTATGACCAATTTTCAAACAACTAAAACATGTAGTTTGGCTCAACCATCTTATAGTTTCCCATGAAATGTGTTCTTATACAATTCTGGGGTGTATGTCCATGTTCCTTACAATAGTGACAACTGTACCTGGTGTTATAATCCCAATGATAGTGGCTTTCATTCCCTTTTTTTGGTTGATTCGATGTCCACATGGGCTTTGATCTGCATTCAAATGCCCTATGTCCATATTTCTTGCAGTTATGACAATGTCCATCAAATCTTTGTATTCTTGGGATTTTAGATCTACAGTCTTGTGTCATATGTTCTTGCATTTTGCACTTTTGATAGTAACTCTTGCTTTTATGTGTGTTTGACTGATTGGTTCTTCTACTCCTGCAAATATTAGCAGTATGTCCCTTTTTATTACAGTAATGACAAGTGGGTTTAGAATTCTTACCTTTGTCACTTCTTTGCTCAACACTCTTTGATGATTCTCCAATTTCAGTGCTGTTATATCCAAGTCCTGATGTATCATGGGTTGATCTTGGGAATTTTAGCAACTGTTCAAAGTACTTTATGGCTTTGCTTGACTTTTTGAGATTTTTTGCTATCTCCTTTTCTTTGTTTAGTTCATTTTGTAATTGTTCATTTTGTATCCTCAGAGTAGAGATCTCAATATCTTTCATACTGAGTTCATGATGAAGGTTCATCATTTGAGCAAGTGTATCCATCTGCATGTTTGAAATCCTTGTTAATTTAGTACTCTTTTCTTCCAGTCTGTTTGCAAGATTCCTTTTGTCATCTTCTATCATGACTCTATCCTCAACTGCTCTTTTCTTTTGTTCAGTGATTTCACATAACATTATGGCTTATGATTCATGCTCCATCTTGAGAGATCTTATCTCATTTGCTTGCACTTCATTTTTCTCCATCAATTTTGTTATTTTTGCATCAAATTCTTTAGTGTCTCCATTGACAAACACTTATGTGGTATCAATCTCGTTGTATTTTATGTCATTTTCAGCTATGGCTATCTCTTTTCTTCTTTTTAAAGATTTTCTTAATTCCACTCTTGCTTCCTCTAGCTTTTGTAGAGCAAGATGCAAATCTATCACCTTGTTTTCAATGATCTTTCCAAGTTTGAAAACTTCCATCCTTAGATCTTTTCCTCCAATTTGTTAGGCTTCTCTTTGAGAGAAACTTAGCTTTGATACCAATTGTTAGATTATCTTATTGGAAAGAATGCTTTTGAGAGGGGGGGTGAATCAAAAGAGCTAGCCTTTTAACTATTTCAAAACCTTAATAACATATTTTTGAAAATGAACATGCATGCATATAAATATTAAGTAATCCTAAGAAATAAATCTGCATCACCACATAACACTTAAGATTTGGTAACCCAAAAACCCTCCAGAAATAAGAAGGTAAAACTGGAGTGGGGATGATACCCACAAAATCACTGCAGTAATAATGTTTAACCACTTTTGATGTTCTACCCTATTAAAGGCCTACCCTGTTAAAGGCTTTACACTATATTAATGGTGACCTAGTTAAAGGATTTACAAACACTTTACATGAAGTGTCACCCTGTCAAAGGATTTAGTCACCTAGTTAAAGGATCTATAAAATAGCTATTAAGCTAACCTATCATCATAGAATTTCCTTTCTAATACAATAGTTAAAGAGTATTAGGTATTTTAAACCTGATGGCATACAATCCTTCGATTGCTGAATACAGGGACTTGATCTGCTCTCTCTAATCTTGATCCTCTGTGATCTGATTCTCTTCTTTCTGATATTATACTTCCTTATACACTTTTTCATTCTCCCTCTTTTTTTTTTAATCCGATTTCATCTTCCTTATAAAGACACTTGAAAATTTAGGGTTAGATATGGATCTATGATCCATATTTAATCTCTGATTTTTTCTTATTCCTTGCACATCTCTTATTAGTTGCATGCCTTCTCCATTTTTCTTATTGGCTGCATGAAGATTGCATAGAAAATATAAATGATTTGATCTTATCACTTAAATCTTCCAAGATTTGTCTTATGTCGGCTATGAAAATGGTTTACATCTAAGTTTGTGAAGTTTCAAACTCATATGCTAATTCTGAGTTGCTCGACACTTACTGTTTTCTGATGCTCAACACCCACTGTAACTCGGCTTCTGTATATGCTCCTATCTTGCTCAGCATCCTTTAAGACTCAACACCTGAATAATGCTCGGTACTTGGATCATGCTTGACACCTATACTTACTTGGCACCTGATCTTCACTCGGCACCTGAAGACTGCTCGACACCTGAAGATCACTTGACACTTGTTGAATTTCCTGACTCAACACATGCTGTGGCTTGGCATACATAATGTACTCGGCTTCAATGTGAAAAGTGGTTAAGTGTGTTGGCACTCAAATGTCAAAACCATTTTTAGACTAACAATGGGCTATGGTCCACCACAAGCATTGCATATGAACTAAAAACGCTAAAAGGTACATCACAAATTATTAAGATTAAGAATTTGATCGCATAACTGAGCATTTTTATCAAGAAATCAATATTAAATAAGATAATAATTGATCACATAATTGTACATTTCATTCATGGCATTGATCTTCTTCTTCACCCATCTCATTGTCATGATCATTGTCATCATCGATGTCATCACCACCACCACCACCATTATCATCATTGTCATCATCATCATCATCATCATCATCATCATCATCGTCGTCGTCGTCATGATCATCATTGCAATTAGAAACAACATCATCATTTTCATCTTCTTCTTCAAGAAAATTTGCATTAGTAACATTTCCAACTAACTATCGATCATTACCATCATCTACACCATCTTCTTCTTTGGTATCTTCATCTTCCATCATATTATACTTTGTTGGCCTTTAGGTCTTGGATCATGTCTAACAACAAATGACTAACCTAGTTTATGTGGAACCTTTGAGTAAAATACCTACTTAAATTGGCTTGGAAGAACACAAGGCTAGTCCCCTATTGGCTCAAACAACCATGTATATAATCATTGGAAATTCATTTTCATGTTCAATAATAGTTCTATTAGGATCATTTTGATTAAGATTTAGCACTATACTATTTGAGGTTGATATTCTCTCCAACTTGATCCATGTGATTACAATTTTATTAGGGAACTATGTGCCTATTGATTGTTATAGAATGAGATAAATCATC
The DNA here is from genome assembly GCA_028749045.1 of Cupressus sempervirens. Lineage (NCBI taxonomy): Eukaryota > Viridiplantae > Streptophyta > Pinopsida > Cupressales > Cupressaceae > Cupressus > Cupressus sempervirens. The sequence goes on from CM053786.1 coordinate 815,956,022, forward strand.
TATAGTACACAGTCTTTTAATTCTCTTTTTAATGATAAAATATTGCATATATTTAATATATATAGCTTATAAAGTATATTATATAAGATAGTATTATATTATAGTTTATATAGTATATAGGATATATTATTTTATATAGTATACATGTTATAGTAAATTATATAATATATAGCAATTATATAGAATAAATTTAATATATTATACATTAATATAGTTTATATTAAGTTATATTATAAATTTAATATTTCCCTAGGGGTCTTAGGACCCTTAGGGACATATTTTGTCATGGAATGGGTCAAAAGGGCTCATAAGATATTCTATGACCACTTTTGACCCATTCAAACAAATGCAATATGTCTGTAGGAGTCCTAGGACCCCTAGGGACATATGTTCTCATGAAATAGGTTGAAAGGGGTAATAAGTTAACATGTGACACCTTTTGACCCATTAGAAAAAATATAATATGTTTCCAAGGGTTCCATACTCCCTAATGTAATGGTTCAAAAAAAGCCATAATATACCATATGAACCCTTTCAACCCATTAGAAAAAAATATAATATGTCCCTAGGGGTCCAATGATCCCTAGGAACATATGTTGTCATGAAATGCATTAAGAGGGATCATAAGATACCCTATTACCCCTTTTCATGCATTGTAGCAAATTTAATATGTCCCTAGGGGTTTTAGCACCTAGAGGGACATATGTTGTCATGAAATTAGTCATGAAATTAGTCAAAAGGTGTCATGAGATTGTTGGAAATATAAGAGTAACTGAGAGGGGAGGGGTGAATCAATTACCACTAAAATAAATCCTAGATCCCTTACATGTCAACACAAAACAAAAAATCACTAAAAATGTTAGGAATAAACCATGGACATAAAAATAACAATTAAAAATAATAATTACATGCAAATATAACCAATATCAGAAAATAATAGAGCACACAGAAAAGAACACAAGACACAAAGATTTAACATGGTTCACCCAATCCCTGGGCTACATCCACCAAACAGAAGGTCTAATATTAATACAATCTAGTAATTACAACTTGATTACAATCTATAATCCCTTATAGCTGAATACCGCTGCAAAAACCATTTTCGCATCACAACTATAAAACAATCCCTAACCCTCAGCCCTTTTATACAAGTATTTTTACCGCTTTAGGATTACAAATAATAATTACATGTCAGCCCAAAAGTCTTGATAAAATAGGGCCCAAATTTTTTTTCCAAAGAATTTATGAAGTATGCACAATACTTTCCTAATCAATCACCACAATCTAACCAAAAATACTAATTCTTGGCAAACACACAGATACCAAGTTTAGACTAGCAATTTATGTAACATGGTAAGCACTGAAATAGCAATTGTAACTTGGAAAATGATTAACATGTTTTTTTAAAGATATTATTATTGATTAAAATTACTTAACTTAGTTGCATACACATAAAATAAATATCATGAACACAAGTTACACCAAGATTTAATGTGGAAACCCAATTTGGTAAAAACCACCAATTGCAACTTGTTATTGGTTTTCACTCTTCTAAAGTGAGCCATGTTAGGAGCTAACCCTATTAAAGTTTACAAAACACACTCTTAGGTGTGACCTTGTTAGAAGATTTAATCACCCTATTAGGAGTGGCCTTGTTAGAGGTCTTTAGACACTTCAATCTAGAAATGCCACCTTGTTAGAGGATTTACAAATGGTTGTTATGTTAACTTTGTTAAGATATTTAGATCACCGCTATAATGGTTAGAGAGTAACAATGAGATGACCTTAATTTTGATGCAACCAAATTACTGATTACAGATCTCAATTTCAGCTTATATACTTGATCCTTTCTAATCGAGTGTATCTTTGAAACTCCTTAAGGATATTCTACTTATCCTTCTAATTCACTTCCTCTAAGAATATTTAAATCTTCTATTCACTTACACACATAAAATCCTTAACTCGACCTTATATTTATACCATAGAAATTGTCAAGTCAACATGAATACAACTTAGAATAATTAATGTTCATCTCCTCAGTCGGATAGAACCAACAAACAAATCTATTACATTCAATATGCCAAAACAAGAAAATCCTTCATTAGCCAAACCTACTTAGTAGACACTAACTTAGAAATGATTTTCCCATGTTAACCAATTGAACCCAGTTAACATTGCATCTTCACAAAGTTCCTTTGGTACCTGAGTAAGTTCGCATAATATTGGTTCCATCCAATATTTCCTTCATTAACCAAGTGAACTCAATTAACACTCAATCTTCTACAAATTTCTCTTTGTCACCCGAATGAACTCGGTAGACACTATCTTTTGAACTTCACAAACTATGGAGTGCTTAGTAGACATGGGAAACTGTCTTTTTCATGTAAGTGACCTAACCATACACTGACTAGAAAAGATATGACATTTTTTCTAACATCAAAGACAATACATACTTAATCAATTGTATTCAACAATCTCCCTCTTTGGCATTAATGACAACACACCATGTCATATTATAATAAAATTTTAGAGAAATAATAAAGGAACATATTCTTAGTTTTATTCTAATTCTCATCCATGAGAACTCACTCTATCAATGTGAACTCCCTCTACCATTAGTTTCTCCCCCTATTAGCAAAATTTTTCTTTAACATCTTCTTCTGATAGCAAACTCAACCTCTTTGATATCAGACCAAGTTCATCTTCTTTCTTTGACATCTTTAAACAAAATGTCTCTGAAATGCACATATTCTTCCTCGTTAGAAAATTTTTATGATATGACAACAAACTCTCCCTCTTTGATATCTTATACCAAAGACAATATTCAGTGAATATTAGTATACCTCAAGTACTGATTCATATGTAATATGCCCTTTTCAATATTGTGTCAACTAAATAATCTTCAACATGCTCTGGTTGATGCATCACTAAAATTCATTTTAGTGAGATTCATATAGAGGATTGACCCCTAGCCTACCTCTTAGATACAAAAATGCATCCTTAGATAATGGTTTAGTGAACATGTTTGCAATTTGTTCTTTAGTATTCATATATTCCAATCTTACCTCTTTATCTTGCATCAATTCTGTTAGAAAAAGAATTGATAAAAATCACATGATAGTATTTTATGAGAATTTTTCCACCATACCAATTTCTAATGCAATATCAGGCATTGTATGCACTGCATATTGTGATTTTCCAATCATTGATCTATATGTGGTCTGATCTACCTCCTTAGAATCTTCATTCTTGGAAAGCTTATGTCCAGCAGGTATTGATTTTCCAACTAGTCTTGAATCTTCCATTCCAAAAGAATTTAGTATCTCTTTTATTTATTTGGATTGAGTAATGTAGATACCATCTTTCTTCTACTAGATCTATAATCCAATAAGGAATTTTATCTCTCCAAACATGGACATCTCAAATTATTTACTCATCTCTTATGAAAATGATTCTCACAAGCCATAATTTATTGTAAATAATGTGTCATCCACAAAGATTTCAGCTAATATAATCTTTTTTTCTGGTCCTTCTTCGATGTGTAGGCTACTGTTATCATTTGTCCTTTGAAAACCAATCTTTATCAAGTAGTTATGAAACCTTTCATACCAAGCTTTGAGAGGTGGCTTGAGTCCATATAATTCCTTGGGCAGTTTATAAACCATATCTCTTTTTCTAGAATATACAAAACCTTCTGGTTGTTCTATATAAACTTCCTCTTCAAGAATTCCATTAGAAAATGTAGATTTCAAATCTATTTTATAAGCTTTAAATCCTCTATCTGTAGCATAAGAAAGTAGAGTTCTAAACACCTTCTAATCTTGCAATAGGAGAAAAAGTTCCACCATAATCAATACCTTCTTCTTGAGAATATCCTTTGCATACTGACCTCGCTTTGTTTCTTGAGACTTCTCCATCTTCATTCAGCATACTTCTAAAAACCCACTTAGTGTCAATTACATTGTTATCCTTGGGTCTAGGAACAAGAGTCTAGGTCCTATTCCTTTTTATCTATTTTATATCTTCATTCATATCTTCAATCCAACTTTCATTATCCAAAGCATCTTTAACTGATCTAGGTTCAAAATAAAAAAGAAAACATGTACCTTCCAATTTGTTTATTGTCATTGTTTCATCTTACTTATCTCCTATGATCTGATCAACTGCATGGTGCCTTCTAACATATCTTACTAACACAATTATTTTAGATTTAGAACTTTTTCCACTATCTTAGCCATGATCTTCTATATCTATCTCGGGTCCTTCAGACCCAATTTTCTTTGGTAATAGCATGGTAGCTTCTGACTATGACTCAGGTTGCATTGTTTTCAACTTTGTAGTCTTTTGATATTTTGGGGACTCAAGAGCTGAAGTCTATTGACTTCTTACTGGTTTTGGCAATGTGTCAGGTTCATAATAAACAAACTTTTTGCAATCCTTAGGTTCTTTGCTACTTTCTTCTTCACTCTTTTCTACAAGCTCATCGATTCTCACATGTGCACTTTCTATGATCTTATGAGTTGATAAATTCAAACATTTATATGCTTTGCTTCTATAGGAATATCCTATGATAATGTTTTTCTTACCTTTGACATCAAATTTACCTTTCCTAGATTCCTTCAAGATATAAAATTTTCTACCAATTACTTTTGGGTAACTTACATTAGGTTTGTAGCCATACCGTAGTTCATAAGGAGTTTTATTTGAGTCTTTCTTTAGTTGTAATCTATTCAAGGTATGCACTACAATATTGATTGCTTCCTTCCAATATTTGATTGCAACATTATTTTTTTCATCGAGGTTCTTGTACAATCCATGATGGATTTGTTCCTTCCATTTTGCTATGGTGTATCTGAGGTCGATACTTGTCTTTTGATTCCTCTTTTGATGCAAAGTTCATTGAATTCATTAGAAAAAAAAAAATCCACCTCTATCTCACCTCAAACACTTCAACTTCTTTCTAGTTTCTTTCTCCACTCTTGCTAGATACCACTTATACTTTTGAAATGACTTAGAGTTTTCATTTAGATACATTACAGTCATCATTCTAGAATAATCATCGACAAAAAGAATAAAATACTTATCTCCACTATAACTCTTAATTCTAATAGGTCCACATAATTTGGCATGAACTAGCTACAAGGCTTCTTCAAAATGATAGTTTTTTTCTTTTGAAACTTTTCTTTCCCATCTTACTAATTTGACAGACTAGGAATACCTCTTGCTTTTTTTTTTTTTTTTTTCCCTATCTTGATCAAATTATCAAAGTTAACATGACATAGCCTTTTATGCCATAACCGTCTTTCTTCTACTTGAGCAATAAAACATGAACTTTTACTAAGATCTAGGTAGAATAGGTTACCTTTTGTTTGATTACCATACCCAACCAGATTTCCTTTTCCATCTAGTTACTTGGCCTTCCCATTCATATATTCTACCTTGAATCTAATGTTGTTCAACTGTGCTACACTCAGTAGATTATGCATTAATCCTTCAACCCAATAAAAATTATCACATCTAAGTTCATTGGTTAGTGAGATACAACCTTTTTCCTTTATGCAACATGGTTCATTGTTTCCAAATCTCACACTTCCACCATCATAATGTTCCATATTTCAAACTTTTCTTTGTCACCATTCATATGATGTGAGTAGACAATATCAATAATCCCTATATCATTTTTCTAACATGAGAGATAAGTTCCATTTTATCTTCTTCATCATCAAATTCATCTTTTACAACAATATATACCATTTCATCATCTTCACTACTATTTGAATCTTTAGCCATTAAAAAAAAAATTCTTACATGTCCTTGTAGTCTTTGAAGTTCCTAAAATCCTTTTTGCCTCTATACTTGATGTGCTTCTTTTCATCTTTGTTTTCTATATTTGGACATCTTGTAGCGATGTGTCCAACTTCTTCATAAGAGAAAAAAATCAAAGGGATTTTACCTTTGTACTTTCCTAGGATACATTCTTGCAGGCATTGCCTCAATAATTTCAAGATCACTGTCAAAACTATCTTCCTCACTTTCATATTGTTTGTCTTTTGACTTTTAGGATTTCTTCTTAGGTGACAACTTGGATTCAAATTCAAACTCAAGATTTCTAGAACTAGGAACATAATTATCATAGATATCTAGCTCAAATGCTATCAATCTTCCAACTACTGCATCTAATGTTATATCAGTCTTTGGATTGCATCTCATTTCTTTAATTATTGATACTTTGGTTGCATATATAGGAAGAAGTGTCCTGAGAAACTTGTTTACTACTATTTCATCTTCAATATTTCCTCCTAAAGATTTGATAGCACACACACTAGCTTTGATTATGTCACTGTACTTTCCAATGTTCTCAGCTTCTCTCATCTTTATTTGATCAAATTTTCCTCTAAGAATTTAAGCTTTAGCTCTTATTACATTATCATCTTCTCCATAGATGGATTTTAGCTTGATGCACAATTCATAAGAATTTCCACAATCTTTGATCTCATCAAATTTGGCATAGTTGAGAGATAAAGCAATATCAATCATCATAATGTTATGACTCTTCTTTTCTGTCATTTCTTCAACAATCATAGTTCTAGTAGGTGTCATGTATTTGGAATATAGATACTTTAGCCTTGAATCTCAAATGTTTTCCTAATATAGCCTCATGAGTTATTTCCATGCCTTGAAGTTATCTCTATTTAGCTCGGGGACATCTCTTCTATAAGGCATCTTGATCTTTAGCTTAGGTCCTTGAAACCTTTTCTGCAAGCACTAGAAGCTCTAATACCAATTGTTGGAAATTTAAGAAGAGTAACTAAGAAGGGAAGGGTGAATCATTTACCACTAAAATAAATCCCATATCCCTTATATGTCAACATAGGACACAAACTTCACTGAAAATACTGATGCTTGGCAAACATATAGGCACTCAATTTATACTTGCAATTACTGTAACTCAATAAGCACTAAAATAGCAACTGTAACTCACAAAATGCTTAACATGTAAATATTAAGATATTATCAATGGTTAACCTTACTTAACTTAGTTACATACACATAAAATAAATAGCATGAACATAGGTGACACAAAGATTTAACATAGAAACCCAATTTGGAAAAAAAACCACCTATTACAACTAGTTACTAATTTTCAATCTTCTAAAGTGATCCCGATTAGAGCCAACCCTATTAAAGGTTACAAAACACATTTTTAGGTGTGACCCTATTAGTGGATTTAATCGCCCTATTAAGAGTGGCCTTATTAGAGGTCTTTAGACACTTCAATCTAGAAATTCCACCTTGTTAGAGTATTTACAAATGACTATTAAGACAACTCTGTTAAGAGATTTAGATCACTGCTACAATGGTTAGAGAGTTACAATGAGATGACCGAATTTATGATGTAATTGGATTGTTGATTACAAATCTTAATTATGGCTTATATACTTGATTCTTTTTAATTGAATGTATCTTTGTAGCTCCACAAGGATATTCTTCTTGTCCTTCTAGTTCACTTCCTCTAAGCATCTTCAAATCTTCTATTCACTTACACACATTCAATCCTCAACTTGACCTTATATTTATATCATACACATTGTTAAGTAGGCTTAACTACAACCTAGAATAATTAATACTCATCTCCTTAGTAGGCTAAAGCAAACAAATAAATCTATTACATTCAATATGCTAAAACAAGAAAATCCTTTATTAGCCAACCCTGCTTGGTAGACACTAACTCAAAAATGATCTTCCTATATTAACCAAATGAACTTTGTTAACACTGCACCTTCACAAAGTTCCTTTGGTAATCGAGTGCGCTTAGTTAACACTAGTTCCATCAAAAATTTTCTTCATTAACTGAGTGAGCTTGGTTAACATTCAATCTTCTACAAACTTCTCTTTATTGCCAAAGTGAGCTTAGTAGACATTGTCTTCTAAACTTGGAAAAATTTGGAATGATCTTTAGACACAAGAGACTATCTTTATCACCTGAGTGAGCTCGGTATACACTAACTAGAAAAGATATGATATTTTGTGTAAGATCAAAGGCAATACATAATTAACCAATTATATTTAACAAGGATACCCTATGACAAATTTCAACTCATTAGACCAAATATAATATTTCCATAGGGTTCATAGGGTACCCTAGGGACATACTATCTCATGGAATGAGTTGGAAGAGATCACAACATATCTTGTGACCCCTTTTGACACATGACAACAAATATAATATTGTTAGGCAATAGGTCAAAAAGGAGTATAGGATAGTTTATGGACCCTTTCAACATATTAGGAAAAATATACTATGTCTATAGGGGTCTTAGGACCCATAAGGACTTATGTTGTCATGAAATTGGTTGAAAGGGGTCATATGATACCCTATGACCCCTTTTGACCCATTAGAACAAATATAATATGTCTGTAGGGGTGCTATGACCACTATGGACCTATGTTGTCATGGAATGGGTAGAAAGGGGTCATAGAATACCCTATGACCCCTTTCGACCCATTAGAACAAATATAATATATCCTTAAGGGTCTTATGATCACTAGGGACATGTTTTCATGGAATGGGCTAATATGGGTCATAGGTATCCTATGACCCCTTTTGCCCCTTTAGAACAAATGTAATATGTCCCTAGAGGTCTTAGGATCCCTAGACATACATTTTGTCATGAAATTGGTCGAAAGAGCTTATGACCAATTTCAACCCATTAGAACAAATTTAATATGTTTGTAGGGATCCTATGATATCTAGGGACACATGTTGTCATGGAATGGGTCAAAAGGGGTTGTAAGGTACCTAATGACCATTTTCAACCCATTAGAACAAATATAATATGTCCCTAATGGTGTAAGGATCTCTAGGGACATATGTTGTCATAAAATAGGTCGAAAGGGGTCATAAGATGCCATGTAACCCCTTTCAACCCATTAAAAAAAATATATTATGTCCCTAGGGGTCCTAGGACCCCTAGAAACACATGTTTTCATGGAATAGGTTGAAAGGAATCATATGATACCCTTTGAACCCTTTCAATTAATTAGGAAAAAAGTCCCTAGGGGTCCTAAGACTTGTAGGGGCATATGTTGTCAGGGAATGGATTGAAAGGGTTGCAGGATACCCAATGACACTTTTCAACCCATTAGAACAAATTTATTATGTCCCTAGTGATCTTAGGACTCCTAGGGACATATTTTGTCATGATATGGGTCGAAAGGGGTCATAAGCTACCTTATAATTTCTTTTGACCCATTGGAACAAATATAATATGTCCCTAGGGACATATATGTTCTCATGGAATAGGTCAAAAGGAGTCACATGATACACTATGACCCCTTTTAGCCAAATAGAACAAATTTAATATGTTCTTAGGGGGTTCTAGGACTCCTAGGGATATATGTTGTCATGGAATAGGTCAAAAGGGATCATAAGATACCCCATGATTCCTTTTGACCCATTAGAATAGACATATTATGTCCATAGGGGTCCTAGGACCCCAAGAGATGTATGTTGTCATGTAATGGGTCAAGAGGAGTTATAGGATATCCTATGATCCCTTTCAACCTATTCATTGACAATATATATGTCCCTTGGGGTCCTATGTTGACATGGAATGGGACAAAATGGGTCATATGATACCCTATGACACATTTTGACCAATCCGAACAAATATAACATGTCCCTAGGGGTTATATGACCCTCAGGGACATATGTTAACATGAAATAAGTTGAAAGAGGTCATATGATGCCCTATGACTCCTTTCAACCCATTAAAACAAATACAATGTCCCTAGGGGTCCTAGGACCCCTAAAGACATATATTTTCATGAAATGAGTCAAAAGATGTCATAGGATACCCTATGAACCCTTTTGACCCATTAGAAAAAATATAATATGACATTTTCTTTTGGAAACTACAATTGAAACAATTGTTATGTTTCCATTGATGTCAAACCTTACTGGTGAGTCATTTACTAACAATGTAGAGTGTAATATCATTTGATTGATGAAGAGGATTCAAAAAGAGAAGATAGCAAGGTGAGCTAGTGATGTTTTTGAGAAGAGAAGTTAAGTATCATGGAATAATCATAGGCACTTGATTAGTTTTTGATAAGGTAAACAATTTTTAAGGGGTCCTGAAACCCATAAGTTTAACAACAAGAAAGGCTGAAAATAAGCGAAAAAATGCCCAGCCAAAACATAAGCCTTATGGCTGAAAATAAGCCCAAAGGCCCAGCCCGAAACAACTGCCCACTAAAAAGGCCAGAGAACCAACCAGAAAAATAGAGACCAGACAAAAAGCCAAAGCCAGGAGAAACAAAAACCAAAGGACAGAGACCCAACCTAGCAGACTACTTCTCCATCTCGAGCATGGTCTAGGTAGCTTCGGTGCACTCTTGTTGCTCTTCTGCCTTATGATCCTGGGCGTTCGTCAAATCCTTCTCCATAGTGCTGTCCTTGGCTTTATCCACATCCAGCCTATCTTTGTCTCTGTTCTGTTTATCATCTTCCTCCATTTGGTTCCTATCTTTGAGATTTTCCAAGAGAGAGAGGATGTTGTCGTTGATCGAAGCGAGGAGGGAGATCATTTGACTTGCCAGGTTGTGATTGTAGTTCTCAATATTTTTTACTCTCCTCTCCATTAGAGTCTCCTAGCTGTTTCGATCGCCTTGGCTTTCTGCACCTGTCTTGCTCTTGATTTTTTCCATTTGGGAAACCCTATCTCTGACATCCTCAAGCTCATGGAAAAGCCATTTAATTGATCTGAAGTTGTCGATCATGCTATTGCGGGCATTGTTCAACAGATTCATGCCCGTTTCTCTTGCATTATCAGAAATAGCCACTATAGCCGGGTTAATTAGCTCATTGAGTCTAGGCTTCTCGAGGTCGTCCACCAGGAATTGGGGGTTCATCACCTCTCTGTAGATTCCCATAGTGGCCGTTCTCACATTGAAGTTCTTCCAAGCCTTCCTTCTGTTATTAACTTGCACTTCCCCCTCAATCTGTCCAGAGTTGTCATTTTCCTCCAAAGGAGGCTGAGGATGTATAGGGGAGAGGGGAATGGGCAGAGAATCCTTTCCCTGACTACTGGAGCGCTCCATGCTCTCTCCCTCCCTCTTCTATCTTTTTCTTAGTTTCTCCTCATCCAGCTCCTCCTTCGAAACCTTGTCAGAATCATCAGTATCCATTTCCTCCTCCACCTCAGCAGAGCCAGTTTTAGCTGGGGTATGACCTCTAAGGCTCTTTCTGCTGGGTAATTTGATAGAGGGGTAATCCTTCTTATGGCTTTTAGTCTTCTTACCTAAATGCTCAAAAACCTCATCAGAGCTGATGCTCTCGACATCGTCAGAATCTGAGGAAAAATTGGAGCTACTCTTGTCAACATCTGCCCCCTAGATAGGGTTTTTGCTAATGGTTTGAGCGTGGAAATGCTCATGAATCAGAAGCAGAAGACCCTCATGTAGTGCCGGGTTGACGGTAGCTTTCTTTTTAAAACTAGAAATGGCCTTGTTCATCGAGTTAAAAAGATAATACGGGAAGGAGATCTTACTACCATGGCAAAAATGATTCAGAATCACAAAATGGTGAGTCCTAACCCTATCAAACCTGGGGTCTAGGGTTATATATTCAATGACAGCGTAGAGAACATACCTCCAGAGCTTCTTTATAGTATCCATTACAAAAAATGTCTCTTTCTTGCCCAGCTTGTTCAGCTCTTCAGTGTTTTTCAAAAAATCCTTGATTGCATTAGAAGACATCTTCTTGTCTCTGAAGAATTTATGCCCCTCCATCTGAATCCCCGTGACTTCAGCAACCACATCCTCAGTAATTTGAAAGTAGACCCCGTTCACCTTAACCTTACCATTATTCCACAAATTCACCATGCTGTTAGTGATCTCAGGATCCGAGCCATGAAGTTTCTCGAAGAAATTAGTAACCCCACCCTTTTCCAGCTCTCTCCAAACTTTGGCCTTGTTCTTCCACTTTTGAACTTCCCCCACCGGCTCCTTTCTGCTCCTCTCACCCGTCATGTTTACCTGATCAACTTCCACAATTCTCATGAACTCTGAACTATGCAAGTTATTTGCATTCGAAAAAATGGTGATGTTTCTTTTATGATACCCGTGAATATACCCCTTTTTTAAAATAATGGTATCGTCCTTTTGAACGTGTCGAAATGTCAGAGGAAACCCCTTTTGCTGGTGAAAATCACGATGCCAATAATGGCACTTACCATTTATTAAGCAATCTTTATTATCCATAATTGCATTGGATTTGAGCCGTCCTTCCCAAGATTTTATCTTGGTCGATAAGCAACTTTGCCTCCACCGGAAAATCTTTTCTGGCATGCCAGGTCAGATTATTAGTGGCGTTAACCCCTTTATTAGCAAACCAATCAGCGACTGGGTTTGCCTCTCTGTAAACATGAGTGACGTGGACCTTATCGAACTTTGTGAGAGTGGCGCAAGTGTCAGCAATTATGTTTGCAATCGTCCACGAGGGAGGGGAAATACCATTAATGGTATTAATAATGTTTTTGGAGTCCCCCTCAAGCCAGATTTTAGTAATCCCGGCTTCAAAAGCCAACTTGACCACCTTACTCGCAGCTCTTGCTTCAGCCAGATGAATAGTCTGGATTCCCAGCGGGGAAGCAAAGGCAACTATTCCCTCCCCATAGCTATTTCTTATGATTCCACTGCAACCTGAAGGGCCTGGGTTACCCTTAGAAGCCCCATCAAAGTTGGCTTTTGACCAACCATCTGGGGGGAGAAGCCAGCTAGCATCCTGCCTTTTGAGGTTCCTGTCTTTTTCTTTAGCTATCTTTCTGTCCCCTTCTTCTTCTTCTTCCTCCTTCAGCACTTGGAGATTTTCATTTATATTCTTCGAGACCTTCCTGCCAAGGATTATAGCCGGCTCCTCTCTGTCTCTAAATATTTTATTATTCCTTTCCTTCCAAATTCCCCAGCAAAAATGGGATAAAATCCAGTCCGAGTGATCCTGCCGACCAGCAATCTTACAAAGACCTTTCCACTGATGGAAAAAATCCATGAGATTATCTGGTTTGCACCAGAGGGTTTCATTATCATGTGTGATGACATTCCACACCTCCCTAGCATAGTCACATAAGATGAAAATGTGATTTCTGGTCTCAGCCTGATTCTTACACAAGGGACATCTACTGGGCATAACATGTCCTCGCTTCATGGGATTGTCATGAGTAAGGATTTTGTTCTGAAGAGCCAGCCAGTAAAAAATGTTGATCTTTGGAGTGAGACCCAGAATCCAAGCCTCCGCCCAAGGGGCCTTCTCTTTTAAGCTCCAAAGGGAATGATAGCCTGAGGCAACCGAGTATCTTCCATTGGGATTATCCCTCCAGACCAGCTCATCCCCCAAATTGATAGGAATCATGGAATTGAGCATAAGCATTATAGGAGTCAAGTCCTCAGAGATGAGGGATAGGTCACTCCATTCCTGGCCATTCCAATAATCACAAACTTTGGACCCAATTTGATCAGTACAAGCTTGCATCCATCTCTCAAAAATAGGGTTATTGATAAGTGGATCTTGGGAAAGCCATCTATCCGACCAGAACTGGACGTCCTTCCCATTTCCCAATTTCCATGATATCCTGGCCTTAGCCAGGTCCCTGGCTTTCATGATCCCATTCCAAATGTTCGATCCTTTTGGGATATCTTCATTAAAAAGGGTGAAAAGAAGAGTGGGTCTTCTAAGGTACTTGTTTACCAGGGTGTCCCTCCATTCACCGGTGCTACTGAAGATTCGCCATATTTGTTTAGCTAGGAGAGCCTTATTGAGGTGGGTGATCTTTCTAATGCCCAGACCTCCGTACCTCTTAGGGAGGCAAACCTTCTCCAAAGCAACAAGAGGGTATCTTTTCTTCCCTTCATTACCATTCCAAAGGAAGTCTCTCTGGATTTTCTCCATTCTTTCAGCTATTTTCCCTGAAATTCCAAAGAGGCTCAGGGCGTAGATTGGCAGATTTTGAAGAGAAGATTTGACTAAGAGGCATTTCCCCGCTTGACTAAGAGAGACCCCTTTCCAACCAGCCATCTTCCTGTTGAATCTGTCCAAAATACCATTCCAAAAAGACTCTGGGGGTGAGGATCCCAAAGGGAGACCAAGATAGGTAGAGGGGAAAGAGCCTACCCCACAACCCAGAATCCTGGCAATTTTTCTTTGTCTAAACTCAGAGGTGTTGATGAAAAAGAGCGAGCTTTTGTTCCAATTAATCTGCTGACCCGTCCCACTGGAGTAAGTATCAAGAATCTTCTTCAGGGCTCTGGCCTCTTTGACATAAGCTTCCCCCCCCAAGATAGTATCGTCAACAAATTGCTGATGAGTGAAGGGAACACAATTAGAGGAGGGAAGGATCCCTTTGATACAAGCCTCACGCTTTCTACAGTCTATAATCCTTCCTAAGCATTTAGCTAAAATGATGAACAAAATGGGCGAAAGGGGGTCTCCTTGTCTGAGGCCTCTGGAAGGTTTGAAAAAATTAGAAGGGACTCCATTAACCAGAACAACCAAGGAGGAGGTGGACACCAATTGAGAGATAATTTTGCAAACTTTACTGTCAAAGCCAAAAGTAGAGAGGACCTTCCCAAGGAGAGACCAGTCCACCCTGTCATAAGCTTTAGAAAGATCTAGTTTGAGAAACATACCATCCCGTTTGGATGCCTCAAGAGAGTGGATGACTTCGTGCACCATTTGGACAGAATCCAAAATTTGTCTCCCTGGAACAAAACCCGATTGATGCTGCGAGATTATCATGGGCAAGATCTTGAGCATTCTTAAAGTGAGAACTTTAGAGATGATCTTGTAGAGTGAGTTGCACAGACTAATAGGTCTAAAGTTGTCCAACGAGTCCGCCCCAGGGGATTTAGGAATGAGAACCACAAAAGTTGAGTTTAGCTCCTTGAGAATAGATTTGGCTCCAAAGAATTCTTGGACAACCTGAACAACCTCTCCCATGATCACCGGCCAGAACCTTTGGAAGAAAAAAGTGGGAAAATCGTCCGGGCCTGGAGCCTTGTCAGTAGGCAGAGAAAAGAGAGCCTCTCTAACTTCTGAAGCATTAGGAATAGCACAGAGCTGTTTATTATGGATAGGTTGAATTAGCTGAGGGATACAGTGTAACAAATCCTCCTGGTCCAAATTGGAAAGCATTGGGTCCTCAGAGAGAAGGCTAGAGAAAAAGGAAACAGCTTCTTCCGAGATGGCAGATTCTTCAGTTAACAGCTCCTGCCCCTTTCTGATACCATAGATCCTATTACTAGCACGGTGCTTGAGGGTGGTTAGGTGAAAAAACTTAGTGTTCCGATCTCCTTCCTTTAGCCAGGTGATCCTCGATCTTTGCCTCCAAAATTTTTCTTCCTTATTAATAATGTTATGAATTTCAGACAGGGTCTTGAGCTCCGAAACCCTGTTGGTCTCAGTGTAACCTTCCTTCTGAATGCAATCTTGGATAATAGTTAGATTATCAAATAACTCTTTCTTTTCATGGAAGATATGACCAAAATCAGACTTGTTCCAAATTTTAATCATCCTCTTCACATTGCTAAGTTTTCTGGTGACTCTGAACATGGCTGAGCCCTCCACCTCTATCCCCCACCATTTCTTGATATTATCCAGGAGGTCAGGGTGAGAGGTCCACATTTTCTCAAACCTGAAAGGATGGTATCTCCTGTGTACCAGAGGGGAAACTAAAAGAGAAATGGAAGAGTGGTCTGAACCAATTCTGGGAAGCAGAGATAGTCTGCAGCTAAAGGATTGAAGCCAGTCCGAAGATATAAGAGCTCTATCCAGCCTAACCTGAATGCAATCATGGCCTTTTCTCTTGTTTGACCAGGTAAAGGATCCGCCCTTAAGCTCTACGTCCATAAGGGCCAGATTATTTATGAAGTTAGAAAGATCCTGTTTACTTTCCCAATCCGGGGGCATACCTCCCTTTTTCTCTTTATCTTCTAGCGATGTGTTAAAGTCTCCCATGATTATACCTTTCTTAATGTCACAATCTTGCACCATATTACCAACTTTGGTCCAAAAGTTTTTTCTATCTCTCTTATTATTGGGGGCGTAAATATTCACTAAAAACCAGGAATCATTGGTGTGCAAATGTTGAACTCTGCAGAAAAGAATGTTATCTTCATCATACTTAGCTACTATATTGAAATACTTATCATTGAAAAGTAACAGCAGTCCTCCAGACACTCCTTCAGAGTTAGAGGCTATGCCCTTCATGCTATTGTTGAACTTAATATTTTCCATCCTTTCCTTCTTCATTTTAGTTTCCTGGATTAGAAACACATCAGGCCTTTGGTCCCTTATCATATTTCTAATAACTTCTTGCTTGTGGATTCCATTGAGTCCACGAATATTCCAAGATAAGATCTTCATGATTTAACTACTGAACATGCTTCCTGGATGGTGCGCTGCGTACCATCCTTAATGTTTCTTTTGGCTTCCTCTTTCCTGATTTCATTCTTGTTTTTCCTTCCCACTAGGTTAGATTTGTGGCCGAGATCAGCCTTGGCCATGCTTCTAGTAGAAGGGGGAGATACCGGAGAAGGGTCCCTGCTATTCTTCTTCTTTCTACTCTTGACTTCTGTCCAGGGATT
Organism: Cupressus sempervirens; assembly: GCA_028749045.1. Lineage (NCBI taxonomy): Eukaryota > Viridiplantae > Streptophyta > Pinopsida > Cupressales > Cupressaceae > Cupressus > Cupressus sempervirens. Next base: position 815,972,663 of record CM053786.1, read on the forward strand.
CTCTTCTCCCTCTAGTCCTTTGTCCAGCCAAGCATCAATTCTTGCCAAATCTTCCATTGTCGATGTAGACAGCCTCTCTATGATTTTGTTTACTGTTGAAGGGGGGGGACAACACATCGGGTTAGGGTCCTGGGACATGGGTTCCCCCTCTTTTAGTTCTTCCATGGAGTTCGGGACAAAGGATAGTTTCAAGTCATCCTCCTGAGAATCCAGAGGGGGAAGAGTCATATTTTCACCTGTCTCCTCAGGTTTCTTCTTAGATTCCTTCGCATTGGGGAGAGGTGTTGAATCATCTTTCACTCCTTTCTCTTCTCCCCCTCCTACTTTTCCAGTCGCCCGAGGAGGCCCTGATTCCTCTTGGGGCGCATTAGGAGCAGTATTTGTTTTTCCTTCTGCCTCTCCATTTGCCTTGACTTGCGATGCTTTTTTCCTCCATTATTTTTTGGGATCTAGAGAATCTTTTATCCCCCCTTGTGGACGAGCCTTTCCCACCGTACTCTTCCCTTTGAAAAGTGGGCATGATCCAGCCTTGTGGCTAGCCTTCTTACAATGGAAACAAGCAAAAGGCACACTTTCATAGTCAATCTTTTGAGATCTGTTTCCCAGACGAGATTGTAGTTCTAAAACTTGAGGCATGTCCTGGCCTTCGATGACACCTACACAGATTCTTGCATAGTTCAATCTTTTCTTAGCTGCTGTGACAGGGTCAATGGAGAGGAGCTCTCCAAAGGTCCTGGCTATGCCATCAAAGACATCCTCATGCCAATATTCCAAAGGAAGTTCCAGAAGTCTTAACCAAACTGGAACCTGAGATTGGAAATCATTGTTCAAATCCAAGTTGGATGTCCATTTTTGCAATATTAGGTTGGATCTGCCCAAAGACCAGTTCCCAGCACATAGTATACGAGAAAAATCTTCCGAGCAAGAGAACTCGAAAGACATAAAGCCTTTGGCCATAGCAGTCACTTCTACATGCCCTTTAAGGTCCCATTTTCTCCTGGTAAATGTCCTCACTACATCAATATTAGGTCTTGGCCCTACAAATTTTCCTACCAGAGTGTTCGCCATGCTTAGGATATTGTGGTCAATAATTTCCCTAGGGATTTCCAGAGCAAAAATACCTTTCTCCTTATCAGATTTTTCAATGACTTTTGGGAAAGACGATTTACCTGATGGTTTTATCCCGAATAGATTCGACCAGTGTCCCTATGCCCCAGACGGCCCACTACCCACATGGGGGGGAGGGGGAATCTTCTCACCTGGATGGGGCATCATAACCCGTGGGTCCCCATCCTTTGAGGCATCCTCATCTTTCCCCTCCGTTTCCTGCCCTGCGCTTGCTGCATGCCCTCCTGCAGACGTGCTCTCCTGTCTCCCGCCTTTCTCCAGATTCGAAACAACGTGATTCAAATTGCAGTTCCCGCCCGCTCCATCCCTCTCTCTCACCGTGCCCATCTCTATTGCACCCTATGTTAGGCACTTGATTAGTTAGTCATTGAGAAGATAATCTATTATTTGATCATAATGTGAAGTGAATATGACAACTGAGTTGATGTATGGAAGAGAAGACAAGAATTTGAGCTAAACTCTAAGCTTCACAAAGTACCAGTGTTGGTTGATCAATGAAGCAAGTGAAGCATAAGATTAAGGAACTCAAAATTTTTTTTAACAAACAGTATAAATTAGGTGTCAGTAATTACTAAGCAACATAGTGAATGTCGAGAAATATAATGGTGATCAAGAAAAATAGTGATGACTGAGCTAGACAATGATGACTGAGTAGAAGAACATATTGACTACCAAGTGACATCAAAAGTTAGATTTTTGTAAAAGAATTAAGTTTTGAGGCCAACACAGGTGAAATTTTGATTAGTCAAAGTGCATGGATGATAAGGATTGATGAGCTGGAAAATTTAAAGCTTAAAGAGTAGTTTTTATGTAATTAAATGCAAGGATTTGATCAAAAGTTTCTAGGAGGAGAACGAGAACATAATGATGGAAGAATTCAATGAATGTGACCTAACCCTAAGATCTAAAAATTTAATTATGAGGAAAAATACCAGATTACTTCATTTTTACATAATGGTTGGAATTGGTTGATAGGAGAGGTTTGGAAAATTGTGGTAGAATAAAGGTGCCAAGGAAATGTGAAAGTAAGTGATTTTTTGAAGGGATACCAAGAAGATCAGAGCTGATGAAGCTAATGAAGTTTAGACCATGAACAAAAGATGAGTTGAATGGTGATTTGAACATGCAAAGTGAGTTGTAATTTATAGATCAAACCTAACTATTACTTTCTAACCATCATGATAGTAAAATTCTTTAATTAAGGTTGACCTAATAGTCATTTTGTAAATCCTTTAATCAAGGTGACATTCAAAAGGAATTTTCTAAATCCTCTACCAAGGCCACTCCTAATGGGGTGATTAAATCCTTTAATAGGATCACATTTATTAGTGTGTTGTATACCTTAAATAGGGTTGGCTCTTAACCGAGATCACTTTAGAAGAGTTAAAAATTGGAAGCTAATTACTTGGTGGTTTTTCCCAAATTGGGTTTCCATGTTAAATCATGGCGTCAAAGTGTTATGTGTATGTGAATTTTATTTTCATGATATTTAAAGTTTTATATTACTATTAATTGATATCTAGTAAAATAAGGAATTTAGTTATAACTAGATTAATATGTTGTTTCACTAATAAGATGCTATATTGACTAAGTGGGTTAATGAATTGGACTAATTTATTTGAATATGTTAAAATTTTAATTGGTAAATTTGGACCTGAGAATAACTAATTCACCCTTCCCCCTCTATATTATTGTAAATCTTTCTAACAATTGGTATCAGATCTTTAGTGCTTGTAAGGAAAGTTTGAAGGGACTCAAGTTAAAAGATCAAGATGTACAAGAGAGAGATACCAAAGATAAACAATAAGAAACTCCCAAAATGGAAACACTTGATCAGATTTCACTTATTTGGTATTGGAGATTCTACACTATAGTTCTTGGACAATGAATACATTGGGTTGCCATAACCCATGATTATTGAACAAATAAAGGAGAAGAAGGAGCACAACTAAAAGATGATTGGTCTAGGAACAACCCTAAGTTATGTTGAATTTGATGATGTGGAGGATTTTACTACTTCAAATAAAATGTGGGATAAGTTGGCTCAAATCCATGGAGGAGTCAAAAATATGTTGAGGGCTAAGGTAGAAATCTTGAGAGGAAAATTTAATGACATGATAATGAAAGAAGGTTAAATTATTGCACAATATTGTGGTCAAATCAAGGAGGTTTTGAATTCTATCAGAGGTGTTAGAGGAGACATATCTAAAGAGATGGTGATAAGAAAGGTTTGGAAGACTTTACTTCCCATCTATGCAATTAGAGTGTCCACAATATAAGAACTAATATGTACACCTGGTAATGATCAGACCTTGGATAGTCTAGTTGGTAGACTCACTATATTTGAAATGTCAAATTTTGATAATTACACACCTACTAGCATTTAATATGTTTTCAAGGCTTGACTAACCATTGATGGATCTAAGAGAAAAAGAAGAGAAACTATGTGGAAAGTGACAGTGAATCAAATGATGATCATGATGAACTTGAATAAAGCATTATTGGCTAGATGACTACCAAGAGGAAAAGGCAAATACAATGGTAAACTCCTTGCTATATGTTTTACATGTAACAAAGTTGGTCATATTACTGCAAGGTATCCTAATAGAGATGAGAAGGAAGAAAGGAAAGATTTAAAGTACCAAGGAAGAAAAGATGGTAGATAAATTGACGAAAACAAATACTACAAGGATAAAGGTAAGAAATCTTGCTAAATTGCAAAAGAAGATGGTTCTATTAGTGATTACGATGATCATGATGAAGAATTTTTTTATGCTGCAATAAAAGATGATTCTAACGAAGATGAGAACATTGCATTGATTTCACATGTGAGTAAAAATGCTAGATGGATAATTGATAGTGGTTTCTTACATCATATGACTGTTTGTAAAAGTAAGTTTGAGAAGCTAGAACATTATAATGGAAGTAGTATTAAGTTTGGAATGATGCACCATGTTATGTGAAAGGAAAAGGATCAATTATACTGAATGAAAAGATCAAATGTGACAATGCATATTGGGTTGATGGTCTATATAACTTGTTGAGTGTAAAATAGTTAAATAGTTAAGGCTACTAATTTGAATTCCAAAATAAGAAGGCAAAGATCTATAATTCCATTGGTGAACTAATTGGAAGTAGTGATCAAACAAGAGGTAACTTGTTCTATCTAGACCTAAATGATATAATTTATTTATTTGCACAATTTGAGGATGTGTGGTTATGGCATAAGGGGATATGTCATGTGAACTTTGACAATTTGGTAAACATTAGTGAGATAAAAAGAGTTAGAGGATTACCAAGATTAAGAAAACCTAATAAATTTATGCATAAACAATGTCAAATTGGAAAAATGGAAAACTCTAGTTTCAAGAGAAAGACGTATCGTTCTGATGACATTTTGGAGTTAGTTCATACTGATTTATGTGGTCCTATTGGAGTGAAAAGCTATTGTGGTGACAAATATTTCATTCTATTTTTTGATGACTTTTTAAGAATGATGATTGTAATGTTTCTAAAAGAAAAAATCAATGTATTTCAATTGTTTATGTGATATGTGGCTAGAGTTGAAAAGGAAATAGGAAATATTTTTGAAGTTCTTGATATTATATAGAGGAGGGGAGTTCATATCACATGAGTTCAACACATTCTATAATAAAAAAGGAATCAAGAGACAAATGAGTGTGCCAAGAACTGTACCCCATAATGAAATAGATGAAAGAAGGAATAGATCAATCATAAACTATGCAAGAACATTGATGATGGAGAAGAATGTTTCACAAAATTACTAGAGAGAAGTTGTAACACCTTGAACTAAGTTCAAGTGAAGAAAGGTACAAAAAAAAAACATTTTGAACTTTAGTATGACTATGCACCTAATGTGAATTATTTCAAAGTATTTGGAAGAAAATGTTATATCTTGAAAGATGCAAGACATAGAAAACTTGATGCAAAGACTGATGAAGGTATATTTTTAAGGTTATTCCCCTAAGAGAAAAGCATATAAGTGTTTGAATTCTAACACTAAAAAAACTTTGGAAATTGCAAATGTTAGAGTTGATGAAACATAGAAAAGGAAGAAGAAGAATGCAAGAAAGAACATGAGGATTACAAAAAATTGGTCTGCATTTATGAAGGTGAACTTAGCAACTTACCTAAACCACAAAAAGTGGCTTCCAAGCATCAACAACCAAGAACTTTTGAGATTCAATAGACAAGTTCTACTAAGCATCAAAAAATTACCATGCATCAGGCTCTAGGAGTTGAGTTATATACAAAGACTATTGACAATCAGACATAGAAAGTTGAGTTGCTAGAAAGTGCACTAGGTACAAATGACTATGTATAATCAAGTCATACATAGCAATAAGAAAGGATAGCCAAACCTATTTTGAAAAATTATGTGAGAAGAAATCATGCACTAGATCAAATCATTGGAAATAAAGATTGAAGAATCATGACAAGAAGAAAATGGAATAGGGTTACATTCTTATTATGTGATTTTGAACCTCAATGAGTCAAAGAAGATTTGGAGAATGAAGGCTAGAAATGAGAAATGAATGAAGAGATTGAGAAAATTGAGAAAAAAAAACTTGGACTTTGATACCTAAACCAAAGGATAAGAATGTGATTGGAACTAAGTGGGTTTTTAGAAATAAGATGCATGAAAAAGGAAAAGTCACAAGGAATAAATATAGATTGGTTTGTAAGGGATATGCACAAGAAGAATGAGTTGACTAAGGTGAAAAATTTTCCCCAGTTGTAAGGTTGGAAGGATTGAGAAATTTGCTTGCATATGATACTTCCAAAGGATTCAAAGTATATCAAATGGATGTCAAATATGCATTTATGAATGGAATATTGGAGGAAGAAGTCTATGTTGGACAACCTGAGGGATTTTTTTATCATAACAAGAGGAACATGGTATGAAAGTTACACAAGGTTTTATATGGCTTGAAGTAAGCCCCTAGATTTTGGTATGAAAGGTTACACAATAATTTGGTGAAAATTGGGTTTGCAAGAATATATGACAATAGAAATTTGTATTTCAAGAGTGAGTCTATGGATAGGATATTGGTAGCTGAAGTATTTTTTGATAATACCATATTTGGAGGACATGATGTGTTGCACAAATCATTTTCTAATGAAATGAAGAAATAATTTGAGATGTCAATATTTTGATAGATCAAGTTCTTTGTTGGTTTGCAATTTTATTAGATGAAGAAAAGAATCTACACTACACAATCATCGTATATCAAGGAGGCATTGATTCTTTTGGAATGGAAGACTTGAGTCTAGTTGGAACACCTATGGTGACTGGACATAAAATTTCAAGGAATGATGATTCAATTAAGGTAAATCAAACTTTATACAAGTTAACGATTGGAAAGTTCTGCAATATATTGTACATGATAGACCTAGCATTATATTAGGTGTATGAATTATTGCTAGATTTTCTCCCAATCCTAGAGAAAATCATATGATGGTAGTGAAAAGGATCCTAAGATATCTAAAAGGAAGAGAAGACTATGGATTATTGTACAATAAGAATGACAAGTTTAAATTGAAGGTTTTCACAAATGTTGATTAGGCTAGAAATGTTGATGATATAAAGAGTAAAAGTGGAGGTTCTTTCTTTCTAGGAAGGTGAGTGATTTCATGGACAAGAAATAAGAAAATTTTTATCTCACAATCTACACCAAAGGCTAAGTATGTTTTTGGAGAATTTAATTGTTCAAATATTGTATGGATAAAGCAATTGTCGAAAGGTATGAAGGAAGAAATCAATGAACCCATTTTTACCTATTGTGATAACACAAGTGCTATAAACATATCAAAGAACCTTGTGATGAACACAAAGATTGAACATATTGAGATTAAGTATCATGACTTGAGAGAGTTGATAGAAGAAAAAGAAGTGAGATTGGAATATGTGAATACAAAAGAACATATAGCTAACATATTCAAAAATGCACCACCAAAGGATGCTTTTGAGTGTCTAAGAGGTAAGTTAGGGGTCATTTCCTTACCTAAAGCAAGCTAAAAGAGATGTAGCATTGCATCAACTATTATGATCACAATATCTTAAAGATTGATGCACAAGTTCATGCTTTAGGAACTACCTAAAGATGGGAAGTGAAAAGAAAGACATTGAACCTTGAGTGGATGAAGCTACAAGGAGTTATGAATTAAGATGATGAAGTGAAATTTCTATATCAGTCAGAGCAGTGACATGAATATGTTATGTATGATAGAGAAAAGAGAAGAGATGCAAGTGATTGGTTGATGAATTTGGCATTTTTGTCAAAGAGGGAGAATATATTTCTAACTTACCATCTAGAGAAAGGGAGATATGTGTAGTTATAATTCCTACTTGTGAGAGGGAGATTTTTTTTTTAATATACATGCTACATATAAGGAGGGAGAATCCATATGAAGTGACTAATGTCAAAGAGGGAGAGATTTCCAAGTTACCATGGTATAAGAGAAGATGATTTTTTTACCATCCTTATATGAGGGTGGATTTGGTTAGGAAAATGAAAAAATAGTACTATTTAATTCAATGAAACATCAAAATAATCTTTTTACAACATTTCTAAGGAAGATGGTTGAACACAAGGAGATTCAGTATACCATTGAAGAAGTCAAACAACAAAGTTGGAAGTTGTATGAGAAATATGTTTTGGTACTAGAGGTGTTGTTAGTACTTAGATTAGTTTCAGAGGGAGCATCAAGAGATTTTAGGAATGAGAATCAGAATAAAAATAAGAAAGAGACAAAGAACAAAAAGACATAAGGAGCTAACAACAAGAGTTCGGAAATGACATGTTGAAGATTTTGGATTGCATGGTAATTAGAGGTGTTTCCATCAATGCCAAAGAGGAAGACTATTGGATACTACAATTTGAACAATTTTTATGTCATCATCAATGTCAAACCTTATTGGTAAGACATTTACTTATAGTGTAGAGTGCCATAACATTTGATTGATGAAGAGGATTTGAAAAGAGAAGATAACAAGGTAAGCTAATTATGTTGTTGGGAAGAGAAGTAACAAATATCATTGAATAAAAATGATCACTTGATTAATTAGTCATTGGAATGATAAGTTGTTGTTTAATCATTACACTAAGTGAAGATGATAGATGAGTTGATGTATGGAAGAGAAGACAGGAAGTTGAGTTAAACTCTAAGCTTGATGGAGTACCAATGTTAGTTGATTAATGAAGCAAGTGAAGTAGAAGATTAAGGAACTTAATAAGAAGCTGAAAAAATAGTATAAACCAAGTTTCAGTAACATCAAGAAAAATAGTGATGGACGAGAAAAAGAACATAGTGATTGCTAAGAGACAACAACTATTAAAATTTGTAAAAGAATAATTTTTTGAGGCCAATAGAGTCAAATTTTTTTTGGTCAGAGTGCATGAATAATAAGGATTGATGAGATGTCATATTAAATGCACAAAGAGAGCTTTTTAATTAATCAAATGTAAGGACTTGTTCATAAGTTTCTAGAAGGAGAAGGAGAATATAATGATGGAAGGATTCAATGAATATGACCTAACCCTAAGATCTATAGATGCGATTAAGTGGAAAATGATCAAAGTAACTATTTAAGGATACATACTTGATATTTTACATAAAGGTTGGAACTAGTTTCTAGGAGAGGCTGGAAAACTTGTGGCATAATAGATTTTCCAAGGAAAGGTGAAAGTAAATGATTGCTTGAAGGGATGCCAAGAAGATCAGAGTTGATGAACCTGATCAAGTCTAGACCATGAACCAGAGATGAGTTCAATGGTACTCTAAACATGCAAAGTGATTTGTAGTTTATAGATCAAACCTACTTGTTACTTTCTAACCATCGTGACAATAAAATCCTTTAATCAAGGTGAAATTTAAAGGAATGTTCTAAGTTATCTAACAAGGCCACTCCTAGCAGGGTGATTAAATCCTTTAATAGGGTCACATTTAACAGTGTGTTGTATAACCTTCAATAGGGTTGGCTCTTAACTGAGCTCACTTCAAAAGAGTGAAAAATTGGTAGCTAGTTACTTGGTAGCTTTTTCCAAAATGGGTTTCCATGTTAGATCATAGTGTCAAAGTGTTATGTGTGTGTGAATTTTAACTTCATGATATTTATAGTTTTATATTATTAGTTGACATATACTAAAACAAAGAATTGAGTAACTAAATGAATATGTTGTTTCATTGATAAGATGTTATATTGATTGAGAAGGTTTATGAATTGGATTTATTTGTTTGAAGTTATTATTTAAGCTTAATTGGTACATCTAGACCTAAGGATGATTGATTCACCCCACTCTAAGTTATTATAAATAATTCTAACACCTTTCAACCCTATAATAATAATATATTAAGTATATTAAATATATTATATACTATAATTTAATATATATCATGATAATAATTTAATATATATTATAATAAGTACACAATATCAATTGTATAACTAACACACACCTTTTAGTCAAAATTGTTAATGTGAACCATCTTATTGGGTACCCAATGTTTTGGGTATCAGATATCCAACCTAATCAGATTCTTGATATTTTGGGTATTCAATATTTTAGGTATCCAATTAGGCTTGGTAATCACCAATCTTATATTATTAACTCTAAAAATGTTATTTTGCAGTGTTTAGGGGACTTTTAGACTTCAAAGAGGTATCCGACAACTTTTAATATGTTTGAATTCACTAAAATGAAAAGGAAATTAAGGACATTCTCAACTTTGTAGTTAAATAATTGTTGTCAAAATATTAGTTTGATAAGTATTTATTACCTATTTTTAAACACATATAACTATAAGGTATCAATTTACATATTGATTGAAAAATAGCTATATCTTTCAAACCAGTAAACATTTTTGAAATCTAAAAGATGTGTCACATTCTATGTTTTACCTACTACAATAAAAAGAAAAAAAAAAATTTAGTCAAATTTGTTAATGTGAGCCATCTTATTAGGTACCCAATGTTTTGGATAAGATATTTTGGGTATTCAATATTTTAGGTATCCAATTATGCTTGGCAATCACCAATCCTATATGGTGAACTCTAAAAATTATATTTTGCAGTGTTTAGGGGAATTCTAGACTTGAAGAGCTATCTGATGACATTTAATATGCTTGAATTCATTGAAATGAAAAGGAAATTAAGGACATTCTCAACTTTGTAGCTAAATAATTTTTGTCAAATATTAGTTTGATAAGTATTTATTACCTATTTTTAAACGAATATACCTATAAGGTGCCGATTTACATATTGATTGAAAAATAACTGTACCTTTCAAACCACTAAACAATTTTGAAATCTAAAAGATCTCACATTCAATGCTTTGCCTACTACAACAAAAAATAATTAAATTTAGCAATGGTCAAAATTAGTTAAGGTGGTTAGACATGAGCCTTTTTTCTAAAATTGTTGTAGTGAAAAATTCATCATTAATTATTATCTTGGAATAAAAATACCAAAAAATATGTGTAACATCTAGGCATGAGTCTACTTCTTATATCTAAAATCCTATAGAAAAGATTACTATTTAATTTTGAACACCATAATCTCATACACACCATAATCTCGCACACACCCAACATCAAATAGGGAAGGCCACACTTTAAGCCCATGCTTTTTGGTCTATGAAAATCTTGCAAAATTTAGTTGAACTACCTTTTTGTTCAAATCTTCAAACAAGAAATAGTCCTCGCATGCCACTCTGATAACAATAACTAAAGTATATTAAATTACCTAGCGAAAATAAATCTTCCCCAATTTTGTGAGATACCAACTTTAGATAAATTAGTTGTGACTTTACTGTCCCTTTTCACTTTACTAGGCTCAAATTAAAATTGTAGAAAGTGCAAACATAAATTTTAGAATTAATATTAAAACAGTTTATAGACTTGAAAACTATACAATTGAATTCTAGCAATAGTGTTGGAGGATGGAAAAAAGACTCTGTAAAATTCTATTGTTGCAAGAGAAAATTCTTCATAGAGAGATTTTACTAATTGCCTCTGCTCCCATTGCCTTATTTCTTGATGATTCAATTCTCAAACTAAAAACAAGACATATTCCTTGTAATCATTTTAGTGACAAGAGGCTTTTGAAGGTTTCAACACATGATGGAAATGGATACGGAATTTGGGAGGGTGAGGTAAGCAAGAAGGAGGTGATATTTGAAGAATTTAATCTATTATAATGATTTGTAGACTAATATTAGTGACCTTCAATAAAAAGACATTGATGTATCATACATGTCATGCTCCTTATTAGAATATATAATGTGATCCCTCTAGCGTTGCCCATGGAAAATCAACCTATAAGCTCAAGGCACTCATTGATGTATTGCATTTTAAGTGTTGTTTGAATGTATTGGGCTAATTGAAAATAAAATTTCAGGAGCACATTGTACCTACATGTTTTTTTTCTCACACCATTTTTTGAATAAAATGGATTTTACTATGGTGTGTTTACATTAAGCTAATAAACTTTCAAAAAAAATCAGGTAATAAAATTTGAAAGTTGGTTTTTACAATTCCATATGTACATGCATGACATCAAAACCTCACTTATGGCAATGTCTCTTATTTATGTGATACCAACTATAGAAATGCACTCTCTTTTCTATTTCTTTAACATTTCAAGTTATGTTTTATAAGTGTGTTAAATAATGTGAGCTTCTATCATAATCCAACATCATTACCCCCTTACCAAAACTCATGATGTCTCTTTAATTTTTTTTGCTAAATAAACCCCATATGAATAGACAACAAAAGAATCTTAATTATAATGAACACCATTTGTACTTATATGTGCTCATTACTCAGATTTCACAGTAAAGCATATAGTTAATGCAATAATTTTTAGGAAAGGGGATTGTAGGACACATTCCTTGAACCATTTGAGAAGGCTAATGGATACAATAAATCAAATCTTGAAGCTTTGTAGAGAGGAAATAAATAAATTATTGGAAGACGGACATAATGATTTAATTTATAATTTTATTTATCTTTAGTTGTATAGAAGACATACATTTTCTTGTATTTACCATGTCTAGGCCATATATATCTAATGTACTTTCAGGAATTTATGTTTTTGATAAATTTATGATCAATTCTTCAAAACTTTGTATATGGTATAGTAGATATGTCCATGGGAATCACTTTCCAAATGATTTTATCTTCTCTCACTGGATTGACAAGAAGACTAGAGAGACAATGTTTTATGTTCTAAGACTGAAGAGTAAAATAATAACAATATACCTACTAAACTGGTACGTTTAATTGACTAGTTCTTTGAAATAGAATTTGTACATTAAGTAACTTAATCTAATTTTTTATTAAAACACTATTCAGATTTTTTTGATTGTGTTCAGTCTTGCATTGGTCTGCTCTGATTTTTTCTTTCTAGCACTTGCTTAAAGATTTGAAGTTGATCTAGCTTGTATTCTTAAAAAATATAGCCATTACACAACATTAGAAACCTTTTGAGATTTATAATTATATGTCATAGAAATTTTCTACTTACAACTTTCATATACATTTCCTCAACATCCAGTACATTATTGAAATCAATTGCATTCTCTCTCAGTGTGGACACAGTGGATGTTCTTTGAGCAATATTTTGTTGGGGCCGGACTCCTAAATTTTGAAGTTAAGAGTTAAGTTACCCATATACAATCACATCTAAAGTCTTTGACCACTCAAATGTGTTTAATATTGCATTAATTAACTATAATTGGTACCCATCTGTCACTTGTGATAGCTCCCATAGATTCCTTATGGGACTGATAATTTGAAACATCTCCAGTATTGGCTTTTACTGTTTCTCTCTGTGAACACTTTAGTAGAGAGATCTAAAAGTTTGGATTTCAATTTTCCTATGCAATTGATTTTAGAAGAATTTAGCTTAGTAATATGTAAACATATTAAATAAAATGACATAATTCAGTGGCAGCGGGGGAATAGAAAGAATTAGCAAATATTTGAATGAAAAATAATAAAAGAGCTATGATCTGGCACATGCTTGTGGTATTCTAGCTTGGTGTGGGAGATCCTAACCATTGTTCCCACCTTAAAAGTCCAAATGAAAGGTTTGATCTTAGGCCTTGTGCTGACAGTAGATTATACCATACCTAACACCTCATGACAGAATAATACTGGCAAATTGGTATAGAAATTAAGTCCAAAAAGTTTTAACTAAAATGTTGAAAGACAACTGGATACTTGAATGAAAAAATGTAGATATTTTTTACTAGTCTCATCCTTACGCCAATTTAACTTCGTCGTTGACAACAAAGTTGTAATCTAAACCTGAACTTTGCAGCTCTTGAGTTGTGTAAAATGATGATTTAGGAAGCTCTATACCTAAATCAAACTCATTTTTAGAAAGAAAACAATCACTATAGGTCTATGTCTCTACTCTTTTTCTCAATTCATTGAGATGAAAGAGTTAAAAATAAAGAACAACTTTAAGATATAGTTTTTCCACTAAATTTATTCAAACAACAATTGTCTTGCTACTATCCCCTTTCTTGCAGGATTCGATTTTGAAGTGTAATAAGAAGAAATGGAAAGAAATACTCATTAAAGGAAAATGGATAGGGACCTTACTTCATCATCTTAAGGTGAAATTTATGAATATGAAATTTATAAATAGTACGAAAGCATTAATGTGACACAGGCGAGTTGACTAAAGTCTGATAATAGTGGATATAAATTCTAGACATGAAATCTACAAGCAAGAAACTACCTCAACAATGCCGCCATGTTGAGAAAGGAGTTTAACTATTTAAGGAAGCTCCTTAGAAGGCATGTGATAAATGTCATGCCTCATAATCGAAAAATTAGTGGGCACATTGTGTAATCGAAGTAAAATATTGTAAGAGCCCAACACAGAGATGTTGGGAAGATTTTGGAGGCCTAAGTGGTTCAAATAGCCTGATCAACAAGGGAGAACTGATAGTCAAAATATTTAATGACTTTCTTACAAAAGAATACAACATTACACTCATAAGCTATCTACCAGGAAGATTGTGAATAGTATGCAACTCATAAGATGTCTTCTATAAGAAATAGTGGTGGTAAGCCCATCAGTCAAGGGCCTTCGCAATGTTAAAGCTTCACGCTTATAGGTCATCTTGATAAAAAAATAGTAGAGATATGGAATGAGGTCTATATTCTCTTTTCTAGATAGAATATATGGTTATGATGTCTATAGTGAGCTTGGAGATTATGGAAAATGTGAGAAATATAAATGCCCAATATTGGGAGGATCTATAGAATTCCCATATTCATGAAGGGGACAAACTGGGTGTCATAAGAAAATTGATGGAGGCGGATGGATTGCATCCACAATGATAATTAAACACATAATACATAGTATAGGCACTTATAGAAATTATATACTCATTTCATTTCCTGATTCTTGATACAAAATATATTACATTGTGCCACTTTTATAGAGGTCTTTGATTGTTTCTGGAAACATCTAAATTAGCTAGCATAGAACAAATAGACTTTTCTAGAATTATCTAAACATAAATGACTTCTAGAATCTAACCCTATCCAACAATTTCTAAAATCTTGTATTGTGCCTATACATTTCATTTGAGAGTAAATTACATATTCCAACACTCCCTCCTAATTTCAACCTCAAATATTGTTGCATACAAATTCCAAATCCTTTCTTTTGCCCTTTCTTCGGTTTTATGTTGTTCTCAAGAATGTGGTTTCTTACCAACTTGCCATCTTTCCTACTCAACACCTCTTGTGTAGTCTTCATTCATTTTTATTGCAATCAATTTCTTTTGACTTCTATGCTTCCACTTTTCTTTGCTTTGGATTGATTTAACATCTGCTTCTTCCTTGCTTGAAGATACTTTTCCTTTGACCAACAACTTAGACAATGCTAATGAATTTTATTTTCTTTCCCTTTCTTTGACTAGAGGCCACTGTCTACTCTCTATTCTCCTTCACAACTGTGGCTTGGCATTTCTTTTATTATATATCTCTTTTCATTGTCCTTTGATTACCATGATTATCATTTTACTGATAATGGTAAAGACACTTTTCAACATTTGCCTTTCACTTGGGAGTAGTTTCTCATATCAACAAATTAATTGCTTCTCTTCCTCTACTAATAGTCAAAACTCATCTGGGAACACAACCAAACTAGCTTTTCCATGATCTAACTACTTTAAAACCACTAATTGTGCATTAGTTTAAATAGCTGTAAATCCACTTTGGCACAATCCTTCCAACTCCTCTTTTTATCCTTGCTCTTTTATCATAATCAACAATTCTATCCAACCTTTTATCCACCCAAGGTCTGATACCAATCTGATGGAGGTGGATGGATTGGATCCACAATGATAATTAAACACATAATACACAGTACAGGCACTTATAGAAATTATATACTCATTTCATTGTCTGATTTTTGATACAAAAATACATTACATTGTGCCTCTTTTATAGAGGTCTTTGATTAATTTTAGAAACATCTAAATTAGCTAGCATAGAACAAATAGACTTTTCTAGAATTATGTAAACATAAATGACTCCTAGAATCTAACCCTATCCAACAATTTCTAGAATCTTGTATTCCGCCTTTACATTTCATTTCAGGGGAAATTACACATTCCAACAAAAATGTGGTTTGTACTTGGCCCTATATTTTGTACATTATCTTGTTCATAATTAGGCTTCATTAATGGACGAATATGATAGTATTGATGGTATGAATGGCATATCCTGCTAAGGAAAGTATATTATTTTTATAAAACTTGAACATATATATTTGTGGAGACAAATGATTTTCTGCTAAGAAATGGACTAAAGAGTGTGGTCTAAGTTTTTGTGTCTTGGGTTGTTGGCTCTATTATTTTTGTTAGGATGGAGCTACAATAGTGAGAGCATTAGATGAAGGCATTGATGTCTTTCCTCATCTCTGCTATGAAATCCCATGAAAGATCCATAATTAGCCAAAACTAAATCTACACAAGCATCACTTAGCAACTAAACCCTTGTTGCTTTATATTAGAATTTTAGTTAAAATACAAAATTCAAAAGCACCAAATCAACTAGTTTCCTTCTATAAGGCCATCATTACATTATAAAATGTGTTTGGATAAATTCTTAATATACACCGCATACTTGTGAAGGAGCCACTACCCAATATCAACTCTAGTGAGTGCTCATGTCACTAGTAAAATTAACTACTTTTTTGACAAGAATTGGTCAAATTTCTACTGAGATTGGTCAAACTTTTGACAATTTTTCTTGTCAATTTCTTTCCCATCAAAATTCAATTCTTTCTTAGTGAGATTAAAATTTATATATAGAGTTTGGTCGAAAGTGGCCTCAACAATTGGTCCAAATATCACTTCTTGTTGGTCAAACTTTTGACACTTTTGGGGTCAAAATTTCCATAAGAATGACAAACCCATGCAAATAGGATGTGAAACCCATGATGGGTGTTTGGTCAACATGTTCATCAAAATTTAGATGATTTTGCATTGTTTAAAACAATAAAATTGGGCCCGCCCTCAGTAGGTGGTGGGGGGGTGTGGGGGGTGGGCACCAATATTCTTTTGTCATGAGATGTATCTAGTCTCACAAGTGGTAAGGATTGTAGTCAAATTCTAATGAGTTCATTCCCAATACATTAAAAAATATCAACACTTGGCCTTTCAATTAATAACTTGCCCCATGAACCTAAATAAAGTTAACTTTCATGATTTGAAAGAGGGCATGAATCCTATGATAAAAACGACTTTATCCTCAAGGGCAGGAAGATTTTGCCTTGCCCTAAGGATTCCAATATTCAACCCACTATCTCAACCTTAGCCACATTTAACCTTTGACTCCTTACCTAAATGAAAATTTGAAAGGTGATTTCTTTTTTATTGAAGTCCTTTTGACTAAAATGCAAGCATCTTCAATCACATACTCCTAAGACTTGACTTCTAAGACTCCCTAAAAAGGTGTGAAGACTTGAAATTATTGCTAGCTAAGACCCTTAAGGCCATCTACACTTACTAGAAAAGAAAAAATAGGGGTCCCTAATTGTAATGGGGAAATGGTGTGAGAACTTCACAACAAGTTCCAAGGGAGAGATTCAAGTAATGTGAATGCATTACTAGTTTGTCTTATTAAAAAAAATCATTAAACATGTCAACAAGGTGGCAAATGTAAAGAGGAGAATGTCTTTAATTTTACTTAGGTCATGAGATGTATCTAGTCTCACAAGTGGTAAGGATTGTAGTCAAATTCTAATGAGTTCATTCCCAATACATTAAAAAATATCAACACTTGGCCTTTCAATTAATAACTTGCCCCATGAACCTAAATAAAGTTAACTTTCATGATTTGAAAGAGGGCATGAATCCTATGATAAAAAGGACTTTATCCTCAAGGGTAGGAAGATTTTGCCTTGCCCTAAGGATTCCAATATTCAACCCACTGTCTCAACCTTAGCCACATTTAACCTTTGACTCCTTACCTAAATGAAAATTTGAAAGGTGATTTCTTTTTTATTGAAGTCCTTTTGACTAAAATGCAAGAATCTTCAATCACGTACTCCTAAGACTTGACTTCTAAGACTCCCTAAAAAGGCGTGAAGACTTGAAATTATTGCTAGCTAAGACCCTAAAGGCCATCTACACTTACTAGAAAAGAAAAAATAGGGGTCCCTAATTGTAATGGGGAAATGGTGTGAGAACTTCACAACAAGTTCCAAGGGAGAGATTCAAGTAATGTGAATGCATTACTAGTTTGTCTTATTAAAAAAATTCATTAAACATGTCAACAAGGTGGCAAATGTAAAGAGGAGAATGTCTTTCATTTTACTTAGGTTCTTACTTTATACTAAGTTCATTTCAATCCCCACTTAGGTAATAAGAAAATTAGAAAGAGAAAGGTAAATAGTCTCATTCTCAAGTTCCTAATCTATGACTTGAATGTGCATGTCCACTTGTCAATGCAAATCTATTCAATTGGAAGTGTGCAAATAGAAAACTTTGGTATGCGCATGTATATAAATATTCACTTGGATGCTGATGTATGCATCTTGCCCATGTTAGATAATTGTTCTTAAGGAATCATAGGTGTCACTGTACCCCCCTCTACCATGATATAAAAGGGTGCTTCCTTCCTTTCTAATTGTTAAGGTTGGAAGGAGAAATATTATGCAATCTCCATTGGACAAGCTTAGAGGGATTTATAAATATAGTATTATAATACCAAATTAATTATAGTATTCTAGTGCATGCATTCATCATTATTCACTTGAAGATTGATGTGAGCATCTTGCACATGTTGATTATTAATCAAATGAACGTTTAGATGTGCATATCTTCATCAAAAATATGCATTCACTCATAAAATTCTACTTGGAAGAACTAAACTATAGAAGAATTGAACCACAACTCACATAATCCTTAGTCGTGGTAAAGATGTGAACTAATCTGGTGCTTCTGAAATATAGAACAATTTTTTCTCAATTCCTTGATTAACAAAATTGAAATATGAAACACATAATTATGCTCAATCTAAAAATTTGTAAAAAATGGATTTGATGCATTCAATAAGAAGAGAATGCTTACACAAAATTTAGCTAAATCATGCTAGACAAGTCGGGTATTGGCCCAAGTTCCAATTTTTCATTTGATAGTTGCCTGAAAATGACACATTTAAAATACACTTATGAGCAAAGACCTAAAGCAAATGAAATTGATTAATTAATGAAGGCATTCTAGTTTGAGCTTCACTTGATTTTGAGAATACTTTAATATTCTCTACTTAACAAGCCCAACCATGTGAAGATGGAAGCTCATCTAGCCTCAAACCCCTCCACCTAACATCACTCTAAATTCCCCATTAACATATAATTACATACTTCATTCATTTATTCATCTATTTATGAACTATAACATTGAATTAATACAAGCACATTGTTGTAATAATCAAATGGGAAGAATACTTCTAAGAGGGGGGGTGTGAATCAAAAGTATCACACTTTTTTACCTTAAAAACTTTTAACTGAAAATAAATTGCATGCAATTAAACATATCAAATAAGCATAAAGTAAACACATGTATCAACAACACATAACACAAAATTTGGTAACCTAGAAACACTCCAAAATGAGAAAGTAAAATTGGGGTGGGGATGATACCCAAAAAATATCACTGCAGCAATAATGTTTGACCACTTTTGATGGTCTTCTCTATTAAAGGCCCGCCCTATTAAAGACTTTACACTATGTCAATAGTGACCTGGTTAAAAGATTTACAAACACTTTACATGAAGTGTCACCCTATTAAAGGATTTTATCACCTTTTCAAAGGATCTAAAACCTAGTTGTTAAGCTAACCTATCAATATAGGATTTTCTTTCTAATACAATTGCTAGAGAGTATTAGATTAAATGAATCTAATAGCTTACAATCCTTGATTGTTGAATTCAGGCACTTGATCTACTCTCTGTCTAATCTTGATCCTTTGATATGCTACTCTTCAATATTCTAATACTTTGTTCTTCATCAACTAGATACTACAATGCTACTTTGTTCCTCTAAGTTTTTTCACACTTCCCTTTGAATTCCACTATAGTTTACCCATACACTACTCTCATCCATGCATACAATAGGGTATCATCCTCCTTTTAAGGATTTTGAAGACTTAGGGCAAGGTATGGATATATGATCCATATTGAATCTTTAATTCCCACTCATTCCTTGCACTTTTCTTATTGGTCACATGCCTTCTCCATTTTTCTTATTGGTTACATATTGATTGCATAGGAAATGTAAAAGATTCATTCTTATCTTTAATATCCTTTGAGATTCTCCTATTTCGACTCAGAAAATAGTTTACATCTGAGTTTGTGAAGGCATAAACTCATATGTTGATTCTATGTTACTTGGCACTTATTGGATTACTGGTGGTTGGCACATGTATGATTTTGGTTTGCTTGGCACCTATTGCATTTTGGCTTGCTCGACACATGTAGCATTCTGGCTCACTCGACACATGTAGTATTCTGCTTGCTCAACATCAACTATGACTCAAAACCTGAATATCACTCGGCTTATATGGTTGACTTGGCACCTATTAGAATTCTAGCTTAGCACATATAGTGTGCTCAACTTATATATGAAAATTGGTTAAGTGTGTTGACACTCAATTGTCAAAACCAATCTGAGACCAACAATACATAACATTTATTAATACCCAAAAGTAATCAATAATTAATTAACACATAAAAATATTCATTAACATGACATAAAATTCATTATTAATACTCAACATTCATAAATAATTCATTAAAATAGTATTCTTTCATTATCAAACAAGGTTTATCAAAGAGCATTTAAAAAAAAAAAATTCTTTTTTTTTGTTTTTCTTAGATTTCTTGAGGAAAAGGATGATAGGAACATCAATAACTTCCTCATGTTCTCCTCCTCTCGTGGTTGTGATCTCAAATTATGATGCTTCATCCTATTTTGAGGAGTACGAAGCTGCTACACTAAAGGGGAGGTCCACTGGAATAACAAGTAAATGGGTTAAATTCACATTTATTTATTTATTGTTCAAGTATTTCATTAACCATTAGAACATAAAATGTGCTTTTCTTTACCTAACAATGCTACATCATCTACAGTGACATTTTTATCAGCTAACACCTCAACATGTTGAACACTAGGAACATGTTCTACTCATTCACCATGATGTTTGACATGCTGTAAAATATTAAGAAAAGGGTTGCACCATGTAATGCCTCGCCAAGGGATCCAAAAGAATTAACCTAAAGTTTTACTAAGTTTGACAAGTTTTTTTTTTTTTTTAAAAGAAAGATAAACCATACACATCAAACACATAGTAGCGGAAGCAATAACATATATCAACTATAAGCATACACTACAGGTTACATTCCTTGAGGATCCCAAGACATTGAGTCACATTTATATTTAATTAATTCTAAGTCTAACAACTACCACATTCACATGAAAGAATAATTAGAAAGTCCAATGTCCATTTTAAATAATATACATTTGTTCTAAATGCCTCTTGGCAAATGAAATCTAGAATGCTCAATCATCCACTATACATGTCACAGGGTATGAAAGGCTTAAAAGAATATACATATGTAGAAATAAAGATACATCATCCTCCTTGAATATATGATACAAAGTATAATAAAATAAATTCAAGCATCCACCATGAAAGATATAAACATCCATCATAAGATATAACCATCCATCAAATGATACAAGATAGAATGAAAGGATATGCAGACAAGGAAACTCTAGCCATAGTGACTATGGACGGATCTCAATGGTAAGAGTATAAAGCACTACCAACCAACCATGGGAGATAGTCTCAAGTCCCAAATAGGATAACGAATCACATAACACAAATACTCTCTGAGTTTAGGAAATCCTAAAAGTATACTACTCAAAGGTTTCAGAATAGATTGACATGTAGACCCAGAGACACATAAGACATGTAGGAAGCCTACTATGTAAGCAGGCAAGTGTCATTGCACGAATCACATTGGAGTTACCCTAGCAATCTCTTAGGACCCCAGGGTGCCTAGTGATCCCTATGCAGCCACTAGTATCCTCTCATACTGATAAGGCATACTATGGAATGCAAGGTCGTATCCAAGTGTTCTCTCTACTCCCATCCTAGTCTGTACTAGCACTCAAGGCATGGGCGAGAACATACAAAGACTCTTATTAGGTTCATTTTAATCCCATTTAGTGTAATGTTTTCACTTATTAAACAACTTACAATGAGTTACCCTCAGAACCACTTAGGGCCCCCAACCCCCATCGTAAGCCACTTCCCAACACTACATATAGATAACCTACCCTAAGCTCATGAAATCACAAATAAAAGAATCATAGTAAAATCACCTCAGTCCTATACAAGTGACTGGAAAGCATCATAAAGATAATCATAATAATCACATTAGTTCTCTGCAAGCAACTGGAAAGCATCAAAGATAAATCACAATATCCATCAGTTCTCAACAAGAAATTGGAAGGTATCCCAATAATACTGATCAACAACTCAAAACAGTTAAGTCAAACATGTCACAACATGACATCATCAAGAACATAGCAAACACTTTAGTCCTATCAAAGCAACTAGAAAGCAACCCAAATATAACAGATTAAGGACTAAAAAATGGTTAAGTTAGATATCCCATAGCATAAATCTTGCCATCCCACAAGGCACTGAAAACATTAATCAGCAATATAAACACACTCAACATAGAGCATACCATCACATACCATGATTGGATTAAAAAGATCAAGATCAAAACATCATAGCATCACAATCACATAACTCCCAAGCCTCTGGTAACATCTTAGGACTATTGAAAGCTAGAACAACCCCAAAAGCCAAATCATAAAATACACCTTGCACACAAAGCATACAATGTAGCTTCCTCAATACATTAGATTTTGAAAACATAAAGGTTTAATTTTACTATATATTTCAAGTTTACATTTTCATATAAATCCAACTAGGAAATAAAATCTCAAGTTTTCTTATTAAACATTCACATCTAACATTTCCAATTTATTTTAATAATAATTAATTAAGCTTTTAATTAATTATCATTAACTTTTTTTAAATAACTTATTCTTACGTTATTAATAAAATAACCATTGTTTTATTAATAAAATTATAATAATTTTAATAACCACTTAATTGATTGTTATAACTATTCTTTCTTTCTTTTTAATCCCTTTTAAGTTTATTTATCTTTTATTAATAATATATTAATAAATTTAATAATAACTATGTTACAAGTCCTATTAAATTAAACTAAATTAAATATTAATTAAATTAAAAATTTAATAATTCAAATATAATAAAATGAAAACTTATTAAATAAACAATTTTAATTAATAATAAAATTAATAAATAAATAAATAATTGAAACTTTATTCAATTAAGAAAATGCATTTATAGCCCGCGTGACTTGCAAAAACTACTGTTGCAGTAGGGTACTACTACGTCAGCAATACCTATTGTCACAGTAGTACTATTGTAATAGCAGTACCTATTGCGATGTGCAGACAAGTGAGTAGGGAGGTGGGGGGGTGGTGGCCCTCGCCTCCCAAATTTTATTTTAAAAACAATAAATTTAAAAGATTTAAATAAGGTTGTATAAAATCAAACTCCCCCCCCCACCTCAATAACCTTTTTAAAATATATTTTTTAATAAATTTTATTTTATAAATTTTTATAATAATATAAATTTTAAAACAATAACCCCTTATTTAAAATTTATTTATAATTTGTTTTTTTAATAACAATCCTAACCAATCTCTGATAGGAAAAATACGGCCAACCGGTCGAATTTTTCCATTTAAATTTTTGATTTCAATAGAACCCTTCCCGATTTACAATTTAATTTGCAAAATTATTAGATGAGGATTCTAAAATGTTTCAATCTCTACATATTCAAAAGATTTAACATGCATAATAGAAATTCACTATATTGAAACAGTTGTCACAAATAATAATTCAAATAATCATTTCACAGACATGAAGAAGACAAGAAAAGAAATTGCATAGTTAAATTGTGTGAATAATCACAAGTGTCTACTTGGACACTATTGCTAATCACTATGCCCAAGAAGATTGAAGAGAAATCCCTCCTCATAGGACCTCCTCTTTTCCAAAAATTCCTTCCTCTTCGAAAATTCATGGTCCTTCCCAAAACTTTTGTCCCTTGAAAATGAACATTCAATTGGTGATAGAGTTCTCTCCTTAAATTAGGGCATTAATTGTGTGTTCACTCGAGAGAACTCTGTGCTCACCAGACTTCAACTCCTATTAACTTTTCTTTACCTTTTCTTTTTCTTTTCCATGCACGTTAAATTGAATTATTACATAACTTTATTTAATTTTCACTTGACTCTTTTTAAATTAATTTATTGAATTTAATCTCATGCACATATCATGCAATCAGAAACTTTAATTAATTAATTTCTTTTCCCACTTCTAAATTTATTTTTGAACATTAAATTTGATAACTATTTATTAACTTAAATAATAATATTACCTAGCATTTATTTAAAAATGAAGTTTAAATATATATATTATTATTAAATTAAATAAATATTATCATGCTCTAAAAATATATTTATAACTTTTATGTTTAATTTCTTTTTATTTAATTAATTTCCCAATTAATTAAATATAATTAAATATTAAAAATATTATAATAATTTTCCTTTAAATTAAATCATTAATTTAATTATTTAATTGGACTTAATTAATAGAAAAATAACCAAGGACTCATAAAACAACATACGAAAACCCATCAAAGAAAGACACATACAAAATCAAACTAAAGGGTTTTAATCATGAATTAATGTCATCCAACACATTCAGAAGGTAGACAACTCAGATGCTTGTCCTAATTTTCTAGGACAAATGGCTTAAAAGTTTAAGATTTGAACTTAAGAATTTATCTCTCCTCTCTTAACATTGAGATAATGTGATAGGGTACGCTCATCCTAGCAATTCAGGGAAGTCAATACCCAGTACTCGCAACCTGCATAAAATTCATGCATGTATAAACGCGGTATTCTAAGCTAAATAGGCAATGGCAGAAAGTGGTGCATCATGTAGATCCTAACTACCAGGTGACTATGACTCCCTTCCTTAACCACATTAGAAACACCATACATAAAGAAAACAAACACACACACCATACACATGTAGTATGGGGTAAGTATCCATAAGAAGACACATAATAATAATCTATCTAACTAATCATCATCAATAACTAAAAACACTATAATAATCATCATGCATATATGAAGTATAGAGTATCAAGTAATCTCATCATATATCAACTAAACCTAAAACAATAACTGATAATCTCAAAATAATGCTACTAATCATCAAACATAAAACTGGCCTAAAAGAGTTTAGTAATGATAGAAAAAATGCAAACTATGGTAGGCACTACACACCAATTGTAATTGAAGGTGTTAAATTCTATGGATAATTACATAATTTATTTTCAATATAAAATTAATACCTCCACCACTTTGACACACATCATGGCCTTTGTCACATGTAGGTTCTATGATAGGATTTGAATGCTGCAATGAAATATCATGCACATCGTTATCATTGTTTGATATATAAAACATGAATACTCAATTTGTGTTTGAAATTAACAGCAAACATGAAATTTCTCAACATGCATGTATTGTTTGATACTTCATTCCAATTTGATTCATCATAGTAGATAATTCTTGGTATGAATGAGGTAGAATGTTTGATGGTGGTAACAAAAACTCACCTATAAACCTACAACAACAAATATGGTTTGTTAGTATAATGAATATTATTGGTATGCCAACATTGAAGATAAAAAAATGGCATACCCTAGCATATGTGACATTGCTACACTGGATAAATCATTCATAACCTTCAATTTCACCAACAACACTATAGCAGAGAGAAGAGTTATTTGGGAGCCTTGGTATAAGGGCTTATATGCCTTCTCAAGTATAGGTATATCAAGACCATATTCATTATCATTATCGAGTGTGATAGTACCATCATCATGATCACCTTGATCAGCTATGCCAATACCACCTTCTTCAATCATGTCCTCTAGCACATTATCAACTGCACCAATACCAATGTCTTTAATCGTGTTCTCTGACATAGGATCATCTTCTTCCATGGGAGCATTATCCTTGGCTTGGATATTCAAAAATCCATGTTCCTCCAGTTGGAAATCCACATTCACCAATTGAAAGAAATCATGCCTGCCTTCAATGTGACCATTTTTCCTATAATGACTATTTGTTGTTGTGATTAGAATTCTTCAATTCTTTAAGCTCTTACACTTTTTGCAAGGACATTTATATTTATCAACTTTTCTTTAGAAATGTGAACACAATCTAGCTATTGTCTAGTTATTTTGTTTTGGGTTCATATTGCAAGTTGTTCTTTCTTCATAGGAAAATATTCGGGTTGTAAATATACCAAATGTAAACATACAACCATTTGTAGTATCTTGTATATAATCAAAAAATTATCAAATATTACTTTCAATTTAAGTATAGTGTACTCCAAAAGAGGATAGTTAAACTATAACTTTCAAGGGGTACAGGAATTGAAACCTAGCTTCTTTCCACATGGGATATCACTCATTCTTGTTAAAATTATACAATTAATTTTAATTTTTAGAAATTTCCAAATTTAAGTGTGTGCTAAATTTCTAGCATCAATATTTCTATACATTTTATAGCTATCAAATAGAGTACAAATATAATTTACAAGGGAATAATATGTTTGGGAAAAATACCTTAGACGAGCATTATGGATCAAGAAATTCTACTTGGATCACTCTCCCCCTAAAGATTAAATATTTATGATCCTCAAACTAACAAACAAGAGCCATAAGAATTCACAAGAAGTCAATATCTATTTAGTAAATTTCTGAAATAAGCTAACATCCAAGACAAGATATTTCTTACCAATTCAAGGGTATAATCTATGCATATTTCACCTTCAAACTAACAATCTTGAACTTATCCTTGGTACTCTTCTTTTCCTCAAGATAATCTAGTTGTTCCACAAACTACATAACTTAACAATGACAAGAGTGCTACCTTATCCTTATCTACACTTGCAAAATGGAATTTATAGATATTAAAAATGATCCAAAGTTATAAATAAAAAATTCACTAACTTCAAATTCTTGTCTAAATTTCATTAGTATTCTTAAATCATTGATAATACAACAATTGAAATGAGCCACATGTCTTTTCTTTTTAAGTAATTGGTCTTGGCTTGTCACTAGTTCTTTAAGATCTCTCTTAGCTCTCTAATAAGATCATATGGACAACCACCCTTAAATATCATATGCTAAGGGAAAATTTTAATTTAGTAAAATTAATTAATATTAACTTGTTGTAAAGAGTTATTATTGGTTCATAAGGATGTACTTGAAAGATTCTTGCAAAGTTACAAAGTCATTTGTATGCAAAATTGCCTAAAGTTGTGAAAGTGCATCATTGGAAAATTGCAAATTTGTAAAGTTGCATCAAAAAGTTTCTAATGGGTCGATATTGGGTTTAAAGAGGTTAAAACGAGCCTTAAACTATCATAGAATTTTATAGATAACAAATGGTAGTCTAATTCAAGGTATGTAGGCAAGTTAAGGGGTGAAATCCAAGGATCGTAACAAAATACTCCTGACTATTCTTGTTGATATTAAGATAGTCATGAAGATGGGTGAGCTTTGATTTGTAATTTATTCAATGAATTAACCAATTAAAATGTGGAAAGAAAAACAATTATATGGAGAAAGGATGTAAAGATTAGTTTTGAACGTTCAATGAATAAAGGTGATTTTTTCTCAAGACTTTCTTTCATTTTCCTATAAATAGTCATGGTTTCTCATGTTTATGAGGGTTTTATTGTATGTAAATGGATTAAGAAACCATTAATATCTATATGGAAGAAAAGTGAGATGAATAAACTTTCATTTGAAACTATTTTGAGCAATGGAAGTGATCAATAGAAAGGGATCTAAGTGATCTCTCAAAAACTATCATAAAATCCTCTTTAATGGAGTTGATTGCAAGGATCTGGTAATAACTTAATTTTAAACCTTTGTAAAATTATGATATTCTTGATTTTGATAGATTATTGGATTGCAAGGATCTGATAATAACATAATTTTTAACTTTTGGAAAATTATGATATTCTTGATTTTGATAGATTATTTGACACACTTTGATATGCAATTAGTTCCACATTGATTGGTTTTACCTTCATTGAGATTTTTGATGCCCTAGGAAGACTGGGCATACACATTTGTTTTATTTTTAATATTAAAAACAACTGATGTATGGGGGGATTATATCCCAATTTAACCATTGGATGTTTCTCTATTTTTTTATAAGTTGGACTAAAACTAACTGTTACCTAATGAAGTTGGAAAAAAAAGATGTGCACTACTGAGTGGAGTACTATCAAAATTGTCAATGCAATAACAATCTCATTTGTAATCAAAAAAATGTTTTGTTTCATAGGTTTTTTGATCAAAATATGGTAATCATGCTATGTGGCAACACATGAACAAATCAAATTGTAATTTTTTTGGATCTCCCATTCATGGTTAAGGAACAGGTTGATGATAGTCCTAATAGTCATGTTTTGATCTTGCTATGATTTAAGGGAAGCATATCTATTATTGATCATACTATTGGAAGTTCACATTATTGTAGACAATAAAGGGAATGTGGAAATGATATGGAGGATTGATGAACTATGAGTTTGTGTAAAGATAATACAATGAGGTACATGATATAAGTACAAAATAAATTTATTTTTGTTTATTGTAGTAATCCATTGTTGACTGGTTGCCTATTTTTGTGGGCCTTTGTTCCTAAAATTTTGCTTCTTGCATATAGTTTCTATAGCTTATAATGAAATTGCATCTCTACCACTTGGAATGCCACCTAATTAAAGGATTTTCAAATGACTATTAAGTCAACCTTAATCCAAAATATTTTACCTAACTTGATACAATTATTAGAGAGTAATAATAGACCTTTGATGTGATACAACTTACAACTGCTCTTCCAAATTATAGATCACTATTTAGTCATCAATTCTGCTTGGCTTTCATTCTTTGTAGTTCTGATAGTTTGTTCACCCTTCAAGCATATATCTCCTTAAGCCTTCTTACTTAGCATGCCAATGCAACCACCTTATAGGTCACTTGATGAAGCAAAGTCCTTGACTTTCTATCTTCCTTCGTACTCTATTTTGTCTTGGTCTTCCATGACCTTCTCTTCCACTCTATACATTTCTTCATAACTAGATATTCCTTTTATAGGAAATTAGAATACTTTCTTTTTTC
Organism: Cupressus sempervirens; assembly: GCA_028749045.1. Lineage (NCBI taxonomy): Eukaryota > Viridiplantae > Streptophyta > Pinopsida > Cupressales > Cupressaceae > Cupressus > Cupressus sempervirens. The sequence goes on from CM053786.1 coordinate 816,001,742, forward strand.
TCCATCATCCATTTTAGGGTTTGGATGGATTAGATAGGATATAATGTATCTACTCCATATCTTGTATCTCTTATAGAAACTTCTCCTAGAATCCATTTGAATTCACCTAGAAATGGTTTACCTCAAATTTTGTGCCACCAACCCATCAACCTTATCTTCAAACTAGTTCACAAATTTTAACAAAAAAAACTTCTCAGCCCTGATTTAGTGAATCTTTGATCTTTTAAATAATGTAGTAGCTCATCATTATCAATCTTTTGATGCTAGATGCATACTCCATTGCTCAACATTAACTGTGTAATCACTCGACATAAACTAAAGTTTACTGGTGCTTGGCATCCATTAAACTTTACTCAACATTTATTGTTTCTCTCAGCATACACTAGACTTTTCTTTTACTTACCTCCAACTAATTTTCTGCTCAGCTTGCACTAACTTTTCTTGGCACCTACTAAAAACTCTGTCAAGCTTGGTACACAGTCTTTGTGTAACTTGTTCTTCTAAGGTCTCTAAGTATAACTAGCCTCTGTAACCTTAAGTAGATTATCAATCCACTAGACCATCACTATCTTAATTGATCCTTGTACTTCATTACATAATCATAACTCAACCTTTCCTCTAGGTGCTATTGTTACCTCTTATTGATCAAATCCTCTTCTTCAATCAATTAAGTAATAGTACTTGAATCTTATAAGTGATTTTCTTACTAGAAAACAGAAGGTTTGATGTCAGTGACAAAATAATGATTGAAACACATGTTATGCTTCAACGATCTCCCTCTTTCAAAAATGATATTTGTAGTCAGATCTCAACAATCTCCCTCTTTGGCATTGGTGGCAAACCAAACTAATCAACCAAGTCATAGGTAAATGGTAAAACACTTTGCTCAACCAAACTGACTAGGTTGAAACAATTAGACAATAGCAAAAAGAAAACTTGTTTCAAAATTTCTCCCTCTATCAACAACTTCAATCTTCTAATTACATTACAAATACAAAACTCTCTCTTATAAATCTCTCTCAGTTACTTCTTGTAGTTTCCTCTGATTCACAGAATCAATAATTAACTCCCTCTAAGATAACAATCTTTGATATACTTTCTACTTTATAATGATGATCACTCCATCTAGTGATGATTAGTTTAATGCTCTCTATCCCTAATATTTCTCCCAAATATCTTCCTTTGATGATGATTAGTTTATGATATTTCTCCCTCTCTAACAACAATGCCAAAGACATATTATCTTTTCATCTCAACATGTAGATATAGGCTCTTGTATTTTCTTTGGTTTCTCCAATTTCTTCCTTTGTCACCTTTCTTGTGACTATTTTGGAGTTTCAACATTTTGATTACTTCAGGCATCTGTTAAAGTAATATCTTCTGCATCAATTTGTAACATTTGGAAATCATCTTGTTTGATGCAGGGCAATCCTCTTGTTACTTATATAGCCTTTAATAGGGGTATTGCCCCGAATTTACCTCTTAGATATTCATGAGCATCCTTAGGTAATGGTTTTGTGATGATATCAGCAATTTTCTCCTTTGTGTTAACATATTCCATCTTCACCTCTTTATTTTGAACTAGCTCTCTCAAGTAATGATACTTGATTTCAATGTGCTTTTATTTTGTGTGCATCACTAGATTCTTTGATATATTGATAGCACTTGCATTATCATTGTTGGTTTAAATAAGTATTTACTATTTACAGTTACTTGAGTTTACTTAGGTAAATGCATTATTTTATTATTTATTAGTTAGCCACCTAGGAGTATGCTTACTCTTGTGAGTTTTCATGTTGACAACATAGGAGTTACCATCATACTTATCCTATCATCTACAATGAAGGATATGATTGTGCTTAGTTATCATGCTTATCTCCTAGTTCTTTCTAGAACCATTCTAGATGCATCTTAGAGGCCTTTATATATAGGCACTCCTAGTGTGTATGTACAGAGGACATGTATCATAACATTGAATAGCAATAAATCAATTTTGGATATTTTTATTATGATCATACCTTTGGTCTACTATTGTGCTTGTGCTTGAGTTCCTTGATCTTGGGTGATTTTTTCTCTAAGGAAAATTCTTACATGGTATCAGAACTCTTGGGGAATTTCTCTTCACATAGTCATTAGAGACTATTTTGTTGCTTTAGCATCTCAACTTAGATTTGGAGTATAATAGGCATTGGGAGTGTCTAGAGCCAAAGTGAACCTTGCCATTGTGTCTGAAATGTCGATTTGGTAGAAATTGACTATAAATTCACCTACCCTAGGCCATACTCAAATTTGAGGCAATTTTTTTTGCAAACCAGAACCCAAAGGCTCAATTTACAGAATTGGTATGATCATTTTAGCTCTAAGTTTAAATTTTAGATCTACATATTTTATTATTTCAATCTTTGCAATTTTTTTGGATCTGCATTATTTTCTGAAAAAAAATTGGCCATCATGATTAGGAGAGATTTTTTGTAGGAGAAGATTGAAGCTTGATATTGCCAATCAGATATTGGCATCATATTTAGAAGGTCAAAAAATCCCCCAAATCAACTTTTGTTTAACCAAAATTAGACATCTAAGGTGACATCTAGAATCATCTAATTTTTGGAGGTGTGACGGTGGTGATTCAGGAAAAATAATAACAGAGGTGATTTTCAAACAATGATATCTCCCTCATATGGACTCATTTTTTTGAGCAATAGTTTTTGTTTTGGGTAAAATTTCATAATCTACACAATGGTATAGGTGGTTTAAGATCTCTATTCTTGAACTTTTCTACAACTCACAAATCTTGATTTTTGTCACTTCAAATGCTCAGTACAGGCTCATCTGGACTCCAATTCAGGTTCTATTTTTTTTTAATTGCTTATTTTTTGTCTACTTTATAGATTTACAATTAGATTATAGGATTCTATAGATAGAAATACTACTTTTAGAAATAGGCTCTAAATTTGCATGTGGTTATAAAGTGCCTAAATCATACATTGGGGGAGGCGGGGGGAGGGGGGCATTTCTTTGATTCTTTCTTACATTTTGGAGGGTGCGTAAATTTATTGATCTCATGGAGTCTTGTCACACATGTTAGTTTGGTATTAGACCAATGTTGACAAAAAGGAACTATCACAAATGGAGTGCTTTGATACTTGATAATCTAAGAGTACATCAAGAAGTCCTTCCTTATCTTTATTTGAAGATATTGCCACCTAATCCTAATTGGGCATATTTTTCTAAACTTCTTCACCTTCTGTATAATAGTATGAGTACGGAATTTTTTTCTCCTCTTAGAATGGCAAGTTTTCCTCATGATATTTTGATGGCTCTTTGGGAAGCATATGGAGATCCACGTGTTCCTCCATTTCCAAAGGAAATTCTACATCTAGTCACTGTAATTATGGTAACCGCACCTCTAGATGAGATCATACCTCCATATGCTCCTATTACTTCTCCTGATTTAGTTCCATCCACAGATGCTTTAGATTCAATGCAATAGGAACCACCATGTCTTCCTACGTCTACTTCATGGTATGACTTCATTCTAGAAAATGTAAGGCTATTTGTGGAGTTTCACATTGAAGATGTGGGAGACATCATCGATGATATTCCTCTTCTCTTTATTGCAGTGAATAACTCATCCATTTCCACAGTGATCGATTCATGTACTTCAGCACAATAAGGTACACCTTTTCTTCCAACTCTAGCATTAGTGGATGACTTCTTGATAGATATCTCAGGTTTGTTTGTGGAGTCACACATAGAAGATTTGGGAGACATCATTGATGATGTATATCTTCTCTTTGTTGAAGAAGATCCTTCTCCAATTGTTGTGAGGGCTCACTCTGACCATCATTTCCATTCTCTACATGATCAGTCTTCAAAGGTTGATGTGATTGTGGATCCTTATGTACAATAGTTGTAGGAGGTCTCTTTATCATTTGAGGAGACTATTGGTTCTTTGGAATAGGTTCTACATTTATCCTTGCTAGATTTGCACTTCTTCTCAACTATTTTGGAAGGGGTGAACATCAACATTGACATAAGGATAGTTGAGCAAGTTTTAGAGACACATTCATCATTGAGGTTCTTTCTACACATAGGGAAAGCATCTCACCTATACCTGTACCATTGTTTCTTCCGAAGCGGAGGAACATTATTCAATGGTCATGGATCGACTTCTACATTGGAACATCTCTGACTGATTGACACACTGCTTTTAAAGGGTGGGCACTATCTTGTCTCCTTCTTCTTCTCTTTTAGGGGGGGGGGCGGGGGGACGAAGGGGGGACTTTTTCCTCTTATGGGGTTTGGTCCTTCTCATACTTCTCTTTTGTATATACTTGATGTATGGCATAATGGTGGGGGTCTTGATTACTCCATCCATCCATGCAATCCATTTTTTCATCTCTCCTTTTGGGGGAGGGTTTTTCCCATGAGGTTTTCCCTCTTTCTCCACTTTATGAGAGATTGCATTGCTTTTGTACATGAGTACCTGACATGGCCTAGTAGCTGGGACCCATCATGCATTTCATCTTAGCTTTTGTAAGCTTAAGTGCATTCCCCTAAGTTGCACCTAAGGGGGGGTTGTTGGTGTAAATAAGTATTTACTATTTACACTTACTTAAGTTTACTTAGGTAAATTCATTACTTAAGTTTACTTAGGTAAATTCATTATTTTATTATTTTATTAGTTAGCCACATAGGAGTATGTGTACTTCTTGTGAGTTGTGGTGTTGACAATACAGGAGTTACCAATTCTAATTATGCACATGGTGTCTATAACATAGCAGTTAGCACTTTATTTCAGTACATGGTGTCTACAACATCTCTACATGAGATACACCTTGTCATTCTTATCCTCTCATCTACAATGAAGGATAAGACATGAGCTTAGTTGTCATGCTTATCTCTTAGTTCTTTCTAGAACAATTCTAGATGCATCTTAGAGGCCTTTATATACAGAAACTCCTAGTGTGTATGTACATAAGAGATGTATCAGAACATTGAATAGCAATAAATCAATTTTGGATATTGTTATTCTAATCATACCTTTAGTCTACTATAGTGCTTGTGCCTGAGTTTCTTGATCTTGGGTGAATTTTGTCCTAAGAAAAATGCTTACAATCACAATAAAGTATCGTTGATTCTATGATTTCTTCTATCATTCCTTTGAGTAGCTTCTTGATCCATACAATATTTGTGCAATTTATAACAATAGCAACATATTTAGCCTCAGTAGTAGATTGTGAATTACAACTTTGTTTCTTACTAGTCCATATAACTAGTCTTTTTCCTAAGAAAAGTGCTCCTCCACTGGTGCTCTTTCTGTCATCTATGTTTCCAGCCTTCTCAGCATTATTGTAGGTTCTCAAGTCAAATTTTTCATTCTTCTTATAGTAGAGGCCAAACTCTTATATTCCTTTCAAGCATCTCATTATTCTCTTCATAGTCATTAAATGATTTTCTCTGGGGTTTGCAAAGAATCTTGCAAATATCCCTACAGATAATGCAATATCAGGTCTATTATGTACAATGTATTATAACTTACAATCATAGACCTATACATTGTTTGGTTCACTTTAGTTGAATCATCATTCTTTAACAATTTGTGTCCTCTCACCATAGGTGTACTTACTAGTTTTGAATCCTCTTGTCCAAATTTTTTTAGTATTTCCTTGATGTACTTGACTGGGTGATATATATATCATATTTCATCTGATATACTTTTAATCCCACAAAAAAATTGATCTCCCCAAACATCAACATTTCAAATTCATGCTTCATTTGATTTGCAAAATCTTTACACAAACCATCTTAACCTTCAAATATAATATCATCAACAAAAATTTTAGATAACAAAATACCTTTACCTTTTTCTATCTTTATGTATAGATTGTTGTTATTGTTAGTTCTTTCAAATCTAATCTTCACAAGATACTTATGAAGTCTCTCATACCATGCTCTTGATTCTTCTTTCAAACCATATAGAGCTTTGTGTAGTCTACACACCATGTTCTTATTGTTAACATCAAAAAATCCTTTTGGTTGTTCTATGTAAACCTCTTCTTCTAATATGTCATTTAGAAATGCAGATTTAACATCCATCTGATAGATTTTGAAACCTTTGTATGCAACATAAGTAAGTAGAGTTCTTACTCCTTCCAATCTTGCAATAGGGGAAAATGTCTCACCATAGTCAATTCCTTCTTCTTGTGCATATCCTTTGCAAACTAATCTTGATTTATTTCTTGTTATTTCACCATTTTCATCTAGCTTGTTTCTCAATACCCACTTGGTTCGAATCACATTTTTGTCTTTTGGTCTAGGAACTAGACTCTATATTTTATTCTTCTTTATTTGTTCCAACTCTTCTTCCATGGCTTTGTACTAGTTAGCATCTTCTAATGCACCTTTTTCTATCTAGGGTTCCTTTATGCTTATCAAACATGATTCACTTCTCAAACTATTTCTTATCATTGGCCTAGCACCTTTATTTCCAATGATTTGAGCACTAGGATGATGTCTTTTGACATATTTTAACAATCTTGACTCCGACCTTGTTTCCCCATTTTGTCTTTCAGCTTCAAAATCACTATGTGCATCTCTGTCAGGTATCTCAACATCTCTTTCATGTACACTAATTTTAGAATCAAAATGTACAACCCCTTCATTTTGTAACTTGACATCTAAATGCAACTCAGTTCTTCAATGCAACTCAACATTAATAAGATGTGACTCAATAGTTGTTAAAACTTGCTATTGATTTTCAACTTGATTTGCAACATCTTCTTCAGTAGGAATTCCTTCATAAATATACAAATGATTTCTATTCTTTATGAATTCATCCTCATGTACTTCTATATATTCATCAAATTTCACATTTGCACTTTTCACAATTTTGTTAGTGTTATTATTTAAACACTTATAAGCTTTATTGCTTGTGGAGTCGCCAAGGAATATACCTTCTTCACTTTTAGCATCAAGCTTACCATTCCTAACATCTTTTAGAATGTAACATTTTCTTCCAAATACCTTAAAGTATTTTACATTAGGTGGATATCCATACCATAGCTCAAAAGGTGTAAAATGAGTACCTTTCTTGACTTGTACACAGTTCAAGGTATAGGTAGCAATAATTGCAGTTTCTCTCCAGTATTTCAAAGCCACATTCTTCTCCATCATGACTTTTCTAGCACAATCCATTATAGACCTATTTCTTCTTTTAGAAATTCCATTTTGTAGAGGGGTTCTATGTGTAGATTTTTATCTTTTGATTCTTCTATCATTACAGAACATTTCAAACTCATTTGATGTGAATTGTTCTCCTCTATCCGATCTCAAACATTTCAAACTTTTACCTATTTATTTCTCAACTCTTGCTAAGTACCACTTGAACATTTGAAAAATATTATATTTCTATTTCAAAAACATGATAGTAATCATTCTATAATAATCATCTAAAAATAACATTATGTACTTGTCTCCTTATAGCTTTGCACTTCAATTGGTCCACACAAGTTAGTATAAGAAATCTCTAGAGTATTTCTTTAAAGGTATAAGTTTTACTCCTAAAACTTGATTTTGTCATTTTGCCTAACTAACATTATTTGCATATCATATTTTTAAGCTTTTTCAACTTACAAAAACCTCTAACTTTCTTCATGTTACTGATACTAACCAAATTATCAAAGTTAACATGACATAACCATTTGTGTCATAGTCATACATCATCAAATTTTACAACAAGACAAGTAGCATCTACTATATCAAGATAGAATAGATTTATTCCAGTTTGATCACCTTTTCCAATCAATTTTCTCTTTGTATCATGTATCTTAGCAATCTTGTTTTCATTTTTTTTACCTTGCATCCCAGATTGTTTAGTTGCATCCCAAATTGTTTAGTTGTGACACACTTAATAGATTATAGTTTAGTCCTTCAACATAGTAAGCATTGTCACATGAGATTTTGTCTGTGAGCTTGATATAACCTTTTCCTTTTATCAAATATGGTGCATCATTACCAAATCTTACACTATTTCCATCATAACAATTTAAGGCAAAAAACTTACTTTTGTCTCCATTCATGTGATGTGAGCATCCACTATATATGATCCATCTATCATTTTTGTTCACACGATTCACAAATGTAGTTGCCTCATCTTCATTGGATTCATCCTTCATTGCAACATATACCACTTCATCATCATTTTCATTAGAATCATCCTCTTCAATAATGTAGCATTTCTTTCCTTTTTCTTTGTAATGCTTATCTTCATTTCTTCTACCTTTGTATTTATTAATACCTCTATAGTTCTTCTACTCTGGACATTTAGCAGCAATATGACCAATCTCATTGTAATTAAAAAAAATGATAGGTAACTTACCTTTAAACTTGCCTTTTCCTCTATGGAATCATCTTGTTAGAAATGCTTTCAATTGTTCAACATCTTCTTCATTTGTATTACTATCACTAGACACATTTTTTATCTTTCTTTTCTTATTTTTCTTCTTCTCATCAAAATCCTTCAATAACAACATTGTTTTGAAAGTAGATTCAAGACTCTCTAGTTTGTAATTGTTAGAGTTAGATAGCTCAAAAGTAGTGAGTCTACCTACCAGACCTTCAAGAGTTAGATTATTTCCTGGAATGTATCTCCATTCTTGGATTGTAGGAACTCTAATAGCATAAATAGGTAGTAGTGTTCTTAAGACTTTTCTTAGAATAGTATCATCATCTATCTAACTAGTACCTCCTTTTATTACATGAAAAATTTATTTTATCCTAGCCACATATTGAGAAATATTCTCTCCTTCTTCCATTCTCATATTATCAAACTTATCTCTAACACTCTCATATTTGGATCTTTCAACATTCTTGTCTCCTCCATAGATAGTGTGTAGGGTATGCCACATTTTCTTTGTAGTGTCATAGTCTTTGATATCATCAAATTTGGTAAAGCTTAGGGCAAAGGCAATCTCCAACATTGCCTAATTGTGTTCTTTCTTCTTCTTCATATCTTTAGCAGTTGGAAATCTAGTAGGATCAACATGTTCCTCTATGATGCTAGATTGTGCATGACCTCCTAGTCCTCCAAGGTGTAGCTTCATAAAAAAATTCCTTGCAAGAAATTTATCTCTGTAAACATGGGTACATCTCTTTTTAACATGTTGGTCTTTGTGCTTCTAGTATCTTAAAACTAGTCCACTTTAGCAAATGGCTTTGATACCAATTGTTGGAATTCTTTAGAATAACTGAGAGGGGTGGTGAAATAGTTATTCAATGTCTAGATGTACTAATAAAAATTTTCTCTTCAGCTTAGTGAAACCATAAAACATTCATATATATGCATGTATGAATGCAATCACTAAAACTTGTAGCTTACTATTAATTCAATTTGTAAAAATGTAAACATGAAATATAAAAGATACATCAACACACTTGACACAATGATTTAATGCGAAAACCCAATTTGGAAAAAATCACCAGTAACATGCTACTCCTTTTAACTCTTTTGAAGTGATGCCTTGTGAAAGGCCAACCCTATTAAAGGTTACAACACACATTGTTAAATATGACCCAATTAAGGGATTTCAATCACCCTGTTAGAAGTGAGCCTTGTTAGAAGACTTTTACCCCATTCACTTGGAATGCCACCTAGTTAAAGGATTTTCAAATGACTATTAGGTCAACCTTAATCCAAAGGATTTTTCCCTAAACTAATACAATTTTTAGAAAATAGCATTAGAGCTTTGATCTGATACAACTTACAACTTCTCTTGCAGATTACAAATCATTATTTAGTCCTCAATTTTTCTTGGCTTTCATTCTTTGTAGTTTTGAGAGCTTGTTCACCCTTCAAGCATATATCTCCTTAAGCCTTCTTGCTTAGCATGCCAATGTAGTCACCTTATAGATCACTTGATGAAGCAAAGTCCTTGAATTTATATCTTCCTTCTTACTCTATTCTTTCTTAGTCTTCTCTGACCTTCTCTTCCACTCTATACTTTACTTCATGACCAAACATTCCTTTTACAAGAAATTAGAATACTTTGTCGCTTTGTTTTCCATCGTCCATTCAAGGGTTTGGAAAGATTAGGTAGGATACAATGTATCTACCCCATATCTTGTATCTCTTCTAGAAACTTCTCCTAGAATCCATTTGAATTTGCCTAGAAATAGTTTAACATAAATTCTATGCTACCAGCTCATCAACCTTATCTTCCATCCAATTTACAAGTTTCACCAAAACAAACTTATCAGTTTAGATTTAGTGAATCTTTGATCTTTTAGATAATGTAATAGCTCAACATTTTCAATCTTCTGATGCTCGACACATACTATGTTGCTTGGCATCAACTATGTAATCACTCATCATCAACTAAATTTTACTAGTGCTTGGCATCCATTAAACTTTACTCAGCATCTATTATTTTTCTCGACATTTACTAGAATTTTCTTTTACTTGACTCCAACTAATTTTTTGTTTAGCTTGCACTAACTTTTCTCGACACCTACTAATAACTTGGTCAAGCTTGGCAGAGAGTCTTTGTGTAACTTGTTCTTCTAAAGTTTCTAAGTGTAACCAGCATTTGTAACCTTAAGTAGATTATCAATACATCATATCATCACTATCTTAACTAATCCTTGTACTTCATTACATAATCATAACTCAACCTTTCCTCTAGGTTCTATTTTTATCTCTTATTGATCAAATCCTCTTCCTCAATCAACTAAGTGATAGTACTTAAATCTTATAAGAAATTTTCTTACCAACAAATAGTAGGTTTGACATTAGTGACAAAATAATGATTAAGACACATGTTCTACTTAAAAAATCTCCCTCTTTCAATAATTTCTTTCAGCAATGATCTTTTCAATTAGATCTCAACAATCTCCCTCTTTGACATTGATGCCAAACCAAAATGATCAAACAACACCTAAATGGTAAAACACTTTGTTCAACCAAACTGACTAGGTTAAAATAGTAAGATAATACCAAAAAGAAAACTTGTACCAAAATTTCTCTCTCTATCAACAATTTCAATCTTCTGATTAGGTTACAAATATGAAACTCTCTCTTATAACTCCCTTTGAGTTACTTCTTGTAGCTTCCTCTTATTAGGTAGATTTGTAACCCCCTCTTCATTTGTCTCTATTTCCTTCATCACACACGTGGTTTCCTCTAATCAACAACATAAGTAATTAACTCCCTCTAAGATAACAATCCTTGATATACTTTCTCCTTTCTGATGATGATCACTTCTTCTATTGATGACCAATTTAATGTTCTTTATCCCTGATATTTCTCCCAAATATTTTCCTCTAATGTTGATTAGTTTTTGATATTTCTACATCTTTGAAATTAATGCCAAAGACATATTATCTTTTCATCTCAACATGTATATATAGGCTCTTGCATTTTCTTTGGTTTCTCCTATTTCTCCCTCTGTCAACTTTCTTGTGATTGTTTTGGAGTTTCAACATTTTTATTATTTTAGTCTTCTCCTAAAGTAATGTCTTTTGCATCAATTTGTAACATTTGGCAATTCGCTTATTTGATGTAGGGTAGTCCTCTTGTTACTTATATAGCCTTTGATAGGGGTATCACCCCTAATTTACCTCTTATATATTCATGAGCATCCTTAAGTAATGGTTTTGTGAAGATATCAACAATTTGATCCTTTATGTTAACATATTCCATTTTCACCTCTTTATCTTGAATTAGCTCTCTCAAGTAACGATACTTGATTGCAATGTGCTTTTCCTCTGTTTACATCACTAGATTCTTTGATATATTGATAACACTAGTATTATCACAATAAAGTATCATTGGTTCTGTGATTTCTTCCTTCATTCCTTTGAGTAGTTGTTTGATCCATATAATGTTTGTGCAGTTTATAGTAGCAACAACATATTTAGCTTCAATAGTAGATTGTGAAGTACAACATTATTTCTTACTGGTCCATGTAACTAATCCTTTTCCTAAGAAAAGTGCTCCTCCACTGGTGCTCTTTCTATCATCTATGTTTCCAGCCCAATCAGCATTAGTGTAGGCTCTCAAGTCAAACTTTTCATTCTTCTTGTAGTATAGGCCAAACTCTTTTGTTCCTTTCAAATATCTCATTATTCTCTTCATAGCCATTAAATGATTTTCCCTAGGGTTTGCAGCGAATCTTACAACTATCCTTATAGATAATGCAATATCATGTTTGCTATGTACAACATATTGTAATTTACCAATCATAGACCTATACATTTTTTGGTTCACTTTAGCTGAATCATCATTCTTTGATAGTTTGCATCCTATCACCATAGCTATACTTACTAGTTTTGAATCCTCCAGTCCAAAAGTTTCTAATATTTCCTTGATGTACTTTGACTGAGTGATATATATGCCATATTTCATCCAATATACTTGTAATCCCATAAAAAAATTGATCTCCCCAAATATTGACATTTCAAATCAATGCTTCATCTAATTTGCAAAATCTTTACACAAAGCATCTTGACCTCCAAATATTATATCATTAAAAAAAATTCAAATAACAAAATACTTTTATCTTTTTTTGTCTTTATGTATAGATTGATGCTATCATTAGTTCTTTCAAATCCAATCTTCACGAGATACTTATGAAGTCTCTCATACCATGCTCTTGGTACTTTTTTCAAACCATATAGAGCTTTGTGTAGTCTACATAAAATATTCTTATTGTAAACATCAACAAATCCTTCTAGTTATTCTATGTAAATCTCTTCTTCTAATATGTCATTCAGAAATGCATATTTAGCATCCATCTGATAGACTTTGAAACCTTTGTATGCAGCATAAGCAAGTAGAGTTCTTACTCCTTCCAATCATGCAACAGGGGAAAATGTCTCAACATAGTGAATTCCTTCTTCTCATGCATATCCTTTGCAAACTAATCTTGCTTTGTTTCTTGTGATTTCAACATTTTCATCTAGCTTGTTTCTAAATACCCACTTGGTTCCAATCACTTTTTTTTCTTTTGGTCTACAAACTAGACTCCATGTTTTGTTCTTCTCTATGTGTTCCATCTCTTCTTCAATGGATTTTTACTAGTCAACATCTTCTAATGCATCTTTTACTGTCTCAAGTTCCTTGATGCTTAGAAAACATGATTCACTTCTCTATCTATTTCTTCTAATTGGCCTAGCATCTTTATTTCCAATTATTTGAGCAATAAGATGATGTCTTTTGACAATTTTAACAATCTTGACTCAGACCTTGTTTCATCATTTTGTCTTTCAGTTTTAGAATCACTATGTGCATCTCTGTCAGGTATCTCAAGATCTCTTTCATGTACACTAATTTCAAAATTAGAATGTGCAACTCCTTCATTCTATAACATAGCATATGGATGCAACTCAATTCTTGAATGCAACTCAGCATTCATAGGATGTGACTTGGTAGTTATTGAAACCTGATGTTGATTTTCAACTTGATTTGTAGCATCTCCTTTAGTAGGTATTCCTTCATAAAAGTATACAAATGATTTTTATTCTTTTGAATTCTTCATGGATTCATCCTCATGTACTTTTGTATATTCATCAAATTTAACATTTGCACTTTCCACAATTTTGTTAGTGTTAGTATTTAAACACTTATAAGCTTTATTTCTTATGGAGTAGCCAAAGAATATATTTTCTTCACTTTTTGCATCAAGCTTACCATTCCTAACATCTTTGAGAATGTAAAATTTGCTTCCAAATACCTTAAAGTGTTTTACATTAGGTTTATATCCATACTATAGTTCAAAACGTGTAAAATGAGTAACTTTCTTGACTTGTACATAGTTTAGGATGTAGAAAACTATACTTATAGCTTCTCTCTAGTATTTCAAAGAAACATACTTCTCCATCATGAGTGTTGTAGCACAGTCCATTATAGACTTGTTTCTTTTTTCAACAATTCAATTTTGTGGAGGGGTTCTAGGTGCAGATGTCTATCTTTTGATCCCTCTTTCATTATAGAACATTTCAAACTCATTTGATGTGAATTCTCCTATGTTTTCAAACTTTTACCTATTTCTTTCTTAACTCTTGCTAACTACCACTTGAACATTTGAAAAGCATTAGATTTTTGTTTTAAAAACATGACAGTCATCATTATAGAATAATTATCGACAAATAACATTATGTACTTGTCTCCCTTGTAATTTTTCACTTCAATTTTGTCTACACAAGTTAGTATGAACAATCTCTAGTATTTCTTTAGAGGTATAATTTTTACTCTTAAAACTTGACTTTGTCATTTTGCCTAGCTGACATTGTTTGTATATCATATTTTTAGGCTTTTTCAACTTAGGAAAACCTCTAACTTTTTTCATGTTACTAATACTAACCAAGTTATCAAAGTTAACATGACATAACCTTTTGTGCCATGGCCATACATCATCAAATTTTACAACAAGACAAGCAGCATCCTCTATATTGAGATAGAATATATTACTTCTAGTTTGATCACCTTTTACAATTAGTTTTCACTTTGTATCATATATCTTAGCAATCTTGTTTTCAAATTCAAACTTGCATCCCAAATTTTTTAGTTGTGACACACTTAATAGATTATAGTTTAGTCCTTCAACATAGTAAGCATTGGCATGTGAGATTTTTTCTATGAGTTTGATGGAACCTTTTCCTTTTATCAAAAATAGTGCATCATTGCCAAATCTTACACTATTTCCATCATAACAATTTAAGTTAAGGAACTTACTTTTGTCTATAGTCATGTGATATCAGTATCCAATGTCAATGATCACTCTATCATTTTTGTTCACATAAGTTACAAGTGTAGTTGCCTCATCTTCATTAGATTCATCCTTCATTGCAACATATACCACTTCATCATTATTTTCATCAAAATCATCCTCTTCAACAATGTATCATTACTTGCTTTTTTCTTTGTAATCCTTGTTGTCTTGATTTCTTCTACCTTTTTATTTATCACTATCTCTGTAGTTCATCTCTAGACATTTAGTAGCAATATGACCAATCTCATTGCAATTGAAATAAATGATAGGTAACTTACTTTTGAACTTTCTTTTTCATCTATGGAATCTTCTTGCCAGTAGTGCTTCTAATTTTTTAACATTTTCTTCATCTATATCACTATCACTAGACACATGTTTTATCTTTCTTTTCTTCTTTTGCTTCTTCTCATTAGAATCTTTCAATAGCAACTTAGCTTTGAAAGTAGATTCAAGAATCTGTAGTTACTGATTGTCAAAGTTAGATAGCTCAAAATCAATGAGTCTACCTACTAGACCTTAAAGAGTTAGATTATTTCCTAGAATGCATCTCAATTCTTGGATTGCAAAAACTCTAATAGCATAAACATGCAGTAGTGTTCTCAAGACTTGGCTTAGAAAAGTATCATCATCTATTTGACCAGTAGCTCCTTTTATTGCACTAGCAACTTCTTTTATCCTAGCAACATATTGAGAAATATTCCCTCCTTCTTCCATTCTCATATCATCAAACTTACCTCAAACACTCTCAGATTTGGCTCTTTGAACATTCATGTCTCCTCCATAGATAGTGTGCAGGGCATCCCATAGTTTCTTTGTAGCATCATAGTCTTTGATATCATCAAATTTGTCATAGCTTAGGGTAGAGGCAATCTCCAACATCACCTGATTGTGTTCTTTCTTCTTCTTCATATCTTTAGCAGTTAGAACTCTAGTAGGATCAACATCTTCCACTATGATGGTAGATTGTTCATGATCTCCTAGTCCTCCAAGGTGTAGCTTCATTAAACTTTGAAATGTAGGAAATTTATCTCTATTAAGCTTGGGTACATCTTGCTTTGACATCTTGATCTTTGTGCTTTTAGTACCTTCAAACTAGTCCTCTTTAGTAGATGGCTCTAATACTAACTATTGGAATTCTTTAGAATAACTAAGGGGGGGTGAATCATTTATTCAAGGTTTAGATGTACTAATAAAACTTTTCTCTTCAACTTAGTGAACCCATAAAACATGCATATCTATGCATGTATGCATGCAATCGCTAAAACTTATAGCTTACTGTTAAGTCAATTTGCAAAAATGTAAACACAAAACATAAAAGATCAGTCAACACACTTGACACAATGATTTAATGTGAAAACCTAATTTGGAAAAAACCACTAGTAACATGCTACTCCTTTTCACTCTTCTAAAGTGATGCCCTGTAAAAGGATAACCTTGTTAAAGATTGCAACACACACTATTAAATGTGACCCAATTAAGGGATTTCAATCACCTTGTTAGAAGTGAGCCTTGTTAGAGGACTTTAGGCCATTAACTTGGAATGCCACCTAGTTAAAGGATTTTCAAATGACTGTTAGGTCAACCTTAATCCAAAGGATTTTACCCTAAACTGATATAATTGTTAGAGAGTAACAATAGAGCTTTGATTTGATACAACTTACAACTTCTCTTGCAGATTACAGATCATCGTTTAGTTCTCAATTTTTCTTGGCTTTCATTCTTTTTAATTTTGATAGCTTATTAACCCTTCAAGCACATATCTCCTTAAACATTATTGCTTAGCATGCTAATGGTGTCACCTTATAAGTCACTTGATGAAGCAGAGTCCTTGACATTCTGTCTTCCTTCTTACTTTGTTCTTTCCTGGTCTTCTCTAACCTTCTCTTCCACTCTACACTTTGCTTGATGACAAGATATTCCTTTTATAGGAAATTATAATACTCTATCACTTTTTTCTCCATTGTCCATTTTAGGATTTGGACGGATTAGGTAGGATACAATGTATCTATCCCATATTTTGTATCACTTCTAGGAACTTCTCCTAGAATCCATTTGAATTCTCCTAGAAATAGTTTACCTCAAATTATGTATCACCAACTCATCAACCATATCTTTCACTTGGTTTACAAGTTTCAAGAAAATAAATTTGTCAAGTCAGATTTAGCAAATCTTTAATCTTTTAAATAATACAACAGCTTGACAATATCAATCTTCTTATGCTCAAAACATATTGCATTGCTCGACATCAACTATGTAATCACTCAGCATCAATTAAAGTATACTAGTGCTTGGCATCCATTAAACTTTACTCACCATCTATTTTTTTTCTTGGTATACACTAGAATTTTCTTTTACTTCACTCCAACTAATTTTTTGTTTGGCTTGCACTAACTTTTCTCGGCGCCTACTAACAACTCGGCCAAGCTTGGAAAAAAATAATTGTGTAACTTTTTCTTCTAAATTTTCTAATTGTAACTAGCCTCTGTAACCTTAAGCAAATTATAAATACATCATATCATCACTTTCTTAATTTATCCTTGTACTTCATTACATAATCATAACTCAAGCTTTCCTCTAGGTGCTATTGTTACCTCTTGCTGATCAAATCCTCTTCATCGATCAACTAAGTGATAGAACTTGAATCTTATAAGAAATTATCTTACCATCAAATAGAAGGTTTGACATCAATGACAAAATAATTATTGAAACACATGTTCTACTTTAACAATCTCCCTCTTTCAATAATCTCTTTCAGTAATGATCTTTTCAATCAGATCTCAATAGGGTGAGATAAGGGGGAGAGAGAGAGAGAGAGAGAGAGAGAGAGAGAGAGAGTAGGGTATGGGAGTGGGTGGGATAGGGGAGAGAGTAGGGGATGGGAGACAAAAAGAAGGGGGGGGGGGGGTGGGATGAGAGTAGAGAATGGGAGAGGGTGGAATTGGGAGAGAGATAGAGAGATAGAGAGACAAAGAGAGAGAGAGAGAGAGAGATAGAAGGAGTAGGGGATGGGAGAGGATAAGATGGGGAGAGGGGGGGGGGGGGGAGAGAGAGAGAGAGAGAGAGAGAGAGAGAGAGAGAGAGAGAGTAGTGGATGGGAGAGGGCGGGATAGGGAGAGATACATATTTTACATACTGCATGTGCACTATATGAAAACACCAAAAAATGGTTATAATGAAAGTTTGGGTCCCTATTGACCCATATGTTATTTTTTGTGTGTTGTCTATCTATTGTTTCGACATAAAACAAGGGTTTAATGTTGTTGGAAGTTAGCAAACACCAAATTCAATCATTGGCTACACAATTTGAAGGCTTTTTGAACATTCTTTCATGCTATTGGAAGCTAGCAAACACCAAATTCAATCATTGGATACACTATTTGTAGGTTTTCTGAACATTCTTACATGCTATTGGAAGCTAGAAAATACCATATTCAATCATTGGATACACTATTTGAAGGCTTTTTGAACATTCTTTCTATAGAAAAGGATAGTGCAATCCTTTTTAAATATTCTTTGTTACTATATAAACAAATTTCATTATAATTTCAAAAGTTATTTAATATATAGTGAATTGATTGAATTTTGTATGTTTGAATGAATTTTTATTTGGAAATGGTTATAAATTTGACAAGTTGTTTAATATATATTTTGTATTAATGAAATAATTGTAATTTTTATGTGTTTGAGTGATTTGTAATTTAGAAATTGTAAGTAATTTAGATGCTTGAATAATTTGACATATATAAATCATCATCATGCCAAGGAAGAAACCAAAAACTTAAACAATGGAACAGAGGGAGACAGATTTGGCAATTAAAAGAGATAAAATGAAACTACTGTAAGGAAACTCAGGTGTGAAAATAGCTTCCTACACTAATATCTTAAGAGAAGTATGGTGCAAATCCTATTAAAATCTTTTACACTTACAAATTCAATATCATGTAAACAATAATATTTCAGCCAACCAAGCATAAAGAAAATAGATAGAGAAAGAAACACATAACACAAAGATTTTTCGGTGGGGAAAAAAATTTCGATAAAACAACCCCACCCCTCCAGAACCTACACAATGTATTATCTTCAACACAAGGTTACAATACACTTGCAATGCAAGTTCAACAGCAACAATAGAAGACACCAGTAGCAACTCATAGTACCAACAATACACTTTCTCGCATTGCATCTCTTCACAACCCTAAAAATGCTTATAACATGCACTTCACTTTAGGGCTACTCCCAAAGGTAACCATATTAGAGTTTTTACCATTCTTCAAAAAAATAGGAACCCCAAAAGTAGAGTGTATAGTACTCAAATTTATCAGTTGCCACATGTCTTCACCTATCATTGAATCTTCCTAACATAGCTCTTACATGTCATAGGAATCCGTCATAGCCATTTTAGCCATGATCTCCTTATACACAATTCAAGATGCCGACACGTCAACATTATTTTCAAGAAATAAATTTTAGAAAACAAATAATAAGAATAGGAATTATCCAAGGTTGAGACTCCTTATTCCTAACATTCTCCCACTTGTTGAACACCTTGTAAGAGCAAGAGGAACATAATAGGAACTAACTGCTATAGGCCAAAAGGCCCATAGACTCCGAACACCATCTGAACTTCTCAGTGCCCACTGGTTTCGTTAATGCATCTGCAAAATTCTTCACAATATCTATTTTATCCAAATTTACCTTTCCATCTTCCACCATATCTTTCACAAAGTGAAACTGCACATCAATGTGCTTCATTCTAGCATGGAAAGTTGGATTCTTCGCAAGGAAAATAGTGCTCTAACTATCACACCAAATAGTAATTTGTTCTACATCAACACCAACATCATAACACAATCTCCTAATCCAAATGGCTTCCTTACAAGCATGAGTAGTAGCCATGTACTCAGCTTCTATAGTGGACAAAGAAACCACAGGTTGTCGCTTGCTCATCCAATTGATGGCACCACCAAACATAGAGAACACATAAGCACTGGTCGATCTCCTGCTGTCAATATCACCTGCCTAATCTTAATCCACAAACCCACGAATACAAACTAAATGAGGAGATATAGAAGAGTTACCATGATAACATATGGAGTAATATAATGTACCCCTCAAATATCTAAATACTCGCTTAACTGCATCCCAATGTACCCATCCAAGATTAGCCATAAACTGACTCAGGACTCCCACTACTTGGGCAATGTTTGGTCTAGTACAGACCATAGCATACATAAGACTACCAACTGAACTAGCATATGGTACTCTACTCATGTCCTCCACCTCACTAGGAAATTTTGGACAATCATCTACAGATAACTTTGTTCCCATAGAAATAGGAACACATAGTGGTCTACAATGCTAAACCTATCCAACACAGACTTCACATAATTACTCTGACTGAACTAAAGTTTTCTGTTAGACCTGTCTCTACTAATTTCCATACCCAAGATGTACCTAGCTGCCCCAAGATCTTTCATCTCAAACTATGTTGACAACTGAGATTTAAAATTAGAAATCATACCCTTACCCTTCCCAAGCAGCAACATATCATCAACATATAATGCAACAATAAGAAGGCGATCATTTTCAACTCTAAAATAAACACAATGATCTAATTTCAATCTTACAAATCCAATTGACAACACAAAATCATCACACTTAAGGTACCACATCCTAGGAGATTGCCTCAAACCATATAGAGATTTCTTTAATCTACAAACTAAGGATTCTTTACCTTTAATAATGTAGTGCTCAAGCTATGACATATAAATCTCTTCCTCCAAATCACCTGAAGGAAAGTTGTCTTCACATCCATCTGGTTTATCTCTAAATAATATGATGAAGCAAGAGATAATAGAAATCTAATGAATGTCAACTTTTCAACAGGAGAGAATATTTCACCATAATCTATTCCCTCTACCTGTGAATACCCCTTTGCAACCAATCTAGCTTTGTACCTTTCAAAACTGCCATTTGCATAGAATTTCTTCTTAAACACCCATTTACAGCCAACAGATTTTCTCCCTTTAGGAAAAGGTACAAGGTCCCAAGTTTTATTTTTCTCTAATGAAGCCATCTCATCATCCATACCCTCAATCGAGGAACCTACATCTTCCATGCCCAAAGCCTCTTTCACAGATCTAGGCTCATCAAGGTTAGTAATCAAAGAAAAAGCACAATTGGAATCTAACATAAAATAACCAAACCTTTCTGGTTGCTTTCTTTCTCTCGTGTATCTCCTCAAGGGTTGCGGTTGAGGTTGTTCTTCCTCTTCTTCTAAACTATCAGAGCTGCTAGAGCTCTCCTCATCATTAGACCCAACATGGTCTCTCTGTTCAGTCTTCTCAGGGGTAGGAGGCAACCGAACAACATCTTTTTCCTTTTCTTTTTCATCTAGTTGTAGCACAATAGGAGAAGATGTTAAAATAAAATTTCTACTATACAACACCTTACTAGTCATAGGATCCCAAAGCTTGTATCCTTTCACACTAGCACTGTATCCAATGAAAATACATTTAACAGTTTTGTTTTCCAACTTAGATCTTTTCTCCTTTGGAACATGTGCATAAGCTTCACAACCAAACACACGAAGATGTCTCATTGAAGACTTCTTACCAGACCACACCTCCATGGGTATCTTACCAACAAGGGCTGATGTAGGAGATCTGTTAACTAGATAGCAAGCAGTGGCCATAGCTTTAGCCCAAAACCTTTGTTCTAAAACAACTCCACTAAGCATACTCCTAGCCTTCTCCATCATTGTCCTATTCATTCTCTCTGTAACTCCATTTTGATGTGGGGTATAAGGAGTTGTCTTATGCCTCTCGATACCTTGTTCTTTACAAAATTGTTCAAACTCTGCTAAGAAAAACTCACCACCATTGTCAGTTCTCTCACACTTAATCTTCTTACTAGTTTGATTCTCTCCAAGGGCTTTAAATTCCTTGAATCAACTAAAGACTTGTGTCTGACTTTTAAGGAAATAAATCCATCTCCTTCTACTATAATCATCTATGAAAGATACAAAAAATATAGACTTGGAGATTGAAGGAACTTTTACAAGACCAAATACATCAGAATGAATAAGATCCAAAACATCAAAAGATTTGTGAGAACTAGAATAAAATTGAACATGATTTATTTTACCATAGACATAGTGTTCATAGAAGTCAAACTCGAGATTGCAATCATTTAACCCCTCAACGAGATTTTTTTTTTTAGGGTTTTGAGACCCTTTTCACCAATGTGACCAAATCTCATATGCCACAACATTGTCTTTTCTGCAAGAAGCTTACCTTACAAAGTGTTTGCATTTCCATCAGAACCAATAACCATAGAATTCTTCACTACTCATTCAGATGGTGAGGATAAAGAACTATTACATAGAGGAATACATGCATCTAGCTGAAATAAGGCACCTCTCCTAGAACCCCTTGCAAGCACTATTGATCCTCTCATCACCTTGCATCCTTCTTTCAAAAAAACAACTTGCACACCTACATTATTCAGCATACTTATAGATAATAGGTTTCATGCCAAACTTGGAATGTGCATAGCTCCATTGATTCCCTTTACTCATCCATTAGAAAATTTGATAGTGACCCTTCCATGTCCAACTATCTTTAGGTGAGAATCATCACCCAAGTACACCTTTCCACCATCAAACTCTTCATATTTTGAGAACCAGTTTTGATGAGAGGTCATGTGAAAAGATGTACCCAAGTCAACCAACCACACATCATCAGATGCATGGGCTACCAAAGTTGCAATGAATGCATCGTCATCTTCTTGAGATTTTTTTGAAGCTAAATTTGAACCTTTCTTCTTCTTCTTCGGCTCTTTGCGATCTTTACTAAAGTGTTAGATTTATCATAGTTCCAACATTTTTCCTTGGACTTATTGGAAGTCTTTGACTTCCCATGGGATTTGAATCTACCCTTATTGTTAGACTTATTGTCATTTTTGTTTCCTCTTTCAGTGGATCTCCCACGAACAGCAAGGGCTTCTTTTTTCAAAACAAAAGCCTTTCTCCGCATCTCCTCTAATAGTAGTGAAGACACCACATCATCCATTTTGAAGGTGACTAACTTTCTTCTAAGAGCCATCACAAGATGGTCCCATGAATCCGATAAAGAACAAAAAAGTGTGTAGCAATGATCCTCCTCCTCTAACTTGACACCAGCTGATGTCAACTGTGCAGCCAAGAGATTAAATGCATTTAAATGAT
Source organism: Cupressus sempervirens (assembly GCA_028749045.1). Taxonomy (NCBI): domain Eukaryota; kingdom Viridiplantae; phylum Streptophyta; class Pinopsida; order Cupressales; family Cupressaceae; genus Cupressus; species Cupressus sempervirens. The sequence goes on from CM053786.1 coordinate 816,024,737, forward strand.
CTGTTAAGGATCCACCTTCCTCCATTCATAAAGAGTACAACTTCTTCCTCTAAAAAAACTTGTTCACCAGAGATTTGGCCTGATACACGGCCCCAAGTCTTTCCCACAAACTATATGTGGTTTTCTCATCTAGAACATTCAGAAGAACTGCATCGATTAAATAGAGTCTTATGAGAGCCTTAGCTTTATGGTCTTTGATATCCCAATCTACTTGAGCTATAGTTTTTGTTTTTTTAGTGCTTGAAGTTGCTTCCCATAGGTTATGATCTTCCAACATGCCTTCCATCTTGAGTTTCCACAACTCAAAATTAGTGCCATTAAATTTCTCCACCTCCATTCTTCCATATGATGAACTCACCATCTCAATCTGCAAATAAGATTCGGGATGCTCTGCACAAGACTCCCACTCAACTTGAGATTAGCTCAAAAAACCCTACCTAACAACTAGGATCAAAAGTTGATCAGGCTCTGATACCACTTGTAAGGAAACTCAGGTGTGGAAACAGCTTCCTACACTAATCTCTTAAGAGAAGTATGGTGCAAATCCTATTAAAATCTTTTACACTTACAGTTTCAATATCATGTAAACAACAATATTTCAGCCAACCAAGCATAAAGAAAATAGATAGAGAAAGAAACACATAACACAAAGATTTTTTAGTGGGGAAAAACCTTTCGGTAAAACAACCCTACCCCTCCAAAACCTGCACAATCGATTATCTTCAACACAAGGTCACAATACACTTGCAATGCAAGTTCAATAACGAAAATAGAAGACTTCAGTAGCAACTCACAATACCAACAATACACTTTCTCACATTGCATCTCTTCACAACCCTAAAAATGCTTATAACATGTGCTTCACTTTAGGGCTACTCCCAACGGTAACCATATTAGGGTTTTTACCATTCTCTGAGAAAATAGGAACCCCAAAAGTAGAGTGTACAGTACTCAAATTTATCAGTTGCCACATGTCTTCACCTATCATTGAATCTTCCTGACATAGCTCTTACATGTCATAGGAATCTATCATAGCCGTTTTAGCCATGATCTCCTTATACACAATTCAAGATGCCAACACATTAACATTATTTGCAAGAAATACATTTCACAAAACAAATAATAAGAATAGGAATTATCCAAGGTTGAGTCACCTTATTCCTAACAACTACTACATGAACAAAGGAAACTGCAATGCAATAATGAAGAATTGTCTTTCGAAGAGGAACAAGAACCATTAATAGAAAGAAATAAAGAGGAAGAATTGGAAAGAAAAAGAGGAAGAATTAGACTCTTATGCTCAAGAAGATAATTGAATTGTGAAGCTACGCCATCTTCCAATGTTGGATTCATATCATAATCTCATGTTGAGAGAGACTAATTTCTACATCTAACAATGACACACTCCATCATGTCATGTTGAAGGCACAACATCAACATATCAAGTAGACGATATTCCATCTTTTGCATCTTATTGACAAGGCACATCATCTTCGATTCAGCGTACGCAAAAAACTCAACCTTATATTGATGTTCAAAATATTGAGGGAATGAAAGAGATTATAACACCTTCTAAAATTAATTTTATAAGACCAAAATATTTGATTTATATTGATACTAACATTTTAAAATCAATACCTAACAAGATTAGCAAGTGTATTTGTCAAAGAAAAGTTAATCGTATGTGGAGATTATTCTTTTAAGAATTAAATATTACAAGTCAATGCCAATTATTTATTAAAATGATGAGGAATTTGAAATTTAGGCCCATCATGAAGATTTTTGCACTAAGAATGATGAACGATTTAAATGAAAAAAACATAGTAAAGAATCTAATGGGTGCATATGACAAAGTGGGTTCTAATCGCACACCAATGATAGTAATATCACAAGATGTGTACATATATCAACAATAGTAAGCACCCAAATGAAGAAAACTTGACTCATGAGAAAGACAAGAAAAATATTAAAAATTGGTAGAAGTACTCTAAGGAGAGCCATGGTAAGGCGTGAGAGATTAGAAGATCCAACAAAAAATAAGTTATGGACATTTAGCGGTAGACAACCATGAAAAGAAAAAGAAAATAGTGAAGCTTTCAAATCATTAATTGAAGATTTTTGGACAAATAAAACACGTGTTCCCCCTAATCAAAGAGATGTTGTAAGAAGGAGGATCGGTAGCCAAAATCACAATCCACATGTGAAACATTGTTCGGACTCAACTCAAACACATTTTTTTGCAAAATTTATTAGTATGTATCCTCAAACTCGAATAAGTCAAAGATTTTTTCAGATGGGTAAACCTTTTTATGTGAAGATAAATTACATGCACACAACTTGTTTTTGTAGGATACATATTGAATTTTCTAACCATTATGATGTTTTTGGCCATATATGTGTGTTTTTGCATTCTAAGTTTATTTTATAGGATTATGACATGAATGAGACACCTAGATGTTCAAGGGAGTTCATGTCTAACATTTTATGTGAAGTAGGGGATGGTCAACAATTTTACAAGATTTCGTGCTTGGATGCTACATGCTTATTTTGTGGTTCTTTGTAGCTTTTATCAACTTGTGAACATATAGATAGTACATATGTAATTGGAAATGAAATAGTTCATGAAGATTTTTCATGAAAAGATTATTTACAAAAATGCAAGGAAACTAAGGTGTTTGGTTACCTAATAGGTCCTAGAAATCTTAACTAGGGTCCTAGAATGGTCCTAGATGGACTTATTTGATCAAAAGATATAAGGAGCAAAAATTGTTCAAAAGTTGCAAAGTTTCTCAAAAAATCACTCGAGAAACTTTTGTATTTTTTGAAACAAGTTGAAAATGATAGTTTGGGAAGTTGTAACTACCCATGATTGGGTATTTCAGCATGAGAAAGCATATTTTGGAAGGTTGGAAGGTTTCCAACATGGGGAAGCACCTAGATTCCTAGTTTGGTCAAAAGTTGCTCATTTAGCCAAATTTGTTAGGGATGAGAAACTAAGGTATTTGGTTACCTAATAGGTCCTAGGAATATTAACTAGGGTCCTAGAATATTCCTAGATGGACCCATTTTACCAAAAGATGTAAAGAGCAAAAATGGCTCAAAAGTTGCAAAGTTGCTTGAGTAGCTTTTACAATATTTGTAAAAAGTTGCAAATGAAGGTTTAGGAAGTTGTAACTACCCGTGCTCGGGTATATGAGAATGGAAGAAATATTTTGGAAGTTTAGAAGGTTTCCAGTCATATTTCACACTACTTTCCAACCAAGCTACATTTTTGAGCAATTTTTACAACTTTTGCAATTTTGCACAAAAAGTGCAACTTTTGCAAAGTTCACCAAATTTCACTTCTAGGACTTAGAAAAGGTTCCAAATTATTAAATAAAAATTAAAAGAACCTAATCCTAGGCCATCTTGACCAAAAACTTTAAAAGACCTAATTTTCCCTAATTAGCAACATTTTCTCATATCTTGCACAAAGTGGCCTAGGTACATGTACCTTGCTCATATCTCTCTCACTGTTTGGCATGGGATCAAAACGTTTGCTCCATTATCTCTAAGTGGTCAAGTAAAATATAGACCCAAGCTCATATCATTCCATTGACCATTTGAATATTCTCAGACATGCTAAATTGAATTGACCCTAAGAGTCATTAAATGCCATAGGGCAATGATCTTTGATAGTGCACATCTCGAAGCTCGTGTGAGGTATGGATGCAATTTTGGGTGCTACAGAATCATGTTACTAACACCTTTAATAACCTCTCTCTCTCTCTCTCTCTCTCTCTCTCTCTCTCTCTCTCTCTCTCTCTCTCTATTCCATTTTTATTTTGTTGCCCCATCTCAAGTGATGCTGAAACTTGTAGTTTTGGGCAATACAAAGTCACCAACTAGTGAATCTCTCTAACCGTTCATTGTGGGATCAAACTGCCTATTCTACTAACTCCATATGGTTGGGTAAACGCTAGTCACAAGCTCATCCCATCTTGTTGTGACACAGTACAAGGAAGGATAATCCCCAAAGGAGATGTGCTAGCCCCCAGCAACAACCACATAATGGAAACAATACAACAAACTGACAACAAGACAAGATCTAGTACTAAATCATAACTCTTTATTCATAGATATAACTAATTACATGTAATATGCCTAGTTGTAAGGCCTTTTTGGTTAGGGCCAACTACAAACAACAATTGCAAAATTAGCTCTACAAGATCCAACAAGATCCAACTTACAAACCCAATCCCAACTAGTCTAGATACATAATTGGATAAGAACACCAAGAAGAATCCATACTTATACCCTCAAGTCCACTAAGAAATCCTCTGGTTCTCAAGACGCAACCCTAGTTCTTCAAAATTCACATCTACACTCCATCCCCTTCTCCAAGATGGAATGATAACTTCTACCTAATGACTCAACAAAACCCCTTACTTAAATCCAACCAAGCCACAAGTTAGCCTAGTTCATTATAAACTAAATTAGATCTCTTACATTAAATATAGGCTAAGCCACAAGTTGGCTATGACACTAAATTAAATACCCATACATAAATTAAATGCCAAAGGTCAGCTCATAGACAACTCTGCACAAACATAAAAAAAACCAATACTATCACTTGGCACATACATGAACACTTGGCATCCAATAGAAAACTTAGCACCAACAAGTTCACTCAGTACATGATGTATCACTTGGTCAACATGATTTCTACAATAATTCAACATCCACTCAAAGCTACAATAACTTAGCATCCACTAGGAGCTATAGTAACTCAGCATCCACTAGGAGCTATAGTAATTCAACATCCACTAGAGCTATAGTAACTTGGCATGCACTAGAGCTACAAAATCTTGGCATACACTAAATAGGTCAACAAAAACAGAAAATTGGAAACCACTAGCATTGAGCTTCAATATGTAGGATTGCAAGAAAGCCTAGGATGTTCCTATATCATGCTGATTTCTCAAATTTTCTTAGGCATGAAAAATTGAATTGACCCTAAGAGTCATTAAATGCCATAGGGTAGCAATATTTGATGGCACATACCTCGTAGCTCATGCGAGGTATGGATGTAGTTCTAGTTGCTAAAAGATTTTTTTGTTGACACTTACAATGACATGTCTCTCTTTTTGGAGATTGCATTCTATTTTGATTTTGTTGCCCCATCTCAAGTGATGTTGAAACTTGTAGTGTTGACCAATACAAAGATGCCAACTAGTGAATCTCTCTAACCATTCGTCATGAGATAAAATTTCCTATTCTATTAGCTCTAGGTGGCCAGTTAAACCCTAATATCAAGCTTGTCTCATCCCATTGAACACTCAAACATTCTCATGCACACTGAACTAAATTGACCCTAGGTCTTTAAATGCCATAGGGTAGTGATCTTTGATGGGGCATATCTTGGTGCTCGTGCAAGGTATAGATGTAATTCTAAGTGCTACAAGATCATGTTTCTAACACCTACAATAAACTCTATCTCTTTTGGAGATTGGATTCTATTTTGATTTTGCATTCCCATCTTGGGTGATGTTGAAACTTGTAGTGTTGGCTAGTACAAAGTCACCAACTGGTGAATCTATCTAACTATAAATCATGGAATCAAACTATATAGTATGTTAGCTCTAGATCATGGATAAACTCTAGTCCCAAGGTTGCCCATCCATTTGACTACTTGAACATTCTTGGGCATGTCAAACTAAATTGACCCTAAAAGTAATTAAATGCCACATGTAAGTGATCTGTGACAGGGAATATCTCATAGCCCATGTGAGGTATGGATGGAATTCTAGGTGCTACAAGATTGTGTTTTTGACACCTACAATAACCTATCTCTCTTTTGGGAGATTAGATTCCATTTTGATTTTGCAACCCCATCTTGGGTGATGTTAAAACTTGTAGTATTGACAAGTACTAAGTCACCAATTGGTGAATCTCTCTAATTGTTCATTGTGGGACCAAACTATCTATTTTGTTAGCTCCAAGTAGATAATTAAGCCCTATTTCCAAGCTCATCCCATCTCATTTATTGCTCAAGAATTCTCGTGCATGCCGAACCAAATTGACCCTAAGAATCATTAAATGCCATAGGGTAGCAATCTTTGATAGGGCATATCTCGAAGCTCATACAATGTATGGATGCAATTATGGGTAGTATAGGATCATGTTGTCAACACCTATAATAACTTGTTTAGCTTTTTGGAGATTGGATTTTATTTTGATTTTGCTGCCCCATCCCGGACGATACTGAAACTTGTAGTGTTAGCCAGTACAAAGTCACCAACTAGTGAATCTCTCTAACTATTCATTGTGGGATCAAAGTATCTATTCTATTAGTTTTAGATAGCTAGTTAAACCCTAGTCCCAAGCTTTTCCTATCCTATTGATCATGAAAACCTTCTCAAGCATGCCAAACAGAATTGACCCTAAGAGTCACTAAATGCCATAGGGAAGTGATCTTTGATAGGGCATATCTTGGACCTTGTGCAAGGTATGGATATAATTTTAGGTGCTGTAGGATTCTCTTTCTAACATCTACAATAACCTCCCTCTCTTTTTGGATATTGGATTCCATTTTATTTTGTGGCCCCACCTTGGGTGATGTTGAGACTTGTGTTGTAGGGCACCTAGGTGGCAATTGGATATGTCATCTCATCCAATGATAGAGACTCAGGATAGAAGGTAAAGTGGTGATCATATGCCTCATTTTGAACATATTATTTTGTTATGGTAATAAGGCAATCCTTGTTTGTGAGGTCAGGGAAATTGAGGTAACCTATAAACCCAAGTTTCCTTATTCCTAAGGATTTTTGCATTTTTGTTGTTTTTGGTAATAAGTTGACTCAAGAAGTTTTTTGAGAGTCATTGTATCTTATATAGGTCCAATGGGTTACCAAAAAATACTTGGTTAATGTTAGGATAAAACCATGGACAGAAATAAAAACTACATGCACATATAACCAATAAAAGAAAAATAATAGATCACACAAAAATGAACACAAGGCACCAAGACTTAGCATGGTTCACCCAATCCCTAGGATATGTCCACCAAATAGCAAGTCCAATATTATTACAATCCAGTGATTACAACCTGATTACAATTTGTAATCCCTTATAGCTCAATACCACCACAAGAAGCAATTTCGCATCACACTATGAAACAATCCCTTACCCTAAGCCATTTTATTCAAGTATTAAACCGCTTTAGGGTTATAACATGTCAGCCATAAATTAGCCATAACTTTAGTGGTGAATCTACTATAGTACAAAAAAAATTTATGGAGTATGTATAGTACTTTCCTAATCAGTCACCACAATCTAACAATCTCCCACTTGGAGACTGATTAGGCTCCACACTAAATAACAATCTCCCACTTGAAGACTAATCCTGTAGCAATACCACTACCACATGGGGCTCCCATTGGATCAAACCACCCTTGACTCTACTATTATTTTATTCATGTTCAGTCTAGAAGACTGACTGAAGCTGAAGAGGAGTTCAACTTCTCCCTTGTTACAATCTTTGGCAACATATCTGCTAGATTGTCATTTGTATGTATCTTCTCCAGCTTTAATTGTCCATTCTCCAAAACTGACCGAATGAAATGATACCGCAACTGTATTTGTATGGTCTTAGAATTCAGAGCTAACTTCTTGACAAAATGAATGACACTTTGACTATCTGTGAAAAAATAATTATCCTTCTGAGGATGTCCCAATTCTTCCAAGAAGAACTGAAGCCATATCATCTCCTTGGCTGCCTCTGTAGCAGCAACATACTCTACCTCTATAGTGGATAGAGCATTAATCTTTTGTAACCTAGAAACCCAGCTCATGGCTGCCCCACCAATAGTAAAGTCATAACCTGTAGTACTCTGCCTAGTATCAATATCCCCTACCAAATATGAGTCAACATAGCCCTATAAATCAGTAGTAGAGACCTCAAAGTTTAAACACTTATTGGATGTTCCTTGCAAATATCTGAGAATCCACTTGACAACATTCCAATGCTCAAATCTTGGATGACTCATATACCTGCTAACAACTCCCACTACATGGGCAATATCTGGCCTAGTGCATACCATAGCATACATCAAACTTCCTACAGCTGAAGCATAGGGTACCTTGGACATCTTATGCTCCTCTTCCTATGTCTTAAGACACATCTCCTTAGTCAATTTCAAATGACTAGGTAAAGGTGTGCTGACAGCTTTAGCATTCTCCATAGAGAAAAATTGCAACACCTTCTCAACATAATCAGCCTAAGATAGAATTAATGTTTTGTTCTTCCTATCTCTACAAATCTTCATACCAAGGATTTGTTTTTCTGCCCCCAAATCCTTCATAGAAAATGCATGTGCTAACTAGCATTTTAGCCCCTTAATATGATCCATGTTAGACCCAGCTACAAGCATATCATCAACATATAAACATAAAATAATGTAGCTATCATCATCCAACCTCTTAAAATAAATACAATAATATGAATGACACCTATTATAGCCATGCTCATGCATAAACCTATCAAATTTTAGATACCATTGCCAAGGTGCTTGCTTCAAGCCATATAAACTTTTCTTCAATTTGCACACTAAGTTCTCCTTACCTTCGACCTCAAATCCCTATGGCTGAGCCATATATATTTCTTCATCCAATTCACCATGAAGGAAGGTTTTTTTAACATCCAGCTGCTCTAAATGCAAATCTTCAATAGCCACAAGACTTAAAATAGTATAGATAGAAGTCATTTTAACAACAGGAGAAAATATCTCATCAAAATTAATTCCCTTTTTCTATGCAAATCCTTTTACAACTAACCTGGTGTTAAATCTTTTCTTACCTCCTTCCTCTTCTTTCAACCTGTAAACCCATTTATTCTATAAAGCCTTTTTACCTACAAGAAACTTGCACAAAACCCATGTCTTATTCTTTATCAAAGAGTTCATTTCATCTTTCATTGTAGACTCCCACTAAATCTTAGTATCCACCTACATAGCTTCATCATAACTTTCAGGTTCACCAGCATTAGCAAGTAAAATAGAATACAAAGAGGGAGGTCTAATTTGCCTCGTTAACCATCTAACATTCACTGGTGTGTGTGGTATTTGTTGTTGCAGTTGTTGCACATCATGAGGAATGGTTGGAACATTAGCTTTTGGAGTATCATCCAACACTACATAATCATCTTCTTTCTTCTCATGTTGCTGCAACAGATCTTTGTACAACACTTTCTTATTGAATATGACATCCTAACTTCTAACAATTTTTTGATTTTCAAAATCCCAAAGCCTATAACCAAATTCATTAATGCCATATCCAACAAAGACACATTTCTTTGATTTAGCTTCTAGCTTGGTTCTATTTTCAGAGTCTATATGAGCAAAAGCTTCACAACTGAAGGTCTTGAGAAAAGAATAACTCACCTTCTTACCAGTCCATGCCTCCTCTAGAATACCACAACCCAAAGGATTAGAGGGACCTTTATTAATCAAATATACTATAGTATTAATAGCCTCCACCCACATGTGTAAGGGCAACCTAGCATGCAACCTCATGTTCCTTACGCGCTCCGTTATAGTCCTATTCATGTGTTCAGCCACTCCATTTTCCTGTGGAGTCCTTGGAACAATTTTTTGTCTAGGAATACCATTAGTGGAGCAATAATCTTGAAATTCATGAATGCAATACTCACCACCATTATCAGATCTGAGACATTTTAATTTCTTACCAGTCTCATTTTCAACCAAGCATTTCCATTTCTTAAAAGTTTGAAATACATTATATTTTTGTCTAAGGAAATAAACCCATACTTTTTTAGTTGCGTTATCAATAAATGTGACATAATAATGAGAGCCACCAAGGGAAAATACCTAAGCTAGTCCCCATACATCTGTATGCATAAGCTCTAATTTCTCCTTTTTGTTTTCCTTCCCTGTCTTTACAAAACTCATTCTATTTTTTTTTCCATATACACAAATTTCACAAAAATCCATATTAACACATTTTAGACCTGGTAAAACTTTCTTCAAATGAAGTACTTTCATACCTTTCTCACTCATGTGCCCAAGTCTATTGTGCTACAACACTCTATCAGAATCTACAGTAGCTATTTGTTCTTCTTACTCAACTATAGCAATTGTTCTTGAACATTCATTTTTCTCTGAAACAATCAAAGTAGAAGGAACAATATGACCTATACAAAGATATAAGGTGCCTACTTTCACACCTTTTGCTACTACAAGGGAACCTTTTGAAACCTTCCAATTTTTATCATTAAAAGTAACTACACAACCCTCATCACTGAGTTGCGATGCTAAAATTAAATTCCTACTCAGCCTTGGAACATGTCTTACCTCATGTAGTAGCCAATGATTCCCATTCTGTAACTTAATCTCAATTTTTCCCTTTCCAACAATCTGACAGGGTTCATTATCCCCCAAATAAAAAAGCCCAAAATCCCCTTGGACATCATCAATGAAATAACCTCTATGAGGTGTAGCATGAAATGAAGCACCAAAATCTAAAACCCATGAATCATCAACACTTTCTAAAGAAAAAAGTAAAGCATCCTCTTCAAATTTGTTACTTACCACATTTTCCTCCTTGTCTCCATCTAATTTATCTCCTTCATTTTTCTTTTGATTCCAGCAATCTTTCTTTTTATGACTTGATTTCCCATAGTACCAACAGTCATTCGGTCCTCTTGATTGAGACCTCTTCCCCTTTGACTTTCCTCTTGATTTCCCACAATATCCAAAGTTATTTCCTTGCTCAATTGTTCTACCCCTGCTTTATGCATTCAAAGAACTTCCTGGTGTAGATCCACTTGAGGATTTCCTATGAGTTTCCTCACTCAAAACAACATCGATCACATCTTCACATTTTAGGGTACTAGATCCAGGAACAGAATTACTCATCGCCATTACCAAGCTATTCCAGCTTTTAGGAAAAGAACACAAAATGAAGAGAGCCCCAATTTCTTCATCAAAATTGATACCCACAAAAGATAACTGACTAGTAATAGTATTAAACTCATTTAACTGATCTACAATAGGTCCACCTTCTACCATTTTCATATTAAATAAACACTTCATGAGAAATACCTCGTTTGAAGTGGAGGGCTTTTCATATAGTGTTGCTAGGGTTTTCATCAACTCTTTTGTCATCTTCACTTTTGTAATATTAAATGCAACTGATGGTGCCAGGCATAATCAAAAGATTCTAAGTGCCTTTCTACCTAAAAGATCTCATTCATCTTTTGACATAGATCCCTGATTCTTTGCTTTACCTTCCAATGGCTTCCATAAATCCTTTTGATAAAGATAGTCTTCCATTTGCATCATCCATAACTAGAAGTTCTTCCCATTAAACCTATCAACCCTTAGCTTACCCTCATCTTCCATCACTCCCACTCAACTATGAGATTCCCACTTAACTGTGAGACTTTCTTGCAGAGGATAATTGAAAGAAAACCTCACTCTGATACCACTTGTTAGGATAAAACCATGGAAATAAACAAAAACTATATGCAAATTAACCAACAATAGAAAAATAATAGATCACACAGAAATGAACACAAGGCACCAAGATTTAATGTGATTCACCCAATCCCTAGGCTACATCCACCAAACAAAAAGCCCAATATTATTACAATCCAATGATTACAACCTAATTACAATCTATAATCCATTATAGCTCAATACCATCACAAGAAGCAATTTCGCATCACACTATGAAATAATCCCTAACCCTAAGCCCTTTTATACAAGTATTAAACTACTTTAGGGTTATAACATGTCCGCCATAAATTAGCCATAACTTTAGTGGTGAATCTACAAATAGTACCAAAAAAAATTATGGAGTATGTACAGTACTTTCCTGATCATTCACCACAATCTAACAGTTAAGTTCTAGGAAGAGTTAGTGCAAAAATTGCATTTTGCAATAGAAGTTGTTAACAACTTTTTGGCATTTTTAGCAATTTTTTGAAAAATGTTGAAATTAAGCTTGTAACTAATAAAACCAACTAGTCATTAGTTGAAATGGATGTCAAATGATGAAATTACCCTCTATTAAGTTAGAGGAGGCATAAAGTGTACTTTCAACAAATTTTTAATACCAAATATACATATTTTTTGAGAAATTGCCTACTGTACGAACTTGTACAGATTGGGAGGCCAAATCCAATTGGATGTTTTGAACATAAAATTTTCTAGATTACAATACATTTTTTGAGGTTGATTGATTAAGTTTCAAGCAAGTTAGACCATTTTCTTTCTAAGTAGGTTTCAAAATCCTTAAGTTGAGGTTATAAGAAAGATGTGGCCCTAACCAGCATTTCTATGGTTGGTTTTCAAAGGCATTATGGGATTTGCAAGGTTAGGGTAGGTAGATTAAGATTCCTAAGTTTCATAATTTTCTTATATGATCTAAGGGGTTAACATGAATGCGTCCTAGTGTGAAAATATGGTGTTTTAGTCCTTAAAATACTAATTTTGTGGACAAGGCTTGGAGTTGGGTTATTGAACTTGGAAAATAATCATTCCATGTTGGGAAAGGTGTAATAATACCCTTGATAACAAAAAAAAAAATCCTAAGAACCCATTCTTGCACATTCCAAGTGTTCCAAGCTTGATTTGCCCAATCTAGCCTATGAGGCTTGTGTAGGTTCAAGAGTGTTGGAGTAGGCTTAGGAATTGAAGTTTGGGGTTTTGTGTAACTTAAAAAAGGGTATCCAAACACCTTTTTTTTCTAATTTTAGTGGATAAAAATAAAGTTTCTATCCCAAAACTACAAAAGAGCTACAAGGGCAATTAGGCCTATTTAGAACAATTTTACAAAATGCATGTTAGGAGAGTAAACTGGTTGTGGGAACCTCATCATTATGTGTTCTTTGAAGTGTATAAGGTGTTAGTTTGAAGCAAGAAGTTTATTAGGATCCATTTCTCAAATTTGCTCTTTTTATCCTTATTGCTTCTAAAGTCTTGAATAGGGAAAGAAATCATAGTTTTGTGAAGTTGGGTAGAAGTTTGTTCAGCATTGTAACCAAGTTGGAAGGATTCTTTGAAGACACTTAAGAAGTTGGGAAAGGTAGTTTTCCTTAAAAGTGTTCTTGGTGGGAATCCACTAGCTTTTGGTGTGAGCATTCTGTGCCATTTTGTATGCAAATTACATTAAAATGAAATACATGAAATACTTAAAATATAAACAAGAAAAACAAGATATATATTATGATAACCAATAATGTCATAAGTCTAATAATGTAATGCATCAAATATATGTCATACATCAAATATAAAATGACATGTACACGTCAAATGTACGTCAAATATATCCACTAATTTCTATACATGTGTGCCTATCCCTATATCTTCTCCTTCCTACGATGGGAAGGAAACAAATTCCATGAGGTCTTTCATCATTGCATGGAGGGAGATGATGGGGTCTTCCTCACACACTCACTTGTCCTCTTGTTTAGGTTCCACTCTATCTAGAGTTGATACAAACAAAGTATATATGAACCAATAATTACTACACATTGAAATCAAATAAATGTACACACAAAATTAATTATTTTCTTACCTCCATCAAATAGTCACTCAGTACATCCATGTCAAAGGCTCGTGGATGATCATGAGTAACAAGGCCCTACAAAAATTCAATCAATATAATAACTTGATTATACTTATAAATACCATTTGAAATTTCAATACTAACTATTATAAATAACAACTAAAACTATGAAAACTCTTTCATACCTCAGTCAATTTCTTTGAATTATCCATTACGGCATCAACTCCATGATTGATGGACTGGTAAAGATGAGGAGTCACAGATGTCAACAACTACAAATCATATAATACAATTTACATGTAGCATAGAACATGAAACAAATGTACCTCTATGAAGCTCATATCATGCCTAGGCTTAGAGTCCCTTGTGAATGTTGATTGTCCAATAGAGAACTAATGCACATGGATACAATAATTTTGTCAATCCTTCATATGATTACTTAATAAATATATGTATTAATTTAAATGATTAAATTGATACATACCACTCTACTCGTCAACGAGATGTAAAATGGGGCTAAGGAATCTATACTAGGGTCATCAACACTCTTACCCTAAATTTTGAACAATCTCAAGACATGCTAATTAATTATTCATTCACTTTACATATGAAATGTGATTGAATTAGTTTATTAAAATTGTAATTTATTGGTGTGTCAATGCCAAATGTGTCACTTATGAACTCATCAGTCACTAGACCATGATCCCTCACAACTAAAGGAATAATCACATGCTCATCCTATGGCTTAACAATAGGCACCCTAACTACATTAGGGTCACGATGTGCCCCTAACTTCTCAAATGATGACCCCCCACCTGTACCCTAAGAATCTAACATATCAAAATAATTGGAGATCTCCCGGAGGAAAAACTCACAATACAATTTCTTTAAGAAATACATTGGAACCTTGTGATTATTGTAGGGAGAGGCATCAAAGACCATCCACCTCTATTCAAAAATTTATTTCAAATATCATCATCTATGCACCAATAGATGGGAAACATTTTAGTTGTATTAACAGTAACAGATTTCCACAATCCATTTGTAAAGTACTAAGTTTTCTGGATTTGATTGTGTTTGTTTATTTCATCAACGTTTCGGATCACACTACATGATCCATCATCAGGATAAGAAAGTGCAGGGTAGTAAGATATCTTACTACCCTGCACTTTCTTATCCTGATGATGGATCATGTAGTGTGATCCGAAACGTTGATGAAATAAACAAACACAATAAAATCCAAAAAACTTAGTATTTTAGTTGTATGTTTAACAATCTCTTGTTTTAGAGGCTTTTTATACAATGCACATATGCTAAATTTTTCTATGTCCTTTTTTCTTACCTATTTATAGGATTTTTTTTTGCATAATATCTTCTTTGTTCTTCTCTCTTAACACACCAAATATCCAACTGACCACTAACAAAAGCTACATGGCTCATAGTGGACTCAAGGGAGGATGCCAATAATGCTCTCATATGATTAGTTTTCTCGCAAGCTTTCAACCTACCAATGATTACTTCTAATTAATTTTTTCTCTCTCTCTATTTCATAAATTATATTGTCTTGGGTGCTAGAAGGAGGTCTTTCAATTGGTGGAGGTTGTAGTTTTTTTGCTCTTCTTGTAGAGGGTTTTGATTTTGATCTTGTGGAGGGTTTTCATTTTGATTTTTTTGATCAAGCTAGGGATTTGGTGGTTGATTATTCAAATTTCTTGGTAAGAAATAGATTCCATTTTAAATAAATAAACAAATTCAAAGAAAAACTAAGAAAACATATAAAACATTGCAAAAAAAAAGAGTATAAATTATACTTGACAATCCCAATTTTGATCTCCAGCAACAAGGAGGAATCTTGAGGAGGAGAATGAGAAAATTATTCAAATTCCATAAACCAAATACATGTTGTTGAGGGAAAACAAGAAATCAGTGCAAAGAAATAAGGGAAAATAGAATGGGCCATGGGTTTGCAACCCATTTATAGAGTTTTTAAAAAGTGCACATGTGTTATGGCTTGCTCTCCACAAGCCTAGGGTTTGTGGTTCCCAAGCCAAAGCATGTGTGTGCTGTTAGAAACTTAGAAATTTGAGTTGTGTGTCATCTTTTCGGCACCACAACTCGGTGCATTTAGCCTTCCCCTGTTGACTCTTTTCTAACAGGCATGTGTGAAGTTTTGAAGGGCTATTTGAACATTATGATTGTGCTTTATCTCTTGGTAAGTGCCAAGATTTGATGTGTGGTGTAGAGTGTTATTATGCTTTCCATAAATGAGATCAAAAAATCAAAGAACAAAATCAAACCCTAGATGCAAGAATGTAGAGGTCTATAGAGTGCATACCTATTTTCACATGCAACATCCAATGGAAAAATGCGAGTACAATATGATGGAACCTAGAAAATGTGTCACAAATTTTTCATTCACGTCTCCAAGTTTTGGCTTATCTCTTGCACACGTAGAGAAAGACCTCCAAAACTCCATCTCAAAATCCCAAATACTCAATCAGCCCAATAAGGTCTCCTATCTTTTTCTTTTTTTAATTAATGATCCTGATAAGATCAAAATTTTGGCACCAAACTAAAGTTATGTCAAAATTTTGACCTTATCGAGCTCATAAACAATTTTTTTTTTGAATTAAACAAGCAAAAAGGGCCTTAGGTCAAAATTGACCTCAAATGTAGTAGTGCATTATTATAGCTAAAAGATAATAGCTTTGAATCTTGCAACGTTCTTAGTTGAAGCTACATTTATCACATAAATAGTTTTCTTGGCAGTCATTTTCCCCTTATCATCAATGTTGGTATTAAATTTTTGAGTAGGTCAAATTATTATTTCCGTTCCCAACTATTATTGGTGGAAGATGACAACATGCCACAAAAGTAGGATGGTGTTGTCAAGCATCTATATGGCCTCTTTCTTCTACAACTAGGGTAGAAATCTACACACAGAATGGTGGCATGATTACCCATGGACAACAGAGGCATTGTGAAAACATTTCAAAATACCTTTCTAATTATTTCCTAATATTGCATTTTTTAATGACTTGAACAGGACAATTCCTAGATCTCAAAGTAAATAGCCTATCAATGAAATATTTTATTTTTCTTTGTACTTTAAAACTTTAGAGAATGTTTGTGTTTCATTTTAATAGATTTTTGAAAATGTAACTTGTTTTTAATTAGCATTTTGTTCTGACTAAATCATTTGAAAATTAACGCATGTGTTCTTTTTCTAAAATATATGTTTTGTTTATAACATTTATTTCAAGAATTTAAGAAAATAAAATATATAGTTTTAAAAATTGTGATAATTATAAGATCATTTAGAAATTAGTCATTTTTCTTTAATCATTTTTATTTTGTTTTGTATTTTAAAAATGCATATCAATTGCTTATCAAATTATTTAGAAATATCAATATTTTATTCCTATGTGGATGTGTTTTGATGAAAAATATTTAGATTAAATCATTTAGAAACTATAAATCTTTATTTTTGCAACATCCTTCATTAGAAGAGATTGGATTTAGTTATAAAGAATTCATTCTTTTATAATTATATTCGAAATATAAATCTATAATTTTAAAAAAAAATATTGCATTTGATTATGAGGTTGTAATGTCCTGCCTGAAGATCCTTGGAACAAAAGGATAAAACATGCACTGAATAATTTTTTTCTAAAGATAAGTTACTAGCAACAACATAAAGTAACTAAGAGCAAGAATGAAACATCTAATCAAGATAGTAAAATGGGGAATATGCATGGCTAAACTCACATGTTCAGTTACACAAGTAGAAGCCTTACAAACACTTCCAAAGATCCCCAAGCACTAAACCATAACTTATGAACCAAAGATCACATGAATCATGAGAATATATACCAAGTAGTTCTTCTATTTTAACCCAAGATAAAAGTTCCTAGCATGGTTAAACATACAAGTTCATTTTCAACTAACCATATCATAATCAAGAATTACAAGTAGGGACCCTCAAATGGTCATGCACAAGACAAGGCTCAAAGGTACAACCACTCATCTACTAGACACCATGCTAAAAGAAAAAGGATGAATCTTGAAATTCATTTAAGACTGAAATATAGAATCCCTAAAATCTAACTAAGTATGAAATCCTCAAGCCCTAAAATTTTCTAGAATCTTTATGTTAACTCCTAGAGAGGGCTAGAATCTTTCTCAAATTAATCGTTGTATATATTAAAAATATTTCTTAAGTATAAATTATACTTAAATTATATATTTTATGTATGCTATAAATAATCTATTTTAAAATGGGAAGATGCAGGACCCAAAAGGGTAATCAAAACTATAATTCACATCTTCTTGAAGTGTGTACAAACACTCAATATTTTCCATGTCAGAAAGCATCATCAATTCTCATGCAAGATAGGATTGGGTAACACATGAGAATCCTCTAAGAACCAGATGAGAGTCCACACCAAGATCACACAAGACTTCACTCTGCCACATGAGTAAGTACACACTCACGTGAGACTTTGTGCTACTATGCAAGAGAGTACATGATCACCTGAGACTTTGGTTAGTTGTTTGAGACAATTCCCCTCCCAGATGAAAAACTTCCAAAAATAGGATCAAAAAGCAAGGACAAATACACTAAATAATGAAATCTCCACACTAGGGATTACCACATCCACATAAATCAAGGAATGACCACTTGAGCACATAAAAGTAGATCTTAGACCTTGAATGAAGATAAAATACACATTACAATAACATACATCCATCCAATCTACATCATCGATATCTAGAAAAAAAAAACAAAAAAAAACATCATAGTGAAAAGGAAAATGCACACCTGTGATATAACCACGTCAAATCAATCATGCTTGTTTCCTCCCTACCATAATGGCATCATGAGATCTCAAGGCTCTTAACCATGCCCCTAAGAATGAACCTCAATTTACCAACATGATAGTCAAAGTTGTCTCATGAGATCATTCTTACCAATAACCATCAATTAACATCATAAGAACAAGTATAACCAACATGCTAATATACTAAAAGCATCACTAACCCAAAGCATTGGTAACAATTCCCAACTAAGAAACTTGATAAAGGAATGCATCAAGTAACATGTTAAACATCATCTAAACATGATATCAAATACATCCAAAGTAAAGCATAAATCACAAGAGAACATACTTTGAATACATCAAAGCACCTAAAAGAAATCTAGCACTGACCTCAAACTAGAAGTAAACCATCTCCATACACTAATCCCTATCAATGGTATAGGTAGCTATGCCTCCCAACCATGTGGTACCCAAAGGCCCACTCCTTCCGTGTTGATGGAGATAATGACCTGGCCATAGGGTGGGTGCAAGAAGTTGAGTCCTAGTTTTGGCCAAAAAGTGAAAAAAAAATTTCGCATTTTTCAAATTTCTTGTCACTTAATGTCCAAATTTGAGGCACATCAACATTGAACCTCAGAAAACTTCACTGATAGAAAATGTAGTGCTTGGAGGCTAGTTTTCAAATATGTAATTTTTTGGAATTCCCACATGGTATAAATTACATTTTGGTAGGCATGTTCAAAATACACTTTCTCAAAATGCATGTTATAGGATCATACCACACACGTGTACAACCACCCTTTTTTGGAGCAAAAAAAAGATTTTTTGTAATTATTTTTTTGGGAAAAGGTACCTAACATACCAAATCTTGATGAGAATATTTTTCCTTATTTTTTTATTGGATATTTTTTTAATAAATTTTTATTTAAACAATAAGTGGATTTGAAAAACTCTAGTGTTCGACCACCATAATTTGATGAAAAATCAAATTTTCAAAAAATAATAATATTGAAGTACATTCTATGTAGATTAATGACATACAATTCATTTTTCAAAAAGCATATAATCAAAAAAGTTATTAAAATTTTAGTCAACCATACTATTTGAAGTTTAGGTACCAATTTGGCCTAATAAATATTGTAAAAATATTAAAATAAGTCAATTACTATAAAATTTAAATTTTTATAAACTAGACAAAGAGTATTATAATAGGTTTTTGTTTTGTCAAAAAATTCATTTGGAAATTCCTCCAAAAAATCATGGAAAGGAAAAAGTTTGATGTTCATGTACCTTAGCCAATTTTTCTAGAACAAGCATAGGCTTGGTCCTACCAAGCCTATCCTAAGCCAAAGAATAATGCAACCCATGAATGTGAAATTTGAATTTAAAGAAACAAACACACATTTCAAAATGGGTACCCATTTCTAAAAGAAGGTAAAATGAGCTTTCAAGGACCAAAAGTTATTTTTTTGATTTTTTTAGAAAAAACTACTTGTTTTGAAATGGGTAATCATTTTGAAAATAATGGTACACATTTTGAAATGGGTCACCTTTTGAAAAAAAATGGGTACCCATTTTTCAAATTTAGGATCAGACACTTGAGCCTAACTTGTAGGTACCTATTTTTTAATAAATGGGTATCTATTTCTAGAAACAATGCTTTTTCCTCAAGGATTTCAATGGTTTTGGTACTCAACTTATTGTATTTACCCCATAATCACATAAGACAATCACTGAAGGCTAACACACACACCAATCAGGACTATGATACTAACATCTATATGATCATGATTATAATGTAGTACATTAGGTCACTAGTTAGATCCACTAAGAATAAATATATATAGGGAGTCAAGTGGAGTATAAGTCGCCTGGCATCAAAAAGCCTAAGCTAACTGTGATTTGGTTCAACTCTCCCAAGGAGGCCACATACCTAGCATGGCTCAACTCCCTTAGGAGGCCAATTATCTTATGTTATCATTAATTTTTATTCCCATTAATTAAGTTTGGTTATCACTATTAGAACATCTTCACATTATCTTGTTGGCCACTTCCAAGGCGAGTTACATTGCAAAAGCCACTCCACTGCCTACCCTACATACCCATGCTCATCAGACGATGAGTGGCCAATGGCAATGCAATTTACCATCCTAGCCCCCAAATTAATAATCCCTCAATCAACCTATATCTGGAGTTTGGGTCTTGCCATATCCTATTATATGCATCCACATGTTCTCATAAGTGGGAACAATCAACTTCATGATCATAATCACATAATACCAATGGAAGGTTTGGATATGAGAAATGTAATAAATGGAACAAGTAACAATTCCACTCAACTAGCCCATATCTGAGAGTATAAATTTGACATGAATCCCAAAGAGGCAACAAAACACCAAACATCATGAACTCATTCAATTAGCCTCAATCCGGGAGTATGGATTCTAGACAAATCCTAATGATGCGAAGGAAAACTATGGTTGGATTAGAAACCTAATATACATTCCAACTTCATGACCAAGAAAAATTCCAATAAATATCCAAGATAACTGGGTGGCATGCAAAATAAGGTGATGTAAAAATTGCTCAAAAATCAACATTGTCAAAAATTGATTAAATTAAAACCCATTATCCAAATAGTTCCAAAAACCCTTTGATTTCTAAGATTGTATGAAAAATGACTAGCATAACAGCATAAAAATTCAAATTAAAACCCCCAAAAGCACTAAAATGTTCATACCTACCCAACTGGGTAGAACTAGCATATCGAAACAAAGGGGAACACTAGTTTTAGACCTCCAATAAATTTACTATCAAAAATTGAACCTAAAACAAAGCTGAAATTATTAAATGAGAAAGCTCTACCTCACTTACAAGTGGGAAAAATAGGAAAAGTCACAAATAAAATAAAAGGAATGCCTGATTAGACCAAACCATTAGGGAAGTGGAGCAATTCTTACACAAATCCAATGAGCCACTTCATGTTTAAATTGGCCAAATAGATCGATCACAAGAAGCAAATGAAGGAATTTCTCCAAGAAGATTTTTGAGGAAATTCCTCATTTCTCAAAAACATGGAAATAAAAAGTGAGGGTAGAAACTCCCTGTTGGCATAATATAAGCACTTTATCAAGTGAGTTATAAAATGAGATTATTAATTCACTTAGGGTAAAAAACAAACCTATCTCACCCTTTTTTAAAGGAAAAGGCTAACAAAAGTTTAAATGTTCACCTTCAATGACATCAAATTGGTATTATTATTTTGAATTTGGAAATGAAGTAAACTAATGAAATGTGTAGAAATGGATGAGGTTAGGATTATAATTTTTAATAATTATTTAGAATAAGATGTTGGAATACTTCTAGAACAACTAAGAGGGGTGGGCAGTGAATCAATTATCCAAGGTCCAAATGTATAAATAAAAAATTTCATAGCTTAGTGAACCCATTAAATATTTATCTTTATGCATGCATCCATAAGATTATGCAATCACTAAAAACTTGTAGATTACTATCAAATCAACTTGCAGAAATGTACACATGAAACAAAATAGATTCATCAACACAATTAACATAATGATTTATGTGGAAACCCAATTTGGGAAAAACCACCAGTAACATGCTACTTTTTTTCACTCTTCTAAAGTGATGCCCTGTGAAAGGCCAACCCTATTAAAAGTTACAATATACACTATTAAATGTGACCCTATTAAAGGATTTCAATCACCTTGTTAAGAGTGAGCCTTGTTAAAGGATTTCAGACCATTCACTTGGAATGTCACCAAGTTAAAGGATTTACAAATGATTATTAGGTCAACCTTAATCCAAAGGATTTACCCTAAACTGGTACAATTACTAGAGATTAATAGTAAGGTTTGATCTGATAACAACTTACAACTTCATTTTCATATTACAGATCATTGTTTTAGTCCTCCATTCTACTTGGCCTTCATACTTTTCATCTCTGACAGCTTGTTCACCATTCAAGAATTCATATCATTAAGCCTTCTTTCTTAACATGCCAAAGCAGTCTCTTCTTTTTAGGTTACTTGATAAAGAAAAAACCCTTGACTCCTTATCTTCCTTGAGTTCTCACACATTAACACTTTTGCTTCTGACTAGCCATTCCTATAAATAAGAAATTGAGATCTTTTCTCACTCATTTTCCATCATCCAAATTAGGGTTAGGATAGATTAGGTAGGATACAATGAATCTATCCTATATTCCATATCTCTTCTATAAAATTCTTCTTGAATCCTCTTTAAACTCACCTAAAAATAGTTTACCTTGAATTATGTGCCACTAACTCATCAACCTTATCTTCCACCTGGTTCACAAATTCTAAAAAAACAAACTTGTTAGCTTAGATCCATCGAATTCATGATTGTTTAAATAATGCAACCAATCAACATTATCTTGCTTCTAATGCTTGGCACATACTATATTTTTTGGCATCCCTTGTAAAATTACTCAATACGAACTAAAGTTTACTGATGCTTGATATCAACTAAAGTTTACTTGACATCCACTGTTTTGCCGAGCATACACTAGAAGAAAATTTTACTTAGCTCCAACTAATTTTTTGCTCAGCTTGTACTGATTTTTCTTAGCACCTACTATCTATTCGATCAAGCTTTTTAGACAAATTTTGTGTAACTTGTTCTTCTAAACTTTCTTTTTGTAGCTAGCTTTTGAAACCTTAAGTAAATTATCAATGCATCATGTTATCATTGTCTTAACTAATTCTTGTACTACTTTACATAATCATAACTCAACCTTCTCTCTACTTGCTATTGTTATATCTTTTGATCAAGTTCTCTTCATCAATCAAATAAGTGATAGTACTTAAATCATATAAGCAGTTGTCTTACTAATAGATAGAAGGTTTAACATCAGTAACAAAATAATGATTAAATCTTATTGATCATACTTGTATCAATCTGTTCTCAACAATCTCTCTCTTTAATAGTCTTCTTCAATCTTATCAACAATCTCCCTCTTTGGCATTTGATGGCAAACCAAATTGACTAGGTTAAAATAGTAAGACAATATCAAAAAGAAAAAATAATTACTTGTGTTGAAATCTCACCCTTTATTAGCAAATTCTATCTTTTGAATAGGTTAAAAAATTCTTCCTTATAACTCCCTCTGAATTTCTTCTTACTATATCTCCCTCTTACTAGGTAGATGTTAGAATTTCTTCTTCTTTGTTCTCATGATCAATAATTGTCTCCCTCTTTCTTGCATTTAACTATCTCCCTCAATAATTATACTGGCTTGATCAACAATTATCTCCCTCTTTGACAACAATGCCAAAGAATTTTCATCTTAATCATGTATATAGAAGTTTTTCTAGTTCCTCCCTCTATCACCTTGCTTGTGATTGATTAGAAGTGTTAGTTCTTTGATTTCTTTAGGAAGCTCCTAAAGTAAGATCCTCTACATCAATTTGAAATAGATGAAAATCAACTTGTTTGATGAAGGGCACTCCTCTTTGTTACTTGGATAGCTTTTGATAGGGATATCACCCCTAGTTTACTTCTTAGATACTCATTAGAATCTTTAGGTAATGCTTTTGTGAAGATATCAGCAATTTTCTCTTCAGTGTTGACATATTTCATCTTCACCTCTTTATCTTGAACTAATTCTCTCAAGAAATGATACTTGATTGCAATGTTCTTAGTCTTTGTGTGCATCACAGGATTCTTTGATATATTGATAACACTTGTATTATCATAATAAATTGCTACTAATTCTATAATCTCTTCCTTGATTCCTTTAAGTAGCTGCTTCATCCATATAATGTTTGTACAATTCACAACAATAGCAATATATTCAGCTTTAGTAGTAGATTGTGAGGTGCAATTTTGTTTCTTGCTAGTCCATATAACTAGCCTCTTGCCTAAGAAAAATGCTCCTCCATTGGTGCTTTTTCTATCATCAATGTTTCCAACCCAATCAGCATTAGTGTAGGCTCTTAATTCAAAATTTTCATTTTTCTTATAGCATAGACCAAACTCCTCTATTCCTTTCAAATATCTCATTATTCTTTTTATAGCCATCAAATAATTCTCCCTAGGATTAGCAAAGAATCTTGTGACATATTGTAATTTTCCAATCATAGACCTATACAATGTGTGATTCACTTCAACTGAATCATCATTCTTTGACAACTTGTGTCTTGTCACCATAGGTGTACTTACTGGTTTTGAATCCTCCAATCCAAAAGTTTATTTTGTCAACATATTTTGACTAAGAGATGTATATACCATATTTAATTTGTTATATTTGCAAACCCACAAAGAATTTGATCTCTCTGAAAATAGAAATTTCAAATTTTTGCTTCATTTCATTTGCAAAAGCTTTACATAAAGTATCTTGACCTCCAAATATGATGTCATCAACAAAAAATTTAGATAACAGAATATCTTTTCCTTTCTTTGTCTTTATGCATAGATTTTTGTTCTCATCAATCCTTTCAAATCCAATCTTCACAAGATATATATAAGGTCTCACATACCATGCTTTTTGTGCATATTTCAAACCATATAGAGCTTTGTGTAATTTTCATACCATGTTCTTATTGTTAACATCAACAAAACCTTATGGCTATTCTATGAAAACTTCTTCTTCTAATATGCCATTCAGAAATGCAGATTTAGCATCCATTTGATAAAATTTGAAACCTTTGTATGCAGAATAAGAAAGTAAAGTTCTTACACCTTCCAATCTAGAAACAAGGTAAAATGTCCCTCCATAGTCAATTCCTTCTTCTTGTGCACATACTTTGCAAACTAATCTTTCCTTGCTCCTTATCACCTCACAATTTTCATCTAGCTTGTTTCTGAACACCCATTTGGTGTTAATCACATTTTTGTCTTCTGGTCTAGGAACTAGAGTCCATATCTTTTTTTTCTCAATTTGTTCAATCTCTTCTTTCATGGCCTTACTTTAGTCTCCATCTTCTAATACATCTTTTACGAATTTGGGAACCTTCATGCTCAGAAAATATGTATCATTTCTCAATTTGTTTTTTGTCATTGATCTAGCATCTTTATCTCCAATAATTTGTGCAGTAGGATGATGTCTTTTGACGTATTTAAACAATCTTGGTTTAGCTTGTGTTTCTTCATTTGATCTTTCAATTTCAGAATCATTTCATACATCTCTGTCAAGTAACTTAGCATCTCTGCTAATCTTAGAATTAGAAAGAGATTCTTCTTCTTTATGTAACTGGACACTTGAATGTACCTTAGTTTCTTAATGCAACTTGGCATTCGTGGTCTATAACTTTGCAGTCACTAAAACTTGCTATTGGTTTGTATCTTGATTTACATTAGATCTTCTTTACCTGGCATACCTTCATAAGAGTATACAAATGATTTGTATTCTTCTAGTTCTTTCATAGGTTCAACCTCATGTACTTCAGTATATTAATCAAAGTTCACATTTTCACTTTCCAAAACTTTGTTAGTGTTAGTAGTCAAACACTTATAAGATTTACTTCTTCTTGAATATCCTAGGAATATACCTTCTTCACTTTTTGCATCTAGTTTACCATTCCTAAAGTCTTTAAGAATGTGACGCTTGTTTCCAAATACATTAGAGTATTTTACATTGGGCAAGTATCCATACCATAATTCAAAAGGTGTTGAATGAGTATCTTTCCTGACTTGTACACGATTCCAGGTGTAGATAGTTGTACTTACAACTTCTCTCTAGTATTTCAAAGCAACATTTTTCTCCGTCATGAGTGTTCTAGCACAGTCCATTATAGATATCTTCCTTCTTTTATAAATTCCATTTTGTGGAGGGGTTCATGTCTATCTTTTAATTCCTTTGTCATTATAGAATGTCTCAAACTCATTTGATGCAAATTCTCCTACTCTGTCAGATCTTAAACACTTCATATTTTTACCTATTTCCTTCTCAACTCTTGTCAAGTACCACTTAAACATTTGGAAAGGATCAAATTTCTTTTTTAGAAACATAATTGTCATCATTCTAGAGTAATCATCAACAAACAGCATAATATACTTATCTCATTTGTAGTTTTTTACTTCAATTGGTCCACACAAGTTAGTATGAACAATCTCTAATATTTATTTAGAGGTGTGAGTTTTACTCTTAAAGCTTGACTTTGTCATTTTTCCTAATTGACATTGTTTGAATATTATCTTGTCAGGCTTCTTCAACTTGTACAAGGGTGAAACCACAATAATGGGTGCCACTTTAGTGGGACGAACAAAAATGAAAAAAATTGCAAAATGAGAAATTGAGTTTACCATATGTTCGCACGAACACAATTATTGTGTTCACGCGAACTTTTTTTTTAATCATGTTCGCGCGAACATATTTCATATGTTCACGCGAACATATGTGATATATATGTTCGCGCAAACATGATTTGCATGTTTGAGGGAACATACGTTCACGCGAACATGGTAAACGTGTTCACGCGAACGCCATGTTCGCAGGAACATGCAAAATCACAAAAAATTTAACGTTTTTTTCTTTTTTTCTTTTTTTGCTCTTTTGACTACCATAATTGCAGGAGAATGATCTCCTATTGTAAAATAAAAAATTTCAAAATGTGCTACTCGGAGAAAGCTTTCCAATGACTATAATTTTATTACATAATTTAATCATTAAGACTTTCAAATATGAGTTTAACTCATTATAGGTTCATTACCGATTGAACATCAATCGACTTTGACACCTTGGGAAAATTAGTAAATTAGGTCAAATTTTTTTTGAAAAATATGGAGGCACTAGCTTATTGAGATACTTTTTCTATTCAAAAAAATAAAAATGGTTTATGATAAATTGACTTCAAATTATCTGTGTCAAACGGAGCGTATGTCTAAATTACGGTTCATGTCACTTCAAAACTTCATAAACTATACAATATTCAACAAAAATAAATCAAGCCAAATGCAAACACTAGATATTGATGTTACAAATCCAACACTGAAAGAATTACTTCATTACCATTTCTAGAAAAAAAGTTGTGTGTCAAACGGACTGTCACTTTTTAAAATATTGAATTTTATTATGTACCACTTTTTGGAGGAGATAAAAAAAATTGACATAAATAATTTATTTTTTTAGATTAAAAAATATGGTTACAAAGTAGGAACAAAGTACTCAAAATCACTAGTTTATGTCATCTTGAAATTATTTATAGTTTTGGAGATATAGTCACTTGAACGTGACGTTTGTTGCAAAAACATTGATTTCAGTGTCAAAATTGGTCAAAAAGTGGAACCCATTATTGTGGGATCACCCACAAACCTCTAACCTTTCTCATGTTTCTAATGCTAACAAAGTCATCAAAATTAACATGATGTAACCTTTTGTACCACAACCATACATCATCAAATTTTACAACTAGAAAAGTAGCATCCTCTATATCAAGATAGAATATATTACTTCTAGTCTGATCACCTTTTCCATTTAGTCTTCCATTTGTGTCATATATCTTAGCAACCTTGTTTTCAAATTCAACCTTTCACCCCAAATTATTCAATTGTTACACACTCAAGAGATTATAGTTAAGTCCTTCAACATAGTAAGCATTGTCATATAAAATCTTATCTATGAGCTTTATAGAACCTTTTCCTTTTATCAAACATGGTGCATCATTACCAAATCTTACACTATTTTCATCATAACAATTCAAAGAAATGAACTTACTTTTGTCTCCAATCATGTGATGTGAACATCCACTATCAATGATCCATCTTTCATTCTTGTTCACACAAGTCGCAAGTGTAGTTGCCTCATCTTCATTGGATTCATTCTTCATTGCAACATATACCACTTCATCATCATGTTCATCAAATGTTTCCTCTTCAACAATGTAACATGATATTTTGCCTTTTTCTTTGTAGTCGTTGTTGTGTTCATCTCTCCTACTTCTATACTTGTCACCACCATTGTAGTTCTTCTTCTCTAGACATCTAGCAGCAATATGACCAACCTCATTGAAATTGAAATAAATGATAGATAATTTACCTTTATAACTTACCTTTACCTTTGTGGAATCTTCTTGCCAGTTGTGCTTCAAGTTGTTCTACATCATCCTCATCTATATCACTATCACTAGATACATACTTTATCTTTTTCTTCTTCTTCTTCTCATCAGGTTCCTTCAATGACACTTTAGATTTGAAAGCATATTCAATATTCTTAGGTTTGTAATTATCAAAATTAGATAGCTCAAAAGCAATGATTCTAGCTACCAGTCCTTCAAGTGATAGATCATTCCCCGGTATATATCTTAGTTCTTGAATTGTAGAAACTCTAATAGCATATATAGGAAGTAGTGTTCTTAAAACTTTTCTTAGCATTGTATCATCATCTATTTTACCATTAGCTCCTCTTATTGCATTAATAGCTTCTTCTATCCTTGCAACATATTGAGCAACATGTTTTCCCTCTTCCATTCTCATATCATCAAACTTACCTCTGAGACTTTTAGCTTTGGCTCTAAGAACATTAGTGTCTACTCCATAGATGATAGCTAAGGAATCCCACATTTTCTTTTCACTATCAAGACCTTTGATATGATCAAATTCAACATTACTTAGGGTAGAGGCAATCTCCAACATTGCCTGGTTATGTTCTTTCTTCTTTTTCATATCCTCAATAGTTGGGGCTTTAGTAGGGTCAACATGCTTGATAGTAATGGTAGATTGTGCATGATCACCAAGTCCTCCAACATGTAGCTTCATTAGAATTTTCCATGGAGGGAAGTTATCTTTTTTGAGCTTTGGTACTTCTCTTTTTGACATCTTGATCTTTGTGCTTCTAGTACCTTCAAACTAGTCTTGTTAAGTAGATGGCTCTAATACCAATTGTTGGGATACTATTAGAATAACTGAGAGGGGGGTAAATTAGTGATCCAAGGTCTAGATGTATAAATAAAAAATTTCATAGCTTAGTGAACCCATAAAACATTTATCTTCATGCATGTATCCATAAGATTAAGAAATCATTAAAAACTTGTAGGTTACTATCAAATCAACTTGCAAAAATGCAAATATGAAACAAAATATATTCATCAATGCACTTGACACAATGATTTACATGGAAACCCAATTTGGGAAAAAACCACTAGTAACATGCTACTCTTTTTCACTCTTCTAAAGTGATGCCCTATGAAAGGCCAACCCTGTTAAAAGTTACAATATGACACAATGATTTACATGGAAACCCAATATTGGGAAAAAACCACGAGTAACATGCTACTCTTTTTCACTATTCTAAAGTGATGCCCTATGAAAGGCCAACCCTGTTAAAAGTCACAATATGCACTATTAAATGTGACCCTATTAAGGGATTTCAATCACCCTATTACGAGTGAGCCTTGTTAGAGGATTTTATACCATTCACTTTGAATGTCACCCAGTTAAAGGATTTACAAATGAATGTTAGTTCAACCTTAATCCAAAGGATTTACCCTAAACTAATACAATTGCTAGAGAGTAACAATAAGGCTTGATTTGATAACAACTTACAACTTCATTTGTAGATTACAAATCACTATTTCAATCCTCCATTCTACTTGGCCTTCATACTTTTTAGCTCTGACAGCTTGTTCACCCTTCATGCATTCATATCTTTAAGCTTTCCTTCTTAACATGCCAATGAAGTGTCTTCTCTTAAATCACTTGATGAAGAAAAAACCCTTGACTCCTTGTCTTCCTTAAGTTCTCACACATTAACACTTTTGCTTTTGACTAGCCATTCCTATAAATAGGAAATTAAAATCTTTTCCTACTCATTTTCCATCGTCCAAATTAGGGTTAGGATGGATTAGGTAGGATACAATGAATCTATCCCACATTCCATATCTCTTCTAGAGACATATTCTTGAATCCTCTTTGAATTTTCCTAAAAATGATTTACCTTAAATTCTATGCCACCAGCTTATCAACCTTATTTTCCACTTGGTTTGCAAATTCCAAGAAAACAAACTTGTCATCTTAGATCCATCGAATTCAAAATCTTTTAGATAATGCAACCACTCGACATCATCTTGCTTCTGATGCTCGACACATACTGCATTTCTAAGCATCCTTTGTAAAATTACTCAGCACAAACTAAAGTTTACTGGTGCTTGACATCAACTAAACTTTACTTGGCATCAACTAGACTTTACTCAACATCTACTATTTTGCTTGACATTGTCATGCCAAAAATACGAAGGCAAAAACACAATTTTTTTTTAAAATTTTAAATTAATGATAATAAAG
Organism: Cupressus sempervirens; assembly: GCA_028749045.1. Classification (NCBI taxonomy): domain Eukaryota; kingdom Viridiplantae; phylum Streptophyta; class Pinopsida; order Cupressales; family Cupressaceae; genus Cupressus; species Cupressus sempervirens. The sequence goes on from CM053786.1 coordinate 816,055,387, forward strand.
TTCACTAGGGTTAAAGAGTTTGATTCGCAAGGGAAGGAATAGGCTTACAACATCAACCAATGTTTATAGTCATGCGAAGGAATACATCGTTGAAGTTAAATCTTCATTATTAAATTGGTATCAACAATTGATTTTTTATTACATTAGTATTACAACAATGTATAAAAATTATTCTAATTATCGATTGAGTGGAGTACAAGCCCAATTATTTCATAGTATAGACATCAAAGAAACTAATTACTATGATAACATGAAATAATTTTCTAACTACAATCAACTCAATTCTAAAACTAAATATAATTGAATTTATGATCTATAAATATAATAATAATGATAATAATAATATAGCTAAAATTGAATTAATTAGAATCTAAACTAAGATAATTTATAATTGAAACGTAACCATTAACTTCTTTTATTAATGAAAACTAGATTTGCACTAATTTAACTTCTATTAACCATTTAATTTTAAATCTATAATTATTAGAATTAACATCTAATAATATTTAAATGAAGAAGATGTTTCAACTATACTTACAACAAGTTACAATATTAACAAGCACTATTTAAAATTCACATACTAATTTTCATTTATACTAACTCCAAAATTTTAAACTAACTTATTACAACTAATATAAGTTAAAACAAAACATTAACCAAAGAAACCATTAACTAAAATAATGAACTCACCAACACTAGTCTAACTCTAATCCTACTAACCTAAATCTACCTCTAAACATTCATTACCTACTAAACTAATACTAAACTTAAACTAGATTAAACTAAACTATATAAAAAAAAACTAGCTAAACTAGCCTCCTATCTATATACCCCAACCCACCCACATGGTCATGCACATCCCCAGGGGCATTCACGCTACCCAAGTGCTGACAGGCGTACCATTGGTAGGACTATCCTAGCCCCCCCCCCACTGCACATGGCAAAGCCTATCATAGTCTAGGCGCTAAGGGAATAAGGGGGAAAGTTTATTCAAAAAAATTTTATCTACATTGGCTTAATTGCCCACTTCAAACCACTTTTCTTGCCAAGTCACGTGGTCAAACTGGCTATGAATTCCATGGGAGGTACTTGGGTTGAGTCACCATAATTACATTGAATTGGTTTAAAGCTCAAGTCTGCCCTTTGTTTCCATACTAATGCCTATGAAAAGGGTAAAAATATATGTATTCACTTATAAAAGGTTTCCACACCTTTCTCTCCCCAATCACATCCTTGGTGATGCACTTCCCCAAGTCAACCTGGCATTGACCATGGGGATTGATGTGCCATTACTATTAGCAACCCTTTCTGATCCAATAACATATTAGGAGGAAGATATTTGGTGAGCCAATAGCATGCTAGGAGTTATGACAAAAAGTTAGTTTGGTGATGTCTTAGGATATTTTAAGACATTTATTTTATTAATAATTTTTGCAATTAATTTATTTAAATAAAGAAAATGGGATAATAAAAGATTCTAAATGGAATATACTCTGTCAAAAAAGGAAATTTATATTTCCTCATACAAAAGGCAATGAGCTAAATTTCTCTAAAGAGATAACTTTTTTATTTTCAATGCTCCTTATTTTTCTAATTATAGAATTTTAAATTTATTTATTAGCCAAGGGGATTATATATATTTTTTAAGTTGGATTAATCATAGAGTTTAATGGTTTGCTGTCATAATAAAGCAAGAGCAAATTTTCTCCTAATAAGCACGATGCCAAATCAAGTTCCCAACATAACAAAATTTTTGTCTTAACATATTTGAAAAGTGAATTTTGCATAATTGAACATCATCATTTATCTAATTTTTTTTTATACACATACATATAACTAAAAGTGTGAAAATCATAAACACAATGATATTACTCATTCATTATTTTATTGACCACCTGATTCAAAGGCTCTGCCGAGAAAGAACCAGGAAGAAAACTTGACATCGTTGCCACTACAACAAAGGTTTAAATTACATTTCTATGTAGGATTTTAATCCCAAACATAATTGAATTGCAACAATCAATTTAAATTTCCTTCATGGCCCTAATCAAGGGATTCATATCATTTTCTACAATGCATCGCTGAGATTGTGGAGGGAATAAAAACTAACCATGTGACAAACAAGCATAACAAGGAACAAAATCAGACATTCATTTTCGTACTGGGTTTTCACAATCGATACCAAACTAGGGAGAAGGTGGATTTTTCCAATAGGAGATGTTAGACACAATACTAAAATAGGTGCCCAATCAGAGCTATAACTCAAGAACTTCTGTTCTTCCATTCTTACATGCCAAAACTCATACGTGGTTTGTGCTGATAGGTAGGGGCCCATAACACCCTACCCTCTCTCCCTCTTCTTGTCCTGAGAAGAGACTCTACACTATTGCTGTCCAATTGAAAACTTTTCTCGAAATTGGCCACTTCTACCCTATCCAAGGGTGAGTAATGCCAAAAGACCCATACAAGAAAACTTCAAAATTCAAACAAAACATGAAGGAAAAACATTCAAGAAAACATGATTTCAATCCTTCCCAAGCATACCCAGCATACATACAAGCATACCAATGAACAACATAATAACATACGCATGAACCAAGCATGAAAAAACATGAGCAATCATGAACAACATGAGAAACATGAGCAAAGGAGATGAAGAATCCTACCTTCACAAAGGTTATGGTAAAATGAACAAGTTGAGAAGAGCTTTTCCTTCCTTGCCTTCAACCTTCTAAGACTTCTCTCTAAAAGTAGAGATTGGGTAACAACCAAAACTCCTAAAAAGAAAACCTCTAAATAAGATCCAAACTCAACCACCTAAAAAGGGCAATAAATTCCCCCACTTGCCTAAAAATTTAGAGGTTTCTAACTCAACCAAACCTAAGGTTAACCTCTAAGTGGAGTTGAGGTTATTCAACCCATGGCAACAACTTTCAATTTTCGCACTAAGGCAAAAATAGACTTTTTGAGTGACCTCAAAAGTCAACAAAAGGGGCTGGGGGGGGTGGAAAATGCCCCCAACCCATACCTATACCCCTTGGGTATTAAGATTTCATGATTTAAGGCCTTAGAAATTGATTTAGTACCAAACATATGCTAGGAATTTTTAAAACTATCTAACAACTCCAAAAAGTAGATTAAGCACTAATCTGGATTAGGGGTAACTAAACTCGATTAAAAATAGATTAGCGAAAAGGTCACTAACTTAGTCTGACTTAGGTCCATAGGTTACATAGTAACCCTAACTAGCATGTTGAAATGCATATACAATTCATGAGTGTCAAGTGACACTATAAGAACACGGTTACGAAACATTAACATTTACTAAATTATAGAAAGATGCATTCATACATCTCGCAATACAATTAAGATACGAACAACAAGGTTTCCACGAAAGGCACATAGGGAACAGTTCCATTCCTCCGTCGAGTTTCTCGACTAAAATATCCTGCACACTCATTGCACACATCAGTAGCTCTAGAAAATCACATGCATATGTGTATATACGTATCACGAAAATCACATAAATCAAAACATACATCTTTCAATTAATCAGGGTTTCTCTCGTTCTACTCATATTCTCAATCATTAAAATTTCATAATCAAAGTGTTAATTTTGCATTCACTTACTTCATCAATATATATATATATATATATATATGTTCATAAATCATTAAATGACAAAATCAAATATCTGGAAGTAAAACATCACACAGCATGAAATAACATAACATAATACGTTCAATGTATCCGATAGTGTCTTGACGTATTGAGTCATAAGTATCAAAATAATAAGGTATCAACTATGCTACGAAGGGTCAAGATGAGGCCTCATAGACATACAATAGAATAAACTTTTTCTTGGCTCCAATTGATTTTTTACTCATCTTGTACTAACTTTTCTCGACACCTACTATCCATTCAATTAAGCTTTGCAGACAAACTTTGTGTAACTTGTTCTTCTAAACTTTCTTAGTGTAGCCATCCTTTGTAACCTTAAGTAGATTATCAATGCATCATATTATCACTATCTTAACCGATTCTTGTACTTCTTTACATAATCATAACTCAACCTTCCCCCTAGGTGTTATTGCTACATCTTTTGATCAAATCCTCTTCATCAATCAAATAAGTGATAGTACTTAAATCATATAAGTAGTTGTATTACCAGTAGATATTAGGTTTGACAACAATGACAAAATAATGATTGAAGCATACTGATCATACTGGTATCAATCTATTCTCAAAAATATCCCTCTTTGATAGTCTTCTTAAATCTTATCAATATAAGAATTAATATATTTTCCCAATTTTTATGGATAATTTTTGAGGTGCTAAATAAATTCTAAAAATTAGGGGTCTAGTTCCCACTAGAAAACTATAGGGAAATAAAATTATGTCCCTTTCATTTCAAACTATTTTATAGATAACATATATATCTGGAACAATCAAAAATAAAAATCAGTTTTAGACCTATATTTTCTCTTTTATAAGGATTGAAATCTCAACTCAACTGAAATCAATAGTTTTCATCTCCTACCACATTTTTCAAAACAAATCTGTTATAACTAGGAAAAATGTTATACATTCTAGAAAAGGACTCCCTCCTCTAGAACATATATAATTTTTATATTTTTTTAATAAGATCTTCTTCTTTTTCTTTCTCAAAACTGAGATCTTTTCGAGTGTTAAAATATGTGGTTGTAGAATTTTTTAATTACAATATACTATATCTAATTAAAACACTATAAATTCTATATGAGAATATTCTTGACTCTAAGCTCTATAAAATGGTGTTTACATATTATTAAAAAAATATCATAAGAGAATAGTAAGAGTTATTGAAACACCATTTTTGTAAAGAAAAAATAAATTATTTAGTAATTGGATACAAACTAGTATAAAACTAGCATTTAATAAACATTTCTGATTGGAAAAGTGTGAGACCATATATAACTTAGTTAGAATGAATCTATCTAGACCATATGCTTAAAGAAAATAGATTTTTAGATAGAAATACTCAAATTCAGTCATTCTAATAAGTCATCCTGAAAGGTGACACAACTTTGTACTTTTACCCCTTAATAATCTATTTTCTCCCTTTTTTCCAAATTAATTAAGACAATTACAATTGAATTGGAATTCATCTATGAAAAATTAGTTGGGAAAATAAAAGAAATTAAATCAAATATATAAAATCCCTTGAAGACATTAAAATCATTTAATTTAATCTTTTCCACAAAAATTGTAGATTCCTAAATGCACAGACACTTCACTAGTCTAGTCACAAATGCATAATGAATATGGAGTTACCAATCAACCAGAGGGCATATTATTTAATTAACACAAGATAGGTTGCCCATATAGGGACAATTAGTGGTTTAGTGTGAACAATCAAATCACTAACTATGTGTGCCACTATCATGGATATTAGTCATACACCATGAATAACCCGATCAAGTGTAGATGCACAATAATGATATAGCCAAAGCAACAGTGTGTGAAATCATGTAAATAATCATTTAATAAATTTTATTAAAACAATCTTATTTAAATCATTCATTTGTACCATAATATAAGTTTACTTCAAGAATGATGTAAATATTCATAGCATACACATGTCACCATAAATCCAACAATATCCATCAATAAGCTTGAATCATAATCTCAGTAATCAGGTATAAGCATAGACAATCAATTATAGAAATAATATTTAAAATTTCCCCAAGGGTGTAGACCACTCACGCATCCTAACTACCATCACTTACAAAGTGTGATCATCAAGGTAGCATCGATCAAGATGACTTACCAAAATCAAATGGAAGAGGTGCTACAAAGATTATGTACAAATTATGGTGATTTATTTTAAATTTTTTTTGTAAAGAAAAATACAATAATTTTTATTTAGTTATGAACTATTGGATTTTCTCTAAATCATAAATCCTAAACCTTAAACCAATATAATCATTTTTTTCTTATGATCCAAAACTGATATTATTCAATGCCTTTGCTACAATTGATGTTAACTTTGGACAAATAGAATATGCAAATAAATGTTAGATTTAAATTTAATAAGTTATCTAACTATACCCTAGTTTCTAACCTCAAACCTTACAGATGTCTGAAAATCGAATTTGCTAATCCTTCATTAATCCACTATTTTTTTGAAGTGCACCCTCTAAAGTTAATTCTTGGAAAGGACATTTCCTATCCAAGGCCTTATCACATATGCATATGTTGACTCATTAGAATATTTTAGCACTATTATGACAATCACATCTAGCCATTCATACGGGAATGAGGATTATGGTAACCTCTCAAGCTAGCACTATGAGGTTCCATTTATCCCATCTTAGTCATTCATCTAGAGATGACCCCTAACCTTATAGTTACTCCTAGTCATTTCATATAGAGATGAGCTAAGTCCCTAAATTTGAAGTATGATAATTTAACTCATTATTTTCTAATGAATAAATATACTATTAAATGATCATTAAATATCATTATTTGAGATTATATTATTTATTATACATAAACCTTTAATAATCATTTTTGAATGGAATTAATGAAATAAAATATAAATACATACATGCATACATATAAACATACACATTCTATGACTAATTATAAATTTGGGTAAGTGCAAGAAGTTGAGTCTTGCTTTTGGGCAAGAAGTGAAAGTGTTTTCCTTACTTTTGGTATTTCTTGTCAACTGATGTCAAAATTTGAGGCACTTCGAAATTGAATATAAGAAAACATTAGTAATACAAATCTTAGTGCTCAAAGTCTACTTTTTGAATAAGTAATTTATTTATATAAAAATAAAATAAAATGTTTTTGAGTATGGATCTTTGAAAGCAACTTTTTCAAAATGTTTGTTTGTGAACCATACCATACTCGTGTATGGACACCATAAATTGAAACAAATTAATAAATTTTTGCAAGTCCTTTTAAAGAAAGTTAGCTAACCCACCAAATATTGATCAAAATGTTTTTTTCTTAATTTTTTATCTAATAATTTAATTTTTTTATTAATTTTTATTTGGCTACTAAGTTTATTTTTAAAACCTCTTGTATACAGACACCATAATTAAAGTTCTTTTTTTCTTTTCAAAAATTCTTTTTTTTAAAACTTCAAATGAATTTTATGTAGATTAATGACATATATTAATTTAATAAAAATCATAAATTAAAAAAATTATTAAAGTTTTAGTGAACCTCACTATTTTACACTTAGGTGACACTTTTGATTAAAAAATAATGCAAAAAAGTAAATAAAATTATACCACTATGACTTTTATATTTATGGAATACAATAATGTGTTTCTTGTTTTGTTTGAAAATTTGATTAGGAAGACCCTCTAAAAATTATGAAAAGTCCCAAATTTGTTAGTTCAATGCCTTAGGCAAATGTTGAGAGGTCAAGGCACAGGCTTGGTTCCACTAAACCTATCCTGAACAAAAAAATTGAGGCAACATAAAAAATCTCACCCCATGTTGTAAAATAATGACACCCATTATTTGAAATTCGAAAAAATAGGCACCCATTTTTAAAAAGTAAAATTGATGATAAAAATGGGTAGACATTTTTCAAAAAGCCGGCACTTATTTTTCAAAAAATGGGTGCTTATTTTTTAAAAATTGTATCAGGCATCCAAACCTAATTTTTTTTTCAAAATAATTGCCCATTTCTAAAGAAGTGAGATCTCAATTTGCAGACTTCTATAGTTTTGAGACCCACTTCGTGCTTCTACCTTATTTATATATCTATAAATTATTATTGTCAATCTTTAAATTACTTCATATTCAGTTATACATAATAATGCAAGTTCTAGAAATAAATATATAATTTACTTAACCCTGTTATAATATACTTACCTTTTTAGTAATGGACACATTATTTCACGTATATGTCTTTTTCTTATTAGTCTGCCTATATAGGAAAAGAATTTCATTTTCACTACAACTTCTACTATATTTCTTTGCCTAAGAAATTAGACTCAAAAAATTAAACAACTTTTAAAGTTTTAGAGATCTTTTCATTTTCATTTTGTTTTTTTCAAGATTTTGTTTTTATTTTTTACCAACTGTTTTAATTTTTATTGGTGTTTTCAAAGTTTTCTATTTATAAAATTTAATTTAATATTGTGGTTAATGAAAAGTAATTAAATAAAAAATATTTTTGTTATTATTAATTTCTAATATTTTCTAAAATATTTTGGTTAGCTCTCTAAATCAAGAAGCATTAAATTAAGCTATGCTAAATATTCTTATCATAATTTTTTAATTTTTCTGTAGTAGAAAGTATATGGGTAAAAGTACAAATTTGTGTCACCTTTTAGGCTAACATATCAAAGTGACTGAATTTGAGTATTTCTATCTAAAAATTAATTTTGTTCAAAGATATGATCTAGATAAATTTATAATAGCTATGTTATATATGATCTCATGTTTTTCCAATTGAAAATGTCTATTAAATGAATGTTTTATACTAGTTTGTATCCAATTACTAAAGAAATATAATTATTTTGGAAAATTGATGTTTCAACAACTCTTACTATTTTCTATGATATTTTTTTCATAACTTATAAACACCATTTTATAGAGCTCAAAGTCAAGAATATTCTCATAAAAGGTTTATAATGATTTTGTTAGATATAGTATATTGTAATTAAAAAATTCTACAAGTCTGTATTTAAACACTTAAAAAGATGTTAGCTTTGGAAAACAAAAAATATTAAATCATATAAAAAAATTGAAAATGATATGATGTTCTGAAGGGGAGAGTGCTTTTCTAGAATTTATAATTATTATTTTAGTTAGAATTGATTTGTTTTGAAAAATGTGGTTGGAAATGAAAACTATTGATTCTAGGTGAGTCAAAATGTGAATCATTATAAAAGAGAAAATATAGATCGAAAAGCAATTTTTATCTTTGAATGTTCTAGATATATATGTTATCTATAACATAGTCTAGGATCAAAGGCAATAAATTTATTTTCATATAATTTTGTGGTGTGAACTAGAACCCTAATTTTTGAGCAATTTTTAGCAACTAAAAAATTATCTATAAAAATTATGAAAATATATCAGTTCTTATCCCAAATAATTGTTAAAAATTATAATCCTAAACTTGATCAATTTCTACACATTTTATTAGTTTACTTCATTTTCAAATTCTAAATAATAGTACCAATTTTATATCATTGAAGGTGAACAACTATATTTTTTTAGCTAACCAAAAGCTTTTAGAGAATATTAGAAATTAATTTAAAGCTTCTTGATTTAGAGAGCTAACCATAAGCATTAAAGGTGAACAATTATTTAATCATAAAATTTGGCAGGTTTATCTTATTTGTTACAAAAAATTAAATAATAATAATAGTTTTTAATCTATCTATTAATATAATAGAAAAATATAAATTGATTAGTAGATTCTTGACTTATATAAATATATCTAATTAATATTACAAATATTTACCATATTAATATTTGATAAATTTTAATATTTTATTTTAAAGTGAATTATATTATGATTAGTTCAAAGTCAACAAGATGGGGGGTTGACCCTAAAGTACAAAAAGACTATATTAATAGTCAGAGGTAAACTCCCAATCAACTAACCAATACCAATTATAAACTTGAAAAAATAATATATGTTCATAGTCAAATTAATAGTTCTAGCAGTCTTTAAACTAATATGCATAATAGACTATAAAATAAAACAACAACTTTTACAAGAATTGTTGCTATATGTCCTCTTATACAACATAAACATAAAGACCCCATGCGGTACCAAGTTCATAGGTGTAATCATAAACACAACAAAATAAAGTAAAAGATACAGGGCTAGTTGCCTTTTTCAAGCCCATGGTTGTCATCCTTCTTAGGCACATCCTTGTTGCCATCCCAACTTTTTCTTTAATTGGTTTGTCCAGGATGATCTTTAACCAATCCTCAGCCAGGAACCCATAGATGGATCCAGTGGTTTTAGTGACTTTTCCTAGGTCCCTCTCTTCTTTGTTTGCCTGTATAAAATAAAGGGTGGTGTCAGATGAGTCTAAAAAATGCTTTTATTTTGTTATGTTTAAGATACTTTATGATACTCTGTTCATCCTTGTTTTAACACTTATAAGCTTATGTTTGATAAACCTTTGATGATTTATGGGGTAGAAAAACTATGTCATCCTTTGCCTAAATTATATCTAATATGCATTATTTCATATAAATATCCAAATGTGCGTTCTTATGCTTGAATTTAGTTTGATGGATATTTATTTGCAAACATGTTTTATATCATAACTAACCTGATGTTAAGGATTAAAGGATGAGCGAAAGAATCCAGAAGTTGGTTGCCGAAAAGATTCAAGGAGAAACGAGCATCAAGGAACAACCATGAAAAGGAAGTTATAACCACTCCAGGAAACATGGCAGCGAATAAGGAGGACTTTCTATGAGCCATTACCTTCTTTGCATTTACGTTGTAACAAGTGGATGACGCGACTTCATTGCTCCCTGCTCAATTCCGTTATCCTTCCTTTCCACTTTCAGTTGTTCTCCTATATTCTCTCCTACGGACTTAATTTAGGATAGTTACTTTTCTGTTATGTAATAAAGAGTAGATTCCCTATATATGTCGGGATCGACTCTTGTGTGTGAAGTTTTTAGTTTTCAGTTTTTGGTTTTGATAAGTTTTATCGAGTAGGAGAAAACACTGATTTACAGTTTATTGCAGTTGTGTTTTACAATTCTGAATTATGTAATGAATGATTAATGAAATGAATTAGTTCTCTTTAGTTTCTATCCTGTGTTGGTAGATTAGAGAAGCCAACCAAGGGGGCCCACTTGGAAGGTGGATTAGATTAGGATAGAATAGATTCATTTTACTAAGCATTAGCAGTATTTTAAATAAGACATAGCTAGTTAATTCCTTCCTGTAGCATCACACTTCATGAACGTTCCTACAGCATCTGCAAGAACAGTCTAATGGATGAGTCAAGATGGAATCTCTATTATCTTGTTATTGTATTTTCAACATTCATAGATTCGGTAGTTTCCTTTCCACAGCAGTAGTGTAGTTTCCTTCCTTTGCATTTTTACTTTCCTACAGCACAAGCATAATGACTCATCAAGGTACCTAGTGCACATACTGTGCCGACCTTTTCAAGTATACATCCTTGGGTTGACAATCTAAATGCACCTCATGCTAGGGGAAAAGTAGTCCTTAGCTTGAATAGATTATTCCTAAGCTAGGCCTAGCGCATGACTATGGAACACCTATTGTGAGGCGGTTCATTTTTGGCGCCATTACTGGGGATGGTGTCAAGCTAGGAGAGCATTTTTGAGTCATAGTTTTTAGATTAAGTTCTTTTTATCAATGTGAAAATTTTAGTTGCATGCATCGAAGAGGAAGACAACGAGATGAATATGGAAGATTTCTTCCACAGGGATTTATTAATTTGAATGAAGAAGTTGAAGAAGAAGTTGAGTTGCCCTTTGAAGACACAAGTCCTGTTTTCCCCACAGTATCATCATCAAGAGCTAAATCCCTAGATATATCTGGTCTCCAGCCTTTCACTAAAATATTGACCAATTTTCTTGATAACACTACCTCGAGTCCACCTGTTGTTAATCACCCAGTACCTAACCTTCCTTTTCAGCAGCAACCTCATAATCCAGTCCCACCAGTCATGGCACAACCCACTTTTCCATTTCCACTTCCAAGTCTCATAACCAATGCCAATCTCAAGAATATACCTCCCACTGCTCTTCCGAAGTTCTATGGCCTTGCAACTGAAGACCCCGATACCTTCTTTTTTGAGTTCGACATCCTTTTTCATAGTTTCGACTACAACACTAATGCCCATAAGCTTAAATTATTTCCAGCCACATTGAAAGAATCAGCTTTACGATAGTTCATGGGCTTAGGAGCCAATGTAGCTGTAAATTGGGATGAAATGCAAGCCTTGTTTTTGGAAAAATATAAAGAATATTGCAAAGCATCTGGCACAAGAGGAGATGATATCTTTAGGATATCATAGAAGGAGGAAGAGACATTAGAAGACTATGTTTCTCAATTTTTATATACACTACAAAAGAATCCTCAACACACATTGTCTGAAGATTCCCAAAAACTAGTCTTTCTAAGAGGAGTGAATGAAGACTGTTTGGAAGCATTGGACCTGATGGCCGGTGGAGATGTATATCAAGCTCAATGGGATGACCTCAAAAAGATATGTCAGAACTATTCAAGGTCAACCATGAAGAAAGGTCGAGGACCCCGTTCTACGGTTACAAAAGGAATTAGTCAAGGCATTTCAAAACTTGAAATATCCAATTTGTTGTCAAATTTCAAACAAGACATCAGTAATGATGTCACTACATAGTTAGATATAATGACTACAAAGAAGAAGCAAGTAGAGGATGAGTTACAACTAGCTAAATACTGTCCTCATTGCCGAAAGCAAAAGAAAGATTGCCACTGTAAATTGGTTGCAAGCATGGAGAACCAACATCTTCCAACTGAATATGTAAAAGATAGATGGGGATGATGAGCAAGTATTCTTTGTTGCTCAATGCCGACCATGGGCTCAACATCAAGGTATGCCTCAAGACCCCTTGCAAAATTCAAATTTATATGGTAATCAATGGCAAAACCGTAATACCCAAGGTCCTCCACAAAACCAACCCAATTGGAATAATGCTGGGCAAAATAACCCACAACAGTCTCAATGGTCTCAAAATTTTCAACAACCTTGGCCTAACCAGCAGAATAACCAATGGCCCTAGAACCAGCAGAACCAATGGCAACCACCCCAAGGGAATTGGCAATCTCCAAACCAAGGGAATTGGCAATCTCTAAACTAATGGAAGGGATCTCAACAATGGCCTAACCAAAATACTGGTGTTCCACAATTACCCCCTCCAGCTCAACAACCTGCTTTAATGCCACCACCTGCAAATAGTGGACCTCAAAAGCAAACACAGCTACCTGCACAACCTCAGCCAAATCCAAATAGCAAACCACAGTAGCCCATGTATAGTATTGATACCCACCAGTACCCTGCTTATGTCCTAGATGTCGCAGATATACATTTGAAATCTAGAACGACCTTACCAGCACCAAGGCCACCTCTTATAAATGAAGTATCAGACTCTCCTGCAACATCAGAACCTTTGGTTGATGAACCTGTTGACCCAACTAATGTTACCATACCAATACCAGATCAACCAGCAGTAGAGCCTCCTTTTCCAAACCAACTAATACAAAAGGAACAAAGCAAGGAACAACCCTTTGACATTGTTAACCAGTTGAAGAATATGCATGTCTGAATACCTTTTTTTCAAGCTATTAAGGATATTCCTGCTTATGGAAAAGCTATAAGGGAAGCTTTTCTAAAGAAACCTAGAAGGAAGAAGAAGGATCCTACCACAATTCATGTTGTTGGACATTTAGCTGATATCATGTTAGGAAGAGTGATTACACCAAAATATTCTGACCCAAGGAGTCCAGTAGTAAGTGTCAGCATTAATGGTCAATTTGTTAAAAATGCCTTAATAGATTTGGGAGCTGCTATAAATGTGATGACTAAAGAAACCATGAAGAAGTTACAAATAGAAGGATTAAGGCCCACACCAACTATTCTACAGCTTGCAGATAGTTCCACTGTCACTACTGATGGAATGATAGAAAATATTGTTGTGACCTTAGATTCCCTAGAATATCTTGCAGACTTCATGATTTTGTCCCCTAAAGTAAACCTATCTGGCTATCCTGTCATTCTAGGTAGACCATGGTTGGCCACAGCTGATGCAAACATAAATTGTAGATCAGAGAATATGACCATATCAAATGGCCAAGCAACCAAGCAATTTGATCTGTATCCTCCTACACAACCATTACCAGCTTTGAGTACATCTTTTTGGCCAGATTTAGGAGATGAAGAAGAAGAGATAAATTCCATAGTATAACTTATGATGTTACATAGGCAATCTTTTCTAAAGTTGCAAGAAGAAGATTCATTAATCTAGAGCATCCTTACCAACACCTGTGTGGTAGGAAAAGATGTGTCTGAAAGCTCTGTATTAGAATTGATTACATATGAGGAGTGTGATACAAGTTGTACTTTACTTAAGGAACCTAAAAATCGTTGTTCACTACTTCCCTGTGAAGTAGAAGGAAGCCCAATCTCTAAAAATGATATGGTAGAATCCACTATTCCTATTGAACTGAGTAAAGGCCATAAACTGCATGTTAACCCCAAATTGACATCTATACAGATGGAACAATTAAAAGAATTACTTCAGAAGCATGAGAAGACTTTTGCTTGGGATTATGATGATATGAAAGGATTAATCCCTACACTGTGTACCCATAGGATATACATTAATGAAGGTTGTCTACCACTTCATCAACCTCGGAGGAGGATAAATCCAAGCCTCAGAGAAATAGTCAAAACAGAATTGTAGAAACTGCTTGATGTTGGCTTTATCTATCCTATATCTGATAGTAAATGGGTATCACTGCTGGTTATAGTACCTAAGAAAGGAGGAAAATGAAGAATTTTTGTAGATTATAGGGAGTTGAATAAGGCTACTAAAAAGGATCATTTTTCTTTACCCTTCATAGATCAAGTTTTGGATACACTAGCTGGAAAAAAGTACTTCTCCTTTTTAGATGGATACAATGGCTATAATCAAATCAGTATTGCTCCTAAAGACCAAGACAAAACTACATTTACTTATCCATGGGGTACTTTTGCATACTCTGTTTTACCATTTGGTCTTTGTAACGCTCCTGCAATGTTTCAATGAGTTGTAATTAGTATTTTTGTTGATATATGACATGATTGTATGAAAATCTATATGGATGACTTTACAACATTTGGAGTTACTTTTGAAGAAGCAATGATATATCTTAAAAAAAGTTTTGGTAAGATGTCAAGAACATAATTTGGCACTAAATAGTGAAAAGTGTTTCATGCTCATGCAAGAGGGTGTGGTACTCAATCATTTCATATCTACTGCAGGTATACAAGTAGACCCAGCTAAAATTGAGGTAATTCAAACATTACCCATACCCACTAAATTAAAAGATATCAGATCTTTTCTGGGGCATGCTAGATATTATAGGCGTTTTATAAAAGATTTCAGTAAAATAGCCAGTCCCTTGTATAAGTTGCTCACAAAAGAAGCTGAATTTAAATGGATACCTGAGTGTGATAAAGCTTTCTTGCAACTTAAACAACTTTTGACCACAACCCCAATTTTACAAGGCCCTGATTAGAACCTACCTTTTCACATATATACAGATGCTTCTGATTATGCCACAGGAGCAGTTTTAGCACAGAAACACTCAAATCTTGAGAATGCCATTTATTATATTAGTAAGAGTCTTCATGGTCTAGAACTGAATTATATAGTGACTGAAAAAGAATTGTTAGTAGTAGTCTATGCTCTAAATAAATTTTGGCATTACATCACAGGTTATCCTATCTATGTTCATACTGATCATGTAGCAATCAAGTATCTCATGAACAAACCTGCTATAACTTGTAGGTTAGCAAGATGGTTACTCTTGTTACAAGAATTTGACATAACCATAGTAGATAAGCCTGGAAAAAAAAATGTCGTAGCTGATTATTTGTCAAGAATCAATCAATATGATATTGACACTACTCTGGTAGATGATGCATTTCCAGATGAACATTTGTTTCATGTTACTATTAAAGTTTCATGGTATGCAGATATTGTTAACTACATTGCAGCTAATAAGATACCAGCGCATTTTTCTTATAAGGAAAGAAAGTTGCTCATACATAAAAGCTTCCATTTCTCATGGATAGACAATTTTTTTTTCTATACTGGACCTGATCAAGTTATGCGTAGATGTGTAAGAGAAGATGAGACATATGATATTTTGCATGCATGTCATAATGAGCCCTGCGGAGGACATTTTGCAGCCAAAAGAACAGCTTTCAAAATCTTAGCCACTGGTTACTATTGGCCTACTCTTCATAAAGATGCCATCAATTATACAAGGAAGTGTGACCAATGCCAAAGAATGGGTCGCCCAACCAAAATAGATGAAATGCCTTTGAACCCTCAAATGGTGTTAACACCATTTGACAAATGGGGAATGGACTTCATCGGTCCTATTGAATCTCCATCCAATGGGAAGTCTTATATTCTGGTTTGTACTAACTACCTAACCAAATGGGTTGAGGTTAAGGCTATGAAACATGCCCATGATGAAAAAGTTGTCGAATTCCTGTATGAAGAGATTTTTACACATTATGGAGTTCCTAAAGAATTGGTTACTGATCAAGGCACATAGTTTACTTCTAACCTGATTTCAGAATTGATGAAACAGTATAACATCAAGCATCGATGATCCAGTCCTTATCATCCACAAGCCAATGGACAAGCAGAAGTTACCAACCGTGAGCTGGAAAATATTCTAACCAAAATAGTCCATTTGCATCGTCGGGATTGGACCAGCTGGTTACAAGAAGTTGTTTGGGCTTATAGAATAACTTGGAAAACCACTACCGGATTCACATCATTTGAGCTTTTGTATGGAAAAGTGGCAATTCTTCCAATTGAATTTGAACACAAGACTTTAAGAACAACCTTGACCTTAGATATTGATCTTCCTGTAGCACAAAGAGAACGTCTCCTGCATCTTAATTCTTTGGATCAAATGCGCAAGACCGCTTTAAAACATACTGAACTGGTGCAAAAATAGAGAAAACATTGGCATGATTCTCATATCCTCAACAAATAGTTCAAAGTTGGTGACTGGGCATTATGATTCCCGCTTCAAGGATATGCCAAGGAAGCTACAGACGTGATGGTTAGGACCATATTAAATCATCCATGTCTTTGACAATGGAACAGTTCAACTAACCACAATTGATGATATGCCTTTCAAAATGTTGATCAACGGTCATCGACTTAAACTTTACAAACAACCTCAAACAAAAGCTGAGTTCATGCAATAGTTCGAACAACCGGATCCAACAACAACTCAAGTATCTCTTCCTGCAGCCGAAGGTGAAAACCTTCTGCCTGCTCTTCTTCAACATTAATTCTAATTTGCATGTCCATAATAATAACTTTATGTTCGCATAAAGTCCATTTTATTTTCATGATATTTCTTTCCATTCATATCTTAATCTTCCATCCACCCACCTCACTCCATTTCTTAATCTTCCATCCACTCACTTTCTACATACTTACGTTTTTGTGTTTTCAATCAAATCTGCACATGCTAATGGATGTTTCCATTGACATTATTTTTGCCACCTTTTTTTTGGAGCACATGACAATCCACTTGGCAGGTATAAATGTTTTCAAACTATTATTCATTTATAAGTTTGCAGATTTTGTTGATTATATCTAATACTCCATAGTCTTTATAATTATGGTGTATTCCAGTCCCTAACCCATACTAGTCTCACACATGAGGACACTTGTCGTAAAATTAGTAGGGGGCAGTGGAATGTCATACTATCCAATGACATGCCTGATTAACTGTGATGATTTTCAAAAATCTTGGCATTACCCTTTATTAATGAGAACTTTTTGCCATAAGTATGCCATGTCAAGTGTTGTACTCCCACTTTTTGAATGAATTTTTCTTTGTTTGTGCCAAATTTTTTGTGCTAAGCTAAGCCATGATGTGGCCTATTTTTTTAAAATTTTGGCATTTGAACCATGTTTCTAGACAATTTCCATGCAAATTCATGATTTACTTTTACCTAAAGTTTAATTATGGCACATAACAATTGGTTATGGCAATTAATGTTCCCAAAAAGAAGCGGTGAAGCATCTAAAAAATAACGCAGAGTTTTGAAGTTTGCATTCAGAAAGGGAGAGGGAAATGGAGTAGCAGAAGTATCAAGAAATGGGAGGAGGTTTACAAAGAAAAGAGTCGGTCGAGCACATTTTGTTGCTCTCTAATGTAGAAGCAGTAAGAAGATTCAATGCATGCGGGTGGTTAGGTTATTGTTTGAATTTAACAATATATGATGAAGAAGAAGCTGTAGAATTCACCAGGACATTTGATGAAGGTGAAGCTTCTGTGTGGGGTTTGATAGTAATTGCAATAGAAGAACGAATTGCAAAAGTAATAGGGTTACCTCCTGTTGGAGAGCATTATCCGAGCTCGCATGACGTTAGGTCAGCAAGGGCCCAGTTCACTACCCCACATGACCCTCCATTGGATGTTACAAAGCGGGGGTGCAAGAGACTATCTTTTCCGCCTCCATACCTTGACCTAGCAATGCATGTCATCAGGTATTTTACTTGTGAAGGCAGATTTTCTCACTTACATGCACACCATTTTAAGTTGCTTAGTTAGATAAGGCACAATATTGCCGTGAATCTCCCAAATTTTCTGTATAATATGCTCTATATTAGTGCGGAAGAGACTCAAAAAGGGAAAGATAATTCTATTATTCACCATGCTTTGATTAAGTTGTTAATAGAAAGGTCTCTTAGGGACATATCCCCTAATACATGCACTTAAATTAGCTGATCAAGCTCTTGCTTGCAGACCACCTCCTCGCATATATGCTTTTTGTTTGGAAGAACAATATCTTTTGTTTCAGTTGATGTTAACCCTCAAAAATGTAAATGCAGAATTCAAAACAACACAAGAGTTTTATGGGCTATATCAAACCTTACCACCATGGCAGCAAAATCTATTGTGTGAGTTGTATATTCATAATTTTGTCATTCCTGCAGAAATTGAGTTGAATCCTTTTCTCTATATAGGAGATGTGCATTTGAAAGCTTTGATTTCATGGATGTCTAATGAGGCGAATTATGACAGACAACTGGTTAATTACAGAGATGAGGAGAGAACAAAACCTTTACCCTTGAGGGCAGAAAGTAAACAGCCAGAAGAAATGCTTCGAGACTAGTTTACATTAACCTATGGGAAGAGTAATCCAGACATTAGAAAGAAGGTATTTGCTGCTAGAGCCAAAGTATATGCCGAATATGAAAACTTGCCCTACTTTGCGTTCCAAAGAGCTATGACTGGAGTAAGAGGTAGATGGGCACAGTTACCTGATTCTCTCAAGAAATCAGAGCCACACAGTCCTATTAATTTGGAAGTAGCATTATATAGAGTTTCAAAATATTTAGAACTAGGAAAGCAACTAAGGCCAAAGCTATGGTGTCCTTTAACCATGCAACCTCCAATGCTTTTATGGCCCCTGTATGATATTGATGTTGACAAACTTGATAAGTTGCATGAAGACCACAGGCGAGAAGTATGGGAAAGGACCAAAGGATTCTATTACACCTTCAAGAGCAGTAGAAAGGGAAAGACAGAAGTTGGGGAGCTCAGATCTTTGGCAAAGAAGTGTAATGCTTGAGGACAAGCATTAGTTTAGCAGGGGGTAGATGATGAGTCTAAAAAATGCCTTTATTTTTCTATGTTTAAGATACTTTATGATACTCTGTTCATCCTTGTTTTAACACTTATAAGCTTATGTTTGATAAACCTTTGATGATTTACGAGGTAGAAAAACTATGTCATCCTTTGCCTAAATTATATCTAATATGCAGTATTTCATATAAATATCCAAATGTGTGTTCTTATGCTTGAATTTAGTTTGATGGATGTTTATTTTCAAACATGTTTTATATCATAACTAACCTGATGATAAGGATTAAAGGATGAGCGGAAGAATCCAGAAGTTGGTTGCCGACAGGATTCAAGGAGAAACGAGCATCAAGGAACAACCATGAAAAGGAAGTTATAACCACTCCAGGAAACATGGTAGCGAATAAGGAGGAGTTTTTACGATCCATTACCTTCTCTGTATTTACGTTGTAACAAGTGGATGCTGCGACTTCATTGCTCCCTCCTCAATTCCGTTATCCTTCCTTTCTACTTTCAGTTGTTCTTGTATATTCTCTCCTGCGGACTTAATTTAGGATAGTTACTTTTCTGTTATGTAATAAAGAGTAGATTCCCTATATATGTCAGGATCGACTCCTATGTGTGAAGTTTTTAGTTTTCAGTTTTTGGTTTTGATAAGTTTTATCGAGTAAGAGAAAACTCTGATTCACAATTTATTGTAGTTGTGTTTTACAATTCTGAATTATGTAATGAATGATTAATGAAATGAATTAGTTCTCTTTAGTTTCTATCTTGTGTTGGTAGATTAGAGAAGCCAACCAAGGGGGCCCACTTGGAAGGTGGATTAGATTAGGATAGAATAGATTCATTTTACTAAGCATTAGCAGTATTTTAAATAAGACATAGCTAGTTAATTCCTTCCTGTAGCATCACACTTCATGAACGTTCCTGCAGCATCTGCGAGAACAGTCTAATGGATGAGTCAAGCTGGAATCTCTGTTATCTTGTTATTGTATTTTCAACATTCATAGATTCAATAGTTTCCTTTCCACAGCAGTAGTGTAGTTTCCTTCCTTTGCATTTTTACTTTCCTGCAGCACAAGCATAATGACTCATCAAGGTACCTAGTGCACATACTGTGGTGACCATTTCAAGTATACGTCCCTGGGTTGACGATCTAAATGCACCTCATGGTAGGGGAAAAGTAGTCCTTAGCTTGAATAGATTATTCCTAAGCCAGGCCTAGCGCATGACTATGGAACACCTATTGTGAGGCGGTTCAGTGTCCACGGAACACATGAATTTGGTGAAAAACACCACCAAGGTATCAAACCTCTGGTGAATAGTAGTTTGGTTGTCAGCCAGGTCCCTCACGGAATTATCCATCCTTTCCAGTCTCACCTTGCTATGGTTATGCTTTACCTTCTTCCCAGCACCCTTGGGGGTTTCTTTTCTTAGGGAGGTAATATGAACCCCCACCCCCCCGCCCCCCCAACTCCTAGCTGAGGTAGCCTCAAGAGTGTTAGAGAAATTGGAGGGACTTGTAGGGCTTGGGGAAGGTTTTTTTTCCTAAGGCATTATGTTCTTTTTATTAGGTTTGGCATCACTTTCAAAGGAGTTGGCACTAGAATCATGCATGGGGGGACTTCAATTTTTCCATTTGGAGGCATTTGTTGGACCTCCTAGCACTTTTCTTACCCTACCTAGTGTCCAAATCTAACTCAATCAGGCCTATTTTAACCTCTAGGTTAATTTTGACATCAGTGGTAGGGGTTTTCATAAACTTCCTATGGCTAGGGCTAGCGCCAGGGTCAAGGGAGGCTTGGGGGGTGACAGAGGAAAGGGGGTTAATCAAAAGTGATGGATTCAGAATAAGATTTCAGGTATAAAGTTTATTCATCAGCCCTTGGTAGATGAAGTAGACAATTTTCCCCTCCTCGTGTTTCCTCCTTGACTTAAAAATATCATCCTCTAGTGAATACGATAACATAAACAGGAAGTAGATGTGGTCTAGATTCCTAAAATGATTTAGGATGGGGAAATGGTAGTAGTATAGTACCTAGAAACAATCCTCCAAGGTGATGTACTACATGATAGCATAGGAGATGATGTCCCAGGGCTTAGGAAGGGTAGCCCAAGAAAACCCACCATGCATTCTCTTTGGTTACTCCTTGTCTCTGAAGAATTTTTACAGGATAGCTTCCTCATTGACCTTTGGTTGCCTCCACCAATTCTTTCCTTCCATCAAAAATTCACAAGCCCTCACAGTGGTTTCTTTTGAAATATCGAAGTTCATGCCATTAATAGTCACCTTCCTATCATTCCATGTCTTTCCAAGTTCTACATATGTTATGTTTTCCTTTAATATTTTCCTTTAATCAATTTATCTTGATATAAATTTTATTTATTTATTTATTTATCCTCTTTCATCAATTAAGAGGAATTGTGTACTCATCATGGTGAAATTTTCATCAAAAGATCCCACTAAAATATATTTCTACAATGCAATAATTGAAATAATGGACATTAGGTACACCACAAATCTATCACATTTCATTCAATTAGTAATAAAGTGCACCACATTGTTAATGCTCCTCATTTTACGCCAAAATTTCTCTAAATAAAGAGATGCACATATTAGCTCTT
This sequence comes from Cupressus sempervirens, assembly GCA_028749045.1. NCBI lineage: Eukaryota > Viridiplantae > Streptophyta > Pinopsida > Cupressales > Cupressaceae > Cupressus > Cupressus sempervirens. Next base: position 816,077,411 of record CM053786.1, read on the forward strand.
ATAGGTCTTCTTCCATGTGGAAAATAATGAAGTTGTTATCCTCATGATAATATGACATTTTCTTATGGTTGCCTAAACTAAAATCTATTAGAATATTATGATGTGGCTCCCTTGAACTACATGCTTAATGATAATTTTTTAATTTAAAACTTTGACCTTTACAAGTACTGAAGCTCACCATATGAGTGTGATACTATGCATGAGTCTAATTTATTTACATGAGTTAATCCATAACTTTGGATATGAGTATGAAAATTTGGTCATGCATGCATGCCTTTTCTCTTATGTAAATGAACGTGCTTGTACCTTTGCATACATCTAGATTGTGGAAATATTTTCTTTCAAAACTTCAAAAATGTTATTATCTATTATCGTACAAAGTGAATTGTTCATGATTACAATCTCTTACCATCATTACTTACTCATTTTAGCAATTTCTTGTTGGAAAGTTGGCTAAAGTAAGTCCATAGATGTTGTCATAAATGAAAACATTATACCACTTAAGACATGTATTTAGTTTGATATATTAGATTATAAAGAGATTTGTTTAAGTGTTACTCTAAAAATTAGTGAACATATAGATTGTTTCTTTTGACGAGCTTCATTGGTAACAAATATAGAGTCATAACTTTGGGGAATATTAGTATGGATATTCTAATTTAATATCTAAGGCCACTTAACATAGTTTTGTGTTTTGTACATGTTTTGGAAGAAAAACCTATTGATAGTTTACTATCATCAAAATAGAGCATGTGGAAGAATATGATCATTTTTGTCAAGGAATTGATTTGACTTGTCAAATCAAGGACTTGGTAAGGTAGGGAAGACATCTTAGATGTTAAGCCTCAACTACAAAAAAATATTAAATAATGTTTTGATACCATGTGTTAAGATGCAAGGTTGATTGAACAAGAAGAGTTAATGAAAACAATATAAAGGAAAACTTTTTGATTAAGAGAAGATTCCAATGATTATGCAATGCTAATTTTGATATCCAATATCATAGAAGAGTGGAGATTTATATGCATGATCAAATGCAAGGAACAACAAAAGACTAATGGAATATTTTAGATATCAGGAGAGTCATAGTTTTGGTAATCCCTTATACTACTTATAAAATTGTATATTGTTGTAAGTGTAGTGAGCTCAACCATTTTTGTAATACAAGTCCTAACATGTTGAGGGATCTAACAAGGATAGATACACTATATGTATGTATAAGACCCTAACATGATCAAAACCTTTTACCAGGGTTCTCCTAGTTAACTATATATAGTGTTATGAGTTTATTTGGGGATGTTTATTATTACTATTTCGTTTGTTTGTTTATGCAAGTTTAAGGTTAATTTATGATCTAGATATTTAGGAAAAATGTGTTGGAATACTAATTCACCTCCTCTTTCTATTCCTTATTTCTAACATTTATTTCACCTACAAGCAATGTAAGTTACTAGTAGTTGACTAAACAAAAAAGTAATGTAGGGATAGTTTTAAAACCTACAACAACAATTAATTTTCTTCTATAAACTTCTCCACCTAATAATATTCATTTTAATCTTGTTCATTAATTTCATTAGGTGAGACTCCAACTATAACAAACTCTTGTTCAAAATGTTTTCTTTTAATCTAATTTTGAAGTGATAAATTCTCTCCTTGTATTTAGGTGCCCACTCCTATATTTTCAAAGTTATATTTATATCTTATTGGAGCCACCTTCCATTACTGATGTTTCATGAAGTAATTTATTATTGTATTTTACTAATATTGATAATGGATAATACATTTCAACTTCTTGTAGTCAAATTCTCTCTATATATTTTTAAAAATTAAAATGGAAAATGGATAGCATATTTAACATATAATGCACTCTATACAATCAAATTATCTATCATGGTTATTATTTTTTCTATGAAAATAACAAAGGTCCTAGCTTGGATGGATCTCTCTCGGTTTAAAAAGAAACTTTTAGGATATAATGGATAGCAACTTGCATCATTTATTTAGAACATGCAAAACTTATAAGTCTAGGGATTCTATAAGGCCTTTTATGTTTCTTAATATATCTATCAAAATCATTACTAAGCCTTTTCCATCAACCTTCACTTCATGCACCCTCAACAAATATGATTCATTAAATATAGATTATCCGAGATAATATTGTTGTTGTTCTCTCTTAAAAACCCTATTTTTAGTGAGATTATAACAAGCAAATAATAATCACACATAAAACATGCAAAACTTTTTGTCTCTAAATCATGAAGTTTAGATTATATACTTAACTTAGTGTTGTATCTATAACTAATGTAATGAGATTTCTTATATGCAATTATTAGTTATTATGAGATATCTTTATAATTTAAGAAAATAAGATTCTTATATAATTTGGATTGGACATAAATTATGGATAGATAATATGTATCTAGCCTATTTTTTTAAAATCATGTGTTCAGATCACTACTACTTGATTTGGTGGTTTGTAGGACTGGACTTTGCCTCCAACATAGGGAGTGAATAGCCTCGCCTGTTTGATGTAGTGGTCAAGCTTGAGGTCATTGATTACCCCATAGTCCAAATTTGCATGGAGATACCTCTATTGTAAGAAAATAAATTAATTAAATTAATATATATGATCAATAACTTATCCAAATTATAACTATTTATTTATCTAAATATGTAATTTTAATTAAAAAGAAAAAGCTAAACCTTGGAGAGTACCAATATTGAGCACATGCAAGGGAACCCAGCAACATAGATGCAAAATATTAAATAGCAAAACTATGCATTGGATATTAGTATCATATACGGCATACGAATTAGTACACAACAAATGCAAGATCTGCCTTCCTCCAAATTACAATAGTTTACCCACCCTAATAGGGGCTTTATTTTGCTTAAATTATTTCGCATGTATACAAAAGTATTTTCCGAGAGTAAGGATCTTCTATAATGGCCTATACGCCTAGAAACTCTTTATGGACAGTGATATTCCATGCCATCACTTTGTCCAGCTAACCAAAGGGCCTCAATAGCTTGCGAGCATTGGCCTCTGGGCGCCGCTCAATTTCACAATTATGTACTGAGCAGTATGTCTGCAGTACAGTCAATAGCAGCACAAAAAATCCTACCAACAAAGCCACCACTTTCCACGGGCTTGACAGATACTCGGAATAAAGTTCGGACAACTGTGTCTTAATCTTGCTTTTGTGGTAATTTTTAATCAGTACTTCCTTGATTTTACCTTTCAGCCCGCCGGGAAGCTCCATAAAACCTGCGAGAAAGAAAGGCTTAGACATCCCGTCCCACATCTTCGCCACGTACTCGTCCGTGATCATCATGCTCTGTCGCTCAATGACGTGGCTTTCGCGCAGCAACGCCACGTCCTCTGGCGTGTCGATGAGGCAGTCCATCAGCTCCACGTAGTTCGACACGTGTCTCTCTCGGCCCGACTCGTTGAACTCCAACGCCAGCAAATTCCTCAACAGCACTTCAGTGTATGTATCGAAAATTGTTATTTGGGGAAGGTAAAGCGTGTCGGAGTTCTTGGAAAATCTGATCTTACCTTGCTCCTTTAACGATTCGAACTTGATCCCGGCTTTTGCCAGCTCCTTGGCACTGTATTTCTCCAGAAAATCTTGTCGACCACGTCTGGCTGGATGACGGTAGCAACAGCTGAACACTCCCGCAACCACATCTTCCATCACATTTGCCATACCCTGACGCCATGTTGGGGGCTCTTCTTCCTCGTCGCTCACTCGGAGGAAGGAAGAGACATGTTTGTGGATACACCCCAGCAGATGCTTTTCATCAAAATCTTCTCCCTTTCCCTTATCATCCTTCTTTTGAGCAACACCTTCTCTGTTTCGCTTATCATCCTCCTCTTCATTAACTCCCTCTCTCTTTCCCTTATCATCCTTCTTTTCATCGACTCCTCCTCTCTTTCCCTTAACACCCTTCTCTTCACTAACAGATATCGGGAAAGAGGATAGACGTCCTGTTACAGACGGAAGAAGAGAATCAAGTGCGTTCTGGTCCTTGGCAATCTCCTCCAACTTCTTGAGAAGAGAAAGAGGAATCTGGTTCTCCAGCTTCACAATATCACACCTGATACTTGCCCTTGCAGGAACGACAACGTCTTTGGAGGCTCCTCTGCGTACACTTGACTCCGGCGGAGGATCAACATTGTCGAAACCAGATTTGAGACAGTAGGAGAGGAAGAGGGCGTCGACCATCATCATCCACGCAAAGTTGGAAACGTCCTGATCCTCCTTTACTTCCCAGTCGTAAAACTTCTGGAGCTCGGAGATTGTATCTGGGTGGATCACTCCTGCGAACATCTGTTTGATAACCTCGGGACTTTTCCCAGCTGCCTCCCTTGCCGATCTGAGCTTGTACATTTCCATCTGAGAGAGATGGGTGAGGCGTTTGTGGAACGGCCCCACGGATTCGTCTTTGAGAGAGGAGTGGTGATAAGGACCGAGGGACACCATCTGAGGAATGTAGGCCTCTGGCTTAGCATCTCTGAGAGCCTTTGACAGACGCACGTTGCCTCTATCATCTCGAACCGCCTCCGTAGTAGTAGCCTCCAGAAACAGCTTCACCTCTTCCGACCATTCGTCTGAGATCAGCTTCGCCTCAGCCATCACACACAGGAGAAGGAAGCTAGATCGCGAGATTGATTTGGCACTAATCCTTTCTTAGCTTCTGTTGGCACAGGTGAGAGAGGAGGAATTGTTTCGGTCCAGAAAAAAGAGGGACGGGAAGAATTGCTGTAGCGCATATGCATTTCGTGAGCCTCAAGAACTCATATCTCGCTTTCTCTTTTGTTGAAGTAATATTAGTTTATTGGCGGAAATGTTAATTTCTTTATTATAAATTATTAATAATCTATAAATTCCTAGTCTTATGAATACCATCTACAATTATATCCAAAAATATTTTAACATATGTCATTTTAAACAATAAAGAAAACTGACAAATTTTAGTACATTTTTTCCTATCTTGTAATCTCTTTGTAAGGATGAACTTATGTGTTTTATATTTCTTTATATACACACTCTTAACTCTTCATTTAAGCCTCTTGTTTCCTTTTCACTCACATTCTATTTAACACTCTTTTCTAACTATTGCCTATTATTATTATTTATATGTAGCTCATTCTTCCTACTATTAATACAGATTGATCAATTTTTTGTTTTTTATATTAACTTTATCTCACATATAGTCTTTCTATTGTTGTTTGTTCAACTTCTTTTTCTTGCTAGCACCACCACTTAGATTATCGTAATGTTCTTCCTCAAGCCTATTAAAAAATCAACCTCTTCATTATATATACCCATGTTCACAAACTACTGAACTAATCTCTCTCAACCTTAACTAGCCAAATTGGTTGAGTAACCTTTTGTGAAACTTACTCTTAGATCCAACCGACTTCTCTAGTATTCGGACTCACATGCCTATACTCTCTTTCTATACCAAAATGCATACATTTAATAATCTAAATCTTCCAACATCTACCAAATCTTGCACAATCCTTCAATGACCTGATCAAAGGTCGATTAATATTTTCAAATAGATTCTACATTAATTTAACATTGAGCTCTAGCTATAATGATTATTATCATTATCATTACATGGTGACACCATTAATGCACATATTTTATGACCTAAACATCCTTATGGGATAGGCTAATCTCCATCTCAAATGCACTAAAGACAAAACAAAGTCAAACTTTTTTTTCCTAGATTTATGAAAACATAGTGATTTTTTTGTTGCTTTTGACTACAAACTATACAGATCATGAAGATCAAATGTTGAAATTTTTAGAAAAATCCATAATATTTTAGATATTTTGAAAATTAATCAACTTTACACTTCAGATAGAGGAGCCGCATCCCTTAATACCTACTATTTAAGAGCATTCAGTATTGATCTTCAACTGCAAGTATTTGTGTGCAAGTATTTGTGTGGCAGGTTGACATCCCTTTAGCATTGGGGATATGAGATAATTATAAACCCTATTAAATAAAAATAATACAAAGGTGTCATGGTGATGTGTACGAGTTGATTTGCAAAGTCGTGGATACGGTTCTACTTTAAAGATGGTGATCTTTGTAAGAAAATTGAGGAATGTTGGGAAATAGTAGATCAGGGGGAAAAGTGTGGGAATGTGCTTTCCCTGCGAATCAAGAAATAATTATACTTTATTTATGGTTATGAAATTCGTGATCGCCACATCTCGAGGAAACAGGAAAACCTGTCATTTCTTCTTTGAGCGTGCGTGGGAAGTTGCATAAGAACAAACGTGAAACACGAAAGTAAGATTAAAAGCAATAATTACACTGTTGAGGGGCCAAAACACATCGCGTTATTGTCTTAATTACACAGGTTATGCTCTGACTTTACGTCACTTCTAAAACAAATCGCGGATATTATTCTGTTTTTGGATTAAATTATTTGAGAATCATTCTCTATCCTCTCTTTGTTTTTTAAAAAGAGGTATGTGTTTAGAGTTAATATAATAAATTAATTTTTCACTTTAAAATTGTCGAAAAAGTTTATGCAAAATACTGCTTAATTATTATTATTATTATGAGGATTCTGTTATCATTTAGCTATTTGGAAATTTAAAATATTTTTAATAATGAGGTTATTTACGATTTGAAGTATTTCTTTTAATAATAGTTTTTAATAATGAGGTTATTTATGGTTTGAAGTATTTTATAAAAATTAGTTATAAAAAATATGACAGTTTCAATACAAATTATAATTATTTTGGTTATTAATATTTATTTTGATTAGTAATGATAGTAATTTTATTAATCTTAAAAAAATTATAAGAAGTTGACTACCATAGAAGGCCTGTCAAGCTGGAAACATAACCTCTTAAGCATCTAAACACTCTGATTACAATATAAAATTTGGTTTTACATCATAATCACTGCCGTACTAGGCCAAAGTGTGATCAAAACTACAACAATCCATCAAACTATAGAAGAAATAACACAAACCCACTTGACCCACCTAGAACCATTTCATTACAGCAGAAATTTGGAATAACTTCACCTAATGAAGCCATAGGCACTCTCCTTCAGATAACTAAACTATCGAATGAACTTGCTCGATCCCCCATTAGCAAAATATCCTACCCTGTCAAATGCACCTACACCTGCTCTGCCACAATAGAGGAACCTGAGGCCTTACGCCTCCCACTAGCCTACCAGAATTTGAGAATGAATTAGTGAGCAACCAATGTCATGAATAGGGAAATTGATTTACATGCAGTCACATTCCCTTTCCTTGGCCTAGGATCAATATGAAATGTGGAAGCCAACGCGTGGGATCATAAGAACAAGATAAGCTTCCACCAGCCCATTCGTGCTACTGGCATGTGTACCTCAAGAGTGGTTGGAGTTCCTCCAAACCTCTACTAATCAAGTGCCATGGATGGGTACCCTTATGCAAGTCCATCCCCCAACTCAACTCACTGAAAAAATCCTCCAACTTGGCTATTAATATAATTCACATAATATGATGTACATAAACTCTACACAATATTTTGTTGGTAAACAGATTTGTCACTTGAAAAATATGTGATTTGACCCAATGAAATGTGTGGCAAATCAATTTCTCCAATAGTTGGATAGGCCCTTGATATGCGACCTTCGTTTCCATTTAGAGGTGCAACTCCCTCGTAGGATGTATAATTTGATTTTTTAAAAGGTTAGGGATAAAATCTTAATGAAGACTCAAGCACTTTGTTCTTGGTCAAATAATATACAAAGTCCTAATAGGAACTTATAATAGTTTCAAGATACCAAGAAAAAATACTCAATCACATAGAATAAATTATTAACTGGCTAATTGTTTTTACAAAAGAGAAAGCACAAATTGTTATATCCTCCTACAATGATCATAATTGATGATAATTTGAACAATCAAATATATTGAAAATAATTTCAAATTAACTTGGTTCTCAATATATGAAGCAATACTACTTTAGTAATTGGGTAAGTGCACCAAGTTGTGGTGCCAAAAGGGGGGTATAAGTGGACACCTTTTTTTCTAAAATTGGCAATTTCTGAATTTCAACAAGAATTTGAAGATAGTTACACTCAAAATTTTAAGATATGAAAAAAGAAAAAGTAGTAGTCCTTTAAATCTAGTTTCTAAACTACTAATTTTTTCTCAAAAATGGTTTAGTTTTAGGTCAGCAAAAAAGGGGGCCACAAAAAGTGGTACTGTTTATTCCAAAAAAACATAACACAATACAACGTGTGTCCCCCCTAAAATTTTAACTTTTTTTTTGAAATTCTTTAATCGCTCTGGTCAAAAGTTACTTAACACTATTTAGTTTATCCCAAATTTTTTGGGTAATTTTATAATGTGTATTTTTTTAAATGAATTTTTTAACTAGACACGTCTCAAAAACGTGAAATATCTGTGTGCTCCCCCTAGAAATGATTGAAAACTAATCCAAAATCAAAACTTTTTTTTTTAAAGTGTGTAGAATGGAGTCTAATTTCTAAAAAAACTACGTTGTTGCAAAATTCGATGAATGAGCTAAAATCTATAGCCCAATTAGTACATGTTGGTTTTTGACAAAAAATGGACATACATTCAAAAGAAATTATAAATGAAAGGCTTGAAATAGTTCAAATAAAAATAAATTATATGGTTATATAGCTAACACAAAGACCTATAATGTCATGTAATCTGATCTTATCGATGCTCAACCACAAGGACTCTTGAAGGAGAGCACACAAGAAAAATCAATCATTTTTTATATGTTTGCAACAAAACATGTCTCAGACCAGTTTATAGACTCCAAACCTTTGGGTTGGATCCCCAAGGAAAAACTAAGCTTTAGGATTGGTAGAATGGAAAGGTTTGAATAGCATGTACGCCCTATAGCATATGCACATTATAGTGCACATGCACTATTTAAAGCTTTTTAAATTTGGGTCTCAATAACATGTGTGCACTATAGTGTGCACACACTATTGAGACCTAAATAGTGCATAGAGAGGGAGGAAGAAAGGCAAAGCAAGAGAAAGAGAGAGAGGGGGGATGAGAGTGTGTGTGTGTGTGTGTGTGTGTGAGAGAGAGAGAGAGAGAGAGAGAGAGAGAGTAGGGGATGGGAGAGGGGAGAGCGAGTAGGGAATGAGAGAGAGAGGAAGTGAGAGAGTAGGGGTGGTAGAGAGAGTACAGGATGGGAGAGAGAGGAAGTGTGAGAGAGAGTAGGGGTGACAAAGAGAGAGTACAGGATGGGAGAGAGAGATTGAGAGTAGGGGATGGGAGAGAGAGGAAGTGTGAGAGAGTGAGTAAAGGTGGCAGAGAGAGTACGAGATGGGAGAGAGCGATTGAGAGTAGGGGATGGCAGAGAGAGTAGGCAATGGGAGAGGGAGTGAGAGAGGGGGAGAGAGAGAGAGGAGGATGGGACTGTATGTCAGAGAGAGAGTAGGGCATGGGAGAGAGTGAGAGAGAGAGAGAGTAGGGGTAGTAGAGAGAGAAAGTAGGGGATGGGAGAGGGGAGAGAGAGTAGGTGATGAGGGAGAGAGAGTAGAGAGGGAAAGAGTGATAGAGAGAGAGAGAGAGAGAGAGAGAGAGAGAGAGAGAGAATAGGTAGTGGGAGAGGGAGAGAGGGGGGATGGGAGTGTGTGAGAGAGATCTAGAGAGTAGGGAATGGGAGAGGAGAGAGAGAGTGAGAGAGAGTAGGGGATGGGTGACCTGAGAGAGAGTGAGAGAGAGTAGGGGATGAGAGAGAGAGAGAGCAGGCAGTGGGAGAGGGAGAGAGAGGGGGGGAATGGGAGAGTGGGAGAGAGAGAGAGAGAGAGAGTAGGGGATGGGAGAGGAGAGAGGATGAGAGAGAGTAGGGGATGGGAGAGAGAGTAAATAGTGGGAGAGGGAGAGTGAGAGAGAGTAGGAGATCAAAAAGGGGAGAGAGTAGGGAGAGAGAATGGAATGGGAGAGAGGAGAGAGAGTAGGGAGAGAGAGAGAGAGAGAGTAGGAGATCAGAGAGGGGGGAGAGAGAGTAGTTTGAGAGAGAGGGGGATGGGAGTGTGTGAGATAGAGAGAGTAGGGGATGGGAGAGGAGAGAGGGTGAGAGAGAGTAGGAAATGGGAGAGGGAGAGTGAGAGAGATTAGGGGATGGAAGAGGAGAGAGAGAGAGAGAGAGAGAGAGAGAGAGAGAGAGAGAGAGAGAGAGCTAGAGTAGGGGATGGGAGAGGATAGAGAGTGAGAGAGTAGGGGATGGGAGAGAGAGAGTGAGAGAGAGTAGGTGATGGGACAGGGAGAGTGAGAGAGAGAGAGTAGGCGATGGGAGAGGAGAGAGAGAGTAGGGATGTGTTTTGACATAGTGCGTACATACTATAATGCATACACACTTTATAGTGTGTATGCACTATGTGAAATCACCAAAAAATGGTCACAAAGCAAGTTTGGGTCCCTTTTGATCCATATTTTGTTTTTTGTCTATTGTGCATTCTATTGTTTCGACAAAAAAATGGGTTTCAAGCTGTTGGAAGTTAGCAAACACTGTTTGAAGACTTTTTGAAGCTAGCAAACACCAAATTCAATCCTTGGATTAGCTTTTGGAATATTCTTTCTATAGAAAAGGTTAGTGCAATCCTTTTTAAATATTGTTTGTTGATATATAGAGACAAAATTAATTATAATTTCACATGTTTAATATATAGTGAATTCAATGAAATTTGTATGTTTGAATGAATTGTTATTTGGAAATCGTTAGAAATTTGGCAAGTTGTTTGATATATATTATGTATTCATTGAAATAATTGTAATTTTTACATTTATTTGAATAATTTATAATTTCCAAATTGTAAGTAATTCAAATGTTTGAATAATTTGACATGTAAAAATCATCATCATGCCAAGGAAGAAACCAAAAACTCAAACAAATGAAGATAGAGAGAGACATTTGGCAATTAAAAGAGATAAAATGAAACTACCATGTGAACAAAGAAAATTGCAAAGCAATAATAAAGAATTAACTTTCAAAGAGGATCAAGAACCACCGATAGAAAGAAAAAAAGAGGAAGAATTGAAAAGACAAAGAGAACGAATGAGAGTATTACGCTCAAGAAGACAATGGAATTGTGAAGCTACACCATCTTTCAATGTTAGAGTCATATCATCCTCTCATATTGAAGAGACACTAATTTGTAGATCTGACGATGTATACACTCCATCATGTCATGTTGAAGGCACAACATCAACATATCAAGTAGGTGATATTCCATCTTTTGCATCTTATTGCCAAGGAAAATTATCTTTGGTTCAAGGTATGCAAAACACTCAACTTTATGTTGATGTTCAAAATGTTGAGGGAATGAAAGAGATTATAACACCTTCAAGAATTCATTTTAGAAGACCAAAATATTTGATTGATATTAATATTAACATTTTGAAATCAATGCCTAACAAGATTAGCAAGCATACTTGTCAAAGAAAAGTTAATCGTATGTGGAGATCATTCTTTGAATAATTATATATTATAGGTCAATGCCAATTATTTGTTGAAATGATAAAGAATTTGAAATTTGGGCCTATCATGAAGATTATTAGGCTAAAAATGATGGATGATTCAAATGAAAAAAATAGTGTAAAGAATCTAATGAGTGCTTATGACAAAGTGGGTTCTAAATCATGCACCAAAGATAGTAATATCATAAGACAAGTACTTACACTGACAATAGTAAGTACCAAAATGAAGAAAGCTCGAATCATGAGAAAGACAAGAAAAACATTGAAATTTGGTAGAGGTACTTTAAGGAGAGTCATGCTAAGGCATGAGAGATTGGAAGATCCAACAAAAAATGAGTTATGGACATTTAGCGATAGACTACCGCAAAAGGATAAAAAAATTAGTGAAGCTTTAAAATCATTGATCAAAGATTTTTGAAAAAATAATACATGTGTTTCCCTTAATCAAAGAGATGTTGTAAGAAGGAGGATTCGTAACCAAAATCACGAGCCTCATGTGAAACATTTTTTGGACTCAACTCAGGCACAATTTTTTGCAAAATTTATTGGTATGTATCCTCAAATTTGAATAAGTCAATATTTTTTGAGATGGGTAAACCTTTTTATGTGAAGATAAATCACACATGTACATTGTTGTTGTAGGATACATATTGAATTTTCTAACCATTTTGATGTTTTTAAGTATACATGTGTGTTTTTGTATTCTAAGTTTGTTTTGTAGGATTGTGACATGAATGAGCCACTAAGATCCTCAAGGGAATTCATAGATCCAATATTTTATATGAAATAGGGGATGGCCAATAATTTTACAAGACATCATGCTTGGACGGTACATGCTTATTTTGTGGTTCTTTGCAACTTTTATCAACTTGAGAACATATGGATAGTACAAATGCAATTGAAAAAGAAATAGTATATTACAAAAAATTTAAGATAGTGATATATGCTCTAAAAGATGGGAAATAGGGTAAAGATGTGATTTAGTCATTGAAATTATTCTAGTGTATGAGTTCATGAAGATTTTTCATGAAAAGATTATTTATGAGAATGAAAGGCATACACATAGAGCTCAATGGTTGGATTTTCAATTCAAGTTGTGTAAGGATACATTTCCACTAGATACCATTGTTTCGATTGTAGACTTCACAAAGAACTACACACTATAACAACAAAATGAGGTGCAATAACGGTATTATACTTCTCAACAGGTTTTCATATTTGTTCACATAACATTCATGCATTCACCTACAAGTATAGAGGATGATAGGAAGATTTTGAGGGAGTATCATTTTTACATCAGCGATGATTGATCACATTCTATGGAGTTTGTACATTGTTGTTTTCAACTATTTTATGGAGATTTGGCTAACATGGGCATAACATATCGTCAGCACATTATTTGGTTAGATAATTGTGCATCTCAATTCAAGAATGCACATATGTTCTATTGGTTGAGCAAGATGCACAATTTGTGTAGAATTAAATATATGTGGAATTTCACAAAGGTTGGTCATGAAAAGGTGATGGGGACACAACCCAGCATAGAATGGACACAACAGGAAAGGAGAAATTTTATTAACTATAAAAATATGCTAATACATTCAGTAAAAATAAAATTGACTTCTACACATGCCCTATGGGCTTACAATAGCACAAATCTAGAGATAAATTCTTCTCCCAGTACCTTCTCTCAAACTCCACTCTGAACTGCCTTTTACAATGCCAGAAATGTCCTTAAATAGACCCCAAAAGGTTAAGGAGTAAGAATAAATTATAGAAAGTGCTAGTTGGCATCCACCAACCAAATAAAAGGTTCTAGAAGCCGCATTAGAAGTCGGCGAAAAACTAGAAGAATCCAAAAATGGTAACCGAACTTTTGAGAGGCATAACTTTTGAACCGTAGCTTCGATTGATGAATCGTTTACATTTATGGAAAGCTCTCGAAGTGCTCTATAGCCTTATGGACCAGCTTTTCTTGTCTCCCATTTTTTGGCCTTGTAAAAGGTCATTTAATGCCCTGAATCTGACTTTGAAGCATTCTCAGGAGGTCTCCAGAAACTGAAAAATTGCAATAACTTTCAAACCATGGAGACTTTTGACCTGATTCTTTTTATGAAATGCTCTAAATTACAATTACAATCATTTGACCCATTTACACCTCCTAGTTCATCAAAATGATGGCTCAATTACATACTCCTATTTTTTCAACTTTTTCACGTATCCCCAAGGGGTTCAAATACTCTAACCTAGAACACTAATAGTGGAACTGAGAGAGTTGGAACTTTTATTTGACCCAAATGGGTATCCAGAAATGAAAACACATGAAACAGAAACTAAGTCTAAGTACATTTTTCTTGGGTGACATAGTATTGCCCTTATACCTCTGGATGCTCTTGCATCAGACACCCAGGGTCGATTGAAAAGTGACCCTGTCACTTTATGGATGGTAGAGGAAATCCCAAATGGGAAACCTCAACTGCTGGTATCCAAGTTGAGTCCTCAATCGATCAGCCTTTTCACTTAAACAAATACTCTTCATATTGCCTATTTCTGGCACTCCTACCCACACGATGATCTAGAATGTCTTCTATCTCCTCCTTCTTAGAAGCAGGAATTAGACATGGCTCTAACATCAGCTCCTCATCTGCACCATCATCATGATACTCTGTTAAGTCTGCAATGTTGAAAATAGGAGAAATGTGAATTTCATTTGGCAACTCCACTTCATATGAATTTTCTGAGTCATGTTTCTTCAAAATTTTGCAGGGGCCAAATTTCTTCATCCTGAGCTTGTTGTAAGTACCTACTGAAAATCTTTCTTTTTTTAAGTGTACCATGACTAGATCCCCTACTTGGAACTCCTCATGTCTTCCCCTTTGATCAGCCCTAGCTTTATACTCTTGATTCATCTTGGTAATGTGTGCCTGGACCTCCTCATGTAGGCGCTTTATATGTTCAACAAACTCTTCTGCTTCAGCACTTGTCCTCTCCCCTTGCTCTATCTTCCTCAATTCTAGTGCAGTCCTTGGGCTATTTCCATATACAATTTGGAATGGTGATTTTCCAGTACTCCTATTTATAGAGTTATTGTAAGAAAATTTTGCTTATGGTAGAATCAAATCTCATCCCTTGGGCTTATCCCCAACTAAACATCTTAGCAAATTTCCCAAACCTCTATTTACCACTTTAGTTTGACCATCAATCTATGGGTGATGTGTGGAACTGAATTTCAAGTCTATTCTCAACTTCTTCCACAATTTCCTCCAGAAATACCCCACAAATTTAGTATCTCTATCAGAAACTATACTCCTTGGGAGACCATGTAGTCTCACTACCTCTCTGAAAAAAAAGTCTACAATATGGACAACATCATGAGTTTTCTGACAAGGAATGAAATGTGCCATTTTGGAGAACCTATCAACTACCTCAAATATTGAGTCATTACCCCTTTGTGTCCTTGGCAATCCAAGAACAAAATCCATACTTATGTCCTCCCATGGCTTTGATGGAATAGGCAATGGCTGATATAGTCCAGTATTGTGACTAAATCCCTTAGCCACTTGACAAACCTGACAACTTTGTACAAACTTCTTCACATCCTGTGATAGCTGAGGCAAAAAATAATGTTCTCTAAGAATGGAAATGGTCTTGTCTCGACCAAAATGTCTCGCTATCCCTCCACTGTGTTTCTCCTTAACCATATTTTTCCTCATGGAACTCCTTGGAATGCATAATTGACTGCCCTTGAACAACATACTATCCTGAATCAAATAGTCTAGCAACTTGGTTCTGTCTATAGCAATAGGCTCTTTACAAGTTTTCCATGCTTTAGCAAAATTAGGATCCTTAGGGTACAAATTCTTGAGTTCATCAAACCCAACTACTTCAACCTGCATTAGTGTAAGCAGTAACTGTCTCTTGCTTAATGCATCAGCAACTCTGTTAGATTTTCCACTTCTATGCTTCAACACAAATGTATAGCTCTGCAAGAACTCTACCCACTTCATATGCCTCTAGTTCAATTTATCTTAGCTATTTAGGTACTGTAATGAATGGTGATCAGCATATAAAACAAATTTCTTTGGTAATAAATATTGTCTCCATTTCTTTAAGGCCTGAACTATTGCATGGAACTCTTGATCATAAACATAATACTTCTTCGCATCATTTAATTTTTTGCTAAAATATGCAATAGGCTTACCTTCTTAGCTCAATACAGCTCCAATAGCATTGCCACTAGCATCACAATCCACCTAGAACACCTTTCTAAAATCTAGAAGTGCCAACACAGGATGTGTTGTCACCTTCTTCTTCAACAATTCAAAACTTCTCACAGCTGCTGCAGTCCATTTGAATTCTCTTCTATCCCCTCTTATTGTGTCAGTCAGGGGTGCACATATGCCACTAAAATTCTTAATGAGTTTTTTGTAAAAGCTAACTAGAGCATGAAATGATCTTACCTCAGTAGCAAATCTTGGAGTAGGCCATTCTGAGATGGCTTCTACCCTCTCTGGATCCATTTTAAGACCTTCAGGTGATATAGCAAATGCCAAGTAGACTAACTCCCTTTTTGCAAAGATACACTTCTTCAGATTAATTAACAGTTTCTCTTCCCTTAACCTTTCAAGGACACTACGAATATGCAATAAATTTTCTTCCAAAGTCTTGCTGAAAATTAAAATATCATCCAAATAAACAATAACAAATTTTCCCAAGAACTTCTTAAGTACCTCATTCATAAGCTGCATGAAGGTGCTTGGGGCATTTTTTAATCCAAAGGGCATAACTAACCACTCATAAAGACCCTCCTTGCTCTTGAAGGCAGATTTCCACTCATCTCCTTCTCGTATCCATATCTGGTGATAGCCACTCTTGAGATCTATCTTTGTGAAGTACTGAGATCCACTCAAATAGTCCATAATATCATCCATCCTTGGAAAAGGAAACTGATACTTAATGCTTATCATGTTTATAGCTCGAGAGTCTGTACACATTCTCCAATCTCCATCCTTCTTTGGTGCCAATACTGTCAATACTATAGATGGACTTAGGCTCTCCCGAATCAACCCCTTCCTCAATAACTCTTGAACCTGTCTATTTAGCTCCTCAGTTTCAGTAGGAGTCATCCTATGAGCAGCCTTGTTAGGAAAACTAGCTCCTAGGATTAAATCTATTTGATGACTGATTTGCCTTATCGGTGGCAATCCTTCTAGAACATTATCAGAGATGACATCTCCAAACTCACCTAGTAAATCTCAAACTTCAAGTGGTATTTCACTACTAGCTTCCTTATCTTTTCTAGGTATCAAAGCATAGCACATACGCTGATGTTTCATGCCATCTAAAAACTTCCTTCCATCAACAAGACAAATCCTAGCGCTGCTACATACCTTTTTGCCTTCCTTCTTCATGGGCTTTAGTTTGTGGCAATCTTCGTCCTTTGTTAGAGAGTATGTGTTTACATGACCATCATGTACTATATGCCTGTCAAACTGCCATGGTCTACCCAAAAATAGATGGCAAACATCCATTGGAATAATATCACAGAGAACTTCATCATGGTAAGTCCCAATTTTGAACTTCACTAAACATTGTTCATTTACTAGGACCTTATGATCATCCTTCATCCAAGCAAACCGATAGGGCTGGGAGTGTTTCTCCCTCTTGAGCTTCAGCTTAGAGACCATCTCCTCTGATACCAAGTTATCAGTGCTACCACCATCAATGATCATATCACAACATTTATCCTCACACTTGCACCTGGTATAGAATAGAATCCTCCTTTGTCCTGGTTCAATCTTACCACTTAGTAGGACCCTTTCATTTACTAAAGTCTCTTCTCTTTCTGCATCCTCTGAATGTGATGATTGTGCATCCTCATCCACATGAGTAACCCTAGCTTGGCCTTCAGTTCTCCTATCTGTCCTTCCTTGACATTGAGGACATTCAAAGGCATGATGACCTTCTTCATTGCAATGGAAATAGGTACCACAGAAGCCTCCTTTTCCTTGTCCACATCCTCTACCTCTTCCTCTCTGATTTCCAAAGTCTTGATCATGGGGGCGGTTGAAACCCTCATTCCTCTAGTTCCTACTAGTATCCACATATTCATTTTTCTTTTGGGTCTCATTTTGACCTCCAAATGACCTACCACTACCCGTTCCTCCTTGAACGCACCCTCTTTTTCTCCTTCAAACCTTTTTTTTAGCTTTTCTTCAACTCGTAGTGCAAATTGGTATGCTTCTTCAACACTGGTCATTCTTACCAGACTTAATTCCTCCTGGATGCTAGTTCACAACCCATTGATATAACTAGCAACCTTCTCCTTATTTTCTTCTGCATTCCCTACTCTAATTAGAAGTTCGTAAAAATCCTCTGTATATTCCTAGACTGATCTTCTTGCTTGCTTTAACCCATGCATCTTCTTAAACAGATCAAGCTCATAGTCAACATGAATGAACTGCTTCTTCAATTTGTCCACCTTGTGATCTTATCCTTTCCTCTTCTATTTCTTCCCAATTGAACCTCTTGCCACCAGATCTTGGCATGGCCTTTCAGTTTAGCCTTTGCAAACTTAACCCTATCCGGATCCTTGATATCTTCATATTCAAAGTATTCTTCCAGTTCATTGATCCAGTCGATCAACTCATCTGGTTTCAGATTTCCTAAAAATACACCCACATCAATTGTAGGTCTTTTCCCAAACTTAGCAATGGCCCTAAAAAGCCTTTCCTCTTCCTGATTCAGAACTTCCCTGCCAACTTCCCCTTCTAGTCTACATTCTTCTTCATCATCATCCTCACTTTCGTCACCTGCAGCAATATTTGCTCCCCTACAGAGCTCCTCCTGCAATGCTTGGACTTACCTTTGGAGGGCTCTAACCTCCTCAGGATTAATAGCTATGGCCCTTACACCATGCTCTCTTTGTGGAGGCATCTTCTTAATTCAAACCCACAACCACACAGTCCTGGTGCAAACTGCATCACAGTGAGCACTTTGTCTCCACACTTAGGAAAACCTGCTTTGATACCACTTGATGGGGCCACAACCCAGCATAGAATGGACACAATAGGAAAGGAGAAATTTTATTAACTATTAAAATATTCTAATACATTTAGTACAGAGAAAATAGACTTCTACACATGCCCTATGGGCTTACAATAGCACAAATCTAGAGATAAATTCTTCTTCCAGTACCTTCTCTCAAACTCCACTCCGAACTGCCTTTTATAATGCCAGAAATGTCCTTAAATAGACCCCAAAGTGTTAAATATTAGGAATACATTCTAGAAAGTTCTAGTTGGCATCCACCGACCAAATAGAAGGTTTTAAAAGCTGCGTTAGAAGTTGACGCAAAACTAGAAGAATTCAAAAACGGTAACCAAACTTCTAGGAGGCATAAGTTTTGAACTGTAGCTCTGATTGATGAACTGTTTATAGTTTTGAAAATCTCTCAAAGTGCTCTATAGCCCTATGGACAAGCTTAGCTTGTTCCCCATTTTTTGGCCTTATATAAGGTCATTTAATGCCTTGAATATGACTTTGCGGCATTCTTAGGAGGTCTCCAAAAAATGAAAAATTGCAATAACTTTCAAACTGTGGAGACTTTTGACTTGATTCTTTTTCTAGAATGCTCTAAATTACAATTACAATCATCTAATCCATTTACACCTCCTAGTTCACAAAAATGATGGCTCAATTACATACTCCTATTTTTTTCAACTTTTTCACGTATCCCCAAGGGGTTCAAATACTCTAACCTAGAACACTAATAATGGAACTGAGAGAGTTGGAACCTTTATTTGACCCAAATGAGTATCCAAAAATGAGAACACATGAAATAGAAACTAAGTCTAAGTACATTTTTTTTTGGGTGACACAGGATTGCCCTTATACCTTTGGATGCTCCTGCATCAAAAGGGAGAGCACAATGGTGCAGGCACATGCATTAAAAGAGCCTTAGCTCATGGAGAACTAAAGTAAAAAGATGGAGCAACATTGATACATGGAAAATCCATTGTCCAATGGTGTAACACTACAATGGGTCCAAGTAAGGAAGGTGAGTCTACGGTTCATAGATTTTTTTGGTTGATAGATAATACTAACATTGCACCACATGAGGATTGTTGCACACTAATAGGATCCAGTGAGTTGCACTCTTTTAGAAGCTCTGATGTAGGTTCATGGAGTATCCACACTTGAAAAATGGCATGTAATTATCCATCATGTGTAGAAGAAAATTGGGATGACTGTGAGTCAACTGAATGGGTGGACAAATGGGATATATGGGTTTTGGACCCAATTAACACCTATCGTCCCCCACAAGCATTGGAAATGGTAGAGATGGATTCATCTATTGACTTTGACCGCTTCTCTAATCTAGTGAAACTTGGTAATATATATATTTATATATCATTGTAATTTCAATATGTAACTTTATAACTTCTACTTTAGTATTTTTTGAATTAATGACCGCATTTTGTATATTTGTGACTGCAGGCCATGTTTTTTCTATTATTGCACCTGAAGACAATGAAAAAGGGACATATTATTATTTGTATCATTCCATCCAAGCCAAACAAAAATTGGATCACTTAGTTATAGATGGTAAAGGTTTAGAGTGTCATATCGATGTTGTAGTTGTAACAAGCACATGGCTTAGACGATGTTCTATGAAGAACCCTAACTTGTGGTTATTTGAGGATTAGCAAACAAAGAGGAAAACTCTTCATTATTCAAACCTTGTTGTCACATCAAACATACAGTTGATAAAATATGGTGAAAAACCACATAATAATATTCTCTGAAAAGTTCCTGAGTTAGACCATGAGGCAATATTTGAGACATTAAAATGTAGAGCAGATCTAGTTGGTTCATTAGATTGAATAGGGAGAGAGGGAGTGAGAGAAAGAGTGATCAATTGGATCCAAATACAATGTTGCAACCTCTGCCCAAGACTATCCACATAACAAGGTGGGTATTTTTATTATGTGTAAGTGATGAGGTAAGTTTAAATCACAGATTTTATGTTTTGATTTATTTAGAATCTAGATACATTATTTGAATCTATATTAGACTCTTTAATAAAACCCATTTTTTGATTAGTCATTTGAATAAGTGAAAGTTTAGAATTTGTTGTTTAGATCAAAATGTAATAAAAGGACATAAAAATTGTTAGAATGTGAATGCTTTGTGATGTAAAGTCATGATTGTGTGCATGTAACCAGAAACTTCAAACTAGTGAAAGCAAGTATACAATGGAAGAAATTTCCAAGACTCATCAAGCCATTCAGTAAGTGACTTGATCATTGCTACAAGCTCAAACAAATAATTCTTTGCATTTGAAACATTGTTACCAATAATAATATTATGACTAAAATGCTTTTATCTTTTATTTGTGTTGTCATTTGTAATTATTTTAGATAAACTTCAAAACAAATTTATATCCAAATCATAAACTTATAAAACACATCTTTAAAAAATTTCAGATGTCTATTCGGAAGCGTTATGACCAAAGTGTATGATCTTTGGTTCACTCCTAGTCACAAGATTCAAGTTTTTAGCATATGTATGGGTGCGGGGGTCAAATCCTTTAAGGATGACCATAGGTTGTTATGTTTGTTTGCTCTTAGTCTTGAGATTTCAAGGTTGTGATTGTGTGGAAGAATTGACACCGTTAAGGATAATCATAAGTGGTTTCTCAATGTTTTATTTGTAGCCTTCCTTTTTCCCTTTAGACCTAATCATGTTTATATTCCCACAAGTTGGTTCAATCATATGTAGTTGATCTTTGCATCCTATTTTTCTTCCTAGAACTATCTTCTTGTTCATGCTTGGGTACTTGGGTTCATTGAATAATTTATGATTAGTATTAGTCATGAGTCCATCCACCTGAACTTTCTTATCAATGAGATCTCGAATGAGGTATTTAAGTTTCATATAATTTGATGCAAAGTGAAACAATGGAAACACAACCTTAAGAACCAACCCCAAAACCAACAATCAAGATGTTCAAAGGATTGAACAATTGGTTTGTTTCACTTCAACAAGTGTATACCTCTGCAAGGAGCCACTATGAGGGTTTTAAGACTCACCATACACAAGTATGACACAAAGAGATTTGACCCAAATTAAGCCTTTAAGGACAAGTTCCCTTAATTTGGGTAAAATAGGGATTAAATTAAATAGGGATTTTATGGTTCTAGGCATCAAAACTTCCAACAAAGGCTAGAAACTACTTAGTCACAACCCAACTAAGCAAAATCCACCACTGGCTGCACTCGCAACAGCCCACAACAAAAATTGCAAGGAAGGACCAAGAATCTTATTAGGTCTCCAATCCCTAATTTTTGCCGCTAACTTCAAAACTTCTCAAAAGACTTAAGAAAATCACACTTTTAGATACCCTTTTTCAAATTCTCTCAAACCCCAAAGTTTTAGAGATTGACTCAACTCCAGCATATCATAACCCTAACTAAGTCAACGGGCCTAATTAGCTAGGTTAGGCTTGGGTTTCAAAGCAAGAGGTTAGGAATGGGTACATAGAACCAAAACTCTACTTCCAGGGTGTTCTACTAACTCAAAAAAAGAACAATTTTTTTTATCACCAAGTCCTTAGAGTCTCTGCATCTCTTTATCTAATCTGGTCTACTTAAAATTGGTCGAATACATGGTGATATTTGACCTAGGGCTTCCTCCAAAAATTCAATGCCTTCAATTCCTATTCCAAAATTGTAAAAATATTATAGTACACATCCCTAACTTGCTTCATACAAGTGGAGAAGAAATTCCATTGGTGGATTAGCAAGTTAGGGCCATTTGAATGCCAAAACTCTAAAATTGAGGGTTTCTCAAACCAACAAGCTTATAAATTTAATTAATTTTGAAAGAAAAAGGATAAAAAATTTAAACTATTACCAAAAGCCTTCAGTCACTTAGCATCAACTTTCAAATTAGAAATGTCATCATCTACCCCTTATTCTTCTATACTGTACTTGCAAAATGTTAAGAAATTGCATTGAAACAAGTATATTTTATTGATTTGAAAGCAAGTTTACAATTGGATATTCTCTCTTTATCCATTTTCCAATGTCTCAAGCCTAGATAGCCTATTTCCAACTGTTCCACCCAACTATCAAATAGTTTGAGTTGTTGAGACTCCTAAACCAAAAAGTTGCTTAGCAAATTGTAAAAGTTGTTGACAACTTTTAAGCAACTTTTATCGCTATAGCAAGAAATGTTGCATTTAAACTTGATTAACACTTAGAAACCTTGTTAATCTTTCAAACCCCTAAGACACACCTAGAAAAATATGAAATGACTAACATATCATCCATTAGGACCAAATGATGCCCAAGGTTTATAAACACACTAAGGGGTCTTGTAATGGATGGGTCATAGGGAGATCATGAGATCTATCCCTTGACCTAATTACAAACATATTGATGAATGAAAGTTAGGTGCTCTACACCATAATTTTTAGTTTAATGACCCTTATTCCTATCATAGATGTAACAGTGATTGTCATTCTAAAATTTAGACTTAACCTTGGGTTCATAAGGTTTATAGTTATATGGTAGTGTAATGATTTTATTCGATATCAAAGTATTCAACACCAATTCAAGTGGGTCTCCTAGAGGTGTAGAGGTGTGTTTAGATTTGGAAACCCATAATGATTTACCTCTACTAGAATCATTAGATTTGTTTGAGTCAATATTCAAGTAGAGAAGCATATTGTGTTGTAGTTTGAATGTCATTAGTCATTGGTCAAGTTGATGTCATTGGTCAAATTGATCACATTAGGATCCTTCCTCATTTCTTCCATTTTTTTCATAATAACTTTCTTTTGATTCAAATTGTCAAGATTGAGGTTGTGTGAAAATTTTACTCCTTGAGAGAATAAGTGCATGAAGCATTTATCTTTTTCTTGATCCAATTTCAATTTTATGAGCTTTTGTTAGTATTTATCTTGTTAAAATTGTAAGATCTCTTCCTTAGTGATTTTTGGATTTAGATCATTATCTTGTGAACCATGTCTAGTGTGTTGACCTTTAGGGTGAAAGTGAACAATATCTAGAAATTTAAAAGGTAAATCCTTGAGAAAATTGTCATGCTTCTTCCATATAGCCTTAGGTCACTTTCTTTGGCGAATCTTATATCTAGTTGTAATTGACATGAAAGAAGATACAATAATTCAATAGGATAACTAGAATAGACTTGAATTTCAAATTAGGTTATTAATATTTCCATTTTTCCAAAGTGATGATATAAAAAGAGAAAAAATGCATAAAATATTGTCCTCTTGCATAAAATTCTATCCTCTTGCATTTTTCTCCATACTTTTTAATAGTATCAAGAAAATAAATTGAAGATTAGGATACCCATTTTTCTTTTTTATAACATATCAAAAGATGAGGTATGATTGTTTTGGACCAAGTCTCTGTTATTATACTATGGACCACTTTTTAAGCATAAAAACCCCTCCATTTACAAAGGAACTATATGGAATAATTATTTACCAATCATACAACTTAGTATATTATCTTAATATTATCCTAAAGTGAGGATTCTTCAATCGGATTGAACCGATCAACTCTCTATATGTGTTTTTTATGAAACCCTTACCAAATAAGGCCAAAAACTAGGGCCTCTTCGAATTTGACCAAGAAATAATTTCTAAGACTTGTTAGTTGATCCTAAATAATATTTATGATGATTAATTTGAATATTTTACATAAAACCATGGCCTTCTTTAGGTAGATCTTCCGCTGCTATATCTGTGGCACCAAATTTAATATATTTTCATTCACCTAAGCACTCCAAACTTGTCCAGTTGGATGATCATTGGTGGAGGGCATCGAGAAAAATATATAGGTTTTATCCTTGTTTTGAATTAAGAACAAGGTTGCAAAATGATATAATAAGAGCCAAGATGTAAGGTCAATTGGACTCCAGGTGCCATTATAAGGCAGAGTACCAAATTGAACCAAGGGTTAAAAAAAGAGCAATATAGGTGATCTTTCAAGGAGTTTTTTTTTAAATGTTTCTTAAAAGGTTATAAATATTATTAGGTTAATTAGGTTAAATTTTAGGCATCTAGGAGTTAAGATGTCAAAAATTGAAAAAAATTGCAAAAGTTGTCAAAGCAAAATTACAAAAATGCTGACAACTTTGCAAGAGTTTGGGAATTGGTGAAGGGCTAAGCATTTGGAAATAAGTTATTTTAGTGTTTTTGAACCTTTCCCAAGTCATAGAAGTTGAATCTAGTGAAAAATGTAAAAATTTCACTTTTTGTGAAAAGTTGCATTGTTGAAAGTTATAAAAATTGCTCGAATTCGCAACTTAGTGGAAAAAAGGTCGTGGAATCGAATTGTCTATTCCATTAGTTTTAGGTGGCTAGGTAAACCCTAGCCCCAAGCCAATCTCATCCCTTTGAACACTATAACATTCTCAAACACGTCAAACTGAAACATCCCTAAGGGTCACTAGATTCCATAGGGTAGCGATCTTTGACGGGGTATATCTTAGAGCTAGTGCAAGGTATGGATGCAATTCTAGGTCTTATAGGACCATGTTGCAGAGATATAGAATAACCTCTCTCACTTTTTGGAGATCTTAGTCTATTTTAATTTTTTGATGCCATCTTAGGTGATGCTGAAACTTGTAGTGTTGCTCAGTACAAAGTTGTCAACTACTAAATCTCTCTCACCTTTCATTGTGGGATTGAACTGTCTATTCTATTAGCTCTAGATGGCTAGCTAAACCCTATCACCAAGATTGTCCAACCTCATTGAGCGCTTAACCATTCTTAGGCATGCCGAATTGAAACATCCCCAAGGGTCACTAAATGCCATAGGGCAGTGATGTTTGATGGGACATATCTTAGATCTGGTGCGAGGTATGGATGCAATTCTAGTTCCTATAGGACCGTGTTGCAAAGATCTAAAATAACCTCTCTCACTTTTTGGAGATCTTACTCTATTTTGATTTTGCGAAACCATCTCAGGTGATTCTAAAACTTGTAGTGTTGGCTAGTACAAAGTTGTCAACTATCAAATTGCTCTCACCTTTCGTCATGAGATCAAATTATCTATTCTATTAGCTCTGAGAATTTGGTTAAACCCTATTCCCAAGCTCGTCCTATCCCATTGAGCACTTGAACATTCTCAGGCATGTTGAACTAAAATGTCCCTAAGGGTCAATAAATGTTATAAGGTAGTGATCTTTGGAAGGGCATATCTTAGAGCTCGTACATGGTATGGATGTGATTCTAGTTCTTATAGGACCATGTTGTAGAGACCTACAATAACCTCTCTCACTTTTTAGAGATCTTAATCTATTTTGATTTTGTGATGTCATCTTGGGTGATGCTGAAACTTGTAGTGTTAGCTAGTACAAAGTTTCCAATTGCCAAATCTCTCTCATCTTTCATCGTGGGATCAAACTATCTATTCCATTAGCTCTAGGTGGCTAGGTAAACTCTATCCCCAAGCTTGTTATCCCATTGATCACTCGAACGTTCTTAGTCATGCCAAACTGAAACGTCCCTAAGGGTCACTAAATGTCATAGGGTAGCAATTTTTGATGGGGCATATCTCAGAGCTTGTGTGAGGTATGGATGTGATTCTAGTTCCTACAGGACCATATTGTAGAGACCTACAATAACTGCTCTCATTTTTTGAATATTTTACTTCATTTTGATTTTGCGATGCCATCTCGAGTGATGCTGAAACTTGTAGTGTTGGCTAGTACAAAGTTGCCAACTGCCAAATCTCTCTCACCTTTCATCGTGGGATCAAACTATCTATTATGTTAGCTATAGGTGGCTAGGTAAACCCTATCCCTAAATTTTTCTCATCCCATTGAATGCTTGAACATTCTCAGGCACGCCACACTGAAACGTCCCTAAGGGTCAGGGTAGTGATCTTTGATGGGGCATATCTCAAAGTTCATGTGAGGTATGGATGCGATTCTAGTTCCTATAGGAATGTGTTGTAGAGATCTACAATAACCTCTCTCACTTTTTAGAGATCTTACTCCATTTTGATTTTGTGATGCCATCTCAAGTGATGCTGAAACTTGTAGTGTTGGCCAGTACAAAGTTGTCAACTATCAAATCCTCTCACCTTTCATTGTGGGATTGAAATATTTATTTTATTAGCTCTAGGTGGCTGAGTAAACCCTGTACTCAAGCTTTTCCTATCTTGTTGAGTGCTCAAACATTCTCAGGCATGCTAAACCAAAATTTTCCTAAGGGTCACTAAATGCCATAGGGTAGTGATCTTTGACAAGGCATATCTCAGAGCTTGTGTGAGGTATAGATGCGATTCTATTTTTTATAGGACCATGTTGTGAAGATCTAAAATAACCTCTCTCACTTTTTGAAAATCTTACTCCATTTTGATTTTGCGATGGCATCTCGGGTGATTTTGAAACTTGGAGTGTTGATCAGTACAAAGTTGCCAACTACCAAATCTCTCTCACCTTTTGTCGTGGGATCAAACTATCTATTCTATTAGCTCTAGGTGGATAGGTAAATTCTATTCCCAACCTTGTCCCATCCCATTGAGTGCTCAAACATTCTCAGGCATGCTAAATCGAAATGTCCCTAAGGGTCACTAAATGCCATAGGGCAGTGATCTTTGACAGGGCATATCTCAGAGCTCATGCAAGGTATGGATGTGATTATAGTTCCTATACGACCATGTTGTAGAGACCTACAATAACCTCTCTCACTTTTTGGAGATCTTACTCCATTTTAATTTTGCGATGCCATCTCAAGTAATGTTGAAACTTGTACTATTGGCCAGTAAAAAGTTGTCAACTACCAAATCTCTCTTACCTTTTTTCGTGGGATCAAACTATCTATTCTGTTACCTCTAGGTGGACAAGAAAACCCTATCCCCAATCTCATCATGTCCCATTGAGCACTCAAACATTCTCAGGCATGTCAAACTGAAATGTCACTAAGGGTCACTAAATGCCATAGGGCAGTGAGATTTGATAGGGTATATCTTAGAGCTCATGCAACGTATTGATACAATTCTAGTTCCTATTGGACCATGTTATGGAGACCTATAATAACCTCTCTTACTTTTTGGAGACCTTACTCCATTTTGATTTTGCGATGCCATCTAAGGTTATGCTAAAACTTGTAGTGTTGGCTAGTACAAAGTTGCCAACTATGAAATCTCTCTCACCTTTCATCATGGGATCAAATTTTCTATTTCATTAGCTCTAGGTGGCTAAGTAAACACTAGCCTCAACCTCGTCCCATCCCATTGAGTGCTGGAACATTCTTGGGCATGCTGAACTAAAACATCCCTAAAAAAGACTATGGAAAGTGTTACATTCCAAGTAATGATTTGTTGGGATGTATGTCATAGACTAAGGGAGATGATATTCATGAAGGTTTTTAGATAAATGGCTACTATAATTGTCAAAACAACATTAATGATAATCAATGCATAAGGTAAAGGCATTATGAAGGAATGATATCAAAGGAAAATATTCAAGGCAAGAATAATGAGTGTGATGGGAAACTTTTTAAACCTTTGTAGTAGTGTAACTATCAACATCTCTAGAAAAACTCTTAAATCTTTATCAAAATACTAATTTCCATGAAAACAATGACATGGTATTAAACTTAATATTCATGTTCATTTCTAGGGTTTTGTTGTAGGGTTAGAGAAAGTGGAATCATTTCCTATGTCGATGGAATAAGTAAAAGAATGTTAAGTGGCAAAGTATGATCATCACAATCCTTAAAATCATTCTAACTTTTCTTTCCACTAAGCACAACAATAATGCTTGGTCCAAACAAGTGAAAAAGTACATGTGAGAAGCCTATGTAGTAGTTATGTGCAAATGGAATAGAGGTGTCCAATTGAGATCAACGATTGATTAAAGTATAATGAAAAACCTGTTAAAAGATAGTTTACTATTATATCACATAGATTATAGTCATATGGTAAAAAGCATGGAGAAACTTTATGGTAGAGGTATATAAGAACTAATTTAATGGATCATATGATAGTGAATTTAATAAATAATAAGACATAGTGAGACAACAATCTTAATAAATCTAGTAATCATTTGTAATAGAATAGAAGAAATTTAGTACCATTTATAGTAGGAGTAATAAATTAAAATGTTAAAGTATCTTTTAACAAAACACCTAGTTCTGTATGTGCAAGATGACTCATAATAAAATACTACAATGAGTTGTAAAGTTATGGGTTAGTTCATAAAGGGATAACTATGAAGGAACAATCAAAGTTCTAAAGCTATGAAGAGAAGCTCCAAATGCCATTTAGGTGGTGGTAGGTTGGTAGTTTGAGGAAACTTATTATCTAATCCTATTTTTTCAATGTTGAACTCTATTAGAATAAATTTACAAGTTTCACCTAGCATGAACTAAGAATTCAACAAATGCTTTCAAATATTTTTGCATACATGTCAGTGCACTTGTGATATATTGTGATTTTGAGGCTACACTATATGAATATATTATTATAGTGTTATGATGAATGGTGATCTAATGAATAAGAACCTAACAAATCTAGAGTTCCAAAGATGTGCAATTTTCATAGCATTAAGGATAAGACATTGAAATAGTGAGGTTTTCCCTTTGGAGAATGTGACAGTTATAGCATTATGACAATAGTAGTGTTAAAGAAGATGACAATAGGCACTTCAAAATTCATAGCCGAAATGAGCAAAGGGATTCCAAAAGATGTCAAAACAATAAAGTTCATGGTTGTCTTATTGGTGATGTGAAAGATGATTTGTATGGTAGATAAAGTATCAAACTTAATAAGTTAAAGAAAAAAAAGGTTTAGGAAAGTAGTTTGTCACAGATGAACATGGGACATGCATCCTATTATCTTAAAGCAATGACATAATACACTTTCAAGGATATTAATGCCATGAAAGTAGAGCCTTAAGCCAAGAGACATGGATTGAATGAGGTCAAGAAATAGATATATGAAAGTTCTCTGTAATAGCTTAAAAACATTAGATACTTGCAACCTCTATATTCACCATGCATTAGTTATAGTTTGTGACCATGTTTTGAAAGGTTTTGTGCATTTCTTCAAAGATACCTGTCTGTTGCTAGTTTTGGAGTTATTTATCATGAAAGGGTTGTAAGTCTTGTCTCCACTGTGGAAATTCCACGTTCTTCTAGATTTCAAGGCTATAGAACCTAATGCATTATATTATGCAAGAAAGGGCCTCGAAAGTGAGTGCAAAGAATTCTTTGACCAAGCCCTAGGTGAGCTACACAATGCCCGGCTAGGGATTGTCAACAAAGAAAGAGCTCTTACTAACTTCTGGAGGAGGAGTCTTGGTGAAGTGTGGAAGGTGTCTTAAAAGTGGGGACAACAGGTAGCCAAGAAAACCCTACCAAACCCTCATTTTTTCTATTTTTTTGTATGACCTGTATGCACCCCAAGACACTAAAAATCCTTAAGCATGGATCCTATTTATCAATTTTTCTTAAGGCCAAAGGTGTTGAAACTCTAAGAAAAAGGAGCTATTGGCCCTAGAAATCTAGGTGGAGGCCTAATTAGGGGCTCTCTTTGTAGCCCTTTTGTGAAGAAATCTTGAAATTGGGTACAAACATATTGTTGTTATCCATTCAAGCATAGTACAAGTGTTCCAATAACACCTTAGGACATCATGAAAACCTTGGTTGGAATAGGGAGTTCTATGGTACCCTAGTAGACCTATAAATTTTTTGGAGGGATACTGTTCCTAGAAGAGTAAGGGAGTGATGCTGCAAGTTTGGATCAGTTAACCTAGTGAGGAGGTTGGGCAAGGTTAGGGGATGTTCTAAGTAGAAAGAGATCCTATATAGCACATAGGAGTACAAAAAACACCAAGATCCACATATAATATACAAGGTTGCATGGGGACAGGGGTACTTGGGGTACTTAGGGTATGGGTATGGGTACAACTATTTTTTATAATAGGCGATGGGGTTACTTGGTTATGTCAAACTTTATTTTTAATTATACTTTTATATTTATAGAAAACCTAAATTTATGAGTCATGAAAATGATTTTTCAAATCAAGAATAGTGATGGAGTTTGCAAATGTAATGTATCATTTTCAATTTCAAATTTGTTATATGTTTGTAATAATAATTTATGATAAATCTTTAGATGCATAACATAGAAGGCAGGTTTAAACATGAATAGGAAGATCATAAATTATATGACAATGACATATTGCAATTGATAAATTTCTAGCTTTAACATTGATAAATTTTATTGTTGATCAATATTGTATCAAAGTTTCAAACTGATTAGGTATTGAACTAAGCTTGATAAAAAAATAACAAAGAAGGAAAACTTTAAACATGAACAGGATCATAAATCATATGATGATGACATATTGGAAATGATAAACTTATGCTTAAATAGTGATAAAGTTTATTGTTAATCAATATTCTATCAAAGTTTTGAATTGATTAGGTATTGAATTAAGATTGATAAACAATGAGCTGATACACAAACAAAAAACCAAAAAAAAAAAATCGAAATCTCAATCAAGGTCCTTAGCTATGATGCTCTCCACCGAGTACCCAGTACTTGGGATATGTTTACCGGTACTTGGGTACATGGGTACAAGTACCAAGGGTGCCATACATGAAGGAACATATAATATATTATGATAACCAATAATGTCATACATGAACAAACATATAATATAAGATTATAACCAATAATGTCATACATTAACAAACACATAATATATTATGATAACCAATAATGTCATAAGGCTAATAATATCATGCATCAAATAAATGCCATACATCAAATATAAAATGTCATATATATATATCAAATGTATATTGAATATGTCCACTAACATAAAATTCAACATATATGTTTGCTAATGCATATACGTGTATGCCTATCAACTATATCTTCTCCTTCCCACAAGGGGAAGGAAAGAAATCTCTAGAGGTCTTTGTTCATCATGTGGTGGGAGATGATGGCAATGATGGGGTCTTCCTCACACATGTGCTCATCCTCTTGTTGAGGCTCTTCTCTAACTCAAGCTAACACAAACAAAATAGATATGAATAAATAATTATTATACATTGAAATCAAATACATGTCGCTCTACAAGTCCACCTCGAAGGTTCATGGATGATCGGGTGTAACAAGACCCTACAACAATTCAATCAATAAAATCACTTATAAATAACATTGAAAATTTTATACTAACTATTATAAACAACAAATAAAACCAAAAAACTTCTTTCATACCTCAATCAATGGCTATGAACTAGCCATTGTGTAGCCACTCCATGATCAATGGCTATCGAAGATGAGGAGGAGTCTTAGATGTCAAGAGCTGCACATCATACAATACACATTACATGTAACATGAAACATGAAAAAAATGTACCTCTATAAAGCTTGTATCACGTTTAGGCTCAGATTTTGTAGTGAATGTCAATGCTCCTATAGAGAACTAATGCACATGCATAATTTTTTTTGTCAATCCTTCATATGAGTACTTAATAAATATATGTATTAATTTAAATGATTAAATTGATACATACCTCTGGACTCGTCGATGGGATGAAAAATGGAGTCGAGGGATCGCTACTAGAGCTACCAACACTCTAACCCTAAATGTTGAACAATGGAAATACATAATAACTAATTAGTCATTCACTATACATATGAAATGTGATCAAATTATTTTATTATAATTTTAATTTACCTATGTGTCAATGTCAAATCTCTCATTTAGGAATTGATCAGTGACTAGCCCATCATCTTCACCATCTCTAGCATGATTGCCAAATGTGCATAAGGATTTGCATGATGTGCACATGTGACCACAATGCATAGAAGGGTCCTCCTCAACTAATGGACTCATGCGATGAATGAGGGTTTGCGTCAAAGCATTAATAGTTCCTAGAGTGTTGACCTTTACATGTTCCTTCATAACTGAAGGAATAGTCACATGCTCACCCTATGGCTTGACCATAGGTACCCTAACTACATTAGGTTCATGATGTGCCCTTGGCCTCTCAAATGATAACTCCCTACCTCTACCCTAATATTCTAATATATCAAAATAATTGGGGATCTCCCTAAGGACAAACTCACAATACAATTTCTTTAAGAAATACATTGGGACCTTGTGATTATTGCAAGGAGAAGCATCAAAAACCATCCACCATATATCCCAAAAATTATTTCTAATACCATCGTGTATGCACCAATGGATGAGGAATTGTTTAATTGTCTCTCTAAAAGTATCTTGTTCACTAGGCTTTCTAAATAATGCACAAATCCTAACTTTTGGTATATCTTTTTTTTTTAACATCTCGATATGATAATTTATTTGCATAATATCTTTTTTGTTCATCCCTCTTAACTTGCCAAATATCTAACTAACCACTAATAGAAGCTATGTGGGTCTTTACGGACTCGAGGGAGGATGCCAATTAAGCTCTCATTGGATTGGTTTGTCCAAAAGCTTTCAACCTACCAATGAGTGCTCCTAATTTATTTTTTCCTCTTTCTATTTCATTTATTATGTTTTCTTGTGTGCCAGGAGGAGGTCTTCCAATTGGTGCAAGTTGTAGAATTTGTTGTTCTTGCTATGGAGGGTTCTGATTTGGATCTTGTTGAGGGTTTTGGTTTTGATCTTCTTGGAGATTTGCCAGTTCATTGTTCACATTTCATGATAATAAATCAATTAAAATCTAAATAAATAAATTAATTTAAAAAAAAAAAAAAAAAAAACCTACAAAATAATACAAAAAACATATAAAACAATGCAAAAAGAAGGTTAGACAACATACGACATGCTCATGATCTTGAACTTTGACGATGAGGAGAGATATTAACAAGGCAGGTGGTGAAAACCTTCAATTTTCTCAATTCATGTACATGTTGTGAGGAGGGGAAGCTAGAAAATGAAGAAAAAATGAATGGGCTATGGGTTTGCAGCCCATTTATAATAATTTGGGTTTTTTAAAAGTGTGTATGCGCTATGGCTCAAGATACCCAAGCCATAGCACATGCGCACTATTGAAAGTTAGAAAAAAAATGGGTGTCACCTTTCTGGCACCACAACTCGATGCACTTACCCAATTAAGTTATCCACTCAATTCTTCAAGTTTCAAAAAGTCCTTTACAAAGCCAAAATGATCCTTTAAATAGACATTGAGGTTAAGAACTACTCCTCTATGGTTAATAACTCTTTTCCAAATACATGTTTTTGATGAGGTTAATTAACCTCTACAAAATTAACTAAAAGTATATCTTAAAACTTGGACACTTGAGGAAGAAATTTGAATAATCGATTCAAAAGTACCTATCAATTTTCTATTTGATCTTTGGATCATTGATAATGATGACATCATTTTTCTACTCAAATGACATGTTGAGAAATTTTCATTGCCATTCTATATATTCCATCAGATCGATCACCTTGGTTGGATTGCCTAATGTAAAGCTTGATCAAATAACACAAATATGGAGTCACTTCATGGCACATACCCATTTTCATAACAATTTCAAATATTCCATGAGTTGATTGCATGATTATAGTTCAAATACTGCACAGTGTTCCACTTTTTTGTTCACAAATTAGAATGAATCTTGAGTACTGAGAAAATTTAAATTTTCAAATAGTCTAAAAATTTCAAGGCTCCATAATTTTTTCTAGCTATCACTCTTTCAGTACCCTGTAGTACTTGTTATAGCATTACTATAGATCATGGAGACATAGATAATGCCTAAAAATATGTTCTATGATTCCTTAATGTAGAATAGACAGTCTTACATGTAAACATTTAATATCACTTAGTTTGACATAATTTTGATTTTATGTAAGCAACAAGTTGTGATGCTTTAGATCCTTATGAATAATCCCATTGGAATGTCAACAGTCCATGGCTTTTGTAATACCAAGATCAAAATTTTGTAAATAATTGGTGAGCTGACGGGATCAAAGTTGTCAAAATTTGGATTTGAAATTTTTTTTGCATTTGTTTCAAAATTGCAAAATGGAATTAGAACACTAGACTTCTAATTTCACCTCAAAA
Source organism: Cupressus sempervirens (assembly GCA_028749045.1). Taxonomy (NCBI): domain Eukaryota; kingdom Viridiplantae; phylum Streptophyta; class Pinopsida; order Cupressales; family Cupressaceae; genus Cupressus; species Cupressus sempervirens. The sequence continues at coordinate 816,111,997 of CM053786.1, forward strand.
CTAGTTTTTCTGACTTCCTACTAGTAAGTAAAAATTAAAAATCAAAACCCAGTTATATTTTTTGAGGAGTGTAAAAATAATAGATTGGACTACTTTTTGGAGTCTACTTGCAACAAGCTTAAGCATAAAAATGTGTCTTTACACTCATCTTCTAAGGGAAACAAATAGTTCAAGTAAAATTCCAAAAATAAGAATGAAGATTTGCAAAACATTGATTTGGCTAAATTGAGATTTGTAGAAATCTCAATTTCTATAATTCCATGAACCAAATGAACCCTAAATACATCATGCCATATGAAACTTTGAAACTATCATTACAAAATTGTGCAAGTAAAGTTTATCAAACTACACTCATGTTTCACATTCTTGCATTCTATATGCGCGATGTAACCACATCATGGCCATAGATCTAGAGATCACCTTCACACTTAGCATGTGCTACTGTATCTTTTTCATATTTTAATTTATTCCCATATTATCACCATACAGCCCAATATTAGGAATTTTATCAAGAACATGACATTCTTTTGCATATTCAAACATAAGCCAATTGCTACAATCCCACTATCTATAAATCACCTTCCATCTATGCAGAATTATGTTTTTGTTTTGTTTTTTCGTAGGTAAAGGTGACAAGTCACCATACTAAATCTATTAATGTGAAAAACTAGTTTGAGAGCTCAACAAAGAGAAACCAATAAAACCTCCTTTCCTTGCCAAATTACAACTAATATGCACCCCTAAACAATACCACATGGACCAAATTAGCCTGAAGGGATGTCAAACCATTGAGGTTGCAAGCAATATAACCAAATTTTCTAAAAGATGACAACCCTAAAATAACCCATTGATATTATCTTTTTCAAATAGATTGGAGCCAAACTCTAGGCCCACCCCCAAGTTGACTAAAAAATCAGCAAATTGGTTGGCTTCCTTGAAGAAATGGCTAATTTTAAACTCCTAAAACATCAGCAAAAGCTTCCAAAATTTTCCTAATGCATATTGAAGATCCCGACGAACCACCTTCTTTGAGGACAATGCTAAAGTAACAATTTGAGATTCACCTTCAATATGCAATTCCGAAATCCCTAGAGATAATGCTAGTTTAACATCATCCCTAAGAGCTTTTACCTCCACTAGGTTTTTAGTCCCATCAGAAGCTTGCAAGATAAAACTTTTAAAATATGACCATGATGGTCCCTAATGACACAACTGCCACCTGATCTTCCTAGGTTCCCTTTAGATGCACCATCAAAATTTAGCTTGCAAAAAGGAGAAGGGATTTTCCATTTAGCTTGTTTCTAGATCTCAGCCTTTGGTTTATTGCCAACTAGCGTGCCCTTAAAGGGAATAGAAATCACAACCATCTATTTAGGATTAAGACATCAATGGATGAGAATGTAGAGGGCAAGTTCTTAGTCCTAAAAGTAAAAGCATTGACATTTTCTGAGATGGATTTATCAATCTTCTCTTACACTCTATCCACCAAAGAAATTTCATTTCTAAATATTCTTCTATTTCTTTCCCACCAAATCCCCCAAACAACAGATGACAGAGAAATTCTACATATCTCAATAGAAAAAGAGCCCTTATGAGGGAGAGGCCAACCCACCAAGAATAGAGATAAAGAGTTAGGAAGTGGGCCATACCAACCAAGTCTATCAAGGACCCTCATCCAACACTCATGAGAGAATTCACATGGCAGAAGAAGATGTGTAGCATTCTTCCACTCCTTACCACATAGGACATAAAGGAAACTATCGACAATATGCAACTATTAAAGTCTATTTGAAGTGAGGATTCTATTTTGAAGAACCAACTAAAGAAAAGCTCCAGCCTTTAGAAGAACAATATCATGCCAAAAAAACCAAAATTTCCTTTCATGAACAATATTCTACTGATCAATAAGAGATTGATATCCTTCCTTTCCTAAGTATTGTTCACTTCCACTTCTACTCCAAATCAACCTATCACTGTCATCATTACAACATAGAGATCTTTGGTTCAAAATATTTAGAAGCTCCATCTTTTCTATCTAAGGTATAGGCAACCCCGAGAAATTTTTCCAAAGCACATTAGAAAATCCATTAGAATACTCAAAAGAGACATAATCTTTTACCTTGGAGCTCCATAGAGGTTCCAAAGCAACTCGAGCTAAATTTAATTTATCACATGAAGAAAGGGGATAAAATCCATTCCATGAGATTGGCCAGAATAATGCTTTATCACCCAAGTTAACAACCCATGAAAGATGTGGTAACAATACTTCTCTACTCTTAACAAAAAAATTCCACATAGCTGATCCTTTAGGGGGATTCCACATTGTGAATATGCACTTTGGCTCATTTGAATCCAAGTATTTGATCCTAATAATCCTTGCCTGTAATGTTGGAGGATTCTTATAAAACTTCTAGGCTAGCTTGGCCCCAGGGCTAATGTTCCTCTCATGAATATTGTGAACCCTAACTCCACCCCTAACCTTTGGTTGATAAATCTTATCCCATGAGACCAAAACAACTTTTTTCTTCTCCACCAAATTTCCCTTCCAAATAAAATTAGTAAGGAGGCTCTTAATAGATTAGATGACACCTTTAGGGTCTAAGAGAACTAACATCACACAATTAGGGATGAAGGAAATAACTATTTTAACCATTAAGATCCTACCTATTTGGCCTTTTGAGAGGTAATCTATTCTGTAATAGATTGAAGAATACCACCCCAATAAGTAGCCTTACTTTCATCTTGAAAAAAAGGAATACCTAAATGTTGACAATTGGCTATATGTAGTGATGTAATTATTGTCATTAATGGAAACACATAATGTACATACTTATGGTAAACCTTGGAAATAAAGATACTTAGCTTTTGGTACTCAAAAAATTGTCTAAGTATGAAATTGGTTTACAATAGTACATTATTTTATATGTAAAATATTTATGACATCATACTATGACTAGAAAAGTTAGATAGAAATAGTATACATGTTGATGATGATGTGTATAACCTCAGACATCAATATAGATAGTACAAAAAAGAGATATTCATGTTTTACCAGTGAAATAAAACAACATAATTAAAGGTAAAGAAATTATTTTGTTTACAAAATAATTACTTGACCAATTAGAGCCGATATCCTAGATTTTTACCCTAAGTTGGAAAAATATATTATAGTCTTAGCTGACCTAGCAGCAATTTGGGAAAAGGCATGGTATTTATGCAAAGGACATCTTGTGAAATAAAATGTAGTGCAGTAATGTGCAATTGTAATATGAAAATTGATATATGAACCTTTTGTGAAGAAATATATAAGAATTTTTTGAGAACATGATTTTGTGATCCGAGATTGAGAAAAGGTTAGAGATTAGTCAAGAAAGAAGTTACAACACCTATATACTTGAGGACTAATTACTTGTTTGGGCAGTGAGATCTTCTTGCATCTACTATACTACAACTCCTAACAGGGTTGGAATCTCCCAACAAGGATTCAAAGTCTCCTAATAGGGACTCTCTATACTAAATTTTCTCATTGACTCCTAACAGGGTCCATCCTCTAACAAGGAACATATATATTAGTTTATTATCTAGTGGGTATCATCCCACTGGGGTTTTACCTTGGCTAGGATTTCCCTACTTAACAAAATATAGTGTTATGAGTTCTCTTTATGCATGTTACAAAGTAATTAATAATATCTAGTTGGTGAAAAAAAAATTTAGAATAATGATTCAACCCCCCTTTCAGTATTTCCTATTTGTAACAATTGGTATTAGAGCACAGTTACTCATAAGAGGCTTAATAGCTTGAGTAAGATCCCTATGGATATGGAATAGTTGATGAAGAACCTTGAAGAGGCACTTGAAAAAATTAATCTCCCTACTGAGGAAAGAGATAAGATGAAAGATAGATATGAAGACTCCAAAGTATACATTAGACAACTGAAGGAAAAGATTGAACATCTCAAATCTAAGCCTTAATCTATTGAATCTACTTACAGTGATGAATATTCAAAATTGAAAATAGAGTACACGATCTTGAAGCATGAATTGAAGATTACCATTTTAAAGTTGAGTTTAATGAATGATCCTAGCAAAATTGAATCTAATTTGAAAATTAAAATCTGTATCTTAGAGCAAGTCTAGCAAAGAAGACATCTAAATTTGAAACATCGAAAGAAGATCATGAAGAACTTCATAAGTACAACACTATTGTGAAAGATGAACTAACTTAATGCAAGAAAAAGCTTGAAAAGCTTTACACTAGTAGAGAAAAGCTTGATGAATCTATGTCAATACAAAGACCTACCTATGATAAAACTAGTCTTGGTTATTTATTCAACATGTCTACAAAGAAACATAAAATTAAATCAAATCCAAAAGAGAAATATAAATCTGATGATAAGATTGAATCTTGTCAATCTTCTGATAAATCCAAAGAAGTTAAGAAGGAAACTATGAAGTTGGATGAACCTAAGCAAGTGGAATCTCCTAAGGAAACTAGGTATGAATTTAGATGTAAATATTTTTCATGTAATGATATAGGTCATATGAAAATAAATTGTACAAATAGATCATTTAATAATGTTACAAAATTTTATTATCATAATTGTCATGGTATTAGTCATAATGCAATTGGTTATAGAAAACCTAAATATGATAATGATAGAAGAAATAGTAGGATGTCTAGAAACACTAACCCTACAGTTAGAAGAAGTTCTAATGTAAGGACATCAAGAGAAAGTGGACTTTATGAAGAAAGAAGGAAGATTGTGTGTTATAATTGTAACAACTTTGGACACATAACCCAAAATTGTCAAGCACCTATTGATTGACAGAATCCTAGAAGTGGAACCTTAGTATGTCAGTTATGCAACAACTTTGGACATATAGGAAAATATTGCAAAATGGACAAAAGAAATAATGGAAGAAACTTTGAAAATGGTAGAAGGAATCATGGAAGAAACTTTGGAAATAGAAGCAATAATGGGAGGAACTTTAGAAATGATAGAAGGAATCATGAGAATAACTCTAGAATTAAGAAAGACAATGAAGAACAAACAAATGTAGTCAATGAACTTTGAGAAGAACTCAATGAGGGATTCATAAAAGGATTGTACAACATCTTAGAAGAAAATTTAATGATGACAAAACAAGAAAATCAAAGTCAATAATCAAGTTTGATTCAACCAAGTTGAATTAAGCTTGTTTACAACACCAAAATTGGAAATTTCATTTAGAGATTGAGTCACCCATAGTGAGGTTGAGGAAAGATATATCTTGATGAGTTTGGAATATAGTTAAGCTTTCTTACAATTTGGAGCTTATTGGAACAAGTTACAAAGGAAAAAGAGCTTTAGTTATAATAGAGATAGTTTACTCTTCGATAGAAGATGAAATCTATGTTTCTAGAAAAAATTTCATGAAGCGAAGTTTTGTGAAGCATTGTCTTGATGAGATGAAGTTGTGGCGAACCTTGGATAGCATTCAAATATTAGATAGTTGATCTTGAGTAGATATTTGATTTTAGAGAAAAATAAATAGCTTTTTTGATTGAGTGAAGTACACAATTAATGCAAGTTCTAGCTAAATAAAAGGAGTACAAACTTGATTATTTCTACATTGTGATCATCTGAGAAGGTAAGAGAACACAAAAGTGATTTGGAAAATTTTTTATATCTCTATTCCTAAACTCACTTCCAAAAGTTTCAAACTTACTACACAAGTAACTTCCTACATCTTCCAATTACACTACATTGTTCAGAGTAATTAATAAGGCCAAATTAGGGTTTTCCTCTAAGAGTTTCACAAGAACAACCTTCAATTTGGGTCTCTTAATATTCTCAACATTCTGAATAACTAACATATCAATGACTATACTAAAAATAAATTGGTCAAAGAATTTATCTGTGAATTTATAATGTAATGACACTTCTATTAGTTGGCCAAGCATCCAATGTATCTATTGTAGAAACTTCTATAGAACACAACATTCCATATGTTTTTGTATTAGTCGAACAACCAAGTGGATCCAAAAGACAATCAAAGAGAGTCAAGAAACAAGCTACTAGACCTAAAAAGAGAAAGAAGATATTGCTGACAGTTGAGGACTCTAGTGATGAAGAAGAAGAAGAAGAAGAAGAAGAAGAGGAACAAAAAGACAAATGTCAAGAGAAAGTTACTATTTTTAAACAGCTAGCAAGTAAAACAAGGTAGCTATGGAAAGCTAAGATAGAAAAGAATAACATAGCCATTGTTAATGAAGGGAACTTTGTATAGATGAATAAGTTATATGATTCATACAATGACATTGAGAAGGAACAAATTGATATCTCTATTGTGAGATATATGCTTATAAATGACTTGAAACTTAAGAGCAGTAAAGGCTTTATAAATCAAAAGGTCCATGATAGACTTATAGTGAAGAAAAAACCAGTTCATGAAGAAAACATGAAACTTTGAAAGTCAATGTTGAGAACTATATGTAAGATAGATGATGAAGATGAAATCAAGAAATTGATGAAGAAACTAGCACCTTCCTTGCAAAGTAAGATAAGGCCATTTCTATTCATGGGAGGAGAGAAGAATGTTATTAGAAGTGAAAATATAGTAGTTATCAATCAAATGATGAGTGAACTAAAGGAAGAACCTAGTACTGTAGAGAAAATCTTGGAAGTATCAGTAAGTGGTGATACTATGCAGATTGATTAGACAAATGTTACAATTAATATTGATGAAGACCCATTCAATCAACCTGAGCCCCATTTTGAAGATATTTAGGATAAGTTAAGACTAATTGAGGAAGAGAAAAGAAAGCTAGAAGAGGAAAAGATGAATATTGAAGAAGCCAAGTTGAAATTGCTTGAAGAAGAAAAGAAGCTGAAAGAAGATGATAAAAGGAAAGAAGAAGAAAAAGATAAAAATTTGGAAGAAGAGAAGAAAGAAAGAGAAAAGAAAATAAGAGAAGAGAAGGAAGAAGAAGAGAGAAGATCAAAGAAGGAAGTAGAGGAGAAACAAAAGGAAGATGAGGTGAAAGAATCTAGCTCATACTCTCCTATATCTCTTGCAAACCTTATAGGTGATGATGATGATCAATATAATCTAATCTCATATTTGAAAAAAAAAATTGAGAATAAAAAAAAGGTGAAACGTCTATAGAGAGCACTAATGGAGGTGATTGATAGATTGCACAACACTCTCATAGCCAAACACACTTAAGCAGATCTTGAATAGAGAGAAAAAGGAGTTGTGAAATTGTTTGATGATGAATTAAAAAACTTATTGAATGTTATTTAGTATAAGGCTCAAATTTTACATGATGCTAATCTTTTTAGCACCATTTATCAAAACATTCATAATGATTTGTTGAGTCTTGTTACTTGTATCAAGGAACTTCAAAGATGTCAAGAAGCTAAAAAGGCACTATACATCAAATGTACTTTATCTCATATTTTGACCAAAGATGTGGATAAAAAGATTCAAGGGAAGTTAAGTAAGCTAGAAGCTCTAACTATTCAGGTACAACAACCCTCTTATAGAATTGATGAGTTAGAAGGACAAGTTGTTAGTGTACACTCTGTCATCAAGAAATTAGAATTTGAAAAAGATCTAATTGTGAAGAGACTATTAGAATTTAGAGATTCTATTTCTCTAAAGATATTAGTCATTGAAAGACAATTGGAAGAATGTGTCAAAGCTAAAGACACTTATGCAAACTTCACCTACTCTAACCTTAATGCAGCTGAGATTGCATCATATGCCTTATGTGCAATGCTCACTACTATTGAAGAAGAAAGAGATACATGAGATAAAGTTATGAATATTTTAAAGGAAAATTGTGATGATTATATGAAGATTTTATTAGCTTAACTAAACAAGATAGTGTTTTGATAGTAGTCAGACAACCCTTTTTTGACATTATAAATTTTTTTTTGACCTTTTCCATTAATGTTAAAGGGAGAGAAGTTGCGAAAGAAAATTGTATAGCAAGTTATGTATGTAGAAATAATATTCAAAGGGGGAGAAATTAATTAATTGAGAATTTTTAATATGAATGTAATAGATGATAAGTATTGTACGTTTTTTTGTGTTAAGGTTTTGTCATCTAGCCAATTTTCCTTACTTTGTTGCCATCAATGCCAAAGGGGGAGATTGTTAAAAATTTGCTATATGATGTGATGTAACTATTGTCATTAATGGTAACATGTGATGTACATACTTTTGGTAAACTTTGGAAATAAAGATACTTAGCTTTTGGTACTTAAAAAATTATTTAAGTATAAAATTGGTTTATAGCAGTACAATGTTTTATATGTAAAATATTTTTGACATCATATTATAACTAGAAAAGTTAGATGGAGATAGTATATATGTTGATGATGATGTGTACAACCTCAAATATTAGTAAAAATAGTATAAAAAAGAGATATTCATGTTTTACCTATGAAATAGAATAGTGGAATTAAAGGTAAAGGAATTATTTTGTTTACGAAATAATTACTTGACCAATTAGGGGCAACATCCTAGATGTTTACTCTAAGTTGGAAAAGTATATTATGGTCTTAGCCAACCTAGTAGAAATTTGTGAAAAGGCATGGTATTTATGAAAGGATATCTTGTGAAATAAAATGTAGTGAAGTAATGTGCAATTGTGATATGAAAAGTGATATGCAAACCTTTTGTGAAGCAATATATGCAAAAATTTTGAGAACCTAAATTTGTGATCCAAGATCAAGCTAAGGTTAGATATCAATCAAGAAAGAAGTTATAAAATCTATATACCTAAGTAGTAATTAATCGTTTGGGCAGTGAGCTCTTCTTGCATCTATTGTACTACAACTCCTAATAGGGTTGGAATCTCCTAGAAAGGATTCAAAGTCTCCTAATAGGGACACTCTATACTAAATTTTCTTATTGACTCCTAATAGGGTCCATCCTCTAACAAGGAACATATGTATTAGTATATTATCTAGCGGGTATCATCCCCACCAGGGTTTTCCCTTGGCTAGGATATCCCTAGTTAACAACATATGGTGTTATGAGTTCTCTTTATGCATGGTTATTATTTTTGTTCAGCATTACTTGTTTACTTTCTTATGCATGGTACAAAGTAATTAATAATATCCAGTTGGCATATTTATTACACTAAATACTTGCATGGGGTATCACCTACTATAAAACCAAGACATCTTTGAACATCCCTCCTGACATGGATATTCATATTGAAGAAAGAAACTTGGACTTAGAAGGATTTACTATTTGCCTTAAGGCCTCACAATATTCATTCAAATTATCTTGAATAATAAGTTCTTCCCTCAATGATCCCTTACCAAACAACAAAAATTCATCAACAAACAAATTGTGAGTCATTAAGATTTGTGAATGATGAATTATAAATCCTTCCCATAACCCCAATTCCTATTTATGAGAAATCATCCTACTAAGACCTTTTGCCAATAGGATAAAGAGGAAGGGGGATAGAGGATCACCCTACTTCAACCCTTGGGAGGAAAAGAAGAAGCCACATGGGAAGCTATTAATGAGTACTAAAAATAATGCTTCCAAAATACAACACATAATCCACTTAATCCACTTTCTATGGAAACCAAATTTATCCAAAATCCACCTCAGGAAAGACCAGTTGACTCTATCATACACCTTCATCATATCTAGTTTAAGAACCATCACTAGAGAACCTTCAATCTTGATAGAGTGGAGAACCTCATGAGCCACTAAAACTCCTTCCATTGACTCCCTACTAGGCATAAAACCCCCTTGTTGTTTTGAAATAATCAATGGGATCACCTTAGCCAATCTAGAGGCAATTGCTTTTGTGATAATCTTATATATTGTGTTGCAAAGGGAAATAGGCCTAAAATCAGAAAAAAAATTTGGTTGGGAACACTTTAGAACAAGAGTGATGAAATTCATGTTAAATTGCTTTAGCATGTTTCCATGAATCCTAGATTCTTCTATTGCCAATAAAATATCATTCCCCATAAAATCCCATAATTTTTGGAAAAACAATGGGGTAAACTCATCTGGGCCTAGAGCTTTATCAACAACCATAGAAAAAACCACCTTCCTGATTTCTTCCAATGTGAAAGGCTTCAACAAATTGGCATTATGTTGGTCTGATACTAGTTTTGGAATACAACCCAAAATCGATTTGAAATCTTTTATAGAATGGTTAGATTTAAGTAAACTTTCAAAATACCCAACTACCTCATTGTGAATGTCCCCTTCTTTAGTAAGGATCCTTCCTAACTTGTCTTTAATCTAGAAGATAGCATTACAATTTGTACTTACCTTAGCTGAAGCATGAAAAAAATGAGTATTCATATCTCCCTCTAACAACCATAACTCCCTAGGCCTTTGTCTCTTGTAAATCTCTTCCCTCAAACGGGATAAATCCAACTTACCTTCTTTTTTTTTTTTGGATTTTATAGACCTCAGCTTTGGATTTTTTAGACCTCAATTATAAGACCATTGGCAATGACATATTCATTCCACTTCTCTAATTGGTACTAAAGATTCTTCTTTTCCTCAAAGATGTTACCAAAATTGCATTTTCTCCATTCTTTCATCCTTGACTTTGTATGACATAATTTATTAGAAAGCTGAAACATTCTTGATCCTTTCACAAAAGGAAATTCACTCCACCAATCAAATAAGAGAGACATAAAATTCTTGCTATCAAACCACATACTTTCCATCTTGAAATATGACTTACGTTTGAAACCTTTTCCACCTAACTAAAGATGTAAAATAATTGGGAAGTGATCTATTGCTAAATAGATTTGTTCTTTCAGATTATTACTCTTAAATGCCCAACTTGGAAAAATATCTTATTACAAACAGTTGAAAAGCCACTTGTGGATAAGTTGGCTTCTCTTTGAACTGGTAGGTATAGCTCCCTAAAACATATTTGCAATGAATTATGTTTTCTTCTAAATTAATTTGGGGGTATGTTCTTAACCTAAGAATAGAAGAGGTATAACCAAGCTAGACCTAAACAAAATCTAACTCAGGTGAATAGAAGTTTCTGAATATCAAAATAGTTTTATGCATTCACACATCTTATGAATTCATAAAACTTATCTAAATAATAGCTAATACTAAACTAAGTGAATTTAAATCTAAATTGTGAATAATAAATTGAAAATGGTAAAGGGGTTTCTCTTTGAATGAACAATAACAACATCTATTACATTCATTCATTGCCTCAAAATAGGGGAGGTAAAACTCTATTTTTCCCTCGTTTCAATTCAAACAAAAGAGAAAACATAAACTAAATATCATAGCAACTGGAATAGAAAATGATTGACATAAAATACCATTCAATTGTCTCTGCAACAAAAAGTACTTCACACCAAAAAAATTGCCGACCTTTCATTATTCTTTAAATTTTATACATATAGAGTTTTGAGATGACTGTTACAATGGAAGCTTAATTGGTTCATCTTCTAAAAATGACAAATGGCAAGGTGCTAGTTTTTTGTATTACAAAATTACAAAAGAAAATGAAAAGGGGGCATAATATGAATCATTTAGACTTCTTCCCCTTTTCTATTTTCACCCTATATGCCTTAGCAACAACTATTATTGGAATTAGATCTTCATGTCTAGGTACATGGGTATTGGTATACCTAAAGAGGCATTTGGAATGTTCTCTAGCCAATTCCTGCACAACATTAGACTAATTTGGTAGTTCCTCTTTAGTCACATGTATACATCCACTGAGTGCTTGTAATTCAATGATCTTGCCTTGACTATGGAAGTTTATATTTGATAAAGTATCCAAAAATTTGGAAAAGTTATGCTTCATGATATTGACTCCAATAAGTGCTTTTCCTTGGCCACTAGTTTGAGAGTTTGTATGTAATCCTCTCATAAGTTTAAATCTCTATCATGTGTCTTCTTCACCTTTTCCTCTATTTCTTTGAGTCCTTTTTCTATAGACTGGATCATCTTAGTTTTAAATTGCATGCTTTAAAGCCACTCGAACAGAGGCTTATCTCCCTTTGGTAAGATTTTAGCTTCCACCACTTCTTTGACTTTCATTTGGATAATCATCTTCAAGAGGGAGATACAATCTTCACATTTCACCCTTTCACTAACTAGAGTATTGCTATTTGATATAATATTATCTTTTTCTATCTCCAATCTTAAGATAACATTACTAATCTGCTCCATGATTGTGACTCCTTCTAATTTGAGTTTCTCGATCCATTCTTTACCAATCTGGCCATAATGCCTATCTTCTTGGAGTGAGGAAATGAGAGCTTTCACTTCAGCTATGGTAGAAGTCTGGGTCACAAACATACCAAAAATAGTTGCTAGTGGAGTAACTAGTTGCTTGATAAATTTGTTCAACTCTTCTATCTCGGCTTTCATTTTGATCTTTGATAACTCAAGAATTTCTAAGTATCCTTCTATTACTTCATTAGTTGATCTCCACAAGACAACTTTTGTATCATGTCTAGCCTCTCCAAGATCAATTGAATGTAGAGTGAAATCATTAGGTGTCATGTCCTTGATTCTCCCTCCTTTATTTGGCTTGGTTATTTCCATTTTCAAGTGCCCTATTTTTGGATCTTGCCCAAGTATTGACAAAGTCTTATGCTTCTTTACTTTTGTCAATGTAGTCCTAGAACAAACTACGAGAGATATAGTATCTTTTGTAGAAACACTTTCATCCTTTCTCTTTCTCTTCCTTTCCAAAGTATCTTCCAACTGGGAATCTATTCCTATCACTTTGGAAGTCATTTTGAGCGATTCAATACTAAACATCTTTTTCTTAACTGGAGTCATTGTTATAGCAATTGAAGATAAAGGATTTTTTGAATCTTTAGAGATGAACCTAGAAGAAGTCTAGCCCTTCTCCACTTCTAAAGTTTTCTTTGCTACCTTATCTAACTCAGTAGACTCACTGCTACTACTCTTTCCATCCCCTAAGTCCACTATCTATATAGAGGAACCACTTGGCCTTAGAAGTGAAGCACCTACTGATGGAATAGGACTATGATGAGGAGATGGGATTAGAGTGGTATGCGGAGAAGGAACTGGGGTAGTGTGAGAAGATGGAACTGGAGTAGTGTGAAGGGAAGGGATTAGAGTGGAGGCACTATCCTTTGGTTCATTTGTCTTCTTCTCTTTAGTGCCAGTCTAGGTTCCTATGACTAGTAAGGAACCATCATGATAGGTCTTAGCTATAGGAACATTCTTGTCTAGAGGCTGATCACCTCCTCCTGGAGATTGATTTGGCCCTTGAGTGGATGCTATGGTCACAACTTCTCTAGCACTTTGAGATGAATTAGGTGTTGCAGCTGATGGAGAAGCTTGAGTGGTTGTACCCTTGCTCTAACTCTTCTTGGTTGTCCACTCAACCCATTTCCCCATTCTCTTGACGATCCTAGCCATCATGATATCAAGATTCTCTTCAACATCTACATATGGTTCGGAATTGATAGGAATCCCCCTCAACTTAGTCAAATAGGTATTACTATACATATTTTGACCATCATCCTCTAATCCTTCAACATTAAGATCAATACCATATGTCCTTACTTGTTCCACCATGAGCCTAGTGAAAGCACAATCTTGGCTTTCCAACTCATCCTTACAATTAGCCCAATAATCTTCCATAGTGGTGACATGCTTGATTACACTCCTAATTTTTAGCACCTCTCTTGCATATCCATTTGGATCGAACATGGGTCTCACAACCTCATATTCTTCTAACTTGTACTTAGTCTCAAATGCCTTGAGCATATTTTTGGCATTAGATTGAGACTCACAACTATAAGCTCCAACCTTCATAGAGAATTCATACCCTTTCTTCTTCAAACTGGCACTCAGCACATTCACCTGGATCACTTGTCTTACAATCTCTATGAACACAATAAGATCACTTGGCTATTTGGGCAGCTTCAAAGGGAATCCATCAAAAGCTACAAGATGCAAATATGAAAAGGATGAGAACTAAATAAAGTAGCTACCAAACTGAATAATGGTCACCATTGCTTCTGGGCTGCCTCCTCTCTAGGCATCCTTGGAGTCCCTTGTAAATCCTCATTGTAAATGAGTCATTAACTCTAACATACTCTGCATAGCTATTCTATAATTGCAAGCATGGATAAAATTCATTAATTTTCACATCATCAGGGAAGTTCTCTATTCTAGGAAGGCCTGGCCACAATTGTAGAGAAGTTAACATATAAATTAGGAAAGAAGACATGTAGAAGGTATTGTAAAACTTTGTGGCATTGAGGGCTCTAGACAGATGCTTACTTACCTCATATGCCCAATCAACACAATGTGTATCTAAACAGATGATTTGTACCAAAAAGAAATATTGTTCAACAAAATTGAGTTCTTCTATCTCACCTTTCAATTGATGTAAAAGAAATAGAATGTCTATGATCTTAGGCTTAAGATCGGTGCCAAAAAGAGTCTTAAGAACCTTACTTTTAGCTCTCCATGGCTTTTGGAACCAGGACCTCATTATTTCCTTTTGCCACACCATTTTCTTCAAAGAGAACTTGGACATGGCTCCTCCTATTGTCAACTCAAAAAATTCTTCTCACTTTGGAACCTAGAGGCAATTTACTACAGTTTGCCTATCAATTGAGATTAAAATTGTATGGTTAGGCAACAAAATTTTCCTGGTGTTTAGATTGTAGTGATTTATGCCTTTGACAATAAGCTCAAGAGCTTTAACTACCACTAGAAATCTAGCTACTTACACTAGCCCGCTTCCTTGGAGTTTCTTTGTTATAGGGTGAATTGGCTCCATCCTCAACCTCCTTTGAAAATCTTGCATATCAAAGAAATAGAGTGAGGTGTCTATAACATTTTGCAATGTTGACTTAATTCCATTCAGCCCATCAAAGCCAATGAATCTAGTTGCCATTTTATTTGAGATAGAGATGAATTGAAACCTTAAAATTGGAAGCAGTGTAGAGATTAGAACTTGTCAAAAAGCTTTGAAAATTTTATTCAATTCAATAGAATAATAGTTTAATAAAGAAAGTGGTAATTTGAAAACCTGCTATGTTCATCCCTATATAGAAATCCTAATTCACTTGTTAATCTTCAAGATCTATGCCACATGAGTGAATTAAAGGATAAATCTATTAGATTAGTAAAGGTGGGGGTTTGTAACAAATTTTTCCATGTCCTTTCACTATTTCCATTTTCACAACAGTAACTTTCTTTAATTACATAGTTACTTTCCTATTTTTCACCAAGTTTCAAAGAATTAAGAATGGAGTACTTCGTAAGGAAAAATTTTCTTAGCTAGATTTTTCTTAAAATACCTTCCCAAATGTATTTAACTTGTTTCCATTACCATTTTTAAGTATCTTGTGATTAATATATAAGCCCAACATGCTTGCAGAAGTGATTTTTCAATAGATACAAAAAATCACCTTCCAGGGTTGGAAACCCGCTGAGGAGAAAGCAACTTCTATTTTTTTGCCCTTGCCTTTATTTTCAGTTTACCTTTTAAGTCAATGTGCCTCTGAGCTTCAAAAAATCTAAAAAGGGCTATGAAAGTGAAAAAGAAATCCACTTACTTTCTTTCCTCTCTCACAAATGCCTTTATCGAAAAATTGACTTCATGGGTCGAAAGCCCGCCATGGAGAAGTTACTTTAGAGTTTTTTTCTAGATGTGATTCTAAACACTTTAATGAATCTTGTGTGACTCCCAAGGTGAAATACAATAATGTAGGGATGATCTATCCATAAAACAACTCATTTCCTTCTTTCTTTAGCTTGTAAACCTCATTTGTTGACCTCTACGAAAAATTGCCTTCATGGGTTGAAAGCTCACCGAGGAGAAGGTGATGTTGGATTTTTTGCAAGCTTCATTTTCTTTATGTACACACTATGATAATTTGCAAACAAGTTCATCCTCATAAATAACTTTGTGAAAATCATTATATCACCCAAGAATCTCCATCAAATTAGATTCTAGACTACCCACAAACTCACAACAACAAGGAAAACCCACCCGATTATGTAATGTGGAAGAAGAGAAAAGGTGAAAAACCCAATGGAGAAACTTTTCACTTGTGGGGAAAGAACCACACTTGGACATGCCCAAACCAAACTAAGACACAAGATCATTTTCCTCTTTTCAAAATGTGTACAGGATGAAAACTGGGGCAACATGATCCAAACTTGTAAAGGGTAGAATTGAAGAAGCAAAACAACCTTGCTCCAAAACCTAATGAGAGTTTAGAATAAATCTATCTAACTTGAACCCTACATGGTGGGCACCTTTCCTTTTATTGATCAAATAAACTATTTTTGGAAGATTGGTTGGAAGCATGAATGCTAATGATATGATGATATGTTACATTCATGACTAAGTTTTTCATTGATCTCAGCATAGCATGTTTGATGTCTTTTGTGGTATCCAATAGAAGAACAATGGAAAGATTAAGTTGGTACAGATGGCTAGTTGAGCATGATAACCACCCAAAGTTATGAGAGATACTTTGAAGTATTTAGTATATGTAGTTAATGTCAAAAGTAGAAAGGATAAGTCTAGAGGAAGTTATGTAAGTTTTGGTGATGTCTATTTTGAGATAGAGTTTATAGAAGCATGTTCTAGTAAACTTGTTATATCTCTTAGAAAAGTTGATATTTTGAGGATTTAGGTTGAGAACATGAAGATGACATGTTTAAGATGATGTGGCTTAGCTTGCTCGTCATAATATTGTATGCATGGAAAGTCATTCAACTTGCAAGGTGGAAGATTAATGTTATAGCTACGTGTAATGTATTCTTAATGTGGTCCTATAATAATTAATTGAGAATGACTAATAGTGGACTCAAGAAATTATTTTATGGAGTTAGTATAAAGGAATGACATTTTCATTTATTGTGATATGGATTATGAATTGATGATAAGAAACAAAGAGTACATAATGCAAAGTTGAGTAGAGTAGTGTGAAAGTGAAGGAAACTTCATTGCTGAGGTTTTGTTGAGTGATCCAAGGTTTGGTATTTGGATCCAAAGTTTGTGACCTAGTCTACAAGGTTTGACAGTGATTGGTTTGGCTGACTAGATATAGGAAAGAAGAAGAAACTAGTACATTACTTGTTTGAGTAGTGAGCTCTTCTTGTAGTTGAAATTGCATGTTTGGGTAGTGGGCTCTTCTTGCATACATTATACCACAACTCCTAATAGGGTTGGAATCTTCTGACAATGATTCAAAGTCTCTTGACAAGGACTCATTGTACTAAATGTTGTAATAGACTCCTAATAGGGTCTATCCTCTAACAAGGAATAATTATATTAGTACGTCATCTTGTGGGCATCATTCCCACTAAGGTTTTCCCTCTGATCAAGGGCTTCACTAGTAAACATATCTGGTGTAATTGTCTATGTGCATCTTTGTAAGGCTATTGTTTATTATGGTTGAATGGTTAAGCTTTTTTAAAGAAGATAAATGTTTTAATTGTTGGATAATCAATTCACCCCCCACCACACCCCCCCCTCTCAGTTATCTCAGTGGACTATTGTTTCTAACAATTGGTATCAAAGCATCAAGTCCTTGAAGAAAATTTTTAACAACTTTGGGGGATCCATGTCATGCATGTTTAGGAAAGATAGTCTAACATTTGATGGAACAAACTATGACAACTAGAAGGAAAATATGAAGACACATTTGTTGTGTATGGGTCTAGGATATTGGATCTTGACAAAATCAGAGAAGATAATCATTGAAGAAAAGGATTTGGAAAGTTTCTCTAAAGTAGAAAGATATCTTTTCATGTGTGACATGAGAGCTAGAGAAGCACTATTTACTACACTTCCTAAAATTGAGTACAATCAAGGAAAATCACTTCTTACTTCACATTTGATTTGGAAAGCTTTGGGAAATACTTTTCAAGGTGGTGAACATTCTAAAAAGCTAAGGCTATCAATTTGGATTTGTGTGTTTCATGATGCTAAGATGGTGGAAGATGAAGCTATAAGAACATATATAAGAAGGATAACAAAAATTACTATAGGTATTGAAGCTCAAGGAGGAACCAAAGAAGATGATGAGGTTATATGGAAGATACTAAAAACTCTAACACCACCATTTATGTTAGCAATTCAAATGATACAATTGTTGATATCATGTACCAAAGATTTCATAAAGGAGATATTGCTTGGAAGACTTGAAGTAGTTGAGAATGAACTTAGACAATCTGGACAATTGACCAAAATAGAGACAACTTTCAGTGTCTTGAATATTTGACCTAGTCTATCAAGGAGCACGAGTGTAGAGATTTTTCTAGCAGCAAAAAATCTAAAGAAGACAAAAAGATTGATGAAGCAGTAGCCCTTCTTGTAAGAAGAGGAAAAGGAGGTAAGAAAATCTTTAATATTGGACTTGTGATGAATATGGTCATTATGCATCTAAGTTTCCTAAGAGGGAGAAAAAGTATAAGGGAAATTATAAGCCTAGAAAAGATAGAGATTGTTTGTATGAAAATGAGGATAATGATTCAGATGAATAAGCATTAAGTGCTAGTGGTGATGACATTGGATTTGTGGAAATTAGAGAAGAAATTCTAGAGAAGGTAGCTTTGGTATCACAAGTTGAGAAGAAATATAATTGGATAATTGATAGTGTTCATTCACATCATATGACTAGTGATATAAACAAGTTTGTTGACTTCAAATTCAAGATGGAGGAATTGTCAGAGTTGGTAACCATGCAACATGCCAAGTAAAAGGTATTAGATCTATAACTCTTGATGGTAAAACTAATATTGAGGATGTGTACTTTCTTGATGGTTTAAAGCACAATCTTTTGAGTGTTGGACAACTAGTAGACAATGGCTATCAATTGTAGTTCATAGAAAAGACATGTATGATCAAGGAGAAGGATGGAAAGGTAGTTAGAATAGGAAGCAAATTTAGAGGTAATGTATTTTAGTTCAATCCTACTGAAATGACATGTTTGGTTGCAAAGGTAGATGATAGTTGGTTATGGCATAAGAGATTTTTTCATATAAACTTTGATAGAATTGTGAAGACTAGTAGAATATTTTTTGTTAGAGATTTGCTAAAGATTGTAAAGCCTACTAATACAATTTGCAAGGAGTGTGTTTTAGCAAAGCATAACATAACTCCTTTTCCCAACAAGAAGTTTACTACTACATAAAAGTTGGAGATTGTACACATAGATCTTAGTAGTCCTACAAAGACTAGAGGATTCTATGGTGAAAGGTATTTTATGTTCTAGTTGATAATTTTTCTAGAATGATGTGGATTGGATTTCTTAAAGAGAAATCTGAGGCATTTGACAAGTTTAAGATATTCAAGAATAGAGTTGAGAATGAATATAGTGTAAACATTAAATGTTTGAGATCAGAAAGAGGAGGAGAATTTACTTCAAATGAGGTCAACATGTTTTGTGAGGAAAATGGAATTAAAAAATAGCTACAGATCTAAGAACACCTGAATAGAATGGCATTGTAGAGACAAGGAATAAGTCTATTACAAAAGCTACAAGAGCTATGTTACCAAAGAATGATGTATCTAAGACATTTTGGAGAGAAGTAGTGAATAGAATAGTCCACACTATGAACATAGTACAAATTAGGAGAGACACAAACAAGACACTCTATGAGAGATAGAATAGGGGATGAGAGAGGGTAGGATAGGGTGTGTGAGAGGCTGAGAGAGAGAGAGAGAGAGAGAGAGAGAGAGAGAGAGAGAGAGAGAGAGAGAGAGAGAGAGAGAGTAGGCAGTGGGAGAGGAAGAGAGTGGTGCAGAGATCTTCAACAAAAGTGTGAATGAGTCCAACACTTAATCCTTTAAGGAAACCTTGTACCTTCTTAAGGGTCTCTAAGACTCCCTTTTTCCACACTTCAACTTTCCACAAACTCCTAGAACAACTACTTTGAACTTCTCTACAAACTTCATAAAATGGCTCTAAAAGTCAATCTTGGATCTTAGGGCACATACTTGGAAATGGTCATGACCCAACTCCTTGACTCCAACCAAGGCTTAGAACACTTCAAGGGATACACAATGACCAAGTTTCCACTATAGTTTGGATTCCCTAACTATCACAACTATCAAATGCACTAAGAGGCCTAATTGCTCCTAGTAGTACTTTTATGGGTTTTACGGCAACAAATTGGAAACTTCCAAAAGAACTTGGAAAAAAAATTATAGTTTTAATTACCCTTTTAGTACTTCTATATATCCTCCAATTTTCAATTGTCCAACCTAATCCAACACCCATAAACTCACACAAGCTTCTCAAGCCTAATTGGCCAAAAGAAGCTTGGAACACCTAGTAAATAGAAAGAATAGGTTCCTTTGAACAAGAACTCACTTGGAAGGTTTTCTCTTACTTATATCAACATGAATCAATTATTCCCCAAGTTCTAGGCTTCTATATATTCGTTTACCCTACAAACCCTCACTGAATTGGTTGAATACATGAGAATATTCAACTTAGGGCTCGATCATAGGATCTGTAGATCTTGTGATAAAAATTTACAACTTAGGAATCTATCAATATATCTCCCAACCTTTTAAAATCTAGGAAGCTATTAAATTCCAACCATGGAGTTAGAAGTAAGCACCAAAACACATTGAAACCCTTAATTTCAAGATATGCTAACCCAATCTTAGAAAAACCATGATATGCCCCTTAAAACTTAACAAAAATGAATAAAATAAATTGATATGGAATCAAGATTCAGAACCCTATGCAATCATGACATCAGATCAAGTCAACGATTCTATACAGTTTCATACATACAATAAATGCTTAGAAAATATGTTTGTTTCTCCTTAAAAGTGGTTTGTTAATACAATGCTTCACACCTCTAAATGTATCCAGATTGTAGATGCCTAAATAAATCATTCCCAATAGTTATTACTTATATTTGAAAGGTTGGGACCATTGGGTGAAAAGTTATACTTTTTGACAAAAGGTTGACAATAACAAAATTTGCTAATCAACAACTTTTACAACTTTTCATTTAAGACCTTCTTACTTGATCATTTGTCTTTCTATAGACCTTATTAAGGTAAAATAATATGAAAAACATATTAAATAACCAAGTAGCCAAGTTCATAACAAGAATCATCAAAATCGAAGTCTGTATGAGAAAGAACGAGACATTTGAAAATTGCATTCAAATCTGCGATTGCCAACGGAGAGGGGTATGGCTGTAGCTTTGCATGCTCGATTCTAAAAAATATACAACTTGCATGCAGAATCTAAAAGATACCCAGATGGTTTTTAGGGGCTGCGAACAAAACCCAAAAAGCGTTTTACTTGCTGATGTACAGAAGATGTTGCTGTAGTGTAAATCAGACGCCTTTAACAGTAAAAAATGGCTCCAAAAATCAAAAAATGACCCCAACAACCAAAATATGACATGCAAATGCTAGATCAGCTTCTTAAGTCCATCAATGGCATGCTAGAATGTGCAAAACTGATTGAAAACTCCAAATATGCAAGTTGGTTGTCAGATTTGAGATTGAAACCCTAGAGAGAAACTGTTTTTGTCAAAACTTCTCTGATTCTCAGAGCATACTTCATTTTTCAAAAAAATACAATAAAGTTTATTTGCCCCCCACCCCCCCCCCCCGAATCTCTCAAATAAGGAAACTAAAATCTACTCTTGCACATAGAAAAGCTCTGATACCATGTTAGAATCTGAAAAGATTAATAACCCAGAAAACTAGTGCAAAGAGTAAATATGTAAACTATGAATGCAAATGATACAAAATCAAAATAGCATCATAGAGTTAGTCTCCAAGAGATTAATGCAAATGTTGAAAGAAAAATAGCATTAAGAGAATGCAAAAATAAGAGATGCAAATACAAGCCAGGTAGCATGCTTATATAGGCTAGGAAGAGGGAGGAGGTGGCAACACCAACCAATGAGGAGCAACCATCTATTAGACTAAAGATAGCAAAGTATCTTCCCAAGATAGCTAATGGATGCTCACATGTAGGAAAGTGACACCTCACAACCATTCACCTAATAAGACATGCTTTATTAACCTAAGTGAGATTATTAAAAGTGTAGGAAAAACCTATCAAAATAGGAAAAATAAAAAACTACACTAACGCCCCCCCATAAGCGAAGCTTAGGTGGATGTAGAAATGGGTCCTGGAAAGTCAAGCCTGATGAGGTACCCATGTACATAAAATTCCCCCAAAAGAGAGAGAAAAGAGACTCCTCAAAGAAAATTAGGACTCCAAGTGAGAGGAAGAGGCCCCCCCAAAAGATGAAGCATCCCGCACCTCCTGCAAAGCTTGCAAATTTTGTCTGATTGATCCACTTACATCGAACAGGTTTTCTTCCCTTAGGAAAAGGGACAAGATCCCAAGTGTGGTTCCTCATCAAGGAACTATACTCTTCCTACATAGCTATATCCCACTCAGAAATACCAGAAGCCTCATGAAAGGACTGTGGATTTGAGGTAGTAGCAATGAATATATGTAGAGCATCTTGGAATTGTAAACGAGTCTGATTGGTGTCTGATGGACCCCCAACCCAATCACCTGCAAACTGCAAGGTCTGTCTAGCCTAAAGTGGACTAAAAGATGGAGAATCTAGAGGAGAATCATCAACCTGTAAATGATTACTAGGAGAGGAAGGAGGTGAGTCCTCTGAATCACTCTCTGCATCAAAAGTGGAGGTAGAAGACTGGTCAAGTGAACTTGACCCATCAGAAGATCTATCATGTATTCCAAGTGACTCCAATGTCAAAGTAGAAGACAACCCTATGACCATGCTCTGCTGGTTAAGCTGATGTAAGTAGTGGAAGTTAAGATGGCCAAACCACTCATGCCATAATCTGCTCACATCATTAGAGTGAGTGAGAAAAATAGATGAAGGAGGATCAAGAACAAAGTGAGAAAACAAATAGAGTCGTGACTGATGATCTGCTCTCCCAACTGCAACTACAGAATCACTATGCAACTCATGTATCTCCACTGAATCAGGAGTGAACTCAACTCGCTTGCATAAACCTGTGTGAGTGATTTGGTATATTGATAGGAGATTAGTTGATAATGAGGGTACACAAAGAACATCATGGAATGTGCCATCCCCCACATCAACAGACCCTCTCCCACACACCTCAATAGGAGTGTCATCACCCATCAAAATAGAAGGCATAATACATGGCTCCAAGGATGCAAGTTCTTCCTTAGATGAAGCCATGTGGTGCGAAGCACCTGAATCAAGAACCCAAGTGGATGGTGAGGAAGCAACTGCAACAAGAGCTTTGCCCTTTCCTTTCTCTTTGTTGTTTTCTTTTTCCTTGTTAGACTCTTCATTAGAACTTTGTTTGATAGACTCAGGAATACTAATATTATTCTTCTCAAGAATGTATGTCAAGTGATCAATTTGTTTCTTCAAACATTTATTTTCATCATGACCGGGTCTTTTACAATAGGCACATTTAACCTTTTCTTTCTTAGGCTTATCGCCCTTAGAGGATGATGTATCAATAGTTTCTTTTGAAGCAATTGGTATCTGATCCTTCTTTTCCTAACTATTATTTTGTTTCTCATCCTTACTATTGTTGTTACTACTTTGTCCTTTTTGTTCTTTTGTGCCTTGGTTGGTTGCTAAGGCATGTGACTTAGAAGACTTAAGAGTGCCCATCTGGATTAGCTTGTCCTGTTCTCGAGTGAGATTGACAGCAAAATCATCTAGAAATAGCATGGTGAATTGAGTACCAAGTGCACCCTTAGTAGCATAGAAGGTAGAGACAAACGCAGAATATTCTGAACTTAGCTTAGAGAGAATACTGAGAATCAATTGTTCATCTTTCTTTTCAATTCCACATTGTTTTAACTGCAGCCTTAGTGATTTCAATTTGGTGAAGAAATCTTGGATTGTGTTGAAATTTCCTGGACTCAAACTAATTAATTCATTTTCCAACATATGAACCCTTATTGAATCTTGTGTGCCAAATAATGTTTCTAGCTTTGTCCATACTTCATTTGGTGTATCCAAAGACTCAATGTGAAATAGCAAGTCAGGAGAAACAGACAAACACAATGTTCCATATGCCTCATCACATTTGTTAAACCACTTAGGCTTGTCTTCATCTTTAGCAGGTTCAGTTTCAAGTCCCATAGTTATCCTATTTAATCTAGCTTTCTTTAAGTGAATTATCATGCGTGATTTCCACTCAAAGTAATTGTATGGAGTTAGGATGGGCATATTTGTTTGATCCATGATGAAGAAATGCAAAAAAAATGCTAAAAAGAAGAGAACTTAGCCATGACAATGCCCCCCCCCCCCCCTTTTTACTTAATCAAAGAACCCCCCCCCCCCCCCCCCCCCCCACACCCCCATAAAGAAATATGATTTGGCACTTTATTTTAGTGCATTTACAACTACCACTAGAAAGAGATACTTAGTGGTCTTGATTTCAATGCATTACAAACCCTCATGAAGAGCATATGCTAAAAGTGAAATTTGGGCACAATAATCAAGGAAACAAATAGCACCACTGCAATATACTCGAAAAATTATGCACTTTCAAAAAAAGAATCGCCTCGATACGAGGTCGTATGAGAAAGTTATGATCCTCCGAAGTTTCCAAAATGAGAACTGTGCATAGTCAGAGCTGAGAATCTGCAATTTTTGAAGAATTACTGCATGAAAATAAAAAAAAAACTCCACTAGTGGATAGAGCACAAAAAAGTAGCTAAGTTCATAACAAGAATCATCAAAATCGAAGTCCGTATGAGAAAGAACGAGACCTTTGAAAACTGCATTCAAATCTGTGACTGCCAATGGAGAGGGGTGTGGCTGTAGGTTTGCATGCTCAATTCTAAAAAATATATAGCTTGCATGCAAAATCTAAAAGATACCTAGATGGTTTTTCGGGACTGCGAAAAAAACCTAGAAAGTATTTTTCTTGCTTATGTACAGAAGATGTTTTTGTAGTGTAAATCAGATGCCTTTAACAGTAAAAAATGGCTCCAAAAATAAAAAATGACCCCAGCAACCAAAATATGACATGCAAATGCTAGATCAGCTTCTTATGTCCATCAATGGCATGCCGAAACCTACAAAACTGATTGAAAACTGCAAATATGCAAGTTGGTTGTCAGATTTGAGATTGAAACCCTAGAGAGAAACTGTTTTTGTCAAAACTTTTCTGATTCTCAAGATAATCCAAAGATCCAAGAAAAGAGCATACTTCATTTTTCAAAAAACTACAATAAACTTTATTTGCCCCCCCCCCGAATCTCTCAAATAAGAAAACTAAAATCTACTCTTGCACATAGAAAAGCTCTGATACCATGTTAGAATCTGAAAAGATTAATATCCTAGAAAACTAGTGCAAAGAGTAAATATCTAAACTATGAATGCAGATGATAACAAATCAAAATAGCATCATAGAGTTAGTCTCCAAGAGAGTAATGCAAATTTTGGAAGCAAAATAACATTAAGAGGATGCAAAAATAAGAGATGCAAATACAAGCTAGGTAGCATGCTTATATAGGCTAGGAAGAGGGAGGAGGTGGCAACACCAACCAATGAGAAGGAACCATCTATTGGACTAAAGATAGCAAAGTATCTTCCCAAGATAGCTAATGGATGCTCACATGTAGGAAGGTGACACCTCACAACCATTCACCTAATAAGACATGCTTTATTAACCTAAGTGAGATTATTAAAAGTGTAGGAAAAACCTATCAAAATATGAAAAATAAAAAACTACACTAACACCCCCCCATAAGTGAAGCTTAGGTGGATGTAGAAATGGGTCCCGACAAGTCAATCCTGATGAGGTACCCATGTACATAAAATTCCCCCAAAAGATAGAGAAAAGAGACTACCCAAAGAAAATTAGGACTCCAAGTGAGAGGAAGAGGCCCCCCCAAAAGATGAAGCATCCCACACCTCCTGCAAAGCTTGCAAATTTTATCCGATTGATCCACTTACATCAAACAAGTTTTCTTCCCTTAGGAAAAGGGACAAGATCCCAAGTGTGGTTCCTCATCAAGGAACTATACTCTTCTTGCATAGTTGTATCCCACTCAGAAATACCAGAAGCCTCATGAAAGGACTGTGGATTTGAGGTAGTAGAAATGAAGATATGTAGAGCATCTTGGAATTGTAAATGAGTCTACTTGGTGTTTGATGGATCCCCAATCCAATCACCTGCAAACTACAAGGTCTGTCTAGCCCAAAGTGGACCAAAAGATGGAGAATCTAGAGGAGAATCATCAACCTATAAATGATGACTAGGAGAGGAAGGAGGTGAGTCCTCTGAATCACTCTCTACATCATAAGTGGAGGTAGAAGACTGCTCAAGTGAATCTGACCCATCAGAAGATTTATCATGTATTCCAAGTGACTCCAATGTCAAAGTAGAAGGCAACCCTGTGGCCATGCTCTGCTAGTTAAGCTGATGCAAGTAGTGGAAGTTAAGATGGCCAAACTGCTCATGCCATAATCTTCTCACATCATTAGAGTGAGTGAGAAAAATAGATGAAGGAGGATTATGAACAACGTGAGAAAATAAATAGAGTCGTGACTGATGATCTGCTCTCCCAATTGCAACTACAGAATCACTATGCAACTCATTTATCTCCATTGAATCAAGAGTGAACTCAACTCACTTGCCTAAACCTGTGTGAGTGATTTTGTATATTGATAGGAGATTAGCTTATAATGAGGGTACACAAAGAACATCATGGAATGTGCCATCCTCCACATCAACATACCCTCTCCCACACACCTCAATAGGAGTGTCATCACCCATCAAAATAGAAGGCATAGTACATGGCTCCAAGGATGCAAGTTCTTCCTTAGATGAAGCCATGTGGTGCGAAGCACCCGAATCAAGAACCCAAGTGGTTGGTGAGGAAGCAACTACAACAAGAGCTTTGCCCTTTCCTTTCCCTTTGTTGTTTTCTTTTGCCTTGTTAGACTCTTCATTAGAACTTTGTTTGGTAGACTCAGGAACACTAATATTATTCTTCTCAAGAATGTATGTCAAGTGATCAATTTGTTTCTTCAAACATTTATGTTCATCATGACCGGGTCTTTTACAATAGGCACATTTAACCTTTTGTTTCTTAAGCTTATCGCCCTTAGAGGATGAGGTATCAATAGTTTCTTTTGAAGCAATTGGTATCTGATCCTTCTTTTCCTCACTATTATTTTGTTTCTCATCCTTACTATTGTCATAAATTGGTATCTAATCAAGTGGTCACACTTCATCCAACTAAGTAAAAGAAGGTATATGGGACTGATATTTAATGTTTTGTCATAAATTAGTTCCAAGACAAGTAAGTACTGAAAAGGATAGATCAACATGAATAGAGATGCAAAGTTAAAAGTTCAAGTTTTCACAAGTGTTGCTGAGTTGCCTTCTGATGCCGAGTAAAATCCTAGTACAAGCTGGGTTGTCTACCAAAGTTAGAAGAAGCCAAGTGGTTAGTTGCAACCATGTTAGTAGTGGATGCTGAGTGAAGGGAAATTCTAGTTGAAGCCAAGTAAGGGAAACTCTAGTATATGCTGAGTAGAGGAAAGACAATGGAAGCTAAGTAGATAGCTGTAAATGCACTAAGCATTAAATGCTATGAGATAAGGGTACATGATCACATTTTGAATCATTTTTCACCATTGTGAACAAAGAAAAAAGATGAAGAAGAGTGCAGAATGATTTCCAAGCATTTGAATAGATCTCTATGTAGATTCAGCATAGTTTCATCAATTTCAAGGTATTTATACTTATACTGAGTTATGCACTTTCAAAATTTCTTCATATTTAAACCCTAGATTGCACAAATGGCCTCTAGTTCTAGGAAACCTCAAGATAAAGAGCTATTTGCAATTTAGCTAGTGTCAAATGAAGTTAAGCAACCTAATTTTTTACCTATCCCTAAAGTTGCCTATAAAAATGACCCAACAGAAGCCCTATCATAATTCCTCTTAAGGTAGTAATGGTGCAAGATGTTAGGAGATTCTATAACTACAAAATATGTGCCATTGGAGACATGGAAATTAGGGAAGCATATGATAGATTGTGTAAAAATAGAATCTTGAAGGAAGAGTTTCAAATCGTTGAGAGGAAGGGCTTAACCCATGCCCTAGATTTCCCTACTATCTTTAAGACCAAATGGATTAGAATTGTGTTAAGTAGGATTCATGATGGTAGGTTGTTGTTAGAAGATGGGTCAATTAAGATATCAAAAAGGATTGTTCACAGGGCAACAAGGTATCCAACCCTAGATTGGCCCAAAACACTGAGTGACTTCAAAGAAGCTATTAAGAAGAATACTATAGCCAAGTGGAACAAGAGAGGCACGACCATAGATACCATTAAAGATCCTTTGTTGATTTTTGTGTTAGAGTCATATGCCACAATTTTTATCAATCTAATAGACTCAATAGTGTATTATGTATTGTAGTAGATGTTGGCTACAAACTTGTTAAAAAGGATCATAGTTATGATCTAGCAGAACTACAATTACAACAAATCAATGAAAATTTTGGAGCTATAAGAAGGAAAAAGGGAGCTTAATGTAAATTTAGTGCAATTTTGATATGTATATTCTTCTATGTATAGATTGAATTGCCATCTTTTGGAAAAGTTAGCTGGAAGACAAACAAGTCCGTAGTAGTCCAAGTGAATGAATACATTGAATAAATGTGGGCAAATTTTGAGACACTTGTGACTAGCTATTTTGAAGATTTCAAGAATTCAATGAAGTGGAGACTTAGGATTCCAGTCTCACTTGTGGAGAAGCACACGAATGAAATTTTTTTCTTGTTGATAATGATTACACTTACATACAAGTAGCCATACCAAAGGTAAGATGGCTTAGAGCACTTGGGTATGAAATAAATATTGATGAAGCATCTACAACAATTATAGCATTGTTAGTTGAGGAAGTAGATAAGAGTGCCCCACATTTTGGCACATATGATATAGTGAGATCCAAACGGGATATGGAGCTAAAGATAGCTTATACACATAAGAAAAAGGATAAACTAGTGAAGAAGCTCAAAGCAAAATTTGGAGAAAACACAACAAAGGTAGAGGAAGAGGAAGAAGATGATGGAGAGGAAGAGGAACAAGGGCAAGGGCCACTAGCATTAACCCAAGGAATGGATGAAGATGTTGAAGAAGAAGAAGGTGCCAAGAAATAATAAGAAGCACCTAAGGTAGAGCCCAAAAAGTGAAAAGCACAAAAGAAACCTACTACATAGCCTAAAGGCAAGAAGAAAATAGCCAAGCCAAGCCCAACAAAACCCACTACAAGGTCAAATACAAGGGCTACAAAAAAGGTAGCCAAAGAATAGGAAAAGAAGAAAGAAAAAAATGAGGGACAATAGAGAAAAAGAGGAGAAAATATGTGGCACCTCTAGAATCAAACAAGGAGAGGACTGAATTTGATGATAATGAACAATTCAGAGTGATAAGTCACACCAAAAAATCAAATTTAGAAAACATTTATGACAATATTAGGGACGATGCATACTTGTCAAATTTTAAAGGCATTGATTTCAATAAGCTGATAAGAGACGAGAAAAATATAGTGGAAGAATCAATCTACACTATGATGGCCAAGTTCAAAAATACTCCACTTGAACTTGACAATACTATGCCTAAGGAGCTATATTCAATTGTAGAGAATAAATGACATTATTGCCTAAATATGGAAAAGAAAATAAGAGAGTCAACATTGGCTCATGTAATGCTTGACCTCACAAAAGCTCAAATAAGTAAGGCAAGTAAGAAACATGGGAGTAAATTTGCACCCAAATATAGAGCCTTCAACATATTGCAAAATAAATAGGGGATGTTGTGAAAAAGTCCATACAAATGTGGAAATTGATTTATGGGATGACTATAGTGAAAGAAGGGCAAGAAGATCCCATTGAGGGAAGGAATAATGATGAGGAAGAAGAGGAAAATGAAAAGGAGGAATAAGGAGAGAAAGAAAAGGAAGAAGTTATAGTGGAGAAGGAGACACAGAAAGGTGATATGGTAGCAACTAAGGAGCAGAAATAGGAATAGAGTGTGCAAGACACACAAATACCACCGCCTAGTCCTCTACATGCAACACCTACACCTATAGAGAATATAATTGTGAAGGATGTTTTTGACACCTCTAGTTAGAAAATTAACCCATTGAGTACAAAAGATCTCAAAAAAATCCTTCACCAGACTACTTTGCAAGCACAATTGTGTACCAATCTAGTCTTGGTGAGTGTAGAGGAACAATAGAAGATAGTAGCTAAGATAACCAAGGAGAAGGTGAATCCACAAGAACCACCTTCACAAACTCCAATAGCTACAAGTGGACAACCACAAAAGCAACCAACACAAGATGCATTTGCTAAGGTTGATTCCATACTCATAGTGACTTTAACTACTAAGGAGCAAGCAAAGGAGAAAATAGGATAGAAGGATATCTCTACTCCTACAACATAAAATCAAGGTGCACCTCCTCTGATCACTATCATTGACCAAGGTGGAACTAAATAGGACAAAGAAGAGAAGAAGACCCCTAAGGAGAAAGAACAAGAGGCAATACAAAAATTAGTCAATTTTCCTACTTTAGGGACTCCTATTGGAACTACATAGCAAGGGTACTTCACTATGGAGAACCTTCACTTGATGAGGAGATAGTCATACCAAGCTATGACTATAAGATAATGAACATTGAATAGATCAATGCAGTGAAAGAGGCACTGGAGAAGAAGAAAAAGCAAGAGATACTCAAGAATGAGTATAGGAAAAGGCAAGCTCTGATTGAAATCAAAGACATCTTTCTTGATGCATTCATCTTCCAAGTACCTAATGAGACAAAGCCCATCATGGAGAAATTATCCAACATAGTGGACCAGGTTAAAAATTAAGACCTAGATACCAATGTTAAATTGCTTGAATGGTCTAAGAAGAAATTTAAAATCAAGGTAAATGAGAACATATTTGGTGAAATAGCACTGTCACAAGTAGAATTGGCTAAAAAGGTTGAGAAGGTGAAAGTAGTACTTGAGAATATATTCTCATTATACTCCAAATTGTGTGATTCCTCATACTTCACACAAGAAACAAGCTATAGGACATTGAGCTTGGAGAGAAACCTCAAGGTATCTAGCAAAAAACTACCAAAGGATCCAACTCAAAGCGAGAGGCATTTTGTTATGACACTTCACACTCAAAATAATTAGCTATACTCACAGCAGATGAGGCTAACACCGAGGCCAAGTTGATACAAATACAATCTACAATAATGCTCACATGGATGTTTTTCATAAAGAAATGGCCTATGCAAAGAATGTTTTGAAGAAAGATCCCAATCTTTGTACATTGGAAGGCCCGGTACACCTTGCAACATAGACAACCATCTAGCTTAAAGCTAGAAATTGCATTAGATAATTGGGATGCTTCTCTAAAAATCATTATGGAGATAAATAAATCATTTTTGGCTAAATATTCAATTCATTCATAGAACCCTTTGACATAAGTGTCAAAAAGGGGGAGATATCATAAATAAGGGGAGATAATATAGACCCAAAGGGGGAGACAGTAAAATTTTGAGTTTTGAGGAGAGATAAGGAGATAAAGCTAAAAGGATATAAAAAACTACAAGGGAGGATGTGTGAAAGGGGGAGTAAGAATAGTGTAGACAGAAACATGGTAGATAGAAACAGAGCAAAAATCAGAATAATCAGCATGAGACAAATCCAACATAATGAGTTTTGGATATAGAAATGGCACATTAGCTCAGGGAGAATTACAAGTTTTTGAGATATATAGTCTTCTTCAAAATTTTGAACAAGTTTTTAAAATTTTGTACATATGTCAAACAAGTTCTACATTATACTCATAGAGATCAGATTCATAATGTTTAGTTAAGTGTTTTTGACACTCATGTCAAAGAGGGAGATTGTTGGTCTCAATTTGGTTTTGACAATTTAGTGTCAACACACTTAAGAAAATTCTAAGATGATGTCGAGCTATAGTATGTGTCGAACCAAAAATTCAATAGGTGCTGAGTGAACTTCAGATACCGAGAAAGTTTCAAGTATCGAGTGACAAGTGATGCCAAGTCACTATAGGTTCTAAGAAAAGTATAGATATTGAGTGAGAAAAAGTTACTATAGGAGCCAAGCAAGATAGAAATTCTATATGTGTCGAGCATCAACAATCAGTAAGTACCGAGTATCACAGAATCAACATCTGAGTTTGTGCCTTCAAAAATTCAGATGTAGACCATTTTTTACCTAATTTAGGATGAATCTCAAAGGATCTAAAAGATAACATCAAATCTATTACATTCCCTATGTAATAAAAATGTAGCCAATCAGAAAAATGGAGAGAGCATGCAACCAATAAGAAAAGTGTAAAGAATTGAGCAAGGAAGATGGATGAATCTCGATCATAGATTCATACCTAACGCTAGGTCTCGAAAGCCTTTATAAGGAGGTCAAAACCCCATAATTTGTTGTTGAATGAGAGAGTAAAAGGTCATGTGAGAATGCATGAGTAAATGATAGCAAATTTTTGAAAGGGGTGAGAAGACTTAGAGGAAGAACAACACTATAGAATCTAGTTGGTTAGAACTGAGCATCAACAATTTGGATAGAGATATTTCAGATCAGGAAGGATCAGAATAGATTGAACAAAACAAGGATTTGGAATCAGCAATTGAAGATCATAAGCCATCAGGTCAACACATTATACTATACTTTCTAACCATTATATTAGGAGAATGAAAATCCTATGAAGATAGGTTGGCTTAACAACTATTTTGTAGAACCTTTAGCAATTTGATAAATCCTTTAACAGGGTGACGTTCCAAGTGAATTTTTGTAAATCCTTTAGACATGTCACTTTTAATAGGGTGTAAAGCCTTTAACAAGGTAGGCCTTTCATAGGGTAGGCCATTGATGGTGGTCAAAATTTGTAAACTTAAGCAGTTACATGTTGCTACAGTGATAATTTGTGGGTGTCATCCCCACCCCAATTTTACCTTCTCATTTTGGAGGATTTTTGGGTGACCAAAATATTGTGTTATTTATTTACATGCCTCTCTTTACTTACATGTTAATTAGATATGTTAGATGCATGTTATTGATCTCAGTTAAAAGTTTTAGAGGTTAAAGTTTGTTACTTCTGATTCACCCCCACCCCCCCCCCCCCCCCCCCCCACCCCACCCCTCAGAAGCAAATCTTCTCACTTGTAAATTCTAACACAACTATTTCATTCTTTCTTCTAATCAATTTCCTTTCTCCTTCAGCCATATGGTTACTAACCCAAACACAAGGACAAGGTTAGGAATATGGGAAAGTGAAATCCATGTCATTCTTCTCTACATACCTTTCATTTGTGAAATGGCTATAAATTCCTACACACCCAATTTAAACATTTCTTGTATCTTCTTAGTACATAAAAAATTCTTAAGTGAATATTAAATTAGTAATTATCCTATATTATAAGATTCACATTTAATAGTCATATTTCATTTGAATATAATAAGCATATAAATCAAAATATATACAGTTTTTAATGTGTAATATTCTCTATTTTAGACATGGATCTAGAAACAACATGCATCCATAAAGATAAAGATGTTTTTGTGACCATAAACTTTTCTTTGATGTTTTTACTATAGAAATTGGATTCTGATGTACTTTTTAGTAAGTTGTGTTATTTTTTACTTGGCTATTACAGTATAGGTTTCTTTACTATAACTTTGAACCATATTTTGATCTTGTAGTTAGCTAGTGGTCTTGCCTTCTACATCATATAATGCAATGAGGCATCCAAGATTTGAGTTGGTTATTTATCTAATGTCAAAGGTAGTGAAATTTGGGATATGCAATCACTTGCACTATAAGATATTACTACGAAACATTTTCTATAAATATGATTGTGTTAAGCTTATTTAAATGTTTTCAAAATTGCTTTACTACATTGAGTTTTAAGTTTTTGGAACTGGAATTGGTGATCTTAAATACTGTCAATCAAATCGAAGCATTTTATCATCATTATTGTCATTTTCTTGGAATATCCTTTTAATTATAATATGTATCATTAATTGTAGTTATGTATAGAAGTTGAATATTTAAAATATTGTAAAAAGAATTTATGTTTGTGAGCATAATATTGTTGTAACTTGAATGATAGGTTGCTCAAACTCAAACAACTATTTTTCTATCAAAAGTTGATATTGAAAAACCCGAGTTTAGCTTGCCAGATCCTATGCTTATGCTATTTCACAAGGGTACAAGTGATTTTTTCTTATAATTTTTTATTATTAGATATGTCTTTGTATCAAAATATGGAATGTGTTCAAACACACCAAGACATATATAGTTACATTTTTGTTTTTCAATATTAACTCATTTTTATTTAGGTTATGTCAGTGCTTGTTAGTGATAGTTGACATTAAAACTGATCAAGTTCTATAGTCATTTTAATCTTTCAATTTTACTTGTATTTATTAATACACCAAAATTATTTATTTACAAGCTTTATTTTTGTTTATCTCTTTTTGTATGCCATTATTTCTCTTGTGTATATTATGATACTTTATATTTGATTTGTATTATATCTTACAGCTAGTATGATGTGATATCCCATTATTTTAATCAAATAATAATAATTTAAATGTAATTAGTGGCTAGGAAAGGAAAATATACCTTTTCTGGTACACACATTCCCTGCAATTGTATAATTGTTAGATTAATTTCAAATAAACTAGTAGATCACCATCATATTTTGTATATTCACATAGATGCATACATGCTTGATAATCTGTCACATACATTACCAGATCATTCATATTTTTGTTCTTTGAATACTTTCATACATGATACAATGTTCCATGCACATTGACACATATAGGGAACATCATACCATGCATAAATGCTCCTATATTATGCATTCATAGAATCCTTCATTAACATGCTTTTAGAAAATAATTCTTGATAGAGCCCTAACTACTAAAATATATATTTTTTAAATTCTAGAAAATGTTTACGGTTCTAAAACATCCTACTTACCTTCCAACTAGTATATTATATTATATTTTCTTTTTGGACTCTTATTAGAAAGATTTCTATTTCTTTTGACTGATGTTTGGCTCCCTGTTTGCATGTTGTAATTCCAAAAAAATATTTTTATTAAACTTAAACATCTCAAACTAAAATCCATATTTTTTTATCCCTCTCATAATTCATTTTAATGCATGTCATTATTTAAATTGTTTTGAAAAACTACTTGCATCAATTTAAATTTAATTGCCTTTTCTTCTTTAATATTTATTTGTCATTTAACATTAACAATTTGTAAAATTTTATTTGACATAAATTTGGGAGATTTGAAAAATGAAAGTAGGGCTCATAACCAAATTCAGTTTTGTACTTTGTAATTAGAATAAGATGTAAATCTATCCAAAAATTTCCATCATAAGTTGCTTAAATTGTTATGTTATAAGTAGTTCTATTTTAGAATTGCTAGTTCAATTGAGTGAGGGTAAAAGTCCACTGAATTCTATGGGTATGTTCCCAAAGTGGTGATCTAGAATGTAGGGTTATAGAAAAGAAATATCTTAAAGTGGATTTTTTCAAGATAATTATCAAAGCCAATTTTTGATCTTGGACCTATGGGTTATGGAGTAATTCTAATCTGGAAACATATATCACATAAAAGCCACATTTAATTGTAAATTTTGATCATAGAATGTGAAGCTACATTCCAAAGTATAAATCTTACACCTGATATGATCTACAACTTATAAATAGATCTATTAAGAGTAAATAAGTTTTTAGTTAAACTTGGTGGTCATAACACTCTCACTTTTCATCATCAAGCACAACCTAAACTAGTTCAAACAAAGGCCCAAGTATGGAATAGCACTCAGTCATAACTGAATCTTCCTTAAATAAACTAAATGGTGTAATAATACTATAATGTTTAGTAATGTTGTAAAGAGAAAGTGTGACTTACATGAAGGTTGTGTGATACAACCCTCACCATGTTGACCATGTGGTCTTGTAAGTGTCACAAAACCTTGTAGAAGAACACATACTATTTTAGATCATGATCCCTAAGATACTATAAAATATAACTATCTATTGAACTTCTATTACTACTTAAGATTAATTATTGCTTACCTTCAAAGAATTGACTCAAAGTATAAATTCTTCTTTTGATGCCTTTATCTCCTTGGTTATGTTTCTATCAAGGATAAAGTTAAGAATTTCATCACCGTGTTTTTGTATAATTTTATGGGCCATGAATATGGGGTTATCACTACAAGTGATGTCATTTACAAATGATGCCTGTGTTTCAGATCACATTTGATTCGTTGTCATTTTTTCTTTTCCCTATCAATAAGTATCAAGTTGTGACATCAATATCAGTAATATTATATCAAAATAACTCCAAAGCCATAAACAAAAGAATGTATAATAATATGACATTTTTTCTATATAATTTGTACAATTACAATAATTAAGGTTTACCTTCACAAAAGAAGGTGTGTGAGCTAGTACATCTTAGCCTATATGTTGTGGTGTATCCATGTTTTTGATAAGATAAACAAGATTTGAAGGGACCCTAAATCCCTTTACAATTCAAGAATTTTCAATGAAGCTCAACTAAATAAAACTATAGATGTAAGCAAGAACAAGTCTCCAAATAGAACATAGTGACCAGAGTGGCATCACAGATAACACAGTACTAATCAGCCACACAAATAGGTTTTGAAGGGAGCCTGAAACCCAATAAGAGTCAATAATGGTGAAACAAGTCACCAAACAAAAGGTGACCAAAGTGGCAACATATTAAACAAGGCAACAACAACCACAATAATAGGTTTTACTAGGCTCCTAAAACCCCATAAAGAAACACACTACCAATAAAAAAAGGCCAAAAGAGCCAAGGGATAGCTGGCACAAAGTGAGGAAAGTTAGACTTTCCCTTTTGAACCCTTCTTGTGAGACCTCAGTGCCATATCAAAAAAGGGAGTGGATGACTTTACCTTTTTTCCTTTTATTGTAGTCCATCCATCCTCTACCAAACTAGTAGCCTTCTGCCAATGTAAATCTACACCATCACAACCAAAACTTGAAACTCCAAAAGCTAGGGAAGAGGATGTGACAATAGAGACTAGAGAAGGAATAGTGGTACCTTGCAAAGGTACCATAGAAGGATCTTCCTTGGAAACACCAAAAGAAAGACCATCAACCATAATAGAAGGAACCAAAAGTGGATCCATTTGTAAGAGGTTAGGAGAAGGCACCAAAGCCAACTAGCCCCCCATAGAACTAGGAGGAAGAATAGGGGTAGGGTCAAGAGAGGGAAAAGGGTCTTGGCCCTCAACAAGACCAGGAGGAACATCTAGTACTGTGGTAGGAGAAGGAATAGGAACCTACTAAAACAATGGCACTTAAGGAGCATCAGCTAAAGATACATCTATAGGAAAAATCAATGAATCTAGAGGTGCATCATTGGACTTAGCCAACATATAGTGTTTAGAAGAGGCCCCTAACCACCAGGAAGGTGGTCACTTGGATTTTGTCTTCATAGTAGAACAATGAGTAGCAATGTGACCAGTCTTATGACAATTTCTACAACAAAAAGCGATACCTTCATATTCCAAAGATTGGGTCCAAGAGCCCCTCAAAGAATCCAAATAGACAGTATTAGGAAGGCCCTTAGAAATATCCATCTCTACAAGAAATCTAGCATATGTAGAATGAAGGAGATCTAAAGTGTCTGGGTCCACATATAGAAAATCACCAATGGCAGCCCCAATAGCTTCATAAACTAAATCTAGCTAGAGATGCATTGGGAGATTCGGTAACCAAACCCAGATAGGAACCTTGTTAAATGATTTAGTAAGAAGATCAAAATCCATATGGCACAGTTTGGCCATAAGAGGAAATTTGTCCTCCCATGAGAAACTGTGATTGAACAAAATAGTCTTCCTATCTTTAAAATAATTAAACTTAACTATGAAAAAACCTTTAGCCACCAGAAAGATATGGACCTCAATATCTAAAATGGGCTCCCAATGCTTATAAATCCAAGCATGAAGATTAGAAAGAGAGGGCCAAAAACCCTAAAATCTAAAGATAGTAGCAAAAGAAGAAAGCTCATCTGCCATACCTAAAATATTATCGACTATTCTAGAGTCCAAGAGAACCCTTACAGGGTTTCAAACACATATAGGGGAAACTTCATGAGGATGAGAAGGCTTAGATAGAACAACACAAGCACCATAAAGACCTACCTTAAATGTAGCCACATCGACATAAGAGGCAGATCTACCCCTAGAAGGCATAGAAGAAGCCGACCCAAAACCAACAACAATGGTAGGAAGCATTTCCACACCCATACCCTGCAACCAAAGATAGCTACCAATAGCCAATGGAAAGAGGCATGAATCATAGAAAATAAACTTGAACAACCAACAACCAGTGTCAGAAAACCATCTCTGATCAGAGATTTAGAGTAGGACCCGCGTAGGAGCTGAAGCTGAAGCCAGGTGTTGAAGCTGAAGCTGAAGTCAAATCCATGTGTAGAGGCTAGTAAAAAGCTAGGGGCTGAAGCTAAAGCCGAAGCTAGGTGTAGGGAGCCAAGTGGGAAAAAATTTCAAAAAAATTCCGCAACTCTTTTAATTAATTGTCTTGCAATAATAGCAAAAAAAAAATTGTGGTGTATCCATGTTGCCTTGTAAAAAAATTTAGTAAATATTAGCAATCAACAGTGAAATAAAAGTAATAGACTTATGAAAAAATTATTAATAAAATAGTAGATTGTATATTGGAGTCAATATTAATTGGAGGCAATTGGTTTAAATGGTATACTTATCAGTCCCATTATAGGGATTTTTTTTGTATTTACATAGTTCAAATTGTAATCTATCAGAAGCTCTTCCCCTGCACTTGTAATACCCCAAAATTGGCACATTGCCATACTAAACCAATTTTGGTCTATTCAATCAATCTTAAGTCCTATTTTACTAGGCAATTCTGAATTCTGATAATCACTACTTGACTTAAGTGTCAAATGCAAAAAATTACTAATCTATATTAATTAAATGTCTTATTTAATACCTAAGTCTAATCAAATTAGCAAGGGTAAACCTATTAATCAATTTAATTTAATTGAGTCCTAATGCTCTAGTTAAATTAAATCTACCTCTTTTGCTAAAATAAATATTTAGGAATTAAATGTATTTGATTTAATAAGATATATCCTCATTTTAGTTATTGAGTTTAATTATTCAATTAATTAATAATATCCATTTATGAGGTCATATTCTATTTTATTAAATTAAATATATTCTCCAAATCTTCTCTTTAGTTCAAAAATGGAAACTCTAAGTGGACTAAAATTAGAAATGCAAAGAAATTAGTTAATTCCTTATTCCACTAAAAAAATAATCAGTTAACTCCCTTTTCATAAGGAAACTTTCTATTCTAATTGAATCTTCTTTAGATCTCAACCGTCTGTTCTACTTCATCTTGACTATTGATCAAATTCTAGAGTTCTATTTAAGAAGCTCTCAATTCCTCATTATACGGATTGATAATTGATAGTATCAAACTTATGTTGGATTAAATACTCATTTCTCTTATATTCATAGCTTATCATGTTCTAGCATAATAATCTCATTCTAGTGTTAAAATGCATTCATTCAGAATAATATGCTCTTTTTTATTCTTAGCTTAATATATGCATTACATATAGATTAATTTTCATATCCTATTTAGATTAATCTTGTGTTCTCATATATCTTAAACAAATCCTTCATAATAGAGGTTTGGTTGCTAGCTTCTTGTTCTGAGAGAAATAGCATAATCAATCTATTTAGAAGGCAACAGATCAGCTTGCTACATTATTTTAGATGAAAAACTCAATGTTCATTATGAGATGGCTCTACATATAAAAATTATGTTGAAGTGTGTGTGAATATCAAGGCCCACATTTCCCACATACATTTCTGGCACCCACCATGGGGCTGAGAAATCAACTTTTTGGCCTCATTTGTTCCTTTGTTCTACATTTTTTTAATGTTATGTCACTGTCATCCATATAGTACTCTAGTTTCTTGCACGAAGAAACTAAGATTTTGCTCCTTGTATTGCACTTCATCACACAAAAAGTGTATAATTGTAGTTTCTCATGTAGTACACACCATTTTCTCACATGGGCCTCTGTAGGATTTGATGCAAAATTTTGCATCAATAAATGCAAAGTGCAGATTTTAGATTCAATTTTTATCATCATGATTTAACTAATGCTTGTTTCTAAATTATTTTCATTTTAATTTCTGATTTTTAGTAGCTGAACAATGGTTTGCAAGACACTCTCCAAGAAACCTTATTACAAATTCTTCAAATAGTATTAATCATTTGATTGCAAGACAATTGTCAAAGAATCAATTCAAATCCACTTAAACTTTGTGTTTTCTTTTACTTCTTTCTTACATATAGTTTAAATAGGGCTTGTGAACTTTATAGGGCTCTAGAAAAAGTAATAGGGGATTATGCTTTTTTCTACTTGGAAGTAATGCCCAAGGGTGAATAAAAAACCTAGACACCTTTGGAAGATGGTACCCAAGGGAGGCAAGAAAGTTAGTGGTTCTCCTATATGAGTCTTTTTTATGAAGAGATGATGATTTCCTTTTAAGAGATCAAAATCTTGAGAAAAGACAAGTTGGGATCAATAAGCTAACTCGATGATGAACATGTTCTACATGTTTGGGTAAGGTGATGAGGTAGAGGAGTATGCTCTTTACCATTGAGGGAAATCAAAAACTTGGACCCTTAGATCTAAATCACCAGTCTAAGTCAACCTTTTAGAGTGCCTACCAGAGTGATACAATCTCTAGGAATGACCCAAGTGAGCATACTCCTTTCACCAAAGATTCCAACTTTGTTGAGCAAAAAACTCCAAAGCCATATTAATTTCCTCTTCTTCATTCTAATATCAAATATCAAGAAGAGGCTCTATCTGTTGCATTGGCTGGCATTGGCCCTAGTCTTGCTAGTCAAGTGTGCATACTTTGAGATGCTGGTGTGGGCTGCTAGCCTCAATTTCATTCATAAAGCTATTGGGGATTAATATGAATGGAATCCAAGTAAAAAACTCTTAGTTATTTGCTACCCAGTTCACCTCTAAAAGGGAGTATAATCTTTGTGCAAGGAGGGGGAAGAATCTCTCCTGTAGACACTAACCATAGGCATGTACCAAGACATTGGAAGGTGGTATTTGCACTTGACCCCTACCACAAGGGTTTCCATTCAACGTATATGTTTTTGAGTCCTTGGAATACACCAAATACATGAGTGCCCTCCAGTGAGGTGACATGGTTGTGTGAGGTGAACGCATGCACATAAGTTGTTAGAAAAAGGTTTTGCTTCCTCTAGCATTTTTGGTTTTAGGGATAAAGTGTGTCTTTTTTGAGTCTTTAAATTTGTCCAAATCTATCAAACAAAAAAAATTTCAAGACTCCCCCATCCCTCCAAATTTCTTTGTCCTTGGTCAGATTTTTTGTGACTACTACTTGCTTCTTGTGTTTGACAGCAATTGTCTATTTGAAAACCAAAATATTGTCCAAAAATTGAAAACTATGCTAGTATCTATCTAAAACTTGTAAACACAATTAGTCTTCTATTTAGAACTGTCAGAACCATAAAAAGTCTCATCAAGTTCAATCAAAAATTGTTGGTCTATTCATTTTCTCACATCCAGTTCTATGTATTTTTGCACAAGAAAACTCCTTGTCAGCACTTCCTCATGGGGTTCTTTGTAGTTCCTTATGTGACTCCCTGTGAATCTCTACATGATATTTTTCCAAACACTATATACTGATGCAAAATTCTATCTTTTTTGTCAAACTATCAACACCTCATGTAGCTTTGTACAAGTTCTTGTGTGATAAAATTGGTCAAAACTTGTTGTTTTGAATCTTCACCTACTTCATTGTGCTTTCTCACATAGTTCTCTATGAATCCTAATACATGATCTTGTCCTAAAACTTTCAAATTGTTATGTCAAAATTATTTGTGCTCCAAGTCTAATCTATGTCTGTAACATTTTATCACTTATCTATCTACAAATAGTGTCAAACATGACTTCTTGCTTAAGTTGACAACTTGTTATCTACATATGAACTAGTCTCCTCACTTAGTTATCTTATTCTATCCTTTTGTGTTGTCATACTTTGTGTCATGATAGTCATAAATCTTGATTGTTCTAGCCATTACTTATATGACTCATACCTAAGTGTATAATACTCTTATCTCACTTTGAGGCTACATTCTAGTCTGGTCCTTGTCTAGGCTTGTGCTCTTTGTCATTGTCTATCATTGTAGAAATAAGGAGTGGAAATGTATTTTATCCCCATATACTTAGACAAGGTAGATCTAGGGGTCATAATTGTGGTAGAGGCCACTTCTCAACTTATACATAGTCCGTGTCTAGTACATATAGAAAGGAGTCTTTATGATCTTCTTCACCTATTAGATCACCTCATATTCAGAAAATGTTTTCCATAAACTTACAATAAACTAGGAAACCCTTGTATAAAGAGAATCCTAAAACTAGAAAAGGTCATACATATCTAAAAAACAAAACTAAGTTCTTTTTTCAGATGACCATTTCAACCAACATACACTAAAACTTATCACATTCCTAAAATGGTTGATCAAGACCTAGAAAATGGAGAACATGGTGGAGAACAAGATCACCAAAGGAATGAAAGACGTAAAGAACCTTTTACTAGTGAGAAGTAGGAAAACAAAGAAATACATCCAAAAATGTTGAAAGATTTTGTAAGGATAGACATTTCTAGAAAGTCATGGAAATCTTGCTTAACAAAGAAAAATAGAAGTGCTTTCTCAAACTCACTTTAGAGGGAGCCAAGCTACCTCATCACTTTAATGCCAAAAAAATCATTGATGTGGGAGCATCAAGATTGGATTTTTTTGGTGGGATGATTTTCATGGTTAGGTATGTGTTTTAGACACATTTGGAAACCTTTTCTCATGATTTCATAGAGATTTGATGGATTGAGCTGAAGTTTGAGTTGTTTGTACCTTGTTCGAACTATGTTTTACTAGTTCCTAGATGCCTGTTCTGAGACATGTAACTAATTTTTCACAATGAATTAGAGGATATGCACTTAAATAATTTAAGAGGGCCTAGATTAACATCTCTATTTAATGGCACAATTCCTAATTAATTATAGTTGGGTGATATGGAGATTCTCCCAAAGTATCAATTTCTTATAGTTTCACATGACAGTCTACTATGTGTGACTTTCAGGAAGGATGCACACTTTTTCTTGGGGATTCAATCTTTGTGATTTTAAGGGGTTGTATAGGACCTATATTTCTACCTACTATTCAAGGCATGAGTTATAATTCAATTATAGCTAGGAGATATCATGGTTTTACTCAAATATCAATTTCTAGACATTTAATTGTTGTTACAGGCCTACTTGTGGCATTTAATTTATGTATTTGTATTTAGTTTATGTTATATGCTGACTTGTGGCTTAGATT
The DNA here is from genome assembly GCA_028749045.1 of Cupressus sempervirens. NCBI lineage: Eukaryota > Viridiplantae > Streptophyta > Pinopsida > Cupressales > Cupressaceae > Cupressus > Cupressus sempervirens. Next base: position 816,155,558 of record CM053786.1, read on the forward strand.
TTTATAAGTAGGGGTTTTGGGGAATTATTTATTCATTATTCATCCATTTTGGAGAAGTGGAGCTGGTAGAGGAGCGAATTTGGAGAAGAGTTAGTAGTTGCGGCTTAGAAAACAAGGAGATTGCTTGGTGGACTTGCCAGCACAAGTTGAGATCTTACTTGGGGGTTTCTACCAGAGTGTGGATCTAGAATAGCTAGTTTTTGGATTGGATCTTGTAGAACTATTACTTTCTTTATATTTTTCCATAATTGAGAAGGCCTTATAGCTTGGCACATGACATGTAATCAATTATATTTTATGAATATTTTATTATAATTTGGTATCAGATCTTGCATTATTGCTTCTTCTTGGTTGTGTTTCCACTATGTGGTTATATTTTTGGGGGCTAGGACATCTCCTTTGAGGATTCTCCTACCTTGCATTGTGTTAGGTGGTATCAGAGTGAAGGTTGTTCCTAAGTGTGTAGATAGATCACCGAAGTTGAGGTAATTTGCACCAGGACTTGGGCTAGAGAAGTAAATCTGATTTGATATTTGATCTGTTGGTGGATTTTCTTTCTAGAGTCCTAGATATCTTGGTTTTGAGGTGGAAGATCATGGTTCTAACTTGTAATTGTAGAGGTCTTATAGATGGATCGATGGATGCAAAGATGGATGATTGATCTTGCTAAGGCATGATTATAGAGAGCTTGTGTATTGTAGATCCATGGTCTTGGACTTGTGATGTGGTTCCTAATTGTTCATGTGAGGTGGTAGTTTGCACACTGACTTGAAAAAAAATTGGTTTTATCACAAGGAGCCTGGGAAGGATTTGTTGCAGATAATTTTTGAAGATCTTGGAAGATGGCTCCAAGAGGATTGGACCCTAAGATGATTGCAAATCTTTGTGATGTGGTGGAGAGGAATTTTTCTAAGATGTCTACTCGGTTTGAAGCTAGTTTGGCTGATCAAAATAATAAGGTTTTCTTTTAGTTTGAAATTAGTTCAGCTAATCAAGATAAGGACAAGATGATGAAGGCATTTCATAGATGTTTGTGGAGCTAGAGTCTACCAATATAGAAGAGAGTTGTTTGGCCAATTAAGAGACTTGTTCATGAGAGAAGATGACATGGCAAGGTCAAGGTGGAAGAGGTTGGTTTTGTTGATATATTTGTGAAGTCTAATATAAAAGTTATAAAATAGTTGGAGGTTATTGTGGAAGATATTCCTAACCTTGTTGATGCTAGGATAGCAGTTGGTTTTCATGATCAATTGGTTAAATCTAACATGGAGATTGCAAAGCACTTGGTCATAGATGATCTAGTTGCTATTGGTGATGAGTTGTTTGTTGTAGAGCATCTTGTTGTGAGAAATGAGATTGTTGGGGTTGTGAGTTTGGAATATCTTTCTAAGGATTTACATATTGCTACTAATATGCAGTTTTTTGCTATTGGTGTGGATTCACTAGTTGATGATGTGGATGAGGGTTTGTTAATGAAGCATTATGTGCAGTTTGTTCTTAGGTGTGATCATGTTGATTGGGTTGGTAATATGTATTTGATTCTAATGTTTCATTGGATGAAGCATAGATGGTGGATTTTTAGATTTTTTCTATTGATTTTGATGAAGTGAAAACCTTTGGTAAAGATAAAGTTAGTTACAAATTTTCTTTATGCATCAAAGTGTGGGACACACTTTTCTATTTACCTAGGGAGTTTGATGCAGGAGCATCGAGATTGGATTTTAGTGGTGTGATTATTTTCATGGTTATGAATGTGTTGGAGACACATTGAGGAACCTTTCCTCATGATTGCATAGAGATTGGATGGATTGGGTTGAAGTTTGAGTTGTTTGTACCTTGTTGCTAGAATTGTGTTTTACTAGTTTCTAGATGCCTGTTGCAAGGCATGTAACTAATTTTTGATAATGAATGAGAGGCTTCATACTTTAGGGATTCAAGAGGGATTAAAATAATATCTCTATTGAAGAGTGAAAGATCAAATTCATTATAGGTTGAGAGATATGGCAATTCTCCCAAAGTATCAATTTCTGGTAGTTTCATGCGATAGTCTATTGTGTGTGACTTTTAGGATGGATGCACACTTTTCCTTTGGGAATAAGCCTGTGTGCATATAAGTGGTTTTAGAGGACCTACATTTCTACCTATGGTTTGAGCATGAGTTCTAATTCAGTTGGAACTAGAAGATATCATGATTTTACTTGGATATCAATTTTTGGACATTTAATTGTTGGTGTAGGCTAACTTTTGGCATTCAATTTATGTATTTTTATTTAATTTGTGTTTTGGGCTGACTTGTGGCTTAGATTGTATAAGTAGGGGTTTTGTGTAAGTATTTAGTCATTATTCATCCATCAGGGAGAAGAGGAGGTGGTAGAGGTGTGAATTTGGAGAAGATCTAGTAGTTGCATCTTGGAAAACAAGGAGATTGCTTGGTGGGCTTGCGAGCACAAGTTTAGATCTTCCTTGGAGGTTTCTACTAGAGTGTGGATCTGAACTATCTAGTGTTTGGATTAGATCTTGAGGGATCTTACAAAACTATTACTTGCTTTGTATTTGGCCATAACCAGGAAGGCCTTACAACCTAGTACATTGCATAGAATTAGTTATAATTTATGAATATTTTATTATAATTTGGTATCAAATCTTGCATTATTGCTTCTTCTTGGTTGTGTTTCCATTGTGTTGTTATATTTTTGTGGACTATGACATCTCTTTTGGGGATTCTCTTGCATTGCACTACATCAATCATTACACCTGAAGAGGAAACTAAAACATCTAAGTTGCAAAAATAAGTGAAGATCATGCAAGAACATCGAGCCAAAATGAGGTGTGATAAGGACAAACCTAAAAAATCATATACCTTAGACACTCTTTATACATTTCCTATTGACAAGAGTATAGACATCCCTTCTTTTCCAAGAGTAGTTGAGTTACCCAAGTATGATAAATACTTTGGAACTTTTGATCCACAAAGATCATTTGTGGGAATTTAGTGCCTTGTCTATGGAATTTATGCATAATTAGACATATCTCATGTGTCTATTCCCATGAAGTTTACATGATTAGGCCATGGAATAGTTTTCATGATTGCCTACGAGTATCAAAATTTTTGATGAGATTGCTAATGTGTTTGTTCAATAGTACTCCCACAACATACAACATTTGGTTAACATACGAGACTTGTGTAACCTTAAACAGAAAGTTGGAGAACCTTTCCTCACATTCCTTTAGAGATGGAGACAACTCTACACCAAATAATCATAAAATATTCCTAAAATGGAAAAACTTGACATCTTCACTGATAAACTTTTACCTAATTTTTGGTATAAATTTCAACCTCAAGGTTCACACACCTTTGAAGACATGGTCACACAAGCTATTCAAATAGAGGAATTCATGGTCAAAAAGGGCAAAATAACCCTTCAAAAGGACACCAAACAAGGATCAACCTCTAACAAGGAAAAATCTAAGTATGTGAACAAGAACCAAGAGGTGGTACATGATGGTGTCATTGAAAACATTTCTCCTAAACCTACTAAGGCAACTTTATCATCTAAAAATGTTGACAAACCTCCTTCTAAAAACAAGACATTTGGAAACAAACAATAGATCTCATCTTGGGTTATATGCCAAAAATGTGAATATACACCTCTTAGTGAACCTTTGGATGTGGTCTATAAAACCTTGCTACAAAAAATTCTCACTTCTGTTAGAGTAAATAATTAATTATTAATTATTTATTCTATTTCTTAAGCTTACTTAGGTCATGCATTTATTTAATATTTTATATCTAATACATGTTGTGGTTAGTTGGTGACAACACGGGAGTTTGTTCCCTTCTAGTTGTCACACTTATCTTCTACCACTTTTCAGCTTGTTCTATAAGCTTCCATGAGCTCTTTATATTCGAGCTCTCTCACATTATAACAACATCACATTATTGTAAATACATTTTCTTCTTGTGTTTGCATTATGATGGCTCTCATGTCCGTTTAGGGTTTTTTCCCATGCTCCATGCTCTTCCCTTCTATGGCTTCTCTTTGACAGGTTTCGCATGCAGGTGATCTTGGCGTCTTCAGAGTTGGCTTTCCTCAACTCTAACATGGTATCAGAGCCTTCCTGTTGCTACTTCGTTGAAGAAATTTTGAAGCCGTGATTTGGAGTCACAAACCCTAGTTTGTTTGTGCAATTTTTCTTCAAATCAGGGGATCAGCGATTTTTTGGAGCACTTTGGGACCAAATGGACATCACCAATGGATCCGGAAGGCCGTTTGCAGTCAGGATTCATATAAAACTTGTCGTTTTTGGAGACAGGGCAATTTTGGCAATTTTTTGAGGCCTCCAGGGTTGCTGCCGTACGGATCGTACGGACGCAGGGCTTGAGAAAAACAAAAAAAAAATTTATTTTGCGAGGCCACCGCCGTGCCACCTGCGCGCAATCCGTAGCGGCTCCTCCATCTTCGCCGCCCTGCGGCCACCTCCTCCTGGTTCCGCCACTCCTACGGCCGCCTCCGCCCACCAGCTGCTCAGCCCGACAGCACTGCAGCACTGTCAGCATCTGTAGCCACTGCGGGGGTGACACGTGGCTTGGGCGCTACGTGGCACCTTGCAACATGGACCTGCCACGTCACCCCTACCATGTCAGTACTGCCATGTGGCAATGCCACATGGCACTCTTTTTTACTGCGACGGCCACTAAACCGTCAAATTTAATCATCTGACTTGCTGATGTCAGCGTTGCATCAGCCCTTGCATGCACCTCTCCCGATTGCTTTTGGACCTACCTTTGGTTTTTTGGCCATAACTCTTGCATACGGAGGTATTTTTCCGATCCAAAAGAAGCACCGGAAAGCTAGTTCCGAGACGGAGATTTTGGTGCAGGTATTTTTAGGTTTTGATGCTTTTTTATTGCTCATTTTTTTTGTTGAAGTCCAAAGTCCTATTTTTGACTTCGGCATGCATATCTTTTGCATCCCATGCTTGTTTTTTGAAAACTTTATATTTATGGAAAGCTGGTTCTGTGTACTTTTCAGAAATGTAGTCCATTTTTTTCTTTTTTGGCCATTGCTCTTTCTATCATAGTTTTGGTGTTTTTGCTCTATGGTGGATATTTTGAGTATTTTAGGCCCGAGGATCGTTTTCCTGGCATGGTTTGCTTTCTTTTTGGCTGTACTTTCTTTTGGTTCAGCTCTTTTTTAGTTATGATCATTGTAGCTATCTTTTTGAAGCACTTTTTATTCTCGCACTGAGATAGAGTGTCACTTTTGCATTTCGGGAGTCATGAACGTTGTTTTGAGTCAGCTGTGTATGCACTATTTCATAAAGCACCATGGGGGGGATTATTTGTTTGCTATTTTAGGCATTCTCCCTTTGTCAAGTGAGTGTCCCTTCCATGACATTTGCCCCATGCAGAGTCAGTTAGACCGTGTCTTTATCGGTTTTTGTACCTCTTTCCCTCTCTCCTCGTTCTTGGTTCGTTTGCAGGAGATTTTGGCTCACCTTCTTAGTTTCTTGTCATCACACCCCGTCTGCATTAAGGGTGGGTTATGCTGTTGTTCTAATGCATCCATGGTTCAATGGTTCGATAGTGTGAACTATGTATTTAGTGGTTGATCCTATATAGAAGGTGATTGCAGTGGCTGGCTACCTATGCATTTCGATGAGATGGATCATCTACCATATAGACATGCTCAATTCGTGCCTTCTTCTTCCATGGAGGTTTCTTCAGATCAGCAGTTTGGTAGATTTGCGACTTCTTCATGCTTCAGTGATGCTGCTTCTTCATGATCACTTCTTGTTCTTGTTTTAGGGGACAATTTCCCTAGTTGGAGACTTCTTCAGCTCTTCACTGGGTTCTTACCTCTTTTTGGGGGAGGGTTTTTCCCATGTGGTTTTCTCTCTTTCCTCACTTATAGAGGTTGCATTTCTTCTTGCATTGTACATGGGTACCTAACATGGCCTCGTTGCTGGGACCCATTATGCATTCATCTTAGCTTTGTGAGCTTAAGGCATTTCTTTAAGTTGCACTTAAGGGGGGGTGTTAGAGTAAATAATTAATTATTAATTATTTATTCTATTGCTTAAGCTTACTTAGGTCATGCATTTATTTAATATTTTATATTTAATGCATGTTGTGGTTAGTTGGTGACAACACGGGAGTTTGTTCCCTTCTAGTTGTCACACTTATCTTCTACCACTTTCCAGCTTGTTCTACAAGCTTCCATGAGCTCTTTATATTCGAGCTCTCTCACATTATAACAACATCACATTATTGTAAATACATTTTCTTCTTGTGTTTGCATTATGATGGCTCTCATGTCCATTTAGGGTTTTTGCCCGTGCTCCATGCTCTTCCCTTCTATGAATTCTCTTTGACAGGTTTCGCATGCAGGTGATCCTGGCGTCTTCGGAGTTGGCTTTCCTCAACTCCAAAAACTTCTCCATTGGATAACTCTCATCCTTATGATCCACAACCATGACCTTCATGGTGGAATGAAATTGCATTTTGTGAATACCTCCATAACAAAGTTTACAAAACTAGCAATTGCATCAATTTGTATCACAAAGTTCAAGACCTAATTTACAATGGTGACATTGTTTTAGATGCACATAACAAGAACAAAGTTCACAAGGCTTTCAAGGAGCCATTCCCCCACTATGAAAAGGGAAAAAACTCAAAATAGAAATCTCATAACAAGATCAACTATACATATTCTAATTATGATGAGATAGTCCACATGGTTGAACCAGTGGATTCTATGTATTGAGAGGTTATCACCGTCAAGGGAAAACAAGACATCACTAAACCTATGACACCATTTTTCTTAAGGGGTCCTATATCCAATACATCTAACAAAAAACCATCACATTCTTGTGTTAATGTTGTTACATGTTCTTGTGCCAAGATAGTACTCAAAGGCCTTGCACTTTCTACTGCTAAGTTAGAACAAGACAAATACAAACCTCTTGTTGTTCCATCTGGAAAAGGAACAAAAGTACAACATCATCTATAGCTACTAGCTATAGTATCCTCGATCAATTCAAATGAAAAAATGCTCAAATCACAATCTTTGAATTGCTCAAAATCTTTCTTACTGAGGAAGATTCTCAACAAAGCCCTCATTGAGGAAAATGTACCTCAAGATCTTGATCTTTATAGGTTCCAATCTATGGTAGGTCATCTAACCTCACCTTACTATATGTCCTTCTCTAAGGAGGATGACAATTTATTGAGTCATCCGCATAACTAATTGCTATAAATTGAAGTCATGATACACTAGAAATGTATCCATTGTCTGCTCATTGATAATGGAACTAGCTTAAACATTATCTCTGCTGCTCTACTTAGACAATTGGGCTATTCTAAAGAGTCCATTAACCCTAGTAACAAGATAACTATAAAGGTGTATGATGAAGTCAAGAACAAATATTTAGGTCTTGTTGTGTTGCCTCTCTGAGTTGGTCCTACAAAAATTGATGTCACTTTTCAAGTCCTTGGTATCCCATTAGTGTACAACATCTTGCTAGGAAGATCATAGATACATGAAATGTGAGTTATGTCCTCAACTTACCATCAATGTGTAAAGTTTCTATTTCATATCTCTAAAGTCACCATGCCTACAAATACTAGCTATACTTGTAATATTTTAAAATCTATTAAAAGCTTTGTACCTACTAATAGGGAGTCTACAGCCATCATGATAATAAGATGAAACAAATCCAAAATTCAATCAAGCTGAAAGAAACTAGAATGGGTGAATATCACATAGAATGAGTTATGTCTTTGATGTCTCAACCTAAGCCTCCCCATAATTATGGGAGACCATTTGAAGAAAAGAGACCTTTTGTGTTGACACCACAAACTGAGTACAATGGTACCTTTGCTAAATTATTTTTACCTATCAAGGAGGAAGATGAAAATAGAGCCATTACTACATGGATATATAAAGAGAAAACTCTAGTTGACCTCACAAAATAGTCTCATGAAATTACTCTTGAAAAGTAAGGTCTAGGTCTTGAACTCATGAAATGCTTTGGCTACAAGGGGAATAGTTTGATTGGATGCAACCAAAATGATATAATTGATCATTTCAAAGCAATAGCTAGAAGGTCTCAAGATACATCTAGTCTAGGCTTCAAGAAGGTTCCCTTCCATCTAGGGGTTAACAAATTTATACTAGAATCTAAAAGTTCATCTTACCATGAGTCACAAGCTAAGTCAGATGATCATAAGGATGACACTGATGATGAGGATCCTTATCCTTATCTAATTCTTATTAATCTTTCTAAACTCTTTGCAAAACCAAATGACTTTGAACCATGTGTTAGTACCATGGATGGTGATAGAGATTCTTCTAATGAAACCATTGATTCTCCCTATATCCAAAAAGAATAAGGAAAGTCCAATCATTCTTTTATTACTGAGTGAATTTGTAAAAATCTAGATGATGAAGGAGAATTTGTCCCTATCACTACTAGGAAATTATATAGTCTATCTCCATGTATCAAAGATTCTTTAGAGTATGAATTTGAATCTCTCAGAAGAAACTATAGACAAAGATATAGATCAAGTTCATGTCTATGAAAATTTGCACAAAGTAGGTGAATCATCTAGGGTTGAGTTAGATGAGTCTCACTCAACTAGTGTCATCAAGTCATTAATTAATGATAGTAGAACTCAAAGCTATTCAAACACTCTTGTGGATGAAGTCACTCTAGGTCTCAAATTTCTTTTCCACACATTTGATGATTATACTGTGAATACTATCGAACTTGCCACATCTCTTTCACTCACCTATCCTGAGCTTATAGACTAGAATTCCAATGCATCTAGTGAAGTCCCCACATTCTAGAATGACTATGCTCTTGCCTATTACTCAAATTTTGTTGAACCTACAACATCTTCCACTAGCGAAAAAAGCATCAACATGACTAAAGCTAACATCAATTATCCCAATTATGCAATCAAAAAGAAAAGAAATAGAAGGTCTGATAGTAAAAATCAGATTGTAGTAGTATCGAACCCTAAAATAGTAAAAATAAAAGACATATTCAAAGGTAAAAACCTCTCTAAGGTTCCTACAGATGAGATATTTGATGCACTTCCTAGTCATTTTTAGGAAAGATTGTTAGTTTTGATAGAACTAACACAATGAATCAACTTGGGAATAGAGGAACAATGTCATATGATACATCTTGCATAGTCACTATCTCCTAAAGAAAAAGAGGAATTCATTGCATTCTTCCAAGAGAAAAAGATAAATTTTGTGTGGACATACTCACAAATGCCAAGATTAGATCCTAATCTCATAATGCATCATTTTTCTATTGTGCTAGGAGTTAAACTAGTCAAACAAAAACTTATGAAAATGCATCCTCATGTTGCATTAATTGTCAAAGTTGAACTGGAAAATCTTCTAAAAGCTAGCTTCATCTATGCTATTGATTACATTGAATGGATATCAAACATTTTTCTAGTGTCCAAGCATGAAAAATCTATCAAAGTTTGCACAGATTTATGAAAATATGAATTTAGCATGTCTGAAGGATGATTTTCCACTACCCAACATTGATATAATAGTGGATATGACAATAGGATATGAAATATACTTGCTCATGGATAGATTTTATGGTTATAATCAATTCAAAATTGCACTAGAAGATCAAGAAAAGACTACTTTCACTTGTGCATGGGGAACCTTCTATTGCAATGTGATGTCATTTGGTCTAAAAATGTTGGTACCACATATTAGAGAATAGTTACTATAATTTTCCATGATATAATGTATAAGACCATGGAAGACTGTGTCAATGATACCCTTGTTAAAAGCACAAGATGCAACATTCACCTTCAAGATTTGGGACCTATCCTAGATCGTATGGAGAAATTTACTTTGAGACTTCATCCCAAGAAATGTGCATTTGGTGTAACATCTGGGAAACTTCTTGGTTACATTATTTCTGCAAAAGGAATTGAGATTGATTTGGAAAAAGTTAAAGAAATCATGGATGTGCCTCCATCCTATAATATCAGTTAGATGAGGGGCTTGCAAGGATGACTTTAATCCATTCATAGATTCATCTCACAATTGGTAGATAGGTCACAACCTTTTACCAAGACTCTACATAAGGGCATGAAATATAATTGGAACCAAGATTATGATCAGAGTCTAACATAAATAAAGCAATAACATGCTAATCCACTAATCTTGAAGCCTCCTATCTATGGAAAGCCTCTTATTTTGTACATTTCAACAACATAGTCATCTCTTGGTATCTTGCTAGCTCAAGAAGATAATGATAACAAGAAAAGAGCTATCTACTATCTAAGTTGCATGTTGATTTCTTATGAAATGAATTATAGTATCATTGAGAAGGCTTGCTTAGTAGTTGTCTTTGCTTCCCAAAATTTGAGACACTACATGCTAACTCATACTACGTAATTGGTTGCTAAAATTGACCCAATGAAGTACTTACTTAGTAAGGTAGCTCTAATAGGAAGGTGAGCTAAATGGGTCATGATTTTAAGAAAATTTGGCATTCAATGAGTTGAGAGAAAGGCTATCAAAGGACAAGTGATCATTGTTTAGTTAGCAGAAGCAACAATGTAGAGTCATTGTCCACTAAACATTGACTTCCCTGATGAATCAATTCTAATGCTCACACACTAAATGTGGGTGATGTTCTTTGATGGATCCTTTACACAATACGTATTTGGTGTTGGGCTCTTATTCATAACACTATAGAGGTATTCACGACCTAAGGTGTACAAGATTATGTTTCCTTGCACAAACAATATTGTAGAATATGAAGCCCTCATTAATGGCATGAAGATTACAATTGAATGGAGAGTGGATGAATTAAATATCTTTGGTGATTCATAGCTCATAATTAACTAGGTCAATAATGTGTACCTAACAAAGGATGAGAAATTAATCCCTTATAAATGTATAGTGCATGAACTAAAGAAATACTTTTCTCATATCATTTTTCAACAAATTCCTCAGGCAAACAACAAAGTGGCTAATGCAATGGCTACTCTTGCTTCCATGTTACAAATTCTAGAGAATGATCTTCAACATAAATTCTTGGTGGAAACATTATTCTACCCTACCTATAATTCCCCTAAATCTCAGATGACCTATTATATTGTGGGACATGACTCATCCTACTACCACCATATACATTCTTACATGCATGACAAAACTATCTTGGACAATCTAACCCAGAATGAATAATATCACCTTATTTACAATGCTTCATGATATGTTATTATTGCTAACAACTTTAGGAGAGGTTTTGATAGAACACTCCTTAGGTGTCTAGAACATGATGAGTCCAAAAATGCATTAATCGATGTACATGAGGGCATTTGCATATGTCACTCTAACATCTTGATAGTAGCTCATAAACTTATTAGAGCTAGTTACTATTGGCCAAATATGGAGCAAGTAGAAATCAAATACACCAAGTCCTACAAACAATGCCATCTCCATGGAAATTTGATTCATGCTCTAGCTAGGGATCTAATTCCATCTATTACATTGTGGCCATTCCAACAATGGGCCTTTGATCTTGTGGGTCAGATTCACCCATCTTCTTCAAAAGGACACAAATTCATCATTATAGCTATAGACTACTTCACTAAGTGGGTAGAGGCAATCCCTCTCTATATAGAAAATGGAAAAACTATAGCTCTCTCCATTATGACCTACATCATACATAGGTATGGTGTACCTTTCTCCATCATTAGTGACAATGAAGGATAGTTTAAAAACAAGGATCTTAAATAATTGTACAAAAAGTTTAGAATAATGCAATATTGGTCTTCTATTTATTACCCCTAGGGTAATGTTCAAGCAGAGGCATCCAACAAGGTGATCCTTAAGATCTTGCATTTCACAGTTAATAAATTTGGAAGGGACTGACTCCTTCAAATTAATCCATCTTTATGGGCTTACAAAACAAGCATTAGAACTCCAACAAGTACAACATCCTTTGCTTTGGTATATAAAGCAGATGTTGTGCTTTCAATTGAGGTTGAGATTCCTACTTTGAGAATCTCCATGAAGGGCCTCATTAATGCTAATGACAATATAATATCTCAACTTCAAGAGTTAGAATTGTCAAATGAATGTTGGCAAGTGGCATGTGATCATCTTTGAGCTTATTAGTAGTACATATCTAGAAGCTACAATAAGAATGTTAAGCTACATGACTTCGAACTAGGTGATCTCATTCTAAGAGAAAACCCTAAGAATTAGCAACAAAAAGTGCAAAAAGAGAAGTTTGAACCCAACTAGCTTGGTCCATACATTATTATTGTAGTGTTTGGATCTAGTGCTTACCAACTTTGTACAGCCAAGGGAGATGTGCTCAAGGAGCCCATCAGCACTCTCCATCTGAAGTAGTTTTATAGCTGATTTGATTCCAAAAGCTCACTGTATGTAATTAAAAGTCCTAATCAAAATATAAAAAAAGATCAAAAATACAAAAATACAAAAATTGGAAAAGGAAAAAAAAAGTTACATTGATGAAAGCCTAACAAATAGGCATCATGGTAGCAAAAAAAAATCTCTGCCAAAAAGATTAAAACCTAGTAAATAGGTGCCTCTTGTTTCAAATGTTACATCTTGTAGCACATCTTCTAGCTCTTGTATAGTTACTTTCCTACTTTATTTTGTTGCTTTCGCTCATGCATCCATGGATTGAATCATGTCATAACTTAGGAGAAACACCCTATAGTGTCATAGGAATCTCTTCCACATCAGTCACTAGTTGTTCTAACTACATCTACCTATTATCACTTGTGTCATTTTTAATATTCCTCTCACCAAAGATCTCTCATTTTCATACTAAGGTTCTTCTTACTAAATATTATTTTTTGACTTCAGTCACCAACTCTTCTAACTACATATGTCTACTGTTGTCATCCTACTGAAGAGATTTCTTTCATACATGTTATGAACATTAACACTTGACATTAATCCTATAACACAAAAAATGAATTCAAAATGATGAATTTATCTAGGATATGTTGAGCTTATCTTTGTTTGTTTCACTTTTGCTTTATCATGTCTCTTTGAGAAACTCAATGATGTCACTTTCAAGTAGAGAATTGAGGACTGGGGGCATGATCTTTTCTTTGCTTTCTATTTGATGGTTTAGTTCTAATGATCTAAATCATCTATTTAAAAGGGGTGTCCATTATAAGAGCCTCTGTATTGTATTGGATGGTCATGTGTACCTTGACTCATTTTATATGGACTCTTCATTAAGGTTGGTTCTTCTCCTTGCTCTTTGGAGTGAACTCTTTATGATACATTAAAAATTGATACTCATCCTACTAAGTGAATGTATGAGTCACTGCAGGTATACCTTGCACACATTTGTCTTAGGTTACAAACACAAGAGTCATTGTGGATAGAACATTTACTGATTACTTAGCATAAGAAGGATCTCCCATGTGTCTGGTGTGTCTACACGTAAGAAACATTTTGGTCATCCTAGCATTTATGCTTTGATGCTTATGTTTGCTTGCTATATCAAAATGGACAAATGTTTTGGCCATTCTAGTTTCTTGTGCCTTGAATGCTTACATTTAATCCTGACAAAACTAGAACATATGTCCTAATCATATTCTCATTATTGCATTGTTAGTGATAATTTTATGACATGTAAGATTTAGCTAAACACTCAGTGATGATAATTTTTGAAGCTTGGTAACTAGACTTAGGGTTAAATCTAGCATAGGGTTGCATTTCATAAACACATGGTTCGAACACTAATTTAATTACATCCTTTGTGATAAGGGATTGTAGGTTTCTTCAAGGTATCACATTTCTTCACAATTGCACAAGCATTTAATTCTTTAGTTCATCCTACCAATCTTCATGGGATACCTCTCACTATCAACAAAATGGAACACTGCATGAGATGTTGATGCAGGAGCATCTAGAGGTATAAGGGCAATCCTATGTCACCAAAAAAAATTTACTTAGACTTAGTTTATGTTTCATGTGTTTTCATTTCTGGATACCCATTTGGGTCAAATAAAGGTTCCAACTCTCATAATTCCAGTATTGGTGTTCTGGGTTAGAGTTTTTTACATCACCTTAGGATATGTGAAAATGTCAAAAAAATAGGAGTATGTAATAGAGCCATCAATTTGGTGAACTAGAAGGTGTAAATTGGTCAGATGCTTTTCATTATAATTTAGAGCATTCCAGAAAAAGAATCAGGTCAAAAGTCCCCACGGTTTGAAAGTTATTGCAATTTTTCAAATTTTGGGGACCTCCTAAGAATGCTTCAAAGTCAGGTTAGGAGCATTAAATGACCTTTTACAGGGCCAAAAAATGGGGGATGAGAAAATCTTTTCCATAAGGCTATAGAGTACTTTGAGATCTTTTTGAAAATGTAAACAGTTCGTCAATCAAAGCTACGGTTCAAAAGTTATGCCTCCCAGAAGTTTGGTTACCATTTCTGGAATCTTCTAATTTTGTGCCGACTTCTAATGCGACTTCTATAGCCTTCTACTTTTTCGGTGGATGCCAACTAGCACTTTCTATAATGTATTCCTAATCCTTAACCCTTTGGGGTCTATTTAAAAACATTTCTAGCATTGTAAAAGGCAGTTCGAAGTGGAGTTTGAGAGAAGGTACTGGGAGAAAAATTTATCTCTAGATTTGTGCTATTGTAAGCGCATAGGGCATGTGTAGAAGTCTATTTTCTCTGTACTAGCATATTTTCATAGTAAATAAAATTTCCCCTTTCCTATTGTTTCCATTCTATGCTGGGTTGTGTCCCCATCTGATGTTAATTTATTCACATTTTTTATTTCATATATAGTATCATGGTTATTTTATCTACACTACATTCATACATCGTATCAAATTCATAGTCATAATCATAGCATAAACATCTCATGTACAACAAACTATAAAGCAAGAAAGATGACACATGCAAAGGTACTCAAATAAAAAATCTCATATATGTGTGTGAAGTCAACTGTGTACATCAATATAAAATTGTACATCACTCAAGCATTGTCGATCTCAAAATGATACAAAATAGTGTTGGCACACCAATTGATACATAGCTAGAGAAAAATTGGAATCAAGAAAGCTAACTCTATCCCTCTCCCTCCTCTACATCTAGTGGAGAAGGAGGAGGCATATTTAGTCTCATCAAATGCCATGCACCTCCTAACTCTCTCGCATACTAGGAAAATCAAGGTACCTACTCTACCTCCTTTGGTACTACTACAACATATGTTGTATAGTAGTATGTCACTCTTGCTAACTATAGCTAAATCTCATCCTTTTGATGCTCTAATCTGTGAGCCTCTCAGTCCACCTATTCTCACAATATATAGATCTCTCAATCTTGCTCTAATATACATGTGTCCCATACTACAATTTGTATATGCAGCTCCCCCAACTATTGTTGTGTTGTCCTCACTCAATCTCAAATCTCCTTGGGTCATCTTAAGTCTATACCAGGATATCTCCACCCTATAGCTTAGCAGTAGGTTGATCCTACGTCTCCTCATTAATCACTACCTACTCTGCCTACTTGACTAACTACTCAATCTCTATGTGTGGCCTCTAGATATCCCCTGCGATGGCTCCTAAAGATTCCATCTCACTGTGAGGGTGTTTGTTTCCTATCCCACTACCACTAGTATCTAGATCTAATCTCATCTATCAAGGTGGAATCAACACATATCATGTCCTCAACCTAGGTTTCTCTTATTGAGGCTATTGTGGTGGACGCTATGGTGGTGGTTATGGTGGCCTCACTAGATATATAGGTATGGCCATCCCTATTGGGTCTATGAATCATGGGAAAGGGTAACTAGCAAAGTATGCATGGTATGTTGATGGCATCCCGCCATCAACTACTCCTACTATGTAGTCCTATTGTGTCACCACTAAGGTATGCACATCAATCATCAAATGACCCTGGTCAAACCTGATAGACCACCCACAATCTAGATCTATGGTAATATGTGCATATGAGAAATACTCCTATGAGATTTCCTAAGGTTGACCATACTTTTTCTAGACACAAGTTAGTGGGAATCTCTCAATAACCTACATAGAGTGACCAATCAGTGGTTGAGAAGAAAATATCTATCCTAGCTCTACTAGTGCATCACCCCATGCCTCCACCTCTCTCCATGGCCTATGCACCACTTCAATGAGGTCATCTAGTTGACCTCTTTACTGCTTAGTCTTCCCCAGAGCTATCTAGGTCAAATATAGCTGATATTTTATATATGTAGGACTCCAAATCCTATCTTTCATCAGTAAAGATAGGTCTTGTGGCTCCCATACCCACACCTAAAGAACATATACCCCTATATCCATGCTCTTTCTCTCATGATAAACTATCAATGCATCTCATTGCAAGCATGCACTGATCCCATCCATAGCACACTAACTCATCTATCATCTACTACAACATCTATCTCCATCTGCACTCAAGTCCATGCTAGCCTCTATCCAACATTAGAAAATAGTTGATAATCTATAAAAAATCTAACGTTATCAGCATGATCATGATCTTCATCATCATCATCATCACCATCATCATCACCATCACCAGAATCATCATCTTCTTCTTCTTCTTCATCATTGTGTAATAGTCATTTGTGATCATCATTTACTTAATCTTCTAATTCTTTAATATCCTCTTCTTCTATCACATTATAATTCACCATCCTTCCTTTTCAATCATGTCTAAAAACAAATGACCAACCCAGTTTATGTGAAACACCAAAGGAAAGTACTTTCTCATATTGTCTTGGAAGAATATAGGGCTCATCTCCAGTTGGTTCAAATGACTTTGTATTAATCATTGTAAATCATGTTCAATAATAGTCCTATCAGAATTATTTTAATTCAGCCATATCTTGTACCATTTGATGAAAAATAGAACTAATTTGAATGAATTAAAGTTGCACTAAGGTATGTCACCTAAAATTCCATAGTATCAAATTTTAGATTTTTGAGGATGTATGTCATTTCTAGATGAAATATTGGTGAGCTCGAGGACTACACTTATCCCATAATCATAAGTTTTCTTTGTTTTGTCTATCATTTTTATGGAAAATTTATGACCATGGTAGTTCATAGCTTTTTATTTTTTAATCTACAATTATTTAAATATGTCAAGATTATTTGTATTGATCTATGAGTCAATATTAAACTTATGGGTCATGATTAGTAATCTTCTACGTACCTTTCTATATCTTAAGCCATATGCTAGATCAAGTACCATTGGTGTAACATTGGAATCTCCATTACAATGAACTTTTTTGACCAATGGTGCAACACCATCCCATGTTAATGAGTGACCATTTTATTGACACTATTGATTCCATACTATCATCCAATCAAGATTATTTGCAATATACAAATGTAGTACACGCCACTCATGACCAACTATAAAGAAAACAACTAGACCAATTAGAAATAACTTATATTCATGATGGATAAGAATAATTAGCTAAAATAATATCTTATGATTACCTCTCACTTTTCTTAATCTTCCTTTCTCCATCAAGTACTCCCCTTCAAATTTGTTGATGCAGTCGGGATCCAAAAATGTGATCTACATGGAGCTTTGATGCAAACTTGGGAAGATATTCACTAATGTATACCATAGTCTAGTATACCATATATCCCTCTACCATAGAACCCTCAGGATGTACTCTTTATTGAACCAAGCCCTTTATAAATTTTAAGTGCCTCTCAACCATCCACATTGACCTAGTTTGTACAGGTCCACACAATTCAATCTCCTCAACTTGATGTATAAGTTAGTGTTCTTGACCATTGGAAAAAGTTAAAAGTAGATAATTTTTCATTTCACACATAAGATATGAAAATTTTCTCTTCCAATATATATATATATATATATATATATATATATATATATATATTTTTTTTTTTTTTGGTCAATTTTCTTATATGATAACCACCTAAAAATGATTCAACATGCAAGAACATATAAATGAGATTTCAGATAAAAATATACAATAGATTACATTAAAGGTAAAGCAAGTTGTAAATATAATATATGTGTAATAAATATAAGAAATAACACTTCTAACCTCATGTATTTTTCAAAATCATGTATAACTTTTTTAATACTATTGTCAAACTGGTGTGGGAGCGATAGAGATAGGATGTACTGCAATCATTATAAAATGATCATATCGATATATTATGAAATAATACAATAGATAGTACATGCAATTTTAAAAATATATTGTAAATAGAGAACATGATTTACCTTGATGAAGGTATGCCAATCATGTATTTTCAACCCTAGCCACAAATCACCTTTCTTTGATACAAGATTGCTTATATTTGCAACAAATCTTGTGGAATTTTTATTTTATTTTTTTATAACTTTTATTAATGTATCACTTTGTTGCTTTCTTAATAACCAAGGAAGGGCAATTATATTTATGTGGTCTCCATTGCTATTTGATTCAATGAAATCTTTCAGTACATGATTGGATTTATGAATGTCATTACAAATTTTGAAAAAAAAAATTCTCTATCATTCCTTCCATCCATTTTTTTTTTTAGATTCTCTACTATATTCTTTCCAATATGCATAGCATCAAAAAAAACATAATTTAGAGATCCTTGTAGTACAATAACCTACTAAATTTCAAATTTTAGACCACAAACTCAACATTACCTTAATGATTTAGTTGATCATATTCCAACTTCCATAAATGAGGTGACATTCTTCATGGCCTTGATGTTGTCTCTTCTTTTCCATTAAAAATATGTTTTTCAATAATTCAATACTTATGATTATTATAGAGAAAGTGCCTAAACTCATCAAACACCTACTTTCCAAAGCTTCTTGAATGATGAGATTTTATTTTTAGATCACAAATTGGAGATGTGAATTTTCCTTTGTCTAAAGACCTAAAGGATCATGTACAATTATTATGTGCAACTTAAGCATAGAACAATAATGTGTGAGCACTATAATAGATCAAAAATATGTGACCTTAACAATATAGCATACCATAAAAAAAGTTAACCAAAGGGCATCATGTATTTTCCATGCAAGAATTGTATGGAATTGAAATTTTGTTTGTCATACATAGTGACCCCATTTCATAACTTTAACAACTCATCAATAAGGGTTTCAATATACACATTCATATATTTAACTTGGTAGTTACCTAGTAATTGAATGAACAAAATTATTACATAATTATTATGACCAATTTTGATGCACTATTTATAAATTAATTTAGATAACTATTAAATGAAAAAATACATGGTACAATCATTGACAATATTATGTGCTCCCTCTTTATGTACATCCAAGGAGGAATGTTATTGTTAATAACAAAAATAGGCTACACTAAATAAATACATCTCATATCTCTAAATGGATTGACATTATCTGTTGCTAATGAAAGCTTGAGATTACCAAGTTCTATTTTAAAGTGTGGCCATATTTTTCCTATCTCTTCAAATGCAAAACCATCTACAGGTATTTGCATAAAGTCATCTTCACTTCTATTGCATTCATGGTAATTCATAAATTGTGCTAAGCTAGTACACTTGAGTAATCGTTCCAGATGTGGAATAATGAGAATGTACCAAAGAACCTTGTGAGACACTTTTTTTGTTATTTGATCTAGCCAATATCTACTAATATGACAATCAAGGTATTCTATTACAAATTCATATTGTTTATGATATAGAATGTGATCATTGGGACATGCATGTATTGTTTGATACTTCATTCCAATTTGATTCATAATGGTAGATAATTCTTGGTATGAATGAGGTAGAATGTTTGATGGTGCTAACAAAAAATCACCTATCAACCTACAACAACAAATATGAATTGTTAATATAATAAATAATAATGGTATGCTAACATTGAAGCTGATAAAAATAGCATATTTTAGCATACATGACATTGCTACATCAGATAAACCATTCATAACCCTCAAGTTCATCAAGAACACTATAGTAGAGAGAATAGTTGTTTAGGAGCCTTCTTATAGGGGTTCGCATGTCTTCTCAAGTATAGGTATATCAAGACTATCTTCATCATCATTATTAGATGTACTAATACCATCAACATGAGAATCTTCACCAGTTGCACCAATACCATCTTCTTCAATCATGTCCTCTAGCACATTATCATCTTCTTCGATGGGAGTGTTATCCCTAGATTTCACATCTCCATGTTCCTCTAGTTAGAAATCCACATTCACTAATCAACAAAAATTGTGGCCCCCTTCAATGTGACCATGTTACCTACAATGACTCTAGGCTTTTGTGATTAGAATTATTTGATCCTTTAAGCCCTTACACTTTTTGCAAGGATGATTAGATTTATCAACTTTGTTTCAAAACTAAGACTACAATCTAGCAATTGTCTTGTAATTTTATTCTAGGTTCATATTTTTAGGCATGGTCTTTTTTCACACAAAAATATGTTTGCAAAATTATTGGACATGTATGTAATGTTTATATTTGCACATATGATTTTGAAAGAAAAATTTGGTGTAATTAATGTGTATATCTACAAAAATATTGGACATGTTTACTTAATTTTTATATTTACACATATTGTTTTGAAAGAAAAAAAATTGGTCTAATAAATGTGTAGGGTATGTGCAGGATCATGGTCAGGCAAACTATGGCCTTAAGTGGTAGTGAAAAATTGGCAAGTCAAGGTTATTGTAACCTGATATGTAATTAAATTAGTTATGGGATTTATATCAAAAAATTGTAACAAAGGAATCTGTAAGAAATTGAATGTAATTTCTAAACTACTAGGCCTTATTTGGAGAAAAAATTATTTGATTTGTCAAAAATTTTGGATTTTAATGCAGTACTGCAAAACTTTCAGGGTGAAAATAAAAAGTAGGCATATGTCTAACCACCTTATTCTAAATCAAATGATAATATTTTTTAATATAATTATACATAAAAAAAAATTAGACTCATGCCTAGATGTGACAAATATTTTTGGGTATTTTTATTCCAAATAAATAATTAAATATGAATTTTCTACTATAACTTTTCTAGAATATAAAAAGCTCACATGTTTGACCACCTTAACTAATTGAAAAGTTTGCAAAATATTTATTTTTCTTATACTAGGTGAAGCATAGAATGTTACACAAATTTTGGATTTCAAAAATGTTATATTGTTTAAAAGTTATAGTTATTTTTCAATCAATATGTCAATCAATAGTTTACAAAAATCTTCATTAAAAATTAAATAATAAATACATATCTAACTCAAACTTTGATAGCAATTATATTAATGGAATCTTGATAGTGTTATAAAAAAATCTTTTTCGTTTCATTGAATTTTAATGAAACAAATATTGTCAAATGGCTATTTGAAGTCAAAATATTAGTGAAACCTATCTCAAACACATTTTTTGAGTTGACCAAATATGTTTAGTAAATATCAAGCCTAATCGAGTACTTGAATCCAACTTGGGTAGCCAATACTTGATCGGGTACTCGATACTAAATTGGGTACCCAAAAACTAGTGGCCAAATTTTTCCCCAAAAACTCATAGCCCAAATTTTGGAGGGAAACCAAAATTTGAGAAGTGTGGGCATCATTTTTATTATTGATTATTATTATTACTATTATTATATGACTAAATTATTATTATTCTTATTATATATAGTAATATTATATTATTATCAAATATAATATAGTAATATATATGATAATTATTATTATTATATTATTATTAAATATAATATTCTTATGAAATGAATTAAAAGGGTTCATGGGTTATCCAATGACCCCTTGTGACATATTTGATCAAATCAAATAGGTCCCTAGGGGTGTTAGGACTCCTAGAGTCATATGTTGTCTTGAAATGGTTGAGAGAGGTTATTAGTTATCCTATGAACTCTTTTGACCCATTCAATCAAACCAAATAGTTCCTGAGGGGTCCTAAGACCCTTAGGGACATATAGTGTCCTTTTAACCCATTTCATTAAACCAAATGATTTTGTAGGGGTTCTAGCACCTATAGGGACATATGTTGTCATGAAATACATTGAAAGGGGTCATAGATTTTGACCCATTCAATCAAACCAAATAGATCCCTAGGGGTCTTAGGACCCCTAGGTACATATGTTGTCACGAAATACATGGAAAGGGACAAGGTTATCCTATGACCCATTTTGTCTCATTCAATCAAACCAAATAGGTCTCTAGGCATCCTAGGACACCTAGGGATATATGTTGTCATGAAATGCATTGAAAGGGGTCATAGGTTATCCTATGATCCTTTTTGACCCATTCAAACTAACCAAATAAGTTACTAGGGGTCCTAGGACCCCTAGGGACCTATTTGGTTTGTTCCAATGCATCGAAAGGACATGTTGGAACAAATCAAATAGTTCTATAGGGTTACATATCCCTAGGGGGTCCTAGGACACCTAAGGACCTATTTGGTTTTATTTGAATGCATCAAAATGGGTCATAAGTTATTCTATGACCACTTTTGACCCATTAGAACAAACCAAATGTGTGCCTAGGGATTCTAGGACTCCTAGGGACATATATTTTCATGGAATTCATCGAAAGGGGTCATAGATTATTCTATGACCCCTTTCGACTCATGCAAACAAACCAAATATGTCTCTAAGGATAGTAGAACCCCTAGAGACATATTGTCATGAAATGTGTCGAAAGTGGTCATAGGTTATCCTATGACTCCTTTCAAACCATTCAAATAAACTAAATAGGTCCCTAAGTGTCCTAGGACCCATAGGGACATATGTTATCATAAAATGCATCGATAGGGGTCATAGGTTATACTATAATCCCTTTCGAGCCATTCAAAAAAACCAAATAGGTCTTTAAGGGTTTTAGCACCCCTAAGGACATATGTTGCCATGAAATGCATTGAAAGGGGTCATAGGTTATCTTATTACAATTTTTACCCATTAGAACAAATCAAATGCATCCTTAGGGTCCTAGAACTACTAGGGACCTACGTTGTCATGAAATGTGTCAAAAGGGGTCATAGGTTATTCTATGACCCCTTACAACCCATTTGAACAAACCAAATAGGTCCCTCTGGATCCTGAGATCCCTATGAACACGTTATCATGAAATGTGTTAAAAGGGGTCATAGATTATCCTATGACCCCTTTCAACCCAATCAAACAAATCAAATACATCCATAGAGGTACTAGGATTCCTAGGGACATATATTGTCATTAAATATGTTGAAAGGGGTCATAAGTTACCATATGACCCCTTTCAAACCATTTGAACAAACTAAATAAGTCTCTATGTTTCCTAGGACTCCTAGGAACATATGTTGCCATAAAATGCAATGAAATGGGTTATAGGTTATCTTATAACCCCTTTCAACCCAATCGATCAAACCAAATAAGTCCTTGGGAATCTTAGGACCACTAGGGACATATGTTATCACGAAATGTGTCAAATGGGGTCATAGGTTATCCTATGAACCCTTTTGACCTATTCGATCAAACCAAATAGGTCCCTAGGGTTCCTATGACCACTAGGGACATATGTTGTTATGAAATGCATCAAAAGACCTATGACCCCTCTCTACCCATCTAATCAAACCGAAAAGGTCCCTAGGGGTCCTAGGATCCTAGGGACATTTTTTGTCATAAAATGCATTGAAATCGATCATAGGTTATCTTATGACCCCTTTTGACCCATTCAAACAAACCAAATAAGTCCTTAGGGGTCCTAGTCCCTAGGGGTCCTGGGATGCATAGGGACATATGTCATCATAAAATGCATTAGAAGTGGTCATAGGTTATCCTATGACCCCTTTCGACCCATTCTATCAAATCAAATAGATTCCTAAAGGTCCTAGGACACCTATGGACATATGTTTTCATGAAATGTGTCATAAGGAGTAATAGGTTATCCTATGACACCTTTTGTCCCATTCAAGGTAACTAAATAGGTCCCTAGGGGTCCTACATATGTTGTGATGAAATGCATCAAAAATGGTCATAGGTTAAACCTATGATCCCTTTCAACTCATTTGAACAAACCAAAAAGGTCTCTAAGGATTCTAGGACCCCTAGGGACATATGTTGTTAGGAAATACATTGAAAGGGGTCATAGGTTATCCTACAACCCCTTTCAAATCATTCAAGAAAACCAAATAGGTCCCTTATGGTCATAGGTTATACAATGACCTTTTTCAACCTATTGATACAAACTAAATAGGTCCCTAGGGGTCTTAGGAACCCTTGGGATATATGTTGTCATGAAATACATTGAAAGGGGTCATAGGATAGGTCATAGGTTATCTTATGACCTCTTTCATCCTATTCGAACAAACAAAATAGTTCCTTATGGGTCTTATGATCCCTGGGGACATATGTTGTCATCAAATGCATTGAAACCCCTTTTGACACATTCAAACAAACCAAATAGGTCCTTATGGATCTTACGACCCTTACAAACATATGTTTCATGAAATGCGTTGCAAGATCTATGACCCCTTTTGACCTATTCAAACAAACCAACTAGGTCCCTAGGGCTCCTACAACCCCTAGGGACATATATTGTCATGAATTGTGTTGAAAGGTCTCATAGGTTATCCAATGACCCCTTTTGATCCATTTGAACAATCAAATAGGTCTCTAGGGGTTATAGAACCCTTAGAGACATATGTTGTCATGAATTACATCAAAGACCCATTTGATTCAAACCAAATGGGACCTAGTCTTTGAATTTGTAAGGACATATGTTGTCATGAAATGTGTCAAAAGTTGTCATAGGTTATCTTATGACCCTTAGGGGCATATGTTGTCATGAAATATGTCAACATAGTTGATGAAGGGAAGAGACTCTGAACTAGGCCCCTATGACCACTTTTGACCCATTTCGACATGCCAAATTGGTCCCTAGGGATTTTAAGACCCCTAAGGACATATGTTCTCATGAAATATTTCAAAAGGGGTCATAGGTTACTTATGACTCCATTCAACCCATCTAATGAAACCAAATAGGTCCTTAGGGGTCTCTATAACTCAAAAGATATATTTTTTCATCAAATGTATCAAAAGGGGTCATAGGCTATCCTAGGACACCTTTTGACTCATATGAACAAATCAAATAGGTAGCCAAGGGTCCTAGGAAACCTAAGACATATGTTGTTATTAAAAGCATTAAAAGTGGTCATAACTTATCCTATGACCCCTTTCAACTCATTCAAACAAACTAAATAGGTCCCTAGGGGTTCTAAGATCCCTAAGGACATATATTGTCATGAAATGTGTCAAAATAGGTCATAGTTTATCCCATGACCCCCTCAACCCATTCGAACAAACCAAATAGGTCCCTAGGGGCTCTAGGACCCTTAAGGACATATGTTATCATGAAATACATTGAAATGGGCCATACGATATCCTATGACCCTTTTTGATAGATTCAAACGAGTCAAATATGTCTCTAGGGGTCTTAAGACCCATAGGGACATATGTTGTCATAAAATGCATCAAAAGAGGTCACCATTTACCATATGACCCCTTTCAACCCATTCAAACAAACCAAATAGGTTCCTATTGGTCCCTAGACCCATAGCAACATATGTTGTCATGAAATAAGTACAAACAAAATAAGTCCCTAGGGATCTTCAGATGCCTAGGGTCATATATTATCATGAAATGCATCAAAAGGTGTCATAAGTTATCATATAACCCCTTTGGAACCATTTGAACAAAGCAAAAGGTCCCTAAGGGTCTTATGACCCCTAGGGACATATGTTGTCATGAAATGTATTGAAAGTGATTATAGGTTATCCCCCTTTTGACCCATTTGATTAAACAAAATAGTTCCCTAGGTGTCTTAGGACTACTAGAAACATATGTTGTAATGAAATACATTGAATGAGGTCATAAGTTATCCTATGACCCCTTTTGACCCATTCGATCAAACCAAATAGGTCCCTAGGGATCCTAGAACCACTAAGGACATATGTTGTCATGAATTGAATCAAAAGGGGTTGTAGGTTATCCTATGACCCCTTTCAACCATCTGATCAAAATAAATAAGTCCCCAGGGGTCTTACATATGTTATCATGAAATGCATTAAAAGTGGCTATAGGTTATCCTATGACCCCATTCGACTGATTCAAACAAACCAAATAGGTTCCTAGGGGTCCTTCTCATGAAATGTGTCGAAAAAGGTCTAGATTAATCCATTATATCAAGCCAAATAGATCCATAGTGGTCCAAGGACCCCTATGGACATATATTGTCATAAAATGCATCAAAAGGGGTCATGGTTATTCTATGACACCTTTCTACCCATTTGAACAAACCAAAAAGGTCTCTAGGGGTCTTAGGACCCCTATGGACATATATTGTCATGAAATGTATTAAAAGGGGTCATAGGTTATCATATGACCTCTTTCAACCTATTCAAATAAACTAAATAGTTTTATTAGGGTCCTAGGACCCTTTACAACATATCTTGTCATGAAATGCATCGAAAGGGGTCATAGGTTTTCCTATGACCCATTTCAAACCATTTCAACAAACTAAATAAGTTCTTAGGGGTCATAAGTTATCTAACATTTCAACCTATTCAAACAAACTAAATAGGTCCTTAGGGTTCCTAGGACCCTTAGGGATATATGTTGTCATGAAATGTGTTCAAATAGGTCATAGGTTATCCTATGCTCCCTTTCGACCCATTCAAACAAAAGAAATAGGTCCCTATATGTCTTAGGACCCCAAGGGACATATGTTTCTATGAAATGCATTGAAAGGGGTGATGGGTTATCCTATGACCTCTTTTAACCCATTCAAACAAACCAACTAGGTCCCTATGGGTCCTAAGACCTCTAGGGACATATGGTGTCATGAACTGCATCAAAAAGGGTCATAGGTTACCCTATGACCACTTTTGAATCATTCAAACAAACCAAATAGGTCCCTAGGATTCCTAGGACCCCTAGGGATATGTTGTCATGATTTGAATTGAAAGGGGTCATAGGTTATTGTATGACCCCTTTCAAGCAATTCAAACAAACTAAATAGGTCCCTAGGGGTTATAGGACCCCTTGGGATAAACGTTATCATGAAATGCATTGAAAGGGGTCACAAGTTATCCTATAACCCCTTTTGACCCATTTAATTAAATGAAACAAGTCCCTATGGGTCCTACGACCCCTAGGAACATATGTTATCATCAAATTTGTCAAAAGGGGTCATAGATTGTTCTATAACCCCTTTTGACCTATTCAAATAAACTAAATAAGTCCCTATGGGTCCTACAACCCTTAGGAATATATGTTTCATGAAATACTTTGAAAGGGGTCATAGGTTATCCTATGACCCCTTTCAACCCATTTGAACAAACCAAATAGGTCCCTAGGGCTCCTATGACCCTTAGGGACATATATTGTTATGAATTGTGTCAAAAGACCCCTTTCAACCCATTTGAGAAAACCAAATAGGTCTCTATGAGTTTTAGGACCTCTAGGAAGATATATTGTCATCAAATTCATTGAAAGTTTCCTTTCAACCCATTCAATTCAAACCAAATGGGTCCCTAGGGGTCTTAGGACCCTTAGGGAGGTATTTTGTTATGAAATGCGTTAAAAGGACCTATGACCCCTTTCAACCCATTTGAACAAACCAAATAGGTCCCTAGGGGTTCAAGGACCGCTAAAGAAATATGTTATTATAAAATGCATTGAAAGGGATTATAAGTTATTATATGACCTCTTTCAACCCTTTTGAACAAACCTAATAGGTCCATGTGGGTCCTAGGACTCGTAGGGACATATGTTGTCATGAAATGCATCAAAAGGTGCCATGGGTTATCCTATGACCTGTAGGGACATGTGTTGTCATGAAATGTGCCAAAAGGGGTCATAGGTTATCCTATGACTCCTAGGGACATATGTTGTAATGAAATGCACCAAATGGCATCATAGATTATATTATGACCCCTTTCGACAAATTTAAACAAACC
Organism: Cupressus sempervirens; assembly: GCA_028749045.1. Taxonomy (NCBI): domain Eukaryota; kingdom Viridiplantae; phylum Streptophyta; class Pinopsida; order Cupressales; family Cupressaceae; genus Cupressus; species Cupressus sempervirens. Next base: position 816,183,582 of record CM053786.1, read on the forward strand.
GAATAAGTTCCTAGGGATCCTAGGACCCCTAAGGACATATGTTCTCATGAAATGTCTTGAAACATGTCATATGTTATCTTATGAGCCCTTTTGACCCATTCAATCAAAATAAATAGGTCCCTAGAGGTTCTAGGACTCCTATGGACATATGTTGTTATAAATTGTGTCAAAAGGGGTCATAGGTTATCCTATGTCACATTTTGACCCATTAAAGGAACCTAATAGGTTTCCAGGGGTCTTAGGACACCTAGGGACATATATTGTCATCAAATGCTTCAAAAAGGGTCATAGGTTATTTAGTGACCCTTTTTGACCCACACAAAAAAAACAAATATATCCCTAGGGGTTCTAGGTTGCCTAGGGCCATATGTTGTTATTAAATGCATCAAAAGTGTTTATAAGATATCCTATTACTTCTTTTAACCCACTTGAACAAACTAAATAGGTCCCTAGGGGACCAAGGACCTGTAGGGACATATGTTGCCATAAAATGTGTCAAAATGGTTCGTAGGTTATCCCATGACCCCTTCTGACCCATTTGAGTAAACCAAATAGGTCCCTAGGGGTTCTACAACCCCTAAGGACATATGTTGTCATGAAATGCATCAAGAGGGGTCATAGGATAACCTATGACCCTTTTTGACCCATTCGAACAAACCAAATACATCTCTAGGGGTCCTAGGACCCCTAGGGACATATGTTATCATAAAATATGTCAAACGGGGTCTAGGTTATCTTATGACCTCTTTCAACCCATTCGAACAAACCAAATATGTGTCTATGGATCCTAAGACTTGTAGGAACATTTGTTGTCATCAAATGCATTGAAAGGGGTCATAAGTTATACTATGACCCTTTTTAACCCATTCAAACAAACCAGATATGTCTGTAGGGGTCTTAGGATACCTATGGACATATGTTGTCATGAAATGCATCGAAATGGGACATAAGTTATCATATGACCCCTTCAAACCATTCAAACAAAACTAAATAGGTCCCTAGGGGTCTTATGACCCCTGGAGATATATGCTGTCATGAAATGCATTAAAAGTGATCATAGGATATCATATGACCCCTCTTGACTCATTTGATCAAACCAAATAGGTTTGTAGGGTTCTTAGGACGACTAGGGATATATATTATCAAAAAATATGTTGAATGGGGTCATAGGTTATCCTATGACCCCTTTTGACCTATTCAATCAAACCACATAGGTCCCTAGGGGTCCTAGAATGAGTAGGGACATATGTTGTCATGAATTGGGTCAAAAGGGGTCATAGGTTATCCTATGACCCTTTTTGACCCATTCAATTAAACCAAATAGGTCCCTAGGGGTCCTACATATGTTATATGTAATGCGTCGAAAGTGGTCATAGATTATCTTGTGACCCCTTTTGACTAATTCAAACAAACCAAATAGGTCCCTAGGGTCCTTGTCATGAAATGCATCAAAAGGGGTCATAAGTTAACCTATGATGCCTTTGGACACATTCTATCAAACCAAATAGATCCCTTGGGGTCCTAGGACCCCTATGGACATATGATGTCATGAAATACCTCAAAAGGGATCATAGGTCATCTTATGAACACTTTCAACCTATTTGAACAAACTAAATAGATCCCTAAGGATCCTAGGACCCCTAGGGACATATGTTGTTATGAAATATGTCATAAAGAATCATAGGTTATCTTATAACCCTTTTCAAGCCATTCAAACCAACCAAATAAGTCCCTAGGGGTCATAGGTCATCCTATGCCCCATTTCAACCCATTCAAACAAACCAAATAGGTCCTTAGGGGTCCTAGGACCTTTAGGGATATATGTTGTCATGAAATGTGTTGAAAGGGGTCATAGGTTATCCTATGACCCCTTTCAACCTATTTGAATAGACAAAATAGGTTCTTATGGATCTTAGGATCCCAAGGGACATATGTTTTCATCAAATGTGTTGAAAGGGGTCATAGGTTATCCTTTGACCTCTTTTGACCTATTCAAACAAGCCAAATAGGTCTCTATGGGTCCTAGGGACTTATGTTATTATGAAATGCATCAAAAAGTGTCATAGATTATTATATGACCCCTTTTGACCCATTCAAACAAACCAAATAGGTCCTTAGGGCTCCCAAGACCCCTAGGGACATATGTTGTCATGATTTGCATTGAAAGGGGTCATTGGTTATCCTGTAACCCCTTTCAACCTATTCAAATAAACCAAATAGGTCTTTAGGGGTTCTATGGCCCTGAGGAACATATGTTGTCATGAAATATGTTGAAAGGGGTCATTGGTTATCCTATGACCCCTTTTGACCCATTCAATCAAACCAAATAAGCCAGACCCTTAGGGATTTATGTTGTCATGAAATGCATTGAAAGGGGTCATAGGTTATCCTACCTCTAACCCATTTTGACCCATTCAAACAAACATAATAGATCCCAAGGGGTCCTAGGACCTGTAAGGATAGATGTTGTTATAAAATGCATCAAAAGGGGTCATAGGTTATTGTATGACCCCTTTTGATCCATTTGAACAAATCAAATAGGTCTGTATGGGTCCTAGAACTCTTAGGGACATATTTCTTCATGAAATGTATCGAAAGGTGTCATGGGTTATCTTATGGCCCCATTTGACCCACTCAAACAAACCAAATGGGTCCCTAGGGGTCCTAGGACCCATAGGGACATATGTTGTCATGAAATATGTCAAAAGGGGTCATAGGTTATCAACCCCTTTGAACAAACTAAATATGTCCCTAAGGGTCCTAGGACACTTAAGGAAATATGTTATCATGAAATGTCTTGAAAGGACCTATAACCCCTTTCAACCTATTTGAATAGAAGAAATAGGTCCCTATGGATCCTAGGACACTCAGGGACATATATTTTCATGAAATGCATTGAAAGGGGTCATAGGATAACCTATGACCTCTTTTGACCTATTCAAACAAGCTAAATAGGTCCCTATGGGTCCTACGACCCCTAGGGACATATGTTGTCATGAAATGCATCGAAAAGGGTCAAAGATTATTCTTTGACCCTTTTCAACCCTTTCAAACAAATCAAATAGGTCCCTAGGGCTCCCAAGACCCCTAGGGACATATGGTGTTATGATTTGCATTGAAAGTGGTCATTAGTTATCCTATGACCCCTTTCGACCCATTTGAACAAACTAAATAGGTCTCTAGGGGTTCTACGACCCAAAGGGACATATGTTCTCATGAATTTGTTGAAAGGGATCATAGGTTATCCTATGAACCCTTTTGACTCATTCGATCAAACTAAATAGGCCAAACCCCTAAGGATGTATGTTGTCATGAAATGCATTGAAAGCCTACCTATGACCCCTTTCGACCCATTCGAACAAACCTAATAGGTCCCAAGGGGTCCAAGGAACCCTAAGGACATAGGTTGTCATAAAATGCATCAAAAGGGGTCATAGGTTATCGTATGACCCCTTTTGATCCATTCGAACAAACCAAATAGGTCCATAGGGGTCTTAGAACTCTTAGGGACATATGTTGTCATGAAATGTATCGAAAGGTGTCATAGGTTATCCTATGGCCCTGTTCGACCCATTCAAACAAACAAAATGTGTCCCTAAGGGTTCTAGGACCCATAGGGACATATGTTGTCATGAAATATGTCGAAAGGGGTCATAGGATAACCTTTGACCCCTATCGACCCATTTGAACAAACCAAATAGGTCCCTAGGGTTCCTAGGACCCTTAAGGACATATGTTGTCATGAAATATCTTGAAAGGGGTCATATGTTATCCTAACTTATGACTCCTTTTGACCCATTCAATCAAACCAAATAGATCCCTAGAGGTCTTAGAAACCCTAGGATGCTTAGGAACATATGTTGTCATTAAATATTTAGAAAAGCATTATAGGTTATCCTATGATAGTTTTTGACCCATTTATTCAGACCAAATAAGTTTTGAGGGGTCCTAGGACCCTCAAGGACATATGTTGTCATAAGATACCTTAAAAGGGGTTATAGGTTATCTTGTGACCCCTAGTGACATATGTTGTCATGAAATGCATCATAAGTGGTCATAGGTTATCCTATGACCCTTTTCGACCCATTCGAACAAACCAAATAGGTCTCTAGGTGTCCTAAGACCCCTACAGACATATGTTGTCATGTAATGCATCAGAAGAGGTCATTGGTTATCCTATGACTTCTTTCGACCCATCTAATCAAACCAAATAGGTCCCTAGGGGTCATTAGACCCCTAGGGACATATGTTGTCATAAAATGCATAAAAGAGGTTATATGCTATCTATGACCCCTTTCAACCCATTTGAACATATCAAATTGGTCTCTATCAGTCCTAGGACCCCTAAGGACATATGTTGTCATAAAATACATTGAAGGGGTCAAAGGTTATCCTACAACCCCTGTTGACCTATTGAAACAAACCAAATTGGTTCCTAGGGGTCTTAGGACACTTAGAGACATATGTTGTCATGAAATGCATCGAAAGGGGTCATAGGTTACCCTATGACACCTTTTGATACATTCAATTAAATCAAATAGGTCCATAAGACCCCTAGGGACATAATTATAATATATGACTATATAATAATAATAATCATATATATTACCATATTATATTTAATATTAATAATCATAATAATTATTATATATTACTATATAATATTTAATAATAATATTCATAATAATAATTACATATATTACTATTTATTACATTTTAATAATAGTCATATTTATTACTATATTATATTTAATAAAATATTAATATATAATAATATACAATTTTCTTCACATTGCTTGCACTTTCCAAATTTTGACTTCCCTTCAATATTTGGGCATCCATTTGGGTACCCAGTATAGGATTGGGTACCCAAAACACTGGGATATTTTTTCAAAAATATTTTGTCACTGGAGACCTGTCAATCATGTTTTTGGGGGGCCATTTTCATAGGTTTGGAGAAAAATGATTTCTTGGGGCTCATACAATCAAAAAAGTTGTTATAATGTATGATTAGGTGTCCAATATTATTTTATGAATAGGTAGCAGTAGTCGTCAAAAGGCTAAATGCAAAAAGAAGGTATCAAATGAAGATATTGTCACATTTAGGGAAAGGGACAAGGTATGTTCAATGTGAGTCAAGTTGACAATTTATTGATTGAAGGTGAAATAATAGAGTTAAATAATGAATATGCATAGTTGGGGAATGAAAATGCACCAATTGATAATGATAATGTTAGGATTGAAAATTTAGAGAATGAAAACTTGGAGAATGAAAATTTGCTAGTTCATAATGTAATTTCCATGATTGACCATGTTGAATATAAAAATGTATAGGAATGTTACATATCTCCTAATTATAATCGACGTGGAGGTCCTAGAATACTAAAATGGATAATTGAAATTGATAAAATGATTATTACCAATTTGAAAGAAAAAAATTCACAAAGAACCATTCAGTTATAGGCTTGAAGACTATATAAGCTATTTTTTGACAAGAAGACAATAGTGGAGCAATGTCAACTTTTTATGCACTTATTAAAAATGCAAAAGATGAGATCTATGCTTTCCAAATTGAAGATTTGTTTCAGTAAAAAATTAGAAAGAAATGTCATCATTGTGAAGAATCTTTTAAGTGCTCTTAATAGCATTGAGAAAAATACTAGGGAAAAGGGTAAGAGAGTTGGTTCAAGGGTTATTACAACCTCTTTGGTAAGTCATCATTTGAGAAAGGGTAGATGTATAAGAAAAAATTGTATTGACTTGAACCAAAATCATACTACTTTGAGAAGAGCACTTAGTAGACGAGAGAATTGATGATCCTCTTCAAAATAAAACATGAGCTTTTGGTGGGAGACTTCCATGTTCTGATAAGAAGCTATCCAATGTTGTGAAGGAAGAAATTACACAGTTTTGACACTCTAGCTCAAGAGTATCACCCAATTCTAAAGACATGTTGAAGTTGAGAATTGGCATTAGAGAATGCACACCACATCCTAAACATTATTTGGAGGTAATTCAAACTATGTTGTTCAAAGAATTTAGAAAGAATCATCCAAGATTGCATTTATCACAAGGGCTTTTGAATCTTTGAAGCCATTTTATTGTGTGCCACTTAAAATTCAAAATACATGTTGTTGCAAATATCATGTCAAGTTTTCTGTGAATTGTGAATTATTATGCTCCATCCATTCTACTTTTCATAGTAAACAAATGTTGGAGAATTGTGGTACTAGCATGGGCTTCCAAAATCATCAAGAGACTTACTAGATCAATTTTTATCTTGTAGAGTTGATGGTTGTTTCTATTATAGAAATGCTTGCTTAAATGAGAAGTGTTCAGAATATGGTGGCTTATCCAAGTTTGACGCATATTTTCATGAAGGGTGTTAAAAAGAACTTGGGAGAACAATAGTAAGAAAATGGTACTTGAAATAGTGAAATACACATTGAAGAGTGGGAGTAAGGGCTCTAGATGTGAATTGGTTGCAAAAGAAATCAGTGTAGCTAGTTTTATTTCAAATTTCAAGATAAATCTTTTCTACAAGTATTCAAAGCATATTAACAAGTCTCAACGGTTGGATCAACAATTTAGAATGTGTAAGGAGATTTTTTCCATGGGCACTATTATATTAGTTGTTGACTTTTTAGAGAACTACACATTGCAGCCTCAAAATACGACACAATCTTAGTATTACATCTCTATTTAGATTGCTATCTTTTTCCACATAACATATAGACATGCCCCTGATAGTGCAGAAGATAATTAGACAGTATTTTTTTTACATGAGTGATGTTAGATCTCACTCTCACAAGTTTGTGCAACATTGTTTTGAGAATTATTTTGATTTCTTATAGGAGTATGACATTGCTATGGATAGACATATCATTTGGTTAGATAATTGCATAGGTCAATTCAATAATGCTTACATGTTTTATTGGTTGTGTAAGATACACATAGAGAGGGGGATGCATCATATTTTGAGTTCTTTTGATTCCACCCATGGGAAAGGGGAACATGATGGAGCAGGGGCATGTGTGAAGAGAGCTCTAGTTAAGGAGCAATTGAAGATTTCAGGAGCAAAGCTTCTTGATGCTTCTAGCATTATTGATTGGTGTAGTTCAGCATTATCATAGGGAGGAATCTTGATTTAGTAGTATGCAAGTTCTTTTGGTTGGTTGAGGAAGGGTCCATAGGTAATAGATCATATTGTGCTACAATTAGAGACTCATAAAAGATGCCTTCATTTTAGACCTTTGATTCTTATACATGGACAATTTGGACATGATAGCTAGCTTTCTTTTGTCCTAGTTGTTTTTAGTGTGATTGGGATCACTATGAGTGAAGTGAGTGGGTGGACACATGGGATCCAGATTATCTTACTCCATTTTCTATCATACCCTCTATCAGAAATGATAACATGAAAAGTTCACTTGAGCATAACCATCTATCAGATCTTCTTCAATAAGGACATGCCCTTGCCTTGGTTGCACCATAAAGGAATGATCAAAAATCATATTATTGGTTAGCATGTCATGTAAGAGGTAAAAAAAATCTTGCACAACTAATCATAGATGTTGATGGATTTACATATCCTACTTGTTCAATTGTTGCTAGAACATGGCTGTGAACATACATACTTAGAAGGAATGGAATTCCTACATTCAAAGACTATCAGAAGTACAAAAAAATTCTCATATATTCACATCTTATTATAGAAAAAAATGTGAATTTTTGAAGCATCAAAGAAGACCAAAAGTAAAAGAGATTTTTACTATTATTAATTTGTATCATGAAGCCCTATTAGAGACCATAAAATAGAGAGAGGACCTTATAGGAACACTCAACTAGGTATATTTACATCTTATGTTATTTTGTTCATAGTGATTTACTAAACTAATGATTATCTTGTTTAATACAATAAGTTACTAATATTTTTTATGATATTGGAATGTGGGTACATCATGAAGAGTAGCCATGCATGAAAATAAAAAACTAAATAAGGAACAAAATGAAAAAAAATATATTCTATTTTTTATACTACAATTTTTTACACTACAATTTTGGACACTATGATTTTTGATAGTTGGGTATTGATACAATAATGTTGAAACACTTGAGATATTTTAAATATAAACTTGATTTAATGTAAGAAACATAGATGTTTTATTTAATGCAATTTTTGTGGAGGGGCCTAAAAAATGATTTTAATACATACTAACACTAGAATTGCATTGTTCCCAATGCCAAAAACTTGAGAGAGGTAAAAAATATATTTTTTACTTAATACTAACCCTAGTGACACCAGTGTTCTAGCTGCAAAGAGCCTCCATTGTTCGTGGCCACCTCGTACCAAAGAGTCTCCAAGGTGCTCTAAGTGTCTTTTGAGGTCAATCTTCTAAGGGTTGTAACTCAAAGCTCGTGGGGGCTATTGATGAAATGTTAAATTTCAAATGATCATCATGTTGAGGCCTACAATAATAAATCTAATTTTTGAGAGATTTCATTCTATTTAGATTTGGCACAATGATCTATCTCGATGCTAAAATTTGCAATATGCCTCAGTTCATAGGTGCATCATTGCATAACTTTGAAACTACTAATCTTGGCATTGAATTATGACTTCCATTAGCTTTGGATGGATGGGTGAACTAGTGACACCCTTGTTCTAGCCATAGAGAGCCTCCATCATTCGTGGCTGCCTGTACTAAAGGGTCTACAAGGTGCTCTAAGTGTCTTTCAAGGTCGATATTCCAAGGGTTGTAACTTGGAGCTTGTGGGGGACATCGATGAAATGTTGAATGATATAGGATAGTCATGTCAAGGCCTAGAATAACCTATCTCATTTCTAAGACATCACATTCTATTTGGATTCGGCATAGAAATCTCGCTCGATGCCAAAACCTAGAGTGTGCCTCAATTCATAGGAGCATCACTAGATAAATTTGAAACTATTGCTCTTGGCATCAAATTTTCAACACCATTAGCTTTGGATAGGAAATTTCACCCTAGTGACACCCTTGTTCTATCCATAGAAAGCCTCCATCATTTGCAAACACCCTATACCAAAGAGTCTTCAAGGTGCTCTAAGTACATTTCGAGGTTGATCTTTCAAGAGTCATAACTCAAAGATCATGGGGGCTATTGATAAAAAGTTGAATACTACATGAAGGTCATGCAAAGGTCTACATTAATCTATCTCATTTCTAATAGATCACATTATGTTTTAATTTAGCACATCAATCTTGCTCAATGCCAAACCTTGTAGTGTGCCTTAGTTCATAGGTGCATCACTACGTAATTTTGAAACTATTGATCTTGGAATCGAATCGTCAGTGTCATTAGCTCTTGATGAGAAATTAAACCCTACTGAAACTCTTGTTCTAGCCATGGAGAGCCTCCATAATTCATGGCCATCCCATACCAAAGAGTCTCCAAGGTCCTCTAAGTGCTTTTGGGTGGGTGAACCATAGTGACATCTTAAGGAATTGGAAAGATCACTTCAAATTAAACATATATGATATCATTTCAAATTAAATATTGCATCAAAATTTGATAATAAAGGTTAAAATGTTATTCAAAAAATATTGCATTTGAATTGAATATAACAAACATGATCAAAATGAATGATATTCTGTAAACATGAACAATACACATGGTCCGTGATAAATTGATTAATACTATACTAAATTAATATGTATATCATTGTGCACATAAATGACAAAAGTATTTATCAAAATACATGTATCCATATATGAATTACACAAATTCATGTATCAATAGATAAATTATGCAAATATAAATATCAAAATACACAGATCCATATACAAAATGTGGCTAATCATGCCATCAAAATGTGTATAATATCTATGTTCTTATACACAATGTGAAATATTCCATCTCAAAATATCTCATGATGCATCCTATGATAACTATACTATCCTATGCTATTGGTGGATGATCAAAATGTAGCCTCTTCACTACACTAGGTGGATCAGATGCCTCCTACATAAACAGAGAAGGAAAACCCAAAGGTAGACTACTAAATTTATATGATTTTATGTATCTAACATTGAATTATTCAAATGCACAATGATCCTTTTTTAATGAAGATTTGTAGTATTAAAATTTTATCATAAATACCTCTCTCGTTGACATCCTGTGTTGATTAGGAGTCCTCTCATATGTCCTTGGCAATGCTTGAACTTCGTTGATTATGGCTTGTATATGTTCAAGCATGTTTGTCAAATGAATCTAAAACTTAAACTATAACATTATAATTCATAAAATACTAAATTTATAACATAAAATCATGAATTCAAAATAGAACATATCTCTTTTGACTCCTCCTCTAGATATAATGGCTATATCAACAAAGATACAAAACTCTAGCATCTAGCTTCTTGTGTACTAGGTGTTTCCTATGAGATACAAAATATTAGTTGTTAATATCATAGTAATAAGTTTTGAATTTATTTATGAAAATAAGGAAAATAACAAATAAATTATACTTATACATATGATGGGGCTCTCACTGGGAATGTAAATGCTAGAGGGTCTGCCACACTGAATCTACTTAGACTCATCGCCAAGAGCCATGCCCTATACAATAAAGAATGTAATTAAATTTTATTACCACAAACATTTTACAAGAATGCATCAATATTTAATCACTTTAAAAACACCTAATTACCTTTTTTTGCTAATGGGTTATGCCTCACCCCCCTGCCACACTCTACAACCCACTGATAAGTGATACCTATAAGAGAAAAGAAAGATTAGAAACCATAAATGCTTAAATATCAAATAGAAAAATAATGAGAACACAACATAATGTATTGTAGATGTCTCAAGACCAAATGAAATAGATGATAGCATGACATTATCAACTTGTCTGAGCTCCTCCTTAGTCATCAACTAAACATGAATGAAGATCACATACATGTATAAGTCAGTATGGGTTAAAATTACTCTATTATAAAGATTAACTTTAAATCAAATATCTCATAACAAAAAAATGTATAAACGTACCAACGCAAAAAGATTCCATGCCTTTGCATGCTCTTTGTCTCTCACGTCAGGGTGTTTAGCCTTTATACATGCATCTGGTGTATTCTCCTCAAATATGAATTGATACTTAGAAAGATCACCTATGGGACCTATAAAAATATTCTTGCATGTTATGCAAGTATGGGGCACACAAACATGTGATGATCTCATCAATGATGAACTCATGCCAGCATCATCAACATAGGGAGACAACACTAGCCTACCATGGGATATCAATATGCTACTCAATATATGGATGACTCTAATAGTTTGAGAGCTAGCCTCTGTAATGATATTAGGATGTTGCACTAGAGGGGGGGGAGACATCAGTAGGGGGACAAATTGCCAGCTTTTTTCCATTGGGCAAAAGGTCTATTTTGGGGAGCTCCTCCTTGTACACCCATATTGGGACTCATGCTCCAATAGTTCACCTTGAGGTGCAACACAAATTTGGCATACAATATTTTAATGAAATAGAATAGCACCTTTAAATTTCTATCTGGAGGGATGTTAAAAACCATCCATCAATGATCCCAAAAGTTCACATGCATAGTCTCATTTGTCCACCATTTAATTGATAATTTGGGTTGTGTGTGTTCTACTTTTTACCAATTTTTGAGTCCTCAAAAAAGACAACTATATCATCTTTAGTTATATTTAAGGCCACAACCTCATCATAGTCCAACCCATCATCAAACATTATATGCATTTTCTCATGCTAGTGAAGAGTAGCATTTTGTTCATTGGTAAGTGTTTCAAAATTATCCACTATGGTTTTTAACATGGATAACATGGGAGCCAATGTAGGTATATTGTTATATGTGGTTTGCAAAACCCTTAGTTCACTGAGATTTTCAAATATCAAATTTTCAATTTGAAGAGGGTTTTAAGGGGGTAGGGGATCATTTGGTGGATAGTTTTGAGGGGGTACTAGATTGTTTGGTGGAGAGTTATAAGGAACATTATTTCCTATCTCAGTATCATCATTTGGGTCAGCCATACCTATTAATTTGCAAACCATAATTTCTATTAAAAATAACCTAAATTTCAACAATTTCTATTTAAAAACCTAATTTTTAACAAATTCTATTCAAAATAACTAATTTATACTAATATTCATTCAAACCATTAAAAAAATACAAAAAAACTTAGCTTTATATGATACTTGTTTGTAAATCCAATACTTGAAATTAGCACAACAATAAAACCCAAAAAAATACAATGCAAAATAGCTCTCAGGTTTTTTTTTTTTTTAAATCTATTTTGCAAGTTTTGAGTATCTAATTTCATATTAGATACCTGATATGATATCGGGTACCTAATAATAGATTAGGTACATGATATGAAATTGCATACTCGATTATTGATCAGATACTCGGAAAGGCTTGGCCCAAAATTTTTAGCCTTGGTATCAGGACAGGTGAAAAAAGTTAGAGTGGATTTTGAAATGCTTTTAGATGTTTTCAAACTCCACTTTTTTCACATCACCACTTTTTGGGACACCATAATTTTGCACATACCCTGTATATCTACTAAAATATTGAACATATTGTACTTGATTTTTATATCTACATGTATGGTTTTAAAAAATGAATTTGGTCACCTCACTCAAATTCATTCATATTCTAATCAATTAAAAGTTTTCTACTTACATAGAATTTTATTATTTGTGGTTAAAGATTTATTGCTAAGGAAATTGGCAAGGAAGCAAGGACAAAAGTAAGAAGAAGCCAAAGATTTCATTACAAGTATCACCTTCCAAAATCCAATCACAGAAACAAAAAGAAAGAATTTGTAGAAATGCAACATGGAGAAGCAAAATAGTTGGACAAGGTTCCAATAAAATCAAAAATTTTAAATCTTCTAAAAATTTGGAATTCTTACATGTTTGATGTACAAAAAGCTAAAGTGGGGCAGTGGTGCAGGGGCCTAAGGTCCTAAACAAGATGGTCAAATATCAAATTTTGGATAGATTATGTGATTAATAAGTTTTCAAGTTGACACATGGCAATAATTCAATCTCAAGCATCCTAGAATACATTTTAGGCAAATTTCTTGCATGTTGTAATAAGGCCTATGGGCAATTTATACATCAGTCAACATTGGTCAACACTATAAGATGATCAAAAATCTTCAATTTTAATTTTTTCTTGAGTTCCTACATGATTTATCAAGTTTTGGTAGGCATTAGAAGTAATTTGTTTGGAAATATTGAAAAGTTGCAAAAATTGTCAAAAAGTTGTCATGCAACTTTTCTTGCAAATTTGGAAGGTCAATAATTACAGTTGTATTTTGATCAAACAAGTAGAGATGAATATATAAGGTTAAGAGGCTTGTCTATAAATTGAATGTTCTTCAACCTAGGAAGGTTGTTGGTGTTGTGATGTATGGAATTTGAATCAATAAAGCAATTTTTGTTGGGAAAGTAAGTGCAAATAGAAAGTACTATTTTTACAAGCAATCAAAGGAATGAAGTTGCAAAAGAGATTCATGATGACAAGAAGATGGTGATGGGTCAATGCATGACCAAAAAAAGTATAGAATTGGAGTCTCTTAATGTAGAGGCAATGAGTTATCCATGGACAATAAACACAATTGAAATGGAGAAAAATGAAGTGAATACAGTAAGGTTAAACTTGTTGAATTGGATGAAGCCATCATTTTTGGCAATTGGCACATGTTGAACAGTCAAAGTATGGTATTTATGTAACCAAGGCAAGGTAAACCTTGTGTAAATATGAAAAATATTTTTTCATGTGGAGAAAATTTGAGTAGAGGTGGTCAATTTCCTCCAATTATGTTGACCTGATAAGTTTTAATTTCTTCATAAGTTTTTTTGTGAAGAGTGATGATATAACATGATCTATCCCTCAACAATTTTTGTACTTGCATCTCCAAATTGTATCTATTGTTGATCATAGTTTACCAATTGATGATAATGTAGCCTATGGCTATAATTTCCATATCTAATTTTGAATCCATCATAAAGCACCTTTTCCCTAATCCAGTTGTGTCATTTCATATTTGATTTGTTTACCCAAAGACATAAATTGTAGGAAAAAATAACTTATTTACTATTGTTTTACTCTTGTTCATTAATGATATAAGAGCATCTTAGCTGTAAGAGCAATCTTGCATCACCCAAAAATATTTTATTTTTAGTCTTTTCTATTTTAATAAGGACTAGTAGATAGGGTGGTTACTATCTATGGGAACTTGCTATTTTTAGTAAATTTGTCATACGATCTTGAAATGTTCTAATTTTCTACATGAAGGTTAATTTTAGAGTTATAAGCCTACCATAAAAATATAATTACTCCAACTTAAGTATCAGAGAAGTTATTACAAATTTTTTGTGGAAATATTTACAAAAAAATCTGCAGGCTCACTGTTGGAGGCCTTAGAGTGCCTGGATGAGGTCTGAAAACTCAACGGAAGGGGAGCACCCTTCATCAAGTGGTATAAAAGAAAGAGTTCCTAAGTGTATGGATAGATTTCTGACTATGAGGAAATTCACACTAGGAATATGGTTTGGGCTGGGCATGTAGAAAGATCACTGATCATGTGGTAGTTTGCACTAGGGTTTCAGTGGAAGCACAAAAATGCCTCCACAAAGAGAGCATGGTGGGAGAGCTATAGGTGTTACACCTAAGAGTTTCCTAGCCCTCCAAAGACAAATTTAAGCATTGGAAGAATAAATGTGTAGAGGAATAAATCTTTCCATAAGAGATGAAAGCAAGGATGAGGACAAAGTAGAAGAAAATGTCGAAGTAGAGGCAATTCTAAACCTAGAAGAAAAGAGGCTTTTAGGACCATCTCCAAGATTAGAAAAAGACCTAAGTTTGAGGTTCCCACATATTCACCAAATCTTAACCTAGAGGAGCTGATCAATTGGATCAATGGATTGGAGGAGTACTTTGAGCATGAATATATTGAGGATCTTGATGGGATCAAGTTTGCAAAAGAAAAACTAAAGGGACATGCAAAGATCTAGTGGAAGGAGCTCCAATTGGAGCAAAATAGAAAGGGAAAGGAAAAAATCACCAAATGGGAATGGATGGTAGCTAAATTGAAGTGACAATTCATTCTTCTAGACTATGAGCTTGATCTATTGAAGAAAATGCAATAGTTGAAGCAAGTAGGAAAATATGTTCAAGAGTATACCGAAGAGTTCTACCGAGTTCTCATTAGAACCAACCAGGCAAAAGTTGATAAGGAGAAAGTGGCCAATTATCTTTATGGGTTAAGCCCAAGAACTTAGGATGAGCTAAGTCTAGTTTGAATGAATAGTATTGAGGAGGCATACCAATTTTCCCTAAAATTTAAGGAGAAATAGAGCAAAAAGTTTGACAACAAGAATTGCGGAAGAGGTCATGGTGGAAGATTTGGTAGATGATCTTATGGAGGCTATAATGATGATCATAAGAACAAGGATGAGGTTGGAAGTAGCAATCAGAACCAAAGGGAAAATAATTCCAATCTTTCCATGATCAAAATAATAGAGATCAGAGAGGAAGAGGCAAAGGACAAGGATCTAAAAGAGAAGGCTTTCATGGAAAATGTTTTCACTATAGAGAAGAATCGCATAAAGCATTTGAATATTCCTAGTACCAAGGAAGGATAGATAAAAGAATAGAAGGCCAAGCCAAAGTTACATATGTGGATGAAGATGCCAGATCCTCACATTCTAAAGATGCTAAAAGAGGAGAGGTCATAGTTAACAGAAGACTCTTGTTGAGTGGTGAAAATGAACTTGATCAAAGAAGGAGCTTGTTTCATGCAAGGTGCAGATGTGAAGATAAGTTTTTTGATGTGATCATTAATGGTGGAAGTACTGACAATCTGGTGTTAGAAATGATTGCCACCAAGTTGAAGTTTAAGAGATAAAAACACCTACATCCATACCATATTTCTTGAGTGCAAGATGACCACAAGGTCATGGTCAATGAGCAGTGCTCTATGAAGTTCAAGATTAGAAGCTACTAGGATGAGGTACTATGTGATATCATACCTAGGGACATATGTCATATGTTGTTGGGTAGGCCATGGCAGTTTGATAGACATGTTGTACATGATGGGTGAGAAAATACCCACACTCTAACCAAGGATGGAGTGAAACATAAGTTGAAGCCATTGAAGGAGAAAGAAGAAAATGTATGTAGTGCTTCTAGAATATGTTTTTTTTTATGGAAAAGAGTTTCTCAAAGGTATAAAGCATGAGCATATGTGTTTTGTTATAATTCCAAAAGATAGTAAAGATGAAGTAGAGGAGGTACTTGTAGAAGTTTTAGATATGTTGGGAGAGTTTTCTAATATTATATTAGATAATATACCTAATGGATTTCACCCAATGAGGAAGATTAGTCACCAAATGGATTTGGTTCCAAGAGCCAGTTTTCCAAACAAGGCAACACATAGAATGACACTAGCAAAAAGTGAAGAGTTGAATAGGCGAGTTTATGAGTTGTTGCAAAAGGGGTTGATTTGAGAGAATCTAAATCCATGTGCTCTACCAGCTATATTAGCACCAAAAAATAATGGAGAGTGGGGGATATGTATAGATTCTTGTGCTATTAAAAAGATCACAATCAAGTATAGATTTTGATTGGCAAGGATGGATGATGTTATGGACTATTTGAGTGGAGCTGAGTATTTCACAAAGATAGATCTGGAGAATGGATACCATTAGATTCACATCAAATAAGGTGATGAGGGCAAGGCTGCTTTCAAGATAAAAGAAGGACTACATAAATGGTTAATCATGTCTTTTGGGCTAACCAATGCACCAAGCACTTTCATGAGGCTCATGAATGAGGTACTGAAGGAGTTTCTAGGTAAGTTTGTGTAGACACTTAAAATTGTCCTAAACACTATATTAATTGATTTAATATCTCCCTTGACACTATAATTATTTATTTATTAATTAATTACATTTATCATATTCTTCTACTTATTTAATTAAATTTATTTAATTAAATAGGTTCATTTTTCTAATGTACTTAAATTTTATTTAAATGCATCCCTTCTAATGTATTCAATTTATTTATACATAATCCTCCATAAATTCCCTTTTAAATAAATTCAATTTATTTAATCCCCTACACTTTATTAAAATTTTTAATCCTATGATTAAGTCAAATCATATTAAAATTAATCCTATCCTAAAACCTAGTCTACACCCATCTCTCTCATCCTTATAAGCCTACCCACTACTTAATCCCACTTATTTACCTTAAACACCTTTTTAAACACCTTTTAGTTGTTAATTGTTTTCTCACACATGTGTGAGAAGCTCTTGATCCAATAAACCTTCCACTTCATTTATGCCTCTTACAACTTTTACACATTTCTCCCCCACTCCTTTCCCCAAAGTTTCTCACACATGTGTGAGCACACCTTGAGCCTCTCAAACATTAAAGGCTCTTTTTTACTTTTGCATAGCTTTTCTTTTAGCCCATGTGTCTCCATTTTTGCACTCATGTGGATGCCACATAGATGCTACCTCCCCAAGTCCTCTCTCAAACCTATAAATAGAGCCCTGGTCTCAAGCATTTTACATCTCCCTCATTTGCATTGTTATCATGCTAGTATAGTGTTAGAGTTCTTTAAGAATTTTTGTGATTTGCATGTTTGCTACTAACCCTTTTGGTAGATGTTAGATTTATTGAATTTATGCTTGCCTCTCATTCTAGATTATCATTGCTAAGTTTTGTTCTTTTCATTTTCCATCTCACATCTTAGAATTCTTTGAGGATTGGCTCAATTATAGCCATTTCTTGAAGGTATGCTCCATTCATTTAGTCTTGGATTCACTCATCTCATTTTTCATATCATTTATCATTCAAGGGATTCAATAGTTATGTTTTGGGAGAGCACATCTACACCCCTCACACTTAAGCACACAAAAAAGGCCTCTTATGGGTGCCCTTGTTGAGCTACTTTGAGGCAATGTCAAGTCTCTAATTTATTGGTTGCATAGTTTTTTATTAAACTCAAGTAGATTTAGTAGTTTATTAATATTATTTGAATCTTGAATGCACATGCTACTAATATTTTCTTGTTTATCTATGCTCCCGATAGGTTAGGTTTTTTCATACACATTTTGGCACACTCAATGGGACCCACATCCCTTTCTTTTTCTAAAATCTAGCAAAAAACTTGACTTTTTTATATAAAAAATAGTGCTCTATCATCTCTATTAGGATGTAGTGTCATCTACACATAAATTTTTTCATCTTCGTAGATCGTCATCTATGCATTTTGGCATCTCCACTAGAGTCAACCCACAAAAATTACAAAAACAAAAATTGAATTTTTTGGTTCAGTCATTTTTGCATTTTTTTTTTTGTTCTGTCATCTCTGCATATTGTCATCTCCATCGTTTGGAATCTTTGCCTGTTTTAAAATTTTTTAAAATATATATATTGTAATCTCCATAGTTTTTTTGTCTCCAAGTTATATTCTATCATCTCCACAGTTTCATTACTTTTTCATCTATGTTGTGGGCGGTTGAAACTAGTCATTTTTATAGACTATTGTCTCTGTAGTTTTCATACTCTATCATCTCTGATTTTCTACATATGTATGATCTATGAATGTGTTAGTAACAAGTATATCATACTTTCTTTTTATTCTATCATCTATTTTTTTACGTCATCTCTTTGTTTTGTCATCTCTACCGACATTTTGTCATCTACAATTTTTATAAAAAAAAGAAAAGAAAAGAAAAGAAGTATAAATCAAATTTTTAATTTTGGTGGTTCTGTAGGATTGGAGTCATTGTAAGCTTATTTATGTATAGAAAAAATAACAAAAAAATTTTAAATAAATATTCTATAGTTAGCTTTCATTTTTTGGGATTTTGTTGAAGCTAATCAAGTTGTTTATTGCAGCATTGCAAATGGGAGCATTTTAAAAACACCTAAACATGTTTTCTTGCAAGTTTTTCTTAATATTTTATTGCTCTTGAGAATTAACTTGAATGCTTAACTATTTGTCTTTGAATGAATGTTGCACTTAATGGGATAAATCAAACACACTCTTGAATGACTAAACATAAAACAAGCAAATCCAATCTTGAATACATAATCAGTTGAACAAAACCTTTCATTTGGATGTTAAAACACAATCTTGAATTCCATAAGAAAATTCACAAATATTTTTTTGAAATGAATGCTTAGAAGTCAAATACACTCTTTAATGTATAAAGGTCAAAAAACAATGCTATGATACACATTTCAATTTGGGTTTAAAATGAATCTCATCGAATCTTGAATGCTTAAGGATCAAAGAACATGCAATGAAAATTTAGATTTAGCACTTAAAATAAACACTCACTCAATCTTGAATGTATAAAGGAACTGACTCTTTCCTTATCGAATTTCTTATGTTGATGACACTTGATTTTCTTCTGTTGGCAAACTCTCAATTTTTATTATTTTGAGGATGTTGTCAAGTTGGAAAGAACATTGTATGCTATAAAAGTTTCTTCAAGAATAGATTAGAAAATCTAAGTTTCAATTGGCAATGAAAAAGTGTCTTTTAATCCCAAGTCCACCTATGTATTCACTCCTCTCATGCCTTCACGTGATCTTGAATGCACAAGAAATAAGTGGCCTTGTTTTGCATTTCTTTTAGGAGGCTTGCTTGGGGATTTCATCACCCCTTAGTATGACCTCAACTCTAGCATTCTAGCAAAGTATAAATATTAGAAGGTGAATTTAAAGACACCTCTCTTGGAAGCAGAATCTTGTCATTCTTGGTTGACCCCCAAAGAAAACTATACCTTTGGAAAGTGAAGGTGGAGATTTGAGTTACCATCTCCTCCTGGCTGTGTGGCATTATTTTCTTTTATCTACAAATTTGGGCCTAATGTACCTTGCATATATCGAGGACACCCCTAGCTGAGTTTGTATATCCTAGCCAAAAACTTATAGAGTTGTTGGTGTGTTCTATGTGCTTGAATGTGTTGGTGTGTAACACTACTTCAAAAAAAAATGTTCAATACCAAAGTGATCATGCTCATATAACGTAAGGATTAGCCACTTCCTGATAACAATTACATGTGAAAATAGCTTGGATCCAACTTCAACAAAAACAAGAATGGTTTTCTACTCTTTAGGCTCTACAGGGCCAAGGTGGGTATACCTAAGGGATGATTCAAATTATATTAGTTTCATTTTGATTCTCATCTTCTATCTTTAAACACATACACAATTTATCTACTACTTCAAATCCTCAGATTCATATGCATCCCTCATAAGTAGATTTGGTCATAATTCTCCTTGGGTTTACAAATATCTTTGGAAATAGCATCTACCTAAGACTCAGAAATTAGATATAAACAAGTGCTGACCAACACTTATAACCTTGAACAAAATGGAATGAAAATGATTTTGAATTTATAATAATTTGATATGTAGTGATAGAATTTACCCTTACTTCTGATTTATGTGACTAGTACCTTATCCATTGGGAAAAAGATTAACTATTGGTGGGAGATCTAATTCAAGTAACTTGTAAATGAATCTATCAATTGTAATCACCCATTTCCATTCTTATGAACTATCCATTTCATAAACTCATAAAATCTAATGATTTACTAAAGTATATATACAATTCCTTGAGTTAAAAGCAATAATAGAAGTAGTATATAACCCATCTAGACTGCATTCAATCAATTAAACCTTATTCAAATGACTTCAAAGTAAACAAAATCATAAAATAGAGATAGAAATTGGTGACATAGGTCTACTATAAGTACCCCTTTGTATTATCCTTTTAGATGACTAATACAATGACCAATAAAAACTCAATGAAAAGCCTAGAATATCTTGTTGATTCTATCATTTCTATATGTTATCAAAGAGTACAATTGAAAGTAAACTCAAAAAAACTACATACAACTAGATTGATTGTACTTTTCTTTGAAATAAAAGAAAATTATACAAGCCATTTAGACTCATCACAATGCCTTGAAAACTCATTTATAAAAGCATGAGTTGCAACAAGAAAGTTGAAAATGTGACTGACATTGTGTCATTTTACAATGAGGAAAACAAAAAACTTCTCAAAATACTTTGAAACCTTAGTATAAATAGAAAAAGTAGAAATAGTTGCACATGATAGCTAGAGCATCAAATCTTCAATTTTGTCTTCTTCTTCAATTGCCTCCTTTTGGTAAAGCTTTTATTTCTATGATTGCCTCCCATATAATAACTTCTCTTTTTGTTGGCCACTCGCATACTTTGATTATTGTTAATTCACTAACAAACTTTTGCCACTGGCATCTGTAACTGCTTTCGCTTCTATTATGAATTTATTCATTTCATTTTCAATTTTGAAAAACATACCAATGAGTTCATTAAAAAAAAAATCATCAATATCACCTTCAAAAATGGATATCACATGTGGCAAATTTGCAATATGGTCAAAAGAACTAGATCACTCACTCCAATATTTCATTTGGCCATCAGAATTAAGGCTTGCAAGGATTAAGGAATAAAACCCATTAATCAAAACTTTCATCTTATTCTGAATAATTGCCAATTTTTCATGTAAAGAATTGTAGTAAATCCTTCACTTTATCCATATCCTTTTTAATAGAAATGACCTTATCAAGAAGGTTTGGCTTCTTGGCTAGCAATGGTATCAATCTATCAAAAAGTTGCATGTAAGGTCCCCATTGCTGGAAAAGAGGGTCAAGCCAACCTATTACCTCCTTAGACATTTTCTCAATAACCTGTAAGTTGGTGAATGCACTATGTGCATCTTGAGAAATTATCTTCAAGATGCTTATCCTATGATTTAGCATATTCAGCATTACACCTCTTTTTGGTGCACTATCAAATTGAGACAACTGAGCTTCCACACTTACCATTGGTACTGACACTAGCATTGTTACCCCTATGAGTATATCCTCTATTTTGGCTTCTGCTTCCATAGTGTGCCTCACCTCCTCCACATTCCCTTGTGCATGCTCTGCCTTTGTTGTAGTTTTGAGTTGGTCCTTTAAGGATGTAACCTCTTCTTCTAGACTTTGAACTTTCCCCTCCAAATCTTCTATTCTTTGTTTTTGCATATAGCTTGTCTTGAGCTCTTCCTCATACAACTTCCTAACATCTAGACACTCATTTAATGTAGTAGCAAGCATGTCCTTAATTTGGTCTACCTTTGTCTTTTTCATAAGTGCAAAGTGTTTAACAAGGCTGGAAATGTCTTTGCTAATAGTGTTGTCTAGTGTCCAAACAATCATGTTTCCCTAAGCAGTTTCCTATATATTCATCATTTTAGGTTTCCTGGTGTTAGGTGCAAAACTCCATACAGGTAGGATCTTTATATCTATACTAAATCATGACCCTCTCTTCAATCCTTCAATGTTGCTAGCTTCATAACTGATTGCCTTGTCTTTCCTTCTAATTTGGTCAAGTACAAAGCCCCTTTCTATGTCTCATCCTAGCACTAAGATCATGCCACTTCTATGTACAAATTCCTTGGCTTCTATAAGGGTCATGGTCTCATTGTCTGGCTCATATGCTAGAAATTTATCTACCAGTTCCTTATTCTTCTTAGGATCCTCTCTTGGAATAAGGCTCAATGTGAGCTCATTTTGCTTAATTTTATATAAAAAAACTTTTAAATTTAGATGAATTAATAAAATCATCATCCTCCATGAATTTCTTAGATTGGATGAGTCTATCATCTAATCTAGAAGATACAATTTGTCAATTAGTTGAGGCTATTTCTGCCTCTGTTTCCCTTTCCTACAAGTAATTCTACCTAATATCAAAAAAATATTAGTAATTAAATCTTATACAGGGATGGGTTTGCTGGGAGGTAGAATGTAACCCATAATGGCTTTTACCTCATTTGGTATATAATTCTCTCGGTCATACATTCTGTAAGGTCTAGTAGCAAACTTATACTGACCTAGATAGTCACTTAATTCTTCATAAGAATTCTTCCCAATTATAAAATCTCCTACCTTAAAACTTCAATAGACAAATGTAGGTTTGTGCAGGGAAGGAGGAATCATCTCTTTGTTCATTAGTAAAAATTGCCAAAAGAATTCAAAAATGGCATCATAAGGTACAAAATAAGACATGATATCTGGTTATATGATGTATTGGACATGTTTTTTGATTATATTATGAGATGAATTCTATGCTATGGTTATTTACTTCATTTATGTTCTTTACGCTTCTACAAACGTGAGTGATGTAAATGGATTAAATAGTTATTTTAATACATGTTGCTTCATCTATGATATTATATGCAATTTCACTTGATCATTTGTTTTAGTGTGCAGGAATTATATCCCTAGTAGTGGCAGATGGATTTAGTGATCCAGCTATTCATATTTACCAATGTCATCCCTATATGGTCAACATATCCTTATTTTAATTGTTTTAATTAAAAAATTTTGGTGATTAGTAAATTAGAACTCATTTGCATTATGTAACTAGACCAGTAAGCATGTCTATGCATTTAGAAGTTCACTTTTGTAATGAAAGTGTTTAGTGATTTTCTGTGATTTTGGGTTTTTGAGTTTTAAATTTTTTCAGATTTAATTTTTGGCAACTTTTCCTTAGGTGAATTTCCATTATGGATAAAAACCTATTTTCGTTTGGGTCAATTCAGAGTTTAGCTACTCTAGCTAGCTATTTTCCAAAATTGACTATTCACTCAAAAAAGTGAATAAGTATTGGAAAAGTGAATTCATTATTCACTTCTCACACTTTGGAAATTGGATTTGGAGAGTAAATTTGGAAATCCTCTTCTAAAAGATTATTATTTTGTTCATTGTGGGAGCTATGAGCATGGGATCTTTGCAAGGTTGGTCTCGTTGGATTCAACTCAAGGAGTTTTTACTTTGCCATCAGTTTCGGCAAAATATTTATTTTATTCTACGGGTTTCAGTTTCGACCCCTTTTGCTGTCAGGTAGGCCCTTCCTATTTTAATGTTTTTTCTCTGTTTCTACTTCTATTTCTTGTAGAAATATGTTAGGAGGTTATGAACTAGTGTTCCCCTCCATTTTTGTTTACTAGTTCTGCCTAGTTGGTTAGGTATCAACGTTTTTCCTATTTTTGAAATGGGGGTTTGGGTTTTTGGGCCGTTATGCTGGCCATTTTTGCATACAGTGTCCAATTCCTTTTATTTTTGGATTTTTGGGGTTTTTGAACACAAAGGCCAAATGGGTTTTAATTTAGAAATTTTCCCAAAATTTGGGGTTTTTGCCTCGTTTTGCATGCCGCCCTATTTTCTTAGGTTTTCTCGGCACATTGTGGTTCATGGACCTGGATGATCCATTTGGATACCATTCGAAATAGTTTTGAATCATTTTTTGCTTTGGGATGCATGTAGCATCTGTCATCCCAATTATGTTTCAGTTAATTGGCTTCTATTTTGTGTTCTCATCCAGTCTTTATGTTATGATCTTCATGATGGTGGTGCACACCACATGAGTACATGCGCATACATTTGTCGAAGGACTTGCGAGTCTCGACCTTCCATGTCTTTTCTGGAGGTTTTGATCATTTGGGTTGGGTTGGGAATTTGCATGCCTATGGGCACTCATCATTGGATGAGCATGGGTAGGGTAGGGTAGCATCTGGAGGGGGCTTCTATCTTGCAGCTCGGCATTATGGCACTGGAGGTTGACGAAGGATAAGAAGTTTTAAGTAAATGATAACTAAATAAAATTGTGAGAGTTAATAAAACTTAAGATAATGAAAAGATCTACATTCATGTTATGGTTCCAAGGGAGTCCCTTGAGAGTGTTGCCACACGTGATCTGAGCTTGGGCTTTTGGATGCCAGGCAACTCTCTAGGATGTCAGCCCCTACTTAGTAGCCTATTGAGATGTCTGACTAGGACCTATAGTTATGCATTTTCTTTGTATTGGATTCAGTCATCATACTGCTTGGCGTGTGTGATAGCCTTGAGTGTTGTCTTGTGTGTTTATGGTTGGATCATTATCTCCATCAGCACGGTGGGTGTGGACCTATGGGTGCCACATGGTTGGGAGGCATAACTACCTTCACCACTACTAGGGATCAGTGTACAAAGATGGTCTATTGTTTTAGCATGATCATTGTTGGATGTGTCACTTGGTACTTTGATTTGTAGAGTATGCTTTCTAGTGATTTATGCTCTCATTGGGATGTTATTTTCCATGTTTACAAGATTTTGGTTTTTATGCATTCCTTATTATGATGTTTAGCATGTGGTAGATGATGTTATCTAATTATAGGGTTATCTTATGCTTTCTACTAGCATGTTAGATTTCATTTACTTATATTGTAGCATGTTTAGTAGTGATTTCCCTATCACGACAGCACCAATGATCTGATTGGTGGCTTTGGATGTTATGCGTGGGGGATGGGTAGGGCCCATGATGATCTTATGATGCCATTAATGGTTGGGAGGAACTGCATACTTACTTGGTTTTTCTATTCATTGTGATGTTATTTCAGTTGTTGTGATGTTTCCTTTCTGTATTGTTCTTTTACTATTTGTTAGATGGTTATTCCCATTTTCTGTATTTCAGTTACTCAATTCTGGTTTGAGTGTTCTAGCCTCAAAGTGTGGATCTAGTACTCCCTAGTGTGGAGGTTCTTTTGTCTATTTTTTCCCTTTCTGAGTTCTTGAAGTGTCTTTGTTTTCTATGGGTGACATTTGTTCAGCAATGTACATTTAAAATGTATTGCATGCCCATACAAAACTGTATCATATGATATTGTAAAGTATCTCACACCTTCTTGAGAAATGTCGTGCGACACTAGAAGAGTATCACACGCCTTTTAGAGAAATGTCATGTGACACTTTCTAGTATCGCACGCCTCTTAGAGAAATTTTGTATGACACTATTAAAGTGTTGCATGCCTTAATGAAAAGTATTGCCCAGTCCCTGAAAGTGTTGCACTCCTTCTTGAGAAATGTTGCGCGACACTTTTCTATGTTGCATTAAAGTATCGCACAATTTTTGTAAAAACCTACGTGAGTGGACAACAGGCACTTTTTTTCATGATCTAAACTTTTCAAGAGTTGATCTAGATACCCTTTTGGACATTCTTCGACCCTATGTTGTTGCATTTTTATTTTAGATGGTTTCTCTTGAAATCTAGTTTTTGGGTTTCTGTTATAGTCCTTCGGAGTTTAAAATATATCGTTTAAGTATAAGTTTATGTATATTTAATTCTCATATATATGAGAATTAAATATACATAAAATTATACTTAAGATATATTTTAATATATGTGACAAATCATTTGGGATGGGTTTCAGACCTCTACGAGCTAAGGTAAAGATTTTAGGAAATATCAGGGCTTCTGATTTTAGATTTAGCCTATTTTTTTTAGGAGTTTCCTTTGGTATTTTATCTTGATAGTTCTCCTACATTTTCATGGTTGTGGTTTTGGTAGTAGTGGCATTTGGAGATCTGTTGGTGTTGGATGGTGTAACAGTCTTCCGTTGCAATCCTTTGATCTGTGTAGGTTGTTTTCTTGTGCACTCACACTTGGTTTTAAGAAAAAAAATTATTCTAGCTTGTTTTTCATCCTTTTTTCCAAGGATCTCTAGGTGGGGAATTACATTGCATCCCTACACAAGAAGTAAGGGTCTTTGAAAACATGATGATTCACTAAAATTGCATTGGATGACCTTGGAAGCATCTTCAACTAGTCCTCTACATGCTTGTTTAGCTTTTGGACACTTGATTTCTTTTTGGTCTTTACTACACCCTTCTTCTTCCCTTCTAGTGTGACCTCTACAACATTATTACCTTCCTCTTCAACATCCATGTCAGTCATTTTTTTAGGAAATCTATCTCAAACTCCTATAGCAATGTTACTAAGAACACAAAGGTATGGATGCTTAGAGAATTTTTAATATAGAAAACACAAACTCTTCAAAATGGCAAATACTCTGAATATTTAATCAAATCTTTATAGTTTAATCATGCAATCTACTAGCTTTAATAAATTTTGCATGCATGAGTTTTAATACCACCTTTGTAGGATGTTAGCAAAGAATATCAACCATGTAATTGAATCCTAAAGTACCTTTCTATGTTTTATTTTACTTGGCTATGGTGAATTTGCCCTTTTTTCTTAACTGGCATTGTAGACACCTAAATTTGATTACACCACTTTGGTAATCCTATTTCGTTATCTCTAAAGGCATCATTAATTAAATTCCTATTTAATTAATCATTTGCCATCCCCTAGCTGATTAATTTAATTAATCATCTATAGTCCTAATTGATAAATCAAATAACCTATTATTTATCAATTAAATCCTATTTTTCTATCTAATTCCAAAATCCCCATTTATTAAATAAATATATTTGATAAATAAATCCCTCAAATCTAAAAGCCCCTAACTATCCTAAACCCCCCTTTTTAGCCTAATCCACCCCATCCACCCATACTAACCAAGCTTAGCCACTAACTCACCCACCCTCATGAATGCCATCCACTTGCAAATCTCTAACATCCCTAATCTAATCCTAAACCCAAGCCTAATCCACCCCCTAAACTTGTCACATTCCCTAAGCAAGCTTAAAGCTTTCTTAAACCAAAGAAAGTCAACAATCTCAACTCCCTCCAAAATATCCCAACCACCCAACAATGAATGCTCTTACAAAGGCCATAAAGACTCTTACAAGCTCTTACAAGTCATAATGAAGGGTCTTTATGATTATATTATCCCTTGAGACTCCTTTGTTGACTCATCCTTGCCCTTTCCTCCATCCACTCACCCTGTGACATGTGTCACTCCCTGATTGGTGCTAAACAAGCACAATCCATGTGCTCTCCTTTGAGTTCATCCTAGCCCTCCTTAAGCTTTCATCTCTCCTTGAATCTTAACCCTCCATCCCTCAAGCCCTTAGCCTATAAATTGAATCCCCTCCCAAGCCATTTCATCACAACCTTTGAGCTAAAGTTATAATGCCCTTTTGAGAAGCTAAATCCATGCTTTTACATACATCCACACCAATTTTCCATCTTCCATCTCCATTGAAGCTAGTTTTGAGCATCTTGAGCATACATCCCAATCCTTAGACTCATCTACCAAGAAAATAGCTAAATCCTATTGGGAGAGTCCATTAATTTGGCTCACATTTCCAATTGGGGTTTCCTCTTTAGTCTCTCATTTATGTTATGGTATTTTAGTTTGTAAATTCTTTTGATTTCTTAATTTAGTGTTTCTAACATACTAATATAGCATATACAAGCATGGCACCTCAGTCGATCTTTTTTTTTTTTTGGTCTTCTTCTCATATGCTAAATCCAAACCCTTCAATCTTTGTGACTTCAGAGATACAACTAAAAAACCCTTACATCTATCCCATGATGCTTCAAAAAATTCCAAGCGTAGAAGCATTATGGTCCTTTAAGCATGGCTTTACAATTCCTTTTATGCTCTTACATGGCCCCTTTCATCATAAGATCTCAAACCCTATCAACAAACCTTTATGTGCTTATGCTTCAATACATCTCGTACTAGCATAAATCATTCATCTCATTCCTAATTCTACCCTTTATGCTCATACACTTAAACAACTCTCATATTCATAGAGGAGGACATGAAACACCTCTTCATTCACGTAGTATCCTTGCTAATGTAGAAGCATAAGGCACATTTTTCTCTTCAAAAAATCAATGACCCAGATTAGATCTTAGAAAAAACATCACTATTGATTTAAGCACACGCAAAATGAATGACTTAAGTTATCTTCCATGTAAGCTGGGCCCATCTAACATATGTGACATGTCATAATTTGATTTGTTCTTCTCAGGGCCCAAGTGGCAATTTGCCAGGTCCCACATGGCATGTTCCTTCTTATGATAACACTTTATGATTATTCGTGAACCAAAATAGTTGAAGCACATAAACAAAATCATACCTTGCTTTGCTCTTATGAGCTTCCCTTATGCATAAAACTATAAATCTATTTGATGTTTCCATAATACACCCTTTATGCCATGATGAGCCTTTACACTCTTACGCCATTCAACAAAATGTAAGGGCATGAACCAAACTAATCCATCCTTCCACTTATCCGCTCAACTTGTTACTTGTAACCCTATAATTTAATAGACATAACCATTTTAAAACTTATTACGCTCATACGCTTAAAAGAAAAATGTATAGCTAGAGGTATCTTAATGAATTTCTTTCACTCATTTAGGCTAAATCATCACCATACAACCATAAGGAAAACTTATAGAGAATGAAAACCTTTTATGCACCTTTGTTGTGGAATCCATAATATGATCAAAGATCTCTAAAGTGCACTGCTTCACTATTACGAGATACATAACCATAAATCCATAAACCAAAATGCCTTTATGCCATTTAGTGAAGCGTGATTATGAAAACAAAAGAAAGAAAGCTTAATGCTCCTATAGGAAACCCTAACACTGTAACACCATAAAGGAGCAAAACTTAGGAAATTTGCAAACACTTTCAAAAAATGAAGATAAACCTAGGGTTTTAACCTACTTAGGGCATTTTAATGACTATGCTAATGAAAAACCTTGAGAATTTAATAAAATTCAAACAACATAGAGATTAGGGTGTGACTAGGGTAACACAAAATTTTGAAAAATTATAAAAAGATAAACCCTGATCTATAGGTCATGAGGACTACATGATTTCTCACACATATTTTTAGAACTTCTCTGTACTGTGAAAAATCATAACATTAGTGGCTATGTTTGGGGATGATAGACTACCTAAGTCTATGCAAGAATTCAAAATCTATGGTAAAGCAGACCACATACTTGATACAGTAATGACAACTTCTTCAGAGAGCATAGAAACAAAAAAACAAAAATAGTAAGGCACATTGTACAAAGAAATTTATAAGGATTTACAAAAGATACATAATGTACAAAGATGCAAGAAATCCTAAAACTATTGTTCATGGAACACAGATACTTTTAGGAAAAGTACCTCTTCAAGAATTGTCCATGAACTTTCAATTCAAGAATATCTCCAGTTAGATCCCTCAGAAAATATGAGTCTTCATCATTTGTATCACAAATGTTGTATGGGCCAGGCCAAATGGGATCAAATTTACGATGCTTTCATTTATCTTCCATTCTAGCATTCCAAATCAATACCATATCACCTATTTAAAATTTCCTCTCAATGGCCCTCTTGTCATATAAATGCTTCATCTATGACTGTAACTTGGCATTTTGAATAGAAGAATCTCTTCTTGCTTCTTCCAATTGTAGAATATCATCCATCCTAACCTGCATCTCATCAATGATATCATCTTCATAAAGTTGAACAAATTTATACATTTCCTTTAGATTATTGACTAGAAGTCTAGCTTGTATTTCATAGACCAAATCAAAAGGAGCACATCCAATGGCCTTTTTCACAGTAACCCTATAAACCCACAGAGCTAATGGCAATTTTGAATCCCAAGCCTTCTTGTTCTCTCCTTAAATCCTCTAAATGATTTTCAATATACTTTTATTGCTTGATTCTACCTAGCCAATTCCTTGGGCATGATAAGGTGATGAGGTGTATTTTGTAATGTTGTACTTCTTACAAAAAAAATTATATTCCTTAGATCTAAAACACATAGCATTATCAATTACAATCTTCTATGGGCATCCAAACCTAGTCACACTATTATTTAGAATGAAATTAATTACTACTTTACTTGTTGTATTCTTAGTAGGAATTTCTTCAACCCACTTAGTGAAGTAATCAATAGCCACTAGGATCCAAGAATGTCCACCAGCAGATTTGTTTGAGATCTCACCTATGAAGTCAATTCCCCATTGTTGAAATGGTGTCTGCACTTCAATGGGTCTTAATGGTAAATTCTCAAAAAAAATTAACTTTCCACTAAACCTTTTACAAGAATCACATGTTTTCACAAACTCATAAGCATCTCTAAAAAGTGTTGGCCACCAAAAACTAGCTCTCAAAATTTTAAGAGCAGTGATTTTAGCCATATAATGGCCACCACATACACCTTCATGCATATCTCTTAAGATCCTTTTAGACTCAATTTCATCTACACATTTCAAAAGCACCCCTTCCATGTTCCTCCACCACAATTGCCCCTACACTATAACATACCTTATAGCCTACAACTTTAGAGATATTTTTTGATTGTCTATTAATCTTGGTGGGGATTTCATGTTCTACATATAATAAATCACATATGTATACCAGTCAAAAGTATTCATATCACAAAGATTATCCCTACAACCATCATCAAGTTGATTGATTTTTTTTACCTCTAAATTGGCTTCTACCATCAATTTGGCTAGGCCTTGACCTCTAACCAATTTGGTGATCTGAATATCAATGTTAAATTCTTGTATTCTGTTAATCCACCTACATCTTCTACGAGATACCTCTTGTTGTGAAAAGATATCCTTTACAATAGCAATAGGGACAAATACAATAATAGTGGCTACCATTAGGTAAGGCCTAAAAGCTTTTACCCCTTTCACCAGTGCATATGCCTATTTTTCATTTATATCATACTTGAGTTCTACTACCTATAATGATTTGCTAAAAAATGCAATGGGTTGCTCATAACCTTCCTCATTTTTTTGTGTTAGTATTGCAACAATAGTGTGAAATGAAGCAAAAGAAAATATATGCATGGCTTGTCATAACTAGGTGCCCTAAGAACAAGAGAATCTTTAATAGCTTTCTTGATCTTCTAGAATGCAATGGTAGGCTCACCATCCCATTTTATCTCAAATCCTTTCTTTAACATCCCTAAAATAGACCTACTAATCTCTACAAAATTAGTCACAAATCTTCTGAGAAAATTAATCTATCCAAAAAGACTAAATTCCCTTAACACTTTTAGGCTTCTAAATTTTGTCTATTTCTTCTACCCTTTCAAGGTCAATCCTTAATCCATGCTTACCAACTAGATTCCCTAACAAATTTCCTTCAACAACACCAAAATTGCATTTCCTTGGATTTAAAGAGATACCATACTTAAGGGCTTTGATAAATACCTTTTCTAGATACATGCAATGATCATTCTCATTCTTGGAGTAAGAAGTTAGATCATCCTGATATACAACCAAAAATTTATCAATAATATCAGCAAAAGCCACATCCATAGCCATTTGAAAAGTAGCTCTAGCATTAGTAAGCCCAAAAGGCATCCTGACATACACATAAGTACCCCATGGAGTAGTAAAAGTAGTTTTGAACTATTCTGATTTCTTAAAAACCACTTGATTATAACCAGAAAATCCATCCATCATGGACATAAGTTTAGAACTAGTAACCTTTTGCAAAATAGCTTCCATATTTGGCAATCCATAATTATCCTTTAATGAAGATATATTAAGATTCCTAAATTCAACACACAATCTTATCTTTCCATTTTTCTTCCTAATAGGGAATAAATTGGACACCCAAGAAGAGTGTCTAATATTAGTTCCTCTTGCATTTTGGGAGCCAAAGTTGGATTTATTGGCCTTTGTTTCTACCTAAAAGGTTTAACATCTAGTTTCAAAGGAATCTCATGCTGAAAAGGATCGTCTCTATAAGCTTTTAGGTCATCATATGACCATGCAAACACATGCCTATATCTCCTCAACAAATCTATTGTCTTGCCTAATTTTAGGAGGTAATTTCTCACCAATATATACCTTCTTAGGTGTTTGCTTAGTTCCCAAATTTACCTCCTCTAGATCTTTAGCATCATATTTACTGGCATCAACTTGTGACCTATCATGGTTGTCAAAAATAGTTTCTAAAACAAATAAACCCTTTGGGATTTTGTTTTTTTCAATTGCACAACCTCCTACCCAAAAATAGTATCTTTTCCATTTATATTTTCTACGTAAGCTACAAAATCACTTTCTTGTCTTGATAACAAATTTTCACAATTCAAAAATCTCAAAATATATTTGTCATCCTCAAATACTTGTCAATTCTGGATATTATTAGGAATAGAAGATCTAGTTTGAATCTCAACTTTGGATATAGTAGCAAATGTAATATCATTTGCTAAAAAGTCTACCATCTTATTATTAGTCCTATCTTTCCAAGTTATCCCAAATGCATCAAAATATTCAATCATATCCCATACAACATTCCTGTATTGTTTTAATATTTTTTTTTTGACACATAAGCATTTCTTACTTGGGATACAACCAATTCAAAATCTCCTATAGCATGCAAACATTTTATCTCATGCTTATGAGCTAATCTAATGCCTAATAGAAAAGCCTCATATTCTGCTATATTTTTGGTATGAGGTAAACTTAATGTAAAAAAAAATTGTATGTTACCCCTACTAAAGATATCAACAAAATACCTACACCAAATTCATCCTTGCAGCAAGTACCATCAAAAAACATAGCCCATAGACCACCTTTGTCTATCTCATTGTCAACTTCTATTTCTATCTAAGATTTATGCTTGGATTTCTTCAAATCTAGAACCTCTGCTCGAAATGCATTGATATCTATATCCACAAAGATTTTCATATCATCCTCTATCTCCTCTTCTATCATATATATACTTTTAGGCTCCCTATTTACTTTTACCAAATTCCCCTCAATATTGAAAGTAGCAAATGATAAATCACATTGTAGAGTCCCTCCCATGGTAGCACTCCACTTCCTAGATAACAACATGCCATACTGAGGTGGAATATCAACAACCAACATACTCATAGTAAGCTCTTTGTTAAGATAGGTTGTCAATTTATATGGTAAAGCATTAACAATACCTACAACTTTCACTTCTCTTTTATCCATAGCACAACATCTTCCTTGAGTAGTATCAACCTTGAGGCCTAATTCCTTTATTATTTCAAAAGGCATCATAGTATTGGAAGCACCAGAGTCAATAATACAATTTTTTAATATTTTACGATTTACTAAAATACTCAAAAAGAATGGCTCAACATTTCCTAAACATTGATTTATAGAGTTATCCAAAAACATCTGAGGAGTTTGAGACACAACTACTTCAACTTCTTTATCTTTCACCTTTTCTTTACTACTTTCTTTGGGATTGTGATTTTCATTACAATCATGTCTCACCTTTATATTAGTATCTCCCAACCATGCTATAGCTTTATTTTTGTATTTAGGGATTCTTAATAATTCAGAAAAAGGGACTTTAATAGTGATTTGTGATAACACAATAGTCATATCTATAGAAGAATCAGATGGGCTATCAATAACGATACCCTTTTTGTCATGGTGTTTATCCAAAATGTTTGTAACACCTTGGTGATTCTTGTCACCTATAGTGATTGCTTTTTCTATCTTCTTATCTAATTTCTTGGGAGCATTATTTGGGAACTCAAAAACCTTGGGATTATCCACCTTCTTTTGTTCCAATTTTTTACTCGTAATTTTAACCTTCATAGAAGGGATTTCTTTAGGCTTTACAACTTCCCATTTTTTAAGATTAACTCCTTTTATAAACATACCAATCACCTTGTCATTACCCTCTTTCTAAGCCATATTTCTAGTTTGCACTTGAGCTACCATGTTTGCAGTAATTTAATCAATCTCCTCCCTAATAGGCTTCCTTAATGTCACTTTTTCTTTGGCATTTACCATATTGTACACGCATTATCTTCAACATCACTCTCATCAAAAAATACTTTTTTCTATATTTTACTTTGAAACTACCTTTTCTCATTTACATCTCTATCATAATCATCATAATTAGAATAATTATAGTGTGACTCAAACATATTACATCCTACATCATCATTATTTCCTTCATGTTCTTGACATTCATCTATTGCAGTCTAACTTCTAGGGAAGGACAAGGCTACTACACAAGATTCTAGGGCATGGGGTAGTTGACAGACAAAGCACCATATAGGCTCAACAGTGAACTCAAGATCATCCACCAAATTTATAGAGTTTTTGGATAAAGCATCAGGGGTCACCTTATTGTTGGTATTCTTAGGGGGACGGACACTAGGCTGACCATCTTTCCAAGTGGTCTTATAGGGGAAATTTTGCAACCTATTCAGTCTATTGAAATTTGATTGGTTAGGGACCCTATTTTTAGTGGGATTCCTATCATTCTTTACCTAAAGAAGATTTAGACTCTTTATAGAATTTAGAACTTGACTCATCTCACTAGGCTCTTTCTTTTTTCCACCTACAATTTTATGGTCCTCCTTTCTATTTACCTTATTTCCAAACAACCTAGGATCATCTCTTTTAATTTCTAATCTCCCTAAAATTCTCAAATTATCTTCTACATTTATAGAAATTTTGAAAGCATCTCTCAAAGTCCTAGGTTATTTATCCCTAAGCTAGTATGTCATTTTGCCATCAAAAGCATTAAGTAATCAGGCATATCTTGTCATCAACTCCCATGGCTTGCATGAGCTTATACATACTTTTTTGAAATCTATTATTGAATTCAATGATAGACTCATTAGGTAGCCTCTTAATGTTACTAAATTCACTTAAGATGTAACTTTGATTCTATTTGTCACCATATTGTTCTTTGAAATAGTACTCAAGATCCTTCCAATCAATAATAGATAATATAGGAAGTCTCTTGATCCATTCTCTAGCATCTTTAGTTAATGACTAAACAAATAATTTCATAATCACATCTTCAACCTCAACCTTATAATCACTCATCATACCAAGAAAACTCCTCAAATGGTCCTCACAAGTGATAGCATTGTTCCCAAAAAATTTAGGCAACCTTTTCCTTATTTCTTATGGGATGGGATTAGGGGAACTAGGGATTCCATCAAAACATATTTGACTATAACCCTCTAACTGGATAGGTCTCCTTTGTAAATCAATCTTAGGATGATGGTCAATATCTCTCTTAGTATTATCTATAGTATTACTAGTGCTAGCATCACCAACAGATTTGTTAAGATCTACTTTCTATGAAAATGTAGCTAAGAAAGAAGTAGGTACCTTAGTAACATTTTGATTTGCATCATTAGATCCACCATCATCTTTAGGCATAACTATAGACTGCCTCCTAGAATTTTCCAAGAACTTAATCTTGTTGTTTATCTACTTCATTTTCTACAATTTCCAATCTCTTCACCCAAGAATCCTTTTCTTTCCTTTCCTTTTCCAACTCAATATTAGAAGGTGACATGGAATCATGGTTCTAAACAATCTTTGTTGGCTCTTCAATCCTACCACCAATCTCCTTTTGTTTTCCTTTATCCTTAGCATCAACAACATGCTCTACATTTTTTCTTTATTGTCATTAACTTCTAGAGCACTATAGTTCTTAATGTATTGTATTACAGGTCCTTCTAGGTTCATATTTTGAGTTTCCAACAACCTCTTTTCTTATGTCTTGAGCTATTCAGCTTGAGCTATAATTTTTGGTTGCCATGCATTGGTTGCTATCTCATTTTTCTTCATTAGGGCAGCAATTTGCCTAAGTAATTTCTACTTTTCTTCAAAAGCTTTCATAATCTTTTCTTCCATCTCCTTTTTCAATTTCTTATTTACAGGTTCTTGCTCAGCAAGCTGCATTTTCAAGATCTCAATCTCATCAAGATCAAGGATAGTAAACTCATAACTAGTAGATTTTGCATCATTAAAATCCTCAAGATCTAAATGTTTGGTTCCTATTTCCTCTTGAGAACAATTAGATAGGAAAGGATTTTTACTTCATTGAAAAAGGTTGTTACTATTTCTTTTTTCTAAACTAGGTGTATTGTGCTACCTGATAGTTTCTTGACATATTACTTTGGGAATGCTAAAAAGGTCATCACCAGATAGTTTGAGATGGGATATAGAACTTTGGCAAGATGATTCCCTTTCCACAATAGAAAAATGAATATTATCTTCCCTTATTACTTGCTCTTGGTAGTGATCTTATCTATGCATCTGAGACCTTTTCACAACCCAATTCTATCTTCCCCTAGGAGAGAGAGATCAGTTTGCAATTTAATTCCTAGGTTTTTCTTCACATTTTCCTGTGCATTTTGCTTATTCTCCATAATTTGAGAATAAAAATTTCTAAATAATTGACATAGTTTAAAACCTTTTGAGTCACCACCCACCCTATCAAAATAGGAATAATTTCTAAATAGATCATAATTACTTCACTAATGATCTTAGACAAAATGCAAATAACCCTCAAAACAACAAAAAAATGCACGTGAAAATGCCTATCTTAGACTCTAGCCAAGGGAAACATAGATCTTAAATGATATATTGGTTTATGACAGCATAAAGTGTTATATCCATACTAGAGTCATCATTTTGTTTGTGTTTAACACTATTGAACAACAAAATGTTCAATACCAAAGTGATCATACTCATATAACCTAAGGATTAGCCACTTCCTAATAACAAATATATGTGAAAACCAATTGGATCCAACTTCAACAAAACCAAGAATGGTTTTCTACTCTTTATGCTTTGCAAGACTAAGGTGGGTATTCCTAAGAGATGATTCAAATTATATTAGTTTCATTCTGATTCTCATCTTCTATGTTTAAACACATACACAATTTATCTATTACTTAAAATCCTTAGATTCATACACATCTCTCATAACCAAATTTGGTCATAATTCTCCTTGGGTTTACAAATATTTCTGGAAATAGTAGCTACCTAAGACTCATAAATTAGATATAAATGAGTGTTGACCAAAATTTATAACCTTGAATAAAATGGAATGAAAATGATTTTGAATTTATAATAATCTGATATGTAGGGGAAAAATTTACCCTTTCTCACTTCTAATTTATGTGACCAGTGCCTTATCCATTGGGCAAAAGATTAACTATTGGTAGGAGATATAATTCAAGTAACTTGTAAATGAATCTATCAATTGTAATCACCCATTTCCATTCTTATGAACTATCCATTTCATAAACTCATAAACTCTAATGATTTACTGAAGCATTTACATAATTCCTTGAATTAAAAGCAATAATAGAACCAATATACAACCCATCCAAATTGCATTCAATCAATTAAACACTATTCAAATGACTTCAAAGTAAACAAACTCATAAAATGGAGACAAAAATTGGTGACACGGGTCTAGTGTAAGTACCCCTTTGTATTATCCTTTTAGCTGACTAATACAATGATCAATAGAAACTCAATGAAAAGCCCAGAATATCTTGTTGATTCTATCATTTCTATATGTTATCCATACACTATATTCTTGAAGTAGTTTGTGAATCTACTCAATGGCAAGTGATCTTCCACTTTATTTGGTATCTGACCTACCTTTTTTACATTGTATGGGATGTGGGGAAGCATCACATCATTCAGATAATGAGTCTTATTTCTCCCAAATTTCCCCTATAAATCATCAATCTCTATGGGCACATCCATTTGCCCCTCAAAACCAAAAGCTTCTATGAAAGAAGTCCTCTCTAGTGTGCATAAAATACTCCCATTATGTCTATGGAATGACCTTGTGACTAGATTATAGGAGTTTATCAAAGCTTTCAACAAATCCATATTAACAAACACCTCTAGGAATATCAATTTTTCCATATGCCTATTCCATGGGTTGCATATTGGTACATTCTTAGTTTTGTTTTGGTAAAAATACCTAAATAGATTAAAATCATCGACCTTAGGGCATCTTGCATCCCTGTACAGGAAGTAAGGGTCGTTGAAAACATGGTGATTCACTAAAATTGCATTGGATAACCTTGGAAGTATCTTCAACCAATCCTTTTCATGCTTGTTCAACTTTCAAACCCTTGATATCTTTTCAATCTTTACTGGACCCTTCTTCTTCTTCCCTTCTGGTGTGACCTCTACAACATCATCACCTTCCTCTTCAAATCTATCTACAAATCTATCTCAAACTCCTACAACAATGTTACTAAGAAAACAAAGCTATGGATGCCTAGAGAAATTTTCGAACAAAAAACACAAACTATTCAAAATGGAAAATACTCTAAACATTCAATCAAATCCTTATAGTTTAATCATGCAATCTACCAGCTTTAATAAATTCTACATGCATGAGTTTTAATACCACCTTTGTAGGATGTCAACAAAGAATATCAATCATTTAATTCAATCCTAAAGTTCCTTTCTATTTTTTATTTTACTTGGCTATGGTGAATTTA
This sequence comes from Cupressus sempervirens, assembly GCA_028749045.1. Lineage (NCBI taxonomy): Eukaryota > Viridiplantae > Streptophyta > Pinopsida > Cupressales > Cupressaceae > Cupressus > Cupressus sempervirens. Next base: position 816,222,713 of record CM053786.1, read on the forward strand.
TCTTTTTTTCTTAACAGGCATGACACCTCAGCTGATCTTTTTTTTTTTTTCAAAAATTTGGTCTTCCGCTCATATGCTAAATCCAAACCCTTCAATATTCATGACTTCAAACATACAACTAGCAAACCCTTACATCTGTCTAGTGATGTTTCAAAAAATTCCAAGCGTAGAAGCGTTATGATCCTTTAAGCATGGTTTTTCAATTCCTTTTACTCTCTTAGGTGGGCCCTCTTATCATATGATCTCAAATCCTATCCACAAACCCTTATGTGATTATGCTTCAACACATCTCGTACCAATGTAAAGCATTCATCTCATTCCTAATTCTACCCTTTATGCTCCTACGCTTAAAAAAATCTCGTATCCATGGAGCAAGACATGAAACACCTCTTTGTTCACATGGTATGCTTGCTAATGTAGAAACATAAGGCACATTTTTCTCTTCAACAAATCAATGACCTAGATTAGATCTCAGAAAAAATATCATTGTTGATTTAAGCACATGCAAAATTAATGACTTATGATATCTTCCACATGGGCTGGGCCCATCTAACATATGTGACATGTCATAATGTGATTCATTCTTCTCAAGGCCCAAGTGGCAATTTTTTAGGTCCCACACAACACATTCCTTCTAATGATAGCACTTTACAATTGTTTGCAAACCAAAATAATGCAAGCATGTAAACAAAATCATTCCTTCACTCTTATGAGCTTTCCTTGCACATAAAACTATAAATCCATTTGATGTTTTTGCAATACAATCTTTATGCCATGAAAAACCTTTATGCTCTTACGCCATTCAACAAAACATAAGGGCATGAACCAAACTAATCCATCCTTCTACTCATCTACTCAACTTGTTACTCGTAACCCAATAAATCAACAAACATAACCATTTTAAAACTTATTATGCTCATACACTTAAAAGAAAAATGTATAGCTAGAGGTATCTCAATGAATTGCTTTTTCTCATTTAGGCTAATTCATCACCATGGAACCATAAGTAAAACTTACAAATAATGAAAACCTTTTACGCACCTTTGTTGTGGAATCCATCATATGATTGGAGAGCTCTAAAGTGCACCGCTTCACTATTATGAGATAAACAACCGTATATTCATAAACCAAAATACCTTTACACCTTTATGCCATTTAGTGAAGCATGATCATGGAAATAAAAGAAAAAGAGCTTAATGCTCCTACGAGAAACCCTAACACTGTAATACTATAAAGGAGCACTTAGGAAATTTGCAAACCCTTTCAAAAAATGAAGATAAACCTAGGGTTTTAACCTACTTAGGGTATTTTAATGACTATGCTAATGAAAAACCTTGAGAATTTAATAAAATTCAAACAACATAGAGATCAGGGTATGACTAGGGTAACACAAAATTTTGAAAAATTATAAAAAGAGAAACTCTAATCTATAGGACACGAGGACTACATGATTTTTCACACATATTTTTGGAACTTCTTTGCACTGTGAAAAACCAAACCATCAAAATGCTCAAAAAAAACTTCCCCATTTTAAGGGGACACACACCATCTAAACTTTTCTTGTATATATTTCATTGTTTTCTTTGCATGTTATGTTTCAAAAAATTCAAAAACATTTTAAAAACAAAAAAATAACAAAAAGAAGCTCTTGTTTTCCCCATCACTTCTTCTATCCATCAAATTCATCACCATCATGCATCTCTTGTATTTATCATTCAAATAATTCCTCAAAGTCTTAATCATCTCTATTCATCCAAATCATTTCTTCATTTTCTTAATCATTTAATCAAATCCATAATCTTCATCCTAAATATAGTTCATAATCCACATCAAGATCCAATTCCTTGATTCAATGATTCATCCTCATGATTCTTAATGTAATCCCTTGTCAAATTCATTCCTTTCTAACCAATTCCTAATTCAAATCCATTTACATCTTCAATCCAAAATCAATCAATCTTTCTTCATCTATTCAAATATTCTTCTAATTCAATTTTCATAAAATCTTCTACTTTGAACTGAGGAGCACCATTATAAACCTTGGACTTTAATTCAAATCCAACATGCTTTTTTTTTCAATATCATAAGGTTTTTATTTACATCAAAGTTATATCAAACCTTCATCCAATATCAAATCAAATCAAATCAATATCAATATCAATATCAAATCAATTCCAATCCAAATCAAACACATAGTCCAAAATTGTTCCTAGTCTCAAGTTCATATTTCATTTCTCATGAAATATCTCACCGCTCCTCATCTAATCTTAATGGATAAGAATTGGCTTAACCAAATGGTTGGGGACTTTTAAAGGCAATATGGAGTAAAACCTCCAGCACAAAACCCATATCAAATAAATCCTCAAAATTGTATGTCCAATCCTAATCCATCTCACATTCCTTATTCCTCTACCTTTGAAAAGGAAAATCCACCTCTTTATCCTTCAACCACATAGAATTCTATTCATATCCCACACAATTCCTCAAATAGAAATATAATTTCCAAAGAAATTAACTCAAGAATTCTATCTTGAGCCTAGCAAATCAAAAGCAAAAATCTACCCTCCTAGACATATGTCCTCTTCCCCCATGTTTTGAAGACCATAATCCTCATGTCCCATCCAACCTAAATTATCCATGTAATTACCCATACTTTGAGCTTAATATCCAAAAAACTATCATCGCAATCCCCTACCCATGCCTCAACCTCTACACAATCCTAATCCTCCAAAATCAACATCATTGTCACCTTGCAATAAGTATGTCTTTGTCCCAAAATCATTGGTAGAAAGTTTTTCTAAATGAAAAACTAAAAATGAAGTGATCCAATCACCCAAAGTCATACATCTAATGCCATCTCAAGAACTTGTTCCAAAGCATGTTATTATAGATTCCTCGTCTCCTCTAGATCCGATCATTTCTCCATCCCATTATTCCCTTATACCTCAAGATCCATTTATCCCTCTTAGTCCATTTCATGATCCCCTTCCTAATCAAGATAAGAACATCCCATGTACCACACATATTAATAATTCCATTCCATCTCAAGAGTTAGCATCCATATATTCTTCACCTCATGAAGATGACCCTTCTATAGAATCCACTAGCTTTCCTCCATGTCAATATCAAATTACTCCATCTCATGGTTCCATTCCATCCACTCCATTATATGATCCTATTCCACTAGATGGTCTAATAATTCCTTCTATCCCACTACATGATCCTTCTTTATGTCAAAATCAAAGTACCCTTTCATTTGCATTTCATGATCCCAATCCATATCAAGATCCTATTATCCCTCATAATCCTAATCCTCTACATGATCCTATCACACCTATCCAATCCACTCATGAATCCCATATGCATGGACTTGTATGTTGTATTAAAAATGATAAGTATCCCATTGAAGAAATAATGTCTCAAGATGTTGATACGCCTTCCACTCCTTCCAAATCCAAAATTCCTCCTTCCAAACCTAAATGTTCCTATCATCCATGTTCCAAGTCCATTTTGGGCCCTTTTATCCATATTCCCATTCCTTCCTCATTTCCATCCATTTTGGTTCCTTATGTTCCAAAGCCAAACCCTCCATCCCTTCCGTCCATTTTGGGTCCTTACATACATCCATCCACCATATTCAATTCTTCCACTTCATGCCCTCATATACCTATTAAAGATCAACAAAGGCACACATCCTTGAATTCCTTCCAACATTCACCATCTGTAAGCTCTTTATACCATTTATCCTCATGCACCCCTACCATGGCCAATCGAAGAAAATTGGATACCAAAGATAAATTGAATCAAGCCAAATATCCACAAAAATCCAAGGATGAACATGTCCCCTCTAAAAGACATGTTCAAGAAAAGAAAAATATAATCCAAAACAAAGTCAGAAGGCCACAAAGGCTAAAAATAAAAAATGCAAAAATCATGTGGATCCCAAGGCTACTCAAAGAAGCAATGAATCTCAAAGAAAAGTCCAACATGGCATCCAATTTTGTTAATCCAAAGGCTTCCCTCATTCTTAAATCATCCAAACTTCCATCTTCCATATCCATTTTGGCTCCTTATGGCCCAAGATCCACCATCCTAAATCCATCATCTCCTTCATCCATTTTGGGTCCATCTATCCCAAAATTCAAAATTTCTCCTACATATCCTCCAAATTTTCCTCCTTTCCATCACTTTTCAAGGTGTTTGAATGATAATCTTTCCATCTCCTTCATCCACTCATTCACAAGTCTTCCAACCTAGCATCCATCAACCATATCTTCCTCCCAACTACTCCACCCCCTTAATCTAAACCTTTTCATAAGTCCTTCACCTCCATTTCCCAACCTATTTCACCCTTATTTTCACTATCCTACCAACATCTATGAGAAAATGGTAAAAACTCCTTGAAAATAATAAATAAAGAGAAACAAATATAAAGAAATACCATCCATGTAACTAGATGCTTGAGTCCTCTCTTTGTTTCCTTATCATGTATCCATTATCTTCCAATTCCACTTATCCTTCCATTCACTTATCCTCTTCCACTGGCACTCTACATTGGGGAAAAGCTCCATCCATACTACATTACCTTATATATCTTCCATATTCATATCTACCATTCCTCATCATTTTCCATATTTGATCTTGACATCCTATCAATATCTTTCATCCCATAGTCCTTGGTATTTTCATTCCCTCATTATCCTCCATCCACAATCCTACATGCTTAAATCCTTCTTTCATATGTGCTTGGTCTTGGTTATTGTTACCATTTTTTGTGCCCCACCAATATTCAAATTTTAAATGCTTACCTGCCAACGGCTAGTTCCCAGAGGTAATATTATTTTAATGGCTGAGAAACATCAAAAAAATTAAAAGATCAAACTTATGATATGTTTCGGTGGGCCTGCAAGTTCCTCATTGTTAGATCAATTTGGATCTATGACCCTCGCTACATCACCAAGAAAAGCTGCTCAATGGATATGCACATCGACTTAGTGAATGTTTTCCATGTGTCTCGATGGGCCTAGTTTGGCAGTGGTGGTTTTTCATTTCTCCGGCACCAAGTTTGGATAAGATCACCGATGCTCGCTACCTCAATATCGAAAAACTTAGGCATCTTGCCATTAGCAACACAGTGAGTCACCATGAAATGAATGTTTGGTGGGACCTCATGCGATGTGGAAAGGTAACAGTGCTCAGGATGGATTCTGACCACTGGATCAATGCAAAATCAACAGCCCTTGCTAACTCTCTATGGAAAGTTGTAAGTTGTTTACTCATAGTGACTTAGTGAGTATGGGACCAACCAATCTTTAGAATGCGTGATGTAGTTATTTTTTTCACCCTTGGATTGACCTTAGATCTATGGCTCTCATTAACTCACTATGAAAAGATGCTCAGAAGATATGTATAGCGAGATAACGATTTGTTTTCGCGTGTCTTGTGGGGCCACGTTTGTTCCATAAGCCACATGGTGGACCCCAAACCAATGATGCATCAAGAATGAGTGTACAGATTAATGACATGTTGGCAGTTGGTTGATTTCTCATTGGCTAGGGCAATGACAATGCAAAAAGTGGGCCAATCCCTTTAGTGCATCTTTCGCTATTGTCAGATCAGCATGGATCAAAGGTCCTCATTAACTTTCTATGGGAAGATGCATGCTATTTAGGTATATCAAGTTAACAACCTAGCAACACGTGGGCTGTGGGTCCTATTTCCTTGGTGGGCCACAAAAGTAAGAACTTATCGAACAAGCTAGAAAAGGGCCAAGTTTCTATTGGCCAGTACACTAACAGAGTGGGTGTATCTTCAGGGTCGTCGAATGGTGGCAGATCAATGGTCCTCATTAACTCACTACAGGAAGATGCTCAAGAGATATATCTAGAGAGATATTGATTTGAGGACACATGTCCTCATGGGCCCAGGAAGGTAATGCTAAGGCAGTAACAGTTAGATGCAGCTGGTGGTTATTATAACATCGCGGTCAGGATAGAGGATGGCATAGTTAGTAAAGAATGGAGATAGTCAACTCAAGAAGACTCTGCTAGGTGGAAAAATGAAATAAAATGATTGGCTCACATGGTTCATCCCCATGCCAAGGTAGACTAACCTACTGATCATGCTGATTTATGAACCAAAAGTAGGGGAGATTAAGTTTTTATGCACAATTTGATCTCTACGATCAATCTCAACCACCAAGAAATGAATGCTAAACATAGGAGAGCACTCCACCACCTCTAGTGATCCATCTACCTAGTCAGAGCATATTTATGGCGCCGCTTCTATCTTCTTAAGGCCTTGTTTTAGTTAATATCAGATATCATTGCCCTAGATCCATATCCATGATTAGATTTTCCCCATGATTGTTCTCTGTAGGTCTTCAATGCAGTGGTTGTAGAATAACTACAGTTAGAAGACATCTCAGTTAGGCCTGCACTATAAAGGCAATTTTTGTTGATTTTGAAAGGGTCAGAACATTCTCTGTTGTTCTCTGCTATTGCTCTGCAACTCTAGTGTAAATTCCCCTTGCCTCTGAACTGCATGAATTTTATCTTATCTCCTTCAACAATTGGTGTGAAAGTGCAATAATCCTTGCCCCTCATTAATGCTTTGTGGAAATCTATAATCTGCATGACTGTATCTCTTTTATCCTGTGAATGATATATAAGTGAATCTTCTCTTTCCTTGTGTCATTCATTCAAATTTTCTAGTCTGCATGTGGTTATTAGATTAAAACAAGTCTGAAGGTGTATATCCTTAGTTTCATTTTGGTTCAATAGTGCATATATGGGTAGAGTTTGGTCTGAACATGCTATTTTGGTGCATCACCTCTTCAGATTAGATTAGGTAGATTTTCTTTCGTGCTCTCCTTCTCCCTTTTCCACTCCAAGAGTAGTTAGGTGCATCCTGATAGTAAAAGGAAGTCGGCCTTCTCCAAAGACTCAACCTCACAATTCAAGTCCCACAGCTTGGAGGTTGTTTCCATGTTTCACTAGGTTGTCCTCATGCATAGGCTTTGGACAAGGGTGCAAACCTAATTGACAATAGTTATCCCATCCATTTCACCCATTTCATATTCTGCATTTCATCCATACTCTTCATATCATTATTCCTATTCCATACCCTCCCTCCCATATCCCTTACTCCCTCCACTTTCATGCCTATGCTTGTGGTCAATACTAGAGGCACAACAACAAAATTTTCACACATGCTTTCGAAGAAGACATGCCTTCCCTTCCTCCAAACAATAGCCTTCACACCATCTTTCCATGGTCACATATACTTTTCCACCACATTTCCTTCCATTTTCATATCCTTGGTATGGGGCATTGTATTCCTTTGAAACATGGTCCTTGGCTCCCCATTTTCCTATTTCAAATCCTATGGTCCCCCATATTATTCCTCCATTCAAATATCCCCACCATTTTTATCCATTTACCATTCATTTGATCTCCCTTGTCACTGGTCCCATCTATTTATTTTCATCAATTTAATCAGTTAATTTCTCCTCTAATCTAATCGAATCCCCTTCTTCCAATCATTTCCTACAAATCAATTTGCATCTTATCTAAGTCTCCTTTTTCTTGTAATCACCATCATTTAGCTCATTCAATCAAATTCATCCATCATCTTATCATATCTTATCCAAATTCTTCTGGTTCATCATCCAATCTCATGAAATTGAGCTTCAACCCACTAAACTGAGCTTATCAAAATAGTGATTGCAAACAAAAATTACACAAATTCACATTGAGACTAAATGCTCTAAACCTTGTTCCTTTCACACAATTTCCAGTGAACAATCACAAATATTTCAATAGAATTTAGTCAAAGAATCATTTTTTGCCTTACAAGATGCATCCTTCCTATATAGGCTTAACAAATTCACCATCAAAATAAAGTTCATGACAAGAACTATGGACTAAATATAAAGTCTTTTTGTTGAATTTATCTTTGTGTATGAGTGATAGCCTTCTGAAGTGTGCTTTGATCTTTAATATCTTGGTATGATTTAAAAGACTTAACCTAATTACACATTTCATTTTATGATATGATCTATTTTCATGATTCTTTAGCAAATCTTTGTTGGTTTTTAGAGTTATGGTTATGCATTTCTCACTAGGGGCAACATGTTAGCACACTTTCCACCAAGATCCCTAACAAGAATTTGGGTGTTCTTAGATCTCTCTAGCGTGTATATTTTATATTTTCCATCATTACTATGAAGCCTACATCTATGTTCCTAAAGTTTCTATTTTTTTGGGAGTCTAGTCCATGCAAAGGAATCTTGACATCTATGCTCATATAGCATTTGATGCATAACTCCTCTTGCAATATCAAACTAGGGTGTGCTCTCCCATATGAACACAACTAAATCCCATGCATTCATGTAGTTATGTTGTATTTAGATTAATAATTATCCAATTCACACTGCTTCATTTTGATCTTGCAAACAAGTCATGCGAGGTCATCTTTTAAGCCTTTTCTCTCTCTCTTTTCCTTCCCGTATCTGTTTTCAAAAAAATAGGGAAAAATATATTCCTTTTCTGCCATTTTCTTGAGGGGGAACCCTCCTCCCCTGTCATCACTTTAACATGACTCTTTTCACTCCTCTCCTCACTGGGGCAACCTATATTTTCTTTTCTTAGATATAATGATGTCCTGACATTGCATCAAAGAGGGAGAAAATGTAGACACTTAAAATTTTCCTAAACACTATATTAATTCATTTAATATCTCCCTTGATACTATAATTAATTAATTTATTAATTAATTATATTTATAATATTCTTCTACTTATTTAAATAAATAAGTTCATTTTCCTAATGTATTTAAATTTAATTTAAATGCATCCCCTTTGATGTGTTAAATTTATTTATACATAGTGCTACATAAATCCTCTTTTAAATAAATTCAATTTATTTAATCCCCTCCACTTTATTAAATTATTTAATCCTATGATTAAGTCAAACCTTATTTAACTTAATCCTATCCTAAAACCTAGTCTACACCCATCACTCTCATCCTTATAAGCCTACCCACTACTTAATCCCACTTATTTACCTTAAACACCTTTTTAAACACCTTTAAGCCCCTAAGTGTTTGCTCACACATGTGTGAGAAGCTATTGATCCAATAAACCTTCCACTTAATTTATGCCTCTTACAACTCTTATACATTTCTCCCCCACTTCTTTCCCCAAGGCTGCTCACACATGTGTGAGCACACCTTGAGCCTCACAAACATTAAAGGTTCTTTTTAACTTTTGCATGGATTTTCCTTCAGCCCATGTGTCTCTCTTGTGGCACCTATGTGGATACCACATCCCCATGGCCTCTCTCAAACCTATAAATAGAGCCCTTGTCTCAAGCATTTTACATCTCCCTCATTTGCATTATTATCATGCTAGTTTAGTGTTAGAGTTCTTTAGGGATTTTTGTGATTTGCATATTTGCTACTAACCCTTTTGGTAGATGTTAGATTTGTTGCATTTATGCTTGCATCTCATTCTAGATTATCATTGCTAAGTTTGGTTCTATGCATTTTCCATCTTACATCTTGGAATCCTTTGAGGATTGGCTCACTCATAGCCATTTCCTAAAGGTATTCTCCATTCATTTAGCCTTAGATTCACTCATCTCATTTTGCATATCATTTATCATTCAAGGGATTCAATAGTTGTGTTTTGGGAGAGCACATCTACATCCCTCACTCTTAAGCACACCAACAAGGCCTCTTATGGGCACCCTTGTTGAGTTTCTTTGAGGTTGTGTGAGGACTCTAATTTGTTGGTTACATAGTTTGTTTTAAAATTCAAGTAGACTTAGTGTTTTATCAATCTTATTTGAATCTTGAATGCACATTCTACTAATGTTTTCTTTCTTACATGTGCTCCTGATAGGTTAGGTTTTTGCATACAGATTTTGTTATTGTTTACCTAGAAGATATTTTCATCTTTAGTAAGACATTAGAGGAGCATTTGATTCATTTTCACAAGGTGTTTGATAGGTTGAGGGAAGAAAAGTTGTTGATAAACCTAAAGAAGTGCAATTTTGTAAAGGAGTTGGTGTACCTAGGATTTTTAGTCTCAATAGAAAGTCTAAAAATGGACACAAAGAAAGTGAAGGCTTTCCTTGAATAGTCTACTCCAAGTAGTGCGACAGAGGTAAGATCTTTTCATGGACTGGCTAGTTTTTACAGAAAGTTCATAAGAGGTTTTAGCAATATTTGTGGACCCCTGAGTGAAATAATGAGAGGGGGAAGGAAAGAATTTAAGTAGACTATAGGGGTAGATAAGAGTTTTAATTTGTTGAAATAGGAAGTTACTGAGTAGCCTATTTTAGCACTTCTTGATTTTAAGATACTATTTCATGTAGACTATGATGCTAGCGGCACTATAATAGAAGTTGTTATGAGCCAAGAAGGTAGACTTGTTGCTTACTTTAGTGAGAAGTTGAATGATGCCAAAAGATAATATTATGTTTATGATTAGAAATTTTATGCTATACTTCAAGGATTGAAGAAACACTATCTTATTCCTAAGGATTTTTTTTTGTATACTGATCATCAAGCTTTACAATATTTAAATAGTCAAGGAAAATTGAACCAAAGGCATTTGAAGTGGGTTGAGTTTTTGTAAATTTATAAAAAAAAATTTGAAACACATGAGTGGGAAGTCTAACATAGTTGTAGATGCTCTTAGTAGAAGACAAATTTTGCTGATAGAAATGTAGATAGAGGTGGTTGGGTTCATGGAACTTAGTACTTGTATCTAGATGATCCTAATTTTGGTGAGGCATGGAAAACTTGTTTAGAACCTACTACATTTAATAGGAAAAAGTGATTGGATTTCATTATCCAAGATAGTATTTTGTTTAAAGGAAGTTATTTGTGCATTCCTAGAAGTTTAATGAGAGAGAATCTTATCAAGGAGAAGCATAGTGGAGGATTGGCTGAACATTTTGGCAGAAATGAGACCATTGCTTTGGTTGCTAAGAATTATTACTAGCCACAATTGCAGCAAGATGTGAAGAAGTTTGTACAAAATTGCAAAGTATGTCAAATAACAAAAGGAGTAAAGCAGAATACAAAGTTGTATTAGCCATTACCTATACTATAAAAGCTATGCGAGGATGTTAGCATGGATTTTATTCTTGAATTATTGAGGACTTAGCATGGGTATGATTCTATTTTTGTGGTGGTTGATAGATTTTCAAAGATGACACATTTCATTCCCTGAAAGAAAACTAGTGACGTTGTTCATGTAGCAAAGTTGTTTTTTAGAGAAGTGGTGAGACTACATGGTCTTCCAAAGAGTATAGTTTCATATCTAAATACCAAATTTGTTGGGTATTTATGATGTACATTATGGAATAAATTAAAGATAAAGTTGAAGTTTAGTTCATCACATCATCCACAAATTGATGGACAGACAAAAGTTGTGAATCATAGTTTGGAAAACTTGTTGAGATGTTTGGTTGGAGATAAGCCAAAAGGATGGGATCTTATTTTATCACAGGCAAAATTTGCATATAATTATTCTATTAAAAGGAGTAGTAGTAAATCACCTTTCCAAATTGTATATGGGAGTAGTCCCATAAATTCTTATGAATTGAGGTAGTTGGATAAAGGAGAGATAAGTACTGCTAATTTAGAGAAATTTGTTGAACATTTGAAGAACATCCATGAGGAGGTGAGGAAACACATCATAAAGATGAATACATAGTATAACGCTAAGGTAGATGTGAAAAGGAGGTATAAAGAATTTTAGAATGGAGATGAAGTCATGGTTCATTTGAGAAAAGAGAATTTTCTAGTGGGGACATATAATAAGTTGAAGATCAAGAAGTTTGGACTATGAAAGATAGTGAAAAGGCATGATTCTAGAAATGCTTATGAAGTGGAGTTGTTTGCTGAATTGAATATTTCACCAGTATTTAATATTTCAGATTTGATAGAGTATTATGAAGGAGGTGATGGAGATGAAGTTGCAGAAGCATAGTGGAGTATTCCAATATCTAGTTTGGCTACAAAGGAGATTGAGGAGATACTAGATAGTCATGTTGGAAAAAGTACAAGGAATAGAACTTATAAGGAATACCTGGTCAAATAGAAAGGGAGGCCATTAGAGGATTCATCATGGCTATCAAGGGAGGAAGTTCATGATCTCATTTTTCCTCTGAACACCTAAGATTTGATAGAGTCACTTCTCAAATTTCCCTGGGTGTCTGATACAGGAGCATCCTAGGTGTAAGAGCAATCTTGCATCACCCAAAAATATTTTCTTTTGTCTTTTCTATTTAATAAGGAGTAGTAGACAAGGTGGTTACTATTTATGAGAACTTTCTATTTTTAGTAAGTTTGTTATACAAGCTCAAAATGTTCTCATTTTCTACATGAAGGTTCATTTTAGAGTTATAAGCCTACCATAAGAATCTCATTTCTCTAACTTAAGTATCAAAGAAGTTATTATAGATTTTTGGTGGAAATATTTGTAGAAAAATCTTCAAGCACATTGTTGGAGGCCTTAGAATGCCTGGAAGAGGTCCAAAAACTTGACAAAAGGATGCTTTTATGGTTCCAAGCTTATAGATCAGTAGTTTCCATTTCCAAAAAGTGGTTATAATAGCCGATCAAAGAAATGATTCATGAGTTATGGCCTTTCAAAGTTGGGCTACCCAAAATATCTAAAATAATTGTCAAAGATGTATATGACCAACCCTATATGTATTGTTAGGGTCCATCAACCCTAGGTATTAAGTTTCAATGTCTAGAACCTTCCTGGGTGGCATAAAATTGCCTATTTAAGAAAGGCTTGAACATTTTCTAGAACAAATCTGGGTGGTAGTTCGCAACTTAGTCTTGAAGATTATTGTAATGAAGATGCCCATGTGGGTTAGCATTTTGTACTTGTGAATTCTATAATTCCACATTTGCGGCACAAATAAAAATTCCATATTTTGTTCTTGCATTTGTTGTTGTTTCTTTGTTTCTATTATGAGTTTATGGTTTTAAGGGGAGCACCCTTAATCAATTAACACATCAAATATCTACTCACTACTACATACTACCCAACCAAAAATGATACATAGACTTGAAGACTAGTTTTTCGAGGCAAGTGAAATAGGGGGAAGTTGACTTCTAGAATATGTTGCTCTATCTTAAACTTATAAGTAATCTTAAATAAAATATTTAATTTTCATAACAAGGAAAATAATCAAGAACAAGGAATACAATGACTACAAGATGATGAAGAAGTGATCAACAACTAAGTCTAGAGTTGGTACAACCCCACCTTGTCCAACTTCCTCTAAACATTATGCGTATAATGGGAAGCCATACCTGCAAGTAATAAGACCATAGATTGAATAATAATGGCACTATTTAGCATAGCTATAAAAAGAAAGTTAAGCATATCATTGAAGAAATTGAAATAATTATGAAGTGATCATTCTTAGTAAGTTGGAAAAAAGAACTAATGGTATAAGACTTTCTATGTAGAATATACAAAAGAAAATACAATGGTAGACTATAGTGGATTCAAAATTAAAAGATTGATTAGGCATTTAAGTAAGAAAAATAACTTAAGTTTTCTTTCTTCTAAATTTTTAATGAAAATAGATTTATTAATTAAACAACACCATGAGAATCTATAGCCATGACTAGCTTATCTATATCCATGAATAGCTTAATTTTTATTATGTAAATCCTAAACCTAAACCATGACAAACCTAAACCAAACACTTGTATCAAACAAAGACACTAAAAAAGTGAGCCATGAGCACTCTCCAATTATTCCAAAATATTATTATGTACTATGAATGGTAATCACTAATCCATTTTATCTTGTATGGGAATAATATAACCATATCTTAGTTAAATTATTACTTCTTACATTCAATGTAAATATGAAAAATAGCTATAACATAGTTTCTCAATGCATTAGGCAATACCCAACAGTTTCTTGATATCTTCCTACAAACATAAGGATACATATATTAGCCATTATTCCTATATGATGTATCATCAAACAAATAAAACCAATTTGAAAATATTGTAAGTGCAATTTTCATAGAACAAATTGACAAAACAACAAAATATGACTTTTAAGTACCTTAGTCTTTAACAGAGATGTTGTGGGTGCATATCTATCAACTAGATTTCCATCATTGTTGTTAGTGTAAATAATTAATTATTATTACACTTTACTTGAGTTTACTTAGGTTAAATGCATTATTTTATTATTTATCATATAGACACCTAGAAGTATGCATAGTTATATAAGTTTTCTTGTTAACAACATAGGAGTTTGCATATTTATCTGAATTGTCATGTAGACAACACAATTATTCACACTCTAATTAAGCACATGGCGTCTACGATATCTCTTTATGAGATACACCTATGTAGAGCTTATCCTCTCATCATTGCACTAAATCATGTGCTTAATGGAGGGTAATCCACTCTTGGAGGACATGTTCTTAGTTGTGAGGCTTATCACTTTGCTAACTTCTAGTCATTCTAGATACCTTTATATACAGGCACTTCTAGTGTGCATGTGCATATGATATTCTCATTATTATTATGATCATCTATTATTGGTCCACATTCTGCTAGTGTTTGAGCTTCTTGGTCTTGGTGTTATTTTTCCATAATGAAAATTATTACATAATACTAGAGCTAAGGCAACTTCTCTTCACATAGCCATTAGAGACCATTTTTGCTTCACCTCCTGGAGGAACTCGATTCAGATCTAGAGTATCTACAATAATTGGAAGCATCTAGAGCCAAAGTAGACCTCCTCATTACATTTAGAGCATTGATTTAATAAATTTTGACTATAAATTTTCCTACCCTAAGCTATCATCAAATTTGAGGTAAAAACATTTTGCAAACCGGAACCCAAAGGCCCAATTTGTGAAATTGGTATGATCATTTTAGATCTATGAATTAAATTTTTAAATATACATATTTGTATCTCTACAATTATTTTATTTTTTGGATCTGCATTCTTTGTTTCAAATTTAGGAGAAGATTTTTTATTGCAAGAACTAGGTGGTCAAATCTCGGTGCTCATGAAATATTTCGCCTACATATTCCATAACCAATGGCTTACACATCCAACAAAATGGCATCATAATATAATCAATAGTCATTCACAACTAACATTCAACTCACACTATGGATCAAATAATTTAGTAGCTTCCAAGCCAACTTGTCTCTTGCAAGCTCTATCTTTTCAAAGCCATTCTACTTTCAAACCAGGAAAATGTTAGATTAAAATCCAACACCTGTCATTGCCCAACCACTACTTCCTATGTTTTGATCTACATCAAACTCCTCCTCCACTATTCAATCACTCTCATCATGCATTGAAACCACCCTACCTTGATAGCCACTCAACAACCTCCACATAGCACTACATCTATAGAGGTCTAGATGCTACATCTCACTAGCTTAGAAACATAGTCAATGCCAGCTTAGTAGCCCTGTCAGTGCTAGCAACGACCACAACAGCATCCAACATGGCTAACAAGCCAGCAACCTCTGGTGCCACATATACACCATGATAGTGCCATGCTTGAGCCTTGGCCACATTAGATATATGGCCTAACAAATCAAAAACCATATGCACAATCAGAATCTGTATATCCACATCAACTGCCATGTCATCTAGAGTGGCCTTTTTTTGCTGACATCATCTTTTTCACAAGTGTAAATTTGATGATTGCTTGACCATCACTAGTAGGCCAAATTGTACTACCATGATGTCTCTTTGGACATCATTTTAACATAGTGTTTTGCTAAGAAGACCTATCTCCATATGTAGTTTTGATTTGACAATCCAACTTTGGGAGGCCATATCTTAGTCATCCAAACTCTAAATTAGGTGCATTTTTTTTTTAGGCTAAAATTTCCTAAGTTTTATAATGGTGCTATTATTTTCTAGTATTGGTGCACAGATTTGTTAGAAATTTCAAATTTTTATGTTGTATCTATCTAATCCTACATTTTGCAACTCCAAATGCTCCATATGGGCTCATCTAGACACATTTTTAAGTTCTATTTTTTTGGAAAGTGTTTAATTTTTTGTCTACTTTACAAATCTACAATTAGATTATAGGCTTGTGTGGACAAAAATACTACTTTTAGAAATAAGTCTTTTTTTGTATTGTATTGCTTTGATTAAACTTCAAAATTATTGTATATCTGAGCTACATTACTAGGTACTAGATTTGAACTCCAAGAAGAGGTTGTAAATAGAAAAATTAGAAGTCCACTTTTATCCATTTTGGCAAGTGGCCTTTCTTTTTCAAAGTTAACTCTACATAATTATGGTACTTGGAAAGAAAAGATAAAGGAACCATTGGTTGAAAAAGGTTTAATGTGTTATGTAACTAGTGCAGCAAAGAAACCAGATGATGATGTTGATGAGTCTCACAAAGAAGGTTGGGCATCAAAAAAAGAAATGGCCCTAGGAACCTTGTTAAAGAATATCTTAGATCTTGTCAAATATCACATCAGGAACCTTAACAATCCAATAGAAGATTGGAATAAACATGAAGCATTGTATGGGATAGTAGATGAAGATATGGCCTACACCATTGAGGACAATCTTGTCAAATCAGATCCTAGGAATTTTGACACCATCAAATACTATCTTGACCAAGTAGACATGTATAGGGCACAACTTAAGGATTGTATTGAATGCATCAAGGATGGAAATTTGATCAAACATGTGATGACTCATCTTCCTCTTGAAAATGTAGCTTTTTTTCCAATTGCAATACTCACAAATTAACAATGGGTAGTGCCTTCACTAAGCCTTCATTCGAATCATTTTTAGTAATGCTAGTCTTAGAACATGAAAAGTTAGTAAGTATGGGAATTCTCCAATCTTCAAAGACCAAAGCCTTGGTAGCTAATAAAGGGAATCAAGGTGGTAAAAATTAAAACAAGAATCAAAAGTAGTGGAAGGCTAAGCCACAAGATGACACACAACAATCTTCCTCTATGCAACAATATTCCTCCACTCAACTATCTTCTTCACAAAAAGGCACGTCTTTTTCCAAAAATAATAAGAATGGGAACAACTTCAACAAAAGGAATAATAAAACTTGTGCCTATTGTAAGAAGAATGGTCATGATGAACATGAGTGTAAGGATAAGAAAATTGATGAGTTGTTGAATTTAATGAGGAAACACAAAATTGATGTATCAAATGTCTACAAGGATAAGGGATCTTCATCCAATTCAAAAGGTAAGGGACAAGCTTTGGTAGCAAGTACAAACAATTTTGAGGAATGGGTTCTTAATTCAGGAGCTACACATCATATGGGTGCTTCAAGGGAGAAATTTTCCTCTTTGAAACCATCAAATATACCTTACATCTATATGGGAAATGACACACAAGTGGGAGCTGAAGGAAAAGGGAATGTTGAGTTGGACAATAGAGTCTTCAAGGATGTTCTTAATGTTCCTAACCTTAGCACCAACCAATCTACCAAATAACTCACTATGGATGTGGCAACAAAGTGGAGTTCCTTCCTAATTCAGTTGTGGTGAAAAATCTAAAGGACGATTCTATGGTGGCAATTGGAAAGGCTAATCATGAGACAAGACTTTATTCTTTTTTCTAATTTTTTGCCTAAGTCCACTTCCCTTGCCTTGTTGACCCACTCAAATTCACAAAGTAAACTATGGCATGAGAGGTTTGGACATCTCAATTACCGCTACCTTCAACAACTTAGCAACAAGGATATGGTCATTGGTCTTCCTCAAGTTAAGTATTCAAAGGGTGTATGTATAGGTTGTGAAGTAGGCAAGCATCCCGAAGAGAAGTTTGACAAGGGGGAGTCCTGTAGACCTACTGTTGTTCTTGAATTGGCTCATAGTGGTGTAGCTAGCCCATTTCTAGTACCATCATTTGGAAAGGCTCACTATGTTCTCACCTTCATTGATGACTTTTCATGCTACACTTAGTTATTTTTTCTTGCTCATAAGAGTGAAGTGTTTGATAATTTTTGTCACCTTCAAAGCTCAAGTTGAGAAGCAATCAAGGAAAGCCATCAAGATTCTATGAATAGATAATGGAAGGAAATATGTGAACTCATGGCTTATAGATTTTTGTACTCATGAGGGTATTAATCTTCAATATTCAATTGCATACACTCCACACCAAAATGGTGTTTTTGAATAGAAGAATAGAACCTTTAAGGAAATGACCACTTGTATGCTTCTACATAAGTCTCTGGATCAAGTTTTTTGGCTAGAAGCCATGTGTTGTGCCAATTACATCCAAAATAGAAGTCCCCATAAGGCCTTAGATGGAATTACACCTTTGGAGGCTTGGTGTGGTAGAAAACCAATTGTAAAAAACTTTTAAAAAATTAGTTGTCCAGTATGGGCATGAATACCTCCACAAAGATAGAAGGCATTGGAACCTCAAAGAAAACCTTATATATTTGTTGGATAGCCTAACCACATTAAGGAATACAAACTCATGGATCCAGAGACATGTGAAATATTCTTTGAGAGGAGTGTTCACTTTGAAGAGACTTGTCCAAGTTTGGCTCCTTCAACTCTTCCTTCCTTTATCATGGAAAGTGATGACAGTGATGATGGTGACTTGGAAGATGATATTCCTTCAACTTTGACTCACAAGACACCACCTTTGCAGGGTCTACAAATAGTTGAGGATATTCCTTCTTCTTCTTCCACTAGACCTCATTAGGCATAGCAAACACTTTATTCAATAGGTTCATTGGTGGAGAATCCTTCAGATACTAGGAGGACAAGGTCACAATACAAATCATTTCCACATGCATATATTATCATTGCTTCTAATCCATAGTCATTTAAGGAAGCATCGGGGATTCCTAAATGGGACAAGGCCATGGAGGAAGAATATAACTCTTTAATAAAAAAAAACACTTGAGACTTAGTTCCTCTTCTTAAGGGAAGAAAGTTGGTTCAATGTAAGTGCATCTACTAGACCAAGTTTTTAGTAGATGGAAGTGTGGATAAACATAAGGCTAGACTTGTTGCCATAGGTTTCTCAAAGGTTCCTAGTATTGACTATACTAAGACCTTTGCACCAATAGATAAGATGAACTCCATTCATTTGACACTAGCTATTGTTGTAGCTCATGGTTGGGTTGTTCATTAGATGGATGTGAAGAGTGTGTTCTTGAATGGTGATCTTCTTGAAGAGATTTATATAGAGCAACCATAGGGGTTCATACAGGATACTACTTTGGTCTACAAATTGAAGAAGTCTATTCTATGGTTTTAAGAAGGCTCCTCAAGTTTGGTATTCCAAGATAGATTCCTTTCTACTCTTAGCAGCATTCACCAAGTGCCATTCAAATTCAAATGTCTACATTCTTTAGAGGGATGACTCACACTTGATACTCATGCTTTATGTAGATGACTTGATCATTACAGGAAGTACTTCATCCATCATTGCCAGTGTGAAGACTTCTTTGCATGACAAATTTTCTATGATAGACTTAGGTTTACTTCATTATTTTCTTTGGTATTGAGATCCACAATCTTCAGTTGGGATCACACTTTCACAACCCAAATATGCTCTTGATTTACTTTCTCACTTTTGTATGAGTGAATGCAAGCCTGCACTTACTCCATTATTTTCTTTGGTATTGAGATCACACAATCTTTAGCTGGGATCACACTATCACAACCCAAGTATGCTCTTGATTTACTTTCTCACTTTTGCATGAGTTATTGCAAGCCTGCACCTACTTTCTTTCAGGTGTTAAGTTAGATGCAAAGTGTTCCTCTCTACTTGTTGATGCTACATTAAATAGAAAATTAGTTGGGAGTCTTATCTACTTGATGCATACCCACCCTGGCATAGCTTTTGTAGTTGACATGGTTTCTTACTTCATGTAAGAGCCACATGAGCTTCATTTGAAGGCCACCAAACACATCTTGCACAACATATAGGGTACACATACACATGGTATACACTATGCAACATGTATTGAACTTTATTTGGTTACTTATATAGACTTAGACTATGAAGGGGATCTTGATTCTCACAAGTCTACTTTAGGTTACATGTTTTACCTTGGTTCTGACACGATTTGTTGGTAAAGTAAGAAGCAAAATACAATTGTTCTTTCTTCAACTAAGGCTGATTATTGAGGAGCTATCACTATAGCTATAGAAGCTATTTGGTTATATCATATTCTTAAGGAGTTTGGATTTGATATAGCTAAACTCATAGTCATTCACTATGATAATTAGAGTTCTATTGAGATCTCAAAACATCTAGTTTAGCATCAATAGAAAAAACACATTGAGGTTCATATGCACTACATCATAGAGCTAATACATGAGCAAGTCATTGCATTGTAGTATTGTTCTACAGTAGTGTAGGTCATAGATATCTTCACCAAGCCCTTCACTGAGGCCAAGTATGTTCATTTGTGAGATGTGGGATATTTTTGAAAGGGGAGTCCCTTGACTTCTCTCTTCTCTCTTATGGGAGGGATGTTTTCCTTACATAAGGTCTTCTTCTCTCTCATTTTCTTTATTGTGCTTATCTCTATTTTTGGGGGAGGGTTTTTCCCATGAGGCTTTCCCTCTTTCTCCATTTGTAGAGAGATTTCATAACATTTTATGTAGAGCATTGCATTTGTACATGGATACCTAACATGGCTTAGTAGCTGGGAGCCATCATGCATTTTCATCCTAGCTTTTGTGAGCTTAAGTTCATTCCCCTAAGTTGCACTTAAAGGGGGTGTTAGTGTAAATAATTAATTATTATTACACTTTACTTAAGTTTACTTAGGTTAAATTCATTATTTTATTATTTATCATATAGACACCTAGGAGTATGTGTAGTTATATGAGGTGTCTTATTGACAACATAGGAGTTTGCATATTTATCTGAGCTATCATGTAGGCAACACAGTTGTTCATACGCTAATTAAGCACATGATGTCTACAATATCTCTTTACAAGAATCACCTATGTAAAGCTTATCCTCCCATCATCACACTAACTCTTATTCTCAATGGAGGATAATCTATTCTTGGTGGACATGTGCTTAGTTGTGAGGCTTATCACTTTGCTAACTCCTAGTCATTCTAAATGCCTTTATATACAGACACTTCTAGTGTGTATGTGCATATGATATTCTCATTATTTTTATTATGGTCATCCATTATTATTCCACATTGTGCTAGTGTTTGAGCTTCCTGGTCTTGGTATTATTTTTCCCTAGTGCAAATTCATACAATTGTCAACCAAAAACTTAATGAAGTTCTATTTTATGCTATCACCAAAAAATCCACCTTTGATAGATTCAAGAACATTTAAATAGGGCTTACATTACTACCATTAACATCAACCTACATCATCAAAGTGTAATACAAATAGAAAAGATAAAATGTAATAACTTTGTTTTTTATTAAGGAAAATAGCATTTAAAGGGGCCCTAAAACTTGAACATAAAAGATCAGTCTATAACAGAGTATAAAAGGCTACAAATTGAGCCCAAATGAAAAAAGAAAGAAAATCTCTCTAGAAAAAGATAAAAACTTAAATAAAGCTAGGAAGAGACACAAAAAAACCACAACAGCCCAAAAAAAGCCAAGGCACTCAGACAATGTCCCTCGGCATTTTAGTTGCATTGATCTCTAGCTTCAACGACTCGCCTACTGCCTCCTTCATCTCAGAAAGATCTTGATCTAGGGACAGGGTATCCTTTTTCCTAGTGTTGGATCTTGTTTTCTTCCTTAAACCTTCATCCAAAGTCCTATCCTTTAAGTTGTGGTTGTCAGGGGCCTACTCCTTATTGACGCTCTGATCATCTGCATAGTGGATGAACTTCTAGAGTTCTGATCAACTATACCTTACATTGTCATGTCCATTGCATGAGTTCTATTTTTGCATGATTTCTACTTTTGACTTCCTCCACCCTTCTATCTATGCTTTGTTCATCCTCATTGACCCTATTCTTTAAGCTATATGTCTCCCTTTCTAGAGTGTTGATTATGTGTTTGAGGTCAAGGATTTCATGGAAAAGCCACTTAGTGGTTCAAAAGCTATCCACCATGTTTTTCTTCACATTGTTAAGGACATCCATATCTAGGTTCTCCTTAGTAATGTCACTAAGGATAACTAGAGTAGGATCAATCAACTCCTCCAGCTGGATTTTGTCCTCTTCACTTTCCTTAATTTGAGTTTCGATTAGCTCCTATTCAATGCCTATATTGGCAAAAGTAGAGTCAAATTTCCTCCACACCACCTTCCTATCCTTCCCCATGATTGAGCATCTATAGGTACTAGTACTAAAGTCCTCATAGCCTTGTTTAGGTCCCTCCCTATTAATGGGGTCCCCTTCCACCTTCTCACTCTCCTCCCCTTGTTTGTCCTTGTTGTCATCTGGGGTTTTCCTTTTCTAATTCCCTGGCATCATGGCCTCCTTCTCTTTTCTTGTCAGTGCTTTGATAGTGATGATCTTCTTACTCTTCTTTCATTCCTTACCTTCCCCTTCCCTTATTCTCTCCTCTTCCCCAGCACATTCTTCACCCATGTTCATCCCTTCAGCTTGTTCATTATAACCCCTATCAGAAGAAGTGTTAATGTCTTATGTGGGCTTGGGGTATACAATTTTCTCCTTGCTATCAATTTTGAGGGCTTTTTTCCCCAATTCATGCTACAAGGACTCAAAGTCCTCTAAATCTATGTGCATCTCAAGGCTTTTCTCTATATCTAAAGGAAAACAAGTCTCCTTAGACTCATCAGAATCCCTTTTTATTTTCTTGCCCTCTTTCCTATCTTTTAATTTTTTACTAATAGTCCTAGCTTTGAAGTATTCATAGATTAACAACAATAGCCCCTCATGGAGCACTAGATTTATGGTTTTCTTTTCTTTGTACTCATTAATATTATCATTCATGGATGAGTAAAGGTAGAAGGGGATAGAGATTTTTGCCCCATACCTAAAATGATTGAGGAGCATAAAATGGTAAGTACATATGTAATCAAACCTGGTATCTTGAGTGATATATTTAATGATGGCACAAAGCACAAATACCCACAGAGGCTTGATGGAGTGTGAGAGATAGTGGGCACCTTTCTTTCTCTAGCACATACTTCTCCTCTTGGTTCTTAGTAAACTCCACCACTGCTTGCCGAGAAACTTTCCAGTCTCTGTAAAATTTCTTCCCAATAATAGGGATGCTAGTTATCTGGGAGATAATTTCTTCCATAACAAAGAACTCAACCCCATCAATTTTAAGTATGCCCTCCTTCCAGTTTCTAACCATACTTTTTGTTATAGAGGGTTTCCATCTATGGAGGAATTCAATATAATTTTTTATTTATCCTCTCCTCAGGATGTTTCACACCTTGGATCTTCTTCTCCACTTCTAGGATTCATCCTTTGGTTACCTCCTGTCTCTTTCCCCAACCATGGTGTTCTTCTCAATGTAGTCTCTATAGTCAATATTGGAACCCTTCAAAACCTACAAGCCTTCAACTCTCCTTGTTTTCTTACACCTTCTTTTTTCCTTGTGAATTCTCTTCCCACAATCAGTACTTCACATAGGTTGATGGAAATCGTAGATATAGGAAGTACGAGAAATATCTTACTTCCACCTCACAACTCTACACATTCCCCATAAATCATTTATTATCATAATAAATCCACACTGTTACTACTAACTGCAGCTTACAACTTACTAACTTTCATTATGGCATTTAATTATACCCAATCTACTTAGGATAAAATCCCTTTTTATGATCTCATTAAACTCTCCTGGGATATCATGTCCATCCATTCACTTAGTTGCCTCATTATACTTGACTGCCTGATTTTCCAACCTATCCGCCACATTGTTGGCCTCGTGATACTCATATATAGGTTTTTTCAAATTTTTGCAAGTTCTGGATGCATTCATCAATAATATTTTTAGTAGTCCAAGTAGGCTTGTTCATTATGTTTTTAGAGTCTCCTTCCAGCCAAAGGAAATTGACTCCAATTTTTTTGTTTGCTTAATTGTCTGGTGCACCATAATGGCCTCCACATAATGATTAGTTTGGATCCCAAGGGGGTAGTGAAAGGAGCAATCCCTTTCCCATGATTTTTTCATATGATGCCACTAACCTCAACCTTTCCTGGGTTGCCTTTTGTTGCCCCATCAAAATTGGCCTTAAGCCAACCCTCAAGTAGGAAAGACCAGCTATAGTCCTCCCTTTTGTCTTTGACCATTGTATTTAGAGGGGGAATGGGGCCTTTAGTGTTGGTGTAATTTTCCATCAAAGCAATGAGACATTTGTGAAAAATCACTTTGGCATTAGACTCCTTATCCCTAAATATTTGATTGTTCCACTCTTACTAGACCCCCTAGTACACATGAGGTAAGGCCCAAGACCATAAAGTCTTGGAATCCTTATCTTCCATCCCAAATTTCCATTGAACAAAGAGCTCTAGAATATTGGATGGAAAACACCAAGACAAATTGAAAAAAGATATGAAAAGAGACCAAATAGAATTAATAAAAGGATAGTGAATAAACATATGGTAAGCACTTTCATTGTTATTTTTGCATATGATACATCTATTGGGCATCATCTTACCTCTTTTGGTGAGGTTATCCACTATGAGAATATTATTTTGGAGCAAGATCCAAAATAAAATGTCAATCTTTGGGATAAGTCCCAAACACCAGGCTTTGGTCTACACTAGGGTCTAGCCCTAAATTTGTAGTGTCTCATAGCTAGAGGCCATGGTATAAAGACCATGCATAGTCTTCCCCTAGAAAATGGCATCTTTATTGTGGGAAAGATGAATATTTCTAACCATATCCATCAACGGCTTTAGCTCCTCAGACACTTTTGCTAGGTTAATCCACCCATTGTGAATTATATAGTCACTCACCCTACTCCCAAATTTTTCAATGCAGACATTAGCCCATCTATTGAAAGCCTCATTTTCACAGAGAGCACCTAAACTAAGCTAGTCATTAGACAAAAAACTAATATCCTCCCCATTTCCCACATGCCATTTGGCTTTCTTAAAGGCAAGATCCTTAGCTCTCATAAGACCATTCCAGATGGAAGATCCACTAGGGTCAAGATCCATATTAATGAACTGTTTAAGATTGAGATCATTGGCATATTTGGAAATCAAAATATCTCTCCATTCCCCTTTTTTTTTGAAAATTCTCCATATCTATTTCACTTGAAGAGCTAAGTTGAATGGTTTCAGCTTATGAATCCCCAACCCCCTTGCTTCTTAGATTTTCAAATGGAATCCAATGCCACCAATGGGTATTTCTTGCTCTCATCAGTGCCTAACCACATAAAGTTCCTTTGGATAGCTTCAAGGTGGTCAGTCACCTTGGAAGGAATAGAAAAAAGGCTTAGAACATAAGTAGGTAAATTCTATAAAGTAGATTTAATTAGAGTCACCTTACCTACATGGCTCAAAGTAATACCTTTCCAACCAATAACCTTCCTGTTGAATTTTTCCACTAGATTATCCTAGAAGGTTTCTAGAGCTTTAAGCCCCAAGGGAAGCCCTAAATAAGTGGAAGGAAGAGATCTATCCTTGTACCCCAGAATCTTCGTTATTTTCTTCTCTCTTCTAACTAGGGTATTGAAGAAGAACACTAGGTTCTTGTCATAGTTAATGAGCTACCCAAAGGTCCTAGAGTACGTGTTTAAATTTTGTTTAATAGATATAAATTCCCTCATTGAGGAATCACCCCTCATAATAGTATCATCAACAAACTAGTGGTGTGTAAACACTAAAGGACCAAAAGATGGTTTCAAAACCACCAGAGCCCCTCTACCCGTACTAGAGTTTATGAGTCTACCAAGGCCTTCAGCCAGAGTGATGAAGAGGAGAGAGGATAAAGGGTCTCCCTAGCAAACACCTTGGAGGGTTTTAAAAAAATTAGAGGGGGCCCCATTGACAAGGACTGCAAAGGTGGGAGTGGAAACCAGTTGTGATAACAGCTTCCTTACTTTAGCATTAAAACCAAAAGCATCAAGAATTCTATCCAAAAATCCCTAGTCCACCTTCTCATAGGCCCTAGAAATATCTAACTTGAGAAGAAAGCCTTCCTACCTCCCCACCTCCAAAGAATGGAAAACTTCATGGACTTCAATGATAGAATCTAGAATTTGCCTACTAGGAATAAAGCCTAACTATTGGGGTGAGATGATCTTTGAAAGAAGATTGATAAGTCTATTAGCAAGAACTTTCACAAAGATATTATAAAATTAGTTGCAAAGACTGATAGCCTTGAAATAACCAAAAGGGTCTACCAAATATGTTTCAGAATCATAACCAAAAAAGTAGCATTAACTTCTTTTAGAAGATCTTTAGCACTAAAGAATTCCTAGACAACTTTAACAATATCAGCATGAATAATATCCTAGTACAACTAAAAGAAGAAAGTGGGGAAACCATCAAGGCCAAGGGCCTTCTTAGTTGAAAACTTCCTTTCTAATTTCATCATACTTAGGTATAGCCAGTAAGGCCCAGTTCTGAGCATTACCAATGATCTTGGGGATGGAGTTAACAACCTCATTCTAGTCCTCACCATCCAAGTTTAGATCTTTCATGAGTATCAAAGAGAAATCCCTAATAGCCTCCTTTACAATTTCATTATCTTCTTTTAAAGTATCATTACCCTTTTTGATCTCACTAATTTTGTTTGTAGTAAATGTGATAACTTTGTTTACTAGTTAAATGAAACTTGAAAAAATTTAATTATTTTACAATAATATTTCCGTTAAAATATCTAGTAAAGATATATAATAAGCAATCAAAATATAGCTACTATGCTGACCTTTCCAAAAATGGGAAACTTTGCTATAAAGTGAGTACATGCCACCTCTACAATCTCCTTGTTATCACCTAGTTCTTGTCCACCAAAATAGTTATAAGGGAAGGCTATGATTTCTACTCCTATAGTTATCCATATTAATATTTATCGATTTCTTGACTCATATTATAGATTATTAGAACAAGCTAAGAACCATTTGTTAAAGTTGGTTTCTTAAAAAGAATCTGACAAAAAATAAGCTGTGTCCTACCTACCAATAGTAGCTAAAGCATTTTTTAATAGAGATTACCATTTTGATGTCATTGATTATAATATTATTAAAAATATTTAAACTCATTACCCTGTATTTTTTTAATTTTGATTTAGAAATAATATTTGTCAAGCTATGATTTTAGTAATTGTGATGTTGAGGCAAAAGGGAAAAAAAATTCAAAACTTCATTCTAAATATTTTGGTATTGCTATCAGAATTTAACTTGTAATTTTTTATTAAAATTCATTGATTCATGTTTCATAAACTTATCCCTTATGAGAATGAATGACACATTTCACTTATTACACCTAGGTGACATTCACAAAGGCAAATTAGAACTTAGGTATTAAGATAAACTTCTGATAATAAAGAATTCTTGTCCAGTCTAATAGGAAGAACATATCAAACATATTGATTCGTGTTTTCTAAATTATAATTTAGAAAAACTTGTTGATATATATTTAATAAATTGTGAAATCTAAAATCTCATCTCTCATGATCACAATAATATTCATAAAAATTACTATTTCTTTAAACCTCATTCTAAAGATTATACCATTGCTATCATAGTTCAATGTGTAGTTCTCATTCAAAATCATTGATCTATGTAAATTGTGAGTATCATGGTCTTAGATAAGGAAATCTAGTAGGATGCTAAAAATTCTTGATTCTCAACTTGAATAAGTCAAAGAGCTTAAAATTTCTTATAACTACAAGTGAACTATTTTATTTAGCTCTCTCACACCATCTAATATAATCAAAATTGCCTTGATTCAGTATAAGACATTAGTTATCACAATTGGCAATCTTGTAAATCTTAGGAAAAACACCAAATTCAGCTTGGCCACAAACAAGGTCATGTTAGGTTAAAAGTCGAGCCTACTCATATTCTCTAACAAAAAGACGCAAGTAGCTTGATTAAGAACACATGGCCACCTTACCATATATTTTATGGTAGCAAGGATGTATAGGCTACTCCTCAACTAGAAACAAGAGGTAGGTTGACATTAGTTCCAACAATATGCTAGAAGAAGAGGAAAATGAAATAGTTTCATGTGCACAGAAAATGAGTTTTCTATAGATTATTCACAATCTCAAAGGGTGATTCTATCGCTCAAATCTAATTTTGTGAGCTTATGCTCACAAATTTTCTCATGGGTGTATCCAATGTAGGAGTTTCCTACTTGCCTGTGCCAGAATGAGAGCATTAAAAAAGGGCATGGAGATCTACCCAATGACATAATGCACATGCAAATGGGAAATAAGAGAAAAAGTTAGTACAAACTAGTTTAGAGAGGCATTCAATCATGTAACATCCTCATTTATGCCCATTATCATAAAAAAATTATGAATAGAAGAATTTGTAATTATAGAGAGATGTGGGGTGAGGAGTTGTACCTAATTGAGCACATGAAGAGATTACTAAATGAGGATAGAGAAATTAGGAATATTGAAAGATTAGATTCAAGCTGACAACATAGAATTGTAAAGTATTGGAGCAAATGAGTGGATCTTTTGTGTTACAATATATTGTGTATGGGAGGCAACAAGTTTTTGTCTATATATATTATGAGTTATGAGTCTAATTTAAAGGTGGGTTGTTATATTGCATCAAATCCTAAACCTAAACCTAAAGGAAATTATAGTTGTAAATGGAAAAATGTTTGGATGTTAATAATCTTTTCACAAAGTATCTAATAATGTCTAAATAAATAATAACATGTATTACTAAACTTAAATCTTCTCTAACAAAATGATGCTAACCTATACTCTTCAAGTGGAGTTGGAGGGTTTGGCTTTATAACTTCTAGCTACAATTTCAATACTTTGCAAATGACTCTCTTTGATGCAATCTTGAATGTTATTCCTACAATGCCTTTAAAAATAGAATTAGGCTAGAAGTTACATATATGAAAATACAATCTACAAGGAACTATTATAATGTTGAGAGTATTATTTGCAAGCATTCCAAAATAAAGTACAATATTTTGACAAACTAAAAGAAAAGAATTAGAATGACTTAAGTTCAAAGATAATCTATTATGGGAGAAGGTAACTATAACATTTATTACTATGATAGTGTTTAAAAATAAATACAAAATGAATGTCCTTAGCTAGAGCATAAAAATCAAATAGTTTTTGTTGCTTCTTTCAACTTCTGCTTGTGAGAGTTTCTAGGCAAAATGGAACCCAGTTGTCAAGTGGTAAGGCTTTTCTCGACATATCTATATTTTTATCATTTTTTGTGTGGGCTATTGCAATGGCATTCAAGAGATGAGATAAGTAGATTTAGGACAATGCTTTCACTCTCATTGCCTTGACCATCTAGCTTATTCTCCTAGTTAATGAAAATTGAGGGAAAGTTGCCCCATTTAGAAATAGATATTCTTTAGATTCAATAGTGGGTATTGTGTCACCCTATGATTCATAACCTCTAAACCATAGAGTCACTTCCAACATTCTTCCTACTACAATTTATAAACAACATTTGGTGTAGGGTTAGGCCCCAATTACATACATTCCCAATTCAATTATGGGTTATTTAAAAGATGGAAATATCAAAACCTAGCAAAAAACACCTAGAAAACACCCATTTCAATAATTATGAAAAACACCCAAATCTAATAGAAGATAAACATATGGAAATCTAGTAAACCTATTTCAATTATTTGATTTAACTACAATGTAGCATGTGTTGGTCATCATTTTTTAACCAATTCCTATACATCATAATTCAAATGACCCTTCAATCAAAGGCATATGTATCTGAAGCACCAATGACTATATTGTAATGATTGATAGCTAGAATATAGTTAGAAACTGTGATATTAGTAGATCATATATTGAAAAGGAATTTTTTGAAGCATAAAACCCACTATCACAAAATACATCATACTAAAAGTATACTACATGCAATTCAACTTCCAAGCATCACTACAAAAACCACAAAAAGACTTACCTCAACTCAAAAAGAACCCATGATGATGCAGACAAAACCTCCTCTGATCGATGCGAAATAAAAACTTCTTTTTTTGTTATGAACACAAGTTGGTTGAAATTTTGACCAAATTGGGAAAACCTAATATGGTCAAAATTTTGAGTGATTCGGGCATAAAAACAAAAAAAAATGTATTCATCAAGCATATTAAGAGCTAGGCCAAAAATAAAGTTCAAAAATTGACCTATAATGTAGTAGTGAATGCTTAGAAAATATGCTTGTTTCTCCTTAAAAATGATTTGTCTATGCAGTAATTCACACCTCTGAATGTTTCCAAAGTATAGATGCCTAAATACATCATTCCCAATAGTTACAACTGATATTTGAAAGGTTGAGACCATTGGGTGAAAAGCTACACTTTTTGACATAAACTTGTCAACAACAAAATATGCTAATCAACAACTTTTACAACTTTTTGATAAAGATTTTATTGCTTGATCAGTTTTCTTTCTACAAACCTCATTAAGGTAAAATGATATGAAAAACATATTAAAGACTCCTATTCACTCAAAATATGAAATTTTAGGACCCTTTTGGACTAAGTGAACTTAGGCTTATAAACACACCTAAATTTCCTTGACCAAAAATAGGATAATTACTTATTACACACATAAATGAAACTAAAACATCTTTAATGTATGGATCATTACATGTCTTCCAAAAGGTGACCATATTCCTTGATCCACTTTGTTCTTGGTTGAATCACCTTGATGCCCTACACCAGAGAGAGAGAGAGAGAGAGAGAGAGAGAGAGAGGGTATGGGAGAGGGAGGGAGAGAGAGAGAGAGAGAGAGAGAGAGAGAGAGAGAGAGAGAGAGAGAGAGAGAGAGAGAGAGAGAGAGAGAGAGAGAGAGAGAGAGAGAGAGAGATTAGGGGATGGGAGAGGATGGGATAAGGGAAGAGAGATTAGGGATTGGGAGAGAGTGGGAGAGAGAGGGAGAGGGGACATCAGAGAGGGGGAGTGAGAGAGAGAGTAGGGGATGGGAGAGGATGGGGGAGAGAGAGAGAGAGAGAGAGAGAGAGAGAGAGAGAGAGAGAGAGAGAGAGAGAGAGAGAGAGAGATTAGGGGATGGGAGAGGATTGGATAGGGGAAGAGAGAAAGAGTAGGGGATGGGAGAGGGTGGGAGAGAGAGAGAGAGAGGGATGGGAGTTGAAGAGATAGAGAGTAGGGGATGGGAGAGGGTGAGATAGCATGTGAGAGACAAAGAGAGTAGGGGATGGGAGAGGGTGGGAGAGAGAGAGAGAGAGGGATGGGAGTCGAAGAGATAGAGAGTAGGGGATGGGAGAGAGAGAGAGAGAGAGAGAGAGAGAGAGAGAGAGAGAGAGAGAGAGAGAGAGACATAAGGGGGGGGGGAGAGGGGGGGATGGAAGAGAGTGGGAGAGAGAGTAGGGGATGGGAGAGGGTGGGATAGGGTGAGAGAGAGCAAGGGATGGGAGAGGGAGGGAGGGAGAGAGGGAGGCAAGGGGAGAGAGAGGGAGACAAAAACCCACTGGGGATCATGCAAGTTATTTCCAAAAGCCCAAGCCTTATCTATCCATTTACTTGATTAAAAAAACCCATTTTTGTTTATATCCATAGTCAAACCATATGTGGTCAAAACTAGGCCAAAACCCCTTTTCCTTCTATAGTTGAATTTGGGCCAAAACCATCACTACTCTGAAAGAATAATCAAAGAGAAAATACCCTTGCAATGAGCTTAGGGAAAGATCTAGAGTAGTTAAACAATGCCTTTGGAATATATTTTTCCCATTTCTCTAAAGTTACAAACTGATGATTTTTCCTAAGCTATGGGATGTGAACCCAAGCTTCAAGAGCCTAATTCATGAATGAAGTGGAAGAAAAATGGGAGGTCTGGCATCCACTCAAAAAATGTAAGATCACCTAGTAGCTTTATGCAGAATTATGCTAAACATTTGATGCATGTTGCCATGATCATAACTCATGTAGTCAATTTGGAGTGTCTTAACTATTAAGATTCCCTCTAAATTCATTTGCACACTTATTGCAATTATCGATTTCAATGAAAAACATATCTTCTAAGAATTATGTTAATCATTTTAAGTGTTGTCTATCTTTCCCCAAACTCTATGCTCTATGTAATTGTTAAAGGTGATTTCCTCTATTAAAGTATTCTACCAAATAATTCACATGCATTATCCTCTTATTGTGTCAATGTTCAAAGCAATGTTCTACGTTAACCATGAAGAACCTCCTATTTGACATCTGAGGTTCTACATCTAAATTCTATTTTAAACTTAAATATAATTTGATAAATTAATTAGTAAGATGAATATTTGAAGTTAATAAATATTAATATGTTTCAAAACCTAAGGTGAATTTAAAGTAAACTCTTAGTTAAAGAGGTTGTGTTGAAATGTAAGTGCACATTATTTCTTTCATTATTTTGATAAATAATCTATAAAAGTGTTGAATAAAAATAATGGAAAGAAGGCTAAACAAGACAACATCATATGTGCATAGCTAAATTATCCTACAACAACATATATGCATTTTTAATAATATTTATTAAATATATAAAATATAATTAATATTCACATATTTTATTTAATAAAAAATATTATTTATAAAAATAAAATATATTTTATAAGATATTAATATTACAACTAATCCACGTTATAGCTAGCTAATCTATTAGATATTATATTAATCATTTAATACAATGTTATAAATATTTAACACAAAATATAATGATCATTTTAAAATCTAAATAATAAAAATAATTTTATAAATTTCTATTTATTTTATTGAAATTTTTTATAAGTAAAATCTTTTAAATTAATTTGGAGATATTGGAAAGAATCTATAAAAAAGTTTTAAATTTTAAATCATAAAACTGAAGTTGAATGGTGACAAGGAGTGCAATGCTAATTTTGAGATATTAAAAAACCCTGTCCAGATAATCCGATTACCTTTGATTTGACCTTGCATGGAAAGTTGGGTGGATGATGCACAAAGGGGCATGGAACATGGGCATGGTAGACATACCAAAGTCATGCCTATATAGCCTTTGTCAATATAGCACTATGAAGTTTTAGTTTCCATTTTAATTTTTATCATGGTTCTCTAAATTTTGTCAGACTCTCACCATTGACAATGACAATCATGTAGATACGGTTTCATTTGAAATCATCTTTCAAACTATCTTGTCCAATCTTTTAACCTTGCATGGTTAACACAAACATAGCGAGTTACCCTCAGGAAGGACAACAAGAACATGAATTCCATTTTGGTTTTGAATTTGAAAACATTTGCACTATGAAATCTCTGCTATTAGGGCCCATGAACCCTTCATTTTTTTATGATCAACACCAAAAATGCTCCTCTAATAGCTTTTCAGAAAACAATAGCGAGTTGTATTTTTATTTCCAAGGTTAAGTATTGAAGAAATAACATTGGTAAGCTTCATTTATATGCTCTATAAATTTTATAAGAACCATTAACTGGTAAATTTGGACCCTTTGAAATCGTGTTCCTTTATAAGTATGATTTATATGAAAAATTGTGTGATTGATAAAGCATTTATATTGGTTGATCTTAAGGAAAAAAAATTATTTAAAAGTTATCTTGTTAGTTATTTTGTAGATGTTATATCCAATGTTTAAAATGTAGTAAACAACAATTGTATCTCTCTATTCTATGTTGCTAGAGAGAGACAATAATGATAAAATAATTAACATGCCTTAGATTTCATCCATGATGCATCTCAAAATATATGGCACCCATAGGAAAACATGAATTAAATCTTTTCTCAAAAGGTCTACATCGCTATTGGATTATTTCCCAAAGATGGATAGTGAGGTTAACAATGGCCCAAATGGTATGCAGAGACAATTTGCCAATAATTGCATCTAATTCAGTTTCAACCAATAATTTTTGAATCTTTATCTTTATCATGCAACCCAATAATTCATTTGGCACATAGGGAAATGCCTTATCAAGGGATGAAAATTATACCACATCCCTTATCATATTGGAGAATGAAAAAAAATTCTTAAGTAATATCATGGAAACCATAATTTCTATCATCAGAAGCCCAAAGGAAATTTTAGAGGATTTCCTCAATATTTAAGTAAGAGGGCATAAAGGAACCTAACATTAGGACTCATGGATATGAGTAATATTTTTTGGGTATGAATCTAAAACTAAATTAAAAAATGTGTTGATCTAAAACTAGATAGCCAACAAGATTTCAAGAAGTTTAGGAGTTGAGAATCTGACTCCAATAATGCACCAAGATCACCTGCAATGCAAATAGCTTGTTGAAGAGAAAGCTAGAGAGCAAAGAGCTTGAAGCAAATACTGCACAAGAATATTTCACAATAGGAAATTAGAATTGCTATGTGAAAATGGAATTGGAATGAATTTACAATGAGTGAGAGACTGAATAAAAAGGCCTCATGGAAGCTTGTAGAACAAGCTAGAATGAGGTAGGAGATAAGGTTGACAACTAAGCACACATCCACAAAAGATGGAAAGGATAAGTATGCTAAAGGGAACAAACTCCTGTGTTGTCAAAAACTAACCTCAAATACATGCATTAACCTAAGTAAGCTTAAGTACTAGAATAAATAATTAACAATTAATTAATTATTTACTCTAACAACCCCCCTCAAGTGCAACTTAGGGGAATGCCTTAAGCTCACAAAACAAAGGAAAAAATACAAAATGGATCCCGGCAACAAGGCTATTCTAGGTACCCAAGTACAATGCAAGTAAATGCAACCTTTGTAAAATAGGGAAAGAGAGAAAACTGCATGGGAAAAACTCTCCCCCAAAAAGAGTTTAAACAACATGCTGAAAAAGACATGAAGTGAAGGAAGGATGGCCTCAACCAATCCCCCCAAGGACAACTTTCATAACCCCAAGCTTTGACCGTAACTAAAGAAAGCGAGGTGATGCAAAAGGCTTAGTGAAGATGTCTGCAACCTGACCGTTAGTAGGAATGTACTCCAATGCAATAAGACCATCTTGGATCAACTAACGGATGAAATGCATATGCAACTCAATGTGCTTGGTATGCTGATGTTCCACTGGGTTGCAAGAAATGTGGATGGCACTCTGACTATCGCACCACAAAATAGTGGGATGATCAGGAGGAAATCCAAACTCATCGATCATCGACATCACTGGCCCAATCTGAGTCAATGTAGCCAACAATGTATGGAGTCCCCATAGTGTAGTGAATGCCATACATGAGTGTGCCCTGAATGTAGTGCATAATATGTCTAGCAGCTTGCCAATGACTCTCATGAGGGTCCTGAGAAAACCAAGAGATTAGGCCAATCACAAAGGAAAGATCAGTGTGAGTATGTGTCAGGTACAATAGGCTGCTAACCAACTATCGATACAAAGTAGCATCCACTGTAGGTGAGGAGTAGGAGGTAGACAAAGTAACACCTAACTGAAATGGTGTAGGAAAAGCCTTACAATCAAGCATGTGGAAGCGAAGAAGCATGTCAAGAGCATACTTCTTCTGATACACAAAAATGCCAATAGGAGACTGATGAATTTGAAGACCAAGAAAGTAGTGCAACAAACCAAGATCAGTCATCTTGAATTGGTCCATCAGTGCACGCTTAACATCCTAAAGCATGGATGACGAACTACCTGTAAGGATAAGATCATCAACATACAAAAAAAGAATCAAAATCTCATCGCCAAGATGCTAAATGTACACTATGGGATTGAAATGGCAGTGAGTGAAGCCTCTAGATAGTAGAAATGAGTCCATCTTCTCATACCAAGCCCTAGGGGCTTGTTTGAGACCATACAATGAATGTCAAAGCCTGCAAACCAAGGTGGGATCCTACACAAAACCTGGAGGCTACTCCATATAAATCTCCTCAGTGATATCACTGTGTAGGAAGGCACTCTTCACATCAATCTGATAAACTGACCATCCCTGTGAAGCTGCAAGGGATAAGACAAGGCGAATAGAATTCATCTTGGTGATAGGGGCAAATGTCTCGGAGTAATCAACACCCTCGACTTGTGAAAAACCCTTCGCAACAAGATGAGCCTTATACTTATCAATAGAACCATCAGCAGCATACTTAGTGCGATAAATCCACTTACAACACACTAGTTTTCTCCCCTTAGGAAGAGAACAAAGATCCCATGTGTGGTTCTTCATCAAAGAAGAATATTCCTCCTCCATTGCACTATCCCATTCTGAATGTCCTATCACCTCCACAAATGTCTAAGGATTAGTACTAATAGCATGACTGAGTAGACTAGAACCTACAGTGTGAGAACGGGTGCAATAGGATGTGGATGGATCACCAGCTAGAGATCCTGTAGCCTCAATAGTAGCTCGAGCCCATTTAGGCATCTGGGGAGGATCCTATGGTGGAGGTATATCGAGATCACCATGATCATCATCCTCATCATCCATGAAATAAAGTGGAGATGAAGAGGGAGTAGTGGGAGCTAGAGGAGGTGCTGGAGGTGAGGAATGAATTGCAGGAGGGCTCTCATCAAACTGGACATCCTGTCGAAATAGGACCTCTCTAGAATCAGGATCAAATAACCTGTAAGACTTTACATCCTCACAATAGCCAACAAAAATTAGTGATCAGCCCTTTGGTTCCATTGCTTTCCTCTAAGTAGCAGGTACAAATGAATATGTCGTACTCCCAAAAACTCTAAATGATGACACATTAGGCTTGACATAGGACCAAGCCTCCTCAGGAGTCATATGTCAAAGTGCCTTGTCAAGCATTTGATTCTGAATGTAGTTGGCACAATTGACTGCCTCTACCCAAAAACATGAATTCGTGGACCTAGACTAAATCATGCAATTTTCCATCTCCTGAAGGGTTTTGTTCTTCCTCTCAACCACACCATTCTGCTGAGGGGTGTAGGGCACTAAAAGATGATGCTGAAGACCATGCTCAGAATAGTAATCTCTAGAAGCCTGGTTCACATACTCCCCCCCATTATCTATGTGTATCCGCCGAATAGAAAGTCCAAACTATTTTTCTACAAATGCCTTGAAAACTTGAAATGAGTCGAAGTGATCATACTTTTACTTAAGAAAGTACACCCATGTGTATCTAGAGAAGTCATCAATGAATGTAAGCATATACCTAGCACCCAAAAAAGGAGTAGGAAATGACATTAGGTCACTATGAATCAACTCCAAAGGTGCTAAAGCATGAGTGACTCATCCATGTGGAAAAGAATCCCTATGTTGCTTGCCAAGTGCACACCCCTGACAAACACCATTTGGATAGGAAATTTGGGGAAGCCCAAGAACAAGTGCCTGTGTGCTCATCTACTGAAGATATCTATAATTGACATGCCCAAAATGTTCATGCCAAATTCTACTTACCGAATCTACATGTGCTACTAAGCATGAACCTATGTCATCAGAAGACTCAAATCCATCAACTCTATAGAGGCATGATGCAGAGTTAACACTCCCAGTGGCCACGATCATCTCTGGATCATGGAAGTCCCAAATAACAACATCATGTGGTGAGAACTTAACTATCTTCCTAGAGCTAGAGCGGAAAATTTGATAGATAGACAGAAGGTTCATCAAAATATCAGGAACACAAAGTACATCCTATAGAGCACCCCCAACCAAAGCAACAGTGCCAAAACCAAAAACAAAAATTTGTGAAGAGTTCCCAACTGCAATCTATGTGGTGGCACAAGGATCAAGTGAAGTAAGCAACTTAGGAGTGTTTGTTAAGTGGTGAGAAGCCCCAGAATCAAGAATCCATAAAGGCGTTGAAGTCGTAGCTCATGAAAAAAGAGCATAACCTTTCCTTGTAGGTGGAGATGAAGATTGAGGAGCTGCAATGTGATTCTCCTTCATGGCTTCCTCTAAAGCCTCTAATCATTTCCAACACCTAGAAATTCAATGTCCATCTTTCCCACAAAAATTGTAGTTCTCACTCGATTTCTTCTTGGTCTTGGAGACAGACTCACCCGAATTTGAAGAATCTTTACCCTTGGGAGGGTTTTCTAGAGGATTAGCTGGAGGCTTAGGATTAGATTGTAGAAGTTGTGAAAACCAACTTCACAGATTGCTAAGATCACCTGCATGCAAATAACCTACTAAAGAGAAACCAAAAAATAGAGGAAAAAGTGAATCCTGGAAAAAATCAACAAGACGAGAGAAAAAAATGTGTTCCCCAAATTGATTGAATGAATGCTTCTCAAAAAATACAAAGAGGTGAATCCTTGTAAAAGGAATCATGAAACCCTAACTAGGTTTGCGCATTATAATTAATATAAAATATTAATTATATGCACCTAAAAGCAAGCTTAAGAACTAGAGTAATAGGCAACTTAATTAATTAAATCAAAGTGAATTAATTAATAAGTGCAAACAACCAATTACTCTAACACCCGCCCTTAAGAGAAGTTTAGGAGGTAAGCTAACCTAGCACAACTAAGAAAGTAGGAAAAGATGGATCCTAGCAACAAGGCCTAATCAGGTACCCAATACAAGGAAATCTCTATGAACCAGAGACAAAGGAGAAAACCTAGTGGGAAAAACCCCTCTCCAAAAAGAGATAGCAAAGAATGTTCTAAAAGATAGGAACAAAGAGAAGATCATGAAGAAAACCACTGAAGTAGAAGAAGCTGCAAACTCTATCAGAAAAAAACTGCTGATCTGAAGATCCTCCACAGAAATAGAAGGCACAAACTGACAGTGCCTATATGGTAGGTGATCCATCTCACAAAAATGCATAGGTAGCTAGCCACTGCAATCGCCTAGTATATAGGATCAAAATATTGAATATATAGCTCACTCTAATGAACCATCGAACCAAGGAAGCATTAGAACCAAAAATATAACCCCCCCTTAATGCAGACAGGGTGAGGTGATAGGCAACTGAAAAGATGGGCAAAATATCTCCTACAACACAGGAACCAAACAGATCGAGAGTGAGGTACAGACACCTATAAAGGCACATGTCACAAACACTTCATGAGGAAAAAAGAGGAAGAGGGCACAAAACTGGAAAACAACTATCCCCCCCATGGCACTTTATAAAATAATGCAAGTACAACAAACCACAATGATGAAAAGGATCTTGAAATGCAAGAGTGGCACTTTATGTCAGTGTGTTTGCATAAAGATTCTTAAAATGAATATCAACAATGATCAAAATGGGAAAAAAGCTAATACAAAAGATAGTACAACCCAAAAGAAGAGATCCCATGCTAAGAAAACAATCCTCGGACCTGAAATACCCAAGATATCCATCATAGAGAAAAAATACCAAAAATATGATAGAAAGAGTATGGGGTAGAATCTAGAATAAATTACATCATTTTTGAAAGTAGACAAAACCAGCTTTCTAAAAATATCACGTTTTCAAAAAATGGAGATGGAACACACAAGAAACGCTCACCGGAGTCAAAAATAGAACTTTGGATTTTAACTACAAAAATAGGAAGCAAAACTACATCAAAACCAAAAAAATCCTATACCACTATCTCCATCTTGGAACTAGCTTTTTGGTACTTCTTTCGGATCAGAAAAATACGTCCATATGCTCACGTTATGGCCAAAAACCCACAAGTAGCTCCAAAAGAGAATCGGGAGAGGTGCATGCAAGATCTGATGACATCATGCTAACATCATGCTAACATAAAAAATCACTACAAAAAATTTGATGGCCTACGACTCATCAATGCAAAAAAAAGGTGCCACATGTAGGATGATGTCAGCAAGGTGACGTAGCAGGGTCCACGTGGCAAGGTGGCACATGGCACCTGTGCCACATGTCATACCCTAGTTGGTGCTGAATGTGCAAAAAAAGGTGATGCTGGTGCTGAGATGGCAGGGTCATAGGAGGGTGGCGGCCACTAGTGGTGGTGCCCCCAGGGGTGGCAAGATCCGGTGGTGTCACCTAGAGGGTGGCATTCAAGCGGTGCAATGGTGGTCGCAAGGGCGGTGGCCAAGCTACGATGGCATGCCGGCGGCACCTGCACTCGGGCTGAGTGCAAGCTAGTCTTTGATGGCACACGGGTGGAGTACGAGTGGCCGTTGGGTGGTCACTGGGGGGTGCAGCCCAAAACTCTTTTTTTTCTTTTTCTTTTTTTGCAATAAATGCAAAATCTCATCTATACGACCTCCCAAGGGGCAAAAAAATTTTGCCTGATGCTATAGAAGCCAAAAAAGACAAATTTTATATGGATCCTGACTGTAAATGGCCTTTCAAATCTAATGGCAGTGTCCATTTGGGCCCAAAGTGCTCTGAAAAATTTCTCTTCCTCCCGATTGAAGAAAAAACCTCAAAAAAGCTGGGGTTTCTAACTCTGAATCATGGCTTCAAAAATCATTTAATAGAGAAGCAGCATGGAGGCTCTGATACCATGTAGAAGTTGTGAAAACCAACTTCACAAGTTGCCAAGATCACCTACATGCAAATAACCTGTTGAAGAGAAACCAAAAAATGGAGGAAAAAGTGGAGCCTGGAAAAACTCAACAAGATGAGAGAAAAAACTATGTTCCCCAAATTGATTGAATGAATGCTTCTCAAAAAATACAAAGAGGTGAACCCTTATAAAAGGAATCACGAAACCCTAACTAGGTTTGCGCATTATAATTAATATAAAATATTAATTATATGCACCTAAAAGCAATCTTAAGAACTAGAATAATAGGCAACTTAATTAATTAAATCAAACTGATTTAATTAATAAGTGCGAACAACTAATTACTCTAACATAGATTTTGATGTGTCTTTCTTCAATTTGCCTCTCTTCTTTGATTTCCCCTTAGAATTTTGAGCAACCAAGGCTTAGCTGGAAGAGCCAGAGCCATCCACCTATTGGATCTTTGCCTATTCCCTAGTCAACCAGTCACAAAATGTCTCAAATGTAGGCATCCTATGTCTATCTCCAAGGGCATCCATGGTGGAGTAGAAAGTAGAAGAAAAAAATTGATATTGCCTCTTCAACTTTGAGAGTATAAAAAATATGCACTCATTATCAGTTTTGTTCTTCCCACATCCCTGTAAAACTGCACGAAAGGATTTGAACTTCATCAGAAAGTCCTCAATGGTGGGAAAGTTTCTTGGTGACAAAGAAGTCAATTCTACATCCAACTGAAGTGCTTGAAACTCATTCACTTGTCCAAATAGTCTGAAATTTCTGCCAATAAGCCCATGGAGTAGTCAAACCATCCAAGTGAAATAGTAAACTGCCTAAAATGTTGAGTGCAATCAGTCCCATGGCTTCATCCATTTTGTTCCTATGCTATAGAACCTCAAAAGGTTGCATAAGAGAAGGCCAATTCTCATCTATACAATACCATAGACCTGTTGACATGAGAAGCCTAGTCATTTGTGCCTTCTAGGTGTGGTAGTTGTGTGGTGTGAGACGGGTCACAGATGAATCTGCCATTGAGAGAAAGAAGAAGATGAAAGTAGAAGGGTCTTAACTAAAGTAAATTACAAAAAAGAAAGACACCCCCCCCCCCACAAACATACAAGAATATCCCTCAAATACCGCAAAAACAACTATGGAAAGCAAAAAAATTGGAAAAGAACCTAGATTTGTTGATGTAGAATAAGAGGAAACAGAAGCATCAATTTTGATGCCAAAAATAGGAGCACAAATGAAGTCAAAATCTTACAAAACTAGCACCAATGTCTCCATCTTTGAGTCAGATTTTCGACACTTCTTTTGGATCAAAAAAAGACCTCTGTATGCCCAAGTTATGGCCAAAAAACTGATAGTTGCTCCAAAATTGCACCTTGCTAGAAAATTACAAGCACTGGATTAAATTTGATGCCCATATGGCCGTCACAAGATCATTGCCAAAAAATGATTTCAGCCATCAAAATGATGATGTCAGCTGACAAAAGATGACATCATCTTGATAGAAAATGACATCATCACCAGTACCCAGAAAAGTGATGTAAGTTACCCAAAA
The DNA here is from genome assembly GCA_028749045.1 of Cupressus sempervirens. Lineage (NCBI taxonomy): Eukaryota > Viridiplantae > Streptophyta > Pinopsida > Cupressales > Cupressaceae > Cupressus > Cupressus sempervirens. The sequence goes on from CM053786.1 coordinate 816,264,727, forward strand.
GATGATGTTAGCATCATACGTTGCTGAGAAATTATGTAAGCAGTTCATAAAATGACATCATAGTCCAGAGTGGCCACAGGGCGATGGACCTAAAAAAATTTCCAGTGGTGGTGGTACCCGGGAGGTAAACCCGGCAGAGCCGCTGTCCCTGGCAGAGCACGAGTTGCCTGCTAGCGGCACACTAGTGGCGGGAGCCTTCGGTGGTGTTGTGGCTAGAGCCACTGGTGGAGTGTTGAGTGGGAGGCTGAAAGGTGGCCAACGAGTGGCCATCGATTGGTGCTTTAGTGCTGCTATGTTGGCACCCTTTATTTTTTTATTTTTTATTTTTTCGCTCTGTTCGTTTGTACAGCTACTTGGGAGGCCAAAAAAATTCTTTAAAAAATGCCTGAAGCCAAAAATGAAAAGTTTTATATGAAACTTAGTTGTAAATGGCTTTTCGGATCCAATGGCAGCATCTATTTGGGCTGAAAATGCTCCAAAAATTTTCTCTACCCCCAATTTGAAGAAAAATTGCATAAACAAACTAGGGCTTGTGACTCCAAATTATGGCTTCAAAAATCCTTTGAACAAGAAGTGGCAAGGAGGCTCTGATACCATGTAGGAGTTGAGAATTCAACTCCGATAATGCACCAAGATCACCTGCAATGCAAATAGCTTGTTGAAGAGAAATCTAGAGAGCAAAGAGCTTGAAGCAAATACCGTACAAGAATATTTCACAATAGGAAATTAGAATTTCTATGTGAAAATGGAATTGGAATGAATTTACAATGACTGAGAGACTAAATAAAAAGGCCTCATGGAAGCTTGTAGAACAAGCTAGAATGAGGTAGGAGATAAGGTTGACAACTAAGCACACATCCACAAAAGATGGAAAAGATAAGTATGCTAAAGGGAACAAACTCCTATGTTGTCAACAACTAACCTCAACTACATGCATTAACCTAAGTAAGCTTAAGTACTAGAATAAATAATTAACAATTAATTAATTATTTACTCTAACATATGCTAATATAATCAAAAAATAAATAAAAGATGTAATTAACCACATGTTAATAAAATATGAGTTTAAAATAGGAAATCATATTTTCTAGACTCTTGTTGCATAATGATAGAATAGTTAACATCTAAGAGACTTTCACAATGGTTGATTAATCAAGTTGGTTATTCTTGTTTACACTGAAAACTATGTAAGAATATGTGTCTTAGGAATTATGGATATTATTATTGAGGCATGAGGTAATGAAGGAATTTTTGAAACATTCTATTAATTCTATGTTGTTGATGAGTGAGAGTATCAGAGAAAAGTAATGAACAAAAGAATGGTAAATGTCTAACAATGAAAAATAGTTGATAGGGATTTAACTAAATAGTGAAAGTGAGGTAAGGTGTATGGGTAATGATACATTAAAAAGTTACTTTAGTTATTTCTTCCATTTTGACATGAAATTTTAGACAGAATACAACCAAGTCACAAGAGTTATAAGACTACGTGTTTTTTGAAATAGTGATAATTAACAGTTCTCAATGGAAACCTCAAGGCTAGTGACCTCAAATAGAGCTTGAAGAATAATTTTGAGTGAAAAGGAAACATGTTGAGAAGGCTATCAAACTTTATTGTCTATGATCCAATTCACTTAAGGAAACCTACCTTATTTCAAAACACATCACAACGCATTGCCAATTATCTTGCAAATGAAAATTTTGATGAAGATGTACAACTATACCATTCATTTATTAGGAAGCTTAAGATGATTCATGGTCATCAATAATAGTTGTAATTAGTATGTCTTTTAATTGAATAATTCAATGATCATAATCTTCTATTTCATGATAAAAAATGAGTTGAATTCTTTTAAGGATAAAATGACAGAAAATATCCTAAGCACTCCAAGGAAAAAATTGACCAAGAAATAAAGGCAAAAATCTTCGTTCATTATAAAACTAGCAACATATATTTACTAATTTTACTAGATTTATAAGATCAAATAGGGTAAAGGCTATAAAAAAATATTAGGTAAAGAAAAAACACTATAACAAAAAATTCTTGTCATCTACTAATTATTGTAAACCCAATTTTTTTAGAATATTGAAGAAATATACATATTATTGTTGCAACATTTATTTTTGAGACTTCCCTAGAAATGATTCATGCTCACTAATAAATTAAAATTCCTCTTTCCCACCTCACCTTGTGGCTTATTCTTCTACCTCATATTTGTCTTTCCACCTTTCTCTCAGTTAAAATCTACCTCTAATCGACCTTTTCTAAATCTGGTGGTAGATTTATCATTTCTTTCCAATGGTTATTCCTAGCACGTAATTGGTAATATGGTAGTTGTGGTTGGGAACCCAACTATAGGGATTCATAAACTTGTTGTTATGAGTTGGTGTCCCTACTTGGCTACATTTCTCTAGATGTGTTTTTTGGTTTTCTTCAACTTTCAACTTCGATTAGTTTTCCTTCTCATTAGGTTATCTCCTTTAGGTTGCTCTCTATGACAAGACTTGAGGTGATGGTTAATTTCTCATTATAATTTTTTTTATAGTGTTTGAATTATATTTTGATGTTTTATTCATGTGTAGAATTAAAACTTTTTATTTCACCAAAAGACATGGCCTTTATGAAAATTGGGTAAAATATTTTGTATTTCCTACATTTTAAACAACCTATTTTGGAAATCATTTGTTTATATGTTTAAAATAGCATATAGTAATTTCACTGGTTAATCTTTTGGAAGTGAAACTTAAAGATATTAAATAGGGTTTTCTTATTTTTTATTTTGGGGCTTAATCAATGCCCTATTAAGGCCATTTTGGGGAACCTATAAAAATACCTCATCTCCCACCTAACTATGTAGTCATAGAGCTCAATTGTGCAACAAGAAGACCTAATGTATAGTAATTAAGGCTAAATGGACTATGGATAGAGTGCCCAAGTGCAAAAAAATTGTAATTTTTTTAATCTTACAAAGTTCAATTTTGGGTTTATACCAGAAGCTTTACATCTTTCTCATGTTTTCTCAATTTGATGCTTCCTAAGGAAGTCCTATGTTTGAATATTATTTGAGTTAAATGTTTTTTGGATTCCATCAAGTTTATTTGATTCAAATTTCAATTATATTGAATTCACAATGAGGGTTTAGGAGTATCCATGTAGAAGGGAAATATGAGTGTTCCTAAACTAGAATATTGTGACTATGCATATTATTTGGAATTCAAATTGATCCATTTCCCTTATATATATATTATTTATATACGTTTATTTTGTTATGGTTTTGATGTCAAGGGTTAAAGAACCTTGGTGCAATGTATGTGCATGACTCTTAATAGGGGTCAAGGCCCTAAGTGGATGTCACAATAATCCATTGATAAGCTTATCAATCAAGTCATAACCTAATAAATGATTTGGGAGGAAGAATACACATTAGTAAGATAATTTTTGTACCTCTCACATGCCTTGAACCCTTACACATAGTAAAAATGAGAGAAGGAGAATATGTATGATGAGATAGGCATGATCAAACTATTGCATGCTCACAAAAAGTTGTTTGGTTCCACATTATTCCTAAATGGGGGATGGGTTCAAAGAGACTACTAGGATAAACCAAAGGGGTGAAGACTATATGATGACACTCACCCTACCTTAGATCTAGATCATTTTTCCATTTGGTTTTATTATCTTTCCTCTTGAGTAGTCTTGCCTTGCTTTATGATTCATTAATTTTTCTAATCTTGTTTAGAGATTTACTATTGCATATCAAGAGAAAAAAAGAGTTTTACACGTAGTGTCATAGAATGCTAACACTAACCAACCATACAAAAAAGAATCAAGACTTAGACATTAGGCTAGATCATGAAGAGTTTATTTAACCAGAATTCTTGTTAACATACTAAACAAAAAGGATTATTACTCCTCCTCTTTACTTGAATCTAAAGTACTAAATCTCATGGGGGAAGGCATGAATGACCTCAAAAGATCATACCTTTCCATTGTCTGCTTCTTCTAAGTACCTTCAGTATGGATCTTATGTATAAGTTGAGGAAGGGGAATATTAAATTCATCCACATGTCTACTTCTTTCTTTCTCCTTTATGTTGGTAAATTCATACTTGAGATCTTTCTTGGTCAATGGTCCTTTACCTTCTTGTATGAACTATCAAAACTACTCCTTCAATTTGAATATGGTTGTTACTTGCACAACAATATCAACACATATGAGTCTCCTCAGAGACTCAGTAAGGATTCTTTCTTTACCTTGAAAAATGTTATTATTCCATAACTTCCATAGACACTAGAGAATAAATGAAGATGAAATATTCCTAAACACATTAAGGTTATTGCTGCTACAACAAATTTTTCCACATGTAATATTCTCAAAAAATAAATTCGTATCAAAATCAAATCCAAATATATGCCAAATATCCTAGGTAAAGTGGAATTGAAAGAACACATGGACAACTAATTTAGAACTAGATAAAAAATCATAGCTAATAGGTTCACCTCCTAGTTTACTAAAGGGTAATTTATGTTGAATCAATCTCTAAAGAAAGCACATGATTTTAGGTTCAACATACCTAGCCCAAAGATGGATAAGAATTTTTTCTAGACATTATGCTAGAGGGAAGGATTCCAATAGGAGTTAAGATGGTCAAGGATGTTGGTGTTGGAGGTGAGGATGGATTACACATACTTGGTCTTAACTAAGTGCAAGGGAGAGGAGTCGGGCCATCTAAACTGAAAGGAGCATGAATCACTGCAACAACATTCCAATCTGACTCCTACAACATCAAGAGCATTCTTAATCATAAAAAAAGTTCTCCTTTGGGATTCTTCTAAGGAGTATTTATACTTAATCTCTTTCTTGATTATTAAATTATCATTGCATAGAATGTTGGTGAAGATCTTTATACCAAATTTAGCCCATCTTGTTGCTGAACAACCTTGCAATAGGGCTACAGGCTTGAAATTACTTTTCAAGTTCCACCATATCAAACTATTTTCACACTAGATGTTACCATCCTCTATTTTCTAAATAATACCAAACAATGGTCTCACCTTAGCTCAACTCTTCCAGATGACTTTAAAAACATTAGTGCCCTCAATTGTTATTTTTTACAATCTGATGCTAGAAAGTCAAATTCATTCAAATTATACTAGAATTTTGATCTACACAGATGGCCCTACTCAAGTTATTTATGATAAGTATCTTCCAAGGTCCATCCCCTTGTGGGGAAAATTCACCAAGTTGTGGTGCCAAAAGTATGACACACAACTCTAAATTTTCAAATTCTAAAAGTGTGCATGCACTATGGCATGCATGCGCTTGGGCTTGGGCTCCACAAGTGTTAGGCTTGTGGAGCCCAAGCCAAAGCATGTGTGTGTTATAGAACATGCACACTTTTAAAACCTAAAACTTTTTAGATATAGGTTGCAAACCATTCCATTTGATCTTATTTCTTTTTGTTGCTACCATCTTTCCCCTCAACAACATGCACATACTTTGTAGAAGTTGAAGAATTTTCTCTCTCTCCTCAAAATACCTCCTCATCTCCTGAGATCAAGATTAGGATCATGTAGTATGTTTGAACTACTCGTGTTTTTGCATTATTTTATATTTTTTCTTCAAAAAAATTTATTTACTTAAAATGCAATTGGTTTCTTATCAAGAAATGTGAATAATCAACCACCACATCCCTAGATTGATCAATAAAATAAAAATGAAAACCCTCCACAAGATCAAAATAACCTTCCACAACTTCCACCTATTCAAAGACTTCCTCTTGGGATCCAAGAAAATATAATGGATGAAACAAAAAGAGGGAAAAAATAATTAGAAGCAATCATTGGTAGATTGAAAGTTTGCAAGAATACTAATCCTATGAGAGCACAATTGGAATCCTCTCTTGAGTCCATTATGAACCATGTAGCTTCTATTAGTGGTTAGTTGGATATTTGGCATGTTAAAAGAGAAGAACAAAGAAGATATTATGAAAAAAAAATCCTATAAAGATGTAAAGAAAAGGAAATAGAAAAAGGTAGCATATGTGCATTGTTTAAAAAACCTGGAGTATAAAACTTTGTTAAACATACAACTAAAAATTTCCCCATCCATCAGTGCATACATTAAAATATTAGACATAAATTTTGGGATAGATGGTGGATGGTCTCTAATGCCCCTCCCTACAATAATCACAAGGTTCTAATGTATTTCTAAAAGAAATTGTTTTGTGAATTTGTCCTTGGGGAGATCCCCAATTGTTTTGATATGTTAGATTCTCATGATACAGGTGAGGGGTCATAATTTGAGAGGTTAGGTGCACATTGTGATCCTAATGTAAATAGGGAACCTATTGTAAAGCCACATGGTGTGCATGTGATTTTCCTTTAGTTGTGAAGGAACATGCAGAGACTAGTACTCTAGGGACTATCAATGCTTTGACATAGAACCCCATTCATTGCACTAGTCCATTAGTTGAGGAGGAGCCTTCTTTTCATCATGGTTATATTTGCACATAATGTGGATCCTTATGCACATTTGGCAGTCATGTTGGAGACACTATGAATGATAGGCTAGTCACTGATGAGTTCATGAGTGGCTAGTCACTGATGAGTTCATGAGTGACACATTTAGAATTAACACATAGGTAAAATATAATTATAATAAACTAATTTGATCACATTTTATATGTATAGTGAATCACTAATTAATTAGCATGTCTTGACATTGTTCAAAATTCAAGGTAAGATTGTTAATGACCCTAGTACAGATTCCTTGACTCCATCTTAAGTCTTGTTGATGAGTCAAGATGTATATATTGATTTAATCATTTAAATTAATACATATATGTATTAATTAATCATATGAAGGATTGACCAAAAAAATTATCCATGTGAATTAGTTCTCTACTAGATTGTTGACATTCACAAGGTACTCTAATTGTAGGCATGATATGAGCTTCGTAGAGGTACATTTGTTTCATATTAATTTAATTCATTCAATTATATTTGTTTCATGTTTCACATTTCATATAAATTTTATTATATGATTTTTGGTTTTTGACCATCGAGACTCCTTCTCATCTTTGCCAATCCATTGATCATGGAGTTGTTGCCACAATAACTAGTTTAGAGCCATTGACTGAGGTAAGAAAGAGTTTTTATAATTTTAGTTGTTATTTATAATAGTTAGTATTGAAAATTAAAATATTATTTATAAGTATGATTGAGTGATTATATTGATCGAATTTTTGTAGGCCCTTGTTACTCCAAATCATCCACAAGCCTTTGAGGCGGATGTACAGAGTGACTATTTGATGGTGGTAAGAAAATAATTTATTTTTTGCGTACATATATTTGAATTCAATGTATAATAATTATTGATTTATATCTACCTTTTTTGTATCAGCTCTAGTTAGAGAGGATCCTAAACAAGAGGAAAAGTGAACATGTGAGGTAGACCCCATCATCCCTATCATCCCCCTCCCTGCAACAACCAAAGACCTCTAGGGATTTTTTTCCTTCCCCTCATGGGAAGGAGAAGATATAGGGATAGAAACACATGTATAGGCATTAGTGGACATATTCGACATACATTTTATGTATATATGACTATTTATATTTGATATATGACATATATTTGATGCATGACATTATTAGAATTATGAAATTATTGGTTATCATAATATATGATATGTTTGTTCATGTATGAAATTATTGTTTATAATATTATATTATATGTTTTTTTATGTATGACATTATTGGTTATCATAATATATTATTTGTTTGTTCATGTATGATATTATTGGTTATCATAATATACATCTTGTTTTTCTTGTTTAGATTTCATGTATTTCATATTAATGTAATTTTTATCCAACAATATGTAGAGTGCTCACATCAAAAGCTAGTGGATTCCCAAAAAGAACACTTTTAAGAAAAACTACATTTCCCACCTTACTAAGTGTCTTCAAAGACTCTTTCCAACTTGGTTACAGTACTGAACAAACTTCTACCCAACTTCACACAACTACTTGATCACTTTTCCTATTCAAGACTTTGAAAGCAATCAGGGAAAATGAGAAAATTTGAGAAATGAATCATAATCAAATTCTTGCTTCAAAATAACACCTTAGACACTTTAAGGAACACCTAATGATGAGGTTTCCACAACTGGTTTACTCTCATAACATGTATTTTGCAAAATTTTTCTTAATAGGCCTAATTGCTCTTGTAGCCCTTTTTATGGTTTTTAGACAACAACTTTGTTTTTCTCCACTGAACCTAGCAATAAAAATAGGTATTTGGATACTTGTGCAAGAAGGAGGTGGTGATACTATATTCTTATTACTAAACTCTCATCACTAGGCTTCTTTCAAGCCTACCAAACATATTACCATCAATCCCTTAGGAATCTTCCAAGGTTAGAGATGAGGTGGTTGGCCTATTCCTTATGCCACCCTCACATATTCCAAATGTCTCTACCTAACCCTTCAAAAAATCAACCAACTACCTCTCACAATACCCAACACCTCAACTACCTTACACCCTCCAAGATCTTTCATAACACCATACTCCAATAAGCTTCCAAAAGACTTAACTCCTTCCTATTTAAGTGGTTTCAACATTCATAAGGTTTCATACACCTTAGTAGGATTTATAACATCAATTCTCACAAACAAACCTAAAGAGGTTCTTTCTTGTAGCACTACCTTTGGTTTTTAAGGTAGGAAATCAAAATCTCTCCAAACAACTACCAAAATCTCTCAAATACCAATATATGTTGATTTTCACAAAAAAAATAGACTTGTATTATACAAAGTTATACATCATAATCTACACCTTTCTACTCCACCTCTCTTCTTCTCTGTCTTTTGCATGCCAATCTATTCGTCTTATACAAACACATGACCTTTCACCTCCTCTAAGAGGTTGACCAAGATGGATGACTATTCACCTTCCAAAACTTGTCAATTTTTTTGAAAAAAAATTGCTAATTACAAAATTTTGAAAATTGTACATTTTTTGCACATATTTTCATTTTATGATTTCTCATGCTTTCTAGACACCCTAAATAGGTCCAACATCCCAACATGACATTTTGACAATTCATAACACTTCATTAGAAAATTTGTTAAAAGTATACCTTATGCCTCCTCTAACTTCATAGAGGGTATTTTCATCATTTAACATCTATTCCAACTAATTACAAAATGGTTTTATTGGTTACAAGATTAATTTCAACATTTTCCAAAAAAATTGCTAAAATTGCCAAAAAGTTGTCAGCAACTTTTCTTGTACGATGCAATTTTTGCACTAACTTTTCCTAGAACTTAACCAAGTGGTTTTTGGCAACAAATAGGATCTATATAAGGTGTAATGACTCTCAAAACACTTCTTGATTCAACTTATTAACAAAAATAACAAAAAAGAAAAAATCCTTATGACTAAGGCAACGTGGGTTTATAGGTGACCTCAAGTTCCTTGACCTTACAAACAAGGATTTCCTTAATACGATAAAAAATAACATGTTTGAAATGAGGTTTATGATCACCCGTTTACATTTAATCATGAGTCTCCATCATTAGATGAGACAACATATCCAGTTTCCACATAGGTGCTCGCACCACAAGTTTTAGAATCACCCGAGATGGAGTCACAAAATCAAAATGGAACTCAATCTCGAAAAAGAGAGAAAGGTTATTTTATGTGTCAGCAACACAATCTTGTAGCACCTAAAATTGCATCCATACCTCACACGAGCTCCCAGATATACCCCATCCAAGATCATCACCCTATGGCATTTAATGACTCTTAGGGTCAATTTGGTTTGGCATGTTTGAGAACATTCAATTTTTCAACAAGATAGGATGAGATTCGAAATAGGGTTTACCTAGCCACCCAAAGCTAATGGAATAGATAATTTGATCCCACAAAAAGTGGTTAGAGAGATTCACTAGTTGGTGACTTTGTACTAGCCAACACTAAAAATTTCAATAGCACCTAACATGGGGCCACAAAATCAAAATAGAATCCAATCTCCAAAAAGAGAGAGAGGTTATTGTAGTGTCAGCAGCATGATCTTATAGTGCCTATAATTTCATTCATACCTTGCATGAGCTCTAAGATATGCCTTGTCAAAGATCATTTCCCTCTGGCGTTTAGTGACTCTTACGGTTAATTCAATTCAACATTCCCAAGAACATTTGAGTAGTCAATGTGATGGGATGAGCTTAGAACTAGGGTTTAACTGGCCACCTAGAGTTAATGGAATAGATAGTTTGATCCCATGAAAAACAATTAGAGAGATTCACTAGTTGATGACTTTGTACTAGCCAACATTGCAAGTCTTAGTATCAGCTAAGATTGATGGGGACACAACCCAAGAATAGAATGGACACAACAGAAAAGGGAAATTGTATTAACTAAAAAATAAGCTAGTACATTCAGTATAGAGAAAATAAACTTCAAAACATTCCCTAAGGGCTTACAATAGCATAAATGTGGAGATAATTTCTCCTTTCAGTACCTCCTTTCAAACTCCACTCCAAACTGCCTTTTACAATGCCAAGAATCTCCTTAAATAGACCCCAGAGGGTTAAGGACTAGGAATACATTCTATAAAGTGCTTGTAGGCATCCACCAACCAAATAGAAGGCTCTAGAAGCTGCGTTAGAAGTTGGCACAAATCTAGAAGAATCTAGAAATGGTAACCGAACTTTCGGGAGGCATAACTTTTGAATCGTAGCTCCGATTGACGAACCATTTACATTTCCATAAAGCTCTCAAAGTGCTCTATAGCCCTATGGACCAGCTTCACTCATCCCCAATTTTTGGCCCTTTTTGAGGTCATTTAATGCCCCTAACTTGACTTTGAAGCATTCTTAGGAGGTCTCCAAAACTTGAAAAACTACAATAACTTTCAAACCGTGGGGCCTTTTGACCTGATTCTTTTTTTGGAATGCTCTAAATCACAATTACATTCATCTGGCCAATTCACACCTTCTAGTTTACCAAAATGATGGCCCAATTACATACTCCTATTTTTTTGGGATTTACTAGCACACTAATAGTGGAACTGTGAGAGTTGGAACCTTTATTTGACCCAAATGGGTGTCCAAAAATGAAAACACATGAAACAAAAACTAAGTCTACGTACATTTTTTTGGGTGACACAAGATTGCCCTTATACCTCTGGATGCTCCTGCATCAGACACCCACGGTAGATTGAAAAGTGACCCTATCACTTTATGAATGGTAGAGGAAATCCCAAATGGGAAACCTTAGCTACTAAAATCCAAGTTGAGTCCTCGATTAGTCGTCCTTTCCATTTGACCGAATACTCTTCATACTGCCTGTTTCTGGTACTCCTACCCACATGATGATCTAGAATGTCTTCTATCTCCTCCTTCTTAGAAGCAAGAATCGGACATGGCTCTAACACCAGCTCCTCATCTGCACCATCATCATGATACTTTGTTAAATCTGCAATGTTGAAAATGGGAGAAATGTGAATACCATCTGGCAGCTCCACTTCATATGCATTTCCTGAGTCATGTTTCTTCAAAATTTTGCAGGGGCCAAATTTCTTCATTTTCAGCTTGTTGTAAGTACCGGCTGGAAATCTTTCTTTTCGTAAGTGCACCATGACTAGGTCCCCTACTTGGAATTCTTTATGTCATCTCCTTTGATCAGCCCTAGCTTTATACTCTTGATTCATCTTGGTAATGTGTGCCTGAACCTCCTCATGTAGACACTTGATATGTTCAACAAATTCTTTTGCTTCAGCACTTGTCCTTTCCCCTTGCTCTATCTTCCTCAATTCTGGTGTAGTCCTTTGGCTATTCCCATATACAATTTGGAATGGTGATTTTCCAGTACTCCTATTTATAGAGTTATTGTAAGCAAACTCTGCTTGTGGTAAAATCAAATCCCATCCCTTGGGCTTATTTCCAACTAAACATCTTGAAAAATTGCCTAGACTTCTGTTTACCACTTCTATTTTGCCATCAGTTTGTGGGTGATGCGTGGAACTGAATTTCAAGTCTATTCTCAACTTTTTCCACAATGTCCTCTAGAAATACCCCACAAATTTAGTATCTCTGTCAGAAACTATGCTCCTTGGAAGACCATGTAGTCTTACCACCTCTTTGAAAAACAAGTCTGCAATATGGACAACATCATGAGTTTTGTGGCATGGAATGAAATGTGCCATTTTGGAGAACCTATCAACCACCATGAATACTGAGTCATTACCCCTTTGTGTCCTTGGCAATCTAAGAACAAAATCCATACTTATGTCCTCCCATAGCCTTGATGGAATAGGAAATGGCTGATATAGGCTAGTATTGTGACTAAACCCCTTGGCAACTTGACAAACCTGACAACTCTGTACAAACTTCTTCACATCCTGTGAAATTTGAGGCCAAAAATAATGTTCTCTAAGAATGGCAATGGTCTTATCTCGACCAAAATGTCTTGCCATCCCTCCACTGTATTTCTCCTTAATCGGATTTTCCCTCATGGAACTCCTTGGAATGCACAATTGACTACCTTTGAACAACATGCCATCCTGAATCAAATAGTGTAACCACTTGGTTCTATCTACAGCAACAGGTTCTTTACAAGCTTTTCATGCTTTAGCAAAATCAGGATCCTCAGGGTACAAATTCTTGAGTTTATCAAACCCAACTACTTCAACTTGCATTACTGTAAGCAACAACTATCTCCTACTTAGTGCATCTGCAACCCTGTTAGATTTTCCAGTTCTATGCTTCAACACAAATGTATAACTCTGCAAGAAATCTACCCACTTCATATGCCTCTGATTCAATTTACTTTGGCTATTTAGGTATTGTAATGCCTGATGATCAGTATACAAAACAAATTCCTTTGGCAATAAATAATGCCTCCATTTCTTTAAGGCCTAAACTATTGCATAGAACTCTTGATCATAAACAGAATACTTCTTCTTTGCATCATTCATTTTTTCACTAAAATATGCAATAGGCTTACCTTCTTGGCTTAATACAACCCCAATAGCACTGCCACTAGCATCACAATCCACCTGGAACACTTTTCTAAAATCTAGAAGTGCCAACACAGGCTGTTCTATCACCTTCTTCTTCAGCAATTCAAAACTTCTCATAGCTGTTGCAGTCCATTTGAACTCTTTTCTATCCCCTCTTATTGTATTAGTTAGGGGTGCACATATGCCACTGAAATTCTTAATAAACTTCCTGTAAAAACTAACCAGACCATGAAATGATCTTACCTCAGTAGTAGACCTTGGAGTAGGCCATTCCAAGATGGCTTTTACCTTCTCTGGATCCATTTTGAAACCTTCGGGTGATCTAACAAACCCCAAATAGACTAACTCCCTTTTTGCAAAGATACACTTCTTCAGATTAATTAATAGTTTCTCTTCCCTTAGCCTTTCAAGGATACTACGAATATGCAGTAAATGTTCTTCCAAAATCTTGCTGAAAATTAAAATATCATCCAAATAGACAATAACAAATTTTCCCAAGAACTTCTTAAGTACCTCATTCCTGAGCCGCATGAAGGTGCTTGGGGCATTTGTCAATCCAAAGGGCATGACTAACCACTCATAAAGACCCTCCTTGGTCTTGAATGTTTTTTTCCATTCATCTCCTTCTTGAATCCATATCTGATGATAGCCACTCTTCAGATCTATCTTTGTGAAGTACTGAGCTCCACTCAAGCAGTCCATAAGATCATCCATCCTTGGCAAAGGAAATCGGTACTTGATGGTTATCCTATTTATAACTTGAGAATCTGTACACATCCTCCACTCTCCATCCTTCTTTGGTGTGAGTACTGTAGGTACTGCACATGGACTCAGGCTCTCTCGAATCAAGCCATTCCTCAACAGCTCTTGAACCTATCTATTTAGCTCCTCTATTTCAGTAGGAGTCATCCTGTGAGCAGCCTTGTTAGGAAAACTAGCTCCTGGAATTAGATCTATCTGATGACTGATTTGCCTTACAGGTGGCAATCCATCTGGAACATTATCAGATATAATATCTCCAAATTCCCCTAGTAAATCTAAAACTTCAAGTGGTATTTTACTACTACCTTCTTTATCTTTCCTAAGAATCAAAGCATAGCACATATGCTGATGTTTCATGCCATCTAAAAACTTCCTTTCATCGACAAGACAAATCCTAGCACTGCTACATACCTTTTCACCTTCCTTTTTCATGGGCTTCAATTTGTGGTGTACTCCATCCTTTGTCAGAAAGTATGTGTTTGCATGTCCATCATGTATTGCATGTTTATCAAACTACCATGGTCTACCCAACAATAGATGGCAAACATCCATCAAAATAACATCACAGAGAACTTCATCATGGTAACTCCCAATTTTGAATTTCACTAAACATTGTTCACTTACCAGGACCTTATGATCATCTTTTACCCAAGCAATCCTATAGGGTTGGGGATTTTTCTCCCTCTTGAGCTTCAGCTTAGAGACCATCTCTTTTGATACCAAGTTATCAGTGCTACCACCATCAATGATCACGTCACAACATTTATCCTCACACTTTCATCTGGTACGGAACAAACTCCTCTGTTGTCCTGGTTCAATCTCACCACTTAGTAGGACTCTTTCATTTACCAAGGTCTCTCCTCTTTCTACATCCTCTAAATGTGACAATTGTGCATCCTCATCCACATGAGGAACCCTAGCTTGGCCCTCAGCTCTCCTATCTGTCCTTCCTTGTTGTTGAGGGCATTCAAAGGCATGATGACCTTCTTCATTGAAATGGAAAAAGGTACCACTGAAGCATCCTCTTCCTTGTCCACATCCTCTACCTCTTCCTATCTAATTTCCAAAGTCTTGATCATGGGAGCAGTTGAAACCCTCATTCCTTTGGTTCCTGCTAGTACCCACATCTTCATTTTTCTTTTAGGTTTCATTGCGGCCTCCAGATGATTTATCGCTTCCCCTTCCTCCTTGATCGTGCCCTCTTTGTCTTCCTTCAAAATTTTTATTTAGCTTCTCTTCAACTTGTAGGGAAAACTGGTATGCCTCTTCAACGCTGGTCATTCTTACCAGACTTAATTCCTCTTGGATGCTAGGTTGCAACCCACTGATATAACGAGCAACCTTCTCCTTATTTTCTTTTGCATGCCCCACTCGAATCAAGAGTAGGTAAAATTCCTCTGTATATTCTTGGACTGATCTTCTTGCTTGCTTTAACCCATGCATCTTCTTAAACAAATCAAGCTTGTAGTCCACAGGAATGAACTGCTTCTTCAATTTGTCTACCATGCGATCCCATCTTGTGATCTTCTCCTTTCCTCTTCTATTTCTTTCCAATTGAACCTCTTGCCACAAAATTTTGGCATGGCCTTTCAGTTTGGCCTTTGCAAACTTAACCCTATCTAGATCCCTGATATCCTCATACTCAGAGTATTCTTCTAGTTCATTGATCCAATCGATCAACTCATCTAGTTTCAGATTTCCTAAAAATACACCCACTTCAATTGTGGGTCTTTTCCCAAACTTAGTAATGGCCCTAAAAGGCCTTTCCTCTGATGATTCAAAACTTCCCCATCAAATTCCCCTTCTGGTCCCATTTCTTCTTCTTCATTGTCATCCTCACTGTCGTCACCTGCGGCAACATTTGCTCCTCTACAGAGCTCCTCTTACAATGCTTGTACCTGCCTTTGGAGGGCTCTAACCTCCTTAGGATTAATAGCTCTAGCCCTTTTTCCATGATCTCTTTGTGGAGGCATCTTCTAACTCGAACCCACAACCACACAGTCCTAGTGCAAACTGCCTCACGGTCGGTGCTTTGTCTACACACTCAGGAAAACCAGCTTTGATACCACTTGATGGGGACACAACCTAAGAATAGAATGGACACAACAGAAAAGGGAAATTGTATTAACTAAAAAATAAGCTAGTACATTTAGTACAGAGAAAATAAACTTCAAAACATGCCCGAAGGGCTTACAATAGCATAAATGTGGAGATAATTTCTCCTTTCAGTACCTCCTCTCAAACTCCACTCCGAACTACCTTTTACAATGCCAAGAATCTCCTTAAATAGACCCCGGAGGGTTAAGGACTAGGAATAAATTCTAGAAAGTGCTAGTAGGAATCCATCGACCAAATAGAAGGCTCCAGAAGCTACGTTAGAAGTCAGCGCAAATATAGAAGAATCCAGAAATGGTAACCAAACTTTCGGGAGGCATAACTTTTGAACTGTATCTATAATTGACGAACCGTTTACATTTTTGGAAAGCTCTTGAAGTGCTCTATAGCCCTATGGACAAGCTTTGCTCATCCCCCATTTTTTGGCCCTTTTTGAGGTCATTTAATGCCCCTAACTTAACTTTGAAGCATTCTTAGGAGGTCTCCAAAACCCAAAAAATTGCAATAACTTTCAAACCGTGGGGCCTTTTGACCTGATTCTTTTTTGGAATGCTCTAAATCACAATTACATTTATCTGGCCAATTCACACCTTCTAGTTTACCAAAATGATGGCCCAATTACATACTCCTATTTTTTCAAGATTTAATAGCACACTAATAGTGGAACTGTGAGAGTTGGAACCTTTATTTGACCCAAATGGGTGTCCAAAAATGAAAGCACATGAAATACAAACTAAGTCTAAGTACATTTTTTTGGGTGACACAAGATTGCCCTTATACCTCTGGATGCTCTTGCATCAAAGATGGGGCCACAAAATAAAATCAAAATACAATCTCAGAAAAGAGAGATAGGTTATTGTAGGTGTTGGAAACATGATCCTATAGCACCTATAATTGTATCCATACCTTGCACAAGCTCTAAGATATGCCCCATCAAAGATCATTGTCCTATGTCATTTAATGACTCTTAGGGTCAATGCAGTTTGGCATGCCCAAAAATGTTCAAGTGGTTAATGGGATAGGATGAGCTTGGAACTAGAGTTTAACCAGCGACCTAGAGCTAACAAAGTAGACAGTTTGATGCCACAATGACTGATCAGAGAGATTCACTAGTTAGAAACTTTGTACTGACCAACACTACAAGTTTTAGCACACTCTATATGGAGCCACTAAATCAAAATGAAATCCAATCTACAAAAAGAGAGAGAGTTTATTGTAGGTGTTGGAAACATGATCCTATAGCACCTAGAATTGTATCCATATCTCGCAAAAGCTCTAAGATATACGTCGTCAAATATTTCTGCCCTATGACATTTAATGACACTTAGGGTCAATTCAATTTAGTGTGCTCAAAAATGTTCAAGCAGTCAACAAGATAGGATGAGCTTGGAACTAGGGTTTACCTGGCCATCTAGAGCATAAAAAATAGATAGTTTGATCCTACAATGAATGGTTAGAGAGATTCACCAGTAAGAAACTTTGTATTAGCTAGCACTACAAGTTTCAACATCATCGGAGATGGGGCTACAAAATCAAAATGGAATCCAATCTCCAAAAAGAGAGAGTTTATTGTAGGTGTTGGCAACACAATCTTGTGCACCCAAAATTGTATCTATACCTCACACGAGCTTTGAGATATGCCCTATCAAAGATCACCACCTTATGGCAATTAATGACTCTTAGGGTCAATTCAATTTGGCATACCTAAGAACATTCAAGAGGTCAATGGGATAGGATGAGCTTGGAACTAGGGTTTACTTGGCAACCCAGAGGTAACAAAATAGATAGTTTGATCCCACAATGAATAGTTAGAGAGCGTCACCAGTTGGCAACTTTGTAGTTGCCAACACTACAAGTTTCAGCATTACCTAAGATGGGGCGACAAAATCAAAATGGAATCCAATCTCCAAAAAGAGAGAGAGATATTATTATAGATGTTAGCAAGATGATCTTGTAGCACCCAGAATTGCATCCATACCTCACACAAGCTCTAAGATATGCCCCATCAAAGATCGCTCCCCTATGGCATTTAATGACTATTAGGGTCTATTCAGTTCGGTGTGCTTGAGAATGCTTGGGTGGTCAACATGACTAAAATATCTTAGAAATAGGGTTTTACTCAGCCACCTAGAACTAACAAATAGTTCAATTCCACAACTAATGGTGAGAGAGATTCACCAGTTGGCAACTTTTTATTGGCCAACACTACAAGTTTCAACATCTCTTGAGATGGGGCCACAAAATAAAAATAAAATCCAATCTCCAAAAAGAGGGAGAGGTTATTGTAGGTGTTGGCAACATGATCCTGTAGCACCTAGAATTGAATCCATACCTTGCATGAGCTCCAAGATATGCCCCATCAAAGATCACTTCCCTATGGCATTTAATGACTCTTAGCATCAATTCATTTTGGCATGCCTGAGAATGTTCAAACTATTAATGGGATCAGATAAGCTTGGAACTAGGGTTTACTCAACTACCTAAAGTGAACAAAATAGACAGTTTGATCCCATGACAAATGGTTAGATAGATTGACTAGTTGACAACTTTGTACTAACCAACACTACAAGTTTCAACATCACCTGAGATGCCGCTTAAAAATGAAAGTAAAATCCAATCTCCAAAAAGAGAGAGTTTATTAGAGGTGTTGGAAACATGATCCTATAGCACCCATAAATGCATCTATAGCTCGCATGAGCTCCAAGATATGCTCTGTCAAAGATCATTGGCCTATGGCATTTAATGACTCTTAGGGATAATTCAATTTAGCATGCTTGAGAATATTTGAGTGGTCAATGAGATGAGATGAGATTAGAACTACGGTTTACTTAGCAACTTAGAGCTAATAAAATAGACATTTTGATCCTATGGTGAACAATTAGAGAGATTCACTAATTGGCAACTTTGTACTAGCCAATACTACAAGTTTCAATATCACTTGAGATGGGGTCACAAAATCAAAACCAAATCCAATCTCCAAAAAGTGAGAGTGGTTATTGTAAGTATCAAAAACATGATCCTATAGCACCCAAAATTTCATCCATACCTCACATAAGCTCTGAGATATGCTTCATCAAAGATCCTTGCCCTATGGCATTTAATGACTCTTAGGGTCAACTTGGTTTGGCATGCCCAAGAATGTTTGAGCCACCAACGGGATGGCACAAGCTTGGAACTAAGGTTTACCCAGCCACTCAAAGCTAATAGAATAGGCAATTCAATCCCACAACAAACAATTAGAAAAATTCACCAATTGGTGACTTTGTACTAGCCAACACTACAAGTTTTGGTATCATCTGCAATGGGGCCACAAAATCAAAATGGAATCCAATCTTCAAAAAGTGAGAGAGGTTATTGTAGGTGTTGGAAACATAACCTTGTAGCACCTATAATTTCATCCATAACTCACACAATCTCCATGATATGTCCCATCAAAGATCATTTCCCTATGGCATTTAATGATTCGTAGGGTCAATTTGGTGCGTCATGCCCAAGAACATTCAAGCAGTCAAGGGGATGGGATAAGTTGAGAACTAGCCTAGCCACCTAGAGCTAAGAAAATAGATAGTTTGATCCCACAAAAAATGGTTAGAGAGATTCACTAGTTGGAAACTTTATACTAGCCAACACTACAAGTTTTAGCATCACTTGAGATGGGGCTGCAAAATAAAAATGGAATCAAATCTCTAGAAAGAGAAAGAGGTTATTGTAGGTGTCAGCAACATGATTCTATAGCACTTGAAAATGAATCCATACCTCAGATGAGCTCCTAGATATGTCCCATCAAAGATCATTCCCCTATGGCATTTAATGACTCTTAGGTTCAATTTGGTTTGGCATGCCTACGAATGTTTGATCAGTCAATGGGATGAGATGAGCTTCAAACTAGGATTTACGCAACAACCTAGAGCTAACAAGACAGATAGTTTGATCCCACAACAAACAGTTAGAGAGATTCACCAATTGGCAACTTTGTACTCTCCTATTGACAATTGGCTATATACAGATATGAAAATGTTGTCATTAATGGCAACACATGATGTACATAC
Source organism: Cupressus sempervirens (assembly GCA_028749045.1). Lineage (NCBI taxonomy): Eukaryota > Viridiplantae > Streptophyta > Pinopsida > Cupressales > Cupressaceae > Cupressus > Cupressus sempervirens. The sequence goes on from CM053786.1 coordinate 816,284,680, forward strand.
TTGTAGTAAACCTTAGAAATAAAGGTACTTAGCTTTTTGGTACTCAAAAAATTGTCTAAGTATGAAAGTAGTTTACAACAGTACATTATTTTATATTTAAAATGTTTCTGATGTCATATTATGACTAGAGAGGTTAGATGGAGACAATATACATGTTATGGACACTATGAACGAATTATAATTAAGATGTATAGGACATCAGAATGAAAGGTAAAGGAATTATTTTTTTTACAAAATAATTACTTGACCAATTAGGGCTAACATACTAGATGTTTACTCTAAGTTGGAAAAGTATATTATGGTCTTAGCTAACCTAGTAGCAATTTATTAAAAGGCATGGTATTTATACAAAGGATATCTTGTGAGATTATGTGTGTGTTCTAATATGAAAAGTGATATGAAAACTTTTTGTGAAGCGATATATGCACATTTTTTGAGAACCTAATTTTGTGATCCAAGATGGAGCTAAGGTTAGCGATTAGTAAAGAAGAAGTTACAAGATCTATACATTTGTATTTGAGGAACTTAAAGTTTAGTTACTTTTTTGGGTAGTGAGCTCTTCTTTCATAATTCATTCAACTCCTAAAAAGGTTGGAATCTCCTAATAGGGATTCTAAATCTCCTAACATGGACTCTATTTACTAATTTTTCTTACTAAATCCTAACAGGGTCCATCCTCTCACAAGGAACATATATATCAATATATCTTTGTGGGCATCATTCCCACGCCAGGGTTTCCCTAGTTAACAAAATATGGTGTTATGAGTTCTCCTTGTCTATGGTTACTTTTATTGTTCAACATTGCTTGTTTAATTTCTTATGCATGGTTCAAAGTAATTAATAATATCCAATTGGCAACAAAAGTTTGTAGAATATTGATTCACCACCCCCCTCTCAATATTTACTATTTCTAACATGGCCAATACTATGAGTTTTAGCATCACTTGAGATGGGGCCACAAAATAAAAATCCATTCCCTTTTCCAAAAAGAGAGAGAATTTATTGTAGGTGTTGGTGACATGATATTGTTACACCTATAATTTCATCCATACCTCACACAAGCTTCAAGATATGCCATGTCAAAGATTTCTACCCTATGGCATTTAATGACTCTCACGGTCAATTCAGTTTAGCATGCCCGTGAATGCTTGAGCAGTAAATGGGATAGGATGGGCTTGGAACTAGGGTCTACTTAGCTACCCAAAGCTAATAAAACAAATAGGTTGATCCCACAAAGAATGGTTAGAGAGATTCACCAATTGGCAAATTTGTACTAGTCAACACTACAAGTTTCAGCATCACATAAGATGGAGCCACAAAATCAAACTAGAAGCCAATATAAAAAATGAGAGAGAGGTTATTATAGGTGTCAAAAACATGATCTTGTAGCACTCAAAATTGTATCCATACCTAGTACAAGCTCCCAGATATGCACTGTCAAAGATCATTTCCCTATGGCATTTAATGACTATTAGAATCAATTAAGTTTGGCATGCTCGAGAATGTTTGAGTGGTAAATGGGATAGGATGAGTTTGGAACAAGGGTTTACTCAACCACCTAGAGCTAACAAAATAGATAGTTTGATCCCACGATGAATAGTTAGAGAAATTCACCAATTGATGACCTTGTACTAGCCAACACTACAAGTTTTAGAATCACCCAGGATGGGATCGCAAAATCAAAATGGAATGCAATCTTCAAAAAGAGAGAGAGGTTATTGTAGGTGTCACCAACATGATACTATAGCACCTAGAATTGCATCCATGCCTCACATGAAATCTGAGATATGCCTGGTCAAAGATCATTGCCCTATGTTATTTAATGACTCTTAGGATCAATGTGCCTAAGAACAGTCGAGTAGTCAATGGGATGGGATGATATTAGAACTAGGGTTTACTTAGGTACTTAGAGCTAATAGAATAGATAATTTGATCCGATGAAGAATGGTTAGAGAGATTCACTAGCTAGCAACTTTGTATTGGCAAACACTACAAGTTTCAATATCACCCGAGATGGGGCCACAAAATCAAAATAGAATCCAATATCTAAAAAGAGAGATAGGTTATTGTAGGTGTCAACAATATGATTCTTTAGCACTCAAAATTGCATCCATACCTCACATGAGCTCCAAGATATGCCATGTCAAAGATCGCTACCTTGTGTCATTTAATGACTTTTAGGGTCAATTTGATTTGGCATGCCCAAGAATGTTTTAGTAGTCAAAGAGATGGGATGAGCTTGGAACTAGGATTTACCCAGCCATCTGGAGCTAACAAAATAGATAGTTTGATCCCACGATGAACGGTGAGGGAGATATGAGCAAGATATGTATGCCTAGGCCACTTTGTGCAAGATATGAGAAAAAGTTATTAGACAAAATTGGGTCTTCTAGAGGTTTTGGTCAAGATAGCCTTGGATTAGGTGTTTTAAGTTTTTTCTAAATGATTTAGAAATTTTTCCAAATCCTAGAAGTGAAGTCTAGAAACCTTCTAACCTTCCAAAATATATTTTCCATTCTCATACACCCAAGCATGGGTAGTTACAACTTCCCAAACCTCCATTTTTAACTATTTGCAAAAATTACAAGTGGCTCAAGCAATTTTTTGAGCAACTTTGCAACTTTTGAGCAATTTTTGCTCTTTACATATTTTGGTCAAATGGGTCCATCTAGGACTATTCTAGGACCCTATTTAAGATTCCTAGGACATATAAGGTAACAAATTGCATTATTTTCCCATCCCTAACAACTTTTAACCTATTGAGCAACTTTTGGCTCATTCAGAAACTTTTGACCAACCTAGGAATTTGTGTGCTTCTCCATTTTGAAAACCTTCTAACCTTCCCAAATATGCTTCCCCATGGTCAAATACTTGACCATGGATAGTTAAAAATTCCAAAATATAAAAAATTTCAAATTTTTGCAAAAATTGTAAAAGTTGCTCAAGCAACATTTTGAGCAACTTTGCAACTTTTTAATGATTTTTGCTCTTTACATCTTTTGATCAAATGGGTCCATCTAGGACTATTCTAGAACCCTAGTTAGGATTTCTAGGACCTTTTTGGTAACCAAATACCTTAATTTCCCAAACCTAACAATATTTTACCTTATGATTCCATGTTTTTGTAATTATATTCAATCTAATGAATCAATTAGATCTTCTCTACATTTTAATGTCTCAAGTATTGCCTTGTGGTCTGACTCGCAAACCTTCTAAAGAGTTTTAATATGTGATTTTCCACAATATTTTATCAAGTTGACATTTTACATGTCAAAAAGGTTCAAATAATGAAGAATCTTTATCTCTATTTGCCAATCTTCGAATAACCACAAGTTAGGGTTCTTCATAGAATATCGTCTAAGCCATGTGTTGGTTACAACCACCACGCCTATATGGTACTCTAAACCTTCACCATCTATAACTGAGTAATCTAATTTTTTTTATCCTAGACACAATGACACAAATAATAATATATTCCTTCTTCATTGTCCTCAGGTGCAATAATAAGAAAAAAATGGCCTGCAATAATAAATGTACAAAATGCAGTCATTAATTTAGTAAATACTTAGGTAAAAGTTATAGAGTTACATATTGAACTTACAAAGATATTTATACTACTAGGTTGGACTAGATCTAGAAAAGTGTTCAAAGTCAATGGATGGATCCATCTCTACTAGTTCTAGTGCTTATGAGGGATGATAGGTGTCAATTGGGTCCAAAACCCATATATCCCATTTGTCAACCCATTTAGTCAACTCAAACTCATCCCAATTTTCCTCTGCACATCATGGACAATTGCATTCCATTTTTCATGTGTGTTGATCTTAGTTTGGTTTTAACAATTGAGTGTCAACACACTTAAGATATTTACTAAGTTCATGTCAAGCTAATAACACATGTCGAGTATAATATGTATAGATGCCAAGTTGCAAAGAGTGTCGAGTCACTCATGTGCTGAGTAATTCAAATGCCAAGCATACAATTGATGCCAAGCAAGTTTAGGTTCTGAGCCAAATAGAATTACAATAAGTATTGAGCATCAGTATTATCAAGTGTCAAGTAACAATAATTGGACCTCGTTGTTTGTGATGGCACAAATAACTTTGTAAACCATTTTTATGTCAACTTATGGATAGATCTCGAAGCTTTGAAGATAAGATCGAATCTATTTAGTTTTCCTATACAATCAACGTGCAACCAATCAAAAAATTAGAAGGGATTAAGCAGGAAAATTAATGAATCTCAATCGTACATTCATACCTAACCTTAAGCCACCAAAATTCTTTTTAAGGAAGATGAAGCCCCGTAATTTAGAATGAATGAGGAAGTGATCAAGAAAAGAATAGAAGGGAGAGAAGGGGTGAATTGATTTGAAAGTGTCTAAGGTGACTTAGAAGTGTGAAAGAATTGCAAAATTGGTTTGTAGAATAGAGGAGAAGTGATACAACATTGTTATAATAGATCAAGAGGATCAAGATGGACAAAACTATGATCTAAAATCAGAAAGGAAAAGTTGTAAGTTATCAAATCAAAAATTCTACTATTACTTTCTAATAACTGTATCAGCAGGGTGTAATCCTTTGGACTGTGGTTGACTTAATAGTCATTGTAAAATCCTTTAATAGGGTGACATTCCAAGTGAATGTTCTAAAAGTCCTTTGACCAGGAACACTTCTAACAGGGTGTTTCAAAATCCTTTAATAGGGTAGGATCCAACAATCCTTTGTAAGCATTTAATAAGGTAGGCCTTTCACAAGGAAAAACATAAAAATGGTCAAACTATGTAACCTTAACAAGTGACATTTTATTGCTACAGTAGTGAAGAATTGTGGGTGTCATTCCCACCTTAATTTTACCTTCTCATTTGGAGGGTTTCTAGGTAATCATATCTAGTGTCAAGTGTTTATGTGGATGTATTTACTTTACATGTTAATTCAATATGTTAATGCATGCATTATTTTAAATTGAAATTTTTATTGGTTAAATATTAATACTTCTGATTCACCTCCCCCAGAAGTATATGTTTCCCATTTATAATTCCAACAATTGGTATTAGAGTTGAGTTCTCAAGAGAAGAAGCTTTATAGCTTGGAGAAAAGATCTTGAAATGGAAGTTTACAAGTTGGGAAAGACCATTAAAATCTAGGAGATTGAGATACATCTCATACTACAATAATTGAATGAATCTAGAGATGCTTTGAAGAGTTCACTGAAGAGAAGGAAAGAGATTGCTATAGCAGAAAATGACATACAATATAAAGAGACTGACACCACAAACTATTTGCAGATTGTAACTCTAGTGAATTTGATGTAGCAATTTTAGATCTAATGGAAAAGAATAGAGCACAAGCTAAAGAGATCAAAAATCTCAAGTTGGAACAAGAATCACAAGCTATACTACTATGTGAGGTGATTGAACAAAAGATGAAAGTTATAGAAGACAAGGTCATGATTGAAGAAGACAAAAGAATTTTGGCAAATAGATTGGAGGAAAACTCAGCAAAGCTATCCAAGATCTCAAACATGCAATTGGACACCTTAATAAAATATTGAATGCTCATCATGAGTTGAATGTCAAGGATATTGAGATAACTACATTAAAGTTGCAGAATGAACAGCTACAGAATGACCTGAAGTGAGAAAAGGATTTTTCTAGAAGTTTCAACAAGCCGAATGAAGCCATCAAGTACATTGAGAAACCATTGAAATCCCCTTGATCTAGTAAAGATACATTAGGATTGGGCTATGTAAGCATTGAAGAAGGAGAATCATCTAAAGTTACTAAGAAAAGGAACAATAAAGGTAAGAACTTTAAACCTACTTGTCATCATTGTGGTAAGAAAAGACATTGATGGGAGACCCCTCCAACATGGCCAATCATGGCAAGAGTTTGCAATAGTGGAAAAATTTCAAATCTGGGAACCATGGGGTACAAATTGTTTATGAAGTAGCAATATTATGTTTTAATGGTGAAATATAGAATTAAAATGTATTATAAAGGCATTTCCCTTGTATTAGGAAAGAGATCTCCATGAGGAGACAATAATGCATTAAAATAGGAAATATGGTTTTGTAACCATAACTATGTAACCGATTGCAACTCTTTAATAGAGAGCAAGTATAAGGAAAGAGGGAGATAGGGGAGAAAAGAGAGAGTTAGAGTTTTGAGATTCTTGAAGGGAAAAATATCTCAAGGGCTCTCTGGCAGCAGCCAGAGAGCCAAGCATTGTAAAAGCCTGGTTAAGCATTAATGAATAGTTTTTTTTGTGTGCAGTTTTGTTTTGTTCCTATCGTTTTGTTCTTCTCTTTATGCATTCAATTTTTCTTTAGATCTCTATTGAATGAGCATGGAAAAGAGTGATCATTGTTTATTGGCAAAGAATATTGGTTTCAAAACTGTTATTGGAACCACAAACCAGCTTGGAAAAGTTGAGGAAAGCTGAGCATGAGCGACATCAACACATTAATTGGAGAAACATTTTGTTACAAAAATTTGGGTCTTCTTGTGAGGGTCATCTCTCACAAACCCACCGTTGTATTTCTCTCCATTTTTGATATGTTTGAAAGAACCTAATTGCGTAGCTTCTCACCGGAGCAATTTGGCAGATGTTATGTCTATAAAAAGTTATTAGGGTCTGTTTACGAGTCTATGAAGAGAGGCAACTTAAGTGTAGAAAGGTGGCAACATTATTATTAAGGTGGTAAACAATATAGATTCAAATGCTATGATAATTAGAGTTTTATTTCTATAAGAATAAGCATAATGGAGCTAAGGTGATTAGTATGGTATTATCATAGCCCAATAATGTCCATCGTTAGGCTGATAGTGAGTATGATAACCCAAGAAACCTGAGAGCAATGCCAATTAGATTGAAGATTCAGTTATGAAAATGAGTTAAGTCTGAAGATTGAAGCACCGGACAGACATTTAGTTGGTCTTTTCATTGAACGTGGGGTGGAAGCATTTTTTTGTTACATCAGACATATAGCCAATGTTTGCAAGAGTAAGAATGCTAGTTAGAATGCTAAGCCAAAGAACATGACTCATTATCACAAGTGCAACAAACAAGGTCATCAGGCACATGAATGCAGAACCAAAACCATGCATGCACCAAAATTTGAAGGACACTACTACAATTGTTAGAAGTTTGGACATAGAGCCTTTGGATGTAGATCCAAGTCCACATGGTCATCAAGAAAGTCAAAAAAGGTAAGAAGTTATGAAGACTTCTATATTGGGATTACAATACACGACATAGCTATCATTATTGTAAAGAGTATGGACAAATCTCTGAGAATTGCATAAGAACACACTTCAATGGTAACTACAACAGATAGTTGAGTCAAACTACATGCTTTAACTATTTGAAGACTAGACATATCAGCAAGCATTTCCCAACAAGGTCAAAGGCACCTAATTTAGAGTTCAACAAAGGAAAGGCAAGGTAGATGTTGAACACACCAAAGGAGAGATGAACAAAACATGGAAGAAGAAAGATGGATGCAACACATCAAATGAAGGAATCACTTCACCTAATACGTCAAGTGGTCACACCTCATCAAATTAAGCTAAAACGAGGTATGTGGGATTGATATTTAAATTTTTTTATCTTACATCAGTTCCAAAAGAAGTTAATACTGAAAAAGAAATATTAACATGAAGAAAGATGCAAGATAATAAGGAAAATCCAAGGTCAAATATTTATGTTTTGACATTATTTTCGAGTGAGAAAAGTCCTCTTCAATTGCCAAGTAAAATACTCATATGTGTTGAGCTGTCAACCAACTTCAGTTGGAGCCAAGTCAGTAGCATCTACAGAGTGATGGTAAAAATCAATGGATGTTGAGTGGAACAAAAATTGTATTGAAGCCAAGTTTATAGCTATACATGCACCATGCAATAAATGCTATATTTTGAAAAGGTATAAGGTCAAATTTCACATATTTTTTGTCATTACAAATTTAGAGCAAGAGAAAGCAGAGCAAAGAAGTGATTCACAAGAAAGATTGAAGCATTTACACAAATCATAGTGAAGATCAAGCATTAGTCCATAAATTTTAAAGGTATTCTTCATCTACCAAGCTACGTAGTTTCATATTTGTTAAAACCCTAGATTGTCAAAATGGCATCAAGTTCAAAAATTTTGAAAGAGAAAGAGTGTTTGACATTTAATTAGTCAAAAATGAGGTTAAACAACCAGATTTCAAGGCTATACTAGAAGTCACTTATAAAAAATACCCATTAGGAGCATTATCTATGATTCTGCCGAAGGTTGTAATGGTACAAGATGTAAGAATGTGCTATAATTTCAAGGTAGGAGACATTAGAGACATGGAAATCAAACAAGCATAAGAAAAATTATGTGAAAATGGTGTATTGAAGGAGGAATTCAAGATTGTAGAGAGAAAGGGCTTAACTCATACCCTAGATTTTCCAACAATTTTCAAAACTAAGTGGATCAAAATAGTTCTGAGAAAAATACATGATGGATTTCTATAGTTAGAGGGTGGACCTATTAAAATTTTGTAGAGAATTTTACATAGGGTTACTAGATACCCAACCCTAGATCGGCCCAAGACATTGAGGAGCAACTTGAAAGAGGTAATTGAGAGAAACAAAGGGTCTAAGTAGAACAAGTGTGGAATGAGTATTTACATTGTTACAGATCCACTTATTTACTTTTCCATCAGGACCATTTCACATAAATTCTATCAATCAAGTAGACTAAATAGTGTTCCTTGTATAGAAATTGATGTAGGCTATAAGATTCTCAAGAAAGATCATACCTATGATCTTGCAGAACTCCAATTATAGCAAATAATGGAGAACTTAGGAGCAATAAGAAAGTCAAAGAGTGCTCAATGTAAATTTGGTTCAATACTAGTATGTATATTTTTCTATGTACAAAATGAGTTCCCATCATTTGGAAAAATAGGATGGAAGACCAATGGGTTAGTTTTAGTTTAAATTAATGAATATATTTAACAAATGGGAGAAAATTTTGAACCAGTAATGACAAGTTATTTTGAAGACTTTAAGATGTCTATGAAATAGAGGTTGAAGATTCCTATTTCATTAGTTGAGCAACACTACAATGATATTTTTTTCCTTGTAGAAATTGACTATACTTCCATCTAGGTTGTTGTACCTAAAGTTAGATGGCTAAGGCCTCTAGGATATGAAATTAACATTGATGAAGCCTCAACTACTATTGCTACACTCCTTGTAGAAGAAATAGACAAAAGTGCCAAAAATTTTGGTAATTATGATTTTGTAAAGTCAAAAGTTGAAATGGAATTGAAGACAGTCTCAACTTTGAAAAAGAAGGATAAAATGGTGAGGAAACTAAAGGCTAAGTTTGGAGAAGGTGCAGGAGATAATGATGAAGAAGATGATGAAGAGGAAGAAGAGGTGCAAGGTCAAGGACCTCTTGCTTTAACCCAAGACATGGGTGAATATCAAGAAGAAGAAGGTGCAGAGAAAGAAGAAGTTGAGGAAGCACCAGCAAAGCTTGAACAAAAGAAGAGGAAAGCTAAGGCACAACCTGTAGCTAAACCAAAGGCAAAAAGGGTTGCCTAACCAAGTGCAACAAAGCCTACAGCTCCAAGAATAAGAGCCACTACAAGGGAAACTACTCAAAAAGCCAAGAAGCAAGTAAAAGGAAAACTAAGGCTACTAAATAGACTGGTCTAGTGTAGAAGAAACCAATAAGTGCATAGCACAACCAAAGATAGATGATGAGAAGACAAAGTCTGAGGATACAAGTCAATTTAGAGTGGTAAGTCATACACCTAAATTTGATCTTGAAAATATTTGTGATAATATTAGAGATAATGTAGACTTAATAGGATTAAAAGGTATTAACTTTGAAAAACTTGGTAGAGAATACCAATTAGAAGAGTCAGTGTATTCCATGATGGAAAAATTCAAGAACACTCCTCTTGAATTGGATAATACAATGCCAAAGGAATTGTATTCAATTGTTGAGGATAAGTGGCATTATTTCTTGAACATGAAGAAAGAAATAAGGGAATCAAAATTAGCACAAGTGATGCCAGAGTTTTCAAAAGGACAAATTACCAAGGCCAATAAGAAATATGGTAGTAGATTTGCACCAAATTATAGGGCATTCAACATTCTGCAGAACAAAATTGAGGATGTTTTTAAGAAATCCACAGAAATGTGGAAATTGATATATGGCCTAACTACAATTAAAGTAGGAGAAATAGATCCATTTGAGGGTAGAAATAATGAGGAGGATGAGGAAAAGGAAGAAGAGATAAAAAAAGAAAAAGAAAACACCACTATGGAGGAGACACCAAAGAAGTCAGATGAAATGGCAAAAACTGAAGAGTAGAAAACAAAACAAAGTGTGCAAGACACACAAATGCTAGTTATGAGCCCTCCACATGACACAAACACACCTACAAAAACTATAAAGGATGTTCCTAATAGTTCACCTTAGAACATCAAACCATTAATTGGAGATGATCTAAAGAAGTTCCTTGACCAAACCACACTTCAAGCTAGATTATGTGAGAACCTAGTGTTGGTCAGTGTGTATGAACTTCGAAAAGCAGAAGCTAATATAACAAGGGACAAGGTGAATACATAAGAACCACCTTCTATCATCCCTTCAGCTACTAGTGACCAACCTTTAGTGCAAACATCAAATGATAAATCTACAAAGGTTGATACTACTACAAAAATTGTCATGGTTGAACAACAAACACAGATTGCTCAAGAGGAGAAAATTTGAGAAGCAAAAATAGGATAGAAAAGGATATCTATACCTATAGACAAACACAAGGAGTAGGTCAAATATTAACAATTGATCAAGACAAGAATGACGAAAAGGATGCACCCAAGGAGGACAAGAAGCCATACAAACATAGATAAATTTACCAACATCTGGCTCTCCAAAAAAAGTCCTTCAAATGTCAAAACTTGATGCAATACCACTACAAATGTTAGCACTAGACTCCAACTCATCCAAGGTTGCCAAGATATTTCACTATGGTGATACAATTTTAGATGAAGAGATAGTGATATCTAAATATGACTATGCAACCATGACATTAGAACAGATAAATATAATGCAAGAAGCCTTGGACAGAAAGAAAACTTGAGAAATACTCATAAAAGAGTATAAACAAAGGCAAGCATTACAATATATTAAGGACATCATTTTGGATGCCTTTAGCTTGCAAACACCTGAAGAATCCAAGCCCTTATTACTACAACTATCAAAAATTCTAGAACAAGTGAGTAATGAAGACCAGGATACTAATACTAAACTTATAGAATGGTCTAAGAAGAAATTTCAAGGGAAAGTTAATGAGAAATTTTTTGGTGAAATAGTACTATCACAAGTTGAATTGCTACCAAAATTGAGGAAGCGAAGAAAGTACTTGAGAACATATTCTCATTGTACGCAGAATTGTGTGATCCCACACTCTTCATACAAGAAATGAGCCATAGGGTTCTAAGTCTAAAGAACAAATTAAAACTCTCAGGTATGCAATTACCTAAGAACCTAGCTCAAAGTGAGAAGAATTTTCATTTAGTGCTTCAAACACAAAATCAACTAGTTGTGTTAATAGTAGAAGAGGCTAATATAAGAGCCAAGTTGATTAATATACAAGCCTCCCTTACCCCTCATATGGGAATACTCCAAAAGAAACTAGCTTATGCAGAAATAGTATTAAAGAAATATTCTAATCTTTCAACTCTAGATAGACTAGTTCACCTTCCAATAGAAACAACTATCTAGATGAAGTCCTTAGATGATGCATTAGACAACTGGGATGCTGCTCTACAAATCATAATGGAAGTTCACAAGAACTTTTTGGACAAATACAAAATCAGTGTATAGATCCTTTGACATTAGTGTCAAAGGAGATAAGTATGCAAGGGGAGAGATAAAGAGTATTAGTATACAGAGGGAGATAACATGAAAGGGGGGGAGCAAACAAAGGGGGATAAAATAAAAAAAGAGTAAGAACAAAGTATATTAGACAAAAACAAAGTGTCAGTATTTTTGAAGACAAAGAGAATATGTATAGATTCCAAGTTGCAATGAGTGTCAAGTCACTCATGTGCTGAGTAATTCAAGTGTCAAGCATACAATTGATGTCGAGCAAGTTCAGGTGTCGAGCTAGACAAAATTACAATAAGTGTCGAGTATCAATATTATCAAGTGTCAAGTAACACAAAATGGACCTAGTTGTTTGTGATAGCACAAATAAATTTGTAAACCATTTTTATGTCAACTTATGGATAGATATCGAAGCTTTGAAGATAATATTAAATCTATTTGGTTTTCCTATACAATCAACATGCAACCGATGATAAAATTGGAAGGGATTAAGTAGGAAAATGAATGAATCTCAATTGTAGATTCATACCTAACCCTAAGCCACCAAAAGTCTTCTTAAGGGAGACGAATCCCCATAATTCAGAATGAATGAGGAAGTGATGCAAGAAAAGAACTAAAGGGAGAGAAGGGGTGAATTTATTTAAAAGTGTTCAAGGTGACTTAGAAGTGTGAAAGAATTGCAGAATTAGTTTGCAAAATAAAGAAGTGATATAGCATTGTTATAACATGTCAAGAGGATCAAGATGGACATAACTATGATCTAAAATCAGTAAGGCAAAGTTGTAAGTTATCAAATCAAACATTCTATTGTTACTTTCTAACAACTATATCAACATGTGAAATCCTTTGGACTAAGAATGACTTAACAGTCATTGTAAAATCCTTTAACAGGGTGACATTCCAAGTGAATGTTCTGAAAGTCCTTTAACCAGGAACACTTCTAATAGGGTTTTTCAAAATCCTTTAACCAGGTACGATCCAACAATCCTTTGTAAGCCTTTAACAGGACAAGCCTTTCATAGGTAAAATCATGAAAATGGTCAAACTATGTAACCTTAATAGGTGACACTTTATTGTTGTTGTCACCACCCTAGTTTTATGATGGGAGACCCCTCCAACATGGCCAATCATGGCAAGAGTTTGCAATAGTGGAAAAATTTCAAATCTGGGAACCATGGGGTACAAATTGTTTATGAAGTAGCAATATTATGTTTTAATGGTGAAATATAGCATTAAAATGTATTATAAAGGCATTTCCCTTGTATTAGGAAAGAGATCTCCATGAGGAGACAATAATGCATTAAAATAGGAAATATGGTTTTGTAACCATAACTATGTAACCGATTGCAACTCTTTAATAGAGAGCAAGTATAAGGAAAGAGGGGGATAGGGGAGAAAAGAGAGAGTTAGAGTTTTGAGATTCTTGAAGGGAAAAATATCTCAAGGGCTCTCTGGCAGCAGCCAGAGAGCCAAGCATTGTAAAAGCCTAGTTAAGCATTAATGAATAGTTTTTTTTGTGTGCAATTTTCTTTTGTTCCTATCGTTTTGTTCTTCTCTTTATGCATTCAATTTTGCATTAGATCTCTATTGAATGAGCATGGAAAAGAGTGATCATTGTTTATTGGCAAAGAATATTGGTTTCAAAACTGTTATTGGAACCACGAACCAGCTTGGAAAAGTTGAGGAAAGCTGAGCATGAGCGACATCAACACATTAATTGGAGAAACATTTTGTTACAAAAATTTGGGTCTTCTTGCGAGGGTCATCTCTCACAAACCCACCGTTGGATTTCTCTCCATTTTTGATATGTTTGAAAGAACCTAATTGCGCAGCTTCTCACCGGAGCAATTTGGCAGATGTTATGTCTATAAAAAGTTATTAGGGTCTGTTTACGAGTCTATGAAGAGAGGCAGCTTAAGTGTAGAAAGGTGGCAGCATTATTATTAAGGTGGTAAACAATATAGATTCAAATGCTATGATAATTAGAGTTTTATTTCTATAAGAATAAGAATAATGGAGCTAAGGTGATTAGTATGGTATTATCATAGCCCAATAATGTCCATCGTTAGGCTGATAGTGAGTATGACAACCCAAGAAACCTGAGAGCAATGCCAATTAGATTGAAGATTCAGTTATGAAAATGATTTAAGTCTGAAGATTGAAGCACCGAACAGACATTTAGTTGGTCTTTTCATTGAACATGGGGTGGAAGCATTTTTTTGTTACATCAGAGTGGTATCAGAGCAAGTTAAATATTTTGGAAAGGTAGTTAATGTTGGAAGCCACTGAAGAATCAGTAGGAGAATCCATGATGGTGACAAATGTGGAGTTAGCTAAAGAAGTTGATGAGCAAAGGCAAAGAAATCAGCTTCTTGAAGAAGCACTAGAAGAGGTGAAGCAAAAACTAGATGCAGTAGTAGAGGCAACCAAGAAAAGAGATGAAGAAGAAGATGGGAATGGTAAAAAGGTAGCAGAGGAAGATATTGTACCTGAACTTGATCCTATCTTGCAAGAAGAGCCCTTCTTGAAGGCAATCAAAGCCTTAGGAGGTAAAGCTTTGGAAGGAGTGCCACTTTTCAGTGGTAAGATGGATATTGATGCAGTTATGGATTGGTTAGAGGGTATGGAGAACCACTTTGAGTGTGAGGGTATCTCAGAGGCACAGAAGGTTAAGGTTGCTAAGTCAAGGCTTAGAGGCTCAGCCTTAACATGGTGGAAGTATGTACAAGATGAAAGAGTCAGCATGGGCAAGAATCCAATTGCAAATTGGAGTGCTATGGCAAACAAAATCAAGGAGAACTTCCTACCTGAAGACTTTGAGATCCAACTCCATAAAAAGAGGCAAGGACTGAAGCAAAAAGATCTTGATGTGACCTCCTACACTAAATAATTTCAGAGGTTGTGTTTGAGATCCAAGAAGCAAGAAGAGGAGTCACTCAAGGTGGCAAGGTATCTTGGTGGCTTGAAGTGGAACATTCAAGAGGAGCTTAGCTTATGGGCCCCTACCACTATCCAAAGATTTCATCAGCTAGCTTTGAAGGTAGAAGAAAAGAACAAGAGGAAAGGAGATTCTAACTTCAAAGATAGAGGCAAAGGCAGAAATCAGAAAAATCAAAGAGGAGGCTACCAAGGCAAAGGTAGTGATCAAAAGAGCCAAAGTGAAAGCAAACCCATGGAGCAAACTATTGACCACTCTTCAAGAGGTGGTTATAATAGAGGGAGAGGCAATCAAGGAGGATCAAGTAGGGGTAGAGGAGGTAGGAGCAGCTCTTACTTTGCAACAATGAAGTGTTACAATTGTGGTCGACTAGGCCATCCTGCCTATAGGTGCCCGGACAAACCCTCTGCCTCAAGCCAAGATAAAAGGCTAGCATATGCACAAGAAGATAATAGAAGTTGCAAGGATGTTGACATAGACCATATTGAGTCTGAAAAAGGTGAGAACCTCATGTTTAGGAGGGTGCTAATCAAGCAACCAGCTTCTAATGAGCCTAGACACAGAAGGGCATTGTTTAGGATCAAGTGCAAGATCCTAGGAAAAGTATGCAAGGTGGTGGTTGATTCTGGATCAACTGATAATGTAATATCAGAGGAGGCTGTTACAAAGCTCAAACTGTAGAAGATACCTCATGACAACCCTTACAAGGTCACATGGCTTAACAAAGGGCAAAGCATCCTAGTGAATGAACAAGCATGGGTGGACTTCTCAATTGCAGGATATAAAGACCGCTTATTATGTGATATTTTGCCAATGGATGCTTGTCATCTTTTTCTAGGGAGACCTTGGCAATTTGATAGGGAAGTGGTCTATGATGGCAAGGAAAATACCATAACATTTAAGAAAGGAAGCAAGACCTTCAAAATTCAGTCATTGTTAGAAGGGGATGAACCACAGTCCAAGGTGCCTAATGTGCTGCTATGTGGAGAGAAAGAGTTTATTAGAGACCTCAAGCATGAGGAGAGCCAAGGATTTGCAGTCATACTAAAGGCTGCAAGTGAAGAAAAGCCAGTCCAAGAACCTTTACCAGCAGAGGTACAAGAGTTGCTTGTAAAGTATAAGGAAATTGTTAGTGATGGTACACCAGCTACCCTACCACCAAGAAGAGTTATCAGCCATCAAATTGACTTTGTTCCAAGTGCCTCACTACCTAATAAGTCAGCCTACAAGTTAACCCTAGATCAGAACCTTGAAGTGGCAAGACAAGTCCAAGAGTTGATGGACCAAGGTTTGATCCAAAAGAGCATAAGCCCTTGTGCAGTCCCGGTGGATTTGGCATCCAAGAAGGGAGGAAAATTGAGGTTGTGTACTGACTCAAGGGCCATTAACCGCATTACAATCAGGTATAGGTTTCCTATTCCAAGAATTGAAGACCTTATGGATTATCTAGGAGGTGCTATGTATTTCACTAAGCTAGACTTGAAAAGTGGGTATCACCAAATTAGAATAAAGGAGGGAGATGAATGGAAGATAGCATTTAAGACTATTGATGGTCTTTATGAATGGCTTGTGATGCCATTTGGTCTTTCCAATGCCCCTAGCACCTTCATGAGGCTCATGAATGAAGTGCTCAAAGACTTCATAGGAAGATTTGTGGTGGTATATTTGGATGATATCCTCATCTACAGCAAGACCAAAGAGGAACATGTCAAGCATGTAGAAGCGGTTTTGAAGAGGCTTCATGAGGAGAAGCTATCTATCAACCTTGAGAAGTGTGACTTCTTCAAGCAAGAGTTGGTGTATCTAGGCTTTGTGGTGTCTAAAGGAACTTTGAAGATGGACAAGGAGAAAGTTGCTGCTATGCTAAGTTGGCCTACACCTACCACATCTAGTGAGGTAAGAAGTTTCCATGGTTTGTCTCAATTTTATAGGAAGTTCATTAGGAACTTTAGTGGTATTTGTGCACCATTTCTTGATACCATAAAGGGGGGAGTCAAGTCCAAGTTTAGGTGGACTTTAGAGGCTGAAAAGTCATTTGATATGTTAAAAAAACAAGTAGCTACTCAACCCATCCTAAAATTGCCTAGCTTTGAAAAGTTGTTCACCTTAGAATGTGATGCAAGTGGCCTAGCAGTGGGTGGGGTGTTGAGTCAAGAAGGTAGACCAGTAGCCTTCTATAGTGAAAAGCTAAATGAGGCCAAGAAGAAATACTCATCCAATGATCTAGAATTGTATGCCTTAGTCCAGTGTCTTAGGAAGTGGAGACTCTATTTGTTGCCAAAAGAATTTGTTGTGTTTACAGATAATCAAGCTCTTAGCTACATCAACACACAGGAGAAGTTGAGCAATAGGCACTTGAAGTGGATGGAATATTTGCAGGCCTTCACCTTTACAATCAAGCATAAGAAAGGACAAATGAACAAGGTTGCTGATGCATTAAGTAGAAGGGTTTTAACAGTCCAAGAGATTCAGCTCCATAGCATTGGAGTGGAGAGTTTTCAGAATCTTTACAAGAATGATGAGGACTTTGCTGAAGCCTATAAGGTATGCATGGATTTTGGAAACCACTTTGATAGCAGATTTTCAGAATACACTTTGCAAAATGGGTTGCTATTTAAGGGTAACCAGTTGTGTGTACCAAGAGGTTCCATGAGAGAGAACCTAATACAAGAGAAGCATAATGGCAGCTTGAGTGGGCATTTTGGTATCAGCAAGACAATAGAACTAGTGCAAAGGTTCTATTATTGGCCTAAATTGGTCAAAGATGTAACCAAGTATGTGGAGCAATGTATGGTGTGTATGAAGGCAAAAGGAGGAATGAGCAATGCAGGTCTTTACCAGCCCTTACCAATTCCTAGTAGACCATGGGATTGTGTAAGTATGGATTTCATTGTTGGTTTGCCTAAAACTAAGCAAGGGTATGATAGCATTTATGTTGTTGTTGATAGATTCAGTAGAATGGGACATTTCATTCCATGTAAGACAACTAATGATGCAAGTCATATAGCTCATTTGTTTTTCAAAGAGGTTGTAAGGATTCATGGACTTCCATTAAGAATTGTGTCAGATCGAGATGTGAAATTCATGAGTCACTTTTGGAAGACTTTATGGAAGAAGCTTGGAACTAACATGTCTTTTGGTTCAGCTTACCATCCTCAAACTGAGGTGGTTAATAGAACTTTAGGTAACCTTCTTAGGTGCCTAACTAAGGAGTATGGTCAGACTTGGGATGTTATCATCTCACAAGAAGAATATGCCTACAATGATAGCAAGAATAGGACTACCGGAAAGAGTCCTTTTGAAATTGTTTATGGCATGCACCCAAGAGGTGTGTGTGAACTAAGGTGTCTTGGAAACATGGATCAGATTAGTGGTCAAGCTGAAGACTTTGTACAAACCATGAAGGAGATTCAGGAGCAAGTCAAGAAGACTATTCAAGACAACACTCTAAAACTCAAAGCCAAGGTGGATGAAAAGAAGAAGGATGTTCAGTTTGCTATTGGGGACTATGTGATGGTCCATTTGAACAAAGCAAGGCTTCAAAAAGGCATTCCTACTAAGTTACAGATGAAGAGGGTAGGGCCTTGCAAAATATTGGCTAAATATGGACCAAATGCCTATAAGGTAGATTTACCTTCCGATTTGGGCATATCCCCTATTTTTAATGTGCAAGACTTGGTGGCATACAAAGGTGACCCATCTCAGCTTAGTCCAGATGTTCATGAAGATCTTGAACTTGCTTCAACACCTACAAACAACAAGTTGGAGGTAGAAAAGGTGTTAGATTCAAGGGTAAAGAAGACTACAAAGCACAAGGTGTACATGGAACACCTCATCAAATGGAAGGAGAAACTAGTTTCAGAGGCTACATGGGTTGCTGAGACAGAGTTCAAGAAGGTTGGCATACCTCTAGATTTGTTGCAAACTGATCCACCTTGAGTTCTTTGTTGGAGGGGGAGTATGGTGCAGGAGCACCTAGGTAGGCTAAGTGTGAAACCTAGGTATTTCTTTATTTTTGGCTTGTAGTGATGCTAGCCACATCACTATTCTAATAATAGGTCCTATTTGGTCCTTAGGTGAGTTTAGGAGACTTGGCAAGACCCAAAGTGACCAAGTTGCTAGAAGTTGCCGACTATTGTCAACTAGGTCACTTAGGTCCAAAAAAGGCTGAAATGGTCTAGAAAGGTTCCAATGGCTTTGAATTTTTTATTTGAAGTCATTTTATGCATATTATATGTCTACTTTGTTTTTGTGCCAAATTTGGAGGTCTAACTCCATGTAGAACAAAAGTTGCTGAAATGTTGTCATGTTGTCATGACAACATTTTCTTGCAAAAAGAAACTTTTTGGCATTTGTGTGTTTAGAACGTCCTAACTATTTAGAACAGTTATGGAACTGATGGAGGAGCCTTTAAAAATGTGAGGACAGCCATTTTCAGGGGGTTGGACAAGTTGGTTTTGCATTTTGTACGAATTGAGCAAGTATTTGGTTGCCGGTTTTATGCATTTGAAGGCATTTTTAATAGAGGAGGATTGAATGGCCTGATTTTTGTGTTGGAAAAATTCTGAAATATTGTTTTTAATCTTTTGGTAGTGTTGTTTTGATCAGTTTAATTCGTTTGCATTAGTGTAGAAAAATCTTTTTGTTCTTGGCAAGTTGTTGATCTGAACAGGGCTGCACTTAGAAAATGGGATCTTAGGGCCACTTCCCACCATTGGAAACCTCTGGTATTTTGGGATTTGGAACTAGGATCCATGTACATTATGTATCAAGAAGGAGGGCCCTTGAAAGCATCAGCAAGCATTTTTAAGGTGATGCCCTAGGCAAGCCAAATGCAACTTGGCTAGGAATCACAGTTGGAAAATGAGTTATGGAGAGGATTGAGTGTACAAATACCTTAATCCGGCTGCACAGTGAGTAATGAGAAGGTCTAACCTTGCTCCAGTCCAAAGGAGAGGTCTTGGAAAGGTGTCTAAGGTGGTTTTCCATCACAACAACGATAAAGCACTTGAAATCCTCATTTTTGGCCTAAAACTGTACTTTCATTGTACGGAAAGTTTGGAGGCTAGAAAATTACAGAATCTTGAAGTACTCTAAAAAGGGTATCCAAAAATATAATTTTTTTGTAGGGTTGTTAAGAATTTTTTCAAGAAATCTTGTTTCCAGCTATTTAGGAGGGCTAATTCCTAGTAGCCTTTTTGGAGCAATTTGGTGTATCTTCCCTAGTAGATTGAATGCGCCTATAAAATCAGCATTTTTTAGGGTCATGGATGTTAGAAGGAGTCTAAAAAAACCCTAGATGAAGAACTGGTACCCTTGGAGCTATAGATGGACTTGAGGGTTAATAGCGGACTGGAGCCGGCTAGTAAGAAATTTGATGTTACTTTGTTGGTGTACCCCCAACTGAAGGATTAGGATCTCTTGATCAAGGTCCTAGTAATTATAGGGTGTGAAGAATACCTAGTGGGTCTAGTGAATGACCTAAGGTAGCCCTGAGAGAGAGCTTGGGGTTTGGAAGCAAGCTTGGGGTGTTACATCATTTTACCTTCTCATTTGGCGGGTTTCTAGGTAATCATATCTAGTGTCAAGTGTTTATGTGGATGCATTTACTTTACATGTTATTTCAATATGTTAATGCATGCATTGTTTTAAATTGAAATTTTTATTGGTTAAAGATTAATACTTCTAATTAACCACCCACCTCAAAAGTATATTTTTTCCATTTGTAATTTCAACACTGTGTGGATACTCTATGAACCTTCATTAGAGCTTCTAAAAGAGTGAAACTGACTTTATCATGTTAGTGTACAACAATCCTCATATGGTGCAATGTTAATATTATCTATCAACCAAAAAAATCTACGAACCATAGACTCACCTTCCTTACCTAGACCCATTATAGCATTACACCATTGGACAATAGATTTTCCATCTATCAATATTGCTCCATCTTTGTAATTTATTTCTTCACGAGCTAAGGCTCTTTTGATGCATGCACCTACACCATCATGCTTTCTCTTAGCATTACCAGCCTCTATGAAATTTCATATATATTAAACTCTAGACAAGTTGTGCATCCTACTCAACCAATAGAACATTCGTGCATTCTTGAATTGAGATGAACAATTTTCTAACCAAATAATGTGCTGGCAATATGGTATGCCCTTGTTAGCCAAATCTCCATAACAACCATGTACAAACTCCATAAAATGTGATCGATCATTGTTGATGTAAAAATGGTTCTCCCTCAATATCTTCATGTCATCCTTTGTACTTGTAGGTGAATGCATGAATGTTATGTGAACAAATATGGGAACCTGTCGAGAAGTATAATACTTTTCTTGCACTTAATGTTGTGGTTGTAGTGTGTAGTTCTCTATAAAGTCTACAACTGAAACAATGGCATCTAGTGGAAATGTATCTTTGCACAACTTGAATTGTGAATCTAGCCACTAAGCTCTATGTGTATGCCTTACATACTCATAAATAATCTTTTCACAAAATATCTTCATGAACTCATACATTGGAATCTTTTCAATGAATAAATCACATCTTTTACCCCATTTCCCATCTTTTAAAGCATATGTCACTATCTTATATTTTTTGTAATCAACTATTTCATTTCCAATTGCATATGTACTATCCATATGTTCACAAGTTGATAAAAGCTATGAAAAACCACAAAATGAGCATGTACCATCCAAGCATGATGTCTTATCAAATTGTTGACCATCCCCTATTTCACATAAAATGTTGGATATGAATTCTCTTGAAGATCTAAGTGGCTCATTCATGTCAAAAACCTGCAAAACAAACTTAGAATGCAAAAACACACATATATGCCTTAAAATGTCAAAATTCTTAGAAAATTTAATATGTATCCTATAACAAAAAGTTGTGTGTGTGGAATTTATCTTAAATAAAAAAATGTAACCATCTCAAAAAATCATTGACTTATCTAAATTTGAGGATACATACCAATAAATGTTTCAAAAAATTGTGTCTGAGTTGAGTCCAAAAAATGTTTCACATGTGGGTTGTGATTTTAGCTACCAATCCTCCTTACAACATCTCTTCGATTAGAGGAAACACATGTGTTATTCAAAAAATCCTCAATCAATGATTTCAAACCTTCACTAATTTCTTTGTCCTTTTATGCTAGTCTACCTCTAAATGTCCATAAGTTATTTTTTGTTGGATCTTCCAATCTCTCATACCTTACCATGGCTCTTCTTAGAGTACCTCTACTAATTTTCAATTTTTTTCTTGTCTTTCTCATGAGTTGAGCTTTCTTCATTTGGATACTTACTATTGTTGATGTAAGTACACATCTTATGATATTACTATCTTTTTTATGTGATTTAGAACCCACTTTGTCATATGCACTCATTAGATTCTTTAATTTTCTTTTTTCATTTGAATTGTCCATCGTTCTTAGACCAAGAATCTTCATAATGGACCTAAATTTCAAATTCCTCATTATTTCAACAAGTAATTGACATTGACCTATAATATTTAATTTTTCAAAAAATAATCTCCCCATACAATTAACTTTTCTTTGACAAGTATGCTTGCTAATCTTGTTAGGCATTGATTTCAAAATTTTAGTATCAATATCAATCAAATATTTTGGTCTCCTAAAAAAAATTCTAGAAGGTGTTATAATCTCTTCCATTCTCTCAATATTTTGAACATTAACATAAAGTTGAATGTTTTGTGTACCTTGAACCAAAGATGATGTTCCTTGGCAATAAGATGTAAAAGATGGAATATCACCTACTTGATATGTTGATGTTGTGCTTTCAAAATGACATGATGGAAATAAGTGTCTCTTCAACATTAGATGATGATAAGACTCCAACATTGGAAGATGGTGTAGCTTCACAATTCAATTGTCTTCTTGAGTGTAAGAGTCTCATTCGCTCTCTTTGTCTTTCCAATTCTTCCTCTTTGTTTCTTTGTATAGGTGGCTCTTGTTCGTCTTTGAAAGACAATTCTTCATTATTGCATTGTAATTTTATTTATTCACATAGTAGTTTCATTTTATCTCTTTTAATTGCTAGATCTCTTTCCATCTCTTCTATTGTTTGAGTTTTTGGTTTCTCCCTTCGCATGATGATGATTTCTAAATGACAAATTATTCAAACATTTGAATTACTTACAATATGTAAATTACAAATCATTTAAATATATATTCAAATTACAATTATTTCAATGAGTACACAATATATAATAAACAACTTGTCAAATTTCTAACCATTTCCAAATAAAAATTCATTCAAACATACAAATTTCAATGAATTCACTATATATTAAATAACTTGTCAAATTATAGTGAAATTTGTCTCTATAGTAACAAAGAATATTTAAAAAGGACCACACTAACCTTTTCTATAGAAATAATGTTCAAAAAGCCTTCAAATAGTGTATCCAATAATTGAATTTGGTGTTTTCTAGCTTCTAATAACATGAAAGAATGTTCAAAAAGCCTTCAAATAGTGTATCCAATGATTGAATTTGTGGTTTTATAACTTCTAACAGCATGAAACCAATGTTTTCTATTAAAACACTAGAACAAACAACAAACAAAAATAGAATATGGGTCAATAAGGATCCAAAATTTTGTTATAACTATTTTTTGGTGTTTTCATATAGTGTGTACATGCACTATAGCACTTATGCACTATGAAGCATGCACGCACTATAATGTGTATGTGCTATGTGAAAAACCTATCCCTCCCATCCTGTACTCTCTCTTTCCCCCCTATCCTACCCTCTCCCATCCCCTACTCTCTCTCTATCTCTCTCCCCTATCCCACCCTCTCCCATTCCATACTCTCTCTCCCACCCCCCTCTCCCCCTACTATGTGAAAAATCTATCTCTCCCTATCCCACCCTCTCCCATCCCCTAATCTCTCTCTCTCTCTCTCTCTCTCTCTCTCTCTCTCCGTCCTCTATTCTCTCTTTCTCAATATCTCCCTCTTCCATCCTCTACTCTCCCTCTCTCTCACTCTCTCCCTCTCCCATCCCCCCCCCCTTCTCTCTCTCTCTCTCTCTCTCTCTCTCTCTCTCTCTCTCTCTCTCTCTCTCTCCCCCTCTCCATCCTCTATTCTCTCTTTCTCAATATCTCCCTCTTCCATCCCCTACTCTCCCTCTCTCTCCCTCTCTCCCTCTCCCATCCCCCCCCCCCCCCCTCTCTCTCTCTCTCTCTCTCTCTCTCTCTCTCGCTCTCTCTGTCTCTCCATTTCTCTATCTTCTTTCCCTATCTCACCTTCTCCAATCCCTTACTCTCCATCTCTCTATTTCTCCCTCCCTCTCTCCCTATCCCACCCTCTCCCATCTCCTACTCTATCCCTATCCTCTACACTCACTCATTTTATACCTCTCTCTCTCTCTCTCTCTCTCTCTCTCTCTCTCTCTCTCTCTCTCTCTCTCTCTCTCTCTCTCTCTCTATTGAAATTCATGCTTATAGAGTGCATACACACTATAGCATGTATGTGCTATGTAAGCCTAAATTTAAAATTCTTTAAATAGTGCATACACGCAATAGTACACATGAGTATTTTAAGATTTGGATTATACCAAGCCTAAGGCTTGGTTTTTCCTTGGGGATCCAACCAAAAGGTTTGGAGTCTCTAAATTAGTCTGATATGTGTTTTGTAGCAAACATATAAAAAATGATTGATTTTTCTTGTGTGTTCTCCTTTGAAAGTTTCCTTGTGGTTGAGCATCGATAAAATTAGGTTACATGACATTGTAGATCTCGGTGTTAGCTATACAACCATATAATTTATTTAGAATTTGAACTATTTCAAGCCTTTAAACTATAATTTATTTTCAATGTATGTCCATTTTCTGTCAAAAACCAATGTGTACTAATTGGGGTGGAGATTTGAGCTCGTTCATCCAATTTCACAACTTAGTTTTTTAAGAAACTAGACTCCATTCTACACACTTTGAAAAGAAGAAGTTTTGATTTTAGATTATTTTTCAATTGTTTCTAGGGGGAGGATGTAGATATTTCACATTTTTGGAATGTGTCCAATTAAAAAATTCATTAAAAAGTACACATTATAAAATTAGCCACAAAATCTAGGATAAACTACATAGTGTTAGGTAACTTTTCACCAAAGTGATTAAAGAATTTCAAAAAAAAGTGAAAATTTTAGAGGGGCCACACTTTGCACTATGTTACGTTTTTTTCTAAAAAAACTAGTACTACTTTTTGTGGCTCCTTTTTTTGAGGACCTAAAACTAAACCATTTTGAAAAAAATTATCTTAAAATTTTGGGCATACCTATCTTCAAATTCTTGTCAAAGTTCAAAAATTGTTGATTTTAGAAAAGAAAAAAAAAAAATTGGCGACTTATACCACCCATTTGGCACCACAACTTGGTGCACTTACCCTGTGTTGCTTTGGAAATCCATTTCACTATTATGGCTATGGATTGAGCCCTTGGTTCTTTCAAACCAAGACCTCCTAATTCCTTATTTTCTATAAACTAATCTTGCCTAATAGTATAAATTTTAAAAGTACCCTTCACATCAAACTAAAGAAAATCTCAGATGATTTTTTTTGTAAAAATTAAAATTGTTTGACATTGAAGAGCCAAGTTGAAGAAAAGTATATAAAATAAGATGAAAGAATCTTCTAGCTGACCTGAATTCTTCTTTCCATGGATAAAAAAATAGTATTCCATTTGTTGAGCATATGACTAATTTTCTCTCTAACCCAATTCTGCATATCATTAATATTAGGGTTGATGGCAAAAGGAATTCCAAGATATTTAACAACCCAGTTTTGACCACCCTAGCTAATTTCATATAAATTTTTGAACCAAGAGGAAGGATTTGAGTTCCAACCTAGAAGGATAATTTAGAGATAGAAATTTTTGTTCTAGAGGTTGCACAAAATAGATCCAACTTAATCATCAAGTGCTCCATGTTAGTCTCATTGATTTTAAATAGTATTGATGTGTCATCTGCAAACTAAATATTAGAGATCTTATTCCCATTTGGTAGGAGGGGGCTTGAAACCTTCAAATATAATGAATTATCTATGAGTAAGTAGCGAAGGGATTCTACAGTAATCACAAATAGTGCAGGGCAAGTGGACACCCCTACCTCATACACCTTGAGAGTTCAAATAGTTCTGACCTGACTCCATTCACCTTTATGGAGGCATTAGCATCCTTAAGAAGAATATCCACCATATGAACATATCCTTATGAAAACCCTAGGGCCCTCAACATTATGAAGATGAAGCCCCACTCTACCCTTTTATAAGCCTTCTCATAATCTATCAGTAGCATCCCAATATCCTAACTTGAATATTTGGCCCAATCCATAGTTTCCTAGTAGGTGAGGAGGTTCTCTAGTATATATATTCCCTTAACAAAGCCTATATGTGTCTGGTTGAGGATCTTAGGGAGAATAATATTTATCCAAGAGGCAAAAATCTTAGCCAAGATTTTATAAGATACATTCAAGAGTGTGATAGGTCTCTAGTTCTCAATCTTTGTTTTGTCACCTCCCTTATAGATTAGTTTGATAAGGCAAAAATTGATGTTTTGTCCTATAGAAACTTTCTCAATGGAAACCATGTATAGATCTTCTAGGATGGGGATAATCTAATCTTTATTGGCATTGAAGAATTTCTAACACTCTGCCAAGGGATCCAAAGAATTAACCTAAAAATTTCACTTAGTTATGTAGCATTTTATTTTTATTTTTTTTACATAGAAGTAAATCCATTTTCAACTGATACATAAATAATGGAAGCAATAGCAACAACCATCTAAACATAACAGGTTATATTCTTTAAGGATCCCTTAATGTTGAATTACATCTAAATCAACTAACATTATTGAATCCATCTAATACAACGACCACATGAAATAATAATGATAAGTCCAATGTTTGTACATTACATTTCCCAATGTTTAATCATACACTGTACATGTCACAGGGTATGAAGGCCTTACAAGAATATACATATGAAATAAAGTACATCATCCTATTCTAATCCATGATACAACAAAGTAAAGATAATCACATGTCACACATGATACAACATCATAGAAGATATAGACATCCATCATAAAAGATCAACATAATAAACTAAGTGCATGGTTCCTCCCAACCGTAAATAGCATCATTAGACCATTGTGGGTCCTAGCCATCCCTCCGTGCATAATATTCCAAATTATCAAAGAGATCATCGGTATTAACATAGTTGGAATGTCACACCTATACATACTACATCATATACAGAAAGTAATCTAACATGCAAATATAAGAATAAGATCTCATCAATGAAAGGATACATATCCACCATCATAAAGAATGCATTAGCCACAGTGCCTCAAACAGACCTCAAATGATATGAGTGGAGAAACACCTGACCATGTGGAACCTAAGTGGTCCACTCCCACCATGCTGAGGAGATAATCTCAAGTCCCAAACAGGCTATCAAAATCACATAGCATAAAAATACTCTCTAAGTCTAGGAATCCTAAAAGTCTACTAACTCAAAGGTTCTAATCACAAACTGACATCTAATCTTAGAGGCACACAATGACATGTAGGAAACCTACTATGCAAGCAGGAAAGTGTCATCACATATATCATGTAGAAGTTACCCTGGCAGTTAGCTTAGGACTCCATGGGTTCCTACTAATCCTTATGCAGCCACTAGTATCCTCTCATACTGACAAGGCATATAATGGAATGCAAGGTCACAACCAAGCGTTCTCTTTACTTCCATCTGAGTCTGTACTAGCACTCGAGGCATGGGCGAGAACAAAAAAATTATCTTTTTAGGTTCATTAAGTCAGTATTAGGTTAAAATGTTTTCACTTATTAAAACAACTTACAATGAGTTACCCTAGCAGCCTCTTAGGGCCTTGACCCCCATTGCAAGCCACTTCTCAACACTACAAGCAGATAACCTACCCTAAGCTCATGGAATCATAAATCTCATAATCACCACCGTCCTATACAAGCGACTGGAAAGAAATACCAAAAGATAATCCACAATAAGAACATCAAATATCCATAATAAAAGCATAAAATCTCCATGAGCAACTAAAAAGAATCCATAGATAATCATGACCACAACAGTTCTCTATTCGCAACTGAAGGTATCACTAATAATCAAAAGTATCCATTGTTTCTCAATAACCAAAATATATCTCAAAATCATACTGATCGAAGACTCTGAAATGGTCGAATCAAAACATGTCACAACATGACATCATAAATCAACATTTCAGTCCCATCATGGTGATTGGAAAGTAATCCAAGGATAACTAATCGATGACTCAAAAATGGTTAAGTCAAATGTCTCATACATAAGAATCTCAGCTTCTCACATCAAGACTGGAAAGCAATAACAATCAGTAAGTACAAACATTTCATAGAGCATTCCATCACATAACCATGGTTGGGTTTATAAAGATCAGAATTAAGACATCATCATGACATCACAATCATAACCCCCAAGCCTCTAGTAGACATCCTATACTGGTCAACACTAGTCAACCCAAAATCCAAAATAGAGGCATAGAGAATACACATTGCAAGCACATGTTTTGATTTACTAAAATTATATAACTGAATTGAGTATGGAGGTCTCAGTTTTTGTTTCCAATTTTAGATATTGAATGGAGGAATGTTTGTACATTTTCCTAATCCATGTGTATGTTTGGTAAATAAAGGTTTCCCTTTATAACTCTAAAAATTGATCTTCCAATTATTAAAATGATATTTCGTTTATATAATTGTTATTTGAAAATGTCCCCCATCAAATTTAAACAGTAAATTTTGACATGAGAATTTACCAAATAAATTTCATAAACATCTTTTCTCAAATCAATTAATTAAATCTATATAGTTAAATTGTAATATTACAAAATAATTTACTATTATTGTAGACACCTAAATTTGTCCAAAACCCGTTCCTAGCCAATTAAATAAATATTTAATATTTATTTAATTCTCCTACCTTAATTAAATAAAGTTGCATTTATTTAATTACATTTGCCTTACCTTGATTTAAATAAACTAAAGTTTATTTAAATCTTAACCTATTCCCCTTGCATCTAACCCCTTTCACTTTAATTAAGTATGTCATTTACTTAATTAATCCTTGCCTAATCCCACTTGGAATTAAATATTAAATTTAATCCTATTTGAGCACATGGCTCCTACCTTTAACCCTCACCTAACCTTACTTCCCTAAACTAACCCATCCTTCTAACCTAGGTCAATCCACTTTCCCATTAATTAATCCTAGTTTCCCTTCTAATCACATCACTAATCATTTGCACAATCCTAATCAAAGGATTAGTAAACCCTAGTCACATGTGACATGTGACTCTTACACACTTACAACCTTGTCCCCCTTCACATGTGAACCAAGCTGTTTCACACATGTGTGAAAAACCTTGAGCCTCCAACCCTCTTACACATGTCATTGACCCATCACTTTCAAAGGTTTCTCACACATGTGTGAGGAAACATGATCTTACACACCTCTTACACCTGTCATTGATATGTCACCATCAAAGGTTGATCACACATGTGTGAGCATCTTGCCCCCTTTGCATGGTCAAAACCCTAATCCATGTGGAGTCTACTTGTCCTCCACCTCATTGACACCTCATCGATCCTGAGAGATCTTAGCCCTCCATCATTCATTCGATCTTAGCCATCCATTGCATCCCTTTTCCTATAAAAGGAGAGCCCTCTCCTCATTTTCATGAAGCACCTTCTACCTCATTGTTATGCTACCGGATTTGTGAGCAACCACATCCTATGAGCAATGAAATCATCTACATTTGATAGTTTTATGAGGTTTGCATAGTGTTATTTTGATGTTCATTTACATGTCTTCTTTCATATTTTGAGGTTTTGCATGATAATGTAGGAATGTGCATTAGTTGCTTAGTGTTATTCCTTTATTACATTTTTATGCAACACATTTTTACGTTCAAAAAAACAAACAAAAAATTGCTTGACTTTCTCCTAACTGTCAAATTTTTGCTCATAGGTCGTTGACATCAACACTGCATCAGTAGTCCACATGTCCCTCTAGACCATAAGAAGCAACATTTGGTTTTTTGCTCATAACTTGAGCATACAAACTCCGTTTTCAAAAAATGAAATATCGTCGGAAAGCTGATTCTGAGCCTATTGCGTTGATATTGGTTTCATGAGATTTTGATGTTGTTTAGATCTTTATTTTTTCTGTCAAAGTCCAAAATTTGTGCTAACCTTCTCATTGTAGGGTTGTTTAACGTTTGCTCTATATTTAATATGCACTAACTTATGTTTTTGCAGGGATATCTTATTACTAATCATATTTCTTCCAGATTTTGCCTTAATTTTATTTTGGGAATGAACTTGTATGCCTAAACAGTTGTCTTTGAATGCATGGTTAAATGCTAAAACAATCAAATTCAATCTTGAATGCCTTAAGGGAATGGACATGTATGCTTAGGCTAGCAAATATTTCAAATTGGTTCTTAAAATGAACTCACACAATCTTGAATGCCTTAAGGGAAATTAATTTCATTTTCAACAATTTTTCTTATGCACATGCTCAATTTACTTTCTTGTTGACGAATCTGCATTTTCATTTACGTTGACGACGATTTCAAGTTGGAAAGAACATTGTATGCTTTAAACACGTGTGTCTTCAAGTAGATTACAAAACTTAAAGGTTCATTGGAAAAGAATGCGTGTCTTTTTGAACCCCAAGGCCACTTATGTATTCTCTCCCCTTGCGCCTTTGGGTGATCTTGGGTGCACAAGAAATAAGTGGTCTTGTTTTTCTTTTTTAGGAGGCATGCTTGAGGATTTCATCACCCCTTGGGACGATCTCAACTCCAGCGTTCTGGTGGAGTATAAAAATTGGGAGGTAAATTGAAAGACACCTCTCTTGGAAGCATAATATTGTCACTCTTGGCTAAGCCCCAAAGAACTTTATACCTTTGGGAAGTGAAGGAGGAGATTTGGGTTACCGTCTCCCCCCGGCTGTGTGGCAGTATTTTCTTTCATCTACAAATTTGGTTCTCACGTACCTTGCGTATATCAAGGACACCCCCTAGTTGATCCTTGTACATCCTAGTCAAAACCTTATAGGATTGTTGGTGTGTTTGACGTTCTTGAGTGTTTGAAACACACTTTCCTTGTACATATTTCATTGTATATATTTTGCATCTCAAACATAAAAACCCAAAAACATCGTAAAACATCGTAAAACATAAAATCCAAAAAAATCATAAAATTTCAAAAATCCAAAAAAATCAAACAAATTTCAAAAACAACAAAAACACGTCTTGGTTTAGGCCCTCTTAGTCAAAGCTATCCACATCACTTCTTCTTTCCATCCAAGTCATCACCCTCATACATCTCGTCTTCATCATTCAAACCATTCTTCCACATCTTAATCATCTCGATTTGTCCACATCATTTCCTTGTCATTAAATCTACTTCCTAATCTTCATCCTAGTCATGCTTCATCATCATCCAGCTTCAATTTCCTCCACCAACCTCATAATGCATTCTTAATTCAATCCTCCACATCATCATCCTTCTAATCCAATCCCTTGTCAAATTTAGTCATTTCTAATCAATTTCTAATTTGATTCATCTACATATTCCTCCATAATCCATCTTCCTAATTTCATTCATCTTCCTCTAATTCAACTTTTCATCAAATATTCTACTTTGGTCATAGGAGTATTTTTATAAACGTTGGACTTTAATTCAAATCTCACATTCACTTGTTTGTAATTTGATAGGGTTTTTATCAAATCAAATCAAACCCTAATCCAATTCATTCACATCATATCCAATCAACATCAAATCAATATCAATATCAAATTAAATTCAATCAAATCATATCAAGTCAAATCCAATTTGAATCAAGTCAAAGTCCAAAGCTCCTAGTCCTAAGTTCATATTCCATCCTTCATCAAATCTTTAATCACTCTTCTTCTAACATCTATGAATTTGAATTTTCTTAATCAAATGATTGACAATCTTCAAAGACAATATGGAGTTATACCTCCTGTTCAACCAACATATCAAATCCATCCTCCACCTTTCATATCCAAATCTAATCCATCTCGTGTTCATTATTCCTCTACCTTTGACAAGGGAAATCCACCTCATTATCCTTTAACTCCATACAATTCCATTCATAGCCCACACACTTCCTCCAACACAAATGCCCTTGCCATGGAAATGGAAAAATTAAAGAATTATCTCCTAGCAAGTCAACAAAAAGAGTCAAACTTCCATGCCCTGTGTCCTCTTCCCCCATGTTTCGAAGATCATAGTCCTCATGTCCCATCCAACCCCAACCCTCCATGCAATCCCCCACCCATAGTTACACCTTCCCACAATCCTCATCCTATTCCTCCATAAACATCATCCCCACCTCGTAAGGGGTTTTTCTCATCATTATTGGCTAAGTGTAAAGAACAAGATAAAGTGAGCCAAGCACCCAAAGTTCTTCCTCCAAAGCATGTCATTATAGATTCATCTTCTCCTCTAGATCTGAGCATTTCTCCATCTCATCCTTCCCCTATCCCTCAAGATCCATTTATCCCTCCTAGTCCATCTCATGATCCCCTTCCTAATCAAGATCAAGGCATTCCATGTACCACCAATTTCATTCCATCTCTATACTTAGCATCCATCAATCCTCCACTTCATACAAAAGTTCCTTCCACTCCATCCACTAATAATCCTCCATGTGAAGATCAAATCCCACCATCTCATGATCCTATTCCATCTCATGATCCACTCATTTCGCTTCATGATCCTCTTCTAAGTCAAGATCAAAGCACCCCTTCATTTTCCTTTCATGATCCTCATCCTCCACATGATCCTACCACTCATGAACCCCATATACCTGGACTCACATCTTGTGTTAAAAATGATAAGCACGCCCTTGAAGAAATAATATCTCAAGATGTTGGTATCCTATCCACTCCTTCCAACCCCACAATTCCTCCATCCAAACCTAAAGCTTCCCATCATTCATCTTCCAAATCCATTCTAGGTCCTTATCTTCCATCCATTCTAGGTCCTTATGTTCCACCGCCAAATCCTTCTTCCCTTCCTTCCATTTTAGGTCCTTACATACATCCATCCACTGTATCCATGTTTTCCCCTTCATCCCCTATTATAGATCAACAAAGGCACACATCCTTGAACTCCTTACCATGTTCACCATCCATACACTCTCCATCCCACTTACCTTCATGCACCCATACCATAGCCAATGGAAGCACATTGGATGCCAAAGAAAAAGAGAATCAAGCCAAACATCCACAAAATCCCAAGGATCAACATGTCCCTTCTAAACAACATGTTCAAGAAAAGAAAAATATGATCCAAAGCAAAATCAAATGGCCACAAAGACTGAAAATCAAAAATGCAAAAATTTTGTGGATACCAAAGCTACTTAATTTAGCAATGAATCTCAAAGAAAGATTCACAATGCCATCCAATTTTACTAATCCAAAGGCTTCCCTCATGCATAATCCATCCACGCTTCCACTTTACAAATCCATTTTGGGTCATTATATACCTAAATCCACCATCCCAAACCCATCGTCTCCTTCCTCCATTTTGGGTCCCTATATCCCAAAATTCAAACTTTCCCCCGCATATCCTCCACAATTTCCTCCTTTCCATCACCCTTCAAGGTGTGTGCCAATGAAGATCTTTCCACTTTATTCACAAGTCTTCCAACCTAGCATCCATCAACCATGTCTTCCTCCCACCCACTCCAATTCCTTAATCCAAACTTTTTCATAATCCATTTTCCTCCATTCACTACCCTATCAACATCTATGAGAAAATAATCAAATTCCTTGAAAAAAAAAAAAGAGGAACAATATATCAAGGGATACCATCCATATATCATAGATGCTTGAGTCCTCCCTTCATTTTCTTATCATGTATCCATTTTCTTCCAATTCCACTTATCCATCCATTCACTTTGCCTCTTCCACTTGCACTCTACACTGGGGGCAAGCTCCAACCATACTGCATTGCCTTACATATCTTCCATACTTTCATCTACCGTTCATCATCCTTTTCCATCTTTGATCTTGACTTTCGCTTTCCTTTCATCCATCCACATGCACTTGACATATCCCTTGTGCATTATCCACACATTTTCCTACATGCTTCCATCATCCTTTCATGCATTTGATCTTGACATCCTATCCATATCTTCCCTTCATAGTTCTTGTCATGTTCATTTCATCCATTTTTCCATCCATACTCCTACATACTTCCATCCTTTTTTCCTATGTCCTTGATCTTGGTTACCCCTTCCATTTCCTCTACTTCATATTCCACATTTTATCCATATCCTTCATATCATTACCCATTCCTTTTTCATACCCTCCCTCCCATTTTCCTTATTCATTGCACTTCCATGTCCATGCTCATGCTCCATACTAGAGGCACAATACTAAAACGTTCATACATGCTTTGGAAGAAGACATGCCTTCTCTTCCTCCATACGCTAAGACTTTGCACCATTTTTCCATTTTCATGCCTCCTATTCCACCATATTTCCCTCCGTTTTCATATCCTTGGTATGGGGCATTTGGACTCCTTTGAAAAATGATCCTTGGCCCCACATTTTTTCGCCACCATATCATTTGGCCCCTCGTAGCCTTTCACTATTCCTGTCATCCACCACATCACGTTGCTTTTCCTCCATTTACCATACCTTGACCCTCCCTTGTCATTGGTTCCATTCTATTCATTCTCTTCCACATTCGTTTGATCAATTCATTTCTATCCATTCTATCCATTCTATTCCACATTCAATCTAATTCTTCTGATCACTTCAATCAAATTCATTCATTCTTCAATCAATTTTCAATTCTTCTAATTCTTTCACATCAATTTCTATTCTACTCTCATCATACTTCACCCTATCAACATCATTCTTCCAATCTCATCCACATTCATTCTTCTATCTGCCATAAAAGAAAAAAATGAAAAAACATATCAACTAGGCAATCAATCTAATCTTGCAATCTTGTACATCAATCCTTAATCAATTCATCCATTTGACCTAATCAGCTGATAATCCAATGACCATATTCAAACATCATTATCATGGGATGAATCCTTCCCAATCCTTGGATGTGCATTACGCTTAGCATTAGCTTTTCCATCCTTAATCAATCATCATCAATCAGTCCATTCATGGGTTTTCAGCTTTGACTAGGGGCAAAATGGTGGTTTTCTTTTGGTCTTTTGTGCATGGTTGCTTGATTACTTGTATGCATTAGCATTTTTTGCATCTATCATGGTCTTTGCATCCTATTGTCCCAGGTATCATGATCTTCCATATCATGGTTTCATAAGGCATATGGTTGTATTAGACCCCTATTTTCACGTACTTAACACATTGTCATCTTGGTTCCTCATACCTTGGTGCATAGTGTTGATTACAATATCAAACTTAGGTTGTTCATGCCATTGCAGCATAACTCTCTTCCATCCTCTTCCTTGCATTTCGAGAGAACATCCATGTTCTCCTAACCTGCATGTCCTCTCGAGGGGGCATACCCTTCCACCCTCGTCATCCTTCCTCATCCTTCCATGACTGGGGCATCATGCTACTAGTCTTATCCTTTCAGCCACTATATTTTATTCTTCTTTGATATAACATTAGTAATGCTATATCAAAGAGGGGCAAAATGTAGACACCTAAATTTGTCCAAAACCCGTCCCTAGCCAATTAAATAAATATTTAATATTTATTTAATTCCCCTACCTTAATTAAATAAAGTTGCATTTATTTAATTACATTTGCCTTGATTTAAATAAACTAAAGTTTATTTAACTCTTAACCTATTCCCCTTGCATCTAACACCTTTCACTTTAATTAAGTATGTCATTTACTTAATTAATCCTTGCCTAATCCCACTTGGAATTAAATATTAAATTTAATCCTATTTGAGCACATGGCTCCTACCTTTAACCCTCACCTAACCTTACTTCCCTAACCTAACCCATCCTTCTAACCTAGGTCAATCCACTTTCCCATTAATTAATCCTAGTTTCCCTTCTAATCACATCACTACTCATTTGCACAATCCTAATCAAAGGATTAGTAAACCCTAGTCACATGTGACATGTGACTCTTACACACTTACAACCTTGTCCCCCTTCACATGTGAACCAAGGTGTCTTACACATGTGTGAAAAACCTTGAGCCTCCAACCCTCTTACACATGTCATTGACCCATCACTTTCAAAGGTGTCTCACACATGTGTGAGGAAACATGATCTTACACACCTCTTACACCTGTCATCGACATGTCACCATCAAAGGTTGCTCACACATGTGTGAGCATCTTGCCCCCTTTGCATGGTCAAAACCCTAATCCATGTGGAGTCTACTTGTCCTCCACCTCATTGACACCTCATTGATCCTGAGAAATCTTAGCCCTCCATCATTCATTCGATCTTAGCCGTCCATTGCATCCCTTTTCCTATAAAAGGAGAGCCCTCTCCTCAGTTTCATGAAGCACCTTCTACCTCATTGTTATGTTGCTGGATTTGTGAGCAACCACATCCCATGAGCAATGAAATCATCTACACTTAATAGTTTTATGAGGTTTGCATAGTGCTATTTTGATGTTCATTTACATGTCTTCTTTCATATTTTGAGGTTTTGCATGATAATGTAGGAATGTGCATTAGTTGCTTAGTGTTATTCCTTTATTACATTTTTATGCAACACAATTATAAAAGATGATCCTTTAATACAAATCATTCATCAATTATGATAATTTTAATTTACTAATAACATGTATGTATGTATGTATGTATGTATGTATATATGTGTGTGTGTGTGTGTGTGTGTGTGTGTGTGTGTGTGTGTGTGTGTGTGCAGGATCATGGTGTGTCAAAAAGTGGCAATGTGAAAAAAAAAAGTTTGAAGATGCCTAAAAGCGCTTCAAAATCTAGTTAGACTTTTTTTTACCTATCTAGGAACCAAACTTAGAAGATTAAGCTGAGCCTTATCGGATATCCGATTTTAAATCAAATATCTGACTAATAATTATAATCATATAATAGTATGATATATTATTTAATAATATTATTATTATTTAATATTAATATTTACTTAATGATATTATTATTAAATAATAATAATATATAATAATAATATCATATTAAATAATAATAATAATATTATTATTATATTAAATAATAATATTATTATTAGTATATTAAATAATATATCATACTATTATATTATAATAATATAATATAATATTTCATATATTATAATATATAGTAATGTAATATAATATATATATATATATATATATATATAAGATATAATATAATAATAAAAAGTAATATCTTATGATATAATATATAATAATAAAAGTATAATATATTATAAATTATAATAATATAATATAATAATATTATTATTATATAATATAATATTTTATATTATAATATATAGTAAATTAATATAATAAATATAAAATATAATATAAAAATATATAAAATGTAATATATATTATATATTATATATATTGTACTCATTTTATGTTATTGTGCCATATCAGATATCCGATGTTATATCGGATATCCGATATAATATCGAATATCCGACATAATAT
The DNA here is from genome assembly GCA_028749045.1 of Cupressus sempervirens. Classification (NCBI taxonomy): domain Eukaryota; kingdom Viridiplantae; phylum Streptophyta; class Pinopsida; order Cupressales; family Cupressaceae; genus Cupressus; species Cupressus sempervirens. The sequence continues at coordinate 816,322,191 of CM053786.1, forward strand.
CGGATATCCGACATAATATCAGATATCCAATATAGTATCAGATATCTGATACCTGTACATTGGATTAAATAAAATCACAGACCCGCGAGCCCTCATTTTACGCAAATTTGGGGCCAGTATTGCCATAGCGGATCAGATATCAGATATCAGGTATGTTCCCCCCCCCCGACTCATTTTTAACCTAAATTTAATAGATTTTAACATGATTTTGTTTGTTTTAGTTGAATCTAGGGTTTTTTTGACAAAAATGGTTAAAATTTAGATTTTTTTTTAATATATATTACGTTTTGCAATTCAATAGGAATGGCTGATCAAAATGATGACACTGAGGCAAGGAATAATATTCCTTGTAACCCACCACCAAATGATCCAATATCCCCACAAAACCCTCCACCAAATGATCCTCTACCTCCTCAAAACCGTCCTCGAATCGAGGATTTGATAAATGAAAATCTCACTGAGTTGAGAGGTTTGCATAGAACATACAATAATGTACCTGCACTGGCTCCTATGTTATCCACGTTAAACACCATAGTGGATAACATTGAAACCCTTACAAACCAAAAAAATGCCGCTTTTCGTTGGCATGATGAAATGCACTAGATGTTTGATGATGGTTTGGATTATGATGAGGTTGCAGCCCTCAACATAACCAAAGACGATTTGACTAGCCTTTTTGCTAACCCAAAAATGGGTATACCAATTGACTCAAAAAAAACCAAACTATCAATTAAATGGTGCACAAATGATGCCATACATGCAAAGTTTTGGGACCGTTGGTGGATGGTCTTTGATATCCCTCCACATCGCAATTTAGACATACTATTTTATTTCCTTAGAAAATTATATGCAGAATTTGTGTTGAAACTTAAAGTGAACTATTGGAGCATTAAGCCCAACATGGGCTTAAGACTAGGAGCTCCTCAGGATAGACCCTCTTTCCAATGGAAGAAACTTGGCACTTTTGTCCCCCCCCCCCGATATCTCCCCCCCTCCTCAAGTGCAGCATCCAGATATTATGGTAGAGGCTAGCTCTTAGACCATCAGAGCCATTCATAGGCTGAGTAGCCTAATGATATCTTAGGCTAGGTCAGTCCTGCCTCCTCATGTTGATGATGTTGGTGCAAGTTCATCATCGGTTAGTTCATCACACGTTTGTGTGCCTCACACTTGCATTACATGCAAGAATATTTGCTTGAGTCCCATAGGTGATCTTCCTGAGTATCATTTTGTATTAGATGAGGATACACCAGATGCACGTGCAGAGGCTATAGACCCTAATGCGAGAGAGGAGGGGAATGCAGAGGCATGGAATCCTTTAGTTTCAGTACGTGTATACATTCTTTTGTTATGACATATGTGATTTAAAGTTAATTTTTATAATAGAGTAATTTTAATTTTTAAGCCATACTGACTTTTACATGTATGTGATCTTCATTCATGTTTAGTTGATGACTGAGGAGGAGCTCAGACAGATAGATGATGCTACACTCTCAGCCATTTCATTTGGCCTTGAGACATCTAAGGTACATTATGTTGTGTTCGCATTTTTTTTTCTATTTGATATTGTAGCATATATGGTTGCTAATCTTTCTTTTATCTTGCAGATACCACCTACCCCGAGGGGACAAAGTGCGGGGGATGAGCCAGCATGCATTGACAAAGGAAAGGTAATTAGATGTTTTCTAATTGATTAAATATTGATGCATTCTTGTAAAATGTTTGTGGTAATCTCATTTAATTACATTCTTTATTGTATATAGGGTGCGGCTACTGGCGATGAGCTTGTATAGATTCGACGTCCTAGATCATCAGGGATTTTCATTCGCACAGAGAGCCCCATTGTATGTATAAGTATCATTTATTTTATTTTATTTTATTTTTATTGATGCAGAGGAAAGTATGATTTTTGTTCTATACAATTTTTGTGATTTTTTTTGTACCAATAATGATTCATGTCTTGCATATGTTCATTACAACTTAAATAGGCTTATATGCACCTGTCCAACTGACCAAGTTGGTTACAAAGGTTTATTTAATCAAACAAATACCAAATTACTACTTTCCCTCCAAAACTAATATGACCATTTGAATTTGAAATTCAAATTTCAAACTATAGTTTTTATGCATTCCCTAACTTTCTAAACTATTCCATTGACTCAAAATTGGTCATATGGATTTATTAAATGCAACTAAGTATGAAACTATCCTAAGACTACCCCATATGGCTCTTTTGGCCATTTTACATCATGTTTCCCTTAGGTCCTTACTAGGACTTTTATGACTTTTGTCTTTCAAAGTACATTGTTTATTACATAATTCTATTATTGGTTTTAATATATCCCAATTAACAATCAATGATGTCTTTGATCCTCTATCTTCATCTGGTACCAAGGCTCTCTTAGATGATTTAATAGGTGCCCCTACACCAAACACCCCACCTTCAAAGCAACTCTTGTCCCAAGAGTTGAGGGGTACTATCTTCTTTCCTCCCATCCTTCTAGAGGGATGTTTGCAACTTTGCACCTACAATGTATTACCCTGCACACCTACATACAAATCATTAGAAACAAAAAGCATTGGATCCTTGTTACCAGTCATGGTAACCTTACTGCCTGCTGATTGTGAACAGTCATGTTTTATCCTTGACAAAGGCTGAATAACTTGTTGTCTGAGGTCATGCTGACCCTGTCTCTTATCCTCCATGGATATGTTCACTTCTTTGTTCAATCTCGTCACCAAAGGACACCATACTATTCCTATCATCACTCCTTTTGCTGTCACTATAGTCTAACTTTGGGTTTTCCTTTTTTGTTTATGTAGGAGGCATCCGATCCACCTAGTGCAGCGAAGAGGCTGCATTTTGATCATCCACCAGCACCCTAGGATAGTATAGTTTTCGTAGGATGCATCATGAGACATTTTGAGATGGCATGTGCCACATTGTATACAGAAACATTGATATTATACACATTCTGATGGCAGGATCAACCACATTTTGTATATGGATCTATGTATTTTGATATATATATAGTTGAGTACTTTGTCTATGGATACATGATCTTTGATATATATTTGTGTAAAAAAATTTCTATGGATACATGTATTTTGATATATATTTTTGTCATTTACGTGCACAATGATATACATATTAATTTAGTATCTAGTATTGTTCAATTTATCATGGATCATGTGTCATGCCCTAAATTTTACTAGTAAAAACACAACAATTTTTTTTTTTTTTTTGTAGCTTATGAAGTCGCATAAGAAATTACATATTGTAAAACAAGGTTATCATTGAATAGGAGTTCAAGACTCATGTGGATAGTGTGAAGGTGTTAACATTTTAGTCACAGGTGGTTTTCAAATACATTGGATGACAGTCTAGTTCAAGTTAGCATCACGAGTCAAATGAGCAAGTTCAAGATACAACACTCATAAATTAGTGAGGTAATTTATATCCTAAGAAGCCTCTAATACTAATATTATATTAGGGTCTATCGCTTGTATCATATGGACTAGGTCGTGATTCTAGAATGTAAGGGAAGGGATCAGAATTACTTATTATCCTCATTACCAATGTAAACACATTCATTAATCATTACAATATATATTAATGTGACAATTACTATATGGTGTGGAATTGTAGTATATCTTAATCGATTAAACACACGTATCTAGAGAATTTAGATTTAGTACTCATCACATGAGCACCCTTAGTCAAATAAGAAAATGTGCACTTATCTACCACACTATATCGGATCTAACCATTGGAAATTAGAAAAGATATGCCCCAAAGGTAGCTTCGAAGTCTACATGATGGAGAAGGGGCCACTTGCATTGATAGTATCCATCATTCAACACATTAGTTACACAACTTATGGAATAAACAATTTGTTTTATGTGCCAAATGTGTATCATGTGCTTGCATCCATATCTTACTGGTTACAGGTCCTCTCAAAGATTGGACCAATACTGAGTCATTTTCTACCTCTTTACTCTATTTAGTCATCCTTATGCATTCTATCAACATTGCTTCCTCACCAAACTAGCACTCACTACAGTTTTCTAAACACAAAAATTACTATTTCAATACATAAATTAAACTCACTCTAACAAAAGACAATTACTAACTATCTAGCTCATCAACTACTAACTAATCTAGCTACATTGCCATGCTTTTACATTTACTATTTTAATTACTATAATTACTATACTATTACATTTACTTTTTACATTATTACATCTAACTATTCACCATAAGCTCACTTTCTCACTATCAATATTATTATTATCAAAGCATGTTAAGATTCAAAGTAGTTTCATAGTACGAATTAGTAAGCACATAAAATGAGGAATTCTTAGTAAGTCTAAGGGCCAATTCAAAGTACTTAACTCAATAATAATTCACGATCTGTATTTAAACACATCCTACTACACCATTGTATTGAGTTTGTCAATTTAAATTTGTTAGATGAATTATTTATGCAAGGATTAGGTGCAAGCGTATAAATAAGGTTTGTATATAACATACCTTGTCGTTCTGACATATATGTATCAATGTATCAATGTGCTTTATTGACTAGATAAAACTAGAATTGAGTTATTATTTTTATCCACCATCCATCCTTATCCTTGATTCTCCAATCCCATCATCTCGACAACTTACTTCATATTAACCCTATTATATGTACATCCAATCAATCTTGGCTTTTATTTTATTTTTGAGTTAAATATTTAAATTTGTCATATTCTCTAACATGCACACTAATAGGCCTTTATTTATTTAATTACTAATTTATTATTTGAGTGTTGGATATGAATTAGAGGTCACAAGATTGTAATGTGTACCGATCTATCACTTAGAAAATATATTAGTCTAGGACACTCATTAGTCTCTATATGCTATTATTATTTTTATTTTTATTGGATAGCAGTCTAAAATTTGGGAATATTCTTTCATATTTTATTGCTCTGTATTAAGGAAGGGATTTATTTGCCTTTACCATACATTTTCTAGAGAGGAAAATGCATGCCTACAGCAATGTATCTCATAGATTTTGTTATTTCTTCTCTTACAACAAACTTCATTTTGTTATAGCATAAAATTGATTTGATGATTTCCTTGCTTAGAATTGCATTAAGCTTGGTAATTAAAATCAATGTTATCCATGCATGTGATATGAACATAAAATTTTCCTTCCAAATTATTGAGTGCACAACAAGATTTTAAGCAATCTACTAAGTTTTAAATTTATACAATCAATGGTATCATATAACATCTATGGATTGTTATTATCAACTAGTCATTTACAATACCACAAGGAGAAAAATTTCTTTCACATTTTCAAATGATAACAATGATGTCAAAGCAAATCTGTGACTCGTACCAATTCTTTCATAACAATATAAACTCCAAATGAAACATGCATATACAGCCTTATCAATTATTTCTTCTACACGTACATTAGGTAACAATGATACAATCTCCTTCCATCACAATGGGGCAACATAAGGGACTTTTCAAAATCATAAGGAACATGGACATTGAAAGATATGGACAATGAGTAGCATGAACATTGTCCAACATGATCGTTGAGAACATGAACAAGCTGGTGAATCCTCCTTCACAAATGAGGGCACACTGTCAAGTTTTCTCATCCAACATCAATCTGCAAGATGATCATTCCAAGCCATTTCCATTTCTCCCTTGGACACAAATCTGCATATGCAACACAACAAAATAACAAGGACCATGGGTGCTTTCCACCCAAGCATAGGCCTCAAAAAGACCACCTCCGTGCTAGGGAACAAGGCTCAAACTGGGATACACATACAATCTTTCAATGCATAAACATTATATTTCAGACTTGAACAATTTCCCCCCAAGACTATTTCACAATGGCTTCACAGATGGAACCATAAACATAGGGTGAAGGTGTGTTCTAAAATGGAGACTTGCCATACCAAACCATATTTGCAATAAACAATTTTCGTGCCCTCTCAGGGCTATCATAATTCAGCAAATTTCATGCCCTCTTGGGGCTATCATAAATGAACCATTTAATGCCCTCTCGAGGCCTCCACCATTTCCTCCTCCAAACCCACTACCATCAGCTGTAACTCCTCAAACTTCCTTTCTACACCATACTTTCCTTATCACCCCCAGCAAGATATGAAATGTTATGGCATACAATGGAGCCCATACTCAAAGGTTCTCAATACATTTTTCGAACCCAACTTAAGCCCTTCACCCTGGACTTCTCTTCCCTTCCCACAACGGTGAGTGTAAGTCCCATGCCCATAACAATACTCAAGCACAAAACAAGAAAACAAAACCAAGTAGAAATAAAACAAGAAATTTTCAAGAGCACATCACATTTTCACAACACAATATCAACACCCATAATACAACATGGAAATAGATGAAATCCAAACCTCATACTCACAATACTCCACATAATACAACAAGATGCACAATGGTGTCACACTAATCTACATGGAATGAACACCATTCAAGCACTCACATGAATGCTACTCCACAATGAATTGCAATGCATACTCCATTGATAAACTCCACACTTGCATATTTGCTTAACCATGCTAAAAGAAAGAAATGGAAAAGAAGCAAGTTTGAGATACCAACCTTGGTCCAAGCTAGGGTAAGGATAGTTGTAGTAGAGCTCCCCTAATCTCCCTCCAAAACTTACCTGTCTCTAAAATTAGAGAGTGGGTAAACACCCCACTAGTTTGGCCAAGACCCTCTAATAAAGCCTTCCCACTAACTTATTTTAGCAAAAACACTAAGCCACTCCATCCTTACAAACTTTTCTCCTCTAATGGTTCATTGATAGCCCTCACAAGCTCTGAGTTATGACCCTCGAAGGATCGACCTCAAAATGCACTTAGAGCACCTTGAAGACTCCTCAGTACGGGGTGGCCGCAAATGATGGATGGTCTTCATGGCCAGAACAAGGGTGTGACTAGGGTTCACCCACCCATTCGGAGCTAATTTCACTGACGATTCGATGCCAAGATCAGTAGTTTCAAAGTTACGCTGTGGTGCACCTATGAACAGAGGCACACTGCGAGTTTTGGCATCGAGTGAGATCACTATGCTGAATCCAAATGGAATGTGATCTCTCAAAAATGAGATAGGTTATTTTAGGCCTCAGTATCACAGTCCTATAGCATTTGACAGTTCATCGATAGCCCTCATGAGCTCTGAGTTATGACCCTCAAAAGATCGACCTCAAAATGCACTTAGAGCACCTTGGAGACTCCTCGGTATGGGGTGGCCACAAATGATGGATGGTCTTCGTAGCCAAAACAAGGGTGTGACTAGGGTTCACCTACCCATCCAAAGCTAATGGCACTGACAATTTGATGCCAAGATCAGCGGTTTCAAAGTTACGCTGTGGTGCACCTATGAACTGAGGCACACTACGAGTTTTGGCATCGAGCGAGATCGTTGTGCTGAATCCAAACGGAATGTGATCTCTCAAAAATGAGATAGGTTATTTTAGGACTCAATATCACCATCTTGTAGCATTTGATAGTTCATCAATAGCCCTCACGAGCTCTGAGTTATGACCTTCGAAAGATCAACCTCAAAATGTACTTAGAGCACCTTAGAGACTCCTCGGTACAAGGTGGCCGCAAAGGATGGATGGTCTTCATGGCCAGAAAAAGGGTGTGACTAGGGTTCACCCGCCCATTTGGAACTAATGGCACTGACGATTCGATGCCAAGATCAGCAATTTCAAAGTTACACTGTGGTGCACCTATGAACTGAGGCACACTGTGAGTTTTGGCATCAAGCGAGATCCTTGTGTTGAATCCAAACGGAATGTAATCTCTCAAAAATGAGATAGGTTATTTTAGGCCTCAGTATCACTGTCCTATAGCATTTGACAATTCATCAATAGCCCTCACAAGCTCTGAGTTATGACCCTCGAAAGATCAACCTCAAAATGTACTTAAAGCACCTTGGAGACTCCTTGGTACAGGGTGGCCGCAAATGATGGATGGTCTTCGTGACCAGAAAAGGGGTGTGACTAGGGTTCACCCGCCCATCTAGAGCTAATGGCACTGATGATTCAATGCTAAGATCAGCGGTTTCAAAGTTACTCTGTGGTGCACCTATGAACTAAGGCACACTGTGAGTTTTGGCATCGAGCGAGATCGTTGTGTTGAATCCAAATGGAATGTGATCTCTCAAAAATGAGATAGGTTATTTTAGGCCTCAGTATCACCATCTTGTAGCATTAAATAGTTCATCGATAGCCCTCACGAGCTCTGAGTTATGACCCTCAAAAGATCAACCTCAAAATGTACTTAGAGCACCTTGGAGACTCCTCGGTATGGGGTGCCCACAAACGATAGAGGGTCTACGTGGTTGGAACAAGGGTGTCACTATGGTTCACCCACCCACTCGGAGCTAATGGTACTAACTTGTAGCCATTAGGAGTTAGATTTTGAAAAGTTGTCAAGAAAGGTTGACCCCTTTCACTTGTATCATGAAAGGTTTCTTTGTGCCTTGCTTGATTGTTTGAAGACTACTCCATGTGTCACTATCTTTCTTGGAAAAAAATTGCTTTTGAACATCAAGCTTGCAATATTATCAATTATTGTCAAACTTTTTCAACCAAGTCAAAACGTCAAATGCAAATATTTGTTTGCATTTTTTGGTAAGGGGAGTTTCATAAATTGACTTTGATTTTATATGTCTCTAGTGCTTGAACATGCTTAAAATGGCTCTTTGGTCTTAGAGCTATTGGTATTTTCTAACTTCATGGTCTATGATATGCATACTAAGAATTTCTTTCACTAAATGGTTTCTTTGATCTATATTGACTACACTTAAATTTGTTCACTTGTCATCTCTCTTTCTTTATGTTCAATACAAAGAGCTAGAAGAGACAAATAATCTTTCTTACCTTCATCTCTCTAAGCACATGATAGAAATCAATTCTAAACTTGAGAAAAGGTTAGAGGAGAATATTGCATTCTTAAATTAATCTCCCTTAAGACCTTTACATACACACGGGGCATTCTTAATTTAATCTCCGTGGAAGAAAATTTCATAAAACTAAAGATTCCATAGCGTTGAAACATAAAATCCAAGATCTCATTTATGATGGGATTGTTGATACCTCTAATGACTCATGTGTCACAAGATCATGCTGATGAACCTATGTCAAGTGATGATTTCCTTGACACCTTCACTTCTTATAACACTAATGAACCTCCTAAAGTGTCAAAGCTTTCGAAAATGCCTCCACCAAACAAAGAACCTAATTCTTTCCATATAGACCATGCATACCCTCAAGGGCTACAACTAAAAGAAAATCAAGCTAACCATGTGTACCCTATTTGACTTTCTCATCCACTCATAGCCTTCATATCCAACTTCATATCATGTCATTATGCATGTGCTATCTTGCTTATTGGCTTTAATTGCTTATCCTACATGCTATCTTCTTTCATGGATTTCATGGCTTATCCCAAATGTGCTTCATACAACTTTTCAATATTAAAGTCTTTCAAAACATTATACAATATTATGACCTTTATGCTTTCAAATGCTATGATTGGCTACAAAATGGAAGAAATCAAGTATTCTAATTGTTCATCCGTACTTTCTAGATTTTTCTTATTTTATTAGTTTGATAAAAATAGTTTTAATAATCATAATGTCAGCTTTATGTCAAATAAGGAAAAAACCAAATTTGTAATAAGATATCCGCATGCAATTATCTTTCATATAGTTATAAATGCTCTTAAAATTGTCGTTATAGCCTTGTATCACATGCAAATATGATTTGGCAGAACTTGTTCAATATCTTCCTCTTATAATTCCTTACAAAGAACCTACCAAAATACAAAAAATCATATATAAAAAACTACACATTTTACATCATAATACATCATAAATTTTAGAAATTCTCCCCAATACCACCCCCCTCCAACTCTTCATGATGTACCTACATTCCAATATCATAAAAAAATTAGTAACTTATTGTATTAAACAAGATAATCATCAATTCATTAAATAATTATGAAGAAAATAACATAAGAAGTATATTCCAATAGGGTCCTCTCTCTATTTTAGGGTCTCCAACAGGGCTTCATGATCAGCATTAGCAATAGTAAAAAGTTCTTTTACTTTTGGTCTTCCTTGATGCTTCAATAACTTTACATTTGTTGCTATAATAAGATGCAAATATATGAGAATTACTTTGTGCTTCTGATAGTCTTCAAATGTAGGAATTTCGTTCCTTCTAAGCATGTATGTCCGCAGCCATGTTCCAGCAACAACCACTGAACCAGTAGGATACATGAATTCATCATCATCTGTGATCGGTTGTGCAAGTTTTTGTTTGCCTCTTACACAACGTGCTAACCAATAATCTGAGTTCTCATCACTCCCCTGTGGTGCAACCAATGCAAAGACATGTCCTGGCTGAAGTAGATCTGATAGATGGTTATGCTCAAGTGAACTTTCCATGTCATCATTTTTTATAGAGGGTATGATAGACAATGGAGTAAGATAATGTGAAGCCCATGTGTCCACCCACTCACTTGACTCACAATGATCCCAATCACACTGAAAAAAAGTATGACAAAAACAAGCTAGTTGTCATGTCCAAATGGTCCATGTACTAGAATTAGAGCTCCGAAATGAATGCATTTTTGATGAGTCTCTCACTGTAGCACAATCTGATCTATCACCTATGGACGCTTCCTCAACCAACCAAAAGAACCTGCATACCACTGAATCAAGAGTCCCCTATGTGATAATGCTAAACTCCACCAATCAACAATGCTACGAGCATCAAGAAGCTCTGTTGTTGAAATCTTTAGTTGCTCCTTAACTAGAACTCTCTTCACACATGCCCCTGCTCCATCATGTTCCCCTTTTCCATGGTTGGACTCAAAAAAACTCCAAATATGAGGCACCCCTCTCTCTACGTGCATCCTACACAACCAATAAAATATTCAAGCATTCTTGAATTGACCTGTATAGTTATCTAACCAAATGATATGTCTATCCATAGAAATTGCATGCTCATGTAAGAAATCAAAAAAAATCTCAAAACAATGTTGCACAAACTCATGAGAGTGAGATCTATCATCACTCATATAAAAATGATACTCTCTAATAATCTTTTGATTATCTTCCGCACTATCAGGGGCATGTCTATATGTTATGTGAACAAAAATTGCAATCTGAATGGAGTTGCAATACTGAGATTGTGTCTCATTTTGAGGTTGCAATGTGTAGTTCTTAGCAAAATAAACAAATAATATAATAGTGCCAATGGGAAATGTCTCCTTACACGTTCTAAATTGTTGATCCAACCACTGAGACCTGTGACTATGTCTTGCATACTTGTAAAAAAGATTTTCCTTGAAATTTGAAATAAAATTAGCCACACTGATATCTTTTCCAACCAATTTACATCTAGAGCTCTCACTCCCACTCTTCAATGTGTATTTCACCGTTTCATATACCTTTTTTTTAAGTATTGTCTTTCCAAGATCTTGTTCGCACCCCTCATGGAAACATGTGTCAAACTTGGATAAGTCACCACATTCTGAACACTTCTCATTTAAGCAAGCATTTCTAGAAAAGGAACAACCATCAACTCTACGACATAAGAGTTGATCTAGCAAGTCTCTTGATGATTTTGGAAGCCCACTAGCCCCACAATCCTCCAACATTTCTTCACTATGCAAAGTAGAATGGATGGAGCATAATAGTTCATGGTGCATAAAAAACTCAACATGATATTTGCAACAACATGTATTTCAAATTTTGAGTGGCACACAATAAAATGGCTTCAAAGATTCAAAAGCCCTTTGTGATATATGAACACTTGGATGACTCTCTCTAAATTGTTTGAACAACATAGTTTGACTTACTTCTAAATGGTGTTTAGGATGTGGCATTCGATCTCTGATGCCAATTCTCAACTTTAAGACGTCTTTAGCATTGGGTGATACTCGTGAGTAAGAGTGCCAAAATTGTGTAATTTCTTCCTTCACATCGTCGGATAGCTTTTTATCAAAACGTGGAAGTCTCCCACCAAATGCCCATGTTTCATTTTGAAGAGGATCATCAATTTTCTCTCATCGACTAAGTGCTATTCTCAAAGTAGTACGATTTAGATTAAAATCAATACAAGTTTGTCTCATATATCTACCCTTTCTCAAATGATGACTTACCAAAGAGGTTGTAATGACCCTTCGAGCAGCTCTATTATCCTTCTCTCTATTATTTTTTCCAATGCTATTGAGAGCACTAAAAAGATTCTTCACGATAATGGCATTTCTTTCCAACTTTTTATTGACATGAATCTTCAATTTGGAAAGCATAGGTCTCATCTTTTGCATCTTTAATAAGTCCATAAAAGGCTGAAATTTCTGTACCACTGTCTTGTTGCCGAAAAACATCTGATATAGTCTTGAAGCCCATAACCGAATGGTTATTTCTGATTTTTTTCCTTCCAAACTAGCAATAATCGTTTCATCAATTTCAATTATCCATTTTGGTGTTTTAGAACCTTCATGCCGATTATAATAAGGAGATATGTAAGGTTCTTGTGCATTAGGTTTCTGTGCATTTTCATCTTCAACATGGTCAATTATGCAATTTGGATTATGACTTGGTGGCATTTCTTCTTCAAAATTTTCATTCTCCAAATTTTCAATTTTAACATTATCATTTTATATAGGTACATTTTCATTTTCCAACTGTACATATTCATTATCTGATTCTATGATTTCACCTTCGATTAATTCATCGTCAACTTGACTGATATTTAGTATACTTTGTCTTTTTCTTCGGTGTTCCATTTTGTCTCTTTCTCTATATGTCACAATGTCTTCATTGGATATCTTCCTTTTGTGTTTATCCTTTCGATGACTGTTGCTCCCCATTCAGATGACAAATTCAAACACCTAAGGTTATATTTTTGAATTTTTTTTGATTAGTTGGGCCCCAAAATGCGACTTTTTTCAAAACCCGTGAAAAAAATAGTGGAAAAGTGATGTTGTCGGGTCTGCAGGGATAGGGAATTGTTGAGAATTGGTGCCAGTCAAATCGGATATCCGATATTGCAAAGTGAATTTTTGGAAGAAAAACTTGCTATAATTTTTTGACTTTGGTTTATTACTAAGCTAATAGTATAGTAATATTAATATATAATAGTATTATTAGTATAATAGTATTAATATAAAGTATCAATAGTATTAATATATAATAGTATTAATATATAGTAATATTAATATATAGTATTAATATAGCTATAGTATCAATATTATTATACCCATAATAGTATTAATATTATTACTATAGATATAATAGTGTAAATATTTAGTGTTTATTTATATTATTATTATTATTATGCTACAATATAGTATTAATATATATTATAATAATAGCTATAATAGTATTATTATTATTACTATCGATATGATAATATTAATATTTAATGTTTATTTATATTATTATTATTATTATCATAAAATAGTATAAATACTATATATATCCTTTCATTTTTTAACCTATATACATACGAACGATTTGAATATGTCCATAGGGGTCCTAGGACCCCTAGGGACATATGTCATCGTTTAATGGGTCAAAGAGGGTCGTAGGTCACACTATGACCCCTTTTGACCCATATTGTCCATTCGAATATATCCCTAGGACCCTTAGGGACATATGTTGTCGTTTAATGGGTCAAAGGGGGTTATAGGGCACTCTATGACCCCTTTGACCCATATGAACAATTCGAATATGTCCTTAGGGGTCCTAAGACCCCTAAGGACATATGTCATCTTTTAATGGGTCAAAGGGCGTCATAGGTCACCCTATGACCCCCTTTGACCCATATGAACGATTTGAATATGTTCCTAAAGGTTATAGGACCCCTAGAGACATATGTCGTCGTTTAATGGGTCAAAAGGGGTCATAGGTCACCCTATGACCCCCTTTGACCCATATGAACAATTCAAATATGTCCCTAGGGGTCCTAGGAGCCCTAGGGACATATGTCATCATTTAATGGGTCAAAGGGTGTCATAGGTCACCCTATGACCCCCTTTGACCCATACGAACGATTTCCTATGACACCCTTTGACCCATTAAACGATAACATATGTCCCTATGGGTTATAGGACCCCTAGAGACATGTCGTCATTTAATGGTTCAAAGGGGGTCATAGGTCACCCTATGACCCCCTTTGACCCATATGAACAATTCAAATATGTCCCTAGGGGTTCTAGGACCCCTAGAAACATATGTCATCGTTTAATGGGTCAAAGAGGGTCATAGGTCACCCTATGACCCCCTTTGACCTATATGATCCATTCGAATATGTTCTTAGGGGTCTGAGGACCTCTAGCGACATATGTCATCGTTTAAAGGGTCAAAGAGGGTCACAGGTCACATTATGACCCTTTTTCACCAATATGAACGATTCGAATATATCCGTAGGGGTCCTAGAACCTCTAGGGACATATGTCGTCGTTTAATGGGTCAAAAGGTGTCATAGGTCAACCTATGACCCCCTTTGACCCATATGAACGATTCGAATGTCCCTAGGGGTTATAAGACCCATAAAGACATATGTCATCATTTAATAGGTCAAAGGAGGTCTTAAGTCACCCTATGAACCCCTTTGACCCATATGAACGATTCGAATATGTCTCTATGGGTTCTAGGACCCCTAGAGACATATGTCATCGTTTAATACGTCAAAGAGGGTCATAAGTAACCCTATGACGCCCTTTGACCCATATGAACGATTCGAATATGTCCCTAGGGGTTCTAGGATCCCTGGAGACATATGTCGTCATTTAATGGGTCAAAGAGGTTCATAGGTCACCCTATGACCCCCTTTGACTCATATTACCCATTGAATATGTCCCTAGGGGTTCTAGGACCCTTAGAGATATATGTTGTCATTTAATGGGTCAAAGAGAGTCATAGGTCACCCCATGACCCCCTTTGAGCCATATTACCCATTCAAATATGTTCATAGGGGTCCTAGAACCCCTAGGGACATATGTCATCGTTTAATGGGTCAAAAGGAGTCATAGGTCACCCTTTGACCCCCTTTGACCCATATGAATGATTCGAATATGTCCCTAGGGGTCCTAGGACCCCTAGGGACATATGTCGTCATTTAATAGGTCAAAAGAGGTCATAGGTCACCCTATGAACCCCTTTGACTCATATGAACAATTCAAATATGTCCTTAGGGGTTCTAGGACCTCTAGAGACATATGTTGTCGTTTAATGAGTCAAAAGGGGTCATAGGTCACCTTATGACCCCCTTTAACCCATATGACCCATTTGAATATGTTCCTAAGGGTTCGAGGACTCCTAGCAACATATGTCATCGTTTAATAGATCAAATAGGGTCATAGGTCACCCTATGACCCCCTTTGACCCATATGACCCATTCGAATATGTTCCCAGGGGTCCAAGAACCCCTAGCGACATATGTCATCGTTTAATAGGTCAAAGGGTGTCATAAGGCAACCTATGAATCCTTTTGACCCATAAGAATTATTCGAATATGTCCCTAGGGGTTATAGGACCCCTAAAGACATATGCCATCGTTTAATGGGTCAAACGGGGTCATAGGGTGACCTATGACCCCATTTGACCCATATGAACAATTTGAATATGTCCCTAGGGGTTTTTGGCCCCTTAGAGACATATGTCATCGTTTAATGGGTCAAAGGGGGTCATAGGTCACCCTATGACCACCTTTGACCCATATGACCCTTTCGAATATGTTCCTAGAGGTCTGAGGAACCCTAGCGACATATGTTATCATTTAATGGGTCAAAGAGGGTCATAGGTCACCCTATGACCCCCTTTGACCCATATTACCCATTCGAATATGTCCCTAGGGGTTTTAGGACCTCTAGAGACATATGTTATCGTTTAATGGATCAAAGAGAGTCATAGGTCACCCTATGACCCCCTTTGACCCATATTACCCATTCGAATATGTCTCTAGGGGTCTTAGAACTCCTAGGGACATATTTTATCGTTTAATAGGTCAAAGAGGGTCATAGGAACTCATATGAATGATTCAAATATGTCCCTATTGGTCCTAGGACCCCTAGGGACATATGTCATCATTTAATGAGTCAAAGGGTGTCATAAGGCACCTTATGACCCCCTTTGACCCATATGAACGATTCGAATATGTCCTTAGGATTCTTAGGACCCCTAAGAACATATGTCATCGTTTAATGGATCAAAGGGGGTCATAGGTCACCCTATGACCCCCTTTGACCCATATGGCCCATTCGAATATGTCCCTAGGACCCTTAGGGAGATATGTCATTGTTTAATGGGTCAAAGGGGGTCATAGGGCACCCTTTGACCCATATGAACAATTCAAATATGTCATTAGGGGTCTTAGGACCCCTAAGGACATATGTTGCCATTTAATGGGTCAAAGGGTGTCATAGGTCACCCTATGACCCCCTTTGACCCATATGAACGATTCGAAAATGTCCCCAAGGGTTATAGGACCCCTAGAGACATATGTCATTGTTTCATGGATCAAAGGGTTTGACCCATATGAACGATTCGAATATGTCCCTAGGGTTCCTAGGACCCCTAGGGACATATGTCATCGTTTAATGGGTCAAAGGGTGTCATAGGTCACCCTATGACCCCCTTTGACACATATGAATGATTTGAATGTCTTTAAGGGTTATAGGATCCCTAGAGACATATGTTATCGTTTAATTGGTCAAAGGGAGTCATAGGATACCTTATGACTCCTTTTGACCCATATGAATAATTTGAATATGTCCCTAGGGGTTCTAGAACCCGTAGAGACATATATCGTCGTTTAATGGGTCAAAGGGGGTCATAGGTCACCCTATGACCCCCTTTGACCCATATGACCCATTCGAATATGTTCTTAGGGGTTCGAGGATCTCTAGCGACATATGTCGTCATTAATGGGTCAAAGAGGGTCATAGATCACCCTATGACTCCCTTTGACCCATATGAATGATTCGAATAATCCCTAGGGTCCTAGGACCCCTAGGAACATATGTCATCATTTAATGGGTCAAAGGGTGTCATAGGTCACCCTATGACCCCCTTTGACCCATATGAACGATTCAAATATGTCCCTAGGGGTTATAGGACCCCTAGAGACATATGTCGTCATTTAATGGGTCAAAAGGGGTCATAAGTCACGCTATGACCCTTTTTGACCCATATGAACAATTCGAATATGTCCCTAGAGGTTCTAGGACTCCTAGAGACATATGTCATCGTTTAATAGGTCAAAGGGGGTCGTAGGTCACCCTATGACCCCCTTTGACCCATATGACCCATTCGAATATGTTCCTAGGGGTCCGAGGACCCCTAACGACATATGTCATCGTTTAATGGGTCAAAGAGGGTCATAGGTCACCCTATGACCCCCTTTCACCCATATTACCCATTAAATATGCCCCTAGGGGTTCTAGGACCCCTAGAGACATATGTTGTCGTTTAATGGGTCAAAGAGAGTCATAGGTCACCCTGTGACCCCCTTTGACCCATATTACTCATTCAAATATGTCCCTAGGGACATATGTCATCATTTAATTTGTCAAAGGGAGTCATAGGTCACCCTATGACCCCCTTTGACCCATATGAACAATTTGAATATGTCCCTAGGGGTCCCAAGACCCTTAGGGACATATGTCATCATTTAATGGGTCAAAGGGGGTCATAGGTCACCCTATGACCCCCTTTGACCCATATGAAAAATTTGAATATGTCCCTAGGGGTTCTAGGACCCCTAGAGACATATGTCATCGGTTAATGGGTCAAAGGGGGTTATAGGTCACCCTATGACCCCCTTTGACCCATATGACCCATTCGAATATGTTCTTAGGGGTCCGAGGACCCCTATCGACATATGTTGTCGTTTAATGGGTCAAAGAGAGTCATAGGTCACCCTATGACCCCCTTTGACCCATATTACCCATTTGAATAATTCCCTAAGGGTTCTAGGACCCCTAGAGACATATGTTGTCATTTAATAGGTCAAAGAGAGTCACAGGTCACCCTATGATCCCCTTTAACCCATATTACCCATTTGAATATGTCCCTAGGGGTCCTAGAACCCCTAAGGACATATGTCATCATTTAATGGGTCAAAAAGGGTCATAGGTCACTCTATGACCCCCTTTGACCCATATGAACGATTCAAATATGTCCTTATGGGTCTTAGGTCCCCTAGGGAAATATGTCATTGTTTAATAGGTCAAAGGGTGTCATAAGGCACCTTATGACCCCCTTTGACCCATATGAACGATTCGAATATGTCCCTAGGGGTCTTAGGACCTCTAGGGACATATGTCATCATTTAATGGGTCAAGGGGGATCATAAGATGACCTATGACCCCTTTTGACCCATATAGCACATTCGAATATGTCCCTAGAACCCTTAGGGACATATGTCATCGTTTAATGGGTCAAAGGGGGTCATAGGACACCCTATGACACCTTTTGACCCATATGAACGATTCGAATATGTCCTTAGGGTTCTTAAGACCCCTAAGGACATATGTCATCATTTAATGGGTCAAAGGGTGTCATAGGTCACGCTATGACCCCCTTTGACCCATATGAACGATTCGAATATGTCCCTAGGGGTCTTAGGACCCTTAGGGACATATTCGAATTGTTCATATGTGTCAAAAGGGTATGTCGTCATTTAATGGGTCAAAGGGGGTCATAGGTCACCCTATGACCCCCTTTGACCCATATGAACTATTCAAATATGTCCCTAGGAGTCCTAGGACCCCTAGGGACATATGTCGTCATTTAATGGGTCAAAGGGTGTCATAGGTCACCCTATGACCCCATTTAACCCATATGAACGATTCGAATATATACTTAGGGGTTATAGGACCCCTAGAGACATATGTCATCGTTTAATGGGTAAAAGGGGCTCATAGGTCACCTTATAACCCATTTTGACCCATATGAACAATTCGAATATGTCCCTAGGGTGTTAGGACCCTTAGAGACATATGTCATCATTTAATGGGTTAAAGGGGGTCATAGTTCACATATGACCCCCCTGACCCATATGAACGATTCGAATATGTCCCTAGGGGTCCTAGGACCCCTAGCGACATATTTGAATCGTTCATATGGGTCAAAACCCCTTTTGACCCATATGACCCATTCGAATATGTTCTTAGGGGTTCGAGAACTCCTACCGACATATGTTATCGTTTAATGGGTGAAAGAGGGTCACAGGTCACCCTATGACCCCCTTTGACCCATATTACTCATTCGAATATGTCCCTAGGGGTTGTAGAACCCCTAGAGACATATGTTGTCATTTAATTAGTCAAAGCGAGTCATAGGTCACCCTATGACCCCCTTTGACCCATATTACCCATTCGAATATGTCCCTAGGGGTCCTAGAACCTCTAGGGACATATGTCATCATTTAATGGGTCAAAGGGACCTATGACCCCCTTTGACCCATATTACCCATTCAAATATGTCCCTAGGAGTCCTAAGACCCCTAGAGACATATGTCATCTTTTAATGGTTCAAAGGGGGTCATAGGTCACCCTATGACCCCCTTTGACCCATATGAACGATTCAAATATGTCCCTCGGAGTCCTAAGACCCATAGGGACATATATCATCATTTAATCGATCAAAAGGGGTCATAGGTCACCTTATGACCCTCTTTGACTCATATTAACCATTGTAATATGTCCCTAGGGCTCTTAGGACCCCTAAGGACATATGTCATCATTTAATGCGTCAAAGGGGGTCAATGGTTGACCTATGACCCCCTTTGACTCATATATATTAATAATATACATATCTATTAATAACATATATATATATATATATATATTACATTATTATATTTAATAAAAATATTACGTTATTATATATAGATTAATAACATATATATATGTATTACTCTATTATATTTAACGAAAATATTATGTTATATATATATATATTAATAACATACATATTAATATAATAATATATATAATAAATATTATATATTTATATTTAATATATTATGTTATTAAATATATATATAATATATTATTATACATATTAATATAATAATATATAATACATATTTTATATATATATATATATATATATATATATAAATTACGTTATTATATTTAGTAAAAATAATAATAATATAAATTATATTTATAGATTGTAATAAGATTAACATAATATATTAGTATATATTGTTAGATTATATCTTATATCTTTACATTACGTTATTATATATATATATATATATATATATATATATATATATATAGTAATATAAGTGAAATAATTTAGAAATAATAAGTTGTGAAGTTTAAACCCAATTTTCCCTCCAAAATGGGTTGAGATTTTAAATTTTCCCACCTTAACATATCAGATATCTGATTTAAAATCAGATATTTGATTAGCCTTGGTAAATACCAAGCCTACCCAGTCAACCTAAAAGACGTGTTTGAAGAGGGTTTTAGTGATACTCAGACTTCGAGTAGCCATCTGACAATGTTATTTTGATCAAAATTGAATAAAACGAAAAGGGTTTTTTAATATTGATCTCTAGATTTCATAAATATAATTTTTGTCAAATTCTGAGTTCGATAAGTATTTATTAGTTAATTATCAATGAAGATAATTGTAAAGTGCTGATTGACATATTGATTGAAAAATAGCTATAACTTTCAAACGGTATAACATTTTTTAAATCTAAAAGTTGCGTCACATTCTATACTTTGGCTAGTATAAGAAAAAAAAAATTAAATTAAATTTGGTAAAATTTTCTATTAGTTAGGGTGGTTAGACACAGGACTCTTTTTTTTCGAAAAAGTTTTGGTAGAAAATTCATAGTTAATTATTTATTTGGAATAAAAATATCAAAAAATATGCATCACATCCAAGCATGAGTCTACTTTTCATATCTTTAATTATATTAAAAAAATATTATGATTTGATTTTGATTAAGGTGGTCAGACATACACCTACTTTTTATTTTCGCCCTAAAATTTTCGAGTACTGCATTAAAATTCAAACTTTTGACCAATTAATTATTTTTTTCTCCTGATAAGGCCTGGTAGTTTAGAAACTACATTCAATTTCTTACAGATTATTTTCTTACAACTTTTTGATATAAAGTCCATAACCACTTCAAAATTATGTGTCAAGTTGACATAAATTTGATTTGCTGATTTTTCACTGCCACTTAAGGCCATAGTTTGGTACACCATGATTCTGCACATACCCATGTATATATATATACATACATACATACATACATAATTATCAATATACAATGATAAATATTTAAAAATGTTTTAAGAAATTTGAAATGGAGAAATTCGATTTCATCACCACCAATTCGCATACAACATAACACACACATATATATACACCATTGTCAGCACGTGGTACCCTACAGTTGCGGGGCCTACGGCGATAGCAGGTATTACGTACCCTCTGTCATTGTAGTACCTACGGCAGCAGGTAACCGCGGCATCAGCAAGTACGGGGGTGTGGGTTCCATCCCCCCCAAACTTAAGCAATAAATTTTTTTTTAATAACGTTTTTTAAAAATGTTTGTCACCATTGCGATTCAAATTTTTTTCAAATGTATATTTCCACAGTGATTTTAACATGTGGATTATTATATAAATATATATGTATGTATATATATATATATATATATATATATATGTATATATATATAAATGTATATATATATATGTATATATATATATATATATATATATGTATATATATATATATATATATATGTATATATATATATATATGTATATATATATATATATATGTATATATATATATATATGTATATATATATATATGTATATATATATATATGCAGAGATTTATTAAGCATAACATGTGTGTGTGTGTGTGTGTGTGTGTGTGTGCAGATCTGAATAAACATGTCTTTATCTACACAATTTTTAAAGGCTTTCAATTTTAAAAAATTCCATAAAATATTTGTTCTCCAAATTTACTCAATAAATTATCTAATGGATTTGGCTATAAATTTAAACCCTAGCCCCGTAATCTCTTCAGATCTACACATATAAGGTTTTTCCAAATAGATTTTAACTACCCATATTAAGAATGCATACAACTAAAATAGGAAAAACCCTCATAAAGCATATGGAAGACACGAAGAAGACAAGAAGTGCAAGATGCAGAAATAACATAAGCAATGTCACAAGTGTCTACCTGGACACTGATGCTAAATTCTTCTCCTTAGAATTTTGCAGAACAAGCTCCTTCCTTCTCCCATGTTTTTGAGTCCTCCAACACGCTCCAACACTCTCTCTAAGCCTCTAGGAGTGCCCGAATATAAAGGACTCTCAGGAAGCACCTAGAATGTCTCTAGAAACAACTATAAGATGTAAACAACTAAGCACGAGCTTTTTCCAACCTTCTAGATGAGTCATAAGGTTGTAGATGACATGTGCTTAATTTGTGCGCTAACCCCCGTGTTGTTGACATATGAAAAATAAAAGGGGGCGTTAACTCCTAGGCAAGCTTATAACTTTTATTTTAAATTATTTATAACTTCCATTTTAATTTTTTATTATTACTTTATTATTATTTTATTATTATTATTAATTTTTAATTAATTACTTTTATTTAATTCTTTTCTCAATTAATTCTCATTTAATTAATTATAATCAAAATATCAAAGATCATGATATTATATTAATTTTCCTCCAAATAATTAATTTATTAATTAAATCTATTTATTTAAGACTTAATTAATAGAAAATTCACCATAGACCTCCAAGATAAAATATGAAAACCCATCATAGAACAATCCATACAAAATCAATCTAAAGGGTTAAAAATCAGGAATCATGTCATCCGACACATTCGGAAGGTAAAATATCCAGATACTTGTCCTATCTCTCTAGGACAATAGTTTTAAAGGTTTGGGATTTGGACTTGAGAATTTATCTCCCTTCTCTTATCATTGAGATAATGTAATAGGGTACACTCATCCTGGTAATTCAGGGAAGTCGATACCAAACTATGCATGTACATACAATATAAATATAATGTTAAGCTAAACAGGCAATGGCAGGAAGTGGTGCATCATGTAGATCTTGACTAGCAGGTGACTACGACTCTCTTCCTTAACCACATCAAAAATGCCATACAAAAAGAACAAACACGCACACCATACACATGCAAATATGGGGTAAGTATCCATAATAAAACACATGTGATAATAAACCATCTAACTAATCATCATTAATAACTAAAAGCAATGTAATGATCATCATGTATACATGAAATGTAACATCTAAATGATTTCATCGTATATCAACTGAATCCATAACATAATGCTTGATAGACTCAAAACAATACCACTAATCCATCAACATAAAACTAGTCTAACATAGTCTAATAATAATAACAACAATGTGTCCAAAAAGATGTGAATGAGGGTAGGCACTACATCCGCCCCCCCTTGGGTTAGGCTTACTCCTGGAAGCCTACAAACAAGTAGGGATATAACTCTCGTAATCTAGCTACATCCTCCCAATTAGCTGAAGAATCATCAGTAGGATCCCATTGGACCCTCAGCTGCTCGATGGTTCAACCCCTAAGGGTCAACTCTCGCTGCTCCAAAATACGAACAGGCTCCAAAACCAGTTTCTCGTCCTCTACCTGCAACGCATTCCAATCAAGAACATGTACAACATCATGAATATATTGCCTAAGTACTAAAACATGGAAAACATCGTGAATGTGAGCTAGGCTAGGCGGTAGAGCAAGGCAGTAAGCAACTGGGCCAATCCTCTCTAGAATATCGAATGGTCCCACAAAGCGAGGTGCTAGCTTTGAACCCTTTCCATATTAGATCGGACTCTTCCATGGATGCACTCTCAAGAAAATGTTATCTCCCCAACAAACTGCTTATCTGTCCTATGTGCATCAGTATACTTTTTTTGCATGTCCTATTTTTTTGCATGTCCTGTGCTATAGTCAAGTGCTCACAGATACGCACTACCTGTTCCTCCATATAACAAAGCATCTCAAGACCTAACAGGATACGATCCTCAAGACTATCCCAATTCAAAGGTGTATGACAAGGACGTCCATATAATGCCTAAAATGGTGCCATGCCAATATAACTATGATACCCGTTATTGTAAGCAAACTCCACTAGGTAGAGATAATCCTCCCAATGTGTTTGCCTATCCATCACATACATCCTTAACATATCTTCCAAAACCTGATTCACCCTCTCTGTCTGACCATCTATCTCTGGATGATATGTCAAACTAAAATTCAATTGCACTCCAAGCTCATGTTGCAGTGATGTCCAAAATGCGGATGTGAATATAGGATCCCTGTTAGAAATGATCTTTCAAGGAATACCATGTAATCTCACAATGTCACGCATGAAGACATTAGCTACAGAAGCTGCTGTGTAGGAAGACCTAATTGGTGAAAAATGTGCCACCTTAGTCAACCGATCAATGGTGACCATGATAGCATCATGACAATGAATAGTCATAGGTAATCCTACTATGAAATCCATGGAGATGATATCCCATTTCCATGAAGGAATGAGATTTGGCTGCAAAAGTCCAGCTGGGTGCTAGTGTTTTGCCTTAATTCTCTGACACGCAAGACACCTAGCCACATAATCAACAATGTCTTGCTTCATGCCAGACCAATATAACAAACGCCTCAAATCAGCATGCATCTTCTTAACACTTGGATGTACCGAGTAAGGTGTACGATGGGCCTCCACTAAAATCAAGGTGCAAAGCTCATCTAGTAATGGCACATAAATCCTCCCCAAATGTCTCAAAAGACCATCTAACTCTCGAACGTAGCCTGCAAACTTACCCTCCAAAGGTCTTCCTGAATCTATTTCTCTGCACACCTCCTAATACCAAGAATCTATAGGAAGTGCCTGAAGAATCTGACTCCTCAAATCCACACTAAGAGTCATAGATGATATCACATGTCTCCTGCGACTCAAAGCATTTGCCACTACATTCTCCTTTTCCTGAATGTACTTTACCTCAAAATCATACTCGCATAGAAATTCTATCCATCGTCTCTGGCAAGCATTCAAATTAGGCTGAGTGAAAATGTACTAAAGACTGTGATGATCACTATGTAGCTCAAATCTATGCCCCAACAAGAAATGTCTCCACCTTATCAAAGCATGAACTACTGTTGCTAACTCAAGATCATGCATAGGATAATTTAGCTCATGATCCTTGAGCTTGCGTCATTCATACCCAATCACCCATCCATTCTGCATAAAAACTACCCCAATCCCTTCAAGAGAAGCATTTGTACACACCATGAAATCTCCCTCTGGATCAGGTACTACTAAGATCGGTGCACTAGTCAAAAGATCCTTGAGCTTCTAAAATGCTTCCTCACATTTCTCCATCCATATAAACTTCTTTCCTTTCCTCTGAAGGGAAGTGATATGATGTGCTATCCTAGAGAAGTTTTGGACAAACCTACGATAATAACCAGCTAGGCCCATGAAACTACAAATCTTTGACACATTAGTCATTGTAGGACAATCTACTATCACTTGAATCTTTGTAGGATCCACTGAAATACCATCACCTGAAATGACATGCCCTAAATACTGAATCTTAGATTTGAAGAATTCGCACTTAGCTGCATTGGCATAAAGCTGATTATCTCTTGAACACTATAAAACCAATCGCAAGTGTTCCTCATGCTCCTTTTGAGTCTTAGAATATATCAATATATTATCAAGAAACACAAGTACAAACCTGTCAAGATAAGATCAAAACACACCATTCATCAAACTCATGAAAATTGATGGAGCATTAGTCAACCCAAAAGGTACCACTGTGAACTCATAATGCCCATAGCAAGTTCGAAAAGCAGTCTTGTGAATGTTAGCCTCCTTAATGCAAAGCTAGTGGTATCCTAACTTAAGGTCAATCTTGGAGAATACTGTAGCTCCTTTGATCTAATCAAATAAGTCATCAATCCTAGGTAGAGGATACCTATTCTTAATAGTCACCTTATTCAACTATTTGTAATCAATACAAAGGCACAAAGAATCGTCTTTCTTTTTCACAAAGAGCACTGGAGCTCCCCATGGTGATACACTAGGTCAAACGCTCCCTTTGGCTAGAAGTTCCTCTAGCTGAAGATGTAACTCACCCAATTCTTGTGTAGTCATATGATAAGGAGCTTTAGAGATAGGCTCCACTCCAAGAATCAGATCAATGCTAAAATTGATGTCTTCAGAGGCATGCCTGGAATCTCACTTGGAAAAACATCTGCGTACTCCTGTAGAATGAGGTGATCTAAATTCTTCCTCATAGGATCTTCTTCATCAAGATCATTTACCATACCAACAAATATCTAACATCCCTTACGGAAACTCCACTTCATTTGCATAGTAGAAATCATCCACAAAGATATAGGCCTTGGTATCCCAACTATCTTCACATCATTCCCTTGATCATCTTGGCACATAATCATCTTCTTCCTGCAATCTATACTAGCTCTATGAGATCCAAGCCAATCCATCCCCAAAACCACATCGTAGGAACCAAGAGGTATAACTTGAAGGTCAATTGCAGTATCAAATCCTCCTAAGCTAAGCCCACACTTATGAACTACAGAATCTATGGAGACCCTAATACCTAAGGCTAGTTCCACTTGCCAACCATGATCTTGCTTCACCACATCCAACTTACACTTAGAAACTATAGATGGCAATATAAATGAATCTATAGCTCCTGAATCAAACAACACTAAAAGAGATATACCTCGAATAGCACCTATGGTCTCAACCACTATTCCCTAATGATCTACTTAATGGTGATCTACTGCTACAAACACTCTATGAGCTCTACCTGCATCACCAACTATAGGCTCTGATGTTGTTGGCCTAGGTCCTGAAAATTGAGGTGCTCATTGTGGAAATTGAGCTACATAATGTCCAATCTACCCACAAGGAAAAAATTTTGTATTTCTGCCAGATCCTTTACCCATGGGTGGTGCATTTGATTGCTGACGGCTATTCCTGCTAACAAAAGACTGACTACTCTGAGCTGGCTGATTGGGTTGATTCTGTTTACTGTACTGAGTATTGCAGTTGTTCTTGGAGTTAGAACCTCCGCCACCACCTTAAGCCTAAGAATTTGATCCCTTCTACTATTGCGCCTACTGAGACTATTGTTGATATTGTTTCCCCTGAGAAAAAGAAGGCTTCTTGTTACTACCTGAATTGTAGTTGCTTTTAGATCTTGATGTTGCTGGTGCTCCTACAAAACCTCCTTGACCAAGGTTGACACTTTGTTCAACAAGGATGGCTCGACGTACCGCATCCTTGAGGGTTTTTGGCTCAAATACCTTGACACCCTCAATTATATGGTTGTTCAAACCTCTGATAAAGTGATGTGTCAACTAAGCTGAATTTTCACTGAATCCTGAAAAAGACATGAGCTCATAAAATTTGCACTCATATTCGGTCACTGTCATAGTATACTGCCTGAGATTATAAAACTCATATGCCCTTTGCTGCTTCCATTCCTCTAGTAGGAATCGTTCATGGAAACTCTCTAAGAATAGTTCCCAAGTGACACTGCTCATATCAATACCCAGATTCCTCTCCTCAATTTTCCACCAAGAGGCCCCAAAATTTTCCAAATTAGTAATGGCAAATCTTGCCTTAACATTGCTGTCGAAATCTTGCATGGCAAAGATCTTGTCAAGGGCAGTAAGCCACTGCTCGGCCACGTAACCAGAACCTTGCCTATTGAAAGGCTTGACCTTGGATCTCAAAAGATCCTTCATCTGAGTAGACACAATGGACTTCTATTGGTCCTTCCAAGGACTCCTAGACCTAGGTCTATGCTCTTGTTTAGTCTAATGTGCTTTGGGATGATCTTGAATAGGAGGTAGACGGTCAAGAATGGTTTGCATCATCTATCTCAAATTAACCTCTTCAAACTCAGCTTGGTCCTCTCTACGGCTCTTTTCTTGATGTTCACTAGCGTGCTCTCCTCTACTCTCTTTCCCCTTGAACAGACGCATGGACACTGATAGCTCTGCCATGACCATGACCTCTTCCACGACCTCTACCACGGCCTCTAACAAAAGACCTAGTCCTAGATACCATCCTACAATAGTACAAAGTACTATTACAACCAAAAGAACAAATGTTTGCAATAGACTAAGTTCAATTTTAGTTTTACCTATGTTTAGGTTTAAGTAAGATTTCAGTTTGAAAACCAAGTGTTGAAGTATGAAAAATATACAAGTTTTGTTTTAGTTCACCTAGTTTTCGAGTTTGAAAAGTCCACATAATAGTTCAAAGTCCTAGTTTGTTCCAAAATACCCAGAGCTCCCAATGTAGAAACCGAGGCTCTGATACCAAATGTAACTCCCCGCCAAGGGATCCAAAGAATTAACTTAAAAATTTCACTAAGTTTGGTAGCATTTTTTTTATTTTTTTACATAGAAGTAAATCCATTTTCAACTAATACATAAATAACTAAAGCAATAGCAACAACCATCTAAACATAACAGGTTATATTCTTTAAGGATCCCTTAACGTTGAATTACATCTAAATCAACTAACATTATTGAATCTATCTAATAAAACAACAACATGAAATAATAATGATAAGTCCAATGTTTATACATTACATTTCCCAATGCTCAATCATCCACTGTACATGTCACAGGGTATGAAGGGCTTAAAAGAATATACATATGAAATAAAGTACATCATCCTATTCTAATCCACGATACAACAAAGTAAAGATAATCACATGTCACACATGATACAACATCATAGAAGATATAGACATCCATAATAAAAGATCAACATAATAAACTAAGTGCACGATTCCTCCCAACTGTAAATAGCATCATTAGACCATCGTGGGTCCTAGCCATCCCTCCGTGCATAACATTCCAAATTATCAAAGAGATCATCAGTATTAACATAGTAGGAATGTCACACCTATACATAATACATCATATACAAAAAGTAATCTAACATGCAAATAGAAGAATAAGATCACATCATCTAATCTATGCTAATCATCAATGAAAGGATACATATCCACCATCATAAAGAATGCATCAGCCACAATGCCTCAAATGGACCTCAAATGATAACAGTGAAGAAACACTACAACCCGACTGCGTGGAACCTAAGTGGTCCACTCCCACTGTGTTGAGGAGATAATCTCAAGTCCCAAACAGGCTATCAAAATCACATAGCATAAAAATACTCTCTAAGTCCAGGAATCCTAAAAGTATACTAACTCAAAGGTTCCAATCACAAATTGACATCTAATTCCAGAGGCACACAATGACATGTAGGAAACCTAGTATGCAAGTGGGAAAGTGTCATCGCATATATCATGTAGAAGTTACCCTGGCAGTTAGCTTAGGACTCCATGGGTCCCTACTGATCCTTATGCGGCCACTAGTATCCTCTCATATTGACAAGGCATACTATGGAATGCAAGGTCGCAACCAAGGGTTCTCTCTACTCCCATCCTAGTCTGTACTAGCACTCGAGGCATGGGCGAGAACAAAACAATTATCTTTTTAGGTTCATTAAGTTAATATTAGGTGAGAATGTTTTCACTTATTAAAACAACTTACAATGAGTTACCCTGGCAGCCTCTTAGGGCCCTGGCCCCCATTGCAAGCCACTTCCTAACACTACAAGTAGATAACCTACCCTAAGCTCATGGAATCATAAATCTCATAATCACCCTAGTCCTATAAAAGTGACTAGAAAGAAATACCAAAAGATAATCCACAATAAGAACATCAAATATCCATAATAAAAGCATCAAATCTCCATGAGCAACTGAAAAGCATCCATTGATAATCATGACCATAACAGTTCTGTATTCGCAACTGAAGGTATCACTAATAATCAAAAGTATCCGTTGGTTCTTAATAACCAAAATATATCTCAAAATTATACTGATCGAAGGCTCCAAAATGGTCAAGTCAAAACATGTTACAACATGACATCATAAATCAGCATTTCAGTCCCATCATGGCGACTGAAAAGTAATTCAAGGATAACTGATCGATGACTCAAAAATGGTTAAGTCAGATGTCTCATACATAAGAATCTCAGCTTCTCACAAGAAGACTGGAAAGCAATAACAATCAGTAAGTACAAACATTTCATAGAGCATTACATCACATATCATTCAACACTAGCCAACCCAAAACCCAAAACATAAGCATAGAGAATACACAATGCAAGCACATGTTTTGGTTTACTAAAATTATATAACTAAATTGAGTATGGAGGTTTCTGTTTTTGTTTCCAATTTTAGATATTGAATGGAGGAATGTTTGTACGTTTTCCTAACCCATGTGTATGTTTGGTAAATAAAGGTTTCCCTTTATAACTCTAAAAATCGATCTTCCAATTATTAAAATGATATTTCATTTATATAACTGTTATTTGAAAATGTCCCCCATCAAATTTAAATAGTAAATTTTGACATGAGAATTTACCAAATAAATTTCATAAACATCTTTTCTCAAATCAATTAATTAAATCTATATAGTTAAACTATAATATTACAAAATAATTTACTATTATAAAAGATGATCCTTTAATACAAATCATTTATCAATTATGATAATTTTAATTTACTAATAACATATATACATACTTACACACACACACACACACACACACACACACACACACACACACACACATACATACATATATAAATATATATATATATATATATATATATATATAATTATTAATATACAATGATAAATATTTAAAAAATTTTTAAGAAATTCGAAATGGAGAAATTCGATTTCATCACCACCAATTCGCATACAACATAACACACACACACACACACACACACACACACACACACACACACACACACATATACACCGCCATCGGCATGCAGTACCCTGCAGTCGCAGGGCCTGCAGCGACAACAGGTACTGTGTACCCTCTATCGTCGCAGTACCTGTAGTAGTAGGTACCCGCGATGTCAGTGACTATGGGGGTGTGGGTTCCGTCCCCCCCCCCGCAAACTTATGCAATAAAAAATAATTTTATAACATTTTTAAAAAATGTTTGTCACTAGTGCGATTCAAATCTTTTTCCAAATGTATATTTTTGCAGCGATTTTAACATGCGGATATGTGTGTGTGTGTGTGTGTGTGTGTGTGTGTGTGTGTGTGTGTGTGTGTGTGTGTGTGTGTGTGTGTGTGTGCAAATCTGAATAAACATGTCTTTATCTACACAATTTTTAAAGGCTTTCAATTTTAAGAAATTTCATATAATATTTGTTCTCCAAATTTACTTAATAAATTCTCTAATGGATTTGGCTATAAATTTAAACCCTAGCCCTGTAATATCTTCATATCTACGCATATAAGGTTTTCTCAAATAGATTTTAACTACCCATATTAAGAATGCATACAACTAAAATAGGAAAAACCCTCAGAAAGCATATGGAAGACACAAAGAAGACAGGAAGTGCAAGATGTGGAAATAACATAAGCAATGTCACAAGTGTCTACCTAGACACTGATGCTAAATCCTTTTCCTCAGAATTTCGTAGAATAAGCTCCTTCCTTCTCCCATGTTTCCAAGTCCTCCAACATGCTCCAACGCTCTCCCTAAGCCTCTAGGAGTGCCCGAATATAAAGGATTCTCAGGAAGCACCTAGAATGTCTCTAGAAACAACTAGAAGATGTAGACAACTAAGCACGAGCTTTTTCCAACCTTCTAGATGAGTCATAAGGTTGTAGACACCATGTGCTTAATTTGTGCACTAACCCCCGTGTTGTTGACATATGAAAAATAAAAGGGTGCGTTAACTCCTAGGCAAGCTTATAACTTTTATTTTAAATTATTTATAACTTCCATTTTAATTTTTTTTATTATGTTATTATTATTTTATTATTATTATTAATTTTTAATTAATTAATTTTTATTTAATTAATTATAATCAAAATATCAAAGATCGTGATATTATATTAATTTTCCTCCAAATAATTAATTTATTAATTAAATCTATTTATTTAAGACTTAATTAATAGAAAATTCACCATAGACCTCCAAGATAAAATATGAAAACCCATCATAGAACAATCCATACAAAATTAGTCTAAAGGGTTAAAAATCATGAATCATGTCATCTAACACATTCGGAAGGTAAAATATCCAGATACTTGTCCTATCTCTCTAGGACAATAGTTTTAAAGGTTTGGGATTTGGACTTGTGAATTTATCTCCCTTCTCTTATCATTGAGATAATGTAATAGGGTATGCTCATCCTGGCAATTTAGGGAAGTCGACACCTAATACCTGCAACCTGCATAAAAACCATGCATGTACATACAATATAAATATAATGCTAAGCTAAACAGGCAATGGCAGGAAGTGGTGCATCGTGTAGATCCCAACTAGTAGGTGACTACGACTCCCTTCCTTAACCGCATCAAAAATACGATACAAAAAGAACAAACATGCACACCTTGCACATGCAAGTATGGGGTAAGTATCCATAATAAAACACATGTGATAATAAACAATCTAACTAATCACCATCAATAACTGAAAGCAATGTAATGATCATCATGCATACATGAGATGTAATGTCTAAATGATCTCATCATATATCAACTGAATCCATAACATAATGTCTAATAGACTCAAAACAATACCACTAATCCATCAACATAAAACTAGTCTAACATAGTCTAATAATAATAACAACAATGTGTCCAGAAAGATGTAAACGAGGGCAAGCACTACAGAATTCCACTATGATCTCATTCGTTCCTGGGACTTTCTCTTTGCTCAAAACGTAAATGGAAAATTTAATCTCTACAAGAGAGATAGCAACTTCCAGCAACGTTGCAAACACTTTTGAAAATTTCTTAGGAACAATAGCTTGGATCTTTCTTCTTTCATTTTCTATGTCAACCCCATCATCTTCTGATGAAATTTTTTTTTTATAATATTAATTAAATGCACAAAGGATGCTCTATGAATCTAAAAAGTTGTAGCCATTCTCACATATACACTTAATCTTGGGAGTGGGAACCTAAGTTTGACATGGTTGAGTGGTAAAAAATTTCAAATCGAGGTTGATTAATCAATGATAATCTTGGGAGAAGTGTTTCTTTAGCATTTGAAAGTATTCAGACTAATAATGAGGTAGTCTCCTTAGACACCTACCAATATTATATTATTAAATCATGGATTATAGAGTGTGTCTCCTAGTTGGAATATATTTTAAAAAGGTCATATTTTAGTTTTGGAGTAGTATTTTTTGTAGCATTTAATATTTCTTTCATGGAAGTGAAGGTCATATTTCTAAGATCTAAATTGCAAAAATCATTCTTATTGATTATCGTATAGTTCATTTCCCCTTTTATAGGATAGATTGTTTCATTATAGAGATACTTCATTTGTTGCATGAATACATCACTATTCCAATAGATGGGTTCATCTAGTTTCAATGAGCTCCCAATAAAATGATATATATTGACTATTATTGTTGTAAGTAATAAGATAGGGAACTAATCTATTGGTTGGCGATACAACTATAAGTACCATTCATTTCCTCTAAATATTTGACATAATTACACTAGGAGTCATTGTAGGCTCTTTGATTTTTCTTGCATCTCAATGTTCAACATACTTACACTAGGACCCATGGTAGGATTTTTGATGTAACTTCTTATGTCCCTCTTGGTATTGGTCACTCTCATGTTCTGTCTTGCATGCTTGTATTGATAAAAGAGGTTTTGATTAGAACCTCTAAATGATGAAGATAAAGATGAAGTTTTTGATAACAAGACAAATTAAAAAAATATGTTGGATTTGATTTAATAATAAAATTATATCAAATTTATGAAGATGTAATTATGAAAAGTGTAGCTCAAAATGTTACTATATAGGTGTTTTCAAGTAAATATAATTACAAAATGGTAGTAATAAGTTAGATAGAGTTTTAATTGCAATTAGTTCTAAATATTATATGGTTATGATAGTGTTTATGTAATGGAAATAATGTGCTTATAGCATAGGACAAATGGTATAGATAGTTTCCTTATTTAATTGCTCATGTAGTAAGGAATAAAAAAGATAGTTGGAGTTAGTAATCTAACATATTAATTAACAAATTATAAATGATTATGTTTTATAAGGAAAATTGATCATTTCAAAATGATCATTTATAATTGTTAATAAGTGAAAGAAATAATTGGAAACACTTGGGTTGGGTCTCTAAAATGAATCTGGAAGATATAGTACTTAATGGTTATAAATTGTATGGAACTAATGTTTATAAATGTCAATTCATTTATCTATTTAGATGATTTTTATGGGATAGGATATTGCTCAAGTAGTAATATATTAGACCTATTTTTTTAAATGATTAATATTTCATTTATGATTCACAAGCATTTATAAATGTGTTAATGCACCATTTCTTCTATTTCCATTTGTGTACTTTGTAAATGACTAATGCAATCAATGTTTAATAAGTGATCTGATTATATTGACATAATCTTCATTAGTTGTTTAAAATAAAATTATTCCTCATTTGATTGGATAAGAATATTGTTGCCCTCTTCCATTCCTTAGTTTGACATTTCACTTCTACTACTCTTATAGCTACTCTAGAAAAATAAAAGCTAGAATGTGAGGAGTAAGTTTCTACAAAGAGCTTAATATATAGGGTTTCATTTTTTTCCTTATGTTCCTTTTATTCCTAGATTCATGAGTTTCCTTCTAGTCAAGGGTAAAATATAGATTTTCCAAGTTCTTCCAAAACTTCTACATAGTTTGATTCAATCCTAAGGATGTTCAATAGGTTGTTCTTGATGGTTATACTTGCAAGTGGGATTCATCTCCCCTCTTATGTCCCTATGTTTTTACTATCAATTATTTGAAGGATTCTAGTAATTTTTTATAGGTATGTGGGTAATATTACCTTATCTTCCCCTTAATTTTTTGTGGGGTAAAGCTTATGAGGATATTCATGTACTTTATGTAGATTCTTGAAGGAGGAATCTCTAACCAAAGATGTTGGTCATAGTTCATTTTCTCACATTTTAGTTGATCTTTCAAAATATTTTCCATATGAGGTCATTCAATAGGTTAATGATAGATCTTTGTATCACTTGGTGGATTATAAATGAATCCTTTTTTGTTGTAGGTGTTATTTTTCTATTGATGATATCTTCCTCAAATTATAGAGTACAAGTAAAATTGTGCATATTAGAGAGGGTGCAACTCACCAATTTATTTTAGCATATTATCATATTTTTAATTCAAATTCTCCTTCTAGCTTTAAAAAGTTGTGTGGAACAAAAAAATATCCCTATACAAGGTTTGGCTATGTATAGCAAGGTCTAAAACCTTGATATTTCTTTAAACATCTTATATAAGAAAGGAAATGAATCCCAAACTTGTCTTTTCTATTCAAATGATGAATAAATATGTTTACATTTGTTTCCTTTAGAATTTGATGTTTAATGTGGAGCTACTATTTCATACAAATTACATGAATTTGAACATTTAACAACTTTCATCTTTCTAATTTTTTATTAGAATAGTTTGTCCCAAACAGGATGGTGAGCCTTCTAGAAATTCTTGAAGGCCTCATACATAGAGATTTGCAAGGAAAGGTAATTTTCACTCTGAATGCCTCCCGATAGGACAACATAAAAATTATTGTTGCAATGACCAGCATAATTACTCTACATTGTCTTTGAGCCCTTGTTAACCTCAATATTCATCTTTGTGAAATAATCCAATAAGGGTGTAGAACTTTTGGGAAACAACTCAATCCATGTTTTCCTATGGCTGCCATATATTTTGAGAAACACCATGGATAAAATTTGAGGCATGTTCATTATTTTCTTTCTCTCCAACAACATGGAACATAGAGATATCATTGTTGTCTACTGCATTTTAAGCATTGGATATAACATCTACAAAATAACTGACAAGATACTTTTTAAAGACATTTTTTCTTTAAAATCAACCAATATAAATGCTCTATCAATCACGCAAGTTTTCATATAAATCATACTTATAAAGGAACATGATTTCAAAAGGTGCAAATTTACCAATTAGTGGTTCTTATAAAATTTGTAGAGCATATAAACGAAGCTTACAAGTGCTATTTCTTCAATACTTAACCTTGGAAGTCAAAATACAACTCACTATTGTTTTCTGAAAAGCTACTAAAGGATCATTTTTGGTGCGGATCATTAAAAAATGAAAGGTTCATGCATTTTGATAGCAGCGATTTTAGAGTCCAAATATTTCCAAATTCAAAACCAGAATGGAGTGCATTCTTATTGTCCTTCCCAAGGGTAACTCACTATGTTTGTGTAATCCATGTGTGGTTAAAAGATTGGGTGAGATAGTTTGAAAGATGATTTCAAATGAAACCATATTTGCATGATTTTCATTGTCAATGGCGAGAGTCAGACAAAAGTTAGAGAACCATGACAGAAAATAAAATGAAAACTAAAACTTTGTGGGGCCCCACACCAGCTACTCAAAGTGTCAATGCTTTGAGTGTGTCGGTTAAGCCCGACCTAGAAACACACATTTTGAGCTTTAATCTTAACTTTTTTAGATGAGAGCTGAAAGGTTAATGGTGGGGTACAATTTTTTAGCAATTTATCTTAACTCTTTTCAAATGACAAGTTAAGATTTCAATTGAAAAATGTATTTAGAATCCTAAACTTAAACTTCTTTCTTTAGAAGTTAATGGTTAATGATGTGGATGAAAAACATATGTTTTGGTACCTTCAATAATTTGAAGTGTTGGACGGAGCTAAGAACAAACCAAAGATTAGGTTAAAAACACAAAAGTTGGGAAGGATTTTTAAATTTTGAAACAACTTTGATAAAAAAATATAAATTGAGATTTTATAGAAACTATAATTAGTTTCAAAATGACATAAATAAAATGTTTTGATTGTTGAAAATTAGTTGACTTATATGAATTTCATATTAATAAATACCACTTAGTTTTAACAATTTTTAAGTAAACTTGCTAAGCCAAAACATCATTCATTTATATTTGTCCTTATAAAGGGGATATAGGAAAAGTATAATAGTCTAAAAGTTTCAATTATTATTTTTTTAGAAACTTGTAGAACATAATAAAATCAAATATTTATTATTAAAAATTACTATAAAATATAAAATGTGAACATTTAATTTTATAATATATCAAAAGAGGAAAAATAAAATAATGCTAAAAAAATATACATAAATTCTCATCACAATAATTATAATTATAGTTTTATTTTTAAATAATTTTATTCACTATTTGATACTTGATATTCAACTGCTATTAAATATTTTTATAATAATATTTAATGACTTTAAAATAGTATTGATGAAAAATCATAAGAAAATAATGTCAAATGATATGTAAGTTTTAATTATTATATAATCAATCATAAAATATGTCCTATTTTAAATTTTGAGTAGTTTACTAGTAATAGTAGTATTTGTACTGATAAATATAAAATTTTTATTTATAAGAAATAATTTTATAATGATAGATTAAGAAAATTAGGATAAAGAACCATGCAATGTGAGAGTCAAAACATAGTAGCAAGAAATCCTAAGCAGTAAAAATAGAAGAGTTACCTGGAGAAACTATCAATTAAAACTGAACTAGTGCGATCATAAGTAAGATGGGATCAAGAAAACCTTTAAAGTGTGAATATTTTTAAACATAAAATTTATAACAAACTCTAAAGACACATGAGAAGACTTACCCTACAATAGATGATCAAAATATATTACAATGATAAACACGCATATATATTCTAAGCCAATTTTTATGTATTCAATATTATTCTTCCTATTTATATTATTTCAATCTACTACTACCTATTAATACAATAATATTTAATAACTTTAAAACCATGTTTCTTTCACTAATATGTTAAAAGATATATAGATTTTAACTATTATACAATTTACTATACATTGAATTTAATTTTTGGTATTTTATGTGAATTTTTTTTTAACCTTTTATAAATATAAATTTAGTGAATAAATATATGGTTTAATTAATTGTTATTGAAAACTAAACATAACACTAAATTATTACAAAATTTACTCTTATAAGTGATTGGTGGTACAAATTTCATATTATTTGATACCATTTATTTTGTAACAATTTTGAAGTCTATTCTTTGAGTCAAATCGTCACTAGTTTCTCTTTGCACTTAATAAGCCTGGCATAACAAACATACAAATTCTAATTACTTGATATATTTTTGAAGTCAACTACTTAGCCCAAATCATCGCTAGCTTCTCTAATAAGGGTATAACATGCTAACTCATACAAATTCCAATTACTTGATACCACTTAGTTTTTAAGATTTTTGAAATCTACTACTTAACCCAAATCGTCACTAGCTTCTCTTTACACTTAGTAAAAATATAATTGAACTTAACGAAAAGTAATTTTTTAAAATACTTAACAAATTCTATAATATAATTGAACATGTAATTATTAGAAACTCTTATAAAATCTAAATTCAGAACACTCTTTGTTTAAAAAAAAAGCCTAATTCACATGTCAAAAACTATACATGCAATTCTCTAAACAATAAGTATATGTATATTTTTATTATATTTATTTGTCAATAAATTGATTCATTACTTAATGATAGAACATATTACTATATAACATCTAATCACTTTAAAGAGCTCTTCCTCTACAAAAATTTATAAATTAATTATTATATAAATAATTGTACAATATTAAAACACATTATAAAATTACTTTCAATATTCTATTTATTAAATTCCATTAACCTTTTATAAGTACTCATGCTAGTCATGTACCTCTTAACTTTTTAATGTTTAAGTTAGATCCTTTGAATCAAATCATCGCGCCCTCTTTTTAACCCTTATTTAAACAAATAAAAACACAGTAATTACTCAATATTAAACAATCTTTTATATTTATTATAAAAGTTTCAAAAATAATAATTTTTAAAAACAGCTTATAAATTCTCAAATAAAAAGATCGTAAAACTGAGTATATAATATTTCAAACCCATTCAATGGAAAATCTAAATTATAGAACACTTCTTTATCATCAAAATTAAGACAGCTCTAAATTTAGAGCTACTTAATCTAAGTTCATAACAATAAATTTATATAGGTAGATTGAGAAAATTAGGATCAAGCACCATGCAAGACGTGACACGCAAAACAGAGTAGCAGTTAGAAATCTGAAGCATTACAAATCAATGAGTTTTACATGGAAAAACTGTCAACCAAACAGACGAACAAAAGTGAGCAGTAAAAGACAAACAAAACACACAACTGTAGAACGAAACATTAATTGAAACCGAACCAGAACGGCCATATTCCGAAGAAATCAAGAATACTTTGAAATATCTTTATTGCTCTGAAAATAAAATTCTAGAAATTGTTTGAATACATGGAAAATTGCACACTGAAGAGCGACCGACAAAACAAATATATAGTACAAAAATGAATCTTTGCAGAGCATTCTTTCTCACAAATGATGAATGTAAATTAATTGAAACATTAATTGAAACCGAACCAGAACGGCCATATGTAGTACTATGAACATACTCCGACGAAATCAAGAATACTTTGAAATATCTTTATTGCTCTGAAAATAAAACTCTACAAATTGTTTGGATACATGGAAAATTGCACACTAAAGAACAACGGACAAAACAAATATATAGTACAAAGATGGATCTTTACAGTGCATTCTTTCTCACAAATGATGAATACAGTTCCCCTTGGCCCAGAAGAATAAAAGATAGTCTGGAATTCCACCCTAAAATCCAAGAATGGGGTCTAACCAATATGAAGCATTGATGAAACTCCTATCAAGAAAGGGTCTCGCTTCATCACGGGTCAATTGCTTCGTCCATCCTGATTTCATTGCAGTCGCTGCTCCACTGCCTTTGCACTCGTACATTCCATAGAACGCAGTCCTGACAATAGTAGAAATAAGATTTGTTAATTCCCACAAACGATCACAATTTAACTGAAAACTATAGAAAAGCTTAAAGTTTCTGCAGTAAATAAATGGCCACAAGTTCTAGTATTCTAACATTGATGACCCTTTATCAACAAAAGTATCAACAAGAAGAAAAATCATTGTTGATGAACTATAATCAGAAGAAGTACCAACAAGAAGAATGTTACAAAACCTTTTGCGATCGGGATGATCAAAATCATCGAAGCCCCGCAGATCAACATCCAAGTTAGATTTAATATAAAAGACACGAGAGAAATCGCCCCATGCTCGGTCTAGGAAAGGATGCCCATTTCCAGTCAAATTGCATCTCACAAATGCAAATCCAGTTGTCTCGTTCGCTGCCTCCCTCTTTTGTGCAACCACAGCACCCCCTCTTCCAATGGCATGCAAATGACAATTCTGTAGCATCAACAAGAGAAAAGAAAGCTAGGTAAATCTTGAGAAGAACAATTAACATGCTTATAATAAACTTCCCATAATCTTGGTTAAATGTTACAATGATTCAAACTAAGTAAAACCATCTCATGCTTGGATTTTACCTCGTAAAGAGACCTCCCATTGCCAAAGATGAAATCTACATCGCCCAATATGGTGCAATTCCGGAAATAATGGGTGCCTTGGTGGTCATAGAGAGTATCTTGGTGACCAAAGAATCCACAGTTGAGAAATATTGCCCTCTCTCCAGTTGCCCTCAGTGCCACAGCTTGTCTGTATCTAGTTTGCTCCGGAAACATTGCTGTGTTCTGCATCAAAAGAATAAACCAAATGTAATCTTAAATTCATAAATAAAAGATAAAAGATGACCACAAGCATCAATTAAATTTGCAAGCCATACTCATATTCACACTTCATGTATATTGGCATACCAACATTCACAATTTAGGGATGCGCACATTCATATATCAAATACAAACTATACCCATATTCATATATCAAATACAAACTATACCCATTTTCATAAATTAAATAAAACCAATGCCCACATTCATAATATCAAATACTAGCCATACCCAGGTTCACAATACCTACTTTCATGTATCAAATTTCCATCAATTATGAAGTTTTCAATCATAAAATTAAAAAGCTTGACAAGAAACGGGAGAGTACCCAGAAAGAAATGTCGACTGCAACGAAGTCATCAGAATCCACGGCGACAGAAGGGCTAAGGTAAGTTCCCATATTACAACTGGAATCGTTATTATAAGCCTTGTCCTGCCACGTGATGACGGTTTTCCTGATTCCTTCTCCTATAAAAGTAATGAATGGCTTGTTGGAAGGAATAGTTACTTTCTCGCTGATCAAGAATCATGACAAATTAGAATCACAAACATGAAAAACTAAAGAATCACAAACCCTCGAGATTTCCCGTGACTTACCAGTAAAGACCAGCTCGGATAGAGATCAAAACCCTGCGAGCATTATTCTCCGGAACAGAGTCGACGGCTTCTTGAACTCTTCTAAAATCTGCATCACCATTCTTGGCAACGGTCAAGATCGTCCATGGATGTTCAGTAATATTAACTTCTCCACCGTGCCCATCAATATTTGTGGTTGTTCTTCTATGAATGGATTCAAGCCACTGCTGGTACCTCCCTGCAATATGACTCGATTTTCTCGTACCATGACCATGATGATGATATCCATCATCTGGAGCGCCTTCTAAAAATCCAATGAAAAGAAAGAAGAAGAGTAGAGTGACACAGATTTTCTTCATCCTGAGCCGCTTGATGGAGCAAAAGAAGAATAACTTTTCGGCTGGTTTTATGAGAGTAGGTGGACTTTGAATCTTTCAATTCGGTTAAGATTCGAGTACATTCAAACTGTTTGATGCTCAAAGATTTCGAGTATACTCATTTAATATTTTCAAGCAAGACAAGTGAGTGATTTCCTGGAAAATTTCGTGCTTAAAGTGATGGCTGACTTATCTATATCGGAGTAGCTTTGTCTTTTTCTTCTTTTTATTAGACTTTCAAATTGAAAAAACAAGTACTGTTAGAGCTTACAGTATGTAATATGCTATAGATGGAAGCTTTATTGGGTTAGAGACATGAATCTGTGGCTTCTTTTCATTTTTCTTAAGATATATGTCAGGTTATGTCCAATTTTCTGATTTGATAAACCTTCTTGATAGAGGAGAGTTTGGATTAAAGTGTCACAACTTTACCTATACCTACTTAAGTGTTAGGCTTTTAGTTGTAGACAAGCCTCACAATTTTTAAATGTTAGTCTAAATTCTTATGTCGAGATTTAAATCAGTTAGATCTATATTCAAGAATGGGACAGGTTAATCTCTAAGAAAATACGTACTTAAGATAAAACAAAGTCGATTTTTTTTTTTTTCTAAATTCATAAAAAGATAGTTTTTTTCTAATTTTTGTGTTGTTTTTTACTACAAACTATGCAGATCATGAAGATCAAAACTGAAATTTTCAAAAAAATCCATGATGTTTTCAATCTTTTGAAAATTGATCAACTGTACATTTTTCTGAAAAGATAGCTACGTCCCTCAAGAACTATACTCAAGAAATGGATTAGAGGAAACATTGTGTGTCCTAAATTCAATAGTTAGTCAAATATATTTATGACTTGCTTATTTATATTTATATTATATGAGATTATTTTTATAATAATTTTATTATCAAACACTTATTAAATTAACATTGCAAGAACAAAAACATGCAACTGCTAGTTATATTTTGTTAAAAAATTATCAATTTAGTATTCAATTGAATTATAGAGATCCCCCACTACTTTTCACAAAAGGGATTACAATTATATATTAGAAAATCTAGTGATTTATTTGTATAAAGGTTTTAAGAAAGAGATACAAGCTTATAATTGAGGGTGCTAGAGTGTTATCATATATGATTTTGATGTGAATGTTTATTAATTTTATTTTTTCACAAGATAACACATTAAGAATCTATATGATTAGTGTTGAATAGGAGGAATAACTAAGACCAAGTGAATCAATTATTCCAAAACTCTTTTAAAAAAAAGTAATGCTACATACTCATAAACCATTAAAATAATAAAGGCTAGAGCTACCACAAAATGCCACATAAGAAATTAGTTTAAAGTTCCATATAAGTAAAAAACATAGTCATATTCGGTTAGCTACCAAGACTGTTCACCATAAAAAGAATCATTTCCTAGATTGGGTAACTACAGTAAGTAAACTCAATTTTTTGAATAATATTAAATTCTATCAAAGGTATAATAAATGTAAGTTGACCATACTACTAAATGTGCATGTTTAATCCTTTACTATACAAGTCAGATAACCACACATAAGGTTCCAACCAATACATTCTACATCGTACATCATGAAAACATAGATACATCATATACATAGAGAAATTGTTCCAATGAATAAGATATCAATATGTCATTGAACTATATATCATTTCTCTACATGCTTTGGTCTCCTAAGCCATCAATGTCTATCTATCGGCAAATATCAAGATATGAGTTTGGTCCATGTATTTTTTCTGCCCAACCATAGAGTAGTTAGCTCTCCTAAGGCTCATCCTAAAATGAGAACACACCCACCCTACATGAGAAAACTAGCAACTATGAACTAGTGGCTTGGAATGCATTTAATGCTAGTTGTGAACCTATCTACTTTCCTCATAAGTTTAAATAGAACTAACATAGCTATGGAAGAGAGAAAGTAAAACTAACCAAGACATTTAAACAAACATGTGTTTCCATAGCTTAGGCCTAAGCATTACAATACTATAATTTTAGTAGCACCTAGATGAAAGAGAACATATATACCCTTCTCTATTACCCATATTCAATATCCTTTTCCAAAGATATTTTCAAATGAAAAATTTAGATAAGGAAGGTAAAAAATATATTCATTTATCCAAAAAGAATTCAATTTTAAAAAAATCCCATTTCAACTATGATATGTAACAAAACTCTATCACCAACTTGGAAATGGTGATCGATGCAATGCTTATCATGGTGAGTCTTATATTTTTCTTGGCTCTACTCCAACTATGCTTCTATTTCCTAATGGATTTCTAGAATTTTTTGGGTGAACTTCAATGCCCTTTCTACATCATGGCATCCATCAATAATGTCATCTTTCCCAAAAGCAAAATCCATTGGTGTTTTAGGCAAGTAACCGAAGTAAGTTTCAAAAGGAAACCTCTTTGTAGAAGAATGTGCCACATGGTTGTAAGCATGTTGCACATAATGAAGACTTTCATCCCACAACTTAGGATGCTTACTATAGTAACCTCTAAGCAGATGAACCACTATCCTGTTGACTACCTCTATCTGTATGTCTATTTGTGGATGGAATGGTATACTCTTCTTTAACTTGGTATCCATGAGTCCCCACAAAGATGACCAAAATTCCCCCTAGAATTGAGAATCTTGATCCAATACAATGGAAGTAGGTAACCCAAAATGAACCCATACAAATTGAAAGTACAAATGAGATCTTAGTTAGCAGTGACTTTCTTTTTACACGGTATTAAAATACACATTTTGCTGAACCAATCAACTATTGCACACAAATAATCATGACCCTTCCTAGACATAGGTAAACCTCCCACAAAGTCCATAGATACACTTTCCCATTGACAGGATGGTATAGGTAATGTTGTGTACAAACCTAATTTTCTATTACTTGGTTTTCTAGTTGGACATATTACACATCCTTTTATATGCTTAGTTATAGTTGCTTGCATATAAGGCCAGTAACAATATTTCTGTAATTAAGCCAATGTCTTACTTA
Source organism: Cupressus sempervirens (assembly GCA_028749045.1). NCBI lineage: Eukaryota > Viridiplantae > Streptophyta > Pinopsida > Cupressales > Cupressaceae > Cupressus > Cupressus sempervirens. Next base: position 816,367,126 of record CM053786.1, read on the forward strand.
CCTTGAAATGTCCTGCAATCAAAGAGGTATGTGCTTCCCAGATTACATGTGCCTGCTCATCTTTAAGAATGCATAGTTTTGCCAAGTGGTACAAAAAATCATCTTACACATAGTAATCTTTCTCTTCTACATGTTTACCCTGGATTAAATTTGTATAGATATCCTTAAAGTTCTCATCATTAGCATATTGTTCTTGAAAACTTTCATGAACCATAGAACTATTTTGAAGGATTATCAAAGCATTCTTAACAAGAGATCTAGAGAGCATATCTACTACTTTGTTATGGGAACCCTTCTTCTACTTAATTACCAAATCAAACTATTGTAGAAAACCCATCCACCTAAACTGCCTACTTTGTTGCAACTTAGATTGTGAGTGCAAATATGAAAGTGGTTGGTGATCAGTATGGATTACCGTTTTCTTTCCCATTAAGTAGTGCTTCCATTTTTTAACACTCTGAACTAAAGCATAAAGTTCTTTATCATAGGTGGAATAGTTACTTATTGCTCCTAAAAAAGTTTCAGAGTAGTAGCAGACTGGTTTACCTCCTTACATGAGTACAACTCCCATGGCAAACTCGCTTGCGTCTATCTCAATCTCAAACAGTTGATGTAAATCTGGTAAAACCAAAACTAGTGTGGTGCTCAACTTTTCCTTCAAAGTGTCGAAAGCTTTCTGTTGTCGACCTCCCCGCTAAAAAGTTGCCTTAGTACTAGTTAGTGCAAACAACAGTGATGCAATATAAGAGAAGTTTGAAATGAACTTCCTCTAGTACTGGACTACACCTAAGAAACTCCTGACTTCTGTAATTGTACTTGTCTTAGGCCATTTTACAATACATTTTACCTTCATAGTGTCTACTTTCAATTGACCATCCCCTATGACATAGCCTAAGTATACTAATGATGTCTTAGCAAATTTGCATTTAGACATCTTTACATATAGTTTTTCTTTTCTCAGTATATCAAATACTCTTTACATGAATTAAATGATCATCCCAAGACTTATTGAATACAAGAATATCATCCAAATAGACTACGACAAAAATTATCAATAAAAGGACGAAAGACATCATTTATGACTCTCGTAAATGTAGCTAGTGCATTACAAAGGCCGCATAGCATAACCAACCACTCATAAAGTCCCTATTTTCTCTTAAAAGCAGTTTTCCAAATATCATTTTCTACAATTCTTATATGATGATATATGCTATGTAAGTCTAGATTAGTGAAATAAATTGCATGTTTTAACTGATCAAGTAAATCATCAATTCTAGGAAGAGGGTACCTGTTCTTTACCATTATCTTGTTCAGAGCCCTATAGTCAATGCACATTCTCCAAGTCCCATATTTCTTTGGAACCAACACAATAGGAGAACCACAAGGAGAAGTACTAGGATGGATAACTCCTTTCTTGACTAGCTCCTTAACTTGCTTCTTGATTTCTTCATTCTGCAAGACTAATAAGCGGTACATGCCAATATTAGAAAGTGGTGCATCTTGCTGCAACTAAATCTCATATTGTAGCTCTCTCTTAGGAGGCAATCCTTTTGGTTCCTAAAACAAGTCATCATAAGTAGAAACAACTTTGACCAATTCAGCCTTATGTTTTGGATCACATTCCTTAAATGCCTCAGATATTTTATCTATTTCCTAATTTTTTTGTATTACTATATTCAAATTTGAAATTTTCACCATATAGATATATTTTTTCAAAAAAGGGCTAGTTACTTAGAAACTAAATTTAATTTTCTACAGATTCTTTTCTTATATATTTTTCATATAATATTTATAACTTCATTTCTTACGTTGAAATTCCTAACTCTAAGTTTCTATATTTCTATTGCCACTTAATTTGGTAATGTAAGGAAGCTTGGCAACAATAAATATAACTATTTCCACATAACCCATAATATATTTGAAATAAATACAGAATTAAAATCCACATGCAAGAGAATAGACAACATACCCACAAAAATGTGACAAAAGATATACCCCAAGAAACCCTCATTGAGGGAAAAACCCAACATCCGAAAGCATCCATCACCATGTACTATTTAGCAAAAAATACCATTACAATACAACCATGGAAACCTTCAAAGCCATAGCCACAATTGAGCAATCCATGTGAACAAGCATGAATCCACACATCCCATACCATGCTTGCAACCTTCACAAATGCTCCCTTGGCTAACCTGTCAAGCCTTGTCTCGCTCGACTCTTGCCTTTTTGTCTTCTCCTTGTCAGACCAACAACTACCCTTATAGATGCTTATATAGTAGAAAGTCCCACAAAACCACCAAGTGGTATTGCATAAACCATGTGCTAAAACCATGTGCTACCTAACCCACTGACCCCACATTTAATATTGGGCATTTAATTTCTTCTCCCCAATATTAAATAATTATGTATACAATATTAAGTCATACACCTTTTTCCAAATCATAGACATGTGGAAAACTACTACAAACAAATTTTAGAATTTTTTAAAGATTTCTAGAGTTTTCCAAAAAAGGAACTTGCAATGTTGAGACACAACTCTCAACATTCTCCCACTTGTCGAACACCTTGTAAGAGTTAGAGGATCCAAGGTTTCGTGGATTTAATTGCTAGGGTCCAATCCATAGCCACATAAATGAACAAAGGGAATAATCCCTCTCAACACATCCACCATCATGGATCAAAGTACATGAAGTGCTCCATCCTGGTACCTGCAACAAAATCAAACTATCCAGCATCTCAAACATGAATAATCTCACTTCCTATTATTCCACTGCCACTGGACATACATAGAATCCATCCAAAGAGAAAGCAACCCAACTTGTCACATTACAAGGTCATAAAATCTTATACCAACTGAAATGCCAAGCACAAAAATCTTGATCCAAAGTCAATAACATGTATCTGTAGTTGTCAAAATATCCATAGTTGAAATAGCACCCACAGCAAGTGCCAAACCCATCCAACTATGCATACCCCAAAGTATAACAAGTGAATCTCACATCATCAATATCTCCAATCTGTAACCTACAATCACAAGCCTCAAGAGCAATACCTACCACATATATACCAAGAAGCTCCCACTACAAAAGATAGTGTCAAATGTATAACCAATCCACTCGCAACATCTCAAAGAAGTGAATCCATGTAGTCTCAAGGACATCCACAATACATATACCAATAACTTGCAAGCATAACAAGTCTCCAACACTCTCCCAAGTTCTCCACAACCAACAAAGGAAAGAGATAAAGTAATAACCATGTCATCTCCCACATGAAATACATGAGCACAAACTAGTGATCACAATCTCTAACCAATCTCAAATCCAATTTAAGTGCAATCGAACATCCTAGAAGATAACCAAGACCAAGAGAAACCATGCAAATCATAACCTATATCATATCCTTCTACACAAACCTCTAGATGTAAACTATGCAAGTATGATCTCCTCCATAAAACCCCAACAAGAAGCCTCAACAACATCCAAATCATACCATATAACTAATCATAGATGTAAGCCTCTCACAAAAAGATTAAACTCATAAACCATTCCTAATCTAAGGAATAACCGTTCCTAAACCAAGGAATATGTGCAATATAAAACCATCTCCCAGACTAAACCAACATAACAACATATGCACATGGAGATAACCAATACTAAACCATCTCTCAAATGAACCGTCCACAACTAACTCATGTATTGTAGCTCAAGATTCATATCCATGAAAGACAACCACAAATATAATGCAACTAAGAGAAACAATGGGCTATACCTATCAAGTAGAAAACTGCCAAGTAGACAAAAAATGCTCATCAAGATATCCAAGTCTCCATCCAAGACTCATCTAAGAAAAATCTCCTCTCAAGTCCATATCAAGTGAATGCCCCTCAGAATTCTACTAAAACCATTGACCATCTCATCAAATAGTTCTATAATATAAGAGAAATTAGCATCACCACCATCTCTAAGTATCCATGAGCACCTAGAACCATTCAATCCATTCCAACTCCAATTGCAACATAGAAATATCATGAAATATCTAACTTATGATCAATGTACTCAATACCAAAAAACTAAACTAAGATTATTTTCAAAGTTCGAACCATGACCTCAAGAACATAAACATGAAAAAATGATCTAACCATCTCAACCAAATAGATAACATGTTCCATATGAACATATTATAACATGTCACAACTCTAAATGCATATCAAGAGAATGTCGTGATATAAAAATGAAACCATCCTCACACCAAGAATAACATGCCAAATGAAAGCATAAACCACACCTTTACCAAGAACCCCATGAATCCTCAAGATGCAACCATCTCCACAGACCATAAAGAAAACCAAGTGCACCATGCAAATGTCAAAGTTGCTTCTACAACAATAAGATCTAAGACAAACCTCCAACATCTACAAACACTTAATAAATATATCAATGCCAATAAATCTCATTCAACTATGGTACCAAGGCATCATAAAACCCATCTCCTACATGAAGATCCTCCAGATCTACACTCACATAACCAAAGTGTCAATACCAAGTGAAACCAAGATATCCAAACCAAGAAGATACAAACCAAAACTACAAACTAATCATGTGTTGTCACTTCATCACTATCAAAAGCTCCCACTAAACTATGTGTCCAAGCTATCCATGACATCATGATGAAAATACCATCCTCTAACCATTAGAATCAACCAAGGCATCAAACCATCAAAGAACTCAAAGTGCACATCATGAGTTCCTCAAAAGAAACCAAATAACCATGATCCTCAACCAAGAAGATATACCACCATAACCAAATTAGGAATCCAAGCTAATGAATATCAAGGATGTACCTATATATCCAATCATGTCATTCCAAAATCCATGTCACTATGATCACATCCATGAACAGAGCATCTGGCTCTCAATATGTCCAACCTATCAGCGTAAAATAGTCAACCACAATCCTCCACCATGACTGTACCTGGTAACAACATCTCATGCCTTCTACATGAAGAAAAATCAAAAAATCATGTGACTTAGGGCATAGACAACCCAAATGCAAGCCACCAATCTGAATATGTATCAATAATGAAAGATCAATGGGCAAAGACAACCCATAACTAAGTTATAAATGCAACCTGTAAGTATAGACCACTTACAACATTACACAACTTGTAGCCCCAACAAATCATCATACATATCCAAACCAAACACTGATAACCATATCATCACGAGATCAATAATGACATCAAAACTTAAATCTTCAATGCCATAAACTCACAATGTTATCATAGTTGAAATATACCATAAACTATTCAGATTAATATATCACCAAACAAATCATGCCAAACTTGTACCAAATTTGAACCAATGTGTAGATCTCTCTAAGAGCTTTATGTTGACTACTTGAAGTCCAAAATCTGACTCCGTATGCCCAAGTTATGGCTTAATCAGTGTGTCAGATAAACAACATCTAAATTTTAGGCTCTTAAAACCTAACAAAATGTCAAAATCACAAAACCAAACCTACACCAAGTTGTAGTGCTCTGATTCAGCTTTCTAATGTATGTAAGAAGTCTGAAATTTCTAATATCTTGAGAGAAAGTTATGGTTTTTTTACTACGACAGTCTTTTTACCACTTCCACTGCAATTTTTTTTGTAACGAAAATTTTGACAAGAATAAATTTGATGGCCATCATGGGCTAAAACTAAAAAAATCTTTCATTTCCTCTGAACATGACCAAACTAGGGCATATTATATATCAAAATTTATGGAAATGTTGACCCAAATCCAATGGTGATGATTGTTTTTGCCTAGGAGGTCATTTCTACAAGATACCTCCTAAAAAACCCTCATTTAAATGAAACATTCAAAAAATCCTTTTGACCAATAAAAAATCACATGCCCAAATCTTTTAACATCCCATCATAACAACAAACCTAAAACCCTCAAATCTGCAATAAATCACTCATATATCTTGTCCTTTCTTTTATCCTCTCATATATTTTCATGGATTCAATCTAGGGTTACAATAATACAACTATAGCTCTAATACCACTTGTAAGGAAACTCAGCAACAAAGAATATAACTATTTCCACATAACTCATAATAGATCTGAAATAAATACAGAATTAAAATCCACATGTAAGAGAATAGACAACATACCCACAAAAATGTGACACAAGATATACCCTAGGAACCCCTCATTGAGGGAAAAACCTAGCCTCCAAAAGCATCCATCACCATATATTATTCAGCAAAAAAATTTATTGCAATACAATCATGGAAGCCTTCAAAGCCATAGCCACAATTGAAAGAATCCGTGTGAACAAGCATAAATCCACACATCCCATGCCATGCTTCCAACTTTCACAAATGCTCCCTTGGCTAACTTGTCAAGCCTTGTCCCCCTTGACTCTTTCCTTTTTGTCTTCTCCTTTTCACACCAACAACTACCCTTGTGGTTGCTTATATAGTAGCAAGTCCCACAAAACCACCAAGTGGTATTACATAAACCATGTGCTACCTAACCCACTAACCCCACATTTAATTTATTTTTCCCAATATTAAATAATTACATAAAATATCAATTCATACACCTTTTTCCAACTCATAGACACATGGAAAACTACTACAAACAAATTCTAGAATTTTCTAAAGATTTCTAGAGTTTTCTGACTATAATTTTCTAGAGTTTTCTGAAAAAAGAACATGCAAGGTTGAGAGACAAATCTCAATAGGTACACCTTGATCCTAGACATACCCATGGTTCAAGTGGTGAAAAATGTTGATATCCCAACCTCTTTTGATACATTGGGCTTGGAATATTGATAGAGGAAAAGGTGAAGAGGATTATAGAACATCATGTGAAACTAGAATAGAGGGGGTTTGAGGAAATCGTCTAATATGTAGTTTCTAAGAAAGGTTTTGTAGCATCAAGATAATATTGGGTAGGGGTACCTAGAATCCATCCATGGTACACCATTTTCTATCAAACCGATCTTTAAGGGATCATTTTCAAAAGAAGGAGGAGGCATAAAGAGATGTGGCTTTGTTGTGGCATCTCATTAGTAATTGGGGATTAGAACTAGCAACCAAAATTCAAAGGAACTAGATGAATCATGACATATTTATGTTGAAGTTGATTGGTTCCTAGGAAGACATGGAGAGATGGAGGACGGAAATTGAGATAAATGCATAGTGAATAGGTAGATGGAATATTGAAGGTTCTCTTGGATAGAGTCACGGTAGTGGTATTAGAGGAAGAAGATAGGGAAGATAGGGCCCACCCTTAAACATCACACACTGAGGGAAGAATTAAGCTTTGGAAAAAAGTGTAACTATCTAACACTTTTGGTCTAGGAATTAAGTTTAGTGTGTGATGTTTAAGCTGTTCAGATACGAAAGAAGCAATTCCTATATTCCCTCACATCATCATCTGCACCTATTGTGCCTCTACTGCCATTGCCCTCGCCAATTCCTGGATGCTCATGGAGAAAGGATATATTCAATTAATAGTGAGTACAACTACAGATACAATTTTATTTCATAGAAATACATGGCTTTGGGGGTGAGCTACCCTGTGATGCAAGAGCATCTTGCATCCAAAATAAAGGGGAGACATGTTGAATGTAAAAAAAAAAAAAAAAATTAAATGTGGAGGAGAGAGAAAGTGACGAAAATTAGAGGAGAAGTAATAAAAAAGTAAAAAGGAGAAAATAAAGGAAAAGGAGGTTTTTATTTTCGAGGTGCATAGGTGGTGTAATTGAAAGTTAAAATAAAAAAATGGTTGTCATTCCATTTATTGAGGTGTGTGGGTAGAATTCTAGAAAGTTATGAATATTGCAGAAAGTTGTGGATATTGTAGAAGGTTATGGATGTTGTAGAAGGTTGTGGATAAGTCATGCATTGGGTGTTAAGTGCCTATTTAAGCAAGGCATATGAGCATTTCTAATCAAGCTCGAGAAGTAGAAGCTAGAAGGCATGAAGACTTCAACGTGTGAAAGCTCTAAAGGTGTAGCTCTTCAAGTAGAAATTCTTGGTGAAGCTCTTGGTGTGAAGACTCTTATTTGGGATTTCTCTTATGTTGAAGAATTTGTAAACTTCTTTTTGAAGAAGTCATATCTATGATATCATCTTGTGGGTGTTGTAAGGATTTTCAAGTATAATAAAATTGCTTGTGAAGCATTTTTTTTTATTTCTCTTAGTCTCGATATTTTTGTACTCTTGGTTATGAGTTGGTAGGATGGTGTTTTCCCTCCATCAAGTGGTATCAGAGAGGGAGTTCCTGAGTGTGTGGACAGATCGCCGAACGTGAGGCAATTTACACTAAGATTTGCAAAGAAGGTTGATCTTGTGGCTTATTGATCTTTTAGATTGGTGAATTTGTTGCTTAGGGTTTGCTAAATTTTTAGAAGATGCCTCCAAGAAGATTGGACCCTAAGGAAAATGATGATATTAGTGAAGCTATGGAAGAAAGAATCTTAGAGAAGATAAGAGCAGAGGTCAAATCAGAGATTGCATTGATGAAGAGTGACATGATTGCTGAAATTGTGAGTGCTTTGGGTGGTGTACCTAGGCATGTGGGTATTGAAGATAGATATGAAAAAGTTGCCAAATACTTTGAAGATGCTAGTGAGGATAGAAGTGATCATGAGGAGAGACCTATTGGAATTAGGGCTAGTCAGTTTGCTCGACTTGGATCTCAGTTGAAGCTAAAGCATAAGATGGCGGTTTCTAATTTTTTAGGTACTTTGAATCCTAAAGACCTGATTGATTGGATTGGTGAATTAGAGGACTACTTTGAGCTTGAGGGTATTGAAGATCCACTGAGAGTAAGGTTGGCACAAACTAAGTCGAAGGGACATGCTGCTCTTTGGTGGAATGAACTGCGAAGAGACAGAGAAGAGGAAGGTGAAATGAAGATCACTAGATGGAAATTGATGGTGACTAAGTTAAAGGCAAAGTTCATTCCTACTGATTATGAACTTGAATTGTTTAAGAGGTTGTAGAATCTAAAACAAAAGGATATGATTGTGAAGGATTACACCAAGGATTTCTACAAGTTGACTATTCGGTCTGGGCATAGAGAATTGTCAAAGGAGAAGGTAGCATGGTACATTAATGGTTTGAGATTCAATATTCAGGATGAGGTTGGTATGCTGAATATTTCCACAGTGGAGGATGCTTATCAGTATGCTTTGAGAGCAGAGGAGAAGCTAAAGAGGAAGAATCAAGGTAGTTCCCGAGGGAAGGAGAAGCAGGATAGTTCGGTACAAGCTAAACCAAAAGCAGAAGGTGAAGCAAAACCTATTTAACAAAGAAGAAGGACAAGTGGAGGTGTATTCAGAGGTAATTGTTTCAAGTGTGGTCAAGAAGGGCATATATCTTTTGAATGTTCTATTGGTAGGAAAGCTACTATTGTGAATGAGGTTGAAGTCCAGGAAAATCAGCTTGATGAAGGAGAAAGTTTGTTGGCTTGGCGAGTACTAATGGGTAAGAAGACATTGGATTCTTGTCAGAGGACTAGTTTGTTCAAAACTTGTTGTAAGTCTGGTGGGAAAATTTGTAAGGTGATTATAGATGGTGGTAGTACTGATAACCTTGTTGATGAGGAGATGGTTCAAAAACTTGGTTTGAAGAGATTGAGACATCCTTGTCCGTATAGGATTGGCTGGTTGCAAGGTGAGCATGCTTTGGAAGTGAGAGAGCAATTTCTTGTTGATTTTCAGATTGGGTAGTATAAGGATCAAGTATTGTCTGATATTGTGGATATGAACAGTTGTCATGTGTTACTTGGTAGACCTTGGCAGTATGATTGTAGGGCTATGCATGATTGTGTTAGGAATGTGTTTACTATTGACAAAGGTGGTAGGAAGTTTTCCTTGATTCCTTTGCAGAATGAAGTGCTCGCTAGGAGAAACCTGAGTATTGGTAGTTGAGTTGAGTTGGAAAATTTTGAGAAGATTGAAAATCAGCATGGGAAGCAAACCTATGGAACACCTGTGGTGGATGTGAAAGAGAAGAAGAAAAACAAGGGAAAGAGTGTGCAAATTGAAGATTTGAAGGACATATATGTGAAGAACCAGTTTGGGATTTATGTGCTAAATCCTGAAAGATGTTCTTCCAGTTATTAAAACATCTTTTCAGACCTGGGGAGTCTGATGCAGGAGAATCTTGCATCCAAAATAAAGGGGAGACATGTTGAATGTAAAATTTTAAAAAAAAAAATTTACAAAAAAATTGTAGAGGAGAGAGAAAGTGATGAAAATTAGAGGAGAAATAATAAAAAAATAAAAAGGAGAAAAGAAAGGAAAAGGAGATTTCTATTTTTGAGGTGCATAGGTGGCGTAATAGAAAAATAAAATAAAAAAATGGTTGTCATTCCATTTATCGAGGTGTGTGGGTAGAATTCTATAAAGTTATGAATATTGTAGAAAGTTGTGGATATTGTAGAAAGTTATGGAAGGGGTAGAAGGTTGTGGATATCGTGTAGGTGGAATTCTAGAAGGTTGTGGATAAGTCATGCATTGGGTGGTAAGTGCCTATTTAAGCAAGGCATATGAGCATTTCTAATCAAGCTCGAGAAGTAGAAGCTAGAAGGCATGAAGACTTCAACGTGTGAAAGCTCTAAAGGTGTAGCTCTTCAAGTAGAAATTCTTGGTGAAGCTCTTGGTGTGAAGACTCTTATTTGGGATTTCTATTATGTTGAAGAATTTGTAAACTTCTTTTTGAAGAAGTCATATCTATGATATCATCTTGTGGGTGTTGTAAGGATTTTCAAGTATAATAAAATTGCTTGTGAAGCATTTTTTTTATTTCTCTTGGTCTCCATATTGTTGTACTCTTGGTTATGAGTTGGTAGGGTGGTTTTGGCCCTCCATCACCTTGTTTATTGATAGTGTTGTGTATTGTGTAGTGAAGGAGGCATGGTAGCCGAAAATCCTAATCACTTGTCTCCCAGGAAAGATCCTGCCTTTGCAACTGACGGGCCCGCAAACTTTCTTCTGAGTTCATGACAATGCAGATTCAATGTTTCAAGTGGTGATGGACGAGTAAGAGATTCAATGTTTCTTGACCCACAACAGATGGAAATCCACGTTAGAGAGCATAAGCTTGGGAGTTCCCATGATTCGATGGCCTCTCTTGGTGGAGCAGTATCACAACTAGGGATTCTACAAGGAGGTATGGAGGATTGGCATGGATTTCTAAATCTTTACTTTTAAATAAACAGACTACTAAATCAAATATACAAAATTAATAATGTCCAATTAGGTCTCAATACATTTCAAGTCAATTTTTTAGCCAAATCATCACTAGCTTATATTTGAACTCAATAATAGACAAACTCAATTACACAAATTTCATATTATTTGATATCGCTTAGTTTTTCAAAATTTTGAAGTCAACTTCTTGATCCAAATTCTCACTAACTTCTTCTCCTTCTTCTTAATAAAAGTACTAGTTTAAAAAATCAGCATTAAATTTTTTCGACAGATATATCTTTCTATTCATCATTAAATTTCTAAAAAATAGTAGTCATTAGCAATAGTTAATAAATTGTTTAAAATATTATAAATTTAAACATATAATTATTGAAACTCATATAAAATCTAAAATTAGAATTTAAACTAAGTTCACATGCTAAAATACAATTCTTTAGATAATAATTATAATAAATTATAATTATTTATTTATTTATTCATAATTAATTCATCACTTATGTTATATATATATAGACACGTGTACACACACACACACACACATATATATATATATATGTGTGTGTATTTTTATATATGTATATGCATATGTATATGTATATACATATATATACACATATATATACAAATATACATATATGTATATATGTGTGTGTGTATATATACGTATATATATGTATGTATATTAATATATGTATATACATGTGTGTGTGTGTGTGTGTGTATCTATGTATATGTATATGTATATACATATATATACATACACACATGCACACAAATATTTATATATATATATATATATATATATATATTAATTGTAATAAATATAATATTAATACATACAAATCTAATCATTAATATTTTATTTGCTATTTTTTAAATTTTCAATAAGTGTTAGTAATGCTTGTAGACACCTAAATTTGGGCACTAAAATTGAACAACAACTGATGTGGAGAGCCTCCGGGCGCGCGCTTGAAATCGAATCTCACACACTTTTGTTTTGGGCTTAAAACAAACTCACACTCAATCTTGAATGCCTTAAAGAAAATTAATCTATACTTGACGTGGAGGGCCTCTGGGCGCGCGAGTTTGCTTTTGTTGACCCTAACTCTTCTTATTGTGTGCATTCTTCGATCGATTTACTTTTGTTGGTGCTTCAAGTTGGAATTGAACATTGTCTCTTAAACATGAGTGCTTGCAAAGTCTAGATTAGCACACATAAGAGTCAGTTGGTAAAAGAACAAGCGTGTTTTTTAGCCCAAGGTCATCTGAGTCTTCTCTCCCCTTGTCGTCTTTCGAGGCCATCTTGGGTGCATAAGATTAGGATCCCAAACCTTGTTTCTTTTTTAGGAGGCCTGCTTGGGGATTTCATCACCCCTTGGACGACCTCAACTCCAGCGTTCCGGCGGAGTATAAGAATCGGGAGGTGAATCGAAAGACACCTCTCTTGGGATCAAGATTTTGTCATTCGGGCTAAGCCTCAAGGAACTTTATACCCTTGAGAAGTGAAAGAGGAGAAGTGGGTTACCACTCCTCTTGGCTGTGTGACATCCTTTTGGTCTCATCTACGGATTTGGGCCTCACGTACCTTGCGTATATCGAGGACTCCCTAGCTAAACCAATTGTCTGCCTTGCAGAAAACCATCTAGGATGTTAATGTGTTTGGAGTGACTGATCGAAACATTTGTAGAACATACACACTCCTTGGCGCAAGTACCACATTCTAAGAACCACAAACTTCTATCTAGGTGTTCCTATCTATTGCTTGTTTTTATTTTACTTGTTGAATGAATGTTTGCCAAACTTGGTCAATCCTAGCTTAGGGCACACTTAGCGTAGTCACTGCCTATTTTGGAAGTTGAACAAGTTAAAGCAAAACAACTGAGATTTTTCCCAAAGCCAAGCAGATTCAGGAATTTATGTCGGAACAACCCAAACCCAAACAGAAGTTTCACAAGGTCAAACTCAAGCCATCTCTAGCATACCAAGAACTTTCAGCCAAGAGAAAAGAAATAACACCAAGCCCACGAATTTCCAAACTCCACAAAGTAGAGGACAAAGCTACCAACGAAGCACTTCAAGAGGCCTGGTTAGAGCGCACCATCAAATTTAGCCAACATCCAGGAGTTAATCCTGCTTATGCCTTACCAACTAGGCATGATTTCTATGATTAGACACCCTTGTTTCTCCACATCTTCTTGGATAAGCTTCACTCTAGAGTCATCTTTGTAGAAAAGCCAGCCATCTTAGGTTATCCCCTTAAGCATTATTAGCTCATCCATCTCATTTAGAATCATACCATCTAGCCACTAATCAAAATTCTGCATATCTAAGCTTTCAAAATTGTTGTCACCTTGCTAAAAGTTTGCCATTCCTAAAATCTTCCAAATCCACCAATCTCACCAAGGTTATCCCTTTGACATAGCTTTGTCTAGGGTAATCTAGCTTTGTCACTTGTTATCCCTCATCACCTTGAGCTAAAGGTTGGGATTCACAAGTGGTCAATCTCGTGTTCTTCCTAAAGGATCATCAGTCTATCCTTAAGTTGACACAATCACCACCAAGCTTCCACATAGGAAAGCAGACCTTTTGTACTTTGACAACATATCTTTGAAGTTAGAATCCCCAACCCAATCCTCCTTAGGTTTTGTCATATAGCTTTGCCTCAACCTAGGAAATCATTTGCATAGAAAAGCCTTCCCCCTTTTGCATCCATCAGCATTATTGCATCTCATCCCTAGGAGCATTTTTTCATGCCACCCGTCACTCGCTTAGCCAAGAAGAAAGAAACAATGGAGCCCTATCATTTAGATCGAACAACCTCACCCCCCTTGAGCACTCAGCCATCCTTCAGCCCAGAGCCAGCTATGCCATCACCTACTGACATTGAAGCTTTCATGAACCAACCAGGAAATGCAGTATTGGTAAACGCCATTATAGACAAAAACAAAGAGACAATCATGGCTAATTTTCGAAGGGACAATGTAGGAACCTTTGACTTTGGAAGACCCCCTCCATTATCAGATCCATCTCACCCATTGTTTGGGCAGCTACCACCACCCATAGGCTCTTTTGATCCAAATTATCCTCAATATATTCCAAAAGAAGAGCCTCCAGCCAATCCATATGACCCAAAAGACCCAAACATACCATCATCAACCCAAGTTGAAATCTCCATGCCGCAAGCCAACCCAGCCACCACCACTCCATCCTTGGTTCATACCTCTCCACTCCAAAGCCCCTTTACCCAAAACATCTCACTGTTCACCCCCTTCACTATTGCTACTGCTCCCACACCTAGCCTTCCAAATCCACCCATCTCCCAAATCAGTGCTAGCATCTTTGGCCAACCTCAACAATATACAACAGGGATGCCACCCATGGGGCCAAGTAATCAACCTTTTATCGCCCCTAGCTTGTTCACCACAGCCCAAAGCACAATCCCATCATTTCCATTAGGTCTCGGGAGCTCAATACCACCAGCCACAAATCCACAAGCTACTACCTTCACTCCACAAAGCTATCAAATCCCACAAGCTACTGCCAATCTTCTACCAAGCTCCCAAGTGACCCTAGCTCCCACCACCACTCTACCAAGCTTCCAAATCCAGCCACAAAGCTATCAAACCCCATCAGTTCCATTCCCAAGCTTTCAATTCCCACCACCTCCACCACCAACTAATCCATTACCTCCACTTACCAACTAATTTTCAATGCCACTTCTAGGAGGTAATCCACCACCCCAGCCAACCACCAATTATTTGCAGATGCCATCCCAAATGGGGGCACAACCCACATACATTGGTCAAACCCCACAAGCCCTCCGATCCTTTCCCCAAGCCTCACAACCACCTTATACCTTACCTCCACAAAGCAATCCATTTATCCCACAGCCAGCTTATGTTCCTCAATCCCAACCTCAAATCCCATATCAACAGCAAGCCTCGCAGCACATGCAACAATATGCGCCACCTCCCCCTCAACAACCCGTCATCCACCATGCAGTTGCCCAAACAATGTACAATCCCTATCAGCAAATCCCTCACAGCCATCCATATTTAGTGGCCCCATCCAACACATACCTACCTCAAGGCACTCCTACATTGGGGGCACCCCAACCATCACCTATCAATTCAGAGTGGGAGCAAATGAAGACAGCTCTGAAAGCCATCCAAGAAGGGAATGATCCAAAGACATTCAAGTTTGAGAATGTGTGTCCTTACCCATTTGACAGAGCCATTACCACGACACCATTTCCCAAACACTTTGAGGTACCTAAATTTGACAAATTCAGAGGAAAAGGAGACCCTGTCACACATATCAAAGAATTTTACATGCATTGCCAGGACGTGGCATACAATGATGTCTTTCTCTTGCGCCTTTTTCCCAAAAGCTTGGCTGGACCAGCTCTTGAATGGTTTTATAGAATCCCCTATGGCACAATTAAAAACTTTGCTGAATTATCTGAGGCATTTGTAGCCCAATATGCCCATCTTGTTGAAACAGAGCTGTCAATAGTTGATCTTGTCCACACCAAGCAAAAAGGTGGAGAAAGCCTTGCCGAATACTTGCAAAGATGGCAAACCCTTACCACCCGCATATCCTGCACCTTGCTAGAATGCCATGTGGTGAAAATGTTTATTGATAATGCACATCCCAGCTTGGCTCACCACATGACCATGAACTGTTTGCAGACCTATAAGGATATCAAAGAGAAAGGAATGATCCTTGAGCAAGGACTCATCAAAGATGGTGTGGTAAAGATTTACAAAGAGGCCAACCAAAATCAATCACATTCCAATGACAAGTCTAGGTATTGGAACAAAAACAAGCATGTTGCAATAGATGGGGTTACTGACACCAGACATGTGAATATCGTTGGTCCTTCTCAAAACCAGTCTAACCCACCATATCAAACAAACAACCAACAAGCTACCAATTACCAACAACGAAATAACCAAAGCTATCAAAACCACAATACAAGACCCAACTTTCAAGGGTCTAACAATCAAGCTAATGCCATCAATGTAGCTGCAGGGCAAAAGCCCAGATTCCAACCTGCACCTAGAAACTATACACCCCTTGGTGAGCCATTGGATGTTATTTTTGAGAAATTGGCTAAGGAAAACCTCATCAAATTTCCTCCTACCCAGCAAATTGATCCAAGCCAATCCAAAGCTACATGGTACAAGGACAATGAGTATTGCAAGTTCCATAGGGTAAACGGTCACACCACCCTCAGATGCATGAAACTGAAAGACTATGTGCAAGACCTCATTGATTGGAAGGAAATCACTGTTGGTGCCCAAACCTCTCCCAATGCAGGCTTACAAATTTATCAAAATGCTTTTCCTCCACACAACAACCAAAATCCTGGAAAAGCACCTGTCCAAAACAACACCAACAACCGCTAGCCAAACCAACAACATGGGAAGAACAATGACCACACTTCATCCTATATAGACTATGGTAGCCTTATAGGTTGTATATCTGAGAAAGAGCCTTCTGTCAATGTTATCAATATCCGAGGACCAGACAATGAGTGTGCGGTCACCACTCAAAGAGCGTGATTTAACATCGCAGGCCCACCAGTTTCATCAACACCATCAGCTCCATCAAAATGCCGGTACAATATCTTGGAACACCTTGGGAACATGCCAGCCCAAATCTCCATTTTAGACCTTCTCCGCACTAGTCCTATGTACAAAGACATCCTTGACAGTGCTCTCATAGAATCCCGTGTCCCTTCTGATATCAATGCTACTGATTTTTGTAATCTTGTTGGACACCTTTCATCCTCATGTGCCCTATCTTTCAAACCCACCGACATACCCGCGGTCGAGCCAGATCACACCCTTCCGCTTCGCATAGCCATCATGGTATCCAATTTTGCCGTGAAAAGAGTAATGATAGATAATGGATCAGCCTTGAACATTTGCACCCTAAAATTCATAAAACAAGCTGGGTATACTGAGGCAGATATGATCAGTGAGGTTATCACCATCAAAGCTTATGACAACTTGGAAAGGACCACAGAAGGGACTATTTTGCTACCAATCAAGGTTGGGCCAGTCATTCAAGAGATAGTTTGCCATGTTGTTGATCTAAACCTACCATTTAACATCCTCCTCGGTCGCCCATGGATTCATGCTATGAAGGCCGTTCCATCCACCTACCATCAGTGCATCAAATTTCTGCATCAAGGCACTGAGG
Source organism: Cupressus sempervirens (assembly GCA_028749045.1). Lineage (NCBI taxonomy): Eukaryota > Viridiplantae > Streptophyta > Pinopsida > Cupressales > Cupressaceae > Cupressus > Cupressus sempervirens. Next base: position 816,384,560 of record CM053786.1, read on the forward strand.
TAACCATCCATGCCGATCCAGAACCCTTTGCTTACTGCAATGTGGTTCAAGCTTCATATACAAACCATTGCCCTGGAATAGACATCGGCACAGCCATCACCAGCTCATCCCACACTTGTAATGATGCAAAAACCATCCTTGCCTCCACCCTATCTACTGTAAAGATCAACAACAAAGGATGTGGAGAATATAGTCTATTAGATGCATTTGCTATCGGAGCAATCCCACTTGATCCACATACCCATGGACGGCCAACATATCACAAAGCTAAGGAGATTCCACCTCCTCGATACAAACATTTTGGCCCAACCACCTTTGTGTCCTCAAAAACCCCTCTTCATGAGGAGCTCACTCCAGATATCAACAATTGGCTACATAAGGATGCACCTCCAAGAAATCAAGCACGCCTTGATCACTTCAGCTAGAAGTATCCCCAACAACATAAACTCGTCACTGAAAAATGGAACTATCAAGGAGGTGGACTAGGACCAGAAGAAAGGGGCATGCAATGTCCCATTGAAGCACATGATTGGGAAATAAAGTCAGGTCTTGGCTTTGGCATACCCACAACTGGGGGCACCAACGAGAATGGTCACGCTTTTTCGAACATCCACCGCGACCTTGTCGAAATTGAAGACATTCCTGAGGAAGTTGAAAAGAGAGCCTACGACGATATCCCAGACCAAATCTTCCTAGGAGACTCTGTTCTTCGAGAACTATCCATCCATCTCATTGACCTACCACTTGCTCATCCACAACTCATAGATTGGGACCAACCAAGTGTCATACATATTGATGAGTTTGCATCAGAGGAAGCGCTTCTAAGATTCATGGGAGCTGAAACTCCTCATAAGAAGACAAAGCCAGATTCTGCCTACATCTACAAGCTAGATCCCAAGGGGTATTTTGGAGAAAATCCCCAACCTAGTTTCGATACACCCAAAACTGGAACTGAGGTAAATCTAGGACTAGCTAAGGCAGCGAAGAGAACCCCTCAGCAAGAAAATCCAGAGCCACAAGCAGAACATGAGGATTTAGTATTGCCTCCTCAAGATAATCGACCAGAGGTGTCTTCTATTCTAATAGAGGATACTAGAGAAGTCAACATTGGTTCTTCAGAGATCCCTAGAATTGTTCACATTGTTGCATCCCTATCACAAGACCAAGCTGACCTCCTCTTTGAGGTTTTACGAGAGAACATTGGCCGATTTGCATGGTCATATCAGGACATGCCAGGACTTGATCCAAAGCTTGTAGTTCATCATCTTGCAGTCGATCCAAAGATCAAGCCTTTCAGACAAAAGCTTAGAAAAATGCACCCCAAGGTGGCATTACTAGTCAAAGCTGAACTAGAAAGAATGTTAGCTGCTAAGGTTATCTGGCCTATTGACTACTCAGAATGGATCTCCAACATGGTCCCTGTCACTAAGCCTTCCGGTGACATCAGAATCTGCACTGATTTTAGAGATCTTAACAAAGCTTGTCCAAAGGATGATTTTCCCTTGCCCAACATAGATATGATTGTAGATCTTACAGCTGGACATGAAATTTTGTCCCTTATGGATGGATTTTCTGGGTATAATCAGATCAAGATTGCAGAAGAGGACCAGCATAAGACAGCATTCACTACCCCTTGGGGAACCTTTTGCTACACCATGATGCCTTTTGGCCTAAAGAATGCTAGGGCTACCTATGAAAGAGCTATGACAACCATTTTCCATGATCTTATCCATAGCATTTTGGAAGATTATGTGGACGATATCCTGGTCAAATCTCACACCTTCATGGATCATCTTGCTGACCTGGAAAAAGTCTTTGATAGGTTGGCCCAATATTATCTCATGCTAAATCCCAAGAAGTGTGTCTTTGGGGTCACATCTGGCAAGCTTCTAAGCTTCATAGTTTCTAAACGGGGTATAGAGATCGACCCTAAAAAGGTCAAGGCTATCTTAGACATGCCTCCTCCCCAGACACTGCGACAGCTTCACTCTCTTCAGGGAAAACTTCAATCTGTCCGGCGCTTCATCTCCCAACTTGCAGATAAGTGTACACCATTTTCACACTTGCTAAAGAAGAATGAGCACTTCAAGTGGGATCTTTTATGTCAGCGCAGCTTCGATCAGCTCAAGCAGTATCTCACCAGTCCCCCTATCTTGGTTCCACCAGTTCCTGGTCGTCCCTTGATCTTGTATATATCAGCAACACCTACTGCTCTAGGGGCACTTCTAGCACAACATGATGATTATAGCAGAGAGAGAGCCATCTACTATATCAGTAGAACCCTAGTTGGTTATGAACTCAATTACACTCCTATGGAAAAAGCTTGTTTGGCAGTTGTTTTCTCAACTCAAAAGCTTCGCCACTACATGCTAAGTCATACCATCCAACTAGTCTCCAAGATTGACCCTCTCAAGTATATGCTCTCCAGAACAGTACTTACAGGCCGTTTGGCCAAATGGGTTATGCTACTAAGTGAGTTTGACATCCAGTATGTGGACAGAAAGGCAATCAAAGGACAAGCTATAGCAGATCACCTAGCTGATGCACCTCTAGTAGATGCATATCCTTTGCTCACAGAATTTCTAGATGAGCATATCTGCCTAATTGAAGAACAGCCCCCATGGAAGCTTTATTTTGATGGCTCATACACCTCTCATGGATCAGAGGCAGGAATATTATTAGTTACACCTCAAGGAGATTATATTCCAAAAGCCTTCAAGCTACAATTCCCTAGCACGAACAATATAGCAGAATATGAAGCTCTTGTAGCAGGATTAAAGATAGCTACAGAATGGAATATCACTGAGTTACAAGTCTTTGGTGATTCCCAACTTATCATCAAACAAGTCTTAAATGAATATCAAACCAAAGATGAAAAGCTATTACCCTACAAAGAGCTAGTTGATCAACTGACCCAGCATTTTACAAAGCTTCAATTTACACAAGTGCCTCGAATGCAGAACAAGGCAGCAGATGCCATGGCCACTATCGGCTCGCTCTTGGAAATTCCCCAAGAAGCTACGCAGTATGAGTTTTTAGTTGAGCAGCTCCTCACACCTGCCTATGCGAATGAGGATTCAAACCGTGTTTGTATCTTGGTTGGTCCCCAATCCCCTTGGTACCATGAAATTCACGCTTACCTTAACGATGGTATCATATCCCCTCACCTCACATGTACCCAACGCCAGAACCTCATCCAAAAATCATCCCGCTATGTTATCATAGCCAATACCCTATATTGTCGGGGTTATCATGATACTCTCTCTCGATGTTTAGATGAAAATGAGGCCGCGATGGCATTAAAAGAAGTACATTCAGGACTTTGCGATGCCCACGCGAGTGGTATTGTCCTAGCACGACAAATCCTTAGAGCAGGCTACTATTGGCCTACCATTGAAGAAGACTCTTGTGACTTTGTCAGAAAGTGTCTCCCATGTCAGCAGCATGCAAATCTTGTGCACGCTCCAGCACAGGATCTACAGCCTATTGCACCACCTTGGCCTTTCGCTTGTTGGGGCCTTGATCTAGTTGGAACTATCACCCCTCTCTCATCTGATGGACATAAATGGATAATAACAGCTACAGACTATTTCACTAAGTGGGTGGAAGCAGTCCCCCTAGTCTCAGCTATAGGAGTTCAAGTCTCCAAGTTCATCTTGTACCACATTGTTTGCCGCTTCGGCATCCCATCCACCATTTTCACTGACCACGGAGGTAATTTTGAAAATCTCAACATGGAAGAATTATGCACTTCCCTCCGCATCCATCACCGCTTTTCTAGCCCATATTTCCCACAAGGTAACGGCCAGGCAGAGGCAACTAATAAAACCCTCCTCAAAATCCTAAAGAAAGTTGTCAATGATTCCGGCCGTGATTGGCACCTTCAAATAAACCCGGCTCTATGGGCCTATCGAACTTCCTTCCGTACATCCACAGGCACAACTCCATACTCCCTAGTCTATGGTGCCGAAGCGGTATTACCTATAGAAGTTGAACTTCCCTCACTACGCATATCTTTGCGAGGGCAAATCTCAGATGAAGAATACAGAGTAGCTCGACTCACCCAGCTAGATCTCTTAGACGAGAAGAGACAACAAGCCTATGACCATCTCACAGTCTATCAAACTCGTCTCAAAAGGAGTTTCAACAAGAAGGTGCTCCCACGACACTTTCAGCCAGGTGACATGGTCCTCAAAGAAAATATGAAAGTCCAAGCAGATCGAGAAAAGAAAGGCAAGTTTGAACCTACATGGCTTGGTCCCTATGTGGTTACTGCCTCCTTTGGCTCCGGAGCCTATCAATTATCTACACCAGAAGGAGAACTCTTGAATGATCCCACTAACATCATTCATCTCAAGAAGTTTTATGCTTGAAGATCCTTGGTATACCCAGCTTTTGAAAAAATACAAAAAAAAAAAATAGTAAAGAGAAATAAGCGTCCAATGGTGAAAACTTGGCAATTCAAGCGCCTTGGATAGGTACCTTGGTGAAAACCTGGTAATTCATGCGCCTTGTGTGCTAAAGACTAATCCATTATCTATCACTATCCTATCCCTCATCCATCCACCCACCATCCCATAAAACACCTGCTTGTTCCCTTGGTGTTCCAATCAAATATCCAAAATCTGATGGAGCTTGTCAATACCTCCTGTATGGCTTGTAAATCTTGTACCAAAGCTTGTATTATACCTTGTAAATCTTGTACCATACCTTGTATATATCCAAATCTTGTCCAAAGCTTGTACCATATTCCATCTTGTAAATGATCTTGTATCCTAGCTTGTATCCTATCACATGCACACACAGAATCCCATTTTCCTTAAGCTTTTCACAAACCATCTACCTATCCACCTATCAACTATTATAGACACCCCATCCTTCACAAACATTTCCATCTCACAAAAAAACCAAAACATGAACAAACTTGTACATTTGTAACATATTTTGGTCTGTCAGCTTGTACATCCTCTTTAGCTAATTATCATTGTATCTATCCGGCTTTCGTGTTAGTTCATCCTTGGTCAACATCTTGCACACATCGCACACCTTGGTTAGATATTCCAATGCATCCTTTAGCTAGATCTCCTATCACCAAAGTGTTATCCTTCTTAATTCAGCTTGCCAGACGCATCACTCATCCAGATCCATCAGCTTAGGTGCTCTCTGATAGATTTTTGCAGGATATAGCTTTCCTCATGTCTGATCTTGGTCCGTTAGTACCTCGTCCTACCCATCTCGTTGGCAAACAGTTCTCTTTTGGATTTTCACTTTCTTTTGATTTGGGATCTTCCCTTTTGGGTCTTGAAATATCTTTTCCAAGCAATCTCCTTGTTCCCTCCTCAAGGTTGCCATGATCTTCCATATCATGGTATGTTGCGAATGGGGCAATTAGAGCGTAAGGTCTTGATCAGGTCTTTTGCTTGTTTTCTTTTTCTGCTTGTGGGTTACCTAGTTTCGTTTCCACACTGCTTCCTCTGGGATTCATGTGTGATACTGGGGCAATCCTTGTGTGTTTGTTTTGAGTCAGTTCGTCAGTCCTCTGGACGGTTGGTAAAAAGGCCTTGATGTTCTTGGTAACCCTGGCAATTAACCAACAGTCTTATAGCAAATCTAGTGCTCAACTACATGGTGGTACTTCTCTTTGAAGTATCCCCCCCGCTCAAAAAGCTTCAATGGATTCCCTTCATCTCCATTATCCCCCCCATCCATATCCTACATCTATCGCTCCTACCCCAGCTTATGCATCAGTATCTCTTTGAATCACTCCTCACGCTTAGCTTTAGGAATCCACCAAGCCTCATCTTTCGAGATCCACAATCCTAGTCCTAGGGATCCTCAAAACCCATCTTCCGCCAACCTGACTCTTTGAAATCTTGTTGCATCAGCTTTATCATTCTATCATCCATCTCCCTACCATGGATTCCTTTTATAGCGCTCCGCTCCTCCATCTCCCCCCCCCCCCCAATCCTGGAAAGTCTTAAGCTTGCTTTACTATTGTGCCTCTGATTTCCCTTTATCATTCTCCCATAGTGAGAGTTTGAGCTAATTCAGCCCCTTCTCTTCGCCAACCTGCGTCTCAGCTCGCCTCAATTTCTTGTACTTTTCAAGAAGTCGTCGAGCCTCATTTCTCTCCCCGTCGCCTTCTTGAGGGGGCATCATCTAAGTCTAGTCTCTCCTCTTCTTATCCGAGACTGGGGCAACCTTGTTGCTAAAACATCTTCCTCATGTCGTCTTCATTCAAACTTCTTTGAAATAGTGTTGTCTCAACACTATGTCAAAGAGGGGCAAAATGTAGACACCTAAATTTGATTACACTATTTTAGTAATCCTATTTAGTTATCTAAAAAGGCATTATTAATTAAATTTCTATTTAATTAATCCTTTGTCATCCCCTAGTTGATTAATTTAATTAATCATCTATAGTCCTAATTGATAAATCAAATAATCTATTATTTATCAATTAAATCCTATTCTTCTATCTAATTCCAAAAATCCCCATTTATTAAATAAATCTATTTGATAAATGAAATCCTCAAATTCAAAAACCCCTAACCTATCTCTAATCCTCCATTTAGCCTAATCCACCCCATCCACCCATACTAACTAAGCTTAACCACTAACTCACCCACCCTCATTAATGCCATCCACTTGCACATCTCTAACATCCCTAATCTAATCCTAAACCCAAGCCTAATCCACCCCCTAATGTTGTCACATTCCTTAAACAAGTTTAAGACTTTCCTAATCCAAACCAAAGTCTCCCCTCAAAAAAACCCAACCACTAAGTCATGAGTGCTCTTACAAAACATAAAGACTCTTACAAGCCCACTCATGACTCTTACACCCATCTTCCACACTCTTCCCTCTTCCACACTCATTCCTCTTACATCCCTCTTACATACTCAACCCCACTCATCATGACTTTAACCAACCCTTAACCCTACCCTCTCACACTCATCCTCCTTGTGACAAGTGTCACCTTCCCATTGGTGCTAAACAAGGACAATCCATGTGCTCTCCTTTGAGTGCATCCTAGCCCTCCTTAAGCCTTCATCCATCCTTGCATCTAAGCCCTCCATCCCTCTACCCCTTAGCCTATAAATTGAATCCCATCCCAAGCCATTTCATCAACAATCTTTGAGCTAAAGTTACCATGCTATTTTGAGAACCAAAGCCATCAACCATACCCTTATAATGCCAAATTGAGAGCTCACAAAGCTACCAATTTGCCATTACCCATCTCCATTGAAGCAGCTTTTGAGCATCTTGAGCATACATCCACAGCAAAAGGACACATCTACAGAATCAAGAAAGCATGGAGTGTTTTCTCTTGTGAGGTTTGCACTTCTTATTTTCTTTCTTAGTCTAAGCATATATGTGAATTTAGTTTTTGGTTTGTGAATGTTTACTTCATTTGTTAATGTTCTTTGCATACTGATTCTGGTTCTACAATGCTTAGCTTTCAATATTTTAGATCAATCTTTTTATTATATTATCACTCTTTTTTTTATTACATCATCACTCCTTTTTGGTTCTTGATAAAAATATAATTGAAAATAAACAGAGTAGTGCTTAGTACAAAATAGATATTTATTATTAGTACTCAAAAATTTAATAAATAATAAATAATTTGTAAAAATAGTTAATCAATAAGAAAAATAAGAAAAAGATCGTAAAATCGATTATATAATATTACAAACTCACCCAATGCAAAGTCTAAATTTTATATCATATAAAATTAACACTTAGCTGTAAGTTTAGAATACTTGGGAAAATTACGTTCAAACACCATGCAACGTAAGACGCAAACCAAAGTAGCAGTTAGAAACCCTAAGGGTCCGTTTGGTGAGCGGAATAGGAATACGTATTCCAAAAATTGTGAATTCCTTGTTTGGATGCACCAAAACAGGATTGGAATACAAAGCAAAAATGGAATACGTATTCCATTTTTGGCCCAAAAATGGGGTTTTGCAATTCCACCAAAATAGGTGGTATTGGAATACGTATTCCTATTCCATTTTTTTCTATTTTAGAAAACATAAATTTGCAGGTCCGCGAATTCCCATCAAACATTGGCTAAACCAAACGGAGAACAGGAATACGTTATATTCCAGAATACGTATTCCAGAATAGGTATTCCAGAATATGTATTCCTATTCCGCTCACCAAAAGGACCCTAAACATTACAAAACCAAGAGTCTTACATGGAAAGAGTTTTACATGGAGAAACTGTCAACCAAACCGTGAACCGAGCACATGACTATTGTAGAAGGAAGCATGAATTGAAATTGTAGCAGAGCGCCCAGAAGATGGAAAAATCAAGGATACCTTGGAAAAACTATGAAATCCTTGAACACAACTTTCTAACAACTCTCAAGATACATGGAAAAAATGTACACTAAAACAGACGATCAAAAAACATTTAGTACAAAGATGAATCTTTACTGTGCATTCTTTCTCACATGGTGAATATATCCCTTGGCGGAGAAGAATAAATGACAGTCCGGAATTCCACCTTAAAATCCAAGAATGGGGTCTAACCAATGTGAAGCATTGATGAAGCTCCTATCCAGGTTCAGTCTCGCTTCATCACGTGTCAATTGCGTGGTCCATCCTGATTTCATTGCAATCGCTGCTCCTCTGCCTTTGCACTCATGCATTCCATAGAACGCAGTCCTGACAAAAACAAATAGAAATAATTTTTCTAAATTCCCACAAATGGTCACAAAAGAACTGAAAACTATAGAAAAGCTAAATATTTCCGCAATAAGCAATTCTTCACAACTTCTAGTATTCCATCGTTGATCAAAAGTACCAAGAAGACCTTTTGCGGTCGGGATGACCAAAATCACCGAAGCCCCGTGGATCATTATTAAGATCAATCCGAGACTTTATGATAGTAACACTAGAGAAATCACCCCACGTACGGCCTAGTAACGGATGCCCATTCTCACACACATCGCATCTCACAAATGCGAACCCAGTTGTCTCGCTCGCTGCCTCCCTCTTTTGTGCAACCACAGCACCCCGACTTCCACGGGCGATCAAATGACAATTCTGCAACATCAACAATGAAATTTTCATTAGATAAATTGTGAGTTGAACAATTAATTGGACTTTTAAGACTTAAAAAGTATTCATTACAAACGTTTCAATCTAATTTTACCTCATAAATTGACCTCCAATTGCCACAGATGAAATCTACATCACCTCATATGGTGCAATTTAGGAAGTAATGGGTGCCTTGGAAGTCAAGAGAGTATCTTGACCACCGAAAAATTCACATCGAGAAATATGGCCCTCTCTCCTGTTGCTCTCAGTGCCACAACTTGTCTATATTCAGTATGTTCTGGAAACTTCGCTATGTTTTACATTCAGAAAAGGAAAAACAAATATAAGCCATGTCCACAACCATATATCAAATTTACAAGTCATTCTTACATTCACAATTTATTTTCATTGCTTCAACTACTTCCATATAATATCAAATACAAAGGATACCCACTATCTTAAATCAAATTTACAAGCCTTACCCACTTTCATACTTTACAATTTATATGGGTGGCCCCAATTACTTTCATATATCGAATATAAGGAACATCACAATCATACCTACATTTACACTTGTTATAGATTGCAGAACAGCTTACACATCACACAATATAAAAATCAACTTAATTCTTCTCTTAATATATACTAGACCTTTGCTAACCCAATATTGCCTCAACTACTTTCATACATCAAATCTATCAAATATAAAGAATGCCCAAAATCATGACTCAAATGTTCAAAAACTTAATTCTTCTCTTAATATATACTAAACCTTTGCTAACCCAATATTGCCTCAACTACTTTCATACATCAAATCTATCAAATATAAAGAATGCCCAAAATCATGACTCAAATGTTCAAACAACATGAATATTCTCATGGATTTTCCTACATTACCATACCCACATTCAAATATGTAATGCTAGCCATAACCACATTCGCAATACCTACTTTCACATATCAAATTTACTCCAATTTTGGAGTTTCCAATCATAAAAATGAAAAACATTACAAGAAACATGGGAAGTACCCAGAAAGAAATGTTAACTGCAACAAAGTCATCATAATCCACAGCGACTGAAGCACTAAGGTAAGTTCCCATATTCCAAGTGGAATTGTCATGATAAGCCTTGTCCTTCCTGTTGATATGGTGAAGGCCAACGGTCACTTGTTTTCTTCCCTCTAATAAGCGTGTCTCTTGGTTTCCTGAAACCTTTCATATGTAATATCATTGGAGCCTTTTTATATGCTACTTCTATTCATTTGTAATATCCTTTTTTACATATTAATCCAATACTCTGCAGTTTGGACGTAGCCACTATTGTGGTGAACCAGGATAAATCTGGTGTTGCATATTTTTCTTATTGCATCTATTTTATTTCTCTGTTTAAATCCTCCCAATTGGTATCAGAGCCTAGTTGTGCAGATTGGGAAATCAGTGTTGAATTTTTTTGAAAAGATGGAGGATATGAAAATAGAGAAATTTATAGGCAAGAATTATGGCCTATGGAAAGTGCAGATGTGTTCCTTGCTAGTTAAGCAAGACTTGGCTCTTGCAATTGAAGGAAAGTCTAAGAAACCATCTACAATGTCTAATGAAGATTGGGAAAAGATGGATGAGAAGGCGATGGCATCCATTTTTCTCTCGCTAGCCAAAAAAACATCTTGTTCAATGTCTCAAATGAGAAGTTAACGAAAGAAGTTTGGGACAAACTTCAGAATATGTATCAAACAGCATCGGCCGCAAACAAAATATTCATTGTGAAGAAACTTTACCAACTAAACATGAAGGAAGGGACTACGATGTCCAATCATATAAATGATTTGAATACCCTACTATGTCAAGAAAGCTCGGTTGGTATGACTCAAGATGACGAATCCAAAGCCATCATCTTGTTATGTTCTTTACCTGACAGTTGGGATCCCATCGTTACAGCTGTAAGTACTTCAAACTCTACAAAGTCAAAGTTGGCCTATGACGAAGTTGTTGCCACTTTATTAAGTGAAGACATGAGAAGGAGTAACAAAGACTCCTCATCCGATGATGCTCTCACTATGGTCAGCACCGAGAGAAGAGGAAGAGGCCATCATAGAGGAAATAATAATTACAATCAGCACAAAGTCACCCAATCATTCAAGGTCAAGAGGTAGGAATGGAGAATGTTGGTTTTGTGGTAAGCCTGGCCACACAAAAAGAAATTGTCAGGCTTACAAGAAAGCACAAGAAAATGTAAGAAACATGGAAGCAAATATAGCCTATGAGAAAGATGAAAGCGCTTTAGTTCTTTCTACAAGTGACACAAAATTAGATTCTTGGGTGATAGATTCTGGAGCTTCTTTCCATGCTACTTCATGTACGAATTGTGTCACAAACTACCACGAAGGTCAATTTGGAGAGGTATTTCTTGGAGACAACAAATCTTGTGAAATAGTTGGCAAAGGTGACATTTTGTTACCATTGGAAGATGGAGGACAATGGTTGTTAAAAGATGTTTGCCATGTTCCCAAATTAAAGCGAAATTTGATTTTCATTAGTCAGCTTTTTGCACAAGGATATTATCCAACCTTACATCCAAATACTTGGAAAGTTACCAAGTGTTGGAGAATAATTGCCAAGGGAAAAAAAAGTTGGTAATCTTTATCTTCTTGTGAAGCCTACTGAAATAGGGGCTGCTATGATAGTCATGGGCAGCGATGCATCACTTTGGCATCAAAGATTAGGCCACATGAGCAAAAGGGGCCTTGAGATAATGCTCAAAAGGGATCAACTGTCGGGTCTCCAATCAGCAAATTTGGAATTTTGTGAACATTGCCTTTACAAAAAGCAAAAGCAGGTCAGCTTCTTGAAAGACAGACATAATCTCATGGAAAAACCATTGGAACTTGTAAACTCAGATGTCTTTGGTCTAGTTGAGGGTAAGCTCTTTAGGAGGTGAAAATTTTTTTGTTACTTTCCTTGATGATTGTACTAGGAAAGTATGGATATATATGATGGAAAATAAATCCGAATTTTTTTCTAAGTTTAAAGTTTTCAAAGCTCTTGTTGAAAACCAAAGGGGCCACAAGATCAAATGTTTAAAAATGGATAATGGAGGTGAGTGTTGTTTGCTGGAATTCAACAATTATTGTGTAGATAATGGTATTCATAAGGTGAAAGTTGTACCCTACACCCCTCAAGAAAATAGGGCAGTGAAAAGACTCAATAGGACAATAATGGAGAAAGCTGGGTATATGCTTTCAAATGTGGGATTGGGAAAAGAATTCTGGGCTGAGGCATGTAATACAGTCGTATATCTCATTAATCAAAGTCCTTCTTCAAGGTTGAACTTTTGAATTTTGGAAGAGGAATGGAAAGGTAGAAGAATTTCATACTCTCATCTTAAATTTTTTGGTTGTCAAGCCTTTGTACATGTACCCAAAGAGAAAAGAAGCAAGCTGGATCCTAAATCTGAGCCTTGCATATTCGTTGGATATGGAGAGGATCAGTTGGGCTTCAAGCTTTTGAGTTTAACTAAAAAGAAGATCATTAGGAGCAGAGATGTCATCTTTAATGAGAAGGTATTCCCTCATTCTAAAGACGAGACTCCTAACAGAGAATTCATTCCTTTATTTGATATAATGAGTAATGGCACCCACTCTTAGCATGGTAATACGCAGTTGTTGTATCCCACAAATAATCCCTCTCTTACATCAGTTCTTGCTCCTGCCCCTATCTCTTCCTCAGAGGATACATGGCATACTGAACAAGAAGATTCCCTCTTCAACTCGAGAAATTATGAAAATGAAAGTGTAAACTCAAAATGGTTTACTAGCATAAATAAATCAAATGCTCAGCCTATATATTCACAATCTCAGGTTTATGAAATTGAATGGTTTCACTACCAAGGTAATTGTCTAGGAATAAGACACAATGGCATAGACAAAGATTCTTAGCAATTTGGGTTGGGATTTGACAAGTTACCAAATAGGTTCTCCAATCTCTAGGGCCCGCACTCCACTTCATACAATCAAAATAAGTCTACACAATATGAGACATTGCTTATGGATAGCAAAAGACATCTACAGTCAAAGAAACATGGCAATAAAGATGTGGATGAACATACACAGCATAGTCAAGACAATGAAGACTTTTTCTTTGAAGGAAGAAAACTTCATTTTGAACATGTTAATTCATAGGGAAATTTGGAACACAGACCACAGGTTGAATATGTTAATTTGCATACGCAAGTAGCAGAAGTCAATTCGCAGCATAGAGAAGTTAATTCGCAGGGTGCAAGTAATCTGTAGGGTAATCACTATGAACATATGTCATACTTTCCTCTTGACTAGAACCTTGGCAATCCTCAAGAGCAATTTCACACAAAGGAGGTAGTTTCACGGCATCCATTCTCTGATTCCACTCACCCTTATCATTGCAGGTTTGAAGGAAGTCACAAGAAATAGTTTTTTACCAGCCCGCAAGATCAAAGGAATAATGGATACAATAAATTGCCTCCCCAAATCACAGCGACCATGTTATTAATGACACTACACGAGATACTTTTTCTCCATTTTTCGACCTTGGTTGTGATGAATCTTGTAGGCATTTAGACTTTGTCTCCCCTACTAATAGTCTTGGCCAAGCATGTTTTGGGCATCAAGATAAGGCTTCTCCATTCAGCCAGTCTGAGGATTATACACATAAAATGCCCAATCAAGAGTATGATAAAATAGAGAAGTAGAAGATTACTTCAAATCATGAAAATAAAAGTGATGTTTAGTCTTTGAGTGGAAAAACTACAGTCACCAGTTCTCCTTTTGATTTAGTTCAAGCTCAACAAAGAACTTAAGGCCACAATGAAGAAAGTCTACTAGAGAAAGGAGAATATGAGCCAAATACTTTGATTATGAATTATTGTATGCTGAAGAAGCAAAGCCTTCAATTCTAGTTTTAGAATTTTCAAAACCATCTACATTTAAAGCAGCTCTCAAAGATGTCAATAGTGATAAATGGCAAATAGCGATGCATGAAGAAATGGATTCTTTACTCAAGAATCAAACCATGGATTTTGTCTCTCTTCTACCTAATCGAAGACCACTTAGGAACAAGTGGGTATACAAGTTAAAAGAAGAAGCAAAAGACAACAAATGCTTCAAAGCCAGATTGGTGGTAAAGGGATTTGATCAAGAGAAAGGGATAGATTTCAATGAAATCTTCTCACCAGTTGTCAAGATGACAACTATCCAAACTATTCTGGGATTAGCAGCAGCATGGGATCTTGAATTAGAACAACTTGATGTGAAAACTGCATTCCTACATGGTGATGTAGAAGAGGAACTTTACATGGACCAGCCTCAAGGGTTAATAAAGAAGGGACATGAACATCTTTATTGCAGATTGAATCGTAGCTTGTATGGCCTCAAACAAGCCCCAAGACAATGGTATGTAAAATTTGATCGCTTCATGGCTGAGCATAATTTCACAAGATGTGAATCAGACCCATGTGTCTACTTCAAGAAACTTCCGAGTGGTGGGTTTGTCATCCTTCTTCTTTATGTCAATGACATGTTAGTAGCTGGCACAAACAAAAAAATAGTTAATGAGTTGAAGCAAAAATTGGCAAGTAAATTTGCAATGAAAGACTTAGGGGTGGCCAAAAGGATTCTTGGCATGACAATCACAAGGGATAGGAAAAAGAGGGAAATCACTTTGTCTCAAAATCAATGCATTGACAAAGTTGTTGAAAGATTTGGCATGGCTGATGCAAAAGTAACTCCTATTCCTCTTGTTGGTCACTTTTGATTAAGTTCTAAACTATGTCCAAAAACACAGGAAGAAAAAGAATTTATGGAGAAAATTCTCTACAAATCAGCAATTGGTAGCATTATGTATGCCATGGTTTCTACTCGCCCCGATATTGCTCATGTAGTGGGAGTTGTGAGCAAGTTCATGAGAAATCTCGAAAAAGCTCATTGGGAAGCCATCAAATGGATGCTAAGGTATCTAAAAGGTACTTCAGATTATGCCTTATGTTTTGGTGGAAACAAAGTTCAGCTACAAGGTTCCATTGATTCTGATTTTGCCAGAGACTTGGATAAATGAAGGTCTACCATTGGTTATACCTTCACATTTGTTGGAGCTGCGATCAGTTGGGCTTCATGGTTGCAACATTGCATTGCTCTTTCTTCAGCTGAGGCTGAATACTTAGCTCTTTTCAAAGGTGCAAGGGAAATGATTTGGCTTTAGCGGTTACTTGGTGACTTGAAAGGTCATCAAAGTGAATATAATTTGTTTTTTGACAATCATAGTGCGATCTTCATGGCACATAATCACTTATCACAACGTCGCTCCAAGCATGTTGATGCACATGCTCACTTTGTTCGTCATGCAGTCAAAGAGGGCAAGCTGAATGTTGTCAAGATTGATACCAAGATCAATCTGGCTGATATATTCATGAAGGTTGTTGCCAAAGAGAAGTTCGATTGTGCTAGAACTTCTCTTGGGCTTGTGAAGAAAAGATAGATCATTCTTTGAGCAGGGTATTGTGTGATCAGTTGCAGCATTGGTTGTCCTTCAGGTGGGAGTTTGTTGATATGGTGAAGGCCAACGGTCACTTGTTTTCTTCCCTCCAATAAGCATGTCTCTTGGTTTCCTGAAACCTTTCATATGTAATATCATTGGAGCCTTTTTATATGCTGCTCCTATTCATTTGTAATATCCTTTTTTACATATTAATCCAATACTCTACAGTCTGGACATAGCCACTATTGTGGTGAACCACGATAAATCTGGTATTGTTTATTTTTCTTATTGCATCTATTTTATTTCTCTGTTTAAATCCTTTCACTTCAATGCGATGATGCTTTTCCCGATTCCGTCTCCTACAAAAGCAATAAATGGCTTGTTGGGAGGAATAGTTACTTTCTCCCTGATCAAGAATCATGGCAGTCCACAAAGCTTAAACCATTAGAATCACAAACAAGAAAGGAAAAAGAATCACAAAACCAGTAAAGACCAGCTCGGATAGAGATCAAAACCCTGGAAGCATTGTTCTCCGGAACAGAGTCAATAGCTTCTCGAACTCTTCGAAAATCTGCAACACCATTTTTGGCAACGGTCAAGATCTTCCATGGCTATTTACCTTGCACTACTCCACCGTGCTCGACATAATCTCTTCTTTCTTGAATGGAGTCAAGCCACTGCTGGTAGCTGCCTGCAATATCAATCGTTTTTCTCACACCATGATGATGATATCCATTTTCATGTGGAGCGGCTCCTGAAAATCCAATCAGAAGAAAGAAGAAGAACAGTGTGACGCGGATTTTCTTCATCCTCAGCCGCTGTAGTAATACTCGAGGGAGCAAAAGAAAAAGTAATTTTTCGGCTGGTTTTACGAGAATGGGCAGACTAAAATCTTTAAATTCTGCTGAAATTCTAATATATTCACTGTTTGATTCACAAATTTTTTTGTCTACTTTGCTTTCTGCAGGTAAAAATGGAACACTATCCATGCAGGCACTGCACTGATATATTTTCATTTAAAATTAGATAGTTACAATTCAACTGCAAACTCACTTATGTTTTGGTCATGTTTTAATCAGTATATTAGGAATAAATAAGATAAATATAACTTCTCCATAATCGTAATATTGTGATTAAGAGTAATATTTTAAATTGCATTGATAATATTTTCATTTAAAAATAGATAGCTACAATTAAACTGGAAACTCGTATTTGGATCAGTAAATCAACAAATAAATAAAATAAATATAACTTCTCCATATTCATAATATTGTCAAAAAGATAACTATTTATAAATTAAGTATGTTTAGTTCTAAGTACTTCGCATTCAAAATATTATAATAAAATATTTGATGCATTTGAAATATTTTAAATTATTATTTTAATATTATATAAATTTAATTGTAATCATATAATCTTAATTATAACTCTCTTCAATCAAATAGAAATAAGATAAATATTATAGTAAAAGAATATTTTCTTAAAAATATAATTTTATTTAATTAAAAAATCTACATTATCATTTTAATCTTTTAGTTAGATATTTGAGAGTAGGTGGACGTAATCTTTGAATTAAGTTGAGATTCTAATATAATCCAATTGTTTATTGCAAATAATAAAACCTTAACTAGTATCACACTCATAATTAAAATAGAACAAACGCTATTGATCTAGTCATAACTCAACTTTTAGGCACAATTGAACTTTCAGTTAGTATAGAAACAAATATAAACTATAAGTAGTAAAATAAAATAAATGTATTTAGTACTTTATAGTCATAATATTATAATAAAAAACATATAAAATAAACTTAATTATATATACATTAATATATATACATTAATATATATATATATATATATATATATATATATATATATATATATATATATATATATATATATATATATATATATGTTACTTTGTGCCACTTGTTTGTTTTTGTTTTGCTCGTTTTTATATATATTGCCCGCTTATTCGTAAGTATATATGGATATTTATATATTTTCATTTCTAATTTAGGATGGGAGTTCTTTGATATTTGGACGCTTGTTTATACTATCCACTTACATACTTACTTAAACATATAGATTGAGAGGTGTTTGTTCTTTTGTTTTAAAATTTTTTTCTTTTATTTTATCTTTTTATTATTTTTTGTATGCATTGCAATTAATATATTAGGTGTGTCTTGGGTGGTTTTGTCTCCCCCATGCTCGTTTTTGTCTGTTTTTATTTTGACTTCTTTTGACTTGCGTTGGGGCGTGTGCAATCCCTCTCTTCTTGGTCTCCTTAAATTGTGACCCTATGCCAAATCTGCTTCTTACTTAATTTGACATCTCTTGCTCTCTCTTCCTGATGATGGATCACGTAGTGTGATTCGAAACGTTGATGAAAAATCTCTACACAATCTATTCCAGAAAATCAACATTATAAATCATGGATTGTGGAAATCTGATTGCATTAATATAATTATATCTATGAAAAGTACTCCAAATAAATACTTTAACTAAATTCACTTACTAAAATTTATATAGCTCTTTTTACAATAATTAAATTTTATTTGTATTTTTTAATATATATTTATTCACTACTTAATGTTCACCTACACACATATTAGTATAATAATATCCAATAACTTTAAAATAGTGTTCATAAAAAAATGATACAATATTATGTCAAAAGATATATTTTTTTAATTATTATATAGAGTATTACACAAGAAAGTGCAGCTTCTTCCCCACAATATTACTTAAAAACACTTTTTTTTAAAGTATATTTAATTGTAAATATTAGTTACAACTAAATTGTGAACTCACGTTTACATTGTATATCAACAAATAAATAAGATAAATATAACTTCTCCATGTTCATAATGTTGTGATAAAGATTAATTATTTTTTAAGTATATTTAGTTGTAACTACTTTGCATTCATAATATTATAATAAAATATTTCATGTTTTCAAAATATTTTAGAATATTAATTTTAAGATTATATGAACTTAATTTTAATCATATAATCTTAATTATAACTCTAAATTTTTATTTTTAAAATATTTTTTAATTTAATGAAAAAATTTACATTATCATTTTAAAATTTTGATGGAGGAAAAGAAAATTAACCTTTTAGTTAAATTATTGAGAGTAGTACACTTGAATCTTTGAGTTCATTTGAGATTCTAATATACTCAAATCATTTGATTAACAAAGACATGTCCACTTAGCTCACTTCAAGGTTGTACTAAGATTGCAAATAATAAAATCCTAACTAGTACTACACACATAATAAAAATAGAACAACACTATTGAAGTATAATATATTACAACTCAACTTTTAGTCAATACATTATATATATGTATGTGTGTGTAATAAAATAAAAACAAGTGCCATATAATGGCTTAGTACTTACCTTAGTTTTAATAATTTTTACTATAAATCTAATGTTAAAATAATAAATTTATCATAGTATATAAAATATTTTAATCAACATAAATATTATATAGTTAAGTTCTATATATATACACTATTATAAATAAATTATAATATGAAAGTAAAAATATTTTAATAATAATATAATAGTGTTTCTTAAAATATTATATAATATAAGTATAGATAATATTTTTAAAAATATTTTAGTTGAATGAGAAAATATCTTAAAATAGAATATTTAAAATATAAACATCTAAACTAACTTACTCACAAATAAAAATATTTAACTTCGATCCTGCACATATAAGACTCAAAACGATTTACCCAATCAAATTATCAAAAATATTTAATAGAAATTATGAAGTTAAAAAACTTGCATCTAACTATGCATTTTACAATTAAATTTCAAAATGATAAATTTAAACTCATAAAAACAATAAGTTTTAATCACGAGTTAAGGCATGAAATGCAAAAATTGTCACAATAGTACTTAGCCTATCCGCAAGTACTAATAAATATATTTAGTAGTAAGTACTCTATACTCATAATATTGTAATTAAAAAATACAAACTAAAATTATAATTATATCTAGTGATAAGTACTTTAAATAAATACTTCAACTAAATGCACTTACTAAAAACTCTACAACCTTTCTACAATGATTAAGTTTTATTTATATTTTTTAATATTTATTTATTTGCTTAAATCTACAATCACATATTATTATTATAATATCTAATAAACTTTAACATAGTGTTCATAAAAAACCATGTTCTAATATTATGTCGAAAGATATATGTCTTCATTACTATATAGAGTGTTGCACTTTATGATATACCACTTTTATTAACATTACTCATGTACTAGAAAATTGTTCATAATATAAATAGAAATAGCATTACTCATGGTGTCTTTTTTATGTAGAATTAGAAGTTGTTCATAAGCCCAAAAAAAAAGTTAACAATTTATTGTAAAAATGGATAAAAATTATTGAACTTGTAGAATTCAAGTTTTGGTAAGTAAAAAATAAAAATAAAATAAATAAATGAGTTTAATCAAAAGTACTAGATTCTATGGGTTTTCTATTGTATTTTATGTGTAAAAAAAATGATGAGGTCTTCTCTATGAGTGGAAGGTCATCCTCTTAGAAACAACATTTATTATTTACCTTAATTTGAATTTTATTTTTTTGGTCCTTGTCATCAAGAGAAGGGATTATATTTGAAATGTGCACGAGAAGTCAAACACGAAGACCAAAACTTCCAAAGATGCTCTTAAATAAGCCTAAAGGATCCTAGATAAATAAAATTTATTGTAGCAACCTACTACTAGAGCCTTTCATGCCACCAAATTCTTGTATGGAGACAAGGGTCATGTTAAAAAGTAAATTCCTGCACCAATATAATTTGGGGGGTGGGGGGGGATCATATATGTGCTTAAAATAACTTAAAATAACTTTGCCAAATCTAAAACATGTACTCAAAAGATGCAATGACATAGAAGATAAACATGCACAATAACACCATATTTGTTAACTAAGGTAATCCTTGATCAAAGGGAAACCAATGGGAATGATGCCCATAAGATGATGTACTAATTTATAAAAGTTCCTTGTGAAAGAATAAACTTTGTTAGAGATAATAAGACATAATCAGTATATATGACTCCTTGTTAGGGGACTTTCAATCCCTGTTAAGAGATTCTAACCCTATTAGGAGTTGATAGGAAGACAATTGAAACCACTATCCAAATTGCTTCAAAATTGTCTTCAATAAAAAATTTTTGGGATAACATATCCATCTACATGAACTAACTAAACAATAAATCCTTTGCTAATATAGTTCCTTTTAAGTTCATTTTACATTCTTAACATCAAATTCTACTCTAATCTTAGCCGAATTTGCATTCAAGCTAGCATAAGCAATAAAAATCCACAATGGATACTCAACCACAAGAAAGGTATCCTTCATTTATACCAAGTCCTAAAACAATTATTGTGTTTTCCTTGAGGTTTTCTCAATTTACAATGAATAGCATATTCCCACACTAAGATATTGTACCACATGTTACATTATAATATACACTTCTCATAATGATATTAACAATAGTCAACCTCCTGAGAACAATGGGTTGAAAAAACATCACCAATCTTCATAGAATGAATATCTAATTCTAACACATTAACCATAGCATGTTGAACATGCCTTCAACCATAATTCAATCTTTTTGAACAATCTTCAGCCTCACCAAAAGGATACAACATAGATACTAGTACCCTCTTACCAAAAACTTGCTCTAAGAGTAGTCTCAAGAAAATCTCTATTAGCTCACACAAGTTTTCATATCACTTTCTCTAAACATATACAAAACATCAAAACACATTCTTAAATACTCATCTAAGCTTGTATAACATAACTCTTTCACCATGAACCTTGTTGAACAAATCTTCATCTATAACTCTTATTAAACTATCCATAAAATTGATATGTTGACATTAATGAACAACATTGTCATGAATGCAACACATAAGCACTCAATCATCTCTCTGATATACTAACCATCTCTCTGATATACTAACTATCTCCCCCATATAGCCATACCTTTAATAGAATTAAGAATTCATACTTAACAGATCCCTCTATAGGTGTCTTTGTTATCAAACTTAACTTGCAAATGGCTTTAATTAATGATGCAAAGAAGTCTAGGCCAAAAAGCACTATAACAAAAAAAATCTAATCTTCCTTCTTATGATTTCCTTAATGTGTAGTTCATGATATCTAGTATAAGAAATTAGGGTTTTATTTTACATATTTTATAATGGTAAAAAGAGGGCTCCATTTTCCCATTTGACCCTAATAGTAAAAGAGAAACTATCAAAAGACAAATTTTGTGCTATTTCTAGGTCTCCAAATGTTGTTCATGAGGAAATCCTAGCTTTTGCATGCTTATGTTTTATAATATTAGAACTATACCCATGTATGGAACTTTATTCCCTATGCCATAGAGCTTACTAACAATTTCATTAGGGTTAACAAAATTGAAACCTTGCTTCCTCACATTGACATTAGGGATATTGTTTCTTTGAATCTCGAAATCCAGTTTCCTAAAGTTATTCATTTTGATGTTGAATATCACCTTTTTTATTTCCCTATAACTTTCTTGGGTAGAATTAACACATATTTTTGTGTGTAGAATGGAGGGCTACATGTGAAATTCATGCCCACTAATAAAAGGGAAATATAACTTGAATTCATAAATATGTACATCCAATATTGGTAACCCTAAGGCCCACTATGAAGTTGGTTAATATTTTCTATAATTCCTTCAAACTTGAATTTATTAGTAAAAATCTAAATCTCCTTAAAGTTTCTTGCTCTTCTCATAGGATCCTCTAATTTTTTTAAATGATAAGATTCTTTCTAATGTCCATACTCTTCTTGATGTTTCCACCTTAAAGTTTATGTTAGATCCTAGTGCCCTCTAGCTCAAGAATGTGACTAAGAATTGCTTCCAAACTATTCTTCAGAGGATCAAAAGGCTTTAAAATCTATATTTTAGTTTCATCAATGTCCTTATTGTTGTCTCTTCCTCAACCACTTGCTCTTCTTTTTTATCTCCATGTATTTCATGATAAGTTAGCACCTCACTCTCCTTCCTAGAGATGATGTAAATATGGATTTGAATAAGGTCTTGGGTCTTGATACCATGAGGAATATTGGGCTTAGGTTTTAGTCCTCTAATAATGTGTTAGTTAAGTTTGATAATAGTAAAAATAAGTGGCCCTATAATGGACATATGGTGTTGATAAGAAGCTTTCACATGACACCTAAGATGTTTTCATAAGGTTCCTAAGGGGTCATAATGTGTTTTAATGGGTCGTATGGCCCATGAATGCATCCTAAAGTCTTTATGACCCAATATGACCCCTTAAGATGCATAATAATACATCTTAGAGGTAGTAAGGGGTCATAGAACATAGTGATATTTCCTAAGGTGTCTTAAGGGGTCGTATGATAAATTAATGCATCCTACAATCACATATGCCTTGTTGGGAAGTCTAAGAATACATCTTAAAAGTCATAAAGAGACTCAATAATGCATCCTATGACCTCTTAAGACACCATAATATGTATTGGAAGACATTAATGTACGTTAGGTTCCCTTAAGACACTGTAATGCATACTACATCCTCTAAGGTATTATATTAATGTTATCAAAGGGTCCTAATATTTCTTAAGGGGTCATAAGACCCATTAATGCATCCTACAAACCCTTATGTCCCATTATGATCCTTTAGAAAGTGTAACAATAAATATTAGGTGGTGCAAGGGTCATAGGACACATTAATGTGTCCTAAGGTATATTAAGGGGTCTAATGATGCCTTAATATATCTTATTATCCCTTATGACCCCTTAAAAATCCTAAGAATACATCTTAAAAGTTGTAAAGGATATTAAGGGTGTAAAAAAATCAATAATGCATCATATGAGCCCTTAATGTTTCTTAGGACCACTTAAGACACCTTGATGTGTACTAGGACACATTAATATTTCTTCAGACCACATATGAAAAATTATTATGTACTACAACCCCTAAGATGCTTCCTTTATTTAGGGGCTCTAATGTGTATTCAGGGATCATATGACACCTTAATATATCTTGCAGACCTTTATGACTAATTAGGTCCTCTTAAGAAGCTTAGTAATTAATCTTATGGGTTGTATGGGGCCTTAAGTGGTCATAGGACACTTTAATGTGTCCTAAGGTTTCTTAAGGGGTACTATAACTCCTTATGACACCTTAAAACTCCTTAGGAAGGCTAAGAATGTTAACATTATAGTCAAGCTTGTTTATTATTAGCACACACTTATTCAGATAGCTAATAGCTACCGAGCTTATTGTATAGTTAACATTGTTAGCCAAGTAATTCAGGCTCTATCAAGTTCTATAGTTGCTACCAAGTACCAGGAACAACATTCAGTTTGCATCAAGAAGTTTCTACCAAGTTGGTGATTATCAGTGTAAACCAAGCTTCATAGTGTTTACTAAGTTTCTCAATGCAAACCAAGTTCTACAGTGGTTATCGAGTTCATAGTTTTAGTGATGTGAATCTAGTGTTGATGGAGCCACATAGTGTTAACCAAGTGAATTAGTTTATATCAAGATCATAGTAATAGTGTTAACTGGGCTATGCAGTGTGAATCAAGTGATTTAGTTTATCTTGAGCTCGCAATAATAGTGTTGACTGAGCTATGCAGTGTGAATCAAGTGATTTAGTTTATACGTTGATTTTCATAGTATTCACTAAGTCACTAGTGCAGAATGAGTTTAGAGTAATTAGAAGTGATCATTATGTATTAAGCTTCTATGATGTCGAGTGTTGACAATGGATGTAGAGTATCAAAACCTCATCAAATTTGTCTTCAAAACTTGAGTACTAGTAGTTGGGCCGACTTTGATGAATTGTAATTTGGATTGGTATATATGTAATGTATTGTACCACATACAAAGGTATGGAATATGATTATCAAATGTGACATTAAAAGGAGAATTAGTGTGAGGTAAAAGGCTATAGTAGTATAAGGAGTAGCAAAGATTTATCAACCACAGTAAGGTGATTATTACACTCAAAGGAATCTCATTCAGTAAATCAAGTTGCAGATCAAAGATCAGCCACTAGTTCATCCTAAAAGGTGGAACAATTAAATCCTTTCACAAGGTAGACTTAATAGTCTTTTGTAAATCTCTTTATCAAGTGCATACTTCATTGTATGTTTGTAAATCCTTTTACAAGGTTGACCTAGCAGTCCTTATTGCTCCTAACAGGGCAGATCATCAAAAGTGATTAGTTTAAGCCTGAACAAACAAACTTTATACTATAGTACTAAAGCTTGTGGGTATCATCACCACCCCAATTTTACTTTCTATTTGGAAGGTTTCTAGGTCACCATATTGTGTGTTAAAGTGTTATGAATATTTTAATGCTTTTCATTTTTCATGCATGAAATTAAATTAGAATACACATGAAGGATTAATTTGTAAATTAAGATAAAGTTGTTTACTGATTCACCCCTCCCCTCTCAGTAACTTAGCCTATCATATATTTCCAATAATTATTATCAGAGCTATGTGGTTCTTAAAAAAAAAGTATAAACGCTTGAGCAAAGATCAGAGGCAATGGAGGTATTCAAACTCGATAAGGCTATTTACAATGAAAAGCTAGGTTTGGAATTAGCTATTGGGAAACTTAAGAAAGAAAAGGAGAAACTCTCTCAATCCTTGAAAAGAATAAAATATCTTTCAGTACAAATGAATGAAAAACTCTACATTGAAGAAAGAATTGAAGACATCCATTCAGAAAGTAATTCAAATGAAGGAAATGAAGTAATTAGATAACTATTAGAAAAGAATGGTAACCTTCAAGAAGAAGTTAGAAAACTAAAAAGAGAGAAAGAAATTCAGTCAATAAGATTGTGTGAATTCATGGAAGAGAAAATGAAGATAAAATAAGAGATGGAAGAAAAGAACAATGAAATTTAGCATCTATCCCTTCAACAGGAAAACTTCATTTATCATCTTACCAATGCAAATGAAGAAATCATGAATCTAAGATTAGAGAATGAAAGTTTACAAAATGATCTAAACAGTGAAAAGAAAACCAATGAAAGAATGATGAAATCTCAAGTAGAGATGAATCAATTGAATGAGCAAAGCCAATATAGATAAAAGGGAAAAGCAAGAATTGGATATATAGAAGAAGGTGAATCACCCAAACAAGGAGCTCAAAAGAATCAAAGACCTACTTGCAGTCACTATGGGAAGTTAGGTCATACATCAAAAAAATGTTGGAGTAATGTCAAAGTAAATTTAATGGAAAATGCTAAAATTGTAATCATCATGGTCATAGAGCTAATGAATGCAAAGAGAAACCTAAATTTGAAGGCAAATGCCACAAATGCAAGAGGCATGGTCATAAATCTTCTAAAAACAAAACTAAGATATTGAATCCAATAGAATAGATCATAAAAGCTATATTTGGTTGGAACTACAAAACTTGGTGTAGATGTCACTACTATGGAGAATTTGGACATATTGGAATAAACTGTGCAAAAGATCACATGAGGACAAGAGACACCACTAGAAGATGTTTCATTTCTACATAACTTGGACATCTTGCCAAGAACTATATGAACACTAAAATAATTGGAGATGAAAAGAAATCCAAGGTTGACAACATTAAAAAGCATATGAGATAGCAATAGATTCCAAAATCTTCTGAGAATGCAAGTCTGAGCAATGAAGCACATGTCACTCAAGAATTAGGTGACTCAAGAATTCTACATGATCTCCCACAAGGAGAACTAGAACTAAGATTATGAAGAAAAAATCTCACATTAGTTCCAGTCAATAGAAATGAAAGATCCATATCAACATTCAAGATGCAAAGGGATCATTGAGCATCTAAAGAAATTCCAGACATTACCGAGCTAGGTTGGGTTGCAAGACCCTACCGAGCAAGGTATGGAGTTACTAAATTGTTGTGTAGACAAATAGTCATGGATGACTCTATGGGGCAATTAATGCAAGCTAAGTGGAAGATAGTTTATCATTGAGCAAGTGACCATACTAGGAATTTATGGCAATTTAAAGGAAAAATTTGATAAAAAGGATGAAATCAAATTCATTTTTCATTGGGAATTTTCAAGAGCTATTTGTGAAGAACGATCTCTATGCATTAGAGTGATCTATGCAATTTTTTGTCAATTTTTTTTTTGCATTTTTTGATACCGTACCAAGTGATGGAATCCTCCAGTAGCAAGACAAAGAAAGGGTCCAAAATGCTAGTATGAGGAGTCGAGTGTAAAGCACCAGATTTCAATTGAGTCTAGCTATTATAGAAACCCTTGATCCAACTAGAGCTTAGTCTCAAATTCCATCTAAGCTACTTTTAATAAATGATATTCAATCATATTTTAATTATACAATTGAAGATATAGGAACCTTGGATGAATCATTGGAAAAGTTATGTGTGAATGGTGCGTTAAAACCAGAGCATCAACACCTAGAAGTGAAGGGTTTAACCCACATTCCACACATGCCCCAAGATTTTTAGATAAAGTGGATAAGAGTTATCCTTAGCCATGTACATAATAGGCAATTATGGTTGGAGAAACCTATTTTGATAATAAAGAAAATGATTCATAGGATCATAGGACTTCCAATGCTGGCTAAGGCAAAAACCACCAAAACCCTAAGTTGGGTGGAACTAGAGAAGAAAACCCTTTCTGAATGGGATGGAAGGGGTATGAAGATCAATTGTGTTACTGATACGGAGTTGAAGTTTGGAGTTCATGTAATTGCACACAAGATATACAACTCCACTCATCTGAATAGTGCATCATGTAAAGCTATAGATCTCACTTTCAAAGTGATCAAGAAAAATATGTCCTTTGACCATGCTAAGTTGATGTTGAATCAATTCAACAAAAATATGGAAAGCATCAGAACTTCAAAGAATAACCCTTGTAAGTTTGATTCACTCTTAAACTATTTATCTTTCTTTGTACAAAATTTCTTCCCATCAAAAGGTATAGTTGTAAGGAGAAAAGATGTGCCTATTCTTTATGAAATCAATGAGTATATAGCAGAAATGGGAGAAAATTATGTCTGTATCGGGTATGTGCAGGATCATGGTCAACCAAACTATGCTCTTAAGTGGCAATAAAAAATTAGAAAATCAGGGTTATGTTAACTTGATGTACAATTTTCTACTTGTTATTTACTTTATATCAAAAGGTTGAGAGAAAAGTATCTCTAACGAATTGAATCTAGTTTCTAAACTACTAGGACTTATCTATAAAAATAAAAATTGATTGGTCAAAATTTTGAATTTTAATGCAATATTACAAAAATTTCAAAACAAAATAAGAAGTAGATGTATGTCTGACCCCCTTAATCAAAATCAAATCATAATATATTTTAATAATATTCTAGATATATGTAGTAGACTCATGCCTATATGTGACACATATTTTTGGGTATTTTTATTCTAAATAAACAATAATTAATTAATTTTTGACTTTAGTACTTTTGGAATAAAAAAAATTTCATGTCTGACCACCTTAACTAATTCAAAACTCTACAAAATTCAAATTTTCATTTTTTCCCTTATAGTAGAAGAAACATAGAATGTGATGCATCTTTTGGATTTAAAAAATGTTGTACCATTTGAAAGTTATAGTTGTTTTTCAAGTAGTGTATCAGCCAGCACTTTATATGTAACTCCATTAGAAAATAAGTAATAATTACTTACTAAAGTCATAATTTGACAAACCTTACATTTATGGAAAGGTAAGAACATTCTTACGAAACCCTTTTCATTTCATCAAATTTTGGTAAAAAAAATCGTCAGCTACATGTTAGAAGTGAAAATCACATAAAAATAGGCCAAAAGCACATTTTAAGGATGTTTTTAAAGTTGGCCATATAGATTTGGTATCAAAAGATATAGTAGACCTTATAAAGATATTAATTGTTTTCATTTAGTATTAGGGTGGGTGGGAAAAAAGTTGGAATAGATTTTGAAATGATTTGAGATATTTCAGAACTACAGATTTTTCAGATCGCCACTTTTTGGCACACCGTGATCCTGCACATACCCTATCATGGAAAAATATTTTGAAGCATTTAAGGGTAAGATGAATAATAGATTTAGAATACCTAAGAAACTTGTAGAAGACTACAAAGATGATTTTTTTTTTATGGTTGATTGTGATAAAGTGTGTGTGTGTGTGTATATATATATATATATATATATATATATATATATATATATATATATATATATATATATATACGAGTAGTCAGACCAAGAATTGTATTGGTCAAGCCTTTAGGTTATGAGGTTAATATTTATGAAACCAAGGACATAATTGAAGCATTGTTAAATGAACCTATGGATCCAAAGGCCACATAGTTTGGAACATATGAGGAAGCCAAAGCCAGAATTGAATTAGAAATAAAACTTCCTCAAGTTGTCAACAAAGGTAAAAAGAAGATAGCTAAACTAAAACAAACTAGTTGTACTCTCCTATTGATAGAAGGTAAAGGAGATGACATAGAAGAAGATGAAGAAAAATAAAAAGAAGAAGAGCCGACAAAGAAGAAATGTAAGATTATTATAAGAAAACATGCCAAGACATTTACTACAACATTTACAAGAAGGTCATCGAAGAAGAAACTAAAATTCGGTAGTGAAGTAGGAGATGTAATTTTCAAATGGCCTTTGCCCATATTTCAAGAAAGATTGAAACAAACTGATTCTAGTGCCAACATAACAAATTTTAGATCGTTGAAGTATGAAATCATAAATGCAGAGGAGAAGTAGCAAGTTAAAGACATGGCCATAACAAAGCTAGGCAAATGGAAATACTCTCCAAAAAAACTTGCAAAATAGATTCCCAATGAATTAATGGAAAGAATTAAGCCAAGAGGGGAGCATGCAAAGAAAATTGAAAAAGAAATATATGATCAAACTTTGAGGCAACTCATGTCAAGTCTAGGTGATAAAGAAGTGAAAGAATTCATCAAGAAGAATGAAGAAAAACTTACTTTGAAATTCAACTCTTGTCTGATATTTATCAATGACATTGAACATGTGGTAAGGAATGCCACTAACACATGGAAGAAATCTACAATCTTCATAAGAAAAGTGATTTTGTTTTCATTGCCAGTAAGAAAGAAGATGATGGTGCAAATGATAAGGAAGAGGACATTGATGATGAAGAAGTAACAAATTATGAAAATATAGATTATGAGGAACAAGAATAGGAAGCTAATGAGGAGAATCTTCCTAAGATTTAGAGCATTGAGGAGACTGACCCTGAGAAGATTGCAGTAGTGATGATAGCCTAACTTCCTAAATGTCCAAACAAAGCTTTAAAGACATCAAGCTCAGAGAAAGCTATTGGCAAGTTGGTTGTGTCAAACACTAACAATCCAAGAACTCAACCAATCTGTGCACCTATTTACCTCAGTACTTCATTAACAAAAGTGACTAGCACTTCATGTACCAAGCAGTCAGTACTTCCTCCACCATCAATTTTGGTCACCCAGTAGCAAGGTATTTCTTCAATAAATACAATATCTACTTTTATTGCTAGTCCTACTATTTCTACTATTATTTATATTCCAAGCATGTAAATAACAAGCATTAAGACAATTGAGAACAAGCCTCAACCAAGTACACAAGTGTTTAGCAAAGGCAAGAATAAGGAAGAAGAAATTGATCTTGATGAGGATATAGTTATCTCAAATTGGGATATCTCAATCTAAATCCCAATCAAATGCATATAGTAGAAGAGCTGCTATAGAAGAAAGCTAAGCAACAAAGGCTTAGAGAGGAAAGAAATAGAGAATTTCAAGTTCTTGAAGATGCAAAGAACATTCTTGGAGAGGCACTCAATACTAAGGTTTATACTTCTCAACCTATTCTGGCTCAAGTAGCAGAACTGGTCTAAAAAATCAATGAAGATTTGAATGGACAAGAGAAATTGTTCTAAAGAGCAGAGAAGAAATTTGAAAATAAAGTATTGGAGCTAATTGCACAAAAGATTGCAATACATCAAGTAGACTTGTCTACTATTGTAGGCTCATTGGAAACGTCTACTACCAATGTCACTTCTCTATTCGGTAAACTCTATGACACATTCATTTTCACATGGGAAATCAAAGATAAACTCTCCAAGATTGATGAAGATTGAAAGGCAAGTGCAGATTAGTTGTCACTTGGCCTGAGCTATAGTTATGCTCACTATATAAAGATAAAATTTCTAACTAACATGCAAGAAAAATTACTAAGGGAAGAAGCCAGGATAAGGAATACACTTGTAGATATACAAGGAAAGATTCTTCCAAGCATGGATGTATTGTAGAAACATATTGCACATGCTAAAAATCTCATCCATGATAGAAACTTCTCCATTACTGATCACATGATAGAATTATCAGCAGAAGTGTAGATTGCACTACATACAAGAAAAGTGTTGCAAGAAAACTAGGACAACACGATGTTACTAATTCTCAACATACATTCTAATTTCTTGTCATATTTTGGCATAACTATATAGAATACACCTTTGGCATTTATGTCAAAAAGGGGGAGAGCATGTATATTAGATATTGTAAAGAGGGAGAAGATGTAATATACAATAAAGGGGAGAAGACGAGAAGATATGTATATATATAGACACACACACACACACACACACCCATATATAATGTGTAAAGTATATTGAAAATATATGTATGTGGGGGCATCATATTATATATATGTACAAATATTCAGATAAAGATCTCTTAAAGAAGCAATCTTGAAAAATTTCAAAAATAGAGTACTTACCAAGTTGAAGACACAAGATGAAGACTTAAGATCATTTGAAACTTATTTTGAGAATTCGATTTTGACTGATAAGTGTTTTTGTCACTAATGCTAAAGGGGGAGATTGTTGAAATTATAGTCAAGTTTGTTTATTAGTAGCACATACTTTTTCAGATAGCTTATAGCTACCAAGCTTATTGTATAGTTAATAATGTTAACCAAGTAATGTAGGCTCTACTAAGTTCTATAGTTGCTACCGAGTATAAATAAGAACATTTAGTTTGCATTGAGCAATTTCTACCAAGTTGGTGATTACCAGTGTAAATTGAGCTTCATAGTGTTTACTAGTTTTCTCAATGCAAACCAAGTTCTATAGTGGTTACCAGATTCACAATTTTAGTGATGTGAATCTAGTGTTGACTGAGCCACACAATGTCAAGCAAGTGATTCATTTTATACCAAGCTTGTAGTAATAGTGTTGACTGAGCTATGTAGAGTGAATCAAGTGATTATTTTTATATCGAGCTCATAATAATAGTGTTGACCAAGCTATGTAGTGTAAATCAAGTGATTTAGTTTATACGTCAAGTTTCACAGTATTCATCGATTCACTAGTGCAGACCAAGTTTAGACTACTTGGAAGTGATCAATATTAACTAAGATTTTGTGTCTACTAAGTGCATGATGATGTTGAGTATTAGAACCTCACCAAGTTTGTCTTTAGAACCTAAGAACTAGCAATTGGATTGACTCTGTGTATTTTGGTGAAACTTTTATTGTAGCCAACTTTGATACATCATTCTAATACATTTTGAATTTCTTTTTAGTCACATATGCCAAAAATATTCTAACTAGTTCAATTAAATAGCTCTACAATTGCTTACCACTAAAGTTTGGATTTTGAATTTCAAATTTGTTCATGGTGGGCCCTAGGCCTCTAGATCCTCCATCCTACCTAGACCTGCAAATGGTGCTAGCCTTGCACAAGGATTTGAAAGACATGATAGTGGGTGGTGGGTCCTTGGGCGATGTTGGGAAGTCTTTCTCTAACACTATGATTTTGGGTAGTGGAGGATCTGGTGGTTGTCCTCTGGATGGAGGTCAGAAGTTGATAGATGGGACACCAAGAGGATGGAAGAACACACTTTTAGGTTCTTCAATGGCTAACGTGTCAATGGAGGATCCCATGATTACTCGTGGAAAAGATGGGCCAATGATCTCCCTCCCCAATAACTTAGTGGAGAACATTAATTCCAATCTTAAACTTTGTGTTGTGGGCAGATTTACTGCCTTTAGACCTATTTTTGAGATGGTTTAAAAATGGGTGAGTTAGAAATAAGTTATTAGGGGTAGTGTGCATGTTTTAGCAACACCAAGTGGCCTTTTCTATTTTAAATTTATGTCAAAGGAAGATATCAATCTCATTCTCTTGGGAACTTGGTACTATGGTAAGCATTGTCTTGCCTTGACAAAGTGGCACCTAGGCTTTGATGCTAGTACTAAGCTAAATAGGCTAGCACTAGTCTGGGTAAGGTTAACAAGACTACTGCTTGAATTTTGGGATGAGAAGATCCTAAGGTGGGTAGGGAATTATTTTGGCAATTTTGTTACTATGGACAAAGTAACTATGCAAAAATCATGACTGGTTTATGCTAGACTCTATGTGAATGTGGATTTGAATTGTGCTCTCTCAACTATGGTCATGCTCAGAAAAAAATGGGGAGAGAAAGTTCAACCCATTGAATATGAGAATGCAAGCATGTTCTATTAAAATGTGGTCAATTTTGAGACCTCATAGTGGACTATAAGGATCAAGTACAAAAGCCTAAACAAAAGGAAGGCCCCTTAGGAATAGTTGTGGAAGAGGTGGGGGAACCCTCAAAAACCCCAAGTTTGGTGGAAGAGATTGTTGATGTTAAAAAAATGAATGATAGCATGGTACAGACATCCCTAGGAAAAGGACCAAGGGGGCTTATTGTTCTTGAGGAAGAAGCTTTAGTAGATGATGAGAAAATGGGTGAATATCCCATTGGACATGAGCTAGAAGAATTAGTGTGTTCACTAATGGGACAACTTAAGGAAGGAGAAATGATGGAGGAAGGTGAAATATTCATTAACCACCCTCTTCCTTGTACTCCACAAAAATAAGATAGAGAGGGACCCCAAGAAACTATGGCAATCAATGGTGTTGCCTAGGAATGGGTATATACCCCCATAAGGATGATTAAAGCCTCTCTAGCAGAGATTACTACTAAAGTGATGGAAAGCATTGAAAAGGTTGAAAAAGAACTAAGCCCCACCTCACCATAAGAGGGGGATAATGGAGAATGAGAGGTTTAGAAAAGGAAGAGAGGGCGGGGGTCTAGATGTAGGGGCATGTGGGATAGCTAGAAGACCAACTAGCAGAGCAACCAGGACCAAAAAAGTAGCAAGGGACGTGGTTAGTGGTAAGCAACTTACACTAGAGACTATAACTAGAGGTAAGAAATGAAATTACTGTCTTGGAATAAGTAGTATGCTCTAAAATAGTGCATATTTCAAGAAAAGGTAGATTGTGTGTTAATACAAGAAAGTAAAATGTCTAATGCTAATTTTGATAAAATTGCTAGTCATGTTTGGCTAGGTGCTTCTTACATGCATATGGATACTGAAGGAGCCTTAGGGGGCATCACTACTATGTGGAACTCATGCTTTGTGATGGGAATTTAAGTTTGGAAGGATAGACATTTCATAATTACTAATTTCTCAACTAGTATTCAACATTGGGGGCTAATAAATTTATATGCCTCTAATAGTAGGGTTGGGAGGAAGGAAACATATGAAAAGCTAGTAAGGATCCTAGAAAATATGAAAGATAAACAATTAATGTGTATGGGAGATTTTAATAACCCCCTTTATCATTCAAAGAAACTAGGGCGAAATAGGAACTACCCTAAAAGTTTGGAATACCTTAATGAATTTATGAGCATAATGGATTTTATTGATGTGGATTTTAAAGGGAAGTCATTTTTTTGGACTAATAATAGGAAAGAGAATGATCTTATCCAAGTGAGATTGGATAGGATGATGGTGATAGGGAACTAGAATAGGCTGAGCAATTCCTTGCTAGAGAACCTTACTAGAATTGCGTCAGATCATTTCCCTTCAATCTTTTAGTGGGAGGATGGTTTAAAGGGTGGACCAAAACCTTTTAGGTATGAAATAATGTGACAATCTCACCCAAAATTCAAAGATAGAATTCAAGAATGGTGGAATATAAGGATAGATGGCACTACTATGTATAGAATGACTCAAAAGCTTGATAATATAAGGAGAAATGTCAAGGGTTGGACTAATAATTCCTTTGGAGACTTATTCAAAATCAAAGGAGAAGTAGAGGAAAAATTGAAAAATCTCCAAGGGGAAATTGCCGAAGGTAATAACCTTGAAAGTGCAGCTATTGAAGAAGGGGAATATAGAAAAAAATGGAAGGATATTATGTTAAGGGAGGAAATTTTTTGGAAACAAAGATCAAGAGTCCAATGATTAACTGAGGGGGAAAAAAATACTACTTTCCCTCATAGGTCAGTCTCCAATCATAAAAGAAGAAGTAGAATCAGCAGATTGGAAGGGGGAGGAGGTAGGATGCATAAGGACAAGGAGGAAATGGGAAGACATGTGATGGAATATTTTAGTAGGGCTTACATCAAGGATAATAATGGAGGAAATCAGGTTATTAGAAGAAGTTTGATTAATACAATCCCACAAGGGTTGGGTGAGGTGGAAAATAACCACATTCTTGGAAACATTATGGAGGAGGAAGTGAAATGTGCTATGTTCTCCATGAAAGCTTATAAGGCCCCAGGTACAGACGGTTTCCCTCCTACTTTCTTCCAACACTTTTGGGAGATTGTTAAATGTGAAATGGTCTGGGCTACTATATATTTCTTTAAAATTAGGAAGATGTTGAAATGGATTAGTAAGACTTTTATTACTTTATTCCCCAAAACTCTGACATCCATAAGCCTATTGGACTTTAGGCCAATAAGTCTATGCAATACTATTTATAAGATCTTTGCCAAAGTTCTTGTCAATAGGATAAAACCATTTCTAGATAAAAACAATTAGTACTCCATAGAAGGGATTTGTTCTGGGAAGACAAATCTTGGATGCAGCAATAACCACACATGAGGTCATTCATTCTATGGAAAAGAAAAAAAACTTGGTATGGCCTTGAAGTTAGATATCTCTAAGGCCTATGATAAGGTGAAGTGGGACTTCCTCTATAAGATGATTAAAAGAGTGGGGTTTAGTGGCAAAGTGATAAACCTAATTAAGACAATGGTTCGATTAGTGCAATTTTTTATTCTTTGAAATGGCTCCCCCTAGGGATATTTTGGAGTAGAGAAAGGTCTAAGACAAGGTCACCCACTATCATGCTACCTTTTTATTATGGTTGCTAAGGTAGTAGGGAGGTCTTTAACTAAATTGGTTAACACATGATGTGTTAAAGGGATTAAGCCGACTATTATAGTGTATACTGAAGTGTTGCAACAATTTGTTGATGATACTTTCCTCTTTGGAGAATCGTCAGTTATGGAAACTGAAACATGGAAGACTATCCTTGTTAATTATGAGGAAAGTTAAGGCTAGCAAGTTAACTGCTATAAAAGTAAGATCTATTTTTTTAATACTGATGCCTCATTACAAAGGAAGATAAGAAACATTTTAGGCTATTAGTCGGCCAACCTCTTGGATACTTATCTTGGCCTACCATTAACCACTAAGGAGGTGACTAGTGACTTTTGGAATACTATAGTGGAACGAATTTAAAAGAAATTAGCAAGATTGAAAGGGAAAATATTAAGTAA
Organism: Cupressus sempervirens; assembly: GCA_028749045.1. Taxonomy (NCBI): domain Eukaryota; kingdom Viridiplantae; phylum Streptophyta; class Pinopsida; order Cupressales; family Cupressaceae; genus Cupressus; species Cupressus sempervirens. Next base: position 816,420,771 of record CM053786.1, read on the forward strand.
TGTTGGAAAACTACAATTTCTCTTGGCAGCTCTAAAGGGCATTATAGTTTACTTCCTATCCCTTTTTAAAATTAACCAAAATATGGAAAAAAAAATTGAGAGAATGCAGAGGAATTTCCTCTAGTTAGGGATGGAGGAGAAGAACAAATTGAGCTTGGTCAATTGGGATGAGGTCTATAAGTCAAAGGAGAAGGGGGGGTTAGGAGTCAGAAGACTCCAGGATTAGAATAAAGTACTCCTTACCAAGATAGGTTGGAGACTAGGGGAAGACAAGATAGACTGGGGTAATATAATGAAAGCCAAATATTTATCAAATTCTCCTTTCACTTGGAATCTCTCCAATAATGACCTTCCTAGAGGCTCCAAAATCTGAATGAATATTGTTGGGAGTAGAATCTTGCTAAGGGAAGGGACAAGGTGGATTGTGGAGAATGGGAATAGTATCAGATTCTAGGAGGATAATTGGATGGGGGGGAAACTATTGGTTTATAGAAAATTTAAAATATTAATAGAATTACCAAAAGAAGACATGGGAAGGAAGGTGGAAGACTATATGGATCAAGGGAGGAAATGGAAGAAACTATGTAAAGACACTTACACTCAGGAGGATATTCAGCTTATTAAGGAATTAGAAATGATATTAGGAGAACAAAGACTCCCTATTAGGATCCAGGAAGATACTATAGTTTGGTACCTAACTTCTAGTGGTCAATTTATAGTCAAATTGGCTTATAAATAGCTCTTTAGTAAGGACTTTTGCCCACCATTATGGAGTAAAGTTTGGATTAGTAATCTCTTCCCTAAGATTATTTTTTTCTTGTAGACTATTCAGCATGGGAAAATCTTAAATCTTGACAATCTGAAAAGAAGGGGATTTCTTTTATTGCAAATTGATGCTATCTCTACAAAGAAAAGGAGGAGAGTATCTCTCACCTATTCCTTGAATTTTAGTATACCTTGAAGATTTGGGCTATAGTGTGGGAGAAATTTGGACTGAATTGGGTTCTAAAGGATAACCTAGGTCAATTTGTGGATAATTGGAGCTATCCCTTCTACCACCCAAAATTGGTTTATCCATGGAAAATCATCCCACCATATATTCGCTCGCATTTATGGAAAGAGAGAAATAATAGAATATTTAGGGAGGTGGAAACACCTAGGGAGGTAGTGATGAGAATCATGGAAAAATTGTTGAAGGAAAATTTAAGGGTAGCAAAATGTAAGTAACCAAAGGAAGAACCAAGTAGGCTAGAAGGTCAGATTGCTAAAAAATGAGGGGTTCAAGAGGACTTTTATCTTTTTGATAACTCAAAAGTGTTAAAGAGAGAACAAACAAGATGGAAACCACCAACCCTAACCTAGTTCAAATTAAATTTTGATGGGGCTACTAGAGGGGGTATAGGAGTAGTGGGTGGAGTGCTAAGAAATGGGAATGGTGATGCACTTTTAATCTACTCTAGGAAGGTGGGAGATAGATGTAATAATTTGGCCAAAACTATGGCTCTACTTTGGGGTCCTCAATTGATTAGTGAAATGCATATTAAGGAAATAAGTATAGAAGGGGACTCCAAATTAATTATTGATATGGTTAATGGAGTGTCCTATTTGGTATGCAATATTCAAACTATCATCATGGACATTGGGCACATTTTGGAAGGAATGGAAAAGGTCCACCGACAACACATCTATAGAGAAAGAAATAAGGTGGCAGATGTAGTGGCAGCCATGGGTTTTGAATTAATGATAGTCACATGCTAGAGAAATATGGAAAATATAAATAAAGACATTAAATACTTCATTCACAAGGAATAAGGGGGGAATATTAATTAATTATGAATACAAAATTTAAGGTTGGGGTCAAATTTGGCAATTTTACCCTTAGAAAGTTGAAATTTTCTAAATTTAATAGTTGTTTTAGGGAAATGAAGAGAAGACATGGTTGTACAAATGGTAAATTAAATGTATATGAATTAAGGAGAGTCTCATTTCACCATTATTGTAACTTACTATGAAATTCAAATTACTCCCTCTTTGAAAGTGCGAATCATATCATTAAACAAAGTGTCAGAGATTTGAGGGATGTTAAAATTATGATGATAAATATTCATGATTCTCATAATGACTTCACATGGAATTTTGAAGTGTCTCAAAAATGGGCTTGTATAACCATTTTTCTCTTCACAGAGAGGTACAAAGCTAAAGAAATTAGCAAAGATATTGGTAAAAAGGAGGTTTAGATATGCATCAATGAGGTGAGGGATTTGGAAGAAAGCGGGGAAGAAATGGGTGGAGATTTGAATAGGCTAGAGTCCATTAAAATTGAGAATTTCAAAGATAGGATGGAAACCTAGTTCCTATTAAAGGAAGGAGGATTTATGCCTTATATGCAAGCAATGGTGAGGTATGATGAGAATTGTGCCCTCCAATTCATTAATGGGTGGCACAACCAAAAGGTAGTTCCATAAATGGTATTACATTCCAAGTAAATGAGGAAGTAATAGCCATGTTCATGGGGCTATCTATGAAAGGGAGGAAATGGAGAAAGGTCAATAAAATGGTAGATGAAGCTAGTATAAATAGTTTCTTCATGGAGGGTGAGGAGCCAATGCATTACAGAGGAGTATTTAAGAGGGATAAGCTACCAGCTCCATGGGATGATGTCTGCCTGGTGCTCATGAAATATATCATCCTGGAGGGCAAGTTTGGTGTTTACTACTATTACCACTTTCCCATATTAAATCATTTTAGAAATAGGGATTTTATCTCTATCTCATTTTTTCTACTACATTCTCTGGAAGATATGGCTAGTGATGTTAGGGAGAAGAGGAGCAAGGGGCATAACTTCACCATTATTCACCAAGGCCTAATTTTTTTCCTATACCAATTCCACCTTGCCCTCTACCCCCCTAGTGTGGTAGTGGTTGACAACTAGTGCCACCACTAGAGCTCCCCTTGAGTACTAGTATTGGTACCAAAATTCATACCCCGCAACCTTCCCCTAGCCATGAAAATAATAAAAAGAAGAAAGCTAAAGTGGTTGTTGAGCATAAGGCTAGTAAAAAGATTAAATTTGAAAAACTAGTGGAAGTTAAAGGTGAGGGCTTCAAGGAGGGGGGATACGGAAAGGGTAGGAAAAGGTTTGGTAGAATTGCCAAATCCCAAGCAAGGCATAAGAAAAAATCTAACAGATTTAGGGTTGAAGAGGTGGAGGAGGAGAGCTCTAAGAATAATGAAAGGGAGAGGGAGGAGGAGAATTCTACTAGAAATTCTATTGATGATGCCTAGATGTTTGTAGGGAACACTCAAGTGTTAGCTGGTAATACCATCACTATAGAGACTACCCATGTTTTTGCTAGCTTCACCCTACAATCCATTACCTTCTATGATGATAGTAACAAAGCTTATACCTCCCCCATTACCATTTCCTCCCTAGTCAAGGAAAAAGACAAGGTCTATACTAACCCAAAGGTCTTGCAGGATGATAACCAGGTGGAAAAAGCCAAAGAGGAAGCCAAAAAGGTGAGAACTAAAAATGAAGAGAAGGCAAAGAACCAAACACATGAGATTGCCCAACTAAATCAAAGAGTTAATGTTTTAGAGGAAGGATTATCTACCTTGTCTAAATTCACCATCAAGGTCACTCATGCTACTGCCACCACCCTCCAATTATTGGTACAGGAGAAGGAAGACATAGGGATGGACATGGAAGATCATAAGCTTCTCTTCAAGTTTCTTGCTAATGATTGGGCTCCAGTTCTTTTGGTAGGGAATGGAAAGGAGAAAACTGAAAATTGACAAATAATGATATAGTTTTGAAGGATCATTGGATCCTTGTTATTTTATGTTATTATGTTGCTACTTGATTTGCTAGTTTTCAACTATTACTCAAACTTCAATTGGCCTAACTATGCCAATAGTTATTTTGTAAACTTTAATTAGTACTACTATCTTTAAGGAATTATACTATAGATTAGTTGTTTAGAGTAGCTTGTTGGTTAGAAGATTGGATAGAAATACTATGGTTAAATTACTTCTTAGTTTTCTTTCATTCTAGTAATGTTCTTTGTTGGTTCTGGTTGGTGGTGTGCTAGTTACCAGCATTTTGGATGTAAGGGTTGACCCCCTTCTTTTAACACTTGCAAATGTTTCCTCATAATTAATACGTCCTTGTTGTGAATAACCTTTACATACTAGTCTTTCTTTATTTCTCACAACCTCACCTTGTTCATTCATCTTATTTCTAAAAACCCACTTAGTTCCTATAACATTCTTGTCCTTGGCTCTACAAACACATTCCCATGTGCCATTAATCTCAATTTGATATAGTTATTCTCTCATAGATTGAATCCAAAAGTCATATTTACTGGCTTCATCTACACTTTAAGCCTCTGTTTCAGAAATCAAACATAGTTCTTCTCTTTGTAACTTGTTCCTTTTCATCATACCTTTTTCCTTGCTACCAATAATCTAATCAACAAGATGATTCTTTATAAAGTTCTTATTAGATGTCATTGTCTCAACTCTTACTTGAGCTCTAGGTCCACTCATTGGTTTTTCTCTTTGTTCCACAATCTATATATCTTTCTAGAATTATGTGTCATTTTCATAAAATAGTTCAACATTCTCTTGGTTAGCCTTTGGATTAGTCTCTTCATTAGAATCATAATCAGGTATTCTTTCTTGAATTCCACATTGTCAACACTCATCATTTTCATTCTCTCAATAGACATAGAAGATTGGTTCATAGTAATCACTTCCAAGTACTCTGAACTCGATCAGCTTTAGTGACTTGGTGAACATTATGAAACTCAACATATAAACTGAACCACTTGGTTGGCACTCCTTTGCTCGGTCAACACTAGATTCACATAACTAACACTATGAACTCAATATACACTAGAGAAAATGGTTGACACTTTGCAACTCAATTAGTACTATGAAGCTTGGTCTGTACTATCATTGATGAACTCAGTAGATACTACTCGACATGAATTGAATTTAGATTTTGAAACTTGGTAGCAACTATAGAGATCAATTCTAACTAGATTGCTCAATTAACATTGTAAACAGGAAGATAAGCTTAGTAGCTTCTAACTAATTGACTAAGTGTGAGTCACTAATAAACAAACTTGACCATAATATCAACACATGTGTCCATCATCCTCTACAATTTCTTTTTAAAATTGAAAAATCAAGAGAAATGATTTTTTCAAAAGTGAAAACTTGGAAAATATACACTTTGGATAAATACCATGATGAAAACATGACAAATAGGCATCATGCATAAGTTATGAACTTCTCGTATTCCATAATTTAGGGAGAATTCCATTTGTATTTTTCTATCATATCACATCTCTTTCATTTCCTCCATTTCCCTATGTCCCTCATATCTCTTCTCTTATCAATATTCATATCCTATTTTTTTCCAACTTTGATCTTAACAATGCTATGAATACCCCTAAAAACATCACATCTCCTATGTACTTCATGTTGTCCACATTGATCCAGTGGATAATTTTAGTGAAAATTGAAGTGTCTTCAAATCTCCAAATTTTTGTACCATCAAAAAGATCTCAGCGTCCTGATTCCAATGTAACTTGAACAAAGCAAAAAGGAGTCTGTTCATGCAAGTTATGCTCAGACAAAGTTTTGGTCAATAGGTAGACTGGAGGGCTAGATAAGGGGCGAAATCAAACCATCTCAAAAGTGGTCAACAATGGATTTCAAAATGAAGAGCCTGATGAGAGCTTTCCAATGGTGTTCGTTTCATCAAAAATAGGCTTCATATGTGAAAGTTATGGTCGTTTGAATTTTGGAGGCAAAATGTAACAATGATGACATCATCATGATATCAGCAACTCAAGTGATGACACATGTCAAAAATATGAGCAAATAAAATAGTTCCACATAGCACCTCAAGCTCGAATTTGGTGGTTTAAAAATTCATTGAGGAGGTTTGAACCCTCAACATCTCATTCCCTACTTTCCCTCCTTGCCACTAGACCACATGGAGCATTTAGCAACTTTGTAACAGATTTTCTATTTAAACTATGAATGCTACCAAAGCCATTTGAAAAGATGCATAGGTGGGAGTTGAACCCTCAACCTGGCCATACCTAAAATAGCTACAAGCCAATACACCACTGATGTGGCTTGTAAAATGCATGGCAGATGTGTTATTTAACCTGTATCAAACAGTGGAGCCCCCTTAAAATAGATTTATTTGTTATTTTTAACAAAATTAACCCCTAAAATTATATAAATGCCAAAATGTAAAAATGGAAAAGGAGATTTTCGAGGGGGGGTGGTTTTTTTTATTCCCTATTATTAAATTAATTGGTTTTGAGCCAATTTAAGTAAATTATTTTGTATAAAAAGGGGGGTAGGATGTCATTTGGAGGCAATGGGAAATTAAGGGAGACTTGGAGAGAAATTTCTCTTGGTGAAGTTTTCCAAATGAATAGGGAGATTTTTTTTAGGAGATTTTTTGGAGCCATTTTCGTACTTCAGAGTATTTTTATGCTATCAAAGTGCTAGAAGAAATGGTCTTCTTTGGTGCATGTTTGTAATTGATTTTTGGAGATTAATCGGATGGGTCGTACTCTATTGGAGCCGACCCGAAGACGTAGTCACGTTTGTGGCAAACTTTGAAATCAAACTTTGTTTGCACTTTCTATCTTCTTCTCTCTTTCAATTGTGTTTATTTCACCTCAAGTTATTGAGTTTGTGATGATTAATTTCATTTATGTTAAATGTATTAAGACTTCCACTGAGTTGTGTTTTTAGTTAAGCATTCAATACTGCAATTAGTCTAGATCCGTGCATCAGATCAAGTGGTATCAAAGCCCAGTTGACTATTATTGTAGTTGTTTTCTTGAATGCTAACAAGATCCAAGATTCAAAAGGGCAAAGGCAAGCTTGAAGAATTTAATCCTGAGATAGGGAAGCGTAGGACATTTTCAAAGATGTCTATTTTTGGAGGAGGTTCCTGATGAGATTAGCGAGCAGGAATTTCGAAGAGCATTCCTTGAGATGAAGGCTAAGGTGGACATTCTTTTTCAAGAGAGACACAAATGGAAGGAACATGAAGGAGGTTCATTGAAGTAAGGATATCGTGAAGACAAGATAGGAAAACATCATGGAGATGGTGATAAGCAACAAGATCCATCCTCTTCTTCTTCTCCTCCCTCTTCTCCTTCTTCTCCATCTTCTCCTCATTCTACTTCTTTTAATCCTTTCAAGGGTGGGTATAAGCCTAAGATCAAAATGGATGTAAAATTTAACTTGCCTAAGTATTGTGGTGAACTTAATGCTGAAAAATTAGATGATTGGATTCAGCAAGTAGAAGTCTACTGTAGAGTCCAGAACCTATTAGATGATGTTGATAAGATTCAATTAGCTAATCTTTGGTTAGGAGGTACAGCTTTAACTTGGTAGGAGAGTAAGACTAAGGAAGAAGTTTCACCACATGGTAGAGTCAGTTTAACTTGGGCAGAGTTTGTTAGTGCTCTTAAGAAGCAGTTTTATCCCCTAGGACATATGCAACAGTTAATGATGGACTGGCAAATGTTTAGTCAAGGGAAAGATCAAACTATCCAAGAGTACACCCATGAATTTAGGAAAAGGGCTATTGCTTTGAATGTTCCTTTGTACACCCAAGATACTTTGTTGAAATTCATAGGAGGTCTTCATTCCTACCTTAGACATTCTATTTTGGTATTGAACCCTTGTAATTTGGATGAAGTGTCTGTTCAAGCTACACACTTAGAGTCAAGGGGTAAAGGATCTTTTATTGATAAGTTTGATAATGATGTAAAGAAATCTTCTAAGAATGCAGAGATAGAGAAAGGAAAGAAGGCAGCTATAGTTAAGAAGGATGAGAAACTTTCTTGCACTCATTATGATAAGAAGGGTCATGATGAAGAACATTGTTGGAAGTTGCATCCCAAATTGAAGCCTAAGTGGGCTCAAAAATTTGATCAGAAATAGAAAGGTAAGGAGAAAGCAGAAAATGTTGTTATGGATCTTGGTTTAGATTCAGATGATGAGACTAAGATAACAGCTATGGGTTTGAAAGGTAAAGCTCCTATTTCTAGTGTTTCTATTACTAGTTGTGCTTCTACTTCTACAGTTAATGATTTCTCTAAAGATAAGAAAAGGAATGAGTTGTTTCATTTAAGGGTTGTTGCTAAGAACACTAAAATTGATGCAATCATAGATAGTGGTTCTCAAGTGAACTTGATTTCTGAAAGTATTGTGAGGAAATTGGGATTGAAAACCACATTACATAAGAAACCTTATCCACTAGGCTGGATTTGTGAAAATGATAAGCTGCAAGTAACAAGACAATGCACCTTAAGATTCACAATCACTAGTAAGTTTGTGGATAAATTATAGTTTGATGTGGTTCCATTGGATATCTGTGGGATACTGCTTGGTAGCCCTTATCTTTATGATAGAAAAGCAATTTTCTACAGGGAGAAGAATCATTATCACTTGTTTAAAGATGGCATTTAGTATATTGTACATTCTCATAGGATTAAGACTGATCATTCTTTTGCAAACATAGGGAAGTTAAAGAGGGTAATTAATGCAAGTAAAGAGTTAACTCTTATGTCTGTTAGTACAAGTGGCTCTACACTTGAACTTGGAATAGCTAACCACGGTAAGATGTTGCAGGATGCACCCATAGTACAACATGAGGGAATGATGATTGAAAGCATTGATGGTTCCTTGGGTAAAAGTGTTCTTGTTGTGAAGGGTCGATATGTTGTTGACTTATTCTCTTTCATTTTTGCATTATTGTTCAGCTTGATGCTAGTCAATGTTTGTTGGTTAGTGGCTATGACAACTGATGTAGATGCTTATGGAAGTGATAGAATAATGTTTATGATCAACAATGTTGTTGCAGTCTTCATTATGCTTGTCATTCAGGTATTCAGATGTACAGATGATACAGGACAAGTGGGGAGGCCAAGTCCTCACTTTATGTCAAAGTAAATGTCACTTTTGGAGGTCCAAAAGGTCTTCAATGGGGAGGCCTGATCCGGTGGATAATTTTAGTGAAAATTGAAGTGTCTTCAAATCTCTAGATTTTTGCACCATCAAAAAGATCTTAGCGTCTTGATTCCAATGCAACTTGAACAGAGCAAAAAGGAGTCCATTTGTGCAAGTTATGTTCAGTCAAAGTTTTGGTCAACAGGTAGACTAGAGGGCTAGATAAGGGGCAAAATCAAACCATCTCAAAAGTGGTCAACAATGGATTTCAAAATGAAGAGCCTGATGAGAGCTTTCCAATGGTGTTCGTTTCATCAAAAACGAACTTCATATGTGAAAGTTATGGCCGTTTGAATTTTGGAGGCAAAATGCAATAGTGATGACATCATCATGATATCAGCAGCTCAAGTGATGACACATGTCAAAAATATGAGCAAATAAAATAGTGCCATATGGCACCTTAAGCTCGAATTTGGTGGTTTAAATATTCATTGAGGAGGTTTGAACCCTCAACATCTCATTCCCTACTTTCCCTCCTTGCCACTAGACCACGTAGAGCATTTAGCAACATTATAACATATTTTCTATTTAAACTATGAATGCCGCCAAAGCCGTTTGAAAAGATGCATAGGTGGGAGTTGAACCCTCGACCTAACTGTCCCTAAAATAGCTACATGCCAATACACCACTGATGTGGCTTGTTAAATGCATGGAAGATGTGTTATTTAACCTGTATCAAACAACGGAGCCCCCTTAAAATAGATTTATTTGTTATTTTTAACAACATTAACCCCTAAAATTATATAAATGCCAAAATGTAAAAATGGCAAAGGAGATTTTCGAGGGGGTTGTTTTGTTTTATTCCCTATTATTAAATTAATTGGTTTTGAGCCAATTTAAGTAAATTATTTTGTATAAAAAGGGGGGTAGGATGTCATTTGGAGGCAATGGGAAATTAAGGGAGACTTGGAGAGAAATTTCTCTTGGTGAAGTTTTCCAAAGGAATAGGGAGATTTTTTTTAGGAGATTTTTTGGAGCCACTTTCATACTTCAGAGTATTGTTATGCCATCGAAGTGCTAGAAGAAATGGTCTTCTTTGGTGCATATTTGTAATTGATTTCTAGAGATTAATCGGATCGGTTGTACTCTATTGGAGCTGACTCGGAGACGTAGTCACGTTTGTGGTGAACTTCGAAATCAAACTTTGTTTGCACTTTCTATCTTCTTCTCTCTTTCAATTCTATTTATTTCACCTCAAGTTATTGAGTTTGTGATGCTTAATTTCATTTATGTTAAATGTATTAAGACTTCTGCTGAGTTGTGTTTTTAGTTAAGCATTCAATACTGCAATTAGTCTAGATCCGTCCATTAGATCACACATCCTTTTGGTACATATCACTTATCCTATGCACCTCTATTGTTTCCATAGCCCTTGTCTTATCCTGATCTCTTCATTCCATATTACATATCTTATTTGAACCTTCCATCCATATCCCTTGGCCTTGACCTTTCTTTCCTTGTTCAAGTCATATCAATATCCTATCCAAATCCCTCTTGATCTTGATATAAAATAAGGATATAAAAATGAAAATATGTTTTTGATATCCCCTTGATATTTCCATTCCTATAAACTACATGCAAATTAGTATATTGTATCATTACCTTATCTTGGCATATCTAGTCCCTAAGCTTAGAAACCACACCTTGTCCCATCTTATGGATAGTCCTTAACATCAGAATATCTCCAAGGAATACCAAGGAATTTGTTGGTTCTTGATTTGATAGGTTTTGAATTACATTTTTGGAAGAGGAAACTACCTAGGAGTTAGCTACAAACCATTACAAGTATATCCAATCAAACAAAAATGACCAATTGAGAAGACAATATAGTCTTCTCCCCTTCAAATTGTACAAGATCTAGGTTGGTGGACCCAAGATTAATCAACATTTATCTATCTATGACCACTAGTAGAATTTTGTCAAATAAATGACTACGTGACTCAAAAAATTAGTCACAAGACCAAAAAATTTAGTCATGTGACTAAAAGTGATCAAATTCTTGTAATATTTTTCGATTTAAAAGTATAAGTGATAGAATAAATGACTAATTTGATCATCAGTTAAAATCAAAAGGTTAACAAAAGATAAGTGACTACATAAATGAATAAATATATGATTAAACAATTGATCAGTAATAATTAGTCACCCAAACAAATGAAAATATGAATGATCAATAATTTTTAATCATGTTAATTCATTCCTAACTTCTTTATAACTTTTATTGCTGATCGATGATGTTTTTATTCTATCAATATATCATCATAATTTAATTTCCCTAATTTTCCTCTAAACTAATGTTGAACTAGAAATGAACTCAATATCACTCCACTCTACAATCAAACTCCTCAAAAACTATTAATGAACTCCAAAAATTTACTTATACATTAAAAAATTTAGACGAGGGTTGTCTAGTTATAATAGAATATTTCCTCTTACTATAGAAAAATTGTCCATTTCTATCATTAAATAATTTGTATTAGTATGAAATTAAATATATATGGAAACATGAGCATATTTGACATGGGGCCTTCTTATCTTCCCCATAAGATTTTTCTTTCAAGGATTATAGAATGTGCACAATTTGTGTCAAAATAGGTTTCCACCATCTCCTTGATTTTGCAAAAATAAGTGTTTTATATTAGGGTATAAAATCTATCAAAATACAATGGAAGGATATTTTATCATAGGTAGAATCATGTGAAATTAGGATTAGTGTATAAATAGTTTGTGATATAATAATAAAAATGATAATTATGTGGGTATGTGCGGGATCATAGTCAACCAAACTATGCTCTTAAGTGGCAATAAAAAATTAGAAAATCAGGGTTATGTCAACTTGATGTAAAATTTTCTACTTTTTATTTACTTTATATCAAAAGGTTGAGAGAAAAGAATCTCTAACAAATTGAATCTAGTTTCTAAACTACTAGGACTTATCTCAAAAAAATAAAAATTGATTGGTCAAAATTTTGAATTTTAATGCAATATTACAAAAATTTCAAAACAAAAATAAGAAGTAGACGTATGTCTAACAACCTTAATCAAAATCAAATCATAATATCTTTTAATAATATTCTAGATATATGTAGTAGACTCATGCCTATATGTGACACATATTTTTGGGTATTTTTATTCTAAATAAATAATAATTAATTAATTTTTGACTTTAGTATTTTTGGAATAAAAAAATCTCATGTCTGACCACCTTAACTAATTCAAACTCTACAAAATTCAAATTTTCATTTTTTCCCTTATAGTAGAAGAAACATAGAATGTGATGCATCTTTTGGATTTAAAAAATGTTGTACCATTTGAAAGTTATAGTTGCTTTTCAAGTAGTGTATCAGCCAACACTTTATAGGTAACTCCATTAGAAAATAAGTAATAATTACTTACTAAAGTCATAATTTGACAAACCTTACATTTATGGAAAGGTAAGAACATTCTTAAGAAACCCTTTTCATTTCATCAAATTTCGGTGAAAAAAAAGTCGTCAACTACATGTTTGAAGTAAAAATCACATAAAAATAGGCCAAAAGCACATTTTAAGGATGTTTTTAAAGTTGGCCATATACATTTTGTATCAAAAGATATAGTAGAACTTATAAAGATATTAATTGTTTTCATTTAGTATTAGGGTGGGTGGGAAAAAAGTTGGAATAGATTTTGAAATGATTTGAGATATTTCAGAACTATAGATTTTTCAGATCGCCACTTTTTGGTACACCATGATCCTACACATACCCATGTATAACTCTACTAAGAGGAATGTGAGAGGCCATGCCAATAATAGAAGGACATGAGCTTGCTACAATACTCATTAGATTAGAGGTAGTCATAGAACTTGGGGGTGATAGGTAGTTGTAACACTACCTACCATGAGAAGAAATAAAAGAAGGCATATACAACTAGCCTTAAAGGGCTTGTAAAAGTATTCATTTTGTGGATACTTTTAAGAATAACTAATCTATATAGAAGGTCACACAAATGTACATTCTCATTTGTTTCAATGAAAAAAAAAGATTAGAAAAAATAAGTGTAATAAAAGAAATAATATCTTGTGTGAGCAAAACAATGTAATTAAATTAATATATCATCTAGGAAAACCATTTAAGATAACTTGGGTTTGCGAGAATAATTAGAATATAGAGAAAATTCCAAAGAAAACTAGAGTAAGACATGTATATTTTAAACAAGTTAAATGTGGTTCCCATAATCTAGACTTAAAATCTAGTGCTTCTACATGTCATTTAATATTACTTAATAGTTTTATAATTGAATAATTTATGATTATTTCACATAGTTTTTATATGTTATATTATTATCATTTACCTTCTATCTTGTTTTAATGATATATATTATCATGCTACAATATAGTAGACATCAATATTCCACAATTTATGAGAATCAATCAATAATTATTGAAATAAATTCTATAACTTATTGTAATCAATATTTTGAACCACACCAAACAATACATCATTAGAAAAAAAAATTTGATATATGTAACCTTATATAATATGAGAGAAACCAGAAATGCAAAATAATATAATAAAAAAAGTTATTTATAAAAATATATTTTCTATGCTACGATTATATATAAATATAAAATATAATATAATAATAAAATTACACCCTTATGTATTTAACACATGATGGTCACTGCTCCTAGTTCTTTTCATCATCATTGAATTCCAAATGAAGAAGAGGACAAATTAACTTTTGAAATTCACTATACATTTTATATTTTGATTTGAGGCAGTGGATCAGATTATTACGCTTTTTCACATAGGCCAAGGGCTGCTTGCTTCATGGCCTCGATCTCTTGCCTCCCGCAACTCCATGACATCAGTTCTCTTGCAGGGGGGTGAGGGTTTGGGAGGCCCTTGATATCATAGTAAGGGTTTGAGCGGCCCTCAATATAGACAGTGACCTATTTTGCTATTAGATAGTGTGGCTAAGAGGCTCATACTTGGGTGAAAAGATAAATATCCACACAACCCATGGAATTACCACCATGGATTAGGAAGCTAGACATGGTTGTCGCCATAAGGGATCATCTCTATTTCAATACTCTGAATGGGTGTGTCACTCATCACTTTACATTTTATATTTGAGTGAGGCTTAATTTCCAAAGGTCTTGTTTATGATTATGATTGAATTGTTGGTTATAGGAAGTAGACAATAGTAAAAGAAGACAAAAGACCAGAAGCTACAAATTTGGGATGATGCTCATGTAGTGTGAATTCGGTAATTCCTAATTCTTGGAAATTAAGTTCCTTTTCTAGGGTTTTCACATCCTTAAAAATTTGCTAGTTTTCCTTTTAATTTATCTGTAAGATAATTTTTAGATAAAAGAATTGACAACAAGATTGAATACAAACTCACACTAGAAAACGTAAATAGGTAGATGTAGAAATAGTAACCTAAAAATTTCGTAGCTTCAATTTCATTCCTCATATTCAAAGGCCAGATTTTTGCGACAATATTCCAGTAACATTGTTAAACCCTTTCCCAAACTCTTTAGTACTAAATATTCTCTTTTCCTATCTTCTCCTTTAGAGAAGAATTGCATTCCCCCACTTCTATTCAGTCTCCCATTCTCTCTATTTTCCTTTTCTTAGACCACAACTCCACTTTACACCATCATAACCATAGGGTTATTTTAATGCAAAATGTGCACACATAATTTATTTCTATCTATAATTTTTGAGTGGTTAATGAGCTTGGTATTATTTCTACACTCACTAAACTAATCCCACCCTAGAACCTCACCATAAAGACAATATAATCTTTGAACATTGTTCAACACTATCCAGTGTAGCATGTAGTAAATAATCACCATTAGTTTCCATCTTCTTTTCTAAGCACTCTGAAACCCCATTTGCTAAAATACTAACTATAGAGAACACGTTTTTTGTTAAAATAGGTGATGATTAAGGTAATCATAAAGCAAACTCCAAATATTGGACATATACATTAAAAAAAAAGATGAAAGCCAATCAAAATGTGACTTTATACTTATGGATACAAGCCATTAATTAGAAGATAGAAATGTAGACTGCATCATGGCTCATTTCCATGTTCGAGATTCAAGTTGGATTCTTGTATCTCTCATGTTGGACATAAGACATTTCAAATTGTATTATGTCTACTTCTCCAATAATCCATCTCTCTAACCATGTGTCCCATCTCCTTTTTCCGATACTTATAAGGGTTATTATCAATGAAAATATTTCCAGCCTACTAACTATAGAATATAGTGCCCTTAAACCATTATAATTTTTTTTCTCTAGAATGCTTTGAAACTAGTAGTCTAGAAACCAATTTGTGTAATTAAACTATAAGTTAGTACTAGATAAGCATAGGGTAAAAGGAAAATGAGAGGTACCTTATTTATTTTTGAGGTTTAAATATAAAGATTCTTGAAATTTCATATATTGAGAACTCTTGCAATGACTACAATAACCTAAAGTCAGACAATGCAACAAGTCCCCTGCAGTTGTGTATCAGCAGCTTTAGCCTCTTCATATGTGAAATGTTAAGAGATTTTCTTTAGTCTTAAATATTAATTTTAGTGAGTTCCTTTAGAAGAGGTAGAATTTCCAAAAACTCAGTACAATGATGTAGGTTAGCAACTTGATCTAGAATACTATAATTCAGGATTGTATAGTTGTCTTAAGGGAGAGTCTCTTGGGAAAAAAATCAAGTTTTCAAGGCTACATTTACAAGAATAGTATAATAAGGAGATGTTAGTGTATTTAATTATATTAAAATCTATTATATTCCATATATTATGTTGACAATATATGAGATCTTGATATCAAACATATTTAATATGCAGCAATATATAGAAATAATATTTTCATCACTTACAACTTCCACGAACAAACCACAACATATGCTAGTAGTCTCACTGATAATAAGTGAATGCATGGTACATTTGATGTTGTTGTTGTTAACTGGTCAAAGGTTTTCATGAAATGTGCTGCAATCAAAAGTATAGTAGTACAATATTGATGCAGAGCATTATGTAACTTTACTTCAATCCCCAAATCAACCATGAGGATTAATCCATTAACCCAACTGAAACATTCAACACATTTAGTAGCATTAAAAATATGTTTCTTCTAATTCTTTCACCAAATCATCATAAGAAAACTAGTATCTTCAAATCATCAAGCATCTTAATGATTCAATTGGAAATAGTAAACAATATCTCCACACTCATGAGGCATTTAAACATGAGAAACATACTTATCACATTCAATAATCTTAAAAATTCCATCAATAACTCATCATATCCCACAATGTAGTTTCTATGCTCTCCACATGGTAGAAAGTCTATTGCCGCAAACAAGAGCATTAATCATAAACTCTCATTAATCATAAACTCTGATCATATTCCAATAAAGAAATGTTTGAAACTTCAACTAGACTAATGTTCAAAGTGGAAATATGCCTCAATATTACAATTACAAACATTAGATATCAACAAACTCCATTGGCAAACATACTTTATAAAGACAATTGCTATGAAAATCAGAATTATTGCTGTCATATATTCTACATGATAGAGTAGTAATAAAAGAGTTTAAACACACTTTACTTGTACATTTCAAACACTATGAAGGCCTCAAGCATTTCTTAAGACTAATACAATTACCTTCCAACATTATAAAACCAATTAAATGCATAGATACTTGAATCTTGTTTCATAAATGTAATTGCAACTATCACAAGGTTTCTATAGTCTTTAATCAGTCATTGATAACTTTTGCAACTGACACTATTTTGCCAATCGCTTTGGTGGACTTCTAGGTAACTTCATTTCATACATTTTGTACAATTTATAGAGAGATCGAATGGTTCAAATAAAAGTTATGACATTTTTCCTATGATAGATAACCTTAGGAACAAATTCTAGTAAGTTTTAGTAAATTTTTCATAACTTTCAAAATACTCAATCAAAAGGCACCAAACCAATTCCAAATAAAATATAACTCTCCCTTCTACAACTTCCAATAGTTTTTTAGGATCTTAATCAGATTCAAACAAGGTAAACTTTAAGAAAGCCGCCTCCAAAAAGATATAAAATATTGGCGAATCTTTCATTATTTTGAAAAAACAAAATTATTTCTATTGGTGAATCTCTCAATTTTTTATTCTAAATATGATTAATATTGGCGATTATTTTTGAATCATAGTTTTTCTTGTATAAAATATTGATGAATCTCAATAATAATAGGAAGTTCATTAATCACCATGAAATATTACAAATCAAAATTGAACATTTTTTTACCTCGTGGAATATTATGAGAATCGTTACATATACTTTAAATAAATAGCGAAAAATAAATATTGGTGATACATCCCTAAAGTAACTAATAATTATGATAATTATTGGTCAGTTCAATTTAATTTCTCCAATAATATATTATATTTTGGTAACTGAAATCTATTCAAATAACGAATATTGTGGCGAATATTTGATATTAAATTTTTTAATAAAATAAATTATTGAGCGATTTTAAATATTCTAGAATTGAATTTTATATAACTATGTTGATTTAGGTTGTATCAAATCTTAAATTATTAGCCAAATTACTAGCCAAAAAATTCTAAAATTAGCCAATTTACGAATATTAGCCACTAAATTATACCCTAGATTCAAATGTGGTCCATACTACTAAAAGTTCATCTAGAGTTGTTGTTGCAAGGCAACAAGATTGACAACCTTTGGAGGGAAAACAAATCAGGTAGTGTGGTCACTTCTTTCTTTTCCTATGGCTTTTTTGAATCATTTTTAATTTTAATGAAACCATCATGGATTATTGTCTTCAATTATATGCATGCCTTGTTGAGAATTCATGCCACTTTATACCTTTCCTTTATAAAAGATAAATTTTAATTAATTATTCATAATTATATTCAACTCAAAACCACAAGCTTCTGATATTAGTAATCAACTTTCTAGCACATTTTTCTTTCAATTATAATTTTTCTTCAAGCTAAATTATGAAATTTATCCCAAGCTGAATAATCAAATTTTAATCCAAACAACAATGCTTATTGTGAGGGAAGATATCCACCTAGTGTAGTCTTTTAAAACACAAAGTTTTCATCCATGGATCAGAGAACAAAGTCATGCATTTTTTAGAATAAGAAATAAAGGTTATCCCTAGTTGGTCCATGTTTGAGCTTATAGATGTTGTTATTACATGTAATAGAAAGGGTCAAAGAATTGAGATTAATTGGAAAACTATTTTGAAACTCTTTAAACTATAGAAAATTATAAAATATGAAAATCATACTGGGGTACTTACATGATTCAGTATCAACTTTTCTCCCTAATTGGACAACTTAATGTTGACTATCCTTGTGCAGATTTGTTTAGTGCTATTTAAAAATTAGATAATTATACTTCCATTTACACCGTCAGCTATTTTTATTTTCATCTTCCATTTATACTACTCCCTAGGCTATTGAACTTACTCTGAGAAGAAAAACTATAGATATATAACATGGAAAATCTACAAGTGAAAGGAGATAATATAAATTTTCCTAGAAATTTCAATTAATTAATTATTATTTTATGATAAATTATGGATGGAGACAGGCATCTATTTTCCACTTAGTACTTTGACTCACCAGTTAGTGCTACAATCTGCAAAACTTTTCATCTTTTTCCTCAAATTTTCTTTCTCAATTGCATATTTAACAAGTAATTGTTCATTATTACTATCATCTCCAGCTGCTACCAACTTGGTAAACAAATTCATACATTCTTCTAGATTAGTGGAGATAGTTGAGTTGGGTTGGCTTTAGGTACATCATTTCCATTCAAATTCCACCTAACTACACTTTTCTTATGTTTTGGGAATAGTGTGATACTTATGTTGCTAATGGAGATGATCATTTGTGTTTGATTGAATTTTGACCCTGATTTAAAGATAAGTGTGGATATTATCCATGACCCAATTTCTCATTCTCCAACACACAAATGCTATTTTTGATTGAAATGGAGAAACTCAAAAGACTATTGCACTCATTACTTTAAGAAAACATAGTTAAGCAAGACAAAATATAGGTATCCTTATTTGCACATTTTTTCCTTTGAATGCATGGACCTTTACCTATGTTATACAATGTTTTTTAAAGCATGTGATGTTATAGTTTTGTGCAAAAGAAACACTTATCTTAGAAAGGAGGAGATTACCATGTTGGAAAGCATCCTAAAAGCATGTAATTCCTTGCCACTCATTATGTAAATGGGCATAGAGCATGGGGTAGTTGTGTGAAGAGTACCATGTATGGTTGATTGCCAGTTCAACCCACATTTACTAATCATCAATGTCCTTCTAAGAAGCCGTCTTTTTTTCAAATACTAGTTTTTTCTAGCAACATTTCCTATCATTTCATAGAAATAGTGTATAGAGTTCTAGGTTTATGATTAGGCTAGTACCATAGCTTGAAACAATGTTAAAATATATGTCAAGGAAGATCCATTAATTAGAAAAAAGAATTCACTCCTCATGAGCTCTATGAAACTCATGAATTCTAGGAAAACTCATCGAGATGTGGAATATTTGAATGAGACTAAACAACAATCCAAGTCAAAATTGAAAGTCCAAAAATGAATTCAGGTTTCACATTTTGTCATAACAGATTTCCATATGCTATCTTTTTCAAAATCATAAAAATTTGATAATTGTACTAATGATAAAGAGTGTGGTGCAATGTAGAGGAGTTGATCATCAAGAATGCTGAATTGTATCACTATATATAGAGCTTCTCTACTTAGGTACAGTGTTATAAGAAACATGTGTAGAAATAGGAGAACTTGGTGAACCCGATTAAAGTAGAAAGCTTCTACTGCAATAAGATCTAGAAATGTTGGGAGAAAATTACAATGTAATGTTCCTTAGTTAGAGAAAGTCTCTAATTTAAATATTGTTTTTACTATTTGATGGCGATGATTGAATTTATGTAGTAAAATCTGAAATTGTATAGATTAGTCAATTTAATGTATTTAATATTCTCTTAATCTCAGATCCTTTATTCTCCATTACTAATTTTATGGGGTCTCTATCTCTTTTCATTAAGTTGATATCCCATCATATATAGATTGTTGACCATTGTGACCAAGCACAATGATTAAACTTCTTGATCTGCACATCAAACTCTTCCTACAAATTCTCTCTTATAAAATGCATTGTAATAACAAGTCATTAGATTTATGCTCATCTTCTCGTTATTGATATTTTAATCCTTATTTGTATTAAATGTTCCTTATGTTGTTGTGATTTGATGTCCTTCACTCAAGAATCATATCTCTTCTATAAGTCTTATGTTTCTATTATTTCATATTCATAGAAATTATAACCAAGTGATCCTAGACAACCACTGCTACCCAATAGATATAATGTTACTACCTAAAATTACCAATTCAATTTATTGGACTTGTATTACCATATTCTTGTTATATTCATTATCTTTTCTTGAATGTTTCTAGGTTGTTATATACTTAGATTCCCACTATTGTTGTTATTGCATGTGTTTTGTATGTTGCTCTCAATCAAGGAATCCCAAAGAAATAAAGGATAATGTATGTATTGTTTCACTAAGTTAGATGTTTGTCCCAATAATTTCCTTCTACCCTTCTATCGCTAACTATGATATATATTTTCCATCTGATGTATTTAGTTGCTCTACTATAGGAGAGACAAACATTAATGCATTGATTGACAATTGTGTTTATATTCTTGTCACATACGACACACTTAGATTTGATAACATTTTGAGAAGCTTGATTTTATAATATTCTATGTCCTTACCACAAAAAATGTATTTTATATTCCTTCTCCTAGCATAGATGAATATGTGTGAGTCAATTGTTTTTATTTTTCGAGTTCAATCAATTTACATAAGAGTCTATCACTACAATTAATTTAGAGAAGTGTAATTGACATGAAATATAATTTTAAAATGCTTGAACAAAAGAATTTAAAATTGTTTAATTGTTATTGATAAAGATTTAGATTATTTATTTTCATAATAACTAAAATTTGTGTTCTTTGAGAATAGTATATCATGTTACAGTAACCATGATCATGGTAGATCTAATCTTTCAAGGGTACTAGCTCAAAGGAAGAGAACCTACTTTATAAGTAGGAGGATGGTGGTTCAATTCCATTGTGCCCTAATATGACTAAATTAATGATTACATAAACTACCAAATAAACTACCAAATATACTACGCAAAAAATTACAAAATATACTACCAAATCAACTACCAAATATACTACCCAAAAAATACCAAATACACTACCAATTAAACTACCAAAATTATCAAATAAACTACCATATAAACTACCAAGTAACAACAATAAAAGACTACAATGACCTAATCAATGACTAAAATAGTTTAGTCATAACTTTGGTTGGGAGATAAATGTCTGGCAATAAACTACCTTTGGTCACGTGATCAAAATTAGTCACCTATCTACAAATTTTAGTAGTTTATTTAGTAATATATTGTTGTTTTTGTACTAGTGAACCCTTGAAAATTAATCCTCATTAAAGCATAAGGTGACCTTTGAATATTATAACTTAGAGACAACAAAAGAGTAATAGGATAGATAATCTTTCCTCTCCGGTATTTCCCAAGTCAAGTATAGGCCAAATCTCTCAGATCTACAAAATAACATGAAATTAAAAAAAATTTGTGGAAATTATTTTATCATTGTGCACCCTTTCATGCCCATTAAAAGTTCAATATGATCAATTATTTATCCTTTGGGTTCTGATTTAGAAATCTGACTCCATATCCTATGATCTATTCCTTTCATCCTATACATGAAATCAATATATGATTTAAATCTTGTACTTATCATAATATTTCTATAAAACCCTATGATCTTCCCACACCATATCAAGAAATTACTTAACCCATTAGATTAATAGAAAGAAGAATTTTGAGATATAATTTAGCATGAATTACAATTGAAAATTCACATTAAACCTGATGTTCAATTCAAAAGATCAAATAACAAAACACAAAGAGACAAAATCTATATAGTACAACTTCATTGAT
This sequence comes from Cupressus sempervirens, assembly GCA_028749045.1. Classification (NCBI taxonomy): domain Eukaryota; kingdom Viridiplantae; phylum Streptophyta; class Pinopsida; order Cupressales; family Cupressaceae; genus Cupressus; species Cupressus sempervirens. The sequence goes on from CM053786.1 coordinate 816,442,924, forward strand.
CCCTCAATTTATATTAACTTCCTTGAAAATTATACTTATTTATTCACATATGAACTCCAAAAGAAGACTTAGAAAATTGCTATTTATTTCCTTTTTTTCATTGACAACATATAATTAAATATACAAAAAATCTGGACCCACTCATAATGAAATTGCTTTCTTAAATCAAAATTTGGACCATCTTTCCAAGCCTTGGAAATTTTTTATATACAAGGATTGAAACAAGCTTCAGCCTGGAAAGGAAAAGACACATGTCAAGATACAATTGGACAATAAGTCTTGTTAGACAAAAGACAAAATAATAGAATGGAGAGTTGGACATAGTTGAAAATGAAATAGGTGGCAGCATATATGTTTAAGATCAGCTCTTTGTTTGTTTTGGACTGATTTTTTGCATGATAATTTTCCTAATCCAAGGGGTGAAAAATAAAGTTTGAGTCCTCTGATGAGGCTAGGCTTTCTAGTTTTTGGTTTTATAATTTTTTTTGCCCTTTGAAAAGCTTATGTTAAACCCCAGGTCTTGTTCTTTTTTAATTTCTCCAACATGAAATCTTTTAAAAGGTTTGAATATTCTTTTCCTACTTAATTCCAAAGTCATTTTGAGTACATTTTTGAAGAACCTTTCCCACCATTGGATCTTGGTTAGATCCATGATTGTCACATTGTCGTTATAATGAAATGCAATGTTGTTTACCAATGTGACATACCAACTGCCATAAATTTCAAGTGTGGTGTTGTAAAATGTAAAATGGCACCAGAAAAGCACATTGTTTTGGAAAAGATTTGGTCATGTGATCTATCTTGTATTTTCACCATTAGAAAGGATGCACGTGGAGCAAGTTGCAATAGATGTCACCAAAATTCAAAATTTATGGTGAATCACTATATTGTGACTAGAAAATCTATGCACCATTCCAGTAGCGATGTAGCGAGTGATCAAAAAGTGAAGAAATGTGGTGGCCTTTGATATTGATAGATGATGATAGAGTTCCCACATAGAAATCCTAACTATGCATATTTATTGCTCTGACAAAGGTACTTATTAATGCAATCGTGATTGACAGTTAGCTTTTCCTATCATTGGGTTTTAGTAATTCACTAGAGGTTGCTATGTTGCGACTATAAATGTAATGACTTTTGCTGATAATAACATAGTGATTTGTCAAGAAAATAATAAGGTGGTATCATTTCCAAAGATGGAACCCAATAAATGCTTCATCAAAAATGAGCTATATAGATCCTATGGCATGGTGGCATCCTACTAAGAATGTGGGAACCTAAAATTTTAAATCTATTGAAGGTTGCTATGTTGTGACTAGAAAATATTTGTACTTCACCAGTAGCGATGTAGCAACTTGCTTAGAAATAAGGAACATGGTGAGACCCAAATGATAGTTGTCACAGTGAAAAATTAAAAAGTAATATATCTTCCAAATGGACAAAAGTTTCCCACATCATCATGGGTGCAAATCCACTACCAAGTCAGATGAAAGATGAACAACCACAATTGTTGGATCAAAGGTAAATCAACAATCATCACCAAGTCATTATAACAAATTTCATTCTATTTACTCAATGTGACTTGGTAACTTGGGGTCCCACCACATTTTACATAAGAAAGTGCAAGTTCCTTGCCACTAGATCAAATAAGATCTATGGCCATTGCATACTGACTATGGAAAAGTAATCAAAGTTTAAGGGTAGCGACATAGCGAGGGGCAAGTTGATAGTGGACCTACCAGCAATTTAAATTCCATCCATTCAATTACAATGAGATCAATGGTTATCACTATCTCACATAGAGGATTTTCTCACTCTTTATGAATAGCGAGGTAGTGACTCAATGACATGTGTCCTCAAAAGTTAGTGGGTCTAGTTCAAAGTTCCAATAGTGAAGGAAAGGTACAAGTGGAAATATTTCATTGGTTTGAATTCTAGTGTGTTGATAAAAGGATGAGTCAGCCCTATTTTCACTCTTGGATCATAAAATTTTCTAAGATTGATGATGCAAATTTAACATGGAAGGTGATGCCACTCTATTTTTCCATTATAGTTCATTTATGTGGATTGAAATCTTTAGGTGTGAAAAAAATAGAGTATATTCCAAAAGATCTCACCATTCCCATCTCATGCAAAAAAATATTTCAAGTTTTCTAAGCACAAGAGCTTATTAAGAATATTATGTTGAGCCTAACAAGAATGTGAAATAGTTTCCCATTTTTTGTGAGCTATTGCAGAATTTCAAAGAAGAACAAGCTTACAAGAAAGTAAGTACTTATACACTTTAACCTCTGTAGCATTTTAGTTTATGAGAATTAAATTCAAGATGCCTCTAAAGAAAGTGTTTTCTAGGAAAGTGAATTATATGGATGACTTGCTAGAGTTACTCTTAGAATCCACCACTAAGACTGTACAAGTTAAGAAATTGACATCCTTAAACCCTAGGCTAAAAATTGCAGATGGACTGTATGATAAGGGGAACTGGGTTAGGGTTGTAACAGCCTCACAAACTGGTCTTGTTTTGTTTAAGAAATGGTTTTTAGAGAGGAACTTGTTTGCCCCGCATGCTAATGTTTTGAATTTTGATTTGGGAAAACTAGTAGTTTCAAGTATCTTCATGGATTATGGTTTGCTTCAATCCATTGCAACAAATTATGACCAAGTTGTTAGAGTGGTGACAAGAACTGATGGCGTACCTCTGGTTTCCATCAGTTCTGAGGAAATTAGAGAGGTTTTTGACCTAGAGCCATTGATAAATTATCATGTGCCAATTAATCTGCAAGAATTAGAAAATGAACATAAGGAAAAGAAGGATGTGATTAGGGGAGGTGCACTAAGGGCACATATATGCACAATTGGAACTTTTCCAGTAATCATTATAGCCTCTAGGGAACCTTTTAAAAAGGATCTTTTCAATTATCAAGCTATAGAAATATATAGGACTCTATGTTGAGTTTTTTGTGAGGATGAATAGAATTTCATGCCCATCAATCTTATGTATATGATGGTTTAGATTGCTTCCTTTGGTGTAGATGTTATTTTTGATTTTGCTTCTTATTTGGCTCAAGAAATTCATACTAGTTTGGTTGGAAATGCAAAAGGGAACGTGAAGAAAACTTTTGGCCATTACTCTTTGTTGATGCATATGTTTTTATTAAGGGAGTGTCATATTTTGGTAAAGAAATGGAGTTGAACAAAGAAGAGAATGGAGAAGCATTGCCAGTCTAGTTATAGAGTGCAGATATGACCCAAGATGCTGAGAAGGCTAGCTTTGTTAGGTTTGATAGGTATTTTTCTTCCAAGCTGAGATCCCTCATATTGAGTGACAATCCTAGAATCCCTAAGGCATTAATGAGTCTCATTAGGCCTATGGACAATCTGAGTGGTTTGAAAGTTTCACACAATTGGGGAGATATCATCCCATACTCTGTTTCTATTGTATTTGGAGTTTATGGTTTTAAAGGAAGCCCTCATGTGTTGTCCTATCAAGTGCCTCTAAAGGTAGGGATGGCTGAAGTTTTGTGGCAATTAGGAGGATTAAAAGAAATATATCTATTGAAAAGGCAATTGGGGTCAATTTTCCCCGCTTGTACTATGGCCCATTAGTTATTAATTACTAAGGGGGGTTGGCTCTTTTTACATAAAATTTTGGATCAATACAAGATGGTTGTTTCTCATCCCCATTTTTGTGATAATGAGGGGTTTTATAATCTAAGCTTGAGACTTAGAATTAAATTGGGAAACATAAAACATGATTCATATTATCTAGAGGACATCATAAGGAATGAGTTCTCATTGCAAGAATAGGAAACCAAAAAGGAAAAATGGAGAGTTTATTCTAGGGTTTTGGAATTCATTCATGGTTTTGATAAGGACTATAGTCCTTTAGATAATGCCATTACAGAGGCTGATAAAATAAATAAGCTTATGAATACCTTCCCTAAAATAATGGAGGCAATGAATGAAAATAAGCAATTCTTTATTAAATTTTACCTAGATAAGGCCAGGGAAGTAATGAGAAGACTAGGTTTTAATCCCAATATAGGGGTAGCTCAATTAATTGTCCAGAGAATTTGAGGGTATACTATCAGAATAAAAGGAGCACTATGCACAAAGGCAAGAAAATAATGAGATCCACCAGTGTAGTCTGAGAGGAGAGACCTGATGAACCTTCTCCCAAGAGGTAGAAGATAATAAAGGAAAATAGTCCTAAAGTTGAGGAATATTCATGTACTTAATCCCCTTTGCAAATTGGAGAAGAATAACACACTAGAGAATAGATTGAGCAAATATAGTTACAAGGAGGTGTGTTCATTACTCAGGTAGAATTTGATGAGGGAAACCCTCAAGAGCCTCTTGTGCCAAGTTTGTATTTGACAGTTGTAGATTATAGAGGTAGGGAGACCAGGCTACTTTAGTCATTTGGTCATTGAGGAGAGGATCAAGAGCCACCTCATCACAACTAGATGATTTTGGTATGATGGGAAATATAGTTGTAAGAAGAGTAGGTGATACTTCTCATGTGCAGGCTACACACTGGGGTGTAGATACATCTTAATTTGTCTTGGATACTACTAAAAAGTAAGAAAAGGCCATGTTTGAATTGAAAAATAAATATGAAACAATTTTGGAAGCATACAACAAAGAAGTTCAAAAGAGGATTGAACTGGAAAATAAAATTATGGGAAGGTCTACCTAGCCAAGAATAACATATCCTCGCCCTCTAGTAGAGAGTTTTAAATCCACTCCTCTTATAGAAATTCCAGACACCCCACAGAGGCCTTAACACTATATAGCTAAATATTTTGAGGAAGAAAAAAGTAAACTTTGGGCATTACATGTGAAGATGGAAGTGCAGTATGAGGATAGACTTAGAAAGGGTCTAATGTACTTGGTAGATAAAATTGAATGGCCCCTATTTTATGATCAGTTGGCAAAGGTAGTAAGTAAATGGGAAGAATTGAAAAGTCATGATGAAGGTCTGAAGCCTAGTGTTAATAAACAAGGAAAAAGGAAGAAAGAAATTACCTTTTTATGTTACTATATTATAAAGTCTTCTGATGACAATATAGAAAAAAACATATGATATTGCTAATGATTTGTTAGATCTTGATAACAGAAGAGTTGCATTGCAACTAAAAATTGTTTCTTATCTAAGCAAATATAAGAATGAGAAATTTGATTTGTTCCCTCGTGCTTTGGATAGAAAAAATAAATTGAAGGATAAGGATGAATGGGCCAAGGAATTGGATGACCTATTCTATTTGAGAATGAATAAGGTTATAAATGAAAAAGGGCATGCTTGGTGGGCTACCACGACAGAGGAATTGGTGAAAGTCTAGTTATTTTTTGATTCCTTGAAACAAGAATTTGTTAGTATTGATAATGAGGCTGAGTATGTACTTAAGAAACAAAATGATATTTTACAATTCAAATGGCCAAATGATGCATTGTCCGACACATGGATGGAAAATATTGCTTCTAGTGAGTAGTTTGAAGAGGTCAAAATAGATTATGATGAAGTACAAGATGATGAGGTGCAGATTACTGAGAAAACAACACTAGGTCAAGAAAATGATGAATTTAAAGGTCATCAACTATTTTTAGCTATAGGCTCAGAGGCCCAAGATGTGGACATGATATAAGACCAATTAAGGGTAAAAGTGGTTCTATCAGTTCAAGATGAAAATGGTGATAACCCACGAGTAGAAGTTGATTTGCAAACATTACAACAAGATTCATCATTGGCTAGCTTAGTAGTTGCATATTTCAAAGAGTCATAATATTGGTGGTAAATCAAAAGTGCCAGTAGCTTGTAATGATGTAACAAAAATTAGACCTACCAAAGAATACATTGATGTGTTCGCTTTTTGTTATACTAAGTTTTGTCTTTTCAACACTTGTCCATTTCTCTAAGTCTGAAGCTTTTTGCATCTCACACTATATAAGTGAGATCCCAAGGCTAGAGAAAGGATCCAAAAGTTGTAAAAAAAAAAAAATTGTTCAAAAAAGGTACATTCGGTATAGTTGCATGCAGACATATTGATTTTACTATTAAACTTATATTTCTTGATAATACATATAAATGACAGCATTAGCAAGATATTGAAGGCTTCTGATTAAATTTCTATTGGTCATTGTATTAGTCATCTAGAAGGATAATACAAAGGGGTATTTGCATTAGATTTGTGTCATCAATTACTATCTCCATTTCATGAGTTTGTTTAATTTGATGTCATTTTAATAAGGTTCAATTGATTGAATGTAGTCTGGATAGGTTGTATGCTTATACTATTGTTGCTTTTAATTCAAAGAATTATATAAATGCTTTAGTGGATCAATGAGGTTTATGAGTTTAGAGAATGAACAGGTCATAAGAATGGAAATATGTGACTACAATTGATAAATTCATTTACAAGTTATTTGAACTAGATCTCCTACCAATAGATAGTCTTTTGCCCAATGGATAAGGTACTAGTCTCATAAATCAAGAGTGAGTTGGGGTAAATTCTGCTTCTACATATCAAATTAATCACAAATTCAAAATTATTCTTGTTCCATCTTGTTTCATGTTATAATACTAGTCAACACTCATTTATATTTTATTTCTAGATTTTAGGTAGTTGCTAATCCTAGAAATAATTGTAAACTTAAGGAGAATTATGACCAAATCTACTTATAAAGGATGCATGTCAATTTAGCAATTAGAGATGAGAATTAGAATGAAACTAATATGATTCTCATACCACACTAGATATCTGAGGCATCCTCTAGGTAAACTCGCCTTGGTTTTGCAGAGCCTAAAGAGTAAGAAACCATTCATGGTTTTGTTGAAGTTGGTCCAAATGGTTTGCACATAGAATTGCTAATAGGAAATGGCTAATCATTAGATTGTGTGAGTATTATCAATTTGGTGTTGATAATTTTGTTGTTTAGTAGTTTCAAACACCAAAAAAATGGTGATTCTGCTGGGGACAAGTGTTAGCATTACTATTGTCAAATCCTTTGGGAGTTACCCATGGTTTTAGTGGACTTTTCTAGTGACAAACCTTGAGAATTTAAAAGGAAGGAGAATAAAACCCCACACCATAGGTGTACACTAACATGTATGGTCCTTGCAAAGGTGTCTTATCCATTAAGAAAGAGTTGCAGCCCCAAAACAAATTTTGATTGGTTGCATTCTATTTTTTAGCTTCCATCTTGATAATGCTATGATATTTTATTAGGTCAACAAGATTATTGCATTACTTTTCCCTAGGTGGTTATCAACTTAGAAAGATTTTAACCATTGTCAAAGTTAAAGACATTTTAGATCATGGAAAGTGTGAAACACATGCAGGAAAATGTGAAGAAAAACCAAGCTATTAAGTTATAGTGTAGAAGCATGGAGTTGGGTCTCATTTTCATGAAAGTCCATAGATTGGGATCATGCTCTTTTAGAAATAGGTATCCATTTTTAAAAAATGGGTACCCGTTTTAAACTTGGGTGCCCGATCCAAAATTTAAAAAATGGGCACCCATTTTTTTGAAAGTCAAGTACCCATTTTTAATTTAATAAAAATGGGTACCCATTTTTGAAAACATAAAAAATTTGTATTTTTTAGAAATGCGTACCCATTTCTAAAACTTTAAAATTTCATTTTTTGGGGGGGATTTTGTATGCCGATTTAACTTTTTCAAAATGGGTACCCATTTTTTGAATTTAAATGACGAGTACCCATTTCTTACAACATTGGGCAGGATTTTTTTCTCTTACCTCAGATTTTGGTTTGGGATACGCATGGTGAGACCAAACCTATGCCTTGACCTCTCAAGATTTGGCTAAGGCATTGAACTGACAAATTTATGCCTTGTCATAATTTTTAAAGGGTCTTTCCAATGAAATTTTTTTATGAAATAAAAACCCGTTAGAGCTCTCACTGTCCTAATTTTAGAAATATAAATTTTATAGTGCTATGATTTTATTTACTATTTTTGCATTATTTTTTAATGAAAGGTGGTACCTAACTGTAAAATAATGAAGTTCACTAAAACTTTAATAACTTTTTTATTTTATAAATTTTCTTAAATTAATTTATATGTCATCAATCTACATACAATTCTTTTGAGGTTGAAAAAGAAGAATTTTTCAAAAAAGTGAAATTTTGATCAAATTATGGTGTCCATACATGAGAGGTTTTAAAATTTCCCTTTATAGCCAATTAATAATTAATTAAAAAAATTATTCAACAAATAATTAAGGAAAAATATTTTCATCAATATTAGGTGTATTAGGTAACTCAATTTAAAAGGATTTATGAAAATTCAGTTATTTGTGTTAAATTATGGTGTTTGTACATGAGTGTGGTATGGTCCTGAAACAAACATTTTGAAAAAGTGGTTTTTAAATATCCACACCAAAAATAAAATCTATCATATGGGTATACAAATAAATTACATATTCAAGAACTAGATTTCGAACACAAAATTTTTTATTGCTAAAGTTTTTTTTATATTCAATCTCTAAATGCCTCAAATTTTGACATCAATAGACAAGAAATTTTAAAAATGGGAAAAAAATTCCACTTTTTTTCCAAAAGTGAGACCCAACTTCTTGCACTTACCCTACAAACTAATCTTCCTCCTAGAGGAAAAAAAAATTGGGCTATGAAAGGAGCTCAAATGTAGAAGGGAAAGTATTCCCAAGAGCAAATGGCAAGGGAAACTAGCACCTATATGTCTATTGTTGAAAAGGAACCTTTATGCAAGGGTCCTAGATTTCATCCTAGTTTATTTGATGATGATTTCTATAATACTCCTAAAATGATATGTCAAGAAAAAGCTATGCAACCACATGCACTTTCCCTTTCATCTCAGATTACTCTCCTAAAAGGGAAAGACCAAAACATTTAGAGCCTAAAAGTTTCAATGATGAGAAGACCTCTAGTTCTGAGTTTACTATTCCTAAGCTTGATGAGAATGAAATTTTGAGAATGTAGCTTGTTGAGCAAGAGGCTATTGATAGGAAATTTTTAAAGGAAAGGGAAGAAACAATCATGAAAGCTTATGAGGAAAAGCAAGAATTACTTAGGAGAATTGCTGCTTTGAAAAAGAAGAATGAGATAGTAGCCAATGCTTGGTAGCCTAAAATTGTGGGTCAAGTTGAACAACTTAAATTACAAGAGAAAAAGGTGTTGAAAGATCAAGATTTAAACCAAGATGGTCATGTGATACAACAGATCAAGAATTATAAGACCCTAGAAGTTAAAAGAGATGTAGAGCATGTTATTGGTGTTCAAGATAAGGGAAAATGAAAGGAAGTTGGTATTAGGATAAATGAACCAGCAAAGCCCATCTAGATCCATGATTCTTTGTCACCTTTTGATAATGAGCTAGAGAGAAGGAGGAAGGGAAAGGAGGCTTTGGCTAAGAAATTGGAAATTATAGAGAATGAGGCAGCCATAGCTGAAATAAATAACAAGATTAAGTTTCTAGAGAATGCCAAGAACTAGTTTGTATTTACTCCTAAAGATAATGATAGAACAAATATTGAAAATTAAAATGCTACTAAATTTTTTGCTTCTTTATTGTCTTCTTCATCATAGAAAATAGATCTTAATAAATTGACTATATATGCTAGAACTAGTAATGCTTTTAACAATAATGAAAGTAACGTTATCAATACTTCTAAGGTTGATTTACAAAGGAGACCTATTCAGTTAGAAGGCTATAGGCAAATACACTTTGAACATATTCTTGGTTTCCCTAACCCTATCCCACAAAAAATGAGGAAAAGGTTGCCCAAGTTTGGTGGAAATAATGCTATCACTTGTCAGGATCACTTGAGGAATTTTATTGACATGATGAGTGATTATGAGGTTGAGGCTGAAGATGTTATCATGAAGTTATTTTTTTAGTCATTAATGAAAGATGCTAGAGAATGGTTCAAGATGCCTCCTAAGTCTTCCATTGTAGATTAGAAAAAAATTGAATATTGTTCTAAGGAAATATATGGTGACAAACAAAATCCAAGTTATATTTTAAGTGAGTTCAATAATATTATGAAGTTGCATTATGAATTTGTTACTGATTTCAACACTAGGTTCCAGAAGAGGATGTATAAGTGAATGCAAGCCATGTGAGTTAATGACAAGGTATGTATGATTACTTATTTCAACACCTTTGATGGTAAAATGACATATCAGCTTTGGGATAAGGAGCCTAGGACTTTAAGAGATGCTTTCAGAATTGCTATCAATATAGAAAATAATTTCAAGATTTCAGGGAGATTGGAGAGAAAAAGAGATGATCCTAGGTTATTTGGGAACAAGGGAAACAAAAAAGAAAAGCACAAATCTATAGGAGGAAAAAAGCATGAGCTTTACAAGATGGGTCAAGTTCTAAATGCTATAAAAGGCTTGAATATTCCTTAGGGAAAGAATGATAGGAATTCCACTAAAAATAAGGCCTCTTATTAGTCCAACTTTAGTAGGAAGAATAAATTGCAAAATTTCCCTTATAACACTACTTGGAAAGATGGCCAAGCCAATATTCCTCCTCCTAAGAATACTAGAAACAAGGTCACCCCTGATCCCTTATCAAAAAATTCTATAAATGTGGTAGATGACCCTAAACTCACTACTAAATCCACATGGTGTTTTGTTTGTCAATTGCCTCATGCTCCTAAAAATTGTGCAATAGCTTTGTAATTTTTTGGAAATCAAACTGAGGTAAAATAAAATCAGGAACATGAGGAAAATAGTGATGATGTAGGATGCAATATGTTTGAGTCACATTATGACCAATATGATAGTGATGATCATGATAGAGATGTAGAGGAGCAAAGATAGTTTCAAAGTCATATGTAGTAGTAGGTATTTTTTGATGAGGAGAGTGATGTCAGGGACAATCTATGTAAAATGGCATCTACCAGAGAGGAGGTGATACTAAGGAAACCTTCTAGAGAAGAGGTTGATCAGATCACTAATAGCATGGTACCTCAAGTACAAACCACAAATATGTCTCAAAATTCTGATGATGGTAGGGTGGCTAGTATATTTATCAAGAAATTTCACCCTAAGAAAAAGGAAACACTAAACCCTAAAGAAACCCCTACTATGAAGGTTAAAATTTTTAGTAAAAAATGGAAACCAAAGGTGGATAATCCTAAGGTCTTTGAGTCCCCAAATAGTGTTCCTAAGAAGTTAGATGAGAAGACACCAAAAAAATTCACTATTAGTGACAAGAATCACCAAATTTTTATAAATATTTTGGACAAACATCATGACTGAAAGATTATGACTATTGATAGCTCATTTGATTCTTCTATAGATATGACTACTGTGTTATCACAAATCACTGTCAAAGTCCCTTGTTTGAATTATTAAGGATCTTGGACCACAAAAATAAAGCTATAGCATGGTTTAGAGATATTGATATAAAAGTGAGACATGGGTGTAATGAAAATCATAGTCCCAAGGAAGCTAAAGTAGTTGTATCTCAAATTGCTCAGATGTTTTTGGATAATTTTTTAAATTAATGTTTGGGAAATGTTGAGCCATTTTTCTTGAGTATTTTAGTAAATGGTAAAAAATTAAAAAATTGCATGATTAACTTTTGTGCTTCCAATACTATAATGCCTTTTGAAATAATGAAGGAGTTAGGCTTGAAGGTATATGCTCCTCAAGGAAGAAGTTGTGTTATGGATAAGAGAGAAATGGCAATCATTGGTACTATTAGCTCTTTACCATAGTAAATAACAACTTGTCCTAACAAAGAACTTACTATGAGGGTATTGGTTGTTGATATTCTACCTCAGTATGGCATCGTGTTATCTAGAAAGTGGATTGCTGCCATGGGATGGAGTCGACAGTGTCATTTATCATTTGATACTTTCAACATTGAGGAAAATTTAATAAAAGTAGATAGGGAGCCTAAAAGTATATATATGTGACAGAAGAAGATATGGAGGATGATATGAAAAACTTTGTGCATACATATGTCAATGCATTTCAAGCTAAGGCTCTCACTTTGAAGAAGGGTAAGAATAAATTTTAAATGGAAGTAGAAGCTGGTACAAAAATAGATAAAGGAGACTTATGGACCATGTTCTTTGATGGTGCTTGCTACAAAGATGGAGCAGGTGTAAGTATTTTATTGATTTCTCCTGCTGGGGTAACATACAAATTTTCTTTCACATTGAGTTTCCTTTATACCAACAATATAGCAAAATATGAGGCTTTGCTATTAGGCCTTAGATTAGCTCATAAGCATGAGATAAAATGTTTGCATGTTGTAGGAGATTCTAAATTGGTTGTATCCCAAGTAAGGAATGCTTATGTGTCAAAGAAAAAGAGATTAAAATAATACAAGAATGTTGTATGGGATATGATTGAATGTTTTCATGCATTTGGGATAACTTGGATAGATAGGACTAACAAAAAAATGGAAGACTTGTTAGAAAATATAGCAATAAAACCTAATGATGTTACATTTGTTGGCATATTCAAAGTTGAGACTCAAACTAGACCCTTTGTTCCTGATAATATCTAGAATTGGCAAGTGTTTGAAGATGATAAGGATATTCTAAGATTTTTGAACTATGAGAATATGTTGTCAGGACAAGAAATTGATTGTGCAACTTATGTAGAAAATATAAATGGAAAGGATACTATTTTTGGGAAGGAAGTTGTGCAATTAAAGACAAATAAAATCCCAAAGGGTTTAGTTGTTTTAGAAGCTATTTTTGGCAATCAAGATAGGTCATAGGTGTTGGAAATATTCAAGATATGATAGGTTACCGAGAGGGGAGGGGTGAATCAGTAACTTCAAAACTCTAAAAAAATTCAGCACTTTAACCATATATACTATTCACCATTCATTCATCTAATCTACTGCATATATGAGAGATCAAACATTTATAACACATGTACACAATGATTTGGTAACCTAGAAACCTTCCAAATAGAAAGTAAAATTGGGGTGGGGATGATACCCACAAAATTTCAATATTGCAGTATAAAGTTGGCCTGTTAAGGCTTACATTGACTACTTCTAGTGAGCTATCCTATTAGGAGCACAAAGGACTGCTAGGTCCACCTTGTTAGAGGATTTACAAACATACACTGAAGTATGCACTCTGTTAGGAGATTTATACAAAGACTGTTAAGTCTACCTTGTTAAAGGATTTACAAAAATTGATTCACCTGTTATGATGAAAAAGTGGATCTACTTACAACTTGATTGCTAATTAGATCCTTGAAGTATAGATCACCTCTTGTGGCTTATGAATCTTTACTGCTCCATGTAGACCTTTTTGAATACTCTGCTCTATTGCTGATTCACTTTTATTCTTCTCAAAGCATTACATGTCTATTCCTCAACATAATCATTATATGTTGCAAATGATATAATAAATTACATATATACCATTCCAATAATTACAATTGCAAGCTCGGCCAAAACACAAGTGAACAAAATATTACTGAGTCAGCCAAATAGTAGAAAACTCGGGCTCTTCAAGCTGACTTGGTGACCTTCTGATACTCAGTATCCACTACATTACTCGACATCATCATGCACTCAGTAGAAGTAGAAGCTCGGTCCATACTTACCACACAACATAGCTTGGAACTCTGTAACCATTAGAGACTTGGTAGATTTAGTGTCACTCAGTAAAAACTAAATCCTTTGTTTACCTTGATTTCACTCTGTAAACACTACACTTCCATCACTTGGTAAACACTAGCTTCCATCATACATATTGATGACTCAGTAGACATTGTGAAACTTGGTGAACATTGTAGACTTAGTAGATACTATTGGATTGCACATTCACTTGGTAGCTTCATGAATGCTCGATATGAACTACTTAAGTGATGAACCTACAAGGTAACCACTAAATGCTTGGTATACAATGTAGACTGAGTGATGAGCTTGGTAATAATTCATAGTTGAATAAGTGTTGTTACTAATGAAAAATAGAATATAATTCCAATAATAGGTTGATGCCACTAAGTATGATGCTAAAGGTTTGGATGAAGTAAATTTGGGAATTGAGGAAACACCTAAAAAAGTATATGTTGGTAAGAAATTACCTCCTAAGATTAGGCAAGACTTGATAAATTTGCTAAGGAAGTGTAGGCATGTGTTTGCATGGTGACCTAAAGGCTTATAAAGAGGATCTTTTTCAGCATGAAATCCCTTTGAAACTGAATGATAAGCCTTTAGGACAAAAATAGAGGCCAATAAATCATACCATAGCTCCCAAAATACAAGAGGAATTGATCAAGTTAAGAGATGCTAGGATCATAAAGCCTATTAAACATTCCTCTTGGGTATCCAATTTAGTCCCTATTAGGAAGAAAAATGGAGACATAAGGTTATGTGTTGATTTTATTAATCTTAATATATCTTCATTAAATGATAATTATGGATTGCCAAATATGTAAGCTATGTTGCAAAGGCTCACTAATTCTGAGCTTATGTCTATGATGGATGAATTTTTATGTTATAATCAAGTGGTTCTTAAAGAACCATAATAGTTCAAGTCTACTTTTACTACTCCATGGGGTACTTATGTTTATGCTAGGATTCCTTTTGGGCTTACTAATGTTGGGGCTACTTTTCAATGGGCTATGGATGTGGCTTTTGTTGATATTATTGATAAATTTTAGGTTGTGTATCAGGATGACCTCACTACTTATTCCAAGGATGAGAATGATCATTGCATACATCTGAAAATGTATTTATTAGAGCCCTTAATTATGGTATCTCTTTAAACCCAAGAAAATGTAACTTTGGTGTTATTGAAGGAAAGTTGTTAGGACATCTAGTTAGTAAGCATGGCATGAGGATTGACCCTAAAAGGGTAGAAGCAATAGAAAAGATTTAGAAACCCAAAAATGTTAAAGGCATTCAATCATTTTTTGGATAGATCAACATTCTTAGAAGATATGTGACTAATTTTGCAGAGATTAGTAGGCCTATATCAAGGATTCTAAAGAAAGGGTCTAAGATAAAATGGGAAGGTGAACCTAGCATTGCATTCTAGAAGATTAAGCAAGCTAGTAAAGATGCCCTTGTTCTTAGAGCACCAAATTATGACAAGCCAATGCATATTTTCTATTTTTCTTCATTTCATACTATTGTTGTAGTACTATTATAGAAAAATGAAGAAGGTTATGAACAACCCATCACATTCTTTAGCAAATCATTACAAGCAATAGAACTCAAATATGACATAACTGAAAAATAGGCATATGCATTGGTGAAAGGGGTTAAGGCTTTTAGGTGTTACTTAATGAGAGCTACTATTATTGCATTTGCTCCTATTGCTATTATAAAAGATATTTTTTCACTCCCAAGAGATATCTGGTAGAAGATGTAGATGGATTAATAGAATACAAGAATTTAAGATTGATATTCAGATCACCAAGCTTGTTAGGGGAAATGGATTGGCCAAATTGATGATAAAAGCCAATTTAGAGGCAAACCAAATCAATCAACTTGATAATAGTTGTAGGGATAATCTTTGTGATATGGATACCTCTGAGTGGTATAGAGATGTTATCTATTATTAGCAAATCATCAAATCTCCATCAGGATTAACAAACAACTAGAAAAGGTCTCTAAAGTTGTAGGCCATAAGGTATATCATAGGGCAAGGTGAACTATGGTGGAGAAATATGGAAGGAGTCCTTTTGAAATGTGTAGATTAAATTGAGTCTAAAAGGATTTTAAGAGATAGATATGAAGGTGTATGTGGTGGTTATTATATGGCTAAAACCACTACTCATAAAGTTCTTAAGGCTAGCTTTTGGTGGCCAAAACTTTTCAAAGATTCTCATGAGTTTGTTAAAACATGTGATACTTGTCAAAGGTTTAGTGGAAAGTTAAATTTTTTTTGGAATTTACCATTAAGACCTATTGAAGTGTAGGCACCATTTCAACAATGGGTAATTGATTTCATAGGTGAGATCTCAAACAAATCTAGTGGTGGACATTCTTGGATCCTAGTGGGTATTGATTACTTCACTAAATGGGTTGAAGCAATCCCTACTAAGAGTGCAACAAGTAAAGTAGTTACTAATTTCATCCTAAATAATATTGTGACTAGGTTTGGATGCCCATAGAATATTGTAACTGATAATGCTATGTGTTTCAGATCTAAGGAATATATATATATATATATATATATATATATATAAGAAGTATGGCATAATAGAGTGCACATCATCATCCTATCAATATTCCATAATTTATGAGAATCAATCAATAATTATTAAAATAAATTCTATAACTTATTGTAATCAATATTTTGAACCACACCAAACAATACATCATTAGAAATTTTTTTTTTATATATGTAACCTTATATAATATGAGAGAAACCAAAAATGTAAAATAATATAATAAAAAAAGTTATTTATAAAAATATATTTTCTATGCTACGATTATATATAAATATAAAATATAATATAATAATAAAATTACACCCTTATGTATTTAACACATGATGGTCACTGCTCCTAGTTCTTTTCATCATCATTGAATTCCAAATGAAGAAGAGGACAAATTAACTTTTGAAATTCACTATACATTTTATATTTTTATTTGAGGCAGTGGATCAGATTATTACGCTTTTTCACATAGGCCAAGGGCTGCTTACTTCATGGCCTCGATCTCTTGCCTCCTGCAACTCCATGACATCAGTGCTCTTGCAGGGGGGTGAGGGTTTGGGAGGCCCTTGATATCACAGTAAGGGTTTGAGCGGCCCTCAATATAGACAGTGACCTATTTCGCTATTAGATGGTATGGCTAAGAGGCTCATACTTGGGTGAAAAGATAAATATCCACACAACCCATGGAATTACCACCATGGATTAGGAAGCTAGACATGGTTGTCGCCATAAGGGATCATCTCTATTTCAATACTCTGAATGGGTGTGTCACTCATCACTTTACATTTTATATTTGAGTGAGGCTTAATTTCCAAAGGTCTTGTTTCTGATTATGATTGAATTGTTGGTTATAGGAAGTAGATAATAGTGAAAGAAGACAAAAGACCAGAAGCTACAAATTTGGGATGATGCTCATGTAGTGTGAATTTGGTAATTCCTAATTCTTGGAAACTAAGTTCCTTTTCTAGGGTTTTCACATCCTTAAAAATTTGCTAGTTTTCCTTTTAATTTATCTGTAAGATAATTTTTAGATAAAAGAATTGACAACAAGATTGAATACAAACTCACACTAGAAAACGTAAATAGGTAGATGTAGAAATAGTAACCTAAAAATTTCGTAGCTTCAATTTCATTCCTCATATTCAAAGGCCAGATTTTCACGACAATCTTCCATTAACATTGTTAAACCATTTCCCAAACTCTTTAGTACTAAATATTCTCTTTTCCTATCTTCTCCTTTAGAGAAGAATTGCATTCCCCCACTTCTATTCAGTCTCCCATTCTCTCTATTTTCCTTTTCTCAGACCACAACTCCACTTTACACCATCATAACCATAGGGTTATTTTAATGCAAAATGTGCACACACAATTTATTTCTATCTATAATTTTTGAGTGGTTAATGAGCTTGGTATTATTTCTACACTCACTAAACTAATCCCACCCTAGAACCTCACCATAAAGACAATATAATCTTTGAACATTGTTCAACACTATCCAGTGTAGCATGTAGTAAATAATCAAGTAATAAAAGTATATTGAAAATCATCAAGAGGATTTTAGGAGAAAATAAGAAGGCCTTGGATTCAAAATCACCATTAGCTTGGTGGGATGATAGGGTTACTATGAAGAAAGCCGCTGGATGTGCTCCATTTGATCTATAATTACCATACAAGCTAGACTTCCATAGAATAATCTAAAGGAGATGTATAAATTTTTTCAACTTTATGAAGATGATATCATTGATGAGATGCAACTTAGGATGGATGATATTTTGCAATTAGAAGAAACAAGGAGAGAGTCTTCTATTTAGAATGCCAAGTTACAATCACAGATGAAGCACTTATATGAAAAAAGTGCCATTGAGAGGAAATTTGAAATAAGTGACATGGTATTGATGTGGAATGCTAGAATGGAAGATAAAGGAAAGCATGGTAAATTTGACCCAATTTGGCTTGGCCTATATAAAATTTGTGATACAAATGGAGAAGATTCTTATTTTCTAAAAGATTTAACTGGAGATATTCTTAAATTGCTAGTTCATGGACAATTCTTGAAGAGGTACTTTTCCTAAAAGTATATATTTTCCATGAACAATAGTTTTTAGGTTTCCTTGTGTTCTTGTAAATTTTGTAAATCCTTAAAAATAGCTTTGTATAGACTAGTTCCCTCCTTCTATTGTTTTGTTTGGTGCTCTCTGAAGAAGCTTTTATAGTTGTATCAAGTATATGGTCTTCTTGACCATAGATTCTAAATTCTTGCATAGACTCAAATAGTCTATCATCCCCAAATAGAGCCACTATTGGTCTTATTTTTTGCATGATAATTTTCCTAATCCAAGGTGTAAAAAATAAAGGCTGAGTCCTCTAATGAGGGTAGGGTTTCTGGTTTTTGGTTTTATAATTTTCATTGCCCTTTGGAAAGCTTATGCTAAACCCTAGGTCTTGTTCATTTTGAATTTGTCCCAGCATGAAATCTTTTAGAAGGTTTGAATATTCTTTTCTTTCTTAATTCCAAAGTCATGTTTAGTACCTTTTTGAAGAACCTTTACCACATTTGGATCTTGGTTAGATCCATGGTTGTCACATGGCTGTTATAATGAAATGCAAGGTTATTTACCAACATGACATAGTGACTGCTAAAAATTTGAAGTGCAGTGTCATAAACTGAAAACTGGCACCAAAAAGGCACATTGTTAATGAAAAGATTTGGTCACATGATCTATCTTGTATTGTGACTATCAGAAAGGATACATGTGGAGCAAGTTGCAATAGACGTCATTGGAATTCAAACTTTCCAATGAATCACTATATCATGACTGAAAAATCTATGCACCATGTCGGTAGCAATGTAGTGATTGACCAAAAAGTTAAGAAATGTGGTGGCCTTTGATACTGATAGATGAAGATAGAGTTCCCACGTAAAAATCCTAACCATGCATATTGATTGATTTGACAAAGGTACTTATTAATGTAGTCATGATTGATAGTTAGCTTTTCTTGTCACCAAGTTTTAGTAATTCACTGGAGGTCACTATGTTGCGATTGCAAATGTAATGCCTTTTGCTGGTAATGACATAGTGACTTGTTTGGAAAATAATAAGGTGGTATCATTTCCAAATATGGGACCCAATGAATTCTTCATCAAAAATGAGCTGTACAAATCCAATGACATAGTGGCATCCTACTAAGAATGTGGGAACCTAAAATTCTAAATCTGCCAGATGTCGCTATGTCATGACTAAAAAGGCTTTGCGCTTTATAGGTAGTGATGTAAAAACTCACCTGGAAATAAGGAAGATGGTGAGACCCAAATGACAGCTATCATATTGAAAAATTAAAGAGTAATATATCTTCTAGATGGACAAAAATTTCCCAGTCATCAATGTGGACCCACTACCAAGTTAGATGAAAGATGAACAACCAGGATCATTGGATCAAAGGAAAATCAATGATCATCACCAAGTCATTATAACAAATTGCAATCTATTTACTCAACATGACTTGGCAATTGGGGGTCCCAGCATAGTTTACATAAGAAAGTGCAAGTTCCTTGTCACTAGATCAAATAAGATCTATGACCATTAGATACTCACAATGGAAAAGTTATAGAAGTTTAAGGGTTGTAACATAGCAAGGGGCAAGTTGATAGTGGACCCACTAGCTGTATTAAAGTGATGATTTAAATGTGACTCATTCGATTATAGTGAGATTGATGGTTATCGCTATCTCACATAGAGGATTTTCTCACTCTTTATGAATAGCAAGGTAGCGGCTCACCAATATGTGTCCTCAAAAGTCAATGGGTCTAGTTCAAAGTGTCAATAGTGAAGGAAAGGTACAGTTGGAAACATTTCATTGGTTTGACTATCAACATGTTGAGGAAAGGATGAGTCAACCCTATTTTCACTCCTAAATCATAGGATATTCTTGAGATTGATAGTGCAAATTTAAAAAGGAAGGTAATGCCACTCTATTTTTTCATTATAGTTTATTTATGTGGATTGAAAGCTCTACATGTGAAAAAAAATAGAGTATATTACAAAAGATCTCACCATTCCCATCTCACACAAACAAAAATTTCAAGTTTTCTAAGCACAAGAGTTTACTAAGAATATTGTGTTAAACCTAACAAGAAGGTAAAATAGTTTCCCATTGTTTTAAGCTATTGCAAAATTTTAGAGAAGGACAAGCTTACAAGAAAGTAAGTAATTATACACTATAACCTCTATATCATTTCAATTTTAGAGAACTAAAGTCAAGATGCCTCCAAAGAAAGTGTTTTCTGGGAAAGTGAATTATATGGATAGGAGTGTTCATGATGACTTTCTAGAGTTACTCCCAAAATCCACCACTAAGACTATGTAGATTAAGAAATTAACTTCCTTAAAACCTAGGCTAAAAATGGAAAATGACCTATATTGTAAGGGGAACTGGGTTAGGGATGCAACAACTTCTCAGACTGGTCTTGTTTTGCTTAAGAAATGGTTTTCAGAGAGGAACTTGTTTGCCTCGCATGCTAATATCTAGAATTTTGATTTGGGAAAACTAGTAGTCCCAAGTGTCTTCATGGATTATGATTTGCTTGAAGCCATTACAAAGAATTATGACCAAGCTATTAGAGTGGTGAGAAGAACTAATGGTGTGCCTCTAGTTTCAATTAGTCTTGAGGAAATTAGAGAGGTTTTTTTCCTAGAGCCATTGAAAAATTATCATGTGCCAATTAATCTGCAAGAATTAGAAAATGAATACAAGGTAAAGAAGGAAGTGATTAAGGGGGGTGCACTGAAGACACATATTGGCATAATTGGAACTTTTCCAATAATTACTATAGCCTCTAGGGACCCTTTTAAAAAGGATCTTTTCACATCCTAGGCTATAGAAATATACAAGACTCTATGTCAAGTTTTTGGTGCAGACGAACAAAATTTCATGCCCATCAATCTTATGTATATGATGGTTTAGATTGCGTCCTTTGGTGTAGATGTTATTTTTTATTTTGCTTCTTATTTGGCTCAAGAAATTCATACTAGATTTGTTGGAATTGCAAAAGGGAAGGTGGAGAAAACTTTTGGCTATTATTCTTTGTTAATGCATATGTTTTTATTTAAGGGAGTGTCATATTTTGATAAAGAAATGGAGTTGAAAAAAGAAGAGAATGGAGAAGCACTGCCAACTAGTTATGGAGCATAGATATGACCTAGGATGTAGAGAAGGCTAGGTTTTTTATGTTTGATAGGTATTTCAATTCCAAGCTGAGATGCCTCATATTGAGTGACAATCCAAGAATCCCTAAGGCACTAATGAGTCTCATTAGGCCTATGGACAATCCTAGTGGTTTGAAAGTTTCACACAATTAGGGAGATATCATCCCATACTCTCTTTCTATTGTAATTAGAGTTTATAGTTTTAAAGGAAGCCTTCATGTGCTCCCCTTTGAAGTAATTTTAAAGGTAGGGATGGCTTAAGTTTTATGGAAATTAGGAAGATTAGAGGAAATGCATCTATTGAAAAGGCAACTAGGGTCAAATTTCCCCACTTGTATTGCAGCCCATCAGTTTGTAATTACCAAGGGGGCTTGGCTCTTTTTAAATAAATTTTTTTATTAATACAAGATGGTTGTTTCTAATCCCCATTGTTGTCATACTCAGGGGTTTTATAATCTTGAGACTTAGAATTAAATTGGGAAAGGTAAAACATGATTCATATTATCCAGAGGACATCATAAGGAAGGAGTTCTCATTCAAGTTCTCATTGGATTCATCATAAGCTTTTGGAATTCATTCATTGTTTTGATAAGGACTATAGTCCTTTAGATAATGCTATTACAGAAGCTGATAAAATAAATAATCATATGAATACCTCCCTTGAAATAATGGAGGCAATGAATGAAAAGAAGAAATTATTTATTAAATTTTACCCAAATAAGGCCATGGAAGTAATGAGAAGATTGGGTTTTACTCCTAATATAGGGTATGCCAATTATTTGTCCAGAGAAGGCTAGGGTATACTATCATTCAGAATAAAAGGACCACTATGGCCAGAGGCAAGGAAATAATGGGATCCACAAGTGCAATCCTAGAGGAGAGACTTGATGAACCTTCTCCTAAGAGGTAGAAGATAATAAAGTAAAAGAGTCCTCAAATTGAGGAATATTCACCTACTCAATCCCCTTTGTGGGTTGGAGAATAATAGCTCACTAGAGAATAGATTGAGCAGATAGGGTCACAAGGAGGTGTGTTCATTGTCTAGGTAGAATTGGATGAGGGAAACACCCAAGAGCCTCCTATGCCAAGTTTGGATTTGATAGTTACAAATTATAGAGGCAGGGAATTGGACCATATATTAGAACAGGTTAGTCATCAATTTTTTTTTTGATGATATTTTTGTTAAATCTAGGGCTTTTCTCCAATTTGCATGGGAGGCCAATATGGGTAGATTTGAAGAAAGGTGCAATAAATTGAGAACAAAGAATCCAAAAATGGATGAAAATTCCTTGTAAAATTAGGTAAAAGAGGAGATGATGAAGGATTTTGAGAGTATAAGCCTTGCAAAGTGAAAGCAGATGGTCAGAGCAACAAACATTTTGTTGTTATCCAATTGGGACAATACTGATGCTCTAATGTTTAATTATGTTTCAAATAAACTAGTTTTACAAGACGAAAATTAGAAAGACTTCTAGGGTACTGTTTTCAGTGAAGATCAGGTTGCTTTAGTCATTTGGTCATTGAGGAGAGGATCAAGAGCCACTTCATCACAACCAGATGATTATGGTTTGATGGGAAATACAGATGTAAGAAGAGTAGCTAATACTTCTCATGTGCAGGCTGCACAGTGGGGTGTAGATACACTCCAATTTGTCTTGGCCACTACTAAAATGGAAGAAAAGGGTATGTTTAAATTGCAAAATAAAATGAAAAATTTTTGGAAGCATACAACAAAGAAGTTCAAAAGAGGATTGAACTAGAAAATAAAATTATGGGAATGTCTACCTGGCCAAGAATAACATATCCTTGCCCTCCAATGGAGCCTTTTAAATCCACTCCTCTTATAGAAATGCTAGATACCCCATAGAGGCCTCAATACTATACAACTAAAGATTTTGAGGAAGAAAAAAGTAAACTTTGGGCATTACATGTAGATATGGAAGTGCAGTATGAGGATAAACTTAAAAAGGCTCTAATGTACCTGGTAGATAAAATTGAATGGCCCCTATTTTATGATTAGTTGGTAAAGGTAATAAGTATATGGGAAGAATTGAAAACCCATGATGAGGCTCTAAAGCCTATTGCTAATAAATGGTGGAAAAGGAAGAAAGAAATTAACTTTTAATGTTACTTTGTTATAAAGTCTTCCAATGACCATATAGAAAAAACATATGATATTGCTAATGATTTGTTAGATTTTGATAATAAAAATTTTGTCCTATCTAAGGAAATACAAGAATGAAAAATTTGATTTTTTCCCTCATGCTTTGGATAGAAAAAATAAATTGAAGGATAAGGATGAATAGGCCAAGGAATTGGATGACCTATTCTGTTTGAGAATGAATAAGGTTATAAATGAAAAAGGACATGCTTGGTGAGCCACCACAATAGAGGAATTGGTGAAAGTCCAGTTATTTTTTTATACCTTGAAATAAGAATTTTTTAGTATTGATAATGAGGCTGAGTATGTACTTAAGAAGCAAAATGATATTTTGCAATTCAACTAGCTAGATGATGCACTGTTTGACACATGGATGGCAGATATTGCTTCTAGTGAGTAGTTTGAAGAGGTCAAAATAGATGATGATGGAGTACAAGATGATGAGGTATAGATTATCGAGAAAACAACACTAGATCAGAAAAATGAGGAAGGTAAAGGTCATCAATCAGTTCCACCTATAAGCTATGAGGCCTAGGATGTGGACACAACAGGAGACCAATTAAGGGTAAAAGTGGTTCTGTCAGTTCAAGATGAAAATGGTGAAAACCCATGAGTAGAAGGTTATTTACAAATATTACAAGAAGATTCATCATTGGTCAGCTTTGCAGTTGCATATTATAAAGAGTTAGAATAGTGGTGACAAATCAAAAGGGCTACTAGCTTGTAATGATGTAATAGAAATGGGACCTACCAAAGAATATATTGATGTGTTACGTTCTGTTACACTAAGTTTTGTCTTTTGGAAACTTATCAATTTCTTGAAGCCTAAAGCTTGTTGCATCTCACACTATATAAGTGAGATCCCAGGGCTAGAGAAAGGGTCTGAAAGTTCTATTATTTTTTATTTTTGTTCAAAAAAGGTACAATCGATCTAGTTGCAATTAGATGTGTTGTGTTTAGTATTGAACTTGTATTCTTTGCTAATACATATAAATGACAGCATCAACAAGATATTCAAGGCTTTTAATTAAACAGTCAGTATAGTTGCATGAAGACATATTGAGTTTCCTATTAAACTTGTATTTCTTGCTAATACATATAAATGAGAGCATTAGCAAGATATTCAAGGATTCTGATTGAATTTCTATTAGTTAGTGTATTAGTCATCTAGAAGGATAATACAAAGGGCTATTTGCATTATATTTTTGTCATCAATTACTATCTCCATTTCATTAGTTTTTTTACTTTGATGTCATTTGAATAAGGTTCAATTGATTGAATGCAGTCTGGATGGGTTGTATGCTGATACTATTGTTTCTTTTAATTCAAAGAATTATATAAATGCTTCAGTGGATCAGTGAGGTTTATGAGTTTACAAAATAGATAGATCATAAGAATAGAAATATGTGACTACAATTGATAAATTCATTTACAAGTTATTTTAATTAGATCTCCCTCCAATAGATAGTTTTTCTCCCAATGGATAAGGCATTAGTATCATAAATCAGGAGTGAGTTGGGGTAGATTCTGCTTCTGCATATCAAATTAATCACAAATTCAAAATCATTCTTGTTCCATTTTGTTTAAAGTTATAATTCTAGTTAGCACTCGTTTATAATTTATTTTTGGATCTTAGGTAGATGCTATTCTAGAAATAATTGTAAACTTAAGGATAATTATGACCAAATCTACTTATAAAGGATGCATGTTAGTTTGAAAGTATAAAAAAATGGATAAACTGTGTAAGTGTTAGCAGTTAGAGATGAGAATCAGAATGAAACTAATATAATTCTCATAACACACTAGATATCTGAGGCATCCTCTAGGTAAACCCACCTTGGTTTTGCAGAGCCTACTGAGTAGGAAACCATTTGAGGTTTTTTTGAAGTTGGTCCAAATGGTTTGCACATAGAATTTTTAATAGGAAGTGGTTAATCCTTGGATTGTGTGAGTATTAACAATTTGGTGTTAATAATTTTTTTTTCCAATAGTTTCAAACACCAACAGTTTGCAATGTAGGTATATCCATAGCAGGTGAACCACAAAAGTAAGATATCCTATTTGATGGATGTCCTTCCTTTTTTGGGTCTCCATAATTAGTTTCCCTTTATTTCTTTAACTATCTCTAGCTATCAATGTCACAATTTCTACAATGGGCTCCCAAATCATGATATGTGTTTCTATGTTTGGGCTTATTGCATTCCTAACTATATTTATTTCATTGAAATTCTTGATCGACTTAGCATCTGTTATAGCTTTTATTCAGTAACAATTTTATTTATATCCATTTATACTTTATACAACGTGTCAATAATCTCATACAAAACTAACACATTTACATCCACATTGAAATATGCTACAATCCTTTCATAATATCAAATGTTATCAAAAGATATAGATCATTCTTCCATTCTCATAGATTTCCCTCAACATCCACAATAGGAGATATGAAATCATACATCCCATTAGGAATGACCTTCAATTTGTTTTGTATTAGTTGCATCTTACCTATGAAAAAATCATATAACACCTTAACTCTACCAAGCATCATTTTAGTACCAACAACAATCTGCCTTGGAAAATATTTCTTTTGAATCATTAAAGAAATTAATTTATCAAGAACTAGGAGTAAGGACCTCATTGATTAAACAAAGGAGTTAACAAAGAGAGAGCCTCAAAGCATCGGTGCTTGACACCTTGTAAGTGTTGGAAATTTGATTGAAAAAGCTCATTATTGTTGGAGATCAAAGAGGGAGATTGTTGTAAAAGAATCTTTTCAATCATTGTTTTGTCATTGATGTCAAACCTGTTATTTTTAGGGATGATATTTGCTTACAAGATCCAAGTATTATCACTTAGTTGATTGATGAAGAGGATTTGATCAACAAGATGTAACAAGAGCACCTAAGGGAAAGGTTGAGTTATGATGTTATAATGAAGTGCAATGATCAGTTTAGACAATGGTTAAATAATGTATTGATGATGCAGTCAAGGATATAGAGGGTGGTCACACTTAGAAACATTGGAGGAAAAAGTTGTAACAAGGTTGATTGCAAAGCTTAAACTAAGATCTTTAGTGGGTTCCAAGCAAGTTAGTTAAAGCTAAGAAAACTCTTAGTAGAAGCTAAGTAATAGAAATTCCTAGTGTGTGATGAGTGATCTTCATGTGCCGAGTGAAGATCAAGTGTCGAGCATCAAAAAATTTCAATTGGTGTCGAGTGATCTTCAGGTGTTGAGCATCAGGAAAAACATTGTTGAAGACGAGTAAAATAGTATGTGCTAAGCACCAGTATTTCAATAGTGCCGAGCTACTACATTATTTTAAAAGATGAAGATTCACCAAATCTAAGCTGACATAGTCATTAGATTGAAATTTTTGAATGAGTTGGAAGATAAGGATGATGAGTTGGAGGCACATAATCTTATGTAAGCTATTTTTGACCAAATTCTAAAGGATTATTCATGAAGTTTCTAGAGGAAACTGAATATGGGTTAGATGCAATGAATCCTACTTAATCCATACAAATTGAAATTGAAAGAATCGAGTGGGAAAAGGTACTCCAAGGCTTCTATTTAAGAAGTCATAGACCAAGAAGCAAAGAGTTGCTAATACTGTTTCTGCTGAAGAGCTAAATCTTCAAAGTGGTTAGAAGGGTGTCAAGGAGTAGACATCTAGGAGAAGGAAGAGCACAGAGGCTTTGTTTCTACAAGTGGTCATGAGGAGATGATTGCACTGGTACATTGAGTATGGAGACTCAACGAGACAAAGATTGAAAGGAGGACAAGCTATAAAGAGTTGCAAATATTGAAGGCCAAGAAAGGGTATGAGTTGAGAAGTGACCTGAGATCTACAAGATAAGTTGTATGTTGAAATTAGGTCAAGATTTCCTAATACTCTCTAGCAATTGAATTAGATCTAAAAATCATATGGACTTAGGTTGGCCTAACAACCATTTGTAAATCCTTTAACAAGGTGATATTCCAAGTGAATGTTCTAAAGTCCCTTAACCAGGCTCACTTCTAATAGTGTGGTTAAATCCTCTAACAAGGTCACATTTAACAATGTGTTGTAAGCCTTTAATAGAGCATGCCTTTCATAGGGCATCACTTCAGAAGAGTAAGAATTGAGTAGCATGTTACTAGTGGTTTTTCCCAAATTGGGTTTCCATGTAAATCACTATGTCATGTGTTGATTTTTTATGTGTTATGCGTGCATGCTAATTTATAGTAAATTGCTGATTAGATAAGTTAAAGCTTGAATGGTTGAATCGGTTCACTACACTTAGAGAAATGTTTGAATACAAAATTTGGACCTTGAATAACTAATTCAACCCCAACACCTCCCCCCCCCCACACTCTCAATTATTATAAAGCATTTCTAAAAATCAGTATCAGAGACTTTTGCTGATTTAGTTTCATGGTACTAGAAGCAGGAAAGATCAAGATGTCCAAGAGAGAAGTTTCCAAGCTTAACAAAGATAACTTTGTTGCATGGCAAAGTCTTATGTAATTGCACCTTGGATCAATAGGTGACTATGCACAAACCTCAATTGGATAATAACATGTAACTCTAGTAGGACCTTTTACTGCAGATGATTTGAATAAAAAGGAGCATAACCAAGCAATGTTGGAGATTGCCTCTGCACTCAATTATGCAGAATATGATGAAATTAAAGACTATGACACTACATTTAAGATGTGGAAAACTTTATCAAAAATCTATGGAGGAGATCAGAATGTCTAAAGAGCAAAGAGAGAAAGTCTAAGAGGAAAGTTTGATGACATGAAGATGGAAGAAGGTGAAAATGCTGCTTAGTACACTACAAAAATGAAGAAGTGGTGAGTGTAATAAGAGGTCTAGGTGGACAATTGGAAGAAGAAACAACTATCAACAAATACTTAAGAACTCTGCTTCCTATCTATGCTATTAGATTTTTAGCCATCCAAGAGTTGAGGTGTGTACAAGGGAACACACTAACCTATGAAGGAATAGTGGGAAGACTTACTGAATTTGAGCTATCCAATTTTGACAACTAAAAACCTAAGAACCTTGAATCTTCTTTCAAGGCCAAGATGATAATAAAAGAGACTAAGGAGGACACATCAAGCAAGAAAAGAAGAAAATGAAAACATGCATCTAGTGATAGCAGCACAGATGAGGAAGATGTGGAATAGTTAAAAGCACTACTAGCTAGGATATTCCATAGAGGTAAAGAAAAATTCAAAGGTATGCTCCCTATCATATGTTTCAATTGCAATGAAGTAGGTCATATAGCTACAAGATGTCCATAGAAGAAGAACTATAAAGAAGGAAACAAGTCAGGAACAAAAGAGAAGATGACAACAAATATTACAAGGAGAAAGGCAAGAGATGCTACATTGTTGAAGAAGACTCTGATGAAAATGATGATGAAGTAGTCTATGTAGCCATGAAGGATGAATCAAACAAAGATGAAGATGAAGCAACAACATTGGTTACCTGTGTGAACAAGAATGACAAGTGGATCATACATAGTGGATGCTCACATCACATGACAAGAAACAAAAGTAAGTTAATTACCTTTAGTCAATATGATTGAAATAGTGTTAGATTTTGTAATGATGCCCCATGTAAAATCAAAGGAAAAGGATTTATCAAAATTATAGAGAAAATTTCATGTGATAATGTATACTATGTTGAAGGATTGAACTATAACTTGTTGAGTGTATCACAATTAGGCAATGTAGGTTGTAAAGTTGAATTTGGAAACAAAACTACCAAGATCTATGATACTGATGGAAATTTGATGGGAAAAGGTGAACAAACTAAGAGTAATATTTTTTACCTAGATATGGAAGATGCAACATGTCTTGTTGTTAGACTTGATGATGTGTGGTTGTGGCATAAAAGGCTATGTCATGTTAACTTTGATAATCTGATTAGCATCAAAAAGAAAAAGAAAGTTAGAGGATTGCCCAAGTTGAAGAAACCTAAAAACACAATGTGTAAACAATGTCAACTAGGGAAGATGACTAAGTCTAGTTTCAAAAGTAAAACATACACTTCCAGAGAAGTACTAGAGTTAGTCCATACAGACTTATGTGGCCCAATAGAAGTGCAAAGCTACCTAGGAGATAGATACATAATTCTATTTGTAGATGAGTACTCTAGGATGATGACTACTATGTTCTTAAAGAAAAAATTTGATGCATTCCAAATGTTTAAATGGTGTTTTTCTAGAGTTGAGAAGGAAATAAGAAAGAACTTGAAATGCCTAAGGTCAGACAGAGGAGGTGATTCACATCAAGAGAGTTTGAAACATTCTGCAATGACAAAGGTATCAAAAGTCAAACATCAGCACCAAGAGCTCCACCATAGAATGGTATTGCTAAAAGGAGGAATAGGAAGTGATCAACTATGCTAGAACCTTGATGATGGAGAAAAATGTTGCACTAAAGTACTAGAGAGAAGCTGTAAGTACTGCAATCTACACACTGAATAGAGTTCAAGTCAAGAAAGGTACAAATGTAACACCTTTTGAATTGTGCTATGGAAATTCACCTAATGTTAAACATTTCAAAGTATTTGGATGTAAATGCTATATTCTAAAAGATACTAGAAATTGCAAGTTTGATGCAAAAAGTGATGAAGACATATTTCTTGGATACTCCACTAGAAGTAAGGCATATAACTATTTGAATGTTACCACTAACAAAGTTGTAGAGAGTGAAAATGTAAATTTTTATGAGCATGCAGAACTTTGGGTTGATGAGTCAAAGTAAATGGAGGATTATAGATCCTTTGTACACTTCTATGAAAGAATGACACTTGAAGACAATGTTGCAAATCAAGTTGGCAATCAACAACAAACTTTAGTATCTTTCATCTCATCTTGTGAATGTTGAGCTGCATTTAGAAGTTGAGCTACAGAATGTAGAAAATGCACATTCTGATTCTAAAAATAGTATGCAAGAAAGGAATGATGAAATGCCAGATGAAGAAGAATGAAATGACTCTAAAACTAAAGGATCAAACATGGAAAGAAGGACTGAACCTAGATTAGCCAAGTATGTAAGAAGACATCACCCTACAAATAAAATCATTGGTGACAAGGATGCAAGACCAATGAAAAGGAATAGGCTTAGAAATGAATCATGTCTGGTAAGCAAGGTTGAACCCAAAATAGTGAAAGACGCACTACAAAATGATGAATGGTATAAAGCCATGGAAGAAGAGATAGATCAGATTGAGATGAAGATTCACCAAATCTAAGACAACATAGTGGTTACATTGAATTTTTTGAACGAGTTGGAAGATAAGGATGATGATTTGGAGGAAGAGAATCCTATGTAAGCCATTTTTGGGCAAGTTCTAAAGGATTATTCATGAAGTTTCTAGAGGAAATAGAATATGGGTTAGATGTAATGTATCCTACCTAATGCATGTGAATTGAAATCAAAAGAATCAAGCAAGAAAAGGTGCTCCAAGGATTCTATTTAAGAAGTCATAGACCAAGAAGCAAAGAGCTACTAATACTATTGCTACTGAAGAGCCAAATCTGCAAAGTGGTTAGAAGGGTGTTAAGGAGGAGACATCTAGGAGAAGGAAGAGCACAAATGCTTTATTTCTATAGGTGGTCATGAAGAGATGATTGCACTAGTACATTGAGTATGGAGACTCAAGAAGACAAAGCTTGAAAGGAGGAGAAGCTATCAAGAGTTGCAGAGATTGAAGGCTAGGCAAGGGTATGAGCTGAGAAGTGATCTGAGATCTGCAAGTAAGTTGTATGTTGAAATCAGGTCAAGATTTTCTAATACTCTCTAGCAATTGTATTAGATCTAAAAATCCTATGGAATTAGGTTTTCCTAATAGCCATTTGTAAATCCTTTAACAGGGTGGAATTCCAAGTGAATGTTCTAAAGTCCTTTAACCAGGCCTACTTGTAAAAGGGTGGTTAAATCCTCTAACAAGGTCACATTTAATAGTATGTTGTAAGCCTTTAGTATGGTAGGCCTTTCATAGGGCATTACTTCAGAAGAGTGATAATTGAGTAGCATGTTACTGGTGGTTTTTCCCAAATTGGGTTTCCATGTAAATCACTGTGTCATGTGTTTATTTCTTATGTGTTATGCTTGAATGTTTATTTACAGTAACTTGCTGATTAGATAAGTTAAAGCTTGAATGGTCGAATGGGTTCACTACACTTAGAGAAAAGTTTGAATAGGACATTCAGACCCTAAATAACTAATTCACACCCCCACCCCTCCAATTATTCTAAAGAATTTCTAATAGTAAGGAAAAAAATACACCATGGACATTCTAAGCAATGTTTTTCAATACACTTATTTTATGATGTAAGATTTTTTCATTGAATTTATTCCAATATCTTTTTTTGAATCCTTTGCATCAATCTCCATTTTGCAAGTTGATATGTTACCATAATAGGCACTAATATTTCTCCTTCTATTTTCATCTCTTTATCACACACCTCCGCTAATGGCCTCATAGCACTCTTCAAAGTCTTTATTTCATTTTCCAACTCTTGGATCCTTTTTCCCCATACATAGTATCTTTTCAATTCCTCCTTATACTATTTCATAGTAGCAACATAGTCTTTGAAGGTTTGAGATAAACATTATTTAAGTTTTTCCATTTTATCCTTTCTTAGTGTTGAAACTATACTTAACAACCTTGAGACTTCACCACTAAAAACTTATAGCACACTCCTAAAAATAGCACTCTCCTAAGTTATGTCTCTTACTTCCATCTATTTTGCCTTAATAGATTCTAGGAAAATGCTACAAACTACCATAGTTTTTGCATCTATGCCATACCCCTAACTTCTTTACAATCCTCTGGGTCCAAATGCCTCAAAATATATTGATCTTTATTACTTTCTAATTTGGTCAAGTATGAAAGAATACCTTAAGTCCCAACTATCTAGGAACAACATCCCACTTCTCTTGACTAACTATTTGGCCTCTTCTACATTGAGTATCTCATCTTTAGGGTTGTATTCTTATAGCTTTTCCACAAGCTCAACTACCTTCTCATCTGACTCACCAGGTTTCATTGCCAATGCTAATTAATTTTTCTTTAATTTAAATTTAAAAAAATTGAATTCATCACTTTTAAGAAAATCATCATCTTGCAAGAACTCCTAGGATTGAACAACCCTATCATGCAACATTTTTGCATCCATATATAGCTTACTAGGAGCTTCTTCACTCTCTATGGCCCGACTTATCAAAAAGTTCCACCTCAAGTCGGAAAAATATTGGTCTTTTCCAGGCAATATCTGTAAGGAATTTTCCCTAGCCTTTGGAGGTATCTTAATCAAAATTTTCTTTCTCCTCCTCCCCTAAGTCCATGCTGATGTTTTTTATGGACCCTCCTCTTCTTCATCTTCTTCCTCTTCAAGGAACACATCAAGCTTAGGGGAAATAGAGTTTTCCATCTCTTCTTATTGTCCCTACACTTCATCAAGCATTTGTGACATAATTTCTTGATAAATTATGATACACTTAATTTAATATGTGCGAATATTCCTCCTCGTGATAGAAACCTTGAAAAGAAGGGTTGATTCTCCTCATTTTAGTTGCAAATCTCATTATATCCCTCCATTTATGAATTCTACCTTTATAAATATCTTCAAATAGATAATTTCTTATCACATCTTCCACCCACAAATATTTTCTTAGAGGAAAATTATAACCTTACATATTTCTCAATGTTGTCCAGAGTAGGTTCTAGCAACTAAGGATGGCAACTTATAGTGTCTGAGGAATGCATCAACTTCATCAATAGATTGTATCCCAATTGTGAAGTCTCATATTTTGAAACTCATACATAGAAAGTTCCCTTTCTCTTAGCTTGGCCTAAATGTTCCCTGTCCATTAAAATGAATTGTCAGTAGAATTCCATGATCTCCAACATCTCAAGCACAAATCTAGGTAGAATATGGGGGTATGTTAGAACCCATATACCCTCATTATAGTGCTATTTCTAAACAAAAATATGTCTCCCCAATTATAATTTAATTTAATTCATCAAAACATGTGGTAGGCCTAAGGAATTTCCTCACCTTTCTTGGAACTCTTTCTATATCAGTGTTAGTGAATAGATTGTCCTCCAAGAAAATATACACAAATATAACCCTGAATGCCCAAATGAGAAGACTAATCGGCACCAACAGTTGAAGAGGTTATCATGGGGTTGATAACCTTCCTCTAAATTTTTATCAGGTACAGCTCCCCGTACAAGATGTTCAATGAGTTAAATGTGGGTGCTTTTACCAGAAAGCACGAAAGGATATCAACCATCTACCTGTAAACACAGAGTAGACACGAAACCTAAGAACTAAAAGGAAAGGAAACAAAATAAAATAGATTACACAAAGTTAATATGTCGTACACTACATTACAAAGGAAAAATGTTAAAGAACAATTTCCATTTTCTAGAGAAAAGACAAATCACAGCTTCCAGAAGATCCTGATATCAAATGTGTTCAAAAAATAGCACATCTGATGTACTTAAAGAAAATTGAAAGTTACAGCAACATAACCATCAGTGGAAAGAAAACTACATAAACTCAAAGTTCTAATTTGCAAATATCTTTCAAACCTCCCTTCTTTAAGATATAAAAGACTACACAGATCCAATTACACATGCATCAAAAAAATGAAAACCATCTCTCCTACATTACATTTCAAAATCAAAATTCTCTTTAATCACTAACACAAAGTCTAGCAAATAAATCTCTATTCTGCTACAGCTCCAAAGTCTGTATTCTTTCCCTCAGGAATAAAAAATCTCCCCTTGTTGATAGCACACAGTCTGTAGCTGCCGGAAGAAAAAGTGGAACCCCTCGGCCGTTCTATCGCCGGCTTATTTAACTTTTTCCTTCTCATCACTTTTTAGTTTCATAACTGATTCTTGGGACTATCCCCTCTTTGGTTGCTTCTATTCCCATCTTTTCAGTCCTTATGCTCTTTTAAAATTCTCCATCTCTTTACCTTGCATCTTATTTTAATCTTTAAGATTATCAATTCTCTGAGTTAACAATCACTTCCTAAAGTAAAGTGACTTTTGGTTTATTTAAACTAATAATCTGCCCACTGTCTGTTGCCACGTGTTTCATATTTTGCATTAATTTGGAAACTTGAACTAACTCGGCCATCATGATCTCAGGTATCAAATATTGCGGATGCATTTGAGCATTTGTATTTGAGAAAAGTGCAACCTCTTCTTATAGAAGATTCAAACTATCTGCACCAGCTATTATAATGATTGCATTTGGGCTCGAGGAGGAGTATTGTTTTCTTGATATCGACCGTGTATCCTGTGTATTCCTTTGATCCATGTCCACTCTATGGGATTAACCTGTGGGTTCTTCTGTCACGATGATCACTAGTTTTGCAAGGGATTTGATAGGTTTGGCCCGATAGGAAAGCAATCTTCACCAAGGATAATACCAACCTGATGTACATTAATATCTTTGTACATGAAATATGCTTTCTATACATAGACCAACTGTATGAATAGAACCTCGAAGAGCATGTATAAAAGCACTTAATCATCCTGAGTATCAATATTGCTGATGAATGGAAGAGAGCCCCATCATAGATTTCAGCTCGAATAGCCATTCATCTTCTCCTCGATGCAGTAGATCACCAAGTTGAACCAGAACTATACTCTCGCCTGTCTAGCGGTCCTCCAAAAAACTGATTAACTTTTGATCTTCCATATCTCAATGTTCTTAATGTTTCCAATTTATTATATATGCAATGGCGGGTTTCACCATCTTCTTTGATTACATCTTACTTCAATGCATTCGCAAGTCATGGGAGATTTGATAAGGAGAAAGATCAGGTCTTTATCCGTACTCATACTTGCATTTCTCCAAGACTCGATTGTGGATATTTTGACAAACGGTTCATGTGTATCCTAGCTAACACACGAGCGGCCATGAAGTGAATGACTCTGTGCTGCACACTATCAAGCGGTCAACCACATCAAGTATGACACTCGGGCTTTGTAATTGATCAGGGTCATTTAGTTCTGATCCCATTCCTTTCAAGAGTGGCATGATCTTGAAGACACTAGTGCATTGAAAGCTATTTCGTTCAATGGAATAAATACTATCAAACAATTAATTTGCTTCTTGCTAGAATGACATATATTAGGCATTGTGACTAGCACTTTATGTGCATCCACTATGCATTGGTCCGTGGCCTTTATACATTACCAATTACATCACAATTTTCTTTGTCTTATATTCTGTTATGTTTTCACTATGAAGATTTAGGATTACAGAATCTGTGTCCCTTGTATATATTTTGCGGACTCCCTTGTAATTGCAAGGATCATTTAATGCTGGGCACCTATCAAGCCATGAATAGTCTACAACCATGTTCTTTTTAAATGAGATTTTTGAGCCCAATGCTTTTGCATTCTGTTAACCAAATTATCAATCTCCTCATATGTATTGATCTTTTTATCTTTTATCGGGTGGATGCCAGCTTTTTCATGCAATTTGTGCACCTTTAACCGTGCCTTCATATGGATGGACTTTGAGAATGGAGGTGAGCTGACCCGTGCTTTCAATACTAAATCATGATATCTATATATCTTCTTGGCCATCATGTCTAGGTTTGATGCTTTATTTACCACAGCTAAGATTCATTCATTTTTTTTTATATCTTTATTTTGGACTATAGCCTAGCATGAGTCCATGTCAACCATTCAAGCTCGGGCTTTTGATGATTATTTTGGTGACTAGAATGCTTAACAAGCAGTGTATATAATCCTCATACCTGTCGATGATTCTTTGACAACTAGCTCATGGCCTTATTGCCAAGGCTGCAGGCACCTTTGATGACCTATAATCTTCAGTATCTACCATGAAATCTTCCATGAAATCTCGAATACTTGAAGCCCTAAACTGCATTTCCACTTTTTGGAAAATATTGAACTAATTGAATCTGAACCTGCATTAAATGGTCCTTACACCTCTGCACTAGATCATCGATCTTGAAGACATTAAATTTGAAACCTGTCTTTGAATCTGCATTTTGAACTTAGATAGTGAACTTTTCTGAGTCAACCATTTTGCACTTTGAACTGTGAGTCTAAACTTTACTTGTATTAAACCTACAGGATGAGTTATCTGAACCACCAAAACATTCTGAACTACTTTGAACTACTTCAAACTTCAGTTTGAAGTGGTTCAAAAAGGTTCAACATCTAAAACTGAAAGCTTTAAAAATGCGACCATATTGAATACTAATAGGGGCTCTAACTGCAAGACTGATTTTGATACAAAGTCAGAGAACTCCAGCAATCTCTGGGAGAAGAAAAATGCCTTATCCATGGGCAAATAGAGTCAGCAAGAGAAGAAGATCGGGAGCTGCTTGCAAAGAGGGTGGAGTGGAGCAGGGAAAAATCAACCAACAAAAACCAACAACAAACCAAAACTACCAGCAAGCCTAAAGCTTGCGCATTATTCCAACTACACTACACACTACAGAAACCTATTTAAAAAAATATATACACAGGTAGGAAAGAACCTACCACGAGAACTGGAAGAAAGAAAAGGAATCATGTGAAACCATTTACCGGTTGGGAGAAGTAACATCCTTTCTGGAGCAGCAAGTCATGTCTCATTTGAGTAGCTCTAGACCAGTATCTATAGGTGACTTCTTCAATGCTAAACCGTAAGCTGAAAGCACATATCAAGATGTTGACCAACCGTTCCTTCCCAAACAGCCACAACTCATCATAGCATTCTTTTTCATCCAAGGATTGATCTTCAACATACAAGAGGCCAGATTTCATTCTGAGCTCTTGCATATGGTTGTTAATATCAAGATCAACTTGTAGGCAAAGGAACACCTCATCCATCATAGAATTAATTCCCAAGTATATGTTCTCTTGAACTTTTTCAAGAATCAAACCATCATCAGACATGTAATGCATAATATCTTTTATCTTTCCCAAAGTGCCATCACAATTTCCAGCACTACTTCCACAATCCAGATTAGAAAAACCATGCGTAGAGGAATGAAAATAAAATTTATCAATGAATGCTTCATTCTCAATCTGATTTGAATCAATACCTGAGTGGTCATCAAAGGGATAATCCGGCTGGAGTGATAATAGAAATCTGCCTATAATTTCCTCTTCTTCATTGGAAAAAGTGCCTTTTGACATTTTGGATCCTTCCATGTGCTAATTACAGATTTTTAAACATGAGAGATCATCTTTATCTCCCATAAAAGTACAAGATTCAATCTCGGACTGCATGTTATTCTGAACCTTCTTACAAGGGAAACTCTCCAAAGAAAGATCACTTTCAACAATTTCATTAACAGTGAAAGATTGATATTCTAGCAGCATGTTGTTGTCAAATTTTTTACATACAGGAACTTCTAAAATGAGATGACTATCATCCCTTTCAAATTTGAAACTTTCAAAACATGGAGAAATGAAAGATTCAAGAGTACCCTTATTCATGTTTTCCTGAGTATTAGCATGATCAGCGAGAACAGAAGGATTGTGAGGATTGAAGTAAGATGGTATTACCAAGGAATCTTTTTCTTTCACTGTCACCCTTTCTTTATCTTTGTTATCACTGCTGCCATGTTTTTTACTTTCAGCTTGAATGTCTTTATCTACCCATTTCTGGTTGTCTTCAGGATGAACTATGGCTATAGCTTCCTCGCTTTGTTGAGATATGTCTATACTGCTAGAAGTTACTAGACAACCTTCAGCATATTCAGAAAGCAAGTATAATGTATTCACGCTATGCCAAAAAATCTTGTTATTAGCATCTTGGGATTGATTCCTTACTGCTGTCACATCTTCCATATTTTTGCTATGGCACATAAAAGGGAAATCAGATTTATTACTCTCTTCTTGGGTATCAAAAGCTGAGCTATCCTCATGGTATGGCAAGGATTTTGCACGAGTCTCTATATTCATAGGAACAGACTGAAAAGAGACACCTTCCTCTTTTTGAATTTATTTAAAATTTTCTCCAGAGGAAAATGAAGATGGGCAATCCAAAACATTTACCTTGTTCTCAGAATTTACTAGAGATGGTGTGGAGAGGGGAATCATATGCGGCTGAAAGGCGTCTAGACATTCATCATTCTCCTGACTTTCAACTGCTTCTTCTTTTTCACATGCATCTCCTTCTTCTTCTAGATCTTACACTTGAGGTTTCTTCTGGATGAGAATTGCACCATAAAAAGAGTTTAACCAATCCACTTGTTTTGCCAATTCTTTAGTAATCTCTCTGATAGGATCTTTTTGGAATGGTGGGATGAAGATAAAGACTTTTGAGTTATCTTCATCTCTTGCTGGAACCCATTCCTCCAAGATTTCTTGATTTGTAAGGAAGATTTTTCGGCATTCTTCCTCAATAGAGCTGCCAACCCCCATCTTCAGGGAGGTACCTTCAAATTTTTGGGAAAAGAAAACACTGAAACTGCAATTCTTTCCCCAGTGGAGTCGCCAAAAATCTGTTAGTGAATAGATTGTCCTCCAAGAAAATATACACAAATATAACTCTGAATGCCCAAATGAGAAGACCAATCGGCACCAACAATTGGAGAGGTTATCATGGGGTTGATATCCTTCCTCTAAATTTTTATCGGGTACAGCTCCCCGTACAAGATGTTCAATGAGTTAAATGTGGGTGCTTTTGCCAAAAAGCATGAAAGGATATCAAACATCTACCTATAAACACAGAGTAGACGCGAAACCTAAGAACTAAAAAGAAAGGAAACAAAATAAAATAGACTACACAAAGTTAATCTGCCATACACTGCATTACAAAGGACAAAGGTTAAAGAACAATTTCCATTTTCTAGAGAAAAGACGGATCACAGCTTCTAGAAGATCCTGATATCAAATGCGTTCAAAAGATAGCACATCTGATGTACTTAAAGAAAACTAAAAGTTACAGCAACATAACCATCAGTGGAAAGAAAACTACATAGACTCAAAGTTCTAATTTGCAAATATCTTTCAAACCTCCCTTCTTTAAGATGTAAAAGACTACACAGATCATATTACACATGCATCAAAAAAATGAAAACCATCTCTCCTACATTACATTTCAAAATCAAAATCCTCTTTAATCACTAACACAAAGTCTAGCAAATAAAGCTCTATTTTGCTACAGCTCCAAAGTCTATATTCTTTCCCTCAGAACTAAAAAATCTCCCCTTGCTGACAGCACACAGTCTGTAGCTACTGGAAGAAAAAGTGGAACCCCTCGGCCGTTCTATCACTGGCTTATTTAACTTTTTCCTTCTCGTGACTTTTTAGTTTCATAACTGATTCTTGGGACTATCCCCTCTTTGGTTGCTTCTATTCCCATCTTTTCAGTCCTTACGCTCTTTTAAAATTCTCCATCTCTTTACCTTGCATCTTATTTTAATCTTTAAGATTATCAATTCAACAATCACTTCCTAAAGTAAAGTGACTTTTGGTTTATTTAAACTGATAATCTGCCCACTGTCTGTTGCCACGTGTTTCATATTTTGCATTAATTTGGAAACTTGAACTAACTCGGCCATCATGATCTCAGGTATCAAATATTGCGGATGCATTTGAGCATTTGTATTTGAGAAAAGCGCAACCTCTTCTTATAGAAGATTCAAACTATGTGCACCAGCTATTATAATGATTGCATTTGGGCTCGAGGAGGAGTATTGTTTTCTTGATATCGACCATGTATCATGTGTACTCCTTTGATCCATGTCCACTCTATGGGATTAACCTGTGGGTTCTTCTGTCACGATGATCACTAGTTTTGCAAGGGATTTGACAGGTTTGGCCCGATAGGAAAGCAATCTTCACCAAGGATAATACCAACCTGATGTACATCAATATCTTTGTACATGAAATATGCTTTCTATACATAGACCAACTGTATGAATAGAGCCTCGAAGAGCATGTATACCAGCACTTAATCATCCTGAGTATCAATATTACTGATGAATGGAAGAGAGCCCCATCATAGATTTCAGCTCGAATAGCCATTCATCTTCTCCTCGATCCAGTATATCACCAAGTTGAACCAGAACTATACTCCCGCCTGTCTAGCGATCCTCCAAAACATTGATTAACTTTTGATCTTCCATATCTCAATGTT
Source organism: Cupressus sempervirens (assembly GCA_028749045.1). Taxonomy (NCBI): domain Eukaryota; kingdom Viridiplantae; phylum Streptophyta; class Pinopsida; order Cupressales; family Cupressaceae; genus Cupressus; species Cupressus sempervirens. The sequence goes on from CM053786.1 coordinate 816,483,593, forward strand.
CTTAATGTTTCCAATTTATTATATATGCAATGGCGGGTTTCACCATCTTCTTTGATTACATCTTACTTCAATGCATTTGCAAGTCATGGGAGAGTTGATAAGGAGAAAGATCAGGTCTTTATCCATACTCATACTTGCATTTCTCCAAGACTCAAGTGTGGATATTTTGACAAATGGTTCATGTGTATCCCAGCTAACACACGAGTAGCCATGAAGTGAACGACTCTCTATTGCACACTATCAAGCGGTCAGCCACATCAAGTATGACACTCGGGCTTTGTAATTGATCAGGGTCATTTAGTTCTGATCCCATTCCTTTCAAGAGTGGCATGATCTTGAAGACACTAGCGCATCGAAAGCTATTTCGTTCAATGGAATAAATACTATCTAAAAATTAATTTGCTTCTTGCTAGAATGACATATATATTAGGCATTGTGACTAGCACTTTATGTGCATCCACTATGCATTGGTCTGCGGCCTTTATACACTACCAATTACATCACAATTTTCTTTGTCTTATATTCTATTATGTTTTCACTGTGAAGATTTAGGATTATAGAATCTGCGTCCCTTTTATATATTTTGCAGACTCCCTTGTAATTGCAAGGATCATTTAATGCTGGGCACCTATCAAGCCATGAATAGTCTACAACCATGTTCTTTTTAAATGAGATTTTTGAGCCCAATGCTTTTGCATTCTGTTAACCAAATTATCAATCTCCTCATACGTATTGATCTTTTTATATTTTATCGGGTGGATGCCAGCTTTTTCATGCAATTTGTGCACCTTTAACCGCGCCTTCATATGGATGAACTTTGAGAATGGAGGTGAGCTGACCCGTGCTTTCAATACCGAAGCATGATATCTATATATCTTCTTGGCCATCATGTCTAGGTTTGATGCTTTATTTACCGCAGCTAAGATTCATTCATTTTTTTTTATATCTTTATTTTGGACTATAGCCTGGCATGAGTCCATGTCCACTATTCAAGCTTGGGCTTTTGATGATTATTTCGATGACTGGAATGCTTAACAAGAAGTGTATATAATCCTCATACCTGTCGATGATTCTTTGACAACTAGCTCATGGCCTTATTGCCAAGGCTGCAGGCGCCTTTGATGACCTGTAATCTTGAGTATCTACCATGAAATCTTCCATGAAATCTCGAATACTTGAAGCCCTAAACTGCATTTCCACTTTTTGGAAACTATTGAACTAATTGAATCTGAACCTGCATTAAATGGTCCTTACACCTCTGCACCAGATCATCGATCTTGAAGACATTGAATTTGAAACCTGTCTCTGAATCTGCATTTTGAACTTATATACTGAACTTTTCTGAGTCAACCATTTTGCACTTTGAACTGTGAGTCTGAACTTTACTTGTATTAAACCTACAGTATGAGTTATCTGAACCACCAAAACATTCTAAACTACTTTGAACCACTTCAAACTTCAGTTTGAAGTGGTTCAAAGAGGTTCAACATCTAAAACTGAAAGCTTTAAAAATGCGACCATATTGAATACTAACAATCAGACAATAACATATTCATGATAGGAAAAACAAAGTCACAATAGAAAGCAACATAATTAGAATAAGGGTAGAATCTATTCCATATCCTAGTCCATAGTTGTATAGGGAGTGTTTCTCACATCTCCTTAGTCTGCTCAATGAAATTTGGGATGATGTGACTAATGTTTGTATATAATATCAAATGCATCAATAAATAGTAATGATGGAAATTGAAATTGTTCAAATCTCCCTCCTGTAAAACCACGGTCTCATTATGAATAACACAATTTATGTGTTTCACATAGTAATACCCCATATTGGTGTACTAGTCCTATATATTTATGGCCATAACATAGGATGCACTAGATGCTTTTGTTATTCCATCAACACCTAACACCTTGTTCACACCAAAAACTTTATATTAAAAGTATCTGTAGAAAAATTCCAATTGCATGAGCTTGTCAGCCTCCTTAGGATTTTTTCCCATTTCTTTCTTACCCTTGGGATATGTATCTTTATAACCTTAAAAGGGGAGAAACTCTTTTGTGACTCAAAATTATTCTTTAACTTTTCCAAATCAATTTCAAGAACCATGGGTTCCTAGAGTCTGAATACTACAATGAATGTATCTATGTTTAGTCAACACAATATGTTCTTGTCCCTATTGTGAAACAAATGGGTAGCAAGATTGTAATCTTTTATCAGAGTTTTGACTAGGTCCACATCAATAAACACTTATGGTACTATTAATTTACCCAAATTCCTCTCCCATGGGTTTCAGGCTGGAGGGTTTTTTACTCTATTGTTGTAGAAAAACCAAAATAATTCACTCCCATTTGTGCCCAAAACTATAGCATCTCTACAAAATGACTATGGATACCTTAATTCATGTCAATTCACTTGCTATGCATTTGGAAAACCTAGTAAAAATTCCAATCATTCCTCTACATAAGGGCTCAACTTCTTTTTCTTAACTTGACCGAAAGATACTAAATCCTCCTCTACTTCTACTTCATCCTTTGGAGAACCTTTTTGTGCCATTTCAAATTCAAATACTCAATTCCTCAATTTTCACCAAAATTCTCTTCTCTACAAGTTCTTTAGCTCTAAAATTCTTTTTACAATCGTGATCTTTATGAACCATTCAATAGTGATTTTAGTTGAAGGTAGAGTTTGTGACATTAAAACTCTACAAGCACAAATTTTCCTTGAAATTCTCAAATTTATTTCATCAAATATTTGGTGGCATTTGTGCAACTAGACATCAATTTTCTCTTGTCAATAGTGGCATTAAATAATTGGCTAGACCCCACCTATCTCTTCCTTGTAGACTTGTTATGAATTTTCAATATGAGGGATGTGATGCTATGCTTAATTGTTTTCTTAACCCTTATTGTTCATTCACAATAGTCTATCTCTTAATCCATTTAAACCTTTTGAAGTTACACCCTTTTGTTTTAATGCTTATCACTCCTTTATTGCTAGTATTAAAATGTTACCCCTGACTATTATGATGTAGGGTTTAATCATTCACCTTAACAGTTTATCTTCTTAGGACTTTGTATCTTTTTATTTTTCCTTACTTATATCCTTGTGAATTCATGAAATCCTTTATGTCCTCAAGTTGTGACCCTATTTTGTTGTTACACTTTATGGCCACAAAGTTACACTTAATTGTGTATTGACCTCCATCATGACATCACAAATAATAACAACTCACCTCATACTAGACTTGCAATATCATACTTGACCCTTCTTATAGTTGATCGTGACCTTGTAACCTTTGTTGCTAATCGTGGAACTTGACTACCAATATTGTGTTTTCCTTTAGAGTATCCTTTTGCAACTTTGCAATTATTCTCTTCTTAAATTGTGTTAGCCTTGAGATGGTGCAATTAACACTTTTATGGATTGGTCACAACTTTGCATCCCTTTACTTTAACTTCTTCCTTAATGTTGTGAACACATGTAGTATCTAAAGGTTGCCCCATGTGATTCATCAAGCATTAACCTTTACTATTCATTTGCAACAATCTTTTAATCTATGTTCTCCATGTGGAAGCAAGAGAAATCCATTATTTTTCCACTAAAGTCACACTGTAACCACCTTCACAACTTCATAATTTTAACTTAATTGTTACCCTCAAACACTGTGATGTAGCACTTAACCCAATCTGTGGGTTATTGCAACTTTGCAACATCAAATCATGCCATGATACTAACTATAGAGAAGTCACAATTAATCACCATAGTCCTTATCACTTCCTCACACTTTTTTAACACTTTTTTCTCTTAACCATGTTGAAGTTATGCTTCATTCTTACAAGTTGTCACTAGCTCACAACACTTTAATGCTACTTTGGCTAACCATTGTGATGTGATGCCAAGGAATGAAATGCTTTCATCTTACCCTTGCAAGTCTTCTTTATTGCCTTTGTCTGACTGCAAAGAAGTTGTACTTTGTTTCTAAATTTCCCATCACAACATTGCAACATAAGAATTAGTTAAGCAACAAAAGCAAGAGATGTCATGACTAAGGGTTTAGTCATTACTTTGCAACACCTTTTTCCATGAGTAAGTAACCCTTGAAAATTCATGCTTTCAAATAGATCACAACATAAAATTTGAATGCATATAAAAACACAAGGCCTTGTGATTAGTAGATATATCACTACTTTGCAACTCTCTCTAACAAAATCCTATAGGTGCACATGAATTTATGAAAGGGTTAATTTTAAAATAATAGTTTGGATTTTAGGATATTCAAATATAATTTGAAGCAAAGAGTATGACTAGGGTTTTATTTTGAGGGTAAAAAAGACAAAATGAAAATAGAATAAAACCCTTCCTATGCATACTTCAACCATTTTAATTCTGAGCCAAAAAAAATTAAAGCCTATTAAAAATAGGGCTAACAAAACATTTGGCCTTCATTCATCTACTAGTCCATCCATCAATCCCTTACCTTGCTAGACACTGGGGGCAATCTTAAAGTCCTGAAAAAAAACAGAAAACATTCAAAAAATGACCTTAAAAACATTCATATAAAAGTCCTAAAAAATTGTTCAAAAATAATTTAAAAATGTCCACAAAACAAAAATTCAAAAAAAAAGACCTATAAAAAAATAAAAATAAAATCATATACAATCCTTTAAAAAAATTTGAATAAAATAAAATAAACAAATAAACATAAAACAAAATTTGCAATAAAATATCTCTACATCATAACAAATAGAAAAATGTGGCAACCAAATATTAAACCAAATCAAAAAAATGGCTTCACAAATCAACAATGGGCTCATAAGACACACCAATCAATCAAATCAATCCAATTAATGATCAGTAAGGTTGTTGACAAAGTCCTTTATTTGAGTTCTTTTTTTATTTAACTATCATGATTATGTTCCTATGCTCCTCAAGGATACCATTGAGTGGTGAGAGAGGATATGATGGTTCATCATCTCATTGTCTTTTTTTTCATTGGTATAGTATTGTAATAAAATTTTAGGGCAAGGATGATGTAGGGTGAATGTGATAAGAACTACCACACATCTGGCAACTATACACACCCATGATATGAAATAATTGTTACCAATTTTTACTTCACTATGGAAATTGGTAGAACTATTATTAGGGTGGTTATGCTGCAAGGATGTGAAATAGTCATGATAATAAGTAGGTGCAGCTTCACAGATGTTAAGGTTAAATGTCAAATTTTGGTTGTGAATAGGTGACAAGTTGTTGATTGCAAGGTTCTAGGCAGTATCAAGCTTAAGGCAATTTAAGTTGCAAAAAAGTGATTAAGAGCCATGTAGTCAAATTTTGAACCATCGCATGATCACAATGGTCAAATAGACTCCAGTTTCTATCTTGTGAGGGTGTAAAAGATAGTAGCAGTTAAGTAGTTATCGCATCTTGACATGTTGTTAAATATAACTCAGAGTTAAGGTGGAAAAGTAGTGAAATGCTTTAATCACATCTTTGTAGGGTCAAGAGGCAAGTTCATGTAATCAATTTTGAAGGAGTTATCTTGTTGATAAAATAAGTTGAGCTTAAATAGTATCACAACATTGAGCTTAAAGTGTAAGGTGTTGATAGCCATTGTATTTCAATGTTGTGATGCAATGATGAGGGAAATTTGATAGTTATTACCATTTTGTAGTAGTTAATGTAAGAAAGTCCTAAGAAGTTGTGACAGAATGATTAGTAGTTGAAAGAAGTCTTCACAGTCTCATAGGTCAACATAGTCAATGAGGAGATAAAGCTATGAAGGTGAAAGGAGTAACCAAGATGGTTAAGTCCTATGCTATCACAACATCACATGGAGTTAAGGATAACTTGAGATCAAAGTTGCAAAGTGGCAAAATGCTTTGATCACATTTTCATGGGGTTAAATTTGTGGTTAATACTTAAGGTTATGAGACTACGAACAAAGAAAATGTTAAGATTAAAGCGACTATTGCAGCATCACAGGTCGTAACATAGTTAAAATGTTTTAAGATGTGAAGTAGTGAAAACATAGGATCACACCTTCATAAGGTCTAATGATTATAAGTTAAAGTCTTGAGTTACAAGATTGTGAAATGAAATCATAATAGTTAATTTAAAGGCTAGCTTAGCATCGCAAGTCTTAGTACCAATCACATTTTGTAGTTACCAAGCTATGAAAAAAAATGGTGTTTAGTCAAAATAGTAAGCACAATGTCACATGATTTAAAAAATATTTGTATCTAGTGGTTGCAAAGAGGCAATATGGTTAATATTTCAGGCATCGCAACATTGCAAGTAAGAGAAATGCTAGGTTCTAAATTGCTATGAAGATGAGAGAATTCATTTTGATGGTCATCGCAAGATTGCATGGGTTAATAAATTGAAATGATAAGAAGTTTTGAGGTTGTGATAAAAGGCTTGAATCAAGAGATTGATGTGTCATAGGTCAACATGGTCAATAAGGAAATACAATTGTGAAGTAGCAAAAGCATGTAATTGTGGCATTGTAGGCATAACATAAAAAAAAAATTTTCAAGGCCCCAAAGGCATGAAAATGTGATATGTGGCAAGGACCTACTGACAGGGTGATAAGGTGGCAAATCTAGCCTATCAAATGGTGAAACATGGCTCTCACTAGATGACTAGCTAGAGGTTTGACTGAGGTGGTAGAAAACATTGGGTTTAAGGCTTATGCTACAAAGGTGGATTAGGAGGAAATAGAGCCAAAAAGAATGAGCATTATTATTGGATCTACATAGCAATGATGGAGATCTAATTTTTAGGTGGAGTAAGGCAATAAGAGACTTAGATGAAATTAGATGCAGTGAGTGGCCCACCAAGAGGGAAATAAATGTCTTGGAAGTAGTTGGAGAGATTAAGGCTCTTCCAAGGGAAGAAATTGAAGATCTACATGATTAAAGGTAGTAAAGGACAAAAAGAATTAAATTAAAGACTCCTACAATAAGTGTCACCTGCCAATTTTGCAACTACTAGCTAGTTCTGTCTAAATATAGAGAATGTTTTAAATGTAACATTATAGAAAGATCTATGTATTTATTTTTACGTAAGATTTTTGACACATGTCCTCCAATCCAAAGCTTGTTGCAATCCTTCTGTATATAACGATTTTAAAGATGTGGAATAAGGGTTCCAATTTTTATGCAGAAGTAGTTTTGATGTGATCTCTTAGTAGTCCTTCAAAATATTTTTTTGGACATTACTTTATAACCAGTTTGATGAATTTTGTTGAGCTACCTTTGAAGCTTGAGTAATGAACAATTTAGAAGTTCTTTTTGTGTTCATTTTGTTGTGTAAGTCATTGGTCTGATGTAACTTTTGTGATTTGTTTTCAATCCCTGAGTTTATGTCTCATTTTTATTTGTAGGTGAATTTTTGAATACTCATATAGGTTACAAGTTTTGAATTTGTGCTTGATTTTAGGTTATTAAATATAAGTATCATTATTCCTATTAGCATCTCATTTAAAGTCTATCCTTCTTGTAAAGTACTTATGTATGATTTCTTTTGAGGTCAATATTGTGCCAACCTAGAACTGTTTAGTAAAGCTTCATTGTGTTAAGTCAATAAGCTTCTCATCTTAATGTTTTGGTGCATCACCTTAAGTTTTACTTAAGTTTACCTTTTAGTATTTATATTTCATGCAAGTAATCTATCTATCTCTTTTCCTCCCAAGTTTTAGGCTATGTTTGAAGACCCAATAGGTGAAGCGTCATAAGGAACCAACCTAGAACTTGAAGATTCACTTTTATTTCTAGTACACCCACTACCCATGAGTGTCTACATGTTTCTCAAACTGACTAAGTTTTAGTACTCAACTTGGGTGCAACTTTTAGAGATAAAATTTTTGGCACGCCCGGTGGGACCAAAAACTTTGGGTTGTTTCAATCAAAAACTTTTCATTATATTGCTGATGTTAGATGTGTACCATAGTAATTTCTACCTTTGGAGGTAACAAAAATATACATCTAGGGAATCTATGGAAGGAAACTATTTGGTTTCATAAGATCAAGTGCTGGTATGTTGAAAATATATTTACATTTAGATTTGTAGCTTTTTAGATGAATAGAAATGCCAAATTTTCAAGGACAATATGTATATCTAGATGGATAATTTGCATGTTATCCATAATCTCATGAGAAACTATCCAACTTTTTCACCCCTATAAAAACCAACAATTGAAATATGCCTATAATTAAAATATACCTTCTCAATCTCTTATAGAGCCCTACAATGATCCCACATCAAAACTAGGTGAGATCCAAGATCATTTAGGTAGTTTAGGATCTGGTTTTGCTAACCTTGGTAAGAATTTTAACCATGTTAAAAATCCATACCCAAAAATAGATCATGGGGATTTTTCTTTTTTTATACTTCTTATGACTTCTTGAATGAAGAAGTTGCATGATGCAAGCAGTTAAAGCACAAGAGCATTCAAAAAGAAAATTTTCTAGTTTTAGGAAGAGTGGTTTTCCCTAGATTCCCATTTGAAGCTTCAAGAATGTTTTAAAGGTCATAGTATTGCAAAGAGATAGAAAATCCACTTCATGAGCCTCTAAATGAGAAAAGTTGGCCAAGTCACTCCCTTAATCCTTAATTTGAGCCTGATCTCGATAATCAAAGTATCAAGCAACCATGGCAGCCTACTTGGACCAAATATCTTGGTTATTAAATGCCCAACCTTGTCAAGGTTATCCCATGTGTACTTGTTCAGAATCAAAAAGATGAAAATAAAGTTACTATTGCCAGTTCAGAACCAGTAGAAAAAATAAGGAGTTTCAAGAGAAGAGCCAGGTGTTACAAGAGATATCAAACTTTATTATGAAGCTACCTACATTTTTTAGTATGATGTTGAGAAATCAACATTGGTTGAAATAGAGACTCTTTTTGAAGGGGAAGAGTTCATGATTTGGTCTGACGAACTATCCTCTTTTGTTGAGCTAAATGAAGAAGATATGGTCACAAGAGAGTCAACACAAAGTTTGCCACAGTTGGAGGATATGGGTTATTGTGATGGTTTGTTGGTTAAAGATGCTGTAGGTGAAGAAGTATCTTCCCAAGATGTGGAAGTTGACAAAGGTATGGGAGAGGACCTTTTTGATGGACTTATTGAGGATTTCTATGAGAGTATTGATTTTCATATGTTGAATTCTTGCTTGGTGGAAGAAGATATCTTAATGTCAAAGCATTTTCCTATTGAAGAATAAATTCATATTGTGGAGAATGTTTTATTAGCTGATGATGAAACATTTATGTTAGAACCATTTGCTAATAAGAGCTTTTCACAAGCTCATAGTTGTAATGATTTGGAAGCTATCCTAATAAAAAATGATGGCCCTTTGACCAAGGAAGAAGAGTTCACTATGTAGGACAGACATGATAAAGAGCCATGAAGAGAAATAGCCAGCATAAAGAATTCTGAGTTCACCTTCTTAAGAGGCTGCCCAATCAAATGTTCATCTCAATTTGAGGCAAGTGAGGAGATCCCAATCATATCAGTGCCCATGTCTAAGGATGTTGATGAAAAAGAACAAATCCAACTATTATCTAGGTTCCTATGTTGCAAGGATGCGAAATAGTCATGATAATAGTTAGGTGTAGCTTCACAAATGTTAAGGTTAAATGTCAAATGTCAAATCTAGTTTGCAAAGAGGTGACAAGATGTTGAATGCAAGGTTGTTGGTAGTATCAAGTTTAAGGAAATTTAAGTTGTGAAGAAGGGATTAAGAGCCATGTAGTCAAACTTTGAAGCATCACATAATCACAAGTGGTCAAATAGACTCCAGTTTCTAAGTCGCAAGGGTGTGAAAGATAATAGTTGTTAAGTGGTTATTGCATCTTGGTAGGTGGTTAAAGGTAACCTAGAGTTAAGGTGGTGAAGTAGAAAAATGTTTTGATCACATGTTCATAGGGTCAAGAGGCAAGTTAATGTAATCAATTTCGAAGGATTTGTCTTATCAATAAAATTAGTTGAGCTTAAATAGTTATCATTCCATCAAAAGCAGTCAAATAAGATCCTAAGTTGTGGAGTTTTGCACAAAGTAAAGCTTGAAATTTCACCACTTTGCAATGTGTTGACAAACAATGTAAGTTTTATCGTTATTGCCATTTCATAATCGTTAATGTAAGAAAGTAGTAAGCAATTGTAATAGAGAAATCTATAATTGAAAGAAGTCTTCGCATGGAGATAAAGTTGTGAAGGTGTGAAAAGTAACAAGGATAGTTAAGGTCTACATAGTCACAACATCATATGGAGTTAAGGCTAACCTAAGATCAAAGTTGTGAAGTGGCAAATTGCTTTCATTACATCTTCATGGGTCTAAAGCTACAGTTAAGACTTAAGGTTGTTGGACTATGAATAAAGAAAATGCTAAGGTTAAAATGGCTTTGCAACATTGCAAGTGGTAACACTGTTAAAATTTTTGAAGGTGTGAAGTAGAAAAAAATTAGGATCACACCTTCACAAGGTTTGATTATAAGGTAAAGTCTTGAGTTGTGAGATTATGAAATGAAATCTGAATAGTTAAGTTAAAGGCTAGGGTAGTAATGCAAGTTTTCAGTAGTAGTCATGTTTTGTAGTTGCAAAGCTACAAAACGAAATGGCAGTTAGTCAAAATAGTAAGTGCAATGTCGCATTATTCAGAAAAGCTTTATATCTTATTGTTGTGAAGAGGTGACATGGTTAATATTTGAGGCATCATAGCATCACAAGTAAGAGAAATGATAGGTTTTAAATTGTTGCAAAGATGCAAGAATTCAATTTGATGGTCATCCCAAGATCACATAAGTTAATAAATTAAAATAATAAGTAATTGTGAGGTTGTGATAAAAGGCTTGAATCAATAGATCATTGTCTTGTAGGTCAACATGATCAACAAGGAAATATAGTTGTGATGTAGCGAAAGCATGTAATCATGACATTGCAAGAATAACATCATAGTTTGGTTTCAAGGCTCTGAAGGTGTGAAAATGTGACATGTGGTGAGAACATACTGATAGGGTGACAAGGTGATGAATCTCGCCTATCAAATGGTCACACATGGCTCTCACTAGATGGTTAGATGGAGGTTTGGTTGAGGTGGTAGAGAATATTGGGTTTAAAAATTAGACTACAGAGCTAGATCAAGAGGAAATAGAGCCAAGAAGGATGAGCAGTATTGTTCAATCTAGATAGGAATGATGGAGATCTAACTTTTAGGTGGAGTAAGGCCCAGTAAGAGACTTAGATGAAATCATATGCACTGAGAAACCCACCAAGAGGAAAAAAATATCTTGGAAACAATTGGAGAGATTAAGGCTTTGCTAGTGGGAAGTAGTTGGAGCTCTACATGATTAAAGGCAATAAAAGACAAACAAAATTAAATTGAAGACCCCTACAGTAAGTGTCACCTACCAATTTTGCAACTACTTTCCTAGTTCTATCTGAATATAGAGAATACTTTAAATGTAACATTATAAAAATATCTTTGTAATCATTTTTTTAGTAAGATTTTGACATGTGTCCTCCCATCTAAAGTGTGTTGCAATCCTTCTATATATGAGGATTTCCAAGATATGGATTAAGGTTTCCAATTTTTATGTAGAAGTAGTTTTGACATGATCTCTTAGGAGTCCATAATTTTTTTGCAAATTACTTTGTAACTAGTTTGATGAATGTTGTGAAGCTACATTGGAAGCTTAAGTAATGAAGAGTTTAGAAGTCCTTTTTATGTTTATTTTGTTGTGTAAGTCACTAATTTGATGTAACTCTTGTGATTTGTTTTGAATCCCTAAGTTTATGTCCCAGTTCTATCTAAAAGTTAATTTTTGAATACTCATATAGGTTACAAGTTGTGAAATTGTGCTTCATTTTAGGTTGTTAAGTATGAGTATCATTACTCATATTAGCATCTTGTTTAAAGTTTATCCTTTTTGTAAAGTAGTTATGTATGAGGTTTTTGAGGTCAATACTATGCAAACCTTAAATTGTTCAATAAAGCTTCATTGTGTCAAGTCAATAAACTTCTCATCTTAATGTTTTGGTGCATCACCTTAAGTTTCAACTAAGTTTACCTTTTAGTATTTACATTTCATGCAAGTAATATGTATATCTCTTTTCTTCTCAAGTTTTAAGTTATATTTGAAGAGCCAATAGCTGAAGCGTCATAAGGAGCCAGCCTAGAACCTGAAGATTCACTCCTATTTTTGGTACACCCACTACGAGGAGTGTTTGTGTATTTCTCAAAGTGATTGAGTTTTAGTACTCAGCTCGGGTGCAAATTTTAGAGATAGAAAATAACCCTAGAATGATATTGAACTATTCTCTTTCTATTTTTGTTTATTAATCAAAGATGGTAGCATTATCTAGATGGTCAACATCTAGGTGAAATTGTATCTCTTTCTTTTCAATAAAGAACAATGATGAAAATTTGTGGAAAATATTTTGCAATGACTTAATACATCATCTACATTGATAGCACAAGTTTCATTCTTCTAAATCATGTCTCTTAAATTATTCTTCTAGCTTATTCATGCTTATCACTAACATTTATTCTATTAATTAAATCAGTCAATCCATCAATTTGTCAAAAAAATTCAAATATTGCTATCAATCAATCAATGATCATATGTGTTATATAGGATGTGAGTTTCTTGAAACCAAATATTGTTGCTTTTTTTATACAAGGTGTATCTTCCATGAAATTAGACACTATTTCTAGTCTTATACATGATGTGTCCTTTCTTAAATCATAAAAAAGAGGGTCAAATGTGGACACCCAAAAATTGACATGCTTTTAACTTAACATTACATTGCTAATTATTTCCTCTATTAATTAATTCTTCTTTAATTGTTAATTCTTCTAAAATCTAGAAAAAAAATTATAGAAAAATTATGAGGAATTATCTATTCTAAAAATTAAAAATCCTCACAAATTGGAAAATGTTTTTTCTCTAAAAAATAAATATTCTTTAAAATTGGGCAGAAAAAGTCTTTCAATTTTCAATTTTTGGAAACTTTATCTCTCCAAAAATTGAAAATATCTTTAGATTTTATCTTTTATTTTGCTAGTTTGAAATAGGAAGCTTGCTAATTTCTCATTAGTCTAATCTTCTATATAAGCAACCATCTCTCTCTCTCTCTCTCTCTCTCTCTCTCTCTCTCTCTCTCTCTAAAAGACTTATGCATGTTTCCAATCAATCAAGTGTCAAACCCCTATCAATTTTTTTACCATTCCTTATCATGTAAAATCATATCTTTTATCACATTTCTAGGAGCTCAAAGTCTAAGTGCTACCAAAATAATAGCTAAGTGCACACTTCATATGAACAAATGGAAGCAACGAAGGCTTGATGATGCAGAAAAGGTATAAATAACCAGGGCCAAAGGCTCACCCAGCTATCCAAACCACCCTACAAGAGTTAACACAAAGGAAGCAACACAAGTGCACAAAAACCAAAGGAGGAGAAGAGGAAAATACATTTATTGATTCATCAAAATATCTTTATACATGCCCAGTTGTGAGGCCTTCTCGGTTACGGCCAATTCACATTCAAAGATCCAACATCAAATTCTCACTTTCAGTTCTGCTACCTTAAAACTTTCCTTCTTCTAAAACTTGCTTAGCATTAAGCCTAAACTCTTTATTTATACTTGCCAAAACAGCTTACAGATCATTCTAGAATCATTACATAAGAGGAAGGCCGACCCAACAATAGTCTGTGCTCATCCTAAGAAAAGATCTTAAATTAAATGTCACAAATGAAATAATTCCCACAAGTCAGCTTGCAAAAATCACGTCCAAATACTGGCACTCGACATACACTAGGTAACTCGGCACATGAAGGATCACTCGGTATCCACTGGGTAACTCGGCACCTGAAGGAATGCTACAGTAACTCGGCACCTGAAGAGTGCTACAGTAACTCAGCACCTAAAGAGTGCAACAAGAACTCTGCACCTAAAGAGTGCTACAGTAACTTGGCACCTAAAGAGTATGACAGGAACTCAACACCTAAAGAGTGCTATAGTAACTCGGCACCTGAAGAGTGCAACAAGAACTTGGCACTTGAAGAGTGCTACATTAACTTGGTGCCTAAACAATGCTACAGTAACTCAGCACCTGAAGAGTGCGACAGGAACTCGGCACCTACTGCAAAAGATGCAAAAATGAACAGGATAACAACACAACCCAGGATGCTCCTACATCAAACAACCAGGGTTGGAAGAAATGATTCTCCTAAATCATTGAGATGTCCCAACCTAAGCTAAATCCAACTCAAATTGAGAAATCCATGAAGCATCTTCAATAGGTCTGCTCTTCCACTTCACCAAATATTCATAGTAATCTTTTCCTCTTGTACTCTTGCCAACTCTCTAATCCAATATCTGTTCAACTTCCTCAACCTATTTCTTAGGATAATCATCTGGTATAACAACTTCATCCTCTGACTCATGATACTTATACAAATCAGCAATATTAAATATATGAGATATATCCATGTCATCAGGTAACTCAACTTCATAAGCATCACCACTGTCAAACTTCTTCACAATCTTACAAGGTCCAAATTTCTTCATCTTTAGCTTGCTATATGTTTGATGATGGGCCACTCCACCCTTACCAACTCACAACCAAAATCTCAACAAGATGGAGATAGAGAGATGACAAAATGCTTCATAAAGCATCCATTAATATTTGAAAATTCATTAGAAGAGATTACATTTGAAGAGCTTACAATTCAAGAACTTCTATTTCTCAAACTTCCATTAGAAGAGCTTCTATTTTCAAACTTGATTACAAATGATAATAAGCCTTGCTTAAATAGGCACTTCTAACCCAAGACATTACAAACACAACCAATGTGGGATAAAAGGTAAATACAACTACCTTTAAATAAATATTAAATTCCCACCCAAATACAACTAAGCACTCAACAAATATTAAATACATGATTTATCCAAAACTTTCTAGAATTTCTACCTACACACCTCGATTAATGGAATGACAACTATTTTTCTTATTTTTCTATTTACACCACCTATGCACCTTGAAAATACAAATTCCTCTTTTCTCCTTTTTTCCTCCATTTTTCAATTTTTATTATTTTTCTATTTTCGTCACTTTCTCTCTCCTCCACAAGTTTTTTTTAATTTTTTTTTTAATAATAAAGTTTTGCAAGATGCTCCTGCATCAGACTCCCTTGGTAGATAGACAAGTGTGTCCCACACTTTGATGCCAAAAGAAAGATATACAATCATCTTCATCTTCACCACAAGCTTCCACCTCAATAGGGACAAGAAAATGAACATGCAAATCTTCCACATTTTTTTTTTTTTTTGCTGATGCATGATGCTCCTGCATCCGACTCCCATGGTAGGAAAAAATTTGTGAGTATGGATTAACAAAATGAAGTAGCCACTGTTGACATTTTTTTTTTTTTCTCTTCCTCCAACACATAGCTAGAACAAGTATCCGGTGAAGATATATTTCCTTCTTTCTTCTTTTCCAACACCTAGCTAGAACAAGTGTCTGTTGCTGAAATTTCTCCTTTGCAATGAACTCTATCCAACTATAGATCTCATCCTCATTCAATCTTGTTGAATTAATCACACCTACAATAAACCCAACAACACCATACCAATCTTTTTTTGCATACCACACATGACTAACAAGATTCTCATGCAAACCATCATCAATATCTTTCAAACTCATCTTAAATTCAGCATCATATAATTCATATAAATTTACCTCTTTGACATAGTCATCTTTGCTTGCCTATTTCATATCGTTAACAATGCATGTAACTACTCCACTTGCTTGATCTCCAATGAAGGCACTATACTTTTCCTCCATTTCTACAATCTTCAAATCATATTGATCTATTTCAGGTTCATAAATCTTGCCATCTTTATGCTCTTCCTCTTCTCGTTCATCTTCTTCAACTTTAGGTTCGCAAATCATTTCCTCTACATCTGCTTTCTCTTCTTTTGTACCACTTGTTTGATAATCCACTGGATCTTCTTTTTTTTCCACATCCAAATAATTATCAATGTCCCTTTTCTGGTGACATGCTCTTTGTTTCCGTAACTCAGCTTCTAATTCATTCACTTGCTTCTGCAAATCAACTAGCAATGATTGTTGATTTCTTGCTCTAAATTTCTCAAGTCGAGGAATTCTCAGAATCCATCCAATCACAAAAGTCATCTTCTTCTTTCTCTTCTCCATAATCAAGTCTTTAGAAGACAAATCTAGTGCAACACAAGAACCTCATGCAAACTACCTCACAATCGGCAATCTGTCTATACAATCAAGAACTTCTTGACAAACTTCAACCAACTCAAGGTACTGGTGCAAACTCCCTCATGTTCAGCGATCTATCCACACGCTCAGGAACTCCCGCTCTAATACCACTAATGATAGGCCACTCCACCCTTACCAACTCACAACAAAAATCAAAACAAGATGGAGATAGAGAGATGACAAAATGCTTCATAAAGCATCCATTAATACTTGAAAATTCATTAGAAGAGATTACATTTGAAGAGCTTACAATTCAAGAACTTCTATTTCTCGAACTTCCATTAGAAGAGCCTCTATTTCTGAACTTGATTACAAATGATAATAAGTCTTGCTTAAATAGGCACTTCTAACCCAAGACATTACAAACACAACCAAAGTGGGATAAAAGGTAAATACAACTACCTTTAAATAAATATTAAATTCCCGCCCAAATACAACTAAGAAGTGATGAAAATAGAAGGAAAAATAATTTAAAAATTGAAAATAGGAAAAATGGAGAAAAGAGGAATTTCTATTTTCAAGGTGCATGGGTGGCATAAATAGAAAATAATAAAAATAGTTGTCATTCCATTAATCGAGGTGTATAGGTGGCAATTTAGAAGTTTGTGGAAAGCTCCTTAAATCATGTATTTGATATTTGTTGGGTGCTTAGTTGTATTTGGGTGGGAATTTAATATTTATTTAAAGGTAGTTGTATTTACCTTTTATCCCACATTGGTTTTGTTTGTAATGTCTTGGGTTAGAAGTGCCTATTTAAGCAAGGCTTATTATCATTTGTAATCAAGTTCAAGAAATGGAAGCTCTTCAAGTAGAAGCTCTTCGAAAGTAATCTCTTTTAAGGAAGCTTGAGAAGTAGAAGTTTGGAGAAGTAGAAACTCTTAGTGAGAAAATATCTCTTATATTGTAGGAATTTGGAGTCCTTTCATTTGGAGGATATTGTAATGAATTTCAAGTATTAATGGAATTTTTATGAAGCATTTTTGTCATCTCTCTATCTCCATCTTGTTGTGGTTGTGAGCTGGTACGGGTGGTGTGGCCCGTCATCAGTGGTATCAGAGCGGGAGTTCCTGAGTGTGTGGACAGATTGTCGAACGTGAGGCAGTTTGCACTAGGACCTTGAGTTGGGTGAAGTTTGTCAAAAAGTTCTTGATTGTGTACGCAGATCATCGACTATGAGGTGGTTTGCACAAGGTTCTTGTGTTGCACTAGATTTGTCTTCTAAAGACTTGATTATGGAGAAGAGAAAAAAGAAGATGACTTTTGTGATTGGATGGATTCTGAGGATTCTTAGACTTGAGAAATTTAGAGCAAGAAATCAAGAGGCATTGCTAGTTGATTTGTAGAAGCAAGTGAATGAATTAGGAGTTAAGTTATGGAAACAAAGAGCATGTCACCAGAAAAGGGACATTGATAATTATTTGGATGTGGAAAAGAAAGCAAATCTAGTGGATTATCAAACATGTGGTACAAAAGAAGAGAAAGCGGATGTAGAGGAAATGATTTGCGAACCTAAAGTTGAAGAAGATGAACGAGAAGAGGAAGAGCATGAAGATGGAAAGATTTATGAACCTGAAATAAATGATTTGAAGATTGCAGCAATGGAGAAAAAGTATAGTGCCTTCATTGGAGATCAAGCAAGTGAAGTAGTTGCATGCATTGTTGACGACATGAAAGAGGCAGGCAAAGATGACTATGTCAAAGAGGTAAATTTTTATGAATTATATGATGCTGAATTTGAGGTGAGTTTGAAAGATATTGATGATGGTTTGCATGAGGATCTTGTTAGTGATGTATGGTATGCAAAGGAAGATTGGTATGGTGTTGTTGGGTTTATTACAGGTGTGATTAATTCAACAAGATTGAATGAGGATGAGATTTATACTTGGATGGAGTTCATTGTAGAAGAGAGATCTCAGTAGCAAACACTTGTTCCAACTAGGAAAAGAAGAAAGAAGGACATCTATTGGCATCAGATACTTGTTCCAGCTATGTGTTGGAGGAAGAGAAAAAAAAATTTATGTCAACAGTGGCTACTTCATTTTTTGAATCCATACTCACAAAATTTTTCCTACCATGGGAGTTGGATGTAGGAGCATCATGCATCAGTAAAAACAATGTGGAAGATTTGCATGTTGGTTTTCTTGTCCCTGTTGAGGTGGAAGCTTGTGGTGAGGATGAAGATGGTTGTATATCATTCTTTTGGCGTCAAAGTGTGGGACACACTTTTCTATCTACCAAGGGACTCTGATGCAGAAGCATCTTGCATGGGAAAATTAAATTTAAAAATAAATAAATAAATTGTGGAGGAGATAGAAAGTGACGAAAATAGAAGGAAAAATAATTAAAATTTTGAAAATAGGAAAAATGGAGAAAAGAGGAATTTCTATTTTCAAGGTGCATGGGTGGCATAAATAGAAAATAATAAAAATAGTTGTCATTCCATTAATCGAGGTGTATAGGTGGCAATTTAGAAGTTTGTGGAAAGCTCCTTAAATCGTGTATTTAATATTTTTTGGGTGCTTAGTTGTATTTGGGTGGGAATTTAATATTTATTTAAAGGTAGTTGTATTTACCTTTTATCCCACATTGGTTGTGTTTGTAATGTCCTGGGTTAGAAGTGCCTATTTAAGCAAGGCTTATTATCATTTGTAATCAAGTTAAAGAAATGGAAGCTCTTCAAGTAGAAGCTCTTCGAATGTAATCTCTTTTAAAGAAGCTTGAGAAGTAAAAGTTTGGATAAGTAGAAGCTCTTAGTGAGAAAATATCTCTTATATTGTAGGAATTTGGAGTCCTTTCATTTGGAGGATATTGTAATGAATTTCAAGTATTAATGGAATTTTTATGAAGCATTTTTGTCATCTCTCTATCTCCATCTTGTTGTGGTTGTGAGTTGGTATGGGTGGTGTGGCCTGTCATTAGTGGTATCAAAGCGGGAGTTCCTGAGTGTGTGGACAGATCGTCAAACGTGAGGCAGTTTGCACTAGGACCTTGAGTTGGGTGAAGTTTTTCAAAAAGTTCTTGATTGTGTTGACAGATCACCAACTATGAGGTGGTTTGCACAAGGTTCTTGTGTTGCACTAGATTTTTCTTCTAAAGACTTGATTATGGAGAAGAGAAAAAAGAAGATGACTTTTGTGATTGGATGGATTCTGAGGATTCCTAGACTTGAGAAATTTAGAGCAAGAAATCAAGAGGCATTGCTAGTTGATTTGCAGAAGCAAGTGAATGAATTAGAAGCTGAGTTACGGAAACAAAGAGCACGTCACTAGAAAAGTGACATTGATAATTATTTGGATGTGGAAAAGAAAGAAGATACAATGGATTATCAAACATGTGGTACAAAAGAAGAGAAAGCGGATGTAGAGGAAATGATTTGCGAACCTAAAGTTGAAGAAGATGAATGAGAAGAGGAAGAGCATGAAGATGGAAAGATTTATGAACCTGAAATAAATGATTTGAAGATTGCAGCAATGGAGAAAAAGTATAGTGCCTTCATTGGAGATCAAGCAAGTGAAGTAGTTGCATGCATTGTTGACGACATGAAAGAGGCAGGCAAAGATGACTATGTCAAAGAGGTAAATTTTTATGAATTATATGATGCTGAATTTGAGGTGAGTTTGAAAGATATTGATGATGGTTTGCATGAGGATCTTGTTAGTGATGTATGGTATGCAAAGGAAGATTGGTATGGTGTTGTTGGGTTTATTACAGGTGTGATTAATTCAACAAGATTGAATGAGGATGAGATTTATACTTGGATGGAGTTCATTGTAGAAGAGAGATT
Source organism: Cupressus sempervirens (assembly GCA_028749045.1). Taxonomy (NCBI): domain Eukaryota; kingdom Viridiplantae; phylum Streptophyta; class Pinopsida; order Cupressales; family Cupressaceae; genus Cupressus; species Cupressus sempervirens. Next base: position 816,503,682 of record CM053786.1, read on the forward strand.
TCAGTAGCAAACACTTGTTCCAACTAGGAAAAGAAGAAAGAAGGACATATATTGGCATCAGATACTTGTTCCAGCTATGTGTTGGAGGAAGAGAAAAAAAAAAATTATGTCAATAGTGGCTACTTCATTTTGTGAATCCATACTCACAAAATTTTTCCTACCATGGGAGTTGGATGTAGGAGCATCATGCATCAGTAAAAACAATGTGGAAGATTTGCATGTTGGTTTTCTTGTCCCTGTTGAGGTGGAAACTTGTGGTGAGGATGAAGATGGTTGTATATCATTCTTTTGGCATCAAAGTGTGGGACACACTTTTCTATCTACCAAGGGACTCTGATGCAGAAGCATCTTGCATGGGAAAATTAAATTTAAAAATAAATAAATAAATTGTGGAGGAGATAGAAAGTGACGAAAATAGAAGGAAAAATAATTAAAATTTTGAAAATAGGAAAAATGGAGAAAAGAGGAATTTCTATTTTCAAGGTGCATGGGTGGCATAAATAGAAAATAATAAAAATAGTTGTCATTCCATTAATCGAGGTGTATAGGTGGCAATTTAGAAGTTTGTGGAAAGCTCCTTAAATCGTGTATTTAATATTTTTTGGGTGCTTAGTTGTATTTGGGTGGGAATTTAATATTTATTTAAAGGTAGTTGTATTTACCTTTTATCCCACATTGGTTGTGTTTGTAATGTCTTAGGTTAGAGGTGCCTATTTAAGCAAGGCTTATTATCATTTGTAATCATGTTCAAGAAATGGAAGCTCTTCAAGTAGAAGCTCTTTGAATGTAATCTCTTTTAAGGAAGCTTGAGAAGTAGAAGTTTGGAAAAGTAGAAGCTCTTAGTGAGAAAATATCTCTTATATTGTAGGAATTTGGAGTCCTTTCATTTGGAGGATATTGTAATGAATTTCAAGTAATAATAGAATTTTTATGAAGCATTTTTGTCATCTCTCTATCTCCATCTTGTTGTGGTTGTGAGTTGGTACGGGTGGTGTGGCCCGTCATCAGTGGTCTGATGCAGGAACATCTTGCATGGGAAAATTAAATTATTAGAGAAAAAAAAAAAAAAAAAAAAAAATTTGTGGAGGAGAGAGAAAGTGACAAAAATGGAAGGAAAATAATAAAAAATAGGAAAATAGGAAAAATGGAAAAAAGAGGAATTTCTATTTTCAAGGTGCATGGGTGGCATAAATAGAAAATAATAAAAATAGTTGTCATTCCATTAATCGAGGTGTGTAGGTGGCATCTTAGAAGTTTGTGGAAAGATCCTTAAATCATGTATTTAATATTTGTTGGGTGCTTAGTTGTATTTGGGTGGGAATTTAATAATTATTTAAAGGTAGTTGCATTTACCTTTTATCCCACATTGGTTGTGTTTGTAATATCTTGGGTTAGAAGTGCCTATTTAAGTAAGGCTTATTATCATTTGTAATCAAGTTGGAGAAATAGAAGCTCTTCAAGTGAGGCTCTTCAAGTAGAAGCTCTTTGTATGTAATCTCTTCTAATGGATTTCAAGTATTAATGGATGATGCTTTATGAAGCATTTTTTTCATCTCTCTATCTCCGTATTGTTGCATTTTTAGTTGTGAGTTGGTATGGGTGGTGTGTCCCCATCAGTGGTATCAGAGCGGGAGTTCTTGAGCGTGCAGATAGATCGCCAAACGTGAGGCAATTTGCACCAGGACCTTGAGTTGGGTGAAGTTTGTCAAGAAGTTCTTGATTGTGTAGAAAGATCGCCGATTGTGAGGCAATTTGCACGAGGTTCTTGTGTTGCACAAGATTTGTCTTATATAGATTTGATTATGGAGAAGAGAAAGAAGAAGATGACTTTTGTGATTGGATGGATTCTGAGGATTCCTCGACTTGAGAAATTTAGAGCAAGAAATCAACAGTCATTGCTAGTTGATTTGCAAAAGCAAGTGAATGAATTAGAAGCTGAGTTGCGAAAATGAAGAGCATGTCACCAGAAAAGAAATCTTGATAATTCCTTGGATGTGGAAAAGGAAGATGATCCAGTGGAAGAGCAAGTGAATGAAGAGAAAATTATTTGCGAACCAAAAGTTGAAGAAGATGAAAGAGAAGAGGAAGAGCATGAAGACAACCAGATTTGTATGCCAAAAGTAGATGAAGGTGATTGGAAGACTAAAAAAATGGAGGAAGAGTATAGTACCTTAGTTGGAGATCAAGCAAGTGGAATAGTTACATGCATTGTTGATGACATAAAAGAGGCAAGCGAAGATGAAGATGCCAAACAGGTAAATTCTTATGAATCATGGGATGTTGTCTTTGATATGAGTTTAAAAGATATTAATGATGGTTTGCATGAGGATCTTGTTCGTGATGTATGGTATGCAAAGGAAGATTGGTATGGTGTTGCTGGATTTATTACAAGTGTGATTAATTCAAAAATATTGGATGAGGATGAGATTTATACTTGGATACAGTTCATTGCAAAGGAGAAATTTCAGCATCGGATACTTGTTCTAGCTATGTGTTGGAGGAAGAGGAAAAAAAAATCTCAACAGTGGCTACTTCATTTTTTGAATCCATATTCATAAAATTTTTCCTACCATGGGAGTCGGATGCAGGAGCATCATGCATCAGCAAAAAAAAAAATGTGGAAGATTTGCATGTTGGTTTTCTTGTCACTATTGAGGTGGAAGCTTGTGGTGAAGATGAAGATGGTTCTATATCTTTCTTTTGACATCAAAGTGTGGGACACACTTTTCTATCAACCAAGGGAGTCTAATGCAGGAGCATCTTGCATGGAAAAATTAAATTATTAGAAAAAAAAAAAAAAAAAAATTGTGGAGGAGAGGAAAAGTAACGAAAATGGAAGGAAAATAATAAAAAATAGGAAAATAGGAAAAATGGAAAAAAGAGGAATTTCTATTTTCAAGGTGCATGGGTGGCATAAATAGAAAATAATAAAAATAGTTGTCATTGCATCAATCGAGGTGTGTAGGTGGCATCTTAGAAGTTTGTGGAAAGATCCTTAAATCATGTATTTAATATTTGTTGGGTGCTTAGTTGTATTTGGGTGGGAATTTAATATTTATTTAAAGGTAGTTGTATTTACCTTTTATCCCACATTGGTTGTGTTTGTAATATGTTGGGTTAGAAGTGCCTATTTAAGCAAGGCTTATTATCATTTGTAATCAAGTTGGAGAAATAGAAGCTCTTCAAGTGAAGCTCTTCAAGTAGAAGCTCTTTGTATGTAATCTCTTCTAATGGATTTCAAGTATTAAAGGATGATGCTTTATGAAGCATTTTTGTCATCTCTCTATCTTTGTATTGTTGCATTTTTAGTTGTGAGTTGGTACGGGTGGTGTGTCCCCATCAGTATTAATGTTCTCTATGATGTTATTTCGATGGATATTTGCCATCTATTTTTGGGTAGACCATGGAAATTTGATAGACATGCAGTACATGATGGACATGCAAAAACATACTCTCTGACAAAGGATGGAGTTCGCCACAAATTGAAGCCCATGAAAAAGGAAGGTGAAAAGGTATGTAGCAGTGCTAGGATTTGTCTTGTTGATGAAAAGAATTTTTTAGATGGCATGAAACATCAGCATATGTGCTATGCTTTGATTCCTAGGAAAGATAAAGAAGGTAGTAGTGAAATACCACTTGAAGTTTCAGATTTACTAGGGGAGTTTGGAGATATTATCTCTGATAATGTTCAAGATGGATTGCCACCAATAAGGCAAATCAATCATCAGATAGATCGGATTCTAGGAGCTAGTTTTCCTAACAAGGCTGCTCATAGAATGACTCCTACTAAAACAAAGGAGCTAAATAGACAAGTTCAGGAGCTATTGAGGAAGGGCTTGATTTGAGAGAGCCTGAGTCCATGTGCAGTACCTACAGTACTCGCACCAAATAAGGATGGAAAGTGGAGGATGTGTACAGATTCTCGAGCTATAAATAGGATAACCATCAAGTATTAGTTTCCTTTGCCAAGGATGGATGATCTTATGGACTGCTTGAGTGGAGCTCAGTACTTCACAAAGATAGATCTCAAGAGTGGCTATCATCAGATACAGATTCAAGAAGTAGATGAGTGGAAAATAGCCATCAAAACCAAGGAGGGTCTTTATGAATGGTTAGTCATGCCCTTTGGATTGACGAACGCCCCAAGCACCTTCATGCAGCTCATGAATGAGGTACTTAAGAAGTTCTTGGGAAAATTTGTTATTTTCTATTTCGATGATATTTTAATTTCAGCAAGACTTTGGAAGAACATTTATTACATGTTCATATTGTCCTTGAAAGGCTAAGGGAAGAGAAACTGTTAATTAATTTGAAGAAGTGGATCTTTGCAAAAAGGGAGTTAGTCTATTTGGGATTTGTTATATCACCTGAAGGTCTCAAAATGGATCTAGAGAAGATAAAAGCCATCTTGGAATGGCCTACTCCAAGGTCTGCTACTGAGGTAAGATCATTTCATGGTCTGGTTAGTTTTTACAGGAATTTTATTAAGAATTTCAGTGGCATATGTGCACCTCTAACTGATACAATAAGAGGGGATAGAAAAGAGTTCAAATGGACTGCAGCAGCTGCGAGAAGTTTTGAATTGCTGAAGAAGAAGGTGATAGAATAGCCTGTGTTGGCACTTTTAGATTTTAGAAAGGTTTTCTAGGTGGATTGTGATGCTAGTGCCAGCGCTATTGGGGCTGTATTAAGCCAAGAAGGTAAGCCTATTGCATATTTTAGTGAAAAATTGAATGATGCAAAGAAGAAGTATTCTATTTATGATCAAGAGTTCTATGCAATAGTTCGGGCCTTAAAGAAATGGAGGCATTATTTATTGCCAAAGAAATTTGTTTTGTATGCTGATCATCAGGCATTACAATACCTAAATAGCCAAGGTAAATTGAATTAGAGGCACATGAAGTGGGTAGAGTTCTTGCAGAGCTATACATTTGTGTTGAAGCATAGAAGTGGAAAACCTAACAAGGTTGCAGATGCACTAAGTAGGAGACAGTTGTTGCTTACAGTAATGCAGGTTGAAGTAGTTGGGTTTGATGAACTCAAGAATTTGTACCCTGAGGATCCTGATTTTGCTGAAGCATGGAAAGCTTGTAAATAGCCCGTTGTTGTAGATAGAACCAAGTGGTTAGACTATTTGATTCAAGATGGCATGTTGTTCAAGGGTAGTCAATTGTGCATTCCAAGGAGTTCCATGAGAGAAAATTTGATTAAGAAGAAACACAGTGGAGGGATGGTAGGACATTTTGGTCGAGATAAGACCATTTCCATTCTTAGAAAACATTATTTTTGGCCTCAAATTTTACAGGATGTGAAGAAGTTTGTACAGAGTTGCCAGGTTTGTCAAGTTGCCAAGGGGTTTAGTCACAATACTGGCCTATATCAGCCATTGCCTATTCCATCAAGACCATGGGAGGACATAAGTATCGATTTTGTTCTTGGATTGCCAAGGACACAAAGGGGTAATGACTCAGTATTTGTGGTGGTTGACAGATTCTCCAAAATAGCACATTTCATTCCATGCCACAAAACTCATGATGATGTCCATATTGCAGACTTGTCTTTCAAAGAGGTGGTAAGACTACATGGTCTTACAAGGAGCATAGTTTCTGATAGAGATACTAAATTTGTGGGGTATTTCTGGAGGACATTGTAGAAAAAGTTAAGAACCAACTTGAAATTCAGTTCCACGCATCACGCACAAACTGATGGTCAAACAGAAGTGGTAAATAGAAGTTTGGGAAATTTGCTGAGATGTTTAGTTGGGGATAAGCCTAAGGGATGGGATTTGATTCTACCATAGGAAGAGTTTTCTTATAATAACTTTGTAAATAGGAGTACTAGAAAATCACCATTCCAAGTTGTATATGGGAGTAGCCCAAGGACTGCACCAGAATTGAGGAAGATAGAGCAAGGGGAGAAGACAAGCACTAAAGCAGAAGGATTTGCTGAACATATCAAGCGTCTACATGAGGAGGTTCGAGCACACATTACCAAGATGAATAAAGAGTATAAAGCTAGGGCTGATCAAAGGAGAAGACATAAGGAATTCCAAGTAGGGGATCTAGTCATGGTGCACTTACGAAAAGAAAGATTTCTAGCCGGTACTTACAACAAGCTGAAAATGAAGAAATTTGGCCATTGCAAAATTTTGAAGAAACATGACTCAGGAAATGCATACGAGGTGGAGCTGCCAGATGGTATTCACATTTCTCCCATTTTCAACATTGCAGATTTAACAGAGTATCATGATGATGGTGTAGATGAGGAGCTGGTGTTAGAGCCATGTCCAATTCTTTCTTCTAAGGAGGAGATAGAAGACATTCTAGATCATCGTGTGGGTAGGAGTACCAGAAATAGGCAGTATGAAGAGTATTTGGTCAAATGGAAAGGACGACCGATTGAAGACTCAACTTGGATTTCAGCAGTTGAGGTTTCCCATTTGGGATTTCCTCTACCATTCATAAAGTGACAGGATCACTTTTCAATCTACCCTAGATGTCTGATGCAAGAGCATCCAGAGGTATAAGGGCAATCCTATGTCACCCAAAAAAATGTACGTAGACTTAGTTTCTATTTCATGTGTTTTCATTTTTCGACACCCATTTGTGTCAAATAAAGGTTCCAACTCTCACAATTCCATTATCAGTGTGCTAGAAAATCCCGAAAAAATAGGAGCATGTAATTTGACCATCATTTTGGTAATCTAGAAGGTGTGAATTGGCCAGATGAATGTAACTATGATTTAGAGCATTCCAAAAAATGAATCAGGTCAAAAGGCCCCACGGTTTGAAAGTTATTACAATTTTTTGAGTTTTGGAGACCTCCTAAGAATGCTTCAAAGTCAAGTTAGGGTCATTAAATGACCTTGAAAAGGGCTAAAAAATGGGGGATGAGCAAAGCTATTCCATAGGGCTATAGAGCACTTTGAGAGCTTTTCGAAAATGTAAACGGTTCATCAATCGGAGCTACGGTTCAAAAGTTATGCTGCCCGAAAGTTTGATTACCATTTCTGGATTCTTCTAGATTTGCACCGACTTCTAATGCAACTTCTGGAACCTTCTATTTGGTTGGTGGATGCCTACTAGCACTTTCTAGAATGTACTCCTAGTCCTTAACCCTCCAGGGTCTATTTAAGAAAATTTCAGGCATTGTAAAAGGCAGTTCAGAGTGGAGTTTGAGAGGAGGTACTGAAAGGAGAAATTATCTCCACATTTATGCTATTGTAAGCCTTTAGGGCATGTTTTGAAGTTTATTTTCTCTGTACTGAATGTACTAGCTTATTTTTCAGTTAATACAATTTTTCCTTTTTCTGTTGTGTCCATTATGTTCTTGGGTTATGTCCCCATCAAGTGGTTTCATCAATGTTCCAACTGGGAATCTTCCTTTCTTTAGATGAACCATCACCTCATCACCAACTTGAAATTCATGGTGTCTTCTAGATTGATCAGCATTCTCCTTATACTTCTGATTACTTTGTTCCAACCTCAACTTCACTTCTTTATGCAAGGACTCCATAAAGTCAAAAAATTCTTCTCCTGCAGTGCTTCTCTTTTCTTCACCAACAACATCTTTCAAATCTGATATACCTCTAGGATGCATTCCAGTAACAATCTCAAAAGGTGTCTTCCCTGTACTCCTATTCATAGAATTGTTATATGCAAATTCAACTTGTGCCAATACCATCTCCCAATTACTTGGTTTATTTCCAACTAAACATCTCAGCAAATTACCCAAGCTTCTATTCACAACCTCTATCTATCCATCTGTATGTGGATGGAATGTATAACTAAACTTTAATTCAGTACCCATCTTCTTCCACAAGGTCTTCCAAAAATAACCAACAAACTTATTGTCTCTATCTGAAATAATGCTTCTTGGTAATCCATGCAATCTCATAATCTCTTTAAAGAAAAGTTTAGCAACATGCTCAACATCTGATGTCTTCTTACATGGTATGAAATGAGCCATCTTAAAAAATCTATCCACTACAACAAATATAGAATCATACCCTTTCACTATTTTAGGCAATCCAAGAATGAAATCCATACTGATATCAATCCAAGGTTTCTCAGGGACAGTAATAGGTGTAGACAAACAAGTATTTTGACTAACTCCCTTTGCAACTTGACAAACTCCACAGCTCTTTACAAATTTTTGAACATCATTATACATTTGTGGCCAATAATATTTCTCTTTTAGCAAACTCAATATTTTATCAATTCCAAAATTTCCAACTAATCCACCACTATGCTTTTCATTAATCAAATTCAACCTCATAGGACTTCTAGGAATACACAACTGAATACCTTTGAACAACATACCTTCTTGAATGAAATACTTATCATACTTACTTATGTGATCTATCAGATTTGGTGCTCTACACTCTCTCCATGCCTCAGAAAAATTAGGATCAACATCATATAACTCTTTCATCTCATCAAAACCAAGAACTTCAACCTTCATTTTAGTCAACAAAGAATGTCTTCTACTCAATGCATCAACAACTTTGTTAGTAATTCCACTCTTATGCTTGATCACAAATGTAAAACTCTGCAAATACTCAACCCACTTCATATGTCTTTGATTCAACTTATGTTGACTTCCCAAGTATTGTAAAGCTTTATGATTAGTATACAACAAAAACTCCTTAGGCATCAAATAATATCTCCATTTCTTCAGCGCTTGAACAATGGCATAGAATTCTTGATCATACACAAAATATTTCCTTTTAGCATCATTCAACTTTTCACTAAAGAAAGCAACAGGCTTACCTTCTTGACTTAATAGAGCTCCTATTGCATTACCACTTGCATCACATTCAACTTGAAATACTTTGTTGAAATTAGGTAAAGCCAATACAAGTAATTCAGCAACCTTTTTTTTCAAAGTCTCAAAACACTTATCAGCTCCATGCATCCACTTGAATTCCTTTTTATCTCCCCTCATTGTTTCAGTCATAACATTACAAATAGCATTGAAATTCTTTATAAACTTTCTGTAAAAACTAGCCAAACCATGAAATTATCTTACCTCACTCACATTCTCAGGTGTAGGCCATTCCAAAATTTCTTTAACCTTCTTAGGATCCATCTTCAAACCATTGGCTGAAATCACAAACCCCAAATACACAATCTCTTCTTGCATAAAGGAACACTTTTTCAAATTAATCAATAACTTTTCCTCTTTCAACCTCTGCAATACTTTCCTAATATGCTCAAGATGTTCTTCCTTAGTCTTGTTGAATATCAACATATCATCCAAATAAATAATCACAAACTTACCCAAGGATGTTTTCAGAACTTCATTCATCAACCTCATGAAAGTATTAGGTGCATTAGTCAGACCAAAAGGCATAACCAACCATTCATACAAACCATCTTTTGTCTTGAAATCAATCTTCCATTCATCACCTTCTTTGATTCTAATATGATGATAGCCACTCTTCAAATCAATCTTGCTAAAATACTTTTCTCCACTCAAACAATCCATTATGTCATCCATCCTTGGCATAGGAAACCTATATTTCACTATTATCTTGTTAATGGCTCTGGACTCAGTACACATTCTCCATTCTTTTTAGGTGCTAATATAGTAGGTGCAACACATGGACTCAAGCTTTCTCTGACCAAAAATTTCTGCAATAGTTCATTTACTTGTTTGTTAAATTTTTCATTCTCTGCAGGTGTTAATCTATATGGTGCTTTGTTTGGAAAACTAGCTCCAGGCATCAGGTCCATACAATGACTTATACTTCTTACTGGAGGTAAACCATCAGGAATATCTTCAGCAATAATGCCTTTATACTCATTCAACAACTCTGCAATTTCTCCTGACACTTGGTCAATACTATCATCTGTCACTCGGTCACAACTGACTGGTACTTGGTTAACATTGTTTTCTGGCACTCGGTCTGCATTGACAAAACTTGGTTTTCTTGGACCTATACCAAAACAAACTTGATTCTTTTTTACTTCTTTTTCAAATTTTTTCCCATTAACCATGCAAATTTTTATAGCAGTACAATTAACCTCATCTGGAACTTCAATCAAAGGCAACAATGTTTGTTTCTTCCCATTTACCCAAAGAGTATATTGATTCAATCTTCCATCATGTATAGCATATCTATCAAATTTCCAAGGTCTACCAAACAAAATATGACAACAATCCATGGGCATAATATCACACAAAACTTCATCAAAGTAATGTCCAATTTTGAACTTCACAAGGCATTGCTCACTTACCAATATCTTATGCTCATCTTCGATCCATGAAACTTGATAAGGTTTGGGATGTTTCAGCCTTTGCAACTGCAACTTTGTAACCAGCTCTTCTGATGCCATATTTGTAGAATTTCCATTGTCAATGATCACTTCACAACATTTTTCAGCCATCTTACATCTTGTCTTGAAAAGACTTCTCCTTAGAACAGGTTCTTCATTACCTCCCTTATTACATAAGGTTCTTCTCGCCATCGAATTTTCTCCAGCCTCATGTCCACTTGGTGAACCCTCATCATCTTCTTGAATCACAACATTTCTATTATTCTGCCCATCTTCAGAAGATCTACATTCAAAGGATCTATGCCCTTCTTTTCCACATCTAAAAAAGTTACCATGAAATCCACCTCTAGAATAAGAATTACCTCTTCCTCAGTAAGAATTAGTGCCTCCTCAGTAAGAATTACCACTTTTCCATTCATTCTTGCCTTTGTCATCATTCTTCCATTCAGATCTACCTTTATCCTGCACAGAACTTTCAGATCTACCACTTGGGTATGTGCAGGATCATGGTGTGCCAAAAAGTGGCGATGTGAAAAAAAAGAGTTTGAAGACGCCTAAAAGCGCTTCAAAATCTGCTCTGACTTTTTTTTACCTATCCAGGAACCAAACCTGGAAGGTTAAGCCGAGCCTTATCAGATATCCGATATCATATCGGATATCCGATTTTAAATCCCATATCTAACTAATAATTAAAATCATATAATAGTATGATATATTATTTAATATTATTATTATTGATATAAAATAATAATAATATTATTATTATATTATAATTGTATAATATTATAATATAATAATAATATTATAATAACAAATTATATTATAATAATATAATATAATATTTCATATATTATAATATATAGTAATGTAATATAATATATATATATAATATAATATAATAATAAAAAGTAATATCTTATAATATAATATATAATAAAAAAGTATAATATATTATAAATTATAATAATATAGTATAATAATAATATTTTATATTATAATATATAGTAAATTAATATAATAAATATAAAATATAATATAAAAATATATAAAATGTAATATATATGTTATATTATATATATTATAATATCGGATATTTGATACCTGTGCATGGATTAAACACAAAATCACAGACCCACGGCCCTTATTTTCACGCGAATTTGGGCCAGTCAGATCGGATATCAGATAATAAATCGGATATCAGATAGCAAATCGGATATCAGATATCAGGTATGTTCCCCCCCCCCCCTCCCCCCGACTCATTTTTAACCTAAATTTAATAGATTTTAACAGAATTTTGTTTGTTTTAGTTGAATCTAGGGTTTTTTTGACAAAAATGGTTAAAATTTAGATTTTTTTTTAATATATATTACGTTTTGCAATTCAATAGGAATGGCTGATCAAAATGATGACACTGAGGCAGGGAATAATATTCCTCGCAACCCACCACCAAACGATCCAGTATCCCCACAAAATTGTCCACCAAATGATCCTCTACCTCCTCAAAACCCTCCTCGAATTGAGGATTTGATAAATGAAAATCTCACTGAGTTGAGAGGTTTGCATAGAACATACAATAATGTACTTGCACTGGCTCCTATGTTATCCACGTTAAACACCATAGTGGATAACATTGAAACTCTTACAAACCAACAAAATGTCGCTCTTTGTTGGCATGATGAAATGCACCAGATGTTTGATGATGGTTTGGATTATGATGAGGTCGCGGCCCTCAACATAACCAAAGACGATTACGCTAGCCTTTTTGCTAACCCAAAAATGGGTATACCAGTTGACCCAAAAAAAACCAAACTATCGATTAAATGGTGCACAAATGATGTCATACGTGCAAATTTTTGGGACCGTTGGTGGATGGTCTTTGATATCCCTCCACATGGTAATTTAGACATACCATTTTATTTCTTTAAAAAATTATATGCAGAATTTGTGTTGAAACTTAAAGTGAACTATTGGAGCATGAAGGCCAACATGGGCTTAGGACTAGGAGCTCCTCAGGATAGACCCTCTTCCCAGCGGAAGAAAATTGGCACTTTTGTCCCCCCCCCCCCCTGATATCTCCCCCCCTCCTCGAGTGCAGCATCCAGATATTATGGTAGAGGCTAGCTCTCAGACCATCAGAGCCATTCATAGGCTGAGTAGCCTAATGATATCTCAGGCTAGGTCAGTCTTGCCTCCTCGTGTTGATGATGTTGGTGCCAGTTCATCATCGGCTAGCTCATCACACATTTGTGTGCCTCACACTTGCATTACATGCAAGAATATTTGCCTGGGTCCCATAGGTGATCTTCTTGAGTATCATTTTGTATTAGACGAGGATACACCAGATGCACGTGCAGAGGCTACAGACCCTGATGCAAGAGAGGAGGGGAATGTAGAGGCATGGACTCCTTCAGTGTCGGTACGTGTATACATTTTTTTGTTATGAAATATGTGATTTAAAGTTAATTTTTATAATAGAGTAATTTTAATTTTTAAGCCATACTAAATTTTACATGTATGTGATGTTCATTCATGTTTAGTTGATGACTGAGGAGGAGCTCAGACAGATAGATGATGCTACACACTCGGCCATTTCATTTGGCCTTGAGACATCTACGATACATTATGTTGTGTTCACATTTCTTTTTTCTATTTGATATTGTAGCATATATGGTTGCTAATCTTTCTTTTATCTTGCAGATACCACCTGCCCCAGGGGGACAAAGTGTGGGGGGTGAGCCAGCATGCATTGACAAAGGAAAGGTAATTAGATGTTTTCTAATTGATTAAATATTGATGCATTCTTGTAAAATGTTTGTGGTAATCTCATTTAATTACATTATTTATTGTATATAGGGTGTGGCTACTGGCGATGAGCTTGTACAGATTCGGCGTCCTAGATCATCAGGGATTTTCATTCGCACAGAGAGCCCCATTGTATGTATAAGTATCATTTATTTTTTATTTTTTTAATTGATGCAGAGGAAAGTATGATTGTTGTTCTATACAATTTCTATGATTTTTTCCGTACCAATAATGATTCATGTCTTGCATATGTTCATTACAACATAAATAGGCTTATATGCACCTGTCCAACCGACCAAGTTGGTTACAAAGGTTTATTTAATCAAAAAAATACCAAATTACTACTTTCCCTCCAAAACTAATATGACCGTTTGAATTTGAAATTCAAATTTCAAACTATAGTTTTTATGCATTCCCTAACTTTCTAAACTATTCCATTGACTCAAAATTGGTCATATGGATTTATTAAATGCAACTAAGTAAATTTCCATAAAATTGAAGTTTTTATTATTTTTTCTCCAAACCACCGTACACTCTGATCTCCCCCTTTCAACTGAGATCACATATGACATATATAAAGGTCTACATGACCGTTGGAACAACCATATAGGCATTCCCAACCATAAAACAAAAAAACAACCACTTTTTGCTAATACTGTTTAGACTCTAAATACCCTATTCTAAGGCCTTTTGGTCCCATGGAGTCACTTGGTTTATAACCACACCAAAATGCTTGTGGGCCTTACATGTGCCTTTATTACAAAAAATAGACCAACTTGTAAAATATGGACCAAACCTTTATTCCAACTTCCTAATCTACTTGAATCCTTGCTTTCATGGAGTGGCAAGGTGTCCGGCAACAGAGATACTTGTTCCCCCCTGCCACATAGGTTGCGTGCCCTACACCACCTTTCCTCTCTCTCATTCTGAACACTAGTCCACCAAGTGAGTGATGTTCCTCTCAGTCTTGTTGTTGCTACTTTTACCTTCTTATCTGCCTCTATGTCTTCAAGATCAAAGTAGTTCTCAAGGGCCTCTATCCACCCTAGCACTTCTTCACTATCCATTTTACCCTGGTATATTGGAAAATCAATATGGTTCTTCCCACCATTACCTTGTACTACCTTAATGATTCTCATAAATCTCCTTTCTTCAGGATCATCTGTTGTCTCATGCTCTTGCCTTGCATTACCAACCTCTTCTTCTTCATGGTTCTCTCCATGATTTCTTCCTCTAACCTCTTCTCCTCTAGGTTCTTGCCTTTCCTTTTCTAAGGATTATATCCTTGCAATAAGTTTCAGCCTCTCTCTTCTCATCTATCTTTCTTCCCTCACTCTAGATGCTTCAAGTTCTCTCCTCTCTCTTTTCTCTTTTGCCAACTCTTCTCTCAATTCTTCAAGTTCTCTAGCCATTTGATTTTTAGGAGGCATTTTCAGAACAAGTTTTCTTCCTTCCCAAGGGCCAACTCACTGATTCTCTTTCTTTCCTCACCAAGAAATCTCTGGACACCACTTATGTACCTTTCAACTCTGGGACACACAAGGAGAAATTAGACACACCAAGGCTTCAACAAAGGGACCAACACACTAAGGATTTTCAAGATTATAGGTCTTGGTCACATTCCTAAACACCCAAACTTCAAAATCCTCCTTAAAATGGCTTAAAAACCAGGGTCTGCTTGTTCAAACCCCAAAACTCAATTCTAGAATGTTTTGACTTGTCTAATGACAAGATATGATCATGACAACCTACATGAACCTATCAAATGACACATCTACCATATGAAATCCTAAAATCCTATCTCATGCCCAATTACAACTTTCTTCCACATATGAGTCCAACATTATAACTTTGTATGCTTCCATGAGCCATAATTGGTGCAAGGATTGCCCAATTGACTTCAAGAGATGTTCCATGACCTCTGTAATGCCTTGGATCTTCAATGTTCCCCTGATGAGCATGGGATGCTCTTGCATCACTTATCTTCATAAATAAATTCAAAACTAATTTCCGTGATATTAACAACTACTATTTTGTATCTCATAGGAGACTCCTAGTGCACATGAGGTTTGACAGGACAGTTATGTAGATTTGATGACGCAGCCACTCACTCCTAAGGAGGAGCCTACAATAGTAAGTTGTAGTTTGAATTCATGATTAAATATGTTATAAATTTAGCATGCTATGAATTATAATGTTATAGTTTAAATTGTAGATTCATCTGACAAAGGTATTTGAACATATATAGCCCACAATCACAGAGGTACCAGCATTGCCGAGGGCATATGAGAGGACTCCTGACCGGTGCAAGAGGTCGACGAGAGAGGTATTTATTATGAAATTTTGATAGTATTAATCTCCAATATGGAAAATATCATTATGCATTTGAGTAATTCAATGTTAGATATGTAGAATCATATAAATTTAGTAGTCTAACTTTGGGTTTTCCTTTTTTGTTTATGTAGGAGGCATCCGATCCACCTAGTGCAGTGAAGAGGCTGCATTTTGATCATCCACCAGCACCCTAGGATAGTATAGTTTTCGTAGGATGCATCATGAGACATTTTGAGATGGCATATGCCACATTGTATATAGAAACATTGATATTATACACATTCTGATGGCAGGATCAGCCACATTTTGTATATGGATCTATGTATTTTGATATATATATATTTGAGTACTTTGTCTATGGATACATGATCTTTGATATATATTTGTGTAAAAAATTTTCTATGGATACATGTATTTTGATATATATTTTTATCATTTACGTGCACAATGATATACATATTAATTTAATATCTAGTATTGTTCAATTTATCGTGGATCATGTGTCATGCCCTAAATTTTACTAGTAAAAACACAACATTTTTTTAATTTTTTTTTTAGCTTATGAAGTCGCATAAGAAATTACATATTGTAAAACAAGTTTATCATTGAATAGGAGTTCAAGACTCATGTAGTCACAGGTGGTTTTCAAATAGATTGGATGACAGTCTAGTTCAAGTTAGCATCACGAGTCAAACGAGAAAGTTCAAGATACAACACTCATAAATTAGTGAGGTAATTCATATCCTAACAAGCCTCTGATACTAATATTCTATTAGGGTCTATCAGTTGTATCATATGGACTAGGTCGTGATTCTAGCATGTAAGGGAAGGGGATCAGAATTACTTATTATCCTCATTACCAATGTACACACATTCATTAATCATTACAATATATATTAATGTGACAATTAGTATATTACTATATCCTCATTATCTATCAACATTGCTTCCTCACCAAATTATTGAGTGCACAACAAGATTGTAAGCAATCTACTAAGTTTTAAATTTATACAATCAATGGTATCACATAACATCTATGGATTGTTATTATCAACTAGTCATTTACAATACCACAAGGAGAAAACTTTATTTCACATTTTCAAATGATAACAATGATGTCAAATCAAATCTATGACTCGTACCAATGCTTTCATAACAATATAAACTCCAAATGAAACATGCATATACGACCTTATCAATATTTTCTTCTACACGTACATTAGGTAACAATGATACAATCTCCTTCCATCACAATGGGGCAACATAAGGGACTTTTCAAAATCATAAGGAACATGGACATTGAAAGATATGGACAATGAGTAGCATGAACATTGTCCAACATGATCGTTGAGAACATGAACAAGCTGGTGAATCCTCCTTCACAAATGAGGGCACAATGTCAAGTTTTCTCATCCAACATCAATCTGCAAGATGATCATTCCAAGCCATTTCCATTTCTCCCTTGGACACAAATCTGCATATGCAACACAACAAAATAACAAGGACCATCGGTTCTTTCCACCCAACCATAGGCCTCAAAGAGACCACCCCCGCGCTAGGGAACAAGGCTCAAACTGGGATACACATACAATCTTTCAATGCATAAACATTACATTTCAAACTTGAACAATTTCCCCCCAAGACTATTTCACAATGGCTTCACAGATGGAACCATAAACATAGGGTGAAGGTGTGTTCTAAAATGGAGACTTGCCATAACAAACCATATTTGCAATAAACAATTTTCATGCCCTCTCGGGGCTATCATAATTCACCAAATTTCATGCCCTCTCGGGGCTATCATAAATGAACCATTTAATGCCCTCTCGGGGCCTCCACATTTCCTCCTCAAAACCCACTACCATTAGCTGTAACTCCTCAAACTTCCTTTCTACACCATACTTTCCTTATCACCCCCAGCAAGATATGAAATGTTATGGCATACAATGGAGCCCATACTCCAAGGTTCTCAATACATTTTTCGAACCCAACTTAAGCCCTTCACCCTGGACTTCTCTTCCCTTCCCACAAGGGTGAGTGTAAGTCCCAATCCCATAACAATACTCAAGCACAAAACAAGAAAACAAAACCAAGTAGAAATAAAACAAGAAATTTTGGCAAACACCCCACTAGTTTGGCCAAGACCCTCTAATAAAGCCTTCCCACTAACTTATTTTAGCAAAAACACTAAGCCACTCCATCCTTACAAACTTGTCTCCTCTAACGGTTCATCGATAGCCCTCACGAGCTCTGAGTTATGACCCTCGAAGGATCGACCTCAAAATGCACTTAGAGAACCTTGAAGACTCCTCGGTATGGGGTGGCCACAAATGATGGATGGTCTTCATGGCTAGAACAAAGGTGTGACTAGGGTTCACCTGCTCATCTGGAGCTAATGGGACTGACGATTCGATCCCAAGATCAGCGGTTTCAAAGTTACGATGTGGTGCACCTATGAACTGAGGCACACTGCGAGTTTTGGCATCGAGCGAGATCGTTGTGCTGAATCCAAATGAAATGTGATCTCTCAAAAATGAGATAGGTTATTTTAGGCCCCAGGATAACCATCCTGTAGCATTTGATAGTTCGTCGATAGCCCTCACGAGCTCTGAGTTATGACCCTCGAAGGATGGACCTCAAAATGCACTTAGAGCACCTTGAAGACTCCTCGATACGGGGTGGCCGCAAATGATGGATGGTCTTCGTGGCCAGAACAAGGGTGTAACTAGGGTTCAACCGCCCATCTAGAGCTAATGACACTGATGATTCGATGCCAAGATCAGCGGTTTCAAAGTTACGTTGTGGTGCACCTATGAACTAAGGCACACTGCGAGTTTTGGCATCGAGCGAGATCATTGTGCTGAATCCAAACGGAATGTGATCTCTCAAAAATGAGATAGGTTATTTTAGGCCTCAAGATCACCATCTTGTAGCATTTAATAGTTCATCGATAGCCCTCACAAGCTCTGAGTTATGACCCTCGAAATATCAACCTCAAAATGCACTTAGAGCACCTTGGAGACTCCTCGGTACGGGGTGGCCGCAAATGATGGATGGTCTTCGTGGCCAGAAAAAGGGTGTGATTAGGGTTCACCCACCCATCCGGAGCTAATGGCACTGACAATTCAATGCCAAGATCAGCGGTTTCAAAGTTATGCTGTGGTGCACCTATGAATTGAGGCACACTGCGAGTTTTGGCATCGAGCGAGATCGCTGTGCTGAATCCAAATGGAATGTGATCTCTCAAAAATGAGATAGGTTATTTTAGGCCTCAGGATCATCATCCTATAGCATTTGATAGTTCATCAATAGCCCTCACGAGCTTTGAGTTATGACCCTCGAAAGATCGACCTCCAAATGCACGTAGAGCACCTTGGAGACTCCTCGGTATGGGGTGGCCACAAATGATGGATGATTGTTTGAAGACTACTCCATGTGTCACTATCTTTCTTGGAAAAAAAATTGCTTTTGAACATCAAGCTTGCAATATTATCAATTATTGTCAAACTTTTTCAACCAAGTCAAAATGTCAAATGCAAATATTTGTTTGCATTTTTTGCTAAGGGGAGTTTCATAAATTGACTTTGATTTTCTATGTCTCTAGTGCTTGAACATACTTAAAATGGCTCTTTGGTCTTAGAGCTATTGGTATTTTCTAACTTCATGGTCTATGATATGCATACTAAGAATTTCTTTCACTAAATGGTTTCCTTGATCTATTGACTACGCTTAAATTTGTTCACTTGTCATCTCTCTTTCTATATGTTCAATACAAAGAGCTAGAAGAGACAAATAATCTTTCTTACCTTCATCTCTCTAAGCACATGATAGAAATCAATTCTAAACTTGAGAAAAGGTTAGAGGAGAATATTGCATTCTTAAATTAATCTCCCTTAAGACCTTTACATACACACGGGGCATTCTTAAATTAATCTCCATGGAAGAAAATTTCATAAAACTAAAGATTCCATAGTGTTGAAACATAAAATCCAAGATCTCATTTATGATGGGATTGTTGATACCTCTAATGACTCATCCACTCATAGCCTTCATATCCAACTTCATATCATGTCAGTATGCATGTGCTATCTTTCTTATTGGCTTTAATTGCTTATCCTACATGCTATCTTCTTTCATGGATTTTATGGCTTATCCCAAATGTGCTTCATACAACTTTTCAATATGAAAGTCTTTCAAAACATTATACAATATTATGACTCTTTATGCTTTCAAATGCTATGATTGGTTGTAAAATGGAAGAAATCAAGTATTCTAATTGTTCATCCGTACTTTATGGATTTTTCTTATTTGATTAGTTTGATCAAAATAGTTTTAATAATCATAATGTCAGCTTTATGTCAAATAAGGAAAAAACCAAATTTGTAATAAGATATTTGCATGCAATTATCTTTCATATAGTTATAAATGCTCTTAAAATTGTCGTTATAGCCTTGTATCACATGCAAATATGATTTGGAAGAACTTGTTCAATATCTTCCTCTTATAATTCCTTACAAAGAACCTACCAAAATACAAAAACCATATACAAAAAACTACACATTTTACATCATAATACATCATAAATTTTAGAAATTCTCCCCAATACCACCCCCCTCCAACTCTTCATGATGTACCTACATTCCAATATCATACAAAAATTAGTAACTTATTGTATTAAACAAGATAATCATCAATTCATTAAATCATTATGAAGAAAATAACATAAGTATATATATCTAGTCAAGTATTCCAATAGGGTCCTCTCTCTGTTTTAGAGTCTCCAACAAGGCTTCATGATCAGCATTAGCAATAGTAAAAAGTTCTTTTACTTTTGGTCTTCCTTGAAGCTTCAATAACTTTACATTTGTTGCTATAATAAGATGCGAATATATGAGAATTACTTTGTGCTTCTGATAGTCTTCGAATGCAGGAATTTCGTTCCTTCTAAGCATGTATGTCCGCAGCCATGTTCCAGCAACAACCACTGAACCATTAGGATACGTGAATCCATCATCATTTGTGATCGGTTGTGCAAGTTTTTGTTTTCCTCTTACACAACGTGCTAACCAATAATCGGATTTCTCATCATTCCCCTGTGGTGCAACCAATGCAAAGACATGTCCTGGCTGAAGTAGATCTGATAGATGATTATGCTCAAGTGAACTTTTCATGTCATCATTTTTGATAGAGGGTATGATAGACAATGGAGTAAGATAATGTGGAGCCCATGCGTCCACCCACTCACTTGACTCACAGTGATCTCAATCACACTGAAAACAAGTACGACAAAAAAAAGCTAGTTGTCATGTCCAAATGGTCCATGTACTAGAATTAGAGCTCCGAAATGAATGCATTTTTGATGAGTTTGTCACTGTAGCACAATCTGATCTATCACCTATGGACCCTTCCTCAACCAACCAAAAGAACCTGTGTACCACTGAATTAAGAGTCCCCTCCTGTGATAATGTTAAACTAAACCAATCAACAATGCTACGAGCATCAAGAAGCTCTATTGTTGAAATCTTTAGTTGCTCCTTAACTAGAGCTCTCTTCACACATGCCCCTGCTCCATCATGTTCCCCTTTTCCATGGCCAGACTCAAAAAAACTCCAAATATGAGGCACCCCTCTCTCTACGTGCATCCTACACAACCAATAAAACATGCGAGCATTCTTGAATTGACCTGTACAGTTATCTGACAAAATGATATGTCTATCCATAGCAATAGCATGCTCATGTAAGAAATAAAAAAAATTCTCGAAACAATGTTGCACAAACTCGTGAGAGTGAGATCTATCATCACTCATATAAAAATGATACTCTCTAATAATCTTTCGATTATCTTCTGCACTATCAGGGGCATGTCTATATGTTATGTGAACAAAAATTGCAATCTGAATAGAGTTGTAATACTGAGATTGTGTCTCATTTTGAGGTTGCAATGTGTAGTTCTCAGCAAAATCAACAACTGATATAATAGTGCCAATGGGAAAAATCTCCTTACACGTTCTAAATTGTTGATCCAACCACTGAGACCTGTGACTATGTCTTGCATACTTGTAAAAAAGATTTGCCATGAAATCTGAAATAAAATTAGCCACATTGATATCTTTTCCAACCAATTCACATCTAGAGCTCTCACTCCCACTCTTCAATGTGTATTTCACTATTTCATAGACCCTTTTTTTCACTATTGTCTTTCCAAGATCTTGTTCACACCCCTCATGGAAACATGTCTCAAACTTGGATAAGCCACCACATTCTGAACACTTCTCATTTAAGCAAGCATTTTTATAAAAGGAACTACCATCAACTCTACAACATAAGAGTTGATCTAACAAGTCTCTTGATGATTTTGGAAGCCCACTAGCCCCACAATCCTCCAACATTTCTTTACTATGCAAAGTAGAACGAATGGAGCATAATAGTTCATGGTGCATAGAAAACTCAACATGATATTTGCAACAACATGTATTTTGAATTTTGAGTGGCACACAATAAAATGGCTTCAAAGATTCAAAAGCCCTTTGTGATATATGAACACTTGGATGACTCTCTCTAAATTGTTTGAACAACATAGTTTGACTTACCTCCAAATAGTGTTTAGGATGTGGCGTGCGGTCTCTGATGCCAATTCTCAACTTTAAGACATCTTTAGCATTGGGTGATACTCGTGAGTTAGAGTGCCAAAATTGTATAATTTCTTCCTTCACATCGTCGGATAGCTTCTTATCAAAACGTGAAAGTCTCCTACCAAATGCCCATGTTTCATTTTGAAGAGGATCATCAATTTTCTCTCGTCGACTAAGTGCTCTTCTCAAAGTAGTACGATTTAGATTCAAATCAATACAAGTTTGTCTCATATACCTACCCTTTCTCAAATGATGACTTACCAAAGAGGTTGTAATAACCCTTCGAGCAGCTCTATTATCCTTCTCTCTGCTATTTTTCCCAACGCTATTGAGAGCACTAAAAAGATTCTTCACAATAATGGCATTTCTTTCCAACTTTTTATTGACACGAATTTTCAATTTGGAAAGCATAGGTCTCATCTTTTGCATCTTTAATAAGTGTATGAAAAGCTGACATTGCTCTACCACTGTCTTGTTGCCAAAAAACATCTGATATAGTCTTGAAGCCCATAACCGAATGGTTCTTTCTGATTTTTTTCCTTCCAAACTAGTCATAATCGTTTCATCAATTTCAATTATCCATTTTGGTGTTTTAGAACCTTCATGTCGATTATAATTAGGAGATATGTAAGGTTCTTGTGCTTTAAGTTCCTGTGCATTGTCATCTTCGACATGGTCATTTATGCAATTTGGATTATGACTTGGTGGCATTTCTTCTTCAAAATTTTCAATCTCTACATTTTCAATTTCTGCATTATCATTTTCAATAGGTACATTTTCATTCCCCAACTGTACATTTTCATTATCTGACTCTATTATTTCACCTTCTATTAATTCATCATCAACTTGATTGATATTTAGCATACCTTGTCTTTTTTTTCGGTGTTTCATTTTGTCCTTTTCCCTATATGCTGCAATGTCTTCATTGGATATCTTCCTTTTACGTTTATTCTTTCGACGACTACTGCTCCCAATTCAGATGACAAATTCGAACACCTAAGGTTATATTTTCGAATTCTTTTCGATTGGCTGGGCCCCAAAACACGACTTTTTGCAAATCCTGTGAAAAAAGAGGTAAAAAAGTAATGTTGTCGGGTCTGTAGGTACAGTCAAATATTTGAAATTGATGCCAGTATAATCGGATATCCGATATAGGAAGAGGACTTTTGGGGGGGAAACTTGCTAAGGTTTCCCTCCTTTGCCACAATAATATTAATATTATGAAAATATTTTGAGGCAAACGACTTTAATTTATAACTAAGTTAATAGTATATTAGTATTAGTATAAAATATCAATAATATTAATATAAAATAGTATTATTATACCTATAATAGTATTAATATTATTAATATAGATATAATAGTGTAAATATATAGTGTTTATTTATATTAAGCTACAATATATAGTATTAATATATATTATTATTATAGCTATAATAGTATTATTATAATTACTATACATATAATAATATTAATATTTAGTGTTTATTTATATTATAAATATTATCCTAAAATAGTATAAATACTATATCCTAAAATATTACGTTATTATATAGATATATTAATAACATATATATTCATATAATATTATTTATAATATATTTTATATTTAATAAAAATATTACGTTGTTATATATATATATATATTATAATATTATACATATTAATATAATAATATATAATACAAAGAGGGTCGTCATTTAATGGGTCAAAGGGGGTCATAGGTCACCCTACGACCCCCTTTCACCCATATGAACGACTCGACTATGTCCCTAGGGGTCCTAGGACCCCTAGGGACATACGTCATCGTTTACTGGATCAAAGGGGGTCATACGTCACCCTATGACCCCCTTTGACTCATATGAACGATTCAAATATGTCCCTAGGGGTCCTAGGACCCCTAGGGACATATGTCGTCAGTTAACGGGTCAAAGAGGGTCATAGGTCACCCTATGACCCCCTTTGACCCATATTACCCATTCGAATATGTCCCTAGGGGTCCAAGGACACCTAAGGACATATGTCGTCGTTTAATGGGTCAAAGAGCGTCATAGGTCAACCTATGACCCCCTTTGACCCATAATACCCATTTGAATATGTCCCTAGGGGTCCTAGGACCCCTAGAGACATATGTCGTCATTTAATGGGTCAAAGGGGGTCATAGGTCACCCTATGACCCCCTTTGACCCATATTACCCATTCGAATATGTCCCTAAGGGTCCTAGGACCACTAGCGACATATCTCATCGTTTAATGGGTCAGAGAGGGTCATATGTAACCCTATGACCCCCTTTGACCCATATTACCCATTCGAATATGTCCCTAGGGGTCATAGGACCCCTAGAGACATATATCGTCGTTTAATAGGTCAAAGAGGGTCATAGGTCACCCTATGGCCCCCTTTGACCCATATTACACATTTGAATATGTCCCTAGGGGTCCTAGGAGCCCTAGAGACATATATCGTCGTTTAATGGGTCAAGAGGGTCATAAGTCACCCGATAACCCCGTTTGACCCATATGTACGATTCGAATATGTCCCTAGGGGTCGTAGGACCCCTAGAGACATATGTCATCATTTAAAGGGTCAAAGAGGGTCATAGGTTACCCTATGACCCCATTTGACCCATATTACCCATTCGAATATGTCCCTAGGGGTCCTAGGACCCCTAGGAACATATGTCGTCATTTAATGCATCAACGGGGATCATAGGTCACCCTATGACCCCCTTTGACTCATATGAAAGATTCAAATATGTCCCTAGGGGTCCTAAGACCCCTAGGGACATATGTTGTCGTTTAATGCATCAAAGGGGGTCATACGTCACCCTATGACCCCCTTTGACCCATATGAACGATTAGAATATGTCCCTAGGGTCCTAGGACCCCTAGGGACATATGTCGTCGTTTAATGGGTCAAAGAGGGTCATAGGTCACCCTATGACCCCATTTGACACATATTACTCATTCGAATATGTCCCTTGGGGTCCAAGGACCCCTAGGGACATATGTCATCGTTTAATGGGTCAAAGAGGGTCATAGGTCACCCTATGACCCCCTTTGACCCATAATACCGATTCGAATATGTCCCTAGGGGTCCTAGGACCCCTAGAGACATATGTCATCGTTTAATGGGTCAAAAGGGGTCATAGGTCACCCTAAGACACCCTTTGACCCGTATTACCCATTCGAATATATCCCTAGGGTTCCTAGGACCCCTAGCGACATATCTCATCGTTTAATGGGTCAGAGAGGGTCATAGGTCACCCTATGACCCCTTTTGACCCATATTACCCATTCGAATATGTCCCTAGGGGTCCTAGGACCCCTAGAGACATATATCATCATTTAATGGGTCAAAGAGGGTCATAGGTCACTCTATGACCCCCTTTGACCCATATGTACGATTCGAATATGTCCCTAGGGGTCCTAGGACCCCTAGAGACATATGTCATCATTGAAAGGGTCAAAGAGGATCATAGGTTACCCTATGACCCCATTTGACCAATATTACCCTTTCAAATATGTCCCTAAGGGAGGACCCCTAGGAACATATGTCGTCGTTTAATGCATCAAAGGGAGTCATAGGTCACCCTATGACCCCCTTTGACTCATATGAACGATTCAAATATGTCCCTAAGGGTCCTAGGACCCCTAGGGACACATGTTGTCGTTTAATGGGTCAAAGGGGGTCATACGTCACCCTATGACCCCCTTTGACCCATATGAACGATTGGAATATGTCCCTAGGGTCCTAGGACCCCTAGGGAGATATGTCGTCGTTTAACAGATCAAAGAGGGTCATAGGTCATGCTATGACCCCATTTGACCCATATTACCCATTCGAATATGTCCCTTGGCGTCCGAGGACCCCTCGGGACATATGTAGTCATTTAATGGGTCAAAGAACTATGACCCCCTTTGACCCATAATACCCATTTGAATACGTCCCTAAGGGTCCTAGGACCCCTAGAGACATATGTCGCCGTTTAATGGGTCAAATGGGGTCATAGGTCACCCTATGACCCCCTTTGACCCATATTACCCATTCGAATATGTCCCTAGGGGTCCTAAGACCGCTAGCGACATATCTTGTCGTTTAATGGATCAGAGAGGGTCATAGGTCACCCTATGATCCCCTTTGACCCAATTTACCCATTCGAATATGTCCCTAGGGGTCCTAGGAAACCTAGAGACATATATCATCGTTTAATGGGTCAAAAAGGGTCATAGGTTACCCTATGACCCCATTTGACCCATATTACCTATTCGAATATGTCCCTAGGGGTCCTAGGACCCCAAGGAACATATGTCATCATTTATTGCATCAAAGGGGGTCATAGGTCAACCTATGACCCCCTTTGACTCATATGAAGGATTCAAATATCTCCCTAGGGGTCCTAGGACCCCTAGGGACATATGTTGTCGTTTAATGGGTCAAAGGGGGTCATAGGTCACCCTATGACCCCCTTTGACCCATATAAACGATTGGAATATGTCCCTAATGTCCTAGGACCCCTAAGGTCATATGTCATCGTTTAATGGGTCAAAGAGGGTCATAGGTCACCCTATGACCCCATTTGAGCCATATTACCCATTCGAATATGTCCCTTGGGGTCCGAGGACCCCTAGGGACATATGTCATCATTTAATGGGTCAATAAGGGTCATAGGTCACCCTGTGACCCCCTTTGACCCATATTACCCATTTGAATATGTCCCTAGGGGTCCAAGGACCCCTAGAGACATATATCATCGTTTAATGTGTCAAGAGGGTCATAGGTCACCCTATGACCCCCTTTGACCCATATGAACAATTTGAATATGTCCCTAGGGCTCCTAGGACCCCTAGAGACATATGTCATCGTTTAATGGGTCAAAGAGGGTCATAGGTTACCCTATGACCCCATTTGACCCATATTAACCATTCAAATATGTCCCTAGGGGTCCTAGGACCCTTAGGGATATATGTTGTCATTTAATGGGTCAAAGAGGGTCATAGGTCACCTTATGACCCCCTTTGTCCCATATTACCCATTCGAATATGTCCCTAGGGGTCTGAGGACCCCTAGAGACATATATCATTGTTTAATGTGTCAAGAGGGTCATAGGTCACCCTAATACCCCCTTTGACCCATATGAACAATTCGAATTTGTCCCTAGGGGTCCTAGGACCCCTAGAGACATATGTCATCGTTTAATGTGTCATAGAGGGTCATAGGTTACCCTATGACCCCATTTCACCGATATTACCCATTCGAATATGTCCCTAGGGGTCCTAGGACCCTTAGGGACATATGTCGTCGTTTAATGGGTCAAAGAGGGTCATAGGTCACCCTATGACCCCCTTTGACCCATATTACCCATTCGAATATGTCCCTATGGGTCCGAGGACCCCTAGAGACATATATCATCATTTAATGGGTGAAGACGGTCATAGGTCACCCTATGACCCCCGTTGACCCATATTAACGATTCGAATATGTCCCTAGGGGTCTTAGGACCCCTAGAGACATATGTCATTGTTTAATGGGTCAAAGAGGGTCATAGGTTACCCTATGACCCCATTTGACCCATATTACCCATTTGAATATGTCCCTAGGGGTCCTAGGACCCCTAGGGACATATGTCGTCGTTTAATGGGTCAAAGGGGGTCATAGCTCACCCTATGACCCCCTTTGACTCATATGAACGATTCAAATATGTCCTTAGGGGTCCTAGTGACCTATGACCCCCTTTGACCCATACGAACAATTCGAATATGTCCCTAGGGTCCTAGGACCCCTAGGGACATCTGTCTTCATTTAATGGGTCAAAGAGTTTCATAGGTCACCCTATGACCCCCTTTGACCCATATTAACCATTCGAATATGTCCCTAGGGGACCTAGGACCCCTAGGAACATATGTCGTCATTTAATGGGACAAAGAGGGTCATAGGTCACCCTATGACCCCCTTTAACCCATATTACTCATTCGAATATGTCCCTAGGGGTCCTAGGACCCCTAGAGACATATATCGTCTTTTAATGGGTCAAGAGGGTCATAGGTCACCCTATGACCCCCTTTGACCCATATGAACGATTCGAATATGTCCCTACGGGTCCTAGGACCCCTAGGGACATATGTCATCGTTTAATAGGTCAAAGGGGGTCATAGGTCACCATATGACCCCCTTTGACCCATATGAAAAATTTGAATATGTCCCTAAGGTCCTAGGACCCCTACGGACATATGTCGTCGTTTAATGGGTCAAAGAGGGTCATAGGTCACCCTATGGCACCCTTTGACCCATATTACCCAATCTAATATGTCTCTGGGGGTCCAAGGAACCCTAGGGACATATGTCATCATTTAATGGGTCAAAGAGGATCATAGGTCACCCTATGACCCCATTTGACCCATATTACCCATTTGAATATGTCCCTAGGGGTCCTAGGACCCCTAGAGACATATATCGTCGTTTAATGAGTCAAGAGAGTCATAGGTCACCCTATGAGCCCCTTTGACCCATATGTATGATTCGAATATGTCCCTAGGGGTCCTAGGACCCCTAGGGACTTATGTCATCGTTTAATGCATCAAAGAGGGTCATAAGTCACCCTATGACCCCCTTTGACCCATATGAACGATTCGAATATGTCCCTAGGGGTCCGAGGACCCCTAGGGACATATGTCATCATTTAATGGGTCAAGGAGGGTCATAGGTCACCCTATGACCCTCTTTGACACATATGAATGATTCGAATATGTCCCTAAGGGTCTGAGGACCCCTAAGGACATATGTCATCGTTTAATGGGTCAAAGAGGGTCATAGGTTACCCTATGACCCCATTTGACCCATATTACCCATTTGAATATGTCCCTAGGGGTCCTAGGACCCCTAGGGACATATGTCATCGTTTAATGGGTCAAAATGGGTCATAGGTCACCTTATGAGTCTCTTTGACCCATATGAACAATTCGAATATGTCTCTAGGGGTCTAAGGATCCCTAGAGAAATATGTCATCTTTTAATGAGTCAGAGAGGGTCATACGTCACCCTATGACCCCCTTTGACCCATTTTACCCATTTGAATATGTCCCTAAGGGTCCTAGGACCCCTAGAGACATATATCATCGTTGAATGGGTCAAAGAGGGTCATAGGTCACCCTATTACCCCCTTTGACCCATATAAACGATTGGAATATCTCCCTAGGGCTCCTAGGACCCCTAGAGACATATGTCATCATTTAATGGGTCAAAGAGTGTTATAGCTCACCATATGACCCCCTTTGACCCATATTACCCATTCGAATATGTCCCTAGAGGTCCTAGAAATCCTAGGGACATATGTCGTCATTTAATGGGTCAAAAGTAGTCATAGGTCTCCCTATGACGCCCTTTGACTCATATGAACGATTGGAATATGTCCCTAGGGGTCTGAGGACCCCTAGAGACATATATCATTGTTTAATGTGTCAAGAGGGTCATAGGGTGACCTATGACCCCCTTTGACCCATAAGAATGATTCGAATATATCCCTAGGGGTCCTAGGACCCCTAGAGACATATGTCATCGTTTAATGTGTCATAGAGGGTCATAGGTTACCCTATGACCCCATTTCACCGATATTACCCATTCGAATATGTCCCTAGGGGTCCTAGGACCCTTAGGGACATATGTCGTCGTTTAATGGGTCAAAGAGGGTCATAGGTCACCCTATGACCCCCTTTGACCCATATTACCCATTCGAATATGTCCCTATGGGTCTGAGGACCCCTAGAGACATATATCATCATTTAATGGGTGAAGACGGTCATAGGTCACCCTATGACCCCCGTTGACCCATATCAACGATTCGAATATGTCCCTAGGGGTCTTAGGACCTCTAGAGACATATGTCGTTGTTTAATGGGTCAAAGAGGGTCATAGGTTACCCTATGACCCCATTTGACCCATATTACCCATTTGAATATGTCCCTAGGGGTCCTAGGACCCCTAGGGACATATGTTGTCGTTTAATGGGTCAAAGGGGGTCATAGCTCACCCTATGACCCCCTTTGACTCATATGAACGATTCAAATATGTCCTTAGGGGTCCTAGTGACCTATGACCCCCTTTGACCCATACGAACAATTCGAATATGTCCCTAGGGTCCTAGGACCCCTAGGGACATCTGTCTTCATTTAATGGGTCAAAGAGTTTCATAGGTCACCCTATGACCCCCTTTGACCCATATTAACCATTTGAATATGTCCCTAGGGGACCTAGGACCCCTAGGAACATATGTCGTCATTTAATGGGTCAAAGAGGGTCATAGGTCACCCTATGACCCCCTTTAACCCATATTACTCATTCGAATATGTCCCTAGGGGTCCTAGGACCCCTAGAGACATATATCGTCGTTTAATGGGTCAAGAGGGTCATAGGTCACCCTATGACCCCCTTTGACCCATATGAACGATTCGAATATGTCCCTACGGGTCCTAGGACCCCTAGGGACATATGTCATCGTTTAATAGGTCAAAGGGGGTCATAGGTCACCATATGACCCCCTTTGATCCATATGAAAAATTCGAATATGTCCCTAAGGTCCTAGGACCCCTACGGACATATGTCGTCGTTTAATGGGTCAAAGAGGGTCATAGGTCACCCTAAGGCACCCTTTGACCCATATTACCCATTCTAATATGTCTCTAGGGGTCCAAGGAACCCTAGGGACATATGTCATCATTTAATGGGTCAAAGAGGATCATAGGTCACCCTATGACCCCATTTGACCCATATTACCCATTTGAATATGTCCCTAGGGGTCCTAGGACCCCTAGAGACATATATCGTCGTTTAATGAGTCAAGAGGGTCATAGGTCACCCTATGAGCCCCTTTGACCCATATGTATGATTCGAATATGTCCCTAGGGGTCCTAGGACCCCTAGGGACTTATGTCATCGTTTAATGCATCAAAGAGGGTCATAGGTCACCCTATGACCCCCTTTGACCCATATGAACGATTCGAATATGTCCCTAAGGGTCCGAGTACCCCTAGGGACATATGTCATCATTTAATGGGTCAAAGGGGTCCGAGTACCTCTTTGACACATATGAATGATTCGAATATGTCCCTAAGGGTCTGAGGACCCCTGAGGACATATGTCATCGTTTAATGGGTCAAAGAGGGTCATAGGTTACCCTATGACCCCATTTGACCCATATTACCCATTTGAATATGTCCCTAGGGGTCCTAGGACCCCTAGGGACATATGTCATCGTTTAATGGGTCAAAATGGGTCATAGGTCACCTTATGAGTCTCTTTGACCCATATGAACAATTCGAATATGTCTCTAGGGGTCCAAGGATCCCTAGAGAAATATGTCATCTTTTAATGAGTCAGAGAGGGTCATACGTCACCCTATGACCCCCTTTGACCCATTTTACCCATTTGAATATGTCCCTAAGGGTCCTAGGACCCCTAGAGACATATATCGTCGTTGAATGGGTCAAAGAGGGTCATAGGTCACCCTATTACCCCCTTTGACCCATATAAATGATTGGAATATCTCCCTAGGGCTCCTAGGACCCCTAGAGACATATGTCATCATTTAATGGGTCAAAGAGTGTTATAGCTCACCATATGACCCCCTTTGACCCATAATACCCATTCGAATATTTCTTTAGGGGTCCTAGAACCACTAGAGACATATGTCGTCATTTAACGAGTCAAAGGGTTTCATAGGTCACCCTATGACCTCCGTTTACCCATATTATCCATTAGAATATGTCCTTAGGGCTCTTAGGACCCCTAGCGACATATCTCGTCGTTTAATGGGTCAGAGAGGGTCATAGGTCACCATATGACCCCCTTTGACCCATACTACCTATTCAAATATGTCCCTAAGTGTCCTAGGACCCCTAGAGACATATATCATCGTTTAATGGGTCAAAGAGGGTCATAGGTCACCCTATGACCCCCTTTGACCCATATGTAAGATTCAAATATGTCTCTAGGGGTCCTAGGACCCCTAGAGACATATGTCGACATTTAAAGGGTCAAAGAGGGCCATAGGTTACCCTATGACCCCATTTGACCTATATTACCCATTCAAATATGTCCTTATGGGTCCTAGGACCCCTAGGAACATATGTCGTCATTTAATGCATCAAAGGGGGTCATAGATCACCCTATGACCCCCTTTGACTCATATGAATGATTCAAATATGTCCCTTGGGCTCCTAGGACCCCTAGGGACATATGTTCTCGTTTAATGGGTCAAAGGGGGTCATAGGTCACCCTATGACGCCCTTTGACCCATATGAATGATTGGAATATGTCCTTAGGGTTCTAGAACTCGTAGGGACATATGTCGTTGTTTAATGGGTCAAAGAGGGTCATAGGGCACCCTATGACCCCATTTGACCCATATTACCCATTCAAATATGTCCCTTGGGGTCCGAGGACCCCTACGGACATATGTCATCGTTTAATGGGTCAAAGAGGGTCATAGGTCGCCTTATGACCCACTTTGACCCATAATACAATTTTGAATGTCCCTAGGGGTCCTAGGACCCCTAAGGACATCTGTCATCGTTTAATGGGTCAAAGGGGGTCATAGGTCACCCTCTGACCCCCTTTGACCCATATTACCCATTCGAATATGTTCTTAGGGGTCATAGGACCCCTAACGACATATCTCGTCGTTTAATGGGTCAGAGAGGGTCATAGGTCACCCTATGACCCCCTTTGACCCATATTACCCATTCGAATATGTCCCTAGGGGTCCTAGGACCCCTAGAGACATATATCATTGCTTAATGGGTCAAAGAGGGTCATAGGGTGACCTATGACCCCGCTTTGACCCATATGTACGATTCGAATATGTCCTTAGGGGTCCTAGGACCCCTAGAGACATATGTCATCAATTAAAGGGTCAAAGAGGGTCATAGGTTACCCTATGATCCCATTTGACCTATATTACCCATTCGAATATGTCCCTAGCGGTCCTACGACTCCTAAGGACATATGTCATCGTTTAATGCATCAAAGGGGGTCATAGCTCACCTTATGACCCCCTTTGACTCATATGAACGATTCAAATATGTCCCTAGGGGTCCTAGGACCCCTGGGGACATATGTTGTCGTTTAATGGGTCAAAGGGGTCATAGGTCACCCTATGACACCCTTTGACCCATATGAACGATTGGTATATGTCTCTAGTGTCCTAGGACCCCTAGGGACATATGTCATCGTTTAATGGGGTCAAAGAGGGTCATAGGTCACCCTATGACCCCATTTGACCCATATTACCCATTCGAATATGTCCCTTGGGGTCCGAGGACTCCTAGGGACATATGTCATCATTTAATGGGTCAAAGAGGGTCATAGGTCATCCTATGACCCCCTTTGACCCATAATACCCATTCGAATATTTCCTTAGGGGTCCTAGGACCCCTAGAGACATATGTCTTCATTTAATATGTCAAAGGGTGTCATAGGTCACCCGATGACACCCTTTGACCCATATGAACGATTCGAATATGTCCCTAGGGGTCCTAGGACCTCTAGAGACATATGTCATCGTTTAATGGGTCAACCTATCACCCCATTTGACCCATATTACCCATTCGAATATGTCCTTAGGGGTCTTTGGACCCCTAGAGACATATGTCGTCGTTTAATGGGTCAAAAGGGGTCATAGGTCACCCTATGACCCCCTTTGACCCATATGAACAATTCGAATATGTCCCTAGGGTCCTAGGACCCCTAGGGACATATGTCATCGTTTAATGGGTCAAAGAGGGTCATAGGTCACCCTATGACCCCTTTTGACCCATTTTACCCATTCGAATATGTCCTTTGAAGTTCAAGGACCCCTAGGGACATATTTTATCGTTTAATGGGTAAAAGAGGGTAATAGATCACCCTGTGACCCCCTTTGACCCATATTACCCATTCGAATATGTCCCTAGGGGTCCTAGGACCCCTAGAGACATATATCATCGTTTAATGGGTGACCTATGACCCCCTTTGACCCATATGTATGATTCGAATATGTCCCTAGGGGTCCTAGGACCCTTAGGGACATATGTCGTTGTTTAATGGGTCAAAGAGGGTCATAGGTCACACTATGACACCCTTTGACCCATATAAACGATTTTAATATGTCCCTAGGGGTCCGAGGACCCCTAGGGAAATATGTCGTCATTTAATGGGTCAAGGCGGGTCATAGGTCACCCTGTGACCCTCTTTGACCCATATGAACGATTCGAATATGTCCCTAAGGGTCTAAGGACCCCTAGGGACATATGTCATTGTTTAATGGGTCAAAGAGGGTCATAGGGTGACCTATGACCCCCTTTGACCCATATTACCCATTCGAATATGTCCCTAGGGGTCCTAAGACCCCTAGAGACATATATCGTCGTTTAATGGGTCAAGAGCATCATAGGTCACTCTATGACCACCTTTGACCCATATGTATAATTCGAATATGTCTGTAGGGGTCCTCCTAGGACCCCTAGGTACATATGTCGTCGTTTAATGGGTCAAAGAGGGTCATAGGTCACCCTATGACACCCTTTGACCCATATGAACGATTTGAATATGTCCCTAGGGGTCCGAGGACCCCTAGGGACATATATCGTCATTTAATGGGTCAAAGAGGGTCATAGGTCACCCTGTGACCCTCTTTGACCCATATGAACGATTTGAATATGTCCCTAGGGGTACTAGGACCCCTATAGACATATATCATCGTTGAATGGGTCAAAGAGGGTCATAGGTCACCCTATGACCCCTTTTGACCCATATGAACGATTGAAATATGTCCCTAGGGTCATAGGACCCCTAGGGACATATGCCATCGTTTAATGGGTCAAAGAGGGTCATAGGTCACCCTATGACCCCATTTGACCCATATTACCCATTTGAATATGTCCCTTGAGGTCCGAGGACCCCTAGGGACATATGTCATTGTTTAATGGGTCAAAGAGGGTCATAGGTCACCCTATGACCCCCTTTGACCCATAATACCCATTCGAATATTTTCTTAGGGGTCCTAGGACCCCTAGAGACGTATGTCATCGTTTAATGGGTCAAATGGGTTCATAGGTCACCCTATGACCCCCTTTTACACATATTACCCATTCGAATATGTCCCTAGGGGTCCTAGGACCCCTAGCGACATATCTCGTCGTTTAATGGGTTAGAGAGGGTCATAGGTCACCCTATGACCCCATTTGACCCATATTACCCATTTGAATATGTCCCTAGGGGTCCTAGGACCCCTAGGGACATATGTCATCGTTTAATGGGTCAAAATGGGTCATAGGTCACCTTATGAGTCTCTTTGACCCATATGAACAATTCGAATATGTCTCTAGGGGTCCAAGGATCCCTAGAGAAATATGTCATCGTTTAATGAGTCAGAGAGGGTCATACGTCACCCTATGACCCCCATTGACCCATTTTACCCATTTGAATATGTCCCTAAGGGTCCTAGGACCCCTAGAGACATATATCGTCGTTGAATGGGTCAAAGAGGGTCATAGGTCACCCTATTACCCCCTTTGACCCATATAAACGATTTTTATATCTCCTTAGGGGTCCTAGGACCCCTAGAGACATATGTCATCATTTAATGGGTCAAAGAGTGTCATAGCTCACCATATGACCCCCTTTGACCCATATTACCCATTCGAATATGTCCCTAGAGGTCCTAGAAACCCTAGGGACATATGTCGTCATTTAATGGGACAAACGTAGTCATAGGTCTCCCTATGACACCCTTTGATTCATATGAACGATTGGAATATGTCCCTAGGGGTCCTAGGACCCCTAGGGACATATATTGTGGTTTAATGGGACAAAGGGGGTCATAGCTCAACCTATGACCCCCTTTGACCCATATTACCCATTCGAATATGTCCCTAGGGGTCCTAGGACCCCTAGGGACATATGTCTTCGTTTAATGGGTCAAAGGGGGTCATAGCTCACCCTATGACCCCCTTTGACTCATATGAACGATTCAAATATGTCCCTAGGGGTCCCAGGACACTTAGGGACATATGTCATCATTTAATGGGTCAAACCTATGACCCCCTTTGACCCATATGAACCATTCGAATATGTTCCTAGGGTCCTAGGACCCCTAGGGACATCTGTCTTCGTTTAATGGATCAAAGAGTTTCATAGGTCACCCTGTGACCCCCTTTGACCCATATTACCCATTCGAATATGTCCCTAAGGGTCCTAGGACCCCTTGGGACATATGTTGTCGTT
Source organism: Cupressus sempervirens (assembly GCA_028749045.1). Taxonomy (NCBI): domain Eukaryota; kingdom Viridiplantae; phylum Streptophyta; class Pinopsida; order Cupressales; family Cupressaceae; genus Cupressus; species Cupressus sempervirens. Next base: position 816,539,987 of record CM053786.1, read on the forward strand.
TAATGGGTCAAAACCCATATTACCTATTCGAATATGTCCCTAGGGGTCCTAGGACCCGTAGAGACATATATCGTCGTTTAATGGGTCAAAAGGGTCATTGGTCACCCTATGACCCCCTTTGACCCATATGAACGATTCGAATATGTCCCTACGGGTCTTAGGACCTGTAGAGACATATGTCATCATTTAATGGGTCAAAGAGGGTCATAGGTTACCCTATGACCCCGTTTGACCCATATTACCCATTCGAATATGTCCCTAGGGGTCCTAGGACCCCTAGGGACATATGTCATCGTTTAATGGGTCAAAGGGGGTCATAGGTCACCATATGACCCCCTTTGACCCATATGAACAATTCGAATATGTCCCTAAGGTCCTAGGACCCCCAAGGACATATGTCATCATTTAATGGGTCAAATAGGGTCATAGGTCACCCTATGACTTCTTTTGACCCATATTACCCATTCGAATATGTCTCTTGGGGTCCAAAGACCCCTACGAACATATGTCATCGTTTAATGGGTCAAAGAGGGTCATAGGTCACCGTATGACCCCATTTGACCCATATTACCCATTCGAATATGTCCGTAGGGGTCCTAGGACCCCTAGAGACATGTATCATCGTTTAATGAGTCAAGAGCATCATAGGTCACCCTATGACCCCCTTTGACCCATATGTATGATTCGAATATGTCCATAGGGGTCCTAGGACCCCTAGGGACATATGTCATCGTTTAATGGGTCAAAGAAGGTCATAGGTCACCCTATGACCCCCTTTGACCCATGTGAACGATTTGAATATGTTCCTAGGGGTCCGAGGGCCCCTAGGAACATATGTCATCATTTAATGGGTCAAAGAGGGTCATAGGTCACCCTATGACCCTCTTTGACCCATATGAATGATTCGAATATGTCCCTAGGGGTCTAACGACCCCTAAGGACATATGTCATCGTTTAATGGGTCAAAGAGGGTCATAGGTTACCCTATGACCCTATTTCACCCATATTACCCATTCGAATATGTCCCTAGGGGTCCTAGGACCCCTAGGGACATATGTCATCGTTTAATGGGTCAAAGGGGGTCATAGGTCACCCTGTGACTCTCTTTGACTCATATGGACAATTTGAATATGTCCTTAGGGGTCCAAGGACCCCTAGAGAAATATGTCGTCATTTAATGAGTCAGAGAGGGTCATACGTCACCCTATGACCCGTTTTGACTCATTTTACCCATTCGAATATGTCCTTAGGGGTCCTAGGACCCCTAGAGACATATATCGTCATTGAATGGGTCAAACAGGGTCATAGGCTGACCTATGACCCCCTTTGACCCATATGATCGATTGGAATATGTCCCTAGGCGTCCTAGGACCCCTAGGGACATATGTCATCGTTTAATGGGTCAAAGAGGGTCATAGGTCACCCTATGACCCCCTTTGACCCATATTATCCATTCGAATATGTCCCTAGAGGTCCTAGGACCCCTAGGGACATATGTCGTCATTTAATGGGTCAAAGGTACTCATAGGTCTCCCTATGACCCCCTTTGACTCATATGAACGATTGAAATATGTCCTTAGGGATCCAAGGACCCTTAGAGAAATATGTTGTCATTTAATGAGTCCTTTTGACCCATATTACCCATTCGAATATGTCCCTAGAGGTCCTAGGACCCCTAGAGACATATATCGTAATGGAATGGGTCAAAGAGAGTCATAGGTCACCTTATGACCCCCTTTGACCCATATGAACGATTGGAATATGTCCTTAGGGGTCCTAGGACCCCTAGGGACATATGTCATCCTTTAATGGGTCAAAGAGGGTCATAGGTCACCATATGACCCCCTTTGATCCATATTACCCATTCGAATATGTCCCTAGAGGTCCTAGGACCCCTAGGGACATATGTCGTCGTTTAATTTGGTAAAGGTAGTTATAGGTCTCCCTATGATGCCCTTTGACTCATATGAATGATTGGAATATGTCCATAGGGGTCCTAGGACCCCTAGGGACATATGTTGTCGTTTAATGGGTCAAAGGGGGTCATAGGTCACCCTATGACCCCCTTTGACCCATATGATCGATTGGAATATGTTCCTAGGGTCCTAAGATCCGAAGGGACATATGTCATTGTTTAATGGGTCAAAGAGGGTCATAGGTCACCCTATGACCCCATTTGACCCATATTACCCATTCGAATATGTCCCTTGGGGTCCGAGGACCTCTAGGGACATATGTCATCGTTTAATGGGTCAAAGAGGGTCATAGGTCATCCTATGACCCCCTTTGACCCATAATACCCATTCGAATATTTTGTTAAGGGTCCTAGGACCCCTAGAGACATATGTCGTCGTTTAATGGGTCAAAGGGGGTCATAGGTCACCCTATTACCCCCTTTGACCCATATGAACGATTCGAATATGTCCCTAGGGGTCCTAGGACCTCTAGAGACATATGTCATCGTTTAATGGGTCAACCTATGACCCCATTTGACCCATATTACCCATTCGAATATGTCCCTAGGGGTCCTAGGACCCCTAGGGACATATGTCATCGTTTAATGGGTCAAAGGGGGTCATAGGTCACCCTATGACCCCCTTTGACCCATATGAACAACACGAATATGTCCCTAGGGTCCTAGGACCCCTAGGGACATATGTCATCATTTAATGGGTCAAAGAGGGTCATAGGTCACCTTATGACCCCCTTTGACCCATATTACCCATTCGAATATGTCTTTTGGGGTCCAAGGACACCTAGGGACATATGTCGTCGTTTAATGGGTAAAAGAGGGTAATAGGTCACCCTATGACCCCCTTTGACCCAGATTACCCATTCGAATATGTCCCTAGGGGTCGTAGGACCCCTAGAGACATATATCATCGTTTAATGGGTCAAGACCGTCATAGGTCACTCTATGACCCCCTTTGACCCATATCTATAATTCGAGTATGTCCCTAGGGGTCGTAGGACACCTAGGTTCATATGTAGTCACTTAATGGGTCAAAGAGGGTCATAGGTCACCCTATGACACCCTTTGACCCATATGAACGATTCAAATATATCCCTAGGGGTCCGAGGACCCCTAGGGACATATGTCATCATTTAATGGGTCAAAGAGGGTCATAGGTCACCCTATTACCATCTTTGACCCATATGAACGATTCGAATATGTCCCTAGGGGTAAAAGGACCCCTAGGGACATATGTCGTCGTTTAATAGGTCAAAGAGAGTCATAGGTTACCCATTGACCCCATTTGACCCATATTACTCATTCGAATATGTTCCTAGGGGTCCAAGGACTCCTAGGAATATATGTCGTCATTTAATGGGTCAAAGGGGGTCATAGGTCACCCTATTACCCGCTTTGACCCATATGAACAATTCGAATATGTCCCTAGGGGTCCAAGGACCCCTAGAGAAATATGTCGTCGTTTAATGAATCAAAGAGGGTCATAGGGTGACCCCCTTTGACCCATATTACCCATTCGAATATGTCCCTAGGGGTCCTAGGACCCCTAGAGACATATATCGTCGTTGAATGGGTCAAAGAGGGTCATAGGTCACCCTATGACCCCCTTTGACCTGTATGAACGATTGGAATATGTCCCTAGGGTCCTAGGACCCCTAGGGACATATGTCGTCGTTTAATGGGTCAAAGAGGGTCATAGGCTGACCTATGACCCCATTTGACCTATATTACCCATTCGAATATTTCCCTTGGGGTCCGAGGACCCCTAGGGACATATGTCATCGTTTAATGGGTCAAAGAGGGTTATAAGTCACCATATGACCCCCTTTGACCCATAATACCCATTCGAATATTTCCTTAGGGGTCCTAGAACCCCTATAGACATATGTCGTCATTTAACGAGTCAAAGGGGTTCATAGGTCACCCTATGACCCCCTTTTACCCATATTATCCATTAGAATATGTCCCTAGGGGTCTTAGGACCCCTAGCGACATATCTCGTCATTTAATGGGTCAGAGAGGGTCATAGGTCACCATATGACCCCCTTTGACCCATACTACCTATTCAAATATGTCCCTAAGTGTCCTAGGACCCCTAGAGACATATATCATCGTTTAATGGGTCAAAGAGGGTCATAGGTCACCCTATGACCCCATTTGACCCATATGTAAGATTCAAATATGTCTCTAGGGGTCCTAGGACCCCTAGAGACATATGTCGACATTTAAAGGGTCAAAGAGGGCCATAGGTTACCCTATGACCCCATTTGACCTATATTACCCATTCAAATATGTCCTTATGGGTCCTAGGACCCCTAGGAACATATGTCGTCATTTAATGCATTAAAGGGGGTCATAGATCACCCTATGACCCCCTTTGACTCATATGAATGATTCAAATATGTCCCTTGGGCTCCTAGGACCCCTAGGGACAAATGTTCTCGTTTAATGGGTCAAAGGGGGTCATAGATCACCCTATGACGCCCTTTGACCCATATGAATGATTGGAATATGTCCTTAGGGTTCTAGAACCCGTAGGGACATATGTCGTTGTTTAATGGGTCAAAGAGGGTCATAGGGCACCCTATGACCCCATTTGACCCATATTACCCATTCAAATATGTCCCTTGGGGTCCGAGGACCCCTAGGGACATATGTCATTGTTTAATGGGTCAAAGAGGGTCATAGGTCGCCTTATGACCCCCTTTGACCCATAATACAATTTTGAATGTCCCTAGGGGTCCTAGGACCCCTAAGGACATCTGTCATCATTTAATGGGTCAAAGGGGGTCATAGGTCACCTTATGACCCCCTTTGACCCATATTACCCATTCGAATATGTTCCTAGGGGTCATAGGACCCCTAACGACATATCTCGTCGTTTAATGGGTCAGAGAGGGTCATAGGTCACCCTATGACCCCCTTTAACCCATATTACCCATTCGAATATGTCCCTAGGGGTCCCAGGACCCCTAGAGACATATATCATTGCTTAATGGGTCAAAGAGGGTCATAGGGTGACCTATGACCCCGTTTTGACCCATATGTACGATACGAATATGTCCTTAGGGGTCTTAGGACCCCTAGAGACATATGTCGTCAATTAAAGGGTCAAAGAGGGTCATAGGTTACCCTATGACCCCATTTGACCTATATTACCCATTCGAATATGTCCCTAGGGGTCCTACGACTCCTAAGTACATATGTCATCGTTTAATGCATCAAAGGGGGTCATAGGTCACCTTATGACCCCCTTTGACTCATATGAACGATTCAAATATGTCCCTAGGGGTCCTAGGACCCCTGGGGACATATGTTGTCGTTTAATGGGTCAAAGGGGGTCATAGGTCACCCTATGACACCCTTTGACCCATATGAATGATTGGAATATGTCTCTAGTGTCCTAGGACCCCTAGGGACATATGTCATCATTTAATGGGGTCAAAGAGGGTCATAGGTCACTTTATGACCCCATTTGACCCATATTACCCATTCGAATATGTCCCTTGGGGTCCGAGGACTCCTAGGGACATATGTCATCATTTAATGGGTCAAAGCGGGTCATAGGTCATCCTATGACCCCCTTTGACCCATAATACCCATTCGAATATTTCCTTAGGGGTCCTAGGACCCCTAGAGACATATTTCTTCATTTAATGGGTCAAAGGGTGTCATAGGTCACCCGATGACACCCTTTGACCCATATGAACGATTCGAATATGTCCTTAGGGGTCCTAGGACCTCTAGAGACATATGTCATCATTTAATGGGTCAACCTATCACCCCATTTGACCCATATTACCCATTCGAATATGTCCTTAGAGGTCCTTGGACCCCTAGAGACAGATGTCGTCGTTTAATGGGTCAAAAGGGGTCATAGGTCACCCTATGACCCCCTTTGACCCATATGAACAATTCGAATATGTCCCTAGGGTCCTAGGACCCCTAGGGACATATGTCATCGTTTAATGGGTCAAAGAGGGTCATAGGGTGACCTATGACCCCTTTTGACCCATATTACCCATTCGAATATGTCTTTTGGAGTCCAAGGACCCCTAGGGACATATTTTATCGTTTAATGGGTAAAAGAGGGTCATAGATCACCCTATGACCCCCTTTGACCCATATTACCCATTCGAATATGTCCCTAGGGGTCCTAGGACCCCTAGAGACATATATCATCGTTTAATGGGTGACCTATGACCCCCTTTGACCCATATGTATGATTCGAATATGTCCCTAGGGGTCCTAGGACCCTTAGGGACATATGTCATCATTTAATGGGTCAAAGAGGGTCATAGGTCACACTATGACACCCTTTGACCCATATAAACGATTAGAATATGTCCCTAGGGGTCCAAGGACCCCTAGGGAAATATGTCATCATTTAATGGGTCAAGGAGGGTCATAGGTCACCCTGTGACCCTCTTTGACCCATATGAACGATTCGAATATGTCCCTAGGGGTCTAAGGACCCCTAGGGACATATGTCATTGTTTAATGGGTCAAAGAGGGTCATAGGTTACCCTATGACCCCATTTGACCCATATTACCTATTCGAATATGTTCCTAGGACCGCTAGGGAGATATGTCGTCGTTTAATGGGTCAAAGGGGGTCATAGGTCACCCTATGACCCCCTTTCACCCATATGAACAATTCGAATATGTCCCTAGGGGTCTAAGGACCCATAGAGAAATATGTCGTCGTTTAATGAGTCAAAGAGGGTCATAGGTCACCCTATGACCCACTTTGACCCATATTACCCATTCGAATATGTCCATAGGGGTTCTAGGACCCCTAGAGACATATATCGTCGTTTAATGCGTCAAGTCCTATGACCCCCTTTGACCCATATGAACGATTCGAATATGTCCCTAGGGGTCCTAAGATCCCTTGAGACATATGTCATCGTTTAATGGGTCAAAGAGGATCATAAGTTACCCTATGACCACATTTGACCCATATTACCCATTTGAATATGTCCCTAGGGGTCCTAGGTCCCTTAGGGACATATGTCGTCATTTAATGGGTCAAAGACGGTCATAGGTCATCCTATGACCCCCTTTGTCCCATATTACCCATTCGAATATGTCCCTAGGGGTCCGAGGACCCCTAGAGACATATATCATCGTTTAATGGGTCAAGAGGGTCGTAGGGTGACCTATGACCCCCTTTAACCCATATGAACGATTCAAATATGTCCCTAGGGGTCCTAGGACCCCTAGAGACATATGTCATCGTTTAATGCGTCAAAGAGGGTCATAGGTCACCCTATGACCCCATTTTACCTATATTACCCATTCGAATATGTCCATAGGGTTCCTAGGACCCTTGGAGACATATGTCGTCATTTAATGGGTCAAAGGGGGTCATAGCTCACCCTATGACCCCCTTTGACTCATATGAACGATTCAAATATGTCCCTAGGGGTCCTAGGACACTTAGGGACATATGTCATCATTTAATGGGTCAAACCTATGACCCCCTTTGACCCATATGAACCATTCGAATATGTTCCTAGGGTCCTAGGACCCCTAGGGACATCTGTCTTCGTTTAATGGGTCAAAGAGTTTCATAGGTCACCCTATGACCCCCTTTTACCCATATTACGCATTCGAATATGTCCCTAGGGGTCCGAGGACCCCTAGGGACATATGTCATCGTTTAATGGGTCAAAGAGGGTCATAGGTCAGCCTATGACCCCCTTTGACCCATATTACCCATTCGAATATGTCCCTAGGGGTCCTAGGACCCCTAGAGACATATATCGTCGTTTAATGGGTCAAGAGGGTCATAGGTTACCCTATGACCCCATTTGACCCATATTACCCATTCGAATATGTCCCTAGGGGTCCTAGGACCCTTAGGGACATATGTCATCATTTAATGGGTCAAAAGGGGTCATAGGTCACCATATGACCCCCTTTGATCCATATGAACAATTCGAATATGTTCCTAAGGTCCTAGGACCCCTAGGGACATATGTCGTCATTTAATGGGTCAAAGAGGGTCATAGGTCACCCTATGACTCCCTTTGACTCATATTACCCATTCGAATATGTCTCTTGGGGTCCGAGGACCCCTAGGGACATATGTCATCGTTTAATGGGTCAAAGAGGGTCATAGGTCACCCTATGAACCCATTTGACTCATATTACCCATTTGAATATGTCCCTAGGGGTCCTAGGACCCATAGAGACATATATCGTCATTTAATGAGTCAAGAGCGTCATAGGTCAGCCAATGACCCGCTTTGACACATATGTATGATTCGAATATGTCCTTAGGGGACCTAGGATCCCCAAGGACATATGTCATCGTTTAATGGGTCAAAGAGGGTCATAGGTTACCCTATGACCCCATTTGACCCATATTACCCATTCGAATATGTCCCTTGGGGTCCTAGGACCCCTAGGGACATATGTCATTGTTTAATGGGTCAAAGGGGGTCATAGGTTACCCTATGACTCTCTTTGACTCATATGAACAATTTGAATATGTCCTTAGGGGTCCAAGGACCCCTAGAAAAATATGTCCTCGTTTAATGAGTTAGAGAGGGTCATACGTCACCCTATGACCCCCTTTGACTCATTTTACCCATTCGAATATGTCTCTAGGGGTCCTAGGACCCCTAGAGACATATATCGTCGTTGAATGGGTCAAAGACTGTCATAGGTCACCCTATGACCCCCTTTGACCCATATGATCGATTGGAATATGTCCCTAGCTGTCCTAGAACCCCTAGGGACATATGTCATCGTTTAATGGGTCAAAGAGGGTCATAGGTCACCCTATGACCCCTTTTGACCCATATTACCCATTCGAATATGTCCCTAGAGGTCTTAGGACCCCTAGGGACATATGTCGTCATTTAATGGGTCAAAGGTAGTCATAGGTCTCCCTATGACCCCCTTTGACTCATATGAATGATTGAAATATGTCCCTAGGGGTCCAAGGACCCTTAGAGAAATATGTCATTTTTTAATGAGTCAGAGAGGGTCATAGGTCACCCTATGACCCCTTTTGACCCATATTACCCATTTGAATATGTCCCTAGGGGTCCTAGGACCCCTAGGGACATATGTCATCGTTTAATGGGTCAAACGTAGTCATAGGTCACCTTATGACCCCCTTTGTCTCATATGAATGATTCGAATATGTCCCTACGGGTCCTAAGACCTGTAGAGACATATGTCATCGTTTAATAGGTCAAAGAGGGTCATAGGTTACCCTATGACTCGCTTTGACCCATATTACCCATTCGAATATGTCTCTTAGGGTCCAAGGACCCCTAGGGACATATGTCATCGTTTAATGGGTCAAATAGGGTCATAGGTCACCCTATGACCCCATTTGACCCATATTACCCATTCGAATATGTCCTTAGGAGTCCTAGGACCCCTAGAGACATATATCATCATTTAATGATTCAAGAGCGTCATAGGTCACCCAATGACCCCTTTTGACACATATGTATGATTCGAATATGTCCTTAGGGGTCCTAGGAACCCTAGGGACATATGTCATTGTTTAATGGGTCAAAGATGGTCATAGGTCACCCTATGACCCCCTTTGACCCATATGAACGATTCAAATATGTTCCTAAGGGTCCGAGGACCCCTAGGAACATATGTCATCATTTATTGGGTCAAAGAGGGTCATAGGTTACCTTATGACCCTCTTTGACCCATATGAATGATTCGAATATGTCCCTAGGGGTCTGACAACCCTTAAGGACATATGTCATCGTTTAATGGGTCAAAGAAGGTCATAGGTTACCTTATGACCCCATTTGACCCATATTACGCATTCGAATATGTCCCTAGGGGTCCTAGGACCCCTAGGGACATATGTCATCGTTTAATGGGTCAAAGGGGGTCATAGGTTACCCTATGACTCTCTTTGACTCAAATGAACAATTTGAATATGTCCTTAGGGGTCCAAGGACCCCTAGAGAAATATGTCGTCGTTTAATGAGTCAGAGAGGGTAATACGTCACCCTATGACCTCCTTTGACTCATTTTACCCATTCGAATATGTCCCTAGGGGTCCGAGGACCCCTAGAGACATATATCGTCGTTGAATGGGTCAAAGAGGGTCATAGGTCACCCTATGACCCCCTTTGACCCATATGATCAATTGGAATATGTCCCTAGGCGTCCTAGGACCCCTAGGGACAAATGTCGTCATTTAATTTGTCAAAGAGGGTCATAGGTTACCCTATGACCCCCTTTGACCAATATTACCCATTCGAATATGTCCCTAGAGGTCCTAGGACCCCTAGGGACATATGTCATCGTTTAATGGGTCAAAGGTAGTCATAGGTCTCCCTATGACCCCCTTTGACTCATATGAACGATTGGAATATGTCCCTAGGGGTCCAAGGACCCCTAGAAAAATATGTCGTCGTTTAAGTAGTCAGAGAGGGTCATAGGTCACCCTATGACCCCTTTTGACCCATATTACCCATTCGAATATGTCTCTAGGGGTCCTAGGACCCCTAAAGACATATATCGTCATGGAATGGGTCAAAGAGGGTCATAGGTCACCTTATGACCCCCTTTGACCCATATGAATAATTGAATTATGTCCCTAGGGGCCCTAGGACCCCTAGGGACATATGTCATCGTTTAATGGGTTAAAAGTAGTTATAGGTCTCCCTATGACGCCCTTTGACTCATATGAACAATTGGAATATGTGCATAGGGGTCCTAGGATCACTAGGGACATATGTTGTCATTTAATGGGTCAAAGGGGGTCATAGGTCACGCTATGACCCCCTTTCACCCGATTGGAATATGTGCATAGGGGTCCTAGGACCCCTAGGGACATATGTCATCGTTTAATGGGTCAAAGAGGGTCATAGGTCAACCTATGACCCCATTTGACCCATATTACCCATTCGAATATGTCCCTTGGGGTCCGAGGACCCCTAGGGACATATGTCATCGTTTAATGGGTCAAAGAGGGTCATAGGTCATCCTATGACCCCCTTTGACCCATAATACCCATTCGAATATTTCCTTAGGGGTCCTAGGACCCCTAGAGACATATGTCATCGTTTAATGGGTCAAAGGGGGTCATAGGTTACCCTATTACCCCCTTTGACCCATATGAACGATTCTAATATGTCCCTAGGGATCCTAGGACATCTAGAGACATATGTCATCGTTTAATGGGTCAACCTATGACTCCATCTGACCCATATTACCCATTCGAATATGTCCCTAGGGGTCCTAAAACCCCTGGGGACATATGTCGTCGTTTAATGGGTCAAAGGGGGTCATCGGTCACCCTATGACCCCCTTTGACCCATATGAACAATTCGAATATACCCCTAGGGACATATGTCATTGTTTAATGGGTCAAAGAGGGTCATAGGGTGACCTATGACCCCCTTTGACCCATATTACCCATTCAAATATGTCTTTTGGAGTCCAAGGACCCCTAGGGACATATGTCATCGTTTAATGGGTAAAAGAGGGTCATAGGGTGACCTATGACCCCCTTTGACCCATATTACCCATTCGAATATGTCCCTAGGGGTCCTAGGACCCCTAGAGACATATATCGTCGTTTAATGGGTCAAGAGCATCATAGGTCACTCTATGACCCCCTTTGACCCATATGTATAATTCGAATATGTCTGTAGGGGTCCTCCTAGGACCCTTAGGTACATATGTCGTCGTTTAATGGGTCAAAGAGGGTCATAGGTCACCCTATGACACCCTTTGACCCATATGAACGATTCGAATATGTCCCTAGGGGTCCGAGGACCCCTAGGGACATATGTCGTCATTTAATGGGTCAAAGGGGGTCATAGGTCACCCTGTGACCCTCTTTGACCCATATGAACGATTCGAATATGTCCCTAGGGGTACTAGGACCCCTAGAGACATATATCGTCGTTGAATGGGTCAAAGAGGGTCATAGGTCACCCTATGACCCCTTTTGACCCATATGAACGATTGAAATATGTCCCTACGGTCATAGGACCCCTTGGGACATATGTCATCGTTTAATGGGTCAAAGAGGGTCATAGGTCACCCTATGACCCCATTTGACCCATATTACCCATTTGAATATGTCCTTTGAGGTCCGAGGACTCCTAGGGACATATGTCATCGTTTAATAGGTCAAAGAGGGTCATAGGTCACCCTATGACCCCCTTTGACCCATAATACCCATTCGAATATTTTCTTAGGGGTCATAGGACCCCTAGAGACGTATGTCATCGTTTAATGGGTCAAAGGGGTTCATAGGTCACCCTATGACCCCCTTTTACACATATTACCCATTCGAATATGTCCCTAGGGGTCCTAGGACCCCTAGCGACATATCTCATCGTTTAATGGGTTAGAGAGGGTCATAGGTCACCCTATGACCCCCTTTGACCCATACTACCCATTCGAATATGTCCCTAGGGGTCCTAAGACCCCTAGAGACATATGTCATCGTTTAATGGGTCAAAGAGGGTCATAGGTCACCCTATGACCCCCTTTGAACCATATGTAAGATTCGAATATGTCCCTAGGGGTCCTAGGACCCCTAGAGACATATGTCGTCATTTAAAGTGTCAAAGAGGGCCATAGGTTACCCTTTGACTCCATTTGAAATATATTACCCATTCAAATATGTCTCTATGGGTCCTAGGACCCCTAGGAACATATGTCGTCGTTTAATGCATCAAAGGGGGCCATAGATCACCCTATAGCCTCCTTTGACTCATATGAATGATTCAAATATGTCCCTTGGGGTCCTAGGACCCCTAGGGACATATGTTGTCGTTTAATGGGTCAAAGATGGTCATAGGTCACCCTATGACGCTTTTTGACCCATATGAACGATTGGAATATGTCCATAGGGTCTTAGAACCCCTAGGGACATATGTTGTCGTTTAATGGGTCAAAAAGGGTCATAGGACACCCTATGACCCCATTTAACCCATATTACCCATTCAAATATGTCCCTTGGGGTCCGAGGACCCCTAGGGACATATGTCGTCGTTTAATGGGTCAAAGAGGGTCATAGGTCACCTTATGACCCCCTTTGACCCATAATACCAATTCGAATATGTCCCTAGGGGTCCTAGGACCCCTAAGGACATCTGTCATCGTTTAATGGGTCAAAGGGGGTCATAGGTCACAATATGACCCCCTTTGACCCATATTACCCATTCGAATATGTCCCTAGGGGTCCGAGGACCCATAGAGACATATATCATCGTTTAATGGGTCAAAGAGGGTCATAGGGTGACCTATGACCCCACTTTGACGCATATGTACGATTCGAATATGTCCTTAGGGGTCCTACGACCCCTAGAGACATATGTCCCTAGGGGTCCTACGACTCTTATGGACATATGTCATTGTTTAATGCATCAAAGGGGGTCATAGGTCACCCTATGACCCCCTTTGACTCATATGAACGATTCAAATGTGTCCCTAGGGGTCCTAGGACCCCTAGGAACATATGTTGTCGTTTAATGGGTCACCTATGACCCCCTTTGACCCATATGAACGATTGGAATATGTCCCTAGGGTCCTAGGACCCCTAGGGACATATGTCATTGTTTAATGGGTCAAAGAGGGTCATAGGTCACCCTATGACACCCTTTGACCCATATTACCCATTCGAATATGTCCCTAGGGGTCCTAGGACCCCTAGAGACATATATCGTCGTTTAATGCGTCAAGAGGGTCATAGGTCACCCTATGACCCCTTTAAACCCATATGAACGATTCGAATATGTCCCTAGGGGTCCTAAGACCCCTAGAGACATATGTCATCTTTTAATAGGTCAAAAAGGGTCATAGGTTACCTTATGACCCCATTTGACCCATATTACCCATTCGAATATGTCCCTAGGGGTCCTAGGACCCTTAGGGACATATGTTGTCGTTTAATGGGTCAAAGAGGGTCATAGGTCACCCGATGACCCCCTTTGACCCATATTACCCATTCGAATATGTCCCTAGGGGTCCGAGGACCCCTAGAGACATATATCATCATTTATTGGGTGAAGAGGGTCATAGGTCACCCTAATACCCCCTTTGACCCATATGAACAATTTGAATTTGTCCCTAGGGGTCCTAGGACCCCTAGAGACATATGTCGTCGTTTAATGGGTCAAAGAGGGTCACAGGACCCTTTCAAATATGTCCCTAGGGGTCTTAGGACCCGTAGGGACATATGTCGTCGTTTAATGGGTCAAAGGGGGTGATAGGTCACCCTATGACCCCCTTTGACTCATTTGAACGATTCAAATATGTCCCTAGGGGTCCTAGGACCCCTAGGGATATATGTCGTCGTTTAATGGGTCAAAGGGGGTCATAGGTCACCTTATGACCCCCTTTGACCCATATGAACCATTTGAATATGTCCCTAGGGTCCTAGGACCCCTAGGGACACATGTCTTCGTTTAATGGGTCAAAGAGGGTCATAGGTCACCCTATGACCCCCTTTGACCCATATTACCCATTAAAATATGTCCGTAGGTGTCCTAGGACCCCTAGGGACATATGTCGTGGTTTAATGTGTCAAAGATGTTCATAGGTCACCCTATGACCCCCTTTGACCCATATTACCCTTTCAAATATGTCCCTAGGCGTCATAGGACCCCTAGAGACATATATCGTCGTTTAATGGGTCAAGAGGGTCATAGGTCACCCTATGATCCCCTTTGACCCATATGAACAATTCGAATATGTCCCTAGGGGTCCTAGGATCCCTAGGGACATATGTCGTCATTTAATGGGTAAAAGAGGGTCATAGGTTACCCTATGACCCCATTTGACCCATATTACCCATTCGAATATGTCCCTACGGGTCTTTGGACCCCTAGGGACATATGTCGTTGTTTAATGGGTCAAAGGGAGTCATAGGTCACCCTACGACCACCTTTGACTCATATGAACGATTCAAATATGTCCCTAGGGGTCCTAGGACCCCTAGGGACTTATGTTGTCATTTAATGAGTCAAAGGGGGTCATAGGTCACCGTATGACCCCCTTTGACCCATATGAACGATTCGAATATGTCCTTAGGGTCCTAGGACCCCTAGGGACATATGTCATTTTTTAATGGGTCAAAGAGGGTAATAGGTCACCCTATGACCCCCTTTGACCTATATTACCCATTTGAATATGTCCCTTGGGGTCTGAGGACCCCTAGGGACATATGTCGTTATTTAATGGGTCAAAGAGGGTCATAGGTCACCCTATGACCCCCTTTGACCCATATTACCCATTCGAATATGTCCCTAGGGGTCCTAGGACCCCTAGAGACATATATCTTTATATAATGGGTCAAGAGGGTCATATATCACCCTATGACCCCCTTTGACCCATATGAACGATTCGAATATGTCTTTAGGGGTCCTAGGACCTCTAGAGACATATGTCATCATTTAATGGGTCAAAGAGGGTCATAGGTTACCCTATGACCCCATTTGACCCATATAACCCATTCGAATATGTCCCTAGGGGTCCTAGGACCCCTAGGGACATATGTCGTCATTTAATGGGTCAAAGGGGGTCATAGGTCAACCTATGACCCCCTTTGACCCATATGAACAATTCGAATATGTCCCTAGGTTCCTAGGACCCCTAGGGACATATGTCATCATTTAATGGGTCAAAGAGGGTCATAGGTCACCCTATGACCCCCTTTGACGCATATTACTCATTCGAATATGCCTCTTGGGGTCTAAAGACCCCTAGGGACATATGTCATCGTTGAATGGGTCAAAGAGGGTCATAGGTCACCCTATGACCCCCTTTGACCCATATTACCCATTCGAATATGTCCCTAAGGTTCCTAGGACCCCTAGAGACATATATCGTCGTTTAATGGGTCAAGAGGGTAATAGGTCACCCTATGACCCCCTTTGACCCATATGTACGATTCGAATATGTCCCTAGGGGTCCTAGCAGCCCTAGGGACATATGTCGTCATTGAATGGGTCAAAGAGGGTCATAGGTCACCCGATGACCCCCTTTGACCCATATTACCCATTCGAATATGTCCTTAGGTGTTCGAGGACCCCTAGAGACATATATCATCATTTATTGGGTCAAGAGGGTCATAGGTCACCCTAATACCCCCTTTAACCCATATGAACAATTCGAATTTGTCCCTAGGGGTCCTAGGACCCCTAGAGACATATGTCGTCGTTTAATGGGTCAAAGAGGGTCACAGGTTACCCTATGACGCCATTTCATCCATATTACCCTTTCGAATATGTCCTTAGGGGTCCTAGGACCCCTAGGGACATATGTCGTCATTTAATGGGTCAAAGGGGGTCATAGGTCACCCTATGACCCCCTTTGACTGATATGAACAATTCAAATATGTCCCTAGGGGTCCTAGGACCCCTAGGGATATATGTCATCGTTTAATGGGTCAAAGGGGGTCATAGGTCACCCTATGAACCCCTTTGACCCATATGAACCATTTGAATATGTCCCTAGGGTCATAGGACCCCTAGGGACACATGTCTTCATTTAATGGGTCAAAGAGGGTCATAGGTCACCCTATGACCCGCTTTGACCCATATTACCCATTCAAATATGTCCGTAGGGGTCCTAGGACCCCTAGGGACATATGTCATCGTTTAATGTGTCAAAGATGGTCATAGGTCACCCTATGACCCCCTTTGACCCATATTACCCATTCGAATATGTTCCTAGGCGTCATAGGACCCCTAGAGACATATATCATCGTTTAATGGGTCAAGAGGGTCATAGGTCACCCTATGACCCCCTTTGACCCATATGAATGATTCGAATATGTCCCTAGGGGTCCTAGGATCTCTAGAGACATATGTTGTCATTTAATGGGTCAAAGAGGGTCATAGGTTACCCTATGACCCCATTTGACCCATATTACCCATTCGAATATGTCCTTACGGGTCCTGCGACCCCTAGGGACATATGTCATTGTTTAATGGGTCAAAGGGAGTCATAGGTCACCCTACGACCCCCTTTGACTCATATGAATGATTCAAATATGTCCCTAGGGGTCCTAGGACCCCTAGGGACATATGTCGTCGTTTAATGAGTCAATGACCCATATGAACGATTTGAATATGTCCCTAGGGTCCTAGGACCCCTAGGGACATATGTCGTTGTTTAATGGGTCAAAGAGGGTCATAGGTCACCCTATGACCCCCTTTGACCCATATTACCCATTTGAATATGTCCCTTGGGGTCCGAGGACCCCTAGGGACATATGTCGTCGTTTAGTGGGTCAAAGAGGGTCATAGGTCACCCTATGACCCCGTTTGACCCATATTACCCATTCGAATATGTCCCTAGGGGTCCTAGGACCCCTGGAGACATATATCGTTATTTAATGGGTCAAGAGGGTCATAGGTCACCCTATGACCCCCTTTGACCCATATGAACGATTCAAAGATGTCCTTAGGGGTCCTAGGACCTCTAGAGACATATGTCATTGTTTAATGGGTCAAAAAGAGTCATAGGTTACCCTATGACCCCATTTGACCCATATTACCCATTCGAATATGTCCCTAGGGGTCCTAGGACCCCTAGGGACATATGTCATCGTTTAATGGGTCAAAGGGGGTCATAGGTCAACCTATGACCCCCTTTAACCCATATGAACAATTCGAATATGTCCCTAGGTTCCTAGGACCCCTAGGGACATATGTCATCATTTAATGGATCAAAGAGGGTCATAGGTCACCCTTTGATCCCCTTTGACCCATATTACCCATTCGAATATGTCTCTTGGGGTCTAAAGACCCCTAGGGACATATGTCATCGTTTAATGGGTCAAAGAGGGTCATTGGTCACCCTATGACCTCCTTTGACCCATATTACCCATTCGAATATGTCCCTAGGGTTTCTAGGACCCCTAGAGACATATATCGTCGTTTAATGGGTCAAGAGGGTCATAGGTCACGCTATGACCCCCTTTGACCCATATGTACGATTCAAATATGTCCTTAGGGGTCCTAGGAGCCTTAGGGACATATGTCGACGTTTAATGGGTCAAAAAGGGTCATAGGTCACCCTATGACCCCCTTTGACCCATATGAACGATTCGAATATGTCCCTAGGTGTCCGAGGACCCCTAGGGACATATGTCGTCATTTAATGGGTCAAAGAGGGTCATAGGTCACCTTATGACCCTCTTTGACCCATATGAACGATTCGAATATGTCCCTAGGGGTCTGGGACATATGTCGTCGTTTAATGGGTCAAAGAGTGTCATAGGTTACCCTATGACCCCATTTGACCCATATTACCCATTGGAATATGTCATTAGGGGTCCTAGGACCCCTAGGGACATATGTCATCTTTTAATGGGTCAAAGTGGGTCATAGGTCACGCTATGACCCCCTTTGACCCATATGAACAATTCGAATATGTCCCTAGGGGTCCAAGGACCCCTAGAGAAATATGTCGTCGTTTAATGAGTCAGAGAGGGTCATAGGTCACCCTATGACCCCCTTTGACCCATATTACTCATTCGAATATGTCCCTAGGGGTCTTAGGACCCCTAGAGACATATATCGTCGTTTAATGGGTCAAAGAGGATCATAGGTCACCCTATGACCCCTTTTGACCCATATGAACGATTGGAATATGTCCCTAGGGGTCTTAGGACCCCTAGGGACATATGTCATCTTTTAATGAGTCAAAGAGGGTCATAGGTCACCCTATGATCGCCTTTGACCCATATTACCCATTCGAATATGTCCCTAGAGGTCCTAGGACCCCTAGAGAAATATGTCATCTGTTAATGAGTCTGATAGGGTCATAGGTCACCCTATGACCCCCTTTGACTCATATTACCCATTCGAATATGTCCCTAGGGGTCTTAGGACCCTGAAAGACATATATCGTCGTTTAATGGGTCAAAGAGGGTCATAGGTCACCCTATGACCCCTTTTGACCCATATGAACGATTGGAATATGTCCCTAGGGGTCCTAGGACCCCTAGGGACATATGTCGTCGTTTAATGAGTCAAAGAGGGTCATAGGTCACCCTATGATCGCCTTTGACCCATATTACCCATTCGAATATGTCCCTAGAGGTCCTAGGACCCCTAGGGACATATGTCGTCGTTTAATGGGTCAAAGGGGGTCATAGGTCACCCTATGACCCCTTTTGACCCATATGAATGATTCGACTATGTCCCTAGGGGTCCTAGGACCCCTAAGGACATATGTCGTCATTTAATGGGTCAAAGGGGGTCATAGGTCACCCTATGACCCCCTTTGACCCATATGAACGATTCGACTATGTCCCTAGGGGTCCTAGGACCCCTAGGGACATATGTCATTGTTTAATGGGTCAAAGAGGGTCATAGGTCACCCTATGACCCCCTTTGACCCATAATACCCATTCGAATATGTCCCTAGGGGTCCTAGGACCCCTAGAGACATATGTCATCGTTTAATGTATCAAAGGGGGTCATAGGTCACCCTATGACCCTCTTTGACCGATATGAACGATTTGGCTATGTCCCTGGGGGTCCTAGGGACATATGTCGTCATTTAATGGGTCAAAGGGACCCCCTTTGACCCATTAAAGGACGACATATGTCCCTAGGGTTCCTAGGACCCCTAGAGACATATATCGTCGTTTAATGGGTCAAAGAGGATTATAGGTCACCCTATGACCCCCTTTGACTCTTATATATTAATAATATACATATTAATAATATAAATATATATTAATAATATACATATCAATATAATTATATATATATATATATATATATATATATACATATACATATACATATACATATTACATTATTATATTTTATGAAAATATTACGTTATTATATAAATATATTAATAACATACATATTAATATAATAATATTTATAATATATATTATATTTAATAAAATTATTACGTTGTTATATAAATATTATATTATTATACATATTAATATAGTAATATATAATACATATTACATTTAATTAAAATGTTACATTATTGTATATATTAATAACATACATATTAATATAATAATATATAATACGTATTTTATATATATATAAATTACGTTATTATATTTAGTAAAAATAATAATAATATATATTATATTTATAGATTGTAATAAGATTAACATAAGATATTATTATATATTACTAGATTATATCTTGTATGTTTACATTACGTTATTATATATATATAATATATTAAAATATGCCTTTACATATTAATATAAGTGAAATAATTTAAAAATAAAAAACTAGAACGTTTAAATCGAATTTTCCTCCAAAATTTGAAGATTTTTTGAATTTGACTACCGAGCCATATCGGATATCCGATGTCAAATCGGATATCTGATTTTGAATCGGATATCCGATCAGGCTTGGTATTTACCAAGCCTGCCCGGTCAACCCCAAAGACGTGTTTATAGAGAGTTTTAGTGATACTCAGACTTCGGGTAGCCATCTGACAATGTTATTTTGATCGAAATTGAATGAAACGAAATGGGTTTTTTAATATCGCTCTCTAGATTCCATCAATATAATTTCTGTCAAATTCTGAGTGCGATAAATATTTATTAGTTAATTATCAATGAAGATTATTGTAAAGTGCTGATTGACATACTGAATGAAAAATAGCTATAACTTTCAAACGGTATAACATTTTTTAAATCTAAAAGTTGCGTCACATTCTATACTTCACCTAGTATAAGAAAAAAACAAAAAAAGAAAAATTTGATCAAATTTTCTATTAGTTAGGGTGGTCAGAAATGAGACTTTTTTTAATCCGAAAAAGTTTTGGTAAAAAATTCATATTTAATTATTTATTTGGAATAAAAATATCAAAAAATATGCGTCACATCCGGGCATGAGTCTAGTTTTCATATCTATAATTATATTAAAAAAATATTATGATTTGATTTTGATTAAGGTGGTCAGACATACACGTACTTTTTATTTTTGCCCTGAAATTTTCTTAGTACTGCATTAAAATTCAAACTTTTGACCAATCAATTATTTTTTTCTCCTGATAAGGCCTAGTAGTTTAGAAACTACATTCAATTTTCTACAAATTATTTTCTCACAACTTTTTGATATAAAGTCTATAACCACTTCAAAATTATGTGTCAAATTGACATAAACCTGATTGGCTGATTTTTCACTGCCACTTAAGGCCATAGTTTGGTACACCATGATTTTGCACATACCAACTTTCTCCATAAGATCTACCTTTGCCTCTCTAGAATCTACCACCTCTACCTCTCTATGTTTGCTCATGCCTCTTTGTCAAGATCTCCTTAGCTTTCAAGGCATATTGATATGCTTCTTCTACACTTTCTAGCTTCATAAAACTTATTTCATCTTGTATTCTAGATCTCAATCCATTAATGTACCTTGCAATTTTCTCAACATCATCATCGACATGTCTAGATCTGATGTCCAGTCTATAGAATTCCTCAATATACTCTTTCACAATCATGTCTTTTTGTTTCAAATTTTGCATCTTTCTCAACAAGCTAACTTGGTAATTAGTAGGAAGGAATTTGTTCTTTACCTTGTTCACCATCTTTGGTCAAGTTCTGATCTTCTTCTTTCCTCTCCTTTGTCTATCAGTTTGCAAGTGTTCCCACCATAATGATGCATGACCTTTCAACCTAGTGACTACAATCTTCACCTTTTTATTATCAGAAGTGTTTTCATACTCAAAGAACTTCTCCATATCAGAGATCCAATCCAGTACAACATTGGTGTCCAATTTTCCATCATAAGGAACAACTTCTACATCAGGCTTTGAATTCTCTCTACACAATACTCTCAACAATCTTGCTTCATCTTGGTCTTCTTCAGGTTCTGGATTATCAACATTATTTCCTCTACCATGAACCATCTTTACAAATTAGGTTCCTGCAAGATCGTAACCCTCTGCAAGTTATAGGTCAAATCTGCAAATCTGCCACCCTACAAGAAAATCCAAATTAGGGTTCTACACGATCCAATCTCCACAAGGACGAACCTCAAGCTCTGATAACAACTAACGTAGGCAAGGTATAAATAACCAGGGCCAAAGGCTCACCTAGCTATCCAAAACACCCTGCAAGAGTTAACACAAAAGAAGCAACCAAAGGAGGAGAAGAGGAAAATACTTTTATTGATTCATCAAAATATCTTTATACATGCCCAACTATGAGGCCTTCTGGGTTACGGCCAATTCACATTCAAAGATCCAACAACAAATTTGCACTTTCAGTTTTGCTCCCTCAAAACCTTCCTTATTCTAAAACTTGCTTAGCTCTAAGCCTAAACTCTCTATTTATACTTGCCAAAACAACTTACAGATCATTCTAGAATCATTACATAAGAGGAAGGCCGACCCAACAATGGTCTGACCCAGGCAAGGTATAAATAACCAAGGCCAAAGGCTCACCCAACTATCCAAACCACCCTGCAAGAGTTAACACAACGGAAGCAAACACAAGTGGACAAAAACCAAAGGAGGAGGAGAGGAAAATACTTCTATTGATTCATCAAAATATCTTTATACATGCCCAGCTGTGAGGCCTTCTGGGTTACGGCAAATTCACATTCAAAGATCCAACAGAAAATTCACACTTTCAGTTCTACTGCCTCAAAACTTTCCTTCTTCTAAAACTTGCTTAGCTCTAAGCCTAAACTCTCTATTTATACTTTCCAAAACGGCTTACAAATCATTTTAGAATCATTACATAAGAGGAAGGCCAACCCAACAATGGTTTGGGCTCATCCCAAGAAAAGATCTTAAATTAAATGTCGCAAATGAAATAATTCATGTAAGTCAGCTTGCAAAAATAATGTCCAAATACTGGCACTCGACATACACTAGGTAACTCAGCACATGAAGGATCACTCAGCATCTACTGGGTAACTCGGCACATAAAGGAATGCTTTAGTAACTCGGCACCTAAAGAGTGCTATAGTAACTCGGCACCTGAAGAGTGCGACAAGAACTCGCCATCTAAAGAGTGCTACAGTAACTTGGCACCTGAAGAGTGTGATAGGAACTCGACACCTAAAGAGTGCTACAGTAACTCGGCACCTGAAGAGTGTGACAACAACTCGGTACCTGAAGAATGCTACAGTAACTCGGCACCTAAACAGTGCTACAGTAACTCGGCACCTGAAGAGTGTGACAAGAACTCGACACCTACTGCAAAAGAAGCAAAAATGAGTAGGATAACAAGGCAACCCAGGATGCTCCTGCATCACTTGAAGCATTTATAACTTTGCATGCATTAGTTTGTTTTTATTTTATCTATGATAATTATGCCTTCATTTATGTTGTTTTTATGGTAAAATAAGCTTTTTAGTTTATAATTTTGATTAAATTGGTGCTATTAACTAATTTTTTTGAGTTCTGCATATTTTCCTTACAACAAAGAAAAGCAATGGTTTGCATGGAAGTTCACGAAGGTCGACCAAATTTCATTTGGAATTGATTAGAGGTAGGGATGACAATAAAGATAGTATCCACCACTTTACTACAAAGTGTGTGAGGCCTCACCTTGGCCCATCATAGCATATCATAGCCGTTTATTTACATTTTAGATACTTCATAATAGCATATCATACTAGTTTATTTGCATTTTAGATACTTTATATTTTGAGACCTTGTTATACATTAGACTATTTGATACTATTAGACACTTTATTTTATGGTAATCATTATGATGTTAGAACTTATTTGTGATGCTTGATGATGTTACATTCATGTACTTGGTTATTTTATTAATGAGTAGGAAATTATGTTTGAATAAAAATGTTAGATGTATTATATATATGTATATGAAAATCATGAAATGTTGCAAAACAATCATATCATGTTTAGTTTGATAACGGTAGTATTATATATGCACAGTGGTTAGAAATGGAAAAATATTATTCAATTGAGTAATGCCTTATGTTTTGATTCAATTATGAATATAGAATTAATTGAGGATTTATATGTGCATATGTTTTATTTATCTTGGACTACTGATATGTTGTTTGAGTGTGCAGGAAATAAGCATGGTAAAATGGAGAACCAAGACTATACCTTTGTATTAATTGAGATTGCCAAGGTTAGATCTAATGAAGAGATCTTAACCTCATTGTTAAGTATTTTACTTTGTGAATTTAATGTGAATGGATGTTTTAGATAGATTCCTTTTCGTGAAAATTGATTTGTCACTCGTAATGTTAAATATATATTTATAGTGTCACTAGAAACTTGTGTTGTTATGTGTTTAGTGGCAAGTTAGTTTGAGTCATTGGCAAAAGACACCCAACCTTATTCCTAACTAGTTGGAAATGTTTAAGTTTTCATCCCCATGCATAAAATATCTTATGAAGGTTTTAATTAAATTAAATTTCGGATTTCAAGTTTAGGGTGACTTTATAGGGCTTTGTTTGAGTCTTAGAGTGTTGTTTTAGTGAAATTAAGTTACCTATATGGTAGTACTATATGTTAGGGCTTTAATTTTGGCTTTACTGGAGCTAAATCTCTTTTCCAACACTTTTAAAATCTCATATCTTAAGTATTGTAAAGATGTAAGAAGACTTACCCAAATTCCCACCTTATCTCTAGTAAGTTGATAATTCCAACCAAATAGGGAAACTTAGGTTGAGTTAAAGTGTTTGTTCTCTTTCATGATGAAGAAAAATTAGGAACATTTTTCTTTTAGAGGGAATTTGGAAAAATAGAGGGGACATTTACCCACTCTCTAGTTTTAGAGAATTTTGGTTCTGGAGAATTGAAAGAAGGATAGAGGACTCTTCTCAAATCGGGTCATTTAGCATAGCTTGGAGAAAGGTTGGAGCTTTTGCCATGTTTTGAAAATTATGTGTTTTATTATTTTTCTGAATATAAAATGTGTAAATTTTTCTATAGATGCATATGTGTGTTGTTCATTGTCCCTATTGTATTGTTGGGTGTGGATGAATTCCTATTGCCTTATTTTTATTTGATTTTCAAAGTATGATGTTAAGGGTGTTGATGGACATCACTCACCCTTGGGAAGGAAGAAGTGGCCTTCAGGGTGAAAGGGTTAGTTAGGCCTATCCCCTAAGTGTAGAGTCTCTTCCCTAGAAGGAGGAGGGATAAGCATGCATTACGGGCTGCATGTGTGAGTACTTTGTTATGCACTTTGGGGTTGATAAGGGGAGAAATTTTGTGAGAGTTGGTATTTATTTTGTAGTCCTTGTGAAGGCAAATTTGGTTTTCTATATTTGGCTTCTCCTTGAGGTTTTAGGCACACCTTCACCCATTTTATTGGTTCTTTGGTAACCTATTGTGTAAGCTCAAAAGGGTGTTAACTTTTGTATCATATATTGTCATTTTCTATGTGTGTGCTTGATTGTTACCCAGTTGTTCTTGGTTATCCAATTTGGCTGGGTGGTCTCTTAGAGACCTAGGCTGGGAGGTGGGTTCTCCATGGCACTCAGGTTGTTTGTGGGACATGATTTGCTCATGGAACCTCATCCTTAGGCTGCTTTATCTCAACATTTTCCAAATGAGAGGCTGTAGGAGCCCTACCTCATTGACCAACTCTACGGGCTCGTGTGACAACTAACATCCTCCATAAGGGTCAAAGTTTGTCATAAGTGTAAAAAGGGTTAATTAGAATGTTCATAATGCTAAGAGCAGTCACATCTTGTCAAATAGAGAGAAGACGTACTATGTGGATATTTTAGGTTGTAAAATTTCAAGTTTTAGACGGGGGTTTGCTTTTACAATTGATGATGACTTCATTAGTTTTCTACCATATCATTGTTGTTTTGATTTTCCAAAAGTATTAATACTACGAATAATTTTCTTACTAAAGTTATAACCAACATGTATTAATTGTAGTGATTTTGAACATAGATTTTTCACACACATGCTATGTGTATAATTGTGATTATTAATGAATTAATTTTTTAAAAAAAGGAATCATATTAATCACTAAATTTTCCAAATTGTTAATACCTCTTTATTTATTTATTGATCTTTAAATTTACTATGATGCTTATATATAATTACAACTTAATGAATAAAATATTTGTTAATATTATAGTTGTGAATATATAATGAATTCTATAATATCATATTTTATTTTATTTTTAAAAATAAATATTAATTAATTAATTTTTTTAATAAGAATAAAGATAAAAATTATAAGCCTTAATTTCTTTTAAATTGTAATGCATTAAATAAAACATGATATGTTGGATATCATGTTATATTATCTATAGTGTTTGGTCATATTATTTAAAAAATAAAAATTAAAAGCTCAAATATAGAGGAAGATGAAAAAGTTTTAAGGGGCAGAGTGGAGTTTGCATTAAGAAATGCTCTGAAAGCTTTTAATGATTAATTTGAACCGTCTTATTTATATTTTCCTGTATTTTTCCAGAATCACGCTTTATGCGTTGATGGTGACTTGGCTAGGGTTCAGACCCTTGTGAGTGCCAGAGGGACTACAGATAGAAGTACAATACCAAGTTGTAGAATGGACCATATGAATTGATGAAGATTTAATCTGAGTGTCTAGAAACAGAGTTATTTAAGGGAATGGATCTGCACTCCTTTATACACCATACGTTTGGACTTGAGTAACCATTTTACTTAAGGCACACTACAGTAGTTTACAGGATTTACCACCACAATAACAGATATACAATCCAACATTTCTGATTTTTTTTAATAATCACTTTTTTAAAGAAAAAGATTATGATAATATGATGGTAAGACCATAATTCACCTGCTGATCTTAAAAACTCACAGTAAACTAGAAATTATGCTACCGAAGAAACCATACACTAAAAGGATATTTCTAGAAGTTACATCACAAAGAAACTAAAATGAGAAAATAAAAAGCATACTGTACATTCATTTAGGGAAATCTTCTGCTACATTTCAATGACCTAACATTGTTTAAGTTCATCACATCCTTATTTAACTTCTCTACTATTCTTGACAATCAAGCTTAGATTGGTGTGCTTCTAGAAGCTTCTGAAGGGGAAAATGCAGGAAGTTGTCAAGGGATGGCCCGAGTTTGTGGAGGAGTATGGATCAAACGTTTTTCTCCTCTGGCAGAGACTCGAATTCATTAAACAAAAACTCCGCCAGGATAAAAATTAAAACATATATATATATATATATATATATATATATATATATATATGTATCGATAGCTCAGTTGGGAGAGCGTCAGACTAAAGATCTGAAGGGGAAAATATAAAGAAAAAAGTCATGCGAGATGTTAGACAGGATGCCTGATCGTAATGTGGTTATCAAATGTCATGGTTGCTGGATATGCACAAAATAGATATATTGAGAGAATATATTTGTTTAAGTTACAACTGCCCTGGTAGATGTGCATGCAAAAAGTGGAATCATAAATCATTTGGTCTGGCAGTTCACTTTATACCCACCGTATTTAGTTGGATTTCAACACAACCGCTGTGAACAATAAAGTCTAACTGGTAATATAATAAAAAAAAAACATTTTTAATTCGAGCGAGCAACTAAAATTAAAACATTTGTGATATCATTTACCACTTAGGAGGCGACAGAATAATACATTTCTAATGCATATTACTTTGACACAAATAGAGATCATTCTTCATTTTCTGAAACAATAATAAAATATAGTTAATAGATTATAAAATTGTCTACTGCGACTTTAATACATTTATTTTAAATTAAATACGGCAGCTTTCTAGTAGCGTTAAGTATAAGAGACAAAACAGTAGCATTCGCTAGTCCCAGTCTGTCATCACATGTAGAAATAACAAATAGAGGTGCATAGGGAGACACATTCAAACAGGGAGAAAAGTGCAAAGTGAAACATATGGGTTCTACGCATTTCCCACATTTCTTTCCGCGTTGCAGTTTACTATAAGAAATAACTGGAATTGTATTATTCTACTATCACACATTCTTCTGTGATCCTTCGAGGACTAGAGTGGGTTACAAAAATTAAGGAGATAGGAAATATCGTGCCCGAAAATACGCATTTTTTTAAAAACATGTATTACTGCATGTTATTCTTTGTTGTTTGCTGGCTATAAACTCCACCATCTGAAATGAGTTTGGCGTGTATGAGGATGGGGAGTAGTCAATGATCAAGGTGGTGGTTTTATCAAAAGGTTGGGTCGTGCGCCCACTTCTAAAAATAGTGGGAGTTAATAAAAATCCAAAGAAATAACAAGGGATTTCTAATTCCCATTCTGAATTGGTGTGAGTCATAAGACTGTGGCCGGTCATTGAATAGGGATGAGATTGTAGGTAGGTAAGTCAAGATCAATAGGGAATGGCTGAACCCAATCGAATCTCGTCCCCATGTCAAAACTTAAAAGCATTCTAAAAGCCAAAAGAACGTACAGGTTTAAGATACAAAACCCTTCTCTTTTAAAAAAAATAAATAAAAATATATATATATATTTATTAACAATACGTAGTCTTTAATCGACTAACCAATATAGACCACATAATGCCCAAGCAGCAAACTACGTAAAAACAATATAGAACGGTGGTGAAAGGAGAAATATATAATTAGAACGATGAAGGCATGCGGAAAATCAGAATTCCATCGGACTTTGAGCAAAATTTATACAGATTTTTCTTCAACTCGGTAGAGAATATTATTATTAAGTTATTCATTATGTTTGGAGATGGAGCTATCATGCGCTTGCTATCTTTCCAGGCTAGTATATGAACAATAGAAATGAAGGAGGTGGATAGAGTGGATCAAAGACAAACACGAATGCAGTGATAAACATTCAAATCAATAAGTAAAACACAAAGACATCAAGTTGTGCTACAGCACTTCATACTCATTAACATAACTGAAATCAATTACAAATCCATAGAATGCTACAGCATTCCATCCACTCATAATCCACAATGAGAAACCCAAAATGGGCTCTATTGATCCACCATGATCAGATAAACATCTGATACTCAAATCCTTACATAATGCCTCTATTTATAGAGGTCTGAGAACTTTCTTGAATACAAAATACATTTTACACATGTTATAATATATTAAATATGGGCGGCTGGCTGGAGCGACTGAGATGGCTCATTGTCTCCTATTTAATATGGATGGTGGATGGACGGCTGAGTAGGGCTCTGGACGGTCAAGGTGACAGGCTAGGTTGTTGATAGAAATTAATGCTGCCAACACTCCCCCTTAATTTTTATCACTAATGCTACTGCATTTATATTGTTTTCCCTTTTCATAATTACTTTGGGTTTTACGGCTTACCCCTAACCAATGCAATTCTGAAGTGGTTCCAAGCTCACCACGAACTTCACAAATATCACATAAATGGTTTCAAGATCACCATAAACTTTGCACTCCAATGGTTTACAAACCAAGCATTCATTGGTGCTACTGACCATGAATCATCACTACAGGGAAATTATCATCACTTTGGCTTTTCTCCTTCTTGACCTGCATCAAACTGATTATTGAGTCCATATAAAAAGAAATCCATCTACCGAGATACATGGGTGCCCAACCGTTGTACTCGCCAGTTCTATAGGAATCCTTTTTAGATACATGGTTCATCAATACATTCAGTCAAACTCTAGGGTGTCGGGTACAACCGATAATGCACCCCTTACAATAGATTATTAACAAGCAATTCTCATTCAATCTTCATCACTTGTTTGGGGGATATCAATTCAGCAATCTACTATTACATGACCACATTTGATATGACAAATCCTTAAACATTTTCTCATCCAGATTCCAACACTTAAACTCCAAATTAGCACACACAGAGACCTTTGCACTAAGACAACAAGCCTTAGCACACCATCTCACCTTTTATTACACCTAAGATAACTAACTTAACTTTAACAACTAATGCATAACAACTAACACACATATTTCAAACACAAACATAATAAAAAATTTCATGATCAATATCTTCCATGTCATGTGTATGCATTCTTTGGCACTCCCGCTTGCACAAAGACGCTCCACATGCTTCTAATCTATGAATGATAGCGTCACACAACACTAATTCAAACAAACTTCAACTTTCGCTTTCTTCTTTTCACAGCTTCTTTGTTTCTCATAGCAATCTCTTGACTTGTTCTTCTCTTTATTCTTGCAGAAGATAACTTCAAATGCCACTGCTTGTTGGGCTACGTTGCCACAACACTCTTCACCAATTTTAAACTTCTTGAGCTCTCCATGATCTCTAGGATCATATTCCATTAGCTCTGATACCACTTGAAGGAGGTGGATAGAGTGGATCAACGACAAACACGAATGCAGTGATAAACATTCAAATCAATAAGTAAAACACAAAGACATCAAGTTGTGCTATAGCACTTCATACTCATTAACATAACTGAAATCAATTACAAATCCATAGAATGCTACAACATTCCATCCACTCATGATCCACAATGAGAAACCCAAAATGGGCTCTATTGATCCACCATGATTAGATAAACATCTGATACTCAAATCCTTACATAATGCCTCTATTTATAGAGGTCTGAGAACTTTCTTGAATACAAAATACATTTTACACATGTTATAATATATTAAATATGGGCAGCTGGCTGGAGCGACTGAGATGGCTCATTGTCTCCTATTTAATATGGACGGTGGATGGACGGCTGAGTAGGGCTCTAGATGGTCAAGGTGAAAGGCTAGGTTGTTGATAGAAATTAATGCTGCCAACAAGAAATTTACTTTGTTTAATACTAAATCGATTTTTATAATAGTGGTTCTCTCCTTTTAACAAAATTAAAATATAAGAGAGAGTTAATCACTATTTGGGGTCTATTGATAGGGCTAAGATAGAGCAGGTTTTGAGTTTGGATAGGATTGAGGATAGAGTATCCGTCAGACCATTGTTAGTCAGAGACATGGAGCAGTAGGTTGATTTGATTAGGCAACATCTTAGGGAGGCTCAAGATAAACAGAAAAAGTATGTTGATGCTAAGAGGGAGACAGAGAATACATGGTTGGTGATAAATTTTTTTTGAGAGTGCATCTGCACAAGAGCCTAATCCGTTTTAGAAAGGGTTCTAAATTGGCATCTCAATTTATTGGACTATTTGAGATACTAGAAAGGATAGGACCAGTTGCCTACCATTTAGCTTTGCAACCTAGCCTGTCACACATCCATGATGTGTTTCATGTTTCAATATTAAGGAAGTATATTTATAATGAGTCTCACATTATAGATTGGGGTGCTTTACAGGTGGAGTCATACAGACACATAGTTCTAGAGCCCATTCGTATTTTGGGCTGATAGACCCTAACACTTTGAGGCAGAGAGCTAGACTAGGTTAGAGTCCAGTGGGATTGTTATGATGAGGTCATGGCTTTATGGGAGGACACTACATAGATGATAGACCAGTACCCATACCTCTTTGATAAAATCCAAGAGGAGGTTCATGCCTGGAGGGGAGGATGTGAGGCCTCACCTTGGCCCATCATAGCATATTATAGTAGTTTATTTGCATTTTAGATACTTTATATTTTGCATTGTAGATACTTTATATTTTGAGACCTTGTTATATGTTGGACTATTTTGGACTATTACTTAGACTATTTGATACTATGGGACACTTTCTTTTATGGTAATCATTATGATGTTAGAACTTATTTGCGATGCTTGATGATGTTACATTCATGTACTTGGTTATTTTTCTGAGTAGGAAATTATGTTTGAATAAAAATGTTAGATGGATTATATATATGTATATGAAAATCATGAAATGTTCTAATAGAGTCATATCATGTTTAGTTTGATAATGGTAGGATTATATATGCACAATGGTTAGAAATGGAAAAATGTTATTCAATTCACTAATGCCTTATGCTTTGATTCAATTATGAATATAGAATTAATTGAGGATTTATATGTGCATATGTTTTATTTATCTTGGACTACCGATATGTGGTTTGAGTGTGCTGGAAATAACCATGGTAAAATGGAGAACCAAGACTATACCTTTGTATTAATCAAGATTGCCAAGGTTAGATCTAATGAAGAGATCTTAACCTCATTGTTAAGCATTTTACTTTGTGAATTTAACGTGAATGGATTTTTTAGATTAGATTCCTTTTTGTGAAAATTGATTTGTCACTTGTAATGTTAAATGTATATTTATAGTGTCACTTGACACTTGTGTTGTTATGTGTTCAGTGGCAAGTTAGGTTGAGTCATTTGCAAAAGACACCCAACCTTATTCCTAACTAGTTGGAAATATTTAAGTTTTCATCCCCTTGCATAGAATATCTTATGAAGGTTTTAATTAAATTAAATTTCAGATTTCAAGTTTAGGGTGACTTTAGAGGGCTTTGTTCGAGAGAGTGTTCTTTTAGTGAAATTAAGTTACCTACATGTTAGTACTAAATGTTAGGGCTTTAATTTTTGCTTTATTGGAGTTCTATTTTATAACAATTTTAAAATCCCATATCTTAAGTATTATGAAAATGGAAGAAGACATACCCAAGTTCCCACCTTATCTCCAGTGAGTTGATAATTCCAACCAAATAGGGAATGTTCTCTTTCATGATGGAGAAAAATTAGGAATGTTTTTCTTTTAGAGGGAATTTGGAAAAATAGAGGAGGCATTTACCCACTCTCTAGTTTTAAAGAATTTTGGTTTTGGGGATTTGAGAGAAGGATAGAGGGCTCTTCTCAAATCTGGTCATTTAGCATAGCTTGGAGAAAGGTTGGAGCTTTTTCCATATTTTGAAAATTATGTGTTGTAATATTTTTCTGAATATAAAATGTGCAGATTTTCCTACATATGCATATGTGTGTTGTTTATTGTCCCTATTGGGTGATCCCCTAATAATGGGTTCCACTTTTTGACCAATTTTGACATTGAAATCAATATTTTTGCAACAAATGTCACGTTCAAGTGACTATATCTCCAAAACTATAAATAATTTCAAGATGACATAAACTAGTGATTTTGAGTACTTTGTTCCTACTTTGTAACCATATTTTTTAATCTAAATTTTTTTTTATTTATGTCAATTTTTTTTATCTCCTCCAAAAAGTGGTACATAATAAAATTCAATATTTTAAAAAATGAAAGTCCGTTTGACACAACTTTTTTCCTAGAAATGATAATGAAGTAATTCTTTCGGCGTTGGATTTGTAACATCAATATCCAATGACTACATTTGGTTTGATTTATTTTTGTTGAATATTGTATAGTTTATGAACTTTTGAAGTGACATGAGCCGTAATTCAGACATACGTTCCGTTTGACACGGATAATTTGAAGTCAATTTATCATAAACCATTTTTTTTTTTTAATAGAAAGGTATCTCAATAAGCCAGTGCTTCCATATTTTTCAAAAAAAATTTGACCTAATTTACTAATTTTTTCGAGGTGTCAAAGTTGGTTGATGTTCAATTGGTAATGAACCTATAATGAGTTAAACTCATATTTGAAAGTCTTAATGATTAAATTATGTAATAAAATTATAGTCATTGGAAAGCTTGCTCCGAGCAGCACATTTTGAAATTTTTTATTTTACAGTAGGAGATCATTCTCCTCCAATTATGGCAGTCAAAAGAACCAAAAAAAAAAGAAAAAAGAAAAAAAGGTTAAAATTTTTGTGATTTTGCATGTTCGTGCGAACATGGCATTCACGCGAACACGTTTACCATGTTCGCGCGAACATGCAAATCATGTTTGCACGAACATATATATCACATATGTTCGCGTGAACATACGAAATATGTTCGCGCAAACATATGGTAAACTCAATTTCTCATTTTGCAATTTTTTTCATTTTTATTCATCCTACTAAAGTGGAACCCATTATTGTGGGTTCACCCTATTGTATTGTTGGGTGTGGATGAATTTCTATTGCCTTATTTTTATTTGATTTTGAGAGTATGATGTTAAGGGTGTGGAAGGACATCACCCACCCTTGGGAGGGAAGAATTGGCCTTCAGGGTGAAGGGGTTAGTTGGGCTTATCCCCTTAGTGTAAAGTCTCTTCCCTAGAAGGAAGAGGGATAAGCATGTAGTATGGGCTACATGTGTGAGTACTTTATTATGCACTTTGGGGGTGATAAGGGGAGAAAGTTTGTGAGAGTTGGTATTTATTTTGTATTCTTTGTGAAGGAAAATTTGGTTTTCTGTATTTGTATTCTCCTTGGGGTTTTAGGCACACCTTCACCCATTCTATTTGTTCTCTAGTAGAATAATGTGTAAGCTCAAAAGGGTGTTAAATTTTGTATCATTTATTTTTGTTTTATATGTGTGTGCTTGATTGTTACCCAGTTGGTCTTGGTTCTCCAAGCTCAGTGGGTGTTCTCTTAGAGACCTAGGCTATGAGGTGAGCTCTTGATGGTATACAAGGTTGTTTGTACAAGTTTTTTGAATGGATATGTGTTGAAAAAAAGCTTGGAAGATTTTCACTTTCTGTTGAAGATTTGAAGATGATTCATTTATGCACATTTATAAAAGTTATGTAATGTAAAATATCAGTAGTAGATCTTCATGAGATTTGTAAATTGATGTAATGATCCAATTATGATTGTAATATTTGATACAAATTTTCAATATTATGAATATATATATATATTTTAAAAATATTTCTTAAATTGTTTGCAAGAATTAAATTTGAATGTTATTATTATATATGTGTGTATGTCTTGTTCAAGTTAATTTGGGCATGACAAAGTGCAATAGACAAAGAAATGGAACCATGATGTTGATATAAGAAAATTTTTCAAGTTAGAATCCAAGCATTAATTGAATCATAAAAGTCATGATGCAAATATTTTATGAAAATCTTTTCTTTATTGGAAATAATAACCATGGTAGTATTATCACAAGGCACCATAAGAAGGTGACCTAGTAACCCTATTAACAATCTAAAGAGGATCATCAAGAGCATTACTAATTTTAGAGTTATCAGATGTAATAGTAAGCTCTCTACCACACTTAAAAGTAGGTTTAAGCTTAGGTTGAACTTCATTTTTAGGTTGCATCTTAGGTTTAGGTTGAGGTGGAGGTGGAGGTACATGCTCTATAGTAATGACAATATGGGTATCTTCTTCTATTTGGCGATCATAAACAATTTGTGTAGTAGAGGAAGAAGAGGGTCAAACAATAGTATTGGTATTGTGTTGAGGTAAATGATTAGTGTAGATGTGAGTTTTGAATAGGAGGTTCCACAAACTTGTAACCATTAGCATGATTATCCATAGACAAAGCATTATAATCAATAAAGTCTCCAATAGTATGTTTCAAAGTAAAACACTTCTCAATATCATTGTCATGTTGATGATGATATTGATAAAAGGATCTTGAATCAAAGTGTGGACTTGATATTATCGAAGGAAGAAGAGGTCTAATGGGGGGAAGTGTAATAACATTAGAAGTTACAAAACTTTCCATAATACATTGCAAAGACTCAAAAAGAGAAGTAAACTTACGATTCATCCGAAAACAATGAAAGAAGCAGAAACACTTTTGGATATTGTAGTTAGTTATTCATCTATTGTATTATTCCTTTGTTTATCTTGACATAGTTGTTGAGTTATTGATTTTTTTTTTTATTAGGTGTGACATAGCTCTTATAAACTAGTATAGGAACCATTGGAGTGGTTGTATGAAAAAATAAGTGGCAATGTAGAAAAAAAAATCTAATATATTAATACACACCCAATGAAGGATTATGATGTAGGCAGTAGATGAATAACTAGGGCAAAAAGCTCACCCAGCTATCCAAACCACCCTACAAGAGTTAACACAATGGAAGAAAACACAAGGAACAATAACCAAAGGAGGAAGAATAGAGAATAATTTTCTTGATTCATCAAAATATCTTCATACATGCCCAGTTGTAAGGCCTTCTAGGTTATGGCCAATTACAATACATTCATATACAAAGATCCAACAACAAATTTGCACCTTCAGTTCTACTATAAAATCCTCTTTGCTAAAACTTTCCTAACACTCAATATATATTTTTCAAAATGACTTATAGATTATTCTAGAAAAATTACATAAGAGGAAGGCTGACCCAACAATGGTTTGGACTCATCCCAAGAAAGATCTTAACATAAATGTCGTGAATGAAATAAATCTCGCAAGTTAGCTTGCAAAATCACCTCCAAATATTAACACTCAGCATACACTAGGTAACTCAACACATGAAGAAACACTTGGCATACACTAACTAACTTGGCACATGAAGAAACGCTTGGCATACACTGAGTAACTTGGCACATGAAGAGTCACTGGGCATGCACTGGGTAACTCAACACATGAAGGAATTTCTATAGTAACTCGACACATGAAGGAAACTGTACTGCTAGGCACATGAAGGAAACTAGATTGCTAGGCATATGAAGGAAACTAGATTGCTAAGCACATGAATGAACTACTATGCACATGAAGGAACTGCTAGGCACATGAAGGACTATTAGGCACATGAAGGAAATGTTGGGCACATGAAGGGCTACTGGGCATATGAAGGAACTGCTAGACACATGAGGGACTACTAGGCACATGAAGGAACTTTTAGGCACATGAAGAAACTACTACGCACATGAAGAGGAACTGCAAAATGAACAAAATGAGTAGGATAACAAGGCAACCCAAGATGCTCCTACATCAGACAACTGGGGTTGAAAGAAATGATTGTCCTAAATCATTGAGATGTCCCAACCTGAGCTAAATCCAACTCAAATTAAGAAATCCATGAAGCATCTTCAATAGGTTTGTTCTTCCACTTCACCACATATTCATAGTAATATTTTCCTTTTGTGCTCTTGCCAACTCTCTAATCCAATATCTATAAAACTTCTTCAATCTACTTCTTAGGATAGTCATTTGATACAACAACTTCATCTTTGACTCATGATACTTATACAAATAAGAAATATTGAATATAGAAGATATATCCATGTCATCAGGTAACTCAACTTCATAAGCAATACCACTATCAAACATCTTCAAGATCTTACAAGGTCCCAATTTTTTCATCTTCAGCTTACTGTATGTTCCAACTGGGAATCTTCCTTTCTTTAGATGAACCATCACCTCATCACCAACTTGAAAATCATGGTGTCTTCTAGACTAATCATCATTCTCCTTATACTTCTAATTACTTTGTTCCAACCTCGACCTCACTTCCCGATGTAAAGACTCCATAAAATCAACAAATTCTTCTCCTATAGCACTTTTCTTTTCTTCACCAACAAAATCTCCCAAATGTGATATACCTCTAAGATGCATTCTAGTAATGATCTCAAAAGGTGTCTTCCTTGTACTCCTATGTACTCCTATTCATAGAATTATTATATGCAAATTCAGCTTGTGCCAATACCATCTCCCAATTACTCGGCTTATTCCCAACCAAACATTTTAGCAAATCTCCTAAGCTTCTATTCACTACCTTTGTCTATCCATCTTTTTGTGGATGGAATGTAGAACTAAACTTCAATTTAGTACCCATCTTCTTCCACAAAGTCTTCCAAAAGTATCCAACAAACTTACTGTCTCTGTTAGAAATAATACTTCTTTGTAATCCATGCAATCTTACAATCTCTTTAAAGAAAAGTTCAGCAACATGCTTAGCATCTGATTTCATCTTACATGGTATGAAATGAGCCATCTTAGAAAATCTGTCCACTACAACAAATATAGAATCATATCCGTTCATTGTCTTAGGCAATCCAAGAACAAAATTCATACTATTGTCAGTCCAAGGTTTCTTAGGAACAGTAATAGGTGTATACAAACCAATATTTTGATTCACTCCCTTTGCAACTTGAAAAACTCCACAACTCTCTACAGATTTTTGAACATCCTTATATATTTGTGGCCAATAATACTTCTCTTTTAGCAAACTCAATGTCTTATCAATTCCAAAATGTCAAGCTAATCCACCACCATGCTTTTCCTTAATCAGATTCAACCTCATAGGACTTCTAGGAATACACAATTGAATACCTTTGAACAACATACCTTCTTGAATAAATATTCGTCATACTTACTTATGTGGTCTGTCAGATTTGGTGTTCTACACTCTCTCCACACCTCAGGAAAATTAGGGTCAGCATCATATAACTCCTTCTTCTCATCAAAATCAAGAATTTGAACCTTCATTTTAGTCAACAAAGAATGTCTTGTACTCAATGCATCAACAACTCTATTTGTAACTCCACTTTTATTCTTGATCACAAATGTAAAACTCTACAAGTACTCAACCCACTTCATATGTCTCTGATTCAATTTATGTTGACTTCCCATGTATTGCAAAGCTTTATACTCAATATACATCACAAAATTTTTAGGAATCAAATAATGTCTCCACTTCTTCAATGCTTGAACAATAGCATAAAACTCTTGATCATACACAAAATATTTCCTTTTAGCATCATTCAACTTTTCACTAAAGAAAGTAATAGGCTTACCTTCTTGACTTAATATAGCTCTTATTGCATTACCACTTGAATCACATTCAACTTGAAATACTTTGTTGAAATCAAGCAAAGCCAATACCGGTAATTCAGTAACCTTTCATTTCAAAGTCTCAAAACTCTTATCAACCTCATGTGTCCACTTGAATTCCTTTTTATCTCCTTTCATTGTTTTAATCATAGCATTACAAATAGCACTAAAATTCTTTATAAACTTTTTGTAAAAATTAGGGAAACCATGAAATGATCTTACCTAACTCACATTCTCAGGTGTAGGCCATTCGAAAATTTCTTTAACCTTTCTAGGATCCATCTTCAAACCATTGGTTGAGATCACAAATCCCAGATACGCAATCTCCTCTTGCATAAAAGAACATTTTTTTAGATTAATCAGAAACATTTCCTCTTTCAACCTCTATAATACTTGTCTAATATGCTCAAGATTTTCTTCCTTAGTTTTACTGAATATCAGAATATTATCCAAATAAACAATCACAAACTTAGCTAAGAGTCTTTTCAAAACTCCATTCATCAACCTCATGAAATTACTAAGTGCATTAGTCAAACCAAAAAGCATAACCAACCATTCATACAAACCATCTTTTTTCTTGAAAGCAATCTTCCATTCATCACCTTCTCTAATTCTAATATGATAATAGCCACTCTTCAAAGCAATCTTGGTAAAATACTTTGCTCCACTCAAAAAATCCATTATGTCACCATCCTTGGCATAGGAAACCTATATTTCACCATTATCTTGTTAATGGCTCTTGAATCAGTACATATTCTTCATTCTCGATTCTTTTTGGGTGCTAATATAGCAGGTACATCACATGGACTCAAGCTTTCTCTAATCAAACCTTTTTGCAACAACTCATGCACTTGTCTGTTAAGTTCTTCATTCTCTGTAGGTGTCAATCTATATGGTGCTTTGCTTGGCAAACTAGCTCCAAAAATCAGATCCATACAATGACTTATAATTCTTATTGGAGGTAAACCATTAGGAATATCATCAGCAATAATGTCTTTATACTCATTCAACAATTCTATAATTTCTACTGGTACTCGGTTATCACTATCTACTATCACTTAGTCATTACTAGCTTCTGCTACTTGGCCATTACTACCAACATTTGGTCCTCTAGGAACTATGGCAAAATAGACTTGATTCCTTTTCATTTCCTTTTCAAATTATCCCATTAACCATGCAATTTTTTACATTAGAACAATTAACTTCATCTGGACTTTCAATCAAAGGCAGCAATGTTTCTTTCTTCCCATTTACCCAAAGAGTATATTGATTCAATCTTCCATCATGTATAGCATATCTATCATATTGCCAAGATCTATCCAAAAAAATATGACAAAAATCCATGGGCATAATATCACACAAAACTTCATCAAAGCAATGTCCAATTATGAACTTCACAAGGCATTGCTCACTTATCAATATCTTATGCTCATCTTTGATCCATAAAACATGGTAGGGTTTGGGATGTTTCAGCCTCTACAACTACAATTTTGTAACCAGCTCTTCTGATGCTAGATTTTTAGAACTTCCACTATCAATGATCACTTTATAGGATTTTCCAACCATCTTACATCTTGTCTTGAAAAGACTTCTCCTTAAAATAGGTTTCTCATCACTTCCCTTATTACATAAGGTTCTTCTTATCATCAAATTTTCTCTAGCCTCAGGTCCACTTGGTGAACCCTCTTCATCTTCTTGAATCACAACATTTCTATTACCTTGCCTACTTTCAGAGGATCTAAATTCAAAATATCTATGTCCCTCTTTGCTACATCTAAAAAAATTACTATGAAATCCACCTCTAGAGTAAGAATTACCTCTTCCTCAGTAAGAACTAGTGCTTCCTCAGTAAGAACTAGTGCTTCCTTAGTAAGAATTACCACTTTTCTATTCAATCTTTCCTTTATCATCATTCTTTCATTTGGATTTTCCTTTATCCTGCATAGAACTTTTAGATCTGCCACCTTCACCATAAGATCTGCCTCTACCTCTCTAGAGTCTACCACCTCTAACTCTTTGTCTGTGTTCATGCTTCTTTGTCAAGATCTCCTCATCTTTCAAGGCATATTGATATGCTTCTTCTACAATTTCTAGCTTCAAAAAAATTATTTCATCTTGCATTCTATATCTCAATCCATTAATATACCTTGAAATTTTCTCAACATCATCATCCACATGTCCATAACTGATGTCCAGTCCATAGAATTCCTTAGTATACTCTTTCACAATTATGTCTTTTTGCTTCAAATTTTGCATCTTTCTCAACAGGCTAACTTGGTAATCAGTAGGAAGGAATTTTTTCTTTACCTTGTTCACCATCTTTACCCAAGTTTTATCTTCTCCTTTCCTCTCCTTTGTTTATTAGTTTGCAAGTGCTTCCACCATAGTGATGCATGACCTTTCAACCTAGTGACTGCAATCTTCACCTTTTTATTATTATGAGTGTTTTCATACTCAAAGAACTTCTCCATATCAAAGATCCAATCCAATACAACATTGGTGTCCAATTTTCCATCATAAGGAATAACTTCTATAACAGGGTTTGAATTTTTTCTAGACAATAGTCACAACAATCTTTTCTCATCTTGATCTTCTTTAGGGTTTGGATTATGCTTTGGTGTTTCTGCTTCATCATCACTTACATCATCAAGATGTGATCCTCTCCTCTAGGCTATCTCCACAGCATCTAATCTAGCTACAATTTGTCTCAACTAATCCAATATAGCATCATCAACATTTCTTCTACCATGAACCATCTTTACAAATTAGGTTCTTACAAGATTTTAACCCTCTGCAAGTTATAGGTCAAATTCATAGATTTTCCACCCTACAACCAAATCCAAATCAGGGTTCTACATGCCAATCTCCACAAGGATGAACCTCAAGCTCTGATACCAACTAATGTAGGCAATAGATGAATGACTAGGGCCAAAGGCTCACCCAACTATCCAAACCACCTTGCAAGAGTTAACACAATGAAAGAAAAAACAAGTAACAACAACCAAAGTAGGAAGAAG
Source organism: Cupressus sempervirens (assembly GCA_028749045.1). Lineage (NCBI taxonomy): Eukaryota > Viridiplantae > Streptophyta > Pinopsida > Cupressales > Cupressaceae > Cupressus > Cupressus sempervirens. The sequence continues at coordinate 816,581,425 of CM053786.1, forward strand.
AGAGAATACTTTTATTGATTCATCAAAATATCTTCATACATGCCCAGCTGTAAGGCCTTCTAGTTTACATGCAATTACAATACCTTCATATACAAATATTCAACAACAAATTTGCACCTTCAGTTCTGCTCTAAAATACTCTTCGCTAAAACTTTCCTAACACTCAATATATATTTTCCAAAATGGCTTATAGATCATTCTAGAATCATTACATAAGAGGAAGGATGATCCAACAATAGTCTAGACTCATCCCAAGAAAAGATTTTAACATAAATGTCATGAATGAAATAAATCCCACAAGTCGGCTTGCAAAATCATGTTCAAATACTAACACTTGACATACACTGGGTAACTTGGCACATGAAGAAACACTTGGCATACACTGGGTAACTTGGAACATGAAGAAATACTCGGCATCCACTAACTTAGCACTTGAAGAGTCACTCAGCATACACTGGGTAACTTGACACATGAAGGAATTGTTACAGTAACTTGACACATGAAGGAATTAGAACTACTAGGCACATGAAGGAAATTGCACTACTAGACACATGAAGGAAACTACACTGCTAGGGACATGAAGGAAGCTGGATTGCTAGGAACATGAAGGAAATTGGATTGCTAGGCACATGAAGGAATGCTAGGCACATGAAGAAACTACTAGGCACATGAAGGAACTGCTAGGCACATGAACGACTAGTAGGCACATGAAGGAACTGCTAGGCACATGAAGGACTGCTAGGCACATGAAGGAACTACAAAATGAACAAAATGATCAGGATAACAAGGCAACCTAGGATACTCTTGCATAAGATTACAAGACAAAGTAAGATAAAAATGAGACTTTTACCTTCACTTACCTATCTGCAACATTCCTCCATTATCCTCCTAAGCTTGAGTTTCTTTGAATTTGTGAGCTCTTAGACCTAAATCACCTCCTCTCTTCAAGATGCTTCAAGATGTTAGAGATTATGAAATTTCAATGTAATTCTATACTAAATGAACCTAGAATGCTAATGAACTAATGGAATGATGGATTTAGATGGATGAGAAACTAATGATTCTAATGAAAATGATGAAAATATTATGGATTTTCTTGATAATGGACTTGATTTCCAAGAGATGTTGTGTATGCCTATTGCTTGATTTCTAATTTGATTGCTTGATTAGTTTGCATGAGGTAATGAGGGTTCCTTTTATAAACTTTGGGAGGAGCCTACCCTAGGTGGTGACATCTGACATTAGAGAGAAAAATTAGTACACATGGATAGATGTGATTGACTTGGTTGAGGAAGTTGAGAGAAAGAGGGACTTAGTTAGAATGTGAGAGAAATAATAGGAAATGGAAAACATGTGGCATGCATCTCACCAAGACCCTAGCCTCAAGGACGAATCATGGACAAGTTTCTCATGAGTCATAGTTGACCCTATGAAGTGGATTAACTATTTTCTATTAGATAGGAAAGATAGGGAGGACTCAGTCACCCAAAGACATGTGTCCCACAAACCAAGTCATATAAGGGTACATACCCCTTTATGGCCCCATAAATAAGACACATGGGTGAGGATAAATAGGATTAATTAATAATTAATAATTTGTGCAAATATGAAGTAGTACATCACATTGACTCAATAGGTGGACTAGTAGAGTTAGTCACTTAGGTGAGTGTATAATTAAGTAATTTTAATAAATAACTTAATAGGATCAATTTGGTGGCTTAGGATAGTGTAACTAACTTAGGTGAATTAGCTTAATAAATGAAATAATTAATTAATTCTAATAGAAGAATAATATTAATTAAATATATAAATATTTAATTAATTGACATAAATAAATTAATAGAATAAATTAAATGATTTATTAGGATTAATAGAAGAAAGACTTTAATTAAATATTAAAATATTTAATTAATTTACTTGACAATTTTTAAGTGTATACATTTTGCCCCTTTGTGAAATAATGTGTGGACAACACATTGTTTCAAAGATAAATAGCATTTGAACTTGTTACCCCTACCCCAAGAATTTGAAAGACACAAATTCAATGGGATGCCCCCTCAAAAGATTAATCAAAATGTTTTTTTTTCAAAATATAAGGTTAATTTAAGTAATCTTTTGATAAAGATGTATAGTAGGAAAATAAAACATAATGAAATAACTTGATGCAGCATAAAAATACTCCCAAGTAAAAGGACCCACAGGTATATATAGGACAAAGACAAGGTGGATGAATCATCATTTGCACACTTAGAATTTGGACATTGGAGGAGAGTGAGTAGAGCGAAGATGCCATTCCCAATAATAGACCATTATTTTCAGCAAGTGCAAAGGTACTAGCGGCCACCCAACTATGGTGAGTCAATATGCTATCGATCCCTCTCAACCAATTAATAGATTTAGCATGAAATTATTATTGAGTTGATAGATTTTTTATAGGATGTTAGGATAGGTAGAATAAATTTGAAATTTTTATTTAGCACAAATATATGTGTAATTTTCACACACAAATGCATAGATATACTTTGTCAATGTGCACTAATATGTCATAAATGTGTATTTGTGCATGTATTCCATAGAACATTGCATACATAGAATAAAATCACATTTTTATAGAATCAATACATTTATAGCATTCTCTTGCACATGTATTGATTATGGTTGCACTTTTTTTTAAAATGTTCTTTTAGCAAGTGTTGATACACAAATATTTAGGGTTTATGTGTATATGTTTAGGTTCTAGTTGCATTTCTTGTAGATGTCTAAGAAAATGTTGAATATGTGCAAGTGTGATAGGATGTTGTGCATCTATGATAAAAAATAGTGTATTTGTTGTGATTAATAAGATATGGATAGGAAATAGTTGAGAAACCCTTGTAAGGTGATGAATTTGATTAACAAATAGCATAGGATAATGATCTTATTATTCAACCTAGGATAACTAACATGACTAATGTAGGCATCATCATAGGAACACAAGATAGAAACCTAATTAGGATTGAACAAATGATAGTTTTGTAGGTAAACATGTGATTAAATCAGTTCCTAGATAAAATACTTAGATCAAAATTCTAGAGCATAGATGTCCATAATGTCTAATTTCATGCTATGTCAATTTGTGTAGGAGGACTTATTAGATATCTTGATGTTGAAGGAGAGATTCCAAACACATAGTTGTTGAGACTATTATTGACATAGAGCGATCAAATTTTGATTATTGCATGTGGATTGCACCATGCATTATATTGGTTTGTGATCAAGGTGAACCTTGGGCTACTAATAGCACTAGATGAGAGATGGCACTCTAAGACTAGTATACTTCATCTACCTAAAGTGGGGATGAGTGTGACACTTGAGGATGTTTATCACATCCTTGGACTTGCCATCATTAGCAAGCTTGTATACTATGATTAGCACAACATGTTAGAGGAGTCTCAAGATATTTTTAGAGATGAGGAGTTAGAGCATGATGAGATTAGTTGGGAGTTCATGGTAGAGGCTTATGATCCATTGCATGCAATATTAGCTAGCATAATACTTGGATATATTTGTCTAGATAGGAGATCTAGAGGGTTCCTAGTAGGATAGGGGTGGACTTCATAGATGATGGTGGAGGAGGGTACCATATTTTCTTGGGGAGTGTATATACTAACACACTTGTATCATGATCTTCATCAGGTGGTGTATTGTAGCAGTACATCTTTATCAGTAGGTATGACATTGTTACATGTCCAGGCATGGGAGTGCATAGCTATTACACAACTAGTTTGTATGAGATTTAGGGGTGTAGAACAACCATATGTACATCTATATTCTATGATTCAATCCTAGCCTAAGTGGGTAGGCTTTTCTAGAAATAGATAATACTGAGAGGTGGAGTGAATTAGTATTCTACAAACTTTTTCCCACAACTGAATATTGTTAATTAATTTATAACATGCATATGAAAGTAAACCAAAAATTTTGAATAGTAAATATAAACATGCACATAGAGAACTCATAACACCATTATTTCTTAACTAGGGAAACATGGCCAAGGGAAATCTCCAGTGGGAATGATATCCACTAGATGATCTACTAAACAAAAAATTCTTGTTAAGGACATTGACCCTATTAGGAGTCTATGAAATACATATAGCATCTTGAGTCCTTGTTAGAGGACTAGGCCTTGTTAGAAGCCTAAACCCTATTAGGAGTTGGTAGATGAAATATAATGTATGCAAGAAGAGCCACATCCCTAAGATAAATTTATACAATTTAGTTCTTCACAAGAGTAGATATACATACAATACTTTCTTACTATTGTAACTCACACTTGCTCTAATCATACATCAAATTGTGCATCACATAAGGCTTGCATAACATATAAGCTTCCTTCACAATAGTTTTCATCACTTATATTCCTCACACATCACATTATATTTATACACTTATCTATGTAAGATAAGATCTTTACTTATACCTCGCACATTGGTAAAACTTTTTTCATTTGGCCTTCATATCTTCACACAGTTGACATGATAAAAAATAACTTATGGATTAATATCCACAAAGTCATTTCATCATGACCTAGTAATTACTTTGTCACCAAAATAATTCCTTAAGCTATACAACTCATATTAATGATATGCTTTGTTCTGATTTGTCAAATGCACATATTGGTATTTCATTTGTAATGTGTATTGTATTGTCTATACGCATCTATGTATTGGCATACATCATTATGATATTTTCATAGATCTTTCCTCAACTTTGCATAAGCTAACTTGAAATGGGTCATCTGTAAAAATCACATCTATCTCTATGCTGCTAAAAACTGTCTAACACTTAGACAATTTTCTAACTCTAAATGCATAAATAAAATGTTGAATATATGTTGCCATAAATGACAACAATCAAGACATCTATCTAACCATATTTCCAATGATCTTCCCCATTTGGAATTGATGGCAACATTTGGGAAAATTGGCTAAGTCCCAAAATGATGTCATACATAATAGAAACAAAATAAATGTAACTGCACAAAATTGCCTTCAAAACATAACAATTTTATTCATGTTTTGATGGATCATTACATTCCTTATCACTCCTTACATTGATACATAAGTGTACTCCACCTTACATATACATATATAATTCCTTATATATATTACTTCTCCCCCTTAGTATATACAATCATACCATACATACAATTTTCCTTACATATTACTCCCCCATTAACATCAATGGTAAAGGTGTCAAAACTATATAAAAACTTTGTGACCTACTACTAATCAACTTGATGTCCTAGAAAAAAAATTTGAATATACAAGTTTTAGTCTTTCCACTTCCTTCTTCCCATTCTCCTTCACTGTATCAGAGCTACTAATTAGTGTGCGTAGTGCATAAGATGTCACTTTAACTGTGCTCAAGTCGGTATAGGAAAACTTGTCATAGGATGCCTTTGTTGTAAGACATTCCTCTAGTTGCCTCTGCAAAATGTTGTTCTTCGGTGACAAGATTTCTCTAAAACTAGAGAACATTTTGTTAGGATTAAACCACAAACAAAAGTAACAATTACATGAAAATATAACCAATATCAAAAAATAATAGATCACACAAAAAAGAACACAAGACACCAAGATTTAACAGAGTTCACTCAAACCTTGGGCTATGTCCACCAAATAGCAAGTCCAATATTTTTTCAATCCAGTGATTACAACTTGATTACAATCAATAATCCCTTATAGCTCAATACTACCACATGAACCAATTTCACTTCACCTACAATCCAAAAATATCTAACCCTAAACCCTTTTATACAAGTATTTTTACCACTTTAGGGTTACAATAAATAATTACATGTTGGCCCAAAATCTCGATTAGTCATCACAATCTAACAATCTCCCACTTGGGGACTAATTATGCTCCACACTAAACAAAAATCTCCCACTTGGAGACTCATCTTGTAGCTATGTCGCTACTCCATGAGACTCCCACTAGATCAAACCACCCTAGACCCTACTATTCTTTTATTCATGTTCAGTCTAGAAGACCAACTAAATCTGAAGAAGAGTGAAAATTCTCCCTTGTGACTACCTTTGTCAACATCTCTACTAGATTGTCATTTGTATGTATCTTATCTAGCTTTAACTATCCATTCTCCAAAATGGATCGAATTGAATGGTACTGCAACTATATGTGTTTTTTGTTTGAATGTAGAGCTGAATTCTTTGCAAGATGAAAAGCACTCTGACTATCTATAAACAAATAATTATCCTTCTAAGGATGTCTCAATTCTTCTAAGGAGAATTGAAGCCATATCATCTCTTTGGCTACCTCTATAGCAACAACATACTCTATCTTTGTAGTCGATAGAGCATTACTCTTTTATAACCTAGAAACCTAGGTAATAGTTGCCCAACCAATAGTAAAGACATAACCTATAGTAATCCACCTAGTATCAATATCGCCTACCAAATCTTAGTCAACATAACCCTATAAATCAATAATAGAGCCCCCAAAGTGTAAACACTTATTTGATGTTCCTCTCAAATATATGAGAACCCATTTGACTGCATTCCAATGCTCAATCCTAGATGACCCATATACCCACTAACCACTCCTACTACATGTGCAATATCTGTTCAGGTGCATACCATGGCATACATCAAGCTTCCTATAGCTGAAGCATAGGGTACCTTGGACATATTATCCTCCTCTTCTTTCATCTTGGGACACATCTCCTTAGTCAACTTCAAATGACTAGGTAAAGATGTGCTGAGAGCTTTAGCATTCTCCATAGAGAAATGTTCTAACACCTTCTCCACATAATCAGGCTAAGATAGCATCAATTTTCTATTCTTCATATCTCTAGAAATCTTCATACCAAGGATTTGTTTTTCTTCCCCCAAATCTTTCATAGAAAATGCATGTGCTAACTGGATTTTAGCCCCTTAATATGATCCATGTTAAACCCAGCTACAAGCATATCATCAACATATAAAAATAAAATAATGTAGCTATCATCATCCAACCTCTTAAAATAAACACAATGATCTGAATGATAGCTACAATATCCATGCTCATGGATAAAACTATCAAATTTCAAATACCATTGCCAAGGTGTTTGCTTCAAGCCATATAAATTTTTTTTTAATTTGCACACTAAGTTCTCCTTACTTTTAACCTCAAATCCCTGTGGCTGAGCCATATATATCTCTTCATCCAAATCACTATGAAGGAAAGTTGTTTTGACATCAAGTTGCTCTAAATGAAAATCTTTAGTAGCCATAATACTTAAAATAGTATGGATAGAAGTCATTTTAACAATAGGAGAAAATATCTATTCAAAATCAATGCCCTTTTTCTATGAAAATCCTTTTACAACTAACCTAGCTTTAAATCTTTTCTTACCTCCATCCTCTTATTTTAACCTGTAAACCCGCTTATTTTGTAAAGCCCTTTTACTTGCAGGTAACTAGTATAAATCTCATGTCTTATTCATCAACAAAGAGTCCATTTTTTCTTTCATTGTAGACTCCCATTAAATCTTAGTATTGACCTACACAACTTCATCATAACATTCAGGTTCACCAACATTAGTAAGTAAAATTGAATACAAAGAGGGAGATAATCTTTTTGGAGGTCTAATTTGCCTTGTTGATCATATAACATTCATCGATATGTGTGGTATTTGTTGTTGCTGTTGTTGCACATCATGAGGAATGGATGGAACATCAACTTTTGGAGTATTACCCAGCACTACATAATCATCTTCTTTCTTCTAATGTTGCTACAACAAATCTTTGTACAACACTTTCTCATGATTGAATATGACATCCCTGCTTCTTATAATTTTATGTTTTTTATAATCCCAAAGCCTATAACCAAATTCATTAATTCCATATGCAACAAATAGAAATTTCTTTGACTTAGCTTCTAGCTTGGTTCTATTTTTAGAATCTATGTGAGAAAATGCTTCACAACTAAAGATTTTGAGAAAAGAATAACTCACCTTCTTACTAGTCTGTGCTTCCTCTAGAATACCACAACCCAAAGGAGTAGAGGGAACTCTATTAATCAAATATATAGTAGTATTAATAGCCTCCACTCACATTTGTAAGGGCAACCTAGCATGTAACCTCATACTCCTTGCGTGTTCCATTATAGTCTTTGCTCATGCTTTCAGCGACTGCATTTTCCTATGGAGTCCTTGGAACATTTTTCTATCTATGAACACCATTAGTGGAGTAATAATCTTCAAATTCATGACTATAATACTCATCACCATTATCAAATCGAAGACATTTTAATTTCTTACGAGTCTCATTTTAAACCAAGCATTTCTATTTCTTAAAAGTTTAAAATACATTAGATTTTTGTCTAAGGAAATAAACCCATACTTTTCTAATTGCATCATCAATAAATTTAACATAATAATGAGAGCAACCAAGGGAAGATACCTAAGCCAGTCCACATACATCTATATCCACAAGCTCTAATTTCTCCTTTTTGTTTTCCTTCCCAGTCTTCACAAAACTCACTCTCTTTTGTTTTCCATATACAAAAATTTCAAAAATATCCATATTAACACATTTCAAACCTAGTAAAAATTTCTTTGAATGAAGTACTTTCATACTTTTCTCACGCATGTGCCCAAGTTTATTGTGCCATAGCATTGTATCAAAATTTATAACAACTATTTGTTCCCCCTGCTCAACTGCAACAATTGTTCCTAAACATTCATTTTTCTCTAAAACAATTAAAGTAGAAGGAACAATATGACCTATACAAAGATATAAGGTGCCTACTTTCACACCTTTTGCTACTACAAGAGAATCTTTTGTAACCTTCCAATTTTTATCATTAAAAGTAACTACATGATCCTCATCACCAAGTTGCCATGCTGAAATTAAATTCCTACTCAACCTTGGAACATGTCTTACCTGATGTAGTAGCCTATGATTCCTATTCTGCAACTTAATCTTAACTTTTATCTTTCCAACAATCTAACAGGGTTCATTATCCCTAAAATAAACAAGTCCAAAATCCCCTTGGATATAATTAATGAAATAAACTCTATGAGGTGTAGCCTGATATGAAGCACAAGAATCTAAAACCCATGAATCATCAACACCTTCTAAAGATAGAAGCAAAGCACGCCTTTTGATTTGTTACTTGATATATTTGCCTCCTTGTCTCTATCTAATTTATCTCCTTCATTTTTCTTTTGATTCCAACAATCTTTCTTTTCATGCCCTAGTTTTTCACAGTACCAGCAATCATTCAGTCCTCTCAATTAAGATCTCCTCCCCTTTGACTTTCCTCTTTATTTCCCATGATTTCTAGAATTACTTCCTCTCTTAGTCATTCTACCCTTGCTCTGTGCATTTAAAGCACTTCTTCATGCAGATCTGCCTAAGCTTTTCCTATGAGTTTTCTCACTGAAAAGAACATAGATCACATCATAATATTTTAGGGTGCTAGATCGAGGAACATAATTACTCACAGCCATTACCAAGCCATTCTAGCTTTCAAACAAAGAACACAAAATCAAGAGAGCCCTAATTTCATCATCAAAATTGATACCCACAGAAGATAACTGACTAGTAATAGTATTAAACTCATTTAAATGATCTATAATAGATCCACCTTCTCCCATTTTCATATTAAATAAATGCTTCATGAGAAATACCTTGCTTAAAGTGGAATGCTTTTCATATAGTTTCACTAAGGTTTTCATCAATGCTTCTATTGTCTTTTCTTTTTTAATATTAAATGCCACCAATGGTGCTAGGCATAATCAAATGCTTCCAAGTACCAAAAGATCTCATTCGTAATTTGACATAGATTCTTGATTCTTGGCTTTGCCTTCCAATGGCTTCCATAAATCCTTTTGATAAAGATAGTCTTCCATTTGCATCTTCCATAACTAGAAGCTCTACCTATTAAACATAACAACCCTTACCTCACCCTTTTCTACCATTGCTCCCACTCAACTATGAGAATTTTCTATAGAGGATAAGTAAAAAAAAACTAAGCTCTAATACCACTTGTTAGGATTAAATCACGGATAGAAATAAAAATTACATACAAATATAACCAATACTAGAAAACAATATATCACATAGAAAAGAACACAAGACACCAAGATTTAACATGGTTCACCCAAACCCTGGGCTACATCCACCAAATAGAAAGTCTAATATTTTTTTGATCTAGTGATTACAACTTGGTTACAATTTATAATACCTTACAGCTCAATACTGCCACAAGAACCAATTTTGCATCACCTACAATCCAAAAATCCCTAACCCTAAGACCTTTTATACAAGTATTTTTACCACTTTAGGGTTACAAATAATAATTACATTTCAGCCCAAAATTTTGTTCAATCACCACAATCTAACAATCTCCCACTTGGTAACTGATTAGGCTCCACACTAAACAACATATTTTTGTTTCCTTCTCCTTGTCAGATTCCAAGCCTATAATCACATTGTGGATCTTCTATACTTCTATTCCATAGTCCTCAATACTAATCTCAGGGAGCTATATTTTTGTAGTGGGTGTGTTAAGATCACTCAACTTACCCTTTATCTAACCATCAAAGTCTTTCAGGCATTTGTATGATAGTGCACACTATCCATTTAATTTATTTTCTTCATCAATGTGTTTCCTCATACATCAATTGTCTTTGAGTCATTTCTCACATTTGTGCACATTGTATCAAAAATGTTTGCATCATGCTTGGCCTATGCTTGGGCTGAAGCTACCTTAGCTAAAGTTGTGTATTGCTCATCAAATTTCTTCACCAATTCCTTGGCCTTTGACTACAAGTCTAGATTAGCTATAGTTGTGATAACTATGTTAGAGCTTTCTCCATAAACTTAATAGATTTGTTATTCTGGAGAGATTTTCTCAAAGAAATCATTAGTCCCTTTTGATCATCATCATCATTAGATGGTACTGCTACTTTTATTGTTGTTGTTGGAGTTACTATTGGAATGAGTGTAACTACTTGTAACTCTATAATCTTCTTCTCTTCCTCAACCTTCTTCCTTTCTTCTTCCAATTTCTCAGGTTCTTTCTTTGACTCTTCTTTTACTTTTTTCCTTTCCTCTTCCTCTTTTTTCTTCTTTCTTTCCTCTTCTTCTTTCTTTTTCTTTTCCTCTTCTTCTTTATTTTTATTTTCCTCTTCTTCTTTCTTTTTCTTTTCCTCTTCTATCATTTTTTCTTCTACTAATCTCTTTGTTTCTTTCTTCTTCTCTTCTTCTTGTTTATTCTCATCCTTTTTCTTTTCTTCTTCCATCCTCTTTTCCTCTTATTTTCTCTTCTCCTTAGCCTCTTTCTTCTTTTCCTCTTCTTCATCATCATTTGAGCTAGTGTATGTTGTAATATTAACAACAATGGATTGGCCAAATGTTGCAAAAGGATTCTCTTTTACATCCATAGTTATATGTGTATTATCCACTTACATGGATTTAGTACCCATAACAATGTGCAGTGGTGAGGGTGCATGTTGTGTCTCTTTTGCTTCTTTCTCATCACTAGAAGGTGTGAAATCACCTTTACTACTGTAGGAACTAAGGTCATGTATTTCACAATGGCCTCCTCTATTTCTTTGTTTGCATCCTCATAGTTGCCTCCCATTAGAAGAATTGCTCTTCTTTTATTCCTTAGCAAGGGCTCAATACCCTTCAAAATTTTGTCTAAGTCCTCCTTAGAGTTTACTTCACATAAGCTATTTATCATTTTCTCTCTTAAGTTAGTGTCATCTTTTGTCTCTCTTTTCTTTCTATTCAACAACCTATTATATAGGTCCTCTGGTATCCTATTCTCAATGTTATCAAATCTTTTATACTTTGAAATCATATTCCTAACTATGGAATCTTCTAGCTTCCTTCTATCCATATTATTATACAAATAGTAATACTTGTTCAAGTGTACAAAATTATCATCATTAATTATTTGCATGTTAAGGTTTTCTACCTTTAGCTTCCATGCTTTCTTTCTTTGTAGAGTCCTACCTTCTTGCATGACTTTCTCCACTAGTCTATCTTCATCTTCATCCTCAAAATCCTCAAAATCATTAACTTTCAATGTCTTCCTTCTCTTTCCTTGTCCACTAGTGGTCTCCTTGACCCTTTTCCTGGTAGATGGTGTTAGATCTTTCTTAACCTTCAACAATATTTCTTATTTCCTCTATGTAATAGGTGTTTCCACCTTTGACTACCTCCGTGGTTGATCACTTTTTGTCTTTACTTGTTGCACTTGTGCAATTATTTCATATGGTACTTGCACACTCTATTTGGCAATGGTTACACCTTCAGAAGGTGTTGAAACACTAATAGGAGTTGTTATCAATTTATATTTCCCACTTGCATTCATTTCTAGTGTTATTCCTTTAACTTCATTGAATTCCTCACCAATCATACCTAATTCCTTAAGGATGGAATCGATATTCTTTTCCGCACTCTTCTTTATTTCTTTGTTGTGAAGTTCAAAGTGAACTTCTCTCATCTTCTCTTCATAGGTTCCCCATCTAGGGCACTCAACATCCTTCTTAGATTGGAGTATGATCTATGCAAGTTGTTCAATAAGTTATGCACTCATCCCATATCCCATGGGCTCTATGAATTTCATCCTTGGTTCCACAGCTTCTATGTAGGTGTTATCGATCTCCACCATGAAGTATAAATCATCCTTATACTTCTCCACCATGGAGGGAGGTATTACATACCTCAGTTTCATCTTAGTTTAAAATTTTTTCATCATTCTATCAATATCATTATCTGTAACATTCTCCAACTTTAATCTACAACATTAAGTCACCAACTTCATTATGCGCTCATTGTTATCCCAATTTGTCATCCCTAGGAACTTCCTTGTTGCATAGAAAAATAAATGAGTCAATAGGACTTAGATCTGAAGATTGCATTCTTGGTCCTCTTCAATTTTGCAATGTTGTCCAAAAAATGCAATCTAATCATCTCACACATTCACTTTCCTTCCCTTAACTACCATCACATAAGTTGAATGCAAGAATCCAACTGGTACTAAGTTTACCCTTGAACAATGGTTAAGCTTATACCCTAATAGCTAACACAAAGAGGGAATAGAATCAATGGGGCCAAAGGCATCCAAAAATCCAAACCAACCTTACAGAGTTAACACAATGGAAGCAAACACACAAAGAGAATAGCACCACAGAGAGGAAACAAGATACTTTTATTGATTCAACAAATGGTCAGCATACATGCTAGTAGTAAGGCCTTTTGGGTTATGACTAGTTACAAAATACATTCTAGATCTAAGATCTAGCTTCAAATTCACACTTTCCAATTTTGTTCTCAAATCATCTTTAAACACTACCCAACTCCAAGCCTAAACACTCTATTTATACTTTCCAAAATGGCTTATAGATCATTCTAGAACATCATATAATAGAAAGGCTAACCCAACAATGGTTAGGGAAAATCCCAAGAAAAGATCTTAGCATAAATGTCACAATTTAAATAAATCCCAAAAGTTAGCTCACACCAAAAATGTAGAAATCACATCCAAAATATTGACACTAGGCATAAATAGGACAACTTAGCATATGAAGAGTCACTTGGCATACACTAGGTAACTCGGCACACACTATGGAACTTGACACACATTGTAGTGGCAAGATGGGATAACATATAAATCTAAGTGCTAACATGATGTGGAATAAACTCAAATTGGCTTAAACTTCAAAATTACTAGCACTTGGCAATTGTTGCAACTCGGCAATGTCTGAAACTTGACAACAACTAGAAAAATGAAAAAAAATGAGCAGGATAACATGTCAACTCAGTATGCTTTTACATTAGACAACCAAGGTAGAAAGAAATGATTCTCTTAAATCATGGAAGTGTCACAACCTAAGCTAAATCAAACTTAGATTGAGAAATCCATGTAGAATCCTCAATTGGTTTATTTTTCCACTTCACCAAATATTCATAGTATTATTTTCCCCTTGTGCTTTTACCAACTCTCTAATCCAATATCTATTCAACCTCTTCAATATAATTCTTAGGGTAATCATTAGGTACAAAAACATCATCATCTGACTCATGATACTTATATAGACCAACAACATTGAATATAGGAGATATATCCATGTCATCAGGCATCTAAACTTCATAAGAATTTCTATTGTCAAACTTCCTCAAGATCTTATAAGGTGCAAACTTCTTCATCTTTAGCTTATTGTATGTTCCAAATATAAATCTTCCTTTCTTCAAATTAACCATCACCTAGTCAAAAATATGATGTCTTCTAGACTTATCAGTATTCTCCTTGTAATTCTAATTACTTTGTTCCAACTTCAACTTCAGTTACTTATGCAAAGACTCCATAAAATCAGAAAATTATTCTCCTAAAACACTTCTTTTCTCTTCACCAACAACATCCCTTAAATCTAATACTCCTCTAGGCTTCATTCAATTAACAATCTCAAAAGATCTCTTTCCTATACATCTATTCATAGAATTATTATATGAAAACTCAACTTGTGCTAATACCATTTCCCAATTATGTGTTTCATCTCCAACTAAGCATCTCAAAAACTTACCCAAACTTCTATTCACAACCTTTGTCTATCCATTAGTCTATGGATGGAATGCAGAACTAAACTTCAACTCAATACCCATCTTCTTCTAGAAAGTCCTTCAAAAATAACCAACAAACTTACTATCTCTATCTGAAATAATACTTCTTGATAATCTATGCAATCTAACAATCTCGTTGAAGAAAATTTTAGCAACATGCTTAGCCTATGATGTCTTCTTACATCGTATAAAATGAGCCATTTTAGAAAATCTATCCACAATAACAAATATAGAATTGTACCCCTTTACTATTTTAGGCAATCCAAGAACAAAATCCATACTAATGTCACTCCAAGGTTTCTCAGGAATAAAAATAGGTGTATACAATCTAATATTCTAACTTACTACTTTTGCAACTTGAAAAACTCCACAACTCTTTACAAATTTCTAAACATCCTTATACATTTGTGGCCAATAATACTTCTCTTTGAACAAAATCAATTTCTTATCAATTCCAAAATGTCCTACTAGTCCACCACTATGCTTTTCTTTAATCAGATTTAGCCTCATAGAACTCCTAGGGATACACAACTAATTACATTTGAACAACATATCTTCTTGAATGAAATATTCATCATACTTACTATTGTGATTTGTCAGATTTGGTGCTCTACACTCTCTCCACACCTATGCTTTCATTTCATCAAACCAAGAACTTCAATCTTCATTTCAGTCAACAAAGAACATCTTCTACTCAATGCATCAACAACTTTATTAGTAACTCCACCATTGTGCTTAATCAGAAATGTTGAACTTTGCAAATACTCCACCCACTTCATATGCCTTTGGTTCAATTTATTTTGACTTCCCAAGTACTATAAAGCTTTATGATCAGTATACAATGCAAACTCCTTAAGAATCAAATAGTATCTCCACTTCTTCAAAGCTTATACAACAGCATAAAATCTTAATCATACATAGATTACTTCCTTTTAGCATCATTCAACATTTCACTAAAGAAAGAAACAAGTTTACTTTCTTTACTTAATATAGCTCCTATTTTACTACCACTTGCATCACATCTAACTTGAAATACCTTATTGAAATCAGGCAAAGCCAATATAGGTAATTCAACAACCCTTTTGTTTCAAAGTTTTAAAACTCTTATCATCTCTGTGTGTCCACTCGAATTCATTTTTATCTCCTCTCATTGTCTCAATCATAGCATTACAAACAACATTTAAATTATTTATAAACTTTCTATAAAAACTAGCCAAACCATGAAATGATCTTACCTCACCCACATTCACAAGTGTAGGGCATTCCAAAATTGCTTTAGCCTTTTTTGGATCCATTCTCAAACCATTAGCTGAAATAAAAAATCCTGAATACATAATCTCCTCTTGCATGAAAGAACATTTTTTTAGATTAATCAGCAACTTCTCCTCTTTGAACCTCTACAATACTTGTCCAACATGCTCAAGATGTTCTTCCTTAGTCTTATTGAATGTCAAAATATCATCCAAATAAACAATCACAAACTTACCAAAAAATATTTTTAGAACATCATTCATCAACCTCATGAAAGTACTAGGTACATTAGTCAAACCAAAAGGCTTAAACAACCATTCATATAAACCGTCTTTTGTCTTGAAAGTGGTCTTCCATTCATCACCTTCTCTAATTCTAATATGATGATAGCCACTCTTCAAATCAATCTTGGTAAAATACTTTGCTCCACTCAAATAATCCATTATGTCATCCATCCTCGGTATAGGAAACCTATATTTCACTATGATCTTGTTAATAGCTCTAGAATCAGTACATATTCTCAATTCTCCATTCTTCTTAGCTGTTAATACAATAGGTATAGCACATGGACTCAAAATTTCTCTGACTAATCCCTTTTGTAGAAACTCATACACTTGCCTATTAAGTTCTTCATTCTCTATAGGTGTCAATTTATATGATGCTCTATTCAACAAAGTATCTCTAGGAATCATATCCATACAATGACTTATACTTCTTGCCAGCAATAAACCATCAAGAATATCCACAAAATAACATCCTTACACTCATTCAGAAATTTTGTAATTTCCTCTGGTACTCGAATACCATTATCTACTTCTCAACCATTACTACCAACACTTGGTCCTCTAGGAACTACAACAAAATAGACTTGATTCTTCTTCACTTCTATTTCAAATTGCTTCCCATTAACCATGCAAACTTTTATCATAGTATAATTAACCTTATCTAGACTTTCAATCAAAGGCAACAATATTTTATTCTTCCCATTCACCCAAAGAGTATATTGATTCAATCAGCCATCATGTACAAAATATCTATCATATTGCCAAGGTCTACCCAACAAAATATGACAATAATCCATAGTCATAATATCACACAACACTTCATCAAAGTAGTGTCCAATCTTGAACTTCACAACACATTGTTCACTTTCCAATATCTTATGCTCATCTTTGATCCATGAAACATGATAGGGTTTGGGATGTTTCAACCTCTACAACTACTAGCCATCTTACATCTGGTCTTGAAAAGACTTCTTCTAATAATAGGTTCCTCATCACCTCCCTGATTACATAAGATTCTTCAATTTTCTCTTAATTTTTCCACTTTCAAAAGATCTACATTCAAAATATCTATGCCCTTCTTTACCACATCTAAAACAATTACCATGGAAACCACCTCTACGATAAGAATTACCTCTTTCTTGGTAAGAACTAGTACCTCCTCAGTATGAAAGACCACCTTTCTACTCAGTCTTGTCTTTGTCATCATTTTTCCATTCATATTTTCCTTTTTCTTGCATAAAATTTTTAGATAGACCACCTTCACCATAAGATCTACCTCTGCCTCTCTGGAATCTACCACCAAGACCTCTTTGTCTTTGTTCATACTTCTTTATCAAGATCTCCTCATCTTTCAATGCATATTGGTATGCTTCTTCTACACTTTCAAATTTCATAAAACTTATCTTATCTTGAATTCTAGATCTCAATCCATTTATGTACTTGTAATTTTTTGAACATCATCATCCACGTGTCAAGATCTAATGTGCAATCTATAAAATTCCTCAGTATACTCTTTCATAGTCATGTCTTTTTGTCTCAAATTTTGCATCTTTCTCAGCAAGCTAACTTGATAATTATTAAGAAGGAATTTTATCTTTACCTTGTTCACCATTTTCAGCCAAGTTCTAATTTCTCCTTTCCTCTCCTTTATCTATCAATTTGTAAATGCTTCCACCATAGTGAAGCGTGACCTTTCAAACCTAGTAACTCAATCTTCACCCTCTTATTATTAGGAGTGTTTTCATACTCAAAGAACTTCTCTATATCAGAGATCCAATCTGACACAACATTGGTGTTCAACTTTCCATCATATGAAATAACTTCTACAATAGACTTTGAATGTGCCCTAGACAATACTCTTAGCAATCTTTCCTCATTTTGATCTTCTTCAAGTTTTGGAATAGGGTCTAGTGCTACCAGTTCATCATCACTCACATCCTCAACATGCATTTGTCTCCTCTAGGCTATGTCCACAACATCTAATCTAGTTGTAATTTGTCTCAATGCATCTAACATAGCATTATTGACATTTCCTCTTCCATGAACCATCTTTACATATCAGGTTCCTACAAGATCGTAACCCTCTACAAGTTATAGGTCAAATCCATAGATTTGCAACCTACAACCAAATATAAATCAATATTCTACACAATCCAAAGCTCTAGTACAAATTGCCTCACACTTTGGCCATCTTCTTGCACACTAAGGAACAACTGAGCTCTAATACCACCTGATGCAAGGAGGGAACAAAATCACCAGGGCTAAAGGCATGCCCAAAAATCCAAACCAATCTTTTAGACTTAACATAATGGAAGAAAACACACAAAGAGAACAATACCATAGAGAGGAAACAAGATACTTTTATTGATTCAACAAATAATGAGCATACATGCTTAGCTATAAGGCCTTCTAGGTTACAGCCAAATATAAAATACATTCTAGATCTAAGATCTAGCTTCAAATTTGCACTTTCTAGTTTTTCTCTCAAATCATATCTAAAAAATGCCTAACTCCAAGACTAAACACTCTATTTATACTTGCAAAAATGGCTTATAGATTATTCTAGAACATTACATAATAGAAAGGTTGACCCAACAATGGTCAAGGCAAATCCCAAGACAAGATCTTAGCATAGATGTCATGAATAGAATAAATTTTGCAAGTCAGCTTGCACCAAAAATGTAGAAATCACATCCAAAATGTTGACACTCAGCATAAATAGGACAACTCAGCACATGAAGAGTCACTTGGCATACACTAGGTAACTCTATACATGAATGATAGCTCAACACATGAAGAATAGCTAAGGACACACTACAGAACTTGACACACAATGTAGTGGTGAGATGGGATAACATGTGAACCTAATTTTAACAGTGGGATAACGTCAACTCAGCTTAAACTACAAGATTATTGGCACTCAACAATTGTTGCAACTCGAAAATGTTTGAAACTCGTAAACAACTAGTAGAATGAAAACAAATGAGCATGATAACATGTCAACCCAAGAGGCTTCTACATTAATATCTTACTCAATACCTTTAATCCTTTGACCTCAATCATGTCAACCTTTATGTTTCTATTATCAAATATTTTACTTAGGTTTGTTTCAACCATCTTCATTACATTATTTTCATTAATAGGATTGCATCCCTCATTACTCAATCATATGACCTTATGAATTAGGTAATTTTCAATTGCTACCTATGCATCACCTAACTAAAAAAATTTCATCATGTACTCTTCTCAGAATGATTCAGGTCTAGGCATGGTTGTCAAACTCAGTATAAAACATATAATTCAGTAGGTTCAACTCATTTAGGTGTGTATACTCAGATTTCAAAGTTAGCTCATTGTTGCACATGACTCCTAAGTCCTTGTGAATATCTTCAACACCTATACTATAAATCTTACAATTTATATAACTTCTGATATCTTCAACATGAAGCAAATTCTATTAAATTTGTGACAATATACCTAATAGGTCATCCATAAGTAAAACAAATGGATGTTGCTTGAATACATGCCTTGACCTCTCACTAACATCATAAATTGTCTTACTAGCCATTGAATTACTACCTATATGTGCTGAAAACTTAGTCTGAACTCTGTAAAATACCTTCAAATCATGTTTAGGGCTTTTGCAACTTTTTTCTTTAAGAACTTTTTTTCACACTCCAATTTGTTGTCAAATTTCTCTTCAATTTTCTCTAGACACTTCACATGAACAAATGGTACATACAATCTTGTTTGTGATCATTAAATCATTTTAAATTAGATTGCACATTAAATGTATATCTACTGCAAATTCAAGTACTATCTTTATTTACTAGTAAACTTGTTTTTTGTGTTCTCACTTATTGCAATCATATCTAATCTTGTGCACTTGATCATAGATTCCTCTCTATGTCCTCTACCTTTTGTTTAGCGTGCAACTTTAAACTCATTCTTTAACATCAATTTTGGTTAATTGATGCTCTGCCTCTTCTAAAACTACTTAATTCAGGTAAGATGAGTCACAAACAATCTCTAACTTCAATTTCCCTTTAGGTGCATCAAATTATTGCTCTTTCAAAACTACATAAGAACTTTTTGGATTACAAGCTTTTACAAATGTTTCCTTGAATTTATCAACATGTTCCTTAATTTCTTCCTTTTGGCTAATATCACTTCCATTTTCATTCCTTCTATTATTTTTGTTTTTGTTCCTTCTATTATTAGGATTCATGTTGAATTTCCTTTTGTCCATTTTGAATTATCTTATTATATGTTTAAATTTGATGCATAACTGACATACAGTGCATTCCTCCTTTGATTAGTTCCATTCTGACTTTTATGTGTTCTACAATTCCTTGCAATGTGTCTAGGATTATTACACTTGTAACATACAATCTACTTATTTCACCATTAGGTATCTCTCCATCATTGGATCTACTATGGGATCTTTCTCTTTCATTATCTATAGGGTTAGTATTCCTAAACATTCTACTATTCCCATTATTACCATCAAACTTAGTTTTCATACATTCTACTACTTTATGTCCATAACCATGATAATTATAACAATTGAAATTAATAATAGTTTTAAAAGGATCATCTATGAAATATCTCTTCATATGTCCAACTTTATTACATATGAAACATTTACCTCTAAATTTTCATCTAACTTCCTTGGGTTAATCATCTTGCTTAGATTGATCAACTTGCTTTGTTATCTTAGGTTCATCAAATTTCTCAGACAAATGAACTATCTCAACTTCTTTAGATGACTAAATCTTATTCTGATAAATTTCCTTAGGGGTTTATACAATAGGATCTAGTTATTTCCTAATTTCAGCCTTCTTTTCTAACTTTTCTACAATAAGGTATTGAAGACCTATTTTGTCATAAGAGGGACTTTAGAAAAATATATGCACATCAATTTTCTTAAAACTTGTGTAAAGATTCTCTAATTGCTACTTGGCTTGCATCAACTCTCGTTTTACAATAATGTTGTACTTTTCCAACTCAACATGTTCTATCTTAATTGAATCTAATTCAAATATCACTTGACTCAACTAGGATCTAAAGTTTGTATTCTCATAGTTTAGATCAGGTTCTCTTACTATCAATTGTCTTCAAACTCAAGTTCAACAATTTTCAATTCGTGTTTCAAGATCTCATTATCTTTCTTGAGATTTCCTATTTCATCATTGTTATTAGTCCGCATAATTAATTATTTACCTGATTTCAAATCATCAATCTTGTCTTTCAATTTTCCAATATAAACTATTACATCTTCATACTTGTCTTTCAAGTTATCTATTTCTTCTATAAGAAGATCAATATGTTCAAGAGCTTCTTTAAGATTTATCTTTAACTATTCCATATTCATAGGGATCTTACTCAAGTTGTTAAACCTCTTCAATGTAACCTAGCTTTGATACCAATTGTTAGAAATAGTTAATAATGAGAGGGGGGTGAATTGGTATTCTAAATACTTTTTCCCACAACTAAATATTGTTACTTATTTTATAACATGCATATGATAGTAAACCAACAATGTTGAATAGTAAATATTATCATTCACATAGAGAACTCATAATACCATTAATTTTTAACTAGGGAAACCCTAGTCAAGGGAAAACTCTGGTGGGGATGATACCCACTAGATGATCCACTTAACAAAAGAATGTTGTTAAGGATATTGACCCTGTTAGGAGTTTATGAAATACATATAGTGTCTCAAGTCCTTGTTAAAGGAATAGGCCTTGTTAGAAGCCTCAACCCTAGTAGGAGTTTCCTCAATCATGTTAGGAGGTGGTAGATCAAATACAATGTGTACAAGAAGATCCCATTGCCCTAACATGCAATTATATGATTTAGTTCTTTAGAAGAGTAGATATGCATACAATACTTTCATACTATTGTAACTCACACTTGCTCTGATCATACATCATATCTCACATCACATAAGGCTCAAATAACATATAAGCTTCATTCACAATAGTTGGCATTGCTTATATTGTGTGCACATCACATTACAATCACACACTTATATGTGCAATATAAGATCTTTACTTATACCTTGCACATTAGTAAAACTTTACCCAGTCAGCCTTCATTTCTTCACACATTTGACATGATATAAAATAACTTATGGGTTAATATCCAAAAAGTCAACTCAACATGACTGAGTAATAATTCTTTCACCAAAATAATTCCTTAAGCCGTACAACTCAAATTATTGATATGTTTTGTTTCGCTCTATCAAATACTCATATTGGTATTTAATCTATAACTCACATTAGACTATTAGTTCACATTTGTGCATTGTCATACATCATCACGACATTTTCATAGAGCTTTCCACAACTATGCATAAGCTAGCTCAAAATGGGTCATCTGTATAGATCACACATGTCTATGTGTTGCTACAAACTGTCTATGACTTAGATAATTTTCTAACTCTAAATGCATAAATGAAATGCTAAATATATGTTACCATAATTGAAAACACTCAAGACATCTATTGGGCCATATTACCAATAGGATTTACTATAGGAGACATGTGCTGGATGCATTGGATTTAGTGGCATGGAGACCCTATTTAGACTATGAGGATTGGAGTGATGAGAGGGAGTTTGAATACTATTTTGAGATCAGATGGTTGATTGGTTGGACACCAAATATTCTAAAGAGATAATTAGTAGGCTTTGTATAGAGATAATTTGGATGACTAAAGGGGATGTCCCAAGGCATAGTTGAGTTTTCTCACACTCATCAAGAGAGGATAGGTTGGGAACCTATGGGCTCCTATGAGGTTTCCCTATAGGAGTTCTAGCAGATGTCATTCTAGGCACGGATGTTGAGGAGAAATGCAGTTGATCTATGTGAGACAAGGGAGTATGAGAGATACCTACAGATGATTCCATTTGTCAGAATATCTTCACCAAATGAGCCACCTCTAGTAGTGAGAGGAGATAGGAGAGGACAAAGGTGGAGACATGGTAGGAGAGGTGTTGGTAGAGGTGATGTTCAAGGACCACCTCTAGATAAAGGTAGAGGTGAGGGAGATGGGGATGATGGTGGTGATAGTGGAGGAGATAAGGGATTTTAGAGGAGTTCTTAGACACATGGTAGTGGTATAGTGAGAGATAAAGGACCGAGACTAGTTCCTTGACCTATGATGTAGAGACAAGTTCCTATAGAGATACCTAGGGTAGTAGGAAAGGGAGAGGAGGAAAATAGACCTAGACAAGAGGATCCAACATAGAATTTTCCATCAGATATGAAGATGGGACAAGAAGATCCATATTTTCATATGCATGGACCAAAGGAGGTTGACCTACATTAGGTATTAGAGGAGTTTATAGACATAGAGAGGTAGGTTGCAAGGGTTCAACAATTAGAGAAGATGATAGGGTGGCTGGAGAGGGTGGCTGGAGAGATAGTTGATAGTGGCACTCAAGGAGTTAGCTAGAGCTCTAGAGAGAATTGATACAACAAAGACAATATAAGAGCATATGGAGAGGTCTTAGACATTAGGTCCAAACACAAAGAACATGAGATTCATTTTGAGTGTCAGTAGAGAGATTACCTACTAGAGGGAGGCTAATGATAGAGTCATTTTAGAGGACCAACACATTAAAATTTTTAGAGAGAGATCCTACTATAGTATACCATTAGTGAGAGCACCTAGAGAGAGTGGATATGTAGCCTTGAGATTGCCTAGACCAAAAATAGAGAGATAGACAAAGACAAGGAGAGACACAGGAAAGACAAAGACTATAGGACCATCTTTCCCGCTATGTAGAGAGAGGCATATAGAGTCTAGTGGTAGTGTTGGCTAGGCACATTGTATACACTATGGATAGACACCTCATATTTTGATGGACTATGTACTTCAAGAAATTTTGTTATTATCATGTGATATCATCATCTATTTGATATTGTAAATGATTTTTACAATGCATAGACAATGGATAGTGGACATTGGACATTGATTATTTTTATGATTACATGTAGTTTCTATAATGTTTATACACAATGGATACTAACATATGATTATGCAAGATATGATATGACCTAATTTTACTTTCAAATATATACATGTTTCATGATGTCCTATAATGCATTTATTTTGAAATGTTGTGATATTGTTAGTGGCTTATTTTTCTAAATGTATTTATTATGGTAGATGAAAATGTTTTATGGATGAAATGTTTTATGTAATACTTCTAAATGATATATGATGGTAGGTAGATGAAACATTAATGAACTTTGTTTTATCATGTATAGATGCACCTAATATTATGTGGATGAAACAAACATGATATATGGATTGACATGTGTGACACTAGATTAATAAATGGATATGGATTTTCTAATCACAAAAAACTATATGGAAAGAAATTGCTATTATTCATATAATAGCTTCAATCAGAATAATAAATATGGCTCACCCTAAAGACCTAATGAAAAATCTAAAAAGACTTAGAAAAACATCTACCCATAATCTATAAAAGGAACCTCACACACAAATGAGATGAATATGTAGATAAATGCAACACTAAAATTCATAATCTCCAGTGTTTTTGTAGAATCTTGATCCAAAGGTAACATGGATTTTTTTACATCATTGAGATCTTTATTGTTGTAAGAAAATACAAGCATTATGGTATAAGTAAACCAAGATGACTAGAGCATTCCTTACATGAATTTCAATATGGAAATATTGACAAGAAATCTAGGTATATTTAAAACAAGATGACTTGAGTTTCACTTATGTAATCAACATACAAGGAATGTTTTCAAATTCATCTTATGAATAGATGTTTGTATTTGAGGTACATGTGGTATGTCATAATACAAAAAATAATGTGACAAATATAATTGTCACCATAGAATTCTTAATAGATATATGAGGGCACTTATGGATATACAACCCCAAATAAAAGTCCAATTGAAATAGAAAACACCCCACAAACAACAATCAAAGAAAAAATATCATGATTAAATCATACCAATAATACATCCTAGAATAACATAAGAACATGATAATAATAAAATAAAATTGATGAATGCATGTACTCTAATAACCAATCAAAAATAGTTACTAAATGTACAAATCTCTTACCAAAGATCCTTTTATGATTGTTGTGTGATTGTCTAGATTTTTGAATAAATTTAAGTTTAGATGTAGGTAACATTTTGATTGATTATCTCAAGTTATGATTCAACATTTGATTTCTTTCTTTTAATTCAATTTTGATCATTGTTTGTTAAAAAAAAATCCCTTTTCATTCTCCTTTAAGTCGCGACTTGTCAAAGATCCACTTCCAGAACTAGGTTGAGGGCATGCTCCTAGTTAGGTAGTGAATTGACTTATTATGTATGGAGAAAGATGTGGAAAAGACATAGACAGAGACTCAAATCGAGACCAAGCTATGATGGAACTTTAACATGGATTTATACAATGTAAAAAATATAGGTAGCTAGTTTATTAGAGATATGCATAGACTAGACAATTGATTGTGAGAAACATTATTATGGATATATACAATATAATGGATGATTTTAGAAGAATCCTAATAGATAGTAACTCATCACGAATGATGATTGTTGCTAGGTTTCATCACTTGCTTTTATTGGACTTTGTTTGATGGATCATACACCCAAAATAATTCTAGAGTAGGAGTGTTATTTTATACACCACAATGATGCACATTACCTAAATCTTACAAGTTGTTACTACCCTACATGAATAACATGGCATAATATGAAGCATTTGTTATAGGACTTATAATGGAATTACAATGGAAAATAATAGAGTTGAATGTTTATGGAGACTCTCAATTGATCATTAATCAAGTTAATGAAAAGTATCAAAGTTAAGATGATAACTTATTACCATATAAGAATATGGTAGTTTACTTCAAACAATATTTCACAATGATCACATTTTAGAAGATTCCATGATAGGATAACAAAGTTTCAGATGCTATGACAACAATTTCTTTTTTTCTTAATATTGAAAATACATTTGCTCATTTTGAGTTCTTAGTGGAACCTTTGTCATACCCTTCTTATGATGATCTTGATTCTAGAATTATATGTCATCCTATGGGTCAAGATTCCCTAATTTATGGAAAAATTTATACCTATTTGAAAGTTAATGTCTTACTACCTAACCTATCCCAAAACCAAAAGAGAAACTTCCTCCACTAAACATCTCATTACACATTAGATGTTGACAGTTTGTATCGAAAATGTTTTGATGTTACTCTCTTTTGTTGTCTCAAAAA
Organism: Cupressus sempervirens; assembly: GCA_028749045.1. NCBI lineage: Eukaryota > Viridiplantae > Streptophyta > Pinopsida > Cupressales > Cupressaceae > Cupressus > Cupressus sempervirens. The sequence continues at coordinate 816,607,864 of CM053786.1, forward strand.
TGATGAGTTTCGAACTACTTTATGAGAAGTACACTAGGGTATATGTGTTGAAATTAAAATAGGAAAGGTAAACTTGGACCCATAAAAAATTTCACCACACATCTATCTCATACATGCAATGAGTAAACTGAAATAACATGTAAAGCATATACATTCAAATCATGTAAACACATAAGCAATAATACATAAATGAAACCAACTATGATTACCTAGAAACCCTCCAATGAGAAGGTAAAACTAGGGTGGGGATCACACCTACCAATCTTCACTACTATAGTAATAAAGTGTATCCAAAGAAGGTTACAATATTTTGACCATTAAACATGATTTACCCTATGAAAATTCTACCCTGTTAAAGGCTTACAAAGACTATTAGGTCTCCCCTTGTTAGAGAATTTCAACACCCTATTAGAACTGTGCCTTGCAAAAGGAATTTAACTAACAACTAAGTAAGCACCTTGTTAGAGGATTTCATATAGCCCATTAGGACTACTTTGTTAAGAAATTTTGACTAAAATCACTTGTTAGAATGTCTCATCTTGATCATGCGATTAACACTTGATTGCTTGATAACATATCACCTCTAAACAATGTCTTCTTGATGTTAACATCATAATGTTTTTGACACTTGAGTGCCAACACACTTAATCATATTCCACATTGGATGCTGAGTACATCATGCATTCTAAGTGAAGATTAGATATCGAGTAGCTTTCAGATGCTCAGTGAAAATTAGATACCGAGTAAAGATTAGTTACCGAGTGAAGTATAAGTGCCAAGCAATACAAGGTGCCGAGTGTTAACAAGTGTCGAGTGTTAATAAGTGTCGAGTGGTAACAAGTGTCAAGTAACATAAGGTGTTGAGTAATAAAATTTTGTTAAGGTGATGAGCTATCTAGGAAACAGCATGTGCCAAGTATCAGAAATACTTCAGGAGCCGAGTAATTCAGTAGATCAGCATAAAAGTTTTTAATTGCACAAACTATGATGCAAACAATTTTTACAGCTGACATAAGGTAAATCTCGAAGGATTTAATGATGAGATTGAATCTTTTATTTTTCCTATGTAATTTGCATGCAACCAATAAGAAAAATGCTAAAGGCATGCAACCAATCAGCAAAAGATAAGTATTGAGCAAAAAATGAAGATTGAATATGGATCATAGATCCATACCTAACCCTAAGTCTTCAAATGTCTTTATAAGGAAAGATGAAACTTCATTGTAAAATGTAAGAGATGAGAGGTATGAGATGATATAAAAGGGTGCACAAGGAATTCTATTTTTAGAAGTGAGGATTATCAGATCACAAAAGGATCCAGATCAGAGAAAGTAGAACAAGTGCCTGCAATCAGCAATCAAGGATTGTAATCTGTCAGGTTTATTGTACCTAATACTTTCTAGCAATTGTATTATAATAAAAATCCTATGGTGATAGGTTAACTTAACAGCTATTTCGATAAATCCTTTAACTAGGTGATAAAATCCTTTAACAGGTTAACACTTCATGTTAAGTGTTTGAAAGCCTCTAACCAGGTCACTATTAACATAGTGTATAGCCTCTAATAGGGCATGCCTTTAACAGGGAAAACCATCAGAAGTGGTTGAACAATATTACTATAGCAATTTTTGTGGGTATCATCCCCACCCCAATTTTACCTTCTTATTCCTAGAGGGTTTTTGGGTTACCAAATTCTAGTGTTAAGTGTTATTGATGCATGTGTTTTGTTACACGTTTATTTGATGTATTTACATGCATGCAATTTACTTTTAGTTAAAAGTTTTATTTGCTAAAGTATGAAACTTGTGATTCACCCCCCCTCTCATAAGTACTCTTTCCATATTTGAATATTCCAACAATTGGTATCAGAGCTTAATCCAGGTTCTCTTAAGGAAAAGCCTAAAATCTTGGAGGAAAAGATCTAAAGATGGAAGCTTTCAAACTTGGAAAGATCATTGAAAATCAGGTGATAGATGTGCAACTTGCTTTGCATAGCTTGGAGGAATTCAGAAACAAGTTGAGAAACTCATTAAAAAAGAGGAAGGATCTAGCCATAGCTGAAAATGATATACACTACAAGGAGATTGATACCATGAACATATTTTCTAGTGGAGACACTAAAGAGTTTGATGCAGCAATAGCAGAACTGATGGAGAAAAACAAAATCCAAGCAAAATAGATAAGATCTCTTAAGATGGAACATGAATCACAGGCCATAATGATATCTGAAATTACTGAACACAAGAAAAGAGTAGTTGAAGACAAAGTGATGTTGGAAAATGATAAAAGAAATCTTGCAAAAAGACTTGAAGAAAAATGTACTAAACTGACAAGGATCTCAAACATGTAGATGGATACACTTGCTCAAATGATGAACCTTAATCATGAACTCAATGTAAAGGATATTGAGATCTCTACCTTGAAGATGCAAAATGAACAAATGTAGAATGAATTGAACAGAGAAAAAGAGGTAGCAGAAAATCTCAACAAATCAAGTGAAACAATCAAGTATTTTGAAAAGTTACTGAAATCACCAAAATTTGCCCATGATACATCAGGACTAGGATACAATAGCATTGAAGTTGGAGAATCATCAGAGAGTGCTAAACAAAGAAGTGATAAAGGTAAGAATTCAAAACCAACTTTTCATTTCTGTAATAAGAAGGGACATACAACTAATGTGTGTAGGAGTATAAGATTCAATCAATCAAACATACCCAAAATTTTCTATCACAAGTGCAACATGCAAGGACATATGACACAAAATTACAGATCCAATGTCACAAGGACTCAAAGATTTGATGGAAATTGTTATAATTTCAAAAAGTATGGACATAGGGCATTTTAATGCAGATCAAAACCTATGTGGACATTAAATCAACCAGCAAAAATAGAAGGGAACGGAAGCCATTATCATTGGGATTACAACACCAGGTACAATTGCCACTATTGTCAAGAATATGGACATATACCATAGAACTATATAAGAACACATTTCAAAGGAAACTACAAAATATGGTTGAATCAAACTACATGTTTCAGTTGTTTGAAAATTGGTCATATCAGCAAAAACTGTCCTACAAGATCAAAGGCACCCAAGACTGAAGATAACAAAGGAAAACAAAAGATTGATGTTGAAAAGATAAGAGGGAAAATGAATAAGACTTGGAAAAAGAAGGAAGAGTGCAACACATCAAGTGGAGGGATCACTTCACCCAATGGGTTAAGTGATCATACTTCATCAAGCTAAGCACAAGAAGTACATAGGACTGATATACAAAGCTATATCATACATCAGTCCCAAGAAAAAGAAGCTAAGAAAAGTATAAATCTACATGAAACAAGATGTCAAGATAAAAGCTAAATGTTGATGCCGAACTGCCTTTGGATGCCGAGTCAAAATAGATGCCGAGCTCCCAATAGCGACCGAGCTAATAACTGATGCCGAGTTGGATAACAACAATAGAAGCTAAGTAAAATGGAAATAATGGAAGCTGAGTTAGGTCAAAATTTCTTTAGAAGCCGAGTTGGGAGTTGAGAATTCAATGCGATAAAATTAGGGTATATTATCGCTATTTCAATCAATTTTTCACATCGTGATCAAGAAGGAAAGGAGAAGAAAGAGAGCTGAGTGACTTCATAGCAAGAATCCAATATTTCAAGCAGATTGCAACCTCATTCAGCATGTTTTTCATTGATCTAAAGGTATTCTCGTTTGTGCCGAGCTACGCATTTTTATACCCATTTTTTGTATAAACCCTAGTTTGTAATAATGGCATCAAGTTCAAAGAAAACCCAAGAAAAAGAGTCATTTGAAGTCCAGTTAGTTTCAAATGAAGTGAAGCAACTTGATTTTTGCCCTATTCTCGAAGTTGCCTACAAAAATGACCCAGCCGAAGCTCTCTCCCACATTCCCCCAAAAGTTGTAATGGTTAAAGATGTGAGAAAATATTACAATTGCAAGATAGGAGCTCTAGGAGACATGGAAATTAGACAAGCTTATGATAAACTATGTGTAGATGGAGTACTGAAAGAAGAATTTAAAATCGTTGAAAGGAAGGGTTTGACCCAAGTTTTAAGTTTTCCCACCGTATTCAAAACTAAATGGATTAGACTTGTACTGAGCAGAATTCATGGTGGAAACTTGTGGTTAGAAGATATTCCCATCAAATTGACAAAGGAAATTATACATAGAGTAACAGGGTACCCAACCCTAGATCAGTACAAAACCCTAAGAAGTGAATCAAAGGAGGTCATTGAAAGGAATACTGGTGCACAATGGAACAAAAAAGGAATGACAATTCATACCATACAGGATCCTCTAGTAGAATTTGCTGTTAGAGTCATTGCTCACAAATTCTATCAATCCAGTAGACTCAACAGTGTACCATGCATTGCAATAGATGTAGGTTACAAATTGGTGAAAAAGGATCATATTTATGATCTTATAGAACTGCAATTGTAATAGATCAATGAAAACCTAGCTGCCATAAGAAAAACAAAGGGCACACAATGCAAATCTGGAGCAATCCTAGTTTGCATATTCTTTTATGTACAGAATGAATTTCCTTCTTTTGGTAAAGTAGCATGGAGGAAGGATAGAACCATCATTGCACAAATTAATGAATATATAGAGCAAATGGGAGAAAATTTTGATACCTTGATGACAAGCTATTTTGAGGATTTCAAGAAATCCATGAAGCAAAGGTCAAGGATACCAGTTTCATTAGTAGAAAAGAATACAAATGACATAATTTTCTTAGTTGATATAGATTTTAGTTACATCCAAGCAGTAATTCCAAGGGTAAGATGGCTAAGGCCATTTGGATATGAAATCAATATTGATGAGGCATCAACAGCAATAACTGCATTATTGGCAGAGGAAGCAGATAAAAATGCACCACATTTTGGCACTTATGATGTGGTAAGATAAAAAATAAACATGGAATTAAAAATTGCTTCTACATTAAAGAAGAAAGATAAATTAATCAAGAAGATCAAGAAGAAGTTTAGCAAAGAAATTGAGGCTGAGGCAGAAGAAGAAGATGATAGTGAGGATGAAGATGAGTAGGAACAAGGGCCAATAGAACTAACCCAAGGTCTTGTAGAAGACAAGGAGGAAGGTCAAGAGGAAGAAGAAGCCAAGGAAGCACCAACTGAAGCTGAGCCAAAGAAGAGAAAGGCAACAGAGCAGCCTTCAGCCAAGCCCAAAACGAAGAAAGCTGCCACTCCATCACCTCAAAAGCCAACAACACGAGCATCAACAAGAGCCTCTACTCAAAAGGCTAAAGAGGAAGTTGCCAAGAAGAAACAGGTTAAGGAATCTCAAGAAGAGCTGAGGAAAAGAAGAAAGTATGTTGCTCAACCTGACACTAATGACGAAGAACAAACAGAAGAGGTAAGCAATTCATTAGTTGATACCCTATGTAAAAGGATTGCAAGTGTTGACTTGAATAATTTAAATAAAGTTAATTTTAGTAAATTTAATCAAGAAGAACAAAATAAGATAGAAGAAACAGTGTATGGAATGATGGCACAGTTCAAGTACACCCCACTTGAACTAGATGGTCACTTGCCAAAGGAGCTGTCAAAAATTATAGAAGTCAAATGGCATTTTTGCTTTAAAATGGAGAAGGAGATGAGGGAATCAACCCTAGCCTATATATTGCTGGATTTGACCAGAGAACAAGTCAGCAAAGTAGTCAAAAGGCATAATAATAGGTTTACACCCAAACATAGGGCATTCTTTATACTTCAAAACAGAATGGAAGAGATTGTTCAAAGAACAATGAAATCATGGAAGAATTTGTATAAAAAGATTGAACATTTTTTTGAGGAAGAATACAAGGAAGAAGCAGCTATACCAATAGAAGAGAGGAGAAAAAGAAAAGAAGAAGAAGAAAAGAAAAGAGAAGAAGAGAAGAAAGATGAAGAAAAGAAAGATGGAAAGGAGGAAGAAACAAAAAAATAGGATATAATGGCAATAGTTGAGCTAGAGCAGCAACCAGAATAGAGTGTGCAAGACACACAATTGCCACCCCCTAGCCCTCCACAAGCATCCATCCCACCTACAGATACTATAACAATTACTGATGTTCCTAATACATCTGGTCAGAATGTCAATCCATTAACTACAGAAGATCTGAAAAGAATTCTTGACCAATCAACACAACGAGCAATATTATGTAAAGAACCAGTATTGGTCAGTATAGATGAGTTACAAAAACTAGTAGAAAGTATAGTTAAAGATGAGGTGAATACACAAGAACCACCTTCTATCACAACTACTAGTAGTCAATTTGAAATACCAACCAATATAATTCATGCTGCAAGACAAAAGCAAAGTGTAGCTATAGAACAAGGAAAAGAACAATCAGGACAGACTATTACATCTAATCCTACAACACAAATACAAGGTGCACTTCCACAGATAACAATAATTGATCATGGTAGACAGAAGGAGGAGGAAATAGTAAAAGCCCTTGAAGAATAGGAGGCAATTCAAACATTAATAAATTTTCCTACCATGGGAACTCCTTCACACCAGCCATTATAGATTTTAGTACCATCATGTAGTACTGCCAGAGTTGCAAGGGTACTTCACTATGGAGACCCCGAATTAGATGAAGAGACAGTCATGCTAAGTTATGACTCAAAATCAATAACCATTGATCAAATCAATGAGGTGCAGGATGCACTAAATAGAAGGAAAAGATAGGAAATACTCAAGAAAGAGTATAAAAATAAGCAAACACTTTATGAGATCAAGGACATCTTTATGGATGCCTTCAGTTTGCAATCATTGGATGAGTCAAAGCATATCATAGAGAAACTAATAGATATTTTTGACCAGTTGACAAATGAAGACCTAGAAACCAATGTAAAACTTATGGAATGGTCAGAAAGAAAATTTCAAGGGAAAGTGAATGAGAAAATATCAAGACAAATCGCACTTTCACAAGTAGAATTGGCAAAGCTTATTGATAAGGTGAAGAAGGTACTTGAGAATATATTCTCACTGTATAAAAAGTTGTGTGATTTTTCATACTTCACACAAGAAACTAGCCAAAAGATACTGAGCTTGGAAAGGAATTTAAACATTTCAAGCATGCAACTACCGAGTGATCCAACTCAAAGTGAGAAGCATTTTGCTCAATTGCTTCACACTCACAAAGAAATAGCTGTCTTAACACCAGATGAGGCCAATATTAAGGCCAAAGTAATACAACTCCAGTCCTCCATTACCCACATTTAGAGATACTCCATAAAGAGAAAGTATATGCTGAAAATGTACTCAAGAAAGATCCAAATCTTTCTACATTAGATGGACTTATTCAACTTGCTGCCGAGACTGCTATCCAGCATAAGTCACTAGAAATCGCTTTGAACAATTGGGATGCAACTCTCAGAATAATTATGGAGGTAAATAGCACATTTTTGGCTAAATATGGTCTTAAACCTTAAACACCCTTTGACATAAGTTTCAAAAAGGGGGAGATATATATTGTAAAGGGGGAGATATGGATAAAAAAGGGGCAATTACAAGAACAGATATAAAGGAGGAGCATTGATATACAAAAAATATACAGATAAGGCACAATCAACTCAGGGGGAGTTACAAAATTTTTGAGGTATATATTGTAAGATTTTAAGTCATAAATTTTGATCAAAGTTTTCAATATGTACATACCAATTAGATTAGTAAATGTACTTATAAGGTCAGTTAAGTGTTTTTGTCACTCATGTCAAAGGGGGAGATTGTAAACATCATAATGTTTTTGACACTTGAGTGCCAACACACTTAATCATATTCCACATTGGATGTTGAGTACATCATGCATGCCGAGTGAAGATCAGATACCGAGTAGTTTTTAGATGTCAAGTGAAAATCAGATACCGAGTAAAGATCAGTTAAGAAGTGAAGTATAAGTGTCGAGCAATACAAGGTGCCAAGTGTTAACAAGTGTCGAGTGTTAATAAGTGCCAAGTGGTAACAAGTGCCGAGTAACATAAGGTGCCTAGTAATACAATTTTGTTAAGGTGTCGAGCTATCCAAGAAATAGCATGTGTCAAGTATCAGAAATACTTCAAGAGCTGAGTAATTCAATAGATCAGCATAAAAGTTTGTAATTGCACAAACTATGATGCAAACAGTTTTTACAGCCGACATAAGGTAAATCTCGAAGGATTTAATGATGAGATAGAATCTTTTATTTTTCCTATGTAATTTGCATGCAACCAATAAGAAAAATGCTAAAGGCATGCAACCAATCAAAAAAATATAAGTATTGAGAAGAAAATGAAGATTGAATATGGATCGTAGATCCATACCTAACCCTAAATCTTCAAATTTCTTTATAAGGAAAGACAAAACTTCATTGTAAAATGTAAGAGATGAGAGGTATGAGAAGATATACAAGGGTTCGCAAGGAATTCTATTTTTAGAAGTGAGGTTTATCAGATCACAAAAGGATCCAGATCAGAGAAAGCAGAACAAGTGCCTGCAATTAGCAATCAAGGATTGTAATCAGTCAAGTTTATTGTACCTAATAATTTCTAGCAATTGTATTAGAATAAAAATCATATGGTGATAGGTTAACTTAACAGCTATTTTGATAAATCCTTTACCTAGGTGATAAAATCCTTTAACAGGGTAACACTTCATGTTAAGTGTTTGAAAGCCTCTAACCAGGTCACTATTGACATAGTGTAAAGCCTTTAACAGGGCAAGCCTTTAATAGGGAAAACCATCAGAAGTGGTTGAACAATATTGATGTAGTAATTTTTGTGGGTATCATCCCCACCCCAGTTTTACCTTCTTATTCCTGGAGGGTTTCTAGGTTACCAAATTCCAGTGTTAAGTGTTATTGATGCATGTGTTTTGTTACATGTTTATTTGATGTATTTACATGCATGCAATTTACTTTTAGTTAAAAGTTTTACTGGCTAAAGTATGACACTTATGATTCACCCCCCCTCTCATAAGTACTCTTTCCATATTTGAATATTCCAACACTTGATCCTTCTCAAATGTCTCTTTGTTGTATCCTTTTCCTTTCCTCTATTCTGCTTTAACTAATTTTGCAATGTTGTTTCACCTCATAGCTTCTAAGCCACCATGAATACTCTATTTGTACATGCAAGCTTCTCTCTTCACTCCTTCAATTCCTTACACACTTGCTAGAGAGTTTAGGGTTTTTCCACCTTAAGAAGACTTAATGACTTAGGGTTAGGTATGAATCTATAGCCAAGATTCATCCATTTTTTTACTTAATTCTTCTTATTTTCTAATTGACTGCATATAATTGCATAGGGAATCCAACTAGAGATTTGTCCTTATCTCCAAAATATCAAAATTCAATCTAAAGTCAGCTCAAAAATGGTTTACATAGTTGTTTGTGCCTTTACAAAAAATATGTCAAGACTATCTTACTTGGCATTGGAAGTCTCTGATGCTTGGCATATACTAATCTCTCTGCTATGACTCAGCACCAGTATTTCTTGGCATCCACTATTTACTTCCCTCTTCTATCACTTAGCATATACTATCTGCTCGGGACTTGAGTGACTCAACAAATGAGTGGCTTGGCAATCACTGTGACTTAGTATGGTCTAATATATACATGTGCTCGACATGTACTACTAGTTTAGCATGAACTAAGTAAATAACTTAAGTGTGTTGACACTCATTTGTCAAAACCAATATGAGATTACAAGTATAAAATAGCTTAACTCGACTTATATACAAAGCTTCAAAATTCCAAAATTTTGTAATCACTTAATAACCTCAAAATTTGATAACTCCCCCTAGTTTATATGTCTATTTTGTATTCAAAATTTTGTGCTCCTACTAAGTAAATGTGTCTCTACTAATACACCTTGACTTTATGTTGTTTTTCTAATACTCTTTCATCTTATACTTTCTTGATCTCCCTTAGCTGATTTTGGCTTTTCTCTATTCCTACTATTTCTTACTCTCCTTGTATGTCCCCAAAATTCTTATCTTTATTACTCCAAAAAGTAATATCTCCCCCATTCTCTTATATCATTCTCCCCCTTTTCTCTATTTTTGCCCCAAAAATATATCTCCCCTTTTTTGACACTTATGTCAATGGGCTATACACTTATGGTGTGTTTGTCCAAAAAGAATTTATTGACATCCAATATCATCTTAAGATTTGCATCCCAGTTCTCACATGCTACATCCAATCACTTGATTTGGATTGCTAGCTTAGAAGCAAGGTGGACTAGACCATCTAAGGTAGAAAGGTTTGGGTTTTTCTTTATTAAGGTTTTGGTATAGCCTAGCTCATTGTACAAAATTTTCATATGGGGGGTCAGAGTTGCTTGGATGATAGTTAGTTTGGCCCTTATGTTAACCTCATCTATTGTCAATATAGCTAACTAACTCTATATTTGAAGCAATGTGCTAAAATACTTCTCACTTTGAGCTAGATTCATTGGTGGTTTTGCACCTAATTCAGTAATTTGTCTCTCTAGACTTAGAATGTGACTTCTAGTCTCTTGGGTGAAGAGTGAGGGATTGCACAATTTAGTGGAATGAGAATATGTTCTCAAGTACCTTCTTCACATCCTCAACCTTAGCTGTTAAGACAACTTGTCTTAGTGCTATATCACTTGATATTTTCTCATTCACTTTGTTTTGGAAATTCTTTTTTGACCATTCTAACAATTTTGCATTAGTATCTAGGTCTCCATTACTAACCGTCTCTACTATATATGTCAATTGTTCCATTAGTGGCTTGGTTTCATCCAAAGTTGGCAAACTAAATGCATCTAAAAAGATATCTTTAATATCTTGTAGTGCCTCCTTTTTCCTATGCTCCCTTCTAAGCATTTCCTAATGCTTTTTCCTTGTTAGGGCCTACTAAAATATTCCTATTTTTTCTATACTCATGGTATCATAATCATATTTGGGAAAAATGATTTCTTCATCAAGGGTCACATCTCTATATTGGATTAGTTCTTCTTCCTTTGATGGACTTGGGCTCAGCACAGAGATCTACAGTGGTGTAGCATCTATGCTCAACTTTTGAAGAGTATTACTTGATAGAGTGCCAAATACTAGTAAGGTTACTAGGGCTTGGGTTGTAGTTTGCTCCTTCAATTGGTGTGTCATCTCACTCTCTTGAAGCTTGTCCTATTCTACCATAATGACTTGACTTGCACCTTATCCTTGTGTTGTAGGTGTAGATAAGTCTATGTGACCTATTTCCACAATAGCAACTTGTGTTCCCACTGTGCTCTTCTCTACTGTATCAATCTTGGCCATTGTATCAAGCCTTTTAGATGTATCTTTTAGCATTTGGACCAAAGGTTGTACATTAGTAATTGGAGGGATGATAGAAGGTGGTTCTTGTGTATTAACCTTTTCCCTTGCAACATCATCATTGAATTTTGTAGCTCATCCACACTAACCAAAATAGGATTATCACAAAGTTTTGCCTAGAATGTAGATTGATCTAATATCTTCTTCAAATCATTTTCAGTAAGGGGATTGATGTTCTGAGCTAATAGATTGGAAACATCCTTGATAGTTATGTTGGAAATATAAGAGAGGAGTAACTAAGAGGGGAGGGATGAACTAGTTACTACTAAAATAAATCCTAGATCCCTTAGATGTCAGTAAAAAAATGCAAACTAAAAACTACTAATACTCGGTAAACACACATACTCGGTAATAACTAAATATGCCTGGTAAATGATTAACATACAAACTTTAGATGTTATCTATGATTACCATTAGTTTAACTTAGTTTCAAACACATAAAATAAAATAACATGAACACTCTTGACACTAGGATTTAACATGGAAACCCAATTTGGGAAAAGCCATCAATTGTAACTAGTTACAATTTTCACTCTTCTAAAGTGAGCCATGTTAGAAGTCAACCCTATTAAAGGTTACAAAACACACTATTAGGTGTGACCCTATTAGAGGATTCAATCAACCTATTAGGAGTGGCCTTGTTAGAGGTCTTGGGACATTTCAATAGAATTGCCACCTTGTTAGAGGATTTAAAAATAGCTATTAAGCCAACTTTGTTAAGAGATTTAGATCACAACTACAATGGTTAGAGAGTAACAATGAGATGACCTGATTTGAATGCAACTTAATTGCTGACTATAGATCTCTATTTTGGCTTGTACTTGATCCTTCTTGATCAAGTATAGCTTTTTTGCTCTACAAGGATATTCTTCTTATCCTTCAAATTTGCTTCCTCTTCTCATCATTAAATGTTCAATAACATCTTCATATTTGCATATCCATACTTTGAAACCATAACTTGACCTTATAATTATATCTTTCATATTGTCAAGTTGGCTCAAATAAAATTTAGAATAATTACTACTCATCACCTTAGTCGGCTAAAATCAATAGATAATTTAATTAAGCTTAATATGCCAAAATAAAGAAAATCCTTCATTAGCTGACATAGCTCGGTAGAAACTAACTCTAAAATGATTTACTTTGTTAGCCAATAGAAACTTAGTTAACACTAAAAACTTACAAAATCCTTTTGCAACAAAGTGAGCTTGGTTAGCACTAGTTCCATCCAAATTTCCTTCATTAACCGAGTGAGCTCGATTAACACTCATCTTCTGCATACTTTCCTTCAACACTTGAGTGAACTCGATAGACACTGCCTTCTAAACTAGGCAATCATAGGAATGCTTGGTAGACACAAAAAAATGTCTTTATTGCCTGAGTGAGCTTGACATATACTGATTGATAATGATATGTCCATTTGTGTAATATCAAAGACAATACACAATTAATTAATTGTATCAAAAAATCTCCATCTTTGGCATTGATGGCAACACAACATGTCATAGAACAATGAAATTTTGGATTCAACCTTGAGAACTCCCTCTGTTAGTATGAGCTCTTCCTTTCATTGGATTCTTCCTTTTCCTATAACAACCTCTACCAAGTTCATTCACAAAACTTTCTTCTTCTCACAACAAACTTCTCCTTGTTTGGAAAACTTCTCCTTCTTTTAGTTCCTTATATAATTAATTCTCATTTCAAAAATTTCTTAGAGATATGATGATAAATGTATCCCTCTTTGAAAACACATGCTAAATAAAAAAATTCTATTAATCTCAATGTACCTTAAGTACTAATTCATTTATAGTATACCCTTGTCAATTCTGCACCAACTAATTGATCTTTAACTAGCTCTCACTGATGCATCACTAAGCTTTATTTAGTGAACTTTAGATAGGGGAATGACCCCCAACTTACATCTAAGATACATAAATTCATCCTTAGGTAATGGCTTGATGAATATGTCTACAATCTATTCTTTTGTATTAAAATATTCCAATCTGGCTTCTTTATCCTACACTAACTCTCTTAAGAAGTGATATTTTACAATAATGTGCTTATTTTTGGTATGCATCACCGAATTCTTTGATATATTGATTGCATTGGTGTTATCATAGTATATGACTATTGGATCCTTGATTTGTATCTTCATTCCTTCCAATAATTATTTGAACCAAACAATGTTAGAACAATTAACTACCGTTGCCACATATTCTACCTTTGTTGTGAATTGAGATGTACAATTTTGCTTCTTACTTGTCCAAGACATTAGTCTCTTACCAAGAAAGAATGCTCTACCACTAGTGTATTTTCTATCATCAATACTTCTTGCCCAATCAACATTAGTAAATACCTTCAAGTCCAAATATCCTTCAAGTTTATACCATAAGCCATAGTCTTTAGTACCTTTTAGATATCTCATGATTCTCTTGATTTCCATCATATGATTTTCTCTAGTGTTTGTTGAGAATATTTCCACTATTCCAATTTCTAGAGCAATATCAAGCCTTGTATGTACTACATACTACGACTTTCCAATCATTGATCTATATGTGGTCTGATCTACTTCTTTGGAATCATCATTTTTGGAGAGCTTGTATCTAGTAGACATAGGGGTTCCAAATTGTCTTGAATCTTCAATTCAAAATTTCTTTAGTATCTCCTTGATGTGCTTAGATTGAGTGATGTAGATACCATTTTTGTTTTGTTGTATTTGCAACCCAACAAAGAATTTTATCTCACCAAACATGAACATCTCAAATTCTTTACTCATTTCTTCTAAAAATGCTTTGCATAAGTCATCATTTCCTATAGATAGAGTATCATCAACAAATAGCTCTACCAACACAATCTTCTTGTCTAGTCCTTCCTTGATATACAAACTATTATTATCTTTTTTCCTTTGGAAGCCAATCTATACCAAGTAATTATGAAGTCTTTCATACCAAGCTCTAGGAGCTCTCTTGCAAGGTATAATTTAGTGGCTAATATTCACAATTTGGCTAATTTTAGAATTTTTTGGCTAGTAATTTGGCTAATAATTTAAGATTTGATACAACTTAAATCACCATAGTTTTATAAAATTCAGTTCTAGAATATTTAAAATTGCTCAATAATTTATTTTATTGAAAATTTTAAACTCAATTACATGAATAGATTTGAGTCACCTAAATAACATATATTATTGGACAAATTAAATTGAACTGACTAATAATTATCATTGTTATTAGTTACTTTAGTGATATATCACCAATATTTAGTTTTCACTATTGATTTAAAGTATATATAATGATCCTCATAATATTCCATGAGGGTAAAAAATGTTCAATTTTGATTTGTAGTATTCCATGGTGATTAATGAACTTCCTGTTATTACTGAGATTTTTCAATATTTTATACAAAAAAAATTTGATTCAAAAAGAATTGACAATATTAATCATATTTAGAATAAAAAATTGAGAGACTCATCAATAGAAATAATTTTGTTTTTTCAAAATAATGAAAGATTCACCAATATTTTATATCTTTTTTGGAGGTGGCTTTCTTAAAATTTACCATCCTTGAGACCATATAATGCTTTGTGTAACTTACAAACCATATCTTTTTTGCTAGGATCTACAAAACCTTCTACTTGTTCAATGTAGACTTCCTCATCAAGAATTCCATTCAAGAATGCAAATTTAACATCCATTTGACATACTTTAATTCCTTTATGTGCCACATATGCTAGCAAAGTTCTAACACCTTCTAGTCTTGTTGCAAGGGAAAAAGTCTTACCATAATCAATACCTTCTTCAAAATAACCTTTGCATACTAGTCTTGCTTTCTTTCTTAAAACCTTTCCAACTTTATTTAGCTTATTTCTGAATACCCAGTTTGTACCAATTACATTTTTATCTTTGGGTCTAGAAAAAAGAGTCCAAGTTTTGTTCTTTTCTATCTATTCTATTTCTTCATTCATGGCTTGAATCCAACTTTCATTATCCAGAGCATCCTTAACACTTCTAGGTTCAAATTTAGCATGTAAACATGTGCCATTTAATTTTCTTATTGTCATTGTTCCATTTGATTTGTGTCCAATGATCTAATCAACTAAATGATTCCTTTTGACATATATTGCTAACACAGGCTCTTGAGGCTTTGAATGAGTTCCACTATCTTCATTATGAACTTTAGTTTCAAGCTTGAGTCCTTCTCTCTATGACTTGGGTGCTTGAGACTTGGTTTGAACTAGCTCAATAGCCTCTGATTGTGACTCAGGATGTATTGTCTTTAATTCAGTAACTATTGGGGATTTTGGGGACTTGAGAGATGAAACTTCCTTTCTTTCAAATAGATTTGGTAGGATTTTAGGTTTATAGTAACAAATCTTCTATAATCCTCTAGCTCCTTGTTGCTTTCTTCTTCACTCTTTTCTACAAACTCATCAATTCTAACATGTGCATTTTCTTTTGTTTTATGAGTAGAAAAATTCAAACATTTGTATGCTTTACTTCTACAAGAGTATCTTAGAAATATGCCTTCATCACCTTTTACATCAAATTTTCCTTTTCTAGACTCTTTCAAGATATAACATTTGTCGCCAAATGCTTTCAAGTAACTCACATTAGGTTTGTAGCCATACCATAGTTGATAATGAGTTTTGTTTGATTCTTTCTTCAACTATACTCTATTCAAGGTATGAACTACAATACTGATGGCTTCCTTCTAGTATTTGAGGGAAACATTAGTTTCAATCATTAGGGTTCTTGCACAATCCATAATAGACCTAATTCTTCTTTCAAGTATACCATTCTATTGTGGTGTATCAGGAGCTGGTACTTGCCTTTTAATTCCTCTTTCAATGCAAAAATTATTGAATTCATTGGAGATGGTTTCACCTCCTCTATCTAATCTTAAACATTTGAACCTCTTTCTAGCTTCTTTTTCTACTCTTGCTAGATACCATTTCAACTTTTGAAAGACTTTTGATTTATCTTTTAGATACATTATAGTCATCATTCTAGAATAGTTATCAAAAAAAAGAATGAAGAAATTTTCTCCACTCTAACTCACTATACCAATAGGTCCACATAAGTCTGTATGAAAAATTTTCAAGACTTCTTCTGACTAATAGTTTTTTCTTTTGAAACTAGTCTTTCCCATCTTACCAATTTTGCAATTCTTACAAAGACCCATATTAGGGTTCTTCAAACTAGGAATACCTCTTACTCTTTATGTTTACTTATCTTGACTAGATTATCAAAATTTACATGACATGGCCTTTTTTTCCATAACCAACTTTCTTCTACTTGAGCAATAAAACATGAGCAATCACTAAGATCAAGATAAAATATAGTACCTTTTGTTTGCTTGCCAGATCCAACTAGATTTCCTTTTCCATCCACTAGTTTGGCTTGTTCATTCATGAATTCTACCTTGAATCCAATGCTATTCAATTGTGCCACACTTAGCAGATTATGATTTAGTCCTTTAACCCAATAAACATTGTTACATACAAGTTATTTATTTAATGAAATGCATCATTTTCCTTTTATGTTACAAGGTTCATTGTTTTCAAATCTCACACTACCTCAATCATAAAATTCCATGTGCTAAAATTTTGTTTTGTCTCTAGTCATATGATGTAAACATCCACTATCAATAATCCATATATCATTTTTGCTAACATGAGATATAAGTGCCATCTTATCTTCTTCATCATTAGATTCATCTTTTACAACAATATATATATCATTTCATCTTTACTGTTATCAGAATATTTAGCTATAGAATAAAATATCTTATCTTTGTCCTTGTAGTTCTTGTAGTTCTTGGAATCCTTCTTGCATTTGTACTTATTGATTTTCTTATTTGGGAACCTTGTAGAAATGTGACCAACATCTTCACAAGAAAAGTAGATTAGAGAAACTTTACCTTTGTACTTTCCTCTACCTTTGGAATACTTCCTTGCAAATAGGGCTTCAAAAACTTCAAAATCACTGTCTAAACTTTCTTCTAATTCTTCTTCTTCACTTCCTAATTGACTAGATTTTGATTTCTTACTCTTTTCTTTGAGTGAGAGTTTAGCTTTAAAAGTAGATTCAATAATCTTTGAACTAGGACCATAGTTATCAAATTTATCTAACTCAAAAGTTGTCAATCTTCCAACTAGAGCATCCAAAGATATTCTATTATTTGGATCACACCTCATCTCTTGAATAGAAAGTGCTCTAGTTTCATAAATAGGAAGAAGAGTTCTAATTACCTTGCTTACAATTTTTTTCTCTTGAATGTCTCCTCCAAATGCTTTGATTGCACTTACACTTGCTTTGATCCTTTTCACATAGTTTGCAATGTTTTCATCTTCTCTTATTTTCATCAGATTAGAATGACCTCTAAGACTTTGAGCCTTAGCTCTTCTTACATTTTCATCTCCTCCATATATGTCTTTTATCTTGATCCACATCTCATGAGCTATCTTGTTGTCTTTGACTTCATCAAATTCAGCATAACTAAGAGCATATGCAATATCAATCATCATGATGTTATGATTCATCTTTTCAGCAATATCTTCAATAGATAATGTTCTAGTAGGAGTCTTGTATTTAGTATCAAGATATTTGAATCTTGAACTACTGATGGTAGGAAAATGTAACCTCATAAGTCCTTGCCATGCTACAAAATTGTCTCTGTTCAGCTTGGGAATCTCTCTCCTATAAGACATCCTAATCTTTAGCTTAATTCCTTGAAACCTTCTCTACAAGCACCAAAAGCTCTGATACCAATTGTTTGAAATATAAGAGTAACTAAGAGGGGAGGGGTGAATTAGTTACTACTAAAATAAATCTTAGATCCCTTACATATTAGTACAAAAATGAAAATTGAAAACTATTGATGCTCAGTAAACACACATACTTAGTAATAACTGAATATGCTCGATAAATGATTAAAATACAAACTTTATATGTTATCTCTGATTACCATTACTTTAACTTAGTTGCAAACACATAAAATAAAATAGCAAAACACTTTTGACATGAGAATTTAATGTGCAAACCCAATTTGGAAAAACCACCAATTGTAACTAGTTACATTTACACTCTTCTAAAGTGAGCCATGTTAGAAGTCAACCCTATTAAAGGTTACAAAACACACTATTAGGTGTGACCCTATTAGAGGATTTAATCACCCTATTAGGAGTGGCCTTGTTAGATGTCCTAAGACAATCCAGCAAAATTGCCACCTTGTTAGAGGATTTGCAAGTAGCTATTAAGCCAACTCTATTAAGATATTTAGATCACTACTATAATGGTTAGAGAGTAACAATGAGATGACCTGATTTAAATGCAAAATAATTGGAGATTATAGATCTATCTCTATTTTTTCTTGTACTTGATCCTTCATGATCAAATATAGCTCTTCTACTCCACAATGATATTCTTTTTCTCCTTCAAATTCACTTCCTCCTCTCATCATTAAATCTTCAATAACATCTTCATACTTGTATATCCACACTTTTAAACCACAACTTGACCTTATACTTATATCTTTCATATTGTCAAGCTAGCTAAAATACAACTTAGAATTATTACTATTCATCACCTTAGTCAATTGGAATCAATAAAAAAATCAATTAAGCTTAATATGCCAAAATAAGAAAATCCTTCATTAACCAACCTAGCTTAGTAGAAACTAACTCTAAAAGAGTTTCCTTTGTTAACCAACAGAAGCTCGGTTAATACTGTAAACTTGCAAAAATTCTTTGACAAATGAGTGACCTCAGTTAGCACTAGTTCCATTCAACATTCCTTCATTAACCAAGTGATCTCGGTTAACACTAATCTTCTACATACTATCCTTTGATGCCTAAGTGAACTTGGTAGACACTACCCTCTAAACTAGGCAATCACAAGAATGCCCGATAGACATAGAAAACTATACTTATTGCTTGAGTGAGCTTAGCATATGCTAACTGATAATGATATTAAATATGTGTAATATCAAAGAAAATACACAATTAATCAATTGTATCCAACAAGTTACTATTTTAGTAGTCTCACTTGTGACATGTAGAGGATTGACTCTTGGCAATTATGTGTCTTGCACACTCTATTCTTCTGGCTACTCTAGCTCAACTGTTGCCTTGTCATCTATTTGCATTTTGGTTCCTCCTCCAACAATGTCATCTTTTTCATCATCTTTCACTTTAATGGGTGCTTGTTCTCCTTAATTGTAGTCAACCCATAAATGAGCTTCCACATCTATGTGGACTTCTTAACAACATCCTCAATATTGTTTTGTAGAATGCTAAATGTTCTGTATTTATGTGTGAACCTAACTACATATTTCTTTATAGCCTTAGAAATCTGTTTCTTAGTTAGTTCAGGAATCACTTGGGCTAGAGATCTTTCTCTAATTGTTTTCTCCAAGTCTAGACAATAGTGCCATTTCTACTCAACTCTATCATATAGACTCTTTGGCATGGAGTTGGAAATATCTAGTGGAGTTGTCTTGAATTTTTCCATCATGGCATATATAGCCTCCTTCACTCAATTTTACTCTACTTTACCCAAATTATTAAAAGCTACATGTGTAAATATTGATAGGTCTACACTATTCTTAACATTTTCACATAAATTTTTAAGATCTAAAAGAGGATTATGACTCACCAGCTCAAATTGGCTATTGTTATCTAACTCTATTTTCTCTTCATCAAACTTAGCTTATGCCACATACTTCCTTCTTGGTCTCTTCTACTCTTGACCTCCTTTTTCTACTTGTTTTGTCTTTCCCTTGGCCTTTTAGGTTGTTGCATGTGTACTAGCTCTTGTAGTAAGTGCAATAGGCTTTGGTTGACTTGGCTTAGCTACCTTCTTAGCTTTAGTCACTAGCTGAGCCTTAGCCACCCTCTTTTTTGGCTCGACAAGAGTAGGTGCTTCCTTTGATTCTTCTCCCTTGAAACTTTCATTCTCCTCCTCTTCTTGGTCTTCTCTCATACCCTAAGTTAATGCAAGTGGTGCTTGTTCTTAGGTTTCTTCTTCCTCTTCATCATCTTCTTCTTCTTCTACTTCCTCCTTAGCACCCTCTCCAAACTTAGCTTTTAGTTTCTTCACTATCTTCTCCTTTTTCTTCATGGAAAAGGTAGTCTTCAATTCCATGGTAATTTTAGACTTTACCATCTCATAATTTCAAAATACCTTTGCAATTTTATCTGCCTCTTCTACTAGTAAATTTGTTATAGCTATAAAGGCCTCATCCACATTTATTTCATAACCTAAGGATCTCAACTATCTCACCCTTGGTGTAGTAGCTTGTACAAATGTATAATCAGCATCCACAAGAAAACATACATCATCATAGTATTTCTCAACTAAGGATACTGGTATTCTCAATCTTTCCTTGATTGACTTCTTGGAGTCTTCAAAATAACTTTTCATCAAAGATTCAAAGTTCTCTTCTAATTGCTCAATGTACTGACCAATCTATACTGCTACTAATTAGTAGGTTTTCCATCCCATAGTTCCAAGTGAGAAGAATGTGTTTTTCACATAAAAGAATATACAAATCAATATAGAATCAAATGTACATCATGCACTCTTTGTCTTTCTAATTGCTCCAAGGTTCTCCATCAATTGTTGCAATTGTAGCTCTGCTAGATCATATGTGTGATATTTCTTTACAATTTTGTATCCCACATCCATAGCTATATAGGGAATACTATTTAATATACTAGATTGATAGAACTTGTGTGATTTAACCCTTACAACAAATTCTATCAGAGGATCAATAATTGTATCAATTGTCATGCCTCTTTTATTCCAAAATTCTCTAGTATTCTTCTCAATCACTTCCTTTAAATCACTTCTCAGTATCTTAAGCTAATCTAGGGTTGGGTAACTAGTAACCTTATAAATTATTCTCTTAGTAATTTTTACAGGTCCATTGTCTAGCCATAATGAACCATCATGAATTTGGCTAAGCATTATCCTTATCCACTTTATCTTGGATAAATTCAAACAATCTAGGGCTCATGTTAATTCTTTCCTCTCAATGATTTTGAACTCTTTCTTCAAAACACCATTATCACAAAGTTTTCTGTATACTTCCCTAATCTCCATATCATGAATGCTTCTTATCTTATAGTTGTAGCATTTTCTTACATGTTGCACCATTATCACATTTGATGGAATCATCAACAATACACCATAAGGGTCTTTCTTATAGGAAATGTTTGGAATAGCTTTGAAAATGGGTTGCTTGACCTCATCACTCACTAACTGAACATTAAAAAATTTCTTTCCTGATACATTCTTTGAACTAAATTCCATAATGTGAAACTAGGATTTACTTAATTTAAACTGTCTAGCTCAGCTCTTGATAAATGCCTTATGAAATCTGACAAACTAGTGTAGAATCAATATTAAATCTTCTACAACTACTTGGAATATATTTCTAGATCACCTTCTACTCTACTTTCTCTTTCTTGAATTTGAAACAATGTGAAATGAGCTAAAATTGATCAAATACCCTTTGAAAACCCTACAATAAATGTTGAGTGCTTACATAGCTATAAGCTCAGCATTAACCAATTTTAGGCTCACTCAATATCCATTAACATTTCAATCACTTAGCAACCACTATGGGCTCAGAATCAACTAGCATTTCACTTGGCACACATAGGAAATATTTCATGTTTAGCAACAACATGAAAAACTTATAGATTTATCTTGGGTTTCTAATAACATCTTGCATATTTATTCATGCAATGTAATATTTTTAGTGCTAAGTCATTTTGGAATTGATGTATGATATAATCTTTAAGTATCAATCTCACATACCTCTTGATTGCCTAGTTTGATGAGGTGTGATCACTTGGCCCATTGGGTGAAGTGATCCCTTCTCCATGTGATGTACTAAAATAATCCTTTGTCTTCCATGTCTTGTTAATTTCATCTTTGATGTGCTGATCATTTTCCTTACCTTTGCCTTTATCAAATTCACAACTTGGTGCCTTTGACCTAGTTGGACAATACATTCTGATGTGGCTAGTCATCAAATAAATGAAACATGTGGTTTGGCTCAACCACCTTTGGTAGTTCTCTCTCAAGTGTGTCCTAATACAATTCTTAGGAACATGTCCATATTCTTGACAATAATGAAAGTTATATCTTTTAGTATAATCCCAGTTATAAGAGTTGCCATTGTTCCTTACCCTTGCTTGCCTATTTGATGACTAGATGGTTTTGGATTTGCATTCAAAAGCTCTATGTCCATACTTTTGATTGTTTTTGCAATATCCTTCAAATATTTGTGTATGCATGGTCCTGATTCTGCATTCATGTGCCTAATGACCTTATTTGTTGCACTTATGGTAGTGAACCATGCTCTTAAGCTTGACATTCTAATTTCTAGACTTGCTCTTGCACACATTAGCAATCTATCCTTTCTTACCAAAATTATGAGAAGTAGGTTTGGAGTTCTTACCTTTATTCTTACTTTCTTCTGCACTTTTGGATGATTCTTCTTCTTCAGTACTTGTGTATCCTAGTCTAGATGTATCATTATTGGATCTAGGGGATCTCAATAGTTGCTCAAAGTATTTGATGGCTTGATTTTGTTTGTTGAAACTTTTATCAAATTAATTTTCTCTCTTTATTTCCCTCTACAATTTTTCATTCTATAGTTTCAATGTAGTTATCTCAATATTCTTGACATTTAGTTCATAGTCGGCATTCATCACTTGACTTAGAGTATCCAATTGCATGTTGGAAACCTTGGTTAGTTCTAATGATTTCTCTTCCAGTCTATTGGCCAAAATTTATTTTTCTTCTTCAATCATGGCTTTGTCTTCTACAAATTTCTTCTTTTGTTTAACCACTTCACATAGATGTATAGCTTGTGATTATTGCTCTAACTTGAGATTTCTAATTTTCTCATCTTGGGCTCTATTCTTTCCATTAGATATGCAACTACTACATAAAATTAATTGGAGTCTCCATCTATAAATAGTTTAGTAGTGCCTATCTCTTTGTATTGTGTGTCATTCTCTATAATAGCAATTTCCTTCCTTCTCTTCAAATATTTATTTAGTTCTTCTCTTGCTTCATCCAATTGATGTAGAATGATTTATATTTCAATTCCCTGATTCTCAATAGTATTTACCAACTTGTAGACATCCATTTCAATATCTTTTCTCAAAGATGCA
Organism: Cupressus sempervirens; assembly: GCA_028749045.1. Classification (NCBI taxonomy): domain Eukaryota; kingdom Viridiplantae; phylum Streptophyta; class Pinopsida; order Cupressales; family Cupressaceae; genus Cupressus; species Cupressus sempervirens. Next base: position 816,631,404 of record CM053786.1, read on the forward strand.
AGGCTTCTCTTTCAAAGAACAAAGATCTGATACCAATTGTTGGAATTACAATAGGAAAGGTAAACTTCTGGGGGGGACAGGTGAATTACTAGTTTAACCTTGGACCCATAAAACCTTTCACCACACATCCATCTCATACATTGAATGAGTAAACTGAAATAACATTTAAACACATAAGTAATCATACACATATGACACCAGATATGATTACCTAGAAACCCTCCAATGAGAAGGTAAAACTAGGGTGCGGATGAAACCCACAAATCTTCATCACTATAGTAATAAAGTGTATCCAATGAAGGTTACAATGTTTTCACCATGAAACATGATCTACCCCGTGAAGGATCTACCCTATTAAAGGCTTACAAAGACTGTTAGGTCTCACCTTGTTAGAGGATTTCAATACCCTATTAAAAGTGTGCCTTGCAAAAGGACTTTAACTCACAACTAAGTAAGCACCTTGTTAGAGGATTTCATACAACCTGTTAAGACTACTCTATTAAGAGATTTTGATTGAAATCACCTGTTAGAATGTCTCAGCTTTGATCATGTAGTTAATACTTAATTTCTTGATAATATATCACCTCTAAATAATATCTTCTTGATAATTCTTGATTATATGTCTCTTTGTTGTATCCTTTTCCTTTCCTTTGTTCTACTTTAACTGATTCTACAATATTGTTTCACCTCACTACTTCTAAGCCAGCATGAATGCTCTATTTGTGCATGCAAGCTTCTCTCTTTTCTCCTTTAATTCCTTACACACTTTCTAGAGAGTTTAGGGTTTTTCCTCCTTAAGAATACTTAGTGACTTTGGGTTATGTATGAATCTATGGCTAAGATTCATCCATTTTTTTGGTTAATCCTTCCCATTTTTTATTGGCTACGTGTAATTGCATATGAAATCAAACTAGAGATTCATCCTTATCTCCAAAATATCAAATTCAATCTTAAGTTGGCTCAAAAAAGGTTTACATAGTTGTTTGTGCCTTTACAAACAAATATGTCAAGACTATCTTACTTGACATCTAAGGTCTCTGATGCTTGGCATACACTAATCTCTCTGTTGTGACTCAACACATGTATTGCTCAACATCCACTATTTACTCAACTCTTATGTCACTCAACATATACTATCTACTTGGCACTTGAGTGAATTGGCACATGAGTGGCTCGACACTCACTATGACTCAGCAAGGTCTAATATTTACATGTTGTGCTCAGCATGAACTAAATATATAACTTAACTATGTTGACACTCATTTGTCAAAACCAATCTAAAATCAAAATTATGTGGATCAAACTAGAGTGGAGCTTCTTTGGATAAGAAGCTTAAGAATATGGTTTATTATAGGCCTACAATGGAGTTTGATTCCTTTCAATATGTTAAAAAATGTAAAAAATTCCAAATACATGGGAAACAAATTCATGTACTAGCTCAAGAACTTCTTCCATTTGCAATAATATGTCCATTCATTCAATGGGGACTTGAGCTCATTGGGGAAATTCATCCATCTTCTTCTAATGGCCATGGATTCATCATAAGTGCAACTAAATATTTTACCAAATGGATTGAAGCCATTCCACTCATAGCTACCACTGGTAAAGGAGTTTCCATGTTTATCCTTAACTATAATACTTGTTGATATGGTATTGTAATGTGCATGGTCACATATTATGGCAAACATTTTCAAAATAAGGATATTAAAGAACCATGTGAAAAGTTTCATATCACCCATCATTCCTCATCTATTTATTTCCCAAAAGGAAATGGTCAAGCTAAGGCATCTAATAAAACCATTATCAAAATCCTTAAAAAGACTATTAATAAAATTGGTTGTGATTGTCATGTTCAACACAATCTAACACTATGGGCTTGTCATACATCCATTTGTACACCTACTGAAGCCATTCCATATTCCCTTGTTTTTAGTTATGAAGATATACTTCCCCTTAGGGTTGAGTTACTCTCTCTCAAAGTTTATAAGGGATAGGTAACAGTAGATAGAGGCCCAATTTATGATTTGAAGGCTTTGCGATTGCACATGCAACACAAGATTTTATATATAAAATGATATCCTATTTCATTTTTGGCCAATAGAAATACTTTTGGAGAATTGTAGTAGTCTTACCAATATCAAAATTTCTTGACACCCAGCTATAGTGTGCTTCCCATATCAATTTCTTTCTTTCTTCACTGGGGACACATATATGACCAATATGATAGAGAAACCCATCATGTATATAAAATTTAGGAACATGATTCCCTTCTAAGACTGCATTGTAAATGTCACAAAAATTAGGATCATCACCATATAGTTAAGCCTAAGTTTTTGTTTAATGGCCATAGGAATCCAACACCATTATCAAGCCTATGATTGGAGGCCTACTCAAATAGTCCACTAATTTATTGTTGAGGTGAAATTATTGAAAATAAGCTTACCACCTCTAATACCTATAATTCTGCAACTTTTATTATGTTTGCAAGAATTGAAGAGGTTACCCATGTTGCATGAGTACACCACCAAGAGCATAATCTGATACATATGTTTCTATCTCAAATGATTTTTGTAACTTTGGAAGGACCAATACTAGATTTGGACATAATCTTAGATTTAATTCCTCAAATTCTTATTTTCCTCTATCTACTAAAATTTTTCTCGCACTCCACCCTTGAGTGACTAATTTAAATGCCATGATCAATGTGAAAATACAAATACAAATTTGTGATAGAAGTTAGTTAGATCCAAGAAACTGTGAAGTTATATGAAATTTTTATGAGGTGGCCAATCTTTGATAATTTGCATCTTTGTAGGATCCATGTGAACACCCTCACTATCAATGACATACCCTAAGTATTAGATTCTTTGCATACCAAAAGAGAACTTTTCTATGTTGGCATAGAGTTTATGCTCCTATAAACTCGAAATAACTTGTTCAAAATGTTACAAATGTTCAAACAAGGCTTCTCTAAAAATGAGGATATCATCCAAATAAACAACTACAAAAGAATCAATGAATGGTCTATGAACATCATTCATCAACCTCATAAATCTAGTAGGAGCATTTAAAGGCCAAAAGGCATAACCAACCATTCAAATAAAACTTCCTCATACTTGAACATAGTCTTCCATATATCTATTGGATCAATTGGTACTTGGTGATACCTAGATTTCAATAAAGAACTTAGCCCCCCTAAGTTGATCCAAAAGATCATCAATTCAAGAAATTAGATATCTATTTTTCATATTAATTGTGTTAAGTGCCTTGTAATTAATACAAAGTCTCCATGTCCCATCTTTGTTTCTCTCCAAAATAATGGGACTATCACAAGGTGAAACACTTGGCTTGATGTGTCCCTTTTCAATCAATTCTTGAATCTATCTCTTCATTTCATCATTTTCCAAAATTGAACTCCTATATATCAGCTCATGTGCTAATGGTGTTCCTAGAATTAAATTCATAGAGTGCTTGATATCATAGTCTTTTAGGACCCCTACTAGTGATTTCAACACACTATGGTATTCTTTCATAATTTTATCCTTCTCCTTTTGTTCATCTATCATTTTGGTCACCTTAGCATTTATGTTAAGAACAATTGACTTTGTTTGCTAAGGACAAATAATGAGGAGGACAAAAGTTCTAGTTTGAGTAGTTAAACATTTACATTGTTTAGCACTAATTAAAGAAGTAGCTTGAGTTGGGCATACCTCTAATATCCAATTTCTCTTTTTACAAAGCTTTATTGTGACACCCCATGCCTTTGATACATGTATGGCTGCCTTAACAAAACACCACATACATCTAAAGATGATACATCACAAATTACTTCATCCTTGAAAGGTTTGAGTATGGTAGGTGACACTATTGATTTATTTGAATGTCTTTCCTTTCATTAACCCATCCCATAGAGTATGGTTGTGGGTGTCTCATTATCTTTAAACTTAATCTCTTGACTATCTCCATAGAAATTAAGTTATTTTGGCTACCACTATAAACAATAAAATGTAGAGACTTCCCATCAATCTATATCTACAAATGGACTAGTCTCTCTTCATCTTCATGTGGAACCACTTTCATAATTACAACTATGGCATATGGGTTTGTTTTTGTCACTAAATCATTCTATTATCTGCCATTAGTCTCTATTGGTGTAGATTCAAGCTCAGCTTCATCTCCTCATATTTTTGTCATCAAGTTCTTAATGGTTCAATACTCCTTTGTGTTATGGGTTGGGCTCTTATGTATCTCACACCACATACTTGTATCTATTTGTATATCTTTCGTAGCCCACCAAGTATTCTTGGGTGGATTTTAAGGAGGGTCCTTTCACACTAGTTTTCCTCCAAATTTATTACTACCTTCACCCCTTGGCTTATTATTTGAAAAGTAATGTCTTTTCCCTTTCTATTTGATTTTTTTTTCAATTTTTCTAGCATATTTGAAAGCAATTTCCAGTGTTTCAATATTCAAGAATTCCATTTCATTTTGAATATATCTATGAAGCCCACTATGATATTTCAAAATCTTGTGTTTCTCTAAATATTATATACCAAGTTTTGCAGACAGTGCATGGAATGTATTGATGAAATCTTATATAGATTGGTCCCTCTTTTGTCAAAACAACTTCTATTATATATATTTATGTTCATATATATCTTCAAGCAAGTATGCTTCTTTTATGTATTCCACAAATTTTCCTTAATTGGTCTTGTTATTAGAGAGTATTCCCAACCCTTCTCTAGCTTCACTTTATTTATTCAATATTTTTGTTTCTCATGCTAGTTTCACATGAGTTTTAGCTTTCAAGAGGGTAAATGTTATTTTATTTGCATTAGAGAAATGATTCATAGAGAAGTATCAATCCAAATTTGATAACCAATTATCAACAACATCAACATCATCTTTCCCTTCAGAATTTGGGATATCAAAATTTACCTATACTTTCAAAGGAGTGTTTCCATAGAATGGTGCTACTAAATTGGATGATTTTTGGTTATTCAAAATTTGTGGAAACTAATTCATCATCTCTTCTCATTGCCTTGCCAAAGGCTCTTCCACCATCTTCTTCATAGATTCTAATGAATTATCTAACATCTTTGGTTTTGTGCACTACAAAAGGAGGTATTTAGACAAATCTTACATGGCCAATCCTAATCTTTGATAGGAATTTCTTGTGTTAGATGGCATACAAGAGAATTTCCACTCTGATACCACTAATTTGATTTAAGAAATGGGTTGAAACACAATATCTAGCGAGAATTAAGCACCTGTGATATCAATGTTCAATTTCTAGAAAAACTTAGAAAAACTCAAAAGAGTTGTATACAAACCAAAAGCCATCATATTATTCAAAAATGTAAGAATATATACAATGATAGAACATCAATAGTCACCATAGCCATGAATTTGAAATGTATATGTGGCTATAATAAAAACAATAATATTTAACTAAAACTATTCAAATCTAGGTGTTTATGTACCCCAGCTTGTCAGGTTTATAACGTTTGACTTAGAGCTTGGAATTCAAATTCATTTATGTTGTTGAAAAGAAGATCTAAAAATGTAATTTTACTCCCCAAAATAGTGAACCTTTCACTTCCCAATTTTAGGGACTGATGAAATTTTTAACATAAAATTTTGAGTAGAAGACCTCCAAAAAAACCAATTAAAGAGACTTATAAAATAAATTAAAAATCTATGAAAAATGTTTCAAACATTTGATCATTCTAGATAATCTGGATCAGAGATTAAGAGATCTTATTCTAGATAAAGACTACAAATTTTCATAATTCCAAGAATTAAAATTTCTACATGAGAGGAGACAAAAATCCTTTGACCATATGAAAGCTTATAAAAAATAGATGTCTCATTACTTCAACAACAAAGTGAAACCCATAGAATTTCAAGTGGGTGACCTAATCTTAAGAGAAAATCTAAAGAATCAAATAGATAGATAAAAGAAAGGAAAATTTGAAGCAAACTGGCTAGGTCCTTTTTTTATTATTGTCATATTTGGATGTAGGGCATATATGTTATCAACTTTTGTAGGTGAGTTTTTGGATGAACGTATTAATTGTATGCACCTTAAGAAGTTCTATGTTTAAAAATTCTAGTGTAAGGGTTGAAAGAAATGAAACCAAAAAAATTAAAAGAAGAAAAAAAGTCCAGTAAAAGTGATGAAAACCTGGCAACAAGCATCATTTGTGACAAGTTAGCTCTTCTATCTATTATATTTCTTCTAAAATTATCCATCATATTTTATATATCCATAATAACATTTCTCACCATCCATCATCTAGTCTATACAAATTCATAATAAATTGGCTACCTATGTAGTCTAGCTTATATATATCAATAATAAAGTTCCACCATAGCTTAGTCTAGATTATAATCTTTAGAATCTTCATTCATGTCTTTTCCATGTCTTTCTCCATCCATAATAAGTTAGTTCAATACCTAACTAGGGGTGTTTCCTCGACCTACTTCTAGAAATAGATCTTTGACAAGTCATGACTTAAGAAAGGATGAAAAGCGATTTCGTTTCAACAATATTTGGGTAACAAAATTGATCAAAATTGCACCCAAAAAAAGAAACAAAATGTTGTCTCATAACTTGGGATTATCAATCAAAATGTTACCTAAATCTAAACTTCAACTTATCCAAAAATCTAGACAATCACACAAAAATCATAGCAAGATCTTTGGCAAGAGATTCGTAAATTGGGTGATAGATTTTGATTGGTTGTTAGAGTACAGGAATCCATCAATTTGATTTCATTGTTATCATTTCTTATGTTATTCGAGTATTTCTTATTGGTATGAGTTAATCACTCCCATATACCATGTGATTAGAATAACTATGATGGAAAATGATATTTTTCTTTGATTATTGTTTGTGGGGTGTTTTTTTTATTTCAATTAGACTTTTATTTTGGGGTGTTTATGCATAAGTGCCTTCATATATCTAATAAGCATTATATGGTGAGAACTTTTTTGGTCACACTATTGCTTGGATTATGACATGTCACATATACCTCAACTCCAAATATTTGTTCATAAGACGAATTAGAAAATATTCTTTGTATATTGATAATGCAATTGAAACTTAGGTAATCTCAATTTAATTATACCTACATGCTTGTCAAGCTTGCAATATTAAAATCCATGTAGGGAATGCTCTTGTCATCTTGGTTTACTGATACCATGATTTTTGTGTTCTCCTACAATAATAAAGAGCTTAATGATGATAAAAACTTCATGTTACCTTTCGATCAAGATGCTACAAAAGCATTGGAGATTATGAATTTTAGGGTTACATTTATAGTTTTATTTACCTACATATTCATCTCATTTGTGTGTGAGATTCCTTTTATAGATTATGGGTCTATTATTATAAGTCTTTTTAGTTTTTCCATTAGGTCTTTTAGGGTGAACCATAGTAGTTATTATTCTAATTGAAGTTGTTGGATATAAATAAAAGAAATTTCTTTCCATATAGTTTTACATGATTAAAAAAATTATATCCATTTATTAATCTAGTATCATACATGACCATCCATATATCATTTTTGTTTCATCCACATAATATTAAGTGCATCCATACATGATGAAGCAAAGAACATTAATGTATCATCTACCAACCATCATATATCATTTAGAAACATTACATAGAATTGGTCATTCATAAAACATTTTCATCTACCATAATAAATACATATAGAAAAATAAGCCACTAACAATATCACAACATATCAAAATAAATGCATCACATCATTGGACATCATGAAACATGCATAGAGCTATGTCATATCATATCCTATATTATCACATGTTAGTATTAATAATGCATAAACATCATGGAAACTACATGTAATCATCAAATTAATTAATGTTCAATGTCCATACACAATAAAAAATTATATATAATATCAAATAGCTGATAATTTCACATGATAATAACAAAATAACTCAAAGTACATAGTCCATCAAAAGACAAGGTGTGTGTCCAAAGTATGTACAATATCTCTAGTTGGGCATAGCCACATGACTATGTATGCCTCTCACTCTATAGTGGGAAAGATGATCCTTCTTGTGTCTCTCCCTGACTCTATTTGTCTACATGTCTCTGGTCTAGGCAGTCTTGAGGCTACATCCCCACTCTCTCCAGTTTCTCTCAATGATGGTCTACCATAGTAGGATCTCTCTCTAAAACTCCCAATACATTTTTCCTTAGGAACGACTCTCTTATAAGCCTCCCTCCTATAGGTAATCTTTCTATTGGCTCTCAACATAAGTCTCACACTCTCTATGTTCAAACCCAATGTTTGAGCCCTCTCCATATGCTCTAATATAGACTTTATTGCACCAAGTCTCTCTAGAGCTCTATCTCACTCCATGAGTGCCTCTGTCAAATATCTCTCTAGCTACCCTATCCTCTACTCGAAATGCATAACCCTCACAACCTCTCTCTTTATCTCTATAAACTCCTCTACTACCTAATCCAAGTCAAACTCCTCTAATCCATGCATTTATAAATATGGATCTTCCTATCCCATATCCATATCCTATGGAAAATCTTGTGTTTGATCCTTGTTTCTAAGCCTATACACCTCCTCTTCCTATCCTAATATCCTAGGTATCTCTATAGGAATCTATTTTTGCATGGTAGGTTGAGGAACCTATCTCAATCCACTTTCTCTCACTATGCCACCTCCACATGTCTGAGCTCTCCTCTAATCTCCCTTATCTCCTCCACCATCACCACTACCATCCCCATCTCCCTCACCTTTGCCTCTACGAAGAGGTGGTCCTTGATCATCACCTCTACCACCACCTCTCCTACCATGTATCCTCTATTGTCCTCTCCTATCTCCTCTCACTAGTAGAGGTGGCTCATCCTGTGAAGATATCCTAATAAATGGATGCATCTATAGGTATCTCTCATACTCCCTTATCATACCTAAATCCACTACATATCTCCTCATCATCCATGCCTAGAATGGAATCTATCGAATCTTTATAAGAAAATCTCATTGATGAGAATAGGCCTCCAATCTATCCTCTCTTGATAAGTGTGGGTGAAATCAACTACACCCTAAGGGCATCCCTTGTGGTCATCCAAACTGTCTCTCTAGAATATGTGGTGTCTAGCCAATCAGCCATCTAGTCTCAAAATAGTATGCCAACTCCCTCTCATCATCCCAGTCTTCACTATCTAAATATGGTGCTCATGTGATTGAATCTAGTGTTTCTTGATGGGACTCCAAATTGTGTTCCCATTTTGAGTACCATTCCAAACTTTTGAGTTCATTTTGAGCCTTGTAAATGCATTTTCTTGCATATGTACCCAATTGTCATTTTAAGGTCTAAGAGGTGTTTAATATTTATAAAACCTTGAATTTGGTATCTTTATGCATCCTACAATAGTAAAATGGAATTCTAAGTCATTCTAGGAAGTTTTGTTTTGAGCAATGTTCAAATTTTGCATTTTTACTCAAGTGTCAAACAATGAGAGGAAGCCTAGTTTGCATTTGAATATCTTGTACCTAGTTATGTTGCATGAATCATATCTTTGGGAGCATTTAGTACACATATAAAAGAGCTTATGTTTCAATTTTCCTATCATTTTGATATGTCTTTACTAGGTTTTGAATCCCTCAAAGTTGGCTACTTATCTTTGTTATGCTAATGCAAATTGCCCTAAATTTTAGGAGGCCTTATTTGACTGACTATAACTTTGACCTAGTTGACTATACTGAGAAAAATCCTTTTTTAGTATATTATAGAGGTTACACACTTTCTATGTTCCATATTTGAGCCTATAAAAAATCCATTTGATCAATTTTCAAATGCAATTTTGAATACAACTTGTGAAATTTTATTGGTGTCAAGAAGTGCAAATTGATCAGTACCCTTGTTCAAGATGTCACATATTTGAATCCATAATAGATGAAATAAAATGGTCTATGCCATTTTTTTCTACTCCAAAATTACTTCAAATATGTCATTTTTCAAGTCTTGACCAATCTATCTGCACACTTTCCCAAGTCCATTCCATTTGTGAAAACTATTATTTTTGTATGTTTCTAGTTCTACAAATTTGAGTACCTCACTTTGCACACTTTCCAAACTCAAACTATTATTCTTCATGAGCCTAAACCACAAAATTATATTCCCCTCATGAAAATGAAATAATTACCTAGTTTTTGTACCCTCAAGTATTTGGTTGCCCTATTTTTGAAGCTAAAACAAAATGCACTTTACTATTTTCTAACATGTTTATTTGTAGATAGTTTTAACTAGGCAACTTTGATATTTGATAGCTTTTGATCCAAAATTCATCATGAGACAAGATCTATTAGGGTGCATGAATGTGGAATATAGTATCAACATGTTAGCTTTCAGAGCCTAGTTATCTATTTCTATTAGTTTTTAAAGCCAGCCTATATGCCTTCCTGTCAGCAAATCACAGTTTAAAGATAAGTGATAAAATGAGTTTTAATGATGTTTCAGTGATTGAATTTGATTTTAATTATTTCTAGATGCTCATTAGATCATATCAAGGAATAATTTATTTCAAAATGAAAAAAAAAAGAAGCTGAACTCGCTTTGGGGCTTGACGAATATCATCAAATTGTTGAGATATGGACTAGGAAAATTGAGGATGTTTTATTGTTGGAGTATGCTTGTTCAATTGCTACAAGTTGGAGACTCTAGGTTTTAAACTTCTACGAGTCATATTTTTCATATCATTTGGAGTTATTCTAACAGTTGTAAAATCAATAGAATTTGATTTTTTGGGCTTCGCCTCTGTTATGCTTGCTGCTTTGATGTCAGGTTTCCAATGGACTATCACACAAATTCTTTTTCAAAAAGAGGAATATGGCTTAACAAATCCCTTTGTTGTGATGAGTTATCTCACACTAGTTATGGCATTGATAACTGCTATTTTTGCTTTTATAACTAAACCTTGGTCAAGTCTTTCTGAGACTTGCTACTTCAATACTCATCATCATCATTTTCAAAGTTCTTTACTCATGCTTCTTGGAGGATCACTTGTAGTTTTATGGTGTTAACTGAATATCTTCTTATATCAGCTACTAAGTGCAATGACATTTATTGTAGCAGGCATAGTCAAGGAAGTTGTTGCTATTGTGGTTGCAATTTTCTTCTTCACTTTACAATAATAAAGGACATTAGACTTTTAGTTATATATCCTTGTGTCTATAGTTAAAGAGTGCAATGGAGGTGGCATGGACATTTTGGGAAGGAGTGGGTCATGGCAGGTTGAGCATACATGTTTCCCCATTGGATGTTTTCACACACCATTACCACTCATTAAGGCCATGCAAGAGTATGATGACCTAAGCATCACAATCTTCTACATAATTGGATGGAGGTAAACCAAATGTGAAAGTATGTTTTCAAGCTTTCCCCAAAATTTCCTTAGATAGTTGTAGGTGCAAAGATAGTCTCCAATGACTAAAAAAAACTCACATGCCCATTTCCATTGCGCTTTCCCCCTCTAAAAAATGCATCTCCAATAGTAGCAGGGCTTGTATTGGGCATCTTAAATCTAAGTTTCCTCTATTAGCATGTGCCCTAAGACTATGCATCATGGTGCTTTTAAAACCATCAATTGACTTTCCCATGCCCAAGACATGACAAGAGAGGAGACCATAGTGTTCAAGAAGTCAGAATGCCCATGCATGGTGAGGATGTGTGGGGCCTTAGTAAAAGGTACCATCATGGTAGAGTTCCATGCAAGGGGTGAAATACAAAGAGCTTTCATGGTATGTGTCAGTGAAGTTAGCAGGCTGGAGCTCAACCCAACAAGGGTCTGATAGGGCAATCAGGAGTCAAAGCATATCAAAAGGAGGATTGTTCCATTGTCCCACATTGATAGAATAATGTTTTTTTCACCCAATTAAATACCAAGGCACATATAATGTGAGTGTCAAAAGCCTCCTTCTTTATGACACATGATACATGAGTTGTGTGATGGGGTTCACTCATACTATTGGCAATCTAATGACAATTATGGTTTTTCCCAAGCATGCATAGTGTCAGGGAACACGTGGCAAATTTTGGGTGGCTGTCATAAAATTGGAGGAGGAGAGAGAAAGAGCTTTGAAGCCATGAAAAATGCACATACTGGGGAATCATAAAGAAAATTATGAATTCTTATGATGCTAGGGTCACATAAGATCGTAGGGGGAATTAATTTGAGATATGATGTTACAAAAGTATGCTTTGTTCATGAGATCATGAAATAAATAAGAAGGCTTTACGATGCTATGATCAGAGATGAAAATTGTAAGATCAAGGAGGGTCATCATGAGTTAAATTTCAAATTTCAAATGTTGCATTGAGTGTGTGGTTCCTGAGCTTGGGTACAGTTTAACCAATTAGATTCCACCACATGGCGCTTGGAGATTGGAAAGAAAAATAAGGTAAAATATATAAAATGGAAAATTAAAAAAAGAGATGTGCGTTCATTCTAAAATTTGAAGATTCAAATAAATTTGGTATTATTGTATAGTTTTGAGTATATAGTATATTTAAAATTTTCATTTTAATGTTAGTTTATGACTTGGGGCCTGGATTTTCAAATTAACCTCAAGGGCACTATTTTTATCTGAAATATGCAATATAATATACTTTACAAACTAGGCGAAGATGTAATCTTCATTTCTAAGGTTATTTTTTACATAGGTATTCATCAAAAGAAGCTATATGCAGAATTTTGTTTTTGGGGCATCCTTAGTTTAAATGAAGATTTATTGTTTTAGAGGGGAATAAGATCATATTTGATTAGATTAGGATGGAATCAAATGCAATAACAACCATAAAGAAAGAATTGAATGTGTTTTAAAAGAAAATGTAGAAAATAGGTTTTTGTCAGCAAAGGTAGTTAGAGTTTCACTGATAAAGAAAAAATAATACAAATAGAATTAGATTGAATTTATGCAAATCTTATCAGATTCTTGACATTACTTTAGAAAGGTGTTTCTTCATTACTCTTTAAGGAGATATATCAGCTGCTATGCAAGTAGTAATTAATGAGATTTTGATTTTCATTAGATGGAGGAGATAGTTTCTACAACAATATGATGAGAAACTTTTAGCAGGACACTTGGCATGCATCAATTTCTAATCTGAGCCTCTTCTCCTCTATAAATCTCTCTTCATTTCTCATTCTAAGGGTTATAGTTTATACTACAAGACCATAAGGTTCCAGTCTTGGACTTGTTTTCATGATTGTATGACCACTATGTGGTTCCAGCTTAGTTGAAATCCTTTCCCATTACTTTGACACCATTCCTCAGTATTCCTTTGTTATGAACAACAATAGTTGTATTTCTTTTGTAGTATTTAACTTATACATTCTTTCATAATGTATTCTCTAAGTTTTGTATATAAATGATGTATTGATTTCAAGGAACTGAATACAAAGTTCCATTGAGAATTTCATTTTGAATTTATCTCATTTTCTATGGGTTTGTAGTTTTCTATTGACTATGCCCAAAGTGCATGCTATCATTGCAGCTTGTTATTGAAGTTGTATGTCATTGTGTGTCTTGTTGTTGGGTCAAAGACCCTAGTAATATGCATGATATTGCATTGACAAAACTATAGGGAACATAGGAGGATTTGATAAGTACAAATTTTGTTTGAAGAAATATGTATATTTTCAAGGTAGATAGGTAGATCATATATCTGGATATATGAGTATATTTTGGGTATCCACATGTGTGTTATGACTTAGTTTATTCCTAATGGATAAGGTAATAATCAACTTGGAGATTACATGTTTTTTATTTGTTTCATACCTAGATTATGTTGATTCAATCTTTAATCGAATATCTTTTCCCATTTTAGTTTAAGAGTTGAAAAGAGTTACCCTCACTTAGTTTATTAGGTTCATGTACCCTATTATTAGTTATTTCATGTCCATGAACATTTACGTAAACATAGAAGATATACGATATTTTATATGATAATCTAGATTAAATTATATGCCTTTACACTGGTACCATATAAACACTCTAAGGTCCACCTACCTAGGTCTTGCAGAGTTTGAAGAAGAATAAGGAGAGTATAGCCTTATAGTTGGCCCTAGTGTCTAAATAGGTGCATTGACCATGGGAATTATTTTTTCCTAAGTGTATGTGTTCTTATCACTAGGTTATTCAAAAAAATTTAATTCAAGAACCAACATGTCTAACACATATCTCCAATAGTCAATTCTACTCAGCTTAGGCTAGCACTAAATCATAGAATGTAGATGTACATATGGTTTTTCTAGACTCTTGAATCTCATATGAATTAGTCATGTAATAACTATGTGCTCCCACACAAAAATATGTAACAATGTCACAATTGCTAATAAATATGCACCTCCACAGTACACCACCTGATGAAGATCATGATACAAGTGTGCTAGTATACACACTCCTCAAAAAAATTAGGTACCCTTCTCCATCATCCTCTACAAAGTCCACCCCTATCCTATTGGGAACTCTCTAGATCTCTTATCTATACAAATATATCTAGGTATTATGCCAGCTGATACTATGGGTAGTGGATCATAAGCCTCTACGATGAACTCCCAACTAATATCATAGTCCTCTAAATCTTCATCTCTAAAAACATCTTTGCACTCCTCTAACCCAACATGTTGATTGTATTGTACAACCTTACCACTGATGGGAAGTCTAAGGATCTCATAGACATCCTCGAGTCTCACACTCATCTTTCCTATAGGTAGATGAAATGCACTGGTCCCAGAGTGTGATCTCTTTTCCAATGATGTTAGCATCCCAATGTTGGCCCTTTATCACAAGCCAATATAATGCAGAAAAAGTGTCTCAATGACTATATGTCTAGAAATATCTCCCTCGACATTAGGATATTTGATATGTCCTCTTGAACCAACTAACATAGCATGAAATTAGACATTCTTGACATCTATGATCTAGACTTTTTATCTAACTATTTTATCCAACAACTAATTTTATCACATGTTTACTAACAAATTTATCATTTATCTAATCCTAATTGGGTTTTTAGCTCATGTTGCTACAACAATGCTAGCATTAGTCTTGTCATTTATTACTAGTTGAATAGTAAGACCACTACTCTACACTACTAGTTATAGAAACAACTTTCTTATCAACATCTTATCAATAATAGTAGATGTGCAACTTTGTATCACAGATCCACAACATCCTGTCACACTTGTGCATTTTCAACATTTGCATAGACAACTTTAAAAAATGTGACTAAATCCTAAACAAATGCATATTTCTAAAAAATGTGCACAAACCCTAACTATTTGTGCATCAACACTAGCCAAAAAACCATTTTAAAAAAAGTGCAACCAAAATCAATACATGCACAAGAGAATGATATCAATGCATTGATTCTATAGAAATACACTTGTATGCTATGTATAGGATGTTCTATGGAATAGATATATAGCTTTGCATTTATCACAAATTGATGCACATTGACATAGTATATCAGCGTATTTGTGTACCAAAACTATGCATATGTTTGTGTTAACCAAAAATTTCAAAAAAAATTAGCTATCCTAATATCTTGTAAATTTTTTTATCAACTTATTCAAAATTTCATGCTAAATCTATCGATTGACTAAGGGGGATCAAACATACTAGCTTACTATAGTAGGTTGGCCATTGGTACCTCCACACTCACTCAAAATGATGGTCTACAATTAGGAATGACATATTTTATCTCTTAGCTCTCTTTCAATCTCTAAATTTCAAAAAACAAAAACTACACATATGTTTGTGTTAACCAAAAATTTCAAAAAAAATTAGATATCCTAATATCCTATAATTTTTTTTTATCAAATTATTCAAAATTTCATGCTAACTCTATCGACTAACTAAGAGGGATCAAATATACTAGCTTACTATAGTCAGTTGGCCATTGGTACCTTCGTACTCACTCAAAATGATGGCCTACAATTAGGAATGCCATCTTTTCTCTAGTAGATCTCCTCCAATCTCTAAATTCCAAGTATGCAAATGATGATTCACCCACCTTGTATTTTTCCTATATATACTCGTGGGTCCTATTTCTTGAGAGTGTTTTCATGTTGCATCAACTTAATTCATTTTGTGTTATTTTCCCACCATACATCTTTATCGAAAGTTTTCTCAAATTATCCTTACATTTTTGAAGAAAAAAAAAACTTTTTGGTCAATATTTTGATGGGGAATCTTTTTAAGTCTATAACATTCAAAGTCTTGGGGAAAGGGAAACAAGATCAAGTGCTAGTTATCTTTGAAACAATTTGTGGTTTGCACATTATCTCAAAAAGGGGAAAAACATATACACTTAAAAGTAGTCAAGTAAATTAATTAAATATTTTAATTTTTAATTAGTGTCTTTCTTATATTAAATTATTTAATTTATTAAGCTAATTCACCTAGGTTAGTTACACTATCCTAATTTTCCTAAATAATCATATTAAGTGATTTATTAAAATTACTTAATCATACACTCACCTAAGAGACTAAGTCTACTATTCCACCTACTAAGTCCATGTCATGTGCCATGTCATATTTGCACAAATTATTAATTAATCATATTTATCCTCACCCATGTGTCCTATTTTATGGGGCTAGAAAAGCATATATGTGCTCATGTGACTTTTTTCGTGGGACACATGTCTCTGGGTGACTAAGTCCCCCTCATCTTTCCTATCCAATAGGAGATAGTTAATCCACTTCATAGGGTCAAATATGACAAGAAAAAGTAAGATAAAAATGAGACTTTTAGCTTTACTTACCTAGATGAAATGTGCCTCCATTGTCCTCCTAAGCTTGAGTTTCTTTAATTTTGTGAGCTCTGAGACTTGAATCAACTCTTCTCTTCAAGATGCTTCAAGATGTTGGAGATTATGAAATTTTAATGCAATTCATTACTAAATGAATCTAGAATGTTATATGAACTAATGGAATGATGGATGTAGGTGGATGAGAAACTAATGATTCTAATGAAAGTGATGAAAATTCTGTGGATTTTCTTGATAATGTGCTTGATTTCCAAAATATGCTTTGTGTTCATATTGCTTGATTGCTAATTAGATTTATTTATTATCTTGTGTGAGAGAATGAGGTTTCCTTTGATAGACTTTAGGAGGAGACTAGCCTAGGTGGCAACATATGACAATAGAGAGAAAATTTAGGACATAGATGGATGACATTGAATCAGTTGTGGGAGTTGAGAGAAAGAGGAACTTATTTAGAATGTAAGAGAAATACTAGGAAATAGAAGACACATTCCATGCATCTCGTCAAGACCCTTAAGAAGACCCTACCCTCAATGATGACTCTTGGACTATTGGAAGTATTATTGGGAACCAAGATACTGAGAGGAGGGTAAATTAGGATCAATAAAATGTTCAACTCCTTAAGAAAAAACAACTTATTGATTGTAATCACTCCTAATCCAACTCATTGATGAAGGGTGCTCCCCTTAATACCATAAACACATTATAGAAACAAAGAAACAGTAGCAATTGCAAGAACAAAATAGGGGCTTCTTATTATTCTTACAAATACATAATTACAAAATTCACAATGTGCTGACCAATATGGGTGCCTTCATTATAGTAATCTACAAGACAAAGCTGCAAGCTATCACCCAAAGTTATCCTAGACAATGTTCAGGCATTTCTTAAATAGGCAATTGTATGCCACCCAGGAAGGTTCTAGGTATTCAACCTTAATACCTAGGGCCAATAGACCCTAATAATACATATACAGTTGACCAATTACATGTTTGACATTTATTTTTTGAAATTTTGGGTAGCCAAACTTTGGAAGACCATAACTCTTGAATTGTTGCTTTGATTGGCTATTATAACAACCTTTTAGAAACCTTAGCTCTTGATCTACAAGCTTGTATTAGTGTAAGCACCCATTCATCAAGGCTTTGAACCTCATCCCAAAAATAGTAACCCCCTTTTTCTACTTTTCCTGATTAAAATAGGAAAGGCTAAAAATAAAAATATTTTTGGGTGATTCAAGATTACAATCACACCTAGGAGCTGCACCACTCATATATTTGAACATACATCATTTAAAACTATAAAATAGATCTAATTATACATCACATCCATCAATATGAAAAGTAAATGTAAATGCATAACTCAAAGATTTTGGTTACCTAGAAACCCTCCAAGGTGAAGGTAAAATAGGGGTGGGGATGACACCCACAAAGCTTCATTGTTGCAACAATGAAGTTCACCTATTAGGGTTTTAATTTTGATCACTTCTGATGATCTACCATATGAAGTTTTTTCCTTAATAATATCTTTACAAGATGGTTAAATCTACCTTGGTTAAAGGATTTTAACTCAAAATGAAGTAAGGGATCTATTAGGAGATTTAACTAGGTCTATTAAAACCACTATGTTAAGAGATTTTCCCTAATATATTGGTTATGATGTCTCAATACTTGATCCTTTAGTTAGTACTTGATGCTAGATTATGAATCTCCTTTTTCCTTATTTGAATTGATCTCCTCATCTGATTTGGTCTATTTTGTCCTTCGTTGCTAGGTTGCTCTGTCTGATCTCTATTTCTTATCATCAAACTTAGCCTTCATTCGTTCCTTAACATTCATGTGCATACATGAGAATCCTTTTCACACTTAATGATTTAGGGCTTATTCCCTTCTTAAATAGATAATTTTGGAAGGTTCTAGATCAGAATCAATGATCCAAAATTCAGTCTTTTACCACTTAGTCCTAATTTTCTAATTGGTTACTCTACCTTCCTAGGGATTGATGTCCTCTAAAAAAATGTGTAATCAGCTCCTTATTTGTCTCTATAATCCATAAATATTGTATATAAGTCAGCCAAAATCATTTGCATAAGTGTTTGTTCTATAATAAACAAATATGTGAAAACTAGTTTACTCGACAATTGAATATCCTAACATTGGGTCATAACTAACATTCATGTTGTCCCTCAACTTCTATATGCTTGCCAGACACTGTCTCACTCAGCATAAATTATCTCCACTTTTCTTGGCTTCCTTATGTATCACTTAGCATATATTGTGACTCAATCTACACTAGGGTGCTCAGCATGAAATAAAAATATAAACAAGTCCTTGTAACTTGACCTTCATTAGGTGGCTTAGTCATAATGATGAACAATGAATGATTCCTAGAAAATGACTAAGTCTTGGACACTAATAAGATACAATGATTAGAGATCAATCCATTCAAAAAAAATTAAAAAATAGCACTCCCCCTTAGATTGTGATTTGGTCTTCAAAAACTTGACTTCACTATACACAATATATGTACTTGTCTCTTCATACCTATAATTTGGGATATTGTATATTGATTCTTCTTGATTCTTCTAATTTCCCCTTAGATGTGTCCTAAGTGGTATTTTCTCTTTTATTGTGTCATTCTAATGTCCCCCTTTTTTTTAACAATTATGGCTTAGTATTTTTAGGGGTAAATTGGTACTCATCCAAAAATAAATTGTGAATTAGTAAAATTACCTCTAATCCATGATTTTGTGTTCATTTTGTTTTTTATTAAGAAAAATATGTTTTATAGGGATCCTAAAACCTGAGATTTTTTACATAATATCTGAAATAATAATCTTAGATGAAGTCTAGACCCTATGCAATCACCTATAAAAAGTCATAACAAAAGATAGACCCACAACTAGGAAACAAAAGCCAAATAGGCCCAGGGCCAGGAAACAAAATCCAGATACTATAAACTAAAGATACGATGAAGCAAAAAATAAGACCACTAGCAATTATTTGTCACTATCTAGATCATGCAAATTTTCTACTTCCTCATTGGCACTCTAGATCTCTACACCTACACATTCTCAATTTGGGTAATTAGTTCATCTAATGTTGATTCTAGTATCTAAATATGGATTTCTAGTTGGGTAGCTAGATCAACTAAACTATTTGAAATAGAGAGATGCAAATCTCTCTTTACTAGGTCTATTGCAACTAATAGTTCCTTTTGTATTACCTTTATCTGAGGTAGCAACATGGTTTAAATTGAAATCAACTTAGGTCTAATGTTTTTTTCTTTAACCATCAGCTCAACTAATCTTCCTTCACCAAATGTCAATTTATTATATGAATGATAGTTTGAACTTACATTCTTGTTCAAATAATTAGCACTAGCCTTCAAATATTTTTGTAAATAATTAATTGAGTGTTGATTCTCCATAGTAAAGAAATTAACATCACAAACTTTTACATATAATGAAAGAATAATTTGCAAAATTCTTTCCAAACTTGTTGCAAGATTAGAATGCTCAACCTATTTTATTGCAATTTCTATTAATAATTTTTCCAAAATTTGTTCTCAAAACTTTTCTCAGACCATCTCATCATTTTCTCACTGGTCTCTATATCCTCATTAGTCATCTTCTCAACTACATGAACTAGTTGTTCAAAAATTGGTTTCTACTCATTTACACCATGAATATCAAATGCAACTACAAAATATCATTAATGTCATGGAGTACTTGTTTCTTCTTGAACTCCATCTTTAGTTGTTCTTTCTTTGTCTTTCAACTCAACAATGTTTGTAGATTATGCATTTGGTCCAATGTCATAGTATTATGATCATATTGAGGCAATGTAATAACCTCATCTAGACTCACTACAGCCTCTAGTGACTCAAACTTTAGATCCATTAACTATGATTTTGTATTGTTGATACTTGACAATGATATTTGTAATTGTTTCCCCTTAGCATTTGGTTAGGTATTTCTGTTTAGTGGAAGTACTCTCCTATTGAGTGGATGTGACCATTTGAATAGGTGTAACATTTCATGCATTAGTATAAACAAAACTTGTAGTTGAATGAGGGCTTGGATAGCCTCTTGCTCCTTAGGTTTCTTAGTCTCTGTCAGCTTAGATGGTTCAACCTCCTTAGTTCCCTTAGCAATTTTCCTTGAGGCATCTTGAGAAAATTGCTCTACTCCACATTTCTCTTGTTATTTCCCTTTAATTACATAAGTGAACTTAGGTAGCACAATAATAGCTTTACCTTGCTACTTGGAGCCCATGTATAGAACAATTGTGACTAATGCAACTTAAAAAATATTAGTTGATGCACTTTCAATCCTTATATAATGTTGTATTTCTAGCAAAACTGGATTGGTGCATGGGAGGGAGGTTCCTGAGGTGTTTGTATCTACATTCTACAAATCTTCCTTAGTTAAGATATTTTGATTATGTGGTGATGAATCAGGAACATCCTCTATAGTGACAATGGCTTATTTTTCACTCTCTCCTTCCTTTGTACTTATTGCCTCTAGTAGACTATTTGGTGCATCATAATCTTCTTGATTATCTAGCTCAATAGCATCTCTCCATTATTCTTATTTCTTCTCTATTGCAGATGGAAGTAGCAACCCAAATATTTTCTTCCATATCAAAATTCTCTCTTTCTCAACCTCATTTGATTTATTCCTCAAAATTTTGTATACCTTACTTTTGAAACAAATTTCTTAGCAAAATCTATTAGGGCAATGAACATATGTGTCTTCTCTATGTTAGGCATTGTTTGAGCCAATGTGATTTCCCTTATATGTCTTTCATTGGATAATGCACATTTCCACTTTGCACCTAATTTGGTGTATAGATCTTGAGGAATACCTTTGCCTAATTCTATAGGTATATTTGAATTTTTCAATCATATCTAGCATGGTCTTTTCAACTTTCTCCTGATCTTCCTTATTTCAAGAATCATATTTAATTTGTTTAAAGTCTTCTATTCTAGTTGAGATTCTAATGTTTGCACATACCTAATAAATTGTCATAGGAGATCATCTGGGTATAATTTGAAGCTTGCTCATATCATCAAACTCTTTTCTCTCTCCTTCATCCCCCTCCTAATCAAATGTAACAACTAACTTCCTTCTTGGCCTCTTTTGTGGACTCTAGTTAGTAACTTTTGCTTGTTTTCTCTTTTCTAGTTTTTCTTTGTTTTAGCAGTTGGGGGTTATGTTGCCTTAGATCATGTGATTATCCTCCTCTTAAGCTTAGGTGTAGTAGGTGTAACTATCTTATTTGCACTCTTCTTAAGATCCCTCATCACTTTAGGATCAAAAATCACAATTTTCTTCTACGTAGTTGTCTTGGGCTTGGCAACAAATAACTCTTTACCCTTAGATTCTTCCTCCTCTTTAGAATCTTCAAAACCTTTGTCTTCACCTTTTCCATATGTTAATTGAAGTGGTCGTTCACTAATTTTTCCCTCAAGATCTGCTATCATTTTTCCCTTTTCCTATCAATCTTGGGCTTGGCATTCTTGTCAATTTATTTAGATGAAAGTGTAGTAACTATTGCAGTGAATTCACCAACATTTACTTCATATTGCATTGGTCTTAACCATGCAACCCTTCATAATATTTCCTATGCCTAAGTGTAATCTATGTCTACCACAAAATAAATATCTTCATAGTAATGATCTACCATAGATTGCCAGATCCTCATTTTTTTCTTCATATTAACCTTAAACTCATCAAAGTAATTATCCATTATAGTGTCAAAATTTTCACCCAATTATTCAATGAAAACATTAATTTTCTCAGTGACAGTTCTAGTTCTATCCCATACAATAGTTCTAGTGGTAGGAAATGAATTTTATACATAGAAAAATATACAAACTATTAAAGATCCAAACTTACAAGAAGTATTCTTGGCTTTTTGAATCACTCTAAGATTTTATGATAGTTTTCGCAGTTGCAACTCAGCTAGGTCATAGCTATGATCTTTCTTTATAGTTTTGTAACCTAATTCGACTACAATGCATGGAATATTGTTTATTTAGCTTGACTAATATAACTTTTGTGTAGTTACATGCACTAAAAATTTAACAATAGGATCCTTAATTCCATCAATCAACATCCACAACCATTATAATTAGCCTTTGTGTGATCCTCTACAATGTTCTTCACCACACATCTCATTATTTTTATCCTATCTAGTGTTAGATAACTAGTTACTCAAAAAATTATTTCTTTATTAATCTTGATTGGTCCTCCTTCTAGCCACAATTTCATATCATGTAGACAGCTTAGTACAAGTTTTATACATTCCACTTTAAATAATTTACGAAATTCTAGGGCATGAGTAAACCCTTTCTCAACAAAAATATTGTACTCATCTTTCATGTCATTTTCAAATAACTTGCCATATGTAGCTCGCAACTCATAATCTCCAATCTCTACAATCTTACACATGTAACATGATCAAACATCATGAACTGTCAAAAATCTAGGTGGAATCAATGACAAGAAACCAAATGCATCTCCATTCATCACAATGTCAAAGTATGCCTTGAAATTAGGTGGAGGACATTGGTGATTTTGAACAATTTGTACATAATTATTTCCTTCAACATTTCTTTCTAGACATAGATAGAACTAATTTTATTTTGAAAATAGAGTTTTGAAACTTAGCTTCAACAACTTTGAAATCAACTAAACTTAGCACTTCAAACCTTACTTTGTTTTGAAATCTTGTTGATGGCATGCTAAGATTCACTCATAATTTTGTTGAAATCACCTTTGAATTTCCTTGATGCTCTAAATCACTTTGTAAATGAAAATGAACTTCAAAATTGTGATATAAAACTTTGATTTATTGAATTGTCTCTACAATAAATGCATTATATTATTTTTGATGTATCATAGTTGTCTTGACCTTCACATAGCATTATGTTCACACTTATTTCAATCAATCACTTAGTGTCCATTTTTTAGCTCGGTCAACATATCAACTTTGTTTTATATGAACACTCAGCTCATGTGGAATTACTTAGTTGCTATAGGCAATAACATTGATACTCGACATCTATTATACATATGAAACATTTTGCTCAATTCTTTTCTCAAATTTGTCCAAATACATCTTGATTCATGCAGATATGGACTTTTAATCATTTCTCTTATTATGAAATGGTGTGTAATTTATCATTCAAGTATGTAGTTCCTTACATACATTCTTTGCTTAATTTGAGCTAGTGTGATCACCTAATCCATTGGATTAGGTGATCTCAGCTTCACTTGATCCACTACTTCCAACTTCTACTTTCTTTCTCCAAGTTTGACTCATCTCTTTCTTGTTTTTTTCCATGTCAATTTTTCCTTTTCCTTTGATGTGTTCATTACTTGGTGCTAGTGCTTGGGTCTTGCAATTCTTACTAACAGGTCTAACCTTGTGACAACTAAAGAAAACTAGGCTTCCATTTAACCATTTCTTGTAATTACCTTTGAAATGTGTCCTAATGTAATTTTATGGAATGTGAATGTACTCTCCACAATAATTCCAACTGTACCATGTGTTATGTTCCTAATTTTAAGAGTTACCTTGCTTAGGTCCATGTGCTTGCTTCTTAGATGTCTAGTTGAATTTTCCTTTGGATTTGTGTTCTTGAGTTTTTTGTCCATATTTATGATTAATGTAGCAATTTCCTTCAAATCTCAATGCAATAGTTGTATCGCATTCCTTTGACCTACATTCATGTGCTTGGTGTCCTTGTTTCATGCAATTAAAATAGTTACCAATAAACTTAGGTATAGGGTTTTTCTTACCAATCTTGCTTCTACAAATTGTTTTTGTGTGTCCCAACTTGCCACAATGATGACATGTAGTTTTACCTTTTGGTTTTGTTTTCCTTTTCTCTCCACTCTTAGATGATTCTCCTTCTTCAATAGATGAAGAGTGCTTGATATGTCCTAGACCAAAGGTATCACTAGATGATCATTTTAATCTCATCAGTTGTTCAAAGCATCTTATAGCTTAACTAGGTTTATTCATCCTTTCCAATAGTCCCTTCTTAGATCTTAACTCATTCCTTAGTTGGTCACATTGTGATCCTATATTTGTAATTTCTATGTCTTTTATGTTTAACTACTAATTTATTTAAGTAATAATTGATTCATAATGTCCAACTGATTATTTGTAAGCTTCTGCACATCAGATAACCTTTCTTCAAGATTGATAGACATTTGTCTCTTTTCTTCTTTAGCTATGAATTTGTCTTGTTCAATTTTATTTTTCTATTTAGTCACTTCAAATAGTCTTACTAATTAAATTTTATGTTCTCTCTTCAAACCTCTAACTTCTTTATTTAGAACATTGTTCTTCTCCAATAGGTCTGCAATTGTTTCATCACTTTCATTGTAATTCCCACTTTCAAACAAACCTTTGGTGTCTTCTTCTTGGTAGAGTGTATTTTTTTTTGAATCACCATATCTTTCCTTTCCCTTAAGGATTTCATTAACTCATCTCTTAATTCTTCAAGTTGTTATAGTATGATATGGATGTCAATCATATGATTCTCTATAGTCTTTCCCAATTTGTAAGCCTCCATCTCCAAGTGATGCAATGAGAGTTTGAAAAGCTAGGGCCATATGTAAACCTAGCTATCCAATCAACTTGTTGAGTAACACAAAAAAAGAAAACAATACAAAGAAAAAAAAACAAGGAGAGAGGGAAATTTGAAATGCTTTATTAATTCATCAAATTATTTTCATAGATGCCCAGTTGTAAGGCCTTCTAGGTTACAACCAACAGAATACAACTTCAAAATCCATGATCCAACTTTAGATTCACTATTCTAGGAACATATGCTCTTAACTCACTAACTAATTTCTAACCTAAAACTAAACACTCATATTTATACTTTCCAAAATGGATTACAAAAGAGTCTAGATCATTACATAGTAGAAAGATTGGCCTTAAAATGGTTTGCACACATCCGAAGACAAGATTTGAAAATTAAATTCATGATCTAAATTAATTACATAAGTCAGCTCAAACTAAGAACCAATCACAAAAAAAATTGATCAAAGAAGGAACTGAACACTAGTAAATATCAAAATCACTCAATACATGAAGGAACACTTAGCCAAGACTAGATAGTTACAATAACTCGGTAGCTAAAGTAAGTCAGCCAACACTAGCTAAAGTAACTCAGCCAACACTAGCTACAATAGCTCATCCAACACTAGCTATAGTAACTCAACCAACACTAGCTATAATAACTTAGTCACCACTAGCTATAGTAACTCGACCAACACTAGCTATAGTAACTTGGCCAAACACTAGCTACAATAAATTGGCCAACATTGAATAACTTGGAAACAAAACAACTTGGAAACAAATGGCATTTGGTTCTAGTAGGTAGAATGAACAAATATGAGCAACATAGAAAGAGAACTCAAGATGCTCCTACATCATACAAGGTTGAAATAAATGATTCTCTTAAATCATTGAGATGTCACAACCTGAGGTGAATTCAATTCAAATTGAGAAATCCATAATGCATCTTCGATAGGTGTGTTTTTCCATTTTACCAAATATTCATGGTAATCCTTTCCTCTTGTCCTTTTACCAACTCTTTGATCTGATATATGTTCAACCTCTTCAATCTCCCTCTTAGAATAATCATCAAGTACAATAACTTCATTATCTAATTAACGATACTCATACAAATCAGCAACATTGAATATAGGAGATATATCCATGTCATAATGTAACTCAACTTCATAAGCATTACCATTGTCAAACTTCATCAAGATATTACAAGGTCCAAAATTCTTCATTTTCAACTTCTTGTATGTTCCAATAGGAAATCTTCCTCTCTTTAAATGCACCATCACTTCATCACTAACTTCAAAAACATGATATCTTCTAGACTTATCACCATTCTCATTATTCTTTTGATTAATTTGTTCCAATCTCAACTTCACTTCATCATGCAAAGACTTCATAAAACCAACAAATTATTCCCCCTTAGCACTTCTCTTCTCTTGACCGGCAACATCCCTCAAATTTGATACTCCTCTAAGTTTCATTCCGGTAACAGTCTCAAAAGGTGTTTTTGATGTACTCCCATTCAAAAAATTATTATATGCAACCTCAACTTGTACCAATACCATATCCCAATTACTTAACTTATTTCCAACTAAACATGTCAAATAATTATCCAAGCTTCTATTTACAACCTTTGTGTGTTCATTTTTGTGTGGATGGAATGTAGAACTACATCTCAAAGGAGTATCCATCTTCTTCCACAAAGCCCTCCAAAAATAACCAACAAACTTACTCTCTATTAGAAACAATACTTTTAGGTAATCCACACAATCTAACAATCTCTTTGAAGAAAATCTCAACAACATGCACAATATCTGATATCTTCTTATGTGGTATGAAATGTGCCATCTTAGAAAATCTATCCATGACAACAAATATGGTTGACAATCTAGGTTTATACAATCTAGTATTCTGACTTACTCCTTTTGTAATTTGATGAATTTTGCAACTCCTTACAAATTTTTGTACATTCTTATACATTTGTGGCCAATAATACTTATCCTTAAGAAATCTCAATGTCTTATCAATTCCAAAATGTCTAGCCAAACCACCACAACATTTTTTCCTTAATCAAATTAACTGCCATAGAACTTCTTGGTATACACAACTGAGTTCCTTTGAACAACATACCTTCTTGAATTAAACACTCATCAACCTTACCCATTTGATCTGATAGATTTGGTGATCTAAACTCTCTCCATGCCTAAAAAAAATCAAGGATAGTATCATATAATTCCTTCATTTCATCAAAACCAAGAATTTCAACCTTCATCTCAATCAACAAAGATCATCGTCTTCTTAATGCATTAGCAACTCAGTTAGTAACTCCACTTTTATGTTTGATCATAAATGCGAAAATATTTTCAAGTACTCAACCCACTTCATATGTCTCTAAATCAACTTATGTTGACTTCCCAAATACTATAAATCTCTATGAGCAGTATACAACACAAACTCCTTAGGAATAAAATAATGTCTCCACTTTTTCAAGGCTTGAATGATAGCATAATATTCTTGATCATCCACAAAATACTTCCTTTTAGTATCATTCAACTTCTCACTATAGAAAATAACTAGTTTACCTTCTTGACTCAACACAACTCCTATTGCATTGTGACTTGCATCACATTCCACTTGAAATGCCTTATTGAAATTAGGTAAAGAAAATATAAGTAACTCAACAACCTTTTGTTTCAAAGTCTCAAAACTCTTATTAGCCCCATGTCTCCACTTAAAATCATTTTTCTCTACTTGCATTGTCTTAGTCATAGAATTACAAACAAAACTGAAATTCTTTACCATGAAATGATCTTACCTCACCCACATTCTCAAGTGTAGGCCATTCCAAAACTTGTTTAATCTTTTGATGATACATTCTCAAACTATCAGCTGAAATCACAAATCAAAAATCTAAAATAAATAATCTCATCTTGCATTAAGGAACACTTTTTAAAAATTAATCAACAACTTCTCCTCTTGCAATCTCTACAATACTTGTCTAACATTCTCAAGATGTTCTTCCTTTGTCTACTAAATATCATAATATCTTCCAAATAAAAAATTACAAACTTACCTAAAATCTTTTGAGAACTTCATTCATCAACCTCAAGAAAGTACTAGGTGCATTAATCAAACCAAAAGGCATAAACAACCATTCATACAAACCATCTTGTCTTAAAAGTAGCCTTTTATTCATCACCTTCTTTGATTTTGATCTAATGATAACCACTCTTCAAATCAATCTTAGTAAAATACTTTGATCCACTTAGACAATCCATTATAACATCCATCTTTGGGTATAGGAAACTTGTATTTCATTGTGATCTTTTTAATAGCTCTAGAATAAGTACACATCCTCCATTCTCAATTCTTCTTAGGTGCTAATACAATAGGTACAACATAGACTCAAACTTTCTCTAGTCAAACCTTCATGCAATAACTCTTGCACTTTTCTATTAATTTCTACATTTTATGTAACTATTAATCTATATTGTTCTTTGTTTTGTAAACTATCTCCATGAATCAAGTCCATACAATGACTTATACGTGTTACTAGTGGTAAACCTTTGAGTATAGCTTTAGCAAAAATCTCCTTATATTCATTCAACAACCTTTCAATTTCAATAGGCACTTGGTTAACACTGTTAGCTTTTCTTGTTACTCAGCCTCCATTAGTTTCTATCACTTGATCATCACTATTTTTGTTTCACACAATCACTACTACCACAACTCGGTTCCTTAGGAATTATGAAAAAGGACACTTGGTTCTTCTTTAGCCCCCTTTCAAATGTTTTCCATTGACTATAAAAACTTGAACAATAGTACAATTAACCTCATTTGGACTTTCAATCAAAGGAAACAACACTTTCTTTCTTTCATTCACCCAAAGAGTATATTCATTCAATCTTCTATCATGCATAACATATATCATATTGCTAAGGTCTACCAAATAGAATATGACAAAAATCCATAGGCATAACATCATGCAAAACTTCATCAAAGTGATTTCCAATCTTAAACTTCACCACACATTGTTCACTTATCAGCAACTTATGTTCAATTTTGATCTATGAAACATGATAGGGTGTGGGGTGTCTCAACCTCTACAATTGCAACTTTAAAATCAAGTCCTCTGACTCTAAATTTGTTGAACTTCCACTGTCAATAATCACTTTACAATATTTCCAAGCCATCTTACATCTAGTCTCAAAAATAATTCTCCTTAGGATATTGTTGATCTCTATGTCTATGTTTCCTATTAGTGTCCAAACACTTAGTCATTTACTAGGCAAGGATGAATGATCATCGTTGCAATTGATTCATGTAGGATAGGTCAAGCATATAAGGACTTGTTTATTTTTTATTACATGTTAAGCAAGCTAGAGATTGTCGAGCACCCCAATTGACACTACACACATATATAAGCTATGTAAATTGGAAGATAGTTTTTGCCAAATAAACAAAAAAGATCAAGTGTGTAGAAGTTGAGGGCCAAAATGAATGTTAGTTATGATTGAGCATCACAACATTTAGATGTTGAGCATACTTTTTTTCCATATGTGTTTATAATTGCACAAACACCTATGTAAATCATTTTATACAAATTCTATATATATTTAATGATTGTAGAGACAGTTAAGATAGAGATTATGTGTCATTATAGAAGGTAATGATCCTAAGGAAAGTAAATCAACCAATCATAAAATCAAAATGGAAATAGAAAAAGATATGAACGATGAACCTTTGATTATGATCTAGAAATTTCAAATATTTTCTATTTATAGAGGGTTCTAACCCTAGGATTAGTATGGAATGCGTGGAAGAATGAAAGTGATTATGTGCAAGTAAAGAAGCAAATAAGGATAAAATAGAGAAAGAAAGGCTAAGTTTAAAAGGATATCAGAAAAGGGCAATTGAAGTAGTGAAGGACTGAGTAGAGATATCAAATCAAGACATTGTATAGAGGGGATCCAAAATTAGCTTACAAAGAAAACTTAGATTCATGTACTAAATCACTTTTTAACAAGATTGAGTTAGGGTAAATCTCTTAACAAAGTGATCCTAAAAAATCTATATAAATCTCCTAACAGAGTCCTTAATTGATTGTAAGTTTAAAATCATTTAATAGGGTAGGACTTAATAGTCTTAAATCCTTTAATAGGGAAGATCCCTCACAAGGTAGATCTTATATTATGATAAAACATTATAACCATAATAGGATAACTTTATTGTAGTAATGAATATTTGTGAGTTTCATCTGCACCCTAGTTTTACCTTCACATTGAAGTGTTTTTGGGTTACTATTGTCACAAAAGCTTGCACCCTTGTCCAAATTTTTTACCTAAGGACAACCTTGTAAAACATAGAAAAAATCTCCAAGATATGGGACTTGAACTATGAGGTTAAGTGTCCAGAGAAGGTCGGCTTCCTTTGCTATCAAGATGTACCTAAACTACACTTGAAGAGTAAAAGGGAGAAGGAATACATGAAAGCAATTGCCTAATCTATTCTAAGGAGGTGATGCACCAAAATAGAGTGTTCAATCCTACCTTTTCTCATATATGAGGCAAAAAGTGATGAAATGAAAACCTATCCATTTCATTACTTTTTTCACATTCTGAGCCATAAAACATGTCCTTCTACCTCTACAAGTCTGTAAAACTAGAACTAAAACTGTCTGCAACAAAACATGTGCTCAAAACTTCTTGAAAAATAGGAACAAATAGAAAGAAAACTATTCTAACTATGTACATGAAACATTCATCCTTATCAAAAATAGGTTTTGAGATATATTAAATTGACTAGAATAGGCAAGATTTCACCATCAAGCTTGCTTAACGAGAAATCATTGGCTTTCTTGCATTGATAATTGCATAGGGACCACTCCATATTGCATCAAATTTTGAATGTCTTCATGCCTTTTCTCTGATTGCATCCCACTTCAGCACAAGATCACCCTCTCTAAAAATTCTGAACTTAGCCTTCTTATCAAAGCTCTTCTTCACCTTTTGTTGATGTGTTCCCAAGGTATGTATTTCTTGATGTCTCTTCTCCTCCAACTCCATCAATTCTACTATCCTTACTATCATAGCATCATTTTCAATTAGTTCCAATTGATGGGCTGATTTTAGGGATGGAAACTCCAATGAGATAGGAAGCCTTGCTTCCTTTCCATACACCAACATGAAAGGTGAGTTTCCAATAGCCCTTTTAGGTGTTATTTTGTTAGCCCAAAGGGTTGTTCTCAATCTCTAGTGCCAACACCTTTGATTATCTTCAATAGTTCTTTTCATTATACTAATCAAATTCTTGTTGGATGACTCAACGAAGCCATTATCTTGGGGGTAGTAATTGGAATAAGTACTCACATATATGCCATGATTAATTGCCCATGTACAAATCTAAGCTCCTACAAATGATTTTGCATTGTCTAAAATTATGGTGGAGGGGGAATCAAACCTTTTAACAAGTCCATATAAGAATTCAACAATTGAGTTCTTAGTAGCATCTTTTAATGCAATTGCCTTTGTCCACCTAGTAAAGTAATATGTAGTAGCTAGAATCCATTTATGACTAGAGCTAGAAGGAGCATTAATAGGACCAATAAAATCTAATCCCCATCGAAGAAAAGGTTGAACCACTTGAATAGGATGAAGTGGAAGGGCTACAAGCCTTTGCTTACCTAAAAAGAAAGCACATTTCTCACATTTTTTAACATACCTATAGCAATCATGGAATAAGGATGCCCAGTAATATACTATCCTCATTATCTTTATAGCAATTGTTTTTGCTAAAAACTGGCCACCGTCAGGACCATCATGAAGCTCCTTAATAATTCTCTCTACTTGATCTACACCAATACACCTTAACAAAGCTCCATTGAAGTCCTTCCTAAATAGAATACCATCAAATATGGCATAAGGAATGGATTGCAATCTAAACCATCTTTTTTTTACCCTATCGAATCCTTGAGGATATCCATTTCCTGATAAGAAGGTCATCATGTCATCTATCTAACTCCTTGGATTGTCATCTCTCACCTCCTATTGTTCTATAAACACCATGGAAACTTGTTCATCTAATTCATGAGATGAGATCATCTACTTGCAAAGTCCCTTCCCTCTTAACAACTTAGTGATCTAGATGTCCACATCATACTTCATCACCGCAGTGATACAACCTACTCTTTTCTCACTAATATCTTTTCTCAACATGAAATATTTAACACTTGCATTAGGGATCAATAAGTGGATCTTATTGTGCAATAAAAGATGTCTAAATTTGTTCAAAGATCTTATGACTACAAGGGCTTGCTTCTCCACATAGCTATATTTTTCCTCATACTCCTTTAGCATTTCACTAAAAAAAGTAATAGGTTTTTGTTCATTATTATCATTCAATTGAGTCAAAATAGCATAAATACTTGACTCACCTCCTAATGTGTAAATAATGAAATCCTTATTAAAATTTGGATTAATGAGAGTAGGGGTTGAGGCTATGGCTATTTTGGTCTCTTCAAAACATGCTTTCCCTTTAGTGATCCATGAAAAGGCCATATTATTTTTAAGCATAGCTATAAGAGGTTTCAACATGGTACCTAAATTAGGAATAAATCTCCTCATAAAATTTATTCTGCCAAGAAAATATTGTAGATCTTTCTTGTGGTTAGAGAGAGAGAGAGAGAGAGAGAGAGAGAGAGAGAGAGAGAGAGAGAGAGAGAGAGAGAGTATTTCCTTTGTTCTCTCTAGATCAATAGTTATACTATCCTTAGATACAATGTTTCCTAACAACTTCCCTTGATTAGTGGCAAAGACACACTTTCTTGGATTCAAAGATATTCCATAATCTCTATGTCTTATAAATACTTGTCTTAGATGGCCAAAATGATCTACTAAATTCTTTGAATACAACATGATATCATCAAGGTAGACCAACACAAGCCTTTCAATCATGTTCTTGAAGGCCATCTCTATTGCCTTTTGAAATGTGGCACCTGGATTTGTTAGTTCAAACGGCATTTTACTATAGGCATAGTATCCTATTTGGTGATAAAAGAAGTCTTATATCTATCAATATATTTGACTAAAACTTGGTTATAACTTGAGAATCCATCCAAGAAAGAGAATCTCTCTAAACCACTAACCTTAGACAATATCTATTCCATGGAAGGGAAAGGGTGATGATCCTTAAGGTAGTCTTGGTTAAGATCCCTAAAGTCTACATGCAGTCTGATTTCTACACTCTTTTTCCTAATAGGGACAAGGTTAGCTACCCAAGAGGAATGCTTGATAGGGAAAATGATATTAGCCTCAATCAATTTTGATAGCTTTTCTCTCATTAATATCTCAATCTTGGGATTCACTAGCCTTTTCTTTTGCCTCATACTCAACCACATTATTAGTACAATTGAATTGAAGCCTATATGAGAATTAGTACCTTTCTAGTGTAGGAGAAACTAAAATCACACCAACCCCTAATCCATTTTTATTTCTTGATCCATCGAAGTACATACTCCATGTCCCACTTGTGTCTTCTTTTTTATTCATTAGGTTAGGGATGAGAGTATCTTTCTTTGATATACAATAAGTACCAAGGCCTATCTCCAAGGTTTCTAATATAGGATCAAATTAATATGAATTAGCCCATTCATTGAAGAGGAAATTAGGTATCTTTTCTAGAGAAGTGCTAGGCTTTTTTGTTGTGTAATTTTCATCTATCTCTAGGATGTTGCAATTCATATTGATGAGATTAGGAGTATAGGGCTCAATCAGAGGATATGTAACCACCTATTTGGGTGGTGAAATCTCTTGAAAGACAAATGGAAAAGCATGGTTTAGCCTTATTAATTAATATATCTTGAACTATAGTACAACTAGGGCATGCATGTAGGGCCATTTCAACACTGATAAGGATTCCTATATTTTTGAAAGTACAACCATCTAAATGTAATACATCCTTAACAATGGGTTCATATTTCATTTCTAAGATATTAGCAACATAGTTGGGCATTACTAAACTACTAGCTCCTGAATCAATCATAAAATTGTGGGCTAGCTTATCTCCTATAATCAAAGAAACATAAAATAGAGGGGGTCTAACCTTTCTACTTGTTTCTACCTCTCTTGATGGTTGATCTAAACTTATGACACTCTCCATGTTAGATGGTTGATCCTTTGATTCAATTCTCTCCAATTCCTATTTTAGTAGCCTATATTGTGATGATATAGTAGTAACATCATCCCACATAGAAATATTCACATTTTTCCTCTTCATTTTCTATACTACACTAAATGATGCATTAGGTGGATTGGTAGAAAACTTGGGGCCTGCATGTGTAAGATGTTGAGATGGAACAACCTAAGGGTCATTCACATCTCCTCTACTATTTGTCTTTGCTACTAAGGAGCATTAGTAGGTTGATTAGCACCATAATGCTGGGAAACTATTTTTGCATGAGGCACTACACATGATGTTAAGGCCTGATTGGGAGGAGGAAGGGTAACATCTTCAATAGCTCTTCTCTTGCTCCTAGTATTGTAAACATAGTAATCCTGGTTTACATTACAATTCTCTTCCACCTAATGGTTCATGAAAGAACAACCATCTTCCTAAAAATTATTTGTAGTTTTATTAGCATTGTGTTGCTAAGAAACTAATTACTCTAGTGTAGTTAATGCCAAGTAAGATTCTTCCTTCTGACACATGCAATATCCATAGGAACAGTTACAAGAAGGGCAAAAATCATGATCTTGGGCAAGATTTCTCAGAGGGACTAATAGGTTGGTGTTTGTAGCTTGGTGTTTTCAATAGGTCTATTCTAATTATAGGGAACATGACTCTAGTTTGGAGGTCTATTATGTATGGGACCTTGATATTGGAGTTGGGAAGGCTTAGTATTTTGAGCTTATTGCCTCTTCATAGTCACCAACTCATTGCCCATTTTTTGCACTACTACATTGTTGTCCTCCATCTTCTTTTCTTGATCCTACATTCTCATATCTACATTTTGCATCAGTGTCTACATCATAGCCTCAATCCTATCAACTCTAGTAGAGGATGTGGAGGCTATTGGGACCACAACAAGAGGTTAACTTATAGAGTAAGTATGAATTGGGGCTACAGTAGATTGATGATTGGGCATGTTAGGGAAGAAAGGCATTGGGAGCCTTGGAGCTAACTTCCCTTCTTGCATCAAGATATTTTCTACTCTTGTTAAAACCTCATAATAATTTGGTAGAGTGTCCCCTCCCATTGATTATAGAGTGGTAATAATATAACTGACTATTGAAGGCTCTAAGGTAATACAAGATTGCATTATCCAAAGAAGGCTTTACTATAGTATATATCCTATTCCATGTCTTCTAATATTTATAATAAAATTAGTCATACATTCATGGGGTGCCCTCTTGATATTTGTTAGTTGTTTTAAAAGTGATAGGTGATCACTTTTGTCCTTAAAATTCTTGCATAGTGCTACTCCTAACCCATCCCAATCAACAATAGAGTTATGAGGCAAGACTCTATACCACTGTAGCACTTTCCCCTTCATGAATGAAGATAAAAGCCTAATGGCAACATCATCCTTAAATATTTCATTTATATTACAAGCATTTGTAACTTCTTGGATGTGTTCTAAGGGGGAGATGGAGGTTTCACTATTAAACTCAGGTATAATTTTAAGAGCTAATACTAGTATATGATGTCTTTAGGCTAGTAGGAGAGGACTTCCACCAATGAAGGTGGCAAAAGCATGAGCTCTAGCCATGTAAGCAAGTGATCTATTGATATGAGAAGATGGTATTCTATGTTGAGATCTAACAACAAGAGGAGTGGAGATAGATCTTGCAGGGGTATGTATTACTATTGCACTCCTAACTAGTGATAGAGATACCCCAACCTTTCTTCTTGGATTAGAAAATGGAAAATCATAGTATTGGAACTTACCTCTAGAAGATGCCCCTATTTTAGCTTTGTGCATGAATCAAAACAACGTGATCTAGCAACCAAATGTGGAATGGAGTAGAGTCAAAAAGTGCTTGGATATGAGCCTCTTGAAGGCTTCAAAATATCAAGAACAACGTTATCTTCTCAACACATATTGGAACTTTTCTTCTTTGACACTAGTAAACTTTAAATCTTCTTAATGTTGTCCCACCGAGCATTCCAAAAGCTATTATCAAAAAAGCTTGCACCCTTGTCCAAAGTTTTTACCTGAGAACAACCTTGTGAAACATGGAAACAACCTCCAAGCTATGAGACTTGAACTATGAGGTTGAGTCTCCAAAGAAGGTCAGCTTCCTTTGCTATCAAGATACACCTAAACTTCACTTGAAGAGGAAAAGGGATAAGGAATACATGAAAATAACTATCTAATCTATTCTAAGGAGGCGATGCACCAAAATAGAGTGTTTAATCCTACCTTTTTCCATATATGCACACTTGAACTATTATTATATCAAAGATATATAGATTTAGACTTGCTTAAAACCTACAATCACATGTAGATAAAACAACCAACATGATTAACACAAGGAAAGAATAAAAATCACTTATATATCATTCACAAGTCAAAAGAGATACAATCATGCAAATTGTAGATAGCCATAAAACATTGAAGAAAGGAAAATAGATCTTGCACAGTACATCAATGGCTAAAAGAGATAAGGTAGAATATCATGAATAGCTTAGAGGCAAAGGAAATTTGTAATGTGCATACAAAAAACATGCCAAGGAAAAATAGAGAAGAATCTCCCTTTTAGGGTTACAAAAATGTATTTTTAAAGCTTAAGCATAACTAGATATTTCTGACTAAGAATCACTTCACAACCACTACATCCAACCATTATTATAAATCTAGAAAATTTCTAATCATGGTACAAAACTAGATGCAGGAAATTCACTTGTACATGAAACAAAGCTCTGAGAGGTTAGGAATGGTTGTCATTAACTTTTGACTAAGTAGATGAATCAATAGGTGTCGATGGAGTGTTCTTTTGGGTAAAAGAAAAAACTTGTGTCACTTTTTATAAAGAAATGTGATATCAGAATGTGATAGTTCAACATTAATGACAAAAAAATGGTCTTTGTGTTTAAAATATGAAGATGATGTAAACTGATGGAATGTGTAGAATTGGATGGATTTTATGCCTATAATTTTTATAAAATTTTTTGAGCTAGAATTTATTCATTTTATTTTATTTTGAAGTCCCTTTTTTAACTGTTAAAAATTATAGGGTGTAGTTCCCATCAAACAAGTATATGCAAATCATCTTTTTTTTTTTTGATTTGAAAATATCTTATAGATGACATGTATAGCTAGTGCACAAAAAAATAAATTATTATTTTTTATGTATATTTTCTTTGTTATAAGTACTCAAGTTTGACCTTATCAGAATCCAACAATTTTTTCCTCCTGTCAAACCTTCCCTATTATATCTATACCTTCTTGAAAAAAGACTACATATTCATGAAGAGGATCCTCTCCTCTAGAGATAAATATAATTTTTAAATTTTTTTGATATGATTTACTATTTTTTCTCTTTTTCTAGGGATCATCTTCTGAAATGTTGAAATATCGACTTAAAATATTTTGAGATTATAACATATTATAACTAATCAAAACACTCAAAAATTTATATAATGATGATACTGAATCTGAGATCTATAAAAGGGTATTTTTAATTTTTTTTTAAAACTGTGTTTTGATAGAGAAATGAGATTTGACCAAAATAGGTTTTGGTATCATAAACGGTGACATAGACCTATGCTTTTACCCTTTTACATTTATCAGACCTGGGGAATAATGAAAGTGGTTGCAGGAGATCTAAAAGATTAGATCTATCACCAAAGAGTTGCTTCCTCTATCATCAACTTGCCAAATCAGTCATGTTATTGGTCATCTGGAGTCAAACCATCAAGCCTTAGCATGTGGACCAATCATCTTTTACCATTCTACCACTCTATGAAGTCTTCCTTCTTTGATTTCTTGTGATCACAACTTCACCACTACCTTTTTTCATTAATAGATTTTGGTTGTGAAACCATGACCAACTGACTATCACTACTTCACAACCTTCCCTTGACACCTTTTATTAACTTATATGACCTTACAAAGACTGAGATCCTACATGCATTTGCACTATTATTGTTGTGACCCAAGGTTTACCTCCTAACCTTGCAACCAAGAAAAACAAAGAAGTTTCTTGATCACAACTCTAACTATAACTCCTTCCTAACATGTCATAGTAGTGTGTTGGCCATAGATCTAAAATATCCAATAGTGTAAAATGCATCCTTGAAACATTGAATATTTTTCCCTTATCAAATGATCATGATCTAAAGCATAGTACATCAAATTAACCTTGTGGCCGAGTGAACACAATGCAATTGCATCATTGGACTTGAATCTTAATTAAACTTTAACTCACAACAACTAAGTGAAAATAGTGCACCTCATTGCCACTCAAACTTTGATTAGCTCTTATACCATCATGACTATATGAACCAATGGGTGATTTGCATAGTCATGACCTTTTAATATTTGAATTTTGAAAACCCTAGGTGACTATTGAGTGACCCATCATTTGAATTTTATTTTCTAGCAGGAGGGCATTTTTGGTTAATAGTTACCAAATCATTTGTGTTATGTGTTGAATCTTTCATGGATGTCATGTTTTTAGCATTACAATTTTAATATTGCATTTGAGATATGAGATGAATTAGGTGTGAAATAAATAAATTTTACTTACAAGTTTAAGTTTAAGATCCTGATTCACCCACCCACCCCCCCTTAGTATCTTGTTTCCCATTAAATCTTTCCAAGAATTGGTATCAGAGCTCAATTCTCTTGGAAGAAGCCTAACAACTTGAGAGGATCAAATCTTAGATATGGAGGAATACAATATGGGAAAAATTATTGAAAACCAAAATATTGCAACAACTTGAAGGAGCAAGATAAGAGTTAAAGAAATCATTGAGAGAAAGAAAAGAGATAACAATTTAGTAAATTGACACACTATATAAGGAAATAGATACAAAAGGACTATTTGACAAAAGAAAAATTAGAAACAATGATGAAGCAATAACACAAATATTGGAGAAGAATACTATTCTAAGAAAAGAGAAAAGAGGACTCAAGAGAGAACAAGAAACCCAATCAATAAGACTATGTGAAGTAATAGAGAAAAAGAATAAATCTAAAGAAGAAAATTTCATTGCTGAAGAAGATAAAAGATAGATGGCAACCAGACTTGAAGAGAGATCATTTGAAGTAAAAAAGCTCACAAATAATCAATTGGATATGATGAATCAACTAGTAATTACAAGTCATGAAGAAAACAAAAAAGACATGGAAATCAAAAATTTGAAGTCACAAAATGAACAGCTAAGAAATGAGTTGAAGAATGAAAAAGAACTTCTAGAAAGGATGAATAAACCCAGTGAGGCTTTAAAATACTTTGAGGAGCTAATGAGATCACCAAGATCAACAAGAGATACTTCTAGATTGGGATATAACGAGCACTTTTCATCTAGTAAAGAAGGTAAATCATCAAAGAGTGAAGAAAAAGGAAATAAAAAAACCTAAAAACAAGCCTACATATCATCATTGTGGCAAACTTAGACACACAGCCAACATATGAAGAAGCAAGAATGGTATGCAAATTTCTAAACCTAAGCCTACTAGTAACTATTTTAATTGCAAGAAGAAAGGACACCAAGTACATGAATGTAGATCAAAGAAAAATATTTTGCCCATAGAACCTATATTTTAAGGACAATGCTATAACTAACATAAATGTGGACATAGATAACATGAGTATAGATTCAAGAGAAAATCCAACTAGAATGCACCAAGAAAAAGAAATTCCAATAATTTTGATTACAACACATGATATACTTGTCACTATTTTGGAGAGTATGGACACATTCTAGAGAATTGCATTAAGACACATTTCAAAGGAAATTATAAGAAGTGGTTGAATGAAGACCTAGTATGTTTTAGTTGTCTCAAAGTTGGACATATTGGTAGAAACTATAGAAGCAGAGTGTTAGCCCTTATTTTTGTGCCCCATTATTTTAAAATAGTTATGTAATATTTTTGAAATTTTAATGGTTATATCCATTGTTTAGGGTGGTAAATATAAAATAAACCCTAAATATAAGAATGAAATATCTTGAAAAACCCTAATATTACTTTAAAATTATTTGGTAGGGATTTTTCCTTGTTTATTTTTGAATTTGCAATTAATAGGGTTAATTCTTTAAGTTGTGTCTCTGCTCAACCCATGTTTCATCCTAGTTAGCTCACATATTATATAAATGTGCTCCATGTAACCTAAGTGATGAGTTATTCTTGGTGACCATTGATCAGAGATCATTTCTATGGCTCTCAGTTTCTCACAAATTGAAGATGTTGTCTATTTAGGAAATGTGAGAATGTGAGCTTGTGACACCTATCCTATGGGACTAAAAAAAAATGAAGTAATCCTCAAGTTTGATCTTAGCCATCAGATCCTACAAGATCAAAACTTCTTTCTTTATCACTAAAAAAAGGTGTTTAAGCTTTAAACAAAGCAAGAATGTGAGGTTTTGATGCATGTATAGTGTGGGCCCATTTCAAACTTCTTGAAGTACTTCATTACTATATGCCAATTGTCACTCATGTTTGGTTCTTGATTCAAACTAAATTTTTCTCTTGGTAATATCTTGATCATTGATCAAATCATAGATCAAGGGTTGTCACATACTCACAAAATAGAAGTATTTAGTGTTTAAGAAAAGTGAGAGTGTGAGGGATCACAACATGTCCCTATGGGTCCCTAGAAGGATGGAATAGTATGCTAAATTTGTGATCATTGATCAAAATCAAGATCAACAATGCTCACATTTTTATGAAATCAAAATGCATGACTTTCAAAAGGTGTGAAGATGCAAGGAAGTGATGCATGAAGGAAGTTTTTAGAGGGAGAAAAATGGAAAAGAGGAAAGATTCAATGAATCTAACCTAATCCTAGAATGGATGATTGTGGTTGAGAAAAAAAATACCTAAATTCTCTTTATATGAGGATACAAGGCATGAAGCAATAGTTAGCATGTGTGAGAATCCAAGGAAGACAAGGAGTCTAGGTATTGCTTCATATGGAGGCCAAACTATAGAGTCTGTAAGTAGAATGCAAAGCAAGAAGGCTTAAGGGGATGAATTCTTGAAGGGTGAACAAGTTATCAGAGCTTAAGTGAATAAAACCAAGCAGAATAGAGGACTAAAATAGAGATCTATAATCTACAAGTGAGTTATAATTTGTTATCAGATCAAGCCTTACTATTACTCTATAATCATTGTATCAGTTTAGGGTAAATCATTTGGAATACGGCTGACTTAACAGTCATTTGTAAATCCTTTAACCAAGTGACATTATAATGGAATGGTCTAAAGTCCTCTAACAAGGCTCACTCCTAATAGGGTGATTGAAATCCTTTAACCATGTCAAATTTAATAGTGTGTATTGCAACCTCTAACAAGGTTGGCCTTTCATAAGGCATCACTTTAGAAGAGAGAGAAATAGTAGCATATTATAGGTTATTTTTACCAAATTGGGTTTCCACATTAAATCCTTATGTAATATGTGTGAATGATTATGTCATGTTTCATGTTTACATTTCTACAAAGTGATTTTGACCTAGGACAGTAACCTACAAGTTTAAGTTTTGAATGATATGATAGATGCATGCAAGATACATGATAAGGAGATATATGTATGAGTTTTGTTAAGAACTAAAAAGTTTAATTGGGAGTTTTAGACCTTGGATAACTAATTCACCCCCCTCTTAGTTATTCTAAACTATTCCAACAATTGGTATTAGAGCATTGGTTGCTTGTGAGAGATAGTTTGAAGGTTCTATAAGTCAAAGATCAAAATGCCAAAGAGAGATGTACCTAAGCTTAAAAAGGAGAACTTTCATGCATGGAAAAGTTTGATGAATTTACATCTAGCAGGACTTGGTGATCATGCACAAACTACCATTATTGTTGAACATGTTGACCTTGTTGGAGCCCTCACTACTAAATATTTGAAGAAGAAGAAAAAGCACAATTCGGCAATGTTAGATATTGCATCTACCCCAAGTTATTCTGAATTTGATGACATCAAGAATTGTGACATTGCAAAGGAGATGCGGGATGCTCTTCAAAAAATCTATTGAGGAGGCTCAAATGTTTTGAGAGCCAAATCTAAAAGTATTAGAGGTAAGTTCGATGATAACAGAATGGAAGAAGGTGAGTGCATTGTTCAATATTGGTTTAGAATAAAATATGTTGTAAATGATATAAGAGGATCAACTTGTAATATTAATGATGATATTGTATTGAGCAAAGTATTGAGGA
This sequence comes from Cupressus sempervirens, assembly GCA_028749045.1. Lineage (NCBI taxonomy): Eukaryota > Viridiplantae > Streptophyta > Pinopsida > Cupressales > Cupressaceae > Cupressus > Cupressus sempervirens. The sequence goes on from CM053786.1 coordinate 816,674,209, forward strand.
AACTTCTGCCCATCTATGTTATTAGAGTTTTTGCCATATAAGAACTAGGATGTATACTTGGCACTAATCCAACCCTTGAAGAATTGGTAGGTAGGCTTACTACCTTTGAACTTTCTAGTTTTGATAATTTCAAATATGAGAATATTGAATCATCTTTCAAAGTTAAGTTGTCATTGAAAAAACCTAATGAAAAGAAAAAGAAAAAGAGCGAACATGTTTCCAGTCATAGTGATATAGATGAGGGAGATGTAGAACAATAGGATATTTCACAATGGAAAAGAAAAATACAAAGGTAAGATGCCTATAATATGTTTCACTTGAAACGAAGTTGGTCATATTGTTGCTATATGTCCACAAAAGAACAATAGAAGTGGGGGTAAATTCAAAAGCAAAAGAGATAAGAATAATAAAGACTACAAAGACAAAGGAAAGAAATTCAGCTACAATGCTAAAGAGGAATCCAATGAAGAATATGATGATCATGAGGATGAAGTTGTCTCTATTGCAATGAAAGATGATTCTCATGAAGATGAGGTAACTACACTTGTATCTTATGTGAATTAAGAGTGACTAATGGATTATTGACAGTGGTTGTTCCAATCACATGACTAGAGATAAAAGTAGCATTATGATGGTAATAGTGTGAGATTTAAGAATGATTCACCCTGTCCTATCAAAGGAAAGGGATAAATTAAATTGATAGATAAGATCATTTGTGACAATTCTTATTTTGTAGAAGGATTGAATTATAATTTTCTAAGTGTTATAACTAAATAGTGTTGGTTGTAAGGTTGAATTTGGAAATAAAAAAGCCAAGATTTATGATGCTAATGGATAGATAATTGGAAATGGTGATCAGACTAGAGGTAATCTTTTCTACCTTGACATGAATGATGATACTTGTCTCGTTATACAATTTGATGATATCTAGCTATGGCACAAAAGACTATGTCATGTTAATTTTGATAATCTAGTCAATATTGGTAAGATGAAGAGAGTCAGAGGTTTACCAAAATTGAAGAAACCAGATAATGTAATATGTAAACAATGTCAGTTAGGCAAGATGACCAAATCAAGTTTTAAAAGAAAGACTCACTCTTCAAAAGGAATTCTTGAATTAGTTCATACTCATTTATGTGGACCAATCAATGTACAAAGCTATAAAGGTGACAAGTACATTATCATATTTGTTGATAATTATTCTAGGATGATTATAGATATGTTTTTAAAGAAAAGGTCTAATGTATTTTAAATGTTTAAGTGGTACTTGGCTAGAGTGGAAAAAGAAACTAGCAAGAGCTTGAAATGTCTAAGATCTAATAGACACAGAGAATTTACATCAAATGAGTGTGAGATGTTATGTAATGATAGAGGAATCAAAAGATAGATTTTTGCACCTAGAATCCCTCCACAAAATGAGATTGCTAAAGGGAGAAATAGATCTATGATGGACTATACTAGAACACTCATGATGGAGAAGAATGTGTTGGAAATATAGGAGCAACTAAGAGGGAGGGTGAATCAGTTACCATTAAAATAAATATAAAATATCTTAAATGTCAACAATAAAATTTAGACTAAGAAAATTGATTATTTTTGTTACTCGATAAACACACAGAAAATGTTGTAACTCAGTAAATGCAGAGTGTGAATTACTTTTAACTAATATTAAAACATTAACAATGATTAATTTGCAAGAACACATGAGACACCAAGATTTAATGTGGAAACCAAATATAGGAAAAACCAGCAATTTAAGTAGTTGCAAAATACACTATTAGGTGTGACCTTGTTAGAGGATTTAATCACCCTGTTAGGAGTGGCCTTGCAAGAGGTCTTAAAAGAATTTAATGAAACTATCACCTTGCTAGAGGATTTACAATTGGCTATTAAACCAACTCTATTAAGAGATTTTAGATCAATGCTACTATGGTTAGAGAGTAACAATGAAATGACTTGATTATGATGAGACTGAATTTTTGATTATAAATCTCTCTTTTTCTTCATACTTGATCCTTCCTAATCGAATAACACTTTTCTACTCCACAAGGATACTTACTTATCCTTCAAGTTTGCTCACACTCTTTCCTTCTTAATTCAATTAACACACTTGCACACACACTAGAAATCTCAACTTGACCTTTCATTTATACAATCTAGATTGTCAAGTTAGCCCAAATTCAAATTACAATAACCAATAATCATCACCACAATTGGCTAGCAATAATACTCAAAATAATTAAGTTTCTTATGCCAAAACAACAAAATCCTTCATTGGAAAACCCTACTTAGTAAACACTAGTTTTGAGATGATTTCTTGTGTTAACCAATAGAAACTTGGTTAACACTACAAACTTGCAAAAATCCTTTGGTAACTGAGTGAACTCGGTCAGCACTAACTCTAACCAACTTTCCTTTGTTAACCATGAGAACTTGGTTAACACCGATTCCTGTTTGAATTCCTTTAATGCTTGAGTGAGCTTAGTAGACACTGTCTTCATAGATTAAACTTTAGGAACACTCAATAGATAAGGAAAATTGTCTTGTTGACCAAGTAAGCTTGGTAAGCACTAATTGATAACTAATATAACAGTTGTGTAATATCAAATACAACACACAATTAATCAATTATATCCAACAATATCCATCTTTGGCATTGATGGCAATAGAACATGTCATAGCACAATGAAATTTGAGCACAAGACTTTCTTTGATAGAGAGTTTTTCCCACTTAGATTTTTCACCAAAATCTTCTTGTTCTTTCATGCAGTAATCTCCTTCTATGAAGGAATTACATAACTTCTATGATAGTATACATCTCCCTTAGAAAGATATAAACAAATTTTAGAAAGATATGATAGTAACCTTCTTCCTCTTTGAAAACACATGCCAAAGATAACACATACCAAATTTTTATCAATGTACCTTGAGTACTAATTCATATGCAATATTCTCTTGATTATGTACTACATCAACTAATTGATCTTCAACTTGGTTCCTATTTATGCATCACTAAAACTTTATGTAGTGAGCTTCAGATAGAGGAATGACCCCTAGCTTACCTCTTAGATATAGGAATGCATCCTTAGGTAATGGCTCAGTGAATATGTCTACAATATGTTCATTTATATGAATATATTCCAATATAATTTATTTGTCCTACACTAGTTTTTTGACAATATGATATTTTATAGCAATGCATTTAGTTTTGGAATGCATCATTGGGTTCTTTTATATGTTAATTGTGTTGGTGTTATCACAAAACATGACAACTAGTTCTTTGATCTCAACCTTCATACCTTCCAATAATTATTTAAACCAAATAATGTTAGAAAAACTCATTGTTGCTACAATGTATTCTACTTTTGTCATGGATTGGGATGTCTAGTTTTGCTTCTTGCTTGTCCAAGATACCAACCAACCTTTTACCAAGAAAGAATAATCCACCACTTGAACTTTCTTTGTCATCAATATTTCTTACCCAATCGACATCAGTAAATACCTTTAGGTCTAAGTTTCCTGCAAGTTTTTACTATAAACCATAGTCTTCAGTTACTTTCAGATATCTCAAAATTGTTTTGAATGCCAACATATGATTTTCTCTGGTTTTAGTTGAGAATATTGCCACTATCCCAACTGCTAAAGAAATATTAGGTGATGCAGGAGCATCCTGGGTTTCTTTGTAATCCTACACATTAGTTCATTCTGCCTAGTTCCAATTGGGCCAACTTTGGTCACATTTAATTTTGGTATAGTTAATTATATTTGATGACGGTCAACTTGTGGTTTCTCTATGTTCTAGAATTATCCATAAGCCATTTTGGAAAGTATAAGTAGGGTGTTTAGGTTTAGGGTTAGGGCAGATTTTGGGGAGAGTTAAAAAAAAAAAAGATATGTGGATTTAAAAAGTTGATTTGGAGATCTGGAAGTTGTACATTTGTAATTGGCTATAACCCGGAAGTCCTTGTAGCTAGGCATGTATGCTGAATATTTGATGAATCAATAAATATATCCTTGTTCTCTCTTTCCTTGGCAATGTTCCTCATGTTTGCTTCTGTTGTGTTAACTCTTGCAGGATGGTTTGGATAGCTGGGTGTGCCTTTGGCCCTAGTTATTCATCCATTGCCTGCATCAGTTGGTATCAGAGCTCAAGGTTCATCATTGTGGAGATTGGATCATGTAGAACCATGATTTGGATCTAGTTGTAGGGTGGCAGATCTGTGGATTTGACCTATAACTTGTAGAGGGTTACGATCTTGCAGGAAACTGATTTGTAAAAATGGTTCGTGGTAGAGGAAATAATGTTGATAATGCCATATTGGATCAGTGAAGACAAATTGCAGCTAGATTAGATGCTATGGAGATATCCCAGAGGAGAGGAGCACATCTTGAAGATGTAAGTAATGATGAAGCAGCAAAACCAAACCATAATCTAGAACCTGAAGAAGATTGAGATGAGGAAAGATTTTTGTGATTATTGTCTAGGTCAAATTCAAAGCCTACTATAGAAGTTTTCCCTTATGATGGGAAATTCGATACAAATACTGTGCTAGATTGGATCTCTAATATGGAGAATTTCTTTGAGTATGAAAACACTCCTAATAATAGAAAGGTGAAGATTGCAGTCACTAGGATGAAAGGTCATGCATCATTATGGTGGGAGCACATGCAAACTGATAGACAAAGGAGAGGAAATGAGAAGATAAGAACTTGGCCAAATATGGTGAACAAGGTAAAGAAAAAATTTCTTCTTGCTGATTACCAAGTTAGCTTATTGAGAAAGATGCAAAATTTGAAATGAAGGGACATGATTGTGAAAGAATATACTGAGGAATTCTATAGATTGGATATCAGATTTGGACATGTGGATAATGATGTTGAGAAAATTGCAAGGTACATTAATGAATTGAGATCTAGAATTCAAGATGAGATAAGTTTTGTGAAGTTGGAAAGTGTGGAAGAAGCATACCAGTATGCCTTGAAGGCTAAGGAGATCTTGACAAAGAAGCATGAACAAAGACAAAGACGTAGAGGTGGTAGATTCCAAAGAGGTAGAGGTAGATCTTATGGAGAAAGTAGTAGATCTAACAATTCTATTCAATATAAAGGCAAATATGAATGGAAGAGTGATGATAAAGGCAAGACGGAATGGAAAGGCGGTAATTCTTACCAAGGAGGCACTAATTCTTACCGCAGAAGAGGTAATTCCTATTCAAGAAGTGGATTTTATGGTAATTGTTTTAGATGTGGCAAAGAAGGGCATAGATCTTTTGAATGTAGATCCTCTGAAAGTGGACATAATAATAGAAATGTTGTGATTCAAGAAGACATTGAAATTTCACCAAGTGGACCTGAGGTTGGAGAAAATCTGATGGTGAGAAGAACCTTATGTAACAAAACAAGTGATGAGGAACCTGTTTTAAGGAGAAGTCTTTTCAAGACAAGATGTAAGATGGCTGGAAAATGCTGCAAAGTGATCATTGACAGTGGGAGTTTTACAAATCTGGCATCAGAAGAGCTGGTTACCAAGTTGCAGTTAGAGAAGCTGAAACATCTGAAACCTTATCATGTTTCATGGATCAAAGATGAGCATAAGATATTGGTAAGTGAGCAATGCCTTGTGAAATTTAAAATTGGACGTTATGTTGATGAAATTTTGTGTGATATTATGCCCATGGATTGTAATCATATTTTGTTAGGTAGACCTTGGAAATATGATAGACATGTTGTACATGATGGAATATTGAATCAATATACTCTTTGGGTGAATGGGAAGAAACAAACATTGTTGCCTTTGATTGAAGTTCTAGATGAGGTTAATTGTACTACTATAAAGATTTGTATGGTTAATGGGAAACAATTTGAAATAGAAGTGAAGAAGAATCAGGTTTTTTTTGCCATAATTTCAAGAAAACCAAGTTTTGTCAATGAAGGCCAAGTGCAAGAGAATAATGCTAACCGAGTGCTAGATAGTGGTGACCAAGTGACAGATGGTAGTATTGACCAAGTGCCAAAAGATATTGTAGAATTTCTCAATGAATATAAATACATTATTTCTGATGATATTCCTAATGGATTACCTCCAGTAAGAATTATAAGTCATTGTATGGATTTGATTCTTGGAGCAAGTTTTCCAAACAAAGCACCATATAGATTGACACCTACAGAGAATGAAGAACTTAATAGACAAGTGCATGAGTTGTTGTAGAAAGGTTTGATCAGAGAAAGCTTGATTCCATGTACTATACCTACTATATTAGCACCTAAAAATAATGGAGAATGGAGAATGTGTATCGATTCTAGAGCCATTAACAAGATAACAGTGAAATATAGGTTTCCTATGCCAAGGATGGATGACATAATGGATTGTTTAAGTGGAGCAAAGTATTTTACCAAGATTGATTTGAAGAGTGGCTATCATTAGATCTAAATCAGAGAAGGTGATGAATGGAAGACTTCTTTCAAGACAAAAGATGGTTTGTATGAATGGTTGGTTATGCCTTTTGGTTTGACTAATGCACCTAGTACCTTCATGAGGTTAATGAATGAAGTTCTGAAAAGATTTTTGGGTGAGTTTGTGATTTTTTATTTGGATGATATTCAGATATTCAGTAAGACTAAGGAAGACCATCTTGAGCATATAAGACAAGTATTGCAGAGGTTGAAAGAGGAAAAGTTGCTGATTAATTTGAAAAAGTGTTCTTTTATGCAAGAGGAGATTGTGTATCTGGGATTTTTGATTTTAGCTGATGGTTTGAAGATGGATCCTGAGAAGGTTAAAACAATTTTGGAATGGCCTACACCTGAGAATGTGAGTGAGATAAGATCATTTCATGGTTTAGCTAGTTTTTATATAAAGTTTATGAAGAATTTTAGTGTTATTTTATATGCTATGACTGGGAGAATGAGGGGAGATAAAAAGGAATTCAAGTGGACACATGGAGCTGATAAGAGTTTTGAGACTATGAAAAAAAAGGTTGCAAAATTACCAGTACTGGCTTTGCCTGATTTCAACAAAGTATTTCAAGTTGAATGTGATGTAAGTGGTAATGCAATAGGAGCTGTATTAAGTCAAGAAGGTAACCCTATTGCTTTCTTTAGTGAAAAGTTGAATGATTCTAGAAGGAAATATTTTGTGTATGATCAAGAGTTTTATGCTATTGTTCAAGCATTGAAGAAGTGGAGACATTATTTGATGCCTAAGGAGTTTGTGTTGTATACTAATCATAAAGCTTTACAATACTTGGGAAGTCAACATAAATTGAATCAAATGCATATGAAGTGGGTTGAATATTTGCAGAGTTTTATGTTTGTGATTAAGAATAAGAGTGGAGTTACTAACAAATTTGTTGATGCATTGAGTAGAAGACGTTCTTTGTTGACTGAAATGAAGGTTGAAGTTCTTGGTTTTGATAAGATGAAAGAGTATGATGTTGATCCTAATTTTTCTAAGGCATAGAGAGAGTGCAGAGCACCAAATATGACAGATCACATAAGTAAGTATGATGAGTATTTCATTCAAGAAGGTATGTTGTTCAAAGGCATTCAGTTGTGTATTCCTAGAAGTTCTATGAGGTTGAATCTAATTAAGGAAAAGCATAGTGGTGGATTAGTTGGACATTTTCGAATTGATAAGACATTGGGTTTGCTGAAAGAAAAATATTATTGGCCACAAATGTATAAGGATGTTGAAAAATTTGTAAAGAGTTGTGGAATTTGTCAAGTTGCAAAAGAAGTGAGTCAAAATACTAGTTTGTATATACCTATTACTATTCCTAAGAAACCTTGGACTAACATTAGTATGGATTTTGTTCTTCGATTGCCTAAGACAATGAAAGGGTATGATTCCATATTTTTGGTAGTGGAAAAATTTTCTAAGATGGCTCATTTTATACCATGTAAGAAGACATCAAATGTTGAGCATGTTGCTGAACTTTTTTTTAAAGAGATTGTGAGATTGCATGGATTACCAAGAAGTATTATTTCTGATAGAGATAGTAAGTTTGTTGGATATTTTTGGAAGACTTTGTGGAAGAAGGTGGGTACTGAGTTGAAGTTTAGTTCTACATTCCATCCACAAATAGATGGATAGACAGAGGTTTTGAATAGAAGCTTGGGTAATTTGCTAAGATGTTTGGTTGGGAATAAGCCAAGTAATTGGAAGATGGTATTGGCACAAGCTGAATTTGCATATAAAAATTCTATGAATAGGAGTACAAGGAAGACACCTTTTGAGATTGTTACTAGAATGCATCCTAGAGGCATATCATATTTGAGAGATGTTGTTGGTGAAGAAAAGAGAAGCACTGCGGGAGAAGAATTTGCTGATTTTATGGAGTCTTTGCATAAGGAAGTGAAGTTGAGATTGGAACAAAGTAATCAAAAGTATAAAGAGAATACTGATCAATCTAGAAGACACCATGATTTTCAGGTAGGTGATGAGGTGATGGTTCATCTAAAGAAAGGAAGATTCCCAGCTAGAACATACAGTAAGCTGAAGATGAAGAAATTTGGACCTTGTAAGATCTTGAAGAAGTTTGATAGTGGTAATGCTTATGAAGTTGAGTTACCTGATGACATGGGTATATCTCCTATATTCAATATTTCTAATTTGTATAAGTATCATGAGTCAAAGGATGAAATTTTTGTACCTAGTGATTATCCTAAGAAGCAAATCAAAGAGGTTGAATAGATATTGGATCAAAGAGTTGGTAAGAGCATAGGAGGAAATGATTACTATGAATATTTGGTGAAGTGGAAGAATAGACAAGTTGAAGATGCTACACGGATTTCTCAGTCTGAGTTGGATTTAGCTCAGGGTGTGACACTTGCATGATTTAGGAGAATCATTTTTTTCCCAACCCTAGTTGTCTGATGCAGGAGCATCCTGGGTTTCTGTGTAATCCTGCACATTAGTTCATTCTATCTAGTTCCAATTGGGTTGACTTTGCTCACATTTAATTTTGGTATAGTTAATTATATTTTATGAGGGCCAACTTGTGGTTTCTCTATGTTCTAGAATTATCCATAAACCATTTTGGCAAGTATAAGTAGGGTTTTTAGGTTTAGGGTTAGGGCATATTTTGGGGAGAGTTCAAGAAAAAAGAGATATGTGGATTTAAAAAGCTGATTTGGAGATCTAGAAGTTGTACATCTATAACTGGCTGTAACCCAAAAGGCCTTACAGCTGGGCATGTATGTTGAATATTTGATGAATCAATAAATATATCCTTGTTCTCTCTTTCCTTGGCACTATTCCTCATGTTTGCTTCCATTGTGTTAACTCTTGTAGGGTGGTTTGGATAGCTAGGTGTGCCTTTGGCCCTAGTTATTCATCCCTTGCTTGCATCATCAGGCCTTGTATGAACTATATACTATAATTTTCCAATCATTCATTTGTATAAGGTTTGATCTACCTCTTTTTAATCATCATCTTTGGTAAGCTTTAGTCCAATACACATGGGGATTCCAATTGGTTTAGAATCTTCCATTCTAAATTTATTGAGTATCTCCTTAATGCACTTAGATTGAGTAATGTCATTATCATTCTTGTTCTATTGTATCTATAATCCAACAAAGAGTTGTATCCCACCAAAAATGGAAATTTAAAACTCTTTGTTCATTTGTTCTAAAAATTCTTTGCATAGATCATCATTCCTTGTAAATAGATTGTCATCCATAAATATCTCTGCCAATACAATCTTGTTATCTAGTTCTTCCTTAACATACATACTACTATTATCATTTGTTCTCTGAAAAATAATCTATATAAGGTAGTTGTGCAGCCTTTCATACCATGCTCTAGGAGCTTGTTTTAGACCATACAATACTTTGTGTAATTTTCACACCATGTCCCTTTTGTTTGGATCAACAAAACCTTCTGGTTGTTCAATATAGATTTCTTCATCAAGAATACCATTGAGAAATGTAGATTTAACATCCATTTAATGTACTTTGAATCCTTTTTAAGTAGCATAAGCAAGTAGGGTCCTAACACCTTCTAATCTTGTAATAGGAGCAAAAGTCTCACCATAATCAATTCTTTCTTCTTGAGAATAGCATTTACATATCAGTCTTGCTTTGTTTCTTGATACTTGTCCACCTTCATTTAGCATATTTCTGAATATTCATTTTATTCCAATGACATTTTTATCTTTAGGTCTAGGAACAAGGGTCCAAGTTTTGTTCTTCACTATTTGTTCTATTTCTTCATTCATGGCCTCAGTCCAAATTTCATTTTCCAATGAAATTTTAACACTTCTAGGTTCAATATCAGCAAGTAAACATGTACCTTTTAGTTTACTTCTTGTCATAGTACCTTCTAATTTATCTCCAATAATTTGATTAGGTGCATTATGCCTTCCGACATACTTGACCAATGCAAGTTCTTTGCCTTTTGAATGAATTGCACTATCTTAATTTTGAATTTCAATTTTTGGCTCAAGTCATTCAAACTCAATAGGCATTGGCTCGGTAGCTTCAGAATGTGACTTGGATCCTTGTGACTCGATAGCTAAGGAATACTTAGGAGGTGAAGTCTCCTTATTGTTAGATGTGTCTAGCATTTTATCAAGTTCAAAGTAGACAAATCTTTTTTTATAATTTGGTTCCCTTTTGCTTTCTTCTTTAGTCTTTTTTGCAAACTCATCAATTCTCACATGTGCACTTTCTATGATTTTATGAGTAGAAAAATTCAAACATCTATATGCCTTACTTTTGCAAGAATATCCTAAGAATATACCATCATTACCTTTCACATAAAACTTTCCTTTTCTATACTCTTTCAAGATATAACATCTATTGCCAAATACTTTTAGGTAGCTTACATTAGATTTGTAGCCATACCATAATTCATAGGGAGTTTTATGTGAGTCCCTCAAATGAACTCAGTTCAAAGTATGAACTATAGTGTCAGTGGGTTCCTTCCAATATTTGATAGCAAGATTCTTTTCAATCATTAGAATCCTTGCACAATCCATGATGGATCTATTTCTTCTTTTAGCTATTCCATTCAACTCGAGAGTACTAGGTGCTAATACTTGTCTTTTAATTCATGTTTCAATGCAAAAGCTATTCAATTCATTGGAGATGAATTCACCAACTCTGTCTGATCTTAAGAAATTCAATCTCTTTCCTATTTCTTTCTCTACTTTTGCTAGATACCATTTGAATTTCTCAAATGCTTCTGACTTTTCTCTAAGATACATAATAGTCATCATTCTAAAATAGTCATCAACAAGAAGAATAAATAATTTCTCTCCACTATAACTTTCTATTCCAATGGGTCCACATAGTTCAGTATGCACAATTTCCAAGGCATATTCAGATTGATAGATTTTGTTCTTAAAACTAGTCTTTCCCATTTTGCCAATCTAACAATTTTTGCATAATCTAACATCTAGTTTCTTCAAACTAGGAATACCTCTTACTTTTCTAAATTTTCTTATCTTGACCATATTATCAAATTTTATATGACATACTCTTCTGTACCATAACCAACTTTCTTCCATTTGAGCAATTAAACATGAGCAATCACCAAGATCAAGATAAAATAGGTTACCTCTTCTTTGTTTGCCTAATCCAATCAGATTCCCTTTGTCATCCAGTAGTGTTTCCTTTTCATGCATGAATTTTACCTTGAATCCAATGTTGATTAGCTATGCTACACTTAGAAAATTATGTTTCAGTCCTTCAACCCAATAGGCATTGTCACATACATGTTCTTTGGTTAATGAGATTTGGCCTTTCCCTTTTATGCAACAAGGTTCATTGTTTCCAAACCTTACACTACCTCCATCATAGTGTTCAAAATATTCTTCTTCTTTTTTTGTCTCCATTCATATGATGTGAACATCCACTATTTCTAATCCATGTGTCATTTTTATTGACATGAAAGATAAATACTATCTTTTCTTCTTCTTCATCAAATTCATCTTTAACAACAATGCATACTATTTCATCTACACTATTATTAAAATCTTTAGCCATAAAAAAGTCTTCTTACTTTTGTCCTTATATGATTTATTACAATTGAACTCTTTCTTGACTTTGTTCTTGTGACTCTTCTTCTCATCCCTACTTTCTTTGTTTGGGCACCTAGCAACAATATGACCAATCTCTTTACATAAAAAATAGATTAAGGGGACTTTATCTTTGTATTTTCCTCTTCCTCTAGAATATTTCTTTGTAGGTAAAGCATCAACAACTTCAAGATCACTATCAAAATTTTCCTCTATTTCCTCTTCACTTTTTGACTAAATGTCCTTTATTTTCTTAGCATTCTCTTTGAGTGAAAGTTTGGCCTGAAATACAAATTCAATATTTTTGGAAGTTGAAACATAATTGTCAAACTTGTGTAGCTCAAAAGTTGTCAATCTTCCTACTAAGGCATCCAAACTTAACTTGTGATATGGCTCACAACTCTTTTTTTGAATAGTAGATACTCTAATTGAATAGATAGGAAGCAATGTTCTAAGAACTTTACTTATAATGGTTTCATTCTTTATTTCTTCTCTAGAAGCTCTGATTGCACTAACACTAGCTTTGATTCTTTCCACATATTTGGCAACATTTTCATCTTCTCTCATTCTCATCTGATCAAATTGTCCTCTAATGTTTTATGCTTTAGCTCTCCTTACATTTTCATCACCACCATAGATGTGCTTTAGCTTGTTCCACATATCAAAAGTGGTTTTGTAGTGTTTGATCTCATCAAATTCATCATAGCTGAGAGCAGATCCAAAATCAATCATCATGATGTTATGGCTGTTTTTGTCAACAAGATCTCTAATAGATAATGTACCAATAGGGGTTATGTATTCTTCACCAAGGTATTTTAAGCTTGAATCACTAATGGTGGCCAGATGAAGTCTCATGAGTCCCTGCCATGCTAAAAAGTTATCCTTCTTTAGCTTTGGAATCTCTCTCTTGTAAGACATCTCAATCTTTAGCTTAGGTCTTTGAAACCTTTCTTGCAAGAACCAAAATCTTTGATACCAATTATTGGAAATATAGAAATAATTGAGAGGGGGGGTGAATTAGTTACCACTAAAATAAATCCCAGATCCCTTAGATGTCAACAATAAAATTTACACTAAGAAAATTGATTGTTGTTGTTACTCGATAAACACATAGAAAATACTATAACTCAGTAAATCCAGAGTGTGAATTACTTTTAGCTGATCTTTAAAACATGAACAATGATTAATTTGCAAGAATAAGAGAAATAACATGAATACATGAGACACTAAGATATAAAATGGAAACCTAATATGGTAAAAATTACCAATGTAACTAGTTACTATTTTTCACACTTATAAAGTGAGCCCTGTTAGGAGCCAACCTAGTTAAATGTTACAAAGCACACTGTTAGCTATGACTTTGTTAGAGGATTTAATCACCCTATTAGGAGTGGCCTTGCAAGAGGTCTTAGAAAAATTCAATGTAACTATCACCTTGTTAGAGGATTTACAACTAGCTATTAAACCAACTCTATTAAGAGATTTTAGATCACTGCTACAGTGGTTAGAGAGTAATAATAAAATGACTTGATTGTGATGCAACTGAATTGCTGATTACAGATCTCTATTTTGCCTCATACTTGATCCTTCCTAATCAAATAACACTTTTCTACTCCACAAGGATACCTACTTATCATTCAAGTTCACTCACACTATTTCCTTCTTAATTTAATCAACACACTTGCACACACACTAGAAATCTCAACTTGACCTTTCATTTATACCATCCAAATTGTCAAGTTGGCCCAAATTCAAAATATAATAACCAATAATCATCACCATAGTTATCTATAAACAATAATTAAAATAATTAAGTTTCTTATTCCAAAACAAAAAAATCCTTCATTGGTTGACCCTACTCAGTAAAGACTAGTTCTGAGATGATTTCCTATATTAACCAATATAAGCTTGGTTAACACTATAAACTTGCAAAAATCCTTTGATAACTGAGTGAAATTAGTTAGCACTAACTCTAACCAACTTTCCTTCATTAACCATGAGAATTTAGTTAACATTGATTCCTACTTGAATTCCTTTGATGCTCAAGTGAGCTTAGTAGACACTGTCTTCATAGAGTAAACTTTAGGAATGCTTGGTAGATAAGGAAAACTATCTTGTTGACCAAGTGAGCTTGACAAGCACTAACTAAAAACTTATATGAAATTTGTGTAACATCAAAGATAACAAAAAATTAATCAATTATATCCAATATAATGTTGCTTTGAAATATTGGAGAGAAGTTGTAAGTACAACTGTCTATATGTTGAACCATGTACAAGTCAAGAAAGGTACTCATTTAACACCTTTTGCATTATGGTATGGATACTCACCCAATATAAAATATTTTAAGGTATATAGAAGTAAGTGTTATATTCTTAAGGATAATAGGAATGGAAAATTTTATGTTAAAATTGGAGAAGGTATATTTATAGGTTATTCCACAAGGAGTAAAGCTTATGAGTTTTTAAATACAAACACTGACAAAGTTGTGGAAAGTGCAATGTGAAGTTTGATGAATATACAGAAGTACATGAAGTTGAACCTACAAAAGAACCTAAAGATTACAAATCTTTTGTGTATTTCTATGATGACATGATTAATAATGAAGCTATTAACTAAGTTGAAAATCAACAACAACAAGTTTTAGTGAGTGTCAAGCCATATACAATGAATGTCGAGCTGCATTCAAGAACTGAGTTTTTGTCAAGAGTCAAGTTATAAAGTGAATTTGAGGTAGATTTTGATAATGAAATCATTACACATGAAAAATATATTGAATTACCTATTAGATAAGCACACAATTATTTTGAAGTGTAGAGGCCTATTGAAGAAAATAGAGAAAAACCAATATTGTCAATGTATGTCAAGAGACATCACGCTCCTACACAAATTATTGGAGATAAAGAGGTCAAACCTATGACAAGAAACAAGTTGAGAAGTGATACATGTTTTTTAAGCATGCATGAACCTAAATTAGTTAAGGATTCATTAAAGAATGATGACTAGAGTCAAGCCATGAGAGAAGAGATTGAACAAAACTTGGTCACATGTACCCAGACCAGAGAACTAGAATGCCATTAGAACTAAGTGGGTGTATAGAAACAAATTAGATGAAATGGTGAAGTCACAAGAAATAAAACAAGACTAGTTTGCAAGGGTATGCTCAAGAAGAAGGAATAGAATATGGAGAAATATTTGTCCATGTTGCAGGATGGGAATGTGTAAGAACTCTACTTGCTTACTCTACATACAAAAGTTTCAAAGTTACCAAATGGATGTGAAATCTACATTTTTGAATGGTATATTTGATGGGGACACAACCCAAGAACATAATGGACACAATAGGAAAGGGAAAATTTTATTAACTATAAAAATATGCTAGTATACTTCATGTAGAGAAATAGACTCTGATACATGCCCTAATAGCTTACAATAGCATAAATCTAGAGATAAATTCTTCTCCCAGTACCTTCTCTCAAACTCCACTCCGAATTGCCTTTTACAATGCTAGAAATGTTCTTAAATAGACCCCAGAGGGTTAAGGATTAGGAATAAATTCTAGAAAGTGCTAGTAGGCATCCACCGACCAAATAGAAGGCTCTAGAAGTCGCATTAGAAGTCGGCACAAAATCAGAAGAATCCAAAAATGGTAACTGAACTTCTGGGAGACATAACTTTTGAACCGTAGCTCCGATTGACGAACCGTTTACATTTCTAGAAAGCTCTTGAATCACTCTATAGCCCTATGGATAGCTTTTCTTGTCCCCCATTTTTAAGCCCTATTTGAGATCATTTAATGCCCCTAATCTGACTTTGAAATATTCTTAAGAAGTCTCCAAAAACTAAAAAACTATGATAACTTTCAAACCATGGGGCCTTTTGACCTGATTCTTTTTTTGGAATGCTCTAAAGTACAATTAAATTCATACGACCAACTTAAACCTTCTAGTTCACCAAAATGATGGCTCAATTATATAATCTTATTTTTTTGGCATTTACACATATCCCAAGGTGATTAAAAACTCTAACCCAGAACACTTATAGTGGAACTGTGAGAGTTGGAACATTTATTTGACCCAAATGGGTATCTAGAAATGAAAACATGTGAAATAGAAACTAAGTCTAAGTACATTTTTTTAGGTGACACAAGATTGCCCTTATACCTCTGGATGCTCCTGCATCAATATTATAGGAAGAGGTTTATATTGAACAACCTAAAGGATTTGTTGATGCTAACAAAAAGAACATAGTATGTAGATTACACAAAGCTTCATATGGTTTAAAGCAAGCACCTAGAGCGTAGTATGAGAGACTTCTATATTATGAAGATTGGTCTTGAGATAATTGATGACAACAACAATCTATACTTGAAAACTGAAGGTGGTAATGATATTTTACTACCTAAAATTTTTGTTGATGTAATCATATTTGGAGGATAAAATGTACTTTGCAAGACATTTGATCTAATGAAGCAATAATCTAAGATGTCGATGTTTGAAGAAATTAAATTCTTTGATGGCTTACAAGTGTATCAAATGCAATATGGTATTTACATCACTTAGTTTAAGTATGTAAAGGAAATATTAAAAACTTTTGGATTGGAAGATTCAAAGCCTATTAGCACACCTATGGTGATAGGACATAAATTATCAAAGAATGATGATTTTGTTGATGTGAACCAAAATTTATATAGGTCTATGATTGGAAAATTGCAATATGTAGTGCGTAGTAGAGTGAACATTGCATTAGCTATTAGGATTGTTGTAAGATTCTCTTCAAATCCTAAGGAGAATCATTTGATGGTTGTTAAGAGAATTATGAGATATCTAAAAGGAGCAGAGGAATTTGGCCTATACTACTAGAAAATGAGAAATTCGAATTGAGAGCCTATACAGATGTTGATTGAGATGGAAATCTTGTTGACAAAAAAAGTATAGGTGTGGAGCATTTTTTTGGGGGAAGAGACTAGTTACATGGAATATTAAGAAACAAAATTGCATATCGTAATCTACTATTGAAGCTGAATATGTTGCTGCTATAGTGAATTGTACCAATATTGTATGGATCAAATAGCTACTCAAAGGAATGAAGGAGAAAATTATTGATCCTATTATACTTTATTGTGATAACACCAGTGCAATAAACATATCTAACAACCCTATGATGCACACAAAGATAAAACATATAGCTATCAAGTATCATTACTTGAGAGAGTTGGTTCAAGAAAAAGAAGTGAAATGGTTCAATATGTGAATACCAAAGAACAAATAGTTGATATATTCACAAAAACTTTACCTAAGGATGCTCGTGAGTATCTAAGAGGTAAACTAGGGATGATACCCCTATCCAAAGTTGTTTAAGAAGCATAAGAAGTGCCCTGCATCAACTGAGAAGGATGACATATGTTACATATTGATGCAAAAAAATCTTACTTTAGGTGCTATCTGAAGTAATACAAGATATGAAAAGAAGATTAGTCACAAGTTAGGTGACAGAGGGAGAACCTAAAATTGTTAACATCATGTTAAGATGACAAGTCTTTGACATTATTGTCAAAGAGGGAGATCTATGAAATACCAACTTAGAGGGAGATCTACAGTTAGAAAGTTAGAGGGAGAAGCCCTACAAGATGAAATATTGAGGTAGATATGAATATTAAGTTTGGTATCCAAGAGGGTGTAAAGAATGAATTGAATTGTTCGTTTATCATAATGGAATTTTGTAGCCTATATAGAAGATGAAAGCTATTGATAGAGGGATAGATTTCAATACGAGTTATTATTTTCTTTTTGGTGTCATCGTTGGTATTGGTTTTCCATCAATGCCAAAGAGGGAGATTATTGAGAAAAGATTGTTGCAAGTATGAGAATGTGTTTCAATCATTATTTTTTTGTTGATGTCAAACCTGCTACCTGTTGGTGAGACAACTTCTTAGTTGATTTGAGTACTATCATTTGTTTGATCGATGAAGAGTTTTTGATCAAATCAAATAACAAGAGCACCTAGAGGAAAGGTTGAGTTATGGTATGTAAAAGGAGTACAAATATTTATTAAGATAGTGATGATATAGTGTATTAATTATCTACCTAAGGTTACAAATGATGGATACACTAAGTCTAGATGAACAAGTAAGAAGAATTGTATCTGCTAAGCTTGACCAAGTGCATAGTTGGTGCTAAGCAATGTTAGTGGAAGACAAGTAGAAAATTAGTTGGAGCTAAGTAAAGTGAAGATTTAGTGTATGTTGAGTGAGCATAGTGTAAGTTGACTAAATTTTAGTTAATGTTGAGCATCAATAAACTTTAGTATGTTCCAAGTGAACTATTAGTGGATGTCAAGAAATGTAGTGTGTGTCAAGCATTAGAGGTTAGTCAATGTCGAGTGACAACATTATGAGTTAGATCATGAATTTGACAAATTTGAGCTAACGAGGTTGACTTCTTGATTTGTGTGAACCATGTGAAAGATAAGCTTGATGAGCTAGTGGCATAGAATTCAAGGTAAACCATTTTGAGGCAAATTCAAGAAGAATTGTGAAGGAAGTTTCTAGAGGGAGAAAAATGGAAAAGTGGGAAGATTCAATGAATCTAACCTAGCCCTAGAAGGGACAATTGTGGTTGACTAATACCTAAATTCTCTTTATAAGGGGAGAAAGGCATGAATCAATAGTTTGTATATGCAAGAACCTAAGGTAGACAAGGATTCTAGGGTATTGCTTCATATGGAGGCCAAACTATAGAGTCTACAATTGGCAAGCAAAGCAAGAAGGCTTAAGTGGATAAATTATTAAAGGGTGAAAAAGCTATTAGAGCTTAAGTGAATAAATCCAAGAAGAATGAAGGACTGAAACAAAGATCTATAATCTATAAGTGAGTTATAATTTGTTATCAGATCAAGCCTTATTGTTTCTCCCTAATCATTGTATCAATTTAGGCTAAATCCTTTGGATTAAGGTTGACCTAATAGTCATTTGTAAATCCTTTAACCAAGTGACATTCTAATGGAATGGTATAAAGTCCTCTAACAAGGCTCACTCTTAACATTGTGATTGAAATCCTTGAATTAGGTCATATGTAATAGTGTGTATTGTAACTTTTAACAATATTGGCCTTTCATAGGGCATCACTTCAAAAGAGTGAGAATTAGTAGCATGTCACTAGTGGTTTTTCCTAAATCGGGTTTCCATGTAAAATCCTTATGTCATATGTGTGAATGATTCTATTATGTTTCATGTTTACATTTCTTCAAGGTGATTTTGACCTAGGACACTAACCTACAAGTTTAAGTTTTGAATGATATGATGGATCTATGCAAGATATCTATATGAGTTTTGTTAACACTAAAAAGTTTTATTGGATTTTTGGACCTTAGATAACTAATTCACCCCCTCCCCCTCAATTCTAAACTATTTCAATAAGTCTCATGTTGAATGAGTTCAATAATATTAAGAAAAATTGGAATGAATCAACATTAGATTTTAATGTAAGATTCTTGAAAGGAATGTATAAGTTATTTCAGCTTATGAGACTATGTGAGAATGTATGTCTCGATATTTATTTCAATTCCTTTGATAGCAAGATGGCTTATATTCTAAGAGATAAAGATCTGAGGACATTAAGGGATGCTTTCAAGATAGCTATCAACATTGAAAATAATAGGACATTTGGTAAGCTTGGGACGAGAGATCATCCTAAATTGTTTAACCCTATGGGAAACAAAAAGGAAGGTGACCAACTTGTCACAACTAAGAAAATTGAGAAGACAAAATGGATCAGGTCTTAAATTTTCTTAAAACATTGAATCCTCCAACAAATATGACTAATTATGGTGAAAATCCATAATTCAATAACAAGTACAATAGGAAAAATAGATTGCAAAATTACCCATATAACACATAGTGGAATGATGGAAAGCTCATTCCTAACCATGCCCAAGGCACAAGTGACAAGAAAACACCATATCCATTGTAGATAAGTTATGTAAATATGGTGGAAGAAATGCCTTGGTGCATCATTTGCCAATCCCATCATTCTCTTGACTATTGTGATGTTGCTTAATCATTTTCTGCAAATTAGTAAACACAACCTAAAGAGGGGGAAGAGGAAAAGAGCCATGATGATGTGGCATGCAACATGGTTATTTTAAGTGATAATTTTGAAGAGTTAGATCAAGAAGAATCTAAAATTGATGTTAGTAATCAATGAAGCATGCATTAGATATACCATTGGCAAGTTTTTTAGATAATGAAGATCAAGAGGAAGATAAGATGTGAAACATGATGTCAGATGTTGAGCATGTAAATTTGAGAAAGTCATCCAAAGAGGAAATTGATAGAATAACTGCTGAGATGGTGGTTCAAGTTCACAATACATACAATCTAAGGAATAGGACAATAAACAATGTTTTTAGAAAGGCATCTAGTATTTTTATGAAGAACATAACCCATAAGTTGAATGATGGCCATAAAGAATAGAATTAAGTGGTATTTTAGATCAAGGATAGTAAGGCCAAGAAGTGCAAACCTAAGAAGAAGGCGCAAGTTCAAGGTGTAGAAGTAGCCAAGATAAGTACAAAAGAAAAGAAGTCAAATCTTGATGTTCTCGGGAAAGTAGAGGAGCTTGTTGTTCAAATGCAAGAAACTAAATGTAATATATGCAAACCTCTTGTTTATGAGCATGTTGACATGATTTCCATGTTATCATAGATTACTATTAAGGTTCATTTATCTAAAATGTTTCTGATAGAGGAACATAAGAGTAAAGCCCTTTCTTGGTTGGGGGGATTAGGAATAGTAATGTTCTTGAAAAATAATTATCAATAGGGCATGAGGTATTGACCAAGTGATTGACTAAAGTGATGTATTGACTAAATGAATTTGCATTGGCCAAGTAAGGTAACTTGGACCAAGTGAGTATGAAGATCAAGAAATTTTTCATACACCTACCAAGTATGAAGATATTTATTGCAGGTCTAAAATGGAAATTTAAATGTATTTATCAAATTTGAGCATTCATTTTTATTCACCAAGCAATTTCAGATCTCACAAGTGATTTAAAGGTGATTAAGGAAAGTTTAGCAATGAAACAAGAAAATCATAGTGGAGCATTGGAAAATTTGATAATATTAGTAAATGTTACTTTTGGTGTCAAGTAAATTATTTTCTTAAGATATCATAGAAGAGTTTTATTTCAAAAGCTTAGATTAAAATGGCATCAGTAAATGAAATGTTGAAACATAACAACATGCAAATGGTGAGGAATGACCAACGTCCTCAACTAAATTTTAGGAATAGTGTAAATGTAAAAAAGGATGAAGATTATATTGGTGCCTTGTCATCAATTCCACCTAGAGTTTTAACTATTTAGGATTTAAGATCCTGCTATCTGTAAAAAGTATGAGAGATTTGAGATTTTGAGATAGGGGCAACTTATGAGAAGCTATGTAACAATGGAGTATTGAAAGATGAAAACAAATTGTTGCTGAGAAAGGGCTTACTCATGCCCTAAATTTTTTGAAACTTTTCAAAGTCAAATGGATAAAATGCATGCTAGTCACATCCATGACATGAAGATATGGTTAGAAGGAGGTCTAATCAAAATCAACAAAGCCATAATATGCCGAGTTACTAGATACCCTACCTTGGATTGACCAAAGAGTATAAGGAGCATAGCACAAAATGAAATTGTGAAATTAAATAAAGTGAAATGGAATAGTCAAGGGATGTCAATTGATGGAATTGAAGATCCTCTAATTGAGTTTGCAATTCATGTACTAGCACATAAATTTGACTAATCTATCAGATAGAATAGTGTAATGTGTTGTAGTAGATCTAGGCTATAAAATTGTCAAAATGGATCATGCTTATGACCTTTTCAAGTTGCAACTACAACAATTGATAGAAAATTTGGAAGCAATAAGGAAAGAAAAGAACACATCGTCTAAGTTCAGATCTTTGTTAGTGTGTATGCTTTTGTATGTACAAAATTCATTCACTGAGGTTGGGATGATAGCGTAAGATAGAAGACAACCTACTATGGAGAAAATAAATGAATTAATTAATAGGTTGGGAGAAAATTTTGAAGCCACTATGGATAATTATTTTGAAGAATTCAAAATAAAAATGAGAAACTAAATAAGGATTCCCAAATTAGTTGTTGACAAATATTATGATGAGATATGTTTTGTAGTAGATACATCTTTTCTATAGGGTCAGGCAATATTACCAAGGATTGCATGGTTAAGACCATGCCTTAGGAGGTCAATGTTGACAAGGTTACAACAAAAATTACTTCTCTTTTGATTGAAGATATAGATGCTAATGCTAAGAAATTTGGTGCATATGAGATACTAATGGTTGAGAAAATTGCAAAGAAAAGCATGCCCTAAATAGAAAAGAAAAGAAAAGAAAGAAGAAAACTCTTGAGGGAAAGGATAGTGAGGAAGGTGAAGGATCAAGAAAACCTAGTAAGCCCAATGAAAGAAAAGGAAAAGAACTAGTTGTTGATGAGGCTAAGGTAGTCAAGTAGAAGAAAATAGTAAATTTTGATCCAAAGGTGAAATCTAATCTTAGTAAAGGTGTACAAAAGATTATTACACCTCAAAATCCAAAAGGAGAATTTATAAAAAGATTGAAGATAGCTTAGCCCTTGGCTATGAAAATAAAAGGAAGTTCATCCAAGAAGAAACCAACTAGGTCACTAAAGCTAAATATACTAGAGAAGAAGAGGATAAAACTAGTCATAGAATAAGAGGAGGAAGAAGATGATGAAGAAACTAAGTCCGATGAACCGAGAAACCAGCCAATTACAAAAGACTCCCACTGGTGATTATGGATTGGGTATGTAAAAAGATTAGAGAGTCCAAAAATTGTATAGGATTTAAGGATATTACTTATGATTCTTTGAATACTGATGATCAAGTTAAGCTTGAAGAAGCTATGATTGGTATGATAATGAAATTTAGATGTACACTTTTAGAACTAATGATGGATTCCCAATAGGCTTGTATAAATGGATTGATGCCAAATGGAAGTGGGCATTATCTATAGAAAATAAAATAAGAGAAACTACATTGGCACAGGTTATGCCATATTTAGGGAAGACACATATATGTCTATAGCCCTTAATGATTTGTAAAGAAAATCATGTTAAGAGATAGGGCATACAAAATTTTGGAAAATAAAGCTCATGAAGTTGAGAAAGACAATATTTGAATATGGACAGAAGCATTTAGACTACTTACTCCAATAGTAGAAGTCAAAGATGGAAGAGATGCAATAGAATTTGAATATTCCTATAAGGAAGAAGTTGCTAAACTCATAAAAGAAATATGGTAACTAGTAGGTCAATGTGGACAACAATAGGTTGTTACCAATAAAGATGTATTTGACACACTTCCATAGAATCAAAATGTACTAACAGAGGAAGATATGCAAATTTTAATGTTAGACACAATTCTACCTTGTAAAAGTCTAGTTTTGTTACAAAAAATAGATTATCCAAAGATTGAGAGTACAAAGGCTGATAATTTTGAGGTTACATCAGTTACAAAGGATACAAGTGTTGAGCAATAGGGCAAGGCTATAATTATGCTTTCACAATTTATTTGTATGCCTATTCTTAAAATAAAGGTGAAGATAGAAGAGGCCAAGGGTATAGAGTTGACAAAAGAGGAGATGACACCAAAAGAGCAAGAAGCTTCTCATTCTACTATAAAGTTTTTGAGTGCAAAGCCATCAGAATCATTGACTAGAATACCTAAACAATAGGTGTCACCTACCCAAGAGAAGTAGCAACAACTACATAGATTGATTGAAAAGGGCAAACAATTGCAAATATCACTACCTAGTGATACAGCCCCATGATCTCAACTTATGCCTTTCTTAGAGGAGATGGTAGATGAGTCAATAGGTCTAGATGAGATAATTACTTTACCTATGTATGACTTGAACAATTTGAGATTAGAGAAAATATAGGATTTACAAATTTTCTTGAACTACAGTGTAAAGCAAGAATAACTACGAAGAGAGCACCAAAAAAACATGTATTACACATTGTTAAGGATATTTTTGTAATGCATTTGGCATAACTAACTTAGATAATCAACATCAAATTTTTGGATCAATTAGTGTGTATAGCTGATAAAGTTCAATCAGAAGGTATAGAGACTAGTGATAAATTGATGCAGTGGTTTAAACAAAGATGTGAGCATTAAGTATTAGAGAAAGTCTCTCGTGAACTTATAAATAGAAAAGTAGAGCTTTCTAATTTTGTCACAAAATTAGAAGAAATTTTGCAAACTGTTCATTCATTATACATGAATTTATGTGATGATGAGTCGTTTACACTAAAAAATCATCATTCTATTGATTTATTACACGTTGATATGTGGGTAGGTGTTATATTTTTGGACAAGGACATA
Source organism: Cupressus sempervirens (assembly GCA_028749045.1). NCBI lineage: Eukaryota > Viridiplantae > Streptophyta > Pinopsida > Cupressales > Cupressaceae > Cupressus > Cupressus sempervirens. Next base: position 816,698,649 of record CM053786.1, read on the forward strand.
AGTTCAAGCTCATTTTCATACAAAAAGTTGACATTGGGTTAGTAGAGGTTAGCTAAGCTCATGCCTAGAGATAGTGAAATACAAAATAAGTTGATCCTAATTCAATTCCATTTGTTACCTCATTTGGAGATAATTTAGAAAGAAGTGTCTATAGCCTAGAATATTTTGTAGAAGGACACACATTTTCCACATATTGAAGTTCTAATTAATCTAGCTCCTAAGCTAGAAATTCTATTTCAAGATTCAGAGAAAGTAAAGGATTAATGGAATAAAGGCTATGCTGAAATTTTAGTGACCTATGAATAGTTTTTGATAAGCACAAGCTAACCCTAGCAGCTTCAAGTCATCAATGGCAAAACAAAGGTGAAATATAAATCAAGTTAGAGAGAAAGAAAGGGGGGAAAATAGGAAATTCAAGGATAGAAAAAGGGGATAACACAAATAGGAAAGAGGAGTATCAAAAAATTTCATATTTCAAATCAAATAATACTCTCAAGGGGAGCATCATTGTTTGCATGGACAAATCTTTCATGATAAAGTATTTTTGCCACTAATGTCAAAGGGGGATATTGTTGAGCTCTACACCTATGTTGCCTATTAGTGTTCAAACACCTAGTCATTTACTAGGAAAGGATGAAAGGTCATCACAGCACCTGAATCATATAGTAAAGGTTAAGTATATAAGGACTTGTTTATTTTGCATTACATCTCAAGAAAGTTAGAGATTTTTGAGCACCCTAGTTGATACTACTATATATAATGATTCTAGAGATGGTTAATATAGAGATTACGCATCATTATAGAAGGTAATGATTTCAAGGAAATCAAATCAACCAATCATAAATCCAGAAGGGAAACAACCAAAGAGATGAACTATGAACCATTTATTATGATCTAGAACTTCCAACGATTGTCTATTTAAAGAGGGTTCTAGTCCTAGGATCAAGATGGAATGCATGGAAGAATGAAAGTGAGTATGCATAAGTGAAGAAGCGGAAAAGTATATAACAGAGAAAGAAAGGTTAATTCTAAAAGGAGTTCAAACAAGGACAAACAAAGAAGTAAAGAATTGAATGAAGATATTAGATTAAGAGATCATATCAAGATATTGTATAGAGGAGATCCAAAATTAGCTTACAGAGAAAAATGAGGGTTGGGTACTAAATAAATTTTTAATAGGATTGAATTAGTTTAAATATCTTAACAGAGTGATCCTAACAGATCTATGTAAACCTCCTATCGAGTCCTTACTTGATTGAAAGTGTAAAATCCTTTAACAAGGTAGGACTTAACAATCTTGAAGCCTTTAATAGGACAGACCTCTCATAGGGTAGATCATATATTATGATCAAACATTGTAATCCTAACAAGTTAACTTTATTGTTACAATAGTGAAGATTTGTGGGCTACATCCCCACCCCAATTTTACCTTCACATTTAAGTGTTTCTAGGTTACCAAATCATTTGTGCTATCTATTGAATCTTTCATGGATGCCATGTTTTCACATTTGAGTTATGAGATGAATTAGGTGTGAAATCATTAATTTGTATTTAAAAATTAAAGTTTAAGATCCCTATTCACACCCCCCCCCCCAACCCTCCAAGTATCTTATTGCCATTAAATCCTTCCAACAAGGTTCATCATCAATTCCCTTATTACACAAAGTTCTCCTTACCATTAGATTTTCTCCAATCTTGGGTCCGCTTGGTGAACCCTCAAGATCATCTAGAATCACATCATTTTTACTACCTTGTTCATTACAACAAAAATATCTACACTCAAAGGATATATTCCTTTCTTTTCCACATCTAAAATAATTACCACCAAAACCTCCTCTAGAATAGGAATAACCTCTTCCTTGATAAGATCTAGTACCTCCTTGGTAATAATTACCACCTTTCCATTCAGTCTTTCATTTGTCATCAGTTTCCACTTAGATTTGACCTTATCTTAAATAGAATCATTAGATCTACCACCTTTTACATATGATCTACCTCTACCTCTCTAGAATCTACTACCTCTACCTCTTTGTCTGTATTCATGCTACTTTGTCAAGATATCCTTAACTTTCAAGGCATATTAATATGTTTCTTCCACACTTTCCAATTTCACAAAACTTATCTCATCTTGAATTCCATATCTCAATCCATTTAGATACCTTGCAACCTTCTCAACCTCATAATCTACATGTTCATAGCTATTGTCCAATCTATAGAATTCCTCAGTATACTCTTTCATAGTCCTATACTTTTGTCTCAAGTTTTGCATCTTTATCAACAATCTAACATGATAACCAATAGGAAGTAACTTCTTGTTAACCTTGTTCACCTTTTTTAGCTAGGTCTTCATATTCTCTTTTCCTCTTCTATGTCTATCAGTTTGAAAATGCTCCCACCACAATGACACATGACCTTTCAAGCTAGTGACTACAATATTCACCTTCCTATTATTAGGAGTGCCTTCAAACTCAAAGAACTTCTCCATATCATAGATCCAATCCAACATAGTGTTGGTGTCAAATTTTCCATCATAAGGAACAACTTCCACAAAAGGCTTTAATTGTGCCCTAGACAATACTTTCAATAGTCTTTCCTCATCCTACTCTTCCTCAGGTTTTGGATTATGGTTTGGTGTTATTGCTTCATCATCACTCATATCATCAAGATTTGATCCTCTCCTTTGGGTTATCTTCACAATATCTAATATGGATACAATTTCTCTTAACATGTCCTCTACCTCAAACCATCTTTACAAACAAGTTCCTACAAGATTATTATCCTCTACAAGTTATAGGTAAAATTTGAAAATCTATCACCCTACAACCAAATTCAACTTAGGGTTCTATGTGATCCAATATCCTCAAGGAAGAACTTGGATTTGATACTAGCTAATGCAAGGAGAGTTTTAAGAGCTAGGGCCAGAGGCACAACTAGTTATCCAATCACCTTACTAAGTAACACAATAGAAGAAAATAATACAAATAACAACACCAAGGATAGAAGAAACTTTGAAATGTTTATTAATTGATCAAATTATTTTCATACATGCCCAACAATAAGGCATTATGGGTTATGACCAAAAAAATAAAATTTCAAAGTCTATGATTCAACTTCAAATTCTCTATTCCAAGAACATCTGATCTTGACTCTCTAAGTAATTCCTAACCTAAACCTAAAAACACTTATTTATACTTGCCAAAATGGGTTACAGAAGATTATAGATCATTACATAATAAAAAGGTGGACCTTAAAATGGTTTGGACACATTCCAAGACAAGATCCAAATATAAATTCACAATCCAAATTAATTACATAAGTTAGCTCAGACTAAGAACTAGTTATAGAAAAAATCAGTTAAAGAAGGAATCAAGGATTAGTAAATATGAGGCTCACTTGTCACATGAAGGAATACTTGGCCAAAATTGTATAGCTACAGTAACTCGGCATGTACATTAACTTAGCCAACACTAGCTATAGTAACTTGACCAACATTGAATAACTTGGCATCAACAACAACTTAGAAACCACTAGCACTTAGATCCAATAGTTAGAATGAACAAATATAAGTAGGATAAAAAGATAATCCAAGATGCTTCTGCATCACCAAGATCTAAACTCTCAAGCTGTTAGATTTCTTTTAAGAGAAGTAAGCTCTGATACCTAATAGTCATATTAATGGATGTGATGCATAGCTACATCTATTTTATAGTTTTAAATAATGTATGATCTAAGATATGAATTGGATTAGGAGTGAGTGCAATCAATGTGTTATTTTTTTTAAGGACTTACTGTAGACTGATAGAATTATTATGGAGTAATCGTAAGGCTTGATTTGATAACAACTTACAACTTCATTTGAAGATTACAGATCTCTATTTTAGTACTCCATTCAACTTGGCCTTTACACATTTCAGCTCTAATAGCTTGTTCACCCTTTAGGCATTCATACCCTTAAGCCTTCTTTATTAACATGCCAATGCAGACTCTTCTCTTAGGTCACTTGATGAAGCAATGACCTTGACTTCTTTTCTTCCTTAGGTTCTCACACATGATAACCCTTGCTTCTAACCAGCCATCCTTATAAATAGGAAATTAAGTTTTTTTTGTTTATTCTCCATCGTCCAATTTAGGGTTAGGATAGATTAGGTAGGATTCAAAAAATCTACCCCTCATTTCATATCTCTTCTAGAAACTTCTCCTTAAATCCTCTTTGAATTCACCTCAAACAACTTTACCTTGAATTATGTGCCACTAACTCATCATCTTATCTTCCACCCAATTTACACAATTCAAGAAAATAAACTTGTTAGCTCAGATTCATCAAATTCATGATATTTCAAATAATGCAACCACTTGACATTAACTAGATTCTAATGCTCAATACATATTGTATTACTCAGCATCCTCTATAGAATCACTTGGCACAAACTAAAATTTAATAGTTCTTGACATCAATTAAACTTTACTGTGCATCCACTATTTTTCTGCTGGGCTTGTATTGACTTTACTAAACACCTACTATCCACTTGGTCAAACTATGTAGACAAATTTTGTAGAAAAACTTTTTTTAACTTGTTCTTCTAAACTTGCTTATTGTAACTAGCCTTTGTAACCTTATGTAGGTTATCAATACATCATGTTATCATTGTCGTAGTTGATTCTTGTGCTCCTTTGCATAACATAACTCAACCTTTCTTCTAGGCACTATTGCTACATCTCTTGATCAAATCCTCTTCATCAATCAAATAAGTGATAGTACTTAAATCTTATCTTACCAGCAAATAACAGGTTTGACATTAGTGACAAAATAATGATTGGAACATATTGATCATACTTGTATCAATCTATTCTTAAAATTCTCCTTCTTTCAATAAGAAGTTGGCCAAAATGATATGCATAAGTTTGTGTCATTACAAACACATACGCCAAACCAATTTACTCAACAATTGAATATCATGACACTCAATGATAAATAACATTCATGTTGTCCCTCAACTTCTATATGCTTGGCAGATACTAACTTACTTGGCATAAGCTATCTCTACTTTTCTTGGCTTCCCTATCTATTACTCAGAATATAATGTGGCTTGGTCTATACTGGGGTGCTCAACAACCTTTGACTTTCTCAACATGTAATGAAAATATAAACAAGTCCATATATTTCATCCTTCATTAGGTGGCTCAATCATAGTGATGACCAACTAACTCCTAATAGGGTTGAGGCTTCTAACAAGGACAAAGACATATACAGATGTAATAGACTCATAATAAGGTATATCTTTCACAATATACTTTTGATTAGTGGATCATTTTGTGGGTACCATCCCCACTGGGGTTTTCCCTCGGCTACGGTTTCCCTAGTTAACAAATAATGGTGTTATGAATTACATTTTGCTATTGCCATGTTTATTTTTTAATTTATCCACATGTGTATATTTTAAGATTGTTAAAGACATCCATAGTTGGGAAAAAGTTTGTGGAATACTCATTCACCAACACCCCCTTGCACCCCCCCCGTCTCACTATTTCCTATTTCTAACAAATTGTATCAAAGCATAGATACTCAAAGGAGACCTAACAACTTTAATAAGATCACTACGGATATGGATTAGTTACATAAGAATATAGAAGAAGTTTTTGTTGACTTTAAGGTCAATTTGTCTATTAGTGACTTGAAACTTAGTAAAATAGTTACATTGCTACCAAGCTCTACAATTGCTATTGAGCTTATCATTCATCTAGTAGTCTTAACTAAGTGTCTCAATTACTACCAAGCTAAAAAGATAGTTTTTAGTTCATGTTAAGCTACATGGAATCTACAAAGCATCAAAGGTAGTTTACATTATAAGACAAGAATAGTAGTGTCTATTGAGCTATCCACTTATGTGATGAAGACTCAAATGTTAATCAAGGTTTTTAGTGTTAACCAAGCTCTATAGTGTCTACCAAGCTAGTAGTGTTACTTAGTGAATGTAGTGTTGATCGAGTCATGCAGTGTCAACCAAGTGATTTAGTAGCTATTGAGTTTCTCAATTTTCACTGAGTTACGTAGTGTTGACTAAGTTTGAGCTACTTGAGAGTGATCAATGTGGATCAAGGTTCTAATCAAATCAAGTCCCAGAGATTGTTGAGAAGTATTTTCCATGTGTCAAAGCATCATTGATTTTGTCTTTAGAACTCAAGTTACAATAGTTGGGCCAACTTTGTGAATTATGATGAATTTGGTATTGTAGATGACTCTAGTAGTTATTTATTTAAATTGATAGATATGTAACTCATTTGTATCATATCCAAGAATATATATGTAAAGAATAATGATAAGGAGTGTATGAGTGTGAATTGAAGAAGGCTACAAGTAGTACAAGGGATAGAAGACATTTATCTATCATAGCTAGGTGATCATTGTAATACAAGGAATCTCATTCATCAAATAAAATTTGTAGATAAAAAATCAACCACTAATTCATCATAATAGGTGCATTAGTCAAATTATTTAATGAGGTAGACTTAACAATCTTTTGTAAAATATCTTAAATGAGTATATATTTCATTGTATGTTTGTAAATCCTTTAACAAGGTGGACATCATAGTTTGTATTGCTCCTAATAGAGTATATCACTAGAAGTGGTCAATTGTAAGCCTTAACAAGTTAACTTTATATTGTAGTACTAAAGCTTATGGGTATCATCCCCATCTAGTTTTACTTTCTAATTGGAAGGTTTCTAGGTCACATTATCATGTGTCAAAGTGTTATGAATGTTTTATTGCTTTCATGCTTTCATGCATGCAATTAGATAAAAATAATATATGAAGGATTAATTGGTGAATTAAGATAAAGTTTTGTTGGTTCCTAATTCACCCCTCCCCTCTCAGTAACCTAACATTTCTTAAATCTCCAAAAATTGCTATTAGAGCTACTAGTTCTCACATCAAAAGTTTGATAGCTTGAGATAAGATTAGAGGTAATGGAGGTATACAAGATAGATAAGGCTATTGAGAATGAAAAGTTGGATATGTAATTGGCCATTGGACAACTCAAGAAAGCAATGGAACAACTCTCTCAATCATTGAAAAGAAGGAAAGATCTTTTAGTAAAAATGGATGACAATATCTACACTAAAAGAAGCATTGAAGACTTATGTCCAAAAAGAAATTTATATGAGGAAGATGTAATAATCAAAGACCTATTGGAGAAGAATTCCAATCTTCAAGAATTTAGAAAACTGAAAAGAGAGTAAGAAATCCAATCAGTCAAATTATGTGAAGTCATGAAAGAAAAAGAAAAAGCCAAAGAAGTGATAGAAGAAAAGGATAATGAAATTCAACAACTATCCCTTCAGCATATAGACTTAATTGATCAACTCAATGATGCAAATCAAGAGCTTATCAATCTAAGGATAGAGAATAAAAGACTATAAGATGATCTTATTATTGAAAAGCAAACCAATGAAAGAATGATGAAATCTCCAAAAAGCATGAATCAATTAATTGAGCAAAGTTAGTATAGATAAAAAGGAAAAGTTGGATTAGGATATACAAAAGAAGGTGAATAATATTAGTAAGGAGCTCAAAAGAACAAAAGGTCTACTTGCAATCATTGTGGTATGTTAGGTCATACATCCAACAAATGTTGGAGCAATGGTAAAGAAAAATTTAATGGAAAGTGTTATAGTTGCAACAAGCATGGAAATACAAGTGAATGCATAGAGAAACCTAAGTTTTAAGGAAAGTGTCATAATTGTAAGAAACAAGGACACAAATCTTTATAGTGTAAAACCTAGAAATGGAACCCAACAAAACAAATTGTGAAAGCAATATTTGGATGGGATTACAACACATGGTGTAGATGTCACTATATGGTGAGCTTGGGTAGATTGGAGAAAATTGTGTGAAACATCACATGAGGAGAAGAGATACTACAAAAATATGTTTTATTTGTATATAACTTGGACATTTTTCCAAGAACTTCATGATCACAAGAAGAATTGAAGATGAAAAGAAAGCCAAAGCTGACAATATCAAAACCAAATAAGGCAACAATGGGTACCAAAATCTCCAAAGAATGCAAACAAAAGTGATGAAATTGTTGACACCCAAGTTAGTGAGTTGGTAACCATTTCAACTTAGTTCCCTATGGAGATCATTGGAACTGTGATTTAGTAGAAATCATCCAACATCAGTTCTAGCTAGCAAGTAAAAAGATTCATATCAACATTCAAGATGCACAAGGATGACCAAGTGATAACAAAATTTCAAGACCTTATCGATCATGGTCAAGTTACATATCATTTCATAATGTAGATGCCGAGTTGGTGACTCTACTAAGTACTAAGGTCAGACTAAATGATGTTACTTTGTTGGTTAACAATTCATCCTCCTATTAGATTTTACAACTTGACTCTTTGATACCCAATATTTTGGATAGAAAAAATGATGTTTACCAACAAATGGGTTAGTGTATGTATTCTACCACTACCCTATGAATTACTAGGTACAATTCCCTATGATTTTCAATGATATGCAATGAATATTTTTCTCTGAGATCATAAGCTTTGACATTATAAGCTCTTAATCTAATAGTAGTAAAGGTTAACCAAATTTTTTGTAGGTAGTAACAATTTAGGCAAAATGAATTTGAATAACCTATCACACCCAATAGAATGATTGTAGTAGATTATCTTGAGATTTCTAACCCTTACTTGTATTCAAAATGTAGATTAGTTGTCTAAACACAAAAGAGGAATGAAGAGATATGCACATGAGGGAAAATGGAATTTATTTCACTATTAGCCTTGAATGAAATGGAATCCAATCAATAAATAAATAGATTCATACACATTTATCTTTCATTTCCCAATTAAACTATCTAACATGATATGAGATTAATAAGAGAAGAAACAAAACCATAGATGAAGAAAGTAAATGGAATCACCTTCACTATAATTACCAAAATGAAATGAAATCCATATGATTATCACAGAATCACATATGATTGTCTTCCAACTCTTAATGCATAACTAATCTCTGCATGGTCAATAAAGCATGACAAGAAAATAGGGTAAGTGGAATTACAAACCAATTCACCATCAAGTTTTCCAACCTTTGTATTGTCAAATGAGGTCATATTTATAGTTTTATGTCATCCCTTAGTTTAGTAGAGAAACAGTCACAAAATAAAAAGGAAATAAAATATAAAATTATCTAGTCATATGAACATGTGGCATCTTCTCCATTAGTGATTATGAATCCATGTGCTTTTGAAAACATGCAATGACTATTCAACTTCTTGCAATCTTCAGAAAATCTTGTAGAAAATCATTATTTTCTTCATCTTTTGTTGTTTCATGTCAAACCCATGTATTTCATATTCCAACAATCACTACAGTTTTGAATTTAGGTCATTGATCTTAAACTAATGATTTTGATTAAAACATTATAACCTTTCCTTTATAACATCCCCTGTGGGTCCCTCCATGTATACATGTTAAATTGTTGCTATGTCATTATGAATAATAGTTGAGCAACTTTTTATAACAACAAGGTGATGAATATAAATCTTTTTTTGATTTGAAGGTGGTAATAAAATGATGTTAAGTCTCTTTGTTTCACAGTACAAGTCCAGTTTCTAATTAGGCACATCATGGTAGACCAATGGCATAGTTTCATTACCTGTAGAATCTAACAGCAGACTACTTTTCTTTGTGGTACTACGTTGAATATACTAGGTCCATCAAGAAACATGTCATTCTACCATTAAGTCACTATGAATAATATTTGAGCAAGTTTTTATAGTGACAAAATGATGATTGTGGATCTTTTTACGATCTAACAGTTAGGAAAATACATCTCTAAGCTCAGTTAAAATTCCATCTTAAAATACTATCCATCAATCTAGTCTTCATCTGACAACCTAGACTTAATCTCTGAGCTATTTGACTTGTCAACTAGTCAATGGTGTGCATTCTTTCATTCATTTGGATTTTCTCCCCCATGTAGTTTATTAAAATTATATCTAAATTGTTCATGTACTAAATTGACAATGCATATTTTCTTATTCTCATATTTTGACTCTAGGAGGGTTTCAAATGTTTTCTTCTACATGAACTACGTCTTCTGCTCACTAATCTTTCTCATTTGCAATGTCTTTCATGGAAACCATAACATAATGTTGAATCTTTGTCTTTATCATGGTTAGAAAAAAATCAATAGAAGATCTAGACCTTCTTCTCATCAGGATGATGCATAAAAATCTTCCAAACCCTAATCACCTAGCCTTGGAATAATGCATTGCTCGTATGAATCCTCACATTAGGTTAACTCAAACAAATGATGAGAAGAAAGGCCATACTATGGGAGATCTAGGATCAAAATTAAGATATTGATACTTGACTTGACTCAAAACTCTAAAGCAAAAAGATATGAATTGAAACTTGGGCAACATAATGTTACCAAGATTTGAGGTTCTCTAAGTTGGTAGTTACTAAGTCAGGAGACCTTTCTAAGTTGAAGGTGTCTTCCAAGTATTAAAGGTAAAATTGAGTAGAGGAAAACCTATCACCAGGTGAGTATACATATGAAGCATTAATGGTGATTGAAAGGAGAAAATTCATTGAAAAGAAAGAAATCAAATGCATTGTTTCATTGCAAATTTTTAGAGCACAAAGTGAAGAATGAATTTTGAGTTTTTGACCGATTTGAGAAATTATTGTTGAAGAATTTCCAATTTTTTAAACCCTACCAAGTGATGGAATCTTCAAGTAGAAAATTGAAGAAAGGATCATAAAGTTTGGCTCATGGAGTGGATTGCAAGGCTTCCACGTTCAAGCTAAGTTTGATAATTGTAGAGACACTCAACCTTGCTTGAGTGCAATCTCAAATTCACCAAAGTTACTTCTTGTCCATGATATCCATTCATTCTCATTATTATTTCCAAGAACTTAGAACCCTATAAATGAATGAAGCATTCAATAGTTATGTGTGGATGGTGTTCTCAAATGCAAGCATAATTATTTGGAAACAAAGGAGTTAACACATATTCTACCTATGCCAAAGGACTTTCAAGTCAAGTGGATTAAATCTATTCTAAGTTGAGTTCATGATGGAAAATTGTGGTTAGATCATCCTATCATGATAATAATGAAGATGATACATAGAATCATTGGATCACCCATATTGAATAAAGTTAATACCACTAAAACCCTAGGTTGGGAAAATTTGAAAAAGCGTACTCTTTCAAAGTGGATGAAAGAGGCATGAAGGTAAGTCGTGTGACAAAAATGGAATTGAAGTTTGGAATCCATGTGATTTCTCACAAGATATATAGCTCAAGTAAGTTGAACAATGTGTCATGTGAGGTTGTTGATCTAGTATACAAGTTGATGAAGAATAGACCTTATCGAGCTATTGCTGATACAATTCAACAAGAATATTGAGAGTATTAGATTGTCAAAGAATAATCTATGTAAGTTTGGTTCTCTTTTGACATTTCTATTATTCTTTGTTCAAAAGTTTTTCTCTTCCAAAGGATCTATATTATTGAGAAAGGATGTTTCAGTATTGTACCAAATCAATGAATACGTAGCAAAAATGGGTGAAATTTTTTGTAGCATTATGGATAATTACTTTGAGTCATTTAAAGAAAAGATGTAAAATAGATTTAGGATCCCTAGGGATCTTGTAGAAGACTATGAGAAAGATATCCATTTCATGGTTGACTATGACAAAGTTATATTCAAGAAGTCAGACCTAGAGTGGCATGGGTCAAGCCTCTAGATTATGAGGTTAACATTGATGACACTAAGGATATCATTGAAGCTCTACTAAATGAGCCTATGGATTTTTTGAACCAATTATTTCAGAACATATGATGAGGCTAAGGCCATAATTAAGCTTGAGATAAAGTTACCTCAAGTAGTAAGTAGAGGAAGGAAGAGGATAGAGAAAATAATAAAGAATACTAGGTCATCAAGCTCTCCTCTAATGCTTACTTGTTGTGGTTTTCACAACACATGTCCCATTTATCCTAAAGAAATGGGGACCCCATAGTAATTTTTTTGGTTTTTCCAGACCCCTAGTCTGGGGTCTAAGTCTTTTTAGGGCTCTATCTAGTGTTTGAGTCAACCTTGGCTCTCTGCCTCAAAAACCCAATAGCTAGAAATTAAATAATTTGGATGAAGTTTGATTTTGTTTAGTGAATGGGGCACACTAGCACACCCTTCAAGGTATGTTAGTGCACTAGTCACACTAGTGCGAAACATTTCCCTTTGGGAGTGTGCACCTAAGATGCACACCCCCAAAGGGTGCACTCTATCTTGGGCCTATAAAAACTTGGGATAACCCCCCTTCACTTATTCATTATCTCCTCTACTCAAACATAAAATGCACTTCCACACTTTTTAAGGTGGGATTTTTCTTTGGTCCCTACACATATACACACAAACCTAAGGTTAAAAGGTGTGCACCTTGTGCACCTATCTAATGTGTGCAAAGGACACACCTCTTTATTTTGCAAAACTAAAAAGAACCTAAATAACTAAAAAACCTTATGTAAGGTGGACATAAGCACACCTTATCTAAGGTGAAAGCAAAGACATAATGAGAATGGTGAACAACTATGCACCATTTTTTAACATTTAAAGAGCCTTTGGAAAGAGTAAGGGTGCACACATGTGCACCCCACAAGGTGTGCATGTCTGCACTCTTAATTTTTTAAAGCTTTCTAAGTTCAAGGCACACCTAGCACACATTTAAGGTGCACAAGATGTGCCAAAAAACTTGCACTCCATGATGTAAAATAGGTTTTTTGAGTGTTTTAACAATTTTTAGGGTTCTGGGTCAATTTTCTTAGCAATTAGGGTTTGTTTAAATTTGATTTTTCCACATCTTGGACTATTATGCTTTTTTTACCAGTTATAATGGCTTCTTCTTTTTCCTTCCATGCCACAAAGATTTCTCCTAAGCCAATGGTTATCAAGTTTCATGGTATACCATCCAAATCACATTTTTAGGATGTGCATTTAGAGATTCAAGACATGGAGATGGGTCGTATTGACTAGAATGCATTCCTAGTTCTTTACAACAAACCAAATGAGAGGTTTCAAATGCTTTCTTCACTCATAAGATTGGGATTAGTAGATGTAGCTTCACACTCAATTTCAGTATAATCTTCTAAGTTGATCATGGCTTTGACTAAGAATTATGTTTCAAAAGAAAAGTTTATCAAAAGCATAACTAGAGAGATCATTCTTGATCTAAGACCCAAGGATATAAAGAAAGTATTTCATCTTTTGAGGGCAGATTAGTATATAAGACCAACATACCATCAAGTAGAAAGATGGTATAGAGATCATGAACAAGAAGCTACCAAAATTATTCAATCTTCATATCTCATTGATAGAACACCTCTTGGGTGAAAAGCAAGGAAAGTAGATATGACAAGAAGTTACATGAAGGATGATATCAAACATTCCATCATGCTCTTAAGAAAAATCATGGAATTACCAATATTAGGACACTTAAACATATGGATGGTATGCTTCATTGAAACCATCAGAATAAAAAAGATGCCAATTGACTAGACCACAATTCTTAGTAAGAATTTAGATGAATGGCTAGTCGTGGTAAAATATGATACGGTTTTATATGAAATCTTATTTGGTGTACCTATTAGTAGCAATGACTACAAACTACCCAAGGTTGTTTAAAAGGGGCAACTTTCAAGATGTTGATGAATGGTCTTATGTGGTAAACCCCTAACTAGTGAAGACAAATCTCTTAGATCACAACAAAGAATACCGAATAGTGAATGATGCTTTCATTTTTGCAATCATTCAGTTCATTGAGGGAGACTATGCAAAAATGATATTAGAAGATGCGGCAACAAGAATTACATAAATAGGCACCTATTACATCAAATTCAAGACATTCACCTATTTAAGGGTAGTGGGTATAATAGTAAATCCTAAGCAGCTCCCTAGACATCCATTTGATAGACTCATTTTGCTAGAGATTGAATGAAATCTAGTGTCTACATATGGAATAGTAAGGAAACATCATAAGAAGACTTGGGTGTAGACCATTACCATAGGTCTGTTTAGCATCAAGTAGAAGCAAGATATCATGAGTTTTGATTTAGAATGGGATTAGTATCCCTTCGGGGATTATAACTCCCCTTGTCCGTGTTTTAATAATATCGGTAGAGTCCAATTCTTGGTAGGAAAATAATATAAACATGAAGATGCTATAGAGGATCACTAGATGAATGCAGTAGATGACTATGATATTCAGAAAAGGATTATTGTAGGATGACTCTTTATTTGGCAAGCAATGTCTTGAAAATAAAGGTCCCATTGAAGGTTGTTTAACAAGACACTTTAGATATCTTGGATCTGTTATATAATTTAGATAAGGTATGTGATCAACCAATATTGAATGCAGAGATTGATAGAGAAGAAAATATAGATATCAATAATAGGGAAAGGCATATCATCCAATTGACCAAGGAATGGATTAAGAGACCATTCAAGCCAAATCTAATTCCCTAAGCAGTAGTTTTCTAAGCTATAGCTTTCCTAGTGAAAGGTAGAGGGGTAAAGGTTATAATACCAAAGTTTATATCCCAATCTCCAATTAGACCAAAGATAGTGTATCAAAACAATAGGGAAGTTGGGTACTTCAAGGCATAGAAGGGAAAGAATAAAAGGAAAAGAGTTTCTCCATAGTGAGCTAAGCCCAAGATTGATGGAACTCAAGCCCAAGAAGCCACTCAAGCTCAAGATAATCCACAAGTGCCACCACCACAATATGGATAGGGATTTGAAGAGCAAGCACAAGAGGTGTCCCCATGGGTTCAAGAAGAAGAAGCCTCTATGTTAGCTCCTAAGAGAAAAAAGGATAAGACTCCAATTAAAAGGATAGAAGATAGAGGGTGCAAAGTAAGGCTATTCCTATTCCTTTAGTCCCAAAAACCATTCCTGAAGGAGCTGAAGAGAATGAAGAAGATGAAGAGGATAACCTTCCCTTGAGTTAGAGGACTCATCTAGCTAGGGCTACTGAGGCAAAATTAAGAAGGAGTTCCACAATAATGTTGCCATCCATTCCTTAACAACCTATTTGGGTTACAACTTCAGAGGATGAGTTACAACAGTGGATTGATTAAGAAGAGGACCAAGGGGCTGATGTCTTTAAAATATCATATTTTGACTTCATACCTATATATACTAAACTCATAGGTGACAAGATAAGGGATACACGAACAAATCAGCCTTTGGGAGAAAATTGGAGTCAATTGTCATCTTCTCCACAAGGACCTCTAGGTGCCTTACCATCACTAGCTCAAGATGTATCTTTAGTAGATAAAGGTTTAGCCACTCCTCTCCCTCTGATTAATGAAGAACAAGTACAACTAGTTCAAGAAGAAGAACCAAAGTAAAGAACTACTCATGAAGTATCAGAGGAGGGACAAATATATGAAGAACCCCAACAAACTTCTTAGGATATAGAGGTAAGGACTATGGGCTCAGTAGATATCGGGATGCCTTATATAGATCCCTCATAGAAAGAAATGACTCCAAAGAGGAGCAATAAGGGAAAGGGTCTAGTAGAAAAAACCCTCTCTTAATCTAAGTATAAGTCTCTAAAAGAAACTACTCCAAGATGGTTGAGAAAAGAGGTGATGGTTAGGCATAAAATGTTGTATTGTATTGAGGAAGAGGGAATAAGAGAACTAGTTGAAGCTCTCAAGAAGCCTAAATTACCTAAGGATGGTGTGTGTACATTGGCCTTCATTATGAGGGACCAAAATTAGGACTTGTTATCTCACGTTGATATCCCTCCTTTACATGTAGGTACTCAAGATCTAATGACAAATGATTATTAGATCAAAGAAGTATTGCTTGGAAAGCTAGTTGTAGACACAACTAAATTGGTTATCACTATAGGAATTAAAGAAGTGCTTAACCACTTAGACAAACATGAGGTTGAATTGGTCAAGTTGAGAATTTAGAATGAAATCATGAGGGGATTTCTACATGAGTTAGTTGGTCCTATTAACCTAGATAATCTAGAGGCTACTATTGAAGCAACTTTAGAAAAGAAAGATAAAGAGGAAGCAATTATAAAAGTAGATCCTTTTTTGAAGGCTTTTCAGTTACGGTGAGAATATTTTGATGAAAAAGGAGTGTAGATAATATAGGGGAACCTTAAGTTATTGCACCATATGTAGAATAATGTAGAGAAGCTGGTTGTTATATTAAACTAGGATTTTTGATTGATGCATGAGGTACATACCTATGGAAATGACCTTCAAACATTATAGTCAATAAAAGGGAAAAGGTATCATATGATGATGGATGTATATATGGGGGATGAGTTAGGTAGGATAGATGATTGGATTGAGAAGATTGTAGCTGGTAATAAAGTAATAGAGACACTACATGTGGATATTCATAAGCTCAAGGATCAAACCCAAGAGCAAATTTGGGAAGTAGACGGGTATTATAGTGATGCATACCTTGACATCTTTGAAGATGAGTCAAGAGATAAACTCTTGTAGGTGAAAATAATCATTGAATAGTTTCAAAAGATATTTGAAGAATCTTCAACTAATGAAGACATTAGACAAGCATTTAAGATAGAGGAGGCATTGCTAGAGTTGGATGTAAAGCTCAAAGATTTTGTGGAGACTCACATAGAAGTAGGAAACTATTGGGAAATATTAAAATATAAGTATGATGTTTTTTATTTTCTATATGCAACCCAAGTGATGGAGATCATAGAGAAATTCAAGAGAAAACATCTAGACATAGCTCTGGTATAAAGGGGAGCAAAACCTAGAAGCTAGAATTTCAATTTTGACACTTGCAAATAATTTTGCATTTTTTGAACCTTGTCTTCCTAGGTGCACTTCTCCCAAGGTGTGCAAGATGTGCTTCTCCAAAGGTACACCAAAAGTTTTCATAAGAAGTCAAAGGTGCACTGATAGTTATTTATTAGTTCCAAATTTAGAGCCTTCCATGCACCAAAAATACATTCTAATGGCAATTCAACTCCTACAATCCTCTAGAGAAGGTTGAGCTTCTATTTTTGGCATCTCCAGATACTCCTACATCATCTGATGGTTTTCTTCTTCTTATTTTCTCATGCTTTCTCTATTTTAAGTCACGTAAATGCTCATGCACCCAATAAATGATATAAACAAGGGTGGAGTCTTGCTTAGCACCATTTTGAGAGTCAAATTATATATAAATAGATTTGTTTTATTAGTTTACAATCATATATTTGCATGAAGAGATCTCTCACTCTCAACACAAATTGAGGAGAATATTTCTTATAAATTGAGGAATTAAATATGTATGTCAAGTCATTATTTTCATGCAATAATATATGCTTTTGGTGCTCTCATTCTAAGTTTATTTATTCTTGTTAGAGTTAGTTATTTTTGTGGATTTTTGTTCATGATAATAATGGAATCACTAGTTTTTTTATGTTGATTTGATTGTGTGATATTCTAGTTCTAGTATTTGTTACATGTTGATGAATTTTGCTCATGTACAAAATTGGAGAAGAGATCACCCTTTTGTTCTTACATAGCTTCTTGTCTCGCATGAGCACACTCTCCTTGGCCTTGAGATTTGATAAGAAGTAAAACATATTTTAATTTTATTAAGTTTCCATCGACGATTGCATCAATGGATTTTAGGAAGTGCTGCTCCTACTTTCATTGGTTTCCTACTCAATCTTTTCAATGATTTAACTTGTAGACATGTTGTTATTGTGGTTTATGTCTATTAGGAATTTCCATTTCATGCTATTTACTTTCATCTCTTATTACCTTAACTTCATTTTTTTCTTTTACAAACACTTGGTTAATTTAGGCATTCACATAGTTGCATAGCTAAAATTGTACTAACTATAAACAAAAAAATACAAAAATATATTTCTTTTGGTGTGGTTACTCTTTTGAGATAGCAAGCAAATTCAACATCTTATCTAAAATTGGTTGAGCTAGCGAAGGCCTCCTCATGAATGCTCACATTTATCTTCTATTGAGAGGATTCTCATAGGTCGCAAGATCACCTAGAACCATGGGGTTGATCGTACGTCATCATTTTAAGAGAGATTGAAAGTAATGTTGTCATTAAGCATCATGCAAAATGAAAGCTCAACATTACAAAGGTAAAAGGATATGATGTGGAAGAAGAATAAGAAGAGGATGAAGTAGAGGAAACTAAATCTAAGAAGGAAGAGCCTCCCAAGAAGGGGAAGGTTATTATAACCAAACCTGCTAATTCCTCCCCTGTAGTGTTTACAAGAAGAGAAGCTAAGTCCAAGAAGAAGATGAAGCAGAATAGATTATCTTTAAAAAAAATTGACCTACACTTCAAGAAAATTTAAAGAAGATGGAAGAAGGAGCAAGCATGAAATTTTTTAACTCTCTTAAGTGTGATACTAGAAGTGAAGAAGAGAAAAGGTAGACTAAGGATAGTCTAATGGAAAAATTAGGCAAGTGGAAATACTCACCTTTTGAGCTTTCACAACAAATTTTAGATGAACTTTTGGATGCAATTAATCCTAAATGGGACAGTGTAATGTATATTGTCAAAGACATTTATGAACAAACTTTCAGATATCTTATGTCGATCTTAGTGAAAAGGAGGTGACAGAATCCTTGAAGCCAAATGAGAAGAATCTCACTCTCAAATTCAACACATATCTAATATTTCTTAAGGGCATTGCATCTATGGTGTAGTCTACTTCTACCACATGGAAAAACATCTATGGGTTACACAAACTTAGTTACTTTATGGTTCATGTTGATGAAAAGGATGGTGACGATGAGGATGTAGAAGAAGAAATAAAATACAATGAGATAGATGATGTTGATGTTGATGATGAGGAGGAATGATAGGAAGCCACTAAGGAAAATCTTCTTGAAATGCAAAGTATTGAAGAAACTAATGCAAAAAAGATTGCAACATTAATTATGACCTCTTCTCCTCACTCTTTGAGAAAAGCCTTAGTGCAATTAGGCTCAGAGTAGGCTTCTATTGAGTTTGTTGTGGTTACCTCTACTACACCAAGCACCTAACCAATCTATGGATCTCTATTGATGAGTGTTACATTGATTGAAGTTCCTAGCATTTCATCTGTCAAGAAGCAAGTTCTTCGAACATCAAGCTTGACCAAGGAACAACAAGGTATTCATGTTGTTAGTGTTATTTCTACATTTATTACTATTCCATATATTTCTACAATTGTTTCAATAACAAGTCTATCTGTAACTAGTGCAATGATAGTTGAGAAGCAATCTCAACTAAGCATTGAAGTTCTCAATAAAGGTAAAGAAATTATTTCTACCATTTCAAAGGTTAAGGGTAAAGGAGAAGAGGAAGAAATTGATTTTGATGAGGACATTGTTATTTCAAATTGGGATATCTCTATCCGTACTCCTAATAAAATGGATACCCTTGGAGAAGTCTTGAAGAAAGGGGCTAAGAAATAGAAGCTTAGAGAGGAGAAGAAGAAGAAGAAAAATCAAGTCCTTGAGGACATAAACACCATATTTCTTAATGCTCCAACTATTGAGGTTGATAGAAAACAACCTATTCTAGACTAGTTAGCTGAAATTGTCCACAAGTACAATGAAGATTTGGATGGACAAGAAAAACTATTGCAAAGATCTGAAAGAACATTTGAAAACATAGTGTTGGAGCAAGTTGCACTAAAGATTACAATAGATCAAGTAGAACTATCTAACATTCTTACTACACTAGAAAAACCTAAAGATAATGGTGCTTCATTGCTTGTCAAACTAAGTGACACATCTATCTTCACAAAGGAGATCAAGGATAAATTGTGTAACATAGATGAGGATATGAAGGCAAGTGCACACCAGCTGTCCCTTGATCCAAGTTACACTTCTATACATTACACAAAGATCAAATATCTAACAAATATTTAGGCACAATTGTTAAGGCAAGAAGATAGAATTAGGGCCACACTTGCAAAAATTCAAGGCATGATTCTTCCAAACATGGATGTACTACAAAATCATGATGCACGTGCAAGGACTCTCATCTAGGATAATAACTTCTCCATAGTTGAAGACATGATAGAATTTTCAACAGAAGTATAGATAGCCTTGCATGCAAGTAAGGTATTGCAAGTGAATTGGGACAAGACTATGGTACTAATTTTGAAGGTACATCCTAATTTCTTGTCACATTTTGGTATTGACTTATAAATATTATACACCTTTTGCATTTATGTCAAAAATGAAAAGAATACTATTGGCAAAGGGGGAGAAGTGTATATATATGTATAGACAATATTTCATATAAAAGGAGAAGATCACTATACTCTAGATGTATGTATATAGGAGATATATCTATGAGGGAGTAGTATAGTAATATGTAGATACATGGTATAGATAAGCAGACAATATCTTCACAAAAGTAATTTTGAAAAATTAGAAAAAATAGAGTATTTTACCAAGCTACAACAACAAGAAGTCAAACCTGAGTTGAAGGCACAATATGGTGATAAATTATATTTTTGACTTGTAATTTTGAGTATTCAAATTTTTGGTTTGATAAGTGTTTTTGTCACTAACACCAAAGGGGGAGATTGTTGACATTAATTTCAATTTGTTTATCAGTGACTCAACACATAGTCAAATTATTACATTGCTACTAAGATCTATAGTTGCTACCAAGCTTATCATTAAGCTAAGAGGATTTCTACAGTGGTAGCAATCTTTAATGTAAACATTTTCCATTTTGAAAAAAAATTGACGTTCATTTACATGTCAAAAAAATAAAATAGAAATAAACTAAATATAATTATAATTAAAACTGTGAAAATTACAGAGAGGAAATGGAAGTAAAAATGAGGCAAATCAAGAGTTTCAAATCATTTGCTAATGCCTCTTGGACTCACATAAATATGCGATGATGAAAATTGTGAGATTATGAAAATAAGCACCTCTAGAAGGATATCTCTTAGCTTATTTTATTTATATATATAATATCTATATATATAAGCTAGTTTATCTAGCAGTGTTAACGTAGTGTCTTAGTTGCTATCGAGTGACAGAACATCTATTGAGCATCAGAGACAATTTACAGTATAGCTCGAGCATAGTAGTGTCTACTGAGCTATCTAATGGATCTAATGAAGACTCTAGTATTAACCAATCTCTGTAGTGTTAACCAAGCTTTACAATGTCTACCAAGCTAGCAATGTTAACTTAGTGAATCTAGTGTTGATTGACTGATGCAATGTCAACCAAGTGATTCAGTAGCTATCGAGTTTCTCAGTGTTCACTAAGTCACATAGTGTTCATTGAGTTTGAGCTACTTGAGAGTGATCAGTATGGACCAATCTTCTACTTCAAATGAGTGCCAAAGTTTTTTGAGTATTGATAGTGTTTTCTATGTATCACAACATCATGAAGTTTGTCTTTAAAACCCAAGTTATAGTAGTTGGGCAAACTTCATGAATTATGATCAATTTGGTATTGTAGCCAACTCTAGTAGTTAATTATTTGGATTGATATATATGTAAAGAAGAATAAGGAGAGTATGAGAGTGACTTGAGGAAGGCTACACATAGGATAAGGGACAATAGAGATTTATCTATCATAGCTAGGTGATCATTGTAATACAAGGAATCTAATTTAGTGAATCAAAGTTGCAGATCACAAATTAGCCATTGATTCATCCTAATGGGTGCATCAGTAAAATTCTTTAACAATGTAGAATTAATAGTATTTTGCTAAATCTCTTAACCAAGTGCATACTTCATTGTATGTTTGTAAATCCTTTAACAAGGTGGACCTCAAAGTCCTTATTGCTCCTAACAAGCTAGATCAAAAGAAGTGGCCAATTATAAACCTTAACAGGTTAACTTTATACTCTAGTACTAAAATCTATGGGTATCATCCCCACCCCAATTTTAATTTCTAATTAGGAGGTTTCTTGGTCATCATATCTTCTGTAAAAGTATTATGAATGTTTTATTGCTTTCATTTTTTCATGCACACAATTAGACCAAAATATGATATGAAGGATTAATTGGTGAATTAAGATAAATTTTTATTTGTTCTTGATTCACCCCTCCCCTCTCAGTAACCTAGCCTTCCTTATATCTCCAACAATTCTAGTCGAGGAACTTGATGTAATCACAAAAGAAAGAGATAGTCAGAAGGTCAAATATAAAGAGGCAAAAGAGTTATCATTCAAAAGTTGAAAGAAAAGGTAGAATCAATTAATTCCAAGAAGAATGATTCAAGTGATCAAATCAAGGATAATGATGTTGTTTCTAATCTAAAGAAGGAGAGTGATATCTGAAAGAATGAACTTGAAATTACCAATCTTAAGATGAGTATTATGGAATATGAGAATAAAATTCAATCATATCTAAGATCTAAGAATGTACATCTGAAATCCAAACTTACCAAGGTAGCATATGAACTTGAATCTATAGAGCTACAATTTACAGAACTTGAGAAGTATAACGCTATTGTGAAAGGAGAGCTTAGAAAAATAAAGCAACACCTTAAGAAGTTATATTCTAGCACTAAGAAGCTTGATGAGTAGATCATGACACAAAAACCTAAAGGATATGACTGGTATTGGCTATGATAAAGGAAAATCATTTAAGAGATCTAAATTTACTAAGGAACTAGGTCTAGTAAGCCAATAACCTAAACAACACAAGAAGATTTGAACAATGAAGTACCTAAATAATCTACAAAACCTAAAGAAGTAAAGAAACAATTTAATGGAAGGTGCTTCATATGCAATAAAATTGGTTAGTTGAAGGACTATATAGGGAAGTATACTAACCCTATTTATGGTTATTGTTATAATTATTTTTTATTAAGTAAAATGGTTTTTTATAGGGGTTCCTAAAACCCACCAATAATCAACATAAATAAACTAAAAGTTTAGGTCTAGCAACCAAGCAACATAAAGAATAAAAAGTAGGCCTAACCTGGCCAATAGATAGAAGAGAAAACCAAAAGGCCAAGAGCTAGCGAACAAGAAAAAACTAGGAGAAACAATTAGCGAACAAGATCTTTAGCTAGCTCCAATTTCTTGAACTCCATTTCTTCCTTGGCCTTAGACTCATCAGCCTTTGATTGTTATAATTATTTATGCTTATGGACATAAAGCTAATGAATGTAGGAAACCTAGATTTAATAATAATATCTATCAAGGTATTAACCCTACAAATAGTAGACTTATTGGTGAAACTATTGTCATAAGAAATGGAGTCATGTATTACAAGTGCAACAACTTTAGATATATTGGTAGAGATTGCAAACTATAGATCAATCAATTAGGACCTAGATATGTGAAAAATGTCATAGCTAGTTATAATTGCAAAAACCTTGGGCATACAATAGGGTTTTGTAGATTTAATGCTTTTGGAAACAATATGAGAACAAATAACATGAGATCACTAAATGTAAGAACACCTAGTTGTAGAAGGAATGATAACAACAATGTTAGATAGAAAGAAAATATGAAAGAGCATGTAGAGAACTTCAATGAATTTTTTTTTAAAGCTAACACACTTATAAGAAAAAAAATATAGGTATAAAAGTAGACAAATGACTCATCTAAGAACAAGCTGAAGTTAGTGATAGTAGCTAACAAACCCTTATCAATCTAAGCAATCAATTTATTAAAAGATTAAGGGAAAATGATACTAGAAAATTATTTAATTCCTAATAAGTTGAATTAAGAATTGTAAAGTTCAAAACATAGTTTGATATGGACAAGGGGAAGCCGCAGATAAGACTTAATGAAATTTAGAGCTCATATGTGAATGTGCAAATAGAAAACACTTCATTGAAGATAAAATCTTTATGAATCATGTATACTTGCACAATTAATGAAAAAGTAATTGATGAAGGATTTCATGGCTTAAATTAAATCATTTATGCACCATACATTCAATTCAAGAGATAAAGATCACATGAGAGTGACTTGAAGCATATTATAAAAAAATTCTGAAGGATTTTGTCAATATAAATAGAAAGCCCTAAATCACGATCTCGAAGGTATTTTAGTTTTTGTGAAGTCAATTTATGAAGTGTAATTGAAATTTGAAGTCATTGAAATGGATTATTAAATATTTCATAATGTCATGGAGGTAGGTAGAGCTAAGTTGAAGAAAAACCCTATCCCACTTGTAGAGGATGAGCTAAATGCAATATTTTCCCAAATACTTGACAAAGTTTTACATTTAGAGGATGTTGAAAGTTATACCCATTGCCCATTTTAGACTATAGAAGAAAACAAAATTTTAGATGAATTTGATAAGACATACAAACATGGCATATCTTACATTGAAGGATTTGAACATCTAGGTCAAGTTAATGTAGTGAAGTACATATTTTATCATGACTTTGACATTGAAGACTAGACCAAAATCATTTTGAGAAAAATTTATGATGATTTTATTTGGATGGGTGACAAAGTAGTAGACATTTCAATTGAATTGATTCATGAAGTAACAATTCTATCTAATCAAGGATAAATACCATTAAATGAGAAGAATGTTAAGGAGTGATGCAATGAGGGAAGGAAAAGCTTAGGCTAGAGGCACACCTTACTATCCAATCACCTTGCTAAGTAAAAAAACAAAAGAAAACAACATAGAGAACAACATCAAAGAGAAAAAGAACAAAAAACACTTCAAATTATTGGCATACATGAGCAGTTGCAAGCCCTTTTGGGCTATGACCAAAAAAATGCAACTTCAAAATCCATGATCCAGCTTCAAATTTGCTATTCCAAGAACATCCACTCTCAACTCTCTAACTACTAACTAACCTAAACCTAAACACCCTTATTTATACTTGCCAAAATGACTTACAAAATATTCTAGATCATTACATAATAGAAAGGTCAACCTTAAAATAATATGCACATATCTCAAGATAAGATTTTAACATTAAATTCATGTCCTAGATTAATTACATAAGTCAGTTCAATCTAAGAACCAATCATAGAAAAAGTAGATCAAAGAATGAATTGAGCATCAATAAATATCAGGCTCACTTAGCACATGAAATAATTGACCAACATTGGATAGCTATAGTAACTTGGCCATCACTAGCTATAGTAAGTCAACCATCATAGAATAACTCAACAACAATAACAAATTTGAAACCAATGGCACTTGACTTCAACATAAAAAATGAACAAAGATGAGAAGGATAGAAAGGCAACCCAAGATGCTCCTATATTAGACAACTAGGGTTGAAAGAAATGAATCTCTTGAATCATTGAGATGTCACAACCTAAGCTAAATTCAACTCAAATTAACAAATCCATGATGCATCTTCAATAGATCTATTTCTCTATTTTACCAAATATTCATGATAATCTTTTCCTATTGTCCTTTTACCAACTCTCTAATCCAATATATGTTAAACCTCTTCAATTTTATTCTTAGGATAATCATTAGGTACAACAACCTCATCACCTGACTCATGATACTTGTGTAAATCAACAACATTGAATATGTGAGATATATCCATGTCATCAAGTAACTCAACTTCATAAGCATTACCATTTTCAAACTTCCTCCAAATCTTATAAGGTCTAAACTTCTTTATTTTCAGCTTACTATATGTTACAATAGAAAATATACCTCTCTTCAAATGAACCATCACCTCATCCCCAACTTTAAAATAATGGCATCTCCTATACTTATTAGTATTCTCCTTATACTTCTGATTACTTTGTTCCAACTTCAACTTCACTTCCTCATGCAAAGACTTCATAAAACCAAAAAATTCTTTTCTTTCAACACTTATCTTCTCTTCACTAGAAAAATCCTTCAAATCTGATGGTCCTCTAGGTTACATTCTAATAAAAATCTCAAAAGGTGTTTTTCCTATACTCTTATTCACATAATTATTATATGAAAACTAAGCTTGTGCCAATACCATATCCCAATTAATTGACTTATCTCCAACTAAACATCTGAACAAATTACCCAACCTTCTATTCACAACCTTTGTCTACCCATCTATCTATGGATGGAATGTAGAACTAGATCTAAACTCAATACCAATCTTGTTCCACCAATTCCTCCAAAAATAACCAACAAACTTGCTATCTCTATCAAAAATAATAATGTTTGGTAATCCATGCAATCTAACAATCTCTTCGAAGAGAATCTTAGCAACATGCACAACATATGATGTCTTCTTACATGGTATGAAATGTATCATTTTAGAAAATCTATCCACAAAAAAGAAATATGGAATCATACCCTCTTTCTGTATTAGGTAATCCAAGAACAAAATCTATACTAATGTCACTTCAAGGCTTCTTAGGAACCAAAAAGGGTGTATACAATCCAATATTCTAACATACTCCTTTTGCAACTCGACAAATTCCATAGCTCCTTATCAACTTCTAAACATCCTTATACATATGGTCTAGCCAAACTGTCACAATGTTTTTCCTTAATCAAATTAACTCTCATAGAACTTCTTGGTACATAGAACTAAATTCCTTTGAACAAAAGACCTTCTTGAATGAAATAATCATCAAACTTACACATTTGATTTGATATAATTGGTGCTTGGAACTCTCTCCATGCCTCAGAAAAATCAAGGTCAGTATCATGCAATTCCTTCATTGAATCAAAACCAAGAACTTCAATCTTCACCTTAGTCAGCAAACAATGTCATCCACTAATGCACCAACAATTTAGTCAGTAACTCCACTTTTATGCTTGATCACAAATGTGAAACTCTGCAAGTGCTCAACCCACTTCATATGTCTCTGATTCAACTTATGTTGACTTCCCAAATACTTTAAATCTTTATGATTAGTATACAACAAAAACTCCTTAGGAATCAAATAATGTCTCCAATTATTCAAGGCTTGAACAATAACGAAAACTCTTGATCATGCACATAATACTTCCTTTTAGTATCATTCAAATTCTCACTAAAGAAATCAACATCTTTACCTTATTCACTCAACATAGCTCCTATTACACTGCCACTTGCATCACATTCAAATTGAAATACCTTATTGAAATCAAGCAAGGCCAATAAAGATAACTCAACAACATTTTGTTTCAAAGTCTCAAAACTCTTATCAGCCACACGTGTCCACTTAAAGTCCTTTTTAACTCCTCTAATTGTCTTAGTTATAGCATTACAAATAGAACTATAATTCTTTATAAATTTTCTCTAGAAACTAGCCAAACCATGAAATGATCATACCTCTCCCACATTCTTAGGTGTAAGCCATGCCAAAATTTCTTTAACCTTCTAGGATTCATTCTCAAACCATCAGCTAAAATTAGAAATCCCAAATATGCAAACTCCTATTGCATAAAGGAACACTTCTTTAAATTAATCAATAATTTCTCATCCAAAACATCAATTGAAATCACAAATCCTAAATACATAATCTCCTCTTGCATAAAGGAACACTTCTTCAAATTAATCAGCAAATTCTCCTCTTTCAATCTCTGTAATACTTTTCTAATATGCTCAATATGTTCTTCCTTATTCTTAATGAATATCAGAATATCATCCAAATAAACAATCAGAAACTTACTCAAAAATCTCTTGAGAACTTCATTCATCAATCTCATGAAAGTACTAGGTGCATTATTCAAACCAAAAGGCATAACTAACCATCCATTCAATAGCTTCTTTGATTCTAATATGATGATAACCACTCTTCAAATCAATCTTGTTAAAATACTTTGCTTCACTCAAACAAATCCCTAATGTCATCCTGTTAGAAATAGGGATTACTAAGGGGAGGGTGAATCAGTAATCTACAAACATTAGTCAATAACTGGATATTATTACTTACTTTATACCATGCATAATAAAGAAATAAAGTAATTCCAAATAGTAATAGTAACAATACACAAAGATAACTCATGACACCATATTTTGTTACCTAAGGAAACCCTAGCTAAGGGAAAACCCTGGTGGGGATGATACCCACTAGATGATGTACTGATATATAAGTTCTTTGTTTGAGGATGGACCCTGTTAGGAGTCAATGAGAAAATTTAGTATAACCAATCCTTGTTAGGAGACTTTTAATCCCAGTTAGGAGATTCCAACCCTATTAGGATTTGTAGTACAATGTATGCAAGAAGAGCCGACTTCCCAAACATACAATTTCAACTACAAGAAGAGCTCGCTACTCAAACAAGTAATTTACTATTACTTTCCTTCATTGTCTAATCTCTAATCTTTAGCTCAATCTCTATTCACAAGATAAAAATTTTCATATATTGCTTTCACAAAAGTTCTCTCACTTTACAATCTTACCAGATAACACTAATACGCCAAGATTGCATGCTTCTTATCTTGAGAAGTCCTTTGGATAAATACCATGCCTTTACATAAAATACTATTGTGTTGGCTAAGACCACAATTCACTTTTCCAAGTTAGCCTAAACATCTAGGATGTTGGTCCTAATTGGACAAGTAATTGTTTTGCAATCAAAACAATTATGTCCTTTAATTATGTTGTCTTGCTTCATCAAAACATGATTAACTTTGTTTCATACAATCTATACAAACTGCTGAGGTTGTACACATCATCACCAACAAGTATACTATCTCCATGTAACTTTTCTTGACATAATATGACATCTGCAATGTGTTATAAACAAAACAATACATTGTTGTAAACCAATTTCTATAGTTAGAGAATTTTCTGATAGCCAAATACTAAGTATCTTTATTTCTAAGGTTTCCTATCAACACATACATCATATGTTTCCATTAATGACAACAATTACATATCACTATTAGCCAATTGTCAAAAATCTCTCCCTTTCGCATTAATGGCAACAAAATAGGGAAAATTTGCTAAGTGACAAAAATAAAACTAAATACCACCTTACATCTAATAGTTAAGTTTTTACATATGCCCTCCCTTATAATATACTGTATACATCTACAATCTCCATATGTATCTCTCCCCTTTGTATCTTTCCCAACAATGATATGTATACAATTTTCATATGAATCTCTCCCCCTTTGACATCAATGAAAAAGGTCAAAATGTCAAGATTTAGTCCAAAACTATCAAAAATTGCTTAAACTATTGTCTTCCTTTATGCTGATATTATCTTCATACAATCATCAAAAACAATATTTAGGCTATTCATACCTTTGTTCCATGTCTCTTTGGTAGACTCTGCTGATGTGAGAATTGCACATAATGCATATGATGCAATCTCAATCGTATTAATATTTGAATACAAAAAGTTTATATATGTGTCCTTGGCCTCGACACATTCTTCTAGCTACATCTCAAAAAATGATAACTTTACAGCAATGGATTCTCTAAGGCCTCATTTGGTTGCTGGAATATGAGTGGAATAGGAAAAGGAAATTAGAATACGTTTTATATTCACTATTTGGTAAGCTCAATTGGAATTGGGAATAGGAAGACATATTCTAATTTTGCCCCTAAAATGAGCATATGTCTACGCCAAAAAATATCTATTATTGGAATAGGCCATTTCCATTCCCATTCTAATTTTCCATTAAATTATTTTTTTGAAGTTTTTATTTTTATTTTCTTTTATTTTTTTGAATTTTTTTGAATTAAAAAAAAATTTACTTTTTTTTTTCGAATTTTTTTTATGACATTTTTTAAAATTATATCTATTTGTTTAAAAAAATGAAAATGAATTAACCAAAAAAATAATAAATTTAAAAAGAAATTAGGGGAAATGTTTTTAAAAATATGAAACTTAACCTTATTCCTATTCCATTTTTGTACAACCAAACAATGGACTAACATATTCCTAGTCAAATTCCAAGTGCACCAAACACGATTGGAATTGCCCTTTTCTATTCCCATTCCCCATTTCCATTCCTATTCCATTTTTCTATTCTAATTTTCTATTCCTATGCCAGCAACCAAATGGGGCCTAAAATCATATGTTCTCCTTAATATCTGCTCTTTCTGAAGTTCCAGTTTCCTAATATTGTTTTCAACACTAGCAAGTTGACTCTCAATATCATCAACTTTTCTAGATGAGTGTTGGATTAAGCTATACAAAGCCTCTAGCTCATTCATCTTTGCCTCTATCTAACTATCCAAATCCTTAGTCAGTTTGTATGACAAGGTAAACTTAACATACAAAGCTTTCCCTTCTTGCTAACATTTTCAAAATTCTTTTATGCATCTATCAAGATTGACTAAGTCATTCTTGATGTTCTAGAAAATGGTACTAAACATGTTAACATCATGGGTAATTTAAGCCTTCACCTCTACAATATTTAGCAAATTAGTAAACTCTTCATCAAAAAACTATGCAATCTATCAATCACTTCCATTAGTTATTTGTGCAATCTAGATACCAAAGATGTTGAGATCTTAAGATGTTGAGTATTGTGCAATCTATCAGTTACTTCCATTAGTGATTTCCTCAACATATTTGGTGTCTAGTACATTTGGTTTAGAATCACCAAATGGATTTGTGTCATCAATGTTAAGAGTAACATTAGTTTGATCAATCTTCATAGTGTCACCATTGACTGACACTTCTGAGGTTCTAGGAGCTAGAGGAGATGTTTCCTATGACTTTGACCACATCTTTTTGATAGCTACTACAATATCCTTTCTCAACTTATCATTCTCACTAACCATAAATAAAAATGGTCTCAACTTATTCCTTAGGTATAGTGCGAGGTTATTTAGCAATCTCTTAATCTCAACTTCATCATTAGTCTAAAATTGTCCTTAGCATAGACTTTTGAAGTTCAAGGTCTTCTTCTCTTGCTAGAATCTTCTTTTCTATGAGTCTCTCATAGACTTTTTGGTTCTCTACTCCTTTGATATCTTTCATACTTAGACCATTTGTAATGATATGTCTCATAGTAAATATATCAATTTGATTTTTCTCAAAATTATTGTATAGATCATAAAACTTGTTCATTTGAACAAATTTTCCCTCATTTGCAATTATTATGTTTATCTTCTCAATCTTCAGCTTCCTTGGTTGCCAAGCTTTTCTTGTTGCTTGTTTAGGTGGTCACCTTTTTTAGCTTGCTTGGTTTCCTATTCCTCAACCTTTTCATCATCACTAGATTCAATTCTCAAAAATGTTTTCTACCTCTTGCTAGGTCTTGTAGCCATCTATTTGACTCTATTAGTCTTTGTTAACACTACTTCAACCAATCTCTCTAATTTTCTCTTGTGTTGACTAGGTTGAACATTAGATATTATTGCATAAGGAATGCTCTGTCTCAAAGTTGTCTCAACAACTAAAACTAACAACGGTTGTATGTTCAATACACATTGTTTCATTGTCTATCTCATGGCCTTAGATTCATTTTCTGTCATTTTGGCCTCAGATAATGCCTTCTTCATGATTGACTCAATCTTCTTATGAGATGCCTTTTCCAAGGCTGCTTGATGAGCATGCTATGTAATCTCATCATACGTGCCAAATCTATACTCAACTTTGTCTTTGTCTAAATTCAACAACAAGTCAATGCAACTAACTACAACATCATCACTAAGCTCATAGTTCAAAGGATCCAAAAATGTTTCTTGAGGTTCTACTACTTGAATGTATGTATAGTCTGTATTAACTAGAATACATATGCCATCCTTGAACCTATCCACAATTCTAGGTGAGATTCTAAATCTCTATTTCATCTCATATTAGAATGTCCTCATAATCAATTTACCATTGTCCAATACCTTGTCTATAGGGTGCCTTCTACATACCTATGTAATATTTTTCGTAGTGCATTTTTCACTACTCATTATATCTGTTACTGAAAAGTAAGGAAATCTCTTTAGCACATGAAAGAATATGTTAATTTTTAGTGATTGGAATCTAAATACACCATTCTTTGTTCTCTTAATCTTTTCAAGGTTTTCCAAGAGTTGCATCCTCAGTATTTCACTCAAATTAATTTACTCTTTCTCAAGACATATCTTGTAAGCTACATAAATAAATCATGTCAAAAGTTTATCTATCTTAGAACTTGCACAAACTAAATAAGTGAAAATTCTTCGAACAGATCTCATTTCATCCTCCTTGATGAAAGTTGATTGCTATAGCTTTTCTATTGTTTGCTACCTTAGTGTAACTTTCTACTTTCTTCTTAACCATTTTTTCACCTATGAGTACGCTACCTTGTTTGCTAAGACCAATTACCTCATGAATCAGGTTGGTAGAAATGTCTACTACATTGTCTTCCATCCATAATTTTCCATCATGTATCCTACTCAATATGATTTGAATCCATTCATCTATATCTAGCTCATGGTAGAAATGATACTTAAACAAATCAAATTCCTTTAAGTAATCAAATCTAGGCTTCATAGTCATATTGTGGTTAAAGACTAGTTCCATATCCTTATTCATTTATTCACTACCAATCAACTCAAACTTGCAATTCAAGTAATTTTCTATGTCTTCAAGGTAAACCATGTTGTTTAGAGTAATAGAAAATGTAGAGTTAGGGTTTCCATTACTAGGTTTTACAAAAACTTCTTTGAGATTAGGTCTATCCTCATTCTTAACACTGTGAACAACTAACGTATCCATGATCTTTATCAACAATATCTTTTACCGAACAAATTTTACAGAAAAATAATAAAATACTTCTTTCTTAAAATAGGGTTTTCTAAAAAATCACTCTGACAAGTTTCTTATGGATGCTCTTCACTTTGAATGTGTTCACAATGAAGTAAAATTCAATTTTGTACTCCATTTATCCATCAACTTGAAAATTGCATTAATTGCATAGTTCACAAATATGAAAAAGTTGTTATTTGTCTTCTACAATTAGTTAACTACCCAAACTTGTCTATCCAATCTTTAGATGTCACTTGAGGTTTATTATAGCCTCCTTCCATTGTGGCAAACATCATCAAGACTTCACATCACAAAATTCTTTGCAAAAATATTATTTTCCTCTTCTGTTATAGAATCAACTTTTACTGTAGTTTGAGTAACTCTAAATTTCATCATAACTTGTTTAGATGAGTTCCAAATCACAAGCGATCTTAGGCACCATCGAAACATGACTGAATACACATTTTCCCAACTTCACTACCTCTAATTTGATATCTAACTCAAGTTATAAAATTTTGATGTTATGAACAAGCTTAATTCAACTTCATTGAATCAAACTCAACAATTGACTTTGAACTTCCTATCTCATCATCTAACTTTTCTTTGAGATATATGTTCCTTTCACAAATGCTTCATTAAGTTATTCTCAAAGTACACTCACAATGTTTCTTTGTTCTTCACTGTTAGATTCAAAGTTCCTTTTATTATTCCTTCTATTTTTGAAGTTTCTTCCATTGTTCCTTCTATCTCTGAAGTCTTTTTTCCATTCTATAGTATTTTGTTGTGTGTCTGAAGTTGTTGCATAACTGACATACATGTGCTCTACTTCTAAGATTCTATTGATCATTGGGTGCATGAAAATTCTAAGCAATGTGTCCTAAGTTGTTACACTTATAACACACAATCTGTCTTCTATCATCATAAGATCTTCTTTCTCTTGATGTTCTTTCATTAGATCTTCTTCTATCTGTAGGGTTAGTATTTCTAGACCTTCTACTATTTCTTTTATCATATGATACATAGGCTTTCTAGAATTAATTACATTATGACCCATACCATCAAAATTATGGCAATAAAATTCCTTAACATGATTAAATGACTTATTAGTACAATCTCTTTTCATATGACCTATTTCATTACATAAAAAGCACTTACCTCTAAATTTATACCTGGTTGTCTTGGGAGTCTCCACTTGCTTTGGTTCATCCAAGATTTCAACTTCATTGATTTGCTCAATTTCTTTAGGTTTCTTAGAAGATTGGTTGGATTCAATCTTATCATCACATTTATCTTTTTTTTTTGGATCTGATCTAATCTCAAGTTTCTCTGCATCTCCTAGACGTATTAGCATTCTCCTTATACTTGTGATTACTTTGTTTCAACTTCAACTTCACTTCCTCATGCAAAGACTTCATTAAACCAACAAATTCTTCCCCTTTAACACTTATCTTCTCTTCACCAGCAACATCCCTCAAATTTGATATTCCTCTAGGCTACATTCCAATAACAATTTCAAAAGGCATTTTTCCTATACTCCTATTCATAGAATTATTATATGAAAAATCAGCTTATGCTAATACCATATCGCAATTACTTGACTTATATCCAACTAAATATCTCAACAAATTACCCAAGCTTCTATTAACAACCTTTGTATATCCCATGGATGGAATGTAGAACTAAATCTAAAATCAGTACCAATCTTCTTCCACAAATTCATCCCAAAAAAAACCAACAAACTTACTATCTCTATCAGAAATAATCATTTTTGGTAATCCATGCAATCTAACAATCTCTTCGAAGAAAATCTCATCAACATCCACAACATCTTATGTCTTCTAACATGGTATGAAATCTATCATTCTAGAAAATCTATCCACAACAAGAATTATGAAATCATACCCTATTTCTGTCTTAGGTAATCCGAAGAACAAAATCCATACTAATGTCAGTCCAAAGTTTCTTAGGAATAGAAATAGGTGTATACAATCCAGTAATCTAACATACTACTTTTGCATCTTGAAAAATTCCACAACTCATGAACTTCTGAACATCCTTATACATATGGTCCAGCAGAACCACCACAATGCTTTTCATTAATCAAAATAACTATCATAGAACTTTTTGGCATACACAATTGAATTCATTTGAACAAAATACCTTCTTGAATGGAATAATCATCAAAATTACTCATTTGATTTGACAGATTTGGTTCTTTGAACTCTCTCCACACCTCTAGAAAAATCAAGATCAGTATCGTACAATTCCTTCATTGCTTCAAAACTAAGAACTTCAACATTTACCTCATGTTGAGCTATTGTTTTGCATGATGCTTAATGGTAGGAATCCTTTTGAATTCCTCTCTTGAAAAGTCAATTTTGAGGATCAACTCCAAGGTTCTAGGTGATCTTGTGACCTATTGGAGTCCACTTAGTTGAAGATAAATGTAAATGTTCATAAGAACGCCTTTTTTGGTTCTCATAACTTCAAATAAAATGTAAAATCCATTCACCGCTTCAAAAGAGTAACCACATAAAATAGAGTATATTTTTGTATTTTCTATTTTAAAGATGAATGCAATCTAACAATGCAACTATATTAATTCCTAATTTAACCAAGGGGTTAGTAAATCAAATAACAAAGATAAGGTGACAAGAAGTTTAATAAAATAACATGGAAAGTAAATCCTAATTGACCTAAGCTATGAAAACAACACATCTCTAAGTAAAGCTTTCAAAGAAATTAGTGGGTAAACAATGAAAATAGAAGCAATACTTCCTTAATTCAATTGATGCAATCGTTCATGGAAATTTAGCAATCATAAGATGTTTCACTTTTCATCAAATCACAAGGCCACAAAAAGTGTGCTCATGTGAGACAAAAAGCTATGTAGGAACAAAATGGGTGATCTCTTCTTGAACCAGATATATCAATGGAATTCATAAAACCATAGCAAACACTAGAATTAAAAAATTGCACAACCAAAAATAACACAATAAACTTTTGGCTCAATCACAATTCAATGAACATATATTCACAAAAAATATGACACACGTAGGCAAGAATCACTACACTCCAAATGCAAGCACCAAAAGTATATATTATTGCAAAATAATGGTGGTCTTGATTACATATTACAATCCCATATTTATAAGAAATCATCTCCTCAATTTGTGTTGAGAGTGAGAGCTATCTTCATGCAATCATATGCCTCTAAATTAATAAAAAAAACTAATTATATACAAACTGACTATCTAACTGGTGCTTAGTAGGATTCCATCCATTTTTATATCATTACTTGGATGCATTAGCCTTTACATGTAATACAAAAAATAAATCATGAGAGAATATAAAGAAGAGAGGCTTCAGTTGATGTAGAAGTGTCTGGAAGTGTCAAAAATAGAAGCCCAACCTTCACTAGGCATCTGTCAGAGTTAAACTATTGTCAAAATGTGTTTCTAATCTATGGAAAGCTCTAATTTTGGAACTAGCATTTAACCATCAGTGCACCTTTAGAAAATCATACCTTAGATGAAACATGCACTTAGTGCACCAGCTCACCTCTAACTTCAAAATATTCCAAAAAGATCGTGCATCTAGGTTTTCTCCCCCTATATGTCTAGATATTTTCCCTTGAATTTCTCTATTATCTCAGTGACCTAAGCTCTATTTGGTAAATCTAAGCATTCATATTTATTCTTCACTTTCTACCTATAGCTATCCACTTTTATGTAGGTTTCTACAAAATCCCCAAGTTTCCCATCAAGCTCTAATAATGTCTCTTCCATCTAGAATGCCTACGTAATATCATCATCATTGATAGCTTCTTCAAAATTCCTTTAGAATATCTCAACTACTATCTCTATTGGAATTAGTTTCTCTCGTGCACAATCCTCAAAAATATATAAACATGCATCGCTATAATGTTTCTTAGCTTCCAAGATTTTCTCTTGGGCTTGATCCTTGAACCTATGGATCTCCGCATGTAATATTTCCATTACTTTATTACCATCCACAATTTTCTCTATCTAGTCATCTAGCTTATCCAACTCCTCAACTATATATACATTTATAAGCATCTGATACCTCTAGCCCTCTATTACCTATAATACTTTCAAGTCTTTCCCCCAGGTATACACTTCACCCATCAAACCAAAATCTTGATTCAAAATTGCTCCTAGCTTATCCGCATTATCCTTTATGATATGTAATAGCTTTAGATTTTCCTGAGTGATTAATACACCCTTCGCTTCAAAACTCTTTCCCATTACTGACAAGCTCTCAAAAATGGATCCAATTTTCCTGTACCCCTATCTCTTCTCTCCAGTACTATATTCAAAGTCTCTTCTGGATGTTCAGGATCTAAGCGACCCACAAATTTGGTTAAATATCCATTTAGCATTTCATTTTTGTCTTCAAAGTATTATCAGTTCTGCCCCTTCCTATTCCAAACTCCTAAATACCTCCTTCATTCCCATTATAACCATTAATTTAGTTGTTTCCAATGTAGGTTTTCCAAGCATAACCTCTTTGATTTGATAGTCATGTGGAGTCAAATCTTCTACTTTTGTATCTAGAGGAGGGATAGCCACTTGTACAAACAAATCCTAATTCTAATCACTATTGATAAAAGCTAATGCTCTTACATCTTTTGATGGTGACCCAGGATTTTTAAGAACCTCACTTATTTCTATCATATCCTCCTCATCTACATTGAATTGTTGCCTCTTGTTTCTTATCATTTCCTTTCTCAACCATCTTGAGATCTATTCCACTAAGGTTTTTCCTTTTGAAAATGAAAGAGTTATTTTAGCTATGCTCTTTCCCTTATCACTCCTTTCTGGAGTCTTCTCCTTCTGTGAGGGATCTACACTGGGAGTCTCTATTTTTGTGAAGTCCACCATCCTCACTTAGTGTCCTAAGAATTTTGTTGTGGTTGTTCACTTTACCATCCTTGATGGATACTTGTTGTGGCTCTTCTTGTTTTTCTACCTAGACATGTTGAATTTCTATCCTTGGAGGAAGAGGGGTAGTTGATCCCTTGTCAACACAAAATGTGACTTGCAACTAGTATGTGGGAACCAATTCAAGTCATTGTGACTCAAGGGGCATCTGAGTCCAATCCTCCTATTGAATTTGATTGGTTGACATGTCTCTAATCTTATCCCCAACCAACTCAATACCTATGGGCATAAAGTCAAAATTTGACATCTTAAAGATATCAATTCCCTCCACATCTTGCTCATCTATCCATTGTTGTATTTCATCCTTTGATATAGTGGTCTGCATGGCTTCATTAGGGATAGATGTCAGTGTGATCATGGAACTTCTCCTTGATTCCTGCTCTGTAGCCCTAGCTAGTTGATTCATTTGACTCAAGGGTAGATCATCCTCTTTATCCTTTTCATCCTCCTCTTCTTCCTCTTCTAGGATGGGTTTAGGGATGGATGGAAAAGGGATCACTTTCTTGATCACCTTTTGTTTCATTTTGACCAAAGTCTTAATCTTTCTTCTTTTTGGTGCTAAAGGAGATGCCTATTCCATTTTCTAAGGTAGAGATACCTCTTGAACTTCAACCTCTACTTTTGTTTGGCTCAGTGTAACTGGCGGCACTTGAGGATAAAACTATGCTTGTGTGGTTCCAGTATTCTCCTTGTATATTTTCTTCTCCTTGGTGTGGAGGTGTTGGAATTTCTCATTCTTTAGGTTAAACTCTATAAGGATAACTCCTCTTCATTTTACCCCAACCTCTACCCTTCTCAGCTCAATAATATGCAACCGGTCTATCAAGTTGGTGCACCATTTCTGGCCTTACTAGTGACTAAGTTGAAAAGGTAGGCATGGTGACCATTTCCCCTCTACCTTTGGCTAGATAGGCTTATGCATGAAAGATCACCATTTTTGGAATTGGATCAAGCTTGAATGGTTTCTTGATCCAATCCAATGTCATTTTATTTACATACCTCACCCTTGGTTGATATCAAAATTCTCTTCTTTATCAACCTCTGCATCCATAATGGGTTGGTCACAAATCTTATCCTTGCTGAATAATTGATCAAGTAACTCCTCTAAGTCTTATTATAGTATCTTCAATAGAATCTTTATTTTCAAGGCCTTTTCTACTAGCTACAAAGTCATTCTATAATAATTCCTAATATAGATATAATAGTCATTTGTCTCATTCATCCAATGATCTTCAATGGCTTAGTCATGTTAAAATGTTTTGCCTACCAAATATTGTACTCTCCCAGTATTATTAAAATAAGGCCAAAGAGAATTGTACTATTCTAAGGGATATTGATCACACTCACACTCAAAAGAAGAGATATCTTGGTATCAATCCACCTAGAAAGGTTCTATGGTCATAGGCCACCTTCAACATATTTTATGTTTCTTTCTAACTCTATCATATGTAGACAATAGTTGTAAGGAGATCTCCAGGAGAACAAGTTTGTCATTGGGATACCTTGGAAGCTTCTTAGGGTTAATGGTTGTACCTACCACCCTTAAATATGTGAATTTCCTAAATTTAATATAATAAGCTTTGAGCAATAATATCTATGCCAGTACATCATTTGATAGTCTCTTTGCATAATCCCCTTCTATGAATTGAATTATAGTGAATATGAAAGCATCATTCATAATTCTATATTCTTTTCTCTACTCTAAGAGCCTCTTCTTTACTAGCTAAGGGTACATAATGTATGGCCATGAATTAGCATCCTACATGTAACCCCTCTTATATAGCCCTAGATAATCTGTCACTCTTGTGGCCAATAGGTACACCAAGTATGATGTCATGTAGAATTTCCTTTTGTTCTTTTCTATCACCAACTATTCACACAAATTCTTGCTAAGAATGGAAGCCCAATCTAGTGGCATCTCTACTTTGCTTACTATTTCAATGAACTGCACCATGAAGATGTTGAAATGCCCAACTACTAGCAAACCCATAACTCTACTCAAAACTCTGATCGAGTATCCAATATCTTCCTTCATATATCCTTGGGTCATGTCCACATTTCTAATTTTCTTTCCCAAGGAAGTCTTCTGACTAAGGTATGAAGATTGGATGATTTTAGAGGCCTCTTCAATGTGTTCCTGATACCACCTCTTTGCCTGCTCATAGGTTAACCCAATGAGCTAATCTTTAGTCAAGAGATGGAACACTTTCTTAATATTTTTCAGTTGGAGATCTAGAACTATCTCTCCTATTATGCTTTTTACAACCCTCTCCTTAGGGACAAAGTGTTTTGCAAGTGTCATAATGAGTTCTGAAGATTGCATCAATATTGGGTGTGATGTTACATTGATAAGTCCTAATCTAATGAGTGTGAAGATCATTTGGGACCTCTTAGTCAGTTTGTTGCAAATCTTAAAAAATTCTCCCAAATTAGTATGTCCCAAATTTGTATCCCTAATTTTTGAGTTGCCATCCTGAAAGTGTGACTTTGTTGGAACACCTTGGAACATAAACACTACAAGTTTTAGTATAATTTTCTTGCTAAGGGAATATGAGGAGGATGCCATTATATCTACATGAAAATATTTCCATTATTTTAGAATTGAAGAGAGCATGATTAATTTAGACCCCAAAATTGATTTGTACAAAACTCGAAAAACCAATTTTCTCAAAAACACAAAAAAACCAATTGTAACCCTAGTGTACAAAAAAATAGCACACAAGGCACACCTAATAGGTGCACTTGTTGCACATTTCCACAAGTATATTATGCTCTTTTAAAAAATTTAGGTGCATTGATGCATACCTAACTTTAGTGTTTTAAGTTTCTTTTTTCTTTTATTTTTTAGGTTTTATGCTTTTTAAATTTTAAATCAAAATTGGGTGCACTAATGTGCACCCAATTAGGGTGAGTTTTATTTTTTTCTAACTTTCCTTTTTTTATTTTAAGATGAGCTCAAGTTGGTGTGCTTCAGTGCACCTTCTTTGGTGTTTAACTTTGTTTAGTGCTTTTCAAGAGCTAGGCAGAAGACCTCGAGTGCTACAGAGCTATGGCTAAGGATTTCTAAGATATGTGAAAATGAAGTCAAGCAAAGTGAAGAATGAAATGGGGGGGAACTTATATAGACCCCAGGTCTCCTATGACCGCATAGGTGCACTACCATGCTAATGCACACATAAAAAGCCCTTCCTCTTGATATTTAGTGCACTAGCACACCTTATTAGGTTCATTATTGGAACATTTTTTTCAAAAGGAATTATTTTATCCCAAAAATCTATTTCTAGAATCTAGATCTTGGAACCAAGACCCAAACCTGAACTAAAACCCATAAAAAAAGACTCTAACCAAAGATCGGGGTTTTGATTAACCAAAAAATAAAGAAGGGGGTAACCATTTCTTCTAGAAATGGGGCATGCATTGTGGAGCCACAATGCCTCAGTCAAAAACCAATTTCATCCACTCAATGCATGAGAAACTTAGTTAATAACTCCACTTTTATGCTTGATCACAAATGTGAAACTTTACAAGTGCTCAACCCACTTCATGTGTCTCTGATTCAACTTATGTGGACTTCCCAAATGCTATAAAACTTTATGATCAGTATACAACACAAAATCCTTAGAAATCAAATAATGTCTCCAATTGTTCAAGGCTTGAACAATAGAAGAAAACTCTTGATCATGTACACAATACTTCTTTTTAGCATCATTCAACTTCTCACTAAAGAAAGCAACATGTTTACCTTCTTGAATCAACATAGCTCCTATTGCACTACCACTTGCATCACATTCAAATTGAAATACCTTATTGAAATCAAGAAAAGCCAATAAAGATGACAATCTTTTGTTTCAAAGTCTCAAAACCCTTATTAGTCCCATGTGTCCACTTAAAGTCATTTTTATCTCCTCTTGTTATCTTAGTTATAACATTACACATAGAACTAAAATTATTTATAAATTTTCTATAGAAACTAGCTAAACCATGAAATAATCTTACCTCTTCCATATTATTAGGTGTAGGCCATGCCAAAATTGCTTTAACCTTCTAGGATCAATTCTCAAAACATTAGCCTAAATTAGAAATCCCAAATACACAAACCCCTCTTGCATAAAGGAACACTTCTTCAAATTAATCAATAGTTTCTCCTCCAAACCATCAGTTAAAATCACAAATCCCAAATACACAATCTCCTCTTTCATGAAGAAACACTTTTTTAAATTAATCAGCAACTTCTCCCCTTTCAATCTCTGCAATAGTTGGCTAACATGCTCAAGATGTTCTTCCTTAGTATTAATTAATATCAAAAATATCATCCAAATAAACAATGATAGACTTACCCGAAAATCTCTTGAGAACTTTATTTATCAATCTCATTAAATTACTAGGTACATTACTCAAACCAAAAGGCATAACTAATGATTCATTCATCACCTTCTTTGATTCATCCTTTGTCTTAAAAGAAACCTCCATTCATCATGTTCTATGATTATGATATGATGATAACCACTCTTCAAATCAATCTTGGTAAAATACTTTGCTCCACTCAAACAAATCCCTTATTTCATCCTATTAGAAATAAGGATTATTAAGGAGGGGGTGGGGGGGAATGCTAAATAGTAACAGTAATAATACACAAAGATAACTCATGACATCGTATTTTGCTAACTAGGGAAAACCTTGGTGGGAATGGTACCCACTAGATAATATACTGATATATAAGTTCCCTGTTAGAGGATGGACCCTATTAGGAGTCAATGAGAAAATTTAGTATAACTAGTCCCTGTTAGGAGATTCCAACCTTGTTAGGATTTGTAGTATAATGTATGCAAGAAGAGCTCATTGCCAAAACATGCAATTTCAACTACAAGAAGAGCTCACTACTCAAATAAGTAATTTACTCTTATTTTCCTTCCTTTTCTAATCTCTAATCTTCAACTCAATCTTAGATCACTAGATAAAACTTTGCATATATCACTTTCACAAAAGTTTTCTTACTTCACAATCTTACAAGATAACACTAATACACCAAGATTGCATGCTTCTTATCACAAGAAGTCCTTTGCATAAACACCATGCCCTTAAAAAAAGATATTTTTTGGTTAGTTAAGACCACAATTCACTTCTCCAAGTTAGAGTAAACATCTAGGATGTTGGCCCTAATTGGACAATTAATTGTTTTGCAATCAAAACAATTCTTTCCTTTAATTCTGTCGCCCTGCTTAATCAAAACATGATTAACTCTGTTCCATATAGTCCATACAAACTTTTGAGGTTATTCATGTGATTTCAAACATGTATACTATGTCCATGTAACTTTTCTTGACATAATATGACATCTACAACATGTTATAAACAAAAGAATACACTATTGTAAACCAAATTCTATCCTTAGACAATTTTATGGTAGCCAAATACTAAGTATCTTTATTTTTGAGGTTTCTTGTCAACATGCACATCATGCATTGCCATTAATGAGAAAAATTACATAACATTATTAGTCAATTGTCAACACATCCATCCTAAGCATAGGAAACCTATATTTTACTATGATCTTGTTAATAGCTCCAGAATCAATACGCATTCTTCATTCTCCATTCTTCTTAGGTACTAATACAGCAAGTAAAAAATAGACTCAAGATTTTTCTAATAAAACACTTTTACAAAAACTTTAACTTTTTTTTAAAGTTCTTCATTCTCTGTAGGGATCAACCTATATGGTGCTTTATTCAGAAAACTAGATCTAGGAATCAAATCCATATAATGACTTATACATCTTATTGGTGGTAAACCATAAGGTATATCTTTAGCAATAGTCTCCTTATCATCATTCAACAACCTTTCAATTTCTAATATCACTTGGTATCCATTAGCTTATGCCACTTGGTCATCACTGTTTGTTGTTACTTAGTCATCATTGTTCGTTGTCACTTGATCGCTACTACCACAACTCAGTCCTTTAGGAATTACAACAAAACACACTTGGTTCTTCTTTACCCCCTTTTCAAATTGTTCCCCATTTACCACACAAACTCAAATAGTAGTACATTAATTAACTAAATTTTGACTTTCAATTAAAGGAAACAATACTTTCTTTCTTCCATTCACCCAAAGAGCACATTGATTCAATCTTCCATCATGCATAGCATATCTATCATATTGAAAAGGTCTACCCAACATAATATGAACATAATCCATAGACATAACATCACACAAAACTTCATCAAAGTAATTTCCAATCT
This sequence comes from Cupressus sempervirens, assembly GCA_028749045.1. Taxonomy (NCBI): domain Eukaryota; kingdom Viridiplantae; phylum Streptophyta; class Pinopsida; order Cupressales; family Cupressaceae; genus Cupressus; species Cupressus sempervirens. The sequence continues at coordinate 816,742,474 of CM053786.1, forward strand.
TGAACTTCACCACACATTTTTTACTTACCAACAACTTATGTTTATCCTTGATTCATGAAACACGATAGGGTTTAGGCTATCTCAACCTCTGCAATTGCTACTTTGTAACTAGCTCCTCTAATACTAAATTTATTGAACTTCCATAGTCAATAATTACTTTGCAACATTTTCCAACCATATTACATCTAGTTTTGAAAAGACTTCTCCTAAGGATAGGTTCCTCATAAATTCCCTTATTACACAAAGTCTCTTTACTATCAAATTTTCTCCAATCTCAAGTCCACTTGGTGAATCCTCAATGTCTCCTTAGATCATAACATTTATGTTACCTTGTTCATTCTCACCAAAGTATCTACACTCAGAGGACCTATGCCCTTGTTTTCTAAATATGAAATAATTACCATGAAAACCACCTCTAGAATAAGAATTACCTCTTCCTCTTAAAGAGATAGTACCTCCTTGGTAAGAATTACCACCTTTCCATTCTGTCTTTCCTTTTTCATTATTTTTCCACTCAGATTTTCACTTATCTTGCACATAATTCTCAGATCTATCATTTTCTCCATAAGATTTACCTCTACCTCTCTAGAATTTACCATCTCTACCTCTTTGTCTTTGTCTATGCTTCTTTTTCAAGATCTCCTTAGCTTTCAAGGCATATTGATATGCTTCTTCCACATTTTCCAATATCACAAAACTTATCTCATCTTGAATTTGAGATCTCATTCTATTTAGATACCTTGCAACTATCTCAACCAAATCACCTACATGTCTAGATCTGATGTCCAATATATATAATTCCTTAGTATACTCTTTCACAATCATGTCCTTTTGTCTCAAATTTTAGATTTTTCTCAACAAGATAATTTGGTAATCAGTAGGTAGGAACTTCTTCACTTTGTTCACCATCTTTGGCCAGGTCCTGATCTTCTATTTTCCTCTTCTTTGTCTATCAATTTTCAAATTCTCCCACTATAGTGAGGTGTGACCTTTCAACCTAGTGACTGCAATCTTCACCTTCCTATTATCAATAGTTCCTTCAAACTCAAAGATCTTCTCCATATCAGGGATCCAATCGAACATAGTGTTGGTGTCCAATTTTCCATCATAAGGAACAACTTCCATAGTGGGCTTCGTAGTGCCTACCCCTAGTTAACTTTTCTAATTTTATTGTTGAATTCTTTTAGGCCAATTCATGTTCATGCTTGATGATCAGTGACATTGTTTTCCTAATTATTTGATATTGTTTTCATATGCAATTGATTATATGATGAGACTACTTTGGTACTAGTTATTTCATGTATGCATGATTATACCTTGATGATTATTATTTGCAATAATTTCAATTATTTAATGATGTTAGTTAGATGGATAATTTATATGTGTTTTCTATGGATACTTACCCCATACTACATCTGTATGGTGTGTGTGTATGTTTTCTTTATGTATGATGTTTCTGATGTGGTTAAGGAAGGGAATCGTAGTCACTTGCTAGTTGGGATCTATATGATGCACCACTTCTTGTCATTGCCTATTTAGTTTAGAATATATGTGTTTATATATGCATGGATTTTATGCAAATTGCAAGTATGAAGTATTGACTTCCCTAAATTGCTAGGATGAGTGTACCCTACTGAAATATCTTAATGGTAAGAGAGGGTAGATAAATTGTTGAGTCCAAATCCTAACCTTTAAACTAATTGTCCTAAAAATTAGGACAAGTATATGAGATGATTACCCTCCAAATTTGTCGTATGACATAAATTTGTGATTATAACCCTTGAGTTTGATCTTGTATCTTGTATTTTATGATAGGTTTTCATATTTCATGTTGTTGGTCTTTGGTGATTTTTCTATTAACTAAGTCAAATTAAAAAAATATTTAATGATTTAATTTCATGAAAAATTATTAAGATAACTTCAATATTTAATTATATTTAATTAATTCAAAAATTAATTACATAAAAACAATTAAATTTTGAAGAGAAATTTATAGTTTTAATTTTAGAGTGTAATAATATTAATTTAATTTAATAATAATATATTTAGGAGATCATTTTTAAATAAATGCTAAATATTATTATTACTTAAGTTAATAAATATTTTATCAAAAAAATGCTTAAAAAATTAGTTAAAGAGAGAAAGAGAAATTAATTTAATAAAGATATTTTAAATTGCAAAAAGTGTGCATGAATATCCACAAAGTAATATAAAATATTAAAAAGATTGTTATCAATGAGTTCCCTTGCATGATTGCATAATCAGTGCCCTGAATTTAGGGGAGAACTCCTTATCAAAGATTGACAGTTCATTTCGCAGAGATAAGGATTTTGGAGGAGGGATTTTCAAAAGAAGGTTTTGAGAGAAAAGATAATTCTCTCACAATCTTCGAGTGGTTGCATATTAGCATCAGATTCCAGTAGAGTCTTGTGTTTTATTTGCACAATGAATTATGTTCTTTGAAATTTCTATCTACATTGCATTTGTTCAATCTATTTTTTCAAATTTCATTTGTGATGAATCTTTCATTGTGAATTTACTTGTATTCATATCAAAATTATGTCTGTATATGAGGATTGGAAAATTAGGAAACCCTCATTCTATAAATTGAATAGTTGTTGTTTTAATCAAGAATAGTTTTCAAATGAAATCAAAATTTAGAATGAAAATTTTGATTGGTTTATTTGAGTTTCCTTATCAGATTAAATTTGCAATATGTATTATACATACATACATACATACATACATATATATTGGGGGGTCTTGTTTTCAAAACATTTCATAACAAAAAAAAATTAAATAAAAAAATTAGGGAGGGAGGCCGGACCCATATCCCACCTGCCCTCCTAGCGGTGATTCTAAGCCATGACTGCTCATAATAATAAGTATTGTGGTAGTAGTAGCAGTACTTTGTACTGCTGATGTGGCCACATGATTATTGCAGTACTAACCTTTGATGGCTAACTAATTGGCCTTAAAACATCAATTTTTAATTTATGTTTTATAAAATTTATTTATTTTTAAATCATTTTTATTAAGTTATTAAACATTAATAATTAATATTTACAATTATAATATAGTATTTATTAATTAATTTAATTAATTTGGTTTAATTAAGTTTCAATCAATAATAAATATTATCTAATAAAGTTTAAATTTATTTATTTTATTATTATTAACAATTTTGACTTTCAATAAAATTGTAATTACTTAATTAGATAATTAATAATTATTATTTTAATAATTTAATAAATAATTATCTTTAAATTATTTTATGGTATTTAATTGTGATCCTTGTAATCTCATAAGTTAAGGGTAAATTGTGCAATTTGTCTAACATAAGAAATGGGTTAAGTTGTAAGAGTTAAATGTAAATCTTGTATGCTCAAAAGCTTACATTGAAACAAAAACTTAAACCTTACTATAAACTCAGATTTTGTGTCTTCAAAATCAAACAAAACTATGAAACTACACTATTAACTATATGTTGTCATATGTTTTGGGGTTTTGGTTGACTAGAGTGTTGACAAATCCTAAGATGTTTACTAGAGGCTCGAGAGTTCTATTTTTTTGATATTATGATAATGTTTTGATATCGATCTTTTATACTCAACCATGGTAATGTGTCTGGCATGTTGTATAAAGAGTTTGGATCAATTGTTCATTATTTATTTCTATTGTTTTTGTGTGAAACTAAGGTGAATGGTGTGACCTATTTGATTAAACCTTTGAGTCTTCGATCAATTAGTTTTGGATGCTTTCTAGTTGCTTGTAAAGGACTGAGGTGTTATTGTGAATTGTCTTTTGATGCTTTCTAGACACTTGTATAAGGCTGAGGTGAAAACTATGATTCTTTGATTTGTACTTATATGAGCTTAGGTTAGTTTATCTATATTTAATGTTAGGAAGTGACTTGCAATGGAGGTTGGAGCCAAAATTAGTTGCCTAGGTAACCCATTATAGGTTATTTTAATAAGTGAAAAAACTACACTAAATGAGAGTAAAATGAACCTAATAAGAGTCTTTGTCTTTCCTCGCCTATGCCTTGAGTGCTAGTACAAACTACAATGGAAGTAGAGAGGATGATTGATTATGACCATTTGTCATTAGTATGCCTTGTTAGTACAAAAGGATACTAAAGTTTAAACCATTCTAAAGCATTTTTAACAATTGGTATCAGAGCCATTTACTAATTTGCTTTAAAGATAGTAGAAGTAGGAAGATCAAGATGTCCAAGAGAGAAGTTCCCAAACTTAATAGAAATAACTTCATTTCATGGAAAATTTTAATGAAGCTACACCTTGGATCAATAAGTGATCATGGACAAATCTCAATTAATGTAGAACATGTTGATCCAAATAGTGTCCCTACTGTAGAAGATATGAAGAAAAAGAAAGAGCACAATCAGGTAATGTTGGAGATCACCTTTGCCCTCAACTATGTTGAATTTGATTATATCAATGGATGTAACTTTGCATTCAAGATGTGGAAATCCTTGATAGATATTTATGGAGGAGATCAGAATGCCCAAAGAGCAAAAAGAGAAAGCCTTAGAGGAAAGTGAGAACATTGCACAATATGCCTCTAGAATAAAAGAAGTAATAAGTGCAATAAGAAGTTTGGGTGGTCATTTAGATGATGAAACTGTTAATAGAAAATTCTTAAGAACCCTACTCCCCATCTATGCTATTAGAGTTTCAGCCATCCAAGAGTTAAGATGTGTACCAGGAAACAAACTAACTCTTGAAGGTATAGCGGGAAGACTTACTGCATTTGAGCTATCCAACTTTGATAACTACATACTTGAGAATCTTGAATCTACTTTTAAGGCCAAGCTATCATTGAAAGACATTAAGGAGGTGAAACCAAAGAATAAGAAGAAAAAGATAAAATATGCATCTAGTGACAGCAACACAAATGAAGATGTGGAAAAAATTGGAAGCATTGCTAGCCATAAGATTTCACAAAGGAAAAGGTAAATTCAAAGGTAAGTTGCCTATCATTTTTTTTAATTGCAATGAAGTAGGACATATTGCTACAAGATGTAGAAAGAAAAAGAACTATAGAGAAGGCAACAAGAACAACAACAAAAGATAAGATGATAGTAGATATTATAGAGACAAAGGTAAAAACTGCTACATTATTGAAGAAGAGGATTCTAATGAAAATGATGATGAGGTAGTATACATAGCTATAAAGGATGAGCCAAATGAAGATGAGGCAACAACACTAATAACCTGTGTAAACAAGAGTGATAGGTGGATCATAAATAGTGGGTCTTCACATCACATGATAGGAGACAAAAGTAAGTTTGTTACTATAACTTAGTATGATGGAGATAATGTTAGATTCAAAAATGATGCTCCATGTCTAATCAAAATAAAAGGTTCCATTAAGCTTATAGAGAAAATTTCATGTGATAACGTATTTTATGTTGAAGGATTGAACTACAATCTATTGAGTGTGTCATAGTTAAGCAACGTAGGTTGCAAAGTAGAATTTGGAAACAAAACTACCAAAATCTATGACATTAATGGAAATTTGATAAGAAAAGGGGACTAAACTAGGAGTAATTCATTTTACCTAGATATGGAAGATGCAACCTATTTTATTGTGAGATTTGATGATGTGTGGCTATGGCATAAAAGGCTATGTCATATCAATTTTGATAATCTAATTAACATCAACAAAATGACGAAAGTCAGAGGATTGCCCAAACTGAAAAAGCCTAACAATACAATGTGCAAATGGTGCCAGCTAGGAAAGATGACCAGGTCAACTTTCAAAAGCAAAACCTATACTTCCAAAGAAGTACTAGAGTTAGTGGATACTAATTTATGTAGTCCAATAGAAGTGCAAAGCTACAAAGGAGATAGATATATAATGGTTTTTTTTTATGACTACTCTAGGATGACGACTACCATGTTCTTAAAGCAAAAATTTGACGCATTTCAAATGTTTAAGTGGTATTTGGCTAGGGTTGAGAAAGAAACAAGAAAATGTCTGAAGTGCCAAAGATCAAATAGAGGAGGAGAGTTCACACCAAAAGAATTTGAGACATTTTTTAATGACAAAGGAATTAAAAGAAAAATATTAGCATGTAGAACTCTCCCACTAAATGAGATTGTAGAGAGAAGGAATAGATTGGTGATAGACTATGCCAAAACATTAATGAAGAAGAAGAATGTTACTCTAAAGTACTAAAGAGAAGTTGTTAGTAATATTGTTTACACCCTAAATTGAGTACAAGTCAAGAAAGGTACAAATGCAATACCTTTTAAATTATGGTATGGTCACTCACCCAATGTAAAACATTTAAAAGTGTTTGGTTGTAAGTGCTATATTATTAAAGATTCTAGAAATGGAAAGTTTGATGCAAAGAGTGATGAAGGAATATTCCCTGGATACATATTTGAATACTAACACTAAAAAAATTGTGGAGAGTGCAAATATAAATTTTGATGAGCATGCAAAAGTTCAAATTGATGAAACCAAGAAACTAGAAAAGTACAGATCCTTTTTATACTTCTATGAAGGAATGCCTACTAAAGAATAAGCTGCCAGTCAAGTTGGGAATCAAAAATAAGCTTTAGTATCAACTAAGTCACAACTAGTGAATACCAAGTTGCATTTAGAAGCTGAGTTGTAGAATGAAGAACATGCACATTCTAATTTTGAAATTAGTACATATGAAAGAGATGTTGAATTACTTGAAAGAGATGTGCACAATGACCCTTAAGCTAAAAGACCAAAAATGGTAACAAGGATAGAACCAAAATTATCCAAGTATGTGAAGAGACATCACCCATCACAAAAAATTATTGGTAACAAGGAAGCTAAACCAATGAAAAGGAATAGACTGAGGAATGAATCATGTCTACTAAGCAAAATTAAACCCAAAATAGTGAGAGATGCACTACAATATGATAATTGGTGTAAAGCTACGGAAGAGTAATTGAGCAGATAGAGAAAAACAAAACTTGGACCTTAGTTCCAAGATCAACTAATAAGAATGTGATTGGTACCAAGTGGATATTTAGGAACAAGATAGATGAGAATGGTGAGATCATAAGAAATAAGGATAGACTAGTCTGAAAAGGTTATGTACAAGAAGAAGGACTAGCCTATGGGGAAACATTTGCCCCTATTTCAAGGATGGAAGGGGTAAGAACTCTACTGGCATATGCTGCTTACAAAGGTTTTAAAGTCTATCAAATGAATGTAAAGTTTGTTTTTTTGAATAGTATACTGGAGGAAGATGTCTACATAGAACAACCAAAGGGATTTGTTGATGACAACAACAAGGATATGGTTTGAAAATTACATAAAGCACTCTATGGTTTGAAACAAGTGCCTAGAGCATGGTATGAGAGACTTTACAAATATCTTGTTAATATAGGATTTGAGTGAACAAATGACAACAACAACCTATATATCAAGGCATAAAAAGGAAAAGATGTTTTGATGTCTAAAATTTTTGTGGATGATATAATATTTGGAGGAAAAGATGCACTATTCAAAGATTTTTTTGATCAAATGAAACATGGGTTTGAAAAGTCAATGTTAGGGGACATCAAATTCTTTGGTGGATTGCAAGTACATCAACTAAAACATGGAATATTTGTGACTCAATCAAAATATATCAAGGAGATAATCAAAACATTTGGCATAGAGGATTCAAAACTATTTAGTACACAAATGGTAATAGGACATAAGTTATCTAAGAATGATGAGTCAGCTGAAATAAATTAGATAGTGTACAGATCAATGATTGGAAAGTTGCAATATGTTGTACACACTAGAGTAGACATTACATTATCTATTAGAATAGTACCAAGATTTTTTACAAACCCAAGAGAAAATCATCTTATGGCAATAAAAAGAATAATGAGGTACCTAAAAGGAATAGATGACTTTGGCTTATACTACAAGAGGAGTGAAAATTTTGAATTGAATACCTACATTGATGTAGATTAAGGAGGTATTATTGATGATAGAAAAAGTACTAGTGGAGGAGCACTCTGCTTAGGTAAAAGATTAGTCACTTGGACTAGCAAAAAGGAGAGTTATACCTCATAGTCCACAACTAAAGTTGAGTATGTTGTTGCTACTATCAATTGCACGAATATTGTATGGATCAATCATCTATTGCATGGTATGAAGGAAGAGATGATTGAACTTTTGATACTCTATTGTGATAATATAAGTGATATCAACATATCAAAGAAACATGTGATGCATACCAAAACAAAGCACATTGCAATTAAGTATCACTATATAAGAGAATTAGTGGAAGAAAAACAAGTGAAGATGGAATATGTCAACTCAAAGGAATAAATTGCTAACATCTTCACAAAACCATTACCTAAAGATGCATTTGAATAACTTAGAGGTAAGTTAGGGGTGATACCCCTATCCAAGGTTTTTTAAGTAACAACAAGACTGCCCTATATCAAATTAGTTGATTACTAAAATGTTATAAATTGATGTAGAGGATACTTTACATTTTTGCCTAAAGTAATTAAAGTACTAAAATTCCAAACAAGTGACAAGCAAGGAGATAGAGGTAGAAACTAGAGTTCTTGCAAATGCTACACTTGCATAATAAGATGATGAAGTAATATGTCTTTGACATTGTTGTCAAAGAAGGAGAAATATAAAATCTTATCAAAGTGGTAAAGAAAAGAGGGAGAAATAGTAGAAAAATAGTAGAAAAGAAGGAGAATGAAACTAGAGGTTAAGAAGGAGAAGTAGAAGCAAGGAATTAGTCAATATAAAAAATTAGAGAGGGAGAAAAACAAAAAGGAGAAGATAGTGTATCAGCAAAAGAGATATCCCTAATACTTTGAAAGAGGGAGTTATAGAATTCAAAGGGAGTCATAAGAAATTCAAAGTTACTGATAGAATGAACAAATATGGATACAAAGTTTTCTTTTTGGAATTTGATTTACTATTTTAACCTAGTTAGCATTTTAATAACTTGGTTGATCAGTTTGGTTTTCCATCAATGCCAAAGAGGGAGATTGTTGAAATCTAATTCAAAAGATCATTATTGAAAGAGGGAGATTGTTGAGAACAAGGAAGATTGTTGATAAATAATGTTTTCAATCATTTTTTTTGTCACTAATGTCAAACCTTCTATTTTTTGGAATGAAAATTACTTATAAGATCTAAGTGCTATCACTTAGTTGTTTGATGAAGAAGATTTGATCAATAAGATGTAACAAAAGTATCTAAGAGAAAGGTTGTGTTATGGTTTTGTAATGAAGTACAAGGATCAGTTAAGAAAATAGTAAAATGATGTATTGACAACAAAATTGAAGATATAGAGGTTGGTCACACTTAGAAATTCTAGAAGAATAAGTTGTAACAAAGTTGTCTGCAAAGATTGACTAAATTCATCACTAGGTTCCAAGCAAGCTAGTTCATGCTGAGCATATTTTTAGTAAGTGATGAGCAAATGTAAAATCTAGTGTGTACTGAGTGAAATAGAAGGAACCAAGAAAGTTTAGATGTTGAGCAAGTAATAGGTGTCAAGCATTAGTAAAACTTATTTGATGCCGAGTGAATCCATAGTAGGTGTCAAGTATTAGAAGAAACTAGTTGGTTCCAAGTAACATAGTATGTGTCAAGCATCATAAATTCAATAGTGTTGTGCTACTACATTATATGAAAAGTCAAAGATTCCCCAGATCTAAGATGACAAGGTTTTTTTATCTTAAGTTTTGTGAACTAGATGGAAGAAAAGGATGATGAGCTAGTGGCATAGAATTTTAGGTAAACCATATTTTTGGGCAAATATAGGAGAAATTTTGCATGATGTTTCTAGAAGAAACAAGATAAGGGGTAGATTCATTGAATCTTACCTAATTCATTTGAAACAAAAAGAAGAGTGAGAAGACTAAGAGTGGAAAGAGTATTCTAGACTTCTATTTAAGGAGTTATAGGTCAAGAAGAAAGAGTGGTTGAGTGGTTTGTTGGACATAATATGTGGTGTTAAGAAGAAGACATCAAGAGAGAAGAATAGAGTATAGAGACTCTGCTTTAATAGGTGAGCATAGAGGTGATTACATTTGCACAACAAGCATGGATACTCAAGGAGACAAAGCTTATGTAAGAATTTTCCTTAAAGAAAAATTCACCCAAGACTAAGGAACTCATACACAAGCACAAAAATAGACCAAAGAGAGAGTATGATCAAAATGATGATATATTCATTCAATATGTCATATCAAAGTACACTAGAAGTACTTTTATATAAATGTCTCTGGAGAGCTTCTAGAATGCATAGACATCAACAACATGATAAGTTATACAATAAGGCACATGTCCATTAGATATGGGTTACCCTCCATTAAGCATAGAAGTAAGTGTGATGATGAGAGGATAAGCTTACAATGGTGTAGCACACAAATTAGTATAGACAACATGTGCTAAAAAGGGAGTGCAAATAACTATGTTGTCTATCTGACAACTTGGTGAATGATACAAACTACATTGTTGTAGACACCATGTGTTGAAATATAGTTGCATACTTCTATGTTGTCAACATAACAACTCATAAGAGTACACAAACTCCTAAGTGTCTCACCTAAATAAATAATAAAATAATGCAAAATTAATAAAATAATGCATTAACTTAAGTAAACTTAAGTAAGTGTAAATAGTAAATACTTATTTACACAAACAACCCCCCTTAGGTGAAACTTAGGGGAATGCCCTTAAGCTTATGAAATCTAGGATGAAATGCATGATGGGTCTTGGCTACTAGGAAATTTTAGGTACCCATGTACATAATGAAAATGCAACCTCTCATAAAGCAAAGAAAGAGAGAAAACCTCATGGGAAAAACCCTCCCCCAAAAAGAGAGATGAAAAATACATAAGATGCATGGATGGATGGAGTAATCAAGATCCCCCCATTATGACATACATATCGTATATACATAAAAGAATGATGAGAAGAGGAAGAGAGATAGGATAGTCCCCCTCAAAGAAGAATTCCTACTAGTGATTTCTCTAATGAAGAAGTTGATCCAAGACTATAGAATGGTGTTCCTCCCCTTAGGAAGAAACAAGGCCAAGGGTACAAATGAGACACTTTCACTATGCATGGAAAGAATCCCATGGGTAAGTGAAGTCTTTGCAACCTACTCAACTAGCTGAAGAACTTGTCTCAAAGAACTATCTATCTACTCAACTAATGAAGAAGCCCTCTGTAACTACTAATCATAAGTATCCATAATCACTTCAACCTATGATGATCGATCATGTAGAGAATGAACAAGAGGGTCAAATGGAGCCCTCATGACAATTGAAAAAGGATTTATTGCATCAAGAAGAAAAGGTAGATCATCAATACTATCCCCCAAATCTATCACTAAAGCTAGACTTGGAAGACTAGATATATCCTATTGTTTTGGACCTATCATTATGACAATATATGCATGTGGACTATGCTGATGTGGTGACCTCTCGTTGCAACTGTCGATAGAACCCCACTTGTTTGAATTTGTTAAAGCACTATCATTGGTGTCACTATCAATTTCCACATGATATGATGTGTGGAGAGGATTAGTTGAAAACCTTGGTGAACTTTCCTCAAAGTGTACATCCTTCTCCACAAAAATATAATGTGTCTTTAGATCTAATAGTCTATATGCCTTTACACCATATTCATAACCAATGAAAGTACAAAACTAAGGTGAATGTGCCTTGTATCCCCTAGAAGATATCTTTACCCATGCAAGATAACCGAAGACTATGAAGTGTGTCACAATAGGTTTTCTACCACAACATGCCTCAAAAGGAGTCTTTCCATCTAAGGCTAGATGAGATGACATATTAAGAATGTGAGTTGCACTACTGATTTCTTTGACTTCAAGTGATGGATCTAGAGACTTGATCATTATCATGCAACTTGCCATAGACTTAAGAGTTTGGATCCTCAATGTTTCAATATCTATCTTGTGTCAATTGAATGCTAGTGGATTCTAAAGATGAATTCCCTAAAGTCTACAGAAGACTTTTAGTCTTCTATTCACATAAATGCTTCCATTATCCATTCTTAGAACTTTGATGGTTTTTCTCAATTTCTATTCAAAATTAGTCTTGAAGGATAGAAACTTATCCAACACTTCATTCTTACAATGAAGAAAGTAGACCAAGGTGTACCTCGAAAAGTCATCAATGAAAGTAAGTATATAGCAACCCTGGCTGACTGATGGCACTACAAAAAGACTTGATAATATCATGTGAAACATCTGTAGAACAAGTGGTTCTCTTGAATACTTCCCTTTCTATAACTTCCCCTCTTAATGCGTATCTACTAAATTTTTTGAAAATTCACTATGCGAAAATTTGATTTGAGGTGGACCTTTGAGCATTTTGTTTGTGCAAAGTTGCTAAAAATAGTAGAAGGAAAGATGTCTAAACTGCTCATGCCATAATTGCATTGTTGAATTTGATGAAGATAACAAGGCCTTTGAAGGAGAATTGGGCACAAAATGGCAGAAAAACTACAAACTTTTTTTATGATTCACTTTCCCCACTACAACCAATGAATCATCTTTAAGACTATGCACCTTTACTAAGTTTGGAAGGTACTCAACTCTATGACCATCTTCCAAGTGAGGGATTTGATAGATTGATAGGAGATCTAAACTTAGGTTTGGAACATAGAGAACATCTTGAAACTCTCCATTTACCATTTCCATGTTTCCTTTCCCTTCAAATTCCATTTTGGTATCATCTCCCATGAAGGTGTGTGGTACCTTTGACTACTTCATTGAAGAAAAATCCTCCTCTAAAGAACCCATATGATATGAGGCATTTGCATCAAGTATCCCTTGCTTTGAAGAATTTGAATTAGCCATGAGTGCTTTCCCTTTGCCCTTTGAATCTAAAGAAGACCCTTTATCCTTATAAGCATTAGGAAATGGAACATTATGTTTCTTCATGATTTTGGTCAACTCATCAATCTTGTTAAGATAACATTTATGTTCTTTGTGACCCATTTTCTTGCAATAGGCACACTTTTTCTTCTCCTTATTGTTGTCTCCCTTCTTGTTGGAGTTCAAGGAAGACTTTCCTTCTTGATTGGATTGTGGTGTTGTCTTTTTGGCATCCTCTGATTTTTCCTTCTTCCATTTCTTATTCTTACTCTTTCTTTTGTTTGAAGACTATCTAGCTAAATTTTGAGAACCCTCATTATTGGCTACCAATGCTTCAGACTTAGGTGATTTAAGAATCCCCATTGATTTCAACTTCTTCTATTTGATATCCAATAGATCAACATATTCATTAAATGAGACTTTCTTATAGGTAAACCCTAAAGTAGTCTTTTAGGTGTTTAAAGAAGAAACAAATGTGGAATACTTTGATGGTAGCTTGTTACAAAAAAATGGATCAATCTATCATCTTTAATAGAACTCCCACAATCAGTAAGCTTTGTCCTTAGTTAATTCACCTTGATGATGAAAACCTATATAAAATCAAATGACTTAGGATCTAAGGAGATAAGCTCATCTTCAATTTTCAACACATCCTCTTCAAACACTTTACCTTATAGGTTTTTTTGGGTATCCCAAGATTCCTTGGATGTAGAAGAATTCTTAATTTGATACATGATCTTATCATCAATCCCCAAACATATAACACCTAGGGCTTTCCTATCCATTATTACCCAACCTATAATAGCACTTGTTGATACATTATCACCTACTAGTTTAGGAAGAGTACATCTACATATTAAGAAATTCCATTGTGCATTAAATGATACCACATTTTGATGGACCATGTAACATAGGTATGTGGAGTTAATTTTGAAAACTTAAAATTTCCCATAATGTAGAGAATGAAAGAAAATTGTAAAAAAGAAAAGGAACACAATACCAAGAACAACCCCGCCCCCCCCCCCCCCCCCCCCGCCCCTCCCTTCCCTTTTGGAACTTTATAAGTAGTGTGATCACAATGGCCACTTGCTAATTTTTGGCCTTCGTGGACTTTTGATTTTGCTCGTTACAACCTCATAATGGATTACAAGTTTCAAACTTTACAATGTGCTACAATTTTGAAGCAATACAAAGTAAAGAAAGGCCCTATTTATGAAAATGACACTTTTGTCCACACAACCCTACAATCTAACTAAAGATCTAGAAAGTAGATGAAAAATAACACACTTTCAAAAAAAAAATGGAACCTATTTTTGAGTCTAGATGTGCCTATACAGAGTCTTTGAAGTTGCAAAGTGCAAGATTATGCAAGTACAATCACCAAAAGATTTTACCTAATTTGGAGTCTAGATGACTAAGATATGGCCTCCCAAAGTTAGACTATAAAATCAAAAAACAATCTAGAGAGGGGTTGCATCAGCAAAAGATGGGGTTAAATTTGATGGTCATATGGTTGTCACAATAGTTCTAATTTTCCCTAGAATAACGATCATATGATAGTCAAATTTGAGCTCATAAAATGATGATGTCAATGCCCTTCCACCCCTGTGATGATGTTAGCATGACATCACCTATAAAAATCGTACAAACATGGATGACAAAAAATTTGTATACTGATTGGAAGCTAATTTGGTAGATGATGTGGGCTAGCATGGTGCACTACCTTGGATCTGATGTGGTGTTGACTCAAATGATGATATAGGCAAGTGAGTGTAAAAATCCATGTGATCTATTGTGTTGATGTGTCACTTTTCACGGTGGTAGTCACAGTGATTGGGATGCTGACTATTGATGTGGATGTTGCTGATTTGAGTCTGAGTGGGTGCCCTACATGTCATTTGCATAGCAAGTTTTGCTCATGTTTCATGTAGGTTGGAGGCTGCATGACAAGGGCTCTATGACTTTGGCCATGTGGAAAAATTGTTGTAGCTGCATGGAGTCAGGAGTCTGCATCATGGATGGAAAATGGTGGTTGGAAGTGTTAAACAATGATTGCCAGAATTGGAGTTGCACTACCAGATTTTGGACTTTGCTGGGCACTACAAAAAATTATGTGCTAGCCAATATTTTTTTATATCCCACATTTTTGGGTGAAATGATGACTCTTTTTTTTTAAAAATAGAATCCCTTGCTTGATAGGATAAACTGAGCTTGCTAGTGGGTTTGTGCTCGACTGGGTCACTAGGAGGTTTGTTTAGTGCTAGAATTTCATTGTGCACCAAAATTATAATATAGTCCCATCCAATTTAAATACCAATATTTGATAATTGAAGCCCACTTGATTAATAAGGTGCTTGTGAAATTAATACAAATATTCCTTCAAAATTATAGAGCAAGGGTGTGGCTACCCAGTTCTACAAAAAAAAATCTCTGCTTAGGCAACAAAAAATTTTGAAAATACCAAAATTAGAAAATAAATTACAAAGAAGAAATTAAATGCAAATCTTAAAAAAAAAAATTAGATTTATTAAATGGCAATACCTGGTTTGCAAATTGGTGACTTCGTGTGCCGATTTGCAAAAAGATTTTTGCCTCACGATCAACTGTAGCCCAACATAGGAAAATTTATAGTCAATCTTTACCAAATTGATGTTTTGAACACAATGGTGAGGTCAAATTTGGTGCTAGATGCTCCTAATTTCTAAAAAAATTCTAGATTCAAGTCAAAGTGCTAAAGCATGAATAGTCTCGAATGGCTATGTGTAGAGAATTTTCTTGAGCTTTGACACCATGTAAGAATTTGGCTTAGGGTAGAGTTCACCCAAGACCAAGGAACTCAAACATAAGCACAACAATAGACCAAAGAGAGAGTATTATAAAAATGATGATATATTCATTCAATATGTCATATCAAAGTAGACTAGGAGTGCTTATATATAAAGGCCTCTAGAGAGCTTCTATAATGCATAGAAGTCAACAACATGATCAATCATACAAGAAGGCACATGTGCACTAGATATGGCTTATCCTCCATTAAGCATGAAAGTAAGTGCGATGATGAGAGGATAAACCTACAATGGTGTAGCATGCAAATCAATGGTGTAGACAACATGTGCTAAAAAGGAAGTACAAATAACTGTGTTGTCTATATGACAACTCAGTGAATGATGCAAACTCCAGTGTTGTAGACACCATGTGCTAAAATAGAGTTGCATACTTCTATGTTGTCAACATGAAAACTCATGAGAGTACACAAACTCCTAAATGTCTCACCTAAATAAATAATAAAATAATACATTAACTTAAGTAAGCTTAAGTAAGTGTAAATAGTAAATACTTATTTACACTAATAGCTTGAAAGGAGGACAAGCTGTCAGAGCTATAAAGACTATAAGCCATGCAAATTTGTGAGCTAAAATCTACAAGTTATGTTGTGTGTTGTATTAGATCAAAAGCCCTTATTGTTGCTCTCTAGCAATTGTATCAGATAGGGAAAAATCCTATGGAATTAGGTTGGTTTAACAACCATTTGTAAATCCTTTAATAGGGTGACATTCCAAGTGAATGTTCTAAAGTCCTATAACCAGACCCACTTCTAATAGGGTGGTTAAAATCCTTTAATCAGGTCACATTTAATAGTTTTTTGTAGCCTTTAATAGGGTAGGCCTTTTATAGGGCATCACTTTAGAAGAGTGAGAATTGAGTAGCATGTTACTAGTGATTTTTCCCAGAATGGGTTCCCATGTAAATCACTGTGTTATGTGTTGATTTTTTATGTGTTATTCTTGCATGTTGATTTATCAACAACTTGCTAAGAATAAAGTTTAGCTTGGATACATGGTTAGTTTAAATGGGCTTGACCTATACTTAGTGAAAAAGTTTTTTCAGGTCATTTGGACCTTGAATGATTGATTCACTCCCCCTCTCAGTTATTCTAAAGCATTTCTAACATGGGAGACATGGGAATAAGGAAAGACTATGAAAAGTTGTTTGAAAATGGCATTCTAAAATAAGAATATAAGATTGTTTAAAGGAAGGGTTTGACCCATACCTTATATTTTCCCATGATGTTCCAAATAGAATGGATCAATATAGTGTTGAGTAGAATACACAATGGATGATTATGGCTAGAAGATGGTCCTATCAAAATTTCAAAGAGAATAGTTAATATGGTAACTAGACACCCAATCCTAGATCAACCAAAGACTCTAGGAAGTGAGTCTAAGGAGGTTATAGAGAAAAACACATTAGCCAACTAGAACAAACATGGAATGACAATTGATACCATCACAGACCCACTACTTGACTTTTCCATAAAGGTAATTTCTCATGAATTTTAACAATTTAGTAGGTTAAACTATGTACCTTGCATTGTGATTGATGTGGGATATAAAATTTTAAAGAAGGATCATACCTATGATCTTGTAGAGCTTCATTTACCATAGTTGATAGAAAATCTTAGAGCAATCAGAGAAACCAAGAGTACACAGTGTAAGTTCAGATTAATACTTGTTTGCATACTTTTCTATGTTCAAAAAACAATCCCATCTTTTGGTTAGGTGAATTGGAAGACAAACAAATCAACTATATTTTAAATCAATGAATATATTGAGCAAATGGGAGATATCTTTGAAACTATCATGACCAGCTATTTTGAAGACTTCAAGAAGTCTATGAAACAACGGATGAGAATACCAATTTCTTTGGTTGAACAATACTACAGTGATATATGGTTTCATGTAGATATTGATCATACTTATATATAAGTTGCTATACCAAGAGTAAGATGGGTAAGACCCTTAGGCTATGAGATCAATGTTGACAAAGCCTCAACAACCATCACAACACTCTTAGTAGAAGAAGTTGATAAGAATGCAAAAATATTTGGCAATTATGATGTCATCAAGTTCAAAGTTGAGATGGAATTAAAGATTGCCTTCACATTGAAGAAGAAGGAAAAACTAATAAAGAAGCTTAAGGCTAAATTTGGTGAAGGAAAAAATAAAGAAGAAGAAGATGATGATGAAGAGGATGAAGAGGAAGAACAAGAACAAGCTCAAGAACCTCTTGGATTAACCCAAGGATTGGGAGAAGATAAGGATAAAGAAAATGTAGAAGGTACCGAGGAGGAAGAAACCAAGGAAGTACCAGTACAAGTATAATCAAAGAAGAGAAAGTCCAAGGCACAACATATGGCAAAAAAAAAGGCAAAGAAGATTGCTAAGCCACACCCACCAAAGCCAACAATACTAACAACTAGAGAAAGAATGAGGGCCACTACACAAAAGGCCAAAGAGAAAGCCAAAGAAAAGGCCAAGGCTATAGAACAAAAAGGCCCAATGCAAAAGAAACAAAGAAGGAAATACATTGAACAACTAGAAAATGATGATGAGAGAACATAATTAGAGGATACAAGCCAATTTAGAGTGGTAAGTCATCCACCAAAATTTAATCTTGAAAATATCTATGAGAACATTGGAAATAATACATATTTGACTGGTTTGAAAAGTATTAATTTTGAAAAACTTGGTAGAGAAAGAGGATAATTTGATTGAAGAATCAATATATGAAATGATGGCTAAATTCAAGAACACCCCATTTGAAATTAGCTAATACCATGACAAAGGAATTATATACTATTGTTGAAAATAAATGGCATTATTATTTAAACATGGAGAAACAAATTAGAGAATCCACATTAGCCTAGGTAATGCTATAATTGAGAAAAGGGAAAATTACCAAGGCTAACAAGAAATATGGTGGAAGGTTTGCACCAAAATATAGGGTATTAGTCATTTTTTTGAATAAAATTGAAGATGTTGTGAAGAAATCCACTCAAATGTGGAAATTAATTTATGGATTAACAACTATAAAAGAAGGAGTGAAAGATCTCTTTGAGGGCATAAATAATGGAGATGAAGATGAGGACAAGGAGGAATTAAAATAAAAGGATAACACTATTGTGGAGGAGACACAAAATAAAATAGATGACATGGCTATAGCTAAACAGCAGTAAGAAGAATAGAGTGTGCAAGACACACAAATTCCAAGTATGAGCCCTCCTCATGACACTAGTATATCTATAGAAATCATAACTATTAAGGATGTTCCTGATAGTCCACCTTAGATCATCAATCCTTTAATTGTAGAAGATTTGAAGAAGATTCTTGACCAATCTACACTACAAGCAAGACTATGTGAAAATCTAATATTGGTCAGTGTAGATGAACTTCAAAAGGCAATAGTTGAAATCACAAGGGATAAGGTGAATACACAAGACCCACCTTCTCCCATCTCTTTAGCTACTAGTTCTCAACCTTCATTTCAAACATTAGTAGACACATATACTAAGGTTGACACAAATGTTACAGTTGATTTAGTTGATAAAAGACAAATAAAAAAATAGGAACAACAAAAGAGAAAACATGATAGATAGATGTATCTGTACCTAAAGAACAAATACATGAACAAAGTGCAACTCAAATAATTGTGATTGATAAGAGAAGACCTAAATATAGTAAGCATATACCAACGGAAAAGGAGCAAGAAGCTATTCAAGCATTGGTAACATTACCAATATCAACACTCCTATAAATATGCATTAGAAGCTAAGTGTGAACATTTTACCATTGTAAATTTCAGCACCAAGCTCAAGCTCTAAAAAAATTTACAAGGTAACTCACTATGGTGATGTAAGTTTAGATGAAGAGATAGTGATACCTAAGTATGATTATGCAACAATAACATCATAATAGATAGAGATTATGCAACAAGCCTCAAAGAAGAAGAAATATCAAGAAATACTTAGGAAAGAGTATAGACAAAGGTAGGTACTGCAAGAAATTAAAGACATCTTCTTACTTTCAGCTTGCCAACACAAGAAGAATCAAAGCACTATTGGAACAATTGATAGTTATTATGGAAAAGGTAAATAGTGAGGACTAGGATATAAATGCTAAACTATTAGAATGGTCTAAAAGAAAGTTCCAAGGAAAAGTCAATGGGAAGATATCTAGTGAGATAGCACTTACACAAGTTGCACTGGCAACTAAGGTTGAGGAAGTGAAGAAGGTACTTGAGAACATATTCTCATTGTACACTAAATTGGGTGATTCCACACTATTCACTCAAAATACAAGACATAAAATGATGAGTTTGGAGAGGAATCTCAATGTATCATGTAACTACGTCAAAACCTAGCTCAAAGTTAGAAGAATTTTCACAAATTTCTTCAATCAAAGAGTCAACTAGCTATGCTAATAGTAGAAGAGGCTAATATAAGAGCTAGGTTGATAAAAATCCAAGCATCCCTTACCCCTCATATGTAAATAATCCATAAAGAACTAGGATATGCAAAAACATTTTTGAAGAAAGGTCCTAATCTTTCTACATTAGATGGACTATTTCACCAAGTAGCTAGTCTAGCAATCCAACTCAAGTCATTGGAAGCCACATGTGAAAATTGGGATATAGCTCTAAAAATAATTATGGAAGTTGACAAAACCTTTTTGGAAAAATACACAATCAGTGTATAGCCTGTTTGAAGTAAGTGCCAAAAAGGGGGAGATAAAGATATATAAAGGAAAGGTGGAGATAAGATAAAGATATGTACAGTAAAGGGGCAGATAAAGAGACAAAGAATATTCAAAAGGGAAAGAATATTAAAAGGGGGAGCAAACAAAGAAATAATAAACAAAGAAGGAGATAGCTAAGAACATCAAATAAAGTAGAAACAAAGCATATTAGATGAAAGAGTATAAGCACATTGAAGTCAAAGAATATCAGTAGAGGAAAACCTACTTAGAATGGAGAATAGATTTTAGATATAGGAGAGATACATTAAATTAGGAGGATTTATAAATTTTGAGGTATATAGGTTATTACAAAACTTTTGAAAATTTTGCAATTTTGTATATAAGTTGAGTTGTGAATATGTTATACTCGAGAAGATTAGGATGATTATGTATAGTTAAGTGTTTTTGACACTCATGTCAGAGGGGGAAATTGTTGATCTCAAATTCATTTTGACAATTGAGTGTCAACACACTTAATCATTTACTTAGTTCATGCCAATCCAAGTATACATGTCTAGTAAAACATGTAAATATAGACTATGCCAAGTTGCAATGACTGTCGAGTCATTCATGTGCCAAGTCACTCAAGTGCTAAGAAAATAGACCATATTGAGTGAATCAAGTACCAAGTAAGATAGTCAATGCCGAGTTATTCAAGTGTTGAGCCAGAAAGACAATTATAGTAAGTGTTGAGCATTAGTAAATTCAAGTACCAAGTAACACAGAATGGACATATTTGTTTGTGATGGCACAAACAACTATGTAAACCATTTTATGCCAACTTATGGATAGATCTCCATCTTTTAAAGATAAGAACAAATCTATTTGAATTCCCTAAGAAATTACATGCTACCAATTAGAAAATAAGGAGTTAAGTGGAAAAATGGATGAATCTTAGCTGTATATTCATACCTAACCTTAAGCTACCAAATTCTTTATAAGGAAGATGATGCCCCAAACATTTTTTATTAATACAGTAGTAAAAAGAAGGAAGATATCAAGGGGTAAGTGACCAAATTGTTTAGAGAGCATACAAGGTGACTTAGTAGTGTGAAAGAATAGTATAATCAGTTAAGTATAGAACAAAAGATAGAGGACACAACACTATTATATCAGATCAAAGAGGATCAAGAGGATACTATATGGATTTGATCTTTAACCACCCAATCTAGTGCCATTCATAAAATCTATGATAATACATTTTAATAGTTGATTTTATTAAAAGTTCCTAGGCATAGTAGTCCTAATAGAATGAGTCAAATCCTTTAATAAAGTGACATTCCAAGTGAATGATCTAAAGTCATTTAACAAGGCACACTTCTAATAGGGTGTTAAAATCCTCTAAAAAAGTGAGACTTAGCAATCTCTATAAGCCTTTAATAGGGTAGGCCTTTCATAGGCAGATCATGTTTTATGGTCAACCAATTGTAACCTTAATTGGCTATACTTTACTACTATAGGATTAAATATTTGAGGGTGTCATCCCCACCCTAGTTTAACCTTCTTATTTGGAGGGTTTCTAGGTAATCATGTCAGCTATTAAGTGTGTATGTGTGATTACATGTTTTAGATACATTTTATTTACATGCTATTTCAGTTTATATATTGAATGCATCTAATGAATGGTGAAAGTTTTTACTTCTAATTCACCCCCCTCTTAGAAGTATATGCCTTCCATTTTTAATTCCAACAATTTCCTACCCAATCAACATAAGTATAAGCATATAGAGTGAAATTAGTAGATCTATCATACCATAATCCAAACTTTGGTGTTCCTTTTAGGTATCTAAATATCCTTTTGACTACTACATAATGTTATTCTTTGGGATTAGCTTGGAATCTTGCAACAATTCCAAATTAATTTTCTATATCTAGCATCGTGTGAGTTAGATATTGCAATCCTCTTATCATAGATTTGTACTTTCTTTGCTCAACAATAGATATCTCATCCTTTGTAGGAAACTTCTATCTAGTTACCATAGGTGTTCCAATGTGTTCACATGTTCCCAAACTAAAAATTTTTAGTAAATCTTTCAAATAATTAGTCTATGAAATAAAAATTCCTTCTTTGTCCTATATGATCTGTAATCTTGGAAAATATTTCATTTCTCCCATCATGCTCATTTTAAATTCCTCCTTCATTTCTTCCAAAAATTTGTCACTTTCATCATTTCCTCCAAATATGATATCATCAACAAATATTACCAAAATCATTAACCCGTCATCAATTTCTTTCCAATAGAGATTAGTATCTACCATACCTTTACTATATCCAAGCTTTGTCAAATTCTTGTCCAACCTTGCATACCAATTTCCAGGTGCTTGCTTCAAACCATATAATGCTTAATTTAATATGCATAATATTTCCTTTTCATCTATTAAATGAAAACCTTTAGGCTATTCTATGTATACCTCTTCTTTTAGTTTTGTATTCACATATTTTGACTTCACATCATCTGATATACTTTGAATTTCTTATATGTTGCATATGCTAAGATTAAACTTATTGATTCTATTCTTTCCATAGGAGAATAGGTTTAATCATGTTTTATTCCTTCTTGTTGTTATTAACCTTTATATATCAATCTTTCCTTGTTTTTTAGTACTTCACCTTGTTCATTCATCCTATTTCTAAATACCCATTTAATTCTTATCACATTCTTGTTTGTTGGTATGGGAACTAATTCACATGTCTCATTCTTTACTATCTAATCCAATTCCACTTTCATAGCTTGTTTCTAATAGTCATCTTTACATGCTTCATCTACATTCTTAGGTTCAACTTGAGATATCAAACATAGTTTCTCATTGATTCTACTTCTCTTCATCCACCTTTATCTTTTTTTCTGGTAATTTTCTAATGTAGATGATTCTTTGTCATATTCCTACTTGAAGTGGGAGTTGCTATCTCAACTATTGGATCTATTTAAGGTTTTGATCTTTTTTCCTATCTTAGCTCTCCTTCATTCCATAAATCATTTTTAGTCTCAAGGAATACTTTATCATTCCTTGGTTTAGTAACAACATCTTCATCTGAATTATAATCAAGTACTCTTTCTTGCATCCTAAACTTTTTATCAACTCTTACATTTGCACTTTCCATAATAGGCTTAGTTCTCATACTATAACATTTATAAGACTTGATTTTCAATGAATAACAAAGAAACATACCTTTACCACTTCTAGCATCAAACTTACCAATATCATCATTTGTTTTGATATAACATCTACTGCCAAAAATTCTAAAATACTTAACTCTAGGTGAGTGACCAAACCATAGTTCGTAAGGGGTCTTGTTTGTGTCTTTCTTGACTTGCACTATATTCATAGTGTAGACTATTGTATTTATAGCTTCTCTTTAAAATGTCTTAAATATATCATTCTCAGCTAACATAGCTCTTGCTACTTCTATTACTAACCTATTTCTTCTCTTTGTTGTACCATTCTGTTTAGGTATTCTTTGAGTTGATAGCTATCTTTTGATTCCATTAGCTTCATAAAAGATGTTAAACTCATTTGAAGTAAACTCTCCTCCTCTATTTAATATTAAAAATTTAATCTTCATGCTTGATTCATTCTCAATTCTATTCTTGATTATCTTGAACTTATCGAATGCCTCATATTTTTCTTTAAGAAGTGCAACTCACATCATTCTAGAAAACTCATCAACTAAAATCATGAAATACCTTTCACCATAGAATCCTTTAGTCTTCATAGGACCATTAAGATCTGTATGCACAATCTCCAATTTTTTTGTAGTAGTAAACTTCTTGTTGGAAAAGGAACTTTTGTTATGCTTTGTAGAAATACACTCCATGTAGGCTTTATAATTTTAGAAAATCTCTAACTAAAAACATACTACTAGTCTCCATAATACTATCAAAGTTTATATGAAAAAATCTCTTATGCCATAACCAACTATCATCTACCTTTTCAACCACACATGTCATTTTAGTAGGATTCAATTGAAATACATTACCTCTAGATATGGTTCTTATTCTAGTCACCTTTCCATGTTTGTCCATGTTTTTCTGTGATCATGCATGTCTTTTTTGTGAACTAAAATTGATAACCTTTATCCACTAGTTGTCCAACACTCAAAAGATTGTGCTTTAAACCATCAATAAAAGATGCATCCTCAGTGTTAATCTTACTATCAAGAGTTATAGTTCCAATAACCTTAACATAGCTTGCTAAATTGTTTCCAACTTTGATAATGCCTCCATCATGACTTTTGATTTCTTTTCAACCTATGATACCAAAGCTATTTTCTCTGGACTTTCTTCTTTAATTGCTACAAATCCTATTTCATCATAACTACCACTTACTGCTTGTTTATCAGAATCATCTTCTTTAGTTGTATATGGATACTCTCTATCTCTTCTAGGTTTGAAATTTCCTTTATACTTTTTCTCTCTTTTAGGACACTTGGATGCATAATGACCAAATTCATTGCAAATCAAACATTTAAAGATTTTCTTACCGTCCTTTTCTCTTCTTACCAAAAGGGCTACCCCTTCTTCAATTTTTCTATCCTCATAAGATCTATTGTTTCTAGCAAAGTCTCCTCTAGAACTTCTTCTCTATGATAAACTAGGTCAAATATTCAAGGCACTAAAGGATGTTTCTATTCTAGTCAATTCTCTAGACTATCTAAGCTCATTCTTAACTACTTCAATTCTCCCAAGTAATGTCTCCTTTGTGAAATATTTCATAGAAGATACCAACAACTATATCATTTGAACTATTGAATTAAATGGTGGTGTTTAGCTCTTCAATATCTTCCATATCACCTCATCATCTTCTCTGGTTCCTCCTTGAGATCCAATACCTATAGTAATTTTTGATATCCTATCTACATATGTCCTTATAGATTCATCTTCCATCATTTTAGCATCTTGAAATGTGCAAATCCAACTTTACAACCTTAATTTCTTAGAATGTACATCATCTTCAAAACTATTTTCCAAGGCTTTTTGAATCAAGTGAGAAGTAACAACTGACTTTACTTAGTTGTATTCAATTTTAGGAAGTGCAAACAATAGTGCTTCTCTAGCTCTCATGTTGCACATAAAAGGATCTCTCTCTTCCTTGGCACAAGTTTCCAAATCATTTTTAGCAATGACTATCTTTTCTATTTTCTCAAAATGCACCATTCTCAACCCATACATAGAAAATGTGTCATCATATTTTCCTTCCAACTATCATAATTATTTCTATTGGACTTTAGAATATCTTTCCTAAACATGTTTTCCATGGATCTCCCAAAGTTTTTAAATCTTATCTTCCAGGACCTAATGCTCTGATACCAATTGTTAGAAACAATAGTCCACCATGATATCTAAGAGGGGAGGTGAGCGAATCAGTTATCCAATAATTAAAATATTTAATCAACCTTAAACAATATTATCCATTCAAACAAATTAAACAAAAACCATAAAAAAATGAACACAAACAATTACACAAGATATGTTAACTAGACGGACCCTTGGTTAGAGGGAAAGACCTAGTGGGAATGATGCCCACAAGATGATGTAGTAATATACATATTCCTTGTTAGAGGATGGACCTTGTTAGGAGTCTATTATAACATTTAGTACATATGATTTCTTATTAGGACACTTTGAATTCTTGTTAGAAGATTCTAACCCAATTAGGAGTTGTACAAGATAGAAGGGCCCATTGTCCAAATAGCTTCTAGAGAGAGAACACTAAACCCACAGTTCAACTAATCTATACAATGTTGTAATTTAAAAGTGGGAAGATTTACTTCTGAGAGGGGGGGTGAATCAAAAGTAACTAACTTTAACCTTTTCAAAACATTCTAGCTAAAATCATTCATATGCATCTAATTCATCTAAAAAAACATAAAAGTAAGGACATGAATAAAAACATATAACACAAGATTTTGCTAACCTAAAAACCCTCCAAAATGAGATGGTAAAACTGGGGTGGGAATGAAACCCACAAAGTATCACTATAGAAATATGTAATTGTTTAAGGTTATAAAGGTTGACCACTTCCAATGGTCTGTCCTATGAAAAGCCTATCCTGTTAAAGACTATACACCCTATTAAAAGTGACCTGGTTAAAGGATTTACAAACACTAGCTTGGAATGTTACCCTGTTAACGGATTTAGCACCTTGTTAAAAGTCTTACAACATGGCTATTAAACCAACCTATCATCATAACATTTTAATTTCTAATATAATTTCTAGAGAGTATTAGAAAGTCTTGACCAGATGACTTGCAATCCTTAATTGTTGATTCTAGATCCTCATTTTGCTCTATTTGTTCTGATCCTTCTTTGATTTGATATCTCTCTTCTCAAAAATCTACTACTCTATTCTTGATCAATTGAATTCTACAATTTTTTTTTGCTCTTTCTAAGTCTTTACACCCCTTTAAACTTCACTATAATTCACCCATACACTTCTCACATGCACACACATAATGGGGTTTTTGCCTCCTTTTAAAGGTTTCAAAGACTAATGGTTAGATATGAATCTACAATCAATATTCATTCTTCATTTCCTACTCAATTATTTCACTTTTCCTATTGGTTGCATGCCTTCTCCATTCTTATTAATGGTTGCATTCTGATTACATAGGTAATACAAAGGATTTGATCTTATCTTCTGTTGGCTCTTGATTTAATAGTTTTACAAATAACCAAGAAACTAGACAAATGCATCTAAGGCTAGAAAATTCCTATGATGAATGCATCTGACTGTAGCCTTGGGCCAACTATAAGGCATAACTCCTTCTTCACTTTAGGCTCTACAAAACCTAGATAGGTGAAACTTAGATTCAATTTACTATGGTAACAGTGCAAAACATATCCCTGAATCTATTTACTGCAGATGCAAACCCCTTATATCTCCTAATAACTCATGCAAATCTATGAATCTCATAAGTTGAGTGAGGGTTAATACATTTTAGCCCACTACAAAACATGAAAAACTAAATTGATTTGATTAAAAATGTTGAATTCAACAAACCCTCAAATATGCATCAGTAAGACTTTAATGATCCTGTAGCTGACCAGTGCCTAATCCATTGGGAAAATCTATGAATTAAATGCATACATAAGGATATCTGATACTTATTTATATATTCAGATATACGATCTATATATTTACCTTGTAAATAAACATTTGTGCTCAATATAAACCTCATTCTTACATGATATCCCCATCAATAAACTTGCAACCCTATTGAATTCTCTGAGGCATTTACATAACCCCTTGAGTTATAAGCAGCAATGAAACAACAAACAACCTTAAGGGACTACAACTATGACCTAGGCTCTTTGTTCAAAGACCATAAAACATTGAAGCTTGGTTATAAAGGAGACAAGATTCAAGATGAAACTCAAACATTTTTTGTTCTTTGCATTAATTTCCTTGAAACAATACATTCATATGCATGAAATGAAAACATGAAAACACCTAACAGATCTAAACTATCTATATTATCCTTCCTACTACTATTCATACAAGAGAGATTTGCTGAGAAAAAGAGTGGTATCACAGTATGGGAACACATCAAAACTGGATCCAAAACATGGTATCATAGCAGCGACAGGTTTTTTCTCCAAAAATTGGAACCTGGACAATGAGAAAGAAAGGGAATGATATAGGAAGAAGTGAATTCTTGGATCTGCTCTACATTTGACATGTGTCCACTCATAATTCATTCCCAAGAAGATGGAAAAACCTCTCTCTACCCTCTCTCCTCAATAGGTGAATCAAATCTTCATCGTTTATCCTCCCAAATGCAAAAATATCTCAGAACATAATGATAAAAGAAAGTAATTGATTCTAATGTTAAAATGAATTCACAAGGTAAAAGTAACAAATCAGTTGAAAATGGCCTCAAGAATGCAAAATAATCTTTCACAGCTTATCTTTACCACATTAAGACTTCAAAAGGTCTTCAAATATGATTTTTAAAAAACTCTAATACTCAGTGATCAAATTTTCTTGTTCTACCACCAATGCCCCAAGAAACACAAATTGGCCTATAGCACAAACTAGTGAAGACCTGTGCATAAACTGATCTTAGATTCAGAAAGTTTATCTCTTCCCAGTTCTAGTGGTATATTGGAGTGCCAATTTTTTATTAAAAAATTCTCAAGTTATGGTCCTTTGAAGTTTCAAACTCCCATTCACAAATTTGCACACATTTTACAAAAATTTCAACTTTTCATAAAGTTCAAAATATATTAAAGTTCAGACATGATTTAAATGACCTGCACATTTAGTAAACAATAAAATATTAAAATTTATATTTTCTCAAATTTTTTCAACCGTTCTCCATCTGGGTCAAACTTAGTTTGACCATCCTGCCACATGTCATCATGTGATTGGCTCAAGCTTATACAAATGGGTGCCACATCATTGCCAACTGGTCCTGCCACCTAGGCACTCACTATGTTGCTATGCTAACTTCCTTGCAATTTTCCTATAGCGCATTAACGATGGCCACACGATCCACCACATGGCATGATCTCAACACTCAGGTTCCATGTCATCATTCATCATTTTGCCAACAACCACTTGGCACTACCTGATTCACTGTCAAAGCTATAGGTGAGACCCACACTAATTTATCAAATCCTCACCGGATTTTGAAGTTTTTCGGCAAGTCGCTACCTTGCTAGCCAAAAAAATTGGGGTTTTCTAGCTAGTGACATAGCAACTAGTTAGATTTTGGAACTTTTTTAGTGACTTTCTCATTTTACGTGCACATTTAAAACTTTTTTCTAGCTTCCTTCAACTGGCAAACCACGGGTGCCACCTGCACAAGGAGCTGCTTTTAAAATGTGTTTTTTTTTAAGAAATAATGTAATTGGAGTCCAAAAGTATTTAAACATTAAAACTTTCCCCATCGTAAACAATGTGGGATAATTCCATATGACTATTTTCTCCATCCTGTGGCTTCATCTTGCCCCTGTGCTTTCCTTTTTTCTATGAATTGCAATCATAAGTTGTCCCTTAGTGTGGACTACATGGGATACTCCTTTGTGAATGTTGGCTTCTTCTTTCACACATTGCTCCAGCTTGTCTCAATGCGTCGGCTCTGTTCTTTTATGCTTGTTGGGTAGTTCATACTTCTCAAACATGGGTAGCTCTATTTGATTCAAGCTACACTTTTCTTCTTCTTTTAACTCCTTATTTCATGTGGGATGAGTTCTTCTTTTGCAATTTAATTATGCCTTTGTTTTTCTCAAAACAGTAGCCTCTCCTTTAGCATAGAGTTTTCTTTATATGAAGACTTCCCTATCTTTTTTCTTACATGTGGAACCTTGACCTTCATTCGCAGGTCTCCTCTTTATTAAAAACATGGACGAATTTCTTAAAATGCTACCTGAACACTCTTCAATCGACTTCCCTTATTCTAGCATGGTTCCCAATTCATTGGTTGCTCCAAGTAAGAGACCTGTTCCTCTTAGACGTTGGTGTCTTCCTTTTTGAGGTGTCTACATGTTCTCTTTGTTGAAATTTAATGGTGCCTTCCTCTTGTCACATTTAGTGTGGACTTCTCTCTTTAAAACTATGGCTATTTCTGCCTTTGTTTAAATGACTATGGCTTCTATATTTGTTGGTGCCTTCATCTTAAAAGCATGCTCCCTCATTTTCTATTGTTGTCTTGCCTTGAACTGGCAGCTTGGTGTCATTCTTTATGCGTTGAGTTGTATAAACTTTGCCTCCATTCCTAGCTGCATGTTCTTTGATTAATATTGCTCATTTCAACACTCATTCACTTGGCTTGAGATCCTTCAACTTTTATTTTAGTTCTCTAGACTAGTGCATGTTTAAGATAATGTATGAAACTCCTTCAAATTCTCCTTTTATAAAGATCTATGGAAAGGTAGGCCAATTGCTGAAAGTTTTAATTCATTCCTTGAGTTCTAAACCTTCTAGTATATTTCATGAGTTATATTTCATGAGCTGAATGGAACACCATATTGTTGCAGTCTGAGAAATGTGCTTTGCTATAATTAAGTTGACCATCACAAATGATATATGCCACCCATCCTTTAAGCCAAATACTTCAATCAATCCATCATTGACTTGGGCTTTCACCCACTTGCATAATTGTGAAGATTAGTGTCACAATTGCTCTCATGATGGAATGGTGATCTACTCCCATTCATATTTTTTTCTTTTGATGTGGAGATCTAAAAACTCATTTATCCCCCTAAATCGAGGACTAGTCGAACAGTGGGTGCAACTATATCTAGAAAATATCACTTTATTTGAAATTGGTCCTTAAGAAATTTATGATCTCTTGTTGTGTAAATGATGGAATCCATAAGCAATTTGAGCATCCATTCTTATGCTAAATTATTTATAGAAAACATCTTCCAAGCAAGAAACCCCTTTTAGATTTTCAACCTGGTAAAATTAGTCGGGCGCCAAAGTGGATCCGGCTAAAAAAAATTACATTTTTGAACACCTGACTTCTGAAATGGGCCTATTGAACCCATCATACCAATTGGAACTAAGATTGACCCCTTATCAACCAATTGAAACTCTTTTTACAATTGATCTACAAACTGTCACTTTTGCATCAGGAGGTCCTTTGACTGGCCTTAAAAACTGACCCAAACACCCGACAAGGCTCTAAAAACTGGGGCACTAATTCTCTATTCCACACACTTATACCCTATCGAATATCATCTCATGAAGAAATCTTAGTCAAAAGATATTGACTGTCACAGTTAACCTTTCAGAACTGCCTGGAAGAAAACATGTCAGAAAACAATAAATTGCATTCAGATTTCGCTTTGAAAATTGGGCAAACTGAGACTTGGGGGCTCAAAAATTGAGTTGTTGGTTCTCTGTCATGAGGTAACTATGGATCTACTATTTGAGCTCTCAATGAATAACTAGACGCAATTTGCAAGTAGTCAAAGTGGGCTATTTGGATTTTGCAGATTGGAAACACTAACAGAAAAGCATTTTTTGCAAATGGAATTGACCTAGAAAAGTGTGCATACAGATTTTTCATGACTTGCAAACTGACACACTTATAGTATTTTTAGAGGAAAACACAATTTTACAATCCATTCAATCTAGCCAATCATAGATCTCAAGTTATAATGTCTCGAATAGGGGTCCTGACAAATCTGCAAATGCTTACACCAGTAAAAAGATATAAATTATGTTTGGAATCATGTTTGAAAACTGATCAAACAGATTTTTCATAAGCTAAAACTTGAAACATGACAAGTCTTTGACATCTAAAATGCAACACAAAAGGAATTTCAACATTTTGGTCAACTGGGTCAAAGTTATAACTCATCAAACAGGGCCTCCCAGAATTATGTGCAAAGTGCAAATGCATGAAAATAGTAACTGACCAACTTTGAGGGATTCAAAACCTAGTCAAATGGACTCAAAATGACTTGAAATCTAAAACATAGCCTCTTAGGTATGGATACTAAACATTTCCAAAGAAAAAAATTATGAAACATTTCTGGGTGTGAGATATTCACTGACAAACATAGCCTCCTCTCACTATTTGACACTTTGGTGAAAATGTAGATTTGGAATTTGCTCAAAATAGAACTCCACGAAATGGCTTAGAATCTCAATTTAACTTCATGAAACAAGTGGACGCACTGAATGAAAGGTGTTAGAACCATTAAACACCTCTTAGGCCACAAATTGATAGTTGGGTACATATGCATTTAAAAGCATTTATAGGGCTCAATTTTCTCAACAGTGCTCAAAATTTGAGCTACAATTTTGAGCACCAACATCTTCAAGATCCTTTGAGATTCATCCTAAGACAGCTCAAAAATGGTTTACATCTAAGTTTGTGAAGATACAAATTCATATGCTAATTCTATGTTACTCAACACTTACTAATTTTTTATGCTCAACACATATATAAATTCTATCTCACTTAGCTCCTATAGTAATTCTATTTTTCTTGGCATCTATAGTGACTCAACATCACTTATCACTAGGCACTTGAACTTCACTCAACACCAAAAGTTCACTTGGCACCTAAAGTTCACTCAGCACCTAAAGTTCACTCAGCACCTATTGAATCTCTAGCTCAACACACACTGTAGCGCAGTTTCTATATTATACTCATCATTAACTTAAGAATTTGTTAAGTATGTTGGAACTTAATTGTCAAAACCAATCTAAGACCAACAGTCTCCCCCTTTGACATGAGTGGTAAAAAGAAACTTGACTTTATGAATCTAATTTCTATGAGTATACTAAACATTCTATTCGGCATGTGTGTGAATCTTCAAAAACTTGTTCAAAACTTTTGTATACCTCAAAAACTTATAGCTCCCCCTAAGATGATGTGCCAATTCTATAATCAAAATTCCTTTAATTTGAATTTCCCTCATGCTAGTTCCTTTATCTACCTTCTCATTCCTTTGACTCTATTTCTATGTACCCTATTTCTACTTTTTTTGTACTCTCCCTTTGTTTGTACTCCCATTTCACATCTTTTTGGAATTTTTTCATCTTTTTGGCTTTATTCCCTTATTAATTTCTCAAAATTTGAATTTTAATATCTCCCCCTTTGGATATTCTTTATTACCTCCATCAAAGAATGTATTAGCTCCCCCCATTCTTATTATATGCAATTATGCATAATGAATATCTCCCCCTTTTTGACAGTTATGTCAAAGGGTCCTGAGAATGAATGGAATTTTTAGACAAGAATGTTTTATTTACCTCCATTATCATCTTTAGAGAAGAATCCCTATTGTCTAAGGCAATTTCCAATGATTTGTGATGGATGGCTATCTCTACTACAAAATATACAACACCTTTTAGGGTAGAAAGGTTGGGGTCTTTCTTTAAGAAATGTTTTACATAGACCATTTCCTTATGTAGTACTTCTAGATGTGGGGTAATAGAAAATTAAATCTATATCAATTTGGCCTAGACATTGGCCTCTTCTGTTGTCAATAAAACTAACTCCTTCTCTGTCTGAAGTGTTCTTGGAAAATGCTTCTCACTTTGAGCTAGATATTTAGGTAGCTGTGTGCTAGAAATATTAAGATTATGTTCCAAGCATAGTATTCTTTGGCTAGTTTCTTGTGTGAAAAATGATGAGTCACACAATTTGAAGTATAATGAGAATATATTCTCAAGTATTTTTTTCACTTTTTCAACATTCTTAGCCAATTCCACCGATGAAAGTGCTATCTCACTAGATATCTTCTCATTAACTTTCATTTGAAATTCCTTTTAGACCATTGTAATAATTTAACATTAGTATCAAGGTCTTTGTTTTGTACCTAGTCCACTATGTTGGACAATTGCTCCATGATGGGCTTTGTTTCATCAGGTATAGGCAGGCTAAATGCATCAAGGAATATGTCTTTGATTTCAACCAATGCTTGCTTTTGTCTATACTCATTTCTAAGTATCACTTGCTTCTTCTTTCTCTCAAGTGCCTCTTGCACTTCATTTATCTATTCCAGGTTCATTGTTTTATATTCATAACTAGGTATGACTATTTCCTCATCAAGTGTAGGGTCTCCATAGTGAAGTACCCTTGCAACCTTGGTGGAGCTTGAGTCTAGTGCTGAAATTTATAGTGGTACTGCATCAGTGCTTGGCTACTTGGTAGGAGTCCCTAAGGTAGGCAAGTTCACCAGTGTCTATATTGCCTCTTACTCTCTTTCCTTAGGGGTTTTCTCCTCTTCCTAGTATTTTTATCTACTACCCTAATCAATAACAATAATTTGAGGATGTGCACCTTGGCTTTGTGTTGTAGGAACATCTTGTCCTATCTACTCCTTTGTTGGCTCCTCTATAGTTGTTATTGCTATTATTGTGGGATCAACCTTAACAGTCATATCATGTGTTCCTTGCTCTTTTGGTTGATCTTCTATAGCTATGGGAGGTTGTGAAGGTGCTTCTTGTGTGTTCACCTTCTCCTTAGTAATCTCTACTCCACCTTTTTGCAATTCTTCCATACTCACCAAAATAAGATTTGTGCACAATTGTTATTGTAATGTGGTTTGTTGAAGGAATTTTTTGAGATCCTCTATAGTTATGGATTTATGTTCTAACTTGAGGTGTCAAGAACATCCATGACAATTATAGTTTTTGTAGGTGTTGTATGTGGACAACTTGGTGGTGGTATTTGGGTGTCTTGGACACTCTGTTCTAGCTACTCCTCTTCAGTTGTTGCCTCTTCACCTTGCTATGTCTTCTCCACTATTTCCTCTTCTTTTTCTTTCTCTCCTTCTTCCTCTTTTTCATTCTACTCTTCCTCCTCATTGTTTCTTCCCTCAAAGGGATCTTCCTACCCTTCCTTGATAGTAGTCAATCCATAAATCAATTTCCACATTTGTATGGATTTCTTTACAACATCCTCTATTTTATTATGTAAAATACTAAAGGCTTTGTATTTGGGTGCAAATTTTCTCACATGTTTCTTACTAATCTTAGTTATTTGACCTTTTTTAAGGTTTGGAATTACACAAGCCATTGTATAATCACTTATTTCCTTCTCCATATTTAGGTAGTAATTTTATTTATTCTCTACAATGGAGCTTAGCTCCTTAGGCATAGAATTGTCTACTTCATGTGGGGTGGTCTTGAACTTAGCCATCATAGTGTAGATAGACTCTTCCACTATGTTTTTTTCTTCTCTTAAAAATTTATTAAAATTAATGGTCTTTAAACTAGTTAAATTTGCATTATCTCTAATTTTATCACAAACATTTTTCAAATTAGACTTGGTAGAATGTCTTACCAATCTAAATTGATCATTGTCAAATTCTATCTTTTTTTCATCTAACTCTAGGGGTGCAAAATATTTTCTTTTATTCTTTTGTTCTATAGGCCTTCCTTGTTCTATGGCTTTTTTCTTCCCTTGTTCCTTTGCCATTTGTGTTACTGCCCTAGTATCTACCCTTTTAGTTGGCTTGGCTTGGCTTGGCTTTGTTGCTTTCTTCTTCTCCTTGGGTTGTGCAATTGGTTATTTCTTTTATTTTCTCTTCTCAAGTTCAGCCTTGGGTGCTTCTTGCTTGGCACCTTCCTCTTCTTCTACATCCTCACCCATTCCTTGTGTCAAAGAAATGTTTCTTGTCCTTGTTCTTCCTCATCATCTTCTCCTTCTTCACCTTCTTCTTCTTCTTCTACAGTGCCCTCACCAAATTTGGCCTTAAGTATCTTCACAAGTTTATCCTTCTTATTTAGTGTGGAGGTAATCTTTAACTCCATATCTACCTTTGACCTTACAACATCAAAATTTCCAAATGTGTTGCACTTTTTGTCCACTTCCTCAGCTAGTAGTGCAGTTATAGCTGATGATGCCTCATCTATATTTATTTTATAGCTATAAGGTCTTAGCCATCTAACTCTTGGTATAGAAACTTGAATATAGGTGTAGTCAATAGCTACAAGAAAGCATACACCATTTGCATGCTTCTCTACCAATGAAACTAGTATTCTTAGCCTTTACTTAATTGTCTTCTTGAAATCTTCAAAATAGCTAGTCATTAGGTTCTCAAAATTAGCTCCCATTTGTTCTATACATTCATTAACTTGAGCTATGATAGACCTATTTTCTTTCCACACAACTTTACCAAAAGGAGGAAACTCATTTTGTACATAGAAAAAAATGCAAATCAAAATTGCACCAAACTTGCATTGAGCTCCCTTGGTTCTTCTTATTGTTGCTAAATTTTCATTGATTTGTTGCAATTGTAGTTCTGCAAGATCATAAGTATGATCCTTTTTCACTAATTTGTAGCCCACATCCACTACAATGCAAGGAACACTATTAAGTTTGCTGGATTGGTAGAACTTATGTGCAATAACCCTAACAACAAAGTCATCAAAGAGGGTCTTGAATGGTTTTTATTGTCATTCCTCTCTTGTTCCACTTGGCACTAGTGTTCTTTTCAATTTCCTCCTTAGAATCACTCCTAAGGGTCTTTGGCCAATCTAGGGTTGGGTACCCTATCACTCTATGTACAACCCTTTTTGTAATATTTACTAGAACATCCTCCAACCATAAACTTCCATTATGTATCCTGCTAAGTACTATCCTAATCCATTTAGTTTTGAAAACTATGGGGAATTCTAGGGATCATGTCAAACCATTCTTCTCAACAATTTGAAACTCTTCTTTTAAAACTCCATTTTCACATAATTTCTCATAAGCTTCCCTCATCTCTATGTCTCTTATGGCTCCAATCTTGCAATTGTAACATCTTCTAACATCCTTAACCATAGCTACCTTAGTCGGTATGATAGATAGGGCTCCAGCTAGGTTGCTTTTATATGCCACTTTAGGGATTGGCCAAAAATCTAGTTGTTTCACTTCATTGGACACTAGTTGAACCTCAAATGACTCTTTCTCCTATGTTTTCTTAGAGCTCAATGCCATTTGTGTGATGTACAGATTGAACACAAAGATAGCTCAAAAAAAGTCAATACCTTCAATTTGATGAAATCATGTTGAATAACTGTTGAAGTTAGCTCAAATGCTAGATTCTCTACTTTGGATTCATTCTGCACTCTTCTTCATCTTTGCTCTTTGTTTGCAATGAAGAAAAATGATTCAAAATGTGATAATATATCCTATCTTCATTGCATTTAATGCTTAGTATTTTTACAACTGTCCACTCAATTTCTTAAGCAATTTTACATTACTTGGCTTCCATTGTCTTTCCACCACTTAGCATCCATAAGAGTATCCCTCACTCGGCTTCAACTACAATTTCTCTTTACTTAGCTTCCACTACCAACTCGATTGCAACTAATCAATCAGGTTCTGTTGATTTTGAAAATCAACTCAACTTGTATTGGAATTTTACTTGGCATTTGAGGGTAACTCGATAACACTTACAAAATCTTGAAATTTCAACTTTGCATCTCTAATCATGTTGATCTCTTCTATTCAATACTTTTTTGTTTAGGAACTAATGTATGATAAAGCTTTGTAAATCAGTCTCTCATGTCTTCTCTTTTCTTAGTTTGATGAAGTGTGACCACTTGACCTTTTAGGTGAAGTGATCCCTTCATTTGATGTACTACTCCCTTCTTTCTTCTTCCATGTCTTATTCATTTCTCTTTTGATTTGTTCAACATCTACCTTCTCTTTACATTTGTTGTTCTTTGAATTGGGCGCCTTTGATCTTGTTGGGCAATTCCTCTTGATATGACCAGTCTTTAAACAACTACAACATGTGGTTTGACTTAACCATCTATTGTAGTTTCCACTGAAATGTGTCCTTATGCAATTTTCAAGAATGTGTCCATATTCCTCATAGTAATGATAGCTATACCTAGTGTTGTAGTCCCAATTGTAGTGATATCTATGGTTATTTCCTCTTGCTATCTGACTAGGTACCCACATAGGCTTTGATCTACACACAAAAGCTCTATGTCCATACTTCTTTTAATTGTAGAAATGACCTTCAAATCTTGGTATTCTTATAGTCCTAATCCTGCAATCATGTGCTTGATGTCCTTGCTTTTTTGACTTATGACAATGACTCACATTTTTAGGTTTGTCATATTGATGAGCATTCTTGTTCTTGCATACATTAGATGTATGTCCTTTTTAACCATAGAAATAACAAGTAGGTTTAGTGTTCTTACCTTTTTTACTCCTTTCTTCTACAGTCTTGGATGACTCTCCTTGTTTAGTGTTGGTGTATCCTAGTCCTAAAGTATCATTGCTAGCCCTTGGTGATTTTAGTAGTTTCTCAAAGTACTTGATGGCTTCATTGGGTTTGTTGAAGCTCTCTACAATCTCCTTCTCTCTTTTCAAGTCATTTTGCATCTTCAATGTAGAGATCTCAATATCCTTGATATTCAATTCATGATGTGCATTCATCACCTGACTTAGGGTGCCTAGCTACATGTTTGAAATTCTTGCAAGATCAATTGAATTTTTTTCCAATCTATTGGCAAGATTTCTCTTCTCTTCTTCTAGCATAGCCTTATTTTTAATGGCTCTTTTCGTTTATTCAGTCACCTCACAAAGCATCATCACTTGTGATTCTTGTTCAAGCTTGAGTGTTCTGATTTCTTCTACTTGGGCTCTATTCTTCTCCATTAGGTTTGCTATTGTTGCATCAAACTCTTTGGAATCTCCATTTGCACACAGTTTTGAGGTGTCAATCTCCTTGTATTGTGTATCATTCTTAGCTATGGCAATCACTCTTCTTCTCTTTAAATATTTTATCATTTCTTCTCTAGCTTCTTCCAAAGTATATAGAGGAAGTTGTATATCAATTGTTTAATTCTTTATGATCTTACCAAGTTTGTAGACTTCCATTTCCAGATATTTTCTCCAAGCTATAAGGCTCCTTCTTGTGAGAAATTATCTCTGATAACAATTGTTGGAATTTACAAGTGGGAAGATTTACTTCTGAGAGGGGGGCTAAATCAGAAGTAACTAACTTTAACGTTTTCAATACTTTTTAGCTAAAATCATTCACATGCATCTAATTCATCTTAAAAAAACATAAAAGTAAGGACATGCATAAAATCAGATAACACAAAATTTTAGTAACCCAGAGACCCTCAAAAATAAGAAGGTAAAACTGGGGTGGGGATGACACCCACAAAGTATCACTACAATAATATGTAACTACTTAAGGTTACAATGTTTGACCACTTACATTGGTTTTCCCTATGAAATGCATATCATATTAAAGACTTTACACCCTATTAAAAGTGACTTGGTTAAAAGATTTACAAACACTCATTTGGAATGTTACCCTATTAAAGGATTTAGCACCTTGTTAAAAGGCTTACAACATGGATATTAAACCAACTTATAATCATAGAATTTTCATTCCTAATACAATTTCTAGAGAGAATTAGAAAGTCTTGACCTAATGACTTGTAATCCTTAATTGTTGATTCCAGATCCTCATTTTGCTCTGTCTATTCTGATCCTTGCTTAATCTAATATGTCTCTTCTTGAAACTCTGATACTTTGTTCTTGATCAACTAAATTTTTCAATGTTGGTCTACTCTTTCTAAGTCTTTACATCCCTCTAAACTTCATTATAATTCACCCATACACTTCTCGCATGCACACACATAATGGGGTTTTGTCCTTCCTTTAAAGGCTTCAAAGACTTAGGGTTAGGTATGAATCTACAATCAATATTCATTCTTCATTTCCTAGTCAATTCTTCCACTTTTCCTATTGGTTGCATGATGATTACATAGGTAATACAAAATATTTGATCTTATCTTCAAGATCCTTTGAGATTCATCCTTAGTCAGCTCAAAAGTAGTTTACATTTGAGTTTGTGAAGATACAAACTCATATGCTAATTTTGTGTTACTTGACACTTACTGATTGTTGATGCTCAACACATATAGAAATTCTATCTCACTTGGCTCCTATAGTAATTCTATTTTTCTTAACATATATAGTGACTTGGAATCACTTATCACATGGCACTTGAACTTCACTCAGTACCAGAAGTTCACTTGGCACCTGAAGTTCACTCGGCACCTATTGAATCTTTGGCTTGGCACACATTGTAGCTCAACTTCTATATTATACTCGGCATCAACTTAACAATTGGTTAAGTGTGGTAACACTCAATTGTAAAAACCAATCTAAGACCAATGTACTATTCCTTGTAGAATAATTGTATGTACTATAATTTAACTTCTTTCCTCCGTGTTGTAAACTAGACCGATCACTATCAGGCCTTGTAAACTAGGTCACAAACCTCAGATCCAAGTATCCAACTTCAGATGACACAATAAAACCTTAGCAATAATGTTTCCTTACCTTTCACTCTACTCTTCTTATCTTTGCATTCTACTCTTTGTGTTTCTTACAATAATTTGAATTTCTCAATACATCCATCATACATGATAAAGGAAAATCTCCTTCCTTTATAATGAATCCATAAAATAATTCCTTGTGTTAGCTGTTACACCTTCTTAATTAATTATTATAGGACCACATTAAGAACATGTTACACTTAGTAATAACATTAATATTTTTTCTTACAACTTAAATAACTTTTGATATATGTAATGATTAGAAAGCTTAGCCATCTCATCACCAACATGTCTTCTCCACATCTTTAACTTTGGCATCTCAAAATAACAAATTTGCTAAGAGATATAACAAGTTTACTAGTACATGGCTCTGTAAAATCTATCTCAGAATAGTCTTCATCAAAACTTGCATAACTTCTTCCAAATTTAATATTTTATGCTTTTGGGGCTATTTATGTGTACACTAGACATAGTATAATCCCCCTTTAAGCTCACTACTAAAAGTACTCAATGATCTATCGACACCAACTTGATCTTTACTGTTTTTCTTCTGTCAAATAACACACTAAATTTCTATGTTGACATCAATGACAAACATAGTCATGACTATAACATATCATCATGATAATGATATAATCATGTTTCTACAATACTCCCCATAGGAATATCATTAGCTTTCATGCTTCCAACATAAATGAGTTGGGTGAAGCATTTAGATCCAATTAAGTAGTGAAGAAGATGAATAGAGCTAAAAATCCAAGAAGAGCGTACATGATTTCCATATATATAAGAAAGAGAAATCCAAATATGCAATATTTAGATGCACTAGGTCAAGCAAGCGAGATACATTTTAACTAAGTTACAACCTAGTTGTAATCAAGCTATCTATTATTTATGAGAAAAGATAAGT
The DNA here is from genome assembly GCA_028749045.1 of Cupressus sempervirens. Lineage (NCBI taxonomy): Eukaryota > Viridiplantae > Streptophyta > Pinopsida > Cupressales > Cupressaceae > Cupressus > Cupressus sempervirens. The sequence continues at coordinate 816,783,623 of CM053786.1, forward strand.
GAGAATTCAATTCTAACCAAGTTGTTTGATGATCAATTCATGTAAAGTTTATAATTCAAAGAAAATGCCAAGCTATTCCACCTACCACTCTATGATGCATTTATAAGGCCCTAGAATTTTGAAATTTTTTATATAATGCAAAATTGATAGTTTATTTCTCACCTTGTATTAAAAATTTCAAAGTGATTTTGATTCCCTGAGTGATCAAAAGTGAAGTGTTAAAGAGAAAAGTTGTGGGAAAAGTCATTAGTTGTTGCAAATGCAGCTTTCACTGCGTACAATAATATCTAGCTCTAGTTTAAAGGAAAAGAAGGGTTTTGAGATTTTGTTGAAGAATTTAGTATGCAAAGCAACAAAATATAAGCTCTACCTATGATTGTAGAATAGAAAGATTGGTAGGGAGCACACTCAACTATTCCTTGTCAAGTACATTTAATTAAAGGTATCAGATCATTTATTACTACATGATTTATGAATTAGTTTCATTTAAGATAAATGAAGCATATAATGAATTACGTGAGAATGGGATACTAAAGGATGAACATAAACATCTAGAAGTCAAGGGCTTGACACATGCCCTATACATGCCAAATAATTTACAAGTGAAATGGATAAGATATTTCCTCAGTATAGTTCATGACATGTCCTTCTGGCCAGAGAAATTCATGAAAATCACCAAGAAGATGATTCATCTAGTTACAAGCTACCCAATGTTGAACACACTAGAACAATCAAGAGATTTCTAAGAAGACCCTACATAAATGGAAAAATAGAGGAATGAAAATGAATAATGTCACTGACATAGAGATTAAATTTGGAATTCATGTGATTGCATACAAGATCTGTAGTTCACATAGAATGAACAATATTATCTATGAAGTAGTTCACTTTTTATTCAAAATGGTAGAGAAAAACTTATCTTTTGACCTTGTTGAGTTATAGCTGAGCTAACTAGGCAAAAACATGGAGAGAATTTGAGCATTAAATAAAAATGTATGCAAGTTTGGATATCTTATTGTATGTTTATTTTTCTATGTTAAAAAGTTATTTCCATCCAAAGGTAGTGTGGTTTGGATTAAGAAAATATTAGACATTTACCAAATCAATGATTACATAAATTGATTGGGAGATAATTTTGATGGTATCATGGACACTAATTTTAAGAATTTCAAAGAAAATATGTAGAATAGTTATCAAATACCTCAAGAATTGGTTGAACAATATGCTTAAGACCTATTTTTCTTGGTTGATTATGATAACACTCACATTAAAGTAGTTAGACCTAGGACTGTATGGGTAAAACCCTTGGGGTGTGAGGTAAATATAGATGATACAAAGGACATCATAGAGGCTCTTCTAAATGAGTTCATTGACCCCAAAGCCACATATTTTTGACATATGATGAAGCCAAAACCATGATATCTCTAAGAATAGAGATTACTCAAGTTCTAAAAATAGGGAAGAAGAGAATGGAAACCATCAAGAAGAACTAGAAAAGAAAGTTGACCCTCCATACTCACTAAGAAAAAAGGTGAAGATGAGAAAGAAGAAGAAGAGGAATAATAGGAAGAAGAAGAAGAAGAGGAAGAGGAAGAAGAACCTCCAAATAAAAGTGGGAAAGTAATCATAAAAAAAATCTAAGAAAGTTACACCTAAGAAGGTAGATACCACTGTGACCACTACAACAAGAAATTCCAAGAGGAAATTGAAGCTTCAAGATGAGGAAAAAAATCCTATAATTCCACCAAAGAAGCCCCCACTAACCTTTGAGAAAAAATTATAGAGGTTGAGGGAAGGTAGTGGTATGGAAATATTTAAGTACATCAAATACAAATCTAGAGATAAATAAGAGCATCAATAAATAGAGGATGCTATGGTGGAAATAAATGACCAAATAGGGAATATAATCCTAATGAGATAAACACTCAAGAATTAAGAAACTAATGTCTTACTCAAGGCAGTTACACAAAGATGGACCAATGTTGTGAACATAGAGAGGAGAGTTAGAGAGAAACCCTTGAAGAGCACGATGCCTAATTTTGCAAATCAAGAAATCAAGGAGGCCATGGAAAAACATGAAAATAGGAAAACTCCTAGGTTCAAAGAAATACAAATTATTTCCAATAACATTGAATAGGTTTTTTAATGCACAAAAAAATTGTGGAAAACTATTTTGGTGGAAGAAGGTAAAATAGAAAAAGATGAAGATAAAGATGTACAGACAATAAAATAGTCTAATACAAAAATGATGGCAACTACTATGATTGCCTCTCTACCCTCCACTCCAAGCCTAACCTTTGCAACATCTTGAGTGTAGTAAAATTAGAGAAGAAGAAACAAAGCCCTACATCCACCCAAGTAGTAACTAAGGAAAAAACTCTATCTATGTATTGTAAGGAAACTCAGGTGTGGAAACAGCTTCCTACACTAATCTCATAAGGAAAGTATAATGCAAATCCTATTAAAATCTTCTTCACTTACAGATTCAATATCATGTAAAAAACAATATTGCAACCAACCATGCATACAGAAAATAGACAGAGAAAAGAACACATAACACAAAGATTTGCCGGTGGGGAAAAACCTTTCGGTAAAACAACCCCACCCCTTCAGAACTTCCACAATGTATTATCTTCAACACAAGGTTACAATACACTTGCAATGCAAGCTCAACAGTGACAACAAAAGACTCTAGTAGCTACTCATAGTACCAACAATACACTCTTTCGTATCACATCTCTTTGCAACCCTAAAAATTCTTATAACATGTGCTTCACTTTTAGGGCTACTCCCAAAGATAAACTATATTAGGGTTTTACCATTCTCCAAGAAAATAGGAACCCCAAAAAATAGTTTTACTATTGGGGTAGAGTGTACAGTACTCAAATATCTTAGTTGCCACATGTCTACACCTGTCATTGAATCTTCCTAATATAGCTCTTACGTGTCATAGGAATCTATCATAACCATTTTAGTCATGATCTCCTTACACACAATTCAAGATGTTGACACATCAACATTATTTGCAAGAAATATAATTTACAAAACAAATAATAAGAATAGGAATTATACAAGGTCGATACACCTTATTCCTAACATTCTCCCACTTGTTGAACACCTTGTAAGAGCAATAGGAACATAATAGGAACTAACTGCTATAGGCCGAAAGGTCCATAGACTCCAAACACCATCTGAACTTCATAGTGCCCACTGGTTTCATTAATGCATCTGCAACATTCTTCACATTATCTACCTTTTCCAAATTTACCTTTCCATCTTCCACCATATCTCTCACAAAGTGATATTGCACATCAATGTGCTTCGTTCTGGCATGGAAAGTTGGATTCTTTGCAAGGAAAATAGCACTCTGACTATCACACCAAATAGTAATCTGTTCTGCATCAACACCAACATCAGAACACAATCTCTTAAGCCAAATGGCTTCCTTACAAGCATGAGTAGCAGCCATGTACTCAGCTTCTATAGTGGACAAAGCAACCACAAATTGTCACTTTCTCATCCAACTGATGACACCACCAAACATAGTGAACACATAAGCACTGGTGGATCTCCTGCAATCAATATCACATGCCCAATATAAATCCACAAACACATGAATACAAATTGAATGTAGAGATCCATAAGAGTTACCATGATAACATATGGATTAATCTGATGTACCCCTCAAATATTTGAATACTCGCTTAACTGCATCCCAATGTATCCATCCAGGACGAGCCATAAATCGACTCAAGACTCCCATTGCTTGAGTAATGTGTGGTCTAGTACAGACCATAGCATACATAAGACTACCAACTGCACTAGCATAAGGTACTCTACTCATGTCCTCCACCTCACTAGGAGATTTTGGACAATCATCTATAGATAACTTTGTTCCCATAGGAATAGGAACACATAGTGGTCTACAATCTGCCCTGCTGAACCTGTCCAACACAGACTTCACATACTTACTCTGACTCAACCAAAGTTTTCTATTAGACCTGTCTCTACTGATTTCCATACCCAAGATGTACCTAGCTGCCCCAAGATCTTTCATCTCAAACTGTGCTGACAATTGAGATTTAAAATCAGAAATCATACCCTTACCCTTCCCAAACAACAACATATCATCAATATATAATACAAAAATAGGAAGGTGATCATTTTCAATTCTAAAATAAACACAATGATCTGATTTCGATCTTACAAATCCAATTGACAACACAAAGGCATCAAACTTAAGGTACCACATCCTAGGAGATTGCTTCAAACCATATAGAGATTTCTTTAATCTACAAACTAAGGATTCTTTACCTTTAACAATGTAGTGCTCAGGCTGTGACATATAAATCTCTTCCTCCAAATCACCATGAAGGAAAGTTGTCTTCATATCCAACTGTTCTATCTCTAAATCATATGATGCAGCAAGAGATAACAGAAATCTAATGGATGTCAGTTTTGCAACGGGAGAGAATATTTCACCATAATCTATTCCCTCTACCTATGAATACCCCTTTGCAACCAATCTAGCTTTCTACCTTTCAACACTGCCATCTACATAGAATATCTTCTTGAACACCCATTTACAGCCAACATATTTTCTCCCTTTAGGAAAAGGTACAAGGTCCCATGTTTTGTTTTTCTCTAAAGAAGCCATCTCGTCATCCATAGCCTCAATCTAGGAACCTACATCTTCCATGCCCAAAGCCTCTTTCATAGATCTAGGCTCATCAGTGTTAGTAATCAAAGCAAAAGCACAACTAGAATCTAAAAATGAATAACCAAACCTTTTTGGTTGCATTCTTTCTCTTGTGGATCTCCTCAAGGGCTGAGGTTGAGGTTGTTCTTCCTCTTCTTTTGAACTATCAGAGTTGCAAGAGCTCTCCTCATCATTAGACCCAACATGGTCTCTCTGTTCAGTCTTCTCAGGGATAGGAGGCAACTAAACAACATCTTTTTCCTTTTCTTTTTCATCTGGTTGTAGCACAATAGGAGAAGATGTTAGCTCTCTAAAAATAACATTTCTACTATACAACACCTTACTAGTCACAGGATCCCAAAGCTTGTATCCTTTCACACCAGCACTGTACTCAATGAAAATACATTTAACAGCTTTGTTTTCCAACTTAGATCTTTTCTCCATTGGAACATGTGCATAAGCTTCACAAAAAAAAACACGAAGATGTCTAATTGAAGGCTTCTTACTAGACCACACCTCCATGGGTGTCTTACCAACAAGGGCTAATGTAGGAGATCTATTAACCAAATAACAAACAGTGGCCACAGCTTCGGCCCAAAACCTTTGTCCTAAACCAGCTCCACTAAGCATACTCCTAGCCTTCTCCATCAGTTTCTTTTTCATTCTCTTTGCAACTCCATTTTGTTGTGGGGTATACGAAGTTGTCTTATGCCTCTCGATACCTTGTTCTTTACAGAATTTTTCAAACTCTACTGAGCAAAACTCACCACCATTGTTAGTTCTCACACACTTAATCTTCTTACTAGTCTGATTCTCTACAAGGGCTTTAAATTCCTTGAATCAACTAAAGACTTGTGTCTTACTTTCAAGGAAATAAATCCATTTCCTTCTACTGTAATCATCTATGAAAGATAGAAAAAATACAAACTTGGAGATTGAAGGAACTTTTACAGGACCAAATACATCAGAAGATTTGTGAGAACTAGAGTAAAACTGAACACGATTTTATTTACCATAGACACAGTGTTCACAGAAGTCAAACTCAAGATTGCAATCATTTAACCCCTCAATGAGATTTTTATTTTTCAGGGTTCTGAGACCCTTCTCACCAATGTGGCCAAATCTCATATGCCACAACATTGTCTTTTCTATAGGAAGCTTTCCTTCCAAAGTGTTTGCACCCTTAGGCACACTTGTTGCACTACCATCAGAACCACTAACCATAGTCTTCTTTATTGCTCATTCAGATGGTGGGGATGAAGTGATAGTTGCTCTCTTCTTTAAAACAAAAGAACTATTACACTAAGAAATGTATGCATCAAGCTGAAACAAAGTACCTCTCCTAGTACCCTTAGCAAGCACAATAGCTCCTCTCATCATCTTACATCCATCTTTAGAAAAAACAAATTGCACACCTACATTGTTTAGCATACTTACAGATAATAGGTTTTGTGCCAAACTTGGAATGTGCATAACTCCATTGATTCCCTTTACTCGTCCATCAAGAAATTTGATAGTGACCCTTTTGCGTCTAACTATCTTTAGGTGAGAATCATCACCCAAGTACACCTTTCCACCATCGAACTCTTCATATCTTGAGAACCAGTTTCAATGAGAGGTCATGTGAAAAGATGCACCTGAGTCAACCAACCACACATCATCAAATGCATGGGCTACCAAAGCTACGATGAATGCATCGCCATCTTCTTGAGATTTTTCAGAACCAGAATCTGAGGCTTTCTTCTTCTTCTTAGGCTCTTTACAGTCTTTACGGAAGTGCCTAGTCTTATTACAGTTCCAAAATTTTGCCTTGGACTTATTGGAAGTATTTGACTTCCCACGAGATTTGGATCTACCTTTATTGTCAGACTTATTGTCATTTTTATTTCCTCTTTTTGTGGATCTCCCATGAACAACAAGGGCTTCTTTTTCCAAAATGGAAGCCTTTCTCTGCATCTCCTCTGATAGCAGTGAAGACACCACATCATCCATTTTGAAGGTGACTAATGTGGTTTTGAGAGCCATCACAAGATGGTCCCATGAATCCAGTAAAGAACACAAAAGTGTGTAGCAACGATCCTCCTCCTCTAACTTGACACCAGTTGATGCCAACTGTGCAGCCAGTAGATTAAATGCATTTAAATGATCCATTAAGGATCCACCTTCCTCCATTCGCATAGAATACAACTTGTTCCTCAGGAACAACTTGTTCACCAAAGATTTTTCCTAATACACGGCCCCAAGTCTCTCCCACAAACTATATGCGGTTTTCTCATCTAGAACATTCAGAAGGACTACATCGGTTAAACAGAGTCTTATGAGACCCTTAGCTTTGTGATCTTTGATATCCCAATCTTCTTGAGCTATAGTTTCTGGTCTTGTAGCACTTGTAGTCACTTCCCATAGGTCATGATCTTCTAACATGTCTTCCATCTTGAGTTTCCACAACTCAAAATTAGTGCCATTAAATTTCTCCACCTCCATTCTTCCATATGATGAACTTTCTATCTCAATCTACAAATAAGATTCAGGATGCTTTACACAAGACTCCCACTCAACTTGAGATTAGCTCAAAAAACCCTACCCAACAACTAGGATCAAAAGTTGATCAAGCTCTAATACCACTTGTAAGGAAACTCAGGTGCAGAAATAGCTTCCTACACTAATCTCATAAGGAAAGTATAATGCAAACCCTATTAAAATCTTCTTCACTTACAGATTCAATATCATGTAAACAACAATATTGCAGCCAACCATGCATACAGAAAATGGACAGAGAAAAGAACACATAACACAAAGATTTTTTGGTGGGGGAAAACCTTTTGGTAAAACAACCCCACCCCTTCAGAACCTGCACAATGTATTATCTTCAACACAAGGTTACAATACACTTGTAATGCAAGCTCAACAGTGACAATAGAAGACTCCAGTAGCTACTCGCAGTACCAACAATACACTCTTTTGTATCACATCTCTTTGCAACCCTAAAAATGCTTATAACATGTGCTTCACTTTTAGGGCTACTCCCAAAGGTAAATCGTATTAGGGTTTTACCATTCTCCGAGAAAATAGGAACCCCAAACCCCACTATTGGGGTAGAGTGTATAGTACTCAAATATCTTAGTTGCCACATGTCTTCACCTATCATTGAATCTTCCTAACATAGCTCTTATGTGTCATAGGAATCTGTCATAACCATTTTAGTCATGATCTCCTTACACACAATTCAAGATGTCGACACATCAACATTATTTGCAAGAAATACAATTTACAAAACAAATAATAAGAATAGGAATTATACAAGGTTGAGACACCTTATTCCTAACATGTATAGGATAGATTTAACTAAGCTAAAATTAACTAAGGGTGAGGACAAGGTTGACAAAGAAAATAAAAAAGAATCCAAGAGTCAACAGAGTGGAGAAGAGAAGAAGGATGAAGATAAAGAAAAGTATACCATAATTCTCCTAGTGTCAAAGGAAAAGAAAATGAAACTTGATCTTTCATGAGATAGATCCTAATACTGAGACTATGATTCCAAATTGGGATCAATTTAATATCACTTCTGATCAGATGGAGATTCTAAGTGAGCTACGAAAGAAAATGGCATAATTGAGGAAAGACTATTGAAGACATGAAGGATATTATTTTGACATTATGAAAATTGAGGTAAATAATAAGGCTCTTTTTATTGAGGAATTAGTTTATATTGTACATAAATTCAATAAGGATCTAAATGGCCAGGAAAAACTTCTACAAAGGGTAGAAAGAAAATTTGGAAATAAAGTTTTGGAGAATGTAGAAAAGAAGATTTTTATTGATCAAATAGAATTTTCCACTCTAGTAGTAGTCTAGAAGGATTTTAAATAATGTTGTTCCCTTATTTACAAAACTATGCAATGCTTTAATTTTCACAAAGGAAATAAGGATAAATTGACAAAGATTGATGAAGACTTGAAGAACTGTGCTAGTCAATTAACACTTGACCCAAGTTCCAGATTTAATCATTTTGTAAGAGTTATATTTTTGATAGATTTGTAGGTAGAATTATTTGAGGGAGCAATATAGAATAAGGAAAATAGTATTAGACATTCAAAGAATAATACTTCTGCAAATGGATGTGATGTAAAAATATCTTGTACATGCAAATATATTAGTCCATCACACAAACTTTCAATTGTAGATATCATGATGGAGTTATCAATTGAATTTCATATTGAACTACACATCTTGAAGGTATTTCAAGAAAATTGGGATAAAACTATGTTGTTAATTTGGAAGGTGCTTAATGACTTCCTCACATTGTGGTATAACCTTGTAAAGATATCTTTAAGGCATTTGTGTCAAAAATAAAGAGGAAAATATATTAGAAAATGTATAAAGGGGATTATATAACATGTAAAAAAAAGGAAAATATGTCTAAAGGAAAATTGTATAGTGGAATATGTAAATAAAGAAGATGATTAGATTATTTTTATTTATTTTTTGAAAAATTCAAATTCAAATTAGTTGTGACTGAACCACATAGTTTTTATTCAAACTGAATTGCAGATCCAAGTATATGGAAAGGGGGAGTTTGATAGAAACGTTTTGATCAAAATAGTTTTGATTGCTAATAGAACTACTCAAGAATAGTGTTTTTTTCAGTAATGCCAAAGGGGGAAACCATTGATCCTATGGAAAGACATATTATCAATTAGTAACAAACTACTAAAGTATCGAGGAAGGTCAGTTAATACTACAATCAAGATTTCTATCAATAAGATATGTTAGTGTAGTATAAGAAGATGAAGGTTTTATTGTGTTAACTGAGCTCATAGTATGAAATAAGTTATCCAAATTATCATTGGAAATCAATTTCCTAGTGTGAACCAAGTTCCTAGTGTGAACTGAGTTCATAGTGTTAGCCAAGTTCTTAGTATGAAGTAATATAGGTTCAAGTTAGGTTGCTCCAGTGTCACCTAAGTGATAAAGTGTTACTTGAGGATCTGGTGCTACTTAAGTGCCATAGTATTACTTAAGCTCACTATATTTTCAAAGAATCCACAATACATCTAAGTGTACAGTGTGTCCTAAGCATCATATTTTGGCTAACTTGAAGGTATAATTTGATTATTATGAAGTTGTCTCTTTTGTGAGCTTACTTGATATCAAGTTATTATTTGAAGGACATATAAGAAAAAAAATCTATTGTCTAAGAGGAATATGTGATATAGATGAATATTTGAAGACAAGAAGTGAATATGGAGAAGATTGAGTAAGAAGGTTGCAGAGTAGTATAAAGGAACACATAGAGACTTATCTATTAAAACTAGGTGATCATACTATTCAAAGAATCTATATCAGCAAACAAAGTTGCAAGATAGAGATGAACTTTCTAATTCATCCTAATATGTGCATTGGTCAAATCCTCTAACCAGGTGGATCTAAGAGTCTTTTCTTGAATCTCTTAATAGAGTACATACTTTATTGTAGTGTAAAATTATTTTGCAATGTTGATCTAATAGTCCTTCATACTCCTAAAAGAATAGATCACTAGGGGTGATCAATTATAACCCCTAATAGGCCAACTTTATTACTATAGTAGTGAAGCATTGTGGGTGTCATCCCCACCCTAGTTTTACCTTCTCCTTGAAGGATTTCTAGGTTACCAAATCTTGTGTTAAAGTGTAATAGTCTTAATTTTGTATTCTTTTTGTTCATGCATGACAATAGATTAGATACAATAATAAATTTAAAAAATGAAATCTAAGTGTGAAAAGTTTATGTCACTCCTAATTCACCTCCCCCCTGTTGTAATCACTTCCTTGTCATTACATTTTCAACAATTACCACATGGAAGAATCTAAACAATGAATAGGACATCTACAAAACCACATTTGCACTCTAGTATCACTAGGTACATGCGTCAAACACTCATGTTGTCACAAAGGTTAAGATAATTTCATATCTAATCAATGACGTAGTGACAATCGTAGATCTAACCAAGATGTAACAATCATATAAATGGCAACTAGGGTCTAGCTACTTCATGGGTATATTTTTAACAAATAACATGGTGCTAGATGGAATAAAATGAAAATTTGTCAAGTTTTCAAAACTTTTTATTTCTAAGCTAGTTACTACATAAGAAAATGACCTTGACTAACAAAATAAGACCACACAAGAGATAGGATGCAACTTTCTAAAAGAGGGAAGCCTAATTTACCAAGAAAATTATTAAATAACATAAAACACTTTCTTAGACTAGAACTATCTTTCAAGGAAACTTAAGAAAAATAACAAGGCCAAGGATTTTTCTATTGAAAAGCTTATAGTTTCTATTGTCACACCTTCTTTTAAGAAATTCACCACAAAGGTAATTTAGAAGACAAAAGTAAGACCAAGACCACTATGCAAGACCTAGTTTGAAAATAGGTCTAACACTCTCATCTGTTGCAAAATTGGCTCTTTGTAATTGGGTATTGACATTTTTTTAAACTTTTAAATAAATGCAATTGGAAGGTATAAAGTCAAAGTTCATAAATTAAAAAAAGAAGAAGAAAAATTGTTCCAAAATGAGGGTTTTGAACATCTAGAAAACCATGAATGCTTTTTCGATCATAATAACTAGTTTCCTCTCCTTCCCTAGTTGTCTTTCCTCTTTTAGAACTTTCAGTTCAATACAATGGAAATGAAAATAAAAATGATATTACAAATACAAATAATTTTGAGTATCAACATAGAAAGTCCAAATCTTTGATTTGATCATAAGAAGTGCCTCACTATATTTTTTTATAAGTTACTCAAAAGATGTGGGTTTTGAAGCATACAATATGACATGGATTTTTGGTTTGTAGTTGAAGTCGTAAATTTTTTATTAAGAAAACTTTTTAATATATTTTTAACTTTGTATTTAAAAATAATTTTTGGAAATGTTTAAGAACATAATTAAATAATTTTATATTTCATTTGATTTTGTGGCTTAACATAAGACTTTGATAAAAATAATAAAAATATAGGCTTTCTAATTAATTTTATAGATTGTATATGATTTAGACATTTAGATGTAAGTTTTAGAATTTTATGGACTTGTTTTAACATTATTAAATATTACATTTGTACTAATTATTCTATGGAAATAGTTATTTCATAACTTGATGAAAAAATTGTATTTAAGTTGTTTCTTCAAATTCTTAGAAATGGAAGTTTTAAACAAAAATATTACATTAAGAAAATATTTACTTCAAAACTTTCATCTAAATTATAATTTAAGGTTGCACTTTAATTTCTTTTAAACTTATAATATATTGTAAACGATAATGCATATGATTGATGTATACTCAATCAAATTTTATTAAGAATTTTCAAGCTCTTATTTCCTTAAACAAAATCTAACACATTTTCACACTAGTACATAAACAATAATATATGACCAAATTTGATCACGTGACCAATGGTAGTTTATTTCCAAACATTTTTCTCACAGCCAATTTTTTGACTAAACTATTATAATCATCGATTTAATTGTTTAATATTGTTATCTAGTAGTTTATTTGGTAGTTTATTTAGCAATTTTGGTAGAATATTTGGTAGTTTTTTTGGGGTATATTTGGTATTTGATTGTGTAGTAAATTTTATATTTTATTTGGTAGTTTGTTTTGTAGTATATTTGGTAATTTATTTGATAGTTTATTTGGAAGTTTGTTTAATCATTAATTTAATCATACTAAGGTACGATGGAATCGAACCACCATCCTCCTACTTGCAAAGTAGGTGCTATTCCATTATGCTAGTACCCTTAAAAGAATAGTGATGTTATTAAATTAATAATATAAAGATGAAGAGATTTTTTTCATTGTTGAATTTATTACATGTTTCTTGTTCCCCTTATTGTCAAATATGAATGATTTAATATTCATCTTTATGTTATTTATTTTTTAATAGAACCTTATTATCTATGTAATAATACAAATGAAAAAATATCAATACATAAATTATTTTAAAAATACGAACCATTTATTAGAAAATTTACCTCTAATACAACCTGTAACTCATTTTAAAATATTTAAAAGATAACTAATTTTGTAGGACCTGGTATAATTACTAGTATTTATTTAGAATTTGAGAATATATTGTGTTTGAATTTTTGTAACTAGTTTTCTATGGCTATAGGTTTTGAGAAAATCATATTGTTATTAGGGTTTACTTAGAAAATATAGTATGGCTACTATGGTAATTCCTATAGATTTAGTCTTTATAAAATAAAAACTAACTTTTCAACTATGCTCTTTAATTATAGGAATAACATTAAAAATTAAGGTGACCATTTACTACTAAGTTTCATTTAGTTTTAGATCATTGGTTCATTTTATTGACTGGACCAATAAGATGATAGTAAATTATACTAGATTAAATTAAAAAGAGTAAGAGAAATATAAATTAAGAAAAAAAAATGATCACCAATTTTTAACATATTTATCATCTAAAATGATAAAAGATAAAATTTCTATCTATTTTAAAAGAAAATAAAACAAAAGCTTTGAATCACTCTAGAATATTAGAATGATAGCATTTCTTGTTTAGATATTTAATATTGAATCAATATTTGTTTTAAATTCTTGAAACAAAAAGACACATTATATTATAGAAACAATTCTATTATCATTGATAACAATTTTATATAATAAGATTACACATATCTTAATTTTACTTTTTATGAAACAAAAATCAATTTTAAATTTGAATATAATTATTTTTATAAATATCTAAAAAGATTTTCTTTTTCGTTAGACAATATAGTTTTCTAACAAGTGAAGACAAAACTAACACTTACACACCTTCTTGTTGGTTTAAATAACATATCCAAGTGCAAGTAGGAAATGAGAAAACAAGCTTTCATGAGGTGCTCAAATCATGACCATGAAAAATACTTAAAGTGAAATATATAATGGTAAGTTTTATTTTATATATTTTTAGAAAAAATCTAAAGTAAATCCCTTGTGTATGCTTCTCGGAGGTGGGTTGATAGTACTAGTGAAATCTCTAAATATTCTCAAATAACTAGAAACATGTTTGTGCTTTGATATAATTCTGATGTCAAAGAGTTATGCTCTCTGTTGGTCTGAATTTTTGAAGTATAGAAATCCTTTTCCTGGATATAAAATCTTTAGATTGTCTCCATAAATTGATAAATAGGGTTTCTAGATAAGTTGTCCATTTACAAGCCTTTGAAAGTTTTGTGTGAACCCTATGTCTCTTTTCCTTCATAAACGGTCAGGCACGAAATGTTTAAATTTTTAAATCGGGCAAATATTTTTTTCCTTTTATATATCTTTTGTGCCCTAAGATACTTTTCCTCAAAAAATTTCTTAGCCATTCGATCTAAGTAGATCCACCATTGTCATTTCCTCACTATGAAAACATCGGCACTCTTTATGTATAGCGAGGTAGCGATTGCCTGAAAGTGTAAAACGAGACTGCAAGATGAAGACAGAGTAGTCAAAAAATTGTTTCTAACTGATAATTCACTCATGGACACCTGGAAAATGTTGTCACAACAGGAAAAGGGACCCAGTTGGAGACAATCAAAAATTGGTGTCGGAATGATAATTTTTTGATGTCTCGCTATCTCGCTAGCAGAAAATTTTTCCATATCACCATTAGCGAAGTAGTGAGGTGTCACAAAATCAAAAATACGGTGGCCTCATAATTTATTAGTAACTTTGGTATGACTAGGTGGCATGAAAAGTAGTAATTGTTGTCAGAAGTAGTTGGTAGGAATGATAAAATGGCTCTTTGTATTTCATGGTGCCGAGTTCTTTTCAAGTCATCGAAGCTCGCAACCTCGCAATCGAAAAAAATTGACTCCTCGCCGTTAGTGAAGTAGCAAGGCGCTATAAAAAAAATAATAGCTGGTGGGACCTGAGGTAACATAGATGGCTGACCAGACTCAAAGTAAAGTTTTTTTGATTGCCAATAGTGTAGATTCTCCTACATCTGCAATATCTTGGACCCGTAAAAGCATTTGAGAGATCCCAATTGCCCAATCAAGTTTTCAATCAACGATCCTCTCCATCTTGCTATAAAGAGTTGCACAATGTTTAGTCTTTGCAAGATAGCAAACGAGGGCTCGCCGCTATTTTTCTAAGCAGTACAGTAACATTTCATCTGGGACATCAAGATCAGATCGATGGTTGTCGTTGCTTCACTATAGCAAGGTGCTCATTCTTTATGTATAGCAAAGTAGTGACCTGCTGACATGTGTCCTCAGTTGCTAGTGGGTCTAGATAGAAGCATCATCAAAGAAAGAGTTGTGTACGGGGGAGATTTTCATTGGATTAGAGGGCCAACTTGTTGAGTGTGATACCTAGTTGTCTCTCTCTGTACCCCACAATCATATGATTTTAAGATTGATAGCAAAGTTTTAGATACTGAAGGTGGTGGCACTCTGCACATTAATAAGATGTGAAAAGTTTTGCATGTGAAGTTAATAACAGAGTATAACAGGAAATATTTTCTCAGTTTCACCTTATACGAATAAATATTTTGAAATCTTTTCTGAACAAAGATAATTACTGCAAGGATCGAGATAAATCTAGCACGAGTGTGAAGCGATTGGTTCAAAGATAAATTGTAGAGTTACAAAGAGAAAAAAACTCCAAGTAAGTTCTCATGCCATAATTTTTGAAAAAAATTTAGTCTTGTATGGTTTAATCAAAGGATGGTTCCAAAGAGTTCACTAGATCCTAGGTTATGGATAGCAGAGGGATTACTAGGTAAAAATATTTGGGCCTGGGATTGTAATATCCCACATACTAGTTCAAACTGGTTTGCAGAAATGAAGTGTTTTTCCCCATGTAAAAGTATATGGATTTTTTATAGAGGAAAACTAGTAATCCTGAGTGTTTTCTTAAAGTTTCTTCTTTTTGAAACTATGGTAAGATGTTGTAGTCAAGTAACCAAGGTTTTAAGAAGGATAATGAATGAACCTAGTAAGATAACAACCCTCTCAGCAGTAACATCATCCTTTAAAAAAAATTTCAAGATATCATAGCTTGATGCCAGGATAACAGAAATGTGTGGGGTCCTGTGCATTGTTTTTGAGGAAGAAGAAGGAGATTTCATACTGATGGGTATGGTCTTTCTCACTTTTTTTTAGCATGCACCTTTTTTGTATTAGTGGACGAAAATTTTTGGTCAAAAGGTGGTTAAGAAAGAAAATGTGGCTAGGAATCAAAAGTTACCCATTTTGTTATATTTGACAACGACATTGTCTCCCTGCTCAAAGGTTGTGCACTAAGTAATTTTTTGACTATTTCTGAAGCCTGGCATGATCAGAGAAGAGTGGGAAGTAACGATGAATTTCATAAAGTAGTTATCTTGATGAAACCCATGGGTCAAGGATAGAGTGCAAATCATCAGAATAGATTTTTTCACGGACAAGCTTAGCAGTTACATATACAACAGAATCACTGTTGGAGAAAAATCAACGAAAGGAGGTGATAGACAGAAGCCCACAAGAGAATGTGTGATTGGCATAACTTCTTGTTAGTCTTTTTCTTTTTGACAGATGTTTGTGCCTTCCTCTTATAAAGGAAATATATCAGTCACATTTTCCCTTTGCTTGTTGCAACTCACACCTATATAAGTGAGTTTTCAAGGCAATGTGATGGTCCGAATTCTATTTTTCTAAGTGATATGCTTAGTTTGTTTTTGGTCCATTGCATTGAGTAAAAGTTAGTGTGTATTTTCTCTATTAGATCTTGAGAATACATGAATATAGAATGATATGTGTTTCTTCCTGAAGGTCATTTTGAGTTTATTATGAATTGTATACAATTTTCAAGGAAAATGAATACAAATTATGAACTATTCCCATATCTTTTCTTTCTGAACTTTGTCTCCTTTCTATTATTTGGTTATCTTGAGGTTGTATAGGTAAAGGCTTGTGCAATTGAATGCAATCTAGCTAGGTTGTATATATGTTTATCACTGCTATTAATTCAATGGATTAAGTAAAAGCTTTGGTGAATGTGATAAGGTTGCTATAGTAGTTGAAAGGGTTTTGAATGATAAATTCTGATAAGAATTGCTGATAAAATTTGTTGTAAGGCAACAACTTAGATCTACAAATTTGTAGTAGACTCTATTACCCCAATGGATTAGGCACTGATCAAATTTGATCCAGCTGAAAGAGAAATATGTCACACATGATTGTCAAAATGCAGAATTATAATCAACTTTATTTTTATTTCCTGTAGATCTTCAAAGTTGGCCTATACTTTTCTGCATGGAATGTTTTAGCTTTAGTTAGCCATTATTGCTGAGAACATTTGCAGAACTATAGAAGATTTTTGGCCATATCTGTTATATGGGATGTGTTTATTAAAGTATCAAGAATTGTACATGTATTGGAGAATTTGAGATGAGAATCAGAATGAAACTAAGATAATTCTCATACAATTTTCCTAGTGTTGTATCATCCATAGGTATACCCACCCTAGTTTTGCAGAGCCAAAAGAGTAGAAAACCACCCTTGGTTTTGTAGAAGTTGGGCCCAAATGGTTTGCACATACAATTGATAATAAGAATTGGCTAGTCTTTAGACTGTGTGAGTATTGTCATCTTGGTATTAAGCATTTTGTTTCTTAGTATTTTTTTTCATTTTAAAACACCAATACTCTTTAAACCAAAAATAGTGGATGTCCAGTGATGAATTGTTGCAAGAAGATACATCTAATAATAAGTGTTTATCTAACACTATAATAATTGTTTCTCTATAAGTAACATACAAGTAACAATAAGCATTGATCAAAAACTATAATAAATGCTTATATTTGTGTATTTGTGTGTGTGTGTGTGTGTGTGTGTGTGTGTGTGTGTGTGTGTGTGTGTGTGTGTGTGTGTGTGTGTGTGTTTGGCTTGAAAAATCTCTAGCTATTACCATCATAGACCATGGGATGAATGTGAAAAATTAACTAATTTGTTTTAATATGCAATCAAAATCATACATGAAGCAACACATGTTATAACTAAAGAAGATCATCTCTCAATTTATTGGAATAGTTTCATTCATAGGGAAAGTATTGAATACACCACATTAAATTTATTATAAAAAAACAGCCAATAATTTTTTTTTGAAAGGAAGACCAAATTATTGGAATATAATTTAGTTACACATATAGGATGTAATATATTCATTACTACTAAGATGAAGTGATCACACTGAACCAAATGAGAATAAACCAATTAAGGTCCTAATCATATGCTAGAATCTAAGATTATAATATAAAATTTGGTATACATGATGGAAGGGAAAATATAGATCAAACCATGGCTTAAAAATATATTTGATATTGTTTACAAGGTAGAGACATAAAGATGAAGATAACCAATTTTGAAAATGATGGAGACTCAGGAAAGACAAGATATAGATTACTAAATAGATATGAAAGATATGAACAAAACATTTAAGAGTATATTATAAATATTTTTATCACAAGATATATTAACTTTCTTGCTAGAAATACAAATACATATTGTAACTATAGTTTACACACTAGATTAGTTAGTTGGTAAGTTGAATTACCATTAAACCTTAATTGAATATTTTAAATTGATGCAGGAGCATCTAGAGGTATACGGGCAATCCTATGTCACCCAAAAAAATGTACTTAGACTTAGTTTCTGTGTCATGTCTTTTCATTTTTGGATACCCATTTGGGTCAAATAAAGGTTCCAACTCTCACAGTTCAACTATCAGTGTGCTAGAAAATATCAAAAAAATAGGAGCATGCAATTTGGCCATCATTTTGGTGACCTAGAAGGTGTGAATTGGCTAGATGAATGTAATTGTGATTTAGAGCATTCCAGAAAAAGAATCAGGTCAAAAGGCCCCACGGCTTGAAAGTTATTGCAGTTTTTTGAGTTTTGGAGACCTCCTAAGAATTCTTCAAAGTCAGGTTAGTGGCATTAAATGACCTCAAAAAGGGTCAAAAAATTGGGGGACGAGCAAAGCTTGTCCATAGGGCTATAGATCGCTTCGAGAGCTTTTCAAAAATGTAAACGGTTCGTCAATCGAAGCTACGGTTCAAAAGTTATGCCTCCCGAAAGTTTGGTTATCGTTTATGGATTCTTCTAGATTTGTGCTGACTTCTAACGCAGCTTTTGGAACCTTCTATTTGGTTGGTGGATGCCTATTAGCACTTTCTAGAATGTACTCCTAGTCCTTAACCCTCCGGGGTCTATTTAAGGAGATTTTTGGCATTGTAAAAGGCAGTTCGCAGTGGAGTTTGAGAGGAGGTACTGAAAGGAGAAATTATCTCCAAATTTATGCTATTGTAAGCCCTTAGGGCATGTCTTGAAGTTTATTTTCTCTGTACTGTTTGTACTAGCTTAGTTTCTCAGTTAATACAATTTTCCTTTTTCTATTGTGTGCATTTTGTTTCTTGGGTTGTGTCCCCATCATAAATTTAGAAACTATTTACTTGGATGAATTAGTTGCAAGTACATACTTATAGATAAAAAAAAATTGTCCTTGATCAATAAACTAGATCTTAGCTTAATATAGGGTGATTCTAAAAATGGTATATTACATTCTTTCATGAGAGGCTCACTAGTTTTACAAGATTACCATTTTCCTTTTGGTTGGTAGAGGAGTGTCTTTTAGATTAATATTCTATTATTTTATATTCTTATATGTAAGACTAATAATTTTTAAATACTCAGAGGATTTCAGATAGTACTGATGCACTAAACATATTATAACATACCTCATGAAATTAAGGATAGGTTTGTGGATTTTGTTCTTCAAGGAAAAATTCTAGCTGAGCTTATGTATTTACAAGATCACTCTAACCAATGGGATTTATTATGTGGATAATGTGATTTAATCAGCCTAGTTATTGAACTCCATGGAACTATAAGATTAGTAGCATGCACAACAAACATCAATATTTCTCTTAAAATAACCATCTCCAATGTACTAAATTACCTTTTAAAAAAGAAGCCATTTATTGTGCTTTAAATATACCTCCACTAGAAGCTAAGTAGACTTCATCTCATGCATTAATGAAAATAGAATAGAAGTGAAAATTCAGACTTGATTAGTATAGTAACTAACAACTAGTAACCATTAACAAATAATAACTTTTATTAAAAGTTGATTGGATTTTTAGTTTTGTATGTGTAATTTAAAAGCCAGCATCAAACATCTGAATATAAATGGAAAGTATGTGAATAACATTATATCATTAAAATTGGAGAAAACAATATATTCAACATAAAATATTTTATAAATATGTAGAAAGTTATGTTAATACCTTTCTTCTAGCACATTAAGAATATAAAATGATGATAATTCTAAATTAATTCACATGTGAAAGAAAAAAATAAATTCTTTAAAAACATATTTTTTGGAAGAGTACACGAGTATAGATTTCAAGCTATAGTTTTCTAAGAATAAACGGTTCATGCTCATCTATGGAAAGCAAGTAAAATATCTCACATAGTTTTTTTTTTTTTTACTTTTTATAATTTATAATAGTTGGATTATTCTTTTTAATTATGTAATTTTGGAGTCTGTAAGAGGACTATAACTCTTTATAAACAAAGAAAAAGATAGGAGAAAAACACTAACTAGAAATTCCAGCACATGGGTGTTTCTAAGAGATGTCTTATATTACTAGAAATATTCAAGAATTTGTTGCTTTCTGGAAGTATTTCCTAAGGCTAGGAATAATATCTAATAGAAATCATAGTTCCATATGGTATTCATGTTAGAATTCTATAGAATAACTAAGAGGGAGGGGGGGTGAATTAGTTATTCAAGGTCCAGATGTACCAATAAAACTTTTCACTCAGCTTAGTGAACCCTTTAAACATTCATATGTATTCATGCATCCAAGATAATCACTAAAACTTGAAGGTTACTATTAAATTAACATGCAATAATAAAACATGAAACATCAACACACATAACACAATGATTTAATGTGGAAACCCAATTTGAGAAAAACCACCAATAAGATGCTACTCCTTTTTCACTCTTCTAAAGTGATGCCCTGTGAAAAGCCAACCCTGTTAAAGGTTACAACACACACTATTAAATCTTACCCCATTAAGGGATTTCAGTCACCCTATTAGAAGTGAGCCTAGTTAAAGGACTTTAGGCCATTCACTAGGAATGCCACCCTATTAAAGGATTTTCTAATGACTATTAAGTCAACCTTATTCCAAAGGATTTTACCCTAATGATACAATTGTTAGAGAGTAACAATAGAGCTTTGATCTGATAAAACTTACAACTTATCTTCCAAATCTCAGATCATAATTTAGTTCTCAATTCTGCTCGGCTTTCAATCTTTGCAGCTCTGACAACTTGTTCACTCTTCAATCTTTTGTCTCCTTATGCCTTTTTCTTATTGTGCCAATGTAATCACTTTTGTGGTCACTTGACAAAGTAGAGTCCCTATTTCTGTTCTTCCATGATCTTTTTGATACCTCACTCTTAGGTTTAGACAATTTGCTTCATGATGAGATATTCCTTAAATAGGAAATTAGAATACTTTTTCTACTCTATTTTCCATTATCCAATTTAGGGTTTGGATGGATTAGGTAGGATACAATGTATCTACCCTTTATGTTGTTTCTTCTAGAAACTTCTCCTAGAATCATGTTGGTGTTTGAAAATGCTCGAGGGTTTTCAATTATCTCCATGAGAAGATGATACAACTAGGGGTAGCTAATTCCCATTTTCAACATGCCACTTCAGACACTGGGCCAACTATAAGGCATGACCCTTCTTCTACTTCAGGCTCTGCTAGACCTAGGCGGGTAGACCTCAAATTCAAATGATATCGTACCAGTGCAAAACATATCCCTGAATCTTATTAAGAAGATACAACCCTTATTTCTCCTAAGAACTCATGAAATGACATAGACCTATGATAGCTAGATGCAGATCTATGAACCTCATAAGCTGAGTGGGGGCATTCTATGATAGCACTTCAACATGAAAGAGGAAAAGCATTTGATTTATAATGTTGATTTCAACAACCCTCAGATATGCAACAGTAAGAAAGTAATGACCCTGTAGCTAATCAGTGCCTAATCCATTGGGCAAATCCATGAATCAAATGCATACATATGGATATCTGATACTTATACATATATTCAGATATTTAACTTGTAAATAGACATCTGTGCTCAATCTAAACTTCATTCTTACTTGATATCCCCCTTAATAAACTTGCAAGCCTATTGATTTATTGAAGCATTTGCACAACCCCTTGAGTTATAAGCAACAATAAAACATCATACAGCCTTAAGGGACTGCAACTATGACCTAGGCTCTTTGTTCAAAGATAGTAAAACATTGAAGCTTACTAAGAAAGGAGACAAGATTCAAGATGAAACTGATGAAATCCTGATGTTCTTTGTATTAATTTCTTTGAAACAAATACAACCATATGCATGAAATCAAAACATAGAGAAACCTAACTTATCAGAACTTGCTATATTAACCTTCATACTACTGTTCATACAAGAGAATATTGTTGAAGAATGTGGTCACAGTCATGGGAATGCATCAAGAACTGGATCCAAAACCTTGGTATTACAGTAATATGCCCATTTTCTCCAAAGAACTGGAACCCTACAATGTATCAGAGAAAGAAAGATATAGACAAGAAAGAATTCCTGGATCTATTCTGCAGACAATAAGTGTCCACTTGAAATTCCCTTCTTTGCAATCAAAAGACTCTCTCTAATCTCTCTCCCCTTTTATCTGATCTTTGTCCTCATCAATTCTTGCAACTGATTTGCAAATGAGTTTCTGAATGATGAAAACTTGCTGAGTCACCAAAATATCTGATTTACCCACTGAAATGCTGGTGAAATTTTAGTTTTTACTAAATGAATCTAAACAAATTTTGACCCAAACTGAATTCTCACTATCTTTTAACCATATTCAGGTGATTACTATGTTAAAAATTAGTTCTGGACTCTGATACCTGAATTTCATTGCAAGATAGGAATTTGAGAGAAAATCTTATGTAGCTTGAATAGATGCATTACTATGCAAAAACTAACCCTAGAATCAAAAAATTCAGACTTTTATGATTTCGGTGATATATGATAAGGCATACTTTGCCTTCCAAAAACACCCAGAATCTCGAATTGAAAAAAGTCCCTCTCTGGTATGAAACTAAGGTCTGCAACTTAGATTTTAAATTTCATAAAATTTAAAATCTCTAAAGTTGAAACTTTAGACTATGCCCTTTTGAAATTTAAAAGAATGTGAACATCCACTTAAAATGATTAAAATCATTTAAAAAAAAAATCTTTATAGTAAAAAATAAAATTTTTTACTTTGCAATATTTTTCCACCCTCCAGATTTGGGGTCAAACTAGGTTTGACCAAGTGACACGTATCACTCATTGATTGGCTTCTCTACACACCTGTCACTAAACTGCCATGTCACCATTTGTGTGGGCTTGATGCCACATGGCGCAATCTCGCTTTCTCGCATTATTTATCTCGGGCGCAACTTAGAAATGCGAGATTGTGGGCATCGTTGGATCAGGACACTTGTCACAATCTGGTTGCATCTGCATCTTTGGTGCCATGTCATCATCTACCTAGGTGCGGTGACACGTGTCGATCACCCACATGCCAGCATTCTTTATCTTCACTGCATCTTTATTCTGCAGAATTGCGAGCATTGTCAATCTCGGCCACGTGCAATCATCTTGTGCGCCTGCCTGAACTTGCATGTCCTCGCCACGTCACTGCGTTCAGAGCTTGCATCACCACATGGCAAAATTTTGCTTTCCTGCATTATTTATCACAGGTGTAACTTATTTTTGTGTGCCTGCCTGAACTTGCATGTCCTCGCCATGTCACTGCATTCAGAGCTTGCATCGCCACATGGCAAAATTTTGCTTTCCCGCATTATATATCTTGGGTGCAACTTATTTTTGCGAGGAAGTGAGCACAGTCGATCTTTGACACTTCACACGATCTCAGGATTCCTTGCCACATCATCACAGTGGTTGATTTGTTTAAATTTTGCTTTCCCGCATTATATATCTTGGGTGCAACTTATTTTTGCGAGGAAGTGAGCACGATCGATCTTTGACACTTCACACGATCTCAGGATTCCTAGCCACATCATCGCAGTGGTTGATTTGTTTAAAATTTCGCAGTGGTTGATTTGTTTAAAATTTTATGTCTGCTTCCTCCTACTGACATCATACATGGCCCACGAGGTCCACTTCAACAATTAACACTTCCACAAACCCCTTTTCATCAAACACCTAACTATTAATGTAAATTTGTATTTAAACAAATGTAAAAGACCTCCCACAGACAATGTGGGATAATGGCCTTTAATGGGTTTTCCATATGCTTTTCTTGTTAACAGGCGGCTTACTCTGTTCATTGCTTCTTATATATGCTTTTAGACTTTTGGGTGAACATCTCCGTGGTCGTGAATGACCCCTATGTCTTCTATTTGGCACTTTTTCCTTTGCCTCTGGCATGATTTTTAGTTTTCTATGTCCCTTCCTGTGTTGAATTTGCGGGTTCTTTTGTTTGTTGTGTGCTTGGCAACGTTTCTTCTCTTTAGCATGGATCTTGTATTCTTTAATGGCTCACATTGTGGTTGTGCTACCTATTCTCTAGAGACTTCTCTGCTCCTCCCCTCATTTCAAACAGCAGTTCTCCTGCTAGAGTTCTTGCTGCCTTCACGTGAGATGGCTCGTTCTTTGACTGTGGATTTGTTGTGAGTTACCTTCTGCGTTTGTGTTTTGCCTCTAAAGTTGGTGCCTCCTCTTCCTTGTGGATTGGCAACTTCAAAGCTACGTAGATTTCTTCTTTTCATGCCTGCTGCTTTGTATTTTAGCGTTGAGGGTCTCTTTATTGGCTCACGCAAGCTACTACTTTAAACTATGGTCTTCTTTACAAAACGTCTGTTGTTGATGCCGTGGGCTCCCTTCAATGGCATGGGCTTCTTCTACATAACCCACGAGATTACTTACAATGGTGTGGGGTTTGTTTTAGATCTTCCTGCTGTGCGCAAGGGAGTGCCCTGTCCTACTACGGGTGTCCCCATTTGTGGGCCTGTTTGCATGCGTGGACTTTAAAGCCCCCTTTAATCTTGCAACGACTTCTTGCAAATTCACACTAGTCTATTCCCTTAGTGTGAAGTTCTTCAAACATAGCTGCTGGTGGCTTTCCTTGTTCCTGCTCATTTACCCTTTTCAAATGTCATGGCCATTAATTCACCATATTTTATCATGGCCATAGTATACTAATTTGGCACATAAGATGGGAATGCAACAAAAGGATATTGTGATTCTGGAAGCTGCATTATCTACTACAGGCTCACAAGTGAAAATGAAGCGTAAAGGTCTAAACTTGTGCACTTTGTATCAGTTGTTCTCACTATTATAATTTTATATTCCAGCATTGATTGCAATTAAAATTTAAGCACCTTTGACCTAGTAGCAGTTGTAATGATTAATCTTTTACTTCATTCATTAAACCTCATGTTATCTATTGTTCTAGTTAATTGTTGCCTCTCTTTTCGAGAAAGACTTTTCATTTGCAAGTTTCAATAGAAATCTGAAGGATATCCCTTTTTGGACTTCTGCTACTTCATATGAGGTAAATCAATTATGTGTGCTCCCTTACGCTCCTCCAAGGCAACGCTTTCTATTTTGCCGACTTTCTTCTTTTAGCGCATAGTTCTTCTGGTCTCTTGCTTTCGCGCTTGGCTTTCTATGGTGCTTCTGTGCTATAAAGTCGACTGCCTCCATTTTATTTGCATAAACTCCTCTCCACATATTTTCCCTCTCTGAAGCAGCTTCCATGTGAAACCTCTCAAGCTTGCATCGAAGGGCCCTGTGAAAGAAGATAAATGTCAAAAAAATTGACTTCAGCGCAGCGTGGAGCACGTAGCCCCCTGTTTCAGCGTGACCTGCCTCTATTGGCGCGCCTTTTCTCTCACTGGTTGCGGGTTCTACTTCTCTATGGCTCTGCAGCATAAAATTCTTTCCTCAATGTACCTTCATGTATGAGACAGAGGTCTGCTACTTGGTGGCTTGTGTCTTTTGCTCACACGCTGATTTCTATAGTGTGACATGGTCTCCAAGCCGTGGGCCACTACAAAAAACGTGGCTGACTCCTTCTTTTATATGCATTGACTGCTATATCTGCCATATTTGCACAATTAAGATGCCAAGATTAAAATGGAAGACATATCTGTTGAATCCTTGAGGGCCGCTCTGACTCCCTCTTATCAAACTTAGCCCACAAATGAGGATCACGAGCCGTTTGAGATTTATATTTTTAAGAAAATTTTTTTAAAAAATCATGCATATCAAATTGAATTCATCAAGTCTATGCATCCATCGATCCCTTTGGTCCCGCTATACTATATCCATATACTAAGAGTTTATGACCACCAGATTTATTATGACCACTCTTCTCAAAACATACCAAATCCTTATCGGTCGTCACAAATCCAACGAATTTAGCCGGGTCCAAAAGTGGGTCTGGCTAAAAAAAATTCATTTTCAAACACCTAAACTAACAAACTGATCCACTCATCACCTCAGACTGATTAGAATCAAGTTCAATCACTGAATCATCGAATAAAATTGTTTTACCACTTATTTGCAAACTATGAATTTGGTGCCAGAGAGTCCTTTGACTGGCCTTTAAAAAATAGTCACAAACATCTGATCAAACTCTAAAACACTAGATCTTTATTCTCTCTGACACGTTCAACAGGTCCGCAAAATCTCGTCACATGACGACATCAGGGTCAAAAGATATTGACCTCTGAAGTTTCTAACTTAAAATCACCTGTAGATAAACATTTTAGAAAACCATAAACTAGGTTTAGAATCGGCTTCAAAAACTGGGCAAATAGGCACTTGAGGTTTTGAAAACTGGGATATTGGTACTTTTCCATGAGGGCATTATGAATAACATGATGCATTTGGTGAGCATCTGAAGTTGGCTACTTGGATTTGCAGGATAGGAAACAATGACAAGATAACGATTTTTACAAATGGAATGACCCTGGAAAAGTGTACAAACAGATTCGTCAAGATTTGAAAACTAGCACACTTGTAGTATTTTCAGTATAGAACACAGAAAATAAACCATTCGATCTCATCTATCACGGATCAGGAGATATGACATCACGAACAGGGGTTCCGACAAATCTACAAAGGCTGACACCAGTAAAAGATAGAAATTGCTTTTGGAATCACATTTGAAAACTGATCAAATGAATTTGTTAAGACTTGAAAACTGAAACATAACAATTCTCTAATGTCTACAATGCAACACAAAAAGAAATTTCTCATTTTGGTCAACTCGTCAAAAGTTATAGCACGTCAAACAAGGCTTCCCAAAAATGTGTGCAATTTACATCAGCATAAAAATATTAAATTGCCAACTTTGAGGGATTCAAAACCTAGTCAAACGGACTCGAAATGACTCAAAATCTAAAACATAGGTTCTTAGGTATGGACACTAGATACTCCCAAAACAGAAAGTCATGACACAATTTTGAGGGCAAGATGTTAAGGTGCAAACACAACCTCGTGTCGCTATTTGACACTGGGGATAAAATTTAAATTTGACAAATGCTCAAAACAGGACTTCACGAAATAGCTCAAAATGGAAATTTAACTTCATGGAACAAGTAGATGCACTAAATGGAAGGTGTTAGAAACATTAAACACCTCTTAGGCCTCAAACTGACAGTCGGGTACACAAGCACTTAAAAGCGTTTATAGGACCAAATTTTCTCAATGCTGCTCAAAATTGACCATGCAATTTTTAGCGCCAATAGTGGCTCTATCTGGGGATGCATGCCCCTTGCGGGCATGGAAAGATTTCATATCTCTGGAAGAAGCAGACCACACACCTGAACTTCAAAAACTCTCTCAAACAACTTTATTGAAAGAAAACAACAACTAGGACTACCAAGATTATGTACACACGATGGTCCCGGGCCACCGAACTTCAACAAAACTGTTTACCTCTATCATAATAATAATTCTCATCTAAACTTTCATAAGGTAAATTGAAATTTCCACTCATATCAGTCTCACCAATCAGATTATCATTCTGAATCAACTCATTTAGCAAAACTAAATCTAAACCTTGACTTTCACAATGCAAATAAAAACTATGTTCATCTTCAACCACTTGCTTATTATGAAAGTTCTGACCAGCATGCTCAAAAACATCAAACTAAAATTGAAAACCTTCTCTAACAAATGACTCGTGCATGCTATCAATTTCAAATATGAATGTATCATATTCAACATCGAGAAAAGAATCACTCATACCCAGAAGAAGAACAATTTGATTTCTCATAGCAGTAGGATAAAGTATCATCATTAACTCATTCTCAACTAAATCTGAATTTTTCAAGTGCTCTTCAAACAAAGGATTAATAACTCCATGCAATGACCCTCTTTGAACGTTTTGACAAAAAATGGGCTGATCATCATTAGGATTCTCATCATATAAAGCGTTAATATATACTTTAAAACCATTACCCATCTCGTCTTCATGGAGACTTTCAGCATGTGAAGAAAAATCAGAACTACATCAAGACTCAACATCCACTCTGTCAACGAAACATGTAGAATACAAATCAAAGTTATTTTCATTGTCTTCATGTAGGTGATTCAAATGTCTTGCAAGAAAATCATCATATATCTTACCAATAGGTGCTAATGTATTAACCTTAGAATCAATAGTATACTGATCATCACTGTACTCATCCTCAAGACACTCTTCTACACAATTAGGTAATCTATCTTTATGGATCACCTCTTTGTCTTCATAGTGTGTAGACGAATCTTCTTCACCACTATCAATCTCAAACTGATTTACACAATTTTGAAATGGAAACTCACTTTCAAATTTAGAAATAGTACTCATACCCTTACTAGCAAGAGAATACTCACTCTCGTTATTACTTTCTTCTTCCCAATCAACATCTAATTCACATGAAGACACACATGTACTATCACAATCCTCTTCTTGACTTGAGCAACAAGTCTCTCCATTGTCTTCGCATGATGCTTCTTCACAATATGTTGAGTCAACAATTTCACCTCTATCACTTGATACATCACTTCCAAGTTCTTCATCCTCATACTGAGATAAATACTTTTCCTCTTCCTAATTTATTATGTTTTCAACACAATACAAATCATCAATGGGAAAATGAATGACTGGATTTATATCTTGCATGCATAACTCATCAAGTGAATCAACTCTATCATTCGCTGTTGTAATACCATAAACATGTGCATTCAATTCAGTACGAATGGAATCATTTCTTCTTTGCAACAAAGAGATTTCATGTTTACATGTTTTTATTTCTGAGTCTTCAACAAAACTATTTACAATAGCAAGGGTGCTTATTTGTTGATCTAAAATCAAACACTCCTCATGACATTGACTTGTGCTTTGCACCTCATCTTGTCGGCAAACATTTCTAGAGAAGTGACTCCTGGTTAAGCCATATTTTATGTTATTCTCAATCTCTATCACTGTCATGAATGCTTGATGCAAAGTCTTAGGTTCTTTATCTCTCAACAGATAACTCATCTTCTTGTCAAAGGCACCGAGATAAACCACTAAACACGTTTGATCATCCGGCTTGTAACTTTCAGGAATTTCATTTAAAACCTTTGCAAATCTGATATTAAATTTAGGACCTAACTCACCATTCTTGCCTTGGATATTCAAAAACTTATCAAAATAATCAGAGATGCTTACTCTTTCCTCGAACTACATCATGAAGGATGATAGTAATTCATCCCAGGATGAAATTGAACATGCTGGTAAAAATGAAAACTAGTGTCTAGCATCATCTTCTAAAGTCTAAACAAACAACTTCATCTGAACGTCTTCATGAGCAATTTCAAAATCACCAACCAAGTCACTAAACAACTGAACATGATGACTGGCTGAATTTTCATGGTTTCCACCAAACTTAGGCAAATACTTTCTGAGGTTATAAGGCATAGTATTCGAGAAACCATGAATACCATTAAAATTTAATGGCATATACCGCTTGGTAGAAACGGATCTAGGAACTTCACTAACTAGCTGCATCCTAGGTGAACTGAATCTTTACATTATTCAAAAAATTTAACCTCATTCACCTATAATAATTTCTGATTTATAATTTGCAGCAAATCTATACCCTTCTACCCATGAAATTTTAACTATACACTTCACAACTCTAAACACAACTAGTTGAAACTAAATCCAGTGAAATGTATAAAACTTAAAACTATTCTCCTCTTCTTAGTGCTCAAACTTCACTTGATGGAGAATACATATGTAGAACTCACTTTCATGGAAAATAAAATTGCATGAAAATATAAAATACCTCAAGTGTTGCTGTATGAAACCATTGATCTGTTGATTGGCTTGGTGCTGATCTAAATTCCTCACACCACTGATCATATCCTTATAGAATCGCCATCCCCTTGAGGAAAGAAATGAAATCACAACTGTGATTCATATTTATCATTAAAAATTCTTATGACAGAAAATCAACAACACTCTGAAACTTATTGGTTAGAAACTTATATAGATCTCTCTTTTTGCTTGAAAATTCACACAGCTTTCAGATCTGAAACTCTTGGAAACATTCATAGGTAACCAATCTACATTGATTCAAAGATCCTTTAGAGAGAGTTGCCACTCACAAATTGTGAGAAAAATTTTAAACAATGATTTACAACATGGCAGATCCGAATTGAGATTCCAACTTGAAAATTTTGAAAATCACCAAACACCTTGAAGAGAGACAAACTTTTGATCACTTCTGACTCTGAAATTGCAACAGTACTTTTGAAAACAACAACTAGATGAATTGACTGGAAATAAAATTCAGTAACACACAATCGGAACTCAACCTTTAAGTTAAAATTACAAATGGATAAAACTTATTGGGGTGCATGAAACTTTAGCAAGGAAATAAGAAACACATCTTGCTATACATTTTCTATATCCAACCTATTTCATGCCAGAGATTTTAGCTTCTTCTTATATGCAACTCCCCAACAGAGTTGCCATTTTGTTGGTGAATCGAATGGGCAAAAACCCAACTGAAAATAGGACTGAAATTTTCAATGAACACTAGAGACTCCTGTCCTTTCAAAAAAATGGATTGCCATCTTATCTCCCTAGTAGAGTCACCATTTTGTTCGTGTTTGAAAATGCTAGAGGGTTTTCAATTATCCCCATGAGAATATGACACATCTAGGGGTAGCTAACTCCCATTATCAACATATCATTTCAGAGACAGGGCCAATGATAAGGCTTGACCCTTCTTCTACTTCAGGCTCTACTAAACTTAGGTAGGTAGACCTTAGATTCAAATGATATCGTAGCAGTGCAAAACATATCCCTAAATCTATTAAGCAGATGAAACCCTTATATCTCCTAGTAACTCATGAAATGACACAAATCTGCGGTAGCTAAATGTAGATCTAGAATATTCACAAGATGAGTGAGGGTTAAACACTTAAGTCCTTCAACATGAAAGCTGAAAAGAACATTTGATTAATAATGTTGAATTCAACAAACCCTCAAATATGCATCAATAAGACTTAATGATCCTGTAGTTGATCAGTGCCTAATCCATTTGACAAATCCATGAATCGAATGCATACATATGGATATTTGATACTTATACGTATATTAAGACATATGATCTATCTATTCAGCTTGTAAATAGACATCTGTGCTCAATCTGAATCTAATTCTTACATGATATCCCCATCAGCAAACTTGCAACCTTGTTATTTCCCTAAAGCATTTACATAACTACTAGAGTTACAAGCAATAATGAAATAACATACAACCTTAAGGGACTATAACTACAATCTAGGCTCTTTGTTCAGAGAGTGTAAAACATTAAAAATCACTGATAAAGGAGACAAGAATTAGAAAGAAACTAATGAAATTCCTGTTCCTTTGTATTAATTTCCTTGAAACAATACATTTAAATGCATGCAATCAAAACATGAAAACACCTAACATGTCAGTACTTGTTGTATTAACCTTCCTACTACTGTTCACATGAGAGAAATTGCTAAAAAATGGAGGTGGAATCACAATTCTAGATCCAAAGAAATGGTCTCATAGAATGACTGCAAATTTCTTACCAACAATGGTTTCTCAGTCACAAAAAATTGGAACCCTTACAATGGAAGAAAGATAGAAAGATATAGACAAAGGTGAATTCCCAGATTCAATCTGCAATCGACATCTGTCCCTTTAGAAATTCCCTCTATTTGAAGATGAAAAAGATTCTCTCTACCTTTTCTCCTTAACTAAAAATCAAATCTCATCATTCTGGCTTCAAATAATCTTTATAACTGCCCTCTAACCAATTCTGATGACCAATGTTGAAATCTGCTCATTTCATTGAGAATGCCACAAAATTCACAAATTGGCTTATAGAGTGAACCACTGAACTTCTGTGCAAAATATGACCTCATATTTAGAAAGTTCATCTCGTTTTGGTTCTGGTGGTATATTGAAGTGCCCATTTTCAATACCAAAAACTCCCAGAATCTTAATTTGAAAAATCCCCCCTCTCATATAAAACCTTGGTCTGTACATTTGATTTTTTAAATTTTTTGATTTTTAAAAAAAAAAAAATCTAAAGCTGGAACTTTAGAAGAAATTTGTTTTTGAATTTCATTAACGTGCAAATCATTTTTTTGGAAATAATAATTTTAAAATTATTATTTTTGCATTTCAATTTTTTCCTTCTATGCTTCTCTGGGCCCACTGGGTGCCACCCAAGCTGCCACGTGGCAGCCCCTGATTGGTTGACCTATGCCTTGTCATCACCACCTACTTAATCTTCACCACATGGTAGCCTTTGATTTGCTACCCAGATTGCCACCCCATCCGCTAACGAGGTCGCCACGTCACACCCAGCCTGGGCCCCACTACCTTGTCTGCTTTCTCGCATTCTTTTAAACTTTGCACAACTCCATTTTGTGAGAATGTGCCAACTAGAAAATCAAGCCACATGTCATCAATTGGATGCATCTTGCCTTTGAGCACCATGTCATTACACCTGCGGGACCTGCTGCCACGTGGCAACTTCTCGCATTCCCACTTTATTTAACCATCGTGCATCTTATTTTTGCGAGAATGCGGGCGTCGTTCCTTTTTCCACATGGCGCAATTTCAACCCTTGTCACCACATTATCATTGCTCCATCTTCATTCAAAATTTACTTGCATCACACTGACATAATTGGGCCCCATGCGCACAGACTTAGCTTTTCAAAAGCTTCCATCTTGTTTACACTAAGGGTGAGTGTGCAAATGCATTTAAACACTTGACATTATCACCCTATGGGCAATGTGGGATATTTTTTTTTAACTGCTATTTCCCCTCTACCAGTGAATTTCTTTTGTTTTGGACTGATTCTTCGATTCACTGGCATGAAGTAGCTTCCTTTACTACTCTTCATAGATTGCCTCTTGTGTGTTCTGCCTTTGTTTAGGAATGGCAGTTTTCAATTCAACATATTCTCCTTTAACTACAGCTTTAACTACCTTTAATGTGTGATCTCATTGCTTTCACCATTCACTGCATTTTTTTTTATGCCTTGGCATGGACTTTCTCCATTTTCGTTGCTCCCTTGTGCTCCTCCAAAGTAATGCTTTCTATTTTCTCGACTTTCTTCTTTTAGTGCATAGTTCCTCTAGTCTCTTGCTTTCGCGCTTGGCTTTCTATGGTACTTCTATGCTATAAAGTTGACTGCCTCCATTTTATTTGCATAAACTCCTTTCCACATGTTTTCCCTCTCTGAAGTGGCTTCCATGTGAAACCTCTCAAGCTTGCATCGAAGGGCCCTGTGAAAGAAGAAAAATGTCAAAATAATTGACTTCAGCGCAGCATGGCGCACATAGCCCCCTGTTTTAGTGTGGCCTGCCTCTATTGGCGTGCCTTTTCTCTCACTGGTTGCGGGTTCTACCTTCTCTATGGCTCTGCAGCATAAAATTCTTTCCTCAATGTACCTTCATGTATGAGACAGAGGTTTGCTACTTGGTGGCTTGTGTCTTTTGCTCACACGCTGATTTCTACAGTGTGATGTGGTCTCCAAGCCATGGGCCACTACAAAAAACATGGCTGACTCCTTCTTTTATATGCATTGATTGCTATAACTGCCACATTTGCACAATTAAGATGCTAAGATTAAAATGGAAGACATATCTGTTGAATCCTTGAGGGTGGCTCTAACTCCCTCTTATCAAACTTAGCCCACAAATGAGGATCACGAGCCATTTGAGATTTATATTTTTAAAAAATAAAATAAAAAATCATGCATATCAAATTGAATTCATCAAGTCCATGCCTCCATTGATCCCTTTGGTCCCGCCATACTATATCCATATACTAAGATTTTATGACAACCAAATTTATTATGACCACTCTTCTCAAAACATACCAAATCCTTACTGGTTGTCACAAATCTGATGAATTTAGCTGGGTCCAAAAGTGGGTCCGGCTAAAAAATTTTTGTTTTCAAACACCTAAACTAACAAATTGATCCACTTATCACCTTGGACTGATTAGAATCAAGTTCAATCACTGAATCATCGAATAAAATTTTTTTACCAGTTATTTCCAAACTATGAATTTGGTGCCAGAGAGTCCTTTGACTGGCCTTTAAAAAATAGTCACAAACATCTAATCAAACTATGAAACTCTGGATCTTTATTCTCTCTGACATGTTGAATAGGTTTGCAAAATCTCATCACATGACGACATTGGGATCAAAAGATATTGACCTCCAAAGTTTCCAACTTAAAATCACCTGCAGATAAACATGTTAGAAAACCATAAACTGGGCAAATAGGCACTTGAGGTTCTGAAAATTGGGACACTGGTACTTTTCCATGAGGACATTATGAATATGTGATTTGGGCTCATGAAAAATAACAGGATGCATTTGGTGAGTGTCTGAAGTTGTTTACCTAGATTTGCAGGATAGGAAACAATGACAAGATAATGATTTTTACAAAGGGAATGACCCTAGAAAAGTGTGCAAATAGATTTTTCAAGATTTGAAAATTGGCACACTTGTAGTATTTTCAGTATAGAACATAGGGAAAAAAACCATTCGATCTCATCTATCACAGATCAGGAGATATGACATCACAAATAGGGGTTCTGACAAATGTGCAAATGCTGACACTAGTAAAAGATAGAAATTGTGTTTGGAATCCCATTTGAAAACTGATCAAATGGATTCATCAAGACTTGAAAATTGAAACATAACAAGTCTTTGACATCTACAATGCAATGCAAAAGGAAATTTCTCATTTTGGTCAACTCGTCAAAAGTTATAGCATGTCAAACAGTGCTTCCTAGAAATGTGTGCAATTTACATCAGCATGAAAATATTAAATTTCCAACTTTGAGGGATTTGAAACCTAGTCAAACGGACTCAAAATGACTCAAAATATGAAACATAGGTTCTCAGGTATGGACACTAGATACTCCCAAAATGGAAATTCATGACACAATTCTGAGTGCGAGATATTAAGGTAGAAACACAACCTCCTGTCATTGTTTGACATTAGGGATAAAATGCAAATTTGACAAATGCTCAAAACAGGACTTCACAAAATAGGCCAGAATGGAAATTTAACTTCATGGAACAAGTAGACACACTAAATGGAAGGTGTTAGAAACATTAGACACATCTTAGGACTCAAACTGATAGCCGGGTACACATGCACTTAAAAGCATTTATAAGACCAAATTTTCTCAATGGTGCTCAAAATTGACCATGCAATTTTTAGCACTAACAAATCCATTTGAAATCACCTAAATATGGTTAACCTAAAATTATATACCACCAGCTCATGATCCTTATCTGTCATCTAGTTCACAAAATTCAATATAACAAACTTTTCATCTCAGATTTGGGGAATCTTTGAATTTCCTAATAATGTACACCAACTTAGAATTATTGACCTTTTGATGCTCAACACATATTACATTTCTCAACATCTACTTAGAATTCACTCGGTATCAACTATGATTTACTAATACTCAACACATATTATATCTTGCTCAGCACACACTAGAATTCTCTTTTACTTGGCACCAACTAATTTTATGCTCGATGTGAACTAACTTTTCTCGACACCTACTATCAACTCGGTCAAGCTTTGTAGTTAGTCTTAGTAATACTTGTTCTTCTAAAATTTGTAAGTGTAACCAATCTTTTTATCTTCATGTAGATTATCAAGACATTATTTCACCATTGTCTTAACTAATCCTTGTACTTCATTACATAACCATAACTCAACCTTTTCTCTAGGTGTTGTTGTTACATCTTATTGATTAAATCCCCTTCATCAATCAACTAAGTGATAATACTTGGATCTTATAAGCAATTGTCTTACTAGAAAATTGCAAGTTTGACATTAGTGACTAAAAAATTATTGAAACATATGTTCTACTTCAACAATCTCCCTTTTTCAACAATGATCTTTTCAATCAGAATTCAAAAATCTCACTCTTTGGCATTGATTAAAAACCAAATTGATCAAATAAGTCATCTAAATGATAAAACATTATGTTTGACCAAATAGACTAAGTTAAAATAGTAAGACAGTGCTGAAAAGAAATCTTGTATTCAAATTTTTTCCTTCCTTTGACAACTTCTGATTAGGTTGCAAAACTCTTTCTTATGACTCCCTCTAAATTTTTTTTTCTTATAGCTCCCTCTTACAAGGTAGAGTTTTATGTTACTCCCTCTAATTAGTAACATTAGTGATTATCTCAATTATCTCCCTTTCCGATACACTTTCTTTTCTCCCTCTTTGATCTATCATCCTAATTGGTTTCTATTATATTTCCTTGTGTTGTTTCTCCCTCTGAGCTTTTGTTCAGTTTTTACTATTTCTCCCTCTTTGACAACAATTTCAAAGACATATCATATTAACATCTTAACATGCAAATATAGAATTTATAGTATCTCTAATTTCTCCCTCTATCACCTTGTTTGTGAATGATTTAGAATTTTAGTACTTTGATTACTTCAACTAATACCTAAAATAAGATCCCCTGCATCAATTTGTGGCATTTGCCAATCAACCTATTTGATGTAGGGTTTTTTATTTCTTAAACAACCTTTGATAGGGGTATCACCCCTAACTTACCTCTAAGATATTCATATGCATCCTTAGGTAATGGTTTTGTGAAGATTTCAGCAATTTGTTCCTTTGAATTGGCATAATCCATCTTCACCTCTTTGTCTTCAACTACCTCTCTTACATAATGATACTTGATTATAATGTGCTTTGTCTTGGCCGCATCACTGGATTCTTTTATATATTTATGGCACTAGTATTATCACAATAAAATATCACAAATTCTGTTATTTCTTCCTTCATACTCTTGATTAGATGCTTGATCCATACAATGTTTGTGCAGTTTATAATTCAACATCAACTATGGATTTTGAGGTACAACTTTTTTTTCCTAGTAGTCCATGCAACTAGTCTCTTTCCTAAGAAAAGTTCTCCTCCACTGGTGCTCTTCCTATCATCTATATTTCCTCCCCAATTAGCATTAGTGTAGGCTCTTAAATCAATTTTTTATTTCTTCTTTTAGTATAAAGAAAACTCTTCTATTTCTTTCAAGTACCTCATTATTCTTTTCACTGCCATTAGATGATTTTCTCTATGATTTTCTAAAAATATTACAACTATTCCAATAGATAATGTAATATTAGGTCTGCTATGTACAACATATTGTAACTTACCAATCATTGACCTATATAGTGTTTTATTCACTTCAATAGACTCATCATTCTTTGATAACTGATATCTTGTTATTGTTGGTGTACTTACTAGTTTTGAATCTTCTAGTCCAAATGTTTTTAGTATCTCCTTGATACTTTGACTGGTTAACCAATATGTCATACTTTAGTTAATAAACTTGCAATCCCACAAAGAATTTGTTCTCACCAAACACTAACATTTCAAATTCATGTTTCTCCTAATTAGCAAAATCCTTGCATAGAGCATCTTGTCCTCCAAATATTATATCATCAACAAAGATTTTAGATAACAATATGTCTTTACATTTTTCTATCTTGATGCATGGATTTCTATTATCATCAGTTCTTGTTGGTCTTAAAATAGTTTTGACATTTGAGTGTCAACACACTTAACCACTTTCTACATTGAAGCTGAGTACAATATGTATGTTGAACCATAATATATGTCGAGTTAGATTTTCAACAGGTGTCGAGTTACTTTAGGTGTCAAGTAGTAAATAAGT
Organism: Cupressus sempervirens; assembly: GCA_028749045.1. Taxonomy (NCBI): domain Eukaryota; kingdom Viridiplantae; phylum Streptophyta; class Pinopsida; order Cupressales; family Cupressaceae; genus Cupressus; species Cupressus sempervirens. Next base: position 816,821,692 of record CM053786.1, read on the forward strand.
ACTGAGTGTCATATAGGTGCCAAGTCACAGTTAATTCTAAGAAAGAAAGAACTATACATGTGCCAATTAATCTAGGATCTTACATGTGTCAAGCAAGACAAAATGTAATAGGAGCTAAGTAAACCAGGATAGTATATATGCTGAGCACCAGTAGTCCAGCATGTGTCGAGTAACACATAATTGACATATGATTATTTGCCCTCACAAACTTAGATGTAAACCATTTTTGAAGTAGACATAGAAGGATTTCAAAGGAGAAAAAGGATAAGGATAAATCTTTTGCATTTCCTATGCAATTTGCATGTAGTCAATCAAAAAAATGGAGAAGACATGCAACCAATGAGGTAAATGCAAGGAATGAGCATGAACTTAAGATTTAATATGGATCATAGATCTATACCTAACCCTAAGTCTTCACAATCTTTAAAAGGAGGTTGAAAACTCCACTACATGGGTGGAAAAGAACAATGTATGGGAAAATTATAGCAAAATTCAGTGTGAAGGAAGAAAGACTTGAGGAATAGAGCAGCAATTACATATCTAGTTGATTAGAATAGTACAAGAGACAAGGGACATGATCAAATATCAGATCTCAAAGGATCAAGACCAGAAGGAGCAGATCAAGTGCCTAAAATCAGCAATTGAAGATTGTAAGCAATCAGGTCAAAGATTCCTAATACTTTCTAGCCATTGTATTAGATAAGTGAAAATCCTATGTTGATAGGTTAGCTTAAAAACTACTTTTTAGATCCTTTGAATAGGTGACTAAATCCTTTAACAAGGTCACACTTCGTGTAAAGTGTTTGCAAATCCGCTAACTAGGTCACTATTGACATAGTGTAAAACCTTTAATAGGGCAGGCCTTTCATAGGGCAGACCATCATAAGTGGTCAAAATTTATTGTTGCAATAATTTTTGTGGGTATCATCCCCACCCCAGTTTTACCTTCTTATTCCTAGAGGGTTTTTGGGTTACCAAATCTAGTGTTATGTGTTATTGCATGTGTTTACTTTATGTTCATTTATATGTTTACATGCATGCAGTTTACTTTTCAGTTATTTGATGTAAAGGATTAGAAAAGGTTAAAAGTGTGACACATCTGATTTAAACCCCTCTTAGAAGTACTCTTCCCATTTTGAACATTCCAATAGTTCTCTCAAATCCAATCTTCACAAGATACTTATGAAGTCTTTCATACCATGCTCTTGGAGCTTGGTTCAAACCATAAAGTGTTTTATGTAGTTTACATACCATATCCTTGTTGGTGTCATCAGCAAATCCTTTTGGTTGTTCTATGTAGACTTTTTCTTCTAGTATGCCATTCAAAAATGCAAACTTAACATCCATTTGATAAACTTTGAACCCTTTGTAGGAAACATATGCATGTAGAGTTCTTCCATTCTTGCAATAGGGGAAAATGTTTCCCCATAGTCTATTACTTCTTCTTGTGCATATCCTTTGCAAACTAGTCTGCCTTTGTTTCTTGTGATTTCACCATTTTAATCTAACCTATTCCTAAACACCCATTTGGTACCAATCACATCTTTTTCATCTAGTCTTAGAACTAAACTCGAAGTTTTTTTCTTCTCTATCTACTCAATTTTTTCTTCCATGGCTTTGCGCCAATAATCATCTTCTAGTGCATCTCTCATTGTCTTAGGTTCTTTCTAACTCAACAAGCATGTTTCATTTCTTAGTCTATTTATTGTCAATGGTCTAGCATCTTTGTTTAAAATGACTTGATTAGCAGGGTGATGCCTTCTAACATTCTTGGATAGTCTTCACTCAAATCTTCTTTCTTCAATTTGTCTTTTAGCCTTAGAGTCACTATACATATTTCTATCAGGTATCTCAACATCTCTATCATGTGTGCTAACTTCAAAATCAGAATGTGTAGTTTCTTCATTCTATAATTTGACATTTGAATCCAACTCGGTTCCTAAATTTAGTTTAGCATTTACTGTCTATGACTCAACAATTATTAAAACTTATTGCTAGTTCCCAACTTGATTAGTAGTTTCTTCTTTAGCAGACATTCTTTCATAGAAATATACAAATGATTTGTATTCTTCTAGTCTTTCGATAGGTTCAGCATCATGAACTTCTGTCTATTCATCAAAATTTACATTTGCACTTTCAACAATTTTGTTAGTGTTAGTATTTAAACACATATATGCTTTACTTCTTGTGGAGTAGCCAAGCAATATACCTTCATCACTTTTTGCATCAAACTTACCATTTCTAGCATCTTTAAAAATATAGCATTTTCTCCCAAATACCTTAAAATGTTTTACATTGGGTGAATGACCATACCATAATTCAAAAGGTATTGCATATGTACCTTTTTTGATTTGCACTTGGTTGAGGGTATAGACAACTATACTTATAGCTTCTCTCTAATATTTTAGAGCAACATTCTTCTCTATCATAAGTATCTTGGCATAGTCCATTATTGACCTATTTCTTCTTTCAAAAATTCCATTCTGTGGAGGGATCCTTGGTGCACAAGTTTATCTTTTGATTTTTTTATTATTACAGAACATCTCAAACTCTCTTGATGTGAACTCTCCTCCTCTATCTGATCTCAAACATTTCAAAATCTTACCTATCTGTTTTTCAACTCTTGCCAAAAACCACTTAAATATTTGAAAGGCATTAGACTTTTGGTTTAGAAACATGACTATCATCATCCTAGAGTAACCATCTACAAAAAACATTATATACTTGTCTCCCTTGTAACTTTGTACTTCTATAGGTCCACACAAATCAATATGAAAAATCTCTAGTATTTCTTTAGAAGTATAAGTTTTACTTTTAAAACTTGACTTAGTCATTGGTCATAGCTGACATTGTTTGCGTATCACATTATCAAGCTTTTTTAGCTTGAGAAAACCTCTAACTTTCTTTATGTTGCTGATACTAATCAAGTTATCAAAGTTGCCATGACACAACCTTTTATGTCATAGCCACACATCTTAAAATTTCACAATAAGACAAGTAGCATCCTCTATATCAAGATAAAATAGATTACATCTAGTTTGATCTCCTTTCCTATCAGATTCCCATTTGTGTCATATATCCTGGTAGTTTTGATTCCAAATTCAACTTTGCATCCTACATTGCTTAGTTGTGACACACTTAATAGATTATAATTCAAACCTTCAACATAGTAAGCATTATCACATGAAATATTTTCTATGAGCTTAATGGAAACTTTTCCTTTTATTAGACATGGAGCATCATTACCAAATCTTACACCATTTCCATCATAATTAGTTAAGATAATGAATATACTTTTATCTCCTATCATTTTATGTGAGCATCCACTATCAATGATCCATTTGTCATTCTTTTTTGTACATGTTATAATTGTAGTTACCTCATATTCATCATACTCTTCCTTCATTGTAACATAGACTACTTCATCATCATGTTCATCAAAGTCATCTTCTTCAGTAATGTAGCACTTCTTGCCTTTTTCTTTGTACTCTTTATTGTCTTCATTTCTTATGCCTTTGTATTGATCATTTCCTTTGTAATTTCTCTTCTTTAGACACCTAGCAGCAATATTTCCAACATCATTGCAATTAAAACAAATGATGGGTAGCTTACCTTTGAATTTTCCTTTTCCTCTCTGAAATCTTCTTGATAATAGTGTTTCTAGTTGTTTGACATCTTCTTCATCAGTCTCACAGTCACTAGATACATTTTTATCTTTCTTTTCTTCTTCTACTTCTTCTCATCAAAATATTTCAATAGCAACTTAGCCTTGAAAGTAGATTCAAGACTCTTAGGCTTGTAGTTATCAAAGTTAGATAACTCCAAAGTAGTGAGTCTTCCTACTAGACCTTCAAGAGTTAGATTATTTCCTAGAATACATCTCAATTCATGGATAGCAAATACTCTAATAACATAAATAGATAATAATGCCCTTAATACTTTTCTTTGAACAGCACCATCACCTGTATGACTAGTAGCATGTTTTATTGCACTAACAACTTCTTTTTTTCTAGCAACATATTGAGCAATGTTATCAACTTCCTTCATTCTCATGTCATCAAATTTAACTCTGAGGCTCTCTGAATTGGCTCTTTATACATTTTTATCTCCTCCATATATGGTTTGTATGTCATCCCACATCTTGAATTCAGTGTTACATCCTTTGATGTCATCAAATTTTGCATAGTTGAGGGAAGAGGAAATCTCCAACATTACCTGATTGTGCTCTTTCTTCTTGTTCATATCTTTAGGAGTAGGATCTCCAAATGGATCAACATGTTCTACTAAAATTGAGGATTGTGCATGATCTCCTATTCCTCCAAGATGCAGTCGGATTAGATTTTTACATGCAAGGAAGTTGTCTCTATTAAGCCTTGGTACTTCTCTCTTGGACATCTTGATCTTTATGCTTCTAGTACCTTCAAACTAGTTCTATCAGTAAATGGCTCTAATAGCAATTGTTAGAATTATTTAGAATAATTGAGAGAGGGGGGGGGGGGGGGGGGGGGGTGAACTAGTTATTCAAGGTCTAGATGTACCAATAAAACTTTTCACTCAGCTTAGAGAAACCATTAAACATTCATATCTATTCATGCATCCAAGCTAATCACTAAAACTTGCAGGTTGCTATTAAATCAACATGCAATAATAAAACATGGAATGTCAACACACATAACATAGTGATTTAACATAGAAAAACAATTTGGGAAAAACTAATCGTAACATTCTACTCCTTTTTCACTCTTCTGAAGTGATGCCCTATGCAAGACCAACTTTATTAAAGGTTACAACACACACTATTAAATGTGGCCTAGTTAAGGGATTTCAATAACCCTATTAAAGTGAGCCTAGTTAAAGGACTTTAGGCCATTCACTAGGAATGCCACTCTATTAAAGGATTTTCTAATGATTGTTAAGTCAACCTTATTCCAAAGGATTTTACCTGACACAATTGTTAGAGAGTAATAGTAGAGCTTTGATCTAACACAATTTACAACTCATCTTGTAGATCTTAGATCACAATTTAGTTCTCAATTCTACTTGGCTTTTGATCTTTGTAGCTCTAACAACTTGTTCACTCTTCAAGATTTTGTCTCCTTAAGCATTTTGCTTGTTGTGCCAATGCCGTCACTTGACAAAGTAGATTCCCTATCTCTATTTTTCCTTGGTCTTTTTCTAACCTTCTCAATATCTCCTCCCTAACACCAAACTCTCAAATTTAGACAATTTTCTTCATGACCACACATTCCTTAACTAGGAAATTAGAATACTTTTCCCATTCTATTTCCCATCATCCAATTTAAGGTTTGGATGGATTAGGTAGGATACAATGTATCTACCCCTTATCTTGTTTCTTCTAGAAGCTTCTCCTATAATCCATTTGAAATTTCCTAAAAATTGTTAACCTCAAATTCTGGTCCACTAGCTCATCATCCCTATTTGCCATTTGGTTCAAAAAATTCAAGATGACAAACTTGTTGGCCCAGATTTGGTGAATTGTTGACTTTTCTAATAATGTAGCAGCTCAATATTATTAACCTTTAGATGCTCAACACATACTACATTGATTCGTATCTATTGTGAGTTCACTGAGAATCAACTACAATTTACTAATGCTTGGTACCTATTGTATTTTTATTAGCACTAACGGTGTTACTTAGTACACACTAGAATTTTCTTTTACTTGGCGCCAACTAATTTTCTACTCGGCATGAATTGACTTTGCTTGACACCTACTATCAACTCAGTCAAGCTTTGCTAACAATCTTAGTATTACTTGTTCTTCTAAAGTGTCTAAGTGTAGCCAATATTTGTATCTTCATGTCGATTATCTATACATTATTTTTACCATTGTCTTAACTAATCCTTGTACTTTATTACATAACCATAACTCAACCTTTCTCTAAGTGTTGTTGTTACATATTTTTTATTAAATCATCTTCATCAATCAACTAAGTGATAATAGTTGTGTCTTATAAACAATTGTCTTACTAGCAAATAGCAGGTTTGACATCAATGAAAAAATAATGATTGAAACATACGTTCTACTTCAACAATCTGCCTTTTTCAACAATGATCTTTTCAATCATGTTTCAACAATTCACAATCTAAACTAACTTTCTAGGGGAATCATTTTTCTATCATAGAAATAATTTTAGGCGACATAAAATGACTTTAGAATACACATAAAATAGAGACATTTAATCATAGTTTTAAATAATAATTAGAATCCATATAAAATGACAAAGTTATCACATCTAAATCAACAAGAAGAAAGTGAATATTCATATGAAATGGAAGGATACATATACAAACACACAAGTATATACCATAATAGATAGCAACATGGGCATATACTAGATCAAAGGTTACATACTTGAGATAAAAGTGCATGAGATTAAATGGTGAATTCCATTACTAAATATATAGATAAAAATAAGTAATGAAAATTATATTGCACCCTAATGTAGGTAGAGAATAAGGACAATGATGTTAGTTTTCATGACTTCTAATTGCATTCTAGGAAAGGCTAAGAGAGAAAAACATTCTTATGCCAAAGTATTATGTCTATAATATTATGGTGTAGGAGTATAAATTGCTTGTGGTTGGTCCTAATGTTGCACACGTAACACTTGAGAAATGAAAAAGGAGGTTAGATGATTTCTATGATGGTCAAATATATGTCAGATGCATCTTTATCTAAAATAATTTTAATTTTTCTAGTTGGTATGGTATTTATTAGAAAATTTAGAGAGTTGAGTTCAATAAGGATTTGTGGTAAATAAGAAAACAACTTAACTAGTCAAAAAATTGCTTCTAAGACTTGATTGTGTATCTTTACCTTTTTCAGACATGATTCAAGGCATGGAATGGACCTAATCAAGTCACAATATAAGAACTTATAAAATTTCTAACTTCAAAGTTACTATGTAGCTAGGACAACAGACTTAATGAGAAACATTGAGATGGGAATGTCTTTTGATTCTAAAGCTACAAAATTAATCATTAACAAAGCTTCATTGTCTCTAGGAATTTCTAACTAGCTAACAAATATTCTATGATATGTTGGAGAAGAGTAAGAATTGGTCAATCAATGTAGTATTCATGTAGGGATTTTCATTTCTTAATCAATAAAGTCTCAACACCTAGGATGCATTTTCCCTCATATTTATTAATTAAACTAAGAACATAGTATATTTATTATTATTTAATAAAATCATAAATATAATAAAATATGCATTGGCATTGTAACATAGACATTTTGAAATATTTTTGGGATTGATAGGATCTAACTTTTTAATCATGATATATGGTTTCTTATGAATTAGTGCTCATCGTGGAAGGGTATACCTTCCTTAAGATAAACATGAATAGTTTGGAGTATTTTAAAAAAGAAAAAAATTCTAGATTTTCTATAGCAACTGATAAATAAAGAGCTTTTACTAAGGAGAAGATAAAAAGAGCAAGGGTGTTCTTTGAAGGTGGTAGTTTACTATGATGTCTAAATACTTTTACATCATAATATTATTTGTTGTCTCCAAAAGAAGAATCTACAACTGTGATGGTAGATCATATAAGCCTTGTGCAAATGAGTTTTACATGTAAACTAAATCCTAGAAAAAACACATTTACAAATTCCAATCAAGACCAAGCCTTCCTATAAGTTACCAGTAACAATGGTAGTAATGTGATAATTTTCAGGTATCATTGATACATGAAAATATTACACAACACTCATACACAATCAATAGTTACTTTCCTATACCAATCCCAGGAAAATAGTAATTCATCATATAATTTCTTGATCTCAACTAAGCTAGCAAGTAATAAATCATAATTCCTCCTACAATGTAGGTACATAGAATTGAAGTAAATTTACCAAGGATAATAAAGGCAAGGATGATGCTCACATCTAGAAACCCCATGACACAAGTGCCTGATTTCATTTATAATTGTAATAAGGATTGAAATAATTTATAGTAGCCAACTAAGTTTAGGAAATTTAATTTTAAAAAATATGGTAGAAAAATAATTTTTGACTTTATATATTCATAATATGGGAAATTGTCTCACTTTCACATTACTGTAAAACATCTTTGCATCTAAATATAACCTAGAAACTTTAAAAAGTTAGTTTAATGTTATTTTGTTATTAGTTAAAGTTATTTAATATTTTTTATTTATTTAAGAAAAAACTAAAGATAACTAGCTTATATGTTATAGATCATATAGGTAGCCATCTACATTGCTTGGGTGGGAGATCCAAATGTCACATTCTTCATGAGCTTCTAATTATTTACAAGTCTTTGCATTAGTAAGTATCATCACAATGCCTAGTTATGATTGCAAGAAAATTCTTGCACAAAGTAAAGGGCCTTAGTAAGTTAGAGCTTGGCTTATATTAGGTTCCCATGTAGTGGACACAAATGTGCAATTTTATTGAATTTCTTAGAATGGAGCCATAAAAGAAGCATTCAAATTTAATATACCTTTAATTTTTTCATAAAACTTTTAATAATATTACCATATGTAGGTCAATCAAGCACTATAAGATTTGTCAAGGGTTCTACATTCAATTTTATATGTGGCTCTCCCTTGAATCCACTATTCATGTAGTATTCCAAAAATAGAAGGGAAAAAGATGGTAATGGTGTGTAGGTAGCCTTATATCTTCTCACTATTTCTATTCACAATATTGGCCTTTTAATGGACATGAATGGAGAAGTTAAAATATAGGTTATAACAATAGCAATGGGAGTAGAAGGAACACGAGATTGTAATCATTATACTAACAAAGCCTTAAAACTTTGACATTTGAAGGATCAAGATCATATTCTTTTCTTGTTGCTCTTACAACATGTTCTATAGATCCTATTATTAGTAAGATTGTTTTAGGGCTCCATATTATACCATATGTTTGGAGATACATTTTTTTAACCTAATTTCCTAAAGAAAGCAGATTCTTTGCAACTTTTTAATCCTTCTTCTCAAGGAGATGCATATAAGAGGGAAATCATAGCTGTGAATTCTAATATCCTATATAAAAATAGAATCTAATTCATAAAATTTATAAATAGGTATTTACCTTGGCTTTTTCTAGGCTGACAATGTTTTCCAACTAAACCCTAACTTCCAACATAAAAATAACATAGGGTTTTATATTTCTAACCTCATTTGTGTAAGTAAAGTCTCCTTTCAAAATACATATAGAACATCATTGAGAAAATTGTAGTAAATACCTAAGTTTCTCTTACCCCAAGGTTAAAGTGAGTAATAAAAATGGCCACTCAGAGAAGGTGGTACCTTTTCAAAGCTTCTCCGTGTCTAAAATCCCTTTTTTCACATTTGAAATAAGTTAGTTGTCCATCTTCACCATGTGCACTTTTTTTAAGGAAAATATTTTGTATTCAAAGCTTAAAAAAGGATCTAGTCTTTGAAAAGATAATTTCATGGTTAGATAGCTTGATTAAACAAAAAATGCATCATATATATTGATGTAGTGAAAGGTAGGAGAATCACCAAAGGAGATGTCCCAGCCCCCAACAAATAACCATACAATGGAAACACAAGAACCAAACAACAATAAGGCAAGATTTGATACCAAATCACAATTCTTTATTCATAAATGTAATTGATTACATGAAATATGTCTTGCTATAAAGCCTTCTATGTTAGGGCCAACTACAAACAACAATTACAAAATTAGTTCTACTAGATTCAACAAGATCCAACTTACAAACCCAATCCTAGCTAGTCTAGATACACAATTGGATAAGAAAAACAATAAGAATCCACACTTGTACCATAAGGTCCACCAAGTAATCCTCTAATTGTCAAGTTGTAGCCCTAGCTCTTCAAAATTCACATCTACACTTCATCCCCTTCTCCAAGTTAGAATGATCAATCTCTAAAGACTCTACAAAACCCCTTACTTATACCCAACTAAGCCATAAGTTGAGCCAACTCATTACAAACTAAATTAAATCTCCTACATTAAATATAGGTCAAGCCAAAAGTTAGCCACAAGATAAATTAAATACCCATACATAAAATAAATGCCAGAAGTTGACTCATAGACAACTCATCATGAACAAAACCAAAACCAATAATAGCACTCAGCACATACGAGAATACTCAGCATCCACAAGAACTCTTAGCACTAGTAGGTTAAACTAGCACCCACTAGGAGCTACAATAACTTGACATCCACTAGAGCTATAGTAACTTGGCATCCATTACAGCTACAGTAACTAAACATTCATTAGAGCTACAATAACTCAACATCCATTAGAGCTACAATAACGTGTCATCCACTAGGGCTATAGTAACTCAATATCTATTAGAGCTATAGTAACTTGGCACCTACTAGAGATACAATAACTTGGCATCCACTAGAGCTACAGTAACTCAACATCCATTAGACAGCTTGGCAACAACATAAAATTGAAAACCACTGGCAGTTGGTACTAACATGAAGGATTGAACAAAAGCCTAGGATGCTCTTGCATCATATATGGTCTTTATGGCTCATTTGTAGGTTTACTTCTTTTATACACTTTTGTTAAATAGTTAGACATTTTCCCTTCAAGTACTTTGATGTTTATACTAAAATTTTAAAAATGCTAAATTTTAGCATTATCTATATTTATAATTATTAGATTATATCTTTTGTTCTAATTATTTCCTCATGTTAGTTTATATTTTGTATGTGTCTTTTAAAGTTTTTTAAAAATTTTCACTTTATTATATTTTATAATGTATTGTGTTGAAAATAGATTGAAGAAGACTATTAAAGAGGGAAATTGTTGAGAATAGATTGATACAAGTATGATCAATATGCTTCAATCATTGTTTTGTCATTGATGTCAATCTTTCTATTTGTTGGTAAAACAAATGATTATATGATTTAAGTACTATCACTTATTTGATTGATGAAGAGGATTTGATCAAAAGATGTAACAATATCACCTAGACAAAAAGGTTGAGTTATGATTATGTAAAGGAGTACAAGAATTAGTTAAAATAGTGATAACATGATGCATTTATAATCTACTTAAGGTTACAAGGGTTACTTACACTAATAAATTTTAGAAGAACAAGTTACACAAAGTTTGTCTACCAAAGCTTGACCGAGTGGATAGTAGGTGTTGAGCAAATTTAGTGCAAGTTGAGCAAAGAATCAGTTAGATCTGAGTAAAAGTTTATTCTAGTTTATGTTGAAGAAAATATTGGATACTGAGTAAAGTTTAGTTGATGCCGACCACCAGTACGCTTTAGTTCATGCTGAGTGATTTTATAAAGGATGTCGAGTAACATAGTATGTGTCAAGCATTAGAAGCTAGATAATGTAGAGTGGCTACATTATTTAATAGATCATGAATTTGATGGATCTAATTTGACAAGTTTATTTTCTTGGAATGTGTGAACCAAGTGGAAGCTAAGGTTGATGATCTAGTAGCACAGAATTCAAGGTAAACTATTTTTAGGTTAATTCCAAGAGGATTCAAGGAGAAGTTTCTAGAAGAGATATAAAATGAGGGCTAGATTCATTGTATTCTATCTAATCCATCCTAACCCTAAATTGGATGATGGAAAATGTTTGGTAAAAGATGTTAATTTCCTATTTATTGTAATGGCTAGTCAGAAGAAAATGTTGTCATGTGTGAGAAGCTAATGAAAACAAGGAGTCAAGGGTTTTGCTTCATCAAGTGACCTAAGAGAAGAGTTAGCATTGACATATTAAGCAAGAAGTCTTAAGGATATGAATGCTTGAAGGGTTAACAAGCTATCAGAGCTGAAATGTATGAAGGAAAAGTAGAATAGAGGACTAAATAGTGATTTGTAATCTACAAATGAAGTTTTAAGTTGTTATTAGATCAAGCTTTATTGTTGCTCTCTAATAATTGTATCATTATAGGGTAATTCCTTTGGATTAAGGTTGACCTAACACTCATATTTAAATCCTTTGACTTGGTGACATTCCAAGTGAATGGTCTAAAGTCCTATAACAAGGCTCACTCTTAGCAAGGTGATTGAAATCCTTTAACAGGGTTACATTTAACAATGTGTATTGTAACCTTTAATAGGGTTGACCTCTCACAAGGCATCACTTTAGAAGAGTGAAAAAGAGTAGCAAGTTACTAATGGTTTTTCCCAAATTAGGTTTCCACCTAATGGTTTGATTTTTCCCAATGCAAAGAAGCTTCAAAAATATGTCTAAAAAATCATGTAATCCCTGTGTCCTATAGATTAGGATTTCTCTTTTATAATTTCTCAAAATTTTGTGCTACCCTAGTCATGCTCTAATCCTTATACTATTTGAATTTTATTAAATTCTCAAGATTTGTGATCAACATTGTCATTAAAATGCCCTAAGTGTGTTAAAACCTTAGGTTATCTTCAAATTTTTGAACAGTTTTGGAAAATTCCTAAGTTCCTTTCTTTTACACTCTTACAGTGTTCAAGCTTCTCATAAGAAGAAAGTGCTTTTTCACTTCTATCTCCATGGATGCATTCTCCTCATTGGCATAAGTGCGTAAACTAATTCTTGGTTTATGGGTATATAGTTGTGTATCTCGTAATAGTGGAGTGGTCCACTTTGGGGTTTTCTGATCATACAATCGATCCTTAGGTAGAGAAGCATAAAGGCCTTTTATACTTTGTAAGTTTGTCTTACGGTTCTACAGTAATGAGTTAAACCATATCAATGAAAGTAGTTCATTCAGGTATTTCCAGTTATACATTTTCCTTTTGAGCATATGAGCTTAATATGTTTTTAAAAGTGATCATTTATTATTTTACGTGGATATGAGTAACAAATTAAGGGGAGGAGTAGAAGGGTGGATCACTTCGGTTCATGCACCTATGTTTCATTGAATGTCATAAGAGCGTAAAGGTCCATGATTGCATAAAGGATGTCTCATGAGAAGACATAGTGGTTTTTATGGTTCTATGTCTAAGGGAGACTCATGAGAGTGAAATAAGTTTTGATTTCTTCTATGAGCCTTCAGTGTTATAGCTTTTGAGCAACCCTAAAGTGATGTCATACATAGGGACATGTTGTGTGGGACTTGATGAAGTGCCACTTTGGCCTTGAGAAGAACAAATCAAATGGTGACATGTCAAAGATGATAGATGGGCCTAATCCACATGGAGAATAACTTAGATCTTTTGTTTTGCATGTGCTTAAATCAATAGTGATGTCTTTTTCTATTTTGCTAAGATTTGATCTAAGTCATTGATTTTTCGAAAAGGAAAAATTTTGATTACACTCTTACAATTGCAAGAATACCATGTAGACAAAGAAGTGTTTCATCTCCTTCTTCGTGCATACGAGATTTGTTTCGACGTATGAGTGTAAAAGGTAAATGGGTAATGAGATGAGTGCTTTATGATGCTACAAAAGGGATGAAGCATAAGAACAAGAGGTGGATTGTAAGCATTTCTTGATGTTACGAGAATAAGGTAACTCATGTGGATGTAAAGGAAAATAAAGAAAAGGCAAAGGGTATTACAATGCCATAGGGAAAAGGCTTCAAGTGTATGACCAGATGATGAATTTGTGAAGTATTATGATGCTTCAAAAATTGAAGCATGTGTAGGAGCATAAAAGGTAAAATAAAACTATAACAAATGCTTAACACTAGTACAAGATGTGTTGAAGTCTAAGCATAAAGAGGCATGTTAAGAGGGTTTGACATTTTATTGTACAAGGGTCCTATAAGAATATAAAAGGAATAACAAATCCATGATTAAAGAACCCTAACACTTTTGTGCTTGGAGTTTTCTGAAGCATCACTCGACAAATGTAAATACTTGATAGCTATATCTTTAGGGTTATAAAGATTGAAGGGTTTTGACTCAACATATAAACAGAAGACTAAATTTGGAAAAGAGAATAGTTGTGGTGTAATGCTAGTTAAGAAGAAAGGACAAATTTTGTTGGATACAATTGTTCAATTGTGTGTTGTCTTTGATGTCACACAAATTTCATATCAGTCATCAGACAGTTTCTATCAAACTCAAAAAGATAGCAAAGCAATAGACAATGTCTACTGAGCTTAGAAGGTCAGTAAGGCAATAGATAGTGTCTACTGAGCTCAGAAGGTCAACAAGGTATTAGACAGTGTCTACCAAGTTTAGAAGGTCAACAAGGAAATAGACAGTGTCTACCGAGCCCAAAAGGTTAGTAAAGATAGCTTGCTGTATCTACCAAGTCGATAGCTAGTTACCAAGCCTTCAAGGTAATCAAAGAAATCTAGTTTTTACCCAGCTCACTTAGTAATTAAAGAAAATATGACAAAAACAGTTCTTACCAAGTTCACTCGATTGTCAAAGGTAATTTGGTAAAAGCAGTTCTTATCGAGTAAACTTGGTAGCCAAAGGATTTTATGATATTGTAATGTTAACTCAGTCATGAAGGTTAACTTTAGAAATTTTTGGAAGCAGTATTTATCGAGCAGAGTTGGCCATTGAAGGATGTTTATTTGTTTAAGTATAATATTTATAGCCGACTAATGAATGGTTTATTGGTAAATGTAACATGTAAATGAGCCAACTTAACAATCTAAATGGTATAAGTAAGAAGTCAAGTTGCGAATTCAAAATAGTATGGTATGGAGATATGAGAAGTTAGTGTGATGTGAAGACTGATTATTGTGGAACTAAATTTGAAGAATGATTAGAGATCATTGAGAAGAAGAAGAGTCATATTTGATCAAGGAGGATCTAATGATGTTGAACAGAGACCTATATCTAGCAAATTTAGTTGCATCTTGTTCAGGTCAATTCGTTGTTGCTTTCTAACCATTGTAGCAGTGATTTCAAATCTCTTAACAGAGTTAGTTTAATAGCCATTTTGTAAATCCTCTAACAAGGTGATAGTTGAGTTGAATTGTTCTAAAGACCTCTAGCAAGGCCACTCCTAATAGGGTGATTAAATCCTCTAACAAGGTCACACCTAACAGTGTGTATTGTAACCTTTAAAAAGGTTGGCTCCTAACAAGGCTCACTTCAGAAGAGTGAAAATTGGTGACTAGTTACTTGGTGGTTTTTCCCATATTGGGTTTCCACGTTAAATCTAGTGTCTTTTGTGTTCATTTTATTTTCAGTTACATGTATGAATGCTTATAGGTAAGTAATAGCTTAATTTACCAAGTTGCAGCATTTGTTTACCAAGTATCAATAGTAACTAGTTCATTAAGACATCTAAGGGATTTGTGGATTAATTTTTGTGAGTAACTAATTCACCCCCCTTCTCAGTTACTTTATCTTTAATTCCAACAATTGGTATTAGAGCTTTTGGTGCTTACAAGAAAATATTTCAAGGATCTAATGATGCAGGAGCATCTAGAGATATAAGGGCAATCCTATGTCACAAAAAAAATGTACTTAGACTTAGTTTCTATTTCATGTGTTTTCATTTTTGGACACCCATTTGGGTCAAATAAAGGTTCCAACTCTCACAGTTCCACTATTAGTGTGCTAGTAAATCTCAAAAAAATTGGAGTATGTAATTGGGCCATCATTTTGGTAAACTAGAAGGTGTGAATTGGCGAGATGAATGTAATTGTGATTTAGAGCATTACAGAAAAAGAATCTGGTCAAAAGGCCCCATGGTTTGAAAGTTATTGCAGTTTTTCAAGTTTTGGAGACCTCCTAAGAATGCTTCAAAGTCAGGTTAGGGGCATTAAATGAACTCAAAAAGGGAAAAAAATTGGGGGACAAGAAAATCTGGTCAATAGGTCTATGGAGCACTTTGAGAGCTTTTCAGAAATGTAAATGGTTCGTCAATCGGAGCTACAGTTCAAAAGTTATGCCTCTCAGAAGTTCGGTTAATGTTTTTGGATTCTTCTAGATTTGCGCCGACTTCTAACATAGCTTTTGGAGCCTTCTATTTGGTTAGTGGATGCTACTAGCACTTTCTAGAATGTATTCCTAGTCCTTAACCCTTCGAGGTCTATTTAAGGAGATTCCTGGCATTGTAGAAGGTAGTTCAGAGTGGAGTTTGATAGGAGGTACTGAAAGGAGAAATTATCTGCACATTTATGCTATTGTAAGCCCTTAGGGCATGTTTTGAAGTTTATTTTCTCTGTACTAAATGTACTACATTATTTTTCAATTAATAGAATTTCCCCTTTTTCTGTTGTGTCCATTCTATTCTTGGGTTGTGTCCCCATCAAGTGGTATCACAACGAGTTTTCCTCAATGTGTAGACAGAGCGCCAACTATGAGGCAGTTTGCACTAGGACAGTGTGGTTGTGGGTTCAAGTTAGAAGATTCCTCCATGAAGAGAGCATGGAGGAAGGGCCAGAGCTATTAATCGTGAGGAGGTTAGAGCCCTCCAAAGGTAGGTACAGGCATTGCAAGAGGAGCTCCGTAGAGGAGCAAATGTTGCTGTAGGTGACGACAGTGAGGATGAAAATGAAGAAAAAGAAATGGGACCAGAAGGGGAATTTGACTAGGAAGTTCTAAATCATGTAGAGGAAAGGCTTTTTAGGGCCATTACTAAGTTTGGGAAAAGACCCACAATTGAAGTGGGTGTATTTTTAGGAAATCTAAAACCAGATGAGTTGATCGATTGGATCAATGAACTGGAAGAATACTTTGAGTATGAGGATATCAAGGACCCAAATAGGGTTAAGTTTTCAAAGTCCAAACTGAAAGGCCATGCCAAAATCTGGTTGCAAGAGGTTCAATTGGAAAGAAATAGAAGAGGAAAGGAGAAGATCACAAGATGAGATCGCATGGTTGACAAATTGAAGAAGCAGTTCATTCCTGTGGACTATGAGCTTGATTTGTTTAAAAAGATGCATGGGTTAAAGCAAGTAGGAAGATTAGTCCAAGAATATACAGAGGAATTTTATTGACTCTTGATTAGAGGAGGGCATGTAGAAGAAAATAAGGAGAAGGTTGCTCATTATATCAATGGGTTATGACCTAGCATCCAGGAGGAATGAAGTCTGGTAAGAATGACCAGCATTGAAGAGGCATACCAGTTTTCCCTACGAGTTGAAGAGAAGCTGAATAAAAGGTTTGAAGGAAGAGAAAGAGGGTGTGGTCAAGGAGGAAGGGAAAGTGGTAGATCATCTGGAGGCCGCAATGAAACCCAAAAGAAAAATGAAGATGTGGGTACTAGCAGGAACCAGAGGAATGAGGGTTTCAACCGCTCCCATGATCAAGACTTTGGAAATCAGGGAGGAAGAGGTAGAGGATGTGGAAAAGGAAGAGGAGGCTTCTGTGGTACCTATTTCCATTGCAATGAAGAAGGTCATTGTTCCTTTGAATGCCCTCAACGATAAGGAAGGATAGATAGGAGAGCTGAGGGCCAAGCTAGGGTTGCTCACGTGGATCAGGATGTACAATCATCACATTTAGAGGATGCAAAAAGAGGAGAGACCTTGGTAAATGAAAGAGTCCTACTAAATGGTGAGAATGAACTAGGACAATGGAGGAGTTTGTTCTATATCAGATGCAAGTGTGAGGATAAATGTTGTGATGTGATCATTGATGGTGGTAGCACTGATAACTTGGTATCAGAAGAGATGGTCTCTAAGCTAAAGTTCAAGAGGGAGAAACATCCCCAGCCCTATCAGATTGCTTAGGTAAAAGATGATCATAAGGTCTTGGTAAGTGAACAATGTTTAGTGAAATTCAAAATTGGGAGTTACCATGATGAAGTTCTCTGTGATGTTATTCTGATGGATGTTTTCCATCTATTGTTGGGTAGACCATGACAGTTTGATAGACATGTAGTACATGATGGACATGCAAACACATACTCTTTGACAAAAGATGGAGTTCGTCACAAATTGAAGCCCATGAAAAAGGAAGGTGAAAAGGTATGTAGCAGTGCTAGGATTTGTCTTGTTGATAAAAGGAAGTTTTTAGATGGCATGAAACATTAGCATATGTGCTATGGTTTGATTCCTAGGAAAGATAAAAAAGGTAGTAGTGAAATACCACTTGAAGTTTTAGATTTACAAGGGGAGTTTGGAGATATTATCTCTGATAATGTTCTAGATGGATTGCCACTAGTAAGGAAAATTAGTCATTAGATAGATCTGATTCCAGGAGCTATTTTTCCTAACAAGGCTGCTCATAGGATGACTCCTACTGAAATAGAGGAGCTAAATAGATAGGTTTAGGAGCTGTTGAGGAAGGGCTTGATTCAAGAGAGCCTTACTCCATGTGTAGTACCTACAGTACTTGCAGCAAAGAAGGATGGAGAGTGGAGGATGTGTACAGATTCTTGAGCTATAAATAGGATAACCATTAAGTATCGGTTTCCTTTGCCAAGGATGGATGATCTTATGGACTGGTTGAGTGGAGCTCAGTACTTCACAAAGATAGATCTCAAGAGTGGCTATCATCAGATATGGATTTGAGATGGAGATGAGTGGAAAATAGCCTTCAAGACCAAGGAGGGTCTTTATGAGTGGTTAGTCATGCCCTTTGGATTGATGAACGCCCCTAGCAACTTCATGCGGCTCATGAATGAGGTACTTAAGAAGTTCTTGGGAAAATTTGTTATTGTCTATTTGGATGATATTTTAATTTTTAGCAAGACTTTGGAAGAACATTTACTACATATTCGTAATGTCCTTGAAAGGCTAAGGGAAGAGAAATTCTTAATTAATCTGAAGAAGTGTATCTTTGCAAAAAGAGATTTAGTCTATTTGGAGTTTGTTATATCACCCGAAGGTCTCAAAATGGATCTGAAGAAGGTAAAAGCCATCTTGGAATGGCCTACTCCAAGGTCTGCTACTGAGGTAAGATCATTTCATGGTTTGGTTAGTTTTTATAGGAAGTTTATTAAGAATTTTAGTGGCATATGTGCACCCCTAACTGATACAATAAGAGGGGATAGAAAAGAGTTCAAATGGATTGCAGCAGCTGCGAGAAGTTTTGAATTGCTGAAGAAGAAGGTAACAGAACAACTTGTGTTGGCACTTCCAAATTTTAGAAAGGTTTTCCAGGTGGATTGTGATGCTAGTAGAAGTGCTATTGGGGCTGTATTAAGCCAAGAAGGTAAGCCTATTGCATATTTTAGTGAAAAATTGAATGATGCAAAGAAGAAGTATTTTGTTTATGATCAAGAGTTCTATGCAATAGTTTAGGCCTTAAAGAAATGAAGGAATTATTTATTGCCAAAGGAATTTATTTTGTATACTGATCATCAGGCATTACAGTACCTAAATATCCAAGGTAAATTGAATTAGAGGCATATGAAGGGGGTAGAGTTCTTGCAGAGTTATACATTTGTGTTGAAGCATAGAAGTGAAAAATCTAACAAGGTTGCAGATGCACTAAGTAGGAGACAGTTGTTGCTTACAGTAATGCAGGTTGAAGTAGTTGGGTTTGATGAACTCAAGAATTTGTACCCCAAGGATCCTAATTTTGCTCAAGCATGGAAAGCTTGTAAAGAACCTGTTGTTGTAGATAGAACCAAGTGGTTAGACTATTTGATTCAGGATGGCATGTTGTTCAAAGGTAGTCAATTGTGCATTCCAAGGAGTTCCATGAGGGAAAATTTCATTAAGGAGAAACACAGTGGAGGGATGGTAAGACATTTTGGTCGAGATAAGACCATTTCCATTCTTAAAGAACATTATTTTTGGCCTTAAATTTCATAGGATGTGAAGAAGTTTGTACAGAGTTGCTAGGTTTGTCAAGTTGCCAAGGGGTTTAGTCACAATACTGGCCTATATCAACCATTTCCTGTTCCATCAAGGCCATGGGAGGACATAAGCATGGATTTTGTTCTTGGATTACCAAGGACACAAAGGGGTAATGACTCAGTATTCGTGGTGGTTGATAGGTTCTCCAAAATGGCACATTTCATTCCATGCCACAAAACTCATGATGCTATCCATATTGCAGACTTGTTTTTCAAAGAGGTGGTAAGACTACATGGTCTTCCAAGGAGCATAGTTTCTGACAGAGATACTAAATTTTTGGGGTATTTCTGGAGGACATTGTGGAAAAAGTTAAGAATCAACTTGAAATTCAGTTCCACGCATCACCTACAAACTGATGGCCAAACAGAAGTGGTAAACAGAAGTCTGGGCAATTTGCTGAGATGTTTAGTTGGGGATAAGCCCAAGGGATGGGATTTGATTCTACCACAAGAAAATTTTGCTTACAATAACTCTATAAATAGGAGTACTGGAAAATCACCATTCCAAATTGTATATGGGAATAGCCCAAGGATTGCACTAGAATTGAGGAAGATAGAGCAAGGGGAGAGGACAAGTGCTGAAGCAAAAGAATTTGCTAAACATATCGAGCATCTACATGAGGAGGTTCAGGCACACATTACCAAGATGAATCAAGAGTATAAATCTAGGGCTGATCAAAGGAGAAGACATAAGGAATTCCAAGTAGGGGATCTAGACATGGTGCACTTACGAAAAGAAAGATTTTCAGCCGGTACTTACAACAAGCTAAAAATGAAGAAATTTGGCCCCTACAAATTTTTGAAGAAACATGACTTAGGAAATGCATAGGAGGTGGAGCTGCTAGATGGTATTCACATTTCTCCCATTTTCAACATTGTAGATTTAACAGAGTATCATGATGATGGTGCAGATGAGGAGTTGGTGTTAAAGCCATGTCCAATTCCTTC
This sequence comes from Cupressus sempervirens, assembly GCA_028749045.1. Taxonomy (NCBI): domain Eukaryota; kingdom Viridiplantae; phylum Streptophyta; class Pinopsida; order Cupressales; family Cupressaceae; genus Cupressus; species Cupressus sempervirens. Next base: position 816,842,318 of record CM053786.1, read on the forward strand.
TTCTAAGAAGGAGGAGATAGAAGACATTCTAGATCATTGTATGGGTAGGAGTACCAAAAATAGGCAGTATGAAAAGTATTTGGTCAAATGGAAAGGACGACTGATCAAGGACTCAACTTGGATTTCAGCAGCTAAGGTTTCCCATTTGGGATTTCCTCTACCATTCATAAAGTGACAGGGTCACTTTTCAATCTACCCTGGGTGTCTGATGCAAAAGCATCCAGAGGTATAAGGGCAATCCTGTGTCACCAAAAAAATATACTTAGACTTAGTTTCTATTTCATTTGTTTTCATTTTTGGACACCCATTTGGGTCAAATAAAGGTTCCAACTCTCATAGTTCCACTATCAATGTGCTAGTAAATCCAAAAAAAATAGGAGTATGTAATTGGGCCATCATTTTGGTAAACTAGAAGGTGTGAATTGGTGAGATGAATGTAATTGTGATTTAGAGCATTCCAGAAAAAGAATCAGGTCAAAAGGCCCCACGGTTTGAAAGTTATTGCAGTTTTTCAGGTTTTGGAGACCTCCTAAGAATTCCTCAAAGTCATGTTAGGGGAATTAAATGACCTCAAAAAGGGCCAAAAATTGGGAGATGAGTGAAGCTAGTCCATAAGGCTATAGAGCAGTTTGAGAGCTTTCCAGAAATGTAAATGGTTCATCAATCGGAGCTACGGTTCAAAAGTTATGCCTCTCGAAAGTTCAGTTAACGTTTCTAGATTCTTCTAGATTTGCACCAACTTCTAACACAGCTTCTGGAGCCTTTTATTTGGTCAGTGGATGCCTACTAGCACTTTCTAGAATGTATTCCTAGTCCTTAACCCTCTGGGGTCTATTTAAGGAGATTCCTAGCATTGTAGAAGGCAGTTCAGAGTGGAGTTTGAGAGGAGGTACTAAAAGGAGAAATTATCTCCACATTTATGCTATTGTAAGCCCTTAGGGCATGTTTTGAAGTTTATTTTCTCTGTACTGAATGTACTAGCTTTTTTTTTAGTTAATGAAATTTTCCCTTTTTCTGTTGTGTCCATTCTATTCTTGGGTTGTGTCCCCATCATCTAAGCTAAAGATCAGGATGTCTTACAAAAGGGAAATTATAGAACTTAACAGGGACAATTTCTTAGCATGGCAAGGATTGATGAGGCTTCATCTGGCTTCCATTGGTGATATAGTGTTGTAGTACCTTGATGAAAAATATGAAGAACCTTCTAGTACATTATCTATCAATGATATTGCTGAAAAGAAGACTCACGATAACATGATGATAGATATAGCATCTACTCTGAGTTATGAAGAATTTGATGACATCAAAGATTGCAAAACTACCTTTGAAATGTGGAACAAGCTGAAAGAAATCTATGAAGGAGATGATAATGTAAGAAGAGCCAAAGCAAAAATTTTGAGAGGACAATTTGATCAAATGCGGATGAGAAGATGAAAACATAACAAAGTATGTTGAAAGAGTCAAAGCATGTGTTAGTGCAATCAAAGCATCTGGAGGAGATATCAGTGAGGAGCCAGTTATAGGTAAAGTTCTTAGAACTCTACTTCCTATTTATGCAATTAGAGTTTCGACAATTCAAGAAAGGAGATGTGAAACAAATTATAAAATAAATTTAGAGGCCATAGTTGGAAGATTGACTGTATTTGAGCTAGACAACTATGAAAACTATGTTTTAGCTGCCAAGAGTGTTGAATAACATTTGAAGCCAAGCTTTCACTCAAAGAAAAAGGGAAAAAGATGAAAGAACCACAATCAGAATGTGATGAAGGATCTGAAAAAAGTTTAGATATTGATCTTGAAGTGGTTGAAGCTCTACTAGCAAGAAAATATTCAAGATGCAAAGGAAAATACAAAGGTAAAGTTCCTCTAATTTGTTTCTCTTGTGAAGAAATTGGACATATTGCTACTAGGTGCCCAAATAAGTAGAACAAAGATGAGAAGAAAGGTCACAAGTACAATGGCAAGAAAGACTTCAAATCATTCAAGGATAAAGGTAAGAAAAAGATTCTAATGATTCTGATAATGAAGAAGAAGATGAAATTTTCTACATTGCTGTAAAAGATGAATCTGATCATGATGAAGATATGGCATTAATTTATCATATGAGAAAAAATGATACATGGATCATAGATAGTGGTTGTTCTCATCACATGACTGGTGATAAAACTAAGTTTTAATACTTTGAAGACTATGATGGTGGCAGTGTAAGATTTGGTAACAATGAACCTTGTTGTATAAGAGGAAAATGAAGAATCTCTCTAACCAAGGAACTTGTGTGTAATAATGCATATTGGTTAGAAGGACTAAAACACAATTTTTTGAGTGTGGCATAGCTACTTAATAATGGATTCAAAGTAGAATTCATGCATGGAAAAGAAATATTGTTGGATGGCAAAGGAAAGCTGATTGGATCAGGCATTCAAACAAAAGGTAACTTATTTTATCTTCAACCTGGTGAATGTTCATGTTTCATTACTCAAATTGAAGAAAGTTGGTTATGGCATAGGAGGTTGTGTCATGTAAAATTTGACAACTTAATAAAGATCAATAAATTCAAAAAAGTAAGAGGTATTCCTAACATAAAGAAACTTGAGGTTGGTCTATGCAAGAATTGTCAAATTGGTAAAATGGGAAAGACTAGTTTTAAAAGCAAGAACTATCAGACTGAAGAAGTTCTAGAAATTGTGCATACTGATTTGTGTGGACCTATTGGCATTGAAAGTTATATTGGTGAAAAATTCTTCATTCTATTTGTTGATGATTATTCAAGAATGATGATTGTCATGTACCTTAGAGAGAAATCAGAAGCGTTTGAAAAGTTCAAATGATATTTGGCCAGAGTAAAAAAGAAAATAGGCAAAAGACTGAAATGCTTAAGGTCTAACAAAGGTGGTGAATTTATTTCAAATGAGTTCAATAACTTTTGCATTAAAAGAGGAATCAAAATACAGGTTTCAACACCTAGAACTCCAGAACAAAATGGAATAGCAAAAAGAAAGACCAGATCTTTAAGAGATTGTGCAAGAACCTTATTGATTGAGACAGTCATTTCTATCAAATACTGGAAGGAAGCTATTAGCACTGCAGTTCATACCTTGAATCAAGTACAGTTGAAAAAGGACTCATTCAAAACAAGCTATGAATTATGGTATGGCTACAAACCCAATGTAAGTTATCTAAAGGTATTTGGAAACAAATGTTACATTTTGAAAGAATCTAGAAAAGGTAAATTTGATATAAAAAATGATGAAGAAATATTTTTTGGATACTCCTACAAAAGAAAAGCATATAGATGTTTGAACTTATCTACTCACAAAGTCATAGAAAGTGCAGATGTGAAAGTTGATGAGTTTGTAGAAAGAACAGAAGAAGAAAGCAAGAAGGAACTTGAAGACTATAGAAGATTTATTTACATTGAACCTGATACAATACCAAGTATACCAATCAGTCAAGAATCCTCAACTCTAGAATCTTCATTAACCAAGTCACAAGAAGTTCAAACCGAGTTAGCATCTATTGAGCTGCAAGAACCCAAGCTACAAACAAAAGCTATCGAGTTAGCATCTACTGAGCCCGAGCAACCAGAATTAGAACTAGAAGTTGAGATACAAAAGGATAACAATGCAAGTCATTCAAAAGGAAAGGAGCTCGTGTTAGCCAAGTATGTCAGAAAGCATCATGCACTAGATCAGATCATTGGTGATAAATCAGAAGGAACAATGACAAGAAGTAAGTTGAAAGGCACTTATTTACTTGCTAATTTTGAACCTAGAAATGTCAAAGATACACTAGACAATGAAAGTTGGATTGAAGCTATGAATGAAGAAATAGAATAGATAGAGAAAAACAAAACATGGACTCTTGTACCTAGACCAAAAGACAAGAATGTTATTGGAACAAAATGGGTATTCAGAAATAAACTAAATGAAGATGCTAAGGTATTAAGGAACAAAGCTAGACTAGTATGCAAAGGATACTCTCAAGAAGAAGTAGTAGACTATGGAGAAACTTTTGCTCCTATTGCAAGATTGGAAGGTGTCAGAACCTTACTTGCATATGCTGCATACAAAGGATACAAAGTTTATTAGATGGATGTCAAGTCAACATTTCTCAATGGCATATTGGAGGAAGAGGTTTACATTGAGCAGCCTAAAGGTTTTGTTGATCCAGACAAGAAGGACATGGTCTACAAATTGCATAAAGCATTATATGGTCTAAAACAAGCCCATAGAGCATAGTATGAAAGATTACATAACTATCTTATTCAGATTGGTTTTCAAAGAACTAATGACAAAAATAGTTTGTACATTAAGGAAGGACTAGATAATAAGATTGTTTTGGTAGAAATATTTGTAGATGATACTTTGTTCATAAGAAATGATGATCTTTGCAAAGAATTTTTAGAAGAAATGAACAAGGAATTTGAAATGTCAATGTTTTCTTAAATAAAATTCTTTTTTGGTCTTCAAATTCAATAGAACAAGAATGGCATCTACATCACTCAATCTAAATACATCAAGGAGATACTGAAAATTTTTGGTTTGGAAGATTGCAAACCAGTTGGGACTCTTATGTGTACTAGATTAAGACTCACCAAGGATGATGAATCAAAGGAAGTGGATCAGACATTATATAAATCTATGATTGGAAAGTTGCAATATGTAGTGCACACAAGACCAGACATTGCCCTTGCAATAGGAATTATAGAAAGATTCTTAGAAAAACCAAAAGAAAATCACATGATAGCAATCAAAAGGATCATGAGATACTTGAAAGGAACTGGAGAATATGGATTATCATATAAAATTGGAGGAAAATTGGATTTAAAGGTGTTTACTGATGTAGATTGGGGAGGAAATATTGACGATATAAAGAGCACAAGTGGAGGAGCTTTATTTCTCAAAAAAAGGTTGGTTTCTTGGACAAGCAAAAAGTAGAATTGTACATCTCAATCCACAGCAGAACCTGAATATGTTGCAACAACAGTAAATTGCTCAAACATTGTGTGGTTTAAACAATGATTGAAAGGTATGAAGCAAGAAATCATAGAACTAGTTGATATGTTTTGTGATAACACCAGTGCAATTAACATCTCCAAGAATCCAATGATGCATTCAAAAACCAAACATATTGCCATAAAGTATCACTTTGTTAGAGAATTGCTGCAAGAAAAGGAAATAAGATTGGAATATGTGTGTGCAAAGGAAAAAATTGCTAACATATTCAGAAAGCCTTTACCTAAGAATGCATTCTTGTATCTAAGAGGTAAGTTAGGGGTCATTCCCCTATCTAAAGCTCACTAAAATATAGTTTTAGTGATGCATCAACAGGGACAAAATTGAAGATCTATCAGTTGATGCAGCAAACCAATGAAGACATTGCATATGAATCAGTACATTACGTATAATACTATTCAGTTGTTTTGAGTTATCTCTGGCATATGTTTTCAAAGAGGGAGAATATATATTGTCATATCTTTTTGAAATTTGCAAATAATAAGAGTTTGTGTAAGAGGAAGAGATTATATGTAAGAGGGAGTTTTGTCATTAAAAGACTTATTTTCAAATTTCATTCTGCTATGACATATTGTGTTGCCATCAATGCCAAAGAGGGAGATTGTTTGATACAATTGTTCAATTGTGTGTTATCTTTGATGTCACACAAATGTCATATCAGTCATCAGACAGTGTCTACCGAACTCAGAAAGACAACAAAGCAATAGAAAGTGTCTATCGAGCTTAGAAGGTCAGCAAGGCAATAAATAGTGTCTATCAAGCTTAGAAGGTTAGCAAGGCATTAGAAAGTGTCTACCAAGCTCAGAAAGTCAACAAGGTAATAGATAGTGTCTACCAAGCCCAAAAGGTTAGTAAAGATAGCTTGTAGTATCCACTGAGTAGACAACTAGTTACCAAGCCTTCAAGGTAATCAAAGAAATCTAGTTTTAATTGAGCTCACTTGGTAATTAAAGAAAATCTAATAGAAATAGTTTCTACCAAGTTCACTTGGTCATCAAAGGTAATTTGGTAAAAGTAGTTCTTATTGAGTAAACTTGATAGCCAAAGGATTTTAAGATATTGTAATGTTAACCGAGTCATGAAGGTTAAATCTAGAAATTCTTGGAAGTAGTATTTACTGAGTAGGGTCAGCTAGTAAAGGATGTTTATTTGTTTAAGTAAAATATCTATAGCTAACTGATGAATGGTTTATTGGTAAATGTAACATATAAATGAGCCGACTTAACAATCTGAATGGTATAAGTAAGAAGTCAAGTTGCAAATTCAAAGTAGTATGATATGGAGATATGAGAAGTTAATGTGATGTGAAGACTGATTATTATGGAAGCGAATTTGAAGAATGATCAGAGATCTTTGAGAAGTAGTAGAGTCATATCTGATCAAGGAGGATCTAATGATACTGAACAGAGAACTGTATCCAACAAATTTAGTTGCATCTTGTTTAGGTCAATTCATTGTTGCTTTCTAACTATTGTAGTAGTGATTTCAAATCTCTTAACATAGTTGATTTAACAGCCATTTTGTAAATCCTCTAACAAGGTGATAGTTCAGTTGAATTGTTTTAAAAACCTCTAGCAAGGCCACTTCTAACAGGGTGATTAAATCCTCTAACAAGGTCACACCTAACAATGTGTATTGTAACCTTTAACAAGGTTGTCTCCTAATAGGGCTCACTTCAGAAGAGTGAAAATTAGTGACTAGTTACTTGGTGGTTTTTCCCATATTGGGTTTCCACATTAAATCTCATGTCTCTTGTGTTCATTTTGTTTTCAGTTACATGTATGAATGCTTATAGATAAGTAATAGCTTAATTTACCAAGTTGCAGCATTTGTTTACCAAGTATCAATAGTAACTAATTCATTAAGACATCTAAGGGATTTGTGGATTAATTTTTGTGAGTAACTAATTCACCCCCCTTCTTAGTTACTTTATCTTTAATTCCAACAAAATTCACCACGGCCAAGTAAAATAAAACATAAAAAAGTACCCTAGGATCAAATTACCTTATTGATATTCTTTGTTGACATCCTACCAAGGTTGTATTAAAACTCATGCATGTAAAGTTTATTAAAGCTAGTAGATTTCATGATTAAACTATAAAGATTTGATTGAATGATAAAAGTATTTTCCATTTCAAAGAACTTGTGCTTCTATTCTAAAAATTCAAAGGTGTCCATAGCTTTGTGATTTTTTGTGCTTTTGTTGCAAGAGTTGAGTTGTAATTTTGTAAAAAAAATGGCTGAGATGGAAGTTGAAGAGGTTCCTACAGAAGAAGTAGAAGTTGAAGATGAGGGTGATGATGTCATAGAGGTTACAACCAAAGGAAAAAAGAAGAAAGGTGTAGTAAAAATAGAAAATAAATCTAGGGTCAGAAAGCAGAACAAGCATGTAGAGAACTAGTTAAAAATTCTTCCAGGGTTATCCAATGCAATTTTAGTGAATGACCATGTTTTCAAAGACCATTACTTCCTATGCAAGGATGAAAAATTCCCTAAGGTCAATGGTTTTAATTTGTCTTTGTATTTCTATTAGAACATAATAGAAAATGTGCTAGTGTACATCCCATGGAATAGAAATATGGAAAAATTGATATTCCTTGAGGTATTTGTTGACATGGACCTATTGAAGACTTTGATAAATTCCTATAATCTAGTCACAAGGTCATTCCACATGCACAATGGGAGTATTCTATGCACACTTGACAGGACCTCTTTCATAGAGGCTTTTGGTTTGGAAGGGCAAATGGATACATCTATTGATATTGATGATTTATAGGGTAAATTTGGGAGGAATAAAACTTATGATATGAACGATGTGATGTTACCCCACATCACTTACAATGTCAAAAAGGTGGGGTAGATTCCAAACAAAGTAGAGGATCACTTGCCATCGAGAAGATTCAAAAGGTACTTCAAGAATTTAGTGTATGGATTACACAAGGTTCTAAGAAGTGATGGGGTAGAGGATTATGTATATGGTTTGTTGTTTCTGATAGCATGTGACATACAAGACCCTTTCCACAACAAAGAATATGATTATGTGGGATTCATCATGGATAGCATGCACCATCAAATTTTGAATGCTATGAAGGGAGAATTAAAGGATTTCAAATTCCACCACTATTCGTTGCTCATGCACTTGATCCTATACAAGAACATTGGCTACATTAGTCAAGATTTCATTGATCAAAATTTTGATGAATTTGGTGAGTTTCCTATGCAATTATGGACTTGCATTTGGGATAATAACTTTCAATATTTAAATGCAAATGTATTTTCCAATTTGTTTAGTTCTATTATCATGAGGATGGTACATCATACCTTCTTTAGGGCCCCTAAGGTTCTGAAAACATTACTTAGACCTTCCTTTTTAAATGAGAAAATGAAATTAGATCACAATTGGGGTGATATATTTTTGTTTAAGGAGTGCACATTGATGAGAGTCTATGCATGCCCACAACCACCCCATTGAATGCATAAATATCTTCCTCCTAGATTAGCTATTGTTGAATTCTTTTGGTAGTTTTTATTAATGAACAAAGAGACGATTCCTCCTTCCCTACATGAACACAAATTTTTCTATAGAATTTCTAAGGTAGGAGATTTTGTAATTGGGAAGAATTCCTATGAAGAATTAAGTGAGTACCTAGGTCAGTATAAGTTTGCTACTAGACCTTATAGAATGTATAACCCAGAGAACTATATAACCAATGAGGCTAAAGCCATTAGGGGTTACATTCTACCTCCCAACAAACCAATCCCTGTAGAAGATTTAATTGCTAATATAGTAACAATAGGGGAGGTTGATGAGCTACTAGGGAAATATGGAGAAATTAGAATAGTAGAAGAGGCCTTAAAGAGGAATAACCCAGATTTCAAGGGTTTTTACAATGATATTCCATATCCTAGCAATTTAAGGAAAATGGTTGAAATTTTTGACCATATCATGCCCCAAATGCCAAATGAGCTAGAGGGAGAGAAGGAAATGGTGAAAAGAGAATCCCCTAAGCCTGATATCCAATTAGAGATTGATGTTGAAGAGGAAGAATAGCCATCATCTTCCACATGGGTGGCCAAAGGAAACAAAAGGAAAAACACAATGCATATCCTAGAAAGGGTGGTGAGTAGGGCCCTACAAGTCATGCCAATAAATGATAAATATTTTTCTTATATCAAGCAAAATTACTTGCAACAAAGGGCTACAAAGGTAGGAAGAGCCTCAAGTGATTTGCAAATTGCAGTGTCTAGATTGCATGATAGACTGATCCAATTTGAGAAATTCATTAGGGATGGTGATTTTATCAAATAATTTGAATTTAAAATAATTTTATATAAAATTAAGAAAAATGATAAACTGGAATAATGAATTGGTTAATAAACTACTAGCATATGATCCAGATAGTGAAACTATGAACCCTACTAAAGCTAGGGAGTTGGTTCATAGAAGTGGCATGATATTAGTGCTAGGATGGGATATAGAGATAGCCTTTGTTCTTGACCAAATCAGAAGGCAAGATAAGGAAATCAGCTATGAAGCTAGCAGCAATGAAGGCTTAAAGAGAGGGTTAGGTTTTAGCATAGATACAAAGACCCTACCTATATGGAGTGTCACCCCTAATATTAAGAAACCCAAAATGATGGATATAAAGGATACTGCTAAGGGAAACATGATTGTGTGGACACTAGATAACACCATTGGCAAAGAGATATCTAGCCTAGTTAAACACTTTGCACTCATAAATGAGGCAAAGTTGGATAAAATAGAAGATAGGCTTGTTGCTACATATAATGAGTGTTTAGAGGTGAGAAAGTTGTATGAGGAAGAGCTAAAGACTAGATATATGCAGAAATAAAAGATAGAAGAGTTGGAATGAAAAATAAAGAGCTTAGAAGTAGAAGTGGCATCCCTGAAAGACCAACTCAAGACTAAAATAGAGGTAGAGCATGCACAAAGGAATGTGAAAGATGTGAGGCACACTGTGGAAATAGAAGCCCAAAGAGAAGATATACCCATAGGGGTGCCAGTGCCAGTGCCTATGGTAAGTGTGTAGGCTGAGGTATCTAATTCTAATAATGCACCAAAAAGGGGTGTAATGATGAACATGCTAAATCATAGGGTAAGCATCTTGAAGAGGATATTGCAAGATGCACATAATGCATTCACCAACTTATAGGCTACTAAAGAAATATGTAAGGAAGCTATAGGTTGGCTTGACCCTATTTTCTGCCAATGGGGACCCTACATGTAATTTTTTGATAGATTGATACCCTTACTAGCCAAGAAAATAGACCTTCCTAATAAGGTCATTGCTATCAAGGAGGGTATGGACAAAGTAAAATATTTTGTGCAATTCTTTATAGGAAAATTAAAAATTATTCAGAATAAGATGAAAGGGTTGGTCAATGGGTTTTATTCTTTAATTCCTTCAATCCTTAATTCTGATGGCCAAGTGAAAGAATGGAATGAGTGGTCTGGTTCTTTTGACCACATTGCAAGTTTTCCATAGGTGACATTCATTTTTGAAGGTGATACTAATGAGTTTTCTTTCAATGACCTCATTAATACTCTATTCAAAATTGAAACTAAAATGAATAGGTTCATAATAGAGGGAAAAGTAATCACAGATGCTAGGTGGCAAAAGTCTATTGGTGAGTTGAAAAAAATCAAGACATGTGAGTGGCCAACCAAAAGAGAGGTCATTGTGTGGGAGGCAATTGCAGAGATAAAAAGCTTTACCAACAGGAGCTAGTTAGAGGAAAAGACAAAATTGAAGATTTGATGCTCCAGCTATCCTGTGCAACTATTTTCACCTTTTTCTTTTTATGTTATGATTCAATGATATTTTGAAAAGTTTTTTGTATTCCTCATTATAAAAGGACAACTATTAGTCACAATTTCCCTTTTCTTGTTACAACTCATGCTTATATAAATGAGTTTTCAAGGCATTGTGAGGGATCCAAATGGATTGTAATTTTTTTTGTTTATCTCAAGAAAAGTATAGTTGGTCTAGTAACATGTAGTTGTTTTGAGTTTACTTTCAATTGTGTACTTTCTAATACTATATTGAAATGATAGAATCAACAAGATATTCTAGGCCTCTCATTGAGTTTCTATTGGCCATTGTATTAGTCATCTAAAAGGATAATACAAAGGGGTATTTGCATCACATCTATGTCATCAATTTTTGTCTCTATTTTATGAGTTTGTTTACTTTGAATTCATTTGAATAAGGTTTAATTGATTGAATGTAGTTTGGATGGGTTGTATGCTAGTTTTTTTGTTGCTTTTAATTCAAGGAATTAAGTAAATGCTTTAGTAGATTGGTAGAGTTTATAAGTTGATGAAATGGATAGTTCATAAAAAAGAAAATGGATTATTACAATTGATAGATTCATTAACAGGTTAGTTGAATTAGATCTCCCCCTAGTAGTCAATATTTTTCCCAATGGATAAGGCACTGGTCACCTAAGTCAGAAGTGAGAGAGAGTAAATTCTACCATTGCATATCAAATTAATTATAAAATCAAAATCATTTTCATTCCATTTTGTTCAAAGTTATAAATTCTAGTCACTAATCATTTATATTTAGTTTATGAGTCTTAGGTAGCTACTGTTTCCAAAAAAAATTGTAAACCCTAGGAGAATTATGACCAAATCTACTTATGAGGGATGCATATAAACCTAAAAATATTAAAGAATTTGATGAACTGTGTATGTGTTTGAAGATAAAAGATGAGAATCAAAATGAAACTAAGGTAATTTTCATACATCAGTTAGCACTTGAATCATCCCTTAGGTTTACCCACCTTGGTTTTGCAGAGCCTAAAGAGTAGAAAGCCATTCTTGGTTTTGTTGAAGTAGGGTCCAAGTGGTTTGCACATGTAATTGTTAATAAGAAGTAGCTAATCCTTAGGTTATTTGAGTATTATCACTTTGATATTGAGAATTTTGTTGTTTAGTAGTTTTAAACACCAACAAGATGGTGACTCTACTAGGGATCAACACTTTATGTTGTCATAAAGTAGTGTGTCATTTATGATCTATGTTTCCCTTGGGTAGAGTCTAAGATAGGCATTTTCACGTGAAATTTTCTATAGTTTTGAGGGTTATTTGAATTTTTTCTAAGATCATTAGTGAAGCAATTGAGATCTATTCAGCAACTTTTCTCATTCTAATAGGTGGGTGGTGACTCGTAAAGTTTTAACTAGTGTCAATATTTAGAAGTTTGTTCTCTCAAATCATGGAATATAAGAACATATGGGAAAATGTGAAGAAAAACCTAGGAATTAAATTACAAACTGATCTCCCTCCTAGGGGAAAACATAATTGGGCTATGAAAAGGTCTCAGATGCATAGAGAAGACCATCCCCAAGAACAAGTAATAAGGGGACAAAATACTCATTTTTCTATTGTGGAAAGGGAGTCATCTTGCCAAAGTTTTAGATCCCATCCTGGACTATCATGTGATGAATTTTTTAGTACCCCCAAAGTAATATGTCAAGAAATTGTTAGGTAGTACAATACACCCAATTTAGACAAAAGAAATAGCAATAATCTTTTTAAATGAAGTACAAACCCTTTCCTCTCTAATTATTATCAAGAAGAAGTAGGACCAAATCACTTAGATCTTGAGAGTTTTAATGATGAAAAAATTGTTAGTTCTAAGTTTACTATCCCTGATCCTAGTGTGATTGAGGTCCTAGGAGTGTAGCTTGCTAAGGAAGAAGCCATAAATAAGAAATTGCAAAAGGAGAGGGAAGAAAGGATTATAAAAGCCTTTGAAGAAAAGTAGACATTACTTAGGCTAATTGCTGCCCTAAAGAAGAAAAATGAAATAGCAACCAATGCATGGCAACCAAAGATTATAGGTCCACTTGAACAACTTAAGATACAACAACAAAAGTTGTTGGAAAATCAGAATATGAATCTAGAAGGACTTTTAATACAACAAATTAAGAACTATAGTGCTCTAGAAGTTAACAAAAATAAACCAAAAGATATAGTGAATGCTATTGATGTCAAGGATAAAGAAAAATAGAAGGAGATTTGTGTTAAGATTAAGGAACCAACAAAGATTGTTCAAATCCATGATTCCATGTCACCTTCTAATACCGAGTTGGAGAAGAAAAGGAAAGAAAAGGATGCTTTGGTTAAGAGGTTAAAAATTTCAAAAAATGAAGCAACCATAGCTGAAATAAACAACAAGATTAAATTCTTAGAAAATGCTAGGTGGTAGTCTATAGTTATGCCTAAAGCTGATGGTGGATATAATGATGTAAATCAAAACACTACTAAGGTACCTGTTTCTTTCTTATCTTCATTTTCACATAAAGTAGATCTTAACAAATTTTTTGGTGATGCTAGCACTAGTAATACTATGGATAATACTAAGAGAGATATAGACCATTATCCTAAGATTGATTTACAAAGGAGACCTATCCAATTAGGAGGTTATAGGAAAATGTGTTTTGATGGAATCCCTAGTTACCCTAATCCATCCCACAAGAAATAAGGAAAAGGATGCCTAAATTTTCTAGGAATAACACTATCACTTGTGAGGATCACTTGAGAAGTTTTCTTGATATGATGAGTGATTATAAGACTAAGGATGAAGATGTTATTATGAAGTTGTTTGTTCAATCACTAACTAAAGATGCTAGAGAATGGTTCAAGAGACTTCTTGAATTATCTATTGTTGATTGGAAAGATATTGAGTACTATTTCAAAGAGCAATAGGGTAACAAGTAGAATTAAAGCTATATCCTAAGTGAATTTAGTAATATTAAGAGGTTACCTAATGAGTCTATCACTGAATTCAATAACGTATTCCAAAAAAGGATGTACAAAATCATGTAAGCTATATGAGTTGATTACAAAATATGTTTGATTACCTACTTGAATACTTTTGATGAAAAAATGGCATACCTACTTAGGGATAAAGAACCTAAGACTTTAAGAGATGCTTTAGAATTGCTATAAATGTAGAGAATAACTTGAGAATTTCAAGGACATTGGAAAAAAAAATAGATGATCCTAGGCTGTTTGGAAATAAGGTTAAATAGGGTCCCTTACTAATAAAATTTTAATAGACATAATAGGTTGCACAATTTCCCTTGTAACACCACCTAGAAAGTTGGTCAACTTGATGTCCCTGCCCCCAAGAATACCAGCAACAAGGTCACCCCTAATCCCTTATCCAAAAACTCTATAAATTTGGTGGATGATCCTAAGTTCATTGTTGAACCTACATGGTGCTTTGTGTGTCAATCACCCCATGCCCCTAAATCTTGTGCAATAGCCTTGTCCTTCTCTAGAAATTAGACTGCAGTAGAAAAATGTCAAGAACATGCAAAAAACAATGATGATGTATGATGTAACATGTTTGAGTCACACTATGATTATTTCAATTTTGAAGATTATGAAAAAGATGTAAATGTGCAAAAGAAGTTTTAGAATGAAATGCAATAGCAAGTCTTTTCTGATGAGAGTGAGGTTGAAGTCAATGTGTAACATGGTAAGTGCTAAAGAAGAAGTGACATTAAGGAAGCCCTCTAGGGAAGAGATTGATCAAATTACTACCAACATGATAGCTAAAGTATAGACTAGAAACATGTCTCATGAAGAGGGTAATGACAAGGTGGTTGGTTTTTTTATAAAAGGAGTTAATCTTAAAAAAGGGGGAGCTTTGAAGCTTAAAGAAAACCCTACTGAGAAGGGTAAAATTACCAATAAGAAATGGGAACCAAAGAGGGTGGATAATCCCAAGGTTTGTGAGTCCCCAAATAATGCTCCTAATGGTGTTGTAAACATTTTGGATAAACATCATGATAAAATGAATATGGTTATTGATGGCTCATCTGATTCTTCTATAGATATGAGTACTGTGTTATCAGAAACCACTATCAAAGTCCCTTTATCTAAATTATTAAGAATTCCTAAATATAGAAATGGAGATATAGCATGGTTGGGATATACTGATATGAAGGTGAGACATGAGTGTAATGAAAATCACAATCCCAAGGAAAGTAGTAAAGAAAAGGTGAAGAACAAAGAAGCTAAAGTAGTTGTGTCTCAAATTCCTTAGATTTTTTTGGACAACTCTGTAAATCAATGTTTGGGAAATGTTGAGCCATTTTTCTTGAGTATTTTAGTAAATGATAAAATAGTAAAAATTTACATGATTGATTCTAGTGCTTTCAATACTATGATGCATTTTGAAATAATGAAGGAATTAGGCCTGAAGGTAGATACTACTCAAGGAAGATGTTTTGCTATGGATAAAAGTGAAGTGATAGTACTAGGTACTATTAACTTTTTACCATATAGATTAATAGCTTGTCCTAACAAAGAACTTACTATGAGTGTGTTGGTTGTTGATATTCTACCCTAGTATGGCATGTTGTTATCTAGAAAGTGGAGTGCTACCATGGGTAGCAGTCTATAGTGTGATTTATCATTTGCTACTTTCAACATTGACAGGAATTTCATAAAAGTAAATAGGAAACCTAAAAGTGTATATGATAGAAGTAGACATAGAGGATGATACGAAAAAATTTGTGGATATAGATATCAATGCATTCTAAGCTAAGGTTTTGGGTTTGAAGAAATCCAAGCATAACTCTCAGATGGAAGTAGAAGCTAACACAAAGACAAACAAAGGTGATTTATGGACTATGTTTTTTGATGTTGCATGTTGTAATAATGGATTTTGTGTAGGTATTTTGTTGATATCTCCACCATGAGTAACATACAAATTATCTTTTACATTGAGTTTCCCTTGTACCAACAATATAACAAAATATGAGGCTTTGCTAGGGTAAAATCACAAATCTGTGTCACCATTTATGATATGAAAACCTATTTTGGTCAAATCTCATTTCTCTATCAAAATTCAATTTTTTTTTCAAAACTAAAAATACCCTTTTATAGATCTTAGATTTAATATCATCATTATATAAATTTTTGAGTGTTTTGATTAATTATAATATGTTATAATCTCAAAATATTATAAGTCAATATTTCAAAATTTCAGAAGATGTTCCCTCAGAATAGGGAAAAAAATAGTAAATCATATCAAAAAAAATGGAAAATGATATTTATCTCTAGAGGAGAGAATCCTCTTCACGAATATGTAATTTTTTTCAAGAAGGTATAGATTTGATACGGAAATTTTGAAGGGAGGAAAAAATTGTTGGGTTCTAATAAGGTCAAACTTGAGTACTTATAACAAAGAAAATATACATCAAAAACAATTATTTCTTTTTTTGTTCACTAGCTATACATGTCATCTATAAGATATTTTCAAATTAGAACAAAAAAAAGATGATTTGAATATACTTGTTTGATGGGAACTACATGCTATATTTTTTACATTAAAAAAATGGAATTCAAAATAAAATAAAATGAATAAATTCTTACACAAAAAAATAATAAAAATTATAGGCATAAAATTCATCCAATTCTACACATTTCATCAATTTGCATCATCTTCATAGTTTAAACACAAATACCAATTTTTTCATCATTAATGTTGTGCTATCATATTCTGATATCCCATTTCTTTATAAAAGGTGACACGGGCTTGTGCCTTTACCCACTATTAGGATTCAGATTAGCTCACAAGCATGGGATAGAGTATTTGCATGTTATAAGAGATTTTGAATTAGTTGTGTCCCAAGTAAGGAATACTTATGTATCAAAAAATTAAAGATTAAAACAATATAGAAATGTTGTATGGGATATGATTGAATATTTTGATGCATTTGGGATAATTTGGAAAGATAGGACTAATAACAATATGGCAGACTTACTAGCAAATATAGCAATAAAACCTAATGATATTATATTTTTTGGTATAGCAAAAATTAAGACTCAAACTAGACCTTATGTTCTTGATAATATCTAGAATGTACAAGTATTTGAAGATGACAAGGATATTTTGAGATTTTTGAACTATGAGAATATGTTGTTAGGACAAGAAATTGATTGTGCAACCTATGTAGAGAATTTGAATGAAAAAGATACTATTTTTGGGCAAGAACTTGTGCAATTAAACATAAAAAAAATCCCAAAGGGTTTAGTTGTTTTAGAAACTATTTTTAACAACCAAGATAGGTCACAAGTTGATGCTAATAAGTATGATGCTAAAGGTCTGGAGGAGGTAAATTTGAGAACTAAGAAAACACCTAAAAAGGTATATATTGGTAAGAAATTGTCTCCTAAAATTAGGCATGACTTGATAGATTTTCTAAGTATATAAATTTTGCATGGTCATATGATGACCTAAAAGCTTATAGGGAAGATCTTTTTCAGCATAAGATCCCTTTGAAACCAAATCCTAAACTTTTAGGTAGAAACAAAGGCTAATAAATCCAATTTTGACTCTTAAAATACAACAGGAACTAATCAAGTTAAGAGATGCAGGAATCATAAAGCCTATTAAACATTTGTCATGGGTGTCCAATTTAGTCCCTATTAGGAAGAAAAATGGACACATAAGGTTATATGTTGATTTCAAGAATCTTAATATATCTTCATTGAAGGATAATTATGGATTTCCAAATATGGAAGCTATGTTGTAAAGGGTCATTGGTTTTGAACTTATGTCTATGATGGATGAATTCTTAGGTTATAATCAAGTGGTTGTTAAGAAATCAAAACAATTTAAGACTATCTTTACTACTCCATGGGATACTTATGTGTATGTTAGGATGCCTTTTGGTCTTACTAATGTTGAGGCTACTTTTCAAAGGGCTATGGATGTGGCTTTTGCTGATATTATTTATAAATTTTTGGTTGTATATCAAGATGATCTATTTTCTTATTCTATGGATGAGAATGATTATTGAATGCATGTAGAAAAGGTATTCATCAGGGCCTTTAAATATGGTATCCCTTTAAATCCAAGGAAATGCAATTTTGGTGTTACTAAAGGAAAGTTGTTAGGGCATCTAGTTGGTTAGCATGGAGTGAGGATTGAGCCTAACAGGGTAGAAGCAATAGAAAAAGTTTAGAAACCTAAAAGTGTTAAAGGGATTCAGTCATTTTTTTGGTAGATTAACTTTCTCAAAAGATTTGTGACTAAATTTTTAGAGATTAGTAGGCCTATATCAAGAATGTTAAAGAAAGGATCTGAGATAAAATGGGATGGTGAGCCTAGCATTGCATTCCAAAAGATCAAGCAAGCTTTTAAGGATGCTCCTATTCTTAGAGCACCTAATTATGATGAGCCAATGCATATAATTTCTTTTTCTTCATTTCACATTGTTGGTGTAGTACTGTTATAGAAAAATGAGGAAGGTTATGAGCAGCCCATTGCATTTTTTAGCAAATCTTTGTAGGTAGTAGAACTCAAGTATGATATAAATGAAAAAAAAGAATATGCACTGGTAAAAGGGGTAAATGATTTAGGTATTACCTAATGGGAGCTATTTTTATTACATTTTTTCCTATTGCTATTGTAAAGGACATCTTTTCACAACAAGAGGTATTTGGTAGAAGATGTATGTGGATTAACAAAATACAAGAATTTAACATTGATATTCAGATCACCAAACTGGTTAGAGGTCAAGGCCTAGCCAAATTAATGGAAGAAGCCAATTTAGAGGCTAACCAAATCAATCAACTTGATGATGTTTTTAGGGATAATCTTCATGTGATGGATACTTTTGACTAGTATAGAGATGTGATTTATTACTTGCAGAGTATGAAATCCCCACTAGGATTAATCGACAACCAAAAAAGATCTCTAAAGTTGCAAGCTATAAGATATGTTATAGTGCAAAGGAAATTTTGGTGGAGAATGGAAGGGGTCCTTTTGAAGTGTCTAGATGAAATCAAGTCTAAATGGATATTAGGTGAAATGCATGAAGGTGTGTGTGGGGGTCATTATATGGCTAAGACCATTGCTCATAAAATTTTTAGGGCCAATTTTTGATGGCCAACACTTTTTAGAGATGCTCATGAGTTTGTGAAGATATGTGATGCTTGTCAAAGGTCTAGTGAAAATTTTATTTTTTGGAGGAGTTTACCATTAAGACGTGTTGAAGTGCACACACCATGCCAACAATGGGGAATTGATTTGATTGGTGAGGTTTTAGATAAGTCTAGTGGTGGACATTCTTGGATCCTGGTGGCTACTAATTACTTCACTAAATGAGTTGAAGCAATTCCTACTAAGACTACAACAAGTAAAGTAGTGATTAATTTCATTCTAAATAATATTGTGACCAAGTTTGGATGCCCACATAAGATTGTAACTGATAATGCTATGTGTTTTAGACCTAGGGAATATTAGAATTTTTGTAAAAAGTACAGCATTATAGAATATGCTTCATCACTCTATCATCCCCAAGGGAATGGTCAGGCAAAATCAAGCAATACAAGTATATTGAAAATCATTAAGAGAATTTTAGGAGAGAAAAAGAAGGCCTGCGATTCAAATTTTTCATTAGCTCTATGGGCTAATAGGGTTACTATGAAATAGGCCATTGGATTTTTCCTGTTGATTTGGTCTATGGTATACAAGCTAGACTTCTATAGAATAATTTAAAGAAAATGTACAAGTTTGTTCAACTTTATGAAGAAGATATCATGGATGAGATGCAACTCAAGATAGATGATATTGTACAATTAGAAGAAGCAAGGAGAGATTCTTCTATTCAAAATTTCAAGTTATAGTCATAGGTGAAGCATTTGTATGACAAAAGGGCCATTGAGAGAAAATTTGAAATAGGTGATATGGTGTTGATGTGGAATGCTAGAATGGAAGATAAAGGAAAGCATGGCAAATTTGAACCCATCTAGCTTGACCCATACAACATTTGTGATATAAATGGTGAAGATTCATATTTTGAATTACCAATTCATGGACAATTCTTGAAGAGATACTTTTCCTAAAAGTATTTATGTTTGATGAATAGTAGTTTTAGGGTGTCTAGTGTCCTTGTACATTATGTATATTTTGTAAATCCCTATAAATTTCTTGTATATTCTGGTTCCCTATTTTGTTTGTTATTTTGTTCTTGTGCTCTCTAAAGAAGTTTCCATTACTCTATTAAGCATGTGGTCTGCTCTACCATAGATTCTGAATTCTTGCATAGACTCAAGTAGTCTATCATCCCCAGATAGAGCCATTGATGGTCTACTTTTTATAGTGCAAAAAAGTTTCAAAAATATGTGCAAAAAATCATGTAATCCCTATGTCTTGAAGGTTAGAGTTTCTTTTTTATAAGTTTTCAAAATTTTGTGTTACCCATGAAATAATCATTATACTATTTTAATTTTATTAAATTCTCAAGGTTTGTCATCAACACTTTCATTAAAATGCCCTAATTGTGTTAAAACCCTAGGTTATCTTCAAATTTTCAAAAGGGTTTGCAAAATGCCTAAGTTTCTTACTTTTATAGTCTTACAAAATTTGGGCTTCCTGTAAGAGCAAAGTTCTTTTTTGCTTCTATCTCCATGAATACGTTCTCTTGATTGGTGTAAGGGTGTAAATGAATTCATTGTTTACAAGTATATGGTTGTGTATCTCATAATAGCAGAGTGGTACACTTTAGGGTTTTCTGATCATATGATTGATCATTGGGAAGACAAGCATAAAGGATTTCCATACTTTGTAAGATTTTCTTATAGTTCTACAGTGATGAGTTAAACTATATCAACAAGAGCTATTCATTCAGATGTTTCTGGTCATATGTTTTCCTTTTAAGTGTATGAGTATAATATGTTTTTAAAATTGACCATTTTTTATTTTATGGGGATAGGAGTAAGGAATTGAGCAGATGAGTGGAAGGGTGTATCACTTTGGTTCTACGAGCCTTCATTGTTCTCGCTTGCGAACAATCGTAAAGTGATGTCATACAAAGGAACGTGTTGTGTGGGACTTGATGAAGTGTCACTTGGGCCTTGAGAAGAACAAATCGAATGATGACATGTCAAAGATGATAGATTGGCCCCGTTCGCATGGAGAATAAATTAGATCTTTCATTTTGCATGTGCTTAAACAAATGGTGATTTTTTTCTATTTTTCTAAGATCTTATCTAGGTCATTGATTTGTTGAAAAGGAAAAAATTTCATTCCACTCTTAATTGCAAGGATACCATGTGGACAAAGAGGTGTTTCATCTCATTCTCTATGGATATGAGATTTGTTTCAACATATGAGTATAAAAGGTAAATGGGTAATGAGATGAGTGCTTTACGATGCTACAAAAGGGATGAAACATAAGAATAGGGGTAGACTGTAAAGGTTTCTTGATGCTACAAGAATAAGGTAACATGTCTGGGTATAAAGGAAAATAAAATAAAGGCAAAGGGTATTATGATGCTATGGGGAAATGGCTTCAAGTTTATGACTGGAGGATGGATTTGCAAAGCATAATGATGCTTCAAAAATTTAAGCATGCATAGGAGCATAAAAGGTAGAATAAAAGTGTAACAAATTCTTTATACTAGTATGAGATGTGTTGAAGTGTAAGCACAGAGAGGCATGTTAAGAGGGTTTGAGATATTATAGTAAAAGGGGTTGTGTAAGAATGTAAAAGGAATTGCAAAGCCATGCTTTAAGAACCCTAACACTTCTACACTCAGATTTTTCTAAATCATCACTAGACATACATAAAGGTTTGCTACTTGTAACTCTGGGGTTACAAAGATTGAAGGGCTGTGACTGAACATATAAATAGAAGAAAAATTTTGAAAAAGAGAGTGGCTAAGGTGTCATGCTAGTTAAGAAGAAAGGAAAAATTCACCATGGCCAACTAAAATAAAACATAGAGAAGTACCCTAGAATCAAATTACATGATTGATATTATTTGTTGACATCCTACAAAGGTGGTATTAAAACTCATGCATGTGGAATTTATTAAATCCAGTAGATTTCATAATTAAACTATAAAGGTTTGATTGAGTGATCAGAGTATTTTCTATTTCGAACAACTTGTGTTTATATTCTAAAAAATTCAAGCTATCTTTTTTGTGCTTTTGTTGCAAGAGTTGAGTTGTAAGTTTGTAGAAAAAATAGTTGACATCAAAGTTGAAGAGGTTCCTACAAAAGAAGTAGAAGTTGAAGATGAGGGTGATGATGTCATAGAGGTTATAGTTGAAGGAAAAAAGAAGAAAGGTGTAGTAAAAACAAAGAGGAAATCAAGTGTTAGAAAGTCAAACAAGCGCCACACAGAGGACTAGTTAAAAATTATTCCAAGGTCATCCAATGCAATTTAATCAAATGACCATGTTTTCAAAGACCCTTACTTCCTATGCAAGGATGTAAAATTCCCTAAGGTTGATGGTTTTAATTCATTTTTGTACTTCTATCAGAACAGAATAGAAAATGTGCTAGTGTGCAACCTATGAAATAGAAATATTGCAAAATTGATATTTCTTGAGGTATTTATTAATATGGACCTATTGAAGGCTTTGATAAATTCTTATGATCTAGTCACAAGGCCATTCCATAGGCACAATGGGAGTATTCTATGCACACTTGATATAGCTTCTTTTATAGAAGCTTTTGGTTTGGAAGGGCGAATGGATGTGCCTATTGATATTGATGACTTAAAAGGTAAATTTGGGAGGAATAAAACTTATTATTTGAACCATGTAATGTTACCCCACATCCCTTACAATGTCAAAAAGGTGGGGTAGATTCTAAAGAAAGTAGAGGTTCACTTTCCATTAAGTAGATTAAAAAATTACTTCAAGAATATAGTGTATGGATTACACAAGGTTTTGGGAAGTGATGGGGTAGAGGATTGTGTCTATGGTTCATTGCTTCTAATAGCTTGTGACATACAAGACCCTTTCCACAACACAAAATATAATTATACAAGATTCATCATGGATAGCATGCACCATCAAATTTTGAATGCTAAGAAGGGAGAATTGAAGGATTTCAAATTCCACCACTATTCATTGCTCATGTATCTAATCTTGTACAAGAACATTGGCAACATCAGTCCAAATTTCATTGATCAAACTTCTAATGAATTTGGTGAGTTTCCTGTGCAATTATGGACTCGCATTTGGGATAAGAACTTTCATTAAATTCAAATGCAATAGTATTTTTCAATTTGTTGAGTTCTGTTATCATGAGGAAGGTATATCATACCTTCTTTAGGGCCCCCAATATTCTAAAAATATTACTTAGACCTTCCTTTTTTAAATGAGAGACTGAAATTAGATCACAATTGGGGTGATATATTTTTGTTTAAGGAGTGCACATTGATGAGAGTCTGACCACAACCACCCCATTTATTGCCTAAATAGCTTCCTCCTAGATTAGTTATTGTTGAATTATTTGGCAATTTTTATTAATGAACAAAGAAATGATTCCTCCTTCCCTACACAAAACCACATTTGTCTGTAGAAGTATTAAGTGAGTACCTAGGTTAGTATAACTTTGCTAATGGAATTTATAGAATGTATGACCTAAAGAACTATATAATGAATGAGGTCAAAGCCATTAGGGGTTAAATTCTACCTCCCAACAAAGCAATCCCTATAGAATATTTAATTTCTAATATAGTAGCAATAGGGGAGGCTGATGAGCTACTAGGGAAATATGGAGAAATAAAAAAAGTAGAAGAGGCCTTAAAGAGGACTATCCTAGATTTCAAGGGTTTTTACACTGGCATTCAATATCCTAGAAATTTAAGGAAAGTGGTTGAAAAATTTTACCATATCATGGCCCAAATGCAAAATGAGCTAGAGGGAGAGGAGGCAACGATAAATAGAGAATCCCCTAAGCTTGATGTTCAATTAGAGATTGATGTTGATGAGGAAGAGCAACCATCATCTTCCACATGAGTGGCCAAAGGAAACAAAAGGTAGAAGACAATGCATATCCTAGAAAGGGTGGTGAGGAGGGCCCTATAGTTCATGCTAGGAAATGATCAATATTTTGATGATATTAGGAAAAACTACTTGTAGCAAAAGGTTATAGAGGCAAGAAGAGCCTTAAGTGATTTTTAGATTGTAGCCTCCAAATTGGATGATAAACTCATCCAATCTGAGAAATTCATGGAGGATGATGATTTTATCAAATCATCAAAATTTTAAAGATTTTTATATAAAATTAAGTAAAATGAGTGCACATTGAGCCTCATGCTAAGAGAGGATCCTGAGAAGGATAAGGAATTGGTGGACAAACTATTGGCCTATGATCTAGATAATGAAACTATGACTCCTACAAAAGCTAGGGACTTGGTTCATAGAAGTTGCATGATTTTAGTGCTATGATGAGATATAGAGAAATCCTTTATTCTTGACCAAATTAGAAGGAAATATAAGGTAATTAGTTATGAAGCTAGCAGTAGTGAAGGCTTGAAGAGAGGATCAAGTTTTAGCATAAATACAAAGGTCATAGTTGTATAGAGTGTTGCCCGTGATACTAGGAAACCCAAAATGATGGATATAAAGGAGACTATTCAGGGAAACATTATTGTCTGGACACTAGAAAACACCACTAACAAAGAGATATCCAACCTAGTTAAACAAGTTGCACTTATGAATGAGGCAAAGGTGGATCAAACTAAAGATAGGCTTGCTCCTACACATAATGTGTGTTTAGATGTGACAAATTTGTATGAGGAAGAGATAAAGACTAGCTATGTGAAAAAACAAAAGATAGAAGAGTTGGAGGGAAAAATATAGAGCTTAGGAGTAGAAGTGGCATCCCTAAAAGACCAACTCAAGTCTACACCAAAGGCATAGCATGCATAAAGGAATGTGGAAGAGTTGAGGCACACTATGGAAAAAGAAGCCCAAATAGAAGATATACCCATAGGGGTGACAGTGCCAGTGCCTATGTAAGTGTGGAGGCAGAGGTATCTCATTTTGATAATGCACCAAAAAGGGATGTAGTGAAGAACATGCTAAATCACATGGTAAGCATCTTGAAGAGGAAATCTCAAGATGCACATGATGAATTTACCAACTTATAGGCTACTAAACAAATATGTAAGGATGCTATACATTGGCTTGACACTATTTTCTAGCAATGGGGACCTTGCATGCAATTTTTTGATAGATTGATGCCTTTACTAGCCAAGAAACTAGACCTTCCTTATAAGGTCATTGGTGTCAAGGAGGGCTTGGAAAAAGTAAAAGATTTGCTGCAATTCTTTATAGGAAAATTAAAAATTATTCAGAATAAGATAAAAGTGTTGGTCAACGTGTTTTTATTTTTTAGTTCTTTCAATCATTAATTCTGATGGCCAAGTGAAAGATTGGAATGAGTGGTCTGGTTCTTTTGACCACATTGCAAGTTTGCCATAGGTGACATCCATTTTTGAAGGTGATATTGATTATTTTTCTTTCAATGAACTCATTGATACTCTGTTCAAAATTGAAACTAAAATGAATAGGTTCATAACACAGGGAAAAGTAATTATAGATGTTAGGTGGCAAAAGTTTGTTGGTGAGTTGACAAAAATCAAGACATGTGAGTGGCCAACCAAAAGAGAGGTCATTGTGTGGAAATTGTTTTCACCTTTTTCTTTTTATGTTATGATTCAAAGATATTTTGAAAATTTTGTTCTATTCATCATTGTAAAAGGACACCTTTCAGTCACAATTTCCCTTTGCTTGTTGCAAATCATGCTTATATAAATGAGTTTTCAAGGCATAATGAGGGGTCTGAATGGCTTGTAAAATTTTTTTGTTTCTCTCAAGAAAATTATAGTCAGTCCAATAGTATGTAGTTGTTTTGATATTATTTTCAATTGTGTACTTTTTGATACTATATAGCAATGATAGAAGCAACAAGATATTCTAGGCTTCTCATTGAGTTTCTATTGTTCATTGTATTAGTCATCTAAAAGGATAATACAAAGGGTTATTTGCATCAAATCTATGTCACCAATTTTTGTCTCCATTTTATGAGTTTTCTTACTTTGAAGTCATTTGAATAAGGTTTAATTGATTGAATGTTGTCTAGATGGCTTGTATGTTGGTTTTGTTATTGCTTTTAATTCAAGGAATCAAGTAAATGCTTTAGTAGATCTATAGAGTTTATAATTTTATGAGATGTATAGTTAATAAGAATGGAAATGGGTGATTACAATTGATAGATTCATTTACAATTTATTTGAATTAGATCTCTCACCAATAGTCAATCTTTTGCCCAATGGATAAGGCACTAGTCACATAAGTCAGAAGTGAGAGAGAGTAAATTCTACCATTGCATATCAAATCAAGTATAAAATCAAAATCATTTTAATTCCATTTTGTTGAAAGTTATTAATGCTGGTCACCACTCATTTATATCTATTTTCTAAGCCTT
This sequence comes from Cupressus sempervirens, assembly GCA_028749045.1. Lineage (NCBI taxonomy): Eukaryota > Viridiplantae > Streptophyta > Pinopsida > Cupressales > Cupressaceae > Cupressus > Cupressus sempervirens. Next base: position 816,868,620 of record CM053786.1, read on the forward strand.
AGGTAGCTTCTATTTCTAGAAACATTTGTAAACCCTAGTAGAATTATGACTTGATCTACTTATGAGGGATGTATATAAACCTAAAATTATTAAAGAATTGGATGAAATGTGTATGTGTTTGAAGATAAAAGATGAGAATTACAATGAAACTAAGATAATTTTCTTACATGATTTAGCCCTTGAATCATACCTTAGGTATAGACACCTTGGTTTTGCAAAGTCTAAAGTGTAGAAAACTATTTTTGGTTTTGTTGAAGTTGGGTCCAAGTGTTTTGCACATGTAATTGTTAATAGGAAGTAGCTAATACTTAGGTTATGTTAGTATTATCACTTTGATATTGAGCATTTTGTTGTTGAGTAGTTTTAAACACCAACACCATGTAAATCATTATATCAAGTGTGTTAATGAATTTTTTATGTTTCATGTTTACATTTCTAAAAGTTGATTTGATAGTAACCTACGAGTTTTAACTGAGTGCATAATCTTATGGATGCATGTATGAAGATAAATGTTTTATGGATTCACTAAGTTTAGAGAAATTTTATTTACATTTTTGGACCTTAGATAACTAATTCACCCCCCTCTTAGTTATTCTAAAAGTATTTCAAATATTGGTATTAGAGCCATCTGCTTAAGAGGACTAGTTTGAAGGTACTAGAAGCATAAATATAAAGATTTCAAAAAGTGACGTACCCAAGCTTAATAGAGATAACTTTCCTACATGGAAATGTTTAATGAACCTACACCTTAGAGGACTAGGAGATCATGTACAATCTACCATTACCACTGAGTATGTTGAGCTTGTTGGAACCCAAATAGCTAAGGATATGAAAAAGATGAAAGAACATAACAAAAAAATGTTGGACATTACTTCTACCCTAAGTTATGTTGAATTTGATTATATTAAAGGTCTTGATAGTGCAAAGAAAATGTGAGATGCATTAGTTGTCATCAATGGAGGAGACAATAATGTTTTTAGAGCTAAAGTTGAAAGTCTCGGAGGTAAGTTTGATGATATGAGAATGGAAGAAGGCGAAAATATTGCTCAATATGCTGCATGGATAAAATAATTTGTTAATGCAATAAGAGGAGATAATGGTAAAATAGATGATGATACTACACTAAGTAAAGTTTTAAGAATACTATTTTCTATATATTCTATTAGAGTTTCTACAATTCAAGAGCTGAGATGTATACCAAGAAATGATCTATCACTTGAAGATTTGGTAAGTAGACTCACTACTTTTGAGCTATTTACCTTTGATAATTAAAAACCTAAGAATATTGAATTTACTTTCAAAACTAAGGTGTCATTGAAGGATCCTAATGAAAAGAAGAAGAAAAAGTTAAAGTATGTGTCTAGTGAAAGTGATATGGATGAGGAAGATATAGAATAGCTTGAAGTTGTTGGAATTTAAAAGTAGAAAGGTTTACTTCTAGGGGGGGCAGGTGGTGAATCAGAAGAAACTAACTTTTAACTTTTAAAACTTTTACCTGAGATCATTCATATGCATCTAACATATTTACTTGACATAAAGAAATGCATGAAAATAGTTAACACAATATTTTGGTCACCCAAAAACCCTCCAAAATGAGAAGGTAAAACTGGGGTGGGGATGACATCCACAAATTATCACTATAGCAGTATGTAACTATTTAAGGTTACAAATTTTGACCACTTCCAATGATTTTCCTTATGAAAGGCCTACCTTGTTAAAGGCTTTACACTCTATTAAAAGTAACCTGGTTAAAGGATTTAGCACATTGTTGAAAGGCTTACAACATGTCTATTAGACCAACCAATCATCATAGGATTTTAATTCCTAATAAATGGATAGAAATAATTAGAAAGTCCTCATCTAATGACTTGCAATCTTCATTTTCTGATTCCATATCCTCATTTTGCTCTCTTTGTTCTGATCCTTCCTTGATCTAATATGTCTCTCCTTGGAGTTCTGATGCTCTATTTTGATCAACCAGATTCTACAATGTTGTTCTTCCTTTTCTAAGTCTTTACACCCCTCTACACTTCAGTAGCATTCTCCCATACAATTTTCACTCATACATGAATAATGGAGTTTCATCCTACTTTTAAAATTTTTTGAAGACTTAGGGTTAGGTATGAATCTATAATCAAAATTAATTCTTCTTTTCTTACTCAATTCTTCAACTTTTCCTATTGGTTGCATGCTTTCTACATTTTTCTCATTGGCTACATTCTGATTACATAGGGAATGTAAAAGATTCAATCTCATCTTTAAGATCCTTTGAGATTCATCCTAAGATGAATAAAAAATGGTTTAAATATAAATTTGTGAATGCACAAAGTCATATGTTGATTATATGTTACTCGACACTTACTAATTGTTGATGCTTGACACGTATAGGAGTTATGTCTCACTCAACTCCTATAGTAGCTCTATCTCATTCGGGATCAATAATCTACTTGGCACCTATAGTGACTCAGCATCACTTATCACTTGGCACTTGACTCTTGCTCGAAACTTGTTGAATTTTTGACTCAACACATACTGTAGCTTGACATATGTATTATACTCAGTATCAATTTAGAAATAGGTTAACTGTGTTGATACTTAATTGTCAAAACCAATTTGAGACCAAAAATCTCCCTCTTTGACATGAGTGGAAATAACACTTAACTAGACATTATGAATCTGATCTCTATGAGTATATTATACATCTTGTTTAGCACATGTACAAAACTTCAAAAACTTGTTCAAAATTTTGTAGAAGACTGTATACCTCAAAAATTTGTACCTCCACCTAAGAAGATGTGCCATTTCTATTTCCAAAATTCCCTTAAGTGAAATTTATCTCATGTTTTTCCCATTATCTACCTTATCATTCCTTTTCCTTTGTTTCTATCTACTCTATTTCTAGTCTATATCTACTTTGTTTGTACTGTCCCTTTATTCTTGCTCCCCCTTTCACATATCTCCTTGTAGTTTTTGATATCCTTTTGGATTTATAAAATTTGAATATCTCCCCCTTTGGATATTCATTCTCCTTTGGATCTCATTTATTATCTCCCCAATTATATCTCTCCTATCTTTATTATATCATCTCCACCTTTATCTACATAATGCATTATCTCCTATCTTTATTATATCTCCTCCATTTTTGACACTTATGTCAAAGGGTCCTAAGAATGAATGGAATATCTAGCAAATAATGTTTTATTTATCTCCATTATCATCTTCACGGAAGCATCCCAATTGTCTAAGTTAATGTCCAATGCTTTGAGCTAGATAGCTATCTCTATTATAATAAGTACTAGGCCTTCTAATGTACAAAGATATAGATCTTTGTTCAAATTTTTTTTTGCATAAGCTACTTCTTTATGTAGTACTTCTAGATGTGGGGTGATTGCAGACTGAATTTGTATTAGTTTGGCCTCAACATTAGCCTTTTTTTTTGTTAATACAACTAACTCCTTTTGAGTGTGAAGCATTGTGGAAAAATACTTCTCACTTTGACCTAGATCCTTAGGTAGTTGTGTGCTTGATATCTTAAGGTTCCTCTCCAATCTCAATATTCTTTGGCTAGTCTCTTGTGTGAAATATGAAGATTTAGATTGTTTGGAGTATAATGATAATATGTTCTCAAGTACTATTTTCACTTTTTCTACCTTCTTAGCTAGTTCCACTTGTGATAGTGCTATCTCACTAGATATCTTCTCAAGAACCTTCATTTGATATTTATTTGCAAACCATTCTAGTAATTTAACATTAGTATCAAGGTTTTCATTTTGTACTTGGTCCACTATGTTGGATAGTTGCTCCATGATGGGCTTTGTTTCATTAGGTACTAGCAAGCTGAATGCATCAAGAAAGATTTCTTTGATTTCTACTAATTCTTTCTTTTACCTCTACTCATTTTTGAGTATCTCCTACTTCTTCATCCTCTCCAATGCCTCTTGTACTTCATTTATCTATGCTAAGTTCATTGTCTTGTAGTCATAACTTGGTATGACTATTTCTTCATCAAGTGTATGGTCTCCATAGTGAAGTACCCTTGCTACCTTGGTGGAGCTTGAGCTTGGTACTGATATTTGTAGTGGTACTACATCAGTGCTTGAATACTTACTAGGAGTCCATGTAGTAGGAAAATTAACAAATGTTTGTATTGCCTCTTGCTCTCTTTCCTTAGGGGTTTTCTCCTCTTCCTTGTCTTCTTCAATCCTACCTTGATCAATTAAAATTATTTGAGGAGATGCACCTTATCTTTGTGTTGTAGGATCCTTTTATCCTATGTGCTCCTTTGTTAACTCCTCAATAGTTGAAGTTATTGTCATCGTGGAATCAACCTTAGTAGTTATGTCTTGTGTGAATTTCTCTTTTGGTTGATCACCTATAGCTATAGGAGGCTATGCAAGTGGTTCTTGTGTGTTCACCTTCTCCTTGGTAATTTCACCTACAACCTTCTATAACTCTTCTATACTCACCAAAATAGGATTTGTGCACAACTTTGTTTGCAGAGTTGTTTGGTGATGGATCTTTTTGAGATTCTCTATAGTCATTGAATTAATGTTTTGACCTGAGGTGTTACGAACATCCTTTACAATTACTTTCTCTGTAGATGTAGGTGGTGCATGTGGAGGACTAGGTGGTGGTATTTATGTGCCTTGGACATTCTATTCTTGTTATTGCTCCTCAATTGTTTCCTCATCACCTTTATGTATCTCCTTCTCCATAGTTACCTCTTCCTTCTCTTTTTCTCCTTCTTTCTCTTCATTTTCCTCTTCCTCTTCACCATTTTTCCTTCCCTCAAAGGGATATTCTTGACCTTCACTGACATTATTCAATCCATAAATCAATTTCCACATTTGTGTGGACTTCTTTACAACATCCTCAATTTTATTCTTTAAAATGATGAAGACTCTATATTTGGGTGTAAATTTTCTCCCATGTTTCTTACTAGCCTTACTTATTTGACATTTTTTAAGGTTTCACATTACATGAGCCAATGTTGACTCCCTTATTTCCTTCTCCATATTTAGGTAGTAATGTCATTTATTTTCAACAATGGAGCTTAGCTCCTTAGCCATAGAATTGTCTAGTTCAAGTGGAGTAGTCTTGAACTTGGCCATCATAGTGTAGATGGAGTCTTCCAGTACATTCTTTTCTTCCCTTGAAAATTTATTAAAATCAATTATTTTCAATGTAGTTAAATCTACATTATCCCTAATGTTATCACAAACATTTTCAAGGTTAGATTTGGTGGTGTGACTTACCACTCTAAATTGATCATTGTTAGATTCTATCCTTTCTTCATTTGACTCTGGGGGAGCAACATGTTTTCTTCTTTTCTTTTCTACTATCCCTCCTTGCTATTTATCTTTGTGCTTCCCTTGTTCCTTTGCCACTTTTGTTGTTATCCTAGTGTCTGTCCTTGTGGTAGGCTTGGCTGGGCTTGAATTAGCTACTTTCTTTTTCCCTTTGGGCTATGTAGCAAGCTATTTTTGTTCTTTTCTCTTCTTAGGTTCAGCCTTGGGTGCTTCCTACTCCACCCCTTCTTCTTCTTCTACATCTTCACCCATGCCTTGGGTCAATGCTAATAGTTTTTTTCCTTGTTCATATTTATCATCTTCAACCTCTTCATCTTCTTCTTCTTCAACAGTGCCCTCACCAAATTTTGCCTTTAACTTCTTTACTCATTTATCCTTTTTTCTTTAGTGTGGAGGTAGTCTTCAATTCCACATCCACCTTTGATCTCTCCATATTATAAGTCCCAAAATGTAGTGCACTCTTGTCCACTTATTTAACTGATAATGTTGTTATAATTGTAGATGTCTCATCTATATTTATCTCATTTGTAAGAGGTCTTAGCCATCTAACCCTTGGTATGGCTACTTATATGTAAGTATAATCAATATCTACAAGAAAACATACATCATTTACATCTTGTTCTACCATTGAAACTAGTATCCTTAGCTTCTATTTCATGGATTTCTTGAAATCCTCAAAATAGCTTGTCATAAGAGTTTCAAAATTAGCTCCCATTTGTTCAATATATTCATTCACTTGAGCAACTATGGAGCTACTAGTTTTTTAGCTTACTTTACAAAAGGATGGAAATTAATTTTGCACATAGAAAAATATAAAAATCAAAATTGTAGAAAATTTGCATTGTGCTCCCTTGGTTCTCCTTATTGCTGCTAAGTTCTCATTTATTTGTTGTAATTGCAATTCTACAAGATCATAACTATGATCCTTTTTCACTAGTTTGTAACAAACATCCATTGCAATGCAATCTACACTATCAAGTCTACTAGATTGATAAAATTTATGTGTAATAACCCTAATAGAAAAGTCAACAAGAGGGTCTTGGATAATATCTATAGTCATTCCTCTCTTGTTCCATTTTGCACCTGTGTTCTTCTCAATAGCTTCCTTTGAGTCACTTATGAGGGTCTTTGGCTGATCTAGGGTTGGATACCCTATTACCGTATGAATGATCCTCTTTGATACCTTGATTGGACCATCTTCCAACCATAAACTTCCATCATGAATCCTACTAAGTACAATTCTAATCCATTCCATTTTAAAGGCAGTGGAAAATTCTAGGGCATGAGTCAAACCCTTTCTTTCAACAATTTTGTATTCTTCCTTTAAAACTCCATTTTCACACAATTTCTCATATGCGTCTCTCATCTCGATGTCTCCAATGGCTCCTATCTTGCAATTGTAACATCTCCTAATATCCTAAACCATAACTAACTTAGAAGGAATAATAGATAGGGCACCAACTAGGTCATTTTAGTATGCCACTTTAGGGATTGGCCAAAAATTAGGGTGTTTAACTTTGTTTAACATAAATTTTATCTCAAATGGCTCTTTCTCCTATGGTTTCTTAGAACTGGAGGCCATTTGTGCAATCTAGGGTTTAAACATGAAGAAATTTAAAACTATGTAGCTTGGCACTAGTGTAAATACCTTAGAATCAATGAAACTATGTTGAATCACTATTGAAATTAGCTCAAATGCTAGATTCTCCACTTTGAAGTCATTATGCACTCTTCTTCATCTTTGTGATGAAAAAATGGTTCAAAATATAACTGTATACCCTATTTTCATACAATTTAATTCTTAGTGTGTTTATAGCTATCCACTCAGCTTGTTAAGCATTTCTACATTACTCAGCTTCCATTGTGTTTCTACCACTGAACATCCACTAAAGTATCCATATTTGGCTTCAACTAAAATTTCTCTTCACTCAACTTCCAATACCAACTCAGCTATAACTAACCATTAAACTTCTATTGATTTTGGCAATCAACTTGGCATGTACTAGGATTTTACTCAGCATCTAAAGGAAACTTTTCTTATTCAGAAATACTTATGAAATCTTGAAATTTTAACTTTGCATCTCTATTCATGTTGATCTCTTCATTTCAACACTTGCTTGTCTTGTAATTGATGTATGATAAATCTTTCTATATCAAGCCCATATACCTTTTCTTTTTTTAGTTTGATGAAGTGTGACCACTTGACCTTTTAGGTGAAGTTATACCTTTATTTGATGTGTTGCTTCCATCTTTCTTCTTTTGTGTCTTATTCATTTCTCCTTTGATTTGTTTAACATCTACCTTCTCTTTTCTTTTGTTAAACTCTAAGTTGGGTGCCTTTGACCTTGTTGGAAAATTCTTCTTGATATGACCAGTCTTCAAACAACTAAAGCATGTAGTTTCACTGAGCCATCTGTTGTAGTTCTCACTAAAATGTGTTTTTATGCCAATTTTAGGGATGTGTCCATATTCCTAACAATAATGTTAACAATACTTGGTGTTGTAGTCCCAATTGTAGTGACATACATGATTATTTCTCCTTGCTGGATGATTAGGTTTCCACACAAGCTTTGATCTGCACTCAAAAGCTCTATGTCCATACTTCTTGCAATTGTAGCAATGTCCTTCAAATCTTGGTGTTCTCATTGTTCTAGTCTTGTATTCATGTGCTTGATGTCCTTATTTGTTGCATTTGTGATAGTGACCCATATTTTTAGGTTTATCATGATGATGGGTGTTCTTCCTCCTACACACATTAGAGGTATGTCCCTTTTTACCAAAAAAAATGACAAGTAGGTTTATTGTTCTTACCTTTGTTACTTCTTTCTCCTTCTATCTTGGATGACTCTCCTTTTTTAATGCTGGTGTATCCTAGTCTTGAAGTATCATTCCTAGCTCTTGGTGATTTCAATAGTTTTTCAAAGTACTTGATGGCCTCATTAGGGTGATTGAAGCTCTTTTTAATTTCCTTTTCTCTTTTTAGGTCATTTTGTAATTGTTCATTTTTCATCTTTAGTGTGGAGATCTCAATATCCTTGACATTTAATTCATGATTTGCATTCATCATCTAACTTAGGGTGTCTAGTTGCATCTTTGAAATTCTTGCAAGCTCAATTGACTTTTCTTCTAGTCTGTTGGCAAGGTTTCTCTTATCATCTTCTAGCATAGTCTCATCTTCAATGGCTCTTCTCTACTATTCAGTTACTTCACAAAGCATCATGGCTTGTGATTCTTGTTCACTCTTGAGAGTTCTAATCTCTTCTACTTGAAATCTATTCTTCTCCATCGGATCTACTATTGCTACATCAAACTCTTTGGAATCTCCATTTGCAAACAATTTTGACGTGCCAATCTCCTTGTATTGTGTATCATTCTTAGCTATGGCAATCTCTCTTCTTCTCTTTAAATATTTTCTTAGTTCTTCTCTAGATTCTTCCAAAGTATGTAGAGAAAGTTGTATATCAATCACCTAGTTTTCTATGACCTCCCCAAGTGTGTAGACTTCCTTTTTTAGATCTTTTCTCTAAGTTGTAAGGCTCCTACTTGTGAGAACTTGGCTCCCATACCAATTTTTGGAATTTACAAGTGGAAAGGTTTACTTCTACAAGGGGGTGAATTAGAAGTAACTAACATTAACCTTTTAAATTTTTTAGCTAAGATCATTCACATGCATTTAACATATCTACTTAACATAAACACATGTATGAAAATAGATAATACAAGATTTTGGTCACCCAGAAACCCTCCAAAATGAGAAGGTAAAACTAGGGTGGAGATGACACCCACAAATTACCACTATAGTAATATGTAACTATTTAAGGTTACAAAGTTTGACCACTTCCAATAGTTTTCCCTATAAAAGGCCTACCCTATTAAAGGCTTTACACTCTATTAAAAGAAAACTAGTTAAAGGATTTACTAACACTCACTTGAAATGTTACCCTATTAAAGGATTTAGCACCTTGTTGAAAGGCTTACAACATGGTTGTTAGACCAACCTATCATCATAGGTTTTTTATTCCTAATAAAATGGATAGAAAATATTAGAAAGTCTTGACTTGATGACTTACAATCTTTAATTGCTAATTTCAGATCCTCATTCTACTCTATTTGTTTTGATCCTTCTTTGATCTAATATGTCTCTCTTCGAAGTTTTGATGCTCTATTCTAATCAACTGGATTCTACAATGTTGTTCTTCCTTTTCTAAGTCTTTACACCCCTTTTCACTTCACTAGCATTTTCCTATAATTGTCACTCATACATGATAATGGGGTTTCATCCTCCTTTTAATGGTTTTTGAAGACTTGGGGTTAGGTATGAATCTATGATCAAAATTCATTCTTCTTTTCCCACTCAGTTCTTTCAATTTTTGTATTGGTTGAATGCTTTCTCTATTCTTCTCATTGGTTACATGCTTATTACATATGGAATGTAAAATATTCAATCTTATCAGTAAAATCCTTTGAGATTCATCCTGAGTCAACTCAAAAATGGTTTAGATTTGAGTTTGTGAATGCACAAACTCATATGTTGATTCTATGTTACTTGACACTTACTAATTGTTGATTCTCGGAACATATAGAAATTCTATCTCACTCGGATCCTATAGTAACTTTGTCTTGCTTAAGATTAATACTCTTATTAGCACCTATAGTTACTTGGCATCACTTATCACTTGGCACTTGAATCTTGCTCAGCACTTGGTGAATTTTTGACTTGACACATATTGTAGCTTGATATCTATATCATACTTGGCATCAACTTAGAAATTGGTTAAGTGTGCTTACACTCAATTATCAAAACCAATCTGAGACCAACATAAGCACTACTAGGAAGAAGATTCCACAAAGTTAAAGGTGAGTTCAAAGGTAAATAACCTATCATTAGTTTCAATTGCAATGAGGTTGGTCATATTGTTTCCATATGTTTAGAGATGAAGAACTACAAAGGTGGTGACAAGTAAAAATGTAGGAGATATTAAGATAGTAATGAATACAAAGACAAAGGCAAAAATCCATGCTACGTTGTTGAAGAGGAAACAAAAGACGAATCTCATGAACATGATGATGAAGTGGTGAATGTTGCAATGAAGGATGAATTTGATGAAGATGAGGCAACTAAATTTGTGACTTGTGTGAATAAGAATGACATATGGATCATTGATAGTGGGTGTTCACATCACATGACTGGAGATTAAAGTAAGTTTATTACCTTGAATTTTTATGATGGAAATAGTGTAAGATTTGGTAATGATGCACCATGTTTGATAAAAGGAAAAGGTTCTATAAAATTCATAGACAAGATTTTATACTATGTTAAAGGACTTAACTATAATCTCTTGAGTGTGTCACAAATGAATAATTTGGGATGTAACATTTAGTTTGAAAATAAGGCTACTAAGATATATGACACAAATGGACAACTAATTTGAAAGGGTGATCAAACTAAGAGTAATCTATTCTATCTTGACATGAAGGATGCTACTTCTCTATTTGTAAAATTTGATGATGTATGGCTGTGGCACAAAAGGTTAAGTCATGTTAGTTTTGATAACCTTGTCAGTATTAGTAACATGAGAAAAGTTAGAGGTTTTCCTAAGTTGAAGAAGCCTGATAATATAATGTACAAACAATGTCAGTTAGGAAAAATGACAAAGTCAAGTTTTAAGAGTAAAAGTCATACCTCTAAAGAAATATTAGAGATTGTTCATAATAACTTGTGTGGACTAATTTATGTGCAAAGCTACAAAGGAGATAAGTAAATTATGTTGTTTGTTGATAATTATTATAGAACAATGACAATTATGTTTCTAAAATAGAAATTTGATGCTTTCCAAATGTTTAAGTGGTACTTAGTAAGATTTGAGAAGGAAAAAGTTAAAAGTCTAAAGTTTTTGAGATTTGAAAAGGGAGGAGAATCCACATCAAATGAGTTTGAAATATTCTATAATGATAGAGGAATCAAAAGACAAACATCTTCTCCTAGAACCCCTCCACAAAATGGAATTGCTAAAAGAAGGAACAAATGTATAATGGACTATGCTAGAACACTCATGATGGAGAATAATGTTTCATTAAAATACTAGAGAGAAGCTATAAGTACAACTATCTATACCTTGAACTATGTACAAGTCAAGAAAGGTACTCATTCAACACCTTTTGTGTAAGAATTTGGTATAGCTCTCATACCATGTAAGGATTTTCCTTAGGGAGAAATGACACCAATATCAAGAAGCACAAAACTTAGTACAATATGGACCAAATGATGTGTGTGTTGGATATAATTGAATAATTGTGTGTTGTCTTTGATGTTACACAAATGTCCTATCAGTTGATAGTCAGTGCATGCCGAGCTCACTTGATCAATGAAGTTATTTTTCCTTGTCTATCAAGAATTGTTAAGTTTTCTCTATATAGAAGGTCATATCTACCAAGGTCACTTGGGAATCAAAGGAATTTATGCTAGAAAAGAGTGTTAACTAAGCTCAATCAATTAATGAAGGAAAGTTGAATTGTATTAGTGTTGACCAAGTTAGGATTTTGGTAAACTTAGTATTAATCGAGCCTCTATTGGTTGATACATGAAATCACTTTAGAATTAGTTTCTACTAAGTTGGGTTAGCTATCTAAGGATTTTCTTTTTTTAGCATGTGAAGCCTAATTATTTTACCTATTGATTGAAGATGACTATGGTAATGAATATTTTTTATTCTAATTTGTTTTTGACCTAACTTGACAATCTAAAAGGTATAAGTAAAATGTCAATTTGTGATTTCAATGTATGCAAGAAGTGTTAAATGAATTGCAAGTGATAAAAAGAGGAAGAGAACTAAAAGGATAACCAAGTATCCTTGTGGAGTAGAAAAGTGGCATTCAATCAAGAAGGATCAAGTGTAAGCAAAAATAGAGATTTGTAATTAGAAATTTAGTTACATCTTAATTAGGTCAGTCGATTGTTAATTTCTAACCATTGTAGCTGTGATTCAAAATCTCTTAACAGAATTGGTCAAACAACCATTTGTAAATACTCTAAGAATGTGGTAATTCCATTAAATTGTTTCAAGACCTCTTACAAGGTCACTCCTAACGGGGTGATTAAATCCTTTAATAGGGTCACACCTAATAGTTTGTTTTGTAACCTTTGATAGGCTTGGCTCCTAACAGGGCTCACTTTAAAAGAGTGAAAAACAATTACTAGTTATAATTGGTAGTTTTTCCCATATTGGGTTTCTACATTAAATCCTATTGTTATATGTGTTCATGTTACCTCTTTGATGCTTGCAAGTAATCACTAACAATATCTTAAGATCTGGTAAGTTAAAAGACTCTTCATTTACTGAGTTACAACATTTTGTATGTGTTACTGAGCATCAACAACATTCAATTTTTAGATTATAATTTTGTATTGACATCTAAGGGATTTGGGATTTATTTGAGTAGTAAATAATTCACCCCTCCCCTCTCAGTTATTTCTCTCATATTTATAATACTATGATCATAATAACAATATGAAAATGAATAATTGATGTATAATACACACTAGAAGTGTCTGCATTTATAAAGGCCTCTAGAATGACTAGGAGTTAGTGAAGAGATAATCTCAATACCTAAGCCCACATCCACCTAAAGTGGATTATCCTCCATTATTCATGAATGTACATGCAACAATGAGAGGATAAGTATGATAAGGTGTATCTCATATAGAGATGTTGTAGACACCATATGCTTAAATTAGTTGCTAACTCCTATGTTGTCAACAAGATAACTTGTAAGACAATGCATACTCCTAGGTGTCTAGATAATGCATTAACCTAAGTAAGCTTAAGTAGAGTGTAAATATTAATTAGTTATTTACACTAACACCCCCTCTTAATTGTAACTTAGGGAGATGCACTTAAGCTCACAAAAGCTATGATGGGTCCTAACTACTAGGCCACATTTGGTACCCATATACAAATGTAATGATGTACATAAAATACAATGTAATGAAATGAAATGAAATCTCTCTAAAAATGGAGAAAGATGGAAACCCTCATGGGAAAAACCCTCCCACAAAAAGACAGATATATGCAATAAAGAAGAGAAGAGTCATGTGCCCCCCCTAGTGAAAAATCCCTCACACCTAAGAGATGTCATAAATGAAGATACTTAACCTCAGTTAACAGCTTGATGAAGATGTTGGAAATATGCTACTCTATATTACAATACTATAATGTAATGACCCACCCATGAATCGACTCTCTGGTGTAGTGCATATTAACCTCAATATGTTTGGTGTGTTGATGTTACATTGGATGCTTTGAGATTTTAATGGCACTTTGATTATCACAATGTATGACTATGGGTCAAGGAATGTCAAAACCCAATTCCTTTAGGATGTGTTGTTACCAAATAGCCTCTATAGCCACATTCACAACTCTTTGATACTTAGCCTAAATAGATGAAAGATAAATTATGTTCTTCTTTTTACTTTGCCAACAAATGGGGATAGAAACAAGATGAATCATGTATCCTGAAGTTCACTTGTGAGAATCAATATTCCCTACATAGTCTGAGTCTGTATAACCCACTAATTGTATTATTGTACTAGCTACATAACATATCTAATATGTATGTGTATCCTAGATATAGTGTAGGATGATTTTGGATTCCTTCCAGTGAAGCTCATGTGGCTCTTGCATGAAGTGAGAAACCATGCCAACTACAAATCAAATGTCACAACATGTATGTGTCAAGTAGATAAGGCTTGTAACCAATTATTTATACAAAGTAACATCAACAAGTGGAGTGGAACACTTTGCTTCTAACTTAACACCTAAAAGAAATGGAATAGATGCAACCTTGTAGTCACTCATGCAAAATTGAGCAAGAAGATCAAGAACGTACTTAGGTTTTGATAATGTGATCCTTGATGAAGACTAATGTATCTCAATACCAAGGAAATAATGAAGTAGACCCAAGACTATCATCAAAAACCTATCCTACAAAGTCCTATTGACACTATCAATGATGGATTTTGCACTTCCTAATCAAGTCATCAACACAAAGCACAAGTAGCAAGTGATAATCATCCTGTTGAAGAATGTAGACATTTGGATTGGAATGACATCTAGTGAACCTTACTAATAGAAGGAAAGAATCCATCTCTACATACCAAGTTCATGGAGCTTGTTTAAGTCCATAGATAGACTTATTGAACTTGCAAACCAAGGTAGAATCCTAAATGAACCCCTATGGCTACTCCATATAAATATCCTCATAAAGATCACCATTCAAGAATGTACTCTTCACATCCATTTGATGAACAACCCATCTCTAAGCTAATACTATAGCTAGTGTCAAGTAAATGGAGTTCATTTTTGCAATTGGTGCAAAGGTCCTAGTGTAGTTAATTCTAGGTAATTGAGAGAAACCTTTTGCAACAAGTCTAGCCTTATACTTATCCACACTTCCATCTACTACAAAATTGGTCTAATAGATCCACTTACAGTGAACCAATTTTCTTCCCTTAGGAAGAGGGACTAAGTCCCATTTATCATTTATCATAAGAGAATTATATTCTTCCTCCATTGCTCTATCCCATTCTGGAATACCTGAAGCTTCTTTGAATGATTGTGAATCAGAAGCAACTACAATATAAGCATGAGGAAGTGAGTTATGTTGTGATGTTGTCCTCCTAGTATCTAAAGGATTCAAAACCAAGGGTCCCATCGCATCCAATGCCTACTATGCCCTATTAGGTCTAATAGAAGAAGATGTAGAAGGTATATCCTCAACCTCATCTGGCCGATGCCTTTATTTGGGTTTTGGATGAACATTTTCTAATTCATTTTCATCACTATCAATCTCTTTAATGAATGAGGAAGAAAGAGGAGTTGAAAAATTAAATTTGGGGTCACTTTCTTTAACATGTACACTCCTCTCATATAATATATCATGTGTCTTTGGATCCATCAACTTATAGGTTTAATGAGAGTCTGCATATCCAACAATTATCCAAGGTTTCCTTTGAGGTTCCAATACCTTGTGTTTCTATGGAGGTATTCATGCCCATTTTGGACAATCAAAGACTCTAAAGTGCTTTACAAAAGGGTTCCTTCCTATCCAAGCTTCAAAAGGAGTTACACCATCTAAAGCTTTATGAGGACTCATGTTCTGGATGTAGTTAGCACAATTCATTGCTTTAGCTCAAAAGACTTGGTCAAGAGACTTATGTAGTGGCGTGGAAGTGGTCATCTCCTTGAGGGTTCTATTATTCCTTTTGAAAAAACCATTTTTTTGTGGCATATATGGCACTAAATGCTGAAATTCAATTCCCTCTTGAGTACAAAAGTCTACTAGTCATGAGTTCAAATGCTCCCCCCATTATCTATTCAAAGAAATTGTTCAAAAACTTTACTCTTATGAGCCTTAAAGAAGACCCAAGTATAGTGAGAGTAGTCATCAATGAAGGTGAGTGCATAGCAAGACTTACCAAATGATGGCACTAGAAATGGGCCCGCCACATCATTATGAACCAATTCAAGAACACAATGTGTTCTCCAAGACTTCCCCTTGTTAAACATTTTTTTTGGATGTTTCCCAAGTAAGAAACCTAAACAAACACCTTCTAAAAACTAGACTTGATGTAGACCATGAACCATGTTCTTGATAATAAGCTATTGAAGATACCTAGAGTCAAGATATCCAAACCTCTCATGCCATAGTTTTCTTTTTGTATGTGAATGCATTAATGAGGCTTGTGGATTATATTTAGGCACAAAGGAAGAGAAGGTGTAAAACCTTGAATCATGATTAGCTTCACCTATTGCAACCATAGATTTATCTTTGATTCTTTTCACTACTACTAAATCTTGAAGAAATTCAACCTTATTTCCACCTCCATACTGAGTAATTTGGTAGACTGAAAGAAGGTTGGAGGTAAGATTAGGAACATAGAGAACATCCTTGAACACTCCATTTTCCATCTCAACTTCATCTTTTCCTTCAACTTCCCCTTTAGTATCATCCCCTACAAAGATGTGAGATACCTCTGAAGGTTTCATGGAAGAAAAATCTCCCTTTGAAGCACCAATGTGATGTGTGGCACCTGAGTTAGTAATCCATTTTCTCTAACTAATAGTATTTATGAGTAAAACTTACCCTTTACTCTTAGAATCTAAAGATGAAGGCCATTTCTAATTATAAGCATAAGGTAATGGAACATTGTATTTCTTCATGATTTTATTCAATTCATCAATCTACTTATGATAACACTAATGTTCATCATGACCAAGTTTTTTACAATCGGCAGAATTCTTCTTTTCCTTATTACTATCTCCCTTTTTTTTGGTATTAGGAGAAGATTTTCCTTGCTGAATTGATGTTTGTGATGACTTATTTGTATCCCTTTGTTTGTTATCTTTCCACTACTTCATATTGCCCTTTTCCTTGGTTTAGCTTTCACCAGTTGAAGTTTTAGAGTTCTCTTGTTAGTCACCAATGCCTTAGACTTTGAAGACTTGAGAATCCCCATTGTTATCAACTTAGCTTGTTCATCCTCTAATAACTGAGCATAATCATCAAAAGTGATTTTCTTATAGGAAGCCCCTAAGGTAGTCTTTGTGGTGTTGAAAGAAGAGACAAATGTGGAGTATTTAGATGGAAACTTATTATGAATTAGATAAATCAACCTATCATCTTTAATAGGACTACCACAATCATTAAGATTTGTTCTCAACTAATTCACCTTAATGATAAAATCTAGAAGAGAATCAAAGATCTTAGGATCTAGCAAGATAAGCTCATCCTCAATCTTGTAGGTCACATCCTCCTCATTCACTTTCCCATATAGGTTTTTAAGAGCATCCCAAGTTTCCTTGGATGTATTATATTTTATGATCTAATAGAGGATCTTGTCATTAACCCCTAACCTAAGAAGACTTAGGGATTTCCTATCTACTATTTCCCAAGCATTGATATCACTTTATGACATTTGATCACCTATCAGTTTAGGAAAAGAGCCATCTACATATTGAGAAACTTTTGTGTTAATCAATTCACACCACCTTTTAACTAACCATGTGTCATAGTTATGTGGTGTTAACATTGGAATCTAAAGATTTCCCATAATACAAGGAAAGAAAGATAATAGCAAAAGAAGAGGAACACAACACCAAGAGACACCTCCCTTTCACTAAATCAGAAAACCCCCAAATGAATGATTTTGGCACTTTATACTTAGTATATTTACAATAGCCACTTGCCAATTTAGGCCTGAGTGGACTTCTTATTTTTCTATTTACAACCTTCTCTTGGAGTTCAAATTTGGTAGTAAGCAATGTAGGTTAGATGTACAACAATTTTGAAGCAATACAATGCAAAGAAGGGACCGATTTATGAAAGTGATATTTATGTCCACACATGCCTATACTCTAATTGCAGATCTAAAAAGTGAATGAAAAATTATGCACTTTTTAAAAAATGGAACTTGAAAATGTGCTTAGATGAGCCCCTATGGGGCATTTAAAGTTGCAAAATATAGGATTGGATAGGTAGAGTTACCAAGAAATGAATTTTTGACAAATTTGTGGACCAAAACTAGAAAATAATAGCATGACTAAATTTTTTGAAATTCTAGCCAAAATTAAAAAAATTGCACCTAATTTAGAGTCAAGATGACTAAGATATGGCCTCCCAAAGTTAGACTGTCAAATCAAAACTACATATGGAGAGGGGTCTATGGAGGATAAATTTGATGTATGAATAGCTATTGTGATACTATAATCTAGCCTGTTGGTGATAGTTAAACAACCATCAAATTTAAGATAGTATACAAATGATGTAAGAAAAAAAGGCCAACCAAGTTGATTGTGTAGTCTATACTATACAGACTATGGACATGGTAGTTGACATGGATGTATAGAGGTGCTAACAAGGTGGTGACATTTCTATGATGTGTGTGGTGATTGGGATCTAATGTATCATTGATGAGGGTATTGTTGTGGCTCTAACTTGTAGTGCCACGTGTTTATAGATGTGGCTGATGACACAAACAACTACATCAGAGCTGATGTAGCATGCAAAATGTTGAAGTTGTCAAATATGAGCTAGCCACCAGCAGGAAGAATTTGGTAAGAATTTTAGTGTTAGTGTGGGGCTAGTGGAGGAGGTATATCACCATTAATAGGAGGGTTACTTGAGATTTGTTCATTACCAAGGAGGATGGATGGTGCTACTAGAGTTTGTAGAGTTAACAATGGGAGAAAATATGATGGCCAACAATTTGCAAAAGATAATGGCATGCAAGTTGAGTGATCAATTGGCTTAGCTTCTTTGTTAGGTGGTGGTGTGGGAAATTATCCCACATGCACTACAATGTAAACTTTTAGATGTGTCAAAGTCACAACCCTTGGCAATTGAAGTGGCTAAGAAGCCACCAGAATGTTGAACACCATCAAGATTTGCATGTATGGTCATCCATGGTTTAAAATGCCACTGTACAATTTGCTAGGGAATGGATGTTGCCAAATCCACTTGAAATATTGCACTATGAGTGCCGAGACTTGACCACAAAGTTGTTTGCAATAAATGCTTCTCTATAGGCCTAATAGGCCAAAATTTTTCAAAAATACAAATCCAAAAAAAGGTTGCAAATAAATTGTAAAGATGCAAATAATGGAAAATACATATCTGAAATGATCATACCAACTGCATAAATAAAGCCTTCAAGTGTTAGTTCTCAAAAAATATTTTCCTCAAATTTTACTATAGCCTAGGGTAGGAAAATTTATAGTTAAAATTCATTGAATTGACACTCCAGACATAGTGATGAGGTCTACTTTGGCTCTAGACACTCCAAATAGCTATAGATTCTTTGGATCTAAATCGGGGTCCTCCTAGTGGTGAAGCAAAAAAAAATGGTCTCTAATGGCTATGAAATGATCCTCCCTCATCTCTGATACTATGTAAGAATTTGATATAGCTCTAATACCATGTAATAATTTTCCTTAGGACAAAATGACACTAGGATCAAGAAGTATAAGGCTTAGCACAATATGGACCAAATGATGTATGATCATAATAACAATATGAAAATGAATAATTAATGTATAATACACACTAGAAGTGCCTGTGTATACAAAGGCCTCTAGAATGAAGAGGAGTTAGTGAAGAAATAAGCTCAACAACTAAGCACACATCCACCAAAAGTGGATTATTCTCCATTATGCATGAATGTACATTAAATAATGAGAGGATAAGTATGATAAGGTGTACCTCATATAGAGATGTTGTAGAAACCATATGCTTAGATTAGTTGCTAACTTCTACGTTCTCAACAAGAGAACTCATATTGATAATGCATACTCCTAAGTGTCTAGATAATGGACTAGCCTAAGTAAACTTAAGTAAAGTGTAGATAGTAACTAATTATTTACACTAACATTTTGAGCTATGGTACAGATAGTCACCCAATGTAAAGTACTTTAAGGTATTTGGAAGCAAGTGTTACATTCTTGAAGAATTCAAGAATTATAAAGTAGATTTAAAAAGGGCAGAAGATATATTCCTAGGATATTCCACAAGAAGTAAAGCTTATAAGTTTTTAAATACTAACAATAACAATGTTGTGGAAAGTGAAAAATGTAAATTTTGATGAATATATAGAAGTACATGAGGCTAAACCTCTGAAAGAACCAGATGAATACATATCATTTATATACTCTTAGGAAGGTATACGTATTGAGGAAGATGCTGCAAATCAAGTTACAAACCAAAAACAAGTTTTAGTGACTGTTGAGTCACACACTATGAATACTGAGTTGCATTTATGAACTGAGTTACATATAGATACTAAGTTACAAAATGAATTTGAAACACATTTAGATTCAAAAATTAGCACAGATGTTGAGCTACCTGACAAAGATGTACATAGTGACTCTAAAGCTAAGAGACAAAATGAAAAAACTAGAGCTTAACAAGGATTGTTTGGAAATATAAGAGGAGTACTTGAGAGAGGAGGGCTGGATCAATTATTACTCAAATAAATCAAAGATCCCTTGGATGTCAAATAAAATTTAGATTGATAAAACTGATTCCTATTGATACATAGTAAGTATACAAAAAAAATTTTAACTCGGCAAATGTAGAGTGTATATTACTTTAATAAATCTTAAGATGTTATTAGTAATTTACTTACAAGCATGAGAGAAATTACATGAACACATAAGACACAAGGATTTAACATGAAAACCCAATATGGGAAAAACCATCAACATAACTAGTTACTATTTTTCACTCTATTGAAGTGAGCATGTTAGGAGCCAAACCTGTTAAAGGTTACAAAACACACTATTAGGTGCGACCCTATTAAAGGATTTAATCACCCTATTAGGAGTGGCCTTGCAAGATGTCAAGAAAAAAGTTAATGGAATTTCCACCCTGTTAGAGGATTTAAAAATGGCTATCAAACCACTCTGTTAAGAGATTTTAGATCACTACTACAATGGTTAGCGAGTAATAATGAAATGACCTGATTGTGATGAAACTGAATTGCTGATTATAGATCACTATACTAGTTTATACTTGATCCTTCCTAATTGAATGACACTTTTTATCTCCATAAGGATACATTTTTATCCTTTAGGTTTTCTTCCTCTCTTCTTATCTTTTTAATTCAACTTGCATATCACACACCTAAAATCACAACTTGACCTTTTACTTATACCTTCTAGATTATCAACTCAATTCAAATACAAATTAGAATAACTAATATTCATCATCATAGTCAGCTAGAATCAATACATAAAATAATTAAGTTCACATGCCAAAATAAGAAAATCCTTTGTTAGCCAACCCAGCTCAGTAGAAACTAACTCTAAAGCAATTTCTAATGTTAACCAATAGGAGCTCAGTTAACACTATGAACTTGCTAAAATCATTTGGCAACTGAGTGAACGTGGTCAAAACTAACTCTATCCAACTTTCCCTTTATTAACTAAGTGAGCTTGGTTAACACTCTTTTCTACATAAATTCCTTTGACACCTGAGTGAGCTTAGTAGATACTACCTTCTATATAGAGTAAACTTAGGAATGCTTTGTAGACTAGGAAAACTATCTTTATTGACCAAGTGAGCTTGGCATGCACTAACTGTCAACTAATATGACATTTGTGTAACATCAAAGACAACATACAATTAATCAATTGTGTCTAAAAATCTTCCTCTTTGATATTAATGGAAACACAACATGTCATAGCACAATGGAATTTTAAGAAGACTCCCTCTATCAGAAAGTTTCTCTCAATTTGATTTTACATAGTAAATTTCTCCTCTAGTATTTTCCCTCTATGAAGGAACTACTTAACTTCTCTCTCTACAAAATTTGAAAAAGATATGGAAATTATGTGATAGTAAACTTCTCCCTGTTTGACAACACATGCCAAAGGAAATTCTAATTAGTATCAATGTACCTTGAGTACATATTCATCTATAATATGTCCTTGTCAATACTACATCAACTGATTCATCGCCAACTTAGTTCATGTTGGTGGATCACTAAACTTTATTTAGTGAGCTTTAGATAGGGGAATGACCCCTAACTTACCTCTTAGATGCAAAAATGCATCCTTAGGTAATGGCTTGGTGAATATATCTACAATCTATTCTTTTCTATGCACATATTCCAATCTAATTTTTTTTCTTTTGTACTAATTCTTTTACAAAGTGATACATTATAGAAATATGCTTTGTTTTCGAATGCATCACTAGATTCTTTTATATGTTGATTGTACTGGTCCTATAACAATATGTGACTATTGGCTCTTTAATCTCAACCTTCATTCCTTCCAACAATTGTTTAAACCAAGCAATGTTAGAATAGTTTATTATTGTTGCCACATACTTTGCTTCTGCTATGGATTGAGATGTTCAATTTTGCTTCTTGCTTGTCCAAGATACCATCCTTTTGCCAAGAAAGAATGCTCCACCACTAGTGCTTTTTCTATCACCAAGATTTCCTACCCAATTAGCATCAGTAAACACATTTAGGTCAAGATTGCCTCAAAGTTTGTACCATAAGCCATAGTCTTTAGTGCCTTTTAGATATCTCAATATCATTTTTA
This sequence comes from Cupressus sempervirens, assembly GCA_028749045.1. Classification (NCBI taxonomy): domain Eukaryota; kingdom Viridiplantae; phylum Streptophyta; class Pinopsida; order Cupressales; family Cupressaceae; genus Cupressus; species Cupressus sempervirens. The sequence continues at coordinate 816,891,031 of CM053786.1, forward strand.
TTGCCATCATGTGGTTTTCTCTAGGTTTTGCTAAGAATCTCACCACTATCCCAACTACTAAGGCAATATCAGGCCTTGTATGTACCACATACTATAATTTCCCAATCATTGATCTGTATAAGGTCTAATCTACTTCTTTGGAGTCATCATCTTTGATAAGCTTAAGTCCAGTACACATGGGGGTATCAACTAGTATTGAATCTTCCATTCCAAATTTCTTGAGTATCTCTTTGATATATTTAGATTGAGTGATATAGATACCATTTCTATTGTGTTGTATTTGCAATCCAACAAAGAATTTTATTTCACCAAACATGGACATTTTAAATTATTTATTCATTTGTTTTGAAAATGCTTTGCATAAGTCAACATTTCCTATGAATAGAGTATCATCCACAAATATTTCTACCAACACAATCTTATTATCTAGTCCTTCCTTGATGTATAGGCTACCATTATCATCTGTTCTTTGAAAACCTATGTATCAAATAGTTCTGCAGTTTTTGATCTCATCAAATTTAGCATAACTGAGAGTTGATGCAATATCAATCATCATGATGTTATGGTTCTTTTTATTAGGAATATCTTCAACTGATAGTGTTCTAGTGGGAGTTTTATATTCTTCATCAAGATATTTGCATCCTAAATGATTGATGGTAGTTAGATGAAGCCTCATAAGTCCTTTCGATGTTGCAAAGTTGTCTTTGTTCAGCTTTGGAATCTCTGTCTTGTAAGAAATCTTGATCTTTAGCTTACATCCTTGAAACCTATCTCTGATACCAATTGTTGGAAATATAAGAGGAGTAACTAAGAGGGGAGGTGTGAATCAATTACTACTCAAATAAATCCTAGATCGCTTGGATGTCAAATAAAATTTAGACTAATAAAATTGATTAGTATTGATACTCGGTAAGCATACAAAAGTTTTTATAAATCGGCAAATGTAGAGTGTGTATTACTTGAATAGATCTTAAGATGTTATCAATAATTTAGTTACAAGAATGAGAGAAATAACATGAACACATAAGACACTAGGATTTAATATGGAAACCCAATATGGAAAAAACTACCAATGTAACTAATTATTTTTCACTCTTCTAAAGTGAGCCCTGTTAGGAGCCAACCCTATTAAAGGTTAGAAAACACACTATTAGGTATGACCCTATTAAAGGATTTAATCACCCTATTAGGAGTGGCATTGCAAGAGGTCTTGAAAAAATTCAATGAAATTGCCACCTTGTTAGAGAATTTAAAAATGGCTATCAAACCAACTCTGCTAAGAGATTTTAGATCCCTACTACAATGGTTATAGAGTAACAATGAAATGACTTGATTGCGATGCAACTAAATTTATGATTACAGATCATTGTACTAGTTCATACTTGATCTTTCATAATTAAATAATACTTTTTCAGTCGACAAGGATACCTGCTTATCCTTCAGGTTCACTTCCTCTCTTCCTATCTTTTTTATTCAACTTGCATATCACACACTTGAAATCACAAATTGACCTTTTACTTCTACCTTCTAGATTGTCAAGTTGGCTCAAATACAAATTAGAATAACTAATATTCATCATCATAGTTGACTAGAATCAATAGATAAAATAATTAATCTTCATATGCCAAAATAAGAAAATCCTTTGTTAGTTGACCTAGCTTAGTAGATACTAAATCTGAAGCAATTTCTTGTGTTAACCAATAAGAGTTTAGTTAACACTTCAAACTTGAAAAAATCCTTTGGCAACCAAGTGAACTCAATCAAAATTAAATCTATCCAACTTTCCCTGCATTAACTGAGTGAGCTTGGTTAAAACTCTTTTCTGCATAATTTCCTTTGACACCTAAGTGAGCTCAGTAGATAGTACCTTTTGTACAGAGTAAACTTAGGAACACTTAGTAGACTAGCAAAATTGTCTTTATTGGCCAAGTGAACTTGACATGCACTAACTATCAAATAGTATTACATTTGTGTAACATCAAAGACAACATACAATTGATCAATTGTATCCAACATATATAAAAGTGCATGAGGCTTAAACTATGAAAGAACCAAAAGAATACAAATCATTTATATATTATTATGAAGGTATTCCTACTAAAAAGGATGCTACAAATCAAACTACAAACCAACAATAAGTTTTAGTGATTGCTGAGCCACACACTATGAATACCAAGTTGCATTTAGGAATTGAGTTACATGTAGATGCCAAGTTATAGAATGAATTTGAAACACATTCATATTCAAAAATTAGGAGAGACATTGAGCTACCTGACATAGATGTACACAATGACTTTGAAGCTGAGAGACAAAATAAAGAGACTAGAGTTGAACCAATATTGTTCAAATATGTCTAAAGACATCATCTTGCTACACAAATTATTGGAGATAAAGATGTTAGACCAATAACAAGAAATAGAAGGAGAAATGATACATGTTTTCTAAGCATAAAAGAGCATACATTAGTGAGAGATGCATTAGAAGATATGGATTGGAGAAAATCCATAGAAGAAGAGATTAAACAAATTAAGAAAAACAAAACATGAATGCTAGTTCCTAGACCAGAAGAAAAAAATGTTATTGGCACCAAGTGGGTATTTAGAAATAATCTAGATGAAAATGGTGAAGTCACAAGGAATATGGAAAGATTAGTCTACAAAGGATATGCACAAGAAGAAGGAATTGACTATGGAGAGACATTTGCCCCATATTGCTAGATTGGAATGAGTAAGAACATTACTTGCTTATTCTACATACAAATGTTTCAAAGTATATCAAATGGATGTTAAATTTGCATTCTTGGATGGCATATTAGAGGAAGAAGTTTAGATAGAGCATCCATAAGATTTTGTTGATGTTAACAATTAGAATGTGGTATGTAGATTACACAAAGCTCTATATGGTTTGAAACAAGCACCAAGAGCATGGTATGAGAGACTTCATAAGTATCTTATGAAGATTGGATTTGAAAGGATTGCTGATGATAACAAACTATACATAAAGATAGAGAATGGAAAAGGTATTTTTTTATCTAAACTTTTTGTTGATGATACCATATTTGAAGGACAAAATGCTTTAAGTAAGACTCTTGAAAATGAAATGAAGCAAGAATTTGAAATGCCTATGTCTGGAGAAATCAAATTCTTTATGGGTTTACAAGTATATTAGATGAATTATGGTATATATATCACTTACTCAAAGTATGTCAAGAAAATATTAAAAAAATTTGGATTGGAGGATTCAAAACTAGTAAGTACAAATATGGTGACAAGATACAAGTTAAGATCCATATTAAATAGTAGAGCTGACTTTGCATGATCTATAATTGGAAAATTAAAATCCATAGTACATAGTAGAGCTGACATTACATTATCTATAAGGATAGTTGCAAGATTCTTAGCTAATTTCTTGGAGAATCATTTGATGGTTGTAAAGAGAATAATGAGATATGTAATGAATATGGTCTATATAGTATAAGAAAAATGAGAAATTTGAATTAGGAACCTACACTAATGCTAATTGGGCTAGAAACATTGATGACAAAAAGAGCACCAATGGGGGACCATTTTTCTTAGGTAAGAGGTTGGTCACCTAGACCACCAAGAAACAAAAGTGTACTTCATAATCTACTACTAAAGCCAAATATGTTGCTACTACTATAAATTGTACAAACATTGTATGAATCAAACAACTACTGAAAGGAATGAAGGAAGAGATCACAGAACCAATAACACTGTATTGTGATAATGCAAGTTCTATCAATATACCAAAGAATCCTATGATGCACACAAAGACTAAGCATAATGCAATCAAGTATCACTACTTGAAAGAATTAGTTCAAGATAAAGAGGTGAAGATGGAATATGTCAACACGTAATAATAAATTGCTCTTATCTTCAAAAAAGCATTACCTAAGGATTCTCATGAGTATCTAAGAGGTAAACTAGAGGTGATACCCCTATCAAAGGCTGTCTAAGTAACAAAAGGAGTGCTCTACATTAAACAAGCTAATTTTCATATTTTAAACATTGATGTAGTGGATCGTACTTTAGGAGCTATCTAAAGTAATCAAAGAACTAACACTCCAACTTAGTCACAAGAAAGGTGATAGGGGGAGAAACTAAAGAAGTTCATATCTGAATATTAAGATGACAAGTCTTTTTCATTGTTATCAAAGAGGGAGATTGTCACTAATCAAGGAAATGCAAGAAAGAGGGAATCAAGGGAGTGATTGAGGAAGTCATTATTGAGGGATTGTTGAGGGAGATAATTGTTGATCAAAGGAAAGTACAAGTATGATGATAGAGATAGTGAAATACAAGAAAAAGAGATTAGAGTTTTACCAAAGAGGGAGAAATCCTAACATCTACCTAGTAAGAGGGAGATATGGTAAGAAGAAATTCAAAGAGAGTTATAAGGAAGGATTTTTTAATCTACTCAAAAGACAAAAGTTGTTGATAGAGGGAAAGATTTAAATACAAGGAATTATTTTCTTTTTGGTATTATCTTAATTTTTTAACCTAGTTAGTTTAGTTTGGTTTCCCATCAATGTCAAAGAGGGAGATTGTTCAAAATAGATTGAAGAAGACTATTAAAGAGGGGACAATTGAGAATAGATTGATATAAGTATGATCAATATGCTTTAATCATTATTTTTTCACTAATGTCAAACCTACTATTTTTTGGTAAGATAATTTCTTATATGATTAATTACTATCACTTATTTGACTGATGAAGATGATTTTATCAAAAGATGTAACAATAATAGCTAGAGGAAAAGGTTGAGTTATGATTATAAAAAGGAATACAAGAATCAATTAAGAGATAACATGATGCATTGATAATCTACTTAAGGTTAAAAGGGCTAGTTACACTAAGAAAGTTTAGAAGAACAAGTTACACAAAGTTTGTCTGCCAAACCTTGACCAAGTGGATAGCATGTGCTGAGAAAAGTCTATGCAAGCCAAGCAAAAAATCAATTGGATTCAAGTAAAAGTTTATTCTAGTGTATGCTAAGTAAAATAGTGGATGTTGAGTAAAGTTTAGTTGATGTCAAACACTACTAAACTTTACTTCAAGCCGAGTGATTTTATAGAGGATGTTGAGCAACATAGTATGTGCCAACCATCAGAAGCTAGATAATGCTAAGTGGTTGTTGTTGAAATCTAATTGAAAAGATCATTGTTGAGAAAGAGGGAGATTGTTGATGAAGAATGTTTTCAATCATTTTTTTGTCATTGATATCAAACCCACTATTTTTTGGTGAGATAATTGCTTATAAGATCCAAGTACTATCACTTAGTTGATTAATGAAGAGGATTTAATCAATAAGATGTAATAACAACACCTAAAGGAAAGGTTGAGTTATGGTTATGTAATGAAGTAAAAGGATTAGTTAAGAAAATGATAAAATGATGTATTGATAATCTATTTGAAGGTGAAAAGGTTGGCTACACTTAGAAACTTTAGAAAAACAAGCTATAACAAAATTGTCTACAAAGCTTGACTACATTCAATAGTGGGTGCCGAGCAAAGATTATTCATGCTAAGAAAAAAAATAGTTGGTGTCAAGTAAAAGAAAAATCTAGTGTGTGCTGAGTAATGTAGTTGGTATAGAGAAAAATACAATAGATGCCGAGATTTGCAATTGGTGTCAATTAATAAAATATGTGTTAAGCATCAAAAAATCAATAGTGTTGAGCTGTTGCATTACTTGAAAAGTCAAAGATTCACCAAATCATAACTAACAAGTTTGTTATCTTAAATTTTGTGAAGTAGGTAGAAGATAAGGATGATGAGCTGGTGCTATAGAATTTTAGGTTAACTATTTTTAAGTGATTGTACGTGGATTCTACATGAAGTTTCTAGAAGAAACAAGATAAAGGGTTGATACATTGTATATTTCCTAATTCATTCAAACCCTAATCTAAGTAAGGGAAATTAGAGTAGGAAAAGCATTCCAAATTCCTACTTAAGGAACTAAAGGTCACAAAGAAAAGTGTTGTTGGCTAAAGTGTTCAAGAAGGCATTAAGAAGGAAGAAGAACGTATAGAAACTCTACTTCATAAAGTGATCATAGGGGTGACTGCATTGTCACAACAAAAAAGAAGACTCAAGGAGAAAAAATCTTGAGAAGTGAACAAGCTATTAGAGCTACGAAGACTAAAAGCCAATAAAATTTGTTAACTAAATTAAGATCTAAAATTTGCAAGTTATGTTGTAAGTTGTATAAGATCAAAAGCCCTTACTATTACTCTCTAACAATTGTATTAGTCACAAAAAAATCCTTTGGACTAAGGTTGGTCTAACAACCATTTAGAAATCCTTTAACAGGGTAGCATTCCATGTGAATGGCCCAAAGTCCTTTAACCAGGCTCACTTCTAATAGGGTGATTGAAATCTCTTAGCCAAATCACACTTATTAGTGTCTGTTGTAATGTTTAACAAGGTTGGCCTTTCACAGGGAATCACTTCAAAGGAGTGAGAAACAAGTAGCATGTTACTAGTGGTTTTTTCCAAATTGAGTTTGCACATTAATCATTGTGTTATGTGTTGATATTTTATGTCTTATTATTGCATGTTAATTTATTAGTAACTTGCTAATTAGAATGTTTAGCTCGAATGCATGAATGGGTTAAATGGGCTCACTATGCTTAGTGAAAAAGTTTTATTAGGACATCTGGACCTTGAATAACTAATTCACCACCACCCCCTAGTCCAAGTTATTCTAAAGTATTTATAAAAATTGGTATCAGAGCCATCTATTGATTTAGTTTGAAGGTACTAGAAGCATAAAGATCAAGATGTCTAAGAGAGAAGTTCCCAAGCTCAACAAAGACAACTTTTCTGCATGGAAAAGTCTAATGAAGCTACACCTTGGATCAATAGGTGGCCATGAAAAAACCCCAATCATAGTGGAATATGTTGATCCAGCTAGTGTGCCTACTGCCAAAGATATGAATAACAAGAACGAGCATATCCAGGCAATGCTAGAGATTTCCTGTACCCTCAACTATGTGGAATTTGATGACATCAAAGGATGTGACACTGCATTCAAGATGTGGGAAGCCTTGTTAACTATCTATGGAGGAGATAAAAATGTCCAAAGAGCCAAGTCAAAAAACCTTAGAGGAAAGTTTGATGACATGAGAATGAAGGACGGTGAGAACATTGTTCAATATGCCTCTCGAATAAAAGAAGTTGTAAGTGCAATTAGAAGTTTTGCTCATCATTTAGATGATAAAATTGTTCTTAGCAAATTTTTAAGAACCTTGCTACCTATCTAATGAAAATATGATAGGAAAATGAGACCAAACTAGGAGTAATCTATTTTACCTAGATATGGAGGATGTTGCTTGTCTTATTGTAAGATTCGATGATGTGTGGCTATGACACAAAAGGCTATGTCATATCAACTTTGATAATCTAATTAACATTAGCAATATGAAGAAAGTGAGAGGTTTGCCTAAACTAAAAAATCCTGACAATACAATGTGCAAGCAATGTTAGCTAGGAAAGATGACCAAGTCAAGTTTCAAAAGAAAAACCTATGCTTCCAAAGAAGTATTGGAGATAGTTCTTACTGACCTAGGTGGTCCAATATAAGTGCAAAGTTACAAAGGAGATAGATACATAATGTTGTTTATTGATGATTACTCTAGAATGATGACTAGCATGTTTTTAAAGAAAAAATCTAATGCCTTTCAAATGTATAAGTGGTATCTAGTTAGGGTTGAGAAAGAAATAGGAAAGAGTCTGAAGAGTCTAAGATCAAATAGAGGAGGAGAGTTCACATCAAAAGAATTTGAGACATTTTGTAATGACAAAGGAATCAAGAGACAAACTTATGCACCAAAAACCCATCCATAGAATGGAATTGCTAAGAGAAGAAATAGATCAGTGATGGACTATGCTAGAACACTAATGACGGAGAAGAATGTTACTCTAAAGTACTAGAGAGAAGCTATAAGTATAGTTGTCTACACCCTAAACTAAGTACAAATCAAGAAAGGTACAAATGCAACACCTTTTAAATTATATTATGGTCACTCACCTAATGTCAAACATTTCAAGGCATTTGGTAGCAAATGTTATATTCATAAGGATACTAGAAATGGTAAATTTAATACAAAAAGTGATGAAGGCATATACCTTGGTTATTTGACAAGAAGTAAAGAATATAAGTATTTAAATAATAACACCAATAAAATTGTGGAAAGTACAAATGTAATTTTTGATGAATACACAGAAGTTCATGATGATGAACCCATCAAAAAACAAAAGGAATACAAATCATTTGTTTATTTCTATGAGGGAATGCCTACTAAAGAAGAAGCTGCCAATCAAATTGGGAATCAATAACAAGTTTCAATAACTACTAAGTCATGGCTAATGAATGTCGAGTTGCATTTAGATGCCAAGTTATAGAATGAAGAAAATGCTCATTCTAATTCTAAAGTTAATACACATGATAGAGATATTAAGTTACCTAAAAGAAATACACAATGAATTTGAAGTTGAAAGGCCAAATATGGAAATAAGGATAGAACCAAGATTATCCAAGTATGTTAGAAGACATCACCCTACTAAATAGATCATTGGAAATAAGGATGCTAGACCAATGAGAAAGAATAGACTAAGGAGTGAATCATGCTTTCTAAGTTAAATAGAACCCAAAATAGTGAGAGATGCACTAGAAAATGATGATTGGTACAAGGCTGTGGAAGAAGAGATTGAACAGATAGAGAAAAAGAAAACTTGAAACCTAGTTCCAAGACCAACTAATAAAAATGTGATTTAAACCAAATGGGTGTTTAGGAACAAGCTAGATGAGAATGGTGAGATTAGAAGAAACAAAGCCAAACTAGTTTGCAAAGGATATGTTCAAAAAGAAGAAATAGATTATGGGGAAACATTTTCCCTTGTTGCAAGAATGGAAGGAGTGATAACATTACTTGCATATGCTTCCTACAAAGGATATAAGGTCTACCAAATGGATGTCAAGTCTGAATTTTTGAATGGTATATTGGAAGAGGAAGTCTACATGGAACAATAGAAGGATTTTTGGATGACAACAAGGATATGGTGAGTAAACTGCATAAAGCACTCTATGGCTTGAAACAGGAACCAAGAGCATGGTATGAGAGGCTTCAAAAATATCTTATGAACAAATTAGATTTTAGAGAACTAATGATAACAACAATCATTATATCAAGAAAGAAAAATTTAAGGACATATTGTTATCTAAAATCTTTTTTGATGACATAATATTTGGAGGTAAAGATGCATTATGTAAGGATTTTGCCAATCAGATGAAGCATGAGTTTGAGATGTCAATGTTTGGTGAAATCAACTTCTTTGTTAGCCTACAAATCTATCAATTGAAGCATGGCATATTTGTTACCCAATCAAAGTACATCAAAGAGATACTTAAAACATTTGGACTAGAATATTAAAAACCTATGAGTACACCTATGATAATAGGACATAAGTTATTAAAGAATGATGAATCAACTAAAGTAAATTAGACACTATATAGGTCAATGATTGCTAAGTTACAATATGTTGTACATAGCAGACCTAATATAGCATTGTTTGTTAGAATAGTTGCAAGATTTTTTGCAAATTCAAGAGAGAATTATCTTAGGGTAGTAAACAGAATCATGAGGTACCTCAAAGGAACATATGACTCTAACCTATACTACAAGAAGAATGAAAAATTTGAGTTGAAAGCCTACACTGTTGCAAATTGGGGAGGAAATATAGATGAAACAAAAAGTAGCAATGGAGGAGCACTTTTTTAAAGTAGAAGAATGGTTACTTAGACTAGTAAAAAGAAAAGTTGTACCTCACAGTTCATAGCTAAAGTTGAATATGTTGTTGTTACCATCAACTACACAAATATTGTATGGATTAAGCATCTATTAAAAGGTATGAAGGAAGAGATAACTAAACTTGTGACATTTTATTGTGATAACATGAGTACCATCAATATATCAAAGAATCCTATGATGCATGCCAAAACAAAGCACAATGCAACTAAGTATCATTAATAAGAGAGCTAGTGGAAGATAAAGAAGTGAAGATGGAATATGTCAACTCAAAGGAATAAATTGTTGACATCTTCACAAAACCATTACCTAAAGATGCATTTGAATACCTTACAAGTAAGTTAGGGGTGATACCCCTATCCAAGGTTGTTTGAGCAACAACAAGACTACCCTACATCAAATAGGTTTATGTAGAGGATACTTACTTTAGGTTTTGCCTAAAGTAATCAAAGTACTAAAATTCTAAAATAGTCACAAGAAAGGTGACAGAGGGAGAAATTGGAGCTACTACAAATTTTATATCTGCATAATAAAATGTCTTTGGAATTGTTGTCAAAGAGGGAAAAATAATAAAAACTAATCAAGTTAGTAGGATCAAAAGAAGAAAGGGAGAAATAGTAGCTAAGAGAGAGTAGAATAAAGAAGGAGAAAAAGAGATAGAAACAAAAAAAATAGTGTCTTAGCAAAAGAGATGATTACCCTAATACTTTGAAAGAGGGGGCTATTAAAAAAATTTAGAGGGAGTCATAAGAAATTGGAAGATTCTAATAGAAGGAACAATATTGGAAACAAGATTTATTTTTGGCATTTGCCTTTCTATTTTAACCTAGTTAACATTTTGATAACTTGTTTGATCAATTTGGTTTTCCATCAATGCAAAAGGGAGAAATAGTAGCTAAGAAGGAGCAGAACAAAGAAGGAGAAAAAGAGACAACTAAAAAAATAGTGTATCAACAAAAGAGATGATTACCCTAATACTTTGAAAGAGGGAGATATTAAAAAAATTTAGTGGGAGTCATAAGAAATTGGAAGATGCTGATAGAAGGAACAATTTTGGAAACAAGATTTCTTTTTGGCATTTCCCTTCCTATTTTAACCTAGTTAACATTTTGATAACTAGGTTGATCAATTTGGTTTGCCATCAATGTGAAAGAGGGAGATTGTTGATGAAGAACATTTCCAATCATTGTTTTGTCATTGATGTCAAATGTATTATTTGCTGGTGACATAATTGCTTATAAGATCCAAGTACTATCACTTAGTTGATTAATGAAGAGGATTTAATCAGCAAGATGTAACAACAACACCTAAAAGAAAGGTTGACTTATGGTTATGTAATGAAGTACAAGGATCAGTTAAGAAAATGATAAAATGATGTATTGATAATCTATTTGAAGGTACAGAGGTTGGATACACATAGAAAATTTAGAAGAACAAGTTATAACAAAACTATCTACAAAGCTTGACTAAATTCAATAGTGGGTGTCGAGCAAAGATAGTTCATGCCGAGCACAAAATTAGTTGGTGTCGAGTAAAAGAAAAATCTAGTGTGTGTCAAGTAATGTAGTTAGTGCTGAGAAAAATACAATAGGTGCTGAGCATCAAAAAACTTAGTAAGTGAAAGGTAAATTCACAATTGGTGCTACTACATTATTTGAAAAGTCAAAGATTTTCCAAATCAGAACCAACAAGTTTGTTATCTTAAATTTTGCGAACTAGGTGGAAGATAAGAATGATGAATTGGTGGTACAAATTTGAGGTTAACCATTTTTAGGTGATTACAAGTAGATTCTACATGAAGTTTCTAGAAGAAACAAGATAAAGGGTAGATACATAGTATCTTACCTAATCCATTCAAACTCTAACATAAGTGAGGAAAATTAGAGTAGTGAAATAATTCCAAATTCCTACTTAAGGAAATATAGGTCACGAAGCAAAGCATAGTTAGCTAGAGTGTGTGAGAAGACATCAAGAAGGAATAATAGAGTACAGAGACTCTACTTTGTATAGTGACCACAAGGGTGACTGCATTGGCACAATGAGGAAGGAGACTCAAGGAGACAAAAGCTTGAGGAGTGAACAAACTTTCAAACCTGTAGAAATTAAAAGTTAAGAAGAATTGTGAACTAAATAGAGATCTAAAATCTACAAGTTATGTTGTAAGTTGTATCAGATAGAAAAAACCCTTATTGTTACTCTAATAATTGTATCAGTCAGGGAAAAATCCTTTGGCCTAAGGTTGGTCTAATAAACATTAAGAAATATTTTAATAGGGTGGCATTCTATGTGAATGGCCTAAAGTCCTTTAACTAGGCACACATCTAACAGGGTGATTGAAATCCATTAATTAGGTCACACTTAATAGTGTGTGTTGTAACCTTTAATAGTGTTGGCCTTTCACAAGGCATCACTTCAAAAGAGTGAGAAACAAGTACCATGTTACTTGGTAGTTTTTCCTAAATTGAGTTTCCATGGAAGTCACTATGTTATGTGTTGATATTTCATGTCTTATTGTTGCATGTTGATTTATTAGTAACTTGCTAATTAGAATCTTTAGCTTTGATGCATGAATGTGATAAATGGGCTCACTATGCTTACTAAAAAAGTTTTATTGGAACATTTGGACCTTGAATAACTAATTCACCCCCTTATCAATTATTCTAAAGCATTTCTAATAGCTACATTATTTAAAAGATCATGAATTTGATGGATCTAAGTCAACCAGTTTATGTTTTTGAAATTTGTGAGCTAGGTGGAAGATAAGGTTGATGAGATGGTGGCACAAAATTCAAGGTGAACCATTTTTAGAAAAATTCAAAGTGGATACAAGGAGAAGTTTCTAGAAGAGATATGAAATGAGGGTAAATTCATTGTATCTTACTTAATCCACCCTAACCCTAAATTGGATGATAGAAAATGGGTGGCAAAAGATGTTAATTTCCTATTTATAAGAATTGTTGGTCAAAAGAAAATGTTGTGATGTGTGAGAACCTAAGGAAGACAAGGAGTCAAAGGTTTTGCTTCATCAAGTGACCTAAGAGAAGAGTCTGCATTGGTATGTTAAGAAACAAGGTTTAAGGATATGAATGCTTGAAGGGTGACCAAATTATCATAGTTGAAATGTATGAAGGCCAAGTAGAATGGAGGAATGAAATAGTGATCTGTAATCTACAAATAAAGTTATAAGTTGTTATCAAATCAAGCTTTACTATTACTCTCCAATAATTGTATCAATCTAGGGTAAATCCTTTAAATTAAGGTTGACTTAACATTCATTTGTAAATCCTTTAACTAAGTGACATTCTAAGTGAATGGTCTAAACTCCTCTAACAAGACTCACTCCTAATAGGGTGATTAAAATCCTTTAACAGGGTCACATTTAATAGTGCGTATTGTAATCTTTAATAGGGTTAGCCTTTCACATGGCATCACTTTAGAAAAGTGAAAAAGAGTAGCATGTTACTAGTGGTTTTTTCCTAAAATGGGTTTCCACATAAGTCATTATGTCAAGTGTGTTGATGAATTTATTATTTTTCATGTTTACAGTTTTGTAAGTTGATTTGAAAGTAACCTACAAGTTTTGGGTATGTGCAAGATCATGGTCAACCAAACTATGCCCTTAAGTGGTAATAAAAAATTAGAAAATTAGGGTTATGTCACCTTGACATGCAATTTTCTGCTTGTTATCAACTTTATATCAAAAAGTTGAGAGAAAAGAATCTCTAAAAAATTCAATCTAGTTTCTAAACTACTAGGACTTATTTCAAAAAATAAAAATTGATTGGTTAAAATTTTGAATTTTAATGCAATATTACAAAAATTTCAGAACAAAAATAAGAAGTAGATGTATGTCTAGCCAACTTAACCAAAATGAAATGATAATATTTTTTAATAATATTCTAGATATAAGTAATAGACTCATGCTTGGATGTGACATAGATTTTTGGGTATTTTTATTCTGAATAATTAATAAATAGTTAATTTTTGACTTTAGTATTTTTGGAATAAAAAACTCTCATGTCTAACCACCTTAACTAATTCAAAACTCTATAAAATTTAATTTTTCTCTTTTTTCCTTATAGTAGAAGAAACATAGAATGTGATGCATCTTTTGGTTTTAAAAAATATTGTACCATTTGAAATTTATAATTGTTTATCACGTAGTGCGTCATTCAACACTTTATACATAACTCTATTAGAAAATAATTAATAATTATTTACTAAACTCATAATTTGACAAACCTTACATTTATGGAAAGATAAGAACATTTTTAAGAAACCCTTTTCATTTCATCAAAGTTTGGTGAAAAAAAGTTGTTAGCTACATATTTGAAGCAAAAATCACATAAAAATAGGCCAAAAGCACATTTCTAGGATGCTTTTATAGTTGACCATATAGGTTTGGTATCAAAATAGATAGTAGACCTTATAAAGATATTAATTATTTTCATTTAGTATCAAGGTGGGTGGGAAAAATGTTGGAATACATTTTGAAATGGTTTGAGATATTTTAGAACTATAGATTTTTTAGATCGCCACTTTTTGACACACCATGATCCTACACATACCTGTTTAAGTGATTGGATAATCTTATAGATGCATGCATGAAGATAAATGTTTTATGGTTCATTAAGCTATGAAAATTTTTATTTATACATCTGAACCTTGGATAACTAATTCACCCTCCCCCCCTCCCCCCTCAATTATTCTAAAAGTATTCCAACAATATTGTTCATTATTTTTATCAACTTATTTTTAAACTTAACATGGTAATTAACTCTAACCCTATTGAATAAATATTAAAGAAACATTTGATACAATTGTATATATATGTATAAAGAAATTTTTTAAAAATGCATATAAATATTTAAGGATTTTAGAAAATATATAGAAGATAGTTTTAGGGCTTGAAGAAGATATATAAATATTTCTCATTTAAAAAAGATTAGGGAATAAAAGAGGTTTCTATTTATCCAAATCATAAAGACAAATTAGAATCTCCAGTTGAAACTCTAACTCTAAAAGAAACCAAAATTCTAGGTTAGAACATAGATCTTTCCGAACAAGTCAAGTGGAAAATGAATTTTTAATCTCTTATTTTGGAGTTTTCTTCATATATAATGGTTATGGACATTTTTTCCCTTTGAAATTTTGATATTTGAATGTAGATTGGGGTTATTTTGAGTTCATTTCTACTTTAATATTAGTTAGGAGGTAATTCAAGAAAGTTAATGTATAATGATGTATTGATGAGACAAAAAATCTATCAACAAGTAATAAAAGTTATAATTATTATTTTTAAATAATATATGAATATAATAAAAATTTATTGATCATTCAGTTAGTCATTCATTTGGGTAACTAAATGTTAGTGATAATTTGTTTAGACATTTATTTGATCATTTATTTAGTCACTTGTCTTTGTCCAACCTTGTTATTTATCCAAAGACCAAATTAGTCATTTATTAGTTACTTTTACTGATAAATTATAAAATATTACTAGAATTTGATCACTTGTAGTCAAATAACTAAAATATTTAGTCTTGCAACCAAAACTTTTGGTCACATGGTCATTTATCTATCAAATATCTACTAATGGTACTACTAATATATATAATAACATTTAGAAGGCTGATAGATCACTCAAGGACCAAGTTCCTTTAGGTTTTCCTTCAAAGAAAGACCAATCTTGTAGTATTACCAATTTTTCAATTGAAAAATGAATCAACCATAGAAATTCTTTAGCATGAAAATAAAAATATCTATTCATTTTAGCATACCAAGGAATGTTTTTGGCATGATTTTATCCTTGAATGTAAATGATATCAAATTACTATGCCACATGCTTAGTGAATGCCTCTAATTACAAGTACATAGTAAGAAGTCATGCAAAATTTTATTCCTTAGTTGCTTGTGGGTAAGGAATAATAATGATTCAAGGATAAAATCTTAATTTTAACTATAAAATTATGGAGGTTAGAATCGTGGTTATATGATATTGTTTAAAATATATAAAAGGGGTAGGGCTCATACTTTACAACTATGGCTTTCTCATTATAATTCTAATGGTGAAGGTTTTTAATACGTGCATAAATACATGAATTCAGGGGATATTTGAAGCTTAAAAAACCTCTCTAATACAATTAGTAACCTATTCTATGTTGGATGTGGTTGGTATAATTTGAAAACTTAATTGACATCTCTCATGTGAAAGCAAGTGCTATTGTATTTACCAATTTAGTTAAGACACCATGATGTGTGTTAAGTATATCTTGTGGTTCAAATAAGTATGGAAAAATGAAGTTGGTCTGGAAAATGTTGACACTGCTACAAATAAATAGTTCATATACATATGTATTTTGAAGAATGTATGAAAATCTTCTTTTTCAAATTGTTAATGTTACAACTTTTAGTTTGGAAGTGATTAGTTCAATAACTATGAGAAAAAGTACTTTTTATAACAACAGAAACAAAACAATAAAAAAGTGTGTTTTTGCTAAAAATTAATATTCTAAAATTATAGAAACAACAAACCAAATTAACTATATATACAACAAGGTCAAGATAGAACCATTGAGAACATAATAGCAATACATCTAGTCATCCAACTTAATAGTGGGTAGGCAACTTACACATGATAAAGGGAGGAGAATGATACAATACAAAATAATTATTCTTTTTTATATATAAGAAACTATCAAGATAATATTTTCATAGAGGTGTATGATACAAAGAAAATATAGTTGAACTCATAAAGAGAGAGAATAAATATCACCAACTAGAACATAGTGCAGATAGTTTTGAACTACAACACCCATAGGCTACAAAGAAAAGGAGAAACCATAGTTAGATAAGGATATACATTTTGAGAGATGGATTAAATCAAAAAAAGAGGTGGAACTATAGGATCACCTTAGAAGGAGACATCCTTAGCCTAAAATAATACATCAAAGGAAGCATCAAAAGTAGGGAATGTTGAATGATAATCATTTTCTTCATTCCACTAAGTGATAACTCAAACATAGCCCTACCAGATAACAACTTTAGCATTTAGAGGGAAACTTCAATCTCACATTCTTAATAGTAGAAATCCCACCACAAATTGACCTATGAAGAGTCTATAAGATCCCCATAAGTAAAGTACTTAGAAAAACTAATTCAAGGAGGTTCAGTTAGAACTCCATCTTGTATAGAAAAGGGCACAACTAAGGAAAAATCCATTAGATCCAACACAATTAAAGGTTAAGTAACAATAGACAAGGTCCTAGAAAAAATTGACAATCCCATCAAATGGGAACTAGCAACAAGGTTTATTTACACCTTTCCAACCACTCTATATGGAGATGTTATTTATTGTAGTTATATTTTCTAGAAGATGTATTATTTGGAAATATAAATTAAAGATGAGAAAATATTATTTGTATTTCTTAAAATTATTTTTCTTGATTATAGTGCTCCATGGTGATCCAAAATTAGTGTTAGCAATTAATGTAACTATGGTTATTTATTTATCTTTAAATCTTTTTATGTTGTCTTCTAACATGAATAGTTTTTAAGTAACATGAAATATGATGTGTGTTGTGAATCTCATCATGGTATGTAGAGGTCTATAGATAATTTGTGAGTGATGTGGATCTTTGGGAAGTGTGATGATACACACTTGTGATGACTATGGAATTTTTTTCTAGTGTTTGTGTAAATTTAATATTGGTAAATATACAATGTGTTCATGGTGTTGGGACTAAAAATTTCATGGTCAATTTTGAACACCATTGGCAAAATCAACCCCTTTAAACACATTTTAATGCATTTGTACCTAGCTGTACTTTTGAGCCTTGTGAGGTGTTTAATGTTTCTAACACCTTCCATTCAACCTATCCACCTATTCCATGAAGTTAAATTGTTGTTCTGAGTCATTTTGTGAAGTCCCATTTTGAGCAATCATCACGTTTTCACTTGTGTCAAACAAAAATAGGAGGCCATGTTTGCAAGTGAATATCTCACACCTAGTATTGTTTCATGACCCACCACTTTGGGAATGTCTAGTGCACATACCTGAGGGCCTATGTTTTAGATTTTAACTGATTTTGAGTCTATTTGCCTAGGTTTTGAATCCCTCAAAGTTGGTCAGTTGTCAATGTCATGCTGATATGAAATGTTCATAATTCTAAGAAGCCCTATTTGATGAGTTATAACTCTAACCCAGTTGAGTAAAATGCTAAAATTACTTTTGTGTTGCATTTTAGAGGTGAGAGACATGCTATGTTTCAAGTTTGAGCTTATGAAAAATCTGTTTGATATGTTTTTGAATGCAATTCCAAATGCAATTTCCAGCTTTTTATTGGTGTTAGAATTTGTAGATTTGTTAGTACCCCTATTTGTGATGTTAGATCTCAAGATCTATGACAGATGAGAGTGAATGGATTGTACCATTGTGTTGTACTACAAAAATAATTTAAGTGTGCCAATTTTTAAGCTTCGATGAATCCATCTGCAGACTTTCCCATGTCAATTCCAGTTGCAAAAAATGCTTTTCTGCCATACTTTCTTGTCTGCAATTCTAAGTAGCCCACTTTGACCATTCACCATTCGCATCCAGTTATTTTTCATAAGACCAAATTGCAAATTTATACTCTCCTCATGACAGTGAACCAACATCCTAGTTTTTGTTCTTCCAAGTGTTAGTTTGCCTAGTTTTTGAAGCCAATTTCGAACACAATTTAGTGTCTTCTGACATGTTTATGTCCAGGTGATTTTAAGAAAGCAATTTTGATGGTCAATATCTATTGACCCTAAATTCATCATGAAAAAAGATTTGACATGGTAAAAGTGTGTGGAACAAAGAATCAGTGCCTTGATTTTTAGAGCATGCTTAGGTGTTTGGATCAATTTTTAAGGTTGGTCAAAGGACCCTCTAGTATTAAATAGGCAGTTCACAAGAAAGTGATAAAATGAGTTTTTAATGATAGATCATCGGTCAAATTTATTTCAAACCAACACCAGATGACTTATGAGTCATTTTTGTAGTTTAGTTGTTTAGAAATAATTTTTTTTTAATCTAGACCCACTTTAGGGCCCGGATAATCCTACCAGATTGATAAGATGTTGGAATTTGGGGTGTCAAAAGATGTGACAATGTATATGGTCCATTTCAGTGAGGACAAAATTGAAGTGTTTCTATTGCAATTGAATTTAGTGAATATGAGCTAACTCAAAGAAAGGTGGAAAACTTCATCAATGCATTCAACTCTGAGGAAATTGTATTTACTTGTAATGCAACAAAGGCAATCAATATTGGTTGCATATTCATGGGGTCTTACAAATATGGAGGAACTATTCTAAAATTTGTGAATTTAAATCAAGAGGAAGTCCTTGATCTAGAACAATTAAAGAAACTTATATGCAAGAAGACAAAGCTTGTGATCATACAACACGTCTCTAATACTCTTGGACGTATTAATCCTATTCAAGAAACTATTCAAAGGACATAGAACTATGAGGTGAAGGTGCTTGTTGATGCTTACCAAAGTGTGCCACACATGGAAGTTGATGTACAAAAGCTAGGAGTAGACTTTGTTGTTGCATCTTCACATAAGATATGTGTACATGGATCATTCTACATATGTAGAACCTCCTTCCAAGCTTGAGACTTGTACTCCTACAATTGGCGAGGCTATAGGATTTGGGATGGCAACAGAATATTTATTAGGCATTGGAATGCAAAGGATTCATAAGTACAAGGTTGAGCTGGAAAATTATCTTTATCAAAGTCTATCAAGCATAAAAATGTGGGGATTTATGGGCCTACACCAAACACAGTTAGTCAATGAGTTGCACTTGTTCTTTTACTATGGAAAATGTACATCCAATTGATATTGCAACCTTTCTTGATCAACAATATGGAGTTGTAGTTCACTCTAGACACCATTGTACTCAACCTCTTCACCATTACTTTGGAATCAATCCAAGTTGTCGAACAAGCCTTTATTTTTATATTATAAAATAAAAAACAATGTTCTCAAAAGAGTAGGGGACATCATGATGGTAGGCATTGGTAGCCAGTCAAAGAAAGCCACCAAGTGGTAGCAAAAATGGGAGCACAAGATTGCTATGAAAAATGTTCTTCCCTTAGAAAATTTACATTCTTTTATATTGAATCTAAATAGTAATAAAGTTGCACATTATATAACAACACATGGAAGAGGTAGAATAACACACAATGATAGTAGTTGGCTAAGACAAAAGAACTGCAAGTAAAAAAGGGTAGCCTCCATGCCATTGAAAGCATAAGGCAACCTACAGCAAAGGACAATGCTAGTCAAAAGGAGATCATAGAAAATGAGAGGTCCTAGCTCCATGCCATAAAAAGAGTAATCCACAAAAAATAGGGAACATAAGTCATTTTAAACAAACCATCATAGCAAAATGAAGAACCAATGCCAAACATGAAGAAGCTCACGCATGAATAGTGGAGTCCAAGTCAAATTGGAGAAGACCCTGCATAAAGAGAAAGGAACCCACATACACAATGAAAAAGAGGAATTCCACAATAAAATAGGGTAGTCTTAGCACTTAAAAAATGATAGACAAGAGGAAGCTCATACAATAATTATGCAATAAGAGAAGACACAGCTTAAAAAGAACATGCTACCATAAAAGAAGAGAAAATCCATTTTTTTGAAGAAAATCCATGCATAAAAATGTAGAAATCAGTGATACTCAAGAAATGGGAAGTGCCAAGTAAAGAGCAATTGTGTTGCTAAATAAGGAGCCCTCGTGTTGTTCACTGAGTTTGGCAAAGAATAGAATAGATCCTAGTGATGAATGAGACCATGCCAATGCAAACAATTCGAACAACCCTAATGTTGAGAAAAATGTCTTATAAAAGGCTCCACACATGTGTAGAATGAGAAGCCACTTGGGAAGTCAACGGTTGAGAGTCTCATGTGAGTGAAGCCTCATGAGCTCATTGGTTTTCTTTTTTTTAAAGGACCAGTCGCAAGTAGAGCAAGAAAAAATTCAAAGGTATAATCCCTCACTAAGTGGGTGAACTTTTCTAAAGTGTTTAAATACAAAAATTCTTAGCATGTTACATGTCGTTGAGGCAAGGGCTTTTGTAAGCTGTAAGTTGCATGGGGCCCCATGCATTAGACATGAGTGCTAGCTAGGAGGTGACGACTTCACAAATTTTAAATGAAGGTCTAAGTGTGATGATGTTGTGAGAAGTGCTTGAATCATGCCATGTGTCCCAATCATGTGGTGGGCACTTCCCCATAATAATAAGTTGTGCAAAGGATTAAAAATGCGAGAATGCAAGATGCTGCCATGTAGTAGTGGGTCCTGTGTGTAGTGAGGTGGTGCTCCAGAGTAGGTTCAGACTAGAAGTGCTTAAATCATCCCACGTGGTAGATCAAATGACTTGTGCAATCCAGCATTACAAAGATGCTCACTAGATAAGTAATTAGGGTAAGTGGGTGATTGACATGTGTCAACAGGCCCACTCAGATGGTGACATGGCAGATGCAACAAATGAGCCAATCTAATCATGACACGTGGTGCTCGATGGTAGGGGTTGAACAATCAAGAAGTGACATGTAGCAGATGGTCAAAGCCTGGTTGACCCATATGAAGGCATAAGGGAAAAAGTAAAAAAAATATATATATATCTTTTCAAATAGTTTTTAAAAAATGGGTATATGCGCAAGTTTTAAATTCAAAGGGGCCTTTTTCTAAAGTTTAGACTTTAGATTAATTTAATTTTTGAAAAAATAAGGTTGCAGACATGAGTTTCTAGAAGAGGGGGGTGATTTTCAAACTAAGATTTAGGAGGTTCCTGGTAAGCAAAATATGTGATGCTATATATCATCGAAACTAGGGGAAACTAAATTTTTTGAATTTGGAGTTAGTTTTTATACAGAATGCCACTAGTTCATGCTATAGGAGGTTTTGTCTCTTTGATTGATTTTTGTGCATTATCAAGTGTTTTGAGTCATCAGTTGTAGAAAGTAGTTGAAAAAAACCTTAAACACATCCAGTGACCCTTGTATCTAATCATTTTGAGTTTTTGTGGTGTTTTGGCTTCAATTTGATTAATTGGCACATATCCAAGTTCAGGTAGCAAATCTTTGTCTTTTGCTGAGATACTTTGCATTTGGAAAGGCAAAACAAAAAGGATATGATTAGTAGTTGAGTAGAGAAGGTAGACAGATTCTTTTCAACTTCGTGAGGGAGAATTTTGAAGGAACACATGTCAGTTGCATAACCAATCTAGGAATTTCTTCCTTTTTGATGCAAGAGCATCTAGAGGTATAAGGGCAATCCTATGTCACCCAAAAAAAATGTACTTAGACTTAGTTTCTATTTCATGTACTTTAAATTTTGGATACCCATTTGGGTCAAATAAAGGTTATTTGAACACCTTGGGATATGTGTAAATGCTGAAAAAAATAAGAGTATGTAATTGAGCCATAATTTTGTTAAATTAGAGGGTGTAAATTGGCCGAATGAATGTAATTGTAATTTAGAGCATTCTAAAAAAAGAATCAGGTCAAAAGGCCCCATGGTTTGAAAGTTATTAGAATTTTTTGATTTTTGGAGACCTCCTAAGAATGCTTCAAAGTCAGGATAGGGGCATTAAATGACCTCATACAGGGTCAAAAAATGGGGGACGAATGAAGCTAGTCCATAGGCTATAGAGCGCTTTGAGAGATTTTTGGAAATGTAAACGGTTCATCAATCAAAGCTACGGTTCAAAATTTATGCCTCCCAGAAGTTCGGTTACCATTTCTAGATTCTTCTAGTTTTGCTAGAAATGGTAATCGAACTTTTGAGAGGCATAACTTTTGAACAGTAGCTCTGATTGACAAACCGTTTACATTTTTGAAAAGCTCTTGAAGTGCTCTATAGCCCTATGGAATAGATTCACTCATCCCCCATTTTTGGCCTTGTACAAGGTAATTTAATGCCCCTAACCTAACTTTGAAGCATTCTTAGGTGGTCTCCAAAAATCAAAAAACTATAATACCTTTCAAACTGTGGGGCTTTTGACCTGATTCTTTTTCTAGAATGCTCTAAATTACAATTACATTCATTCAGCCAATTTACACCCTCTAATTTACCAAAATTATGGCTCAATTACATACTCCTATTTTTTTGACATTTACATGTATCCCAAGGTGTTCAAATACTCTAACCTAGAACATTGATAGTGGAACTATGAGAGTTGGAACCTTTATTTGACCCAAATGGGTATCTAAAAATAAAAACACATGATATAGAAACTAAGTCTAAGTACCTTTTTTTGGGTGACACAAGATTGCCCTTATACCTCTGGATGCTCCTACATCACTTTCTATTTATTCTTTCTTCTTCTCTTTTGTAAGGGTTGGAAAATATTGGAAAGTTTCTCTAGAATGAAGATAGTTAGTAGAATTGGCCCTAGAATTGATGAAGTCTGAATGGAAGATCTGGGATGTGCTAGTTCTAGACCTTAAAGCTTTTACTTTGACTATGACACCCCCTTCCCATGCCATTAATTTCTTGTTCCTACAATTTTCTCTCTTCTATGACAACGTTTGTTCATTATATAGTCTAGTTTATTAGGTTTTCATGCATTTTATGTATTATTTCAAGGAAATCAATAAAAGGAATAGAAAATGTTGAGTTTTAGTTTAAATCTTAACTCCTTTCTTAGTGAGCCATGATGTTTTATGATCTTTGAACATATAGCCTAGATCATAATTGTAGTCCCTTAAGGCTATCTGTTGCTTCATTATTGCTTGCAATTCAAGAAATTATGTAAATGCTTCCAGGAAATCAATAGGGTTGTAAGTTTATTAAGGAGGATATTAGGTGAGAATGAGATTTAGATTGAACATTGATATCCAATTTACAAGGTAATGGACAGAACTAGAGTCTTGGCATAAGATATGTGTTCTAGATATCCAAAATGCATGAGGGAAATTCATGAATTACCCAATGGGTGAGGCATTGATCTATTATAGGATCATAAGTTTGTTGTTCATATGTGGTTTTCATCCACTTTCCCCGCCCACATAAAATCAAATCAAAATTCAAATCATCTTTACATTTTATGTTGAAGAGCTAGAATTGTCTAACCCTCACTCAGCTTATGAATTTCCTAGGTTTGCAATTTTCTACTATAGATCTATGTCATTATATGAGTTATTAGGAGATATAAGGGGTTGCTATCTACTTTGATAGATTTAGGAATATGTTTTTACATTGGTACCATATTATTTGTGTATGAGGTCCACCTGCCTAGGTTTTGAAGAGCCTGAAGTAGAAGAAGGGTCAAGCCTTATAGTTGGCCCAATGTCTGAAAGGATATGTCAAAAATGGGAGTTAGGTGCCCCTAGATGTGTTTTATTCTCATCGAGGTAATTAGAAATTGGTAAAATTTTCAGACACCAGCTAAATGGTGACTCTGCTAGGGAATCTATGAAGGAATTCATTAAGAAGGAGCTTGAAAATCTCTAATGTATTGTGCATACTCAATTTTTTGTGCGAGGTTTTGTGTTCCCTAGTTAAGTTTTATCCATTACAATAGTATTTTTTGAGGTTGAATATAGATTGTGTTACTTAGTTTTATTTTCAGTCAATTCAGCCGGTTGTGGTTTTCAAAGTACTATTGTCAATTCAGAGTCAGGCTTGTTTTAAAGTGGTTTCTCTCTTCTAAGTTCTGAAAGTTTTGCAAATTCTACAAAGAAAAGATCAGTTCAAATCTGACATGTTATAAGTCATATTTTTAAAATCTTTTTCACAATTGTGAGTGGCAACTCTCTAAAAGATCTTTGTACTAGTGTAGATTGGTTATATATAAATGTTTTCAAAGAGTTTTCAGCTTGGTAATGTAGATCTAAAATTTAAGTTTTAGACAAGAAGAGAGATATATGAATTTTTGACCAATAAGTTTTAAAGTGTTGATTGATTTTCTATCATAAGAAATTTGAATTGTTAAAGTGAATCATAGTAGTGATTTCACCTAGTTCTCCTCAAGGAGATGGCAATTCTATAAGGATTCAATCAATGCTGTAAGAAATTGAGATCGACACTAGGCAAATTAGAAAATCAATGTTTTCATTTAGCAACACTAAAGGTATTTTATATTTTCATGTGATTCCTTTTCTGTGAAAGTGAGTTCTATGTATGTGTACTCTGTCAAGTGAAGTTTCAACACTAAGAAGAGGACAATAGTTTTAAAACTCTCATACATTTCATTAGATTGGTTTTAGCTTGTTGTATAAAGTTGTGAAGTGTATTTGAAATGTTCATTTGGCAAAGACTTGTGTAAGCCTACTACAAATTACAAATTAGAATTTATTATGGGTGAATGAGTTTCATATTTTTGAAGATTGACAAGTTTCATGTCATCAAGTATGTAGCCAGTCAACAAAGTTTCTAGATCCATTTCTACCAAGAGATATATGCCATTAAATTTCAATGATATTCATAGTTTCTTGAATGTCATTCCTAATGATGTTAGAAATAAATTGCCTAAGTTTAGTGGGAACCATCTTGTTTTAGCTAGTCATCATGTTGAGTTGTTTACATATTTGATGGGTGGCTATGAGATTTCTCATGAATATTTTCACATGAAACTATTTGTTCAAACCTTCAAAGGTGATGCTAGAGACTGGTTTTCTTTTCTACTAGCATGCTCTATTTCATCTTAGGGTGAGTTGTATTCCACCTTTATGGAGCAATTTGGAGAAAGAGTAAGCATATCTAATTCTTATGATAAGTTCTTGAAGATTCATGTTGAGAATGGTGAACTTGTTCCTCAATTTAACATCAAATTTGTAAGAATTTTGAATGAAATCCCTGAGAGTTATAGACCCGATGATTGTGATGCCCTGCCAAGGGATCCAAAGAATTAACCTAGAATTTTCACTAAGTTTAGTAGTGTTTTGTTTTTATTTTAATGAAAGTAAATACCACGTATAACTTATGCACAATAACAGAAGCAATAGTAATGTCCATATGAAAGTAAACATAACATATATAATCAAATTACATTCTTTAATATCCCCTAACATTGGATTACATGTAGAAACATCTAACATAAATGAATCCATCTAGTACAACATCCACATGAAATAATAATGATAAGTCCAATTTTTATACATTATATTTCAAATACTCAATCATCCACTGTACATGTCACAGGGTATGACAAGCTCAAACGAATATACATACATAAAATAAGGTACATCATCCTATTTTGATCCATGATACATCAAAGTAAAGATAATCACATGATATATATGATACATCATTGTAGAAGACATATACATCCACCATAAGATCAAACATAATAAACTAAGTGCATGGTTCCTCCCAACCATTAATAGCATCATTAGACCATCGTGGATCCTAGCCATCCCTCCATGCGTAACATTCCAAAATTACCGAAGAGATCATCGGTACTAACACAATAGGAATGTCACTCCTAATATATACAACATCATATGTAGAATGTAATCTATCATGCAAATAAAAGCATAAGATATCATCATCTAACATATACTAATCATCAATGAAAAGGATACATATCCACCATCATGAAGGATGCATCAGCCATGATGTCTCAATGAATCTCAAAATGATAAGAGTGGAAAAATACACTACCACCCAACTACATGGTACCTAAGTGGTCCACTCCCACCATGCTGAGGAGATAATCTCAAGTCCCAAATGGGCTAACAAAACACATAACACAAATCTCTATAAGTCCAGAAATCCTAAAAGTATACTAACTCAAAAGTTCTAGACACAAACTCGACATCTAATCCCAGAGGCACACAATGACATGTAGGAACCTACTATGACAAGTTACTCTAGCAGTTAGCTAAACTCCATGGGTCCATACTGATTTCATGCGGCCACTAGTATCCTCTCATACTGACAAGGCATACTACAGAATGCAATGTCACAACCATGCATTCTCACTACTCCCATCCTAGTCTATACAAGCACTCAAGGCATGGGCAAGAAAAAAACTCTTATCTTTTTAGGTTCATTCAGTTAGTATTAAGTGTGTATGTTATCACTTATTAATCCAACTTATAATGAGTTACCCTGGCAGCCTCTTAGGGCCTCAGCCCCCATTGCAAGCCACTTCCCATCACTACATGTAGATATCCTACCCTAATGCTCATGGAATCATAAATATCAAAATCATAAAAGATAATCCATAATAAAATCATCAAATATGCATAAAAACATCAAATCTCCATGAGTAAACATTCATAGAAAATCATGATCATAACAGATCTCTATTGGCAACTGAGGTATCACTGATAATCAGAGTATCCAATGGTTCTCAATAACCAAAATATATCTCAATCAAACTGATCAAAGACTCCAAAAAATGGTTGAGTCAAACATGTCCCATCATGACATCATCAAGAATAAATCCACATCATAGTCCCATCATGGCGACTAGAAAATAACTAAGGATAACTGATCGATGGCCAAAAATAATGGTTAAGTCAAGTGTCTCATACATAAGAATCTCAACTATAACAATCAGTAATCACATTCAATACATAGAGCATTCCATCACATAACCATGGTTGGGTTTATAAAGATCGAGATTAAACATCATCATGACATCACAATCACATAACCCCCAAGCCTCTAGTAGACATCCTATAACTGGTCAACACTAGTCAACTCAAAACCCAAAACAATAGCATAAAGAATACACAATGCAAACACATGTTTTGGATTTGCTAAATTTACAATTTGAATTTAAAGTCTCAGTTTACGTTTCCAAGTTTAGAGAAAGAATTTGAAGAAACATTTATATCTTTTGAATGAATACAAATCCATTCTTTAATTATAATTTTGATCCAAACGTCCCCCACCAATCTAACAATCAATATTTAATATATTTAATAAAATAATTAATTTAAATCATGAGCCTTTGATATAAATCAATTATCAATTTTACAATTATAAAACAAATAATCATATTTACATATTATATACATACATACATACATACATATATATATATATATATATATATATATATATATATATATATATATATATATATATATATATATATATATATATATATATATATACACACACACATATAAATACATATATAAATATATAAATAATTTTACCATTAAACAAAATCGAATTAACAAATTTAATTAATGCCAAAATTTTAATAACAATTTAAAAATTGAATATGGAAAACATTCTTAATAAAACACATATTCATATAACACATCTGCTGGTATGCAGAACCCTGTTGTTGCAAGGCCTGCGACGTCAGTGGTACTGTGTACCACTATCGTCGCAGTACTTGCGATGGCAGTACACTGCAACCAAAGTGGGGGTGCAGGTCTCGTCCCACCCTCGAATCAATGTATAAAATGTTTATATTTTTTTAAAAATCGCTAACGCAATTTCCACTTGCGATTTGGTCTAAAACGTTTCTTAAAACATTTTCGCCCATGACTATGTTATCCAATTTTTTAACAAATATATATTATATATACACATATATGTATATATATAAAGGTATATATATATGTGTATGTATGTATGTATGTATATGTATATACAAATATATGTAGAATTAAAAATATCACAGTATATGAGCATATACACACACACACACACACACACACACACACACACACACACACACACACACACACACACACACACACACACACACACACACACACACACACACACACACACACACACACACACACACACATATATATATATATATATGTAAATATAAGAAAATTGAGAATATATCGATACAAACTTCAATTTTTAGAATTCCTCCATAAGCCTTTGATCTCCCAAAATTTTGAATAATTAATCTAATGGGTTTGACTATGAATCTCATCCCTAGCCCCGTCTTCTTTTTAGATCTATGCATATAAAATTTTCAAATAAATTAATCTACCCATATTGAGAATGCACAATAAATTATGAAATTCCTTAGAAGACATATGGAAGACATGAAGAAGACAGGGAATGCATGATGCGGAAATAGCATAAGTAAAATCATAAGAATCTACTTGGATTCTGATACTAAACCGCTCCTCCTCAAAAACCCACAGAGCAAGCTCCTCCCTTCTTCAGAGTTCTTGAGTCCTCCAATGCTACAATTTGCACTCCAACCACTACGTCTAAGCTTCTAGGAATGCTTGAATATAAAGAGCTTTCAAGAAACATCTAAAATGCTTCTAGAAATAGCTGGAAGGTGTCACCTGTATATGAGCAATGTTAGTATGCTAATAGAAACCAAATTTAAATAAAGCTTCTAGAAACTAAACAAAATTCATAAACTTCAAGATAGACTAAGATGAACTCTCAATTGAGAATATGAGCCATTAATGGGCTCTCTCAATGAGAAGCTCTCTTGTTGAGTAGCTTTGTCTAAATAGATAGGATGTATGCTCAAACTTTTATGCTTCAAAAAGGGCTTCAAATGGAGTTGGAATTTGGGTGTGAGTGTATAGTTTTGATGTAAAATGGCTTCTCAAAATGGCATTATGACTTTACTTCATGGATTGTGTTTTTTTGCAAAGGGGAAGGATCCAATTTATAGGCAAGAGGATTGAGGGATTGAGGGCTAAGATGCAAGGATGGGAAAAAGCTCATGGAGGGCTCAGATTGCATGAGAGGAGAGCACATGGATTATGCTTCCTTACAGCCAATCAGGGAGTGACAAATGTCACAGGGTGAGAGGATGGAGGAAAGGGGAAGGATGAGTCAACAAAGGAGGCTCAAGGGATAAAATCTTCATAAAGACCTGCATAATGGCTTGTAAGAGCAATAAAAGGGCTTGGAAAAGTCATTTATGGCCTAGTGGACTTCATAAAGTTTTATGGTTGAGATATTTTGAGAGAGATGAGAGAAATTTTGACTTGGGCTTGATTAGGAGGGTTTTAAGCTTGCTTAGGATTGTGCAAATGATTAGAGGATGGATTAGGATGGTTTAGGATTAGCTTAGGGATAGGCAAGTGGATGGCATTTAATGAGGGTGGGTGAAGGAGGAGATATTTGTTAACTTTGGCTTGGGTTAGTAAGTCTTAACCCATGTTTAAGGAATGTGAAAAAGTTAGGAGGGGATTAGGATTAGGTTTAAAGACATCTCTTAGAAGAGTCTAGACTTTGGATGAGGATAAAGACTTTCTAGAATAGTCTAGAATTTCCTAGGATGAGGATGAAGACTTTCTAGAAGAGTCTAGAACTTCTTAGGATGAGGATAAATTAGATTTTTAGGAAATAAATAAAGTTTTATTTATTTCAAGGGTTTGGGTTGAGGAGATATTTATTAAAACTTTTTTAATAAACATGAGGATTAATATTTAATCTTAATTAAATATTTTGAGTTGGGATTAGGGGTAGGAAATGATGGGATTAGCCTTTAATCAAAATTAAAGAAGGATTAGAAGATTTTGGAAGAGGTTAGTGATCTTAAGGAAATTGGCCAAGTTTTGGGTAAAAAATAAATTTTTTATTTATTTTGGGATTTTTGGTCAATTTATTAATTAAATATTTAATAAGGAAATAATGTTTAAATAAGATTTAAACAATTTTTGGAGGGATTCCTTAATTAAATTTTTTAATTAAGATAAAGGGATTTAATGGCATAAAAATAAATAAATAAATTAAATAATTAATTAATTAATAAATGATGATGTCATCAGAAACTTTTTTTTCAAAAAATAAAAATATTATTTTTTAAAAGATTTTTAGGTGTCTACATTTTGCCCCTCTTTGATGTGATGCTGCAAGTAGCATGGCATCAAAGATAAGAAAATAAGATGCCCAAGGCTAGAGCAGAAGAGGAGAGAATGGACTGCAAGATGCCCCTTCAAGAAGGCGGCGGGGAGAGAAAGTGAGGCTCGATGGCTTCTTGAAAAGTACAAGAATCTCAGATGAGCAAGGAAACTCAATTTGGCAAAGAGAAAGGGCTGAATTAGCTCAAAATCTCACTATGGGAGAATGATAAAGGAGAATTAGATGCACAAGAGGAAGCAAGCTTAAGACTTTAGGGAAGGTGGAGGATGAAGGAGCAGAGCGCTATAAAAAGGAATCCAAGATAGGGAGATGGATGAGGGGATTATAAAGCTGGTGCAATAGGATTTCAAAGAGTCAGATTGGCGGAAGATGGGTTTCAGAGATCTCTAGGACTAGGATTGTGGATCGTGAAAGATGAGGCTTGGCAGATTGATTTGGATTGGTGGATCCCTAAGACTAGGATTGTGGATCCCTAAAGCTAAAGGTGAGGAGTGATTCAAAGAGATACTTATGCATAAGCTGGGGTAGGAGAGATGGATGTTGGATATGGATGGGGGATAATGGAGATGAAGGAAAACCATTGAAGCTTTTTGAGCAGGGGGATCATTCAAAGAGAAGTACCACCATGTAGTTGAGCACTAGATTTGATATAGGAATGTTGGTTAATTTCCAAGGTTACCAAGAACATCAAGGCCATGTCACCAACCATCCAGAGGACTGACAGGCTGACTCAAAACAAACACACAAAGATTGCCCCAGCATCACACATGAAACCCAGAAGAAATAGTGTGGAATCGACACTGGGTAACCCACAAGCAAAAAAAAGAAACAAAAAAGACTTGATCAAGAACTTATGCCCAGATTGCCCCATTCTCAATATACCATGATATGGAAGATCATGGCAACTTTGAGGAGGGAACAAAAAGATTGTTTGGAAAAGATACTTCAAGACCCAAAAGGGAAGATTCCAAATCAAAAGAAAGTGAAAATCCAAAAGAGAAACATTTGCCAACGAGATGGGTAGGACGAGGTACTAATGGACCAAGATCAGACATGAGGAAAGCTATATCCTACAAGGATCTATCAGAGAGCACCTAAGCTGGTGGATCTGAATGAGTCATGCATCTAGCAAGATGAACTAAGAAGGATAACACTTTGGTGATAGGAGATCTAGCTAAAGGATGCATTGGGATAGCTAACCAAGGGTTGTGCAATGTGTGCAAGATGCTGATCAAGGAGGAACTAACACAAAAGCTGGATAGATACAATGGTACTAAGCTAAAGAGGATGTACAAGCTAACGGACCAAGATATTTACAAGCGGACTAATCAAGATAGTTACAAGTAGGCAAAAGCTCAGGATGATAGGATAGTGGGATGGTTCGATGTTGTGCAAGATGCGAAAGCTAAGGGTAGGGTGATAGTGAAAGATATGGATTTGGCAGGATGCATCCAATGATGATGAGAGATTTTGTGACCAAGGATAGCTAGAGGAGCAGGATGAGATGGCTGGATGGAATGGTAGATAGCTAGGATTATGATGGATATAAAGAGATGACATTGGGTTTGCATGAAGATAGCCTAGAGCTAGATACCAATGACAAGGGAGGATGGACAAGACAAGATCTCCAAAGAATATAGTGCCCCTAGTCAGAAGATAACATGCAGAAGGAGGTCTTATGATGGATGTGATAGGATTGAAGCTAGGATGGAAAAAGTTGAAGGGGCTAGGGAGATGGATGATAGCTAGGATGATTGGTTGAAGCTGCAGAAGATTAGTGGATGGTGTGAGATGGAAGATGGAGGGTGGAGGATAGGTGGATAGATTGGAAGATGGAGTTGGATGTCAAGAGATGACCAAAAGCATGAGGGTGATAGGCTAAGATGGGGATGGCGAGATTACGTATGATGCTTGTTTGCCAAGTTTTCATCATGGTACTTGTCCAAGGCGCTTGAATTGCCAAGTTTTCACCAGTGGATGCTTTATTTTTCTTTACTTTTTTTTTTTTTTTGACTTTTTGACTTTGGACTTAGTTGGAATGATTTTGGCTTTCTTCAACTATTTTTGGCTCATAGATGTTGGTAGGATGGATGAAAAAGGATTGGATTGAACAAGTGGAATAGTGGGTGGGAGTTTGACAGATAATGGATGTGAAGACATAAGGCTTGTGGGTAAATTGATGAGGAAAATGGAAAGGTCATCATTGGCACACACCTTGAGAGGTGATAAAGTAGTGGGAAAGATGGTTTTGATGGAGGTTGAGGAGAAAATGGAGGAAGAGAAAAATAAGGACTAAAAGTAGAGTTGGAAGATGGAGGATGGGAAATTTAGGATAAGAAGCATATGGACTAAAAGTGGATTGGGGGAATGAAGGATGCTTATATGGGGATTTGGATGAAGGATGGATGGATGAGGCTTTTTGAGTAGCATGAATGGATGCCAATTGAGACTTTTCTTTGAGATGCATTTCTTTTATGAGCATCTTGGGTATCCACATGGTTTTTGACTTTTTTAGCTTGGGCTTTTGTGGCCTCTTGACTTTTGCTTTGATTGGGATTAAATGTTTCTTGTTTTGAACATGTATTTTAGAAGGGACATGTTGAGACTTGGATTTTTGTGGATTTTTGGATTTATGTTTTTGTATTTTGGCATCCAATATGCTTCTATTAGCCATGGGATGGGAACAAGAGCATGGAGGAGATGGAGGGATAATTGATGGAGTGATAGGGTTTAAAGGTTGGAAGGGATTCAAGGGTGAGTGCCTTTGATGATCTAGCTGGTGGATTTGAGGGGATGGAAGGATAGATTGGAACATAGGATATGGATGGAGGGAAGGAAGGATATGGGCCCAAAATAGATGGAAACGAGGAAGGTGTGGGTCCCAAAATAGATGGAGGGGATAAAGGTTTCATATTAGGTATGTAAGGACCCAAAATGGATGGAAAGGGTGTGGGATTTAGATAAGGGATATATGGACCCAAAATGGAGGGCTAGAGATAAGGAGTAGGATGAGGGCCCAAAATAGATGTGGAATAAGATGGATGGGAACTTTGGGGTGGAGATGGAAGGACTTGGGGCCATGCAGGAGTAGTGGGGATACCAACATCTAGAAATACATTTTCATTTCTTTTTTCAATATGATGTTCATTATTTGGAACACAAGATGTGAGTCCATTACTAGCTGAAGGAGTTGGAGATTTAGATATGATAATTAGTTCTTTTTTGATGGATCTATCATCATGGATTATGGGAGATGTATGATCATGAAGCAGAGGAGATGGGAGGATAGGATCTTGAGTTGGGTGGGATGAGGGAAAGGGATCTTGAGATGGAGTAAGTAATATGGTAGGATTTAGATATGGAGGGGATGGTAAAAGTGGATTATGTAGGGGAATAAGTGGGATGACAGGATCTGCTATTCTTTCAGAGGATATTTCAACATGCTTTTGGACAAGATCTTGACACGAATGGATGGGAGTGGATGCATGAGGTTCATTATATGGGATTTGGATAATGCTTGGAGGAGGAGATGTGGATGGGATTTGGAGCGATTCGATGGGTGGTGGGATTTTGACGCTTGTGGGAAGTGGAAGGATTTGAAGCAATTTGATGGATGGTATGGGGATGATAGCTATGGGAGATGGAGGTGATATTATAGATGGGGAAGCTTCATTACTGACTACTTCACATGGTTGTATTAGATGACATGGCTTATTGACTGCTGGAGGCGACTTTTCTTGTATTTCCTCTAGGAGATTCCTTAGAGACTCATGTGTCGAAGGTGGAGGTGGATTGACAGGAATAGCTAGTGTGATGGGGGTGGAAGATTGGAAGCTTGGTTGATTGGGTGATGGAGGAGAAGCTGGGATATCAGATGGCATGACTAGATAGTTTGGAAGAATGCATGGATTTTGTGGGATTCTTGGGGGAATGTTTCTAACGCTTTCAATATACCCATCATAGTCAACAAGATTTTCATCATCATTGGAATAGGAGGTGGTGGGAGCAAGGACAATACAATTGAACACATCATGATAGGTTTGGGATTTCATGTTTTGATGATGAGTCAGATGAGGATGGGGTCTTGCATATGGATGAACACGGAAGCTCATGGTTGGATTTGGATTAAGCACAAATTTTGGATTGGCTGATGAAGGATTTCCTAGGGAGAGTCAAAGCTGTATGATAGACCTAAGGAGGATTGGTTGGAGATTTTTGGCTTTCCTATGGATGGAAGACTTTAAGGGCATGCTGTCAAAAAGTGAGAGTTTTTCTTTCCTATGCACTAGAGTTGTTGGTGGCTATGTCAACTTGAGGATAGACTAATGATCCTATGGGCATGACACAAGATTGACCACTTGTGGATCCCAACCTTTAGCTCAAGGTGATGAGGGATAACAAGTGACAAAGCTAGATTACCCTAGACAAAGCTCTGTCAAAGGGATAACCTTGGTGAGGTTGGTGGATTGGTCAAATTCATTGGATAGAAAATTCTAGTAGAATGACAACAACTCTTTAAAGGCTTGGGTGTGATTTTGGATTGGGTTACTAGCTAAATGGGGGGGATGATTTGGAGAGACTTTGGATTTGGGATTGTTCTAAAGCAAGGAACTAGACAGATTCAGTTGCAGCAGGGGAGCTTGGATGATTTTCTAATGAGGCAGTGACTACGCTAAGTATGCCTTGAGCTGGGAGATTTTTGCTATTTTGGGATTTTGATCAAAGTTGGCAAACATTCATTCAAAAGCTATGAACAAAAAAGTAGACAAAATTTTGGAGCAAGCACGTCAAACACACCAACATCCTAGGAAGCTTTCTACAAGGATGAAATTTGTTATAGCTAGGGAGTCCTCAATATACGCAAGGTACGTGAGGCCCAAATCCGTAGATGAAACCAAAAAGATGTCACACAGCCAAGAGGAGCGGTAACCCACTTATCCTCTTTCACTTCTCAAGGGTATAAAGTTCCTTGAGGCTTAGCCCGAGTGAAAAAATCTTGATTCCAAGAGAGGTGTCTTTGGATTCACCTCCCAATTTTTATACTCTGCAAGAACACTGGAGTTGAGATCATCCCAAGGGGTGATGAAATCTCCAAGAAGGCCTCCTAAAAAGAGAAACAAGGTTTTGGATCCTAATCTTATGCACCCAAGATGGCCTCGAAAGATGACAAGAGGAGATAAGACTTGGATGACCTTGGGCTAAAAAACACACTTGTTCTTTTACCAACTGACTCTTATGTGTGTTGATCTAGACTTTGCAAGCACTCATGTTTAAGAGACAATGTTCAATTCTAACAAGAAGCATTTAACAAAAGTAAAATCAAGAAAAGAATGAGTACAAGAAGAAGAGTTAGGATCAACAAAAAAGTAAACCTGCACACTCGGAGGCCCTGCATGTCAAGTATCAATTAATTTCCTTTAAGGCATTCAAGAGTTGGTGTGATTTTGTTTTAAGCCCAAAACTAAGGTGTGTGAGATTCGATTTCAAGCGCACACTCAGAGGCCCTCCATGTCAAGAGTTGTTCAATTTTAATGTCCAAATGAAGTGTTAGCGAACCTAATGTGCATTTACAGAATTTTCTAGTTAGAAAAACTAATAAAAATACAAGTAAGTGACATTTGATCTTTGTGGAGAACTTAACACCCTCTTAGGTGGACCCATCCCCATAAATGGCACTAAGATTGCAACCAATGGTTAAATTGATGGGTGATTAAAGAGGGTGAGTCCAACTACAAACTCACTTAAAGCATCTTTATTTGGTTTTTATAATTTAGGAAGTTCCAAGAATGTAGATTCTTTTTATGACCCAAAAGATGATTATTTGATCTATGACATTCAAGATTGGATTTGTTGTTTTAATCATGCATTCATAAAAAAAGCAAACTTGATTTTAATCCATGGCACTCAAGAGTGATTTTAGTAACATGCATTAAAAGACAAGTGATTAAACATTTAAGTTTTTTCCTTTGAGCATTCAAGATTGAGATTTTGTGTGTTGTTTTAAGAACTTTGAAGTTCTTTTTTTTAACCTTGGATCATTCAAGATTGTTTTGGACTCAAAAGTGAAAATGACTCTTTGAACTTTGGTTTTCATTCAAGAATTTGTGTTCTAGTTTGCATATTTTAAGCCCAAAAATGATATTCCTAGATTGTTTTGATGCATGAAAAACCTAAGAAACATTCAAGATTTTGCAACAAGACATTTGTTTGGAGCAAATAACAAAGCTTTTAGGAAAATTTTTGGCAAGAATTTAGGACTCTTATTTTTCATGAGATTTTTAAAAGAACTTTAAAATATTTGCAAATGAGGTTCATTTTATCTTTGATTGATGCTTTGAGTTTGATTTAGATTTTAGTGTGCAGTTAGTGCTGATTTTGAACCTTTTGAAATGGAAACTTGAAGTTCTTTTTAAATTCCCAAAAATTAAGTGTTCCTAACTTTGCATGAATGCATCTAAAACCTTGATGTTGCAAGGATACAAATGATTGGATTGGTTTAGTTTCACTTGTTAAAAGGTTTTTTCTTTTTTGCAAATTTTTAGTTTTTTAATGGATTTAAGTATGATTTGGGGGTTCATTTTAAGCACTAAAAAGAAGTGTGTATGATTTTTCTTCCTTAGAAAAAAAATGGCCAAGATCTCCCACAAGAAGAAGAAGTAGATAGAATAAGAAGAATATAGACAAGAAGAGGAAGAAGAATTCCAAGTTCTT
This sequence comes from Cupressus sempervirens, assembly GCA_028749045.1. Classification (NCBI taxonomy): domain Eukaryota; kingdom Viridiplantae; phylum Streptophyta; class Pinopsida; order Cupressales; family Cupressaceae; genus Cupressus; species Cupressus sempervirens. Next base: position 816,928,386 of record CM053786.1, read on the forward strand.
TGTCCACCTATAAGCTTGAAAAATCTGCAAACACTATGAGATAGATTATGAGTTCCTTTGTCTTTTTCATGCTCATGTGGACCTACAAAACAAATTTATACAATCCTACCAATCACAAAAACATGTAAAATTAGCCAAAATTAGCAAATGACATACAAAACTTGACTAAAAAAGCTAATGAAGATGACCCATGCAAGGTCCCACCGGGTGTGCCAAAATGTATATGAGCAATGTTAGTATGCTAATAGAAACCAAATTTAAATAAAGCTTCTACAAACTAAACAAAATTCATAAACTTCAAGATAGACTAAGATGAACTCTCAATTGAGAATATGAGCCATTAATGGGCTCTCTCAATGAGAAGCTCTCTTGTTGAGTAGCTTTGTCTAAATAGATAGGATGTATGCTCAAGCTTTTATGCTTCAAAAAGGGCTTCAAATGGAGTTGGAATTTGGGTGTGAGTGTATGTCTTTCATGTAAAATGGCTTCTCAAAATGGCATTATGACTTTACTTCATGGATTGTGTTGTTTTGCAAAAGGGAAGGATCCAATTTATAGGCAAGAGGATTGAGGGATTGAGGGCTAAGATGCAAGGATGGGAAAAAGCTCATGGAGGGCTCAGATTGCATGAGAGGAGAGCACATGGATTGTGCTTCCTTATAGCCAATCAGGGAGTGACACATGTCACAGGGTGAGAGGATGGACGAAAGGGGAAGGATGAGTCAACAAAGGAGGCTCAAGGGATAAAATCTTCATAAAGATCTTCATAATGGCTTGTAAGAGCAATAAAAGGGCTTGGAAAAGTCATTTATGGCCTAGTGGGCTTCATAAAGTTTTATGGCTGAGATATTTTGAGGGAGATGAGAGAAATTTTGACTTGGGCTTGATTAGGAGGGTTTTAAGCTTGCTTAGGATTGTGCAAATGGTTAGAAGATGGATTAGGAAGGTTTAGGATTAGCTTAGGGATAGGTAAGTGGATGGCATTTAATGAGGGTGGGTGAAGGAGGAGATATTTGTTAACTTTGGCTTGGGTTAGTAAGTCTTAACCCATGTTTAAGGAATGTGACAAGGTTAGGAGGGGATTAGGATTAGGTTTAAAGACATCTTCTAGAAGAGTCTAGACTTTGGATGAGGATAAAGACTTTCTAGAATAGTCTAGAATTTCCTAAGATGAGGATGAAGACATTCTAGAAGAGTCTAGAACTTCTTAGGATGAGGATAAATTAGATTTTTAAGAAATAAATAAAGTTTTATTTATTTCAAGGTTTTGGGTTGAGGAGATATTTATTAAATTTTTTTTAATAAACATGAGGATTAATATTTAATCTTAATTAAATATTTTGAGTTGGGATTAGGGGTAGGAAATGATGGGATTAGCCTTTAATCAAAATTAAAGAAGGATTAGAATATTTTGGAAGAGGTTAGTGATCTTAAGAAAATTGGCCAAGTTTTGGGCAAAAAATAATTTTTTATTTATTTTGGAATTTTTGGTCAATTTATTAATTAAATAGTTAATAAATAAAGAAATAATGTTTAAATAAGATTTAAACAATTTTGAAAAATTTTCCTTAATTAAATATTTTTAATTAAGATAAAGGGATTTAATGGCATAAAAATAAATAAATTAATAAAATAATTAATTAATTAATAAATGATGATGTCATCAGGGACTTTTTTTTCAGAAAATAAAAATATTATTTTCTAAAGGATTTTTAGGTGTCTACATCACCAACTAAGCATGGGTCTTTTCCAACCTTCAAGATGACCCATAGAGTTGTAGACACCATGTGCTTAATTGATGCACTAACCCTCGTGTTGTTGATACTTGAGAAATAGAAAAGTGCGTTAACTCTCATGTAAGCTTATAACTCCAATTCACTTTTTATATAATTTCTATTTAAATATTTATAACTTCCATTTTAATTTTTATAACTATTATTATTATTATTATTTATTACTTATTATTATTAATTTTAATTTATAATTCTCTTTTATTAAATTATGTATCCTCAATTAATTCTGTTTTAATTAATTATAATCAAAATATCAAGGATTATGATATTTAATATTAATTTTTCTCAAATAATTAATTTATTAATTAAATCTATTTATTAAGACTTAATTAATAGAAAATTCACCATAGACCTCCAAGATAAAATATGAAAACCCATCGTAGAACAATTCACACAAAATCAGTCTAAGGGTTAAAAATTACGAATCATGTCATTCGACACATTTGGTGGGTAAAATATCTAGATACTTATCCTACCTCACTAGGAAAATTGGCTTAAAGGTTTGGGATTTGGATTTGAAAATTTATCTCCCTTCTCTTATCGTTGAGATAGTATAATAGGGTACGCTCATCCTGGCAATTCAGGGAAGTTGATCCCCGGTACTTGCAACCTGTAGAAAAACTATGGATGTACATACAATATATATAATGCTAAGCTAAACAGACAATGCCAAGAAGTGGTGCATCATGTAGATCTTGACTAAGTAGGTGACTACGACTCCCTTCCTTAACCACATTAGAAGCACCATACAATAAGAAAACACACACACACCATACACATGCAAGTATGGGGTAAGTATCTATAATAAAATACATAAGGTAATAACCATCAACTAATCATCAATAATAGCTAAAAACAATATAATGATCATCATGTATGCATGAAATGTAAAGTCTAAATGATCTCATCACATAACCTCTGAATCCATAACATAATGTCTAATAGTGTCAAAATAATACCACTAATTCATCAACATAAAACTAGCCCATCATAGTCTGATAATAATAGTAACAATATGTCTAGAAAAGATGTGAACGAGGGTAGGCACTACATCCACCCCCCTTTGGGTTAGGCTTACTCTTAGAAGCCTACAAATAAGTAGGGATATAACTCCCTCAATCTAGCTGCATCCTCCCAAGTACCTGAAGAATCATCAGTAGGGTCCCATTGGACCCTTACCTGCTCGATGGTTTGACCCCTGAGGGTCAACTCCCGCTGCTCTAGAATACAAACTGGCTCCAAAACTAGCTGCCTGTCCTCTACCTGCAATGCATTCCAATCAAGAACATGTACAATATCAGGTATATACTGCCAAAGCACTGAGACATGGAAAACATCATGAATGCGATCTAGGCTGGGCAATAGAGCAAGGAAGTAAGAAACTAGTCCAATCCTCTCTAAAATATTGAATGGTCCCACAAAGCAAGGTGCTAGCTTAGATCCCTTTCCGTACTGGATTGGACTCTTTCACGATTCCACAAAAAATTGCTTATCAGTCCTATGAGCATCAACATACTTCTTCTGCCTATCTTGTGCCATAGTCAAGTGCTCACGGATATGCACTACCTATTGCTCCATATCACGAAGTATCTCAAGACCCAACAGGATGCGATCCTCAAGACTGTCCCAACTCAATGTTGTATGACAAGGACGTCCATATAATGCTTGAAATGGTGTCATGCCAATACTACTATGATACCCATTGTTGTAAGCAAACTCCACTAGGTAGAGATAATCCTCCCAATGTGTCTGCCTATCCATCACATACATTCGTAACATATCCTCCAAAACCTGATTCACCCTTTCTGTCTAACCATCAGTCTCTGGATGATATGCTGAACTGAAGTTTAACTGCACTCCAAGCCCATGCTACAGCGATGTCCAGAATACAGATGTGAATATAGGATCCTTTTCAAAAATGATCTTTCTAGGAATACCATGTAATCTCACAATGTCACACATAAAGACATTAGCTACAGAAGCTGTTGTGTAGGAAGACCTAATCGGTGAAAAACGTGCCACCTTAGTCAATCGATCAACGGTGACCATGATAGCATCATGACGTCAAACAGTCATAGGTAGTCCTAAAATGAAGTCCATGGAGATGATATCCCAGTTCCAAGAAGGAATGAGATTGGGCTGCAAAAGTCCAGCTGGGTGCTGATGTTCTGCCTTAACTCTTTGACACTCAAGGCACCTAGCCACAAAATCAGCAATATCTCGCTTTATCCCAGACCAAAAGAATAAACATCTCAAATCAGCATGCATCTTCTTGACACCTGGATGTGCTGAGTAAGGTGTACAATGGGCTTTTGCCAGTATCAAGGTGCGATGTCATGTCCCCTTTTCAAATAATTTAAAAATAATAATCTTTGCTAAGGCAGGCAGGCCCAAAAAGGTGAAGTTTTGGAAAAAGGGGATAATCTTTGGAAGCTAATGGACTAATAAATGAAGATTATTATTAAAATATGTTTTATTAACCCCTCTTGGATGTGAGTTAGGGTTATACCCTCTTTTAAATGGTTTGGAGGTATTTTGGGCTGATTCCAGAACTTGATTTTTGCTCATTTTTTGTTATTCTTCAGAGGCTGCCAAACCTGTGGAGAAGGAGACCCAAGAATGGGAGTTTGTAAGTTTCTAAGAAGGCTAAGGATGGGAGTTTGAAGCCATTCCATGTGCATTCTCATATAGAGTTTGCCTTTGTGCTGAATAGTGCAGATTGGTGGGTTTTCAGGTGTATATTTTGTAAGAGTTTAGTGTTTTCAGTTGAGTATTTCATATCAGTTTGGGTTGCTGCTGTATATAAAAATTTTAAATATTAAAATAGAGCTGAATATATGTATTTAGATATGATTATACTTTTGTGATAGATTATTAAGTTTTTGTGGTGATTCTGGGCTATTTTGTGCTATTTTCGGGAGCCCGATGAGCATTGTTTTTGTCTTCCGTTTGGGAGCTATTGTGTGCCTGTTATACAGATTTGGAAATTTCATTTTATAGGCTGTTATTCTGCTCAAATTTCTATAAAAATGTTCACTTTCAGATTTATTAATAATAGGTGAAGCTGTGAAGCTTTTGGCACTATTTCTGGCATACCCGATTTGGGGTTTCTTGAGAAATTTGGTGGATCTTTGAAATATTGGTTGTTTGATCTTAAAGATCTTATTAGAGGTTGGAAATATCATATAAAATTAGTAAAGGGACATTTTAGTGGTATCAGAGCCATGATCTTGCTAGCCTAAGGGTTTGTAGAAGTTTGCATGTCAGTTTTGACAACTACCTAGATCTTGCATGTCAGTTTTGACAACTACCCAGATCTTGCATGTCAGTTTTGACAATTGCCCAGATCTTGCATGTCAGTTTTGACAATTAATCAGATCTTGCATGTTAGTTTTGACACTACCCAGATCTTGCATGTCAGTTTTGACAACTACCTAGATCTTGCATGTCAGTTTTGACAACTACCTAGATCTTGCATGTCAGTTTTGATAACTACCCAAATCTTGCATGTCATAATTTATGGTTGCATGTTGCTTCCAATCACCTGGATGTCAAAATTTATGGTTACATTCTACTTCTAATCATTTGCATGTTAGTTCTTGGTGAATTTGGTGGTTGCATGTTGCTTCTAATCAGCTGCATGTCAAAATTTATGGTTGCATGCAACTAAGTGAAAGAGAAAAGAGAAATTTACAGTGAGAAAAGAATAAAGAAATTTTGATCAAACCTCGAATTAAAAGTAAAAGTATAAATTCCAAGGAATGAAAAAGTATGGTTAATATAGATGAGATGGCAAAGAAATTCTTCCAAGACATCGAAAATAGTCAGAAGCAAACAGTGGATAGTTTGGCAGAAACTAGAGAGGCTTTGCGAATATTGAGAGAAAAATTGCAAGGAGTTGTATCTATTAATAAGAAAGGGAGCACTTCAGAGGAGTCAAGAAAACTCACACCCTTTCAATCAACAAAAACTATTTTTCTGCATGCAGATGAGCCACCAGTGCCAAATCCAACCCTTAGTCCCATGGAAGAGGTTATAGGTAACTTGATTGCATTGAGAGCTACTTACAATGGTTTAGGTGATGACTTTTGTAGTTTAGTTCCTTTTAGAGAATATGTGGATATGATGAACACTTTGATGCACAAGAAAGAGTATAGAAGGGAGCATGACATAAGTGGAAGAGAGCTCAAAAATAAAATAAGCAAGTTTATAGCACCTACTTTTGATGGAACAAATAAAATTTCAGCTAGAGCATGGCTACAAAAATTACAGACCTTCTTCACACTTAACCCCATGAAGGAGAGTGATGTTGTTCAAATTGCAAGTCTACACGTGGAAGATGCAGCCTATGATTGGTGTTATCATGGAATGACTACTCAAGGTCATGATCAGGTAACTACATTTGATGATTTTAGTCAAAGAGTGATAGATAGATTTGACCTCAAGGATGATGATTATGAGGATGTTGTTGTGCATGATGGTGAGATACCTGGTAGAGATGAGCAGACATTGAGCATTGATGAATTTTTTGAGAGAGACTACTAGGCATAGTTAGATGCTTCATCACATGAGGTTGAGGCTAGTATTACTTCACATGATTTATCCCGCTAGCAGAAGGTGAGTGAAGACAGTATTTTGACTTCATTATCTCATCATGACAGGTATGTGGAGTTAGTTGGTATTGGTCATATTACTCAAGTAAGGATTTTTCTTGAGTTACTAGCTGATTCTAGTTTACAGATATGGACTCAAGATTGTTATATTGGCATTTGGGATTTAGTTGATAGGAGATCTTTAACACTTTTTGGTAGCAGTGTTTGTTTGGGTGCTATCATGGATTTGATTAGCAGATTGCATGGTGTTGTATTTTCTTGTGCTAGCAGCTTGTCCGACGTTGGTATTAGTTTTTATACACTGGTGTTGGGCTTTGTTCATATATCCAGTTGACCATACTTGCTGGAATGTGTTGATGATCTTTCATATTTGGCAGTGTGTATAGATGAGTCCCAGGATCATATTGGAATTGATGACATCCAGGAGGATGCAGTGGGCAATTTTGAAGACTTAGTTTCTTTGGGTACAGAGGAGTTGGATAGTAGTGCTACAGTTTTTTATACTCTGTATGTTGATATGAGCTTTAGAGTTGATTCATAGGACATGGATGGTAATACTCTAGAGACTAGTAACTTTGAGGATACTCCTTTAGATAGTGCATCAGAGGAGGTTGGTAGGAGATAGTCAATCCAGTGCCATCATGTGTCTAATCAGTTAAGAGTTAGTGACCAAGACATTGCTATCACTTGCCAGCATTTTGATGCTACTCTTTAGTTGTTAGTAGTTTATGGATGGGTTTCTCCTACTAGTGATGAGCAGGAAGGCAGTTATCTTTCCTTGACAGAGTTCCACTCTTTATGGGAGGCTATCAAAATTTTGAGACAAGATTATATGCAGTTGGTAGCTGATATAGATTATCTTATGGAGTGGGGTAGTACATCATATGATGCATTATTGACCAAGGAAGATGAGGTGAGTCAGCTTACTCAGTAGCTTGAGGTGACTTCTAAGATTCTTGAGAGTACACAATTGGATTTCAAGGAGTCATAGTTTCATTTGGCTAAGGTGACCATGGAGTTAGAGTGACTACAGTCTTTACCTAATTCTATATAGTCACAAGCTATGGTGTTTGGTGATCCGAGGATGTCCATGGCTGAGATTGTCAGAGACAGTGGAGATGGGAATGCATCCATCCTTGATACTAACATTGGCATATCAGGTTCATTCCCACTAGAGTCAAGTTCAGTTGAGTTGGGTGTTGTAGAAGATTGTTGTATGCCTAACATGGTGGTGGCCTCTAGTACTGATGGCACGAAGACTAGAGATGATCAAAGATCATGTGTGATGTTGGTGAGTCGGCAGTTGGCATGGTTCTTGCTAGTAATACTACTCCCTTGTGATATATTTGAACGTAGTAGTTAGTTCCAACATGGTTAATGATCAATTGTAGTTAGCTTCATCTGGATTACAGTGAGCCACAGACTGAGATTGGTGCATTCTATCGGCATTACACTATGAGGTACACTCATCAATTTACCTTTGATGACCATGTTGATGAGATGATGATACAAAGATGTACTTTGGTTCCTAGTGCTTATCATCAGTTATGGGATAGTTTGATGCCTCGAGATGAGAGATGTGATGGGCATGACATGGTGATAGGTTCTACAGTTGATAGCTTGATAATATGTGACTTAGAGCAAGATTTTGAGAGTGATGCTTTAGTGGGTGTTGTTACTGATTCTACTCCTTTGCCTATGACATCTCCTGACTTAGCTAGTGATCAGTCACAGTGGGTTGTATCACTTGTTCATGGTGAGCTGTTGACTAAGGTTGGTTTTTTGAATCAACATTATATTGTAGGGTATGTACATCAGTTAGCATTTAATCCTTATTTTGAGGAGTTGATGGCAGGAAAATTTGGTTTGGATTCCATTTCTTACTCTTTATCTTGTAATGTCTTTTCACCATCAGCAGTGCATGGGAGTTATGGTTATGAGATAGTGGCCAGTGATTTGTAGAGTTGTGTTGACTTCAAGAGTTGTATAGTGTGTGGATTCTCCATACTTGGTACAGTTTCATTTGAGAGAATTCACCATTGTTGCAGAGTTGGATTGTACATTCTGTATAGGCCAGTGGGATGCATTGATGGTATTTACTGTGTTGGTAGTTTGATTTATCCACTTTACTTGGGTTTTGATTTTCTAAGAGTTTGTGTCTCATGGGTTTTTGACTATGGTAGTGGTGATTTTGAAGTTTGGTTGAGCTATAATTGTCATTTTGATTATGGATTCCTCTTGGTCATATTGCAGAGGATATTGTAGGAGCCTGTGTTAATTGGTAGTAGTATAGTTCATGACTACATTTGGGATCTAGGTGAATTGATTGGTTTATTGTTCAACCATTGCTTGAGGACAAGCAATTTTTGGAAGGGGAGGACTTGTCATGTCCCCTTTTCAAATAATTAAAAAATAATAATCTTTGCTAAGGTAGGCAAGCCCAAAAAGGTGAAGTTTTGGAAAAAGGGGATAATCTTTGGAAGCTAGTGGACTAATAAATGAAGATTATTATTAAAATATGTTTTATTAACCCCTCTTGGATGTGAGTTAGGGTTATGCCCTCTTTTAAAGGGTTTTGAGGCATTTTGGGCTGATTCCAGAACTTGATTTTTGCTCATTTCTTGTTATTCTTCAGAGGCTCCTAGACCTGTGGAGAAGGAGACCCAAGAACGGGAGTTTGCAGGTTTCCAGGGAGACCCAAGAACAAGAGTTTGTAGGTTTTAATGAATGCTAAGGATGGGAGTTTGAAGCCATTCTATGTGCATTCTCATACAGAGCTTGCCTTTGTGCTGAACAGTATAGATTGGTGGGTTTTCGGGTGTATATTTTGTAAGAGTTTGGTGTTTCCAGTTGAGTATTTCATATCAGTTTGGGTTGCTCCTGTATATCAGACTTTTAAATATTAAAATAGATCTGAATATATGTATTTGGATATGATTATACTTCTATGATAGATTATTAAGTTTTTGTGGTGATTCTGGGCTATTTTGTGCTATTTTCAGGAGCCTGATGAGCATTGTTGTTGTCCTCTATTTGGGAGATATTGTGTGCATGTTATACAAATCTAGAAATGTCATTTTATAGGTTTTTATGCTGCTCAAATTTCTGTAAAAATTTTAGATTTATTAATAATAGGTGAAGCTGTGAAGCTTTTGGCACTATTTCTGGCATACCCGATTTGGGGTTTCTTGAGAAATTTGGTGGATCTTTGAAATATTGGTTATTTGATCTTAAAGATGTTATTAGAGGTTGGAAATATCATATAAAATCAGTAAAGGAAAATTTCATGTGAAGCTCATCTAAAAATGGCACATATATCCTTCCTAGATGTCTCAAAAGACCATCTAATTCTTGAACATAACCAGCAAACTTTCCTTCCAAAGATCTTCCTGAATCTATCTCTCTGCACACTTCCTGATACCAAGAATCCATGGGAAGTGCCTGAAGAATCTGACTCCTCAAATCCACACTAAGAGTCATCGATGATACCATATGTCTCTTGCGACTCAAAGCATCCGCCACCACATTCTCCTTACCCTAAATGTACTTAACATCAAAATCATACTCACATAGAAACTCCATCCACTGCCTCTAGCGAGCATTCAAATTAGGCTGAGTAAAAATGTACTGTAGACTACGATGATCGCTGTGTAGCTCAAATCTATACCCCATCAAGAAATGTCTCCATCTAGTCAAAGCATGAACTACTACTGCTAACTCAAGATCATGCGTAGGATAATTTAACTCATGATCCTTGAGCCTACGTGATTCATATGCAATCAACTGTCCATTTTGCATCAACACTACCCTAATCCCTTCAAGAGAAGCATTTGTACACACCATGAAATCAACTTCTGGATTAGGTATAGCTAGAATTGGTGCACTGGTTAAAAGCTTCTCAAGCTTCTGGAAAGCTTCCTCACATTTCTTTATCCACATGAACTTCTTTCCTTTCCTCTGAAGAGAAGTGATAGGATATGCTATCCTAGAGAAGTTTTGGACAATTCTATGATAACAACTAGCTAAACCCATGAAACTAAGAATCTTTGACACATTAGTCAATGTTGGCCAATCTATTATCACCTAAATCTTTGTAGGATCCACTAAAATACCATCACCTAAAATAACATGCCCTAAATATTGAATCTTCAACTTGAAGAATTCGCACTTAGCTGCATTGGCATAAAGTTGATTGTCTCTCAAACACTACAATACCAATCGCAGGTGTTCCTCATGCTCCTTCTAAGTCCTAGAATATATCAATATGTCATCAAGAAACATTAGTACAAACCTATCCAAATAAGATCGAAACACACCATTCATCAAACTCATGAAAATTGATGGAGCATTAGTCAACCCAAAAGGTACCACTATGAACTCATAATGCCCATAGCGCATTCAAAAAGTGGTCTTGTGAATATCTGCTTCCTTAATGCAAAGCTGGTGGTATCCTAACTTAAGATCAATCTTGGAGAATATTGTGGCTCCCTTGATCTGATCAAATAAGTCATCAATCCTAGGCAGAGGATACCTATTCTTAATAGTCACCTTATTTAACTATCTATAGTCAATACAAAGGTGCAAAGAACTATCTTTCTTCTTCACAAAGAGCACTGGAGCTCCCCATGGTGATACACTAGGTCAAATGCTCCCTTTGGCCAGAAGTTCCTCTAGCTGAAAATGTAGCTCACCCAATTCCTATGTAGTCATGCAATAAGGAGCTTTAGAGATAGGCTTTGCTCCAGGAATTAGATCAATACTAAAGTCAATGTCCCTCTTTGGAGGCATACCTGGAACCTCACTTGGAAAAACATCTGCATACTCTTGCAAAATTGGGTGATCTAAAGTCTTCCTCATGGGATCTTCCTCATCAAGATAATTTATCATAATAGCAAATATCTGACATCCCTTATGAAAAATTCACTTCAATTGCATAGCAAAAATCATCTGTAGAGATATAGGCCTCGGTATCCCAACTATCTGCACATCATTCCCTTAGTCATCTTGGCACATAATAATCTTCTTCCTACAATCTATACTGGCTCTATGAGATCCAAGCGAGTCCATGCCTAACACCACATCATAGGAACCAAGGGGTATGACTCAAAGATCCACTGCAGTATCAAAGCTTCCTAAGCTAGGCCCACACTTATGAACTATAGAATTTGTAGAGACCTTAATGCCTAAGGCTAGTTCCACTTTCCAACCAAGATCTTGCTTCACCACATCTAGCTTACACTTAGAAACTATAGATGGTGAAATAAATGAATCTGTAGCTCTTGAATCAAACAATACTGCAAGAGATATACCTCTAATAGCACCTGTGGTCTCAACCACTATTCCCTGATGATCTGCCTGATGCTGATCAACTGCTACAAAATCTCTATGAGCTCTACCTACATCACCCACTATAGGCTTTAAAATTGTAGGTCTAGGTCACTAAGCTACATAATGTCCAATCTGACCACATGAAAAACATTTTGTATTTCTACCAGAACCTCTTCCCATAGGTGGTACATTTGATTTCTGATGACTGTTCCTACTCACAAAAGATTGGCTACTCTGAGCTAGCTGATTGGACTGATTCTATTTATTACATTGAGCATTGTGGTTGTTCTTGGTGTTAGAACCCTTTCCATAGCCTTGAGCTTGAGAATTTGAGCCCTTCTATTGCTAGGTCTGCTAAGACTGCTGCTTATACTGTTTCCCCTTAGAGTAAGAAAACTTCTTGTTACCACCTGAATTGTAGTTGCTTTTAGATCCAGATGCTGCTAGCGCTCCTACAAAACCACCTTGACCAAGGTTGACACTTTTCTCAACAAGGATAGCTTGATGTACTGCATCCTTGAGGGTTTTTGGCTCAAATACCTTGACACCCCCAATTATACAATTATTCAAACCCCTAATAAAATGTTGTGTCTACTGAGCTAAATTTTCACTAAACCCTAAAAAAGACATGAGCTCATAAAACTTATGCTCATACTCGATCACTGACAAAGTGTACTATCTAAGATTATGAAATTCATTAGCCCTTTGCTATTTCCATTCCTTTGGTAGGAATTGTTCATGGAAACTCTCTAGGAATAACTCCCATGTGACACTGCTCATATCCATTCCCAACTTCTTCTCCTCTATCATCCACCAAGTGCCCCAAAATTCTCTAAATTAGTGATTACAAATCTTGCCTTAACATTGTTGTTGAACTCCTGAATGGAAAAAATCCTATCGAGAGAAATAAGCCACTGCTCAGCCACATAACTAGAACCTTGCCCATTGAAAGGTTTAACCTTGGATCTTGAAAGATCCTTCATCTAAGTGGACATAATGGACCTCTGACGATCCTTCTAAGGACTTCTAGACCTGGGTCTATGCTCTTGTTCTGTCTAGTGCACTTTGGGCTATTCTTGAATAGGAGGTAGACGTTCTAGAATAGTCTGCATCATCTGTTTCAAACCAACCTCTTCAGACTTAGCTTGGTCCTCTCTACAACTCTCTTCCTACTGCCTACTAGAGTGCTCTTCTGTGCTCTCTATGTGAGCTGATCCCTCATGGGCAGACTCATGGACACTGATAGCTCTGCCACAACCACAACCTCTACCATAGCCTCTAACAGAAGACCTAGTCCTAGATACCATCCTACAACAGTACAAGGTACTAAGTTTAGTTCTGTGTTTAGGTTTAAGTTAAAATTTCTAGTTTTGAAACTAAGTGTTGAAGTATGAAAAATATACAAGTAACAGTTTCAAATTCTATTTTGTTTCAGTTCACCTAGTTCAAGTTTGAAAAGATACACTTAATAGTTCAAAGTTCTAGTTGTTCCAAAATACCTAGAGCTCCCAATGTAGAAACTTGGGCTCTGATACCAAATGTGATGCCCTGCCAAGGAATCCAAAGAATTAACCTAGAATTTTCACTAAGTTTAGTAGATTTTTTTTTTATGAAAGTAAACACCACGTATAACTTATGCACAATAACGAAAACAATAGTAATGTCCATCTGAAAGTAAACCTAACATATATAATCAGATTACATTCTTTAAGATCCCTTAATGTTGGATTACATCTAGAAACATCTAACATACATGAATCCATCTAGTACAACATCCACATGAAATAATAATGATCAGTACAATGTTTATACATTATATTTCAAATACTCAATCATCCACTGTACATGTCACAGGGTATGACAAGCTCAAAAGAATATACATACATAAAATAAGGTACATCATCCTATTCTGATCCATGATATATCAAAGTAAAGATAATCACATGATATATATGATACATCATCGTAGAAGACATATACATCCATCATAAGATCAAACATAATAAACTAAGTGCATGGTTCCTCCCAACCATTAATAGCATCATTAGACCATCGTGGATCCTAGCCATCCCTCTGTGCATAACATTCCAACATTATCAAAGAGATCATCGGTACTAACATAATAGGAATGTCACTCCTAATATATACAACATCATATGTAGAAACTAATCTAACATGCAAATAAAAGCATAAGATATCATCATCTAACATATGCTAATCATCAATGAAAAGGATACATATCCACCATCATGAAGGACACATCAGCCACAATGTCTTAATGAATCTCAAAATGATAAGAGTGGAAAAATACACTACCACCCGACCGTGTGGTACCTAAGTGGTCCACTCCCACCGTGCTAAGGAGATAATCTCAAGTCCAAAATGGGCTAACAAAACACATAACACAAATCTCTATAAGTCTAGGAATCCTAAAAGTATACTAACTCAAAGGTTCCAAACACAAAATCGACATCTAATCCTAGAGACACACAATGAAATGTAGGAACCTACTATGCAAGCAGGAAAGTGTCATCACAATTATCACATACAAGTTACCTTGCTAGTTAGCTAAACTCCACGGGTCCATACTGATTTCATGTGGCCACTAGTATCCTCTCATACTGACGAGGCATACTACGAAATGCATGGTTACAACCATGCATTCTCACTACTCCCATCCTAGCCTATACAAGCATTATCTTTTTAGGTTCATTCAGTTAGTATTAAGTGTGTATGTTATCACTTATTAATCCAACTTACAATGAGTTACCCTGGCAGCCTCTTAGGGCCTCGGCCCCCATTGCAAGCCACTTCCCATCACTACATGCAGATATCCTACCCTAATGCTCATGAAATCATAAATCTCAAAATCACAAAAGATAATCCATAATAAAATCATCAAATATGCATAAAAGAATCAAATCTCCATGAGCAAAAATCCATAGAAAATCATGATCACAAAAACTCTCTATTGGCAACTGAGGTATCATTGATAATCAGAGTATCCAATGGTTCTCAATAACCAAAATTTATCTCAATCAAACTGATCGAAGACTCCAAAAAATGGTTGAGTCAAACATGTCCCATCATGATATCATCAAGAATAAATCCACATCACAGTCCCATCATGGTGACTAGAAAATAACTAAGGATAACTGATTGATGACAAAAAATAATGGTTAAGTCAAGTGTCTCATACATAAGAATCTCAACTATAACAATCATTAATCACATTCAATACATAGAGCATTCCATCACATAACCATGGTTGGGTTTATAAAGATCAAGATTAAACATCATCATGACATCACAATCACATAACCCCTAGGCCTCTGGTAGATGTCCTATAACTGGTCAACACTAGTCAACCCAAAACTCAAAACAATAGCATAAATAATACACAATGCAAACACGTGTTTTGGTTTTGCTAAATTTACAATTTGAATTTAAATGCAAAAGTCTCGGTTTACGTTTCCAAGTTTAGAGAAAGAATTTGAAGGAACATTTATATGTTTTGAATGAATACAAATCCATTCTTTAATTATAATTTTAATCCAAACGTCCTCCACCAATTGAACAATCAATATTTAATATATTTAATAAAATAATTAATTTAAATCATGAGCCTTTGATATAAATCAATTATCAATTTTACAATTATAAAATAAATAATCATATTTACATATTATATACATACTTATATATATATATATATATATATATAAAAATATATACATATAAATACATATATAAATATATAAATTATTTTACCATTAAACAAAATTGAATTAACAAATTTGATTAATGCCAAAATTTTAATAACAATTAAAAAATCGAATATGGAAAACATTCTTAATAAAACAAATATTCATATAACACATTTGTCGGTATGCAGGACCCTGCAGTCGCAGGGCCTGCGACGTCAGTGGTACTGCGTACCACTACCGTCGCAGTACCTACGATGGCAGTACATTGTGACCGCAGCGGGGGCGTGGGTCTCGTCCCCCCCAACTCAATGTATAAAATGTTTATATTTTTTTAAATCACTAACACGATTTCCACTTGCGATTTGGTTTAAAACATTTCTTAGAACATTTTCGCCCACGGGTATCTTATCCAATTTTTTAACAAATATATATTATATATACATATATATGTATATATATAAAGGTATATATATATATATGAATGTATATATATACAAATATATGAAGAATTAAAAATATCACAATATGTGAGCATATATATATAATTGTATATATATGTAAATATAAGAAAATTGACAATATATCAATACAAACTTCAATTTTCAAAATTCCTCCATAAACCTTTGATCTCCCAAAATTTCCAATAATTAATCTAATGGGTTTGACTATGAATCTCAACCCTAGCCCCATCTTCTTTTTAGATCCATGCATATAAAATTTTCAAATAAATTAATCTACCCATATTGAGAATGCACGATAAATTATGAAATTCTTCAGAAGACATATGGAAGACACGAAGAAGATAGGGAATGCATGATGCAGAAATAGCATAAGTAAAATCACAAGAATCTATTCAAATTCTGATGCTAAATTGCTCTTCCTCAGAAACCCGTAGACAAGCTCCTCCCTTCTTCAGAGTTCTCGAGTCCTCCAATGCTCCAATTTGCACTCCAACCACTATGTCTAAGCTTCTAGGAATGCCTGAATATAAAGAGCTTTTAGGAAACATCTAAAATGCTTCTAGAAATAGCCAGAAGGTGTCACCAACTAAGCATGGGTCTTTTCCAACCTTCAAGATGAGCCATAGGGTTGTAGACACCATGTGCTTAATTGATTAACTAACCCCCATGTTGTTGACACTTTAGAAGTAGAAAAGTTTGTTAACTCTCATGCAAGCTTATAACTCCAATTCTCTTTTTATATAATTTCTATTTAAATATTTATAACTTTCATTTTAATTTTTATAACTTTTATTATTATTTATTTATTACTTATTATTATTATTTTATTATTATTATTAATTTTAATTTATAATTCTCTTTTATTAAATTCTTTTTCCTCAATTAATTCTCATTTAATTAATTATAATCAAAATATCAAGGATTATGATATTTTATACTAATTTTTCTCAAATAATTAATTTATTAATTAAATCTATTTATTAAGACTTAATTAATAGAAAATTCACCATAGAACTCCAAGATAAAATATGAAAACCCATTGTAGAACAATTCATACAAAATCAGTCTAAGGTTAAAAATCATGAATCATGTCATCCAACACATTCGGTGGGTAAAATATCCAGATAGTTGTCCTACCTCACTAGGACAATTGGCTTAAAGGTTTGGGATTTGGACTTGAGAATTTATCTCCCTTCTCTTATCATTGAGATAGTATAATAGGGTATGCTCATCTTGGCAATTCAGGGAAGTCGATACTCGGTACCTGTAACCTGCAAAAAAACCATGCATGTACATACAATATATATAATGCTAAGCTAAACAGACAATGGCAGGAAGTGGTGCATCGTGTAGATATCGATTAAGCAGGTGACTATGACTCCCTTCCTTAACCACATTAGAAATGCCATATAATAAGAAAACACTCACACCATACACATGCAAGTATGGGGTAAGTATCCATAATAAAACACATAAGATAATAACCATCAGCTAGTCATCAATAATATCTGAAAACAATATAATGATCATCATGTATGCATGAAACATGAAGTCTAAATGATCTCATCACATAACCTCTGAATCCATAACATAATGTCTGATAGTGTCAAAACAATACCACTAATCCATGAACATAAAACTAGCCCATCATAGTCTGATAATAATAGCAAAAATGTGTCTAGAAAAATGTGAACGAGGGTAGGCACTACATCCACCCCCCATTGTGTTAGGCTTACTCCTAGAAGCATACAAATAAGTAGGGATATAACTCCCTCAATCTAGCTGCATCCTCCTAAGTAGCTGAATAATCATTAGTAGAGTCCCATTGGACCCTTACCTGCTCGATGGTTCAACCCCTGAGGGTCAACTTCCGCTGCTCCAGAATACGAACCGGCTCCAAAGCTAGCTACCGGTCCTCTACCTACAACACATTCCAATAAAAAACATGCACAATATTAGGTATATACTGCCGAAGCACTGAGACATGGAAAATATCATGAATGCGAGCTAGGCTGGGTGGTAGAGCAAGGCGGTAAGAAACCAAGCCAATCCTCTCTAAAATCTCAAATGGTCCCACAAAGTGAGGTTGTAGCTTGGATCCCTTTCCATACCGGATTGGACTCTTTCATGGTCGCACTCTCAAGAAAACCTTATCTCCCACAGTAAACTACTTATCAGTCCTATGAGCATCGACATACTACTTCTGCCTATCATGTTCCGTAGTCAATTGCTCACTGATACGCACTACTTATTGCTCCATATAATGAAGCATCTCAAGACCCAACTGGATGTGATCCTCAAGACTGTCCCAACTCAATGGTGTATGACAAGGACGTCCATATAATGCCTGAAACAATACCATGCCAAAAGTACTATGATACCCATTGTTGTAAGAAAACTCCACCAGGTAGAGTAATCCTCCCAATGTGTTTGCCTATCTATCACATACATCTGTAACATATCCTCCAAAACCTGATTCACCCTTTTTGTCTGACCATCAATCTTTGGATGATATGCCAAACTAAAGTTTAACTGCACTCCAAGCCCATGCTGCAGTGATGTCTAGAATGCAGATGTGAATATAGGATCCTTGTCAGAAATGATCTTTCTAGGAATACCATGTAATCTCACAATGTCATGCATAAAGACATTAGCTATAGAAGCTACTGTGTAGGAAGACCTAATCGATGGAAAATGCACCACCTTAGTCAATCGATCAACGGTGACCATGATAGCATCATGACGTCAAACAGTCATAGGTAATCCTATAATGAAGTCCATGGAGATGATATCCCAATTCCAAGAAGGAATTAGATTTGGTTGCAAAAGTCTAGCTGGGTGCTGATGTTCTGCCTTAACTCTCTGACACTCAAGGCACTAGCCACAAAATCAGCAATATCTCGCTTCATAGATTACATCATGTTGAAATTGTTATTAAATCCAAATTTGAAAGACAGTCATCTCAATGTGAGTATGAAGATGCTAAAAGTCATGTTTCAAGTGATGACAATACAATTGTTGATCAGATGTATTATCAAGAGGCATCATATGAAGGAGACGATAAGAATGATTACTTAAATCAAAGTGAGGAAAATGACACTACATGTTCACCTTCATGTGAATCAGATGCTGATTGGGAAGAAGAGAGCAATGATGAAAGTGACTGTTCTCATGCAAGTAATGGTATGATTTCTTGTTCTAAATCTGAAAATGATAATGCATCTCAATTTTTATGTCATACAACTTAGTTTGGATATGAAGAGCTTGAGAGGGATTTTTCCTCTAAGCTTGAAGATAAAGAAATGGTTGATCAAATTAAGGCTAACAGGTTTGAACATGAAGTATTGAGTGAAAGATTATTACAAGTCTTTATGTTAACCAATGAAGTTGTAGCATATGGTAACTATCTTGGTGATGAATCATGCTCTATCCATAAAGGTCATCCTAAGGACAATAATAAAGGTGATGTAATTATTGATACTATATATGTGGTAGATGAAGAAGAAATCAAGTCTTAAAATAGTTATGATTTTTCATCATATGTTGCAAGTGTTTGTGACAATACATTAGGTAATGGCTTTAAGGTGTATGATAACATTTTATATGATGAAGATCCTGATGATGATCAGCTTATGTTTTGTGAAGATGTTCAACAAGGATCGTTACATGGAGTTATTAACTTGTTTGAAGAAGACATGGAACTTTTATATTTAATTGAGGATGGATTTAATGATGATACCCTATGTTACTACTACAAGAGATTAGATGTATCTCCTTTTAGATGTGATGGTGAAAATGTTGATGAGATTGCATTTCATGATATGAATAACAAGGTTTTTGATGAGACGGTTATTGAGAATTTTCCTGCACATTGCAAGGATTTTTATGATGAATATTTTAATATTAATGATTCATTTTTTGATTGTGAAGAACCAATGGACTTTGGATCATATTTGGACATTGATGACATGTGGAAGTATAAATCTAACTGCACCTCTGAGTACTATACGGTTATGCAGAAGGATATACAATTTGAAGGTATGTATGTAGGATATACAAATTGAGTATGAAGCTTTCATATTCAAAGTTGATAGCATGCATGAGCCATTAAATAAAGGAAATTTCTAGTTTTAGTCTGATATTGTTGAGCATGCTAATAGGAACTTTCATAATGAGCAAGTGTTTAAAAGTGAAGTCGTATATTTAGTTTTTCTTAGTGTTGAGTTTCGAGATGTTGATCTAATTGGTGAGACTGATAAAGATAACATTTCTAGCTTACCTCATAGTGAAAGGAATGAGAATTAGGTTTTTGACAGAGGTAATTGTTGTGAGAAAGTTCTGTGGCCCGGGGCCATTGTTTGTATATAATAGAGGTAGTTGTTTTTGCTTTCAATAAAGTTGTGCAAGAGGAAGTTTTTGTTGTCTTGTGAGTGGTCTACTTCTACCAGATATCTAAATCCTTGCCATGTCCACAAGGGACATGCATCCCTAGACAGAGCCACTATTGGGACTAAAAATTACATGGTTAATTTTGAGCACCATTGGAGAAATCAAGCCCTTTAAACGCTTTTTAATGCATTTGTACTCGACTGTACTTTTGAGCCTTGTGAGGTGTTTAATGTTTCTAACACCTTCTCCTCAGCCTATCCACCTATTCGATGAAGTCAAATTGTCATTCTGAGTCATTTTGTGAAGTCCCATTTTGAGGAATCGTCAAATCTACATTCACCTATGTCAAATAGTGACAAGAGGCCATGTTCGCAAGTGAATATCTCACACCCAATATTTTTTCATGACTTAGCACTTTGGAAATTTCTAGTTCCCACATCTAAGGGTCTATGTTTCAAATTTCAAGTTGTTTCAAGTTCATTTTCCTAGGTTTTGAATCCCTCAAAGTTGGTTAGTTATCAATGTCATGCTGATATGAAATGTTCATAATTCTAGGAAGCCCTGTTTGATGAGTTATTACTCTGACCTAGTTGACTAAAATGCTAAAATTCCTTTTGTGTTACATTTTTGAGGTCAAAAACATGCTATTTTTCAAGTTTGAGCTTATGAAGAATATGTTTGATATGTTTTCGAATGCAACTTCTAGCTTTTTACTGGTGTCATCATTTGCAAATTTGTTAGTACCCCTATTCATGATGTTATATCTCAAGATCTATGATAGATGGGATTGAATGGATTTTACCATTGTGTTGTACTACAAAAATACTTCAAGTGTACTAATTTTCAAGATTTGATGAATTTGTTTGCACACTTTCCTAGGTTAATTTCATTTGCAAAAAATGCTCTTCTACCATTGTTTCCAGTCTGCAAATTCTAAGTAGCCCACTTTGTTCATTTTCCATTTGCGTCCAGTTATTTGTCATAAGCCAAAATCATAGATTTATACTCTCCTTGTGATAGTGAAGCAACATCCTAGTTTTTGTTCTAGTTTTTGAAGCCAATTCTGAATGTGATTTAGTGTCTTTTTACATATTTATGTGTAGGTGATTTTAAGCAGCTTTGACGGTCAATATCTTTTGACCCTGAATTCCTCATGAGACAAGATTCGACATGGTAAAAATGTGTGGAAAAAAGAATTAGTGCCCTAGTTTTCAGAGCTCGGTCATGTGTTTGGATCAATTTTTAAGGTCAGTCAAAGGACCCTTTGGCATTAAATAGACAGTCTACAAGAAAATGATAAAATGAGTTTTTAATGATAGATCATTGGTAAAATTTGTTTCAAACCAACACCAGATGACTTATGAGTCAATTTTGTAGATCAGTTGTTTAGAAACAAAATTTTTATTATCCGGACCCACTTTATGGCCTAACTAATCCTACCATATTGATAAGATGGTAGGATTTGGGGTGTTTAAAAGATGTGACAATGTTTCAAACTTATCTTAATAGATTGTTATAGAAATTTGAATGAGGGATGGAAATATATGCTCGATGATATATGGTTCATTTCAGTGAGGACGACATTGAAGTATTTCTATTGCAATTGAATTCAATGAATATGAGCTAGCTCGAAGAAAGGTGGTGAATTCCATCAAGGAATCCAGCTCTAAGGAAATTTTATTTACTTGTAATGCAATAGAGGCAATCAATATTTGTTGCATATTCATGAGGTCTTACAAATATGGAGGAGCTATTCTAAAATTTGTGAATTTAAATCAAGAGGAAGTCCTCTATCTAGAACAATTAATGAAACTTATATGCAAGAAGACAAAGATTGTGGTCATACATCATGTCTATAATACTCTTGGATGTATTAATTCTATTCAAGAAATCATTGAAAGGATACATAACTATGAGGTGAAGGTGCTTGTTGATGCTTGCCAGAGTGTGCCACACATGGAAGTTGATGTAGAAAATCTAGAAGTAGACTTTCTTGTTGCATCTTCACATAAGATATGTGTACATGGATCATTCTACATATCCAAAACCTCCTTCTAGGCTTGAGGTGGGTACTCCTGCAATTGGTGAGGGTATAATATTTGGGATGGCAATAAAATATTTGCCAGGAATTGGAATGCAGAGGATTCATGAGTATGAGCTTGAGCTGGAAAATTATCTTTATCAAAGTTTATCAAGTATAAAAATGTGTAGATTTATGGGCCTGCACCAAACATAGTTAGTAAACGAGCTGCACTTGTTCTTTTACTATGGAAAATGTACATCTAACTAATATTGCAACCTTTCTTGGTCAACACTATGGAGTTGCAGTTCACTCTGAACACCTTTGTAGTCAATCTCTTCACCGCTACTTTGGAATCAATCCAAGTTGTTGAGAAAGCCTTTATTTATTTTTTATAAAAGAAAACCCACACTTGCAAAAGAGTAGGGGATGACATGATGGTAGGCATTGGCAGCTAGTCAAAGAAAGCCACCAAGTGGCAGCAGATAGGGGAGCACAAGATTGCTATGAAAAATGTTCCTCCCTTAGAAAATTTACGTTCTTCTTTTATATTCAACCTAACCTATAGTAGAGTTGCACATTATGTAACCACACATGGAAGAGGCAGAGTAACATGCAATGATAGCAGCAAGCTAAGACAACAGAGTTGTAAGTAAAAATGGGGGGCCTCTACACCATTGAAAGGAGAAGGAAACCTATGTCAAAGGGCAACGCTACTCAAAAGGAGTTCATAGCAAATGAGAAGTCCCAACTTTATGCCATAAAAAGAGTAATCCATGAAAAATAGGGAACATAATTCATTTTAAACAAACCACCATAGAAAAATGAAGACCCAACGCCAAACATGAAGAAGCTCAAACATGAATAGGGGAGTCCAAGTCAAATTGGAGAAGACCCTGTGCAAAGAGAAAGGAACCCATGTATGCAGTGAAAAAGAGGAACTCCAAAAAAATATAAGGTAGTCTTAGTGCTTAAACAAGTGCAGACAAGAGGAAGCTCACACAATATTTATGCAATAAGAGAAGACACAGCTTAAAAAGAACATGTCACCATAAAAGAAGAGCAGATCCACATTTTTTGGAGAAAGCCAATGCATAAAAGTGAAAAATTAGTGATACTAGAGAAATGGGAAGTACCAAGCAAAGAGGAGTTGCATTGCCAAATAAGGAGCCCCCACATTGTCCACTGAGTTTGGTAAAGAATAAACAAGACCCCAATGATGAAGGAGAACATGCCAACGCAAATAATCCAAACAACCTTGATGCTAAGCAGAACATCTTATAAAAGGCTCAACACCTATGTAGAAGGAGAAGCCACTTGGGGAGTCAACAACTGAGAGCCTCATGCAAGTGGAGGCTCATGAGCTCATTGTTTTCTTCTAAAAAGAAGGACTAGTAGTAGGCAGAGCAAGAAAACATTTAGAGGTATAATCCCACATTGAGCAGGTGAACTTTTCTAAAGTGTTTAAATACAAAAATGCTTAGCATGTTACATGTCATTGAGGCAAAGGCTTTTGTAAGCCACAAGGTTGTGTGGGGCCCCGTGCATCAAACATGAGTGCTAGCTATGAGGCGAGGATGTCACAAATTTTAAATGAAGATCAAAGTGTGATGATGTGATGGGAAGCGCTTGGATCGTGCCACATATCTCATTCATGTGGTGGGTGCTTCCCCACAATAATAAGTTGCATGAAGGATAAAAATGTGGGAATGTGGGCTGCCACCACATGGTAGCAGGTCCCACATGTGGTAAGGTGGTTCTCTAGAGTAGGTTTAGACTAGAAGCACTCAGATCATGCCATGTGGTAGATCGAACGATGTGCACAATCCCACATTATGAAGATGCTCACTAGATAAATAATTTGGGTAAGTGAGTGACTAACACGTGTTAGCAAGCCTGCTCAGATGGTGATGTGGTAGATACAATAGGTGAGCTAATCAGATCATAACATGTGTTGCTCGATGGTAGGATTCGACCAATCAAGAAGTGACATGTGGCATATGGTCAAAGCCTAGTTGACCCAGATGGAGGCATAAGGGAAAAAGTAAAATAATTTTAAAATGTCTTTTAAAATAGTTTTTCAAAAATGGGTATACATGCAAGTTTTAAATTCAAAAGGGCCTTTTTCTAAAGTTTAGACTTTAGATTAATTTAAATTTTTGAAAAAATAAGGTTGCAAACCTAAGTTTTTAGTAGAGGGGGCTGATTTTCAAACTGAGATTTAGGAGGTTCTTAGTAAGAAAAATATTCAATTATTTATATCATAAAAATTGAGAGGAGAAGATTTTTCAGAATATGGAGTTAGTTTTTGTACAGAACACCACTGATTCATGCTACAGGAGGGTTTGTTTCGCTGATTGATTTGTGTGTTTTATCATGTGTTTCAAGTCATCAATTGCAAAATTCAATTCAAAAATACCTTTAATACATCTAGTGACCCTTATGTCTAATCATTTTGAGATTTTGTGGTGTTTTACCTTCAATTTGATCAATTGGCACATATCCAAGTTTAGTTAGCAAATCTTTTTCTTGTGTTGAGTTACTTTGCATTTCGAAAGCCAAAATATAAAGGATATGATTAGTAGTTGTGGAGAGAAGGTAGAGAGTGTTGGCTTCTGATTTAATAGTTTTACAAACAACCAAGAAACTAGACAAATCCATCTAGGGCTAGAAAATTCCTATGATGAATGCACCTAACTATAGTTTTGGGCCAACTATAAGGCTTGACCCTTCTTCACTTCAGGCTTTGCAAGACCTAGGTGGGTTAACCTTGAGGTTCTGAGATAGGGTACCAATACATTTAAAACATAAATTTGAACCTAATTATTAAATATGAAAACCCCTTATATCTCCTAATAACTCATGAAATGACACAAATCTACAGTAGCTAAATGCAAATCTATGAATCTCATAAGTTGAGTGAGGGTTAATCCTTTTCAACCCACTACAAAGCATGAAAAACTGAATTGATTTGATTAAAAATGTTTGAATTCTACAAACCCTCAAATATGCATCAGTAAGACTTTAATGATCCTATAGCTGACTAGTGCCTAATCTGTTGGGAAAATCCATGAATCAAATGCATACATATGGATATCTGATACTTGTTTAAGTATTCAGATATATGATATATCTATTTACCTTGTAAATAAATATCTGTGCTCAATCTAAACCTCATTCTTACATGATATCCCCATTAGTAAACTTGCAACCCTATTGAATTCTTTGAAGCATTTACATAACCCCATGAGTTATAAGCAACAGTGAAACATTGAAGCTCTTTGTTCATTGAAACACATAAGTAAAAACTATGACCTAGGCTCTTTGTTCAAAGACCATAAAACACTGAAGCTCACTAATAAAGGAGACAAGATTCAAGACAAAACTCAACCATCTATTGTTCCTTTTATTAATTTCTTTGAAACAATACATTCATATACATGGAATGAAAACATGAAAACACCTAACAGATCTAAACTATGTGACATGGATCATTGTAATTGGTATGTAAATGTTATCTATTATCTTCAACACATGGAAGTTTGATAGAAAATGAAAAAAGAAATACTAAATTGCAAGCCATCGGATACATAATTTTCAAAGGTGATCTATGGTGGAGAAATTTTAAGGGAGAGTTACTGAAACGTATTGATCAAGAAAAGGAAAAACAAGTTTTAAATGAAATACATGCTAGAGTTTGTGGAGGACACTATATGGCCAAGACTACTGCAGATAAGGTGATGAGAGCTAGATTTTGGTGGCCCTCTCTTTTCAAGGATGCTCAAATCATGATTAGACTATGTGATGCTTGCCAAAGATTTGCTAGAAAACTAAATTTCTCAGGTAATACTCCACTAAAGCCTATTGAGGTCCAAGCACCTTTTCAACAATGGGGTATGGATTTCATAGGTGAAATTTCTCCCAAATCTAACACTAGCTATTCCTGGATCTTAGTTGCTACTCACTATTTTACAAAGTGGGTAGAGGCTATCCCCACAAGGAATGAAACAATTAAAGTTGTTAACAGTTTATTGCTAAATAACATTATTTTCAGATTTGGTTGTCCTTAGAAGATTGTACCAGATAATACAATGTGCTTTAGGTCTAAAGAACTCAAAAAATTTTGTGACAAATATGGACTCACTAAATCAACATCTTCCCCATATCATCCACAAGGAAATGGATAAGCTGAGTCCAAAAATAAGAGTTTGTTGAAAATAATAAAAAGGATATTGGATGATAATAAGAAAGCCTGGGATTCTAAATTGCAATTAGCCATATGGGTTGATAGGGTGACTATTAAAAATGCTATTGGTGTGGCACCATTTCATTTGGTATATGGAATTTAGGCCAAGATGCATCAGAACAACTTGGTATAACTCAATAATTACATTCAATTATATGATGAAGATATTACTAATAACATGCAAGAAAGGTTGGATGAACTTTTAGGATTAGCAAAAACTAGAATGGAAGCATATCTCCACAACCAAAGGTTGCAACTGCAAGTTAAGAAAATCAATGATAAAAGGACAGTAAGCAAAAATTTTGATGATGAAGACAGAGAAAATCCCCAAGTTAAAGTAAACTTGCAAGTAACTAAAGAGCAGACATCACTTTCAAGCCTCATGGTCACTTATTTCAAGGAATCAGATTGATAGAAGAATCAGATCATTGTACTTTGTCAATTCTAAGGGGAATGATAGAAGTGGACCTGTAAAAGGATTTTCAATGTACTAGTCTTTCTATTATTCATATTTTTGTCTTATTGTGATAGGTGTATGTAAAAATATTTTGAAAGACACTTGTCAATCACACTTGCCCTTTGCTTGTTGCAACTCATGCCTATATAAATGAGTTTTCAAGGCAATGTGATGGTCCAATTTATATTGTTTCTAGGTGATATACTTAGTTTCTTTTTGGTCCAATGTTTGAGAAATTTTTATGATGTGTTATCTTTGTTAGTTCCTGAGAGTAAATTAATATAGAATGATCTTTGTGTTTTTCTGAAGGTCATTCTTAGTTTACTGCAGATGTATACAATTTTCAAAGAAAATGAATTCAAATTATGAGCTTCCCCCATATCAGTTCTTTCTAAATTTTGTCTCCTTTTAGTTACTTGATCATCTTGATATTGTATAAGTAAAGGCTTGTGCAATTGAATGCAATCTAGGTAAGTTGTATATCTGTTCATCACTACTATTATTTCAAAGGATTAAGTAAAAGATTTGATGAATTTGATAAGGTTGCTATAGTAGTAGGAAGGATTTTTTGAATGATGAATTCTGATAAGAATTGCTGATAATATTTGTTGTAAGGCAACAAATTAGATCTAAGGATTTGTAGTAGACTCTAAAGCCCAATGGATTAGGCACTGGTCAAATTGATTTAGCTAGATGAGAAATATGTCATAATTTTTTTTCAAATGCAAAATTATAATCAATTTTACTTTTATTTCCTGAAGATCTTCAAAGTTGGCCAGTACTTGTTTGCATGGAATGTTTTAGCTTCAATTAGCCACTATTGCTAAGAGTATGTGTAGATCTATAGAAGAATTTTGGCCAGATTTGTTATATGGGATGTTTTATTAAATTCTCAAGAATTATGCATGTATTTGAGGATTTGAGATGAGAATTAGAATGAAACTAAAATAATTCTCATATAGTGTTTCCCAGTCTTGAATCATCCCTAGGTATACCCACCCTAGTTTTGTAGAGCCTAAAGAGTAGAAAACCACCCTTGGTTTTGTTGAAGTTGGGTCCAAATGGTTTGCATATATAATTGTTAATAGGAATTGGCTAATCCTTAGACTGTGTGAGTGATATCATTTTGGTATTGAGCATTTTTTTGCTTAGTAGTTTTAAAACAC
This sequence comes from Cupressus sempervirens, assembly GCA_028749045.1. NCBI lineage: Eukaryota > Viridiplantae > Streptophyta > Pinopsida > Cupressales > Cupressaceae > Cupressus > Cupressus sempervirens. The sequence continues at coordinate 816,956,566 of CM053786.1, forward strand.
CAACAAAATGGTGACTTTATTGGGGAGTTGTCCAACACATCTGTGAAAAGTACTACAGTTTCTTCGGTCCTATTGTGTACATATGTCTCAGATTATCTAATTTTTTCCCATGTTTATAAGGGGATATTTTAGTGACAAACCTTGAGAATTTAAAGAGAGTAGTGCAAATACCATAGTGACACACTAACATATCTAGTTTCTCTAGGTGTCTTATCTAATAAGCAAGAGTTGCAGTCTTATGATCTTAGTGATTGGTCTATCTATGTTAGATATTTCTTTTTCTATTTGTGTGTTTTTTCCTTGGAGTTAGGAATAATTGTCATTGTGTATTTTCCCAAGAATAGGGTGGTGACTTAGTCAAGGTTTTGAAGCTAGTGTTCTTTTTAACAAAAGGTGAATATGGCTGACAAGAGAAAGAAAACAAGAGCTTACATGAGAGCTAATCTTGATGTACCAATGTATACTAATTTATGTTGAGGTGGTAGGAAGAACCTAAATAAGAAAAGGATAGACCCAAATCCTACCTAGAAACTAAGGAGTAATGCATTAGTCAATTCTCAATACCAACCAGTGGTAGGGAGAGAATCTTCTTCACTTAGCTCTGAATCAAAAACTACAAGACTCTTAGGAGGAGTTTTTAGTACCCCATTACTAGATGAGAGAGTTTTTTAGGACAAAGATATGTGTTATGTAGGAAATGCTTCACCAATTCCAGATCTCATAGCAGATATAAACCATAGGCTAGGATTTAGGAGTTCACCTAGTGGTCCTTTAAATCCCAGAGTAGCCCCATACATGGAGCCCAATCTTATAGGTCTAGATGATCCTGCTGATTCAGAGGCTACTTCTACAGACCCTAAAGAAGTGCAATTTGAGATAGGATTTTGAAGAAATGGGTTGCTAAGGAAGAAGCTAAGTGCTTTCATCTTGAAAAAGAGGAGCAAGCCACCTTGGATGCCATAATAGAAAGAGATGCTTTACTAAGAAGGATGATTACCTTGAAAGAATAGAATAAAAAGTTAGAAGAAAAAGCTATGCTCTCCATACTTTAGAAGAAAAAACTATGCTCTCCATACTGATGTTTTTGGAGATGTAGATAGTCTGAGAGATAAAGTTCAAGAACAAGAACAATGCTTGAATCAAAAGAAAGAACCAATTATTGCTCAAGTCCAAGAATATAAACCTGTTCAAGTAAATCCTGTAGAACCCACTATAAAAGCTATCGATAAAGGGAAAGGAAAAGCCATAGAAATCTAAATAAATGAACCTTAAGCTCTACCAAGAAAATTTGTAAACCTTTCCATGTCAAAATTAGATCTAGATCTGGAAAGAGCTAGAAAGGAGAAGGAAGATCTTGCAAAATAACTTGAGAAGGTGGAGAATAAAGCTCAAGCCACAGAAACTAGGAGAAAAATCCAATTCATAAAATCTAATTCTACATTGGCTTTATGGCCAAATTTGTCTATCCCATCTACAACTCCTACACTGGCTAGTGGTCCAATAATCTCAACTCAGGGAATATCTCAATCTGCCCTTGCCTCATCATCCACCACTTATACTCAAGCCCCTGTTGTCCAACCTCAAAAATCCCAAAATATTCCTCTAAACCAAGCTAATATAGCAAGTACCTCAAATTTTCTTGGCTTCCAGAAGAAACTTGTATACATGGAAAAGTATAGAAAAATATCATTTGCTAGTATTCCTAGTGCTCCACATCCCATATCTTTTGATTTAAGAGATAAAATAGTTAAGTTCTCTAGAAATAGTGTTGTTACTGGTGAAGAAAATTTGAGAGTTTTCATAGACATGTTAAATGATTATGAAGTTGAACATGAAGATGTGGTCATGAATTTATTTATTCATTCACTAATTGAGGATGAAGAGATTGGTTCAGATGGTTTCCTGATGATAGTATCACCTCATGGAGTGACTTGGAGAAATTATTTAAAGAGAAATATGGAGACAACACTAATGCAAGATTCATGTTAAATGAATTCAATAACATCAAGAAGAATCCTAATGAGTCCACATTCAATTTCAATGTTAGGTTCCAGAAAGATATGTACAAACTATTTCAAGTTATGAGGTTGAATGACGATGCTTGTCTCGCAACATATTTTAATGCTTTTGATAGAAAAATGGCTTATCAATTGAGGGATAAGGATCCAAAAACTTTAAGGGATGACTATAAAGTTGTAGTAAATATAAAAAACAATAAGAAAGCATCTGGAAAAAATGGGTAGGAGAGATGACCCAAATATTTTCAATCGTTGGAATAATAACAAAAGGGAGGGTGATAAAACTCCTATAGGAAAGAAGCCAAAAGAACCTACTATAGGACAAGTGTTGGAATTGCTAAAGAAGATTAATCCCACTAATTTCAATAAGCCAAATGTTACTAAGAAAGCCCTTGTGAATAATAGTAGTTTCAATAGATAGCCTAGAATGCAAAATTAGCCTTACACTACCCAGTTGAAAGATGGTAAGCCAGTTCCTAACCAGACACAAAATGTAAAGGATAAGGGTACCCCAAACCCCTTGCAAAGGAATACTATAAATATGAATGATGATGTACCAAGGTGCATTGTATGTTAGTCATCTCATTCTTTTGATTAGTGTGTTGTTTCTCAATCATTTTCCCTAGATCAAGGTGTGCAACTTGAAGAAGAAAATGAAGAGAAAAGCCATGATGATATAAGTTGCAATATGGTAACCATGTGTGATGATTTTATAGATTCTGATTCTAAAGAACCTAAAAATGATATTACTAGTCAGAGAATTTCTTATCATTTATATCATCAGCAAGTGCTTTTAGATGATGAACGTTATGATGAAGATAAGGTATGTGTTACATCTTTTGATGTAGGTCACATAAGCTTAAGAATGCCCTCCAAATAGGAGACTAATAGAATCACAGTGGAAATAATTTCCCAAGTTCATAGTAACTACAATTTCAGAAATAGAATAGTAAATAATGATGCAAGAAAGCCATTCAGTGTATTCATTAAAGATATTACCCATAAGATGAATGATAAAAAAATAAGAAGGTCAATATAGATGTGCCTAAGATCAAAGACAAGGTTAAGAAGTGGGAACCAAAAAAGAAAGTTCAATTTCAAACAAATGAAACAACAAAAGTAGTTGTGCAAGCAAAGAAATTAGGACCTAATACTATCAAGCAAATAGTGGTGCCTGCTATTCAAAAGACTTCAACTCTAGGTATTCTTGTAAAACCCACTATTGTTGAACATGTTGATATGATATCCATGTTGTCCCAAGTAACTGTAAAAGTAACTTTTTCTGAACTTCTTAGAATTGAATAGCATAAAAGAAAGGCTTTATCATGGTTGGGAGGGATAAGAAACAACAATATTGTTGTAGAAAAAAGTGTTATCCAACAAACCCCATTAGTAGTAGAGGATAGTGGTATCATATCTCAGATTTCCCAAATGTTTTTAGATGATTCCTTAGTGGCATATATAGAAGATATTGACCCATTTTTCCTCAGTCTGATCATAAATAGAAAGACCCTAAAAATTTGCATGATAGATTTAGGAGCCTCTAATACAATCATGCCTTTCAAAGTAATGGAAGCCTTAGGTTTGAAAGTGGACACTGAGTAGGGTAGATGAAGAGGTATGGATGCTAGGGAAGTCCTAGTCATAGGTACCATAAATGCTTTACCATTCAAATTAGATGCATATCCTGAAGTAGAGTTAACCATGTTAGTCCTTGTAGTGGATATACCTCCACACCATGGAATGTTGCTTTCTAGAAAATGGAGTGCTACTATGGGAGGCAATCTGCAATGTGATTTAACCTATGCTAGTTTTCAAACTAGAGATAAAGTTGTCAAGGTAAATAGAGAGCCAAGGGTCAGTCACATTTTAGCAGAAGAAATTGACAAAGATGCCACTTGTTTCTTAAATACTAGTGTGAATGCATTCGGAGTTGAATTGATTATTCAAGAAGTTGAGAATTTGCCCACTATAATTGAACATGAAGTTGAGTGTTGTACAAACTCACCAATATTATGGACAATTTTTTTTGATGGGGCTAGTTCTAAAGAGGGTGCTAGGGTAGGGGTAGTTTTTGTTTCTTGTTGTCACTTAGGTTTGCACCCTTGTCCAAGGCCTATGTGCGAGGACAACCTAGTGAAACATGGAAACAACCTCCAAGCTGTGGGACTTGAACTACGAGGTTGAGTCTCCAGAGAAGGGCCAGCTTCCTCCTACTATCAGGGCACACCTATCTATTCTCAGAAGGGAAAGGGAGAAAGAGAGCATCAAAGCAAATCTACCTAGTCTAATCTAAGGTAGTGATGCACCAAAACAGAGTGTTCAGACTCATTCCTGCCCATATATATGCTACAAAACTAGAATAACATACAAAAGTCATACACATCCAAACTTATATCGATCAATAATCACATACAGATCAGAAGGAACCAACCGAATGACACTAGGAAAAGGAGATTTCACTTATGTATTATTTGATAGGCCAAAGATAGATATAGTATGCAGATTGTTGATCTCAACAATACACCAATGGGAGGCAAAGTGATGCACATTCACACTGATGGCTGAAAGAGATGATACAGGCTATTACATGGCTCAGAGATAAAGGTGTTTTACACTACAAGTCTGCAAGCAGTAGCAGAGAAAAATTAGGAAGAATTGACCGTCAAAACAGATCACAAAACTACCTTTATAGATCAGGCACAACCGAAGATTTCTGCGTTACATTCACTTCTTACCTACTGGCATTAACTTTCTGTCTTGAGAATCCAATCAGGGATCTAGATTGAAATCTTGGCCTACGTACCAAGAAATCTCATTTCTTCTGAGAAGAGCCTGGAGAAGATAGAAATGGTGCCACAACATTCCCTGACATGGTAGATGGATCAACCGGATGGGTGGAGTGTCCTTATGTCCTGCATTCATTCTTGGTAGGTCAAAAATGATCGCGAAGATCAGATCGCAAGATACGTCGATTGCCTCTGCATCTTGGTTCATGAATCAAACTAGCCTACTAGCTGACCTGATTTCTTATATGCTGACTAGGCCATGCGGACCAATCGTAATCCTTTGTCTTGGCACTTGGAGAGTACTTCCGCGGTTGACCGCCTTCACCAAACTAACTGCGCCACCTTATCACCTAACCACTGGCCGTCAGCTAATTGCCACGTCAAAAACTGAAATGCAAGGACACATGTCTTCTGAGCGCTAACTCGCTATTGTAAAATTTGCACAATTCCTCCATGGTGAGATAGCGCTGACCCTAGATTCTTGCAGATCTGATGGTGGAGAATCCACCCCTCAATGTGCTGATTGCATCAAGAAAATTGGCCCCTCGACGCATCTTTGTTCTGACTCAGCACACTTGGTTGTTTTTGATTCACTGTGGACTCTCTTCCTATGACTCGGCCCCATCCGAATCGGCGCCACCTCAATGATGCATCCGGCGAGACCTGCCCCCACCGACACGTGTCAGTCAGGCACGATGTCTCCATGGTAAAAATCTTGCAGCTTCACTAAGGAAACATGGTGCCTACCGTTGATCTCTTCAAATCTGACGGCGGAGAACATGACCTTTTGTAACCCTCTGTTTGTATTGATTCATCGAGCTCGCCAACACGTGGCATCCCCTTGTTGGTTCGTTAGTCACCCCACCCTATCTGCTTCTGATGGCATGAAATGCAGCCCCGCTAGGACACGTGGTGCAAGGGCACTATGTCGCTGATGCTAAAGTCCGGGCAGCTCCTGATGGCGAGATAGCGCTAGCCGTAGATATTACGGATCTGACGATCAGAGCAACCTTGTACTTCACTTGTCGTCCCTCCTGAAAACTACTAGGCCCGTGGTTGTAGTGTCCTGACATATACACATGGCATCATCTGGTTGGTGAACTCAAGACTTGATCCATAGAATGGCCACGTGGCAGATGGGCGCTATGTCACCATGATAGAGACTCCAGCCTAGTTACACGCGATGGCTCCTCACAGGCCCATCAGAACACCACTGGGAAATCTTGCGACTTGGCCTCACAGGGTGACCACGTGTCGACCAGGTGCCATGTCGCTATGGGAAAATTGAGGTTAAATTTCCATAGCACCATAGCACCCAACTGATGACGTGTCCCTATCTGTGTATGTTTCTTTTGATTCACTGCCGTGACACGGGCTCCGCCAACTGGGCAGATGAGGTACGCAATGGGGCCCAATATTTGTCTGGAGTTCTCACCGTTTACTTTCTCTGGCCCACCAAAATTTACCCGATCGTCGCAACATTTTTTTGGCAACATGACCCGCCCACCAATGTGAGCATCTCTGCCGGGTGCTATGTCGCCATGGAGATTTTTCGGTTGGGGTGCGATAGCGCCATAGTGCCTACGGTGCCAGAAAACTTTCCGACCGCCCTCCATTGTGACCCACCCGTAGGGCCCACCAAACACGTGTTGTTTGGGCATGATGTCACCAACACTACCTCCTGTGTAACTTTTGATGACGAGATTGCACCTACCGTCAATCGATCTAAAATCTGACAGTCACAGAACCTTGGTGAGTCGGGGCATTAAAATAACAATTTTTTGGTTAACCGTTGAACAGGCCGCGGATTTGAATTTAAATCTTTTGGCGGTAAAACCAGAGGTAACACTTCTGGCAACTCGCAGGGGGCATGAGCCTGCTCAATGCATGACCAGTGCCTAAGAATGATCCGTTGGGCTATGGAGTCAGAAAGAGGACCAGGAGGCACAAGCTGAGAGCTGCAAGAACCCTAACCCTTAAAGAGGAAATCAAAAAATTAAAAACCCTTAAGGTTCTAACTCTGCTTCTATGATTGGAAACAAAAAAATAGGACCTCCTCAGCAGCATGAGACATGTCAAAAATGAATCACGAAGAGAGCCATGTGCTCGTTCACTTATTGCAAAACAGAAACAAGCAAGAAGCAACTAGATTAACTATGTACATAGATTCACAACCCTTCAGAAACAGGGCTTTAGATAGATCCGATTGAATGGAATGGGTAGAACTCCACCACTTGGCTTGCTTAGTTGGAATGCGTTGGCCTGTTTGCAACTAGAAATCAGATAAGGGCCACTCCATAATGGGTCAAATTTGGAGTGCCTTCCTGGTTTTGCTCTTTCTGAGTCCCACTTGAGAACTAAATCCCCCTCTTTGAAGATTTTGGCCCTTGCCTTCTTGTCAAAATTCCTCTTCATCTGTTGCTGGTGAATCTCTAGAGTTTTCATGGCTTTGTTTCTCTTTTCTTCCAACTCAATTAGTTCTGCCATTCTTACTGTCATGGCATCATCTTCAACCAGTTCCAGCTGATGAGCCAACTCCAAGGATGGGAACTCCAATGAGATTGGGAGTCTAGCTTCCCTACCATATACTAGCACAAAAGGTGAATTCCCAATAGATCTCTTGGGTGTTATCCTATCAGCCCATAGAGCAGTCCTTAATTTCTTGTGCCAAGTCCTCTGATTGTCTTCTATTGTCCTCTTCATAATTCTGATCAGATTCTTGTTGGAAGATTCAGCCAAACCATTACCCTGAGGATAGTAGTTTGATGATGTGCTCAGGTAGATATTGTGATTCATGGCCCATGCACAAATTTGGGTTCCAACAAAAGACTTGGCATTATCTGAGATGATAGTAGAAGGAGCACCAAACCTAGATACAATTCCATCAAGGAATTCAACAACTGATGGCTCTGTGGCATCCTTCAAGGCAACTGCCTCTGTCCACCTAGTGAAATAATCAGTAGCAGCCAAGATCCATTTATGACCTGCACTAGATGGAGGATTAATGGGGCCTATAAAATCCAACCCCCACTGAGTGAAGGGCTGATCCACCTGAATAGGATGAAGAGGAAGAGCTGCAAGTCTCTGTTTGCCTGAGAAAAAAGCACATTTCTCACATTTCCTCACATACCTGTAACAATCATGGAATAGAGATGGCCAATAATATCCAACCCTCATGATCTTCATAGTGGTTGTTCTTGTAGAGAAGTGGCCGCCATCAGGGCCATCATGGAGTTCTCTAATCACCCTTTCAGCCTGATCCTCTTCAACACATCTCAACAGGGTCCCATTAAAATCCCTCCTGAATAGGATATCGTCAATCACAACATAGGGAATGGATTGTGGTCTATATTGTCTTCTTTTAGCTCTGTCCAATCCCTAAGGGTATCCATTCCCTAATAAGAAATTCTTCATGTCATTTATCCAGCTCCTTGGACCATCAGCATACCTTTCCTCCTGCTGCTCTGCTATCACCATGGCAACTTCTTCATCTGAGTTCTGATCTAATAACATTTCTTTACATAATCCTCTTCCTCTTACTAATTTGGTAATCTGAATGTCAACATCATATTCCATTACCCTAGTGATCCATCCAGCTCTCTTCTCACTGACATCTTTGTTTAACAGGAAGTCTTTTACACTTGCATGGGGTACCAACAAATGGATCCTATTATGGGATAAGAGGTGCCTGAACTTCTTCAAGGCTCTAATGACTGCAAGGGCTTGCTTCTCAATGAAGCTATACTTATTTTCATATTCCTTAAGCCTTTCACTAAAGAAGGCTATGGGCTGCTCCTGATTCCTATCATTTGTTTGGGTCAAGACAACAGAGATACTCGACTCACCACCTAAAGTGTAGAGGGTGAAATCTTTCTCAAATTTTGGGTTCATGAGGGTAGGGGTCGATGCTATGGCTGCCTTGATCTTTTCAAAACTCTCCTTCCCCTCCTTGGTCCATGAGAAGACCATATCTTTCTTGAGCATGGCTGTAAGGGGTTTCACCATGGTGGAAAGATTAGGAATAAACCTTCTTACAAAATTTATCCTACCAAGGAAACTTTGTAGCCCTTTCTTGTGTTTAGGGAGAGGAAGGGAAGGTATTGCTTTTGTCCTTTTTGGATCAACGGTCAATCCATCCTTAGATACAATGTGTCCCAATAGTTTTCCCTGGCTTGTAGCAAAGACACATTTGACTGGGTTGAGAGATACACCAAACTCTCTACATCTTAGAAATACCTATCTCAAATGATCACGATGACCCTCCACATTCTTGGAATACACAGTTATATCATCAAGGTATACCAAGACAAACTTGCCAATTAATCTTCTAAAAGCTACCTCCATTGCCTTTTGGAATGTGGCACTTGCATTTGTTAATCCAAATGGCATTTTGCAATAAGCATAGGTGCCCCATTTAGTAGTAAATGCCATCTTGTGTCTATCAGACTCTTTAACTAGTACTTGATTATAACCTGAAAACCCATCAAGAAAAGAGAATCTCCTTGACCCACTGACCTTGGACAGAATTTGCTCCATAGAAGGGAGAGGATGGTGATCTTTAAGGGAAGCCTGATTGAGATCCCTAAAGTCCACACACAATCTGATTTCTCCATTCTTCTTCCTCATAGGGACAAGGTTAGCTACCCATGATGAGTGTTTGATAGGAAAAATTATGTTAGCCTCAATCAGTTTGGATAGTTCTTTCCTCATTAAAGGTTCAATCTTCGGATTCACTGGCCTCTATTTTTGCCTTACTGGTTTGACCCTATCAGCTAAATCTATGGTATGCTGAAACAAACTAGGGTCAAACCCTTTTAAATCATCATATGTCCAAGCAAATACATCACTAAATTCCTGACATAGATGAATGAAATCTTTTTGCTCAGCTTTAGAACATACCTTCCCCATGTTAAGATATTTTCCATCAGCAATAGTAACTGGGGCATGGTCATCCTTTTCTGCAACTAGATTCATCCCTTTACCTCTTATTTGATCATCAGGATTAAAGACGCCCTCCAAGGTAATGAGACCCTTGGGTAGCTTGTTGGAACTGAGATGAATGATCTGATCACCATATTGATCTTGTAGTCTCATCTGACTTCTCTTTGAAAATTTTGCTTCATTCTGCAAGAAGCTCACAATTTTCTCATCAGACTCGAACACTTGCCAGTGAGTATTATTATCAGGAACAATAGGCCTCACCACTACCCTTATTTGTTGTTTCTTTTCTTCCCCAAGATTCCCTGGCACATCATAAGATGTACCTACTACTGCAAGTCTATCAGCATGTTTATTTTCTTTCCTAGGAATGCTCTGAATGTTAAATGCATTGAAACCCTCGAGAAAATCCCAGACTCTATGTTTATAAGACTTGAGCAGGCCATTTTTGGTGATATTCTGATTTCTCACTTGGTTCACTACCAACTCACTGTCTCCATATACTTTCAAGGCTCAAATTCCCCTCTTTTGGGCAAGTAGGAGACCTTGGATCAAGGATTCATACTTGGCCACATTATTGGTACAACTGAATTGGAACCTAAAGGAGAAGTAGTATCTTATTTGTGTAGGAGAGATCAACATAACACCAGCCCCTGATCCATTTTTATTCCTTGAGCCATCAAAGTACATTCTCCATACTCCATTTATGTCGTCATTAGTCCTAACAAGGTCAGGAACTTGAACCTCCTTCTCTATTATGCAATATGTACTAAGGCCTATCTCAAGGGTTTCTGACATAGGTTCAAACTGACATGTATTTGCCCACTCATCCAAGAAGAAATTAGGAATCTTTGCTATGGAAGTGACAGGCTCATTTACTATGTCATTTTTGTTCACCTCTAGGATAGGGCAATTCATATTGATGAAATTGGGAGTGTAGGGTTCAGTGTGGTGAAGGGCTTGAGGTTCTGCTCTTATTGAAGCATTGGCCCCATATCTGGTCTTAAATGACATGTAAGACCAATCAGCAGATATGAATCCACCAATTTGAGCAGTGAAGTCTCTTGAAAGACAGATGGAAAAATAGGGCTTAACCTCAGCCACAGATATGTCTTGAATCACAGTACAACCAGGGCATGCATGTAGGGCCATTTCCACACTTCTAAGGATGCCTACGGTTTTGACAGTACTCCCATCTAGTTGTAACACATCCCTAACAATGGGCTCATATTTCATCCCTAAAGCATCAGCAACACACCTAGGCATTACTAAGCTGCTAGCCCCTGAATCTATCATGCAATTATGGACTAATTTGCCCCCTATAATTAGAGAAACATAAAATGGAGGAGGTCTAACCTTTTTATTTGCCTCCACATCTCCTGCTGGTTGTACTAAACTAGTGGCACTCTCCATGGTAGATGACTGATCCTTGGGCTCAATCCTTTCCAATTCTTGCTGCAGCATCTTCCTCTGCATTGGTATGGTAGCAACAGCATCCCACATGGAAATGTTTACATTGGTCTTCTTCATTTTCTCTACCACACTCAATGGTGCACTAGGAATTTTGGTAAAAACTTTGGGGGCTGCACTTATAAGAGGTTGAGATGGGGCAACAAAATGATCACTTGCATCCTCATTTCTCGGACCTTGCTTTTGCTATTGTGAAGTGTTCGTCTACTCATTTGCTGTTTGTGTGTTAGGTATAACACTTGAAGTTGAGGCCTGCCTAGGAGAAGGAGGAGCAACATGTTCCATAGCTCTCTTCTTGCTTCTTTTGTTATGAGCAACGGAGTCCTGGTTTACATTACAATGTTCCTCCATTTGGTGATTCATAAAAGAGCAATCACCCTGCCTTTGAACACATGGGGCCTCCTTGGGATGATCTTCTTTGTGTGATTTCTTTACTGTGGACTCCTGGACAGTTAGGGCCAAATAAGATTCTGCTTTCTGACACAAGCAGTACGTATAAGAATAGTTACATGAGGGACAAAAATCTTGGTCTTGGGCCAAGTTATTTTGAGGGACTATAGCTCTATTCTGATTTGAGCTTGAAACAGAAGCATGACTATTCTGCCTATTCTGATCAAAAGAGCTATTCCACTGATTAGGAGGCCTACCACAACTTGGAGCCTGATATTGCAATTGGAGAGGCTTGCCACCTTGAGCCTGCTATCTTTCTAAGGCCACCACCTTGTTACTCATCTTTTGTATTAGAGAAAAACTATCCTCTAGTCTCTTCCCTTGGTCCTTCAACTCCCTCCCCTGCTCTTGTAATTTTTTTATCCAGGGTCTTTTCTCTTTTATCTGCATTCAATACTAGACCTTGGAGCATTTCCTTGAGTTCATCTATTCCGTTTGAGGATGTGGAAGCTTGGGGAACTGGAGTAAGGGCTTGCGATGTAGAGATTGTAGGGTGAGGGGCTATTGCTGGTTGGTGGTTGGGAACATCAGGAAAGAAAGGCATAGGAGGCCTTGGGGCCAACTTTCCTCCTTGTATTAGAATGTTCTCAGCTTTTATGGCTGTCTCATAAGCATTAGGTAATGTATCTCCTCCCATAGTTTGGATTGTAGTGGCAATATCACTGTTAAAAGCTCTAAGGTAATGTAAGAAGGCATTACCAGGGGTAGGTTTCACTATAGTAGGTATTCTATCCCATGTCTTTTGGAATCTGTAATTAAAATCAGTCATACATTCATGGGGGGCTCTTTTTATTGTAGTCAGCTACTCTAATAGTGACAAATGGTCACTCTTATCCTCAAAATGTTTGCATAATCCTGCTCCTAGTCCATCCCAATCAGTTATGGAACCATGAGCTAAGCCTCTATACCACTGTAATGCTTTTCCTTTTAAAGATGAGGCTAGAAGTCTGACAGCAACATCATCTTCCGTAATACCATGAATATTGCAGACATTCGCTACCTCTTGGATATGCTCTAGGGGGGAAATAGAAGTTTCACCAGTAAAATCAGGTATGCTTTTTAGTGCAGCTACTGGTATATCATGTCTTTGGGCTAACAACAGAGGAATTCCACCATTAAAGGTGGCAAAAGGATGAACTCTTGGTTGTGCCATATAAACAAGTGTTCTATTGATGAGTGCTGATGGTAATCTAGGCTGAGTTCGGATAGTAGGAGGAGTAGAGATAGATCTCATAGGTATGTTGATTGTTACTCCACCTCTAATTGGTGATAATGAAGCTCTAGCCCTCCTTCTTCTAGGACTTGAAAGTGAGAGTTCTTGATATTGAAAATTACCTCTAGAGGACGCCCTTGTTTTAGCTCTGGGCATGAATTTCTGAAACTTTGGCCTGAAACCAGATTTGTTGATGCTTAGAGTCACCAAGTACTTGATGAATCAGCCTCTTGAAGGCTTGAATACTGAAGCCAGCACTACTTCTTCAGCATTAATCTCAGAAACTCTTTCTTCCTTTGACACCAGTAGACATGAAATCTTCTGATATAAGTCCTGCCGGGCGTGCCAAAAACTGTTGTCACTTAGGTTTGCACCCTTGTCCAAGGCCTATGCGCGAGGACAACCTAGTGAAACATGGAAACAACCTCCAAGCTGTGGGACTTGAACTACGAGGTTGAGTCTCCGGAGAAGGCCGGCTTCCTCTTACTGTCAGGGCGCACCTATCTATTCTCAGAAGGGAAAGGGAGAAAGAGAGCGTCAAAGCAAATCTACCTAGTCTAATCTAAGGTGGTGATGCACCAAAATAGAGTGTTCAGACTCATTCCTACCCATATATATGCTACAAAACTAGAATAACGTACAAAAGTCATACACATCCAGACTTATATCTATCAATAATCACATACAGATCAGAAGGAACCAACCAAATGACACTAGGAAAAGGAGATTTCACTTATGTATTATTCGATAGGCCAAAGATAGATACAGTATGCAGATTGTTGATCTCAACAATACACCAATGGGAGGCAAAGTGATGCACATTCACACTGATGGCTGAAAGAGATGATACAGGCTATTACATGGCTCAGAGATAAAGGGGTTTTACACTGCAAGTCTGCAAGAAGTAGCAAAGAAAAATCAGGAAGAATCGATCCTCAGAACAGATCATGAAACTGCCTTTATAGATTAGGCACAACCGAAGATTTTTGCGTTACATTCACTTCTTACCTACTGGCATTAACTTTCTATCTTGAGAATCCAATTGGGGATCTGGATTGAAATCCTGGCCTACGTACCAAGAAATCTGATTTCTTCTGAGAAGAGCCTGGAGAAGATAGAAACAACGCCACAACATTCCCTAGCATGGTAGATGGATCGATCGGATGGGTGGAGTGTCCTTATGTCCTGCATTCATTCCTGGTAGGTCAAAAATGATCGCAAAGATCAGATCGCAAGATACGTCGATCGCCTCTGCATCTTGGTTCATGAATCAAACTGGCCTTTTAGCCGACCCGATTTTGTATATGCCGACTGGGCCATGCAGGCCAATCGTAATCCTTTGTCTTGCCACTTGGAGAGTCCTTACGCGGTTGACCGCATTCATCGAACTAACCATGTCACCTTATCACCTAACCGCTGTCCGTCAGCTAATTGCCACGTCAAAAACTGAAATGCGAGGACACATGTCTTTTGAGCGCTAACTCGCTATTGTAAAATCTGCGCAGTTCTTCCATGGCGAGATAGTGCCGACCCTAGATTCCTACAGATCTGATGGTGGAGAATCGACCCCTCAATGTGCTGATCGCATCAAGAAAAATAGCCCCTCGATACATTTGTGTTCTGACTCGGCACACTTGGTTGTTTCTGATTCATCGCAGACTCTCTTCCTATGACTAGGCCCCATCCGAATCGGTGCCACCTCAATGATGCATCCGACAAGACCTGCGCCCACCGACACATGTCAGTCAGGCGTGATGTTGCCATGGTAAAAATCTCACAGCTTCACTAAGACAACATGGCGCCTACCGTTGATCTCTTCAAATCTGACGGTGGAGAACCTGACCTTTTGTAACCCTCCATTCCTATTGATTCACCGAGCCCAGCAATACATGGCATCCACCTGTTGGTTCGTCAGTCACCCCACCCTATCTGCTTCTGAAAGCATGAAATGCAACCCCGCTAGGACATGTGGTGCAAGGGCACTATGTCGCTGATGCTAAAGTCTGGGCAGCTCCTGATGGCCAGATAGCGCCAGCCGTAGATCTTGCGGATCTGACGATCAGAGCGACCTCGTACTTCACTCACCGTCCCTCCTGAAAACTACTGGGCTCATGGTTGCAGTGTCCTGACATATACACATGGCATCATCCGGTTGGTGAACCTGAGACTTGATTCGTAGAATGGCCACGCGGCAGATGGGCACTATGTCGCCATGATAATATCTGCGCATCTCCGCAATAGCGAGATGGTGCCATCCATCGATGCAATCAAATCTAATGGTGGAGATCGCAAACCTTGACTGTGCCAACCGTACTGATAGAGACTCCAGCCTGGTTACACGCGGCGGCTCCTCACTGGCCCATCAGAACACCACTGGGCAATCTTGCGACTTGGCCTCACAGGGTGACCACGTGTCGACTAGGCACCATGTCGCTATGGGAAAATTGAGGTTAAATTTCCATAGCTCCATAGTGCCCAACCGATGACGTATCCCTATCTGTGCATGTTTCTTTTGATTCGCTGCCGTGACATGGGCTTCGCCAATTGGGCAGATGAGGTACGCAATGGGGCCCAATATTTGTCTGGAGTTCTCGCCGTTTACTTTCTCCAGCTTGCCAAACTTTACCCGATCGTCGCAACATTTTTTCGGCAAAGTGACCCGCCCGCTGACGTGAGCATCTCCGTCGGGAACTATGTTGCCATGGAGATTTTTTGGTTGGCGTGCGATAGCGCCATAGCGCCTGCGGCGCCGAAAAACTTTCTGACCGCCCTTCGTTGTGACCTACCTGTAGGGCCCACCAAACACGTGTCGTTTGGGTGCGATGTCGCCAACACTACCTCCCGTGCAAATTTTGATGACGAGATCACGCCTACCATCAATCCATCTAAAATCTGACGATCACAGAACCTTGGTGAGTTGGGGCATTAAAATAATAATTTTTTGGCTAACCGTTGAACAGGCCGCAGATTTGAATTTAAATCTTTTGGCGGTAAAACCAGAGGTAACATTTCTCTTGAGAAAAATACTTTTAGATACTCATTCACTTTAAAGTTTTCTTGCACAAATAACATAGCAGAGTATGAGGCCTTGTTGTTAGGATTGAAAGTTGCTACACTTCATGGAATTAAGAAATTGCATGTCATAGGGGATTCTGAACTAGTTATCTCCCAGATAAAAGAAACCTATGCATCCAAGAACAAGAGATTAAACTAGTATAGAAATGCTATTTGGGACCATATAAAATCTTTTGATGCATTTGGTATCTCATGGAGAGATAGGACTTAGAATAAGATGGCTGATTTATTAGCAAATGTAGTAATCAAACCTAAGGAGATATCATTTGCAAGAATTTCTCAAATTGAAGTACAGAGTAGACCTTTGGTACCTGATAATATTGAAAATTAGCAAGTCTTTGAAGATGATAAAGACATTATAAATTTTTTGTTAAATAAAGACAAATACCATGGTCAAGAAATGGATTGCAGTGATTTAATTGAAACTATAGATGGTAAGGAAACCATTTTTGTCCAGGAGATTATGCAGTTGAAAACCAACAAGGTGCCTAAGGGGTTAGTGGTTTTGGAAAGTATTTTTGATAATCAAGATAGAGTCAAACTAGGAGTTAAGGACCCTAAGCCTTAGGAATTAGAAGAGATAAACCTTGGTATTGATGAAGCTCTCAAAAAGGTTTACATTGGCCAAAATCTACTTGTTGAAATTAGAAAACCATTAATTGACTTGCTTAGGAAGTATAGACATGTTTTTGCATGGTCATATGATGACCTTAAGGCTTATAGGGAAGATTTTTTCCAACATCTCATACCATTAAAAGATGATGTAAAACCTTTCAGACAGAAAAAAAGACCAATAAACCCTACCCTAGCTCTCAAAATGCAAGTAGAATTGATGAAATTAAGGGATGGGGGGATAATCAAACCAATTAGAAATTCCACCCGAGTTTCAAATTTGGTACTTATCAGAAAGAAAAATTGAGACATAAGATGATGTGTGGATTTCAAGAATTTGAATATTGCATCCTTGAAGGATAATTATGGATTACCAAATATAGAAGCCATGTTGCAGCAGGTAACTGGTTCTAAGCTAATGTCCATGATGGATGGTTTCTCTGGGTACAATCAAGTTCTAGTAAAGGAAAATGAACAATTTAAGACAACCTTCACTACCCCATGGGGAACCTATGTATATGTAAGGATGCTATTTGGGTTGATTAATGTAGTAGCTACTTTCCAAAGAGCTGTGGATGTGGCATTTCATGATTATATCAACAAATTTATGGTTGTATACCAAGATGATCTTACAGCCTATTCTAAGAAGGTTGAGGATCACTATAGGCGTTTGGAGAATTTTTTTCTCAAAGCTTTGGAATATGGAGTATCCTTGAACCCAAAGAAACGTACATTTGGGGTGATAGAAGGTAGATTGCTAGGACATATAGTGTCTAAAGATGGTGTGAAGATAGACCCTGAAAGAGTGGCAGCCATTGATAAGGTCCCTAAGCCCAAAAATGTGAAAAGAATATAGTCTTTCTTTGGGCAAATTAATTTTCTAAGAAAGTTTGTTACAAATTTTGCTGAAATTAGTAGACCTATTTCTAAAATGCTCAAAAAAGGAGCTACTATTGACTGGAATGGAGAACCTTCACAATCATTTCAAGATATTAAGATTGCCATAAGAAATGGCCTAGTCCTTAGAACCCCAGATTATACAAAGCCTATGCACATTTTTTCATTTGCATCCTTTCACACTGTAGCCGCAATCTTGTTGCGAAAAAATGAAGAAGGATATGAACAACCCATTGCTTTTTTTAGTAAGTCACTACAGCCCATTGAATTGAAATATGACATAAATGAAAAATAAGCATATGATTTAGTAAAGGCTATTAAGGTTTTTAGATGCTACTTGATAGGTGCTAATGTCATTGCATTTGTGCCTAGTGCTACTATCAAAGACATTTTTTCTCAACAAGAAGTGTTGGGAAGAAGGTCTAGATGGATCAACAAGATCCAAGAATTGAATATTGAAATATAGGTAACTAAGTTGGTAAGAGGTCAAGGTTTGGCTAAACTCATGGTTGAATCTAATTTGGATGCTAATCAGATAAATGTGGTAGTTGATGACCTCAAATCTGACTTATGTGACATGGATCATTGTGATTGGTATGTAAATGTTATCTATTATCTTCAACACATGGAAGGTCCTTCCCAATTGACAGAAAATGAAAAAGGAATACTAAATTGCAAGCCATCAGATACATAATTGTCAAAGGTGGTTTATGGTGGAGAAATTTTAAGCGAGTGTTATTGAAATATATTGATCAAGAAAAGGCAAAAGAATTTTTAAACGAAACACATGCTGGAGTTTGTGGAGGACACTATATGGCAAAGACCACTACACATAAGGTGATGAGAGTTGGATTTTGGTGGCCCTCTCTTTTCAAGGATGATGAAATTATGATTAGAAAATGTGATGCTTGCAAAAAATTTGTTGGAAAACTAAAATTCTCAGGTAATACTCCACTAAAGCCTATTGAGGTCCAAGCACCTTTTCAACAATGGGGTATGGATTTCATTGGTGAAATTTCTCCCAAATCTAGCACTGGCTATTCCTGGATCTTAGTTGCTACTCACTATTTTACAAAGTGAGTAGAGGCTATCCCCACAAGGAATGAAACAAGTAAAGTTGTCAACAATTTCTTACTGAATAATATCATTTCCAGATTTGGTTGTCCTTAGAATATTGTAACAGATAATGCAATGTTCTTTAAGTCTAAAGAATTCAAGAAATTCTGTGGCAAATATGGACTCACTAAATCAACATCTTCCCCATGTCATCCACAAAGAAATGGACAAGATGAGTCCACAAATAAGAGTTTGTTGAAAATAATAAAAAGGACATTGGATGATAATAAGAAAGCCTGGGATTCTAAATTGCAATTAGCCATATGGGCTAATAGGGTGACTATTAAAAAGGCTATTGGTGTGGTACCATTTGATTTGGTATATGGAATTTAGGCTAGGATCCTCAAAACAAGTTGGTAGGACTCTATAATTACATTCAATTATATGATGAATATATTACTAATAACATGCAAGAAAGGTTGGATGAACTTGTAGGATTAGCAGAAACTAGAATGGAAGCATATCTCCACAACCAAAGGTTGCAACTACAAGTTAAGACAATCAATGATAAAAGGATGGTAAGAGAAATTTTGATGATGAAGACAAAGAAAATCCCTAAGTTAAAGTAAACTTGTAGGTAACTGAAGAGGACACATCACTTTCAAGCGTCATGGTGACTTATTTCAAGGAATCAAATTGATAGAAGAATCAAATCATTGTACTTTGCCAATTCCAAGGGGAATAACAAAAGTGGACCCACAAAAGTATTTTCAGTGTACCAGTCTTTTTGTTATTCATAGTTTTGTCTTGTTGTGATAGGTGTATGTAAAAATCTTTTGAAAGACTCCTGTCAATCACATTTTCCCTTTGCTTGTTGCAAATCATGCCTGTATAAATGAGTTTTCAAGGCAATTTGATAGTTTGATTTCTATTGTTTCTAGGTGATATACTTAGTTTATTTTTGGTCCAATGTTTCAGCAAGTTTTATGATGTATTATCTCTATTAGTTCCTAAGAGTACATTAATATAGGATGATCTCTATGTTTTTCCTAAGGTCATTCTGAGTTTACTGCAGATGTATACAATTTTCAAAGAAAATGGATGCAAATTATGAGCTACCCCATATCAATTCTTTCTAAATTTTTCCTCCTTTTAGTTACTTGGTCATCTTGATATTGTATAAGTAAAGGCTTGTGCAATTGAATGCAATCTAGTTAGGTTGTATATCTGTTCATCATTGCTATTAATTCGATGGATTAAGTAAAAGCTTTGATGAATTTGATAAGGTTTCTATAGTACTAGGAAGGATTTTTTGAATGATGAATTCTAATAAGAATTGCTAATAATATTTTTTGTAAGGCAACAAATTAGATCTAAGGATTTGTAGTGGACTCTAAAGCCCAATGGATTAGGCACTGGTCAAATTGATTTAGCTGGAAGAGAAATATATCATAAATGGTTTTCAAATGTAGAATTATAATCAATTTTACTTTTATTTGCTGAAGATCTTCAAAGTTGGCCAGTACTTGTTTGCATGGAATGTTTTATCTTCATTTAGCCACTACTGCTGAGAACACGTGCAAATCTAAAGAAGAATTTTGGCCAGATCTATTATATGGGATGTGTTTATCAAATTGTCAAGAATTATGCATGTATTTGAGGATTTCAGATGAGAATCAAAATGAAACTAAAATAGTCCTCATACAGTGTTTCCCAGTCTTGAATCATCCCTAGGTATACCCACCCTGGTTTTGCAGAGCCTAAAGAGTAGAAATCCACCCTTGGTTTTGTTGAATTTGGGTCCAAATGGTTTGCACATATAATTGTTAATAGGAATTGGCTAATCCTTAGATTGTGTGAGTGATATCATTTTGGTATTGAGCATTTTCTTGCTTAGTAGTTTTAAAACACTAATAGAGAGATTCATTTCAACTTCTTGAGGGAGAATTCTAAAGGAACACATGTTAGTTGCATAAGAAATATGATAATTGCTTCCTTTCTATTTATTCTTTCTTCTTCTCTTTTGTAAGGGTTGGAAAATATTGGAAAGTTTCTCTGGAATGAAAATAGTTAGTAGAGTTGGCTCTTGAATTGATGAAGCCTAAATGGAAGATCTGGGATGTGTTGGTTCTATCCAATGGAGCTTTTTCTTTGGTTGTGACATCCCCTTCCCATCCCATTAGTTTCTTGTTCCTACAATTTTCTCTCTTGTATGGTAGCATTTTTTCATTGTATAGTCTAGTTTATTAGGTTCTTTATGAGTTAATTTCATGCATTTTATGTATTATTTCAAGGAAATCAATACAAGGAACGACAAATGTTGAGTTTTAGTTTAAATCTTGTCTCCTTTCTCAATGATCTATGATGTTTTATGATCTTTGAACAAAGAGCCTAGATCATAATTGTTGTCCCTTAAGGCTGTATGTTGCTTCATTATTACTTGTAATTCAATGAATTATGTAAATGCTTTAAAAAAATCAACAGGTTTATAAGTTTATTGAGGAGGATATTAGGTAAGAATGAGAATGATATTTAGATTGAACATTGATATCCAATTTACAAGGTAAATGGATAGATCTAGAGTCTTGGCATAAGATATGTGTTCTAGATATCTAAAATGCATGAGGAAGATTCGTGAATTTCCCAGTGGATGATGCACTGATCCATTATAGGATCATAAGTTTTTTGTTGGTACCTAGTTTTCATCCACTTTCCTCACCCACATAAAATCAAATCAAAATTAAAATCATCTTTACATTTTTTGTTGAAGAGCTAAAATAGCCTAACCCTCACTCAGCTTATGAATTTCCTAGGTTTGCAATTTTCTACTATAGATCTATGTCATTACATGAGTTATTAGTAGATATAACAGGTTGCTATCTACTTTTTTAGATTCAGGAATATGTTTTTACACTAGTACCATATTATTTGAATCTGAGGTCCACCTACCTAGGTATTGCAGAGCCTAAAGTAGAAGAAGGGTCAAGCCTTATGGTTGGTTTGGTGTCTAAAAGGATATGTCAAAAATGGGAGTTAGCTGCTCCTAGATGTGTCTTATTCTCAATGGGGTAATTGGAAACTGATAAAGTTTTCAAACACCAACACATGGTTTTATCTCTCTCCTAGAGTGAATCATGCTTCATTTTTTTATTTGAGTAATTACTATTTATCTCTTATCCAAAATTTCCTTTTTATCAATGACCTACATCTTGGTTTAGATGCTTGTGGCATAGGATATTATTATAATTTTTTATTTTCATGGTGGACTTTTCATTTTCATTGAGAAATACTAAACTTTTTAAAAATTTGAATGACCTATATTTATACAATGATGGTATTTTCTTTGATAATAAAAAGAACATAAACATGAGTGAAGCAAGATTTTGGCAGAGTAGGGTTCTATTGATGATGATTTTTTTTTAATAATAAGAAACAATGACATAATTCTATTAAGGCTAGTAGAGTTCTGTAGGATAGTTTCATTATTAGGAAAATATATATTTTCATCTATTTTAGAGAATAATTATGTTTTTTGTCCCTAGGATAATGTGTCTTGGGTGCAAAAATTATGTATTATATCTTAATACTTTGCCAGTGAACCTCTATATGTAAGTCCATAGAAGTGTGAACCTATTTGTATTCAATGATGTGTTGGTAGAAATCCACTAGTTGTAATTCTAGAGAAATGAGATCCTACTTTCTTTTCAATTAGATTATTTCTATTAGCATTTCATCTTTGTTGGCAAGTTATAACCATAGTTTTTCCCAAATTTTGGCTTTCCACATAGAAAGATCTTTGAATTCATTTTTTTATTTTTTCATTCAATGCTATTTATTTGAAATATTATGGAGTGAATAATATCAATAGTTGGATTCCTACATAAGAATTTTGGTTTGAATGTTGATGAAAACCTCGAAACTCTTAGCATATGGAGTTTATTTTAAACAACTTATCCCTTCCTTTACTCAACTTGGGATATGTGAGACCAAATTAAAACAACTTGGGCACTAGGCTGAAATGCAAGGATACCTCTGAGTTAACAAGAATAATAACACTAGATTGATGCTAGTCATGGAGGTTCCTTCTACTTATAGGATACACTTTTGTACCATAAATAGCCTAGCATTTTAAAAAATAATTCTATTGTCCCTCCTTGAGAGAGAAAGTAAAATATTCATATGTGAAATTTTTTTTGTGTATCCAAAGTAATCCTACCAATAAAAAAATGGATATATGTTAGTTCCATATGTTAGTCTCAGATTGGTTTTGACATTGGAGTGTCAACACACCTAAAAAACTCTCAAGATGATGTCAATGTTGGATACAATTGTTCAATTATGTGTTCTCTTTGATGTTACACAAATGTCATATCAGTTGTTAGACAAAGTCTACTAAGCTTAATTTGTCAGCAAATAAAATTACAGAGTCTATGAAGCTCAACTAGTCAACGAAGAAAATTTTAGAGTCTACTAAGCATTCCTAAAAATTACTCTGTGGAAACTGTTTCTACCGAGCTCAGTCGAGTGTCAAAGGATTTTGTGACAAAAGTTAGTGGTAACTAAGCTCACAAGGTTAGCAAAGGAAAGATAGTGTTTATTGAGTTCACTTGGTCTCCAAAGGATTTTGCAAAGTTCACAGTGTTCACTGAGCTTTAGTTGGTTAATACTAGAAATCATTTCTAGAGCACTGTTTACTGAGTAGGCTGGGCCAATGAAGGATTTTTTTTTTAGGAAATAAAGTTTAATTATTTCATGTGACTCTTGTAGACAACTGAGGTTATTATTATTGGTATATGTAACTTGTAAATAAGCCAACTTGACAATTTGTACTGTATAAATAAAAGGTCAAATTGTGAATTTTAAAGTGTAATGAGCAAACATGCAAGTGTGTCGATTGTGTGAAGAGGAAAGTATGAGAAAATTTTGAAGAAGGAATAGATATTCTTAAGGAGAAAAAAATTTGTATTCGATCAAAAGAGGATCTAGTAAAGAAAAATAGATATTTATATCAGAAAATTTAGTTGCATCTCATTCAGGTCAATTCATTGTTACTTTCTCAGCATTGTAGTAGTGATTTCTAAATCTCTTAATAGAGTTGGTTTAACAGCCATTTTGTAAATCCTCTAACAAGGTGATAGTTCTATTGAATTGTTCAAAAGTCCTCTAGCAAGGCCACTCCTAGCAAGTTGATTAAATCCTCTAACAAGGTCACACCTAATAGTGTGTTTTATAACCTTTAACAGGGTTGGCTCCTAACAAGGTTTACTTTAGAAGAGTGAAAATAAGTAGCTAGTTACTTGGTGGTTTTTCCCATATTGGGTTTCCACATTAAATTTAGTGTCTCATGTGTTTATGTTATTTCTATGTACGTATGTCAATCACTATGAATGCTTAAAGATTAGTAATAATTTAACATACATTGTGTCTATCGAGTTACATCATTTTTCTGTGTGGCTACCAAGTGAAAATAGTAACTAGTTTTATAAGACATCTAAGCGATCTATGGATTTGTTTTTATAGTAACAAATTCACCCTCCTCTTAGTTAATCCATCTATATTTCCAACAATTGATATCAGAGCATTTGGTGCTTACAAGAAGGATTTAAAGGATCCAAGCTAAAGATCAAGATGTCTTACAAGAGGGAAATTCCAAGGCTTAATAGGGATAACTTTTCAACATGGCAAGGTCTCATGAGACTCCATCTAGCTTCCACTGGAGATATAGGATTGAAATATCTTGATGAAGAATATGTAACTCCTTTTGGTACATTATTTGTTAATGGCATTGCTAAGAAGAAGACTCATAACACCATGATGATAGACATTGCATCAATCCTAAGCTATGAAGAATTTGATGATATCAAGGACTAGAAAACTACCTTTGCTATGTGGAACAAGATGAAAGATATCTATGGAGGTGATGAAAATGTGAGGAGAGCCAAAGTAGAAAGTCTAAGAGGAAAATTTGATCAAATGAGGATGAGAGAGGATGAGAACATTGCTAAGTATGTTGAAAGAGTTAAAGAAAGTGTCAATGCAATCAAGAATTCTAGAGGAGATATCAAAGAGGAAACAATTGTAAGTAAAGTTCTTAGAACATTACTTCCCATTTATGCAATTAAATTTTCTACAATTCAAGAAAGAAGATGTGAAGCAAATCATAAGATAAATTTAGAGGCCATAGTAGGAAGATTGATTGCATTTGAGCTAGCTAACTATGACAACTATGTTCCAACTTATAAGAACATTGAATCAGCATTTGAAGCCAAGCTTTCACTCAAAGAAAAGGGCAAGAAGATAAAAGATTCTCAATCAGAAAGTGAGGAAGAATTAAAATAAAGTTCTGATAATGATTTTGAGGTGGTTGAAGCTCTTCTTGCAAGGAAATATTCTAGAGGCAAAAGAAAATACAAAGGTAAAGTTCCTCTAATCTATTTTACATGTGAGGAAATTGGTCATATTGTTGCTAGCTACCCAAACAAGAAAAACAAGGATGAGAAAAAAGGTCACAAGTGCAATGGCAAGAAATATTTCAAATCATTCAAGGAAAACACATAAGAAAACATGTTTCATGGCTAAGGATTCTAAGGATTCTGACAATAGTGAAGATGAAATTGTTTACATTGATGTGAAAGACATATTTGATAATGATGAGGAAGAAAAGATGGTACTTATCTCTCATGGGAGTAAAAAAGATACATGGATCATAGATAGTAGTTGTTCTCATCATATGACTAGTGACAAAACAAAGTTTGAACAATTTGAAGACTATGATGGTGGTAGTGTGAGATTTGGTAATAATGAACCTCGTTGCATAAAAGGAAGAGGAAGAATCTCACTAACCAAAGAGTTTATATGTGATAATGCCTATTGGGTTGAAGGACCAAAACACAATTTGTTGAGTGTGGCACAACTAATCAATACTAGATTCAAAGTGGAATTCATGCATGAAAAAGAAATACTAATGGATGACAAAGTAAAGCTGATTGGATTAGGCATACAAACAAAAGGTAATTTGTTTTATCTTGAACTTGGTGAATGCTCATGTTTTATTGCTCAAGTTGAAGAAACTTGGTTATGGAATAGAAGGTTATGTCATGTGAATTTTGATAACTTGATGAAAATAAGAAAATTTAGGAAAGTAAGAGGCATTCTTAGTATAAAGAAACCTAAGGTTGGTCTATGCAAAAATTGTTAGATTAGTAAGATGGAAAATACAAGCTTTAAAAGTAAGAACTATCAGTCTAATTTTTTTTTGGAAATTGTGCATATTGATTTGTGTGGACCTATTGGAATTGAGAGCTATACTAGAGAAAAATTCTTCATTCTTTTTGTTGATGACTAATCTAGAATGATGACTATCATATATCTAAGAGAGAAATTAGTAGCATTTGAGAAGTTCAAATGGTATTTGGCTAGAGTAGAAAAGAAAACATGGAAAATACTAAAATGTTTGAGATTAGAAAGAGGTGGTGAATTCATCTCCCATGAATTCAACAACTTTTGCATTGAAAGAGGAATTAAAAGATAGGTATTAGCTGCTAGAACTCCTGAGTAGAATTGAATAGCTAAAAGAAGGAATAGATCTATCATGGATTGTGTAAGAACTCTAATGATTAAAAAGAACATTGCTATCAAATACTAGAAGGAAGCTATTAGCACTATAGTTCATACTTTGAACTGAGTACTATTGAAGAAGGACTCATTCAAATCCCCCATGAGTTATGTTATGGCTATAAATCCAATGTACGTTACTTAAAAGTGTTTTGAAGAAAATGTTATATTTTGAAAGAATCTAGAAAAGAAAAATTTGATGTGAAGGGTGACAAAGGCATATTTTTCGGATATTCTTGCAAGAGTAACGCATAAAGATGTTTGAATTTTTCTACTCACAAAGTCATAGAAAGTGCACATGTGAAAGTTGATGAGTTTGCAAAAAGGACTGAAGAAGAAAGAAAAAAGGAACCAAAAGACTACAAGAGATTTGTTTTCTTTGAACCTAATACAATTTTAGATACATTTTTCAATTAGGAAACTTCTACTCCTAAATCTTCCTTAGTCACTGAGTTGCAAGAAGTTCCAACCAAGTCATAAGGACCTGAGTCATAGTCTAAAGCTACCGAGAAAATGCCTACCAAGTCTGAAGGACCTAAGTAGTGGATAGATCAACTAGAGATAGAAATTGAAATTCAAAATGAAGACAATGAAACTTAGTCAAAAGGCAAGGAACCTATTATGGCCAAGTATGTTAGGAGACATCATGCACCAGATCAGATTATTGGAGACAAATTTGAACGTAATATGACAAGAAGTAAGTTAAAAGGTACTTCTTTACTTGCTAATTTTGAACCTAGAAATGTCAAAGATGCATTAGAAAATGAAAGTTGGATTGAGGCTATGAATGAAGAGATAGAGCAAATAGAGAAGAAAAAAACATGGACTCTTGTACCCAAGCCTAAAGATAAAAATGTGATTGGAACTAAGTGGGTATTCAAAAATAAGTTGAATGAAGATGGTAAGGTATCAAAAAACCAAGCTAGACTGGTATGTAAAGCCTACTCTCAAGAAGAAGGAATAGACTATGGAGAGACCTTTGCTCCTATTGTAAGACTGGAAGGTGTTAGGACTTTACTTGCATATGCTGCAGACAAATGATTTAAGGTATATTAGATGGATGTCAAATCAACATTTATCAATGGTATTCTAGATGAAAAAGTCTACAATGAGCAACCTAAAGGTTTTGTTGATGCATACAAAAATGACATAATCTATAGATTACACAAAGCATTGTATGGTCTAAAACTAGCCCCTAGATCATGGTATGAAAGATTGCATAACTATCTTATTCAGATTAATTTTCAAAGAACTAATGATAACAATAGCTTGTACATCAAGCAAGGACCAGACAACAAGATTGTTTTGGTAAAAATATTTGTAGATGATACTTTTTTTACAGGAATGATGATCTATGCAAAGATTTTTTAGAATAAATGAAAAAGGAATTTGAAATGTCTATATTTGGTGAGATTAAATTCTTTGTTGGTCTTCAAATTCAGAAAAGAAAGAATTGTATCTACATCACTCAATCTAAATACATCAAGGAGATACTCCAGTTTGGTATGGAAGATTGTAAACCAATTGGAACTCCCATGTTTTTTGGACTAAAGCTTACCAAGGATGATGAATCCAAGGAGGTAGATTAGACCTTATATAGATCAATGATTGGAAAGTTGTAGAATGTAGTTCATACAAGGTCTGATAGTGCTCTTGTAGTTGGTATAATGACAAGATTTTCAACAAAACCAAGACAAAATCACATGATGGAAATCAAGAGAATATTGAGATACTTGAAAGGAATAGAATATTATGGATTGTGGTACAAATTTGGAAGTAATCTAGACTTGAAAGTGTTTACTAATGCTGATTGGGCAGGAAACATTGATGACAAAAAGAGTACAAGTGGTGGGGCATTCCTTTTTGGAAAGAGGTTGGTTTCTTGGACAAGTAAAAAGAAAAAGTATACATCCCAATCTACAGTAGAAGTAGCTGTTTTAATATTGTTTGGTTTAAATAGTTATTGGAAGGCATGAAGGTTGAGATCAAAGAACCAGTTGTTTTGTTTTGTGACAATACAAGTGCAATCAACATATCTAAAAATTTAGTGATGTATTCCAAAACCAAGCACATTGCAATAAAATATCACTTTGTTAGAGAATTGGTGCAGAATAAGGAGATCAGATTGGAATATTTCCATACAAAAGAACAAATTGCTAACATATTCACCAAGCCATTACCTAAGGATGCATTATTGTATCTAAAAGGTAAGATAGGGGTCATTCCCCTATCTAAAGGTCATTAAAATAAAGTTTTAGTGATGCATCAATAGGAACCAAGTTGAAGTTCTATTAGTTGATGAAGCATAGTCATGTAAACATTGCATATGAATTAGTACTGAAGGTGCATTGCTACTCATTTGGTATGTGTTGTCTTTGGCATGTGCTATCAAAGAGGGAGAGTGTAGTATCATATCTTTCTAAAATTTAAAACTATTTATTGGAGAGTTTGTTGTTTGGAAAGAAGTTATGTAATTCCTTTATCGAGGGAGATTACATCATTAGAGAAGTTTGTGGCATAAAATCTAAGAGGGAGAAATATTCTATTTGAAAAAGACTTGTCCTCAAATTTCATTGTGCTATGACATGTTGTGTTGCCATCAATGCTAAAGAATGAGATTGTTGGATACAATTTTTCAATTGTGTGTTGTCTTTGATGTTACAAAAATGTCATATCAGTTAGCAGAAATAGTCTACCAAGCTTAGTTGGCCAAAAAAAATTTATAGAGTCTACTGAGCTTAGTTGGTCAGCAAAGCAAATTCTAGAGTCTACCAAGTGTTCTTGAAAGTTACTCTATGGAAATTGTTTCCACCGAGCTCACTCAAGTGTCAAAGGATTTTATGATAGAAGTCAGTAGTAGCCAAGTTCACAAGGTTAGCAAAGGAAAGATAGTGTTTACTAATTTTACTTGATCTCCAAAGGATTTTGCAGAGTTTTTAGTGTTCACCAAGCTTTAGTTGGTTAACACTAGAAATGAGTTCTAGAGCAGTGTTTACCGAGCAGGGTTGGCTAATGTAGAATTTCATTATTTTAGGAAATAAAGTTTAATTATTTCATGTAATATTTGTAGCCAACTGAGGTAATGATTATTGGTATATGTAACTTGTAAATGAGCCAACTTGACAATTTGTAATGTACAAATAAAAGGTCAAGTTGTGAATTCTAAAGTGTAATGAGCGTGCATGAAAGTGTGTTGATTGTGTGAAGAGGAAAGTATGAGAAAATTTTGAAGAATGATCAGATATTCTTGAGGAGTAGCAAAGTTGTATTTGATCAGAAGAGGATCTAGTAAAGCAAAACAATGATCTGTATCAACAAATTTAGTTGCATCTCATTCAGGTTAATTCATTGTTACTTTCTCACCATTGTAGCAGTGATTTCTAAATCTCTTAACAAATTTGGTTTAATAGCCATTTTATAAATTCTCTAACAAGGTGATAGTTCTACTAAATTATTCAAAAGTCCTCTAGCAAGGCCACTTCTAGCAAGGTGATTAAATCCTCTAACAAGGTCACACCTAATAGTGTGTTTTGTAATCTTTAACAAGGTTGGCTCCTAACAGGGATCACTTCAGAAGAGTGAAAATCAATAGCTAGTTACTTGGTGGTTTTTCCCAAATTGGGTTTCCATGTTAAATCTAGTGTCTCATGTGTTCATGTTATTTCTTTTATGCATGCATGTTAATCACTATGAATGATTAAAGATCAATAATAATTTAAGATACATTACATCTACCAAGTTACAACATTTTTCTATGTGGCTATCCAGTGATAGTAGTAACTAGTTTTATAAAACATCTAAGGGATCTATGGATTTGTTTTTGTAGTAACTAATTCACCCCCTCCTCTTAGTTACTCCATCTATATTTTCAATAGCCAAGTATAATACAAAAGCTAAGTTATAGTGTGTGTTGAGCTAGAGAATTTAATAGGTGTCAAGTGAACTTCAGGAGCTGAGTAATCTTAAGGTGCTAAGCGAAGTTCAAGTACTAAGAAAAATATAGATGCTAAGTCACTATGGATGCCAAGTGAAATAGAATTGCTATAGAAGCTGAGTGAGCTAGTTTTCCTATATGTGTTGAGCATTAGCTATTAGTAAGTGTTGAGTAACATAGAATCAACATATGACTTTGTGCCTTCACAAACTCATATGTAAAAAAATTTTGGAGCTGACATACGGTGAATCTTGAAGAAGTTTGAAGATAAGATTGAATCTTTTGGATTACCTATGTAATCAGAATGTAGCCAATAAGAAAAATGGAGAAGGCATGTAACCAATAAGAAAAGTGCAAGAAATGAGTAGGAAATGAAGATTTAATATTGATAATAGATTCATACTTAACTCTAAGTCCTTGAAATATTTAAAAAGGAGATCAAGACCCCATTATGCAAGAGAGAGGATGTGAAGAAGAACTGTATGGGTGAACTATAGCGAAGTGCAGAAGGGTGTAAAGACTTAGTGAAGAATAGACCAACATTGCAAAATCTAGTTAATCAAGAATAGAGTATCAAAAATTTGAAGTTTGACATATTAGATCAAGCAAGGATCAGATTAGTTAGAGCTAAACAAGGATTTGGAATCAGCAATAGAGCATTACAAGTTATCAGTTCAAAGTCTTTCTAATAAATTCTAGAAATTGTATTAGATATGGAAATCCTATGGACTTAGCTTGGCATAGTGGCCATTTGTAAATCCATTAATAGGATGGTATTCCAAGTAAATGTACTAAAGTCCTTTAACCAGGCCTACTTCTAACAAGATAGTCAAATCTTTTGACTAGATCACTTTTAATAGGGTGTAATAGTCTTTAACAAGATAGGCCTTTCATAGGGCAGACCATTGGAAGTGGTCAAACATTGTAACCTTGAATAGTTACACATAGTTGTAGTAATATTTTGTGTGTGTCATTCCCACCCTAGTTTTACCTTCTCATCTTGGCAAGTTTCTAGGTTACCAAAATTTTTTGTGCTATCTATTTCCATGCATGTCTTTACATTACACTTATTAGATAAATTAGATGCATGATTTTAGTTAAAAGAATTTGAAAAGGCTAAATTTAGTTACTTTTGATTCACCCCACCCCTCTTAGAAGTAAAACTTCTGACTTTTTAATTCCAACAATTGGTATCAAAGCTAAGTTCTCATAAGGAGGAGCCTTACAACTTGGAGAAAAGATATAGAAATGGAAATCTACAAACATGGGAAGATCATAGAGAATCAAGCAATTGATATACAACTTGCTTTACATGCTTTAGAAGAAGCTAGAGGAGAATTGAGAAAATCCTTTAAAAGAAGAAGAGAGATTGCCATAGCTAAGAATGACACATAGTACAAGGAGATTGACACCACAAATCTAGTTTCAAATGGAGATTCTAGGGAATTTGATGCAACAATAGAAGACCTAGTGGAGAAAAATAGATCTTGAGTAGAAGAAATTAGAACACTCAAGATTTAACAAGAATCACAAGCCATGATGCTTTGTGAGGTGACTAAATAGAAGAAAAGAGCCATTGAAGACAATGTTATGCTAGAAGAAGACAACAGAAACCTTGCCAATAGACTAGAAAAAAAGTCAACTGAGCTTGCAAGAATTTAAAACATGTACATAGACACCCTAAGTTAGATGATGAATGCACATCATCAACTAAATGTTAAGAAAATTGAGATCTCTACACTGAAGATACAAAATG
The DNA here is from genome assembly GCA_028749045.1 of Cupressus sempervirens. NCBI lineage: Eukaryota > Viridiplantae > Streptophyta > Pinopsida > Cupressales > Cupressaceae > Cupressus > Cupressus sempervirens. Next base: position 816,988,388 of record CM053786.1, read on the forward strand.
AAAAGTTACAAAATGACCTAAAAGGAGAAAAGTAGATTGTAGAGAGCTTCAACAAACCTAATGAGGCCATCAAGTACTTTGAGTAGCTATTGAAATCACCAAGGGCTAGCAATGATAGTTCAGGACTAGGATACATCAGCACTAAACAAGGAGAGTCATTCAAGACTGCAAAAGAAAGGAGTAACAAAGGTAAGAACACTAAACCTACTTGTCATTTATATGGTAAAAAGAGACATATTTCTAATGTATGCAGGAGCAAGAATGGCCATCAACATGACAAGCCTGAGAATACAAGTCATTCTCATAAGTGCAAAAAGAAAGGACATCAAACACATGACTACAAGACTAAAACTATCAAGACACCAATATTTGAAGGTCACTTCTACAATTGCAAGAAGTATGGACATAGAGCTTTTGAGTGTAGATCAAAGTCTATGTGGACACCAAATCAGCCAACACGAGGGAATAACCATGGACATCACTACAATTGAAACTGCAACACTAGGTATAACTATCATTACTATCAAGAATATGGAAACATTTCCAAAAATTACATAAAAAACACATTTTAGAGGAAACTATAGTAGATGCTTGAGCCAAACCACATGTTTTAGTTTCTTGAAGATGATTCATATTAGCAAGAATTTCCCAACAAGGTCAAAGGCATCCAATCGAAAGAAAAACAAAGGTAAAGAGAAGGTAGATGTTGAATACGTCAAAGGAGCAATTAACAAGACATGGAGGAAGAAAAATGGATGTGGTACATCAAATGAAGGGATCAATTCACCTGATAGGTCAAGTGGTCACACTTCATCAAACTAAGTAAGAGAAGGCACGAGGGACTAATTCACAAAGCTTTACCATACATTAGTTCCTAGACAAGTAAGCATTGAAAATAATAGATTAGCATGACCAAAGATGCAAAGTTAAAATTTCAAGATTTTACAAGTATTTCTAAGTTTCCCTCAGATGTCAAATAAAAATCTAGTATATCCCAAGTTGATTATCAAAATAGCAAGAGTCAAATGATTAGTAGGGGCCGAGTTGGTAGAGGAAGTTGAATGAAGAAGAAATTTTTAGTTGAAGCTGAGTAAAGAATACTCCTGAGGAAGTTGAGTGTTGAAAAGATAATAGAAGCTATGTGGACAAGTGTAAATGCACTAAGCAATAAATAAAAGGAAAATAGGGTATATTATCATATGTTTAATCATTTTTCCTCATCGTGAGCAAAGAGAAAAGATGTGAAAGAGTACAGAGTGAATCTAAAGAAAAAAATCTAGTATATAAGAAGATTTCAACAGCTTTGCAACATGATTTCATTGATCTTGAGCTATTTACATCCATGTTGAGCTACATAGTTTAATATTTTCCTTGTGTTAAAACCCTAGAACTATAAAAAATGGCATCTAGATCTAGGAGAACTTAGGAGAAGGAACCTTTTGAAGTCCAACTAGTGTCCAATGATGTCAAACAACCTAATTTCCACCCAATCCTAGAGGTAGCATATAAGAACAACCCAAATGGAGCCCTATCCATTATACCCCCTAAAGTTGTAATGGTTAAAGATGTAAGGAGATGTTATAATTGCTAGATTGGAGCCATAGATGACATGGAAATGAGGGAAGCCTATGAGATACTATGTGATAATGGAGTGTTGAAGGAAGAATTTTAGATTGTTGAAAAGAAGGGTTTAATGTGTGCCCTAGAATTCTCTGTAGTATTCAAGATTGAATGGATTAGACTAGTGCTAAGCCAAATACATGATGGAAGCTTATGGTTGGAGGATGATCCAATAAAAATCACCAAGAGAATTATGCATAGAGTGATAGGGTACCCAACCCTAGATCAACCAAAGACCCTTAGGAGTGATTATAAGGAGACAACTGAGAAGAATACTGGTGCAAAGTGGAACAAGAGAGGCATGACAATTAATACCATTCAAGACCTCTTGTTGATTTTGTTGTTAGGGTGATTGCACACAAATTCTACCGATCTATCAGACTCAAAAGTGTGCCTTGCATTGCAGTGGATGTTGGTTATAAATTGGTGAAGAAGGATCATACACATAATGTTGCAAAATTACAACTGCAACAAATTAATGAGAATCTAGTAGCAATCAGGAGAACTAAGGGAGCTGATGCATGGTGTTTGATGTAGGATCATCTTGCATGGGAAAATTAAATTTAAAAAAATACAAAATAAAAAAATTTTAAAAAAAAAATTATGAAGGAGAGAGAAAGTGACAAAAATAGAGGGAAAAATAATAATAATAATAAAATAGAAAATGGAAAACAAAGGAGAAAAGAGGAATTTCTATTTTCAAGGTGCATAGGTGGAATAGATAGAAAAATAATAAAAATAGTTCTCATTCCATTAATCGAGCTGTGTAGGTGGCATCTTAAGAAGTTTCATGCATTTAATATTTGTTGTGATCCATAAAGCAAATGTAATTTTCTAATTGGGCCACATGGTGATGCTTAGTTGTATTTAAGTGGAAATTCTAGAAGGTTGTGGATATTATAGGAGTTTATGGATATTCTATAATGTTGTGGATAAATCATGCATTGGGTGGTAAGTGCCTATTTAAGGAAGGCTTATGTTCATTTGTAATCAAGCTCTTTGAATGTAATCTCTTGTAAGGAAGCTCTCAAGGTGTAGCGAACAAGCTCTTTTGTTATAAGCTCTTCTAGTTGGAAGCCCTTAGTAAGGAATCTCTCTTATATTATAAGAGTTTGGAGTTTTTACATTTTGAGAATATTGTAATGAATTGCAAGTATTAATGGAAGTTTTATGAAGCATTTTTTCATCTCTTTGTCTCCATCTTGTTGTGATTTTGGTTGTGAGTTGGTATGGGTGGTGTGGCCCGTCATCAATGGTATCAGAGTGTACCTACATTAGTGATATCAAAGAATACCTTTGTCAGCGGTAGCAAAGCATACCTACATTAGTGGTATTAGAGTAGGAGTCCTTGAGCGTGCAGACAGATTGTCGAACGTGAGGTAGTTTGCACCAGGACCTTGAGTTGGGAGAAGTTTGTCAAGAAGTTCTTGACTGTGTAGACATATCATCGACTATGAGGTAGTTTGCACAAGGTTCTTGTGTTGCACTAGATTTATCTTCTAAAGACTTTATTATGGAGAAGAGAAAGAAGAAGATGACTTTTGTGATTGGATGGATTCTAAGGATTCCTCAACTAGAGAAAATTAGGGCAAGAAATCAACAATCATTGCTAGTTGATTTGCAGAAGCAAGTGAATGAATTAGAAGATGAGTTGCAAAAATGAAGAGCATATCACCAAAAAAAAGATGTTGATAATTCTTTTGATTTAGAAAAGAAAGAAGATCCAGTGGAGTATCAAACATGTGATACAAAAGGAGCAAGCAGATGAAGAGGAAATCATTTGCAAACCTAAAGTTGGAGAAGATGAAAGAGAAAAGGAAGAGCATGAAGATAACCATATTTGTGCACCAAAAGTAGATCAAGATTATTTGAAGATTGTAGCAATGGAGGAAACATATAGTACCTTAGTTGGAGATCAAGCAAGTGGAGTAGTTATATGCATTGTTGATGACATGAAAGAGGCAAGAAAAGATGATTATGTCAAAGAGGTAAATTTATATGAATTATATGATGCTGAATTTGAGATGAGTTTGAAAGATATTGGTTTGCATGAGGATCTTATTAGTGATGTGTGGTATGCAAAGGAAGATTGGTATGGTGTTGCTGGGTTTATTACATGTGTGATTAATTCAACAAGATTGAATGAGGATGAGATTTATACTCGGACAGAGTTCATTGCAAAGGATAAATTTCAGCAATAGACACTTGATCCGACTAGGTGTTCGAAAAGAAGAAAGAAGGAAATATATCAGCACCGGATACTTGTTTTAGCTATGTGTTGGAGGAAGAGAAAAAAAACAAAATATAGTTAATGGCTACTTCATTTTGTGAATCCATATTCCCAAAAATTTTCCTACCATAGGAGTTAGATACAGGAGCATCATGCATCAGGAAAAAAAATGTCAAAGCCTTTAGTAAAGATGAAGATGGTTGTATATCTTTCTTTTGGCGTCAAAGTGTGGGACACACTTTCCTATCTACCAGGGGAGTCTGATGCAAGAGCATCTTGCATGGGAAAATTAAATTTTAAAAAGAAATTAAAAAAATAAAAAATTGTGGAGGAGAGAGAAAGTGATGAAAATAGAAGAAAAAATAATTTAAAAAAAATACAAAATAGAAAACAAAGGAGAAAACATGAATTTCTATTTTCAAGGTGCATAGGTGGCATAAATAGAAAAATAATAAAAATAGTTCTCATTCCATTAATCAAGGTGTGTAGGTGGCATCTTAAGAAGTTTGTGGAAAGTTCCTTAAATCATGCATTTAATATTTTTTCGTGATCCATAAAGAAAATGTAATTTTCTAATTGGGCCACATGGTGGTGCTTACTTGTATTTAAGTGGAAATTCTAGAAGGTTGTGGATATTTTAGAAGGTTGTGGATATTCTAGAATGTTGTGGATAAATCATGCATTGGGTGGTAAGTGCCTATTTAAGGAAGGCTTATGTTCATTTGTAATCAAGCTCTTCGAATGTAATCTCTTGTAAGGAAGCTCTCAAGGTGTAGCAAACAAGCTCTTTTGTTGTAAGCTCTTCTAGTTGGAAGCCCTTAGTGAGGAATCTCTCTTATATTATAAGAGTTTGGAGTTTTTCCATTTGGAGAATATTGTAATGAATTGCAAGTATTAATGGAAGTTTTATGAAGAATTTTGTCATCTCTTTGTCTCCATCTTGTTGTGATTTTGGTTGTGAGTTGGTACGGGTACTGTGGCCTATCATCAATGGTATCAGAGTGTACCTACATTAGGAGCACAGTGTAAATTTGGTTCCATTTTGATATGTATAATATTTTATGTTTATAATGAATTTTCTTCTTTTGATAAAGTATCCTTGAAGAAAAATAGGTCAATAATAGCTCAAGTCAATGAATATATAAAGTACATGGGAGATAATTTTGAGACCTTGATGACTAGCTATTTTGAAGACTTTAAGAAGTCAATGAAGCAAAGGCTAAGAATTCCAGTGTCATTAATGAAAAAACATGTAAATGATGTATGTTTTCTTGTCAATATTGATTATACATACATACAAGCTACCATACCAAGAGTGAGATGGCTAAGACCTCTTGGGTATGAAATAAACATAGATGAAGCATCAACACCAATAACTGCATTACTAGTAGAGGAAATAGATAAGGAAGCACCACATTTTGCAACCTATGATGTGGTGAGATCAAAAGTAGATACTGAGTTAAAGACTACCTCCACTTTGAAAAAGAAGGATAAACTTGTTAAGAAGTTAAAAGCTAAATTTGGGGAAGGCACTGCAGAAGTAGTAGAAGAAGAAGGTGAAGATGCCAAGGATGATGAAGAGGAGCAAGGTCAAGGACCACTTTCCTTAACCAAATTTATGGGAGAGGATGTTGAGGAGGAAGGTGTCAAGAAAGAAGCACCCAAGGTTGAGCCAAAGACAAGAAAAACTCAAAAATAGCCAACTGCTTAGCCCAAGGGAAAGAAAAAGGCTACAAAGCCAAGCATACTAGAAGGGTAGATACTAGGGCTACAACTTATATAGCTAAAGAGTAGGAGAAGCAGAAGGCTACAGAACAAGGAGGACCTATAGAGTAGAAGAAAACAATAAAGTATGTTGCACCTCTTGAATCAAATAAAGAAAGAACAGAGTTTGATCATCACGTCTTGATTGGAAAGCATTTGTAATAATATTAGAGACAATGCTAATTTAACTAGTCTAAAGACCATATATTTCAATAAGTTGTCAAAATAATAGGAAAACATAGTGAAAGAGTCAATCTACATATGATGGCTAAGTTCAAGACCACCCCACTTGAACTAGACAACTTAATGTCGAAGGAGCTAAGCTCATTATTTGAGAATAAGCGGCATTATTGCCTTAAAATGAAAAAAAAAATAAGGGAGTCTACATTGGCTAATTTAATGCTAGACCTCACAAAAGTTCAACTAACAAAGGCTAGCAAAAAACATGGGAGCAAATTTGCACCCAAATATAGAGCCTTTAGAATTCTGCAAAACCAAATAGAAAATGTTGTGCAAAACTCCACAAAAATGTGGAAATTAATATATGGATTAACAATAGTAAAAGAAGGGTAAGTAGACCCATTTTAAGGAACAAATGATGAAGAAGAAGAAGAAAAGGAAAAAGAGGAAGACAGAGAGAAAGAAAATGAAGAAGAAATAATGGAGAAGACATAGGGTAAAGAGGCAATAGCTGGAGAGTAGCAACAAGAATAGAGTGTCCAAGACACCCAATTGCCACCACCAAGTCCTCCACATATAACACCTATATATATAGCAATTATTAAGGATTTTCTTGACAATTTAGCTTACAACATCAATCCTTTAGCTTCAAAGGATCTCAGAAAGATCCTTCACCAAACTACACTGCAATCACAACTATGTACTAATCTAGTTTTGGTGAGTGTTGATGAGTTGTAGAAAGCTATAGTAGAGATAACAAGGGAGAAGGAAAGCATAAGAAAAATCTACACAACCTCCCATAGCTACAACAGATCAACCCAAAGAGCAAGAAGAACAAGACAAAATTGCAAAGGTTGATAATACAATTATAGTCACAACAACTGCCAAGGAACTAGCAAAGGAATAAATAGGGTGTGATACCCCAAAATTGGCTCATTGCCATGATCACCAATTCTAGCCTATTTTGGTCAATTCTAAAGTCATATTCCACTAGGTAATTCTAGCTCTAATTTTTGCTACTTAATTATCAAATTTAGAAAACCCTAGATCTACATTAATTAGACTACCTATTTAATTCCTAAGTATTGACTTGAATTAGCCACATTAAACTTATCTAATTAATATTTGATTTAATTTGAAGTGTTTATACTTTAATTAAATTAAATTATATCCTAAGGCTAATGTACTACGAGATTAAAAATATTTATTTTAATAATTATGCCTACTTTAATTAATTGAATTAGATTATTCAATTAAATGAAAAAGGTATTTGTGAGGTCATATCCCACTCTATTAAATTAAATTATATCTTTAAAATTCTCTCTTTAGTTTTAAATTGAAACTCTGAGTGAACTACCTCTCAAAATTGGAATCAATTTAGTTAACTTGTTCTCACACATATGACAAGTTCAATTAACTACTTATCACACTCAAATTTGAAATAGTTAACTTCACTTACAAAGGAAGTTTCCATCTCAACTAAATCTTCTATCCAATATTGATTGTTCATCAAGGTTGATCTTGATCATTGATTCATTCCTAGATTGTATTTAAGAGACTCATAATTCCTCATTACGGAGGCTAAATCAAATTTGTATCGAATCTCTACTGAATTGTGCACTCATTTAAGTTGATTATTCTCATAAAGCTTTCATTTCTTAGATTAAATATCATATATTTTTACATGCATACATATAGTTTAGTTTATTTCATATGTTCTTAGATTAAGTGCATGTCTAATTTAGATTACTTGCATACTCATGTAGATTTAATTACATTTAAACCCTTCATTCTAGAAAGGTCTAGTTGCCTACATTTCAACTCTAAGAGCATAAATAGGCAAAATCCTTCTAGATAGAAGGGAATAGGTCACACTATCAAACTTCTTGGATGTACTATCTCATATTCATTCCAGGATGAATCCACAAGTAAGGACTACGTTGAAGTGTGTGTGTGAATTCTAAGGCCACATTCCACATATACATTTCTGGCACCCACCGTGGGGCCCAAAAAACAATTTTCTGGCCTCATTTGCATTCATTTTTGTCTTTTTTATCATTTCGTCTATACTATTCCATACAATTTTCTAAGTTCTCACATGAAAAATTTCATTCTCGCATGAAGATTTGAAGACCTCACATGAATCTTTGCACTTTCTCATGCGAAAAAGTGCCCTATGGCACAAGTCTTTGAGAGGCACATCATTTTCTTGTATAGGTCGGTGAAAGATTTTGTGCGGGCCTGCATAAGATTTTGCACAAAATTCTAAAATAACTATTAGGATAAAACCATAGACAGAAATAAAAACTACATGCAAATATAACCAATAAAAGAAAATAATAGATCACACAGAAATGAACACAAGGCACCAAGATTTAGCGTGGTTCACCCAATCCCCAAGCTGCATCCACCAAACTGCAAGTCCAATATTATTACAATCTAGTGATTACAACCTGATTACAATCTATAATCCCTTACAGCTCAATACTACTACAAGAAGCAATTTTGCATCACAACATAATGAAAATACCTAACCCTAAACCCTTTTGTACAAGTATTTTATGCAATTTTAGGGTTATAACATATCAGCCATATGTCGGCCATATGTCGGCTACAATGTCGACCACAGTCCAAAATTTTTTTTGGGCTGATGCCCCAAACCCCAAAGAATTTATGAAGTATGTACAGTACTTTCCTAATTAGTTGCCACAATCTAATAATCTCCCACTTGGGGACTGAGCAGGCTCCACACTAAACAAGAATCTCCCACTTGGAGACTGATCCTGTAGCAATACCACTACCACATGGGGCTCCCACTAGATCAAACTACCCTTGACTCTGCTATTTTTTTATTCATGTTCAGTCTAGAAGACCAACCAAAGCTGAAGAGGAGTTTAGCTTCTCTCTAGTTACAACCTTTGTCAACATATCTACTAGATTGTCATTTGTATGTATCTTCTCTAGCTTTAACTGTCCATCCTCCAAAACTGACAGAATGAAATGGTACTACAACTATATCTGTTTGGTCTTAGAATGTAAAGCTAAATTATTTGCAAGATGAATGGCACTCTGACTATTTGTGAACAAATACTAATCCTTCTGAGGATGTCCCAATTCTTCCAAGAAGGACTAAAGCCATATCATCTCCTTGGCTGCCTCTGTAGTAGCAACATACTCTACCTCTATAGTGGATAGAGCATTAATCTTCTATAACCTAGAAACCTAGCTCATGGCTACCCCACCAACAGTAAAGACATAACCTATAGTACTCCACCTAGTATCAATATCCCTTGCCAAATTTGAGTCAACATACCCTTTTAAATTAGTATTAGAGCCCCTAAAGTGTAAACATTTATTTGAGGTTCCTCTCAAATATCTGAGAATCCACTTGACAACATTCTAATGCTCAAATCCTAGATGACTCATATACTTGCTAACAACTCCCATTGCATGTGCAATATCTAGCCTAGTGCATATAATAGCATACATCAAGCTTCCTACAACTGAATCATAAGGTACCTTTGACATCTTATCGTTCTCTTCTTGTGTCTTGGGACACAACTCCTTAGTCAACTTCAAAGGACCAGGTAAAGGTGTGTTGATAGCTTTAGCATTCTCCATAGAGAAACATTCTAACACCTTCTCAACATAATCAGCCTGAGATAGTGTCAATTTTATGTGCTTCTTATCTCTACAAATCTTCATACCAAGGATTTTTTTTGTTGCCCCCAAATCCTTCATAGAAAATGCATGTGCTAACTAGCATTTCAGCCCTTGAATATGATCCATGTTAGACCTAGCTACAAGCATATCATCAACATATAAACATAAAATAATGTAGCTATCATCATCCAACCTCTTAAAATAAATACAATAATATGAATGACACATGTTATAGCCATTCTCATGCATAAACCTATCAAATTTTAGATACCATTACCGAGGTGCTTGCTTCAAGCTGTATAAACTTTTCTTCAATTTGTACACTAAGTTCTCCTTACCTTTGACCTCAAATCCCCGTGGGTGATCCATATATATTTCTTCATCCAAATCATCATGAAGGAAGGATTTTTTAACATCTAGCTACTCTAAATGCAAATCTTCAATAGCCGCAAGACTTAAAATAGTACAGATAGAAGTCATTTTAACAACAGGAGAAAATATCCCATCAAAATCAATTCCCTTTTTCTATGCAAATCCTTTTACAACTAACTTGGCCTTAAATATTTTCTTACCTCCTTCCTCTTCTTTCAACTTGTAAACCCACTTATTTTATAAAGCCTTTTTACCTACAGGCAACTTGCACAAATCTCATGTCTTATTCTTCAGTAAAGAGTCCATTTCATCTTTCATTGTAGACTCCGACTGAATCTTAGTATTCCCCTGCATAGCTTCATCATAAATTTTAGGTTCACCAACATCAGTAAGTAAAATAGAATACAAAGAGGAAGAAAATCTTTGTGGAGGTCTAATTTGCCTCGTTGACCATCTAACATTCACCAGTGTGCATGCTATTTGTTGTTGCAGTTGTTGCACATCATGAGGAATGGCTAGAACATCAGCTTTTGGAGTATCATCTGGAACTACATAATCATCTTCTTTCTTCTCATGTTGCTGCAATAGATGTTTGTACAACACTTTCTCATTCAATATGACATCCTGACTTTTTACAATTTTATGATTTTCAAAATCCCAAAGCCAATAACCAAATTCATTAATTCTATATCCAACAAAGACACATTTCATTGATTTAGCTTCTAGCTTGGTTCTATTTTTAGATTCTATATGAGCAAAAGCTTCAAAATCAAAGGTCTTGAGAAAAGAATAATTCACCTTCTTACTAGTCTATGCCTCCTCTAGAATACCACAGCCCAAAAGAGTAGAGGGACCTCTATTAATCAAATATACAACAATATTGATATCCTCTACCCACATGTGTAAGGAAAACTTAGCATGCAACCTCATACTCCTTGCACGCTCAATTATAGTCCTATTCATGTGTTCAGCCACTCCATTTTCTTATGGAGTCCTTGGAACAATTTTTTATCTATGAATACCATTAGTGGAGTAATAATCTTCAAATTCATGACTACAATACTCACCACCATTATCAGATCTGAGACATTTTAATTTCTTAACAGTCTCATTTTCAACCAAGCATTTCCATTTCTTTAAAGTTTGAAATACATCAAATTTCTATCTAAGGAAATAAACCCAAACTTTTCTAGTTGCATCATCAATAAATGTAACATAAAAAAGAGAGCCACCAAGGGAAGATACTTGGGCCAGTCCCCATACATCTATATGCACAAGTTCTAATTTCTCCTTTTTGTTTTCCTTCCTAGTCTTTACAAAACTCACTCTCTTTTATTTTCCATACACACAAATTTTATAGAAATCCATATTAACACATTTCAAACTGGGTAAAACTTTCTTTGAATGAAGTAATTTCATACCTTTCTCACTCATGTGCCCAAGTCTATTGTGCCACATCGCTATATCATAATTTATTGCAACTATTTGCTCTCCCTGCTCAATTGTAGCAATTGTTCTTGAAAATTTAGTTTTCTCTGAAACAATCAAAGTAGAAGGAACAATATGACCTATACAAAGATATAAGGTGCCTACTTTCATACCTTTTGCTACTACAGGGAACTTTTTGAAACCTTCCAATTTTTATCATTAAAAGTAACTACACAACCCTCATCACTGAGTTGCCCTACTAAAATTAAATTCCTACTTAGCCTTGGAACATGTCTTACCTCAAGTAGTAGCCAATGATTCCCATTCTGCAACTTAATCTTAATTTTTCCCTTTCCAACAATCTGACAGGGTTCATTATCCCCCAAATAAAGAAGCCCAAAATCCCCTTGGACATAATCAATGAAATAACCTCTATAAGGTGTAGCATGAAATGAAGCACTAGAATCTAAAACCCATGAATCATCAACACTTTCTAAAGACAAAAACAAAGCATCCTCTTTGGATTTTTTACTTGCCACATTTTCCCCCTTGTCTCCATCTAATTTATCTCCTTCATTTTTCTTTCGATTCTAGCAATCTTTCTTTTTATGACCTCATTTCCCATAGTACCAACAGTCATTCAGTCCTCTCGATTGAGACCTTTTCCCCTTTGACTTTCCTCTTGATTTCCCATAATTTCCAGAGTTACTTCCTCTCTTAGTCATTCTACCCCTAATTTGTGCATTCAAAGTGCTTCCTAATGTAGATCCACCTAAGGATTTCCTACAATTTTCCTCACTCAAAACAACACCAATCACATCGTCATATTTTAGGGTACTAGATCAAGGAACAGAATTACTCACTACCATTACCAAGCCATTCTAGCTTTTAGGAAAAGAACACAAAATCAAGAGAGCTCTAATTTATTCATCAAAATTGATACCCATAGAAGATAACTGAATAGTAATAGTATTAAACTCATTTAACTAATTTGCAACATATCTACCTTCTGCCATTTTCATATTAAATAAATGCTTCATGAGAAATACCTTGTTTGAAGCATAGGGCTTTTCATATAGTGTCACTAGGGTTTTCATCAACTCCTCTATCATCTTTACTTTTGTAATATTAAATGCCACTAATAGTGCTATGCATAACCGAATGCTTCCAAGTTCCTTTCTATCTAAAAGATTCCATTCATCATTTGACAATTTATCCTTGATTCTTGGCTTTGCCTTCCAACGGCTTCCTTAAATCCTTCTGATAAAAAAATTCTTCCATTTGCATCTTCCATAACTAGAAGTTCTACCCATTAAACCTATCAACCCTCAACTTATCCTCATCTATCATTGCTCCCACTCAACCATGAGACTCCCACTTAATCGTGAGACTTTTCTATAGAGGATAACTAAAAGACAACCTCACTCTAATACCACTTGTTAGGATAAAACCATGGATAGAAATAAAAACTACATGCAAATATAACCAATAACAAAAAATAATAGATCACATAGGAATGAACACAAGGCACCAAGATTTAACATGGTTCACCCAATCCTTGGGCTAGGTCCACCAAACTGCAAGTCCAATATTATTACAATCTAGTGATTACAACCTGATTACAATCTATAATCCCTTACAGCTCAATACCACTACAAGAAGCAATTTCGCATCACAACATAATGAAAATACCTAACCCTAAACCCTTTTGTACAAGTATTTTATGCCATTTTTAGGTTACAACATGTCAGCCATATGTTGGCCATATGTCACCTACAACATCGGCCACGGCCCAAAAATTTTTTTTGGGGCAACCCCAAAGAATTTATGAAGTATGTATAGTACTTTCCTAGTTAGTCACCACAATCTAACAATAGCAAGATTCATTTTGTTGTTTTTAGCATGTTGTTCATTATCTTTTACTTACATGTTTTTCTCTAAAGCATTATTGTTCTATTTTTTTAGTTTTCTATAGCTTAATCATCGTCTGTAGGACATTTGACAAAGACTAATTTGCATAATGCATTCAAACATGAACTAACTATTTGTTTGCAGAACAATTGTTGAAGATACGTTTGGTGAAGATCAAATTTTAAAACCCACAAAACAATGTGTTTTCTTTCTTTCTTTCAAAACATAGTCTAATTATGGCTTGTTAACTTCCTAGGGTGCAAGACAGAAGAATAGGGAATTATGCTCTTCACCACTTGGAGGTCATGACCAAGGGTGAATCAAAAACCTAGATGCTTCTGAAAGATGACATTTCAAAGAAGGCAAGCAAATTAGTGGTTCTCTAGTGCTAATTCTTTTCTATGACAAGATGATAGTTTCCTTTCAAGGGAATCAAAATCTTTAGAAAGAATGAGTCTAGATTGATTAAGATAAGTTGGTAATTACCCTGTTCTATGTGTTTGGGTGAGAAAGTAAGGTAGAGGAGTATGCTCTTTCCCCTTGAGGAAAATCAAAAACTTTGATCCTTATGTTCAAACCACCAGTCTAAGTCAATCCATTAGAGGGCCTACCAGATTGATCCAACCTATGGGAATTATCCAAGTAAGCACACTCCTTTAGCCAGAGATTTCAACTCTCTATAATCAAGATACTTTGTAGAGTGAAAGAATCCAAATATAGATTAATTTCTTTCCCTTGGTTCTTGATATTACTTATCAAGGGGAATCTTTGTTTGTTGCACTGGCCAGCACCAACCCTAGTCTTACTAAGTAAGTGTGTGCACTCTTAGGTGATAGTGTGGGCTACTAGTCTCAACTCTGCTTGTGGAGCCACTGAAGATTAATTTTAATGGAAGTCAAGTAAAAACTTCTTAGCTAGAAGCTACTTGGTTCACCTCTAAAAGGAGGCATAATATTTGTGCAAGGAGGGGGAAGAATCTCTCTTATAGAACTCACCATAGGCATGCTACTAGATGTTGGAAGGTGGTATACATGCTTTTCCCCTACCACAAGGGCATTCATTTAGTGTATACTATTGATTCCTTTGAGTATACCAAAAAAATGGGTGCCCTCTAGTGGGTGACATGGTTGTGTGAGGTACATGCATGCACATAAGATGTGGGACAAAGGTTTTTCTTTCTCTACCATTTTTTTTTCTATGGATAAAGTGTGTTTGTTATTGAATCACAAAAAATCCAAACCTATCTAAAATAAACAAAGGGTCAAGACTCCCCCATCCCTTCAAGTTACTTTGTCCTCAATTGGATTGTTTTTTACTACTTCTTGCTTCCCAATGTATTTTTTAAAAACACTTTGCCTTGGTTAAAACTTAAACAATGTCCAACAATTTTTAGAGTTAACCTTATTGTCTATCCAACAAATCAATCTAGTTAGTCTGTCCAATCTATCCAAACAATCAAGAAATCTCTTTGAAATTCAATGTTATTGTCAATCTAGTCCTCATCTTTGCACATAGATGTGCAAGTCCTTGCATGGAATCCTTTTGTGCTATCATTTTCTCGAGTTGCTTTGTACAAGTTCTCATGCAAATAGTTACAAGTCTCCATGTGAGATCTTGCAGTTATATCCTTGTTTTACTATGTAACCTATCAACTTTCTCGCATGACCTAGAGCACATCCTTGAACAAAAGTTTCCTATTATTTTGAGTTTTTGCATAGTCCTATAAACTTTCTTGTGTGGCCTCTAGAGGATTCTCATGTGAGACCTTGAGTCCGAACTATCACTTTGGTCTATTAGAGCTATCTGTTCTCTATACCCTATTTGCTTTCTACATCAAAATTGTCCCTTCTATATCTATAAATAGTCCTCAAATAGTGACATTTAGCTTAGCTAAAGATTTGTGATCCATACTTTGACTAGTCTCATATTTTAGTTGTCTTGATTCTCATTCTTTAGTGCTTGTCATACTCTATGTTACAATAGTCATAATCTTTGATTGTTCTAGCCTTCAAATCTAACTATTCATGCCTTAGTATATAAGAATAAGTTCTAGTGTGGTCCTTGTCTATGACTATTGCAAAAAGGAGCAGCAATGTGTTTTATCCTCTTAGACTTAGGTGAGGTCATGCTAGGGGTCATAATCATGATAGAGGTTGCCTTCCTTTTGTTACATAGTTTGCATCTAGTTCATCTAGTGAGGCATCTTCACAATCTCCTTCACATGTCAGGTCACCTCGAGTCCAACAAAATTTCTCCATAAACTTACAATAGACCAGGAACCATTTATATCAAGATGATCCTAAGACTAGTAGAGGTCCTATATTTCTGAACAAAAAGTCAAACTTCCTTTTCAAAGGACCTTTTGAATCATAATGTACTAAAACTAAACACATTCCTACAATGACTGATCATGAACCTAAACATGGTAGTCATAGAAAAAATTAAGAACCACCTAGGAATGACAAAGAGAAAGACCATGAAACTAATAAAGAATTGGAAGAGTTGTAAATACTTCCTAAAAACATAGAAAAATTTCAAAGAGACAAAAAATTTCAAAAGGTCAAGGGAATTCTACTCAATCAAGAGAAAGAAACCATCAGCAGGCCTAAAGACGAAACCAAGACTTCCAAACTCCAAAAACATCTAAAAATTATACAAGACCAACTAAATCAAATGATGCAAGAAAAAGACAAACCTGCTAAAACATACACCTTAGATGCTCTTTGTCCATTTCCATTTGACAAGAGCATATAGATGCCTCCTTTCCCAAGAGGAGTAGAACTACCTAAGTATGATAAATACTTAAAAACCACTAATCCACACTAGTACATTTGAGCTGAATATTTGACCAAAACTTTCGACCATATGATAAATTGGAGTCAATTTGGTCAAATTGTGATGACTTTTGTTAAATCATGATCCCGTGTTGGTCAAAATTTTGACCAATACGGAATCATGCACTATATAAAAATTGAAAAAAGTGTCATTTTCTGCCCTAATTTTATTGTAACATGACCCAGAAGATAGCTTGTGCACTAAAGCATTTTTTATCATTGCGTTTTGTGGCTAGGAGTACGTGCCAAAAGGGTTTTATAGTGTCAGCACCAGTAGGGTTTGACATCTTGGGTTCTTTGGTGGTTGATTATAGCAGAGGAGAGCTCGTGAATGCTTCAAAGTTGATCCATTGAAAGAGATTTTAGAAAGAAGGTAGTGTGAAAGGATTAAATAATAGCTAGAAATGTTGAAGAGTCTCCTTCCCAATGTTACAAAGGCAAGTTGAAGTTTTGTTTTATAGATTGACATTTGATCTCATCATACTCTTAATAATCCACCCCATTTCTACAAAATCATTAGTCATTGTAATTTGCACTTTGATTGCTTGCTTTCTTGCCTAGTTTTGAATATATTTATATGCCCTATACAATGTTTTCCTTTTTTTGGACTAGACATTTCTCATTTGTTTTGTTCCCTAACTTGAGTTTTCAAACTAGTGCTTATAACAACCTCCTAAGATATTCATAAATACTAGTAATCCAAAAGCAAAGCAAACAATTTTGATGAGTCAAAAAATAGAACACAAAACTATCAAGATTTAATCAATGGACACAAAAAGGCCCTCCAATCATAACCCGTAGATGAAATCCAAGGTATTACCCCTATCATTTCTAAACTCTAGACAATTCAAATTCCAAAATTGTCAAAAACAATATCTATTATAACAAAGTTGATTATCCCTATCTAATTTGCATCTACTATCCCTGTGTATAATTACAAACTTATCCATACTTACAACATTCATTCTATACACATGTATGCATCTTACTAGATCAATCTAGATGAAGGTTAGAAAAAGTTTGCTTCAAAATAATAAAATCAACTACTAGAATAACCTACAAATCTATTACTATGCAATTGAGCTAACTATGCTAGATAGTTTGAGGGTATCATGCCAATGTTAGGGTTCTTATGGATAAGCAAAGGTGAAAAATTGATTAGAATATTAAACTTCATCAATAATAGAGTCTTCAGCCCTCTAAATGCTCAAAGGGCCAATTGAAAAAAAAAGATTAATGGTTTCTATTATTGGTAGCCTTTGGAAGACATTACAAGAAAGCAAAATCAAATTCATGATGTTATGAAAATGTTTCACAAGATAAAATCTATATTGATGAACAATACACAAATTGTCTTGGCTTTATTTACATGAGGAAAATAATAGAGAAGTTTTCATTTTACCGAGTATAATGTACAACATTATAGCATGCCAAAAAATAACGTCAAATGTCAATTTAATTAAAATCTTGAAAATCTCACAATATAAAGCAATTATGTTGAATAGGATCATTAGAATACTTTTCTACCCTACAAGGTAGGAAACATATATATCAAACCCAAGGGTGATGGTTTCCATGGGTTTGTAGGTCTACACAAACCAGTCTTGAATTAGGCTTTTAATACCCCTTCAAATGGTTTGATCAATTCGTACCAAGGATATTGCATACTCCTTATACATTCCCCTAACACAATCCAAATTAATTTCTTCAAGTTCAATACACTCCTTCAATGTCCAAGCACATTTCTTTGTCAACCACCTAGCTAGGTTGTTGTAGGGCACACCTAGGGATGGCTGGTAAGAATAGCAAACTGCAACTCCTCCATTCCAATGAAAAATGACATAATGTATATAGATTCTACTTTCATTTCCCATAATTCCATGCATTTTTAACCACAAGAAATGAATCTAGACTCCATTCTTTTGAAACTGCTTGGGTTTGTCTAGTGACTAGTAGAGTACAAAATAATAAGTATTAACCCAACAAAACTAATCAAGAATACACACAATTATGTATAGAACATCAAGACCACATACTCTAACTAATAAATGTAAAATAACTAAAATTTCAATCAATATGATCGTGGATGTTCACCATTGCATAGCTGTACAGTCAAAATTGCTCAGTATTCAATTGCTTCTAGTTGAAAAACACAACATCCAACCATACAAACTAGTTTGGATGGGCTTAAATAGCCTTCCTAAACCTTCCCCAAACTGAATTCTGGGAGTGGGTGACTAATTGGTAAAATATTGAACCAAGTTACAAAAGTTTCACATAAATTTGTCAAACTTGCAACTTGACAACTTTTCAATTTCTCGACAACTTTTGGAAATGTTTGGTTCCTTTTAGCCTACGTGTGTAGAACCTTACCAAATGGTTCCCCAATATCACATGAGTCTAGACTCTATTCCAAGCTATTCTAGGCCTTGGAACATATACTATACTCCTAGAGACAATTGGACCCATTGACAACTTTTTACCTAGGGAATGCAACTTTACATCTTTTTTCACAACTTTTGAATTTTGACTTAGAAAACATGCCAAGATGCACTTGGATATCACTTTGAGATTTAATAAATCTATTATTAGATACCATGGCCTATCAAAGAGCCAAACACAAAAAAAATTCAATAGGACCTTCACATTTCCTAGAGTGCTACTACACCATTCTCCCCAACAAAAGAAGTCCTCATGGTACTGTGGGAGAAATCAAGTTGAGATCTATTCCCTTATTCTTGAAATCAGTCACTGGTATCCATGTAGCTTCAATATCTATCTTTCCCTTCCATTTGATCAGGTATTCCATGTAGACCTTGTGCCTAGTCTTCTTTCCCAATCTAGAACTCAACACCTTCTTAGTCCATGGAACTAAATTAGTAATTTTTGACAATTTCTCAGCTACCACTTAAAGCTCCAAAGTCCAAAGAGAACACACTATATTTTAAGAATAATTCTCATATTCAATTGGACTTCAGAGAACCCTCTAGCTCATGGAAATTATGTATAATGAGCTTCCAAGAAGTGTCAAGAGGTATCTAAAAATACACGACTCATGTTGCTCATATGATTAGAGGATGAGTATCTCACACTTTCTGAATTTTAGAAGTTATATCCTTTGTCTACCATTTTAAGGGAAAAAGTAGCTTTTCCTCATAATTCAAGAATGGATGCCAATTTTTGGCATAGAAGAGGTCATATATTATAGAAAATAAGGCCTAACACAAGGAACAACTCTTTTTGTTTCAACCAAAGACTTGTTGAGCCATACTCTTGAACATGTTTTGTTTTTGTAGATCACAGAGCTGCAAAAAATATTAGTGTATTACTTAGCAAAGATCTTCCCATAGAAATTAATTTGTCAAAAAATACTTTTAAATAAATTCAAAGATATAACTACCTCCTTCAAGCCCTCAGGGGAAGTTTCTCGTAGTTCTAAAATTTGATCAGCTCTTCTTTCTCCAATACCCTAGTTAAAATTTTATCAACAAAATCAGGCCAAGAATAGGCATAAACATAGCACTAGTTAAGATTTCAACAAAACATGAGTTTATAGCTAAATACCAAATAAGAATACCCAATAATCTAAATCATATGGTCTTCTTGTCTTTTATATTTATTTATTCACTCAGGACGATTGAATGATTAATATAGACTGATTGAATTAATTGAAGAATTGATTGCAAGTCTGTTTGATTCCCAACTGATATTTGATGAATGATAGAATGATTTCCTTTCATTTGATAATTTGATAGTTAGTGAATGATGACTAAATGATGTTATAATTCATAAATTGAGGAGTGATGATTGTGTGTTGATTTAATGTATTTGGAAGTGATGAATGGTAAATGATCATAAAAAAATTTCTTCTTTTATATATTATTCGTGGAAGGTTCAACACTTGTCATAAAAATTGAATCACCGCTTTAGATTAATATGTTATTCCCCAACTTTATCTCCCTTGGATGCCCTCCTCAAACAAAACCTCTTCTTTATATCTTACAATGTAAGAGTCACTTCTCTTCACCACATGTGCCCCTTGCATAGGTCATAGCCTTTCACAATTACCACCCTTCAAATAAGGTCAAACTCTTCATCATTGTTGACCAAATGAAGGTACTTCCTTACTATCTTCCCCTCCCTTCTTTCATCAATCCTTCCTTAATTCCTATGTTCCCTTTATGCATATCAGAACTGTCTTATATCTTAGGCCAAAATTTACTATGGTTATCTTATGATTATCCAGTCTTCCATGCCTTCAAAAGAAGTCTTTGCCCCCTATTTACCTAAGCTAGTGAGGTGCAATTTAACAAAGAACAATCCAAAAATTCTTCAACAAATCTGAACTGACATTCTTTTTTCCTTTCAAGCTTAGCATGCTATCAGAAAAGCTATTTAGTGTTTGACTCGAATAGAATGACCACTACTTAGCATTGACATTAACTAATCTTGTGAAAAGTGAGTATTGTGTGATTCATTCATCAATGTAACTTTAGTTCAAAGGAACTTGCACTAGGCAGAGATGCAAGGGCAATGCAAAATATTATTAACCTAGGGATGCTTTAGTCTCACAATGCAATTCTAGAAGTCTAGAGTAACTTTGAAGCAAGCCATCTTTGTGGGGAGCAAGGTAATGTACTTTTGTTTCTAGTATCTAGATAATAGACAAGTACATGGTTCTCATTCATTGGAAAGATCATACATTGACTAGTAATACTTATAATACACTTCCATTTAAACATAGAATGTTCTTCGAGGTTGATTTCAAGGAACATGGTATACATGTATGTTCATCTTGAGGAGTGGATATGGGCTCTATATGGATGCAAGATCCAAATTGGGTATAGAGATGTGCATTGGGTTTCTAAGACTTGTTGAATACCTGTGAAAAATTATTTTATTGAAACATAATCTTCCATTTAATCCATTAAATGCACTTCTAATAGTTTATCTAAGAAACCATTTTTTTTTTTTTTTGTATGCCTGCCAATATTTTTTAGCAAGACAAAGCATTTATGAACTTATTTCTTATCCATTTTTTACCATTATTTCTATATGAAAAGTGTATAGATGTTTTTTTGAAATAGAATCATACTAAAATCTTTTGACATGCTTTTTAATGGCTTTGGTTTATCGATATTTCATATTATAGGTGTATGAAAAATGTGTGGCTATAGTTAAGTTTCCTAAACCAATAATTAAAGGCTCAAACTTACTGCTCATGGGTTTTCTAAACTATGGAAATTCTTATTACCTCCTAATACAATTGGATATGGATTTCAAGCCTCTTTTTACCCTTTTGGAGTCCAAGCAAGGCTCAACAAGTAGATCTGGTCTTCTTTCCAGTTCCATCCACATGTTTCATTTCAACAAGATTGATATTAGAATAATGCAAATGGTAGATCATGAGGTGAACTTGAGCCTTCTAGAAAATGGGAAATCATCTCTAAAGAAAGAGATAAAAAAAAATTCAAATTTACTGTCAGAATCTGTGTCTAATCTTGATGCATTTATAGATTCTAATCTTCAGGGCCAAGGGTGCTTGCAGTCAAGATTTTCATCTCTAGTAGATGATGTATTTGAGTTTGACAAGGGAATTCCATTATCTTGATATTTACCAAAACATAATTTTCTTGTTGAATCTTCACCATCAAATCATTTAAGTGTTGTGTAGGGTATTCAGCAAGGAGGAAAGTATGGTCCATCAACTACATGGGATAGGAACTCTCAGTTGTCCTTAATTAATAATACTGGAAAATTTTCTATTGGAAGCTCACCTTTTAACACTAGGTTGATGTCTGAACCAAATCATAAGAATGTATGGCAGACTGGCTCAAGCCCCCCAGCTAGTGGACACAATTATGGAGTCAATACATCCACACTCAACCCTGCAAGGATTTAATCTTTTAATAAACTGTCATTAGCTACAAAGTATTATTTTAACCATGATCTCACTTCTTCAAAGTCTACATTGCATCTGGGAGAAACTTTAGGTTATCTATCAATGGAGGATAATCATCTAAGAAAAGTAATGGATTCTCCAAAGGAGGGGTTCCCATCACATTCTACTCATTGGAAAACTAGTTTGTCATATACAACAAGAATAGCATTAGTGCATAGGAATTCCATTCAACAATTAAGGTCTTCTCTTGTTAAGACTTCAACTGGTGGTCAAACATCAACTGTATTCAAAAGCTTTGCAACTAGCTTTCACATGATCCCCCCAACATGCAAGTTTCTATTTCTAATTCACTATACTTTTGAGATGGAAAATGGTAGCATGTTGGGTTGGGCATGCCAATTGTGTCTGTTGTATGACTTCTATTTTTAACTAAATATCATCTAGCTAATGCATGAGGTATACATATTATAGGTCAAACATTAGATTCTTTAACTTGTCACGGTAACACATCTGACATAACTCCAAAAATAAGTAGTCGAAAGCATTGCCTTTCAGATATTGTACAATCAATTCCATCCTTGCAAGGAATATCAACTTATGGAGAAAATCAGAAGAAAAGAAAGACCTTTGAATCAGTTAATACACAACATGCTTATGTTCAACTAAATGCTTCAAACACTTTGGGGAGATTTTCTAGCCATGCATGTGGGAGCATTCTTAGAGAAGCTAATCATGGGAAAGCACCTTCAAGTATATATGTATCTGTTCTTCTTCAAGTGATTAGGCATTCTTCTTTATGTATTAAGCATGCTCGACTTACAAGCCAAATGGAAGTCCTAAATATCCCATATATCAAAGATGTGGCCTTGTGAAATCCCTTTATAGACATATGGTTTTGGCTGCCCTATTCAAAAGAGGATGCATGGCAACATATTTGTTTGTGTCTTGGTAGACCTGGAAGCACCTACTAGGATGTCAAGGTAAATGATGAACACCAGAGGCCTACTCTAAAAGTGGATCTCTCCTCTTTAAGAGTGGTCTTACTCAATAATTCCATATGAATATGTTTTATTTGATTGAATTCATTTATCATTAGTATCAACATGATACCTTCATATCATTTGACTTCTTAATATGATTCCTTATCTTCCAATTCCTCATATTGGTGCACATCAAACTACAATATTTGCCAATATCTTTCTTAAAATAGTAATGGATGACTAAGATCCTAGATAGCAATGGATGACCAAGTTGTTGCAGTGAGTATCCACCAATTAGTGCCAAGACTTTTGAGTGCTCTTAAAGGATTTTGATGTGCCTTGTTCTTGCTGACTTGCTATGCCCAATTCAGGCAATATGATTGACATAAGAAAGTAATGCCTAGCTTAATATGGCTAGAAGTATGAACTACATAGCTATTTATACCATCAACTGAACATGTGGACTATGAAGTTATTAGCAGCCCAACTCATCATGGAAACGATTTTCACATGAAGATTTATTGCAAACTTTAATAATATATTTCCAGCTACTCTAATAAGGTTTTGATGAGCATAACTTCTTCCTTCACAACAATATACTTTAATTCACCATAGCCTCTCCAACCAATAGAAATGGTTAAGTTTATCATAGTGCCTATGTGGCAATATCATGGTGCCTAAGTGGCATAGTAATTGTAATGTGCACCAGTCACTTCTAGGAAACTTTACAATGCAGATCTTAACTAACACATAAGTATACTATAAGTTGATCTCTTGTGATTGTAAAGGATTTTGGTCTTTTTCAAAAGTTCCTCAAAGGATACAATTTTTTTTTTGTAATTGGAACCTTTAAACTTCTAAATCAAGTAACAAAAAAATGAGATTGACTGTTTCTATCTATTTATCCATTGTGTAATTTTATATGGAGTATTTGATTTTCTTGATTATCTAGAAAGCACCAAAAAACTTTTTAATGAATTAATGTCTTTGAATTAATGAATTAATGATGGTACTTCTGATTCTCTAGCTTCAACTAAATCAAGTTCTAAAAACTCAGAAAAGGCAAATGGTCCTGATGCTATAGCTATAAGTCTTACATTCCAAATCAACAACAAGGTTTCATAAAAAATAGTACTAAAAGGTGTGTGTCCTTTTGGGGTTCAAGTTTCAAACTGCAACTACACATATTTGTATATTATATTGGCACCTTCTATGCTCAAATGGTTGCTGATCTTTGTTTCATGGCTTTCTATTCCAGCACATAGTGCAATTGTGCTGAAAGCAGAAAGTATAGCAAATAAAATAGAGTGGGTTAGCAAAATTAGGACCTTATTCAACCTTCAAAAGGCGTATCAACAGAAGGACCAGTATTTTTGTTGTCTTGATCTTATCCATTATTGTATACTAGGTGTGTTTTTTTGGTAGAAGGGTGGTACCACACATTTTACAAACATCTATGCCTTCTAGAAATTATAGGATCATTTTAGTTACATTTGAAAACATTAATCAAGAAAAACCATATGTGCAGATATAAACATTAATCACAACATGTCCAATTTATTTGTAGATATATTTTCTTATGAAGAAAGACCACGCCTAACAATATGAATGCTGAACAAAATGAGACAATGGCTGCATTATGGGCTCAATTTTGAAGAAAACCTAATAAATGTTATTGTCCTTGCAAGAAGTGTAAAGGCTTAAAGACTCAAAGAATTCTAATCACAACAGCCTAGAGTCATTGTAGGCAACATAGTCATGTTGAAGGGGGCCATGATTTTCGTCCATTGCTGAATGTGGATTTCCTACTAGAGGAACATGGAGGTGTGAATATCCAAGTTGAGGATAACACTCTCATGGAAGAAGATGATAATGTGCCAGAGGACTGGGGCAGGTGATGAAGAGGCTCACAATGATGGACTAGTGAATTTGATAATGATGATGAAGATGGTTTTGATATACCTTTACTTGAGAAGGCACATGAGCCCTTATACAAAGGCTCCCAAACAACTCTACTCTTGGCTATAGTGTTGTTAGTGAACTTAAAGGTTATGAATGGTATATCCAATGTAGCAATGTCATGTATGCTAAGATATGTCATTTTTGTCATCTTCAATGTTAGCATACAATTACTATTCATTATATTAACAATGCATATTTGTTGTTGTAGGTTAATTAGTGATTTTTTGTTACCACCATCAAACATTTTGCCTCATTCGTACCGAGAATTATCTAATATTATGGATCAGATTGGAATGAAGTATCAAACAATACATGCATGTCCCAATGATCACATTCTATATCATAAACAATATGAATTTGTAGCAGAATGCCCTGATTGTCATAGTAGTAGATATCGGTCAGATCAAATAACAAAAAAAGTGCCTCACAAGGTTCTTCGGTACATTCTCATTATTCTATGTCTTCAACAGTTATTCAGGTGTGCTACCTTGGCACAATTTATGGATTATCATGCACACAATAGAAGTCAAGATGACATTATGTGAATGCTTGTTGATGGTTTTGCATTCAAATAGATAGAAGAAACATGGTCACACTTTATAGAAGAACCTTGTAATCTGAAGCTTTCATTGGCAATGGACGGTGTCAATCCATATGGAGATATGAGATCTGTTTACTCAGTGTGGCCTATTTTTGTTATTAACAATAACATTCCTCCTTGGATGTCCATAAAGAGGGAGCACATAATGTTGTCAATGATTGTGCCAAGAATTTTTTTTCATTTTATTTTTATCTAAATTAATTTATAAATAGTGCATGAAAATGGTCATAATAATAATGTAATGTTTATGTTCTTTCAATTTCTAGGTAAATACCAAGTTAAATATATGAATGTGTATATTGAGCCCCTAATTGATGAGTTGTTGAAGTTATGGAATGGCATCACTATGTATGACATCTCTAGACCGATAGGACATCGACAATTTCAATTCCATGCAATGCTTGTATGGACAATACATGATGCCCCTAGGCTAACTCATTTTTGCGATATGTTAAATTGTTAATATCACATATTTTTGGTTTGTTATAGTGCTTACACATTACTATCAAATGTTTAAGTTACGCATGATAATTGTACATGATCCACTTCTACATGATCTTGTAGGTCTTCAGACAAAGGGAAAATTTGCATGTCCAGTTTGTGGTCCGAAGATGAAATCTTGTCATTCGAGAACTTTAAGAAAGTAAGTGTTTGATGAGTTTAGACGCTTTCTTCACAATAATCATAGGTATCAAATTTCCAAAAAAAAAAAATTTAATGGGAAAGAAGAGACATCGTCAAGGCCACGAAGAATGACACCTCATCTATGGAAGTTGGAATATGATCGACTAAATTGTCGAGGTAATATCCAATTTGTCGTCTGAAGTTTAAAATTTGTATTTTGATATTGTCTTATATTTACTAACATTGTAATTGATGCTTGTGAAGGTCATCAAGGCATCAATGACCAACTTCCTAGAGGAATGAAAAGTTATCCTACTCAATTTAGTAGGTTACCATACTACAAGAATCTCCCAATTGCACATTTTTTTGATGCTATGCATATTGGAAAGAATGTAATAAAGACACTATGGAAAATGTTTGATGGAAGGTGTGATAGAGAACAAATTGCCAAAATCTGTATCGACATTCATGAATCCAATCATGCACTAAAAGCTTCTATTGAATCAAATAGCAATGGAGACTGCATAAATATGAGTGCCCTTCCTTGGTTATTAACGGAGCAACAGAGTGATGCATTGAAAGAAGTCATAAAAAAAACAAAATTTCCAATAGGATTTTCTGCAAATATAAGTACTCTTCTATCAAAGAAAGATGATTTTGGGCCTGGGTTGAAAACACATGATTGACGATCCTTCATCAAGGTAAGTCATGTTCTCTATTTACAGTATATTTGTAAGATTGAATGTGCTACCTATTGCATTATTTAATAATATATTGAAATGATCATTTTTAATGATTGCAGTTCATCCTACCTCTATCCCTTTCACAACAGTTTGACAACAGTATTAAACAAGTTATATATGATCTTGGAAAATACACGAGGTTAGAAGTATTTTTTCTTAGATTTGTAGCTTTTTCTCTTAAATCTATTGTATAATTTTATTTAAAATTTTGTTTATGTGGTTTTGTGTGTTGAATCTCTTTTAGGTGGTTATCATCTAAATAAATTGACAAAAAAGATATAAAATATTGGAAGAGAAAAATTCCACAACTTATGTGTGAAATGCAAAGGTGTTTACCTCCAACCTTTTTCAATGCTCAAGAATACTACCTCATACATCAAGTTGAGGAGATTGAATTGTCTGGACCTATACAAGCTAGATCAATGTGGATGGTTGAGAGGCACTTGATATTTATGAAGGGCTTGGTTCGACAAAGAGCACATCCTAAGGGTTCTATGATAGAGGGATATATGATATACCAGACCATGGTGTACATTACTGAATATCTTCCAAATTTTGCAGTAGATATCCATGTAGATAGCATTTGGGATCACAACTCTAACAACAAATTCGAAGGGGAGTACCTGACGGGGAAAGGTAGATTGAGGAGGGTGAGAGGTAATTATAATTTTTTTATTTTTATTTTAATAATTATTATTCATCATCAATATATATAACTTAGTGTAATTGTCTTCTTTATAGTTGGTCGTGAGTGGGATGCACTACACTTGTATATTGCAAACAATCTTGATTGGATGATGGTATGGATTGAACAGTCTCAAGAAAATGGTCACTCATTAACATGGGATGGTGTTGTATCATTGTTTAAAGAAGTTCATCGTAATGGAGATTCCAATGTTACACAAATGGTACTTGATCTAATATATGGCTTAAGAGATACAAAGGTACGCATAAGATTACTAATCGTCACACATAAGTTTAATATCAACTCACATATTGATGCAAATAATCTTGACATGTTTGAATAATTGCAGGTCAAACACCACAAAGCTATGTACTACCATGGCTATAAATTCTGCACAAAAAAGTTAGATGAAACGAAGAAAACATGTGATTTCGGGATAAGTGCTGTCTTTGTGGTCACCAATATTTCATCTAGGACTGACATACATCCTCAATGATCTAAAAATTGATACTATGGCATTTTGGATGATATACTTGAGTGTGACTTTAATTTATTCAAAATAGTTCTATTTGTCATCAAATGGTTTAGGTTACGACTAAATCAAAATGATCCTAATAGAACTGTTATTGAACATGATAGTGGATTTACTATGATTAATACAAGGTCATTTGAGGCAGTCGAAGATGAGCCCTATGTTCTTCCAAGCTAGTGTGAACAAGTGTTTTATTTTAGTGTTCCACAGAAACTAGGTTGGTCATTCTTTTTTAGACATGATCCAAGAGGAAGGCCAGTAAAGTATAATGTGATCGAAGAAGAAGAAATTGAAGAAGCATAAGAGGAAGTAAATGATTATCAAGAACAACAGTTACCTAGTGATGAAGATGAAGAAGATGTTGATGATTTTGGTCATGCTGACGATAATGGTGATAATGATGATGATGATGTTGATGATGATCATGATCATGGTGATGATGGTGATGATGATGATGGTGATGAAGATGATAATGATGGCAATGAAGATGGTGATGATGGAGAAGAAGATGGTGGTGGTGACGACAACGATGATGGTGATGATAATGATGATGATGATGATGATGATGACATGGATGAAGATCATGATGATCAATGAAATGTCTAGCTAGGATCAATGTCAACTATGATGGGGTCTTGTATGACCAAACTTTTCTTTCTAAACCATATGTGCACATATAAACATTAATTAGAACATGTCAAATATTTTTTTAGATATACACATTAGTTACACTAAATTTTTAACTTAAGACAAATGATTTACATATACAATCTACGTTATTATTAATTTTTTTTTTTGATAAGTCTATTACTTTAATTTCATTGCTGATTTCTAAGACTTACTAATTTTTTTCACAGGGCGATATGGATGCACCATCTCAAACACCTTTAGTAGAGGTAAACATTAAATATTGTAAATTTTAATGTTAATATAGAAACAAATGTCGTATTATTATGTTCTTTTCTTTATGGCTTTGGAGTTGTTTTGATGAAATTTTACTGATATTTAATGTCACAAATGATAGGAAAAAGCTAGAATGACCACTGATCAAATGCGATCTAAAATACGAGCTTCATATCTACATAACATCACCCTTAGTATTGACCCTGTGTTCATCACCCAGGAAATCAAACAAAGATACACTGATGAACTTGTTAACATTATCATCGAGGGTGACAAAAGTGAGGAGAAAGAGGCACTGAGAATAGAATTGGGCCGTAGAATCCAATCTTTGTAGGTAAACAGTAATTTGACTAAAGCAATAATAGAAGTTCAATAGATATGAATATTTTATACTATCTTATGGATCTTGATCTCTAATTTTATGTGTACTTGTATAGACATTTGTGTCATTTGTGACATCACATGGTGAACATGGCGATGGTCATTGCACACAACCTTCGTGTAAGTAGCACTTTGTTTGTTTTCATCAACATTATAACACTTTTTTTTTTTTTGGTAGACATTTCTAGCTAGTATCCCATTTGATGTTTATCCATTGAAAATGTCTTTGCTAACAATATTGTATTCTTCAGCTCATGATGAAGTGTGGACTTCTCCTTCGGTTGCCGGTCCACTATTGCCTAGTGCATTGTCGGCAACAATGGCCATGCAAACATCCTCATCCATGCCCACTAGAACTGGTAAAACCTTGTTTTGCTATATTTTGTAATGTATTTGTACAAGTTGATGAACAACAAAGTAGCATATCAGTGCTTAAATGATGTCTATAGAAGCCTACATACACACAAACACATGCATACACACACCACACATACATACATACATACATTTATTGTACTACATAGGCAAGATTTTGTCACCAAATATTGTATACCCTGCTTAGATGCAATGATTGCTATATGTTCCATTTATAAGAGATGAATACTTCTGGACTAACTACTCATA
This sequence comes from Cupressus sempervirens, assembly GCA_028749045.1. NCBI lineage: Eukaryota > Viridiplantae > Streptophyta > Pinopsida > Cupressales > Cupressaceae > Cupressus > Cupressus sempervirens. The sequence goes on from CM053786.1 coordinate 817,018,327, forward strand.
AAATCCTTATAAACTATTGCAAAATTTGATTGTTAAAAATATCTCATTTGATCACTATTAGAGAAATTTCTACTCTATTTAAAGATTTATTAAAAGATTAAATAAAAATCATTTTGCATATATTTCTACTCAACCTACTATTTAAGACTTTTTTATATATGCATTTATGAAAATAAAATTGTGCTACTTTTTGAATTAATGTTTCAGATTCACATGGAAAAAAATTCTAACTTTTGAATCCAAAAGTAAACTGAAATATCATTTAAAAAATATATTTTAATTTTTTCTTTTATGTTTCTCTACGATGTATGTGCATAGATACTTTTATATTCTTGAACTCTCACTGTGATAACAGACCATGGACCATTGAAAGCCATCCTAAACATAGATGATTAAAACTCATACCTAATCTTATCATAAACATAAACAACAATATATCATGAATTCTAAAAATATGGTATCTTTAATACCCTATTTTTGTATTTAGTTTTTTGAAAAACTCATGTATTGTTGGTCAATTGATTGAGTAGACTTTGCTGAAGCTGCTACCTAATTTTTACAAATTTATTATTATTAATTTAACATTTCTACTATAGATAAGTTCACTAAAGAATAAAACCCCTATCACACCATGCATGTGAATATAGCTTTCTCTCTTCAATTCTTGCATGGAGTTCCCTCAAAGACCCTACCATGCCAACCTAGGATATGAAATAAGTATTGTTAAGCAACTTTATAATCATAGGTAACAAAGATAAGTGGTAGACGATGGTTAGACATAGAAACCTGTTAAGTAAATTCAAAATATAAGGTCTAGAAATATGGTTCAGGTGTTTCCTACATTCCCTTTCATCCAAACTGGAAGTGCTTGGGGCTCCTATCTTGGCCTCGATCTACTTTACCTTAGCTTTGATACCAGGGTAAACTTTTCTATGTACCAGCCAGGAGTCAAACTAAGGACCACTAGGTTGAAGCTGGGATGATCTACCACTGAGCTACAACCCCTTTTGGTGACCAATCCATCCATGGTCACTAGAGACTAAAGCTATAATTTCCACTAGACTTCTAATGGTTTACCTACCAAAAGAAAATCAATCCTAAAATCCCTTTATTGGGTTTACTTTCTTGAATTTTTTAATTGGTTGTATGTGGCCATTTTATAAATCATTTTTTGAAAATGTACTTATAACTTCATGGATTCTTTGAGACATTTTCTCTTTTTCTCCAGTAGAACTTCTTAGAATGTTAGTTCTGTGGTCACTAGGTCTTGGTCATCCCAATACTATTGTTCTTTGCCTTACCAGGGATAGGCTTTTAGGTTCTTAGTTTCTATTTATAGTTGTTTGATAAGTTTCATGGTTATTTGATCCACAAATTACATTGTCACATGTTTTCAAATTTTTCATTCTGAATCCTGTTATGCATGCATGTAACAACATAGAAGATGGGAGATAGGTTGTTGGAAAGGATTATCATGTTTTGGATCATAGAAACAAGCATGTTGGATTGTGCCAACATCAAGTATTCTAGAAGGAAATACATTAGCTAATTGAGGAAATGGATCTCAACTAGCTAGTGTTGCTAATCAACCCATAGGTTTAAATCCATCCTTACTGGCACCTCCCTCTTCCCCGACTTCATTTACAAATTTAGGCAATCCTTCTACCGTTCAGTCACCAAATGTTTTCTTGTCTCTATCTGCCAATGTTTGTTCACCTAGTGGACCAACATCAACCATGTTTACTACAGGACCATATGCACATGAGACTCAATTGGTATCACCTCCTATGTTCTCAACATTTACTACTAAACCTTCAACTGCTCCATTAACTCCCACACCCAAATTAGCTCATCTCACAACTCCATCATCCCTAGATGTGCCTTTTGCTCAATTACTTGCATCTTCATTAGATGTAAAAATTGTCAATAAGGAGAATGGTGTGACTTTCTCATGCTCTCCTTATACAACATTAGGTTATGTTGCTACAAGTGATCTTCAAGCTACATATCAACTATATCTAGGGAGTCTTGCTAGTCAACTAGTATCACCAAAGCCAGGAGTTTCTAGTTCTGGTTCACCATTTCCTAAGCTTGAGTATCCTGGACATTGGAATGCATCCCTAGCTAGTCAAGACACCTTATACAAGTATGAACCATCCAAGTTTTATCATGACATACCCTCCCCTAGAATTTTTTCACTAGACTTATAATGCACCTAAAAATTAAAACTCATTGACCCATGTTTCATGAGTAGTGAGTAGAATAGTACTTGTTCATAAAAGTTGTAAGAAGCATAACCAGTTCTCACATTAGTTGAGGAAACAATCTTATGGACCAGAGAAATCATATTTTGATCCTAGCATAGAACAGGGTTAGATATATTATATGTAGAGACTACAAGCATATATATGAGCATTTGTGCAATGACCTGATGAATATATGATCTGTAGATGCCAATCATAGTCTCGTAAGAAGCATTGAGTTGCATTGTTAAATTGTCATTTGAATCAACACAAGGAAACTTAAATCTATAATGTTGAATCATACAATGGAATAATTGCCAATCAGTCTTCCCATTCGAATGCACGAAAAAATCAAATCTTGAAATATTTGAACTATTAAGACTTAATTGGAACAAAAAGCAATATCTATGCCAGCTGTTATAAATAGAATGGCCAGAGTGCAGAAAAGATAATTTTCCATAAAACTCATAGTTTTTATAATGAAGAATATTCATATTGCAATTAGTTTGGCTTGCCTTTAACATCCCAAGTCCAACATCTAGAAAATATTGTAATAAAAAGAATGCTATTAGATACATTCTTTCCTCTGTAGTGGTTCTTGTAAGAAAGGGGTATAACAAGTTTAAGTGACAAATAACAACAGTGCCCAACCATTTTCTGAAAGCAAATCAGTGTGAAAACCAAGTTTACAAAATATGCTTGAATTCTAGATGAATCTACTTGTTCACTCAAGGATTTGATTGCTTCTTTTGCAGTTTTGCATTTACAAGATTCTGCCATAGCAAAAGATTTTCCATTCCATGATAGTGATAAGGTGCTAGATTGTGTTTTGAAGTTGGTCTCTGACAACCAAAACTCTATTCTCATGGAACCTTTATTTCTATATTTTTGGGTCTTTAAAGGGATATTGAATGTTCAAGATTTTCCATCCCAAGATACTAATAAGGTGTTAGATTGAATTCCTAAGTTGCTCTCTAACCAGAAAATCTCTAAGCTAATAGAACCTTTCTCTCTAGATGAAATTATTAAAATAAACTTTTCTCTAGTGGTTGACAAGGATTTGAGCCCATATGGTTTCAGCCCTCATTTGTTTCTAAAATGTTGGGTTCTCATGGGCATATATATTTGGGGGGTGGTAGAGGAGTCAGGAATCTATAGCTACATATTGAAATATTTCAACACTACATTTATTAAACTTATTCCAAAGTGTCATCAACCATCCACCTTTAGAGATTTCAAGCCAATCTCATTGTGCAATACAATATACTAGATCCTCACTAAGGCAATTGCCTCTATACTAGCCAAGGTTACTTCATCTATTATTTCAAATCAACAAGGTGGTTTTTTGGCCCATGAAGTTCTACAATCTATCAAGTTTGAAGTTAGCCCATCTATGATCCTAAAATTGGATAATTTGAAAGCATACAAAAGGGTTAATTGGAATTTTCTTAGATATGTAATGGTAAGAATTGGGTTTACTAGAAATGGACAAAGTGGGTTATGTCTTGCATCTCAAGAGCCAAAATTTTGGTTAAAAAAAATGTAAATCCATGTAGATTCTTCTCTTCATCTCACAGGGTGAGAGAAGGTGGCTTGTTTTCCTTGTCCTTGTTTATTATCTTAGTTGAAGGGTTGAGCATATTGATTCTACATAAGCACCAACAAGTGGCTTAGGAGGGTATCAGTATCCGTAATTAGTTGTCAGCAAGCCATAATATTTTTGTGGATGATGCCTTGCTGGTTGGTAAAAGGTCCCTTAAGTAGGCCAAATGCATTAGAGAGACCCTAAATGAATACTACGAGGTTTCAAGGAAAAAAAATTAATCTGGATAAATAATATTTTCTTCTTCAATATAGGGAAATTTATGAGGGTGAAAATCTAAAGGACTCTTGGTTTTTTGGTAACTGAAACTCCTAGAAAATATTTGGCAATCCCTTTCTTCCAAGGGGTATGAAATTCATCTCATTGGGAAAATATCATACAATTAGTCAAGGATAGAATTGGAGGATGGAAAGCTAGATGGTCGTTCATTGATAGTAGTATTTTGTTGCTAAAATTAGTCCTTACTACAATTCCAAACTATATCATGTCAATGATTTCAAAACCAAAAGGTGTCCTTGAATCTTTAAAAAAATCTTGGAAATTTTATTTGGAATGGTAATATGGCATTGGTCACTGGTCAATAGTGCTTCCCATTATGATTGTCACCATTCTACTTGCAAAAAATAGTCAAGCACATGGTCTTGGTTGACATAGGGCCAGCTAGGAAAAATACTTGCTCTTAACTTGCATATCCCTCAGTTTCAGAGGTTGCCACCGGTGGATTTGCAAGTTAGGGCTAAATATGTACAAGGCCATAGAAAATAGGGCTGCTCAGACCCCTTGTTACTAAAATGCTGATAACTTGCAAACCCCAACTCCAATTTATGTCAAATCAAAGCCAAAAAACTTATGAACACACCCTTGCAACTAATCCACACACTTAGAAATCATAACAATATCATACGAAACTGTACAACCCATTGTAACAACAAAATTACTAGTAAATCAGAGGTTTTTTATTCATTTTCTCCAAGCATCGACTACAACCTAATCTCCCTCACCTTATGAGATCAAACATGATATATATAGAGGCCTATAGGACTATTGGAACAACCAAGTATCCTTTCCCCTACTTAAAACAAACAATAACAACTTTTAAACAATATTGAGGAACATTTTTAAAAGTTGTAAACAACTTTTATATGCAACTTTTTGCATTTTTGCAAATTTGACTACCTAATGAACTCAACAAGTTCAAAAACCATAAAATTGGCCTATATTGACTCAAACACCCTATTCTAAGGCCTCTTGGTCCCATTGAGCCACTTTTTTTATAAACACACCAATGTGCTAATGGACCTTACATACATGAGCCTTTTATTACAAAACATGGGCCACCTAGTAAACTATGGACCAAACCTTTATTCCAACACCATAACTACTTGAATTCTCCCTTTCATGGAGTGGCAAGGTGTCCTACATCATAGGTACTTGTTCTCTTTCCTCATAGATACGTGTTCCCCTGCCTCATTGGTTAGGTGTCCTGCACCACAACCGCTTCATGGAAACAAATCCCACATTATCTAGTCCAATATCAAACATCATGTCTAGAATGAATGATTTTCCAAAAATGTGATCTTATTAATAAGATAAATGGAAATTAAATCCTTAATTAAATCCTTAATGGAATGTGAGGAAAAAACATTTTTGCTAGTCAATTTATTCAATTTGATTATATCCATAAGTATGATTTAATTGTCATGATGTTTCAATTGATAGACCAACAGAGAGCAGTACTACTGAAGTTGATCCATTTCCTAGAGTAGTTCATGTGATTAGTACTGGTTCATATGAAGGGACATTATTTCTGAATAAGAAAACTATGTTTTCGTTAAAAGAACAAAAGCTTCCAGGTGCTTTAAAATTGTTTTTTATTTAAAGTGTAAATTTAATTTATTTTTATATGACTCATTTTGGACTGATAAATCCTTAATGTTTTTGTAGGTAATAATGTTTTCTTTGAACATCTTTTTCATATGACATTGAGACTATTCAGACCCACCATATGTAAAAGGTACGTAGTTTCATATCATTGCTACATAATTTTTCTTTTCTTCCATTTACTATAATATATTAAAGCTATTGATCTAACAATCTATTTGTTTTTAAAAAGGTGGAATTTACAAACTATGGAATTAAAAAATCAGCTCATTGCATCTTTTGACAAGAAATTTGGAAAAGACATGTTTCACAATGGCCTACTTCTCAAAAGAGAAGCAAAGCATATAAAGACTATGAGGGATCAATATAGAAGGGCTCTTAAGTGATGACGGGCCACACCACCCGTACCAACTAACAACCAAAAATGAAATAATATGGAGACAAGAGAGATGACAAAATGCTTCATAAAACTTCCATTAATACTTGAAATTCATTAGAATATTCTCCAAATGGAAAAACTCCAAATTCTTACAATATAAGAGAGATTGCTCGCTAAGAGCTTCTACAAGAAATTACATCCAAAGAGCTTCTACTTGAAGAGCTTGTCTTGAAGAACTTCTATTTCTCCAAATTCCATTAGAAGAGCTTCCATTTCTTGAACTTGATTACAAACGATTATAAGCCTTGCTTAAATAGGCACTTCTAACCCAAGACATTACAAACACAAGCAATGTGGGATAAAAGGTAAATACAACTACCTTTAAATAAATATTAAATTCCCACCCAAATACAACTAAGCACCCAACAAATATTAAATGCATGATTTAAGGAACTTTTCACAAACTTCTAAGATGCCACCTACACACCTCGATTAATGGAATGACAACTATTTTTATTATTTTCTATTTATGCCACTCATGCACCTTGAAAATAGAGATTCCTCTTTTCTCCACTTTTTCTATTTTTAGTTTTTTTATTATTTTTCCTTCTATTTTTGTCACTTTCTCTCTCCACAAATTTTTTTTTTCTTTTTTTTCCTCTTTTTTTTTTTTTTTTTTTTCCCTAATAATTTAATTTTCTCATGCAAGATGCTCCTGCATCAGACTCCCTTGGTAGATAGAAAAGTGTGTCCCACACTTTGATGTCAAAAGAAAGATATAGAACCATCTTCATCTTCACCACAAGCTTCCACTTCAATAGGGACAAGAAAACCAACATGCAATTCTTCCACATTTTTTTTTTCTTTTTGCTGATGCATGATGCTCCTGCATCCGACTCCCATGGTAGGAAAAATTTTGTGAATATAGAGTCACAAAATGAAGTAGCCACTGTTGAAAGTTTTTTTTCTTTTCCTCCAACACATAGCTGGAACAAGTATCCGATGCTGATATCTTTCCTTCTTTCTTATTTTCCAACACCTAGTCGGAACAACTATTTGCTGCTGAAAATACTCCTTCGCAATGAACTCTATCCAAGTATAACTCTCATCCTCATCCAATCTTGTTGAATTAATCACACCTGTAATAAATCCAGCAACACCATACCAATCTTCCTTTGCATACCACACATGACTAACAAGATCCTCATGCAAAAAATCATCAATATCTTTTAAACTCATATCAAAGACAACATCCCATGATTCATAAGAATTTACCTGTTTGACATCTTCATCTTTGCTTGCCTCTTTTATGTCTTCAACAATGCATGTAACTACTCCACTTTCTTGATCTCCAACTAAGGCACTATACTTCTCCTCCATTGCTGAAATCTTCAAATCATCTTGATCTACTTCAGGTTCATAAGTCTTGTCATCTTTATGCTCTTCCTCTTCTCGTTCATCTTCTTCAACTTTAGTTTCGCAAATGATTTCCTCTTCATCCGCTTGCTCTTCCATTGGATCATCTTTCTTTTCCACATCCAAGGAATTATCAACATCTCTTTTCTGGTGACATGCTCTTTGTTTCCATAACTCAGCTTCTAATTCTTTCACTTGCTTCTGCAAATCAACTAGCAATGATTGTTAATTTCTTGCTCTAAATTTTTCAAGTCGAGGAATCCTCAGAATCCATCCAATCACAAAAGTCATCTTCTTCTTTCTCTTCTCCATAGTCAAGTCTTTAGAAGACAAATCTCATCCAAAAAAAGAACCTCGTGCAAACTGCCTCACAGTCGGCGCTCTGTCTACACAATCAAGAACTTCTTCACAAACTTCACCCAACTCAAGGTCCTAGTGCAAACTGCCTCACTTTCGGCAATCTGTCTGCACACTCAGGAACTCCTACTCTAATACCACTAATGATGGTCCACACCACCCGTACCAACTAACAACCAAAAATGCAATAATATGGAGACAAGAGAGATGACAAAATGCTTCATAAAACTTCCATAGGAGCATCATGCATCATTAAGGATAACCCAAAGTACAACTATCCAGCTATGATTCCACCAATGGAGTGGAATGAAATAGTAGAAGATTCAAAGGAGAAAAGGCTATGTGAAGATAGAGATAATGAAGCAGTACAGGGCAAAAAGAGGTATGTCATGATAGTATTAAGTACATTGTAATCATGCACTAATTATTCATATTTGTAAATATATAATCTAAGATGTTTGAAATTGTTCATAGATTGCAAGACACATCCGTGGCTACAAAAGTGAGACTAGAAAATTTTGGCCAACACAAACTTAGCTCTGGTGGCTATATGAATCTCCAATCTCGAGTTGTAAGTAGGAGCAATGATATGAAATAATTTTTTTTAATATAATGTTGCAAACAATTTTGTTTAGTGAAACCATACATACAAAACTAATGATATTAAGCAAAAAATACAAGGCACAGAATTCAATGTGGAGGTCATAGATGAAGATAGAAAACTTGCCTTAAAGGAAGGCTATAAAGTTGTAGTTGCACACCTACGCGAAGAATCTATAAGCCTTGCCCAAGAATCCTATTCACCAAATGATATCTCATAGGTAAATTGGTTAGATGAAAAGTAAATGAAATTGAATAGTTGATCCTTTTCCTTTTTGGTTTTAGTTTTGAACATAAATTGACTACATAACAATGTGCATAACATTTTATTGCACCCTTCATATCCTACCATAGAATCTAATCGTGATGAAGGCCATAATGTGCATTATAGTGGTGGAGGTATTAATTTGCTATTGGAAATTAACTATGCAATCAGAAATATGAAATGTTCTCCTTCCATTTATTGTCCAAGCATGGTCTTATCCAAACATATATTCTATGTTCATTGTGCAAATCTTTTAGAAAATGTGTTGTTTAAAGACTACAACTTCTTCAAACTTTTCTCCAAGTGAGGGTTCCATGCTAATAAAAATATAATAAAAGACCACTTATTAGCATCATCAAGAATATGCATCTCAAATGACATGAGAGACTTGACTTCATAGTCTTTAAGATGTGTGTATCTTTATACTCTATAGTCGTCTAGAGTCTTTTTGAATATACACCATCTAAGTTCAAATATTGGTGATAGTTGAAAGAAAATAATAGACTATAATCTCTATGAAGAAAATGGTAATGAAAATATAACATGATTTTAGGAAAACTGTTATCTCTCCTTACTGTCTACTATTTTTCTAATTTGGTTTAAGTAAACTGTTTGCATTTCTTGTATTATGTATTTAGGGTATTCTTGAGCAATGACAACTAGGTTTATAGATTGGCAAGGAAATTTATTATATGATTTGGAACATTCACATAGTTTTGTCCTTATTTCTCTAACATCACTACTTTAAAGATTATCTCTGGTTGCTGAAACATATTCATTATTTTAAAATAGGGATCTTTAAGCTTTTGATCAGTAGTTGACTATGATTTCCAACTCTGTACTTTGATAAATCATTTTTTCTAACAAATCTCATAGAGTAAATATTGTGATATTGCTATCATGATTTAACTGTGTAGTATTTGAGTCAAATTTATTGACTCATATTTCATGCATAGTGCTCAAAATGAATCCATCTCTCATGATAATATTTTTTTGAATATTTCAGAGCATGTTGAACATCATGTTGAAGGAGTGGAACATGCTCCAAGTGTTCAACATGTTGACATGGCGGTAGATCAAAATGTTAATGTATATGATGTGGCATTGTTAGGTAAGAAAAATGCATGTTATGTTGTACTAGTACTTAATTATAGATTGGTAACAGTTAAAAAAACAAAAAGAGTATGCCAGTTTATCCCATTCACTTGTTCTTGCAATAGAGCCCCCTTTAGTGCAGTAGCCTCCTGTTCCAAAGAGAAGGAGAAATCGTAATTTGACATTACACATGCCAGAAGAGGAGGAGAATGATGTCAATATGTATGCTCCTATGAGCACTTTTCTTAAGAGAGCTCATAAAAACAAAAAGAAGAAATGATTTTTTTAAAGTCTTCTTTGATAAACCTCGTTGGATAATGAAAGAACTTTGTTTTAAGTAATTATGTATGAATGATGCATATTAATACTGATTTTTATCTTATGTTAATGAATATTGTTATGTCTTAATGAATTTTTGATTAGTATTGTGTATTAATGAATTTTATATCATATTAATGAATGTTATGTGATTGTATTGATTGAATTTTATAGTTCATAAATGGATGAATTAATCAATGAAGTATGTAATTAGATGATAATGGGTACTTTAGATTGATGTTAGGGGGAGGGGGTTGAGGCTAGATGAGCTTCCACCTTCACGTGGTTGGCCTTGTTAAGTAGAGAATATTATAGTATTATTGAAACCAAGTGAAGCTCAAATTAACATAAAATGGACACTTCGCATGTGGTAGGTCTAAAATGATCCACAACTACTGCTGCCCATAACATGAATTTGTGAAATACATTTCGATATCACCAATTTGAACACTCTATTCAAAGCATAGGAGTGGCCTATAGTCTTAGCATGAATTTTGGGTAATGCCTCAGTCCAGATTGCCTTAGAAGTGGCTGGAAGAAGCTTGCACGAGTCTGAGACTATGAACTCTCCCCGCCTTGGCCAAGAAGAACTTGCCAACTCTCTACTATTATGGTAAACTACAGAGTGGTGTGGTTGGTCTACAATGAACCAATAAGTTCACAATTAAAGGAATGAGCCTTCGTTCACCAAGGATTTCCAAGAAATGATTTCAAGTGTACCAATTTGATCAATGCTTCAATCCTTATTGAGAATCTTGTCCCAATCAATCTCTAGATGAAACAGGGACACAAAGTGACTAGTCAAATGGTGAATAACACCTAAATGTCTAAAACTTTTATCCTTATATCTTCCAAGGTCACTCTAGTGAATCCCAACTAGTTCCATTACTTCTTGTTGAGAAATCCCAACATTGACAGCCAATCGAGATTGATCCCCAAGACCAATGCATCACATGAAGAAACTACATTCCCAAGCGCCATAATAAGTGCAATGCACTCTTAGTCTATTATGCAGAGGTGGTGTGTGGTATCCATCTTCTTCATATGAGATAGAAAATCCATTCATTTAGCAACAACTCTTTACTCCAATGTCCCCTCAAGGACTTACCTTCCAGGCTACCCCAAGTGCACTTAGAGTTTCCCAAACACCATAACTTCTTCCAAGGCTTCAACCTTCATTCTTCCTTTGTGAATTGTCTCCTCATGGACTTTCCACCATGTTCCATCCATCCATTCATTTTGGACAACTAATCTCTTACCCAACATTCATATCTAGCCTTAAAGCTAGTAGCCCTCACCAGTCACTAATTTGGATTTCTCTCCAATAGTTCCCAAAAAACTAGGGAAACTAAAACTTGATTAAGATACCCTTTTGGGATATATACATTCTCCCTAAGTTTCAATATCAACTCTTTTGGACCATACCCAAGATCTGATACTCCTAGCCTATCCACACTAGGCTTAATTCTCCAATTTTACACAACAACCCACAACTCCACTCAACCCTATGATTCCAAAGGGTGAAATAGTCCTTCTAGGGGTTGAGAAACAATATATTTTCAAGATTTTAAGGTTCTACCCTTTACACAACACATTTTCCACCAAACCCTTGGTTTTGGGGTCACTAATCTAGGGCCTATTCAAGAGGACCTCTAACCATATCACCAGAACAAAATAATTGCATAAACACTTCATAATTGATCCCCCCATACACATTTGATCACCAAACATCTTCAATCCTAAAGTAAATAACTTTTAATATGACTAGTGTCTATCCAGGGCATTTTCTTAGTCAGCAACCAACTATCATTGTAGTTCCTCAAGAATATTCCTTCAATTGGAATTGCATTAGTTGCAATGGCTGAAGAACTAGGACTTGAAATGGCCATTCATTCTTTGGAGCATCTCTTGCACTATGGAGAGAAAAATATTAGAAGAGCAGTCCCATTGACTTTAGGCCTATTGTCAATATCAAATCCAAAAGTAATGTTCATTGTTTTGTCCTTTCGTTTGCTTAAATACTCAATTCTTGGCCCCTTAATTTGGTTGATTATTTATGTGATAGAATTTTATTGCTGAAATATGACATGTAAACATCTATATTAGGTCAATGTGATGGATACTTTGAGTAGGCTTAGTCATGATACCGATTCAGAAGTTGCTATGGTGAGTGGTATTCGTTATAATATTTCTTTGTAGTCTTTCCAATTTCCACCAAATAGGTTTTTTTTATGAATTGCTTAAAATTTGACTATCTAAATAACAATGTGTATTTATAGGCTGCAAGACTAGCTCTAGGATTAATTGGTGCTAGAACAAATAATGATCAATGAGCTAGCATGCTATGAAATCTATCAAGCTATTATTACAAAGATCCCAGGCTTCTATTTTGTGTATGCAATATTTCCAATTATTAATGTTGATGCTGCAATTTTATTTTCTAAGTTTAACAATGTCTAACAAATCTTAATTCAGGAAATCTGACATAAATAGATATATTTTAGGTCCGCATTGCTCAAGGTTTGGTTCATTTAGGAAAAGGGTTGTTAACACTGAGTCCATATCATTCAGACCACTTTTTGTTGTCATAGTAAGTACCTACATATTGCATTCCTGAAGCAAGATTTTAAAATTGTTAACTTCTGAACTCATCTGCTTGTATTCAATTTTCTTCACTCTTTGCACTTGTTTTATATTAATTTGGATATGTTGGGACTTTAGCAGCTTGTTATCTATATAATTGGCCTACTCTTTTTCTATATATTTGTTTTGTATCTTGCTAATCGAAAACTTAAATTGATTTGCAGCTCTGCAGTAGCTGGTATTATAACTTTACTTCATGCATCTTTGGACATGAAGTTGATTATCTTGGGAAAATATCATTATGTTCTTTATTTCCTTGTATTGGCCATGCAGGTTTGTATCATGTATTGGATGCATGTTTTTTATAATTTTAACTTGACATATAAACAAATTATTATAATAGAATTGTCTTATATTTGCATTGACAGAATATTGGCAATGAAATCATTGATTAACATATGAAATTCTCTAAGTTAGATGAATTTTTTGCAATGAAATCATAAGCATATTGGCTATATTCTTTACACCGGTGCTGAAGCGTTGTAGTTTGTGTGATAAGACCTAGCGAAATCCATGAATACCACTAACAATAATAGTTGGCTTGTATTCTCCCTCTCACCCCATTTAGTGGGTAGGGACCCTCTTCAAGTATAACTCATCACAGCTGCAGACAAGGTGGAGGGGGGCCATTCTATACTACTATGCCCTTGAGGTCTGATGGTTCTCTCTCTATCATGGAGGTTCTCAACAAGTCCCAAACTGAAGGTAAAAAAATGGTAGCCAACAAGTCCATAAGAAAAACCTATGGGTTATCTTCATGAATATCTAAGGCTCTTGAAAAAGCTAGTAGGAATGAATAGTTCTTTTAAACATGAACTTGGATTAGTTTTAGGTTATAGAGTGATGATTTGGAGTTGGTTTTGTAAATATTATGTATTGCCAAAACCATATATTTTTCCTTTCTTTTGGTTTTGTAGATTGGAATGATTTGAAGCCCCCTGGACTCCAACCAACAAGCCTTTAGTTGACAAACATGGTGGACGAGAGGCTTTCAAGAGTATAGGCTACATAATATGATGCAGAGGCAGCGCTTTGGAAGCACCAAACAAGTCTAAGCACCTTGGAGGTATCAAGCAAAATCAAGTTGCTACTCCAAATTTCCTTAACACCACAGGGTTATTCAGTGTTTGGTTCACATCAAAAGGGACTATATTGTTGTTTACCACTGTCCAATAGGTTTCACAACCCAATACTCCACATTAGGCTAAACCCCAACTTCTTCTCCCTTGCACCAAGCAAGATTCTCTCCACACTCAACTTAAAACAAAGTGTTTTCAACCTCCTCAAACCTTCTAACAATAGTAAGGCCTAGAAAACATCTATATCAAACAGTGATCAGATTTATGAGCAGCTTGACTATTGTCAACACCCAAATAAGAATGTAGCATTTAGGCTTGTTTCACAGAGTAGCTAAAGTGGGATTTTTAGACTTCATGACTTTCAAACACCAGAGATGGTTTAAGACACATTCATAATGATCCAAACAAGGAATACCACTGATTAGAATCTCTGCAGCCAACAAATAATGAACATTGATACCACAGACCTAGTAGGCAATTAGGTCTCTCAACACTATTTTTCACCAACCACTTAATTTTGTTACAAAGGACTTGGCAATCTAAGACTAGTTTCAAATACCCTTTTCAAAGTGCTAAAAGACTCCAAAGTTTTGAATCCTAACTCCACTCCAGCATGCATTAACCCAACCATGCACTCAAGCCTAATTAGCAAGTTTAGGCTTGGTCTACAAGGAAAATGGCCATGATATGGGTTCGTGGATCAAACTCCCAACTTTAGAGTGTGCTTCTAGTCCAAATAAAGGTTCTTTTTCTTCACACCAAGTCCCAACTTCCCTGTTTCACACTGATTCATCAAATTGCATCAAATAAGTTCTAATACATGGGCATATTAGACCTAGGGCTTGCTCCCATAAATCCTTGCTGCAACCTCCTACCTCCAAACCTTCAAAATATGGAATTTCATTGCCCTAGCTTGCCCCATACAAATTTGGAAGGATTTCCAATGGTGTGAGTTCAAACTAGGGCCATTTCTTTGGCCAAACCCTTGTTTTGAGGGTTTCATAGGCAGCGAGGAAGAAAAATGTGTAACTTTCAAATGGAGATTGATCTTCCCTCCAAACCAATGCCAAAATTCTCTAAAATACAACCTCCAATTAAAAAATGTAAAAAATCAACCTTACAACCATTGAAAATTTGTACAGTACAGAAAAAAGAGTGAAAATGCTGTAATAGTAGGTTCTCTATTAGATTTTGGAAGAAAAATACATTTGAAAACTTCTCTTGCCCTCTCATTCAGGTGTACAGGGCCTATAAAGGCATTTTTCAATAGTTTTAACCAACCAATGACAGTTTTATGGTTATTTGTAAAAAGTTGCTAATTTGTTGCAAAAATTGCTAATGCAATTTTGCAATTTTTATGCATTTTTGGAATTCCAACTAACCTCCAACCTAAATCGGTTCTAACCATTCCAAGTGATCATTCTAAGACTCAAAACTACTAAACCAACCTAGAAAATGAAATCTAAATCAAATTCCACCTTTGGACCAATCGATGCCCAAGTTCATATTGTCACCTTGGACTATTTTTGGTATTTCCTTTTACAAGATTTCTTACATGCAAAATTATTTAAGACAGATTTTTTTATTGTCATCTTGGACTATTTTTGGTATTTCCTTTTAAGATAGATTTCTTACATGCAAAATTAGATAAAGGAGAATAAGTATTATTCTGAGCTTTCTCAGAGATTAAAATGATGGTTTGTATGCATACACCTTTATAATTTATAGACAACACCACTTAGAAGTCAGCAACAACCTTGTATGTGATTAATGTCTAAGAATGCCCTATAGACTGCAGAGAAGGTGAGGCTGGTAGACCTAGAGCTCAAATCCAAGTTTACTGGCCAAGGAAATGCCCTTGCATGCTTATGGTATTAGCTATTTCCTTTTATAGGTGGCAGAAGAGTAGAATATTTCTACTAACACATGTGCGACCTTACCTCGAATTGCCCCCACATCCCTCTTAGATCTGTCACATCCCCAAAGGATATATGATTGTGATAGTTAGGGGCAACTAGCACCACATAGCAATATTTATTGAGCGCCTATAAAACTTCATGTCCCCACTTGGAGTAGCTACCTTATATCCTCAGATGAGCTTGCCAAGTCACCTTAATCATTCATGTGTGTTTCCTTTAATTTTTAAATAGTATTCATGTAGAGTGAGTGGTTTATGGCTTTTGCTCCTCCAAGTTTTGGTAACAAGATGTGATTTTGGTGCAGGCATACTTTTGGGCCATTTTCAAGAGACAGCAAGGGATAGCTATCAGAAGATAGGGAAAATAGGGAGACAACATTGGTGTAGTGGGAGACAACATGTGTGAGTAATCCATAAAGTAGTATTAATCAAATGTTTTAATTGATTGCAGGTCAAGATGCCAAAGGACTCCATTGACTTGATTGTATTTCAAGAAAAATACCAACATTCAAAGATGCCAAAGAAAATGTTGAAGCTTCCTTGGACTTTGTTGTTGTCTAGAAAAAGATATCAGTGATCTTAGAGGTGTCTAGTGCCTTTTCTTAATGCCCACTTATAGGTAGGTAGTTATTTTTTATCTCTACACACTAAAAGTTGTTTGAGTTTTCAATGAGAGTTTCTCTATGGGAATGTGGCCTGATTCGAGCTTGTACTTTCAAAAGAACTTCCAATATTTTATGGGTCACATTCTCGGACTAGGCTTCATTCCCCTTACACTTCACTCTTATTCCTACAAATGTGTGTTTTGAATACAATAGAAACAAAGAATTTTAGCTTCTATCAGGTTATTGATAGTCTATAAAATAATAAATCTTGAAATACTAATTTGTTAATGACTATTTGGAAACTTTGATGATGTATTTGTATATTTGTAAGCAAGGTATCTTTTATTAGAGAGATGAAGAGATTTTTGCAATCTATAATATTAAATATATAATATTTTTGTATACAATTGCTTAGCATTTATTTACTTTCTACTATAATGAATCACGAAATGTAATCTAAATAATGTTAGAAAGTTGATTCATATTTTTATTGTTGATCTTGATTTATCACTTGATATTGATATTGGGAATTTAACTAAGCCCATCTTCTACAGTCAAACATTGTTGCAATATGGCAATATGTACCTAATGAAAAAAAAGCCATGCCTATATTTTATCCCAAAGACATTTAACAATTGCTATTTGTGAACCCTATGAATGAGATATTTCTTCTCTAC
Organism: Cupressus sempervirens; assembly: GCA_028749045.1. NCBI lineage: Eukaryota > Viridiplantae > Streptophyta > Pinopsida > Cupressales > Cupressaceae > Cupressus > Cupressus sempervirens. The sequence goes on from CM053786.1 coordinate 817,035,406, forward strand.
TTCAAATGGCAGTATGTTTTACACACTAATTTATGTTTCAGGATTATGTGTAAGTGTCTGTTTGGTATCTAATGGTATTTTGAAAAATCTATTTCCTTGAGCTTACTATCTACTTTATAGAGACTGAAAGGATTTAATACTATATAAATTATTTTGGTATCTGATGGTATTTTTCTTGACCTTATGTTATGCACAAAGTTGTTTTTATTCAAGTTTGTTTTATCATACAATTGTTTAATGAATGATTGTATTTACATTTTATTATAGTTTCTTTGTTTAAAAGCACATTTATTTTGCGGGGCACATTAATTTTTAAAATATTTTCTTGATATTTCTTCTGATATGGAATTGGAAGAGATCTTGATATATAGAACTACCATACCATGAATTCCAAAACCGACCTAAGTTCAGTTTGAGAAAAATATGTAAGTACAATTTTTCTTTATTTAGTTTTGTACCTAATTCAATCTAAATGCTATTTTTAATTATTTAATTCTATTTTTCTAATATCTTTTCCCAAATGCCTATATTGTGAGCACCTAGTGTATTCAATCTCCTATTCGCATAGTTGTCTGCTCAGATTATATAGCTTAAAAAATAATAACTTAAGTATTCAGGAATTCATGCATTCATCTACTGCTATTCAATGTTTGTGTTCTTTAGGAACAAGAATTTGAATTGGATACACTGATGGGAGGGTGCATGTCATGGAACAAGATGCATGTCATGGAACGAGGAGCTTCTTGGTCAGGGTCTTGCATTGAATGATGAATTGGATCGTGTGCTAGGGAAACATGACTCCATTACTATAGGGTCTCCTATTATGTGAAAAAGAACATCAACTCATGTGGCTCCTCTTGTCAGTATCAATTCATGAAGCTTTTTAGATGTTTGATTTGTGTTGTGGAAATTAGGTAGATTGGCAACTAATGCATTTCAGTTTGGATCTATAAAGCTGAATGGCCGAAAGAAAAACCTCTCCTTTGGAACTGTTGTATGATTTAATCAAAGAAGTTTTTCTGGGGTGAATTATTGATGTTTGATGTTATATTCCTATATGGGTGTTGTTTTCCTCTCCTCTTCTTTCTTGTAGGCATATGTAACTCAAGAGGATACTCTAATTGGGACCTTGATGACAAGAGAAAGCATAGCATACTCTGGTCATGTAAGGCTCCCTGATAAAATGCCTTGGTCAAAGAAATCAGCATTAGTAGAGTCTACACTTGTGGAAATGGGTTTTTAAGAATGTGCCAACACTCCCATAGGAATCTGGCACCTAAGGAAAATTAGTGGTGGAGAAAAGAGAAGAATGAGCATTGCCTTAGAAATTCTAATGAGGCAAAGGTTGTTGTTTCTGGATAAACCAACAACTGGCTTAGACAGGTATCAATCTTTCTAAATTGGTGCCAGATACTTAATCCATCTTCAAGGTTTTTGTTTGTTAGAATTTTTATGGATGTTCCTCAAATGATACCATTGGTTCAAATTAATCTAACAAGGAACCTTTCAACCCAATAGCAGTTGGTTGAATTGGTTATATTGTGAAGTCTTATACATGTAAGAGGGATCTGCTATTATAGGTATATAAGAGGGAGTCAGGTGTACTTGAAGAGAATGTTTTGAGACTTGTCCGTGCAAGAAAGTAATAATAATTTATACTGTAGTCAACTTCAGTTTTATCTTTCTATTGAAGCTTTTAGTCCAAGGAAAAACTAACAGCATATAACAACTAGATGCTTAATTAAGAGTATACCATTTAAGCAAAACATTTTTAGATTTTGTTCAATAGTTACACACTTTTTCTAGCTTGATAAACCTTAGATGTGAGGATGAAGATGGTCATGTTTGGTTTTGCAAGCTGTAATGGACTATTCCTAAGGTTTTACAAGCTCCTAAATAGCTATGTTTTAGTGATTTTTCATTCTCAGCACCTAAATCTACTTTGAAAATCTTGGGTCCAGCCTTCATTAAGGTGGATTCTGACCACTAAATGCTATTCACATGTGTTTAGTCCTGCATATGATCAACACCAATAGCATATGATAAAGGTGATGCTTTTAATATGGATGATATAGTAATCAAAGGTGATTGAATCATAGTTAACTTGTGTTTAAAAAATTGGCAATATTCAAATTGGAAAATCATGAGCATCGTGGAAGAACATTACATTCAGGCATCTTGTCAAATGGTTCACATGACTTATCTATGCTTCTATTTTGCAAGCATGTCTCCCAAGACAAATGCTACTACTTCATCTACATAGTCTGAAAAAATCCATTATGCTTTGATGGATGCCTATAGCTTATACTAAAGCTCTCATTCAAGAATTATGAGATGATCAATCAAGAGGAAATAGTTGAGAGCTTAAAGTGACACAATTTTCAAAAGATCATATGAAATAAAATGGGCGTGCAAGTAGAAAGAAACTAGAAAGACATTGTTTATAGATGAAGGCATGAAATGGATGGTTTTCAAGCACTCAACACAAACACTCAGCATTCAGTACATATCATTTGAGATCAAATGGGTGTGTGGGATTACACACAGAGTAAATAATAAAGGAGGGAATTGAACCCTCCCTGATGCTTGCACTTGTTGAGGTCCACTTTAGTAATAGCCCTTCCTGTGAAATTTTTGTCTAAAACTTTTCTAATGAGATAATGTGTTATGAGCTCTTCATCTGTGGGATGGAACATGAATCTAGGAGGCAGTTGTGCATTACCCATACCATGACTATATATAACTAAAGTTAAAAGCCTCTATCATTGAATTCTCTTCCCTATCACCCATATTCATTTGCTTTGCTATTCATGCTTCACACAAGAGTCTTTTTATATGATGATTTATTTTCAATCATGTCCATTCGCTACGAAACAATTCTTATTCTACAAATTTGACATGCTAGAACTTTTGTGGATGTGCAAGCCATCGGAACATACTGTAGGGAGGATGATGAACTTAATCTCAACTGTCAGACTGAGGCAAGTGATACAAATTGTAGAATCTTAACATATGGTTGTTCAAATTTTGTATCTCTAAATGATTTCCTTTTAGCATATAACTTGTTGTGCATAGTTGCCAAGTTTGGTTATTGTATCGGGCATTGTCATGAAGAAGCATATTAGTTACTTTCAGTGATTATGATAGTTTGATTAGTTATTTTTGATATTTTTTAGGCATTCTATAAAATAGTTCACATGCCTTTTGTATGATATGACATTTTGCATGCATCCTCCACTCTCTCATCCAGCTCATGATGGATTATGGAGAGTGATCTCAAATGATGACGCTAAAAATCACACGATCAAATCCAAAATGAGCTTGCATTACAAATGGATTGTGGAAATTTGATATTGTTGATTTTGCATGCATGTCTACCAAGACAATCACAACTTCAACATATTATGTTGAAGTTGTGATTGTCTTGGTAGACATGCATGCAAAATCAACAATATCAAATTTCCACAATCCATTTGTAATGCAAGTTCATTTTGGATTTGATCGTGTGTTTTTTAGCGTCATCATTTGAGATCACTCTCTGTAATCCATCATCAATTGGATGAGAGACTGTAGGATGCATGCAAAATGTCATATCATATGCAAAGCATGTGAACTACTTTATAGAATGCCAAAAAAAAAATTTACACCCAGGTGTTGGTAGAAATTTCTACCTTCATTGGTCAAAATTTCTACGTTTTTTAGTCAATATTTCCTACCTTCAATGGTCAAACTTTTCAACCATTATTGGTCAAAATTTCTACCTTTCTTGGTCAACAATTTTTACCTTCATTGGTCAAAATTTTTGACCTTCATTGGTCAAAATTTCTACCTTTCTTGGTCAACATTTCCTACCTTCATTGGTCAAAATTTTTGACCTTTATTGGTCAAAATTTCTACCTTTATTGGTTGAAATTTTGACCAATTCTGGGCAAAACTTGTACTATGGATATTGAAGTTTTTCGACCAAAGTATTGGTCAAAATTTTGACCAACCAGAAGGTTGGTCGAACTTTTGATCGAAAAAATTCTGACCAATGAGTTGGTCGAAGTTGGTCAAAGTTTGGTCAAAAAGTGGGTCAAAATTTTGACCAATAATGGTCAAAAAATGGCCTTAGATGTAGTAGTGCCATAAGATCACTTGTGGGAATTTGGGGCATTATCTATGGAATTTATGCATAACTAGACATATCTCATGTTTTTATTCCCTAGAAGTCTAGGTAGCCAAGCTTTGGAGTGGTTTTCACACTTGCCTCCTAGTATCAAGATGTTTGACAAAATTGCCAACTTGTTTGTCCAGCAATATTCTCATAACATTCAACACCTTGTCAATACTTGAGATCTATGTAACCTTAAGTAGAGAGTTGGGGAGCCCTTCCTCACATTCCTCTAGAGGTGGAGATAGCTATACACTAAATATTCATGGAAGATTCCAAAAATGGAAAAGCTTGACATCTTCACTGATAATCTCCTACCTAATTTTGGGTGTAGAGCCCAACTTCAAGGTCCTTGTATATTTGAAGACACGATCACATAGGCTATATGCATCAAGGAATTTATGGTCAAAAAGGGTGAAATTACTCTTCAAATGGACATGAAACAAGGTTCTACCTCCAACAAGAATAAAACCAAATATGTCAATAAGAACGAATAAATTGTACATGATGGGGTTGTTGACAATGTCACTCACAAACCTACTAAGGTGGCATTTAATCTTACAAATGGTCTCAATGTGGCCAAAAATGCTGAGAAGCCTCCTCTTGACAACAAGATGTCTGGGAACAAATTGAGAAACTCATGGGCCACATGCCCTAAGTGAGAGTATACAACCCTGGGTGAACCTTTGGATGTGGTTTACAAAACATTGTTACAACACAAGCTTATTTCACCACTGGACAACCCTCGCCCCTATGATCCACAACCATGCCCACCATGGTGGAATGAAACCTCATTCTATGAGTATCACCAAAATAAGGGGCACAAAACTAGCAAACTTGTGCCACAAAATCTAAGACATGATTGATGCTAGTGACCTTTTGGCAGATGGACACAACAAGAACTCAAATCACAAGGCCTTCAAAGAGCCTTTCCCAGCTTATGAAAAAGGAGAGAGTTCAAAACCAAAACCCACCAACAAGGTTAGCTATGCATATTCCAATGATGACAATGTGATCAACATGGTTGAACTCATGGATTCTAAATATTGTGACATCATTACCATTAAGGGCGAACAAGATAATGATAAACCTAAGACACCATTTGTCTTGAGGTTTCCTACTTCTAACACAATAGACAACACACCTTTGCAACACTGTGCCAATGTTGTCACACATTCTTGCATCAAGTTGGTGCTTAGAGGCCTTGTGTCTTCTACTCCTAATTCTAAATAGCATAAAGACAAAGCCCTTGCTAGTCCACCTAGAAAAGGTGCAAAAATCTTAATGAATTCACTAGCTAAAAGTTATAGTGTTCTCAATCAATTGAAGTGAACTAATGCTCAAATCTCCATCTTTGAGCTGCTTAAAATCTCACCTACTCACAAGTAGATTCTAGACAAAGCCCTCACTAAAGCAAGAATTCCTCAAGATCTTGATCTTGAGTGATTTCAATCCATGGTAGGTCACCTAACCTCACCTTATTTTGTCCTTCTTCAAGGAGGAGGATAACTCACTGAGTCACCCACACAATCAACCTCTACACATTGAGGTCATGATACATTAGACATGTGTTCGTTGGGTACTCATAGATAATGGCACTAGCTTAAACATTGTCTCTATTGTTTTACTTAGACAATTGAATTATTCTAAGGACTCTATTGATACTCAATTCAAGATCATTATCAAAGTATATGACAAAGTTGAACGAAAGTCTCTAGGTCTTGTAGAAAGGGATGTTACTTGTCAAGTGCTTGACATTCCCTTGGCTTATAACATTTTTCTAGGATGGCCATAGATACATGTGAGATGCATGTTGTGCCATCCACATATCACCAATTCATCAAATTCTTCTTTCATGGCTCCAAGGTCAACATTCCTGCCACTACTAGATATACTTGCAATATGCTAAAGCTACTGAAATTTTTGTCCCCACTAATAGGGAATCCACTAATTATCATGACAATAAGCTGAAACAAATTGAGCAATCATTCAAACTGAAAGAAACTGGCATGGGAGAGTACCATATTGAACTAGTTCTATCATTAACATCTCTTACAGAGTCTCCTCATCATTTGTCCTCATCATGGCTCCAAGGTCACCATTCCTGCCACTACTATATATACTTGCAATATGCTAAAGCTGCTGAAAATTTTTTCCCCACTAATAGGGAATCCACTAATTATCATGACAACAAGCTGAAACAAATTGATAAATCATATAATCTAAAAGAAACTGGCATAAGAGAGTACCATATTGAACTAGTGCTATCATTAACATCTCTTATAGAGACCCTCAGAGGCAAAGAATCCATTTGTGATGACACCTCAAACTAAGTATAATGGCACTTTTGTGAAGGCTATAGTTCCTCTAGAGGATGAAAGTGAAAATAGAGCCATTTTTGCATGGCTTTATAGAGAAGAGACTCCAGTAGACTTAATAGAGCAAGCTCAAGAAATCACTCCTAAGAAATATGGGCCTGGTCATAGGCTTATGAAGCATTTGGGCTACAAGGGAACTAGCCCTATTGGGTGCAACAATAATTGCCTAATTGATCCTATTGAAGCAATAGCTTGAAGAAACAACAATACAATTGGCTTAGGCTTTAAGAAGGTTCCCTTTCATTTGGGAGCTAACAAATTCATATCGAAACCTAAGAATTCATTTGGAAATGAGTCACAAGCCAAGTTAGATATTCAAGAGGAATAATCTAATGATGAGGATCCTTATCCTTATCCTATCCCTCATGATGTTGTTAAATTCTTTGCCGAGTCAGATGACTTAGTGCCATGTGTCAACACTATGGATGATACTAATGATTCTTCTAAAGGCAACACTAATCAACCCAAATCTCATTCAGAGAAGGGAGAGTCTAGTCAATCATTACATATTGAATACTTGTGTAAGAACTTAGATGATGAAGGCAAGTATGTCCCTATAATTTTTGGGGAGTTCTACAGTCTCTTGCCTAGTAGCACTAATTCTAAGGAATATGAGTTTGACTCTCTATTAGAAGTGATTACTGATAAAGACATTAACCAAGTACATGTCTATGAAAACCAAATCAAATTGGGTGAAATTTCTAGGGTTAGGTTGGATGGGCCTGATCCAACTAGTGTCCTAGAGTCATCAATTATTGACATTGGTACTTAGAGGCATTTGAACACACTTGTGGATGTAGTCATCATAGGTTTCAAATTGTTGCTCCAAGCACTTAATGACTATACCATGAATGCAATCAAACCCATCACAACTCTTTCACTCACACATCCTAAGCTTATAGACTAGAACCCTAATGCATCCAATAAAGTCCCCATGTTCCAGAATGACTATGCTCTTTCCTGCTACCTAAATGCTATCGAATCGGTAACATCTTCCACTAGTGAGTAGAGCATCAACATGGCTAAAGCCAACATCAAATATCTCAATCATAAAATTAAACATAAAAAATACAAAAGGTCTGATGGTGAAAACCACATTGTGGTAGTGTCAAAACCCAACAAAGTAAAAAAAAAAAATGTATCCAAGGGTGAAAACCTCTCTGAGGTGCCTATGAATGAGATATTTGATGTTCTTTCAAGTCACTTTCAAGAGAGACCATCACTATTGATAGAGCTGACATAGCCAATTAACTTGGGTATAGAAGAACATCCTCATATGACACATTTGGTACAACCACTATCCCCTGAAGAAAAGAAAGAGTTAATTGCTTTCTTCTGAGAGAAGAAGATAAATTTTGCTTGGACATATTTTGACATGCCAATACCAGATCCTAATCTTATCATTCATCACTTTTCCATCACACCAGGCATCAAACTAGTTAAAGAAAAACTTTGAAAAATTCATCCTCATGTTGAATTGCTTGTCAAAGTAGAATTGGAGAAGCTTTTGAAAGCTGGTTTCATCAACACAATTGAATATGCTAGATGGATATAAAATATTGTCCTAGTCTTCAAGCATGATAAATCTATTAGAGTTTGCATTGACTTCTATGATCTCAACTTAGCATGTCCAAAGGAAGATTTTTCACTTCCCAACATTGATATGATAGTGGACATGATAGTGGCTATGAGATGTACTCACTTATGGATGGGTTTTTTGGTTACAATTAGATAAAAATTGTGTTAGAAGACCACGAGAAAACTACTTTCACATCTGCATGGGGAACCTTTTACTAGAATGTAATGCCATTTGGTTTGAAAAATGCTAGTGTGACTTATCAGAGAGCAGTAACTAAAATTTTCCATGACATTGTGCATAAGACCATGGAGGACTATGTGGATGATACCTTGATCAAAAGCACAAAATGCAATACTCATCTAAAAGATTTGAGACCCATCCTAGATAGCATGGAAAAATTCAATCTTTGGTTTAATCCTAAGAAATATGCATTTGGTGTCACATCAGGAAAGTTACTAGGATACATCATGTCTAAAAAAGGAATTGAGGTGGGTTTGGAGAAATTTCAAGCAATTATGGATATGCCTCCACCTCAAAACATTAGCCAAATGAGAAGCCTACAAGGAAGACTCCAATCTATTCAAAGGTTTATCTCATAGTTGGAAAATAGATCACAACCTTTTACAAAGACTTTACATAAGGGTGTGAAATTCAACTAGAGTCATGATTGTGAGCAAAGCTTAATAGAGATCAAACAATATCTTGCCAATCTACCAATCTTGATGCTTCCTATCTCTGGGAAGCCATTGATTTTGTACATTTCAACAACTAAAACATCTCTAGGAATTCTATTAGCTCAAGAAGACAATGATAACAAAGAGAGAGCTATTTACTATTCGAGTCACACACTGATCTCTTAAGAGAGGTACTACAGCATCATTGAGAAAGCTTGCTTGGTAGTAATTTTTTCTTCTTAGAAGTTGAGACACTACATTCTTGCCCATACTATGTAGCTCATGGCTAAAATAGAATTTCTTAGTAAGGTAGCTCTCATAGGAATATTTGCTAAGTTGGTTATGATACTTAGTGAGTTTGACATTCAATATGCTGAAAATAAAGCTATTAAGGGACAGGCAATTACAGATCAGCTAGCAGATGCACCTATGAAAAGTCTTCTCCCAATGAACATTGATTTCCTTGATGAGCCAATTCTAACACTCACACACAAAATATTGGTTACATTCTTTGATGGGTCCTTCACACAATAGAGATCTAGTGCTGGATTACTCTTCATAACACCAAAGAGATATTCATTTCCCAAAGCATACAAAATCTTGTTTCCTTGTACAAACAATATTGCTGATTATGAGGCTTTGATTAATGGCATGAATATTATAGCCTAATGGAAAGTAGATCAATTAGACATCTTTGGAGACACTCAACTTGTGATAAAAAAGGTTAATGATGTGTATCAAACAAAGAATGAGAAAGTAATTCCTTAAAAACACATGGTTGATGACTTGAAGAAGTATTTTGCACACATCACCTTCCAACAAATTCCTTATCTAGATAATAAAGTGGCTAATGCTACGGCTACTTTTGTCTCCTTGCTACAAATGCCTAAAAATGATCTCCAACATGAGTTCTTGGTGGAGGCATTACACTACCCAACCAATGACATCCCTAATTCTAGGATGATATATTCTATTGTAGGACAAGAATCATCTCACTACCATCAAATCTATTTCTATCTCCATAATCAAACCATTCTAGAAGGTCCGACCTGGAATGACATGTTACCTTATCCATAATACTTCATAGTATGTCATTATTGTTGATAACCTATATAGGAGAGGTCTCAATGGAACACCCTATCTAATCAATATAACATCTTTTTAGTTATAGGATTGGACATCCCTTACTACCAAAGTACTATGCTGATCTTCATTAAATGTCAATCCAAGAGGGTGAATTTGATATGATGTCTACAAAGTATATGCTCTAGTTTTCACTAAAAGTCACTACTACCTTGAATGCAATAACCATTAAGGAAATCTAGTTTATCCAAAGGAAAGACAACTATCAAATACTTGGAAGGAAATTCTAATTATTTAACTACACATCTATGCACCTATTGCTACAGGGACAGTGACTAATTCTATTTCCAGCGGCTATAGGAACAATAATTCTAATCTTAACTTAGAAATTTGAGTCTAACGCCTACTTACTAAAGTAAACTCCACCTTCCATGTGGGCCCCCATGAAAGAATGAAGGAAATATAGGCTCGGCTAAAATTGTATAAACTTAGCAAGGTCATGTATTCATTCAAATATGCAGTATTACAATAACTTGGGAAAAGCAACAAGATGTCTATCAACTCTATCTATCTACTCACTACCTAACCTCATAGATATAGATGAGGTCTTATTTAAAAGGAAGTAAAAACAAAAAACTCCTATAATTATGACTTCCTCATGAAGGAAAGTCAATTACAACTTAAGACTATGGGCATGCAATTGTAAAGACATTGGTTATCCATTAAATTCCCCACAAATATAGATCATAGAAAATGATAGATCTGCTCTTTTATCTGACTTTAAACAACTTCCAAGAATCCAGGTATCGTGCGTTGTGTGTTTAACCAATCTCTTTGATGCTCGCTTCCTTGCTCAGTCACTTTATCAAGTCCAACTTTGTTATTCATTAAAATAGGTCCCTTTTAACTTTGCTACCAAGTCTCTAGCTACAATGGTGTCATAACGCTTCTCTTTAATACCATCAATTCCTTAGCACTATTCCTTCATAGTTTGTTTTTGATTAACTCCCACTCAGCTTGTATTCTTGCAATCAACATTTAATACACATAAGACTTCCCACAAACATTTATTAGTTTATAAAGAAAAGCCATTAATTATTCAACTAATAGCTTTTGCAATCTCTTCAGCTGCAGGAAGATCTACCCATATTAAACATTCATGAAGAAAGATTTTTACCACAAAATGAACCCCTTTTTAGATATAACTCTGATTATCATTTTTATGCCCTATGTCCATACTTTATACATCAAAAGTTTAAAACATTTATACTAAAAGATGATAACGTTCAATATGTTATAGAAAAATGTTCACAAAAAGGGCCAAAAAGACTTCTATTTTTTCATGTCATCACTTTTCCCCCCAATCGTCTTGAGGCTGGTCCCTTTAGCATCTATAGGTTTCTGATCCTCATTTGCTACCTGAGATCATTGGCAATTTTCTCCCTTGATTCATGAGCTCTATAATTAAAATATTCATGATTTTGTTTCAACCTTTCCCATTTCTTTTCTTCAGAAATCATGTTATATTCAGCAAATGAATCATACTTTCCAAGCATAGGATGCAAGAGTATTTGCAGTTGGAAATGAAGAGGTACCCAATATATTTTTTGACTTCTACCTAACATCATATACCTAGACATCCTATTGATGGCCAACTCTAGATTTTGAGGAGAGTGCAACTCCCTTATTTTTAGATCTTCTAGCAATCAGATCCATCTTTGAAGGGAGGCTTGTATATCATCAAGGGCATTTGCAAAACAATGTTGCTCCCAATCAAAAAATGCCTGTTTGCAGACATGGTGAATTTTGGTAGTAGCAATTTGATTATTGCTAACAAAAAGCCAATCAAAGAATACTCTATGAGTGTTTTGCTCCTCTGGCCGAATGTATAATGGTTCAAACATTTCCTTTTCCCTATAAGGAGCAGCCTGGTTCTCTCGAATAATCTCATTCTACATCCATGACATAACTACCCTAAACTATACATCTCCCACATATAACAATGAATTCCAATCTTTATCATCTGGAATAGCAAGATTATGAGCATATAACTCACAGAGGAGATTCTATAGAGTCATCAAAACTAATTTGAATGCTACATAGAATTCCTAGGGAGTGTGCAAAGAAGGGTTCAACCCTCGAGTAATTCAAGACAATTGAAAATTAATCATTTGTTCCTTTGGGAACAGTGTGTAAATTGAAGATGGTGACCTACAATTTACAAGCTCTGGAATGAGCTCTATAATCTTCATGACACATTGCTGTCGGACCATAATTTCACTATTGTTCTCTTCAATTTACTGTGCTTGTTCCTTGATAGTTCCAAGCAATTGCTTCCTTTGTAGGTCCTAGTTTGCTTTTTCCCATTGAAACTGTTAGTACAAACTAAAGTTGGCTGTTAACAGAGTAGAAATGTCCAATGGTGTATGACAATAGACAACAAGTCTATAATCTTCAAGGTGGTGCTTAGGATGATGGTGGTCAGTAGTGCTATCATCCTAAGAATTTTGACATTCAACAAAGATGTTATTTTCATAGGCAATAGTGTTATCAACTTTTTCTAAATGGGCAACGACTGTAGGATAGGATGCAATAGTTGTTTTAACTTGAAATGTTTTAACAATTTCCTAAACCATTTCTTGTACAATAGATGGATATTCCTCTAGTGGTAGATTATTAGTTTCCTTTTCTATCTATTCAAACTCAGACACTATTTCCTCTGAGGACTCTATTGGTGTTTGAAAACATTACTGGGTTTTCAATTATCCTCATGAGAATATGACATATCTAGGGGCAGCTAACTCCCATTCTTAACATATCATTTTAGAAACAAGGCCAACTATAAGGCTTGACCCTTCTTCTACTTTAGGCTCTGCTAAACCTAGTTAGGTAGACCTTAGATTCAAATGATACCATACCAGTGCAAAAACATATCCCTAAATCTATTAAGTAGATTTTATCCTTATTTCTCCTAATGACTAATGAAATGACATAGATCTATAGTAGCTAAATGCAAAGCTATGAATCTCATAAGCTGAGTGAGGGATAAACATTTAGGTCCTTTAACATGAAAGGGAAAGAATGTTTGATTAATAATGTTTAATTCAACAAAACCTTAGATATGCAATAGTAAGACCTAGTGATCTTGTAAACTGATCAGTGCCTTAACCACTGGGTAAATCTATGAATCAAAAACACACATATGGATATCTGAGACATATTTGCATATTTAGATATATGATCTATCCATTCACCTTGTAAATAGACATCCATGTTTAATCTAAATCTCATTCTTACATGATATCCTTCTCAATAAACTCGTAACCCTATTGATTCCTTAAAGCATTTACATAACTCCTTGAGTCATAAGTAACAATAAAACAACATACAGCCTTAAGGGACTTCAACTATGACCTAATTTATTTGTTCAAAGATCATAAAATATTGAAAATTCATTGAGACTGGAGAAAAGAATCAGAATGAAACTAATGAAATTCCTCTACTCTTTGTATTATTTCCTTGGAATTATACAGTCATATGCATGAAAATGAAAACATGGAAATACCTAATAGATCAGAACTATATGTATTAACCTTCCTAGTGTTGTTCATACAAGAGAGAATATGTTGAAAGAATGTGGTGTCTTAGTATTGGGAATGCATCAAGACTGGAACCCAAAACCTTGGTATTATAGTAGTGTGCAAGTTTTCTCCCAAAAAGAACTGGAACCCTTATCATGGATCAAAGAAAGAAAGATATAGACACGAAAGAATTCATGGATCTAATTTCACAATGATAGGTGTCCACTAAGAATTCCATATCCAACAACTAAATTGCCTCTCTCTTCTCTCTACCATTTTGATCTGATTTGGTTTTCATCATCATTCTATAACTGATTTGCAAATATCTTTGCCAAAATATCTAATAACTAAATGAAATGTTGGTGAAATTGAGGTTCAACTAATTTGAATGCAACCAAAATCAACCCTAATTGCATTTTGTTTATCTTTTATCCATATTCGGGTCATTACCCTACTAGAAATCATAATTGAACATCAATACCTGAATGTGGTTACAAGATAGGAACTTGAGACAAAACCTCCTATAGCTTGAACCAACTACTTCTTGTGTAGAAACTGACTCTAGAATAAAAGAGTTCTTTCTCTCCTAGTTCTGGTGATATATAACATCGCAATTCTAGCCTCTCAAAAACTTCTAGAAAGCCATTTTGAAAAATAGTCCCCTAGCATATGACTCTGATTTGCAACTATTTGAAATTTAAAATTTCAAAAATTTAAAACATTCTAATGTCTCAAATAGGCCCTTTTGAATTTTAAAAGATTTGACATGCATATTTAAACATGGGAAAATATTAAAATATTTGATATTTTAATTACTTTCATTATTTCCCTTATCTCCATCCGAGTCAGACAAACTTTGACCTTTGTGACTCGTGGCAGCTTTTGATTCGCTAATTTTTTGCACATTGTCACCAAACTGCCACATGGCACTCTATTATTGGTTGACCACTATTCATCAAATTCCATCTCATCACTCCCAAGACTCAATGCCATGTGGCATGATCCCACATATCTGCATTACTTAACGGGTGTGCATCTTTGAAATGAGGGTGTGCCCTGACCATGGGATGATGACACATGTCATGATCTGGTCAATTCATGCCTGAACTTGCTTTGATTTCCATGTCAGCGTCGACTAAGACCCGTCGCCACTTGTCCAAATTTTTCATTCTAATCTAGTCAATTCACACCTCAACTTGCTCTGATTTCCACATCAAAATCGACTAGGACCCGTCGCCACTTGTCCAAATTCTACATTCTCGCATTGCTTAAATAACTCGTACCTTCATTTTGTGGGCTTGTGCCCATGGTTGATCTATACACGTGTCAAAATCTCATGTAATGTCACTCTATCAGCACATTTATTTCTTCGATTAAAATTTTGTTTATCTCACCCTCCAACTAACCTTCTAGGTTGAGTGCGCACGGGACCCACACACATGCTTCATAGCTTCCAAGAGCCGTTGTCTTTTGGACACCTTGTTAATTGTAATGAATGGTATTTAAAGTTTCAAAAATTGTCACCCACAAGGAATGTGGGATAAAGACTCTTAGGCATTTTCCTTTTTTCCCTCAGCACTGTACTCTATTTAATGGTGTGATCTAAAAAATCATTTTCCTTGAGCTCTATTAAAACACATTCTTAGAGCCCTGTGCCTCTTTCTAACCACTGAACATACCCTACAGCTTCTCATTTGGCATAGATATTGCCTTGGTTTTAGTTTTTGGTGTCTTCTCTATTCTTTGAAGATGGCTTGCTCACTTTTAATGCGTGAGTTCATCTTTGCCAGGCGTGTGGAGCTGTCCTTTTCAATGGTGGCTTTTAAAATGTCCCTGCCCCTTCATCTATGTGAGGCTCCCTTTCTTCAAGTGATGAGGGTGGTCTATCTATTCAAGACTACTATGAATTCCTTTTGAACTGAGCGATTCTTTCTCTTCTTAATGCATGCTCTGTTCTAATGCTAGGTTCTAAACTTTGATCGACTACTCCAAAAATGTGGGGTTCTTGTCTTAAAACTTGGGCATTTTCTTTTAAAAATGTGTGAGCTACCTTGAACAATGGCATGTGTTCTCTGTTTTAGATAGGCTAGCCTACAGCTTCATGCTCCTCTATTATACAACATGTGGAACTTGTTTTGACCATTGGCTATGTGCCATTTTTAAAACATGGATCTTCTTTTTATTTGCATGAGTTCTTTGTCTGTAGTGGCTTAGGAGATCCTTGGGCATGGATTGAGTTTTGTTTTGGCTTTGGCATTTTGGAGGTTCCCTTCTTACTTGTCTGCAGGTTGTTCCCTTTGACTCCAACCCCTCAACACGCTCTCTCCCATGCATTGACTGGTGAGTTTCTCCTTCCTACATGTGCTCTATTTCCTAGCTATTGTGGCTTTGATCTTCCTTCATTCTCATTGATTTCGTAGCTTGGCATGGGTATCTTTTCCTTCTTCATTAGAATGCATAAGACCTACCAAAACCTTAGAAGCTAGACACTATTTGTCCCATTCTTCTGTAGCAATAAGTAATTCTTCTAATGGGCTCGGCAAAGCCTGTAGTACACTTTCACCACACTCTTGAATAAGGCATTTGAATAATTTAGCAAAGCTAGGTAGAAATGCACCTCCCCATAAGAGTGAGCTCAAATTCCTCAAATGTGGCCATGGGTCATAAAATGCTTGAAACCATCCATTGATTGATTTATCTCTAATGCTTTGTATGATATTATTTCATCCACCAGATTTATTATTTGGATCAGTGAAAATGTGATCATCATAAAAACCATTAAGTATGTCCTTGAAAAAGTTTTCCCCTATGGTTATAGGATTTAGAGCATCCTCACCATTGGGATAAGTTGAAAGTGACAACTTCCCAAGAAAACAAAATTCTCAAATGCCTTGAAGGCATATTCTCTGACATAGTCACAAGCTCTAATATGATTCTAGTAAGATTTCTTCATAAGCATGTCAATGGATTCTGGATTATGTGCATTCTCACATTGTTGCTTCCACAAGTCAAGTAAATTTTTCATCCACACAAGCTAGATAGACACTTCCAATATCATATTATGAAGCTTCACCAACATCCTTCCCAAATCAGAATAATTTTTGTAGCAACCATCCTTTCTTGCAAATTCTCTCCAGACATTTACATCTCATGCACTTTCTACAACAACCTAAAAATTTATCTATGTACTTGTATGAATCACATTCATTAGATCTATCATTCTAAATGTATGGAAATTAAATGTCTTTAAGCATACATTTCAATCGATCTTGAGATATCTCATTAATCTGAAGCAGCCAGCTAGACCCCAAAATGGGTCCGGCTAAAAAAATTTCATTTCCAAACACCTAAATGAAAAAACTAATCCAATGATCATCTCAAACTGATCAGCATCAAGTTCGATCACTAAACCACCAATTTAAAACTCACTTTATCACTTATTTGCGAATTGTCAAATTAGTGCCAGAAGGTCCACTGACTGGCCTTAAAAATTGACCAGAACACCCAATCGAGCTCTAAAAACTAGCACACTGGCTCTCTGTTCCATACACTTTTATCATGTCCAATCTTGTCTCATGATGAATTTCCAGTCAAAAGATATTAGCTATCAAAGTTGACCTCTTAGAATCACCTGCATGAAAACATGTCAGAAAGCAATAAACTTAGTTTGGAATTGGCCTTGAAGATAGGGTAAATGGACACTTGGGGAGACAAAAACTGGGGCGTTGGTTCTCTTTCATGAGGAAATTATGAATCTATGATTTGGGCTCATGAATAATAAAAAGGTACAAATGGAAAGCATTCAAAGTGGCCTACTTAGATTTTATAGATTAAAACAATGGCGAGAAATTGATTTTTGCAAATGGAATTGACCTGGAAAAGTGTGCATACAGATTCATCAAGACTTACAAACTGGCACACTTAAATTAATTTTAGAGGAAAACATAATGGTATAATTCATTTGATCTAAGCAATCATAAATCTCAAGTTATAATGTCATGAACAGGGGTTCCAATCAATCTGTACTTTATGACACTAGTAAAAAGATAGAAATTGCATTTGGAATCGCAATTGAAAACTGATCAAATAGATTCTTCATAAGCTAAAACATAAAACACAACAATTATTTGACATCTATAATGCAACACAAAAGGAATTTTAGCATTTTGGTGAACTAGTCAAAAGTTATAACTCATCAAACGAGGCTTCCTAGAATTCTAAACTAATTACATCAGCGTGACAATATTAAATGACCAACTTTGAGGGATTCAAAACCTAGTCAAACGGACTCAAAATGACTCAGAATCTAAAACATAGGCTCTGTGGTAAGGACACTAGACACTCACAAAGTGGTGAGTCATGAAACAATCTTGGGTGTGGGATATTCAGATAGCAAACATGGCCTCCTGTTGCTGTTTGACACATGGTAAAATGCAGATTTGGAAAATGCTCAAAATGGAACTTCACAAAAAGGCTCAGAATGTCAATTTAACTTCACGAAACACTTAGACACACTGAACAAAGGGTGTTAGAAACATAAAACACCACTTAGGCCTCAAACTAACAGCTAGGTACAATCTCATTTAAAAGCATTTATAGGGCTCAATTTCTCAAAATTTTCAAAATGTGAATCAAAATTAACCATGCAATTTTTAGTCTCAACAGAGTCCGTGTCACTATCAAAATTAATAGGGCTATTTGGATTTGTAGGATTTTTCTCAAAATCATTTTAATGTTTAGGAGTAGGTGATGTGTACTCTGGTGACTGTGCAGGTCTAGGTAGTGGAGTTTCAACATCAATAGGTGGTATAGGAGGCTCATCAAGTGGTGTAGTAGGTTTAGTTCTCAACTCATCATGGAGTAGAAATTGGTTTCTTTCCCTTATTGACAGATTTCCCTTTATTCAGGTTGAGCGTAGGTTCTTGTGATACTGGAGATACTTCTTCTAAACCTTCCTCTCTGGCAACTGTGTATGATTTTCTCTTTCTAGAAGTTGAGGCTTCTGTGGGAAAAATTTTCCTTTTTACAATTTTAGGTACAGAGAAAGAAGCCAAAGCTTCTTGAGCCATTCTATACACTACTTTCCTAACTCCAATAGTTTTCTCTCTTGTTCCCATTGCTTGCCCTTTAGGTCCACCCCTTTTAGATCACTCTATCCTAAGTTTTACAAAATCCTCCCATGTTCCCAAGTGCTGCCTAATTAATTCTCTTTCAATTATAGCCTAATTAAGCAATGGTGGGATACCGAGTGGGTTTTTCCTTGATGTACATAGGTAGCTTGCCTTTTGATAATATTACAAAGGAAACTCAAGAGATTTATAAGACAATCACCATACTGCAAACCACTCAAAATTTTGAAATGAATAGCATACAAATAGGAGTACCTTCCTTCACAAGTAAAATACCTTATGATAAATTCTGTAGGGTGAATGAATTGTTGAGGGAGAGATAATTGTAATATACCTTGCTTTTTGTTTTCCTCTAGCTAAGGATCTCTAGGTATTGAGAATTTCTCTTTTGCTTGTCATGCATCCATGTCCTCTATCCATCATTCTCCATTTGTGGAAATCAAAAACTGTTGCCACCAGTTCTTCGGTGAATTCTATTTGAATGCCCTTAATAGTTGTATATCCATCCCTTAATGTATTATGAAATTGGAGCACAATTTCCTAATCAAACTGCTTCAAATTGAGACAGTAAGCTAGCCAACCTCATTATTGAAACAAACTATATGTTGCTAGGTCTACTGGTTCATGCCACTGAGGCTCTCCACCTATATTTTTCAAGAAAAAAAAATGCTATTACATGCAAAATTATTGCAAGTGATTTTGAGAGTATGGGTGGAGATAGCTATAGGGGTTTCAAAAAAGGAAATTTTTAAAAAAGAAATACTTCAATACTTTCCAAACATCACATCCTTCAATACTTCATGATGGCATTTTAATCACCAAACCATAATGAGGATAAAGATCATGCCAAAAAATATATGCCATATTAATGAGGGGTTATGTGAAATCATGATTTAATGGTTAGCCTTCTTTATATTATTTCACACATTTTAGAAGTACAAAGGAATGCCGGCTCATTACTGAAATGACCCTTCCCCATACATCATACATGTCAACTTAAGATTTCCTTGATTTGCATTTATGATATCGATTTTCCCTCCTCCCAACCTAGCAGAGACTGGGTCCCAGTAGATTGTAAATATTGAAAATTGAAATAACATGCTTTTTTAAATAAATAATAAATTAAATAAATGCAAAAGGGTCAAGTGTGACTGACCTGAGGTGCGATAGGAAGGATGGTCCGATTAGTATTGTATGAGAGAAAGAAAGTGAGATGGCATGATTATGGAAAGATAAGAAGGTGGGATGGAATGAGGTGGAAAAGAAATGAATTTCACATGAATGCAAAATTCTTATTATGAAGGCCTTAAAAATAAATTCAAGGGGCTGCAGGTGTCTGAGTGGGAGACTCAAATGGAGTGGCTATAGGAAGAGATGTTTCTATTGTGGTGAACTATTGAAAAAATTCTTCCCAGGTTTCTAGTTTATGATATAACTTTAGGTGATGCCCATTAACCAGGAGTTTGAATTTGACGGGATCAATTATTGACAGTTGAACTGCTCCATTGTTAAAAATTGCAATGATTTCATAGGGACCAAGGCATCAAGTCTGAAATTTTCCTTGGTGATAATGATATCATGAATCATACAAGAGTGCCCAATCACCAACAAAAAATTCTTTGTCTTTAATGAATTTGTCATGCCATTTCTTTTATTGACTCTGAATTAATTCTGTGTTATGAAGAGCTGATTTTTGCCATTCATCCTGTAGACACCTAAAATCCTTTAGAAAATAAAGTATTTTTATTTTCTGAAAAATTCCTGATGACATCATCATTTATTAATTAATTAATTAATTATTTAATTAATTAATTTATTTTTATGCCATTAAATCCCTTTATCTTAGTTAAAAATATTTAATTAAGGAATCCCTCCCAGAAATGTTCAAATCTTATTTAAACATTATTTCCTCATTTATTAATTATTTAATTAATAAATTGACCAAAAAATCCAAAATAAATAAAAAAATTATTTTTTGCCCAAAACTTGGCCAATTTCCTTAAGACCACTAACCTCTTCCAAAATCTTCTAATCCTTCTTTAATTTTAATTAAAGGCTAATCCCATCATTCCCTACCCCTAATCCCAACTCAAAATATTTAATTAAGATTAAATATTAATTCTCATGTTTATTAAAAAAGTTTTAATAAATATCTCCTCAACCCAAACCCTTGAAATAAATAAAACTTTATTTATTTCCTAAAAATCTAATTTATCCTCATCCTAAGAAGTTCTAGACTCTTCTAGAAAGTATTCATCCTCATCCTAAGAAATTCTAGACTATTCTAGAAAGTATTTATCCTCATCCAAAGTCTAGACTCTCTAGAAGATATCTTTAAACCTAATCCTAATCCCCTCCTAACATTGTCACATTCCCTAAACATGGGTTAAAACTTACTAACCCAAGCCAAAGTTAACAAATATCTCTTCCTTCACCCACCCTCATTAAATGCCATCCACTTGCCTATCCCTAAGCTAATCCTAAACCATCCTAATCCATCCTCTAATCATTTGCACAAGCCTAAGCAAGCTTAAAACCTTCCTAATCAAGCCCAAGACAAAATTCTTCTCATCTCTCTAAAAATATCTCAACCATAAAACTTTATGAAGCCCACTAGGCCATAAATGACTCTTCCAAGCCCTTTTATTGCTCTTACAAGACCTTATGAGGGTCTTTATGAAGATTTTATCCCTTGAGCCTCCTTTTTTGACTCATTCTTCCCCTTTCCTCCATCCTCTCACCCTGTGACATGTGTCACTCCCTGATTGGTTGTAAGGAAGCACAATCTATGTGCTCTCCTCTCATGCAATCTGAGCCCTCCATGAGCTTTTTCCCATCCTTGCATCTTAGCCCTCAATCTCTCAAGCCTCTTGCCTATAAATTGGATCCTTCCCCTTTGCAAAATAACACAGTCCATGAAGTAAAGTTATAATTCCATTTTAAGAAGCCATTTTACATCAAAACCTTACATTCACACCCAAATTCCAACTCCATTTGAAGCCCTTTTTTAAGCATAAGCTTGAGCATACATCCTATCTATTTAGACAAATCCACTCAACAAGAGAGCTTCTTATTGAGAGAGCCCATTAATGGCTCATATTCTTAATTGAGAGCTCATCTTAGTCTATCTTGAAGTTTATGAATTTTGTTTAGTTTGTAGAAGCTTTATTTAAATTTGGTTTCTATTAGCATAATAACATTGCTCATATACATTTTGGCACGCTCGGTGGGACCCCGCATGGGTAATCTTCATTAGCTTTTTTAGTCAAGTTTTCTATGTCATTTGCTAATTTTGGCTAATTTTTCTTGTTTTTGTGATTGGTAAGATTGTATAAAGCCAAAGGAACTCATAGTCTATCTCATAGTATTTGCAGATTTTTCAAGCTTATAGGTGGACAAAGCACTTGGAATTCTTCTTCCTCTTCTTGTCTATATTCTTCTTATTCCATCTACTTCTTCTTCTTCTTCTTGTGGGAGATCTTGGCCATTTTTTTTTAAGGAAGCAAAATCATACACACTTTCTTTTAGTGCTTAAAATGAACCCCCAAATCATACTTAAATCCATTAAAAAATTAAAAATTTGCAAAAAAGAAAAAATCTTTTAACAAGTGAAACTAAACCAATCCAATCATTTGCATCCTTGCAACATCAGGGTTTTAGATGCATTCATGCAAAATTAGGAACACTTCATTTTTGATAATTTAAAAGAACTTCAAGTTTCCATTTCAAAAGGTTCAAAATCAACACTAAGTGCACACTAAAATCTAAATCAAACTCAAAGCATCAATCAAGGATAAAATAAACCTCATTTGCAAATATTTTAAAGTTCTTTTAAAAATCTCATGAAAACTAAGAATCCTAAATGATTGCCAAAAATTGTCCTAAAAGCTTTGTTATTTGTTCCAAACAAATGTCTTGTTGCAAAATCTTGAATGTTTCTTATGTTTTTCATGCATCAAAACAATCTAGGAATATCATTTTTGGGCTTAAAATATGCAAACTAGAACAAAAAATCTTGAATGAAAACCAAAGTCCAAAGAGTCATTTTCACTTTTGAGTCCAAAACAATCTTGAATGATCTAAAGTTAAAACAAAGCACTTCAAAGCTCTTAAAATAACACGCAAAATCTCAATCTTGAATGCTCAAAAGAAAAAATTTGAATATTTAATCACTTGTCTTTGAATGCATGTTGCTAAAATCACTCTTGAGTGCCATGGATTAAAATAAAGTTTGTTTTTTTTTATGAATGCATGATTAAAACAAAAAATCCAATCTTGAATGCCAAGGATCAATTAACCATTGCAATATCAAACACTTCATTTGGAGCTTCTAAAATTGAACAAAACAAATCTCTTTTCCATATGCAATTTAGGTAAAGTTTGATTTTTGTACATTTAAGAAAATTTGTTAAGTTAAATACAAATTTACAAAAATCAATTTTAGTAGTTCCTTGGACTCACCTCTTTTCTAATCACCCATCAATTGAACCATTGGTTGCAATCTCAGCGCCATTTATGGGGATGGGTCTACTTGAAAAAGGTGTTAAATGTTCCACAATCTAACTCACTCACTTGGTCTTTGAACATTTGCTTTAACTTTATCAAAAATTTTAAATGACCAAAAATCTAGATTAAATAGATCACACTTCAATTTTGGGCACTAAAATTGAACAACTATTGACGTGGAGGGCCTTCGGGCATGCGCTTGGCAATCGAGTTTTACACATCTTTTTTTTGGGCTTAAAACAAACACTCAATTATGAATGCCTAACAATCAATGAACATTGCATGGTTTGGACACATTTTCAATGACGCTCACATTTCTTATGTTGATGATCTCTCGACTTTTATTATGCTGATGATTCTATCAAATTGAAATGAACATTGTATGCCATAATCACAAGTGTCTTCAATCATATCTTTCAAAATCTAAATCATCAATTGGAATAAACGCATGGCTTTTAAAGCCCAAGATCATGTATGTGGTCTTGTTTTACACTTTTTACGAGGCCTGCTTGAGGATTTCATCACCCCTTGGGATGACCTCAACTCTAGCGTTCCAGAGGAGTGTAAAAATTGGGAGGTGAATCCAAAGACACCTCTCTTGGAATCAAGATTTTGTCACTCAGGCTAAGCCTCAAGGAACTTTATACCCTTGAGAAGTGAAAGAGGAGAAGTGGGTTACCGCTCCTCTCGGTTGTGTGACATCTTTTTGGTTTCATCTACAGATTTGGGCCTCACATACCTTGTGTATATCAAGGACTCCCTAGCTATAACAAATTTCATCCTTGTAGAAAGCTTCCTAAGATGTTGGTGTGTTTGACATGCTTGCTCCAAAATTTTGTTTTCTTGTTTGTTCATAGCTTTTGAATGAATGTTTTCCAACTTTGGTCAAAATCCCAAAAAAAAAGCAGAAATCTCCCAACTCAAGGCATACTTAGCGTAGTCACTGCCTCATTAGAAAATCATCCAAGCTCCCCTACTGCAACCGAATCTATCTAGTTCCTTGCTTTAGAACAATCCCAAATCCAAAGTCTCTGCAAATCATCCCCCCCCCATCCAGCTAACAACCCAATCCAAAATCACACCCAAGCCTTTAGAGAGTTGTTGTCATTCTGCTAGAATTTGCTATCCAATCAATTCGACCAATCCACCAGCCTCACCAAGGTTATCCCTTTGACAGAGCTTTATCTAGGGTA
Organism: Cupressus sempervirens; assembly: GCA_028749045.1. Taxonomy (NCBI): domain Eukaryota; kingdom Viridiplantae; phylum Streptophyta; class Pinopsida; order Cupressales; family Cupressaceae; genus Cupressus; species Cupressus sempervirens. The sequence continues at coordinate 817,059,682 of CM053786.1, forward strand.
ATCTAGCTTTGTCACTTGTTATCCCTTATCACCTTGAGCTAAAGGTTGGGATCCACAAGTGGTCAATCTCGTGTCATGCCCATAGGATCATTAGTCTATCCTCAAGTTGACACAGCCACCAACAAATCCAGCACATAGGAAAGCAAAACTCTCACTTTTTGACAACATGCCCTTGAAGTCTTCCATCCATAGGAAAGCCAAAAATCTCTAGCCAATCCTTCTTAGGTCTGTCATACAGCTTTGAATCTCCCTAAGAAATCCTTCATCTGCCAATCCAAAATCTACGTTTAATCCAAATCCAACCATAAGCTTCCGTGTTCATCCATATGCAAGACCCCATCCCCATCCGACTCATCATCAAAACATGAAATCCCAAACCTATCATGATGTGTTCGGTCATATTGTCCTTGCTCCCACAACCTCCTATTCCAATGATGATGAAAATCTTGTTGACTATGATAAGTATATTGAAAGCCGTAGAAACATTCCCCCAAGCATCCCCCAAAATCCAAGAGTTATTCCAAACTATCTAGTCATGCCATCTAATATCCCATCTTCTCCTCCATCACCCAATCAACCAAGCTTCCAATCTTCCACCCTCATCACACCAGCTATTCCTATCAATCCACCACCTCCACCTCTGACACACAAGTCTCCAAGGAATCTCCTAGAGGAAATACAAGAAAATCTGCCTCGAACAGTTGATAAGCGATGTCATCTAATCCAACCATGTGAAGTAGTCAGTGATGAAATTGCCCCATCTATAATATCACCCCCATCTCCCATAGCTATCATCCCCATACCATCCATCAAGTTTCTTAAAATCCTTCCACTTCCCAGAAGCGTCAAAATCCCAACACCCATCGAATCGCTCCAAATCCCATCCACATCTCCTCCTCCAAGCATTATCCAAATCCCATATAATGAACCTCATGCATCCACTCCCATCCATTCCTATCAAAATCTTGTCCAAAAGCATGTTGAAATATCCTCCGACAGAACAGCAGATCCCGCCATCCCACTTATTCCCCTACATGATCCACTTTTACCATCCCCTCCATATCTAAATCCTACCATCTTACTTACTCCATCTCAAGATCCCTTTCCCTTAGCCCACCCAACTCAAGATCCTATCCTCCCATCTCCTTTGCTTCATGATCATACATCTCCCATAATCCATGATGATAGATCCATCAAAAAAGAACTAATTATCATATCTGAAGCTCCAACTCCTTTAGCTAGTAATGGACTCACATCTTGTGTTCCAAATAATGATAATCATATTGAAAAAAGAAATGAAAATGTATTTCTAGATGTTGGTATCCCTGCTATTCCTGCATGGTCCCAAGTCCTTCCATCTCCACCCCAAAGTTCCCATCCATCTTATTTCGCATCTATTTTGGGCCCTCATCCTACTCCTTATCTCCAACCCTCCATTTTGGGTCCATATATCCCTTATCTAAATCCCACACCCTTTCCATCCATTTTGGGTCCTTACATACCTAATATGAATCCTTTATCCCCTCCATCTATTTTGGGCCCATATCCTTCCTTCCCTCCATCCATTTTGGGCAATTATATCCATCCATATCCTATGTTCCAATCTATCCTTCCATCCCCTCAAATCCACCCGCTAGATCATCAAAGGCACTCACCCTTAAATCCCTTCCAACCTTTAAACCCTATCACTCCATCAATTATACCTCCATCTCCTCCATGCTCTTGTTCCCATCTCATGGCTAATAGAAGCATATTGGATGCCAAAATACAGAAGCATAAATCCAAAAATCCAGAAAAATCCAAGTCTCAACATGTCCCTTCTAAAATACATGTTCAAAACAAGAAACATTTAATCCCAATCAAAGAAAAAGTCAAGAGACCACAAAAGCCCAAGCTAAAAAAGTCAAAAATCATGTGGATACCCAAGATGCTCATAAAAGAAATGCATCTCAAAGAAAAATCTCAATTGGTATCCATTCATGCTACTCAAAAAGCCTCATCCATCCATCCTTCATCCAAATCCCCATATAAGCATCCTTCATCCCCCCAATCCACTTTTAGTCCATATGCTTCTTATCCTAAATTTCCCATCCTCCATCTTCCAACTCTACTTTTAGTCCTTATCTTTCTCTTCCTCCATTTTCTCCTCAATCTCGCTCAAAACCATCTTTCCCACTACTTTATCACCTCTCAAGGTGTGCGCCAATGATGATCTTTCCATTTTCCTCATCCATTTACCCACAAGCTTTATGTCTTTGCATCCATTATCTGTCAAACTCCCACCCACCATTCCACTTGTTCAATCCAATCCTTTTTCATCCATCCTACCAACATCTATGAGCCAAAAATAGCTGAAGAAAGCCAAAATCATTCCAGCTAAGTCGAAAGTCAGAAAGTCAAAAAATAATAAAGAAAAATAAAGTGCCCACTAGTGAAAACTTGGCAATTCAAGTGCCTTGGACAAGTACCATGATGAAAACTTGGCAAACAAGCATCATGTGTAATCCCGCCATCCCTAGCTTAGCCTATCACCCTCATGCTTTTGGTCATCTCTTGACATCCAACTCCATCTTTTAATCTATCCACCTATCCTCCACCCTCCATCTTCCATCTCACACCATCCACTTATCTCCTGCAACTTCAACCAACCATCCCAGCTATCATCCATCTCCCTAGCCCCTTCAGCTTTTTCCATCCTAGCTTCAATCCTATCACATCCATCATATGACCTCCTTCCGCATGTTATCTTCTGATTGGGGGCACTATATTCCTTGGAGATCTTGTCTTGTCCATCCTCCCTTGTCACTGGTATCTAGCTCTAAGCTATCCTCATGCAAACCCAATGTCATCTCTTTATATCCATCATAATCCTAGCTATCTATCATCCTATCCAACCATCTCATCCTGCTCCTTTAGCTATCCTTGGTCACAAAATCTCTCATCATCATTGGATGCATCCTGCCAAATCCATATCTTTCCCTATCACCCCACCCTTAGCTTTCACATCTTGCACAACATCGAACCATCCTGCTATCCTCTCATCCTGAGCTTTTTATCCATCTGTATCATACCTATCATTGGTCCGTTAGCTTGTACCATATCTTGATTAGCTCGCTTGTAAATATCTTGGTCTGTCAGCTTGTACATCCTCTTTAGCTTAGTATCATTGTATCTATCCAACTTTCGTGTCAGTTCCTCCTTGATCAACATCTTGTACACATCGCACAACCCTTGGTTAGTTATTCCAATGCATCCTTTAACTAGATCTCCTATCACCAAAGTGTTATCTTTCTTAGTTCAGCTTGCTAGACGCATCACTCATCCAAATTCACCAGCTTAGGTGCTCTCTAATAGGTTCTTACAGGATATAGCTTTCCTCATGTCTGATCTTGGTCTGTTAGTATCTTGTCCTACCCATCTCGTTGGCAAATGGTTCTCTTTTGGATTTTTGCTTTCTTTTGATTTGGAATCTTCCCTGTTGGGTCTTGAAATATCTTTTCCAAGCAATCTCCTTGTTCCCTCCTCAAGGTTGCCATGATCTTCCATATCATGGTATACTACGAATGGGGCAATCAAAGCATAAGTTCTTGATCATGTCTTTTGCTTGTTTTCTTTTCTGCTTGTGGGTTACCCAGTGTCATTTCCAGACTGCTTCCTATGGGATTCATGTGTGATACTGGGGCAATCCTTTCGTGTTTGTTTTGAGTTAGTTTTTCAGTCCTCTAGATAGTTGGTGAAAAGGCCTTGATGTTCTTGGTAACCTTGGCAATTAACCAACAATCCTATAGCAAATCTAGTACTCAACTACATGGTGGTACTTCTCTTGGAAGTATCCCCCTACTCAAAAAGCTTCAAAGGTTTTTCTTCATCTCCATTGTCCCCCATCCATATCCACCATCTGTCTCTCCTACCCCAGCTTATGCATCAGTATCTCTTTGAATCACTCCTCACCTTTAGCTTTAGGGATCCACAATCCTAGTCTTAGGGATCCACTAATCCAAATCAATCCACCAAGCCTCATCTTTTGAGATCCACAATCCTAGTCCTAGGGATCTTCAAAACCCATCTTCCACCAATCTGACTCTTTGAAATCCTTTTGCATCAGCTTTTTAATCCCCTCATCCGTCTCCCCATCCCGAATTTCTTTTATAGCGCTCCGCTCCTTCATCCTCTACAATCCCTAAGAACTTAAGCTTGCTTCCTCTTGTGCCTCTAATTCTCCCTTTACCATTCTCTTGTAGTGAGAGTTTGAGCTAACTAAACCTCTTCTCTTAAGTCAATCTGAGTCTTCTTGCTCATCTTGAATTCTTGTACTTTTCAAGAAGTCGTCGAGCCTCGCTTTCTCTCCTCGCCGCCTTCTTGAGGGGGCATCTTGCAGTCCATTCTCTCCTCTTCTGCTCTAGCCTTGGGCATCTTATTTTCTTATCTTTGATGCCATGGCACTTGCGGCATCACATCAAAGAGGGGCAAAATGTAGACACCTAAAAACCTTTAGAAAATAAAGTATTTTTATTTTCTGAAAAATTCCTGATGACATCATCATTTATTAATTAATTAATTATTTAATTTATTTATTTATTTTTATGCCATTAAATCCCTTTATCTTAATTAAAAATATTTAATTAAGGAATCCCTCCCAAAAATGTTTAAATCTTATTTAAACATTATTTCCTTATTTATTAATTATTTAATTAATAAATTGACCAAAAAACCCAAAATAAATTAAAAAATTTATTTTTTGCTTAAAACTTGGCCAATTTTCTTAAGACCACTAACCTCTTCCAAAATCTTCTAATCCTTCTTTAATTTTAATTAAAGGCTAATCCCATCATTTCCTACCCCTAATCCCAACTCAAAATATTTAATTAACATTAAATATTAATCCTCATGTTTATTAAAAAAGTTTTAATAAATATCTCCTCAACCCAAACCCTTGAAATAAATAAAACTTTATTTATTTCCTAAAATTCTAATTTATCCTCATCCTAAGAAGTTCTAGACTCTTCTAGAAAGTCTTCATCCTCATCCTAAGAAATTCTAGACTATTTTAGAAAGTCTTTATCCTCATCCAAAGTCTAGACTCTTCTAGAAGATGTCTTTAAACCTAATCCTAATCCCCTCCTAACCTTGTCACATTCCCTAAACATGGGTTAAAACTTACTAACCCACGCCAAAGTTAACAAATATCTCCTCCTTCACCCACCCTCATTAAATGCCATGCACTTGTCTATCCCTAAGCTAATCCTAAACCATCCTAATCCATCCTCTAATCATTTGCACAAACCTAAGCAAGCTTAAAACCTTCCTAATCAAGCCCAAGTCAAAATTCCTCTCATCTCCCTAAAAATATCTCAACCATAAAACTTTATGAAGCCCACTAGGCCATAAATGACTCTTCCAAGCCCTTTTATTACTCTTACAAGCCATTATGAGGGTCTTTATGAAGATTTTATCCCTTGAGCCTCCTTTGTTGACTCATCCTTCCCCTTTCCTCCATCCTCTCACCCTGTTACATGTGTCACTCCTTGATTGGCTATAAGGAAGCACAATCCATGTGCTCTCATCTCATGCAATCTGAGCCCTCCATGAGCTTTTTCCCATCCTTGCATCTTAGCCCTCAATCCCTCAAGCCTCTTGCCTATAAATTGGATCCTTACCCTTTGCAAAATAACACAATCCATGAAGTAAAGTCATAATGCCATTTTCAGAAGCCATTTTACATCAAAACCATACACTCACACCCAAATTCCAACCCCATTTGATGCCCTTTTTGAAGCATAAGCTTGAGCATACATCCTATCTATTTAGACAAAGCCACTCAACAAGAGAGCTTCTTATTGAGAGAGCCCATTAATGGCTCATATTCTTAATTGAGAGCTCATCTTAGTCTATCTTGAAGTTTATGAATTTTGTTTAGTTTGCAGAAGCTTTATTTAAATTAGGTTTCTATTAGCATACTAACATTGCTCATATACACATCAAACTCATTGAGATGCAAAATGCAATTTTGTTGTGCTTTAGGAAGGGTAATATCAAGTTCCAAAGCTGTCCATAGAGTTTTATGTTCATATTCAATTGGCATAACAACTGTCTTCCCATATAGGAGTTGAAAAGGTGTAAACCTAGTAGTGGATTTCTATCTTGTTTTGTACGCCCATAAGGCTTAAAGAAGTCTAGCTTCCTAATCTTTCTGATGCAAAGACACTATTTTAGTGAGTATATTTTCCAACTCTCTATTTGTCACTTCTACCTGTCCATTAGCTTGTGGGTGATATGGAGATGATTTGGCATGCTAAATTTTATACTCCTCCATGAGTGTTGCTATCCGATTAGATGTACACTGATACCCTTGATCTGATTGTAATTCTCTTGGAACACCAAATTTGGTAAAGATACATTCGTACAGAAACTTTGCAACATTATTGTCACTAGGATTCCTCATGGGTTTGGCTTCTGCACACTTAGTAACATAATCAATGCAAACTAGTATGTAACTTTTCCCTTTTGATGGTGGTTCACTAGGGCCAACAAAATAAATCCCTGATTTATCAAATGGTTCTACTATTATCTGTGGCTGCAGGGGCATTTCAGCCATTTTTGTTAGTCAACCCATTCTTTGACATTTATCACATTTTTTTGTATATTGAGTTGCATCCTTGTGAAGTGTAGGCCAATAATAACCTATATTCAGGATCTTTAATGCAGTCTGTTTGTTAGCAAAGTGACCACCATAGGGCTCATCATGACAAGTATGAAGAACATCATATGTTTCATCTTCTCAGAGACACCTTCGTGGCACCTAGTCTGGCCATTATAAAACATGAACCTTGAGATCCATGAGAAATTAAAACTCTTTTCTGCTAGCAATCATTTTTCTTTTGTAGAGAAATGTGGGGGATTTTTTCTAGTAGTTAGATAGTTGGCAATGTCAATATACCAAGGGTTTTGTGCTAACAAAAGAAAGAGATGTTCATCAGGAAAGCTATCTTCTATGGCTGTAGGATTATCAAGTGTTTGAAAATGAGACAAGAAATCAGCTACAACATTTGCTTTACTTGGCTTGTTAATAATGGTAATGTGAAATTCTTGCATTAGTAATAACCATCAAGCCAATTGTCCAGAGATTGCTAGCTTGTTCATTAGATATTTGATAACAGAGTGATCTGTATGTACAAATATTTGGTATCTTGTAATGTAATGTCTAAATTTATTTAGAGCATAAATTATAGAAAACATTTTTTTCTCTATCATTGTGTAGTTATACTCAGCTCCTTAAAGATTTTTGCTAATATAGTAAATTGCATTTTCTACTAAATCTATCTTTTGGCCAAGTATCGCTCCAATGGCATGATCTAAAGCATCTATGTGCATGTGAAAAGGTAACTCCCAATTTGGTCCTTGAAGCACTGGTGTTATTGAGAGGACTTCCTTAAGCTGCAAGAAAGCTTTTGTACAGTCTGAATCCCATACAAACTCTACATCTTTTCGAAGCAATTTATATAAAGGTGTTGCAATTTGACCGAAATCTTTGATAAAATGCCAATAATATCCTACATGTCCTAGAAAACTCCTAACTTCTTTCAATTTAGCTGGTACAACTAATGTGCATATGACTTCTATTTTTGTTGGATCTACTTCAATTCCTTTAGGGGAAATAAAGTGTCCCAACACCACTCCTTGCATCATCACAAAACATTTTTCATTGTTTAAAGACAAATTGGAGTCTTTACATCTTTGTAAAACCTTGTCCAAGTTCTCCTTGGCTTCTTCCAATGTTTTCCCATATGTGGGGAAGTCATCCATGTACACTTCCAAACAATCTGCAGATATGTCAAAAAAAATGTTAATAATAGCTCTTTGGAAAGTTGCAAGTGCATTGTACAAACCAAATGGTAGGACAACATAAGGAAATGTTCCCCATGGACACATGAATGTAGTCTTGTCTTGATCCTCTAGTGCTATCTAGATTTGATTGTAGCCACTGAACCCATCCAAGAATGAAAAGTATTTTTTTCTTGCAAGATTGTCAAGAACTTGATCGAAAAAAGGCAATGGAAAATGATCCTTCTTGGTAGCCAAGTTAAGTTCTCTATCATCTATGCAGACTCACCATTGTGCCCCTTTTTTGGGAACAATAACCAATGGTGACACCCATTGACTATCTAAAATAGGATATATGAAGCCAGCATTGAGTAGCTTTTGTAATTCATTTTTGACAATATCCCTTAATGTTGGGTTTATCCTACGCTGAGGTTGTCTCATAGGTTTGCAATCCAAAATGATATAAATCCTATGGGTATAGAGTGCAAGATTTAAACCTTTCATATCTGTATACTCCCAAGCAAAAGCATTCTAGTGCTTTTGTAACAACTGCAGGGTATTATGATGTTGTGCCTGAGATAAGGACTTGCTTATATTTAATTCTCTTCTTGGAACAATTGTTGTTTTGACTATTTTTTCAGCCATTGAAATTTGCACAATTGGTTGTGAATCTATCTGATGTGGTAGGAGTGAATGCATAAGCTATGTAGACTTGGAATAATGAAGTTCAACAAGTAAAGGCAGAATGCTTTCTAAGACACACTCTTGTTTAGAAGATGTCTTATGTTGTGTTCCATACTCATTCAGTATGATAGAAAAAATGACATCATCTTCTTCTTTAATGTTTACAAATGAGTCCCGTGAGATCATAATCAATTGTTGAATAGAATCTATGTCCATATCAGAGTCATCCATATTTGGCCAGACAACTTGATCATCCTGCAACAAAGGCTAAGTAGGAGAATACAAGGTTAAATTTTTAGTGTTTGTTCTATCTAAAATAGTCATTTTCCCTGATTGACATGCAATATAAGCATCTATTGTTTCTAAAAATGGTCATCCTAGAATGATACGATATCCCCCAGTACTTGTTTTTGGAGAGAGTACTACAAAATCAACTGGATACTCCCATGAATGTAATGCTATAGTGACATCTTCGAGCATACCATCAGGAATGATGGTAGAACTATCTGCTAGCTTCAAGATTGTTGGTGTTTTCCTGAGACCAATGATGCTTAATTTGGACACTACTTCCTTGGTCATTACATTAATGGATGCTCCTAGGTCTATTAAGACATTTTGCACTTGCACTCCTTGAATGGTAAAGGTCACTACTGGGCTTCCAGGGTCTGCATACTTAGGCATTTTGCAATTATCAAGCATAAGATCAGAAAGCTACCCAAGGATATAGATATTCTTTGGGTCTTTCCTTTTCCTTCCTAAATTTTTAACATAGGCTTCTTTGATGGATTTTGAATATATAGGTAATTCCTTTATTGCATCAAGCAAGGGAATTTTTACCATCATTTGCTTGAGTTGCTCAAGAAAATCTAGTGCAGCTTGATTTTCACTTGGCAGAACTTGCTCTGTTAACCTACTAGGAAATGTTGGTGTCTTAGCTATAGAAGAAATAGTGGTGGTAGGTTCTTGAACTGACTCAACATTTGTATCATCTATTTCTATTATAATATGTTGCTAAGGTGAGAAAAGCATTGTTCCAAATCGTAGATGGATATCATTCAGGGTGATGGAATAACTTTGTTGCTGGGCTGAAGGTTTTACATTATTAGGATTAGGCACAGGTTGTGCAGGTAACTATGGTTATTTTGGAGGGGTTGTATTGGCTACAAGAGGCATTAAGGCTTACTGTTAGGGAGGTTGAGTCAAGGATGGTTGATGTTGGTGCTGTTGCCAACCCTAGTTAGGCTGCTACCACCCTTGGTTAGGCTGTTGCCAACCTTGGTTAGGTTGCTACCAATTATTATAATTACCATGTTGTTGTTGCCATTGGTTATTACCACCATAATTATGGAGTGGGTCTTGAGGAATACCTCATCTTGGAGCCCATGGCCTTTGTTGAGCAACATAGAGGACTTCCTCATCTTCATCAATTACCTTGAACTCAGTAGGCACATGTTGTGATTCCAAGCTAGCAATAGGCCTACATTGGTAGTTGCATTTCTTTTCTCTACAATGGGGGCAATATTCTACCAACATACTATCAACATCCTCCTTCTTCCTTCATGCTTGCATGGTGTCCAATTTTGTAGCAACATCATTAATGATGCCTTGCTGAAAATTTGACAAGAGGTTTGACAGTTCTATCTTAGATACTCTTGCCATAGGATTTTTTTGGAGTAAGTCCCTCAAACCTCATCCTTTTTTTATTGTTGCTCTGGAATAGTTCAAACAAATATTTTGGATTTTAACCCATGTCTTCTATGTAATGTCACCTCCATCCATTAAGTCTAAAGCTTCCATACTCTTCTCATGCACTCCTTTCAGAAAGAGATGCTTTTGGGACTCCTCGTTCAGCTGATGTTGTCTATTTCACTATAGGTTAAACATGAACGAGGCAACATAGTCCTCCAAAATCTCATCCTCCTTTTGTGACATTTTAAAAATGTCATCTCCTTTCAAATCATGGCCTCTACAATATTCCTTATATTTATGAACAGGGTACTCATAGTTGGCCAATCTATCACAGCATTGGCACCTACACTCATGAACCATCTCAAAGTAGCTTCTTTGAGAGTTGATAGAAAGGGCATTAGTTTTGTAGTCATAACTTCGAAAAAGGATGTCAAACTCAAAGAGAAAATTTTATGGATCTTCAGTAATAAGGCCATAGAATTTAGGCAAAGTAGTTGAGGGTATATTTTTCAAATTTTGGATACCCTGCTGAGGAGGAATTGGAAAGGGAAAGGTAGGTTGAGCTACTATCATTTGTGGATATCCTAGTGGTGGTTGATAAATGACTATAGCTAATGGATTATCTTAATATATGGTTGGTGATTGTACTTGTTCTAGTACTTCTACAAATGCATTCTCAAATGGTTCTTGTTCTTCTTCTATTTCTTCTCTCTCTTCTCTTTCTTTAGGTTCAGGATAAAAAGGATCTTCCTAATTAAAGTTGGGAAGAAATCTTCCAAGGTGATCTCTTCTCCTATGCATGCAAAATGCTAAAAATGAAACTAAGTAACTCAATAGTAAATACTAGACTAACACCATCCCCAGAAATAGTGCCAAAAATATGTCTAATCAATATAACACCTTTTTAGTTATAGGATTGGACATCCCTTACTACCAAAGTACTATGTTGATCTTCATTAAATGTCAATCCAAGAGCATGAACTTGAGATGATGTCTGCAAAGTATATGCTCTAGTTTTCACTAAAAGTCACTACTACCTTGAATGCAATAACCATTAAGGAAATCTAGTTTATCCAAAGGAAAGACAACTATCAAATACTTGAAAGGAAATTCTAATTATTTAACCATACATCTATGCACCTACTATTGTAGGGATAGTGATTAGTTCTATTTCATGTGGCTGTAGGAATAGCAGTTCTAATCTTAACTTAGAAAAATGAGTCTAACTCCTACTTACTAAAGTAAACTCCACCTTCTACATGGGCCCCCTGGAAGAATGAAGGAAAGGTAGGCTCATATAAAAGTGTAGAAACTCAACAAGGTCATGTATTCATTCAAATATGCAGTATTACAATAACTTGGAAAATACAACAAGATGTCTATCAACTCAGCCTATCTACTCACTACCTAACCTCATAGATATAGATGAGGTCTTATTTAAAAGGAAGGAAAAACAATAAACTCCTATAATTATGACTTCCTCATGAAGGAAAGTTAGTTACAACTTAAGACTATAGGCATGCAATTGTAAAGACATCGATTATCCAATCGCTTTGATGCTTGCTCCCTTTCTTAGCCACTTTATCAGGTCTTGCTTTTTTATTCACTAAAATAGATCCCTTCTAACTTTGCCACCAAGTTTCAAGCTACAATGGTGTCATAATGCTTCTCTTTAATACCATCAATGCCTTAGCGCTATTCCTTCATAGTTTATTTTTGATTAACTCCCACTCAGCTTGTATTCTTGTGATCAAAATTTAATACACAAATGACTTCCTGCAAACATTTATTTACATTTATTAGTTTATAAAGAAAATGCATTAATTATTCAACTAACAGTTTTTGCAATCTCTTTAGCTGCAGGAAGATCTACCCATATCAAAAATTCATGAAGAATTATTTTTACCAGAAAATGAACCCCTTTTTACATGTAACTCCAATTATCATTTTTATGCCTTATATCCATACTTTATACATAAGAAGTTCAAAACATTTATACTAAAAGATGATAAAGTTCAATATGTTATAGACAAATGTTCACAAAAAGGGCCAAAAAGACTTCTATTTCTTCATGTCATCACACCCCTTAGGTGTTTAGAACCTAGAGAGTCCAAATGTGCATTGATTGATGTTCACAAGGGTATTTTTGGATCCTACTCAAATGGCTTGACACTAGCTCACAAACTCATCAGAGTTGGTTAGTATTGGCCTAAAATGGAGTAAGAAGCTATCAAGTATGTTGGGTCTTGAAAGTAGTGTTAGCTCCATGGGAATCTGATCCACACTCCAGCTAGGGAGATAATCCCCTCTAGTACAACATGGCCATTTCAACAATGGGCATTTGACTTTGTGGACTAGATTCACCCAACCTCTTCTAATGGATATCTATTCATTATCATAGCTACAGACTACTTCCTGAAGTGGGTAGAGGCAGTACCTCTCACAATCACTAATGAAATTTTTTATCTCTCTTTACCACAAATGACATCATCTGTAGGTATGGTGTACTATCCTCAATCATTACTAACAATGGAGGACAATTCAAAAACAAAGACCTCAAGGAATTATGCAAGAGATTCAAAATCACACAACATTGGTCTTCCATCTATCACGCCCAAGGTAATGGCTAGGTTGAGGCATCTAACAAGGCAATTCTCAAGATCCTCCATTATACAATCAACAAATCTGGGAGAGATTGGCAGCTCCAAATTAATCTAGCCTTGTGGGCATATAGGACAAGCATTAGGACTCCAATAGGTATGACACCCTTTGATTTGGTTTATGGAGTGAATGTTGTGCTCCCAATAGAGGTCAAGATTCCTACCTTGAGAATCTCTATGAAATGCCTTATTACTGATGACAATTATAGGATAGCTCGACTTCAAGAGCTAGTGTTATTGGATGAACATTGACAAGTGGCATGTGATCATCTATGAGCTTATTAGTAATGAATGTCAAGAAGCTACAATTAGAAAGTTAGGCCACGTGACTTCCAACAAGGTGATCTTGTGTTGAGAGAGAACCCTAAGAATCAACAACAACAAGTCCAAAAATGGATGTTTGAACCAAACTGGCTTCGTCCTTTCATCATTACTACATTGTATGGATCCAGTGCTTACCAACTTTCCATAGCTAAGGAAGAAATGCTTAAGGAACCTGTTAACACTCTCCACCTGCAGTAGTTTTATAGTTGATCCACTCTCAATAGTTCTTCTTACATATCTATATATCCTAAAATAAATCCTAAAAATCTAAAAAGGTCTTGAAAAAAAATTGTCACCCTAGTGAAAATCTAGCAATAGGTGCCTTGGTAACACCAAAAAAATTGAAAAATCCAAAAAATACAAAAAAAAATCAAAATAGAGAAAAATACAAAAAATTGAAAAACAAGAAAAGTGTCATTAGTGAAAACTTGGAAACAAGCATCATGGTAGCAAAAAAAAAGAGAATTTTTGCCAAGAAGGTGAAAACCTAGTAAATAGGTTCCTCTTGTTCTTAATGCTCCATCTCGCAGTGCAACTTCTAGCTTTATGTATAGTTGCTTTACTATTTTTCCCACTTTTTGCTCATGTATCCATGGAAATAGTCTTGCGACAACTTGAGGGTATTCACCTTCAGTGCCATAGGACCTCTTTTGCAATAGTCACTAGTCACTCTAACTATGTCTACCTATTGTTTCCAGTGACCCTCTTCTTTAGATTCTCCTCATAGAATTTATTTGGTGATAGTCACCAATCATTCTGGTTGTGTCTTCCTACTATCACTAGTGTCACTCTTTTCAAGATTCTCCTCATAGGATCTCTTTTATAATAGTCACCATTCATTCTAGCTATGTCTACCTATTGTCGCTAGTGGCACTCTTTGTCAAAATTCTTCTCGTAGAATCTCTTTTGCAGTAGTCACCTAGTGTTTCAGCTGTGTCTGCCTACTATTGCTTAGGTCATGTTTCTAGATTCCTTTATGGAAGATCTCTCTTATGTCAAGCAGCAATTTTCTTAGCTATGTCTACCTATTGTTTCTCAATCCTCTTAGGTTCTACACCTTGAAGATCCTCCTTTCACCTTAGTCACTAGTCATTTTGATTGCATCTACCTACTATTGTCACCCTATTAAAGAGAATTCTTTCATCCATGTTTTGGACACTGATAGTTGACATCAATCCCATGATAAACATTGAAATCAAAATGACATACTTGTTTGGATATGCTGAAAATTTTCTTTGTTTGTTTTGTTTTTTCTCTATCACATCTCTTCAAGCAACTCGATGATGTCATTTCTGACTAGAGAAGTAATGACTAGGGGCATGATCTTTTCTTTGCTTTTTGTCTATAGTTTAGTTCCAATTAGTTGACATATTTCTATAAGAGGGGTGTCCACTATAAGAGCCACCATCTTGTATTGGATGGCTCGGTGTACCTCAAATCCTTTTATATGGATATGTCAATAATGTTGGCTCTTCTCCTTGTCTGTTGGAGTGAAACTCTTCATGCTATAGCACATACTGATACTCATCTTGTGAAGTGAACATATGGGCCACTGTGAGTATACCTAGCACACTTCTGTCTTAGGTTATGAATGCAAGGGTCATTGGGGACAAAATAAATATTGTGTACTTAGCATAAGACAAATCTTTGGTGTGTTTGGTGTGTCTACCATGCAAGAAACATTCTAGTCATCATAACATTTATGTTTTGATGCTTATGTTAACTTGCTACAATAAAAGCAAAAAATGTTCTAGTTATTTAGGCTTCAAATGCCTCAAATGCTTACATCTAATCTTGAAAAACTTATAATATATGTCCTATTCATATTCCCATGATTTCAATGTTAGTGGGAATTGTATGACATATGAGATTTTTTCATATGCTCAGTGATGATAAATTGCTGAGGCTTGGTAAGTAGACCTAGGGTTGCATTTAACATAGTCTTGCATTGCATACTTTACTTGCATAAGCATGTGATTGAATTGCAACTCTATTTCCATCTTTCATAATGGGGGATTCTAGATCTCTTCAAATGTATCAAGATTCTCCATGGCTGCACAAGCATTTGGTTCATTGGCTCATATTCATGCACTCTTTTAGGGGATACCTATTACTACCAAGCAAAAACATACAACACTTCACGAGATCTCAGTTCATTTCCATATGCACTACATCCATAAACTCATGTCATTTACATTACATAATCAAGTCACATCACATCAAATATATATCCATTACATCACATTTTACATCTCATAATCATCATATAAACATCTCATGCACATCAAAGGAAAAGATAGACAATGACAATGACATAAACACAATGCCACTTGGCTCAAAATCTTATATATATATATATATATATATATATATATATATATATATACATATATATATATATATATATATATATATATATACATATATGTATGTATATATATATATACATATATGTATGTATATATATACATACATATATATGTATATATATACATACATATACATATATATGTATATATATACATACATATATGTATATATATATAGATACATATATATATATGTATCTATATATATATATACATATATGTATGTATATATATACATATATATGTATATGTATGTATATATATACATATATATGTATGTATATATATACATACATATATGTATATATATATACATATATATGTATATGTATATATATATATGTATATATGTATATATATATATATACACACATATATATATACACACATACATATATGTATATATATATACATATATGTATGTATATATATACATATATACATATATATGTATATATGTATATATATACATACATATATGTATATATATATACATATATGTATGTGTGTATATATATATGTGTATATATATATATATGTATATATATATGTGTGTGTATATATATATATATCTCAAAAAATGTGTATTAGTACAAAAATTAGTGCTACTTGAATGTTATTGATAAAAAAGGATGCAAAATGGTGTTGGCTCACCAATCAATACATAGCTAGAATCAAAATCGATGCTAAGCATATCATGTGACTAGCTGTGACCCACACCATCACCTCCAATAGGAGGAGGAGGAGGAGGCAACATAACTAGTTTGGAAAGAGGACATGCACCCCTAAAATCTCAAGCATACTATAAGAAATGAGGCACCTACTAAGCCTCATTCGGCACCACTATTGAGTATGCTGCAAAATAGTAGGTGGCTTAAGCCATCTAAAATTAGACCTTGTCCTGCAACACCTTTTCCCTTTGCTTGGCAGCTTAGACTCGATCCCATAACCTCTAAATCTCCTAATCTCACTTGGAGATCTGTGCATTCATGACTACTACCTTCATATATATAGCTCTCTAATCTATCAAGAGGCTTGGCAAATCCACTCTCTCTATCACCCCAGTGCATCCTGAGCTCCTATAATAGGCTGCTCTTGCATCTCTTCATCAAGCATCTCAGGTGCCTACTCTATGGATGCCTACTCCTCCACCCTCACCCTCTAGCACAAACCCTACACTCAGCCACTACATCTAGCTCCTAGGTCTGACCCCATCTAACATGGGGGGATCTGCACCTGTCTAATCCTCGATTGTGCCTATGGTAGTGGACCCTAGGGTGGTTGTTGTTGGGGTACTTTCTATTACTATGTTGACTGTTGTATTGGTCCTTGTACTAGCACCTGTTGGGGAGCCTATGCTACTCCCCCTAGTGGATCTATGAACTATGGGAAGGGCTGATTGATAAGATACACCTGATATGTCAGTGTCACCCCTATATTTGCTACCTCTAGAAGGTAGTCCCACTATGCTGCAACTAGGTTTTGCACATCAATCATAGATCTCCCCACATCTAGTCTCACTAGCTATCCTCATGTCAAGTCGTAGAATGCCCATGCATAGGTACAATACTCCTGAGAGACATCCTGTAGCCTCCCATACTTCCTTCAACTTGCATGATGGAAAACTGCTCAATGATTTGTGTGGTCCTTCCCACCACCTGGTGCAAGTAGAACATCCAACCTAGCTCCCTATGAGCATCATCCCAATCCTCAATCTCTTGCTAGGGCCACCATACAATGGAGACTAGGTCATCAAGATGGGCCCTCTAGTGATCCATCTTATCCAAGATTACTTAGGTAATTTGCCCCCTGTATCAGCATATATATGGCTATGTGGGCTCGCAGGCATTTTGAAAAATGGGTCATCTAATAGGAAGGTGCTCCCATGCCAAAATTTGTAAAACATAAACCCTGGAAGCTATGCTCTTTTTCTTGTGATACACGATCTTGTGCATCTCACAGAACATGTGTGCCAACATGCATTGGCCCCATCTAAGCCACTTGGGAGAATCAAGCAAATGCTATAGCATGACCCCCCATCCACAAACTAACCCATGCTATCCTTTGTTTGGTACTAGGAAGTAATTGATAAATATCACCAAATTTGAAGCCAACCTATGTGTCTGGCTATATGTGTGAATGAGCTCATCCCATGTGATGGCTCACCCAATCGTTAGCTATCTCTGGAAGATGGCACATAGTGCTTTAGGTACCTTGGGCACCATGTCATAGACCACTCTCAATCCATAGAAAGGGATCTATAGAATCCTGTAGATGTCCTTAGGGGTGATGGTCATCTCTCATTGGGGTAGGTGGAAGGTTTTCATCTTAGAATGGAAATGCTCCACCAAAGCTATCAACAAGCCATGATTCACCAGCACTGTTGGGATCTGGCATAGAGAAGTAAGACCCAATCTATCAATATGAGCCATATCTACTACATCAAGTCTCCGCAACAGAGCTCCATATGGAAAATAATGTGATTTGAACACAACATCACCAAATACCTCCTACACACATGAACAAAAATAATGCACAAACAATTAGTACTCACTCAAAAAGTCAAAACTATGAAAAAGTAAATCAAAAATCAAAAATACAAATTTTTATTAACATGTTGTCATAGATTTCCATGCAAATATGTATTTCCTTGCATGAGAATTGAATTTTTTGTGCGAGATTGTGCATCTTCATGTGAGAAATCAAGTCCTTGCATGAAGAAAGACTCTCTGATACAAAAGGTGATGACAACCTGAGCAAAGTTTGCCCAAATTTTTGCACTTCTCATGCAAGAAGTGGGTATCTTCCACACAAAAATTTCCACTAATGCATGTGAAGAAACATTAGGTTGGAAAATCTTCATAGGAGAAGAGATTGGGTTCACACAAGAAATGATGGTCTCATTCGAAAATCGATTGCTGACCTCCTAAAAAATGTTAGAAATGCAATAAATGACCTCAAAATGTGTGAAAACAAAAATAAAAAGCAAGGTTATTGACCACTCACTGGTGGTCCATAGTCCATCGGCTAGCTGTGTCATTGGGAGCACTCAAAATGGTGATATCTCACATTGACTACCATCTTCCTCTCAGAGCTCCTATTCACTAAAGATAAAAGGTTCAAATGATTTGAAAATGACCCCTTGGGCCCTTATATAGGATTTGGCCTAAATTTTCAAAGTGCTTTGATTTCTACAAAAATCACCCACTAGCTAATTTGACTATTCTGAATCCATTTTCAGGATCAAATTTGAAAGCTAACACACCTAGGTAGCTCAAAAATGTGTTTTAAAATTTTGGAACCAATGCGATCGAATGCTTGTACAGTCCAAATTTTTCTAATACTTTGTGATTCTTGGAATCTTTTCAACTCAAAATTCTTCATGTTTTCAAAATTTAATTTTAAAAAAAGTCAACTATGGTCAATTTTGGTCAATTTTGGTCAAACTTGGTCTTCTAGATCTTGAAATCATGTTGAATTGACTCTGAATCTTCTGCTAATTGTGCTGATCTCTTCTACATTCTCTTGCATCTCATTTTTTTCTATATCTCTTAACATACTACTTTACATCATATTTTTGGTGTGCCATCTTTTGATTTCACTCCTGAGGGGGCAAGATGATTACATCATTGAACTTGAAATTCAAATCAATCTAAATCTTTATTGCTTAATGGCATCTTGTTCTCATCCTATGTCCTCAACACTTTGGGCATCTTATCACTTGGGGCATCTTATTCCCCTCTTTCTGGCATCTTTACCATCTATCACATCTTATAAAGAGTTCAATGGACAGGTATCAGAACAATCTAAACCCTAGCTCCTGAGGATCAAGCCTTATTTTGGGGATGATTCTATGACTCATAATTGGATTTTGTTATCTCTTATCAATTTTAGGTATCTAGATATTCTATCTAGATCCTTAAAGATTAACCTCCATTTTGAAGATAGTCTTTTAAATGCTTATAAACTCTTAGGTATCTAGATGTTCTATCTAGTTCTTTAAAGATTAGGCTATGCTTAGAGATGGTCTTTTAAATGCTTATCAACTCTTATATATCTAGATGTTCTATCTAGATCCTTAAAGATTAAGCTTCATTCTAGAGATAATCTTTTAAATGCTATCAATCTTAGGTATCTAGGTTTTCTATTTGGATCCTTAAAGGTTAGGCTTCATCTTGAAGAAAATATTTTAAATGCTATCAATTTTAGGTATCTAGGTGTTCTACTTGGATTCCTTAGGATTAAGCTCTGTTCTGAAGATGGTCCTTAAAATCTTATCAATTGGTCTCCATAACATCAATTTCGGAACCAATCTTATTTTCTAATCTGTGCATCACACTTTCTAATTTTCTTTGAATAAAACATGCTGCTTGCACATTCATTCAAAGAGGGGCAAAATATAATACCCCAAAATTGGCTCATTGCCATGATCACCAATTATGGTCTATTCTAGTGAATTCTAAAGTCCTATTCCACTAGGTGATTCTAGTTCTAATTTTCACTATTTGACTTAATTGTCAAATGTAGAAAACCCTAGATCTACACTAATCAAATTACCTATTTAATCCCTAAGTATTGACTTGAATTAGCCACATTAAAGCTATCTGATTAATATTTGATTTAATTTGAAGTGTTTATACTCTAATTAAATTAAATTATATCCTAAGGGTAATGGACTAAGAGATTAAAAATATTTAATTTAATAATTATGCCTACTTTAATTAATTAAATTAGATTATTCAATTAAATGAAAAAGGTATTTGTGAGGTCATATCTCACTCTATTAAATTAAATAACATCTTTAAAATTCTCTCTTTAGTTCTAAATGGAAACTTTGAGTGAACTACCTCTCAAAATTGCAATCAATCTAGTTAACTTGCTATCACACTTATGACAAGTTCAGTTAACTACTTATCACACTCATATTTGGAATAGTTAACTTCACCTGCATAAGGAAGTTTGCATCTCAACTGAATCTTTTATCCAATCTTGAACATTCATCAAGGTTGATCTTGACTATTGATTCATTCCTAGATTCTATTTAAGAGACTCATAATTCCTCATTATAGAGGTTGATTCAAATTTGTATTGAATCTCTACTAAATCATGCACTCATTTAAGCTCATTATTCTCATAAAGCTTTGATTTCTTAGATTAAATATCATATATTTTAACATGTATACATATATTTTAGCTTATTTTATATGTTCTTAGATTAAGTGCATATCTCATTTAGATTACTCGCACACTCGTATAGATTTAATTACATTTAAACCCTTCATTCTAGAAAGGTCAAGTTGCCTGCATCTCAACTCTGAGAGCATAAATAGGTAAAATCCTTCTAGATAGAAGACAATGGGTCACACTGTCAAACCTCTTGGATGAACTATCCCATGTTCATTCTATGATGAATCCACATGTAAGGACTATATTGAAGTGTATGTGCGAAGTCTGAGTCCACATTATGCATATACATAGAGCAAGATGTTCTTACTTCACAAAGTCAAGGTGCACCTCCTCAAATTATCAGTATTGATCAAGGTAGTAGAGGAGAGGAAAAAGAAGAGGAGAAAACCCTTAAGGTATAGGAGGCAATACAAACATTAGCAAACTTGTCTACCTCATGGACTTCTACTCAAAAGTCGAGCACTGATGTAGTACCACTACAAATTTTAGCCCCAAGCTCAAGCTCCACCAAGGTTGCAAGGGTACTTTACTATGGAACCCTACACTTGATGAAGAAATAGTCATAGCTAGTTATGACTCAATAAATATGAATCTATAGTAGATAAATGAAGTGCAAGAGGCACTAGAGGGAAGGAAGAAACAAGAGATACTTAGAAATGAGTATAGGCAGAAGCAAGCATTGGTGAAAATTAAAGATATATTTATTGATGCTTTCAACTTGCAAGTACCTAATGAAACCTAGCCCATCATGGAGAAATTATCTAACATAGTGGATTGGGTATAGAATGAGGACCTTACACTAATGTTAAATTTTTATAATGGTCAAAAAAGAAGTTTTAGATGAAAGTGAATGAGAAAATATCAAGTGAAATAGCACTTTCACAAGTTGAATTGGCAAATAAGATTGAAAAAGTGGAGAAAGTACTTGAGAATGTATTCTCATTATACTCCAAGTTGTGTGATTTATCATATTTTACTCAAGAAACCAGCCAAAGGATACTAAGCTTGGAATGAAATCTCAAGATTTCTAGCACTCAACTACACAAAGATCCAACTTAGATTAGGAAACATTTTGCAACTGTGCTTCACACACAAAAGGAGTTAGTTGTATTTGCAATAGAAGAGGCCAATATCAAGGCCAAATTGATGCAAATTAAATCTTCCATAACCCCACATTTAGAAGTACTCCATAAGGAAGAGGCCTATGTAGAAAATAATCTAAACAAAGATCCTAATCTTTCTACTTTAGAAGGCCTTATACATCATGTAGCAGAGATAGCCATCCAACACAAGTTATTAGAAATTGCTTTAGATAATTGGGATGCTTCTCTCAAGATGATTATGGAGGTAAATAATTTTTTTTTGGGAAAGTATTCTATTCATTCTTAGGACCCTTTGATATAAGTGTCAAAAAGGGGGAGATAATTCATTATTGCATCTAATAAGAATGGGGAGATATAATGTTTTGAGGGAGATATGAATAAGAATGGGAAATAATACATTCTTTGATGTAAGTAATAAAGAATATCCAAAGGGGGATATATTCAAATTTTGAGGAAGATGAAAAGAGGGAACAAATATAGAGTACAAAGTAGAGATAGGATACACATGAACAAAGGTAGACAAGTCAAAGAGTTTTAGATACATCAACATAAGATACATTTAGCACAAGAATTTTGGTTATAGGAATGGAAATGGCACATTAGCTTAGGGGGAGTTACAAAATTTTTGAGGTATACAAAATTTTGAACAAGTTTTTGAAGTCTTGTACATATGCTAAATAGAATATGTAGTATACTCATAGAGATTAGATTCATAATGTTTAGTTAAGTGTTTTTCCCACTCATGTCAAAGGGGGAGATTGTTAGTCTTAGATTGGTTTTGACATTTGAGTGTCAACATACTTAACCAATTCTCAAGATGATGCCAAGTGTAATATAGAAGCCAAGCTATAGTGTGTGTTGAGCTAGACAATTCAATAGGTGTTGAGTGAACTTCAGGTGCCAAGTAATCTTTAGGTGCTGAGTGAAGTTCAAGTTCCAAACAAACTATAGCTACCAAGTCACTATACATGTTGAGTAAAATAGAATTGTTGTAGGAGCTGAGTGATCCAATTTTCCTATATGTGTCAAGCATTAGCAACTAGTAAGTGCCAAGTAACACAAAATCAGCATATGAGTTTGTGCCTTCACAAACTCAGATGTAAACCATTTTTGGAGCTGACATAAGATGAATCTCAAAGGATCTTGAAGATAAGATCAAATATTTTGCATTACCTATGTAAACAACATGAAGCCAATAAGAAAAATGGAGAAGGCATGCAACTACTAGGAAAAGTGCAAGAAATTATTGAGAAATGAAGATTTAATATTGATCGTAGATTCATACCTAATCTTAAGTCTTCAAAATCTTTAAAAAGGATATTGAGACCCCATTATGCAAGAGAAAGGATGTGAAGGAGAAGTGTATGATTGAATTATAGTGAAGTGCAGAATGGTCTAAAGACTTAGTGAAGAACATAGCAATATTGCAGAATCTAGTTGATTAAGAATAGAGTATCAAAACTTTGAAGTGTGACATATCAGATCAAGTAAGGACCATATTAGATAGAGTAGAACAAGGATCTAGAATCAGCAATAGAGGATTAAAATTTATCAGGTCAAAGTCTTTCTAATACTTTCTAGCAATTGTATTAGATATGGAAATCCTATGGACTTAGGTTGGCTTAACAACCATTTGTAAATCCTTTAATAGTGTAGCATTGCAAGAAAATGTACTAAAGTCCTTTAACTAGGCCTACTTCTAAAAAGGTAGTCAAATCCTTTAACCATGTCACTTTTACAAGGTGTAACTTTCTTTAATAGGATAAGCCTTTCACAAGGTAGACCATTGGAAGTGGTCAAACATTGTAGCCTTGAATAGTTACACATTACTACAATGATATTTTGTGAAAGTGTCATCCCCACCCCAGTTTTACCTTCTCATCTTGGAGGGTTTCTAGGTTACCAAATTTTGTGTGTTATCTATTTTCATGCATATCTTTACTTTATTCTTATTAGATAAATTAGATGCATGATTTCAGTTAAAAAGATTTGAAAAAGGTTAAAGTTAGTTACTTCTCATCACCTCCCCCCCCCCCACAAAAGTAAACCTTCCCACTTGTTAATTCCAACACCTTATTCCCCCTTTACAATAATACAACTCTATAGTTTGTATTATTGGGATACATACTACTTTCAAATAACACAAATTTATCTTATTTTGGAAAGTCTATTTTAAATGTTTGTTATCTTTATGCCTTTCAAGAAAACTATTGATTCTTGTAAGCATGTAGGATTATCTTATAGTAATTTATGGTATCATTTTAACTTGTCTCTTTCTACTATTTTTTTATCACAATTATAAATAATATGGTCTTGATACATAAGATATCATGTTTGTACTCTAATACCTATTATAATTAATTAAAGGAGCAACCTCCCATACTTCAATTCTTTAGAGCTCTATAATAAAACTCTTTAAAATAGTCAAAGTATGGTAGTTTCATCGTAAACACATGCACACATACACATTACATGACTATCTTTTCAAATGAGGTAGAATCAAGATGTGATTCATGTTCTTAGACCCACCTCTTGCTTGCATTTTCTTTCCTAGCTAGTTTTAATTTTATAATCTCTAGAATTTTTGAGGTAGCTTAAATACATGCAAAGATTTTTTAAGGAGAAAATTAATGCTAATTTATTAATATGCATGCATTATAAATGTATTTATGTTGTCACCATGAGACTTACCCCTTAAAATTCTAATGAAAAAACTAAATAGTGTAGGAAATAGCATGGAAATTATTTCTTAATATCTACAACATTTACAACCCTCCTCAAAAAAATTACCATATCTTACATGTAATCCTAAATTGTCTAAAATTATATTTCCATGTTATTGGGTTGTTTACTTTTCTCTCTTATATTAGAAATAAAATTTGATCATCTATGGTTGGATAATTCTATTTGGTTCATGTCCAAGAAATACCATGATGCAAGCTTGCTAACCTCCATTTTATCTCGCTAATAAGATACTATTGGAAATATAAGAGGATTAACTGAGAGCAAAGGGGTGAATCAATTACCACTAAAATAAATCCCAATTCCCTTAGATGTCATTACAAAAAATAATGTCTATTGAAACTGTTGTTACTCTATTAACATAGAGGCACTCAATTAACACTAACAATATGTTGTAACTCAGAAAACACTATAATATCAACTATTACTCAAAAAATACTAAACATGAAGATATGAATATATTAACTTTGATTAACCTTAATTAACTTAGTTGCATACACGTAAAAGAAATAGCATAAATACAAGTGACACCAAGATTTAATGTGCAAACTCAATTTGGGAAAAACCACGAATTGCAACTAATTACTTATTTTCACTCTTCTAAATTGATCAATGTTAGGAGCCAACCTTGTTAAAGGTTAAAAATCAATTTTTTAGTTGTGACCCTATTAGAGGATTTAATCACCTTGATAGGAGTGGCCTTGTTGGAGGTCTTTAGACACTTCAATCTAGAAATGTCACCTTGTTAGAGGATTTGGAAAATATTTGTTAAGCCAACTCGGTTAAAAGACTTGATAAATGGCTACAATGGTTAGAGAGTAATAATGATATGACATGATTTTGTACGCAACTACATTATTGATTTTAGATATTAATTTTGGCTTGAATATTTGATCCTTCCTGATTAGATTAATCTATTTTTCCCAACAAGGATATTTTGCTTATCCTTCTATTTCATTTCCTCTAAGAATCTTCTTCTCTTCCACATACTCACACATTCAATCCTTAACTTGACCTTATACTTATATTATTATTATTATAAAGTCAACTTGAATATAGCATAGAATAATTAGTATTCATCTCATTAGTTGGATAGAACCAATAAATAAACCTATTAAACTCAATATTCCAAAAAAAGAAAATCATTTGTTAGCTAACTGTTCTTGGTAGACACTAACACTAGAATGATTTTTTTGTATTCACCAAGTGAACTCATTTAACACTACATCTTTATAGAATTCCTTTGGTAATTGAGTGAGCTCAACTAACACTAGTCCCATCCAACTTTCCTTATGTACCTAAGTGAGATTGGTTAACACTCAACTTATGAGAACTTTTCTTTGATGCCTAAGTGAACTTAGTAGACATTGTCTTCTAAACTTGTTAAACACTATAATGATTGATAAACACATGAAACTATCTTCATCACCTAAGTGAACTTGACATAGACTAACCGGTAAAGATATGACTTTTGTATAATTTCAAAGACAATATACAATTGATCAAAAATCTCCCTCTTTGGCATTGATAGAAACACAACATGTCATAATACAATGACATTTTAGAGAATAATAAAGTAAGGAAAATATCCTTAGTTTCATTCTAATTCTCATCCATGAGAACTCCCTCTATTAGTGTGAACTCCCTCTAACTACAATATCTCCCTCTATTACCAAACTCTATCTTCAACATCTTCTTCTGATAGAAAACTCTCCATCTTTGATATCAGACCAAGCTCT
This sequence comes from Cupressus sempervirens, assembly GCA_028749045.1. Taxonomy (NCBI): domain Eukaryota; kingdom Viridiplantae; phylum Streptophyta; class Pinopsida; order Cupressales; family Cupressaceae; genus Cupressus; species Cupressus sempervirens. The sequence continues at coordinate 817,086,000 of CM053786.1, forward strand.
TTCTCTTTGACATCTTCAAACAAAATTTCTACAATATGCTAGACAAACTCTTTTTCTTGGACATCATATTCCAAAGAAAATATTTAGTTAATATCAATGTACTTGATATATACACATATGCATTCTTCCCTTTCATTACTACATCAACTTGACTAATCTTCAACATGCTCTAGTTCATGCATTACTAAACTTCATATACTGAGTTTCAAATAGGGGAAAAGCCCCTAACTCACCTCTTAAATACAAAAATACATCCTTGGGTGATGGCTTTGAGAATATGTCTACAATTTTTTATTTAGTATTCATATATTCCATCTTTCCTCTTTGTCTTGAACTAATTCTCTCAAAAGATGATATTTTATTACAATGTGCTTGGTCTTGCTATGCATCATATGATTCTTTAAGGTATTAATGTATTTGTGCTATCATAGAATATAACTATTGGACCCTGATTTGTATGTTCATACCTACTAATAGTTCCTTTAACTAAATGACATTGGAATAATTAACTATTGCTTCAACATACTCTACCTCTACTGTAGATTGATAAATGCAATTTTTCTTCTTACTTTTCTAAGACACTAGTCTCTTACCAAGAAAGAATGCTCCACCACTAGTACTCTTCCTATCATCATCACTTTCTACCCAGTATATATCAATGAAGGCTAACAAATCAAAATTATCTCCTTTCTTGTATGATAATCCATAGTCTTCAATACCCTTCAGATGCTTCACAATTCTCTTTATTGCCATCATAGGATTTTCTTTAGGAGTAGCTAAAAATATTGCCACCATACCAATTGCAAGAGCAATAAAAGGCCTAGTATGTATAACACACTAAATTTTTCCAATCATTGATCTATGTGTGGTCTATTCTACCTCCTTAGAATCATCATTTTTCAAAATCTTATGTGCAATAGACATAGGTTTTCAAACTAGTCTTGAATCCTCCATTCCAAACTACTTTATTGTCTCCTTGAAATACCTAGATTGACTAATGTAGATACCATATTTCTTCTATTGAATTTTTAGGCCAACAAGCAATTTATTTTCTCTAAAAATTGACATCTCAAATTCCTTCCTCATTTCTCCTAAAATAGCTTTGCATAAATCATCATTTCTAGTAAGCAATGTCTCATCCACCAAGATTTTAAGGCTACTATGATGTAGGAGCATCTTAGGTTGATGTGTTATCCTACTAATTTTTGTTCATTCTACTAGTTGTTCCCAAGTTAGAGTCATTGCCAAGTTGCAGTCATTGTTGAGTTGCAATAATTATTGAGTTCCAATAATTTTGTAGTATAAGTCAAGTTGAAGTTATCCCATATCATGTTAACACTCGAGTTAGTGTGTTATCCCATCTCACTTTGTAGTGTATGCTATGTTCCATAGTATGTGCCAATATATCCTTCATGTGTTGAGTGCCCCTTTATGTGTTGAGTGTTCCTATTTATACTAAGTGTTAGCATTTTGGATGAGTTATATTCATTTTTGATATGATTTGACTCGTGGGATTAATTTTGATCATGATTTTTATGATAAGATATTGTCTAGGGATGTGTGTAGAACATTATTGGAATAGAATTTCTATTATGTAATGTTCTAGAATGTTTTATAAATCATTTTGGAAAGTATAAATAAGGTGTTTAGGCTTAGACTTAGAGCAGAAGTGGGACGTTTGGAAAGTTTGTTGTATATTTGTCTAGAAGTGCAAATTTGAAGTAGGATCTTGGATCTTGAATGTATTTTGTATCTAGTTGTAACCTAGAAGGCCTTATAGTTGGTCATGTATCTTGATATTTGTTGAATGAATAAAAGTGTTCTCTCTCTCTCTCTCTCTCTCTCTCTCTCTCTCTCTCTCTCTCTCTGTGGTGTTGTGCTCTTTGTGTGTTTGCTTCCATTGTGTTTACTCTACAAGGTTGGTTTTGATTGCTAGGTGTGTCTTTAGCCCTAGTTCTTCTTGTCCTCCTTGCATTAGGTGGTATCAGAGCTTGAGGTTTATCATTGTGGATAATAGATCATGTAGAACCTTGATTTGGATATGGTTATAGGGTTGAATATCTATGGATATTACCTATAACTTGTTGAGGGTTATGATCTTGCAGGAACTTGATTTGTAAAGATGGTTTGTAGCAAAGGAAATGTTGATAATATTGTGTTAGATGCATTGAGAAAAATTATAGCTAGATTAGATGTTGTCGAGATAGCCTAGAGAAGAGGATTGCATCTTGAGGATGTGAGTGATGATGAAGTGGTAGCACCAAACCCAAATCTTGAACTAGAAGAAGATCAAGATGAAGAAAGATTGCTGAGAGTATTGTCTAGGGCACATTTGAAGCCTACTGTAGAAGTTATTCCTTTTGATGGAAATTTGGACACCAATGCTATGTTGGATTTGATATCTAATATGGAGAAGTTAATTGAGTATGAACACACTCCTAATAATAGGAAGGTGAAGATTATAATTACTGGACTGAAAGGTCATGCTTTATTGTGGTGGGAGCATTTGTAAACTAATAGATAAAGGAGAGGAAAGGAAAAGATTAGAACTTGGGTAAAAATGATGAGCAAGATAAAAAAATAATTCCTTCCTACTAATTATCAAGTTAGCTTGCTAAGAAATATGAAAAATTTGAGGCAAAGAGACATGACTGTGAAAGAGTATATTGTGGAATTCTATGGATTGGACATCAGATCTAGATACATGGATGATAATGTTGAGAAAATTGCAAGATATCTAAATGGATTGAGATCTATAATTCAAGATGAAATATGTTTTGTGAAATTGGAAAGTATGGAAGAAACATATCAATATGCATTAAAAGCTAAGGAGATATTGATAAAGAAGCATGAACAATGACAAAGAGGTAGAGGTGGTAGATTCCAAAGAGGTAGAGGAAAATCTTATGGTGAATGTGGTAGATCTGATAGTTTTGTGCAAGATAAAGATAAATCTAAATGGAAGAATAATAAAAATGGAAAGATCGAGTGGAAAGATGGTAGTTCATATTGAGGAGGTACTAGTTCTTGTTAGAAATGCTTTAGAATAACTGAGAGGGGGGGGGGGTGAATCAATTATTCAAGGTCCCAATGTCCAATTAAAACTTTTTCATCAAGTAAAGTGAGTCTATTAAATTGTTCATGCCTCCAAACTTAAATTTTCCTACGTAGCAAGTTACTATAAATCTACATGCAAGCATAATACATCAAAGATCAACACATAACATAATGATTTATGTGGAAATCCAATTTGGGAAAAATTACTAGTAACATGCTACTCAATTCTCACTCTTGTGAACTGATGCCTTGTGAAAGGTATGCCCTGTTGAAGGCTATAACACAGAGTTAAATGTGACCTGGTTAAAGGATTTAACCACCCTATTAGAAGTAAGCCTAATTAGAGGACTTTACAAAATATACTTAGAATTTCAAAGGATTTATAGATGGTTGTTGACCCAGTTTAAGTCCATAGGATTTTACCCTAGCTTGCACAATTGGTAGAGAGTAACAACAAGGGATTTTGACCTAATACAACTCACAATTTAACTTGTAGATTTTATATCACACTTTAGCTCTTCACAATTTGACTATCTTTTAGTTTTTGTAGCTCTAATAACTTCTCCTCCTTTCAAGCTTTGTCTCCTTGAGTCTTCATACTCGATGTACTAGTGCAATATCATATATGACCACTTATTGAGGAAGAGTTTATGTGCTCTATTCTTCACTCTTAATACCTTCTTCTTGATATCCTTCAACAACTTCACATTTTTGCACCCTAGCCTCTCTTGCTTCTTGGCCTATAACTCCTTAAATAGACATCTAGAATTTCTTTCCCTACTTGATTCTTCCCTCCTTTAATTTTAGTTCAAATGGATTATGTAGGATTCAATGAATCTAACCCATATGTTGTTTCTTCTAAAAACATCATGAAGAATCCTCTTGAATTCACCCACAAATGGTTACCTAAAATTCTATGCCACTAGCTCATCATCCTTATCCTCCACCTAGTTCACAAAATTCAAGGTAACAAACTTATCAGCTTAGATTTGGTGAATCTTGGACTTTTTCCTATAATGTAACAGCTTGACACTATTGAAATTCTAATGCTCAGCACTTAATGTGTTACTTAACACTAACTATGTTTTACTGATGCTTGGCACCTACAATGGATTCACTCGCCATCCAATAATTTTTTCCAATACTCGGCACCTGAAGTTTTCTTAGCACCTAAACATACTGAGCTCCTTCTATATCACCTGGCACACACTAGATTTTGCATTTTCTTAGCACTAACTAAAAATCTGCTCTGCTCAAACTAGCTTGCTTGGCACTCACTAATGAACTTAGTTGAGCTTTGTAGGCAACCTTGTTACAATTTATTCTTCTAGTGTTTCTAAGTGTGACCAACCTCTGTATCTTCAAATATATTATCAATACATCATTTTTCCAGTGTCTTAACTGATCCTTGTACTTCATTAGAAAACCATAACTCAACCTTTCCCTTAGGTACTTTTGTTACATCTTGTTGATTAAATCCTCTTCATCAATCAACTAAGTGATAGTACTTGGATCTTATAAGAAATTATCATTGGTACAAATAGTAGGTTTGACATCAGTAACAAAATAATGACTAAAAATATTCTTTGTCAACAATCTTTCTCTTTGCAATCAATCTTCTTCTTACAATGATCTTTTCAATCAGATTTCTAAGAATTTCCCTCTTTGACATTGATCACAAACCAAACTGATCAAACAAGTTATCAAAATTCTAACTAGGTCAAAATAATAAATCAAATTTATTAGCAACATAAGTTAGCTTATGATTCCCTATAAATTCTTTGGCTAATAAACTATCTTCTCCTTCTTCGTTCTACTATTCCTCTAATTGATTCTTGTCTATACTATTTTCTCCCTCTGATCTTCTATTTCCTTTTACATATCTAAACATTCTTTTTCTTTCTACTACTCCTAACACTCTCTTAGACTATTCCTCCCTTTGCATGCATTGATCATTTTCATCTATATCAACTACTTCTCCCTCTGTATGCATTAATCAGTTTCTGCTATTTCTCCCTCATTGAAAACAATGCCAAAGACTTATTATCTAAGCATCTTAACATGCTAGTGTAGCATTTGTAGGTAGTCCAATTTCTCCCTCTATGACCTTGCTTGTGACTTGTTGGGAACTTTAGCACGTTAATTATTTTAGGCATGACCCTAAAGTAAATATCCTCTACATTAATTTATAATATTTCAACAATCCACTCATTTGATGTAGGGCATTCTTGCTTTTGCCTCAAATAGCCTTGGATAGTGGTATTAGCTCTAACTTACATCTAAGATACTCAAAAGCATCTTTAGGTAGTGCTTTCATAAAGATGTCAGCAATCTATTCCTTTGAGCTGACATATTCCATCCTTACTTGCTTATCTTCCACCAATTCTCTTACATAGTGATACTTAATTTCAATATGCTTTGTTTTGGCATGCATCATAGGATTCTTAGATATGTTAATGACACTTGTGTTATCACAATAGAGTATTACAGGCTCATTTACCTCTTCTTTCATACCTTATAGTAGATGTTTGATCCATAAAATATTAGTGCAGTTGATAGTAGCAACAACATACTCAGCTTCTACTATGGATTGTGAGGTACAAGTTTTCTTTTTGCTAGTCCAAGTAACCAATCTTTTACCTAAGAAAAGTGCTCTGTCACTAGTGCTCTTTTTAGCATCAATATTACCTCTGTAGTCTATATCAGTGTAGGATTTCAACTCAAACTTTTCACTCCTCTTGTAGTATAAAACAAAGTCATCAGTTCCTTTTAGGTACCTCAATATTCTCTTCACTGCCATTAGATTATTTTCTCTTGGGTTAGCAAAAAATCTTGCCACTATTCCAATAGCTAATGCAATGTTTGGACTACTATGCACAACATACTACAACTTTCCAATCATTGATCTATACATTGTCTAATTTACTTTAGCTGACTCATCATTCTTGGATAACTTATGTCCTATTACCATTGGTGTACTTACTAGTTTCAAATCTTCTAATCCAAATGTATTGAGTATCTCCTTGATTTATTTTGATTGAGTCACAAATATGACATGCTTCAGTTGATGTACTTGCAATCCAACAAAGAATTTATTTTCTCCAAACATTGACATCTCAAACTAATGTTTCATTTGATTAGAAAAATATTTGCATAAGACATGTTTTCCTCCAAATATTATATCATCAACAAATATTTTAGATATCAAATTGTCTTTAACTTTTTCTACCTTGATATACATGTTGCTATTATCATTTGTTCTCTTGAATCCTATCTTCATAAGGCATTTGTGCAATCTCTCATACCATGTTGTAGGTGCTTGCTTCAAACCATAGAGTGGTTTATGCAATTTTCAAACCATATCCTTGTTGTTGTCATCAACAAATCCCTCTAGTTGTTCTATGTAGACTTCCTCTTCTTGTTTACCATTCAAAAAAGTAGACTTTGCATCCATCTAATAAACTTTAAAATCTTTATATGTAGCATATGCAAGTAGTGTTCTTACTCCTATCATTCTTGCAATAGGGGAAAATGTTTCCCCATAGTCCAATCCTTCTTCTTGTGCATAACCTTTGTAGACTAGTCTAGCTTTGTTTCTCTTTATCTCACCATTCTCATCAAGTTTTTTCCTAAACACCCATTTGGTACCAATTATATTTTTATCAGCTAGTATAGGAACTAGTGTCTAGGTTTTGTTCTTCTCAATTTGATCTATCTATTCTTCCATAGCTTTAAGCCAATTATAACCTTGTAGTGCATCTTTCATTGTTTTGGGCTTAATCTTGCTCAATAAAAATGATTCATTCCTTAGTCTATTCCTTTTCATTGGTTTAGCTTCCTTATCACCAATGATTTGTTTTGCAAAGTGATGTATTCTCACATACCTAGATAATCTTGGTTCTATCCTTGTTTCCATATTTGGTTCTTCAACTTCAAAATCACTTTGCACATCACTTTCAAGTATTTCATCATCTCTTCCATCTATACTACTTTTAGAATCAGAGTGCATATTATCTTCATTCTACAACTCAGCTTCTAAATGCAACTTGGCATTCATTGGTTGTGACTCAAGTGATACTAAATTTTTTTGTTGATTCCCAACTTGATTGGTAGTATCATCTTCAATTGACATTCCTTCATAGAAGTATACAAAAGATCTATAATCTTATAGTTTCCTAGATTCATCAACTTGGACTTCTACATGCTCATCAAAATTTACATTTGCACTCTTCCATAATCTTGTTAGTGTTAGTATTCAAACGCTTATGTGTTTTTCTTCTAGTGGAGTATCCAAGATATATGCCTTCATCACTCTTTGTATCAAACTTGCCATTTCTAGTATCTTTAAGAATATAGCATTTACAATCAAACACTTTGAAATATTTTACATTAGGTGAGTGACCATACCGTAGTTCAAAAGGTATTGCATTTGTACCTTTCTTGACTTGTACTTGATTTAGGCTGTAAACAATAGTATTTATAGCTTCTCTCTAGTACTTCAAAGAAACATTTTTCTCCATAATCAGGGTTCTAACACAGTCTATTACTAATATATTCCTTCTTTCTAAAATGCCAGTCTGAGTGGAGTTCTTGGTGCTGATGTTTCTCTCTTGATTCCTTTATCATTGCAAAATGTCTCAAATTCTTTTGATTTAAACTCTTCTCCTCTATCTGATCTTAGGAACTTCAAACTCTTACCTATTTCCTTCTCAAACCTGGCCAAATATCATTTGAAAATTTGAAATGTATTAGATTTTTTCTTCAAAAACATGTCAGTCATCATCCTAGAACAATCATCCATAAATAACATATTGTATCTATCTCCTTGGTAGCTTTACAGTTCTATTGGGCCACACAAGTCAGTATGCACTAATTCTAATGCTTCTTTAGAAGTGTAGGCTTTGCATTTGAAAATTGACTTGGTTATCTTTCCTAGTTGACATTGTTTGCATATTGTATTTTCAGGCTTCTTCAATTTAGGAAAACCTTTGACTTTCTTCTTTTTATTGATGCTAATCAGATTATTAAAGTTAATATGACATAACCTTTTATGCCATAGCCACACATCATCAAGTTTTATAATAAGATAGGTTGCTTCTTCCATATCTAGGTAAAACAAATTACTCTTAGTTTGTTCACCTTTTCCTATCATATTTCCATCAATGTCATAGATTTTAGCAGTTTTGTTTCCAAATTCTACTTTGCAACATACACTGCCTAAATGTGATACACATTTTCAATCCTTCAAAATAGTATGCATTATCACATGATATTTTCTTATAAGTTTAATAGATCCTTTTAATTTGATTTGATATGGAGCATCATTTCCAAATCTAACATTATTTCCATCATACTAGGTATAGGTAATAAACTTACTTTTGTCTCCTATCATGTGATGTGAGCATCCACTATCTATGATCTATTTATCATTTTTGTTTATATAGGTTACCAGTACCATTGCCTCATCTTCATTTGATTCATCCTTCATGGCTACATAGACTACCTCATCATCATTTTTATTAGAGTCTTCTTCTTCAACAATGTAGCACTTTTTGCCTTTCTCTTTGTAATCTCTACTATCATCTTCTCTTCTATTCTTGTTCTTGTTACCTTCATTTTACTTCTTCTTTTGTGTGAATCTTGCTACAATATGTCCTACTTCATTACAATCAAAACAAATGATAGGAAGGTTACCTTTGAATTTACCTTTGCCTCTATGGAATCTTCTAGCTATTAGTGCTTCTAATTCTTCTACCTTTTTTCATCTATGCTATTGTCACTGGATGCATGTTTTACCTTTCTCTTCTTCTTCTTTTATTTTACCTCCTCAGTATCTTTTAATGATAGCTTGACCTTGAAAGTAGATTCAAGTTTCTCAAGTTTTTAGTTATCAAAATTGGACAACTCAAATGCATTGAGTCTCCCTACTATTCCTTCAAAGGTTCACTAATTTCCTAGGACACATCTTAGCTCTTGAATGACTAAAACTCTAATAGCATAAAAGGGGATCAAGGTTCTTAAGTATTTCTTATTGATAATATCATCTTCCAAATTACCACCCAAACTTCTTATTGCACTTGCCACTTCTTTCATTCTAGAGGCATATTGAGTAGCATTCTCACCTTCCTCCATTTTCATGTCATCAAATTTTCCTCTAAGACTCTCTTTTTTCTCTTTGAAAATTTTGATCTCCTCCACAAATATTAGTCAAGGCTCTCCACATCTTGAATATAGAGTCACATCCATCCCTTGATGTCATCAAATTCAACATAGATAAGGGCAAAGGAAATCTTTGGCATTGCCTACTTGTGCTCCTTCTTTTTCTTCATATCTTCTGCAGTAAGTACAGCTAGATTAACATGTTCTACTTCAATTTAGGTTTGTGCATGATCACTTATTGATCCAAGGTTCAACTTCATCAATGTTTCCATGTAGTGAATTTGTCTATATTAAGCTTAAGAAATTCTCTCTTGGACATCTTGATCTTCCTGCTTATAGCATTTTTAAACTAAATCAATAGATGCCTCTGATACCAATTGTTAGAAATATTTAGAATAACTAAGAGGGGAAGTGAATTAGTTATTCAAGGACCAAATGTTAAATTAAAACTTTTTCATCAATTAAAGTGAGCTTATTAAATTTTATATGCATCCAAGCTTAAATTTTCCTACTTAGCAAGTTATTGTACATCAACATGCAAGCATAACATATGAAAGATCAACACATAACATAGTGATTTACGTGGAAACCCAATTTTGGAAACACCACTGATAACATGCTACTCAATTCTCACTCTTCTGAAGTGATGCCCTATGAAAGGCCTACCTTATTAAAGGCTATAACAAACTGTTAAATGTGACCTACCCTATTAGAAGTGGGCCTAATTAGAGAACTTTAGAACATTCACTTGGAATGTCACCTAGTTAAAGGATTTACAAATGGTTGTTGAACCAACCTAAGTCAATAGGATTTTACCCTTGTTTGCACAATTGTTAGAGAGTAACAACAAGGGCTTTTGACCTAATACAACTCACAACTTAACTTGCATATTTTAGATCACAGTTTAGCTCTTCACAATTTACCTGACTTTTAGTCTCTGTAGCTTTGACAACTTTTCCTCCTTTCAAAATTTGTCTCCTTGAGTCTTCATGCTCAATGTACTAGTGTAATCTCATATATGACCACTTATTGAACCAGAGTTTCTATGCTTTGTTCTTCCTTCTTAATACCTTCTTCTTGATATCCTTCAGCAACTTTTTTATTTTTGCACCCTAACCTCTCTTGTTTCTTGGCCTATGACTCCTTAAATAGAAGTCTAGAATTGATTTTCCTACTCGATTCTTTTCTCCAATTTTATTTTGAATGGATTAGGTAAGATTCAATAAATCTAACCCATATGTGTTTTCTTCTAGAAACATAATGAAGAATCCTCTTGAATTCACCCAAAAATAGTTTACCTAAAATTTTGTGCCACTAGCTCCTCATCCTTATTGATGCAAGAGCATCCAGAGGTATAAGGGAAATCTTGTGTCACCCAAAAAAAAAATTTACTTAGACTTAGTTTCCATTTCATGTGTTTTCATTTTTGGACAGCCATTTGGGTCAAATAAAGGTTCCAACTCTCATAGTTCCACTATCAGTGTCCTAGAAAATCTCAAAAAAATAGGAGCATATAATTGGGCCATCATTTTGGTAAACTAGAAGGTGTGAATTGGCCAAATGAATGTAATTGTAATTTAGAGCATTTCAAAAAAAGAATCAAGTCAAAAGGCCCCATGGTTTGAAAGTTATTATAGTTTTTCAAGTTGTAGAGACCTCCTAAGAATGCTTCAAAGTCAGGTTAGGGGAATTAAATGAGCTTGAAAAGGGACAAAAAATGGTGGATGAGTGAAGCTGGTCCATAGGGCTATATAGCACTTTGAGAGCTTTCCAAAAATGTAAACGGTTTGTCAATCGGAGCTACAGTTCAAAAGTTATGCCTCTCGGAAGTTCGGTTACCATTTCTGGATTCTTCTAGCTTTGCATCGACTTCTAATGCAGCTTCTGGAACCTTCTATTTGGTCGATGGATGCCTACTAGCACTTTCTAGAATGTACTCCTAGTCCTTAACCCTTCGGGGTCTATTTAAGGAGATTTTTGGCATTGTAAAAGGCAGTTCAAAGTGGAGTTTGAGAGGAGGTACTGACAGGAGAAATTATCTCCAGATTTATGCTATTGTAAGCCCTTAGGGCATGTTTTGAAGTTTATTTTCTCTATACTATTTGTACTAGCTTATTTTCTTAGTGAATATAATTTCCCCTTTTCTGTTGTGTCCATTCTGTTCTTGGGTTGTCTCCCTATCAAGTGGTATCAGAGTTGGTTTTCTTGAGTGTGTAGAGAGAGCGCCGACTGTGAGGCAATTTGCACCAAGACTGTATGGTTGTGGGTTTGAGTTAAGAAGATGCCTCCATGAAGAGAGTGTGTCAGAAGGGCTAGAGCTATTAATCCTGAGGAGGTTAGAGCTCTCCAAAGGCAGGTACAAGCATTGCAAGAGGAACTTTGTAGAGGAACAATTGTGGCCACAGGTGATGAAAGTGAAGATGACAACGAAGAAGATGAAATTGGACTAGAAGGGGAATTTGATGGGGAAGTTCTAAATCATGCAGAGGAAAGGCTTTTTAGGGCCACTACTAAGTTTGGGAAGAGACCTACAATTGAAGTGGGTGTATTTTCAAAAAATCTAAAACCAGATGAGTTGATCGATTAGATCAATGAATTGGAAGAATACTTTGAGTATGAGGATATCAAGGACCCAAATAGGGTTAAGTCTGCAAAGGCCAAACTGAAAGGCCATGCCAAAATTTGGTTGCAAGAGGTTCAATTAGAAAGAAACAGAAGAGGAAAGGATAAGATCACAAGATGGGATCACATGGTGGACAAATTGAAGAAGCAGTTCATTCCTGTAGACTATGAGCTTGATTTGTTTAAAAAGATGCATGGGTTAAAGCAAGTAGGAAGATTAGTCCAAGAATATATAAAGGAATTTTATCGACTCTTGATTAGAGTAGGGCATGCAGAAGTAAATAAGGAGAAGGTTGCTCATTATATCAATGGGTTGCAACCTAGCATCCAGGAAGAATTAAGTCTGGTAAGAATGACTAGCGTTGAAGAGGCATACCAGTTTTCCCTACGAGTTGAAGAGAAGCTGAATAAAAGGTTTGAAGGAAGACAAAGAGGGCACAATCAAGGAGGAAGGGGAAGCATTAAATCATTTGGAGGCCGCAATGAAACCCAAAAGAAAAATGAAGATGTGGGTACTAGCAGGAACCAGAGGAATGAGGGTTTCAACCACTCCCATGATCAAGACTTTGGAAATCAGAGAGGAAGAGGTAGAAGATGTGGACAAGGAAGAGGAGGCTTTTGTGGTACCTATTTCCATTACAATGAAGAAGGTCATCATGCCTTTGAATGCCCTCAATGAAAAGGAAGGACAGATAGGTGAGCTGAGGCCCAAGCTAGGGTTGCTCATGTGGATGAGGATGCACAATCATCACATTCAAAGGATGTAGAAAGAGGAGAGACCTTGGTAAATGAAAGAGTCCTACTAAGTGGTGAGATTGAACTAGGACAATGAAGGAGTTTGTTCCATACCAGATGCAAGTGTGAGGATAAATGTTGTGACGTGATCATTGATGGTGGTAGAACTGATAACTTGGTATTAGAAGAGATGGTCTCTAAGCTGAAGCTCAAGAGGGAGAAACATCCCTAGCCCTATTGGATTTCTTGGGTAAAAGATGATCATAAGGTCCTGGTAAGTGAACAATGTTTAGTGAAATTCAAAATTGGGAGTTACCATGATGAAGTTTTCTGTGATGTTATTTCGATGGATGTTTGCCATCTATTGTTGGGTAGACCATGGTAGTTTGATAGACATGCAGTACATGATGGGCATGCAAACACATACTTTCTGACAAAGGATGGAGTTTACCACAAATTGAAGCCCATGAAAAAGGAAGGTGAAAAGGTATGTAGCAGTGCTAGGATTTGTCTTGTTGATGAAAGGAAGTTTTTAGATGGCATGAAACATCAGCATATGTGCTATGCTTTGATTCCTAGGAAAGATAAAGAAGGTAGTAGTGAAATACCACTTGAAGTTTTAGATTTACTAGGGGAGTTTGGAGATATTATCTCTGATAATGTTCCAGATGGATTGCCACTAGTAAGGCAAATCAGTCATCAGATAGATCTGATTCCAGGAGCTAGTTTTCCTAACAAGGCTGCTCATAGGATGACTCCTACTGAAACAGAGGAGCTAAATAGATAGGTCCAGGAGCTGTTGAGGAAGGGCTTGATTCGAGAGAGCCTAAGTCCATGTGCAGTACCAATAGTACTCACACCAAAGAAGAATGGAGAGTGGAGGATGTGTACAGATTCTCAAGATATAAATAGGATAACCATCAAGTACCGATTTCCTTTGCCAAGGATGGATGATCTTATGGACTGTTTGAGTGGAGCTTAGTACTTCACAAAGATAGATTTGAAGAGTGGTTATCATTAGATACAGATTTGAGAAGGAGATGAGTGGAAAATAGCCTTCAAGACCAAGGAGGGTCTTTATGAGTGGTTAGTCATGGCCTTTGGATTGACGAACACCCCAAGCACCTTGATGCGACTCATGAATGAGGTACTTAAGAAGTTCTTGAGAAAAATTTTTATTGTTTATTTGGATGATATTTTAATTTTCAGCAAGACTTTGGAAGAACATTTATTGCATATTCATAGTGTCCTTGAAAGGCTAAGGGAAGAGAAACTGTTAATTAATCTGAAGAAGTGTATCTTTGCAAAAAGGGAGTTAGTCTATTTGGGGTTTTTTATATCACCTGAAGGTCTCAAAATGGATCCAAAGAAGGTAAAAGCCATCTTGGAATGGCCTAATCCAAGGTCTGGTACTGAGGTAAGATCATTTCATGGTCTGGTTAGTTTTTACAAGAAGTTTATTAAGAATTTCAGTGGCATATGTGCACCCCTAACTGATACAATAAGAGGGGATAGAAAAGAGTTCAAATGGACTACAACAGCTATGAGAAGTTTTGAATTGCTGAAGAAGAAGGTGACAGAACAACCTGTGTTGGCACTTCCAGATTTTAGAAAGGTGTTCCAGGTGGATTTTGATGCTAGTGGAAACACTATTGAGGCTGTATTAAGCCAAGAAGGTAAGCCTATTGCATATTTTAGTGAAAATTTGAATGATGCAAAGAAGAAGTATTATGTTTATGATCAAGAGTTCTATACAATAGTTCAGGCCTTAAAGAAATGGAGGCATTATTTATTGCCAACGGAATTTGTTTTGTATACTGATTATTAGGCATTACAGTACCTAAATAGCCAAGGTAAATTGAATCGGAGGCATATGAAGTTGGTAGAGTTCTTGCAGAGCTATACATTTTTGTTGAAGCATAGAAGTGGAAAATCTAACAGGGTTGCAGATGCACTAAGCAGGAGATAGTTGTTGCTTACAGTAATGCAGGTTGAAGTAGTTGGGTTTGATGAATTCAAGAATTTGTACCCTGAGGATCTTGATTTTGCTGAAGCATGGAAAGCTTGTAAAGAACCTATTGTTGTAGATAGAACCAAGTGGTTAGACTATTTGATTCAGGATGGCATGTTGTTCAAAGGTAGTCAATTGTGCATTCCAAGGAGTTCCATGAGGGAAAATTTGATTAAGGAGAAACATAGTGGAGGGATGGCAGGACATTTTGGTCGAGATAAGACCATTTCCATTCTTAGAGAACATTATTTTTGGCCTCAAATTTCACAAGATGTGAAGAAGTTTGTATAGAGTTGCTAGGTTTGTCAAGTTGCCAAGGGGTTTAGTCACAATACTGGCCTATATCAGCCATTACCTATTCCATCAAAGCCATGGGAGGACATAAGTATGGATTTTGTTCTTGGATTGTCAAGGACACAAAGGGGTAATGACTCAGTATTCATGGTGGTTGATAGGTTCTCCAAAATGGCACATTTCATTCCATGCCACAAAACTCATGATGCTGTCCATATTGCATACTTGTTTTTCAGAGAGGTGGTGAGACTACATGGTCTCCCAAGGAGTATAGTTTCTGACAGAGATACTAAATTTGTGGGGTATTTCTGGAGGACATTGTGGAAAAAGTTGAGAATAGACTTGAAATTTAGTTCCACGCATCACCCACAAACTGATGGCCAAACAGAAGTTTGGGCAATTTGTTGAGATGTTTAGTTGGGGATAATCCCAAGGGATGGGATTTGATTCTACCACAGGTAGAGTTTTCTTACAATAACTCTATAAATAGGAGTACTAGAAAATCACCATTCCAAATTGTATATGGGAATAGCCCAAGGACTACACCAAAATTGAGGAAGATAGAGGAAGGGGAGAGGACAAGTGCTGAAGTAGAAGAATTTGCTAAACATATCAAGTGTCTACATGAGGAGGTTCAGGCACACATTACTGAGATAAATCAAGAGTATAAAGCTAGGGCTGATCAAAGGAGAAGACATAAGGAATTCCAAGTAGGGGATCTAGTCATGGTGCACTTACAAAAAGAAAGATTTCCAGCCGGTACTTACAACAAGCTAAAAATGAAGAAATTTGGCCCCTACAAAATTTTGAAGAAACATGACTCAAGAAATGCATATGAAGTGGAGCTGCCAGATGGTATTCACATTTCTCCCATTTTCAACATTGCAGATTTAATAGAGTATCATGATAATGGTGCAGATGAGGAGCTGGTGTTAGAGCCATGTCCAATTCCTGCTTCTAAGAAGGAGGAGATAGAAGACATTATAGATCATCGTGTGGGTAGGAGTACTAGAAATAGGAAGTATGAAGAGTATTTGGTCAAATGGAAAGGATGACCGATCAAGGACTCAACTTGGATTTCAACAACTGAGGTTTCCCATTTGGGATTTCCTCTACCATTCATAAAGTGACAGGGTCACTTTTCAATCTACCTTGGGTGTCTGATGCAGGAGCATCCAGAGGTATAAGGGAAATCCTGTGTCACCAAAAAAAAAATGCACTTAGACTTAGTTTCTATTTCATGTGTTTTCATTTTTGGACACCCATTTGGGTCAAATAAAGGTTCCAACTCTCATAGTTCCACTATCAGTGTGGTAGAAAATCCCAAAAAAATAGGAGCATGTAATTGGGCCATCATTTTGGTAAACTAGAAGGTGTGAATTGGCCAGATGAATGTAATTGTAATTTAGAGCATTCTAGAAAAAGAATCAAGTCAAAAGGCCCCACGGTTTGAAAGTTATTGCAATTTTTCGGGTTGTGGAGACCTCCTAAGAATGCTTCAAAGTCAGGTTAGTGCCATTAATGACCTTAAAAAGGGCCAAAAAATGGGGGACAAGAAAAGATGGTCCATAGGGCTATAGAGCACTTTGAGAGCTTTCCAAAAATGTAAACGGTTCCTCAATTAGAACTATGGTTCAAAAGTTATGCTTCTCGAAAGTTCGATTACCATTTTTGGATTCTTCTAGATTTGCGTTGACTTCTAACACAGTTTCTGGAACCTTCTATTTAGTTGGTGGATGCCTACTAGCACTTTCTAGAATGTACTCCTAGTCCTTAACTCTCCGGGGTCTATTTAAGGAGATTTGTAGCATTGTAAAAGGCAGTTCGTAGTGGAGTTTGAGAGGAGGTACTGACAGGAGAAATTATCTCCAGATTTATGCTATTATAAGCTCTTAGGGCATGTTTTGAAGTTTATTTTCTCTATACTATTTGTACTAGCTTATTTTCTTAGTGAATATAATTTCCCCTTTTCTGTTGTGTCCATTCTGTTCTTGGGTTGTCTCCCCATCACTTATCCTCCATGTGATTCACAAAATTCAAGGTAACAAACTTGTTAGCTTAGATCTACAAACTATTTGACTTTTCTATTAATGCAGCAACTTAACACCATTGAAATTTTGGTTCATGGCACATGCTGTGTTACTTAGTACTAACTACATTTTACTAATGCTTGACACCTAGTGTGGATTCACCTGGGATGCACTAAGTTTTTCTGATGCTCAATACCTCAAGTTTGCTCAGTACCTAAATATGCTCATATCCTTCTATATCACTCATTACACACTATATTTTTCCTTTTCTTGGCACTAACTAAAAATCTACTCAGCTCGAACTAGCTTGCTTAGCACTCACTATTTAACTTAGTTGAACATTGTAGGAAACATTATTACAACTTATTCTTCTAGTGTTTCTAAGTGTGACCAGCCTTTGTATCTTCAAGTATATTATCAATACATCATTTTACCAATTTCTTAAATAATCCTTGTACTTCATTACAAAACCATAACTCAACCTTTCCCTTAGGTACTTTTGTTACATCTTGTTGATTAAATCCTCTTGATCAATCAACTAAGTGATAGTACTTGGATCTTATAAGAAATTTTCATTCCAGCAAATAGTAGGTTTGACATCAATGACAAACCAATGATTGAAAATATTATTTATCAACAATCTCCCTCTTTGCAATCAATCTTCTTCTTACAATGATCTTTTCAATCAGATTTCTAATAGTTCTTACTGAGGAAGAGGTAGTTCTTATTCTAGAGGTGGTTTTCATGATAATTTTTTTAGATGTAGTAAACAAGGGCATATACCTTTTGAATTTAGGTCCTCTGAAAGTGGAAAAGGTAATAGAAATGTTGCAATTCAAGGAGACATTAGGAATTCATTGAGTGGACCTAAGGTTGGAGAAAATTTTATCATGAGAAGAACCTTATGTGATAAGGGAAGTGATGAGAGACCTATTTTAAGGAGAAGTCTTTTCAAGACCAGATGTAAAATGGTTGGAAAATACTGTAGGGTGATGATTGATAGTGGAAGTTCTACAAATTTGGCATCAAAATAGATAGTTACAAAGTTATAGTTGCAAAGGCTAAAGCATCTAGAACCCTAACATGTTTCATGGATCAAATATGAGCATAAGATATTGGAAAGTGAGCAATGTGTTGTGAAGTTCGAGATTAGACATTACTTTGATGATTTTTTGTGTGATATTATGCTTATGGATTGTTGTCATGTTTTGTTGGGTAGACTTTGGAGATATGATAGATATGTTGTACATAATGGAAGATTGAATCAATATACTCTTTGGGTGAATGGGGAGAAGAAAATATTGCTGCCTTTGATTGAAAGTCCAAATAAGGTTAATTGTACTACTACTCAAGTTTTCATGATCAATGAAAAAAAAATCGAAAAAGAGGTGAAGAAGAATCAACTTTATGTTTCTATAATTCCTAGGGGACTGAGTGTTGGTAGTAATGACCAAGCAATAGAATTTGGTAATGGTCGAGTGACAACAGAAACTTGTGATGCAAGTGGTAGTGCAATAGGAGTTGTATTATGTCAAGAAGGTAAAAATGTTGCTTTCTTTAGTGACACATTAAATGATGCTAAAGGGTAGTATTTTGTGTATGATCAAGAGTTTTATGCTATTGTTCAAGCTTTGAAGAAACTGACACATTATTTAATTCCTAAGGAGTTTGTATTGTATACTAATATAAAGCTTTATAGTACTTGAGAAGTCAACATAAATTGAAACAAAGACATATGAAGTGGGTTGAGTCTTTGTAGAGTTTTACATTTGTGATTAAGGATAAGAGTGGAGTTAGTAATAGTGTTGTTGATTCATTAAGTAAAAGATGTTCTTTGTTGACTAAAATGAAGGTTGAAGTTCTTGGTTTTGATGAAATGACCAAGTTGTATGATACTTATCCTAATTTTTCAGAGGCATGGAGAGAGTGCAAAGCACCAAATCTAATAGACCACATCAATATGTATGATGAATATTTTATTCAAGTGTATCCCTAAAATTTGTATGAGAGTTAATCTAATTTAAAAAAAGCATAGTGGTGGATTGGCTGGACATTTTAAAATTGATAAGACATTGAGCTTGTTGAAAGAGAAGTATTATTAGCCACAGATGTATGAGAATGTTCCAAAATTTTTGAAGAGTTGTAGAGTTTGTCAAGTTGTAAAAGGATTAATTTAGGATACTAGATTGTATACACCTATTTTTATTCTTGAGAAACCTTGGAGTGACATTAGTATGGATTTTGTTCTTGGATTGCCTAAAAAAACAAAGGGGTATGATTCTATATTTGTTGTTGTGGATAGATTTTCTGAAATGGCTCATTTTATACCATGTAAGAAGACATTAGAAGCTAAGAATGTTGTTGAATTTTTCTTCAAAGAGATTGTTAGATTGCAAGGATTACCAAGAAGTATTATTTCTGATAGAGATAATAAGTTTTTTGGTTATCTTTGGAAGACTTTATGGAAGAAGATGGGGTACTGAGTTGAATTTTAGTTCTACATTCCATCTGCAGCCTAATGGATAGATAGAGGTTGTAAATAGAATCTTGTGTAATTTTTTGAGAAGCTTATTTGGAGATGAACCACATAATTAGGAGATGATATTGGTAGAAGCTAAGTTTTCATATAATAATTCTATGAATAGGAGTACTGAAAAGACACCTTTTGAGATTATTATTAGAATGAAGCCTAGAGAAATATCAAATTTAAGAGATGTTACTAGTGAAGAGAATAAAAGTGTTGTAGGAGAATAATTTTTTGATTTTATGAAATCTTTGCATAAGGAAGTGAAGCTAAAGTTGGAACAAAGTAATCAGAAGTAAAAGGAGAATGCTAATAAGTCTAGAAGATATCATGTTTTTGATGTTTGTGATGAGGTGATGGTTCATTTGAATAAAGTGATATTTTTTGTTAGAACATATAGTAAGTTGAAGATGAAAATGTTTGGACCTTGTAAGATCTTGAAGAAGTTTGATAGTGGAAATGCTTATGAAGTTGAGTTACTTGATGACATGGATATATCTCTTATATTCAATATTATTGATCTATATAATTATCATGAGTGATATGATGAAATTGTTTTACCTGTTGATTATCCTAAGAAGTAGACTGAAGAGGTAGAATAGATATTGGATCAAAGAGTTGGTAAAAGCACAAGAACAAAAGAATACTATGAATATTCAGTAAAGTGGAAGAACAAACCAGTTGTAGATGTTACATGGATTTCTCAACCTGAGTTGAATTTAGCTCAAGTTGTGACACTTGCATGATTCAAGAGAATCATTTATTTCTACTCTAGTTATTTGATGCAAGAGCATCTTAGGTTGACATGTTATCTTGCTCATTTGTGTTCATTCTGCTAGTTGTTTTTGAGTTATAGTCATTGCCAAGTTACAACAATTGTCAAGTGTAAGTAATTTTGTAATATAAGCCGAGTTGAAGTTATCCCATGTCATGTTAAAACTTAGCATGTTATCCCATCTCACTCTATAGTGTGTGTCAAGTTCCATAGTGTGTTCTGAGCTATCCTTCATATTCCAAGTCATCCATCATGTGCTGAGTGTTCCTATTTATGTCAAGTGTCAACATTTTGGATGAGCTTTCCATGATGTGACCAAATTCGTGGGATTAATTTTGATCATGACATTTGTGATTAGATCTTGTCTTGGGATGTGTGTAAAACATTATTGGACCATCCTTTCTATGATGTAATATTCTAGAATGTTCTGTAAATTGTTTTGGCAAGTATAAATAGGATGTTTAGGCTTAGAGCAGAAGTGGGAGGTTTGGAAAGTTTGTTGAATATGTGTCTTAAAGTGTGAATTTGAAGAAAGATGTTAGATCTTGAATGTATTTTGTATCTGGTCATAACCTAGAAGGCCTTATAGTTGGGCATGTATACTGATAATTTGATGAATCAATAAAATTTTTTTTCTCTCTCTCTAGTGCTATGCTCTTTGTGTATTTTCTTCCATTATGTTTACTCTGTAAGGTTGGTTTGGATTTTTGGGTGTTCCTTTGGCCCTAGTTCTTCTTGCCTTCCTTGTGTCATGTTGTTATCATGTGTTTTTTGAAAGCCTATCTTTATCAAGCAATGATGAAGTCTTTCATACCAAGATCTAGGAGCTTTCTTGAGACCATACAATGATTTGTGTAGTTTACAAACTATATCCATTTTTCTAGGATCTACAAAACCTTCAAGGTATTCTATGTAAAATTCTTCTTTAAGAATTCCACTTAAGAATGTAGATATGACATTCGTCTGATACACTTTGAATCCTTTATATGCATCATAAGAAACTAAAGTCCTAACACCTTCTAATCTTGCAATAGGAGAAATTTTTTCACCACAGTCAATACCTTTCTCCTGAGAATAAATTTTGCATATTAACCTTTCTTTGTTTGTTGAAACTTCTCCATCTTTATTTAGCTTATTTTTAAAAACCCACTTTGTGCCAATTACATTCTCAACCTTGGGTCTCAAAACAAGAGCCCAAGTCTTCTTCCTTTCTATAAATTCTATCTCTTCATTAATTTCTTCAATCCAACTTTCATTATCCAAAGCATCTTTAACTATTCTAGGTTCAAATTCAATAAGTAAACTTGTAGCTCTCAATTTGTTTATTGTTATTGTACCATCCAACTTTTCTCTAATGGTCTACTTATGTGCATGATGCTTTCTTTCATATCTTACTAATATAGGTACTTTGGATTTAGAAATTCTTCCACTTGCCTCACCATGATCATCTGCATCATGTTCAAGTCCCACTATTTGTGACCTAAGTTCTTCAGATTTAGACTTGGGTTGCACTAGTTGCAACATGGTAGCTTCTGACTATGAGTTGGGTACTTCAATTGTGACTTGGGTTGTAATGGCTACAAACTTGGGTGCTTCTAGAGATTTTTGTGACTTGAGAGGCTAAGTCTACTACCTTTCAATTAGATTAGGCAATGTATCAATTTCAAAGTAAATAAAGTTTATGTAATCTATAGGTTCTTTATTGCTCTCTTCTTCACTCTTTTCTGCAAATTCATCAATC
Organism: Cupressus sempervirens; assembly: GCA_028749045.1. Taxonomy (NCBI): domain Eukaryota; kingdom Viridiplantae; phylum Streptophyta; class Pinopsida; order Cupressales; family Cupressaceae; genus Cupressus; species Cupressus sempervirens. The sequence continues at coordinate 817,107,948 of CM053786.1, forward strand.
TTCACGTGTTCACTTTCTATGATGTTATGAGCAGTTGGATTCAAACATTTGTATGCCTTACTTCTATTGGAGTATCCTAGAAATATGCCTTCATCACTTCAGACATCAAATTTTCCTTTTCTAGTCTCCTTAAAATATAGCATTTTCTACCAAATATTTTTAAGTAACTTACATTAGGTTTATAACAATACGATAGTTCATAAGGAGTTTGATTTGAGTCTTTCTTCAACAATAGATTGTTCAAGGTATGAATTAATGTATTGATTTCTGTATTCCTTTATTTTATTGTAAAATTATTTTCTATCATCAAGGTTCTTACATTATTTATGATTGATCTATTCCTTCTTTCTGCTATACCATTCTACTAAGGTGTACCAAGGGCTGATACTTGTCTTTTGATTTCTCTTGTTGAAAATATTCAAGACTATGCTAGGTTACTAAGAGAGAAGGGGTGAACTAGTAACCTCAAAAACTTTACCAAATTTAGATCTTAATTACAATAAACCAATAACCATTTAATTTATTAAATTAGATCTAATTGCTTTCATGAGAAACTCAAAACATAAACATTCATGGCACATGAATACAATAATTTGGTCGTCCAGAAACCTTCCAAATAGAAAGTAAAACTAGGGTGGGAATAATACCCACAAAACTTCAATACTATAGCATAAAGTTGGCCTATTAAGGCTTACAATGATCACTTATGATGATCTACCTTGTTAGGAGCATTTAGGACTACTAGGTCCACCTTGCTAGAGGTTTTACAAACATATAATGAAGTATGCCCTCGGTAAAGAGATTTCAGAAAAGATTGTTACGTCTATCTTATTAGAGGATTTGAACTAGTTCAACTATTAGAATGAAATAGTAGATCTTTGACTTACAACTGATTTTCTAAAAGAGATTCTTTGAAGTATTGATCACCTTTATGTGATAGATATGACTCTTCTCCTCCTTTGTTGATATGGCCTTACAATATACTTTGTTGCTGATTCACATTCGCATATTCTTCTGACATATTTTCCATACATGCATTCATCTCTATATCTGTATGGATATGTATGTCCAATTTACAAGACTACAAATTTAGCCAATATACAAGTTAACACCACTATTACAAAGTCAGCTCGAATGAAGACACTCAAGTTCTAAAGAGTTACTTGGTGAAGTTATGATACATGGCATCCACTATAATTACTTAGCATCATCATGCATTAGATAGAAGTAGAAGCTTGGTCCATACTAATCATCTCAAAGTAGTCTCAAACTCAGTCTACACTAGCAACTTGGTATTTACTATGTAACTTGGTAGAAACTAAATTACACATTTACCATGACCACACTTGGTAAAAACTCATCATCACATAGCTCAATTAACACTATCTTCACTTCACATGATATGTTGGCTCAGTTTGAACTATGAGGCTTGGTAATCACTAAACTACTTAGGTTGAGCTGGCAGACTTTGCACTACCTGATTTTACTTGGTAACCACTGGTATGCTCGATAGGAACTATAAAGCTCGGTGGCTACCAAATTACACGGTAAACACTGTAGACTATTTAATGAGCTTGGTAGCCATACATAATCTTAATAAGTGTTGTCACTAATAAAAAACTTGACTTAATGTCAACAATCTCCCCATTTGGCATTAGTGACAAAAACACTTATCAACCAAAACATATATACATCATAGTGTGATAGTAGCTTGGTATTGTTTTTGAGATTTTTCAAAATTTGTCTTTGTAAGTGTATACAATATACTTTTCTTTCCTTTGTATGATTCTTCCCTATACAATGTTCATACTATTTTCCATATATACATGTATTGTCTCTCCCTTTTTGACAATAATGCCAAAGATTTATTCAAAACTTATTTATACAAAGACACCAATATAAGAAAGAAAATCAAAATGTACCTTAAGCATGAGTGCTAAAGTCTTATCCCAATTCTCTTGCAAAACTTCTCACATATGTAGAGAAACTTGGACTTTTACAGAAAGTTCTATCATGTGATCTGCAATTAAGAAATTGTTGTCATAGATCAATGTCTTTGAGTAAACAATGTACTTTTGCATTGTGTCTATTATGGGAAGGATCATATTCTAAATATCTATCAATGAAGATTGAATCCTTGTTTCTTCTCTAAAAAACTATGCCTACATATCTAACAAGAACCTAATTTTCATATGATGTGCAGAGCTTGAACTAGGGTCAAGTTGCAACTATTGTACACTAGCTTTCAGATCTTCATCAATCTTTGTCAGTTTGCCCTTTATTTACTTTTTAAACTCAGTAACATTACATAATTTCCCAAAAAGTGATGTTACATTTGTGCAAGAGTTTTCAAGATTGGTCAAAATTGAGGAAAGCTCCACTTTCTAAATGGAAATTTGTTGAGCAATGTGCTTAAGCACTTTGTTATCAAATTTTTTCTCTACTTTCTCAATCAATTTATCTTGATCATTGGAGTTCTCATTAAAATTTTTGACTACTTCTTCCAATGAAAACAAAATGTCTTGAGAAGTATCAACTTCAACACCTATTACCTTAGTCAAAATATTCCTAGCACTTTCTATGATTTTATACTCTCTATCTCTTTCCTCTCTTAATTTCTTCTATTTTGCTTTCTTTTGCAGGAGTTGACTAGCTATTTGTATTTGATCTATAGTGACATTATCAAAATCCCACTTTGGAATCTCAATCTCCTCATCTAGTTTAATATCTTCCTCTATCTCATTTCCACTCAAATTTCTTGTACTTGAATGAGCTTAGGTTCAACTGCCTTTGTACATAATGCCTTAGAATCTAGAATGGAAATAATAGTAGAGATAGTAGGACTAGAGGTAAAAAAATGATATCTAGTACCAATAGATGAAACACTGGCTGGTATGCTTATTAAATCCAAAACTGATATACTTATAGAAGTATCCAAAGATGTAGAAAAATAAATTGTAGAATCCAAAATTGTATAACTCAAAACTATACTTACTACTAATGAACACAAAATTGTAGAACATGCTATACTCACTGCTAATGAACCTGAATCAAGACCTAAAGAAGAGAAAAGTTGTAGCTTGGTAGATGAAGTGATAGAAACTTCCATTAGTGATGTGTTGATCTATGAGCGAGTGAAGAATGATTGGATATTTGATGTATCTATTATGCTCACAATCAAACTTGTTGAAGCTGACTCCAAACTTGATGTAGCTACTGATTTACTTGGAGAATGAGGAAGTGAGGCAATGATTGCTATTGCTATCTTCATAGGATTAGTCTCCTCATCAACTTTTTTATCTTCCTTGGTAGCTTCTTCCTCTTTATCTTATTCAACTACTTCATCATCAAACTGCATTTTCTTAAAGTATGTTCCTTCTTCCTCATCATCATTCTCATCATCCTTGACATCTACTAGAAAGTCACTCTATTTTATGCAAGTGATAAATATTCTTCCACATGCCTATAGCATTCTTGACTACATGCTCTATATATTTTAACAAGATTAAACAAGTATTGAATCTAAGAGTCATCTAGTCTTTATTTTCCTTCATAGACTCTTTTACTTCAGCATTGGTAATGCTTGGTAATAACTACCTTAGGGTTTGTTCATACATATCTTTTAATGTCTACATAGTTGAATCTCTTCTTGGATTCAATCTCTCTAATAGTTCATTAGAGATCTGAGAGGCTATTTGATCAAGGGAATACTTCTATTTTCTCATCTTGGTTAGCACCAACTTTTCAATCTATTTCTTCTCAACCTCTATCTTGGTTTCATACTTTAGTGATTTGAAGTTGGTTATGCCTACACCTTCTTCCAATTATTTTAGTTTTTTCCTAAAAGGTGTGAGGAGGCTTGCTAAACACAACTTCACTACCTCTCTTCTTGGAACTCCTAGGAAACACTGTAGTGGATGGCTTGGATGGCTTGATGAAGATCACCTTTCCTTTCTTATTTAATGGCTCTTCTTCCTTTTTTGACTCTTCTTCATCCTCTGCATCATCATTATCTTCTCCCTTACCCTTAGTCAACATAAGAGGTGTGTTGGATTTGAGTTTTTCTATTCTCCTCTTACCTTTGCTAACCACTTGTGGAAGCTTGATTTCAAGCTCTATTCTTACCTTAGACTCATCATATGTTCCAAAGTATGGTGCCTTTGGATCAATAGGTTCATTTATCAAGGCCTTAATTATGTCCTTTGCTTCATCAATGTTTACCTCATAGGGAAGAGCTTTTACCCATACCACTCTTGGTATTACTACCTAAATGTAGACTTTGTCACTATCTACGATGAAAAAAAATCATCTTTTTAATCTTCAACCAATTTCCTGGGAATCCTGAATCTATTATTCATTTTCTCCTTGAAGAGATCAAAGTAGTTATCCATTATCCTGAAAAAATTCTCATCCATTTCTACAATAAACTCATTAATCTAATACAAAATAGGCACATCCTTTCTCCATACTATTGTACCTTTAGAAGGGAAAAAATTTTGAACATAGAAAAATAGACATGTCAACAATGAACTAAATTTGCAAGGATTATTCTTAGATGTCCTTATACTTTCCATGTTTTTGTTAAATTTTTTTAACAAGTCTACAAGATCATATGATTGATTATTTTTCACGACTTTGAATGCCAAGTCTACTGCTTCACATGATACACTATTTAGATGAGTAGAACTATAGATATTCTATGCTATCACATTTATGCCAAATTTTAGTTTTGCATCTATTATACTACTAATCTTCATAACTCTACCATCCCACTCAACTAGGGTTTTCTTCTCTAACTCCACTTAACCTAGGGTTTTAGTAGTTTCAGCTTTGGAGAGCATTTGAAGGCCTTTGATATGACGAATCATCTTCTTAGTGATCAAAACCAGTTGCCCAAGCCATAATTGACAGTTGTGAACTCAACCTAGGATGTATCTAATCCATTTGATTTGGAAATTTTGGGGCAAGTGGGGAATGAGGGTTAAAAATTTATCTTCCAAGTGCTTATGTTTGAGTTTAAGAACACCATTCACACATAGTTCACCTAGGGCATCATCTATCTCTAGGGTTCTAATTTCTTAAATTTCACACTTAAAATGAGTTCAAATATCATTAATGAGTACCTTAGGAAGGATTTGCAATTGCACTCCATTTGGATCTAGTGTTTCAACAATTGTTGGCATAAGTTTAAAATTTGGTGGTTTCTATTTGACTCCTCAGACAACATTTCTAACCCTTTCTTTGCCTTGCTACTACTACTTGATGCTACCATGGCTAGTCAATAGGTTATGGAAAACTTCAAAAAAATTTACTGCAAATTCTACTAGAAATCACTTGATCACTCTACAATTCACTTAATTGCAATAACACTTTAAAAAATTTGGTGAAAAAATAATTTGATCTTTTGCCTTTTTTATAGCATTTCACCATTAATGCTCAGTACAAAAGTATCATTATGCACGATAGGCTATCATCCACTATCTATTTAGATCACTCGTTGAATGATTCATAACTTGATAACCAAACATCTATGACTAGTTACTCTCAACCTTTCTCGGTAGAGTCCATGACCCAACCTTACTTTGCAAATATTTAAATGAGCTCATGGTAATGTAGTTCTAGTTCTTGCTTAAGAACTTAGTTTAAAATGGTGGAGTCACCCACTTCTTGAGTGACATGACCATCATTGCTTGGACTAGCTTCCTTGATGGATTTGGGAATCCATTGCTACATCATTTGCTTTCTGATGTTGTCTACCTTAGCTTTCTTTTTATCTTCAATTCTACCTTTATTCATGAAATTCTTGGCTAGAAGACCAAGTTCTATACAAGTGAAACATCTTATAGTGGTATCTCTCTTCCTCGTGTTCATGCCAATGTGTCCATACTCTCCATAGTATTGACATCTATACCAAGTGTTATAGTCCTAACCAAATATTGCTTTCACAATTTGCTCTACTAGATTGAATGTCTTGGTTTTTCAATTTGATGTCTTTTGATCTTGTTTCTTGCATTTGTGACACTTGCCTTAAAATTTTGGTTTCTCTTCACATTCATTAGCCTTGTGATTATGCTGATTGCAATTGTAACATTTACCATTGAATTCTGCTTTACTATTACTCTAGCATTTGTTTGATGTATCACTTATCTTACCATAGTGATTGCAAGTAGGTCTTTGATTCCTTTAATCACCTTTTTTGGAGGATTCACCTTCGTTTTCTTTGTATCCAATTCCTACTTTACCTTTATGTCTATAAAGATTATGCTCATTCATTTGAATCAATTGATTCATGTTTTCTTGTGATTTCATCATTTTCTCATTGATTTTCTTTTTAGTATTTAGGTCATTCTTCAATCTTTCACTAATTTTCTTTTTAGATCTTAGCTCACTTCTTAATCTTTCATTGATTTTTGTTTCCAAATTTAGATCATTCCTTAATCTTTCATTGATCTATCTTTGACTCACGATTTCTTCATTTGCATTGGAGATTTGATCTATAAGATCTTCATGCTGAATGGATTGGTTCTGGATCTCATTGTTTCTTTCATCCATTTCTTCTTTCATCTTGTTTCTTTATTCCAAGATTTCACATTTCCTTATTGACTAAATTTCTTGTTTTGTTTTGAGCTTTCTTATTTCTTCTTGCAAGGAACCATTCTTCTCTGAGAGTTCTTTGATTGCATCATTTGCTTCATCTAAACTGCTTGAATAGAAAAGGTCTTCAATGTATTGGTGATCATTCATCTAATTTGCAAGTTCCTTCCTTCTTTTCAAAGATTGTGAAAGTTGCTCCTTATCTTTCTTTAGTTGTACAATGGTCATTTTTAGATTTGACGATTGCCTTATCAAGTCTGAATATCTCTATTGTCATTGATCTTTTCTCAAGTTGTTAAGCTTTATCTTGAGAACCACAAATGCTTGGATACTAATTGTTGGAAATATTCAAGACTATGCTAGGTTACTAAGAGGGTAGGGATGAATTGGCAACCTCAAAAACTTTACCAAATTCAAATGTTAATTGCAATAAACCAATAACCATTTAATTTATTAAATCAAATCTAACTAGTTGCATGAGAAACTAAAAACATAAAAATTCATGATACATGAACACAATAATTTGGTGACCTAGAAACCTTCCAAATAGAAAATAAAACTAGGACAGCGATGATACCCAAAAAACTTCACTACTGCAGCATAAATTTGGCCTATTAAGACTTACAATGATCACTTCTAATGATCTACCCTATTAGGAGCAATTAGGACAACTAGGTCCACCTTGTTAGAGGATTTGTACTAGTTCACCTATTAGAATGAAATAATAGATCTCTGACTTAGAACTGATTTGCTAAAAGAGATTCTTTGAAGTATTGATCACCTTTATGTGATAGATATGGCTCTATTGCTCCTTTTTTTATATGGCCTTACAATATACTTTGTTGCTGATTCACATTTGCATATTCTTCTCACTTATTTTCCATACATGCATTCATCTCTATATCTATATGGATATGATACGATACATTATATATATATATATATATATATCAATCCAATTTACAAAACTACAAAGTCAGCCAATATACAAGTTAACACGAATATTACAAGGTTGGCTCAAATGGAGACACTTGGGTTCTAAAGACTAACTTGAAGTTTTGATACATGATATCCATTTTCATTACTCAAAATCATCATGTATTGGTAAAACTAGAAATTAAGTCCATACTAATCATCTCAGGGTAGTCTCAAACTTAGTTTACACTGGTGACTCTGTAGATATTGTGTAACTTGGTAGAAACTAAATTACACATTTACCGTGATTGCACTCTATAAACATTGATCATCACATAGCTCAGTTAACACTATCTTCACTTCACATGAACTATTGGCTCAGTTTGAACTGCAAAGCTTGGTAACCACTGAACTACTCGAGTTGAGCTGTTGGACTTCACATTGCTGATTTTACTTGGTAACCACTAGGATGCTCGATGGCTACTAAATTACATGGCAAACATTGTAGACTATTCAATGAGCTTGATAGCCATACAAAATCTTAATAAGTGTTGTGACTAGTAACAAAGTTGACTTAATGTCAACATCTCTTTTAGTGCAAAATACATTGAATTCATTTGAAATGAATTCACCTCCTCTATCTAATCTCAAACATTTAATCTTCTTTCTTATTTCCTTCTCTACTCTTGCCAGATACCACTTAAACTTCTGAAAAATTTCATATTTATGTTTCAAATACATTACTTTCTTCATTCTAGAGTAATCATCAAAAAATAAAATAAATTACTTATCTCCACCTTAGATCTCAATGCCAATAGGTCTACAATGTTCTATATGAACTAGCTCCAAGACTTCTTCAAAATGATAGTTCTTTCTCTTGAAACTTGTGTTGCCCATCTTACCAATTTGACAATTTTTGTATAGGCCCATATTAGGTCTCCTACTAGGAATACCTCTCACCCTTTTTTTTCTACTTATCTTGATCAGGTTATCAAAGTTCAGATGACATAACCTTTTACACCATAACCAAATTTCTTTTACTTGAGCAATGAAACATGAACTTTCACTAAGATCTAGGTAAAATAAGTTAACTTTTGTTTGGTTACTAGACCCAACTAGATTTCCTTTTCCATCTAGCAGATTGGCCTTCCTATTCATGAATTCTACCTTGAATCCAATGTTGTTCAACTATGCCTTACTCAGTAGATTATGTCTCAATCCTTCAACTCAATAAGTATTATCACATATGAGTTCATTGGTTAGAGAAATACAACCTTTTCCTTTTATGCAACATGGTTCATTGTTTCCAAATCTTACAATTCGACCATCATAGTGTTCCATATGTTCAAATTTTGTCTTATCACTAGTCATATGATGAGAACAACCACTATCATTTTTGCTAACATGAGAGATAAGTTCCATTTTATCTTCTTCATTATCATATTCATCTTTTACCATAATATAGACCATCTCATCATCATCACTATGATCTGAATATTTAGCCATGAAATAAGACTTCTTACTTTACTCCTTGTAGTCCTTATAGCTTTTGAAATCATTCTTAACTTTATACTTGTTGATATTCTTTTCATCTTTGTCATCTCTATTTGGACATCTTGCAACAATGTGACCAAATTCTTCACAAGAAAAATAAATTAGAGAAATTTTACCTTTGTACTTTCATGTGCCTTTGGGATACCTCCTTCCAAGAAATTCTTCAATGGCTTCAAGATCAGTATCAAAACTATCTTCCTCTTCACCTTTAGATAGTTTTCCTTTAGAATTTTCATTTTTCTTCTTGAGTGATAATTTGGTTTCAAATGTAGACTCAAGATTTCTCAAACAAGGAACATAATTATCATAGTTATCTAGCTCAAATTTTGTCAATATTCCCACTAGAGCATCCAAGTTTATTTTATTATTTGGATCACATCTCATCTCTTGAATAGTTGAAACTTTGATTGCATATATGGGAAGAAGGATTTTCATTACCTTTCATACCATTATCACATCTTTTATTCTCCCTGTAGAGGCTTTGATTGCACTGACACTAGCTTTAATTCTATCAACATATTTTGCAATGTTTTCATCCTCTCTCATCTTCATCTAGTCAAACTGACCTCTCAAACTTTCTTTTTTGGCTCTTCTCATATTATAATTGCCTCTATAGATATCCTTTAGCTTTGTTGACATCTCATGAGCAGCACAACATCCTTTGACCTTATCAAATTTAGCATAGTTAACATTTGATGTAATGTAAATCATCATGATATTATGATTTTTATTTTCAACAATCTCGTCCATTATTCTAGTAGTAGCTTTATATTTATCATTCAAATATTTTAGACTTGAATCACTGATGGTTTCCATATGTAGCTTCATAAGTTTTTGTCATGACTCAAATTTATCTTTGTTAAACTTGGGAATCTCTCTCTTATAAGACATCCTAATCTTTAGCGCAGGTCTATGAAACCTTATCTACACACACCAAAAGCTTTGATACCAATTGTTGGAGGTATAAGATGAGTAACTATGAGGGGATGGGTGAATTAATTACTAATAAAAAAAAATCCCATATCCCTTAGATGTTAATTAAAAATATAAACTCTATTGAAACTGTTGTTACCCGGTTAACACATAGGCACTTAGTTAACACTAACAATATGCTTTAACTCAACAAGCTCTATAATATTAATTGTTACTCAAAAAATACTAAAAATTTAAATCTTAAAATATTAACTATAATTAACATTAATTAACTTAGTTGCATACACATAGAAGAAATAGCATGAACACAAGTGACACAAAGATTTAACATGGATATCCAATTTGGGAAAAACCACCAATTGCAACTAGTTACTATTTTTTTCTCTTCTAAAGTGAGATTTTTTAGGAGCCACCCCTATTGTATATTACAAAACACACTCTTAGGTGTGACCCTATTAGAGGATTTAATTACCTTGTTAGGAGTGGCATTGCTAGAGGTCTTTAGACACTTCAATCTAGAAATGTCACCTTGTCAGAGGATTTGTCTAGTAGTTGTTAATCCAACTCAGTTAAGAGATTTGATACACTAATAAAATGGTTAGAGAGTAACAATAATATGGTCTAAATGTTGATGCAACTATATTACTGATTTCAAATCTCAATAATGGCTTGAATACTTGATCCTTCCTAATCTGATTAATCTTTGCCACCCAACAAGGATATTTTTCTTATCCTTCCAATTCTCTTCCTCTATGATTCTTCTTATCTTTCACACACTCACACATTCAATCCTAAATTTGAAATTATACTTATATTATTAACATTGTTAAGTCATCTTGAATACAACTTAGAATAATTAGTATTCATCTCCCTAGTCAGCAAGAACCACCAAACCAATCCATTCAACTCAATATGCCAAAAAAAGAAAATCCTTTGTTAGCCAACCCTGATCAGTACAAACTAACACTAGAATGATTTTATTGTGTTAACCAAGTTAACTTAGTTAATATTGCATATTTTCAGACTTCCTTTGGTAATCAAGTGAGCTCAGTTAACACTCAACTTCTACACACTTCTCTTTGACACTCGAGTGAACATAGTAGACATTGTCTTCTAAACTTGGTAGACACTAAAATGCTTGATAGACACAAGAAACTATCTTGATCACTCAAGTGAGATTGGCATACATTAACTGATAAAGATATGACATTTTATGTAACATCAAAGACAATATACAACTGATCAACAGATAGAAGAAAAATACTTGCAACTTGTTTTGTACAAACTCGCTTACAACTAGTTTATATCAAACTAATTGTAACTCACCCCATACTTATTTGAAATATACATGTACATAGATGTAGCATATAAATGTATTCCTAAAGGAGATCCTAAACTCACATATCTTAATCTATTATATCCTAACTTTGTTTTCCAATTCAATCACTACAATGTACAAAATCTATGTTTTTCATGAACTCAAACATATATGCCGATATGAATGACAAGTTTATAATGAATACAACACTCTATTAATATATCCAAGTGCTAACTAGACCTTTACGCCTATCAATACCCCACTTTGGTATTGATGACAACATATGATTAAAAACCATCAATCCAAAAAATGATGTTATGAAAATATACAACTTCTATATCAATCTCTTATTTGAATATAATTTAATGAATATCCTCAATATATTAAACCTCTAAATTAGTATGGAAAGACTTAATATGTTTAGGAATCTAGAGAAAAAATGGTACAAAATTGTGCATGCATTTAGATATTGAAGACTATAAACAGATCCATACAATTTGTGACCCTCCAAATGGATCAGCCATGTGGAATTTTATTATTTCCCTAAGAGAGGTTTTAACTAGTTTTGTATCGTAGGAAATGAATAATGGGGAATCAATTATGTTTTTGGAGGACTCATGGTATGGTAGGCCTTTGGTTGTGCATATCATGCTTTGGACAATGTCATTCAAATCATTAAAGATAATCAAGGTGTTTATTTAGTTCAATATATTCTTGTACCTGAAATATTTTTAGGTAGGGTCATTTGGAGGGATCCTTTTAGCCTTCAAATTCTATAGGATTAGAAACAACACTTGCAAACAAATTTGTCTGAAAAAAATATTTTCTTGAACAATAAAGAAGATGATCAAATTTGGGCCCCACCTTTTAATGGAGAATATTATATTAAATTTGGATATAGAGAATTAAGCTTTCTAGAGCATCAAATAGAGGGTCAACAAGCTTTTTTCTTTTCTTTTCAGTAAAGTTGTTCTATGAAAGGTAGGTTGGATTGAATAGCTCACACTTAGAAAGAAGAGTCTAACTAGCGATAGGATTCATAAGCTCAACATCTTGCAACTATTTTGATGTGCAATATGTGATGAAGCATTAGAAGTTGTAGATCATCTATTTGTATGGTTTTCTTTTTGTTAAAAGTTTTGGCATCATGTTATGCTAAAATTTAATATAATGATTCTTCTTTCAAACACATTATGGGATATTTTTTAGTCATGTCCTATCCTATTTTCCAAATCAAAATTTTCATGTATATGGAATTGTTCACCTACTCTTATTATATGGTCAATTTTGTGGGAGCATAACAAAATAATATTTAGGAAAATGATTTTTTCAAAGAAATTAATTCTTATGAACCTTGAGAAGTCACTTTTAGAAGTGGTTAATGCACATGTTTGGGAAAAAATTAGAAACTACAACTTTACCCATTGGGATAGTGTACTACTCAAGGAATGGCACTACATTACTATTCATCTATTTATGGGTCCATATTTAGTGCATTCCCAAATAGATATGTATCATGTTACGTGGATAACACCTTTTTCTAGATTTGTTAATATCAATTTTGATGGTTTGTCTAAGGGTAATCAACATGTGTTTTTTGTTTAAAAATCATATGGGTTTAGTTATATCTTTTTATATACATTTCTCTTCCATTAGGATCAAACAATCAAGTTCACACTTAAGCTCTTTTGTATGGTCTAGCCTTATCCAAAAAGGTGGGATTAAAAAAGATACATTTCAAAGGATATTCTAATATTTTCACTAATTCTTGTATAAATTAGTTTATATCTAATTTGAAAATTAGATATATCATGATGAATATTTGGAATCTGTTAGATTTATTTTAAATTTATCATACTTTTAGAGAGGGGAATGTTGTTTTCGATATGCTTTCAAATTGGGAAGTTGATGATATCAATTTAGATTCATCAAGGTTAGAGATCTCTATTGATGACTTTCCTAAGTTATTGATTCTTATTGAAGCTAACAAGAGGAATCTTCCTTATTAAACTTTTCTTAATTGTCCTTTTATCCTCATTACATAGATGTGCTAGAATATGACAAGAGAACTTGTACTCTTGAAAGAGAGGTCACAAGTTCAAATCCCAGTGGGGGGTAGGGTATGTACGCCTTGTTTGTAGCACCAAGCGCCTCTTGAAAAAGAGTACGAGGTAGTCCCATATCACTATCACCATATGTAGACCCAAAAACTATGGCATAGTGTCGTGGACTATAAAACCACCTTACCTTACCTTTTTTTTTATAGTTCACTAATATAACTAGGGGGAGGGGGTGTGTGAATCAGTTATACAACTATCATTGCAAAAATTAACATTAAACAAGATTAATCATGTGAGTAATATAAACTAAAACCACATCAAGATACTCATGTACAATTAACACCAAATATGTTAAGTAGGGGAACCCTTCATTAGAGGGAAAACCCGAGTGGGGATAATACCTAAACGATGATGTACTAATATAAATATTCCTTGTTAGAGGATAGCCCCTATTAGGAGTTGTGGAAGATAGTTGGACCTACTACCCAAATAACTTCAAGGTTAAGATCAAAGAACCCATTGTCCAAATGATCTCTATATTATTCCTTGCAAAATAATAGAACTAAAATGTACTTCTTCCTCTATCTCTATCCTATCAATTGGACTTCAACTCCACATCTTGTAACCAAATCTCATACTACACATCCAATGATCCCTTGGATAGCTTACATGCATTCAGTAAGCATTCTACTCCTTCTCAAGTTGTACACTAATACTTCACATTCCACTTGATCCTCTCACTTCTTTTCTTTTTACAAATAAGGAAAACAATTTTCCTTTATACCATATCTTCATACTAATTCTTTGAGTCAGCCTTGAGGCTTTCTTAATTAATTAAAATAAGATAATTAATTCATAATTACAACAAAATTGTTGGCTCATAGTCTATACAAAACTTTACACATTTGAAATCATGACTTATGCACATGCTGGCATCACCATATGCTTGTGCTCTATCACTATTATTTTTTCATCATCTTCATTACATCTCAAATGAAAGATAGTGATAGATCATAAAAAATCTATTTTGTAATGCTCTATTTCTACACTACATCTAGTAAAGTAGGTGTAGTGTTCTATTTTTACATCTCAAGAACATTTCCTCCATTGTGAGTTATCTGAAACTTCCTCAGCTCTTGCAAATACTAAGATTGTTGATTGTTATCCTTCTAGTTTTAACAAAATTACTATTGTGTTAACATCAATGACCAATATAATTATGAATAAAACATAAGAATAATCTTCAATGCTTAGGATACACCCCCAATGTAGTATCATCAACATTCATGCTAACAATCTCCCCCTTTGGCATTGATGGCAACATAGATGAAAAACATCTAAGTTCCAAGAATACCAAACTGTACTTTGCTTCTATCTTCTTCTCAAATCCTCTTCATCAATCTAAGACCTTTCTAGAATTTTTTACTATTCTTCTTCTTCTTTTAGGATTGACAACATTTTTTCACAATAAACAACTTACAATGCTCTCTAGCTACATCTACACACTTGCACATCCTTCTGCACACTAACATGAGTCTTTCTAAATCTCCCTAAAGTGATAAATCTCACCCATTTCCATCTCAATAGGTGCTTCTCTTCTTATGTACATTCATTCAATGTATTTTTCATATACATTCTCTCCCCCATTGACATCAATGTCAAAGGTGTCAATTACAATACCAATTTCTATATATCAATTGTTAATCAACTGATTGAATCATCAACTAGCTTGAGTGTCCAAAGACATTGTTCAATACCAAATACCTAGAGTCCTTCATGACTCAATACATATCAAATACTCCCCCATATAGGAAGCATTGGCATTCAGTCCATTCTAACCATAGTCCTCTATACCACTGGACTGATGCACTCCTTGCATCAACTACTCTGAAGTAGATAGGGGCATAACCCCTGGTATAGCTCTTAGGTTCTCAAAAGTATCTTTAGGCAATGAGTTCATAGAGATATATGTAATCTAATATTTAGTTCTTACATACTCCAACCTTATTTATTTCTCTATTGCCTTTCCCCTCAAAACATGATACTTTATGGTTATGTGCTTAGTCTTAGAAAGCAATACTAGATTCTTAAACATACTTATTGTACTTGTTTTATCATATTAAATGATAATAGGTTCTATGAACTCAATTCCAATATCCTTCAATAGTTTTTTCATCCACATAACTTGATTACAATTATTTGTTGCTACAACATACTCTACCTTAATTGTAATCTAATATAGACAATCATGCTTCTTGCTCAACCAAGAAACCAATCTTCCTCCAAGAAAGAATGCTTCACCACTGGTGCTCTTTTTTTCATCTATATTGCACACCCAATCTACATCAGTATATGTGCTAAAGATGAAATCACTTGATGTATCATATCATATTCCATAGTCATATGTACCTTCCTTTTTACTATTGCATAGTGATACTCTTTTGGATTGTCTTGGAATCTTGCAACAATCTCAAATGTATTTTTTATATCTGGTCTAGTGTGAGTCATATATTATAATCCTTAAATCATAGATCTATACTTCTACTCAACTACAAGTGTCTTATCCTTACTAAATAACTTGTCACTAGTTATCATGGGTGTACCAATACATTTGCAATTCTCCAAACCAAATCTTTTCAACAAATCTTTTAGATATTTAGTTTGTGAAATAAATATCCCATCTTTATTCTACATAATTTGTAATCCTAGGAAAAAATTCATTTCTCCTATCATGCTCATTTCAAATTCATTTTTCATCTCTTTAGAAAACTTATCACTTTCTTCATCATTTCCTCCAAATATTATGTCGTCCAAAAATAGTGTAATGATAAATAGACCATCATCAGTTTTACTCAAATAAAAATTATCATCTTCTGTACCTTTTATAAATCCAAGCTTTGATAAATAGCTATCCAACGTTGCATACCAAGTTCTAGATGCTTACTTTAGATTGTACAATTCTTTCTTTAGTTTACATACAATATCTTTATCTTCTGTCAGAGGGAATCCATCAAGTTTCTCAATGTAGACTTCTTCTTCAAGTTCTCCATTAAGAAAAGATAACTTGACATCTATCTAATAAACCTTGAAATTCTTGCTTGTTGCATAAGCCAAGAACATCCTTACTACATCCATTATTTCCTTGGCTACATAGGTTTCTTCATAATCTATGCCTTCTTGCTATGAGTAACCTTTGAAAACAACTCTAGCCTTGTTTCACACAAATTCGCCTTGCTCATTCATCTTATTTTCAAATATCAATTTGGTTCCTATCACATTCTTTTTTTAGGTTTAGGAACTAACTCCCATGTTTCATTCTTCAAAATCTGATCTAGTTCTTCTTTCATAACTTGCATCTAGTGATCATCCTTACATGATTCATCTATGCTCTTAGATTTAACTTGATAAATTAGACACAATTGCTTATTTACTTTGTTTCTTGTCATCACACCTTTATTCTTGCTCCCAATTATTTTTTCTATAGGGTGATTCTTTGTCATTTTTTTTCTAAAGTAGTATTTGACATCTCAACTCTAAACTCTTCCGTAGGTTTAGATCTACAATGTTCTCTATGCTCAATGGAACTTCATTCTAAAAATCATTGTAAGTTTCAAAAAAACTTCAACATTTTGTCTAATAATTCCAAAATTATCCTCTTCTTCATCAAAATTGTAATCTACTATTTTCTCTTTAGCACCAAACTTTTCATCAATGCTTACATTTGTGTAGTCGAATATTATTTTAGTCATATAGTGAAACATCTATATGCTTTTATTTTTAATGAATAACCTAGAAACATACCTTTATTAATTCTCAGATCAAGCTTACCAATATCATCATCTCCCTTTGTCTAACACTTCCAAAAATTATGAAATACTTAACTAATGGTGAGTGACCAAACCATAACTCATAAGGTATCTTGTTTATAACTTGATTGATCTGTACTTTCTTTAAAGCATATACTACAGTGTTAACTAAATCTCTCCAAAATATCTTTGATATGTCATTCTTAGATAAAATTCCTCTTACTACTTCTGTGTGCTAGAAAATGTGACTTGTTAGGAGCATGGGTTAACAAAAAAACATTAGCTAAAAACTTTGAAAGTGCATCAAAGATTCATCAAAATAAGGGGAACAAACACTAACTAATGCTTGCTTGGATTTTGCAACCCTAAGCAGCTAACAAACCCAATCTTCCAGCCACCTCTACAGCTCAACAAAGGCACCCATAAGAGGCCTTGTCGGTGTGTTAAGATGGGGGTATGTTTGGTGTGATCTCCAAAACACAACAATAAATGAATATCTTGAGTGTGTGAGTGCAAGTGTGAATGCCAATGTGAATGAAAATGCACTAAGATCCTAAGCTATGTGGGATGAAGAACACTTCAAGAAATGGATATGCAGAAAGCCATTCTTGAAAGTATTCAATAATGAAGATGATATTTAATAGAGGAAACTAACTAAGAATGTAAGCTATAGAATGGAAATGCAAATGCATGAAGAAAACTAAATAAATAATGCAAGATGCAAACTAAATCAGCTACAAAATGATTAGTATGAACCTAAAAAATCACTATGAGAACTCTACTAATGCAATCTCAAACTACCATGAAAGCTCAAACTATGAATACAAACTCAAATCTCAAACCAACATGATAACAATGCAATAAAATGAGAGATCCCAATGCTTGAGACAAGCCCTCTATTTATAGGCTTGAGGGAGGGCTTGGTGAGGTGGCATCCATGTAGATGCCACATAAGGTGACATGCAAGCCATGCAAATGGTCAAGAATTCAAAGTTTTCTCACACATGTATGAGCAAACTTGAGAAGAAGAGTGGAAGACAAGAGTGTGTAGGCATGCCATCTCACACATGTGTGAGCACATTCTTAGGTTAATGAGGGGGATTAGGGAGATGATTAGGAATGATAAAGTAGGATTAGAGAAGAAGTAGGCTTAAGAGGATGAAAATGATGGTTATAGGCTAGGCTCTAGGTTAGGCTTAAGATTAAATTAAATGAGATTTAATTTAATCATGGGCTTAGAGTAATTAATAGGATGTGAGGATTAAATAAACAAAATTTATTTAAAAAGGGGATGATGGAGGATCATGTGTTGAATTAATTTAACACATTAAGGCTAGGAGTCTTTAAATTAAATTTAAATATTTAGGAGAATAAACTCATTTAATTAATTAATTTAATTAAATAAGTAGAAGAATGTGAGCCATATAATTAATTAATTAATAATTAATTACAATGTTACAGGCAATATTAAAATTAATATAGTCTTTTGGGATGATTTTAAGAATCTACATTTTTCCCCTCTTTGATGTGATGTTGAGACAAAATTTTATTAAACAAAAGAAAATATAGATTGCCCCAGAGAAGGAGGGAGTCTTATGGTGATGACAGAGGAGGAGGGTGCCCCCTCGTGAAAATTGTGCAAGAAATAAATTTTGGGCAATTTTCACGAAAAGGTCTTAAGAAAAGAAGAAAGAGAAGAGAAATGAAAATAAATGACAACATTTGCATGACTTGCAAAAAAAAAGGGGATAGACATGGCTTAGGGAAGACATGGGCTCAAACGGGGTCTGCGGGGGGCATATATAAGCCATCAGGGGGCCCAAAGAAGGTCATTGTCACACCGTAGGTAGAGCATCCAGAGAAAACATGGACCCCATTGATCAATTATAGCTTGGTGAGTGCATTTAGGATTACTAACAAGTAGCCAAGATGGGCCCACTGATAAGTCATCTGATCCTCTTTGTGTTTTGGTAGGCTAGGCTAGACTAGGCACATTTAATATGTCATAAATGTGCTAAAAAAGAGGTCTAAGTGGAGACAACAGTCTCTACCCTATCATCTATGCAGATGACAAAATGATGACTTCGACATCTGTGGAGATGATAGGATCCACCCTATCATTTGTGCAGATGCCAAAAGGGGGAAATCGAGATGCAGAGATGACAAGGTTCATCTTGTCATTTTTGTGGATGACAAAGGGTAGCAGAGATGACGAAGAATAGTTTTTCATCTCTGAAGATGACCGAAAGCTATCATTTGGGGGGAATTGGCATCTGCACCGATCAGTGGCTCCACTGATTAGCATCTGTGCATATAGGCATCTGCACCAATTAGTGGCTATGCCAATTTTGTTAGACTTAGAGGAGCCAAGGGAAGATGCCCCACTCTAGGGACATCATAGGCTAGCAAAACTAATGCTCTACATGTCTATGTTGTAGGAGGACACAGTGGTGTTTAGGGTGAGAGAACACTATCCTCTGACCATGGAGATATAGGAGAGATAGATGGATACAAATTGGGGACATGTGCAATTATGCAGGCTAGACCATGTACACGAGTGGCTAGATCTAAGGGCACATTCAGCATAGCTATCAGTTCTCATAGAGAAATGGCACATGCCTACAAGGAGCTTCCATCTACCAATGGGGGAGGCCACAGTCATAATCTTGGACATGTGGTGGATCCTACGAGTATCAATTAGAGGTGCATACCTAGAGTATGTACTGGAGGGTTTTGATCCATTCCTTAGGGAGTACTTTGGCAGATGAAAATAGTGACTACCCATCTAGAGTTCATGGTTGTCATGGTTAGGTGCACTAGAGTAGAGGCTATCAAGGCTGGCTATATACCTAGCCTCACTGATATGGTAGATGCTGCTAGATCATGCAGGACATGGGTGACTAATCAGTTGGGTGTGAGTGCTGAGCACTCTACTATAGGAGGAGGGAGCAGTCTATAGATGGGGATAGACAATCCTAGCCAAGCTATATCATGATTTGTACATGTGTGCATATCAAACCTAGCAAACTATAGGACTAGGACTGATGATACTGATGGTCTGGTCATGGGAACACATTAGAGTCACATGGTCCATCACTTAATGGGAGACTAGGTAGCCTAAAGAGTTATTCACTTGCAAATATCAACCTCTCATTTAGTATACATCAATGGAGTCTATGGGGTTCTAGCACTAGTGCATTGATGAGATCATCATGTTCGAGTGGGCTCCCTATGACGGGGTAGAGCGGTGGGAGCAAACACTTGCAGCAGGGGCGAGGATGACATAGAGGATCAAATGTAACTCCCATACACATAGACAGACTGCTGGATCATTGGGCGATCTATGTGTGTGATCATGCATTATATACCTTCTCAAGTGTGATGATAGTTTGGCAGGGTACAAGATGCAGTTCCAGATAGATTCTTATATCTTGTGGTGTCACGAGAGTATGGCCAGCTATGGGGACATGGGACCACTACATGATTGGCCCGAGCTTCTTGGATGGGGATGGCAGTGGTGCCATGGGTGCATAGTCAGGATAGGGGAGATGTAGGTATGACATCGATGTATGCATAGTGGTGGGCAGCCCACCAGTGGGTTAGGCTTATAGTACCAGGGGCACCTCCACTAGTAGAGTAGACACAGGGGAAGGGGGATGGAGCGGGGGATGGTGGACAGGTAGCCATGATGCCACCACTAGCACAAGGGGTATAGGAGGGACTGCACGAGTGCAAAGTTTGAGCAAGGAGAGGGCTAGGGCCAACACTAGTATAGGGGCCACCACAAATAGCATCCCAGGTATAGGCACAAGCACAAACATAGCCCCAGGTACCACTGTAGGAACCTCCAAAAACACCACCATAGGCACCACCATAGGCACCTCCATAGGGATAAGTGTAGGGAGAGGACCCAGTCATGGTTAGGGTGAAGTGAGATAGCCTTTGTGTAGAGGTAACCTGACTATAGGGGATAGCACAGGTGCAATAGGCACAAGCAAATAGCTTAGAGCAGGCCATGGGGGCCATACAAGCAGATTTGTAAGTGCAGAGGGCCAGGGGGGATAGTGTACAGGAGGCCTTAGTGGCTGTATAGGCATGGGTGGATTTAGGAGAGTTTGCAAGGATGGGTACCCACATAGGGGCAGGGGAATAGGCAGAGTTGGAGAGGCTCTAAAGGGAGGTAGCCAGATTACAGGCCGAGTGGGCCACCCATCAGGCATAGCTGGACAGATACTGCAGGCAGAGGGACATAGCCATATAGATGGTATAGCTTGGTACAACTATCTTAGTGATGCATGAGGCCCTCATAGCTAGCTGAGTAGAGACATGGGCCATACAAGAAGCAACCTATTATAGGTCACTTTATATGGAGGTCATGCCTGCTGAGCGACAATAGCCAAATTTTTAGAGGGGAGCTAGCTCATGGATCTTAGGCGATAGAGCTAGATTAGAGCAGTCTGTAGGATAGTAAAGAACTCCTTGAGGGGGGGATACAGGGGGGCTGGGCCCTCACAGCAAGCGGCTTGATTGTATATAGTAAGCAATTTTTTGACAGATATGTCTAGATGCAGTGAGTTTTTGATGATGCATTTGTACTACATGATTCAATATGATTTGTATATGGACTATACAGACACTATTTTTTGAGATATATACATGACATGAGTTGATGATTCTATATGTGTATGGATTTATGTGATGCATATGATATTTATGATGTGGATATTGACGCTTGTGATGCTATGTGATGTTTCCTATAATGTATGCATATGTACATGATGTCTAACATGTGTGTGATGTAGATTAGTGGGTTATTATGAGATGTACTCATTGTTTTATTTTACATGGATGCACAATATATATGTGAGATGTGATTATGATGTATATGCCCCTAGATGTGATGACTAAAATGAATGTATGCAACTAATGAAACAAACTAATGCAATCTAATAAAATGAACTAAAAATGTCTAATGAACACTAAATGAGATGAATCAAATGAACACTAATGCAATGGAAAATGAATGAATTCCATAATGAGAAGATAATTCAATCTAATGGAAATGAATTAATAAATGAATATCTATCAAAACTATCACTCATAGAAACCTAGTAGCATAGTGTAAGAGGGGGGAAATAAATAGAACCTTGTCTTAAGCACGACTCAAATGAAACCCTATAGTACATGCATCCTAACTACATGATATCAAGAGATTCCATTGTGTTCATATGGAGAGCACACCTTAAGTTAATTTTGCAAATGAGTTTATGCATCATATGCTATAGGAGCATAAATGACATGACTCTTTTGTATGGACTAGACATACAAAGCCATAGAGACTTTAAGATGATAGGTGTAGTTTTCATAGTCATGAAGGATCAAATGTCATATACCCAATAGAGAGGTTTGGGCACACCCAAAGTCTTTTAGGGATCTTTGGTGGGATGTGTGCTAACCCGTTGCCCCCATTATGCAATGCATTAACATAACCTGAAGCTAACACATATGAAATAAAGCCTCCAAAAAATAGATCATACCACAAAAATATGTGTAGTCAATGAGAGCCATTCTACTATGACCAAAATATGAAAGATCAATGTGCACCATAAAAGGCTTTCACTAACACACAAAGAATAAAATCAACCAAAAAGAGACCTCATGACCAAGGAGTCATTCAGTCCACAATTCCTACCAAGAACCTTAGGTCTAGAAGTGAATGTCACAATGTCACCTATAGGAAGGATTCATCATATAAAAGTGTGTCAAGTTGAAATGTCATTGAGCATAAAATCATGTGTTGCTAGCAAGGGATGTGAAGTGAACAAGTTTCTTGAAGCATTAAGTCTCAAATGGTGATTTTGTGTAAGTCCAAGTGTGGTCACTATTGTGAAAAAGCTCAACGTAATGGGAATGACAATCACTTGACAAAAAATGCCTCACGGACTAGAGGTCTTTCAAAAGATAGAAGTGAAACAAAGCCTCACAAACAAGAGGTCTTTTATTGGATGCATGAAACACAAGAGGCTAGATAGGACTTTGCATAAGGGAAGTGGAATGGTGGAATGGAGTGAAGTGAAATGAGCCTTATAGACAACAATCAAACCATAATTTTTTTCCAGAACATTTTTCTACATTTTAGGGATTTTTTCAAGAATAGTTTATGATTTTTTTTGGATTTTTTGATTTTTTGATTTTTTTGGATTTTTACGGGACTATAAACACTATACAGGAACTACAAAGGCTCAAGCGTAGAACCACTTGAGATGTTGGATATTTATAGGCTCAGGGAGCAGATCTCCCTCTGGAGTAGCAATTTTATATGCCTCAAAACCATATTTGGTTGTAATGATAAACAGACCTAGCCAATTTGCCTCAAATTTTCCTTTCTTTTCACAGTTCTGGAGGTTCTTCATATTATGCTGCAAAACTAAGTCACCCACTTCAAATTCTTATGGCTTGACTTTCTTATGATACTAAAGTTGAAGGCAATTTTGATACACACAGAGGTGGTTTAGGGCATGGAGTCATCTCTCATCGAGGAGTGCCAACTCTTGCAAGTGAGCAACTCAATATTCTTCTTTGGATATCAGATTCTTGAGAGAGATTCTAAGGGATGGGAGCTCAATTTCGATGGGCAAGACAGCTTTAGAACCATAAACAAGGGAAAATGGGGTGGGTCCTATGGGGGTGCGGATGGAGGTACGATAGGCCCAAAGGGCGAGAGCAATTTGGATGTGCCAATCATGGCTAGCTGCATCAACAATTTTCTTTAGGATTTTCAAGATGGTTTTATTCGGGCTAGTATCTAATGGAAAAATGCTAGGTGATTTCGAATTTCCTACATAGTGTGGCAACTTCCTGATTTTTGAAAGGGGTTCCATTATTGGTCATGATATCTTGAAGTATGCTGAAATGAAAAATAATGTAGTTCAAGATGAACTTCAAAATCTATTTTCTAGTGATGTAGCTTAAGGGAATAGCCTCGACCCACTTTGTGAAGTACTTAGTGGTAGCAATAATGTACTTGTGGCCATTTGAGGTATTTGGATATACTTGATTGACAAGATCGAATCCCCAATGGGAAAAGGGCCATGGGGTGATGGTGGGTTGAAGGTCTTGGGTAGGAGCATGTATCAAATCACCATGTTGTTGACATGGAACATATCTTTTCACAAACTAATATGCATCTACTTCCATAGTGGGCCAATAGTAACCTATCCTAAGAAGCTTTTTTGCTAATGTAAGGCCACTAGAGTGGACACCACAAATACCTTGGTGAAACTCTTCTAACTTTGTTCGAGCTTCATATGAACTGAGACATCGAAGGAGGGTTCCATCAAAGTGTTTTTGAAAAAGTGTATCACCTAGGATGGTATAGTGGGTGGTTTGACAAATGAAGGTTTTGCTTTGGTTTGGGGTGAGGGCTATGGGAATGGTTTTGTGATGTAAATAGGCAAAGATGTCAGCATACCATGAAGACTTAGGACCAACAATCTCACACACCAACTCTAAATTAGTTTGCTCTTAAGCAGGAGTAAAAAGATTCTCAACAAGAAACTCACATTTAGGACTATATTCTGGCATGGCAATCATTGAGGTAATAGTAGCCATGGCATCTACTACATTATTATTAGCCCTTGGAATCTGCTAAAAAAAAAATCTCTGTAAAATGCTGCTTAAGATCCTCAACTATTCTATGGTAGGGCAACAATTTCTCATCCTCGGTGTGGTATTCATCTGTGACTTGTTTAATGACCAATTGTGAGTCTCCAAAGACAAGAAGGTTTTTGATATTCCATCTAATAGCTTGACATAGTCCTATGTCTAAACCTTCATACTTAGCTATATTGTTTATGCAAGGGAATGATATTTTATAAGACTTTGGAATGAGGTCCCCTTGTGGTGTCACAACCAAAATTCCTGCCCCTAATCCCTTTTGTGTAAAGGATCCATCAAAAAATAATTTCCATGGTGTAGTAGGGGCTAAGGTCATAATTATGTCATCTGGAAAAGTAGCTATAATGGGATGGTCCCCTTGAAGAGGAGCTTCAGCAAGCTGATCTACAATTACTTGTCCCTTAATGGCCTTACAATCCTTATACACAATGTCAAACTCACTTAAAATTAAGACCAATTTTGCTACTCGGCTAGTGAGGGCAGCTTTTGATAACAAATACTTGAGTGGATCTATCTTGGCAATGAGATATGTAGTATGATTAAGCATATAATGATGTAGTTTTTGTGTACAAAAGACTACAACCAAACATGCTCTCTCAATAGCAGTGTAGTTTAACTCATAGCCAACTAGTGTTTGACTGAGGTAATATATGGCTTGCTCATTCCCCTTATCATATAATTATGCCAAAAGTGCTCCTAAGACAACTGAAGTAGCTAAAATGTATAGAATCAATGGTCATCCTGCGACTGGAGGTACTAAAACTAGAGGATTAGCCAAATATGTCTTAATTTGTTCAAATGCTTTTTGGCATAGGCAATCCCATTGAAACTTGTTTCCCTTGCGAAGAAAATGATGAAGTGGATGGACTTTATCTACTAGTTGTGACACAAATATCCCAATAGATTGTAACTTTCCTTGAAAATTGTAGAGTTGTTTCAATGTGGTAGGTGGAGGAATATCCATGATGGCCTTCACTTTTGTTGGATCTACCTCAATACCTCTTCTTGACACAATGTAGCCTAACAGTTTGCCTGATTTGACCCCAAATACACACTTCTTAGGATTAAGGCCCACTTTGTATTTCTCCAACTTATCAAAAATAGTGGTAAGGACATCAATGTGGGATTCTCTTGTCTTGGATTTTCCTAGGATATCATCAACATAGTCCTCCATTATGACATGTAGAAGATCATGGAATATGGTAGTCATCATGCATTGATAAGTGGTGCCAGCATTTTTCAAGCCAAAAGGCATGACTTGATAAAAAAAGGTTCCCCATGGGGTGGTAAATGTTGTTTTATGTTGATCTTCTTCTGTAATTCTAATTTGGTTATAACCAGAAAATGCATCCATCAAAGACAACGTCTCATGTCCAGCAATCAAATCCACTATGATATCTATGTTAGGAAGTGGAAAATCATCCTTAGGACATGCGAGATTTAAATCTCAAAAATCTAAACAAACACAGATGCCCCCATATGCTTTCCCTATAGGAACAATGTTGGAGACCCACTCAAGTTAGTCAATAGGACAAATGAACTTCACCTCTAACATTTTTTGCAACTCTTCTTTGACTAGGAGTGCTACCTTAGGGTGCATTTTGCGTAACTTTTGTTTCACTAGTTTAATCTTGGGATCAACTGTCAAGTGATGCACAACCAAATCTATGTCTAAGCCAAGCATGTCTTTGTATGTCCATGTGAAATTGATTTTTCCTTTTTTTTAAGAATTTAGTCATGGCTTTTTGTTCCTCAAGACTTAAGGTAGCAGCAATGTAGGTGATTTGTAGATTATCCTCTATTCCTAAATTGATTGGAATTGTGTCTTCATTCAGAATAGGTGACTTTTTGGGTGGCAAAGATCTAAATGGCAAGTCAAGCTCTCCCTCTTTTGGTGCCTCTAAGAGGTTTTCACCTGAAGATGCATTCTTTTTCTTCATCCAAAAGTGCCCTAGGGGAGTTTTCACTAGAGGATGTTTTTTTTTTCTCTTTTTCTTTTTTCCATTTTTACTTTCTCATTCACTTTTGTGACTAAGAGAGTTGACTTGGCTACCAAAGTAGGCTTCCTCATTGTACTAGATCTCATGTTCATAATCTTAGAGATTCTTAAGGCCAAAAAGTTCCATCATTGCTTCATCAGTCTTACAAATGTCAAGAGTTGGTGGTGTATTTTGAAGGTCCTAGTCTATCATGTTGGGATTGGTGAGAGGTAGGTCAATTGATGAAAGGTCATCTATGGTAATGGCATGGACATAGTTATCTAGGTCATCTTCAATGTATTGGAAAGGTACTTCGAAGAATTCCTTCTCTTTAGCCTGAGAATCAGGTTCAACTATACAATAGTTGTCAGCAAAGGATACCTTAGGTTTGATGGAGCCCAATCCACATCGTTTAAGATAGCTGTTAGCTTCTAAGGGTTGTCTAATTCCATTTTCTTTTGGTCCAATGCCGGTACCATGATATCCCATGCTTTCAATAATGGGAGGTGCCTTAACATATTTATCCTTAGGAAACTCAACAGGTTCATCTTTTCCATCATAATATACCAAATCTAGAATATTATCTTCCATGTGTTCATCACTAAGTAAACCCCAATGCTCAAATGTTGTCTTGCTAACTTGCATGGTTTCCTTATTAGTAGAAGGTGATAATTGAGAATTTTTTTCAAAGGAATGAGGGGAGAGTGGTAGTTTTCCAACACACGTGGCATTTTCAAATTTATACTCTTCCATTCCTAAATCAGCAAAAGTAACCTTCTTCCCTGTGGTGTTAATTTTAGTATCTTCAACCTTCTCTTTTCCCTTGTGCGAACTTGCATCCTCATTAGCTAATTCTAGTGCTGTTGTGGAAGATGGTTCTTTTATGGTGAGGGTCTTAGGTATGATCTTAGCAAATTTGTTGATTGGACAAAAATTTGTTGGTGTCCCTTCTAATCTTTTACAAAATGCAAAAGGAGTGGGATCCTCTAGGATTGTGACCTCTCTTCCTTGGTGAGGGAATTTCAAGCATTGATGGTATGTAGATGGGACTACCTTTAGTGTATGTATCCATGGTCTTCCAAGAAAGATGTTATAGAGAAAATCCAAATCTAGGACATGGCATTCAGTATTTATGATGGCTGGTCCAACTTTTAGAGGCAACATGATGACTCCTTTTGATTCTCTTTCCCTTTCATCATATGCTTTTATTGTGATCCTTTTATTAACATATAGGAGGTCTTCTGAAAGTCCCAAGAAATGAATCATTTTCAATGTACAAAGGTTCAAACCAGATCCATTATCTATAAGGACTCTTTTAATCTTATGTCATTATATAAGGACTTCAATGTGGAGCCACAAATTATGGTGGGGATCAGGACCTTGGAAATATTTATCTATGAAGACAAGGTGTTGTTGGGTGGAAAGGTTTGCAATCATAGCAGAGAATTGGGAGGCATTAATATTTTTAGGAACATGAGACTCTAAAAGAGCCTTTTCAAATATTTCTTTATGGATGGGTGATGTGGTAAGAAGCTCAAGAATGGAGATTTGTGTAGGAGTCTTACCTAGTTGGGACAAAACATCATAGCAAGAGGTGGGCCTTTGTGAGGTGGATGGAATATCAGACACATGTGGCATTGGTGGATTAGTGTTATTGGGAGTGGCAACTTGCAAAGTGAGTCTTCCCCATCGAGTGGTGGCATCACAATTAGCTGCTTGTAAGACTAGGGTATTCACATGAGCATATACTTCTTCAATGTGACCACACAAGGAGTCAAACCCTGATATGTGGTTAGTAGAATAATCATAAGGCAATGCATTTGATGTGGAAGCTTGATTTACATTGTTGGTATTGTTATTATCATTGTTGTGATCAGGAAATTGTTTTTGGAATATCTTCAATTTAGCATTTGTAGAGGTTGGACCTCCCTCTACTTCAATTTCCCCATCATCAACAAGATTTTGGATAAAAACTTTGAGCTTGATACATTTGTTGGTGTCATGTCCTTTGATACGGTGGTATTTACAATATTCATTTTCCCTATACCACTTTGACTTTGGTTGATTTTCATCAAGAGGACATGTGTTAGGAAATACCATCAAGTTGTGATCCACTAATTTTTGAAGGAAGACCTCCAAAGGTTCACAAAAGTTAGTGAAGTTTCTATTTTGATCATAGTCACAATTGTAGTTGTTGTTGCATGGGAAGAATTGTGTTTGATTTCTAGATTGTTGATTGCCTTGATTATCATGATTTGAATTAAGGTTGTTTTGATTACAATAATTGTTGTTGTTCCCTCCTTGAAGATTTTTGACATCAGTAACACCATCATGTGTAACACCCTTATT
Source organism: Cupressus sempervirens (assembly GCA_028749045.1). Taxonomy (NCBI): domain Eukaryota; kingdom Viridiplantae; phylum Streptophyta; class Pinopsida; order Cupressales; family Cupressaceae; genus Cupressus; species Cupressus sempervirens. The sequence continues at coordinate 817,137,133 of CM053786.1, forward strand.
CTTGGATCATAATTTGGGTTTGCTATTGTTGTTTGACTTATTGTTGGAGGATGATGAATTATAATGTTTGATGGTAACTTTTTCCAAAAGTCCATTTTCAATATTCTTGCCCTTTTTGACTAAAGTGGAAAAGTCTTTGGAGCTAGCCATTTTCATGTGGAAAGACATTTTGGGTATCAAGTTCTTGATAAATATATCCAAAAGATGGGAATCTTCAATTTTATATGGCATAAAATTAGCAAGATGTCTCCACCTTTGTAGGAAGTTGGTAAAAGTTTCTCCATTTTGTTATTTTGTGTTGCACAAGTCACTCAATGAGGCATGATGTTCAATGTTGTAAGAGTATTGTGCTATAAACTTGCTTGTCAAATCATTGAAAGAAGTAAAGGAGCCCTTAGGTAAATTCATTAACCACTCAAGTGTGGGGCCTCCAAGACTTCATGCAAAGAGCCTCTTAAGATAGTCATCATTGTAGGCTACTTCTTGGCACAAAATGGAAACTTCCTTGAGATGGGTGATAGGGCATGTCTCTCCTATATACTTCTCTAATTTAGGTATTTCAAATCTGATTGGAAATGGCACCATATTAATGGATTTATCAAATGGAAAAGGACAAATTTCCTTAAAAGAGACATCCTTTACCCCTTTGTTGTTCATGTTAAGGACCAAACTTCGCAATTCTTTGAGCTATTGAGCCAAATCTTGATTAGGTTGCACTTGTGATTGTTGGGAGTTCACAAATCCACCTCCTAAATCGTAGGGAGTCCCAAATGTAGTGTGAGGTGGTGGAGGTACTCCACTTTGGCAAATGTATTGATATGCAGTCGTTGGAATTGGCATGAATGTCTTTACCATAGTGGTTGGCACTTGTAAATAAGAGGAGTGCATTGGTTGTGTTAGAATTGCCATTGGATGAGTGGGCACTTGTCCAATGCCTAAGCATCCCACAGTTGAGGTTGTCAAGGTAGATTGTGGAATACTAGCATGTGTGGTAACATTAGGCATGGCACTAATGCTTTTTTGAATATGTAATGCAAACAATTGAAATGTGGGTTGTGTTGAAGTGCTAGATGTAGGCATAGCACTAGTTGTTACCATGGTTTCTTTCCCTTTGCTAGAAGTCAGAGCTGCATTTGAAGTGGGCAAAACGGGTGCACCACCTTTTGTAATTTGTCTAAAAAAAGTGTTCTCATCAAAGCTTGGGGGAACATTAACACCATCCTTGACCAAATTTAGGAATATCTCAATTTTATTTGCCCTAATGGATTTCTCCATCATTTACACATTGTAGGGATCCACAAGGAATGTCCTAACATCACTAGGTACATCATTAGGGTCAATAGGATCTTCATCTTGGTATACTTCTTCGTCATTATCCCCCATAGTTGTGTTATGGAAGGGATTTTTTGGATCTTGTGTGCATGTTGAGTTAGGCATACCAAGGTTCAAACTAGAGGGAATTGTGTTCCCTAATGAAGTTGTGAGTGGAGGAAAAGGATTCTCCATCTCTGATTGCCTCAATAATTCCCACAAATGTGACATGGGATTAAACGTGAACCTTCCTGATCGTGTGTGTACCATACAAGAGTGACCAAACCAATGGATGAAATATTATGGAAGAAAAAAGAAAGTGAGGATGAGAGCTATTAACCTTATGTGATTAAAGGGTCAACTACCCAAGTGTGAACAAAAGACCTTGGTTTGGCAAACAAAGTTCAATTAGAGGATAGTAGTATCTTTCTCCTACCAAAGATAGCCAATTGATCGTATTGGCAAGATAGGACACCAAGTTAATTTCTCACTATTTTGAGATGGACTTGTGATTCCAAATAAGTGAGTATGATTAGGATAAATATTTTTTTTATGGATGAAAGGTCTAGTGTTGCAATGTCAGAAGATGTTTTAAGGTTTAAGCTCTCTAGAAGAAAATATGAAAATGGAAGACTAGGAGTTTGGAAGGATGGAGGTAGATATGAAAAGATGATAGTGTTGTGGTTACTAATGCAGTTAACTCAATCCTAATTTACTGGAAATAAAAACCTTGGGTTCACTCCTAGGAAAGCGAACCGGTTTCAAAGTTTTCCATTGTATTCAATTCTATCATAATGGTCTTGTGTTTGAATGTCTTTGATAGCATATAGAAATTGTTTGTCACCATATGCTAGGTTCTTCCTTTCCTTGTAGACAGGTGATTTGGACAACTTCACTTTCTTATGTTTGACTTGGTTGACTTTATTGGTCATGGCAGGAATAAAACAAGACCCAAATTTCAAGTACCCAAAAACTTTGCAATAAGATGTGACTAGAATCAACCAATTTCAAAATGCAAGCTACCAAAAGTAACCATGAGTCAAGAAGACCTGACTTAACCTATCTCACTCAATGAAAGGTTACCTCACAATTTCACTCATTTTAGAACATGTTTGATATTTTTGGCTTTGGTTTTGAATGTTTGAACAAGCACGCTGAACACACCAACAACCCTAATAAGGCTATCTCTAGGATGAACAAGGCTTATCTAAAGGGCATCCTTGATATACACAAGGTACGAATGGCCCAAATCTATAGATGAAAGGAAATACTACACATGGCAGAGGGGAGATAGTAACCAAAATCTCCTCTTTCACTTCCCAAAGGTATAAAGTTCTTTGGGGCTTAGCCAAGAGTGACAATATTCCACTTCTAAGAGAGGTGTCTTTAGATTCACCTCTTGATTTTTATACTCTACCAAAACACTAGAGTTGAGGTCATCCCAAGCGGTGATGAAATCCCCAAGCAAGCCTCCTAGAAAAAATTAAAAACAAAACCACTTATTTCTTGTGCACCCAAGATCACCCGAAGGCGCGAGGGGAGAGAATACGTAAGTGGTCTTGGGGTTTAAAAGACACTTTTTCTTTCCCAATGAAGCTTTAAGTTTTCTATCTACTTGAAGACACTCATGATTAAAATATGCAAGGTCCTTTCCAACTTGAAATAGCACCAACATAAATGAAAATGTGAGTTTGTCAACAAGAAAGTAAAGCGAGTGCGTGAAAATAAAATGCTAAAAATAAAAATGCAAAAAATAAAGTCAGTTTACCTTAGGGCATTCAAGAGTGTATGACTTCATTGTAAGCACCAAACCCAAATGTGATCTAGTCTAGGCATACATGCCCATTTTAAGCACCAATTCCAAATATTGTCTAGCCTAGGCATACATGTCCATTATCCTTTAAAACATTCAAGATGGTCTGAATTATTTTTAAGCACCAAATCCAAATGTGTTTTCTATCCTAAGCATTCATGTCCATTTTAAGCACCAAAGTCCAAATGTTATCTACTCTACATATTCATGTCAATTTTAAGCACCAAGTCCAAATGTTAGCTAACCTAAAAATTCATGTCAATTTTAAGCACCAAGTCCAAATGTTAGCTAACCTAAACATTTATACATTCAAATAAAAGTGTTTAAATCCATACAAGTTCATCATCCCCTTAAGGTTTAAGTGATAAAAATCACTACAAATCTCCTTTAGTGATAAAAAACACTATTGATTTTTCTTTTTAGGTTTTTAAGGTTAATTCTCTATATCAAAACTGTCACTAAAAACCTGCAAGTGAATTAGTTAGCAAAAATTATTGTTGAAATTTGCACAATTCTGTTAAAATGCATAGACACCAAAATACAGGCACAGACGCTAGTCTACAAAGATGTTGAAACATGCAGACGACAGAACACGCAAACACTAAAATTTGAAAATGACAGAAGACACTTTGTGCATTTTCAGACACAGATGTCAATGTGATATGCAAAGATGGTAAAAGTCAGAGATGACAAGTAGAGACCAACACACAATGAAGATGATAGAATTAACTTCAAAGACTACAAAATACTCAACGCAAATGACAGAACTAGCTTCGCATATGAAATAATTAACCTTGCAAATCATAGAATGCTCATCTTAGATGATAGAACTAAGTTTGCAGATGACAGACTAAATTTCAGAGATGAAAAATTAAAAATGAAGACAACATAATAGAAATGGAGACGACAAATTACTTTCAGCAAAAATGCAAGTATGTTTTAAACCACTGTGGACAAGTTAGAGAGCGGAGATGATAATCATAGATGACACTGTGGCCCGTGCATATGACAATGCGATGCTTTATGACTGAACCAAAGCTATTTAAAATTTTTTGAAATGAAACCAAGGACATGTGTCCCACCAGGTGTGCCAAAATGTGTGCTAGAAAATGTGACCTATTAGGAGCATGGGTTAACAAACAAACATTAGGTTAAAACCTTGAAAGTGCATCAAAGATTCATCAAAATAAAAGGAACAAAAACTGACTAATTCTTTCTTGGGTTTTGCAACCCTTAGCAGCTAACAAACCCAATCTTCTAGCCACCTTTGTAGCTTAACAAAGGCACCCATAAGAGGCCTTGTTGGTGTGTTAAGATAGGGGCATGTTTGGTGTGCTCTCTCAAACACAACAATAAATGAATCTCTTGAGTGTGTGAGTACAAGTGTGAATGCCAATGTGAATGAGAATGCACTAAGATCTTAAGCTATGTGGGATGAAGAAAACTTCAAGAAATGGCTATGGAGAAAGCCATTCTTGAAAGCATTCAATAATGAAGATGATATGCAATAAAGAAAACTAACTAATAATGCAAGCTATGCAATGGAAATGCAAATGCATGAAAAAACCTAAATAAACAATGCAAGATACAAACTAAATCAGCTACCAAATTATTAGTATGAATCTACAAAATCACTATGAGAACTCTACTAATGCAAGCTCAAACTACCATGAAAGCTCAAACTATGAATGCAAACTCAAATCTCAAACCAACATGATAATAATGCAATAAAATGAGATATCCCAATGCTTGAGACAAGCATTCTATTTATAGGCTTGAGGGAGGGCCTAGTGAGGTGGCATCCATGTAGATGCCACATAAGGTGACATGGAAGCCATGCAAATGGTCAAAAATTCAAAGCTTGCTCACATATGTCTGATTAAACTTGAGAAGAAGAGTGGGAGACAAGAGTGTGTAGGCATTCCATCTCACACATGTGTGAACACACTCTTAGGCTAATGAGGGGGATTAGGGAGATGATTAGGAATGATAAAAAAGGGATTAGAGAAGAAGTAGGCTTAAGAGGATGAAAATGATTGTTATAGGATAGGCTCTAGGTTAGGCTTAAGATTAAATTAAATGAAATTTAATTTAATCATGGGTTTAGAGGAATTAATAGGATGTGAGGATTAAATAAACAAAAATTATTTAAAAAGGGGATGATGGAGGATCACGTGTTAAATTAATTTAACACATTAAGGCTAGGAGTCTTTAAATTAAATTTAAATACTTAGGAGAATGAACTCATTTAATTAATTAATTTAATTAAATAAGTAGAAGAATGTAAGCCATATAATTAATTAATTAATAATTAATTACAATGTCACAGGCAATAATTAAATTAATATAGTCTTTTGGGATGATTTTATGTGTCTATAACTTCTTCTAATGACAACTTGTTCCTTCTTTCAGAAATCCAATTCTATTCAAGTGTTCTAGGTGAAATTAATTGTATTTTTATTTCATTTTCTTCAAAGAACATGTTGAACTCTTTAGAAGTGAACTCTCCACCTCTATCTAATTTTAAACACTTAATCTTAACACTAGATTCATTTTTAACTCTATTCTTGAATATCTTGAATTTCTCAAAAGCTTCAAGCTTCTCTTTAAGAAATGCTATCCACATCATCCTAGTGAAGTCATCAACAAAAATCATAAAGTACCTTTCACCATATAATCCTCTAGTTCTTGTAGGACCATTAGATCTATGTGACCAATCTCCAATTTCTCTATAGTAGATAACTTCTTTCTAGGAAAAGACATTTTCCTCTACTTCGCAAAAATACTTTCGTTGTAGACAACATTAGTAGGCTTAATAATCTTAGAAAAATCTCTCACTACAAAAGTATTACTAACTCTCACAATATTATCAAAGTTTATATGACAAAACCTTCTATGTGATAGCCAACTATCATCAACCTTTGCAACCAAACATGTTATTTTAGTAGGATTCAACTAAAATACATTACCTTTGGATATGTTTCCAGTACCAATCAGCTTACCATCTTTGTCTTTGATAGTGCAAGTCTTCTCTATAAACTACAATAGACATCCCTTGTCTACCAACTATCTAACACTTAAAAATTATTTTTCAAACCATCAACAAAGTAAACATCGTCAATTTTAGTTTTACCAAAAATCCTAATTCATCATCACTTTTACTTTGATCCTTTTGAATAGACTCTCCATCTTCATTAGCATATAAGCAATTTCTATCCTTATCTCTTCTAGGCTTAAATTTTCCTCTAAACTTTTTCTCTCTTTTAGGAGATTTAAATGCAAAATGGTCATAATCATCACAAGTCCAACACTAAAATATTTTCTTACCATCTTTTTCTCTTCTTACCAGAAGGACTATTCCTTCTTCAACCTTCTTATCTTCTTCAAATTTGCTACTGTTGGCAAAGTCTCCTCTTGCATTTGTACTTTGTGACAAATTAGCAAAAATGTGCATTAGCACTAAAATTTGTCCTAGCTCTAGCTAATTCACTAGACTGTCTCATTTTTGCTTCTATAGACTCTAATCTTCCAAGAAAGGTTTCCTTTTTGAAATCTTTGGTGTAGGGCATTACTAGTTGAATCATTTGAGTTGTTTTCTTGAATGCTGGTGATAGACTTTCTAAGATCTTCCATATAACCTCATCATCATGTTTAGTTTGACTAAGAGATTGAATACCTACAAAAAAAATTTATATTATTTGTATATAATTTTTATTGAATCATCTTCCATCATCTTAGAATCTCAAAATGCACAAATCCAACTTTGTAATTTCATTATTTTTGTATGATCATCACCTTCAAAATTAACTTCTAATGCTTTTTAAATTTCTTGAGAAGTTTAAAATGTCTTTACCTAATTGTATTCATTCTTTGGGAGAGCTAATAGTAGAGCTTTTTTGGCTCTCATGTTATACATGAACAAATCTCTTTCTTCCTCACTTTATTCCTCTAGCTTTGATTCTTCAACAATTTTCTTCTTAGCTTTCATCATAAGCCAATATCATGGACCCATGCACAATAGATTAGTTTTCATCGTTTCCTTCCAACTATCATAGTTGGCCCCATCAAATCTCAAACTATATTTCCTAAAAATATTTGCCAATGATCTCCCAAAGCTACTAAGCCTTATCGTCAAGAGTCTAATGCTCTGATACCAATTGTTTAGAAATATATAGTATGTTGATATAACTGGGGGGGTGAATCAATTATACAACTATCATTGCAAACATTATCCTTAAACAAGCTTAGCTATGTGAGTAATATAAACTACAACATAACAACATACTCATGCATAATTAACACCAAATATGTTAACTAGGGAAACCCTTGATTAGAGGAAAAAAACTAGTGGGGATGGTATCCAAAAGATTATGTACTAATATAAAAAAAATTCAATACATATGAGTCCTTGTTTGGAGACTTTGAATCCATGTTAGGAGATTTCAACCTTGTTAGGAGTTGTGCCAACCTTGTTATGAGTTGTGGAAGACAACTAGACCCACTGGCCAAATACTTTCAAGGTTAAGATCAAAGAACCCACTATCCAAATGATCTATGTATTATTTCTTACAGAATAATAGAATAGAAATGTACTCCTTCCTCTATCTCTATTCTATCAACTAGACTTTTTCTCCTTCATATCTTTAACTTGATCTCATACTGCACATCCAATGATCCCTTGGATCACTTACATGCATTTAGTAAGCATTATGCTCCTTCTCAAGTTGTACATTACTGCTTTGCATTCCACTTGATCCTCTCTCTTCCTGCCTTTTTGCAAACAAGGAAGACAACTTACCTTTATACTATATCTTCGTAATAATTCCTTGATTCATCCTTGAGGCTTTCTAAATTAATTAAAATAAGATAATTAATTAATTAATAATTACAACATTTTTAGCTCATAGTTTATACAAAACTTTGCACGTGTGAAACCATGTCTTGCATACACACTGGCATCACCATATGATTTTCCTCTATCACTATTGCCTGTACATCATCTTCATTACATCTTAGATGAAAGATAGTGATAAATCATCATAACTCTATTTTTAAATTCTTTTTTTCTACAATGCTTCTATTAAAATAGGTGTAACTTTCATACAACATTGGACCAGAATTAGTCCTTTGAAATGCATCATTTAGACAATCTTAGGAATATGTCCTCCACTAAACATCATCTAAAACTTCCTTAGCTCTTGTACATACTAAGATTACTAGCTACTATTTTTCTAGTCTTTATAGAATTACTATTGTGTTGATATCAATGAGAAATATAGTCATGAATGCAACATATCAATACTCTTCATTTCTTAGGATACTCCCCTAATGTAGTGTCATCAGATTTCATGCTAAAAAGATGGACATTATCTATATTGGTTACATATTTAGGTAGAAAGAAACAAGTTGGATTCTTTGATCTGATTGATAGGCGATTACAAGTTGTCATTTGGCTTTTGATATTTGAACATGAAAGTAGAAAACAATGTCAAGATTTTATGGAAGTGTGTCCCTAAATTTTCTACCACAATTGGGAAGCCATGTGTCTATTTATCATTGTAATTTTTTAATAAATCCAAGATTACTTAAAGTAACTAAATAAGTTGCATCTTTAAATAATGAATTAGTTTTGAAATCTCAAAGATCATGAGTGTGAAAGGTGCAAAATGTATTCAACATAGACTTCCTTTATTTCTAATATTCTACTATAATGGAGTAATTTTAACATGATTCAATGACATGCATATGCATCCATGGTGTCAAAAATTTCAGCATACATGTTAGGAAATAGCCAAGGAGTTTCATGGGAAATTTTTAACATGATTGTAGCTGATGTATTTTTGATACACATGCTTTAGTAGGATACTTGTTTGGGTGATTATTTTATGCCACTTTTTATATGGTTTGGAGCTAGCTTCATATATATTGGTACCATCTTGGTTTCCATCAAGTATCATTAAGTTCTATAGAATGTATATCATGGTTATTCCAAAGTTATACATCATTCCATGAAACCTTTGTGCATTATTTGACAGGATTTGAATAGTTTTTTATCTACATATTTTTGCCAATGTCTTTTGTATGACCATAATATAAGGCATCATGTAATATACTTTAGATTGAGGTAGATGGGTCTATTATAAGCTAGAAAATTTTTTATGATTATTTACAAGGTCACATTTTGTGATGCTCATTTTACTTGCCTGGAGTTTTAGAGATATTAAACTATTATTTTGTATTACCCGAGTAACGAATGAGGGTTTTCTTGGTGGTTCTTTTCCTTAGAATATGTTTTGAACTAGATTATTATTTTAATATTATTATATAGTGATCTACCACTTTTTCCTTAAAATGATATATGTGTGTGTGTGTATATACATATACATATATATAAATATACATACATACATACATACATACATATATATATACATACATACATACATACATACATACATATATATATATACATACATATATATATATATATATATATATATATATATATATATATATATATATATATATATATATAGACACATATATACACATATTTACATAACCTATGCATGTGGTATTAATCTCCTTTTGATATTAATATTTGGTATCTCTCCCTTTAGTGTTTTATCTCTCTTATGCAAGAGCACCTAGGGTTTTAGGCTCAACCCCAAACTATTTTGGCTTATAGTTACATTAGCCAGTTCACTAGTGAATAAGAACTAGAAAAGAGTCATAAGTGTGTGTTAGAATTCCTAGGAGATAAATAAATTTGTTAGAAAAGGTTTTCCAAGGTATGCCAAAGGGTTACCTATAAGTTGTCAAGATAGTTTTACTATGGAAAAAAAGTTAAACTAACCTCAAAATTGCATAGATTTTAGTAAAAAGATATTAAATGAGTATAAATTTTCTTATCAATTTATTCTACACTCAATAGAAGGGTTCATGAATGTTAGAAAAGTCAAAACAAAGAATTTGCAAATAGTGTCAATGATAAAATTGTAACTTTGTAATGGTGGCATGAAAACATTAGCAAGATTATGCAACTAAGGTGAGAAGTGGTTGTGGGTTGGTTTTGAGGCACAAACCATGTAGATAATAAAGACCATCCAAGGTATGAGATTAAGGATGGAATCTAGTAGATAAAAAAATTATTACTAAAATGATTGGTTTTCCTACAATTATTATCACATTCATCTTACAACTCAAGCATCTATACACTAATGGATTTAATTGAGGCTTTTTATTGCATGGTTAGTTAGATATTTGTTCATACTTCTTTGGTGTATGTATGTAGGTTTAGGTCTTCAATTTTGGTAGGATAAATAAGTTCCTTCCTCTGTGACTAGTTTACTAGTCCATACAGAGTAAGACTTAAAAGGGCTATAGCATGAATTCCAATGGTAGAAAATATATGAACTTATAAAATGTGCTAGAGCATACTTTGAACTTTTAACTATGGGATTTGGAGTCAATATTTGTAGTTTTTCTAGTCTACAACCAAGCCCTAGGAAAGAATGGATGTACCTACCTAGGAGATTTGGTAATCATAGTGCAAGGATGGAGGGTTTGATGTATTGAAAATTGAAATAAAAGTACAAGGAAGTTTAGAGTAATTTACAAAGAGTCTTTATGATAAGGAAGTTAGAAAGATGAATTCAATTTTTGAGTTTGGAATCAAGAAACAAGAATTGTTGACATAATAGGCTTCAAACCCTTGTTTATAGCCTCATTTCTAGGAAGGGGCTATATGAACAACTTGAAGCATTGAAACCATAAAAATACTTAATTACTTTGAAAAGGGTATCCCTAATAATGAATGGTTTGGAGGCCTATTTGGTAATTTTTTGAGTTAATATAGAAAAACATAATTAGTATGTATAATTGGTAAATAAACTATGGGTAGTATGAACAAAATGATGTAAGATTTGGTTTAATGGTGTATTTTTAAAGTGAATCCATCAAATATGAAGTTAAGCATAGCTGTGGTGTGTTGAAGAGTAAAATTATTGAGTTGAGTTGAATAAGTGTAGAGTGAGTAAAGTGAAGAAATAACTTGGTAGAGAGGTCCTTATGGTAAGAGGATTTAGGGAAAGAATTACTCTAGGGAAAAGGTTAGGATATAACTATGGGAAGGCTAGATAGAGGACTTTGAAGGAGGCCACAAAGGGAGTAGACTCAAGAAGAAAAGTCTCCCTATCAAATTGGTATAAGAGCCTAAATATTTGGGCTAGGTACATGTTAGAGTTTGGTAGTGAATTAGTGGGTGATAAAACCATAGTAACTAATGAAAATTTAGCTAAGGAAATGAAAGAGAAGGAGGAGAATAGTCTCTTGAAGGAAGACCTAGATATTATTAAAAATAAAATAGATGAGGTGGTAGAGAAAATAGATAAAGCCAAAGAGAAGTTGAAGGATAATTAAGACAAGGTTAATACAATGGATGAAGATGATGAAATCCTTGAACCCAACTCACCTTTATATGAGGAACCATTCCTTAAGGCCATCAAATCACTAGGTGGAAAGTATCCTAAGGGATTACCTTTGTTAATTGGAATGAATAGAAGGCATGCAAAACCACTTTTAGTGTGAAAGGATTAGTGAATCCTAGAAGGTGAAGGTAGGAAATTCTAGATTGAGGGGACCAACCATGACTTGGTGGAAGTTTATTCAAGAAGAAAGAGAAAAGTAGGGGAAAGGAAATAGCTAATAGGAAGGCTATGGTGGATAAGACAAAGGACAGTCATATACCATAGGATTTTGACATCCAAATAACAAAAATTAGAGAAAATATCAAACAAAGAGCTATGGATGTTTCCTCTTACACAAAGGAATTCCAAAAATTATTCCTTGGGTCAAAAGTTTAAGAAAAGGAAAGCATCAAGGTGGCTACATAATTGACAACACTTAGATGGAGTATCCAAGAGAAAAATAGTTTCTTGACCCATACTACTATTCATAGATACTACCAGTTAGCTCTTAAGGTGTAATAGAAGAATAAAAATAAATAATACACAAGTTTAAGGTGTAGAGGAAGAGAAGGAGACTCAAGAGGGAGTCCTAGAGGTGATTTTAGCAGTAGGAGTAATGAGGTGAAGAACTAAGATGAAACCAAGATAAATAAAAATAGTAGTGATTCTAGTTGAAGAGGTAACTCTATTAGAGGTAGAGGGTTTAGCAATGGTGGAAGAAGTAGATTTGGAGGATTTGGAAGAGGTTCTTATTCTTTGAGTATGAAGTTCTATAAATATGTTCAACTAGGTCATCTTACATATAGGTATCTTAATAAGGAACCATTCTCACAAGAGAAAAAGAAAGTTGTATATGATCAAGAAGAGTTTAGTAGTGTTAAATCTCCTAAAGTTAATCTTGACTTAGATAGTGGTGAAAACATTATGTTTAGAAGGGTGTTGATTAAGGAACCTAGAAATAAAGAATCCAAATAGAAAAGGGTGCTATTCAAAGTGAAGTGTAAGATTCTTGGGAAAGTGTGTATAGTCATTATAGAATCAACTTCCTTAGATAATATCATATTAGAGGAGGTATTTCAAAATTTGTAACTTACCAAGATCCCTCATATTCATACATATAAGGTCACTTGGTTGAACAAAGGGCAGAATGTCCTAGTAAATGATCAAGTGTGGGTTGAGTTTGTTATATGAGAGTATCAAGACAAGATACTTTGTGATGTCTTTCCTATGGAAGCTTTCCATCTACTATTGGGTAGATCATGACAATATGAAAAAGATGTAGTCCATCATGAAAAGAAGAATATGTACACCATCAAGAAGAGTGGGGTCACTTATAAATTGAAGTCACTTGTTAAAGAAGGAGTAGATACCTCAGTGGAATTAAATGTACTCCTAATGAGTGGTAAGGATTTCTTTTGTGACCTAAAATAAGAAGAAGCATTTGGGTTTTCAATTGTAGTAAATCCCAAAGAAGAGGACAAAACAAATCCAACATTGCCTACAAAGGTAAATCAACTATTGGAATAGTTTAGTGCCATCATTAGTGGTGGGGCTATTGAAATATAGATGAAGTAACTGAGAGGGGAGGGGTGAATCAGTTACCACAAAATTTAATTCCAAAAATAAATCCCTTAGATGTCTTTACTTACTGCTGATACTCGGTAAATAGTGCAAGAATACTATAACTTGGTAGATTAACTAATTACAGATTATCTAGCATTCATAGTCATTAATATGCTTTCAAATATTAAAATGAACACAAGAGACACCAGATTTAATGTGGAAACCCAATATGGGAAAAACCAACAAGTAACTAGTCACCAATTTTCACTCTTCTGAAGTGAGCCCTATTAGGAGCCAACCCTGTTAAAGGTTAGAAAACACACTGTTAGGTGTGACCTTGTTAGAGGATTTAATCACCCTATTAGGAGTGGCCTGGTTAGAGGTCTTTAGAACAATTCAACTGAATTGTCACCTTATTAGAGAATTTACAAAATGGCTATTAAACCAACTCTATTAAGAGATTCTAGATTCAATGTTACAATGATTAGAAAGCAACAATGAGGTGACCTGAATGATATGAAACTTATCTTTTGCTGATTATAGATCTCTTTTTTGATTTACTGGATCCTTACTAATCGAATACAACTTTGCAGCTCCTCCAGGATATCTAATTCTTCATCAAAATTTGCTCAATATTTTCTTATTTCATCCTCATCCATATATTCATTCTCACACCAATTCACAACTTGAACATCTATATATATACCTTTCAGATTATCAAGTAAGCTTAAATATAGGTTACAATAACTAAAATTTCATTACATCAGTTGGTCGCATGAAACAATTAAACTTAATATCAAAATAGTAAAATCCTTTGTTGGCTGACCCAGCTCTATAACCACTACTCTAGAATGGTTTTCTAGTGTTAACCAAGTGAAGCTTAGTAAACATTGCAAATCATACAAAAATCCTTTGGAGATCGAGTGAGTTTGGTTAGCACTGACCTTCCTTTGCTGACCATGGGAGCTTGATAGACATTAACTTTCCTTTGTGAACCTTGGGAGCTCGGTAGACATTAAATTTCCTTTGTTAACCTTAGGAGCTTGATAGACATTAACTTTCCTTTGTTAACCTTGGGAGCTCAGTAGACATTAACTTTCCTTTGTTAACCTTGGGAGCTCAGTAGACATTAACTTTTCTTTGTTAACCTTGGGAGCTCGGTAGACACTAACTTTTGTTTGTTAACCTTTGGAGCTTGGTTAACACTAACTTTTTGCTACAAAATCCTTTGATGCCTGAGTGAGCTTAGTAAACATTAACTTTTCTTTGTTATGGTTAGGAACATTTGGTAGACACTGTAAATTGCTTTGCAGATCATTTGAGCTTGGTAGACTCTATCTAATGACTGATATGACATTTGTGTAACATCAAATACGATACAAAATTAACAATTGTATCCAAAAGGGGCACCAAAAATGTTATCTCCATAAAGATCCATTATCTATCAAATAGAATTCATACTAAGAACATATTTTCTTAAAAAAGCTACATATAAGATGACAATAGACCAAAACAAGGAGATGGAAAGACAAGTTCAAGAGTTACTTGACTAAAAGTTGATTACAAAGCATACAAGCCCATGTGGTACTCAAGTTGTCTTGGTACACAAGAAGGGAGGTAAGTGGATATTATGTGCTAATTTTAGGGAAATTAAAAGGATAAATATATGGTATACACTTCTTTTTCCTAGAGTAGAAGACTTGATGGATTTTCTAGAAGGAGCTAAGTACTTTACTAAGATTGACCTTACGAGTTGATACCACCAAATTAGGATGAAAGGGGGGATGAGTGTAAAAAAAACTTTCAACACTAAAAATGGTCTTTGTGATTGGTTACTTATGTCATTTGGTGTTACAAATTCACCTATCAAATTTATAAGGTTAATGGATGAGGTGTTAAAAAGGTACATAGGAAGATTTGTGTTAGTTTACCTTGATGATATCTCATCATAGCAAGAGAAAAGAAGAAGTAATACACCTAGAGATTGTGTTAATGAGTTTACATGAGGATAAGTTAGTCATTAACCTAGAGAAGAGTGAGATCTTGAAAATAGATCTTGTATTATAATTAGGTTTTTTAATATATCAAGGTAATTCAAAAATGGATGCAATAAAGGTACAATCCATTCTTAGTTGGCTCACTCCAAAAATAGGGATTGATGTAAGGAGTTTCTAATGGGTTTGCTCAATTTTACAAAACATTTATCAGAGGATTATTTCAATTTTGGCTAAGTAGGAAAAGTAGGAATAAATTAAGAATTTTCATTTATGGAAACATATACTTTGTGTAAAGAAGGAATTGTGTACAAATGAAGACTCTACAATTAGACATGGAGAATTATTGAAGTATGAGATAGTTTATCTAGCAAAACAGGAATAATTTTGATATGTATGATTAACATAGACATTATTGGCACATGTTTAGTTTAGTATAGATAGTACCATGTGTCAACATGGTGTATATAAGTGCACAAGTCAGTATAGTTAGTATGCCAAAACATATGATAGACTTACTAGTTTTTCCAGTAAACAGGAAAAATAGAGCATTATAATAAATGGTTAATTTTCAGTTATGAAATTATTTTGTTTACAAAATCACTACTTAAATAATTAGGGATGATATCCTAGATATTAACCTAAGTGAGAAAGAGTTAGTTTTGTATTTTTCCAAGCATGTGGAATTTTTAAGGTCAACTAGTCAATTTTTGTAAATTGTAAAGGTATTGGTTTGCCTCACAATAGGTGTATCATAGTCATGATCTAGGCCATGCTTAGGAATAATATATTCAAACTAAGGTGTATTTATCACACCATGAGGTGTATTTAATCTTGTCAACCCAAGAACATATACTTGAAATGGTCGACACAATATGTACACTACGTCTCTTAATGAGTCACTAAGCTTATGTTGCAAGAAAGTAAAATGCAAGGAAAAAAAGTTACACTATTTCTATAGGAAACTAACACACTTAACTATATGAATACTAGAAATAAAATGAAAGGATAACAAATATTTCAACTCATTTCATCCACTATAACTGTTCACACATACGTTGCAAGAACATTCATAAAGCACGATGCTATAGGAAGGAACTTACAACTTCTACTTATGAAACTAAGAATGCTTGGAAATAAATCTATTCTATCCTAATCTAATCCACCTTCCAAGTGAGCCCCTTGGTTAGCTTCACTAAACTACTAACACAAGATAGAAGCCAAAAAATATTTCATTAGATTTCATAAATTCATTACATAACACATAACTATAAAAACACAACTATAAAAATCAACAATTTGTTCTTATAAACTATTTCTTCTAACTAGCTAAAAACTAACACACTTAGTTAAATTCCTATATATAGAGGATATCAACACTTATTCTATATCAAAAAAGTAAATGCCCTAGCTTTAAATCCATAGGAGAGAAAATAGAAAGATAACAACTAAAGGCAGGAAGAAGGAATAACGGCTTGAGGCAGGAATAATAAATTTTGAATATCCACTCACCATAGAATAAATGCAAAGAAGGTAATAAGTCTTCAATGGTCCTCCTTATTCACTGCCATGTCTTTTGGAACCATTGCAACTTCCCTTTGTTGCGGCTACTCCTTAGCATTCTCTTCTCCTTGAATGTTGTTGGCACTCAACTTTTGAATTCCTCCAATCATCTTTTAGTCTTCATTAACAGGTTAGTTTCAATACAAAGACATGTTTGAAAATAAGCATTTATCAAATTAAATTCAAATATAAGAACACACATTTTGATAACTATATGAAATACTACATACTATATATAATACTAGCAAAAAGGTGGCATAGTTTCTACCCATAGGTTTATCACAGGTTTGGTAAACATAGGTCCACAAATGTTTTGTCAAAGATAAAATAGAGTATCAACAAAGTATCTTAAAACTATTATGACATAAAGGAATTTTTTTGTCTCATCATCTACCCCCTACTAAACTAATGCTCATCCTCAAGCATTGCACTTCCATGTCAATGACCTGAACTCTCTAGTCTCTCTTCTTCCATTTCTATTGCGCTTGAAAGTGTAGTAAAGTCCTCTGGTTCTCTCCCACACTTCCCTTATATGATCTTCTTGTAGCTTGTCAAGTTTTTTGGCATTAATGTCATATAGTTACCATAGAAACATTAGAGGCCACATGGTTAGAGAACACCACAATTCTTGTCTAGTCTGCTTCCCTAACTCTAAATATTTTGTTAAGTGTTGCTTCCAAGTTAATGGGACTATGTTGTTCTGAATTTTTAAGAGATTTAGGTACTCTAACCCATCTACTCCTAGCACTAGTCATAGCTCTCTAAAAATAAAAGTAGGGTAGATTTTCATAATCAGCATAAACTTTAGCTTTGGCAGCAAAGATCCTATCCCTTCCTTATGGATTCTTCTTTCCATAGGTTTATGTGAACCAATCCCAGAGAAATTCATTTGGCTTGCTACTCTCTACTCTTAAAGGCAAAGGTTTTTTCCTCTCCTCATCCTTGTAATTATTTAGTTGCCTATCATAATTTTCTTCATTAGACATCTAGGACTTGAGGGATCTTAAGTGTATATCTCCTATGTAAAGCAAGGGATTCCATTGAGTCTATGAAGGGATAACAAAATTATGAACATATAATTCACAAAGTAAATTTTGCTGCCAAGGTGGTAGATTCTAATGTAGTCCATAAAATTCTTGAGTTGATTTGAATTTTTCATTAACATTCTTAAGAGTTAACATTTATTGAAACAAAAGAAATTTCTCTTTCAAACAGAGAGCATAAAATCTTGGTGGTGGTCTACAAGCAAGGGCTTGATCAGCTAACTTGAGGGCATGGTCCAT
This sequence comes from Cupressus sempervirens, assembly GCA_028749045.1. Lineage (NCBI taxonomy): Eukaryota > Viridiplantae > Streptophyta > Pinopsida > Cupressales > Cupressaceae > Cupressus > Cupressus sempervirens. The sequence goes on from CM053786.1 coordinate 817,155,128, forward strand.
TCATTGCTTTTGGCTTGCTAACTATTCTTTCAAATCTACAATTTCTTCAACTTGAGATACTATAATCTTATTCATCTTTTTCTTCTCTTCTTTCCACAAGGCTTTAGCAAATAGATGTTGTCCATATAATAGAAAAAGGAGTTTCTGTAATATGATAGAACCACTATCTTTTTCATGATCTCTCTTCCTTTTTCTCTATTTGCTCCATAAATGTTCTACAACACCTGTAATCCATGTTGATCTATGGGGAACTAGGGTAGTGTTTGGATCAACATATTGAGGAATTGTTTCATTCCTATAGCTAGAAGTACCTAGTAGGTCTACTAGGGCATCATCTAAATTTTCTTCAACTCCATTTTCCCATTCCTCAGTAGGATTTTTGGGAATACTTGTAATCTTAGGATGGGGATGAGAGTGATCTAAAAAAATTTACACAGGTGATTCCCTAGTAGATGTTTTAGATAGAGTGGAATCTTTAGAAACCTGTCCTCTCATCTTAGGGCTTCTCCTTATGGGGGTTTCTTCTTGCATCATAGCCTTTTGCCTACTTTTCACTTTGGGTGTCTCTTCTATAGGAGTGGTTGTTGTAGGACTTTTCTTTTTTCTCTTTTTTCTTACAATTGTAGGGTTTGGCTCTTCCTTTTCCTGAACAAAGGTTTCTTCTCACAATTTTCATTTCCTCTTGGCTTTGCTACAACTAGGTTTTGGGGTCTCTTACATAGATGAGGCACATTTTCTTGGGTATTTTCAGCTTCAACCTCTTGAGTATTTTGTTTAGTAGGCTCATTGGTAGGGACATTTTCCTCCCGTAGCTATTCACTAGGCACAGCTTGGGGTTCCAAAGTTTTGGCTTGGACAAATTCATCCCATGTCATAGGAGACACATCCCTAAGAGACCTCTCTATCAGGAACTTGATTAAAGCATGATGAGCAATAGAATTATCTTTTCCTTTCTGATTCTCTTCCACACTAATACAAAGAATATTATATAGGAAATTTGGACTATTTACTATGAGATTATTTCTTACACAACTAAGTGATTTGAAATGGTGTGCATGCAAGTATGAGAATCTACCTTTGCATGTAAAATATCTGATTATGTGCATGGCTAATTCATTATATGGTGGTGGTAGTGACATTCTCTTGCAACCTTGCTTTCTAATATCCATTTGAGGATCAGGTGGTTTGTTAAATTGAGCTCTTGCTAACCTCGCATCACGTGTGCTAGGGTAATGTTCTCCAACTACAGGCAACCTAGTCATGTCAAGAATGCATTCCTCTATTGCAATCATCTTTAAACCCCAAATAGAAGCTTCACTGTCATCAAATGTCCTTGTAAATTCTATGACTACCTCCTCATCAAATGCACTCAAACTCAGAAAATACCCTAGCCATCCATATGCATTAAACCTTCTTATAGCTTCTACGTTTGAGAGTAACACAATGTGTTCCATTGGTTCTCTCCTCTACAACAGTCCACCCATTCTCTTAGCATTTCCTCTATTTACTCTATTTTCCCCTTTTTGAATTCAAGCTTCAAACTGCTTCATTATTTTGTAGACTTAACTCATACTTCTTTGTTTAAACTAGGTAATTAATGTCACAACAAATTGTTATGCACAATAATATGACTTTTAATGAAGGAAAATAATGAATATGTGTGAGGATCATCTAATAGGGTTCAGATCACAAAAAAATTTAAACATAAGTTACATCATAGCTTGACATAGAAAATTATTCAAAAATAAAGAGTACAACACCTCACTTGTGTACTTATGGAAATTAATTTTCATTAATGAAGGGAATGCAAATATTTGGAAAAATCTTTATGGGTAAATAGAAATGCCATTGGATATTAGTGACCTTCCCTACTCCCTACTAAATTTGGACAAGTGTCAACACTTGTCAGACCTAGTATGGGTAAGGGACTAGCATAACACCACTGTCATATAAATTCTATAGTATTAAATATAATTAATGAAATCTGCAGACTATAAGTGAATGATAATTTGAAAATGTTATAATTGTCATTCTAATTATCGCACATACCAAAAAGGTAGCAGAAGTGATATTAGGATCAGTAGCATCCATCAGCATCTCATGGGTTTATTGAAAGCATGAAAAATTGATGATGTGGAAAGTGGATGGATGGAAGATAAAGAAATGAGATGAGGTGGATAGGTGGATAGTAGAGAGATGAGATGGAAAACAAAACTGAATAGAAAAGTGAACTTTATGTGAACATAAAGTCTTTATTATGAGTATGAACAAAGAAACAAATGTTGAAGGGTGGTAGTTTGAAGGTTGAAACCTTCGACAGTAGGAACAATCACTTGATTTGTTTTTGAATCTGGCTATTAAAACTATTGTAGGAAGTTTGCTTTTGTTTGGGGCCATTTGTATAATTTCAATGAATGACCATTGACTAATAGTTTGAAAGGTACCAGATCAATGGTAGTTAGTTGAATAGCTCCATTAACAAAGACATGACTAATTTCATATGGTCCTAGCCATCTTGTCTCTAGCTTTCTTGGCATATATTTTAATCTAGAATCATATAGTAGTGCTCAATCACCAACTTGAAATTGTTTATTGATAATATGAGAATCATACCATTGTTTCCTTTGTTTCTATATCAATTCAATCTATTCCAAAGTAGCTTTCCACATCTCATCCAAAGAATTAAGATGTAGAAGATGTTCTCTTTGTGCTATAGGAAGTTCAATATCTAATGCTAATATTGTCCTTAGAGTTTTATGTTCAAATTCAATTGGAAGCATTACTACCTTACCATATAAGAGCTCAAATGGTGTGAATCCTACAGTAGTCTTATAGGTTGTTCTGTAAGCCCAAAAAGCTTCTTGTAATCTATTGGTCTAATCCCTTTAGTGCAAATGGACTATTTTTGTTAAGATGTTCTCTAGCTCATGGTTTATGACCTCTTCTTATCCATTAGCTTGAGGATTGTAAGGACTAGATTTCTAGTGCCTGATGTTATATTGTTTCATCAACTTTGAGATTAGAGTAGAGGTGAATTGTGCACCTTGGTCAGTGACTAGCTCTTTGGGTACACCATAGTGAGTAAAGATCTATTCATATAGAAATTCAGAAACTTTTTCATCACGAGCATGCTTCATAGCCTTAACTTCAACCCATTTTGTTTGGTAATTAGTGCACACAAGAATATAGGATTTCCCATTAGATGGAGGATCAATTGGACCAATGAAGTCCATTTTGCATTTGTCAAAATGGTGCTACTGCTATCTGAGGATTAAGAGGCATTTCATCTATTCTTGTTGGCCAACCCATCCTATGACACTTGTCACATTTTCTTGTATACTTGATTGCATCCTTGTGAAGTGTAGGCCAATAATAACTAGTTTTCAAGATTTTGAAAGCTATTCTTTTTCCTACAAAATGTCCTCTACATGGTTCATTATGACATACATGTAGAATGCCATATGTCTCATCTTCTCTCACACATCTTCTCATAACTTGATTAGGTCCTATGTACAACAAGAGATTGTCTGTCCAAGAGAAATGGAAACTTTTCTCTACGAGGAGCTTCTTTTCCTTGTAAGAAAAATGTTGTGGTATTTTATTGGCTACAATGTAGTTAGCAATGTTTGCATACCATGGAGTTTGAACAGAAATATGAAACAAATGCTCATCTAGAAATGCATCATCTACCAAAGTAGTGTCAATATCATCATGATGGATTCTTGATAAATAATCAGCTACAACATTGGCTTTTCCAGGCTTATCAATGATAGTTATATCAAATTCTTGCAACAATAGTAACCATCTTGCTAACCTACCTATTATAGTAGGTTTGTTCATGAGATATTTAATTATTGCATGATTAGTGTGAACAAAGATAGAATAGCTAGTTATGTAATGCTGAAATTTGTTGAGGGCATAAACTACTGCTAACAATTCTTTTTCATTCATAGTGTAGTTTAGCTCTAGTCCATGAAGGCTCTTACTGATATAATATATTGCATTTTTAAGATTTTGGGATTGTTGTGCTAAGATTGTACCTATGGCATAATCAAAGGCATCTGTATATATATGAAAAGGTAAGTTCCAATGAGGGTGTTGGTGTTTTAAAATGCTAGAGGGTTTTCAATTATCCCCATGAGAATATGACACATCTAGGGGTAGCTAACTCCCATTATCAACATACCATCTCAGACACAGGGTCAACTATAAGGCATGAACCTTCTTCTTCTTCAGACTTTACAAGACCTAGGCAGGTAGACCCGAGATTCAATTGATAGCGTACTAGTGCAAAACATGTCCCTGAATCTATTTAATGTAGATAAAAACCCCTATATCTCCTAATGGACAATGAAACAACATAGATCTACAGTAGCTAGGTGCAAACCTATGCTAGTCATAAGCTGAGTGAGAATTAGTTCTATTATAGCTCTTCAACATAAAAAGTAAAGATCGTTTGATTAATGATGTTGATTCAACAAAACCCCTAAAATATAGCAACATGAACAAGTGATCTTGTAAATGACCAGTGTCTTATCTATTGGGAAAATTAAATGAATTATAACCATACATCTTCTAGAAATCTCAAACATATTACTACATCTAGATCCCTGATCTATCCTTCACCTTGTGAACAAACATCTACTTCAGATTTGAATCTCATACTCAAAAGATCCCATCATGAAATCTGCAAACCCTGTGATAAATACCAAGCAATTGCATGGCTCTTTGATCCATATGCAAGACATTTTAACCACATACATTCTAAAACAAGATGCAACCTAATCTATGATCCTTGATCACAAACTAGAAAGATTCAAGATCCATAAACAAGAGACAAGACTCAAATTGAATTTGGAAACCTTTGCTGTATTTTATTCATTCTCCTTGAAAATGAATACATGAAAGATGTACAGAAAATAACTCATAGATCACCTAACAGAAAAGAACTATCTGCATAAAACATACATGCTGCTCAATACAACAAAGAAATGCTGAAGAATGGAGGTGGAATCACAGTTTTGGATCCAAAGAAGTGGTCTCACAGAAAGACTACAAATTCTCTACCAACAATGGTTTCGCAGTAACAAAAAATTGGAACCCTTACAATAGAGAAAAAATAGAAAGATTTAGGAGAAGTTAATTCCCATATCTAAATCTGCAACTAACATCTGTTAAGCTAGAAAAACTTTATCAATGGGTTAAAAACAACTTTTAAATCTTTTCCCTCAAATGCTGAATCAAATCCTTTTCAGTTATGGCTCTAAAAGCATCAAATATATGAAACTATGATTGAACAAATTTCTAATTTGATTCTTGATCTTTACCTATGGTAAAAGTTAAAATCAATTTAAAATTTGACTTCTAAAAGCCAAGAAAATCTTTTGGAACTAATTTTCATCACATACCAACTTTAAACATTATTCAAAACAACTCTCTAACTAACTTTGATGCTCTGAGATCAAATCTACTCCTTTTACTGAGAATGCTCTAAAATTTATAAATTTTCTTACAAACTTAACCACTGCAGACCTGTGCAAAATTTGACTCCATATCTGGAAAATTCATTTCCTCCCGATTCCAACGGTATACTATAATGCCTATTTTGGACAAAAATTGTCCCCATTATGGCCATTTGAAAAAATCAGGTTTGGATAGTGGCAGAGTTTTAAAAAATAAAAAAATTTTAAAAATTATATAGTCAAAACTATATAAAACTTCAAAATGATTCAAATTTTTCATTTTAAAACTTATACGTTTAAAACATCTACATCTGCTAAATTCTCATTTATGTTCAATATTCTCCTTATCCCTCCAATCTAAAGATGCCACTTGTCTGCCTTCTATTGGGCACAACAACAATTGAGATTTTTTTAATTAACTAATATTTTAACATTAATTATTTTTCTTAGTTCTTTTATCTCAATAATTTTCCTTCTTTTTCTCTCATGAATGATATTTTATTAATATATCATTCTCATAGCCTCGAAAGCCCTTGCATTTTCATTTTCGCCTATACGATGAATGCTACACTTTACGCTCTTACGAGCACTCATAAATTTGGAAGCCTTCAAAATTTTGTTTACGCCTTTACGCTATACGTATTCTTGGAGATGTTTAAAATTTGGTTCCCAACCATCTGCTTAAGATTTTCTCATTACACTTCAACAGAATCGCGTATCCCCGAAGGGCTTTGGAATTTATCTTACGCCCATATGTGCAAAGCCTTCCCGTAGCATTGGAACCCTTGAATTTTTGACCTTAGCTCATATGCTCATGCATAAGCTCATAGAAACATTCATATTACCTTACGCTCATACAAGTCAAAACATAGTTGACTTCATGACCAAATTACAGTCAAGCAGGTCCCACCACAAGCCAAGCGCTTCCTCAAAAATGGTTGTCTTTAACTCACTTCAAGTATGTGTGTTTTAGTATTTAAAAGCTATGGAGATCCTCCCACGTTAAATGTGGGATAAACCATTAGCATGAGCTTCATCTTTTACCTTGGCTGTTTTAAATGTAGGCCTCTCTTTTTCTTTGATGCATGCTAACAGAGCCTCCTCTGTGGTCTTATTTGTGTATATGAGCAATGTTAGTATGCTAATAGAAACAAAATTTAAATAAAGCTTCTACAAACTAAACAAAATTCATAAACTTCAAGATAGACTAAGATGAGCTCTCAATTGAGAATATGAGCCATTAATGGACTCTCTCAATAAGAAGCTCTCTTGTTGAGTAGCTTTGTCTAAATAGATAGGATGTATGCTCAAGCTTATGCTTCAAAAAGGGCTTCAAATGGAGTTGGAATTTGGGTGTGAGTGTATGGTTTTGATGTAAAATGGCTTCTCAAAAATGGTATTATGACTTTACTTCATGGATTGTTTTATTTTGCCAAGGGGAAGGATCCAATTTATAGGCAAGAGGTTTGAGGGATTGAGGGCTAAGATGCAAGGATGGGAAAAAGCTCATGGATGGCTTAGATTGCATGAGAGGAGAGCACATGGATTGTGCTTCCTTACAACGAATCAAGGAGTGACACATGTCACATGGTGAGAGGATGGAGGAAAGGGGAAGGATGAGTCAACAAAGGAGGCTCAAAGGATAAAATCTTCATAAAGACCCTTCATAAGTGCTTTGTAAGAACATTTATGACTTTGTGGGCTTTATAAAGTTTTTTGGTTGAAGATATTTGTGAGAGATACCATGAAATTCGAATTTGAGGGTTTAGGGAGTATTTAAGCTTGCTTAGGGTTGTAAAAATGATTAGAGGAAGGGTTAGAGATGGCTTAGGACTAGGCAAGTGGATGGCAAGTGGATTGCAATTAATGAGGGTGGGTGAAGGAGGAGATATTTGTTAACTTTGGCTTGAGTTAGCAAGTCTTAACCCATGTTTAGGGAATGTGACAAGGTTAGGAGGGGATTAGGATTAGGGTTAAAGACATCTTCTAGAAGAGTCTAGGCTTTGGATGAGGATGAAGACTTTCTAGAAGAGTCTAGAACTTCCTAGGATAAGATTTTATGAAATAAATAAAGTTTTATTTATTTCAAGGGTTTGGGTTGAGGAGATATTTATTAAAATATTTTTAATAAACATGAGGATTAATATTTAATTTTGATTAAATATTTTGAATTGAGATTAGGGGTAGGAAATAATGAGATTAGCCTTTAATCGAAATTAAAGAAGGATTAGAAGATTTTGGAAGAGGTTATTGGTCTTAAGGAAATTGGCCAACTTTTGGGAAAAAACTAAATTAATTATTTATTTTGGGATTTTTGGTCAATTTATTAATTAAATAATTAATAAATAAGGAAATAATGTTTAAATAAGATTTAAACATTTTTGGGAGGGATTCCTTAATTAAATATTTTTAATTAAGATAAAGGGATTTAATGGCATAAAAATAAATAAATAAATTAAATAATTAATTAATTAATAAATGATGATGTCATCAGGAATTTTTTAGAAAATAAAAATACTTTATTTTCTAAAGGTTTTTTAGGTGTCTACATTTTGCCCCTCTTTGATGTGATGCCACAAGTGGCATGACATCAAAGATAAGAAAATAAGATGCCCAAGGCTAGAGCAGAAGAGGAGAGAATGGATTGTGAGATGCCCCCTCAAGAAGGCGGTGGGGAGAGAAAGCGAGGCTTGGCGACTTCTTGAAAAGTACAAGAATCCGAGATGATCAAGAAGACTCAGATTTTCTTAAGAGAAGAGGTTTGGTTAGCTCAAACTCTCACTACGGGAGAATGATAAAGGGAGAATTAGAGGCACAAGAGGAAGCAAGCTTAAGATCTCAGGGATTGCAGAGGATGAAGGAGCGGAGCACTATAAAAGAAATCCAGGATGGGGAGATGGATGAGGGAATTAAAAAAGCTAATGCAATAGGATTTCAAAGAGTCAGATTGGCAGAAGATGAGTTTCGGAGATCCTTAGGACTAGGATTGTGGATCTCGAAAGATGAGGCTTGGTGGATTGATTTGGGTTGGTGGATCCCTAAGACTAGGATTGTGGGTCCCTAAAGCTAAAGGTGAGGAGTGATTCAAAGAGATACTAATGCATAAGCTGGGGTAGGAGAGACGGATGCTGGATATGGATGGGGGATAATGGAGATGAAGGAAAACCATTGAAGCTTTTTGAGCAGGGGGGATACTTCAAAGAGAAGTACCACCATGTAGTTGAGCACTAGATTTGCTATAGGACTGTTGGTTAATTGCCAAGGTTACCAAGAACATCAAAGCCTTTTCACCAACTATCCAGAGGACTGACGAACTGACTCAAAACAAACATGCAAGGATTGCCCCAGTATCACACATGAATCCTAGAGGAAGCAGTGTAGAAACGACACTGGGTAACCCACAAGCAAAAAAGAAAACAAGCAAAAGACATGATCAAGACCTTATGCTCTGATTGCCCCATTCACAGTATACCATGATATGGAAGATCATGGCAACCTTGAGGAGGGAACAAGGAGATTGCTTGGAAAAGATATTTCAAGACCCAATAGGGAAGAGTCCAAATCAAAAGAAAGTGAAAATCCAAAAGAGAACCGTTTGCCAATGAGATGGGTAGGACGAGGTACTAACGGACCAAGATCAGATATGAGGAAAGCTATATCCTGCAAGGACCTATCAGAGAGCACCTAAGCTGGTGGATTTGGATGAGTGATGCGTCTGGCACGCTGAACTAAGAAAGATAACACTTTGGTGATAGGAAATCTAGCTAAAGGATGCATTGGAATAGCTAACCAAGATGTGCGATGGGTGCAAGATGCTGATCAAGGATGAACTGACATGAACGCTGGATAGATGCAATGGTACTAAGCTAAAGAGGATGTACAAGTTGACAGACCAAGATATTTACAAGTGAGCTAATCAAGATATGCTACAAGCTAATGGACAAAGATAGTTACAAGCAGGCAAAAGCTCAAGATGATAGGATAGCGGGATGGTTCGATGTTGTGCAAGATGTGAAAGCTAAGGGTGGGGTGATAGCAAAAGATATGGATTTGGCAGGATGCATCCAATGATGATGAGAGATTTTGTGACCAAGGATAGCTAGAGGAGCAGGATGAGATGGTTGGATAGGATGGTAGATAGCTAGGATTATGATGGATATAAAGAGATGACATTGGGTTTGCATGAGGATAGCCTAGAGCTAGATACCAATGACAAGGGAAGATGGACAAGACAAGATCTCCAAGGAATATAGTGCCCCCAATCAGAAGATAGCATGTGGAAGGAGGTCTTATGATGGATGTGATAGGATTGAAGCTAGGATAGAAAAAGCTGAAGGGGCTAGGGAGATGGATGATAGCTGAGATGATTGGTTGAAGCTACATAAGATTAGTGGATGGTGTGAGATGGAAGTTGGAGGATGGAGGATGGGTGGATAGATTGGAAGATGGAGTTGGATGTCAAGAGATGACCAAAAGCATGAGGGTGATAGGCTAAGCTGGGGATGGCGGGATTACGCATGATGCTTGTTTGCCAAGTTTTCATCATGGTACTTGTCCAAGGCGCTTGAATTGCCAAGTTTTCACTAGTGGATGCTTTATTTTTCTTTTCTTTTTTGACTTTTTGACTTTGGACTTAGCTAGAATGATTTTGGCTTTCTTCAGCTATTTTGGCTTTTTTGGGATTTTTCACTAGCTGTTGGAATGCTCAATTTTGTTGCTAGCTGTTGGTACACTGGATGTGTGATTTATGCAATAGATCGGATTAGATCGGATTGATGGTAGGAGATGGAGGGATGAAAATGCTAGAAAGGAGCATGAGATGGGGATGCTTGTAAGAGCAACATTGGCACATGTTGGAACGGGTGTGAAAAGAGCATATGGGGGATAGATGGTAGATATGGGCGTGATGGAGGATTTGTGGAAGCGTGCTTGGGGATATAGGCACCCAAGATGGAGTTAGGAGATGGGGGACATGAGTCACTAGATGGGGGATTAGCAATGGTGGATGCCATTATGCATTGGGTTTCAACTTTTTTCTTGGGGATCCACATGGTTTTGGATTTTCTTTTCATAGGCTTTTGCATTGTTTTGCACTCTTTGATTAGATTTTTCCTTTTTGGAGTATGTCTTTTAGAATAGACATATGATTGCCTAGGATGTAGATTTTTAGCTTTATGCATTTTGAAGTTGGCATTCACATTGTTGTGGTAAGCTTTGGGAAGATGGTTAGGAGAAGCTTTGTGAGATGGAGAGGATATGAAAGAGCATGTAGGGGGATGATGATGGATGATGTGCCCTGATATGTGCCTTTGTTGATCTTGCATAGAAATGGATGGAATAGGGTTTTTATGATGGCTGATAGGAGGATGGAGGATGGTCGATTTTGGGACATAGGGACCCAAAATGGATTTAGCGGATGAAGGGGGGATATGGTAGGTTGTTTTGGGTTGCAAAGATGGTGGAGGGGGGATGACATAAAATTTCTTGAAGGAGTGATGGGAGGTTGGTATGGTGGGCTTGGAGATAGGCTTGGTTTGGGGGTGTGGTGTACCAACACCTTTAGATGGTGAGCCTTTGGATACATATCCAAGACCATGAAATCCTAGATTTTTTTGTGCAATAATAGGCTCTCTGATTCCTTGCTCTTGTGGTCCTAAACCTTGACCTTGATAATGCCATCGATTGAGCATTTGAACAAGCTGAGGAAACATTTTGCTTGCAAAAAATGGTAGAAGTGATTTATTACATGTATTGCAATGGGGAGATACTGTTCTTAATTCTTCTGTTGAGAGAGGGCCACCATGGATGAATGTAAGTGAACCAAGAGGGTAGATTATAGATGGTGGAATAGCTTGGATAGGTGGTAAGATGGAAGCATAGAGTGGGGGAGATGGAAGGATAGGATCTTGATGTAGCTGGTGGGATGACAAGATATCTTGTAGTGGAGGAGATATGGCTTGAGGTTTTGGAGATGGAGGAGATGGTGACTGCACTATGGATGGAAGACATGGTACGATGATATCTTCATTTATGCTTTGGGGGATGTCAACATGCTTTTGGGAAGGATCTTGATAGGATTGGTTTGGAGTGGATGGTGCGATAGGAGGTGAAGGGATGGATTCTTCAAAGGCAGCGGATGGATAAATGGGAGATTCAGTAGTGGAGATGGGTGAGTAGAAGATGGATGCATAAGGGTCATTACGAGAGATTTGGGAAATGCTTGGAGGCGATGTGGATAGGATTTGGAAGGATTTGATTGGTGGTGGGATTTTGATGCTTGCGGGAAGTGGAAGGATTTTAAGCAATTTGATGGATGGTATGGGGATGATAGCTATGGGAGATGGAGGTGATATTATAGATGGGGAAGCTTCATCACTGACTACTTCACATGGTTGGATTAGATGACATGGCTTATCGACTATTGGAGGCGACTTTTCTTGTATTTCCTCTAGGAGATTCCTTGGAGACTCATGTGTCGAAGGTGGAGGTGGATTGATAGGAATAGCTAGTGTGATGGGGGTGGAAGATTGGAAGCTTGGTTGATGGGGTGATGGAGGGGAAGCTGGAATATCGGATGGCATGACTAGATAGTTTGGAATAACTCTTGGATTTTGGGGGATGCTTGGGGGAATGTTTCTAAGGCTTTCAATATACCCGTCATAGTCAACAAGATTTTCATCATCATTAGAATAGGAGGTGGCGGGAGCAAGGACAATGCAACCGAACACATCATGATAGGTTTGGGATTTCATGTTTTGATGATGAGTCAGATAAGGATGGGGTCTTGCATATGGATGAACATGGAAGCTCATGGTTGGATTTTGGATTAAGCGTAGATTTTGGATTGGCTAATGAAGGATTTCCTAGGGAGAGTCAAAGCTATATGACAGACCTAAGGAGGATTGGTTGGAGATTTTTGGCTTTCTTGTGGGTGGAAGACTTCAAGGGTATGCTATCAAAAAGTGAGAGTTTTGCTTTCCTATGCACTGGATTGGTGGAGATTGTGTCAACTTAAGGATAGACTAATGATCCTATGGGAATGACACGAGATTGACCACTTGTGGATCCCAACCTTTAGTTCAAGGTGATGAGGGATAACAAGTGACAAAGCTAGATTACCCTAGACAAAGCTCTATCAAAGGGATAACCTTGGTGAGGCTGGTGGATTGGTTGGATTGATTGGATAGCAAATTCTAGCAGAATGATAACAACTCTCTAAAGGCTTGGGTGTGATTTTGGATTGGGTTGCTAGCTGACTAGGGGGAATGATTTGGAGAGACTTTGGATTTGGGATTGTTCTAAAGCAAGGAAATAGATAGATTCAGTTGCAGTGGGGGAGCTTGGATGATTTTTTGATGAGGCAATGACTACGCGAAGTATGCCTTGAGCTGGGAGATTTCTACTTTTTTGGGATTTTGACCGAAGTTGGAAAACATTCATTCAAAAGCTATGAACAAACAATTAGACAAAATTTTGGAGCAAGCACGTCAAACACACCAACATCCTAGGAAGCTTTCTACAAGGATGAAATTTGTTATAGCTAGGGAGTCCTCGATATACGCAAGGTACGTGAGGCCCAAATTCGTAGATGAAACCAAAAAGATGTCACACAGCCGAGAGGAGCGGTAACCCACTTCTCCTCTTTCACTTCTCAAGGGTATAAATTTCCTTGAGGCTTAGCCCGAGTGACAAAATCTTGATTCCAAGAGAGGTGTCTTTGGATTCACCTTTCGATTTTTATACTCCGTCGAAACGCTAGAGTTGAGGTTGTCCCCAGGGGTGATGAAATCCCCAAGAAGGCCTCCTAAAAAGTGTAAAACAAGACCACATACATGATCTTGGGTCTTAAAAGACACACATTTATTCCAATTGATGATTTAGATTTTTTAAGCTATGATTGAAGACACTTGTGATTATGGCATACAATGTTCATTCCACTTTGATAGCATCGTCAGCATAATGAAAATCAAGAGATCGTCAACATAAGAAATGCGAGCATCATTGAAATTGCGTCGAAACCATGCATTGTTCATTGATTGTTAGGCATTCAAGATTGAGTGTGAGCTTGTTTTAAGCCCAAAACAAAGATGTGTGAAACTCGATTGCCAAGCACGCGTTCGAAGGCCCTCCACGTCAATAGTTGTTCAATTTTAGTGCCCAAACTTGAAGTGTGATCGATTTAATCTAGAGTTTTGGTCATTTAAAATTTTTGATAAAGTTAAAGCAAACGTTCAAAGACCAAGTGAGTGAGTTAGATTGTGGAACATTTAACACCTTTTTCAAGTAGACCCATCCCCATAAATGGTGCTGAGATTGCAACCAATGGTTGAATTGATGGGTGATTAGAAAAAAGGTGAGTCCAAGGAACTACTCAAATTGATTTTTGCAAATTTGTATTTAACTTAACAAAGTTTCTTAAATATCCAAAAATCAAACTTTGCCTAAATTGCATGTGGAAAAGAGATTTGTTTTGTTCAATTTTAGAAGCTCCAAATGAAGTGTTTGATATTGCAATGGTTAATTGATCCTTGGCATTCAAAATTGGATTTTTTGTTTTAATCATGCATTCATAAAAAAAAAAACTTGATTTTAATCCATGGCACTCAAGAGTGATTTTAGCAACATGCATTCAAAGACAAGTGATTAAACATTCAAGTTTTTTCCTTTGAGCATTCAAGATTGAGATTTTGTGTGTTGTTTTAAGAACTTTGAAGTGCTTTGTTTTAACCTTGGTTCATTCAAGATTGTTTTGGACTCAAAAGTGAAAATGACTCTTTGGACTTTGGTTTTCATTCAAGATTTTGTGTTCTAGTTTGCATATTTTAAGCCCAAAAATGATATTCCTAGATTGTTTTGATGCATGAAAAACCTAAGAAACATTCAAGATTTTGCAACAAGACATTTGTTTGGAGCAAATAACAAAGCTTTTAGGAAAATTTTTGGCAAGCATTTAGGACTCTTAGTTTTCATGAGATTTTTAAAAGAACTTTAAAATATTTGCAAATGAGGTTCATTTTATCCTTGATTGATGCTTTGAGTTTGATTTAGATTTTAGTGTGCACTTAGTGTTGATTTTGAACCTTTTGAAATGGAAACTTGAAGTTCTTTTTAAATTCCCAAAAATGAAGTGTTCCTAATTTTGCATGAATGAATCTAAAACCTTGATGTTGCAAGGATGCAAATGATTAGATTGGTTTAGTTTCACTTTTTAAAAGATTTTTTCTTTTTTGCAAATTTTTAATTTTTCAATGGATTTAAGTATGATTTGGGGGTTCATTTTAAGCACTAAAAAGAAGTGTGTATGATTTTGCTTCCTTAAAAAAAAATGGCCAAGATCTCCCACAAGAAGAAGAAGAATAAGTAGATGGAATAAGAAAAATATAGACAAGAAGAGGAAGAAGAATTTCAAGTTCTTTGTCCACCTATAAGCTTGAAAAATCTGCAAACACTATGAGATAGATTATGAGTTCCTTTGTCTTCTTCATGCTCATGTGGACCTACAAAACAAATTTATACAATCCTACCAATCACAAAAACAAGAAAAATTAGCCAAAATTAGCAAATGACATACAAAACTTTACTAAAAAAGCTAATGAAGATGACCCATGCGGAGTCCCACCGGGCGTGCCAAAATGTATATGAGCAATGTTAGTATGCTAATAGAAACAAAATTTAAATAAAGCTTCTACAAACTAAACAAAATTCATAAACTTCAAGATAGACTAAGATGAGCTCTCAATTAAGAATATGAGCCATTAATGGACTCTCTCAATAAGAAGCTCTCTTGTTGAGTAGCTTTGTCTAAATAGATAGGATGTATGCTCAAGCTTATGCTTCAAATGGAGTTGGAATTTGGGTGTGAGTATATGGTTTTGATGTAAAATGGCTTCTCAAAAATGGCATTATGACTTTACTTCATGGATTGTGTTATTTTGCAAAGGGGAAGGATCCAATTTATAGGCAAGAGGCTTGAGGGATTGAGGGCTAAGATGCAAGGATGGGAAAAAGCTCATGGAGGGCTTAGATTGCATGAGAGGAGAGCACATAGATTGTGCTTCCTTACAACCAATAAAAGAGTGACACATGTCACATGGTGAGAGGATGGAGGAAAGGGGAAGGATGAGTCAACAAAGGAGGCTCAAGGGATAAAATCTTCATAAAGACCCTTCATAAGTGCTTTGTAAGAACATTTATGACTTTGTGGGCTTTATAAAGTTTTGTGGTTGAAGATATTTGTGAGAGATACCATGAAATTCGAATTTGAGGGTTTAGGGAGTATTTAAGCTTGCTTAGGGTTGTAAAAATGATTAGAGGAAGGGTTAGAGATGGCTTAGGACTAGGCAAGTGGATGGAAAGTGGATTGAAACTAATGAGGGTGGGTGAAGGAGGAGATATTTGTTAACTTTGGCTTGAGTTAGCAAGTCTTAACCCATGTTTAGGGAATGTGACAAGGTTAGGAGGGGATTAAGATTAGGGTTAAAGACATCTTCTAGAAGAGTCTAGGCTTTGGATGAGGATGAAGACTTTCTAGAAGAGTCTAGAACTTCCTAGGATAAGATTTTATGAAATAAATAAAGTTTTATTTATTTCAAGGGTTTGGGTTGAGGAGATATTTATTAAAATATTTTTAATAAACATGAGGATTAATATTTTGAATTGGGATTAGGGATAGGAAATGATGAGATTAGCCTTTAATCAAAATTAAAGAAGGATTAGAAGATTTTGGAAGAGGTTATTGGTCTTAAGGAAATTGGCCAACTTTTGGGAAAAAATAAATAAATTATTTATTTTGGGATTTTTGGTCAATTTATTAATTAAATAATTAATAAATAAGGAAATAATGTTTAAATAAGATTTAAACATTTTTGGGAGGGATTCCTTAATTAAATATTTTTAATTAAGATAAAGGGATTTAATGGCATAAAAATAAATAAATTAATTAAATAATTAATTAATTAATAAATGATGCTGTCATCAGGAATTTTTTAGAAAATAAAATCACTTTATTTTCTAAAGGTTTTTTAGGTGTCTACAATTTGTTCTTCACGTGAGCTTTGATTTGATGTCGTGGCTACTTAAGTTATCTTCTACACTGGTGTTTAACGTGCTGATGGTTTATCTAGCATGAATGACTTCAGTTGCCTCCTTCACGTGAGACACCCCTATTTCTCCACTTTGGCTGTGGTTCTACTACCCAATGTCCCCTATGGCTTCTATTATAATTTGCACCATGCATAAAACACTAAGGCTTTCCATAAAAGTAGCATCTACACGCATGAGGAAATAGACATATGCTATGGGCATTCGATCCTATTCTAAAGATGCCTCCATGGTTTTTGATGTGAAAGCTCTCTTGTTATAGTAGTGGCTTCTACTAAAACATGTCTACTTGCTATGTTGGGTCCTTTCTTTGGTTTGCGAGCAAAGTTTGACTACCTCGGATTCCTCTCATCCTTCAACGCTAGTGGCTATCCTCTTTTTGTTGTGCCAACCTCTGTCAATGCATAGGGTCGTCCATTTTCTTGGGCGTAATCTTTCCTAAATACCTCTGTTATGATAGAGGCTGCTACTCTACTCTTTAAGGGATGTCGCATGAGCATTTCTTTGCCTGGGACCTGGCCCTCTTATGTGTGGGCTAAGCCTTATTTATACGGCTCTCTTAATTTCTCTGCATGAAGTGAATCTCTGCTTTAAATGGTGTGACTTTCCTGTATGATTCACTGAGCGCCTTCTTTAAATATGTGATAGGCTTTCATTGATGCAGGCATCTTCTTTTAATGTTGCTAACTGCCTGCAAAAGCATCTTCCCCTCTTATTTTGTGGGCTCTGCCCCTGCTGGCAATGTCTCTATATAAGGCATGGTCCTTTCTTTAAAAATGGTGGTCCTTACTAATATGTCAACTGCTCAAAATCTTGGTCTTTAAAACTTCCTTTGGCTAACAGGGAAGTTCAAAAATAGACTCTTTTGATTGGTCAGAACTAGAAGCTTCAGCTGAGGTACTTAACCCTTGTACATTAGCATTATTTGATTCAACAATTTGTGGCTCAAACATAGAATTTAGATTAATTTCTCTTCCTTGAGTTGAAACACATGGTAAAGAATTATTTAAATCATCAATATCAGGTGGCTTCTTTTGTTGACATGGGTTTCATACTGCCCTATTTTGGCATGGATATCCCATCTTATTAGGCGGCTTGCTCTGTTTCTCTGCCACTCCATGGAAGTCCAAACCATGGGTTACTTAATATCTTCATCTCATTTTTTATTTATCCAAACTCCTTATTGATATTCAATGCTCAATATTGGAACTCTGACTTAGAAACACCATCATATATCCTTTTATCCTTAAATCCCAACCTCTTATCAATTTGGTGCAAATTAACTGAGCCCCACAATAGGTCTGGCTAAAAAAAATTTGTTTCCAGATGACTGAACTAGAAAACTAACTCATTCACCCTCTGGCACTGATTTGAAACAAATTTGACCACTAAAAGCGAATTTGAAACTCAATTTACATCTTTCTGCCAACTGTCAATTTTGCATCAGGAGGTCCATTGACTGGACTTAAAAACTAACCCAAACCTCTAACCAGGCTTTGAAAATTGGAGCATTTTTGTTCTACACACTCCTACCCCGTCGAATCTCATCTCATGATGAATTCGGGGTCAAAAGATATTCACTGTTGAAGTCGCCCCTTCAGAATTACCTGCACCAAAACATGTCAGAATACCAATAAACTAGGTCCGAATTTGGCTTGAAAAACTAGGCAAATGAGCACATGGGGAAAAGAAAATTGGGACACTCATTTTCTATCATGAGTAAAATGTGAATATGCGATTTGGGCTCATTAAAAATAATAGGACACAAATGGTGGATGTTCAAAGTGAGCTACCTGGATTTTGTAGACTAGAAACAATGTTAGAAAAGCATTTTTTGCAAATGGAATTGACCTGGAAAAGTGTGCAAATGGATTCGTCAAGTTCTAAAAACTAGCACACTTGTAATATTTTTAGTGGAAAATACAAGGGAACAAACCATTTGACTTGACTAATCACGGATTAGGAGTTATGATGCCACGAATAGGGCTGCTAATCAATCAACAAATACTAACACCAGCAAAAAGTTAGAAATTCCATTTGGAATCAGGCTTAAAAACTAATCACACACATTCATCATGATATGAAACTTGAAATATAAAAATTCTCTAACACCTACAATGCAATGCAATAGGAATTTCAACATTTGGATCAACTGGTCAAAAGTTATTACTCGTCAAACAGGGCTTCCCAAAATTTTGAATATTTTGTAAAAACATGAAAACAGCAACTGACCAACTTTGAGGGATTCAAAACCTAGTCAAATGAACTCAAAATGACTCAAAATCTGAAACATAGGTTCTTAGGTACGGACACTAGATACTCCCAAAGCAGCAAGTTATGACACATTTCTGGGTGCAAGATATTTAATGACAAACGCAGTGTCCTGTCGCTATTTGACACTTAAGGTAAAATGCAGATTTGAAATTTGCTCAAAACAAGACTTCGCGGGAAGGCTCAGAATTGCAATTTAACTTCATGAGACACTTAGACAGGCTGAATGCAGGGTGCTAGAAGCATTAAACACCATTTATGTATTAACTCAACAGCAGGATACATGGGTTTCACAAAGCATTTATAGGTCTGATTTTCTGAAAATTTTTGAGATGTGACTAAAAATGAAGCATGCAATTTTTAGTCCCAATAGAGGGCCTTGTAAGACTAGGGCTATAGTCAAAATTTTCTTAAGCTATAGGAAGGCTTCATTACATTTAGATGTCTAACTAAATTCAACTTCCTTTGTGAGTAACTTATGCAAGGGACTAGCTGTTTTGCTGAAATATTTTTTGAAACGTCTATAATATCCAACATGACCTAGAAAAGATCTTACATCTTTTAATTTTGTAGGTATGGACAATGTTTGAATTACCTCTATCTTAGCTGGATCCACTTGTATTCCTACAACTGATATGAAATGACCAAGTACTACATCTTTTTGCATGAGCATGAAACACTTTTCACTATTAAGTGTCAAATTATATTCTTGACATTTGACCAAAGCCTTTTCAAGATTTTCCATTGCTTCTTCAGAAGTGACTCTAAATGTTGTGAAGTCATCCATGTAGATTTCCATACAATCATGTGATATATCAGAAAAAACGATAATAACTGCTCTTTGAAATGTTGTAGGAGCATTACATAGACCAAATGGCAAAATAGAGTATGCAAAAGTACCCCATGGGCACATAAATGTGGTTTTATATTGATCTTCAGGAGCAATACTAACTTGGTAATATTGACTTGGTTATAACCACTATATCCATCTAGAAAAGAAAAATACTTCTTTCCACCTAGTGTGTCCAGAACTTGGTATATGAATGGTAAAGGAAAGTGATCCTTCTTGATAACTTTTTTCAACTCTCTATAATCTACACAAATTCTCCATTTTCCTCCTTTTTTAGGGACTATGACTAGGGGTGACACCCATCTACTATTAGATATAGGATGAATAAAACCAACATCAAGAAATTTTTGCAATTTAGTTTTAGTTATCTCTCTAAGACTTGGATTTATCCTTCTCTAGGGTTGATGGAGTGGTAGAAAACCTTTATTGATGTCTATCCTATGAGTGCATAGTGTAGGACTCAACCCTTTCATATCACTAAAGTCCCATGCAAAGGCCTTTTTATGCCTTTGAAGCAGTTCTTTTAATTGTTCCATCTGTATTGGTGTCAATTTGGGATTAACATGGAGATTATGACCTTTAGTCAGTTCAACAATGGTGGTGGACTCTACCATAGTAGCTTCAGAGATTGGGCTTGCTTCTAATTCACAAGGTAAAAGTGGATAAAGAATTTTAGGTTCTTTGAGCAAAGTACAATTCTTATCACACTCTTCATATGTGATTAATTCCAACATAGAACTTTCATATACATCTTTTTCTACCACACAACTATTAGTGAGGATACTCTAAAGTACTAAATCTTCCTCTTGCAATTTTAGGAAAGACTGTCTATGTAACATCATGAGTTGTACTATGGAGTTTAACTCTTCTTCTTCATCTTCTAAATTTGGCCAAATAGATGTGCTTAGATCTAGTAATGGTTGGGTTGGAGGATATAAATCAAATTTCTTTGTTGCTTGGCCATTTAAGATGGTCATATTTCCTGATCTACAACTTATCTTTGCATCAACTATGGCTAACCATGGTCTACCTAAGATGATAGGGTAAACAGATAGATTAACTTTGGGGGATAAAATCATGAAGTTTGCAGGATATTCTAGAGAATCTAGGGCTACAACTATGTTTTCTATCATCCCATCAGGGGTAATAGTAGAACTATTTGCAAGTTGCAGAATTGTTGGTGTAGCCCTTAGTCCTTGTATTTGCAACTTCTTCATGGTATCCTTGGTCATAACATTTATAGCAGCTCCAAGATCTATTAAAGCATTTTTAACAAACTGACCATTTATACTGACATTCACTACTGGACTTCCTAGATTAGAATATTTTGGTGTAATCAATTTCCCTAGCATGATGTCAACCAATTGTCCCACAACATGGACTATGGTGGGGTCCTTTTTCTTCCTTCTATGCTTCTTCAAGTAGGATTCTCTAATAGCTTTTCCATAAACTAGAACATCCTTAATGGCTTGAAATAGTCATATTTCGACAAGTATATTTTTCAACTGATCAACAATATTAAAAGGGTGTTCCTCTATTTGTTCAGGTTTCTTTTGTATCAAATTTTCTAGAAAAGGGGGTTCCACTACTGGTTGAGCTAGGGTTGGCATAGTAACATTGGTTGAGGCAATACTTTGAGCAACTGAGGATTTTGATGCTACAAGAGAGTTCAATATTTCAATTATAAGAGGCAGTTTAGGTGTTGCTAAAGTCATACCAGATCTCAGGTGTATATCTGCAAAATCTAAAGAATAAGTAGGATACTACTAAGCATTAGCACTATACATGGGTTTTTGTGGCTATTGGCTATTTGAATTTGGCTATGGTCATGAAGGTAACTGTGTTTTCTTTTGAGGTTTAGGATTTGTAGGTGGTGGCATTAGAGTAGGTTGTTGAACTGGAGGTGGTAATTATGGAGCACTAGTATTTTGGTTAGGCCATTTTTGGGATCCCCTCCAGTGGTTTGTAGACTACCAATTTCCTTGGAGTGGTTTCCATTGGTTCTGTTGGTTCTACCATTGGTTACTCTATTGGTTAGGCCAAGGTGGTTGAGAATTTTGAGGCCATTGGGATTTTTGTGGGTTGATTTTGTGGAGGACCTTATGGATTATAGTTTTACCATTTATTACCATATGAATTTAAATTTTTCAAGGGATATTGAGGCATACCTTGATGTTGGGCCTATGGTCAACATTGAACAATGAAGAATTCTAGCTCATCATCTCCATCTATCTTGACGTATTTAGTTGGAAGATGTTGGTTCACCATGCTTGCAACAAGTTTACATTGGCAATCCTTCATTTTCTTATGGCAATGAGGGCAGTATTCAACTAGTTGTAACTTGGCTTTGGATTGCTTCTTCTTTGTAGTCATTGTGTCTAGATGTGTAGTGATGTCATTGATGATGTCTTGTTTGAAATTTGATAATAGGTTAGATATCTCAAGCTTTGAAATGCCTTGACTAATTCCTTTAGTGACTATGGAATGAGGTCCTCAGCCTTTCTTCATGGTTGACATTTAATGGTTTTGATTAGATCTTCTTGAGGTCATCCTAGGAAGCTTGATACACATCACCACTAGCCATCATGTCCAATGCGTCTAGACAATCATCATTCACACCTCTCAAAAAGACTAGCTTTTGTGAATCCTTAGACAACACATGTTGAGGGTTCTTATGTAGCGTATATAAAAAATGAGAAACATAGTCTTCCAATATTTCTTCCTCCTTCTGGGATATCCTGAAGACATCATCTCCTCTTGAACTAGATGCTTTGCAATACTCTTTGTATTTATCCAGAAATAGAGTTTTCATCTCATCCCAACTTCCTACTGTATTGGCTCCTAAGCCCATGAACCGTTGTAGAGTTGATTAGCTTTTATGAATCCTTAGACAACACATGTTGAGGGTTCTTATGTAGTGTATATAAAAAATGAGAAACATAGTCTTCCAATATTTCTTCCTCCTTCTGGGATATCCTGAAGACATCATCTCCTCTTGAACTAGATTCTTTGCAATACTCTTTGTATTTATCCAGAAATAGAGTTTTCATCCCATCCCAACTTCCTACTACATTGGCTCCTAAGCCCATGAACCGTTGTAGAGTTGATTATTTTAATGTTACTAGAAACAATTTAAGCTTATGGGCATTAGTGTTGTAGTCAAAACTATGAAAAAGTATGTCAAATTTGAACAAGAAAGTATTAGGGTATTCCGTTGCAAGCCCATGGAACTTTGGAAGGGTAGCTAGAGGTATATTCTTGAGATTATCAGTAGTTACAAGGCTTGGAAGAGGAAATGGAAAAGTAGGTTGTGCCATGACCGGAGGTCTTAGATTATGAGGTTGGTGTTGAAAAGGGACATTGGGTACTGGATAATTAACAACTAGTGGATTCAAAGTAGTGTTATCAAGAAAATTGGCCAATACATCAGTGAAAGGTTGAAGACTGCTTGTATGTATTGGTTTAGCTCTTGATGATGATGCTATTGGAAAAAATAGGGCTTGCATCTTCAAAATGTAACTCAACTTCTTCTTCTTCAATTTCTTCATTCAAATTGTGGAAGAAATATACTATATTCATCTTGTCATCTTCCTCTTCGATGCATGCAATTAAATTTTTCACACTGGTGAAAGAAACTTCAAACTGGAGATTTCTATTAAAAAAACTTATCTAAGAACTATGACTCAAAAATGTTCCTAGCTTGACACCATCCCTGGCAATGGCACCAAAAATGGTTCGCTTCACAATAAGTGTATCATATTCATGCTCTAGCCCATGCTTAAGAATAATATATTCAAAGTAAGGACTATTTCTCCCACCATGAGGTGCATTTAATCTTGTCAACATAGGGATGTATACTTGAAATGATTGACATAGTATGTGCACTAGGTCTCTTAATGAGTCACTAAGCTTATGATGTAGGAAAGTAAAATGCAAGGAAAAGAACTTAAACTATTCCGAAAGGAAACTAACACACTTAACTCTATGAATACTAGAAATAAAATTAAAGGATAAGAAATATTCCAACTTAGTTCATCCACTATAACTATACTCACATATGTTGCAGAAACATTCACAAAGCACAATGCTATAGGAAGGAACTTACAACTTCTACTTATGAAATTAAGAATGCTTGGAAATAAATCTATTCTATCCTAATCTAATCCACCTTCCAAGTGGGTCACCTTGGTTGGCTTCACTGAACTACTAACAAAAGATAGAAGCCAAGAACTATTTTATTAGATTTCAGAAATTCATTACATAACATGAAACTATAAAAACACAACTATAAAAGTCAATAGTCTATTCTCATAAACTATTTCTTGTAGCTGGCTAAAAACTAACACACTTAGGTTGATTCCTATATATGTATGAGATCAACACTTATTCCATAATAGAAAAGTAAATGCCCTAGCTTTAAGTCCGCAAGAGAGAAAATAGGAAGATAACAACTGAAGGCGAGAAGAAGGAATAATGGCTTGAGGTGGGAATAATAAAGTCTAAAATCCACTTGCCATAGAATAAATGTAGAGAAGGTAATAAGTCTTCATAGCTCCTCCTTACTTGCTACCATGTCTTCTAGAACCATTGCAACTTCCCTCTGCCATGGCTGCTCCTTAACATTCTGTTCTCCTTGAATGATGTTGGCGCTCAACTTTTGGATTCCTCTAGTCATCTTCCAGTCTTTATTAATAGGTTAGTTTCAATACAAAGACATGTTTTTAAATAAACATTTATCAAATTAAATTCAAATATAAGAACACACATTTTGATAACTATATGAAATACTGCATACTATTTATAATACTAGCAAAAAGGTGGCATAGTTTCTACTCAGAGGTTTATCACGGGTTTGGTAAACATAGGTCCACAAATGTTTTGTCAAAGATAAAATAGAGTATCAACCAAGTATCTTAAAACTATTATGAAATAAAGGCAAATTTTGGTCTCATCAGGTATAAAGGAAAGATTATGATATGTGAAGTTGTGAGAAAGTTGTAAGTGATATGAAAACTTATGTGAAATTTGTAGATATGATATTTGATCTACATATGATGTAAATTATGATGTACAATTAGAGATATGTGAAGAGAAGTAATATTTATATCATCTATTAAAGATATCAACAATAAGCAAGACGTTTTTGTATCGATCCCTTTGTATCAAGGAAATCTATTGTATATTGAATGTTTGGGCAGTGAGTTCATCTTGCATACATTTTGTAATAATACATAATAGCTCCTAATAGGGTTGATTTTTAATAGGGCCTAGTCCTCTAACAAGGATTGAGACACTATATGTATGTAATAGACTCCTAACATGGTTTATATCCTTAATCGAATACTTTTGATTAGTGGATCATTTTTTGGGTACTATCCCCATTGGGGTTGTCCCTTGGCCAAGTTTTCCCTAGTTAACAAATTATTGTGTTATCAGTTCTCTTTGTGTATGGTTATCTACTATTCAACATCATTAGTTTAATTTATTATGCAAGTTATAAGGAAACTAAGAATATTTAATTTTGGGCTAAATTTTATAGAATATTGATTCACCCCCCCGCGCCCCCGCCCCCCCAAGTATTATAGAATATTGATTCACCCCACCGCGCCCCCGCCCCCCCCCCCCCCCACCCCACCCCCCCCCCCCCCCCCCCCCCCCCCAAGTATTCCCTATTTCTAACAATTGGTATCAGGGCATTGTTACTCAGAAGAGGCTTAATAGCATGAGTAATATTGTTGTGATTATAGAATAGTTACAGAAGAATCTTGAAGAATCTCTTTAGAAGATTGATATTCTTATTGAAGAAAGAGATAACTTGAAAGAAATATATGAAAATACAAAACAATACATTGGAAAGTGTTGAGATGTCATTTTACACAATGTTG
This sequence comes from Cupressus sempervirens, assembly GCA_028749045.1. NCBI lineage: Eukaryota > Viridiplantae > Streptophyta > Pinopsida > Cupressales > Cupressaceae > Cupressus > Cupressus sempervirens. The sequence goes on from CM053786.1 coordinate 817,180,696, forward strand.
AATGACAGAAATTGTTTCAAATCTCTCTCTTGAAATGTTGGTTAATGACCAACTTCAAGGTTTTGGATGGTTGTTTTTCAACATGATGGGTAACTCAACTAAAGATAAATGTGTATTTTCACAAGGAGGCCTTTACTAATATGAAGCAATTTGCACACATGTTGCTAAAATATAACCACAAAAGAGAAATATTTTTGTAATTTATGTTTTATGATCAATGCATTTTATCAATGCAACTATATGAATTCCTATTTTAATCAAGTGTTTGAAAATAAAATGACAAAGATGGGGTAACAAGAGATTTTAAGAAAATAATTGAAAGGGAAATAACTAAGGGACACAAACCAAAGTAACAAATTATTTATGAATTCAATTATCCAAAGGATCTTGGTAGGAAACCAATCAAATTGAGAGAAACAATTCCTCAACTCTGTTGGTGCAATTGTTGATGGAAACTTTAGTAATAACTGAAAGATGCTTTATGGATCATCAAATCTTGAGGCCGCAAAAAGTACATGCACATGAGACAAAATACTATACAAGAACAAAGATGATCCTTTCTCCAATTCATCACAATAGTAGAATTTTTTAACACAAGGAAAATATTGTAACTAAAAGATCCTAGAATAATAATAAAACTATAAAACCATGGGTTCCATTATTATTCATGAACATGGATTCACAAAAATAACACAATCTAGCAAGAACAACTACCCTCAGAATGAGAGCACCAATAACATATATTATTGCATCAAAATAATAGCCTAGAGTACATATGAAATTGATGTACTTAAAAGAAATCATTTTCTCTCTAAGAGCTCTAAAAATGGAAGCTTAGCCTTCTCTAGATGGTTCTAGGAGTTGAACTATAGTTAAAATGAATTTTAAATGCATTTAATATTCTAAAATAGAAAGTGGTAGTTAGTTGTCAACACACTTCTTTTCCTTCAAGACTATCAGTGCACCTCTAAGAATAGTGCACCTACATAGCTATGCACCTTGGTGACATGACCAAAAAATCCAAAAAAAAATCCAACTGTAAAAATTAAATTCCAACATCTGGGTTTTGACTCCTTATATACCAATATAATATCTAGATTTATTCCTTTGAACTTCTCTATTATATCTACAACTTCACTAGCCATTGGGAAATATAATGAATCATACTTATTCTTAACTACTACTCGTAATTGCTAACTTCTATCCTAGCATTCACAAAACCCTCAAGCTTGGTGTCTAGTTTCAATGGTGCTTGTTAAGTTTTAAATTAGTCTTGTACATCACATTTTGAAGAAGCATTTTCAAATATTTATGTCTCTAAATTTGTTAACTAATGTCTACACTGAAAAAATCTTAGTCTTTGACTCATCTTCAAAAATCTCAATGATAGCAGCATTATAGTACTTGTATTCTTTCAAAAATAGCTCTTGGGTATTATTTTTGTAATCCCTCCATAACCTTATTCCCTAAGGATATTTTCTCTAATCAATCATCTAGTTTATCTAGATCCTATATTAATTATATCTCCATCAACATCTAGTACTTTTCCCCTTAATAGATATGAGTGCTTGTAGATTGTTAGACTATGTATGCACTTCATTCATCAGCCTAAAATCTTAGTTTATATTGCAAACCAATTTTTTGGCATTAGTTTGGATTTTGTGCAATAGGTTCAATTTTCCTAGGTATTATTGACACTCCCTTCTCAAAATTTTGATGCCATTTCCAACATGCATCCAAAAATGAATCCATTTTTGGCCTTGCTTGTTTCTTTTCCAATGCAGCTCCAAGAGAGATCTCAAGATTATCCAAGTCTATGGTTCCAACTATCTCATTCAAGTAGCCTCTAAATAGCTTTTTCTTCTTTCATAGGATTATTAGCTCTGATTCATCTTGAAATATGCATTTGAACACTTGCTTGAGGCCTATAGTAATCAACACTTTCATTATATCCACCATGGGCTTTCCTAATATGATCTCCTTCATTTGATAATCCTTTGGAATCAATTCTTTGGTGTCAAAATGAGGAGGAATAATGTTGATATATGCTATATGGTCATGATCTTGATTATTCATAATGAAGGTAAGTGTTCTAGCGTCACCCTTAGGTGGCTCAGGTTTCTTTATCACTTTTATCAATTCTGTCACCCCTCCTCTTTTATCAGTTTCATCTTCTTCTTTTGTCAAAAAATGACCTCCTTCTTCAACCATGGTGGTGTAGTTCCTATTGGTGATATTTATTTTTTTCAAAATTTGGTTCTAAAGTAGGCTCATTTCCCATATTGCTCCTCTCTAGTGTCTTCTCATGTCAAGGGAGATCTTTGGAGGGAGTCTCTATTATTTATTAGGCTAAGGATCTAGAATTTTTTTATGGAGGAATTTTTTGAGTTTCTTCTACTATCTTCCCTTCTTCAAATACTTCATCAACATGTAACTATACATATTCTCCCTCCTCTTTATCCTGACTTCCTTCTTTTTCTTGGGTTGTCGGAGGAGGTGAAGCTAATGACCCTTTTTCCATTATTGTTGTCATGTTCTATGGTAGTGAGAGAAATTCTAATAGGTCCTTGAGGTAGAGAAGGAAATTGATTCTAATCACTTCCTAACAACTCATTTCTTGGAGTATTCCTTATCTTCTCTCCTACAATCTTAGTGCCCACTAACATGAAATCAAAATTTGAGAGGTCAAAAATGACATCTCCTTCACCTTCCATTTCTGATATCCATTTCTATTGTTCAGGTAGAAGTTTCAACCTAGATAGGCTCCCTACAAGTAGATGGAGTTTTTAAAATTGAACTTCTTCTTCTCTCCTCATTCATCACCTTAGTCGAGCAAGATCTTTTATCTAAGGGGACAAATTTAAATTTTTCCATTCTTCCACATCCTCTACTCCACGAATAGTTTCTAGCACCTATGGTGATGGAGTGCTCTTCTTCAATTTCCTCCTTTTTATACCTACCATCATTGTTTTTGTTCAAGTTTCTAGCTTCTTCTTTCGAGGTTCTAGGTGGTAGCACCCATTTTTCTTCTAGAGTTGATCTAGCTCAACTTGTTGGACTTCTACTTCTCAAGCCTTGAAAACTTTCTTTCTTTCCCTAGGGGTTTCTATAATGTCCCCACTAATAGGGTTAGTTAGGGACAAGTAATACCTATGAAATAAATGTTAGAATCACAATAATAATAGAAATAACTATATTATTCTACTCTCTAAGTTAACCCCAATCTTAAGGATGTCTCTAGATTAGGCTTCTTATCTCATAGCTACCTTGTTGTCATCCTGGGAGTGCACTCCTTAAGATTCTTCTTGGACGGGCATCCTCTATCCAAGGTCAATGACATATGCATATGTTTGGCAACATCACAATATTTTGGCACATTGATTATTAGCCATGGAAAATAATGGAGATCTTAATATTTTCATGCTCCATGCTTCAATATCAATTCTCAGCCATGGAGGATAATGTATCTATTAATATCTTACATGCTCCATGCTTTGAGTTCACATTGATTCTCAACCATGGTAGACAATGGAGATCTTAATATCTCACATGCTCTATGTTTTGAGTCTCATTAATATCCATGGTGTTAACCCCATAAGCGAACACAATATTATCCACAAGTATGGTTCATTAATATAAATAAATTCATAAACATAGTTAAACAAATATAATTCATAAACATACCTTTCTCACCTTCTTCTTTTCAAAGAGTCACACCCTTTCATAGTATAAATCCTTTTAAGAGTCACAACACTTCATACATATAATACTTTCAAAATGTCACAACATTTCATAAATAAAATCCTTTGGAAAAGTCCCACTACATTATAATCACAATATATTTGAAGAGTCACAACTATTCATAATTATAACCCTTTCAAAGGTTCACATCCTTTCAATATCATTGACACCCTTCCAAAAAGTTACTTCCTTATTTTCTTCATATTAATTTCCTCTTCCATTTTTCCTTTTTGAACTCCTCGGTTCTCCTCATTTTTTTTTCCTCTCTACAATAAACTCTTGTCCCTTTAATATCGTAATTTTAAGGAGTCGTGTCTCTTTCTTAAACACCTCCTAAATTTTCATTAGATTTAGTTATTTTATATTATTCTATGTTATATTATTTATTTACTTACTCATTTTTGTTTATTATTATTTATTATTAAATTCTATTTAGAAAATTAATGTACTTTCCACACTATTGTCTCTTGTATCTAATTTTATTTCTTTATTTACTCATTGGCATTTTATTATTTTTTAATTATTTAAACTATCATACTAAATATTATTTCATTAATAATATATATTAAATAATTATTATTTCCTAGTTTATATTTTAGTACTAGTTTTAATATAACTTTATTATCATTATTTATTTAATAACATTTTATTATATAATTATTATTAAAATTCTATGTTAAAATGGGTATATGAAAATTTTCCTTTTCCTCTTACCCTTGCTTTTTTCAATCTAAAAATTCTCAACCTCTATCTCATATGGATGCACCATTTCTAGCCTTACTGGTGATTTGGAAAGGTAGGTCAGCATTGTGACTTTAGTTATTTTCCTTTCTTGGGCCTAGAAATATCCTGGATAAGTATGGCCTGGGGAACTGGATCCATCTGAAATGGTTTCCTAATCAATTCCCTTGTAAGTTCCACTACATGTCTTCCGCAGTGATCATTATCATCATTCTCCTCATGTCCTATTTCCACATTCATAATGTGCCTATCATATATTTTATTTGTATTGTACAAGGGATCTATTATCCCAAGGACATAGCCTTTGAGGGTATTTACATATTGAGCACCTCTTCTATCAAATATAGACTCATCCTATAATAATCTCTAATGTAGACATCATAGTCATCTATTGCATTCATCCAATGGTCCTCTAGGGTTTTCTCATGTACAAACTTCTTCCCCACTAGATGTTGCACCATCATAATATTATCAAAATATGGGCATGGATCCTGATAATCTTCCAAGAGATACTGATCCCTCTCTAATTCAAAGGTGCAAATATCAGATTGTTGCTTATTTACCTTGAATGCTCTAATGGTGATTGGCCATACCCATGTTTTCTAATGTTTTTTTCTCACTCTATCATATGTAGAAGTGAGTTGGTGAGCTATCTCCAATAGTATGAGCTAGTCTTAAGGGTACCTTAGGAACTTCCTAGGATGTACAAGAGAGTACCAGCTACCCGAAGATATGTGAAGGTTTTGAACTGGATTTAGCAGGTAGCTACTTTAGTTATCCTTGCTATTGCCTCTACTGACATCATTTTGGAATAGTCTATTGGAAATATAAGAGGAGTAAATGAGATGGGAAGGTTGAATTAGTTACCACAAAAATAAATCCCATATCCCTTAGATGTCAACACAAATCAAAATTTATACACTATTTAAATTGTTAAACTATTGCAACTTAGTTAACACTACCAATTTACTATCACTTGGCAAGCACTTAAATATCTATTGTTACTTAGTTAATACTAAATATGCAGATCTTAATATATTAAGTGTGATTAACCTTAATTAACTTAGTTTCATACACATCAAGAAAATAACATGAACACAATAGACACAAAGATTTAACGTGGAAACCCAATTGGGGAAAACTACCAATTGTAACTAGTTATTATTTTTCACTCTTTTGAAGTGAACCCTATCAGGAGCCAACCATGTTAAAGGTTACAAAACACACTATTAGGTGTGACCCTATTAAAGGATTTAATCACCCTATTAGGAGTTACCAAGTAAGAGGTCTTTAGACACTTCAATCTAGAAATGCCACCTTGTTACAGGATTTACAAAATAGCTATTAGGCTAACCCTATTAAGAGATCAATTGACTTGGTTTATAATGCAACTATCTTTATTAATTCAAATCTTAATCCTAGCTTGAGTAGCAGATCCTCCTTTATTATATTAATCTTTGTATCTTAGTAGACAAGGATGCTCTACTATCCTTCTAATTCACTTTCTTTATTGATCTTCTTCTTTTTCATAGTCTTATTTTTTCAATCCTAAACTTGACCTTATACATATATCTTATACATTGTCAGGATAGCTTGAATACAACTTAAAACAATTAATATGCATCCCTTTATTTGGCTAGAACTAACAAATTAATTCATCAAACTAAAACAAGAAAATCCTTCATTAGCTAACCTAGATCAATAGATACTAATGTAGAAATGATTTTCCTATGTTAACCAAGTGGGGTCAATTAAAACTAAAACTTAATAAACTTCCTTTACTAACTCAGTGAGCTTGATTAACACTAGTTCCATGCCAACTTTACTTTTGTTAGCTCAGTGAGCTCAATTAACAAAAAAGCTTTTACAAACTTCTCTTTGGTGCCCATCTGAGCTTGGTGGACACTATCTTCTAATCTTGGAAAACTCTGGAATGCTTGATAGATATTAGAAATTGTCTTTATTTCTTGAGTGAGGTCAGTGGACACCAACTAGTAAAGATATGACTTTTTTTGTAACATCAAAGACAATACACAATTAATTAATTATTTTCAACAATCTCCCTCTTTGGCATTGATGGAAACATAACATGCTATAATACAATGAAATTTTAATCCATGAGAACTCCCTCTATCAATTTTCACTCCTTCTTACATCAATCTCTCTAAAATGATTCTCATTATCTCACCAAACTCTATTATCTCATAAGTTCTCCTTCTTTGATATCTCACCCTCTTGAACAACAAAATCTCCCTTACAAAAATTCTATGATATGATAGAAAACTCTCCCTCTTGAACATCTCATTCCAAAGACAATATTTAGATGGGTTCTTGATGTACAAAACTCATATGCAATCTACCCTTTTATTGCTACATCAACTTTGTTGATCTTCAAACTACTAATTTTATGCATTACTAAACTCTTTTTAGTGAGCTTTAGATAGGGGAATGACCCCCTAGATTACCTCTTAGATACAATAATGTATCCTTAAGTAATGGTTTGGTGAATATGTCTACAATTTTTTCTTTTGTATTCACATATTCTAATTTCACCTCTTTCTCTTGCACTAGTTCTCTTAGAAAATGATACTTTATTACAATTTACTTGGTCTTGGTATGCATCATAGGATTCTTTGATATGTTAATTGCACTAGTGTTCTCACAAAAAATAACAATTGGATCCTTGATCTCTTCCTTCATACCTACCAATAGTTGTTTGAACCAAACAATATTGGAACAATTGATTACTATTGCAATATATTATGCCTCTGCTATAAATTGAGAAATGCAATTCTTCTTCTTATTTGTCAAAGACACCAACCTCCTTACAAGAGAGAATTCTCAACCATTGGTTCTCTTATTGTCATCAATACTTTTTTCTCAATTAGAATCAATGATTGATTTCAAATCAAAGTTGCCTCCTTTCTTGTACCATAATCCATAATCTTTAGTATCTTTTAGATACCTATTGATTATCTTTATTTCCATCATATGATTATCTTTACTAGAAATAAGTTTTCCAATCATGGATCTATATGTGGTTTGATCTACCTCTATGGAATTTTCATTTTTGGAAAGCTTATGTCTAGTAGACATAGGTGTTCCAACTATTCTAGAATCCTCCATTCCAAAATTCTTCAGTATCTTCAAGATATAATTTGATTGATTAATGTAGGTACCATCCATCTTTTGTTGAATCTGTAAGCCAATAAAGAATTTCATCTCTCCAAACATTGACATTTTAAATTCTTCAATCATCTCTCTAGAAAACGATTTACATAAGTCATCATATCTAGTAAATAGTATATCATCTACAAATATTTCTACTAGTAATATCTTCTTTCATGGTCCTTTTATATCTAGACTACTATTATCATTTATCGTTTGAAAACCAATCCTAATCAAATAGTTATGCATGTGGGAAATTTGATTAAAATAATCATTATTAAAGAATGATGAAGATTGTTTGCAAAGAGGGAGATTTTTGATAAAGAATGTTTTTAATCATTATTTTGTCACTGATGTCAAACCTGCTATTTTCTAGTATGAGAATTGCTTATAAGATCCAAGTACTATCACTTAGTTTATCGATGAAGAGGATTTAATAAACAATATGTAACAAAAGTACCTAAGGGAAAGGTTGAGTTATGGTTTTGTAATGAAGTCTAAAGGATCAGTTAAGAAAATGATAAAATAATGTATTGATAATACACTTGAAAATATAGAGATTGATCACACTTAGAAGCATTGGAAGAATAAGTTGTAAAAAGGTTGTCTGCAAAACTTAACTAAGTTCATTAATGAGTGCCAAGCAAGCTAGTTCGCGCTGAGTAGATTTTTAGTTAGTGCCAAGCAAATGCAAAATCTAGTGTGTGCCAAGTGATACAAAAGGAGCCAAGTAAGTAATAGGTGCCAAGCATCAGAAAACTTAGTGGATGCTGAGTGAGTCCATAGTAGGTGTCGAGCATCACTAAAATGTAGTTGGTGTTGAGTAACACAGTATGTGCTAAGCACCAAAATTTCAATAGTGTCAAGCCATTGCATTATGAGAAAAGTCAAAGATTTTCCAAATCTAATCCAACAAGTTTGTTACCTTAAATTTTGTGAATTAGATGGAGGATAAGGATGATGAACTGGTGTCACAAAATTTTAGGTAAACCATTTTTTAGCAAATTCAAGAAGATTCTTCATGATGCTTCTAGAAGGAATAAGATATGGGTTAGATTCATTGAATCTTACCTAATCTATTCAAACTAAAATAAAAAGTGGAAAGAGTCAAGTGGGAAAGAGGATTCTAGACTTCTATTTAAAGACGCATAGGCTAAGAAGCTAGAGTGGTCAGGGTGTCAAATTGAAAAGTTGTTGAAGGGTGTCAAGGAGATTGAGAAGAAGGAAGAATAGAGCATAGAGACTCTGCTTTGATAAGTGGCCATATAGGAGATTGCATTGGTATATCAAGCATAAAGACTCAAGGAGACAAAGCTTGAAAGGAGGAGAAGCTATTAGAGCTACAGAGATTGAAAGTCAGGCAATGTTATGAGCTAAAGAGAGACCTAAAATCTACAAGTTAAGTTTTGATTTGTATCAAGTCAAAATCCCTTGTTGTTACTCTCTAACAATTGTGTCAGCTAGTGTAAAATCCTATGGACTTAGGTTGGTTTAATAGCCATTTGTAAGTCCTTTAACAAGGTGGCATTCCAAGTGAAAGTTCTAATGTCCTCTAACTAGGTCCACTTCTAATAAGATGGTTAAATCATTACCAAGTTACATTTAATAGTGGATGCTCACATCACATGATAGGATATAAAAGTAAGTTTATTACCTTTACTCAGTATGATGAAAATAGTGTTAGATTTGGAAATGATGCTTCTTGTCAAATCAAAGGAAAAGGTTCGATTAAACTTATAGAGAAAATTTCATGTGATAACGGATACTATGTTGAAAGATTGATCTAGAATTTGCTAAGTGTGTCACAATTAGGATATATAGGTTGCAAAGTAGAAATTAGAAACAAAACTACCAAAATCTATGACACTGATGGAAATTTGATAGGAAAAGGAGAACAAACTAGGAGTAATTTTTTATACCTAGATATGGAAGATACTACCTGTCTTATTGTAAAACTTGATGATGTTTGGTTATGGCATAAGAGGCTATGTCATGTCAACTTTGATAATCTGATTAGCATTAGTAAAAAAAAGAAAATCAGAGGTTTGCCTAAGCTGAAGAAACCTGAAAATACAATGTACAAATAATGTTAGCTAGGAAAGATGACCAAGTCAAGTTTCAAAATAAAAATTTACACTTCCAAAGAAGTGTTATAACTAGTCCATACAAACTTATGTGGCCCAATAGAAGTAAAAAGCTACCAAGGAGCTAGATACATAATGTTTTTTGTAGATGACTACTCTAGGATGTGACTACCATGTTTTTGAAAAGAAAATCTAATGCATTTCAAATGTTTAAGTGGTATTTGGCCAGGGTTTAGAAAGAAATAGGAAAAAGTCTGAAGTGCCTAAGATCATATAGAGGAGGAGAGTTTACATCAAAAGAATTTGAGACATTTTGAAATGATAAAGGAATTAAAAGGTAAACATTAGCACCTAGAACTCCCCCACAGAATAGCATTGCAGAAGGAAGGAATAGATTAGTGATAGATTGTGACAGAACATTGATGATGGAGAAAAATGTTGCTTTGAAGTACTAGAGAGAAACTGTAAGTATAGCTATCTACACCCTGAATCGAGTAGAAGTCAAGAACTGTACAAATGCAACACCTTTTGAATTGTGGTTGTTCGTGCTCAAAATTGCATTCCCATTTTGAGCATCTTTTTCAAATTTTGTGTCAAATTGAGCCCTATAAATGCTTTTAATACCTATGTACCCGGTTGTTCATTTGAGCACCATAAGGTGTTTAATGTTGCTAACACCCTTTATTCATCCTATCTAATTGTTTCATGAAGTTACCTTGACATTTCAAGTCATTGGGTGAAGTCATGTTTTGAGCTAGTTTGAAATCTACATTTTCACCAAGTGTTAAATAGCGACAGGAGGCCCTATTGGCGCCTAAATATTTTGTACCCAAAAATGTTTTGTGATTCTCCACTTTGGAAGTGTCTATTGTCCATATCCAAAAACTTATGTTTCAGATTTCAAGTTGTTTCGAGTCTGTTGGACTAGGTTTTGAATCCCTCAAAGTTTGTAGTTTACTGTTTTCACATATTTGCAAATTGCACACATTTCTGGGAAGCCCTGTTTGATGTGTTATAACTTTTGACGAGTTGGCCGAAATGCTAAAATTCCTTTTGTGTTGCATTGTAGACATCAAAGACTTATTATGTTTCAAGTTTCAACTTATGATGAATCTGTTTGATCAGTTTTGAAATGTGATTCTGAACGCAATTTCTATCTTTTTACTAGTGTCAGCATTTGCAGATTTATTGGAACCCCTATTTGTGATGTTATATCTTGAAATATATGAATGCTTAGATCAAATGGATTTTAATACTACGTCGTCCTCCAAAAAAATTTCGAGTGGGGCAGTTTTCAAGTCATGATGAATCCATCCACACACTTTTCTAGGTCAATTCCATTTGCAAAAAATGTTTTTTGTCAGTGTTTCTAGTTTGTAAAATCAAACTAGCTCACTTTGACTAATCGCCATTTGCATTCTGTTATTCATCTTGAGCCCAAATCTTAAATTTGTATTCACTTCATGACAGAGAACCAATGCACCAAGTTTCATTCTTCCAAGTGTCCATTTGCCCAATTTTTGAAGCCAATTCCGAAACCAGTTTAGTGTTTTCTAACATGCTTTCTTGTAGGTAGTTTTGAGAGGTCAACTTTGACAATGAATATCTTTTGACCCTAAATTCTTCATGAGATGAGATTCGACAGGGTGCAAGAATGTAGAACGGAGATTTAGTGTGCCAGATTTCAAAATTCAGTCAGGTGTTTGGATCAATTTTTAAGGCCAGTCAAAGGACCTCCTAGCACCAAATTCACAGTTTGCAAATAAGTTTTTAAGGATGATTCAGTGCTCGATTTTGATTCCAGTCAGTTTCAAATGTTCAATGGATCACTTTGGTAGTTCATTTGTATGAAAATGAAGTTTTTTTTAGCTGGACCCACTTTGGGGTCTGACTATTTCCATTAAGTTGATAAAGTGACATGGGAGTTAAATTGTCTAGTTATAACATTAAAGTTGAAATAGAAAGTGAAGTGATATTGCCTTCTCATGCCAAAGAATGAATGAACGTCGATAGTCTGCGAGAATTGAATTGACTTGCAAAAGGCTTCATAAAGATTTTGGGAACTATTTGAAGTTTTTTTTAGTGGAATAATGGCTCTTCGTCTGGAAAAGATATAGTTAAGAGTTTTTTTTTAAATGAGGCTTTTGAAGGTGGCCACATGTAATCTATATCAATGGGCATGGATTTTGAGCCTAATTTATAGTATATTAGGAAATCTATTTTGAAAGCCAAATCTGAAGGAGCAATGCTCAGAGTCGGTTCAGAGCTTGAAATCACTAGTTATGGTTGTGAAGACCATTCTTTGGGACTGGACATAACCAATCATGCATAGGAATGCCTAAGGGTATTTTGACAGAAGACTTGACAGAAGGCATTTTTTGTAGCCTTGGCATGCTAGTAAAGCAAGATGTTGTTCGGTACAATTGCCAGGTCTTTTGCCTGAAAAAATACTTCTAATTCAACCAAAATTGTGCCTTGCCAGTGATGGCCATTATAAGGAACGCACAATTATAAAAAGACCCACCACACATGGGATAGTTATAACCATAACTATTCATTGTGTAATTGGACTAAATTATAATTTGTTGGTTATCTCTGCTTAGTTTCCATAAGCCTCCACGCTGAAAGAGGAGATACACAATTGGTAAACAAAGAGCAGCTCGTAGTTTAGAGTAGAGAGTCAACAGCAGAAAATAAAGGGAAGCACATGCTGAAAAAGTAATAAAGAACACATTGAAGCACGTGATAGGCAATTATAAGAGGTAGACACCATCAAAGCTCTCACACAAATCAAAGGCAATACCTATGCCATTTAAAAAGAGAGCATACAAAATGGCCACAAGGGAGAGCTCATGGCAGGCAGAAAAGCAGTTTTTAGGGGAGTCGGTGGAAAAAATGAGTATAAATCTTTGGTTGCTTGGAAAAAGGTGGTGACCACAGATTCACGCCCTAAATCACTTCTTCTGAAAATAGAGCACCTCAAAACCTTTGCCCCGAGCGAAACAGTAGGATAAAAAAGAGAAGGAAGCGATGTAGGCCAGAACAGGTGAATAAAAAAGACAAGCTGCACCTTCTGCAAGGCGTTTGTGAAGAATTAGATGATCTCGAGAAAAATGGTGCAATGATAAAGGAAGGAAGTATCTACAAGATAAATCATACTTGCTTGCCTCCGAAGGCGCCTATTCATCTCAAGTACATTCGAGCCGTTCTGGTGGCAGAGAGAATTGATACTCGTGTGTGCATGAAATTTCCAAGCATTTTGGCATTGAGAAATTATTTTGGAACAGACAAGATTGTCGAACAGAGTATGCAACATTCTTCTTTGGATGAGCAGTTTGTGATGGGCCAAAAATTGGTTGAAAAAGTTTTATCACATCAAATTCCTTCTATAGAATATATTATGCAATGCCACCTTGAAAGCTTTTGGGTCATTTTTGGTGAACCTTCCTATGAAAGACTGCCAATAAGTGAGCCAACTCATCAAAAAAAGGGATAAAGTGCCTATCAAAATGGGGTCTCAGCCAAAAAGTGACCATTACTAGGAAGCATTGCAGCATGGAAAAAGGGGATGAACAAATGTCTACGGATGGTGAGTCGCTAGAAACTAAGACCAAGTTCCCACGGAAGTGGCAACAGACATAAAAATGCAAGGAGAAGACCTTTTCTTTACAGAAATTCAAACTTTATGAAACTTGATTGTTCTATAGTGGATATTTGGGAGCTTTGACAATTTGAACAAATTCTCCTATTTCTATATACATTCCTAAAGCTTGAGTTTTGTTGGCTCCATAGAAAAGGAAAATAAAAAGAACTCCACGCATGCATTAAAACAGGAATCCACAGACCCAAACACCACTGCTTGGAAACTATATGCAACAGAGATGTCCCATGCAAGCAATCAAGGAACAATGAGGAAGATCAAAGATAACAACACCCTTGTGTTCATTGTTGATGTTAGCAGAATGTGAGAACCGCATGAAAGGCCCGCACTTTTCAAGCAAGAGAAAACGTAGTCAGAGGGAAAACTAGTAAAACACAATATCACACATTGCCCCTATTGACACTTTTTATAGTGTTTAAATATGATATCACACACATAGCATTGTGTCCGCAAGACTGAAGGCTTTTGGAAGCCTATGCTGTGTGTGGACCCAATGACATTAGCAGGCAGGTCGGTCAAAATTAATTTTGAACCAAAGTATGCACAAGCTGGCATGGTGCCAGGAATGGAGATTGAATAAGATCCAAACATGTGGCATGATCGGAGGGCTGGCAAATGCCCGCAATAACAAGATGCTCATTGGTTAAGTATTGCGGGCATGTAGAAATCTGACATGTGGCAGTGGACCCAATTGGGAGATGATGTGGCAACCCTGTCAGTAGATGACCTGGCAGTTTGGGTAGCGAATAATATGGTGACAAGTGGCAGATGACTTTCCAGCTGGGCATGGATTCTGAGGCACTGACGTAGTGCAATGTGCCACATGTCGCAAAGGCACATTCCCATATGTGACTTGGTAGTTGTTGACTATGGATGTGGGATGCTGACACGTGTCAAGGGGTCCCATAGATGATGATGTGGCATACGTGCATGCAGGGGAGCAACCAGGCAACCAATCAGGGGCTGCTAGATGGCACTGCAAAATAGGTTCAAACTCGATGCACAGGATGCTGCCCCGTGGCAGATCTGACCTTCAACACAATTTTGCAATATGAAGTTGTGCAATCATTAAGAAATGTGGGCAAGTAGGTGAGCACCATGTGGTGATGAGGTGGTAGGTCAACCAATCAGAGGCTGCCACGTGGTGCCTGGTCAAAGGATAGTTGACCCCAGATTGGAATGATAGGGAAAAAATGAAAGTAATAAAAAATAATAATATTTTATTATTTTCTCGAAAGGAATGGATGTTTAGTCATTTTAATTTCAAAAGGGATTAATTCTAAAGTTCAAACTTAGGGAATTTTTAAACTTTTGAATTTTTAATATTTAAAATTGCAAACCTTGAGGTTTTCTAGTAGAGGGGTAATTTTCAAATTGTGATTATGAGGGTTTCCTATTCTCAAAACATAGACTCCAATATACCATTGGAATTGGAAAAAGATGAGCTATCCATTTTTGGAGCTTGTTTTTGTACAGGTACTCACCAGTTCATGTTATAGGTCATTTTGTGAAATTTGGGGCATTGACAATAGAATAGATAGATTTGATCATGGAACATCAAAATGGGTTAGAGGATAATTCTAAAGGCTTGTTGGGAACCGAGTGTGAAGAAAATCATCTTTAAGCAGTTTTCTTGCATTTTGGAAATCACATTTCAACTAATTTGTTACCTTTACCTTGTGAATTCATTTTAACATCAGAAATCAGTTGCTTCCCTTTATCATTAGGTTTTGAGATATTTTATACCTCTGAGGCCAAGTGATGATATTTTGATATTTAGTTGAAGAGAGAGGGTAGAAAAAGGTTTTTTCATCTTCATGGGTAGGAATTCTGAATGGACACTTGTCATCTCGTGATCAAATTCGAGAATTCACTTCTTGCTATATCTTTATGTCTTTCACCCATTGTAGGGGTTCCATTTTTTTCACTGTGAGACCATTGTTAGTAAGAAATTTTTAGTCATTCTGTAAGACCATTTATTTGGGTCCAGAACTATGATTCCACCTTCATTCTTCAGCATATTCTCTCTTGTATGAATAGTAGTAGAAAGGAATATACAGATAGTCCAAATCTGTTAAGTTGTTTCATGTCTTTCATTTCATGCATATGACTGTATAATTGCAAGGAAATAATACAAAGAGTAGCAGATGATTGAGTTTTAATTGAATCTTGTCTCAAATCTTAGTGAGTTGTAATGTTTTATGACCTTTGAACAAAGAGCTTAGGTCATATTTATAGTCCCTTAAGGCTATATGTTGTTTCATTGTTGCTAATAATTCAAAGAATTGTGTAAATGCTTCATAGAAATCAATAGGGTTATAGATTTATTGAGAAGGATATCAGGTAAGAAACCGATTTAAACTGAACATAGATGTCTATTTACAAGTTGAATAGATAGATTAGATATCTAGTTATATACATAAGTATTAGATATCCATATGTATGCATTTGATTCATGGATTTTCCCAATGGTTAAGGTACTAATCAGTTTACAAGATCATTAGGTCCTATTGCCACATATCTGAGGGTTTTTTGAATTCAACATTATTAATGAAAAGTGTTTTCACCTTTCATGTTGAAGGACCTGAATGTTTAACCCTCACTCAACCTGTGAATGTCATAGATTTGCATTTAGCTACTATAGATCTATGTCATTTCATGAGTAATCAGGAGAAATAAGGGGTTTCATTTGCTTAATAGATTCGGGGATATGTTTTTGCACTAGTATAGTATCAATTGAATCTAAGGTCTACCTGCCTAGGTTTCGCAAAGCTTGAAGTAGAAGAATGGTCATGCATTATAGTTGGCCTGTTGTCAAAAATGGCATGTTAAAAATGGGAGTTCGCTGCCCCTAGATATGTCATATTCTCATTGAGATAATTAAAAACCCTCCAGTGTTTTCAAATACCAGCAGTGGTATGGTCACTCAATTAATGTAAAAAATTTCAAAGTATTCAGTTGTAAATGCTATATTCTTAAAGATACTAGAAATGGCAAGTTTTATGTAAAGATTGATGAAGGCATATTCCTTGGATACTCCATTAGAAGTAAAGCATATAAGTGTTTGAATACTAACACTAATAAGATTGTGGAAAGTGTAAATGTAAATTTTGATGAGGATGAAAAAGTCCAAGTTGATGAATCCAAGAAATCAGAAGATTATAGATCCTTTATATACTTCTATGAAGGAATACCTACTGAAGATGAAGCTGGCAATCAAGTTGGGAATTAGCAACATGTTTCAGTATCAACTGAGTCAAAATCAATGAATGTTGAGTTGCATTCAGAAGCTATGTTGTAGAATGAAGAAAATGCACATTTTGATTCTAAAATCAGTACACATGAAAGAGATGATGAAATACCAGACATGGATGTGCAAAGTGACTCTTAAGCTAAAGGATCAAACATGGAAAGAAGGACATAACCAAGACTATCCAAGTATGTGAGAAGACATCACCTTGGAGAAGAAATCATGAGTGACAAGGAAGCCAGACCAATGACAAGGAATAGATTAAGGAATGAATCATGTCTACTAAGCAAGATTGAGCCCAAAATAGTGAAAGATGCACTACAAGATGATAATTGGCATAAAGCTATGGAAGAGGAGATAGATTGGATTGAGAAGAATAAAACCTAGACTCTAGTTCTTAGACCAGCTGATAAGAATGTGATTGGTACCAAATGGGTATTTAGGAACAAGCTATATGAAAATGGTGAGATCACAACAAATATGGCTAGACTAGTTTGCAAAGGCTATGCACAAGAAGAAGGACTAGACTATGCGAAAACATTTTCCCTTGTTGCAAGAATGGAAGAAGTGAGAACACTATTTGCATCTACTACTTATAAAGGTTTCAAAATCTATGAAATGGATGTAAAGTCTATTTTTTTGAATGCTCTACTAGAAGAGGAAGTCTACATAGAAAAACTAGAGGGATTTGTTGATGAAAACAACAAGGATATGGTTTGCAAACTGCATAAAGCTCTCTATGGTTTGAAACAAGCACCTGGAGCATAGTATGAGAGACTACACAAATATCTTGTGAAGATAGGATTTGAGAGAAGAGATGGCAATAGCAACCTATATATCAAGGCAGAAAAGGGTAAAGATATTCTGATATCTAAAATTTTTGTTGATGACATAATATTTGGAGGAAAAGATGTCCTATGCAAAGATTTCATTGATCAAATGAAACATGAGTTCTAGATGTCAATGTTTGGAGAAATCAAATTAGTTGTCGGATTGCATGTACATCAACTAGAGCATGGCATATTTGTAACCCAATCAAAATATATCAAGGAGATACTCAAGAAATGTGTCTTAGAAGAATCAAAACCAATTAGTACACCAATGATAATAGGACATAAGTTATCCAAGAATGATGAGTCAGCTAAAGTAAATCAAAGAAGGTATAGATCAATGATTGAAAAATTGCAGTATGTTTGCATAGCAGACCAAACATTGCATTAGCTATTGGGATAGTGGCAAGATTTTATGAAAACCAAAGAAAAATCATCTAATGGTAGTTAAAAGAATATTGAGGTACCTAAAAGGGACTAATGACTTTGGAATATATTACAAGAGGAGTGAAAAGTTTGAGTTGAAAGCCTACATTGATGCACATTGGGGAGGTAATTTTGATGACAAAGAAAACACTAGTGGAGGAGAACTTTTCTTAGGTAAAAGATTGGTTACTAGGACTAACAAAAAGCAAAGTTGTACCTCACAGTCCATAAAAAAAGATGAATATGTTGCTACTGCTATCAACTGCACCAATATTGTATGAATCAAACATCTATTGCAATGTATGAAGGAAGAAGTGACTGAATCTATGATACTCTATTATGATAACATAAGGGCTATCAACATATCAAATAATCCTATGATGCATGCCAAAAAAAAGCACATTCCAATTAAGTATCACTACATAAGAGAATTGGTGGAAGACAAGCAAGTGAGGATGGAATATGTCAGCTCAAAGGAACAGATTGCTGATATCTTCACAAAAGCACTACCTAAAGATGCATTTGATTATCTTAGAGGTTAGCTAGGGGTGATACCCCTATCCAAGGCTATTTGAGCAACAACAAGTTTTCCATGCATCAAATAAGTCATATGATAAAATGTTACAACTTGATGCAGAGAATATTTACTTTAGAATTTTGCCTGAAGTAATTAAAGTGCTAAAGTTCCAAATCAGTCAAAAGCAAGGTGATAGAGGGAGAAATTAGAGTACCTAAAGATGCTACACTTGCATCTTAGGATGCTAAATAGTCTATCTTTGGCATTGTTTTTAAAGAGGGAGAATTAGAAAAAACTGATCAAATCTATAGAATCAAATGGACAAACTAAGAAATAGCAGAAATTGAGAAAACATGAGAAACTTATTGATCAATTCATATAGAGGGAGAACTAAAGAAACAAAAATGTAAGAGGGAGAAATAGTAGTTAAGAAAAGCAAAACTGATCAAAGTAGCTAGCTAGAGAAAAGAGGGATTCATACAAAAATAGACATGCAGAAGAATGTTTGTACAAAGGAAAGAGAAAGGAAACAACAACTAAGAGGAAGAAGCAAAAGCAAAGAAATCGGGATAGCAGGAGAGAAAGATGTGAAAGCTGATGAAAATAGAAATGGTAACACAATTTATTTTTGGCATTTGATTTACTATTTTAACCTAGTTAGCATTTTGATAACTTAGTTGATTAGTTTGGTATGCCATCAATGCTAAAGAGGGAGATTGTTGGAAATTTGATTGAAAAGATCATTGTTGAAGAATGAAGAAGATTGTTTGCAAAGAGGGAGATTGTTGATAAAGAATGTTTTTAATCATTATTTTGTTACTAATGTCAAACCTTCCATTTCTTGGTATGATAATTGCTTATATGATCCAAGTACTATCACTTAGTTGATTAATGAAGAGGATTTAATCAACAAGATGTAACAAAAGTACCTAAGGGAAATGTTGAGTTATGGTTTTGTAATGAAGTGCAAAGGATTAGTTAAGATAATGATAAAATGATGTATTAATAATACACTTAAAGATAGAGAGGTTGGTCACACTTAGAAACATTGGAAGAATAAGTTCTAACAAGGTTGTCTACAAAGCTTAACTAAGTTCATTAGTGAGTGCCAAGCAAGCTAGTTCGTGCCGAGCAGATTTTTAGTTAGTGCCAAGAAAATTCAAAATCTATTGTGTGTCGAGTGATATAGAAGGATCCAAGTAAGTAATAGGTTGTGAGCATCAAAAAACTTAGTGGATGCTGAGTGAATCTATAGTAGGTGTCAAGCATCAGTAAAACATAGTTGGTGCTGAGTAACACTGTATGTGCCAAGCACTAGAATTTCAATAATGTCAAGCTGTTGCATTATGAATAAAGTCAAAGGTTCACCAAATCTGAGATAATAAATTTGTTACCTTAAATTTTTTGAACTAGATGGAGGATAAGGATGATGAGCTGGTGGAACAAAATTTTAGGTAAATCATTTTTGAGTGAGTTCAAGAGGAGTCTTCATAATTTTTCTAGAAGGAACAAGATATGGGTTAAATTGATTGAATCTTACCTAATCCATTCAAACTAGAATTGAAACTGGAAAGAATTGAGTAGGAAAGAGGATTCTAGACTTCTATTTAGGGAGTCATAGGCCAAGAAGATAGAGTGGATGGGGTGTCAAATTGCATATTTGTTGAAGGGTGTCGAGGAGAAGGCATCGATAAGAAAAAAGAACAAAGCATAGAGACTCTACTTCAAGAAGTGGCCATATGGGAGATTGCACTGGTATATCAAGCATGGAGACTCAAGGAGACAAAGTTTGGAAGGAGAAAAAGCTATCAGAGCTATAGAGACTAAAAGCTAAGTAATGTTATGAGCTGAATTGAGATCTAAAATCTATAAGTTGAGTTGTGAGTTATATCATGTCAAAAGCCCTTGTTGTTACTCTCTAACAATTGTGTCAACTAGGGTAAAATCTTATGGACTTAGGTTTGTTTAACAAATAATTTTAAATCCTTTAACAGGGTGGCATTCCATGTGAATATTTTAAAGTTCTCTAACCAGGCCCACTTCTAATAGGGTGGTTAAATCCTTAAACCATGTCACATTTAATAGTGTGTTGTAGCCTTTAATAGGGTAGGCCTTTTAGAAGGCATCACTTTAGAAGAGTGAGAATTGAGTAGCATGTTGCTGTTGATTTTTTCCAAATTGGGTTTCCATGTAAATCATTTTGTTATGTGTTGATCTTTCGTGTCTTATTCTTGCACGTTGATTTTATAGTAACTTGCTAAATTAGGAAAGTTTAAGCTTGGATGCATGAACACTTTAATGGGCTCACTTTACTTGATGTAAAAAATTTAATTAGATATTTGGACCTTGAATAATTGATTCATCCCCCTCTTAGCTATTCTAAAGAATTTATAAAAATGCAATCTTTCATACCATGCCCTAGGGGATTGTTTGAGTCTATATTATGCTTTGTGAAGTTTAAAAACCATATCCTTTTTGCTAGGATCTATAAAACCTTCAAGTTGTTCAATTTAGAATTCTTCTTCTAGGATTCCATTTAAGAATATTGATTTCACATCTGTAAGAACCCCAAATAGGCTCTACGCTGATCACTGTTTGTTTCCCTGGGTGTAATGATTTTTTTTGGTTTGTTTTTGAATGTTTTAAGCTGTTTTTGGGTTTTTGAGTTGATGAAAAGAAAATAAAAATATTGAAAACTAATCTTACCTAAAATTATAACTCAAATCTGGTTATAATGCTAATCAAATTCATTTATTCAGATGGCTCCTAATGTATGTACAATACTTATTGCTGGAAGAATACATTAAAAACATCATCATTAATAGTTGAAAAAAACCTAATTTTTGTCTCCAATATGTAACCACGCTGCTGGTTGCTTCCTCCTTGGGCATCGTCTATCAACTACCACAATATTAAATCTCTAATTTTTAATTCACTATAGTGCTGTACTGTTCACAGCACTGTAGCACACTATTCACGGCGACACTTTAGCATGTTACTGTTTGTGGTGCTGTAGCGTATTGTTCACGGCACTGTAGCTGCTGTTATAACCCCTTCCAACCTGTAAAAAGATTCATCCACGTTTTTCCTACTAAAACACAATATTGACTCCAGAATGAAGTCAACTCACAGGAAAAATTCAAGTGGTATTTCACACCCTCAAATTGCATCAACTCTGAAGATACTACGTTCTCCACAGTCTGAATTCTTCTCAAACTTGTAGAAACCCTTGTTGCCACAACTTCAAGAAATTTCACAAGGCAAAGTTTTTAAGCAATTCTCATAACCTGCTCTTGAAGGAAGACAAGGTTTGTTTATAAGGACTCCTCAACTCCAGAATGAGTCTCCATGCTCAATGTGGGATAAAAGATATAATAATAACATAAAAAATGTTATTACATTAAAACTTAGAAAATCCCTTTTAATTTTTCCATAAGCTTGGACCCACAATTAATTGAAACAATGGCCCCTTTTATGATATCATGACCCTCACTTAAGTTATATATTATAACTTAACAATATAGGCTCAAAACCAATAATGTTTATTTTAACTAAATAAACATTAATATCTCCATTATTACTCAACATTTTTGAATTTCGTTTGGATTGGGAGCTAACATGATAGAAATGCATATGACCATACCCCTTTTCTAAAAATAGCAGGGGTCTATCTTTATAACTCCAAAACTGCTAAAAATAGCCTGACCAAGCCAAACTCAAAGAAAAACTCATCATAAACAAACTCTGGCAACCCAGAAGATTACTCTGCTTTGGTCCTTGGAGGATCTCCACACCAAGGTGACCCTCTATCCAATCTTATTAGCCTACGAGGGTCTCTAATAGGCTAATCACCAGCTAAAGTGATGTCTCTAGCTAGAAGGGGACATCACAACATCCATCTAATACACTTTGAATCCTTTATGTGTAACATAAGCAAGTAGATTCCTAACACCTCTTAGTCTTGAAAAATGAGAAAAAGTTTCACCAAAATCAATACCTTCTTCCTGTGAATAACCTTTGCATACTAACCTTTCTTTGTTCCTTAATACTTCTCTATCTTATTTTTGAATATCCATTTTATGCAAATAAAATTTTTATTCCTTGGGTCTAGGAAAAAGAGTCCAAGTCTTATTCCTCTTTATTTGTTCAATTTATTCATTCATTCCTTCAATCCAACTTTCATTATCCAAAGAATCTTTAATAGTTCTAGATTCAAATTCAATAAGAAAACATGTACCTTTTAATTTTTTCATTATCAGTGTACCTTTTGAATTATCTCCAAATATTTTCTTGGGTGCATGATGTCTTCTAACATAACTTGCAAGTAGAAGTATCTTGGATTTAGAACTTGTTTCACACAACTTAGCATGCCCAACATGATCTTCTAAATCATGCCTGAGTCCCTCTATTTGTAACCGGCATGCATTAGACTATGACTCAAGTTGCAATGGTTGTAACTTGGGCCCTTTTGACTATGAATTGGGTCCTTTAGACAGAGACTTTGATTTCATTGGCTACAACTCGTGTTGAATAGGAGATTTTGGGGACTCCGGAGGTAAAGTAAACTAATTTCCAATTGTATTTTTTTGAACATTAGGCACTGTATTAGGTTCAAAGTAAATAAAACATATGTAGTTTTCAAGTTATTTATTTCTCTATTCTTCACTCTTTGTTTCAAACTCATCAATCTTCACATGTGCACTTTCTATGATCTTATGAGTAGATATATCGAAACATTTGTATGCTTTGCTTCTATTTGTGTATCCTAAGAATATGTCTTCATCACTCTTGACATAAAATTTTCCTTTCCTAGAGTCTTTCAAGATATAAAATTTTCTACCAAATAATTTGAAGTAACTTACATTAGGTTTATAGCCATACCATAGTTCATAAGAAGTCTGATTTGAATCTTTCTTTAGTTGGACTATATTCAAGGTATACACTACAGTACTAATTGGTTTCTTCCATTTTTAGATTGCAACATTCTTCTTAATCATCAAGGTTCTTGCACAATCCATGATAGATCCATTCCTTCTTTCTATTATTCCATTCTACTAAGGTATACTAAGGGCCTGATACTTGTCTCTTAATTCATCTTTCATTGTAGAATTCATTCAATTCATTGGAGGTGAATTCTTCTTCTCCATCTGACCTCAAACACTTCAATTTGTTATCAATTTCTTTCTCAACACTAGTCATATACCATTTAAGCTTTTGAAAAGCTTCAGACTTATCTTTCAAATAGATTATAGTCATTATTCTAGTATAATCATCAACATACAAAATGAAATACTTATCTCCAAAGTATCTTTTTATGCTAATAGTTCCACATACATATATATGAACTAGCTCTAGGAATTATTTAGAATGATAGTTTTTTGTTTTGAAACTTGTCTTTCCCATCTTTCCAATTTGATAATTTGTGAATAGGCCCATATCAGGTTTTCCTAGACTAGGAATACCTATCACTCTTTTTTTCTTGCTTATTTGATCAAGTTATCAAAATTTACATGACACAACCTCTTATGCCATAACCAAATTTTTCTACTTGAGCTATGAAACATAAACTTTCACTTAGATCTAGGTAGGATAGATTATCTTTTGTTTGATTCCTAGTTTTAACTAGATTTTCCTTTCTATCCAGTAGCATGGCCTTCCCATTCATGAATTCTACATTGAATCCAATGTTGTTCAACTAAGCCACACTAAGTAGATTATGCTTTAGTCCTTCAACCCAGTGGGCATTGTCACATTTGAGTTCATTGGCTATTGTAATGCAACCTTTCCTTTTATACAAAAAGGTTCTTTGTTTCAAAATCTAACATTCCCACCATCATAGCGTTCCATGTGTTCAAACTTTGTTTTATCACCAATCATATGGTGAGAACAACCTCTATCAATAATCCATGTATATTACTTACTAACAAGAGAGATAAGTGTCATCTTATCATCCTCATTATCTGATTCATCTTTTATAGTAATATAAACCATTTCATCATCATCACTAATGTCTAAATATTTAGCTATGTAACATGATTACTTACCTTTGTCCTTGTAGTGTTTGTAGTTTTTGAAATCCTTGTTGCATTTTAACTTGTTCTTATTTTCTTCTCATCATCCTTTGTTTGGATACCTTTCAGAAATGTGGCCAACTTCTTCACAAGAAAAATAGATTATAGGAATTTTGCCTTTGTACTATCCTTTTCCTTTAGGATATTTTCTTACAAGCAGAGCTTTAATGGCTTCAAGATCACTATTAAAACTTTTTTCACTTCTGCTACTATCTATTATTTTTTCCTTTTAATTGTCCACATTTCTTATTGAGTGACAACTTGGCTTGAAAGGTAAACACAATGCCACTTGAGTTAGGAACATAGTTGTCATAGTTATCTAACTCAAATGCTATCAACCTTCCCACTAGTGCATCTAAAGTTATGTAATTCTTCGGATCACACCTCATTTCTTGAATATCTAAAACACTTATTGCATAGATGGGAAGAAGAGTTCTGAGTACCTTGCTGACTATACTATAATATCATCAAACTTTCCTCTAGATGCTTTAATTGTACTAACAAGTGCTTCAATTCTTTCACTATATTTTGTAATTTTTTCATCCTCTCTCATCTTCATCTGATCAAATTAACCTCTTAAAATTTTTTTGTTGCTTCTCCTTACATTGTCATCTCCTCCATAGATATCTTTTAGCTTGACTCACATTTCATGAGCCATAGCATAGTTTTTACTTTATCAAATTCAACATAGTTGAGAGAAGAGGTAATGTCAACCATCATTATGTTATGATTCTTCTTTTCAAAAATTTCTTCCACTGTTAAGGTTCCAATAGGTGTCTTATATTGGTTGTCCAAATATTTTAGGTCCAAATCACTAATGGTTTCTAGATGCATCATCATGAGTTCCTTCCATGCCTTTAAGTTATCTTTGTTCATCTTGGGAATCTCTCTTATGTAATACATCTTGATCTTTAGCTTAGTTCCTTAAAACCTTATCTGCAAGAACCAAAAGCTTTGATACCAATTGTTGAAAATATAAGAGGACTAATTGAGAGAGAAGGGGTGACTCAATTACCACAAAAATAAATCCTAGATCCCTTATATGTCAACACAAATCAAAATCAATGCACTAAAAAAATTGATGAAATGTCCCTTTTCAGATTTTATATTATATTTCAAGCCTCTAATCATATTTTAAAAATCAAACACCAATATTACAAAGATCTGCCAATTTCTCAATAAACCCCAAATCGGGTATGTCCAAAATAGTGTCAAAATCTTCACAACTTCACATATTATTAATAAATTTGAAAATGGACATTTTTACAGAAATTTCAGCAGCATAATGGCCTACAAAATGAAATTTTTAGATCTATATAGCATTTACACAACAGCTCACAAATGTAGGACAAAAACTATGCTCATCGGGCTCTCGAAATCAACACAAAAATGCTCGAAAACACCACAAAAACACTAATAATCTATCTCAGAAGTTTAACCATGTTCCAATACATATATTCAGCTCTATTTTAACTTCTAAAAGTCTAAAATACAGCAGAAACCCAAACTGATATGAAATACTCAATCGGAAATACCAAACTCTTACAAAAAAAACACACCCAAAAACCCACAAATCTGCACTGTTCAGCACAAGGGAAAACTCTGCATGAGCTTACACATGGAATGGATTTAAACTCTCATCCTTAGCCTTCCTAGAAACTAGCAAACTCTCATTCTTAGATCTCCTTGTCCACAAATTTGGCAGCCTCTGAAGAACAACAAAGAAATGAGCAAAATCAAGTTCTGGAATGAGCCCAGAATGCCTCCAAACCCCTTAAAAGAGGGCATAACCCTAACTCACGTCCAAGAGGGGTTAATAAAACATATTTTAATAATAATTTTTATTTATTAGTACATGGATTTCCAAAGAATAGCCCCTTTTGCTGAAACTTCACCTTTTTGGGCCTGCCTACCTTAGCAAAGATTATTATTTTTAATTATTTGAAAAGGGGACATGACAATTGATAAACTATTGTAGCTCAATTAGCACAGAGCACTCGGTTAACACTACCAATTTACTATCACTTGGCAAGAACTAAAATATGTACTATTACTTAGTTAATACCAAACATAAATATATTAAGATATTAAGTGTTATTGACCTTAATTAACTTAGTTGCATATAAATAAATAAAATAATATGAACACAAGAGACAACAAGATTTAATGTGAAAACACAATTTGGGAAAACTCCCAATTGCAGCAAGTTACTATTTTTCACTCTTCTTAAGCAAGCCTTGTTAGGAACCAACCCTATTAAAGGCTACAAAACACACTGTTAGGTGTGACCCTATTAAAGGATTTAATCACATTGTTAGAAGTGGCCTTATAAGAGGTCTCTAGACACTTTAATCTTGAAATGCCACCTTGTTAGAGGATTTACAATAAAGAATTCTAGTCAATGTGTCCTAATATGTATCTCATATTTTTGTGTATTTGTCATAGAATCTAGACTTCTTTAGGGCTCCCTAGTATTTGAATGCTACTATTTTTAGTTTCATCTATTATTCCATGGAAGAAGAAGATGATGTCATTGTATCTACACAAAAAAGGGAAAAAATAGTATCTTGATGTCAAGAGACAATTGTGACACTCAGTTGGGACTTAGAATGACAATTTTTTTTAAAGTAAAAACCCATTAAAACCATAAAATCTCCTCATTAGTGCCTAAATTATGTACTATAGAACCTAGTGCACTGACATAGTTGTGCAAGGTGTGCTAGTGCACTCTTGGTTTTCACTTCAAACAACAAAGTGTATATTTGTGCACATATAGAGGGTGTGCATGAGTGTAACAATGCACATGCACAAGAGCACTTTTGTTGAGTTTTGAATGGGGAAATTTCCCTCTCTCTTCTTTTTTTCCTTTTTTCCATGGATAGCTAAACTTAATGATTTTTCACACATGTGCATGTGTGCAACTTGATTGTTATTT
The DNA here is from genome assembly GCA_028749045.1 of Cupressus sempervirens. NCBI lineage: Eukaryota > Viridiplantae > Streptophyta > Pinopsida > Cupressales > Cupressaceae > Cupressus > Cupressus sempervirens. Next base: position 817,208,120 of record CM053786.1, read on the forward strand.
ATTTTACCTTGGTTTACTTTGAAAATACAAAAGTTGCATATGTGCAAACTCCACAGGGGTGTGTGGGTGCATTCATGGAAAGGGAGCTAGATGATAGTGAAAAGAAGGGGTGGAGGGGGGTGTTGGGGGGTTTATAGCCCAATGATATGCCTCTGTGTACATCTTTGAGGGTATGCACATACCCATTTATGTATCCTCAAAAAGAGGCATATTGTGTATCTATGCACTTAGTAAACATGCACATGTGCACAAGTGCACAATTTATACACTAAAATATTTCAAACTTGATATTTTCTTCCCATTCAATTGTTAGACCCTACCTTATTAGAGATCAAGGTTTAACCTATACCTAGTGGAGGGTTCTAACAATCAAAGGCACCTAATATGATGCCTCTAACAAGGCTTCAAACTAGGGGGTCCCTACTATGAGTCACAAAATGCGGCATGCATTGTGGGACCATAATAAATAGATCTGAAAAAAAGGAAGAAATGACCAAGGCATTTCCTCATCAAAAAGCATTCTTCTAACATGTGTCAAGTAACAACTAGATTCCAAATCTCTTAAGTTTCTTTAAAGTCCTTTAGAAGAAAAATCAAACCTTCAAGCTCAATATGTGCCTAGTGTTTTAATTTCTCATTGATGTGTCATGGTGCCATCTATTGTGATTATCTAGGAACTTGGAGAAAAAAAAATTCTCCAATCGTCAAGACATTAGGAGTCCTTATAAACATAATTATCCATTACTATCTAACTAGATGAGAGAAATGTTCTGAGGGCACTTGTCAAGTTATGAATTCCTTTTCTTTGGGTTTTTTGGGAAATCATGAAAAAAATTCTTCATGAAGCTCACATATTTCCACTTGATTCTTCCTTGAAGCCTTTTTTGTTTGTTGTAAAGAATAGGATATCCATTTTTGAGTGCATATCACTATATTTAATTACCTTGTAGAATTATTTAGAATCTTTAAATGTTACACCTTTATGATTCTTTTTCTTTTCTTTTCTACCCTAACCATATTTAGATTGTGTGGCCAAGACATTGGTGTTCTTTTCTAGTCTAGTAATAAGTTTGATAAATCTTGCATTCCTCTTTCAATGAACTATTGAGAAACTCTCATGCCAAATAGTAATTTCAAGAAACTCATTGAAAAGACCCTTTCCCTAAACTGGTAAGTGTTTAATTATCACTTTCTACTATCAACCTAAATTTGAAAACAACCTAGATAATCAATTATTTAATTTGTAAACTTTCGAGAGCTATGAACCATTGATTATGATTTTAAGACTACAAGCCCTCTACAACTACAAGTAACACCAATTTTTTTAGTTCGTACAAGAAAAAAAATTATCTGAATGTTTTGACAAATAAATACCTCTTTCTTAAAATTGAAGCCAAATCAGGTGATCTTGGTTACACATCAAGAAGGAATCTTGATTACACATAACCCTTAGACTGATAGGAAAAGAAAGACATGACTTTAAAACAAAACACATAACTAAAATTTTAAAAACATGTTGAAAGTAAACACACATGAAAAAGGAAAAAATATATGTTGAAATTAGAGACACACTTTTTTATTTTTAAGGCTTCAAAATAATGTTTCAAAAACTAGTCAATGATAGGTAATGAGACCAATTCCCCATGTAAAGAAATTAGCATAAGTACATTTTCTCCCAAAATCTCTACAATCTAGGAAGGGCCAATCCACAAACATTGAAAATTGACATGACTACTTGGTTTCTCTTTTTCCTTGTCCCATAAAAGAAAAAGGTTTGAGATTCTAAAAGTTTTTTTAGGGCTCACTTGTTAAAATAACATTTTATGACAACTTGATATCTTGACATGTGTTCTAAAGGTGTTGGCCTCTTTTTATAAAATTCCAATAGGTTCATCAATCTAGTTTTGCCTCTGCTAGCTTCCTCTACATATCCATTCATAAATTTCAACACTAGAATCTTGAGATTGAGTAGGAGTGCTAGTTATTGTTCATAGACAAATAGATATAGGGATGTCCCCAAAGAATTCATTATCCTAACTTTTTCTATCTATAATATGTATTTCAATTGACTATGACAATCTTTTAGATTCTTTGTGAGTAAACATTTTATCACTATAATCAAGTTCTTATTGGTGGACTTAGCCACACCATTCCCATTGGGAGAGGAGAACCTAATTATAACTTTATTGTCCAAAGCCCATCGAGTAAGGAAAATTGACACAAATGATGACTTTTTATCACACAATAGGGAGAATGGCATTCTAAACCTACTCACAATGTGTTCTTTTAAGAAATCACTAACCACTTTGGTTGTACACTTTCTAAAAGTTCATCATTAGTCTAGTGTATAAATACTCTATAGTTGTGAGGATGAAAATATGTCCCATTCATGATGGTGGGTTTATAGCTCCAATAAAATCTAGTCCCCACTTGGCAAAGGGACATACCTCAAATGCAGGTTGTAGTGGCATAGTTGGATTTCTTTCTCTGTTGGCACATTTTTGACAAGTGTGGTAGGAGTGTACATGTTTGAACACGCCCTTGAAAATTATAGGCCAAAAGTAATGAGATCTCAAACTATGATGGGTCAAACCCCCTACTAATTTATGTCCAATTTGTTGTATTTTTCATGATATTGTTCTAGTAATTCTCTTTCTTCTTCATGTTCTAGACATTGCAAATAAATCTCCTCATAGTTCTTGTTATAATTTTTCCTATCTTGAAGCATGTAGGATTCAAATTTCACCTTGAGTCTTCTACATTAGGAACTATTTATCCAATGTGGGTATTCATTTTGGAAGAGCTAATACACAATATCTTGGTACCACACCTCTACTATTATCTCTTCATTAATGTCTACTTCAAATACTATGATATATTCTTCATTGTCAAATCTTATCTCATTATCATCTATCATTTTGGTCATCCCCTATCCTCTCACTAGCTTCATTTATTGAATTTAAAACTAAAATTCTTGTAATATAGCCATCCATTTTCCTCTTCTCTCACATAACTCATTCTGCATTGGTAATGCTAGTTTGACTATCAAATCTAGCAAAATAGGATATGCCCTACACTTGAGTATGTAATGGAGAAATTTCTTGACTTCATTTATTAGGGTGAATGACTACTTGTCAAGATTGGAATAGTTCAATTCAATATTCTTCGGTTGAGAACTCATCAATGAGATAGGTCTCTCATCTTCTTTATCATTCTTTTGTGTGAGAATCTCTATGCATGAGTGTTCTAAAGAAGCATAATAGATTTTGAAAGGAAATTCATAATTTGGACTTATAAGTACTACAGCCATTGAAATAGCCACTTTCATATCTTCAAAATATTTCTTGATTTCAAGACCCTATTCAATTTTGTCTCCCTTATTTAGTAATTCATTGAGGGGGTAAACTATCTCAACAAACCTGCTAATGAAATTTCATACAAAATTAATCTTCTCAAAGAAAGATTTAAGCTCTTTATGAGTATGGTGAGGTGACAACTTCAGAATTGCGTCTATCCTCTTAGCATCAATGGATTTCCCAACTTCAAAAATAATGTGACCCAAAATCTTTCCTTTAGTAACCCCAAATGAACATTTCTTAGGATTAAGGAATATATTGTATAAATGACATTGGTTGAAAACTTGTTTTAGATCAACAATATGAGTACTTCAATCTTTTGAAAAGATATTTAGGTCATCTATATAGATAACTGTGAATTTATATATCAACCCCTTGAACACTTCATTCATTTCTCTCTAAAATGTAGCTCCTATGTTGATCAATCAAAAGGGAATTCTTATGTATGAGAATGTTCCCCATTTGGTTGTGAATGTGGTTTTAAACACATCTTTCTCATCTATAATCACTTGGTTGTATCTTTAATATCCATCTAGAGAAGACATCATTTTAGACTCATTCACAATTTTTAATACTTATCATGTGAAGAAAAATGGTAGTTATTATTTTTGGATGCTTTGTTCAAATTGTGGAAGTGTACACAAGGGTGAATCTCTCTAGTCTTTTTCTTTACTAGTGCCAAGTTAGCAACCCCTATAGAATATTAGGTTAGAAAGATAATTTTGGCATCAAAATAATTCTTAACCTCTTTCATTATTAAGGGCTCAATAATGGGGTTCAATGGTATCTATCTTTGATGAAAAGGCTTAGCATCAAGATTCAATGTAATATCATGAGTGATGATGTTAGGATCATATTTCTTGAGTTATTCGTAACTCCATGTAATAACATCTTTGTATTTCATGAGTAGCTAAAGAATTCATGGGGATTACATACCTTTCTAATTCTTACCAACTTAGGATCATCTTCCATGCCTAGATCATATGAATCACATTCTATAATCCCCTTTTCTTCAATGGTCCTATAACTACATGTTGATTTGTCTTGGTCAAAGATATGTTCCAACTATATCATTCCCTTAGGAATATTATTAGTTTTCAAATTTTTGATCTCATCTTCATCTTCTAGTTCATCATCCTTGGGTTTTGTTAGAAATAGGGAATACTAAGAGTGGGGTGAATCAATATTCTAAAAACTTTTGTTTACAACTAGATATTGTTAATTAATTTAAACCATGCATAAGAAATTAAACAAGTGATGTTGAATAAAAATAATAACCATGCATAAAGTGAACTCATAACACCATATTTTTTTAACTAGGGAAATCTTGGCCAAGGGAAAACCTTGATGGAGATGATACCCATTAGATGATATATTGATATATATGTTCCTTGTTAGAGGATGGACCTTGTTAGGAGTCAATGACAAGATTTAGTATAGAAAGTCCCTATTAGGAGATTCCAACCCTATTAGGAGTTGTAGTATAATGGATGCAAGAAGAGTTCACTTCCCAAAAAAGTAATTAATCCTCAGTTGTATAGATTATGTATCTTCTTTCTTGACTAAGCTCTAACCTCAACTTGATCTCAGATTATAAAATTAGGTTCTTGAAACTTTTCATATATCACATCACAAAAATTCTACTTATTACTTAGTACAATACAATTGCATACTTCTTTCTGCAAGATGTCCTTTGCATAAATACCATGTCTTTTCACAATTTTTTTCTAGGTTAGCTAAGACCATAATACACTTTTCAACTTAGAGTAAACATCTAGGATGTCAGCCCTAATTGGTCAAGTAATTATTTTGTAAACAAAAAAATTCCTTTCACTTAATTATGTTCTTCTGTTTCACAAGTAAATAGTGAATATCTCTTTTCCATACTATCTATACTCATTTCTAAGGTTATACACATCATCATCAACATGTATACTATCTCCATCTAACTTCTTTAGTCATAATATGATGTCAGAAACATTTTACATATAAAAAATGTGTTGTTGTAAATTAATTTCATACTTAGACAATTTTCTAAGTACCAAAAGATAAGTACCTTTATGTTTTAGGTTTATTACAAGTATCTACATCATGTGTTTCCATTAATGACAACAATTACATCCCTATATATAGCCAATTTTCAACAAGTTTTTCATCAAGTGTATCATTAAGCTCTTATCCTTTGAATAAACCATTACACATAATGAACTGTATACATATATATATATATATATATATATCATCTTGGAAGACCTAGAAGTTAGTAATGTTATCCAACATAGACAAGGAAGCCACCTGTTCAAGTTAAAACCTTTTGAGTTTTGTTCTTTCAATAGGCTATAATGCACTAGCTAAAATTGTATGGGCATCAGATACCATATTCCTCCCTCTTGGAATAAACCATATGTTTACAAATTCAAAAATCTTCCATTAAGTCCCAAACTCTTTTTCAATAAGATAGTAGTCTTTTATCATTGCAAGAGTAGATCAATTTAGCTTGTCTAATCACCAAACAAGAGTCTCCTTCAATTTATGATAGCTTTGACATTCTTTGCTAATGCAAAGAGAAGTCCATGAGTCAAGGTTTCATATTATGAAACATTGTTACTATACCTAAATTGTAAATGATATGTAACATAAAAAGACTTGCCATTGGGATTAATTAGTTTAATATCTACTTTGGCTCCTAACATGCATTTGGAATCATCAAACCTCAGTGTCCATATTGGCTATTCTTTCACCTTCCTTAACTTGTCTTTATTTGTTCGAATCTTTTCTTTCACTTGGACTTTGAGGAATTGTTTCTTTAAAAACCATTGCATTCTTTCATGCGGTGGACTTAGTGAGTTGCTATTATTTACCTTTGTTATGGGGATTGTTTGTTTCTTTTATTTATCTTCAATTTCCCCAATCAACTCTGCGCTTTTATCAATTTTTGGTTTAGATCGAGTTACTACTAAGGTCTAGCCTTGAACTTTCACAAAGTTTCTTCTTCTTAAAAATGTAATCATCCACAATGGAGGGGAAGAAAATCTCCACCATCTAAAGAGGTGTCACTATATGATGCATTTAGATCTTCCTTTTCCTTTTCTTCATTAATCATGACTTCAAATATGCACATAAGACTTGAATTTCATTTTGGTATTTCACTTGGGGTTTGACTATTTTTCAAGTACATCATCTATGTTAATGCCCAAGCAATCACTTCTTGATAATATGAGCACTTAATTCTGAATGACTTACTTTGTGCAACCTAAGAAATCCTAAAAGGAGCAATACATGAACTTGCAACCATTCTTTCTATGAATTGAGTCACAATTTCTTTCCATGGGGTGGGATTTAGATATTCTCCATTCAGATTGTCTAATTTCTTAATTGAAGTTATATCAAGATAAATTACCTTGTAAGAGCCTAAGTCTAATTAAAGAAATGCTACTTCAGTCAAAGCATTGTAAACTTTGATTATTGTCTTTAATTTTAGCTCAGCATCTACTTGATCTAGTTATTCAATCCCTTCTAAGGTAGCCATAATTGAGTTAAATTAGTTGAGAACCATCCTCTTAGGCACTAGATCCATTCTCTAATTATTAATAGGTTGAAATGTTTATGGAATCACTACTACATGTATGTTAATGATATCTAGAATCTTTGGTTCTATAGTCAACTGTATGTGAATATCTTTCAACACTCCTATAACCTTTACTTATATTTTGTCAAGTTGAATCACTATTTCACTCATGGGATGTGGATTAACTCCCAACTTTTGAGCTATCTAAAAAGGCATGACATTGCAAGAATCACATAAATATATGAGACAATTGTGAAGATTTCTTCCAAAAATCTTAGAGTGAGAAAGAAAGGAGGCTTTTCATCTTTGTCTTTATACATGGTAGGAATAGCCTCGGAGGTGTTAAACTATTACAATATGTTATCTTCTAAGGAGCTACATTAGGCATTTTCTTTGTATGATAAATTTTTTTTATTAGTGCTTTTATTTGATTCAGGAAACTTTTAGCATATCAAACATAGATATATTGGCCTATGTCCTCTTTTAATTCTTCAACTACACTCTACTTTTTAGTTGACGAAGCATTACTCTTCAATTTTCTAGGCATATTTCCTTGGTGCTGAATTTGTTGTCCAACATAAGGAGCTCATGCAACTTCTAAATCATTATTATCTATAGGATATAGAGGCATTGGTTACAATCTAGGAGGAATTCCATTAGTCATGGGTTCCCTTTGATGTCATAAATTGTGAGTATTTTAGTTTTTGTTCAAAAAGTTGGACATCTCTATTGGTTTAGGGTCTAATTCTTGATTAAATTGAAAGACACATTCTTCATTGACTTGTTCCCACATTTTTGTATTCTATTGAGAATCATAATAATCTAACAACATAGCATTAAATTACATAGGAGTCTCATTATTAACACATTGTGAATTCTAGTTTACTTCTTGATTTCTATCGAGATACAAGTCACCATCATTGGGTATATTTTAGCTACTATCAAGTTGGTTTATGTCTATATATTGAGCATTTTTATTATTGTCTATAGGGGTACTTCCATAATTTGGATAGGTATTCCATAGTCTCTTCTTTCTTTAGAAGCCATTGTTGGGATCTGCAGGATTGAAATTATTTCCTACATTATTATTTCCACTAAAATTCTTGTTATAGTTTTGACCATGGTTTTTGTTGTAAGGGGATGCATTCATTATTTGGATGTTTTTATTCTTCCGTTGTAATAATCTCTGATGGGTTAGCTCACTGGTTATCTAAGACATGGTCTTCTTCATTTGATCTAGCTCATTTGTGATATTATTTTATGCATTAATGGATGGTTCTATCATTTTCTCAAAGAAAACATCTTTGGGAGGTTCATATCCTTGGTAGGTTATAGAAAGAATAGATACAAATGGTGCCTATTATAGTGGCATAGAGTTAGGGGAATGAATGGACTAGCCATCACTTGCACTTTAGTAGGATATGTTTGTACTATTATACTTGCATGATTTACAACCATTAGTCCTCCTCCATTAGGGTTGGCCTATTTAGTAAAGGTGATAGCTTCTTCAAAGACTTTCTCCAATGTATCAATATATAAAACAATAAATCTTCTTACCAAGATAGAAGTGAGTTGGTCCATAGCATTTAGATAAATCTATATTGCAGCCTCAAATGATATAGTGTATGGTGTTTCCAACTTGCAGTATGCCATGTGAAAGTGATGATTGAAATATAAAATGGTCTTAATTTGATCCCTCTTGATAGATATGAAATAGTGGTGTATGAAAACTGGATTCATGAATGTTTTTAATTGATCTAAGAACAACTTTTCAAAAGGTACCCAGATTTGGATAGATCCCAATGGTATGTTTGTGTACCAATTAAATAGAACCTCTCCTAATGTGTATGAGAACAAAAGAAGGACCACATTCTCTTGTTGAATTTGTTTTTGATTGCATGCTTCTTTGAGAAACTTGATGTGATACTTAGTTTTCCATGTTTATCTACAGATGAACCATGGGTAGAATTTCTTAGGGTTCTTTAGAAGGTCATTAAGTGCACCTTGCAAATTGATTGGTTAATCTACTACATTTGCAAAGAAGGTCATTGGTGGATGATTGGGTGGAATGATAAGTGGAGGTAAGTTTGGAGGTAGAATCGAGGAAGATGATGGAATTTAAATGAGAGTGGTAGAATTATTTATATCCCTTTATAACTACAAGGCTTGCAAAACTGACTCAATTATAGGAACCCATGTCCACTAGGTGAAAAGCTTAAAGCTCACTAAAATTGAGATGGTGGATCAAAATCTTCTAGTTTACATTTATTTTGGAAAAGTGCACTCCTCAAAAAGAGTACCTGAACACTTGTGCACATGCACACCTTCTGATAGTGGCTGACTTGGAAAATTTTCTAAAAGTCTTAAAATTGAGTAATTTTCACACAACTTGGGTTTCTGGAAATAATTTTTATGGACCCTCTTTCTAGAGCCACTTCTATTGAGCTTTCATTTTGCATGATTCTGAATTCCATAGATCATTTCGAATCTCTCTCTTGAAAGATGATTAATGATTAACTCAAAGTTTCTACATGGTTGTTTGTTAACCTATTGAGTAATTTAATTGAAGATAAATTTGTATTTTTATGACAATGCCTTTGGTAGTATGAACTAATCTGTACACCTTTTCCTAAAATATAACCACAAAAGGTATATATTTTTGTATATTTTATTTTTATGGTGAATGTAGTTTATCAATGTTGCTATATGAATTCCCATTTTAACCAAGTGTTTGAAAAGAAAATAACAAACATAGGGTAACAATAGATTTTAAGAAAATAACTAAAAGGGAAATTCCTTACAAATATAGGCCAAAGTAACAACATGTCTAGGAATTAAATTATCAAAAGGATCTGAGTAGGAAACCAATGAAACTAGGAGCAATAGTTCCTCAACTCCAATGGTGCAATTGTAAGAATTTTCCTTGGGAAAAAATCACCCAAGGTCAAGGAACTCAAGCACAAGCACAAAATGGACCAATAAAGTATGATCAAAGTAATAATATCAAAATGTATTGATGTGATGTTATGTTAGGTACATATACACTAGGAGCACCTATATATAAAGGCCTCTATGATGCATCTATAATGCCTCTCAAAAGAGCTAGGAGATAAGCATTACAACTAAGCATGTGTCCCCTAGAAGTGGATTATCCTCCATTGTCCATGAGAGGATAAGTATGACATGGTGTATCTCATATAGAGATGTTGTAGACACCATGTGCCTAATTAGAGTGCTAACTCCTATGTTGTCAACATGACAACTCATATGAGTGTGCATATTCCTAGGTGTCATATTAATAAATAATAAAATAATGCATTGACCTAAGTAAACATAAGTAAAGTGTAAATAGTAAATACTCATTTACACCAACACCCCCCCTTTAGTGCAACTTAGGGGAATACACTTAAGCTCACAAAAGCTAGGATAAAAATGCATGATGGGTCCCAGATACTAGGCCATTTTAGGTACCCATGTACCAAAGATAATGAAATATCTCATAAAGTGGAGAAAGAGGGAAAACCTCATGGGAAAAACCCTCCCCCAAAAAGAGAGATGAAAAAAAAGATGCATGGATCGATGGAGTAATCAAGACCCTCCCATTATGGCATACATCATGTATATACAATAGAGAAGTATGAGAAGGACAAAACCATAGAAGAGGAAAAGGTCCCCCCAATAAGAGAAGAAGAAGAAGAAAAGAGACAAGGTAGTCCCCCCCCCCCCCAAATGTAGAATTTTGCTTAGTGATAGATGCTCCAATGTAGAAGCTAATCCATAATTGTTGAATAATGTTCCTCCCTTTGGGAAGAAAAATATCATAGGTACATATGAGGTGCTTCCCCAATGTGTAGAAAGAATCCTAAAGATGAATGGTGTCTTACAAACCTGCTCAATTGTCCCTATGTTGATATTGATGGTCATCCCTTCCGACACAACTAAAAAGAACAAGTTCAAATCTAGCAAGGATGGATGTCGAACATATCCCAAAGCACCAATTGTCTCCTCAAATGATAAACAAACCTCTTTTAACTACTGTACATAAGGATCCACAATCATATCATCCTGGTAAGATTGATCATGTAGAGAATGGACAAGAGGGTCTGAGTGTGCCCTAGTAACAAGTAAAGAAGGATCTTCTTCATCAAAGAGAAAATGTATATTATCAATAATGTCTCCCAAAATTTTTAGGTATGACACCACAAACAAAACTAAAATGTATGTCATATAATCATCCCCTAATGATGGAACTAGAAGACAAGGTGTACCCAACTCTATTTAATTGCATGGACTTATCACTGTAGAAATGTATGTATGTGGAATGTGTTGATCTTGTGATGTTTTTCAATAGGATCACACATATCTAAATATCTTGAGTCACTATCATTGTTGTCACAATCACTTTCCACAATGTATGAAGTATGGAAAGGTTTAGAGGATAAGTTAGGTGAACTTTCTTCAAAGTGAACATTCAACTCATTAAATATCTCATGATTCTTGGGATACATAATTATTTATGCCTAAACACTATCATCATATCCAATGAAAGTAAAAGGCCTTTGTGGTGGTGCCTTGCATTCCCATGAAGAAATTTTTGCCCATGTTGGACAACCAAAGACTCTGAAGTGTTTTACAACTAATTTCCTTTTGCACCATGCCTCAAAAAGAGTCATTCCATCTAAGGTATTATGAGGAGACCTATTAAGTATGTGATTGGCACTACTTATAGCTTTGAATTCAAGTGATGGATCAAGAGACTTAGCTTGAATCATGCAACTTTCCATTGACTTAAGAGTTCAAGTCCTCATTATTGCAACATTTGTCTTTTTCAAACTAAATGCTAATAGATTCTGAAGATCAATACCCTCAAGTTTTAAAATGTCTCTAAGTCTTGAGTTAACATATCTAATTTTATTTTCCATACAAAGAACCTTTATGGCTTTCCTTGATTGATTCTTAGCATGACTCTTGAGGGCTAGAAACTTATCAAACACTTCATTCTTGTGATCAAGAAAGTAGACCCATGTGTAGCACAAAAAGTCATCAATGAAAGTGAGAATATAGAGACCCTTGCTAACTGATGTCATTGCAAAAGGTCCTACCAAAACTATGTAAACCAACTCAAGAACAATTGATGCTCTCAACTTCCCTTTGTCAAACTTCTCTTCTAGATGCATATCCATTGAACAAGTTGAACATTCACCCTTAGATAAGTTGATTGTAGGCAGACCATTGACCAGATTTTTTGAGCTAAGTTGATGAAGATAGTGGAAGGTAAGATGTCCATACCACTCATGCCATAATTTTCTTTGTGATTGAGATTGTGACAACAAGGCATGTAGAGGAGACTTAGGCATAAATTGGGAGAAAGAATAAAGGCTTATGTCATGGTTGACTTTATCCACTACAACCAATGAATCATCCTTAAGATTTTGCACCATTAATGAATCAAGAAGGAACTCAACTTTATTTTTGTCTCTATAGTCAGTGATTTGGTAAATTGAAAGGAGATTAGAGCTAAGGTTGGGAACATAGAGAACGTCTTTGAACTCTCCATTTTCCATCTCAACTTTTCCTTTCCCTTCAACTTCCATTTTTGTATCATCTCCTACAAAGATGTACGGTACCTTAGACTATTGTAATGAAGAAAAGTGTCCTTTTGAAGAACCAATATGACATGAGGCACTTGAGTCAAGAATCCATTCCCCTAAAGAACTAGAACTTTCTATAAATGCTTACCCTTTTTCATTTTAAGTGGATGGATTTGAATTCTTGGAAGAATTTAGCACATTAATTTTGTTCTTCCTAAGTAAGTTTTCCAACTCATCGATTCTCTTAGTCTTGCAATGATTCTCATTATGATTTAGTTTCTTGCAATATGTACAAAATAATTTTTCCTTCTTGTCATTTTTTTCCTTCTTATTGGAAGAAGAAATTGCTTCTTGCGAGGAGGAAGATTGTTGTGTCTCTGATTGTGATTTTTTTCTTCTACTTCTTTTCGTTGTTGTTGGTAGAAATTTTTCTGCCTTGATTTGATTTATTCCCATTACTAGCCACCAATGTTGTTGGCTTGGATGGCTTGATAATTCCCATATCCATCAACTTGGATGGTTCCAACATCAACATTTCTGAAATGCATCAAATGAAGGCTTAGTGAAGGCATCTCCCATGGTCAACCTATAAGTGTTGTAACTTGAAACAAAAGTTGTATACTCTGAAGGTAGCCTCTTCAAGATGTGATGAATCAATCTATCATCCTTTATAGGATTACCAAAATCTTTAAGTAGTGCTCTCAATTCATTGGCTTTGTTGGCATAGCCTTGAAATGTGTCAAAATTCTTAGAGTCCGATAGAAGTAGATCATCCTCAATTTAGAATCCCTTTTCCTGATCCACCTTACCATACAACCCTTCAAGTTTTTCCCAAGCACCCTTGGCATCCTCAAAGCTAGAAATTTGGAAGAAGATATCTCTATGAACACAACTACTAATAATTCCTAAAGCTTGACTATCTCTAATTTTGCAATCAACTTGTGTAGTAGCATTAGTGGGTTTTGTAATTATATCATTAACATATATATTTAAATATTTTTCCATTAGTCTACTCCATATAATATCTTTCCATGTACTATAATTGTGTGAAGTTAGAAGTGGAGTTTTAGATGAACCCATGATGTAAAAAATTAAAAGAGAACAAGAGAGGAAGAGAGACACAAGAACACAAGACACACTCCCCCTATTCACTCAATCAAAGAACCCCCCAAAAATGATGCTTTTGGCACTTTATGTGGAGTGTGTTTACAATAGGCCACTCATCAAAATATACAAAGTGGACTTCTAATTTGGCTATTTACAACCTCTTTTTGGAGTACAAATTTGGTACTTTGCAATGTAGCTCATAAATGCAACAATTTTGAAGTTTTATCAAAGCAATACAATGCAAAAGAGGACCTATTTCTAAAAGTGATATTTTTGTCCACACAACTATATAATATGATTGTACATCTAGAAAGTAGATGAAAAATTAATCACATTCAAAAAAATATAACCTAAAAAATTGTCTAGATGAGCTCAAACTAAGCCTTTGAAGTTGCAAAAATTTGGATTTGCGATTTGTAGAAAAATTTAGGCATAAAGATCTCAAACATCTTGCAACAAATATGTAGATCATGAAATTCTAACCCAAACAAAAAATATTGCCTTAAAAAAGGAGTCCGTATGAGGGAGATATTATTGTTTGAAAATCACCTCTATAATTATTTTTCTAGAATCACCACTATCATGCCTTGAAAAATCAAATGACTCTAAATTTCACCTTGGATGTCTGATTTTGATGAAGCAAAAGTAAATTTAGGGGTTCTTTGACCTTCTAAATATGATTCCAATATCTAATTTACACCAACAAGCTCCAATCTTCACTTACAAAAATCTTTCCTACTGGTTAATGGCCAAAAGTTTTCTAAAAAATAATACAAATATGAAAAAAGTTACAAAAATGTACATAAAAAATGTAGATATGAAAATCAATTGCATAGATCTAAAAAATAATCATGCCAAATACTACAAATTAGGCCTTTGGGTGCCAGTTTGCAAAAAAAAAATGCTCAATTTTGACTATAGCCCAGGGTAGGCAAAATTATAGTTAAAATTCACCAAATCAACACTCCAGATGCAATGGTGAGGTCTACTTTGGCTCTAGATGCTCCCATTGACTACAATACTCTAGATCTAAGTCATGGTCCTCCAAGCGGTGAAGCAAAAAAATGATTCCAATGGCCATGTGAAGAGAAATTCCCTCAACTCTAATACCATGTAAGAATTTTCCTTAGGGAAGAATCACCCAAGATCAAGGAACTCAAGCACAAGCACAAAATGGACCAATATATTATGATCGAAATAATAATATCAAAATCTATTAATGTGATGTTATGTTATGTACATAAAAATTAGGAGTGCCTATATATAAAGGCATCTAAGATTCATCTAGAATGCCTCTAGAATAAGCTAGAAGATAAGTATTACAACTAAGCACATGTCCACCAAAAGTGGATTATCTTCCATTGTACATGAGAGGATAAGTATGGCAAGGTGTATCTCATATAGAGATTTTGTAGACACCATGTGCTTAATTAGAGTGCTAACTCCTATGTTGTCAGAAAGATAACTCATATGAGTACACATACTCCTAGGTGTTAAACTAATAAAAATAAAATAATGCACTGACCTAAGTAAACTTTAGTAAATTGTAAATAGTAAATACTTATTTATACCAACAATTTCATCAAATCACAAGGTGATAGAAAGTGCACTCACATAAGACAAAATACTATGCAAGAACAAGGATAATCCTTTCTCAAATTTGTCATGACAATAGAATTCATTATCACAACATAAAGACCACAATTAAAATATCACACAATCATAACAATAGAATAAAACTATTGGCTCCATTAGTATTCATGAATATGCATTCACAAAAATAACACAATCTAGCAAGAATAACTACACTAAAAATGACAGCACCAATAGCATATATTATTCTATCAAAATAATGGCCCGGGGTACATATTACATTCATGTATTTAAAGAAATCATCTCTTCTCTTTATTTTAGCAGTGAGAGCTTTTTTATTGAAAACTCATGCTAAAAAAATAATAAAACAAAGCTAATTATATACAAACTAACTCTCTAAATGGTGTTAAGTATGTCTCCACCCTTGTTTATATCAATTAATGGGTGTAGGATCTTTACATGACTTTAAAGAATAAAAGAATGAGAAGATAAGAAGACAAAAGTCATGAGATGATCTAGGAGTCTCTAGAAGCTCAACAAATGGAAGCTCGGCCTTCTATGGGAATTTCTATGAGTTGAACTACTATTGAAATGCATTTTTGATGCCTAAAATGTTCAAAAATAGAAATGGGTAATTAACTATCAGTGCACTACTTTTTCTTCAAAATTGTTGGCACGCTTCTTTTTGTTTAAAACTATTGGTGCACCTTTGAGAAAAGTGCACTTGTGCACCTTAGTGATAGGACCAAAATATCCAAAAAAAACTTCTAAGTGTCAAAATTGCATTTATGAAATCTATGTTTGATTTCCCTTTATATGAAAATGATGTTTGGATGTTTTCCTTTGAACTTATCTATAATTTTGACAACTTCACTAGCCTTTGGTAAGTCTAATGAATCATACTTTTTCTTAACTACTTAACTACTTGTTGGTAGTTTCTTACTACTATCCTAGCATCTACAAAATTCTCAAGCTTATTGTCTAGTTGCAATGATACTTGTTCAATTTTAAATGTTTGTTTTGCATCCACTAGCACATTTCAAATCACTTTTTTGACAAAAATTGGCCAAATTTTTTACTCATGTTGGTCATATTTTTGCGAAATTTCTTTATCCAAAAAATTGACTAAGGTTAGTCAATTTTTTGATTAATGCATAGCAACATTGGTTGAAAATTTGACCAACATGCTTTGTTTAAAAAACAATTACTCAAAGATAAATATCCAAAGTAATTACCAACAGTAGCCTAGTTGGTGATTAGTTTGGATATTTATCTTTAGGTGGTAGTGAGTTGTATACACTCTTGAGGTCCTAAACATTCTTATCTAATGTTTATAAATATCTCAAAAAGAAAAATCTTATCTAAAACATCCTAAACATTCATGAAATATAATAAAAAAATTGGCAATTGGGTCAGTGTCCATTTCATGGTTTGTTGAGGAGATTTTGTACTTTATAGCATTCATAATAGTTGTGAGAAAAAATCATGCTCTTAAAATTGAAACAAGTTAATAAGCCCTCAATGAGCCTCAATTATTTATAAGTTAATAAAAATCACAAGGTAAAAGGTGACCAACTACCACATGATTTAGAGCTAGTCTAAAGCTAGGATAATATTAGACTACATGGATAAGTTTGAAGTTTACACAATAGGGTTTTAAGGACTCAATAGAGTTACACCAAAAGCAAGAGACATGTCATTACATTGAGAGGGGTAATATGATGGAGAATTTTTAACATGCATAAACAAGTAATCATCATTAACATAATAGTATTTAGTAGGTATTGTACAACCAATGAGGTCAATATGTAGCTAGATGACCAATAGAGAAACATTGATGAAATTTGGAGGAATATCATCATATTTAAGAGCTTGATTCCAAGATTGATTCCCTACCATCAAAACCACATCCCCATGAAAACGCTTAGAGGTGTCAATATACACAAGAATGGGAGAAAAACTAGAGTTCCCCATGTAAGAAGTGGAGTCATCAAATTTTAGGAAGTAAATAATGTAGTTTCCTATGTCTCATAACATAAAACCTCCCAAAACTACAAAGGGAGAAAGTGTAATGCATACTCAATACATATTTAGTGTCTTAGTAAGAGAATTAAAAGTGGTTGTAGAAGATTAATAAATAAAGAGTGTTCCCTCCAACACAACATACACAATTCCAAATTGTTATCTCAGAAGAGAGAAAGGATGCAATGTAATGCTACACTAAGCATAAGCAATAATTTAAAACAAAGAACAAGTACAATGAACGTAATAAATTTTTTTTATACAACTTAATATAAGTAAAAGTACAATTATTGAGCCACTCTCAATCCTAAAACCTAAAAATAAAAGAAAATATCATCCAAATACATTTCCATTAAGATACTAATACATATTGAGTTCAGTACAATAATGAAGTACGATATCATTCTTAAATGCCTATATCCAACCTATGGATCCTAGAAGTAATGAATTTTGTTTCTAGAAGTAACTTCAATAGTCATCCTTAGCTTCTTGTTAATCAACTTGAAGCACCTAAAAACACATAGAAAATTCAACACAACACAAAGAGGGCTCAATACACACTGAGTTGAAAAGCATAATCCACCTACATACATGTTAGAATAAACATACACATATTCATAATGTAGATATCTAATCCACTTAATATAGTGCAATTCTAAAATTAATATGCAAGAAGTATACATCTACTTAACAATACAAAATTAAACTCGCACTAAGAATCTTTAGTAAATGAATCATATATATACTGAGGTTTCATCATTATGGCACTACGATTCTGCATCCATGTATGGTATGCTCATAGTCACCACATAATGGAATTCTCTATTATACTCGTCAATGAAAGAATAGAGATTTGCCTTGTTCTCCGTACTTAACCCTTTAGGTTTAAGTCATAGGTAAAGCCAATTATCTTTTAGTATGTAATTAACCCACCCAATTCATTTTAACATTTTCACTGAATTAAATAACTGAATAGGATTAACCAAATTCAGCCACGCCAATATATGTTCATCATAGTTATTCTAAAGATACACATCAAATAGATCTACAAAAAAATGTACATGCAATAGATATAAAATTAGTATACAGCGTGATACTACATTCTTCATCTATTTGCAACTTATCTTCTGCTACCAATTTCAAAAGTAACTTAGGTTACTATAACAACAAGAGCAAAACTATAATATTAAAATCACATAAATATAATTAAACTGACATATCACTTTAATGATATTTCCAATAATATAGTTAAACTGACATATCACTTTAATGATATTTACCAATCTTAATACTATACCATTAAACCTCGCTATCGTAATAAACTAAATTAATGTTTCAAAATGACTAAGATCATAGAATTAAAGTAAATATGATATTATTGTTCAATATAAAATTCTTATCAAACATATTTCATTAGTCCATCTTTTCCATTCAAAACAAATTTCCAATTCAATAATGGATAGAAAAGACATCGTTAGAAAAATAATTCCAATTCACATACATATGATTTCCATATGATCGATATCTCAATCCCATTCAATTCTAGTATATAATGGTATTCATTTCAACCTTTTCTAACTATAATTCACTATTTAAAATATCACATATTGTACCATATAATAATTTCCTACAACATTCAATTGAACAACTATTCAATCATTATAAATGTTTTCATACAAATAAAACTTGATCAATAATGCTAAATATTCATTTATCTTATTTCCAAATTCCAAAATAGCATAAGATAACTAAAATCTCAACAACATACAAAACTCCAAAATGTAATCAAATCATAATACCCATTTACACAGGTTATAGGTTATTCCACTGGTATCTTTCAATTTGTTGATAATTATAATAAACTATGTTGACAAAAAGGAAATTCAAATATGTTTAAGGTTGCAAAAAAACTGTTCAACATAATGTCCATATTCATATTGAGTAATCATCAGCTATCTAATTTTCCAACAATCACATAATACTTATACAATTGTGAATGAAACCAGATCACATGCATAATTCAATAAAACATCAGCTAATATAACTTGATACCTTTCTACAATTTCCATAACATATTAAGTAATTTATGCCGTCACAATGATATTTCTACTTGTTTCAAGCTCCCTCTTAACTATTTGACATAATGTCATTACCATTAGTTGTCATATACTGTTCACTATGTTATCTACATCTTCATTTAACAACGGTTTAGTATCTTAGCTGAATCCCTGGTTTTCAACAAAGTGCTTTTAACATAATGACTGAGCCTTAGTTTTCAAATACACTATTCAATATAATGACTTAACCCTTGGTCATGTGAAATGTTTAACAAAGTGACTATGCCCTTGATCAGTCATGAGTCTGCAATCCAATGCGAGCTTGTGTCTTGTGGCTGAGCCATGCAAACCCATGGACACTGAGATATGGGTTCTCTCAGAGCTTGGATCTGAGGAAGTCGAATACCCATATGTTGTATACAATCACATGCATGCTTACTATTGTAAGCATGTGTTTCTAATTGGGTTCAGCTCGGTGGGAACCACATGTTTGGGGCAAGGCCCAAAATATATGCATACAACAAATCCCAAAATATTTCACCATACTTCACATTCAAGTATGGATATGTATAGGCCTATGCCATACACAGTGCCCAACTTTGGATACATCCATGCTTGAGTGTCAAATATTCATCTATTAAAATTGATACATGCATATCGAAATACAAATGCAAATATATAAATAGAGAGATAGATAGAATAGGGTAAGAAATTTCCCCTACTTGAAATTAGTAGAGGGTAAATGCTCAGCATGAAACACTTCAGCAACCTGCCATCAGAGCCAAAAACCCAACTCAAATCCACACTTCCAAAATGCCAAAACAAATAAACTTGCTTGAAATAGAGGATAAAGTATTCAATAGAAGAAATCGAATGCAATGCAAGAGAATGATTAGTAGTGAGAAACTCAACAATGCTTGGCCTCATATGAATGAATGTTCTTTCAAAAAATTCATCCATGATGTTGATTCCTTAGCAACAAGCATCACAGGTGTAAACAAAATAGAGCAATGCGGCCAAGTTTCTAGCTCAATCTTAGCAAGAAACCATAAAAAAAGAAATGGCCAACCAGAACCAAAATGCAATAATATCCTCATTAACTTGCATTAATTCAACTATGACAGTTCACAATGCCATGCATATGGCAGTCCTAATGTCACCACCATGTTTGGCTTTCAAAAACAATGAATATATTACCTTGTACATAGCATTCGAAACCCATTTAGGGTTACATATTACATAAGAGGTAATTAATCCTTTTAAAATAAATTAAAAAATAGAAATGTTTATGCCAATCTTAACTTAGGGTGTTTAGACCCTTTCAATAACAAGTATAAATACAAGGCCAACTACGGTTTATAATAACAAGTTAATATAAGTCATGTAATCAAAGCCATCTTAGGGCTATATGTATTTAGAAGAATCTAAACCCTTAACATCAAATTCCTATAAGCTATACTAAAAAAAAATCCAATGCATTAATTCAATCCCTTCTCAGTCACACATAAGAAAATAATGAAAAGTTCCAAATACATACAACATATTAACATATAATTGTATTTGCAATGTCAAGTTAAACATAAAATATATAACTTTCTTTCCTATACATACAAACATAGAATGTAGTTTACAATGAGTTAGAAACATAATAAACATAATCGATACCCAATCAACATGCAATTATATATATGCCAATTTTTAAATCATAAAATCCTAAGTGACCTTTAATGCTAATAAAATAGTTCTAAACAAAAAATATGTTCAACATAAGTCTCAGGTTCCAAAGGACAATAATATAACCAAATTCTACATAAATAAAAACATAACATCTGAAAGGAACTTATAACAAAAAAGTCCTAATATGCAAAAAAACTAAAGTAGTGGTCAGGCATGACACCCTCCCCCACTAGGATTTGACTTTCTCCTGGAAGTCAGTAAACAAGAATGGATGAGCTGCTCTCATCATTTTAGTGTCCTCCCAGGTAGCAGATGTTTCATCATTGGGGTCCCATAGGACCTTTACTTGCCTTAGTTCTCTTCCTCTTAAACTCATAGTTCTACTTTACATGATCTGCACTGGTTCCAACATGATTTAACCATCCAAAATTTGAAAATTTTTCCAATCAAGCACATGAGCAATATCAGGTATATACTTATGCAAAATTGAAACATGAAACATGATATGAATGCGTGAAGGACTTGGTGGCAAGGCAAGTTTGTAGGCAATAGGTCCAATCCATTCCAAAATTTCAAATGGACCTATGAATCATGGTGCTAACTTGGATCACTTTCCATAACGAATTGGACTCTTACATGGTCTTACCGAGAGAAACACTTTATCACCAACCAAGAATTGACAGTCGATCCTATGCTTATCAACATATTTCTACTATCTATCCTAAGTAGTAATAAGGTGCTCTCTAATCCTCTTCACGTGCTGCTCCAAATCTTGCAACATATCAGGTCCTAAAAGAGTCTGGTCCTCCAAATTATCCCAACTGAGAGGTGTCCTACAAGGTGTACCATACAATGCTTGAAAGGGTGCCATACCTATGGAACTGTGATATCCATTATTATAAGTGAATTCTACCAAGTGTAGATACTCTTCCCATTTATTCTATATATCCATTATGTACATCCTAAGCATGTCTTCCAGAATCTGGTTGACACATTTAGTTTGTTCATCTGTCTCTGGGTGATAAATTGAACTGAAATTCAACTAAGTACCTAACTCTCACTGCATGGATCTCCAAAGAGAAGAAGCAAACATTGGATCGCTATCAGAAATAATCTTTTTAGGAATTCTGTGTAACTTAACTACCTGCTCCATATATATCTTTGCAACCATTGCTGCATTATAGGATGATCTAACTAGAATAAATTGAGCAACCTTAGAAAATCAATCCACTACCACCATAATAGCATCATGCCTACAAGCTGTAATAGGCAATCTAGTAATAAAATCTATAGAAATGGTGTCCCCTTTCAATTCTGGAATACTATGTGGCTGCAATAATCCTGCAAGGTGCTGATGTTCAGCCTTAACCCGCTAACATTACAAACATTGAGCCACAAAATTTTCTATGTCTCTCTTCATTCCAGGCCAATAATAATGTTGCTTAAGGTCAACATGCATTTTCTTAAAACCCGAATGAGTCGAATATGGTGCTTTGTGGGCCTCAAACATAACCAAATTTCTCAAATCACCCAACTCATGAATGTGCACACTCCCTCTAAACAATAGTAACCCTTTAGAATTCACTAAATACCTAGCAAAATGCCCTTCCAAGACACTGCCACTGTCCATAACAACCTTAACATTCTAAAACCAAAGATCTGTGGAAAGGTTCTGTAAAATCTTATCCTTAAGATCCAGTGTTAGGATTAAAGAAGATAATTCATGCCACCTTCTACTAAGTGCATCAACAATGGCGTTCTCCTTCCCTTGCACATATCTAATCTGGAAGTCATATTAACACAGGAACTCCATCCATCTTCATTGTCTAGCATTGAGGTCTGGTTGTGTGAAAAGATATTGAAGGCTTCAGTGATCAGTATATAACTCAAATTGCTGACCCAGAAGAAAATGCCACCACTTAGTCAAAGCATGCATAATTGTAGCAAATTTGAGATCATGAGTAGGGTAATTCACCTCATGATTCTTTAGCTTTCTGGACTGATAAGCTATAACACGTCCATCTTGCATCAACACTGCCTCTATGCCATCCAAAGATGCATCAGTGCAAACCACGAACTACTTAGCTGAATCAGGGACTGCCAGAACTGGTGCATTGGTCAAATATTCCTTAAGTTTTTGAAATGCTACTTCACACTCCTCTATCCACACAAATATCTTCCCTTTTCTCTAAAGAGATGTGATAGGATGCACTATTTTGGAGAAGTTTGACACAAATCTACGATAATAGCTGGCTAAGCCCAAGAAACTTCGAACCTCAGACACATTCGAAGGTGCTGGCCAATCTACAATAGCCCAAATTTTGGATCGATCTATAGAAATTCCATCCCCTGAAATAATATGTCCTAAGTAACAAATCTTCGATTTGAAGAATTCCCACTTCTCAAGATTGGCATACAGTCTATTCCTACGAAGGCATTCCAAAACCTACTCTAAATGCTACTCGTGCTCCTCAGTAGAGAAAGAATACACCAAAATATCATCCAAAAAAACCACTACGAACTTGTCAAGGTAAGTTCTAAATACACCATTCATTAAGCTCATAAAGACAGAAGGTGCATTTGTTAACCCAAAAGGTACTACTGTGAATTCATAGTGCCCATATCTGGTGCGAAAAGCTATCTTATGAATATCAGCTTCCTAGATTCTAAGTTGATGATACTTGGATTTCAAATCAATCTTCAAAAAGACTCGGGCACCCTTGACTTGGTCAAACAAGTCATCAATTCTAGACAAAGGATACCTATTTTTAATAGTGACCTTGTTTAACTGTCTATAATCAATGCAAAGTCTTAAGGAACCATCTTTCTTCTTGACAAAGATTACTGGAGCACCCCAAGGTGATACACTAGGATGAATCAAACCTTTCTCCAAAAGCTCCTCCAACTGAAATTTAAGTTCAACCAGCTCTTGAGCTATCATTCTATATGGAGTCTTGAAAATTGGTTTCGTTCCTAGTACTAAATCAATTTGAAAATCAATTTCTCTTCTCGGAGGTATTCCAAGAATCTCCTTAACAAAAACATCCATAAAACTCTGCAAGATTGGATGATCGAGAGAAGAACCTTTAACTATGGAATCTTCTAAGTCATTTACCAAAATGGCAAACAAACTGTAACCTTTCTGAGAAAACCTTGTTAATTGCTTGGCAAAAATTGTCCCAGTTAGGGCACTAAGACTAGTAATGACCTAACTGTCCACAATGATAACACTTAACAGATTTCATGAATCCCACATTCTGACCTGAGGGACTAGGAGATGGATTATTACTCTGTACACTCTGAGGTGGTTGAGATGGTCTAGGCCGCTCTGAACCCTTGGAATCCTTATCAAACTTCCTCTTCTTGAATTTCCCACCTAAAAATCTTGATTTCAAACTACTCTATGGAGGCTTTTGATTCTTATTCACATTCAAGGTAGGTGGATTCATGTTGGTTTTGTATGAAGTCCCATGATAGCTAGACTTCATCTCAATCAACTTTGCTTGCTCCAAAGCTTCTTGCATAGATAAAGGTCTGAAAGTTCTCACTTCCTCCCCAATCTTGGGCATAAGCCCTCTGATGAAGTGTTGTATCATGGCCTTATCATTTTCTGTCCACCAAGAGAATTTTTTAAGCTCGTAGAACCTATGTTCATAAGCTTCCACTGTAGAGCCAAACTACATAATCTAAAATAACTCCTCTGCATAGGCCTGACACCGATATTCAAACATGAACCTCTCCTTGAAATGCTCTACAAAGAGTTCCCAAGTAACTAGAGAGATATTAATGCCAAGCTTCTCCAACTCCTGTTCCCACCACAAGGAACCAAATCCCCTCAAATGCATAATCGTCTATCTTACTTTCACATTACTCAAGTAATAGTTTAAGATAAAGCACCACTCAATATTTAGTAGCCAAGCTTTTGCTGTTGTACCCTATTCCATACCATAAATAATGGCCCTTTCACCTTAGAAAGATCCTTGAGCTGAGCTCTTGCTACTAGATCATCCTCTACTGAAAGGTTAATACCCGGCATAGGAGATATCCTAACATTTTCTCCCCCAACAGGAATTTTTTTGTTAGTCTCAATATTATTGAGATGTTCCAGTATCCACTGAAGTACCATAGCTTGATCTACCTAGTTATCTTGGTTGTTTCCAACCATAGCATTTTGATCAAACTAACCATCCCCAGCAATATTCTAGTGCCTAGGACCTCTACCACGGCCCCTGCCTTTGCCAGCAACGTTATCCTCAGGAATGCCACATCCTCAAGCTCCTCTAGTGATGAGAGGCATGATAGCAACCTAAAAACAATTAACTATTAATAATGCATTGATGACAGGTTAAACACTATAACCTAAGAATCCTGGTTATTTTAACCACACTCTGATACCAAATGTAATGCTACACTAAGCATAAGCAATAATTTGAAACAAAGAACAAGTACAATGAATGTAATAATTTTTTTTATACAACTTAATACAAGTACAAGTACAACGATTAAGCCACTCTCAATTTGAAAACGTCAAAATAAAAGAAAATATCATTCAAATACATTTCCATTAAGATACTAATATATATTGAGTTCAGTATAATAATGAAGTACAATATCATTCTTAAATGCCTATATCCAACCTATGGATCCTAGAAGTAACAAATTCTATTTCTAGAAGTAACTTTAATAGTCATCCTTAGCTTCTTGTTAATCAACTTGAAGCACCTGAAAACTCACAAAAAATTCAACACAACACAAAGAGGGCTCAATACACACAGAGTTGAAAAGTGTAATCCACCTGCATACATGTTAGAATAAACATAAACATATTTATAATAGAGATATCTGATCCACTTAATATAGTGCAATTCTAAAATTAATATGCAAGAAGTATACATCTACTTAACAATGCAAAATTAAACTCACACTAAGAATATCCAGCAAATGAATCATATATATACTGAGGTGTCATTGTTATAGCACTAAGATTTTGCATCCATGTATGGTATGCTCATAGTCAACACATAATATAATTCTCTATTATACTTGTCAATGACAAAATAGAGGTTTTCCTTGTTCTCCACACTTAACCCTTTAGGTTTAAATCATAGGTAAAGCCAATTATCTTTTAGTATGTAATCAACCCACCCAATTCATTTTAACATTTTCACTGAATTAAATAACTGAATAGGATTAACCAAATTTAGCTACCCTAATATATGTTCATCATAGTTATTCTCAAGATACACATCAAATAGATTCACAAAAGAATATACATGCAACAAATATAAAATCAGTATACAACATGATACTACATTCTTCATCTATTTGCAACTTATCTTCTACTACCAATTTTGAAAGCAACTTAGGTTACTATAACAACAAGAGAAAAACTATAATATTAAAATCACATAAATATAATTAAACTGACATATCATTTTAATGATATTTCCAATAATATAGTTAAACTAACATATCACTTTAATGATATTTACCAATCTTAATACTATACCATTGAACCCTGCTATCATAATAAACTAAATTAATCTTTCAAAATGACTAAGATAATAGAATTAAAGTAAATATCATATTCTTGTTCAATATAAAATTCTTATTAAACATATATCATTAGTCCATCTTTTCCATTGAAAACAAATTTCCAATTCAATAATGGATAGAAAAAAACATCATTAGAAAAATAATTCCAATTCACATACATATGATTTCCATATGATTGATATCTCAATCCCATTCAATTCTAGTATATAATGGTATTCATTTCAACCTCTGCTAACTATAATTCACTATTTAAAATATCACATACTATACCATATAGCAGTTTCCTACAGCATTCAATTGAACAACTGTTCAATCATTATAAATGTTTTCATACAAATAAAACTTGATCAATAATGTTAAATATCGATTTATCTTATTCCAAAATTCCAAAATAGCATAAGATAACTAAAATCTCAACAACATAAGAAACTCCAAAATGTACTCGAATCATAATACCCATTCACACAGGTTATAGGCTATTCCACTGGTATCTTTCAATCTGTCGATAATTATAATAAACTATGTTGACAAAAAGGAAATTCAACTATGTTTAAGGTTGCAAACAAACTGTTCAACATAATGTCCATATTGATATTAAGTAATCATCAACTATCTAATTTTTCAACAATCACATAATACTTATACAATTGTGAATGAAACTAGATCACATGCACAATTGAATAAAACATCAGCTAATATAACTTGATACCTTTCTACAATTTCCATAACATATTAAGTAATTTATGCTATCGCAATGATATTTCTACTTGTTTCAAGCTCCCTCTTAACTGTTTGACATAATGTCATTACCATCAATTGTCATATACTATTCATTATGTTATCTACATCTTCATTTAACAACGGTTCAATATCTTAGCTGAATCCCTAGTTTTCAACAAAGTGTTTTTAATATAATGACCAAGCGTTAGTTTTGAAATGCACTATTCAATATAATGACTTAACCCTTGGTTATGTGAAATGTTTAATAGAGTGACTATGCCCTTAATTAGTCATGAGTCTGCAATCCAATGCGAGCTCGTGTCTTGTGGTCGAGCCATGCAAACCCATGGACACTAAGATATGGGTTCTCTTAGAGCTCGGCTCTAAGGAAGCCAAATACCCATATGTTGTATACAATTACATGCATGCTTACTGTCGCAAGCATGTGTTTCTAACCAGGTTCAACTCGGTGGGAACCACATGTTTGGGGCAAAGCCCAAAATATATGCATACAGCAAATCCCAAAATATATCACCATACTTCACATTCAAGTATGGATATGTGCAAGGCTGGGCCATACACAGTGCCCAACTTTGCATATATCCATGCTTGAGTGTCAAATATTCATCATTTAAAACTGATACGTGCATATCAAAATAAAAATGCAAATATATAAATAGAGAGAGAGATAGAATAGGGTAAGAAATTGCCCCTACTTGAAATTAGTAGAGGGTAAATGCTCAGCACAAAACACTTTAGCAACCCACCGTCAGAGCCAAAAAACCAACCCAAATCCACACTTCCAAAATGCCAAAACAAATAAACTTGCTTGACACAGAGGATAAAGTATTCAACAGAAGAAACTGAATGCAATGCAAGAGAATGATTGGTAGTGAGGAACTCAAAAATGCTCGGCCTCATATGAATGAATGTTCTTTCAACAAATTCATCCGTGATGTTGATTCCTTAGCAACAAGCATCATAGGTGTTTAACAAAATAGAGCAATGCGGCCAAGTTTTTGGCCCAATCTCAGCAAGAAGCCAACTTACAAAAAGAAATGGCCAACCAAAACCAAAATGCAATAATACCCTCATTAACTTGCATTAATTCAACTGCAACACTTCACAATGTCGTGCATATGGCAGTCTCAATGTCACCGCCATGTTTGGCTTTCAAAAATAATGAATATATTACCTTTTACATAGCATTCGAAACTCATTCAAGGTTACTTATTACATAAGAGATAATTAATCCTTTTAAAATAAAAATGAAAATAGAAATGTTTATGCCAATCTCAACTTAGGGTGTTTAGACCCTTTTAATAACAAGTATAAATACAAGGCCAACTACGGTTTATAATAACAAGTTAATATAAGTCATGTAATCAAAACCATCTTAGGGTTATATGTATTTAGAAAAATCTAAACCCTTAACATCAAATGCCTATAAGCTATACTGAAAACAAATCCAATGAATTAATTCAATCCCTTCTCAGTCACACATAAGAAAATAATGACAAGTTCCAAACACATACAACATATTAACATACAAATGTATTTGCAATGTCAAGTTAAACATAAAATATATAACTTTCTTTCCTATACATACAAACACAGAATGCAGTTTACAATGAGTTAAAAACATAATAAACATAATCGATACCCAATCAACATGCAATTATATATATCCCAGTTTTCAAATCATAAAATCCTAAGTAACCTTTAATGCTAATAAAATAGTTCTAAATAGAAAAATGCATTCAGCATAAGTCTCATGTTCTAAAGGATGATAATATAACCAAATTCTACAGAAATAAAAACATAACATCTAAAAGGAACTTATAACAACAAAGTCCTAATATGCAGAAAAACCAAATTAGTGGTCAAGGATGACATGCAATAGAAAAAAAATAGCATGTGGAAAGGGCATAATGTTATTGATCATAAGAAGCCTCTATGATTTTAACATCTAATTGTAAAGATTATGTAGAGAATGAAATGTCCCCTTCTAGCTAAGAACATCATTATAGCTATTGATTATCCTATCAGTGGACCCCTATAGGCTAGTAGAGATAGATATAGGATCAATTCATGCATATAAGAGATATGTTCTTTTGATAGTTCAACTTTCATAAAGCTCAGTACCTTCAATTTGGTATGGAGATATGATTTAGACTCGGTTGTTTGGGTTTTGCTATTTTATTAATTTTTGAGTTATAGAAATAGACCCTAATTTTTTTATAAAATTATTATCGCACATGAAAAATTATTATGCCAACTCCAATTTTAGATGGTTAAGCCAAATTCATGGGCCTCAGATAATGTTATATTACATCCAATTGTGCTTATGTTTATGGATACATGTTACATTTTTAATTGTTTTTTTTTAATATACTAACCTAATTATTTCATGTAGACATTAGGAAATAGAAGTTCTCAAATGATGGTGATGATGGTGGTAAAGGGTAGCCAACAACAATTTTGAGTACATATTTCTGTTGCAAAACATTTGAGAAAAAAATCATTAATCAATCTATATCAATAATGTGTGTGAAGTGAACTTTTTTGTTATCAAGTAAATCTCTAATTCATATAGGTCTTCTTTTGTTGTTTTGACAACTAATTTCTATTGTATTCTTGATAGTATTGGCTTTGGCTTCCCTCTTTCTATAAGCTTTTCCAGTGGACAAAACAATGCCAATAAGAAATTTGACAAAAAAAAATGAAAGGATGTAGTTATTCTCACAAAACCTAGTATTTTTTGGACATCCAATTTGTACTAGTTTAATTATCCTCATTACTTTCCACAATACATCAAAATATAAAATGAATAATACTATAGATTCAACTATGTAAGGATAGCCAAAACTACTACCATTGCATTGAATGTCCAAACTATGAGTTGGCATTGTATGACCATTAGCCATAAATACAACCACTACTAGAGGTTTTATAAATAAATCACATTTATAATCAAGGTCATGAAAATGTCTTTTGGCACAAGTAAATCATGGTATGAGTTGTATTGTTTAATTTATATCCATTTATGAGGTCATAGTTGACATTAAGGTCAATTTGTCTATAAGTGACTCAACACTTAGTCAAAATTGCT
Organism: Cupressus sempervirens; assembly: GCA_028749045.1. NCBI lineage: Eukaryota > Viridiplantae > Streptophyta > Pinopsida > Cupressales > Cupressaceae > Cupressus > Cupressus sempervirens. Next base: position 817,238,479 of record CM053786.1, read on the forward strand.
ACACTACTACCGAGCTACACTTTTCTTGCCAAGCTTTAGAGAAAGTTTAGTAGAAACTAAGTGTAGCAGTGGCTACTGAGCTATTTAGTGGATGTAAACAAAATCATAGCATTAACTAAGCTCTATAGTATCAACCAAGCTCTATAGTGTCTACCAATCTTGCAGCGTTAACAATGTGAATCTAGTGTTAACCAAGTCATCTACTATTAACCAAGTGATTCAACTACTATCGAGTTTCTTAGTGTTCACTAAGTTATGTGGTGTTGACCAAGTTCAAGCTACTTGGAAGTGATTAGTATAGATCAAGCTTCAAGTTCAACCAAGTGGTAAAGTTTTCCAAGCATCGATAATGTTTTTTGTGTATTAGAACATCACTGAGTTTGTGTTTAGAACTTGAATTATAGTAGTTGGGTTGACTTTGTGAATTATGATGAAATTGGTATTGTAGCTGACTCTAGTAAGTTGTGATTTGGATTGGCATATATGTAATACAATTGTATCATATCCAAATGTTAAAAAATAAATTAAAAAGTATATGATGAGAAGGAGTGTGAATTGAAGAAGGCTACAAGAAGTATAAGGGACAACAAAGAATTATCTATCACAGTCAGGTGATATTTGCAATACAAGGTATCTCAACTAGTAGGTCAGAGTTGTAGATCAAAGATTAGCCACTGGTTCACCCTAACATTTGTATAACTTAAATCCTTTAATTGGGTAGACTTAATAGTCTTTTGGTAAATCTCTTAATTGAGTCCATACTTCATTATATGTTTGTAAATCCTTTAACAAGGTGGACCTCACAGACCTTATTGCTCCTAATAGGGCATATCACCAAAAGTGGTCAATTATAAGCCTTAAGAGGTTAACTTTATACTATATTACTAAAGCTTGTGGGTATCATCCCCAACCTAGTTTTACTTTCTAATTGGAAGATTTATGGGTCACCATATCTTGTGGCAAAGTATTATGAATGTTTTATTGCTTTCATTCTTTCATACATGCAATTGGATCATACTATTAAATGAAGGATTAATTTGTGAAGTAAGATAAAGTTTTATTGGTTCCTAATTCACCCCTCCCCTCTTAGTAACATTTCCTACCTTATATTTCTAATAGTAGCCACATGTCCATGGTCATAATAACAAAGTATCATCTTTATTTAATTACAAAGAAAAAGAGACAAGTAAGAGGGCACACCAAATACTTAATATGAATTGAATTATACTTTTCCCCTATTAATTTGAGTTTCAATAGGATTGTATGTTCCTTTTTGTAGCTCATGTATTTCCTTTTTCATCCTTATCATTATCATTTTGCAAAGTTTTTCAACTTCTACATCTCCTAATATCTACATAAAAATAGAGAATTGATAGATTTCAATACAAAAACTATTAAAAATGATAGCTCACTTCCATAATTGAATGCAATATAGTGTTATACAAGGCACTACAAATATTTCATTATTTTATCAAAAAATTATGAGTAAGCTTCTAAACATATGAAAATTTGGGAACTTATGTCTCCTAATCTCTACATCAAATAATTAGATTAGTAGATTTCAAATAAAAACTATTAAAGATATAACTTGTATCCATAGACATAAGCATAAGTGAATGTTATAATGTTATCTAAGGCCTACTATAAACATTTCACTTTAGAAATGTATATCTAGTTGAGTAAGTCAATATTAATTATTTAACACTTAGTCTAGGAAGCAAAACCTTAGTATACATTGCTTAAGCCATTTGTCACAATTTTACATGTATGGTTTTTTTCTCTGATTTCAAAAACCTATTTTGTGTGTTCCATAAACAACACTTCTACATCTTCATGCAAGAATGTACATTGAAGCAACTACTAGTTGCATTTTCTTAAAAAATTATAATTACTATAGTAAAATAATTTTATGTAAATAATTAGGGTATTTTATTTCTATATAAATCCTGCCATCTTTATCTGCCAACTCATTTTTTCAATCTTTGATAATTAAAATTGTCTCATCAATACATCTTTCACTGAGTATCTACATTCATTAGAGTTCATGAGACCAATCTTCTACTTTTATACATGCTCAAATAGCCCACGTGTCTTCTTCGAGCTTCCAATTCTTAAATTTTTGTCTATCAACTAGGGCAATTACTAGTGCAACATATGAAAAATATCTTCCATTCCATTTGCTATTTAAACCTCACATCTCTGTCCACTTCAAGGAAATCACATTCACATAGCCATACATGATTCTTAATAGGAATTTAAATATCACTGTTTGGAATGTTCATCAAATAATGAGCATTAGCACAAAATCCAACTCAAACTTAATAATGGGAAATTTATTTGATGTGATGAGTTAGTCATTTTATTGAGGTATGTGCAACTTGTATTGCACATTTTGTAATCATGGCATGTCATAAGATTTTATGCCTCCTAATTTTTCATTCATGTCTACCATATAATATATTATGAATACACTCTATTATGTGTCTTTGAATTCAAATACTCATACCAAAACCTCTAAATTGGAATTGCATAGGTGAGTTGAATACTAGTCTTGATAGTTGCAAGTTGCACTTGATAGAATTTCTTGAAGCCATTTGAACATGTCAGTTTTCTTCATTCCCCATGGAATAAGATGATAATCACTTTTAGGAAATGAGTTTTCACATGATATGCTTAGGGGCTATCAACTGATATTCATCCAAATTTTAAAAACACCAAGACAAATCTAAGCTAAATACAAAGTGGATTTTTCCCAATCAGTCTAAAATTTTGAATAAAATAAATGTACAATTCAATAGCATACATCTCATTGACACTCCTTTTCCTAGAGTCCTGTGATAGCTTGTTCTTCCAATTGTTGTTATTGGTGGTCATTGTGATGGCTAAGTCCATGGTAGATCTCGTGTGCTCACCAAGATCTATAGGCTTCTGGTTGCTACTAGAAGAACCACCTGCCAAAGAATTTCCATCTCGAGAAACATGATTTATTAAATATAGTCTCTTGAGAGATATCTTTTGTAGATAGTCATGCTATAAAATATAGAAGAACATGATTACCCTCCAAATAAAAGAGAAAAAAATTCCCACACATTTAATCCATTTTGTGTGGATAATTTTCAAAACACGTGACAAAAAATAATAGAAACCATATGACTTGGAAGATTTTATGTAGCAAAAAATTTATCTTCTTGTAGCAAGTTTGCAAATACAAAGCTATTTTGAAGAACCATAGCTATGACACCTACTTGATTTTAATAAAAGTTGAAACTATCAAATTGATTCAATAAAATAAAGATTCACAGAGGGGAATAGTTTAAGAAACTAGATAAATTAAACTTTCATTGCAAAATGATAATGGATACTCGAAGACATGGAATGTTTTCAAGTGATAAGAGTTTGAAGAACTCATTAAGTACTCCTAGATTTAGAGATCTAACTATATTGAAGTGAAAAATGATAAATTAAGGGATATTGAGATTTAAATTTTACTTATTATCTCAGAGAAAATTACACATGTGTACATATACAATTATTAGTTGTCTTTGTCCTAACTTGATCAAGCATTTCAATAATTTAGCTTTTATATTTTATATTTTCTTCTTGAAATGGTAAAGAAATAAATGTAATATAATCATTTTAATAACCAATCATATGGGATTTTGAAAAACATATGTACAATGATGACATAAATAGGGGATAAGGAAATTCATGTAGTATTAATTACATTAGAAATTCTTTCAACCTCTCATTATGCCATTTGGGATCATTTAAATGATGTGTTCATTATTTCCTATTTAAGAATAACAAACAATTGCCACAAATACAATGCTTAATGGAAATCCAATAATTATAACAACTTATGTACACACAAACATATATATGAGATAAATGTGAATTTAACTAACTTGATCAACAACAATGCCATTAATCTTCTCTTCAAATTGCAAAGAAATCATTTTAAGCTCATGCATGCCATCAGGATCTATAAATAACATATATCTATGTAGTGTGTCCATTTTGCACACAAATTCTTTCCATTAGAAAATACCTTCTATGATTTGTCTAGGTAAATTAACCAATTGTAGCATTTTTTTGAAAAACAACTTAGTTTGGTAGGTTAAGGCCAAAAGCTACCATGAAAGGATAGCCATGTCATATGAAAAAAGACAAGCATGAGAGTTAAACTATAAGCTAGTTAGTTTGCACACAAAGTTCCTCTATAGTTAAAAAAATATTCAGCCCTACAAATGGTGTTAGAACAATGAAGTGAAAATGGCTTACTACTAAATGAAGCCATTCCTAGCAAAGGAAGAATGAAACTAAATTTTGATAGGCTTCCAAAGATGGTCTTGGCTAAGAAAGCATGGAAGGAGTCTTGAAAATAAAATTTGGAAGGGTTTAAGCATTTTTTGTTTGAATCATGGGAGCTAATATGGATTGTTGTAGGTATGCAACATGACTATTTAGAGCACATTTTTCTAGGTGGACATAGAATAGTAGGTATCATGGTATTAAGAGGGAAACATGGATGAATATTTTTAGTTGAGCTCAAATGCACATAGGATGGAAAGCAATGAGTAGAAGAAAAATCAGTGAAAAAGACATATTTATCTGACCCCTTCAATCATCACTTTGCTTCTTTCATTAGATTTATTATTGTGTTTTGTGGCTCTAGTAAGAGCTTGGAAATGGGATTAGATAAGCCATAGTAGTTTCTATAACCTCTTTGACACTTAGATAACAACATGGAAGAATTTAGAGGTTTTATAAATTTCCATGTCCTCTTAGATTTGGTACTCCTCATGTTGTGAAAGAAACATGATCTTGTAGTGACACTACCACTCTACATGAAGTGTTAAGTTAATTTCTTACTACAATGGAGGTATTTTGTTAAGGTTCTCTCAAGACTATTAGTTTTTTACAAATTGGATGCTTAAGGCACAAGTTATGGTTCAATGAGAAGGCCTTTCTTTCCATCACTTCTTATAACTGTTGTAGCCTCTACAACCATCTAGTTCCAATCCTTTTTTCTCCATTTACACTATACATTGATGCTATATAAATATGGTTTTAAACATTAGGATGCTAAGTTGCTACACTAGGATTCTACCATACTCTTCTAGGCTTATCACTCTAGGTCTACACTTAAGCCTTAGGTGCAACATGGATGAATCTCTTTGATCAAGTTCAAACCCATAGAATTTAGAAGCACGAGTCAACCCTCGTAGTAAGAAGAAAAATGAAATAAGAACATGCATATTACACAAATACCCTTTTCCTTAGAATTATTCAAACCCAACTAAAATATAATTTAACAATGAGGCAACATGCATTCATTCTATGGCTTAGTTAAGCTTAAATAAACTAAAATGTTAAAACAAACAGTAATGAAAGCCTAGACAAAAACCTATTAAGGTATACTCCTATAACAGATAGGGAAAACATCTCCTAAAAGTCAACTCCAAAGAGGCTAATCAAACTTACCTCTAATCACATTCCCCTCAACCATTCTAATTTGTTTGCAAATTCATAGACTTGGGGTAAAGAAAAATACCTCCTAAAAATAAATTTGCACAAAAGGTCCAACATAATTTTGATCCCAAAGAGACAAAAATTAAACTTATTTCTAAGATCACTCTCAACTATTCTAACTAGTTCACAAAGCCTAAGACTCAAGTAAAATAAATAGATGAAATAAATGTCATTTCTAGTATGTCCACATATGCCTCTAGTAATTCACTTAATGGAGTGGCAAAAAAATCTCACAAGGGATCTCTAGATCAAACTCATCTTCTCAATATATTTCTAACATCAAATGGAAACCCCTACCAATAGATAGGGATTGACCATTGCATATCATAATCATATTTCATTTGAACATGCTCATTTTTCAACTACCATACATGGAAAAAGTAATATTTTATGATAATATTCCCAAGCTTGTATACAGAAGAGCTATAAGAGGAATTGTGGCACAAATATGGTATTAAGATGTCCTTATATAAAAGAAGTTAATATCAAATTGAAGTAATCTATAAAGCCATCATCTGAACATTTCTAACATAATTACAAAAAAAAAATTATTTTATTGAGATTTCAATGGATCTCAGATTTTCAAACTAAATAATTTTTATTAGAGGATATAAATATATATATTAGGAAGACATTATAGTGACTATTGTCAATACGAAAGTATCAATCAAATCTCAAATTATTTTTATCATAAGATAAAATTAGTGCTAAGGAAATAGTGTTGCAAAAAGTTCTACAATACAAGTCTACCAAATTTATTGATAACATAGATCTATTAAAAAGGTTAAGTATTATAATATTGTAAAGAGAAACTATTTATGACAATTTTCCCTACTCTTCAGAGGTAACTAACTAGGGACATTACACCTTGAATCATATGTTTATAGTTTCAAATATGTGGCCTTGGAAGTTGGTATAGGAAAGAGAGAATTAAATGCTATTAGAAATACAATAGGAAAATTAAACTTTGAGAGGGGGGAGGGGGGTGAATCAATACTTAAAACTTCAACCTTAAAATCATTCACTGCACATCCATCTCGCAATCTATGCATGTAAAATGAACTACCAAATTAAGCATATACATCCATAACTTTAAAGTAAATGAACATTTAACACATCTATGACACAAGATATGTGGTTACTAGAAACTCTCCAAGGAGGAAGTAAAATTGGGGTGGGAATGACACCCACAAAGATTCACTACTATAGTAATAAAGTGTATCCAATGAAGGTTACAATGTTTGATCATGGAATATGATCTACCCTATGAAAGGGTTTCTTTATTAAGATCTTACAAGATTGTTAGATCTTACCCTATTAAAGGATTCACACCTTGTTAGAAGTGTGCCTAGTAAAAGGACTTTAACTTGCAATGAAGTAAGCACCCTGTTAAAAGATTTACAAAAGCTTATTAAGACTACTCTGTTAAGAGATTTAACTGATTCACTTGTTATGATGTCTTAATAATGATGATATAGTTAGCACTCTACTACTAGATAACAAATTGCCTCTTTCTTAATATGTACTTGACCCTCACTAATTAGATGTATCTCTGCCATCCTCTAATTCCTTTCCTCTTTTCTCCTCTAACTAATTCTACAATGTATCTCAATTCACAACTCCTTAGCCACCATATGTTCAATATTTACACATTAAAACTTATTTCTTTTCTCCTTCTACATTCATAAAAAATTTATGGTTTGTCCTCCTTAAGAAAGCCTAGGTGACTTAGGGTTAGGTATGAATCAATGATTTTTGATTCACCCATTATGTCACTTAATCCTTCTCTTTTTTTGATTGGTTGCATGTATTGCATAGGGATTCTCAATAAAGATTTTTTCTTATCATCTAAGATCACAAAATAATCCATAAGTCATCTCCAAAATGGTTTATATAGTAGTTTGTGCCATTACAAACAACTATGTCAAAACTTTATTATTCAACACTTGAAGTCTCTGATGCTTGACATCAACTACAACTTTAATGATGTAACTCAGCCTTTGAATGACTTAGTATCCATTGATCACTTGGCATCTAAATGACTCAGAACTTACTATCTACTCAACACTTGTTGGACTCAACACTTACTACTTACTCAATACTTAGTGTATATCTCTTGCTTGGTATATACTATCTAGAAGCTTATGCTCAGCATGCATTACTTGTTTGGCATTAACTAAATAAATGACTTAACTATATTATCACTCATATGTCAAAACCAATCTAAGATTAACAATCTCCTCCTTTGGCATGAGTGGAAAAATACTTGATAATGCATGAATAACCTTATTATTTTAAGCATAACTCAGATAATATCTATTTACATACAAAATTTCAAAATTTTACAAAACTTTTGACTCATCAGTCATACCTCAAAATTCAATAACTCCCCCTAAGTTGTTTATTTCATTATGAATTGAAAACTAAATACTCCTTCTAACTAGATTCTTCATATGCTGACTCACTAACTCTATCTCTACTTAATCTCCAAACTTATCTCTCCTTATCATGCATTTCTACATTCTCCCTCTTTATTTATTCTCCACCTTTTGAAACTTATGTCATGGGGTTGTACATGAATAGTGTGTTTGTCCAAAAAATTTATATGGACCTCAAGTATTATCTTTAGAGTTGCAACCTAGTTATCAAAAGCTACCTCCAATGATTTTATTTGGATGGCTAACTTGACAATAAGATGAACTAAGCCTTTAAGTGTAGAAAGATGGGGATCTTTATGCACTAATTTCTCTGCAAAGGCTAGCTCCTTGTGAAGTATATCCATATGAGGGGCCTACATGGATTAGATGCTAATCAATGTAGCTAAAATATTTGCATTTGGAGCATGTAGAGCTACCAACTAACCTTGGAAATTCATCAAATTTCTAAAGTGTTTGTGACCCTAAGATAGAGAATTTGGTAGTGTAGTACTTGTTAGCTTCAAATCTTCCTATAGATTTGCAATATGGCACTGCACTTCTTGTGTGAACAAAGTTATATCACAGAACTTGGTGTAAAGTGAGAAAATATTCTCTAAGACTTCCTTTACACTTTCAATCTTGGTTTCTATCTCAGCCTAACTAAATGAAATATAAATTGATATCTCTTCGTTGAATTTTCCTTGAAAAATTCTTTCATACCATTCAAGTAATTTTACATTTGAATCTAGGTTTGCATCATTGATCTATTCTACAATGTTGACCAACTTCTCCATGAAAGGCTTGTCTTCTTTAGGTGTTCATAGGTTGAATGCATCAAGAAATATATCCTTGATCTCCTATGATTCTTGCTTCTTCCTATGGTCCCCTCTAAGTAGTTCTTGATTCTTTTCCCTTGCTACAAGTTCTTCCTATAGTATGCTCATTTGTTCAATAGTGATTGTTGCTAGGTCAAACTTTGGTAACATAATCACTTCATCCAAATTAACATCACCAAATAATTTAACCTCATCTACCTTTGATGTACTAGGACTAGGCTTTGATGACTATAGTGGTGTAGCTTCTACACTCAAGTTGTGAAGTGCTTGACTTGGAGGAGTAATAGTTGTTGGCAGAGTAAGCAATGTTGATATTGCAAATTGCTCCTTAGGCTTTGTAGTCAATTTTGACACTTTAGTCCTCTCCTCTTCTTGCTATTTAATTTTAATTGCACCTTGAACTTGTGTTCTAATCTATGCATCTTTAGCAACTTATGGTACTAACATAGTTTACACCAATTTTCTTATATTTGTCATGGATGTCTCTTTTCTTTGATACACTAAAATTGGTAATGTAGGTTGTATCTTAGTAAATTGAGGGTTTTTTGATAAGTCCTGTTGTTCCACCTCTACAAATGCCTTATTTTCCTTCTTAAGTTTATCTACACTCACCAATATAGGATGACTACATAGTTGTGCCTTGGTAGTCATGTCTAGCAATATCTTCTTCATGTTCTCCTCAATTAGGGGATTGATGTTTTGTGGTACATTATTAGAAACATCCTTGATCTCTATAATTTCATTGTCTTTTTTTCTCCCATGTTATGGATTGGCACTCAACATTTATATATCTAATATATTCTATTTTGTTTGCTTCGCATCTTTAGTTGTTTCCTATATATCTAGATTTTTCTTAGTGTCTTCCACATATGCATCCTTCCCAATATCAACTATAGTAACCTTAGTAACTTCTTACTCAACTTTTTCATCACCTATCCCAACAGGTGTTTGTTTAGTTACCTTAGGTGTTGTAAAAACATAAATTACCTTCTATATTTGGGTACTTTGCTAAACAAAATCTTCAATTTTATTTTGCAAGATATGGAATACTTGGTACTTTGGAGAAAATCTTCCTACGTAATTCTTGATGGCCTTTTTCATCTTAGATTTATCTAAATCTAGCATCACTCTTGCAAGCATATTTTCTCTTATATTTCTCTTTGTTGTGAGACAATATTTCCATCTTTTGAGAACTCTATCATATAAGTTCTTTGGTAGAGAGTTGGAAATCTCAATTCAGTTAATCTTAAATTTTTCCCTTATGGCATATATTGACTCTTCTACCTTATCCATTTCTAGCTTTCCAAGCTTATCAAATTCAATATGTGAAGATCCACTTAAATTTGCACTAGTCTTTATATTTTCACATTTATTATCCAAATTAGAAAAAGAACTATTACTTACCACTTTGAATTCAATATTATCATCAGATTTTGTTCTCTTGTCATCTAATTTGAATGGAGCAATGTACTTTTTCCTTGGTCTCTTCTTAGATTCATCAACTTGTATAGCTTTCCTAGCCTTCATTTTTTTTGGCAATAGCTCTTGTGCTAGTTCTAGTCTCTTAAATGGCAAGCTTAGGTTTTACAACCTTCTTTGATTTGCTCACTACTAGATTTTTAGCTCCTTGTTATAGTAATTAGATATTTCCTAATTAACTCTAGTTACTTAAGCTAAACTTTAGGCATCTAATAATTTATTTATTTTATTTAATTATTTATATGCAACCTAGGTTATGTCTTTTTAATGGTTTCAATCTCCTTTATAAGGATGATCTCTCATTGTAAACATTAACTTGAGATAATTTATTTTTTATAACAATCTCTTTTTTGCTCATCAAGAATGTCTCATCTATGGATCTAGTGATTTCTACCTCCATATTTTTCTACCTCTCTCTTTTGTAATAGGTTTTTGTGTGCAGGTGATTCTTGGGAGCTATGGGGTTGATTGTTCATCAACTTCAACATGGTATCATAGCTCTAGATCTAAAGATGCCCTTGTCCTGTTATTGTCAAATTTGACATTGGTTTTTAGATCTGAGCTTTCAGTAGTTATTTTATTGGATCTATGGGGGTCACTAATTTTTGAGGCACTTTGAGCAAAAATAGACATCACCATTGAGCTTAGAGAACTCAAAAACCCCCTTTCCAGCTAAAATATGTCTAGTTTAGACACTATTGAAATTTGAGACAAATTTATTTACCTAGGTCATTTTTCCCTAGGCACACAAACTGAGGCGAGGTGAACTTTCATTGGAGGTAGGTTTATTCCTTTTTTGGATGGGCGAATTATGCATGGTAGATGCATCTCTCACATTTATTTTTGGGTTTCTAGTGGTTTTTGATTTTGAGGCTCTCTTGTTTTGGGTGAATCCCAAGCCTTCTTAGTAGCTCAAAAGGTGAGATGAACATTTTATCAGTTGTCCTTTATACCTATGGCATTTTTTTTTTTGTAGAAGGAGCTCTCATATACATCAACTCTCAATTGACAACCTCCTTGTGGCATGATTAATTGGTGCTGATTTGAAACTAATTTGGGTTATTCATATGTTTCCACACCCTCTCCTGTAATCTTGAGTAGATTCTAGGCACACTCTTATTGGGATCATTAGTGTTCCATGCATGCATCTTGGTTGGTTTTATCGATGATCGCAAAACTTTAGACATGTACTATTGGTGGAGGGGTGAATGCATGCTTTCTAGCTCCTCCCAAATGTCCACCATGTGCACCTTTTTTACTAGTCTCCATTCTGGACCACACCCACTGATTTTGGATTTTTTTTCTTTGTTGAATGGCTTATTGTGGACTTGTGGTCTTGCTATTACATGCAAATTTGGAGGAGTTGTTTGGCCTGTCACTACCCAAGCTATCACATGAATTTAGAAGTCTGTGCATCAACTCAAGGTCTTGCCGGTGCTTACAGTTTTTTGATGTGATCGACCCTCTCTATTTGTGATTGAAGGTGTAACATTCTATTTCCTTGAATCTTGCCCTCTATTAGCACTTGGACCAACACTTCATGGTAGTTTCCAAGGAATTTTTTGGTAGTTTATGTCTTTCTTTGGTGGATGATCTCAGCATTTTCTATGAAGACTAGTCAAACAAATGTGTGTGACTTTCTTTGCCCACACTTGTTTGTGCTTCCTAACCCTTGCTTGACTCCCAAGCTTTAAGGTGGAGGATGTGACATGTAGCATAGAAACTCTATACAAGCTTGCTGGTGACATCTTTGAAATTAGAAGGCAGTTTGTGGTATATCATTTTTTGCAGGTTTGTGGAAAACTTGCAGTGGCATGTATAGAAGTTTCACATTTGTTGCAGAATTCTTCTTGGTGTCTGCTCCTTGATTGGTAGTTTTTCACACCATGTTTGGGGCTCCATCTATGATTTTGAAGTTAGACAATGTTTTTCCAGCATGAGCAATAGGTTGGGCCTTATTTTTTGTTACTTAGAGTTGAAAGCCTTCACCTACTTGGAGTTTGATGTAAAGTTAGCTATGATTTGGAGGGACTACCCATGATTTGAGGAGAATACACCACATGGAGCTGACCCCACTTTGTTCATCTTTTTTTGAAGAGATAGTCAAATTCCATGTGGCTTCTTTTTTTGCCACCATTTTTGTTTGGCAATTTTTTTGGGTGCTTCACATTTTTTGAGCTTTCTAGTGGTGATTTGTTTCTTATTGGTGAAGGCGAATGGAATGTTGCAGAAGGCCCATGGCTTTTGTACTAGTCAATTAGATTTAGAAACATGGTATCATTCTTGGCCACTAGATTTTTCCTGACACCGGCCATTTGTCTGGCTCTTATTTTTGGCGGTTGGCTTTTTCTTCAATGAAAATCATTTTTGTGGCATTTCTTTTGCCTTGATAGTTGTTTGAACATCAACTTTGGGCTCATCCTTTGTTGATGTCAACACCATTTCAGCACTGCATCACTACTTCTTGTCACCTCCTTGGCCTTTATTTGGACCTATCTTTGGTTTTTTTCTCACAAACTCCATTTTTTGCAAACAAGATATCACTAGAAAGTTGGTTCCAAGCCCATCATAGTGGTATAGGTAGTTTTCTATTTTGATGCTATTTTGATTTTTTTTTTTGGCTGTCAAAGTCAAGGGTACCATTTTGTGCTCTAGGAGGAATATATTGAGCATCCAATCTCTAATTTGGGAATTCTTTATATCATTGGAAAGCTCTTTCCCACGATGCTAGTTATTTTTCCAGATTCTACTCCAAGTACATTCTATTCAGTCTTCTACATTTTTACATTCTAGTCGATAACTTGGTTGTTTCAAGTTTGGGGATTGATTTCTTTGCTTCAGATGATTTGTCATGACTTGTACTATCTTTTGTATTAGTCAAATGCCTTTTTTGATCTTTCTAGACATCATTTGTATGTATTCTTGCAAACACACTGAGATAAAGTGCCTATCTGCATCTATATTTTCATTGCAGTTGTTTGCCTTATGTTTTCCTCTAATTTGAGTAGTGTCATCTTAAGACACTCATACAGATTATTGTATTCTTGGGATTCGTTATGTCTTATGCCCTATTTTACATGCACTACTCATTATAAAGTGCCATGGGGTGTTGATGTTTTTCCTTTTTTTTCCATCTTCCTTTGTCCAAGTGAGTGTCCCTTCTATGACATTAGCCTCATGACATGTTTGAGATTGATCACCTTAGTACACATTTATGTACTTTTTTGTGCATCTTGATCATGGATCCTTGACTTGCAGTTCTTTTTGGCCCACTTTCTCAATTTCCTATCACTTCACCTTATCTGCATAAGGGGGAGTTCTTCTATTGTTTCTCATGCTTCCTTGGTTCAATTGATTAGCTCTTCAAGCTTTGGTGTTTGATGCCATCTATATCTTTGAGTTTAGTTGTTTGCCTTTGTGTGCCTACTGATTTGATATAGATTACAATCTTCTTTACCTAACTAGATTCTATTTCAGTGGAGGTTCTTTAGATCAGCAGTTACTTTTGGTAGAGTTTTGTAGCTTCTACATCCTTCAGTGGTGGGCTACATGATCATCTTTTGTTTTTGAGAGATTCCCTAGTTTGGAGGCTTCCTCAGTCCTTCACTAGTTTTCTTTTAGCATGTTTTTCATCTCTTTTTGGAGTAGAGTTTTTCCAATATGGTTTTTTCTATTTCTCTTCTTTACAGAGATTTGGTTGTGCTTGGGTACCTCATCAGGATTTGTTTGTTGGGACCCATTTCTACATTTAGCAATAGTTTCTAGGTTCTTAGCCACTCCCTAAGTTTATCTTAAAGGGGGGTGTTCGAGTAATTAAATATTTCCTAATTAACTCTAGTTTCTTAAGCTAAACTTTAGGCATCTAATAATTATTTTATTTTATTAATTATTTTGATGCAACCTGGGTTAGGCCTTTTTTAGGGTTTTGATCTCCTTTAGAAGGATGATCTCTCATTGTAAACACTAACTTGAGATAATTCAATTTTTATAGAAATCTCTTTTTTGCTCATCAAGAATGTCTCATCTATGGATTTGGCAATTTCTATCTCCATAGTTTTTTGCCTCTCTCTTTTGTAATAGGTGTTTGTGTGTAGGTGATTCTTGGGAGCTCTTGGGTTGATCATTCATCAACTTCAACATTCATCTTCTTCTGCTCTATGTCTATAGGTGTTTCACTACCTTCTTCTCCCTCAGTGCCTTCTTCAAGCTTGGCTTCTTCTTCACCTTGATCTTCTCCTTGACCTTGAGTTAGGGCCAGTGGTGCTTGATAAGGGACATCTTCTTCTTCATCATCATCATTTTCTTCCTCTTCTTCATTTTTCTCTGCTCCACCAAATTTAGCTTTAAGTTTCTTAACTATTTTGTTCTTCTTTCTTAATAATGATGCTATCTTCAAGTCCATAGTTATCTTTGATTTTGCAACGTCATAATTACCAAAGGCAGTAACCTTATTATTTACTTCAAAGTTATAATTTATGAAGATGCCTCATCTACATTAATCTCAAATCCTATAGGTCTTAACCATCTTACCCTTAGAACTACAGCCTATCCATATGTGAAATTACTATCAACTAGAAAGGAAACATCATTAAAATGTTTCTCAACTAGTTGCACTAGAATCTTGTGTCTTTGTTTAATTAATTTCTTAAATTCCTCAAAGTAACTAGTCATAATAAACTCAAAAATGTCTCCCATTTTCTCAATAAATCCACCTATTTATACTACAATAGACATATTTGTCTTCCATGAAACTTTACCAAAGGAAGGAAATGTGTTCTGCACATAGAAAAATATGCATACAAGTATTGATCCAAACTTGCATTGTGCACTCTTGGTTTTCCTTACAGCTCCTAGGTTTTCTGATAATTACTGCAACTATAACTCAACAAGGTCATAAGAATTATCCTTCTTCACTATATTGTAGCCTACATCAATAACAACACATGGTACACTATTCAACTTGCTTGATTAAAAGAATTTGTGTGAAATAATTCTTACTGCAAAACCAATTAGTGGATTTGTGATAGTATCAATTGTCATTCCTATCTTGTTCCATATTGCCCATGTGTTTTCCTCAATAACCTCTTTTGCTTCACTTCTCATGGATTTGGGCCTATCTAGGGTTGGATACTGATGGGGAAACAACCCAAGCATAGAATGGACACAATAGGAAAAGGGAAAATTTTATTAACTATGTAAATATGCTAATACATTTAGTATAGAGAAAATAGACTTCAAAACATGCCCTAAGGGCTTACAATAGTATAATTCTAGAGATAATTTCTCTTTTTAGTACCTCCCCTCAAACTCCACTCCAAACTACCTTTTACAATGTCATAAATGTCCTTAAATAAACCCCAAAGGGTTAAGGATTAGGAATACATTCTAGAAAGTGCTAGTTGGCATCCATCGACCAAATAGGAGGCTCCAAAAGCCATGTTAGAAGTTGATGCAAAATTAGAAGAATCTAGAAACGGTAACCAAACTTCTAGGAGGCATAACTTTTGAATTGTATCTCCGATTGATGAACCGTTTACATTTTTAGAAAGCTCTCAAAGTGCTCTATATCCCTATGGAACATCTTTCCTCATCACTTATTTTTTGGCCCTATACAAGGTCATTTAATGCCCCTAACCTAACTTTGAAGCATTCATAGGAGGTCTCCAGAAACTAAAAAATTGCAATAACTTTCAAACCGTGGGGCCTTTTGACCTGGTTCTTTTTTTGGAATGCTCTAAATTATAATTATATTCATCCAGCCAATTTAAACCCTCTAATTCACCAAAATTATGGCTCAATTACATACTCCTATTTTTATGGCATTTACACGTATCCCAAGGTGCTCAAATACTCTATCCTAGAACACTGATAGTGGAACTATGAGAGTTGGAACCTTTATTTGACCCAAATGGGTATCCAAAAATGAAAACACATGAAACAAAAACTAAGTCTAAGTACATTTTTTTAGGCAACATAGGATTTCCCTTATACCTCTAGATGCTTCTGCATCAGATACTTTGTGACCCTCTGCACAATCTTCTTAGTACTATTGATAGGTCCATCTTCTAACCATATAGAATTTTCATGAATTATGCCTAAAACAATCTTAATCCATTCTATCTTAAAAACATTTGGAAAATCTAGGGTACGAGTTAACCCTTTTCTCTCTACAATCTAATATTCCTCCTTTATTATACTGATCTTATACAGTTTTCCATATAGGTCTTTGATTTCCATATCACCTATGATACCCACCTTGCATGTGTAACAACATCTCACATCTTAAACCATCAAGACTTATGGTGGCATCATGGATAATGCACCAGATGGGTCTTGTTTATAAGAAATATCAAGAATTTCCTTGAAATTTGGTTGTCTAATCTCATTGCTAATTAATTGAACATTCCAAAATTCATTTCCCTCTTTGACCTTAGTAGTAGAAAAACTAGATAGCATATTTAATATCTAGGGTTTGCACTAATTCAAACAGCTAACTTAGCACATGATAAATACCTTCACAAATCTAATGAATGTTGTTGAACACTAATTCAGTTCACACTACAAATGCTTGTAATGATCTCTTTAATTTTCCTTTATCTCTCCATGCTCTCTTTGGATTTGAATAATGTCAAATGAGGCAAAATTTGATCAAAAAGACCTTAAAACTTTGCAATTAATGCTCAGTGCTTACATAGCAAAATAAGCTTTTCTTGAATATAAATTTCAAATCACTTAGCTTCCATGAAGTTTTCTTTAAGCTCAAAAACCACTATGAGCTCACTCAACACTATTACTTATGATAGCTTGGGATTAACTAGATTTCACTCAACAACTAGAATGGAACTTTTTGTGCTTAGCAGTAACATGAAAACTAACAAAGACTTAAACATTTCTTTCAACTTCTAAACAATACTTTGCATCTTTCTTTATGCAAATATAATCTTTTTAGAACTAAACCCTTGGAACTAATGTATAGTATATCTTTTAAATATCAATCCCACACATACCTCTTGATTTCTTAATTTAAGGTGGTGTGATCACCTAACCCATTGGGTGAAGTGCTCCCATTTGGACTTGATGAGTTGCAATCTTCCTTTCTCTTCCATGTCTTGTTCATCTCATCTCTAGCATTCTCAACATCAATCTTTCCTTTTCCTTTGTTGAATTCACTACTTGGTGCTCTTGACCTTGTTGGAAAATTCCTGCTTATGTGACCAGTCTATAACCAACTAAAACATGTAGTTTGAGTCAACTACCTTTTATAGTCACTTTTTAAATGTGTTATAATACAATTTTCAGAGACATGTCCATACTCTTGATGATAGTGACAACTATACCTTGTATTATAATCCCAATTATAAGATTTTTCATTGTGCTTTACCTTTTTCTTCTTGTTTGATGACCATTTGGGCTTGGATCTACATTCATATGCTCTATATCCATACTTTTGATAGTTATATAAGCATCCTTCAAATCTTTGTGTGCTTATTCTCTTGGTTCTACATTCATGTGCCCGATGTCCTTATTTGTTACATTTGTGGTAGTGAGCCATGAACTTCTATTTAGGATTCTAATTTGTAGTCTTGCTCCTACGAACATTGGTAGTATGACCCATCTTATCACAATAATGACATGTAGGTTTT
The DNA here is from genome assembly GCA_028749045.1 of Cupressus sempervirens. Taxonomy (NCBI): domain Eukaryota; kingdom Viridiplantae; phylum Streptophyta; class Pinopsida; order Cupressales; family Cupressaceae; genus Cupressus; species Cupressus sempervirens. The sequence continues at coordinate 817,256,386 of CM053786.1, forward strand.
GAGTTCTTACCATTGGCATTCCTTTGTTTACCACTTTTAGATGATTCTCCTTCTTTAGTACTAGTATAACCCAATCTAGTAGTATCACTACTAGATCAAGTAGATCTCATCAATTACTCAAAATAATTGATGGCTTCATTAGGTTTATTAAAACTTTTAGCAAATTCTTTTTCTCTTTTTAGATTATTTCTTAGTTGTTCATTCTATAACTTTAGTGTTGTGGTCTCAATATATTTTCCATTCAATTCATGATTTGTAATCATCATTTGATTCAATGTTTCCAATTTCATATGAGCAATCTTATTCACCTCTAATGTTTTCTCTTCTAGTCTGTTGGTCAGTATCCTTTTGTCATCTTCAATCATGACTTTTTCTACTTGGTCACCTCACATAGCAATATTGATTGGACTTATTGTCCTATCTTGAGATTTTTGACCTTTTCAATTAGGGACCCATTCTTTTCCATTAGATCTACAAATAATTCAATTGTGTCAATCTCTTGGTAATGTAGATCATTCTCTTTAATAGCTATCTCTTTCTTTCTTTTCAATGATCATTTTAAATCATCTCTTCTTTAATTTAGCTAATGTAGGGAAAGTTTTATTTCAATCTTCTAGTTCTCAATAGTCTTTCCCAACTTATAGGCTTTTATCTCCAAGATCTTTCCTCAAAATTGCAAAGATTTACTTTATAGAGAACTATGCTCTGATACCAATTATTGGAAATATAATAGGAAAAGTAAACTTTAAGAGGGGCAGTGAATTAGTACTTAAAAATTCAACCTTAGAATCATTCACCACACATCCATCTCACAATCAATGCATATAAATTGAAATACCATATTAATCATATGCATCCATAACTTGAAAGTAAATGAACATTTAACACATATATGACACAAGATATTTGTTTACCCTAAAACCCTCCAAGGAGAAGGTAAAATTGGGGTGGGTATGATACTCAAAAATCTTCACTACTATAGTAATAATCTACTTCCAATGAAGGTTACAATGTTTGATCATGAAACCTGATCTACCCAATGAAAGGTCTACTCTATTAAGAGCTTACAAGATTGTTAGATCTTACCCTATTAAAGGATTTCTACACCTTGTTAGAAGTATGTTTGGTAAAACAACTTTAACTTATAATAAAGTAAGCACCCTATTAAAGGATTTATAAAACCCTATTAAGACTACCTAGTTGAGAAATTTAATAGATTCACCTATTAGAATGTCTTAGTAATGATCCTATGGTTAGCACTGTACTGCTAGATAACAAATCACCTCTTTCTTGATATATACTTGGTCCTCACTAATTAGATGTATCTCTTCTATCCTCTAATTTCTTTCCTCTATTCTCTTCTAACTAATTCTACAATGTATCTCAATTCACAACTCCTTAGCCACCATGAATGCTTTGTTTGCGCATATAATCTTCTCTCTTTTCTCCTTCTACATTCATAAATAATTTAGGGTTTTTTCTCCTTAAGAAGACCTAAGTCACTTAGGGTTAGGTATTAATCAATGATTGTGATTCACCCATTAGGCCACTTAATCCTTCCCATTTTCTAATTGGTTGTATGTACTACATAGAGATTCTCAATAAATATTTGTCCTTATCATCTAAGATTTCAAAAAAATCCTTAAGTTGGCTCCAAAATAGTTTACATAGTAGTTTGTTCCATTACAAACAACTACGTAAAAAATTTATTACTTGACACTTGAAGTCCCTAATGCTCGAAATCAACTACAACTTCAATATCATAACTTGACCTTTGAATGGCTCAACATCCATTGATCACTTAGCATTTAAATGACTTGATACTTACTATATATCTCTCACTCAACATATATTATCTGGCAACTTATGCTTGGCATGTATTACTTGTTTGGCATGTACTAAGTAAACGATTAAAGTATATTGTCACTCATATGTCAAAACCAATCTAAGATTAATAGATGTGAGCTTGCAAGAGAATCATTTGAGTCTTGTGGATTGTGTATGGGATCTCTATGGTTAAGGAAATTTTTTGGATGCTCTAGATATAAAGTTAAATGGGAAGTTTGAGAAGGTTGAAATGGAACAATTAGTAGGGATAGGTTTGTAGTGTTCCCATCTAGATCCCATGGAAAGACCCAAAATGAGGCAAGTGGTAAAGCTATTGAAGCTAGAAGATCAAGTACCTAATCTTCCTCTAGAGATTAATATCTACACCATAGAGTATCATGTCATCATTCTAGACCTACAATGAATCAAATTTATTAATTAATGAAGGTATGTTAGTTTGAGATTCACTTAGTTTCAAGAAAACTTTAATATTATTTACTAAACAAGGCCAACCATGCATAGGTGGAAGCTCATCTAGCCTCTCCCCCTCCCCCTAACATTAATCTAAATTCCCCATTAAGATCTAATTACATACTTCATTCATTTATTCATTCATTCATCCATTTATGAACTATAACATTCAATCAATACAATCACATAACATTCATTAATATGATATAAAATTCATTAATAGACAATAATAATCAAGACTTCATTAAAAATAAAAATATTCATTAACATGACAGAAAAATAAATATTAATATGCAACATTCAAAGATAATAACTTAAAACAACGTTCTTCACTATCCAACAAAGTTTATCAAACAAGGTTTATCAAAGAGCATTTTTAAAAAATGATTTTTTCTTTTTCTTTTTCTTAGCTTTATTAAGGAAAAGGATGATAGGAGCATCAATATCTTCCTCATTATCCTCCTCTTGTGGCATATGTGACATCAAATTATGATGCCTCCTACTATTTTGAGGAGTATGAGGTTGCTATAATAAAGGGGACTATGTTGTAATAACAAGTAAATCAGTTAAATTGGCATTTTCTGTTTATTTTTCTACTATTACAAGTATTTCATTAACCAGTAGAACATAACATGCAATTTTCTTACCTACAAATGCTACATCATGTACAATAACATTTTAATCTATGGCCACCTCAAATGTTGAAAACTTCAAACATGCTCCACATGTTCACCATGGTGTTCAACATGTCCTAAAGAAAAAGGTTATAAGTCAAATTTCAAATGAAGATATTAAATTATAATTGCACTTGCATAATTAATTTCCAATAGAAAATTATAGCTCCACCACTATGATGACATCATGGCCTTCATCACACATAGGTTCTGTGATAGCATTTGAAGGTTGTAGTGAAATGTTATGCGCATTGTTATATAGTCAATTTATGTTGGAAACTAACACCAAAAAAGATTTTCTCAACTATTCAATTTGATTTACTTTTCATTTGACCAAATTTACATTTTTCTTATTTAGTGCACCAAATTCTCAGGTATGGCTTTTAGATTCTTGGTGTAGGCATGTAGCCACAAGTTTATAGTCTTCCTTCAAGGCACTTTTTTATCTTCATCCATGGGCTCTACACTAAATTTTGTGCTATGTATTTTTTTGTTAATATTGTTAGTTTTGCATGTACGATTTGATTTAGCAAAATTTTCTACAACATTATATAAAAAAAAATTATATGAAATTCCATTGCTATTACTTTTAAGTTGAGAGTGAATATTCATATAGCCACCAAAGCCAAACTTGTGTTGGCCACCCTTTTGTTGTCTTACTTCTATTGTTTTTGATGTGTCCTTCAATCTATAAAATATTTGAAATAAGTTAGATTATATATTTATAAAGATCACTAATTAGTTTATGATTATATTCTATTTAATACTATCATGACATTACTTCATTTTCCCTTTTCTAGTTCATTTCCTTTACTACATAGCCTTTTCTCTTTTGCAACTTCTATTATTTCATTCCACTCTATTGGTGGAATCATGGGAGGATACTCATACTTTGATTTATCCTTTACAACCCTTCTAATTAGTCCCTCATAGTCTTTATATGTTTGGATGCTCTATTGAGAAGTAGGGCATTGTCTAAAATGTTTTTTCAAAAGAGGTCCTCAAAGCATGTAATGAGCTGATTTTTTAATTTAGGACCCTATTCATTCGACCTTTTAAAATAAAATAAAATTGTTAGATTGACAACTTTAATACATTACAATAAATGGAAGAAAAGGAAATTATTATAGTAATGATATGAAATTGCATACTTTTTACATATTGGTGGGTCCAAATAGCTTCAAAGTAATTTTAAAAAGATGATCATAGAAAACATCATTTCCTACAAAAACATCATTTGATTATAAGTCCAAAATGAGTCATGTATAAGTAAATTACAATTATACTATAAATAATAAGAATTTTAAAGCACCTAAAAGATTTGGTAATTGTAATGGAAACATAGTTTTCATGTTTAGCAACAATGTCCCCATATATAAACCAATACTAGTCACACATGTTGTTCTAGGATATGGTTCAACTTCACTAGTTGTGGTCCTTTTTGTTCTATCAAATATAGGTTTATATATTAGTGCATAAAATAGGTCCATGAGTATAAAATCCATCTAACAAAAAATAATGCATGATTAGCACATTACAAAATATAGCAAAATAAGGTTTTATCAGTTCTAAATAGCATAGTTGAAGATGTATGTGAGGTCCTTGTTTTTTATAGTGTAGTTGACAATATTAGAGTAGTGACCGAAGGAGGCATCTACACTTCATCATAAGCTGAAGAACACATTGTTAGCAAAGATATTTTCAATGGATAAAGATGAAATGGGATACTAGCTAGAAGCATCCAAAAATCAAAGTGTGGTTACAATCTTCTGTTATTGCTAATATTGTTTCACATGTAGCCAGTGAACTTTATCTACCAATTATTTCATTTGGAGAAATAGATCCAACTCTCTCATCATATCAATATGAAATGATTGGTTTCTATGAGAGATATTGACAACTTCTTATTGTGGTTGCATATATAGATGATATGTATGGAATGATGGTAGTTGTATCGATGATTAGTTTCTATGGCTAGAAAGATATTGTGGTTGCATATAGAGATGATGATTATGGGAGAAATGGAGAAGGTTCTTTGAATGATGCCCTAGAAGATGTTCATGTTAAGAATGTTAACAAAATACCATTTCCTCCTAGAGTCCGTAAAAATGATATTGGAACTATATTGGTGCAGTAAGCTTTGATGAAGTCAAGGGTATTTATTGTGCATATGAATCTAGAAATAGGTATTGATCTATTCTCTAAGGCATTGTACCTTGGAATTTGGATGTGTTTGTTATTGTAGTGGCCTTGTTACTTATGCTTATCCACTTGAATGCATTTGGATTGTATAATTATGATGCAATTTGGACTATATGCTTATGCTTTATTATTGATGTGTTTGTTTCTACAATAGCCTTGTTACCTTATGCCCTTTCATACAAGTTTGAACCTTTTTGAAATGGTAAGTCAAACCCAATTATGATGAGCTTTTGCAATAGGTTTCCTCAAAGGTTGGCATATAGAATTGTTCCTATACCTACTACTATACTTTAAGATAATCATGTAAATCTTATAGCTCTCATATAATTCTCTCATTGAATTTTTTGGTGTACTAGAGTTAATTTGTATATGCATACTAGGGTTATCTTTGTATAACTACAGTAGTCCATAAATTTGATGCAAGAATGTGGTGTAAAACTATTGCATTATTTCTTCTCATAGGATTATTTGATTGACTTTGGAGCATAAATCAAACCATGATATTCAAGGACATCCAAAGGAGAACACCACATTGTTATCAAAGATATTTGCAACATTATTTGTTTTCATTTGAAATGGATAAAGATAATAGTTAAGTGTTATAATGTTGTAAAGAGAAAGTATTATCTACATGAAGGTTGTGTGCTACAACCCTCACCATATTGACTAGATGGTCTTACAGGTGTCACAAAAACTTTTAAGAAGTAAACATAACATATTAGATCATGATCCATAAGATACTACAAAATATAAACATCTATTGAACTTTTATTATTGTTTAAGATTAATTATTGCTTACCTTCAAAGAATCGATTCTAAGTATCAATTCCTCTTTTAGTGTCTTTATCTACACATTTATGTTTTGATCAAGGACAAGGTTAAGAATTTCATCAATATATTTTTTATAAGTTTATGGGTCATGAAGAAAAGGTCATTGCTACACATGATGTCATCTACAAATGATGTCTGAGTTTTTGATCACATTTGATCTGTTATCATTTTTGCTTTTTCCTATCGATAAGTATCAACTTGTGACATCAATATCAATAAAATTCTATTAAAATAACTACAAAGCCATAAAGAAAAGAACATAATAATATGAAAAAAATTTCTATATACTTTGTACAATTACACTAATTAACGTTTAGCTTTACTGAAGAAGGTGTGTGAGGTACATGCCCACCTATGCCTTGTAGTGTATCGATGTTGCCCTATGAAAAAGATTATTAATTCTTAGAAATTAATAGAGAAATAAAAGTAATACACTTACCAAAAAAATTATTGATAAAATAGTAGATTGTGTATTGGAGTCAATATTAATTGGAGGAAATTGGTTGAAATGTTATACTTACCAGTCCCATGATAGGGAATTTTTTTGTATCTACATGATTCAAATTGTAATCTATCATAAGCTCTTCCCTTGAACTCATTCATTTTATCACACATACAAAAGACATTTTCCCTCGCATGCCTTGAATATACAATTGACCACTTATTAGTTGACATAGGTCGAGAACTATTTATAAATCCTACAATATTCTCTATTTCTTTTGGCCTTTCATCAATATACATTGTGAGCCTTAAAGTTTCATTACTTTCTTTGCATTTTATATAATTTGTTGACAATTCATACCTAAAAATTTGTTTTAGATATTGCACAATCCACATCCAACTGTTGTAAGTGTAACAAGGTCCTACACACTCCATCAATTCAATAACTTTAGTGTAACTGACCTTTATGCCAGCCATGGAAAATAGGGCCAAACCATGTAATGAAGATGAAGCTATGCAATATATCCTTTTGCTAATAGAAGAATCAACTTGTTAAGGTAGTTTCTTGGGTAACCTTTCTTTTTGAATATGTGTGTACCTTAAGGGAACCTTTCTATCACCAGCACTCTCATTGTCATAAGAACATGACCCCCCCTAGCAAGAAGAAATTATATTCATTTATTGAATTTTATTCTAATCTTTTGACCTCTAGTTGATCTACCTATTTTAGACGTACTAGATGTCTCACTTCTTTCTTCTATTATGACATTTTCCTCAATTGAGGAAGATAGATCTAACAAATACCTATTTTGTGATACCTACAATCCATAAAATAAGAGACTTACTAGGATTAAAGTTGATTTTGATGATAAAGATAAGATATACAAATAAAAAATTGTATCTATAGGGTCTATTGACTTATACCTATTGATCCATGTGATTGTATAAGATAATGGTCAAAGGCATTAAATAGCCTACATATGTAAATCATTTATCTTAAGTTAGCAAAAAATTATATTATATATATATATATATATATATATATATATATATATATATATATATATATATATATATATATATGCTACAAATTATGTAGAAGACAAAAATTACATGACACATACATTGAAATCATTGTATATTTTTAAATCCTTGTCTCTACTTTATGTGTGGTAGCTATGCAATATAAATGTATATACTCCATGATAGCAGAGAGATCAACACATAATAATTTAATTATAAAAACATACAAGTCATACAGTTTATTGATCATGTCATTGATCATCATCACCAACATCATCATACTTGTCACTTTGATCATCATCAACAACACCACCATCTGCATTGCCATTATCATCATCTTCATCACCATATAATGACCATCATCATTATGACCACCATCACCTTGATCATCACCATTTTTATCATCATCATGATGATCATTATCATACCATCATCATCAACATCACCAAAATCATCATCATCTTCTTCTTCTTCTTCTTCTTCATGATTGTGTAACATTTATTCATGATCATCATTTACTTCATTTTCTAATTCTTCATTATCTTCTTCTTCTATCAAATTATACTTTATTGGTCTTCCTCTTGGATCATGTCTAACAATAAATTACCAACCCAATTTATGTGAAACACCAAAGTAAAACATTTGCTCACATTGGCTTGGAAGAACATAGGGCTCATCTCCAACTAGTTTAAATGACCACATATTAATCATTGTATATCCACTATCATATTCAATAATAGTCCTAGCAAGATCATTTTGATTCAGCCATAGCTTGTACCATTTCATGACAAAAAGAAATAATTTAAATGAATTAAAGTCGCAGTCAAGTATACTATCCAAAATACCATACTGTCATTTTTTTAGATTATTGAGGATGTATGTCATTTCTAGATGAAATATTGTTGACTTCAAAGACTACACTTATCCAAGAATCACAAGTTTTCTTTGTTTTGTCTAATTTTTTATGTAAAATTTATGGCCATGGTCGTACATATCTTTATGGTGTTTGATCTACAATTATTCAAACATATCAATATTATTTGAATGGATATGTGAGTTGATATTAAATTTATGGGTCATGATTAGTAATCTTCTACATACCTTTATGTGTTTTAAGTCGTATGCTAGATCAAGTACCATTGGCATAACATTGGGATATCCATTACAATGAGATTTTTTTACCATTGATGCAACATTGTCACATGTTAATGAGCAACCATTTTCTTGAGACTATTGAATCAATATCATCATCTAATCAAGATTATTTGTAATATACAAATGTAGTGCAACCCACTTATGACCAACTATAAAGAAAACAACTAGACCAGTGAGAAATAACTTAAATATTGATGATGGATAAGAATTAACTAACTACAATAATATCTTATAATTACCTCTCACTTTCCTCAATCTACCTTTATCCCATCATCAAGTACCCCCTTCAATCTATTAATAGAATTGGGGTCCCAAATGTGCTCTACATGGATCCTTGATACAAATTTGGGAAGATATTCATTAATGTACACAATGGTCTGGTATACCATATATCCCTCTACCATAGAACCCTAAGAATGTTCTCTTTGTTGAACCAAAAAATTTATAAGTTTCAAGTGCCTCTCAACTATTCACATTGACCTAGTTTATATAGGTCCACACAATTCAATCTCCTTAACCCTATGTATGAGGTAGTGTTCTTGAGCATTGAAAAAATTTGAAGGTACACACTTTTTCATTTCACACAAAAGCTATTGAATTTTTCTCTTCCAATATTTTATATCATTTTCATCAATTTATTTAGATGATAACCACCTAAAAGAGATTACAAAGACAATTACATTTATCAAATTTTCTTTGGAACTGAGACCACAATCTAGCAATTGTCTTGTTATTTTATTATGGATTCATATTGTCAAGCGTAATTTTTCTTCACAGGAAAATACATCTGAAAAATTATTGGACATGTTGTACTTAATGTTTATATCTACATATATGGTTTTGAGAGACAAAATTGGTGTAATTAATATGTATATCTATAAAAATATTTGACATGTTTTACTTAATGTTTATATATGCACATATGGTTTTGAAAGAAATATTTGGTCTAACTAATGTGTATATCTACAAAAATATTGGACATGTTGTACTTAATTTTTATATCTTAACATATGGTTTTGAAACAAAAATTTGGTCACCTCGCTCAAATTTACACATATTATAATCAATGAAAATTTCTCTACTTATAATGCTCATTATACAATATTTAATCACCAAGCTCATCACCTTGGTATTCAATTGTTCATATATAGTAATTTTTATACTCAACATGGTATATATGACATCTTGTTATAGCATAGTGATCTTCTACAAATCATTGTACCCATGAGGAATACTTGAGCTCACTCAAGACGAATAAGTTAACCCAACATTAAAATCAAAGTGTTTTATCTCTTAGCTCCTCAAGTACTATTGCACAATCTAAAATTTTTGACTCCTAATCTCATTCACATCTATGATAAATTCTTATGGATAGTTATTGAAACTATACCTCTCCATGTTGAAATCAAATTTCAAAGATTTGACAATATTGATTCCCACTAAATCCTACATCCATATCACTCTGAGATTTCATTTTTGGTGAAAATTAAGAAAAACAAAAATATAGTAATAAATACAACCCTATACCTTGAACTAATTAGTAATTTAGATGAATTGATTCTACAAGTCTAAGATATAACTAAAGCTAACCCTAGGGTGCCCCTAGATTTTAAGAGAAAGTTGGATGTACAATATTTTTTAGTTACATTTACTTTCAGGATGAGATAGTGATGAAAGCTAACCAATTATTGGTAATTTTAAAACATAAAATTTCATTGTTTGTGGTTAAAGATTTGTTGTTAAGGAAATTGGGAATAAAGCAAGGATAAAAGAACACTTCTAGTTTTGAATTTCTAATGTGAGTTGTTGAATGGAATAAGTAGCAAAAGAGAGAGAATGATAATATGTAAAAACTAGAAGGTCTTTGGTCCAAATGTTAGAAGAAAAAATGACTAGATAGGAAGAAAAACGTCATAGTGAAAGACATGCATAAGAAAAGGGAGAAACAAAAGGAGGAGGGAGCATCTTAAGAGAAAAAGGATACCATCGATAAAATCAATTCGTAAGAAGTATTGAGCTTTGCCTTCTTTTGCACTTACACATAGGCTTTATCCAAAAGTAAGCTTTGTGAGAGTTTTTATGTGGCATTCATTTTTTCATTTTCATCAATGCATATAATGATGAACATGTGTTTTGATACAACTTAAAGATTAGCGAATGAATTGTCAAATATAATGACATTTTTTTTCTAAATAAGGACATTTGTAAGTCTGCTTATAAGTAATTAGAGGTAGACATCTTCTCACAACTTCATAATGAAAATGAAATATTTCAAACATACATCAAAGACGGATTAACACAAGTATGAATTGTCACTAATAATTTCACCTAAATAGTTATTTTGATTTGTGAATGCATAGTTTTTTTTGAAATTGTTTTTTGTTGTTTTTTCTTCTTATTGCCCAAGTTTTAGTTCATATCTTTTTTTTCTCTAGGGTTTTGAGTCAATTCAAGTGTCAATGTCTTGACTCTAAGTCCAGATTACCCATAGGATGGTCTTTCTTCTCATCATTACTTTGAGCTTACATGATCTAGGAAATCATATGAGCAATGCACCAGTCCAATAACTAGGTGATTAGGTTTTGGAGGGTTTGTTATACATTTTCATAATGAGAAGAAGGTTTGGACATCTTAATGATCCATTTTTCTTTCTTCCTAACCATTTTGAAGATAAGGATTCATGTTTTATAATAGTTTTTAATGAAAGATATTGTAGATGATTGAGATCAAATGTAGGAGAAGCAAATAAATCATCAAAAATGGTGCAAGAACCTAGTAAAAGGTGGTATGACTCTTTTTACAATGAAATTGATGGCTTATATTTAATATAGATATCTACATTGAAAATTTGACAAGTCAAATGGCTTAGAAATTAAATCTAGATCATCAAATGAAGACCAGATCGATGGATGGCATTTTGAGTTGTAATTACAATGGTTCTTAGAGTTATCATTCCTAGTTTTTAGAACTCCTAAAATATAGATTTGTTATTATGTCGCTATGGAGAGTTTCATAGAGAATAATCATGGTGACATAGTGATGAGTTGGCATCTATGCATGGGACCCAACTAAAGGTAAGATCGGCAAAATAATTAACACCATAGATCAAACTTGAATTAATGCTTGTCATTACATTGCTATGAAAAGTTGCTTAACTATTAATTATAGTGACATAATGAAAGTTCAATATGTACCCTGATGGGCCCATTATATTCTATGAAATGCCATGAAGAAAAGTATTCCAATGTCAAATTATCCAAGAAATGAAATTATGCCACTTGTCTACCATAATGTGTGTAGTTGGAAACTGGTCCTTCACCACAAAATAAAAAAAAGAGTTAAGATATTTTATTGCCAACTTGTCAAATCAAAAGAAGATCAATGCTCATCATTATGTTGCTATAAAAGTTTCTCCAAATGTTAATTGTAGTGACATAATGATGATTCAATGTGTGCACACAAGGGACCCATAGAGAAAAGTGCAAAGGAATAAGTAAAAGGGGTTTATAACGATCTAATCTAAATCATTGATTTGAGATCAATGATTGGAATTTAAAGCAATAGTGATTGTTGTATTATGAATTATATAAGCTTGGTATGAAATATCAGAAGATGAAGAAAACAATGATTTTCTATGGGATTTCATGAAGATTGTAGGTTGTGCCATAAATTTAGATCATCGATAGGAAAGCTGCCACATGGATAATTTCACATTTTATTTCCTTTTATTTTTTGTGACTATTGCTTTGTTGAACTAAAGAATAATAACAAACTATAAATGTAACCTCATCTAACAGTACAAAGGTTGGAAAACTCAATGGTGAATTGGTCTACAATTCCATCTACCCTATTTTCTTGTCATGTTTTGTGGTCCATTCATAGAGTAGTTTTGCATTAAGAATTGAAAGACAAGCATGTATGACTCTATGAATAATCAGATGAATTCTATTTCACATTGATGTTTGCAATATGGTGATTGCATTTACTTTCTTCATATATGGTTATGTTTATTCTCTTGTTAGTTTCATAACATGTTAGATTTTTTCATTGACAAATGAAAGATAGATGTGTATGAATCTATTAGTTACTGGCTAGATTCCATTTCATTCAAGGCTAATAGTGAAAGCATGTCCACTTGCCCTTGTGTGCATATCTTCTTCATTCCTCTTTTGGATTTAGATGGTTAATCTGCATTTAGAATAGAAGGGTTAGAAATATCAAGTTAATCTGCCATAGTCATTCCATTGAGTGTGATAGGTTATTCAAATCTATCTTGTCTAAATTATTTGTTCTTACAAACAATTTGGCTATCATTTACTGCTCTCAGGTTAAGCACTTATAATGTTAAAACTTGTGATCTCATAAAAACAAATTCATTGTATATCATTGCAAATCATAAGGGAGTTTTATGTAGTAATTTAGAGGGAAGTAATAGAATACATACACTAACCCAATTGTTGGTAAAAATCCTTTTGTCTCTCCAAAACATTGTGTATCAAAGAGTCAGGTTATAAAATCTAATAGGAGGAAAAACTATTAACCAACACTTTTATATGGGTAGAATGAAATACAATAGCTAGAAAGACACACTCAAGTATACCTATATCAATACCACCTCATGTAGTGGCTAATATATCTTCTCCAAAGCTTTCATGTCCCTCTCCTCGTAATCCTAAACTACAACTTGCTAGCTAGAGAATACACATTCCAACTTGCATCCTTTTCTACATAATATTGATACCAATGGTGAACCTCTATCAGTAACTCAAGACCAACTAGATATAAAAAGGTGTTCCCATTTACAGTCTAGAGAAGAAAGAAATGAAAATAATGCTATGTTAGGAGGTATTCTAAATTGAAACTTTTCTTTGATGAAAATATTTTGTTTTTGGTCTAACATGTAAACCTTGCCAAACTCATGTCTTGAGCAATGTGCTTTGAAGGAAATATGGCACATCGTGGAACTTTGGATGTTATCAAAGACATAATGAAAAGTATATAGGTAGTTTTTGTTGCTAGTGTAAATGTCAAAAATGTATCACTGATGTCCTACTCAAATAGCCATACCCCCATATTCTCAAACTATCGTATCTCATCAAATAGAATCTTATTTTCAAGAAATGCTCCCTCAATCTAGGAGTTTTCTTCTAATGGAAAAAAAATCTTTGTCTAGTTCACAAGCTCAAATGGAAAGGCTTAAAAGTGGAGGAATTGAACATTGGAAAAAAAAATGTAGGTGCTTTTACTATAATAAAGATTTATGAATCACAAATATGTTATGAATGTTTCTTGTATGAAGCCTTCAAAACATTTCAACTGTTATTATGTTTATGAAAATGAGTTCGTTACAGTACATACATGGTGTACACTTGAAAAAAGTAAATACTTACTAAATAAATTTAAATCTCACTATGTATTGGGGAGTTCTGACTCAATTTTTTTAATAAATAGGAACACTAGGAATGGTGCTTATTTGTAAGATGTGTCATTTGATAGTTATGTGTGTTTCCAATGCAATCTATAGATCAACATTCTTTTTAACTAAAATTGACATCAGATTTTTGATCAGAATATCATGGGAACATGCTTACAAGGTTGGGAAGGCTATATAACAAAGATAATGGTTGCATTGGAATCTTATGGCCAATGCACAGAATTGAAGTCTAAAATTAATAGGTATACTAGTCAATGTTATTAGATTTCCACAATGGATGAGGTAAATGAGTTTCCAGATTAGCCTTTAAATTGTTCTGATCAATCAAAACCAAAATTCATTTTCGGCTCACACACTACAATTTTCGATTACTAACACAATTTTTTTAGATATTTTATGAAGTTTTACTCATATTTCAATGTTCTATTAGTAAGATTTGATCTTATGAAAAGGTCTCCATAGATCTTTTATGTGATGATTATTTTTATTGATTAAGAGTAGAGGAGAGCTCATAATGACTCTTTTTTTTAATTCAATACTCATTGACATGGTTAAAAAGGTAGCATAGGATTTACTTGATGAAATAGAGTAATAATTTTTTACTTTTTCAATAGTTAGATTGAATTGATCAAGTGAATTATTTACATCTATTAACTAAAAAGTATAGAAATAAATAAGCATCTTCCAACATTTTTTGCAAAGCATTATAGTTTGAATATGAATTTTATATACTTAAAATAGTTATACAACATTCATTTACTTTTTCCAACATATCCACTTAATGATACATGATTATGGGGAATTTGTACATCTTGATTCCCCAAGATGTTCCTAATGTGGAATGCAAGGAAATTAGCCTCAATTCTTAAATTCTATAGCACAAAACAATGTATCAAATGTGAAAAAGTAAATATGAGTCCAATAAAAATGAGAACTAGCTATTGAACTTGGAGAAAGCTAAATTAAGAATAGAAGATTGAGATCATTTTTAAGGATTTACCTAAAGTGTTCCTACAATTACCCTGATGGTGAATGTAGTGTTCACTTAAGAAAACACTACTAACCCTAGAAATGAACAAGATGTTTTCATTTGCTAACTAGTAGAACTTATGAGTAGATGATTGCACTCATTTTGATATAGGAAAACTTAGGGTAGATCTTTCGGACTTTAATTTGAAACAATCAAGCCACATTGAGTACATAATAACACAATAAGCCTTTTTTGTGTTATATTTAATGGAAAAGAATTTTAGATGCTTTAGTGGAATTTAATCTAATTCTCAACATTAGTGATCTTAACAATGTGGAAGTCCTCACAACACATGATGGGAGTCTAAATGTGCCCTATGATGCCAAATTTCTAATGCTTTTAATTTGGGTTTAGCTATATCATAGGTTAAAAAATGAATAATAATTTAGATTATTTAAGAACTCATTTATTTGATTAGAGAAGGAAACTAGAGATTTGATGAGGGTGAAATGATTTAAAACCGCAACTACCTAGGAGAATTCACCATCCAATTTATTTAACCTCCCAACCCTCAAAATTCTCATTCTCTTTGTTTAAGCTCGACCCACTTCACAAAATTCCTTGCGGGAAATATAATCTTGGTGAGAAAATGAGAAAGTTGAAAAATATTTTGGAAAAATGTAATTCACCTTGAAATAGCTTGCATGAGATAATTGAGTGAAGGATTTGATAAAAAAAAAATCCACAAAGCCTTTGAATACCTACATGCAAAAACCTATCACAAAAGAAAAAGCTGAGAGGAAGCAAGGGTTTTGCTATAAAAAATATGCTAATGTATTCTCACAAATAGAAGAGATAATAAAAAAAATTACAAGAGTTCAACCTTAAAGGTGAATGAAAACCCTAAAGCCTAAAAATCTAGGTTGTACATTATATTTAATATAAAATATTAATTATATGCACCTAAGAGATAGCTTGATAAAACTACAGTAATAGGAAACTTATTTAATTAAATCAAAGTGATTGAATTAATCAGTGTAAAAAAATAATTACTCTAACACCCCCCCCCTTAAGTGAAGCTCTAGAGGTAAGCTAACCTAGCATAACTATGAAAGCAAGAAAATGGGTCCCAACAACAACGCCTAATAAGGTACCCAATACAAAAAAATCTTTGTAAACCAAAGACAAAGGAAAAAACCTAGTGGGAAAAAATCCTCTCCAAAAAAAGATGAAAAAAAACCAAAAAGAAATGGCTCAAGAGACTCTCTTAAAACCATAAGTACAACTAGCCCCCCCATGAGAGAGGAAAGACACACCAAAGCCCCCCCAAAATGACAGAGCCCCTATAAAAAAGATTGAACCAATGGAACTCCAATGCATAAGAAACAAAGGCAAAAAACATGGAAACCCCTAAATGACAAGAAGGCCTAATTGATGCTCAAAGGAGAGAAAATGAGGATCAGGAAAGGGAATCCCCAATGCAAGTGTGTTGACACTATAATGAAGGAGGAGATGATCCTCAACAAGTGAACTTGGAGGCTTGATGAAAGGAACAAGAGGTTTAGGAAGAGTTGAAGAAGAATCATGCTAACAAGAAAATACCTCAACTAGATGTAGTGTGGTAGTAAAAAGAAGAATCTCAAGAACAATACAAAGGTTCAAGTGTCCTGACTGCACCACATGATGCTCTTGTGAAAGAGGAGAGTTGTGCTCTGACAGTGGAGATGGTGGACCAAAGTGTGAGAATGTGTAGAGATGAGTGGTATGATCAACTATCCCTATAGTAATAAGGAATCCTATTGCATTATCCTAAATAAAGAATAAATCTATAGTGAACATAACTATCTTCCTTGATCTAGTATGTATAATCTGAGAAATTGATGGAAGGTTTGCAAATAGAGATGGAACATATAATACATCATTGAATATGTCATCCTAAATGTGAACCAAACCTTTCCTACAAACTATTAGGGTAGTATTATTCCTCATGAGACTATGAGGAATGGGAGAAGCCTCAATAGAGGAGAAGATCCCTTGAGAAGATTTCATATGGTAGGAAGCACCTAAATCTAGTATCCAACGGACCTAGGAAAGGGATGTGATAGAACCCCATAATTAATGACCCTATCCAAAATCTAGTGTAGATGACAAAGAGATGGAAGAAGATTGAAAGGTAGGCCCCTGTGAGGTAGAAGAGGATGAAGAGGAAATAGTGCTCTTTTGAAGAAGAGCTTGCAAATCTATAATTTGTTTCTCATAGCCATCAAATATCTTTTGAAAATAGTGTGACTCATCAAGAGGTCCCTTCTGACAATAGGAACACATAGGAGTCTCAGTCTTCTTTTTCTCCTTCTTAGAAGAAGATGATGAAGCAATAGAGTGCTAAGAAGAGGAATCTAATATCTCCTTCAGCTTCTGCTTCTATGTATCCTGAGGTGACTTGGCATGCAATGCCTATGACTATGAATCGATAAGTGAATCCATCTAAGTGAGCTTGGATTGCTCACAATTTAACCTATCACTATATGTCTCAATAGAGGGCATAACATGTCATGCACCTAGAGCATCCATAGTGGAGTAGAAAGTAGAAGTGAAATTTTGATAAGGACCTCAAAGCTTGGAAAGTATTAGAAAGATACACTCATCATTTGAATTTGTCTTTCTAGTAACCTATAACATAGATCAAAGAGACTTGAATTTAATCAAGAAGTCCTCAATATTGGTGAATGATTTAGGAACTAGGAAGGTAACTCTATATCTATCTATAGAACATTGAACTCATTCATTGTGGCAAACAAGGTAGAAAACTTGACCCACATAGCCCTAGGTGTAGTCAAACCATCTAGGTGAAATAGTAACCCATCTAAAATATTTATTGCAATGAGGCTCATTGCCTCATCCATCTTATTGTGCTACATAAGAAGCTCATAAGGCATCTATAGAACTAGTTGAGCCACATTGAGACATGACCATAACCCCATTTCCATAAGTAATCTAGTCATTTGTCCTCTCCAAGTATGGTAGTTGTAAGGTGTAAGGCAGGTGACATAAGAGTCTATCATTGAGGGAAGAAGATAGAAGTAGAAGGGTTGATTTTGAAGTAAAAGATAGAAAGGAAAAAGCACCCCCCCCCCCCCCCCCCTCCCCCCATAATGTAATAACTCGATCCCCAACTTACAAACTGATTGCAAAAAGGAGAGAAGAGAAAATATACTTCAAATATGAATAAAAAATACCTGATACCAAATACTAGTGAGAAGACTAAGAATATGGAAAGTGCTTGAGATATTGCAAAAAAACTAACATGGCCCCCAGAAGCTTGAAATTTTTATTTTTTAAATAATATTTATTTTTGAAAAAAAAAAAGCGCCACCAAAGGTAGCAACAGAGTGGAGAAGAGGTGGCTAGGAGGTGGAGTGTGGCCAATGCAACACCCTGGTAGAGTGCAAGTGGTTAAACATAGAGGAGCAGTGAAGTGTGGTGAAAATTGACATCTATCACTGAAAAAGAAAGAAAAGCACCAAAAAATAGAAGGTCACTAGTCACTAGACTATCCTATTGGTAAACCCAAAATGCTGCCAAAAAATAGGTCTGTGGGCTAGAAAATGGCCTACAACTATTTTTTAATTTTTTGAATTTTTTTTGAAAAGATCACCTCAGATTATGTATAGGAGGTTGTATGGCCTTCTGGACAAAAAAAATTTTCCTCTTGGACCAATGTTCTCCAAAATGGACAAATTTTATATGGAAATAGGGGTTTTGACAACTTTTGAATCCATCCATGATGTCCATTTGGCCTCAACCTACTTGAAAAAATAGTGACTCCACTATTGTCTCCAAAAAAGCTCAAAAAACTTCAGATCTAGATTGCTAAATCCTTGTTCTCCTTTTTATTCAAATAACGAACAAGCTACAAAAGGTTTGGCTCTGATATCATGGAGGATTTGAATAAGATAAACCCAAAAAGCCTTCAAATACTTGCATGCAAAAACTTATCATAGAAGAAAAAGACAAGAGGAGGTAAGGGTTTTTCTCTAAAAACTATGCTAATGTATTCTCAGAGATAGAAGAGATAATACAAACAAGTAAAAGAGTTCAACCTTAAAGGTGAATGAAAACCTTAAAGCTTGAAAAGTTAGGTTGTACATTATAATTAATATAAAATATTAATTATATGCACCTAAGAGATAGCTTAAGAAAACTAGAGTAATAGGCAACTTATTTAATTAAATCAAAGTGATTTAATTAATAAGTGTAAAAAAATAATTACTCTAACATCAAGAACATATAGTAATCAAAAGGAAAATCCATACCACTAAAGAAGAACACAAATGGGGCGCTTACACGAAATAGCCCTTGACTTGTAGACTGCTGCCAAACAAACTCCACCAAATAATAAATGATGAACACATTTTTAATTTTTAATTATGAATCCAATTTGGTCAAAATGTTTACCAAATTGGGAAAAAAAATTTGACCAACTCAGGCATTTAAAAAAGAAGTATTCAACAAGATCATTAAGGGCTTGGCCAAAATAAAAGATCAAAAATTGACCTACAATGTACTAGTGATCATCTTTTGATGAAGATTTTCAAATGTGTCTCTAAGTTTTTGAACCACTATCTACACAGATGAAATATTAGTCTTTGACTCATCTTCTAAAATCTCAAGGATAGTAGCTATATAATACTTATCTGCTTCCAAAAAATATTCTTGAGCTTTATTCTTTATTTGTTTGATTTCTTTATGTAATTTTTCCATAGCCTTCTTCCCCAAGGATATCTTCTCTACCCAATCATCTAATTTATCTAGCTCCTCTATTGAATATATCTCCATCAACATCTAGTACCTTTACCCCTTAATAGATTTGAGTTCTTGAAAATTGTTAGCCCAGGTGCTCACTCCATCCATCAACCCAAAATCTTCATTTATAACAAAAACCAACTTGTTGGCATTAGTCTAGATGTTGTGCAATAGGTTCAAATTGCCTTGCATTATTTTCACTCCCTTCTCATCAAAATTTTAACACCATTTCTAACATGTGTCAAAAGATGAATCCACTTTTGGCCATGCCTATTTCTTTTCCAATGAAGCTCCAAGAGAAATCTCATGATCATCTAGGTCTATGGGTCCCACCACCTCATTCAAGTAGCCTCTTAATAGCTCATTCTACTTTCATAGGATTATCAGCTTTGACTCTTCTTGATTCATGTGTTTGAATAGTTTCTTGAGGCCTATAGTGATCAACACTTTTGTCCTATCCACTATGGGATTTTCTAATATTGTTGACTTCAAAGACTACACTTATCAAAGAATCACAAGTTTTCTTTGTTTTGTCTAATTTTTTATGTAAAATTTATGGCCATGGTAGTACATATCTTTATGGTGTTTGATCTACAATTATTCAAACATGTCAATATTATTTGCATGGATATGTGAGTTGATATTAAATTTATGGGTCATGATTAGTAATCTTCTACATACCTTTATGTGTTTTAAGTCATATGCTAGATCAAGTACCATTGGCATAACATTGGGATATCCATTACAATGAACTTTTTTTACCATTGATGCAACATTGTCACATGTTAATGAGCAACCATTTTCTTGAGACTATTGAATCAATATCGTCATCTAATAAAGATTATTTGTAATATACAAATGTAGTGCAACCCACTTATGACCAACTATAAAGAAAACAACTAGACCAGTGAAAAATAACTTAAATATTGATGATGGATAAGAATTAACTAACTACAATAATATCTTATAATTACCTCTCACTTTCGTCAATCTACTTTTATCCCATCATCAAGTACCCCCTTCAATCTATTAATGGAATTGGGGTCCCAAATGTGCTCTACATGGATCCTTGATACAAATTTGGGAAGATATTCATTAATGTACACAATGGTCTGGTATACAATATATCCCTCTACCATAGAACCCTAAGAATGTTCTCTTTGTTGAACCAAACACTTTATAAGTTTCAAGTTCCTCTCAACTATTCACATTGACCTAGTTTATATAGGTCCACACAATTCAATCTCCTTAACCCTATGTATGAGGTAGTGTTCTTGAGCATTGAAAAAATTTGAAGGTACACACTTTTTTATTTCACACAAAAGCTATGGAATTTTTCTCTTCCAATATTTTATATCATTTTCATCAATTTATTTATATGATAACCACCTAAAAGAGATTACAAGGACAATTACATTTATCAAATTTTCTTTGGAACTAAGATCACAATCTAGCAATTGTCTTGTTATTTTGTTATGGATTCATATTGTCAAGCGTAATTTTTCTTCACAGGAAAATATATCTGCAAAATTATTGGACATGTTCTACTTAATGTTTATATCTACATATATGGTTTTGAGAGACAAAATTGGTGTAATTAATATGTATATCTATAAAAATATTTGACATGTTTTACTTAATGTTTATATATGCACATATGGTTTAGAAAGAAATATTTGGTCTAATTAATGTGTATATCTACAAAAATATTGGACATGTTGTACTTAATTTTTATATCTTCACATATGGTTTTGAAACAAAAATTTGGTCACCTTGCTCAAATTTACCCATATTATAATCAATGAAATTTTTTCTACTTATAATGCTCATTATACAATATTTAATCACCAAGCTCATCACCTTGGTATTTAATTGTTCATATATAGTAATTTTTATACTCAACATGGTATATAGGACATCTTGTTATAGCATAGTGATCTTCTACAAATCATTGTACCCATGAGGAATACTTGAGCTCACTCAAGAAGAATAAGTTAACCCAACATTAAAATCAAAGTGTTTTATCTCTTAGCTCCTCAAGTACTATTGCACAATCTAAACTTTTTGACTCCTAATCTCATTCACATCTATGATAAATTCTTATGGATAGTTATTGAAACTATACCTCTCCATGTTCAAATCAAATTTCAAAAATTTGACAATATTGATTCCCACTAAATCCTACATTCATATCACTTTGAGATTTCAATTTTGGTGAAAATTAAGAAAAACAAAAATATAGTAATAAATACAACCCTATACCTTGAACTAATTAGGAATTTAGATGAATTGATTCTACAATTCTAAGATATAACTAAAGCTAACCCTAGGGTGCCCCTAGATTTTAAGAGAAAGTTGGATGTAGAATATTTTTTAGTTATATTTACTTTAAGGATGAGATAGTGATGAAAGCTAACCAATTATTGGTAATTTTAAAACATAAAATTTCATTGTTTGTGGTTAAAGATTTTTTTTTAAGGAAATTGGGAATAAAGCAAGGATAAAAGAACACTTATAGTTTTGAATTTCTATTGTGAGTTGTTGAATGGAATAAGTAGCAAAAGAGAGAATGATAATATGCAAAAACTAGAAGGTGTTTGGTCCAAATGTTAGAAGAAAAAATGACTAGATAGGAAGAAAAACCTCATAGTGAAAGACCTACATAAGAAAAGGGAGAAAGAAAAGGAGGAGGGAGCATCTTAAGAGAAAAAGGATACCATCGATAAAATCAATTCGTAAGAAGTATTGAGCTTTGCCTTCTTTTGCACTTACACATAGGCTTTATCCAAAAGTAAGCTTTGTGAGAGTTTTTATGTGGCATTCAGTTTTGCATTTTCATCAATGCATATAATGATGAACATGTGTTTTGATACAACTTAAAGATTAGCGAATGAATTGTCAATTATAATGACATTTTTTTTCTAAATAAGGACATTTGTAAGTTTGGTTATAAGTAATTAGAGGTAGACATCTTCTCACAACTTCATAATGAAAATGAAATATTTAAAACATACATCAAAGATGGATTAGCACAAATATGAATTGTCACTAATAATTTTACCTAAATAGTTATTTTGATTTGTGAATGCATAGTTTTTTTTGAACTTATTTTTTGTTGTTTTTTCTTCTTATTACCCAAGTTTTAGTTCATATCTTTTTTTTTCTAGGGTTTTGAGTCAATTCAAGTGTCAATGTCTTGACTCTAAGTCTAGATTACCCATAGGATGGTCTTTCTTCTCATCATTCCTTTGAGCTTACATGATCTAGGAAATCATATGAGCAATGCACTAGTCCAATAACTAGGTGATTAGGTTTTGGAGGGTTTGTTATACATTTCCATAATGAGAAGAAGGTTTGGACATCTTAATGATCCATTTTTCTTTGTTCATAACCATTTTTAAGATAAGGATTCATGTTGTCTAATAGTTTTTAATGAAAGATATTGCAAATGATTGAGATCAAATGTAAGAGAAGCAAATAAATCATCAAAAATGGTGAAAGAACCTAGTCAAAGGTGGCATGACTCTTGTTACAATGAAACTGATGGCTTATATTTAATATAGATATCTACATTGAAAATTTGACAAGTCAAATGGCTTAGAAATTAAATCTAGATCATCAAATGAAGACCAGATCGATGGATGGCATTTTGAGTTGTAATTACATCGGTTCTTAGAGTTATAATTCCTAGCTTTTAGATCTCCTAAAATATACATTTGTTATTATGTCACTATGGAGAGTTTCATAGAGAATAATCATGGTGACATAGTGATGAGTTGACATCTATCCATGGGACCCAACTAAAGGTAAGATCGCCAAAAGAATTAACACCATAGATCAAACTTGAATTAATGCTTGTCATTATATTGCTATGGAAAGTTGCTTGACTATTAATTATAGTGGCATAATGAAAGTTCTATATGTACCTTGATGGGCCCATTATATTCGATGAAATGCCACGAAGAAAAGTAGTCCATTGTCAGATTCTCTAAGCAATGAAATTATGCCACTTGTCTGCCATAATGTGTGTAGTTGGAAAGTGGTCCTTCATCACAAATCAAAAAAAAGAGTTAAGATATTTTATTGCCAACTTGTCAAATCAAAATAAGATCAATGCTTATAATTATGTCGCTATAAAAGTTTTTCCAAATGTTAATTGTAGTGACATAATGATGATTCAATGTGTGGACACAAGGGACCCATAGAGAAAAGTGCAAATGAATAAGTAAAAGGGGTTGATAACGATTTAATCTAAATCATTGATTTGAGATCAATGATTGGAATTTAAAGCTATAGTGATTGTTGTATTTCGAATTATATAAGCTTGGTATGAAATATCAGAAGATGAAGAAAACAATGATTTTCTATGAGATTTCATGAAGATTGTACGTTGTGCCATAAATTTAGATCATCGATAGGAAAGATGCCACATGGATAATTTCACATTTTATTTCCTTTTATTTTTTGTGACTATTTCTCTGTTGAACTAAAGAATAATAACAAACTATAAATGTAACCTCATCTAACAATACAAAGGTTGGAAAACTCAATGGTGAATTGGTCTACAATTCCATCTACCCTATTTTCTTGTCATGTTTTGTGGTCCATTCATAGAGTAGTTTTGCATTAAGAGTTGAAAGACATGAATGTATGACTCTATGAATAATCAGATGAATTCTATTTCACATTGATGTTTGCAATATAGTGATTGCATTTACTTTCTTCATATATGGTTATGTTTATTCTCTTGTTAGTTCCATAACATGTTAGATTATTTCATTGATAAATGAAAGATAGATGTGTATGAATCTATTAGTTACTGGTTGGATTCCATCTCATTCAAGGCTAATAGTGAAAGCAAGTCCACTTGTCCTCGTGTGCATATCTTCTTCATTCCTCTTTTGGATTTAGATGGTTGATCTGCATTTAGAATAGAAGGGTTAGAAATATCAAGTTAATCTGCCATAGTCATTCCATTGAGTGTGATAGGCTATTCAAATCTATCTTGTCTAAATTATTTGTGCTTACAAACAATTTGACTATCCTTTACTGCTCTCAGGTTAAGCACTTATAATGTTAAAACTTGTGATCTCATAAAAAAAAATTCATTGTATATCATTGCAAATCATAAGGGAGTTTTATGTAGTAATTTAGAGGGAAGTAATATAATACACACACTAACCCAATTGTTGGTAAAATCCTTTTGTCTCTCCAAAACATTGTGTATCAAAGAATCAGGTTATAAAACCTAATAGGAGGAAAAACTATTAACGAACACTTTTATATGGGTTGAATGAAATGCAATAGCTAGAAGGACACCCTCAAGTATACCTATATCGATACCACCTCATGTAGTGGCTAATATATCTTCTCCAAAGCTTTCATGTCCCTCTCCTCTTAATCCTAAACTACAACTAGCTAGCTAGAGAATACACATTCCAACTTGCATCCTTTTCTAGATAATATTGATACCAATGGTGAACCTCTATCCATAACTAAAGACCAACTAGATATAAAAAGGCTTTCCCATTTATAGTCTAGAGAAGAAAGAAGTGAAAATAATGCTATGTTTGGAGGTATTCTAAATTGAAATTTTTCTTTGATGAAAATATTTTGTTTTTGGTCTAACATGTAAACCTTGCCAAACTCATGTCTTGAGCAATGTGCTTTGAAAGAAATATGGCACATCTTGGAACTTTGGATGTTATCAAAGACATAATGAAAAGTATATAGGTAGTTTTTGTTGCTAATGTAAATGTCAAAAATGTACCACTGATGTCCTACTCAAATAACCATTCCCCCATATTCTCAAACTATTGTATCTGATCAAATAGAATCTTATTTTCAAGAAATGCTCCCTCGGTCTAGGAGTGTTCTTCTAATGGAAAAAAAAGCTTTGTCTAGTTCACAAGCTCAAATGGAAAGGCTTAAAAGCAAAGGAATTGAACATTGGAAAAAAAAATGCAGATGTTTTTACTATAATAAAGATTTATGAATCACAAATATGTTATGAATGTTTCTTGTATGAAGCCTTCTAAAAATTTCAACTATTATTATGTTTATGAAAATGAGTTTTTTATAGTACATACATGGTGTACACTTGAAAAAAGTAAATACTTAATAAATAAATTTAAATCTCACTATGTATTGGGGAGTTTTGACTCAATTTTTTTAATCAATGGGAACACTAGGAATGGTGCTTTTTTGTAAGATGTGCCATTTGATAGTTATGTGTGTTTCCAATGCAATTTATAGATCAACATTCTTTTTAATTAAAATTGACATCAATTTTTTTATCAGAATATAATGGGAACATGCCTACAAGGTTGGGAAGGCTATATAAAAAAGATGATGGTTGCATTAGAATCTTATGGCCAATGCACAAAATTAAAGTCTAAAATTAATAGGTATACTAGTCAATGTTATTAGATTTCCACAATGGATGAGGTAAATGAGTTTCCAGATTAGCCTTTAAATTGTTCTGATCAATCAAAACCAAAATTCATTTTGGGCTCACACGCTACAATTTTTGATTAGTAACACAATTTTTTTAGATATTTTATGAAGTTTTACTCATATTCCAATGTTCTATTAGTAAGATTTGATCTTATGAAAAGGTCTCCAGAGGTCTTTTATGTGATGATAATTTGTATTGATTAAGAGTAGAGGAGAGCTCATAATGACTCTTTTTTTTAATTCAATACTCATTGACATGGTTAAAAAGGTAGCATAGGATTTACTCGATGAAATAGAGTAATAATTTTTTACTTTTTCAATAGTTAGATTGAATTGATTAAGTGAATTATTTACATCTATTAACTAAAAAGTATAGAAATAAATAAGCATCTTCCAACATTTTTTGCAAAGCATTATAGTTTGAAAATGAATGTTATATACTTAAAATAGTTATACAACATTCATTTACTTTTTCCAACATATCCACTTAATGATACATGATTATGGGGAATTTATACATCTTGATTCCCCAAGATGTTCCTAATGTGGAATGCAAGGAAATTAGCCTCAATTCTTAAACTCTATAGCACAAAACAATGTATCAAATGTGAAAAAGTAAATATGAGTCAAATAAAAATGAGAACTAGCTATTGAACTTGGAGAAAGCTAAGTTAAGAATAGAAGATTGAGATCATTTTCAAGGCTTTACCTAAACTGTTCCTACAATTACCCTAATGGTGAATGTAGTTTTCACTTAAGAAAACACTACTAACCCTAGAAATGAACAAGATGTTTTCATTTGCTAACCGGTAGAACTTATGAGTAGATGATTGCACTCATTTTGATATAGGAAAACTTAGGGCAGATCTTTCAGACTTTAATTTGAAACAATGAAGCCATGTTGAGTACATGATAACACTATAAGCCTTTTTTGTGTTATGTTTAATGGAAAAGAATTTTAGATGCTTTAGTGGAATTTAATCCAATTCTCAACATTGGTGATCTTAACAATGTGGAAGTCCTCACAACACATGATGGGAGTCTAAATGTGCCCTATGATGCCAAATTTCTAAAGCTTTTAATTTGGGTTTAGCTATATCCTAGGTTAAAAAATGAATAATAATTTAGATTATTTAAGAACTCATTTATTTGATTAGAGAAGGAAACTAGAGATTTGATGAGGGTGACATGATTTAAAACCACAGCTACCTAGGAGAATTCAGCATCCAATTTATTTAACCTCCCAACCCTCAAAATTCTCATTCTATTTGTTTAAGCTCGATCCACTTTACAAAATTCCTTGTGGAAATATAATCTTGGTTAGAAAATGAGAAAGTTGAAAAATATTTCGGAAAAATGTAATTCACCTTGAAATAGCTTGCATGAGATAATTGAGTGAAGGATTTGATAAAAAAAAATCCACAAAGCCTTTAAATACCTACATGCAAAAACCTGTCACGAAAGAAAAAGTCGAGAGGAGGAAAGGGTTTTGCTATAAAAAATATGCTAATGTATTCTCACAAATAGAAGAGATAATAAAAAAAATTACAAGAGTTGAACCTTAAAGGTGAATGAAAACCCTAAATCCTAAAAAGCTAGGTTGCACATTATATTTAATATAAAATATTAATTATATGCACCTAATAGATAGCTTAAGAAAACTATAGTAATAGGAAACTTATTTAATTAAATCAAAGTGAAGATGAAGATCATCAGAGGGAATTTCCATGCTTTGTTGGGCTAACTTGGATCTAGCCTCTATATTAGGAGGAACTTGTTGAGTTTCTTCTTCTATCTTCCCTTTCTCATAAATTTCATCGAAATGAAATTTTACATATTCTCCCTCCTTTGTATCCTAACTTTCTTGTTCTTCTTGGGTTATCAAAGGAGGTGGAGCTACTAACCCTTTATCCAGTATTTTTGATGTGTCCTATGGTGATGGTAGAGGAATGTTAAGAGGTCCTTGAGGTAGAGGAGGAAATTTATTCCAATCCTCTCTTAACTACTCATTTCTTGGAGTATCCCTTGTCTTTTCTCCTACCATCTTGGTGCTTATAGGCATGAAATCAAAATCTAAGAATTCAAAAATATCTTCTCCCTCACCCTTCATTTCTTCTATTTTTTTTATTTATCTTTAGAATTCTCAACCTACATATGATCCCTAGGGTTAAATGGAGGTGTTTTAGTTTAGATTTTTCTTCTCTCCTCCTCTACCACCTTAGCTGAGAATTTTCTTTTAATTAAGGGTAAAAATTTAATATATTCCCCTTCTTCCTCATCATCTACTTTAGGAATAGTTTCTATAACCTATGGTGAGGGAGTGCTCTTCTTCTTCAACTTTCTCCTTTCTATACCTACAACCATTGTTTCTATTTAGGCTCTCTTAGGAACCAATATGGAGGCCTCTTTCTCTAAGGTTCTAGGTGGTGGGAACCCTTGTTATTCTAGAGGTTGTACTCATTATTTATCTAGTTGATGCTCTAGTTGTTGCTCTTGTACAGCTTGTTGCACTTGTGCTTCTTTGGCCATGGCCACTTTCCTTCTTTTCTTAGAGGATTCCCTTTTCCTCTTACCCTTTCCTTTTTTATTCTCGACATACTCAACCTTTCGCTCATGATGATACACCGCTTATGTCCTCACTGGTGATTTGGCATGGTAGGTTAGTATTGTGACTTTAATTTGTTTTCCTTTCTTGGGTCTAGTTGTGACCTGGAGAGGTATGGCTTGGGGAACTAGATCAATCTAAAATGGTTTCCTAATCCATTCCCATGTAATTTGCACTACATATCTTCCTTGATGATCAATATCATCATTCTCCTCACACCCATTTCTCACATTCATAATGGGCCTATCATTGATTTTATCCCTGATGTATAAGGCATCCATTATCTTAGGGACATCCTGATCTTAGGCCTTTAAGGATATTTGTTGGCATGAAGTTAGTATTTCCATTAGTGACAACACTTATCCATATAAGTATAGCTACCAAGCTCAACACTTAATTATCTACTCTCACTGAGCATTCCAATATTAACCAAGCTTTGAAGAGTTCAATAGTTTACATTGAGTAGATAGTGGCTACTGAGAAACTACAAGCAATATGAAGATCAACAGTGTCTACCGAGCTCCACAATGTCTACTAATCAACAAGCTTGTGTCATATAGAGCCTGTGTAAATCAAGCATTGGGAGAATTAGTGTTTATCGAGTGAAGCAAGGTAAAATTAGTATCTACTAAGTGACATTACATCTACTGAGTCACCAGTGGTCACTAAGTTTAGAACTACATCTTGTGATTAGTATGGATTGAGCCTTCACTTCTATTGAGTGCATGATGATGCCAAGTAATGCAGTGAACATCATGTATCAGAAGGTCACCAACTCAGTTCAGTGAACCTAAGTTATTTACTATTGGGCCGACTTTGTAATGTATTTGTTCACTTATGTTTTGGCCGACCTTGTAGATTTGTAAATTTGAAAGGTATATATGTAACATGTATTGTAAGATATCATATGTATGAAGAGATAGCAAAGTAATGAGAAGTATATGTGAAAGATTATCAATAGAAATTCAAGGAACACAACAAGGTCAATACAGTGGCAAAAAAGTTATATCTATCACAAGAGGTGATCAATGCAAAATGGATCTTATCAGCAATCAGTTGTAAGCAGATCCACTGCTTCATCTTAATAGGTGAATCATTTTTCGAAATCCTCTAACAAGGTAGACTTAATAGTCTTTGTATAAATCTCCTAACCAAGTGCATACTTCATTATATGTTTGTAAATCCTCTAACAAGGTGGACCTAGCAATCCTTTGTGCTCCTAACAAGGTAGATCACTAGAAGTGGTCAATGTAAACCTTAACTAGCCAACTTTATGCTGCAGTATTGAATTTTTGTGGAGATCATCCCCACACCAATTTTACTTTCTATTTGGAAGGTTTCTGGGTCACCAAAAATATTGTGTTCTTTTCTGTGATGAATATTTTAACTTTCAGTATTAATGCATACAATAGCATAGATTGGTTTGTGACTAATTCATAAGAAGAATTTAAGGTTACTAATTCACCCCTCCCCTCTTAGTAACCTATCATATATTGAATATTTCCAAAAATTGGTATCAGAACTTTGTGGTTCTTAGGATAAAAGCTTGACAGCTTGAGCAAAGATCTAAGGACAAATGGAGATATTCAGACTTGATAAGGCAATTGAAAATGAAAAGCTAGATCTAGAAATGGCCATAACTCAGAGAAGCAAAGAAGCACCTTTCCCAATCCCTAAAAAGAATGAATGAACTTGCAAGACAAATGGATGACCATCAACATGTTGAAGAAAATATTGAAGACTTTTTCCCATCAAGAAACTTAGATGAAGCTAATGAGGCAATTAAAGAGCTCCTAGCAAAGAATGGATCTTTGCAAGAAGAAGTAAGAAAACTTAAAAGAGAACAATAAATCCAATCAATCAAGCTATGTGAAATTTTGAAACAAAGGAATAAGGAAAATGAAGACTTGGAGGCAAGAAACAATGAAGAACAAAATCAATCCAATTAGAATGAAGACCTCATTGATCAAATCACTGAAGCAAATGAAGAAATCAAGATTCTCAAAGCACAGAATGAAAGAATAAGAAGTGATCTAAATTATGAAAGGGAAATTAATGAAAGAATATTGAGAGAATTGAGATTTCAAAAGAAAATTGTTGAAAAATTAAAGAATGACCTCAATACTGAAAATCAAATTAGTGAAAGAATGTTGAAATCACAAGAAGACATGAATCAACTGATTCAGCAAAATGAGCAGAATCTTCATAGGAAAAAAGGTAAAGCAAGACTAGGATACAATGAAGAGCAATTGAATCTTCCAAGCAAGGTGCAAAAAGGAATCTAAAAACCTCATGCAATCATTGTGGTAAATTGGTCATACATTAAAAAAATGTTGGAGCAATAGAAAAGGAAAATTCAATGGAAAATGCTATAACTATAGTTAGCATGGTCACAAAGCCAATGAATACAAGGAGAAAACAAAATTTGAAGGTAATTGTCACAAATGCAAAAAGCATGGTAAAAAGGCATCTCAATGTAGATCCAAATCATTCAATCTAGTTGAACAACTTGTAAAGGCAATATTTGGATGGGACTACAATACCTAGTGTAGATGTTATTATTGTGGTGAATATGGACACATTGGTATAAATTGTGCAAGGCATCACCTAAGAAAGAAATATACTACTATAAGGTGTTACACATGCACTAAACTCAATCATATAGCTTAAAACTACATGAATATAGGCAAAGTTGAAGATGAAAAGAAAGTAAGGGCTAACAATATAAGGAAACAAATGACACAGCAATGGATTCCTAAATCTATGAAGGATACTAGCTTGAATCATGGTAGTGAAGTCACTCAAAAAGTGGGCAACTCCATCCCCTCAAACTAAATTCCTAAAAATGAGTTGGAGCTATACTCAGCAAGAAAATCATAAGTAGTTCCAAGAAATATGAGGAATATAAATGATCCAATTAGTATTTCAGATACACTAGGAATCATAGAAAGGTTATCCTTCACCAAGCTACATCAGACTCCACCGAGGTAAGTTGGTTGTAGACCTTACCGAGTGAGGTTGGGAATGAAGGAAATTTGGTTTGTTTTCCAAGTTGATACTCTTGCTAAGTTAGGTCAATGGATGATAGTCTATCATGCACTATGTCATAATGGCACCGAGCATTTATGAAAATTTCTCAACAAAAGGGGCAATTTCGACTTCATTTTTCATTGCATCCATAGCATTCGAAGAATAGAGTGATTTGAAAGAGCATTATAGTGTTTCTAAGCAATTCAACAACAAGATCTTCATGAATTTTTTCATCTACTGAGTGGCGTCTACTAGTGGAAGTAGCACTAAACCAAAGAAGAGCTCTGAAATGTTGGTTAAAGGTGTCAAATGGAAAGCACCAAACTTTAAGATCATTTCGATCGTTGCTGAGTCACTGGATCCATATGGAGCTTAGTCACAAATCCCTCCCAAGGTAATCCTAATTAATGACATATGAACTCACTTTAAATGTTCTGTTCAAGAATTAGGGACACTAGAAATGGATACTGCCCTAGTTGAAATGTGTGTTGACGAGGTTTTGAAACTTGAGCATAAACATTTGGAAGTCAAAGTATTAACTCATATCCCTCACATGCCTCAAAGTTTCCAAGTGAAGTGGATAAGATACATATTGAGTCAGTTTCACAATGGTCAATTATGGTTGGAATGAGCCATTCTGATTATGAAGAAGATGATACACAAGGTTATGGGTTTGCCAATACTAAGCAAGGCCAAATCAACAAAAACCCTAGGTTGAGAGGAACTACAGAAGAAAACCCTAGCCAAATGGGATAGCAGAGTTTGAAACTAAACAATGTCACTGACATAGAGCTTAGGTTTGGCATTCATATTATTGCACATAAAATCTATAGCTTGAGTCATTCAAACAACATTCCTTGTGAGGTAGTTGACCTAGCATACAAGGTTATAAAAAAGAACCTTGAATTTGATTTGTCAAATATACTTCTAAAGCAATTGAATAAAAACATTGAATGTGTGAAGACTTCCAAGAACAATTCCTTCAAGTTTGGTTCATTGCTTACTTTTTTATTGTTTTATGTTGAAAAATTATTTCCATCTAAAGGCACAATTGTATGGACAAAAGACACCCCTATTCTTTATTAGATAAATGAATTTATTGAAGAAATGGGTGAAAATTTTGAAAGGGTTTTGGATAATTACTTTGATGCATTCAAAGAGAAAATGAATAACAGATTCTAAATCCCACCCAAGCTTGTGTAAGGCTACAAGGATGACATATGCTTCATGGTGGACTATGATAGAATGTACATCCAAGCAGTCATACCAAGAGTGGCATGGGTAAAACCTCTGCCTTATGAAATTAACATTGATGAAGCTAGAGACATCATTGAGGCTTTAATAAATGAGCTAGCCAATCCAAATATTCTTGCATTTGGCACCTATGAGGAAGCCAAGAAGAGGATAGAACTTAGTATCAAGATTCCTCAAGCTATTAGCAGAGGCAAGAAGAGAATTGCAAAATTAAAGAAAGCTAAAGGTTCTCTAATGCTTACTGAGGGCAAGGGTGAGGATGAAGAAGAGGAATATGATGAAGGTGAAGAAGAAGAATCAGAGAAGGAGGAACCAACAAGAAAGAAAGGTAGATTGATTATCACTAAACCTCAGAAGAAACCTACTACAGTATTCTCCAGGAGAAGTAGGAAAGGTAAAAGTGAACTAGTATTCATTTTCTCTCCACCGACATTTGAGGAAAGGATGAAATAGCTATGAGTTGGAGTAGGAATGTGTAGCTTCAAAGTTATCAAGTATAAGACTTAGTCTCCAGCTAACCAGAAAGAGATTAAGGAATTAGTCATGGAAATATTCCCCTACTTAGACGCAACCTCAAATCCATGCAGATCTTTTTGCCAAAATTCAAGTCATATGGGAGAACAGGGTGCAAACTATTAAAGACATCTTTGAAAAATAGCTGAAATAGTTAGTACCTAATCTAACCAATGCTGAAGTAAAGAAGGAAATGAAACAACACAAAGACAGAATGATTATAAAGCTTAACTCATGCTTTATATTAATGAATAACATAGAATCAGTAGTTAAGCATGTCTCAAATGTTTGGAGAGATGTATATCATCTCAACAAGCCATCAGAAGAAATTGTTATAATTAAAGATGATGATAGTAATGATGATGATGATAAAATTCCTTTCACCACAGTTACTAAAGATGAATTACATGCTCTAATGAAGGAAAAGGAAGAAGAAGAGGAGGAAGAAGAGGAGGAGGAAATAGAAGAAATGGATGAAGACAAGGAGGAAGAGGATGATGAAGATGATCCAATCAAAATTGTAGCAGAAGCTATTGCATCTCTTCCTCACACTCCACCACACACTGTCACATCTATGGAGATAGCTTCCACTAGTGAAATTGTGAGCACAAAAGCAACATCAATTGCTCAATCTTCACCAGTCACCTCCTAGCTCCAAGTGCGTGCAATAGAAGCATCAAGTAATTTATCTACAAAGCTAATTGTTACTTCTTTAGCTATCAAGTTAGCTCCCTCTCTATCTACATCTTTAGTTTGTTCATCAATAAGTTCTATAATTTTGTCTTCATCAATTCCAGTAAGCACTACAATTTTGTTTTCATCTACATTGCCTACATCTACTTTGATTTCAATTAGTTCAAACACTTCTATGAGCATTCCACTGATTGTGGCATCATTTTTGGGAAGTATTTTAGGTTTTGGTCTAGTTAGTACTTCTATTGGCATTCAATCCTTAAGCCCTATTTCATTTTTCACTGATAGCCCTTCTATCTCTACTATTGTGTCTATTCCAAAGGTCAAACCAGTCATCACTGAAGTAAAACTAAGGAAACCATTGAAACTTCTGATCACTGGAAAGGAAATTAAAGAAGATATTGACTTTGACATAGAGATAATAATACCTAAGATTGACTACGAGACTACTACTATTGAAGAAATGAAATTATGCAGTCAAATCAGAGAGAAGAAAGCTACATAGAAGTAGCTAAGGTCTAAAAGGGATAAGGAGTATAGAATAATTGAAAATGCCAAGAATATAATTAAAAATGCTATAGGTATTGAAATGGATTCCACTCAACATATTTTCATTTAGTTAGAAGAGGCTATACAAAAATATAATGACGACTCCTTTGGAAAAGAGAAGCTAATTGAAAAGGTTGAAAGAAAGTTTGATACAAAAGTGCTAGAGCATATTGCTCAGTAGATTGCAATCAAACAAGTGGAGTTGTCCACATTTTTGGGCAATTTTGAAAATTCCTTTAATAATTCAGCATCATTTTTTGCAAAAATTTGAGATATGTCTAGTTTTACCAATGAAATTAAGGAGAAGCTAAATAAGATTGATGCTGACATGAAATCTAGTGCATCAAAGTTGTAGGCTGACCCCTCTTCCAGCTCCTCTCATCATACTAAGGTGAAATATCTAGTAGAAGTATAGACAAAAATTTTGAGAGAAGAAGAAAGAATAAGAGCAACCTGTATTGATATTCAAAACATGATCTTGCCAATAATGGATACAATGAAAAAACATATTGCTCATTGCAAGACATTGGTTCAAGATCAAAACTTCTCAATGGCTAATCACATGATCAAATTATCAGTAGAAGTACAGATTGCTCTCTCTACCTGCAAAATTTTGCAAAAGAATTGGGATACTTTATTTTCCCTCATTCTTAAGGTACATCAATAATTTCTCTCTCATTTTGGTGTAACTATATAGATAGTACATGTAGCTCTTTAGAATTACTATAAAAAAGGGGGAGAGATTATCAACTTTAGCAAAAAGAGAAATTCTATATATAAGTAGAAATATTAGTATAAGTGAAAGGGTGAGATAGCACTCAATAGAGTTAGCATGTATATGTGTATAGCTACGCACATAAGTATCTTTGTATATACATTATATGTCATCAAGGAGATATATGTAGAAATGTATATGCAGTAGCTTTACAAATATCAATTTTGAAAAACAAAAAGTTAGTGAGTCAGTCTATGTACATATGTTTTGGCTTATAAGTGTTTTGTCACTAATGCCAAAGGGGGATATTGTTGGCATTAAGTCAATATTTCCATTAGTGACCACACTTATCCATATCAGTATAGCTACCGAGCTTAGCACTTAATTCTCTACTCTCACCAAGCATTCCAATATTAACCAAGCTTTGAAGAGTTCAGCAGTTTACACTGAGTAGATAGTGGCTACAGAGTGAATACAACCAATATGAAGATTAGTAGTGTCTACTAAGCTCCATAATGTCTACCAAGTAGCAAGCTTATATCATGTAGAGTTTGCGTAAATCGAGCATTGGGAGAATTAAAGTTTATCGAGTGAAGCAAGATAAACTTAGTATCTACCAAGTCACCAGTGGTCACTGAGTTCATAACTACATCGTGTGATTAGTATGGACCAATCCTTCACTTTTACCGAGTGCATGATGATGTTGAGTAATGCAGTGAACACTGTGTATAAGAAGGTCACCGAGTGAGTTAGTGAACCCGAGTTACTTACTATTGGGCCAACTTTGTAATTTATTTGTTCACTTATGTTTTGGCTAACCTTGTAGAATTGTAAATTTGAAAGGTATATATGTAAGATATCATATGTATGAAGAGATAGTGAAGTAATGAGAAGTATATGCAAAAGATTATCAACAATAGTTTAAGGAACACAATAAGGTCAATACAGAGGCAAAAAAGTTATATCTATCAGAAGAGGTGATCAGTGCAAAAAGGATCTTATCAGCAATCAATTGTAAGCAGATCCACTACTTCATCTTAATAGGTGAATCAGTTTTCTAAATCCTCTAACAAGGTAGACTTAATAGTCTTTGTATAAATATCCTAATCGAGTGCATACTTCATTATATGTTTTTAAATCCTCTAACAAGGTGGACCTAGTAGTCCTTTGTGCTCCTAATAGGGCAGATCATTAGAAGTTGTCAATGTAATCCTTAACTTGCCAACTTTATGTTGCAGTATTGAAGTTTTGTGGGTATCATCCCTGCCCCAATTTTACTTTCTATTTGGAAGGTTTTTGGGTCACCAAAATATTGTGTTCTTTTATGTGATGAATGTTTTAACTTTTAGTATTAATGCATATAGTAGCATAGATTGGTTTTGTGATTAATTGATAAGAAGAATTTAAGGTTACTAATTCACCCCTCCCCTCTCAGTAACCTATCATATATTGAATATTTCCAACAATATCTCCATATTGAGTGCCTTTTTTTCTAGATGTAAACTCATCCTGTAATAGTCCCTAATATGGACATCATAGTCATCTACTACATTCATCCAATGGTCCTCTAGGATTTCTTCATTTATGAACTTCTTATGGCCCACTACATGTTCCACAATCCCACTATTATCAAAATATGGGCATGGAGCCTAATAATCTTCTAAGAGATATTGATCCCACTTTGAGTCAAAGGTAGTAATATCTTGTTTCTACTTTACCTCGAATGCTCCAATGATGATTGACTAGACCCATATTTTTCTATGTTATTTCCTCACTCTATCATATGTAGAAGTGAGTTGGTGAGCTATCTCCAATAGTATGAGCTAGTCTTAAGGGTTCTTGGGAACTTCTTAGGACACATGAGAGTACTATTTACCTAGAGATAAGAAAAGGTTTTGAACCACATGTAGTAGGAACCTGTGTTAGTTATCTTTGTTGTCACCTCTATTGACATCCTTTTGGCATAGTCACCTTAAATAAATCTGATAATGGTGAATATGAGACCATCATTTATGAGCCTATATTCCACACTTTGCAATGGGAGCTTCTTTTTCACAAGTTGTGGATATACCACATAGGGCCAAGTATTTGTGTCTTGCATGCTTCTCTTCATGTACAACCATGGGTAGTCTATGGTTCTAGCTACCAATAGATACACCATGTAGGAAGTCATGTAGAATCATGGATCATTCTTGATCAGGATCAGTTATTTATCTAGATTTTCCTAATGAACTAGACCATCCGTGTCTCTAAGTGACATGCTATAGGAAGGCCCATGGCTCTGGCAAGAAGAATAATTGAATATCTTATATTATCTTTCATGTAACCTTGCCTCATATAAAAAGAATAGAATCATAGATAGATATAAAACAAATATGACTATAACTAAGACTCATATACTCTCACCAAACCTACATAATATAATTCTCTCCATGTCATATGATTTATTAATTAAATATTAACAAATCCTATTAGTAACAAATCTTAGAATAATTGGATACTTAATTGTGGTCACAAAATAACATTTTTTCCATTTAGTAATGTTCTAGATTAGGCATGAAAGATATCTAAAAATGATATTATTATGAAAAGTTCTTGAAAATGAAACACAAGAACATTTTATCTTAGTGGAAAATCCAATCATTGATTGAGGCAATATTTCTAAGGCTTAAATTCTCTCAAATCTTTTTGTTGCATTGTTTAGAGTAATGATTTATGCTAACTATTTCCATAGTTGTTTATTTCCTCTCTTAGCACCTCACTTTTCTCTGTTGACCAATCAAAATTCACTCTTGCACCTCATAGGATCTCTTCCCCACCTTATGGTATAACTTGTTCTTGCAATTTTTTTTGAAATAAATCAACATTTTATACTCAAAAAAATAATATGTCATTGAATGGACTATTGTATGGAGGATTATTACCCATTCATCATATTTTGAAACCAAAAATGAACATGATGAGGCTTGATGTTTAGCTATTTAGAAAGAGTTAACTTTTCATTCCCCAAAATGAAAATGTCCATAACCAATTGAAAATCTCTATTTAATGAACTTAGAAACTCGCTAAAAAGTATCACCATGGGTAGTTGAAATTTTTTATTTAATAACTTAAAAATAAATGCTTATTAATTAGTATATACTAACTATTGAATATGTTGCTTTTAGATACTAATTTAATATAGTAAATCTTAAAGAAATTAATTTTGGAGAAAATTTATAATTATGTCATAGACACAGTCATAAAAAATATTGTGGCTAAATGGTGAAAATTAAGAATATCTATTCTATTTGAATCTCTCCTCCAAAAGAGGAAGTTAACATCAAGTCATCATAGTAATTGTTAGATCTCTAAAATTTCAAATAGATAACAAAAACAAGGTTCATTCAGGATAAGAAAGTGCATAATGGATGTCAAGTATTTTTACTTTGAACTTCATTGCGAAAGTTCTATTTTTTATCACTATAATTGAAATGGATAATAAGTCCACTTGGAAGTCAAGTATTTTTACTTCAAGCTTCATTTTGAAAGTTCTATTTTTTATTAATATAATTGAAATGTCTATTAAGTCAAATTTGAATCCTTAGTGACTTTTTAGTGTGTGATGTTTAAGACATCAGATTCTAAAAGGGCATTGAAATCATTGAAACAAAAAAGCTAACGAAAAACAATAAAGCTTAGCACAAGCACAAGCTCCTCCTATGTGTGGATGGAAAATATTTATGGTTCATCTGTCAAATCAAATATGTATTGAAATTGTTTGAAAACCTAAATTAAACAAGTTATGAAAATATTTAATATTCTCCTATTCCATAAATATTTTAAATTATAGACATACCATTGGAAATGAGTTGTAAAAAATGTTTAATATTCTATGAATAATAAATATTTCAAATTTTAAGAATGTGAATGTGAGATCACAATTTGTATTTGAGTTATACATTAATTCAAATTTACCATATCAAGAGGAAGAATGTGATTGTTTCTATCTATTTATAGAATTTTAAGACTTTTAGTGTGACCAAAGTTACCTAGCAATAGGTCTAGACATCAAGCATCAGTATTGACAATATTTGAGGTATTGAATTTTGAAAATGAATTTAAGAAGACAATCAAAGAGGGAGATTGTAAATGAAGAGTGTTGAGAACATACAAGTATGCTTCAATCATTGTTTTTCCATTGATGTCATACCTTCTATTTTCTGGTGAGACAAATTCTTATAAGATTTAAATAATATCACTTAATTGATTGATGAAGAGGATTTGATCAAAAGATGTAACAAAAAAACCTAGAGGAAAGGTTGAGTTATGATTATGTAATGAAGTACAAGGATTAAATAAAACAGAGATGGCATGATGCATTGATAATCTACTTATGGTTACAAAGGTCAATTACACTAAGAAAGTTTAGAAGAAAAAGTTACACAAAGTTTGTCTACCAAATTTGACTGAGTGGATAGTAGGTGCCAAGTACAAATTTAGTTGGAGCTGAGAAAAAGTTCATTCTAGTGTATGCCGAGCAAAATAGTGGATGTTGAGTAAAATTTTGTTGATGTCAAGCACTAGTAAACTTTAGTTGTTATTGAGTGATATTATAGAGGATGTTGAGCAATGTAGTATGTGTTGAGCATTAGAAGGTTGATAATGTCAAGCTGCTACATTATTTAAAAGATCATGAATTCAATAAATTTGAGATAAAAAAATTTGTTTTCTTGGAATTTGTAAAAAATCAGGTGGAAGATAAGGATGATGAGTTGGTGGCATAGAATTCAAGGTAAACTATTTTAAGGAAAATTCAAAGAATATTCTAGGAAAAGTTTCTAGAAGAGAAATGGAATGTGCGATAGATACATTATATCCTACCTAATTAATTCTAACCCTAAATTGGATGATGGAAATTAGGTGGAAAAATATCCTACTTTCATATTTATAGAAATGGCTAGTCATGAAGCAAGAGAGTCATATGCAAGAACCTAAGGAAGATAGGAAGACAGGAAGTCAAGGGTTATGCTTCATCAAGTGACCTAAGAGAAGACTACATTGGCATGCTAAGAAAGAAGGATTAAGGATATGAATGCTTGAAGGGTGAATAAGCTATCAGAACTACAATGTATGAAGGCTAAGCAAAATGGAAGACTGAACAGTGATTTGTAATCTATAATGAAGTTATAAGTTGTATCAGATCAAGCCTAACAATTACTCTCTAACAACTGTATCAATTTAGGGTAAATCCTTTAGATTAAGGTTGACCTAATGGTCATTTGTAAATCCTTTAATTGGGTGACATTCCAAGTGAATGGTCTAAAGTCCTTTAATAAGGCTCACTCCTAATAGGGTGATTGAAATCCTTTAACATGATTGGCCTTTCATAGGGCATCATTTCAAAATTGAAAAGATTAGCATGTTACTAATGGTTTTTCCTAAATTGGGTTTCCATGTAAATCATTGTGTCAAGTGTGTTGGTGAATTTTTTATGTTTTATGTTTTACATTTCTGCAAGTTGATTTGATAGTAACCTACAAGATTTAAGAGACTGCATAATCTTATCAATGCATGCATGAGTATAAATGTTTATGGGTTCACTAAGCTGAGAAAAGGTTTATTTACACATATAGACCTTAGATAACTAATTGGCCCCTCCCCCACCTGCCTCTCAATTATTCTAAAGTATTCCAACAATTGTTATTAGAGTTGTCTACTTAAAAGGACTAGTTTGAAGGTAATAGAAGCACAAAGATCAAGATGTCTAAAAGAGAAGTACCCAAGCTTAATAGAGACAACTTTCTTGCATGGAAAAGATTGATGAAGCTACACCTTGGAGAACTTAGAGATCATGCACAATCTACCATTACCATTGAGCATGTTGATCTTGTTGGAGCCCCAACTACTAAAGATATGAAAAATAAGAAAGATCACAACCAGGCAGTGTTGGAGATTGCCTCTTCCCTAATTTATGCTAAATTTGATGATATCAAAGGTCTTGACAGTGAAAAGAAAATGTGGGATGCCCTAGCTACTATTTATGGAGGTGATATAAATGTTCTAAGAGCCAAAGCTAAAACTCTCAAAGGTGAGTTTGATGATATGAAAATGTAAGAAGCTAAAAATATTGCTCAATATGTTGCAAGGATAAAAGAAGTTGTTAATGCAATAAGAGGAGCTAATGGTAAAATAGATGATGATACTATACTAAGAAAAGTTTTAAGGGCACTATTTCTTGTATATGCTATTAGAGTTTCTGCAGTTGAAAAATTGAGATGTATTCAAGGGAATGATCTATCACTTGAAGGTCTGGTAGGTAGACTCACTACTTTTGAGTTGTCTAATTTTAATAATTATAAACCTGAAAAGATTGAATCTTCTTTCAAAGATAAAGTTTCATTGAAGGAACTTGATAAGAAGAAGAAAAAAGAAAAAGAAGAAGTATGTGTTTAGTGATAGTGATATAGATGAGGAGGATGTTGAACAACCTAAAGTACTACTAGCAAGAAGATTCCATAAAGGTAAAGGAAAGTTTAAAGGTAAGTTACCTATCATTTGTTTCAATTGTAATGAGGTTGGTCATATTGCTACTAGATGCCTAGAGAAGAAGAACTATAGAGGTAGTGACAAATAAAAAAGTAGAAGAGATGAAGATAGAAAGGATTACAAAGACAAATGAAAGAAGTCCTACTACATTATTGAAGAGGGAATAATGGATGATTTTGATGAAAATTCAATGATGAAGTGGTCTATATTGCAATGAAGGATGAATCTGACGAAGATGAGGCAACTACACTCGTGACTTGTGTGAACAAGAATGATAGACATATCATTGATAGGGGGTACTCACATTACATGATTGGAGAGAAAATTAAATTTATTACCTTAAATTATTATGAAGGAAATAGTTTAAGATTTGGTAATGATGCACCATCCTTGATAATAGGAAAAGGTTCTATCAAACTCATATATAAGATTTTATGTGACAATTCTTACTATGTTGAAGGACCTAATTATAATTTTCTAAGTGTATCACAACTAAATAATTTGGGATGTAAGGTTGAGTTTGAAAATAAGATTGCTAAGATATACGACACTAATGGGAGATTGATTAGAAAGGGTGATCAAAATAGAAGTAATCTATTATATCTTAACATAGAGGATGCTACTTGTCTTGTTGTAAAATTTGATGATGTATGGATGTGGCACAGGAGATTGTGTCATGTTAACTTTGATAACTTGGATAGTATAAGTGATATGAAGAAAATTAAAGATTTTCCTAAGATGAAGAAACCTAACAATATAGTGTGCAAACAATGTCATTTAGGAAAAATGATAAAGTCAAGTTTTAAGAGAAAAATTTACACCTCTAAAAAAATACTAGAAATTGTTCATACTGACTTGTGTGAACCAATTGATGTGCAAAGCTACAAAAAAGATAAGTACATTATGTTGTTTTATAATAATTATTGTAGGATGATGAAAATTATTTTTTGAAATAGAAATATAATGTTTTTCAAATGTTTAAGTGGTACTTGGCAAGAGTTGTAAAGGAAACAGATAAAAATCTAAAGTGTTTAAGATTTGATAGAGGAGGAAAATTCACATCAAATAAATTTGAAATTTTCTATAATAATAGAGGAATAAAAAGAAAAACTTCTTCACCTAGAACCCCTCCACAAAATGGAATTTCTAAAAGAAGAAATAGGTCTATAATGGACTTTGCTTGAACACTCATGATGGAGAAGAATGTTTCTTTGAAATACTAGAGAGAAGTTGTAAGTATAGCTGTTTATATCTTGAACTGTGTACAAGTAATGAAAGGTACTCATTCAACACCTTTTGAATTATGGTATGGATACCCGCCCAATGTGAAAATTTTTAAGATATTTAGAAGAAAATGTTAGATTTTTAAAGATTTTAGGAATGGAAAACTAGATGCAAAAAGTGAGAAAGGTATATTCCTGGGCTACTCGACAAGAAGTAAATCTTATAAGTGTTTGAATACTAGCACTAACAAAGTTGTGGAAAGTAAAAATGTAAATTTTGATGAATATATAGAAGCACTAGAAGAATAAAAATCATTTTTATACTTTTATGAAGGTATGGCAACTAAATGAGATGTTTTAAATCAAGCTACAAACCAACAAAAATTTTTGGTGACTATGGAGTCACGCCCCATAAATGCCAAATTGCATTAAGGAACCAAGCCACATTTAGATGCCAAGTTATAGAATGAAGTCAATGCACATTCTGATGTAGGAGCATCCAGAGGTATAAGGGCAATCCTGTGTCACCCAAAAGAAATATACTTAGACTTAGTTTCTATTTCATGTGTTTTCATTTTTGGATACCCATTTGGGTCAAATAAAGGTTCCAACTCTCACAGTTCCACTATCAGTGTTCGTGTAAATCTTGAAAAAATAGAAGTATGTAATTGGGCCATTATTTTGGTGAACTAGGAGGTTTGAATTGGCCAGATGAATGAAATTGCAATTTAGAGCATTCCAAGAAAAGAATCAGGTCAAAAGGCCCCATGGTTTGAAAGTTATTGTAGTTTTTCAGGTTTTGGAGACCTCCTAAGGATGCTTCAAAGTTAGGTTAGAGGAATTAAATGACCTTGAAAAGGGCCAAAAAATGGAGGATGAGTGAATCTGGTCCATAGGGCTATAGAGTGCTTCAAGAGCTTTCCAAAAATGTAAACGGTTCATCAATCGGAGCTACGGTTCAAAAGTTATACCTCCCGAAAGTTCTATTACCATTTCTGGATTCTTTTAGATTTGCATCGACTTCTTTTAGATTTTTGGATGCCTACTCACACCAAAGAAGGATGGAGAGTGGAGGATGTTTATAGATTCATGAGCTATAAATAGGACAACCATCAAGTACCAGTTTCCTTTGCCAAGGATGGATGATCTTATGGACTGCTTGAGTGGAGCTCAGTAGTTCAAAAAGATAGATCTCAAGAGTGGCTATTATCATATATGGATTTGAGAAGGAGATGAGTGAAAAATAGCCTTC
Organism: Cupressus sempervirens; assembly: GCA_028749045.1. Classification (NCBI taxonomy): domain Eukaryota; kingdom Viridiplantae; phylum Streptophyta; class Pinopsida; order Cupressales; family Cupressaceae; genus Cupressus; species Cupressus sempervirens. The sequence continues at coordinate 817,301,035 of CM053786.1, forward strand.
AAGACCAAGGAGGGTCTTTATGAGTGGTTAGTCATGCCCTTTGGATTGACGAACACCCCAAGCACCTTCATGTGGCTCATGAATGAGGTACTTAAGAAGTTCTTGGGAAAATTTGTTATTGTCTATTTGGATGATATTTTAATTTTTAGAAAGACTTTGGAACAACATTTACTGCATATTCGTAGTGTCCTAGAAAGGCTAAGGGAAGAGAAATTGTTAATTAATTTGAAGAAGTGTATCTTTGCAAAAAGGGGGTTAGTCTATTTGGGGTTTGTTATATCACCTGAAGGTCTCAAAATGGATCCATTGAAGGTAAAAGCCATCTTGGAATGGCCTACTCTAAGGACTTCTACTGAGGTAAGATCATTTCATGGTCTGGTTAGTTTTTATAGGAAGTTTATTAAGAATTTTAGTGGCATATGTGCACCCCTAACTGATGCAATAAGAGGGGATAGAAAAGAGTTCAAATGGACTACAACAGCTACGAGAAGTTTTGAATTGCTGAAGAAGAAGGTAATAGAACAACCTATGTTGGCACTTCCAGATTTTAGAAAGGTTTTCTAGGTGGATTGTGATGCCAGTGGCAGCACTATTGGGGCTGTATTAAGCCAAGAAGGTAAGCCTATTGCATATTTTAGTGAAAAATTGAATGATGCAAAAAAGAAGTATTATGTTTATGATTAAGATTTCTATGCAATAGTTCAGGCCTTAAAGAAATGGAGGCATTATTTATTGCAAAAGGAATTTGTTTTGTATATTGATCATCAGGCATTACAATACCTAAATAGCCAAGGTAAATTGAATTAGAGGCATACGAAGTAGGTAGAGTTCTTGCAGAGTTATACATTTGTGTTGAAGCATACAAGTGGAAAGTCTAACAGGGTTGCAGATGCACTAAGTAGGAGATAGTTGTTACTTACAGTAATGCAGGTTGAAGTAGTTGGGTTTGATGAACTCAAGAATTTGTACCTCAAGGATCTTGATTTTTCTGAAGCATGGAAAGCTTGTAAAGAACCTGTTGCTGTAGATAGAACCAAGTGGTTAGAATATTTGATTCAGGATGGCATGTTGTTCAAGGGTAGTCAATTGTGCATTCCAAGGAGTTCCATGAGGGAAAATCTGATTAAGGAAAAACACAGTGGAGGGGTGGCAGGATATTTTGGTCAAGATAGGACCATTGCCATTCTTAGAGAACGTTACTTTTGGCCTTAAATTTCACAGGATGTAAAGAAGTTTGTATAGAGTTGCCAGGTTTGTCAAGTTGCCAAGGGGTTTAGTCATAATACTGGCCTATATCATCCATTTCTTGTTCCATCAAAGCCATGGGAGGACATAAGTATGGATTTTGTTCTTGGATTGCCGAGGACACAAAGGGGTAATGACTTAGTATTTGTGGTGGTTGATAGGTTCTCCAAAATGGCACATTTCATTCCATGCCACAAAACTCATGATGTTGTCCATATTGCAGACTTGTTTTTCAAAGAGGTGGTAAGACTACGTGGTCTTCCAAGGAGCATAGTTTTTGATAGAGATACTAAATTTGTGGGGTATTTCTGGAGGACATTGTGGAAAAAGTTATGAACCGACTTGAAATTCAATTCCATGCATCACCCACAAACTGATTGCCAAATAGAAGTGGTAAACAGAAGTCTGGGCAATTTGCTGAGATGTTTAGTTGGGGATAAGCCCAAGGGATGGGATTTGATTCTACCATAAGCAAAATTTTCTTATAATAACTCTGTAAATAGGAGTACTAGAAAATCACCATTCCAAATTGTATATGGGAATAGCCCAAGGACTACACCAGAATTGAGGAAGATAGAGCAAGGGGAGAGGACAAGTGCTGAAGCAGAGGAATTTGCTGAACATATCAAGCATCTACATGAGGAGGTTCAAGCACACATTACCAAGATGAATCAAGAGTATAAAGCTAGGGCTAATCAAAGGAGAAGACATAAGGAATTCCAAGTAGGGATCTAGTCATGGTGCACTTACGAAAAGAAATATTTCCAGCCGGTACTTACAACAAGCTAAAAATGAAGAAATTTGGCCCCTGCAAAGTTTTGAAGAAACATGACTCAGGAAATGCATATGAAGTGGAGTTGCCAGATGGTATTCACATTTCTCCCATTTTCAACATTGCAGATTTAACAAAGTATCATGATGATGGTGCAGATGAGGAGCTGGTGTTAGAGCCATGTTTGATTCCTACTTATAAGAAGGAGGAGATAGAAGACATTCTAGATCATCGTGTGGGTAGGAGTACCAGAAATAGGTATTATAAAGAGTATTTGGTCAAATGGAAAGGACGATCGATCAAGGACTCAACTTGGATTTCAACAACTGAGGTTTCCCATTTGGTATCTCCTCTACCATTCATAAAGTGACAGGGTCACTTTTCAATCTACCCTGGGTGTCTGATGCAGGAGCATCTAGAGGTATAAGGGCAATCCTATGTAACCCAAAAAAAATATACTTAGACTTAGTTTCTGTTTCATGTGTTTTCATTTTTGGATACCCATTTGGCTCAAATAAAGGTTCCAACTCTCACAGTTCCACTATCAATGTCCGTGTAAATCTTGAAAAATAGGAGTATGTAATTGGGCCATCATTTTGGTGGACTAGGAGGTGTGAATTGGCTAGATGAATGAAATTGTGATTCAGAGCATTCCAAAAAAAGAATCAGGTCAAAAGGCGCCATGGTTTGAAAGTTATTGCAGTTTTTTGGGTTTTGGAGACCTCTTAAGAATGCTTCAAAGTCAGGTTAGGGGCATTAAATGACCTTGAAAAGGGCCAAAAAATGGGGGATGAGTGAATCTGGTCGATAGGGCTATAGAGCACTTCGAGAGCTTTCTAAAAATATAAACGGTTCATCAATCGAAGCTACGGTTCAAAAGTTATGCCTCCTAGAAGTTCGGTTACCATTTTTGGATTCTTCTAGATTTGCACCGACTTCTAATGCAACTTCTGGAACCTTCTATTTGGTTGGTGGATGCCTACTAGCACTTTCTAGAATGTACTCCTAGTCCTTAACCCTCTGGGGTCTATTTAAGGAGATTTCTAGCATTGTAAAAGGTAGTTCGGAGTGGAGTTTGAGAGGAGGTACTAAAAGGAGAAATTATCTCCACCTTTATGCTATTGTAAGCCCTTAGGGCATGTTTTGAAGTTTATTTTCTCTATACTAAATGTACTAGCTTATTTTTTAGTTAATACAATTCCCCTTTTCTGTTGTGTCCATTCTGTTCTTGGGTTGTGTCCCCATCAGATTCTAATTCTAAGATTAGTGTACATGAAAGAAATGTTGCACTACCTAAAATAGATATACATAGTGATTCTGATGCTGAAAGACAAAATGACTAAACAAGAGCTGAGCCAAGATTGTCTAAATATGTCAAAAGACATCATCCTGTGGCTCAAATCAATTGACATAAGAATGCTAGACCAATGACAAGAAATAGATTGAGAAATGATACATGTTTTCTAAGAATAAAGGAACCTAAATCATTGAAAGATGCATTAGAAGATATATACTGAAATAAAGCCATGAAAGAAGAAATTAAAAAAATTGAGAAAACAAAAAAAAAATAGAGTCTAGTTCTTAGACCGGAAAGCAAAAAATGTGATTAGCACTAAGTGGGTATTCAAAAATAAGCTATATGAAAATGGTGAAGTCATAAGGAACAAAGGAAGACTACTCTATAAGCGATATCCACAAGAAGAAGGAATTGACTATGGAGAGATATTTTTGTTTCTAGATTGGAAGGAGTAAGAACTCTACTTTCTTATTCTGCATACAAAGGATTCAAAGTCTATCAAATGGATGTTAAATCTGCATTTCTAAATAGCATATTATAGGAAAAGTTTACATAGAATAGCTAGAAGGATTTATTGATATTAACAATAAAAATATGGTATGTAGACTGTAGAATGCTCTATATAGTTTGAAACAAGAACCAAGAGCATGGTTTGAGAGACTTCATAAGTATCTTGTGAAGATTAGATTTGAAAGGACTGATGATAATAGAAATCTATACATAAAGATAGAGAAAGGAAAAGGTATTTTGTTATCTAAAATTTATGTTGAAGATATCATATTTGGAGGTCAAGATGATTTATGTAAAGATTTTGCAAATTAGATGAAGTTAGAATTTGAAATGTCTATGTTTGGAGAAATCAAGTTCTTTGTGGGTTTGCAAGTATATTAGATGAAGTATGGTATATACATCACTCAGTCAAAGTATGTCAAGGAAATACTGAAAACTTTTGGATTGGAGAATTCCAAACCTATAAGTACACCTATGGTGATTGGACACAAATTTTCAAAAGATGGTGATTCGACTAAGGTGAATCAAACATTGTGCAAGTCTGTGATTGACAAGTTACAATATGTAGTACATAACAGAATGATATTGCATTATCTATAGGGATAGTTGCAAGATTCTCTATAAATCCTAGGGAGAATCATTTAATGGCAATAAAGAGAATAATGAGATATCTAAAAGGAACATAAGAGTTTGGTCTATACTACAAGAAGAGTGATAAATTTGAATTGAGATCCTACACTGATGTTGATTGGGTTGGAAACATTGATGACAAAAAGAGCACCAATGGAGGAGCATTTTTCTATGGAAAAAGGCTAGTTATATGGACAAGAAAGAAAAAAAAAATTGTACCTCACAATCTACTGCTAAAGTTGAATATGTTGTTTCTGTTGTAAATTACAAAAACATTGTATGGATCAAACAACTACTCAAAGGAATGAAGGAAAAAATCACAGAACCAGTGACACTTTATTGTGATAATACAAGTGCTATTAATATATCAAAGAATCTAGTGATGCACACAAAGACTAAGCACATTGCAACAAAGTATCATTACTTGAGAGAATTAGTTCAAGATAAAGAGCTGACGATGGAATATGTCAAGACAAAAGGATGCTCATGAGTATCTAGGAGGTAACCTAGGGGTGATACCCCTATCAAAGGCTATCTAAGTAACAAAGGAGTGCCCCGCATCAAACAAGATGATGTTCATATGTTAAAAATTGATGCAGAGGATATTGCTTTAGGAACTACCTAAACTAATCAAAGAGCTGAAATTTCCAAATTGTCACAAGCAAGGTAACACAAGGAGAAAGTGAAGAAACTAACAAATCCTATATCTGCATATTTAAGGTGACAATTTTTTGGCATATGTCTTTGGCATTTTTGTCAAAGAGAGAGAAAGAGTTAAACTAGTCATCATCATAGGGAGAAAGAGTACTAAACTGATCAAATCAAAGGGAGATATCAAGATATTGTTGTCAAAAAGATGGAGAGTGTTACTGTTCTTAGAAGGAGTTAATTGATGATATTTTTTATCAGAGGAGAACAAAAGAGAAATGAAGGAGATAGAGACATTCAAGAAACAAAGACAAATCCTAATATCTACCTAGTAAGAGGGAGATATAAGATGAAACTCGGAGGGAGTTATAAGAAAAAATAAAATTGTAGCCTATTAAGAAGATGGAAGTTGTTGATAGATGGAAAGATTTCAATACAAGGAGTTATTTTCTTTTTGGTATTGGTACTATCTTACTATTTTGACCTAGTTAGTTTGGTTGAACAAAGTGTTTACCTTTTGGTTGATTTGGTTGATTAGTTTGGTTTGTCATCAATGCCAAAGAGGAAGATTGTTGAAAATAGATTGAAGAAGCCAATCAAGGAGGGGGATTGTAAAGGAAGAGTGTTGAGAACATACAAGTATTCTTCAATCATTATTTTTCACTGATGTCAAACTTGGTATTTGCTAGTGAGACAACTACTTATAAGATTTAAGTACTATCACTTATTTGATTGATGAAGAGGATTTGATCAAAAGATGTAAAAATAATACCTAAAGGAAAGGTTGAGTTATGATTATGTAATGAATTATAAGGATCAATTAAGATAATGATGACATGATGCATTGATAATCTACTTAAGGTTACAAAGGCTAGTTACACTAAGAAATTTTATAAGAAAAAGTTACACAAAGTTTGTCTTCCATGCATGAATAAGTGGAGAGTAGGTGTCGAGAAAAGTCAATACAAGCTGAGCAAAAAATTAGTTGGAGCTAAGCAAAAGTTCATTCTAATGTATGCTGAGCAGAACAAAGGATGTCAAGTAAAGTTTAGTTGATGTTGAGCACAAGTAAACTTTAGTTGTTACTAAGTCATATTATAGATGATGTCCAGCAATGCAATATGTGTTAAGCATCAGAAGATTGACAATGTTGAATTTCTGCATTATTTAAAAGACCATGGATTAATTGAATCTAAACCAATAAGTTTATTTCATTGGAATTTGTAAACTAGGTGGAAGATAAGGATAATGAGTTGGTGGCATAGAATTCAAGGTAAACCACTTTTAGGAAAATTTAAAGAGGATTCTAGGAGAATATTCGAGAATAAAAATGAAATGTGGGGTAGATACATTGTATCCTACCTAATCCATCCTAACCGTAAATTGGATGATGGAAATTGAGCTAAAAAATATCCTAATTTTTTGTTTAAAGGAATGGCTAGTCATAAAGCAAGAGAGTCATATGCAAGAACCAAAGGAAGATAGGAAGTCAAGGGCTCTACTTCATCAAGTGACCTAAGAGGAGACTACACTGGTGTGCTAAGAAAGAAGGCTCAAGGATATGAATTCTTGAAGGGTGAACAAGCTATCAAAACTATAATGTATGAAGGCCAAGTAGAATGGAGGACTGAACATTGATGTGTAAATTATAAATGAAGTTCTAAGTTGTATCAGATCAAGCCTTACTATTACTCTCTAAAAATTGTATTAGTTTAGGGTAAATCCTTTGGATTAGGGTTTACCTAACAATCATTTGTAAATATTTTAATGGGGTGACATTCCAAGTGAACGGTCTAAAGTCCTCTAAAAAGGCTCACTCATAACAAGGTGATTGAAATCCTTTAATAGGGTTACATTTAATAGTGTGTATTGTAACCTTTAATAGGGTTAATCATTCACAAGGCATTGGAGCATGTTATTGGTGGTTTTTCTCAAATTGGGTTTCCACGTAAATCATTGTGTCAAGTGTGTTGATGAATTTGTTATGTTTCATGCTTTACATTTATGCAAGTTGGTTTGACAGTAACCTACAAGATTTCAGAGATTGCATAATCTTATGGATGCATGCATGAGTATAAATGTTTTATGACTTCACTAAAGTGAGAAAAGTTTTATTTACACATCTAGACCTTGGATAACTAATTCACCCCCCTCTTAGTTATTCTAAAGTATTCCAACATCAAAGTGATTTTATTGCACAAATAGTACTACAATTGAGCAACATATTTGAAATTAAATTAATAGTTCAGCCACAGTGTTTTCCTTCTATGCATTGAGCATCTTCACTCACTCTTTTGCTCCCACTCCCTCAACTCCCACTCCCTCAACACTATAAGGTTGGGTCCCATGAAAGGGGGCTTCTAGGAAAATAGAGTGGGAAAATTTGAACACTAGTATGTAGACTCATAGCTAAAAAATTTAGCTCCAAAATTTAAAGGTGACATTTTAAATAAATTATAAAGTCAATTTCCCTTCAAAACCATTTTTTTAATAAAAATCTAATAATTCAAATATTTAATTCCAAATAATCTTTACCACCCACCACTTTCTCAAAAATAGAGCCCCCCTCATAGGAACGAGTCCAAAATTCTGTTAGAATTCTTTAGAATAACTGAGAGGGGGGGGGTGAATCAGTTATTCAAGGTCCAAAATTCCCTTTAAATGCCTTTTTACTACTTTTAATGAATCCATCTACCTTTCATCCATCCAATACTTAAATCAATCATATAAGCAAGTTACTATAAATCAACATGCAAAGATAAAACATTCAAGATCAACACATGACAAAATGATTTACGTGGAAACCCAATTTGGGAAAAGCCACCAGTAACATGCTACTTGATTCTCACTCTTCTAAAGTGATGCCCTGTTAAAAGCCTACCCTGTTAAAGGCTTACAACACACTATTAAATGTGACCCTATTAAAAGATTTCACCAAACTGTTAGGAATGGGCCTAGTTAAAGGTCTTTAGAACATTCACTTGGAATGTCACCCTATTAAAGGATTTATCTAATGGCTATTAAACCAACCTAAGTCCATAGGATTTAGACTTACTATTACAATTTCTAGAAAGTAACGATAATGGTCTTTTGATTTGATATAACTTACAACATACTTTGCAGATTTCAGATCACACTTTTCAGTTCAATCCTTATGCTTGGCATTAATCACTTCAGCTCTGACTGCTTGTCTTCCTCTCAAGCTTCATCTCCTTAAGTCTTCTTAAGTATTCTGCCAATGCAATCATCCTTGTGGTCGTCTATCCAAATAGAGTTTCTGTGCTTCCTCCTCCTTAGCACCTTTTTCAATACTTCATGCTTTCTATGCTTGACCACCTCTCTCTCTCTATATATATCTTCTTCATTAACTTATGTCTCCTTAAATAGAAATTTGATTTACCTTTGCCACTCAATTCTCCCTCTCCAATTTTAGGGTTTCAAAATGGATTAGGTAAGATACAATGTATCTACCCTATATCTTATTTTCTTCTAGAAACTTCACCAGTTGTATCCTTAAAATAAAAACATTCTACATGGTGTTCTGTGCCACAAGCTCATCATTCTTATCTTCTTTTTAATTCATGAATTTCTAGATAACAACCTTGTCAGCTTAGATCTGTCGAATCTTCAATTTCCAAAATAATGCAGCATCTCGGCATTATTGAGTTACTGGTGCTCGGCACCTCTGTGTTACTCGGAACCTATACCTGATCGGCACTTGGTTCTGCTTGACACTTGATTCTACTCGACACTTGATTATGCTCGGCACTTGATTCTGCTCGGCACTTGGTTCTACTCGGCACTTGGTTCTGCTCGGCACTTGGTTTTGCTCAGCATCTAGAGTTTACTCAGCATCTGGAGTTTACTCGACATCAACTAGGAATTTGCTTGGCTCTTACTAGCTTGCTTGGCTCCTTCTCTCTAATGAACTTAGTTTGAGCTTTACAAAAGACTTAGCTAAAACCTTAACTCTTTGTTATGTTTTTGTGTGCCCATTCTTTGTATCTTATAGTATGTCATCAAATACACTTTTTCATCAATGGCTTAGCTGATCCTTGTACTTCATTACAACATCATAACTTCAACCTTTCTCTAGGTGTTCTAGTTACATCTTATTGATTGCCTCCACCTTGACAATCAACTAATTGATAGTATTTGGATCACTAAAGCAATTATCATTCCTGTAAGTAGCAAGTTTGACATCAATGACAAAACAATGATTGATGACATTCTTTACCAGTTAAATATATTATGCTAACAACTTTTCTCATGATCATTTCAATCATTTCCAACAATCTCCCTCTTTGCCATTGATGGAAAACCAAACTGATCAATTGATCAACTTAGTTACCACCAAGATTGTATACGTTGTCTTGTTGTATTTTTACTACTGATCTCACATATCTCCCTCTTTCATATATATCTCCCTCTTTCTTTGTATTGGTTACTTTTCTGCATATATATCCCTCTTTGACATAAATGCCAAAGATGTAGCATCTTTATCATGAAAAATATAAGCTTTGGCTTCTTGTTGTTTTTCTCCCTCTATCACCATGCTTGTGACTAATTTGAAGTTTCTGCTCCTGCTGTCATCCTTTGCATCAACCTATTAATATTTCAATGATTTATTCCTATTGATGCAGGGCAGCTTCTTAGTTGCTTTAAACTACTTGAGTTAGGGGTATTACCCCCAACTTACCTCTAAGATATTCATAGGCATCCTTGGGCAATGGTTTGGTAAAGATATCTGCAGTTTGTTCCTTTGTGTGAATTTATTCTAGCTTTACTTGTTTATCATCTACCAATTCTCTGACATAATGATACTTGATTGCAATATGCTTGGTGTTTGCATGCATCACTGGATTTTTGGATATGTTTATAGCACTTGTATTGTCACAGTACAATATCACAGGTTTTGTTAACTCTTCTTTCATTCCTTCCAATAGATGTGTGAGCCATACAATGTTTGTGCAATTGACTGCATATGCCACATATTCTGACTCTGCAGTGGACTGGGATGTACATGTTTATTTCTTGCTAGTCCAGGTGACCAGTCTTTTGCCTAGAAATAATGCACCTCCACTTGTGCTTTTTCTATCATCAATGTTTCCTCCCCAGTCTGCATTTGTATATGTATTGAGCTCAAATTTTCCATTCTTTTTGTAGTATAGACCAAAGTCATCAGTTCCTTTAAGGTATCTCATTATTCTTTTTACTACTATGAGATGATTTTCTTTAGGATTAGTAGAGAACCTAGCCACTATTCCAACTGCTAATGCTATGTCTGGTCTACTATGTACAACATATTGTAGTTTTCCAATCATGGATTTGTATATTTTTTGATTGACTTCAGCTAACTCATCATTTTTGGACAGCTTATTTCCTATGGCTATTGGTGTGCTGACTGGTTTGGATTCCTCCAGTCCAAACATTTTGAGAATTTCTTTGATGTATTTTGATTGTGTAACAAATATTCCATGTTTGAGTTGATGTACTTGCAATCCAACAAAAAGTTTTATTTCTCCAAACATAGACATCTCAAATTCATGATTCATTTTGTTAGCAAAGCCTTTGCAAAATACTTCCTTACCACCAAACACTATATCATCCAGAAAGATTTCAGATACAATAATGTCTTTACCTTCTTCAGCTTTGATGTACATGTTGTTATCATCAGTTCTTTCAAATCCAATTTTCACTAGATACTTGTGAAGTATCTCATACCATGCTCTAGGTGCTTGTTTCAAACCATAGAGTGCTTTATGCATCTTACACACCATATCCCTATTGTTTTCATCAACAAATCCTTCTGGTTGTTCAATGTAGACTTCTTCTTCTAGTATACCATTTAAGAAAGCAGATTTTACATCCATTTGATAGACTTTAAAATCTTTGTAGGCAGCATATGCAAGTAAAGTTCTTACCCCTTCCATTCTAGCAATAGGAGAAAATGTTTCTCCAAAGTCTATTCCTTCTTCTTGAGCATAACCCTTGCATACTAGTCTAGCTTTGTTTCTGGTAATCTCATCATTCTCATCTAGTTTGTTTCTGAATACCCATTTGGTGCCAATCAAATTCTTGTTAGTTGGTCTGGGAACCAAACTCCAAATTTTATTTTTTCTTATTTGATCAATTTCTTCTTCCATAGCTTTATACTAGTCATCATCTTGTAGTGCACCATATATTGTCTTGGGTTCAGATTTGCTAATCAGACATGATTCTTTTCTTAGTCTGTTCCTTGTCATTGGTCTTGCATTTTTGTCACCAATTATCTGTTCAGCAGCATGATGTCTTTTTACATATTTAAATAACCTTGGCTCTGTCCTTGTTTCCATGTTTGATCTTTCAAATTCAAGATCACTATGCACTTTTTTGTCAGGTTGTTCTTCATCATGTGTACTATTTTCAGAATCAGATTGTGCATTTTCTTCATTATGCAACTCGGCTTTTAAATGCAACTCAGCATTCACTAGTTGAGACTCGGCTGATACTAAAATTTGTTGTTGAGTTTCAATTTGATTGGCATCATCCTTATCATCAGTCATTCCTTCATAAGAATACACAAAGGTTCTGTACTCTTCCATTTTCTTTGGTACTTCAGCTTGGACTTATGTGTGCTCATCAAAATTTACATTTGCGCTTTCCACAATTTTGTTAATGTTAGTATTCAAGCACTTATATGCCTTACTTCTAGTAGAATAACCAAAGAATATTCCTTCATCACTTTTTGCATCAAATTTTCCATTTCTAGCATCTTTAAAGATAAAACATTTGCAACCAAACACTTTGAAATGTTTTACATTGGGTGGGTAACCATACCATAATTCAAAAGGTGTTGTATTTGTACCTTTCTTGACTTGTACTCGGTTCAATGTATGAACAACTACACTTACAGCTTCTCTCCAATATTTTAGAGCAACATTCTTTTCCATCATTAATGTTTTGGCACAGTCAATTACAGATCTGTTTCTTCTTTCAGCAATTCCATTCTGTGGGGGAGTTCTAGGAGCTGACGTTTGTCTTTTGATTCCTTTGTCATTGCAGAATATTTCAAATTCATTTGATGTAAATTCACCACCGCTATCTGATTTTAGGCATTTCAAGCTTTTTCCAATTTCCTTTTCAACTCTAGCCACATACCATTTAAACATTTGAAAAGCATCAGATTTTTGTTTTAAAAACATAACAGTCATCATCCTAGAATAGTCATCAACAAATAGCATTATGTATTTATCTCCTCTATAGCTTTGTATTTCCATTGGACCACATAAGTCAGTGTGAACTAACTCAAGTATCTCTTTAGATGTATAATTTTTGCTTTTGAAACTTGACTTTGTCATCTTTCCTAGCTAACATTGTTTGCACATTATGTTATCAGGCTTCTTCAATTTTGGTAAACCTCTGACTTTCTTCATTTTACTGATGTTGACTAGATTGTCAAAGTTGACATGACATAATCTTCTATGCCACAACCATTCATCTTCAAATTTTGCAAATAAACAAGAAACATCATCCATATTAAGGTAAAACAAATTACTCTTTGTTTGATCTCATTTTCCTATCAGTTTACCATCAGTATCATAGATTTTTGCAGTTTTGTTTCCAAATTCCACTTTGCAACCTATATTGCCTAACTGTGAGTCACTTAGTAAATTGTAGTTTAATCCTTCAACATAGTATGCATTGTCACATGAAATTTGTTCTGTGAGCTTAATGGAACCTTTTCCTTTGATTTGACATGGAGCATCATTACCAAATCTAACACTATTTCCATCATACTAAGTAAAGTTAACAAACTTGCTTTTGTCTCCTATCATGTGATGTGAGCATCCACTATCTATCATCCATCTGTCATTCTTGTTTATACATGTTACTAGTGTTGTGGTCTCTTCTTCATTAGATTGGTCCTTCATGGCTACATAAACAACTTCATCATCATTGTCATCAGAATTTTCTTCAACAATATAACACTTCTTACCTTTTTCTTTGTAATCTTTCTTGTCATCATCTCTTCTGTACTTGTATTTGTTGCCTTCCTTGGAATCCTTTTTCTATGGACATCTTGCAGCAATATGACCTACTTCATTGCAATTGAAACAAATGATAGGCATCTTACCTTTGAATTTTCCTTTGCCCCTGTGAAATCTTCTAGCAAGCAATGCTTCCAATTGTTCCACATCTTCTTCATCAGTGCTACTTTCACTGGATACATACTTCATTTTTCTTCCTTTCTTTGATTTCATCTATTCAACATCTTTCAATGATACCTTGGCCTTAAAAGTAGATTCAACATTTTCAGGTCTGTAGTTATCAAAGTTAGATAACTCAAATGCAGTAAGTCTACCGATTATACCTTCAAAACTTAGATTATTTCCTGGTATACATCTTAACTCTTGTATTTCTGATACACTTATAGCATAGATAGGGAGCAAGGTTCTTAAGAACTTACTATTAATAGTGTCTTCATCTAGTTGACCACTTAAGCATCTTATTGCACTTACCACTTCCTTTATTCTTGCACCATACTGAGTAGCATTCTCATTTTCTTCCATTTTCATGTCATGAAACTTTCCTCTAAGACTTTCTCTTTTTGCTCTTTGTACATTCTGATCTCCTCCATAGATGTTTGATAGGGCTTTCCACATTTTGAATGCAGTATCACATCCTTTGATATCATCAAATTCAGCATAATTGAGTATAGAGGCAATTTCTAGCATCGTCTGATTGTGTTCTTGCTTGTTTTTCATGTCTTCTGCAGTAGGAGCACCTATTGGATCTACATGTTCAGTGACAATTGAATTTTGAGCATAATCTCCTATGGATCCAAGATGTAGCTTCATCAAAATTTTCCATGCAAAAAAGTTGTGTTTGTTAAGCTTGGGAACTTCTCTTTTTGCCCTTTTGATCTTTTCTGCTTGTAGTCCTTTTAAACTGAATCAACAGTCTTCTCTGATACCAATTGTTAGAATTCTTTAGAATAACTGAGAGGGGGGGTGAATCAGTTATTCAAGGTCCAAAATTCCCTTTTAAGCCTTTTTACTACTTTTAATGAATCCATCTACCTTTCATCCATCCAATACTTAAATCAATCATATAAGCAAGTTACTGTAAATCAACATGCAAAGATAAAACATTCAAGATCAACACATGACACAATGATTTATGTGGAAACTCAATTTGGGAAAAACCACAAATAACATGCTACTTGATTTTCACTCTTCTAAAGTGATGCCCTGTTAAAAGCCTGCCCTATTAAAGGCTTACAACACACTGTTAAATGTGACCCTATTAAAGGATTTCACCAAACTATTAGGAATGGGCCTGCTTAAAGGTCTTTAGAACATTCACTTGGAATGTCACCATGTTAAAGGATTTATCTAATGGCTATTAAACCAACCTAAGTCCATATGATTTAGACTTACTATTACAATTGCTAGAAAGTAACGATAATGGTCTTTTGATCTGATATAACTTACAACATACTTCGCAGATTTCATATCACACTTTTCAGTTCAATCCTTATGCTTGGCATTAATCACTTCAGCTCTGACTGCTTGTCTTCCTCTCAAGCTTTGTCTCCTTGAGTCTTTTTACTCATTCTGCCAATGCAATCATCCTTGTGGTCATCTGTCCAAACAGTGTTTCTGTGCTTTCTCCTCCTTAGCACCTTTTTCAATACTTCATGCTTTCTATGCTTGACCACCTCTCTCTCTATATATCTTCTTCATTAACTTATGTCACCTTAAATAGAAATCTGATTTACCTTTGCCACTCAATTCTCCCTCTCCAATTTTAGGGTTTTAAAATGGATTAGGTAGGATACAATATATCTACCCCATATCTTATTTTCTTCTAGAAACTTTTCCAGTTGTATCCTTAAAAGAAAAACGTTCTACATGGTGTTCTATGCCACCAGCTCATCATTCTTATCTTCTTTTTAATTCACAAATTTCTAGATAACAACCTTGTTGGCTTAGATCTGTCGAATCTTCGATTTCCAAAATAATGCAGCAGCTCGGCATTATTGAGTCATTGGTGCTCGGCACCTCTATGTTACTCGACACCTATACTTTCTCGGCACTTGGTTCTGATCGGCACTTGATTCTACTCAGCACTTGGTTTTGCTCGACACTTGGTTCTACTCGACACTTGGTTTTGCTCGGCATCTAGAGTTTACTCGGCACCAACTAGGAATTTGCTCGGCTCTTACTAGCTTGCTCGGCTCCTTCTCTCTAATGAACTTAGTTTGAGCTTTACAAAAGACTTAGCTAGAACCTTAAATCTTTGTTATGTTTCTGTGTGCCCATTCTTTGTATCTTATAATATGTCATCAAATTCACTTTTTCATCAATGGCTTAGCTGATCCTTGTACTTCATTACAACATCATAAATTCAACCTTTCTCTAGGTGTTCTAGTTACATCTTATTGATTGCCTCCACCTTGACAATCAACTAATTGATAGTATTTGGATCACTAAAGCAATTGTCATTCCTGCAAGTAGCAAGTTTGACGTCAATGACAAAACAATGATTGAGGACATTCTTTACCAGTTACATATATTATGCTAACAACTTTTCTCATGATCATTTCAATCATTTCCAACAAATTCATCATGATAGAAATGTTGTATCTTAAGAAACAGGCACATAAAACTAGAATTCAGTTAAGATATATCTGAACCTTATCAAATGTAACAAATGTGTCAAAAATGGTAGTGGAGGTTAAAACAAAACCTTAGCATGGATTTTGAGGAGATGTTTTAAGGATTGAGACTTAAGTTTAAGAATGCAAAGGCAAAACTCTAGATGTCTCTATATTGTCAGCATTTAACATGCTCTTAACTAAAAAGGTCATGTGATTTGGATCATCCCTAATCATACATATAATAAAATCATATTTGACATAAGGATTCAAAATTTCTTAGATATGTTACTCTATCCACTCCTTTTTGCCATAATTAATTCAAATATGCTAACTTAGTTTGGTTTAGAGATAGATTTGTTGTAGATAGATTTGATAAAGAAGGAAGGTAATTTGTCTGGCTTCTTGATGTCCAAATATGCAAGGGTAAATAAAAGTTTGGCCTTGCCATGGAGAGACAGAGTTGGTTAGATTTAGAAATAAGAAATTCTAAACTTCTTGAAAGTTAATGGAGGCATTTACCTTTGTTGGAGAAAAGATAAGGAAAATAAGGCCTATGAGATGCAATGAAGTGTAATTGATTTTACTATTGAATTCTATTGTATATAGAGGTGCTACTTGCATTAGTTCATTCATTAGAGGCTCCCTACTCCTGTTTGCATGACACATGCTCACAAAATAGAATTTTGTTTTCTTCAAAGATAAAATGTTCAAGGTAGATAATAAGATGCAAAATTGCATATGCCCTTTCCATTTTGATGCATAATAAAAAATTGTGTAGGAAAAAATGAGCCATGTAAATTAGACATTGTGCCTTTGTAGGCTCTATGAATGGAAAAAAAGATGTCTTTGTTTAATATATACTTCTCACAACAATGTGAGCAAATTCCACAAGACAATTATAGAAATATAATTTCCAGGTTGAGAGTAGCACCAAAAATTCTGAAATTGTGTTGGTGAAGGTAATTTAATGATTAGACCTAATAGTATAAATGGTCATAACTAGAGAAATATAGGATGATGGATCAAAATATTTGTTTGGGTTTTGAAAGGGCATTATTAGGCCAAAGAAATCAAATTATACAAGTACAATTTTATGAAAAAGCTCTTAGGGTTAGGAGTTGAAAGAACCATATGCTTTAGACACCTACTAAAGTGGAGACAAAATTGCTCTATAATTTTCATGAACAAAAATGTATGCCAAATTTTCTATGAACTAGAATTAGATTTATAATTGAACCAAAATCATTTGTATTGTTTTCTACATCTTCATTAATGTTAAAATAGTTAAATGAAAGCACACACTAAACTTGTATATTTTCAACTTAATTAAATAGATTGTAGAGTATAGATAGCGTATATTTTATGCACACTAAAATAGATTGTAGAACACAAACAAAGCATTAATAATAGGAAAAGAAAATGTGAAACTATAGGAAGAATGTAATCTATGTGAATAGCATGATGGATACATAAATGAGATTTCCAAAAGAAGGTTGTCTTTTTTATCAATGGAACTTCCCCTATATGGATACTTTAAAATGTGAAAGGTCTTTCAAGATAAGTGACACCCATTCCCAACTATGTGTTCCCTTTACCATTTGATGCATACTATAATTCATTAAAGCAAGAACTAGTCATATACATGTGTCACATAACAAAATGTCATAACACCTTTTTATGCCAAATTTGTGGAAAATAAATCACAAACTGAAAAAAAATTACTCGGCGCAAGAAGGTGCCAAGTGATAGTTTTCTTGGCATGCTATGGATACTGAGTGATAGGCAATAGGTGTCAAGTGAACTTGGCACATGTAGGAGCTCAGTAGCTCAACACTAAGGGGAACTCAACACAAGAGGGTGCCAAGTGAGTTCGATCACTGAAGGGAAGGTGGAGCTTGAATCAATTCTTGCCAAGTGAACTCAGTCAACAGGGATACCAAGTGAACTCAGTATGAATACTAGAAGAGAGCTCTCAATTAAAGAGTAAATTGGGTGAGTTTTTTAATAGACATAAAATTTGAGCATGTCTTCCATTAAAACATGGGGGGATAACTTTAAAATTTTCAAGTATGAATATCTTAAATGTAAAACATGTAATGTCAAATAGAAGGGAGACAACAGTGAGCCAAGTATGCTTGCTTGCTTGCTTGTTATTCAACTAGGTTAAAACTATTACAAATCTAGGAGCATTTGGCTTCAACTAGAAAACCATAAAAACTTCAAACTGATAAAACTTAAACCTCAAACTTACAACACTAATGGTTGCATAAAACAAAGCCTAGAGCAATCACTTCTTTACAGGAAAAATCAATATGAACTTACAAAATAACAAAAGGTTGTTGCAAATATAGAAACTAAAACTTTCTTTGTCTTCTAAACTTTCTGCACGTTCTTCCTTTGCTCTGATCTACTGACCTACTTCCTTTCTACTCTATGCTTTGCTCTACAATTTTCTTCTACTCTCTCTATCTCCAAATTAATCCAACCAATTGAATGAAAAAAAATCATTCCTTTTGTCTTTAGGAAAAAAAAATTTTCCCACTCATTTCAAATTCAAACTCACCTACTAAGTTAAATGATGTTAGGTAGATAGGTGGGCATTTGGCTCTAGGGGAAACCGACCAAATGCATTAAATTTTTGACAGCTCCCCCTTTTTCCCAAGCCAAACAAAATAAGGATCACTCCTGATCCAAATCAACTACACCAAGACTCTCTCTTAGGTGCACAAAAATTATAATGCCTAAAGGTTTTGTAAAAATGGCTACTAGCTACTGCTCAAACTTGCAAATTTTCATTTTGATATATCCATTCTCTACCAACTCTCTCTAATCTCTATATTCTTGTTTATCCTATGGAAGACTGGATTCTTAGATAGTGCAATTGAGGAGATTTTGTTATAGTAAATTGTGGTTTCATCCTCTTTCCTTTCATTCAAATCTATCAATATTCTCCTTAACCAAAATCTTGATATGTTTTTGAATTTTCTATTATGTATTTAGCCTCTATTATAGATTGAGCAACAATAGGTTGCTTCTTGGATGCCCATTAAATTGCACTTGATCTTGTAGAAGTTGATAAAAGCCAACTTCACAGCTTGCTAAGATCATCGACATGCAAATAACTTGTCCAAAGGAAACCAAAGAAGGAAGACGTGGAGCTTGAAAAAACTTAATAGACTGAGAGAGAAGATATTGCAAACAAAGAAAAAATTATTTCTATACAATATGCCTTGAAAATGAGTTGAGTTATACAATGAGAGAGCCTAAATATAAAGGCCTCAAGGAAGCTTGTAGAACAAGCTAGAAAGTGATAGAAGATAAGGTTGACAACTAACCATACATCCACAAAAGGTGGAATATCCTTGATCAAGGTGGAGATAAGTATGTCTTAGATAGGAAATAACTCTCATGTTGTCAACAACTCCTAGGAAACAACTAATAAATAAATGTGTTAACTTAAGTAAATTTAAGTAAAAGAATAAATAATTATTTACTCTAACACCCCCCCCTAGGTGCAACTTAGGGGAATGCCTTAAGATCACAAAGACTAAGTTGAAATACAAAATGGGTCCCGACAACAAGGCCATGTTAGGTACCCATGTACAAATGCAAGGAAATGAAACCTCTAAAAATGGGGAAAGAGGAAAAATTGTATGAGAAAATCCCTCCCCCCAAAAGAGGTAAGAAAACTTAGTGAAGTATTGAAGAAGCCTCCAACTAGTGGAATGTCCCAGAAAATAGGAACAATGACAAGATCATGAAGAACATCATTGAAGCCTGAAGAAGTTGCAAACTCTATCATCAAAAGGAAACTACTGATCTAAAGAACCTCCATGGAAAACTGAAGGCATGAGCTGAGCATGTCTATATTGTAGATGATCCATCTCATCGAAATGCATAGATAGCTAGCCATTGCAATCGCCTAGTATATAGGATCAAATACTAAATACATAGCTCACACTATCAAACCATCAAACCAAGGAAGCATTAGAACAATAGAATAACCTCCCCTTAATGCAAATAAGGTGAGGTGATAAGCAATTGAAAAAGTGGGCCAAAATCCTCTACAGAAAGAACCAAGAACAATGAGAGAGTTGAAGAGGTACAGACACCTACAAAGATATGGTCACTGACTCTACATGGGGCTAATGTCATGGAAGGGACACTCACTTGAAAAAGGAAGAGAGCCCAAAAATAGAAACAACTATCCCCCCTATGGTGCTTTACAAAATAGTGCTAGTACAATTGTCTCAAAACAATGTTCATGAACCCAAAATGCAAGAGTGGTACTTTATCTCAGTGCATTTGCATAAAGATGCTTACAAATGATATCAATAATGATCAGAAAAGGGAAAAAGCTGATATAAAAGATAGTAAAACCAAAACAAAAGATCCCATGCCATAAAAATGATCCTTGGACCTGCAACACCCAAGATATCCACTATAGAGCAAAAATGCCAAAAAAAATGATAGAAAGAGCATTGGCCAAAATCTGAAGGAAATGATAAAATTTCTAAAAGGATGATAGAACTAGCTTTCTAAAAATATAACATTTTCAAAAAAATAGAGATGGGATGCACAAGAAAAGCTTGCTAGAGTCAAAAAAAGAAATTCAAACTTTGACTACAAAAATGAGCCAAAAAACTACATCAAAACTAAAAAATACCTATACCAATGTCTCCATCTCCACACCAACTTATTAGCAATTCTTTCGGATTAAAAAAATACCTTTGTATGCTCAAGTTATGGCCAAAAATTTACAAATAGGTAAAAAAGGACCCTAGAGAGCCTGTAGGTGTGATGATGTAGTAATGACATCATGATGGTGTCAGGAAACCACTAGGTTAAAATTTACAACCTATAAACCATCATGACAAAAGAGGACTACCACAGGGAAATGCCACATGGCAACCACATGGAAGTACTAGCTGAGCTATCAGTGTCGACATGGTAGGGGCCATGTGGTAGATGCCAATATGGTACCCATGCCACATGGCACTCAATGACTAGTGCCAAGTGTCAATTTCTAGTTGGACACAAGTACAAGTGGTAGTGGCCACAAGTGGGTGGTCATAGGGCAGTGAATTGGTGGTAGGACCCAACAGAGGTGGCAAGAAAGGGAGGTGCGATAGGTGGGTAGTGGATTGGTCGGGCAATGATGGCCATGGAGTGGTAGGCATGCAGTGGCTACCCAGTAGCTATGTTGTAGGTAATGGTGGCATGTAGGTTGTGTACTGGTAAAGTTGATAAAAGCCAACTTCATAGCTCGCGAAGATCACATGCATGCAAATAACCTATTGAAGGGAAACCAAAGAAGGAAGAGGTGGAGATTGGAAAAACTAAACAGACTAAGAGAAAAGATATTGTAAACAAAGAAAAATGTATTTCTATACAATATTCCTTGAAAATGAGTTGAGTTGTATAGTTGTACAATGAGAGAGCCTGAATATAAAAGGCCTCAAGGAAGCTTGTACAACAAGCTGAAAAGTGTTAGAAGACCTAAGTAAACTTAAGTAAAAGAATAAATAATTAATCAATAATTATTTACTCTAACAGATCCCATATGGAACATTTTTCCAGAAGTGCTCTTCATATCATCTAAACTTCTAGCCTAATCACTATCTGTGTAATAAAACAACTTGAAATCATTATCTGCACTATAAAAAATCTCAAATCCCTTGGTACCATTCATATACCTTAGGATCCTCTTTCCCACTTGCCAATGAGAATCTTGTTGCGTTTCCATAAATCTGGAAATCAAACTTACTGTATGCATCATATCAAGTCAAGTTACAGTTGGATACACCAAACTTCCAACCATACTTATGTATAGTGTTGGATTCAAACTTTTGTTGCAATCTTCCTTGCTCAACTTCAAGTCTACTATTGTTGTTGTTGGGGCTACCTTACTATTCTACATTTTGAATCTCTCAAAGATCTCCCTTACATACTTTTCTTGAAAGATGAAGATGTCAACATGCATTTGGTTTACTTCTATGCCTAGAAAGTACTTCAAGAAACCTAGATCTGTCATTTTAAATTCATTCTTCATGGCCTCTTTGAACTCACCAATTAGGAAATTATTATTTCTAGTGAAGATTAAGTCATCTACATAGAAAACAACAATCAACACTTTACCACTTGCTTCCTTGATGTAGAGAGTAGGCTCACTATTCTTTTTGCTAAAGCCATTACTCATCAAATATGAGACAATCATGTTGTACCATGCATGTAGAGCTTGCTTGATCCCATAAAGAGCTCTCTTCACTCTCTACCCTTTGTGTTCTTCACCCAAAACTTCATAACTAGGTGGCTGCTCCACATAAATGTCTTCTTTCAATACACCATTCAAGAAGGTGGACTTCACATCCATTTGATATACCTTCCATTTGTGTTGGGCTTCAATTTCTATGACAACACACACAATTCCCATTCTTGCATTTGGGGCATATGTATCATCATAATCTCTTTCATATTGCTGCTTCTACCCCTTGACCACTAATCGTGCCTTCTGCATATCTATTTTTCCTTTAGCATTGCAGTTGGTCTTGTAAACCCTTTTTACTCCAATTACTTGTTTCTTGGGAGGCAAATTAGTTAACTCCCATGTCTTATTTATTTCAATAGTGGCTATTTCCTCATCCATGGAATTACACCATTTCTTTTCATTCACAACTTCCTTAAAAAAGTTGGACCAATGTGAGAAAATAATGCCAAATTTACACTCTCATCATAATCTGTCTCATATCTTTCTTCTTGGTATATCTCCCTTAGTCTTTCATGGAAATAGGTAGGTAAGAGTGGGATCTAAATTCTTAGTATTGTTTCTACTACTATTTTGCATACTAGTTCAAGGATGTCTTGAAGTGTTTGGAGCTATTGCTCAGTATGTAAGGGGTTTTTTGCCTTTTTCCCTTTATCTACAATCCATGTTAGCTACTCCATCTTCTTGCTAATCACTAATGTCATCTTCTTCCTCATCAATAGTTGACACTTTACTTGAAGTGCTTGATGATTCATCGGTTGAGCCATCCCATGACTGATTTTCAAAAAACTCTACATCTCTTGAAATGATGATCTTCTTGGTGATCAGATCATACAGCCTATAAGCCTTTGATTCTAAGCTATACCTTATGACAATACACTTCACACCTTTGCCATTTATCTTTTACCTTTTTTCCTTAGGCACATGTGCATATGCTACACATCTGAACACTCTCAAGTGCTCAACTATCCATATGTTCCTTGACCAAGCTTCAAGAGGAATCTTGTCATGACCTCACTTTGTAGGACACCTATTTATCAAGTACACTATTGTTTCTATAGCCTCTCCCCAATATTCAATTTGGAGTCATTTTTCTTTCATCATTCTTCTTGCCATTTCAAACATGGTCCTATTCTTCCTTTTAGCCACTCCATTTTTCTACAGAGTATAACTAGTTGTAAGCTCTTACTTTATGTCATTCTGCCTGCAAAATTTTATAAACATTTTGGAGGTATACTCCTGTCCTCTATTTGATCTAAGGGCCTTAACATAGTTTCCACATTCTTTTTCAGCTAGGGCATTTAATTCAATGAATTTGTCAAATGCCTTAGATTTGTTCTTCAAAAAAATACACACATGTCCTAGGACTAAAATCATCTATGAATGTCATAAAATAAGTACTCTACCCCATAGAAGTAGTTTGCATAGGGCCTACTAAATCATAATACACCAATTCTAATGGTGCTCTAGCCCTTCTAGAATTTTTAAAAATTAAAGGGAAGCCTATGTTGATTACCCAAAATGTAAGCCTCACACTTGTCATATGAATCTACTATGCTTTGCAAACCATCTACCATTCTTTTCTTGGACAACAAAATTAAATCAGTAAGGCCAAGATGTCCATACTTGAGATACCAAAGCTTGGAGGGGTATTCAATCTCACTCCTAAGCGCTGATTGTTGATGTATTATTGTACATGCATGTTTGGGAGGTACAACACTAACTTGAGAAGAGAAACATGTCTTTATCTTCAATGGGAACATCCAGTTCTTTGTTTCTTGGACTGTTGCAAGTAATCTATTACTCCCATCCTTCTCATGAATGATACACTTCTCATTTTCCATCAGCACCTTGTAACCATTTTGAATGAGTTGTCCAACACTCATCAAATTCTGCTTCATATTAGGGAAAAAATGCACATTCTGTATCTCCTTCTTCTCACCTTGCTTGGTGCAAACCATGATAGATCCTTTGCCCACTATGAGAATCATTCCATTATTTTTCATCTTAATTTTAGACTTTAAAGTCTTGTCAATGAAAGAAAATAAACTTTCATTACCATTCATATGGTTGCTACAATTGATGTCTAGGTACCATACTTCAGGACTACCTTCTTCACCAATGTTACATATGATGAAGGGTGTGGGATTGTTTGGATTTTCCATGTTCACATCAGACACATTAGTGTTCTTCCTTGATTGATCACCCTACTTCTTCCAACATTCACTTGTATAATACCCATACTTATGATAGTAGTAGCATTAAACATTTCTCTTATTAGAGTTGTCATTCTCCTTACCTCCTCTAGAGTTATTTTGAGAGGTGCTTGCTCCCTCTTGGTTGCTTACTTGTCCTGAGCTTTTTTGTGCCAACATTCCTTTGACCATTCCTTCCACAACCTCTACTTCTTGAGCCTCTACTAAAGCTATTTCTTCCTCTCCCTCTGCCTCTCGAATTCTTTTGAGCCTTGAAAGACTACTCTTAGAAAGTTGTTGCTGATTGGTTAATCTAGTGCTAATGGGTTTGAAGAGTTCCTATCAACTCATCCATGGTAAAAGTGATAAGGTCCTTTGCTTCCTCTATGGTCATCACAATGTTTTCATATTTCTAAAGTAAACTCCTTAATATTTTTTCCACAATCCTCTACTCTTCATAATATTCTCCATTTGATTTTAGTTGGTTTATCAAAGTGGAGATTTATGAGCTAAACTTTGCAATAGGTTCATTGTTCTTCATCTAAAGGTTCTCAAACTCTCTTCTAATCATATGTAGCTTCACTACTTTGACCTTATTAGTCCCCTTGAAGTTCATCTCAAGGATATCCCATGCTTCCTTTGCATAATTTTTTGTTGCAATCTTGAGAAATATTGTCTATGTCATTGCTGCCTCAATCAGACTTAATGCCTTTGCATCCTTTCTCCTTGACTCTTTCAACTATGTCTTTTGTGGGTTTGTGAAGGCAATATACATTGTTGGGAATGTAACATCATTAAACCCATTGATCACAAACTCCCACAAGTCATTAGATATCATTATGGTTTTCATCTTCTTTGCCCATGTATCATAATTATGTCCATTAAAGGATAGTGGGTGTTGCCATATTTTTCCTGCATCTCCTGCTATGTCAAATAACCCAGGAAAAAAAATGCCCTAACTCACTATGGATGTGGAGCCTTGAAGCTCTTATACCATGTGGAAAATAAATCACAAACTCAAAAATGATTGCTTCGCACAAGAAGGTGTTGAGTGACAATTTACTGAACATAGAATCAATGCTGAGTGATAGGCAGTAGGTGCTGAGTAACCTCGACACATGAAGGAGCCAAGTAGCTCAACACTAAGGGCAAGTTAACAAAGAGGGTGTCAAGTGAGCTCAGTAACCAAAGGGAAGGTGGAGCTTGGCTCAATGGTTGCCAAGTGAACTTAGTCAACTAGGATACTAAGTAAACTCGATAGGAACAACAAAAGAGAGAACTTGGTTAAAGAGTAAACCCAGTGAGTTGTTTAACAGACTTATAGTCTGAGCATTTTTTCCATTAAAACATAAAGGGGATAACTTCAAAACTTGCAAGTATGAATATCTTAACTGTAAAATATGTAATGTCAAATAGAAGGGAGACAACAATGAGCCAAGTATGCCTACTTGCTTGCTTGCTATTCAACTAGGTTAAAACTATTACAAAATCTAGGAGCATTTAGCTTCAACTAGAAAACCCTAAAAACTTCAAATTGATCAAACTTAAACTTCAAATTTACAACACTAATGGCTACATACAACAATTCTTGAAGCAATCACTGCTTCACAAGACAAATCAATATGAACTTATAGAATAACAAAAGGATTCAACACATGCTACTGCAAACACAAAAATTGAAAATTCCTTTGTCTTCTGAACTTTCTGCACTTTCTTCCTCTACTTTGATTAGTTGATCTACTTCCTTTATGCTTTGTGCTCTGCTCTACACTTTTCTTCTAATCTTTCTCTATCTCCATGTTAATCCAACTAATCAAATGAAATGGAATCATTCATTTTGTCTTCTAGCAAAAAAAAAACCTTCGTCTCATTTCAAATTCAAACTCGCGTACCTAGTTGAATACTGTCAAGTAGGCAGGTGGGCATTTGGCTCCAGGGGCAACCGACCAAATGTATTAAATTTCTAAGAAAATTTTCTAGACGAGAAAATCAAAATACCACCAGGAAGCATTATGAAGTGGATAGGAAAATAGGAATTCAAATTCAAATATTTATTTTAATGAAGAATATTGCAGAGGCAATGGAATAGCTGAAACATTTTTCTAAATTTCACCATTTTCAAAGCACCAAGTAATATGAAATAGATGCTTGAAAACTTTAGTCCCCACCATAAAGGCAAGGACTAATTATCAATGTATTCATTGTAATCATCTTTAAGAATTCAATCCTTCTAAATGAGATAAAAATAGTGACACGATTTAATTGATGGATTAAAAGTAATAATTAATGTACATTACAGTCATTTCTTTATTGCAAATAGCATCAAAATTCAATTTAATCTTCATGTTAAGATATAATCTTACATATTGATAATAAAAAATCTAATTCAAAGTATACAATCACAATCAGAGTCTATTCTCAAAATATGAATTAAATGCTTTCATATTCTAAATACAAGTCTTCAAAACTTTGTATCACTAAACTCCATATCTTCAATTTTTCATCTAGTCATAGCTAACTAGGCTAAACCAATTTGTATACATAAAAATGAAACAGTATTTTACTATTAATAATATCAGATTTCCACAATCATCATTAGTATTTTACTAATTCTAACAAAACTTTGCCAGTATAAACGGAATGCTTATGCATTGTTTTTGGGTTCAATAAACAGCATTGAAAAAGAAAGCTGCGTTCAAAGATTTTCCAAACGAGTTCTTACCAAGCATTAAATATTCGAAGATGTCTTTTCCGTAATGGAGAGTTGAACTGTTTATTTTACCAGATTATTTTATAAAGCTGCAGCGAAGATGATGTTGTGGGTTCTTCCATGATTTAATTTGTCGGGCACCTTTTCTTCAAAGCAATTAATATGCTTATCTTCATTGTAAAGTTCTCCGGCCTTGAATGGTTGCTCTTCTATTTGTGAAGAAAGGAATAAAGTTCTAAATCAATCAATTTGACGTCAGGGGAATTATCTTTAAGATGATACTTTTTTTTTAGCTACAGAGAAGATTAAAATTATAAATCAATCAATTTGACATCAGCCAAATTAATTAAAGTTATACCTTGCTTGAAGTTTAAAAAAAATTAAAATCATATAAGGTAAATTATTTGTTTGGCTTTATAGATGAACAAGATTAAAAGAAATTATTATTTTCATCTATCTATATTTACTTTTCTAGAAAAATCTTTGATGTTTTTAATATATTGATAATTGTAAGATATTTACAACAATACTACATAAATAGATATATATTTACGAAGTAATTATCATGAAGATTAGAATGTAAGAGAGTACATGTACACATATACATACAAATACTCATATTCATACAGTCATTGAGATAATGAAAATGCCGTCTATTAAATGGCAGGATATCATGAAGATTAGGGTGTGCGTGCTTTGATTTTAGTTTTGAGCTACCATGTCTGTTTCTGTTTGGGAGGCCATGTGCAGTGGAAGGAATTCAGGATGGATGATGTTGCACGATTTAGCACTACGTATTCCAATAGAATGGTTGGTAAGGGTTCTAGTTCTGATTAGCATGATGTTGCAACTTCTTTTGGTTGTTCTGGGTGCACGCAGATATCTTACTTCAAGTGGGATTTTCTGTTTTATTGTTTGGGGAGCCTACATTTCAGCTGATGCTGTGGCCATTTGTGCACTTGGCACAATGATGCACAGTGCTCAGAGTGAGATGTATGGAATATGGGCCCCAGTGTTACTGATGCACTTAGGAGGACCAGATGCTATAACTGGTTATTCCATGGCCGATAATGAGCTGTGGATGAGACATGGATTCAATATGATTTACCAAGTTTCTGTGGCAGTGTATGTTATATATGCATCAGTGCTGGAAGGCCGCAGATTGGCGGCTGCCATTCTTCTACTTATTGTAGGATTCCTCAAGTATGGGGAGAGGACCCTTGCACTGAGGTCTGGCAGTTTTCCTCGAATTGTTATGTCAAGTCTCCCGATTTCTAAATATATGGAGACTCAAGAAAGTCAAACAGAAAATCGCTGCAAGTATGTTGTTATGGGAGAGAATAAACTGGAGAGAATGATAGAAGAGCCGCAGCCAATATCGTCTTCAGGGGACAGAAAAAGACAAGGAAATATAGTAACTATTGATGATGTCGAGGGGGCTGATAAGAAGTTAGTAACAGATATAGGCTGTGAACTCTGTCTTTCACACGCTTTGTTCAAATTGTATAAGCGGAGGTTTGGAAGTTTGTATTTTGTTGAGGGGGATCACCCATGGACCAGAGCCTTTTGGTTTGAGCGCAGTGAAGAGCGTAGTGGAGAGAAGAGGAAAGAAATTAGTAAAACGGCTGTAAGGGGAGTAAGGCCTTTCAGGATTGTAGAGATGGAGTTGAAATTCATGTATGATGCGGTCTTCTCCAAGTACAGCAACGCAGGGTTCAGCCGCTGGGGGATGGCAGTGCGTTTTCTCAACACAGTTCTCATGGGAACAGCGGGGTTTCTGATTTTGGGAGGGAGAGAATCCCGACATGCACAGAGGATGGTGACATATATTCTGATTTCAGTAGCTTTTGTTGTTGAGGTATTTCAGATATGTCGAGTTATACTCTCCGACTGGACAAGGGTAAAGTTAATTTGTGCTTATGTTGGCGCGGCATCTAAGCCCCAATGCGGATTTCAGCTGATAAAGAATACCATGGTTGCGGTAGGCACGTTTCAGGATTTTGTTAGACAAAATAAGTGTTTGAACAAGATTTCTGGAGGAAACGTATACTGGAGCAATCAAATTCCGCAGCACTGCTTGATAGAGACTTGGCTTAATACGTCTCCTGTGATGTGCAAGATAGCTGGATGCTTCCCGAAACCAGAGAGATCTGTTGCAAGGGGCGCCATTGTAAACTGGTACGCCGAAATAAGGCATGTCCAGAAAGAGACTGTCGACGATGATCTTAAAGGATTCATTTTTGAAATCCTCGAGAAGGCGTGTTCTAGGGAGTATGAAAGTGATGAATGCAGAAAGAATATCTACAATTATGAGAAGGATCTGTTCGAAAAAGAAACTGAAATTGGGGAGGTCTTCAAGTCGCATGGGAATCTGGAGGAGGTGATTCTGATATGGCATATAGCGACCACCTTATGTGGCAGGGAGACTAGAGGAGTTCAGAATGAGGATAAGAATGTGAAATTCAGTAGAGTACTGTCGAAGTACTGTTCATATCTGCTGCTGTCACGCCCCAATCTTATGCCTCTCCACCCCAAGATGGCAAGGATTGTTTACATGCAAGTTGTGAACCAACTTCTGAACACACTCACCTTGGGTAGTATTATTCAGAAAAATCCTCGAGATCTGTTAGACAGCAGCAAAAATGACGTGTTAGGCTCTGCGGCAAAACTAGCAAACCAGTTGCTCAAGAAAGGAGAAGCTGAAAGATGGAAGTTATTGGCGGAGTATTGGGGCAGGTTGTTAATATATATGGCTGTGTACAACAAGTCGATATTTCATGTAGAGCGCATGGCTGCTGGAGGAGAATTTTTGAGTCTAGTGTGGGTTTTAGTATCCCATATGGGATGTGGTGAACAGTCAGACTCTGCTGTGACCAAGAAGATAGAGATGATGTCGGATAAGGTTTTAGTAGGCACTAGTACTGCTCATGAAAAAGAATTAGCTGCAACTAAGAAGGAACTGAAGGATCGTGAAAACGAATTAGCTGAAATGATGAAGATTTCGGGTCGTCTTGAGGAAGAACTGGCTGCAACGAGGAAGATATTACGTGAACGTAAAGAAGATTTTGCTGCAATGAAGAAGAATTTGGACCCTAGTAAAGGAGATTTCGAACGCTCGTGAGAAAACAATTTTTTTTTTTTCAATTGTAGTATTATTTTATTTTATTTATATGTTGTGATTAAAGAAAGACTGATTGTTTAGAATCAATTGTTAAATAGTTAAAATTTGTTTAATAGTAATGTTTTTTTATATTATAATCATAATAGTTTCTACCTGTTTTGTTTTAGCTATTTCTTTTTTTATGTTGGCTATGCACATTATTTTTGAAACAATTGGTTTTTTTTTATAATGTGATTCTTTTCGTTAAGAAAATTATGTATTCCTAAGCTTTTGTATAAAAAGAGGTATATGTAAATACTTCAAAGAAGAAATATAATTAAAAAGCTTAATATAGTATTACATTTTAATGTTATATACTTTAGAAAATATTTTTGTCTACCTTGCTACACAAATCAAGGTACTTTCTAATATGACATGTATTTACTTAGATGCTTCATTTTTTAAAAATATCTTTTCTATTGCCTTCTCACGAATTAGGATTTTATATCAAATGGATTTATAGGATTTTTTTTTTGGAATAGCATGAGCGGAAGCGATAGGTGGCAACTACACCCTAGAGTGTGGGATCTTGTCAATTAGGAGGCGAGAATACAAACTATAAAATTTTGAATCACGTTGTCTATTATGTAGAGGTGTGCACTAAAATCCATTTTTTATTGTTTTGAGCATGGGATTCATCTTTCCTATTGATATGCATTTTCTGAACTATAGATTCATTAGAGCATGCATGTAGCCCCATTGCTTTGAACCAATTTATCTACATTGATCCGGCCATGGTAGGGGACTATACATATCCATATACACTAGTGGTAGAGTTATAACCAATTTATTACCTGTGAATTACCTCCAAAGTAAGGTAAAATATTTAATACATAAGCCACCTCTCCTCTTACAATTATTTGTATGTGTTTGAATGTAATGTCCCCATTTTTTTTTTGACAACATCATATTTTCAAAGATTAGCTTATTATTGTGGTCCTCATAGGCTAATTATTGTGGGTAGAGGGTCTTCTGAGGCGATGGCTTGGCTTGGGAGGGTCTTATCTTCTCCACAATTCAGTGAGCTTCACTTTAGTTTTTGTTTGGCTTAATTCAGACATCATTTTCTCTACTTAATATTTTTATTAACTATTGAATCATCAAGATGGATCTCTACTATTTTTAGAAATGAGGTATGGTAGTATGTAGCTTGGTCATATTAGCCCCTGGTTTAGACAACGTGAGAAGATGATAAGTAATAATGGAGATATTAATATTTATTTGGCAAAAATAAATATTAACTTTTGAGATTATATTAGTAAGTTATAATATAATTAATTATACTATAACTTAAGTCACTTAAAAATAAAATAAAAAGTGGAACTATATATGTTATCCCACACTGGGGAGAAAAGTAACTGAGTTCCCACAAGGAAAGAATAAAAGAGCATCAGAGGTTCTTTTCTAATCATCCCATTACTATCATTTACATTTGATGAGTTGTGTAGAGCCAAGAGTTTCAACATTTTCCACTAGAGGACGAAGTTCTTTTGTGTGCCTCCATTTGAGCTGGTGAGATACCAGTGAATTTGGTATTGGGAGAACCAGAGTTTCAAAGATTAGCTTATTATTGTGATCCTTGTAGGCTAACTATTGTGGTTAGAGGGTCTTTTGAGGCAATGACTTGGCTTGGGAGGGTTATATCCTTTCCACAATTCAGTGAGCTTCAGTTTGGTTTCCATTTGAATTAATTCAAACATCATTTTCTCTACTTACTATTTTGAGTAAGTGTTGAATCATTCAGATGGAACTCTAATATTTTTAGAAATGAGGTATGGTCATACATGTAGC
The DNA here is from genome assembly GCA_028749045.1 of Cupressus sempervirens. Lineage (NCBI taxonomy): Eukaryota > Viridiplantae > Streptophyta > Pinopsida > Cupressales > Cupressaceae > Cupressus > Cupressus sempervirens. The sequence goes on from CM053786.1 coordinate 817,332,903, forward strand.
TTGGTCATGTCAGCTCCTGGTTCAAACAATGTGCGAAGATGATGAGTAATAATGAAGATATTAATATTTATTTGGCCAAAATAAATATTAACTTTTGAGCTTATATTATTAAGTTATAATATAATTAATTATATTATAACTTAACTCACTTAAAATAAAAATAAAAAGTGGAACTATATCTTTAATCCCACATATGAGAGAAAAGTAATTGAGTTCCCACAAGGAAAGAATAAAAGAGTATGAGAGTTTCTTTTCTACTCATCTGATTATTTTCATTTACCTTTGATGAGTTGTGTGGAGCCAAGGGTTTCAACATTTTCCACTAGCAAATATAGATCTTTTGTGTGCCTCCACTTCAGCTAGTGAAGTGCCCAGTGAATTTGGTATTGGGAGGACATCATACAAGTGTTCTATTTGAGCATATTGATGAAAGATCCTTCAACGAGCTACAGTTGTTGGAGAAGACAAATCCATCTTTTCATTGTGTCGAATTTGTGCCCTAGGACCAAATTCATGGAGTAAGATTGAATGAATAAGTTGGATATTGCTACAGTAACTTGCTATAGTATCACTACTACAATAACACCACTATAGTAATGTTGCTACAGTAATGTGGCTATGGTAATGTTGCTATAATACCATCGCTGCAATGATCTACTACAACAATCCGCTATAGTGGTGTTGTTGCTACAAGAACTCACTACACTAAAAATCTAGATTTCCTTGAGCAATATTCCAGGTTCCTATCTATTTCATTTGTATTGCATAGAGGATATATTTGAATATTTTGGGACATGTGCAAGAAATTAAAAATCATTTGCAATTTGATTTATGTTATACTTTTACATCAAAATTTGTTGCCCTAATGTCTTATTGATCTATACATGCATATTTTCTCATTTATATTCAATGCTCTATATTTCAAAAAAACTACAAAAAAATTTATTGTTGGTTGTTTGGAATTTTGCAAGTGTATCAACTAAAGTTTGGCATATATATCCCTTGTGTTCAAAATGTTTGATGAAATTCTCAGGTTAGCAAATTGGAAATAAAAATAAAAATTGCATGAGGATATTATAGTGGTACCAAAGCTTGCTTGCAAAGTGTTTGATGAAATGTCAAACAATTGAATTATAGAATAATTTGGCATTTCACAAAGTTATAACCAGTTGGGGTTATTACATTGAACTCACTTCCATCTTTTCCTTCCTTCTTACATTTGAAATCTTAATGGGTTATATAAGCAAGTATATCAAAGTTTCCATGGGCTTCACTCTCTATCATATTGCTTTAAAGGAGTTCTTATTCCCTGTCCTATTTTCTTATTTGTCCCTCTTAAATCTTTTTCTATCATCTTGGTCATTGTTGATATTTCTATATAAATAAATTTATGTAAAAAAATCATAATTTATAGAGCCTTCACTAATTGTGAATATGATTTTTCTAAGACTATTTTGAGTACTGTATAAAAACTTATGAAAGTGGCACAAATAATCATGTTCGTTTAAGCTTTATATATTGAATTTGGTGTTCTTTCCTTGCAATATAATATTACTATGGTGTACTTGTTCCCATGGTTGAGTCTTATCAAATGCTTCTCTTATCATTTAGAGATTTCTCCATTCATGGATTTTCTTTTTCAAACTCAATTTGGTAGAACACTTAAAATAAGATATTTAATAAAAAATCAAATATTAGAATCAAATTTTTTTGTCATGAAAGTTCCATTTACTTTCAACAAAGGGATCTATACCAACTTACCTACTTAGCTTTTCTTTATATGGTGTAATACCATTTACATGACTTCAGTAAGTAAAAGTTGACATAGGGGATAGTGTAGAATAAATCTTGAGAGGATTTCTATTACATTTTAAGTATATCAATTCTAGTTTTAAATGAAATAATATGGATTCAAACTTATATTTAAAGAAAGTTGATATTGTGAAATTGTTGTAATTGAAAATGATAGATTCACAAGTCTTTTTTTTTGAGGGAACAAATACATCTTAGTCAATGCAAGATTTTAATTTTTAATATGTGTATTTTTAAATTGATATTTCTTATCTTATTTGAATTATTCATGTATTCTTAAATTTTTTTTTTTTAAATCAATCTTTGAGCTTTTAAATTGACCATTAGTCATTCAGACTTCTCACAAAAAAAACTCTAGTTTCTGAATTGCCTTAGTTGTGATGTGATGCAATTGAAATTTTTTTCTCAATCAAAGTGATCTACCAATATAAATTAGAATAATGTCTTCATTTAATATCAAATTCTCTTTACAAATGAAATTATTAGTAAATGATGTGGTTTAACAATTGTTCCATGAAATGTTGTAGGATAAGTTATAGGCCCTTGTCGGTACCTCTTCAAAGTACATTAACTCATGCTATCTCATAAAATAAAAATGGTGGAAGTATTACAACATGTAAATCATTATTATGTTCAGATTTTGACTTTCTATACATACATATTCCCATTAAGCTCTTTTCTTTCTATTTTGTATGTTTCCCTTCTATAGGTTTTATTGTTTGTATCACTTTTAAAAACAAAAAAGAAGTGTCCCATATGCTAGACGCCACAAGTTTCTTCAAACAATCTATACTTTTTCTCTTATATATATTTTTGTTGTAGTCAATGATAAATGAAAATCATATATTGTTTACTAATTCTACTACTTCATTTCCTTATGTGTTCGACTACATTTCATGACTTATTTTTCTTTCCTAGAGGTCCTCTAAAGATTTCATATCATACTTCCTTCTACATTTAAGAATTTCTTTATAATGATACTTAAATACACTTCATTTATTATATTTCCAAATGAAATACCTATTGACATATCTCTTGCACCCTTTCTTTGTGCAAGTGCTAGTATATAATGATGCATCTTTATTTTTGTTGCATTACATCTTTTCATATATAATGATGTATGTTTATTATTACTTTATATGTTTTTTATATGATAAATCTTTGAAGAGTACTAGCTCAATGGAAGAGCATATTCCTTACAAGTAGGATAATAATTGTTTGATTCCATCATTCCCTAATATGATTAAATATGCTACTAAATATATGACTAAATATGTGCTTAGATATGCGGCTAATTATATCACTAAATACATGACTAAATCAAAGATCAAAATTTTTAACTAAATAAATTACTAAAATTGTTTAGTGATAAAATTAATCATATTAATTACTAGATATTAACTACAAATTGTCACGTGACTTAATCATTTATATATTATTATTGTTAATTTTTTTAGTCACATATTCCATGTTTGTACTAATGGAATAAAAAAAAGACATCTTATGCATTAAATATTCTATATATTGTTTCATTAATGTTTGACATATTATGTCTCGGACTATTAAAGTATTTTTTTCTAATTGCTATAACATTTTTTAAGAGAAACAAGAGTATTAAATAGTCAATTTCAATAGTGTTAGATTATCCCTCTTAGTTTTTGTGTGCATTTTATTGTATACTGTGATTTTTCATTTGGGAAATTACTGCCTAAATGTCATAAACTTCAAACTAGACTAATACTTTTGCAACTCTTTTTTGTATAGGTTTATGCTACAAAATGCTAATCAAAGTTTGAGATAAGAAATACAATATTTCATAAAGGATTCTACTAATACCTTTTAGGAATAATTTTTTCTACATGCTATGCCACGTGTGCCTAATATTATGTTATAGTTTGGTTTGATCTTAATCCTCTCAAAAGACTTAAATTGATAGTACTCTAGAAGGCTTAGGAGGTGTGGATGGTTTAATTAGGTGTCTTTCATAATGGGGAAAAAGAAGGAATGATGGTTTAGAATTTTATTTATTTATCATACAATGTTAGTTTTCAAATTACTCATTGAATGCTCTAGCGTCACCAAATTTATAATATCCCGTACCTCTTAAGAAACCTCATTCAATTAATACATGAACGCTAAGTCCTCCTATAAAACTAACATTCACCGCTTTATACAGTTTTGTTTTAAATTTGATATCATGTCACATACTATTTGTAGAACTGATCATTTCATGCCCTAATACCACACTAAATGTGTGTGTGTGTGTATATATATATATATAGAACGGTAGAATTATTGCTACAGTGCTCTTCCATTAAATGGGTACATAAATATTTCATATTTAGATACCATTTGTACTAAAATAATTCATATCGCAAATTGAAAGATTCAGATTCAAGCTGTCTAGACCTCAAAAAGAGTTAGCCGCATAACGTTTTGTCTGGAGAAGACAAGTATCAATTTTGTGGTCCAACTTGAGATAATTGAGAACTCTTTCCTCTTCAAAATCATATTCAACGCTCAAATGACGCAGTTAGGGGGGCCCACCAGCCACCTAAGCGCGATCAGCCCTTCGAATGTGCTAGTTAAGCCAAACCCGACTCATATACGTTTGTCTGATTTATTAGATAGGATAAGATTGGCCATATGATTTCTTGGGGCGTTTGTAATTGAACTTGTTCAATCTTAAATATACAGTTACACTCGGTTCTAAGTTCAGAAAAATGCAAATACATACATTCATATGTAATTAAAAAACTTTAGCTTCTGTTCGCAGGGCTGTGAATACTAAACTGATCGCAACAGTGAGGAAGTAACAACAACAGTATTCTTTCACATGGGCTCATTTGATGGTGTTTGGTACTGTCATACGATTTTTTTATTCATATCAGAAAACCGAATGACTCATTTTACAGCAAGAAAGACATCATTTTACTGTCTATTGAAGGGACTTATTGGTCTTCGGTGAAACGGTACTCTAATTTTGCACGATATTAATTACCTTCAAATCGCATGTGAAGAAATTAGACCATTTCGTGCAACAAAATACTTTCAAAGGATGCTCATCGATTGTACATATCGATAAATCGAAAAGAAAAAAAGGACCCGGGACATCTTACAACTCGTAAACTAAGGCTTCCCACTGATATTTCAAAATATAAGGATTTTCCTTTAATAAGTAGGGTACAGACGCATTCAATCAGACATAACTTTAAAGAAAGGCGTGAAAGGTCAAATTATGGGACATTAGATGCGAATACATTTCGTCTTTTCCTGTTCGTTCAGAATTGAATAAGATTAAACTGTCCCCAATTCGATGGTTGGTAGGGTAAGTTCGACTTTCAAAAGAATAAACTGTCCCCAACTATGAACTATCAGAGGGGTTTGTACGAAAAGAATAAACTTCCTTTCAAAGGGGAAGTTCGACTTTCGATGACGGCCACGCTGTCGATGATTATACCAGTTAAAGTTCAACCATCCTTCACGGTAGTCCCATCAAAAGTAATACTAATTATACCATGGACACATTGTTTTTGTTTTTATAACTCATTAGTTGTGTTCCTGAAATTCATAGTTATGTTTATGACAAAGAGTGAAGGGTAGAGCAAATAAAACTAACTTAAGAGAAGATGTGAATGGCTTAACAATATATGTGATTATTACAAATTTTATATTATGTCATTTTGAAAGTGATTTTGTATAAAATATTTTTGTTAAGTTTATTATCAAAGATAATGTTTTTTAAATTTACTTTTTTTTTCATATTTTTGTATATGAATGTAATTTCTTCAAGTTATGAATCATGTCTAATTTTTAAATATGAATTCTAACAATCTTATTAAAAACTATTCATGTATTCAATTAGATTACAAGGATGCTCTATGTGGATCATAACATTAAAATTAACTTAAGGTAATGATATGTAGTTTAGTTCAATAATCAAATTTGAGTAATAAAAAATTTGGAAAACAAATGAAGATAAAAACAAAACTATAAGGAAGAATAACATCCACACACAAAGGAGATCTGCAAGGCTGAAAAAATAAAAAGGAAATAATTACAAGGAAGAGAGTAAGGAGGATTCTCCCAACTCCCAAATGGATGACAAGGCTGAAGATATGGAAGTGGAAGAAACGTTGGAGAAATCAAGTTATTATCTCTTTGATGATGTTGATTTTGATGCGGAGGCAGAAGAAATGGATGAAGACACCCAATTTACTCAGGAAAAGAGAATGGTAGGAGACTTAGGGATTGCAGGAGGTGATGAGGGGATTAAAGTTAATGATAAAATCAAACCTAGAGACATGGAGAATTCCCTTCCAAATGTTCAGAGGAGGTTGGAAGAGTTTAAGAAGGATTTCTCTGATAATTTTGTTGAAAATAATGAGAAGATTGATGACCTAAATAAAAAGTTCAAATCTATAGTCATTGATCTTGAATTGGGACTGGTTGTGTCTTCCATTTGCAAAGTTCAGAAAGAAATGATGAGAAAGGTTATTTTTGGCTTCCTCAATGGGAAAAGAAAAATCAAGAAGGTGCATAGCTAGGATAAGAGGTAAAATTACGAGGAGATAAAGAGTGTCATGGCAATCAAGAATTGGATGGAAGAAATCAAGTACCTAAATGAAGACTGGAAGAACATCAATTAGGCTTAATATTTCCTATCTTTGGTTTTGGTATTTTTTAGTTCGCAGTATGTTCTATGTTTTTCCCTTATGTTTTATGACTTTGGATCTCTTGATTTTGTGAAGGTTTTATCTCAATAGTTTTAGGTTTATTAATCCCCACTATTGTTGAGGTAGGAAGATTTAGAATATAGCTAGTAAGTTTTTTAGATTAATGTTAGGGCTTAGTGTGGTTTTTTATAGCTTTTCGAAGCACATGGATAATTTTGATTAAATTTGTGGGTTTGTTTGGGTGGGGCTCTAATTGTTGAGATTAGAGTGTGCTTCTTTGTTGCTTGGTTGTAATGACCCAAAGTAGGGATGGTTGTAGTACTTTAATGTTATCTAGGTTTGGGACCACCTTCTTTCCTTTTTTAATCAAAACATCCACACAAAGTATAGAAATCTTATTTTGTCTAATTCTTATAGTTTTAGATTAGAGTTAAATAAATACCCTACATTCATCAGATATAATAAGACTAGTAATATTGTTATCAAAATACAACAATGTAGATTTTTAGACAAATTTGTTGACCTATGATTCATGAGCAGTGGTTCACAAGGACCCATCGCTCATGAGAATGAATGCTCATTACAGCTACGTGACACTCAAAAAGTTGAAGTAATAAGACTTTCTTGAAGGTCATTGTTGTCACTTAGGTTTGCACCCTTGTCCAAGGCTTATGCACGAGGACAACCTAGTGAAACATGGAAACAACCTCCAAGCTATGGGACTTGAACTGCAAGGTTGAGTCTCCGGAGAAGGCCGGCTTCCTCTTACTATCAGGGCGCACCTAACTGCTCTTGGAGAGGAAAAGGGAGAAGGAGAGCATGCAAGCAAATCTACCTAGTCTAATCTAAGGAGGTGATGCACCAAAATAGAGTGTTCAGACTCATTTCTGCCCATATATGCACTACAAAACCAAGATAACATTCAAAAGACATACACACCCAGACTTATGTCAATCAACAACCACATATAGATCAGGAAACCAAACTGAATAACACAAGGAAAAGGATTTCACTTATATATTATCCAATAGGTCGAAAATAGATATAGTATGTGAGCCACAGCTCTCAACAATACACCAATGAGAGGCAAGACGGATGCACATACACATTGATGGCTGAAGGAGATGATACACAATGTTATACAGCTCAGAGACAAAGGGAATTTTACACTACAAATCTGCAAGCAGTACTAGAGAAATCAGAAAGGAGTCCTCCCTAAGAAAAGATCACAAAATTGCCTTTATAGTTCAGGCATAACTGAGGATTTTTTGCATTACATTTACTTCTCACCTACTGGCATTAACTTCTCACCCTGAAAATCCAATCAAAGATCTGGTGGTTTTGAGTATGAAAAATCTAATATTCCTCTGAGAAAGAGCCTGGAGAAGACAGAACGGCACCAGAAAACATCCCCTGACATAGTAGATAGATCTTTAATGGTGGTAGAATGTCCTTGCACTTTGCATTCACTTCTGACTTGGTGGCATTGATCACAGGATCAAAATCTCGTGGCAAAAAACCTGATTCATTATTTCTAGCTCATGAATCTACGAGGTCAAAGAAAGTCAAATAGTTCCTTATGTGCTAGCTAGGCCACGTGGGCCAATTGTCTCTCTTTATTTTGTCACCTCCTCAAGGTCCCACGCGCTGACCATTCCCTACGTTGGACTGGGTGCTATGTCGCTATGGTAAAGATCGCACAACTTCACCATAGCGAGATAGCGCCTTCCGTTGATCTGCCCTAATGTGATGATTGTGAAGACTCGTCATGCTCTGTGCTTGCTTTTCAACTTCTGGGCCCGCGAAATGCTGTCAGCACACCTGGCATCACCTCTGTGATCGCACCTTGGTGAGACCTGGCCCCATTGATATGTGGCAAAAGAGCGCCATGTCGCTATGGTAAAGATCGCGCAACTTCACCATAGCGACATGGTGCCTTTCGTCGATTTTCCCTGATCTGATGGCAAGCAAGATAGATACTGCCCCTACCCCTTAGTGTATCAATCAATGGGAACCGGCCATGTGCCAACTATCTGTATTTCTTGTGCCTCCAAACCTGGACCCACGAGGACACGTGTCCTCCAGGTGCCAACTCGCTATCATAAATCTCGTGTGGCTTATCCATAGGGTGATGGTGCCTGCCGTTGATCTCTGCAGATCTGACGATGAAGAACTTAACCTTTTACTGGACTGGCCATGTTGAAGATCCGGTCCCACGATCTATCTATATTTTGACCTGGCATACGTGGCTGTTCCCCTTTGGCCTAACGAAGCACCACCTTGGTTTGACAAGGCACCAACCTGGAGGGTCCGTATTGCTTTGACCCTACTAAGGGGACACGTGGCACCCAGGTGCTATGTCGCTATGGGAAATCGAGGCCAACTTCCCATAGTTCCATGGTGCCCAATGATGACATGTCTTCTGATTTGCACGTGTCCTCCAATGATTCTCCACCATGGCACTGAACTCCACCAACTGGGCATATGAGGTACAAAATGGGGCCCAACCACTTGCCCGAAGCCCTTGTCGTGGTGACTTTTCCATTGCCACGAACTTTGCTCGCCGAACACTGGGAAATTTTTCGGCCAACATATGATAGCGACATAGCGCCCATGGTGCCATGGAACTTTTCTGACCCACCAAAACATGTTTTCCCAACAAGTTGGACCCACCGAAGACGTGTCATCAGGGCACCATGTCGTGAACATAAATCTCATGCAACTTTCGATGGCGAGACAGTGCCAACCGTCGATCTACCTTAGATCTGACGATGGAGAACTTGCAGGCCGCAAAAAATATGTTATAAGGTTCGAAGCTTGGTATTTTTTAATATTTCCACGGGTTTTGACTATGGACATTTCAAAGGCGGGAAGGGCAATATGAATTATGAATTTTGGCTTGAAGATTAAAATACAACAGTCACTAATCCTAATACTAATCTAGCTCAAGGGCACTTAACTCTAGATTTTCCCCTAAGGTTAAGCGTATGTTTTTTGCAAACCCATTTGCAAGAAATTATAAATTATTTTTATCTAATTTTAAATTGTGTCAAACCATTTTTCATTTCATCCATAGATTAAGAATGCACAACAATTTAGTAATATTAAATTGAACATAGACTAGGGCTTGCACCCCAAATAGGTGCAATGGTATTGTCAATAGTTGCATAAGGTCAATCATTTTATAATTGTATATGCAAGCTATCATAGATTAATCTTCTTCTAACTAGAACATAGTTTGGATTTGATACATATAATTTAGTATTAATAATTCCTTATATGAAGAATGGATTTAGTTTTTTCCTTTTATTTTTATTTTGGGTGTTCAAATCAATTTAAACATGTGGCTATATTTTTCAATAACAATATATCTTAATCATTTTGAATCAATTTAATATTCCAAGCTATAATAATGAGTTATTGTAGCCAGTCAAACAGTCCTAGTTTTCAATGTAAACAGGAAGAAACATCACAACTCTAAAGATTTTTCTATCTCATTGTAAATTTTAATTCCTTTTCGTTAATAAACTACTACTAAAATATATAAGAATTCAGAATTAGTTTAATCTCTTTAAGACAATTATATAATTTTTGATAATCCCTTACATTATCTTACTGAATGATTTATGAAATATATTGCCAAATTCAAAAATATCTAAGTGAAAGTATAATGTTGAATAAATGTTTGTATAAGAATCAAGATGAAAAATAAGATCTAAGGATGCTAAGTGTATTCTAGTCTAAAATTAAAGATAAAAGCTAAATTATAAAAACGTCTATTTTCACTATCTGAGAATAGTGAAGGTGATTTCAATTTGGTTTTCCTTCATCATGTCTATATTATGCATTCCTCAATTTTGTAGAAATACATGTAAATATGAGTTTCAAAATATTTCACAGGCAACTTTCTACAAAATCTAGCTTAAATCCCTAAACAAAAAGTTAAAAGAAAAAAAAATTGATGATGAAACACAAACCAAACACTTGTATACTCCTTTTAATCAAGTTTTAAATTTATTTCTATAATCATATAGTTAAATAAATTGATTCAAGAAAAATAAAATAAAATAATATTTTAACTCCATCCCTTTCATATTTTTTATTCAAGAATTACCCTCAATATGACAATTGGATAGGCACATAGGGACAATTGTAGCTTTCAAGTTCATCTATTATGTGGACCCATTAAAATTCTCTTCTTTATTTGAAGCACAAGAACAATACTCATTGTCATCATCTTCTTCATCAAATTATATAATGTGTCCAAGCACTAAAAACAAAGTGATAAAAGTTTAAAAAGAAAAAATATGGAATCACTTTCATAAAACTAAGTTGTTAGAACAACATAAGAGCTGTCCACTTCAAAATTCATATTTTTAAAGCATAGGTTCCTATCCTTTTTATCGAATTTCCTAATGTTCCCTTCACTACTTTAATTTTCTTATCCACCAGCTCAAATTATTTTTAAAATTCCAAAAATTTCTAGCTTGTGTGAAATAAAACTTTTTTTTCAAATATTCTTTCATGAAAAATTGAAAAAAAAAAAGCATAAATCATTTTGAAGGTAGGAAATGATCTAATAGATTGAACAAAAGAATCCATATGTTAGTGAAAAGGTAATGAATAGCCAAGTTTCTTTTCTTTAGTTTGGAGGGAAATTAAAAGAATGAGAACTCTATTCGGACAATTCATTTGTCTCTCCCACTAAGAATAAATTTTCAAAAGGACTACATTCAAAAAAGGTAAGAGAAACATGAAGAACAATTAAGAGTATGATAGGAAATTAAAGAAACAAGATTAACTAATTTTTTTTTAAGTATAAAGTAAGGAAGAGTATAATAGTAGAACAAATGAAAATAGGGAAGCAAAAATAGGATTGAATATAGAAGATATTTAGAGTAAAAATTATAACTTTATTCAACAAGCCCCTATAGATTTTCTGCACACACTTGTGAGGGGAAGTTAGTGTATTTATAGGACTTATGTAACTTCTAGAAATTTCTACAATCAACTATGACAAAGGAGTTTTAGAGTTTTCTCCAATATGTTTCAGCAGATCTCTAGAATACAAAATGAATGTTAATCTACCATTACTGTGAATACACATTATTCTAACACAAGGTCTATGTTTGATTTCAACATTGAAATGTGCGACGATTTTCTAAATATGCACTTGTGAATTTTGAGTGTTGGATTTGAATAAAAATACTCTAGGCTACAATACCCTTTCATTTTGTAATAGTGAATGGCATCAAGTTGTTAGTAAAAGAATAAAAAAAAGAATGGAAATGAAGGCCATATATGCCTTTCTTGCATCAAATCCCTAGCTCCATGAGAGGAGGTCATGGTATTCTTTTAGAGAGGGATATGTTAGCATGAATGCTGATGGTATTCCTTTGGGGGAGTATCCTAAGAATTGGTGAACATGTGGCATGATTGACATATTACATTGATGAATCTATTTGTCATTGATGACAACATAGTGTGGCTTCTATGAAGACTTGTAGAGTAGTAGACAAAGATTGTGGTCATATGGACAAAAAGTTAATGTTCAAGTAAAGCATGGTTAAGGGAATGTTCTATACTATGTCCTGATGACAAGGTTAAGTGCAGATGATATAAGTCAAATATGTGTGTGTGTGTGTGTGTGTGTGTGTGTGTGTAGAGAGACAAAGTACCTGATAAGAAATTTTTGATGATTGGATTTTATCTCCTAAAAAAGATAGAATCAAGATATATGAAGTTATAAAGTGATAGAGGACAATCTGCTGATGATGTCAATGAGTGCACAAAGTCTAGAGTTACATGTGTGAGAAGTTGTTAAGACTATGAGCTAATAGCATTATGTGATTGCGAAATAATTAATTATCTTATTGTGGTCCTATTATAATTAATTGGGAAAACCTCAAGGTCGGCTCAAGGAATTTTTTGAGGACATGGTATAAAGGAAAGGTGTTTTCCTTGTTTGACATAAGAACTAAGTGCAAAGTGTGCAAAAAATAGCTGAGTGTTTGGTAAATGTGAGTAAGCGACCCAAGGGATTATTGGATGTGAAGTTGGTGATCTCGTATTGAGATTAGGAGAAGCAAAAGTTTGGTTGATATGACAGAGCAATTAGAAGTACAAGTACAGTTCAATTCTATTATTTGGCAAGGAATCATAAAAAGGTTATTTGGACAATTGGTTAATTGGCCTTTCTAGTAAAAATTTTTGGACAGTGGGTGCATCTACCTTCTACAACTCTTAATAGGGTTGGAACTACTCCTAAGAGGGTTGGAATATCCTAACAGGGATTCAAAGTCTCCTAACAAGAACTGGTATGTACTAAATGTATTTCATAGATTCCTAATAGGGTCCATCCTCTATATATATATATATATATATATATATACATATACATATATACATATATATATACATATATACATATATATATACATATATACATATATACATATATATATATACATATATACATATATATATATATATATACATATATACATATATATATATATATACATATATACATATATATATATACATATATATACATATATACATATATACATATATACATACATATATATATATATACATATATACATATATATATACACATATATATACATATATACATATATACATATATATACATATATATATACATCTATATGTATAGATGTATATATATATGTATATATATGTATATATGTATATATGTATATATGTATATATATATGTATATATATGTATATATATATACATATATATATATATTAGTACATCATTTTGTTGCTACCATCCCCTTAGAGGTTACCCCTCTAATGAAGGGTTTCCCTAGTTAGAATATTTGTGTCATTATGCACAAGTTTCTTGTTATAGTTACTAATTATATTGCTCATATTGCTAAGGATTAATAATGTTGATAATAATTTGATAATTGATTCATCCCCCAACCCACCCACACCCCCTCTCATCCATTGCCCTCTGTTGGTGTAAATAAGTATTTACTTATTACACTTACTTAAGTTTTACTTAGGTTAATGCATTATTTAATTATTTTGCACTATTTTATTATTATTTTAGGTGAGACACTTAGGAGTTTGTGAACTCTCATTGAGTTACCCAACTCTAATTAGGCACATGGTGTCTACAACATAGGAGTATGCATCATTCACTGAGTTGTCATGATGACAACATAGTTTTTTGCACTCCTCATTTAGCACATGTTATCTACTCCGCTGATTTGCATGCAACACCATTGTAGGCTTATCCTCACATCATCGCACTTAATCCCATGCTTAATGGAGGATAATCCATATCTAGTGGACATGTGCCTGGTTGTATGACATATCATAGTGCTGACTTCTAGGAATTCTAGAAGCTCTCCTGAGGCCTTTATATTCAGGCACTCCTAGTGTACTCTCATGTTGGCTGTATCCAATTATTTAATGAATATCATCATTCTGATCATACTCTGCCTATTTTGGTCTACTATGTGCTTGTGTTGAGTTCTTTTGTTCTTGGGTGAATTCTGGCCTAAGCCAAATTCTTACATGGTATCAGAGCTGAGGAGGATTCTCATCACATAGCCATTCGAGACCATTCATGCTTCAGCACCTCAATTTTGAAGGATCTACAAAAATTGGGAGCGTTTAGAGCTAGATCTGACCTCTCCATTGCGTCCGGAGCACTAAATCGGTGAAGATTGACTATAAACTCGCCTATTTTGAGTGAAATTTGATTGTGAGGCAAAATTTTTTTTGCAAACCGGCACCCGAAGGCACCGATTGGCAAATTGGGTATGATCATTTTCGGATCTAATTAATTCAATTTTCAGATCTGAATATTTTTCTTCTCTGTATTATTTGAATTTGGCATTTTTCAAAAAATTTTATACATCATTTGTAGAGAATTTTTTTAGCCGAACCAGGCCATCACACCCCGACTCGGCGAATATATTTGATTAATTGTAGGGTTCTGCGGGCATCAAGTTCAAAATTCGGATTAAATTTGAGTCCGCAGCCGTACTGCGAAATCTAGGAAACCCACAATTTCAGGCACCTCTATTCGCCAACTGGCGTCACTCCCTTACATCAACCGGCAGCAAAGAAACATCCGACAGAAATTCTTTCCACTATCGCCCATTTTCTATGCGTGCTACGGTAGTTTCATTTTCAATAGGGCTTGAAGTGCAATCCCTATCCATGTGGGATTAAACCCCACGAAACCCTGGCAAAAATCTCTGCAGATCAGGTATATTCTGGCAAGATCCTCCCACACGACAGCCAGTGATTCAAAAATTGGCAGTGACTCCCGTCGCCACGCGGTGAAAATTTGATCGCCCACGCGTCTTAGGCACCCTGCATAGTCTGACATCAGCCCAACACAGTCAGCATTGACTATAAGCAGCCACCTCAACAGGATGTACATCGCACTCAGCTTACAATTATGCCCTATCACTAGACGTACAATTCCATACACTGATGACATCATCGCCATGTCATGCTGACATCATCCCTAGGCAAAATTCTTACTGACATCATCATTTTACGAGCCTAAAATTGATGCTCAGCTGGACGTCATCCTAGGCCATTTTATAAGTGCTACAACAACCATATGACCGTCAAATTTAACCTCATCTTTTGCTGGTGCAACCCCTCACCAAATTGATTTTGGTTTTGGCAGTCTGACTTCAAGAGGCCATAACTCACACATCTAGACTCCAAATCAGGTGCAATTTTTTTTGAAATTGGGTAAAATTTTCTAAATTTTTTAGTGGTGTAGATATTTTTTGGTTTTGGTGTATGGATTTTTCAAAATTTGCATTTTTTGGTGAATGTACCTGGATAATCTTGCATTTTGCAACTTCAAATGCTCCGTACAGGCACATCTGGAGTTGGAAACAGGTTTCATTTTTTTTTAAAGTGCGTATTTTTTTGTCTACTTTCTAGGTCTAGCATTAGATTGTACTATTGTGTGGAAAAAATTGTCACTTTCAGCATAGGACCTTTCTTTGCTTGGTAATGCTTCAGTATTGTAGCGCATTGTAAAGTTTCAGATTTGTACTCCATTGAGAAGTTGTAACAAGCAAAATCAGAAGTCCATGAAGGCCAAAATTGGAAGTGTCCCATTGTAATCGCACTACTGATAAAGTGCCCAAAGCATCTATTTTGGGGGGGGTTTCTTGATTTAGTGAAAAGGGGGGGGTATTCTTTGTGTTGTGTTCTCTCTTTTCTACAATTTTCTTTCATTTTTTTGCGTTATGGGCAACTTTAAGTTTCCTAAGTTAACTCCTCATAACTATGCTATGTGGTCTATCAAAATGTTGTATCACTTAATGCATAATGGAGTTTCACAATATGTAGATGGTACTCTTCCTAAACCAGCAGGTGATAATGTATCAACAAGTGATATTTCAAATTGGGTAGCCATGGATAGGAAAGCCCTAGGTGATATATGTTTGGGGGTAGATGATAAAATCATGTATCAAATCATAAAATGTACTACATCCAAGGAAGCTTGGGATACCCTCGAAAACCTTTATGGTAAAGTGTCTAAAGAGAATGTATTCAAAATAGAAGATGAGCTTGTTTCCTTAGATCCTAAGTTGTATGACTCAATACAAGACTTCATCATTAAGGTGAATGAATTAAGGAAAAAGCTTACTGATTGTGGGAATTCTATAAAAGATGACAGACTAATCTATCTCATCCATAACAAGCTACCATCTGAATATTCCACATTTGTATCTTCTTTTAACACCTCAAAGACTACCTTAGGGTCTACCTACAAGAAAGTCACTTTTGATGAATATGAAAAACTATTGGATGATGAAGAAAAGAAGTTGAAAACAATGGGGATTCTCAAATCACCTCAGTCCAAAGCATTGGTGGCCAATGAGGGTTCTCAACATTTAGCCGGACAATCTTCTAATAAAGGAAAGGGTAAGAAGAAATGGAGGAGTAAATCTGAGGATGCAGAAAAGACAACACCTCAATCAAATCAACAAGGCAAGTCCTCAAATTCCAACAAGAAAGGGGACAACAATAATAAGGAGAAGAAGTGTGCTTACTGCAAGAAATCGGGTCATAAAGAGCATGACTGCTATCTTAAAAAGATTGATGAATTAACCAACATCATGAAGAAACATAATGTTCCATTGCCTAATGCTTACAAGGAGAAGGGATCTTCTTCAAATTCAAAGGGCAAAGGGCAAGCACTCATGGAAAATGCAAACTCTTCAAAAGAATGGATATTTGACTCAGGTGCCTCATATCATATGGGTTCTTCAAAGGAGGATTTCTCTTCAATGAATTACTCAAAGGTACCGCACATCTTCATGGGGAATGCTAGCAAAATGGAAGTTAAAAGAAAAGGAAATGTGGAAATGGAAAATGGAGAGTTTCAAGAGGTTCTCTATGTTCCAAACCTAAGTTTGAATCTCCTCTCAATCTACCAAGTCGCTCACTTTGGAGATGGACATAGAGTTGAGTTCCTTCCAGACTCAGTAAAAGTGCACAGTCTAAAAGACAATTCCTTGGTTGCAATGGGGAAAGTGAACAATCACAAGAGGTTATACTCTTTCTTGCATTTTGTACCCAAGACTCCTTCAAAGGCCTTGTTAACACAATCACATCCAAACATGCAATTATGGCATGAGCGATATGGTCATCTTGACTATCGCTATCTTCAGCAACTTTGCACTTACCAAATGGTCAAAGGTCTACCTCAAATCAACTTTTCTAAGGGTAAATGTTCATCAGATTTAGTGGATATGTATCCAAAGGGGAAGTTACAAAGAGGGAAGTCTTCTAGAGCAACAAGTGTTCTTCAAATGGTTCACATGGTATTAGCAGGTCCTTTTGCATTCAGCCAGGGTTGCTACATACTTACCTTAGTTGATGACTTTTCAAGGTTCACTTGGGTCTACTTTCTGCATAGTAAGGGTGAAGTTTTGGATGCATTTCTAGACTTCAAGGCTCATGTAGAACGGAAATCCAGAAAGGCCATCAAAGTATTCCGCATGGACAATGGAAACATGGATGTGAACAAAAGACTTAAGGACTTTTGTAGACATGAGGGAATTGATCTTCAGACTCCATCAGCATTCAGTCTGCATAAGACAGATGTTGTAGCTTTGAGGATTAGAACTCTTAAGTCTATGGAAAGTTGCATGATTCATGCCAAGTCTCTAGATTCATCATTAGAAGTCAAAGCAATATCGTGTGCCACTCATATTCTTAATCGTTCTCCTCATCTAGCCTTAGATGGAAAAACTCCTTTTCAGGCATGGTGCGGCAGAAAACATTTTGTGACACACTTCAAAGTCTTCGGTTGTCTTGCATGGGCAAACAGATCTTCCAGGGGTCACAAGGCACAGACATCTCGGCCTTGTACCTTCATTGGTTATGAAGACATTGTGAAGGCATATAGACTTCTTGATCCTGAGACACATCAGATATTTGTGTAGAAGGATGGACATTTTGAGGAAAGTTCACCTAGCTTGTCCTCTACTCCTCTTCGCACATCATACAGTGTGGATACTGATAGTGACACTAGCGATAGTGCTTCAACAACTTTAGACATGTGGAGTTCTGTTGATAGATACAATGAGAGGTCACTTCATTAGTTCAGTCTGCATGCATACATCACCACAGTGATAGGTCCAAAACAACAGGGTACTTCTAGTCTTCCAGATACAGGTTCAGTGATAGATTTGGGGGACAATATTGATGATCTGCCTCTTCTTCTTGATGTAGAATTACCTTCTTCAGTTGTCATGAGGGTTTCAGACTCTCTTGTTCATTCTCTACAAGATCAATCCTCACAGGTTGAAGTGATTGTGGATACTTATGATCAGCAGTTGCAGCAGGGTTCTTCATTAGTTGTAGGGACAGATAGTTCTTTGGGACAGGTTCTTCAGCTAGTTGAGCAGGTTTCAGAGACATCACTCATCCATGGGATTCTTTCCACACACAGTGGAAGCATCTCATTTGTACCCTTCACAATGTTTCTTCCTAAGGGGAGGAACACCATTCTGCAGTCTTGGATCAGCTTCTTTATCAGAGCAGTCACTGTTCGACATTCTTCTTTTGGGGGGGGAGCCCATCCTGTCTCCCTTCCTCTTCTCATTATTCTCTTATGTATATATTGGATGTATGTCATAATGGGGGGGTCTTGATTACTCCATCCATCCATGCATCCTTCTTTATCTCTCTTTTTGGGGGAGAGTTTTTCCCATGAGGTTTTCCCTCTTTCCCCGCTTTATGAGAGATTGCATATCATTATCTACATGGGTACCTAACATGGCCTAGTAGCCGGGACCCATCTTGCATTTCATCCTAGATTGCGTAAGCTTAAGGGCATTCCCCTAACTTGCACTTAACGGGGGGTGTTGGTGTAAATAAGTATTTACTTATTACACTTAAGTTTTACTTAGGTTAATGCATTATTTAATTATTTTGCATTATTTTATTATTATTTTAGGTGAGACACTTAGGAGTTTGTGAACTCTCATTGAGTTATGCAACTCTAATTAGGCACATGGTGTCTACAATATAGGAGTATGCATCATTCACTGAGTTGTCATGATGACAACACAATTTTTTGCACTCCTCATTTAGCACATGTTGTCTACTCCACTGATTTGTGTGCTACACCATTGTAGGCTTATCCTCACATCATCGCACTTAATCTCGTGCTTAATGGAGGATAATCTATATCTGGTGGACATGTGCCTAGTTGTATGACATATCATAGTGTTAACTTCTAGGCATTCTAGAAGCTCCCCTGAGGCCTTTATATTCAGGCACTCCTAGTGTACTCTCATGTTGGTTGTATCCAATTATTGAATGAATATCATCATTCTGATCATACTCTGCCTATTTTGGTCTACTGTGTACTTGTGTTGAGTTCTTTTTTTCTTGGGTGAATTCTAGCCTAAGTCAAATTCTTACACCCTCCCACCCTCTATATATTCTATCATTCAGTGTCATAGCCTTAGGTCCTTGAAGAGAAAGCTTAATAGATTTGGGAGATCAATGATGAGTCACTGCAGAGAAGATAGTCCTAAGTTTTATGGGTTTAGTTCTATAACAACTAGAAAGAAAAGATGAAGACCCATTTTTCATGTACGGGTCCAGGTTATTGGCTTTTGTAAAAGAGTGACAAGGAAATTGTGAAAGAAGTGAAGCTTAAGGAATGTAGTGAAGCTAAAAGAGATTTGATCATGTGCAATATGTGAGCTAGAGAAGCCTTGTTGTCAACTCTTCTTGAAAATGAATACAAATAGGTAAAATCACTAGTAACATCTCATAACATTTGGAAATATTTAGAATCTAATTTTGAAGGAGATAATCATACAAAAAGAGTAAGATTATAGAATTGGATATGCTTGTTTCAAGATGCTAAGATGTTGGAAGATGAATCTATTAGAAGCTATGTTGGTAGAATGTCTGAGATTTTTGTAGGAATCAAATCATGTGGTGCATCCAAGGAAGAAGATGAGATTTTATGGAAGATTCTAAAAAATTTGACACCACCATTCAAGCAAGTAACACAAATGATTGAGCTTTTGATACTCTGTATTGAGAATTTCACTAGGGAAACATTTCTTGGAAGATTAGAAGCAATAGAAGATAGTTTGAGATGTTCTAGAGAATTCGCAAGAGTGAAGACAACTTTTAGTGCCTTAAGTGTTCGTCCATGCTTGTCTAGAAGTACAAGAACCCATGGAGATTTCGCTAGCAGCAGTAGAACCAAATGTAAAGAAGACAAAAGGATTGAAGAAGGTATAGCCCTACTTGTAAGAAGTGAACTAGATGGTAAGAGAATCTTTAAATTTTGGACTTGTAATGCATTTGGTCATTATGCATCTAAGTTTCCTAAAAGAGAGAAAAAGTATAAAGGAAATTTTAAGCGTAGAAGGCCTAGAAATCATTTGTATGCAAATGAAGATGAGGAATCTGAAGAAAGAGTTAAGAGTGAAAGTGATGATGAGCTAGGATTTGTAGCCATAGAAGAATATGTTAGAATTCTTTAGAATAACTAAGAGTTGGGCAGGTGAATCAGTTATCCAAGGTCTAAATGCCCTAATAATACTTTTTTACCAATTATAGTGAGCCCATTGAACTATTCATCCATCCAAGCTTAAATCAATTATCTTAGCAAGTTACGGCAAATCAACATGCATAAATAAAACATGCAAGATCAACATATGACATAGTGATTTATGTGGAAATAGAATTTGGGAAAATCCACCAGTAACATGCTACTTAATTCTCACTCTTCTAAAGTGATGCCCTATTAAAAGCCTGCCTTGTTAAAGGCTTACAACACACTGTTAAATGTGACCTTGTTAGAGGATTTCACCATACTATTAGGAATGGGCCTAGTCAAAGGACTTTGGAACATTCACTTGGAATGTCACCCTGTTAAAGGATTTACAACATGGCTATTAAACCAACCTAAGTCCATAGGGTTTAAACTAATTGTTACAATTTCTAGAGAGTAACAATAATGGCTTTTGATCTGATACAACTTACAACATATCTTGCAGATTACAGAGCACACTTCAGTTCAATCCTTTGCTTGGCTTTAATCACTTTAGCTCTGACAGCTTGTCATCTCAAGCTTTGTCTCTTTGAGTCTTCTTACTCATCATACCAATGCAACCATATCTGTGGTCATCTATTGAAACAGAGTAACTAAGCTCCTTTTCTCCTTAGCACCTTCTTCAGCACTTCATGCTTTCATGCTTGACCTCTCCTATTGCTTCATGACCTTATGACTCCTTAAATAGAAATCTGGATTACCTTTCCTACTTGATTCTCCCTCTCCAATTTTAGGGTTCCAAATAGATTAGGTAAGATACAATGTATCTATCCCATATCTTGCTCTTATCTAGAAACTTCGTCTAGAGTTTAGTTGCATTCTCAAAAATGTTCTACATGGTGTTTTGTGCCACCTGCTCATCACTCTTATCTTCTATTTGATTCACAAAATTCTAGATAACTTCCATGTTGGCTTAGATCTGGTGAATCTTTGATCTTCAAACTAATGCAGCAACTCAACATTATTAGTTTACTGATGTTCGACACCTTCTGTGTTACTTGGCACTTGTATCCTACTTGGCACCTGTATCTTCACTCGACACCTATTTCTTGCACGACACCTGATTCTTTCTTGGCACACTCTAAAGGTGAACTTGCTTGACTTCAACTAAGAATCTTTTCAACACTAACTAGCTTGCTTGGCTCTCTCTTTTTAATGAACTTAGTTAGGCTTTACAAATGACTTAGCTAAACCTTACATCTTTGATATGTTTTAGTGTGTCCGTTCTCTATGTCTTAGAATTTGTCATCAATACACTATTTCATCAATGGCTTAGTTGATCCTTGTACTTCATTACAACAACATAACTTCAACCTTTCTCTAGGTACTCTAGTTACATCTTATTGATTGCCTCCTCCTTGTCAATCAACCAATTGATAGTATTTGGATCACTAAGGCAATTGTCATTCTTGCAAGTAGCAAGTTTGACATCAATGACAAAACAATGATTGAAAACATTCTTTGCCATGTCCATTACTCTTCATTTATGAGCTTTTCAATCATTTCCAACAATCTCCCTCTTTGGCATTGATGGAAAACCAAACTAATCATTTGATCAACTTAGTTATCACCAGAATTATATACGTTTTTTGCTACTTTTTGCTTCTCCCTCTTGATTGTTGCATCCTTACTATATATCTCCATATCTTTAGTTTCTTAAAAATCTCCCTCTTGCTTTGTATTGATCAGTTTCTACATATATCTCCCTCTTTGACATAAATGCCAAAGATATAGCATCTTTAACATGCGAAATATAAGCTTTGCATCTCATGTTTTCTCCCTGTATCACCATGCTTGTGACTAATTCAAAGTTTCTACTCCTATTGTCATCCTCTACATCATTCTTTTGATATTCCAATGATTTTTTCCTATTGATGCAAGGCAGCTTCTTTGTTGCTTTAAACTACTTGAGTTAGGGGTATTACCCCCAACTTGTCTCTAAGATATTCATAAGCATCCTTGGGCAATGGTTTGGTGAAGATATCTATAGTTTGTTCCTTTGTGTGAATGTACTCCAACTTCACCTGTTTGTCTTCTACCATTTCTCTGACATAGTGATACTTGATTGCAATATGCTTGGTTTTTGCATGCATTACTAGATTTTTGGATATGTTTATAACACTTGTATTATCACAATACAATATCACAGGTTTGGTTACCTCTTCTTTCATTCCTTTCTATAGATGTGTGAGCTGCACAAAGTTTGTGCAATTGACTACTGCTGCCACATATTATGACTCTACAGTGGATTGGGATGTGCATGTTTGTTTCTTGCTAGTCCAAGTAACTAGCCTTTTACCTAAAAATAGTGCTCCTCCACTTGTACTTTTCCTTTCATCAATGTTGCCTCCCCAATCTGCATCTGTATATGCATTGAGCTCAAACTCTTCATTCTTTTTATAATATAAACCAAAGTTATTAGTTCCTTTGAGATACCTCATTATTCTCTTTACTGCTATGAGATGATTTTCTTTGGGATTAATAGAGAATCTAGCCACTATTCCAACTGGTAATGCTATATCTGGTCTACTATGTACAACATATTGTAGTTTTCCAATCATGGATCTATACATTATTTGATTAACTTCATCTGATATATCATTTTTGGATAGCTTATGTCATGTTGCCATTGGTGTGTTGACTCATTTGGATTACTCCAATCCAAACATTTTAAGTATCTCTTTCATGTACTTTGATTGTGTGACAAATATACCATGTTTTAGTTGATGTACTTGCAATCCAACAAAAAATTTGATCTCTCCAAACATAGACATCTCAAACTCATGTTCCATTTTGTCAGCAAAATTTTTGCAAAGCACTTCCTTTCCTCCAAAAGCTATGTCATCCACAAAGATTTCAGATACAATAATATCCTTGCCTTCTTTGATTTGATGTACATGTTGCTGTTATCATCAGTTTTTTCAAATCCTATTTGCACTAGATACTTGTGAAGTCTCTCATACTATGCTCTAGGTGCTTGTTTCAGACCATAGAGTGCTTTATGTAGTTTACAAATCATATCCTTGTTGTTCTCATCAACAAATCCCACTAGTTGTTCAATATAGACTTCCTCTTCCAATATACCATTTAGAAAAGAAAACTTTACATCCATCTTATAGACTTTAAAACCTTTATATGTAGCGTATGCAAGTAAAGTTCTTACTCCTTCCATTCTAGCAATAGGGGCAAATGTTTCCCCATAGTCTAATCCTTCTTCTTGAGCATAACCCTTACATACTATTCTAGCTTTGTTTCTAATAATCTCACCATTCTCATCTAGCTTGTTTTTGAATACCCACTTGGTACCAATCACATTCTTGTCAACTAGTCTTTGAACCAAACTCCAAGTTTTGTTCTTCTTTATTTGATCAATCTCTTCTTCCATAGCTTTATACTAGTCATCATCTTGTAATGCACCACATACTGTCTTAGGTTCAAATTTTCTGATCAAACATGATTCATTTCTTAGTCTATTCCTTGTCATTGGTCTTGCATCTTTGTCACCAATTATCTGTTCAGTAGGGTGATGTCTTTTTACATATTTGGATAATCTTGGTTCTGTCCTTGTTTCCATTTTTGATCTTTTAGATTCAGGGTCACTATGCACTTTGTTGTTAGGTTGCTCTTCATATCTTTCATTTGTATTGACTTTAGGATCAGAATGTGCATTTCCTTCATTCTGCAACTCGGCTTCTGAATGTAGTTTGGTATTCACTAGTTGTGACTCGGCTGAAACTAAAACTTGTTGTTGAATACCAATTTGATTGAAAACATCATCGTCAACAGGCATTCCTTCATAAGAATACACAAATGTTCTATATTCATCCATTCTCTTTAGTTCTTCAACTTGGACTTATATATGCTCATCAAAGTTTACATTTGCACTTTCCACAATTTTGTTAGTGTCAGTATTCGAACACTTATATGCTTTACTTCTAGTGGAGTAACCAAAGAATATGCCTTCATCACTTTTTGCATTATGAATAGTCTTTATGAATTATGGTTTGGTCATATAGATTTAGCAAAGTATTTCAAAATTTTTGGAAGAAAGTGTTACATTAAGAGAGATGATGATGCTGGTAAATTTGATCCAAGAAGCGATGAAGGTATGTTTCTTGGTTATTTATGAAAAAGAAGAGCTTACAAATGTTCTAATTATAGAACTAATACAATTGTTGACTGTGTAAATGTAAAGGTTGATGAAAAGTTTGGAATTAAGGAATAGATGATGGATTATAATTTTGATAAAGAAGACAATAATCCTAGAATTATTAGAGAAAATATAGAAGTTTCCTTTGAGACTAAAAATGACTTTTAGAATGATGTACAAACTATTGAGAAAAGAGGATAACGGTGATCTAAACCAATAGAAGTGATAAGAGTTGAGATAGAAACTCCTACACCTAACAAGAACCTGATAAAGAATCACTCGACAGAACATATAATTGGAAACAGAGACAAAGGAGTGATGATAAGAAATGTAGTGAATGAGGAATTATGTTTGATTTCTCAAGTTGCACCTAAGATTGCAATTGAGGCATGCAAGGATGATCATTGGATTCAAACAATGAAGGAAGAACTAGATCAAATTGTTAAAAATGACACATGGGAATTGGTTCCTATGCCTAAAGACAAGAATGCTATAGGAACTAAATGGGCTTTTAGAAACAAGAGGAATGAACAAGGTGAAGTTGTGAGAAAAATGGCTAGACTAGTATGAAAAGGTTAATCATAGTAGGAAGGAGTAGATTATGAGGAAACATATACCCCTATAGCTACATTGGAAGTAGTGAGAATCTTTTTATCTTATGTAGCAAGTAAGAATTTCAAATTATATAAAATGGATGTCAAATAATCTCTCTTGAATGGAGAACTTGAAAAAGAGGTTTATATTGAGCATCCTGAAGGATATCCTATGACATAAGACAAGGATATGGTATGTCGATTAAGGAAACATGTATATTTTCTAAAGAAAACAATTAGAACCTGATATGAAAAGTTGGACAAGTATTTGACAAATCTTGGATTTGCTAAAGGTATGACAAATAGTAACTTGTATTTTAAATAAATTCATAATGGTTTGCTAATAATAGTAATATTTTTTGATGACATAATCTTTGGAGGCAATGATGAAGAAATTCATAAGTTTTCTAAAGAAATGAAAAATGAAATTGAGATGAGCATGGTTGGATAAATGAAGTTTTTCCTAGGTTTATAGATTGTGCAAAATAGTTATGGTATTTTCGTTTCACAAGCTATGTATTCAAAAGACTTGTTGAAAATATTTGGCTTGAAAATTTGTAAGATTGTTGGTACATGTACGATAATTGGTTGTAAGTTATCTAGCAAGAATGAGATACCTAGATTTGAGAATAATAAGTATATATTCATGATTGGAGGTTTGTAATATATGACTCACATAGACTAGATATAGCAAATGCAATTGGGATTAGAGCTAGATTTCAAGATGATCCTAAGGAATATCATTATGTAGCAGTAAAGAGGATATTTAGATATTTGAAGAGAACATCTAATTATGGTATATGGTATAACAGATCAAGTGATTTGACTTTATGTTCTTATACTGATGCAAATTGGACATGCAATATGAATGAAAAAAAAAACACTAGCGGTGGAGTATTTTTCTTAGAAGGAAAGATTGGTTTCTTGGCTAAGAAAGAAACAACATTATATTTCATAGATACAGTTGAAGAAAATTTTGTTGCAACAAAAAAAATTGTATTCAGGTCACGTGAATGAAGTAGATGATGAAGGATATTGGGATAGAATTTTCAGATATTGTTATCATAATTTGTGATAACACAAGTACCATAAGTATGTTTAAGAATCTACTATTACATTCTAAAACTAAGAGTATATCTATTAAGTATCATGTTTTGAGGGAGAAGGATGTAGAGAAAGAGATAATATTGGAGTATGTCAATACTAAATATTATATTGCATATATCTTTACAAAGCCCTTGCCTAAATATACACTTGAGTACTTAAGAGGCATGCTTGGGGTTATTCCCCTTCCTACTTCCAAGTAGGTGATGCAGAGATTACATTAGTCTAGTGGTACAGAGCACTATTGTTTAACTAGATTGAATGTTGATGCTTCTTGTATGGGGGTGTGTCTAAGATGAGAAGAGTCACCAAGGACTCTTGGAAATTGGTCATGAATAATATCGTTGGACACTTGAGCTAGTTGAAGACTTCAAGTAGATGATTGACATAATGAAGCCCTTGTCATTGATGTCAACAAGGGATAGAATTATTGAATAAAACCTCCTAATTATGGGGAAAAGAAGTGTGACAACTCCTAAGTATGAATGAGGGATATCCTCTAGATGAATAGGGAAGAGATAATTAAATTAGGAGAGATGAGCATATCTCTACTTGGTAGATTTATAAAGATTCATGTAAATAAGAAGAAGGGATATCTCCATGGAGAGTAGTGTTGGTAAACAACATGAAGAATTATTAATGCAAAAGGGGAAGATATGTAGTGTTGATATCAATGGAGAGTGGCATTGAATGGGGGAGAAGTTGAGAGTTGATTAGTGAGTGAAAAATTAATCCTAATCCTAAGAGTTGCAGAACAGAGCAATGTTCCTAAGGATTTGATATTTGATTGATGAAGATGATTTCAAAAGATGAGAACATTAGCAACAAAAAAGTGTTATTTGGTATTCATGGACTAATATTTTTTTCACCTATGTTGCCATCAATGCCAAAGGGGGAGATTGTTAGCATGAATGTTGATGGTATTCCTCTGGAGGAGTACCCTAATCTTTGGTGAGCATGTGGAATGATTTAAATTTTTCATTCATGATTGAATTTGTCATAAAGATGACAACATAGTGTCATTTCTATAAAGATTGGCAGGGTGGCAGATAGAGATCATGGTCATACAGACATAAAGTTGATGTTCAGGTAAAGTGTGGTTAAGGAAATGTTCTATACTATGTCATGATGACAAGATTAATTATGCATGACATAAATAAAAGACATACAAAATATATGTTTGATTTACATAGAGTAGTATAGAGAAAAAGTACTTGATAAGTTGTTTCTAATGATTGGATTGTGTTTCCTAATGAAAAATGATTCAAGATAAGTTATGTAGTGACAGAGGATGGTTTGATGATGACATCAACAAGTTTTTAAATTCTAGAGTTACATGTGTGAGAAGTTGTTAAGACTATGATCCAACAATGTTATGTGATTTTTAAATAACTAGTTATCTTATTATGGTCCTATTACAATTAATTGAGAAAGCCTCAAGGCTGGCTCTAGGAATTTTTTAGGGGACATGGTATAAATTAGGAAATGTGTTTTCCTTATTTGACATATGAACTAAGTGCAAATTCTATGAACAAGAGTTGAGTGTTTGGTAAATGCAAGTAAGAAATCCAAGAGATTATTAGATGTGAAGTTGGTGATCTGGTATCGAGATTAGGAGGAGTAGAATTCTGGTTGACATGAAAGAGGAAGAGGAAGTACAAGTACATTTCAATTATATTATTCTACAAGGAATAATGCATAGATAATTTGGATAGTGGGTTCATTGGTCTTGCCCCTAAATGTGTATGGATAGTGGGCCCATCTACCTTCTACAACTCATAATAGGGATTCAAAGCCTCCTAACAGGATATGATATGCACTAAATGTATTTCATAAACTCCTAATAGGGTGTTTCCTCTAACAAGGAATATTTATATTAGTACATCATTTTTTAGGTACCATCCCTAATGGATTTTTCCTTATGATCAAGGGTTTCCCTAGTTAACATATCTAGTGTCATTGTGCACAAGTTCCTTGTTATGTTATTGATTATATTGCTCATACGGTTACAAATTAATAAGGTTGATAATTGTGATAATAGTTGGATAACTAGTTCACCACCCCCCCACCACCAACCAACCCCCCACCCCCCTTTCTTAGTTATATTTGTCGACTATATATTCTAACAAGATCTAGATCAAACACTAATCATATCCCTCCTCTCCTAGTAAGAAAGAATATATTCAAGAAAATATGCAGGCCAATCCTTCCCCATCTACAAAAAATCATAGAAGGTAGATATATGGGGATGGATTTAAAGAATAATTTAACACTCCCATGGGAATTTGCATGAATATTAGGAAAACATAAAGCTCCAAATTTATTAAAACTAGTCATATTCCATATTGCTCCATGTCTATAGCTTTAGATTTTTAGAAGAATGGTTCAATGGTTATTTGGGGAGAGGGGGTAATATCCTTGTGGTGGAAGGTACGAAAAGATGGTATTTAACATCTTTCATGGATAATTAAGTATCATCAATCTTGTAAGGAAATATATAATGATTGAATATAAATTTGAATTTTTGAAAATTCATTAGTTATCTAGTATCAAGTCAATGTACAATGGCCATGGCCCATATCTTTTACTTTTTTTTTATTGATTTTCAAACATTGATCTTTAAATTTGTTCCATACCTTAATTGGTATAGTTTAGGGTATCTACCAATAAAATAAATTTGTTGGGAGGCTTTAAAATCTATAGGAAATATTTTTGGCACATATTTTAGGTTTTGACAAACTGGGATACAATACTAGTTAAATAAAAAAATTATTTGATAATAACCCTCTTTGCAAATCTAGGATTTTACAAATTAATGAAGCATGATATCTGTCCTAGATATTATTTTAATACAATAAGAAAAATAGGCTATCCTTATCAAATATTTTCACCTCTCCTATTATTCTACAAAAAATACATGCCTAAACCCTTGAGTGGAAATATTAGAAATGAATATGTTGATTCATGTCAATATTTTCAATCAAGGAGAGGGCTTGAAATCCTCATTGAAAAAACTAAAACTATATCACTATGATAATATTCACAATTCAAATATTGATAATTCAAGCTCTTATTATGATTCTTGCAACCCATTCAAATAAATTCATGTAAACCCTAAAATAGAATCAGGAATCAATGAGCATAGGGAAAATAAAATTAAGGAAATTATACTCCTTATTTATTTTTATGTTGTGAATGAAAATCCAAAAGATATAAGTTTGAGTTAATATGGGATGCAAGGTTTTCATTCTAATCACTCTTCGTTCGATCTAAACATTAAAAAAATTCAAGAGACTCTAGAGGTCCAACATCAACCTATAGATTTAATCCTAGATATCAATGTAATCAACAATAGAAATCATAATACTTCTGAAATATCCAACATGAAAAACAAGTTGAGCTTCTTAAATTTATGGGATCCAAAATATATTTTCTTAGAGAACTTCAAAGTGAAATCATGGCTATCCATGATGAAGTGAGAGAAGAACTAATTAAATGACATATCGTACAAGAATAAACCAAATTTGTTGATTAAGTAAATCCACCTATAGAAATTCATAACATAGAAGAACGCTTGGAACTAACTCCAAATGCCC
Organism: Cupressus sempervirens; assembly: GCA_028749045.1. Taxonomy (NCBI): domain Eukaryota; kingdom Viridiplantae; phylum Streptophyta; class Pinopsida; order Cupressales; family Cupressaceae; genus Cupressus; species Cupressus sempervirens. The sequence goes on from CM053786.1 coordinate 817,362,952, forward strand.
ACACAAGTCAAGATAAAGGTATAGAGGTTAGTATTCTCATACCACATATATAGATCCAATCAAAGCCAAAGTACAAGTATCCTATTAGAGATAATCAAATTCTAATAGAGCTTGAGGAATTGTATACTTTATGGGCATTAACCAAGAACTTGATGAGGATGAAATAAGACTTGAAAGCATAGAACAACATAACTACTCTGACAACAAAATATGAATAGATTTAACAAATGAAGAATAAAAAAGGAGGATAGGGAGGAGCTAGAAGTTATTTATTGAACTATGCAAGTGGTAATGCCTAAAATAATAAATTAGGTCTTGTAATATATTTGAATGGGTTAAAAATACCCAACTGTAGTAAGATACCAAAATATTGTGGAATAAAATTAGCTACAAAACTTTTAAGGAAGGATGTTGAAGTAGAAAATTAGACAAAATTGCCCACTTTATTCTATCCAAGGAAGGAGAATTACCTTCCCATAACACAATGAGGGTCATTACATGGAATATTGAGGGATTAAATGCCCTTAATAATCTGAATTTATTAAAACATCATCTTAATATATTTAAATTATAAATAATACTTTTGTAAGAAACTAAACTTAATAAATATGAAAGCTATAAGCTAGGTAGGAAACTGTGTGTATGGAAGATAAATGGTGTTGATTTGGAAACTAATTTTGGAGGATTGGTAGTCATTTGGGACCCTAGGAATGTAAATTTTAAAAATGAAATCAGATAACATTACTAGATGAGTGGCTAGATTCAAAGCATAAGGAAAAACTTATATTTCTTTATGATTAACATGTATATGGTCCTTGGTTCTTGTTTTTGGTTTTGTTTCATAGCTATTTGGGGGATTATCCCAAGGTGCGTTATTCTTTGACCTCTGTCATTGATGGAGGTAAGTTAATGTTGTAGATCCTTGGTGATCTTGGATTTGGCACTTGAGACTGTTAATCACATTTAGCAGTATAGTGCGAGTTGTTTATACCACGGGCCAGCACCCTCTTGTTGCTTAACTTAATCGAAAACATGTATATGGTCCTATAGCTATGAGTGGCAAAAAATATTATGGAAAGCCAATGTTAACTTTTGTAAAAATAATTTAGATAGATACTTTATCCCAAGTGGAGATTTTCATACTATATCTAACCTAAATGAAAAAATAGGATTAACCTTACAAGAAAACCAATCTATCAAGGACTTCAAAGAGTGGACACTTAGAAATAATTTGTTTGACATTAAAACCAATAATGGAATTTACACCTAGAATAAAAAAAGAGATGGAGGTAAAAAAATATCTAATTGATTAGATAGTTTTCTCTTAAAAAATTATCTCATTTAATCACTCATCATCTCCTTCAATTTTAACTTTCTTGGGTTCAGACCACTTTCTTGTCTCACTTGATAATATTGAAGAAGTTAAACCAATGAGAAATCCATTGAAATTTGAGAACATGTGGTTCCTTGATAATGAATTTATAATTTTACCTAAATAATGGTGGCAAGAAGATCCCTTTGAAGAATCCAAAATATTTTTGTTTGGGTTAGAGCTTAAACCTTTAAAATCAAAAATCCTCAATTGGAATAAAACTTATTTTAGAAATAGTTTTGAAGGAAAATAAAGTGGAAAAAAAATTGGGACCTGAATCAAGAAGTATTGATGGATGGAAGAGGTAAGGAGAACTAATTCAAAGAGAAAAAACTCTTACACAAACATCAAGAACTATTATCGAAAGAAAAATTATACTAGAAATAGGAATCTAGTAAAAACTGGCTTATATGTGGCAATCTAAATTCTAAGTTATTTCATATTAGCACTAAACAATGGAGAAACATTAATAGGATTACAAAAATAAATGATATTCAAAGAAATACACTTGAGAACCCCACAAATAAAGAAAATGAAGTTGTATATTTCTTCTAAAGCACCCTAAACAATTGGGGTTCTTATGACATTATCGATCAACAAGAACTTTTAGAGAGTTTTCCAAAGATGGTGACCAATGATTGTAATAAAATGTTAAACATTTTTTTTACTAGAAGAGATAATTATTAGCCTTAGCTGATCATAGTGAAGATAAGGGAAATTTTTTAATTGAAATAGGATGTATGTAGAATATTTAGGTCAATTGTTATGTTGACATTGATGTAAATCCTAAAAAGTAAGACATTGTTCTAATTTAGTAAGGTGCTAAATCATATAAAGGATGTAGTGTTGGTTGAATGATGAAGAAAAAAATAATATGGAATAAATATTCATAAGTATGTGAATTTTGATGGGTGTGTGATGAGTTGGACTTTGGCAAGATAATGCTCATTTGATTGTTTTACATGATTTGGTTAAGTGTTTAGATCATGTATAAGAAAGATAGTTTGGTTGGTAAAGAAGTAAAGAATTCATGAAGTGGGAAGACAAAGAAATAGTGAGTCACACCAAGCTAGACAATGAGGTCAGTAAATTATGACTAATAGTCTTTGAGAATATGTTTAAAAAGTGAAGAATGAAGAATAATGACTAAATGAGTGAAGGTTAACTAAGAAACAAAAAGATGAGTATTTTCTAAAAGATTCAATTGAAGGACAAAATTTGATGAAAATATGGATTGATCTAGAAGTTTCTAAAATAAGGATGAAGTTTTTTGAGAGATCTATGGTGGGAGAAGTTCAAAGAAGATCTAATGGTAGAGATTCAATAATTAGAAAATGAGTTCTATGTTTGACTACAAACTGTGTTTACTAGGTATCTAGATTCAATGTATCCAAGTTAAAAGATGAGTGTGTGGAGGAGATTAATTCGTAGGAATCCTAATTCATGAGATTAAGGGAAAATAATTTAAATATTTATGGAATGAAAAAGATGTTAAAAAATTCTTATCAAATTCATTTGTGAAGGTTAAGATAGAAATCAAGTAGAATTGTATTGTTAGATCAACCAAGTGGGATGCAAAGTTGTTGTGTATGTGAGTTCATGAGAAAATAAGGAATATAGTGAAATAAAGAATGATAAAAATAGAGATCTCAAATAGAAAATGTAGTTACATTATTTATTAGATCATTTCATTATTATTCTCTAGCAATTGTAGTAGAAATATCTTAATCGAGTGGTTTAAATAGTCTTATTTGTGAAAAAAATTAGGGTTCAACATTCCATTGAATATTTGTAAGCCCTTTAGAGAAGTAAATTAAATTGAGGAGTCCCCTAACTGGGTTACTTTAGTAATGTGCATGTAACCTTTAACAAGGTTGGCTCCTAACTGAGCTCACTTATAAAAAGTGAAAATTGTGGGTTACCCATCCCAAGTGGTTTTTCTCTTAATAGGGTTTTCATGGTAAAAATATTTCTGTCAAAATATGTGGATGATTGTGTTACAATTTATTTTCATTTTTATTTGATTCTTATTGTATATTTCTACAAGTAATATAATGAAATTTGTAGTTGACAATAAATTACTATGATACTTCGATATGAGATAACACTTTACTGGTAAATATTACTTTGGTTTTTGTTATAAAGTTAGGATCTAGTTATCGAGATTTCTTATTGGACGTTTAAGTTTTTAAAATTCTAAAAATTTTTATTACAGAGTTGAGGTAATTGATTCAACCTCATCTTAGTTATCTAACAATTGGTATCAAAAATTTATGCTTGAGGAAGAATGATTAAAAGGACTTAAAGTAAAGGTCTAGAGATGTTTGAAAGAGAGGTTTTTAATCAAAAGAAGAGAAATTTTCATCATGGAAAAGGAGAATGAGACTATACCTATTTGGAAATGGAGACTATGCATTGTACTATTTGGATAATCCATACACTTCATCACCACTTGGCCCAACAATAGTTGAGTAGATGAAAGAAAAGAAAGAAAATAATAACCTAATAATAGAGATTTCTTCTTCTCTTAATGATGTTGAATTTGATGATGTCAAGAATTTTACTATTGCCAAAGAGATGTGGAATAATATTGCACTTTTTCATGGAGGAGATCAGAATTCATTGAGGGAAAAAGCTAAAATTCTAAGAGAAAAGTTTGATAACATATGAATGAAAGAAGGAGAAAATATTGCACAATATAGTAACCAAATCAAGGAAGTGGTTTGTTCCATTAAAGTTTCTGAAGGAATTATTAAAAAAGAGGATTTTTTGGATAAAGTACAAATAAATTTGTTTCTTATTTATGCTATTAGAGTTTTAGCTATTCAATAATTTAGAGCTATTACTGGTAATGTCCTTACAGTTCATACTTTGGTTGATAGATTGACTTCTTTTGAGTTGAGAAACTTTGATAACAAGTTACTTAAGGTAGAAAATTCTTTCAATTCATCTCTAACTATTGGAAGTTCAAGGAAATATAAGAGTAGAAAAGATGAAATTGACTATGATTCATATGAGAAAGAACAAGATGAGATAGAATCATTTTTGGCTAGAAGACTACTGAGAGGAAAATGAAAGTTCAAAGGTAAATTACCCTTGGTTTGTTTCAAATATAATGAAGTTGGTCATATTTCATATAGATGTTAAACAAGAGAATGAATGATAAGAGTGATAAGAGGGAGAGAAAATACTAAGGGATCAAGGGTTGTAAATAAAAGGAAAATAAATCTTGTTACCTAGCTAAGGAAGAACACAATAGGTCAAAATCTGGTGATGAAAAAGAAGGTGAGGAAGTTGTGTATGTTTCTATAAAAGAAGATGCAAAGGAGAAAAGGTATGAAGAATAAAAATCTCTTATATCTCATGTTAGTAAGAATGATACTTGGATATTTTATAGTGGTTGTTTGTTGAAGTTGATGAAAGATCAACCCCACAACTCTCAAGAATCACTTGCATGCAAACTCCTACCATAAAAAGAGAGAAGAAAAATCTATGGAGTCTAGAATTCCCAAATCTATAGATGAGATATTATCTCTTTCTATGATAGGACTTTGTATGCAGATGATTCTTGAGATCTGTGAGGTTGATCTTTCATCAACTTCAACATGGTATTAGAGCCAGATCTATTGTAGCTTGTTTAGTATTTGGAGAAAAAAGGAGAATGAGGGTTCGACATATTAGATCTAGAGTTTTTTAGGTATTTCTTATTAAAATAGGGGGGTGTCTAATTTTTGGAGCACTCTAAGGTCAAACAGACCTCATTGTTGGATTCAAAAGGCATCAAAACCCTTATTTTCATGTAAAGCTGATCCATTTTGGACAACATTGATCTGAGAGGCAAAAAAATTTTACCTAGAAGGCCGTACAACCTACTACATGAATTCTGAGATGGATTTTTAATCAAAAATTACAAAAAAAGAAAAAAGAAAAAAATGTTTTAAATATCACTTACATAATCACATTGACACTTGAGGTTACCATTGCGATCTTCACTAGTTGTCACCAATTAATGGCACAGCCAGCAACTCCACTAGTAGATCCACCATAGGTCCACTGCTCTAGCCCTCGACCCTACCACTACTACTTTGAGTGGTGTGATTTGCAATTTTTTTTAAATAAACTTTTTAATTTCATTTCAAGGGTCCCTATCAATTTTTTCCAATATCTCGAGCATATGAGCATATTGTTTCATTCCAAAAGAAGTGTTAAAAAGCTAGTTCAGAGATGGAGACAATGAAATAGGATTTTTTGGGTTTTGGTGTAGTTTAGTTGCATGTTTGGGTAGTCAAAGTTAGGTGTTCTATTTTCACTTCATAGGGCATATCTTGAGCATCCCAACTTTGTTTTTTGAAAATGTTTTATTTTTGGAGTGCTCATTTCGTTTTCTTTCCATAAATGCTAGTTTGTCTTCTAGATTTTTCTCTAAGGTCTTTCTATTATGGTTTTTATTTATTGTACTATGGTAGATAGCTTGGGTGCTTTAGGTCTAGGGATCATTTTTGTAGCATCAAATTTCTTCTTTTGGTTGTAATATCTATTGTAACAGCTCTTTTCCCTTTCTGATCATTGTTGATATCATTCGTAAGCATGTTTATGCAAATGCATTGAGATAAAGTGCCACTCCTTGCATTTTTTAGATCTTGCTCATCATTGAAACTTATTATACTCACACTACATTATAAAGTGTCATTGGGGGAATTTTTTTCGCCTTTTCATGCCATCTTGCTTGACCAAGTAAGTGTTCCTTCCACAACGTTAACCCCATGATGTGTTGATGATACATACCTTTATAAGTGTTTGTACCTCTTCCTCACTCTCAATGTTCTTGGTTCTTTATTTTTTCTAGGAGTTATTGGTCCACTTTCTCAATTGCCTGTCACCTCACCCTTGTCAATATTAGGGGGGTTCTTCTATTATTTCTCATTCTTACTTGGTTCAATTGATCAACTCTTCAGGATTTGGTTTTTCCTGTCATTTTTATGTTTGAGTTCAATTGTTTTCCTTTGTGTGCCTCTTGATTTGATGTAGATTATAGTCTTCTATACCTAGCTAGGTTCTATTTTAGTGGAAGTTCTACAGATCAATAGTTTCTTTTTGATAGAGTCTGTGACTTCTTCATGCTTCACTAATGTTTCTTCATGATCTCTCTTTGTTCCCATTTTTTGGAATGATGCTCTAGATGGGATCAGCTTCTGTACTCCTTCACTAGGTTTTTAGCTATCTCTTTTTGGAGTAGAGGTTTTTCCACTTGATTTTCTCTATTTCTCCATTTCATAAAGATTTGATTGTGATTAGGTACCTCACCAAGCCTTTTTGTCAAGACCCAAGTTTTCTTTCGGCATTGCATTATAGTTTCCTTGCTCTTTTTGATTTATTTGTAACTACATTGTTGTTCATCTTAAGGGGGGTGTTAGATAGAAAGGTTAATTTAATTTAATTTATTAAATTAACTTTTCTGCCTTCTTGTGATTTCTCTATATGCACTTTTTGCATTCACATTTAATAATTAATTAGTAATTATTAAATGGATTTTACCTTTTAGGTTACTCTTTGTACCTTTTAGGTTACCCTTTTTGAGTTTTGATCTCCTTTTATAAGGATAGATAATTCATAAGTATCTTTCATCTTTTCTTTTTCTAAGAATACATTTCCATATTTTTCACCCTTTCTTCCTCCTATCTTTTTCTTCTTTGTGATTGGGTTTTTACATGTAGGTATTTGAGGGCTTCATGGACTTGTTTTTCTTATTACTCACATACTTCATTGTTCACATCATATGGCTAGTGATATTGATAAGTTTGATAAACTAGAAGAGTATGGTGGTCAATTTTTTAAACTTGGAAGTGATGTTCCATATCCTATGAAAGGAAGAGGTTCACTAATGTTGAATGAAAAGATTATATATGTCACGATACTTTTTGGGCTCAAGGTCTAAAATATGAAAAGTTGATAATACATGTCACATACTAGAGTTTCAAAATAGAAAGATGAAAACATTTAATGATAATGGAGAATTGACTAGGACTGGTGAACAAACAAGATTAACCTATTTTACCTAGATTATACTATGGATACTACTTTTTCCCCTAAAATTTAGGATACATGTTTGGTTATGGCATATGAGAATCTATCATGTGAACTTTGATAACATTGTTAACATTAGTAGGAATAAAAAAGTGGGATGTTTACCAAAGTTACATAAGCCTAATAATGTTATGTATAAATAATGTCAAGTTAGTAAGATGACTAAGTCAATTTTATGTATAACAATCATCATTCTTGATTAATCATCAAAAAAAAAAATGAAGTATCTAAATCATCAATAGTTTTTGACATTCAATTTTCTTAAGAAAAGAATATTCGTCTAATGATTTATTGGATTTGGTTCATACTGACCTTTGTGGTCCTACAAAAGTCAAAAGACTATTATGATGATTTAGATACTTCATTCTATTTTTGATGATTAATCAAGAATGATGATTGTTATGTTTCTAAAAGTTAAATCTTATACATTTAATATGTTCAAATGGTACAAGGAAATATTTGAGAAGGGAAATGGTAAGAAATAAAAATGGCTAAGATCTAATAGAGGAGTTTATTTCATGGCCAATGAGTTTACTAACATTTGTAATGAGAATGGAATCAAAAGGAAAGTATTTGCACCTAGGATACCATAGCAAAATGGAATTTCTCAAAGGAGTAATTGATCCATTGTTAATTGTGCTAGAACACTATTGATTGAGAAAGAATTTATATAGATGTTTTGGAGAGAGGATTAGTGTTGTTGTCTACTCCCTTAGCCAAGAATAGTTAAAGAAAGCTACAAACAAAACACTTTGTGGACTCTTGAATGGACACACATCGAGTGTAGTTATTTCAAAATATTTGGAAGTAGATATGTTGTATTCATAAGAATGTTAGAAATGGAATTTTTTATTCAAAAGGAGATAAAGGAACATACTTAGGATAGTCTACTAGGAGAAAAGAATATAAGTGTTTAAATAAAGTTAATGACACTATGGTTGATAGAGAAAATGTGACAATCAATGAGTTTACAAATAAAAATACCTAGGAAAGAAAGGAAGAACCTAAAGACTGCCATAAATATTTCTATGTATAGGAAGGAGCACCTAATACTTTATCTAACAACAAATTGAGTTGCAATAGAGGATACCTGAACATTAGAAGAGAGGCACCAAGAAAAATCCTGTAGTACACGAGTCACATCTAAAGCACACCAAGCAAACTGTTGAGCCCTAACAAAATGTTGGAAATGATTGAGAACATGGCATTGAGCTAGTTTTTAAAAATGATGTCAAAAGGATCCATTCACATAATTAGACAATTGGGTATTATAATGTTTGATTTATGACAAGAAGTAAGTGAAGAGACAACACATGCTTGATTTTTGAGTTTGAGTCTAGAATAGTGAAAAATGTACTTGAAGATGAAGAGTGCATTAATGCAATCAATGAATAAATAGATTATCTTAAGAAGAATAACACATAATACCAAAACCTAGTGACAAGAATGTTATTGTGACAAAATGAATTTTTAGAAATAATTTGAATGAAAAGGAGAAGTTGTAAGGAACAAAGTAAGACTAGTATGTAAGGGCTATGCTAAGTAAGAAGGAATTGACTATGGTGAAACATTCTCCCCTATTTCATGATTGGAAGAAGTGACATTAGTACTTGCATACAAAAGATTCAATTTCTACTAAATTGATGTCAAGTCTGCATTTCTAAATGAAATTATGGAGGAAGAGGTCTAAATTGAATACCCTCAAGGATTTTTTGAAAAATATCAAAAGAACATGGTATGTAAACTGCAATTTGTTTTGTTTGGATTGAAGTAGGCACCACAAGCATGGTATGATGATTAGTATTGACAAGATTTAGAGTTAACCCTCCATGTCTATTTTGATAGGAAGTGCCTCCCTAAAGCATGGATGTTCCTTTGGGTGACTCTTAAAAAGATAATTATAACCACAAAATGATTCAAAAAGTTAGGATTTGAAGGTCCTTCCCTATTTTTTTTTAATGTGAAATCTACAAAGAATCAGTTGATCATGTCCTCTTAAGTTTCCCCTATGCTCAAAAGTGTTGAAAATGATTATACCAAAATTTCTATTATAAATCTTCTTTAAAAAAAAACTTTTTAAATGGCCGACAACCTTGGAGTATCCCACAAAACAAAAAATTATGTGATGTAATTTGTAAAATTGCACCCTTAATCTTGATTTGGGAAATTTGGAAGGAAACAAATCATAGACTATTTCATGAAACCAAAATGAAAAAGAATGGTCTTCTAGAAAAATAGAAGCAAGCATAGTGAAAAATGTAAATAACATATTAAGAAATCTAAAACACTATGAAGGTTTTTTTCTCATATTGGGATAATCAAATAAGGAAATAATGGTTTGATGTCATCATCCTTCCTTATATGATAAAGGTGAAAATTAAAGTAATAAGTCCAGACAAAACTTTAAATGGTCAACTTCTTGAAAGGAATGGTTTAAAATTGATTTTGATGAGGCTTCATAAGGTAACTTGGAATAGGATTGGATTGGCTGCATTATTCATAATTGGAATGGTGAGGTATGCATGAAAATAGAAAAACTCATTGGGTACAACACTAGTAATTTAGAGAAAATTGAGGCACTAGTAGAGGGCTCAATCTTATGTAAATCATTAGGTATTAAAAACTTGGAAATTGAAGGGGATTAAAACTCATCATTAATGCAATAAGAACTAGTTCAACACCCAAATGAAAATCAAAATCAAGGATAGAAAGGGAAATATGAATCTTTCATTTCTTAACATAATTAGTGCAATCATATCTATCATAAAGAAAATTAAAAAAATTATTATTTGTCAAATTTAGGTACTAGTGGTAAGAATATTTCTTACAAAGTATACCTATCTAAAGACTTTAATCCTAATTAAATACTACCAATAATATATTTCATTCCTATGGAAGAAAATAATTTAATCTCTTGTTTTAGATATCTAACTTGATGTTATATTTATTTTGATATACATATATAAATATAAATATTTATATGTATAGTATTATATCTAATCTAGTTTAACCTATAATTTCTAAATACACCTATCTTGGGCTTAGTAGTAATAATTAAGATTCTTGCTTATGAGCTGGTAATTAGACATTAAGTTTCCAAACTATTAAATACATCAATGAGATAAATGTATTTGACAGTAGCTAATTCTTGTAGATAGTAGTTTTCCACAATCCATTAGAATTCTTAGCTATGTTTTTTGGGTAGATTGTGTTACAATTTTTGCATCAATGTTTCGGATCACACTCTCTGATCCATCATCAGGATGAGAGAGCTAAAGGAAAAAAGCCAATTCTTTATCCAAATTACGTTTTTACTAAATTAGGAATGCTAAATTACTCATTTCTTTTTATCATGTATCTTTGATATAGTAATATTGATATAAGTGTTTTTTATGCTTACTATGTTGGTGGAATGGCATGCATGTGTGTTATATTTAGATTGGACTTATCTTCAACTCCTAACTTCCATTAAACTTTATGTTGTAGTCACTTTTTTAAGAAGATGTTTATTATAATATCATTTGTTTTATTTGTGTCTTAATTATACCTTCTAAAAATGAAATGATTTTAGTCGTAAGTGTAGAAATTTGTAAGCATATGGAAACTCTAATGATTATTTGTAGAGGCTTCACAAAGGGGATAATCCACTTGTATCTATAGAAATGCATATTATCATTGTAATAAATATATACAATATATAACGCTCTTAATTGAGGTATAGCCTGAACTTGGATATTGATTCTAGAGAATTATGTTTAGTACTAGACTATAGGATTTTGTATTTGTTCTTTCCTACTAGTGATCACATAAAATGAAGATATATATTATGTACTATATTTTATTAATAAAAAAATAAGCTTCAACATATTACACATTAAAAAAATGCTTATTGCTAAATGAATTATTTTAAATTAATAAATTTTATATTTATATATTTAACCATATAATTTTAGTCAAGTAAAAAGACTAAATCATGTGTAATGCCCCACCCAGAGATCCTTGGAACAAGGATTCAATACAATCCAATATATTTTTTTTTACAAGTATGAATGCACATGAAAACATCATATAGGGATCATAAAGATCACAATAGAAGACTTCACCAACAATCCCAATAGCCAATAGATCTCCAAACACTAAAACCTAATTGACACAACCAAACTAAAGAACAAAAACCCAAGATGACATTAGAACACAAAATCTCCAATCTATCAGATCATGGAACCACTAGCATTCCTAAAGGGTACTCAAAAGTCCAAATTGTATTCTCTGAAAAAATAGTGGAGAGGCCCCCTATTTTTTGCACGATAAAATAACAACTAATAGTATCATGTGAGAAAGTACCTCTTTGCACAAGAAAGTACACTAAGTTATATGAGGAAATACCATCTTGCGCAAGTACATGCTTGGCCCACTAGCCAAAACACCCAAACTAGTCTGGGGTTTCATGCAAGGATTGACCACAAGCCACTCGAGGAGACCCAACACACCATGCGAGCATTAGTATTCTTGCTTGAGAAAGTGCAATTTCACATAAACATTATATGAATACAAAATCTAACATGCTAAACCAATAAGCAATAAATACATCAATGAAGAAATTCACATTATCTAATCATATGCTAAACATCATAGTATAGGAATGCATCAAATATACTAGCATCATCTAAACATGATATCCAAGGATTCCACTGAAAGAATAAATCACAAGAAAGTATACTCCAAAACCTGAAGTATCAAGTGAAAACATCTAGCAATGGTCACATGAGGACAATAGACCATCTCTCTACACTAGTCCCCAGTAGTGGTATAGGTAGCTATACCTCCCAACCATGTCGAACCCATAGGTCTGCTCTCACCATGTTGATGGAGATAATGATCCAACCACAAATAAACATAAAGAAAATGTCCATGGCTAACACTTATGCCAGATAGTATGATGACTAAAACCAAGAACATAGTCAATGTATAAACTATAGGTCCTAGTTAGACACTCAATGGGCTATGAAGTAGGGGCTGACATCATGAAGAGTCACTTGGCATCAATAAGCCCAAGCTCAGATTGTGTCGATTCAACTCCTCGATGGAAGGCTCTAGCTCACATGACATTTCATTAACTTAAGTTTTATTACCATTCACACATTTTATTTAGTTATCACTTACTTCAAGCTCATTTTTCCAACCTATGGCACCATGATCGCTAGGCTACAAGATAGAAGCCCCCTCTGTATGCTACCATACCCTACCCATGCCCATCCAATGATGAGTGCCTATAGGCACGCATATTCCCAACCCAACCCTAAATGATCATAGCTTCTGGAACTACCATAGAAGATCAACCTTGCAAGTCACCTGATAAATGTACACGCACATACTCATATGTGGTGCACCACCATCACAAAGATCATAATACAAGGATTGGATGATAACACAAGAAAAAATATCACTCAACCAAAAATAACTCAAGAGGCTAGATTCTATGCAAATCCCAAGAACAATAAAACTATACATCATGAAATCACTCAACCAACCTCATTTTACACAAATCCCAATGATGCAACAAGACCAAACATCATGAATTCACTCAAGAAGCCTCAATCCAAGAGTATGGATTCTACAGGAACTGTAGTGTCCATGATACAACAACAAGGGGCTGAGAGAAACCATAACACCAAGTATAAAATTACTCAACCAAACACAAAGTCGAGAGTACAAATGTGACACACATCCCAATGCAAACATAAAAGTGTAATAATTGTCTGACTAACATCCTATTGCTAATCCAAATCCATGACCAACATCATGCCAAGAAAACCTAAGAAAATAGGACAGCACACAAAATGAGGTAAAAACTCCAAAAATTGGAAAACTTCAAAATTAAAACCCATTTGGTCTTTGGGCACAAAACCCCAAAAATCCAATAAAATTTTGGTTCAGTCACTATATGCAAAAATAGCTAGCATAATGGCATGAAACCCTAAACTCCTATCCCAAAATTAGGGAAAATGTTTAGACCCGACCAAACGGGTAGAACCAGCAAATAGAAATAGAGGGGAACACTAGTTCTATGCCTCCTAACAAACAGCTACCAAAATAGAAGTAGAAATAATAAAATGGGAGAGTCCTATCTCATAGCCAAAAGGGAAAAATGGGAAACTGAACCATAAAATAAAAACCCTTTAGAAGTAGTTGAAAATTTGGGCAATCTAAGGTCTCCCCAAGGTGGATCCAATGAAATCAACCTCACAATGATCCCATGCCTATATCTCCCACGAAAAACAAAATAGTAAATCCTCATGAAGAGGATTTTGGGTTTTACTCTCAAACTAATCTAATTCAAAAGTGAGAAGTGAGGAATTAAATTCCTCTCTCAATACTTCTTCACTTTTTGAGTGAATAATTGATTAAGATAAATAGCCATCCAACCTAGTTAAACCCTAAATGGACCCAAACAAAAATAGGCTATTTCTAGAAATAAGAATTCATCTATGGAAAAGCTACTAGAAATTAAATTAAATCAATTAAAATCCTATAAACCAAAGAACATAGAAATTTCTTTAACAACTTTCGCACCAATGTGAAAATCTAAATGTATAAACATGCTTACTAGTCTAATCACATAATGCAAATGAGTTTTGATTTAATAATCACTGAAAGGATTAATTAATTAGTTAAAATAAGGATATTTCAACCATATAGGGTTGACATTGGTTATATATGAATGGATGAATCACTAACTCCATGTGTCACTACTAGGGATATAAATCCTACACACTAAAACACATGATCAAGTGCAATTGCATATAATAGCATAGCTGAAGTAATAGATGCATTAAATCACCTAATTTAACCATTTATTCAATTCTATTGAGATAATTCATTTACACCACTCATACTCACGTATAGAGTAATGAATAAAAAATGAAGTAAATACACATAACATTAAATCCACCACATAACATAATTAGAGATATTTCCAAATACTGGATAACTGGATATCATCATAAAACACACTGTCATCTAAAAATGGCATCATCATGATATATGATCAACTAAACAACATGGTAGTCTAACATCTATGGTACTAAAATAAAAATATAACATCTGACCCTTAAGTCATCTCAAACATAAAACATAACATAAGTAACAAGTATCTCTCGGATAAAAAAATAACAAGGTAAATATCTGCAACAAATAACCTACGAATCCAACATGGATAGTACATTTCTAATTATTTAAACATTTTATAATGGTAGACTACACAACATGAATAGGCACTTAAGACACATAAGTGAACACAATCATATACATGACTAACCACTACTACATGAACCTAGTCTAGTGTAGCATAGTAATAGTACACAGTGCAATCTCTACATACATCTTAGGGTAATCATGGAACAACATCATGATACCACATCAATCTTGGTCAGCACTGGCACAAACCTTAGTGAACCATAAATCACATCATAATCTCACAAATCATCCATAAGAATAATCAAAGTAACTAATACAATAACATAAATCCAACCACCTCAAGGGTATAGACCACTCATGGCCCCAATCATGATCCCTACTGAAGGAGGGATAAAAAAGGTTGCATTCATTGGGATGACTTAAAAAAGTCAAATGGGAGAGGCACTACATCATAAATATGAAAAATATTGGCTATGTCTAAATTTAATTTTTCAAATTTATTAAATGTTATATTTATATATTATTGTACCATCTTAAAAAATGTACTCTTTCTTTACAAGACCTTTTAGCCCTCACTTTAGTGAGCCCCTAGAGCATGAATGTATTTGTGCTCAAATTTTTCTCTCTCCTCAAGTTTATACCTACTAGCCATATGTTTCTCCACCCATGAGATCCTATAAAAAAATCCAAAAAGAAAAACCCTCTAGGTAAGATTTGAGGTTGTCCCTTACCCAAGGTAAGGGTGGTCAAAGTCATCCCTTACTACCAATTAAGGATTTATGTGGACCCTTACTCAAAGGTATTGTTCCTTGGATCTCAAGAATAGTTCATTGGTTTTAAATTCTTTTCCAACCTTGTGTTATTTTCCATTTTGATTTTGATGCCTAAAACTTATATCAAATAAGGATTGACCACTCTAGTTGATCATTTATTATCATCCACTACATTCAAGATCCATCATTTGTGTAATTATTCCACATATGCATACATAGAAGTAATCATTAGTAAAAATTATTTCAAGGTGCATTCAAGGAGTCCAATTCAATAAAATATTCAATCATTAGAGACCCTCATTGCATTTCATCAACCATGCATTTATGGTGCAGGAGCACGTAGGTAAGGCCAACTATTAACCTAGGGTTTGTAGTAAGGTTTTGGCTTCTTGTGGCCTTAGCCAAGCCACTATTAAAATAAAGGGACTAATGATTCCTAGTGTGTTTCTTTTCCATTAGGAGGTCTAACTAGGTCTTTAGGAACATGCAATATTACCTAGTTATTGAAAGTTGCTAAGTGATCTTCAAATTGTTGTCATTATTGCTAAGAATGGTGAATATATATCTAGAGGGATAAATTAGTCAAAAAAGGGGTGGAAGGATGCTTTCACAACATAAGGAAATATCTAAGCACTTGGTAGATTTTTAAGGGTTCCAGACCAATTTTGATCTACATACAACAAAAGTTGTAAAGTTTCTTGACAGTTTTGCAATATTGCATAAGTTTTCATGACAACTATTATTGAAAAAAATGTAACTTCAATCAAATGTTTGTGTAACTACTTTAAAATGGTTGGATTAGATATAATGGAGCTGCACAAGCCCTCTCTCAACCTATAAAAAGGGTTGGAGTTCATTGTGAAGGAATTTTCTTGAATGAGCAAGACTATTTAGTGTTATTTTATCCCTATATGAGTCTTTTGGCTTCTTGAGGGAATTTGATGGATTGAATTTCATACTATACCTTTTTCATGAGTTTTTAGGTGTTGTTTACTAGTTTTATGTGTGATTAGAGAGTTTTTGGAATCTATTTCATTGCATTTTTGTAAATATTTAGGGTTGTCCATAGTTGTTGTCCTAAACCAGGCAGTTTGTGAAGATGGGGTCAGATTTCACCTTTCTATGGTGGCATTTGTATGGTACCTTAGAATGTGTGAGGTGACTCCTTATACAATAAGAATGAACCCAAGCACAAAAGAGCCTTGTTCAGAATTAGGTGCAAGATCTTGGGCAAGGTCTACAAAGTAATTATCAATTTAGGCTCCACAAACAACATCATATCAAAGGAAGAAATGGAGAAGATCAAGTTAGTAAAGGTACTTCATACTAACCCATACAAGATAACATGGTTAAATAAAGGGTTGAGTGTGTTGGTGAATGAAACAATATAGGTTGAGTTTTCAATTGTAGGATACAAAGATAAATTTCTTTGTGACATATTTCCTATGGATGCATGCCATGCTTTATTGGGAAGACCTTGGTGATATGACAAAGGTGTTATCAATGATTGGAAGGAGAATTATATCTCTTTGAAGAAAAATGGAAGAACTTTGAAGATTCAGTCCTTGTTGGAGGAGGATCAATAACAATCTAAAACTCTTGGTGTGCAGTTAATCAAGGCCCTTATACATTAGGATAGTGAAGAATGTCATCCTTCTTAAGCCTAAGGAGGAAGACAAACCCCAAAAAGAGCCCTTACTTTCTAAGATCCAAGAGATGATTGTGAAGTATAAGGACAATGTGAGTTATGCAGCACCTACAATCTTACATTCTAGGAGAGTAATAAGCCATCAGAATGACTTTGTACCTAGTGCTTCATTTCCAAATAAGGAAACCTACAAGCTTACCCCAGATCAAAAAAGAGAGGTATCTAGGCAAGTGTAAGAACTCTTAGGTTAGGATCTCATAAAGAAGATCACTAGTCCTTGTATAGTGCCAGTAGTTCTAGCATCCAAGAAGGCAAGAAAATGGAGGATTTGGACATACTTGAGGGCCATCAATAGAATCACAATAAGGTATAGGTTTTCCATACCTATAATTAAAGACTTGATGGGTTTTCTTGGAGGATCTCAATATTTCACAAAGTTGGACCTAAAAAGTGGTTACAATTAGATAAGGATAAACAAAGGTGATGAGTGGAAGATAGCTTTGAAAACCAAAGATGGATTGTATAAGTGGCTTGTGATGCCATTTGGGATCTCAAACACTCCTAGCACATTCATGAGACTCATTAATGAAGTGTTAAAGGATTGCACTAGAAATTTTATGGTGGTATATCTTGATGATATGTTCTTCTTCACAGAGTCAAGAGAAGAACATGTAGAACATGTGGCACTAGTGCTAAGAAAGTTGCATGAGGAGAAATTGGAAATCAATTTGGAAAATAATGAATTTATCAAGTAAGATCTTGTAACCTAAGATTTGTGGTATCCAAATGGTCTTTGAAGATGGATCAAGACAAGGTTGTAGCTATCTTAAATTGGCCATCACTTACCACAATAATAGAGGTAACAAGTTTCCGTGAGTTAGATCAATTTGATAGAAAATTCATTAGGAGTTTCAATGGTATTTGTGCACCATTTCTAGATAACATTAAGGGTGGAGTGAAAAATAAGTTTAGGTGGACTCCTAAAGAAAGAAATGTGTTTGAAAAGTTGAAAGAATAAGTAGCCACACAACCTATTCTTAAATTGCCTAGTTTTGATAAATTGTTTACCCCAGAATGTGATGCAAGTGGGATGACAATAGGGGGCATGTTGAATCAATAAGGTAGACCAATAGCCTTCTTTAGTGAGAAGCTAAAAAAAGCTAAGAAGAAGTACTCTTCTTATGAGTTGGGTTTGTATACTATGGTTCAGTCTCTTAAGAAATGGAAGCATTACCTTCTATGTAAGGATTTTGCAATCTTTACTAACAACAAATCCCTTAGATACATCAATAACCAAGAAAATTTAAGCAATAGAATTTTGAAATGTATGGAATATCTTCAAAAATCCACATTCAAAATCAAGCACAAGAAGGGGAAGATGAATAAGGTTGTAGGTGCAATTAGAAGGAAAATGTTTACCATTTAAGAAGTTCAAATCCATAGCACTGGTATAGAGAGTTTTGAAGGACCTCTACAAGGATGATGAAGAGAATTTTGAAGCCTACAAGGTATGATTTGAACTCTAGAATCACTTTCATATCTCTTTTGCTGAATATACTTTACAAAGTGGAGTATTTTCAAGGGAACTGGCTATGTGTTCTTAAGGGTTCAATGAGGGAGATCCTTATCCAAGAAAAACATAATGGGAGCCTAAGTGTATATTTTGGGATCAACAAGATGCTAGAGCTAGTTAAAAGGTTCTACTATTGGCCAAAGTTGTCAAGGCATGTGACAAGATATGTGGAACAATGTGGAGTGTGCATAAAGGTAGAAGGAAGACTAGTAATGTAGGTTTGTACCAACCTTTACCATTCCTTAATAGGCCATGGGAGTGTCTTAGCATGGACTTCATTGTGGGGTTACTTAGGAAAGAAAAGGGATATGATAGTATCTATGTAGTGGTGGATATATTTAGCAAGATGGGTTATTGCATACCTTGTAAGACAACCCATGATGCTATCCACATAGTACATATGTTCTTTAAGGATATTGTGAGGATCCATGGACTACCCCTAACCATTGTGCCAAATAGGGATTCCAAGTTTATGAGTCATTTTTTAAAAACTATGTGGAGTAGGTTGGGAACTAGCCTATCTTTTGGATCATCTTACCATCCTCAGAGTGATGGACAAACTGAGGTTGTCAATAGGACATTGGGTAACTTGTTAATCTTCTTAACTAATGAATATGGTCAGACATGGGGTGTGATTATTCCTCAAGTAGAATATGCATATAATGATATTGTGAAAAATTTAATAGGTAGAAGCCCATTTGATATTTTTATAGGATGCATACAAGGGGTGTGTATGAACTTAGAGACATTGGAGCTATGGAATACATGAGTGGTTAGGCTAAAGACTTCACTTAGATCATGAAGGAAATTTAAGAATAGGTAAAGAAGACCATACAAGAGTCCACCCAAAGGTTGAAGGCTAAAGTAGATGAGAAAAGAAGGGATGTTCAATTTTTAGTATATGATTATTTCATGGTACCTATCAAACTATTCAATTTTCATTATGAGGAGTACCTATCAAACTAAAAATGAAGAAAGTGGGACCTTGCAATATCCTAGCTAAGTATGGAGCTAATGCCTATAAGGTGGATCTACCTAGTGACTTGAAACTCTAACCAATCTTCATTTTGATAGACCTAACTAGATTTATGGGACCTCTAAGTGAAGTATATGGGAACATATAAGAGGTCACCAAGGATGTAGCATCTGATGTCCCACCTCCTAAGGTGTAGCTAGAGGCAAAGAGGGTACTAGATTCAAGAGTCAAGAAGACTACTAGGCACAAGGTATACATGGAACACCTCATTGAGTAGAAAATTAAGCTAGAGTGAGAGGTAACTTGGGTTGTAGCTAAAAATTTCAAGAAGATGGGAATTATTGATGACATCTTGTCTACATGAGTGACTTGATTTTCTCTTGTGGGGAGCATGGTGCACGAGCACCTAGGTAAGGCCAATTATTAAGGGTTCCTAGTTTGGTTTTGTTTTATAGTAGCCTTATCCAGGAAAATATTATAATAAAGGGACTAATGAGTCCTAGTGTGTGTCTTTTCCATTAGGAGGTCTAACTAGGTCTTTGGAACATGCAAGATTACTTAGTTATCCAAAGTTGCTAAGTGATGTTCAAATTGTTGTCATTATTGGTAAGAATGGAAAATATAAATCTAGAGGGATAGATTAGTCAAATAAGGGGTTGAAGGAAATATCTAACAACTTCCTAGAGTCTTAGGGGTTCTAGACCAATTTTGGTCTGCCTAGGAAAAAAGTTGTAAAGTTGCTTGACAGTTTTGTAAAATTGCAGAATTGTCATGACAACTTTTATTGCAAAAAATGCAACTTCAATTAGATGGTTGTGTAATCACTTTAAAATGGTTGGATCAGATGTAATGGAGCTACATAAGGCCTCCCTTAACCTATAACAAGGGTTGGAGTGAATTGTAAAGGAATTTAGTTGAATGAACAAGGATATTTTAATGTTATTTTATCACAGTACAAGTTTTTTGGCTTCTTGAAGGAATTTGATGGATTGAATCTCATATTGTACCTTTTTTATGAGTTGTTAGGTTTTTTTTAGTAGTTTCCTATGTGATTAGATAGTTTTTGGAATCCATTTCATTTCCTTTTTGTAAATATCTTAGTTTGTGCACGATTTTTGTTCTTAACCAAACAGTTTGTGAAGATGGGGTCATAACTCACCTTTCCAATATGGCATTCATACAGTACCTTGAAATGTGTGAGGTGAATCCTTGTACTATAAGCATGAACCCAAGCATAGAAGAGCCTTTTTTAGAATTAGGTGCAAGATCTTGGGCAAGGTCTACAAAGTAATTGTGAATTTAGGTTCCACAAGAAATATCATATTAGAGGAAGTAGTGGAGAAGCTCATGTTAGTAAAGGTACCTCATATTATCCCATACAAGATAACCTGGTACCTTATATTAACCTCATATTAGTAAAGGTACCTCATATGGTTGTGTAACCACCTCAAAATGGTTTGATAGAGTGTAATGGAGCTACATAAGGCCTCCCTTGACTTGTAACAAGGTTGGAGAGAATTGTGAAGGAATTTGGTTGAATGAGCAAGGGTATTTAAGTGTTACTTTATCACAATATAGGTTTCTTTGGCTTCTTGAGTGAATTTGATGGATTGAATTCCATATTGTACCTTGTTCATGAGTTGTTAGGTGTTGTTTACTAGTTATGTGTGTGATTAGATAGTTGGTGGAATCCATTTCATTTTATTTTTGTAAATATTTTGGTTTGTGCATTGTTGTTGTCCTGAACCATGCAGCTTGTGAAGATGGGGTCATAAATCACCATGAAATCTATATAGTACCTTGGAATGTGTGAGGTGACTCCTTTTACTATAAGCATGCAAGATCTTGGGCCCTAGAAAACAACTTTGGTCATTTAGCAATGATGCCCTAGGCAAGCCAAGTGAGCATGGTTAGGTATCATAGAGTTTGAAATAACATTTACTGGGATTGAGTGCAATGAATTCTTTAGTCTAAGTGGATGGAGAGAAGGAAATGAGAGTGGAGAAGTCTTATGCCAAAGGGAACCTCTTGGATGACATGCCTAGATAAGGATTTGATCAAACCCTTATGAATCTTGTTAGGAAATCAACATCCCACTATACAAATTGGTGGGGGAAGTGAGACTAGGTGAATCTTAAAGGTCTTCCAAAAGGCTATTAGGATGTAAAGTTAGTTTTCCACCTCATTAAGCCTTTTTTTGAGTTAAATGCCAAAAGGTGATTTTTGAGGCCTATTCCTTGTAGCCCTTCTGGGCTTAAATTGGATCAATTTCTTGGAATCAATAGAGACTTCAATGGATTTTTGATGGATGAGTATTGGAATGGACTCAAAAACTTAGGGGCGATCATATCCTTCCTTTTTGAGTGGATTGTCATCATGTGTGGTTGTTTGGTGTAGATGAGCTAGTAAGACATCTCAAGATTGGTGATTAGTTGATGATAAGTTTTACATTGGTGTGGACAAGTTGAAGGGAGAAGGGATTGGGAGTGTGATTTTCCTAAGTTGGGGCTAGTGCAAGAACCCTGAAAGGCTAGAGAAGATGCCTAGAGTAGATCCTAGGAGAAGTTACAGTTAAGGAGCAAGACTTGTCCTTACATAAATTTTATTCTCAAGATATAGTATCTTTCTTTATAGGAGATAGTGGAGGTGGTTATCAAGCAAGGAAATTTACATTCATTACTTCACTCAGATATTAAATAATTCATATTTCAAGCATTCAAGAGCATGCTTCCATACATGGATTGATTTTTTGAAACTTGTAGATCTATTTTTTTATTTAATACATTCTACATTATTAATAAATATACATGCAATTATTTATACACATTTGTGGATGACAAATTTGGATCCATGTGTACATGTTTTGTAATTAAGATGAATATTTTATTTGTTTTTCTTTTACATACTCTCTTATTTCAATATTAACACCTAAATTTGGGCTTGAACAAGTCAATTCTCCCCCCCCCCCACACACAATAATTTCTATTTTTATAGTGTATAGGAGAAAATTGATAGGTTTTTAGAGTGAAATATTCATATTTTAGATCTGGGGTGTTTTGCTTCTAGCTATGTTTTAGATCTATAAAATTTTAGTACACTTAGGGTAAAGATAAACTTTGATCTTTACTAGGTCAACCATAAATGAAAGTAAACCCTTACATAGAAATCCATCCCATATCTAAAGGCTCAAAATTGGTAGGGTTCATAGATTTTGACCTCCTAGTTTAAGATCCCAAATGATTTTTTTTTTGTTACTATCTAATAGCTAGTTTTCACATTTGTAGTTGCATCCTAGATTAGGCATCAATGTGATTTTTATTCTTCATTTCTCATTTCATAGTACTTACTTTTATGTATCATACTCTATATTTTTATGTGCTTAGCTATCATATGTGCTTCTACATAATTTCCATTAGTCAATCTACTTACATTAAGTCAAATTAGCAAACTCATAATCAAACTGATTAATCATTAAAAACTTTACAAATAAAATAAAGATATCATTTAAGTGTGCTAATGTAACTTAAGATATCTAGCATTAGGACCCCTTGCATCCATTTTTAGTTGTGCTAATGTAACTTAAAGCCCTTTACAAGCTTATGATTAAAGGTCCCTCTTTCTCTTTATCTAATGTACATCTAATATTAGGGATTTAATAAACAAATTACCCAACACATCATTGTTATCCCTATTTTTATGATACATTTTGGTGAACTCAACTTCTTTTATTTTCATTTTTATTTTGGTTTTAGAATGTCTTTCCTAGTTAGATCTTCCTTGTTTGTTTAATCACCTAGAATTGGTCTAGTAAACTATAAGCCCCCTTTTCAATATTTTAACCTCTAAACTATACTACATCTAATGTTTAATCAATTTTACATATTTATCAATATTAATTATTCAAATAATTAATCATGGATCCAATTATATCCTATGTCTTGACCACTTATCCTAGGTTTTGTTTAAATGAAATAACAAGTCTACTTTTAATTAAATAAAAAATGTTTTGCATACACATTGAATGCACACCTTCCAAGGTGAATATAATATTTTTTGCCTCTTAATCTCCTTAACTCACTCTTTTCCTTCTTAAACATATCCTTTGATTTTATTTCTTAGTCTCTAATGGTCCAAATATCTTTAAAAGGAGGCTCTCTCCCCACTCTCTCATAATATTAGAATTCTATATGTTATTTTTATGTTTCTTCTATGATTTTTAGTTTCTTAAGCACTTAAGCACTCACTTTTACTCTTGAATTCTTTCAAACTATTTTATTCTTTCAGTTATGTTATTATCTTAACTCATGCATCTTAATTTGGAGGAAAATAATCTTTATATTGTTATCTTAGATTTCCTTTCTTGTTATATTATCTTAACCTTGCACTCGTTCTAGTTAGTTTTGTGTTGCATACTCACTTTGATTATTAGATACTTGCATCCTCATTGCTTCTGCTCTTTGAATTTCTCTTTCTATGGTATACCTTCCAAGGGTCATTCAAGACTCCATTTCCCTTTCATATCTTGGATAAAATATTTTATATAAATGTGTCTACTTTTGAGCATACAATGTGATATTTCTTTTCATGTATTTTTTTCCTTTACATCTTCTTTCTTTCGTAATTATTTAACCTCATATATTTTTGCAATAGCTTTATCAATTTGAGTTCCACTTATAGCATTTTCATATGAAAAACCATAGAATCATGGGATCCCTTGATCCTAAATCACCCTTCCTTCCTAAAAACCTTGATGAGACCAATATTCTCCCTCATGATCCTTATCTTTCCATTAATAATGAATTTTCTCACTTTTATCATGATAAAGATGAAGCATCAACAATTTCTCCTTCCCATGTTCAAAATCTCACTCATGATTTTGAGAAAATAGATATTGGTTCAATAAAGAACACAGAAATCCTAATGGCACTCTCATCATATAAGACTTAAATAAATTTAGTCATAATGATGAACAAGACATAACCTCTTGCACAAAATTTATTGTCTTATTGATATCAATGTTAAACCTTTAACATATTCTACTCAAGAGATAAGTAATGTTCCTCCATCCATGAGTGTTGAGACTTCTTTTTTGATTTCCACTTATATTCCTATTATCTCCACTTATCCACCACCTCTTATTACCACTTCACCTCAAGTTTCTAATCTACACTTGTGATTCTTCATAATTCTACTCTTCCTACAAGTGTTCCATGTATGTTTCATTGTCTTCATCTATTTATTTGTACCATAGTGCCCCTTTTAAATAATTCAATCCCCCTCATACTATATCTAGCATGCTTCATGCCTCTTACAACATTCCCTTTTTCCTTCAATAACTTTCCTAACAAATCCAATTTTTAAATTATTTTGATAATTTTCTCTATCTAATCTATTATTAATAGATTAGCTAAAAGTATATCTTCTTTGAAAAAAGAAATTACTTCCTTAATTCAATCTAAGTTCAACATTACAACAAGTGACATTGCTAATTACTTTTC
The DNA here is from genome assembly GCA_028749045.1 of Cupressus sempervirens. Taxonomy (NCBI): domain Eukaryota; kingdom Viridiplantae; phylum Streptophyta; class Pinopsida; order Cupressales; family Cupressaceae; genus Cupressus; species Cupressus sempervirens. The sequence goes on from CM053786.1 coordinate 817,388,073, forward strand.
CTCCCACATTATCCAAGTTGTTATTCCTCAAAATAACGAGTTTTTTTTGTCTTGAGACTTATATTGGTAAGGGTGATCCTATGACTCATATTCAAACTTTTCATACCTTGTACATTGATTTCAGTCACAATTATAGGTTTAGGACTAAGTTGTTCATTATGACCTTTCAAGACAAATATTTTAAATTTTACTATTTTAATGTAGAGAGGAACTTGGATAACTAAGACCAAAGGCACACCTATCTACCAAAGCCACCTCCAAGAATAAACAAAGTAGAAACACAAAACAAAGGACATAAACCAAAGGAGATACAAGAGAAAAACACCCTATAGATTCATCAAAATGTCAAAATACATGCCCAATTGTAAGGCCTCCTTGGCTATGACCAACATTATAATTCAAATTTTGATCTTTAATGATGATCTTTTCATTCTCACTCTACTTCTACTCTTCCTAATTCTATTAATAATTCCTAAGACTCTACCTAAGACCCCTTTAAATACTTTCATGGCTACAAGTCATCCTGTTACAATTACCAACTAAAGTAAACTCTTACATTAAATGCAAACCAATCCATAAGTCAGCTCTCAATAAATATTAAATACAAAATTAAACACACAAGGTCAGCATAAACTGGAACTAGATTTAGATAGCTCAACCAAAGAAGGACCAAGGAAAAACTAGCACTCAAAAATTCTTGGCAAATACACAATCTTGACATCCACAAGCACTCGACACCATTAGACACTCAACAACTATAGAGAGCTCAACACTAAGAGGCACTCAATACCAACTAAGGACTTGACACCAACTATGATTTTGGCAACAAATAAGAGCTCAATAGAAAAATAGAAACAAGGAAAACATGCAGGATAGTAATGCAACCCAGGATGCTCATATGTTAAACAACTAGGATTGAGAAATCCAAGTAGAATCTTCAACTGGTATGTTCTTCCACTTTACCAAATATTCATCGTAATCATTTTCTCTTATAATTTTACCAACTCTCTAATTCAATACCTATTCAACCTCTTCAATCTTCTTCTTAGGATAATCATCCAATATAGAAACTTCCTCATTTGATTCATTATTATTATACAAATTGGAAACATTTACTATAAGAGATATATCCATTTCATTAGGTAACTCAACTTCGTAAGAAATACCAGTGTCAAACTTTCTCAAGATCTTACAAGGTCCAAACTTCATCTTTAGCTTACTATATGTTCCATTAAGAAATTTTCGTTTCTTCAAATGAACCACCACCTCATCATGAACTTCAAAAACATGATGTCTTCTAGAACTATAAGCATTCTCATTATATTTCTGATTACTTTGTTCCAACCTCAACTTTACTTCCTTAAGAAAAGATTCCATAAAATCATTAAATTCTATCCCTAGAAAACTTCTTTTTTTCTTATCTAGCAACATTCCTCAATTTACATATCACTCTAGGATAGGTTGCATTCTAGTAACAATCTCAAAAGGCATTTTCCATGTACTCCTATTCACATAACTATTATATGTTAACTCATCTTGTGTTAACACCAACTCCCAATTATGTTGTTTATCTCCAACTAAACATTTTAGCAAATTACCTAGGCTTCTATTCATAATAATTGTCTATCCATCTATCTATGGATGGAATGTAGAGCTAAACTTCAACTTAGTACCACCTTCTTCCACAAAGTCTTGCAAAAGTAACCAAAAAACTTACTATCTTTATCGAAAATTATACTTCTTGTTAATCCATGCAATCTAACAATCTCTTTGAAGAAAATCTCACAAACATGTTTAACATCTGATGTCTTCTTACAAGGTATGAAATCAGCCATCTTAAAAATCTATCCACAACAACAAATATAGAATCGTACTCCTTTGATGTCTTAGATAATCCAAGAATAAAATCCATATTGATGTCACGCCAAGGTTTCTCAGGAACAAAAATAGGTGTATACAAACTAGTATTTTGACTTACTCCTTTTACAACTTGAAGAACTCCACAACTCTTTAAAAACCTCTAAACATCCTTATATATTTATAGCCAATAATACTTATCCTTTAGCAAACTTAATGTCTTATCAATTCCAAAAAGGTCAGCCATCCACCACTATGTTTTTCCTTAATTAGATTAACTCTCATATCATTTATAGGTATACACAACTAAATTGCTTTGAACAACATACCTTCTTGAATGAAATAATTGTCATACTTACTCATGTGATCTAATAGATTTTGTGCTCTACAATCTCTCCACACCTCAAAAAAATTAGGGTCAGTATCATACAACTCTTTCATTTCATCAAAAGCAAGAACTTCAACTTTCATCTTTGTCAACAAAGAATATCTTATACTCAATGCATTAACAACTTGGTCAATGACTCCACTCTTATGCTTAATCACAAATTTTAAACTTTGCAAGTACTCAACCCACTTCATATGTCTTTGATTCAATTTATATTGACTTCCCAAGTACTATAAAACTTTATGATCAATATACAATACAAAATCCTTAGGAATCAAATAATGTCTCCACTTCTGCAAGGGTTGAACAATTGCATAACACTATTGATCATACACATAATACTTCATTCTAGCATCAATCAACTTCTAATTTAAAAAAGTAGTAGGATTACCTTCTTGAATTAATACAACTCCTATTGCACTACCACTTTCATCACATTCAAATTGAAATACCTTGTTGAAATTAGGTAAAGCCAATGTAGGTAACTCAACAACCTTTTGTTTAAAAGTTTGAAAACAATTATTAGATCCATGTGTCAACCTGAAATCCTTTTCATCTCCTTTTATTTTCTTAGTCATAGCATTACAAGTAGAATTGAAATTCTTTATAAAGTTCCTGTAAAAACTAGTCAAACCATGAAATGATCATACCTCACACACATTATTAGGTGTAGGCCATTCCAAAATTTCTTTAAACTTCTTAGGATCTATTCTTAAACCATCAACTAAAATCAAAAATTCCAAATACAAAATCCCCTCTTCCATAAAATAATAATCTTTCAAATTTATCAAAAATTTCTCTTTCAATTTCTACAATACCTATCTAATACACTATAGATGTTATTCCTTAGTCTTACTAAATATCTAAATATCATCCCAAAAAAAATCACAAATTTATCCAAAAATCTCTTAAGAACTTCATTCATCAACATCATGAAATTACTAGGTGCATTAGTCAAACCAAAAGGCATTACCAAACATTCATGAAAATCATCTTTTGTCTTGAAAGTAGTCTTTCATTCATCACCTTCTCTAATTTTGATCTAACGATACCCACTCTTCAAATCAATCTTGGTAAAATACTTTTCTATACTCAAAAAATTCATTATGTCATCCATCCTTAGCATAAGGAACCTATATTTCATGGTGATCTTGTTAATAGCTCTAGAATCAATACATATTCTCTATTCTCCATTCTTCTTAGGTGCTAATCCAATAGGTACAACACAAGAAATCAAACTTTCTCTAATCAAATCTTTATGAAACACCTAATGCACTTGTCTATTAAGTTCTTCATTCTCTATAGGTGTCAATCTATATGGTGCTTTATTCAAAAAACTAGCTCCAAGAATTAGATCCATATAATAATGTATACTTCTTACTAGTGGTAAACCATCAGTAATATCTTCTACAAAAATGTGCATATATAAATTCAGCAAATTTTCAATTTCTACCAGTACTTGGCTTTTTTTAGTTTCTATTGCTCGACCATCACTAACTATCACTCTGTCACCAATATTTTTATCACTTAACTACTACTACTAGAACTTGTCTTCCTAGGAATTATAAAAAAATAGACTTGATTCTTCTTCACTTCTTTTTCAAATTTCTTTCCATTAACCATGCAAATCTTCATAGCAGTACAATTAAACTCATCTGAACTTTCAATCAAAGGCAGCAATATTTTCTCTCCCCATTCACCCAAAGAGTATATTGATTCAATCTTCCATCATGTATAGCATATTTATCATATTTCCAAGGTTTGTCCAAGAAAATATGACAACAACCATAGGCATAATGTCACACAGAACTTCATCAAAATAGTGTCCAATCTTGAACTTCAAAATACATTGTTCACTTATCAATATCTTATTCTCATATTTGACCCATGAAACATAATAGGGTTTAGGATGCTTCAGCCTCTACATTTACAACTTTGTAACCAATTCTTCTAATGTCAACTTTAGAACTTCCACTATCAATGATCAACTTACAACATTTTCTAACCATCTTAAATCTAGTCTTGAAAAGACTTCTCCTTAGGAGAATTTCCTCATCACTTCTTTTATTACATAAGTTTCTTCTCACCATTAGATTTATCTAGCCTATTAGAGCCCATGTTTTAACACTAGGAACCTAAAACCATTATGCTTCAACTTAATCTAAAATTTAAATTTTGTAGGATGCCTCCTATCACAAGAAGCAACTAATGAGGACGAGATCAAAAGGCAAGAGATGGTAGAGTGGAATAGGGGGGTGGACCACCACCACCACCACTGAACTCAAATAATGATATCTTGGATGCCCTCTAGATGCTGATTAGAGTACTCTAGTAGAGGCTACCACTTGTAGTTCAGCTAGAGCAACAGATTCTTAAAGAAAAAGCACAAGGACTCTGAGGAGGTAGGGTAGGTGGTAGAGAGAGGAGTAGGAGTCCCCCATCAAGGTAGGTTGAGGGACAAGACAATCATGAGGATGAGTTGATACATTAGATAGGACCACTACTTGATAGACCTCCTAGACATGTAGGAGATGAAATCAGGGAGTTGATATTACTCCAACCAACACTATTTCTTGGTTCCACTATTGAAATAGTAGCAAAGACCTAGTTATAGAACTTGTAGTGGTGTCTTGGATTATGTCCTTATGAGAGTAATATGAAGGCATATCTAATAGTCTATCGGCTAAGGGGAGATGGGTCCAATTGGTGGCATCAAGAGGAAACTATAGGAGGAACAAGGATGGATACCATCACATGGGAGACATTCTTGGTTAAATTTTGAGAGAGGTACCTTTCCAAGCACTTCAAGTAGAAGCAAATAGAGGAATTTCATTCTCTACATCAAATGGGCCTCACAGTAGCTTAGTATGAGAGTAGGTTTCTTGAGCTTCTTCTGTATGTTGACTACATAAAGGATGAGAGACTACAACTACATCACTTCTTCATGGGCATAAATTTCTCACACCAGGTTGTAGTCTATTTGGAATTCCCTACCACCTTTAGATAAGTAGTTGAGATACCATTAGTTGCTGAGGATACTCAAGGTAGATAGGAGTCATATAATCAATCTAAAAATTGAAACTCTACCCGGTAAAAGCCCCCTTGGAAAGGGAATTAGAACTATACAATAGGGTCCTCTAAGGGCTAACAATATCAAGAGAAGAAACCATAATAGCTACTATAGAAACCCTCCTAAGGTTATCAGGGCTCCAAGCCCAAGCAATAACAATCACAGGGTCCCAAATATGATAAAAAGGTACACGCCCCATAGTCATAGTCAATGAAGACTCAAAAATCTTCTAGGGGTAGATACAATTGATCTTCTAGGTCAGTAGGCCTATAGTAGTCCAGATCATAGAGTCTATAGTCTTATACCTAAGGAATATGGTACACTTTTGGTGGCATGGATCATATAGCTAAAGAGTTTCCATAAGGACAATCATCTAAGGGTCAGAGAGGGGCTATTTCAAAGTTGACAGTTGGTGACATGGGTAGATCCCATAGAGTTTTTGTAGTGGTTGATAATTACTAGCCTAAGCATCAAGCTAAAGTCATTGAGGCCATAGGTATAATATAGGGTGGTATGGTTTTTGTTTTATTTGATTCAAGAGCTACTACCTCTTTTATATCTCCATATGTAGTGGAGAATTATAGGCTAGTGGTAGTTAGATAGGATGTCAATTCAAAAGTAGAGTTAGCCTCAAGAGATAGAGTGTTAATTAGTTCCATGGTGCATAATTACCAGATTTAAATTAGAGACATGACCGTGATGTATGATCTATACATTACTCCTCTATGTTCTTATGATGTTGTCCTTGGCATGGATTTGCTTTATGCCCATGGTACCAAGATTAATTGTTGATAGAAGAGGGTAGAATATATGGATGAATATGGGACCTCTAAAGTGATCTTTGGAGTAAAGAGACTAGTATCCCTTCATATAATTTATGATATGTAGCTTAAATGGTGCATGTGAAAGGAATATCAGTTGTTCACTATCACCATTAGTGATAGAGAGGAAGATTTAGAGGGAGAGCCATCCCTTGATGATTTTCCAATCTTACAAGAGCTTGTGGATGTGTTTCCTTCTTAGCTCTTTGGTATGCCTCCACCTAGAGCAATGGATTTTCATATTGATCTTATGCCAAGAGTTGAGCTAGTATTGGGAACACTATATAGGATTGCTACTCATGTGCTCAATGAACTAAAGACATAGTTGAAGGAATTCTTAAAGAAAGGGAATATTTGACCTAGTGTGTCACCTTGGGGTGCACTAGTGATCTTCATAAAGAAGAAGGATGGATCACTTAGGTTTTGTATTGATTATCAACATTTAAGAAAAGTAACCATCAAGAACTGATACTTTCTTCCCAAAATTGATGTTCTCATTGAAAAATTATAGGGTGCCTAAATATTTTTGAAGATTGATCTAAAGTCAAGTTATTATTAGTTGAGGATTGTGGATAGTGATATCCCCAAGACTACATTCCATATAATTTATAGTCACTATGAGTTCACTACGGTACCATTTGGCCTCACAAATGCTCTAGCTATATTCATGAGCCTCATGAATGGAGTGTTCTATACCTTTTGGATAATTTTTTCTTCATATTCCTTGATGATATTCTATTTTATTCTTGTAATGAGAATGATCATGAAGAGCACTTGAGACAAGTGTTGCATAATCTAAGAGAGAACTAGTTGTATGGCAGCTTGTTGAAGTGTGTGTTCTATAGACCTGAGATACATTGTTTGGATCATGTTATATTAGGCGATGGAGTCTTAGTAAACCCAATGAATATTAGGGCCATTATGGATTTGCTAGCACCCACCTATGTCACTTAAGTGAGGAGCTTCATGGGACTAGAAAGATACTACCGATGCTTTATTGTGGGACTCTCTAGATTAGCACACCCAATCACATCTCTTTAGAAAAAGGGGAAGAAGTATGAGTGGATAAAGAAATGTGATAGAGCTTTTCAAGAGCTAAAGAGAGCCCTCATGAGCACATCGATCCTTGCAATGCTAGATCCTTCTATGGATTTTATGGTGTACATAGATGCATCTTTGGATGGTATAGGGGCAATCCTTATGCAGGATGGATGAGCTATTTCCTTCGAGTCTAGGAAGTTGAAGACTGATGAACTTAATTATCCTACTCACAACTTAGAGCTTGTAGTAGTGGTTCATGCTTTAGTGAGGTGGTGACACTTCCTTCTAGGTGATAGATTTAAACTTCATTCTGACTACTAGAGCTTGTAGTAAATATTTACTCAGTCAAACCTTAATTCTAGGGAAAAAAGGGGGATGGAGTTCCTTTCTGAGTATGATTTTGATGTTCATTAGATCAAGGGAAAGGAGAATGTGGTTGAAGATTCCTTAAGTAGAAGGCACCATGAGCTTTCATCTGTGACTACTTGCACCTATTTGAGAGAGTAGATCCTACATCATTTGCTAGTGAATGAGCTTTCTGCAGAAGTTAGTCAATTGGTGCATTCTCAAAGACCCTTAGAAGGCAAGTTTTTAGAGTATTCCTTAGAGTTTGATGGACTCTTGCATCATAGAGTATGTATGTATGTACCTTCCATTTGGGGTTTACATGAGCTCATTATACATGAGGCTCACAGAGCACCTTATGTTGTGCACCTCAATGCTAATAAGTTACATGAAGATTTGAGGTAGGTATATCACTAGCTAGGAATGAGACTAAATATTGCTAGAATTGTTGCAAGATGCTTCAAGTGTCACAGGGTGAAGGCAGAACATCATCATCCTAGTGGGCTCTTTAGCCTCATGAGATTATAGAGTAGAAGTGGGATGCTATATCTATGGATTTTATTGTTGGTCTTCCCATGTCTTCTCGCTGCCATGATGCCATTTTGGTGATGGTTGACACATTGACCAAGGTTTCCTACTTCTCCCCTATGCATACTACTTACACAACATGAGTCATAGCTCAAGTGTTTTTAGAGGACATTGTCAAACTTCATGGCATTCCCCATAAGATCATCTCAAATAGAGACTCATAGTTCACTTCATCCTTTTGGAGAGAATTGTAGCAAGCTTTGGGCACTAGGCTTAATTTATGTACAATGTACCATCCTTAAACCAATGGTTAGATAGATTGAATGAATCAAGTATTGGAGGACATGTTTCATATGTATGTAATGGACCATTAGGTTAAATGGGAGGAATACCTACATCTTGTCAAGTTTTCCTACAACAATGGGCACCATTCCTCTATAGGTATGCCACTTTATGAGGCTTTATATAGAAGACCTTACAAAACACCCTTGAGTTGGGATAGGATTGAGGATTGAGTATCTATTGGCCCTTAGTTACTCAAAGAGATGGAATAGTAGGTGATGTTTATTAGACAGCACCTGACAGAGGCACAAGATAGACATAAGAAGTATGTTGATGCAAAGAGGATAGATCGAGAGTATCAGGTTGGAGATAGAGTCTTCTTGAGGGTGTGATTGCACAAGAGTCCAATTCCATTTGAAAAGGGCTCTAAGTTGGCACCTCAGTTCATTGGACCATTCAAGATCCTAGAGAGGATAAGACCAGTTGCATACCATCTAGCTTTGCCACATAGCCTATCATGCATCCATGATGTGTTTCACATTTTTTGTACTAAGAGGATGTATTTATGGCTTTGCCACCTAGCCTATCATGTATCCATGATGTGTTTCACATTTTTTCTACTTAGAGGGTGCATTTATGACAAGTCTCACATTATATTGGAATACCTTGTAGGTGGAGTCAAACTGGAAGTTAGCACTAGAGCCTATCCATATTATTTCCCAACAAACCCCAGCTCTTCAAGGGTGAGAATTGGACTAGGTTAGAGTCTAGTGGGATATATATATATATATATATATATATATATATATATATATCTGCATGTGATTTTCTTGAATTAATGATGTGTGAAATGAGTGTGCAAGATATTTTAGCCAAGAAATCTAACAAATAATTGGAACTAGATTCTATGTACAATTTTTGAAAACCATGGTTGAATATAATGAAAGATGTAAACTCCATTATTTCATATTTCTTTTGTATCATAAATTGAATGTGTGTATCATTCTATAATCATTAAGTGTTATGTTTTATAACAGTGATTTTATAGTGTCACTTGACACTCATGATTCATATATGCATTTTAGAATTATAATTAGGATTAACCAAGTAACCTAAAGATCTAAGTTGGAGTAGGTTAGTGGGCTATTTCTAATCAAGTAGTAATCAAGATTAACTACCCTAATTTGAATTAGTGTTAAGTTTTCATTTTGAGGGTTGTTAGAATGTCAAAATATTTCAAGCATTTTAATAGGTCCATAAATAGTCCTAGAGGCCAAAATTTATGAAAACTAAGTACCTTGGGGTATATCTATGAGTTGGCAAAATTTTCCACCCCTCTAGCCCCTTTTGTTGACTTTTGTGATCACCCAAATATCCCCTTTTTTTTTTTATTGTGAAAATTGAAGTTTCTCCATGAGTTTCATAAGTTAGACTCTACCTTGAGGTTAGCCTTAATGATAGGATTGGGTTAGAAGACTCTATAATCCTTTAGGCAAGTTGGGGAGTTATGACATTTTTGTAGGTGGTTGAGTTGGGATACTATTTAGTGGAAAATTTGAGAGAGGAAGAGTGTTTACCCAACCTCTAGTTTTAAAGAGAAAATTTAGGATTAAAGGAGAAGGAAGGATAGCTCTTCACAAATTTCAATTGACATAACCTTACTGTGAAGGTAGCAATCCTTTAAGCTCTTTTTGTTCATGTTGTGTTTCATTTCTTAAGTAAGTTTTTGCATATGTATGTTTTTGTGTTTGATAAACATGTTTGGGATGGGATTCTAATGGATTTTCTTTAAATATTTTCCATCATTTTTTACATTTGATTTTTTAGGGGATTATAAGGGTTGTATTGGCATTACTCACCCTTGGATGGGGAAAAAGTGGCCATGTATGGGAGGAGGGCTTCAGTTGGACTCTAAAAATTTAGAGTCTCTCCTCATGACGAGAGAGAGAGAGAGAGAGAGAGAGAGAGAGAGAGAGAGAGAGAGAGAGAGAGAGAGAGAGAGAAGGGTGTTATGGGCCCCTACTTATCAGTCCAAACCATGTTTTGTTGTTGAAAATTGAGATATGGAAGAATGAAAGTTCTTGTGATTGTAGCCGTAAAAGGGCACCTATTATGGTGTTGTGACTAACATCTCATGTCTAAAAAAATACACCTTCTCCCTATTCTAGTTTAATGATGAACCTATTGTGCAAACATGGATGGGAATAAATGTTTAATTTTGTTTTCATGTTAAAATGTTTGTCTCCTAGTTAGTTTTGTTCTCTCCATGGTTACCTTGATGTGTTTGCAGATTTTTGTAATGGCTACCCTGTTATGGAGTCAAGTAGGAAATTCAAAGTTGTTATTTAAATTCAAATTTCTTGGGACATTTCTCCTTGGGATTAAAATCCTATTGTAAAAATGTTATTTATAAACTTACCTTTGAAACAATTATGATATCGGGTTTCTTTCCTTGGTTCTTTCGTGAGGGAGTCCTTGAATCAGATGAATGAATAAAAATAATGGAATACTTTCTGTTCATATGATTTTTTTGTGTGATTAAATTTATGTGCATATGTTTATTAGAAATGGATGCAACGATGTTTTATCTTTTCTATGATAGTCTTAAAGTTCAAATTTATATTCATGGATTAAATTAGAAATGATGATAAAATAGAGTTATTCAAAATTGATCACATATTATGTTAAGAAATTTTATGTTATGATTGGTACTTTATTGGTATTTTTTGTGATTATTAGGAAGAAAAATATTCCTATGTTATTGTATCAACATAAACATTAACTGATATTAAAATCAACTTTAGAAAAAAAATGTCCCATTTGGTTAACTAATTAGATTTAAAAATTCAATACTTAGAGAAATAAGAGGCAAAAAAATAATAATTCCCCTTGCCATGAAAATATCACTTGTATTCAAATTTTCAACACTTAGAAAAAAAAGATGTGAAAAAAAAAATTACATCCCAAGAGCATAAGCTCTCTAGATATTGTATTGGAAAAAAATTAATTCCCCTTTTTGAAGACAGCATCTTTTAAGAATCTTTTAAAATATCTCTATTTTGATTAAGTAAATGTTTTAAAGTTAAATTAAAAATTAAAAATAAACATACATAAAATAAAAAATCTAAAATCACCCACTAAACTTTATTCAATAACTACCCTTTTCCCCCTAAAAATAAATCCCATCTACCCAACCCACTTGTAACTTTCCCTTTTAGTCAAAAGTTAAAAGGGAAAAAGGTGCCCCTCACATCATGGATGATGTCACCCTCCCTACCTCTTCATGTTGGATGCAACATGCTTATAAAGGGAGGTTAAAATCAAATCTAGCATTAAAGATGCCTTGATTGTTTTTTTTTTAATCAAGCTCCTTTATATTTCCTTGGTCTATGTGCATGTTTGTATAGGAGAGAGGGGTAGTGGTTAGTAAGGTTAGTAGGATTAGGTTAGTAAGATTTGATTGTTAGTAATTAGCAATTAGTATAATTAAGTTAATATTATTTAAATGAGTTCTAATTTTTAATTTGTGTTTTTAGTAGATGGTTAGTTAGTCGATATAATTTAATTTTGTGGATTAATGTGCATAAATTTTTAAAAAGTAAACTTTAGATTAATTTAGATTTAATTAAAATATTTTTTAAAACCATGTAAGATGTAATTAATATTACTAATGTTTAAATTGTGATTGATGACATTAATCCTATTAATATTAATTAATGAAATTTAAGATTGACTTAAAAAGGGTGAGTGAATTAGTAAAGATAGTTAGAGGGAGTGTTTTTTGTTTTTTTTTTTTTTTGGGGGGGGGGGCGTGGTGGTCTAATATAAATAAAAGCAACTCTTGAAATCAATTAAAAAATGAATGATTAAATCCTACATGAATTGTTTAAACCACTGAATTAAACTATCGAGGTATTTTTAGGGGAAACTTTACATGTCTCTCAACATACCTATAGCTTGACTTGTGAAAAAAACATATCTAATCATATCAAAACCCTGTGTGAAATGTAAGTTGTAGTCAATTAATATGAACATAGTAGTTTTATTTAACATTTAAAAAAAAATTGTTTGTGATTTTGTCCTATATTTGTGGCATGACACAACCTTAGGCCCACTAGGTGAACCCTAAGTGTCTCCTTGAATGACAACATTTCTATTACCTTGCCCATTTTCAAAGGATCTATGCCCTTCTTTACCGCATGTGAAGCAATTGCCTCAAAATCTACCTCTAGAATAAGAATTACCTCGTCCTTGATAAGAACCAATACCTCCTCAGTACGAATCACCACCTTTCCACTTGGTATTTCCTTTGTCATCACTCTTCCATTTAGATTTTTCCTTATCTTGCACATAATTGTCAAATCTTCTACCCTCTCCATAAGGTCTACCTCTTTTTATTTTTCATGCTTCTTTGTCAAGATCTCCTTAGCTTTCAACGCATATTGATATGCTTCCTCCACACTGTCCAATTTCACAAAACTTATCTCATCTAAAATGTTGGGTCTCAATCCATTTATGTACCTTATAGGTTTCTCAACATCATCATTCACATGTCCAGATATGATGTCCACTCTATAGAATTCCTCAGTATAGTCCTTCATAGTCATGTCTCTTTGTCTTAATGTTGCATCTTCTCAACAAGCTAACTTGGTAATCAAGAGGGTCTTGTTCTTCACCTTGTTCACCATTTTCACCCAATTCCCCATCTTCTCCTTTCCTCTCCTTTGTCTATCAGTTTGTAAATGTTTCCACCATGGTGAGGCATTAGCCTTCAACCTAGTAACTACAATTTTTGCCTTCCTATTATCAGGAGTGTTTTCATACTCAAAGAACTTCTCCATATCAAAGATCCAACCCAACAAAACATTGGTGTCCAATTTTCTATTATAAAGAACAACTTCTACAACAAGCTCTAAATATTTTGTAGACAATACTCTCAACAATTGTGTCTCATCTTGATCTTCTTCAAGTTTTGGATAAGGGTTTCGTATTGCCTCTTCATCATCACTCACATCACCAAGATGCACTCCTGTCCTTTGGGTTATCTCCAAAACATCCAATACAACATTGTCATCATTTCCTCTACCTCAAACCATCTTTACAATCAGGTTCTCACAAGATTGTAACCCTCTACAAGGTGTAGGTGAAATCCTTAGATCTACTACCCCATAACCAAATGGACCTAGGGTTCTACATGATCCAATCTCTATAAGGATGAACCTCAAGCTTTGGTACCACATAGCATAGGGAGGAACTTGATAACTAAGGCAAAAGGAACACCTAGGTACCAAAGACCTGCAAAAGTAAACATAGTGGAAACACAACAAAAAGGACAACAATCAAAGGAGATAGAAGAGAAAAATGCCTTATAGATTCATCAAAATATCAACATACATGCCTAGCTATAAGGCTTTCTAGGACACAAGAAACATTAAAATTAAAATTTTGATCTTTAATGATGATCTTTGCATTCTCACTCTACTTCTACTCTTCATGATCCTACTAATCATGCATAAGACTCTACCCAAGACCCCTTTAAATACTTGCACAACCACAAGTCAACATGTTCTAGTTACAAACTCAATTAAACCCTTACATTAAATGCAAACCAAGACACAAGTTGGATCTCAACATATATTAAATAAAAAATTAAATGTGCAAGGTTGGCCCAAACTAGAACAAGACAGAGGCATCTTGGCCAAAGAAGGACCAAGGAAAAATTGACACTTGGTAATGCTTGACACATACAAAAGCTTGGAATCCAAAAGCACTTGAAATCATTAGGCCCTTGCCAATCAAAAACAACTCAACACCAATAGGCATTCAACAACTAAGGACTTGGCACCAACTATGAGCTCAACAACAAATAAGAGCTTGACAACAACATCAAAACAAGGAAAACATAAATGATAGCAATGTGATCTAGGAGCATCTTGGGTTGACATGTTATCCTACTCATTTTTGTTCATTCTACTAGTTGTTATTGAGTTTTAGTCATTGCTAAGTTGCAATAATTGCCGAGTGCCAGTAATTTTTTAGTTTAAGCCAATTTGAGGTTATCCCACATCTTGTTAACACTCTGGTTAGTGTGTTATCCCATCTCTCTCTATATTGTGTGCCAAGTTCCATAGTGTGTGCCAAGCTATCCTTCATGTGCCAAGTTTTCCTTTTTATGCTAAGTGTCAGCATTTTGGACTTTTTTTGCATTTTTGGTGCAAGCCAACTTGCGAGATTTATTTCAATTATGGCATTTATGATAAGATATTTTCTTGGGATGTGTCCAGACTATCGTTGGGTTGACCTTTCTCTTATGTAATTATCTAGAATATTTTGTAAGTCATTTTGGTAAGTATAAATAGTGTGTTTATGCTTAGAGCTAGACAATTTTTGTAGAGAGATTTTGGGGAGATCAATTTCAAGCAGAACTAGAAAGTGAAAATTGAAGCTAGATCTTAGGTCTTGAATGTATTTATTATCTAGCCATAAACTAGAAGGCCTTACAGTTGGGCATGTATATCATTTGATGAATCAATAAAAGAATAGTTCTCTCTCTCTATGGTGCTATTCTCTTTGTCTATTTGCTTCTGTTATGTTTACTCTGCAATGTTGGCTTGGATTGTTGGGTGTGCCTTTGGCTCTAGTTGTTATATGTCCTCCTTGCATTAGGTGGTATTAGAGTGTAGTTGTTCCTAAATGTGAAAGCTGATCACTGAAGTGTGAGGTAGTTTGTGCCAAGACTATGGATCATATAGAACCCTATTTCAGATTTGGTTGTAGGGTTGCAGATCTACAAATTTGACCTATAACTTATAGAGGGTTACAATCTTGTAGGAACCTAATTTTTATAGATGGTTCAAGGTAGAGGAAATGATGGTAATGTTGTATTAGATACTTTGAGACAAATTATAGACAAATTAGATGTTGTGGAGATAACCTAGAGGAGAGGATCGTATCTTGAGTATGTGAGTGATGATGAAATAGTAGCATCAAACCCTAATCTATAACCTAAAGAAGATCAAGATGAGGAAATATTGTTGAGAGTGTTTTCTAGGGCACATTTACACCTTGTTGTAGAATTTTTCCCTTATGATGGAAAGTTGGACACTAATGATGTGTTGGATTGGATCTTCGATATGGAGAAGTTATTTGACTATGAAAACACTCCAAATAATAGGAAGGTGAAGATTGCAGTTACTATGCTAAAAGGTCATGTTTCACTATGGTGGGAGAATTTGCAAACTGATAGACAAAGGAGAGGAAAGGAGAAGATTAGAACTTGGGTAAAGATGGTGAACAAGGTAAGAACAAATTCCTTCCTATCGATTACCAAGTTAGCTTGTTGAGAAAGATGCGAAATTTGAGATAAAAAGGCATGACTATGAAAGAGTATACTAAAGAATTCTATAGATTGGACATTAGATTTGGACATGTGGATGATGATGTTGAGAAAATTGGAAGATATCTAAATGGATTAAGATCTGAAATTCAAGATGAAATAAGTTTTGTGAAATTGGAAAGTGTAGAAGAAGCATATCAATATGCATTGAGAGCTGAGGAGATGTTGTCAAAGAAGCATGAACAAAGACAAAGAGGTAGAGGTGGTAGATTCTAGAGATGCAAAGGTAGAACTTATGGTGAAGGTGGTTGATCTAATAGTTTCATGCAAGATAAAGGAAAATTTGAATAGAAGAATACTGATAAAGGAAAGATTGAGTAGAAAGGTGGTAGTTCATATCAAGGAGGTACTGGTTCTAACCAAGGAAGAGGTAATTCTTATCCTAGAGGTGATTTCCATGGTAATTGTTTCAGATGTGGTAAAGGACATAAATCTTTTGAATGTAGATCCTCTAAAAGTGGGCAAAATAATAAAAAATTTATGATTCAAGAGGACATTGAGAGTTCACCAAGTGGACCTAAGGCTATAGAAAATTTAATAGTGAGAAGAACCTTATGTAATAAGGGAAGTGATGAGGAACCTATTTTAAGATATAAGATGGATGGAAAATGCCACAAGGTGATCATTGATAGTGGATGTTCTACAAATTTGACATCAAAAGAGCTAGTTACAAAGTTGTAGTTGTAGAGGTTGAAACATCCTAAACCCTATCATATTTCATGGATCAAAGATGAGCATAAGATATTGATAATTGAGAAATGTGTTGTGAAGTTCAATATTAGACATTATTTTGATAAACTTCTATGTAATATTATGCTGATGGATTGTTTCCATATTTTGTTGGATAGACCTTGGCAATATGATAGATATGTTGTACATGATGGAAGATTGAATCAATATACTCTTTGAGTGAATGGGAAGAATCAAATATTGCTACCATTGATTGAAAGTCTAGATGATATTAGTTGTACTACAAGAAAAGTTTACATGGTTAATGGGAAACAATTTGAAAAAGTAGTGAGGAAGAATCAACTTTGTTTTGCCATAATTCCTAGAGGATCAAGTTTGGGAAGTAATGACCAATTGAAAATAGATAGTGGTAGCCGAATACCAAAAGAAATTACAAAATTGTTGAATAAGGATATTGTTGCTGAAGATATTCCTAATGGTTTACCACCAATAAGAAGTATAAGTCATTATATGGATCTAATTCTTGGAGCTAGTTTTTCAACAAAGCACCATATAGATTAACACCTACAGAGAATGAAGAACTTAACTGAAAAGTGCATTAATTCTTGTAGAAGGGATTCATTAGAGAAATTTTGAGTCTATGTGTTGTACCTATTGTATTAGCACCTAAAAATAATGGAGAATGGAAAATTTATACTTATTCTAGAGCTATTAACAATATCGCAATGAAATATAGGTTTCCTATGCCAAGGATGGATGATATAATGGATTCTTAGAGTGGAGCAAAGTATTTTATCAAGATTGATTTGAAGAGTGGCTATCATCAAATTAGAATCAAAGAAGGTGATGAATGGAAGACTGCTTTCATGAAAAAAGATGGTTTGTATGAATGGTTGGTTATGCATTTTGGTTTGACTAATGCACCTAGTACTTTCATGAGGTTGATGAATGAAGTTCTGAAAATATTTTTGGGTAAGTTTGTGATTGTTTATTTCGATGATATTTTGATATTTAGCAAGACAAAGGGAGAACATCTTGAGCATGTTAGACAAATATTGCAGAGGTTGAAAGAGGATAAGTTGATGATTGATTTGAACAAGTTTTATTTTATGAAAGAAAAGATTGTGCATTTGAGATTTGTGATTTTAGCTGATGGTTTGAGAATAAATCTTGATAGGGTTAAAGCAATTTTGGAATGTCATTTCATGGTTTGACTAGTTTTAATAGAAAGTTTATAAAGAATTTCAATGTTTTTTGTAATGCTATGACTAAGACAATGACAGGAGATTGAGTTACCCGTATTGACTTTACTTGATTTCAATAAAGTATTTGAAGTTAAATATGATGCAAGTGGTAGTGCAATAGGAGCTATGTTAAGTCAATAAGGTAAACCTATTTCTTTCTTTAGCGAGAAGTTGAATGATGCTAAAAGGAAGCATTATGTGTATGATCTAGAGTTTTATGTTATTGTTCAAGCTTTGAAGAAGTGGATACATTATTTGATTCCTAAGGAGTTTGTGTCATATACTGATCATAAAGCTTTATAGTGCTTGGGAAGTTAACATAAAATCGAATTAGAGACATATGAGGTGGTTTGAGTACTTATAGAGTTTTATATTTGTGATTAAGCATAAGAGTCGAGTTACCAATAGAGTTGCTAATGCATTGAGTAGAAGACATTCTTTGTTGACTAAAATTATGGTTGAAGTTCTTGGCTTTCATTATCATGTC
Organism: Cupressus sempervirens; assembly: GCA_028749045.1. NCBI lineage: Eukaryota > Viridiplantae > Streptophyta > Pinopsida > Cupressales > Cupressaceae > Cupressus > Cupressus sempervirens. The sequence goes on from CM053786.1 coordinate 817,406,222, forward strand.
CCCTAATTATGGTAATTAAATAGTTTTAATTATTATAAATGAATATATATTAGATTATTATATTTTCATGGTGAATAAATCAAATTATTAAAATATGTTTAAATTTAAATAATATATTACTAAAATAAATAATAAAGTATTATTGATATAATAATAATATGTTATTGAGGTGGTAACTGATAAAATAATAAAGTCAAACTAATATTAATAAAAAAAAAAATAATAATAATATAATATTATGATCTATTGCATAATATGTTAACCTGAGAATTAATTATAATTAATAATCAAAATATATTATGTACAATAATATTAATATTCATATTATAATAAGAAATATAATCATATTATTACAATTATGAAAAGAAACAACTTTCCATATTTCAACTATATTAAGGAGTATTGAATCTCACAAATGGATATAGAAAAACATATTAGAAGAAAATATGGAAAAAATATGCAAAGTTGAAATTATAATCTAATGTCCTAACTAGGGACATTATAGTGGTATCAGAGCCTTGATCTTGTCATCTTATTGTGATAATTGAATTTCAATAGATGAGTTCTAGAGAAATGTTATACAGAAAAACATTAGCACCAGGTGATTAGAGAGATCACCTAGAGATAGATAGGTCCTCCATCGATAAGATTAGTATATAGGATTAAGGAGTGGTGGTTTACATCTAGATTTTAGACAAGTCACAGTAGAAGATGAAAATTAGAGGATATGATGAGCACGTAATATAGTTACAAAATTACAAATATAGAATAAAGATCCTAGTCAAGTTATAAATTTTGAATATAAATATTGGGGCCTAATGATTATCATACTGCAATAAGGATGTTGACTCTGCAAGCGAACACAACATGAAATACTAATTCAATACTCGTATCATGATCTCTATTAGAGTGAAATTTTGAATTATCACTAAAAAGTGTAATCAAGTAGTACCAATGATAATTTTCAAACAAACTTTTTTGGATGAAAGTTGGATTGAATGTGAATCTAAGTTGATAGTTCATAAAAATCAAGGAAGTACAACTATGGCAAGTTTTAAACAAATTTTGAACATCCACTCACGTCCTATTTATTGCATACAAAGAAAAGGGAACAAACATCATAATAGAGGCTTAGAAGGATGGTGGAAGTTCTCCATTCACAAGCACTGAGGAGAGAGAGAAATGTAGCCTACACATTGCAAACACATTTCATTCAAAAATTTATCATTTCTTCTAAAAACTTGACGTTCATTTCCAAGTATTGCATTAAACACTCTAATTGAAACCTTATTACTATTCTTATAGTCAACTGCATAGTTGCCTTAAACAAAAGAAATTAGAACAACTACCAATGGAAAAAGAGAGGAATGAATGAGCCAATTCATGAGCTGCGTAGTTCAGGAAAAAATAGAGAGAAATATTTGCAAAATATATGAATGAATGTATAAGGAGAAGATAATTGTACTTAAACCCATGTCATGGTCACCATCATTGGTTAAAGGAGTCAACAACCACACAAACAAGCTATGCAAGGATAGGTAGATCGATATTATATAATATGAATTTTTTATTATTGTCATTGGGAATATAAAATAGGATGAAATTGAATATATAAATATAAATATTGAATATTATTGATAAATTAATGATCAAACAATTTTTTTATTATGATGAAAGGTAAGGTTCATTTAGTAAATATTTTTATGATTTACTAATACAAAAGAAAGAGAAAGATGAAAAAATAAATGATATAGTTAATTAAATAATGATTCCCAAGAATTGCATTCAGTAAGAGTAGAGGTGGGTAAGAGGGTAGAAGCTAAGTCCTAAGGCAAGAGGAGGGGAAAACACCCTCTTGGGTTTAGGTTTATCGAGTGAAGGAACCCCACCACATTGTTTGAGGATTGAGGTATGGTATAGCATCTAGGCATGGTGAGAGATGGGAGGCTCACATTTGAAAGGAAGAGACCAAGGTCTTGTCAAGCCTTTAATGTGGTGTCCTAGTCCAATCTCTAGATGACCTAGCCTATACATACAATATAATTGATAGGACATGAATGAAGAATTATCTTGATTAAATAATACAATAATTGATTCATTGATAATATTATAAACCCTTACGAGTAGGAACATTATAATAGAGAAAAATTTCCTAATTTGTTAGCTTCTTTTGAAAGTATATTTATATGGACTAACTTGTATTCCTTGGTACAAGTACATCAATGTGTATTAATGATTTTGTGGTCACAAGTTCACATTTAAGGAATTGCATAACATGTGTATTGTGTGTCTTCATCATGTATGCTTCATGTCTTCATGCATTAATGTGTCTTCTTCATGTATGCTTCGTGTCTACAAGTACTAATTACATCATGCATTATGATATTAATTGTATGCATACCTAATGTATTCTTGCATCTTAGTATATAACTTGTTTACTAACTTCACAAGAAAGGCTTAGTGTAAATGGTCATTGCTTGAGGACAAGCAATTTGAGGAAGGGTGGACTTTCATATCCCCTAATTATGGTATTAAATAGTTTTAATTATTATAAATAAATATATATTAAATTATTACAATTTCATGGTGAATAAATACAATTATTAAAATATGTTTCAATAATATAATATATTATTAAAATAAATAATAATATATTATTAATATAATAATATGTTACTAAGGTGGTAACTAATAAAATAATAAGGTCAAACTGATAATAATAAACAAAATAATAATAAAAATATAATATTATGATATTTCATAATATATTAACCTGAGAATTAAATATAATTAATAATCTAAATATGTTATATACAATAATATTAATCATTATATTATAATAAGAAATATAATTAATATAATCATATTATTACAATTATGAAAAGACACAACTTTCCATATTTCAACTATATTAAGGAGTATTGAATCTCACAAATGGATATAGAAAAACATATCAGAAGAAAATATGGAAAAAATATTCAAAGTTAGAATTATAATCTAATGTCCTAACCAGGGACATTAAATTCATGAAATGAAAGAGTTGTATGATGTTGATCCTGATTTTTCTGAGGCATGGAGAGAATACAAAATACTAAATCTGATAAATCACATCAGTAAGTATGATGAATATTTTATTGAAGAAGGTATGTTGTTCAAATGTATTCAGTTGTGTATTCCTAGACATTCTATGAGGTTGAATTTGATTAAGGAAAATCATAGTGGTGGATTGGCTAGAAATTTTAGAATTGATAAGACATTGAGTTTGCTAAAGGAGAAGTATTATTGGCCATAGATGTATAGGGATGTTAAAAAATTTGTGAAGAGTTGTGGAGTTTATCAAGTTGCAAAAGGAGTAAGTTAGAATACTGGATTGTATGCAACTATTTTTATTCTTGACAAACCTTGGAGTGACATTAGTATAGATTTTGTTCTTGGATTGCGTAAAACAACAAAGGGGTATGATTCTATATTTGTTGCTATGGATAGATTTTCTAAGATGGCTCATTTTATACCATGTAAGAAGACATCAAATGCTAAGCATGTTGCTGAACTTTTCTTCAAAGAGATTTTTAGATTGCACTGATTACCAAGAAGCATTATTTCTGATAGTGATAGTAAGTTTGTTGGTTTTTTTTGAGATCTTTGTGGAAGAAAATGGGTGCTAAGTTGAAGTTCAGTTTTACATTCCATTCATAGATTGATGTATAGACAGAGGTTGTGAATAGAAGCTTGGGTAATTTGTTGAGATGCTTAGTTGGAGATGAAACACATAATTGAGAGATGGTATTGGCACAAGCTAAGTTTTCATTTAATAATTATGTGAATAGGAGTACAGGGAAGACACCTTTTGAGATTGTTACTAGAATGAAGCCTAGAGAAGTATTAGATTTAAGATATGTTGCTAGTGAAGAGAAAAAAAGTGTTGCAGGAGAAAAATTTGTTGATTTTATGGAGTCTTTGCATAAGGAAGTGAAGCTAAAGTTGGAATAATGTAATAAAAAATACAAGAATGCTGATAAGTCTAGAAGGCATCATGTTTTTGAAGTTCATGATGAGGTGATGGTCCATTTGAAGAAAGGAAGATTTTTGGTTGGAACATACAGTAAGTTGAAGATGAAGAAGTTTAGACCTTATAAGATCTTGAAGAATTTTAACAATAGAAATGCTTATAAAGTTGAGTTACCTAATGACATGGATATATCTTCTATATTCAATGTTGCTAATCTATATAACTTTTATTAGTCAGATGATGAAGTTATTGTACCTAATGATTATCCTAAGAAGTATATTGAAGAGGTTGAACAAATATTGGATGAGAAATTGGTAAAGGCACAAGAGTAAAGGACTACTATGAATATTTGGTAAAGTGGAAGAGTAGACCACTTGAAGATGCTACATGGACTTCTCAATCTAATTTGGATTTAGCTTAGGTTGTGACACTCATGTTGGTGTTTTTTAAAAAGGTTCTAAAACTACTAAGCGACAAAAGGCTTAATACCTGGATAACAGTACATACACAACCTAAAGACTAGCCAATTCTCATTAACAATTGCATATCTAAAGTACTAGCACCCAACTTCAACAAAACCACAGATGGTTTTCTTCTCTTTTGGCTCTACAAAACTAGGGCGGGTATACCCAGGGATGGTTCAAAATTGGAACAGCTGTATGACGATTATTCTTGGTTTCATTCTGATTCTCATCTCAAGGTTCTCAAACATATATATAATTCTTACCAATTTGGTAAACACATCCCATAAATAGAAATGGCCAAGAATTCTTCTATAGATCTGTAGATGTTTTCAACAACAATGGCCAACTGAAGCTAAAACATTCCATACAGACAAGTGCTGGCCAACTTTGAAGAGCTGGCCAACTTTGAAGACCCATTCTATATTCATGTATTCTTAGAGAATTTGATAGAAAAGTACATTACAAACTTGCTTTTCAAATTTGGACCAAAAATCAGACTAAGCACAAAACTTAGAAGAAAATACAATTCAGACCCTTTCTTTAGCCTTGGGATCTCACTTAAATAGTGTGAGATGCAACAAGCTTCAGGCTAAAAACAAATGATAGGTGTCCTTCTGAAAAAAGGGGCACTCACCTACAGTTAGGTAAAAAAGACAAGAACAAAATAATAGAAAGGCTAATTACAACAAACATTCCTTGGTGGGTCCCTTTCTGTTATGCTTCTCAGTTGTTGAGACAAGAAAATAGGATCTGATCTTACAATCATTCTTCATCTTCAGAGTACATAGCCATGAGGTCTGAAAGTGATGTATCATCTTCAGTTACTTTCAAACTCACTTTAATCTGGGGATCTTCCATGTCTTCATTACTAATTACAAGGGTAACTGTTACTTTCGCATCTTCCTCCTCATTGTCTCCTGACATCTATTCCATAAACTGATTTTTCCATTTATTAAAAACATCATCATCTGGCCAATCAAAACATAGAGCTTCTCTTTGTATCTTTATTAAAGAATTTGCACTTTCTTCTAAGTCATCAAATTCTTTCCTCATATCAGTATAAACCAACTATATTTTTACTAGCTCTTCATTTGTCTTTGCCCAGAACCAGTGGCCAGTCTCACTCATGATGTTTATTATTCTTTCATTGAATAACTCATCCATCTGCCTTTTCCATTTTTCCTTTTCCTTTACTGTATCAACAGATTCTAAAGCACAAGAAAATAGGGTGAATTTTTCAGCAATATGTTTGGAAAAACAAAGTGTTAATCTTCTCTGTAAAGAATCTCTTTCATCATCAAATTTCTCTAGCTTATTTAATAAATAAAAAATCTTCTCAACTTGATGATAAGGCATTTGGACTAAAGATATACATATGATTGTAATATCATTATTTCTCTCCCTCCATTTCTGCACAAGAGAAGTCAGTCTATCCTTTTCTTTATTCAACTCATCCATGAGGGTTACAATTCTTGTCAACTAATCATAAAAAGTTGACCATTGTATTTTATCCTTTAAATATACCACACCCTGCTTCAATTTTTCTTCCTATTGATTTCCAAATTCTATCTGCAACTCATGTAATTTGGTTTTTTCTGCTTCAAAGTCCTCTACAGTATAGAATTGGGGCCTTTGACGGGTGTCGGGTATTTCAATGATAGGGGTTGATCCAAAAAATGACTATAAAGGGTACGCAATTCTAAGTGTACTGGATTCTCCCACCTTTCTTTTCCCAAGTATCTTCTCCAATTGAGATACCCTATTTTCCAGCTCAATTCTCTTTTTTACTTCTTGATTGTAAGCATCCACAACTATTTCATACTTACTCTGCAAATCAGTCATTTCCTTTTCTTCTCTTTCTACAGTGGCCAAGGAAAATTTAGAATAGTCCACATTCATGTAGGTTTCCTGTACATTTGAAGTATCAATGACCCTCCTCACAATGATACTCCCTGTTAGTCCTGAATCATCAGGTTGTAATGGAGTAGTCCTGGATCCTCTTCTTAGTGACCACATAACAAGGGCAACTTGATCATTACTGAATGTTGTTCCCAAGAATTCCTTTTTATCTGGATCCTATAATCCTAAATTATTTGATACAGAATTAAAAATTAAGGCATCAACAATATCCCAATTGGGCAATAATAAAATATTTGCATTTTTCACCATCTGTCTACCCTGGTCAGGGGTTATATTCTAGAATTCTTGTATCATTTGTTCCTTTATTTGATTCTGAATGGAGGCTTCATCCATTTCTGGATGCTCTGCTTTCATATTCCTACACCTTTGTTCAAAAATGTGCATGTTTGTCCTCCATGCAAATTGATGGCAAGCCCTAGATTTTACAAAACTATTATCAGACAAAAATTGCTGACTGGCTTGTTCCAAAACAGGGTCTAATTCCATTCCTCTGAAATCTGCTACAGTTAATTCAAAACTTGGTACAGGAGGCTCCTGGGGGTTCCCTTCATCAATTTCTACTTGAGTAACAAAATCTCCTCCTTGTGACCCCATTTGTTCAATTTGCTCATTGGTGAGTTGCTCTTCCTCAATTCTCATTGGAGTTTGGGAAGGTGAGTAACCTTCATCATGGGATTCCTCTTCCCTTATTATTTTTCTTCTTTTGGGAGAAAGTTCATGGGGTCTTTCTTCAAGGACAGTATTAGTAGATTCAATTACCTATTTTTCTTTATTTACAATGGGCATCTGATCCTGAATAACAGTATATCCTGTCCTCTTTCTCACAACCAGTGGACCTACTCCTATGTTAGGGGTGAAACCCAATTTCCTCATAACTTCTCTGGCTTTATCTGGAAAAGAATCAATAAAATGTTGTTTCTTATCATTCATTACCTCCATTATTTATGAGAATGTACTCATGAGCTTATTTATCCTATCTGCATTAGTTGCAGCATTACTAAGAGGACTATAATATTTCTCAAAACAATTAATAAATTCCAAAACTTTTGAATAGACTCTCCATTTTTCTTTCTTTGTTTCTTGCTCCTGGAGAGAATATTCATTCCTTATTATATCTTTAGGGAAATAGAATTCATGCTGACTTGGACAAAGCTTGATCCTATGTCTAAGAGAAAAATTAAAGAAATCTTCTGTGTCACAAAAATGAGCATGAGATACTGCCATCTTATACCAATCCAAAAATTTGTAGAGGAAGATCCACCCTTCTTTAGTTATTACAAACTGATGAGCTACAGTGCAAGTAGGAAAAATTGATCCTGTTCTCCTTTTGTGCAAAAAGGTCTCCTCCACTCCTCCCAACTGCCATAAAAATTCAGCTAACCCTACCTTTAAAGGTACCTGATAGGGTAGTACATGGGGTGTCCCTTTGAATCCATAGACCCTAATGATAGTTGAGACTAGATATGGGATTATATCTCCCCAATTATGTGAAACTTTTAAACTATGGGGTCTATCCATAGGCCTAACAAGATGCATTAGAGCCTTAGGAATTCTGGGATTGTCACTCAACATGAGGCATCTTAGTTTAGAAGCAAAGTGCCTATCAAATCTAACAAAACTAGCATTTTCTGCTTCCCCAGTCATGTCTGCACTCCATAATTGAACTGGTAGTGCCTCCCCCTCTTGTTCCCTATTTAAAAACATTTCTTTACCGAAATATGTGAACCCTTTAAAAAGAAAGATATGCATCAATAGGGAGTACTGACCCCAAACCTTTTCCACCTTGCCCTTTGCAATCTGCACCAATCCATTTTGAATCTCATTAGCCAGGTAAGATGCAAAATCAAAAATTATTTCTACACCAAAAGAAGAGATTTGGGTGATCATATACATAAAGCTCACCAGAATAAAGTCTTCTTCACCCTCTTCGAAGACTCTGCACAAGGTCCTGTATATCTCTACTGCCCTGGCATTAAAGCATGATTTCTTGGAAGGTTCTTTAGATGATGATGTTATTGCTAGTAGGTTTCCAATTCTGCCTATGTGGGCTTTCAGTGCACCTTGTCTAACTACATCCCTTTTGGACATATATTCTTTTTCTAACTCTATCAAATTAATGGGCACATGATACATAGTGAGAGGTCCCAGACTGAAAAAATTCCTAATTTCTTCTAGACTGATGGTAATTAAAACCTCACCATCCATTTTTCTCACTACCTTAGTGGCTTGATCATAACTTTTCACTACAGCTTCAAGCAGGTCATAATCCATAAACACACTGGGAACAAAAAGCTTTCCAAGATCAAAATTCCATATATTGGCATGAGGGGCATATAATTTCCTTTCTGTGAACCATTTTTTGAACAAACTCAAACCAATTTGAGAAGTTTGAACATCCTAAACCCAATTACCCTTATCATACAATCCATCAGCTATCCTTAGCCTAGGGTTCAATGAGGTTAACCTTTTAACTTGTACTGTCTCTACAGTAGATTCAGGAAGCAACTCAAGCAAATCATCATGCACATTCCTATCCAAATAATTTATTGCACCTGAAAATCCCTTCTTCGGAGGCATCTTGGACTTATTTTTTACAGAACTGAAAAACCTACGAGGATTATGGTAGTACTACTTACTTGAATTCTGTATTTGTTTTCCTCTGTATTTTTGCAAGCTTTTCACGAATAGACAACTTCACAATTTCTACCAGGCTTCGGTACACTTTCCTTCAGTAATTGCTTTTGCACAAGAATGGTTCCAAATCTTTGCCTGCGTAAGATAAAACTGATTAAATCTCTTTGTATTATACTCTATTTTTTCTCACAGACAATGCTTTCATGTCTAATTAATACAGAGAGTGGCACTACATTCTGTGTTTAAAACTATGCCGTCAATTTTTCAAAGATCCTATGATCATGTGATACAAAGAGAACAACTAGGAGTTGCATTTGACATGTCGGTCAATTTACCCAATGAGAACTTACCATGTATATAATTCTTTCCTTCATGGCGCTTGTATCTGGACCCATTAACAATTGAGGACACGTGTCAGCATGTTGCTACTTCGTTATGCATAAAGAACGAGCACCTTGCCATAGCGAAGTAGCGGCAATCATCGATCTAATCCGGAATCAATCAAATGATATGTAACTAGGCTTGCTCAAAAAGAAGGCGGTGGGCCCTATTCACTATGTCACTATAATTATCTCCCTCGCAACTCTTCATAGGGAGAAGATGATAGCCATTGATCATATACTCAATCAAGGGTGAGGAAACTGTACAGAGTCTTCTGATTCATATTCGCTATGTCACATAGCTTAAAAAGCGTGTAATTTTCCAAAGTGAGGTAGCAAGGACTGTTGATTCTATTTCAATCTAACATTCAGGATCTCTTTGTACATTCGATTAGAAGGGCATAAATGAAATACGAATTTCTGCATAGTTGGCACCTGTCAAGATTTTACTGTAGTCCTAATTATCATTCCATGTCACCAAAGGTCCCGCCAACCTTCAAATTTCACGGGGCCTCACTACTTCGCAAACGATAAACTATCTGATTTTTTCGATAGCGAGGTAGAGAGCTCCGACACTTTAATGAATTTCCTACTGGAAAATGCAAGGGGCATCAGATAATTATTTATGTTATTTAAACTACTTCTGACAATGGCATTTATTACTTGTCACACCACCTAGTGTAGTCATGGTACCGGCAAAATGCAATGTCATCGCCTCTTGATTTCATGGGGCCTCACTACTTTACTAACAGTGAAGTGTCTGATTTTTCTGATAGAAAAGTGGTGAAGTGTCAGAAAAATCATCATTCCGGCTCTAATTTTAGATATTCTACTGGGTCCCCTTTCCTATTTTGATGGTAGTTGCAGTGTGTACCTACATAATAAATCAATCAGAAAATAAAGCTCCGACCACCGTATCTTCACTTTGCGGTCCCGCCTCATAAAATACTCAATATTCACTACCTCACCATACTTAAAAAGTATGCAATTTTGCATAGCGAGGTAATGACAACGGTAGATCTACTTGGATCTAACGGCTAGGAAAATGAGAAGAAAGATGTCTCAGGGGAACAGAAGATAAAAAGTGATAGAATATTCGTCTCATTTGAAAATTCAAAATTTTGCGCCCAACAATTTATGAATAGAGAGAACATAGGGTTTTCAAAAGTTTTTTTTTTTTTAAGGGTTTTCATGATTTTTTTCCAATGGATGGATTATCTAGAAACCCTATGTTTCACTTAGAAATAAAAATCTGACTTTTCTACAATTGAACAAAAAACTTCTATTACACAAAAAGTCAAACCAACAGTGGCTCTGTCTGGGGATGATAGACTACTTGAGTCTATGCAAGAATTCAAAATCTATGGGAGAGTAGACCACACATTTGATAAGATGACAACTTCTTCAGAGAGCACAAAGCAACACACAAAAACAAAGAACCAAACTGCACAAGGATATTTACAAGGATTTACAAAAAAACAAAATGACAGGAAACCCTAAAACTACTGTTCATGGAAGAAAATAAGTATTTTTCAAGAAAAATACCTCTTCAAGAACTTTCCATGAACTAGAAATTCAAGAATATTGTCAAATATATCTTTGATTATATAAGAATCTTCACCCCAAGTATTCTCAATGAGATATGGGCCTAACCAAATAGGATCAAATTTGCCATGTTTTCCTTTATCTTCAATTTTGGCATTCCACATTAAGACTAGATCTCCATTTTCAAATTTGTTTCTTATAGTTCTTTTATCATAGAGTGTCTTGACTTGCAATTGCAACTTTTGGTTCCTCAAAAATGCTTCTCTTCTGGTTTCGGTCAATCCTACCAATTCATCCATTCTTTCTTGCATTTCATCTATAGTATCTTCATCATATAACTGGATGTAATTGTATAGTCCCATCAAGTTGTTCTAATGCATTCTGGCTTGAATCTCGTACACTAAATCAAATGGAGCTACACCAATTGCTTTCTTTACAGTTACTCTGTCAGCCCATATTGCCAACTGTAACTTGGAATCGCATGCCTTTTTATTATCATCCAATGTTCTCTTAATGACCTTCAACAGGCTCTTATTTGTGGACTCAACTTGTCCATTCCCTTGTGGATGATATGGAATAGATGATGATCTTTTCATTCCATATTTATCACAAAATTTGATGAACTCCTCAGATCTAAAACACATAGCATTATCTGTGACAATTCTCTGTGGACATCCAAATCTAGAAATAATATTATTCAACAGAAAATTATTTACCACTTTACTTGTCGTATTTCTTTTGGGGATGGCCTCTACCCATTTTGTAAAGTAGTTAGTAGCAACCAGAATCCAAGAATAGCTAGTGCTAGACTTGGGGAAAATCTCTCCTATGAAGTCTAGACCCCATTGTTGAAAAGGTGCTTGAGTCTCAACTAGCTTCAATGGAGTATTTCCTGAGAATTTCAGCTTTCCAGCAAACCTCTGACAAGGATCACATTTTCTAACCATAACTTGAGCATCCTTGAATAGAGAAGGCCACCAAAATCAGCCCTCATTATCTTATGTGCAGTAGTTTTGGCCATGTAGTGTCCTCAACATACTCCAGCATGCATTTCTTTCAAAACCTCTTTTGCCTTTTCTTTATCAACACACTTCAACAGAACCCCCTAAAATTTTCTCCACCATAAGTTATTTTGGACAATTATATACCTGATGGAGCTTGCAATTTAGTATTCCTCTTTTCATTGTCAGGCAGATGGGGAGGAACTTCCATATGTTGCAAGTAATATATGACATTGGTGTACTAGTCACATTGGTCCATGTCACATAAGTCAGCTCTGAGATCATCATTTACCAAATTTATCAGATTAGCTTCTAGATTAGTTTCGGCCATGAGTTTGGCCAAACTTTGACCTTTTACTAACTTTTTTAATTGTATGTCAATGTTAAATTCCTGGATTCTATTGATCCATCTACACCTCCTGCCTGACACTTTCTGTTGAGAGAATATATCCTTGACTACAGCACTAGGTACAAAAGCGATAAAAGTAGCACCTACCAAGTAACTTTTGAAAGCTTTTACAACCTTTACCAAAACATATGCTTGATTTTCACTTATTTCATACTTTAGTTCAGCAGGCTGTAGTGACTTGCTGAAAAAGGCAATAGGCTACTCATATCCTTCTTGATTTTTCTGTAATAAGACTGTAGCTACAGTATGGAATGATGCAAAAGAAAAAATATGCATGGGTTTTGCATAATCTAGGGTCCTCAGCACTGGAACATTCTTTATTGTAGTTTTTATATCCTAGAATGCTTGTGAAGGTTCACCATTCCAATCTATAACGGCTCCCTTCTTGAGCATCTTCGAGATGGGTCTACCGATTTCAGCAAAATTGGTAACAAATCTCCTCAAAAAATTTACTTGGCCAAAAAAGGACTGAATTCCTTTCACATTTTTTGGTTTGGGAACTTTATCAATAGCTATTACCCTTTCAGGATCTATTTTTACCCCATCCTTAGACACTATGTGTCCTAATAATTTTCCTTCTGTGACCTTGAATGTGCATTTCTTTGGGTTTAAAGATACCCCATATTCCAGGGCTTTTATAAAGATTTTTTTCAAATGTTTGCAGTGATCTTCAGCCTTATTAGAATACACTGTAAGATCATCTTGGTACACAACCATAAATTTGTCAATATACTCATGAAATGCTACATCCATGGCTCTTTGGAAAGTAGCTCTTGCATTAATCAGGCCAAAAGGCATCCTCACATACACATATGTTCCCCATGGGGTTGTGAAGGCTGTCTTGAACTGTTCACTTTCTTTTACTAGAACTTGATTATACCCAAAGAAACCATCCATCATTGATATCAATTCAGAGCCAGTTACTTGCTGTAACATGGCTTCCATATTAGGTAAGCCATAATTGTCTTTAAGAGATGCAATGTTTAAATTTCTAAAATCAACACAAAGCCTAATATCTCCATTCTTCTTCCTGATAGGAGCCAAGTTTGAAACCCAGGTGGAATACCTGATTGGTTTGATTATCCCACCATCTCTTAGTTTTGTCAGTTCTTCCTGCATTTTTGGGGCAAGGGTAGAATTGATTGGTCTCTATTTTTGCCTAAAAGGTCTTACATTTTCCTTCAATGGTATGACATGCTGGAAAAGATCCCCCCTGTAAGCCTTAAAGTCATCATATGACCAAGCAAAAACATGTCTGTATTTTCTAAGTAGGTCAATCAATGTTTTCCTAATTTCATCAGGCAAATTTTTGCCGATATAGACCCTTTTAGGAACTTCGTCAGTACCCAAGTTTATTTCTTCTAACTCCTGGGGTTTTGGGTCATTAACCCCTGATTTTGCTCTGTCTTGGCTATCAAAAATATTTTCCAAGACTATAAACCCCTTCGACATCTTATTTGTTTTCAATTGCATTATTTCTTGACCAAAAATGGTTTCCTTCCCATTTATGGTTTCAATCAGTCTACTGCAATCCATCTCCTAACCGTGGTACTTGTCTTCATTTAACAAAAAAATTGTAATATCTTTGTCATCTTCAAACACCTGCCAATTTTCAATGTTGTCAGGTATGGAAGGTCTATTTTGCACCTCAATCTAGGAGATTCTTGAAAATGATATTTCTTTTGGCTTGATTGCTACATTTGCCAAAAGATCAGCCATCTTATTATGGGTCCTATCTCTCCATGAGATCCCAAATGCATCAAATAATTCTATCTGATCCCAGACTGCATTTCTATATTGTTTCAATTTCCTATTCTTGGATGAGTAGGTTCCTTTGATCTAAGAGATAATTAGTTCAGAATCCCCTATGACACATAATTTCTTAATTTTATGATGTATGGCAACATTGAATCCTAGCAGCAATGCTTCATATTCTGCAATATTATTAGTGCAGGAAAACTTCAAGATGAATGAATACCTAAAAGTGTTATTTTCAGGGGACACAAAGACTACACGTGCCCCTGCACCCTCTTTAGAACTAGCCCCATCAAAGAACATTGTCCATAATTTTGGTGAATTCATGCAACATTCAACCTCATTTTCAATGATAGCAGGTCAATTTTCAACTTCCTAAATAATTAATTCAGCCTTGAAAGCATTAATCCCAGTGTCTAGGAAACAAGTGGTATCTTTTTTAATTTCTTCAGCTAAGATGTGGTTAACCCTTGGTTCCCTATTTACCCTGACATCTTTGTCCCCTATATGAAAAGTAGCATAAGTAAGATCACATTGTAGGCTTCCCCCCATGACAACACTCCATTTTCTGGAGAGTAACATTCTGTAGTGTGGAGGTATATCTACCACAAGTACAAACATGGTTAATTCTACTTCAGGATATGCAGCCAATTTGAATGGCAAGGCATTTATAGTACCTATGATTGGGACTTCCCTAGCATCCATCCTTCTGCATCTGCCCTGCTTGGTATCCACCTTCAATCCTAAGGCTTCCATTACTTTGAAAGGCATTATAGTGTTGGAAGCTCCTGAGTCTATCATACAATTTTTTAAGGTCTTCCCCTTTATGATTAGACTAAGGAAAAAATAATCAATATCTTCTATGAATGCCACTGAGGAATCATCTAGAAACATTTGAGGAATCTGGGATATGATACCACTGTCCTCTATTACTAATGGGGTCTGTTGGGACACAACTTGATCTTCAATAATATTATTGTTTGCTATTCCACCCAACCATGACAAAGCCTTATTCTTATGCTCTTCAATTCTAAAAAGTTTAGACAAGTGCACTTTTACAATAATTTGAGATAACATGGATATCATATCAACAGGTTCAAACACAATAGGTTTTACAATAGTACCTAGAATCGGAGTCTTTTGAGTAGTAGGCACCACATTTTTCTTGAGAACATCCAGTTCTAACTTCTCTGGTTGCACCACTGGTTTTGTTGATTCACTTATCTGAAATTGAACCTTCTTCTTTGGTTCCCATTTCTTACCCTTGTTCTCCTTGATCTTAGGCACATCTGCATTGACTTTCTTGTTTTGATCATTCATCTTATGAGTGATGTCTTTTATGAACACACTAGATGGTCTTCCTGCATCCTTATTTACTGCTCTATTTCTCAAATTATAATTACTATGGACTCGTGAAATCATTTCGGTTGTAATTCTGTCAATTTCCTCCTTGGAGGGCATTCTCAAACTTGTGAGACCTATATCAAAAAATGTACTACACACCTTATCTATATCATACCCTTCATCATCTGAAAGTACTTGCTGATGATGTAGCTGGTAAGCAATTCTCTAGCTAGTAACATCATTTTTAGGCTCTTCTGAATCAGAATCTATCAAATCATCACACATGCTCACCATATTGCAGCTTATATCGTCATGGTTTTTCTCTTCAGTTTCTTCTTCAGCTTGGGCGAATGACTGAGCAACAACACAATAATCAGAAGAATGAGGTGATTGGAAAATAATGCACCATGGTACATCATCATTCATATTTACAGTGTTCCTTTGCAGGGGACCTGGAGTACCCTTATCCTTCACATTTTGGGTTTGGTTGGGAACTGGTTTACCATCTTTCCACTGGGTGGTGTAAGGGTAATTTTTCATTCTAGGCTGCCTATTGAAAATGTTGTTATTCACTGGGGGTCTTTTAGCAACATTTGGCTTATTAAAACTAGTGGGAATCATCTTCTTGAGCATTTCTAAAACCTGGCCTATAGTAGGTTCTTTGGGCTTTTTTCCTATGGGAGTTTTGTCACCCTCCCTTTTATTATTTTTTTTAGGATTAAACAGCTTAGGATCATCCCTCCTTCCTAGTTTGCCAGATGCCTTTCTATTATTCTCTATATTTACTGCAACTCTATAGACATCTCTTAAAGTTTTAGGATCCTTATCCCTTAATTGATAAGCCATTTTGCTATCAAAAGCATTGAAATAGGTTGTGAGACATATGTCTACATTTAACCTCATAAATTGAAAAAGTTTGTACATACCCTTTTGGAATCTCACATTGAAATCAAATGTGGATTCATTTGGATTCTTCTTGATATTGTTGAACTCGTTCAACATGAATCCTGCATTAGTGTTGTCCCCATATTGCTCCTTGAACAATTTCTCCAAATCACTCTATGAGGTAATACTGTCATCAGGCAACCTCCTAAACCAATCTCTTGCATCCTCTTTTAGTGAATGCACAAACAATTTCATTACCATGTCCTCATGTTCAACTTCATAATCATTCAACATATCAATGAAAATCCTCAAATATTCTTCACCAGTAACAACATTATTTCCAAAAAACTTAACCACTTTATCCCTTAAATCAAATGATATGGGATGGGGGGCACCAGGAATACCAAAAAATCATATCTATCTATACTTTTCCAGGTATATAGGTTTCTTCTGGAAACTAGGAACATTTGAGGTACTAGCTATATTAGCTTGAATCAGGGGAGCAGCTTGGGACTATTGTGGTGGGACAAATGGGACTTGAGTGCCAATAGTGGAAGATGAGGTGGGAGCAGATTAGGGTACTCCCTGAGTTGGAATTGTGGGACCACTAACTAGTGCAGGATTTGTAGGTGGGATAGACAAATTGGGCCATGAAGCCAATGCAGAATTAGACTTTATGAATTGGATTTTCCTTCTAGTTTCTACAACTTGAGCTTCATTCTCAACCTTCTCAAGTTCTTTTGCAAGATCTTCCCTCTCTTTTTTAGCCTTCTCAAGATCTAGATCTAATTTAGACATGGAGGGTTGTATAGGTTTGCTCGGTATAGCTTGAGGCTCATTTATTTGGATTCCTATAGCCTTGCCTTTCCCTTTATCTGGAGCTTATGCAGTGGGCTCTACAGGATCAACTTGAATAGGTTTATAAGCTTGAACTTGAGCAATAACTGGTTCTTTCCTTTGATTTAGGCATTTCTCCTATTTTTGAACTTTAGCTCTCAGATTATCAACATCTCCGAAGACATCCTTATGGAGAGTTATAGTATTCTCTTCTAATTTTTTATTTTGCTCTTTCAAAGTAGCCATCCTTCTTAACAGAGCATCTCTTTCTATTATGGCATCCAAGGTGGCTCGCTCCTTATCCTTTTCAAGACGAATGCGTTTAGCTTCTTCCTCAGCAATCCATTTCTTCAAAAATTCTATTTCACAGTGCACTTCTTTAGGGTCTGCAGAAGTTGCCTCAGAATCAGCAGGGTCATCCAGATCTATAAGGTTTGGTTCTACATATGGGGCTGCTCTGGGATTAAAAATATTATCAGATGAACTCCTAAATCCTAGCCTACAATTCATATCTACTATAGGATCTGGTCTTAATGAAGCAATTCCCATAGTAGATACATCCTTGTCTTGAAAAACTCTCTCATCTGGTAATGGGGTACTGAAAATGCCTCCTAAGAGTCTCGTAGTTTCGGATTCATAGCTAAGCAAAGAAGACTCTCTTCCTATTATTGGTTGATAATGGGAATTGATGGATGCATTACCTCTGGGTTTACAAGTAGGATTTAGATCTGTCTTTTTCTTATTTTGGTTCTTCCTACCACCTTGGGGTAAATCAGTATACATTGATACATCGAGATTGGTTCTCATGTAAGCTCTTGTGTTTTTCCTCTTGTCAGCCATATTCACCTTTTGTTACAATAAGCACTAGCTTCAAAACCTTGACTGAGTCGCCACCCTATTTCGAGAAAATATATAATAACACTTTTACTGATTGAAAGAAAACAATACACAAGTAGGAACAAAATATATGGCATAGACAGACCAATCACTGATGTCGTAAGACTGCAACTCTTGCTTTCTTAGATAAGACACTTGGATAAGCTGGGTACATCAGTGTGTAGTAATGGTACTTGGGCTCTATCTTCTTTAAATTCTCAAGGTTTCACACTAAAAGATTCCCCTATAACCACAGGCAAAACATAGATCACATGACATACACATACACAGCAGGACCAAAGAAAATTGTGGTACTTTTCACAGATGTGTTGGACAAATCCCCAGTAGAGTCGCCATTTTGTTGGTATTTTTTAAAAAGGTACTAAAACTACTAAGTGAAAAAAAGCTTAATACCTGATAACAGTACATACACAACCTAAAGACTAGCCAATTCTCATTAACAATTGCATATGCAAAGTACTAGGACCCAACTTCAACAAAACCAAAGATGGTTTTTTGCTCTTTTGGCTCTGCAAAACCAGGGTGGGTGTACCCAGGGATGGTTCAAAACTGGAACGGCTGTATGAGGATTATTCTTGGTTTCATTTTGATTCTAATCTCAAGGTTCTCAAACATATATATAATTCTTACCAATTTGGTAAACACATCCCATAAACAGATATGGCCAAGAATTCTTCTATAGATCTGTAGATGTTTTCAACAACAATGGCTAACTGAAGCTAAAACATTCCATACAGACAAGTGGTGGCCAACTTTGAAGATCTTCAAGAAATATAAGTAAAATTTGATTTGATGATGCATTTGAAAAAAACTATTTATAATATACTTCTCCTTCAGTTGAAATAACTTGATCAGTGCCTAATCCATTGGAGTTGAAAGTCTTTAGCAAATTCTTAGATCTAATTTTTTTCCTTACAACAAATTCTATTAGCAATTTTTAACAGAACTTATCATTCAAAAATCCTTTTCAATACTTAAGGAATCTTATCACATTCATCAAAGCATTTATTTAATCCATTGAATTATCAACAATGACAAATGGATGTACAATCTAATTAGATTGCATTCAATTGCACAAGCTTTTACTCATACAACATCAAGATAGGTAAGTATTTAAAAGGAGACAAAATTCAGAAAGAAATGATATGGGGACAGTTCGTAATTTGTATTCATTTCCTTTGAAAATGGTATATCCTTTATAGTAGACTCGGAATGGCCTTTAGAAAAACACAACCCATTCTATATTCATGTATTTTTAGAGAATTTGACAGAAAAGTACATTACAAACTTGCTTTTCAAATTTGGACCAAAAACCAGACTAAGCACAAAACATAGAAGAAAATACAATTCAGACCCTTTCTTTAGCCTTGGGATCTCACTTAAATAGTGTGAGATGCAACAAGCTTCAGGCTAAAAAAAAATGATAGGTGTCCTTCTGAAAAAAGGGGCACTCACCAACAGTTATGTCAAAAAGACAAGAACAAAATAACAGAAAGGCTAATTACAACAAACATTCCTTGGTGGGTCCTTTTCTGTTATGCTTCTCAGTTGTTGAGACAAGAAAATATGATTTGATCTTACAATCATTCTTCATCTTCGGAGTACATAGCCATGAGGTTTGAAAGTGATGTATCATCTTCAGTTACCTGCAAACTCACTTTAATCTAGGGATCTTCCATGTCTTCATTACTAATTACAAGGGTAACTATTACTTTTGCATCTTCCTCCTCATTGTCTCCTAACATCTATTCCATAAATTGATTTTTCCATTGATTAAAAACATCATCATCTGGCCAATCAAAACTTAGAGCTTCTCTTTGTATCTTTATTAAAGAATTTGCACTTTCTTCTAAGTCATCAAATTCTTTCCTCATATCAGTATAAAACAACTATATTTTTACTAGCTCTTCATTTGTCTTTGCCTAGAACTAGTGGCCAGTCTCACTCATGATGTTTATTATTCTTTCATTGAATAACTCATCCATCTCCCTTTTCCATTTTTCCTTTTCCTTTACTGTATCAACAGATTCTAAAGCACAAGAAAATAGGGTGAATTTTTCAGCAATATATTTGGAAAAACAGAGTGTTAATCTTCTCTATAAAGAATCTCCTTCATCATCAAAATTCTCTAGCTTATTTAATAAATCAAAAATCTTCTCAACTTGATGATAAGGCCTCTGGACTGTAGATATACATATGATTGTAATATCATTATTTCTCTCCCTCCATTTTTGTGCAAGAGAAGTCAGTCTATCATTTTCTTTATTCAACTCATCCATGAGGGTTATAATTCTTGTCAATTGATCATAAAAAGTTGACCATTGTATTTTATCCCTTAAATATACCACACTCTGCTTCAATTTTTCTTCCTCTTGATTTCTAAATTCTATCTGCAACTCATGTAATTTGGTTTTTTCTGCTTCAAAGTCCTTTACAGTATAGAATTGGGGCCTTTCAGGGGTTTCAAGTATTTCAATGATAGGGGTTGATCCAACAAATGACTGTGAAGGGTACGCAATTCTAAGTGTACTGGATTCTCCCACCTTTCTTTTCCCAAGTATCTTCTCCAATTGAGATACCCTGTTTTCCAGCTCAATTCTCATTTTTACTTCTTGATTGTAAGCATCCACCACTATTTCATACTTACTCTACAAATCAGTCATTTCCTTTTCTTCTCTTTCTGTAGTGGCCAAGGAAAATTTAGAATAGTCCATATTCATGTAGGCTGCCTGTACATTTAAAGTATCAGCGACCCTCCTCACAATGATACTCCCTGTTAGTCCTGAATCATTAGGCTGTAATGGAGTAGTCCTAGATCCTCTTCTTAGTGACCACATAACAAGGGCAGCTTGATCATTACTGAATGTTGTTCCCAAGAATTCCTTTTTATCTGGATCTTGTAATCCTAAATTATTTGATACAGAATTAAAAATTAAGGCATTAGCAATATCCCAATTGGAAAATAATAAAATATTTACATTTTTCACCATCTGTCTACCCACGTCAGGGGTTATATTCTAGAATTCTTGTATCATTTGTTCCTTTATTTGATTATAAATGGAGGCTTCATCCATTTTTGGATGCTCTGCTTTCATATTCCTACACCTTTGTTCAAAAATGTGCATGTTTTCCCTCCATGCAAACTGATGGAAAGCCCTAGATTTTACAAAACTATTATCAAACAAAAATTGTTGATTGGCTTGTTCCAAAACAGGGTCTAATTCCCTTCCTCTAAAATCTGCTACAGTTAATTCAAAACTTGGCATAGGAGGTTCCTGGGGGTTCCCTTCATCAATTTCTACTGAGTAACAAAAACTCCTTGTGACCCAATTTGTTCAATTTGCTCATTGGTGAGCTGCTCTTCCTCAATTCTCATTGGAGTTATGGAAGGTGAGTAACCTTCATCATGAGATTCCTCTTCCCTTATTATTTTTCTTCTTTTGGGAGAAGGTTCAGGGGGTCTTTCTTCAAGGACAATATTAGTAGATTCAATTACCTATTTTCCTTTGTTTACAATGGGCATCTGATCCCGAATAATAGTATATCCTATCCTCTTTCGCACAACCAATGGACCTACTCCTATGTTAGGGGTGAAACCCAATTTCCTCATAACTTCTCTAGCTTTATCTGGAAAAGAATCAATAAAATGTTGTTTCTTCTCATTCATTACCTCCATTATTTCTAAGAATGTACTCATGAGCTTATTTATCCTATTTACATTAGTTGCAGCATTACTAAGAGGACTATAATCTTTGTCAAAACAATTAATAAATTCTAAAACTTTTGAATAGACTCTCCATTTTCCTTTCTTTGTTTCTTGCTCCTGGAGAGAATATTCATTCCTTATTATATCTTCAGGGAAATAGAATTCATGCTGACTTTGACGAAGCTTGATCCTATGTCTAAGAGAAGAATTAAAGAAATCTTCTATGTCGCAAAAATGAGCATGAGATACTACCATCTTATACCGATCCAAAAATTTGTAGAGGAAGATCCACCCTTCTTTAGTTATTACAAATTGATGAGCTACAGTGCAAGTAGGAAAAATTGATCCTGTTGCCCTTTTGTGCAAAAAGGTCTCCTCCACTCCTCCCAACTGCCATAAAAATTCAACTACCCCTACCTTCAAAGGTACCTGATAGGGTAGTACATGGGGTGTCCCTTTGAATCCATAGACCCTAATGATAGTTGGGACTGGATATGGGATGATATCTCCCCAATTATGTGAAACTTTTAAACTATGAGGTCTATCCATAAGCCTAACAACATGCATTAGTGCCTTAGGAATTCTGGGATTGTCACTCAATATGAGGCATCTTAGTTTAGAATCAAAGTGCCTATCAAATCTAACAAAACTAGCATTTTCTGCTTCCCCAGTCATGTTTGCACTCCATAATTGAACTGGTAGTGCCTCCCCCTCTTGTTCCCTATTTAAAAACATTTCTTTACCGAAATATGTGACCCCTTTAAAAAGAAATATATGCATCAATAGGGAGTACTAACCCCAAACCTTTTCCACCTTGCCCTTTGCAATCCCCACCAATCCATTGTGAATCTCATTAGCCAGGTAAGATGCAAAATCAAAAATTATTTCTACACCAAAAGAAGAGATTTGGGTGATCATATACATGAAGCTCACCGGAATAAAGTCTTCTTCACCCTCTCTAAAGACTCTGCACAGGGTCCTGCATATCTCAACTACCTTGGAATTAAAGCATGATTTCTTGAAAGGTTCTTTAGAAGATGATGATATTGCTGGTAGGTTTCCAATTCTGCGTATGTGGGCTTTCACTGCACCTTGTCTAACTACATCCCTTTTTGACATATATTCTTTTTCTAACTCTATCAAATTAATGGGCACATGATACATAGTGAGAGGTCCCAGACTGAAAACCTTCCTAATTTCTTGTGGACTGATGGTAATTAAAACCTCACCATCCATTCTTCTCACTACCTCAGTGGCTTGATCATAACTTTTCGCTATAGCTTCGAGCAGGTCATAATCCATAAACACACTAGGAAAAACAAGCTTTCCAAGATCAAAATTCCATATATTGGCATGAGGGGCATATAATTTCCTTTCTGCAAACCATTTTTTGAACAAAATCAAACTAGTTTGAGAAGTTTTAGCATCCTGAACCCAATTACCCTTATCATACAATCCATCAACTCTCCTTAGCCTAGGGTTCAATGAGGTTAACCTTTTAACTTGTATTGTCTCTACAGTAGATTCAGGAAGCAACTCAAGAAAATCATCATGCATTCAGGAAGCAACTCAAGAAAATCATCATGCACATTCCTATCCAAATAATTTATTGCACCTGAAAATCCCTTCTTCGGAGGCATCTTGGACTTATTTTTTATAGAACTAAAAAACCTACGAGGATTATGGTAGTACTACTTACTTGAATTCTGTCTTTGTTTTCCTCTGTATTTCTGCAAACTTTTTGCAAACAGACAACTTCACAATTTCTACCAGGCTTCGGCACACTTTCCTTCAGTAATTGCTTCTGCACAAGAATGGCTCCAAATCTTTGCCCGCATCAGATGAAACTAATGAAATCTCTCTGTATTATACTATGTTTTTTCTCATGGACGATGCTTTAATGTCTAATTAATACAGAGAGTGGCACTACATTCTGTGTTTAAAACTACGCTGTCAATTTTTCAAAGATCCTACGATCATGTGATACGGAGACAACAACTAGGAGTTGCATTTGACATGTCATTCAATTTACCTAATGAAAACTTACCACGTATATAATTCTTTCCTTGATGGCACCTGTATCTGGACCCATTGACAATTGAAGACACATGTCAGCATGTTGCTACTTCGTTATGCATAAAGAACGAGCACCTTGCCATAGCAAAGCAGCGGCAATCATCGATCTAATTCGGAATCGGTCAAATGATATGTTACTGGGCTTGCTTAGAAAGAAGGCGGTGGGCCCTATTCACTATGTCGCTATAATTATCTCCCTCGAAACTCTTCATAGTGAGAAGATGATAGCCGTTGATCATATACTCAATCAAGGGTGAGGAAACTACACGGGGTCTTCTGATTCATATTTGCTATGTCGCATAGCTTAAAAAGCATGCAATTTTTCAAAGCGAGGTAGCGAGGACTGTTGATTCCATTCCAATCTGACATTCAGGATCTCTTTGTACATTTGATCAGAAGGGCATAAATGAAATAAGGATTTATGCATAGTTGGCACCTGTCAAGATTTTACTGTAGTCCTAATTATCATTCCACGTCACCAAAGGTCTCGCCGACCTTCAAATTTCACGGGGCCTCGCTACATTTCAAACGACGAAGTATCTAATTTTTCTGATAGTGAGGTAAAGCTCTAGCACTTTAATGAATTCCATACTAAAAAATGCAAGGGGCATCAGATAATTATTTTTGTTATTTAAACTGCTTCTGACAATGACATTTATTACTTGTCACGCCACCTAGTGTAGTCATGGTATCGGCAAAATGCAATGTCACTGCCTCTTGATTTCATGGGGCCTCGCTACTTCGCTAATGGAAAAGTGTCTAATTTTTTTGATAGCGAAGTGGTGAAGCATTGGAAAAATCATCATTCCAGCTCTGATTTTAGATATTCTATTGGGTCCCCTTTCCTTTTTTGATGGTAGTTGCAACGTGTACCTGCACAATAAATCAATCAGAAAACAAAGCTCCGACCGTCGTATCTTCACTTTGCGGTCTTGCCTTATAAAATACTTAGTATTTGCTACCTCGCCATACTTAAAAAGCATGCAATTTTGCATAGTGAGGTAACGACAACGGTAGATCTACTTGGATCTGAGGGCTGGAAAAATGAGAAGAAAGGTGTCTCAGGGGAACAGAAGATAAAAAGTGACAGAATATTCATCTCATTTGAAAATTCAAAATTTTGTGCACGACAATTTGTGAATAGAAAGAACATAGGGTTTTCATGAATTTTTGCCAATGGATGGATTATCCAGAAACCCTATGTTTCACTTAGAAATAAAATTCTGACTTTTCTACAATTGAACAAAAAACTTCTGTTACACAAAAAGTCAGACCAACAACTCACATGATTCAAGAGAATCATTTCTTTCTACAATAGTTGTTTGATGCAAGAGCATCCTAGGTTGACATGTTATCATGCTCATTTGTGTTCATTCTGCTAGTTGTTGCCAAGTTCTAGTCATTGCTGAGTTGCATCAATTGTCAAGTGCTAATAATTTTGCAATTTAAGCCAAGTTGAGGTTATCCCACATCATGTTAACACTTAGGTTGGAGTGTTATCCCATCTCACTCTGCAATGTGTGCCAAGTTCCACATTGTGTGCCAAGATATCCTTCATGTATCAAGTTATCTTGTGTATGCCAAGTGACCCTTCGTGTGCTGAGTTTTCATGTCTATGCTGAGTGTCAACATTTTGGACATGTTTTCTACATTTTTGACGCAAGCTGACTTTCAAGATTTATTTCAATCATGAAATTTATGATAAGATCCTTTCTTTGGCTATGCCTAGACCATTGTTGGGTTGGCCTTTCTCTTATGTAACGATCTCAAATTTTTTTAAAGCCATTTTGGCAACTATAAATAGGGTGTTTAGGCTTAGAGTTAGGTAGCTTTTGTAGAGAGATTGTGGGGAGATCAATTTGGAGCAGAATTGGAAAGTGCAAGTTTGAAGCTAGATATTAGGTCTTGAATGTATTTTGTATCTAGTCGTAACTAAAAAGTCCTTACAGCTAGGCATTTATATCTTTTGATGAATCAATAAAAGAAGAGTTCTCTCTCTATGGTGCTGTTCTCTTTGTGTGTTTGCTTCCATTGTGTTTACTCTGCAATGTTGGTTTGGATTACTGGGTGTGCCTTTAGCCCTAGTTGTTCTATGCCCTCCTTACATCACAATGCAACCTAGGATGATCTTGCATCATATTCCTTTCCTCCTTATTCCATATATTTATTTCAAAAACATTCCAATGCTTTCATTCAACAACTTAAAAAAATATCGATCCTTTATTTATTTTTTAACTCACTGTTAATGCATTCCAAGAAAAGAGGTAAAGGAAGAGTTAGTTATATTATTAGTATACTTTAACATTCAAATTCTCAAATTTCTTATCATATTCCTTATGTTGAAATACAATACATATTTATGAATTGAAATGAAAGCATATTGTAGATAATATTCTTTTTATCGAGTTTACTTCATTCTGGAAATTATGTGTAGTGCTTCATCATTATCAACTATGAATGAGTCAGTTTGAGAAGCACTCCAATGGATAATTTTACTATTCATAGTATTGATGATACATCTCATTCTAATAAGTTTTATAACCATAACAACTACATCAAGAACAAAAAAATATGTAATATAAGAGATGATCATGCAGTGGCAAAATCCAAATGTGTGACTTTGTGGTTTTCTTATTTTAGACCTACTTGTACTTAGACATCATTATTTGAATCATTGCATAATGTTATGGTGAAGTTAATAACTTATAAAATTATCAAGCTTCCTCCTATCAGACTAATTGGCTCAAATAAACCTTTTCCTAAGTCTTTTGACTCGAAAGACTTCTATTAATATCATTGTCAACCTAGTCATGAGACTAAAATGTGTTATTCTTTGAATAATTTTATTCAAGATCTTTTTTATTATAGTTCTATACCTATTAATGTTGATGTTAACTATGGAATTAAATATGCTACACCTCCTAATTAAATTTGTAAATTTATATTGGTTCTTTATCATCTCTCTCTACCAAGAGTAATTTTCAAGCTTCTTCTTCTGCTACACATATTATTTATTATAGATAAATTTGAAAAAATAAAAAATATTATTAACCATGTTGAACATGTCCTCCGTGAACCTAAACTTAAACCTCAACCTAAACCTAAACATTGCATTACCTTTGATCATGTTGAGATAATTAAAGAACTATATGGTCCTCTTTACATGATTTCTGGGATTGATGGTGTTTCTTCTAATAGTAATCTTATTGACCATTATTTATATTGGAAATATAAGGTAGGAAAGGTTATTAAGAGGGGAGGGGTGAATCAAGAAACAATAAAAATTTCTCTTACTTCACCAATTAATCCTTAATATAATATTTTGATCTAATTGCAT
Source organism: Cupressus sempervirens (assembly GCA_028749045.1). Classification (NCBI taxonomy): domain Eukaryota; kingdom Viridiplantae; phylum Streptophyta; class Pinopsida; order Cupressales; family Cupressaceae; genus Cupressus; species Cupressus sempervirens. The sequence continues at coordinate 817,433,421 of CM053786.1, forward strand.
GCATGAAAGAATAAAAGAAAATAAACATTCATAACACTTTAAGACAAGATATGATGACCCAAAAACTTTCGAAATAGAAATTAAAACTAGGCTAGGGATGATACCCACAAGCTTTAGTACTGCAATATAAAGTTAACATTTTAAGGTTTACAATTGAGCACTTCTAGTGATCTACCCTATTAGGAGCAATAAGGATGATGAGGTCCAACTTGTTAATGGATTTACAAACATACAATGAAGCATGCACTTGGTTAGGAAATTTAGCAAAAGATTGTTACATCTACCCTATTAAATTATTTGATTGATGCACCTATTAGGATGAACCAGTGGTTGATCTCTAATCTACAACTCTAATATGTTGGTTGAGATTCATTATATTGTAATGATCACCTTACTATGATAGATAACTCTTTGGTGTCCCTTATACTACTTGTAGCCTTTAATTTGTACTTTTTCTCATCATATATTTTTCACATGTGTTCTTGGATATGACACAATGCATTACATATACACCAGTCCAAATCATTAGTTACTGGAGTTGGCTACAATACTAATTTAATCATAATTTAAAAAGTGTGCCCAACTATTATAACTTAGGTATTGAAGAAAACTTTGGTGATTTTCTAATACTTGGAAAACACTGTCAATGTTCAGTAATATTTGGCATTCAATTGAACTTGAAGCTTAGTTCATACTAATCACTTTGAAGTAGCTCGAACTGTGTCAATACTATGTGACTCAGTGAATACTAAGAAAATCGGTACCAACTAAATCACTCGGTTGACATTGCATGACTTGTTCAATAATAGATTTACACTATTAACACTACAAGCTCAATAGACACACTATAAGTCAGTTAATATATCATAGCTTAGTTAACACTAAGATCTTCTTCTCTTCCATTAAATAGCTTGGTAGTCTCTGCTACACTCCATTTATATTGTACATTGTTTATCAATCTCGGTAAACAATGTGTAGCTTGGAGAACACTACAAGTTAACTTTGGTGCTCAGTAGATACTACATTCTAACTACTTGGCTAAGGAATAATTGAATCATTTGGTTAACATTGCAAACTAATTGATAGGCTTGGTAGTAATTGCAGACAACTATAGAGCATGGTAGCAATGTAACCATTTGACTAAGTGTTGAGTTAGTGATAGAAAAATTGACCTTTATGTCAATGATCTCCCCCTTTGGTATTAGTGAAAAAAAAACTTATCAAAACAAAAATATGTACTTCAAAACTATAAGTCCAAAACTTCATTTTCCATCATTCTATGTCTTCAACTTAGTTTGACTTTTTGAAGCTATAGCTTGGTAACAAACTCTACTTTCTGATTTTTCAAAATTGCTTTTGTATAGATATTTGTTTCTTAACTATACAAGTGTCTATATAATACTATATTACTCCCCTATAGATATATCTCTCCTATATACATATAATAGGAGCATATTATACTTTCTTCATCTTTACATATTACTACATACATACTTCTCCCCCTTTTTGACATAAATTCCAAAGGTGTATAATATATATATGATAATACCAAAATGTGACAAGAATTTAGAATCTACCTTCAAAATAAGTACTATTGTCTTTTCCTAATTCTCTTGTAGTACCTTCCTTGCATGCAATGCAATCTAAACTTCTATTGATAATTCCATCATGTGATCAGCTATGAAATTTTTTTTATCATGGATGAGTGTCTTTGCATGTGTAATGTGTTTCTACAATGCATCCATGTTTTGGAAGAATCATGCCTCAATTTTTTGGAAGTGTGGCCCTTATTGTAGCTTCTTCCTTCAATGATTTTTCCTATAGATTTGTTAGATATATGATCTTTAAATAATGTATAGAACTATGACTTGGGTCAAGTGACACCTAGTGTGCACTTGCCTTCATGTCTTCATCTATCTTAGATAATGTATCCTTGATCTCCTTTGTAAAGATAGATGTGTCACTTCACTTGAAAAATAGTGAAATAACATTATTAACATATGTTTCTAGAGAACTAAGAATAATGGCCAACTCTATTTGATCTATTGTAATTCCTTGTGCAACTTGTTCCAATACTCTGTTCTCAAACTTTATTTTAGCTCTTTGAAGTATCTTCTCCTATCCATTTAAGTCTTCATTGCATTGGTGGATAATTTATGCTAATTGATCAAGAATAGGTTATTAGCATGAATGTTGATGCTATCACTATGGGGAAGCATTTCAAAGCATTGACATGATGTATTCATGACTATGTTTGTCAATAAGTTTCTAAAGACTGATAGAGCAGCAAATAGTGATATTTGTATTAAGAACAATATATTACTTATCTATTAGTGCACAATTTCCAATGCATACTATAGTATGTCTTTATTAAAAGGGTAAGTGTGCGAAACCTGAATTGACAGTATGAGGAAGTTATTATTGATCTATAGAGAACCATATGGAAACAAAGTATTGGAAAAGTAGTTCCTATTGTGTGATCATCACAAATGAAATGAAAAGTTGTGTAGTTAGCTAGGCTGGTGATGATATTAGAGAGTGCACATGTACAGAAGTTGCACTAGTAAAAGTCTATGTATAACTGTGAGCTAGTAGCATTAATTAAATGTGTATTCTTTTAATTGACATATTATAATTAAGTGGGAAGCTAACTCAAGGATCTATTATTGGGCATGGTATAAAGGAAAGATATTTTTTGTGTTTAAGATATAGAGAGTATATGAGACTTTTGAACTATTACCTATGTGTGTAAGTGATCTTAAGGGTTATTATTGTTGAGTACAAAGTTTTAGGTCTGAATACATGGTTTGAAGGAGAACAAGTCTGATGTATTGGAAAGAAGAAGAAGTAGAAGCTTGTTTCACATCTATTATTATAAAAGGAATAATACTGATGTTAATTGGATGGTAGGTTCATTGATATGATTCTAAAGCTTTTTGGATAGTGGGTTCACCTACCTTCCACAACTTTTAATAGGGTTGGCACAACTCCTAATAGGGTTGGAATCTCCTAACTGGGATTCAAATTCTCCTAATAGGGACTCATATGTATTGAATGTGTTTAATCAAACTCCTAACAGGGTCTATCCTTTAACAAGGAACATTTATATTAGTAAATCATCTTGTAGCTTTTATTCCCATTGGGATTTTCATTCTAATCAAGCATTTCCCTAGTCAATATATCTAGTGTCACTGTGTATATTTGTCTTTCATGATTGTTGATTACATTGCTCACATGATTAAGTTGGATTAAAGTTGATATTGAGTTTAATAATTATATAACTAATTCACCCTCCCTCCTCTTAGTTATATTGTGAACATTAATTACTAATAATTGGTATTAGAGCACTAGTCCTTGAAGAAAAAGTTTAATAGCTTTGGGAGATCCATGGAAAACATGTTTAGGAAAGATAGTCCTAAGCTTGGAAAAATAAATTTTGACACCCAAATAGTGGAAATTCTTAGTGAGTTATCAAATTTGTGTAAAGAGTAGAATATTAAGTTTTTAGATATAGAATCTTTTGATTGTATATAGAAGAATAGAAGTTTTAGCAAAGATAAAACTAAATTAGAAGAAGACATGAAGATCAAGGAAGCTATTGATATGGTTATGAAAAGAGAAAAAGGAGGTATGGAAATTTTTTCTTGTTGGATATGTAATGAGTTTGGTCATTATGCATCTAATTGTCTTAAAAGAGAAAGGAAGTATAAGGAAAGATTCAAACCTAGTGGACCTAGAAATTTCCTATATTCTAATGAAGAAGAAGAAGAAGAATCTTATCAAAGAAAAAGTGAAGATGAATTGGGATTCATAGCCATAAAGGAGGATGATCTTGACAAAGAGATTAGAGAAGAAAGTATGCTGAATTCACAAGTTGAAAGGAAAGATTGGATAACTGATAGTGGTTGTTCACATCACATGACTGGTGATATGAGAAAAATTTGTCAAATTTAGAAGTCATGATGTAGGGATTGTCAAAGTAGGGAATAATGCAACCTATTACATTATAGGAATTGGATCTATCATGCTTGATGGTAAAACAAATACTAATGATGTTTACTTTGTTGATGGATTGAAACATAACTTGTTATGTGTTTAACAACTTATGGACAAGGGTTACCAATTATAGTTTAGTAATAACACATGCATCATTAAGGAAAAGGAAGGAAAATTTCTTACTACTGGCACAAAAAATAGAGATAATTCATTTTAGTTGAACACCATAGAAATACCATGTTTAATAGCTAAAGTTGACAACATTTTGTTATGGCACAGAAGATTTTGTCACATAAACTTTGATAACATTGTGAAACTCAGTAATACACTTGCTATGAGAGATTTACCTAAGATCACTAAGCCTACTAACATTATTTGTAAGGAATGTATCTTGGCTACGTAGAAGGAACTTTCATTTCCTAATAAGAAGTTTGGTACTATAGAGAAGCTAGAATTGGTCCATATAGATTTAAGTGGTCCTTCAAGAACAAGAGGATTCTATAGAGAAAGGTATTTTATGACTTTTGTTGATAATTTTACCAAAATGATGTGGGTAGATTTTATTAAAGAAAAATTAGAAGCATTTGAGAAATTTAAGATATTCAAGAATGGAGTACAGAATGAATCTAGAGTTAAAATCAAGAGCTTAAGATTTGATAGAGGAGGAGAATTTACTTCTACAGAATTCAATATCTACTGTGAAGAGTACAAAGTCAAGAGACAACTATCTTCACCTCATTCACCTGAGTAGAATGGGATTTCTAAAAGAAGAAATAGATCAATTGTTGAAGCAATAAGAGCCATGTTATTTGAGAATGATGTACCAAAGACATTTTGGAGAGAAGTAGTCAATACAATAGTATATACTTTTAATGGAGTATAGATCAGAAAAGTATGGAAAAAACACCTTATAAATTATGGTTTGAATACTCACCATTAGTAAAATATTTCAAAATATTTGGGAGAAAATGTTACATCAGAAGAGATGATGATATTGGTAATCTTGATCCAAGTAGCAATTAAGGTATGTTTCTTGGCTATTCGTTAAAAAGTATAGCCTATAGATGTTTTAACTCTAGAACAAAGAATATATTAGAGTGTTCAAATGTGAGAATAGATGAAAAGTTTGGTACCAAAGAAAAGATGATGGATTATAACTCTGATGAAGATAAAGATTATTCTAGGATGACCAATAGATGTAATGAATTATTTATAAATACTAACAATAATTTACAAAATAATATGAAAACTAAAGAAATAAGAGGAGAATAGAGCATAGTACTAGAAATAAGAGTTGAAGCAACAACACATACTCCAAATAAAAATATGATAAGAAATCATCTTGCTAATTAGATAATAGGAAGTAAAGAAAAAGGAGTAATGTTAAGAAGAAGAATTAATGAAGAATTATGTCTAATATCTCAATTAGAACCAAATAGCACAGATGAATCAATCAAGGATGATCATTGGATGAAAGAAATGAAGGAAGAACTTGAACAAATAATAAATAATGACACATGGGAACTAGTTCCTAGACCTAAGCACAAAAATGCAATTGGCACAAAATGGGTATAAAGAAAAAAAATGAATGAACAAATAGAAGTAATAAGAAACAAAGCAAGACTAGTATGCAAAGGTTATTCTCAGCAAGAAGGAATAGACTATGAAGAAACATATTCCCCTATAGAAAGAATGGAAGTAGTCAAAATATTCTTGGCATATGTAGCAAATAGAAACTTCAAAGTATATCAGATGGATGTTAAGTCAACATTCTTGAATGGAGAACTTGAAGAAGAAGTTTATATTGAGCAGCCAAAAGGTTTTCCTTTGATAAAAGAGAAGGATATGGTTTGCAAATTAAAGAAAGCCTTGTATCGATTAAAGCAAGCACCTAGAAGTTGGTATACAAGGTTAGATAATTACTTAGCAAAGCATGTATTTACTAAAGGAACAGTAGATAACAATTTGTACTTGAAAGAAATAGAAAATGGTTTGCTGATAATCATTGTATTTGTTGATGATATCATTTTTGGAGGAAACGATGAAGCCAGTGACAAATTCTCAGAAGATATGAAGAATGAATTTGACATAAGTATGATAGAAGAAATAAAAAAATTCTTAGGATTGCAAGTTGTTCAAAATAAATGAGGTATCTTTATTTCTCAAACTAAGTACTTGAAAGATGCTAAAAATATTTGGACTAGAAAATTTTTTAAACCTATTGGAACTCCTACGGTAACTAGTCACAAGTTATCTAGCAAGAATGAGACACTTACTATTGAAAAAAAGAAGTATAGATCTATGATTGAAGGATTGCAATATCTAACTCATAGTAGACTAGATATTGCTAATGTAGTTGGAATTGTAGCAAGAATTTAGGCTGATCCTAAAGAATATCACTCTATAGCAGTAAAAAGGATATTCAGATATTTGAAAGGGACATTTGATTATGGCATTTGGTATGAAAGAGGTAATGATTTTACTCTTTGCACTTATAATAATGTTGATGAGGTAGGAGATATGGATGATAGAAAAAACACTAGTGGACGAGCATTCTTTCTTGGTGGAAGACTAGTTCTTGGCTAAACAAGAAACAAGATTGCACTTCACAATATACTATAGATGTAGAATATGTTGTGGCAGCAAACAACTATAATCAAGTTATATGGATGAAGTAGATGATGAAGGATAATTGAATTACATTCAAAGAACCTGTTATCATTTACTGTGATAACACAAGTAAAGTAAGCATGTCTAAGAATATTGTTTTTCATTCTAAGACTAAGCACATTTCTGTAAAGTATCATATGTTGAGGGAGAAAGTTGCAGAGAAAGAAATCAAAATAGAGTATGATAATACTAAGGAATAGGTTGCAGACATTTTCACAAAGGCTTTACCCAAGGAAACAATTGAGTATCTAAGAGGTATGCTTGGGATTATGCCTCTACCTACTTCAGAGTAGAAGATGCAAAAGGGCATTAGTCCAGGGAATAGAGCACCATTGTTAGACTAGACTAAATGTTGATTCTTCCTCAATGGGGGAGTATTTGTGATGAATAGAGTCTGCAAAGGACTCTTGGCAATTGGTAATTTGTATGCAATAGTGTCTCTAGAAACTTGAGCTGTTTATGGATTTATATACAAAAGTTGTAAAGCAAAATACTAGCTTGCACTCATGCTAGTAGATTATTGTATCTTTGAGCAATTAAACCATTTGTGTATTACCTTTGACATTGATGTCAATGGGGGAGAGAGTGACATGTTTATGTAGTATAATGGTATTTTATGAGAACATGATATATGATGTTTGTTTGAAGAAAATGAAGCAAGATTTAATTGATGAAGGAGATGTATATTTGGTATTCTTGGAACTTAGATGTTTTTTTATCTATGTTTCCATCAATGCCAAAGGGGGAGATTGTTAGCATGAATTCTAATGCTATCACTATGGGGGAGCATTGTAGAGCATTGATATTATGTATTCATGACTGTGTTTGTCATGATGACAACATAGTAGTAAGTTTGTAAAGACTGACAAAGTAGTAGACTGTGATCTTTGTATTAAGAACAATATATTACTTATTTGTTAATGCACAGTTTCCAATGCATACTACAATATGTCTTTATTATAAAGATAGGTACACATAACCTAAATTGATAGCACGTGGAAGATATTATTGATCTATAGAGAACCATATGGAAATAGAGTATTCAAAAAGTAGTTCCTATTATGTAATCATCACAAATGAAATGAAAAGTTACATAGTTAGCTAGAGACAATATACTGGTTATTGATGATGTCAGAGAGTGCACATGTATGAAATTCGCATAAGTAAAAGTTTTTTTATAACTATGAGATGATAGCATTAATTAAATTTGTACTCATTTAATTTACGTATTATAACTAAGTGGGAAACTGAATCAAGGATTTATTATTGGGCATGGTATAAAGGAAAGATGTTTTCTGTGTTTAAGATATAGTGAGTATATGAGACTTGTGAACTATTAAGTAGTAGAGTGCTATAGAAGTAGAGTGATTTACCTATGTGTGTAAGTGACCTTGAGGGTTATTATTATTGATTATAGAGTTCCAGATCTGATTAAATGGTCTAAAGGAGAACAAGTTTGACTTACTAGATAGAGGAAGAGGAAGAAGTTTGTTTCACATCTATTATTCTAAAAGGAATAGTGCCAAGTTCAATTTGACCAATATCTAATCTTGAAGCTATTTGGATAGTGGGTTCAACTACCTTCCATAACTCCTAATAGGGTTGGCACAACTCCTAATAGGGTTGGAATATCCTAACAGGGATTCAAAGTCCCCTAATAGGGACTCATATGTACTGCATGTGTTTAATTAGACTCATAATAGGATCTAGAATTTCACATTTATATTAATACACAATCTTGTGGATTTCATTCCCATCAAGGTTTTCCCTCTGATCAAGAGTTTCCCTAGTCAATATATCGAGTGTTGTTGTCTATATCTATCTTTCATGATTGCTAATTACATTGGTCACATGATTAAGTTGGATTAAAATCAATATTGAGTTTAATAATTATATAATTGATTCACACCCCCCCTCCCCCCCCCCCCCCCCCCCCTCTTATCTATATTGTGAACATTAATTACTAACATAGGTTGAGTACTATCGACCTCAATACTTAGATCATAAAAAAAATGCTCTTTATGTCTTCAAAATTTTAATTTTCTTTCTTCTTTTCTTCTCTAAGCTTCTATTTCTTACCTCTCTCTTTTAGTAGTTCATTGATGGTATCCATTTGATTAGGGGTGAGGGTAGAGATATCCCAATTTGGAATAACTATATTATCATCTAGATCCATAGGTTTTTCTTCTTTTCATTTTTCTTTCAAAATAGTGGAAAAAATTTGCTTTCCCTTGTATTAGACTTCGGTACTTGATTGAGTTTGGTTCTCAACTATCATTGTGCTAACTATGGATAGATTTGGAATAGAAATAATTGTGGAAAATGATGGACTAGCAAAAAATGTTGAAATGGAACTAACAATAGGAATACTTTTTTGTTGCTCGGTCAAGCCTGATGATGAATGAACTTGCTACTTGATAGATGAAGTGATGGGTACTTTAGTCAATGTAAAATTTAGCTGAACATATTCAAATTTTTTGGGTTTTTGGTATAGTAGTGTTATCCACAACCAACTCAGTCAAAACTATATTTGAGCTAGATTGCACTAAGGTTGTGCTTGGAGAGTGAGGAAATGAGACCATGACTGTTGATACAATTTTCTCTACATCAATTTCCTTAATGCTTTGAACCTATAGAAGGCTTCCTATTCTTCCTCCTCATCATGTTTTATTTCTACGTCTTCTTCCTCATCATCATTATCATCCTTTTCATCAACATGTACAACAAATTCATTGGGATGGTGCAACTTATAGATGTTTTTCCACTTAGTAGTAGTTGTCTTCATCACATATTCAATGTCTTTGAGAAATATCATACATGTGTTGAATTTAAGAGTAAAGTTATCTTCATTTTCCTTGAAGCATTCCTTCACTTCTTTCTCACTAAGATTAGGCATGAGTTGCCTAAAGGTTTTCTCAAAAGTTTCCTTAAAAGTCTTTGTTGCACTTTCCCATCTAGGTGTCAATACCTATAGAAGTTCATTAGGAATTTTCTGTAAAAGCTAATCTGATGTATACTTCCATTTGTCCAATTTCATCATAAGCATATCCTCAATATTCTTTTTCTCTTTTGCATCTTCTTTTTCTCTTTTGCATTCCCGGTCTCATACTTAAGAGATTTGAAATTTTCTATGACATATCCTTCTTCCATTCTTTTCAATTTTTCTTGAAGTGTAGGCACATCTCTTTTGAAGATAATTTTTTTAGCTTCATCTTCACCTAACTTCAACTTCTTCATGGACTGGGCTACCCTTCTTGCAAGTATAGTAGGAGATGACTTGGAAAGTTTGGTTAAGATATGTTGACAATTAGCTAATGAGGATATGTAGTTGTTATCATTTATGGCAATGGTAACACATGATGTAAATTCTTATAGGAACACTCAAAAATAAAGATACTTGGCTTTTGGTACTCAAAAAATTGTCAAAGTATGAATTTGGTATACCATAGTGTATTGTTTTGTTTGTAACTTGTGTATATGAGCAATGTTAGTATGCTAATAGAAACCAAATTTCAATAAAGCTTCTACAAACTAAACAAAATTCATAAACTTCAAGATAGACTAAGATGAGCTCTCAATTGAGAATATGAGCCATTAATGGGCTCTCTCAATGAGAAGCTCTCTTGTTGAGTAGCTTTGCCTAAATAGATAGGATGTATGCTCAAGCTTTATGCTTCAAAAAGGGCTTCAAATGGAGTTGGAATTTGGGTGTGAGTGTATGGTTTTGATGTAAAATGGCTTCTCAAAATGGCATTATGACTTTACTTCATGGATTGTGTTAAAATGGCTTAGGAGAGGATTCCTTAAATAGGCAAAGGGCTTGAAGGATCAAGGGCTAGGATACAAGGATGGGAAAAAGTTCATGGAGGGCTCAGATTGCATGAGAGGAGAGCACATGGATTGTGCTTCCTTACAGCCAATCAAGGAGTGACACATGTCACATGGTGAGAGGATGGAGGAAAGGGGAAGGATGAGTCAACAAAGGAGGCTCAAGGGATAAAATCTTCATAAAGACCCTCATAATGACTTGTAAGAGCAATAAAAGAGCTTGTAAGAGTCATTTATGACCTAGTGGACTTCATAAAGTTTTATGGTTGAGGTATTTTGAGGGTGATGAGAGCAATTTCAACTTGGACTTGATTAGGAAGGTTTTAACCTTGTTTAGGCTTGTGCAAATGATTAGAGGATGGATTAGGATGGTTTAGGATTAGCTTAGGGATAGGCAAGTGGATGGCATTTAATGAGGGTGGGTGAAGGAGGAGATATTTGTTAACTTTGGCTTGGGTTAGTAAATCTTAACCCATTGTTTAGGGAATGTGACAAGGTTAGGAGGGGATTAGGATTAGGTTTAAAGACATTTTCTAGAAGAGTCTAGACTTTGGATGAGGATAAAGACTTTCTAGAATAGTCTAGAACTTCCTAGGATGAGGATGAAGACTTTCTAGAAGAGTCTAGAATTTCTTAGGATGGGGATAAATTAGGTTTTTAGGAAATAAATAAAGTTTTATTTATTTCAAGGGTTTGGGTTGAGGAGATATTTATTAAAACTTTTTTTAATAAACATGAGGATTAATATTTAATCTTAATTAAATATTTTGAGTTGGGATTAGGGGTAGGAAATGATGGGATTAGACTTTAATCAAAATTAAAGAAGGATTAGAAGATTTTGGAAGAGGTTAGTGGTCTTAAGGAAATTGGCCAAGTTTTGGGTAAAAAATAATTTATTTATTTATTTTGGGTTTTTTGGTCAATTTATTAATTAAATAATTAATAAATAAGGAAATAATGTTTAAATAAGATTTAAGCATTTTTGGTAGGGATTCCTTAATTAAATATTTTTAATTAAGATAAAGGGATTTAATGGCATAAAAATAAATAAATTAATTAAATAATTAATTAATTAATAAATGATGATGTCATCAGAATTTTTTCAGAAAATAAAAATACTTTATTTTCTAAAGGTTTTTAGGTGTCTACAACTTGTTGCTGACATCATATTATGACTAGCAAAGTTAGATGGAGATAGTATACATGTTGATGATGACGTTTATAACCTCAAATGTTAGTATGGATTGTATGGAAAATAGATATTCATGTTTTATGAGAAATAGGACAACATAATTAAAGGAAAGGAATTATTTTGTTTACTTAATAATTACTTGTCCAATTTGGGCTGACATCCTAGATATTTACTTTAAGTTGGAAAAGTGTATTGTGGTTTTAGCCAACCTAGCAACAATTTGTGTAAAGGCATGGTATTTATGTAAAGGACATCTTGCGAATTCAAGTGTAGTTGTGTGTGTTATCTTGGAGAAATTGTGTTGAGCAATTGTATGTGAAAATTTGTGAAAGTGATATATGCAATGTTTGGGAAGATATTTTGTGATTTGAGATTGAACTAAGAAAGAACCTATATACTAGAAGTATGATTACATTTTTGGGAAATGAGCTCTTATTTTAATTGGAAGTGCATGTTTGGGTAGTGGGTTCGTCTTACTTACATTGTACTACAACTCCTAACAAGGTTAGAATCTTTTAAAAAGGATTCAAAGTCTCCTAACAGAGACTCCTTATATTAAATTTTCTCATTGACTCCTAACAAGGTCCATACTCTAGCAAGGAACTTATATATTAGTATATTATCTAGTGGGTATCATCCCCACTAGGGTTTTCCCTTGGCCAGGGTTTCCCTAGTTAACAAAATATGGTGTTATGAGTTATCTTTGTGCATGGTTACCGTTACCATTCAACATTACTTTATTAATTTTTTATGTATGGTTTAAAGTAAGAAATAATATCTAGTTGGTGACTAAAGTTTATAAATTGCAAATTAACCCCCCAAGTAATTCCTATTTCTAACATGATAAACTTACCTTTCTTCCTAAGAGGATCTTCTTCCTTAGATGTCACTTCCTCCTCTTCATCCTTTGTATCATCATCTTGTATATCATCACTTTTTCCCTTGTTGTCATTAGAGTAGAAATTGCTTTCTTTGTGCTTTTTAGTATCTTCTCTACTCTTTTACTTCCTTTATTTACTATTTGAGGTCTAACTACCTAAATATATACTTTGTCATAGTCCACCATAAAGCATATATCATCCTTATAATCTTCTACAAGTTTCTTAGGGATCCTAAATCTATTATACATCTACTCTTTGAATGATTCAAAATAGTTATCCATGAAGCTTTCAAAAAATTTCACTCATCTCTAATATATACTCATAGATTTGATATAAAATAGGAACATCTTTCATCTATACTATTGTACCTTTGGAAGGGAAAAACTTTTGAACAAAGAAGAATAAAAATGTTAAAGGAGATCCAAACTTACATGGATTATTCGTTGATCCTCTAATGCTCTCCATGTTCTTTTTGAATTGATTCAATAGCAACTTGAGGATAGGTTATTCTTCATAACCTTGTATGTAAGATTGACAACTTCATGTGACACATTATTTAAATAACTAGAACTATAAATTTTTTGTGCTATTACATGTATGCCAAACTTTCACTCCATGTCTATTACACTAATAAGCTTCATTCCTCTTCTATCCCACTTGGAAAGAGTCTTCTTAGCCAATTCGACTTGACCTAGGATTTTGGTTATCTTTTCTTTGTTTAGCATCAAAAGCCCAATTATTATGCGAATCATTTTCTTTGTAATATGAATGGTTTGAACCAACCATAACTACCCATTGTGTACATGGCTTAGAATAAATCTAATTCATTTTATTTTAAAGTATCTTGGTAGATGTGAAATATGGGTTAAACCCTTGGTTTCCAAATGTTGATGTCCAGGCTTTAATGCACCATCCACATAATTTATTGTATGCTTCATTCATCTCTAGGGTTTTGAGTTCCTAAATAGAATAGTGGTAAAAGGAATGAATATTATGCACAACCAATACCTTAGGTAGAATTTGAGATTGTGCACTAGGTTGGTCAAGTGCCTCTGTAATTGTTGAACTTAACTTGAAAGTAGGTGCCTTGCAATTGACTCTAGGAATCAACATTTCAAACCCTTTCTTTTCTTTTTTTCTCAAAGATGCCATGCTTGGTAGGGATTCTAAAAACTTCAAGAATTCTTCAACAAAAAATACTCAATTATCTCAAGGGCTCTAAAATCACTCTACTCAAATAGCTCTAGAAATTTGTGGTGAAAATGATACCTTCAATTTCTTATTTTTAATCAGTTTCCTCTATTTAATCACCATTAATGATTCTTACTTCATATTCACTTAGTGATAGGTCATCCTCAACTTAGATTATTCTTTAATGCTCAAGAGACATCTATAGCTTGGTAGAGTCACCATCACTTGGTGGGAACTACCAATTTTGTGTCGGCAACAATATTCAACCCAACCTTGTTTGCTAAGGTCTTATGACCTAACCTTGCATGGTAAGTTCTCCTTCTTTTCATCATGCTTGATGATCCCTTTAGATTTCTTCTTCTAAATCATAGTTCCAGTGATCTCCATAAGGAACTAAGTTGAAATGATTGAGTGACCCAACTGATTGACTTGGGTGTCATTCACTTCATGATCTTGGTTTGCATTCCCTGGAGATTCTGGTACCCATTGCTACCTCATTTTTTTTCTAATATTGTCACCTTTGGCTTTCTTTTAATCTTCAATTCTAACTATATTCATACAATTTTTGGCAAGATGTCCAATTTTTGTACAAATAAAACATCTTTTTGTAGTATCTCTTTTCCTCATATGTTGTTTCATACAATTTGCTCCAATCTGCCCAGACCTGCCACAATAGTGACATCCACACCATGTGTTAAAATATGATCCAAATATTTCTTTTACAATTTGTTTTGCTAGGTTCCACTACTTGGTTTTGCACTTTGAAGATTTGTGTCCTTATTTCTTGCAATTGTGACATTTACCTTAAAACTTAGGTTTCTCTTTACATTCACTTGCTCTATGACCATGTTTACTGCAACTATAACACTTTATGTTGAGTTTTTCTTTACCATTACTCTAATATTTTTTTTATTTATGACTGATCTTACCACAACGATTGCAAGTAGGGATTTTATTATTTCAAGCTCCTTGCTAAGATGATTCACCTTCTTCTTGTGTCCTATTCTGACTTTGCCTTTATGTTTGAATTAACTTTGTTCATTCAATTGATTCATGCTTTCCTAAGATTTCATCATTCTTTCATAGGTTTTCTTTTCAATGTTTAGATCATTCTACGGTGTTTCATTCTCTGGTCTAAGATTCAATAGCTCTTCATTTGCATTGGTAAATTGATCAATGAAGTCTACTTACTAAAGGGATAGTTGCTAATTTCATTTTTCTTTTCTTCCATCTTTTCTTTGGCTTTGTCCTTTTCTTCCATGACTTCACAAAATCTAACTGATTGGATTTCTTTTCCTCTTTTTAGCTTTCAAACTTCTTCCTAAAGATTGGAATTTTTTTCTAATAGGTCTTTGATTACTTCATCATATTCATCTAAATTTTTTTCTAGATATATGTCTTCAATTCTTTCTTTAGTGTAGAGATTTTGATTCATTTGTACTGCAATATTCTTTTCTTCTTTTCAATGATTGAGAGAGTTGCTCCTTTGCTTTCTTGAGTTGTCCAATAGCCAATTTAAGATCCATTTTTTTACTATCAATATCCTTACCTATCTTGTATACCTCCATTACCTTTAATTTTTTCTCACGTTATTAAAATTTTGATGTGAGAACTTGAGAGTTATGATACACATTGATGGAAATATAAGGTAGGACAGGTTACTGAGAGGGGAGGGGTGAAGCAAGAACCAATAAAACTTTATCGTATTTCACCAATTAATCCTTCATATAATATTCTGATCTAATTGCATGCATAAAATAATAAAATCAAATAAACATTAATAACACTTTGACACAAGATATGGTGACCCAGAAACCTTCGAAATAGAAAGTAAAACTAGGGTGCAGATGATACCCATAATATTTAGTATTGTAGTATAAAGTTAACCTGTTAAGGATTACAATTGACTACTTATGGTGATCTACCCTATTAGAAGAAATAAAGACTGTGGGGTCCACCTTGTTAAAGAATTTACAAACATATAATGAAGTATGCACTTAATTAGGAGATTTAGCAAAAGACTATCAAGCCTACCCTATTAAAGGATTTGACTTATGCACCTATTAGGATGAACCAATGGTTGATCTTTGATCTATAATTCTAATTTTCTAAGTGATATTCCTTGTCTTGTAATGATCATCTTACTATGATAGATAAATATATTTATCCCTTATATTTCTTGTAGCCTTTAGTTCATACTTCTATTGATCATATATTCTTCACATGAATTCTTGGATATGATATAATGCATTACATATATACAAATCTAAATCATAAGTTACAGGAGTAAACTACAATATTTAATCTAATTCACAAAATTGGCCCAAATAATGTAACTTGGGTTCTGAAGACAAATTTGGTGATGTTCTGATACTCAGAAAACACTGTCAATGCTTAGAAATCTTTGGCACTTGGTTGAATTTGAAGCTTAGTCCATACTAATCACTTCCAAGTTGTTTGAACTTAGTCAACACTATCTGACTTGGTGAACATATTTAATTTAGGATCTCCCCTTAAGACATGTCATTAAATATAGTTAATTATACTTAGATTAAGGCATTAAAAACAATAACATATACATAAACGTGAATATTAAAAACATACATGTGTACATTTAACATAAACATATTTACATACATCTATGAAATAAAATATACATTAATCTACATTCTTATTTATAATTTAGGATCTCCCCTTAAGAAATGTCATTAAATATAGTCAATTACATTTAGATAAAGACATTAAAATCAATAGCATATACATAAAAAAGTGAATATTGAAAACATACATGTCTACTTTTAACATGAACATATATACATACATCTATGAAATAAACAATACATTAAATTAATCTACATTCTTATGTATAATTTAGGATCTCCCATTAAGACATGTCATTAAATATAATTAACTACATTTAGATTAAGGCATTAAGATGAATAACATACATAGAAACATGAATAACACATACATAAACATAAAAGATTAAGACATTAAAAGATCAATAACATGTACATAAACATTAATAAAAATATGAATATTGAAAACATGCATGCACATTCAACATGAACATATGTACATATACATCTATGAAATAACATCTGAGACATGTATATATATATATATATATATAGAGAGAGAGAGAGAGAGAGAGAGAGTAATGCATCCATATAAAATGTATAAAAATATCATGTATCAAATGTCTCCAAATAACATATATAAAACATCAAAGTCTCCATATAAACATGTATTTAGAAATAACATATAAAACATCAAAGTGTCCATATAAACATGTAAATCCAAAATACTATATCAAATGTCTCCAAAATAACAAGTATAAAATAAAAGGCCATGATCTAATTGGCTACATCCCCCTCCTGATCCTAGATGTCCCCAAAAGGGTCTATCAATTATGTCTGAACCTTGTGTCAAATGATAGTGTCAAATTATGTACAGACAAATTATATCATACATATAAATGAAATATATATTTAAATTGTAACATACCTGAGACTCAGGATGTGTAGGATCTGTTGGTGTCTACAAATCACCAAAATGTAACATTCTATCACTCAAACCCTATAACACACACACACACACACACACACACACACACACACACACGTATATATATAAACATATAGACATATTTACCATAATTAAAATAAATTTAAACATATAGACATATAAATACTATAGCATAATGTAATGCTCTGTTGAGCTGACTGATATCTAAATCATGCATTGATAAAACATTATCAGCATCCAAGTCAATAGTGCCATCTGAAAGCATAGAAGTAAATAAACTAGGTTGTCTAGCAGTGAAATCTTGTGTACGAGGGTGTTCTAAGGTCCTAAGTAGCTGGGGCTAGTGTAGTAGTAAGAGCAGTAGAAGGTGCATTAATGTCCTCCTACCTCTGTGAATCCTCTAATCCTATTATATGTGATAGAATATGACTAATCTGGGAGTTGATGTCATGAAGTGGAATCCCTGTGATTGTAGATAATGCTTGATATGAATCCAAAAGATCATATACTAAATAGGATCCCAAACGATGCAATGCATCCAAATCTAAGATTGCAAAAACCTCTAGTGGAGAAGGTATGTCTACTACCCCATATGCATCATCAACACCTACGCTAGATGATGTAGTTGTGATGGCACCTCAAGACCATGACATATATCTACCACACTGATTAGAAGAAATCTCTTGCAACTATATGGAAATGGTGGCAAGGCTTGAATAAATTTGTTTCCTAATTTTGTCATCAAGAACACTCTAGCTTGTAGCAACCATCTGTGGACCTCTTAGCATAACCAAAAGGTTTGGACCCATCATTGCCCATTTATTAACGGGTGCAGAAGTGTCTGTGGGTTTGAATCTATTTGAAAGTCTCCCCAGACCCTACCCAACATGACCTAAATAATTTTTGTAATCAAGATCATGGTGTAAATGAAATTCTACAAATAATTGTTTGCAAAAATACAAAGGGAACTGATCCTTCTATGGCCATCTATGATGAATAGCCAACTAGGGAGGATATATGAATCGTGTGATGAGCTCATTAGTACACTTTTTAATAGAGTAGCCTCTAACTCTAGCTCTATCTATATAAAATGGAAACATGGTCTTCACCATGGCAGTGGAGACCTCATTGTCAACCTGTCTATACTTCATAGTGCTAGTGACATTGTGAGGTAGAGAAGAATAAAATGTATCAATACTAATATCATCAAAAGGGTTGTATGATTCAATGGGCTGAATCATATGAAACAACTCCTCTTACATTGCTATGATCTTCTCCCTATTAGGGAGGGTCATAGAAGAGGAAAGAGAGGAGTCCAAAACCCCTATAGCATGAGATAATCTAGCAAGTGTATCTCTAAATAACCGCTCTCTATCCTCAGTCGAGGATGTCAATTTGCATGCTGTGCTAGACTCAATAGTTTGATCCCCTCTATGCACACTAGCATCCCATGAGAATGTAGGACCACGATCCCCAGAACCAGATGCCATAATGTATATATGTATATAATGTATGAGGATATGAGTGTGAAGCTACAAGACTAATAAATATCTAGAGATTTGCACATGCATACACACACACACACACACACACACACACACACACACACACACACACACATAAACATACAAGTGCATAAATTAAAATAATTAAAAGTTAAATTTAATTTGAAACACACGTACATATAAATAAACAACATTTAATGTATAGTGCTATTCAATCATGTAATGTAATGTATTTTAAAACAAATTATCTTAGAGACCATATCTAATGTATTCTAACATGTTCATGCAAATGTGAAAAATAATTAATCGTACATGTACATGTATGTATATGTGATAATTTTAAAAATAAAATTTCTTGATTAAATTATAACTAAGTGTACACATCTATATGTGATAAAAAAAAAAAATTTCTTGACTAAATTAGATTTCGATTTAACTATATGGTTAAACAATTTTTCTAAATTTCATATAAATTTATATAAAGGTACATTTTACCTAATGTTTTTCTACATTTTTACCTAATGTTTTTCTGCATTTTTTAACTAATATTTTTTCACATTTTTATCTAATTTTTTCTACATTCTTGCTTATGTTTTAAATAATTTACTCACAAATCTAAAAAATAATTTAAATATATTAAAAAATTAACAAATCTAAATAATTCACTCATAAAACATGTAAAAAAAATTAATTTGACTACCATTAACATTTATTAATCAATAAACACTTTTTAAAAAAAAATAAATGGAGAAAAAAAGCCACTAACCCATTATGGTCGAAACACCTAGACCGCTCTCCAAAAATCCAAAAACCGCTATAGTGAAAATGGTAGCCACAAAGTGCTTTCGATGGTTTTATAAAAGTATGGGGTTTTGGCCATAAGTGTTTCAACTAAAATGGTATAGGCCACATAGGCATGCAGAACTGCCACATATGTATGACCAAAATCGTTATGGCCAAAATAGGTACAGTCATAACCATTTCGGTCATAACCCTCTTTGATATCATAGAGGATGACATAGCTTTGTACTTTCACCTTCAACACTAGATTTATATTGTTAACACTGTGAGCTCGGTAGACACAATATAACTTGGTTAACATACCATGGCTCAGTTAACTCTATGATCTTCTTTTCTTCCATGGAATAGCTTGGTAGCATTTGTTATGCTCGGTTTATACTGTTCAATGTTTATGAAGCTTGGTAAACACTTTGTAGCTTGGAAAATACCACAAGCTACCTTAGGTGCTTGGTAGACACTGCATTATGACTACTTGGCTTGGGAACAAATGAATCACTTGGTTAACATTGCAAACTGACTTATAGACTCAGTAGAAATTGTAGAGTTTGGTAGCCATGTAACCATTTGACTAAGTGTTGAGTTATTGATAGACAAATTGACCTTTATGTCAACAATTTCATGGTGAATGTTACAATTAAAGAGCTCTTTTTAATAAAAAAATTGCAAAAGGATTTCCATGATACATTTGTCATTTGGGTTCAAAATTTCAATGGTTTTCTTTGTCTCCCACATGGTTCTATCACTCTTCATGTCTAAATTTGTGGTAAACTACTGGATGCTACCTTAATTTCTCTTACCACTTTTGATCAATTTCAAGTTGAGCTTGATTTTCCCTATCTCTTTTCTAAACAAGTCATAGCCTCTCCTATTCATAAATTTCTTAAATTTTCTCATGATTGTGAGATCAAGATCATTAATGATTTTCTTTATCATTGAGAGATATCCCTCAAGACTATGTTGACCTTAATTTATTTTGGCCTTCTATACTTAAATCACTATGAACTTCTCATAATTATATATTTTGATCAAAAAGGGATTTTAAAATTAAGAAGATTTGTGAACTTACTCATCTCATTCTTTATTCTAGTTGTGACCTTCTTTCCATGCAATTTATTACTCCTTTATCCACATCTATATCTCCTATACACCATCTTTATGTTTCCATCTCTTAATCTATTGTGGTTCCTCTAGTTCTTCCCTTGCAAGAAGAAAAGGACCCAATGTTTAGTGATCTTATCCCTCCTCAACTATTTTGTAAGACCAAGCATAACCGACATGTTTGTAATGGTAATCACAAATGTAAAGCTAAACATAAAGCTTCAAATGGTGCTATTTTATTACCTCATACACATTCTATAATACCCTTTGATAATCCCAAAATTAAGCCTATAGAGGAAGGGAATTTAAATGAATACTATCTGGGTATGTGCAAGATCATGGTCAACCAAACTATGGCCTTAAGTGGCAGTGAAAACTTAACAAAATAAGGGTTATGTCAACTTGACACATAATTTTAAAGTGGGTCTAGACTTTATATCAAAAAGTTGTAAAAAATAATCTATAGGAAATTGAATGTAGTTTCTATACTACTAGGCCTTATCTGGAGAAAAAAAAAATTGATTGGTCAAAAGTTTGGATTTTAATGCAGTACTACAAAAAATTTAGGGCGAAAATAAAAAGTAAGTTTATGTCTAACCACCTTAATCAAAATCAAATGATAATTTTTTAAAATATAATTATAGATATAAGAAGTAGACTTATGCTCGGATGTGAGCATATTTTTGGATATTTTTATTCCAAATAAATAATTAAATATGAATTTTCTACTAAAACTTTTTACAAAAAAAAAACTCTCATATCTGACCACCTTAACTAATAGTAAACCTTATCAAATTTATTTATTTATTTATTTTTCTTATACTAGGTGAAGCATAGAATAAGACGCAACTTTTAGATTTAAAAAATGTTATACTGTTTGAAAGTTATAGCTATTTTTCAATCAATATGTCAATTAGCACTTTACAATCATCTTCATTGAAAATTAACTAATAAATACTTAACGAACTTAGAATTTGAATGCAATTATATCGATAGAATCTTGACAGTGTTATAAAAAAAACCCTTTTCATTTCATTTAATTTCGATGAAAATAACATTGTCAGATGGCTAACCAAAGTTTGAGTGTTAGTGAAACCCTTCTCAAACATGTTTTTTGGGTTGACCGAATAGGCTTGGTAAATACCAAGGCTAATCAAATACCTAAATTAAAATCCAATATCCAATTTCAAATCGGATACCCAATTTGAAATCAGGTAGCCAATCAAGTCTAAGATTTTTCAATTGAAATTTGGAGGGAAATTTGATAGGAGAGATATTCCAATGTCAAATTTGGAGGGAGGGAAATTTGAGAGGAAATAAATTTAAAAGGAAAAGTTTAGAGTGTTTTAGAGGAAAATTTATTTGGTGAAAGTGTGGACATTGATAATATTATTATATATGATTATAATTATTATTATATTATAGTAATATGTTTGATTATTATTATTAAATATAATATAATTATAAATATGATATAATTATAAATATAATTATTATTATTATAACTAAATATAATATAGTAATATATATGATAAATATTATTATAATTAAATATATATAGTAATACTATATAACTATTATTATATATAATCATATATATGGTTATTATTATTATTAAATCTATAATCTAGTAACATATATGATTATAACTATTATATAATCTAATAATATATTATTATTATATTAAAATATACAATATTATATTAAAATTAAATATAATATTATCATAAAATGCATCAAAAGGGGTCATAGGTTAACCTATGACCTCTTTCGACACACTCTCAATGGGTCCCTAGGGGTCCTAGGGATATACATTGTCACAAAATGTATCGAGAGGGGTCATAGGTTAACCTATGGTCCCTCTTGAAACATTGGAACCAACCAAATGCGTCCTTAAGGGTCCTACGACACCTAGGGACATAGGTAGTGATGAAATGCATGGAGAGGGGTCATAAGTCATCCTATGGCCCCTTTCAAACCATATAAATGATTATAATATGTCCCTAGGGGTCCTAGGACTCCTAGCTACATATGTTGTAATAAAATGTGTAGAAATACAACATAGGTCATCCTATGACCCCTTTAAACCCATATAAATAATTATAATATGTCGCTAGGGGTCCTAGGAGCCCTAGAGACATATGTCATCATAGAATGTGTCAAAAGGGGTCATAGATCATCCTATGGCCCCTTTTGACTCATATAAATGATTCTAATATGTCCCTAGGCATCCTAGGGACCCTAGAGACATGTGTTGTAATAAAATGTGTTGAAAGGGGTCATATGTTATCCTATGGCCCCTTGTGACCCATATAAATGATTTCATGGAATGTGTCGAAAGGGGTCATAGGTCATCCTATGGCCCCTTTCGACTCACATAAACAAATGTAATATGCCCCTAGCAGTCCTAGCACCCTAAGAGACATATTTCATCATGGAATGTGTCGAAAGGGGTCATTAGTCATCCTATGGCACCTTTCGACTCATATAAATAATTTTAATATGTCCCTAGGGGTCCTAGGACTCCTAGAGAGATATGTCATCATGGAATGTGTCGAAACCACTTTTGACCCATAGAAATGATTGTAATATGTCCCTAGAGTTCCTAAGACCCTTACAGACATATGTCATCATGTAATATGTTGAGAGGGGTCATAAGTCATCCTATGGCCCCTTTCGACACATATAAACAATTGCAATATATCCCTATGGATCCTAGCACCCCTGGACACATACATATTAATAAAATGTGTCAAAAGGGGCCATAGGTCATTCTATGACCCCTTTCAACCCATATAAATGATTAAAATATGTCCCTAGGGGTCCTAAGACACCTAGAGACATATTTCATCATGAAATATTTTAAAAAGAGTCCTTTCAAGACATATTGACGATTGTAATATGTCCCTAGCAATCCTAGGACCCCTAGCAACCTATATCAACAATTGTAATATGGACCCTTTCAACCCATATCAACAATTGTAATATATGCCTAGGGCACTTAGAGACATATGTTGTCATAGAATTTGTTAAAAGGGGTCATAGATCATTCTATGGCCCCTTTTGACCCATATCAATAATTGTAATGTGTTGCTAGGGGTCCTAGGGAACCTAGAGACATGTTTTCATAGAATGTGTTGAAAGGGGTCATAGGACATCCTATGGCCCCTTTTGATCTATATAAATGATTGTAATATGTACCTAGGGGTCTTAGGAGCCCTAGCGAGATATTTCATTATGAAATGTGTCGAAAGGGTTCATAAGTCATCTTATGTCCTTTTTTGACCTATATAAGCAATTGTAATATGTCTCTAGGGGTCCTAGGGCCCCTAAACACATATGTTTTAATAGAATGTGTCAAAAGGGGTCATAGGTCATCCTATGGCCCCTTTCGACCCATATAAATGATTATAATATGTCCCTAAGGGTCCCAGGACCCCTAGAGACATATATCTTCATGAAATGTGTCAAAAGTGGTCATGAGTCATCCTATACCCTGTTTCGACCCATATAAACGATTGTAATATGTCCCTAGGGGTCCTAGGGCCCCTAGAGACATTTTTTAATAAAATGTTTCAAAAGGGGTCATAGGTCATCTTATGACCCCTTTCGACTCATATAAACAATTATAATATTTCCTTAGGGGTCCTAAGACCCCTAGCGACATATGTTGTAATGAAATGTTTCGAAAGGGGTCATACATCATCCTATGGCTCCTTTTGACTGATATAAATGATTGTAATATGTCTGTAGGGGTTTGAGGGCCCCAAGAGACATATGTTTTAATAAAATGTGTTGAAAGGGGTCATAGGTCATCCTACGACACCTTTCGACCCATATAAATAATTGTAATATGTCGTTAGGGGTTCTAGGGCCCCTAGTGAGATATGTTCTAATAAAATGCGTTAAAAGGGGTCATAGGTCATCCTATGGCCCCTTTAAACCCATATAAACAATTATAATATGTTTGTAGTGGTCTTAGGACACCTACAGACATGTCATCATGGAATGTGTTAAAAGGGGTCATAGATCATCCTATGGCCCCTTTCGACCCATATAAATGATTGTAATATGTCCTTAGGGGTTTTAGGACCCTTAGAGACATATGTCATCATTAGAATCTATCAAAAGTGGTCATAGGTAATCTTATGGGCCCTTTCTACCCATATAAATGATTGTAATATGTCCTTAGGGATCTTAGAACCCTTAGAGACATATGTCATCATGGAATGTGTCAAAAGGGGTCATAGGTCATTATATAGCCCCTTTCAACCCATGTAAACAATTGTAATATGTCTATAAGGGTCCTAGGGCTCTTTGTGAAATATGTTGTAATAAAATATGTTGAAAGGGGTCATAAGTCATCCTTTAACCTCTTTCAACCCATATAAACTATTATAATATTTTGCTAGGGTCATAGGATTCCTAGAGACACATGTTGTAACAAAATGTATCGAAAGGGGTCATAAGTCATCTTATGGCCCCTTTCAACCCATTTACACAATTATAATATGTCCAAAAGTTTCCTAAGACCTCTAGTGACATATGTTGTCATGGAATATGTCCAAAAGGGGTCATAGGTCATCCTATGGCCCCTTTCAATCCATATAAATGATTGTAATATTTCCCTAGGGGTCCTAGTACTGCTAGAGACATACGTCATCATAGAATGTGTTGAAAGGAGTCATAGGTCATCCTACTGCCCTTTTCGACATATATAAATGATTGTAATATTTTCTTAGGGTTCTTAGCACTTGTAGAGACATATGTCATCTTGGAATGTGTCAAAATGATCATTTCGACCCATATAAACGATTGTAATATGGCTCTAGTGGTCCTAGGACCCTTAAAGACCTATATCAACAATTGTAATATGACCCCTTTTGACCCATATGAACAATTGTAATATGTCCCTAGGGGTCCTAGGGTACCTAGAGACATATGTTGTCATGGAATGTATTAAAAGGGGTCATAGGTCATCCTATGGCCCCTTTCGACCCATATGAACAATTGTAGTATGTCCTTAAGGGTTCTAGGGCATGTAGACACATATTATGTCATGGAATGTGTTGAAAAAGGTCATAGGTCTTCCTATAGCTCTTTTGAATCCATATAAATGATTTTAATATGTCCCCAGAGATCTTAGGACCCCTGCAACATAAGTCATCATTGAATATGTCAAAAGGTGTCATAGGTATCCTCTGGCTCATTTTGACCCATATAAGCAATTATAATATGTCCCTATGAGTCCTAGGGCCTGTAGAGCTATATGTTGTAATAAAATGTGTTGAAAGGGGTCATAGGTCATCCATTGACCCCTTTTGACCCATATTAACAATTATAATATGTCCTTAGTGGTCATAGGACCACTAGAGACATATGTTGTAATGAAATGTGTCGAAAGGGGTCATGTGTCATCCTATGGCCCCTTTAGACCCATATAAATGATTACAATATTTTCTTAGGGGTCTTAGAGCCCTTAGAGACATGTTATAATAAAATGTGTCAAAATTGGTCATAGGTCATCCTGCGACACTTTTCAACCAATAAACAAATATAATATGTTGCTAGGTGTTCTAGGGCCCCTAGAAACATATGTTGTAATAAAATGTGTTGAAAGTGCTCATAGATCATCTTATGGCTCTTTTTGACAAATATAAATAATTTTAATATTTCCCTAAGGGTCTTAAAAATCCTAGCAACATATTTTGTCACCGAATGTGCCAAAAGGGGTCATAGTTCATCTTATGGCCCCTTTTGACCTGTATAATATGTCCCTAGGAGTCTTAGGACCCGTAGAGACATATGTCATCATAGAATGAGTCCAAAGAGTCATAGGTCATTCTATAGCCTGTTTCGACCCATAGAAATGACTGTAATATGTTTTTAGGGGTTCTATGACCCCTAGAGACATATGGCATCATTGAATGTGTGAAAATTAGTCATAGATCATCATATGGCCCCTTTAGACCCATATAAATTATTGCAATATATCCCAAAGGGTCATAGAGCCCTTAGAGACATTTTTTGTAATAAAATGTGTTGAAAGTTGTCATAAGTCATTATATGATCACTTTTAAAGCATATAAACAATTATAATATGTCCCTAGGGGTCCTAAGGCCCCTAGAGACATATTTTGTAATAAAATGTGTTGAAAGGGGCCATAGCTTATCAAATGGCCTCTTTCAACTCATAGAAACAATTATAATATGTCCTTAGGGGTCTTAGAGCCCTTAGGGACATATGTTGTAATAAAATGTGTCAAAGGGGGTCATAGGTCATCCCATGGTTCCTTTCAACCCATGTAAATAATTATAATATGTCCCTAAGGGTCCTAAGGCCCCTAGCGACAAATGTTGCTATAAAATGTGTCGAAAGGGGTCATAGGTCATCCTATGACCCCTCTTGACCCATATAAACTATTATAATATGTTGCTAGAGTCATATGAGCCTTATACACATATGTTGTAGTAAAATGTATCAAAATGGGTCATATCTCCCTAGGGTCGTAGGACCGCTAGAGACATATGTCATCATGGAATGTATCTAAAAGGATCATATGTCATACTATGCCCCTTACAACTTATATAAACAATTGTAATATGTCCCTAGGGGACCTAACAACCCTAGAGACATATGTCATCATGGAATGTGTCAAAAGATTCTTTTTGAGACATATAGATGATTGTAATATGTCCCTAGCAGTCCTAGGACCCCTAGAGACCTATATCAACAATTGTAATATGGACCCTTTTCGACCCATATGAACAATTGTAATATGTCACTAGGGATCTTAAGAAAACTAATGACATATATTGTCATAGAATGTGTTAAAAGGGGTCATAGGTCATCATATGGCCCCTTTCAACCCATATCAACAATTGTAATGTGTTGCTAGGGGTCTTAGGGAACCTAGAGACATGTTGTCATGGAATGTGTCGAAAGGGGTCATAGGACATCCTATAGCACTTTTTAATTTATATAAATGATTCTAATATGTACCTAGGTGTCCTAGGACCTCTAGCAAGATATGTCATTATGGAATGTGCCGAAAGGGGTCATAGGTCATCTTATGGCCCCTTTCAACCCATATAATCAATTGTAATATGTCCCTAGGGGTCCTAGGGCCCCTAGACACATACATTTTAATAGAATGTGTCGAAAGGGGTCATACATCATCATATGGCCCCTTCCGATGCATATAAATGATTATAATATGTTCCTAGGGATTCTAAGACACCTAGAGACATATGTCATCATAAAATGTGTCGAAAGAGATTATAAGTCATCTTATGGCCCCTTTTGACTCATATAAAAAATTGTAATTGCTCCCTAGGGGTCTTAGCACCCCTACCAACATATGTCATCATGGAATGTGTCGAAAGGGTCCTTTCAAGACATATAGACGATTGTAATATGTCCCTAGTAATCCTAGAATCCCTATAGACCTATATCAACAATTGTAATATAGACCCTTTCGACCGATATCAATAATTGTAATATGTCCCTAAGGTTCCTATGGCACCTAGAGACATATGTTGTCATAGAATGTGTTAAAAGGGGTCATAGGTCATCTTATGGCCCCTTTCGACCCATATCAACAATTATAATGTGTTGCTAAGGATCCTAGGGAACCTAGAGACATGTTTTCATAGAATGTGTCGAAAGGGGTCGTAAGACATCCTATGACCCCTTTTAATCCATATAAATGATTGTAATATGTACCTAGTTGTCTTAGGACCCCTAGTGAGATATGTCATTATGAAATGTGTTAAAAGGGATCATAGGTCATCCTATGGCCCTTGTTGACCCATATAAGCAATTGTAATATGTTCATAGGGGTCCTAGGGCCCCTAGACACATATGTTTCAATAGAATGTGTCAAAAGAGGTCATAGGTCATCATATGGCCCCTTTGGAGACATATAAACAATTATAATATGTCCCTAGGGGTCTTAGGACCCCTAGAGACATATGTCATCATGGAATGTGTCAAAAGGGGTCATAAGTCATCATATGATGCCTTTCAACTCATATAAATGATTATAATATGTCCCTAGGGGTCCTAGGGCACCTAGAGACATATGTTTTAATAAAATGTGTCGAAACATGTCATATGTCATCCTCTGACCCCTTTTGACTTGTATAAACAATTATAGTATGTCCCTAGGGGTCCTAGGACCCCTAGTGACATATGTTGTAATAAAATGTGTCAAAAGGAGTCATACATCATCCTATGGCCCCTTTCAACTCATATAAATGATTGTAATATGTACCTAACGGTCTGAGGGCCCCAAGAGACATATGTTGTAATAAAATATGTCAAAAGGGGTCATAGGTCATCCTATGACACCTTTAGACCCATATAAATAATTATAATATGTCGCTAGGGGTTCTAGGGCCCCTAGTGACATATTTTGTAATAAAATGTGTTAAAAGGTGTCATAGGTTATCCTATGGCCCCTTTCAACTCATATAAACAACTGTAATATGTCCTTACGAGTTCTATGACCCCTAATGACATGTCATCATGGAATGTGTCAAAAAGGGTCATAGGTCATCCTATGGCCCCTTTCAACTCATATAAATGATTGTAATATGTCCCTAGGGGTTCTAGGACCCCTAGAGACATATGTCATCATAAAATGTGTCGAAAGTGGTCATAGGTAATGCTATGACCCCTTTTGGCCCATCTAAATGATTGTAATATGTTCATAGGGGTCCTAGGGCCCCTAGAGACATATTTTGTAATAAAATGCGTCGAGAGGGGTCATAGGACCAAATAAAATATGTTGAAAGGTGTCATAGATCATCCTATGGCACCTTTTGACCCAAATAAACGATTATAGTATGTCTCTAGGTGTCCTAAGACCCCTAGCAAAATATGTCATCATGGAATGTCTCAAAAATTAATATAAATGATGATAATATGTCTCTAGGGGTCCTAGGACACCTAGCGACATATGTCATGATAGAATGTGTTGAAAGGGGTCATAGGTCAACCTATGGCCCTTTTTAACCCATATAAATGATTGTAATATGTTGTTATAAAATGTGTCAAAAGGGGTCATAGGTCATCCTATGACCCCTTTCGACCTATATAAACAATTATAATATGTCCCTACGGGTTATAGGACCCCTAGAGATAGATGTTGTAATAGAATGTGTCAAAAGGGGTTATAGGTCAGCCTATTGCCCCTTTTGACCCATATAAATGATTATAATATGTCCCAAGGGGCCTTAGGATACCTAGTGACATATCTTGTCATGGAATGTGTCAAAAGGGGTCATAGGTCATCCTATGGCCCCTTCCGACCTATATAAATGATTGTAATATGTCTTTAGAAGTGCTAGGATCCCTAGTGACAGATGTCATCATAGAATGTGTTAGAAGGGGTCATAGGTCTTACTATGGCCCCTTTTGACCTATATAAATGATTTTAATATATCCGTAGGTGTCCAAGTCCTCTTAGAGACATATGTCATCATGAAATGTGTCTAAAGTAGTCATAGGTCAACCTATGGCCTCTTTTGACTCATATAAATGATTTTAATATGTACCTACGATTCCTAAGAGCCCTAGAGACATATGTAATCATGAAATGTGTCAAAAAGGGTCATAGGTCATCTAATGGCACCTTTCAACGTATATAAACAATTATAATATGTCTATAGGTGTCCTAGGGCCCCTAGAGACATATGTCATCATAGAATGTGTCAAAAGGGGTCATAGGTCATCCTATGGCCCGTTTCAACCCATATAAATGATTATAATATGTCATTAGGTGTCCTAGGACCCCTAAAGACATATTTCATGATAGAATGTGTCAAAAGGGGTCATAGCTCATCTTATGGCCCTTTCTGACCCATATAAGTGATTGTAATATGTCCCTATAGTTCCTTGGACCCGTAGAGACATATTTCATTATGAAATGTGTCAAAAAGGGTCATAGGTCATCCTGTGGCCCTTTTCGACCCATATAAATGATTGTAATATGTCCCTATGGGTCCTAGGACCCCTATGGACATATGTTGTCATGGAATGTGTCAAAAGCGGTCATAGATGATCCTACGGCCCCTTTCGATCCATATAAATGATTGTAATATGTCCCTATGGGTCCTAGGATCCCTAGAGACATATCTCATCATGGAATGTGTGAAAAGGTGTCATAGGTCATTCTATGACCCCTTTCGACCCATATAAATGATTGTAATATGTCCATAGGGGTGGGTCCTAGGACCCCTAGAGACATATGTCATCATGAAATGTGTCGAAAGGGGTCATAGGTCATCCTATGGGCCCTTTCTACCCATATAAATGATTGTAATATGTCCTTAAGGGTCCTAGGACCCCTATAAACCTATGTCATGATGGAATGTGTTGAAAGGGATCATAGGTCATCCTATGGCCCCTTTCGACCCATATAAAGGATTATAATATTTCTTTAAGAGTCCTAGGACCCCTAGAGACATATGTCATTATAGAATGTGTCAAAAGGGGTCATAGGTCATCGTATGGCCCCTTTTGATCCATATAAATGATTGTAATATGTCTCTAGGGGTCCTAGGACCTCTAGACAGATAT
This sequence comes from Cupressus sempervirens, assembly GCA_028749045.1. Taxonomy (NCBI): domain Eukaryota; kingdom Viridiplantae; phylum Streptophyta; class Pinopsida; order Cupressales; family Cupressaceae; genus Cupressus; species Cupressus sempervirens. The sequence goes on from CM053786.1 coordinate 817,464,696, forward strand.
ATCATCATGGAATGTGTCAAAAATCCTCATAGGTCATATTATGGCCCCTTTCGACCTATATAAATGATTGTAGTATGTCTCTACATATGTCATCATGGAATGTGTCGAAAGAGGTCATAGGTTATCCTATGGCCCCTTTTGAGCCATATAAATGATTGTAATATGTCCCGAGGGGTCGTAGGGCCCCTAGAGACATATGTTGTAATAAAATATGTCAAAATGGGTCATAGGTCATCTTATGACCTTTTTGACTCATATAAACAATTATAATATGTCACTTGGGGTCCTAGGACCCCTGGAGACATATGTTGTAATAAAATGTGTCAAAAGGGGTCATAGGTCATCCTATGACCCCTTTCGACTGATATTAATGATTATAATATGTCTTTATGGGTGTTAGGACCCCTAGAGGCATATGTCATTATGGAATGTTTCGAAAGGGGTCATAGGTCATGCTATGGCCCTTTTCAACCTATATAAATGATTGTAATATGTCTCCAGGGATCTTAGGACCTCTAGAGACATATTTCGTCATGGAATGTGTCGAAGGAGGTCATAGGTCATCGTATGGCCCCTTTCGACCCATGAAAACGATTGTAATATGTCCATAGGGGTCCTACGACCCCTAAAGACATATGTCATCATGAAATGTGTTGAAAGTGGTCATAGGTCATCCTATTGCCCCTTTTGACCCATATAAACGATTCAAATAATAATAACAGGAATATTATATGTTGTTATACTAATGAATAAAAATAATATGTTAAAAATATAATAATATAGTAAAAATAATAATAATATTATATAATAATCATATATATATATATATATATAATATTTATAGATAATAATAATAATAAGAACATAATATATTATTATATATTAATAATATAGGTCATTATAATAATAATATATACTAATAACATATATAATATATTATGTTATTGTATTTAATAATAATATAATATAATATTTTTATTATATATTAATATATATTATATTTAAATAATATATATTAATATATATATTATATATTAATATATATATTATATATTTATAGATAATAATAATAATAACGTATATTATTATATTTAATAGTAATATAATATAGTAATACATTATAAGATAATTCATAACTCATTACTCACTAATAATGAATAGTAATTTGTTTTTCCCTCCAATATTTGGGTGGCAATATCTGATATCCAATTTCAAATTGGATATTTGATTTGAAATCAGGTATCTGATTTGAAATGGGATACCTAATTTTACTAGCATGATTTTCTCAAAATATTTCCTATGACTACAAACCTAACAACATTTCTTTTTGTGGGCCTTTTTCATGAGTTTTAGGAAAAGTCACATTTTGGGGCCCAAATAATTGAAAAAAGTTTAATAATATATCCTTAGGTGTCTGATATTGTCATTTGATTGGGGAGTAGTATTTGTTGAAAGGCTAAATGCAAAAAGAAGGTATCCAATGAAGATATTGTGGCATATAGGAAAAGGGACAAAATAGAATACCAAAGGAAAAGAGAAGGTATGTTAAATGTGAGTCAAGTTGACAATGAATTAGTTGAAGTTGAAATCATAGAATCAGATAATGAATATGTGCAGTTGTGGAATGAAAATGTAATAATTGAAAATAATAATGATGAAGTTGAAAATTTAGAGAATGAAAATTTTGAGGATGAAATGCTACTAGGTCATAATGTAAATTACATAATTGACCATGTCGAACATAACAATGCACATGAACCTAATGCATAGGAACCTTACATATCTCATAATTATAATCAACATGAAGGTTCTAGAACACCAAAATGGATAATCAAAATTGATAAAATAATTATTACCAATTTGGAAGGGAAAATATTAGAAAGAACCATTCAGTTATGGGCTTCAAGACTATATAAGATGTTTTTTAGCAACAAAATAGTGGTGGAGCAATGTTAGCTTTTTATGCACTTATTAAATATGCAAAAGATGAGATCTATGCTTTCCAAATTGAAGATTAATGTCAATCAAAAGTTGGAAAGAAATGGCATTATTGTGAAGAATCTTTTTAATGCTCTCGATAGCATTGGGAAAAATAGCAGGAAGAAGGATAAGAGATCTTCTCAAAGGGTTATTGCAACCTCTTTAGTAAGTCATCATTTGAGAAAGGGTAGATATATGATACAAACTTGTATTGACTTGAACCTAAATCATACTACTTTGAGAAGAGCACTTAGTCGACGAGAGAGAATTGATGATCCTCTTCAAAATGAAACATGGGATTTTGGTGGGAGACTTCCACATTTTGATAGGAAGCTATCCGATGATGTAAAGGAAGAAATTACATAATTTTGGCACTCTAGCTCACGAGTATCACTCAATGCTAAAGACGTGTTAAAGTTGAAAATTTTCATTAGAGACCACATGCCACATCCTAAACACTATTTGAAGGTAAGTCAAACTATGTTGTTCAAACAATTTAGAGAGAGTTATCCAAGTCTTCATATATCACAAAGGGCTTTTGAATCTTTGAATCCATTTTATTGTGTGCCACTTAAAATTTGAAATACATGTTGCAAATATCAATGTCAAATTTTCTATGCACCATGAATTATTACACTCCATCTGTTCTACTTTTCATAGTAAAGAAATGTTGGAGAATTGTGGTGCTATTGGGCTTCCAAAATCATCAAGAGACTTGCTAGATCAATTTTTATGTCATAGATTTGATGGTTGTTTCTTTTATAGAAATGCTTGCTTAAATGAGAAGTGTTCAGAATGTGGTGGCTTATCCAAGTTTGACACATGTTTCCATGAGGGGTGCGAACAAGATCTTGGAAAGACAATAGTAAAAAAAGGGGTATATGAAATGATGAAATACACATTGAAGAGTGGGGGTGAGGGCTCTAGATGTGAATTGGTTGGAAAAGAAATCAGTCTGGCTAGTTTTATTTTAGATTTCAAGGAAAATCTTTTCTACAAGTATGCAAGACATAGTCATAGGTCTTAGTGGTTGGATCAACAATTTAGAATGTGTAAGGAGACTTTTCCCATTGACACTATTATATCAGTTGTTGATTTTGCTGAGAACTACACATTGCAACCTCAAAATGAGACAAAATCTCAGTATTGCAAGTCCATTTAGATTTTTATTTTTGTCCACATAACATATAGACATGCCCTTGATAGTGTGGAAGATAATCAGAATATTATTAGAGAGGATCATTTTTATATGAGTGATGATAGATCTCACTCTCACAAGTTTGTGCAACATTGTTTTGAGAATTATTTTGATTTCTTACAAGAGCATTCAATTGCTATGGATAGACATATCATTTTCTTAGATGACTTTACAGGTCAATTCAAGAATGCTTGCATCTTTTATTGGTTGTGTAAGATGCACATAGAGAGGGGAGTGCCTCATATTTGGAGTTTTTTTGAGTTTTACCATGGGAAAGGGGAACATGATGGAGTAGGGGCATGTGTGAAGAGAACTCCAGTCAAGGAGAAATTGAAGATTTTAGCAGCAAAGATTCTTGATGCTCGTAGCATTGTTGATAGGTGTAGTTTAGCATTATCATAGGGGGGGACTCTTGATTCAATGGTATGTAGGTTCTTTTAGTTGGTTGAGGAAGGGTCCATAGGTGATAGATCAAATTGTGCTATAGTGAGAGACTCATAAAAAATGCATTCATTCTGGAGCTCTAATTCTAGTACATGGACCATTTGGACATGACAACTAGCTTGCTTTTGTCCTAGTTGTTTTCAATGTGATTGGGATCACTGTGAGTTGAGTGAGTGGGTAGACACATGGGCTCCACATCATCTTACTCCATTTTCTATCATACCCTCTATAAAAAATGATGACATGGAAAGTTCACTTGAGCATAACCATCTATTAGATCTTTTTTAGCCAGGACATGTCTTTGCATTGGTTACACCACAAGGGAATGATGAGAAATCTGATTATTGGTTAGCACATTGTGTAAGAGGTAAACAAAAGCTTGCACGACTAATCACAGATGATGATGGATTCACATATCCTACCAGTTTAGTGGTTGTCACTAGAACATGGCTGCAGACATACATGCTTAGAATATATGGAATTCCTGCATTTGAAGACTATCAAAAGCACAAAATAATTCTCATATATTCACATCTTATTATAGCAACAAATATAAACTTGTTGAAGCATCAAGGAAGACCAAAAGTAAAAGAACTTTTTACTATTGCTAATACTGATCATGAAGCCCTATTGGAGACCCTAAAATAGAGAGAGGACCCTATTGGAACACTTGACTAGGTATAATTACTTCTTATATTATTTTCTTCATAATGATTCAGTGAATTGATGATTATCTTGTTTAATACAATAAGTTACCAATATTTTTTATGATATTGGAATGTAGGTACATCATGAAGATTGGGGGTGGAGGGGGGCAGGTGTTGGGGAGAATTCCTAAGATTTATGATGTAGTATGATGTAAAATGGAAAGTTTTTTGTATATGGCTTTTTTAATAATGAAAAAGATAGGTTAAATTAGTTACACATTCTAATTTGTATTTTGGTAGGTTCTTTGTAAGGAATTATAAGAGGAAGATATTGAACAAGTTCTTGCAAATCAGATTTTCATGTGTTACAAGACTATAAGGACAATTTTAAGAGCATTTATAACTATATGAGTATTGAAGAAAGGAGACAATGAAAGATAATTGCTTGTGGATATCTTATTATAAGTTTGGCTTTTTTTTTATTTGACATAGAGCTGAAATTATGATTATTAAAAATCATTTTTATCAAACTAATCAAATAAGACAAATCTAGAAAATATGGATGAACAATTAGAATACTTGATTCCTTAAAAAAACAATTTGGGGAAGGTGTCAATAAGTTTGAATACTCATTCACACTGAGGCATTGAAACAAGAAGTGATTTTATGATGCTAATATTGTGTAAGCCTTTTACTACAATTCTTAACAATGCATTTCATTTCTTTTTATGATGTGAGGTTTCCATTGTATATTTTACTCATTATTTTATTCTAATAATGTGATCTTGTATATTGTCAAAGTTAAACCCTTTTATATATTCAACATTTGGGACTAAACCAACATGTTGAATTTGATCCTCTCTCTAATCATCTTCATGTTCAAGTGCTAGTTTGAATGGTGACTCCTCCCTTGACTTGAGCTAGAAAAAATACCCAATTGCACAACCTCTTGAAAGAAAAAACTTTAAGCTTGATTTTCTGGTTTCTATAGTGTTTCTCCTTTTTGTTGGTTCATCATGGTTACCATGCATTATTACAACCATGCCAACTCTTCCTCCATTGGAAAAAAGTGTGGCAACAATGCTTAACAAATTGATTTTCCCCCTGATATTAACTTGTCTCCTATATTTAATGTTTTTGAATTGTATGCCTTCAAAGGTACTTTTTCAACTGATTTGGATGCAGGTACACTTGAAGAACCCAAGGAGGAGTTAAAGAAAGCCATACCACCTATGCCTAAACCAATGGTGCAAACTATTTTGGACAAGAGGATTAGTAAGCAAACAAGGAGGAAAACATATTATGAGTATCTAGTATAGTAGAAGGGGTAGACAGTAGCAGATGCCACTTGGTTGATTGAGAAGACTCTTAAGGCCTATGGTATTGAACCTTCACTTTTCAACACTCTAGAGACTTGAGTTTCTTTTATGCAGGGGAGAATGGTGCATAGCACCTAATTTTTTGTTTTATTTTCTTGATGTAATAATTTCTAGGGATAGATCTAATGATCTCCCTATGACCATTCACTTTTGTAATAGACACAAGACCCCATGGTGCAACTATAAGCCTTAAGCATCAATTGGTCCAATAAAGTAGATTTTTGGTTATTTCTATGTTTTCTAGGTAATCTATGTGTTTAGAACACTAGTAGGGTCCCTATAAGTTTTTGGAATCCATTTACAAGCAAATTTGCAATAAAGTTGTCTTAGCACAAAAATTGCAAAAATTGCAAAAAGTTGCTTAGCAACTTTTGCAATTTTCTTGACAACTTTTCAAAATGTAACTCCTAATAGCTACAACTATCCATAGGTTGGTTTAATTAGTTGCAAATAGCCTATAAAGGCTCTGAAAATTTGAAGAAGGATATAGATTGAAAAAACACAATGTACTTGCTCTCAAATCAATAAAAACTTGCTATTTCTAGTGCATTTTTTTTTTCTGATTTCTCACGTGCCGTATGGAACCAAATGGTTAAAGGGTGAACTTTTTTCATTGATAAGTTGGAACTATTCATTTAGAAGATCTTGGTTTTGGTTTGATGTCCTTATCAATCATTTTTCAAAAGATATCCTATTTTCTTGGTTACTTGTCTAAGAAACCCTAAAAATCAAGGTTTGGTCACAATAATGACCCTAACTTGATTCTCCACCCATGGATTTCTTTCCATTTTGTCATGGAGCAAGTTAGGGATGTACTTTATCATATTTTGGAAGTTTTGGAGTAGGAGGTCACATTGGTGAATTTTGAGAGCAAGCCTTAGGTCAAATATCTCTATGTATTTGACCTTGTTTTGGAGGAATTTGAGTGGATAGGATGGTGGAAAGAGTTTGAGGACTTGGTGTAAAAATAAAGTATCCTTATCTAAGTTTGAGGCCTCCATGTCAGTTTGATAATTTGACCATGTAGGGACTCATATAGCGGTTATTCTATTTCTTTTGCAAGGATATGACCCCTAAAACTTGGAATCTCAAAAATAGGAAGTATACTTGGATATTGTAGAGGATCAACATGCCTCGAGCTTGGAAATTCATTTTTGAGGGCCTCCACTTTAATGGGTTGGTTCATTGACTAGGAACACAAGGTGGTTGGTTCTTTACCTCTTGGTTGGGTCTTTACCTCTTTATCTAGTACATCTAATAAAAAGAGTTTTAAAGAATGCATGACATGTTTCCAAATGCATATCCATAGAAATGCATAAAAATGAAATTCTACAATATTTAAGGATGCTAGTCCCTTTTCACACACCCTTTAGCATCTCTAGAAGAGCTAGTGATTTTCATGTAGATTCAATATCACCCAAACATGTTGAGCCCTTAGGCCCACCCATTTGAATTAATAGGAAAATTTATTGGTTATCCAACAATGCTCATGATAAGAAAGCTTGTTAATCGATCACATACCAAACACATCTCATCAAAAAAAAAATTCAAGTAACGCATACATGAGGTATGCACAATCACTAACCATTCCATGCACTTTTTTATCACATCAATACATGGAACACTAGCAAAAAGAACCTCATATTTTTTCTTTTCTTGATGTAATAAGGTCTAGGAATAGATCTAATGATCTCCCTGTGACCATCCACATTTGTAATGGACACAAGAACCCATGGTGCAACTATAAGCCTTGGGCATCAATTGGTCCAATAAAGTGGATTTTTGGTAACTTCCATGTTTTCTAGGCAAGTATAGGTGGTTAAAACATTAGTAGGGTCCCTAGGAGTTGTTAGAGTCCACATGCAAACAAATTTTCAATAAAACTTGTCTTAGTGCAAAAATTGCAAAAAGTTGCTTAGCAACTTTTGCAATTTTCTTGACAACTTTCCAAAATGTAACTCCTAATGGCTAGAATCATCCATAGGTTGGTTGAATCAGTTTTAAATAGCCTATATAGGCTCTGATCATTCGAATAAGGAGATAGATTGAAGAAACACATTGTACTTGCTCTCAAATCAATAAAGAACTTGTTGTTTCTAGTGCATTTTTCTAATTTTCCACGTGCAGTACAGAACCAAATGGTTGAAGGGTGAACTTTTTTCATTGATAAGTTGGAAATGTTTATTTATAAGAATTTGGTTTTCGTTTGAATTACCTATCAATCATTTTGAAAAATTTATTCAATTTCCAAATACACATCCATACAAGTGCATAAAAATAACATTCTACGACATTGAAGGATCACCACAGCGTAACTTTGAAACTACTGATCTTGGCATTGAATAGTTAGTGCCATTAGCTCTGAGTGGGTGATCAAACCCTAGTGACATCCTTGTTCCAATCATAGAGACCATCTATCATCTATGGCCACCCCATACAGAGGAGCCTCCAAGGTGCTCTAGGTGCATTTCAAGGTCGATATTTCAAGGGTCATAACTTAGAGCTCGTGAGGGCTATTGATGAAATGTAAAATTCTATAAGATGGTGATGTTGAGATCTAAAATAACCTATCTCATTTTCAAGAAATCACATTCTTTTTGGATTTGGCACATCGATCTCACTCAATGCTAAAACTCATAGTGTGCCTCAATTCATAGGTGCACCACAACGTAACTTTGAAACTACTAATCTTGGCATCAAATCGTTAGTGCCATTAGCTTCAAATAGATAGGTGAACCCTAGTGACACCCTTGTTATAGTTGTGGAGACCCTCCATCATCCATGGCCACCCTGTACCGAGGAGTCTCCAAGGTGCTCTAAGTGCATTTTGAGGTCAATCTTCTGAGGGTCATAACTTGGAGCTCATGAGGGATATCAATGAAATATCTAATGCTACAAGATGATGATGCCAAGGCCTAAAATAACCTATCTCATTTTTGAGATATCAAATTCCATTTGGATTTGGCACAACAATCTCGCTTGATGCCAAAACTTGTAGTGTGCCTTAGTTCATAGGTACACCACAATGTAACTTTGAAACTGTTGATCTTTGCACCAAATTGTTAGGACCAAGAGCTCTAAATGGGTGGGAAAACCCTAGTGACACCCTTGTTATAGTTGTGGAGACCATCCATCATCCATGGCCACCTTGTACCAAGGAGACTCCAAGGTGCTCTAAGTGCATTTCGAGGTCGATCTTCTGAGGGCCATAACTCGAAGCTCATGAGGACTATTAATGAACCATCGAATGCTACAAGAAAATGAGTTGTAAACTTTTCTTACAAAGTGAAAATGAGTGCAAAGAGTTAGTTTGGGGTTTGAGCATGACCATACAAGGTTGGAAACACCTATATAAGGTGTGAAATGATAACATGCATTAATGAAGCTAGTTTTGTTAAGTGGATTAGTATGGGTCATCTAATCAATGTGAGAAATCTATAGATGTTATTCATATGGATATGGTATTAAGGAACCAAGTTAAAAAGGTTTGATCCAATCAAGTCTCCTAGGTTGTGAAATTTTGAGGTTATGTTGAAATTGAAAAGTTGTAGTATGAGGATAGTAACAAAGTGAAGTGCTAATTATCAAAGATTATGAGTATAGGAATGAGTTCATGGTTAGGAATAGAATCCATGGTTAAGGAGTGGAGTCCTTAAGTGTGTTGAGATTAGATTTGAAGCCAAGAGTTAGTTTCAAGGTTGAAGGTGGAGTTTAAAAAAATATTTGGGGTTATGTGAACCTTGTGTATGAGGTTAACAAGTGTGTTTATGTCATGATAGCACTTCAAATTAAAAATTGCATCCAAATTTGATAATAAAGGTTGTTAAAATTTTATTCACAAATTATTGCATTTGAATCGAATATAAAAAACATAATCAAAATTAATGATATTCCATAAACATGAATAATACACATGATCCATGATAAATTAAACAATACCAGATACTAAATTAATATGTATATCATTGTGCACATAAATGAAAAAAATATATATATCAAAATACATGTATCCATAGACAAATTACATAAATATATATATCAAAGATCATGTATCTATTGGTGTTTGAAAATGTTACAAGTTTCCAATTACCCTGATGAGAACAAAACAAATCTAGGGGCAGCTAACTCCCATTTTCAACATGCCCATTCAGACACCAAGCCAACTATAAGGCTAGACCCTACTTCTTCTTTAGGCTCTGCAAAACCTAGGCCAGTGGACCTATAGATTCTTTATATTGTACTGGTTATCAAAGCATACACTGAATCTAATATAAAGTAGATTAAACCCTTATTTCTCCTATTAACTCATGTAATAACATAGATCTACAGTAGAAAATTGCAACTCTATGATATTCAAAAATTGAGTGAGGGCATCAAATTTAGGTTCCTCAACATGAAAGGGAAATACAATTGATTATTGATGTTGATTTTCAATGAATCCTCAAACATGCAGCAATAAGAACAAATTGATCCTACAAATGATCAGTGCCTAATCCATTGAGAAATTCCATGAATTGAATACATACATCTGTGATATCCAGGACATATTTCATACACCAAGATATCAGACCCATCCTATCACTTTATGATTTAGACATCAGTGTTCATTAAGACCTCATTCTTATGAAATATCTTTCTCAAAATAACCAACAACCTTGTCAAACACATCAAGCATTTACTTGGCCCTTTGTTCCAATAGCAAAACATATGTGACATACAACTTCAAAGGGATGCAAATGGGTCTCATCCTTTTGTTCCTAGACCACATAAGACTGCAAATTACTGAGATAGGAGATGAGAATCAGAATAAAACTAAAGAAATTATGGCTCACTTGTATTCATTTCCTTGAAATTATACATTCAAATGCATGAAATTCAAAACACACAAACACTTAACAGATCTAAAACTAACTGAATTAACTTTCTTAATGTTTTTCATACAAGAGAATTTCACTGAAAGAAATGGTGTCACAGTGAAGGAAACATGTCAAAAACTAGAACTAATGGTCTCACAGTGAAAAAATTGAAACCCCTAATGGTATCACAGCAATGGACTTTTTTTTTAATAAAAGAAACTAGAACCTCTACAATGAGAAAGAATGAGATTGATATAGGAAGAAGTGAATTCTTGAATTTGATCAGGAGATGACAAATGTCCACTCAAAATTCCCTCCCAAGAAGATCAAAAGCCTCTCTCTACCTTCTCTCTGTAACTGAAAATCAAATCCCATCATTTTGGCTCTATAAGGCATAAAGAATCTCAGATATTTGGTTCATCATCATAACCACTTTTGATGTTGGATTTTAAATCATGGTTAAGCCAAAAATTAGTTAAAAGGCCTCCAAAATGCAATACAATCTTTTCAAAGTCAGTTTTTCCACATTCTAGCTTCAAATAGTCTTCATAACTATCCTTTAACCAATTCTGATGACCAACGTTGAAATTTGCTCATTTCGTTGAGAATGCCCCAAAATTCACAAATTGGCTTATAGCTCAAACTGGTGAGCACGTGTGCAAAAACTAATCTCAAATTCAAATATTTTGTCTTGTTTTGGTTCTGATGGTATGTTGAAGTGCCCATTTTCGACAAAAATTGCCCTAGATATGGCCTTCTGAAGTTTTAGGCCTCCACTCCAGGTTTGTATATAATATTTTACAAAAATGTAAACTTTTATATAGTTTGAACTATATAAAGTTTCAGACTTTATTTAAATGTTTGACCTGCACGTTTGGAGGAAAAATCTTTAAAAATTAATTTCTTAAAATTCTTGAAATTTTCCCTCACAAGTTTCATTTTGGGTCAAACATAGTTTGACCATCCTACCATGTCTTAGCATGAGATTTGTCCACCTTCCACCATGTTAGTGAATCGTGCCATCTTCTCGCTATGTCACCATGTTATCTTCCCTATAACTTTCCTTTGGCAATATAACAAAAACCCTCAGATCTACCATGTGGCATGATCTGATGTATCTCAAGATATGCTCGCCACATCATCCTACCTCAAAATCTATGCCATGTGGCACCTTGTGATTGGTTTGAAACACTACATCATCTATGATCATTACTAACTTATCTGCTAGCTTTCACTTGGCAATTGGTGATCATCCATTGGACGCAAGCAGGACCCACCTTTGAATTCCCGTAGATTCTTCAAATTTCCAGCAAGTCACCAAGTCGCTTGCTAAAATTTCTCAACTTTTTTAGTGGTAACTTGGCGACCACCAGATTTCTAGTGAGATTTTTCAGCTACCTTAGCTGTCCACATCGGCACCACCTCACCGCATGCCACATCATTATCACTATCTCGCTATGGTTATCCTATGAGCATCTTTTCTTAGAAAGATAGTGATGATCATTAAATCATCCACGTGGCACCATCTCAGAGCATCGCCACCAAATCAATGCACTTGTCTTTTCGATTAAAGCTTGGACATGTCACCCTCCAAGTATCCTTTACGTGCATGTGGGGAAGGCCCACCACACAAGCCACTGCCTTTCTTAAAAGGGCATCTCCTTTAAGACATCAAGACTTCTCAATGACTTGTAATTAAAGATTGAAGAAAACAAACTCAATCCCCAATGTGGGACTAATGGCATGGCTTGCTTTCTTTTCTAATTTTGTGTTCTATCTTGAGCTTTGTATTTTCTATGTCGTGGATCCTCAGCTTTCATGGCATTGCTTTAAATAAAATCTCCCCTATTTTTCTTTGCATGGGTTGTCAGTTTTCCTTCATAATGGCATGGAAGTCTCTTTTAACTTACGTGTGGATTCCATGCTATCACTTGTGATTTCTTTTGTTTCTTGGATGCCCTAACTTCTTTTGAACAAGAGCTCCTTTCAAATTTTGTGGCTACTGGTTGGGACCTTTACTGTCTTTGATTGACGTGGCTTGTTACATTTCCTACCCACGGCTTACAATTTGATGTAGGGGTGACTCTTTTGACATGTGTGACTATTCTTTTTGCACATTCAATGTGCTTTTATACCTGGCACGAGCTTTGGCTTTGTTTTTACATGCCACTTCTTTTTAAAAAGCCCTCCCACTTTCTTAGCATGATTTGGCATTTGCAATGCAACTGATGGCTTTGACTTTCATCTGCAGCTACTTCCCCTTTCAAGACTACTGCCCTATTCCATAAAAAACATGGTGCTTCTTTTGATGATCTTGAGTAAGTTGGTGCAACTACAATTAGACATGTGTGAGGGCAGTGGAAGTATATCGTACAACAGAGTACCAAGCTGGAGATGAAGGAAAACCCAAAGACAGGGAATCACTAGCCCTTTCTCTTTGCAGGTGCAGATGAGAATTAGAAGGTGAAGCATTTGCTTGCGGAACTGCAGTGCCTACCCCATTAAAGCCTATGTTCTGTTTGTCTCCTCAACATGATGCTCTTCTCCTATTATACACAATGCTTGCATGGGATATGCTATTAGTAAAGTATTTCTCCCTATCTCTTTCATCTTTATGTTGATGACCCATTCAAAGCAAAAACTATTTGTGTAGTTTCATCTTCAGTGGTATCACACTGATTCATAAAAGGCTCATTATGCTAGGACAAACTTCTAGGTGCTTGGGAAGTATCTTCCTGACTTCTCTCTTTGAAAACTTCCATCATGTTGTGGGTTAAAGTGTTGATAATGAGATGTCCCTATTTTACTCTACAGATTCCAAGGTGGTTGCATGACTAAGTCTCCATAGCCATCCATATTCCTTGCAAGTTTCTAGGCTTCCACTAATGAAAAACAACTATTCTTACATGAGCTTATGGAATCCCTCGTAATTTTTATAATTATTTAACCAAGTGTAGGAAAAGTCTCCTTTAGTATGAAGTGCAAACTGCATTAACTAGTCGCCTGTATGGGTTAGATCAAGTGACTTTGGGTCCTTTGACAAGTTTTATTATGTTGGTCAAAGAAACTCCTTAATGCTAGTGGCTGCAAGTTCAATGGTATTCAAAGCAAGAATTGATTCAAAAAAGGGATACTCTTTCTCCCTATGCTTTGACATGGCGTCCTCTTCATTTGACTTTTTTCTTTTGCTTAAAATGGACTTCTCTCCTCATTGCCCTTATATTTCCATCCATCATGATATCAGTTATGAAGGAAGTTTCTTTCATCAGGATCAAATCTCTAAATCCTTTTAGAAATAATGAAAGGGGGATCACCAAAGTTCCTGAGTTGTTTCTTTGTATCAAAATCCTAAAGAGTTTTGTTTCATTATTTTCAAACTCATTCTACCTGATGGAAATAGTCAAACCCCAAAGTGGGTCCGGCTAAAAAAATTTCATTTCCAGAAAACTAAACTTCAAACTGATCTATTAACCTTTTAATATTGATTGGAATTGATTTCAAGCACTAACTTAATCATTAAAACTCATTTTCCCACCTTTTGCAAACTTTCAAATTTTATGCTAGGAAGTCCTTTGACTAGCCTGAAAAACTAACCCAAACCTCTGATCGAGTTCTGAAAACTGTGGCACTGACTCTCTGTTCTACACACTTCTATCCCATCAAATCTCATCTTATGATGAATCCCCAGTCAAAAGATATTCACTATCAAAGTTGCCTTCTCAAAATTACCTACAAGAAAACATGTCAGAAAGTAATTACCTGGGTTTGGATTTGGCTTTGAAAACTAGGCAAATGGACACTTGGGAAAATGAAATTTGGCACATTGGTTCTTTGTCATGAGGAAATTATGGATCTATGATTTGGGCTCATGAAAAATGACAAGACACAAATGGAAAGCATTCAAAGTGGGTTACTTGGATTTGCTGACTGGAAAGAATGGCAGGAAAGTGATTTTGACAAATGGAATTGACCTGGAAAAGTATGCAAAAGGATTCGTCATGACTTAAAAATTGACACACTTGGAGTATTTTTAGTGGACAACACAGTTGTACAATCCATTTAATCTAGGAAATCACGGATCTCAAGTCATAATGTCTCAAACAGGGGTCTTGACAAATCTACAAATGCTGACACCAGTAAAACTTTAGAAATTATGTTTGGAATCACATTTGAAAACTCATCAAACGGATTCGTCATAAGCTGAAACTTGAAACACAAAAAGTCTCTAACCACTAGAATTCAATGCAAAATTAATTTTCACATTTTGGTCAACTGGGTCAAAATTATTAATCGTCAAATAGGCCTTCCCAGAATTCAAAAATAATTGCAAAAGCATGAAAATAGTAACTAATCAACTTTGAGGGGTTCAAAACCTAGTCAAACGGACTCAAAATGACTCAAAATCTGAAACATAGGTTCTTAGGTATGGAAATTATATATTCCTAAAGTGGTGAATCATGAAACATTTCTGGGTGTGAGATATTTAGATGCAAACAGGGCCTCCTATTGTTGTTTGACACGATTTGACACTAGCTCAAAACATGACTTCGCCAAATGACTTGAAAAGATAGTTTATCATCATGGAACATGTGGACATGCTAAATGGAAGGTTTTAAAAACATTAAATAGCTAAGGGGCCTCAAAGGTAATGCTGGGTACATAGGCACTTAAAAGCATTTATAGGGCTCAAATTCTCAATGGTGCTAAAAATTTGGGCTACAATTTTGAGTGCAACAACATCCATAGATAGAGTACATAAATATATATCAAAATACATCGATCCATATACAAAATATGGCTGATTATGCCATCGGAATGTGTATAATATCAATGTTTTTGCAAACAATGTAGCATATGCCATCTCAAAATGTCTCATGACGCATCCTATGACAACTATACTATCCTAGGGTGCTGGTGGATGATCAAAATGCAACCTCTTCATTGCACTAGGTGGATCATATCCCTCCTACATAAACAAAAAAGGAAAACCCAAAGATAGACTACTAAATTTATATGATTCTTTGTATCTAACATTGAATTACTCAAATGCATAATGATATTTTATTATTATGAAGATTTATACTATTAAATTTTCATAATAAATACCTCTCTCATTGACCTCCTGCACTAGTTAGGAGTCCTCTCGTATACCCTCGAAAATGCTTGTACCTCGCTGATTGTGGGCTATGTATGTTCAAATATATTTGTCAGATGAATCTACAACTTAAACTATAACATTATAATTCATAGCATGCTAAATTTGTAAAATATTTAATCATGAATTCAAACTAAAACTTACTAGTGTAGGCTCCTCCTTAGGATATAGTGGCTACATCATCAAATCTACAAAACTCTCCCGTCGAACCTCATGTGCACTAAGAGTCTCCTATGAGATACAAAATAGTAGTTGTTAATATCACAGAAATCAGTTTTGAATTTATTTACGAAGATAAGGAAAATAAAAAATAAATGATACTTATACATACAATGGGGCTCTCGGTGCGAATGGAAATGCCTGAGCGTCTACGACACAGAATTTGTATGGGTTCATCACTAGTAGCCACATCCTATATACAATAAAGAGTGCAATTAAATGTCATTACCACAAAAATTTTACAAGAATGCATCGATATTTAATCAAATAAAAAGCACCTAATTACCTTTACTTTGTCAATGGGTGCTGGCTCATCCCTCACACTTTGTCCCCCAAGGATAGGTGGTACCTGCAAGATAAAAGAAAGATTAGCAACCATATATGCTACAATATCAAATTTAAAACAAATAATGAAAACAAAACATAATATACTATAGATGTCTCAAGGCCAAATGAAATAGCTAAGAGCATGGCATCATCAACCTATTTGAGCTCCTCCTCGGTCATCAACTAAACATAAATCAAGATCACATACATGTATAAGTCAGTATGGCTTAAAAATTAAAATTACTCTATTATAAAAATTAACTTTAAATAAAATATTTCATAACAAAAAAATGTATACACTTATCGACATAGAAGGAGTCCATGCCTTTGCATTTCCCTCCTCTCTCACATCAGGGTCTATAGCCTTTGCACGTGTGTCTAGTGTATCCTTGTCTAATATAAAATGATACTCAGGAAGATCACCTATGGGACCTAGGAAAATATTCTTGCATGTAATGCAAGTGTGAGGCACACAAACATGTGATGAGCTAGTTGATGATGAACTTGTGCTAGCATCATCAACACGGGGAGGCAGGACTGACCTAGCTTGAGATATCAATAGGCTACTCAGCCTATGAATGGCTCTAATGGTCAGAGAGCTAGCCTCTACCATAAGATCAGGATGTTTCACTCAAGGAGGGGGGGAGATATTAGTAAAGGTGAAAAAAGTGCAAACTTTTTTCTGCTAGGAAGAGGGTCCATCCTGGGGAGCTCCTAGTCCCGCACCCATGTTGGTTTTCATTAACCAATAGTTCACTTTGAGTTTCAACACAAATTCTGCATATAATTTTCTAAGGAAATAAAATGGCACCTCTAAATTTCTATGTGGAGGAATATCAAAAACCATCCACCAATGATCCCAAAAGTTTGCATGTATGGCATCATTTGTGCACCATTTAATCAATATTTTAGGTTTTTTTTTTTGTCAACTAGTATACCAATTTTTGGGTTTGTAAAAAGGCTAGCCAAATCCTCTTTGGTTATATTGAGAGCCACAACTTCATCATAGTCCAAGCCATCATCAAACATCTCATGCATTCCATCATGCCAATGAATAGTGACATTTTTTTGGTTGATAAGGGTTTCAATGTTATCCACTATGGTGTTTAACATGGATAACATAGGAGCCAATGCGGGTACATTATTATATGTTCTTTGCAAATTCCTGAATTGGGTGAGATTTTCATTTATCAAATCCTCGATTTGAGGATGGTTTTGAGGGGGTAAAGAATCATTTGGTGGGGGGTGATGAGGAATATTATTCCTTGCCTCAATGTCATCATTTTGATCAACCATTCCTATTAATTTGCAATAAATAATATATATTTAAAAAAACCTTAATTCTAACAATTTCTATCAAAAAAACCCTAAACTCAACTAAAACTAACAAATTCATGATAAAATTTATTAAATTTATATTATAATTGATAAAAAAAAATTTAAAAACTTACCTTATATCGGATACACGATTTTAAACCCGATACCCAAAACCCTGCGCATGAAAATCTCACTGTGATAACAACTTGTGGGCTATCCTTTTTTATAAACACTGACAGATATTGGGTATCTAAGATTATATTAGATATCTGATATAATATCCAATACAATATCGGATATTCGATATTTGCCACATCACAAGTTGTCTTTTTTGAAACAACTTGCGGATCAAAAAACTATTATTAAAACTATTATTTCCTATACTAATTTATAATTTATAATTTATAGTTTATAATTTATTATTTATTATTTCCTATAATTTATAATTTATATATTAGTAATTTATAATTTAATTTAAACTATTATTTCTTATAATAACATTTGTATAATTATACTATAATTAATAATTAATATGTTAACAATAATATAATAATTACCAATATTAGTGATTATAATAAAATTATACTATTATATTATATTATACTCATATTAATATTTGTGAATGATTTTCAAAATATAAAAATATTAATCTTCATAAATAATAGAAGATATATTTATTATTTTATAATTATATAATGTAATAACTAATTTATTATTTCATATAACTTTATATATATTTCATACTATATATTTTTAAGTATTTTATATCAGGTATCTGATATCAAATTGGATATATGATAAGGCTTGGGCCTTACTTTCTAGGTTTGGTACCTGGATAGGTGAAAAAAAGTTAGAGCAGATTTTGAAATGCTTTTAGACTTTTTCAAACTCTATTTTTTTCACATCGCCACTTTTTGGCACACCATGATCCTGCACATACCCATGTGTATCTTGAATTATATTATGATTAATATAGATGAAGAAGATAGTCTTAATTATGATAGTAACAATGATTTTCATGGTTGATTCTAATGATTTATATGTGACACAAGGAGGGGTGAATAGCTACACCCAGAGGCACAACTAGTTATCCAATCACCTTGATGAGTAAACACAATGGAAGCAAACAAAAAAGATTAATAAAAATACAAAGGAGTAGCAAAAACCTATACTTTATTTATTCATAAAATTATTAGCATACATGCCTAGCTATAAGGCCTTTTGGGTTATGTCCAATTACAAAGATACAACTACAAGATCCACTATACAACTTTAAGCTTGTTCCTCGAGAAACATCTTCTCCAAAGACTTTAAGCGGTACATAACCTAAACCTATATAACCCTATTTGTACTAATAAGAACTTGATAATGACTACAGCTCATAAAATATTATTTTTTCTATTTATAGGAAAAATTGACAAAGATGAGCAGGATAGAAAGGAAACCTAGGATGCTCCTACATCAGACAATCGGGGTTGAAAGAAATGATTCTCTTGAATTATTGAAATGTCACAACTTGAGATGAATCCAACTTAGATTGAAAAATCCATGTAGCATCTTCAATAGGCCTATTCTTCCACTTCACCAAATACTCATAGTAATCTTTTCCTCTTGTGCTCTTACCAATTCTCTGATCTAATTTATGTTCAGTTGCTTCAATTTGCTTCTTAGGATAATCATCTAGTATAAAAACTTCATCATCTAACTCATGATACTTATGTAAATCTATAACATTAAATGTAGGAGATGTATCCATGTTACCTATATGCATTTCCACTGTCAAACTTCCTCAAAACTCTACAAAGACCAAGCTTCTTTATCCTCAACTTATTATATGTTCCAACAAGAAATATGCCTTTCTTCAAATTAACTATGACCTTATCACCAACTTCAAAAACATGATGTCTTCTATACTTATCAATAGATTCTTTATATTTATGATTACTTTGTTCCAACTTCAACTTCACTTCCTCATGCAAAGACTTCATAAAATCAAAAAATTCTTCCCCTTCAATACTTCTCTTCTCTTCACCAACAACATTCCTCAAATCTGATATACCTTTAGGCTATATTTCAATAATAATTCTTAAAAGATGTTTTTCTAGTACTCTTATTTATAGAATTATTATATGAAAACTCATCTTTTGCCAATACCATATCCCAATTACTCAGCTTCGTGCCAATTAAACATCTCAACTAATTACCCAAGCTTCTATTCACAACCTCTATTTTTATATCAATGTGTGGATGGAATATAGAACTTGTTGGTGTTTTAAAACTACCAAGTTGCTCTAAAACCCAATACTAGGATGAAGAAGACAAGACTCAGTCTAAGGGTTAGCTATTTCCTATATTCAACTAAATTTATCTTAGATCTGGACCAACATTAGTAAAGTATAGAGACTCTCTACACTTTAGGCTCTAGAGGACTAAGGCAGGTGTACCTTAGGGATGGAAATGACTAGTTACTATTGTGGTATTCACAACACATGCTCCATTCCTCACTAGGAATGGGGACCCCCAACCTTTTTTGACTCCCGGACTCTCGATTCAAGAGTCAGAAGAAGAAAATTTGTTTATTGGTTTGCATCAAAATTCCAAAAAACACAAAAAATTAAAAAATGAGAAAATTAAAAAAAGAAAAAAGAAAAGTCAAAAACACAAAAAAATTAGAAAAATGGAAAAGGTTGAGATGCAAATTTTGAAAACAAAAAAAAATAAAAAAATTTCCCTCCCCTCACCTATGTGCCACACATTTTGCATGTGAGGGGAGGAGGGGTTATAAAACCCCTTCTTCCTCCTTCTCCTTTTCATTTTTCTCCATTCACCCATGGGAGAGGTGAGCTTCTACTCCACCCCACCTATTTCATGCTACCATGTTTCATGCTAGAGCCACATGTGCGCTTCGGCCCACATCGTGCATTAGGTGCTACGGCTCGTACTAGGAGTTGTAGCTCGCGTCAAGGTACTAGGCACTACTCGTGCTGCATATGCAAGCACTATGGCCTACATTGGGGTGTTGGGTGCCTTGTGTGTGAGTGTTGCATCCCATGTCATGGTGTTGGGCATCACTCAAGCCATGTGAACGAGTACTGTGACCCGCATCATAGCACTGGGCACCGCTTGTGTGAGTTCCATGCCCTGCACTGTAGTGGCACTGGCCACCACTTGCATTGCACATGTGAGCTACTGTTAGTCGCCACTTGTACCACACATGGCCCACAAGTGGTACTATCAAGCACTCTCGCATGCACACGATAGGAGCTCTCGTGTGCATGCATCGAGTCCATGCAAGTTTTACTTACCATGCATGCACCTCGATGCACATGCCCATGCATTGCATTTTAAATTTATTTTATTATTATTATTATTTTGAAAAGAGTTTTGAATTTTTTTTTAAAATAATTAAATTTTTTTTTTAAATAAATAAATAAGTCCCCTAGGGGGACATTTTTTTTATTACATCATTTGTTTTCTTTTCTCGGTATCTTGTGAATGATGATAGTTTCTTCTCTCATAATGTGTAGGTAACATGATCAGATGGCATCTAGATCCAGAACAACAACAAAACTAGTTGTTTTCAAGTTCCAAGGCATACCTCCAAAGTCCAGATTACATGATGAGTATGTTGACATCAAAGATACTAACCTTAGACACACAAACTTGGGAGAATTCCTGAGAGTTTGCAACAATCCAACACAAAGGTCAACCTTGGTGTCTACTTTGATCTATTTTAGATTAGTGAATGTAGCATCACATCCTATGTTGGTACAATTAGCTAAATTGGTCATGACCTTGTCTCAACACTTTGTTCCTAATGAAAGGGTAGTTAAGAGGGTCACTAGAAAAGTTGTCTTAGATCTATGTCCTGACAACATTGAGAGGGTATTCCATCTTCCCAGAGCTGATAAGTTGATATGACTCTCCTATGAAGCAGCTAAAATATGGTATAAAAATCATCACCAAGAAGCCATCGAGATCATACATTCCTTGTACTTCATTGAGAATCCACCTCAGGGAAAGGCAATCAAAAAAGTGGATATGACTTAGAGATACATGAAGGATGACATTGGATACTCTATTATTCTCCTAAGTAGATTCACAGGCTTACCTGTAGAAAGTCACCTCACTCTATTCATGGTCAACTTCATTGAGACCATCAGGCATGCAAAGATACCACTGGATTGGGCCACCACACTTAGTGAAAACTTTTGTGAGTAGCTATGGATGGTAAAGGAAAAGAAGAAGTTCTATATGACTTCTTATGTGGTGTACCTACTTGCAACAAGGGCAAAAAACTATCCTATGTTATACAAGAAACGTAGTATGCAGGACCCCAATGCTTGGCCATACATAGTCTATCCTCAGTTGGTGAAGAAGAAGCTCTCACCATAGAGCAAAGAGTACAAAATTGTAAATGATGCTTTCATCTTTATAATCATTCAATTCATCAAAGGGGACTATAAGAAGAGATAACCTGATTGTGTCTACATAGATTTTTGTCTTGCATGAGTACACTTTCTATGGCCTTGTGATTTGATGAAGAGTGAAACATCATTCAATTTGTTAAATATTCTCACCAATGATTGCTTTAGTGGATTCTAGGAAGCATTGCTCCTATTTTCATTAGTTTCCTACCAATTTTTTCAAAGGTTTAACTACTAGCATGTTGTGTTCTGTAGCTTATGTCTGTTTAGGAATTTCAATTTCAAGTTATTTCAATTTCATTTTATTTACTTTTTTATTTTCTTTACTAACCCCTTGTTAGAATAGGACCTCATAATAGCTACATTGTTAGAGTTGCATTCATTGAAAAATAGAAAAATACTATTCTTTTGGTGTGATATCTTGAGACAGTGAACAACTTTACTTTGATTCTGAGATAAAAAAGTGTTTAGAACCAGCAAAGGCCTCCTTGTGAACACTCACATTTATCTTCTACTGAGTAGATTTTGGTACGTCACAAGACAAACACTGAACCTTGGTGTGGTTCCTTAAAAAGATTTTCTTTTCAAGAGAGGAATTATGCAATGGATTCTTGCCATTGACCTCGTGCAAAAATGAATGCCCAATAGTTACTTTGATATTCTTCTTCAAAACTCCTTCACTCATACTCTGCTTATCAGATCTATCACCTATAAAAGAAAATGGTCAAGAATTCTTCTTAGATTTGTAATTACTCCTTGATTATAGTAGCTAACTATAATTTAGAGAAATACTATTACAAATAAGTAATGATTGGAAACTTGGTTCTTGTGTATAGAAAAGTAAACATTGATTTGATTTAAATGTGCTTTGTGTAACCACATGAACTTATCAATTTACATATGAATTGATGATCACTGCCTTATCCATTTTTATACAAAGTCAAACCAATAATAGCAGACTTATTTGATTTCCTTGTAGTTAATTTTTTTAGCAATTAATCTTGAATTTCATTCTTATGATATCCCTCCCATACATATAGAAACCTTATCAATTCATAAAAGTATTTACTTAACCCATTGAATTAAAAGAAATCAATGAAATGATATACAACCCATCCAAGTTGCATTAAAGTGAAAGAACCTTTTTCATTTCAATCCCAAAATTGTAGATATATGAAAATGGAGACAAAACTCAGAGACACATATATTGTACAAAATTCCTTTGTATTAATCTTTCTTGAAAACAATACATTACTACTATAGACTCAAGAATAACTCAAGACATGATAAAACTATCATTCAAGATTCATTTGTATTCCTAGATTGGAAAAATTGAATACATCACACAATTATCACAAAAGCTAGACTGATTGCAAAATAGCATAAATACTAAAATTATATAGACTTTAGACCCTCACTCCACAACTTGGAAATCCTTTTATAGGAAGGATTGCAATAGGCTTCAGATGGGAGTACACATGTCAAAATTTCATTGGAAAGATAAATACAAAGATATCTCATATACAACTACATTACAAAACATTCTTTGTTCTTTGATCAAAATTGAGGATGCAGTTGCAAAATTTGTAGATGGCACTTTCTATAGGCATCTTCAAAAAATTTTGTTTCTCTTTAGCTATCTTTCACTTTCCTTTCCTTTTCTTTTCCTTTTTGTCTCTTCTTCCTTTAATTACATCTTCTGACCACCTAGCCACTTTCTCCAGATGGTAAAGCTTTAATATCTACTATGACCTCCCAAATAGCTATATCTATGTCCACATCAGGCTAGTGGAATCTCTAACTTCATATAATTCCTTGAGGTATTTTTTCCATTCGGCATCTATTATTTCCTTAACCTTTGTAGTTATCTTTGACATTTTTTCTTCTAACTTATACAACATGTCAATCATATCATTACTACCATCACATCTGCCACACCATTGCAGTATGCTAGACAACTAGAATGATTTAAAATGTTGTCAAAAGATGCCAACCATTCCATCGAATTCGTTAACTCCTCCATCATTATCCAAAATGGTAGGCACAAAATTGGATGTTCTTATGGCAATTTCTTTCATCTTGTTTTGAATTAGTTGCACCTTGCTAGCAAAGAAACCATTCAAATCCTTTACCTTATTGATAATTTTTCTAACATTGATAATCATTTACTTTGTTGAGTCTTTATTTTTTACTAGCACAGGTACAAGGTTATCAAAAAATTGGGTATAAGGGCCCCATGTTGTAAAAAGAGGAGACAATGGAATAATTGATTCAAAACACTTGTACTCTGCTCCCTACAAAACAAGATAATTGCTATGCACATTTTGAGAAATAATTTTCAATTCATTTACCTCTATGATTCAACAAGTTCTTAATAGTTCTAATATTAATCTCTTCCTTGAATCGAATTCTTCTTCATTAATAGCCATTTTTTGGCCTATCACATCATCTATCTTAGGTATTTGGCCCTCTATTTGTAGATCTTTTTCCTGGACTTCTGTAGCTAGTTTAATAGTGTTTCTTAATGATACTATCTCATTTTCCAATCTAAGGGTGTTTTTTACTCCAATACATAAGTCCTTTTCATTTATTCCTCATAATGCCTATTGATTTTGATATACCACTCATAGGCTCCTTCCAACTATGCTTTAAGGACATCCATCTTGTTTTTCTTAATAATGACACTGAAGTTTACATCCCATACATTTGGCTACTAGAGGTAGAGTGCACATTCCAAAATATCACATTCCCTAGGGGACTCTTTGATTTCCATAAGGGTAGGATTTTGATGCATTGGAGTCAAACTCCATATAGCCATTTTTT
Source organism: Cupressus sempervirens (assembly GCA_028749045.1). NCBI lineage: Eukaryota > Viridiplantae > Streptophyta > Pinopsida > Cupressales > Cupressaceae > Cupressus > Cupressus sempervirens. Next base: position 817,489,468 of record CM053786.1, read on the forward strand.
GAGCATCAATGTTGTTACCTAATCCTTTCAATTCTCCTAGTTGATTTGCATCTTCAAATGAGATTGTCTTGTCATGTCTCCTCATCTAGTCTAGTAGGAATGAAGAATTGATATCATATTCTTGAAAGAAAATCATACCACTTCTCCTCACTGGACCTATAGCTTCTTCTACAGTGAGGGTTTCACTAGTAGGATGATACTCTTGTAATTTTTGTATTAATTTAGCAACCACCTCATCAGAGTCATCTAGATTCATTTGAAAAGACAACTCATTTTATTCAACTTTAAAAGGAAGCTTTTAAATCTTTTTGTTTTGATGAAATTATCATCACTCATGTAAATTCATTTGCTTCAATGATCTTGTCATCGATAGTCTAATCATGTAGCTACAATTTCTTATCCCTTTGCTCATCCTTAATGGCTTGATCTATCATTTAGTTTCTTTTGACATTATCAAAATATTGGCTACCCATTGGTAGGATCTGAAAGGCTTTCTATTGAGCCTTTTTGTGGGATATCAACCATTTTATGTCTCTTATTCCTCTATTATTCTCACTCTAAACTCTCAAGTTTATCTTCTTCATCATCATTGACTTCAACCACAATGTCTTCATCAAAATGATCAGGGTCAACTTTTCTTATTATTTATTTAGGAACTTGTGTTGATATTTCATAAAAAATTTGCACACATTTGTCCAACTTTGACCAATAATCTTCCTTAGGATAGAATCCCTTAAATGATGGATCTACTTTTTTTATCTCCTACCCAAAGCTCAAAACATCTATTTATTTGATCATTCTCTCTCTACACATATCCTCATTTAATCTGTTAGCAATAATATCCTCCTCCCATAGAGGTTTTTTATGAGGTAGAGTATATCCCTTCATGTTCTTTAGGGCATTCCTAACTACATTTCAGACATCATATATTCTTGTAGGCATCATATTCTTGAGACTTTTGCCTAGATATTCCCTATTTAATGATATAAGTTGCCAAAATTCTTCTACAAACCCTAGCCTCTCCAAGACATACTTTTAAAAAATGTGAGGTGGCTATGGGCATCCATATATTCTAATAAAAATATATTTCTCAAATAGAAAAATAGTTCTCGAATCATGCACCAATTGTTTCCCAACATCAAAGCACATTTTAGTCTTAACAATTTTCCTATCATTTCTAGGTACTCTTTCATTACCATTCCTATCATTTTTTAAAACAAGATGCAAAATGTCATTATAAAAATCAATAACATTTGAATATGGGTAGAATCTTTTCAATACCCTTGCCCTCCTTTTCATTGGTAACCTTTCTCCCTATTCCTCTATACATTCAAAGAAACTTTGATCAAAGGAAACAACATTTTTGAACAAGATCAAATGCATGACCAAAGAATAGTGATGGAACTTAAATTTCTTCAACTATCCCTATTGTGTAGCAATGATTACATCATGGATCTTTTTGATTATGTATGTCATAGAATCATACCCAAATTTTTTGGTAGGGTCTTGAATACTCAGTGCCATGACATAATGTCCTCCCATAGCATTCATGGTTTCATCTAAACCTAGGAATTTGTTGATACCAAAGACAATATTCTAGAAATACCTCTGAAAGAATTCAAGGGGCATAAGCTTTTCTACCTCCTTATTTTTTGGAATTTCTCCCTTCTCTTTTCTAGATGAAGGGATGTGCCTTGTCTACCCATATAAAAGCTCTTTTGACTCTTGAACTTTTCATTTTGATCAATATCAAGGGTTGAAAACTAGGACTTTCTTGGTTTTTTTCTTGTAAAAGAACTAGAAAAATTCATATACATTCCTATTAGGATCCTCTACATCTCTACAAAATACAAATGGATCTCTAAAGGCATGATTATTTGCAGATTGTGCATTGGTTGAACAAGGTAGAATGTCAACCCACTCTTCTACAAATGAGCTAGGACTTTTTGTTTATGATGTAGTTCCTTCAATTTGGACCTATGCAATCAATTCACCTTCTTTTTGAGCCATTTCTTCAAAATATTTCGATCAACTCTGAATGTTGTATGCTAGGAAATCACTCAAAATCACTCTACAACTCAAATTTTTCTCTAAAAACTTAAATAATTATGCAATTGGTAATGAAAATATCCATTCCTTTAGAATTTATCTATCTTTGCAATAGAATCATGGCATTAATGGCATTTAAATCAGCACACTTCAAAACCTATCAATCTTTGAAAAGCTAGCAAAATCTTTACTTTTTCATATTTTGTACTTCCATCTCATATCTTTTCTTCCAACTTAGAGATGGCTATTGAAAAGTATTTTATGCATTAAAAACTAAGAATCATGATCACACAATGACCTCCTTGTCACTTCTTCATGATGGTTTTATTTCTTTCTTCATTCGTGACTATGACCATGCGAAATGGGTTGACTTATTTATTTTACAGCTTTGCTACCTCTTTTCATATCCATTAGGCTAAGCTTGTGATACTGTCATCACTTCCTTTTTACTTTATCACTACTTTGCAACTTCATTTCTTTACTAACCACATAGGCTTGTGAAACTATGTCTTCTATACTCCATGTTTTATCACTGCTTCATAGCTATTTATCTTTTCTATTTACTGACCACTATGATTGAGAAATTACCATCCCACTCGCTACATGACATCTTCACTGCAGTTTATGACTTAACATCTTTTATGACTTAAGATCTTCACTATGTCACCTCTTTGAAACCACCAAACACAAAGTCTTTCTTAATCATGCAACATTGTGATAACTATTTTTTTTGCCCGTTACTTTATTTTGCAAATTGGAAACTTTAAATTCTATCTTTGAAACCATATGACATTGCGATAAATAGTTCTTTTGAGAAATAATAGTCCACCAAGATAACTGAGATAGGGAGTGAATCAATTATCCAATAATTAAAATATTTATCAACCTTAAACAATCTTATCCATTTAACCAAAGTAAACAACAACCATAACTAGATGCACATACACAATTACACTAGATATGTTAACTAGGGAAACCCTTGATTAGAGGGAAAACCCCAGTGGGAATGATGCTCACAAGATGATATACTAATATAAATATTCCTTGTTATAGGATGGACCTTGTTAAGAGTTTATTACAATATTTAGTACATATGAGTCCCCGTTAGGAGACATTGAATCCTGGTTACAATATTTCAACCCTATTAGGAGTTGTGTCAACCTTGTTAGGAGTTATAGAAGATAGAAGAACCCACTATCTAAATAGATTCTAGGGAAAAACCAGTGAACTCATTGTTCAACTAATCTCTCAACTATTCTTTGTAGAGTAATTGTGTATATTATACTTTAACTTCTTTCATCTATCTTGTCAACCAGAACAATCATTGTTAGACCTTGTAGACTAGGTCATGAACTTCAAATCCAAGTATCAAACTTTGAATCACACAATAAAACCTTGGCAATGAAGTTTTTTTCACTTTTTCTCTACTTTTCTTATCTTTCCATTCTTCTCTTTTTGCTACTTACAATCATTTGCATACATCCTTCCATGATAAAGGAAAATTATCAAATCCATAAAAGAATTCCCTAAGTTAGTTGTTAGACCTTCTCAATTAATTATTATGGGACCACATTAAGAACACATTACACTTAGTGATAACATTAATCTTTTCACTTGCAACTTGAATAAATTTCCATACACATAATATTATGATGATCAAGCTTGTCCATATCATCATAAATATGTATTCTTCACATCTTTAACCTCAACTTATCAAAATAAAATTTTTGCTAAGAAATATAACAAGTTTACAAAAATATGCCTCTATAAACTCTATCTCAAAATAATTTTCAATGAAACTTGCATAACTTCTTCTAGACTTAATATCTTATGCTTTCGAGCTTAGCTACATATACTAGACACATAGTATAATCTCCCTTTAACCTTACTATTAAAAGTACTCAACTATATATCTATACTAACTTGATCTTTATTGTTGTTCTTCTATCATATGTCATAGAAAACTACTATGTTGACATCAATGAAAAACATAGTCATGAATGTAACATATCATCATGATAATGATCTAATCATGTTTCTATAGTGCTCCCCCATAGGAATATCATCAACACTCATGCTTCCAAAAATCTCCCCCTTTGGCATTGATGGAAATATAGATGAAAAACATCTAGTTTGAAGAATACCAACTACAAAAGACTATTAACCTTACTTTTCAAATCATCTTCATCAATCATTCTTTCCATTGATATACCTCAATGTGATTTAAATCACACCATTTTTCCATGATGTACTTCTTTCCAACAGATTTTCTAAATATGTTGTACTTATTTTCCATGCTTTCCAATTTTTTTCTCATGTTCTACTTCTCCCCCAATGACATCAATGTCAAAGGTTTTAGTAACCATCAAACTCTACAACAACTATTTCTTACTTAGCTTAAGTGTCCAAAGACATTGTTCAAAGAAAACATCCAACAAGAGTCCTAGATGACTCTATCCATCACATATACTCCCCCATACAGGAAGCATCAACATTCAGTCTAGACAAACAATAGTGCTCTATTATACTAGACTAATGCACTCTTGCATCGTCTACTTTGATGTAGGAAGGGGCATAATCCCTAGCATACCTCACAAATACTCAAAAGTCTCTTTGGGAAGAGGCTTAGTAAAATATCTACAAATTTCTCTTTGGTGTTTACATACTCCAATCTAATTTTCTATTCTACAACTTTCTCTCTCAACATGTGATACTTGATAGAAATGTGCTTAGTATTAGAATGCAACACTAGATTCTTAAACATATTTATTGTGTTTGTGTTGTCACAATGTATGAAAAAATGCTCACTAAATTCTATCCTTATACCCTTCAACATTTGCTTCATCTAAAAAACTTGATTACAATTGTTTGTTGCTACAACATATTTTTCTTCTTATATTATTTGTGAGGTACAATCCTACTTTTTTCTTAGCCAAGAAACCAATCTTCCTCCAAGAAAGAAGTCTCCAGCACTATTGTTCATTGTGTCATTCATGTTGTTTGGCCAATCAACATCAGTATAAGCATATATATTGAAATTATTAGATTTACCAAACACAATCCAAACTCTAGTGTTCCTTTTAAGTATCTAAATATCATTTTGATTACTACATAATGTGCTTCTCTAGGATCATCTTGGAATCTTGCAATAATTGCAACTACATTTTCTATATCTGGCCTTGTGTGAGTTAAATAATGCAAACCCCTAATCATATATTTGTACTTCTTCTGCTCAACAGTGGGTGTCTCATCCCTTGTAGATAACTTGTGTCTAGTTACAATAGGTGTTACAAAGGGTTTACATGTTTCCAAACCAAACCTTTTTAGTAAATATTTTAAATACTTAGTATGAGAAATAAATATTTCATTTTTATCCTACACAATATGTAATCCTAGAAAATATTGCATTGCTCCTATCATGCTCATTTCGAATTTCTTCTTCATTTCTTTAGCAAACTTGTCACTTTCATCATCATTTCCTCCAAATATGATATCATCAACAAATATTACCAAAATCATTAATCCATCATTTTAGCATCTTGAAATACACAAACCCAATTTTGTAGCCTCAATTTGATAGAATGTTCATCACCTTTAAAACTAGTTTCCAAAGGTTTCCAAATCAAATGAGAAGTATTAAGTGATTTTACCTAGTTGTATTTAATTTCAGGAAGTGTAGACAATAGTGCTTCTCTAGTTCTCATGTTGCACATGGAAAGATTTCTCTCTTCCTCGGTACAAGTTTCAAAGTTACTTTCAGCAATGATTGTCTTTGATGATTTTGTCAAAATCCAATATCATGGACCCATACAAAATAGATGTGTCTTCATCTTTTCCTTCCATCTATCATAATTTGTTCCATTCAACTTCAAACTATCATTCTTGAACATTTTTTTCATGGAACTCCCAAAGTTGTTAAACTTTATCTTCAAGGACTTGATGCTATGACACTAATTGTTATCTGATAATTAAAACATTTATCCACCTTAAACAATCTTATCCATTCAACCAAATTAAACATAAAAAGATGCACATACATAATTAATTACACCAAATATGTTAACTAGGGAAACCCTTGATCAAAGGGAAAACCCTAGTGGGAATAATGCCCACAATGTGATGTACTAATATAAATATTTCTTGTTAGAAGATGGACCCTATTAGGAGTCTATTCCAACATTTAGTAAATATGAGTCCCTTTTAGGATACTTTGAATCCTTTATAGAAGATTCCAACCCTATTAGGAGTTATGCCAACCTTGTTAGAAGTTGTAGAAGATAGAAGGACCCACTATCCAAACAGCTTCTGGTGCAAGACCACTGAATAATTGTGTGTACTATACCTCAACTTCTTTCCTCTATCATGTCAACTAGACCAATCACTTTAAGACCTTGTAGACTAGGTCATGAACCTCAAATCCAAGTATCAAACTTTGAATCACACAATAAAACCTTGGCAATGAAGTTTAGCTCACTTTCTCTCTACTCTACTTATCTTCAAATTCCTCTTTTTTTGTTGCTTACAATAATTCATGTTCATCCTTCCATGATAAAGGAAAATGCCCTTCCTTTATACCAAATCCATGAAACAATTCCCTGACTTGGCTATTACACCTTCTCAATTAATTATTATAGGACCACATTAAGAACATGTTACACTTAGCGATAAAATTAATCTTTCACCTTGCAACTTGAATAACTTTCTGTACACATAACATTATGGTGAGTGACTTAATATGTCTTCTTCACAACTTTAACTTCAGCTTATTAGAATAAAAAAATTTCTTAGAGATATAACAAGTTGACTAGAACATGCCTCTTTAAAGTCTATCTCAAAACAATTTTCACCAAAACTTGTATAACTTCTTCCAAACTTAATATATTAAGCTTTCGAGGTTAGTTGTGATACTAAACACATAGTATAATCTCCCTTTAACCTCACTACTAAAAATACCCAACTATTTATCAGTACCAACTTGATCTTTACCATTGTTCTTCTGTCAGATACCACAAAAAACTGTTACGTTGACATCAATGAAAAGCACAGTCATGAATGTAGCATATCATCATGTTTCTATAGAACTCCCCCATAGGAATATAATCATCATTCATGCTTCCAACATTTCTTTTCCACTTCAACTTAAAACATTTTAATCATGTTTCCACCCACGAAGTTACAGTAACCATTTTGAGTTTAACTGACACTTTGCTTCACAACTTCGCAACCGTAGAATCTTAACCACAACTAAACCTTGTGAAAGTGTGATTTCAAAATTTTCCTACTTCACCATTGTAACCTTGAGTCAATCATAAACTTCTGTGATGCTATGATAGTTTAAATATTGAATGCATGATTACTTTCTACACCTTCATAACTTAAGCTTTCATTTCATTTCAAACCCTTGTGATAGTGCGATGACTATTTCTTTTGACCATCAAATGTTCCTCATAGTTTCATAGCTTAAAATCTCTACTTTACGCTTAACATGCTATGATGAAATCAACTGTTAACTTGGTTGTTCTCTCACCTATAACAACTTCATAACTTGAAGATCTAAGTCAACACTTAAACCTATAATGATGTAACTGCAAGCTTCTATTGCCTCACCATCTTAACCCTAGGTTAATTTTAACCCCCTACAAGGATGCAACAACATTTAAAAGTTAGCCACTATTTCCTTTTGCATCTTCATGACTTAGACTTCAAGGTTTATCTAAATTCTTGAAATGAAGTGATGATTCAAAATTTGATTTCCATTTATGTCCTTCGCACCATCACAAATAGAATTTATTTAAGCTAGAGTTGACCTAAAATTATGTGTTTCCCATTATATCACTCCTTCACGTCCTTAACTTGAATGCTAGCACTAACTACTATGATGTCATCATAAACTACTGATGGCCATTTCGCATCTTCACATCCTTTAACATGGTTAGTGATCAAAAAAAGAGTGATGTTGTGATTAAAGGACTCTCGCAACATCACAAATTAAAAGTTAAAAGAGGCATAAAATATAATGTGACAATAGATCAAAAGACTTAAGGATAGAAAAGTCAAGAATTTTTTTTTTTACATATTCCTATTTAATATTTGCAAGTTAATTTTGAACAAATTCAACAAGACTTAAAACATGACTATTGTCCTAGGGTTATTTTTATGAGGAATAACACATTTTCATAAACCCTAAGAAATTTAAACAAATTTTCTCTAATTTTCAAAGAATATCACAAAACATTTGCAGGGTGAAATTTAGGCCATCAAAACTAAAGTTTAACTTCGTATTCATATTCTTCCTTAAAGTCCTCCAAAAGTAACCAACAAATTTACTATCTCTGTTAGAGATAATACTTCATGTCAATCCATGCAATCTAACAATCTCTTTGAAGAAAATCTTAGCAATATGCACAACATCTAATGTCTTCTTGCATGGTATGAAATGATCCATCTTATAAAATCTATCCACAATAATAAATATGGAATCATACCCTCTTGTTGTCTTAGATAATCTAAGAAAAAAATCCATACTAATGTCACTCCAAGGTTTCTTAGGAACAAAAATAGGTATATACAATCCAGTATTCTAACTTACTCCTTTTGCAAATTGAAAAATTCCACAACTACTTACAAAATTCTGAATATCCTTATACATCTATGGCTAATAGTATTTATCCCTAAGAAAACACAATGTCTTATCAATTCCAAAATGTCCAACCAACCCACCATAATGTTTTTCATTAATCAAATTAACTCTGAAAGAACCTCTTGATATACATAACTAAATTACTTTGAACAACATATGTTCCTAAATGAAATACTCATCCTACTTACTAAATTTACTTGATAGATTTGGTGTTCTGCACTCTCTCCATGCCTCATAAAAATTAGGGTTAGTATCATAATCAGTGTTAGTATCATACAACTCCATCATCTCATCAAAACCAAGAAATTCAACCCTCATCTCTATCAACAAAAAATTTCTTCTCAATTCATTTGCAACTCGGTTAGTTACTCTACTCTTATGCTTTTATTAACAAATGTGAAAATCTACATATACTCAACTGACTTCATATGTCTTTGATTGAACTTATGTTGACTATCCAAATAATGTAAAGGTTTATGATTAGAATACAACACAAACTCCTTAGGAAGGAAATAATTTATATACTTCTTCAAGGCTTGACCAATATCATGTAACTCTTGTTCATACACAAAATACTTCATTGCAACATCATTGAACTTATCACTCAATAAAGAAACAAGTTTATTGTCTTGACTCAACACAACTACTGCTACACTACCACTTGCATCACATTCAACTTGAAATACCTTATTGAAATCAGGCAAAGCCAATATAGGTAGCTTAACACTCAAAACTCTTTCCACCTCCATGTGTCCACTTGAAATCCTTCTTATCTCCTCTCGTTGTCTCAGTCATAACATTACAAATAGAACTAAAACTCTTTATGAACTTTTTGTAGAAACTATCCAGACCATGAAATAATTTTACCTCACCTACATTCTTAGGTGTAGGCCATTCCAAAATTTCTTTAACCTTCTCAAGATCAATCCTCAAACCATCATCTTAATTCACAAATCACAAATACATAATCTCCTCTTGCATAAAGCAACACTTTTTCAAATTAATTAGCAAATTTTCTCTTTCAATTTATACAATACCTGTCTAAAATGCTCAAGATGCTCTTTCTTAGTCTCATTGAATATCATAATATCATCTAGGTACATTAGTCAAACCAAAAGGCATTACCAACCACTTGTACAAACCATTTTTTTTCTTGAAAATGGTCTTCCAATCATCACCTTCTTTGATTTGATATGATGATAACCATGCTTCAAATCAATCTTGGTAAAATATGTTGCTCTACTCAAAAAATCCATTATGTCATCCATCCTTGGTATAGGAAACCTATACTTCATTGTTATCTTGTTAATAGCTCTGGAACTAGTATATATTCTCCATTCTCCATTCTTCTTAGGTGCCAATAAATTATGTACAATAGAAGGACTCAAACTTTCACTGATCAAACCCTTCTACAACAACTCTTGCACTTGTTTATTATGTTCTTCATTCTCTATAGGTGTTAATCTATATGGTTCCTTGTTCAGTAAACTAGATTTAGGAATCAATTCCATATAGTCACTTTGTTATAAATGCTTATAATATAAATAAGATGGGGGGTAAATCAGTTACTCAAGGTCTATATGTACCACTTGAATAATTAAACATTAAACACATCATTGTTAAAATTATCCTATATATCCTGTTGTTACTCGATCTCAACTATAATACTATTCTAAAATTAACTTGCATTTCATAATGAAAACATCATCATATGTAAAACATTCATAAGACATTCATCATAGTTTGACACAAGGATTTTACATGGAAACCCAATTTGGGAAAAAAATACAAGCAACATGTCATTCTTTTTCACTCTTTCGAAGTGAGCTTTGTTGCAAGCCAACCTTGTTAAAGGTTGCAATACACTCTATTAAATGTGACTTGGTTAGAGGATTTAATCACCTTGTGAGGAGTGGTCTTGTTAGAAGATTTTGATTATTACATTTAGAATGTCACCTAGTTAAAGGATTTACACAGACTGTTAAGTCTTCAAATGACTATTAGGTCAATCTCTATTAAAAGGAGTTCAATAAAAACTATTTACAATGATAAAAAAGAAAAATAATAGGTTTTGGTTTGTGTGATTAAACTCACTGTCATCTTTGATCTTGATATGCTTGGACACCCTTCAAGCACCCAGTTCACTCTTCATCAACACTTAAGCCTTCTATAAAATTCACTTATCAAAAAAAATATCACATCTACAAGATTTTCTCTTTTAGCTTCGCATCCACTCACTTGTGTGTATTTGACCAACCTTTCTCTATATGACTTCCTCCACATACAAACCCACACACACATTGGCTAGGGTTGGACTGGACACTAAATGTTCTATTTTGTATTACCTTAAATGGGCAATATGTTTTTTTACCATTTTCTACATCCCTCGTAGATCTATTAGGGTTAATGATCAGATTCAACTTGATTTAATGTATTTGTACATCTTCTTGATCATCCTCCAGAAACTTCTCTATAATCCTCTGGTTAGGTCTTTCCCTAATCATCACCTTGAATTTAATGATCCACCTCATCAATCTTATCTTCAACATGTTTTACATCTCTCAATAAGTCAACTGAGTTAGCTTGATCTTACTATTTCTTTGAATTTATTCTTTTATTGGTGCTCCACAATCATTGAATTATGACATTCAGTCAATACTAAAATAATCAATCATTGTTTAATATTTTGGCTTGGCATCAACTAACTTTCTCAATTGATGCTAATTCTCAGCCAACACTAGATTTTTGCATTACTAACTGTGGCTTGACTAACACTAGCATTACTCAGCACTCATTAGTATTTTACTCTTTTTTTTGGCTAGGCTTAACTTTCTTGACCTAAACAAATACTTTTATTTATCAAAGTCTATCTAATAAAATTTTCATTGTAACTCCTTTTCATAACTTTGACATTTCCTCCAGGTGTTATAGTTATGAGTAACTCTCAAATCCTCTTCATCAATAAAATAGATATGAAAATTAGATTACATAGCAATATGTCTCATCCATAGATTTGACATCAATGACAAAACAAAAATTATTCCAATTGTATGTTTCCAACAATCTCCCTCTTTGGCATTGATGACAACATCTCAAATATCTGAAATACTAATAATAACTTAATTACCATACAATACAAAAGATGTCACTTCCATGAGTGACTAATATCCTTCATTTCATTTTGATTCTCATCCATTCAAATTTTCAGACTCTCTCTGTTAGTTTGCCATCTTTCATGATTCTCTTTCTTTACAATAATTTCTCCCTCTTTTAGTAATCTCTCCCTCTTTCTTCAATCTTTTTCTCTATCAGTAATCTCTCCCTCTTTGACAAAAATGTCAAATAAGTTTAGTTGTCTTAGCTTTAAATTCTTCATACATCTAAATTATGTATATTTTGCATGTATGGTTGATTCTTGTCATCTATCTATGATTGATCTTTTATGATGTATTGAAGTATTCTGGCATGTCCCAAAGTAGAGTTGTATTGCACCACTGTGTAGAATGTTATGTTTAGAAAATGTGATGCAATGCACCTTATCTTCTTAATCATCTTTAGTTAGGGGAATAATCCCTAATTTACCTCTAAGATATTCATGGGCATCTTTGGGTAATGATTTTGTGAATGTGTAATTAATTTTTTCCTTTGTATTCACATACGCCAACTTCACTTCTTTGTCTTGAACTAATTCTCTCAAGTAGTGATACTTTATAGAAATTTTCTTTTTCTTAGTTACATCATTGGATTCTTTGAAATGTTAAAAGTACTTGTGTTATCACAATAGATAACTACTCGATCTATAATCTCTTCTTGCATGCCTTTCAACAATTGCTTAATCCACATTATATTGAAAAATTTACTATAGTTGGCACATACTTGGTTTTAGCCATTGATTGGGAAATATAATTTTATTTTTTGTTTTCCCATAACACTAATATGTTTCCTAGAAATAATGTACCTCCACTAGTGTTTCTCCCATCATCAATATTTCCTACCCAATCTGATTCAATGAAAACCTTCAATTTAAATCCATGACCTCTGTTGTTGTAAAATCCATAGTCTTGTGTACCTTTTAGATATCTCATTATCCTTTTTACAGCCATCATGTAATTCTCTTTAGGATTTTCTAAAAATATAGCAACTATCCCAACTACCAATGCAATATCTAGTCTATTGTGAAAAACATATTGAAATATTCCTATCATGCATTTGTATAGGGCATGGTTCACATTATTAGAATCATCATTCTTAGATAGCTTATGTTTTATAGACATAGGTGTGCTCATTGGCCTTGAATCTTCCATAGAAAAAGTCTTCAATATTCCCTTGATGTATTAGATTTTTTAAATAAAAGTACCAAACTTCATTTGACATACTTGTAATCGAAAAAAGAACTTGATTTCACCAAACATAGACATTTCAAATTTCTTTTTCATCTCAACAACAAATGATTTACATAATGTTTCTCCTACTCCAAAATATGATATCATCAACAAATATCTCAGATAATAATACTTCAATGTTCTTACCATTCTTCAAATATAGATTGTTGTTATCATTTGTCCTCTCAAAACCAATTTTCATTAAATGGTTATGTAACCTTTCATATAATTCTCTTGGTGCTTGTTTCAATCCATAAATGACTTTGTTTAATTTACTAACCATGTTCCTTTTGTCTTGATCTACAAATCCTTTAGGATATTCAGTGTATATGTCTTCTTCTAGTATACCATTTAAAAATGAATATTTGACATCTATTTGATATAGCTTTAAATTCTTGGAAGTTGAGTATGCAAGAATAGTTTTGATTCTGTCAAGTCTAACCATGGGAGAAAAAGTTTCTCCATAGTCAACTCCTTCTCGTGCATAACCCTTGTATACCAATCTTCCTTTATTTATTGTTATTTCACTATTATCATTGAGCTTGTTCCTAGGAACCCACTTTATCCCAATGATATTTTTGTCTTTAAGTCTTGGCACTAAGGTCCAAGTATTGTTCTTCTCAATCTAGTCAATTTCTTTGTTCATAGCTTGTATCCAATCTTCATTGTCTAAAGCATCTTTTATTATTCTAGGCTCAAACTCACATAATAAACATGTGTCACCTTTGAGTTTTCTCCTTGTCATCACACTTGATTCAACATCATCAATGATTTGATTTGGTTTATGATGTCTTCTCACATATTTTGCTAATACAGGTAGCTTTCTTCTTGGCATTTCTTCAAGTTCATCTAGAAAAATAATCTCTAGCTCATTTCCTCTTTGTTGTTCTTATTTTGGTTAAGGTTCTAAATGCTTGACATTCACTCTCTGATGGTTGTCATTTCCTATCTATGACTTGTCATCTTCAGTCTGTTGCTTGACACCCACTCTCTATTGTTTGGCAATTTGTATTTGCATTCTATCATTTCTTATCTGGTGGGAACTTCCAACTTGACTTGTTTATTCATTTTGAGTGCTAGAAGCATCATCATCCACATAGATGAATGTATAGTAGTCTTGAAGTTCTACATTACATGAAACATCACCATTTTCTGTAAACTCATCAACTCTCACATTTGCACTTTCCACAACTTTGTTATTGTTAGAATTTAAAAACTTATAAGCTTTTGTTTTTGTGGAATAACATAGGGATATGCCTTCATCACTCTTTGCATCAAGTTTTACTTTCCTAACATCTTAAACTATATAGCATCTATTTCCAAAGATTTTGAAATATTTAACATTAGGAGCATAGCCATAACATATTCAAAAGGTGTAGCATATGTACCTTTCTTGACTTGAACTCTATTCAAGGTATAGATGGCAATAATAACTTATTCTCTCCAATATTTATGTGATACTCCTTTCTCCATCATTAGTATTCTTGCACAATCCATTATTGATTTGTTCCTTCTTTTAGCTATCCCATTCTAAGGAGGTGTCCTTGGTACTGACATCTATCTTTTAATTCCTTTGTCATTGCAAAAAGTATCAAAATCATGTGAAAAGAATTCGCCACCTTTTTTAGATCTCAAATAATCCATAATCTTCCCTATTTCTTTTTCAACTCTATCTAAATACCACCTAAATAACTAAAAAGCATCATATTTAACTTTAAGTAACATCACAGTCATCATTCTAGAGTAGTCATCCACAAATAGAATGAAATATTGATCTCCATAGTAGCTTTTCACACCAATAGGTCCATAGAGGTCAGTATAAACCACTTCCAAAATATTATTAATAGTATGTGTCTTATGCTTAAAGCTAGAGTTGGTCATCTTTCATAATTAACACTGTTTACATGTAGCATTAACAGGCTTCTTTAGTTTAGGAAATCCTCTCACTTTCTTCATCTTACTAATATTCACCAAATTTTCAAAATTCACATGACATAATCTTTTGTGCCATAACCAAACATCTTCTTGTTGTACAAACATGCATGTTTCTCTTGACAGGTCTAGATAGAATAAGTTCTTGTCTAATCACCAGTTCTAATTAGCTTACCATCACTATCATGTATCTTGACTTTTCTGTTGTGAAACTCACCTCTACAACCACATTCTTTTAGATGTGAAACAATCAACAAATTGTAGTTAAGTCCTTCAATCCAGTAAACATTTCCACATGTTATCTTGTCGATCAATTGAATAGTGTCTTTACCTTTTACAAAATATGGGATATCATTACCAAATTTAACACATCCACTATTGTATGGAGCAATATCTTCAAATTTGAATTTATCATGAGTCATATGATTGGAACATCCCCTATCAATTATTCATCTATCACTTTTGTTCACAAAATAAATTAATGCAATTTTCTCATCTTCATTAGACTCTTTTTTCATTGTAACTTAGACAATTTCATCATCATTACTCTTGGATTCATTATCAGTCTTTTCTTCATAAATATAATAGTATTTCTTACCTTTTTCATCCTTTCTTATTCTATAACCTTTTTCATTGCTTCTTTCTTTGTACTTGTTTTCCTTATTTTCATCCTTTTCTTCTTTATCAGGACATCTAGCAACAATATGACCAACTTTGTTGCATGAAAAACAAATGATAGGTATTTTACCTTTATATTTACCTCTACCTCTTCCAAATTATTTTTCAATGAGAGGTTGAAGTTCATCAATCTCATCATCAGAACTTTCACTTTCACTCTTTACATGTTTTACTTTCTTCTTACTAAGAATGAGTTGTGCCTTGAAAGTTGGTTCAATGGTAGTAGGACATCTCAAAAGTAGTATGTCTACCAACTACACCTTATAAGGTCAAATTTTTTCTTAGTGTGCATCTCAGTTCCTAAATTGTAGAGACTTAAATGGCATAGATAGGTAGTAGAGTCCTTAATACCTTTCTAAGATTTCACTATTTCATCTTC
Source organism: Cupressus sempervirens (assembly GCA_028749045.1). NCBI lineage: Eukaryota > Viridiplantae > Streptophyta > Pinopsida > Cupressales > Cupressaceae > Cupressus > Cupressus sempervirens. The sequence goes on from CM053786.1 coordinate 817,505,528, forward strand.
AATTGTTCCATTTGTTCCTTGAATAGCATTAACAACCTCTTTAACTCTTGTGCAGTATTGTACTATGTTTTCACCTTCCATCATTCTCATATAATCAAATTTACCTCTTAGGCTTTTTGCTTTGGCTCTTAGTACATTCTCATTAGCTCCATATATGGTCTTTATTCTGTCCCACATCTTCTTTGTAGTATTACAATCTTTTAGGCCATCACACTTAGCATAACTTAGGGCTAAGGAAATCTTAAAACTTTCTTAGTTGTGATTTAACTTTTGTCTTAGTTCTTCAATAGTTAGAGTAGTAGTTGTTATATCTACATAGTCATTTCTTAGAAAATTGATAGCAAAATCATTGATACTAGATATGTGCAACTTCGTCAGGGTCTACCATGTAGAAAAGTTATCCTTGTTGAGCTTGGGTATATTTCTCTTCTTTGTCATGATATTTAGCTTTAAGTACCTTCAAACTCTGATACCAATTGTTAGAAATTTTTAAAATAAATAAGAGGGGGGTGGCTTGAATCAGTTATGTTGGTGTTTTGAAATGAGGATAGTTCCAAATTACCCCGATGAGAATAAAGTACATCTAGGGGCAACTAACTCCCATATTCAACATACCCTTTTAGACACTGGACTAACTATAAAGCTAGACACTTCTTCTACTTTAGGCTCTACAAAACCTAGGTGAGTGGACCTATAGATTCTTTATATAGTACTAGTTGTTAAAGCATATACTAAATCTAATACAAAGTAGATCAAACCCTTATATCTCCTAATACTTATGCAATAACAAAGATATACAGTAGCAAATTGCAACTATATGAAATTCACAAGCTGAGTGAGAGAAACACTTTTCATTTCGTCAACATGAAAAGGAAAAGCATTTGATTAATGATGTTAAATTCAGAAAAAACCACAAATATGTAGTAGTATGAATAAGTAATCATGTAACTCATCAGTGCCTTATCTATTGGGCAATTTAATGAATTAATTACATACATCTATGATATCAAGGACATATTTCATACACCAAGACATTAGATCTATCTGTTCACTTTGTGAATCAGACATTGGTATTCATCAAGATCTCATTCTTATGAAATATCCCTCTATAATAACCAACAACCCTGTCAAATATATCAAGCATTTACTTGGCCCTTTATTCCAAGAGCAAAACATATCAGACATACAACATTAAGAGGATGCAAATGGGTCTTAGTTATATTTTCCAAGACCACATATGGCTACAAATTACTAAGATAGGAGATGAGAATTAGAATGAAACTAAAGAAATTCTTGCTCACTTATATTCATCTCTTTGAAACAATACATTCAAATGCATGAAATCAAAACATAAAAACAACTAATAGATCTGAACCTTCTATATTATCTTCACTACTATTGTCATACAAGAGAAACTATGCTGAAGAATAATGGTGGAATCCTAGTTCTAGATCCAACAAAGTGGTCTCATACTGAAAATTACCAACCAACCATGGTCTCATAGTGAAAAATTGGAACCCCTCTAATGGATGAGTGAAAGAAAGATATAGAAGGAGAGAATTTCCAAATCTGATATGAAAATGACATGTGTCCACTTGAAATTCCATCCTTTTCAATTACAAAACCTCTTTTCTCTTTCTACCCCTCAGATCTGATATGGTTTTCATCAATATTCTATAACAAACTTGGGAATATCTCAGTTGAATGATGAAACCTTTGTGCCACCAAAATAACTGAGCTGCATCATGAAATTTTGGTAACAATATGGGTTTAAACTAATTTGAAGGTGACCAAAATTGACCCCAACTAAATTTTTGCCATGTTTTACACATATTTAGGTCATTACCCTACTAGAAATCACAATTAAACTTTGATTCCTGAATGCTTTTGTAAGTTAGGAATCTGGGAAAAAACCTCCTATAACTTGAACAAATAGCTTCCTATGCAAAAACAAACTCCATAATCCAAAAGTTCATCTTCTCCCAATTTTGATCATATATAATATGCCTATATTAGCATACCAAAAACCCCCTAAAATTCATTTTGAAAAATATGCCCCTAGCATGGCCTCTGGTCTACACTTTTGATTTTTTCAAAAATTTAAAATACTCTAATGTTCAGACTTTAGCATAAAACCCTTAAAAATTTAAAAGGCTTGTACATGAGGCTTTTTTTTGAAAAAATGATTCAAAATCATTTTTTATTACTTTAAAATTGGCCCTACCCATGCAACTTAGGTCAACTAAGGTTTGACCAGTCTGCCACATGTCAACCTCTGATTGGTGGACCTTTGCATAGTCATCATCCACTGGGTGCCACATGGTAGCCTTTGATTGGTCCACCAAGCATCACCATGTGGTATCCTCTTATTAGCTACTTGAGTGCCACCAAACCACCACATCATTACTAGCTAGGCCCACTACCATGTGGCAACTTGGAGCTTCCTCACATTATTTATCTTCCTTGCATCTTTATAATGTAGGAATGCATCAGTTGTCTATCTCTCCATGTGGTGAAATTTGATGCATCTTCAAGCTTCTACTAATCTCATTGATGCCACTTGTCAGTCTCTAGTTCACTGCCAGGTTCCATGTTAGCATGCTGATCAGGTACACCACCTCATGTTCAACCTAGACCCACTGCCATGTGGCACCGAGTGCGTTCCTACTTTTTCTAACTCTCAAGCATCTTCCTGAAAAGATGAAGTTCCTATCACTCAATTAGGTTAGATTTCATTAGCCTTCATGCTTGGGCATTTGGTGCCACATCATCTCTATCTACATTCTTGGCTAAAAGTTCCTTGGTTTTTGTTCTAGTTGGCCATCCATGGGTTGGGTCCCTAAGTAATCGCTTCACCTTATGAAAGGTATTATCTTTTGGACATTGAACATTTTGAGTGCTGAAGTACTTAAAAAGTAAAAAGGACCTCCGCTCATTCAATGTGGGACACAAATTTTTAATGGTTTTTCCTCATGCACTCTTCACCTCTATTTCTTCCATGGTGATCTCTTGCCATGAATGTGTTCTCTGCCTTCGAATAGGATCATGAAAAGCTATTGGTCTTCCACGATGGTCTATCCTGCTTTAATCTGGGCAAAACGCATGGGATGCCCTGCAAATCTACTACTGCCTTCTCTTCATTGTAGCAACTTCCACATTTTCTACCTTCTCCTTTAATGTCTTTCCTTCTAGCAACTTTATCCTTTGTGCGATAGCTTCACCATTGATTGCAACTCCAAATCCTCTACCTTGGCACCACTTTCTTCTTAAATTGGCCACTCCCCCATTCATTCCCATATCATAGCACTCTGTGGTCTTCCCCTACCACTCACATGAATGCGGACTTAATTTCCTTTTAAACTGAGCCACCTTTCTCCCTCCTGCATTTACCTCTTTATGCCTTATTTCAAATCAGGTGTGGTGGGTGGCATGCATCTTCATGCAAATTAATACAGCTGTCACCTTTCTTCTACTCATGCGGCTCTATATTTGCTAAATGATTTGGTCTTTGTTTGAAAGTGTAGTATTGTTGTAGCCCTGCTATTTTTCTTAAATCTCATGCTTGAAGATGAAATTACCATGCTACTTGCCCATTGAAATGACTACTATTGACAAAACACCAAGTCCTCTCTATTTAATACCCAATCTTAAAACTTAATCCACCAAGAATAAGAATGATTGCATTGCAGAAAGGTGTTAAATGCCTGCCCTTCCACATTTTATAACATTATGTAAATATGGCTAGTCAGATTGAGCCAGCCAAAATGTATTATGATGGCTTATCAGAACATATTTAAATCATTTTCAATTTTCATGTGGAGCTCTATGTTCTTCTTTGAGCACATGAGAATATATTTTCTTCTTTACTTGCCTTCATTCTCTAAACCTTGTCACTACCCACATCACATGATCTAATGGTTTAGTTCTTCATTGAAATCATATCATAATGCTTTCATAATGCTTCATGCCATGAAGTCTTACATATTAACCTTTTTAAATTCAAACACTTCAACGCTTTCTCATCATGTCACTTTAAAGCATAAATTTATTTCAATATTGTATAACAAACATTTCTAAAAAATTTGAGGTCATTTTATCTCCTCAATACTCTTTTACTCTGCAAATATGACTATAATTTGATGAGAATAGTTGGGCCCCAAATTGGGTCTGGCTAAAAAAAAATTATTTTCAAACACCTAAAATTCCAAAGTGATCCATTGAACATCTTCAATTGACTAAATTCAAAATCAACCACTACTTTGTCATTAAAAACACATTTTATCATTTTCTTGCAACTTGTCGATTTTGATCTAATAGGGCATGCCGACTGGCTTTAAAAACTGACATAAACACATGGTTAGGCTCCAAAATATGACACACTAATTCTTTGTTTCACATATTCTTACCTTGTCGAATCTTGTCGTATGAAAAATTCTTAGTCAAGAGATATTGACTGCCAAAGTTGCCCTCTGAGAACTACCTACAAGAAAACATATCAGAAAACAAAAAATTGTGTTCTATTTTTGCTTTGAAAACTGGGCAAATTAACACTTGGGGAGATGAAAACTAAGGTGTTACTTCATTGTCATGAGGAAGATATGAATTTGCAATTTGCACTCATGATGAATAACAAGATGCATTTGGAAAATGGTCAAAATGGGCTTCTCTAAATTGCAGATTGGAAATACTAGCAAAAAATCATTTTTTGCAAATGGAATGCCCTGGGAAAGTATGTAGATAGATTCGTCAAGATTTACAAATTGGTACACTTAAATTATTTTCATAGGAGAATAAAGTGGTACAATCCATTCGATCTCACCTATCATAAATTTTGAGATATGACATCATAAATAGGGGTACCAACTAATCTACACTTCTTGACACCAATAAAACATCACAAATTACATTCAGAATCACATTCGAAAACTAGTCAAATGGACTCATCATGAGCTCAAAATTGAAAAATAGTATCTCTTTGACCTCTAATGTAATGCAAAAGGATTTTTTTCATTTTGGTCAATTGAGTCAAAGTTATAACAAGTCAAATAGGGCTTCCTAGAATTTAGAACAATTCACATCAGCATGACATCAATAAATGACCAACTTTGAGGGATTCAAAACCTAATCAAATGAATTTGAAATGAATCAAAATCTGAAACATAGGTTCTTTGATATGGACACTAAACATTCCCAAAGAAATGAGTTATAAAACATTATTGGGTGTAAGATATTCAATTGCAAACATAGCTTCTCATCATTGTTTGACACAAGCAAAAATGCAGAATTGGACATAGCCTAAGACGAGACTTTACGAAATGGCTTGAAATGGTAATTTATCATCATGGAACACATAGAAGAACTGAATTCAAGGTGTTAGAAACATCAAACACCTCTTAGGCCTCACAAGTATAGCCAGGTACACATGCATTAAAATGCACTTATATGGCTTAATTTTTCAATGATAATCAAAATTGGGAAGGCAATTTTGAGTCCCAGTAGTGGCTCTATCTGGGGATGCATGTTCCTTGTGGGCATGGCAAGGATTTAGATATCTAGAAGAAGAAAACCACACAATTGATGGCAAAAAAATTCTCTTGCACAACTTTATTGAAAGCAAGAGATCTACTCCTATACAAGAGGTAGCTCGAGACCACAAAAACTTACTCAAACTTCTTACCCCTATCAAATACCTGATTTTCATTTACATCTTCTTGAAGTAAATTGAAAATTTCATTCTCCTTTGTTTCACCCAACACATCAACACTTTCAATTAATTTGTTAGGAAAAACAAAATTGTCATCATCACTTTCATAATGCATACAAAAACTAGACATACTCTCTTCATCTTGCTCAATATGAAAATGTATATTAGCATGCTATTGATTATACAAACTGAACTAAAAATTTTCATGAACATATGGCTAATGCATGCTATCAATTAGAAACACAAAGGTCTTGTATTCTACTTCATTCAACAAGTTGCATGAATCAAAAATCTGCAACTCACCTTGTGCATCCGGATATGAAGAGTATGTGAAATATGAGTGTTGCCTACTTGCAATGATGTCATTCACTAAATAAGATTTATCTTTCACTAAAACCTCTTCACATTGTTCAAACAACTGATTAGTTACCAAGCATGAAAACTTATTTTGAAAGTGTTGATCTAAACTATGCTAATCACAATCATTTTCTTCATCCAACTAAATGTCAGAATGAACCTTGAACTTCTCTTTAGAAGACTTATCAGCATATAAAAAAAAAATGTAATCTGATTGACAACTTTCATTATTTTCCTCTTCATCACATGAAACATCAAAACAAATTTCAGCAAGATTGGCATGAAAATAATCTAAAATAGTATCAAACTTCCCTTCACTAGCATCCCTAGCATCCAAGAAGTCATCATGTGCAAAGACATTTGAGGTATTATCATCTAAACCTCCAAAATTTGATAAAGATTGTTCATATTTTACATCTCTTTCTACATCAAACTTTGGGGAAATAACTTGACTGAATAAAGAAATATTATGAAAAAATATATGAGCATCCTTAGAAATACTTGCATGCTTTTCAAAATCACAAGCCAACAAATCTGAAATTTCATCAAAGCTCAAGAAGACTACCTCACAAATCTTCTCCTAGCTATGATTATTATCTTGATGACATGAATAATTCATAACAACAAAAGCATTAGTATAACATTATGGAAAATTGGCATTGTTATGACATTCATTCTCATCATAGCAATCACTACCTCTACTACTATTATAACTCTCTTCAACTTCATATTCACTTTAACAAATTTTATTTTCACTTTCATATCCATCTTCCTCATGCTGATTGTAATTACCCAATTCATTAACAGTTGAATCCACCTCTTCACATTCAGAAGATAATTTATCTTTCTTTATGGATTCATTACATTATTCCTACCTTGACTTTCAACACATCCATTATTATCATTAGGAGATGTATCATGAACTCTATAATTATCACTTTCCATCTCCTCAATGAATCTTTCAATTTGAAAAAACCTTTGTAATCTTATAGGGGCTGGCCAAGTAACCGAATCACACACTAAAACATCAAGGAAAACATTAGGTATAGAAGATTCCTCCACTCTAGAATGAAAAGGAATCTTGATGATTACTAAGTTAAGCCTTAGATAACATTGTTAGGTATTTAGACCTTGAGTACTTCCTACTTCATTTCTTATAACATCCACAATCTTTTTTTAGATTAGCTTATTTAACATAACAATATTGCTGGTCATAGTCTCTAAACTTTTACATCTTGGCAAACTAATCTAAGATCTAAGATCTGACTCCATCTTAAAATGAAATTTATTCCTCTTTCTTTTAGTGCTGAAAATCATTGAATAGATGCAACCATGTTTTTAACGTTTGACTTCAATGAAAAGAAAACATGAAAATCAAGATACCTCAAGTGCTGATACAAGATTTTGACCTGCTGATTTGGCATATGTGTAAGACTAAAAATCTTTCACACCATTGATAAAAACTTCATAGAGCTGCCAGCTCCTTGCTAGAGGATAAAGAAACCACTATTTTCTTTCACTTTTTACACTTATATTTCTTATAACAGAAGATTGCAAAAAACACTTTAAAACTTATCAATAATTTAAACTTCCTTTTCAAGAAACTACCAAAAGCTTCAGATCTACCCATACAATTAAACACCCTTCAAAACCTTGCAATAAAATCAATTAGGAACATACTAGTGTAGAGATTAATAGTCACCACTCAAACTTCATAAATCAGTTCTTGACTCTAAACTTTCTCAACAACACTTGCAAAAACTGAATTGATTGAAGATAGACTTAAAACAATCATAGAACACAATTTATATCCAATTTTACAACATCCTACTATCCATGAATAAAGTTGAGTTGGGAAACACAATACTTCAACAAAGAAATGGTAAACACCTCACACAACCCTGCTCGAAGTTCTTCCTATTGTATTGAATCTTATTCAAATTCTCAAGGTTTATCTATCATTTAGATTCAATACAAGTCCCTAGCAGAGTCACCATTTTGTTGGTGTTTTTAAATGAGAAAAATTCCAAGTTACCCTGATGAGAATAAGGTACATCTAGGGGCAACTAACTCCCATATTCAACATACCCTTTTAGAAACTGGGCCAACTATAAGGCTAGACCCTTCTTCTACATTAGGCTTCACAAAACCTAGGCAGGTGAACCTATAAATTCTTTATATGGTACCAGTTATCAAAGCATACATTGAATCTAACACAAAGTAGGTAAAACTCTTATATCTCCTAATACTTATGTAATAACAAAGATATGTAGTAGCAAATTGCAACTCTATGAAATTCCCAAACTGAATGAGGGCAACACTTTTTAGTTCTTCAACATGAAAGGGAAAAACATTTGATTAATGATGTTGAATTCAACAAAAACCCCAAATATGTAGCAGTATGAACAAGTGATACTGTAATTGATCAGTATCTTATCTATTGGGAAATTTCATGAATTAATTACATATATCTATGGTATCAAGGACATATTTCATACACCAAGACATCAAATCTATCTGATCACTTTGTGAATCAGGCATTGGTGTTCATCAAGATCTCATTCTTATGAAATATTCCTCTCTAATAGCTAGCAATCCTATAAAATATATCAAGCATTTACTTGGCAATTTGTTCCAATAACAAAACATATCAGAGATACAACCTTAAGGGGATGCAAATGGGTCTTAGTTCTTGTTTCCTAGACCACATAATATTGTAAATTACTAAGATAGGAGATTAGAATCAGAATGAAACTAAAAAAATTCTTGCTCACTTATATTGATCTCTATGAAAAAATACATTCAGATGCATTAAATCAAACCATAAAAACACCTAATAGATTTGAACCTTCTATATTATCTTCACTACTGTTGTCATACAAGAGAAAATATGCTGAAGAATAGTGGTGCAATCCTAGTTTAAGATCTAACAAAGTGGTCTCATACTAAAAATTACCAACCAGCCATGGTCTCATAGTGAAAAACTAGAACCCCTCTAATGGATGAGAGAAGGAAAGATATAGAAGGAGAGAATTCTTGGATCTGATCTAAGAATGACATGTGTTCACTTGAAATTCTATCCTTTTTAGTTGCAAAACCTCTTTCCTCTTTCTACCCTTGAGATTTGATATGGTTTTCATCAGTATTTTGTAACAAAATTGGAAATATCTCTATTGAATGATGAAAACTTTGTGCCACCAAAATAACTGAGCTACATCATGAAATGTTGGTAAAAATTTGGGTTTAAACTGATTTGAACATGACCAAAATTGAACCCAGCTTCATTTTTACCATGTTTTACACATATTCACATCGTTACCCTACTAGAAATCACACTTGTACTTTGATGCCTGAATGTGGTTGCAAGTTATGAATCTAGGACAAAACCTTTGGTAACTTGAATAGATGGCTTCTTGTGTAGAAACAAACTCCATAATCAAAAAGTTCATCTTCTCTTGATTCGAGCAATATATAATTTGCCTATATTAACATAATAGAAACCTCTTGAAAGTCATTTTGAAAAATATACCCCTAGCATGGCCTTTGGTCTGAACTTTTGAATTTTTCAAAAATTTAAAATACTCTAATGTTCAAATGCTAGCATAAAACCCTTAAAATTTTAAAAAGTTTGTAAATGAATCTTTTTTTTGAAAAAATGATTTAAAATAATTTTTTATTACTTTAAAAATTGGCCCTACCCATGCAACTCGAGTCAACTGAGGTTTGACTAGTCTGCAATGTGTTGACCTCTAATTGGTGGACCTTTGCATAGTCATCATCCACTAGGCACCATGTGGCAGCCTTTGATTGGTATCCCAGTCATCGACACGTGGCAACCTTTTATCGACTACCTGAGTGCCACTGAACTACCACATCACCACTTTGGACACACTTGCCATGTTATCACTTGTTGGGCCCACTACCACATGGAAACTTGGCACTTCCTCACATTATTTATCTTCCTTACATCTTCATAATGTGGGAATGTGTTGATTATCCATTTTTCCATGTGGCACAATATGATGCATCTTCAAGCTTCTATTGATCTTGTCGCTACCACTTGTCAGTCCTAGTTTGCTTCCAAGTTCCATGTCACCATGTTGATTAGGTATGCCATCTCACCTTTGACCTAGGCCTACTACCATGTGGTATCTAGGCACTTTACTGCTTTGTCTAACTCTCGAGCATCTTCCTAAAGGGCTGAAGCACCAACTGCTCCATCCGGCCATGTGTCATCATCCTACATGCTTGGGTGTTTGGTGCCACATCATCTCTGTCTATCTTCTTGGCTAAATGTTCCTCAATTTTTACACCAGCTAGTCATCCTTGGGTGGGTCCTTGTGCATGCACTTTTCCTTATAAAAGGTGTTGTCTTTTAAATATTAAATATTTTGAATGCTGAAGTATTTAAAAAGTAGAAAGGACCTCCACCCACTCAATGTGGGACAAAACTTTTTAATGGTTTTTTCTCATGCACTCCTTGACTCCATTTCTTCCATGGCAATCCCTTGCTATCAATGTGTTCTCTACCTTGGAATAGGATCATGGAAAGCTATGAGCCTTCCACAATGGCATCTCCTACTTCAACGTGGGCAAAAGGCATGGACTGCCCTGCAAATCTACTATCGCCTCCTCTTCATTGTAGCAACTTCCACATCTATCATCTTCTCCTTTAACGCCTTTTCTTCTAGTACCTTCATCTTTTTATGTGGCAGGTTCCACATTAATTGGAGCTCCAACTCCTCTACTCTGGCACTATTTTCTTCTTAAATTATCAACTCCCATGTTTGTTCCCCTATTATAGCACTCTATGGTCTTCCCCTGCCACTCACGTGAATGTGGACTTAGTCTAGCTTGGGCTTCTTTTAAACTAAGCTACCTCTCTCCCTCTTGTGTTTTCCTCTTTATGCCTTATTTCAAATTAGGCATCCTCATGCTAATATAATTGTGCCTCTTCTTTTGCTCATGCTGCTCTATATATGCTGATGGATCGGGTCTTGGTTTGAAAGAGTAGTATTGTTGTAGCCCTACTATTTTTCTTGAATCTCATGCCTGAGGATGAAATTTCCATGCTACTTGACCATTGAAATGACTACTATTGAAAAAACATTGGGTCTTCTCTATTCAATACCCAATCTTAAAACTTAATCCATCAAGAATAAGAAAGATTGCACTGTAGAAAGGTGTTAAATGACTACCCTTTCACATTTTATAACATTATCTAAATATGGTCACTCAGACTGAGCTAGCCAAAATGTATTATGATGGCTTGTTAGAACATATTTAAATCATTCTCTATGTTCATGTGGAGCTCTATGTTCTTCTATGAGCACATGAGAATATATTTTCTTCTTTGGCTACCTTCATTCTCTAAACCTTGTCACTATCCACATCACATGATTCGATGGTTTAGTTCTTCAATGAAATTATATCCTTTCATAATGCTTCATGCCAAGAAGTCTTACATATTAGCTCTTTTAAAATTAAACACTTCAAGGCTTTCTCATCATGTCACTTTAAAGCATAACTTTATTTGCATATTGTATAACAAATACTTCTAAAAAATTCAATATCATTTTATCTCCTCAATACACTTTTACTCTACAAATATGAGTATAATTTGATGAGAATAGTTGGGCCCCAAATTGGGTCCAACTAAAAAAATTTCATTTTCAAACACCTAAATGCCAAAGTGATCCATTGAACATCTTGAATTGACTAAATTCAAAACCAAGCACTGCTTTGTCATTAAAAACTCATTTTTCTCATTTTCTTTCAACTTGTCAATTTTGATCTAACAGGGCTTGCTGACTAGCTTTAAAAACTAATATAAACACCTAGTTAGGCTCCAAAATCTAATACGCTAATTCTTTGTCCCACGTATTCTTACCTTGTCAAATCTCATCTTATGATGAATTCTCAATCAATAGATATTGATTGCCAAAGTTGCCCTCTCAGAATTGCCTACAAGAAAACATATCAGAAAACAAAAAATTGCATTATGTTTTGGCTTTGAAAACTAGGAAAACTAACCCTTGGGGAGATTAAAACTAAGGCATTAGTTCATGCAATGAGAACAATATGAATCTACAATTTGGGCTCATGATGAATAATAGGATGCATTTGGCAATTGGTCAAAATGGGCTACTCAGAATTGTAGATTGGAAACACTGGCAGAAAAGCATTTTTTGCAAATGGAATGCACTTGGGAAAGTATGCACATGGATTCGTTAAGATTTGTAAATTGTTAAATTAATGTATTTTTAGAGGAGAACATAGTGGTACAATCCATTTAATCTCACCTATCATGGATTTTTAGATATGACATCATGAAGAAGCGTACCAACTAATCTACACTTCTTGACACTGGTAAAACATCACAAATTGCATTTGGAATCATGTTCAAAAATTGATCAAATGGATTGGTCATGATCTCAAAATTGAAAAATAGTAAGTCTTTGATCTCTAAAATGTAATAGAAAAGGAATTTTTTTCATTTTAATCATCTTGGTCAAAGTTATAAAGAGTCAAAAAGGGCTTCCCAAAATTTAAAACAATTCACATCAGCATGGCATCAATAAATGACCAACTTTGAGGGATTCAAAACCTAGCAAAATAAATTCTAAATGACTCAAAATTTGAAACATAGGTTCTTTGATATGGACACTAAATATTCCCAAAGTGGTGAGTCATGAAACATTATTGGGTGCAAGATATTCAATTGTAAGCATAGCCTCCTGTCATTGTTTGACACATCAACAAAAATGTAGAATTGGACATTGCTCAAGATGAGACTTTATGGAATGGATTGGAATGGCAATTTATCATCATGGAACACATATATGCACTAAATGAAAGGTGTTAGAAAAATTAAACATAGTCAAGTACACATGCATTAAAAAGCAGTTATAGGGCTTAATTTTTCAATGGTACTCAAAATCAGGAAGGCAATTTTGAGTCTCAATAGTGCCTCTGTCTAGGGATGAATGTCCCTTGTGGGCTTGCCAAGGATTCAGATCTCTGAAAGAAGCAGATCACACACTTGACAACAAAAAACTTCTTTTGCACAACTTTATTGAAAGAAACAAATGTACTCCTACTATACAAGGGGTAGCTCAAGGCCACCAAAACTTAATCAAACTTCTTACCCCTATCAAATACCTAATTATCATTCACATCTTTTTGAGGTAAACTAAAAATTTCATTCTCCTTTGTTTCACCCAACACATCAGCACTTTTAATTACTTCATTAGGAAAAATAAAATTGTCATCATCACTTTCATAGTGCATACAAAAGATAGACATACTTTCTTCATCTTGCTCACTATCAAAATGTATATCAACATGATCTTGATTATACAAAATGAACTAAAATTTGTCATGAACATATGACTGATGCATGTTATCAACCGAAAACACAAAGGTTTTGTATTCTACTTTATTCAATGAGTTGCATGAATCAAAAATCTCTAAATCACCTTGTGTATCCAGATATGAAGAGTATGTGAAATTTAATTCACTAATTTAGATTTATCTTTCACTGAAACCTCTTCACATTCTTTAAACAAGTGATTAGTTACCAACCATGAAATCCTATTCTGAAAGTACTGATCTAAACTATGTTGATCACAATCATTTTCTTCATCCAACTAAATGTTAGAATGAACCTTGAACTTATCTTTACAAGACTTATCATCATATAAAGGAAATCTATAATCTCATTGACAACTTTCATTATTTTCCTCTTCATCACATGAAACATCAAAACAAATTTCAGCAAGATCAGTATGAAAAAAATCTAAAACAGTATCAAACTTCCCTTCACTAAAATCTCCCACATCTAACAAGTCATCGTGTACAAAGACATCTGAGGTACTGTCATCTACACCTCCAAAATCTAATAGAGATTATTCAAATTCTACATCTCTTTCTACATCAAACTTTGGAGAAGTAACTTGACTAAATGAAGAAATATTATGATAGAAAATATAATCATCCTTAGAAAAAATTACATGCTTTTCAATATCACGATTCAACAAATCTAAAATTTCATCAGGGCTCAAGAAGACTACCTCACAAATCTTCTCCTGGTTGTGATTATTATGCAGATGATGTGAAGAATTCATAACAGTAAAAGCATTAGTATAACAATATGAAAAATTAGCATTATTATGACATTAATTATCATCATAGCAATCACTACCTCTACTATAGTTATAACTTTCTTCAACTTCATATTCTCTATAACAAAATTTATTTTAATTTTCATATCCATCTTCCTCATGCTGATTGTAATTACTTGATTCATTAACATTTGAATCCATCTCTTCACATTCAAAAGACAATTTATCTTTCTTTATAGATTCATTATATTCATTAGTACCTTGACTTTTAGCACATCCATTATGATCATCAGGAGATATATCATGAACTCTATAATTATCACTTTCCATCTCCTTAATGAATCTTTCAATTTAGGAAAACCTTTGTAATCTTATAGGGGTTGGCCAAGTAATTGAATTAGGCACTTAAACATCAAGGAAAACATATGGTAGAGAAGATTCTTCTAGTCTAGAATGAAAAGGCATCTTGCTGATTACTAACTTAAGCCTTAGATAACATTGTTCAGAATTTAGACCTTGAGTACTTCCTACTTCAATTCTTATAACATCCACAATCTTTTTGTGGATTAGCTTATTTAACATAACAATATTGCTGGTCACAGTCTCTAAACTTTTAGATCTTGGCAAACTAATCTAAGATCTAAGATCTAACTTCATCTTAAAATAAAATTTATATCTCTTTCTTTTAGTGTTGAAAATCACTGAATAGAGGCAACCATGTTTTTAACATTTGACTTCAATGAAAAGAAAACATGAAAACCAAAATACCTCAAGTGCTGATACAAGATTTTGACTTTCTAATTTGGCATATGTGCAAGATTGAAAATCTTTCACTTCATTGATAAAAACTTCATAGAGCCTCCACCTCCTTGCTAGAGGATAAAGAAATCACTGCTGTGATTTAGTTTTTACATTTATATTTCTTATAATATTAGTTTGCAAACAATACTTTAAAACTTATCAAGAATTTAAACTTCATTTTCAAGAAACTACCAATAACTTCATATCTACCCATACAAGTGAATGTCCTTCAAAATCTTGCGATGAAAATAACTAAGACCATACTAGTAAAGAGATTGACAGTTACCACTCATATTTTGTGAGAAATTAAATGTAAATTGTTATTTGACAAATCTAAACCAAACCTTCATTGTAGGAGAAACTTGCAAATCATTAACATCTTGAAAATAAAATACATTTCATAAACTAATTCTTGACTTTGAACTTTATCAACAACACTTGCAAAAATTGAATTGATTGAAGATAGACTTATAATAGTCATAGAACACAATTTATATCCAATTTTACAACATAATATTGTCCATGAATAAAGCTTAACTAGGGAACACAAAACTTTAGCAAAGAAATGGTAAACACCTCACACAACCCTACTACTATAGAAAATCCTTCCTGATGTATTGAATCTTCTTCAAATTCTCAAGGTTTATCTATCAGTTATATTCAATACAAGTTACCAACAGAGTCACCATTTTTTTGGTGTTCTAAAATGAAGGTAGTTCCAAACTACCCCAATGAGAATAAGGTACATCTAGGGGTAGCTAACTCCCATATTCAACATACCCTTTCAGACACTGGGCAAACTATAAGGCTAGACCCTTCTTCTACTTTAGGCTCTGTAAAACCTAGGTGGGTGGACCTATAGATTCTTTATATGGTACTAGTTGTCAAAGAATACACTGGATCTAATACAAAGTACATAAAACCCTTATATCTCCTAATACTTATGCAATAACAAAGATATGTCATACCAAATTACAACTCTATGAAATTCACATGTTGAGTGAGGGCAACACTTTTCAGTTCTTCAACATGAAAGGGAAAAACACTTGATTAATGATGTTGAATTCAGAAAAAATGACAAATATGCAATAATATGAACAAGTGATTCTACAATTGATCAGTGCATTATCTATTGGGAAATTTCATGAATTAAGTACATACATCTGTGATATCAAGGAGATATTTCATAAACCCAGACATCAGATCTATCTGATCACTTTGTGAATTAGACATCAGTATTCATCAAGATCTCATTCTTATGAAATATCCCTCTTTAATAACCAGCAACCCTGTCAAATATATCAAGCATTTACTTGGCCCTTTGTTCCAACAACAAAACATATTAGACATACAACATTAAGCAGATGCAAACGGGTCTTATTTCTTTGTTCCTAGACCACATAATAATGCAAATTAGTAAGATAGGAGACGAGAATAATAATGAAGCTAAAGAAATTCTTGCTCACTCAATACATTCAGATGCATGAAATCAAAACATAAAAATGCCTAATAGATCTAAACCTTTTATATTATCTTCACAACTACTATCATACAAGAGAAAATATGATGATGAATAGTGGTGGAATCCAATTTTGGATCCAACAAAGTGGTCTCATATTGAAAATTACCAACCAAACATGGTATCATAGTGAAAAACTAGAACCCCTCTAGTGGATGAGAGAAAGAAAGATATAGAAGGAGAGAATTCTTAGATCTGATCTGAGAATGACATGTGTCCACTTAAAATTCCATCCGTTTTAGTTGTAAAACCTCTTTCCTCTTTCTACTCTTTATATCTGATATGGTTTTCATCAATATACTGTAATGAACTTGGAAATATCTCTATTGAATGATGAAACCTTTGTGCCACCAAAATAACTGAGTTACATCATGAAATGCTAGTAAAAATATAGGTTTAAATTCATTTGAAGGTGACCAAAATTGACCTCAATTACATTTTTACCATGTTTTACACATATTTAGGTCATTACTCTACTAGAAACCATAGCTGAACTTTGATGCCTAGATGCGGTTGCAAGTTAGGTATCTAGGGCAAAACCTCCCGTAACTTGAACAGATGGCTTCCTGTACAAAAACAAACCCCATAATGGGAAATTTCATCTTTTCTTGATTTTGGTGATATATAATATGCCTATACTAGCATACTAGAGGCCCCCTAAAAGTCATTTTGAAAAATATACCCCTAGCATGGCCTCTGGTCTGCACTATTGAATTTTTCAAAAATTTAAGATACTCTAATGTTCAAACTTTAGCATAAAACCCTTAAAATTTTAAAAGGCTTGTACATGAGGCTTTTTTTTTTAAAAATGATTTAAAATCTTTTTTCGAAAAAATGATTTGAAACTTTCTTTTATTACTTTAAAAATTGGCCCTACCCATGCAACTCGGGTCAACTGAGGTTTGACCAGTCTACCATGTGTCAACCTCTGATTGGTGGACCTCTACATAGTCATCATCTAGTGGGTATCATGTGGCAGCCTCTAATTGGTCTACCAAGCATTGCCACATGGCAGCCTCTTATTAGCTACTTGAGTGCCACCAAACTCCCACATCACCACTTTGGACAAACCTACCATGTCATCACTAGTTTGGCCTGCTGCCACATGGCAGTTGTTGGTGCTCAACATTGCATTTCCATTTTGAGTACCTAGTCCAAGTTTTGAGCCCCCATGAATGCTTTTCATGCTTATATACTCGACTATAGAATTAATGCCTAAATGGTGTTTTATGTTTCTAACACCCATAATTCAGCCTATTCATGTGTTCCATGATGATAAAATGACATTATGAACCATTCTGCTTGGTCCCATTTTGAGTGGTTTTCAGTTCTGCATTTTCTGCCCAAGTGTCAAACAACAACAGAAGGGCATGTTTGCATTTGAATATCTGGTAGCTAGTTCAGTTTCATGACTCAACACTTTTACAATGTTTAGTATTCATATCAAAGAACCTATGTTCCAAGTTTCAAGTCATCTCAAAGTTGGTAATTTATTGTTTTCATACATTGGCGTATAGTTCATATTTTTGGGTGGCCCTATTTGATAGACTATAACTTTTGACTAGTTGACCAAAATGATAAAATTCCTATTGCATCATATTCTAGAGGTTATACTCTCGAGATTTGAGATTATGATGAATCCATTTGATCAATTTTCAAACATGATTCCATTTGCAAATTTTAAAGTTTCACTGGTAATTTGAGATGTAGATTGATTGGGAGCCCTGTTCAAGATGTCATATCTTTGAGTCTGTGATTGGTGGGACCAAATGGTTTTTTCCCCTATGTTTTTCTCTGAAAACACTACAAGTTTTCTAGTTTTCAAATCTTGATGAATCTGTTTGCACAATTTTCCAGGGCCATTCCATTCACAAAAAATGTTGTTTTACTGATGTTCTCTATCCTGCAATTCAAGGTAGCCCACTTTGCACACTTGCCAAATGCACCCCATGATTCATCATGAGTTTGAACCGTAGAATTATGTTCTCCTCATGGCAAAGAAAAAATTCCCCAGTTCACAAAACCTCAAGTGCGAATTTGCCCAGTTTTCAAGGCAAAAACCAAATGCAATTTCCAACTTTTAGACATATTTAATTGTAGGTAATTCTAAGTATGCAACTTGAGAGGTCAATATCTTTGGCAAGCTTGTTGAATGTGTTAGAGAGATGAGATATCTAGAGTTTTAGAGCTTGATGAGATGTCTATTTCAATTTTTAAAGCCAATTATCAGGCCTTTCTATCAATGAATCACTAGTTTAAAGAATAGTGAGAAAATGAATTTTAAGTGATGATTCAACATTCAAATTAGATTCTAGTTAGTTTGAGGATGTCAATGAATCAATTTTCATATCAATTGTTTGGGAAAAAAAAATTTATTTTGCCAGACCCACTTTGGGGTTTGACTAATTCCATTGGATTAATGAAGAGTCTGAGCAAGTTGAAGTTTTTGATAGGGGATATGGTGATTATTGTAATTATTAGAATGTTTTGGGTGCATTGTTACCATTTGATTTTAGCTAAGCAGAGGGATATGATGTATGCAAGAAAAATAATAGTGCACAGGGAACTAATTGTTGTCCTCTTCTTATTGATTCCAAAAAATCGTATTTCTTATAAGACAAAGCCTTGTGATTAAAGAAAGAATTGTGAAGGATTTTTATCCTATGAAAATTGTATAAACCTATGCAGAAAACTAATCACATCTATGATGAGCTCAAGTTGAGGCATGGAAACCATTTGAGAAACATAGAGAGCAAGATATAACAAATTAAATATTACTCTCAGCTTGATTTTCCAGTGAGAAGGGGCAAGCCATTTAGACCCAGGGGATGCCACAATCACTGCAAGAAATTTTGAAAAGGAAAAATACAATGGAATCCCTAGGGTATTGGGTAGCATTGAAAAAGAGCTTCATGCATATACATTGGTAGGGCTCCATGTTTTGGCAAAGAGAATGCAAAATGAAGCTCATAAATTGAATGGCACCCCATGCTAAGCAAGGTGTTGACTAGCAAGGAGGACCATGCCTTGACAGAAATCTATGTCCAAAGTGGGGGCTGGTATAAGGAAAAGATAGCCCACATTTTTTGAGCGAAGCCATAGTCTAAAAGGAAAACTATGGGAAAATGTGAAGCCATTCACGCATCATGGGGCAAATTTTGACATCTTTTAAAACTCATGGCAGAGGCAACACTCATAGTTGTAGAACATGGAACCACCCATGCATTAGAAGGAGGGTTCATGCCATGTAGGGGAGCATTCAACAATGGACAAAGGTAGCATGTCCACGGCTATGGGTCAGTCCTTTCATGTGTGCATGAGGCCAGATAAAACCACAACTTGTAAGAGGGATAGTAGTAGTCCACGTTGTAGAACAGAACATCCATGGCATCTTATTTGGGACACCACGTACAAAGTAGAGGTATCATGTTGCAAGGGGAATTATGAAGTATGTGTGTGGTCTTTTATCCCACATAGACAGTGTGGAGTTTTTTATATTTATTTTTATGCCCGTTCACTCACCAAATGAGATGTCTTAGAGACACATCCCTTTTGAAACTGACTGCACATAGAGGGCCCCCCATTCAGCCAGCAGGTACATGGTCAACAAATTTTTGACTGCGTCGTGTGATTGGTGAGTGAAGTTTGAACTTGTATGATATTTTGATAATGTCAGGGTATCATAAGTATCATAGGTTGAAATATAAAGGTCACCGATCCTACAATTATCGTAAGATCGGGGCATGATTTTTGAAGTCCCACGATGCTACGACTTCATTGTGAGATTGGAGGCCCAAAAATAAAGATGCACATAGCTACGAGTTTGACATTGTCATATGGTCAGAGGGGGTTGATTTTGAGCCAAAGATGCTATCATGGATAAAAGGAGAGTTTAAAGAATTAATATATTAATCATATGTTAATAAGAGATTATTTCAAATATATATGGATTGCAATGCAAGGGTGAAAATTAAAACATTGACGTATGATTAGAAATTTCAAGTAAATGGGCTACAATGTTACGATTTTATCATAATATTTCTAGTTGAAATTATTTCCCATTAATGTGATACTATTTTCTTAGTGTTCTTGTGTTATGAATAGTAGCAGTGTATTTCTTGTGAGGCATTTCATATTATATAGTCATTCTTTGTGTATTTTCTAAGTTTTTATATGCTGATGATGTATTGGTTTCATGAGATTAATGCAAGAGCTTCATTTCTTTTAGTTTCATTATGATTCTCATCTCCTGCTTCTGTCATTTGCAATATTTTGTGTTTGAGAACGAAGAGCTTGAACTTAGTTGCAATCCCTTAAGGTTTTATGTCAGGATGAATTTGTTGTTGGAACAAAGATCCATGTAAATGCTTGTTTATATTGATAGGGTTGGAGGTTACACCAGAAGGATTTCATCATAAGTATGAGAGTTGCTATGAAGATTGATGTCTATTTGCAAGTCAAATAGATAGATCAGATGCTTGAATATATGAGTATACTTTAGGTATCCATCTGCATGTTAAGGTTTAGTTATTGCCCAATGGATAAGGGACTAGTTAGCTTGAAGGATACATGTTCTTCATTGTTGCATACCCGGATTATGCTAAGAGATCAAAAATTAAAAATGAACATCAATTTCCCTTTTAATGTATTGAAGAACTAGAATTGTCGGTCATGGTTTGTTTGTTGTTACTTTCTTTGGTTGTAATTAGCTACTATAATCAAGAATTTTGTTAGAAAATTGAAGAAGAATATTGACCATTTCTACTATAGGGGACAGTCTTACAGAGAATAATATCAAGTTAATAAGATATATCCCTTAGGTTTGCCTACATTGGCTTAGCAGAGCCCAAAGTGAAGTAAGTCCTGTTAACTTTGTTAATTGGTCCAGAACTAAGATTTAGCCTTGCTGAATATGGGATTTAGCTCATCCTTAGGCTTGCCCCTGGTCTTTGTTTCCTAGTATCAAGTTTAAATCTACCTGATATGTTCTATACCAGAAAGAACTCCAACAAAATGGTGACTCTGCTGGGGACACAAGTTGTAAATGCTTGATAAGGAGCTAGAAATATCTGATATATTGTGCATATTCAATTTTGTGTGCAAGATTTTGTGTTTCTCAGTTGTGCCTTATTTTGAGAGTAGTAACTTTGAATATTAGTAACAGACAAGTGAGCATAAGGTGTTTTTTTTTATTTAATGTTCAATAATATGTTTTCGTTCACTTTGTTAAGGGTGTGAAATTCCAAGGTTGTGTGTGATTTTTCAAATACATGTTATAAATTTTAGACTAGCTTGTTGTTTTGTGCAAGTTGGGCAAATCTTTTCTCACTTAGTGAGTGGCGACTCTCTACACCAATGCAATTGTGAAGTTGAGGCTATTGTGAAGGTTGCAATAGTTGGAATGCAAATATGAAGAAGTCATCTTAGGCCCTTGGCAATAGTTGTGAAGAAAATGGGTGATGTTATGCAAGAGTTACAAAATCAAGGTGAGATTTGAATCTCCTATTGTTCATAGCATTGGTGAGGTTTGCAAACATCACATTTAAGGTATTTTCCTCTTTCTTGAATTTCCTTTTCAAGAAAGTAAGTTATACAAAAGTTTTCTCCATCCAATGATATTTTGACACTAAGTAGGAGAAGTGTTTAATGCATCTCAGCATATTCTATGAAAGATTGTTTTAGAAAATGTTTTTACATCTGGGAATATGTTAGAGATATATTTTGGTAGATGACTTTTCAGATCTATTGCAAGTTATAAATTATGAAAGTTATTTTGATTAGTTGTAAGTTTGCAAGAGATGGCAGATTTCTTTTCACCTAGTATGCAGTCCATTGACCAAAATCATAGATCCTTTTCTACCAAAAGATACATGCCATTACAGTTTGATGGTATCTATGGTTTCCCAAATGTCATTCCTAATGACCTTAGAAAAATTTTGTTGAAATTTAGTGGGAACTATACTATTTCAGCTAGTCATCATGTTCAAGTTTTTAATGATTTGATGGGTGACTATGAGATTTCTCATGAAGATGTGCACATGAAACTATTTGTTCAAACTTTTGAAGGTGATGCTAGAGACTGGTTTTCATTTTTACCAACGTATTCCATTTCATCTTGGAGTGAGTTGCATTCAACTTTCATGGAGCAATTTGGGGAAAGGGTGAGCATATCTGATTCATATAGTAAATTTTTAAGGATTCATATTGAGGATGGTGAGCTTGTTCCTCAATTTAATATCTAATTTGTAAGAACCTTGAATGAGATCTCTGAGAAATGTAGACTGAAGGATCAAGTATGCCTAATTTTTTATCTTGGTGCATTTGATAAGAAAATGAGTTATCAGTTAAGGTATAAAAAACCTTAGACTTTATATCAGGTTTTTATGTTTGCTATGGATATTGAGAATAATTTGAAGTATGGACTTACTAGAAGTCATTTCTCTAAGGTTGCTTGTTTATGTAATGAAGTAAAAAATAAAGAGCAGTATCATGTCGGGTATTCAAATGTAGATCAGAATATCAACACCCTTGCTGAAATGTATAATACGATTGAAATTTCAAATCAGAATATGTGTGTAGAAATGAATGAGACTATTGCAAATAAAGACACATACATTTGTAATGTTATGGTAGTAAGGTGTATTTCAGACTTTGATAGAAATGAACAATGTGATTATCAATGATTAGCTACAGCTACAAGTTCTTATAGTGTTGATTATGTACATGATGATGTTGCTAATGTTTCTAAATATGAAGTTGCTACATCCAGATCTGAGTCTTATGCAAGTGGGGAGGCTAAGAGTTATGTCTCTAATGATGAATTTGATGTTGATGATATGACATTCCATGAGAAGTAGTACAAGATGAAGAATGTAATTCACATTTATCCCAATCACAATCAAAAGAATAGAATGTTGAAAGTGATCACGTAAATGAAAATGATGAAGACAGTGATGTTGTGATGTCTTCATATGAGTCAGATGCAATAGGAGAAAAGGAAAGCAATGATGGAAGTGAACATTTGTATGAAAGTGAAGATATGATTAATTTTTTTGAATCTAAAAATGAAAGTGCATCTCAGTCTTTGCATTATATAGATCAGTTAGTCAATGAAGGATTTGAGGGTGATTTTTCCTCAAGGTATGAAGATAAAAAAATGGTGAATCCAAATGATGATAATGAATTTGAATATGAAGATCTCAAGGAAGGGTTGTCAAGTGTTTCTACATGAGACAATAAAGTTGTGGCATGTAGTGAAGAGTTTAGGGATTAATCATGGTTTGTCCGTGATGGTTACCCTAAACAAGATAATGAGGATAATATAATTATGGATACTATATATATGATAGAAGAAATAGTGAGTGAGTCTTCATCAAGTTCTAATTTTTCCTCTTCACATCCAAAAAGTTTTCATGACAATGATGACGCAAATGGTTTCAAGGTTTATACTAATGTTTTAGATGATGGGGATTTTGATGATGACCAGCCCATCTTTTGTCAGAATGTTCAAGAAGGATCCTTGCATGGAGTGATTAATCCATTGTTTGAAGAGATCATGGAGCTTTTAGATTTAGTAAAGGATGAGTTTAATGGTGACACTCTGTCATACTACTATAACAAATCATATTGTTCTTCTTCCATTTGTGATAGTGAAAATTCTAATGATGTTGCATTTTGTGAGCTCGAAGATGAGGTGCTTGATGGATTTGTCTTTGAAAATAATCTAGCACTTCATAGTAAGTTTCATAATGATTCATATGAGGTAAGAGCTAATCAACATTTCAGTTGTGATGATGATGGCGAGGTGTTAGATGAAATGGTTATTCAAAATATTCTTGCACCTTGTATGGAGTTTTATGATGAATGCTTTAATGTGATTAATCATTTGCTGATTGTGAAGAATTATTGGAGAGCTCCAGATTATTTTCAGTCATTAATAAGGATAGTATTGGTGTGTATAAATATGAATACTCATTTGAATGTCAACCGACTATATATGGAGATACAAATTTTCAAGGTGTGTCTAGTCTTTTTCTTGAATTTGATAGCATGCACAATTCATCTATTGAAGAGAGCTATTATTTTGACCCTAGTATATTTGAACATGCTAATCCCTATTTTCATAGTGATCAATATGTTAAGCAAGTCCCTAGTGTGCACTATGAAAGTCAGCAAAGTTATTTTGTTTTGTTAGCTGAGCCAATTGAAAAAAATTATGTGTTCAGTGAAATGAAGGTTAATCAAAGTTTTAGTTTACCTAAGGGAGACATAAGTTAGAATCAAGTGACTAATAGAGGTAAAATGTTTGGAGGAGTTTTGGTGGCTCGAGGTCACCATCTTGTACAGTTAGAATAGTTTCTTTGTTTTCAAAATTTTGTTCAAAGAAATTTTTTGAGTGGTCTTCCTTAGCCAGAGATTTGAATTCTTACCATGCCCACAAGGGTCATGCATCCCCAGATAGAGCCACTGTTGGTGCTCAAAATTGCATTTCCTTTTTGAGTACCTAGTCCAAGTTTTGAGCCCCCTATGAACGTTTTTCATGCTTATATACCCGGCTATAGAATTAATGCCTAAATGGTGTTTCATGTTTCTAACACCCACCATTCAGCCTATCCATGTGTTCCATGATAATAAAATGACATTTCGAACCATTCTGTGAGGTTCCATTTTGAGTGGTTTTTAGTTCTGTATTTTCTGCCTAAGTGTCAAACAATGACAGAAGGGCATGTTTGCATTTGAATATCTGGTAGCTAGTTAAGATTCATGACCCAACACTTTGAGGATGTCTAGTATTCATATCAAAGAACCTATCTTCCAAGTTTCAAGTCATTTCAAATCCGTTTGACTAGGTTTCAAATTTCTCAAAGTTGGCAATTTAGTATTTTCATACATCTACGTATTGTTCATATTTCTGGTTGGCCCTATTTGATAGAATATAAATTTTTATCAATTGACCCAAATGAGAAAAATCCTATTGTATCATATTCTAGAGGTCAGAGACTATATACTCTCCAGATTTGAGCTTATGAAAAATCCATTTGATCAATTTTCAAATGCGATTCCATTTGCAAATTTTAAAGTTTCACTGGTAATCTAAGATGTAGATTGATTGGGAGCCCTATTTGAGATGTTATATCTATGAGTTGATGATTGGTGGGACCAAATGGATTGTTCCCCTATGTTCTACTCCAAAAATACTACAAGTTTTCTAGTTTTCAAGTCTTGATGAATCCGTCTGCAGAATTTTCTAGGGCCATTCCATTCGCAAAACATGTTGTTTTATTCATGTTCTCTGTCTTGCAATTCTAGGTAGCCCACTTTGCACTCTTGCCAAATGCACCTTGTGATTTTTCATGAGCTTGAACCATAGAATTATGTTCTCCTCATGGCAAAGAAAAAATGCCCTAGTTTGCAGAACCTCAACTAGGCATTTGCCTAGTTTTCAAGGCCAAAACAAAACACAATTTCCAACTTTCTGACATATTTAATTGTAGGTAATTCTAAGTATGCAACTTTAGAGGTCAATATATTTTGACCCTGATGACATCATGCAACGAGATTTGGTAGGCCTGTTGAATGTGTTAGAGAGATGAGCTATCCAGAGTTTTGGAGCTTGACTAGATGTCTATGTCAGTTTTTAAAGCCAATTATCAAGCCTTCCTATCAGTGAATCACAATTTAAAGAATAGTGATAAAATGAATTTTAATCAATAATTCAACATTCAAATTGGATTCCAATTAGTTTGAGGATGTCAATGAATCAATTTGCATATTAATTGTTCAAAAGAAAAAAAAAAATTATGCCGAACCCACTTTGGGGTCCGACTAATTACATTAGATTAATGAAGAGTCTAAGCAAGTTGAAGTGTTTGAAAGGGGATATGGTGATTATTGTAATTGTTACAATGTTTCATTAGGTGCATTGTTACCATTTGATTTTGAATAAGAAAAGGATATGACGTATGCAAGAAAACTAATAGCACACAAGGAAATAATTTTTGTCCTCTTTTTATTACTTCCAAAAAATCTTATAAGCTTTGGCTTATAAGAAATAAGATGTTTAAAGAAAGAATTGTGAAGGATGTTTATCCTATGAAAATTGTATAAACCTATGTAGAGAACCAATCACATCTACGATGAGATCAAGTTGAGGAATGGAAACCATTTGAGAAACATAGAGGGCTAGATAAAAGAAATGTGTTCTTCTAACAAACATTATAAAAAATGAAATATTACCTTCAACTTGATTTTCCAATGAGCAAGGGCAAGCCATTTGGAGGTAGGAGATGCCATAATCACTGCAAGAAATTTTGAAAAGGAAAAATACAGTGGAATCCCTAGAGTAGGGGGCAACATTGAAAAAGAGCTTCATGCATATACATTGGCAGGGCTCCACATTTTGGAAAAGGGCATGCAAAATGATGCTCATACATTGAATGGTTCCCCATGCTAAGAAAGACATTGACCAGGAAGGAGGACCATGCCTTGACAGAAGTCTACATCCAAAGTAGAGGCTGGTATCAAGAAAAGACAACCCACATTTTTTGAGAGAAGTTGTAGTCTAAAAGGCAGAAGCACCACTACTGGAAAATGTGAAGCCATTCACACATCATGGGGAAAAGTTTGACATCTTTTAAAGCTCATGGAAGAGGCAACACTCACAACTATAGAACATGGAACAACCCATGCATTGGAAGGAGGGTTCACGCCATGTAGGGGAGCATTCAACAATAGACAAAGATGGCATGTCCATGGCTATGGGCTAGTCCTTTCACATGTGTATGAGGCTAGATAAAATCATAGCTTGTAAGAGGGATAGTAGCAGTCCACGCTCTAGAACAGAACATCCACAGTGTCTTAGTTGGGACTCCACATACAAAGCAGAGGTATCATGTTGCAAGGGGAATTATGAAGTATGTGTGTGGTCTTTTATCCCACATAGATGATGTGGAGTGTTTTATATTTGTTTTTATGCCTACTCACTCACCAAATGAGATGTCTTAGAGACACATCTCTTTTGAGATTGGTTGCACATAGAGGGCCCCCCATCCATCTAGCAGGTACATGGTCAACAAAGTTTTGATCATGTCATGTGATCAGCCAGTGAAGTTTGAACTTTTACGATATTATGATAATGTTGGGGTATCGTAGGTGGAGATACAAAGGTCCCTGATCCTACAATTATCATAAGATCAAGGCATGATTTTTGAAGTCCTGCAATGCTACAACTTCATTGTGAGATTGGAGGCCCAAAAATAAAGAGGCATGATGCTACAAGTTTTCCCTTTTTGTATAGTCAAAGGGGGTTGATTTTGAGCCATAGATGCTATGACGGATAAAAGGGGAGTTTAAAGAATTAATATATCAATCATATATTAATAAGAGATGATTTCAAATATATATATGGATTACAATGCAAGGGTGAAAATTAAAACATTGACAGATGATCAAAAATTTCAAGTAAATGGGCTATGATGTTATGATTTCATCGTAATGTCGTAGACTCATAATATATTCAAAATTTCATACTTTTCAAGTGTAAATATAAAGTGGGGTGCGCTCAAATAATGAGAAGCAAATGGGTTTTTGACACTTGGCACTAGTCACGGGAGTAGCAAAATGATTATAAAATCAATATTTTATAATGATTCAATGCTCAAAATTTTAAATTTAAAGATTTGAAATATTTTTAAAGTTTTATGCAGTTTAGACTATAGAACTTTTTAAAATTTTCGATTTTTATTGCTCTGTTCAGTCTGGGGGCCTAATTTTTAGAATGGTCTTAGGGGGGCATTTTTTTATCCAAAATGGGCACTATAATATACTGTTGGAACTAGAAAAGAATCAATTTTCCATTTTTGTAGTCAAATTTTAAGAAAGTATCAGCTAGAAGCAGCTATAGGAGGATTTTGTATTTTGAGGGCTTCTCTGTGAAATGTGCAAATTTAATGTTGTAGATGAAATTGTAATCAGATATAGACATAATTTTATCTGATTTGACTTTTCCATCAAATTAAGGGATGAATTAAATGTTTTTGAAGCTATTTGAAGCAATAATGTTTTCAACAAGCACAATTGAATTTCACGGCAAAGGGAAGAAGTCATGTTTAGATCAAATTTGAAGCTCAGTATAGTTTGTGATAAATTATTGATATGTTCTCCATAAGATATTTTGTAGATCAAAAGAGGGATATATCAAATATTTTGGCATCATTTATGATTTCAATTGTAGGTAGTTGAAGGAAGTTTAGTTTCAAAAAATTTAGATTGAGGATTTCTTCAGTGGGATAGATGTCAATTCAAAATTACAATTCCTGAAAGATTTTCTCTCCTATATATATTCCTTTTTTTCTCTTTGTAAGGTTTCCAATTTTTGGATTTTTTCATCACAGTGTAACTACTTTGAGGTTCTGGTTTGGTTGAAATTCTTTCCCATTACTATGATACCATTTTATCAGTGTTCTTCTATTATGAAAAATAGTAGTGTATTTATTGTGAGGCATTTCATATTATATAGTCATTCTTTGTGTATTTTATGAGTTTTGATATGCAGATGATGTATTGGTTTCAATGAGATTAATGCAAGAGCTTCATTTCTTTTAGTTTCATTCTGATTCTCATTTCATGCTTCTATCATTTGCAATCTTTTGTGTTTGAGAATGAAGAGCTTGAACTCAATTGCAATCCCTTAAGGTTGTATGTTAGGATGAATTTTTTGTTGGAACAAAGATCAATATAAATTCTTGTTTATATTGATAAGGTTGTAGGTTACACCAGAAGGATTTCATCATAAGTATGAGAGTTGTTATGAAAATTGATGTCTATTTGCAAGTCAAATAGATAGATCATACGCCTAAATATATGAGTATACTTTAGGTATCCATCTGCATGTTAAGGTTTAGTTATTGCCCAATGGATAAGGGACTAGTCAGCTTGAAGGATACATGTTCTTCATTTTTTCATACCCAGGTTATGCTAAGAGATCAAAACTTAAAAATGAACATCAATTTCCCTTTTTATGTATTGAAGAGCTAGAATTGTTAGTCATGGCATGTTTGTTGTTACTTTCTTTGGTTGTAATTAGCTACTGCAATCAGGAAGTTTTTCATCAAATTGAAGAAGAATATTGACCATTTCTGGTATAGGGGATAGTCTTGCAGAGAAGAATATCAAGTTGATAAGATATATCCCTTAGGTTTTCCTACCTTGGCTTAGTAGAGCCTAAAGTGAAATGAGTACTGTTGACTCTGTTAATTGGTCCAAAACTAAGATTTATCCTTATTGAATATAGGATTTAGCTCATCCTTAGGCTTGTCCCTTGTCTTTGTTTCTTGGTATAAAGTTTAAATCTACATGATATGTTCTCTACAGGAAAGAACTGCAATAGTGGCTTGGTGCTTCCCTACATTATTTATCTTCCTTGCATCTTCATAATGCGAGGATTGTTATTCTCAGAATGGTTTTGATATGTGAGTGTCAACACACTTAACCAAATTATCAAGACAATGCCAAGTATAATATAGAAATCA
The DNA here is from genome assembly GCA_028749045.1 of Cupressus sempervirens. Taxonomy (NCBI): domain Eukaryota; kingdom Viridiplantae; phylum Streptophyta; class Pinopsida; order Cupressales; family Cupressaceae; genus Cupressus; species Cupressus sempervirens. The sequence continues at coordinate 817,535,561 of CM053786.1, forward strand.
AGCTACAATGTATCTTGATCCAGGAAATTCAATAGGTGTCTAGTGAACTTTAGGTGCTAAGCAACCTTTAGGTGCCAAGTGAACTTCAAGTGTCGAGCAATATTCACATGTTGTGAAATGTATAGGTGTTGAGTCACAATAGAAGCCAAGTGGAACATAATTTATATAGGAGCTGAGTGAGCTAGTTTTTCAGTATGAGCTGACCATCAGCAAATAGCATGTGTCGAGTAATACATAATCAACATATAAGTTTGTATCTTCACAAACTCAGATGTAAACCATTTTTGGAGCTAACATAGGATGAATCTTGAAGGATCTTGAAGGATCTTGAAGATAAGAATGAATCTTTTGCATTACCTATACAATTATCATGCAGCCAATAAGAAAATGGAGAAGGCATGCAACCAATAAAAAAAGTGCATGGATTGAGTGGAAAATGAAGAATGAATATGGATCATAGATTCATACCTTGTTGGTGTTTGAAAATGTTACCCATTTGCAATTACCCTTATGAGAAAAAAACATATCTAGGGGCAGCTAACTCCCATTTTCAACATGCCCATTCAGACACTAGGCCAACTATAAGGCATGACCCTTCTTCTTCTTCAGGCTCTACAAAACCTAGGCGGGTGGACCTACAAATTCTTTATATGGTACTAGTTATCAAAGCATACACTAAATCTATTGTGATAGCAGATGAAACCCCTAATATCTCCTAGTGGCTTATGAAGTAACACAGATTCTACAATAGCTAGGTGCAAACCTATATTATTCATAAACTAAGTGAGGGTTTGAACTTTTATAGCTCTTCAACATAAAAGGGGAAAAGCATTTGATTATTGATGTTGATCTCAACAAAACCTCAAATATGCAGCAATATAACAGGTGATCTTATAATTGATCAGTGCCTTATCTATTAGGCAATTCACACAAAAAACCTAACACACATCCCAAAAAATCACTGATATATGCCATACATCAGGACTTCCTGATCTATCTATCCACTTTGTGAATTAGATATCTGCATCCTTCTAAACCTCATACTCGACTTATCCCTTCATGAAATCTGCAATCCTATGATGAAGAATCAAGCATTTACATAACTCTTTGAGTCATAAGAAAAATAAATCAGCATATACAACCAATAAGTTGCAACTGAGTTTCATATTCTTTGTTTACAAAACACAAAAGATCACAAACAGCATGAATGGGAGACAAGATATCAGAATGAAGATTGACTTGCTGCTGCCTTATCATTCATTTCCTTGAAATAAATTACAATAGGATTCATGAAATTTAAATGCAAAGCTACCTAACATATCAGACTATCTGTATTCTTATTTCTTGTTGTTCATTACGTGAGAAATTTGCTGAAGAATGAAGGTGGAATTATAGTTCTGGATCCAAAGAAATGGTCTCACAGAATGATTGCAACTTTCCTACCAACAATGTTCTCACAGTAACAAAAAACTGGAACCCTTCAAATGGAAGAAAGAAAGAATAATATAGGATAGATAAATTCCCAAATCTCACATGCGACTACCATCTGTCGACTTAGAAATCCATCTTTCGCAACTATAAAGACTCTCTCTAATCTCTTTCTTCCATCTGATTTGATTTTCTATTTCATCATTACATTGCAATTGCTTTGAAATATCTATGTCTAATGATGAAATCCTTTTGCATCTAAAATATCTGAAACCTTATGCAATTCTGGTGAAATTGTGAGTTTTTACTGATTTTAATGTAACCAATTCAACCCCAACTACATTATTACCATCTTTTATGCATATCCAGGTCATTTCCATGCTAGAAAACAATTTTGAACTCTGATACATGAAATTTGTTGCAATCTAGGAACCTGAAAGAAAACCTCTTGTAGCTTGAGCTAGCTACTACTTGTACAAAAATTGACTCTGAAATTAGATAGTTTGTCTTCTCTCGATTCTAGTGATATATAACATTGCCTATTTTGCATCTCAAAAACCCACTGAAAGTCATTTTGAAAATGACTCCTCTCCTAGAAAACCATGGTCTTCACATTTGATTTTTTAAATTTATTTTGAAAAATTCAAAAAACTCTAAAGTTAAAACTTTTGAAATAATATCCCCTTTTGAAATTCAAAAAATATTACGTGCATCCATTATAAAAATAATAATAAAATATTATTATTATTATTATTATTTTAAACTACCCTTTCCTTTGAATCTGGGGTCAACCTTTAGTTGACTAGCCTTTCTACCATGTGGCGGCCTTTGATTGGCCGACCAATGTTCTCAGATGCCATGTCAGCATTGTAGGGACCCAATGCCATGTGTTGAGAATGTGCTTCCCCGCATTACTTAAATTCCTACAACTTCATATTGTGGGGATGCGCGGACCATCGGATCTTGCCACGTGGTGAAATCATGTGCCTCCATCTTGATCTGCTCATCCTTGCCATCGCATCATCTGCGTGACCCGCTGTGCCACATGGCACCCAGGCGCATCCTCGCATTTTTTAACTACTGCACAACTCTTTTTGCGGGGATGCGCACGCCATCGGATCAATCCACGTGTCATCATCTGCTGCGATCTCCAATTTTGGTGCCACATCAATGTGCTTGTACTTCAGTTTAAAATTTTGCAAGGGCTTCAAATTTGACGTCACCTATCTGACCATGGGACCCACCCTCTGACTTGCGGCATCTCAAAAGCCTATGCCTTCAATTCAGAGAGCTTATCGTGTTGAGTTGTATTTAAACAACTCCAAAACAATTTTCACAAAGAATGTGGGATGAATGTTGTTTAAATACTTTGTCTCTATTTTAATGGCGTATTTTGTTATTTTCCATGGCCTTTTCATCTTTGCATGAGTTACCTCATTTTTCATGTGGACTGGCTTTATGTCATGCTTGGAGCTCTGTTATGCTCATGCTACCTTCTCTGCATGAATCTTTTTTATACTGGGTGGCTTTCTTTGTCTTTGGTGGCATTTGAAACTCATCACGTGAGTGTCCCTATTTTGGCATGGAATTCTACTCATGGGCTATTTTAATGTGCCATATTCTTAACACTGAATGCCATACCTTATATGCTAACTCATACCTCCGCCGTTATCGTGGATGCCCTATTTAATGTCATGCATATGTACTGCTTCAAAAATGTGAGGCATGTACCCCCCGTTTTTACTTTCCAATTATGCATTTTTCTGGCAGCCTCCTCTCTTTTCAACTGGCAGATCTTACCTATGTCTTGGTAGCCTCTTTAAAACTTTTGGTTTTTAATAATAAATTTTTTTTTTACTTGAGGCAGCTCCATTTTACCATGCGGGGCAGTCGTGGCTTGTCTCTTCTTTCACACATTTTTCGTTTATCTTTCTACATGGCTTTCTCCAGCCTTTCTCCCTACATGTGATTTTTTAGCACTAGAACTCCTCCTTCCTAATGGCATGAGGGTCCTTGTTTTGCTAGCAACTAAAATTTATGGGTGACTTTTATTGGCATTTACTGGCGGATCGAATGCGTGGATACCCCTTTATGAAGGCATTTTTGTTCCTTGCTTTACGTAGATAGATCACCAAAATTTTCAATTTTAAAGCATACTTGGAAGGGCAATTGAAACTCACTGCCTTTGGTGACAATGTTGGGAAAATCAAGCAAGTGAACTTCCAAAGGATCAAGCATTCCCTTATGCATAACAACTATCTATTTTGGTTGCTCCTTAACAGGTAACAACCTTACCAATGCAGCTACTTCTTTAGCTGTCTTCCATTTTGCTAGTAGACCAAGCCACTTCATATGAGTTTGCCTATTTTTGGTAATTGGCTTACACTTTGATCAGCATCGTGGCTCCTTTTTGTTACTAGGCTTCAACTGCCACTTCTCCCTTTGATTCATGTGAGCTCCTAGTCTTCCTGCTGGATTGAACAAACGACTTACTCCATCAAGGTGTGAAACGTAACATGTGAAAATGGACAAAGCAATAGTGCCAAGGAGTATTATTTGGAACCATAATTTTGGCACTTGATTATATTTTTTCATCAATTTTTCAAGTTGCTATTTGACTTTTAGAATGCAGCCCACTTCTACTAGATATAAACTTGCAAGTACAGATTAGCCCATCTATCTAGGGTTCAAAACCTTTTGCTCCATCTTTATAATGATAAAGTTTGTTGTTATCAAGATGGGATCTTGGGGGAGTTAAAGATGGTTGTTCATGCTTGAAACTATTTATGATAACTTTAATGTTTATTGGACCATTCAATGATCTATCAGCCTGATAGAAATCATTCAGACCCCAAAGTGGGTCTGGCCTAAAAAAAATTCATTTGACCAGGCAATGAAACTTTGACTGCCTTTAAAAATTGACCTGGACAACTGACCAGGCACTAAAACTTGGCATATTGATTCTTTGTTCCACACACTTCTACCCCATCGAATCTCCTCTCATGACGAATTTGGAGTCAAAAGATATTCGCCGTCAAAGTTTCCTTCTCAGAATTACCTGCAAGATAAACACATTAGAAAGCAATAAACTGTGTTCGAAATTGGCTTGGAAAACTAGGCAAATGGACACTTGGAAAGACAAAAATTGGGACACTAATTCTATGTCATGAGTTGAATATGAAAATGCGATTTGGGTTCATGATGAATAACTGGGCGCAAATGGCGGATGTTCAAAGTGGACTACTTGGATTTTTGCAAACTAGAAACATTGATAGAAAGCATTTTTTGTGATAGCAATTATGTAGTGCCTCTCCCATTTGACTTTTGTAAGTCATCCTAATCGATGCAACCTTTATGATCCTTTTTTGTGATGGGATCATGATTGTGACCCTGAGTGGTCTACACCGTTGAGGTGTTTGGATTTATGTTTCTGTATCAATTGCTTTGATTATGCTTTTGACTAATCTTTGAGATTATGATGTGATTTTTGGTTCACTGAGGTTTGTGCCATTGGTTACCAGGATCGATGTGGTATCATGAGGTTGTTCCATGAGTACCCTGAGATGTGTACAGAGATTGCACTATGTTCTTTTACCATGCTACATTGGACTAGGTTCCTATAGTAGTGGTTAGTCATGTTTATGACTGTGTTTGCTTATGTGTTTTAAGCACCTTTTTAATGTTGTCTAAACAATCATCATTAAATGTGTAAGTAATTGAATGGATTGTTCATGTGAGATTATTTGGTTATGTGTTGCAGGCATTTACCTTGTTATATTTCTGATTAGAGAGATATTTGTTACTCATGTTATGTTTATATTTGAGAGGACCTGAGGGTCAGATGTTACATCTTGATTCTAGTATCATAAGATTTTAGACTACTATGCTATTCAGTTAATTATATTGCATGATGATGCCATTTTGAGATGACAGTGTATTTTATGATGATATCTAGTTATCTGGTATTTGGACATACCTCTGATTTTGTTATGTGATGGATTTAATGCTATGGTTATTTACTTCATTCTTGCGTTGTTATGCTTTATGCGAACGTGAGTGATGTAAATAGATTATTTTAATATAATTAAATAAATGGTTAAATTAGGTGATTTAATGCATTTATTGCTTTGGCTATGTTATCATATGCAATTGCACTTGATCATGTTGTTTAGTGTGTAGGATTATATCCCTGGCAGTGGCACATGGAGTTAGTGATTCAGCCTTTCATATTTTACCAATGTCGTCCTGGTATGGTCGACATATCATTTATTAAAATGTTTAATTTAAACCTTTTGGTGATTATTAAATCCGAACTCATTGCATTATGTGATTAGACCAGTAAGTGTGTCTGTGCATTTAGAGGTTTGCATTGTCATGAAAGTTGTTTAAGGTGATTTTTGTGTTTTTGGATTTTCAGACTTTTTATTTGATTTATTTTAATTTCTAGCATCTTTGCCATAGATGAATTCATATTTATAGGAATAGCCTATTTTTGTTTGGGTTGATTCGGGGTTTAACTAGATTAGCTAGCTAAATGCCCTAATTGATTATTCACTCGAAAAGTGAATAAGTATCCAAAGAGGAATTTAATTCCTCACTTCTCACTTTCAAATTGGAAAGTTGGAGAGTAAAACTCAAAATCCTCTTCATGAGGATTTACTGTTTTGTTCGTTCTGGGAGTTACAAGTGTGGGATCATCACGAGGTTGGGCTCGTTGGATCCAGTTCGGAGAAACCTTGGATTGTCGCGATTTTTAGCTACTTCTGTGAGATATTTATTTTATGGTTCAAATTCTCGTTTTGCCCTTTTGGCTGTGAGGTAGGGCTTTCCTGTTTTATTATTTCTGCTCCGTTTCTTCTTCTATTTTTGGTAGTCATTTGTTTGGAGGCTGAGAACTAGTGTTCCCCTCCATTTTTGTATGCTAGTTCTACCTGGTTGGGTGGGTATGAACATTTCCCTATTTTTTGGGATGAGGGTTTGGGATTTTACACCGTTATGCTGGCCATTTTTGCATACGATGTTCGATTCTATTTATTTTTGGATTTTTGGGGTTTTTGAACCCAAAGGCCAAATGGGTTTTAATTTTGAAGTTTTCCAATTTTTTAAAGTGTTTACCTCGTTTTGCGTGTCACCCTATTTTCTCGAGTTTTCTCGGCACAATGTGGGTCATGGACTTGGATGATCTATTTGGATATCAGTCATACCACTATTGCACTTTTTTGCATTAGGATGCGTGTCACACCCGTACTCCCGACTTTGTGTTCGGTTGAGTGATTTGTTACCTGTTATGGTTTCTTTTGGACCTTTGCTTTTGTTCGTGAATGCTAGGATTCGTGTAGAATCCATACTCTCAGATTGAGGTCGGTTGAGTGAGTTCATGATGTTTGGTCTTGTTGCATCATTGGGATTCGTGTAGAATCCATACTCTCAGATTGAGGCCGATTGAGTGATTTAATGATGTATGGTTTAATTATCAGCTTTGGGATTTGTGTAGAATCCATCCTTCCTGTGTTTCTTTTAGTTGGGTTTTTTCTTTGCATTATGTCCTCATTCATGTCCTTGTGTTATGATCTTCGTGATGGTGGTGTGCCACACACGAGTACATGTGCGTACATTTGTTGGGTGACTTGCGAGGCCCAATCTTCTATGGATTTTCCAAAAGTTATGATCATTGGGGTTGGGATGGGAGTATGCATGCCCACGGGCACTTGTTGTAGGATGAGCATGGGTAGGGTAGGGTAGCATATGGAGGGGGCTTCTATCTCATAGCTCGGTGTTCATGGCACCGGAGGTTGACGGAGGATAAGAAGTTTTAAGCAAGTGATAACTAAATAAAATGTGTGATTGTTAATAAAACTTAAGATAAGTAAAATGTGTGAGCACCCGATTAAGTTTGAGGACACAATGTGTGAGCACCCATTTAAGTTTGAGGACACACGATCCGAGCTTGGGCTTTTTGATGCCAAGTGACTCTCCAGGATGTCAGCCCCTACATAGTAGCCTATTGAATGTCTGACCAAGACCTTTACTCCTTGCATTGTCTTAGGTTCTTGGTTCAGCCATCATACTGTCTGGTGTGAGTGTTAGCCTTGGATGTTGTGCTTTATGTGTGTTTGTGGTTGGATCATTATCTCCATCAGCACAGTGGGTGTGGACCTATAGGTGCCACGTGGTTGGGAGGTGTAGCTACCTTCACCACTGCTAGGGACTAGTGTACAGAGACGATCTTTGTCCTAGTGCGACCGTTGCTAGATGTTTTCACTTGGTACTTCGAGTTCCGAAGTATGCTTTCTTGCGATTTATGCTTTCATTCGGATGCTTGTATATCATGTTTAGATGATGTTATTTTATTTGACGCATTCCCTTATTATGATGTTTAGCATATGATTAGATGATGTTATTTGATTTAGTAGTATATCTGTTGCTTACTGTCGTTTAGCATGTGATAGGTGATATTATCTACTATAGGATTATCTTATGCTTTACTACTATCATGTTAGATTTTCTTGTGCTTATATTTTTGCATGTTTCTAGTAGTGACGTCCCCATTACGATAGTGCCGACGATCTAGTCGGTGGCTTGGGATGTTACGCGTCAGGGATGGCTAAGACCCACGATGGTCTTATGATGCTATTGACAGTTGGGAGGAACCTCGTACTTAGTTTGTTTGTTCAGTTCACTGTGATGTTTATTTAGTGTGTTCTTTGTTGTTGTAGTTTAGATGGTAGACGTTCTTCTTTTTGTGTTGTTCTTGCACTTGAGTGTTCAATCCTCGAGCCTTTGTGGATCTGGTACTCCCTGGTTTGGAGGTTCTTTGCTCCATTTTTGGTCCTTTTTGTTTCTGGGAGTGTTTTTGTGTTTCTATGGGAGACATTTGTTCAACATTGTGTGACATAAAAATGTATCGCACGCCCATACAAACTATGTCGTACGACATTGTAAAGTGTCGTACGCCTTCTTGAGAAATGTCGTACGACACTGAAAAAGTGTCGCACGCCTTCTTGAGAAATGTCGTACGACACCAGTAGAGTGTCACCCTCTCTTAGTAAGAAGTGTTGCAAGGTTTTTTGTAAAAACCTACGCGGGTGGACAACAGGCACTTTTCTTCGTGATCCAAACTTTTTGAGAGCTTTCTTGGATACCCTTTTGGGTGTTCTTTGACCCTGTGTTGTTGCATTTTGAATTCTATTGGTTTCTCTTGAAATTGAGTTTTCGTGTTTCTGTTTTAATCTCTTGGGGCTTAAAATATATCGTTTAAGTATAAGAAATATATTTAATTTCTTATACTTAATATATATTTTAATATATGCGACAAATCGTTTGAGATAGGTTTCAGACCTCTCAGAGATAAGTTATGCATTCTAGGAAATTTTCAAGGCTTTAGGATTTTAGGCTTAGCCAAATTTTAGGTTTTTGCATTTTACCCCATCTTGGTGTTTTGTTGATGAGTGGTTGTTTCTTGTGTCCTCATCATGTGCATTTTCATTCTTGGCTTTGTTTGTGTGTGTCAGTTTGGTAGTGGCGTTTGGAGATTCATTGGTTGCAGGGATTGTGATGAAGTTTTCCATTGCAATCATTGTGATCCTTGTATGATGTTGTCATGTGCATTCATACTTGTAAATATATATATATATATATATATATTTCATCCTTGTTTCCAAGGATCTCTAGGCGGGGCATTACAAATTGACCTAGTAAAGTGTGAAGATGGATTCATCAAGTTCTAAAAACTGGCACACTTGTAATATTTTTAGAGGATAACACAGTGGTACAATTCATTCAATCTTTTCAATCACGGATTTCAAGTTATAATGCCACGAATAGGGTAACTGACAAATCTGCAAATGCTGACACCAGTAAAAAGTTACAAATTATGTTTGGAATCACGTTTGAAAACTGATCAAACGGATTCTTCATAAGCTGAAACTTGAAAAATAATAATTATTTGATGTCTACAATGCAACACAAAAGAAAATTTCTCATTTTGGTCAACTGGTCAAAAGTTACAACATGTCAAACAGGGCTTCCCAAAATTTTGAATATTTTGCAAAAACATGAAAATAGTAACTGACCAACTTCGAGGGATTCAAAACCTAGTTAAACAGACTTGAAATGACTCAAAATATAAAACATAGGTTTTTAGGTATGGACACTAGACACTCTCAAAGTGTAAATTCACAAAACCTTTCTGGGTGCGAGATATTCAGATGCAAACACAGCCTCCTGTCACTGTTTGACACTTGTGAAAATGTAGATTTGACAATTTTCTCAGAATGAGACTTCACAAAACAACTCGAAATATCAATTTAACATCATGGAACACTTAGAAATGATGAATGCAAGGTGCTAGAAACATTAAACACCATTTATGCATTAACTCAACAACGGGGTACATAGGCTTCACAAAGCATTTATAGGCCTGATTTTCTCAAATTTTGAGATGTGACTAAAAAATGAAGCATGCAAATTTTAGTCCCAACATCCCTAACCCTAAGTCTTCAAAATATGTAAAAGGAGGATGAAACCCCATTGTATGCATGAATGAGAGAAGTGTATGGGTAAACTATAGAAAAATTCAGAGGGAAGTGTGAAAAGACTTAGAAGAATAGAGTAGCACTAGAGTATTTAGTTGATCAAGAAGATTATTAGAATATCACAGAGTGACATATCAGATCAAGAGAGGATTATATCAGCAAGAGCAGAACAAGGATCTGGAATTAGCAATTGAAGATTGCAAAGCTATTAAGTCAGAGACTTTCTAATACACTCTAGCAATTGTATTAGATAATGAAAATCCTATGGACTTAGGTTGGCCTAGTAGCCATTTGTAAATCCTTTACAGGGTAGAATTCCATGTGAATGTACCAAAGTCCTTTAACCAGACCTCCTTTTAGTAGGGTAGTTAAATCCTTTAACTAGGTCACTTTTAACAGGGTGTAAAGTCTTGAATAAGACAAGCCTTTCACAGGGCAAACCATTGGAATTGGTTAAACATTGTAACCTTGAACAGTTACACATTGTTGCAGTGATATTTTGTGGGTGTCATCCCCACCCAGTTTTACCTTCTCATTTTGGAGGGTTTCTAGGCTACGAAATTTGTGTGTTATCTATTTTCATGCATGTCTTTAATTTCATGTTTATTAGATGGATTAGATGCATGTGAATGTCTTTACCTAAAAATGTTTTATAGGTGAAATTTAGATACTTTTGAATCACATAGCCCCCCCCACCCCCCCCCCCCCCCCCCCCCTCAGAAGTGTATCTTCCCACTTGTAAATTCCAACAATTGGCATTAGAGCCAAGTTCTCACAAGGAGCCTTACAAGATTGGAGAAAAGATCTAGAAATGGAAGTCTACAAACTTGGGAAGATCATAGAAAATCAGGCAATCGGCATACAACTTGCTTTGCATGCTTTGGAAGAGGCTAGAGGAGAACTGAAGAAATCTTTAAAGAGAAGAAAAGAGATTGCCATAGCTAAGAATGACACACAGTACAAGGAGACTGACACCTCAAATCTATTTTCAAATCGAGATTTCAAAGAGTTTGATGTAGTAATAGCAGATCTGGTGGAGAAGAATAGAGCTCAAGCAAAAGAAATTAGAATTCTCAAGCTTGAACAAGAATTACAAGCCATAATGCTTTGTGAAGTGACTGAATAGAAGAAAAGAGCCATTGAAGAAAAATCCATGATAGAAGATGACAAGAGAAATCTTACCAATAGATTGGAGGAAAGGACAATTGAGTTTGAAAGAATTTCTAACATGTAGCTAGACACCGTAAGCTAGATGATGAATGCACATCATGAGCTAAATATGAAAGACATTAAGATCCCTACATTGAAAATGCAAAATGAACAACTACAAAATGACTTGTAAAGAGAGAAGGAGATTTTAGAAAGCTACAACAAACCCAATGAGGCTATCAAGTACTTTAAGTAGCTACTAAAATCACCAAGGGCCAGTAATGATACTTCAGGACTAGGTTATAGCAGCATTGAACAAGGATAGTCCTCCAAGACTACAAAATAAAGGAGTAACAAAGGTAAGAACACTAAACCTACTTTGTCATTTCTATGGTAAAAAGGGACATACTTCTAATGTATGTAGGAGTAAGAATGCCCATCAACATGACAAGCCTAAAAATGAAAGTTATTGTCACAAGTGCAAAAAGCAAGGACATCAAGCACATGAGTACAAGACTAAGACTATAAAGACACCAAGATTTGAAGGTCACTGCTACAATATCAATAAGTATGGACATAGAGCTTTTGAGTGAAAATCAAAGCCTAAGTGGACACCTAATTATCTTGCAAAGGGAAATAATCATGGATATCACTACAATTGGGATTACAATACCAAGTATAGCTATCATTATTGTTAGGAATATGGACACATTCCTAAAAATTGCTTAAGGACACATTTTAGAGGGAACTACAGTAGATGGTTAAGTCAAACCACATGATTTAGTTGCTTAAAGACTGATCATATCAGTAGGAATTGCCCAACAAGGTCAAAGGCACCTAAGTCAAAAGTTAACAAATGAAACGAGAAGGTAGATGTTGAACACATCAAAGGAGAAATGAACAAGACATGGAAGAAGAAAGATGGGTGTAGCTCATCAAATGAAGGGATCACTTCACTTAATAGGTCAAGTGGTCACACTTCATCAAACTAAGCAAGAGAAGGCATAAGGGACTAATTTACAAAGTTTTATCATACATCAATTCCTAGAAAGGAAAGAATTGAAAAGAAGAGATCAGCATGATTAGAGATGCAAAGTTGAAATTCAAGTTTTGCCAAGTCATCCTTAGATGTCAAGTAAATGTCAGTACATGTTGAGCTGCTAGTAAGAGCTGAGTGATTGGTCATAGTCAAGTTGGCAATGGAAGCCAAGTGAAGAGGAAATCTAGTTGGAGCCGAGTGATGGAAAGCCAATGGAAGCCAAGTTATGTTGAAATATTTAAGGAGCTCAGTGTACAGTTATATATGCACTAGCATTTAATGCTATATTTTGAAGAGTATAAGGTCAATTTTTTTATCATTTATCATCATTTGAATGTACAACAAGAATGAGAAGATCACATAAGTGATTGACAAATAGAAATTGAAGCTTTTTCATAGATTTTGACAAAGATCAAGCACTATTTTCATCGATCTAAGGTATTCCTCAAGGGCTAAGTTGCATAGTTATAAAGTTTAATATTTTTTGAAACCCTAGATTTTCAATATGGCATCTAGTTCTAGAAACCCTAAGGAAAAGGAAGGTTTTGAGGTTTAGTTAGTTAGCAATTTTAGAACAAGAATTAGTATGCAAAGAACATTAACAAATAAAGTAAACATTCAAAAACCAAAAACTAAATTCACATATATGCTTAGACAAAGAAAGCAAACAATAAGTGAAAACCTCACAAGAGAAAACACTCCATGCTTTCTTGATTCTGTAGATGTGTCCTTTTGCTATGGATGTATGCTCAAGATGCTTAAAAGCTTCTTCAATGGAGATGGGTAATGGCAAATTGGTAGCTTTGTGAGCTCTCAATTTGGCATTATAAGGGTATGGGTATGGCTTTTGGCTCTCAAAAGGGCATGGTAGCTTTAGCTCAAAGATTGTTGATGAAATGGCTTGGGATGGGATTCAATTTATAGGCTAAGGGGTAGAGGGATGGAGGGCTTAGATGCAAGGATGGATGAAGGCTTAAGGAGGGCTAGGCTGCCCTCAAAGGAGAGCACATGGATTGTGCTTGTTTAGCACCAATGGGAAGGTGACACTTGTCACAAGGAGGATGAGTGTGAGAGGGTAGGGTAAAGGGTTGGTTAAAGGCATGATGAGTGGGGTTGAGTATGTAAGAGGGATGTAAGAGGAATGAGTGTGGAAGAGGGAAGAGTGTGGAAGATGGGTGTAAGAGTCATGAGTGGGCTTGTAAGAGTCTTTTATGTTTTGTAAGAGCACTCATGACTTAGTGGTTGGGTTTTTTGAGGGGAGACTTTGGTTTGGATTAGGAAAGTCTTAAACTTGTTTAAGGAATGTGACAACATTAGGGGGTGGATTAGGCTTGGTTTTAGGATTAGATTAGGGATGTTAGAGACGTGCAAGTGGATGGCATTAATGAGGGTGGGTGAGTTAGTGGCTAAGCTTGGTTAGTATGGGTGGATGGGGTGGATTAGGCTAAATGGAGGATTAGAGATAGGTTAGGGGTTTTTGAATTTGAGGATTTCATTTATCAAATAGATTTATTTAATAAATGAGGATTTTTGGAATTAGATAGGAGAAAAGGATTTAATTGATAAATAATAGATTATTTGATTTATCAATTAGGACTATAGATGATTAATTAAATTAATCAACTAGGGATGGCAAAGGATTAATTAAATAAGAATTTAATTAATGATGCCTTTAGAGATGGCTAAATTAGATTACCAAAGCAGTGTAATCAAATTTAGGTGTCTACAGCAATAAGGTTAAATAACCAGATTTTAGGCCGATTCCAAAAGTTGAATATAAGAACAACCTTGCTAGTGCACTATCCATTATTCCACCCAAAGTCATGATGGTGAAAGATGTTAGAATATGTTACAATTGCAAGGTAGGAGAAATAGGAGACATGGAGATTCATCAAGCATACAATAAACTATGTGAAAATGTAGTGTTAAAGGAAGAATTTCAAATAGTTGAAAGAAAGGGCTTAACCTGTGCCCTAGTTTTCCCCACAACTTTCAAAACTAAATGGATAAGAATTTTCCTAAGCCAAGTACATAATGGTTATTTATGGTTAGAAGGAGGACCTATCAAGATAACAAAGAGAATCATGCATAGGGTTATAGGTTTTCCAACCCTAGATCAGTACAAGACCCTGGGAAGTGATTCTAAGGAATCTATTGAAAAGAACACCCAGGAAAAATGGAACAAAAGGGGCGTGACTATTGATACAATCATAGATCCCCTTCTAGGCTTTGTAGTAAGAATCATATCTTGCAAGTTTTATCAATCAAGCAGATTGAATAGTGTTTTGTGAATTGCTATGGATTTAGCTTACAAAATTGTCAAGAAGGATCACACATATGATCTAGAAGAATTGCTATTACAATGAATCATGGAGAATTTGGGAGCAATAAGAAGATAAAAAGGTGCTCACTCTAAGTTTGGATCAATTCTAATCTATATATTTTTCTATGTTCTAGAACAATTTCCCTCTTTTGGAAAAGTATATTGGAAATCAGATAAGTTAGCTATTAATCAAATCAATGAGTACATTGAGAAAATGGGAGACAACTTTGAATCTCTAATGACTAGTTACTTTGAGGATTTCAAGAAATCCATGAAGCAAAGGCTAAGGATACTAGTTTCCCTAGTTGAATAGCACATCAACGATATTTGTTTCTTAGTTGATATTGATTATACTTATATCCAAGTAGCAATTCCAAGGACTAGATGGCTAAGACCATTAGGATATGAGCTAAAAATTGATGAAGCATTAGCAGCAATAACAACATTGCTTGCAGAAGAAATTGATAAGAGTGCCTAACCTTTTGGAACATATGATGTTGTGAAATCCAAAGTAGAAATGGAGTTGAAGACTACCTCCACATTAAAGAAAAAGGATAAACTGGTAAAAAAACTTAAGAAAAGATTTGGAGAAGGTGTTGATGCTAAGGAAGAGGAAGATGATGAGGTACATCAACCTCTTACATTGACACAAGGCTTAGGTGAGGATGAAGCAAAGGAAGAAGGTGTCGAGGAAGAAGAAGTAGAGGAAGCACTAGCTCAAGCCAAGCCCAAGAAGAGAAAGGCCAAAACTTAGCCTAAAGCCTAGCCTAAAGCAAAAAAATTTGCAAAGCCAAGCCAACTATACTAGTAGCAAGAGCCACTACAAGAGCCTCAACTCAAAGGGCCAAGGAGCAAGACAAAGAGAAGAAGAAGGCAACTAAATTGATTGGTCTTGTGTAGAAGAAACCAAAGAGAAGATATATTGCACAACCAAAGCCAGATGATGAGGAAAGGACATAATCTAAAGATATCAACCAATTTAGAGTGGTAAGCCATGCTCCTAAGTCAAATATTGATAAAATTTTTGATAATGTTAGGGAGAATGTAGATTTTTCTAAATTCAAAAATATTGATTTTAATAAATTGAGTAGAGAATATCAGAATAAAATTGAAGAATTATTATATGCCATGATGGTAGAATTCAAGAACACTTCTCTTGAATTAGACAATACAATGCCTAAGGAGTTATATGAAATTGTTGAAAATAAGTGGAATTACTGTTTAAAATTGGGAAAAGAAATAAGAGAATCCACATTGGCACAAGTAATGCTAGAATAAAGTTGAATAAGTTGTCAATAAATCAACAAGATTGTAGAAGTTGATATATGGCTTGACTACTATTAAGGATGGGGAAGAAGATCATTTTGAGGGACAGAACACTAAAGAGGATGAAGATGCAAATAAGGCTAAGACTAGTAAGAAAGAGAACGAAGATAAAATAGTGGAGGAGGAAATAGAAAAAGACACAATGGAGGAGACACATGGTGAAAGGGTAACAGGTGAAGAGCAACAGACTGAACAGATTGTCCAAGACACCCAATTGCCACCACCAAGTCCTTCACACACAACAACTATAGTTGTAGTCATTGTAAAGGATGTTCCTAACACTTCAGCTCAGAACATCAATCCTTTAACTATAGAGGATCTTAAGAAGATCCTTCACCAATCAACATTTCAAGCACAACTTTGTACAAATCCAATTTTGGTGAGTGTTGATGAGCTACAAAAAACTGTAGTAAAAATAACAAGGGAGAAAGAAAGTACACAAGAATAATACACACAACCTCCCATAGCTATAGTAGATCAACCCAAAAATTAAGAAGTGCAAGACAAAATTGCTAAGGTTGATTCTGCAATGAAGGTAACAACTACTACTGAGGAGCAACTAAAGGAACAAATAGGGCAAGATGTTCCTAAAGTACAAACCCAAGGTGCACCTCCACAAATTGTCATCATTGATCGAGGTAGTAGAGGAGAGGAGAAAGAAGGAGAGAAAACCCCTAAGGAGCAGGAGGCAATACAAACATTGGTAAACTTGCCTACATTAATGACTCCTCATAAGAAGCTGAGCAATGATGTAATTCCATTGCAAATTTCTACACCAGGCTCAAGCTCTAACAAGGTTGTTAGGGTACCTCACTATGGAGACCCTAAATTGGATGAAGAAATAGAGATACCCAAATTTTATTATGCAACCATGAGCCTTGAATAGATAAAAATCATGCAATAGGCATTAGAGAGGAAGAAGAATCAAGAAAAACTCATAAATGGGTATAAGCAAAAGCAAACACTAGTGGAGATCAAAGAAATATTTCTTGATGTATTTAGCTTGCAGACACTTGATGAAACCAAGCCTATATTGGAACAACTAATAGATATTGTAGAACATGCGACTAATGAAGACCAGGAAACCAATTTGAAACTTATGTAATGGTTTGAGAAGAAATTTCAAGGAAAATTAAATGAGAAAATATCTAGTGAAATAGCACTTTCACAGGTTAAATTGGAAAAAAATATTGAAAAAGTAAAGAAAGTACTTGAGAATGTATTCTCATTGTACAAAAAAGTTTTGTGATTTCTCATATTTCACATAGGAGACAAGCTAAAGGATAGTGAGCTTGGAGAAAAATCTAAAGATTTCTAGCACTCATCTACCAAAAGATCCAGCTCAGAGTGTGAACCTTTTTTCCCAAACGCTTCACACACAGAAAGAGTTAGTTGTATTGATAGTAGAAGAGGCCAATATCAAGGCCAAACTAATACAAATTCAATCCTCCATAACCCCACATCTGGAAGTACTCCATAAAGAACATTCTTATGCAAAAAATATTCTAAAGAAAGATCCTAATCTTTCTACTTTAGAAGGACTTGTTCATCTTGTAGCAGAGATAGCCATCCAGTACAAGTCATTGGAGATAGCTCTAGACAATTGGGATGCATCTCTCAAGATGATTATGGAGGTCAATAAAAGGGGGAGAAATAATAGAAGGGAGATATTCA
This sequence comes from Cupressus sempervirens, assembly GCA_028749045.1. Lineage (NCBI taxonomy): Eukaryota > Viridiplantae > Streptophyta > Pinopsida > Cupressales > Cupressaceae > Cupressus > Cupressus sempervirens. The sequence goes on from CM053786.1 coordinate 817,553,034, forward strand.
AATATAGTGTGTAAATAAAAAGGGGGAGATATTCAAATTTTGAGGAAGTAATACAGAGTACATGAAGCAAAAACAAGGTATAAATAGATACAAAGTACAGATAAGGCAAAGAGTATCAGATATATGAACATGAGATAGATTCAACACAAGAATTTTGGTTATAGGAATGGAAATAGCACATTAGCTTAGGGGGAGCTACAAGATTTTGAGGTATAAAAAATTTTGAATAAGTTTTTGAAGTCTTGTACATATGCTAGACAGAATATGTAGTATACTCATAGAGATCAGATGCATAAAGTTCAGTTAAGTATTTTTTCCACTTGTGCCAAAGGAGGATACTGTTAGTCCTAGAATGGTTTTGACATTTGAGTGTCAATACACTTAACCAAATTCTGAAGACAATGTCAATTATAATACAAAAGCTGAGCTACAACGTATGCCAAGCTAGGTGATTCAACAAGTATTGAGTGAACTTTAGGTGCCAAGCAATCTTTAGGTTCTCAGTGAACTTCAACTACCAAGCAATCCTCAAGTGCCAAACAAAGTATAGGTGTCGAGTCACTATAGAAGCTAAGTGGAATAGAATTGCTATAGGAGGCGAATGAGCTAGTTTTTCTATATGAGTTGAGCATCAGCAAATAGCATGTGCCGAGTAACACAGAATCAACATATGAGTTTGTATCTTCACAGACACAGATGTAAACTATTTTTGGAGCTGATATATGATGAATCTCAAAGGATCTTAAAGATCAAAATGAATCTTTTGCATTACCTATGCAATCAACATGCAGCCAATAAGAAAAATGGAGAAGGAATGCAACCAATAAGAAAAGTACATGAATTGAGTGGCAGATGAAGAAAGAATATGGATTGTAGATTCATACCTAACCCTAAGTCTTTGAAATCTTTAAAAGGAGGATCAAACTGCATTGTATGCATGAATGAGAGAAGTGTATGGGTGAACTATAGTGAAATTCAGAGGGAAGTATGAAAAGACTTAGAAGAATAGAGTAGCACTACAGTATTTCGATGATCAAGAATAAAGTATCAAAATATCTTAGAGTGACATATCAGATCAAGCAAGGACCAGATCAGCAAGAGCAGAACAAGGATTTGGAATCAGCAACTAAAGATTGCAAAGCTATCAGGTTAAAGACTTTCTAATACTCTCTAGCAATTTCATTAGATAATGGAAATCCTATGGACTTAAGTTGGCATAGCAGCCATTTGTAAATCCTTTAACATGGTGGCATTCCATGTGAATGTACTAAATTCCTTCAACTAGGCCTACTTTTAGTATGGTAGTTAAATCCTTTAACTAGGTCACTTTTCACAAGGTGTAAACTCTTTAACAGGACAAGCCTTTCACAGGGCAGACCATTGGAAGTGGTCAAACATTGTAACCTTCAACAATTACACATTGCTACAGTGATATTTTGTGGGTGTCATCCCCACCCCAATTTTACCTTCTCATTTTGGAGGGTTTTTGGGTTACCAAATTTGTGTATTATCTATTTTCATGCATGTCTTTACTTTCATGTTTATTAGATGGATTGGATGCATGTGAATGTCTTTAGCAAAAAGGGTTTCAGAGGTTAAATTTAGATACTTCTAATTCACCCCCCCTCTTAGAAGTGTATATTCCCACTTTTAAATTCCAACAAGGATGCATCAACCATCCATTTTTCCATGTGGTGCAATCTGATGCATCTTCGAGTTTCTATTGATCTCATCACTACCACTTGGTGATCTCTAGTTCACTACCAAGTTTCACATCACCATGTTGATCGGGTATGCCACCTCACCTTTGACCTAGGCCCACTACCACATGGTGCAGAGGCACATTCCCACTTTGTCTAACTCCCAAGCATTTTCCCAAAGTAGTGAAGCACCTACTACTTGATCCAACCACGTTTCATCATTCTATGTGCTTGGCTTTTTGGTACCACATCATCTTTGTCTGTGTTCTTGGCTAAAAGTTCCTCAATTTTTGCACCAGTTGGCTATCCATGGGTGGGGTCCCTACACATGCACTTCACTTTATAAAAGGCATTATCTTTTAGACATTGAACATTTTGAGTGCTGATATATTTAAAAAGTAGAAAGGACATCCACCCACTCAATGTGGGACAAAACATTTTAATAGTTTTTCCTCATGTGCTCCTTGACTTGTTTCTTCCATAGTGATCCCCTTCCATAAATGTGTTCTCTTCCTTGGAACAAGATCATAGAAAGCCACAAGCCTCCCATGATGGCATCTCCTACTTCAATGTGGGCAAAAGGCATGGACTACCCTGCAAATCTATTGTTGCCTCCTCTTCATCATAACAACTTCCAGATCTTCCACCTTCTCCTTTAATGCCTTTCCTTCCAGTAGATTCATCCTTTTATGTGGTGGCTTCCACATTAATTGCAGCTCCAACTCCCCTACCTTGGCACCACTTTCTTCTTAAATCAGTAGCTCCCATATTCATTCCCCCATCACAACAATCTATGGTCTTCCCCTGCCACTCATGTAAATGGGGACTTAGTTTGGTGTGGGCTCCTTTTAAACTAAACCACCTCCCTCCCTCTTGCATTTTCCTCTTTATGCCTTATTTCAAATCAAGCATGGTGGGCGGGATGCATCCTCATGTAAATTAATATAGTTGTCACCTTTTCTTCTACTCATGTGGCTCTATATTAGCTAATAGATCTAGTCTTGGTTTGAAAGAGTAGTATTGTTGTAGCCCTTCTATTTTGCTTGAATCTCATGCTTGAGGATGAGATTGCCATGCTACTTGCCCATTGAAATGACTACTATTGACAAAACACTGGGTCCTCTCTATTTAATACCCAATCTTAAAACTTAATCCACCAAGAATAAGAAAGATTGCATTGTGGAAAGGTGTTAAATGCTCGCCCTTTCACATTTTATAATGTTATCTAAATATGGTTGCCCAAACTAGCCTAGCCAAAATGAATTATGATGCCTTGTCAGAACATATTCAAATAATTTTTTTTTTCATGTGGAGCTCTATGTTCTTCTTTGAGCACATGAGAATATATTTTCTTCTTGGGTTGCTTTCATTCTCTAAACCTTGTCACTACCCACATCACATGATTTGATGCTTTAGTTCTTTAATGAAATCATATCCTTTCATAATGCTTCATGCCATGAATTCTTTCATATTACCTCTTTTAAAGTCAAAAGTCAAACACTTTAATGCTTTCTCATCATCTACTTTAAAGCATAACATTATTTGCATATTTTATATCAAACACTTCTAAAAAAAGTCAAAATCATTTTATCTCCTCAATATACTTTTACTTTGCAAATATGACTATAATTTGATGAGAATAGTCGGGCCCCAAATTGGGTCTAGCTAAAAAAATTAAGTTTTCAAACACCTAAAATGCTAAAGTGATCCATTGAACATCCTAAATTGACTAAATTCAAAAGCGGGCACTACTCTATCATTATAAACTCATTTAATCATTTTCTTGCATTTTATCAATTTTGATCTAATAGGGCCTATCGGCTGGCTTTAAGAACTGATATAAACACCTAACTAGGCTCCAAAATCTAACACATTGATTCTTTGTTCAACATATTCTTACCTTGTCAAATCTTGTCTCATACAAAATTTTCAGTCAAGAGATATTGACCACCAAATCTGCCCTCTCATAACTACTTGCAAGAAAACATGTCAGAAAACAACAAATTGCTTTCTACTTTGGCTTTGAAAACTAGGCAAACTGACACTTGGGGAGATGAAAACTCAGGTGTTAGTTCACTATTATGAGGACAATATGAATCTATGATATAGGATCATGATGAATAATAGGACACATTTGGTGAATGGTCAAAATTGGCTACTCAAAATTGGAGATTACAAACATTGATAGAAAAGCATTTTCTACAAATGGAATGGACCTGGGAAAGCATGCAGATGGATTCGTCAAGATTTTCAAATTGGCTCACTTAAATTATTTTTAGAGGTGAACACAATGGTACAATCCATTCGATCTCACCTATCATATATTTTGAGATGTGACATCATGAATAGGGGTACCAACTAATTTATACTTTTTGACACCACTAAAACATCACAAATTGCATTTGGGATCACGTTTGAAAATTGATCAAATAGATTTGTCATGAGCTCAAAATTGAAACATAGTAAGTATCTTACCTCTAAAATACAATTCAAAAGAAATTTTTTCATTTTGGTCAATTGGGTCAAAGTTATAACAAGTCAAATAAGACTTCCCAAAATTCATAACAATTCACATCAGCATGACATCAATAAATGACCAACTTTGAGGGATTCAAAACCTAGTCAAATGGATTCAAAATGACTTGAAATCTAAAACATAGGCTCTTTGATATGTACACTAAATATTTCCAAAGTGATGAGCCATGAAACATTACTATGTGCAAGATATTCAATTGCAAACATAGCCTCCTATGGTTGTTTGATACTTAAGGAAAAATGCAGAATTGGACATTGTTCAAGACAAGACTTTACAAAATGGCTCAAAATGGCAATTTATCATCATGGAACACATAGACACACTGAATGCAAGGTGTTAGAAATATTAAACACCTCTTAGGCCTCACAAGTACAACTAGGTACACATATTAAAAAATGCTTATATGGCTTAATTTTTCAATGGTATTCAAAATCGAGAAGGCAATTTTGAGTCCCAACAAGTTACTCAAGGTCTACATATACCACTTTAAAAATTAAAATTAAACACATCATTTCCCTTCTTATCCTACTTATCCTATTGTTTTCTAGTCTCTATTGTAAAGCTAACATAAACTTAACTTGTATTGTGTAGTGAAAACATCATCATATGTAAAACGTTCATACACCATTCATCATAGTTTGACACTAGGATTTTATGTGGAAACCCAATATGGAAAAACCACTAGCAACATGTCACTCTTTTTCACTCATTCAAATTTCAAAGTGAGCTCTATTAGGAGCCAACCATGTTAAAGGTTAAAATACACACTATTAAATGTGAGACATGGTTAGAGGATTTTATCACCCTATTAGGAGTGGACTTGTAAGAGCACTTTGATCATTCCATTTATAATGTCACCTAGTTAAAGGATTTACACAGATTGCTAAGTCTTCAAATGATTTTTAGGTCAACCTCTATTGAAAGGATTTCAATACAAACTATTTACAATGATAAGAAAGAAAATAGTAGGTTTTGATCTGTATGATTAACTCACTTTTTTTGGTTCATATCTTTATGCAATCCTTATGCTAGTTCAGTGATAAGTCTTTCACTATCATCTCTAATCTTGGTCATCTTGGACACCCTTCAAGCGATCAGTCCACTCCTCATCAACACTTAAGCCTTCTTCTCAAATTTACTTATCAACAACAACAACATCACATCTGCAATCTTTTCTCTTTTAGCTTCATATCCAATCACTTGTGTGCATCTAAACAACCTTGATTTCTATGATTTTGTTCACATGCAAACTTGTATACACACTTTCTAGGGCTAGAATAGGAACCAAATGTTCAATTATGTATTACCTTAAATAGGCAATCTATGTTTTACCATTTTCTAAATCAATCATAGATATTAAGGTTTACAATCAAATTCAACTCAATTCAATGTATCTATAAATATTCTTGATTATCCTCTAGAAACTTGTCTAGAATCCTTTGGTTAGGTATTTACCTAATCATCACCTTCAATTTAATGATCCAACTCATCAATCTTATCTTCAACACATTTTACATGTCCCAAGAAATCAATTGAGTTGGCTTGATCTTACGATTTCTTTGAATTTGATCTTTTTTTCTCATTTGGCAATCACTAAATTCTGACACTTGGTCAATACTAAAATACTCAATCATTGTTCAAGCTTTCTAGATCAACATCAACTAAATTTCTTGGTCAACACTAATGCTCAATCAACACTATATTGTCTCAGCACTAATTGTGGTTCAGTTGACACTAGCATTACTTGACACTCCTTAGTATTTTACACTTTTTCTCAGCTATGCTTAGATTCCTTGACATAAGAAATTACTTTGCTTTATCAAATTCTATCCAATCAAATGTCCATTGGAACTCCTTTTCATAACTTCATGCTTTCCTCTAGTTGCTATAGTTATGAGTAACTCTCAAATCCTCTTCATCAATCAAATAGATATGATAATTAAATTAGGTAGCAATATGTCTCGTCCATAGATTTAACATTAATGACAAAAAATAAAATGTTCCAATTGTAGGTTTCCAACAAGATTATGCTTCTTACTAGTGGTAAACCATCAATTATTTGTTTTTTAATGATCTCCTTGTACTCATTCAACAAATTTTCAACTTATGTTGGTACTCAGCTAAACCTATCAATTTTTTCTATCACTTGGCCTCTACTATCTTCTATTGCTTAGCCTCTATCTATTTCATAGTCATTACTATACTCTATTGCTTGGCCATCTCTAACACATCTTGGCCCTCTAGGAATTATAGAAAAGAATACTTGGTTCTTTTTATTTCCCAAAATGCATTCCACTAATCATGCAAATTCACACATTAGTACAATTTTTACCTCATCAGGAAACTAGATCAAAGGCATCAATGTATCCATAACTCTATTCATCCAAATAGTATACTAATTCAATCTTCCATCATACATAATGTGTTTATCATATTTTCAAGGTCTACCCAATAAAATATGACAACAATTCATAGGCATAATATCACATAGAACTTGATTAGAGTAATATTCAATCTTTAATTTCACAACACATTGCTCACTTACCAATATCTTATGCTCATCCCTAATCCGTGAAACATGATAGGTTTGTTTCATTTCCCACAACTACAACTTTATAATCAACTCATCTAATGCCAAATTTTTTGAACTTCTACTATCAATGATAACCTTGCAACATTTCCAATCTATCCTACATCTAGTCTTGAAAGGACTTCTCCTATGAATAGTTTATTTATCCTCATTTTTCTCAATAGACAAAGTCCTTCTCACCATCAAATTTTCTCTAGCCTCGTGATCACTCTGAGGGTGCATAGATTTACCTTCTATCATAACATTTCTACTACCATTTTCATTCTCACTAGAGTATCTACACTCAAAGGATTTATTCCCTTCTTTGACACATCAGAAACAATTACCACAAAAACCACCTCTAGAATAAGAATTACCTCTTCCTCGATAAGATCTAGTACCTCCTCGGTAAGAATTACCACCTTTCCACTCAATCTTTCCCTTCTCAATTTTCCATTCAGATTTGTCCTTATCTTGAGCAGAATTGTCAAATCTGTCACCTTCTCCATAAGATCTACCTCTGCCTCTCTATTTTTTCCCATGCTTATTTTTTTAATATATCCTCCACTTTTAAGACATATTGATATGTTTATTACACACTTTTCAATTTCACAAAGCTTATTTCATCTTGAATTCCATATCTCAAACCATTTAGGTACCTTGTAAATTTCTTAGCCTCATCATCATAATTTCCAAATTTGATGTCCAATCTATAGAATTCGTTGGTATACTCCATAAATCCATTCATCCAAATAGTATATTGATCCAATATTCCATCATAAACAATGTGTTTATCATATTGACAAGGTCTTCTTGATATAATATGACAACAATTAAAAGCATAATACCACACATAACTTCATTGGAGTAATATCCAATCTTTAATTTTACAACACATTGCTCACTTACCAATATCGTATGCTCATCCCTAATTTGTGAAACATGAAAGGGTTTAGGATGTTTCAATCTCTGCAACTATAGCTATGTAACCAACTCGTCTAACACCAAATTTTTTGAACTTCCATTGTCAATGATAACCTTACAACATTTTCCAACTATCTTATATCTAGTCTTGAAAAGACTTCTCCTATGAAAAGGTTGTTTATCCTCAATTTTATCACAACAAAAATTCATTATCACCATCAAATTTTATCTAACCTTAGGATCATTCTAAGGATGTACATATTTACCTTCTATCACAACATTTCTGCTACCACTTTCATTCTCACTAGAGTATCTACACTCAAAGGATCTATGCCCTTCTTTTCCATATCAGAAACAATAACCACAAGATCTCCTCAAGAATAAGAATTACCTCTTCCTTGATAATAACTAGAACCTTCTTGGTAAGAATTACCACCTTTCCACTTAGTCTTTCACTTCTCATCAGTTTTCCATTCAAATTTTTCCTTATCTTGAGTAGAGTTATCAAATCTGCCACCTTCTTCATATGATCTACCTCTACCTCTCTATTTTTGTTCATGCTTCCTTCTAAGATCTCCTCCACTTTTAAGACATAATGATATATTTATTACACATTTTCCAATTTCACAAACCTTATTTCATCTTGAATTCTAGATCTCAAACTATTTAGGTACCTTGCAACTTTCTCAATCTCATGATCCACATGTCCAAATTTGATGTCCAATCTATAGAATTCCTTGGTATTCTCAAATAACTCTATTCATCCAAATAGTATAATGATTCAATCTTCCATCATACACAATGTGTCTATCATATCAAGTCAAGGTACACCCAATATAGTATGATAATAATTCATAGGCATAATATCACACAAAACTTCATCAGAGTAGTATCCAATCTTTAGTTTCACAACACATTGCTCACTTACCAATATATTATGCCCATCTATAATTTTTGAAACATGATCTAGGGTTTAGTATTTTTTAGTCTCTATAACTATAACTTTGTAACCAACTCCTCTAATGTAAAATTTTCTAAACTTTCATTGCCAATGATAACCTTGCAACAATTTCTAGTTCTCTTTCATCTAGTCTTGAAAAGACTTCTCCTATGAATAAGTTATTTATCCTCAATTTTCCCACTACAGAAAGTCCTTCTCACCATCAAATTTTCTCCAGCCTCAAGATCACTCTAAGGGTGCATAGATTCACCTTGTATCACAATATTTCTGCTACCACTTTCATCCTCACTAGAGTATCTACACTCAAAGGATCTATGCCCTTCTTTGCCACATCTAAAATAGGTACCATGAAAACCTCCTCTAGAATATGAATTACCTCTTCCTCAATAAGAACTAATACCGCCTTAGTAAGAATTACCACTTTTCCACTCGATCTTTCTCTTCTCATCAATTTTCCATTCAGATTTGTCCTTATCTTGAGCATAACTGTCAAATCTATCACCTCCTTTGTAAGATCTACCTTTACCTCTTTATTTTTGTTCATGCTTTTTTTAAGATCTGCTCCACTTTTAAGACATATTGATATGTTTATTACACACTTTCCAATTTTAGAAAGCTTATTTCATCTTGAATAATCAATCTCAAGCCATTTAGATACCTTACAATTTTCTCAAACTCATCATCCACATGTCCACATCTGATGTCCAATCTATAGAATTCCTTAGTATACTACTTCACAGTCATTTCCTTTTGTCTTAAATTTTGCATTTCTCTTAACAAGCTAACTTGGTAACTAGAAGGAAGGAACTTTTGCTTCACTTTGTTCACCATTTTTAGCCATGTCCTAATCTTCTCATGTCCTCTTCTTTGTCTATCATTTTATAAATGCTCCCACAATAGCGAGGCATGACCATTCATCCTAGTGACTTCAATCTTCACCTTTGTATTATCAGGAATATTTTTAAACTCAAAGATGTTCTCCATATCAAAGACTCAATTCAACACAACATTGGTGTGGTCAACTTTCCATCATAAGAAACAACTTTGACATTAGGCTTTGAATGTGCTCTAGACAACACTCTCAACAATCTTTCCTCATCTTGATCTTCCTCAGGTTTTGGATTAGGGTCTTGTGCCATCGCTTCACCATCACTCATGTCATCAAGATGTGCTCCTCTCCTCTAAGGTCTCTCTACAAAATCTAATATGGCTGCAACTTGTCTCAACATGTCCATAATAGAAGTGCTAGAATTTCCTCTACCTCAAACCATCTAGAAAAATAGGTTCCTGAGATCGTAACCCTCTACGCAATTTATAGGCTAGATACACAAATCTACCAACCTACAACCACAATTGAATTAGAGTTCTAAACTATCTAGTCTCCTCAAGGATGAATCTCAAACTGTACTAACACCTAAGGCAAGGAGGGGTGAACAAATAGGGCTAGAGGCACACCTAGTTATCCAATCACCTTGTTGAGTAAACACAATGAAATAAAACAACACAGAGAGAAACACCAAGGAGAAAATAACAACAATACTTTGTTGATTAATCAAATTATTAAGGTACATGTCAAGCTATAAGTATGGCCAATCACAAAGATACAACTCCAAGATCCGTGATTCAACTCTAAGCTTTTTGCTCCAAAAATATTGACTCCAAACCCTCTAAGTGATACCTAATCTAAAGCTAAATACCCCTATTTATACTTTCCAAAATGGATTACAGAAGATTCTAGAACATTACATAGTAGAAGGATGTCCTTAAAATGGTCTATACACATCCCAAGACAAGATCCTTACATTGAATTCATGATCCAAATTAAATACATAAGTTGGCTCAAACTAAGAACCAATCACAGACAAACTCGATCAAAGAATGAATTGAGCATCAATAGACATTAGGTTCACTCAATACATGAAGGAATTCTTGGCCAAAATTGGATAGCTCGACACTCATGGAAATGCTCTACCAATACTAGAGAGCTTGACACAAACAAGAAATTGAAAATGATTGCATCTTGACAACCACTAGAACTCAACATTTACAGGTGAAATTAACAAAGATGAGCAAGATAGAAAGACAACCCATGGTGCTCCAGCATCAATATGAGACTATTGATCTTGATCATGATTTACCAACCTAGGATGTATCATGATTTACCACATATGGTTTCTTAACAATGATCAATCACTCCAGGAACAAACATAATGACATATTATTACAAGATAGCGCTTGTTTTGAACTAGCTATTGTTCCTTCTATCATGCTTGATGTTGTTTCTCTTAAAATTTATCAACCTTCCCTAAACACTATGGAGCGAGGTAGGGGGTAATTGAGATGTTGTTGTGTGGTGGCTCTTATGTACTTTCCTATTGTAATATGTTTCCCCTATGATGTGCTACTTTCTATATATTTTCTATAGATTACTTTAACTGATCCTTGTTTCTCCATTGATGCAAGGTAATAAAGGAGTCAAGAATATTGTAATCTTTTTTGTAATTTTACCTTTCACATTCTATATGTTGTATTGTGCATGTTCTTTTGTGTAGTCTTCTTAAGATGATGCAATTTGGTAGCACCTAAATTATTTTTGGTCTCTATGATGTGAGCCCAAAAAGATTCTTCTTTGCAACTCTTACATGTCTTTCTTTTGTTGTGCTATTTATTGCCTTTGAGAAATGATGAAATTATATTTATACATAATATTTTCATATATTATCATTTGATCATACTAACCCCAAAGTTTGTATATGCCTCTTGCATTTTTTATGAAATTATTTCCCATGGCATGTCCTTTATTATGGGTATTTTATAGTGGAAACACATTTGGTGGATGCACGTACACTTCCATTACAAAAATTTCTCTTGTTAAGTTATTTGCAATGGCTTTAATGTGGGGGCATACACTCTTCTCACACATTATACATATTTAATATATTTGTGATACTTGGCATTTGGGAATCCATTTTTAGATTACTAATAATCCTTTAAGTTATGATCCCTAATTTTTTGGATCTCTCCTTGGATTATTAACATTCTTTGAACCCTAATACTTGTATTTGCATCTTTTAATCCCCTACAAATAAAAATCCTTATGCCTAGATTATCTTTTGATGAATCACCATTTTGGAGACATGGATCCTTAAGTAAAAATCCTTGATGGGTTGACTAGCATACCAAAATGACTTGCTAGACTATTAATGGCATTCCTTTTGTAGCACGCTTTTGTGTGTGTTTCATAGTAAGAAAAGTAAGACAAGTTTTCTTACTAGGTTGAGATGATCACACCTTTTTTAATTTTTTATTTATAAGAACTATATTTCTTCTCATGATTTTGGACTTGATAAGGACTCAAGTAAATTAGAAGCTTGAAATTTTCCTTGTCTCTTGAGGTTTTACAAGATCATCTTATGAATATAATCAAATTTACTAAGAGTTCAAGTCTTTTCTCATACTATTGCTAAAGTGGAGGAAAAGTGTACACTTACTTTGTAAAACCTTTTAGCCCTCCTTTTAGCAATCTCATATAGCATGGATGCATTTATGCTTGAATTATTCTCTTCTCTCAAGTATATGCTCATTAATGACTATTTTAGTTCACCCTTGAGATCCTATAGGGAATTTTAAAGAGGAAACCCTCCTAGATAAGGTTTGAGGTTTTCTCTTAGCCTAAGTAACGGTCAAGATCATCCCTTACCCCAAGATAAGAGTTAGGATTGACCCTTACCTTGAGGGATTCTTCCTTAGATCCCATGCTTATTTAGGGGTTATTAATTATTTTCCTACCTTGTGCCATCAACCCTTTCAATTTGATGCCCTCGATCAGTGTAAAAGGAGGTTTATCCGCTTCAACTGAAAATCCATTATCATCCACAACATTTAAGATCCATTCATTGTACATAATCATCCCACACAAGCATAAATATAAGTCATCACTTGTAAGAAAGATCTTAAGATGCATTCAGAGAGTTCAAGCCAAGTGAGAAAGGATTTTTTTGAGACCATGATTCCATGTCATAAATCATGTATTTCCTTCTCAAGATCTACCTTATTTCTTCATAAGAGATAATGTAATTGGCTACTAAGGAGTGATATTTACATTCAATACATCACTCAAGCATTCAAAAATTAAAAAGAATAATTACATTCATAGATTTTTTATTTGATGCATACAGTTCTATTACATTTATGGAGACAACCTACATCATTCATACATCTACATACAAGTATTTATACATATTTCTGGATAATGAATCTGAATCTCTTTGTGGAGGTGGCAAGTAGGGTGAGTTAACATTTGACTTGCTTTCACATGCTTTCGCATTTCAAGGTTCATTCCAAAAGGAGGGCTTGACCAAGGCAAGCACCTTCCCTCCAATAAATTTCATTTTTCTTTTGTATAGGAGTAGGTTTACAAGTTTTTAGAGAGATGAATTTGGATTATTAGAGTTTTAGATTTATAGACTTTCACTACAATCAAGGTGAAGGTTGACCTTGACCCTTACCTCATCAACCCTTACCTAGAAAGTTGGCCCTTACTTGGGACCTTCATATTTTGAGGGTTTGCAAATTTCAACCTCTTTGTTCCAAATGATGGGAATGGTTTCTATTTGTGTTATAGTCTAACATCTAATTTTCATATCTAAAGTGGCATCCTAATAAAAATTAGAATAGAGCAAACAAGGGAGAAAGCCATGGAGAGGAGAAGCCATGGAGAAACCCAAAATGGGCTCTACTGATCATAGGCTTAGCTTATTCTATTTATAATCAAACGCATATTAAATGTTGTAGCAAAGAGTTGGGAATACAATTAATGTTGGATGGTGAGGTTGGTGTGTTCGCTAGCGCTTGGATAGCTGCACAAGGAAAATGAGTGGTTTGTGTTGACCATCGACCACTGAACATTTTATAACATGCTGAATAATTAGTTTATTCTAACATCCCCCCATAAACTAATTATCATTTTTTTTTTTTTCACCCCCCCCCCCCTCCCCAATAATCTAGAGACAATGAGCCATGTCCTTAAGCCTTATTAGTTACCCATTTACAATCAATTATCAAATGCTTTCACTCATCTTGTTTCTCCCATTATAATCACTCTAGGTTTTGTACAGATTACCCATAACTGATACAATATCAAAGTGGTTTTAAGTTTGCAGTAAACTTCTCAAACATCATACAAATTATTTTAAGATCACCACAAACTTCAAGCATTCTAGTGGTTTTGGATTGCCACAAACCAAGTACTCACTAGTTCTAATGACCATAATCATCACTATGGGGAAATTATCATCACTCTTGGCCTTTCTCTTTTGTACCTACAACAAACGAATTATTGAGTCCATATAAAAAGAAATCCATCTACTAAGATACATGGGTACCCAGTCACTATACTCGCTAGTTCTATAAGAATCCTTTTGAAATACATGGTTCATCAATATGTCAAACCAAAAACATTTGGGGTGTCGGGCACAACCGATAATGCACCCCATACATTCACATAGCCCATTAACAATCATCACCAATTCACTTTCATTACTTAGTTGGGGGATATCAATGCAACCAACTTCTATTACATGACCACTATCGAGAACATCATATCCTTCACAATTAGACAAACAAATTCTCACTTCCAATTGCAACACTTTTATCTAATCAACACACACACAAACCTTTGTACAATGACAGAAAACTCTAGCATGCCATCTCTTTCCTAATGAATGCAAACTCTTACAGTTGACTTATGATATTCTACACATATTTCAAATAAAAGCACATAATAAAGTACTATTAATAATAACAAAATAAGTTTTCACCTTCAACTTTAGCTTCCTTCTTTTTATGGCTTCTCTCTTTCTCATAACAATCTCTTGATTTGTTCTTCTCACAATGCACCATTCTAAGACCATGTTGCACCATGAACAAACTACCATTCAAATGTTGTTCATCTTTCTTCACAACAACTCGATCAAATACTCTCACACTTTTCTTTTACAAGAAATGTGTATGCATACTCTGGCACTCCCACTTGCACAGGGGTACTCCACAAGCCACTATGATCAATTATAACCAACACATCAAATCAACACTCCTTCATATTCTTCTTGCTCTCTAGACTTTTTCACTCTTTTTTGGTCTTTATTCAAATTAGTAATAGACACTTGTCTCCTTTGACTGTAGAAAATAATATTGGGCATACCCTCCAAAACACACAAACTCCAAGATTCTCACCTTCGACAATGTCAATGCACCAATATTTTGGGCAGCATTCTAATAGTATTCTCAACTTCAAAAATAGCATAAATGCCTAAAATTGAATCCACAAAAGATCATAAAGCACCTCACACTTCAGCAGAATAGATTGTTCAAAACTCCACTAAATAGCAATCATTTCTTTGTCTCATTGACCATCAGCTTTGATACCATGATGAAAATTAGAATAGAGCAAACAAGAGAGAAAGCCATGGAGAGGAGAAGCCATGGAGAGACTCAAAATGGGCTCTACTAATCACAGGCCCAACTCATTCTATTTATAAGAAAATGCATATTAAATGTTGTAGCAAAGAGTTGGAAATACAATTAATGCTGGATGGTGAGGTTGGTGTGTTGGCCAATGTGTGGATAGCTGCATATGGAAAATGAGTGGTTTGTACTGACCACTAACCACTAAACATTCTAGAACACACTGAATAATTAATTTATTCTAACACATCCTCTATTAGGCCTCGAGGCGAGTTTAGCTCTTAATTTTTCACTTCATAGTACTTAATTTGATATATGAAATATGATATTTTCATATGCTTAGCTATCATATGTGCTTCTACATTGGTTGCAATGGTCAATCTACTTACATTGAGTCAAATCATTAAATACATAATTAAACCAATCAATCATTATAAATGTTAAATGGCAAAAAAAGACATCATTTAAGACCACACACTCTTGAGAGGACTTGGATTTAACATTGGTACCATTTATATCCTTTTGAGTTGTGTTAATCTAATTTGAAGCTCTTTGAAAGGTTATGTTTGAAGATCCCCTATTTCTTTCCATAATATGCATCTAATAGTAAAAGTTCAATATACGCATTATCTCACACATTATTGTGCCCCTATTTTAATGCTACAATTACTTTAATAATTTAATGTGTAAAAGTGTTTATCAAATCGAGAGCAAGAAATATTTATATACATAATTGTTCATAAGAAAAAATTCCTTGCCAATATACAACTTATTTCAATTACTGACTTTGGTAAATATTTACTTATCCAAGTAGCCGTAGGCTGATTCTTCTTATAACTATGTCTGTACTTATTGTTCATGCACACAACAGTTTGCACTTAGCACAGAATATAACTTTGTACTTCAGTAAGATTTTCTTATTCAGTGAAGAAGCTTGAAAAAAGCTTAAATATCAATAATGACACAGTTAAATCCTAATAGCAATATCACACAGCTTAAATATCTTTAATGACACTTTTTGGGGCAGTGAGATTCCTGCAATCACTTTGTGAAGCTACCCAAAGGGCCTGAAATGCTTGCGGGCATTAACAGTTGGACTGTTCCCTGACTCATAGGTATGCACGGAGAAGTATGTTCTCACTGCAGTCAACAGTAGGAAAATAATTCCAAGCAACAACATCACTAACTTCCACGGACTTGACAGATACTGTGAATGAAGTTCCGACAACCTAGTCTTCATCTTGCTTTTGTAGTAATTCTTAATCAGGACTTCCTTGATCTTAGCTTTAAGCCCCCCGGGAAGCTCCGGAAAACCTGCGAGAAAGAAAGACTTAGACATCCCGTCCCACATCTCCGCCACGTACTCGTCCGTGATTATCATGCTCTGTCGCTCAATGACGTGGCTTTCGCGCAGCAACTTCACGTCCTCTGACGTGTCGATGAGGCAGTCCATCAGCTCCACGTAGTTCGACACGTGTCTCTCTCGGCCTGATTCGTTGAACTCCAACGCCAGCAAATTCCTCAACAGCACTTCAGTATACGTATCGAATATTGTTATCTGGGGAAGGTAAAGAGTGTTGGAGTTCTTGGAAAATCTGATCTTACCTTGCTCATCGCCAAACGATTGGAACTTGATTCCGGCCTTTTTCAGCTCCTTGGCACTGTATTTCTCCAGAAAATCTCGTCGACCTTGTTTGGCTGGATGAGTGGTGCAGCAACTGAACGCCGCAGCGACCATGTTTTCCACTACATTGGAGATCCTTTGACAGAAAGTGAGAGGGGAGTCTTGTTCCACTCGGCTAACTTGGAGGAAACTTGAAACGTATTTGTGGATACAGCCCAGAAGATGCTTTTCGTTGAAATTTGGAATTTCTATATCAGATACCTGGAAGGAAGAAAGGCGGTTCATTTGAGAAAGCAGCAGAGAATCAAGTGTGTTCGTCTCCGGAACAATCTCTTTCAATTTCTTGAGAAGAGAAAGAGGGATCTGGTTCTCCAGCTTCACAACATCACACCTGATGCTTGCCCTTGCAGGAATGACAACGTCTTTGGAGGCTCCTATGCGTACACCACCATCGTCGAAACCAGATTTGAGAAAGTGGGTCAGGAAGAGGGCGTCGACCATCATCATCAACGCAAACTTATAAACATCCTCCTCCTCTATCCGCCAGTTGTAGAAGTCCTGGAATTGGGAGATCATTTCTTGATGGCTCACTCTTGCTAACATACTTTTGATAAGCAGAGGATCGTTCCCAGCTGCCTCCCTTGTGGATCTGAGCTTGTAAAATTCCATCTGAGAGAGATGAGTGAGGCGTTTGCGGAATGGCCCCACGGATTCGTCTTTGAGAGAGGAGTGGTGGTAAGGACCCAGCGACACCATCTGAGGAATGTAGGCCTCTGGCTTGGTATTCATCAGACTCTTTGATAGACGCATGCTGCCTCTGTCATCTGGAAAGCTCTCCGGAGTGGCCTCCAGGAACAACCTAACCTCTTCCAACCATTCATCCGAGATCCATTTAATTTCAGCTTGCCCTCTCTGGGGTTGTTGTTCTCGTTCTTGTCGTTGTCCGGGGATAAAATCTTGTAGTTGTCGGATGAAACCTTGCTGTTGTTTTATCAGGTCCAGCTGTTGTTGGTTCAGGGATGTAACAAGATTTTGGATCTGTATCTGCTGTTGAATCAAATCCTTTCCTCGTCTTGTTGAAGCCATCTCACAGGGAAAGGAGGTTGTTAGGTCGCCTTGGCACTGGGCTTTCCGCTTCAGTCGGCGGAGGAATTATCGTAGTATTACAATTGCGATGAGAGAGAGGAGGGACGGAAAGAAATCATGGCATATGGCTTTTGGAATTATATTTTACTCTGTCACCGACAAGGACAGAGCACCGGCGCCGTTGTTTTCAAAATATGGCCCGCCAAAGTCGGCAGCCGCTATGCAGGCAACGATTTCGTCGGTGATACGAAGGAGACAGTTTAGTTTTATGAAAAGTTCTAAAACATTAGATACAGAAAGCGAAATTCGTAGCTGGATAACCACTAAAAGCAAGTGTTGTAAATGAAATAAAAATTCATCAACTGCACAAGCGCATAGTAAAAGTTTCTTCCAATAATTTTTTCTTTCATTTTTTACTTATTTTTATTATTTCTACTTCCTCCAGGCTAAGGTGCTTCCATTGTTGAGATACTTTTTAGTATTTCATGTGTTAATTCACGATTAAAAGTTTTTGAGTAGTTTAAACTTATCATTTTAAAATTTAATTATAAAATCAATACATTGTGCATAGTTAGATACAAGATTTTTAATTTAATAATTTATTAAAAATATTGTCTTATGATTTTATTGGATGAATCATTTTAACTCTTACATGAGTTAGATTTCATAAATTGAAAAGCATGATAGTTTTTAAGAGAGATATTTTTAATAATTGATTTATGTCATTTTCTACTTTATTACTTCTTAGAATTTTTAATATTATATTTTTCAAATTAATTCTCTTTTATTCATTTTTTTTTTTAACATACAATCTTTTAAGAAATACTATTTATATATATTATTATTATAAAAATACTATATAATATTTTTAGTAATTTAAATATTCTATATACTATAATAAATTTATAAAATTAAAACTAAATTTATACTAAAACTAATGGCAAGTACTAAGTCATTATATGACACTTGTTTTTATGTATTACTTTCCTTGTGGGAAACTACAAAATTTTATATAATCTTTTTTAAAATTATAATTTTTTAAATAAATAATTTATGGCATAAAATATATATATAGTTTATATTTTCTTTTTCTATTGGGTCTAGGGATTTTTTTTAGTAGTCCATTTCATTTCATTTCTAGCAAAATTTAGGAAAAATTGTTCACTGTTGCAAGTGGCATTTTTGAGAGGACCCAATAGTTGAGCACCCTAATTCACGCTTCTCAAACTCCTATGTGGAAATTCCAAATCACTCCCATTTTTTGATAGTACCTTACTTGGCAAGTCCCCTACTCATAATTAGGGTTTCAGAGCCACATCATCAAATATGATGCCAATCAGCATGCTTTTTTCCAAGGTGTCCAAAATAGACCCCAAAATAGTGAGACCAATCATAGTGCATTGGAGACCCCCATACTTGTGCAGCTAATGTGGCATCACACTATTGGTTTTTTTTTAAGGTAAAAGGGACACTTTTTCATTCAATTATGGATGGTCATCATTAGCAAGAACAACTTTAAAGTTACAACTACAATCTTATCAAAAATGTTGGATATTAAATCAATGAGTATGGGTGTTAAGTTAACAACTTCGATCACAACCATTGGAACGTGCCCAAGTACTGCGTCCTCTTCCCTACTTCTATGTAGTTGGCTTAAACATTACACATAAATGACTGATTCCTAAGCTAAAAGTGCTAAATAATCAAACTTGACTATTTTTTCCAAGCTTAATTTTTTCCTTAGTGTAATGTTTAAGGCTGGTCGGTGCTATAGGGTCTTGATTGCATGGCCTGAGATTCTCGTTGTGCATGCATAGATAACTTTTTAATTAATTTCATTTGCATCTATTGAGGTGGAGGTCATTTGAACAATTTGATACATAGATCTTTAGGATCATAGCAGTTTAAAATATACAAACATTTAAAAGTTCTTTGCAGAAACTACTTCAAATCTATTGTCAATCTTCATCTATTCTCTACAAACATTTTCCACCTTTGTAAGTTTGTCCTACACTAGTTGTTTCCTTAAAGATCATTCTTTATTTTACAAATTAATATTTTATACCATATCAAAGCACACAATTTCTCTAATTTGAATTGGAAACCCTAAATTCAAATATGGGTTTCAATTTGTTCTTTTCAAAGTTGATCGTCGACTCTAAACCATGCCTTGTAATTTAATTAATAATTTATATTAAATTTATGAAAATTATCAATCTTCTCAAAGGTATATACTTTAAAATTACTGCGCCAAGGAAATGAGGATGATGCAGATATATATCTTGGCACGCTCATAGTTATGATAATTACTACAAATATATATCTTGGCACTCTCATATATACCTTGTGCTATAAAGATATCACTCTTTCCTCCTTATCGTTGAGCACTGTAATATCATTTTATTTTACTTTTCCTTAATAGAGAACTATTGCCCAGGGCTCTCTCTTTAAATAGTGATTAAAGGTTTTCTCACTAGACAATAACATGACTTAATATTTATGTGTTTAGACTAATATTCAATGTTTACTAGTAAGATTTCATGGGAATTTAATAGTGGCT
This sequence comes from Cupressus sempervirens, assembly GCA_028749045.1. NCBI lineage: Eukaryota > Viridiplantae > Streptophyta > Pinopsida > Cupressales > Cupressaceae > Cupressus > Cupressus sempervirens. Next base: position 817,573,459 of record CM053786.1, read on the forward strand.
TGTAAAATATGAGTGTTGGCAAGTTCCTATTGGCCAAATTAGAGGCCTTGCAAACCTTTATTTTTCTCAAAGGTCATATGTACATTTCAAGATGAAAAAATTGCATGGTAGAGGTCTAGTTAGAAAAATGTAGTATAATACAAATGCATTCCCAATTCCCAATGCAAGAGAAAATTGATCATAGTCCACAAGACTACAAAAATAGAGTTCATGTCTAGGATTAACTTGAATACAATGATTAATTTTCTATCATTGGACCAATCAAACTATTAAGTTTGTTTACACCAATTTGGTATATAATTTTTGTAAGCAATAGGAATAATCCTTGTTTTTTAAAAAAAATTATAGAGAGATTATTTTGGCAAGCCCTCATGTGTGTTGCAAATGGTGCCATGAGTCTATTACATCTACCTATGTGAGAGGATGCATGCCTCTAGATGTTTATGCTAAGCAAGAGGGAAAGCTCCAAGTCACACTTGTTGAGAATGTAGATACATCGCAAAGTTCCAACACAAGACAATGAACAAAATAACTAAGAATCTTTAAAAATAAATAAAGGTTTTAGGTCTTATGACCATTGCAAATGGGAGAGCTAGACAAGAAGCCCTTTTTGAATCTTAACACTTTGCAACATTTGGATGTGCACACACTTAAAAAATTTCAAGTCAATTAATTAAATTTTAATATTTAATTAATAAGTTTTCTTCTATTAAATTTAATAAATTATTTAATTTTTAAGTTAATATAATTTATTCTAATTAATTAAATATTTTTATATTTAATTAAAATAATTTTTTTATTAGTACTAATAAATTATTTAATTTATTAAACTAATTCACTTAAGTCAATTACACTATCCTGTCTTCTAAATAATCCTATTAAGTGATTTATTTAAATTGCTTAACTAGCAGTTGCTCATTTGTGCATGTGCAACAATAAGCTAATAAATGTGATATGCTTTATACCATTGAAGTTAGCAGTAGTCCACAAAAAAAAAAATCATTTTTTAATTGAAAAACTTACAAGAGAGTAGTGTATTGTAAACTAGTTCATTCAACCTTTCATTTGTCAAACAATTGGTGGTCAACTTCTCACAACACATTAAGTGTCAGATACCTCATATGGATATGCATGATTAGAAATCACAAAACTTTGGCTTCAACCATGAATTGGGAAAATCCATACCAAAATTTTATTGCTTTCAAAATAATAGCATAGACTTGATTTAAAAAATAATAATTCCTTTATCCATGTTTTTAAGGAAAACTTTGAATCAATTTTGTGCTCATAAAATTGAGCTTCTAAATCATCTTTCAAACTTAGATTTGATTCCCTCATTTTGAAACATTAAGGTAAAGAATATATGGCATATACTCTTCCCATAAATTCATACTATAAATAATTTGTATGCACCAATATCCACTTGCTACTAAAATTTGCACTTATGTCTTTAATACAAAAACTTCAAAAAATTGACTATGAGTCAGTTTTTCCATTTTTACAACCCTAAATGCACTACATAAAATTTTTACCATTAAAACAATTTAAAAAATCAGATTTCTCAAAACAAATCTACTCTAATTTGAATCAAGACATATGCTATTTCATGTATTTGTATAGGATGCATGTACAGAAAAAAAATAACATGTAAAAATTGATTATCTCAAGCATCAATAATGTGCTTCACCAACACCAAAATTTGCTTCTATAACCCAATACCTATATCTATTTTCGATAAATACAGATTATTGCAATCCAAAATGTTAGTTTTGGTGATCAATAAATGACTTGGGCAAATTGATTTTATGCATATTTGCCAATTTTAATCATTGCCAAATCTTATTTCGACTGAACTACTATCATGTATGCTCATGCAAATTAAAACAAAAGAAGATGCAAATTTAGATACCAAGGCTTCAAAAGAGCAATGTAATTTATTATTCAAACAAAGAATAAAATGAAGAAAACTCTGTATTATTTCAAATTTTATCCCACTACATGATATTATTTAGATTTTATTATTAAAATAAAAATTCTTAAATAATTATCATTAAATTAAATAAATATAACTACACAATTAGAACTATAACTTTATCCTTAAATTTTCATTCTTTTATTTAAATAAATTCATGAGACATTTTTTTTTTACTAATGTATTAACTCAATTAATAACATTATTTACATTTTATTATTAAATTAAAACTCCTAAATAATTATCATTAAGATAAATAATTATAAATATGTTTAAAAAAAGAATTTTAATATAGTCTTTTAAATTTAATTCTTTCATACACATTTAAAGAACTCTTTAATTAAAATATTCTTTTATATTTATTTTTCCTCCACTTTATTAATTTATTAATTAGTACAAACACTATTTAAAGCATAGTTTATTATTTAAATTAATAAGAAGAATTTAAGCTCATTCTTTAAATGCAACTCTAATTTAATAATATTTAATCAAATAATCACAATAAAACAATATCAAATCTTTAATCTTTTAATATTTTAATTATCTTTTATGTTTTTATGCACACTTTTTGTGATATAAAATATCTTTATTAAATTTATTTGCTTTCTCTTTATTATATTTTAATTTCATTCATAAGCTTCATGCAATTTAATTAAAATAAAATTTATTAAATAATTGCTGACTCTCTCTTATTAATTTATTATATTTTAATTTCATGCATAATCTTTATGCAATTTAATTAAAATAAATTCTACTAAATAATTGCTTACTCTCTCTTATTAATTTATTATATTTTTATTTCATGCATACGCTTTATGCAATTTAGTTAAAACAATTTTATGTTTTCTCTCTCTAGTTAATTACGAGATGTATTAATAATATATTTATTAATTCAACTAATAATATTATTTAGAATTTATTATTTAAAATAAAACTCTTAAATAATTCTTATTAAATAAATATAATTACGCCTAAATTAGAACTAAAACTTTATCTTTAAATTGAATTATTTTATTTAATTAATTCATGAGATGCTTTAATAATATATTTATTAATTCAACTAATAATATTATTTAGAGTTTATTATTTAAAATAAAACTCCTAAATAATTATCATTAAATTAAATAAATATAACAACACCACAATTAGAACTATAACTTTATCTTTAAATTTCTTGCATAGCTTTATGTAATTTAATAAAACAAAATTTTATAAATTTTATATTTTCTTTCTTGAGTTAATTACGAGGTGTTTAATAATATATTTATTAATTCAATTGATAATAGTTAGAGTTTATTATTAAAATAAAACTCCTAAATAATTATTATTAAATTAAATTAATATAATTATTAAAATAAAATAAAATAATTATTATTTAAAAGATTACATCAAATATAATTAAATATCAAATTTCTTTATAAAATTTCTATTAAATAATCTTTTAATTTGATTTAATTATAACACAAAATCACCACATACTCACAAAACCAAAAATGACAACTCAACTAAAGGCAAAGAACATAATCAAACTCTAGGTCAAAATCATGAATTCACATCACTTAACAAATTCAGATAGGTAAACTAACTCAGATGCTTGTCCTATTTTTCTAGGACAAATGGGTTTAAAGGTTAGGATTTGGACTTAAGAATTTATCTCCCCTCTCTTACCATTGAGATAATGTGATAGGGTATGCTCATCCTGGCAATTCAGGGAAGTCAATACCTAGTACTTGCAATCTGCATAAAATCCATGCATGTACAAACACATATATGCTAAACTAAATAGGTAATGACAAGAAGTGGTGCATCATGCAGATTCTGACTAGTAGGTGACTACAACTCCCTTCCTTAACCATATCAGAAATGTCATACACAAAGAAAATATACACCCACATCATACACATGTAGTATGGGGTAAGTATCTATAAGGAAACACATATGATAATCCATCTAACTAATCATCATCAATAACTGAAATCACCATAATAATCATCATAAAATCAACTAAATATGAAATAATATCTAATAATTTGAAATTTAGTGATACTAATCAACAAGCTTAAATTGGCCTAAAAGAGTTCGGGAATAATAATAAAATGCAAACTAGCGGCAGACACTACATCATGATATTGTTATGTTGCATTTGGAGTTAACATGGATTGATTGGTTATAGGTTCTCATGGACACTTAGAGACAGTGGTGATGTTGATTTCTCTTGGATTAGAAAATTATTTGTTGTGACAGTCAATGGTTTTAGCACAAAGTCTGAGGGGTATTCACTTGATATGGACTTGAGAGGAGATTTTTCTTAGATGAGTCTCAATTGGAGACTTGGATATCATCATAAGAATTATCACTCCCCACTCTTGGTCTACTTGGAAGTTTTCTACTAGAGAGGTATAACCCCTTTTTTCTGTCAGGTGCATTATATTTATTCTAGTCTTTCATTGATATAGATCTTGAGCTATGGTACATGAGTTAGTCCTAGAGGGCTCATTTTAGAGATGGTTTAGTATTGGTTATCTCCAACATATGCATATGTTGTTATGTTGGTTGATTTTGTGAGATGGTTTTATATTGTCCATATTCCTTGGATTAGGAATGGTTATTCCTTGGTTTGGGAATGGTTTATGAGTTTGATCTTCTTGTGAGAGGCTTGCATCCATGTTTATTTATATGATATGATTTGGGAGTTGTTATGGCTTCTTGGTTGGGGTTTTATGGAGGAGATCATACTTGCACAATTTACATCTAGAGGTGTGTGTATAAGGACATGATACATGTTATAATTTTCAAAGTTTCTATTTGGTCTTGGTTATCTTCCTAGATGTTCAATTTCACTTACATTGGATTTGAGATTGGTTAGAGATTGTGATCATTGGTTTGTGCTCATGTATGTCATGTGAGAGATGGCATGGTTATTTCTTTATCTCTTTCCTTTGTTGGTTCTGGAGAACTTGGGAGAGCATTGGAGACTTGTTATGAGAGTTGCTCTTGCAAATTATTGGTTTATTTTGTGGATGTACTTGAGACTACATGGATTCACTTCTTTGAGATTTTGTGAGTGAATTGCTTAGAGATTTGACATTATATTTTATAGTGGGAGCTTCTTGGTATATATGTGGCAAGTATTTCTCTTGAGGCTTGTGATTTCAAGTTACATATTGGATATATTGATGATGTGAGATTCATTTGGTATAAGTTTTGAGGTAGGGATAGTTGGATGGGTTTGGTACTTTTGGTGGGTATTATTTAAGCTATAGATATTTTGAAAACTGTGAATACATGTAATTACCTTTGGATCAAGTGTTTGTGTTTAGCATTTCAATTGCTACAATATTTTATGATCTTCTAATATGATAGGTTGGGTTGCTTTCTCTTTGAAAGGCTTCTATGTATGTCTAGTAGTAGTGGCATAATAGGAGGTGGGCTTATTCATGTTTGAGAAACTAGATAATTTTGATTTATTTTCATGTACTAGCATGAAGCACTTGGTGTACTTTTTGTTGGAAATATAAGGTAGACAAGGTTGCTAAGAGAGAAGGGGTGAATCAAGAACTAATAAAAATTTATCTTATTTCACCAATTAATCCTTCATATAATATTTATATCTAATTGCATGCATAAAAGAATGAAAGCAAGTAAACATGCATAACACTTTGATAGAAGATATGGTGACCTAGAAACCTTCTAATTAGAAATCAAAATTGAGGTGGGGATGATACCCACAAGCTTTAGTACTATAGTATAAAGTTAACCAATTAAGGCTTACAATTGACTACGTTTGGTGATCTACCCTATTAGGAGCAATAAGGACTGTGAAGTCTACCTTATTAAACATTTTACAAACATACAATGAAGTATGAATTCGATTAAGAGATTTAGAAAAGACTATTAAGTCTACCTTGTTAAAGGATTTAATTGATACACTTGTTAGGATAATCCAGTGGCTAATCTTTGATTTGCAACTCTGATTTGTTGGTTGAGATTCCTTGTATTGCAATGATCACCTAATTATGATAGATAAATCTTTGTTGGTCCTTATACTTATTGTAGCCTTCTTTAATTCACACTTCTGCTCATTATATTCTTCTTTTCATTCATACTTGTATATGATAGAATGAATTACATATATATCAATCCAAATCATAACTTACTAAGCTAGCTACAATACTAATTTCATCATAATTCACAAAGTTGGCCCAACTACTATAACTCAAGTTCTAAAGAAAAACTTGGTTCTGATACTTGGAGAACACTATCAATGCTTAGAAATATTTGGCACTTAGTTGAACTTGAAGCTTGGACCATACTAATCACTTTCAAGTAGCTTGAACTCAGTCAACACTGTGTGACTTAATGAACATCGAGAAACTCAATAGTTATTGAATCACTCGATACACACTGGATGACTTTTTCAACACTAGATTTACATTGTTAACATTGCAAGCTCGGTAAACATAGTATAACTTAGTTAACATACCATACCTTAGTTAACACTATGATCTTCTTCACTTCCACTAAATAGCTTGGTAGCCTTTGCTATGCTCAGTTTGCAATGTGCCTTATCTCTAAAGCTTGGTAAACAATATGTAGCTCAGTAGACACTATAAACTAACTACTTGGCTCAGGAGACACTTTATTCTTACTAATTTTCTTGGAAGACACTGTATTCTGACTACTTGGCTTGGGATCAAATGAATTTCTTGGTTAACACAACAAATTGATTGATACACTCAGTAGTAACTATAGAGCTTGGTAGCAACTATGGAGCTCCTTAGAAATGTAACCAATTAACTAAGTATTGAGTCATTGATAGATAAATTGATGTTAATGTCAAAAATCTCCCCCTTTGGCATTAGTGTCAAAAAAACTTATCAAACCCAAACTCTAAACTTCAAAACTATAAGTCAAAAACTTCCTTTACCATCATTTTCTATCTTCAACTCAATTTGACTTTCTAAAGCTGTTGCTTGGTAACATACTCTATTTTTCTAATTTTACAAATTTTCTTTTGTAGAAATATTTTTTCTTATCTTTACAATTATATTCATGATACTATATTTCTCCCCCATAAATACATCTCCTATATAAATATATCTGGAGTATTGTATACTTCTCCTCCTTTGCAATATCTTTTCTTTTTTTGCAATTATATATATATATATATATATCAAAGAATCATGCCCTCAATTTCTATAAGTGTTGCCCTGATCTTGGCTTCTTCCTTCAATAATTTAGCCTGCAAATTTGTTAGACATCCAATCTTTTTGTAATGCATAGAACTATTTCTTTGTTCAAGTGACAACTGATGTGCACTTACCTTCATGTTTTCATCTATCTTGAAAAAAATTTCTTTGATTTCCTTTGTAAAGATAGATGTGTCACTTGACAAATGATAAAACAACATTATTAACAAAGGTTTCCAGTAAACCAAGAATGGTAGCTAACTCTACTTGATCTATTGCAATTATTTAAGCAACTTGTTCCAACACTCTAAACTCAAACTTATTTCAACTCTTTGAAGTAGCTTCTCATGTCCATTCAAGTCTTCATTGAATTTGTGGACAATCTATGCTAATTGATCAAGAATAGGTTGAGTACTATTGATGTAGTAGTGCACAACGGAAGCTTTCAACTAGTAGGTAACTAGGTGAGTTTGGAATCCTTCAATACCCAAAGAGAGGGTTTAGTGTAGGGACACTTATAACAAGTATCAAGAATGGACTTATCATAGGTTATCACAACCCCAAAAAGGCAAGGAACCTAATCACTAAGTTTGCCAAAATCCTTAAACACCAATATGTAAGGATTCTTCAAAAGGCCTATTAAGGACATATAGCCCCAAACTCCAATGAAGTGAGAAAAATGACTATGGATTACAATAAAAACACCGTTCTGGCCTATTTAGGCTTGTTTATAGCATATACAAAGGTTCTTTTGGTTTCAAACAACCTAAATGTGAAAATTCAGCACATTGTCATTCCTTGGCTAGTAGCCCTTCCCATAAAGAAAAGTGAAAAAACTTAGAGTTCTTACACATGAAGACAAAATTATACTAGAAATTCCAACACCCCTTGTGGACATATAAAACATGTCAAATTATCAAAACTTAGAATGAAACAATAGTCACATGGTTGGAGCATTTAGGCTAGGCTAGTAAGCTCAATTAGGGTTGTTGTTGCATTATAGGCGCCTCAACACATGTTCCAAATTGAAAGATGATTATTGGAACATGTTGGAGCATGTAAAAAAAGCTTAGTTCCAAATTTTTACACATTGGAACACTCCCCAAAAAAATTTATAGTGACTATTGTAAATTGTTGAATGGTGCATGTATGGTGCCATACACCTAGGGTATGGTGGAAAAACCAAACCATTATTTCTTCATCCTTAAAACCTAAAAGATATAAAAGTAAATTGAAAAATCTTAGATTCCACCAAGGGGCATAATTTCCCATATTGGAATGTGCCAAAACAATCAAGCCCTAGGTGAAACCCTTGTTTTAAGCTTGAATTCTAGGCACTGGCAGCAAAACTTAAATAACTTGCAAACTACAAATGATCAAAACATGAAACCACTTGAATATGAAATATAAATTACTTCTCTAATATTTTTGGTCACTATTACATGTTCCAACATCTGTAACAATCCATACAACACCCTGAACCTTGTGAATTTGCAGGAAAAATGGGTTATATTATTGATTATTTGCCAAAAAAGAAGCACATACTATCCTATCAGCCACCTATAAGGGCTATATAGGATTCTACAAACAGTTACAAGGTTGGTTTTAACCAACTAGCCATTTGGGAGGAGGTTTTTCAATTTTTAAACAACTTTTTAGAAAGTTGCTCAAAGTTGCTTAACAACTTTTTGAGCAACTTTGACATATTTTGCAATTTAGCATATTTAGTGACCAAAATTGGTCCTTAGCTTCTTTTTATGATCCCTAATGGATCCAAACATGAAAAAAATGAACCAAACATGCAAATACCTATGCCTAGGATATGGGATCATTAATGACCAATAGTTAGCCAAGGGCTTATAAAATGCCAATCCTTAGACTATGATCTTACAATGAGATCTAATGTTAAACCTATTGTTTCTAAACATAATCAGATGCCCTAATGACTTTAGAGTAAACTCATTAGTTTCTTGTTGATGGTGGAGTGGGTGCTCCTACACCATACTCCCTTGGATGTTTAAAACTCAAGTCGCTACTTGAGAGTAGTTGTTCCACTGATGTACCATGTTGCTATAGTTGATCTTCATTATGCCATGTGGCATCAATATTTGGGAGGCCCTTCCATTTGACTAAGTACTATATGCACTTCCTTGATCTGGTTAAGTACCTTGGAGTCCAAAATGGCTTCAATCTCCACCAATTTACTTTGTGAAAGGATTGTGACATAGTCCTCATCTTCTTTCTCATTGTTTGAACTTGCTATAACCTTGTATGTTGTAAGGTCTACAGTGTTAAAAATTGGAGAGATTTGCAAAGTTGGGAGAAGGGATATTTCATAAGCATTGTTACCAATTTTGTTCAATATGCTGCAAGGTCATACCTTTTTCATTTGCAACTTGGAATACCTACCCTTGGGTAGTCTTTCCTTGCTCAAAAATACCCAAACTTTATCTCCAACTTTGAAGTGTACCTGTTTCCTCTTCTTATCACCATTTTCTTTGTACTTCAAGGCAGATTTTGTAAGGTATCTTTCACTTGCTGCTACACTTTAGTGATAAGTTTTACTAACTCTTGGCCTTGAGCACTGATTCTAAAATTAGTTGGAAGTTCCCTTAGTTCTAATGGTCCCTTGTGATGCAAACCATACACTTCTCTGAAAGAGGTTGTACCAGTTGATCTATTGATGGATTCATTGAAAGAAAAGTCTACTTGGGGTAGTATGGTATCCCAGCTTTGTGAATTTTCTTTGTTAGGCATCTTAAAAGATTTCCTAGGGACCTATTTACCACCTTGGTCTACCCATCTGTTTGAGGGTGATAGGCTAAACTATAAGTGAGATTTGTGCCTAACTTCTTGAAAAATATCCTCCAAAAGTGGCCTTGAAATTTGACATCTCTATATGAGACAATTATTTGAGGTAAACCATGAATTCTTACTACTTCTTTGAAGAAGAGATGAGCTATATGAGATGCATCATTGGTACTCTTGTATGGCACAAAATGAGCCATTTTACTGAACCTATCCACTATGACAAACATATTATCAAATCCTTGCTTGGTTTTGGGTAGTCCCATGACAAAATCCATTGAAATAGATTCCCAAGGTCTTGAAGTAATTGGTAAGGGCTAGTAGAGTCCTTGATTTATTGTCATCCCTTTTGATTGTTGGCAAATAGTACAAGACTCAATGAACTTCCTAACATCATTATTCAACTTGAGCCAAAAATAAATTCTCCTTACCATCTCTATTGTTTTGTCAATGCCAAAATGACCACCTAGGCCACCACAATGTTTTTATTTGATTATATTTTCTCTCATTAAGCACATTGGTATGCATAGTTGTTCTCCCTTGAATAATACACCATTCTAAATTAGATATTCATAGAAATCAATATAATATGTGCCTTTCACTTTTATACAAATCTAATATATCTCTGAAAAATCAAGGTCATCCAGGTATAGGTGCTTAAGACACTCAATCCCCACACTTTTTAGTTGTACTTCTTACACTAGATCAATCCTCCTACTAAGAGCATCAACAACTTTGTTTTTTAAACCCCTTTTATGTTGAATGGTGAATGTATAGGCCTACAATTTCTCTACCCATTTATGATGCTTGACTAAAAGTTTCTCTTGCAAATTTAGGAAGCTTAGTGCATGGTTGTTAGTATAGACCACAAAATCCTTTGGAATCAAGTAATTCCTCCATTTCTTGAGGGCTTGGACCATGGCATAGAGCTCTAGGTCATATGTGGAGTACTTCCTCTTGGCTTCATTGAATATCTCTAAAAAGAAAGCAACTAGCTTGCCTTCTTGGCTTAGGACTACTCCTATGGCCAAATTGATCACATTTGTCTCTATAGTGAAGACTTTGTTGAAATCAAGGAGAAAAAAGATAGGATATTGAGAGACTCTATTCTTCATGCACTGCAATGCATCATTTTCTTCCTTTATACATGCAAATTTAGTCTTCTTTCCACCTTTAATTGTTTATAGCATAGGTGCACACACATGACTGAAATCTTTGATGAACTTTCTATAAAATGTTGCAAGTGCATGGAAGCTTCTTACATCACTCTGATTCTTTAGTGGAGGCTAGTTAATTATTGCATTTACCTTTGCAAGATCCATCTTGAGGGTACCTCATGAAATGACAAATCCGAGGAATACAAGTTCCTTTTTCATAAACATGCACTTTTCCAAGTTAATAACCAACTTGTGTTGATGGAGTCTTCTTAGTACTTATTCTATATGATTAAGATGGTCCTCATTTCTATGGCTGAATATTAGTATGTCGTCAAGGTAAACGACAACAAATTTACCAATAAAATCTAGGAATATCTCATTCACAAGCCTCATAAAAGTTCTAGGAGCATTACTCAAACCAAAAGACATTACTAACCATTCAAACAAACCTTTAGTGGTCTTGAATGTTGTTTTCCATTCATCTCTAGGATTGATCCTAGTTTGGTGGTAGCCAAATTTTAAATGATCTATCTTGGTGAAGTAGAAAGCACCTCTTAGTTGATCCAATAGGTCTTCAATTCTTGGCATGGGAAACCTATACCTTATTGTGATCTTGTTTAGAGCCTTGCTATCTCTACATAATCTCCATTTTTCATCCTTTTTAGGGGCCAAAAATGTAGGTACTACACAAGGACTAAGACTCTTTTGAATGACTCCTCTTTCCAAGAATCAAGTGACCTATTTTGCAATCTTTGCATGATGCAATGGTTTCATCTTATATGGGGCCTTGTTAAGTAGGGATGAACCTAGTATGAGGTTTATTTGATGGCTTATGTCCCTAATGGGAGGGAGGCTAGTGGGTAGGTCACTAGTAGTAATGTCTTTGTACTTTTGCAGTAGTTTTAGGACCTCATTTGGTAGGGGCTCCTTTTTATCAGGTTTGGTATTATCCTTGGGCTTTGGGATTAAGACAAATGGTTCATTATTAGATTCTTTTAGATTTTTTAACATCTCATTTTCCCTTATGATAATTATAGTGGGTTCTTTTTTAGCCTCGGTATCTGGTAAGGGCTTCATGGTATAGGTTTTCCCATCTTTGGTAATGGATTAGGTGTTTTTCCTACAATGGTGGATGGCATCAACATCAAATTTCCAAGGCCTACCTAGAAGGATATGGGTTGCATCCATCTCAACAACATCACAAAGAACCTTATCCTTGAAATTAGAAATAGAAAATTCTACCCAAGCTTGTTCTATGACTAGAGTTTGTTGGCCTTTTGTTAACAATGAGACATGATATGGGCAAGAATGTGGCTACTTAGGCAATTTTAGTTTTTGAACCACTTCACAAGACACAAGATTTTTAGTTGAACCTGAATCAAGAAGGAGTTTGCATACCTTTCCATGGCATTTGATCTTTGTTCTGAAGAGATTCTTCCTTTGTGAAAGTTCTTGGTTTTGTGGCACTTGAAGGAAGACTTGCCTCATCATTAGACATGCTCCTTCTTCTAGTTCTAATTCTCTAACAGCATCATTGTCATTTTTCTTATCCTATTGGACAAGTTGTGCTCTCCTTTCACCTTGGTTATTGTTGTAAGAATTTTCCTTAAGGCAAAATTTACCCAAGACCAAGGAACTCAAGACACAAGCACAAATTAGACTAGAGTATGATCAGAATAACTGTATAGTATTCAATTCTATGTACAAGTAAACTAGGAGTGCCTCAATATAAATGCCTCTAAGATGCATCTAGAATTCCTTGTAATTAGCATCATGATAAGTCCAACAACTAGGCACATGTCCACCAGATATGGGTTATCCTCCATTATGCACGAAACTAAGTGCAATGATGTGAGAATAAGCCTACAAAGGTGGAACATGCACATCAGTGTTGTAGACAACATGTGCAAAATTAGAAGTGTGAAAAACTATGTTGTCTACATGACAACTCAGTGAATGATACAAATTCCTGTGGTGTAGACACCATGTGCATAATTAGAGTTGCATACTTCTATGTTATCTACATGACAACTATAGAAGATGCACAAACTCCTAACTGTCTCATAAAGAGAAATAATAAAATAATGTAAAATAATAAAATAATGCACTAACCTAAGTAAACTTAAGTAAAGCATAAATAGTAAATACCTATTTACACCAACAATTGTTCCTCTTCTTAGGGCATCTTCTTGCATGATGACCAAGTTTGTTAAAATAGTAACTTTTCAATGGTCCATTACTTCTTCTCGCATTTGTCCTCCCCTATTGAAAGGGTCTTCTTCCTCTATAGTTTCCTCTTGAATTGGAGTCACTAGTCTTCTTATTTCCTTGATTAGTATTCTTGCTGTTGTTGCTACTACTTTGTCCCTTGTTCCAAGAGTTTTTTTTTCTTGTAAAACTCTTCCCACTATCATTGCTCTTGCCTTTACCAAAATATTGCTTTCTCTTCAACTTTTCCTCTACCTTAAGTGTTATTTGATAGCACTTGTTGACTATGGTAGGGCAATGTAAACTCAATTCTTCCTGAATGGGTATTTTCAGGCCATTCATATACCTTTCTAGCTTCTCTTCTTCATCTTTACCTTTATTGGTCTTCATACATAATTTCAAGAATTCCTTAGTGTATGAGACCACATACATGTTCTTTTGTTTCAAACTTTGCTTCCTCCTATGGATTTGTACCCCATAGTCCTTAAGTACATATGTCTCCTTGACCAATGCTATCATTCTATTCCAATAACTGACTATGCTCTTTCCATTCTTCACCCTCTCTACCTAGATGAAGTTCTGCCAAGTGGGCTACTCCCTTCAACTTGGATCTTGCAATCTTTAACCTCTACTTCTTAGGGATGTCTTCAAATTCAAAGAATGTGGTTAATGCCTCTATCCAATCTAATGCTATATTAGAATTCATCTTGCCATTGGAAACTAGAAAATCCATCTTTTCCTCCATGGTCCTCCTTCCCATAAAATTTAAAGCATCTATGAAAGGTCTCTATTTGCAGGGGTGTTTTGAGTAGCATCATTCTCCTCTTCTTCACTCCCTTCTTCTTTCTTAGACTATGCTTTGTCTTTGTCATCAAGCTTTTTATCAAGCTCTTGAAGCCTCCTGGTTAAACCCTTGTTTGCAGTAGTTTTTTTTCTCACCATTCTTTCCAACTCAATGTTTGTACCCCTTGTAGGGATCTCCTCCTTCTAAGGACCAAATATGGCTCTGATACCACTTTGATGCAGTAGTACACAATGGAATCTTTCAACTCGTAGGCAACTAGGTGATTTTGGAAACCTTTAATACCCAAAGAGAGGGTTTAGTGCAGGGATACTTATCACAAGTATCAAGAATGGACTTATAATATGTTATCACAACCCCAAAAGGCAAGGAACCTAATCACTAGGTTTTCCAAAGTCCTTAAACACTAATATTTAAGGATTCTTCAAAAGGCGTATTAAGGGAACATACCCCCAAACTCTAATAAAGTGAGAAAAATGACCATGGATTACAATAAAAACACCCCTCTAACCTATTCAATCTTGTTTACAACATATACAATGGTTCTTTTGGTTTCAAATAACCCAAATGTGATCATTCCGGACATTGTCATTCCTTGGCTAGTACCCCTTCCCATAAGGAAAAGTTAACAAACTTAGAGTTATTACACATGAAGGAAAAATTCAACTAGACATTACAACACCCCTTACGAACATATAAAACATGTCAAAGTATCAAAACTTGGAATGAAACAACAGTCTCATGATTAGAGCATTTAGGTTGGGCTACTAGGCCCAATTAAGTTTGTTGTTGCATTGTAGATGCCTCTTCACATATGCAAAATTGCAAGATGATTATTGGAACATGTTGGGGCATGTAAAACAAGCCTAATTCCAAAGTTTGAGACCTTGGAAATCTCACCAACAAAAGTTATAGTGACTGTTGTAAATTACTAAATAGTGCATATATGGTGCCATACACCTATGGTATGGTGGCAAAACCAAACTACAATTTCTCAATCCTTAAAACCTAAAAAATCTCAAATTAAATTAACAAATATTTGATTCCACCAAGGGGCATCAATTTCCCATTGCGGAATGTGCCCAAACAATTAGGCCCTAGGTGAAACCCTTGTTTTAAGCTTGAATTCTAGGCACTGATAGAAAAACTTAAATAACTTGCAAACTACAAATGATAAAAACATGAAATCACTTGCATATGAAAGATAGCTCACTTACCTAACTCTTGGGTCATTGGCACATTTCCCAAGATTTGTGCCAATCCATACAACATCCTAAAACTCATGACTTTGCAGGAAAAATAGGTTATTTTATTGATTCTTTGCCAAAAAAAGTACATACTATCCTATCACACACCTATAAGGGTTATATAGGATGCTTCGAATGGTTAGAAAGTTGGTTTGAACCAAATAGCCATTTGGGGGTGTTGGCATTATATTGTATTTTTCATTAGTGAAAACACTTATTCGATTATGCATGCTTATTGAGCTCATCACTCAGTCTATAATTTATACCAAGCATTCAGTGGTTACCTTGTAAGTTTAGCAGTTTAGCAGTTCACATTGAGTATTCCTAAAGTTATTGAGTTGATAGTGTATACTGAGCTTACAGTGTTCATCGAATAGGCAGTGGCCATCGAGCTTTACAGTAACTACTGAGCTATTAGTCTGCATAATATGAAGTCAATTTCTATAGAGTGATTGCTATGTAGTGTTTACCAAGTGACATCAAGGTAAATGAAGGATTCAGTATCTATCAAGTAACACTATATCTACCAAGTCTCTAATGGTTACTGAGTTCCAAGCTACATTATGTGATTAGTATGAATTGTGCTTCTACTTCTACTAAGTGCACGATGATGTCGAATAATGTAGCAGATGTCGAGTATTAGAAGGTCACCAAGTCAGCTTGAAGAGCTAGAGTTTTCTACTATTTGGTCAACTCAGTAATATTTTGTTTACTTGTGTTTTAGCCAACCTTGCAATTATAATTTTTGGAATGGTATATATATAATGTATTGTATCATTTGCAATATGTAACAATGAGTATGTTAAGGAATGGACATGTAATGTTTTTGAAAAGAGTGAATTTGAATCAACATCAGAGAAAAGTATTCAACAAGGTCATTAAGAATTAACAAAGATATATTAGTTGCAAGAGGTGATCTGTACTTCAAGATTTATTCAATAGTCAAGCAGTAACTAACTTTATACTATAGTAGTGAAGTTTTGTGGGTATCATCTGCACCCCAGTTTTACTTTCTATTTGGAAGGTTTCTAGGTCACAAAAATACTATGTTCATGTGTTATGAATGTTTATCTTTTCTCATGCATGCAGTAGATTAGAATAATGAATGGTGAATGCTTTATATGGTTAAGTGTTGAATTGATTTAAAGTTTTTGAGGTTACTGATTCACCCCTCCCCTCTCAGTAACCTAGCTAGTCTTGATTATTTCCAAAAATTGGTATTAGAGCATTGTGGTACTTAGAATAAAGTTTGACAGCTTGAGCAAAGAAAAAGGACAATGGAGATATTTAGACTTGACAAAGCTATAGAGAATGAGAAGCTAGATCTGGAAATGGCCATAGCTCAAGTCAAGGAAGCAAAAGAGCATATTTCCCAATCCCTAAAAAGAAGGAAGGAACTTGCAAGACAAATGAATGATCATCAGTATGTTGAAGAAAAGATTGAAGACTTTTTCTCATCAAGCAATTTAGATGAAGCTAATGAGGCAATCAAAGAACTCCTAGCAAAGAATGGCTCTCTGCAAGAAGAGGTAAGAAAATTGAAAAGAGAACAAGAAGTTCAGTCAATAAGAACGTGTGAAATCTTGTAACAAAGGAATAAGGCAAGTAAAGACTTGGAGGCAAAGAAAAATGCAAATCAAAACCAATCCCTTTATCAAGAAAGTCTTATCAATAAGCTCTCCAATGAAAATGAGGAAAACATTAATCTGAGATCTGAAAATAAAAGCTTAAGGAATGATCTAATCATTGAAAGACAGATCAATGAAAGATTGAAAGTTGATCCAATCTCTGAAAAGAAACTCGATGAAAGGATGATGAAATCCCAAGCAAACATGGATCAATTGACTCAACAAAGTGAGCTAAATATTCATAGGAAAAAGGTAAAACAAGACTTGGTTACGAAGAAGAAGGTGAATCTTCCAAACAAGGTGCCCAAAGGAATCAAAGACCTACTTGAAATCATCATGGTAAGTTAGGTCATACATCAAAAAAATGTTGGAGCAATGGAAAAGAAAACTTCGATGGAAAATGCTACAATTATAGTAAACATGGCCATAAAGCTAATGAGTGCAAGGAGAAACCAAAATTTGAAGGTAAATGTCACAAATGCAAGAAACAAGGTCACAAGGCATCTAAATGCAAATCCAAACCATTTAATCCAGTTGAAAAAATTGTCAAAGAAATATTTGGTTGGGATTACAATACTTGGTGCAGATGTCACTATTGTGGATAATATGGACACATTGGCATAGACTACACAAGGCATCACTTGAGAAAGAGAGATTTAGTAGTAAGATGTTATACATGCACTGAAATTAGTCATATAGCTAAAAATTGCATGAACATAGGAAGAGTTGAAGATGAAAAGAAAGCTAAAGCTGATAATATTAGGAAGCAGATGAGACAACAATGGATTCCTAAATCTACTGAGCATAACAATTCAAATGATGGCAATGTCACTCAAGAAGTGGATGACTTCACCATTTCAAATTAGATTCTTCAAGGAAGGACAAGAACTGTATCTTCAAGCTAAATTTCAAGCAGTTCCAAATGGAAGAAAGGAAAATATCCAAATTAGTATTTTAGATACAAAAGGATCACATGAGATTAGTTCATATTGAGTAAGGTTAGTCACAGACTCAACAGAGCTAGGTCGGGAGAAGTAAAGTTTTTTTGATCGCCAAGTCATAAGTTTTTACCGAGCTAGTGAGTGGATGATAGTCTATCATGCACTATGTCAGTATGGTACCTAGCATTAATGGAAAATTTTCATCAAAAAGGGTAGAATTTGACTCTATTTTTCACCATGTCTTTAGTATTCACAAAGCTAAGAGATTTCCAAGTGCACTCAAGCGATTCCAAGCGATTTTGAGTGAATTTCTAGTGAAGAATTTGTTCAAAAATTTCTTTCACTTACAAAGCAGTGATGGCATCTACAAGCACCAGTAGTAGCAAGGCAAAGAGGGGTTCAAAGATGTTTGTTAAGGGTGTAGAGTGGAAAGCACCAAATTTCAAGCTAGTTCCAGTAGTTGTGGAGGCACTTGACCCTAATGGTGCGCAATATCAAAGTCCACCAAAGGTACTCCTAATTAATGACATCTACACTCATTTTAAGTGTTCTATTCAGGATATAGGAACCCTAGAAATGGATAGTGCTTTAGAGGAAATGCATGTTGATGGCTCATTGAAATTTGAACATAAGCATTTTGAAACAAAAGGGTTGACCCATATCTCACACCTGTCAAGGAGTTTTTAGATAAAATAGATTAGGTATATTCTTAGTCACATGTACAATGGCCAATTATGGTTAGAGCAACCTGTGTTGACAACCAAAAAGATGATTCACAAGATTACCAGTTTTCCCATGCTAAACAAAGCAAAATCTACCAAAACCTTAGGTTGGGATGAACTCCAAAAGAAAACCCTAGTTGAGTGGGATAGTAGAGGTTTGAAAATTAGCATTTTTTTTTGATGTGGAGTTAAGGTTTGGTATTCATATAATTTCCCACAATATTTATAGCTCTAGTCATTTGAACAACATGCCATGTGAGGCAGTGGACTTAGCATTTAAAGTTGTGAATAAAAACATGGAATTTGACCTATTAGAGTTACTACTCAAACAATTAAACAAAAATATGGACATCATCCAAACATCAAAGAACAACCGTTGTAAATTTAGTTCTTTGTTGATGTGTCTTTTCTTCTACATGAAAAAATTGTTTCCATCTAAAGGTTTTGTTGTGTGGAGAAAGGATGTTCCCATTTTATATTAGATAAATGACTTTATTGCAGAAATGGGTGTAAAATTTGATAGCATAATGGACAATTATTTTGAAGATTTCAAAGAAAGGATGAACAATAGGTTTAGGATTCCTTCTAAATCTGTTGAGGATTATAAAGATGATGTGTATTTCATGGTTGACTATGATAGAGTATATATTCAAGCAGTTAGGCCCCGAGTTGCATGGGTAAAACCTCTCCCTTATGAGGTCAATATTGATGAAGCCAAGGAAATCATTGAAGCATTGGTAAATGAGCCTACAAACCCTAGGCAACCAATTTTTGGCACTTATGATGAGGCAAAACCCATAGTTGAACTAGAAATCAAGCTACCTCAAGAAATCAACAAACACAAGAGGAAAATAGCAAAGATAAAAACTACCACTGACCCTCTAATGCTTATCAAGAGAAAAGGAGAGGATGAAGATGAAGAAGAAGAAGAAGGAGAAGAGCAAGAATCAGAGGAGGCAGAGCCAACTAAAAAGAAAGGGAGGGTAATCATTACTAAACCTCCAAAGGACTCCATGGAAATTTTCACTAGGAGAGGAAAAGGAAAAGGTAAGGGTGAAGTTGTATTCAACAAGCCCCAACTTACCTTCCAGGAAAGGCTAAAATAGATGGAAGAAGGAGTTGGCATCACAAACTTTAAGGCCCTAAAGTTTGAAACAAGGACCGATGCTGAGAAGATGCATATTGAGGAGCTCATACTCGCCAAAATGGGAAAATGGAAGTATTCCCTGAAATAGATTGCTCCCCAAATCTCAGAAGAATTGTTAGTGAGATTGCTACCAAGGTGGGAGTTAGCTGCATAGACAGCCAAATATATTTATGAACAATCTTTGAGGAAATTATTGCCAAATCTTACTAATGCAAAAGTAAAGGCCAGATTCCACACATGTTTGATTTGAATCAAAGATATTGAGCATTTGTAAGAGATGCAACAAACATGTGGAGAAACATCTATCATTTACATAAGCCTAGTGATGATCTAGTAGAGATCAAGGATGATGATGGTGATAGTGATGATGAAGATGATAACACTCCATGTGTTACATTTGATGTTGAAGACTATCAGGCACTTAGGGCTGACGATGAAGAGAAAGAGGAAGAAGCTAATGAGGAAGAAAAGGAATAAAATGAAGAAGATGATCCAATGGAAATTGTAGCAGAAGTCATTGCTTCCCTTCCTCACTCTCCACCTAAGCTAGTAACATCATCAAGGTTTGAGTTAGCTTCAGTAGGAATGATTACAACCACCTTAGAAATATCATATGCACGTACTACCTCATAGCTCTAGGAATCTACAATGGAATTGTCTACTACTTCATCTACTAAGTTGTAGCCCTCTTCATTAGCACCTGAGCAATCTACTTCAGTAGTGTGCATAGCTACCAGTTCTCAAATTGTGTCAAATTTTGTTGTAGCTTGTTTAGTAAGTTTTCCAATTTGTTCCACAATTTTGTCAACTACAACTTTAACTGCACCAATTTTTGTTCCAATCAGTTCTTCAATTGTAAATATTCCAGTTTGTACATTACCTATTGGTACTTCATTTTTGAGAAGCACATTAATTTTGGATACAGTTGGTAGTTCTTTCAGTTTTCCTTTAGTTGGACCAATTCAAGTCTTTTTTGCTAGTCCAGCTACTTCTAATATTGTTTCCACTTCTAAGTCCAAGGAAGTAAGCATAGAAGTAAAACCAAAGACTCCTCTTAAACTTCTGCTTACTGAGAAAGCAATTGATGAAGATGTAGACTTGGACAAAGAAATAGTTATTCCCAAGATAGATCTAGATAATGCCACAACAAATGAAATGATAATAGTTAGTAAGCTTTTAGAGCAAAAAACAAGGTAGAAACAACTTAGAGATGAGAGAAATAGAGAATTTACAATAATTGAGAATGCCAAAAACATAATTATTGAGGCCATAGGTGTTGAAGTTGATTCATCTCAACACATTTTGTTACAATTAGAAGAGGCTATGAATAAATTCAATGACAACACTTCTGGCCAAGAGAAGTTCATTGAGAAGGCATAGAAGAAATTTGATAATAAGGTGCTTGAGCGCATTGCTCAACACATTGCAATAAATCAGGTAGATTTATCCTCAATTTTGAACAACCTTGAACAATCCTTCACAAATTATGTAACATCACTTTTTGGTAATATTTGTGATGTTACTGAGTATACCAAGGATATAAAGGAGAAATTGAATAAGATTGATGTGGACATGAAGGCTAGTGCTCAAAGGTTACAACTTGACTTGAGTTCAAGCACATCACATCACATGAAGGTGAAATTTTTGTCAAAAATGCAAGCAGAGTTACTTAGAGAGGAAGCCAGAATCAGGTCTACACTAATTGGCATCCAAAATATGATCCTTCCAGTTATGGACCCAATGCAAAAACATATTTCATATTCAAAAACATTGGTCCAAGATAAAAAAAATTTAGTAGCAAATCATATGATTAAACTTTTCATAGAAGTTCAAGTGGCCCTCTCCACCTGCAAAATTTTGCAAGATAATTGGGATAAGACATTGGCTCTTATTCTCAACGTACACTCTGAATTTCTCTCACATTTTGATGTTTCTATTTGAATATTTTGCATATCTCTTTGCCATTATTGTCAAAAAGGGGGAGTATGAGATAATAAGAACATGGAGAGTAAAGAGATAGTAAGAGACTTGTGGAGAAATCAAGGGAGAAAACAAATTGATATATGTACAGATAAAACCTATGTATATATTATGCCATATGTATGGAGGAGATATGTAAGATATGTCTATACAATATCTTTACAAAGATCAATTTTGAAAAATTAAAAATCAATATGTCAGTGTACATAAGTTTTGGCTAATAAGTGTTTTTGTCACCAATGCCAAAGGAAGAGATTATTGGCATTATATTGTATTTGTCATTAGTGACAAGACTTATTCGATTTTGAATGCTTACCAAGCTCATCACTCAATATACAATTTATACCAAGCATTCAGTGGTTACCTTGTAAGTTTAGTAGTTAGGCAGTTCACACTAAGTATTCCTGAAGCTACTGAGTGAATGTGCAGTTTGACAGTGTATACCAAGATTACAGTGTTCACCAAATAGGTAGTGGTCATCGAGCTTCATAGTACCTATAGAGCTATTAGTCTACATAATATGAAGTCAGTTTCTACCGAGTGATGGATATATAGTGTTTACTGAGTAACAACAAGGTAAACGAAGGATTTAGTATCTACCAAGTTACACTATATCTACTGAGTCTCCAATGGTTACCGAGTTCCAAGCTACATTGTGTGATTAGTATGACCATGCTTCTACTTCTACCGAGTGGATGATGATGTTGAGTAATGTAGTGGATACCGAGTATTAGAAGGTCACTAAGTCATCTTGAAGAGTCCAAGTTTTCTACTATTTGGTCGACTCAGTAATATTTTGTTTACTTGTGTTTTAGCCAACCTTGCAGTTGTAATTATTGGAATGCTATATATGTAATGTATTGTATCATTTGCAATATGATAATAATGAGTATGTTAAGGAATGGACATGTAATGTTTTGAAAAGAGTGAATGTGAATTAGCAATAGAGTAGAGTATTCAGCAAGGTCATTAAGGAGCAATAAAGACATATTAGTCACAAGAGGTGATTTGTACTTCAAGATCTATTCAAAAATCAAGTTGTAAGTCAGATCTACTATTTCATCCTAACATGTGAATCATTTTTCCAAATACTTTAATAGGGTAGACTTAATAATCTTTTTACAAATCTCCTAACAGAGTGCATACTTCATTGTATGTTTGTAAAACCTCTAACAAGGTGAACCTAGTAGTCCAAATTGCTCTTAACAGGGTAGATCATTAGAAGTGATCAATGTAAGCCTTAACAAGAAAAATTTATACTATAGTAGTGAATTTTTGTGGGTATCATCCCCACCCTAGTTTTACTTTCTATTTGGAAGGTTTCTGGGTCACCAAAATACTGTGTTCATGTGTTATGAATGTTTATTTTTTCTCATGCATGCAGTACATTAGAAGAATGAATGGTGAATGATTTATATGGTTAAGTGTTGAATTGATTTAAAGTTTTTGAGGTTACCGGTTCACCCCTCCCCTCTTAGTAACCTAGCTAGTATTGATTATTTCCAATAGGGGGGAGGTTTTTCAAGTTTTAAACAACTTTTTGGAAAGTTGCTCAGAGTTGCTTAACAACTTTTTGAGCAACTTTGACATATTTTGCAGTTTAGCATATTTAGTGGCCAAAATTGGTCCTTGGCTTAATTTTATGATTCCTAATGGATCCAAACATGAAAAAAATGAACCAAGAATGCAAATGCCTATGCCCTAGATATGGGATCATTAACAACCAATAGTTAACCAAGGGCTTATAAAATGCCAATCTCAGGGCTATGGTCTTACAATGAGATCCAATGTTAAATCTATTGTTCCTAGGCATGGCTAGAGGCCCTAATGACCTTAGAGTAAACTAATTAGTCTCTTGTTGATGGTGGAGTGGGTGCTTCTGCACCAACTATCAACCTCAATACTCAAACTATCAACAAATATGCTCTTTATGTCTTCAAAAACTTATATTTTCTTTCTTCTTCTTTTTTCTAAGATTTTGTTACTTAGCTCTCTTATTTAATTATTCACCCATGGTGTCCATTTAATTATGGGCGAGGGTAGAGATATCCCAATTTGGAATAACTATATCCTCATCTAGATCAATAGCTTCTACTTCTTTTCTCTTTTCCTTCAGAATGTTAGAAACAATTTGTTTACCCTTAAAAAATTTAGTGCTTGATTGAGACTGATTCTCAATGGTCATTAAGCTAGTTATGGATAAAATTTGAATGGAAATAATTGTGGAAAATGGTGGACTAGCAACAAATTTTGAAATGACACTAACAATAGGAATACCTTATTGCTACTTGGTCAAGCCTAATGATGGAGGGACTTGTTTCTTGGTAGATGAAGTGTTGGGTGCTTCTGTTAATGTAACACTCAGCTAAATAGATTTAGAGCTTGGTTGTGTGCTTGGTATAGTAGTGGTATCCACAACCAACTTGGTAGAAGCTTTCTTCAAGATAGATTGTGCTAAGGCTATGCTTGGAGAGTTAGGAAATGAAGCCATGAATGCTGTTGCAATTTTCTCTACATTAGTTTCCTCAATGCTTTGAATCTCTGGAAGGATTTCTCTAGTAGCTTCCTATTCTTCATTCACATAATCCAGATTGATCTTAGAGTCTCAATTATATCCTTAGTTTCATTAATGTTAACCAGAGGCTTAACTGATGCCACTCTAGGTTTGATTACTTGTATATATACTTTGTCACAGTCCACCATGAAATATATATCATCCTTTTAATCTTCTATAGTTTCTTGGGGATCCTAAATCTATTATGCATCTTCTCTTTGAATGATTCAAAATATTTATCCATGATGCTATTAAAATTTTCACTCATTTTTGTTATATATTCATTGATTTGATATAAAATATGAATATTTTCCCTCCATACTATTGTACCTTTGGAAGGGAAAAAATTATGAACAAACAATAATAAACATGTCAAAAGAAATCCAAACATACATGGATTATTCTTTTATCCTCTTATGTTCTCCATGTTCTTTCTGAATTGGTTCAATGACAACTCGACAAAGTTGAAAGATAGGTTATTCATCATAACCTTGTATGAAAGATTGACAACTTCACATGATACGTTGTTTGATAAACTAGAGCTATAAATATTGTGTGCAATTACATGTATGCCAAACTTCAACTCAATGTCAATTACTCTACTAAGCTTCATACCTCTTATGTCCCATTTGGCAAGAGTCTTCTTGGTTAGTTTTGCCTAACCTTGGGTTTTGGTTATCTTGACTTTGTTTAGCATGGGATCCTAGTGATTCTATGAATCATTTTCTTCATAATCTTAATGGGTTTCTTTAACTATAACTTCCCATTGTGTACACAACTTAGAATATAACTAATCCATTTGACCTAAAATGCTCTCAACATATGAGAGATATGTGTCAAGCCCTTGGTTTCCAAATGATGATGTTTAGGATTTAATGCACCATCCACAGACAATTATTTGAATGCCTCATTCAACTCTAGGGTTACAAGTTCTTGAATAGAATAGTCGTAAAAAGAATTGATGTCATGCATAGGTAATATCTTAGGCCAAATTTGTGATTGTGCACCAATTGGGTCAAGTGCCTCTGCAATAACTTGATTCAACTTAAAATTAGGTGCCTTTTAGTTGACTCCACAAACCAAAATTTTAAAAACTTTCTTCTCTTTGTTACATGAAGATTCCATGCTTAGTAGGGTTTTAGAAAACTTAGAGAATTATTCAAAAACAAATACTTAAATGGCTTGGGGGCTTTGAATTTGCTCCTCACAAATAGCTCTGGAAATTCATAGTAAAATAATGCCTTCAATTTCTTCCTTTTAATGAATATCCTCTATTTGATCTCCACTAATTCTTTGTACTTCATACTCATTTAGTGAAAGGATATCCTCCACACAGTTTATTCTTTAAATCTTGGGAGACAGCTACAACTTGGTGGAGTCACCATCACTTGGTAGGAACTATCAAATTTTTTTCTACAACAATATGCAACCTGACCTTTCTCAATAAGGTCTTGCAACTTGACCTATCTCAGAAAGATCTCCTTCTTTCCATCCTACTCAGTGATCCATGCGCATCTTGAATATTGTTTGGATCATTCTTCTTGTTGCCTAGAACTAATGTTAGATGACTTTTTCTGAATCACAACTCTTTGATTTTTGGTAAAATAATGCCTTCAATTTCTTCCTTTTAATGAAAATCCTCTATTTGATCTCCACTAATTCTTTTTACTTCATACTCACTCAGTGAAAGGATATCCTCCACACAATTTATTCTTTAAATCTTGGGAGACAGCTACAACATGGTGGAGTCACCATCACTTGGTAGGAACTATCAACTTTTTTTCTACAACAATATGCAACCCAACCTTTCTCAATAAGGTCTTGCAACCTGACCTATCTCAGAAAGGTCTCCTACTTTCCATCCTACTCAGTGATCCATGTTCATCTTGAATATTGTTTGGATCATTCTTCTTGTTGCCTAGAACTAATGTTAGATGACTTTTTCTGAATCTCCATAAGGAACTAAGTTGAAATGATTGAGCCACCCAACTCATTGACATGGGTGTCATTCACTATTATCTTGGTTTGCATTCTCTAGAGATTTTGGTACCCATTGTTGCCTCATTTTCTTTTTGATATTTTTAGCTTTGGATTTCTTTTCATCTTCAATTCTACCCATTATCATACAGTTCTTGGCAAGATGTCCAAGTTGTGTACAAATAGAACATATTTTTGTAGTATCTCTTTTCCTCATGTTATGTTTCATACAATTTTCTCCTATGTGTACAAATTCACCATAGTACTGACATCTACACCATGTGTTGTAATCCAATCCAAATATTGCTTTCACAATTTTTTATGTTGGGTTCCACTTCTTGGTTTTGCATTCTGAAGATTTGTGTATTGTTTCTTGCAATGTGACACTTACCTTCAAATGTAGGTTTCTCATTGCATTCATTTTCTCTATGACCATGCTTATTATAATTGTAATACTTTCCATTGAATTTTTCTTTATCATTACTCCAATATTCATTTGATGTATGACCTATATTACCACAATGATTGAGAGTAGGCCTTTTATTCTTTTGAGCTCCTTGCTGAGATGATTCACCTTCTTCTCTATATCCTATTGTAGATTTTCCTTTGTGTTTGTACTAACTTTTTTCATTCAATTAATTCATGATTTCCTAAGATTTCATCATTAATTCATAGGTTTTATTTTCATTGTTGAGATCATTCTACAATCTTTCATTCTCTAATATTAGATTCATAAGTTCTTCATTTGCATTAGCGAGTTGATCAATAAAGTCTGATTGTTGAAGGGATAGTTCTTGGATTTCATTTTTCTTTTCTTCTATCTCTTCTTTGGCTTTGTCTTTTTCTTCCATGACTTCACATAATCTGACTGATTAGATTTCTTTTTCTCTTTTTATCCATTTGACTTATTCTTGAACATTGGAATTCTTTTATATTAGGTCTTTGATTGCTTCATGAGCTTCATCTGAGTTTTTCTTTGAATATGTATCTTCAATTCTTTCTTCAATGTAGAGATTGTCATTAATTTTTACTCTAAGATCTTTCCTCCTTTTTAATGACTGAGACAGTTGTTCCTTTTCTTTCTTAAGTTTTCCAATAGCCAATTCCAAATCCAACTTTTCATTGTCAATAGCCTTATCCATCATGTATACCTCAATTGCCTTTGATCTTGTCTCAAGCTGTTAAACTTATGATATGAGAAGCAAATGCTCTTATACCAATTATCGAAAATATAATATAGACAAGGTTACTAAGAGGGGAGGGCTATATCAAGAACCAATAAAACTTTATCTTAATTGACCAATTAATCCTTTATATATTATTCAAATCTAATTGCATGCATGAAAGAATGAAAGAAAGTAGACATTCATAACATTTTGACACAAGATATGGTGACCCAAAAACCTTCCAATTAGAAAGTAAAATTGGGGTGAGGATGATACCCATAAGATTTAGTACTATAGTATAGACTTAACCTATTAAGGCTTACAATTGACAACTTCTGGTGATCTACCCTATTGGGAGCAATAAGGACTATGAGTTCCATCTTGTTAAAGGTTTTACAAACATACAATGAACTATGCACTCGGTTAAGAGATTTATCAAAGACTATTAAGTCTACCCAATTAAAGGATTTAGTTGATACACATGTTAGGATGAACTGGTGGGTGATCTTTGATCTAGAACTATGATTTGTTGGTTGAGATTCCTTGTATTTCAATGATCACCTAATTGTGATAGATAAATCTATGTTGTCCCTTATACTTCTTGTAGCCTTCTTTAGTTCACACTCCTACTCATTATATTCTTCTTTTCATACATACTTGGATATGATATAATGAATTACATGTATACCAATCCAAATCATAACTTATTGGAGTTGGCTACAATACCAATTTCATCATAATTCACAAAGTTAGCCCAATTGTTGTAACTCAAGTTCTTAAGACAAACTCAATGATTTTCTGATACTCGTCGAACATTGTCAATGTTCAGCAGTCTTTGGAACTTAGTTGAACTTGAAACTTGGTCCATACTAATCACTTCAAAGTAGCTTGAACTTGGCCAGGACTGTGTGACTCAGTAAAAATTGAGAAACTTAGTAGCTATTGAATCACTTGGTTGACACTACATGCCTCGATCAGCACTAGATTCATATTGTTAATAGTGTGAGCTTGATAGACATAGTATAACTTGGTTAATGTACCATATCTTAGTTAATAATAAAAATTTCTTCACTTCCACTTAATAGCTCGGTAGCCTCTACTATGCTTAGTTTGCATTGTGCCTTGTCTCTGAAGCTTGGTAAACATTG
This sequence comes from Cupressus sempervirens, assembly GCA_028749045.1. NCBI lineage: Eukaryota > Viridiplantae > Streptophyta > Pinopsida > Cupressales > Cupressaceae > Cupressus > Cupressus sempervirens. The sequence goes on from CM053786.1 coordinate 817,602,105, forward strand.
TGCAACTCAACACACATTGCAAACTAACTACTTGGCTCTGTAGCAACTATAGAGCTCAATAGCAACTATGGAGCTTAGTAGAAATGTAGCCAATTAACTAAGTGTTGAGTCACTAATAGACAAATTGACCTTAATGCCATCACTTTGATCCATGATGGTGGATGTGCTAAGAGGGATTGTTTCCTTATTCGTTTATGTGGATATAGATTGACCCTATGCAATGTATACAACAAGTGGGAGATTTTTGAGATAATTTCATAATATTGTTATACTGTATTATTTTATTTTATTATATAATTTGGCACCTAGGAGCACCTAGATGGATGTGCAACATAGAAATATTCTCATAGGATTTACTTGATGAGTTGTATTGTAACATTGTGATAATATATAATGTAATTATTTAATATTGGGGAAATGAGTTAAATGTCCAATATTAAATGTAGGGCCAATAGATTAGGTAGAACATGGTTCTAGCACATGGTTAATGTAATACCACTTGGTAATTTAATTAGACTTGCTACTATATAAGCATCCACAAGGGTAGTTGCAGTAATAAGATGAAAAGGAAAAAAAGATAAGAGTTGAGCAAGACAAGGCTTAATAGGTTAGCCAAAGGAGCATTTGTGAAGGTGAAGGTTGGAAGCATGGCATGGGATGTGTTGATTCATACTTGTTTACATGGATTTCTTGGTGTGGGTATGCCTTTGAAGTCTTCCATGATTATGTTGCAATGGTATTTTTCTCAATAATACATGGTGATGCATGCTTTTGGAGGCTAGGTTTTTTCCCTCAATGAGGGTTTCCCAAGATATATCTTATGTCACATTGTTGTGCATATGTTGTCTATTCTATTGCATGTAAATTTTAATTTCATATTTATTTCAGATCTATAATGGGCTATGTTGAAATGGTTATATTTTTTGTAGCAAGTTTCTTTACACACAGCTCAAAAATCTATTCAAGAGGAATGGGAACCTCAAAATTTTGTTTATAAGAAAAAAGATTTTCTTATGAAGTATCATGATATTGTTACCAAAGAAAAACATTATTGGACACAAAGAACACAAGCTCTCTAGCTAAAGGCTAGAGACATGAACACAAGATTCTTTCAGGTCTCACAGAATCTAGACATAGAGTGTCAAAAAGAATATCACATATTGCAACTCAAAGAGGGGAGGTATAGTCTGATGGGGAAATTTATGAGGCCTTTGTGGACTTTTTTCTAATCTGTGAAGAAAGATACAAATCTCTTTCCACTAATTCAAAATTATCTTTTGGTTGTAATTCCTTCTTTGTTAGATGAGGATATCAATGGTGTGTTGGTTGTCATTCCCTCTATGCAATAAATCTATAAAGAGGTTTTCTCCTTTGAAGGAGAGAGATCCCTAGGCTCTGATGGATTCTTAATGTTCTTTTTTTAACACTTTTGAAATAATTTTGGTTTAGAGGTATGTGTAGCTATTAAAGATTTTTTTTGGTTTTAGGAAATTGTTGAAGGAACTTAACTCTACTTTCATGGTTTTGATCCCTAAAATTGAAGGAGCTAGATCTATGGAAGATTTTAGACCTATTAGTCTATGAAATTCAATTTATAAAGGCTTCTCAAAAGTTTTGACATCAATATTATTGGCTATATTGTCTTCTATCATTTCCACCTGACAAAAAAGTTTTTTGTCTAGAAGGCAAATTTTGGACTCCAAAATCAAAATCCATGAGGTTATTAATTATACCATTAACTCTAGTTCTCAAGGTTTCCTCCTTAAGCTAGTTTTTTTCCAAGGCATACTAAAGGGTTGATTTGGACTTCATGTTTAAAGTGCTGCAAAAATTTAGTTTTGGTGATTGCTTCACTCAACTTATTGCTCTACTAGTTGGGACCTCTTCATCTACTATAACTATTAATGGCTCCTCGTCTAATTTTTTCAAACCAACTAGAGGATTGAGACAAGGTGATATTTTATCTCCTATTTTTTTCATGATCATGGTGGAGACTCTGAGAAAATCTATTTGCAGCTGAGTGTTAGAAGGATAAATTTTTGGTCTGAAGCCTTCTTATAATGGCTTAATTTTCTCTCATGAATAATTTTTAGATGATACAAAAATGATGGGGAATCCTCAATTAATGAAGAAAAAATATTTAAGGAATGGCTTCATTTTTATAAATTTCCTTCTAGCTAATGGATTACTTGGGAGCAAAGTTCTTTGCACTTTATTAATACCCCTATTCTGAGATAGGATAAAATTGTTAGAATCCTAGAGTGCAGAGTTGAGAGTTTGTTGACTTCATACTAAGGTCTTCCTTTAGGATTGAAACCTCTAGAGGCCTTCAAGATAAATTGGTTGATAGGTTCAATTCCAAGATGATAGGTTGGAAAGAATCTCTTCTCATCCAAGATGGAAAACTTCATCTTCTTAAGTCTTCCCTTCAAAATCTCTTGGTCTATGTTCTCATCTTGTTCAAAATGTTGGGTAAGATTTTGGAAACTATTGAAAAAATATAGAGAAATTTTCTTAGGACTAGATTCAACGACAAGATGAGGCTGACAATGGTTGCCTAGAATAAGTGTGTAGTCCTAAAGAAAATGGTGGTCTCTATATTTTCTCAATTAAATCTTTCAACTTTGTTATGTTGGCAAAATAAATATGACATATCTTTGAAGACAAAAAGGGATTGGAACAAAATCCTAAAGAGTAAATACCTAATAAACGATATGAATTTAATGGATTTCCTAATCTTGCTTAATCTAGTTAATGGATCCATAATTTGGTATGACATCCAACAAGGTAAATAACTTAACAAATCTAGAGCCAAATGGGAAGTCAAAGATGGCTATAATGTAGAATTTTGGTATGATAAGTGGATCTTTCATGAGCCTATTTCTTTTTTTACTAATTTTTCTCCTTTCAAGGATAGATGTATTCTTGTGATTGGGACTCGGGTTGCAAATTATCTAGAGAATAGTAAGTGGATGGATCTCCTAGGTCTTGATCCTATTTTTGAATCTCTAATGATTGATCTCAATTTGGTGGTTTTGGTAGGTAATGTTTCATATAAGGTTATTTGGGAAGTTTATGTTAGTGGATCTTATTCGATGGCCTCGAAGATTAGCTTTCTATAAAATACTATTTGTTCCCCTTGTTTTGGAAAAGGCAATGAACTAACATCCTATTCCCAAAATCAATATATTTTTATGGCTTGTGCTCCATAATAAGATCCTCACTATCAACAATATGATGAAAAGAGGTATGTCTTAAACTAATAGGTGTTTAATGTGTGAAGGGGCCCTATATTCTACTAACCATATGTTCTTAGATAACCCTTATGCCTAGGAGACATGGATGTATCTCTTCCAACTCTAGAAGCTCCAAAGGATTCTAGTGGGGAAGATTACTAAGATGTGGTCTATGTAGTGTGACTATTTTCCCCCTATTGATAAATGTATTTGGAGGCTGATTGCTCTGCATGTTCTATGGAACCTTTGGAAAGAAAGGACAAATCATATCTTTAGGGATTTCCTTCTCTCTTTTTCTTTGTTGGGTGCTAGAATTAAAGTTAATATTGAGTAAAACCTTTGCACTAGTTTCAAAGGTAAGGTGGAGTTTGACAAAGGAACATTAGTTAATAGCTCTCAAACCTCTAAAGACAAGAGTAAAGAGAAGAGAGAAAATGTAAGATAGGATTGCACTCTAGAGGGGTGGAGGAAATTGAATTTTGATAGAGTGGCTAAGGGAAACCCAGGGGTAGCTAGATGTGGTGTAATTCTTAGTAATGAATATGACAATATGGTCAAAGCCATTGTTGTTCCTTGGGGAATTCAAACTAACCACTTAGCTAAAGTGATGGGTCTTTTCCATTGATTAAGGCTTGCAATGAGTTACAATAGAAAGTGGTTAATGATAGAAGGATATTCTATGAATATCCTAAAGTGCATAAAACAAAAGGTTAAAGCTTTGTGGTCAATTCATAACATAATGTTCGAATGCATATCTATAGTTGATACCCTTGATAAGGTAGTGATTAGCCACATGTAGCAGGAAATGAACAACATGGAAGAAGTCTTTGCAAATATTATTGTTGCCAGTTTGAAACCCACAATGTCGAATGAGTATTTTGTAGGGTAAAAAAAATATTCAATCAACAATTGATCAAAACAAAGTTATTTATGTAAAGTTGGAGATTTAAAAAATATTGTTATTAATGAAAATCAAGCATTAAGACATGAAGTTTAATGATGATGGTACTTTCCTCAAGCTTATAGGTCATAATTAGGAAACTTTGCATGTTTTTGAGGATTGTTTTCATTTAGTCTTTTTAATTTGTGCAATTTTATGAGTTTAAAATTTTTTTCTTGGGAGGCCCTCTGGTCATGAATAGATTGAAAAGATTTAATAATGGGAGGCCTTTTTAAGAGGACAGAGTCAAGGAACTGCGACTTATGGAAATAAGAACTAAAAGTGTGGGAGAAATTGGAGAAAGGTGGTATGCTTTTGTAAACGATTTGTATGAAGGATGTTAAGCAAAAAATCATTGAGGCTTTCATCAATGGTGGGGAAGCAAACATAGTCACTATTGTGGGGCATCATCTCAAGTTGGATATCGACATCATGGTCATGATAATATGTTTCAAAAAAAAGGTATGAACTTTTACCAAAATAATAAATTTTTTGAAGAATCTATAAGTAAATTTCCTAGGGTAGATGTTGGCTATTAGTTAGAGAAAGGGCGGGGGGGGGGAGGAGGGCAGGGTTGTGTATGCTTCTTCAATTGAGAAATTGTGGAAACTTGTGCTTAAAGTTGTTATTTAGTATGTGACTTGTGATGGGTGGTATGATGGGGCCTGTAATTATCACTTTGTGTTCCTTAATCACTTTCACCATAAGATTAGGGTTTTCTTTCCATTATATATCTTATACTCTCTTGCACATAGTTTCAAGGTTTTTAGGCAAAATTGAATAGAAACCATTCTCCATGAAGGGTTAATGAGGTTGATCTTTTAATTCATGATGGATCATGTGAAGGAAACAATCCCTTCTCTAGTTCCTGTTGAAATGGAAAATAAACCGTAAAACCCCTCTTAGAGGCAAACATAAAGGTAAGAAATTGATGGTTGAACTGGGTGAAGTTAAAAAAGGGTCAACTAAAAGAGTGAAGAAGAATGTGAACTATGGATTTGAATAATTAAGAGTTTAGTGAAGAAAATGCAAAATGTCTGGAAACAGAAGAAGAAGTTGAGAGTGAGTACTCTGGTCTCACTAGAAAAACTTTTTAGACCACCTAGTATTTTTCATTCTCTACTTTTTGTCCACTCTAAGAGTGTTAAGGTGACTTTTGAGAAGAAGGAAACAATAATTAAAAATATGGTAATGGGGGGTGTGGAGGATGAAGGTAAAATGATGGAAGGAGTGGAGGGAGAGGAGGAATATGATAAATAAGCCCCTTACTAAAGATCACTTGAGGAAAATGTGACTCATGATGGTTTCATTGAGCCTTATAATTCCCCCCTTAGTGCAACCCTGATGATGCTAAGGAGAAGAATGAAGAAAAATGAGATAGGTATTTCCCTATGGCTCAGAAGTCTATGTGGATGAGATCTATGTCAAATTTTTGGAGGAAGACTTGAAGGGTATTGATATTTACCATCCCTTGAGAGTTTTCTAAATGGAAAAAGCTATCTCCATGTATATCTTTAGATTGGATCAGTGGATCTTCAACTCTATTAAATAGCTCAACATCAATTGCAGAGGCCTAAATGCCAAAATGGAGGAAATTAAGAATAAGATCAAAGAGGTTGGAAGGAGGAATAATGTGGGTATTGATACAAAGGTTAAGATTCAAGGTCTAGTTAACATACTTGAGAATCTAGAAAGGAACACTACCATCTAATCAAAAATTACTAGAAATTGATAGAAGCCTCTATGGAAAATATGAATAAAATTGTAGGAAATGTGAATATGTAGGAGGACAACAACATGGTCATAGACTTGGATGAGGCCAAGGGTATAAACAAGACTCCAAGTAAGAAGAGAACTAGATCAACTACCAAAAAGCTAAAGGCTAAAGCTGATGAATAAATTAAAGTAGATGTTAAAGAGGTTAGTTAGAAGACCAAGGAAAAGAAGGAGGAGAAGGAGATAGAACCTGCATAATGGTGGTTTGGTTTGTTCACCCTTTGGTTTTGGTATTTTGTGGTGTTTTCTAGTTTAGCTTTGTTTTTTTATTCTGTTTTTGTGTTGGATCCCATCCATGATTGTCTACTAGTCTTTTGTGGTCAGTTGGTTGTTTGGGGATGTTTTGTTTTTTCATCCCAACATGATTTTAACATTAACATTGGCTGAATATTCTATATTAACATTTGAGGTTTTGTGTACCCTATATAAAAAAAACTTATTTTAATCCTTAATTGAAAACATCTAGATATATAATATTTAATCAATTAGCTCAATTTTTCATACAAATTATCACACACAGACCAAAGAGTATATTCCCTTATATTGCATTCTCTTTTACAAATAAAATTGAGTATTTGCATATGTTTCCTTTATGTCTTACTAATCTAATTTGGGTTATAAGGAGGAATAATATTTTTGGATTATCTCTTTTTCTTTACACACACATATTTGAATAGCTTAGCATGAAAAGTAGAGGCCTACATTGTATTAGAGTATATCCCTTTTTCTCCTAAATATTTAGATATGATATCTAGTACATGATAACATTCTTTCATTTACATCAATTTCATTTCAAGCTTAAATTCTATATGGAGGCTTGATCAAGGAAAGGACCTTCGAACAATAGTTTCTCCTTCTTGTGTGCAAGATCAGGTGACAAAGTTACATATCTAGATTTGTAGAGTTTCATAACCAACAATTGATCCTTCTAAGGATTGAGTGATTTTATTTCTCAAAGGACTAGGAGTATTAAGTCCAAAGTTGGCATTTTATTGAGGGTTCTTGAATTTCACATATGAGAATTACATACCTCCCAGATCTAGATCCAAAATCATTCCCTATTTTGGCAAGTTTTAAATAGTCAAACCTAGATATTAAAATTCATTATGCTCCTAGCTTCAAGATGAGGTTGTTTCTTCCTTCTCCTAAACTAAAATTCATAGTTTAGATATAGATATTATATCTACATGTCATTTATATCTCCTTCTCATAGGGAAATAAAATCACATAGCCCCACATTGTATGGATTGTGTATTCACATCACTTCTAATCTCTAGGTTGTGCTAATTGGATTAACCTTAATAAGAGTTTTGTATATCCCAAGTAATACAAAATAAACTCATGGTGGTTTACCATTGATCACCATTTCTACATTACATGTGCATATAATATTTAAATAAAAAATATTGCTACAAGGTACTCTAACATTTGAGAAGAGGTTGATCCATATAAAGACTAGAAAACATTGAATTGTAAAAATTTATTATATAAAATATATTTACAAATGTATGCTTTTTCTTTTTCAAATTAAGACACATGTTATAGAGAAAATATAATCGGCAACAAGAAGTATTGAATTTGGCTATGTCAAACCTTAAATATTATAACTAAGAAAATATACATCGAACACCATCTATTATTTTTTATTCAATGGTTATGTACATCACCTTTTTAGGATGATTTGATTAAGTCTATTGATATTAGATGACCTGAACCATATGACAAAAGTAACATTAAGTCAAAACAAGAGAAGGAAAGGAATTCACAGGAGGCAATTTCAAAAAGCTTTTGAATGAAGCTATAATGGTTAGGGACTAGGGACCAAGGACCTAGAACCCACAACAAATTAAAATTTGAAAATATAGTGGTCATGTATTTTGATGTCGAGTTCTAAAAAAAATATCTTTAGTTATATTAATTTTTTTGGTGGAAACTAGACCTCCTAATTTTTTGGGTTTTTTCCAACAATAGAAAAGTAATCTTTAAAAATTAACTTGTAATATCAAATTTTGGTAAATTTTTAAGCAAATAGTAGGCACTAGAATCATCAACTTTTAGTACAATCTCATGATTGTAATGTTTACATGATTAACAAATCAATTTGATCATAAGATTCTTTCTTGATTTTTTCCTTTCTAAAAAAAAACTTAAACAGGAAAGAAGGATAAGTATGAGTGTTTTGTCTAGTAGAACAAAATCTTTGTAGCCTGTGTTAAAATCTTTTAATTTCAATCTAACCTAAATATGCAAAGATAATTGAACACTTACCCACAACTTTTGACCAAAAGTGGAGTAACATCATTCATATTGGGGAAAACTTTTAAGAAAATAATAAGATAAAAGAAAGAAAAGGCAAAAAAAAATACATATTATCATAGGATTGTGTTCTTTTATGTTTATAAATAATATATATGTATTCTATTTTAGTTTTTAGCAAAAATTGTATGGTGTTAAGTAATATATAATGAATTCATTTTTTGCATCATCAAGGGCCCATTTGGCTGCAGGAATATAAAATGGGAATAGGAATACTTATTTTGGAATACTTATTCTTGAATAGAAAATGAGGTTACATATTCCTATTCTTGTTTGGTTCACCCAGAATTTGATGCGAAATTCATGGACTCAAAATTTTATGTTTTCTAAAATAAAAGAAATAGGAATAGGAATATGTATTCCTATTCCACCTATTTAGGTGGAATAGAAAATGCTCTTTCTTGGGCAAAAATTGGAATGCGTATTCCAATTTTATTCTTTTTCCAATTAAGATTTGGTGCATCCAAGCAGAGAATTCAAAATTTTAAGAATGTGCATATGCCTATTCCATTTGTATTCCCATTGTCAAACAAGCTCCAAGTAATCATCATTATAATGCTTTTAATAAGAACTATTAAAAAATTATTGTTACAAAAATGGATATAATTATAAATTGATATTACATATATGATTCAATAGTATAATAAAATTTGAAAACTTTAGTAGTTAAAAATTATAATATAGGTTGTAAGATATAATAATATAAAATTTAATAGTCTAAACATAATCTTTTTGACAAAACAATTGAGAAACAAATGATTAAAATTGATATAATCTAAAGAAAATCTTCATAATTAGAAGAATTCAGTTTTACAAAGAAAATCTTAAAAAGAAAGAATTATAATTCTCAAATGACATAATCTATAACTATAGTTTAAAAATTATTAAGTTGGAAGGCTTCTACAATGAAAGCATCTTTGGTTGTAAATAATTTGGCATTTGAAAAAATATTGATGCTCATTTAAAAGTTTATGTTGGGTCTACTTTTATTTGTCATTAAATTTCAATTATAATAACCTATTTTATGTTTCATGCAGCTAGAGCTATTACTACATTTTGTGCAGCGAGAGGTAACTAAAGAAACAATGTTGTAACTGATCTTTTCTACTTTATAGTTAGCTAATCAATTCATTTCTAACAAAGAAGAAAACATGGGTTCTTCAACTTGAAACATGTGAAATGATGGTTATGCTCCATTTAAATCCTTCATCCTCATGGATTCTAAAAATAAGATTTTTTTGCCATCAATTTGATTTGGTAGTGATTATTTCATTCTGATAAGCAATCAACACTTGATCCTTAGATATGGACTAAAGCTAATGTTTCTTGCTTTTGACCCACTTTTTTCTTTACAGAATTTTCAATTAATATTATTTGTTTTTTAGTTCTCATAATTTTTTTAAAGATCTCCATATTGGACATTGTTGCAAGGTTTGAGAAGTAATAGATCATCTGACGAACACTCTACAATAGGTGTTGGGGTTTTCCGATAAACTAGAGAAGCATCTTAATGCCTCAACCTACACATACATTTGCGACACAAAAACCATCACTTCAACTACTATATTTTTATCATCAAGGTGCCTAATCTTACAATATCAAGGTATTTGCTCTGCAAATTCATCATTTATTTGATAGCTTTTGTGCTTAAAGATTTAAAATTTTCATCTTACTAAAGCTTAATCTTTTGTTTGTGGACAAGTAGATTGAAAAGGATACAATCAATGAAGAGCGAAAGAGAGAGAAAGAGTAGAATGTCAAATTCACTTAGATGGAGTGTAGACTCAGTAGATTCATGCACAAGTTTTCTTTGTTTAATGAGTGCAAAATGGAAGCCATTCATGTTAGGATGGAGTGTTTTACTGTTGCTATTCCAAAGCTCTATCCTCATGAGATGAAAAAATGCAAGATTATTGAAATTAAAATTTCATAAGAGTTACTAAATTGAATGATGTAAATTTTGCCTACTAATTTCAATATGTCATAGTTTGGTACTACACTTATGTATATAATCCAATGTTTCATGTTTTGTTATTTAAGTATTTATGTTTTTAGGAATTATGTCTTTTGATGCTCAATTTCTCTTTTCAATTGTATGAATTTCTAAAGAGTGTAATATAAATGTTTTCTCATTGTAAATTTTCTCAAAGCTTTCATCATTGCCAAATATTTTTGACTGCTGATGAACTTACTGTATATAGGATATTTCCTTTCTTTCCATTATAATCAAAGATTTGACAGATGGATATGATTTTTGATGAAACAAAAGCCACAGTGCATCAACATAGTTTTTAAACTTTGCCCACTTCAGTGTGAAACAACATTCTAAAAAATTATTACCTTAATTATTAGATTGTTGTGCATGATGTGTACAATAGTTTACTCTGATATTTTTGAAGAAAAAAGATGGATACAAATGAGGATGGCTATTATGTAGCTGGTTGATTTTCTGAATCCTTATTAAGGATTAATCTAGGTTTTTTTTATCAGTTTTTATGTCTCGATGGATGAAGAAATCTTATAAAAAATAGAATGGCCATTATAGTTCCCTTGGGTTATGTTAGGTTCCAGAAAATGATTCATCTCAACTCATAATTTTCAAATCTTCGCACTATGTTTTATTGGAAATTGTTAGAATTATACTCTTTGGATTGAATTTATGCCATGATTTTTCCAAATTTTAATTTAAATAAGCAATTAGATCTAAATTTGCATCAATTGACATACATTTCTATTATTGATTTCCATCAAATCAAGATTTCCATAGAGAATTATGGTCTATTTTTTACTATATTGTATAATTCATATAAAAAATAATTAAAATAGTTTTTAATTGTTAAATTTTAATAAGTTCTAAATTGAAACTAGAAACCATATAACAAATCAAATTTAATTTAGAAACTTACTAAAATTTATATATTTTATATTTTAAACAAAAGAAATTAATTTTTCTCTTATTACAATCTTAAATTTTCTTTATTTTTTTGAATTTTTTCTATAATATAGTTTAGTTTCTATTTAATAAATATAATATTATAAGCCATATTAGATTTCTTTCCATCCTATTATAATTCTTTTTTAGTCTTGCAATTTCATTCGTGTAAAAATGATTTAAAAAATATAGATATGCAATTCAAATTTTTGAAAGAAACAATAATATATAATTCCGTTTCATTAATCAATTTTTGTAATTAAATATAAGTAAGTTGCATTAGATGTTTTTGATTTCATTGTTGAGCATTTGTCATGCTTATTATTGAAAATTTATATTGAAAAAATAAAATGAATTAATATTTTATAAGAATTATGGAAAAAATTATACTATGACATTTGATAGGAAAAAATGTTAAACTTTTTAAAGATATTGTTTTAAATTATAAGAGAAATGAGTTTCAATACATCTAGGCTAAAATAATAATATGTTCATTCATTCTTGTCTTTGCAAAAACTATATATTATACTAATCTATTGGACTGGTGTATTAAAACTAATTGTACAATTTAGTTAGAAAGAGAGAAGAGGGGGAAGATATTAGGTAGAAATAGATAACATACATGGGGAAGATATGAGTTAGAGAGAAAAAAAATAAAATTAGAGCATAATACGAGAGAGAGAGAGAGAGAGAGAGAGAGAGAGAGAGAGAGAGAGAGAGAGAGAGAGAGAGAGAGAGAGAGAGATGGTTAGAGGGGGAGAAGGAAAAGGGGAGAGGGGGAGAGATGAACTATGGAGAGAAAAATGATAACAAGGGTCCAAAATAGATGGAGATGGAGATGGTGGAGAGCAGAGAGGGAGGGAGAGAGGGAGAGAGGGAGAGAGACGTGAGCTAGACATAGTGTAAAGGATGAGAGATAAATAAACATGAGAGAGTTGTTGAGACTTTAATTTAATGATTAATAAACAAACCATGTATTATAAAAGTTGAAGCCTTAATAACTCTTTTAACTCTTGATTTCTTTAAAGAAGTCCCACTATGACCTTTGCTCTATTGCAAATAATAATCTAGCTTTAAGTATAAAACTTATGCTAACACTAATACAAATGAAAACTCTAATTTCAATGCAAAGGTTAATTCTAATTACTAGAATATAAAATATACATTTTGGTCATATTAATTATTATGTTGGTCGTGATTTTTTATTTTTATTTTTTCAAAGGGAATCTATTGTATTAAGTATATTTTGAAGTGAACATGTAAAATCTATAATGTATTATAAAATATAATATATTTAATAATAATTATTTATTCTTTTACATTAATTACAATAATGTCTTTCATTCTTGTGTCGCGGGTGCTACTAGCTTATATATATATATAGTAATCCGATAGATATCCTTCTCGAGGCACCTATTTTTATAAATTGCCTCAGTGTAATAGGCGCCTCAGAAAGATCTCTCTCGACATATATATATATATATATATATATATATATATATATATATATATATATATATATATATATATATATATATATATATATATATATATAAGCTAGTTAATAATTAGACCCAAAAAAATTGCGAAAGAAAAAAGTACAACTCCAAATAACATCATACTAAACACAAAAACATTTTTTAAAAAAAACTGTAAAAAAACTATTTTGATTCATAAAAAATAACTTCATTATAAAATATATTATAATTTCCAAACAGTTTGATGATGACATAGTCCTAGTGATCAATAATTATGCAGAATTTTAAATAAACTTTTTCCGAAAAATATAAATGGAAAATTTAATAATTGTCGAATTACTAGGTTCGCACTTGTAAACGCCAAACACATACGTCTTTCAAAAAAAAAAATGATTGGATGGAGAATTATTCTTAAAAATCTTAATCCAAAAATAGGATAATACTGGCTACTGACGTAAAGTAGAGAGCATAAGCTTTGTAATAATTATTGCGTTTATGTAGGAAACGACAGGCTTTCCACTCTCCTCGAGATGCGGGGATCACAAAATTCATACCCATAAATAAAGTATTAACATTCCCACACTTTCCTCATGTTCTACTCATCATGGTTTAGTTAGCCGACATACTTCTTTATTTATGGTTTTCTTATATATTCCATTACTTAATTAAAAAGTCTTATTAATTATTATTTTTAAACAATTCTTATTTAAATTGAGTTTATATTTAAACAATTGTGATAAGGTTTATACGCTACAATGGCAGTATAATAGAGAAGAGATTAAGTAATATTGGTGGGTCAAAATATTTCAAATTCTATGAAATAAAAGAGAATAGATGTTTGAGATAAGGTAATATTCTACAATATTGCTTGTTGTGGAATAAGTCACTATGCTTTTATGTAATAGGAAACATTAGTGTGGAATATTGCAAAGAGATTGGAATGTAACATTTCCGTACAATAAAACTTGGTATTCTTCTTTGTGTTGATATTGTGAAGGCCAACAATCAAGTCTTCTTTTCCCTTCAATAATCGAGTCTCTTGGTTTCCAAAGACTCTTCATTTGTAATATTATTGGAGCCCTTTTATATGCTACTCTTGCTCATTTGTAACTTAACTTTTTCTTATTAATTCAATACTCTGCAATCTGGAAGTAGCCACTAATTGTGGTGAACCAGGATAAATCTGGTGTTGTGTATTTCTTCTTATTGCAACATTTTCATTCTCTGTTTAATCCTTTCAATTGGTATCAGAGCACGAGGTGTGCAGGTTGGAAAATCAGTGTTGAATTTTTCGGAAAGATGGAGGATTTGAAAATAGAGAAATTTACAGGCAAGAATTACAGCCTGTGGAAAGTGCAGATGCGTTCCTTGCTGGTTAAGCAAGACTTGGCTCTCGCAATCGAAGGAAAGTCTAAGAAACTGTCTACAATGACTAATGAAGATTGGCAAAAGATGGATGACAAGGCGATGGCATCCATTTTTCTCTCACTAGCGAAAAATGTCTTGTTCAATGTCTGAAATGAGACGTCAACAAAAGATGTTTGGGACAAACTTCAGAATATGTATCAAACGGCGTCGGTTGCAAACAAAATCTTCATTATGAAGAAACTCTACAAACTGAAAATGAAGGAAGGGATTGCAATGTCAAATCATATAAATGATTTGAACACCCTATTATGTCAAGCAAGCTCGGTTGGTATGACTCAAGATGACGAACCCAAAGCAATCATCTTGTTATGTTCTTTACCTGATAGTTGGGATCCCGTAGTTACAGCTGTAAGTACTTCAAGCTCTACGAAGTCAAAGCTGGCCTATGATGAAGTTGTTGCCACTTTATTAAGTGAAGACATGAGAAGGAGTAACAAAGACTCCTCATCCAATGATGCTCTCACTATGGTCAGCACTGAGAGAAGAGGAAGAAGCCATCATAGAGGAAATAATAATTACTATCAGCGAAGATCAAAGTCACCCAATCGTTCAAGGTCAAGAGGTAGGAATGGTGAATGCTAGTTTTGTGGTAAGCCTGGCCACACAAAGAGAAATTGTCGGGCTTACAAGAAAGCACAAGAAAATGTGAGAAACATAGAAGCAAATACAGCCTATGAGAAAGATGAATGTGCTTTAGTTCTTTCTACAAGTGATACAAAATCAGATTCTTGGGTGATAGATTCCGGAGCTTCTTTCCATGCTACTTCATGTACGGATTGTTTCACAAACTACCATGGTGGTCAATTTGGAGAGGTATTTCTTGGAGACAACAAATCCTGCGAAATAGTTGGCAAAGGTGACATTTTGTTACCGCTAGAAAATGGAGGGAAATGGTTGTTAAAAGATGCTCGCCATGTTCCCAAATTAAAGCGAAATCTAATTTCGGTGAGTCAGCTCTTTGCCCAAGGATATTATTCATTCTTATCTCCGGATACTTGGAAAGTTACCAAGGGTTCGAGATTAATTGCCAAGGGAAACAAAGTTGGTAATCTTTATCTTCTTGAGAAGCCTACTGAAATAGGGGCTGCTATGACAGTCATGGGCAGATGCTCAAAAGGGATCAACTACCGGGTCTCCAATCAGCAAGTTTGGAATTTTGTGAACATTGCCTTTACGGAAAGCAAAAGCGGGTCAGCTTCTTGAAAGATGGACATGATCTCAAGGAGAAACCATTGGAACTTGTACACTCAGATGTCTTTGGTCCGATTGAGGTAAGCTCTTTAGGAGGTTCAAAAATTTTTGTTACATTCCTTGATGACTGTACTAGGAAAGTATGGATATACATGATGGCAAATAAATCTGAAGTTTTTTCTAAGTTTAAAGTTTTCAAAGCTCTTGTTGAAAACCAAAGGGGTCATAAGATCAAATGTTTAAAAACGGATAATGGAGGTGAGTTTTGTTCACGGGAGTTTGACAATTATTATGCAGATAATGGTATTCGTAGGGTGAAAGTTGTGCCCTACACCCCTCAAGAAAATGGGGCAGCGGAAAGACTCAATAGGACAATAATGGAGAAAGCTCGGTGTATGCTTTCTAATGCAGGATTGGGAAAAGAATTCTGGGCTGAGGCATGTAATACAGCCGTCTATCTCATTAATCGGAGTCCTTCTTCAAGGTTGAACTTCAAAATTCCGAAAGAGGAATGGCAAGGTAGAAGAGTTTCTTACTCTCATCTTAAAGTTTTTGGTTGTCAGGCTTTTGTACATGTGCCCAAAGAAAAGAGAAGCAAACTGGATCCTAAATCCAAGCCTTGCATATTCGTTGGATATGGAGAGGATTAGTTTGGCTTCAGGCTTTGGAGTTTAACTGATCAGAAAATTATTAGAAGCAGAGACGTTGTCTTCAATGAGAAAACATTTCCAGCATTACATTCTCTGGAAATGTCTGAAAAAGAATTTGTACCAATCGCTGCACAAAGGAATGTTGGATTGAATCCACAAACAGTTTCTAACACTATTTCATATAGTCCCACCTCTGTACTATTTCCAAATTTTTCATCTTCTTCCACTCCTGGGAACACAGGACATGATGATAGTTCTACACAAGATTTTTCTGATATCTCTTCTCATGACAGGAATTTGTCTCTCCATCACGATCAAGCTTGTGAAAGTTTTTCAAACCAAAGTACAAGGGATCCTCTTACTACAATGGGCTATCAGTCAAAGGACTATAATGCTCATCCACCAATGCAGGGTGGGCAAATAGAACTGCAGGACATCAATCTGGAGGATGAGAGTAATTCGCAGGCTGTGCCAATTGATATCCATGGCAATCTCGTCTATATATAGAGTACTCACAGTAAACGTATGTCACTATATCCATTTGAGCACGGTGGAAACTCAAGCCACAATCTTGGCAATAAACGTGGGCAATTTCAGAGTGTAGGTCCAACTAATTCGCAGCCTACACATAATCCGCAAGGGGCAAATGAAAACCAGGTTCAAACACACGTAACAGAGGTGAATGTACAGAGTGCAGAACTCCATCCGCAATGTGTTAGAGCTGTTTCACAGGGTCTACAAATTGATTTGCAGGACGTTAATGTGCAGGGTAATCATGGTGGGAGCATAGACCAGCATCTTGGTAATACCGGTTTTGAGGCACCCAATACAAATATATCAAAGGGAGAAGGCACACTTCATAAGTGGATATATCGTGTGAAAGATGAAGCTGAAGGCAATAAATGCTTCAAAGCCAGATTGGTGGTAAAGGGATTTGATCAAGAAAAAGGGATAGATTTCAATGAAATCTTCTCACCAGTTGTCAAGATGATAACCATCTGAACTGTTGTGGGATTAGCAGCAGCGTGGGATCTTGAGTTAGAACAGCTTGATGTAAAAACCACATTCCTACATGGTGATGTAGAAGAAGAACTTTACATGGAGCAGCCTCAAGGGTTCGTAAAGAAGGGACATGAACATCTTTATTGCAGATTAAATCGAAGCTTGTATGGCCTCAAACAAGCCCCAAGATAGTGGTATGTAAAATTTGATCACTTCATGACTGAGCATAATTTCACAAGATGTGAATCAGACCCATGTGTTTACTTCAAGAAACTTCCAAGCGGTGAGTTTGTCATCCTTCTTCTTTATGTCGATGATATGTTAGTAGTTGGCTCAAACAAAAGAATAGTTAATGAGTTGAAACAAAAATTGGCAAGCAAGTTTGCAATGAAAGACTTAGGGGCAGCTAAAAAGATTCTTGGCATGACAATCACAAGGGATAGGAAAAAGAGGGAAATCACTTTGTCTCAAAAACAATACATTGACAAAGTTGTTGAAAGATTTGGCATGGCTGAATCAAAAGTAACTCCTATTCCTCTTGCTGGTCATTTTTGATTAAGTTCTGAATTATGTCCTCAAACACAGGAAGAAAAAGAATTTATGGAGAAAATTCCATACAAATCAGCCATTGGTAGTATTATGTATGCTATGGTTTCTACTCACCCCGACATTGCTCATGCGGTGGGAGTTGTGAGCAGGTTCATGAGCAATCCCGGCAAAGCTCATTGGGAAGCCGTCAAATGGATGCTAAGGTATCTAAAAGGTACTTTAGCTTATGTTTTATGTTTTGGCGGAAACAAAGTTCAACTACAAGGTTACACTGATTCTGATCTTGCCAGAGACTTGGACAAACGAAGGTCTACCACTGGTTACACCTTCACATTTGCTGGAGCTGCGATCAGTTGGGCTTCACGGTTCCAACATTGCATTGCTCTTTCTTCAGCTGAAGCTGAATACTTAGCTCTTTCCGAAGGTGCAAGGGAAATGATTTGGCTTCAGCGGTTACTTGGTGAATTGAAAGTTCATCAAAATGAATATAATCTGTTTTGTGACAGCCGTAGTGCGATCTTCATGGCACATAATCAGTCATCACAACGTCGCTCCAAGCATGTTGATGCACATGCTCACTTTGTTCGTCATGCAGTCAAAGAGGGCAAGCTGAGTGTTGTCAAGATTGACACCAAGATAAATCCGGCTGATATATTCATGAAGGTTGTTGCTAAAGAGAAGTTCGAATGTGCTAGAACTTCTCTTGGGGTTGTGAAAAAAAGATAGATCCTTCTTTGAGCAGGGTATTGGGTGATCAGTTGCAGCATTGGTTGTCCTTCAGGTGGGAGTTTGTTGATATTGTGAAGGCCAACGGTCAAGTCTTCTTTTCCCTCCAATAATCGAGTCTCTTGGTTTCCAAAGACTCTTCATTTGTAATATTATTGGAGCCCTTTTATATGCTGCTCCTGCTCATTTGTAACTTAACTTTTTCTTATTAATTCAATACTCTGCAGTCTGGACGTAGCCACTAATTGTGGTGAACCAGGATAAATCCAGTGTTGTGTATTTCTTCTTATTGCAACATTTTCATTCTCTGTTTAATCCTTTCACTTTGTTGTTCAAAATGGTGCTTCATATGTAGTAGAATGTAAGTTATGTCAAGCCAGTGAATGTCTGGTTGTTGCATATGAATGTTTGGGTGTTACATAAACTTAAAATTAGGAGAAGATCATCAAAAAATTATTTTCATTTATGTGTTTTTTTATTGTAATAAGAAAAATAAACAATACAAAGTTTATTCAATTTGACGGTGTTTTAATCAGCATCTGTGAAGCCAAGAAATTATTGTTACTTTCACAAAGCGTGTTAAGCGGACTTCAAAATATTCGAGTTATTTTTGGAAAACACCCGTACCGCGGGCTTTCCCTTTCGTCCGTCGTCGTGGGGACAGAGAAAGCGAAAGATTGGATTATCAAGTCTCCCGTATAGGCGCTACAGATTTCATTCCCATTCCCCTTTCTCCCGGCGTGAATGAGTTTTTATTTGGACCGGTGAGAAGAGAAGCCAAGGAGAATAAGTGCCGAATCGAATACGCGACCTCCTTTACCCTTCTAATGGCTGAGAAACTGATTTCGGAAGAATGGTCGGAAGAGGTCAGATTGTTTCTGGAGGCCACGCCGGAGAGCGTTCCAGATGATAGCGGCAGCGACGTGAGTCTGTCAAAGAGTCTGATGAATACCAAGCCAAAGGCCTATTTCCTCAGATGGTGTCGCTGGGTCCTTACAACCACTCCTCTTTCAAAGACAAATCCGTGGGGCCATTGCACAAACGCCTCACTCATCTCTCTCAGATGGAAGTTTACAAGCTCAGATCGTCAAGGGAGGCAGCTGGGATCGATCCTCTGCTTTACAAAACTATGTTCGCAAGAGTGAGCCAATCCGATATGATATCGGAGTTCGAGCAGTTTTACGACTGAAAGATAGATGAGGAGGACGTTTCCAACTTTGCGTGGATGATGATGGTCGACGCCCTCTTTCTCTCCTACTTTCTCAAATCTGGTTTCGACGATGTTCATTTTGCGGAGTCAAGTGTACGCAGGGGAGCCTCCAAAGACGTTGTCGTTCCTGCAAGGACAAGCATCAGGTGTGATATTGTGAAGCTGGAAAATCAGATCCCTCTTCCTCTTCTCAAAATATTGGAGGAGTTTGCTCATGATCAGGAGACGAACAGACTTGATTTTCTCCTCCCCTCACTAACAAGCCGTCTGTCTTCCTTCCAGATAGATGATATAGAGAAGCGAGAGTTGAATGAAAAGCATCTGCTGGGGTGCATCCACAAACATGTCTCTTCCTTCCTCCAACTCCAAGTGAGCGACGACGAAGAAGGGTCACGGACATGGCGTCAGTGGATCACATATGTGATGGGAAATGTCGTTGCGGGAGTGTTCAGCTGTTGCTACCTTCATCCAGCCAGACGTGGTCGACAAGATTTTCTGGAGAAATACAGTGCCAAGGAGCTGAAAAAAGGCCGGGATCAAGTTTTAATCGTTTTGCGATGACCAAGGTAAGATCAGATTTTCCAAGAACTCCGACACGCTTTACCTTCCCCATATAACAATATTCGATACGTACTGAAGTGCTGTCGAGGAATTTGCTGGCGTTGGAGTTCGACAAGTCGGACCGAGACAAACACGTGTCGAACTACGTGGAGCTAATGGATTGTCTCATCGACACGCGGGAAGAAGTGGCATTGCTGCGAGAAAGCCACGTCATTGAGCGACAGAGCATGATGATCACGGACGAGTACGTGGCGAAGATGTGGGACGGAATGTCTAAGCCTTTCGTTCTCGCAGGTTTTCTTGAGCTTCCCGGCGGCCTGAGAGCTAATATCAAGGAAGTGCTGATTAAGAATTACTACAAAAGCAAGATTAAGACACAGTTGTCGGAGCTTTATCGGCACTATCTGTCAAATCCACGGAAGGTGGTGGCTTTGTTGGTTGCATTTTCTGTGCTGTTGTTGACTGTACTGCAAACGTACTGCCGTGTTCATAATTGTGAAATTGAGCATCCAAAGACCAATGCTGGCAAACATTTCAGGCCCTTTGGCTAGCATTAATCTCACAGCCTATAACAGTAACGATAAATCACAGTAGAATATGTACGCTTAAACCCCATTAAAGATTTTTGAGTTTCTTGGCTTATACGCCATAAATTATTTGTTAGTTTCTAGGAATATACGTCATAAAAGAAAATCATGGCGTGGGAATATATCGTTCATAGCCAAAACTGTTGCGCGCAGGCAAGATAATTGTAAGCACTATAAAGATGAGAGCTCCCTGATAGAGCTAGAGTCCCGCCTTCTGTCAAAAATAGTATAGGATTCCAGTTTCAGCTGTGTTCTTTTTTGTGAATTATAATTTTAGTATATTAATTATTAATTGAAAAGGACTATCATTATATATATATATATAGTGGTTAAATCATAATATTTGAATAGGAAAAAAATAATAGAATAATTTATAGGGAGAAACAATAACAATCATTTTTAAATATTTCAACAGTAAATCAAATCTACATTTTTTTCTATTAGATATAAGAGTATAGGAAATACAAAGCAACCAAAGTACCACTACTAAAATCAACACGGAGACCAAGCCTCACTAAGGAAGAACAGAATCAGCTGAACAACATAACAAAAAGAGGAGAAGAAGGACTATCTAACTAAGAACATCATAGTTTAATATCTACAATTTGATTTTAAATTGATCCTAAAATAAAGTGGGAAAATCTAATTTTAATAGAATGTAAAATAATTTCTCTTAAAAACAAAAATACTTAATTAAATTATATTGATAGTTAACATTAGTTTCACTTTTTTTTTTCAAAGACATAATCATAATATATTTTTATATTAAAAATTAATAATATCTAACAATTATCTACAACATTTACGTGTATTATAGTTCCCAAAAGATTTGTAAAATGTCTTTAGTAGTGTGAGGTTTTAATTGTCTAAAAGACACATATGCAAGTTTAGTAGAACAAAAAGTGAAATGATATTTTATCAATTTTTAATATATCTTCATTCCACTTAAATATAAGACATATATAAGTTTGAAGTATACTTGTCCATAAAAAATTCATTTTAGTTTTTTTATTAGAATGGATAATTGACATCAATGAATATTGATATGATTTTAATTGATTCCTTACTATATTTGTATCTTAAAGAAGTTTCTTCAAAAATGGTGGAACAAAATAGAGATTGAAGAAAAAAATAAAAACTAAAAGCTTTGGTAGTTGAGAAGAGCTTTGGTTCAAAAAGATGATGCAAACATTTCAAGCCCTAATCAGTCATGCATCAATAAATGAAGCATAACAAATAGAATTATCATTGTAAAATTTTAAAACAAATATATCAAATATCAAATTCAATCATTTTTCCATTTCTTATATAAGTGTAACAATAAAAGAAAAATATTTTTAGTGGTTCGAAACACTAATTTTTTAGCAAATATATATAAATCTAACATTAGAATATTAAATATTAAATATGTTAATATTAGAACATTTTCTTTAAATCTTCTACAATAACATTTAAAATTTAAAAGATTTGATAAAATAATACATATTATTAAAATTATTAAATTTTAATAAATATCTCATTAATCATAATCTAAATATTTTAAGTCAACTCAAATTGTACAAATTAAAATTTATTTTCACTAATCATTACTTGAATAATTTTTCTAAAACATGATTATTCTCGTATCTAGAAGCCATTTAGTTTAAATAAATTGAATTCTTCCTACCGTCTCATTATATGAATGATGTGTAAGAAAAGCAAAAAAATTGCTGAAAGTATAATGCAATGAAAAACAACATTAGTTATGGCCTAAGTACACTATTATCCTTGTTGCATTTAAGCACCACAATTTGTGGTACCAACACATGGAAAAGATGTTGT
Source organism: Cupressus sempervirens (assembly GCA_028749045.1). Taxonomy (NCBI): domain Eukaryota; kingdom Viridiplantae; phylum Streptophyta; class Pinopsida; order Cupressales; family Cupressaceae; genus Cupressus; species Cupressus sempervirens. The sequence goes on from CM053786.1 coordinate 817,624,508, forward strand.
CGTAGAACTTTTTGCCAAATGGGATAGGCTAATCTCCACACAAAATGCACTAATGATAGAACAAAGTCAAACTTTGTTTTTCCTAGATTCACAAAAATGTACTGTTTTTTTTTCAATTTTGTTGTTGTTTTGGACTACAAACTATGCAAATCATGAAGATCAAATGTTGAAATTTAAATCCATGATATTTTCTTTTTTTTCAAAATAGGTCTACTGTATAGTTTGTATGGAGGATAGTCGCATCCTTACCAAACATTTGTTTCAGGCTTACATATATTGTGCTTTTTCTACTAGGGTAAATTTTAAGAATCCCCACTCCAGAAAGCTTTAAAATATTGGCAAATATTTCATTATTTTGAAAACTCAAATTATTTTTATCAGCGAATCTTTCAATTTTTTAATTTTAAATATTATTTAGATTGGGGCTTATTTTGAAATCATAAATTTTGAGTAGAAAATATTAGCAAATCTCAATAATAATAGGAAGTTCGCTAATCATTATGGAAAATTACAAATTAAAATTGAACATGTTTTATCTCATGGAAATTATGAGGATAATTACATTGTACTTTAAATCAATAATGAAAATTGGTTATATATCCCTAAAGTAACTAATAATTAAGATAATTATTGGTGCATTAATTTTGATTTATTCGATAATATAATATTTAGATGAATCAAATCTAATCATGTATCAAATATTGTGATGGATCTTTGAGTAAAAAGTTATTAATAAATTAAATTATTAAGCAATTTTAAATATTTTATAACTAAATTTAATAAAAATATAGTGATTTGGGTTGCATTAAATCTTAAATTATTAGCCAAATTATTAGCAATTTTTTTCTAAAATTAGTCAATTTATGAATATTAGCCACTAAAAAATACTTTTTTTTCTACCATTGTTTTGGTAATTATTAGATGAATAACATCAGCTAGGTTTTATTTTAACTAGCACCAGATCTAGGTTTTCATCAATTTTGACTTATTATGTGTTTGTGTGTGTTTTTGGTATGCATTTGTGGGTTTTTCTAGGGCACATAACTAAGGCTATGGCATGCATCAAACCTACTAGAAGACATCCACCGAAGCCACACCAAGACCCTAGTAGATTGTTCAAATTGACATCATGACTTCTCTATAATTATGTGCGATTGACACGAATGAAGGATTCTCCCCATTTAAAAGGCTACAATCTCCTAAAATTTTCTCTTTCTATTTAATTGGCATGCTTTTCTATACTCATATGAAGGGTTTCTCTTTGAATACTAATGGTTTTTCTATTTTTTTTTCCCTTTGTGGGTCACGACAAAAACATTTTTTTTTTCCCTCTATTTGGTCAGTTCACCTATCTCCTCTATCTTTGCTTCACTGGTAGTGATCACAAGTGATCAATGCTCTCATTATACAAACTTCAAAAAACTTCTATCTCTTCCTCTGATAATTTTCAGTTGTGAGTCTAGATCTTATTTTGCTTATCTTTTTCAAAATCTATTCATATTTTTAACTGATAAGGTTTCAAAAATAAATTGTATCTTTGCTATAAACTATGGCCATAATTTTTATTTGGATGCATGTGTTAATGTTGTAGCTTTTACAAAATAAAGGCTTCTTGTCCCTTTCACTTTTCAAGCCACAAACTCTGTGAAACCAAAAACATGTTCTTCTCATTCATGTTTTGCCAATACATTTTGCAACTACTGGCTCTTAATTGGCTTATGCTAGATTTTTTATTTCTCACTTGTTTGGCATTGCTGATATTATCTCCCCTTAAATATTTGTTGCCTATCTTTGAGATTTTGATTTTGTGCTAAAAAATTTGCTTGAAAGTAATTCATGGTCATGGCCCTGCATGCACAAAGAAGGATTTTCTGTGTTCAATCAGAGACATTTAATTGAAAGTGTTACAACCTCTTCAATCCTCTTTTCTATTGACCATCCAACCTCATATATGGTTCATACTTGGACAATGTTCACCTATCTCTTTGGTATAGTGCAAACATATTTTACATAAATTATTACTCTTCTCTTTGTCACTTATTCTGACTTATATTTTGCATAAGAGTCAATCAACATAGCTAAGCTCCTATCATGATACCATTGGCAAGATTATTCTTTTGCTAAAATCCTTGTAACAAAATATTTAAACTTTCTGGCACTCCCATCTGCCCACTCCTTCAACGAATGCAACATAGTACAAAAAATGAAATTAATCACAAAAAGGCCCAATTATAATATTTGAACTCAATTAAACCGAATCTCTATGTGGTCAACGTATATTGTCATCATTGATTCTCTGCACAAAACTGATTAAGTGTTGTTATAGATCACTCTCTGGAAGACTTCTTTGCACACAAGATGCACCATTTATTCTAGAAGTTAGTCACTTACAGATTTTTGATTCTAACTTGACACAAGAAAGGAACTATTGTCAACGTACTGGCATAAGGCAGTGTGCAAAACCAGGGATAATTTTAAACAGTAAAGTGAATCAATATTTTGATAGTATGGCATTGAAAAGCATTAAATACATGCTTATCTCTTGTTGATTTTTCTTGTCTTTTTTTCATTCAAGAAAAGACATTTATACCCCAGGAAATTGGTCTTTGGCCAATAAAAAATAGAAATTTGATGCTAACAATTGAATTTAAAAATACATATGTAAAAACCTTAAGTTTCGATATTATATTTCTGGCATCAAATTAACATAAGAGGCTCTACTAAAAACATTAGTTCCCTGCCTTATATATAAGGCATGGACTAATAATTGTAAGCATTATAATATAAATCTTTATTTGTAAAAACATGTTGTATGAGCTATTATAACGAAGGCTGCAGTGCAGCTAAGTTTCTGCCAAGTGTAGGCAGAGTAGTTTGAAAAATAGGAAAAGAGAAAGGAAACAATAAATATGGCCATGCATATGAATTATTTTTTTATAATATAAATCCTTTAACTATCGACTTGTAATAAGACTCATCCTTTCTCTATGAATTTTTTAGTAGAAAAATTATAGAGTTTGAACACTAGTATTTTATACATAAGAGAACATATACATATGGGTGGATGTTTGTTAGTTCCAAAAATTAGAGCATAGAATCCCTCTCTTGCTTCTAAACATTTTATATTAGTTATTATCAAAGAAAATGAAAGTGACAATAGCCAGAGGTGAAGGATTATCCCCACCCCACCACTATCTTAGAAGTTGTCTTGCATAGAAGTTAATATATAATGTCTACATTGGATTCTTTGTAGATGTGGTATCTGAAGTTGTTGCACCATGTTTGGCCAATTATATCAACACTTCAATATTTAAAAGCAATAAAGCACTTTCTTATTTTATGATATAGCATACAAATATTTAAAATATTGAAGTTTTCTCAAGTATAAGTACTTGGAAAGATATCATATCCTTAGAAGGAAGAGATTGAGCATAAAATGTAAGGATAAGAGTCTGTTTGGTTTATGGAATTTAAAAAACTAGGATTTCTACAAACCTTGGTTTAGCCAAATCAAGGTTTTGCAAATCCTCATTCCAATTTTTGGAATTTTACTTAAACCATTTATTTCACTTGGAACATGCATGTGAAGACACATTTTTATGCATAAGCTTGGAGTTGAAGGCAAATTTCAAAAAGTAGACCAATCTATTGTTTTTACAATCATTAAAAACATAACCAAGTTTTGATTTTCAATTCGTACATGCTAGTAGGAAGTTGGAAAACCTAGTTTTGAGATTGGAAGTCCAGTATGATAATTCTATTTTTCCAATTTTGAAACAAATGCAAAAAATTTCAAATCCAGATTTTGAAAAAGCCAATTCCTGTCAAGTTTTCCAATAGAGATGGAGGAAGGGTGTTAGCACTACAGAAACTTGCACTTGGTGAATCTCTTCTAAATAATTGTATTGGTCATGTTTGTCTTTCTAGTTGGCAATCATAAAGTCAAAACTATTATATAGAGAATATGAGGTAAAATTTATGACATCAATATAGTAGAAGTTTTTGTTGGATACAATTGTTAATTGAATGTTGTCTTTGATGTTACACAAATGTCATATCAGTCATCAGTTAGCTTCTATTGAGCTCACTCAGTCAGCAAAGGAAAGTTAGCTTCTACCGAGCTCACTCGGTCAGCAAAGGAAAGTTAGCTTCTATTGAGTTCACTCAGTCAGCAAAGGAAAGCTAGTGTCTACCGAGCTCACTCAGTCATCGAAGGAAATATGGCGAGAAGTTAACTTCCACCGAGTTCACTAGGACAGCAAAGGAAAGTCAGTGCTCACCGAGTTCACTCGGTCTCCAAAGGACTTTTGCAAGATTTTGCAGTGTTTATCGATCTCACTTGGTTAACACTAGAAAACATTCTGAAACAGTGTTTACTGAGCTTCACTTCATTAACACTAGACTACCGAGCTAAGTCAGCCAGCGAAGGATTTTATTTTGATTGTTTCATGGAATTAATGTAGCCAACTGATGTTTTTTTTTTTTTTTTTGTTATTGTAACTTATATTTGAGCTGACTTATTAAATATGAAAGGTATATATATAGATATTCAAGTTGTGGAATAGTGTGTGTGAAAAAGTAAATGAAAGAGCGAATTCTGATGAAGGATTAGATATCTTGGAGGTATTGCAAAGTCGTATTTGATCAGTAAGGATTCAGAAAAGCAGAACATGGATCTATAATCAGTAAAAGATAAGTTTCATATCATTCAGGTCATTTCATTGTTGCTTTCTTATCATTGTAACAGTGAATTCAGAATCTCTTTACAGAGTTGGTTTAACAACCATTTTGTATATCCTCTAACAAGGTGACAGTTCAGTTGGATTGTTCTAAAGACCTCTAACCAGGCCACTCCTAACAGGGTGATTAAATCCACTAACAAGGTCACACCTAACAGTGTGTATTGTAACCTTTAACAGGGTTGGCTCCTAATAGGGCTCACTTCAGAAGAGTGAAAATTGGTAACTAGTTACTTGGTGGTTTTTCCCATATTGGGTTTCCACATTAAATCTGGTGTCTCTTGTGTTCATTTAGTTAATCTTTGCATGCATATTAATAACTCTGAATGCTAGATGAATAGTAACTAGTTAACTTACCGAGTTAAAGTATTTCTGCACTATTTATCGAGTATCAGCAGTAAATAAGCATTTTATACATCTAAGGGACTTTTGGACTTGTTTTTGTGGTAATTGATTCACCCCTCCCCTCTCAGTTACTTCATCTATATTTCCAACAATTGGTATCAGAGCTTTTGGTGCTTTTAGGAAAAGATTTCAAGGATCTAAGCTACAGATCAAGATGTCTTACAAAAGGGAAATTCCTAGACTCAACAGAAACAACTTCTTTGCATGGCAAGGACTGATGATACTTCACCTAGCATCCATTGGTGACACAAGACTGAAGTACCTTGATGAAAAATATGAAGAGACTATTGGTACACTGTCTGTCAATGATATTGCTGAAAAAAAGACTTACAACATTATGATGATAGATATAGCATCTGCTTTGAGTTATGAAGAATTTGATGACATCAAGGATTGCAAAACTACCTTTGAAATGTGGGACAAGCCGAAAGAAATATATGGAGGAGATGATAATGTGAGAAGAACCCAAGAAGAAAGTATGAGAGGACAATTTGATCAAATGAGGATGAGAGAGGATGAAAAAATTGCAAAATATGTTGAAAGAGTCAAAGCATGTGTCAGTGCAATCAAAGAATTTGGAGGAGATATCAAGGAGGAGACAATAATAAGTAAAGTTCTTAGAACTCTACTTCCCATTTATGCAATCAGAGTTTTTGCAATTCAAGAAAGAAGATGTGAAGCAAATCACAAGATAAATCTAGAGGCCATAGTTGGAAGATTGACTGCATTTGAACTAGACAACTTTGACAACTATGTTCCAGCTTCCAATAACATTGAATCAACATTTGAAGCCAAGCTTTCACTTAAGGAGAAAAGAAAAAAGAAAAAGGAATCTCAGTTAGGAAGTGAAGATGAATCATACCAAAGTTCAGATAGTGATGTTGAAGTGATTGAAGCTCTACTAGCAAGGAAATATTCTAGAGGTAGAGGTAAATTTAAAGGTAAAGTTCCTCTAATATGCTTTTCATGTGAAGAAGTTGGTCATATTGCTACTAGGTGCCCAAACAAGCAGAACAAAGATGACAAGAAAGGTTACAAGTACAATGGCAAGAAAGACTTCAAATCATTCAAAGATAAAGGTAAGAAAACATGTTTTATGGCTAAAAATTCTAATGATTATAATGATGAAGAAGAAGATGAAATTTTCTACATTGTTGTGAAAGATGAATCTAACAATGATGAGGAAATGGCACTCATTTCTCATATGAGCAAAAATGATACATGGATCGTAGATAGTGGTTTTTCTCATCGCATGGCTGGTGATAAAACTAAGTTTGAATACTTTGAAAACTATGATGGTGGCAGTGTAAGATTTGGTAACAATGAACCTTGTTGTATAAAAGGAAGAGGAAGAATCTCTCTAACCAAAGAACTTATATGTGATAATGCCTATTGGGTAGAAGGAGTAAAGCATAATTTTTTGAGTGTGGCACAACTACTCAATAATGGACTCAAAGTGGAATTCATGCATGGAAAAGTAAGACTGCTGGATGACAAAGGAAAACTGATTAGATCAGGCACTCAAACAAAAGGTAACTTATTTTAACTTGAACTTGGTGAAGGTTCATGTTTTATTGCTCAATTTGAAGAAAGTTATGGCATAAAAGGTTGTGTCATGTCAATTTTGATAATTTGGTAAAGATAAGAAAATTCAAGAAAGTAAGAGGTATTCCTAACATAAAGAAACCTAAGGTTGGTCTATGCAAGAATTGTCAGATTGGTAAAATGGGAAAGACTAGCTTTAAAAGTAAAAACTATGAGTCTGAAGATATATTAGAAATTGTGCATACTGATTTATGTGGGCCCATTGGACTTGAAAGCTATACTGAAGAAAAGTTCTTCATTCTTTTAGTTGATGATTACTCAAGAATGATGACTATCATGTATCTAAGGAACAAATCAGAAGCATTTGAGAAATTCAAATGGTATTTGGCTAGAGTAGAAAAGGAAATAGGAAAAAGATTGAAATGCTTGAGGTCAGACATAGGTGGAGAATTCATTTCACATGAGTTCAATAACTTTTGTATTGAAAGAGGAATCAAAAGACAGGTGTCAGCTCCTAGAACTCCTGAGCAAAATGGAATAGTTGAAAGAAGGGACTCATTCAAAACTCCCTATGAGTTATGATATGGCTATAAACCTAATGTAAGTTATCTAAAAGTGTTTGGAAGTAAATGCTACATTTTGAAAGAATATAGAAAAGGCAAATTTGATGTGAAAAGTGATGAAGGAATATTTTTGGGATATTCTTGCAAAAGTAAAGCATATAGATGTTTGAACTTGTCTACTAACAAAGTCATAGAAAGTGCACATGTAAAAGTTGATGAGTTTGCAGAAAGGACTGAAGAAGAAAGCAAAAGGGAACCAGAAGATTATAGAAGGTTTGTTTTCATTGAACCTTGTATAGTACAAATCAATCAGGAATCTTCTACTCTCAAGTCATTAGTAACCAAGTTACAGGAAGTTCAAACCGAGCTACAACAACACGAGTTACACTCAGATGCTACCGAGCAAGTGTCTACCAAGTCTGAAGGATCCGAGACAATATCTACCGAGCCAAAATAGCCATAACCTAAAGTTGAAATGCAAAAGGATAACAATGAAATTCATTCAAAAGGAAAAGAACCTATTTTAGCAAAATATGTCAGGAGACATCATTCAGCAGATCAGATCATTGGAGACAAATATGAAGGAACCATGACAAGAAATAAGTTGAAAGGTACTTGTTTACTTGCTGATTTTGAACCTAGAAATATCAAAGATGCTTTAGAAAATGATAGTTGGATTGAGGCTATGAATGAAGAAATAGAGCAAATAGAGAAAAAAAAGACATGGACTCTTGTACCTAGGCCTAAAGATAAAAATGTGACTGGAACTAAATGGGTATTTAGAAACAAGTTGACTAAAGATGGTAAGGTATCAAGAAACAAAGATAGATTATTATGCAAAGGATATGCTCAAGAAGAAGGAATAGACTATGGAGAAACTTTTGCTCCTATTGCAAGACTAGAAAGAGTCAGAACCTTACTTGCATATGCTGCTCACAAAGGATTCAAAGTTTATCAGATGGATGTCAAGTTAGCATTCCTCAATGGTATACTGAATGAGAGGTTTACATTGAACAACCTAAAGGTTTTTTTGATCCAGATAAAAGAAACATGGTCTGCAAATTACACAAGGCACTATATGGTCTAAAACAAGCCCCTAGAGCATGGTATGAAAGATTATATAACTATCTTATTCAAATTGGTTTTCAAAGAACTAATGATAACAATAGCTTGTATATAAAGGATGGACCAAATGATAAAATTATCTTGGTAGAAATATTTTTAGATGATACTGTTTTCATAGGAAATGATGATCTTTGCAAAGAATTTTTAGAACAAATGAACAAGGAATTTGAAATGTCTATGTTTGGTGAGATAAAATTCTTTGTTGGTCTTTAAATTCAATAGAATAAAAATGGTATCTACATCACTCAATCAAAATACATCAAGGAGATATTGAAAAAGTTTGGTATGGAAGATTGTAAACTAGTTGGAACTCCTATGTGTACTAGATTAAAACTTACCAAGGAAGATGAATCAAAAGAAGTAGATCAAACCTTGTATAGATCTATGATTGGAAAGTTGCAATATGTAGTTCATACCAGGCCAGATATTGCCCTTGCAGTTGGGATTGTAGCGAGATTCTCAGCAAAACCAAGAGAAAATCACATGATGGCAATCAAAAGAATAATGAGATATTTGAAAGGAACTGAAGATTATGGTTTATGGTACAAATTTAGATGTAATCTGGATTTAAAAGTGTTTACTGATGTTGATTGGGTGGGAAACCTTGATGACAGAAAAAGTACAAGTGGAGGAGCATTCTTTCAAGGAAAAAGGTTGGTTTCATGGACAAGCAAAAAGCAGAATTGTACATCCCAATGTACAACAGAGGTAGAGTATGTTGCTATAACAGTAAACTATTCTAATATTGTTTGATTTAAATAGTTGTTGGAAGGCATGAAGGTGGAAATCAAAGAACCAGTTGTTATGTTCTGTGATAACACAAGTGCAATCAACATATCTAAGAATCTAGTAATGCGTTCCAAAACCAAGCACATTGCAATATAATATCATTTTGTTAGAGAATTGGTGCAAGATAAGGAGATCAAATTGGAATATGTCCATACAAAGGACCAAATTTTTGACATATTCACAAAGCCAATACCTAAGGATGCATTCTTGTATCTAAGAGGTAAGTTAGGAGTCACTCCCCTATCCGAAGTTCACTAAAATGAAGTTTTAGTGATGCATCAATGCATACCAAGTTGAAGATCTATTAGTTGATGTAGCATAGATAGGAAACATTGCATATGAATCAATACTAAAGGTACATTAGAATTCATTTGAGTTATGTTGTCTTTGGCATGTGTTGTCAAAGAGGGAGAGTTTTACTGTCATATCTTTCTGAAATTTGTTTGAAAGAAGGGTTTGCTAAGTAATTCCTTCACATAGGGAGATTACTGAAAGAGGGAGTTTTCTAAAGAAAAGACTTGCTAGACTTATTTTCAAATTTCATTCTGCTATGACATGTTGTGTTGCCATCAATGCCAAATAGGGAGATTGTTGGATACAATTGTTAATTGAATGTTGTCTTTGATGTTACACAAATGTCATATCAGTCATTAGTTAGCTTCTACCGAGCTCACTTGGTCAGCAAAGGAAAGTTAGCTTCTACTGAGCTCACTCGGTCAGCAAAGGAAAGTTAACTTCTACCGAGTTCACTCAGTCAGCAAAGCAAAGCTAGTGTCTACTAAGCTCACTCAGTCATCAAAGGAAATATGGCGGGAAATTAACTTCCACCAAGTTCACTAGGACGACAAAGGAAAGTAAGTGCTCACCGAGTTCACTCAGTCTCCAAAGGACTTTTGCAAGATTTTGCAGTGTTTACTGAGCTTCACTTGGTTAACACTAGACTACTGAGCTAAGTTGGCTAGTGAAGGATTTTATTTTGATTGTTTCATGGAATTAATGTAGCTGACTGATTTTTTATTTTTTGGTTTGGTTATTGTAACTTATATTTGAGCCGACTTTTTAAATCTGAAAGGTATATATATAGATATTCAAGTTGTGGAATAGTGTGTGTGAAAAAGTAAATGGAAGAGTGAATTCTGATGAAGGATTAGATATCCTAGAGGTGCTACAAAGTCATATTTGATCAGTAAGGATTCAGAAAAGAAGAACACGGATCTGTAATCAACAAAAGATAAGTTGCATATCATTCAGGTCATTTCATTGTTGCTTTCTTATCATTGTAACAATGAATTCAAAATCTCTTTACAGAGTTGGTTTAACAACCATTTTGTAAATCTTCTAACAAGGTGACAGTTCAGTTGGATTTTTCTAAAGATCTCTAACCAGGCCACTCCTAACAGGGTGATTAAATCCTCTAACAAGGTCACACCTAATAGTGTGTATTGTAACCTTTAACAGGGTTGGCTCCTAATAGGGCTCACTTCAGAAGAGTGAAAATTGGTAACTAGTTACTTGGTGGTTTTTCCCATATTGGGTTTCCACGTTAAATCTGGTGTCTCTTGTGTTCATTTAGTTAATCTTTGCATGCATATTATTAACAGTAACTAGTTAACTTACCGAGTTAAAGTATTTTTGCACTATTTACTGAGTATCAACAATAAATAAGCATTTTAGACATCTAAGGGATTTTTGGATTTGTTTTTGTGGTAACTAATTCACCCCTCCTCTCTCAGTTACTTCATCTATATTTCTAATAGCTTTAAACAATATATTATAACTTTTGATATAATCAAATGGCTCATCTAAAATTAGACTATTTTTCTTAGAAAATTTCATACATTATTCTGATATGGAATAAACCATGTCTAAAAAGGGCAAAACAAAACTTATAATATGTTGTTTAAGAGAAAAACCATAAAATCCACATCATCTATTGCTACATATTTATAACTTCTTTATCTATTTCTAGATGATATACATTTCATTTCTATAATTTAATTAAATTACCTCTAACATTTCTATCAAGCTTAAATAAAATTTAAATATTTAAAATTTTGGTTTGTTTAAGGGGTACTTTTGAACAGTTGTGAAATTGAACATGTAACATAATTGAATCTATTGTCTTTTCCATATGCATAACTTCCCTACCTATTTCCAATACAAAGGGGCTTAAAAAGAATCACATATAGTAGAAGTGAATAGTTCATTAATTTAATATTATCAAATATTTTATTAGTTTTAGTTTTCTTAAATATCTCCATAAAATTAATTGAAAAGATCATTCATTAATAATTTACATCCACTGAATTTCTATCACTAGTTATATTACCTAAAACTGGTTGCATTTAAATCCTATTACATGATTTATTAAGAAAAAGATAACTTGTAGCTTTAAAAAAATTCTTAGTAGGATTTGCATCTCAATTGGCTTTATCTATTTCTATTGAATATAATTAACCAAAATACATTCTATTTACAAACTAGGGTACAACTAGTACAACAAATCATCACTTTAATGTTAAATAGATGAATTTGTTTGTCATCTTCATTTGTAACAATAAGAAACCAAAAGTTGTTTTAATTTATGCATAATTTAAGAAGAATGCCACAAAATCCACATCATCTATTGCTACATGATATAAATTTCTTATCTATTACTAGATTATATAAAATTTATTTCTATGATTTAATTAAATCAATTCTAACATTTCTATTCATCTTAAACAAAATTAAAATATTTTGAATTTTGATTTGTTTAAGCGGTACTTCTATGAACATTTGTAGAATTGAACAAGTAACAAAGTTGAACCTATTTCCTTCTCCATATGCATAACTTCTCTAACTATTGGCAATACAAAAGGGCTTTAAAAACATCACATACAATATAAGTGAATAGTTCATTAATTTAATATTTATCAAATCTTTTATTATTTCTTATATTTTTTAATAATATCTCCATAAAATTAAATCAAAAGTTTATTCATTAATAATCTACATCTACTAAATTTCTATCACTAGTTATATTACCCAAAACTAGTTGTATTTAAATCTCATTACATGATTCATTAAGAAAAAGAGAACTTCCAACTTTAAAAAATAAAATTTAATAGGATTAGCATCTTAATTAGCTTTATCTAGTTTTGTTGAATATAATTAACTAAAATATGTTATATTTACAAACTAGGGTACAATAAGGACAATGTACCATCACTTTCATGGTAAATAAATGAATCTGTCTATTAGCTTTATTTGTAACAATAAGAAACAAAGGGTTAATTTCATTTATGCATAATCTACTCTAATTGGTGAGAGGCTTTGACATGTCAATTAGTAGTGGCAAGAGGAGCCTATATTTAGACTTTAGATGTCCTATGGGCCTAAATTGATTCTAGCTTAACTGAGCTATTTTGGTATCGAGGTTGGTAAAACTTTATAAATCTATCCTCTTACATTGGAGGTATTAGTAGGGTTTGCAGGAGCAGAAGTTGTTGGAGATGTAATGCCATCAATTTTTTCATAAAAGAAAATCTAGGAAAGACTTAGATAAATTTGCATCGTGCAAAATTTAAATTAACATAATCAAATCTCATCCACACTTAAATAAATATACATAGAGTAATGTAATGATGAGAATTTGAATACTAAAATTACACTTAAATGAATTATGTACAAATAAGGGGTTATGAAAATTGTGATGATTATTCTCCATGTTTCAAGAAATTAAATTCTATAAGAATAAGCTTACATAAGGGTGACCACAAGAAGTTGGGTCACAATTCCGCAGAAGTCAAATCTGTAGAATTGTATTTCTTAGAAATGGGTACCTGATTTTAAACAAATTGGGTACCCATTTCTAAAATTAAGCTTTGAGCACCCAAGCCTAATTTCAAAAATCAGGTACCCGATATTTAAAAGTGGATCAGGTGCCCAAGGCGCTCAAATATCAAGTGCCTGGTTACTTTTAAAAATTAGGTACTCGATTTGTAAGACTTTATTTAACCCCATTTTTTGGCATGTTTGAAGTCATTTTCATGACCTCAAAAATGGGAGCCTGATTAGAGACGCATACAGGAGCCCGATTTTCAGCCCTACCGACCACCCCCTTACTACTAGTTTTTGATATACTGGGTATTTTAATATGTTTTGTACTATTTTACTCTTTTTTTTTTTTTTTCAATTTTCAATTTAATATGTATGTTAATTTATTATTTTTTTCATTTTTAATATACGTAAAATTGTATATTTACATTGTTAATGAGTAGATGTTTAAATTTGTGTATTTGTTAATTAAAATATAGTTTCATAAACGTTTATTTAAAAAATTATTATTTTAGATGTTTTGAAATGTATTTAATTTATGTATTTATTACAATGTTGAATGATTAGATTAGATGTAAATTCATTGTTTAAACATGTAATTTTATAAATAAATATAACCTCGACCTAGAACCATATAACCTCGACCTAAATTCATTGTTTAAACTATAATCTCGACCTAACCATATAGTTATGTATAATAAAACCCTAAACATATATAACTAAGTACTTAATCACATAACAACCTGCCAAGGGATCCAAATAAAAAAATTCTAGTATTTAAAATGATTTTACTTAAATTGTATTGTACTTTATTTCATGGATCAAAAATGGATGATGTAAACTATTTTATAAATGTATATTCTTTCAACCTTTCATACCCTATGACATGTATAGTGAATGATTGTGCATTCTGAATTAATTTGCCAAGTGGCATTCGAAACAAATGTATAAAAATTATTTAAATGGATTGAACTGAAGTAGTTAATATTATTTCATGTTGATGTGTTATTTATTTTACTTTTAGTACTTATAATTATTTTAAAATGAAATGTAAATGTGCTCATTAAGGAATGCAATCTCTTATGTTTTTATAAATGTAAATTATTGTATGTATGTTATTGTAAAACTTTTGATTAGTTCTTTGGATCCCTTGGCTGGGCATCATTTAGGATTAACTATAATGTCAATTTTTATTGAATTTAACTCTAATCATAACCCTTACTATCATCTTAACCTTAATCTTAATTTGCTAAAACCTACACCAAGTAATATATAAATAATTAAATAACTTTCCTATCTTACCTTGAGTACGAATTTTATAAATGTCAAACCCTAAAATTGTAACCTTATTTATGATTTAAACTAAATTATCCTAGAGGAGCATCATATCTACATCTACATGTCATGTACATGTGAATCTAAAAACATTTGTACATATCTAATTACATCATTTATTGCATAGGAAGGATTTAAAATTTTCATTATATATATATAATCCATGCATATCATATCAAAAGAATCATATAGAAATATGTCATTTACAACATGTCCATCATAGATAATCAATAAGGGTACTTAGGTAAATTTATATATATTTAACACTATATTATGGACATATGCACTGAGTTGTGGTGCCAAAAAGGTGACAAGTGGTTTTTTTTTTTACTATTTTAAATAGTGTGTGCGGACTATAGTGCACAGGCACTATAGCACACATGCACTATGCTTTGGATAACCCGAGCCATAGTGTGTAAGCGCTATTACCAAAACCAAAAAAGTATATATGATGGGCTACAGACCCGCATACCATCATTTTCATCAGTATTTTGTTCTACTCCTACAACGAGCAGTGCGTACATGAGTTGAAAACTTAACATTTTCACCACCATTTTCCAAAATGCCTCCTCATCGATGAAATCCAAGACCACAAGTGCACCCACGACGATGTCGTAAGTGATATAAACCTAACTTTGCATTGTTTGATATGTTTTTCATATTATTTTGTAGGTTTTTTATATTTTTTTGTAGGGTTTTTACAAATTTCATTTAGATTTGTTTATTTATTTGGATTTCAATTCATTTTTTATCAGGAAATGTCCATAATCAACCAAAAAATCCACAAGAACATCAAAACCCTCAAGAACTTCAAAACCAAAACCCTCCTTAAGAAGAACAACAAATTCCACAACTCAAACCAATTGCAAGACCTCTGCCAGGCACACAAGAAAATATAATAAATGAAATAGTGAGAGGCAAAATTTAATTAGAAAGACTCATTGCTCGGTTGAAAGAATCCAAACAAACCAATCCAATGAGGGCTCAATTGGCATCATCCCTCGAATCCATTAATACCCAGATAGCCTCAGTTAGTGGTCAGTTAGATATTTGGCAGGTTAAGAGGAATGAACAAAAAAGATTCTATGCAAATAAATTGTCATATGAAAATGTTAAAAAAAAAAGAAATACCAAAACGTAGTATATGTGCATTATTTAGAAAACCCAGTGAGCAAAATACTGTTAGAGAGGGTACTAAATGATTTCCCATCCATTGGTGCATACATGATGCTATTAGAAATAATTTTTGGGATAGATGGTGGATGGTTTTTGATGCCCCTCCTTGCAACAATCATGAGGTCCCCATGTATTTTTTGAAGAAATTATATTGTGAGTTTGTCCTTGGGGAGATCCCCAATTTTTTTGATATATTAGACTCCTAGGGTAGAGGTGGGGGGTCAACATTTGAGATGTCGGGAGCACATCATGACCCTAATGTAGTTAAGGAACCTGTGGTCAAGCCACAGTGTGAGCATGTGACTATTCCTTCAGTTGTGAAGGAAAATGTAGAGGCCAGCACTCTAGGGACCATTAATGCTTTGACGCAGACCCTCATCCATTCCAAAAGCCCATTGGTTGAGGGGGAGCCTTCTGTGTGTTGTGGTCACATGTGCACTTCATGCAGATCCCCACGCACATTTGGCACTCATGTTGGAGATGGTGCGAATGATGGGCTTGTCACCAATCAATTCCTGAATGACACATTTGACATTGACACACAGGTAAATTACAATTATAATTTACTAATTTGATCATATTTCATATGTATAGTGAATGATTACTTAATTAGCATCTATTGACATTGTTCAAAATTTAGGGTCAAAGTGTTGCTGGGCCTAGCAGCGATCCTCCAGGCCCATTTTTTGTCCCTTCCACGAGTTCTGATCAATTTAATCATTTGAATTAATACATATATTTATTATGTAATCATATTAAGGATTGACAAAAAAAATTATGCATGTGCATCAGTTCTCCACAGGACCCTCAACCTTTACCATGGCTCGGAGCATAGACATCATACGAGCTTCACATAGGCACAATTGTTTCATGTTAATTTAATTCATTTGATTATATTTATTTTATGTTTCATGTTAGATGTAATGTGTATTTTATGACATGTAGCTCATGATTTCGGACACACCTCCTCATTTGTGATAGTCTGTTGATAGTGGAGTGGCCACAGCTGTGGCTAACTCACAGCCACTAACGAAGGTATGAAAGAATTTTCTTCATTTTAGTTGTTGTTTATAATAGTTAATCTCAAAATTTCTAACGTTAACCTTTGTTTATATATTACTATAGCTTTTATGGTTTTTACACAAGCATTATGTATGTTAGGCCTACTGATACTCTTTTGATTATGGATTGAAACCTTGTTTTTGTTTTGCTAAGTGGTAAGGGGTAGTTTTTTTTAATGGTTATCTGCTAATAGTAGGTTAGTTTGATGTTAAAGGGAAAGCCCCCTAGTTTTGGCTACTTTTAATTCAAAAACTAGGAGTGAAGGTAGAAGTGGCAGTGAAAGAATTAGATAAAGAAGAACTAGGAGTACATATTGAAGTTAGAAGAAGAGAAGAAGTAGGAAAATCAAATAAAGGTATGAGGACTAAGAGTAGGAGATAATGAAATTAAAAGTAAAGATAGGAATAAAATTTTAGTTGTATTCCAAGTTGATTGCAACTAGGAGTAGGACCTACAAGATGAAAGTTATACGTTTTCTATAAATAATAGTCAAGTTTAAAGTTATAATTGGTGATTAGATATACTCACCTTGGTCTAGTAGAGTCATAAGTGTAGGAGAATTTGTGTTTTAAATTAATATTATTCATAGGCTAAAGTCAAATGTTGAACTTGATAATAGAACTAGGCATATCCTTAGGATTCAAAGAAACTATAGTTTTTGGAATCAACACCATCAACTCTCCTTCACTATTTCTTTGGGATGAATGGAACTACCATAACAAAATTCTACATTCTTTCATTCTCATCCTCCTCCTCCTCTCATACAAAATAAACTTGGCTAAGATAACTTACTAGACTTTTGGATTCATGGCCCTTCTCTCTTCTTTTCATACTCTTATAGCTATGCTAGTGGGATAAATCATTGAGTATTTTCTTATCTTTTATTTTTGCTCTTTCTTTTCTCAAGTGACCACTTGAGCTTTTTCTATAGCCTTTTCAACACGATGCTTAGGATTGAGACATTTTCTTGAGTGAGGTCTCTTCAACTAGTTGACTTGGAATCTTAGTAAGCTTTAGGATTTTGTTCTTCTTTTATGTATCCTTTAAAATGAATGTAATAGTTAATATTCTTTGTTTGGGAGCTTTTGTCCTTTAGCTTGGTGATATTTAATCTCCTTGTAGTTTTCCCAAAATCTTTACCTCTTTCTCTTTTTTTCTTCTACTTTATTGTGTGCATGAGGTGGACACATGCTTCCAATAAAGTGGGGACTACATTTATCATTTGAAAAAGTAAGAACACTTATTTGGTATTAATTTTAGCCCCATTTTAATATACATTATGGGTTCCTACATTGATTTCACACTCTCCTAACACTCATTGGACCTTCAAATTATTATTTAAGTCCTATATTGATTCATTTTCTTTAAAAACTCAAGGTTACCCTTATCTATAAGTGTGCTTCTCTATTTCAGCTTCAATCAAATAATTCCTTTCATTTATTGGACCTTATCTTACCATTTATGACATGTATTTTCTCTCTAAACCCAAAAATAAGTTGTTAGATCATATTTCACACACTCTAAATATCTTGGACCCACAATCAAAACTTGGGTTGGAATTGGTGGGTATAAGATGACTTTGGTGATATTTACTTGGGTACAATATTTTTTTTGGTGATATGTGTATTTATAAGTGATTATATTTATTGAATTGTTGTAGGGTCTCGTCACGCCTGATCATCCATGAGCATTTGAGGTGAACTTACAGAGTGACTATTTGTTGGTGGTAAGAAAATAATTGGTTTTGTGCGTACATATATTTGATTTCAATGTATAATAAATATTTATTCATATCTACTTTCCTTGTATCAATTGGAGTTGGAGAAGAGCCTCAACAAGAGGTCGAGTGAGAATGTCAGGAGGGCCCCATCATCTCCATTGTCTCCCTCCACATGATGGCAAAGGATGTCAAGAGACTTGTTTCCTTCCCCTTGTATGAAGGAAAAGATGTAGTTGATCTAAACATGTATATATATAGGCATCAGTGGACATATTAGATACACATTTGATGTATATGACATTCTATATTTGATGTATGACATTATTCAACTTATGACATTATTGGTTAATCTATGATATGTTTTTTCATATATGACATATGATATGATATGTTTGTTCATGTTTGTTCATGTATGACATTAAATTAGATATGTTCGTGTATGACATTAAATTAGATATGTGCATGTATGAAATCAAATTCAATACCTAATCTATTCAAAACTTTGATAGAATATTGATTAACAATAAACTTTATTATTGCTTAAGCATAAGTTAATCATTTGCAATATGTCATCATCATATGATTTATGATCTTGTTCATGTTTAAAGTTTTCCTTCTCTATCATTTATTTATCAAGTTTAATTCAATACCTAATTAGTTTGAATTTTTGATACAATATTGATTGGCAATAGACTTTATCAGGCAATATTTGTGGACCTCCTAGCAATTGGTCACCTAAATGAGAACCTTAAGATTTATTAGAAACTCCATTAAAGAAATCAGTAGTTTGAAATTACTCTATCCAACAAAATAGTGGTCTACAAATATTAGAGAGATAGACTTAATATTTACCAAGTGGCCATCCAATGCCAAGTGTTGTGGATGTATCTCCATTCAAAGTTCAATCACATGTTAAATAATAGACATTTTAGGAGTAAGAATAATTTATCTAACCTTATTAACATTCTTTTGTATGAGTTCCAAGTAAGGTATCAAGAATGCTTGAAATTCAAGACTTTGTCTTCTCATCTTGTCCATGTCTTTACTTAAATCAACCTGGATTAACTAAGGTACCTCAGTTAACTTAGAAACACTATTCTTTAAATCCTCATCAATATTTTTCAACTTTCTTTAAAATATATTGTTTCAAATGTAGTACATCACATAACTATTGGAGTAGGTGGATTATCTCCTTAAGAATATTTTCTAGCTCAGTTGTAATACCACCAAGTTCAACTTGCTGAGTAGTAATGGACTCATTTAGTTTCTCCATAATCTTCTTCTCTATTCGTTTCTCTTCTAATTTTATCAAATTTTCATTAACATCAACATTAGGTGCATTTACCTATTTTACAAGTAAACTTAATTAATCAATCATTGGAGGTTTGTCATTGGTTGGTGCATCTAGAATAATTTGTAATAAGATGTCCTTTACATCTTATAATACTTATTTGTACTTCACTTCCTATCTTTCTCTTTTGCATCTTTCCCCTTCACAATTCTCCATAATTTATCGTAGCATCAAAATCCAATTTTGTATGATCATAGATTGAAAGCATGATAGCTTCATCTAATATTACCTAATATCTTCTACTCTTTTTCATCTTTTTCTTGTCTTGTAATGTGATTGATCCTATACTTGGTGATATAATTGGTTGTACTAAAGCCATCTCCTCCTTAGATTTCTTATTTTTCTCATCAATTAAAGGTTTGTCTTACTTTACCCACTTTTGTTTTGCAAATATTAGGCTATTTAGCTAGTGTGCCTATAACAACATTTGAAACAACAATTTTGTTTAGTTTTGGCTATGCGTATACAACGGTGTTCATTATTATTTAAGGGAATAGTGATAGTTACTAATCCATGTAACCCGAATAATGTTTCCTTTTATTCATTATAGTCCTATAATAGTTGATAATTTCTATAAGGATTTAACTAATTCTTACTTGGTTGTGCATAAGGTGCCTATTAGTGAGTCATATTTTGTGAATAAGGACTCTAAGAAGAATTTTGATCCTTTGCAAAGCTATTCTCCACATCAAACTCCCATGCCTGATTCAATTCAAGTGTCTACTTGTAAGAGACAACAAAGCAAACCTAATGCTTAAAAGATTAAGGAGAAAATTGACCTTGGTATTCAAGCTACTCTAGATAAAAATTTGATAGATAGAAAAAGGAAAAGGAGTGTAAAAGGCACTACTTAGAAGAATGAGGGACCTTTCATGAAATGTTAGACAAAAGATCTGCTCTCTAATCTAACTTGATGCGGGTGGTGCTGATGTAATTTTGCTTCAAAAAAAAAAAAAATTCTCAATAATCATATTCTTCTATAATTTCAAAGTTGACTAAGTGGAACTCATTTTAGGTTCATGTTGTAGGTGCTTCGGGTGGTTCATGTATTCTTTGGAACCATAAATCTTGCACAACTATATATTCAGTATTTTCATAACTAGTGGCAAGTAGTTGTTACTAATTTTGGTATGTTATTCACAATGCTCAATATATATGGCCCTACTTCTACATGTGATGATAAGAGAAAACTTTTTGATTCCTATTCTTAGGCTATTTCCAGCATTGAAGATGATAAATTTATTGTGGCTGGGGATTTCAATGGCATTCTATCTCAGGATGAGAAAATTGAAGGTATATTCCCCCCTTCATAAAATGATAAATTTTTTGATTTTGTGAATAATAACACCCTCATTGATATCCCTCCTTCTAATGGGGCATTTACATGGACCAATAAGGGACAAGAATTTCACCAAATCCTCACTTTGGTTGCTTCAGATCATTTTTCCATTTCTCTATGTATTGAATCTAAGGGGAGTCCCAATGGTAGTAAACCATTTTTTAAGTTTAAGCATATGTGGTTTAGGCACTTGGATTTCTTGTCACTACTCAACCAATGTTGGGTGTCTGCTCCTTTTGTCAAGGAATCTAGAATGTATCGGCTTTACATGAAGCTTAGATATATTAAGTCAGAAAAAATTATTGGAATTTTTTTTCAAGAATAACTTTGAGGAGAAATCACTAGTGGAGAAAGAGCTAAAATAGGTTCAAGAATCTATTTTTGAAATTTGAGTTTGATTAGTTGACTTATTTGAAAAAATAGAGAGTTTCAACTCCAATGGAAAGAACTATATCTTCATAAAGAGATATATTGGAGAGAAAATTCTAGGGAACTCTGATTAAAGGATAGAGATAAGACTAAATTTTTATTTCCATAATTTAGCCTATGTTAAGAAAGGTCAATAAGAAATCTTTTCTATCAAACATTGTGTCTCTGCAAGCAATTAGTTGTCAAGGATGATATCCTAAAAGAAGGGACAAGCTTTATTCAAAATTTTCTTGCTCCTCATCATTTGCTAGACTTTGATTATACATGGGAAGAGGAAATACTTTTATCAAATATTCCTCATTTGATTCATGATGCAGATAA
Organism: Cupressus sempervirens; assembly: GCA_028749045.1. Classification (NCBI taxonomy): domain Eukaryota; kingdom Viridiplantae; phylum Streptophyta; class Pinopsida; order Cupressales; family Cupressaceae; genus Cupressus; species Cupressus sempervirens. The sequence goes on from CM053786.1 coordinate 817,646,226, forward strand.
TGAAAAACTTCTTCTATTCTTTACCACTGATGAAATTAAGATTGTGGTGGTCTCTCTCTCTTTTGATAAGGCCTTTCTTTTTCTAGAAAGCTTTGGATTTTATTCTCTTTGATCTTTTCCTAGCCTTGGATGAGTCTTGAAAGAGTGGTGCAATGTTATCTCACTTTAATAAAACCATCATTTCACTTATTCCTATTTCTCAAAATGCTTCTACTTTTGCTAACTTCTATCCTATTTCATTGTGAAATATCATCTATAAAATATTTTCCAAGGTCATTTATTTAAGGACTCAACATTTCATTCCTTTGATTGTTTCTAAATAGAAGGGGGTTTATTTTTGGAAGAGAAACTACAGATGGTGCATTAGTTTTTCATGAAGTATTGCATTCCATTAAAAAAAACTCCCTTCCCTCATGTGTCATTAACCTAACTATGATGAAAGCTTATGATAGGCTTCAAAGGGATTTCTTGCACAAAGTTATGATAAAATTTGTTTTTGTTAAAAAAATGATGTAAATGGAATATGTCTTTTTTAGAGGGTGCACGATTTTTTGTAATTATCAATGGTTCAATTGGTGATCATTTTCATGCAACAAAAGACATTCGACAAGTCGTTAGAGAGATAGACTTAATAGTGGTCTACGAATATTTGTTTAATAGGTTGAGGATAGGGTTTACCCAGTGACTCAGAGCTAATGGAGTAGATAGTTCAATCCCACGATGAAAGGTGAGAGAGATTTGGCAATTGACAACTTTGTACTAGCCAACACTATAAGTTTCAGCATCACCCAAGATGGTGTTGTAAAATGAACACAGAATGTGATCTTCAAAAAGTGAGAGAGGTTATTGTAGTTCTCTACAACATGGTCCTATAAGAACTAGAATCACATCCATACCTCACACGAGCTCCAAGATATGCCCTGTCAAAGATCATGGCCCTATGGAATTTAGTGACCCTTGGGGACATTCTGGTTCAGTGTGCCCGAGAATGTTTGAGTGATGAAGGGGATAGGAAAAGGTTGAGGATAGGGTTTACTTAGCTACCTAGAGCTAATGGAGTAGATAGTTTGATCCCACGATGAAAGGTGAGAGAGATTTGGCAATTGGCAACTTTGTACTAGCCAACATTGTAAGTTTCAGCATCACCCGAGATGGAATTGTAAAATTAAAATGAAATGCGATCTTTAAAAAGTGAGAGAGGTTATTTTAGGTCTCTACAAAATGGTCTTTTAGGAATTGGAATCACATCCATACCTCACATGAGCTCCGAGATATACCTCATCAAAGATTGCAGCCCTTTGGGATTTAGTGATCCTTGGGGACATTCTGGTTTGGCATGCCCGAGAATGTTCGAGTGCTAAAGGGGATAGGATGAGGTTGAGGATAGGGTTTAATTGGCCACTTAGACCTAATGGAGTAGACAATTTGATCCCATGATGAAAGGTGAGAGAGATTTGGCAGTTGGCAACTTTATACTAGCTAACAATGCAAGTTTCAACATTACTCGAGATGGCGTTGTAAAATGAAAATAGAATATGATATCCAAAAAGAGAGAGAGAGGTTATTTTAGGTCTCTAAAACATGGTCTTGTAGGTACTAGAATTGCATCCATACCTCACATGAGCTCCGAGATATGCCCTATGAAAGATCGCAGCCCTTTGGCATTTAGTGACCCTTGGGGACATTCCAGTTCGACGTGCCCAAGAACGTTCGAGCGCTGAAGAAAATGGGATGAGGTTGAGGATATCATTTACTTGGCCACTCAGAGCTCATAGAGAAAACAATTTGATCCCACAACCTTTTTTCCACTAAGTTGCAAATTTGAGCAACTTTTACAACTTTCAACAATGCAACTTTGCACAAAAAGTGCAATTTTTACATTTTTCACTTGATTCCAATTCTATGACTTAGAAAAGGTTTGGAAATAGTAAAACCTCAAAGGAATATAGGAATATAGATAGTTTTATGTTTATTTCCTAAAAGTTGCTAAATTGTTGCAAAAGTTGCTAATGCAACTTTGCAATTTTTGCATTGACAACATTTGGGTGAATTATGCATTTTGGCTTGGAGGGTATGGAAACTGAAAGGTGTTGATGGGAACATGCTATATAGGGTAGAAAAAAACCTATTAAAGCCTAAAAACATCTTAGAGTTGACTATTTATACGATTTTCCCATCAGGACCTAGAAGGGTCACTTGGCACATTGTTACAAATTTGCTCATTTTGGGTTGTTACTTGGGTCCATCACCCTATCCTCTTCATTAGGATTGATCCTACATTAGGGATGGATAGAAAAGACCTATACAGGTATTAAATAATGTAATAAGGCTATCAAAGCCTCTAAAAGATGTAAAAGGCACTAGAAATGCAATATTTTGTAAAATTGCCAACATTGGCAATATAAGCCAAAATGGGCTTAATCAAGTCATGTAAAGGGTCCAAAGGGAGGTTTCATTTGGTTTTGAGAATCTAAATGATTTTAAAACCTCATTCCCATATGTGGGAGACAAGTTTGGGTAGTCAAAATTGATTGCTCCAAAGGTCGATTTAGTGTTTTCTCTAAACAAGAGTTTCATTTTACATTGGAAGTCATCTAATATAACCAAAGTGAAGGTGTTTGAACCATTTTGGGATTCTAGAGATGTTGCAAAGCAATATTTCTAGAAAGCTCTAGGGTAAAGGGGATAGAAAGGAGGGTTTTGTAAAAACCATTGTAAAGTTGATCATGAGACCAAAAAAAAAAAAGAATCCTTGCATTTGAGTCATCTCTTAAGAGTGTTTTGGGTGATTAGAGTTCCAAAAGTCAAGGGATTGTGAGTTTCTTTGTAAATGGTCCTAAACTAGGCCTAGTTGGCAGACTGAAATAGCTAGTTTTGAGTCTTTATAATAGTTGGTATGTACTAGGTGCATGGTGCATGGTAATCTAACCTTCTGGTGTTGTCAGTTTTGATTGTTCTAGAAAATTAGTTTTAGTTTGGTATTGGAAATAGTTTGGAGTTGGAGGAAAAATGATGGGAAGGATCTTGAACAAGGTTCTAGCCTCAACTACTAGAACTCACTCTAGGCTTTCTCCTAGCCTCTTAGGGTATTTCTCCTATACCCTATTCCAAGTGAATCTTTTCTCTATTCCCTTATTACACTAATCCTCACCAATCAACTCAAAACTCTATTTCACCATGGGGTCTCCCTAGTTCTCTCATTGCACCATTCTTCACAAATGGATTCCAAGAGTGCATTTTTGGCTATATTGAATTCCAAGGCTTGTATTAGGTCTCATTCAATAGTTTTTAGGATCACTAAGTGGATTGGAGTATTGGGTTTCCAATCGATTTGTAGATTGCATAGTTAATAGGGCTACTAGGACTAATAATAAATTAGGCCTCCAAAATTGATTTCTGGCTTATATCTCCTCAACCCCTTAAGAACTCAAAAAAAATTATGATTTGGGTACCGTTTTGGCTCCCCTTGAAGATTTTTTAGGTCTACAACACCCAGGTCATCCGTACAAGGGATTCCCAAAAATATGCTTATTTACAAGGGTTTCTTATTTGTATCAATAGGAATATAGAGGTTTTTTCCTTCCACCACTCAAATGGACTCTAAATGACTAATCTTCTAGAATTAATTTCCTTCACTCACCACTCTTGCCTTCCATGAATTTGTATTGCACCCAACTGATAGGGAGAGAAGGGATGAATCAATCTCTGATTCATGTTTCCAGTTTACCTCTGAGACTTAGGGTGTCCTCCAAGATCACCACATGAATTTATAGGATCTTTTTCAAGCAAAGATCCCCAAATCCTAAACCCTTCTCCATTATCTTGAGAAGTTTTCACTTCTTGCTATGTGCCAGGCTGCCATTCTTAATGCAGATCATTCAAAACCTTCAATCAAACTAGGTCTTCTTGACCAATCTTACCAACCACTTGTAGTATCATGGAAGGAGTCTCACACCCTTGCAATGTACTCCTTTATCATGTCAAAATAGGTTTTTGAAGCCTTCTTTTTTACCGATTTCACCAAATTGCTCCAAAATATAGCTATAAGGAATCAAAGGACAACCTGTTGTCCTATCTTGTTTGTTGGCCAAATGGATTGGTGGAGCACTATCCTTTCACCCAAATAATATCCTTTTTCTCTTCTTCCAACCTCCTTCAGCAACCTGCAACAAAATCCACAATCTTGCAATGTAAAATGCTTATTTATGCAACTCTTCCCTAACCGGGGTTGCTTTGGCTTGCCTAGGGCAAGAGATTAAAAATGCTTGCCAGCATTTTGAAGGGCCTTTATTTTTCTTGAATATAGTACATTGAGTGTACTCACTATCCCCAAAAGGTCATACAATTCCTATGGTGGGATAGTGAGTTATCTCATTTTCTTTACAAAGTGCTATAAATTGGACAACAAACTACCTAAAAACAAAATATTTTTATAACTACCAAATGAAATGCTTTCAAGCCAAAATTCCTAAATAAAAATTGTTCTAAATCTTGCCATCTAACATTATATCATGAATAGCATGCAAAAATAGTGAAGTAAAACCTCAAAACTGAAAAAAACCAGTCTGAAGTAAATGGGAGACAGATCACCATCTAGGAGAGTTGTAACAAAAGTTATAAAGGAATATCATATCATAGAATATTAGAGGATTGAATGCTCCTCATAAGAAGGATATTTTGTAGAATGTGATTTGGTAGCATAAATAGGATGTGATTTTGGTGCAAGAGACTAAGATGACTAGAGATAAAGGGGAAATACTTTCTTTCTTCAAAATGGAAATTGTTGGTTTGTAGGTGATATTTTCCTTTATAATATGTCATGTATGTTCAAGGAAAGGTGAAGTAACCTTTGTTTGAATTTGGAAGTGGTTGGAGAAGGCACTTTGAGAAAGCCCTAGTTTTGAGGGCATAAGACTGAGGGTTTGGTAGTTAGCCTAATGAATGCCCATGGCTAGGTAGATGGGTGTGAAAATATTTTGTTTTAGATCATGATAGAATATTACCATAGCCCATATAGGGCCTTGGGTTAGAAATATTGAGAGTTTCTTTGTAAGTGAAGGGCAATTAGGCCTATTTTGTTGAATCCATAGTGTTGGATCAAATAGTTAGTCCAAAGGAACTACAAATGAGATTGCTATATGTTGTTATAATCCAATAGTAGTATTTGAAACTATAATTTACTTGTATGGGGTTTGGGAAAAATTGGTGAAAATAAGGAATTACCTTATTCATAGCGATACTAAGATCAAGCCTAGATAATGTCCAAGTAAGGGGTTTTGAATAAACCTATTAAAGATATGCATTTAGACTATTGGAACAACCTATTTGAGATATTTGAAGACCTTAGAAAGAGTTGGGACAAGCCAATAAATTTGGTAACCCAATTTGAACATTTGGAGGGACCCTTATGGAGAAGGGTAGGTATTTAGTTTAATGGTTTGAATCTATTCTTGAAACAAGTCATTTGCTGAATGTTTATTACTTCTTGGGGATCTAGTTTGACTCCTCAAATCATTGGTATCAAATCTAGTAGATCTATTGAGGGGCACAAAATTAGTTACTTTTGTTTTAGATTGTTATATTGAGAAGATTCCTCCAAACAAAATATATAGAAGGAGATACAAGAGCTGATATAAGCTATTAAAATAATGGATAGAGAGTTGAGGAAACAAAGAGACTAAGATGAAATAAGGTAAAGAGAACTGAGACAAGTAAGCAAGTAAAATGCAACCATCTTGGAAATCTTGGAAGCTTTAGAAAGGATTCCTATGAGGGATGTGCATGAAGAACAAGAAAGTGATGCTTAAGCACTTGAGAAATAGGAATAGGACAAGGAAGAAATGACAAGGGTAATGAACCTTTTTCTTATCAAAGAGGAAGCTATAGAGTTGGAGGAATATTTTTTTTAGGTAGAGGAACATGGATGTTTATAGGAAGGGTAGGGAACACATCAATTAAGTGTTGTTAGAAGTTGTAATCTTTCCTTGGTGTATATTGTTATAATATATTAGGATATAAGCCAAGGTATCCTAATATATATCTTTTTTGTCCTTTTTTCACTACATCTTATTTTGTCATCTAGTGGAATATGTGAGGAAAAATATTTATTATAATTTCTAATTTTAGATTATTCCTCCTTAAGAGGAATCTCACACTTGGCCTCACACACTTATGAATGGTGGCATTCATAGACATGGGAGTTACATTCTAACTCCTCTCTCTCATCTCTATTTAAGAGATGACCCTCTTCGCTTATTTCACAATGAGGTTTCTTCCTCTTCTCAATTATTGTATGAGCGATTTCTCTCTCTCTCTCTCTCTTCCTTCTTAGGCTTTTCATGCCTCATTCATAATGTCACAAGGGGTTTTCTTTGCTTTCCCCTTTCCAAATATCTTGTCTCATGGTGTTGGAGCTTGAAGCTTTCTCTCTCCTATTTTATGGTAATATCTTTTCATGCATTTACTCACTTAGATTCTTTCCTGGTATTGCTTATTTACAGATTTCTTTTTCCATTTCTAACATGGTATCAGAGTAGTTTAATCTTTGTTTTGAGTGTTTACATGAAGGTACGATTCGAAGGAGACTCTTGAGAGATTTCACTAATTCTTTTTTTAATCTTCTTAATTTGGAAGAAATTGAATTTTTTTTTTTGGGTTTGGCTGGTTTACCGCCAAACCAGATTAACTCATGTTTCCTCTAATTTGTGTAGGTTTGGGAGATTGCATGTTATTGTAGTGATTTTCATTATAGATTTGTGTATTTTAGAGCGCTAGGGCTTATAGTTTTTATTGATTTAAATATATTTGATTTAAAGTGATACTTTGCTTATTCATCTTTCCTTTTTGCAATTCATGTGCTTTATTAGAAGTGGTTGTCCGCATGTTATGAACAACAGTGCACATTAGTTTGCTTTTTCTAGCCATTGAACTTGCCAATATTTTAGGTTTTTTTTTCTCTAAAGTTTGCTTCTCCTCCCTTGAAAGAGGTGAACAATTCTGTATTTCTCTCCAAATCCATTGTATTTGTCCTCAAGAGTCGAACTCGAGATCAGTACTTGTAGCTCTGAGCTGAGATAAATACTGAGATAAATAGTGTGTGTTTCATCTTCTTTTCGTTCTCCACGGGAATACCATCACTATTATTGTAGATATTGATTCTTCTATCATCGCTGATCTCCCCCTTGACGAAATTCATTTTGGGATCCCTCTCTTTGTTATCGGCTGTATTAACAAGGATCTCATCAAAGATCTTGTACAACCCCGACACATATTCAATCTCCTTGTGCACCATGCCTCCATTCTCATGAATAGATGAATACATAAATATATTACAGTTTCTGGCTTATGCTGCCATAACAACAATTTTCATACCATAGATGTAGTGGTTAGTGAAGCTGCAGATAAAGTTATTGGGCCCCTTCTTCAGAGTTACTGAGTCATTTCCAGATGTCAGGGATGGTGATGCTCCTTTACTGCAGCTCTTGTACCCTCCTGAGTTCACACTCACTACATCATGAGCTCCTTTGGCATACTTAAACACCAATTTATCACCAGCCTTGTATCATTTCCCAGCAGTCCATCCAGAGCCACAGGGTGATATAAGAAATCGAGGGCATATATGGAACAGTCAGTTTTAAAAAGCATGTATTGATTCTCAGAAAGATTCTCCGGATCTTGAATCTTTTACATTAGGGACTCATAATTATTCCAAACGTCTTCAATGGACATTTCATCAGAGCCAATACTGGGAATGGATTCCAGTTTAGGCCAATTGGGTATGCCAGAAGCAAAATCTATTGAAAACTCCTCAGAAATAGAAAATATATCCTCCTCCACGGCAGAACCCATATATGCACCTTCCACTAATACATTGTTAATATTCCATATATTCACAGACTTCACATTACCATCTTCTATTGCATTTGAGGATAAGCAAACTATGTTTCTTTCACCAGAATTGCCTAAAATTTCCTAACTTATTCCAGCTTTCTTTCCTCTTATTACATATTGTCCCCTCGCAGCATCTTTGTACAGCATTATAAAGTCTCCACGGGTAAGGTCATGTGTTTTGACGAACTCTCCTATCTTCTCTAAGATATACATTCTACTTTTGTTGTTCGGCCAAAACCTGTATTTGAAGTTCCATCTTCTTGGGCCATCAATCTCCTCCATTGATAATACGATTCCTTCTCGAGCAGTAAGGGTGGGAAGATGGGCTTCAACCTCTTTTTTTGGAAGCACAATTCTTCCAAGAGAACCCACGTCACTATTTCGGAGCTCCTTCTGCAAAAGAAACTTGAGATCTTTTTTCACCAATTCCTACAAGGACTGATCATTTTCTTTGTGCTCGACATTGTTGTCAATGTGACCTCGGCCTCTAGACTTATGTCACTGTGTGGTGGATTGGGATTCCTCAATGGAAGCCAAGGAATGAGAGCTCTGCTTCAAATTGACCTCCATAGTCATACTACCCACTCTCCTCCTCTGCCTGACCATTCTTCTCCTTCTGTTGGCTCTCACAGTAGCAGCACTTTGCAGAGTTGCAGCAAGTCCTCCCATGTGGAATTTTAATGCGAAACAATTGAGGGCGTACAGAAAATGATGGCGAATGGGCTTCAACATAAATCGCTTCTTCTGCCAAAGCCTTCCTCACCTGCAATACAAGCCCTGCCATACATACGTTGGCGCTCCCATGCCTGGCAATTGAGCTTTCATCAACCTCCAGAGTTTTTTTGAATCGGCAAGAGCCACGCAAATTTTCTCTGGTTAGAATTCTGAGGTCATCTTCCATGCGTCCTTTTATGTTTTTGTTTAGTTTTTGTGTTTTGGAATTTTTTCTTTTCATCTTTTCTTCTGTATTTTTTGTATGTTTCGTTGCAATTTGAATGGGGGCAACAGTGAGGATTCACATTCATCTCATTCTTCTTAGTACATACCATGAAAACAATCTTTGGTTTCTCTCTTGACGGGTGCTCAGCCTATTATTGTAGCCTGGCTACACTATAGGAGGATTATTTTTGCATTTTATTTTCTTCTATCTTGGATTATAAAGTCACCAAGTGCAGAACAGAGGACAGAGGATTTCATGCAAGATTCTTTTTTCTTTTTTGAGCTCTAGATAGAGGCATCTTTTGCTTTTATCATTGCCTTTTGTCAACCTATTTTTGGCATGAGCTCATTCATTGCTTTTATCATTGCCTTTTGTCAATCTATTTCTGACATTTTATCATTCATTGTCAGACAGCTCAAGTGCAATATTTTACTTTAAATCTCTCTTACTCCTTTACGTGATTTTAAGTAAAAAAGGGAGAGAAGTTTAAAGATTTTTTTGAGAAGTTTTGTTAGAATTAAATATTAAAACTAATTAAAGTTTTATTATTATTATTATTTTTACATTAAAAGTTAAGGGTTTTTATATTTTTATAAATAAATATCTTCATTTATTATTCCTTTTCTTGCCAGAATCTAGGAGGACTATTGTTTTTTGATGGTGATGCCCATCCTTTATATCTTCTCACTTGTGTTCACCTTGCATGGAGATTTTAACTGATAACTTATGCTTATTGCTCTTCCAAATACTTCTTATTTATCTCAATTATTCAGGTTTATGAGTATCTTACACTATTGCCTTCATTATTTAATGATTTGAATTTACTATGTTCTAATGATCTATCTGCACATGGTTGCAATTTTATGCTTTTATAGCATCTATTTATGCTCATAGTAGCATTTCATGGTTTAATACCATTCTTTTATTATATACATTTTTTGTAAGTTGCATCGGGAGCCAATTTATCAAGGTTAACTATGGTGGACCCGACAGTTTTAAACTGACTCGTAGTTGCCTTATCTGGCCTGTGGAGTATCCCTCCAACCTATAATTGGTGTGCGCTTACTTCTATGGAGTTTCTCTCCATGTTGTTCCATTTTTGTTCCTCAATGCGAGGATGATATTTTATGGGGATTTCTCATTTCAATCTCTTTATTTCCTTGGTGTATGCTCCTAATTTTGATTTAATCATGGTATGACTTCCTACACCTTGCTCATTTTTGAGTGTATAGGTGACGAGGCTACCATATCTTGGAGCACTCCTATATTGGAGACTTTATTTGAGAAAGTTGTTTTGAGCCATGTTGATCTTTTTCCTCATGGCAATGATGTTGCTTGTCCATGTTGGATTTCTTATTTGAAGGCAATATGTTGTTACTCCTCATAAACCCTTCCTTTGGTCCACTTCAGCTATAATTATTGGAAAAACTATAACTTGAATTATTTGGTGCTTGAGGCACATGTTCAATTTATTTATTATTGTCTCTCTTATATTCCTTTGATAAATATACAATGTGATAATGTTCTGCATTCTTTATTGCCTAGATCGTGGGTCATGTAGGTGATGGAGTCGTGACCCATTCACTTGTAGTGGGATGACTCATTAATGGACTGTCTATATCCATGTGATTGATGCAATGTTGATGCAGGTTTCACTAGTTGGCCTTGTCTGTGGTCATTTGTGCATTAGTATGTTTCCTTCATGAGAGCCTTATTGCATAAAGATTGGTCATTTTGACCCATATTATGATCATTTTGAGCTTATGACTTATTTTAGATATCATGTTAACTCCATTGCATGTTGGTGAACACATTCATTTATTCTCATTTCTCTTAGTTCCTCCTTGATTAAATTATTATAATTTCATTTTTGTTTACTAACTGGACCATTCAATGTAATTCTACTTGTGGATAGTTGTCTTGTTGTTCTTTTTTTTCAGGTAATCCATCAAGGAACCTTCTCATTTTTTCACATATGAAGATGTGTCTATGCTTCCACTTGATCACATTCAAAGGACTCATGTACTTCTCTTGAATCTGCAAATGTACCATATGGCTTGAAGACAATCAAATTACTTCATATTGAAGATTAAGTTGCAGATTTTTGTAAAAATTTTGGGTTTAATACCCTTTGATGTAATTTCCCCAAGTAAAGATTAAAGAGGGGTGTTAGAAGTTGTAATCTTTCCTTGGTGTATTTATAAACCAAGGTTAGATCTCCTTTCTTTATTGTTATAATATATTAGGATATAAGCCAAGGTATCCTAATATATTTCTTTTTTGTCCTTTTTCCACTACATCTTATCTTTTCATCTAGTGGAATATGTGAGGACAAATATTTATTGTAATTTCTAATTTTAGATTATTCCTCCTTAAGAGGAATCTCACACTTGGCCTCACACACTTATGAATGGTGGCATTCATAGACATGGGAGTTACATTCTAACTCCTCTCTCTCATCTCTATTTAAGAGATGACCCTCTTCTCTCATTTCACAATGAGGTTTCTTCCTCTTCTCAATTATTGTATGAGCGATTGCTCTCTCTCTCTCTCTCTCTCTCTCTCTCTCTCTCTCTCTCTCTTCTTAGGCTTTTCATGCCTCATTCATAATGTCACAAGGGGTTTTCTTTGCTTTCCCCTTTCCAAATATCTTGTCTCATGGTGTTGGAGCTTGAAGCTTTCTTTCTCCTATTTTATGGTAATATCTTTTCATGCATTTACTCACTTAGATTCTTTCCTGGTATTGCTTATTTACAGATTTCTTTTTCCATTTCTAACAAGTGTTAATTAAATGATCAAGGTGAAATGAAGATTAAGAAGAGGGTCAAGAAGTTAGAGCACATAGAGGTTAAGATCCTTATGTTTAACTAACTTTAGAGACAAAAGGATAATGTTGATTTTTATAAGGGGAAAAGAAAAAAAGTGAAACCAAAGCTATTAATTTTTAGAGCACAATATAAGAGTCAAGATAAGTTATGAATGTCAAGAATTCATCTAGGTTCCAATGATAGTTTAGTTTCATATGAAATGGTGAACAATTTATATTTGGAATGGTCACTACACAATAGGCCATATAGAGCATCACATGTAAGTAGTGATGATTTTCTTAAAAGATAGATGACTATGAGGTGACTATCCTAAATTGAATGACATCTCTAGGAATTGATTGGAATCTAGTTCTATATGATTGTGCTCTACTTTAAACAAATGGAAGGTTTGAGAATTGTAAATCTATTTCATGTCATTAGAATGTGACTTCCCAGAAGTATGTACTTATAACTATTTTAAACTATGTCAAACTCTTCATGAAAGCTATGACCCAAATGCATCACCATTGTGTTGAATCTTCTAATATACATCTCCATTAAAATATGTTTGTTGGTGTAAACCTGTGAGGAATAGTTGGTCCCAGTGTAGTTGTGTGTCAATATTAGGAATGTGACCAAGTAATGCTACAAACATTAGTATTGACATAATTTAACCATATTGTGGGTTGAATTCAATTGGGTTTGGAAATAAGTTATTATTAACATGTGTATGAACTACCAGAGCAATTCTAAATATAGTAGATAATAGCCTTCCATGTTTGATATTGAGGGATAATCTGTGCACATGCTAGAACAAAACTAGAGGATCATATTATATGCAGATTGAAATTTCTATTTGTCATTCAAAGCATACTAAAAAAATTATTCTAGGAAGTCTATGCTAAAAAATATAGTGTACAAACAACCATTACTTCATAAATCACTTCAACTCAATCATTACATTGTACAAGAAACCTCATCATATGTCACTTGAAAAAATTGATCATGTTACAATAGTATTAACCTCATGGAACACACATGGGATGAATATACATCATCAACTATTAACCCTTTCCAACACGCCAACTTTATGATAATAATGAGTCAAATTCCAACAAATTGGAATCCTTAGAGAGAACTATATTTGTCACTGCCCTATTATCATCTGATCGAGACCTATTTTTCTTCTTAGTTTTTGATGATTGTGATCCTTTGCAATTCCAGGAATAAGATGATTAGCATACAATGGTACTTGAAAAAAGAACACTAATAAATATTGAGGATGTGAATTGATAATACCATTTCATAGATGATTTTGGCATCTCACCTTTTATCACTTGTGTGTCAACTTTATTAGCCCTCTTCTTTGGTGACCTACAAATGAAGAATTAGCACAGCAAAAAATCTAAGATAAGATTAAAAAATGGGTCCTATTAAAGAATCTAATATAAATTCAAATAATGTATCTAGATTCTAAACAAATAAAAACTAAATCTCATCACTTACACATCATAACAATATGGTCCACCTTAGTCATGTGATAGTCTTGGGGAAGAGGTTGTAACATTGTATTTGGATCCAATTGATCACTTTTTATCTCTCTCCCTATTCAATCTAATGAGCCAACTAGATCTGCTCGACATTTTAATGTCTCAAATATTGCCTCATGGTCTAACTTGTGAACTTTCCAAAGAATCTTATTATGTGGTTTTCCACCATATTTTATCAAGTGGACATTTGATGTGACAACAAGGTTTGAATAATGAAGAATCTTCCTCTCTATTTTCCAATCCTCGAATAACCACAAGATAGGATTCTTCATAGGATATTGTCTAGGGTATAATTTAGTGGCTAATATTCATAATTTGGCTAATTCTATAATTCTTTGGCTAGTAATTTGGCTAATAATTTAAGATTTGATACAACCTAAATTGCGTTAGTTTTATAAAATTAAGTTCTAGAATATTTAAAATCGCTCAGTAATTTATTTTATTAAAAAATTTAAACTCAATTATTCGCCACAATATTTGTTACATGAATAGATTTGAGTTACCTAAATATAATATATTATTGGAGAAATTAAATTGAACTGACCAATAATTATCATAATTATTATTTACTTTAGGGATATATCACCAATATTTATTTTTCACTATTGATTTAAAGTATATGTAACGATTCTCATAATATTCCATGAGGTAAACAAATATTCAATTTTGATTTGTAATATTCCATAGTGATTAATGAACTTCCTATTATTATTGAGATTCATCAATATTTTATACAAAAAAAATTATGATTCAAAAATAATTGCCAATATTAATCATATTTGGAATAAAAAATTGAGAGATTCGCTAATAGAATTTTTTTTTTTTCAAAATAATGAAAGATTCACCGATATTTTATATCTTTTTTTGGAGGTGGCTTTCTTAAAGTTTACCATTATCATCTAAGTCATGTGGTTGTTACAACCACCACACTGACATGGTACTCTAAACCTTCACCATCTATAACCAAGTGATCCAATTTTTGTTTGGCTTCAACACAATGACACAAATCATAATCTGTCCCTTCTTCATTGTCTTCAGGTGCAATAATAGCAAAAACATGGCCTACAATGACAAATGTACAAAATGCAGTCATTAATTCAGAAAATACTTGGGTAAAAGTTATAAAGTTACATATTGAAATTACAAAGATATATATATATATATATAACAAGCAGTCAAAGTCAATAGACGAATCCATCTCTACCATTTCTAGTGCTTGTGGGGGATGATAGGTGTCAATTGGGTCCAACACCCATATATCCCATTTGTCCACCCATTCAGTTGACTGACAGTCATCCCAATTTTTCTCTACACATGATGCACAATAGCATGCTATTTTTTGTGTGTGGATACTCCATGAACCTGCATCAGAGCTTCTAAAAGAGTGTAACTCACTAGATCTTGTTAGTGTGCAACAATCCTGATATAGTGCAATGTTAGTATTATCTATCAACCAAAAAAATCTATGAACTATAGAGTCACCTTCCTTACCTAGACCCATTGTAGCGTTACACCATTAGATGATGGATTTTGCATCTATCAATATTGCTCCATCTTTGTACTTTAGTTCTTCATGAGCCAAGGCTCTTTTAATGCATGCACCTACACCGTCATGCTCTCCCTTACCATGACCAGCCTCTGTGAAATTCCACATATATTGAATTGTACACAACCTATGCATCTTGCTCAACCAATAGAACATCCGTGCATTCTTGAATTGAGATGCACAATTGTCTGACCAAATAATGTGCTGATGATATGATATGCCCTTGTTAGCCAAACCTCCATAAAATAGTTGAAAACAACCATGTACGAACTCTATAGAATGTGATTGATCATCACTAATATAAAAATGGTACTCCCTCAAAATCTTCCTATCATCCTCTGTACTTGTAGGTGAATGCATGAATGTTATGTGAACAAATATGGAAACCTGTTGAGATGTATAATATTTTGCTTGCACCTCATTTTGTGATTGTAGTGTGTAGTTCTCTACAAAATCTACAACCAAAACAATGGTATCCAATGGAAACATATCCTTGCACAACTTGAATTGCAAATCCAACCATCAAGCTCTATGGGTATGCCTTGCATACTCGTAAATAATATTTTCATGAAAAATCTTCATGAACTCATATACTGGAATGTTTTCAATGACTAGATCACATCTTTTACCATGTTTCCCATCTTTTAGAGCATATGTCAATGTCTTGAATTTTTTGTAATCTACTATTTCATTTCCAATTGCATGCGTACTATCCATATGTTGACAAGTTGATAAAAGTTGCAAATAACCACAAAATAAGCACGTACCATCCAAGCATGATGTCTTGTAAAATTGTTGGCTATCCCCTATTTCACATAAAATGTTGGA
Source organism: Cupressus sempervirens (assembly GCA_028749045.1). Classification (NCBI taxonomy): domain Eukaryota; kingdom Viridiplantae; phylum Streptophyta; class Pinopsida; order Cupressales; family Cupressaceae; genus Cupressus; species Cupressus sempervirens. The sequence goes on from CM053786.1 coordinate 817,661,787, forward strand.
TATGAATTCCCTTCAAGATCTTGGTGGCTCTTTTATGTCAAAATCGTACAAAACAAACTGAGAATGCAAAACTATGCATATATGCCTAAAACCATCAAAATGGTTAGAAAAATCAATGTGTATCCTACATCAACAAGTTGTGCATGTGTGGTTTATCTTCACATAAAAGGGTTTACCCATCTAAAAAAATCTTTGACTTATTCGAATTTGAGGATACATACCAATAAATTTTGCAAAAAATTGTGTCTGAGTTGAGTCCAAAAAATGTTTCGCATGTGGCTCGCGATTTCGGCTACCAATCCCCCTTCTTACAACATCTCTTTGATTAGGAGAAACACGTGTATTAATTTTCCAAAAATCTTTGATCAATGATTTTAAAGCTTCACTAATTTGTTTATCCTTTCGTAGTAGTCTACCGCTAAATGTCCATAACTCATTTTTTGTTGGATCTTCTAATCTCTCATGCCTTAGCATGGCTCTCCTTAGGGTACCTCTGCCAATTTTTAATGTTTTGCTTGCCTTTCTCATGAGTTGAGCTTTCTTCATTTGGCTACTTACTATTGTTGATGTGAGTACTCATCTTGTGATATTACTATCTTTGGTGCATGTTTTAAAACCCACTTTGTCATAAGCACTCATTAGATTCTTTACAATATTTCTTTCATTTGAATCGTCCATCATTCTTAGCCAAAGAATCTTCATGATAGGCCTAAATTTAAAATTTCTCATCATTTCAACAAATAATTGGCATTGACCTATAATATTTAATTCTTCAAAAAATAATCTCCACATACTATTAACTTTTCTTTGACAAGTATGCTTGCTAATCTTGTCAGGCATTGATTTCAAAATGTTAGTATCAATATCAATCAAATATTTTGGTCTTGTAAAATGATTTCTAGAAGGTGTTCTAATCTCTTCAATTCTCTTAGCATTTTTAACATCAATATAAGGTTGAGTGTATTGCATACTTTGAACCGAAGATGATGTGCCTTGGCAATAAGATGTAAAAGATGAAATATCACCTACTTGATGTGTTGATGTTGTGCTTTCAACATGACATGATGGAGTTTGTATATCATTGGATCTAAAAATCAATGTCTCTACTACATGAGAGGATGATATACCTTCAACATTGGAAGATGGTACTCCAACATTGGAACATGGTGTAGCGAATGATATGACTCCAACATTGGAGGATGGTGTAGCTTCAAAATTGAATTGTCTTCTTGAGCATAACAATCTCATTTGTTCTCTTTGTCTTTCTAATTCTTCCTCTTTGTTTCTTTGTACTAATGGTTCTTGATCCTCTTCGAAAGTCAATTCTTCATTATTGCCTTGTAATTTTCTTTGTTCATGTAGTAATTTCATTTTATCTCTTTTAATTGCCAAATCTCTCTCCCTATCTTCATTTGTTTTAATCTTTGGTTTCTTCCTTGGCATTATGATGATTTCTACATGTCAAATTATTCAAACATTTGAATTACTTAAAATTTTTAAATTAAAAATTATTCAATTACATATAAAAACTATAATTATTTGAATGAATACACAATATATATCAAATGACTTGTCAAATTTCTAACCATTCTGAAATAAAATTTCATTCAAACATACAATTTTTAATGAATTCACTATATATTAAATAACATGTCAAATTATAATCAAATTTGTATCTATATATTGACAAACAATATTTAAAATGGATTGAACTAACCTTTTCTATACAAGGAATATTCAAAAAGTTTTCAAATCACATATCCAATGATTGAATTTGGTGTTTGCTAGCTTCCAAAAGTGTTAAAATAGTGTTTTCTATGTTGAAACCCATAGATTTTGTTAGAATAACAGAGTGCATAATAGGCCAAAAGCAAGAAATGGATGAAATGGGCCCCAAGGTTGGTTTTTTATCATTTTTAGGTGATTTGAGATAGTGCATATGCACTACAAAGTGTGTACGCACTATATGAAATCACATCACTCCCCATCCTCCCTACTCCCCATTCTCCCTACTCTCTATCCTTCCTACTCTCTCTCCCATCCCATCCCTCTCTCTCTTCCTACTCTCTCTCCCCTTTCCCATCCTTTACTCTCTCTCACTCTCCCTCTCCCACCACCTATTCTCTCTACCTCTCTCACCCTCTCTCCTCTCCCATCCCCAACTCTTTAGATCTCTCACACACACTCTTATCCCCCCTATCTCTCTCCCTCTCCCTCTCCTACCACCTACTCTCTCTCTCCTCTCCCATCCCCTACTTTTTCTCTCTTACACACATTCCCATTCCCCTATCTCTCTCCCTCTCCCTCTCCCTCTCCTACTACCTACTATCTCTCTCTCTCTCTCAAGTTCTCTCTCCCTCTCTACTCTCTCTCTCTCCCATCTTGTACGAGCTCTCTCTACGACCACCTACTCACTCTCACACTCTCTCCCATTCCCTACTTTGTCTCTCTTACACACAAACTCCCATTCCCTCTCTCTCTCTCTCCCTCTCCCACTCCCTCTCCCACTGCCTACTTTCTCTCCCCCATCCCCTGCTCTCTCTCTCTCTCCTCTCCCATCCCCTACTCTCTCACACTCACACTCTCCTCCATCCCCTACTTTGTGCCTCTCACACACACACTCCCATGCCCCCTCTTTATCTCCCTCTCCCAATGCCTACTTTCTCTCCCCTATCCCCTACTTTCTCTCTCCTCTCCCATCCCCTACTCTCTCACACTCACACTCTCTTCCATCCCCTAATCTATCTCTCTCTCACACACACTCCCATCCCCCTCCTCTTCCATCCCCTACCCTCTCACACTCACACTCTCTTCCATCCCCTACTCTGTCTCTCTCACACACACTCCCATCCCCCTCTCTCTCCCTCTCCTACTGCCTACTTTCTCTCCCCCATCCCCTACTCTCTCTCTCCTCTCCCATCCCCTAATCTCTCACACTCACACTCTCTCCCATCCCCTACTCTATCTCTCTCTCTCACACACACTCCCATCCCTTCTCTCTCGTTCCCTCTCCCACCACCTACTTTCTCTCCCCCATCATCGTACTCTCTCTTTTCCACCCCCTACTCTCACACTCTCACACTCTCTCCCATGCCCTACTCTCTCTCTTTCAGAGATACACACACTCTTATCCCCCCACTCTTCTTCTCTGCCATCCCCTACTCTCTACATTTATCACACACACTCCCATCCCCCTGTCTCTCTCCTTCTCCCTCTCCCTCTCCTACCACCTACTATCTCTCTCTCTCTCTCAAGTTCTCTTTCTTCCTCTCTACTCTCTGTCTATCTCTCTCTCCCTCTCTCTCTCTCTCTCTCCCATCCCTTACTATCACTCTCTCTCTCTCCCATCCCCTACTCTCTCTCATGCTCTCCCATCTCATAATCTCTCTCTCTCTCTCTCTCTCTCTCTCCCTCCCATCCTGTATGAGCTCTCTTCGCCACCACCTACTCTCTCTCACACTCTCTCCCATCCCCTACTCTATCTCTTTTACATGCACTCTCCCATCCTCCCTCTCTCTCCTCTCTCCCATTCCCTACTCTCTAGATTTGTCACACACTCCCATCCCCCCTCTCTCTCCCTCTCCCATTCCCTCTTGAACCACCTACTATCTCTCTCTCTCTCTCTCTCTCTACTTTCTCTCTCCCATCCCCTACTCTCTCTCTCTCTCACCCCCATCCCATATGAGCTCTCTTTGCCACCTCCTACTTTCTCTCAAACTCTCACACTCTCTCCCATCCCTTACTCTATATTTCTTATAAATAAATACACATTTCCATTCCCCCCCCCCTCTCTCTCTTGCAGTCCCTATCCCACTACCTACTATCTCATATCCCCTACTCTATCTCTCTTACATACTTCTATTCCACCTCTCTCTCCCTCCCACTCCCTCTCCCACTACCTACTATCTCTCTCTCTCTCTCTCACTCTCTCCCTCTCTCTCCCATCCCTCTACCATTTCCTACTCTCTCTATCTCTCTCTCCTTTCTCTCATTCTCTACTCTCTCTCTCTTTCACACACACACCCATCTCCCCTCTCTCCTCTTCCATCCCCTACTTTTTCTCTCACTTTCTCTCCCTCTCCCACTCCCTCTCCCATTGCCTACTCTCTCTCTCTCTCTCTCTCTCTCTCTCTCTCTCTCTCTCTGTCTCTCTCTCTCTCCCCCCTTCTCTACTCTCTATTACATTTTCACACTCTCTCCTATCCCCTACTCCCTCTCTCTTTCTCTCTTACACACATTTATATCCCCCCTTTCTCTCCCTCTCCCACTCCCTCTCCCATCGTCTACTCTCTCTTGAGCTACTTTTTCTTCCTCCTCTCCCATTCCATACTCTCTCTTTCACATGCATGCACTCCCATCCTCCTCTCTCTCACTCTTCCTCTCCCACTCCATCTCCCATCGCCTACTCTCTCTCTCCCCCATCTCCTACTCTTAATCTCTCTCTCCCAACCTGTACTCTCTCTCACACTTCCTCTCTCTCCCATCCCCTACTTTCAATCTCTTTCCCCCATCTTGCACCCTCTCTTTTCCACCCCTACTCTCTCTCACACTTCCTCTCTCTCACATCTTGTACTCTCTCTGCCACCCCTACTCTCTCTCCCATCCTATACTCTCTTTGCCACCCCTACTCTTTCTCACTTTCTCTCTCCCCTCTCCCATCCCCTACTTTCTCTCTATCTCTCTCACACACACCCATGGCCATTCCCTTATTCCCCCCCCCCCACCTAGTTCTCTTATGCAATTTAGGTCTTAATAGTGCATGTGCACTATAGCATGCATGCGCTAATAAGAAATTATGTTTTAGATAGTGCGTTTGCACTATAGCGTATGCACTCTATAGGGCGCACATGCTATTGAAAGCTTATTTAAACCCAAGCCTAAGGCTTGGTTTTTCCTTGGAGATCCAACCAAAAGGTTTGGAGTTTATGAATAGGTTTGAGACATTTTTTCTAACAAATATACCAAAGATGATTATTTTTTCTTGTGTGCTCCACTTAAAGATTCCTCGTGGTTGGGTATCGATACGATTAGATTACATAGCATTATAGGTCTGTATGTTAGCTATCTAACCATATAATTTATTTTTGATTTGAACTATTTCAAACCTTTCATCTATAATTTATTTTGAATGTATGTTCTTTTTTTGTCAAAAACCACCATGTGCTAATTGGGGTATAGATTTTAGCTTGTTCATCTAATTTTGCAACAACTTAGTTTTTTAGAAACTAGACTCCATTCTACACACTTTGAAAAAAAAAAGTTTTGATTTTAGATTAGTTTTCAATTATTTCTAAGGGGAGCACACATATTTCATGTTTTTGGGATGTGTCTAGTTAAAAAATTCATTTAAAAAAAATACACATTATAAAATTACCCGAAAAATCTGGCATAAACTACATAGTGTTAAGTAAATTTTGACTAGAGCAATTAAAGAATTTCAAAAAAAAGGTTAAAATTTTAGGGAGCCACACTTTGTACTGTGTTATGTTTTTTTGGAACAAACAGTACCACTTTTTGTGGCCCCCTTTTTTGAGGACCTAAAACTAAACCATTTTGAAAAAAAATTAGTAGTTTAGAAACTAGATTCAAAGGACTATAATTTTTGTTGTTTTCATATCTTAAAATTTTGAGCGTAACTATCTTCAAATTCTTGTTGAAGTTCAAAATTTTTAGATTTTAGGAAAAAGGTGTCCGCTTATACCCCACTTTTGGCACCACAACTTTGTGCACTTACCCTTATAAGAGCATCTCATGTACATAAACTAAAATTTTTTACCATGACACATGTAATGAGATCAAATAATATTTTTAAAATTCATCGCATATAGGTTATCAACATGTATCGGGGTGATGTAATCAAAATATCAAAAAATGAGTGATATCAAAGCATTATATCTTAATATTTAACACTAAAATAAACTAACCACTGGGTTAACCCTAAACCCAATTGAATATATCAAACTAGATTGAAATGTAACCCTTTCTCTTAACTAATTAATATTATACTTATAAACCAAATTGAATTAAACCATGATCATAAACCTAATTATATATCCCAACTTACTAGTAGAAACCTTGAATTTAACCTTAAATCCTTTCCCCAACCATTAACCAAATTGAACCATTACCCTAAGATTGAACCAAGTTAAACGTTGACCTTAAGACTAAACCAAATCACCCTAAACTAGAACTCAATAATATATTCAACACTTTAAAATAAAATTCAAACCTAATTTTTTTGAATTAATGTTGGTTTTTAATCTAAAAGCTCTAACTATAATTCTATATCTAAAACCAAATTTAGCACTTTAAAACTTAATTCAATTTATTAACTCTTGTCCTAATTGAAACCTAAGCATGTAAACCTAATCAAACAATACAAACCAAATTGAACCCTAATCCTAAAACTAATTAAACATTGATATCAGAGTCTCAAAATGATACATCATAAAAAAATTAGAAGAGACTTGAACGAATCAGAGGCATTTAATTAAGTAACCCTCCCTCACCATCAAGAGGTGGAGGTGTCCACATCAATGTGAGTAGGAGCCTGGACTACACCCTTGGATGCCTAAGAATATATCTAAAGAAGTGAATAACTTGTCTTTCCACTAGATTCCTAAACTTTTATATCCTAAGTGAGTATTCATCATGTAATATCTAATTAGAAGGGTATTGAAGCACTCTAACACCCCAATCCCTAACTAAATAATTATGTTAGGGTGGACTAATTTCTATTTATCTTGGGTTAGAAGTGCTTAAAAGTTCTTTTTGGAGACAAGAGATTCCCTTATTTGTTTCCTATTTTCCTGTATAGGTAGCCTAAATATTTATTGCCTTTGTAGAATGGAAGGCTGCATAAAAAAATATTGCCTTATTCTATAAAAAGAAATACCCACCCCGTAGTGATATATAGTAAGATCTTTTTCCTAATTTTACTATCAATTTTTTTTGTAAGAAGATGATGATAGTTCAAAATGATTTAGAAGATAGGGATAAAATGAGAACCATCATTCCTAGAATGAATATGCATTATTCCTTGATAAACCCATTTCTATCATAATTCAGCTCCTCTATCCAAAAAATTAGTAATGAGAAATCCCTACATCAAGTAATCAATGGAGGGCTCATAAATTGATCAAGTGATCAATGGAGGGCTCATAAAATCCCTAGGTCAAGTAATCAATGGAAGGCTCATAAAATTGATCCCCAAGGGGAGATAAGAATCTCATTAAAAATTAGAGACATGACACTCCTAAATAAATATCATACAAAACTATTGCCAAGGTCTTAGCCTCTAGACTAGAAGATATCCTACCCAAGATTATTAACCCTACATAAAAGTGTTTTTTTAAGGATGTTTATGCATATAGGAGAACTTGATAACCTATTGGAAGACTTTGGATTGGGAAACATTTCTAGGATAGAGTGTAGGCATGCTCAAGTAATTGATTATGAAAATGTCTACAAAAGGGTGGAATGGAGTTTCATTATGATGATGTTGCAAGCCCAAGATTCCATCCAATATTATGTCAAATGGTGTCCTCTCTTATGATTGGTGTTAGGGTTTTAGTAAAGAAATTAATGGGGTTAGATCATAATTTTTAGACTCTCTAGATCAATTATGAAAGGGTGTCCTCTTGCATCCTCTTTATTTATTATTATTGTTGACTCATTACATTATCTCCTTAGAGATAACCAGTTATCTCTAAAAGTTAGAGGATCTACTCTCCAAATAATTAATAAGTATCTAACGTATAGTTCATTAATAATATTTGTATTCTTTTTAAGCTAGAAGAGTGCAACGCGAGTCATTTAATGATCAAATTGGACCTCTTTTTTCTTTGTATTAGGTAGTAAGATTTATGTCTCTACATCTATCTTATTGGGGCTAAATATTGAGTCCCCTACCTTGTGTAGTAAATATGGTATTGGATGGAGATTTCATAATTAAGTGGTTAGGTACCTAGGGATTCCATTTGTAGTAAACCTTAACATATAAATGAAATGTGTCTTTATATCAACAAGAAAATCTTTGGAAAATTCAACAACTGGAACTTTAATTATCTCACTTTGGTTGGTAGAATTCAAGTATGTTAAAAGAATCTTTCCTCATATTGGGTGTAAGTTTCTCTTCTTCCTGCTCATTTTATTTAAATCAGTTTGGTCTTCTATATAAATCTATTAGGAACATTTTGTGGTCACATGGAAAAGGAAATATGAAGAATCGTGTTACTAGGAGTAGTTCACATAAATAAAGGAGATTAGTAAGTTGGAATGAAAACTTTAAGAAAGTTCAAGGGATTACTTTGGCAATAAAATGGATATCCAAAGCTTCATAAGGTAATGAATTATGGATTATGATTAGAATTAGGATTATTATATGGTTAGGGATAGGGTTCACGTGTATTAGTTCATTACCTAACATGATCTACACTTATAGTTTGCATTAAAAAGATGATAATATTTAGGATTCAAACTACAATCATAAATATTTTTTAATCAAATCATAATTCTATCTCTAAGCTTTCATTCTAATTGTAACCTTAACTCTCATCCTAACGCCATCTATTATATATCCTATAAACAATAGGACCATAATAAATATCCAAAACCTAAATATAATTCTAACTAAAACCATAATCCTAGGTAAGTTCCCTAACATTAAAGGACCATAATTATTATAATAATCTTAAGCTTAGCCATCATGAAAACCGTTAACATAACAAAATTTTAAACCATAACCTTGTCATAATCTTAACTTTGTTTCATCCTAAGATGAACATATAATCCATAATGAGTTCATACGATCCCCCAGTGTCACAAAATAAGTGTACATGAAAGAAAAATTAGCTTGGTGGCTCCTGTTTTAAGAAAATAAACATTGAACTAACCTAGATTTTTTTTTTTGGACTATTATTTTATGATTAGACTTAAAAATTTGGTATTTAATGTTTAATTTGACTTAAGTTTTTAACTTTATTTATTTAATTGATATGATTTTAATAAAGATATGAACATTTATATAGATCTAGTCAAGTTAAATTTTAGATTTGAATTTTATTAAATAGTATTTTTGTCATGTTTTATGTTTTATGTTGTTTAAACATATATGCAGATTATATTTGATGGACCCATCGCCACCCCCTCCCCCTCCCATACCCCTGCCTCTACCCCCTCCATCTCCAACTCCACCTCCACCTCCACCTCCACCTCCACCCACACCTCCACCACCCATTGTAGATGAGCTACGCGAGACCATGAGGTGTAACCTCAATGACCTCATGTGTGATATAGAGTCTATCCGACATGAGAGGCACTCCCCCCCCTCACCTACTACATGTTGTAGATAGCATGGAAGGCATGATTGACTCCATCCATCTTTTTGATTTAGACATTGATTCATTTAGATCATGGAGAGAAAGCATGTGTGCCTTCTACTCTGACAGCTTATCAGATAGAGAGGTTTATAAGCTTCATATAGGTAAAGGGAATTTTCAACATTATTTTGTAAACCCTAAGATGGGTGAAGCAATTAGTGATAAGAAGCCTCACATTTCCATTAGGTGGTGTACACATCCACATATAGTAGCACATTTTTGGGAGTGGTGGTGGATGGTATTTGACCATCCACCACATGCTAACCATGAGGTGCCCATGTACTTCGTTAGGAATTTATGGGCTGAGTTTGAGTTTTTTTTGAAACCTAACTATTTTGATATGAAAGCATTTTAGGGGGTTGGTAGAGGGATGCCTCAGGATAGGCCTAGGGAAAAGTTGAGTGATAGAATGAGAAACCACAGGTGAGCTAAACCCCTTGTACCTCTTCCTATGCTTGTTGTGCCTGCTCCTCACCATCTTCAAGTAGTTTCATTTTCTTTTACCCATTTGAGTACCCTTTTGGGCAATTTAGTACAGTAATGGACATAGGCGGTACATGCTCCTCCACTTAGACATGTTTGTACTAGCTGTGGAGGCATATGCACAGGCCCCCAGAGCGATCTTGGTGCAACACACGATGGCCATTATGATGAGGGTACAAATTTTGATGATGATGTATATGCTGCCCATGGTGATGGTAGTGATGAGATAGACGTGTCATCATTTGTTGACCTCATGCAATAGGGAGAGGTTGGAGAGAGTCAAGAGCAACAGGTAAAATTTTAATTTTAATATAAATATAAAGTACACATAATTATTTACTTTCTACATACATGTGTAATTGTATTAAGTATATTAATTTTTACTTTTGAAATAACAGAGGATGGATGATATTGTTCCTCCTAGGAGGTAGTATAGTCCTTTTTCGAGACCTACAGACGTTAGCATCCCTTTTACGATATGCACTTTGAATTATACTGTAAAAATGTACATTCAAATTTGAATTTAATAACATGTGCTCATATGTTCTTTTTATCTAATTTTGCAGGGATTGTCTGCATCTACACATATTGATGTTAGTACAAGTCCTACTCTAGTTACCACTGAGGCACAACCTCAAATACATGCGGTATGAACTTTTGATTGAAGACAAATAATTTGTATTATTTTTATGTATGTACATTATTATTAACTTATAATTTGAAAAATTTTGACTCACATGTATATATATTTTATGTGTTTTGATTTTACAAATAGGAGCCATATCATACTCATCCATACAAGCCTCGGTATAGTCTATTTTCGACTCCATCTTATGATTATCATGCTAGCATACCTGTAGACACATTTGTGATATTGGCTACCACACAGGTATGATATATATATTATTTATACATGTTAAATTTATAGTGTATAAAAAATGTAGTGTACAAATTATGTACTTTTTAATTATTCATGTATATTTAATTTTGGCTAAACGTTTATGTATCCATAATTTTAGGGCTACATCACCATGAGTGTTGCTAAGAGCACAGGACTTAGCTAGATGGAGGTACCTACATCATCATTTGAGGTCAGTATTGTGATTTATGTACATAATGTATAGTTCATTATGCTCTAAAATCAAATTTAAAAATTGTATGTATTGTAAATTACAGGACCTCACCACTGTTGCATTTGGTAGTTTTGATAGTGCACCTCCTCCCATTACTGAGGGATGCCCATCTCATGTGGTATTTATTTTATTATTTAGTGAATATTTAATTTATTTGCAAGGTATATTTTGAGACCCATTTCAATTAAGCATGTACATGATGAGACGTGCCTCATGTTACACAGGGTGATCCATCTACCTCATAGGGTGTCCGACATGACAAGATGGCTCATATTACACATGATGATCCATCTGAGTCCTCTTCACATGGAGTAAAGAGGACATTCGATCAGATAGATTAGGTCTTGTTGGCACCTATAGATTGTGTTTTAATGATGTATACACTTTGTGTTAGGATAGTTAAAATTGTATGTTAGACCATGTATTTTTTCACTTCATAGATCATGTTATGATGTATGTTATACCATGTACTACTTTTTTAAGACTTCTTATCATGCTTGTGTATGTAGTATATATTATTATGTTTCACCATATTTTAAGTATATTCAAACCATTTTCTTTATTTTGACATATTTTATTCATGAACATATGACACATTTTGTAAGTATATATGCAAGATGAATAATAATTTTAAATATCTATAGAGAATTATTGGATAAATATCACATCAAATTTATGCATTGAGATTCATACAAATAAAATTGACCTACTAGATTAAAAAATGTATTGATAACGTACCTAACAATGTATCATAAGTGATCTTAATGTGTTGTTTGGTAATGTAAGACTCATTATCACCTAATAAGACCTATTATGTGGTAGTAAACATATGAATACCTATCATAACCTATAATAGACATAATGAACTATTAGGACTCCTATGTCCCCTTAAGACAAACATTATGGATAACGTACCTAACAATGTATCATAAGTGATCTTAATGTGTTGTTTGGTAATGTAAGACTCATTATCACCTAATAAGACCTATTATGTGGTAGCAAACATATGAATACCTATCATAACCTATAATAGACATAATGACCTATTAGGACTCCCATGTCCCCTTAAGACACACATGTATGGATAACGTACCTAACAATGTATCATAAGTGATATTAATGTGTTGTTTGGTAATGTAAGAGTCATTATTACCTAATAAGACCTATTATGTGGTAGTAAACATATGAATACCTATCATAACCTATAATAGACATAATGACCTATTAGGACTCCTATGTCCCCTTAAGACACACATGTATGGATAACGTACCTAACAATGTATCATAAGTGATCTTAATGTGTTTTTTGGTAATGTAAGACTCATTATCACCTAATAATACCTATTATGTGCTAGTAAACATATGAAGACTTATTAAAATGTATAGAAATTATTATGACCTATTAGGACTCCCATGTCCCCTTAAGACACACATGTATGGATAACGTACATAACAATGTATCATAAATGATCTTAATGTGTTGTTTGGTAATGTAAGATATAATCAATACAATGAATACAATGAGTAATGATCTAACATATAATTCATAAAATGAGTAATCATCTTTAAATTATCATGTGCAAGTGACTTTTTTTTAATATTACAATCACTAGTAATTTGAAACTTCAAACAAACATTAATTTAAACATGCTTGAATGTAAAAGAAATGGAACAAAATAGGAGGTCATTACTTAAATTTACAATTAATTTATAATTTATCAAGTGCATACCTTTAACTTTCAAATAGAAGTAAACTCTCATTTTTGAATTAGTTTGTACAACATATTTCACAATATATGTAAGGCAATGTCAATGATATATTTATAGTTCAGTGAACTCAAAACATAAAATTGGTTCAACACATCTCTTCAAATGAGGTCCTATAAAATAAAAATGTAAAACAAAAACACACATGTTAATAAACACATAAATTAATAATCAAGGTATCTGAACTATGTAAATATATGTGTAATTTGTATGTACTTACTATGTGAAATTGCACAAAATGTTGATGTTCGATCCACTTTAACATTTAAATTTGCATAAATTGTAATTGGGACCTGAATAAGAGGTATATAAGTTCTCTAAATTGGTATTGAAAACACAAAAATACATGTAATTAAATTATATAAGTACAGATATATAAAAATAATACAATAATGAAAAAACTTACATGTGTTTGATTTAAATTTAGTCATCCCACTGTACCATCAGCATCCTCTCTCTTTTACAATGCATCTATGATTGTCTTGTGCTCATCCACTGAAATTGTCTATAATACCTTATTGGCGGGTCTCCCTTTGTATCTTTATAATTTTATATTTGTTCCCACAACCAAATGAGAATAGTGTAAAATCTTCTTTTTGGTTTGGTAGTCTTCAAATGCTGGCAAACCATTTCTTCTTGTTAGGTATCTACATAGCCAAGTGCTATCTATAATGACAGATCTAATTGGATACTCAAAACCATCATCGTCTACTTGATGACATGTCAATTTTTTCTTAGGTTCCACACATCTAACTAGCCAATATTTAGTTTGTTCATCATTATCACTAGGTGCAATAATAGCATAAACATGTCCTACAAGATAAGATAAAGTATAGAAACACCTTAATCACATGAGTGTACATATGAAAATTAAATAAATTGAAGCATGAGATCACAAAAAAATCTAATTAAACTGTGCATACCAGGTTCTATGAGGTCTGAAATATGGTCATAGTCTTCTGATGCAATAGTAAAATTTTGGCCTTAATTTACTATATCATCTTCAAAATGCATATCAGTAGGTGCTAATGATCTTTGTTGCCAATCTTCAACCCATTCTATATTTTCACATTCTTCCCATTCACTTGCAAGACAAAATTGACAAAAACAAGCAAGTTCCCTAGTCCATATAGTCCAAGTGTTAGAATATAAAGTCCTAAATGAATGCTATTTAGCTGACCCACTAATTGTATGACAATCATATCTTGAAGGGATATTATTTTCTTCAACTAGGTAGAAGAAACATTTGATTGTAGAGTTTTGACTTGATCCTGTGTATAAATATTTGTTACACCATTCGACAATCTCATGTGCATTTTAGAATTTAAATTTTTTCTCAAATTTTAATTGCTCTCTACTAAGGGCTCTCTTCACGCATGCACTAGAACCATCATGTTCTCCTTTACCATGTCTAGCCTCAAAAAAACTCCACACATTTTGGATGTTAGTTTGCCTATGTGTCCTACTCAACCAAGAGAAAATTCTAGCATTCTTGAATTGTCCTGTACAATTATTTGACCATATCTAATGTTGTGTCATTTAAATTTGTCTCTCTTTTAAATTATCATAAAAGACCTTGAAAACATATTGGAAAAACTCAAATGAATGGAGTTTATTATCACTTAAATAAAAATGGTACTCTCTCAATATTTTTTGATCCTCCTCTGTATTATCAGGTGCATGCCTATAAACTATATGAACATAAATTGTTACTTGCATTGAATTGTAATATTGTGGTTGTACTTGTTCTTGCGGTGCAAGCGTGTAGTTCTTTGCAAATTCAACAACTAAAAGTATAGTACCAATTGAAAATGTATTCTTACATATGCAAAATTTTCCATCAAGCCATCTAGAATATTGTGAGTGTTTAACATATTTTGGTATGATCACACTCTTAAACTCATCCATAAATGCATGATAACTAACTTTATCTGTAACTAGATCACACCTTCTTCCAATCTTCCCATCCTTCAATGGATATTCAATAGTTTTGAATCCTTTTACCTCAACTAATTGTTGTCCAAAAGTAGTCAAAGCATTTTCATGCAAACATTCATCTAACAAAGAAAGATTGCCACATATATCACATGTACTAGAAAGACATGCATTGAAAAGAAAGTATTGATCATTAGGTGGCTTACAAAACAAACTTGATATGAAATCTTTTATAGTTTGAGGTGGTATTTTTATACCACATTCTTGCAACATTTCTTTACTATGCATGGTACCACGTATAGATCGAAATACATCATAATGGTAACGAAGTTGAATATGAGTTTTACAACAACATGTGATTCTTTCCTTGTTAATCCTTACATACCATGGTTTACACTTTTCAAAAGATCTTTGACTAATGGTAATATTTAATACCTTACCATCTACAAATTTTTTAAACAATTCAGTTTGAGTCATGTCCAAAAGGTGTTTAGGATGTGGATCACGTATTTTTAACCCAATTCTCAATTTAAGAACATCTCTTGAATTAGATGATACTCTTGTATTATCATGCCAAAAAATTTCAATCAAATTTTTGACTTCACTAGTAAGTTTTGTATCACATCTCGGGAGTCTACCACTAGAAGTCCATAAAATATTTGTTGGATCACATTCAAAGTTAACCCTTCTCTTTATAGCTCTTTCTAAAGTCTTACAATTCACATTAAGATATCCTCTTATATTGCTAATCAATTTTTTTTCAGATGTTGATTTGTTAACTAAAGCTATTGTTATTGCTTATCATGCTACATTCTTATCTTTAGACTAACTTCTCTTTCTAATAACATCAAAGGCACTAGCAACAATGGATACAACTTGTTTTAAAGACTCATTTTTATTCTTTGATTCTGCATACATTCTCAACCTTCTCATTACTTTTCACATTTTAGACATTTTAATTAGTTGCAACATTAGCTGACATTGAAACCCAAATTTTTTATTATAAAAAAATTCCTATACAATCTATTAGCATGTGTCCTAATTTGTCTCCATGAAACCAATCCCTCAAGATTATCTAACAAATCATTAGGAATATGAAAATTATGTTCAGACACTTTACTATCATCCTGACATGTTTGTTCACTAGTTGGTGTTTCTATGTCTACATTCATGCAATTTTAATTTTTAGACACTTTACTATTTTCGCTATTATTTGGGATTTGAATATCATTTTTAATTTTTCTTGGTATTTCTTTCAGGGTAGGCATTTCGATTGGAGTGTTTTGTGCATGATTGTTTGACAATTGCTTCTCATGAAGAAAATCTAAATCATTTAAATCATAACTTGCTTCTAAAAAATCACCAATTTCATCATGAGAGAAAATTTGAGGGTTTGGAGACACACCTATATTGAATGCATGATTAGAATGTACATCTGAATTTTCTTCTATTGGGTTCTCTTTTTGACCTCTTCATCCATCACGGTATCCTCAATGTCTTTCTCCTTTGAAACATTGTCCAAGTCTCTAATTCTCTGTCTTCTCTCTCGTTGACGTCATGCTTCATTCTCTTTATTTGCTGCAATCTCCTCATCTTTCAAAACTTTTATTTCTTCTTTCTTCATTGTTTTGATCCCATGTTTGCACCAATTTTGAATTTGAATCAGTAGCTTGCAAATTGTATAAGAGGACAAGAAAATAGAATAAGCATGACAGAATTCGTTGTTGCAGATCAAAACTGTTATTCAATCATTTCAATCATTGAAACTCAGTTTGTGGGGCAGCTTTTGGGGCCCAAAGGTTACGTTAGAAATGGGTACCCAATTGCTTACAAATCAGGCACCCATTTTTTTAAAAATCAAGTACCCGTTTATAAATCGAGTACCCAATTTGTAAGAAATTGGGTACAACAGTTGAAAGCAATTGAGCACCTGATTTTTGAATTACAAATCAGGTGCTGATTCTTGAGACATGAGTGAGAATTTGGTATGGCTCCCAACTTTTGTATGGGGTTTTTCCTTGGGGAAAGGCATGGCATAGGCTTGGTCCCACCAAGCCATGCCTTTATGATCCTTTTTTTTCTAAGGCATTTAATCGACAATTTTTGGTATTGTCGTAATTTTTTTATAGTCGTTCCCATTGAATTTTTTGATGAGACAAAAACCCATTATAGGTCTCACTGTTCTGATTTCAAAAATGTAAATTTTATAGTGTTATTATTTTATTTTCTATTTTTCCATTATTTATTAATCAAAACTATCTCCTAAATGTTGAAAAGTGACATTCACTAAAACTTTAATAACTTTTTTATTTTATAATTTTTCTTAAATTAATTTATATGTCATTAATCTACATACAATTATTTTGATGTTAAAAAAAATAAATTGAAAAAAGTGAGATTTCGATCAAATTATGTGGTTTGTACATGAGAGGTTTTAAAATTTACCTTTATAGCCAATTAATAATTAATAATAAAAAAATTATTAAATAAAAAATTGAAAAAAAATATTTTCATCAATCTTAGGTGTATTAGGTAACTCCCTTTAAAAGGATTTGCAAAAATTCATTTATTTGTGTCAAATTATGGTGTCCGTACATGAGCATGGTATGGTCTTGAAATAGGCATTTTGAAAAAGTGGTTTTTACAGATCCATACCAAAAAAAAATCTATCATATGGGTACACAAATAAATTACATATTCAAAAACTATATTTTGAACAATAAAAATTTTATTTCTGGAGTTTTTTATATTCAATCTCTAATTACCTCAAATTTTGACATCAATAGACAAAAAATTTCAAAAATAGGAAAAACACTTCCACTTTTTGGCCAAAAGTGAGACCCAACTTCTTGCACTGACCCATTATTAATTAAATTAATAAATATATAATTAAAAATCCTTCAAAAATTAATAAGGGAGATACAAATTTAATTTAATAAAGATTATTTTAATTAAAGTGCAAAATGTGTGTGCATGAAAATTAAAATATAATAATTAAAGACAAATAGTTTTCACATGATTACATGATCAAAGCCTTGATTTGGGGGAAAAACTATTTATTAAGGAAATTAAAGCTCATTTTTAGATACGCAAGTTTGGAGGAGCTAATTTCTGAAAAGAGGGTTTTCAAAGAAAAAAGAAGATTGTTGCGTGTTTGTGCGTTCATTGTTTTAGCATCAGATCTAGGTAGGATCTTGTGGGTTTGCGCAGTAGTTGCTCATTCTTCTAATTCCTCTCTTCTTCATGTCAATTGTGTTTCTATTTTCAAAATTTCTTTGGGTTGAAACTCTTATTTGAGAAAATTAATTTCCATTATAGAATTGTCTGTGATTTAATCTGAAAAACTTTTAGTAAATATTTAACTTTAGGATTTTCAAAACCTAATGAATTATGTAATACACTTTTGTATGTGCTTTATGTGACATGTGATTTACTAGTGTTGGGGTTTTTGGGTTTGTCTTAGCTTTGGCTAGTTAGGATGTTTACCAGAGGCTTGGGGGTTTATTATTCTATGTCATTATGATATTTGTATACGATCTTTTATACTCAACCATGGTAA
Organism: Cupressus sempervirens; assembly: GCA_028749045.1. Classification (NCBI taxonomy): domain Eukaryota; kingdom Viridiplantae; phylum Streptophyta; class Pinopsida; order Cupressales; family Cupressaceae; genus Cupressus; species Cupressus sempervirens. The sequence goes on from CM053786.1 coordinate 817,680,044, forward strand.
TGTGTCATGTATTCTCTATGAGGTGTTTTGATCTATTGATTGTTATTGCTTTCTAGTGTTCTTATGTGAAACTGAGGTGTATTGTGTGACCTATCTGATATAACCTTTGAGTCTTTAATCAATTGTATTTGGATTACTTTCTAGTCACTTTTATAGGACTGAGATGTTTATATGATTTGTTCTTGGTGATTTCATGTTATGACATGTTTGACTTAACCATTTTGAGTCTTTGATCAATATTTTTTGGGATGCTTTCCAGTTGCTCATAGAGAATTAATGTATTATTATGAATTATCATTTGATGCTTTTCAGTCACTTGTATAGGACTGAGGTGATATACTATGATTCTTTGATTCATACTTTTATGAGCCTAGCGTAGGTAATCTATATGTTAAGTTGGGAAGTGGCTTGCAATGGAGGCTGGGGCCCAAAGTGGTTGCCAAGGTAACCCATTGTAAGTAGTTTAATAAGTGATAAAATTTTATTAAATGGGTTCAAAATGAATTAATAAGATATTGGTACCACAAAAAGTCACTTAGGGGCTAGAGGATTAAAAGACTAGTCGGGTAACCTTAGAGTTGACTCATTAGTATGCCTTGTCAATACGAAAGGATGTTAGTGCCACATAGAGTCACTAGGGGGCTAGAGGATTAAAAGACTAGTTGAGTAACCCTAGAGTCAGTTCATGTGATGACACTTGTCCACTAGCAATATAGATTTTCTACATGTCTTTGCATGCCTCTGGGTCTAGATGTCAACTTATCTTGGAACCTTTGATTTAGATTACTTTTAGAGTTTCTTGGACTTAGAGATTACTTTTGATTTTTGGATTGATATCCTATTTGAGACTTGAGACTATCTCCTTAGTGTGGTGGAAGTGGGCCTTTTTGGGTTACCACATGGTTAGGTGGTAGTGCTTTCTACTATTACCATTGAGATTCATCTGTTGATGTCATGGCTAGAGTTCCTTGTCTGCATTTCCTTTCATTCTATTTTTGTACATTATGATGGATGGTTGTATCTTTATGATGGATAGTTATGTCTTTATGATGGATGGTTTCACTTATTTTATTGTACTTTGTTTCATGGATCTGAAAGGGATGATGTAACCTACTTTTATAAATGTATGTTCTATTATCCTTTCATATCTTATGACATGTATAATGGATGATTGAGCATTCTAAATTTTATTGCCAAGTGGCATTTGGAAAAAAGGTATATTATTTAAATGCACTTTGGATATTTAATTATTATTTCACGTGGATGTGATATTTGTTAGACTTAGTATTAATTAAATTTAAATGTGACTCAACATCTTGGGATCCTTAAGAAATGTAATTTGTTATGTTTTCTTATGTATAATTGTATGTTATTGCTTCCACTAGTTTATGATTGATGTGTATGTTATTATTTCTTCAAAAAAAACACTAATACATTTGGTACCAAATTGCAACGGCAGTGCCATTGCAATTTTTCTATCACAACCTTATTGTCATTGCAATTGTGATGGTAGACCATCGCAATTGTGACGACAACAAGTTTGTGACAAAAAAATTGCAATGACACTGCCATTGCAATTTGGTACCAAATGTATTAGTGAAATTTTTAGAAAATTTAATAAAACTTTAGGTTAATTCTTTTAGATCCCTTGGTAGGGCATTACACATGAAGCATCCAGAAAATGATCAATGTACTCAATACAAAGAAACTAAATAAAGATTAATGTCAAAGTGCCAACCATAGCCTTAGGAATGTAAAAATGTGATGCAAGAGCATCCTAGGGTAGTTGGAAATCTAGCATGTTGAAGGGATTTTGCTTGGAGTTGTGACATAGGTCATCAAAGGAGTGTTATTCAGTTATTATTGGTTGTAGTGTTGGTTGGGGTGCTCAGTCATTGAAGGTGCTCATCATATATTTTTTCTTGGCATCTATTGTTGCTCAACATATACTATTTCTCAGTATGAACCATATTGTTTAGCAATGCTTATGGGATCTTGATGATGTTTGTGGAGGTTTTTGATGCTTGGGAGTGTGACTTGCGAGATGAAGTTCTTGAAGATTTTCTCAATCAAGTTAGAGCATTTAATCCATGTTGTGTGAGATCATAATGTGGAGTGATTGTAGGAGTTTTTGTGGACCTATTTAGGTCTTGGTTATTTGTTATATGTGTATTTAATGAGTTTTTTAATTCTTTTAAGACATTTGGTGTTTAGTATCTGTTGGAGGCCAACTTGTGGCTTAACATGTATTTAATATAAGGGTTAATTTAATTTCTAACTTTCTAGGCCAACCTATGGCTTAGTTGGGTATAAGTAAGGGGTCTTGTGGATTCTTTTTAATAATAATCATCCACTTTTGAAAATATGACACAGAAGAGGAGATAAATTTGAAGAGATAATAGGTAAGGCTTGGGAAACAAGAAGATTACTTGGTGGGCTTGCAAGCAGAACTTTAGATATTCCTTGGAAGTTTCTACTAGAGTTTGGATCTATACTAGCTAGTTTTTGGGTTGGATCTTGAGGGATCTTGTAGAACTATTTTTGTAATTGCTATTGTATTTGACCAAAACCCAGAAGGCCTTACAGTTGGGCACATTGCATGTAAAAAAGTTATTTTAGGAATAAAGAGTTGCATTAGGTATCAGATTATGTATTTTCTATTTTGTTTCCATTGTGTGGTTATTTGATGGGGGCTAGGACATCTCCTTTGGGGATTCTCTTTCCTTGTATTGCATTAGATGGTATTAGAGTGAAGGTTTTCCTAAGCATGTGGATAGATTGCCAAAGCTAAGGTAGTTTATACCAAGATCTAGGGTGAATATTATCTGATTGAAGGTTCAATCTAATTGATTTGTTGTAGAGGGTTTGCAAAAATATTGGAAGATAGCTCAAAGATAATTGGACCCTAGGTTGATTGAAGATCTTTGTGATGATGTGGAAGCAAGGATCTTAAAGAAGATTAGAGAAAAATTTAGATCTAAGATTGCACCAATGAAGAGTGATATGATCGTTGAGATCATAAGTGTTATAGGTAGTGTACCTAGACATGTGAGTACTGAAGATGGTTATGAGGAAGTTGTTGAATACTTTGAGGTTGCTAGATTGAATGGTGAGGATAGAACTAATTGTGTGGAGAGATCTATGGGAGATAGGGCTAGTTAGTTTGCTAGACCTAGATCTTAGTTAAACCTGAAATATAAGATGGATGTTTCTAATTTCTTAGGTACTTTGAATCCTGGAGACCTAAATGATTGGATTGGTGAATTTTAAGACTACTTTGAGTTAGAGGATATTAGAGATCTTCTTAGAGTGAGGTTGGCATAGACTAAGATGAAGGGACATGTTGCTCTTTGGTGGAAATAATTACATTGAGATAGAGAAGAGGAAGGTAAATGAAGATTGATGGTGACAAAGTTGAAGGATAAGTTCATTCCTGCTGATTATAAACTTGAGTTGTATAAGAAGTTGGACAATCTAAAATAGAAGGATATGACTATGAAAGGTTATATAGAGGATTTTTAAAAGTTGACTATTCAGTCTAGGCATAGAGAACTATCTAAGAAGAAGGTGGCTAGATATATTAATGGCTTGAAGTTAAATATTTAGGATGAGGTTGGAATGCTAATTTTTTTTTGGTTAAGGATACTTATTAGTATGTTTTGAGAGAAGAAGAGAAGTTGAAGATGAAACATCAAGGTAGTTCTTGAGGAAAGGAGAAGCAAGACTACTCGGTAAAGGATAAACTGAGTATAGGAGATGAACCAAAATCTTTTGATTAGAAGAGAACGATAGGTAGAGGTGAGTTTAAGGGTACTTATTTCAGATGTCATGAAGAAGGACATAGAGCTTATGAATATCCTAAGGCTAGTGACAGAAGAGCTATTGTTGTGAACAAAGTTGAAAACCATATTAGAACCTGTGCAAGGAAAGAATTTACTAGCTTAGTGAGTACTAGTTGGTTAGAGGACACTAGAATCTTGGTAGAGGAGTAATTTTTTTTGGACTCATTGTAATCTGGTGGTAAAATTTGCAATTTGATTGTGGATAGTGGTAGTACTAATAACCTTGTTGCTGAGGAGATGGTTTAGAAACTTGGTTTGAGGGTAATGAGACATCCTTGTCCTTATAGGATTAGTTGGTTACAAGATGAACATGCTTTAGAAGTGAGGGACCAATGTCTTCATGGTTTCAAGATTGGATAGTATAAGGATCAAGTGTTGTGTCATATTGTAGACATGAGTAGTTGTCACATATTTTTTGGTAGAACTTGGCAGTATGATTGTAGGGCTATGCATGATTGTTTCAAGAATGTGATTATGGTTATGAAAGTTGGCAGGAAGCATTCCTTGATTCTTTTTCATAATGAAGAACTTGGTAGGAGGAACTTTAGTATTGGCAGCCAAGTTGAGTTGAAGGATTCTAAAAAGGTTAGAGATTAGTGTAGATAGAAAACTTGTGGAACACTGAGGATGGATGTGAAGAAGAAGAATTTAAACAAGGGAAATAGTGTAAAAGTTGAGGACTTGGATGATATGTATGTGAAGAACCAATTTAAGATTTATGTGTTGAAATATAGAAGATGTTCTTCCAGCTATAGAGAACATATTTTTTCACCTAGGGTGTCTAATGTAGGAGGAGCCTAGGGTAGTTGGAAATCCTACATGTTGAAGGGATTGTGGCTTGAATTTGTGAATTTGGTCACAAAAGGAGTGGTTTTGAGTCATTATTGGGTGCAGTGTTGGCTGGTGCTCAGTCACTAAAGGGTGCTCGATCACTGAAGGGTGTTTAGTCACTGAACGTGCCTAACATATATTTTTTCTTAACATGGACCATGTTTCTTGAAAATGCTTGTGGGAGCTCAATGATACTTATGGTGGTTCTTGATGCTTGGTAGTGTTACTTGTGGGATGGAGTTCTTGCAAATTTCCTCAATCAAGTTGGAGCATTTAATGCATGTTGCATGAGATCATGTTGTAGAGTGATCATGGGAGTTTGTGTGGACCTATTTAGGTCTTTGTTATTTTTTCTATGTGTATTTAATGAGTATTGTAAACCTTTTAATTCATTTGGTATTTAAAATTTGTTGGAGGCTGATTTTTGATTCAACATGTATTTAATGTAAGCATTAATTTAATTTGTAACTTGCTAGGCTGACCTGTGGCTTAGTTGGGTATAAGTAGGGGATCTTGTGGAGTCTTTCGAATACTAATCATCTAGTTTGGAGAAGAGGATGTAGTAGAGGAGAAAAAATTGAAGATCCATATCTAAGGCTTGGGAAATAAGGAGACTACTTATTGGGCTTGCGAGCACAAGTTTAGATGTTCATTGAAGGTTTCTACCAGAGTATCAATCTGGACTAGCTAGTGTTTGTAGACACATAAATCTGATCACATCAATAAGTAATCATATTTAGTCATCTCCTAAGACATTATTGATTGAATATTTATTATTTAATTAATTAATCATCATTCCCTAGTTAATTAATTAATTAAATTAACTATAGTCCAATTGATAAAATCAAATGATCACCCAAAATCAATTTATCAATTAAATCCCTCTTCCCCTATTAAATTGAATAAATCATAAAATCTATTCAATTTAATCCCATGCTCCCATTTTCCTCCTTGTGACAAGTGTCACCTCCCTATTGGTGCTAAATAAGCACAATCCTTGTGCTCACTTTTGAGTGTATCCTAACCCTCCCTCACCATCTCATCATCTTGACATCTTGGCCCTCCATTCCTCCAACCCTTGGCCTATAAATTGAACCTCCCTCCTTCACTAAAATCATCCACCTTCCATGCAAAGTTATAATGCTATTTCCAGAGCTCATAAACTACCAAAATACCATTATAATGTTGGAATCACTCCATGAATCCATTGTTAAAACCCTAATCCATACATACAATTGGCAAAAATCCCCATCCAATGGAAGCTTGAGCACAACATGAGCATACATCCCCTCTCATCAGGGACAAATTCATTGCATCATATGTTATACCATTAGGAGCCTACCATTATTGGTTTGCTTCCTTTTGTGGTGATAACAATCAGTCCTATCATAAGTGTTTTCCATGTTTAGTATGGTTAAAGCTTTGATTTAATAGTTATTTTTCAGTTTATAGTACTAAACTAGGTGATACAATGTTTGGGTTGGATGTTGAGGGATCTAGGGTTACAATAATAAAAACATAGCTCCAAAACCAATTGTAAGGAAATTTACAACAAAACATATAACTGTTTCAACATAACCCATTATAGATCTTAAAAAAATATGTAATTAAAATTTACATGTAAGATAATAGACAATATACCCACAAAAATGTTACACAAGATATACCTTAGGAAACCCTCATCGAGGGAATAAAACCTAGCCTGCAAAAGCATCTATCACCATGTAGTATTCAACAAAATATCATTGGAATACAATGATGGAAGCCTTCAAAGCCATAGCTACACCAAGAAATCCATGTGAACAAGCATGAATCCACACATCTTATGCCATTCTTCCAACTTTCAAAAATTCTCCTTTAGCTAACCTATCAAGCCTTGTCTTACTCAACTCGTCTTTTTGTCTTTTCTTCTTGTTACTACAACTACCCTTGTGGTTGTTTATATAGTAGCAAGCCCCACAAAAACACCAAGTAGTATTGCATTAACCATGTGGTACCTAACCCATTGACCCCACATTGGACATTTATTCATTTTTCTAATATTAAATAATTACATAAATTATTATCACAATGTTACAATACAACTCATTAGGTATATCCCATGTCAATCTTTCCATGTTCCATGTCCATCTAGGTGCTTCTAGGTGCATCATTACATAATGAAAAAAATATAATATAAAAATATTATGCAATGTATGCAACATCCATTATCTCAACACTATATCTAGATCAATACTAATCATAGATTCTTGAAGGAAAATATCCCAATAGTATCTTTGTTACAAGATTTAAATTTATTCTTTATATGACTAGGTTCTTTAGCTATCCCAAACATAGATGACCCTTCAATCTACACATTCCACCAATCTTGGATAAAAGAATCAAAATTTTGGTTCTCTATTCACATTCTTTCAAACCTAAGATGAAAGTTGTGCTTGACCACCAAAGGATCAACCAACAAATAAATACGGTAGTGGTCAGACCTTATCTTAGTAAAAGAGGAGAGAGTGCATAGTGAAATATATTCACCCAATCTCTTGAAACTAAATCTCTATCTAGTCTTTCTTGAATGATATTGTTACCCTTCCTATAGATGAACTAAGTGAAACAACTACGTTAGTCCATGTCTAGCAAAGCATGTAAATTAATGAAGTTCATAAAATCTAGTCTTCCATCCAGGTGAACTTGAGTGAAGATGCCCCACATTTTATCATTATTTTTCAAGGTGAAATTGAAATCTCCCATTACCAACCAAGGAATATTATCAACTAAAATTCCAATCTCTCCTAGAAAAAGAGCCTCTCCATTTTAGAGTTAGGAGTAGAGACATTAGAAAGAATCCAAGAAAAGTTAAGTATAGTATATGTGAAAATTTGATAGAAATGATATTATTTTCTATGGCTAAAAAGGGAATTTTTTTTTATAATACATCCACCCCACCTGATGCTCCTTCCAAATTGCACCCTATAACTTTACCAATTTGAAAGAGGGAAAAAGCTTCCACTTTTACTTTAGTCATCTTAGTCTCTTGAATTAACAACACATCCCATTTGCAATCCTAAATAATATTCCTTACAACATCTTTCTTATGAAGGTAATTCAAATGCCTAATATTCCAAGACATGTTCTTCATTTGGAATAGGGGGAAAAGATCTCCTGGATGGCTCTTTGTTTTCCATCCAATATATCTTGTTTACTAGAAGACTCCTACATCTCCTCCTAATTTTTCCTACTCAATCCATACAACTTACCTCCCACATATGGTCTAATGAGGTTTTGTGTCACTTTATTGACAAATATAAGAGTTTTTTGCCTAACTTTTCTCCTAGGATTTACAAACTATGAAGGTTGATTAGAGAATGAAAGATGGGAATATTAAATAACTGAGTCTACCAAGTCATGTCCTAGAAGAGGAAAGTAGTTATTTGGAACCTAAGAGAGGATCTATTTTGAGGTTGATAGCTCCCAAGGCTAAGCCCCTGACTCAAAAAAGGTTATAACGACTTTCAAACTAGGTATTAAGGGACTAGGGAGAACAAATTGGAAATTTTGGATCATCCCCATTGAAGAAGGGGAAACCTTATGTTTTACACCCACCTCCAAATGGCCAAAATCAACAACCAAAACCTTCTTTATGACTTCTTGTGAAACAATGAATGATATTCCATCATAATGACCAAGCTAATCCTTCTAAAGATTAACCAACTTAAATAAAGTACCACTACCTTCACGATGGTTGAAAAGCATCTACCACCACTTGAGATGATAAACCCTCAAGTTGCTAAAGACCCTAAGGAGATTAACCAATAAGTTGAGTAGGGTCAAAAAGAGAGTCTTCCACAATCTCCTCCTCCTTCAAGAAATAAAAACTCATATTCCCCTAGATTTTCTCTTTGACCTTAGTAATGATCTTTGATTCAAGATCTTTCTTATGTATCCATTCCTTACTTCATTCTTGAGATTTTTGAGGCTTTGGTACCTTCTTGACATTTTAAGGATAGTTCTTGGCTTAGTGACCTATTTTATTACAAATAAAATATGCGAAAGGAAGTGGTTGGTCAGTATAATGACTTTGTATCTAAGGATTTGAAATCCTTTTTACATTTGTTATGTATATAATCAGTACAAAGTAATATACTAGAATGAGATACTAAACTCATTAAATTATGCATCAGGGATGTAAACTTAAAATGATGCCTACAAAGTATATTCTCTAATTCATTGATGTGTCATTGTGGCCTTGGAACAAAATGCTGAAATAGATACTAAGCTAGGAAATGAAAGAGCAATTTAACCTAGTTCTCATAAGTTAAGTTGCAAAAATGAAACTGAATTATTTACTTATGTTGTTGGAAAGAACCAACAATTCTATTACCATTTGGCTGGAGGAGAAACATAGCTCTAAAATGCTTTTATACTATGGAAATGAGAGACTAATTTCTACCTAGCTATGAACTAAATTGACCTCCTATATGGGCCCCCATAGAAGAATGAATAAACAACATGTTAAAGATTAATATTTGTAAATATCATTTTATTCTTGAGTAACTTATAAGTACATATTAGAACAATAGAATTGTATTTATTACTACTCTTGGATTGCAAGAGAGTTCCTATTGCGTCTAACACTAAAATATAAACTTCTAGCTTTTATATAACACAGACATAAAATTGAATTTCTAAAATCTACAATCCTCCAATGCCAGGGATATGAAAAGATTGATAATAGACATCATTCAACATAGGAATAGGTTGCAATTAATTTCTAGATGAATTCAGGAGTTCATGGCTTCTATATCTACTCCATAATGATTTGAAAACTATTTTAACTCAACCCATAATAATAAATGATATTTGAAAGGTCATGGAATCATTGTGAATTCAAATAGTCAATGATGCAAGAGCATTATCACTGTAAGAAAAATCTTGCATCATCCAAAAATATTTCATTTATGTTGTTTCAATAAGGGTTGATGTAATGTAGAGTTTTTATCTATGGGGCTTGCTACTTAGTAAGTCAATCATATGAGCTCATAATGTTTTAATTTTAGAGGTGAAGGTCCACCAAATCCTCCATTTGCATCCAGCAGCACTACCTTTTCACTTCCACCCCATATCACATCTAGTCCATTTGCTACTCAAATACCACCATTAGTGTCCAATAGCTCATCTTCCATCCCACCAAACATCACTATTAACCACTTTGTAGCTATCCAAAGCTCTTCATCTACATTTCCTTTGGGACCTTGGAATACTGCTATTCACTTCCACACCTTCGACACTGTCATCCACCACTTCACATAGCTATTCACTCCCACCCCTTACCAACTATTTCTCCATGCCACCTCTAGGCAATAGCCCAAATCCACTGCAACTGTAGTTCCCTATAGTAAATACTTTGTCAAAAATTAACTACCTTGCGCCTATTCCAAATCAATCATACTCTCAAGCAGGCCCACAACCCACATATATTGGGCATGGTATATATTCCCAAAGCAAAACACAAGCATGCCCAAGAACCCACATAGAACTATCTCATAGGGTAGAAACCTCATAGTTATCGACCACACCAACCACAAAAAATGCAATAGCATACACAACCCACATTCAAGTGACCCATAACATCCACTCCACTAGTAATGCAAACTATTTTTCCATAAACATCATATGGCCATTAGAGTTTTCCATATCAAAATTTAGATTCTGGCACATATCCTACATTGGGGGCACCTGGATCGGGGGCACTCACTCCCCCACTTGTAAACTCTAAATGGGAAGAGATGAAAAATTCTCTCAAAGCCCTCAAGGATGGAACAAACACCAAAACATTCAAGTTTGAGAATGATTGCCCATACCCTTTCAATAGGACTATCATGATGATTCCATTTCCTAAACATTTTGAGATCCCCAAGTTTGAAAAATTTAGGGGGAAAAGTGATCCAGTCACACATGTTAAGCAATTTTATATGCAATGTAAGGAGGTAGCTTATAATGATGTGTTCTTCATGTGGCTCTTTCCCAAGAGCCTAGAAGGACTAGCCTTGGAATGGTTCTGTCATATCCCTCAAGGTGCTATTAAAACTTTTGCAGAACTTTTTGAGGCCTTTGTTACTTAGTATACCCATCTCATTGAAACTGAATTGTCTATAGTAGACCTAGTCCGCACTAAACAAAAAGGAGGAGAAAGTCTTGCGGAGTACTTACAATGTTGGAAAATCCTCACAACAAGCATCTTGTGTACCATCCCTGAGCATTGTCTTGTCAAGATGTTTATAAACAATGTACACCCTAGCCTTGCTCATCATATGGTTATGAATTATTTGCAAATGTACAAGGACATCAAAGAAAAAGGGATAGGCCTTGAGAAAGGCCTCATTAAAGATGGTGTCATTAGATTGTACAAAGAAAACACCTAGGACCAAGGTTCGAGCAATGACAAAACCTGCTATTGGAACAAAAACAAAAATACAGTGACAGATGGTGCCACCGACAATCGATAGGTCCATATTATTGGGGTGGCTATGAATGTTCCCACCACATTTTGTCAGCAACAACCTTATCAACAAAAAACCCCTATGTATCACCAGCCACCCAGATAGACTAATCACCAAATACCTATTCCTCATAATGAAATTGATACTAGCACACTATCAGTAGGTAGTAAAATTTGTGTTTAGAGGCAACCACAGACATACACTCCATTGGGGGAACCTCTTGATGTGATCGTTGAAAAATTATTCAAGGATAACCTTGTTTGATATCCAAAAATGCAACCCTTGGAGCCGAATCAGTCTAGAGCATCCTAGTACAAAGATAACAAATATTATGAATTCCATTGTGTCAAAGGGAACACTACCCTTAAATGCATGCAACTTAAGGATTATGCATAGGACCTCATTGACTGAAAAGAGATCACAGTAGGGGCACAGCCCTCACCTAATGTAGTATTAATGATGTATCAAAATTCTTTCCCTCCTCATAACATAAACCCAGGAAAAGCACCTGAAAACTCTCCTATCAACAAACCTAACAATGCTCTAGGTAAACAAGTGGTGCAGAGGCACCTAAATTTCAAGAAGACAAAGATATAAAAGCTAGAGAAGCCATTTGTAATAAGTTGTCAAAGGAAGTCTTAATATGATAAATAAATTAAAAATGTTTATTTAATTGGTGAATGGATCTATTGACATCCATCTAAAGTCATTTGAGTCATAATGTTGATCTAGGTTGGGTCTGTATGAAAGTTGAAATGTAAAAATGCATAAAATGCATAAAACATTGTCAAGAATGCAAAAGGGTCAAAAGAATGTGAAGGGTTAGTTTAAAGGGTGGTTTGGAAGTTATAACCAACTACAAAATATATAAAAATAGATGTACAGTCAAACCAAATCATTAATGAAAGGAATAGATACATTTTGAAACAAATTTGATAATATTTTGAGTTGTTATTTTGATTGGTTTTCAGTTTTAGTGTTGGTTTTAGGTCTTGTACGGACATGTAAATCCTGGAAACTATGTAAAATTTGTATATTTTGATAGAGCAGTGAATAAAATTTCTTTTTTCTTTGGTTTGAATTTATTTTATGAAGAAATGAATAAGTTATGGGCATTTTGGTGATAATGGGTATTTGCAGATTTAAGATTTCCTGAATACAGTCATGTTGCAGCATGTGTTATGGACAAATTTTGGAGACTCAGGACCTCTAATAATATTAATTGGAAAGATATGTGAACTAAATTTCATTTCCAACTGGTTTGGATCATTTTAATTTAAATTTGTGAAAGTTATGAGCATTTTAGTGGAAACTGGTTTTTAAAGATATCCATTCAAGATGAAGGCAGGGATTTGTGCTTGAAAAATTATATATGAATGGGAACAATAAATGGCTTATAGATTTGGAAACTAGAATCATATATAGATAATTTTGAATTGGTTTGAGATTATTTAAATTTTTTTTGTGAAAGATATTTGATGCCCTAGGCAGGGTTACCAGTTTTGGTTCTGGTTTATGACAGAGAAAATGGGTCTTGATACAAAGACCATAAATTGTAATTGGTTTATTGGATGAGTACCATATTTGAATATGTTTTACTATAACTAGTTTGAAAAAATTACTCCAAATTTTTTTTCAAGAAAATATTTAGAACTGAAGTTATGAACAATGCAATCAGACATAGCAATCTGATTGTGTGAGTGAAGATGTTGTCTTTATTGGTGTATAATGTCAGGGTTCTTTGTTGTAATCTTTGAGATGTTCTTGGTTCCTTGAGGGTGTACCAGCCTATTGTGAATCCCTTGAGTTGAACTAAGATTCCTTGAAGATAAATATAGAGGGCTCTACATCAGATTGGTATCAAAGCTCAGAAGATTCTGAACGTGTAGATGGAAGATGATCTACACCAGGCAGTGCTGGGTTATTTTGGATTATTGTTTTGAGGTTTGTGGTTGCAGAATGGTGCCAGTTCACTCAGCTACAATGGGTGGACAGGAGAGGTCTACCAAAGGATCATAGGAGATGATCCAGGGCCAGAGAGGATGGTCCTTTGTGTGTTGCCAATAGACTAGGGAGAGAGGCATGATGGGACTCCCAGGTGAGGGACAAGAGGTTGTGATACAGCATGGAAGAGTGGACTAAGGAATGAGAAGCACCATAGAGGCAACCAACATAACTCCATTGATGGGAGTCATTAGTGAAAGAGATAGGAAAGTGGAGGAGGCATCGATCTAGTGATGATGGTGAAGAGTCAAAGGAAAAGATGAGGATTTTGATCTAATATTTTTTCTTGCAGGTTATTGATTCCATGTTTCCAAGGGACTTGGAAACTTTTCAAGGTTGGGAGTATGGTGCAGAGGCACCTAAATTTCAAGAAGACAAAGATATAAAAGCTAGCGAAGACATTTGTAATAAGTTGTCAAAGGAAGTCTTAATATGATAAATAATGTAAAAATGTTTATTTAATTGGTGAATGGATCTATTGACATCCATCTAAAGTTATTTAAGTCATAATGTTGGTCTAGGTTGGGTCTGTATGAAAGTTCAAATGTAAAAATGCATAAAATGCATAAAACATTGTCAAGAATGCAAAAGGGTCAAAAGAATGTGAAGGGTTAGTTTAAAGGGTGGTTTGGAAGTTATAACCAACTAAAAAATCTATAAAAATGGATTTAAGGTCGAACCAAAGCATTAATGAAAGGAATAGATACATTTTGAAACAAATTTGGTAATATTCTGAATTGTTATTTTGATTGGTTTTCAGTTTTAGTGTTGGTTTCAGGTCTTGTACGGACATGTACATCCTGTAAACTATGTAAAATTTGTATATTTGGATAGATAAGTTAATAAAATTTCTTTTTTCTTTGGTTTGAATTTATTTTATGAAGAAATGAATAAGTTATGGGCATTTTGGTGATAATGGGTATTTGCAGATTTAAGATTTCCTGAATACAGTCATGCTGCAGCATGTGTAATGGACAAATTTTGGAGACTCAAGACCTCTAATAATATTCATTGGAAATATATGTGAACGAAATTTCATTTCCAACTGGTTTGGATCATTTTAATTTAAATTTGTGAAAGTTATGAGCATTTTAGTGGAAACTAGTTTTTAAAGATATCCATTCAAGATGAAGGCAGGGATTTGTGCTTGAAAAATTATATATGAATGGGAACAATAAATGGCTTATATATTTGGAAACTAGAATCATAGATGGATAATTTGGAATTGGTTTGAGATTATTTAAATTTTTTTTTTGAAAGATATTTGATGCCCTAGGCAGGGTTACCAGTTTTGGTTCTCGTTTATGACAGAGAAAATAGGTCTTGATACAAAGACCATAAATTGTAATTGGTTTATTGGATGAGTACCATCTTTGAAAATGTTTTACTATACCTAGTTTGGAACAATTCATCCAAAGTGTTTTTCAAGAAGATATTTAGAACTAAAGTTATGAACAATGCAATCAGACATAGCAATCTGATTGTGTGAGTGAAGATGTTGTCTTTATTGGTGTATAATGTCAGGGTTCTTTGTTGTAATCTTTGAGATGTTCTTGGTTCCTTGAGGGTGTACCAGCCTATTGTGAATCCCTTGAGTTGAACTAAGATTCCTTGAAGATAAATATAGAGGGCTTTGCATCAACAAGGTGACAATTGAGATACGTCTCAAAATTATACCTCAGCATAATTAGACTATGGTAGCTTAATTGGTATCATGTCACAAGTTAAGACATCCATCAACATCATAAATATCAAAGGCCCAGACATGCAGTGTGTAGTTGCTACCCATTGGACACGACTCATTATAGCTGGTCCACCTATATCTACACAAATTAGACCACTATCAGCATGACCACCTCCATCTCAAGCATCTCCATTAGAATCACCTTCACTAGGGCCATAGTATAACATCTTGGAACACCTTGGAAACATGCCGGCCCAAATCTCCATCCTAGATCTCTTACAAACAAGACCACTTTATCAAGAGATCCTTGACAGTACTCTACATGAGTCATGTGTCCCCTTTGACATAAATGCCACTAAGTTTCACAACTTGGTTGTCCATCTTTCGGCATCATGTGCCTTATCCTTCAAAACCATTGATATCCTAGTAGTTGAACCTGATCACATCCTCCCACTTCACATTACTATCATGGTTTCTGACTTTGCAATTAAACATGTCATGATAGATAATGGATCAGCTCTAAACCTATGTACTCTAAAGTTCATCAAATAGGTAGGATATACTAAAGAAAATATCATCAATGAGGTGATCATCATCATGGCATATGACAATTTAGAGTGTACTACTGAAGGAACCATCTTGCTCCCTATTAGAGTCAGCCCAACCACTCAAGAAACACTCTGTCACATAGTTGATTTTAACCTTCCATATAACATCCTCCTTAGTCACCCATGGATTCATGCCATGAAGGCCATTCCATCCACATATCATGAGTGCATCAAATTCTTGTATAATGGCACTGAGATAACCATCCACGTAGATCATGAACCCTTTGCTTATTGCAATGCGGTTGAAGCTTCATACACCAATCACTATCCTGGGATTGAAATTGGCACCACAATGGCTAGTTCCTCTTGCACCTACCATGATCTAGACACCATTTTAGCCTCCACTCTTTTCATAATCAAGATCAACTACCAAGGTTGTGGCAAGTATAGTCTCACAGATGCTTTTGTTGTTGACACTCTACCACTTGATCCACATACTCAAGGATGCCCAACACATCAAGGGCCTATACTGAAAACCACCTCTTGACTCCACCAACTGGGCCTTACCACATTTTTCACCAAAGGTATCCATGATGGAGTAGAAAATGCACCAAACATTAACACATGGCTATACAAAGAGCCACCTCCTAAAAGTGAAGCACTTCTTGATCACTTTAAATAGAAATATCCCTAGTCACATCGCTTGGCCATGAAGCAATGGGATTATCAAGGAGGTGGTTTAGGCCACTAGGAATCAGGTATGAGAAAACCTATAGAAGCACACCAAGGGTAAAAAACCAAAGGCTTGGGCTATGGACTCCCTACAATTGGGGGCACTACAATGGAAGGCCACACGTTTACAAACATCCAAAACACTCTCATTGAGGTTGAAGACATCCCAGAGGAAGTTGAAAAGAAATCTTACGATGATACTTTCCTTGATGAAATAATCCTTGGAGCCTCTATGCTCTACCAATTATCCTTGAATCTCATAGACCTCCCCCTCGCTCACCCTAAACTCATAGATTAGGACCAACCAAGTGTCATTCATGTTGATGAGTTCTCTATTGAGCACACACTCCTTAAATTCATGGGACTAGAAATGCCACATAAATGGTGGCCAACACCATCGGCATATGTCTACAAGCTGGATCCTTAAGGTTACTTTAGGGAGGAGGAAATCTCTAGTCTCAAAAATGAAATTCAAAAAGAAATAAAAAGGATAAAAGATAAAATAAAAACATCCCATGGTGAAAACTCCTCTGGAGTGCCATTAGGTGACTCAAAAAATGAAACAAAAATAAAGGACGTATCTAACGATGAAAACCTTTCAGAGTCACCTGAAGATGGAGATTTTATCCTCACCCCACAAGAGCATTGATCTCCTATATCTTTATTTTTGACAAAAGAAACTCGTCCTATAAATATCAGCTCAATAGAGATACCACATATATACCACCTAAACAAGAAAATCTTCTTATTGAGGTTCTCCATGAAAATGTGGGCCACTTTGCACGGTCATTTCAGGACATGCCAAGGTTGGACCCCAAACTAGTCATACACCATCTAGTAGTTGATCCAAGGGCCAAGCCTGTCAAGTAGAAACTTTGAAAAATGCACCTCAAGGTGGCTTCATTAGTTAAAGCAGAGCTAAAGAAGTTGTTAGAGGACAAAATCATTCAACCAATAGATTATTTTGAATGGATTTATAACGTAGTACCTATTACCAAGTCCTTTGGTGATATCAGGATTTGTACCAATTTTAGGGATCTTAATAAAAAAATTCCAAAAGATGACTTTCCACTACCAAATATCAACATGATTATGGATTTCACTGCAGGTCATGAACTCTTGTCACTAATGGATGGTTTCTCTGGGTATAATTAGATTCATATTGTAGAAGAAGATCAGCATAAAATAGCATTCACTACATCTTGGGGCACATTCTGCTACACCATTATGCCATTTGGGTTAAAGAACACTGCGGCAACCTATTAGTGTGCAATGATGGTCATCTTCCATGACCTAATCAATAAGATACTTGAGGATTATATGGATGATATTCTAGTCAAGTCTCTCAATGCTTTGGATCACTTATCTCACCTCAAGGAAGTGTTCAATCGACTAGCAGAATATCGTCTCATGTTGACTCCAAAGAAGTGTGATTTCAGCGTTACTTCAAGCAAGCTCCTAGGCTTCATTATGTCACAGTGTGGCATTGAGATTGACCCTAGGAAGGTCAAAGCCATCATGGATATGGCTCCTCCTAAGACACTTAGTCATCTTTGTTCTTTGCAAGGAAAACTCTAATCAGTCTGGTGGTTCATTTCTCAGCTTGCTGATAAGTGCCAACCTTTCACTCACCTACTTAAGAAAGATTAGAATTTCAAATGGGACCTTGCTTGCCAGTGCAATTTTCAGCTCATCAAGAAATACTTAGCTAATCTACCTATTTTGGTTTCTCCAATTGTAGGGTGCCCACTCATATTATACATTGCAACTACTCCCACAACATTTGGTGCTCTTCTAGCACAACTTGATGATGTAGGAAAAGAATGAGCTATTTATTACATTACCTAAACATTAGTGGGATATGAGCTCAACTACATGCCAATGGAGAAGGCATTCTTAGTAGTGGTATTTTCCACCCAAAAGCTATGTCACTACATGTTGAGTCATACTATGCAACTAATATCAAAGATTGATCCATTGAAATACATGCTCTCTCTTATAGTACTCATTGGATGCTTGGCAAAGTGGGTTATGCTTCTTATTGAATTTGACATTCAATATGTTGACAAGAAGGCCATCAAAGGCTAGGCTATTGCAGATCACTTGGCTGATGCACCCTTAGTTGTAGATCACCCACTTATCATGTAATTTCCAGATGAAAACCTCTGTTTGATAGAAGAACAATCACTTTGAAAGCTATAATTTGATGGCTCCTATATATCTCATGGCTTTGACATGGGCATACTCTTGGTTACACCTCAAGGTGATTATATTCCTAAATCTTTCAAGCTACAATTTTGGTGTACCAATAACTATTGTAGAGTATGAGGCCCTTGCTGCAGGACTCAAAATCACCATTGAATGGAATATCATGGAGCTTCATGTCTATGGTGATTCTCAGCTTATCATCAAACAAGCATTTAATGAATATCAAACCAAGGATGACAAGCTACTACCTTACAAAGATATGGTTAATCAATTACAGGAGCATTTTACTCAAATCGAGCTCATACAGGTACCTAGACTCTAGAATAAGGTAGCTAATGCCATGGCTATATTGGTTTTCTCTTGGAAATGTTGCACGAAGCTATGCAATATGAATTCTTGGTTGAGCAAATGCATGAACCTGCATATGAGAACAATGAATCAACCTGGGTCTGTATCTTGGTTTGTCCCCAATCTCCATAGTACCACAAAATTCATGCTTACCTACTAAATGGTATCATCTCTCCTCACCTCACATGAACCTAATGCCAAAACCTTATTTGTAGAGCTTCCCATTACACTATCATCACCCATACCCTATATCATCGTGGTTATCATGATACTCTCTCTCTTAATGTTTAGATCAAAATGATGCTATGATGGCTCTCAAAGAGGTACATGCTAGACTTTTTGGTGCTCACATAAGCAGGATGGTGCTAGCAAAGTAGATCCTTCAGGCTGGATACTATTGGCCTAGTATAGAACATGATGCATGTGAATTTGTGAAATGATGTTTACCTTATCAACAACATGCTAATTTAATCTAGGCTCCAGCATAGGACTTGTAACCCATTGCACCACCATGCCCTTTTGCCTGCTAGGCATTTGATCTTGTTGGTCTTATTGCGGCACTTTCTTCAGAAGGGCACAAGTAGATAATCACTACCACTAATTATTTCACTAAGTGGGTTGAAGCAGTTCCCCTTTTTACTACCACGAGAGTTCATGCATCCAAGTTTATCTTGTATCATATCATATGTCACTTTGGCATCCCATCTAACAATTTCATAGACCATGAAGGTAATTTTGAAAACCTAAATATGGAGGAATTATGCACTTCCCTTCACATCCATCACCACTTTTCTAGCCCATATTTCCCACAAGGTAATAGTCAAGTGGAGGAAAATAATAAAACCTTGCTCAGAATACTCAAGAAAGTTGTCAATGACTTCGGCCATGATTGGAATTTGCAAATTAATCCCACCCTATGGGCATATGACACTTCATTCTGTATAGCCATTGGTAGAACTCCATACTCCTTGGTCTATGATGCTGAAGCTGTCCTACCTGTTGAGGTTGAACTCCCATCACTCTGCATTTCTCTACAAGGATAGATATCTAATGAAGAATATAGAGTGGCTTGACTTACTCAACTTGATCTTTCTAATGAAAAAAGGAAATAGGCCTATGACCACCTCATGGTCTATCAAAGTTGCTTCAAGCACAATTTTAGTAGCAAAGTCCATCCATGAAGTTTTTAGGAAGGTGACATGGTCCTTAAAGAGAAAATGAAGGTTCAAGTTGATAGAGAAAAGAAAGGCAAGTTCGAGCCCACATGGCTTGGTCCTTATGCGGTCATGGAATATTTTGGCTTAGGAGCCTATCAGCTATCTACCCTTGAAGATAAAGTCCTGAATGATCCTACCAACATTATTCACCTTAAGAAATTCTATGCCTTAGGGTAGAATTTGCAAATCAAAAACATGCAAAGAAAAATAAAGCGTCCAATAGTGAAAACTTGGCAAGTCAAGCGCCTTGGATAGGTCCCTATGAAAACCTAGCAAATAGGTGCCAAGTGTACTAAATTTTTTTCATTATCTATCACAGACACGCACCCCTACATCACCCCTCCATATTATATCACTCATTCCCCTACTTTTCCAAGGTGTTCCTTATTGTTTTACTACTTGCCATGCTTCGCAGCATCCTCCTCTAGCACCTTGCACTTTGCAACATCCCACTTCATTGTTGTATAGTAGCATCCCATGTATCATACCCAATGTATTCTATTGTGTCCTACCACATGTAACCTATCACATACTTTTCATCCTTGTATGTTACTATGTGTATCATATTCAGTCCATAGAACTTTGTGTATCACATCCTTACACTAACCCTTGTCTCCCATGTACCATACCCATGTAAATGCAGCAATATCCTGATCCTTGTACATAAATTGCACTTTACATAACCCCACCTAACAAACTTATGTATCATAGAAACACTGTCTCCTCATCTCGACCTTTCCCCTGTCCTATATATACATACTACTATGTTTTGTTATCTAGTCTTGAGTTCCCATGTCCTTGAATAGTCATACTTGTACATACTATCTAGGTCTTGTGGAGACGTCTTGTGTCCCTAGCTTTTTAGTAGCTCATTAGTTGGTCTCTTTAGCAAAATGTTACTTTTTTGCACTTTGTAGAATCTTTAGTTTGGTTTTATATTTTGGTTGATCATTTCCACATATCTTTCATTGTTTCCTCCTCAAGATCACCATGATCATTTCATATAATGGTGTGTTTTGACTGGGGCAACTTAGGAGGTTGGTTTCAACCATAGTATTTTTCTTCTTGAGAGTTAGTCTGATATTATCCTTGCATATTTCAAACATGTTTTCATCTTTTGATAAAACATGATGCACTTGGGTAATCTCATTTGCTTTTGGATCACCCAACATCATTCCTACACTAATCTCTCTAAGGCTCATGTGTGATGCTTGGGCAATCCTTGTGTGCTTGTTTGAGTGAGCCCTATGGAATGTTAGAGAAAAGGCCTTGATGTTCTTTGTAACCTTGGCAGATCCCTAACAATCCTATATCAAATAAAGTGCTCACACTACATAGTGGTACTTCCTCATGTAGTACCCCATGGTCAAGCTTCCCCTACACCTCACATTTTTTTATAGCACCCCTAGTATCTTCTTCCTTGACATCAGTTATCTCCCTTGAACTTTCACTTTTTCTACCATCAGGATCATTTGATTCCAAATCATCAACCCTTAACTCTTGATCATTCTCATCATGATGTGATCCCTATCATAAAGTCACTATCCTAGTTCTAATCTCTATTATCATCCTGACTACAAGTTTGTTAGTCACTTCTTTCCCAACATCATTCTCCTTAGAGTCAACATCTCTTATGACCACTTTTTTATATCTTAGCTTACTATCATAAGTCTAGTATTAGTTATCCTATTTCTACCATCATAATTTATCTTGTATCTCCCAAGATCCACTATGTTATACTATCCTACTTTTTATCCTATTATCATATTATCAAGTATCATAGCATTTGCTTATCATAATGGTGCCTATATGTCTTTCTAGCTTGTGGCTATTTTTAACATATCATACATCTACCAACCTCTCCTTTTTTTAGTCAAAATTTTAAAAAACATCCGTAGTTCATCATTAGATTAGGGTTTATCATTGTTATTGTCATTTCATCCTTAGTTCATCCTATTATTAGCATTTTTCATTCACCATTTAAATTAAATTTCATTATCAGGGCATCCTTTCATTAGTATTTCATGTTCAACATTTAAATTGGATTTCATCCTAAGGTCACCATTTCATTACATTTGGCATTCATCATTTTAAATAGGATTCATTTTATACATTGTAGTGTACCATTAGATTTTCATTAATTAGCATGTTCGTTCATCATTTCATTAAAAACTTCACCTTAACATTATAGGCTCATTGTTTTGCTAGCATTCACATCTATCATTTAATTGTTCATTTTTAATATCATAAATCTTTTTTTAAAAATCATTTATTGGTAAGTCCTTTATCTTTTCTCATTTAGTTTTTTTTTATCATCATAAAATAACACATCACATCATATATCATAAAGTTAAACACATCAACAGAAATCACCTCATAAACATCTCACATTGCATCTAAAATATCATAAGAAGAAATCATATTATTAATGATAAACATCACCACATCACCACATCTCACATCATATCTACCATAAAGTGAACCACATCATTCGAGATCACATCATAAAATGTCTCATGTCACATCTAAACAATCATAAAGCAAATCCTATCAATATATGGCACATCACATCTTCCAAATCATAGCTAGAATCAATCACATCATATCCTCATAATCATATCAAACTCACATCAAAAACAACTCACATCATATATCCAAATCATAGCACATATCACATCCTGCATCAAAAACTATTAGCACAATCATAAAATCGTAGCACATATCACATCCTACATAAAAAATTGTCAGCACAATCATAATATCTCAACACATAATCCATCCTGCATCACCAATCATCACCAATATCATCAAAATATCACATCCTACCTATCCAACGCATATCAAACACTATACATAACATCAACAGTCCATAACACATATCTCACCAGAATCATCAAATCTATACATCAATAAAAGAATGAAAGAATAATAGTCCATCAGTGTACAATGTCCATATCATACAAACAGGTTTGAACCTACACAAAATCTCCATGTATCTCAAAAAGTTGATATGTACAAAATACTTAGTATCCCAAAAGTGACTTGCTCATCAATGGTCAATCCATCATCTCTACATCATCAGTCTCCTCCTTTGTCCCTCTCTCGGCTCCTAGTGCTGGTGGTGGTGGAGGTGGTGGCCTCATTAGTCCTCCCCCTATCCCAAAGCTCTCTACCTCCTCCCTCCTCCCCTACTGTTGGCTTAGCCCTGCCCTCTAACTGTACTCTATGTACTGGGACCCACTTGTACTCTTCCCCCCAATGCTCCATACACTAATGCCTCCTCGCTACATCCCTGTGTGGGTACCTATTTTCCCTGACTAAATCGATTACCTTTAGTGCTCAATTTGTGATGTTGGGACTACGACATGGTACCTCCCCTAGTAGAATCTAGCCCTCTCCCTCAATTCCTCCATATTTTCCTAGAGTCTTCACAGCTCATCTGAACCTCCTCCCACTGCCACCTGCACCCATAAGGTTGTCACCTCCAGCACTAGCCTATCTCACTCCTACTAGAGGGCATCTAGTCTCACCTACATTGCCTACCACTCTAGAGTCATGGCATCCAACCTCCCCTCCACCTGGCCCACCTCCATCTATAGCCTCCCCACCTCCACACCCACCCTATCTACCTACCCCTTGGCTATATCTTGCTCCTATTTGAACTAATCCCACTCTACTCAGAGCTTATCTCTCTCCTATTGTGTATCATAGAGTAGCTAGCTAATCACTGCATGTGCCTACTCTAGCGAGGTGTACCAAGTTGCCAATCTATCATCTCCTCCTCTAGTAGACAATCCCTTTGCATCTCCCCGTGCTACCCTCTATGGCCCCTATGCCTCCTCTCCTCTACTCTCCTCTAGCCCCTCCTCTCCTCTTCTCTTTGGCTAGGCTCCCCTCCCCTTTGCTCTCCCCTATAGCCAAGCTCTCCTCTCCTCCCCGCTAACCCTCCTCTATCAAGTAGGCTCCTCCTCTTGTGCAATATCTCTTACCTTCTACCACAACCCTTTAGCAACATAATACACCTGTCAAGATTCTCAAGCTAGCTTGCCTGCCACCACCACTGACCTCATACCTTATGCTCTCCCCACTGACCTCAACCACACCTATATGTCATGGTGCTCCATGGTGGAGCCTGCATCTGCTCACCCCTTGAATGAATGCCACTACTATGACTCTAGCTCTAGCCATGCCCTCAACAATCTGCCTCTGTGCAAGGCTAGCTCATATATCGACACTGGGTCACATGTGACCCACTGATACCTGTGCAAATCCCCTATTGCCACCCTCTGCTATCCGAACTATTGTAGTACTCTATCCAACCTATACTACTCTCCCATGTACTCCCACCTCCTAAACACAAAACATGGGGAAGTAGTGCATGGGATCTTCTCTCCTTCCTCTGCCCATGGTCCCAGGCCCATGTATGGCCTCCACACCACTGTCACTATCTCATCAATGAGAAATCTTTAGTAGTCCATTAAATTTGTGTTGTAGTATGTCAATGGATCAGCCTAGCTGTATGCCACTGGCTCCTATGCTTGCCTATCTTTGAGCCCCAATGGCCTAAGCATTGTAATGAGCTCCCAAGCCCATACCTATAACAATGTAGGAAACCCAATACTCCTCCCCTGTCGGTCGCCACCCTAGTACACTATCTAATGAAGGTCTGAGTACAACTCAGCCAACATCAGAGAACCCCATGCCATTGAGCATCCCACATCCACAATTTGCATCACCACTAGAATCAATGCCAGCATAAAACCTTGTACCACCTATATCTGGGGCAATGTACCCCAAAACTAGCCCTAGTACATAGAAATAAATTCACCTCTCCACTGCCATGTGATCCAGATGCTCATCTAGTGCAAACTATCCCTGTCATATCTTGTACTTGACTCCAGGCCCCATCAATCTCTATATGGCTACCTCCACTATCATCTCTCTAGTCACCATGAATAGTGTCCCCCATACTGGTAGTCTGAATATGTGATAGACGTCCTTCACTATCACAATCATCTCCCTAGTTGGTAAGTGGAAATTCATTGTCACACTATGCCATCTCTCACACATCACTATGATCATTGCCATGTAGTTTTGAGTATGGAGCAACCTCGCTAGGTAGCCTAGTCTAATCACCTTGATCTATGCCTAGTCAGTAGGCATCAACATCTCTCTAGCATGCAACACTATTTCTTACCACTCCCATGACACTAACACATCCAAGGACCACTCCACACCACCAAAACCAATCCAAATGTCAATTTTCTATCTCAATTTTTTATCCTCACACCCTCCCTTTCCTCAACCCGAGAATTTTCTACCTTTTTTAGCAAAAGGTGTTCCTATGAAGCCTACAAAATTGTTTCCCTATAGAAATATATTCTGGTAGGATTGATCCTCGAACCTTAGCCTATTCAACAACTAACTGGTGATCCTGTGGCCAGCGTTCCCATAGCATAAAAATTTTGTGTTCCTATGGATATATCTTCCAGCAGGACTACGATGTTGACTTTGGCCAAATCCTTAAACTTTTGACCCTAACCTTGCTAGTGCATTCTCGTAGTAGCTACATTTGGTGATCTTGATGATCCTTGATCCCACTAGATTGCATTTTCATACTTTTCCCTATTCCCACTTTCTCGCTTTGACAACCCTTAGACCACAAGTTCACGTTCCCATGACCTAACTCACATTCCTTTTGGAATGGATGTGACCCCACCAACCTACCCCTATTCCTACATAATCTCCCACAACTGGATCACTTTCCTGTAGCAAACTGTTTGAACCCCCAAAAAAATAACGGACGATGCTACTTTCGTGGCATCGTAATCCCACTAATCCCACACATGTTCCTACCAAACCCATGCCTATGGGATTACATTTCTACTTTTGTGAGAATGCACTATAAAAAACATATAAAAAAATCACAATGAAGTTTTAGACCCTATTGATCGATTAGGCATCCCTTGTACTCATACTCGTCGCATTATGTTTGCTCAGTGATCTGGTCACCGAATACTTGCCATCATAATCTCTAATGCAGAGCTCCTAACCACCAATGTCTCCTCCTTAATCTAACTAAAACTGACCCCTTCTAGCCCCCTTTTAGCCACTTATAGCCCCCCAGGTGCCCTAGGTGCCCCTCTAGGTCATCCAACAATCTAATTTTTCCTTGCCCGCTAGCTTTTTCCCCCTTTTTTTTTTCAGCTTCTTTTGTCTATTTTTCCCTCTTTTGTGCCTTCTAGGCCCTTGCCAGCTTCCTACTTTTTTTATCAAGACATCATCGTGTAGCTTTTTTTTTCCTCGTCACCTTCTTGAGGGGGCATCATATAATCTATTCTCTCTTTCTACTCAAGATTAGGGCAACCACGTTGCTTCAAAAAGTCTTCTTTGCATTGTTTATATTCAAATTTCTTTGAAATAATGATGTTTCAACACTATTTCAAAGAGGGTCAAAATGTAGACACCTAAATCTAATTACATCAATAAGTAATCGTATTTAATCATCTCCTAAGACATTATTGATTGAATATTTACTATTTAATTAATTAATTTTCATCCCCTAGTTAATTAATTAATTTAATTAACTATAGTCCAATTGATATAATCAAATGATCACCCAAAATCAATTTATCAATTAAATCCCTCTTCCCCTATTAAATTAAATAAATCATCAAATCTATTCAATTTAATTCCATACTCCCACTCTATTGAATAAATCATTTAATAAAATATCTAAAATCCTAAAAGCCTCCCTTAAACCTATCTTAACCCCTAATCCAACCCATTCACCCATACTAACCTCAATTAGCCTCCTAACTAACCCATCCCATCAAAGCTAAATCACTCATCCCCTAACCCCTCTTCTAAGCTAATCCTAATCCCCCTTCTAATCATGTGCACAATCATAAACATGGGTTAATACTTGCTAACCCAAGCTAAAGTCAACCAATATCTACTCCCCTCACCCATCCTCATAAATGACTCTTACACGTCTCTTACACCTCTCCCATCCTCTCTTACATCTCTTACATAACTCTTACATACTCAACCACCCTCATCAAGCTTTTGACCAACCCTTATCCTATCCTCTCACACTCATCCTTCTTGTGACAAGTGTCACCTCCCTATTGGTGCTAAATAAGCACAATCCTTGTGCTCCCTTTTTAGTGCATCCTAACCCTCCCTCACCATCTCGTCATCTTGACATCTTTTCCCTTCATTCCTCCAACCCTTGGCCTATAAATTGAACCTCCCTCCTTCACTAATATCATCCAACTTCCATGCAAAGCTATAATGCTATTTTGAGAGCTCATAAACTACCAAAATACCATTATAATGTTGGAATCACTCCATGAATCCATTGTTAAAACCCTCATCCATACATACACTTGGTAAAAACCCCCATCCATTTGAAGCTTGAGCACAACATGAGCATACATCCCCTCTCATCAAGGACAAATCCATTGCATCATATGTTATACCATTAGGAGCCTACCATTCTTGGCTTGCTTCCTTTTGTGGTGATAACAATCAGTCCTATCATAAGTGTTTTCCATGTTTACTATGGTTAAAGCTTCCATTTAATAGTTAATTTTTTATTTACACTACTAAACTAGGTGATACAATGTTTGGGTTGGATGTTGAGGGATCTAGGGTTACAACAATAAAAACATAGCTCCAATACGAATTGTAAGAAAATTTGTAACAAAACATATAATTGTTTCAACATAACCCATTATAGATCTTTAAAAAATATGCAATTAAAATATACATGTAAGATAATAGACAATATACCCATAAAAATGTTACACAAGATATACCTTGGGAAACCCTTACTGAGGAAATAAACCCTAGCCTCCAAACGCATCTATCATCATGTAGTATTTAGCAAAATGTCATTGGAATACAATGATGGAAGCCTTCAAAGCCATAGCTACACGAAGAAATCCATGTGAACAAGCATGAATCAACACATCTTATGCCATTCTCCCAACTTTCACAAATTCTCCTTTAGCTAACCTATCAAGCCTTGTCTTGCTCAACTCTTGTCTTTTTGTCTTTTCTTCTTGTTACTACAACTACCCTTGTGGTTGTTTAGATAGTAGAAAGCCCCACAAAACCACCAAGTAGTATTGCATTAACCATGTGGTACCTAACCCTTTGACCCCACATTGGGAATTTATTCATTTCCCTAGTATTAAATAATTACATAAATTATTATAACAATTTTACAATACAACTCATCAGGTATATCCCATGTCAATCTTTCCATGTTGTATGTCCATCTAGGTGCTTCTAGGTGCATCATTACATAATGAAAAAAAATAATATAACAATATTATGCAATGTGTGCAACATCCATTATCTCAACACTATATCTAGATCAATACTAATCATAGATTTTTGAAGGAAAATATCCCAAGAGTATCTTTGTTACAAGATTTAACTTTATTCTTTATATGACTAGGTTCTCTAACTATCCCAAACATAGAGGACGCTTCAATCTACACATTCCACCAATCTTGGATAAGAGAATCAAAATTTGGGTGCTCTGTTCACATTCTCTCAAACCTAAGATGAAAGTTGTGTTTGACCACCAAAGGATCAACCACAAATAAATACGGTAGTGGCCAAACCTTATCTTAATAAAAGAGGAGAGAGTGTGCAGTGAAATATATTTAGCCAATATCTTGAAACTAAATCTCTATCTAGTCTTTCCTGAATGATATTGTTACCCTTCCTATAGATGAACTAAGTGAAGCAACTACCATAGTGATCAATGTCTCACAAAGCATTTAAATTAATGAAGTTCATAAAATCTAGTCTTCCATCCAAGTGAGCTTGACTAAAGATGCCCCACATTTTATCATTATTATTCGAGGTGAATTTGAAATCTCCCATCACTAACCAAGGAATATCATCAACTAAAATTCCAATCTCTCCTATAAAACAAGCTTCCCCATTTTAGAGTTAGGAGCAGAGACATTAGAAAGAATCCAAGAGAAGTTAAGTATAGTAAATGTGAAAATTTGATAGAAATGATATTATTTTCTACCACTAAAGAAGAAAGTTTTTTCTATAATACATCCACTCCACCTGAGGCTCCTTCCAAATTGCACCCTATAACTTTACCAATTTGAAAGAGGGAAAAAGCTTCCACTTTCACTTTAGTCATCTTAGTCTCTTGAATTAACAACAAATCCCATTTGCAATCTTGAATAACATTCCTTATAACATCTTTCTTATGAAGGTCATTCAAATGCCTAATATTTCAAGACATGTTCTTCATTTGGAATAGGGGGAGAAGATCTCCTGGATGGCTCTTTGTTTTCGATCCACTATATCTTGTTTACTAGAAGACTCCTACATATCCTCCTAATTTTTCTTACTCAAGCCATACATCTTACCTCCCATATCTGGTCTAATGAGGTTTCGTGTCACTTTATTGGCAAACATAAGAATTTGTTGCTTAACTTTTCTCCTAGGATTCACAAACTATGAAGGTTGATCAGAGGATGAAAGGTGGGAATATTAAATAACTGACTCTACCAAGTCATGTCCTACAAGAGGAAAGTAGTTATTAGGAACTTGAGAGAGGATCTATGTTGAGGTTGATAGTTCTGAAGGCTGAGCCCCTGACTCCAAAAAGGTGATAACCACTTTCAAACTAGGTATTAAGGGACTATGGAGAACAACTTGGAAATTTTGGATCATCCCCATTGAAGAAGGAGAAACCTTATGTTTTACACCCACCTCCAAATGGCCAAAATCCATAACCAACACCTTCTCTACCACATCTTGTGAAACAATGACTGATACTCCATCATCATGACCAAGCCAATCCTTCTAAAGATTAACCATCATAGAATAAAGTAACACTATGTTCAAGATGGTTGAAAAGTATCTACCACCACTTGAGATGATAAACCCTCAAGTTCCTAAAGACCCTAAGGAGATGAACCAATAAGTTGACTAGTGTCAACAAGAGAGTCTTCCACAATTTCCTCCTCCTTCAAGGAAGAAAAAATCATATTCCCCTAGATTTTCTCCTTTACCTTAGTAATAATCTTTGATTGAGGATCTTTCTTATCTATCCATTCCTTTCTTCATTCTTGAGATTGTTGAGGCTTTGGTCCCTTCTTGACTTTTGTAGGACAATTCTTGGCCCAGTGATGTTTTTTATTACAAATAAAATAGGTGAAAGGAAGTGGTCAGTTAGTATAATGACTTTGTATATATGGATTTGAAATCCTTTTTACATTTGTTATGTATATAATCAGTACCAAGTAATACACTAGAATGAGATACTAAACTCATTAAATTATCCATTAGGGATGTAAACTTGAAATGATCTCTATGAAGTATATTCTCGAATTCATTGATGTGTCATTGTGACCTTGGAACAAAATGCTGAAATAGATACTAAGCTAGGAAATGAAAGGTCAATTTAACCTAGTACTCATAAGTGAAGTTGCAAACATGAAACTGAAATATTTACTTATGTTGTAGGAAAGAACCAACAATTCTATTACCATATGGCTTTAGGAGAAACATAGCTCTAAAATGCTTTTGTACTATGGAAATGAGAGACTAATTTCTACCTAGCTATGAACTAAATTCACCTCCTATATGGGCCCCCATAGAAGAATGAGTAAACAACATGTTAGAGATTAATGTTTGTAAATATCACTTTATTCTTGAGTAACTCATAAGTACATATTAGAACAATAGAATTGTATTTATCACTACTATTGGATTGCAAGAGAGTTCCTATTGAATCTAGATCTAAAATATAAACTTCTAGCTTATATATAACACTTACATAAAATAGAATTTCTAAAATCTACAATCCTCCAATGCCAGGGATATGAAAACATTGATAACACACATCATTTATCATAGGAATAGGTTGCAATTCATTTCCAAATGAATTTAGGAGTTCATGGCTTATAGATCTACTCCATCATGATTTGACAACTATTTTGACTCAACCCATAATAATAAATGATATTTTAAAGGCAATGGAATCATTATGAATTCAAATAGTGAATGATGCAGGAGCATCCTCACTGTAAGAAAAATCTTGCATCATCTAAAAATATTTCATTTATGTTGTTTCAATAATGGTTGTTATAATGTAGAGTTTTTGTTTGTGGTGCTTGCTACTTAGTAAGTCAATCGTATGAGCTCGTAATGTTCTAATTTTAGAGGTGAAGGTTCATTTTAGTTATATCAATTCGTCAGTGCAGTTTCATGGATATATTACATGTATTTTTGAAGTTATTATTTATTTTTTGTGTCTAATTTTGGAATAAAAACTTTAGGCCTAGTTTTGAAGGCCTTAGAGGTCTCAGATGAGACCCAAAAACTTGATGGATGGGTGCTTGTGTAGATTTAAGCATATAAGTCATGAGTTGAGGTTTCCAAAAAAGTGGTTATAATAGACAATCAAAGTAACAGTTTGAGTGTTATGGTCTTTTCAAGTTGGGCTACCCAAAATTTCTAAAATAAATGTCAACAATGTGTTTGGCTGACTCTATATGTATTGTTAGGGTCTGTTGACCCTAGGTATGAATTTTGGGTGTCTAGAACCTTCCCAAGTGGAATACAATTTCCTATTTAAGAAAGGTCTAAACATTGTCTAGGACAACTCTATGTGATAGTTCACAACTTTATCTTATAGTTAACTATAATAAAGCTGCCCACGTGAGTTAACATATTGTAATTTTGAATTCTATAATTTTGCATTTCTAGCAATAATAAGAAGCCCATATTTTTTCTTGTAATTGTTGTTGTTTCTTTGTTTCTATTATGTGTTTAGGGTATTAAGGGGAGCACCCTTCATTAGTCAAGCATTCCCTTACCAACACTTTATCTTTTGATGCTAACTTCTTCTATCACCACCTCATCACTTCCTACAAAAGATTACCATGCATATGAAAAAATCGTAATACATCCAAGATAAAATTTATAATAAGTTTTCTCATATCAACTTTTCTCTTATCACATGGCTACAAGAAGAACTACACAATCAATGCAAGATATAATTATACAACATTTTATTCTATGTAACTAAATAATATATAACATATTATTCCACTCTTAGAAATTTCAAAGTGTGCACATATAATAGTATAACTATAAATAGTCTAAATAAGTTCATCAAAAAATCATAAATTTGTCAACTCTTAACCATCAAAGCATATAAAAATATGAACTAAATAAGCCTTAGATTGGCCTTATCATTTCTCCCAAGATTTTATTTTTTGGTCCTCTAGAAAACATGAAATTATTTACTCATGCCTGTAGACATCTAAATCTAATTACACAACTAGGTAATCATATTTAATCATCTCCTAGGGCATTATTGATTAAATATTTTATTCTTTAATTAATTAATCATCATTCTCTAGTTAACTAATTAATTTAATTAACTATAAGCCCAATTGGTAAAATTAAATGATAACCCAAAATCAATTTATCAATTATATCCCTATTCCTCTATTAAATTAAATAAATTTCCAAATCTACTTAATTTAATCCCATACCCCTTATTTATTAAAAAGACTATTTAATAAATTATCCAAGCCCCTAAAACATCCTAAAAGCCTACCTTTACACTTAATCCAACCCATTCACCCATACTAACCTTAGTTGTCCTCCTAACTAACCCATCCCATCAAAGCTAAGCCACTTGCCCCCAACCCCCTTTCTAAGCTAACTCTAATCCCCTGCTGAAACATGTGTACAACTTTAAGCAAGGGTTAAGACTTGCTAACCCAAACAAAAGTAAAAAGGTATCCCTTATCCTCTTCTATCCCTATCCAAGAACATTAATTCCTCTTAAATCCCTCTTACACACTCATCCTCCATTATTACTCTATTTGAAAAACCTTTATCCCATCCCCTCACACTCATCCTCCTTGTGACAAGTGTTACTCCCCTATAAACTCTAAACAAACACAACCCATGTGCTTCCCTTTGAAAGCATCTTAGCCCTCCCTCACCATTCTTCCATCCTTGCATCCTGACCCTCCATTTCAATACTCCTTGGCCAATAAATAAAGTCCTATCATCTCCCAATCCATCATCCACCTTCATGAAAACTTATAATGCTATTATGAGAGCCTAAACACTACCAAAATACCATCATAATGCTGAAATCCATCCATACCTCCATTGTTGAAACCCTCATACATATACATACTTGGTAAAAAGCCCACACCTATTAGAAGCTTGAGCATAATGTGAGCATACATCCCCATTCATTAGGGACATATCTATGTCATCATAGGTTATACCACAAGGAGCCTACCATTCTTGGTTTGCCTTCCTTCTTGGTGATAACCTTGGTCCTATCTTAAGTGTTAGCTTATTTAGTTGTGTGAATGCTTTTATTAAGTTAGTATTTAATATTACACTACTAGTGTAGGTGATACATTGCTAACATTATATAATCTGCATCTATCTTTTGTCTTATACCTCATTCTTTAAAACTCTGGTAAAATCCATTTGTATCTCTATGATTTTCCCATCTTCTCACCTCCTCTAGCATATCATAATAATTTAGGTTTTCAACATTATTAAGAAAAGGAAAAATAAGCATAGGTGGCTAGAAGGTAAGAGGAATCCAAGAATTTTGTTGAACCCTGCCTAACATTATGTACCAAGGAGCTCATTTGTTAGCCAAAATGAAGTTAAGGAGTGAATGTGGCTCCTTATTTCTGAGATCCTCTATCATGCTAGCCAATCTCCACTATATTGCCCTCATATCTTCAAGAAGTCTTGTTTCAACTAATTTATCATACCCATCAAATGCAACATTTTGGAGAGGGTAAATTTCTTGGCTTCATGTATCTGATGGGGCAATCTTTAACCAATCATAATAACAATTCTTAGGATCTTTAGCTTCAAGCCTTAAGTATAAGGGAATTTATTCCTCTAGTTCCCTATATGATTTAGCCTATAATTTCCTTCTAATTTCACTTTGGATCCATGAGATTAGGGCTCTTAATTGAATATCCCCAACATAGAATAAGTGATTCCATTCTCTATTATTAGGTACTATGAGGTTATGAAGGAAAAATTCACACAATAAATTTTATATTACTCCAAGAGAGCTATGGAAGGCTTATGAGAATTGAAGGGCCTCAACCAGTAATGAATTTTATTTTTTCTTATTATACAAGTAATCTAATCATTTAAGAACTATTCTCTCAAGAATAATGCATAAAATTGAGATGGAGAACAACAATTCATAAGTTCAGGTATGATTTCAAATACCTTGGTAAGCTTGGTTTGTAACTTCTTTACTTATTCCTCCTTCTCTAAGAGATCCTGATAATGAGGTTTAACCTCTTCAATTTCTATTTCCATTGTTCTCATTCCAAGGTTAATTGATTGGACAAATGAAAGATAATAGAGAGTAATGACACAAAGGGGAGATACCTAACTTGGTTTTTATGCTAAAGTCTCTTTTTGATGTACTTGGAACAATAATCTCATGTTTAACCAAAATTTTGTCCCCTTCAGAATGTGTCTTCTATACCCTTCACTTCCTTATGTTTGTCAAATTATTTGGTAGTTGAGGCCAAAGCATCTAGGCTTGTATAAGTTTTTTTTTTGCTACTTCATTTATAAAACTCAAGTCAACCCCAAAATCCATTTCAAATTTTTTTTTTCTTGATGCTATAGGAGGTGACTTTGGAATGTGCTTTTCCCTCACAAACCTATGGGATTTCCATTTTGTGAGATCACCCTATGACTTTTTCTCGTGGCTCATTTTTTTACAATTTTACCAATTCTCTACACTACAATCCCACCACCTTTTAGCTGCATTCCTGTATTATGAGATTTCTCTTTATATCCATAGGATCACTATTTAAATCCATGGGATTGCTAGATTGACTTTTTTTTTTGGATCTTTCTATTAGAGAAGAATACTAATAGGTTTTTGTAGGTTTTCTTAGATAGTTGTAGAAAATCCATCTTTAAACACTCTAAAATGAACAATATTTTCTTTTTCATGGAATGTATACCTAAATCTTAGAACACTTTTCATTGGAATGTTTGGATAGTTTAATTTTAAAAATCCACTCTTTAATGTCAAGTATTTAAAATTGAACTAGCACGATGAACACTTCATTTAAAGGTGCAAATGAAAATTATGTGTGAACACCTCAATTTTAGTGCTTAAAATGAACTTATGAAATTTTGAATGCCTTAAGGATAAAATCTTTCTTATTCCCTCTTTTCCAAAGTTTTCATGCATGATTTACCTTTTTTTAACTTGATTTTCTTTTGTTGACCATTGTTGTAAAGTTGGAATGAACAATTGAATGCTAAGCTCATGTGTGTCTTCAAAAACTAGCTTGTTAGGATACACTAAAGTACCCAAATAAAAATGAATCACATTTCTTACATGTTTTGAGATTGTGTCTTCTAACACATCTTGATCTTCTCTAATTTTTTAACTTAACACCTTAAAGTACACAATGCATGTACCGAAAGTCATTAGCAAGATCATCCGTAACAATCTAGGAGTGCTTCTGGTGAGCTCATCCATCTCTAAGAAGCATGCATTCCATGGTGAGAAGCTCAAATTGGTATAAATTTTGTTAGTATATAAATGATGGGAAAGGTAAAATTTCTCACTCTATCACCCAAGTTTGAGCAGTATA
Organism: Cupressus sempervirens; assembly: GCA_028749045.1. NCBI lineage: Eukaryota > Viridiplantae > Streptophyta > Pinopsida > Cupressales > Cupressaceae > Cupressus > Cupressus sempervirens. The sequence continues at coordinate 817,715,635 of CM053786.1, forward strand.
TTTTTGGATGTAGCTTGAGGTGGGAAAACTTTCCCATGATTTCAGCATGTCTAGATTAGATTCTTAAGTAGATCACATACATAACAACCATTTATTGAGACTCCATGGACCTATTTACAACCCTATTTTATTCATTCTTGATTTTATCCATGGTATGTTCATTCATGGTGCAAGGGAAACAACATTCCTCAAGAATACTCACCATCATGCTCCCCTGGTAGAGGCATAAGGCCACTTGGGTTTCATCTCCAAGGGTCCTCATTCTCATAGAAGGAGTACTTCTATTTGCCATGCCTTAAAGATTCATTTATGTGTATCATTTGTCAATTGACTCTTGTATCAACTCACTCCTTCAATTAGAGGGACATATTGCCATAGAATAAGGAGACATCAAGTTGTGGGTCATTGAATAGCATATTGCAACCAAAGTTTGACCTTAGGGATAAAGAGTGTGTTTGAATTGTCTTATTTGTGCTCAAGACTCATGAAAAAAATTTGTAAAAACATACACATTTTCTATAGTTACTATCAAATCCTTTTGCTAAAGAGATCACTTGTTTGACTTTCTCAAAGTTGCTTTGTCCTTTGAGAAACTGTTTACTCATAATGCATCACATTAGAAAGATCCCATCCTTGTTATTTCAAAAATAGTTGTTAGAAAGTCCATTTGTAATAAGTTTTTGTCTCATTAGTTCAACTTTATCTTTTCCAAAACTATACTTGTTCTCTCAAAAAAAATTGTTAGCAAAATCCAGTTACAAACCAATCTTTTTCTTCTTAGCCCAAATTTTTCCCTTTTAAAATATCCTTGTTACCTATCCTACTTGACCACAAATAACACATTTGTATTCAAAAGATCCCATCCTTGTTATTTCAAAAATAGTTGTTAGGAAGTCCATTTGCAACAACTTTTGTCTCATTGGTTCAAGTTTACCTTTTTCAAAACTATCCTAATTCTCTTTAAAAAAAACTACTAGAAAAATCTAGTTATAAACCAATATTTTTCTCCTTGGTCCAAACTTGTCCCTTTAAAAATATCCTTGTTACCTATCCTACTTGACCAAAAACAACACATTTGTCTTCAAAATAGGTCCTCCCTACCTTGGTTCAAAAGGATTGTTAGCAAGTGTATTTGCAACAAATCCTAAGCCTAGTTTGCCCCACTTTACTACTTTACCATTTTTGGAAACTTAGTTGTTCCTCAACTAATTTATGTTTCCAGCCCAAGGTTAAAAGGTATACTTAGCATAGTTACTACCTATAAAATCCCATAGTTCCAATCAAATCTATTGGAGTTATTTCATGTTAGGCCAAACCAAGACCAAGTTCAACAAGGGTAAACTTCCACAAATACTAGTTTACAAGGAAATAGAAGTAGAACACAAGAAATATACCCCCAACCCAAGGATTTCCAAAATAAACCAAATTGAGAAAGATGTGGTGTAGACATAGCATTACAAACTAAGTGGGATTACAAAATTCACAACCTAACTCTTTGACAAGGTGTCAACCATAGCCTTATCAACAACTCTAGTGTTACTCACTTTGATTAGGTCCTTATTTTTCCACAAACACTTATGCACTTATCTCATCATAGGTTTAGTCTTTCACATAAAACCACTACCCCATTCAAGAATTTAAAAATCTCCTCCCATTTTAACATCAACCTTAGGTTTTCAATAATCTTCCACATATATATAAGCCCTATAACCCTCCACTATTTACTCATCCACTTCTAAGAATTTAGCATCACTTCATTAAGGTTTGTTTCGCTAAAGAGGTTTCCATCCATCTCAACATCATAGTTATCCTTAAAACTAAGCATTGTCTAGAATAGGTTGTCACTTGTGTCCCAAGTCACTTTGAGAAAAAGGTTGGGTTACACACTTGATTCTTCTTTTTCTTCTAAAAAATGGACATAAGAATACCTTAGGGTTTGATATCACCATCACATTTTAAAGATCACAATTAAGGGAAACACAATCTCCTTCACTTAGTACCATATCATTTAGGTTCCTAAGGTATCATTAAACATACTTTTACACACTCTTCTTTACATTTTAGGAAATCCCTTCAATGTAGTCACACTTAAGAAAATCAATTTTTCCATGCACATTTAGCATCATCCTTCTTGCATTTCATCCTTATAGGAGTTATTCTTTCATGCCACCTAGCACATGTTTTCTTAAGAACACATAGCAAAAGAAGGATATGGATCCTAGTCATTGTAGTAGCACAACTCTAGCTTAGTCATACCCTATAGTTTCCATGACAACACCAAATCCACCACCACAAACCCCTGAAGAGACATGTTCTTCCATAGATATTGATGCTTTCATGAACCAACCTAGCTATGCAGCCATTGTTAATGCCATCATAGATCAAAATAAAGAAACCATTATGGAAAACTTCTTAAGAAATAATGTTGGCATCTTTGAGTTTGGATGCCCACCACCTACCAACATTATAGATCCTATAATCCTCTATTTGGATGGAAACCACCATCTACAAGGTCATTTGTCCATCATGATCCCTTCTTTTCACCCAATAGTGGGTACCAACCAACACAGATAGAACTAGTAGACTCAAATATCCTCTCAACCCAGGTGACTGCTCCCATTCCACAAAACACCCATTCCATCCTCACTCAACCTTTAGTACATACCACATCCCAAACAACCACAAGGGTATCATCTACATCTACTTCAACTATCTATATCTCCACTTCATAGAATACCCCTTTTACACCTAGCAACACTACATTTTCACTTCCATCTCAAAGCATATCCAATCCATTCACTACTAGAAGTCCTCTATTTGTGTCAAATACTTCATCTTTCATCCCACCCAACATCTCTATCAATCCATTTTTCACAAGCCAAAATACTTTAGCCTCCTTTCCTTTAGGGTCGTGGAGTATTGGTATGATACAAAGGCCTAACACTAGCCTCCCCTTCGATGCTACATCCATGTCCATACCTCAGTCACTTTCATCCCTCACTCCTCAAGTCTATTCACTACCATCCATTACCAACTATTTTTCTATGCCACCTTAAGGGAATAGCCAAATCACCCCTCTTCCATAATATCCTACTATGAACACTCTTCCTCACATTAATTACCTTTCACCTATTAATACTCAATTGGTCTCTCAAATAGGAGCACAACCAACCTATATTGGGAAAAGTATACATTCTCAAAGCATGGCCCAAGCATTGTTGATGCTATCATATTTTCAGCTGCAATCATCATGCCAATAGTCTACCCATGTAACCCTACAAAATTATCTAGTAGGGCAACAACCTCATCCTTACAATCCCCATCAACAGTCTACCCAATAGATTTAGCAGTATACACAAAATGCATTCCAACAACACATAACATCCATCCCAACAATCATGCAACCTATTTTTCTACCACCACCATATGGAAGTTAGGGTTTCCCATATCAACGTTCAATATTTTTTGCATATCCCACACTAGAGGCACCTAGCTTGGGGACACATGTTACCCTACCTATAAATTCTAAATGGGAAGAGATGAAAAATGATCTCAAAGCCCTCAAAGGTGGGATAGACTCCAAGACTTTTAAATTCAAAAATGATTGTCCATATCCTTTTGACAAAACCATCACAATGACACCCTTTTCTAAACACTTTGAGATCCCCAAGTGTGATAAATTTAGAGGAAAAAGTGATCCAATCACAAATGTCAAGATATTCTATATGCATTTCCAAGAAGTGGCCTATAATGATGTATTCCTCATGTGACATTTTCTAGAAATCTTAGGGGGCCCCATCCTCAATTGGTTCTATTGTATACTCCATAGTACCATTAAGACCTTTGCTAATCTTTCTGAAGCCTCTATGGCTCAATATGCTCATCTCATTGAGACTAAGTTATCTATTGTAGACCTAGTTCATACCAAGAAAAAGGGAGGAGAAAGCCTTGCAGAATACTCACAACATTGGAAAAACCTCACAAATAGAATCTCATGTACCATCCCAAAATGTCACCTTGGGTCAAAATGTTCATAAACAACACACATTCTAGTCATGCCCATCAAATGGTTATGAACTATTTAAAAACATACAAAGAAATTGAGGAAAAAGGGATGGTACTCAAGCAAGGGCTCATCAAGGATGGTGTCATCAAAATTTACAAGGAAAATACCCAAGACCAAGGCCCAAGAAATGACAAACCATAGTATTGGAACAAGAATAAGAAAATAGTTACAGATGGCATCATTGACACTTGCCATGTTCATATTATTGGTGTAGAAGAAACATACCTACCATTTTGTCAACCTCAACCTTACCAACAACAAATACCAATCTATCAGTAGCCTCCTATGCAAAACAACCCACACAATGTCCAAATACCCAACTATCAAAGTCAAAATAATGCTATCAAACTTTCAGCTAGACCTAAACCACATATTCAAAGACAACCCCATGTATATACCCCCTTGGGGGAGCCTCTTGATACAATATTTGAGAAACTAGCCAAGGATAATCTTATTAGACATCCACAAACACAACCCTTGGAACCCAATTAGTCTAGGGCATCATAGTGTAAGGATAATGAGTTTTGCAAATTGCATCATGTCAAAGAGCATACTACCCTCAAGTGCATGCAACTCAAGGACTATGTCCAAGATCTTATTGACTAGAAAGAGATCATAGTGGGGGCATAAGCCTCACCCAATGTAGGATTAATGATATATCAAAATTATTTTCCTCTGCACAACACAAACATAGGAAAAACACCTACAAACACTCCTACCAACAAACCCAACAATATTCAAAACAAATAAGGTGATATTTGAGATAAGTCTCAAAACTATATGTCAAAACACTTAGACTACACAAACCTTATCAGCTACATATCACAATTTGAGTTTTCTATCAATGTTATTAACATCAAAGGCCTAGATGCCCAATGTACGATTACTACTTGACTCGATATAGTTGGCCCATCTATATCTACACCATCAAGGCTACCTCTATTGAGAGCACCTTCATCAGGATCACCCCCATTAGGACCATAGTAGAATATCTTGGAATAACTTGGAAACACATTAGCTCATATTTCCATTCTAGATCTCTTACAAACAAGTCCACTTTATCAAGAGATCCTTGACAATACTCTCCATGAGTCATACATCCCCACTTACATAAATGCCACTAAGTTCTGTAGCTTGGTTAGCCACCTTTCAACATCATGTGCTCTATCCTTCAAGGCCTCCAACATCCTAGTAGTTGAACCTAATCATATACTTCCACTTCTCATAGCCATCATGGTTTTTGCCTTTGTGCTCAAATGCATCATGATAGATAATGGATCAACTTTAAATATATGTACTTTAAAATTCATCAAACAAGCAGGATACATTGGTGTAGATATTCTTAATGAGGTAATTACCATCAAGGCATATGACAACTTGGAGTGCACTACTGAAGGAACCATGTTGCTACCCTTTTGAGTTGGCTTAGCCACTCAAGAAATGGTTTGTCACATAGTTGATCTTAACCTTCCATAGAACATCCTCCTTGGCTGATCATAGATTCATGCCATGAAGGTTATTTCATCCATGTACCATTAGTGTGTCAATTTTTTGCATAATGGCACTGAGGTAACCATCCAAATAGATCTTGAATCCTTTTCTTACTATAGTGTGGTCAAAGCATCATACATCAACCATTGTCTTGGAATTTAAATTGGCCACACCATGACTAGTTCTTCTAGCACCTACCATGATCTAAATACCATTTTAGCCTCCACCCTTTCCATAGTTTAGATCAACTACCAAGGTTGTGGTCAATGCAATCTCACAGATGCTTTTGTTGTTAGCGCTCTACCGCTTGATCTACATACTCAGGGGCACCCAACACATCAAGGCCTAAGGCTAGATACTAGCTCTCAACTCATGAAGCTAGGCCCTACCACATTTATTGCCAAAGGTATCCTCAATGGAGAGGAAACCATTCTAGACATTAGCACATGGCTATAGAAAGAGCCACCTCCAAAAAGTGAAGAACTTCTTGATAACTTTAAACAAAAATATCCCTAGTCACATCACCTTGCCACTAAGCCATGGGATTATCAAGGAGGTGGTCTAGGTCATCTAGAATTAGACATTAGATAGCCTATAGAAGCATACCAAGAAAGGCTTAGGCTATTGACTCCATGTAATTGGGGGCACTACGAAAGATGTCCATGCCATCAAAAATATCCAAAATAATTCTATTGATGTAAAAGACATTCCTCAAGAGGTAGAAAAGAAATCCTACGATGATATTTTCCTTAATTAAATTATCCCTAAATCTCATAGAATTATCACTCACTCACTCAGAACTCATTGAGTGGGACCAACCAAGTGTTTTCCATGATGATGAATTCTCTATAGAGCACATGCTCCTTATATTCATGGGGGCAGAAAGACCACATAAATGACTGCCACGACCATTAGAATATGTCTATAATTTAGATCCAAAAAATTACTTTGGGGAGGAGGAAATCTCCAAATACAAAATTGAGCTAAAAAATGAAAAAAGAAAAAAAGAAAAAAAGCAAAACAAAACCACCCTCTGGTGAAAACTCTTGTGGAGCACCATTAAATGATTCAATAAATAAAAAGAAAATAAAGGACATATTTGATGGTGAAAACCTCTTAGAGGCACCCAAAGATGGGGATTTCATCCTTCCCCCATTGAATCATAGGCCTAACATATAATCAATCTTGAAAGAGTAAATGAGACCAGTCAATATTAGTCTGACTGAGATACCATAGATCACATATATTGCAACATATATACCACCCGAGCAAGAAAAATTCACATCAAAGTCCTCCATGAAAATGTTGGTTACTTTGCATGGTCCTATCAAGACATGTTGGGGTTGGACCCCAAGTTAGTAGTACACCATTTGGTCATGGATCCAAAGGCCAAACCCATCAAGAAAAAGCTTTGTAAGATGCACCCCAAAGTTGCTTTATTGGTGAAAGTAGCATTAGAAAAATTGCTAGAGGAAAAGATTATTTCCTTGATTGACTATTTAAAATGAATATCCAACATGGTACCTATCACAAAGCCTTTTCGTGATATTAGGATTTGTATAGACTTCAGAGATCTCAACAAAGCTTTCTTGAAAGATGATTTCCCTTTATCGAACATAGACATGATTTTTGATCTCACTATAGGCCATGAGCTCTTATCACTTGTGGATGGTTTCTCTAGATACAATAAGATCTAGATAGTAGAGGTAGACCAAAATAAGACAATATTTACCACCCCTTAGGGGACATTCTATTATAACATGATACCATTTGGGTTAAAGAATGTTAGGGAAACATATCAATGTGCCATGATGGTCATCTTCCATGACCTTATCCATAAAACTCTAGAGGATTATGTGGATGATATTTTAGTCAAATATCTTAATGCCCTTGATCAGTTGTCTCATCTCAAGGAAAGTGTTCAATCGATTAGCTAAATATCATCTCATGCTCAACCTTAAGAAATGTGTCTTTGACATTACCTTGGGAAAGCTCTTGGGATTTATTGTATCATGGCATGGCATTGAGATTGATCCTAAGAAGGTCAAGGCCATCATGGATATGGCTTCTCCTTGTAGACACCTAAATTTGATTACACTGCTTTGGTAATTTAATTTAGCCATCTCTAAAGGCATCATTAATTAAATTCTTATTTAATTAATCCTTTGCCATCCCTAGTTGATTAATTTAATTAATCATCTATAGTCCTAATTGATAAATCAAATAATCTATTATTTATCAATTAAATCCTTTTCTCCTATCTAATTCCAAAAATCCCCATTTATTAAATAAATCTATTTGATAAATGAAATCCTCAAATTCAAAAACCCCTAACCTATCTCTAATCCTCCATTTAGCTTAATCCACCCCATCCACCCATACTAACCAAGCTTAGCCACTAACTCACCCACCCTCATTAATGCCATCCACTTGCACATCTCTAACATCCCTAATCTAATCCTAAACCCAAGCCTAATCCACCCCCTAATGTTGTCACATTCCTTAAACAAGTTTAAGACTTTCCTAATCCAAACCAAAGTCTCCCCTCAAAAAGCCCAACCACTAAGTCATGAGTGCTCTTACAAAACATAAAATACTCTTACAAGCCCACTCATGACTCTTACACCCATCTTCCACACTCTTCCCTCTTCCACACTTATTCCTCTTACATCCCTCTTACATACTCAACCCCACTCATCATGCCTTTAACCAACCCTTTACCCTACCCTCTCACACTCCTCCTCCTTGTGACAAGTGTCACCTTCCCATTGGTGCTAAACAAGCACAATCCATGTGCTCCCCTTTGAATGCATCTTAGCCCTCCTTAAGCCTTCATCCATCCTCGCATCTAAGCCCTCCATCCCTCTACCCCTTAGCCTATAAATTGAATCCCATCCCAAGCCATTTCATCAACAATCTTTGAGCTAAAGTTACCATGCTATTTTGAGAACCAAAGCCATCAATCTTACCCTTATAATGCCAAATTGAGAGCTCACAAAGCTACCAATTTGCCATTACCCATCTCCATTGAAACAGCTTTTGAGCATCTTGAGCATACATCCACAGCAAAAGGACACATCTACAGAATCAAGAAAGCATGGAGTGTTTTCTCTTGTGAGGTTTGCACTTCTTGTTTGCTTTCTTTGTCTAAGCATATATGTGAATTTAGTTTTTTGGTTTGTGAATGTTTACTTTATTTGTTAATGTTCTTTGCACACTAAAATTCTTGTTCTACACTCCTAAGACACTTGGACAACTTTTCTCTCTTCAAGGGAAGCTTTAATCAGTTAGATGATTCATCTTATAGCTCACTGACAAGTGCCAACTGTTTACACATTTACTCAAAAAAGATCAAAATTTTAGGATGGACCCCATTTGCCAATGCAAATTTGAACTAATTAAGCAATACTTGGCTAATCGACCTATTTTGGTTCCTCCAGTTGGAGGTCATCCACTCATACTCTACATCACGACTACCCCAATAACACTTGGTGCTCTTCTAGCACAACTTAATGATGTAGGAAAGGAAAGGGATATTTAATACATTAGTCATAATCTAGTGTGAATGTAAAAGGCTTACATAGCTAAGGTATTTTCCACTCAAAATTTTCATCATTACATGTTAAGCCACACTTTACAACTCATATCAAAAATTGATCCTTTAAAATATATGCTATCACGTACGATTATCATAAGGCATTTGGCTAAGTGGGTCATGCTTCTTAGAAAATTCAATATCTAATATGTTGACCAAAAGGCCCTCAAATGGTAAGCTATAGTAGATCACTTGGTGGATGCACCTTTGGTTGTAGATCACCCCCTTGTTCTAGAATTTCAAGATGAGCACCTTTGCTTAATAGATAAACAACCCTCCTAGAAGTTATACTTTGATGGATCCTACACATCACATGGCTCCAAAGCCAACATACTCTTGGTCACACCTCACAGAGATTACATTCCTAAATCCTTTAAACTATAGTTCTAGTGTACCAATAACATCTTAGAGTATGAGGCCCTAATTGCAAGGCTCAAAATAGTAGTTGAATGGAATGTCATAGAGCTACAAGTCTACAAAGATTCACAACTTATTATCAAGAAGACTCTAGATGAATACCAAACCAAGGATGATAACTTGCTTCCTTAGAAAGAGTTGTTCAATCATTGAAAGAACATTTTACTCAATTTTAGTTCATAAAGATACCTCGATTAAAAAATAAGGCAATAGATTCCATGGCCACTATTGGTTCCCTTTTGGAAATACCTCAGGAAGCTACACAATATGAATTCTTAGTTGATTAGTTACACAAGCCTGCATACAAGAATGATGAATCAACATAGGTATGCATCTTGCTTGGTCCCCAATCCACATCATACCACAAAATTCATGCTTACCTACAAAATGGTATTATATCTCCCCATCTCACACAGACCCAATGCAAAAACCTCATTTGCAAAGCCCCTTGTTACACTATCATCACTCAAACCCTATATTGTTGTGGTTACCATGATACTCTCTCTTGATGTTTAGACCAAATTGAGTCTGTAATGGCTCTTAAGAAGGCACATGCTAGAATTTGTGGTGCTCATACCAGTGAGATAGTTCTAGCTAAGCAAATCCTTCAGGCTAGGTATTATTGGCCTACTCTAGAGCATGATGCATGTGACTTTGTGAAATGATGTCTACCCTATCAGCAACATGCTAAAATAATTCAAGCCTCATCTCAAGACCTACAAAATATTGTACTACCATGGCCATTCATATGTTGGGGGTTTTACCTTGTTGGTGTTATCATACCTTTCTCTTCAAAAGGACACAAGTGGATAATCACCACCACCAATTATTTTACTAAGTGGGTAGAAGTAGTTCCCCTCATCACTTCCATAGGAGTTTAAGTGTCCAAATTTATCCTATATCATATCATATGTCACTTCACCATCCTAGCTACTAGTTTTACTAACCGTGGAGGTAATTTTGAAAATCTCGATATTGATGAATTGTGGACTTCCCTTTATATCCATTACCATTTTTCAATCCTGTACTTCCCAAAAGGTAATGGTCAGGTAGAGGCAACTAATAAAACCTTACACAAAATCCTAAAGAAATTTATCAATGATTCTAGCTATGATTAGCATTTATAAATCAACCCTGCCCTATGGGCTCATTGCACCTCATTCCATACATCCATAAGCACAACCTCATACTCCCTAATTTATGGAGCTGAAGTAGTATTACATTTTGGGTTGAACTCCCATCCCTTTGCATTTATTTGCAAGGCCAGATATCATATGAGGATTACAAAGTGGATAGACTTACCTAGCTCGACTTACTTAATGAAAAAAGGCAACAGGCCTATGACCACCTCATGGTCTACTAGAATTGTCTCAAGCATAACTTCAACAAAAAGGTCCATCCATGCAAATTTCAAGAAGGGGACATGGTCCTCAAAGAAAACATGAAGGTTCAAGTTGATCAAGAAAAGAAAGGCAAGTTAGAGCCCACGTGGCTTGGTCCTTATGTGGTCACAACATCTTTTGGCTTAGGGACCTATCAACTATCCACACTTGAAGTTGAATCTAAATGACCCCACAAACAAAATTCACCTCAAGAAATTTTTCACCTAAGAATCCTTAGTGTATCGTAGCTCCTTTATGGGAGAACAATTAGAAAAGAAAGAAAGGAAAAAATTAGGTATAGAGAAACAAGCATCCAATGGTGAAAACTTGACAATTCAAATGCCTTCGATAGGTACCCTGGTGAAAACCTAGCAATTAGGCACCAGGTGTACTCAACATTTTTATTATCTATTAATGGTATTCATCTCCCCAACCACCCCTTCACACCTCATCACCCATCTTGACAGTTTCTAAGGTGTTCCCCATAGTTTCACCTTCACACTCTTGAATGCCTCACGACATCACTTTTTAGCATCCATCAGTTTGAACACCCCACCTAGATCCTATATTATATTTATAGTTCATATATCTATCCTATACTTGTAATCTACCACATGTATCCTATTAGGTGTACCTTATCCTTTGTACCATTTCTATGTATCATATCCTTGTAACAACAATAGTATCCTATGTATCATATCCTTGTAACAACCATGGTATCCTATGTATCATATCCTTGTAACAACAACAATATCCTATGTAACATATCCTTATAAAAACAATAGTACTTTATGTATCATACCCATGTAACAATAACTGTATTACAAAAATTCTATCTCCTCATCCTAAGCTTCTCCAAATCAAACACTTACCCAGTACTATATTTTGTCATACGTTCCTTAGTAACCCACCCATTATATAGTCATGCTTGTATATTTTTGAGTCTTGTAATGAAACCCTATATCATTGGCTAGTCATCTATAGGAAAGTATCATTTCTAATTTTGTCACCATCCCAAACATATTGTCACTAAATCCTTATAGGATGCTTCCTTCCTCATACCTAACATTGGCCTGTTAGTACCTAGTTATCCTGATCTCTTTGGCAAGAGGTTACTTTATCATGGCTTTTTTCTTTCTTATGATTTTGGTTTTTTCTTGTATATTTTACTAGGTCATTTATAGGTGATTTAGTTGTTCCCTCCTCATGGTTGCCATGGTCTTCTATATCATAGTGTGCTTTGATTCGGGCAACTCAAAAGCATGGTTTTGACCATGGTCTTTTTCTGCTTGTGAGTCATTTGGATATCACTGTTGCATACCCCACACATGTTTTCATTTATGATCACATGATGCAATTTGAAAATATCATTTTCTTGTGGATCACCTAGCACTATTTCCATAATAATTTCTTCAGAACTCATGTGTGATGCTAGCGCAATCCTTGCTTGTTTGAGTTAGTCCTATGTAATATTGGGGAAAAGGCCTTAACATTCCTAGTAACCTTGGAAGGTCCCTAATATTCCTATATCAAATAAAGTGCTCACACTACATGGTGGTACTTCTTTATGAAGTACCTTTCTCTCAAGCTCCTAGTGTATCCCCTCATTCTCAGCATTCTCTCCCATACAAAGAATTACTTGTTCATATCACCCTCACACACATCTGTACTCACCTCCTCCTACACATTCTCTTAGCCTCCTATTCTCTCTACCCCCGATCCCTCAAAACTCTTATCCCCCATGAACTAACCTTTCCTCGTCATCCCAATCTCCTACTCAATCCCATTCACTTGAGTCTTCTACACATGTCTTGTTTAAAGATGTGTGTAACGCCTCGCTCGAGAACCCAAGAGAAATAAACCTAATATGTGACAAAGTTTACTGAATTATTTTTTTTTTAAAGTTTAAACAACATCAAGATAACATTAATGTGAAAGCAATATGAACATACACATGAAATAAACATATGCAAATATAGATACAGTTTCAATCCCTCAAGAGTTCCTTTACGTTGAGTCACATTTAATGATTTTAAATTAATTAGTTTAAGTTCCAAGTACAATGTCTCAAGATTATAAAGAAATAACAGATACATAATCGCATAAGAAAATGCATAAGTATAAACAATACAATGAAAGTACATCCAATCAATAACATCTACTGCACATGTCGCAAGGTATGTGAGAATAGATTCAATACATCAGAATACATGATAACATATATACATCATCTAAAAAGAAGTCTCTAAGATAAGAAATAAGAATGATAAAGGTACATTTTTTGCAATGAACATCCAATAGCTGGCAATGTGAAGGGGAACCCAAATGGTAAGAAGATACTACCTTCCGACCGCGTGGTTACCTAGTCAGGCTTCCACTCCCACCGTGCAGGGAAGATAATGATCGATCCACAAACGGCTATCAAACATAAAAAATTCTTAGGCATGGAATACCTACAAGCCAAAACTACCTCAAAGGTAACACATACTACTCAAGAAGATAAAATAATCCAAAAGTAAGAACACTCAATCCAATACCAACTCCACATAACCGAACATCATACATGAACCAAGTATAAACCAAATGCCAAGATCACAAGATAAAGTCAACAAAAGACAATCATCTCAAGTCAAAAGCCACATGTCAAAAGTACATCATCCATGAATCACCAATCATCATCAATGAAAGTAAATAACCATAATAAACACATCCGACAATAGATACACCACCAACAATAAGTACACCACCAAAGGTACACAAAATCTACAGAGGAGACTCAGACTACATACTAGGGAGAGTCATCACATGGCTGCTTGAGTTACCCTGGACTGATATCTTAATAGACCCCGGACCCTCAAGCATTGAGTTACCCTGGACTGGTTACTCTGAACCCCAGACCCTCAACATCACACATATGGAAACTAGAAAGCCCTCTCAAGAAGACGAGGCACTCATCTCATTCCCATCCTTAGTCTATACAAGCACTCAAGGCATGAGTAGATCAAAAATATCTAACTTATCTTTTTAGTGTGTTTCCCCCATATAAATTTTAATTACTAGATTATCACTTATTACATAACTTGCATTAGGTTACCCTGGTACTGACCACTTTGGGTCCCGGACCCCTATGCAAGCCACTCCCAAGTCACGTACCTAGACAACCTCTCCTAAGCACATAAACACATAGTTGTGTCCCATACCACAACACCCATAAAGATCAAACTCGATTCCTTAACAGGCAACCTAATAATAAGATGGCTCTCCCATTCAAGTACACATAAATGCTCCACAAGATAAACCTCATAAATATAATCTCCAATATGAATCACAAAACACATTATAACATCCAGGCACATAAATGGTATCAAAGAAATCTCACAAAACCTCTGGTGCACATCCTAGACTGGTCAACACCTAATCAACACCAAAATTCCAAAGCATAGACAATATAAGCAAAACAGTATAGTTTCATAGTTTGTGTTTGATTTACAATAATACACAATAAGGTAAAAAGTAAAGTTTCAGTTTTGTGTTCAATGTATGTTTCAGGTGAATGAATTCTCAGTGTATTCCACAAGTCAACTCTATAAAATTACCCCCATTTATTTATTTGGCTTAAATATGTAAAATTACCTTCATAATAATAGTCATTTTCCCAAAAGCATTATCTGAAGATAATCGATTATTTATTTAAGTTATAAAAATAATAATTTCTAAATTTAATAAAATCATTACAATCTTATTAAATTTACACATTTAATAAAATTATATATTGTTATATAATTTTCGTATTAATCATTCCCAATTAAATCAAAATTTAATTAGCTTAATTAATAATCATTTACTATATCTGACTCATTAATAATCCTTAATTAGATCCAATTTAATTAAGTCAATTATTTTTTATTTTTTATTTTTTTAAAACATTTTTCAGTTATTAATAAAAATTAATGATAATATAATTTTAATATTTAATAATTAAAGTTTTATATAATTTAAATTTAATAACTTAAAAAAAAATTAACACAATTTAAATTTATTAAATTATAATTAAATTACAATTTTAAAAAAACATAAATTAAAAAAAAGACGTTTAAAGCCCACCGGCTTTTGGTCGCAGCCTTTGCTAAGCCAGCGCTAGCTCTGCTGTAGCAGTTGTACATAGTATTGCTGCTGTTGCAGCAGTCACTGCTGCGGCAACAGATATGCTGCCGTCAGAGGTAAGGGGGTTGGGGTTGGTTTAACCGCCCTCCCCAATTAAATTGTATAATTAATTTTATATATATATATATATATATATATATATATATATATATATATATATATATATATATATATATATATATATATATATATATATATAAAATAAATTTACTCTTATTTAATAAAATTTATAAAAATATAAAATTTTATAGAACAAACTTCCCTCATAAAATATATTTATTATTTATTTTTTAATTTTTAATTTTTAATTTTTTAAAAATTATTTTCAATGTTAATCTGATAGAGAAAATTCGAGTAACTAATCAAAATTTCTTTTATTTTTAAATATCCTTTTTAATTTAAAGACACACCTGAATTAAATACGATAAGTTCTTTAATCTACAGAACTAATTTCATTTCCTCCAATTTTCCTCTATAAAATAATGAGACTAATTTTCAATCAGTCAAGAAACAAACATGATGACAGATATAATTCCAACCACCCAATCAAACACGGAGCAAACATATATTTTCCAATTGACAATGCATTCATGGGATTTCAAGCCCTACCTCAAACTGATGCTAAACTCTGACAGCTAGATGAAAATTCCTACGCAAGCCAAATCTTTCAAGCTACGAAAATTTCCTTTCTTTTCAAAACTTTTTGAGTTGCTCTCCCAAAACCTGTGTGTGCCCTGAAAACCTATGTTTGAAAAACTTGTGTCCCCAATAATGACCCGAAAACCCTCTAATATAGACTCTAATTACCTTTTAGGGTTTCTGTCACCACCACTTCTAAATTAGAATACTTTTTATTTAATTAATTCATTCATGCACAATTAATTTTATTTTTAAATTAAAATATTCTTTTATTATTCCTTCATGCACTTTAAGTGAATTATTAAATTACTTTATTTAACTTTCCACTTTACTTTACTTTAAATTAATTTATTAACTTTAATCTCATGCGCACTATAATAAAATTTCTTAATTCAAGTTCACATTTTTTTTATCTTTTTAATTAATTTTCTATATTTAAAACTCATTCATGCGAACTTAAATCTTTTTCATAATTTAATATCTTTCTCCTTTTAATATATTTTTGAACGTTTAACTTGATAAATATTTATTAACTTAAATAACAATAATATTTAGCATTTATTTAAAAATGAACTCTAAATATATATTATTATTAAATTAAATAAATATTATCACGTTCTAAATTTACTCTTAAAACTTTTATCTTCAAATCCAATTCTTTATATTTAATTAATTTCTCAATTAATTAAATATAATTACATATTCAAAATATCATAATAATTTTCCATTAAATTAAAATATTAATTTAAATCTATTAATTGGACTTAATTAATAGAAATTCATCAAAGACTCACAAAACAACATATGCACAAAATACTCACGGGTATAAAAAGGGTAGACAGTCTGTTACGAGTCCTCGTTGCAGGACAAGTATTTTAGGCTATGACTAGGATTGGACCTGATCATTATCTTCCCATTCTCACCATTTGAGTATTTGTAATAGGGCACGCTCATCCTGGCAATTCAGGGAAGTCGATGTCCGGTACCTACATCCTGCATAAAAGACGTGCATGTACATGTATATAATATATCTAAACTAAACAGACAATGGCGGGGAGTGGTTCATCGTGTAGATCCCGACTAGCAGGTGACTACGACTCCCTCCCTTAACCACATCAAACACTTCAGATAGAAAGATAAAATAAACATGTGCACCATACACATGCAAGTATGGGGTAAGTATAAAAATCACAAATCTAATATCAAATGCATACATATAATAATGCATCTCTATCAATACAACATAATCATCACTAAAGACATCATGTTAACATTGTTACAAAAGAAACCACATTTACTAATTAGGAATCATTAAGACATCATTAACGTCATGTGAAATGAAATCAACAAGTATATATGTAATCCAAAACATGAAACAATATCATAATATTGTAAATCCAATATCTCTAAACTAATCAAAGCATAAAATCAACCTAAAAGAATTTGACAATGATACAGAAATGCGATCTAGGGGCAGGCACTACATCCACCCCCCTAGAATTAGGCTTACTCCTAGAAGCCCATTACAAAGAATCATAAATCAAACTCAGAAAACTCAAAACTAAGGTCCACGATTGGGGCAATTGGTCACTCTATGACCATATTGTCCACAAAATTAGCAATCTCCACTAAAGCCTCCCTGAGCTCCAGGTGCACACGACTACTCAAAACTACCAACACTAGCATCCTCACTGAGAGTCTGAGGAACTCGATCCAACCTGTTGCGCATATTACTCTTCCAGTTACGATAGTTCCCTGACTGTGAACCACCACTGTTACCATGAAAGAACTTTCTTCCCGGCTTCTCCTGATTACCCTTAGCGAAGTTAGGAGAATTTCTAGAACTTCCAGCCCCTTGAGACTGGTTATCCCTCAATGCTCCTGAATAAAGTGCCCCTCTACCCTAAACACCTGGTAGGCCACCTTGGCCTGAAGTCACACTCATCTCAACCAAATTAGCTTGCAATATAGCATCCTTAAGGTTTTTAGTTTGGAAAACCTTAACACCCCCAATGATGTAAACATTAAGTCCTCTAATGAAATGTTGGACCATCAATGGTGAACTATCACTAACTCCTGCATAAGACATAAGCTCAAAGAACTTACGCTCATACTCCACCACTATCTTGGTACCCTGTCTCAAATCATGAAACTCATCTACCCTCTGAAGTAGCCACTGCTCTGATAGAAATCACTCATGGAAGTGTTCAAGGAACAACTCCCATGTAACAGTCTGCATATTTATCCCAAGTTTCTTCTCCTCCATATTCCACCAAATCGCTGCAAAGAGCTCTAAGTGGGTAATGGCATATCTTGCTTTGACACTGGAGTCAAAGTCTTGCATGGATAAATATCTATCTATTGCAATCAACCAATTCTTAGCATCATATCCAGTACCTTCTCCATTAAAAGGTTTGATCTTGACCTGCAATAGGTCCTTCATCTGGATGGACTGGCTAGACCGCCTTATGCTCTCTAGGTTCCTCCCTCTAGGACTCATGGACCTATCTCTATCTCCATGCTCTGAATTATGAGCTCTATCCTGCAAAGGTAGGCTTGCTAGGATGTCCTTGACCAAGTCTCTAGTGACTAGTCCTTCTATCTCAGCATGATGCTTAACACTATCATCCTCTTTAGCCTCTTCCTGAATAGGGTCTCCTGAATGGACCAAGGAAGGAATATGGGGACTAACTCTCCCACGACTCCTACCATGTCTTGAGCTACGACCCCTAGCAATGGATCTAGAACCAAAAGTCATCTCTCCTACAACACCCAAACACAACAATGACATCTAAGAATCCATCATAACCATAGGTTCATAACTTACCGACATAAAACAATAATCCAAAAAGTTTTATAAGTTTTCTAGTTCCATGTTCATAATTTGTATCATTTCAGAGTTTGTTATTCAACAGTTTGGTTTCAAGTTTGATCTCAATATAAGTTTTTCGTTTAACTAAGTTGCAAGTTTACTAATTGCTCAAGTGATGGCGCACATAATGCCCAAAGTTCCCAATGTTGAAACTCAGGCTCTGATACCATATGTAACACCCCGCTCGGGAACCCAAGAGAAATAAACCTAATATGTGACAAAGTTTATTGAACTATTTTTTTTTTAAAAGTTTAAACAACATCAAGATAACATTAAAGCGGAAGAAATATGAACATACACATCAAATACACATATGAAAATATAGATACAGTTTCAATCCCTCAAGAGTTCCTTTACGTTGAGTCACATTTAATGATTTTAAATTAATTAGTTTAAGTTCCAAGTACAATGTCTCAAGTTCATAAAGAAATAACAAATACATAATCGCATAAGAAAATGCATAAGTATAAACAATACAATGAAAGTACATCCAATCAATAACATCCACTACACATGTCGTAGGGTATGTGAGAATAGATTCAATACATCAGAATAGATGATAAAACATATATACATCATCTGAAAAGAAGTCTCTGAGATAAGAAATAAGAATGATAAAGGTACATTTTCTGTAACGAACATCCAATAGCTGGCAATGTGAAGGGGAACCCAAATGGTAAGAAGACACTACCTCCCGACCGCGTGGTTACCTAGTCAAGCTTCCACTCCCACCATGCAGGGAAGATAATGATCGATCCACAAATGGCTATCAAACATAAAACATTCCTAGGCATGGAATACCTACTAGCCAAAACTATCTCAAAGGTAACACATACTACTCAAGAAGATAAAATAATCCAAAAGTAAGAACACTCAATCCAATACCAACTCCGCATAACCAAACATCATACATGAACCAAGTATAAAACAAATGCCAAGATCACAAGATAAAGTCAACAAAAGACAATCACCTCAAGTCAAAAGCCACATGTCAAAAGTACATCATCCATGAATCACCAATCATCATCAATGAAAGTAAATAACCATTATAAACACATCCGACAATAGATACACCATCAACAATAAGTACACCACCAAAGGTACACAAAATCTACAGAGGAGACTCAGACTACATACTAGGGAGTGTCATCACATGGCTACTTGAGTTACCCTAGACTGATCTCTTAATAGACCCCGAACCCTCAAGCGTTGAGTTACCCTGGACTGGTTACTCTGAACCCCGGACCCTCAACATCACACATATGGAAACTAGAAAGCAGTCTCAAGAAGATGACGCACTCATCTCATTCACATCCTTAGTCTATACAAGCACTCAAAGCATGGGTAGATCAAAAATCTCTAACTTATCTTTTTAGTGTGTTTCCCCTCATAAATTTTAATTACTAGATTATCACTTATTACATAACTTGCATTAGGTTACCCTTGTACTGACCACTTTGGGTCCCGAACCCCTATGCAAGCCAGTCCCAAGTCACATACCTAGACAACCTCTCCTAAGCACATAAACACATAGTTGTGTCCCATACCACAACACCCATAAAGATCAAACTTGGTTCCTTAACAGGCAACCTAATAATAAGATGGCTCTCCCATTCAAGTACACATAAATGCTCCACAAGATAAACCTCATAAATATAATCTCCAATATGAATCACAAAACACATTATAACATCTAGCCACATAAATGGTATCAAAGAAATCTCACAAAACCATAGGTGCACATCCTAGACTGGTCAACACCTAATCAACACCAAAATTCCAAAGCATAGATAGTATAAGCAAAACAGTATAGTTTCATAGTTTTCGTTTGATTTACAATAATACACAATAAGGTAAAAAGTAAAGTTTCAGTTTTGTGTTCAATGTATGTTTCAAGTGAATGAATTCTCAGTGTATTCCACAAGTCAACTCTATAAAATTACCCCCATTTATTTATTTAGCTTAAATATGTAAAATTAACTTCATAATAATAGTCATTTTCCAAAAAGCATTATCTGAAGATAATCGATTATTTATTTAAGTTATAAAAATAACAATTGCTAAATTTAATAAAATCATTACAATCTTATTAAATTTACACATTTAATAAAATTATACATTGTTATATAATTTTCGTATTAATCATTCCTAATTAAATCAAAATTTAATTAGCTTAATTAATAATCATTTACTATATCTGACTCATTAGTAATCCTTAATTAGATCCAATTTAATTAAGTCAATTATTTTTTATTTTTTATTTTTTTTAAATATCTTTCAGTTATTAATAATTAATTTAGTTATTAATAAAAATTAATGATAATATAATTTTAAAATTTAATAATTAAATTTTTATATAATTTAAATTTAATAACTTAAAAAAAATTAACACAATTTAAATTTATTAAATTATAATTAAATTACAATTAAAAAAAACATAAATTAAAAAAAAGACGTTTAAAGCCCACCGTCTTTTGGCCACAGCCTTTGCTAAGTCGGTGGCAGCTCTGCCGTAGCAGGCTGCTACAGTAGCAGTCACTACTATGGCAACAGCTATCCTGTTGTTAGAGGTAAGGGGGTTGGGGTTGGTTTAACCGCCCCTCCCTAATTAAATTGTATAATTAATTATATATATATATATATATATATATATAAATATATATATATATATTTTTTTTTTTTAATAAAGTTACTCTTATTTAATAAAATTTATAAAAATATAAAATTTTATATAACAAACTTCCCTCATAAAATATATTTATTATTTATTTTTAAATTTTTAATTTTTAATTTTTTGAAATTATTTTCAATGTTAATCTAATAGAGAAAATTCGAGCAACTAATCAAATTTTCTTTTATTTTTAAATATCCTTTTTAATTTCAAGACACACCTAAATTAAATATGATAAGTTCTTGAATCTAGAGAACTAATTTCATTTCCTCCTTCAATTTTCCTCTATAAAATAATGAGACTAATTTTCAATTAGTCAGGAAACAAACATGATGAAAGATATAATTCCAACCACCCAATCAAACATGGAGCAAACATATATTTTCCAATTGACAATGCATTCATGGGATTTCAAGCCCTACCTCGCACTGATGCTAAACTCTGACAGCTAGATGAAAATTCCTATGCAAGCCAAATCTTTCAAGCTACGAAAATTTCCTTTCTTTTCCAAACTTTTCGAGTTGCTCTCCCAAAACCTGTGTGTGCCTTGAAAACCTGTGTTTGAAAAACTTGTGTCCCCAATAATGACCCGAAAACCCTCTAATATAGACTCTAATTACCTTTTAGGGTTTCTATCACCACCACTTCTAAATTAGAATAATTTTTATTTAATTAATTCATTCATGCACAATTAATTTTCTTTTTAAATTAAAATATTCTTTTATTATTCCTTCATGCACTTTAAGTGAATCATTAAATTACTTTATTTAACTTTCCACTTTACTTTACTTTAAATTAATTTATTAACTTTAATCTCATGTGCACTATAATAAAATATCTTAATTCAAGTTCACATTTTTTTAATCTTTTTAATTAATTTTCTATATTTAAAACTCATTCATGCAAACTTAAATCTTTTTCATAATTTAATATCTTTCTCCTTTTAATATATTTTTGAACGTTTAACTTGATAAATATTTATTAACTTAAATAACAATAATATTTAGCATTTATTTAAAAATGAACTCTAAATATATATTATTATTAAATTAAATAAATATTATCACGTTCTAAATTTACTTTTAAAACTTTTATCTTCAAATCTAATTCTTTATATTTAACTAATTTCTCAATTAATTAAATATAATTACATATTCAAAATATCATAATAATTTTCCATCAAATTAAAATATTAATTTAAATCTATTAATTGGACTTAATTAATAGAAATTCATCAAAGACTCACAAAACAACATATGCACAAAATACTCACGGGTATAAAAAGGATAGACAGTCTATTACGAGTCCTCCTTGCAGGACAAGTATTTTGGGCTATGGCTAGGATTGGACCTGATCATTATCTTCCCATTCTCACCATTTGAGTATTTGTAATAGGGCACACTCATCCTGGCAATTCAGGGAAGTGGATGCCTGGTACCTACATCCTACATAAAGACGAGCATGTACATGTATATAATATATCTAAACTAAACAGACAATGGCGGGGAGTGGTTCATCGTGTACATCCTGACTAGTAGGTGACTACGACTCCCTCCCTTAACCACATCAAACACTTCAGACAGAAAGATAAAATAAACACGCGCACCATACACATGCAAGTATGGGGTAAGTATAAAAATCACAAATCTAAGATCAAATGCGTGTTGAGATAATGGGTGTTGCACACATTGCGTAATATTGTTATTTTATTTTATTATTTTATTATGTAATGTTGTACCTAGATGGACGTGCAACATGTAAAGATTCCCATGGAATATTCTTGATGAGTTGTATTGTAACATTGTGAAAATATTTCATGTAATTATTTAATATTGGGGAAAAGAATTAAATGCCCAATATTAAATGTGGGGTCAGTGGGTTAGGTAGCACATGGTTTTAGCACATGGTTTATGTAATACCACTTGGTGGTTTTGTGGGACTTGCTACTAAATAAGCAGCCACAAGGGTAGTTGTTGTATATAGAAAAAAAGGAAGAGTGACAAGGAGAAGACAAAAGGCAAGAGTCGAGCGGGACAAGGCTTGACAGGTTAGCCAAGGGAGCATTTGTGAAGGTTGAAAGCATGGCATGGGATGTGTGGATTCATGCTTGTTCACATAGTTTGCTCGGTTGTGGCTATGGCCATGAAGGCTTCCATGGTTGTATGGCAATGGTATTTTTTGCTGAATAATACATGATGATGGATGCTTTTGGAGGCTGGGTTTTTCCCTCAATGAGGGTTTCCCAGGGTATATCTTGTGTCACATTTTATGGGTATGTTGTCTATTCTCTTGCATGTGGATTTTAATTCCGTGTTTATTTTAGATCTATTATGGTTATGTGGAAACGGTTATACTCTTTATTGCCAAGTTTCCTTACAAGTGGTATCAGAGCTATGGTTTTATTATTGTAACCCTAGATTGAATCCATGGGAATGCATGAGAGGATAAAAGAAATGGCAAGATATATGAAAAATTATTGCAGATCTGAGGGCTTTGGATTTGCTGTTATGATGGGATGTTAAAAGATTTGGGCATGGGAAATTGTTGGACAAAAGAGTTTTTTGGATGTTTCATTTAAAATGAGGGTTTTGGGGGGTAGCATGTAGAAATGACCTCCTGGGTAAAAATAGACCTCACCATTGGATCTGGGTCGACATTTCCATAAAATTTGATATATATTATGCCCTAGTTTGGCCATGTTCAGAGGAAATGAAAGAGTTTTTTGGTTTCAGCCCATGATGGCCGTCAAATTTAATCCCGTCGGAATTTTCGTCACTGAAAAAAAATTTAAAATGAAAAATCGTACTGAAAATGGTAAAAAGACTGTCTTAGTAAAATGGCCATAACTTTCTCTCAAAATATCAGATTTCAGAGTTCTTATAGGCGTTGGAAAGCTAATTCAGAGCACTACAACATGGTGTAGGTTTGGTTCTATGATTTTGAGATTTTGTCAGGTTTTAAGAGCCCTAAAGTCAGATGTTATTTATTTTGAGCACGAATTGGGGCATAACTTGGGCATACGGAGTCGGATTTTGGACTTCGAGTAGTCAACAGAAAGCTCTTGGAGAGCTCTACACATTGGTTCAGATTTGGTGCAGGTTTGGCATGATTTAATTGTTGATATATTGATCTGAACAGTTTATTGATATATTTTGACTATGGTAACATTATGAGTTTATGACATTGGAAATTTAAGATTTGATGTCATTGTATACTCAGTTCATATTTCAGATTGGTCTCATGATGATATGGTTATCAGTGTTTGGATTTGGATATGCATGATGACTTGTTGGGTCTACAAGTTGTGCAGTGTTGTAAGCGGTCTATACTTACAGGTTGCATTTATAGCTTGGTTATGGGTTGTCTTTGCCCATTGATCTTTCATTATTGATGCATATTCAGATTGGTGGCTTGGATTTGGGTTGTCTATGCCCTAAGTCACATGATTTACTTTTATCTTCATGTAGAAGGGATGAAATGTTGTTACCAGGTACAGTCATGGCAGAGAATTGTGGTTGACTATGCTGACAAGTTGGACATATTGAGAGCCAGATGCTCGGTTCATGGATGTGATCATGGTGTCATGGGTTTTGGCATGACATGATTGGTTATACAGGTACATCCTTGATGTTCATTAGCTTGGATTTCTGATATAGTTATGGTGGTATATCTTCTTGGTTGAGGATCATGGTTATTTAATTTCTTTTGAGGAGCTCATGATGTGCACTTTGAGTTCTTTGATGGTTTGATGCCTTGGTTGATTCTCATGGTTAGAGGATGGTTATTTTTTCATCATGATGTCATGGATAGCTTGGATACACGATTTAGTGGGAGCTTGTGACAGTGATGGGGTGACAGTGCAAGATAAGTTCCTAGTTTGGTTTATATCTTCTTGGTTTGGAGAGGATGGATTTTATGATGCCATAGGTGACTTGGTACCACGGTTGAGTGGGAGTTATTGGCATTGATATATTTATTGAGTGTTTGCAGATGTTGGAGGTTTGTCTTAGATCCTGTTGCTGCAGAAGCGTCTTTGACATTTGCATGGTGCACTTGTTATCTTCATGGTGTGTGAAGATGGTTAGATCTTGAGGACTCATGGAGTTCTTGGTTATCTTCATGGTGTTTGAAGATGGTTAGATCTTGAGGACTTATGGAGTTCTTGGTTATCTTCATGGTGTATGGAGATGGTTCTTCATGGTGTGTGGAGATGGTTGCATCTTGAGGACTTATAGGGTTCTTGGCAAAGGTGTGGTTTATGCTTTTATTTGGCATGTTATCCTTGGTATGAGGATGGTTTCATTATTATGTCATGGTATACTCTTGAAACGCGTTTAGAGTTGTGACATGTTATGGTGTGTTCATGTGGAGCATGTTATCTCTTTAGTTGAGATGGTTAGATCATGTTGTCATGTTTATGTTCCTGAGGCCATGGTTGGAACTTTGACATTGATCTTGGTTTAGTTTCTTGGTATTGAGTACACTGATCATAAGCTGGATACTTCATGATATTGCTATGTTGCATTTGGAGTTGGCATGGATTGATTGGTTACAGGTGCTCATGGATACTTAGAGATGGTGGTGATGCTGATTTCTCTTGGATTAGAGAAATATTTGTTGGGATGGTTGATGGTTTTAGTAGGAAGTCCGAGGGGTAGTCACCTGATATGGACTTGAGAGGAGATTGTTCTTAGATGAGTCTTGGTTGGAGACTTGGGTATCTTGATGAGCATTCTCATTCCCCACTCTTGGTCTACTCGGCGGTTTGCTACTTGAGAGGTATAGCCCATTGTTTTTTCTCAAGTACATTATATTTATGCTTGTCTTTCATGGATATGGATCTTGAGCTATGGTACATGAGTTAGTTCTGGAGGGTTCATTTGAGAGATGGTTTAGCATTGGTTATCTCCATGTGCATATGTTGTTATGCTGGTTGAATTTGGGAGATGGTTTTATATTTGGGCATATTCCTTGGATTAGGAATGGTTATTCCTTGGTTTAGGAATGGTTTTATTGAGTTTGATCTTCTTGTGAGAGGCTTACATCCATGATGAGTTATATGGTATGGTTTGGGTGTTGTTGAAGCTTCTTGTTGGGGTTTTATGGAGGAGATCATACTTGCACAGTTTACATCTAGAGGTGTGTGTAGAAGGACATGATACAGGTTATGATTTGCATGGTTTCTCTGGTCTTGGTTATCTTCCTGGATGTTCAATTTTGCCTACATTGGATTTGAGATTGGTTGGAGATTGTGATCACTGGTTTGTGCTCATGTATGTCATGTGAGAGATGACATGGTTATTTCATTCTCTTTCCTCTATTGGTTGTGGTGAACTTGGGAGAGCATTGGAGACTTGTTATGAGAATTTTTCTTGCAGGATATTAGTTTATGTATTGTGGATGTCCTTGATACTACATGGATTCACTTCTTTGAGATGTGTTGAGTGGATTGGTTATAGATTTGACATTATCTTTTGCAGTGGGAGCTTCTTGGTATATATGTGGCAGGTATTGCTCTTGAGGCTTGTGATTGCAGGTTGCAGATTGGATATGTCGGTGATATAAGATTCACTTGTTATACCTTTGAGGTATGGATAGTTGGATGGGTTTGGCACTTTGCTGTGGGTGCTATTTCAGCTATGGATATTTTGACAACTACAGATACATGTGATTACCTTTAGATCAGGTTTTTGTGCTTGGAATTTCATTTGGTACAGGATTTTATGATCTTCTAATGCGACAGGTTGGGTGGTTTTCTCTTTGGATGGCTTCTATGTATGTCCAGTGCTAGTGGCATAAGAGGAGGTGAGATCATTCATGTTTGAGATGTTGGATACTTTGATTTTGTTGCGGGTACCAGGATGGAGCACTTGGTCTATTTTGATCCATGATGGTGGATGTGCTGGGAGGGATTGTTCCCTTATTTATGTGGCTACGGATTGACCCTATGCAATGTATACAACAAGTGGGAGATTGTTGAGATAATGGGTGTTGCACACATTGCGTAATATTGTTATTTTATTTTATTATTTTATTATGTAATGTTGTACCTAGATGGACGTGCAACATGTAAAGATTCCCATGGAATATTCTTGATGAGTTGTATTGTAACATTGTGAAAATATTTCATGTAATTATTTAATATTGGGGAAAAGAATTAAATGCCCAATATTAAATGTGGGGTCAGTGGGTTAGGTAGCACATGGTTTTAGCACATGGTTTATGTAATACCACTTGGTGGTTTTGTGGGACTTGCTACTAAATAAGCAGCCACAAGGGTAGTTGTTGTATATAGAAAAAAAGGAAGAGTGACAAGGAGAAGACAAAAGGCAAGAGTCGAGCGGGACAAGGCTTGACAGGTTAGCCAAGGGAGCATTTGTGAAGGTTGAAAGCATGGCATGGGATGTGTGGATTCATGCTTGTTCACATAGTTTGCTCGGTTGTGGCTATGGCCATGAAGGCTTCCATGGTTGTATGGCAATGGTATTTTTTGCTGAATAATACATGATGATGGATGCTTTTGGAGGCTGGGTTTTTCCCTCAATGAGGGTTTCCCAGGGTATATCTTGTGTCACATTTTATGGGTATGTTGTCTATTCTCTTGCATGTGGATTTTAATTCCGTGTTTATTTTAGATCTATTATGGTTATGTGGAAACGGTTATACTCTTTATTGCCAAGTTTCCTTACAATGCGTACATATAATAATGCATCTCTATCAATACAACATAATCATCACTAAAGACATCATGTTAACATTGTTACAAAAGAAACCACATTTACTAATTAGGAATCATTAAGACATCATTAACATCATGAGAAATGAAATCAACAAGTATATATGTAATCCAAAACATGAAACAATATCATAAGATTGTAAATCCAATATCTCTAAACTAATCAAAGCATAAAATCAACCTAAAAGAATTTGACAATGATACAGAAATGTTATCTAGGGGTAGGCACTACAATGTGCATATTGTTCCTACCCCCTAACCATAGTCCTAACCAATTAGTGATATGCTGCACCATCCTCCTACACCGCACATCTATATTCCTACCACTCTACTTACATTTCATATCATAACCACTCATCATTCCTACACCCCTTTAAATCCCTTCTCCTAATTTTTCCCTTGCCTACACTACCCTCTTCCTTTACATCACCTATCTTTCTAACCCTTTGGATCCTTCCATCATTAGGATCTTTTGATTTAATTTCCTTATCCTCACATATTGAGCTATCTTCATTTTCATAATCTTACAAATTATAAATCCCTAGGCTAAGGTTTCACCATCATCATATTATGTTCTTTGTCATTGTTCACTATCCTAGCCCTAAGTTTGCCTTTCCTATTTCCTATTCTTTATATTTAAATAATTTCTCAATTAATTAAATATAATTACATATTCAAAATATCATAATAATTTTCCATTAAATTAAAATATTAATTTAAATCTATTAATTGGACTTAATTAATAGAAATTCATCAAAGACTCACAAAACAACATATGCACAAAATACTCACAGGTATAAAAAGGCTAGACAGTCTATTACGAGTCCTCCTTGCAGGACAAGTATTTTAGGCTATGGCTAGGATTGGACCTGATCATTATCTTCCCATTCTCACCATTTGAGTATTTGTAATAGGGCACACTCATCCTGGCAATTCAGGGAAGTGGATGCCCGATACCTACATCCTGCATAAAAGACGAGCATGTACATGTATATAATATATCTAAACTAAACAGACAATGGTGGGGAGTGGTTCATCGTGTAGATCCCGACTAGCAGGTGACTACGACTCTCTCCCTTAACCACATCAAACACTTCAGACAGAAAGATAAAATAAACACGCGCACCATACACATGCAAGTATGGGGTAAGTATAAAAATCACAAATCTAAGATCAAATGCGTACATATAATAATGCATCTCTATCAATACAACATAATCATCACTAAAGACATCATGTTAACATTGTTACAAAAGAAACCACATTTACTAATTAGGAATCATTAAGACATCATTAACGTCATGTGAAATGAAATCAACAAGTATATATGTAATCCAAAACATGAAACAATATCATAATATTGTAAATCCAATATCTCTAAACTAATCAAAGCATAAAATCAACCTAAAAGAATTTGACAATGATACAGAAATGTGATCTAGGGGCAGGCACTACAATGTGCATATTGTTCCTAGCCCCTAACCATAGTCCTAACCAATTAGTGATATGTTGCACCATCCTCCTACACCGCACATCTATTTTCCTACCACTCTACTTACATTTCATATCATAACCACTCATCATTCCTACACCCCTTTAAATCCCTTCTCCTAATTTTTCCCTTGCCTACACTACCCTCTTCCTTTACATCACCTATCTTTCTAACCCTTTGGATCCTTCCATCATTAGTATCTTTTGATTTAATTTCCTTATCCTCAAATATTGAGCTATCTTCATTTTCATAATCTTACAAATTCTAAATCCCTAAGCTAAGGTTTCACCATCATCATATTATGTTCTTTGTCATTGTTCACTATCCTAGCCCTAAGTTTGCCTTTCCTATTTCCTATCACCCTGACTAAGAGTTCATTGGTGAAATCATTTTCCAACATCATATTCTAAAAAGTCTGTATCTCCTATTTTTCAAAAAGTTCATTCTTTATCATAGATCATTATCCTAGAATGAGTTTTGTTTATCCTATCCTACCATCATAAATTTTCTTGCATCTTATTTTTACCATCATAGATTATGTCTATTTGTTATCTCACAGCATCCTAGTGTTCAATTTATTTACCATGTTGTATTATCATATATTGTGTTCATTTACCCTTGTCATAGTTTGGATTTATCTTATCATATTTTCCCATCATAGATTAAATTCATTCATCACATGTTAGATACGTTCCTCATGTTTCATCATCATAATTTTTAGTTCACTTATCATATGTTCTAATCATAGCTTTGAGTTCATTTATCCCATTTTATCATCATAGTTGGCATTCATTTTAATTATGCTCTAGCATCATAAAACTCCAATTCATCTTCTCATAGTTTGTGTTCATTTAATCATCAATCATTCTCATAGTTTATGTTCATTTTATTTTTCCTTTTGTCATAGTTTAAAGTTTCCTTTTAGCATACTCATCATCATAAGTTTGTATCCATCTTTCTCCCATTTTTCATCATATATTTATATTTCATCTCTTAGGTCATGTTTTATTATTATTATAAACATTCATTTCCATTTATCTTTCTCAAAAGTCCAAACATATTGCATCCATACCAATTTTTAAGGTTCATTCTTAATCATTTTCCTAGTTATTATAAACATCATCATAACTATCAAAATAGACTTCATCATCAAAGCACATCATATTCTACATCACATCTCTCATAAACACATCACATCCTGCATGCAAACTCGTCAGTCTCTCAATAACATCTAATTATATAAACATCCACATCATAGGTCCATTCATCCATATCCCACCACAAAGAATGACCTATATATATATCATCCACAAAGAATAATAAATAAATCACCCCCTTGCAAAAATACCAAAGTCCATCATAGTCTAGATATCTAGTATACCTATCATACATATAAATACATCAGGTTTGTGCCTAAAAAATATATCCACTAATACATAAAAAGGAAACAATAATAGTAATGTGTATAACCTAGCATATCACTAGTCTCCCTCATCTATCACCTCCTCATCATGGATCTCATTGGTGTGCCTCTCTGCCCCTGGTGCTATTGGTGGTGGAGGTTATGGCCTCATCCATCCTCCTCCTATACCCGAGCTCTCTGCCTCATCCCTCCTCCACTCACCCCCCTGTTATGCCTCTGGCTCTACTCTGTCCTATGGCTTTGACTTGTATGCTAAGACCCACTTGTCCTCTCTAACCCCCTATTCTCCATCCACTCTCTCCCCCTCCTCCCTACATGCCTGTGTGGGTCCTAGCTGTCCTTGATCATGGTGGCTATTTGTAATGCTCAATCTAATCTAAGGGAACCATTGCATGGTACATCCCTTGGTAAAATCCTACCCTCTCCCTCAACTCCTCCACCTCTCCTCACAACCTCCTCAACTCATCCATCACTCCACCTATTGCCATCTATGCCCTCAAAGTCACAACCTCCACCATTAACATGTCCCTCTCCTCCTTGATGATGTCCATTTGCACCTATAATGCATGTCTCTCCAAAGTCACCAGCTCCAACCTCCCCTCAAACTACCCACTCTCCACCCATAGTGTCCCCACCTTTGTCCCTACTCTCTCTACCTATCCCCTGATTGTATCCCAGTCCTATATTAACTGATTATGCTCTTTCTGGAGCTAATCCCTTTCTTGCTAGGTATCCCATAGTAGCTGGCTAACCACCTCATGTGTCTACTAGAGAGATGCATATCAATTTGCTAGTTGGTCATCTCCTCCCCTTGAAGGCAAGCCCCCTTTGCCACTCCCATCTCATCCACCTATGGGCCCCTATGGCCTCTACTCCTCCTCTACCTCCTATTCTTTCTTCACCACTAGCCTCTCCTCCTGCCTCTCCTCTCTTCTTTGCCTCAACCTAATCAACTCCTCCTCTTGTACCACCACCTCAGCCCACTATTGCAACCCTCTGACCACATATCTACCATGTTTGGCTACCTAGGCTATCTCCCCTACCACCACTGTAGCCCTAGTCACCTATGCTTGGTCTACTAGCCTCAACTACTGAAACCAATCTCAATACTCTTGTGTGGAGCCTACATCTACTGGTCCACACAACCAATCCTACTGCTATGTTGTTAACTCCCACTAGGCCTGAAGTAAACTATCTCTCTATACCGCTGACACATAAATTGACATTAGCTCAAGTATAACCTATTGATACTAGTTTGGCTCCCCTGGAGCCTTTTGAACCCATCCAAACTACCATAAGGTCCTATCTAGTTGGTATTACTCTATTATGTACTCCCACTACCCAAAAATGGAAGATGGTGATATGGTAGATGACATATGTTGTCCCTCCTTTGCCTATGGCCCTAGCCCCATATACAATCTCCATACCACTACCTTGATCTCATCTATCTAGACTTGCTAGTAGTCCACATCCTTTGTATGATGGTATGTCAAAGGCTCCCTCTAGTTGTAAGCTACTAGCTCCTCTGCCCACCTATCCCTCCATCCTATTGGTGTTTTAAACTACTGAGCAACATAAATGCTCAATACTAGAATGATAGTACTCAAATAATCTAAAGATTAACCAATTCCTATAATCAATTACACAAGCAGATCATCTAAACCTAACTTCAACAAAGCCAAGGATGGTTTCCTACTCTTTAAGCTCTGCTAAACCAAGGTGGGTATACCTAGGGATGATTTAGATGCAAACTGATTTATTACAACTATCTTAGTTTCATTCTAATTCTCATCTTCTATCCTCACACACATGTATAGTTTACCAATTTCTTTAATGCTTTCAGATTCATATGCATCACCTATAAGTATATCTGGTTCTAATTCTCCAATGATTTACAAGTGCTTTTGGGAATAGTGGCTACCTATGACTCAAAGAATTAAATGTAAATGAGTGGTGACCAGCATTACAACCTTGAACAAAATAATATATTAATGATTTTGAAATTACAATAGTTTTAACATGTAGAAGCACAATTTATTCTTGATCATTTCTGATTTATAAGACTAGTACCTTATCCATTGGGCAATAGAGTTGATTATTGGCAGGAGACCTTGTTCAATTAACTTGTAATTGAATCTGTCAACTATAATCACCTATTTCCATTCTTAAATGATATCCTCTTCATAAACTCATGAATTCTATTGACCTATTGAAGCATTTACATGATTTCTTGAATTAAAAGCATCAATATAACCAATATACATCCCATCCAGAATGCATTCAATCAAATGAACATTATCCAAATGATCTCAAAACTAATAAACTCATGAAAAGGAGAGAGAAAATAGTGAGATAGATTTGGTGAAAGTATCCCTTTGTATTATCTTTTTGCTAACTAATACAATAACCAATAAGACTTCAGTAAAGAACCTAAAAAATCATGTTGGTTTTGCATTTCTATTTGTTATCAGAAGAATACATCACTGAGAATAAACTCAAAACAACTACATATGACTGGATCAAATGTACTTCCTTGAGAAACTAAAAACATACAAGATTTTCGGACCACCACAATGCCTTGAAAACTCATTTATATAGCATGAGTTGCAACAAGTAAAGGGAAATTGTGATTAATAGGTGTCTCTTTACAACAAATTCAATATACCTATTAGAAAAGACAAAACTACAAATAACAGAAAGACATGTAGATCAAATATTCCTTTGTGGGTCCCTTTCTGTTACATTTCATTATTCTAATTTGGTCGCTACTCTAATTCCTTCATGTATGCAACAACTAAGCCCACCAATGATGAAATCTATTCTGAAGATTTCAAATTAACCTCAACCCATGGGTTTCATCATCATTATATTGTACTGTGAGAGTCACTCTTACCTGTCACAATTCCTTGCTTATACCAGTATCCTAGGGTTATAGGATTGTCACTTAATAGGAAGCATCTAATCTTGGAGACAATGTGGCTGTCAAATATAACAAAATGGGCACTTTCTACTTCCTCAATTGTATCTACATTCAAAAACATTCCTTTGCCAAAATATGTCCCTCCTTTAAAAAGAAAGATGTGCATTAACAAAATGTAAGAGTAATTATACACATGAAACTCATGGGTATAAAATCTTCTTCACCCTCTCCAAAAACTTTGAATAGGACTCTATATATCTCTACTACCCTAGTATTGAAGTATACTTTCTTGAAAAATTCTTTAGAGAATGATGTTATTACTAATAGGGTTCTAATTTCACCAAGTTCACCATTTTCTCTTTTCATTACCTTAGTAGCTTGATCAAAACTCTTTACCACAGTCTTAAGGAGATCATAATCCACAAAAACACATATGATTACTAGTCTTCCTCAATCAAAATTCCATATACTGGCATGTGGAGTAAACAACTTCCTCTTTGAAAACCATCTTTTGAGGAAATTTTAAATAATTCACAAAGTATTAGCATCCTAGACCCAATTATCTTCATTAAGCAATCCCTCCACTACCACAACCTAGGATTTGATGAGTCCATTGGAGGCATTCTTTGACTATACTTGTAGGACTAGAGCACAACAGAAATTATAGTATAGTTACTTACTTGAAGTTCTTTATTATTCCTTTCTATAATTCTTCAACTTCTCCATGAACAAACTACTTCACACAATTGCCAAAATCAATACAATCTTCTCGTTAATTTCTTCTGCTCAAAAAAGGCTTGAAATCTTTATTCGCACAAAGTGGGAATAAGAAAATCTCCTGTGTTATACTCTATTTTTTACACATGCAATGCTTTCATATCAAATAAATACATAGAGTGACACCACCTTTTTTTCTTAAAATTTCCCTATCAATCTTAAAAAATCCTGTGATCAAGGGATGCAAAAAAGGTGACAAGTATGCTAGTTGACAAGTTGGTTAGTCAATCCAATCAGAACTGACCACATATATAGCTCCCTTCGTAATGGCATCTTTGTTTGGACCCACTAGCAACTAAGGACAAATGTGGACTAGTTGCTACCTCAATATACATAAAGAATGAGCACCTTACCATAGTGAAGTAGTGACAATCATTGATTCAATCTTGATCTTGTGGATGACATGCTACTGCATTACTTAGAAGAATAGTGGTGGGCCCCATATTCTCTATCTCATTATACATATCCTCTGAGCAACTCTTCATAGTGAGATAGCAATAGCTATTGATTTGAGATCAATCCAAGGGTAAAGAAACTACATGAACTTCTTAAGATGAGGTGGGTCCCATATTTGCTATCTTGCATGGAGTAAACCACACACATCTTTTTTATGGTGAGATAGCAAGAAAAGTTGATCTTAGCTTGATCTGATGATCAGAATCCCTCCTATGTTTTATGAATGGGGTGTGGGTCCAGAAGACTAATGATGTGATAAATTCTACATAGCTAGCAAGATAAAAACTAATTTTTAATTCTAGTCATCTTTCCACATTTATTGGGTTCCACTGTATGCTCATTTCATAGCAACTTGCTATATCACTAACGATGAGAGGTTTAGATTTTTTGATTAATGAGATAGCAAGCTCTAGTGATTTAACAAATCTCGGTGCCAAAAAAAAGAGCATGCCACATCATAGTTACCCACTTAGTGGTTCTGACATGGCAATGATTTTACCATTTATTATGCCACTTGGGACTCTTAATGACCATCGTGAAGTTTGACAACTGCTGTGACATGGGTTTTCGGGTTGATCACTACCTTGCTATCAGCAAGAGACTTGAATTTCTTAATTAGTGAGGTAATGAGTATCGAAGCCTCCATTTATCTTGGCACCACAACTTAGTTTAATGATAGTATCTATGTCACGATGGTCACTTAACTCACATCTTATCATGACAATAAAGTGACAGCCCTCAATCTTGTCATGATCTAGCGGTGATCCTTAAAAGGAAAAGAGATGTAGGGTGTGAAAGCTAAAGAACATAAAGGAATATTCAAAAACTTCAAAATGTTCGCACTCGAGTTTAAAAACACATAGGAGACCTAGGGTTCACTGAAGGTATTACAATGGCTATGTTGAGAGACAAACCTTGAGAATTTAATAGATTTCAACAACACATGAATCAAGGCATGACTAAGGTAACCTAAAATTATGAAAATTGTGAGGAATGAAACCCTAATCTACAAAATGCAAAGACCTAAACTAATTTTTCACCAAAATTTTAGACCCTTTTCTATACTATAAAAAATCAAACCAACACATCCAATTGACCTAAATATCATGATATGCTCCCACACCCACACCTATAATAATGTAGAGAATCCTATGCTCCTCCCCTATTGTTCTACTCCATAATATACTATCTGATGTAGATCCTTGTATAAATTTGCCATCATCAAAGAACTCTAGATTGTTGAGACTCCTACATCCACTATCCTCATATTGACTAATATCAGTGCCAAGGTGACTCATGTTCCACCTGTATCTAGGGTAGTATACCCTAATACAAGCTTGCATACGTAAAAATAGATCTGACTCTCTATAGCTACCTGATTCAAATTCTCATCCAATGCAAATTGCCCCCTAGATCTGGTACACTATTTCTAGCCCCACCAACCCCTACACTACTGCCTCCCCAATCATCTCCCTAGTCACCATCACTGGCATCCCTTGTATAGGTAATCTAAAAATCTTGTGCATAGCCTCCAATGTAACTATCATCTCCCTTTTTAGTAGGTGAAATGTCCTAGTCACATTATGCCACCACTCACATAAGGCCATCACCATTGCCATATAAGTATGTGTATGGGGTAATCTCACTAGATACCCTAGACTAATGGCATTAATCATCACCCAATTTTTCTATATCAGCTACTCTTTGATGCCTAGTATGGCCATACACCACACACATGACACCAATGCATCTAGTGACCACTGCACACAAACTAGTCACACATTAATTTTCTTTTACATATTTGCATTACCTAAACTTCTAATCCCCCCAATCCCTTTACCCAATCCCTCCTTTGCCTATGTACCTTTCCCTTTTTCCCCTATTCTTGCCATCACATTCCTATGAACCATATAAACTTAGAATCCCATTAACACTAGTTCCTACAAGATAATTATTTGACCCTTTGACCTCCCTCAGACCCTTAACCATGTCCTTGCAGGAATCTTCTTGCATGACTTAACTCAATGATCCCACTGATACATATTATCATGGGATTGCATTTTACCTACCCCTCTTGGTCAACCCCTAACCCCTTCCCACATTGACCCATTCTCTATAGTGAGATATCATTCCCACCATGAGAAGTGCATTTTTCCTTATATGATCATGTTCTTGCTACCATATCCTCATTCCTATAGAAACTCCTTACCCAAATTCGCGATTTTGCAAAAGGTGTTTGCTAATTCTATTTTCCACTTTACTTGGCCATTTTCACAAGATAGTGATCCAACTAATCCCGTGGGATTCATGTCCATGGGATAAAATTTTTGACATTATGGAAATACTAAAAATGCTCTAAAATAAAAATTGCAATGTTGGTTTTTTGACCCTATTAATCAATATAGTGTCTACCACACTCATACTAACTATACCATGTCTATCTGATGCTCTAGTCATGCAAGTGCTACCATCCTATTGTCCAATAGTTATATCTTGTCATCTGTATGAAAGCACATGACCCTTCCTAGCCCCCCTCAAGCCCCTTATGGACCACCTCGGGTGCCCTATCTTTCTATCTGCCTCCTCTAGTTCCCTCCTTTTCTCTTGACCTTCTTTATTATTTCCTTTTATTCCCCTTTCCACCCCTTTTTTATTCTTCCAAGTCCTCCTCCTCAACCTAACTAACTATGGCTTTTCAAGAGGTCATCGAGCCTCATGTTCTTTCCCTGCCGTCTTCCTGAGGGGACATCACATAGTCCATTCTCTCCATTTCTACTCAAAATGGGGGCAACCATGTTGCTTCAAAAAGTCTTCTTCACATCATTTATATTTGAACTTCTTTGAAATAGTGTTTTTTCAACACTACATCAAAGAGGACTAAAATGTAGACACCTAAGTCTAATTACATGACTAGGCAATCATATTTAGTCATCTCCTAGGGCATTATTGATTAAATATTTATTATTTAATTAATTAATTATCATCCCCTTGTTAATTGACTAATTTAATTAACTATAGCCCAATTGATAAAATCAAATGATAACCCAAAATCAATTTATCAATTAAATCTATATTCCTCTATTAAATTAAATAAATTCCTAAATCTACTTAATTTAATCTCATATACTTTATTTATTAAATAAACTATGCAATAAATTATCCAAGCCCTTAAAACATCCTTAAACCCTACCTTTACCCCTAATCCAACCCATTCACCCATACTAACCTCACTTAGCCTCCTAACTAACCCATCCTATCAAAGCTAAGCCACTTGCCTGCTAACCCCCTTTCTATGCTAAGTCTAATCCCCCTCCTAAGCATGTGCACAACTTTAAGCAAGGGTTAAGAGTTTCTAACCCAAACCAAAGTCAAAAAGTCTCCCTTATCCTCTTCCATCCATATCCAAGAATATTAATGGCTCTTACATGCCATTAATGCCTCTTATATCACTCTTACACACTCATCCTCCTTGTGACAAGTTCCACTCCCCTATTTGATCTAAACAAGCACAATCCATGTCCTTCCCTTTTAGATCATCTTTTACCTCCCTCACCATTTTTCCATCCTTGCATCTTGACCCTCCATTTCACTACCCCTTGGCTATAAATAAAGCCCTTCCCTCTCACAATCCATCATCCACCATCATACAAACTTATAATGTTATTTTGAGAGCCTAAAAACTACCAAAATACTATCATAATGTTGAAATCCATCCATACCTCCATTGTTGAAACCCTCATTCATACAGACACTTGGTAAAAACCCCTCACCTTTTGGAAGCTTGAGCACAACTTGAGCATACATCCCTATCCATTAGAGACATATCCATGTCATCATTGGTTATACTGTAAGGAGCCTACCATTCTTGGTTTTCCTTCCTTCTATGTGATTACCTTGGTCCTATCATAAGTGTTATCTTATTTAGTTGTGTGAATGCTTTTATTAAGTTAGTATTCAATATTACACTACTAGATTAGGTGATACATGGCCAACATTCTGTAATTTGCATTTGTCTTTTGTCCTATACCTCATTCTTTAAAACTCTAGTAAAAGCCCTTTATATCTCTATGATTTTCCCATCTTCTCACCTCTCTACCATATCATAATAATTTAGGTTTTCATCATTATTGAGCAAATGAGAAGTAAGTATAGTTGTCTAGAAGGTAAGAGGAATTCAAAAACTCTATCAAACCCTACCTAACATTATGTACCAAGGAGCTTGTCTATTAGCCAAAATGAAGTTAAGGAGTGAATGTGCCTCCTTATTTCTTAGATCCTTTGTCATGCTAGCCCATCTCCACTATATGGTCTTCATATCTTCAAGAAGTCTTATTTTAGCTAATTTACCATACCCATCAAATGCAACATTTTGGAGAGGGTAAATTATTCAGCTTCCTGTATCAGATGGGGCAATCTTTAAGAAATCATAATAACAATTCTTAGTATATTTAGCTTCAAGCCTTAAGTATAAGGGAATTTATTCCTCTAGTTCCCTATATAATTTAGCCTATAATTTCCTCCTGATTTCACTTTGGATCCACAATATTAGGCTCTTAATTGAATATTGCCAACATAGAATAAGTGATTCCATTCTCTATTGTTAGGTACTATGAGGTTATGAAGGAAAAATTCACACAATAAATTTTATATTACTACAAGAGAACTATGGAAGGGTTGTGAGAATTCAAGAGGTTCAAGTAGATATGAAGATTGTTTCCTTATTATATGATGTAGGAGCATCCAGAGGTATAAAGGCAATCCTATGTCACCCAAAAAAATGTACTTAGACTTAGTTTCTATTTCATGTATTTTCATTTCTGGATACCCATTTGGGTCAAATAAAGGTTCCAACTCTCACAATTCCACTATCAGTGTTCTAGGATAGAGTATTTGAACACCTTGGGATACGTGTAAATGCCAAAAAAATAGGAGTATATAATTGAGCCATAATTTTGGAAAATTAGAGGGTGTAAATTGGCCATATGAATTTAATTATAATTTAGAGCATTCCAAAAAAAGAATCAGGTCAAAAGGCCCCATGGTTTGAAAGTTATTGCAGTTTTTTAGTTTCTTGAGACCTACTAAGAATACTTCCAAGTCAGGTTTAGGGCATTAAATGACCTCCAATAGTGCTGAAAAATGGGGGACAAGTGAAGCTGGTCCATAGGGCTATAGAGTGCATTGAGAGCTTTTTGTAAATGTAAACGGTTCGTCAATCAGAGCTACGGTTCAAAAGTTATGCCTCCCAGAAGTTTGGTTACGATTTTTGGATTCTTGTAATTTTATGCCGACTTCTAATGCGACTTTTGGAGCCTTCTATTTGGTTGATGGATGCCAACTAGCACTTTCTAGAATTTATTCCTAATCCTTAACCCTTCAGGGTCTATTTAAGAACATTTTTGGCATTGTAAAAGGCAGTTCAGAGTGGAGTTTGAGAGAAGGTACTGTGAGAAGAATTTATCTCCAAATGTATGCTACTATAAGCTGATAGGGCATGTTTAGGAGTCTGTTTCTCTGCACTAAGTGTACTAGCATATTTTCACAATTAATAAAATTTCCCATTTCCTATTGTGTCCATTATGTGCTTGGGTTGTGACCCCATCAAGTGGTATCAGAGCTGGTTTTCCTGAGTGTGTAGACAAAGCACCGACTGTGAGGTAGTTTGC
Organism: Cupressus sempervirens; assembly: GCA_028749045.1. Classification (NCBI taxonomy): domain Eukaryota; kingdom Viridiplantae; phylum Streptophyta; class Pinopsida; order Cupressales; family Cupressaceae; genus Cupressus; species Cupressus sempervirens. The sequence goes on from CM053786.1 coordinate 817,756,402, forward strand.
ACTAGGACTGTGTGGTTGTGGGTTTGAGTTAAGAAGATGCCTCCACAAAGAGACCATGGTGAAAGGGCCAAAGCTATTAATCTTGAGAAGGTTAGAGCCCTCCAAAGGTAGGTACAAGTGTTACAGGAGGAGCTCCGTAGAGGAACAAATGTTACTGTAGGTGATGAAAGTGAGGATGACAATGAAGAAGAAGAAATCGGACCACAAGGGGAAGTTGATAGGGAAGTTCTAAATCAAGCAAAGGAGAGGCTTTTTAGGGCCATTACTAAGTTTGGGAAAAGACCTACAATTGATGTGGGTGTATTTTCAGGAAATCTAAAACCAGATAAGTTGATCAACTAGATCAATGAACTAGAAGAGTACTTTGAGTATGAGGATATCAAGGATCTAGATAGGGTTAAGTTTGCAAAGGAAAAAATAAAAGGACATGCCAAAATTTAGTGTCAAGAGGTTCAATTGGAAAGAAATAGAAGAGGAAAGGAGAAGATCACAAGGTGGGATCGCATGGTGGACAAACTAAAGAAGCAGTTCATTCCTGTTGACTACGAGCCTGATTTGTTCAAGAAGATGCATGGGTTAAAGAAAGTAGGAAAATTAGTCCAAGAATATATAGAGGAGTTTTATTGACTTTTGATTAGAGTGGGAGTTCTTGAGTGTGTAGACAGATTGCCGAACATGAGGCAGTTTGCACCAGGACCTTGAGTTGGGAGAAGTTTGTCAAGAAGTTCTTGATTGTGTAAATAGATTGCCGACTATGAGGTAGTTTGCACAAGGTTCTTGTGTTGCATGATATTTGTCTTCTAAAGACTTGATTATGGAGAAGATAAAGAAAAAGATGACTTTTGTGATTGGATGGATTTTGAGGATTCCTTGACTTGAAAAAATTAGAGCAAGAAATCAAGGGTCATTGCTAGTTGATTTGCAGAAGTAGGTGAATGAATTAGAAGCTGAGTTACAAAAATAAAGAGTGCATCACCAGAAAAGGGAAGTTGATAATTCCTTGGATGAAAAAAAGAAAGAAGATCTAGTGGAGTATCAGACATGTGGTCCAAAAGAAGAGCAAGCGAATGAAGAGGAAATTATTTATCAACCTAAAGTTGAAGAAGATAAAAGAGAAGAGGAAGAGCATGAAGATAACCATATTTTTGTGCCAAAAGTAGATGAAGATGATTTTAATATTGTAGCAATGGAGGAAAAGTATAGTGCCTTCATTGGAGATCAAGCGAGTGGAATAGTTACATGCATTGTTGATAACATGAAAGAGGCAAGCAAAGATGACGATGTCAAATAGGTAAATTCTTATGAATCATCGGATGTTGTCTTTGAGGTGAGTTTGAAAGATATTGATAATAGTCATGTGTGGCATGCAAAGGAAGATTGGTATAGTGTTGCTGGGTTTATTACAAGTGTGATTAATTCAACAAGATTGGATGAGGATGAGATTTATACTTGGATAGAGTTCATTGCGAAGGATTATTTTCAATAGCAAACAATTGTTCTAGCTAGGTGTTGGAAAAGAAGAAAGAAGGAAATATATCGGCACTAGATACTTGTTCCATCTATGTGTTGGAGGAAGGGGAAAAAAAATTGTGGAGGAGAGAGAAAGTGACGAAAATAATAAAAATAAAATAGGAGAAAAGGAGAAAAGAGAAATTTCTATTTTCAAGGTGCATAGGTGGCATAAATAGAAAATTAAAAAAAATATATTATCATTCCATTAATTGAGGTGTGTAGGTGGTATCTTAAGAAATTTTTGGAAAGTTCCTTAAATTGTGCATTTAATATTTGTTGTGATCCATAAAGAAAATATAATTTTCTAATTTGGTCACATGGTGGTGCTTAGTTGTATTTAGGTGGAAATTCTAGAAGGTTGTGGATATTGTAGAAGGTTATGGATATTCTAGAATGTTGTGGATAAATCATGCATTGGGTGGTAAGAATTTTGTGGATAAATCATACAAGTAATTTGATCATTCAAGAACTATTCTCTTCAAGAATAATCCATAAACTTAAGATGGAGAACAACAAATCATAATTTTAGGTATCATTGAGGATACCTTGGTAAGCTTGGTTTGTAACTTCTCTACTTATTCCTCCTTCTCTAAAAGATCCTAATAATGACTATCAATAACTTGGTTTAACCACTTTGATTTTTGTTTCCATTATTCTCATTACAAGGTTAATTGATTGGACAACTGAAAGATAATAAAGAGTAATGATAGAAAGGTAGAGATACCTAACTTGGTTTTTATGCTAAAGTCTCCTTTTAATGTATTTGGAACAACAATCTCATGTTTAGCCAAAATTTATCCCCTTTAGGGTGTGTCTTCTATAACCTTTGCTTCCTTAGGTTTATTAAATTATTGGGTAGTTGAGGCCAATGCATCTAGGCCTTGTATAAGTATTTTTTCTACTACTTCATTTATAAAACTCATGTCAACGCCAAAAAAAATTTCAAATTTTTTTCCAATTGATGCTATCGGAAGTGACTTTTGGAATGTCCTTTTCCATAAGGAAGTATTCTTTTGAAATAATGTCACTTTCTAAATTCATAGAACCATTAACCAACTGAGGCTCCTGAGACGATGAACCCATCCTCCAAAAAATAAAATTTTGTTCATCAGAACTTGAATCATCTTCAATTATTATACATTCTTTACATTTTTCATGTTCAAAGGGTTACTCTATTTTAATATTTGGTTGTGAATTTAGTAGAATTTTTTGTTGACTATCAGGTTCATTTATTTATTTTTCCAATGTATTAGAGGATTTAGGATGATTTGTGTACCTGGGTTGTGTCTTGTTCGTAGGCAATTTTTTCTTCCTCATAGGGCTTCTCCTTACTGGTGTACCTTTTTGATTTCTCAAACTTCTTATATTTTCAAGAAATAGGGAGGGCTATAGGTGTTAGCATGAATTCTAATGATACTACATTGGGGGAGTATCCTAAGCATTAAAGAGTATTGACATGTTGCATTCATGAGTGTATTCGTCATTGATGTCAACATAGCAGTAAGCTTGTGAAGAATTATAGAGTAGTAGATAGAGATCTTGATTATACAAAAAATGTTTTGATTGTCTGGTAATGTGGGGTCATGGACTTGTTCCATACTATGTCTTGATGATGTGTCTCAATGTGCAGAGTCTAAGTCAAAGACATATGGAAGATATGCTTGATTTACTAAGAGCAGTACAAAGACAGAGTGTTTGGAAAGTAGCATTCTAATGTTTGTTTGCTACCTTACATATGAGATGAAATGAAGAAATGTGTAGTCATCTAGTGACAAAATATAGTCGTATGGTGTGTCAGCAAGTGTGCAAGCCCTACTATCACAAGTGTAAGAAGTTGTATAAAATTTGAGTGGACAATGCTATTGTAAATATAATTAATTTATTATATTATTATAATTAATTGGGAAAGCCTCAAGGCCAACTCAAGGAATTATTTTGTAGATAAAGTATAAAGGAAATATGTTTTCCTTGTTTGTAATGTATGAGTGATGCAAAGTAATTGATCAAGTGTGAAAAGGGGTAGAGTGTTTACTGAATATAAGTGATCCAAGGGATTATTGGATGCAAGTTTTGTGATATAGTTACAAGATTTGAAGGAGTAGAAGTCTGGATAATAGGATAGAGATAGAAAAAGGAAGGATAATTCATTTCTATTATCTACAAGGAATAATATGGAGATCATTTGGACACTAGGTTCATCGATAGCTATTTGTGCGGTGGGTCTAGCTATCTTCCACAACTCTTAATAGGCTTGACACAAATCCTAACAAGGTTGGAATCTCCTAACAGGGATTCAAAGTCTCCTAACAAGGACTGATATGTATTGAATGTTGTTATAGACTCCTAATAGGGTACATCCTCTTAAAAGGAATATTTATATTAGTACATCATCTTATGGGTACCATCCCCACTAGGGTTTTCCCTCTAATCAAGAGTTTCCCTAGTTAAGATATCTAGTGTTAATTGTGTATGAGTATCTTATATTGATTTTTGATTATATTACTCATATGGTTAAAGTTTAATAATTTTGATAATTGTGATATTAGCTATATAACTTTAGAATTCACCCCCCCTCTTAGTTATAATGGTGGACTATATATTCTAACAATTGGTATCACGGTAGTAGGTCCTTGAAGGTTAAGCTTAAAAGCTTTGGGATATGAATGGTGAATCTTTTTAGAAAGGATAGTCCTATATTTTATGGGGCCAACTATGATAGTTTGAAGAAGAATATGAAGACTCATATGTTGTGCTTGGGTCTAGGTTATTGGCTTTTGACAAAAGATAAAAAGATGATTGTGAAAGAAGAAAAAGCTTGCAAAATGAAGTGAGGTAGAGACAAATCTATTCATGTGTAACATGAGAGAAAGAAAAGCTCTACTATCCACTTTGCTAGAAAATGAATACAGTCGAGTAAAGTCACTTTAGACATGTCATGAAATTTGGAAAACATTAAAATCTATTTTTGAAGTTGATACACATACAAAGAGAGTTAGATTTTAGAATTAGATATGCGCATTTCAAGATGCTAAAATGATGAAAGATGAACTTGTAAGAATCTATATTTGTAGAATATCAAAAATTGTTTTAGGAATCAAGTCACATGGTGGAACCAAGGAAAAAGCTAAAGTTTTATGGAAGATCTTGAAGACTCTAACACCACCATTCAAGCAAGTATCTCAAATGATTCAATTACTTATACCCTACACTAAGGAATTCATAAGAGAGACATTTCTTGGAAGATTGGAAGCAATAGAAGTGGATATACATTAAATTTAAATAATTATAAAGACTAGAGACAACCTTTAGTTCCCTTAACATGCATCCATGCCTATCTAGAAATGCAAGTACACATGGTGATTTTTTTGGTAGCAATAGAACTATATCTAATGAAGACAAGAAGATTGAAGAAGGTATAACATTACTTGTGAGAAGAAGAAAAATTGGTAAGAATATTTGGACATGTAATGAGTTTGGTCATTATGCATCTAAATGACCTAAAAGAGAGAAACAAGTATAAGGGAAATTTTAAGCCTAGGAGATTTAGAAATTGTTTGTATCTAATGAAAGAGCTCAAAGTAAAACTAATGATGAATTAGGCTTTGTGGCTATTAAGGAAGATGACCTTGATAGAGGAATTAGAGAAGAAAAAGATATAATTTACCAAGTTGAAAAGAAATCTGATTGGATAATTGATAGTGCTTTTTCACATCACATGACTAGTGATATGAATAAGTTTGTTAAGTTCAAGACCTATGATGGAGCTATTGTTAGGCCTACCATATTATAGGTATTAGATGCATTAATTTAGATGGAAGAACTAATACTAACAGTGTTTATTTTTTTTATTGAATGAAACATAATTTGTTGAGTGTTGGATAGTTGGTGGACAAGGGATATCAATTGCAATTCACAAAAAAAAAATGCATTATCAAGGATAAGGATGGTAAGATGATTGGAACTAGAACTAGGTCTAGCGATAATGTATTAATTTTGAATCCTACTAAAATTACATGTTTGGTTGTGAAATTTGATAACAATTAGTTATGGCATAGGAGGTTTTGTCATATAAACTTTGATAATATTGTAAAATTTAGTAACACATTTGTAGTTAGAGATTTTCCTAGGATAAAAAAGCCTACTAATGTTGTTTGCAAAGAGTACATTTTTGCGAAGAAGAAGAAATTATCTTTTCCTAGTGAGAAGCTCACTACAATAGAGAAGTTGGAAATTATTCACATAGATTTGAGTTGTCCTACAAGAACCAGAGGATCCTATGGTCAAAGGAATTTTATGATTTTTGTTGATGATTTTACTAGGATGATGTGGTTAGTATTTCTTAAATAGAAGTCCAAATATTTTGAGAAGTTTAAGATATTAATGAATAAGGTTGAAAATGAATCTAGTGTTAAGATTAAGTGTTTGAGATTAGATAGAGGAGAATTAACCTCTAGAGAGTTTAACATGTTTTGTGAAGAGAATGGAATCAAAAGATAGTTCTCCACCCAAAACTCCTAAGAGAAATTAGGTTGTAGAAATAAGGAATAGATGAATTTTAGAGGCAACAAGAGAGATGTGATTTGAGAATGATGTATTCAAAACATTTTGGAGAGAAACAATAAATACAATAGTGTACACTATGGAAAAAGTACATATTAGAAAAGGTATGAGAAAGACCCCTTATGAATTATGGTTTGGTCATTAACCATTAGCTAAGTATTTTAGAATATTTGAAAGAAAATGTTACATTAAGAGAAACAATGTTGGTAAGTTTCTTGGCTATTCATTGACAAGGCATACAAATGTTTTAATCACAAAACAAAGACTATAGTTGAGTGCACAAATGTTAAGATTGATTAAAATTTTGGTACTCTAGAAAAGATGGTAGATTATAATTCTGATAAAGAAGGAGATAATTTTGGAAATTTTAGGAAGGATGTTTTCTTTGAGACTAATAATAGTTTGTAGAATGATGTGATATCTATTGAGAAAAGAGGAGAACAAAGGTCTAAACAAAGACATGAGATAAGAGTTGAGATGGAAATACCTACTCTAATAGGAACATGACAAATAATCACCCTCCAAAGTAGATAATTGGAAGCAAAGACAAATGATGTAGGAGCATCTTGGGTTTTCTTGCAATCTTGCTTTTTTGAGAGGCATTTTGGTCAAGGGTTATGGAGCTTACTGAATACTGGTGCTTAGCATGGTCTGCTGAATACTAGTGCTTTGTATACATTAGGAGCTCAGCATACACTAGGAGCTTAGTATACACTAGGAGCTCAGCATGGTCTATGTAGCTCAACATGGTCTAGGGAGCTTGGCATGGTCTATGGAGCTCAACATGTTTTGGGAGCTTGGCATGGTCTATGGAGCTTAGCATGGTCTAGAAGCTTGGCATTATCTTGGGAGCTCGGCATGGTCTATGGAGCTCAGCATGGTCTAAGGAGCTCAGCATGGTCTATGGAAGCTCGACATGGTCTTTGGTTGCTTGGCATGGTCTAAGAATTTGGTGTTTGTTTCAAGCTATATAACTAATCTTCCACAATGTGTTAAAGGAGCTAGGAGATATTGCAATTTTACTAAGACATCAATTTTGGGAATTTAATTGTTGTAGGAGGCCAACTTTGTCATTTAATTTATGTATTTGTATTTAATTTATGTTCTAGGCCGACTTGTGTCTTAGATTGGTATAAGTAGGGGTTGGGGGGGAGGAGTCTTTAGGCATTATCATCCATCATGGAGAAGTAGAGGAGCTTGGAAGAATGAATTTGGAAAAGAGCTAGAGCTATAGCTTAGGAACTAGAGGATCTCTCGGTGGACCTACAGGTACAAGTGTAGATTCTTCTTGGGGTTCTTATCCAATTGAGTATCTGGACTAGCTGAGTTTGGTTGTAAGTTGGATCTTGAGGGATCTTGAAAAACTATTGCTTGCTTTGTATTTGGTCGTAACCGAGAAGGCCTTACAGCCCAGCACATTGCATGTAATCAGTTATATTTTATGAATATATTATTGTGATTTGGTATCAGATCTTGCATTATTTCTTGTTGTCATTGTGTTTTCACTGTGTGGTTGTATCACATTGAACTAGGTGGTATCAGAGAAAAGGTTGTTCCTGAATGTGTGGACAGATCACCGAAGTTGAGACAATTTGCACTAGGACTTGGGTTGAAGAGGTAGATTTTGGTCATGGATCTATTGCTTAGGGTTTTCTAATAATTTGGAAGATGCCTCCAAAAAGATCAGACGCTAAGGATATTGATGATGTTGTGGAAGAAAGGCTCTTAGAGAAGATTAAAGAAGATTTCAAATTTGAAATAGAGAAGGTTAGGGTAGAGTTCAGATCTCAGATAGCATTGATGAAGAGTGACATGATTGCTGAAATTGTGAGTGCTTTAGGTGGTGTACCTAGACATGTGGGTATTGAAGGCAATTATGAAGAAGTTGCAGAAGACTTTGAAGTTGTTGGATCTAGTGGTGAGGACAGAATTGATCATGTGGAGAGACCTATTGGAACTAGGGTTGGTCAGTTTGCTAGACCTGGATCTTAGTTGAAGCTAAAGCATAAGATGGAGGTTTCTAATTTCTTAGGTACTTTAAATCCTAAAGACTTGATTGATTAGATTGATGAATTAGAAGACTACTTTGAGCTTAAGGATATTGAGGATCCTATTGTCACTTAGGTTTGCACCATTGTCTAAGGCCTATGCACGAGGACAACCTAGTGAAACATGGAAACAACCTCCAAGCTGTGGGACTTGAACTGTGAGGTTGAGTCTTCGAAGAAGGTCATCTTCCTCTTACTATCAGGGCGCACCTATCTACTCTTGGAGAGGAAAAGGGAGAAGAAGAGCATGAAAGAAAATCTACCTGGTCTAATCTAAGGAGGTGATGCACCAAAATAGAGTGTTTGGACCAATTCTCTGCCCATACATGTGCTACTGAACCAGAATGAAACTAAGGATATTACACATCTAGACTTGCTTTAATCAAATAACCACATGAAGATCAGAAAACCAAGATGAATGACACAAGGAAGAAGTTCACTTATATATCATTCATAGCCAACAAAGATACAATCATGCGAATTACATATTTCCACAAAACAATGGCACAGGAAAGAAATTCTTACACTTTAATACCAGTGGCTGAAGGAGATGAGTATAGAATCAGACAGTTCAAAGGCACAGGAGAATTCACACTAGAATTGCAGAGAAAAAGAAGAGGAAAATCAGAGAGAAGGTCGACCCAAGAAAAAGATCACAAAATTGCCTTTATAGTTCAGGCATAACTGAAGATTTTTGCCTTACAATTACTTCTCACCTACTAGCATTAACTTCTCACCCTGGGAATCCAATCAAAGATCTGATTTGAAAATTGTTTGTGTACCAAAAAATTTGATATTTCTCTAAGAAAGAGCCCGGAGAAGACAGAAATGATGCCCCAACATTCCCTGACATAGTGGATAGATCAACTGGATGGATGGAGTGTCTTTCTGCACCTGGTATTCATTCTGAGTTGGTGGCAATTAATCACATGATTGAAATCTTGTGGCAAAAAACCTAATTTGTTGTTTTTGGTTCATGAATCCGTGAGGTCAAGGCAAGTCAAATAGTTCCTTATGTACCAACTAGGCCATGCGGGCCAATTATCTCTCTTTATTTTGCCACCTCCTCAAGGTCCCACATGCTGACCATTTCCTACATCAGACTAACTACGCCACCTTTGAACTATTATCACTAACTGTGATAGTTACACTAACTGCCAACTGACTGTCAATCCTGACTGGGCTAGTGAGACACATGTCATCAGGGTGTGATGTCGCTAACATTATCTCCCGAGCAGTTCCTCATAGCGATATGGTGCCCACCATAGATCTGTCTCAATCTAATGATCAGAACCACCTCATACTGCTTCGTACTGTCCTTACCCCAAGCCCATCATAACTAGCACCACCTCAGCAATAGCACAATGACACATGGCAATATTTGACCGACGTACCCTAGCAAGACTGAGCCCTACTGACATGTGGTGAAAGGGCACCATGTTGCTATGGTAAAGGTCATGCAACTTCACCATGGCGACATGGAACCTTCCGTCGATTTGACTTAATCCGATGGTAAGAAAGATACTGCTATCCCCTGCCCCTCAGCGTATCAACCCATGGGAACCGGCCACATGCCAACCATCTATATTTTTTGCACCTCCAAACTTGGACCCACCAGAAATTTGTCATCCAAGCACTATTTTGTTAACATAAAACTTGCACAGCTCATCCATAGCACGATGATGCCTGTCGTTGATCTCTGCAGATCCCATGGTGGAGATCTTAACCCTTTCATGCACTAGCAACACTGACTATATTTTGACCTGGCACACGTGGTTGCTCCCCATTGGCCTAACAAAGCACCACCTGGTAGACTCAAGACTTGACCCCACAAAGCAGCCACGTGTAGACTAGGTGCCATGTCGCTATGAGAAAATTGAGGTCAAATTCCCATAGCGTCCAACTAATGACATGTCTTCTCTTGCATGTGGCTCCCTCTGATTCACCACCATGACACCAGACTCTACCAACTGGGTAGATCAAGTACAAAATGGGACCCAACCACTTGCCTGAAGCTCTTGCCGTTGGTCTTAATCGTTGCCGCGAATCTTGCCGCTGACACAGAGACTCACAGTAGAAAACCACCTCTAGCTGGTCGGGTGCTATGTCACTATCAAAAAACTCATGAGTTTTCTAATGACAACATGGCGCCTTGCCATCTTTTGGACTTTTCGTCTTGTGAACCACATACTCGCTCGACCGCCGCAAACATTTTCTGATGACGCAACCTACCCAAAATGAGTCCTTTTCTGACCCACTGTGAGTCTTGGATGACCTACAACTAGACCCATTGGACACGCTTCAACAAGGCACGATGTCGCTAATGTAAACCTCGCACAACTTCACCATAGCGAGACAACACCAACCATAGATCTACCTTAGATCTGACGACAGAGAACCTACTGGCCGCAAAATATATCATAAGACTCAGCATTAAAATAGTATTATCCTTGGGAATTATCCATTGGATGAGCTGATCATTTGAAGTTTGAATCCTTGGTGGGGCAAACAAATAGGGGATGCAAGCTTGCTATGCATCAAACCAGTGCCTGCGAAAAATCCATTGGGCTATGGAGTCAAAAATTGGGTCTGTGCATACTGTGAAACCCTAACCCCTCTATGAGGAGATCAAAAAATTGAAAACCCTAGTCTCTAAAACCTAGAAACAGAAGACCCAAAACTGCCAACACTTTGAAAAGCTGGCAACTCCTAGAGAGAGCCATGTGCCTGTGCACTTATTGAAAGCAGGAAACAATAGAAAGGAACCTAAACTGATATGTACATGGTTTTTATAATTTCATCAGAAGCAAGACTTAAGATGGATCCCATTAACTGGAATGGGCATTATCTCACCATTTGGCCTACTCAGCTGGAATGCATTGGCCTGCTTGCAACTGTAATACCCCAAAATTGGCTCATTGCCATTATACCAATTTTGGTCTATTCCTGATAATTTCAAAGTCCTATTCTAATAGGCAATTCTCATTCTGTTATTCGCTACTTGACTTAATTGTCAGATGTAGAAAACCTAAACCTGCATTCATCATACTTATTATTTAATTCCTATAGTATTTACTCATATTAGTCACATTAAACCTATTGATTAATATTTAATTTAATTATTAAGTATTTATACTTTAATCAAATTATAATTATATCCTAAGGCTAATGTACTATGGAATTAAATTTATTTAATTTAATAAATACACCTATCTTAATTAATTAAATGTAATTATTTAATTAAATGGGACAGGTATTTCTAATTAATTAAAAGAAATTATTTAATTAAATGGAGTACTTACTTCTAAATAATTAAACAAAGTTATTTAATTAAATGGGAAGCCATTCCTAATTAATTAAATGAAGTTATTTAATTAAACAAAAGTGTCTCTAATTAGTTAAAGATTATTTAATTAAATAGAAAAAGTAATTATGAGAGCATATTTCATTTTATTAAATTAAATATCTAAACAAAATCTCTCTTCAGTTCAAAAAGCAGAATTTCTAGTTCACTATTGATTAAAAATGAGTTAACTCAGTTAACTCTTTTTTCTACTCAAATTAAAATAGTTAACTCCTTATTTTACTCAAATTAAGTTTGTTAACCCCTTTAATTTGGGAATCTCCCTTTATGACTGAAACTCATCTTCAATCCCGACCGTTGATCTGAATCGACCTCAACCGTTGATGGATTCCAGGAGACTCTATTTAAGAGACCCTCATCTCTTCATTTGAGGAGGATGAATTGATTTGCTATGAAATTGCTGTTGAAATTTATGCTCATATTTGCTTACATTTCTTGCATACATTCTCATTCTTAGTTTAATCTCATTTTAGTTTAATCATGCATATGCTTAATCTAGTTTGCTTCATTTGTTCTTAGATTACATTGCATCTTTCATTTTTTAGATTAATCTGTATACTCATTCTTAGCTTAATTCCATTGTCAAATCCTTCGTTCTTAGAGGGTCTGGTTGCCTACACCTCGATTCTGAGGATATTAACATGCAAAATCCCTTTAGATAGAAGGCAACAGGTCGCTTTGCAGGGAAAATTTTGGATGAACAATTCAATGTTCATTCCATGATGAATCCGCAAATAAGGACCGTGTTGAAGTGTGTGTGTTAGCATAGGCCGCATTTTCACATATACATTTCTGGCGCCCATTGTTGGGCTCAAAAATCAATTTTTATGGTCTCTTTCTTTATTTTTTAAATCATTTTTTTGTGCTCTGTCCATACTGTTTCGTACAGATTCAGATCTTCATGCGAAACTGTTCATTTTTGTGCGAGGATCTAGAATCTTCATGCAAAGATTCTTTCTGCATCACGCGAGAAAGTTCTTTGGCATGTGAAACTTCGCACAAGACCTGTTTCTTCACGCGAGCCAATTTTAATTTCGTGCGAGCTGAGTTTAATTTCATGCGAGCCAAATTTAATCTCGTGTGAGCCGAATTTTATTTTGCGTGGGCTATAAAACTTCTTCACGTGGACTGTCAGGAATTTCACGCGAAACTCTACTGACAGAGGCAAATTTTTTGCATTGCTTTGCATGTTTTCTAATTTTTCTACTAACTTTTCACGGTTTCTAGTGTTTCTGTATTTTTTGATTTTTTTGGATAGCATAGCAGCGATTTGTGGAACAATGGGAAAAGCATGCTAAAGTTGTCAGAAACAGGTAAAAATCTACTAAGCGCATTGCAAGGATCACCAGGTAATCTTCATCAGTTGATAACATTTCATTTGTATCTAAAACAAAAATCTTTCATGTTGAGCTTGTGTGTTTCCTTCTGTATTTCCATTTTACAACACATGCATAAACTCATACTAGTGTGTGATCTCTGTTAGTATTCATTTAGCAGGCTTAGCCTTTAGCGATAGATCTGATTAGCTATCTTGGGTTATTGGACTCGCTAATCCGCCGGCCCCTCGTTCCACCTTGTAGTTGCAAGCTCAGCACCACGTTAAATAGGGGAGGGGTCTACAGGACATAAGCGTTAAAGGCTCCACAAGGCAACCCTTTTGTGCTTTTTAGAACTAACTAATTTTTGAGTTGTGGACTCATTTTGGCTTGTGTGAGGGGTTAAATGTTCCACATCTTTGGACTCACCTCACATTAGTTAAAGCATTAAGTGTACCACCTTGTGCTTTTTTATTACTTTTAGATAGATTTTCTTTCAGGAATTAACATCTGTACACACATAGTAATTAAGCCCCCATGAACACTATTCGTGGATCTTGAGGGAGTGGGTTCCTAGTGAAATTCCTCTCTAAGATGGATTCCTTATGGGTGGGGAGGATACTTTGAGCATCTTGTAGATAGATGAATCTTCGACTTGTTGATTAAGGCATCCTTTCTCTAGAGAGGTTGATAGATCACAAGAAGATGATATCATAGATCTTTAAGAGATAATCTTAGTCTAGCGTGTTGGATTAATCTATTTTTTTTGATTGGGCTAAAGGTGAAAAGGTGTCAAAACCTTGAATTTGGAAGCTAAGTCCCCTTGTGGTATACTATTGTGAGTCGGTCACCTTTAGAGAGGGTTAACCGTAGAAGACAATCCCTCTACAGGGAAAATTGTGATGATGAAACCTCAAGCGATAATAGCCATTTTTGCCATGGTAGAGACAACTGCTATATAAATGTCCTTGTGGAAGAAATCTCCATGGGTGTGGTTCATTGTGGGTTGTCAGATCTCCCTAGCAGCTCTTGAAGATTAAGTTCTTAGACTGTGTCAAAACCTTGGTGTGCCGAGATTGGTGGTCACCCTTGTGAGCCATAAAAGTTGCAGAGTCAAACCATTATTAAATACCTTAGAGAAGCCAACTTTTATTTTCTAGGAATGTGTGCAATGATTGCAAAACTCTTTGAAAATGTACACAAATAGCTCTCTTAGGGATTAGCACAAACTAAGTCACTTGATTGTTCATGCGCAAGGTTGCTTTTGCCCTTGCTCATTATTTTCAGACGTGCTTGAAATCACTTGCTTGCTATTCTACATGTCTATTTATCTGCCTAGTTATTGGATCGATCAAAAATTTTGTCAAAATTAGTCGCTGTCGTGAAACTGTTCTATCCTTTCACGTGAAATCATTTTGGTCTCGCGCGAAATCATTTTTCTCTCGCGCGAAATCATTTGGCTCTCACGCGAAGCAATTTTTCCCTCGTGTGAAATTAAAGTTCTTTCGTGCATCTTCGTGCGATCCAGAAAACATTCTCACATGAAATTAAAAACTATTATTAATCTTCGCGCGAGACAGAAACATCTTCACGTAGCCCATAAAACTTCTTCACGCGACTCGTAAAGTTTTTTCGCACGAGATTTTGTATCAACATTTACAATTTGGGTCTGTTCTAGCTATCTGCGGTCCACACACTATCCTTTTCTACATTCGTTTATCGCTCTCTATTTGCAAACAGTCCTGGAACAACGACACTTCACTTAACTGAAAACTTGTGTCTTATACCTTGACTAGTCTCGTCTCATACGTAATCTTGGTCCTCGTCTTAAATCTTGCCATACTTTGTACTGTAGTGGTCATAATCTCTAGCTATTCTAGCCTTTAAATCAGACCATTTGTGCCTTAGTGAACAACATTCTTGCTACTATCTTGTCCTTTTTGAGACTCAGTCTTAGTATAGTCCTTGTCTAGGTTCTCGCTTCTTGTCCTTGCCTATGACTGTCACAACCAGAAGTGGCAACGTGTTTTATCTATATAAAATTAGATGTGGTCATGCTAGGGGTCGTAATCGCAGCAGAGGTAGCTTACCTTTCGCTATGCAATCTATATCCAGTTTGGCTAGTGAGGCATCTTCACGATCTTCCTCACCTGCAAGGTCATCTCAAGTTCAACGAACATTTTCCAATTTGCAACAAATTAGGAACCCTTTTTACCAAAAGGATATTGAGATAGGTAGGAGTCCTGCATTCTCAAACACAATGTACGACCCTTTCTCCACGGACCCTTTTCAAACACAGAGTACGAAAACTGAACAAGTTCTTATAATGACTAATCGTGAACCTAAACAGGGTAGCCATAGTTGATATCAAGAACAACCTAGGGATGACAAGGAGAAAGAGAAAGAAAATGAAACTGATTAAGAACATGAAGAGGTGGAAATCCTTCCTAAACACATAGCAAGATTTCGAAGAGACAAAAACTTTCAGAAGGTCATGGGAATCCTAATCAACAAAGAGAAAGAAAAGTACTTTCTCAAACTTGCCCAAGAGGGAGCTAAACTGCCCACACATTTCGATGTGGAGACCATTATCACACGTGAAGAAGAAATTGAGACCACTAAACTCAAAAAAAAACTAAAAATTATGCAAGACCAATTGGCTCAGATGATGCATGAGAAAGTGAAACCCAAAAAGACATACACATTGGATGCTCTTTGTCCATTTCCATTTGACAAAAGTATAAACATGCCGCCTTTCCCAAGAGGTGTAGAACTACCCAAATATGACAAGTACTTTGGTACTAATGATCCCCAAGATCACCTATGGGAATTTGGTGCTTTGGCTATGGAGTTTATACAAAATCAAATGTACCTCATGTGTTTATTCCCTAGAAGCCTAGGAGGTCAAGCTTTGGAGTGGTTCTCACATTTACCTCCTAGTATCAAGACGTTTGACGAAATTGCTAATTCATTTGTTCAGTAATATTCTCATAACATTCAACATCCTATAAATATTTGAGATCTATGCAATCTTAACTAGAAGGTTGGTGAGCCTTTTCTCACTTTCCTCCAACGGTGGAGACAACTTTATACTAAGTACTCCCGTAAAATCCCAGAAACGGAGAAGCTCGACATTTTCACTGATAACCTCTTACCTGATTTTGGGTATAGAGTCCAACTACAAGGTCCATGTACCTTTGAAGACATGATTACACAGGCTATCTATATCGAAGAATTTATGGTCAAGAAAGGTGAGCTCACTCTTCAGAGAGACTCAAAACAAGGTTCCACTTCCAATAGGGATAAAACCAAACATGTCAACAAGAACCGAGAAATTGTACATGATGGGGTTGTTGATAATGTCACACCAAAACCTGCTAAAGAAGCATTTAATCTCATAGACTGCTTCAAAGTGGCCAAAAGTGCTGAGAAGCCTCCTCTTGACAATAAAACGTCTAGGAACAAACTGAGAAACTCATGGGCAACACGACCCAAGCGAGAGTATATGCCTTTAGGAGAACCTTTGGATGTGGTTTACAAAAAATTGCTACAACACAAACTTATCTCACCAATGGATAACCCTCGTCCCTATGATCCACAACGACGTCCACCATGGTGGAATGAGACCTCATTTTATGAGTATCACCAAAACAAGGGACATAAAACCACCAACTGTATAAACTCACGTCATAAATTCAAAGACATGATTAATGTTAGTGAACTTGTGGTAGATGGACATAACAAAAACTTGGACCACAAGGTGTTCAAAGAGCCTTTCCCAACTTATGAAAAAGGAGACACTTTGAAACTAGAACCCTACAATAAGGTCAACTATACGTATTCCAATGATGACAATGTCATTCACATGGTTGAACCTGTAGATTCTGAATACTGTGACATTATTACCATAAAGGGGAATCAAGATAACAATAAACCCAAGACACCATTTGTCTTGAGAGGCCCTACTTCCAATAACATGGATAATGCATCTTTGCAACACTGTGCTAACGCTGTTACTCACTCTCATGCAAAATTGGTGCTCAAAGGCCCTACGCCTCCTACTTCAAATCTTGAACAACACAAGGACAAAGCCCTTGCTAGTCCATCCGGTAAAGGTTCCAAACACATGACAAACTTGACTGCAACCAGTTATAGTGTTCTAGATCAATTGAAACGAACCAATACTCACATTTCTATATTTGAGTTACTTAAAATCTCACCTGTTCATATGCAAATTCTGGACAAAGCCCTCACAGAGGCAAACATTTCTCAAGATCTTGATCTTGAATGATTTCAATCCATGGTAGGTCACCTGACATGACCTCATCTTATGACCTTCTCCAAGGAGGATGACAACTCACTGAATCATCCACACAATTAGCCTCTACACATTGAGGTTATGATCCACCAAACACGTGTTCGTCGGGTACTCATTGACAGTGGCGCTGGCCTAAATATTGTTTTTGTGGCTCTACTTAGACAATTGGATTATTCTGAGGACTCTATTGATCCTCGATAAAAGATCACTATTAAAGCATACGATGAAGTAGAACAAAAGTCACTAGGTCTTGTGACTTTACCAATTCGCGTCGGTCCTATCGAAAGGGATGTCACCTGTCAAGTGCTTGACATTCCCTTAGCCTACAACATTCTATTGGGATGGCTATGGATAAAAAAGATGCGTGTTATGCCATCTACATACCACCAATGCATTAAATTCCCATTTCATGGCTCTGAAGTTACTATTCCTGCAACTACTAGCTACACTTGCAATATGCTCAAAGCTACTGATTCTTTCATCACTGCTAACTGTGAGTCTACTAATTGTCACAACAATAAGCTGAAACAAATTGAGCAAGCATTTAAATTGAAAGAAACTAGTATGGGAGAGTACCACATGGAACCAGTGTTATCATTAACATCAATTCCAGAGTCCCCTCGCCATTTCAGGAGACCCTCAGTAGCAAAGAAGCCATTCATGTTGACACCTCAAACCAAGTTTAATGGCTCTTTTGTCAAAGCTATAGTTCCTTTAGAAGATGAAAGCAAAAATAGAGCCATTACTGCATGGCATTACAAAGAAGAGTCTCTAGTAGACCTAACTAAACAAGTTTGAGAAATCACTCCTAAGAAGTATGGATCTGGTCTTAATCTTATGAAGCATTTTGGTTACAAGGGAACTGGCCCTATTGGGTGCAATAACAATGGTTTAATAGATCCTGTCAAAGCAATAGCTCAAAGCAATAGTGACACAACTGGAAATAGATTCATACCCGTACCTGAGAGTTCATCTGAAAATGAGTCACAATCGAAATCAGGTACTCAAGAGGAAGAATCTGATGATGAGGATTCTTACCCTCATCCTATTCCTTATGATCTTGCTAAATTCTTTGTTGAGCCAGATGACTTTGTGCCACGTGTTAGCACTGTGGATGATACTAGTGATTCTTCTGAGGACAATACTAAGCAACTCAAATATCATTCAAAAAAGGGGGAATCTAGTCAGTCATGCCATATTGAGTATTTGTGTAAGAATCCAGAGGGTGAAGGAGAGTATGTCCCTATCACTATTGGGGAGTTCTATAGTCTCTCACCATGTAGCACCGATTCTCATGAATATGAATTTGACAATCTTTCAGAAGCAACTACTGATAAAGACATTGACCAAGTGCATGTCTATGAAAATCAAATTGAAGCGAGTGAAATGTCTAGGGATAGGTCACAGGGGTCTGATCCAACCAGTGTCTTAGAGTCGTCAATTACTAACATTCATACTCTAAGATGTTTGAATACACCTATGGGTGAGGTCACTGTAGGTCTTGAATTGCTGGTCCATGCATTTAATAACTATACTATGAACGCAATTGAACCAGCCACTACTCTCTCACTCGCACATCTCGAGCTTATAGACTAGAACCCCAATACATCTAACGAAGTCCCCACATTCCAAAATGACTATACTCTTGCCTGTTACCTAAATGCTATCGAACTTGTAACGTCTTCCACCAATGAGAAGAGCATTAACATGACTGAGGCTGATATCAAATATCTTAGTCACATAATTAAAAAGAAAAAATGCAAGAGGTCCGATGGTGAAAACCACATTGTGGTAGTGTTAGATCCAAAAAAAGTAAAAAAAAAGATGTATCCAAGGGTGAAAACCTCTCTGAGGCACCCGCGGATGAGATATTTGATGTCCTTCCTAGTCACTTTCAGGAGAGATCATTAGTGTTAATAGAGCCAACATAGCCAATTAACCTGGGCACAGAAGAACATCCTTATGTGATACATCTGGCTCAGTCATTGTCAATTGAAGAAAATGAACAATTCATTGCCTTTTTCAAGGGAAAGAAAATAAATTTTTCCTGGACATATTCTGACATGCTAGGATTGGATCCTGATCTTATTATGCATCACTTGTCCATAACACCAAGCATAAAACCAATTAAACAGAAGCTTTGAAAAATGCATCCTCATGTTGCATTACTAGTCAAAGCCGAATTGGAGAAACTTTTGAAGGCTGGTTTCATTCGTGCAATTGATTATGCTGAATGGATATCCAATATTGTCCCTATGTCCAAGCATGATAAGTCTATCAGAATTTGTACAGACTTCCGTGATCTTAACTTGGCATGTCCTAAAGATGATTTTCCACTCTCTAATATTGATATGATCGTGGACATGACAGCTGGTTATGAGATGTACTCACTTATGGATGGTTTTTTTGGATACAATCAAATAAAAATTGTGCTAGAAGATCAAGAGAAAACAACTTTCACATGTGCATGGGGAACCTTTTGTTGGAATGTGATGCCATTTGGTTTAAAGAATGCTGGAGCTACGTATCAGTGGGTTGTTACTACAATTTTCCATGACATGATGCATAGAACTATGGAGGACTATGTTGATGATACTTTGGTCAAAAGCACTAAATGCAATACTCATTTGCAAGATTTGGGACCAATCCTAGATCGTATGGAAAAGTTTAGTCTTCGGCTCAATCCTAAGAAATGCACATTTGGTGTCACATTAGGAAAACTGTTAGGATATATTGTTTCTGCAAAGGGAATTGAAGTAGATCCAAAAAAAGTACAAGCAATAATGGACATGCCACCACCTTGAAACATCAGTCAGATGAGAGGACTACAGGGAAGGCTTCAATCTATTTGTAGATTTATTTCACAATTGGTGGATAAATCACAACCCTTCACATAGACCTTACATAAGGGTGTGAAATTCAATTGGAGCCAGGATTGTGAGCAAAGCTTAACATAGATTAAACAATATATTGTCAATCCACCAATCCTGATGCCTCCTATGCATGGGAAACCTTTGCTTTTATACATTTCAGCCACTAAAACATCTTTGGGAATCCTGTTGGCTCAGGAGGATAATGATAATAAAGAAAGAGCTATTTATTACTTGAGCCAAACATTGGTCTCTTATGAGAAAAACTACAATATTATTGAGAAAGCTTGCTTGGTAGTTGTCTTTGCTTCCCAAAAGTTGAGATACTACATGCTTTCCCACACTACATGGCTTGTGGCTAAAATAGATCCATTAAAGTATTTGCTTAGTAAGGCAGCTCTCATAGGAAGATTGGCTAAATGGGTCATGATACTAAGTGAGTTTGACATCCAATATTTTGAATGCAAAGCTATAAAGGGACAGGAAATTGCAGACCAACTGGCTGAGGCACCCATACAGAGTCTTCTACCAATAAACATTGATTTTCCAGATGAGTCAATTCTAACACTCACTCAACATACATGGGTTATGTTCTTCAATGGATCCTTCACACAACAAGGATCAGGTGTTGGATTACTTTTCATCACACCGCAGAAATACTCATCGCCCAAAGCATACAAGATTATGTTTCCTTGTACAAATAACATTTCTGAATATGAAGCTTTGATCAATGGTATGAAAATTGCAGCTGAATGGAGAGTAGATCAATTGGATATCTTCAGTGACTCTCAGCTTGTCATCAACCAAGTAAATGATGTGTATCAAACAAAGGATGAAAAAATAATTCCTTACAAATGCATGGTTGATGACTTGATGAAATATTTTGCACACATCACCTTCCAACAGGTTCCATGTGCAGATAATAAAGTGGTTGATGCCATGGCCACTCTAACCTCCCTTATACAAATGCTAGAAAATGATCTCTGACACGAGTTCTTGGTGGAAGCATTACACTACCCAGCCTATGACACACCTGATTCCAAGATGATCTGTTCTATTATAGGACAAGAATCATCTTGCTACCATCACATCTATTCCTACCTTTGTAATCAAAGCATTCTGAAAGGTTTGACCCAAAATGAGAAACGTTACCTAATCCATAACGCTTCACATTATGTCATTATTGCTAATGATCTATATAGGAGAGGTCTCGATGGAACACTCCTTAGGTGTTTAGAACATGATGAGTCCAAACGTGCACTAATTGATGTTCAAAAAGGCATTTGTGGATCTCATTCCAATGGCCTAACACTAGCTCGCAAACTCCTTCATGCTGGTTACTACTGGCCTAAAATGGAGCAAGAAGCTATTAAATATGCTAGGTCCTGCAAACAGTGTCAACTACATGGGAATCTCATTCATGCTCTAGCTAGAGAGTTGATTCGCTCTACTACAACATGGCCATTTCAACAATGGGCCTTTGAATTGGTGGGACAGATTCACCCAACCTCTTCTAATGGACATAAGTTCATTATCACCGCTATAGATTATTTCACGAAATGGGTAGAGGCAGTTTCTCTCACAATTGCTGATGGCAAAACTGTAGCACTTTTTATCACAAACTACATCATCTATAGATATGGTATACCATCCTCAATCATTACTGACAATGGAGGACAATTAAAAAATAAAGACCTTAAGGAACTGTGCAAGAAATTCAAAATTACACAACATTGGTCTTCTATTTATTACCCCCAGGGTAATGGCCAAGCTGAGGCATCCAATAAGACGATCCTCAAAATTCTTCATTGCACTGTCAGTAAGTCAGGGTGAGACTGGCATCTCCAGATCAATCTAGCCCTATGGGCATATAGAATAAGCATTAGAACTCCAATAGGCATGACTCCTTTTGCATTGGTATATGGGGCAGATGTTGTGCTTCCAATAGAGGTCAAGATTCCTACCTTGAGAATCTCTATGAAAGGTCTTATCACAGATGATGACTATAGGATAGCCCAGCTTCAAGAGCTTGAGTTGCTGGATGAATGACAAAAAGTGGCTTGTGATCATCTATGAGCATATCAACAAAGAATGACACGAAGCTATAATAAGAGAATTAGGCCACATGACTTCCAGCTGGGTGATCTTGTCCTAAGAGAGAATCCTAAGAATCAACAACAACGAATGCAAAAGGGAAAGTTTGAACCAAACTGGCTAGGTCCTTACATCATTACTGCAGCATATGGATCTGGTGCATATCAACTTTCCACAACTGAAGGAGAAGTGCTTGAGGAGCCTATGAACACTCTCCACATGAAGCAGTTTTACAATTGATTCAATCTCAGCAAGCTCTCTGTACATATCTAAATGTCTTGAAAAAAATCCTAAAAATCAGAAAAAGTCCTGAAAAAGTTGTTACCCTGGTAAAAACCTAGCAATAGGTGCCTTCATAATACAAAAAAAAAAAAAAAAGTCCTGCCAAGAAGGTGAAAACCTAGTAAACAGGCGCCTCTTGTTAGTCACTTTCATGCTTTCACTTTCCTGCTTTTCTTGCTCATGTATCCATGGATTGGGTCTTGTCATAGCTCGAGGGCATCCCCCCCTTAGTGTCACTCTTTTTTGAGATTCTCCTCATAGAATCTTCCATGCGATAGTCACCAGTCGTTCTAACTGTGTCTGCCTATTGTCGCCAGTGTCACTCTTTTTCGAGATTCTCCTCATAGAATCTCCCACGCGATAGTCACCAGCCATTTTGACTGTGTCTTCCTACTATCACCAGTGTCACTCTTTTCGAGATTCTCCTCATAGAATCTCCTATGAAATAGTCACCAGTTGTTCTGATTGGGTCTACCTACTGTCACCAGTGTCACTCTTTTCATGATTCTCCTCATAGAATCTCCTACGTGATAGTCACCAGTCATTCTGACTACGTCTGCCTACTATCGTCAGTGTCACTCTTTTTGAGATTCTCCTCATAGAATATCCTACGTGACAGTCACCAGTCATTCTGACTTTGTCTACCTACTATCGCTAGTGTCACTCTTTTCGAGATTCTCCTCATAGAATCTCCCACTCGACAGTCACCAGTCATTCTGACTGTGTCTACATACTGTCGCCAGTGTCACTCTTTTTAAGATTCTCCTTATAGAATCTCCTGTGCGACAGTCACCAGTCATTCTGACTGCATCTTCCTACTATCACCAGTGTCACTCTTTTCGAGATTCTCCTCATAGAATCTCTTTCACAATGGTCACCATTTGTTTCAACTGTGTCTGCCTACTGTTGCTTGGGTCATGTCTCTAGATTCCTTTATGGAAGATCTCTTTTGCATCAATCACCAGTCATCCTGGCTGTGTCTGTCTACTATTGCTTAGTCCTTCTTAGGTTATTCATTATGAAGATTCCTCTTTGACCTCAGTTACCAGTCGTTCTGACTATGTCTGCCTACTGTTGTCACCCTATTGAAGAGATTTCTTTCTTACATATTCTGAACATTGACACTTGACATCAATCCTAAAAACATTAAACTCGATGATATACTTGTTTGGATATGCTGAGCATTTTCTTTGTTTTCTTTGTTTTTCTTTATCATTTCCCTTCGAGCAACTTGATGATGTCATCTTTGACTAGAGAAGTAATGACTGAGGGCATGATCTTCTTCTTTGCTTTCTATTTGTAGTTTAGTTCCAATAAGTTGATCTATTCCTATAAGAGGGGTGTCCATTATAAGAGCCTCTATCTCATATTGGATGGCCGTGTGTACCTTGACTCCTTTTATACAGATACGTCAATGACATTGGTTCTTCTCCTTGTTTGTTGGAGTGAACTCTTCATGCTATAGTACATACTGATACTTGTCCTGTTAAGTGAATGTAGGGGTCACTGCAAGTATATCTAGCACACTTCTGTCTCAGGTTACAGACACAATGGTCGTTGCAGACAGAATGAATACTGAATACTTAGCATAAGAGGGATCTCCCGTGTGTTTGGTGTGCCTGTCATGCAAGCAACATTCAGGTCATCCTAGCATTCATGCTTTGATGCTTATGTTAACTTGCTACATTAAAAGGGACAAATGTTCTAGTCATTCTCGCTTTTTGTGCCTCGAATGCTTACATTTAATCCCAACATCCCAATAACGTATGTTATATTCATATTTCCATGATTGCAATGTCAATAGAAATTGTATAACATACGAGCTTTATTTTATATCCAATGATGATAAATAATTGAGGCTTGGTAACCAGACCTAGGATTGCATTTAACATAGTCTTGCATTACATACTCCATTTTGCATTAGCACGCAATTTGATGGTAATCTTGTTCATACTCCACATGAATCAGATTCTTCCATGGCTACACAAGCATTTGGTTCGTCGATTCTCGCTCCTCAATGGAATACCTATGACTGTCAAACAAAAACACACAAACACTACGTCAAATGTCAGTTCATACATATGCATTCTATCTAAACATACATCTCATGTACATTAGAGCAAAAAAAAAAAAGACAATGACATGTACACAGGAATACTCGGCTCAAAATCTTGTATATATATATATATATATATATATCAAAGAATGGGTCAGTACAAAACATGGGCGCTACTTGAGCACAATCAATCAAAAATGATACATTTGATGCTAGCACACCAATCAATACATAGGAAAAGATCAAAATAAAAAAAGCTAGGCATAGAGCGTCTAACTCTGTCCTGAACTCTCACCTCCAGGAGGAGCAAGAGGAACAGGGGCAGCAGGTGGCGGAGGTAGTGGTGGCATATTCGGCCTGACAAGAGGTCGTACACCTCTAAACTCTCGTGCGTACTGAGAGAATCGCTGCACCTGCAATGTCTCATTAGGTACTGGACTAGTGTATGTAGCATAATAATATGCAGCTCAAGCAGACTGGAAGCGGATCTCATCCTGTGCCAGCTCTAGCCTCCACTCTGCAGCCTCTACGCACTCTCTCTGACGATCTATCTCTCTTTGTCTCTCTACCAGCTGTGCGTCCCTGACTGCCACTGCAATCTGCAACTCTCCCAACTATCAGAAGGCTACACAAACCCGCTCTCAGTACTATCATACTGCATCCTATACCCCACCTACTAGCTGATCTGACATATCCTCATCGACCATCTCTGGTGCATGCTGCTGTGGAGGTGCTTGCTATGATGGAGGTACCTGTGGTTGTGGAGCCACCTGCTGCTAAGGGGCCTACTCCTCTATCCTTTGCCTCCTTCACCAATTGTGTCCTGCTCCACTCCCCCCAGCACCTAGGTCTAATCCCATCTGACATGGGGGAATAGGTATCTGCTGTACTTGGTGCTGGACCTATGGTGGTACCTGTGGCTATGCTTGCTGCTACTGAGGTACCTGTCCCTGCCCCTGTACCTGCTCTGCCATCCCTAGTGGATTTGTGAAGCGTGGGAATGGATGGCTCATCAAAAATGCCTGATATGCTAGCGTTATCCAGGCATCTACTACCTCTGGTAGGTAGTCCCACTGAACTGCAACTAGGCTACAGATATCTATCATGGATCATCTTGGATCCATCCGTGGAGGCCATCCCCAATCTATATCCTTCTGCACCCTGGCATAGGCACAATACTCAGCTAAAATATCCTATAGTCAGCCATGCTGCCGCCACAATCGTGAGATGAAAAATCTCTCTATGAGTGATGTCGTCCTGCTTGCCTGTGGTCAATAACTAAACATCCAGGGCAACTCTCTCAGGGCATCATCCTAGTCCTCTGTCTCTTTCCAAGATCGCCATATAACAGACACCAGGTCATCAAGATTTGTCTGCCAATGCTCAGTCTTACCCAGGTGGGCTTGGGTAATATTCCCTCGATATCTACAAATGTAAGGCTCCATGGGCTCCCAAGAATCCTCAAAAATTGGCCTACATACAAGGAGATGCTCCCAGGCCCAGATCTATAGCACATAAACACCTACTACCATGGTCTTCTTCTCATGGAAGATGACCTCATGCATCTCATGAAAAAGATGGGCAAACATGCACTGACCCCAACCAAAGATCTTAGGTGCGTCAACCATCCTACGGAGCATGACATGCCATCCACACTCCAACCCATGTTGCCCCCTGTCAGGACATAATAAGCAGCTCAAGAAAATACCCAACATAGATGCTAACCTATGTGTGGGTCCATAAGTATGCATCAGCTCATCTCAGCTGATGGCCCTACCTCTCGGTAGCTCTCTCTCAAAAACAATGGATAGTGCCTCTGTCCCTAATCGAGGCACTGTATCATACATGACCCAGGCACCATGAAATGGGATCCTCAAGATCCTCCATATGTCCTCTGGTGTGATGGTCATCTCACCCATCAGCAAATGAAATGTGTTTGTCTTTGAATGGAAATGCTCTACCAATGCAGTCAGTAAACCGTGATTCACCATCATGGCTAGAATTCGGCATAGTGAAGACAAACCCAATCAGGCAATGTGTGCCTGATTTGCGTCATCCAAACTCTGCAATAAATCTCCATAAGGTAGATGATGAGATCTAAATGATATGTCTCAAAAGACCTCCTACATGCATAACAAAAAAAATGACAAACAAATGATTAGTATCAAGTCGAATCGAAGCATCAAAATGAAATAAAATGCAATTTCTAAATGAGAAAATCACAAAACTGGCATAGGATTTCATGCGAGATTGTGAAATCTCGCGCGAAGACATATAGTTTTGCGTGAAATGGTTTTCCCTTTGCATGAAGAATCTCGCCTTTGCGTGAAAAAAAGATCTCCTCGTGCGAAGATATATTTTCTCATACGAGAAAAGAGGTTCTCACGCAAAACATGAATTGACTTGCGCAAAGAATCTCCACCTTTGCACGAAACGAAAATTGCTCTGTGTGAAGATATTCTGGTAACGCGCAAAGAAATAGCGCATCCTATTTCTTCGCATGAAGAAAGAAGATCTTCGCACGAGAAGAGATTAGTCTCGCATGAAGAAAGAATTGAACATCCTAAAACATGCTAAAAACATGCATAAATGAACTCAAAATGCGTGAATAACAAAAGTATTAAGATGGGAGATCGATGACTCACCAGTGGTCCATACTCTGCTGGCCGACTATGTCATCTGGAGCGCTCAAAACGATGATATCTCATGTTCATTGCCATGTCTCTATCATAGCTCAAAATCACTACAAGACAAAAAGCACAAATGAATTGAAAATGACCCTTCGAGCCCTTATATAGGTGTTAACCAAATTTTTCAAAGTGCTTGGATTTGCACAAAAATTGCACCCCTAGCTAATTGGACCATTCTAGATCCATTTTCGGGATCAAATTCAAAATTTGACACACCTAAGAGCCTTAAAAATGTGTTTTAAAATTTTGGGACTGACGTGATCAAATGCTTGTGCAGCCCAAATCTTTTTGATACTTTATTATTCTTGGAATCCTTTCAACTTTACATTCTCCATATTTTCAAAATTCATTTTGAAAATAGTCAACTTAAGTCAATTATGGCTGACTCTGGTCAACTTTTGGTCAAACTTGGTTTTTTGCGACTTTGCAATCATTTCAAATCAACCCAATCTGTAGATCGTTCTGATCTCTTCTAGATTTTGCTAACATGATATACTACTTCAAATCATATTTCTAGTATGTCATCTTTCGATTGTGCTCCCGAGGGGGTAGGATGATTACATCATTAAATACTTATTGATCGGGGCATCTAGTTCCCATCTTATGTCCTAGTCACTTGGGGCATCTCATCACTTGGGGCTTTTTGTTCCCTTCTATCTGACATCTCTGCCATCTATCTTATCTTTTCAATAATTGATCAACCTTATAACAACTCTTCTCAAAGTTTGATGGACAGGTATTGGGACAGTCTAAACCCTGACTCTTGAGGATCAAGCTTCATTTTGGGGATGATTCTATGACTCATGATGGGACCTTGTTATCTTTTATTATTCTCAGGTATCTAGGTGTTCTATTTGGATCCTTGAAGGTTAAGCTCCATTCTAGAGATAATCTTCTAAATGCTATTACTCTCAGGTATCTAGGTGTTCTATCTAGATCCTTGAAGGTTAAGTTCCATTTTGGAGATAATCTTCTGAATGCTATTACTCTTTGGTATCTAGGTGTTCTATCTGGATCCTTGAAGGTTAAGCTCCATTCTGGAGATAATCTTCTAAATACTATTACTCTCAGGTATCTAGGTGTTCTATCTATATCCTTGAAGGCTAAGTTCTATTCTAGAGATAATCTTCTAAATGCTATCAATTTCAAGTATCTAGATGTTTTGTTTGGATCCTTAAAGATTATGCTTCGTTCTAGAGGTAGTCTTTTAAATGCTATCACTATTAGGTATCTAAGTGTTCTACTTGGATCCCTTAGGATTAAGCTCTATTCTAGAGATAGTCCTTAAAAAATTATCAATTGGTCTCCATGTCATCAACTTCGGAACCAATCTCATCTTTGCATCATGCTTTCTAATTTTCTTTGAATTAAACATGCTGCTCGCACATTCATTCAAAGAGGGACAAAATGTAATACCCCAAAATTGGCTCATTTCCATTATACCAATTCTAGTCTATTCTTGATAATTTCAAAGTTCTATTCTAATAGGCAATTCTCATTCTGCTATTTGCTACTTGACTTAATTGTCAAATGCAGAAAATCTAAATCTGCATTCATCATACTTATTATTTAATTCCTATAGTATTTACTCATATTAGTCACATTAAACCTATTGATTAATATTTAATTTAATTATTAAGTATTTATACTTTAATTAAATTATAATTATATCCTAAGGCTAATGTACTATGGAATTAAATTTATTTAATTTAATAAATACGCCTATCTTAATTAATTAAATGTAATTATTTAATTAAATGGGAAAGGTATTTCTAATTAATTAAAAGAAATTATTTAATTAAATGGAGTACTTATTTCTAAATAATTAAACAAAGTTAATTAATTAAATGAGAAGCCATTCCTAATTAATTAAATGAAGTTATTTAATTAAATAAAAGTGTCTCTAATTAATTAAAGATTATTTAATTAAATAGAAAAAGTAATTATGAGAGCATATTTCATTTTATTAAATTAAATATCTAAACAAAATCTCTCTTTATTTCAAAAAGGGGAATTTCCAGTTCACTATTGATTAAAAATGAGTTAACTCAGTTAACTCCTTTTTCTACACAAATTAAAACAGTTAACTCCTTATTTTACTCAAATTAAGTCTGTTAACTCCCTTTAATTTGGGAATCTCCCTTTATGACTGAAACTCATCTTCAATCCTGACCATTGATCTGAATCGATCTCAACCATTGATGGATTCTAGGAGACTCTATTTAAGAGACCCTCATCTGTTCATTTGAGGAGGATGAATTGATTTGCTATCGAATTGCTGTTGAAATTCATGCTCATATTTACTTACATTTCTTGCATACATTCTCATTCTTAGTTTAATCATGCATATGCTTAATCTAGTTTGCTTCATTTGTTCTTAGATTACATTGCATCTTTCATTTTTTAGATTAATCTGTATACTCATTCTTAGCTCAATTCCATTGTCAAATCCTTCGTTCTTAGAGGGCCTAGTTGCCTGCACCTCGATTCTGAGGATATTAACAGGCAAAATCCCTTTAGATAGAAGGCAACAGGTCACTTTGCAGGGAAAATTTTGGATGAACAATTCAATGTTCATTCTAGGATGAATCCACAAATAGGGACCGTGTTGAAGTGTGTGTGTTAGCATAGGCCACATTTTCACATATACAGCAACTAGATATTAGATAAGGGCCACTCCACAATGCATCAAACTTGGAATGTCTTCCTAGTTTTGCCCTATCTGCATCTCATTTCAAAACTAGATCCCCTTCTTTGAAAGTCTTGACCCTGGCCTTCTGATCAAAGTTTCTTTTCACCTATTGCTGATGTATCTCCAGGGTCTTCATAGCTTTATCCCTTTTTTCCTCTAGTTCCATCAGCTCTACCCTTCTTACTGATATGGCATCATCTTCAATTCATTCTAGCTGATGAGCCAGCTCCAAGGATGGGAACTCCAATGAAATTGGGAGTGTGGCCTCCCTACCATATACCAGCACAAAAGGTGAATTCCCAACAAACCTCTTGGGTGTTATCCTATCAACCCACAGAGCAGTTCTTAATTTCTTATGCCAGACCCTCTGATTGTCTTCTATTTTCCTCTTCATGATTTTGATCAGATTCTTGTTGGAAGACTCAGCCAAACCATTACCCTAGGGATAGTAATTTGATGATGTACACAAGTAGATATTGTGATTCATTGCCCATGCACAAATTTGGGTTCCAACAAAAGACTTGGCATTGTCCGAAATGATAGTAGAAGGGGCACCAAATCTAGATACAATTCTATCAAGGAATTCAACAACTAATGGTTTTGTGGCATCCTTTAAGGCAACTGCCTCTATCCATCTAGTGAAATAATCAGTAGTAGCCAAAATCCATTTATGAACTACACTAGATGGAGGATTAATGGGGCCTATAAAATCCAACCCCCACTGGGTAAAGGGCTGATCCACCTGAATAGGATGAAGGGGGAGAGCTACAAGGCTTTGTTTTCCTAAAAAGAAAGCACATTTCTCACATTTTCTCACATATCCATAACAATCATGGAACAGAGATGGCCAATAATAACCAGCTCTCATGATCTTCATGACAGTTGTTCTTGTAGAGAAATGGCCACCATCAGGGCCATCATGAAGTTCCTTTATCATCCTCTCAGCCTGATCCTCTTCAATGCATCTCAATAGGATCCCATTAAAATCCCTCTTGAATATGATACCATCAATCACAACATAGGGAATGGACTACAATCTATATTGTCTCCTTTTGGTTCTGTCCAATCCCTAAGGGTATCCATTCCCTGATAAGAAGCTCCTCATATCATTTATCCAGCTCCTTGGACCATTAACGTTTCTTACCTCTTGCTACTCTGTTATTACCATAGCAGCCTTTTCATCTGAATCTTGGCCTGATAACATTTCCTTGCATAATCCTCTCCCTCTTACCAGGTTGGTAATCTAAATATCAACATCATATTCTATTACCCTAGTGATCCATCCAGCTCTCTTTTCACTGATATCTTTGCTTAGTAGGAAGTCTTTTACACTAGCATGGGGCACCAACAAATGGATCCTATTGTGGGATAAGAGGTGTTTGAATTTCTTCAAGGCTCTGATGACTGCAAGGGCTTGCTTCTCAACAAAGCTATACTTATCTTCATATTCTTTGAGACCTTCACTGAAGAAAGCTATGGGTTGCTCCTCATCCTTGTCATTTATTTGAGTCAAGACAACAGAGATACTTGACTCACCACCTAGAGTGTAGAGGATGAAATCTTTCTCAAAATTTGGGTTCATGAGAGTAGGGGCTGAGGTTATGGCTACCTTGATCCCTTCAAAACTCTCCTTCCCTTCCTTGGTCGATGAGAAGACCATACCTTTCTTAAGCATAGCTGTAAGAGGTTTCACCATGGTAGCAAGATTAGGAATAAACCTTCTCACAAAATTTATTCTACCAAGGAAACTTTGCAGCCCCTTCTTATGTTTAGGAAGAGGAAGGGCAAGTATTTCCTTTGTCCTTTCTAGATTAATGGTCAACCCATCCTTAGATACAATGTGTCCCAATAATTTTCCTTGGCTTGTAGCAAAGATACACTTGGCTGGGTTAAGGGAAACCCCAAACTCTCTACATCTTAGAAATACCTGCCTTAGATGATTAAAATGATCTTCTACATTTTTCGAATATATGGTTATATCATCAAGGTATACCAAGACAAACTTGTCAATTAATTTTTTGAAGGCCATCTCCATTACCTTCTGAAATGTGGCACTTGCATTTGTTAGTCCAAATGGCATCTTGCAATAAGAATAGGTGCCCCACTTAGTAGTAAATGTAGTCTTATATCTGTCAGATTCTTTAACCAGCACTTGATTATAACCAGGGAATCCATCAAGAAAAGAGAATCTCCTTGAACCACTGACCTTGGACAGAATCTACTCCATGGAAGGGAGAGGATGGTGATCTTTAAGAGAAGCCTGATTAAGGTCTCTAAAGTCCACACATAGTCTGATTTCTCCATTCTTCTTCCTTACAAGGACAAGGTTAGCTACCCATGATGAGTGTTTGATAGGAAATATTATATTAGCTTCTATCAACTTGGATAGCTCTTTTCTCATTAGAGGCTCAATCTTAGGATTCACTGGCCTCTGTTTTTGCCTTACTAGTTTGGCCTTATCAATTAAATCTATGGTATGCTGAAACAAACTAGGGTCAAATCCTTTTAAATCATCATATGTCCAAGCAAATACATCATTAAATTCTTGACATAGATGGATGAAGTTTTCTTGCTCAGTTTCAGAACATACCTTCCCCATATTCAAAAATTTTTCATCAGCAATTGTAACTGGGGCATAATCAGCCTTTTCTACAACTAGATTCATTCCTTTGCCTCTTGTTTGATCATCAAGATTAAAGAAACTCTCCAAGGTAATGAGACCCTTGGGCAACTTTTAGAACTAAGATGAATGATCTGATCACCATACTGATCTTCCAGTCTTGACTGGTTCCTATTTGAGAATTCTACCTCATTCTGCAAGAAACTCACAATTTGCTCATCAGAATCAAACACTTGCCAATGAGTGTTGTTTTCAGGGATAGTAGGCCTCACTACCACCTTTATTTGTTGCTTCTTCTCTTCCTCAAGATTCCCTAGTACATCATAAGCTACACCCACTGCTGCAAGTTTTTTAGCATGTCTATTTTCTTTCCTAGGAATGCTCTGAATATTAAATGCATTGAAGTCCTCAAGCAAATCCAAAACTCTGTGTTTGTAAGACTTGAGCAGGCCATTTTTGGTGATATTCTTGTTTCTCACTTGGTTAAATACCAACTCACTATCTCCATATACTCTCAAGGCTTGAATTCCTCTCTTTCAGGCGAGTAGGAGACCTTGAATCAAGGATTCATACTCGACCACATTATTGGTGCAACTGAATTGGAGCCTAAAGGAGTAGTATCTGATTTGTGCAGGAGAGATCAGCATAACACCAAGCCCTGATCCATTTCTATTCCTTGAGCCACCAAAGTACATACTCCATATTACATTTATATCATCATTAGTCCCAATTAAATCAGGAACTTGGGCATCTTTCTCTATTATGCAATATGTACTAAGGCCTATCTCAAGAGTCTCTAACATAGCCTCAAACTGATATGCCTTTGCCCACTCATCCAAGAAGAAATCAGGAATTTTTGCTGTGGAAGTGGCAGGCTCATTTACTATGTCATTTCCATCCATTTCTAGGATAGGGCAATTCATGTTGATGGGGTTGGGGTTGTAAGATTCAGTGTGATGAAGGGCTTGAGGTTCTGCTCTAATTGAGGCATTGGCTCCATATTTGGTCTTAAATGACATATATAACCAATCAGCAGATATAAATCCACCGATTTGAGCAGTGAAGTCTCTTGAAAGATAGATGGCAAAATAGGGCTTGACTTCAGCAACAAATATGTCTTGAATCACAGTGCAACCAGGGCATGCATCTAGGGCCATCTCCACATTCTTAAGGATATGTATGATTTTGACACTACTACCATCTAATTGTAATGCATCCCTAACAATGGGCTCATATTTCATTCCTAAAGCATCAGCAACACACCTAAGCATCATTGAGCTACTAGCCCCCGAATCTATCATGTAATTGTAGACTAATTTGCCCCCTATAATCAGAGAAACATAGAAGGGAGGAGGTCTAACCTTTTTATTTGTCTCCACATCCCCTGCTGGTTGTACTAGACTTGTTGCACTCTCCATGATAGATGGCTGATCCTTGGGTTCAATCTCCTCTAATTCTTGTTGCAACATCCTCTTCTACATTGGTATGGTAGCAACAACATCCCACATGGAGATATTCACATTGGTCTTCTTCATTTGCTCTACCACACTGAAAGGTGTATTAGGAACTTTGGTAGAGACTCTAGGAGTTGCATTTATAAGAGGTTGAGATGGGGCAACATAAGGATAATTTGCATCTTTCTTTCTAGAATCTTGCTTTTTCTATTGTGAAGTACTTGTTTGTTCATTTGCTGCATGTATATGAGGTGTAGCACTTGAAGTTGAGGCCTGCTTAAGAGAAGGAGGGGCAACATGTTCCATAGCTCTCTTCTTACTTCTTGTGTTATGGGCAATAGAATCCTAGTTTACATTACAATGCTCCCCAATCTGATGATTCATGAAAGAGCAATCATCATATCCTAGAATATATGAGGCCTCCTTGGGATGATCCTTCTTGTATGATTGCTTTGCTGTAGGTTCTTGGTCAATTAGGGCCAAATAAGATTCTGCCTTCTGGCACATGCAATAGGTATAAGAGTAGTTACAGGAAGGACAGAAATCTTGATCTTGGGCCAAGTTATTTTGAGGGACTATAGCTCTATTCTAATTTGAGCTTAAAGCAGAAGCATGACTATTTTTCCTATCTTGACCAAAAGAGCTATTCCACTAATTAGGAGGCCTACCACCATTTGGAGCCTAATATTGCAATTGGGGAGGCTTGCCACCTTGAGCTTGTTTCCTTTCTAAGGCTACCATGTTGTTACTCATTTTTTGTATCATAGAAAAACTATCCTCCAATCTCTTTCCTTGGTCCTTCAACTCCCTCCCCTGCTCTTGCAATTTTTTATCCAGGGTCTTCTCTCTTTTATCTATATTCAACACTAGACCTTGGAGCATCTCTTTGACTTCATCTATCCCATTTGAGGATGTAGAAGCTTGAGGAACTTGAGTAAGGGCTGGTGATGCAAAAGTTGTAGGAAGAGGGGCCGTTGCTGGTTGGTGGTTGGGAAAATCAGGAAAGAAAGGCATAGGGGCCTTGCAACCAATTTTCCTCCTTGTATCAAGATGTTCTCAGCTTTTATGGCTATCTCATAAGCATTAGGCAAGGTATCTCCTCCCATAGTTTGGATTGTAGTGGCAATATCACTATTAAAAGCTCTAAGGTAATGCAAGAAGGCATTACCAGGGGTAGGTTTCACTGAAGTAGGTATTCTATCCCATGTCTTTTGAAATCTATAGTTAAAATCAGTCATACACTCATGGAGGGCTCTTTTAATAGTAGTCAGCTGCTCTAAAAGTGACAAATGGTCACTTCTATCCTCAAAATGTTTGCATAATCCTACTCCTAGTCCATCCCAATCAGTTATAGAACCATGAGCTAAGCCTCTATACCACTATAATGCTTTCCCTTTTAAAGATGAGGCTAGAAGTCTGACAGCAACATCATCCTTTGTAATACCATGAATCTTGCAGACATTTTCTACCTCTTGGATATGCTCTAAAGGGGAGATGGAAGTTTCACCAGTAAAATTAGGTGTACTTTTTAGTGCAGATATTGGTATATCATGTCTTTGGGCTAATAATAGAGGACTTCCACCATTAAAGGTGGAAAAAGCATGAATTCTTGGCTGTGCCATGTAAACAAGTGTTCTATTAATGAGTGTTGATGGCAATCTAGGCTGAGTTCGAACAGTAGGAGGAGTAGAGATAGATCTTACAGGTATATTAACTGTTGTTACACCCCTAACTGGTGATAATGAAATCCTAGTCCTCCTTCTTCTAGGATTTGAAAGAGAAAGCTCTTGATATTGAAATTTACCTCTAGAAGACACCCTTGTTTTAGATCTAGGCATGAATCACTACAATTTTGGCCTGGAACTAGATTTGTTGATGTTCAGAGTCGCCAAGTACTTTGAACGATCAGCCTCTTAAAGGCTTGAATACTGAAGCCAACACTACCTCTTCAGCATTAATCTCTGAAAATCTTTCTTCCTGACACCAGTAGACTTTAAATTTTGTTTGAAAAGTGTCCCACCAGGCATGCCAAAAACTGTTGTCACTTAGGTTTGCACCCTTGTCTAAGGCCTATGCACAAGGACAACCTAGTGAAACATGGAAACAACCTCCAAGCTATGGGACTTGAACTACGAGGTTGAGTCTCTGGAGAAGGCTGGCTTCCTCTTACTATCAGGGTGCACCTATCTACTCTTGGAGAGGAAAAGGGAGAAGAAGAGCATGAAAGAAAATCTACCTAGTCTAATCTAAGGAGGTGATGCACCAAAATAGAGTGTTCAGACCAATTCTCTACCCATACATGCGCTACTGAACTAGAATGAAACTAAGGATATTAACATCCAGACTTGCTTTAATCAAATAACCACATGCAGATCAAAAAACCAAGATGAATGACACAAGGAAGAAGTTCACTTATATATCATTCACATGCTAGCAAAGATACAGTCATGCGAATTACAAATTTCCACAAAACAATGGCACAAGGAAGGAATTCTTACACTTTAATACCAATGGCTGAAGGAGATGAGTATAGAATCAGACAGTTCAGAGGCACAGGAGAATTCACACTAGAATTGTAGAGCAAAAGCAGAGGAAAATTAGAGAGAAGGTCGACCCAAGAAAAAGATCACAAAATTGCCTTTATAGTTTAGGCATAACTAAAGGTTTTTGCCTTACAATTACTTCTCACCTACTGGCATTAACTTCTCACCCTAGGAATCCAATCAAAGATCTGATTTGAAAATGGTTTGCGTACCAAAAAATCTAATATTTCTCTAAGAAAGAGCCTGGAGAAGATAGAAATGGTGTCCCAACATTCCCTAACATAGTAGATAGATCGACTGGATGGATGGAGTGTCTTTCTGCACCTGGTATTCATTTTGAGTTAGTGGCAATTAATCACACGATCGAAATCTTGTGGCAAAAAACTTGATTCGTTGTTTCTAGTTCATGAATCTGTGAGGTCAAGGCAAGTCAAATAGTTCCTTATGTGCCAACTAGGCCACGTGGGCCAATCGTCTCTCTTTATTTTGCCACCTCCTCAAGGTCCCACATGCTGACCATTTCCTACGTCGGACTAACCGCACCACCTTTGAACTATTATCACTAACTGTGATGGTTACACTAACTGCTAGCCAACTATCAATCTTGACCAAGCCATTGAGACACGTGTCATCAGGGCGCGATGTTGCTAACATTATCTCTCGAGCAGTTCTTCATAGCGTGATGGCACCCACCGTAGATCTGTCTCAATCTAACAATCAAAACCACCTCGTACTACTCTATGCTATCCTTACCCTGGGCCCATCATAACTGGAACCACCTCAGCAATCGCACAATGACACCTGGCAATATCTGAACGATGTAACCTAGCAAGACTAGGCCTTGCTGACACGTGGCAAAAGGGTGCCATGTCGCTATGGTAAAGGTCATGCAACTTCACCATGGCGACATGGCACCTTCTATCAATCTGACTTAATCTGACGACAAGCAAGATACTGCTGTCCCCTACCCCTCAGCATATCAGTCAATGGGAACTGGCCACATGCCAACCATCTGTATTTTTTGCACCTCCAAACTTGGACCCACCGGAGACGTGTCCTCGAAGCACTATGTCATTAACATAAAACTCGCGCAGCTTATCCATAGTGTGATGGCACCTGTCGTTGATCTCTATAGATCCAACGGTGGAGATCTTAACCCTTTCATGCACTGGCAATGCTGACTGTATTTTGACCTAGCACACATGGTTGCTCCCCATTGGCCTAACGAAGCACCACCTAGTAGACTCGAGACTTAACCCCACGGAGCGACCACGTGTTGACTAGGCACCATGTCGCTATGAGAAAATTGAGGTCAAATTCCCTTAGCACCATAGCACCCAACTGATGACATGTCTTCTCTTGCACGTGGATCCCTTTGATTCACTACTGTGACACAGGACTCCACCAACTAGGCAGATGAAGTACAAAATGGGACCCAACCACTTACCTGAAGCTCTTGCTGTTGGTCTTTTCCGTTGCCACGAATCTTGCGACCGACATAGAGACTCACCGTAGAACACCAACTCTGATCGATCGGGCACTATGTTGCTATCAAAAAACTCGTAAGTTTTCTGATGGTGACATGGTGCCTTGCTGTCTTTTGTACTTTTTGGCTTGTGAACCACATACTTGCCTGGCTGTCGTAAACATTTTCCAGTGATGCAACCTGCCTGCCACGAGTCCTTTTCCAACCCACCGTGAGTCTTGAACAACCTACAACTAGACCCACCGGACACACGTCAATAGGGTGTGATGTTGCTAACATATACCTTGCACAACTTCACCATAGCGAGACAACGCCAACCATAGATCTGACGGTAGAGAACCTGCGGGCCGCAAAATATATCATAAGACTCAACATTAAAATAGTATTATCCTTGGAAATTAGCCATTTGATGAGCTGATCATTTGAAGTTTGAATCCTTGGTGGGGCAAACAAAATGTGGTAACAGATCCAATGAGAGTGAGGTTGGCACAAACAAAGTTGAAGGGACATGCTACTCTTTGGTGGAAGGAACTACAAAGAGATAGAGAAGATGAAGGTGAAATGAAGATCAATAGATGGAGGTTAATGGTGACTAAGTTGAAGGCTAAGTTCATTCCTACTAATTATGAAATTGAGTTGTTTAAAAGATTGCAAAATCTAAAGTAGATATTCTACAAGTTGAGTATTTGGTCTGGTCATAGAGAATTATCAAAAGAGAAGGTAGCTTGGTACATTAATGGTTTGAGATTTAATATTTAGATGAGGTTGGTATGCTAAATATTTATTCAGTTGAGGATGCTTATCAGTATGCTTTGAAAGTAGAGGAGAAGCTAAAGAGGAAGAATCAAGGTGGTTTCAGAGGGAAGGAGAAGCAAGATAGTTCAACACAAGCTAAACCAAAAGAAGAAGGTGAACCAAAACCTATGGAACCAAGGAGAAGGATAGGTGGTAGTGGGTTTAGAGGTAATTGTTTCAAGTGTGGTAAAAAAGGGCATAGATCTTTTGAATGTCCAATTGGTAGGATAGCTACTATTGTGAATGAGATTGAAGTCTAGGAGAGTAAGCTTGGGAAAGCAGAGAGTTTGTTGGCTCGATGAGTATTGATTGGTGAGAGGACATTGGATTCTTGTTAGAGGACTAGTTTTTTCAAAACTCATTGTAAGTCTAGTGGTAAAGTTTGCAAAGTGATTGTGGATGGTGGCAGTACTAATAACCTTGTTGCTGAAGAGATAGTTCAAGAACTTGGTTTGAAGAGAATGAGACATCCTTAGCCTTATAGGATTGGCTGGTTACAAGGTGAGCATGCTTTGGAAGTGAGGGAGCAATGCCTTGTAGATTTCTAGATTGGGTAGTATAAGGATCAGGTGTTGTGTGATATTGTAGATATGAACAGTTTTCATGTGTTGTTTGGTAGACCCTAATAGTATGATTGTAGGGCTATGCATGATTGTGCTAGGAATGTGTTTACAATTGAGAAAGGTGGTAGGAAATTTTCCCTAATTCCCTTGCAGAATGAAGAGCTTGGTAGGAGGAACTTGAGTATTGGCAGTCGAGTTGAGTTGGTAAATTCTAAGAAAGTTGGAGGTTAGAATGTAAATTAGACCTATGGAACACCTATCATGGATATGAAGAAGAAAAATAAGGGAAAGAGTGTACAAGTTGAAGACTCAGAGGATATGTATGTGAAGAACTAGTTTGGGATTTATGTGTTGAATCCTAGAAGATGTTCTTCTAGTTACTAGAACATCTTTTCAAACTTGGGGTGTCTGATGCAGGAGCATCTTGGGTTTGCTTGCAATCCTACATGTTTGAGAGGGATTTTGGTTAAGGGTTATGGAGCTTGCTGAATACTGGTGGTCAGTACAGTCTGCTGAATACTGGTGCTCAACATACACTAGGAGCTTGGCATACACTGGGAGCTCGACATGGTCTACATAGCTCGGCATGGTCTATGGAGCTCGACATGTTCTAGGAGCTCAGCATGGTCTATGGAGATCAGTATGGTTTTGTATCTCAGCAAGTTTTTGGGAGCTCAACATGGTCTATGGAGTTCAACATGGTCTAGGGAGCTTGGCATGGTCTATGGTGCTCGACATTGTCTTTGGTTGCTTGGCATGGTCTGAGAATTTGGTGTCTATTTCAGTCTATATAACTAATTTTTCACAATGATTTAAAGGATGAAACTTTTAGAAATTGAAGAGGGCCTAGACTTCTACCTATAGTTTTAAGATTGAGTTCTAATTCATTCAGAGCTAGGAGATATTGCAATTTTACTAATACATCGATTTTGGGAATTTAATTGTTGTAGGAGGCCGACTTTGGCATTTAATTTATGTATTTGTATTTAATTCATGTTATACACCAACTTTTGGCTTAGATTGGTATAATTAGGGGTTGTGGGGGGGGAGTCTTTAGGCATATCATCCATCATGGAGAAGCAGAGGAGCTTGGAAGAGCGAATTTGGAAAAGAGCTAGAGCTGGGGCTTAGGAACTAGAGGATCTCTTGGTGGACCTACAGGTACAAGTTTGGATTCTTCTTGGGGTTCTTATCCAATTGAGTATCTAGACTAGGTGAGTTTGGTTGTAAGTTAGATCTTGAGGAATCTTTCAAAACTATTGCTTTCTTTGTCTTTGGCCGTAACTAGGAAGGCCTTACAGCCCAGCACATTGCATGTAATTAGTTGTATTTTATGAATATATTATTGTGATTTGGTATCAGATCTTGCATTGTTGCTTCTTGTTGTTGTGTTTTCACTATGTGGTCATATCAAATTGCACCAAAAAAGGTGTAATGATAAGGAAGAGAGTTAATGAGGAACTATGTTTGATTTCTCAAGTTGAACCTAAGAGTACAGATGAAGGATGTTAAGGTGATTACTCGATTCAAGTAATGAAAGAAGAATTGGATC
Source organism: Cupressus sempervirens (assembly GCA_028749045.1). Lineage (NCBI taxonomy): Eukaryota > Viridiplantae > Streptophyta > Pinopsida > Cupressales > Cupressaceae > Cupressus > Cupressus sempervirens. The sequence continues at coordinate 817,797,217 of CM053786.1, forward strand.
ATATTATGAAGAATGAAACATGGGAGTTAGTTCGTAGTCCTAAAGACAAGAATGGGATAGGAATGAAGTGGGTATTCAAAAATAAGATGAATGAACAAGGAGAATTTGTGAGAAACAAGGCCAAACTTTCTTGCAAAGGTTATTCATAGCAAGAAGGCATATATTATGAGGAAACTTATGCCCCTATAGCCAAAATGGAACCAGAAAGAATGTTCTTGGCTTATGCAACAAATAAGAAGTTCAAAGTATATTAGATGGATGTCAAGTTAGCTTTTTTGAATGGAGAACTTGAAGAATAATTTTACATTAAGAAACCTAAAGGATTCCCTTTGACAAAAGAAAAATAGATGGTATACAAAGTGAATAAATCCCTATATGGTATGAAGCAAGTACCTAGAACCTGGTATGAAAGGTTGGATAAGTATTTGAAAAAGCTTGGATTTGTTAAAGGTATGATAGATGGTAATTTGAATTCAAGAGAAGGATATGTGTAGGATCATGGTGTGACAAAAAGTGGTGATATAAAAAATATGTAGTTGTGAAATACCTCAAAGCATTTCAAAATCTATTCCAACTTTTTTCCCACACATCCTGATACCAAACCAAAAAATTAATTCCTTTATAAGGCCTAGTATATCTTTGGATACCAACCCTATGTGGCCAATTTTAAAAACATCCCAAAGAATGTGTTTTTGGCCTATTCTTGTTTGTTTTTTTACTTCAAACATGTATTTGACAACTTTTTTCCCATCCAAATTTGGTGAAACAAAAAGGGTTTCTTAGGAATGTTCTTAGCTTTTCAAATGTAATGGATGTCCAATTATGAGTTCAGTAACTAATAATTACTTATTTTCTAATGGAGGTATGTATAAAGTGTTGATTGACAAAGTGATTGAAAAACAACTATAACTTTTAAATGGTATAACATTTTTCAAATCCAAAAGATGCATTGCATTCTAGTCTTCTTCTACTACAAGGAAAAATAAATAAATATTAAATTTTATAGACTTTTGACTTAGTTAAGGTGGGAAAAATTCTTTTATTCTGAAAATACTATAGTAGAAAATTCATAATTAATTATTTATTTAGAATAAAAATACCCAAAAATATGCATCACATCTAGGCTTGAATCTACTTCTTATATCTATAATAGTACAATCTTATTTTGATTAAGGTGGTCAAATATATGTCTACTTCTTATTTTTGTCTTAAAATTTTTGTACTATTACATTAAAATTAAAAAAATTACCAATCAATTTTTATTTTTTTTAGATAAGGCCTAGTACATTAGAAATTAAATTCAATTTCTTAATGATTATTTTTTCTCAACTTTTTGATAGAAAGTTCATAATAAATTGAAAATTGCATGTCAAGTTGACGTAACCCTAAGTTTCTAATCCTACATTGATACTTAAGGGTATAGTATTGTTGACCATGATCATGCACATACCTAGAAGTTGAAAATGGTTTATTTATCATAGTATTTGGAGGAAATGATGAAGAATGATTTTGAAATGAGTATGATAGGAGAAATGAAGTTTTTCCTAGGATTGCAGATTGTGTAAAACAATGATGGTATTTTTATTTCACAAATTGAGTACTAGAAAGAATTCTTAAAGAGAATTGGATTAAAGAGTTGTAAGATTTTTGGTACACCTATGATAACTGGTCACAAGTTATCTAGCAAAGATGAGACACATACAATTGAGAAGAAGAAATATAGATCCATGATTGGAGGATTGCAATATCAGACTCACACTAGACTAGATATAGAAAATGCAATTGGGATTGTAGATAGATTTCAAGATGATCCTAAGGAGTATTATTATGCAATAGTAAAATGGATATTCATATATTTGAAGGGAACATTTGATTATGGAATATGGTATGATAGATCAAGTGATTTTACTTTATGTGCATATACTGATGTGGATTGGGTAGGCAATATGGATGATAGAAAGAGAACTAGTGGTGGAGTATTCTTTCTTGGAGGAATATTAGTTTCTTGGCTGAGAAAGAAACTAGATTGTATCTCACAAAGTATAACAAAGGTAGAGTATGTAGCAGCAATGAATAACTATAATCAAGTTATATAGATGAAGTAGATGCTAAAGGATGTTGAGATTAAGTTTTTAAAACTTAATATCATATACTGTGATAAAAAAAGTACTCTAATTATGTCTAAGAATCTTGTATTCTAGGATGAATCATATATCCATTAAGTATCATGTCTTGAGAGAGGTGGCAACATAAAAGGATATTAGGTTAGAGTATGTGAGTACTAAAGACCAGATTGCAAATATCTTTATGAAGCCCTTACCTAAAGATACATTTGAGTACCTGAGAGGTATGCTTGTAATTATGCCCCTACCTACTTTATAGTAGATGATGTATTAGAGTGCATTAGTCCAATTGTATAGAGCACTATTTTTAGACAAAGTGTTGATGCTTCCTATATGGGGGAGTATCTATTGAGAACTGAGTCATTGAGGACTCTTGGTATTTGGTATTTGGTATTCAAAAATATCTTTGGACACTTGAAGCTAGTTGAAGAGTTGGAATAAGTATTTCACAATTAGTATGTTTAACAATTGGTATTCAATTGGTATATTGACATAATGAGGCTTTTTTCATTAATATCAATGGGAAAGAATATGCTTGAAAAAATCTTCTAAGCATTTATTAGGGACATTTAGAAAGATTCATGTAAAGAAGAAGGAAGAATATCTCCATGGGGGAGATATGTATGGATAGATGTTTATTATGAACAACTATTATTGATCCTAAGAAGATGATGAAAACATATGTGAAGAAGATGACAACAAAAACAATAGTAGAGTACTGGTTTGGTACTTTTGGAACTTAGATATTTTTCATCTATGTTGTCATCAATGCCAAAGGGGAAGATTTTTATCATGAATTTTGATGATACTACATTGGGGGAGTATCCTAAGCTTTGGAGAGTATTGACATGTTGCATTCATGACTATATTTATTATTGATTTCAACATAGCAGTAAGCCTATGAGGATTGTACGAGTAGTTGACAAAGATCTTGATTGTATGAATAAGGTTTTGATTCTGTGATAATGCGGGGTCATGGAAATGTTCCGTACTAAGTTATTATGATGTGGTGCAATGTGCAAAGTCTAAGTTGAAGATGTATGAAAGATATGTTTGATTTACTAAGACTAGTATAGATACAAAGTGTTTGGAAAGTTGCATTACAATGTTTGTTTTCTATCTTACATATGAGATGCAATGAAGAAATGCCTAGTTATCCAATGACACAAAATAGTCATATGGTGATGTCAGCAAATGTGCAAGCCCTAGTGTCACACATATGAGAATTTGTATAAACTACAAGACAATAGTGCTATTGTAATTATAATTAATTTATTAATTTATTGTAATTAATCACGGAAGCCTCAAGGCTGACTCAAGAAATTATTTTGAAGATATGGTATAAAGGAAAGATCTTTTCCTTGTTTGTTGTAATACTCTAAAATTGGCACATTGCCATGCTAACTAATTCTAGTCTATTTCAATCAATCCTAAGTCCTACTTTACTAGGAAATTCTGACTCTAATAATCTCTACTCGACCTAAGTGTCAAATATAGAAAATATCAATTTGTATTAATCACTTACTTTAATTAATTTCTTAATATTCATTGAATTGGCTAAATTTGCCTTTTAATTGAATTAAGTTAATTATAAGCCTAGTACTTTAATTAAATTAAATTCACCCCTTTTAGCTAATATACATTAGGAATTAAATATATTTGATTTAATTAAATATTCTTATTCTAATTGTTGAATTTAACTATTCAATTTAGAATACTCAATTATGAGGTCATATTTAATTTCCTGAAATCAAATATTTTGTCCAATATTCTTTCTTTAGTTCAGAAATGGAAATTCTCAATTGAATGAAATCATAAAAGGAATTAAATTAGTAAACTCCCTATTCCACTCAAAAGAAATCAATTAACCTCCTTTTCATAAGGAAACTTTCCATTCTAACTGAATCTCATTTCTAATCTCAATCGTCCATTTGGATTAATCTCGACCGTCGATTACCTCTTGGATTCTATTAAAAAAGTTCTTCATTCCTCATTATAGATGTTGGAATTTGAATTTTGTTGAATTGTTGTCAAAGTGATTAATCATTCTAGCGTTTATATTTGCTTAATATTTTGACATAATTTAGATTAAAGATGCATACATTTAGCTTAATTCTTTTTATTTCTTAGTCATAAATTGCATAACATTTAGATTAATTGCATAACTCCATACTTTACATAAACTCTTCATACTAGATGGTCTAGTTGTCTACTTCTCGATCTAAGAGCACATAGGCAAAATCTTTCTAGTTAGAAGGCAATAGGTTGCACTGTTGGGCATCTTGGATAAAAAATTCCATGTTTATTCCAATATGACTATGAAGGTAAAGACTATGTTGAAGTGTTTGTGAGGTTCGGAGGCCCACAATCCACACACACATTTTTGGCACCCACCCTGGGGTAGGAAAAATCAATTTTTTTGGCCTCATTTACTCTCTATTTTTTGCACTTTTTTATGATTCTGTCACATTTGTCTGTACTATTTTCTAGATTTTTGCCATGAGAAATCTCATTTTTGCATGAGGAACTGATGATTTTGCCTCCTTCATTGCACTTTCTCATGTGAAAAAGTGCATAAATGTGCATTTCTATCATGTCCATAATTATACAAGGTAAAAACACAACTAATTTAATTTTTAAAAAAAATTTATGTTCTAACATAAGGTTTTAGTTGGCTTGGAGACCAAAAAGTCATGCCACAATTTTACAAGGCAACAATTTTACAAGGCAAGCACTACAGTTTTTTTAAATTTTTACAATAGATATCTGAAACTTAGTCTATTCATAACCTAAAGGTAATGAAGTAAAATAAGGGAATGAAGCTTTCATACATGGGATCTAGTTCTAAGTTTCCTTGAGGGGACACACAGTTCCTAGCTACTGTGTGTAAACTTATGTTGAACTGCCAAGGATTGTGTCGAAAAGGTATTTACCTAAACATTTCATTCCTACCAATATTAGGTTTACCTTATATAAATGTAGTTAATATCATTAGAATGTAGTTTTTTTTTTCCTAATAATTATTTTCTACACCTATATCCTCCATACTAATAATTATGATCAATCTATACCATAATCAATCTATCTTTAAATAATATATGTATTAGATTTAACACAAAAAGATTACTTTCTACACCTAAGTATATTAACCATTTTTATTATTGCTATGATAACAAAAGAAATTACTCTTACTGATGCAGAAGCATCCAAAGGTATATGGGCAATCCTATGTAACCCAAAAAATATATACTTAGACTTAGTTTCTATTTCATGTGTTTTCATTTTTGGATACCCATTTGGGTCAAATAAAGGTTCCAACTCTCATAGTTCCACTATCAGTGTTCATGTAAATCTTGAAAAAATAGGAGTATGTAATTGAGCCATCATTTTGGTGAACTAGGAGGTGTAAATTAGCTAGATGAATGTAATTGTAATTTAGAGAATTCCAGAAAAAGAATCAGGTCAAAAGGCCCCAAGGTTTGAAAGTTATTGAGGTTTTTCGAGTTATGGAGACCTCCTAAGAATGCTTCAAACTCAGGTTAGGGGCATTAAATGACCTCAAAAAGGGCAAAAAAATGGGGGACAAGTGAAGCTGGTCCATAGGGCTATAGAGTGCTTTGGGAGCTTTCTGAAAATGTAAACGGTTCATCAATCGGAGCTACGATTCAAAAGTTATGCCTCTTAGAATTTTGGTTACCATTTTTGAATTCTTCTAGATTTGCCTCGACTTCTAACGCAGGTTCTAGAACCTTCTATTTGGTTGGTGGATGCCTACTAGCAATTTCTAGAATGTACTCCTAGTGCTTAACCCTTTCGGGTCTATTTAAGGAGATTTCTAGCATTGTAAAAGGTAGTTCAGAGTGGAGTTTGAGAGGAGGTACTAAAAGGAGAAATTATCTCTTGATTTATGCTATTGTAAACCCTTAGGGCATGTTTTGAAGTTTATTTTCTCTATACTATTTGTACTAGCTTATTTTCTTAGTTAATATAATTTCCCCTTTTCTGTTGTGTCCATTCTGTGCTTGGGTTGTATCCCCATCAAGTGGTATCAGAGCTGGTTTTCCTAAGTGTGTAGACAAAGCGTCAACTGTGAGGCAGTTTGCACCAGGACTATGTGGTTGTGGGTTTGAGTTAAGAAGATGCCTTCACAAAGAGAGCATGGAAGAAGAGCTAGAGCTATTAATCCTAAGGAGGTTAGAGCACTCCAAAGGTAGGTTCAAGCATTGTAGGAGGAGCTCTGTAGAGGAACAACTGTGGCTGCAGGTGATGAAAGTGAAGATGACAATGAAGAAGATGAAATTTTATCCAGAAGGGGAATTTGATGGGGAAGTTCTAAATCATGCAGAGGAAAGGCTTTTTAGGGCCATTACTAAGTTTGGGAAAAGACCTACAATTGAAGTGGGTGTATTTTTAGGAAATTTGAAACCAGATGAGTTGATCAATTGGATCAATGAATAGGAAGAATACTTTGAGTATGAGGATATCAGGGACCCAGATAGGGTTAAGTTTGCAAAGGCCAAACTGAAAGGCCATGCCAAAATTTGGTGGCAAGAGGTTCAATTGGAAAGAAATAGAAGAGGAAAGGAGAAGATCACAAGATGGGATCGCATGGTGGACAAATTGAAGAACCGGTTCATTCCTATGGACTACGAGCTTTATTTGTTTAAGAAGTTGCATGGGTTAAAGCAAGTAGGAAGATTAGTCCAAGAATATACAAAGGAGTTTTACCGACTCTTGATTAGAGCAGGACATGTAGAAGCAAATAAGGAGAAGGTTGCTCGTTATATCAGTGGGTTGCGACCTAGCATCCAGGAGGAATTAAGTCTGGTAAGAATGACCAGTGTTGAAGAGGCATACCAGTTTACCCTAAGAGTTGAAGAAAAGTTGAATAAAAGGTTTGAAGGAAGACAAAGAGGGCATAGTCAAGGAGGAAGCAGAAGCGGTAGGTCATCTGGAGGCCGCAATGAAACCCAAAACAAAAATGAAGATGAGGGTACTAGCAGGAACCAAAGGAATGAGGGTTTCAACTGCTCCCGTGACTAAGACTTTGGAAATCAGAATGGAAGAGGTAGAGGACATGGACAAGGAAGAGGAGGCTTCTATGGTACCTATTTCCATTGCAATGAAGAAGGTCATCGTGCCTTTGAATTCCCTCAATGACAAGGAAGGATAGATAGGAGAGCTGAGGGCCAAGCTAGGGTTTCTCATGTGGATGAGGATGCACAATCATCACATTCAGAGGATGCAAAAAGAGGAGAGACCTTGGTAAATGAAAGAGTCCTACTAAGTGGTAATATTGAACCAGGACAATGAAGGAGTTTTTTTCATACCAGATGCAAGTGTGAGGATAAATGTTGTGACATGATCATTGATGGTAGTAGCACTGACAACTTGGTATCAGAAGAGATGGTCTCTAAGCTGAAGCTCAAGAGGGAAAAACATCCCCAGCCCTATTGGATTGCTTGGGTAAAAGATGATTGTAAGGTCTTGGTAAGTGAACAATGTTTAGTAAAACTCAAAATTGGGAGTTACCATGATGAAGTTTGTTGTGATGTTATTTCGATGGATGTTTGCCATCTATTGTTGGGTAGACCATAGCAGTTTGATAGGCATGCAATACATGATGGTCATGCAAACACATACTCTCTAATAAAGGATGGAGTTTGCCACAAATTGAAGCCCATGAAAAAGGAAGGCAAAAAGGTATGTAGGAGCTCTAGGATTAGTCTTGTTGATGGAAGGAAGTTTTTAGATGGCATGAAACATCAATGTATGTGCTATGCTTTGATTCTTAGGAAAGATAAAGAAGGTAATAATGAAATACCACTTGAAGTTTTAGATTTACTAGGTGAGTTTGGAGATATTATCTCTGATAATGTTCTAGATGGATTGCCAGTAGTAAGGAAAATTAGTCATCAGATAGATTTAATCCCAGGAGCTAGTTTTCCTAACAAGGCTGCTCACAGGATGACTCCTACTGAAACAAAGGAGCTAAACAGATAGGTTCAGGAGCTATTGAGGAAGGGCTTGATTCGGGAGAGCCTAGGTCCATGTGCAATACCTATAGTACTCACACCAAAGAAGGATGGAGAGTGGAGGATGTGTATAGATTCTTGGGCTATAAATAGGATAACCATCAAGTATCAGTTTCCTTTGCCAAGGATGGATGATCTTATGGACTGCTTGAGTGGAGCTCAGTACTTCACAAAGATAGATATGAAGAGTGGTTATCACCAGATATGGATTCAAGAAGGAGATGAGTGGAAAACAACCTTCAAGACCAAGGAGGGTCTTTATGAGTGGTTAGTCATGCCCTTTGGATTGACAAACACCCCAAGCACCTTCATGCGGCTCATGAATGAGGTACTTAAGAAGTTCTTGGGCAAATTTGTTATTGTTTATTCGGATGATATTTTAATTTTCAGCAAGACTTTGGAAGAACATTTATTGCATATTTGTAGTGTCCTTGAAAGGCTAAGGGAAGAGAAATTGTTAATTAATCTGAAGAAGTGTATCTTTGCAAAAAGGGAGTTAGTCTATTTTGGGTTTGTTATATCACCTGAAGGTCTCAAAATGGATCTAGAGAAGGTAAAAGCCATCTTGGAAAGGCCTACTCCAAGGTATACTACTGAGGTAAGATCATTTCATGGTCTAGTTAGTTTTTATAGGAAGTTTATTAAGAATTTCAATGGCATATGTGCACCCCTAACTAATACAATAAGAGGGGATAGAAAAGAGTTCAAATGGACTGCAGTAGCTACAAGAAATTTTGAATTGCTAAAGAAGAAGGTGACAGAATAGCCTGTGTTGGCACTTCCAAATTTTAGAAAAGTGTTCCAAGTGGATTGTGATATTAGTGGCAATTCTATTGGGGCTATATTAAGCCAAGAAGGTAAGCCTATTGCATATTTTAGTGAAAAATTGAATGATGCAAAGAAGAAGTATTCTGTTTATGATCAAGAGTTCTATGCAATAGTTCAGGCTTTAAAGAAATGGAGGCATTATTTATTGCCAAAGGAATTTTTTTTGTATACTGATCATCAGGCATTATAGTACCTAACTAGCCAAGGTAAATTGAATCAGAGGCATATGAAGTGGGTAGATTTCTTGCAGAGCTATACATTTGTGTTGAAGCATAGAAGTGGAAAATCTAACAGGGTTACAGATGCACTAAGTAGGAGATAGTTGTTGCTTACAGTAATGCAGGTTGAAGTAGTTGAGTTTGATGAACTCAAGAATTTGTACCCTGAGGATCTTGATTTTGTTGATACATGGAAAGCTTGTAAAGAGCCTGTTGCTATAGATAGAACCAAGTGGTTAGACTATTTGATCCAGGATGGCATGTTGTTCAAGTGTAGTCAATTGTGCATTCCAAGGAGTTCCATGAGGGAAAATCTAATTAAGGAGAAATACAGTGGAGGGATGGCAGGACATTTTGGTCAAGATAAGACCATTGCCATTCTGAGAGAACATTATTTTTGGCCTCAAATGTCATAGGATGTGAAAAGGTTTGTACAGAATTGTCAAGTTTGTCAAGTTGCTAAGGGATTTAGCCACAATATTGGACTATATCAGCCATTGCCCGTTCCATCAAAGCCATGGGAGGACATAAGTATTAATTTTGTTCTTGGATTGCCAAGGACACAAAGGGGTAATGACTCGGTATTTTTGGTGGTTGATAGGTTCTCCAAAATGGCACATTTCATTCCATGCCACAAAACTCACGATGTTGTCCATATTGCAGACTTGTTCTTTAGAGAGGTGGTGAGACTACATGTTCTCCCAATGAGTATAGTTTCTAATAGAGATACTAAATTTGTGGGGTATTTATGGAGGACATTGTGGAAGAAGTTGAGAATAGACCTAAAATTTAGTTACACGCAGCACCCGCAGACTGACCGACAAACAGAAGTGGTAAACAAAAGTCTCGGCAATTTGCTAAGATGTTTAGTTGGGGATAAGCCCAAGGGATGGGATTTGATTCTACCATAGGCAAAGTTTTCTTATAATAACTTTGTAAATAGGAGTATAGGTAAATCACCATTCCAAATTGTATATGGGAGTAGCCCAAGGACTGCACCAGAGCTAAGGAAGATAGAACAAGGGGAGAGTACAAGTGTTGAAGCTAAGGAATTTGTTGAACATATCAAGTGTCTACATGAGGAGGTTCAAGCACACATTACCAAGATGAATCAAGAGTATAAAGCTAGGGCTTATCAAAGGAGAAGACATAAGGAATTCCAAGTAGGAGATTTAGTCATGGTGTACTTACGAAAAGAAAGATTTCCAACCAGTACTTAGAACAAGCTGAAAATGAAGAAATTTGGCCCCTACAAAATTCTAAAGAAACATGAATCAGGAAATGCATATGAGGTGGAGCTGCCAGATGGTAGTCACATTTCTCCTATTTTCAACATTGCAGACTTAACAGAGTATCATGATGATGGTGCAGATGACGAGCCAGTGTAAGAGCCATGTCCAATTCCTACTTCTAAGAAGGAGGAGATAGAAGAATTTCTAGATCATCGTGTGGGTAGGAGTACTAGAAATAGGTACTATGAAGAGTATTTGGTGAAGTTGAAAGGATAGCCGATATAGGACTCAACTTGGATTTCAGCAGCTGAGGTTTCCCATTTGGGATTTCCTCTACCATTCATAAAGTGACAGCGTCACTTTTCAATCTACCCTGGGTGTCTGATGCAGGAGCATCCAGAGGTATATGGGAAATCCTGTGTCACCCAAAAAAAAAAACTTAGACTTAGTTTCTATTTCATGTGTTTTCATTTTTGGATACCCATTTGGGTCAAATAAAGGTTCCAACTCTCACAGTTCCACTATCAATGTTTGTGTAAATCTCAAAAAAATAGGAGTATGTAATTGAGCCATCATTTTGGTGAACTAGGAGGTGTAAATTGGCTAGATAAATTTAATTGTAATTTAGAGCATTCCAAAAAAAGAATCGGGTCAAAAGGCCGAACGGTTTGAAAGTTATTACAGTTTTTCGAGTTATGGAGACCTAAGAATGCTTCAAAGTTAGGTTAGGGGCATTAAATGACCTCAAAAAGGGCCAAAAAATGGGGGATGAGTGAAGCTGGTCCATAAGGCTATAGAGCGCTTCAAGAGCTTTTTGAAAATGTAAACAGTTCGTCAATCGGAGCTACGGTTCAAAAGTTATGCCTCCCGAAAGTTCGGTTACCATTTTTGGATTCTTCTAGATTTGCGTGGACTTCTAACGCAGCTTCTGCAACCTTCTATTTGGTCGGTGGATGCCTACTAGCACTTTCTAGAATGTACTCCTAGTCTTTAACCCTCTGGGGTCTATTTAAGGAGATTTCTGACATTGTAAAAGGTAGTTTGGAGTGGAGTTTGAGAGGAGGTACTAAAAGGAGAAATTATCTCCAGATTTATGCTATTGTAAGTCCTTAGGGCATATTTTGAAGTTTATTTTCTCTATACTATTTGTACTAGCTTATTTTCTTAGTTAATATAATTTCCCCTTTTCTGCTGTGTCCATTCTATGCTTGGGTTGTGTCCCCATCACTTACATTCCATGTCCTAATAACACTTTTTTTTTATATCACCATTATTGTCATTACAATATCCTACCCCTACTACCCCTATGCTAAAATTCAATCTCTACCCAACCAAATACTATCATAATTCCTATATATCCCTACCCCTTCTTCATGCCTTGGGCACAAGAGATTTGATGTATGGGGTTGATCCCTTATTCTGACATAAGTCAAAAATTCTCCCCATTTGGCACCCACCTTTTAGAGGAGAGGAAAAGTTTAAAATTAATTTAAAGCTACTTTCCCATACCAACATCTCACGTATTGGGAGGAGCATCAAATGCCTCGTATGAAGGCAATGTTTTGAATTTTGTAGCAAGCACACATGCATTTAACAAAACATGAAAAGGATAGATCATTAAATAGACCTCCCTCTCCATCCACCACCATCATTGACATTGCCTTGGAAAGTGTTTGGGCACCACCTAGTGGGCTAGTATTAGTTTCAAGCTTAAATATCATTTCCTAAGTTTTCATATGCTTATAATAATTCTAGCTCATGTTAAGCACTAGGAGAAAATGGGTGGTGAGAAGACTTAAAATTTAATAAAGTCCTCTTACCTTTTTCTTAATACAAACAAGTATGCCCACTAGTTCATCATCTTGCTTGGTTACATGTGCAGAGAGTAGATGGGTTGAGTTGACAAGCAAGTTGATGTTTCATCATGTACTTACTGAAGACTAAATATACGATACTTTTAATATGCAAGGCTAAGTCAATTTTCTACCTCAATAATGTTGCTGACAGCTTACCCCTCATTGGGAAAAATTGCAAGGATAAAAAGGAATATTATATGTTAAGCCAACAAGGAAGGTTTCTGACATATGTCAGATTTTTTATGTCATGAACTTATTAAGATTGCTTAGAGGCTTCTAAAACATGCATCGCCTAGGTGGAGTATTTGTGGGAGTCAGCTAAGTAGGTAGAAATCTTTTTAAGGTGTTTAATATATATGCCACTTTGGTTTTTTTTACTATTTGTTTTTAGGTTATTATATTATTCTTTCTTTTCCTAGAGTCATATCATGGGTTTTGAATTAAGCCTGACATGTATTAAATAAGAAAGGATGAAATATTGACTTCTTTATTTATTTATTTTTGCTTGCCAATCCAATTTATTATTTTTATTCAAGGTCTATTAATTTAATTGACTGTAATACAATGGATATTTTTTTGTTTGCCCATATATTTTCTAGAATGCATATAGACATCTTCAAGTCTTATTTAAACTTAGATAATTTTTCTAGTTTCTTGCATGCATTCTTTAAGCTGTTAAGATTAAACTAGAGGCAGGCTATTTTTGTACTATACGTTAACATTATCTACTCTAATAAACAATTTAACATGAAGCAACTATTATGCTATCATCAAAATCAAATTTGCAACAAGGAACTGAAGATTTCTTGGAACTAATTTTTAGAGCATCAAATATACATCAAGAAAACTTTAATATCATCTAATCTCAGAAAATATACTATCTACAAACCCATTGCTATCCAATGCATATCTTGAAAATTAATTTATTTTCAATATTTCTCATCTACAACTAATTTTTTCCCATGAAATTTTAAGAAGATAAGGATACCATAGAATAATGCTCAATCCATTCTTCACGATATACCATGATACAAATTTCATTTCTTCAACACATACCAAATTTAAGAAATGATAAACAACAAACAATATCAACACATTATCAAAAAATCACAAGGTGGTGGAGACATCTCTTAAGATACACAATGAAGAATCTCACAACAGGATCTCTCAAAATCTCTCCAACTGGCAAATACATGAGACCACTAGCAACACATCATAATACAATGAATGTTCATCATAAGGTGGAATTCACTTCTGCATTTCAACACCAACCAAAAAGGACTCTTCATCTATCAAGTTTCCAAACTCTTCAAGTGAAAACATGCAAAAGAAAGACAAATTGGGAACCATGGAGGCTCACCTCCCAACCTAGGCCTCAAGGAGGCCACCCACCAAGCTCGGGGAAGCAAGACATAAACAGTTGCATTCTTCACATTCCCATGCCATGAAATTACACAACAATAAAATCAGATTTAACACAAGGCATCACAACACATCCCATCCAAGGTTATGCACAAAGATTCAACAAATGAATCAAGAAATAGGTGAAGGTGGGCTCTCATCATGAGGAGGATTGCTTAGCCTTCATTCACAATTTTCACATCTTTTCAATATCAAAATGCCCTTTCAGGGCAATCAAAATCTTCCCTTCTTCATACCACCTTATACCTCCCAAGATGCAAGTAAGCAAGATAATTTGCAAGCCATAAAAACATATTCAACCATCTCCACACAAGGGAGAACTCCTCAACTCCATGTGTGAGCCCAACTAACCCCTTCACCCCAGGCATCTCTTCCCTCCCAAGGGTGAGTGATGCCTCACACCCAAATTCACAAGACATATAACATGAAACAACAAATTCAAGAAAGACTCCCACAACACAACCCACATGCAACATACAACAAGAACTAACCACAAATACACCACAAGACACCACAATCCCATCATGAAATGAAAACACCATTTCTAACCTATATGCAAAAATGAAGAGACTTCATGGATCATGTTACCAACCTTCCTCCAAGAAAGGCAATAAATACTTGAAGTAGAGCTCCCTCCTCTTTCTTCAACCCTATTACTCTCTAAAAGTAGAGAGTTTCCAAGTGAGGTTCAATTTAGCCATGCCTCTATTTATAACCCTCTTATTTTCGGATTCAATGAAGAATGTCATTTTCATGGGGTCTCCTAAGTCTACTAGACACCATAGAGGTCATTATTAACCCCATAACCTGTAGTACTAACATGGGTAAGGTTAATTTTAATCACAATTGGCCTTAAAGTTACATCATGACCCTCCTAAAGCTAGGTAATTCAAATCTCAAATTTCTTTTCCAAAGGTGATAACCTTGTCCCCTTGTAACTAAGGCAATAATCAAATTTCTCAATGGAGGGATATAACACAGAGCAAGGTGGCCACATGACCCATTGACGAACAACATGTCATTTCCCATAACAAGTACAAGTGTCAAGTGACACACACAAAATGCACTAAAATGTTACCCATAACACGTTCAAATCTATACATGAAAACCATACCACACACACATACCTCATGTTTACGAAATAAGCACATCACAATGAGGTTCACGAATCTTACAAAGATTCACTTTGGCAGAGTCATTTAACATGTGTTTATACCTTGTTTCCCCATTAAATTTTTCATGGTTCCTCTTCCTACACACTCAACTTAAACATCAGTAGCTCAATAATATACAACAAATTCAAATAATGCAAAATAATCTAATATCACATAATTTGCATAACATTTACAATCAACTTCCATCTAATAATCCTCATAAAATATTCAAAACATTGAAATATCAAATATGTGTATCAACAATGATCTTTCTTAATATAACTCATTATCATTCCCCAACTCTATCAATGAAACTCTAGGTCCTCTTTAGTAAATCATTAAAACATATAAAATGAATCTTAATATATATGTCCTAAGTGAAAATTGCTCATGTGTAGACTAGGTAACTAGTACCCTTTAATCAAGTTAGGTATAGTAACGTTCCTAGCAATATCCCTTTATCACCTTATGAACGATTTGTGTGATTTCCTAGGGTTAACCCTCAGACTGATAGAATGTTTCAATAATTATGTCATAATAAGTTAGAACCAATTTCCAACCATATCCATATGTCTTATAGTCATCATATGTCATGACCTTGACAATTCTACTTCTGACGCCTTGGATTCTGAGATTAGTTTCATTTTTTGGATAGTTTGGTACTTGTTGAAGGTATTTTAATTCTGGCATCATCATTATAAACTCTATGAGAGTTCAAACATTACTAAAATCTAATTCTTAGAACAGATGTTTTAATACTTTCAATATTGTGGTTTATTCAGAATCTTATTATCTGAATCAATTTAGATTCAGGAATCAAACTTTAAATAATAAAGCAATGGTAGTAAGGTTTCAGTTTTTCCAATTGTCTTGTTCGTACTTTTAGACTTATATTTGAGGTGGCATTAAATTTTAGTAGCACCTTGAATTTGTTATTTGCCTGATTTAAGTATATATATTTATATAAGTATAACATTGTGTGTATATATATATATATATATATATACACTTATCTATTAACAACATTTATATGATAATGGGATTAATATTAACTAGTAATAATATTAATGTTAATACTAATATTAATATTATTATTAATATTAAGTATAAATGTTAATATCCCCATGCATATCTACCTAAGTTAGTGCCTAAACTAACCTATCGCATGGAATTTAAACTTAGTCTAACCTAAACTGGAAGCATAGCCTATGTTATCAATGCATAATTAAACTTGGCATCGTTTTGAACTGAGCATTGGCGGCCATTAAAGGCTGACAGGTTTTTTGTTTGTTGAGTTGGTACCACTGTTGCCAAGTGTTGAAGAAGGCTAAGATATTGGAGATTAAGGGATAAGCTTGCAGTAATGAGCATTACTTCGCATGTCTACTCATTCTGTTTGCTGGGTGTTAGTGGTATCTTGATTTCATTTTTCCATTATGAACATTAGTTGGAAAAATATGAAACCTCTATTGAACTGTTTTCTCGGTGCTAATATTTGGAAATTTTAGCCATGAAGGAGATTTTTGATTCACCCTAGCTCTATGTGTGTTCGCTATTTCGCTATTTTCATGGTTTCTGCTATTTCATGGTTGCATTTTCTCAGTATCATTTTCTTAAGGGTTTCATTGAGATTTCTGTGACATGGTTTAAAAGGGTTTGGAGGCTTGGGCTACGAGTTTCAAGTAAAGGGCTCTCTAGGTAGCTTTTCTTGTGTATCACTCTGCACTTTTCCAAGCAAGGGGCTTTTATTTAACTTTATCCTCTATCCATTTTTTTTTAATGTTTATTTAGATATGGTAAATGATATCGACATCCAAGCATGGATATAAGCATGATGGTAGAGGTAACCCACAAACAGAATGGAACCAAAAAAAAGGGAAAATTATATTAACTGATAAAATAAGCTAGTACAAATAGTACAGAGAAAATAAACTTCAGAACATGCGCTAAGGGCTTACAATAGCATAAATCTGGAGATAATTTCTCCTTTTA
This sequence comes from Cupressus sempervirens, assembly GCA_028749045.1. NCBI lineage: Eukaryota > Viridiplantae > Streptophyta > Pinopsida > Cupressales > Cupressaceae > Cupressus > Cupressus sempervirens. Next base: position 817,814,077 of record CM053786.1, read on the forward strand.
GCACCTCCTCTCAAACTCCACTCCGAACTGCCTTTTACAATGCCAGAAATCTCCTTAAATAGACCCCAGAGGGTTAAGGACTAGGAGTACATTCTAGAAAGTGCTAGTAGGTATCCACCGACCAAATAGAAGGTTCCGAAAGCTGCATTAGAAGTCGGTGCAATTCTAGAAGAATCTAGAAACGGTAACCGAACTTCCGAAAGGCATAACTTTTGAACTGTAGCTCCGATTAACAAATCGTTTACATTTTTGGAAAGCTCTCGAAGTGCTCTATAGCCCTATGGACAAGCTTCACTCATCCCCCATTTTTTGGCCCTTTTCAAAGTCATTTAATGCCCTTAACCTAACTTTGAAGCATTCTTAGAGGGTCTCCAAAACCAAAAAAATTGCAATAATTTTCAAACCGTGGGGCCTTTTGACCTGATTCTTATTTTGGAACGCTCTAAATCACAATTACATTCATCTAGTCAATTCATACCTTCTAGGTCACCAAAATGATGGCCAAATTGCATGCTCCTATTTTTTTGGGATTTTCGAACGCACTGATAGTGGAACTGTGAGAGTTGGAACCTTTATTTGACCCAAATGGGTATCCAAAAATGAAAAGACATGAAACAGAAACTAAGTCTAAGTACATTTTTTTGGTGACACAGGATTGCCCTTATACCTCTGCATGCTCCTGCATCAGACACCTAGGGTAGATTGAAAAGTGACCCGGTCACTTTATGGATGGTAGAGGAAATCCCAAATGGGAAACCTCAGTTGTTGAAATCCAAGTTGAGTCCTTGATCGGTCGTCCTTTCCATTTGACCAAATACTCTTCATACTGCCTGTTTCTGGTACTCCTATCCACACGATGATCTAGAATGTCTTCTATCTCCTTCTTAGAAGTAGGAATTGGACATGGCTCTAACACCAGCTCATCATCTGCACCATCATCATGATACTCTATTAAATCTGCAATGTTGAAAATGGGAGAAATGTGAATACCATCTAGAAGCTCCACTTCATATGCATTTCCTGAGTCAGGTTTCTTCAAAATTTTGCAGGGGCCAAATTTCTTCATTTTCAGTTTGTTGTAAGTACCGACTGGAAATCTTTCTTTTCGTAAGTGCACCATGACTAGATCCCCTACTTGGAATTCCTTATGTCTTCTCCTTTGATCAGCCCTAGCTTTATACTCTTGATTCATCTTGGTAATGTGTGCTTGAACCTCCTCATGTAGATGCTTGATATGTTCAACAAATTCTTCTACTTTAGCACTTGTCCTCTCCCCTTGCTCTATCTTCCTCAATTCTGGTGCAGTCCTTGGGCTATTCCCATATACAATTTAGAATGGTGATTTTCCAGTACTCCTGTTTATAGAGTTATTATAAAAAAATTTTGCTTGTGGTAGAATCAAATCCCATCCCTTGGGCTTATCCCCAACTAAACATCTCAGCAAGTTGCCCAAACTTCTATTTACCACTTCTATTTGACCATTAGTCTGTGGGTGATGCGTGGAACTGAATTTTAGGTCTGTTCTCAACTTCTTCCACAATGTCCTCCAAAAATACCCCACAAATTTAGTATCTCTATCAGAAACTATACTCCTTGGAAGACCATGTAGTCTTACCACCTCTTTGAAAAACAAGTCTACAATATGGACAGCATCATGAGTTTTGTGGCATGGAATAAAATGTGCCATTTTGGAGAACCTATCAACCACCACGAATACTGAGTCATTACCCCTTTGTGTCGTTGGTAATCCAAGAACAAAATCCATACTTATGTCTTCCCATGGCCTTGATGGAACAGGAAATGACTGACAAAGACCCGTATTGTGACTAAACCCCTTGGCAACTTGACAAACCTGGCAACTTTGTACGAACTTCTTCACATCCTGTGAAATTTGAGGCCAAAAATAATGTTCTCTAAGAATGGAAATGGTCTTATCTCGACCAAAATGTCCTACCATCCCTCCACTGTGTTTCTCCTTAATCAAATTTTCCCTCATGGAACTCCTTGGAATGCACAATTGACTACCTTTGAACAACATGCCATCCTGAATCAAATAATCTAACCACTTTGTTCTATCTACAGCAACAGGCTCTTTACAAGCTTTCCATGCTTCAGCAAAATCAGGATCCTCGGGGTACAAATTCTTGAGTTCATCAAACCCAAGTACTTCAACCTGCATTACTATAAGCATTGACTGTCTCCTACTTAGTGCATCTGCAACCCTATTAGATTTTCCACTTCTATGCTTCAACACAAATGTATAACTCTAGAAGAATTCTACCCACTTCATATGCCTTTGATTCAATTTACCTTGGCTATTTAGGTACTGTAATGCCTGATGATCAGTATACAAAAAAAATTCCTTTGGCAATAAATAATGCCTCCATTTCTTTAGGGCCTGAACTATTGCATAGAATTCTTGATCATAAACAAAATACTTCTTCTTTGCATCATTCAATTTTTCACTAAAATATGCAATAGGCTTACCTTCTTGGCTTAATATAGCCCCAATAGTGCTGCCACTAGCATCACAATCCACCTGGAACACTTTTCTAAAATCTAGAAGTGCCAACACAAGCTATTCTGTCACCTTCTTCTTCAACAATTCAAAACTTCTCATAGCTACTGTAGTCCATTTGAACTCTTTTCTATCCCCTCTTATTGTATCAGTTAGTGGTGCACATATGCCACTGGAATTCTTAATAAACTTCCTATAAAAACTAACCAGACCATGAAATGATCTTACCTCAGTAGCAAACCTTGGAGTAGGTCATTCCAAGATGGCTTTTACCTTCTCTGGATCCATTTTGAGACCTTCAGGTGATATAACAAATCCCAAATAGACTAACTCCCTTTTTGCAAAGACACACTTCTTTAGATTAATTAACAGTTTCTCTTCTCTTAGCCTTTCAAGGACACTACGAATATGTAGTAAATGTTCTTCCGAAGTCTTGCTGAAAATTAAAATATCATCCAAATAGACAATAACAAATTTTCCCAAGAACTTCTTAAGTACCTCATTCATGAGCTGCATGAAGGTGCTTGGGGCGTTCGTCAATCCAAAGGGCATGACTAATCACTCATAAAGACCCTCCTTGGTCTTGAAGGCTGTTTTCCACTCATCTCCTTCTCAAATCTGTATCTGATGATAGCCACTCCTTAGATCTATCTTTGTGAAGTACTGAGCTCCACTCAAGCAGTCCATAAGATCATCCATCCTTGGTAAAGGAAACTAGTACTTGATGGTTATCCTATTTATAGCTCAGGAATCTGTACACATCCTCCACTCTCCATCCTTCTTTAGTGCAAGTACTACAGGTACTGCACATGGACTCAGGCTCTCTTGAATCAAGCCCTTCCTCAACAGCTCCTGAACCTATCTATTTAGCTCCTCTATTTCAGTAGGAGTCATCCTATGAGCAGCCTTGTTAGGCAAACTAGCTCCTGGAATTAGATCTATCTGATGACTGATTTGCCTTACTGGTGGCAACCCATCTAGAACATTATCAGAGATAATATCTCCAAATTCCCCTAGTAAATCGGAAACTTCAAATGGTATTTCACTACTACCTTCTTTATCTTTCCTAGGAATCAAAGCATAGCATATATGCTGATGTTTCATGCCATCTAAAAACTTCCTTCCATCAATAAGAGAAATCCTAGCACTACTACATACCTTTTCACCTTCCTTTTTCATGGGCTTCAATTTGTGGTGAACTCCATCCTTTGTTAGAGAGTATTTTTTTGCATGTCTATCAAACTGCCATGGTCTACCCAACAATAGATGGCAAACATCAATCAAAATAACATCACAGAGAACTTCATCATGGTAACTCCCAATTTTGAATTTTACTAAACATTGTTTACTTACCAAGACCTTATGATCATCTTTTACCCAAGAAATCTGATAGGGCTAGGGATGTTTCTCCCTCTTGAGCTTCAGCTTAGAGACCATCTCTTCAGATACCAAGTTATCAATGCTACCACCATCAATGATCACATCACAACATTTATCCTCACACTTGCATCTGGTACGGAACAAACTCCTCCATTGTCCTAGTTCATTCTCACCAATTAGTAGTACTCTTTAATTTACCAAGGTCTCTCCTCTTTCTGCATCCTCTAAATGTGATGATTGTGCATCCTCATCCACATGAGCAACCCTAGCTTGGCCCTCAGCTCTCCTATCTGTCCTTCCTTGTCATTGAGTGCATTCAAAGGTATGATGACCTTCTTCATTGCAATGGAAATAGGTACCACAGAAGCCTCCTCTTCCTTTTCCATGTCATCTACCTCTTCCTCTTTGATTTCCAAAGTCTTGATCATGGGAGCGGTTGAAACCCTCATTCCTCTGGTTTCTGCTAGTACCCACATCTTCATTTTTCTTTTGGGTTTCATTGCAGCCTCCAGATCATCTACCACTTCCCCTTCCTCCTTGACCGTGCCCTCTTTGTCTTCCTTCAAACCTTTTACTCAGCTTCTCTTCAACTCGTAGGGAAAACTGGTATGCTTCTTCAACGCTGGTCATTCTTACCAGACTTAATTCCTCTTGGATGCTAGGTCGCAACCCACTGATATAATGAGCAGCCTTCTCCTTATTTGCTTCTGCATGCCCTGCTCTAATCAAGAGTTGGTAAAACTCCTTTGTATATTCTTGGACTGATCTTCCTTCTTGCTTTAACCCATGCATCTTCTTAAATAGATCAAGCTCGTAGTCCACAGGAATGAACTACTTCTTCAATTTGTCCACCATGTGATCCCATCTTGTGATCTTCTCCTTTCCTCTTCTAAGTCTTTCCAGTTGAATCTCTTGCCACCAGATTTTGGCATGGCCTTTCAGTTTGGCCTTTGCAAACTTAACCCTATCTGGGTCCCTTATATCCTCATACTCAAAGTATTCTTCCAGTTCATTGATCCAATCGATCAACTCATCTGGTTTCAGATTTCCTGAAAATATACCCACTTCAATTGTAGGTCTTTTCCCAAACTTAGTAATGGCCCTAAAAAGCCTTTCCTCTACAATATTCAGAACTTCCCCATCAACTTCCTCTTCTGGTCCCATTACTTCCTCTTCATTGTCATCCTCACTATTGTCACCTGCGGTAACATTTGCTCCTCTACGAAGCTCCTCTTGCAATGCTTGTACCTGCCTCTGGAGGGCTCTAACCTCTTGAGGATCAATAGCTCTAGCCCTTCCGCCATGCTCTCTTTGTGGAGGCATCTTCTAACTTGAACCTACAACCACACAGTCTTGGTGCAAACTACCTCACAGTCGGCGCTCTGTCTACACACTTAGGAAAACTCGCCCTGATACCACTTGATGATAGAGGAAACCCACAAACAAAATGGAACCAACAAAAAGGGAAAATTTAATTAACTAATAAAATAAGCTAGTAGAAATAGTATAGAGAAAATAAACTTCAGAACATGCCCTAAGGGCTTACAATAGCATAAATCTGGAGATAATTTCTCCTTTTAGCACCTCCTCTCAAACTCCACTCTAAACTGCCTTTTACAATGCCAAAAATCTCTGTAAATAGACCCCAGAGGGTTAAAGACTAGGAGTAAACTCTAGAAGGTGCTAGTAGGCATCTACCAACCAAATAGAAGGTTTCAAAAGCTGCATTAGAAGTCGGTGCAATTCTAGAAGAATCTAGAAACGATAACCGAACTTCCGGGAGGCATAACTTTTGAACTGTAGCTCCGATTGATGAACTGTTTACATTTTTGGAAGGCTCTCAAAGCGCTCTATAGCCCTATGGACAAGCTTCACTCATCCCCAATTTTTCAGACCTTTTTGAAGTCATTTAATGCCCCTAACCTAACTTTGAAGCATTCTTAAGGGGTCTCCAAAACTCAAAAAATTGCAATAATTTTCAAACCGTGGGGCCTTTTGACCTGATTCTTTTTTTAGAATGCTCTAAATCACAATTACATTCATCTAGTCAATTCACACCTTCTAGGTCACCAAAATGATGGCCAAATTGCATGCTCCTATTTTTTTGAGATTTTCAAACGCACTGATAGTGGAATTGTGAGAGTTGGAACCTTTATTTGACCCAAATGAGTATCCAAAAATGAAAAGACATGAAATAGAAACTAAGTCTAGGTACATTTTTTTTGGTGACACAAGATTGCCCTTATACCTCTGGATGCTCCTGCATCAAAGTAGGTTTGGCATTGTAGGTTGCTGAAGCTTTATTTATACTCATACTTGAGTGTGGGTATGAGGATCTAATTTTGTGAATGTTGTTTGTTTTGGATTTGCTGAATATTATGTATAATCATGGCTTTAGTTCATTATGGGAATGTGTAATTAGTAAATGGTTAACTACTTCGATTGAGCCGAGCTATGTGTGTATTAAGTCTTAGTGTTTATATTTTATTTTTAGTTGTTTGTGACTTGGCCATAGCCATGAGTTCACAGTGATCTACGAACTCATGACTGTGAACCGAGGGCACAAACATGAGACTGAGATTTGGTCGCCATACATTAAACTATAACCATGAACTAGAACATGACTAGTTTATCTATTAGTTTGCTAGGAATCAAGGCGTCAATTTTGTGGTGAACTATTAGCAAGATTTTTGGGTTTTGAGTTTGCAATGTGCAACCAATCTTATAATGAATGGGAAGAGACTTATCTTGTTTCTTGATAGGTTTACAGTGTGTTAAATTTGAGCTTGTCTTATCAGAAATTATGTACACATTGTTGTGAATATGAGTCAAGCCTACGGTTATAGTTTAGATATATCGGTCTTAAACAAAAATTATTTTTGGGTTGTTGGAAATTTCATCAGTAGTTTCACATTGGGTTACTTGTATGAATTTAGGTGCAGAAATTATGTCAAACAGATAGAAGTAAATCTAAAACAAGTTTGGATTTTTCTTTTGTCAGCATAGTTTTTATTATGATTATCACCATGAACAATTGATATCTTGTTGATTGTGCATGATATTTTGGATTCATATAACTGCATTCAGTGTATTCGATATTTTTAACTTTAGTTATGTTGTTACTAGGGATCGAGAAGAAGCATTTTATTAAATAGTTTATGTAAATGAGTAAACTGGTATTTGGGGTTTTGTGTGTGTCACAAAATTAAACAATTAATGTGTTGTTTTTTGAATTAGAAATTGTTATTATTTGGTAACAACAAGTAATTAGATTTACAGTGGAAAAGATTATTTATCTATTTTAATTCTGACTTTAGATTAATAGGGTTTAATATATATATTGGTATATGTAAGTGAGTACATATATGTTTATGTATATATACAAATATGTATATATATATATATATATATATATATTTATGTATGTATGTATGTATGTATGTATGTATGTATGTATTAAATTATATGTATCAACATATATGCATTCTTCCTTATGAATTAATTGTTAGAATTGAAATATATATATTTATAGTCATGAAATTACTATGATTACTTGTTTCGGAAATGAAAATTGATTAGTTTTATATTCTGATGTTGTAAGTATTAGGATATGTGGATGGTTTTAATATTGATATTTTTATAAGAAGATTATTTTGAAAGCTTGAAAATTGGTTACATATGATATTTCTATTGCTGATTCAATTGTTAAATTGAAGCAAACGAAAGAAGTGTTTTAGTTGGAATTGGAAAATTAAACTATGTTTTCTTCCAATTAATGTAACTAGAATTATGTGTGTATTAGATTATGCAAGTGTGATCCTTTAGATTGGGTGGCTATCATAAAGTGAGTAACTTGTGGTGATAGAATTATATTGCCGGATGCCCTCCGACACTAGTCTAGATCCTTATGGGAAAGTTTATGACAATTATTTAATAAAGTGGTACTATTTAAAATTTCATGGGTTGGGTATCATATAATAAGATAAGAACATTATGGTTTCACCTAACATAATGAGTTCTACAAGTGGCTAAACATAGATTCTTATGTTGACACCCATGAATTACTAGATCATTACCTTGTCATATTTTGTGTGAGTTTATTTCTGCATATCTGCATGTAAGAAATTTGTGTACTTACTGTATAATTTGATAGTAAAAAAATAAAATGGTATTTTCAGTATATCTGTTATTTGGATTAAATGTATATAATATTGTTATGAAATCTAACATGCAGGTTTACTAGAGATTTCATCAATTATTAGTGTTACTAATCCCTGTTTGGTTTTTTGTGTTTATGTTGTTTGATTTCAGGTTCGAGATAGGGTTGGTTATGAACTTAGAAGAAATGGTTGTTTAAACTTTTAGAACCAGTGTTAATTTGAATGTATTCAAAAGATGTTGTATTTCAAAAGAGTATAGATATATAATATACTCTGAAGCATTAATATGAATTGTTACATTGCTATTATGAGTACTTTACTGTACCTATTTTGTAAGGTTAATATGTATTGGAGTATTGTTATAAAAAAATTGTTCGAGGTTTTGATCTTTTAGTTATATATGGATTATTTTGTTTAAATTGTTATCTTTTGGTTTTGGTTATGTTGAAGGGTGTTACATCATAACCTATGCTCAAAGTTATTCTTAGTAGAATGAATGTTATTTTATTTTTCCTAGTTGCCTGGTAGATCATCCCTAGTATTTCATGGCCAAGTTCTTAACTTGAACATTTTGAATCTCATTTTCATGTGGTATTGACCTATTGTTATTAGATAGAGTATCAACATTATGATAATCTAAAATCTAGATTAGTCTCCAAAAGAATCTCATAAATCCTTATTAATAGCGATAATGTCAATCATGACTCAATTTATCTCCTAATCACATTCATTCCTTAAGATTTATAATAGGATATAAGGGTGGGCCTTACAATTTCCTCATGCGGTGCACATCATTTTCTCGCACAGACCTATGCATGGTCTTGCGTAAAACTCCCAAAAATAGCATATGAAAATACATTATTTAGAATTCACACTTTAGATTTATCATTAACATTTGATGAAGCATTTTATTTCTAATTTCTAGTTTTCAAATAGCTTAACAGTGTTTTTTTATTAAAAACATAAAAGTAAATAACAAATAATTTTTTTATTTTAAAAAGGAGTATAAAAAAAATTTTGACTTTTGATGTTTTCATAGGTTATGGCTTTTTCTAAGGTATTTTATGGGTATAAAAAAGAACCAAAAAAGTTCAATTTTATTTTCTCATAGTTAAGCTTTTGTTTGACTAATGGTCTTTTCTAAAGCATTTTATTGTTGATTTCTTGTTTTCAATATCTTAACAGTGGTTTGTAGGATGCTTGATGAAGACACCTTTTTATCCAAACACTTCAAACATATACTGACTGTGTGAATGCAGGATGCTTATCAAAGATATGCATGACAAAGACTTGTTTCAAACCCACATAAATATTGTGTCTTAATTTTATTTTTTCACACATAGTATAAATACGGCTTGTGAACTTTGTAGGGTGCAAGATAGGGGAGTATGCTCTTTACCACTTGGAGGTCATGACCAAGGGTAAATCAGAAACTTAGAAGCCTCTAAAAGATGACATCTAAGGGAGGCAAGCAAGTTAGTGGTTCTCCTAAATGAAGCCTTTAATGAAGAGATGATGATTTCCTTTTAGGGGATCAAAGTCTTGGAATAGGTCAAGGTGGGATCGATTAAGCTAACTCAGTGATTAACATGTCTTACATGTTTGGGTGAGGAATGAGGTAGAGGAGTATGCTCTTTCCCCTTAAGGGAAATCAGAAACTTTGACCCTTAGATCTAAACCACTAGTCTGAGTCAATCCTTTAGAAGGCCTCCTAAAGTGATCCAACCTCTAAGAATGACCCAAGTGAGCACACTCCTTTTGCTCAAGATTCCAACTCACTATAATAAAGAAGCTTTGTAGAGTGAAAGACCCCAAAGCCATATTAATTTCTTTCTCTTGATTCTAGATATTGGACATAAAGAGGAGGCTCTGTCTATTGCATTAGCTAGTGCTAGCCCTAGTCTTGCTAAGTAGGTGTGTGCACTTTCAAATGCTAGTGTGGGCTACTAGCCTCAATTCCACTTGTAGAGGCACCAAAGATTAATATGAATGGAAGCCAAGTAAAAATATTTAGTTAGTGCCTATCCAATTAACCTCTGAAATGGGGCATAATCTTTGTGTAAGGAGGGAGAAGAATCTCTCCTATAGAACTCACCATAGGCATGTTATTGGGCATTGGAAGGTGGTATACATGCTTGTTCCCTACCACAAGAATGTTTATTTAGTGCATATGTTATTGAGCCTTTTGAATACACCAAAAACATGGGTGTCTTCAAGGGGTGGCATAGCTATGTGAAGTGTACACATGCTCATATGTTGTGGGAAAAAGGTTTTTCCTTCTCTACCATTTTTGGTTTTATGGATAAAGCATGTTTGTTATCAAGTCTTAAACATGTCCAAACCTATCTAAAAAAATAAAAATCAAGACACCCCCATCCCTTTGAGTTGCTTTGTCCTCAATTGGATTGTATTTGACTACTGCTTGCTTCCCATGTTTACTAAAAACCAATTGTCTTCTTCAAAAAAACCAAAATGTTGTCTAGTACTTGTCTAAAATTTTTCAAATCAACTAATAATCTGTCTAGAATAGTCTAAATATTGGAAAAATCTCTTCAAAATTCAGCATTTGGTCTGTTAGAGCTATCTACACTCTAAGTGTGGTCTATTTTCTACAATAGTTTACCTCTTTTCTATCTACAAATAGTCCCAAACAATGACATCCTACTTAGTTGATGACTTATGATCTACAATTCAACTAGTCTCATCATTTAGTTGTCTTGTTCTTTTCCTTTAGGGATTGTTATACTCCATGTCATGATATTCATAATCTTTGGCTATTCTATCCTTCACTTAGACTATTTGTACCTTAGTATACAATAGTCTTATCTTGTCCTTTTGTGACTATGTTCTAGTGTGGTCCTTGTCTAGGTTTTTGCTTCTTGTCCTTGTCTATGATTGTGGAAAAAAGAAGTGGAAATATGTTTTATCGCCGTAGGCTTAGATGAGGTAGAGCTAGGGGTCATAATTCCAATAGAGGTCACTTTTTTAGTTTACACATAGTCTGTGTCTAGTTCATCTAGTGAGGAGACTTTGTAATCTCTTTTATCTATCAGATCACCTTGAGTCCAGAGAATATTCTTTATAAGTCTAATACAAACTAGGAATCCCTTGTATCAAGAGAATCCTAAAAATAACAAAAGTCATACACCTCTAGATAGCACAACTGAATTCCTTTTTAGAGGAACTTTCTAGTCAACACATACTGAAACTACTCACATTCCTATAGCTAATTGTGTACCTAAATAGGGTGAACATAGTAGAGATCAAGAACAACCTAGGAATGATAGATAGAAAGATCCCTTCACTTATGAAGATGAGGAATAGGTGGAAGTAAGCTCTGAACACCTTAAAAAGTGTCATAAATGACAAGCACTTCCAAAAGGTCATGGAAATCTTGCTTAATGAAGAGAAGAGAAATACTTTCTTAAAATTTTCCAAGAGGGAGCTAAGCTACCTCATGAATTTAATGTTGAGATAATCATCACTCTTGAAAGGAAAATTGAAATTTCCAAACTCCAAAAACAACTAAAAATTATGCAAGACCAACTAGCTCAAATGATGCGTGATAAAGACAAACCTGTAAAGACATACACTCTAGACACTATTTGTTTGTTTCCATTTAACAAAAGCATAGAGATGCCTCCTTTTCCAAGAGGATTTGAGTTGGCTAAGTATGATAAATACTAGGAAACTACTGATCCCCAAGATCACTTGCAGGAATTTGGTGCCTTGTTTATAGAATTTATGCATAATCAGACATATCTCATGCATCTATTCCCAAGAAGTCTAGGTGGTCAAGCTATGGATTGGTTTTCACACTTGCCTACTAGTATCAAAATGTTTGATGATATTGCCAACTTGTTTGTCCAACAATACTCTCACAACATGTTGTGGTATCCACAACACATGCCCCATTCTTCACTAGGAATGGGGACCCCCTACTTTTTCAAACTCTCAGACTCATAGTTTGAAAATAGGGAGAAGAAATCTTGGTTAAATAAGTTAGAGTCAAAAAGTCAATAAGTTAAAAAGTATTAAAATAAAATTTAAAAAAAAAAATTCTCGTGTGTGCACACATATTGAGGTGCATGCACATGTAAAGAAAAGGAGGAAGGGAAGTTATAAAAACCCACTCCCCCCCTTTGTTTTTTAATTTTTTGATGTTGAAGCAGCAGAGCTGAGGAGGGAAAGGTATGGAAACCTTATCCCCTCCACCTTTCATGTAGTCTTAGCATAGGAAGTACATAGTATGGTGCTGCACATGCGTGTACCATGCCACTACAACACTCTTTTGGGCTGCGTGCATGTCACACCATCGCGGCACCCTTCTGGGCTGCGCAGTAGTCGCTGCCACTACAGTGCCCTTCTAGGCCGTGGGACGGTCACTGTCGCTACACCCTTTTGGATGTGTTACATTGCGCATGCCTCCTAGGCCACACACAGCCGCCACTATCATCGCATCCTTTTGGATGCGCGACAGTGCGATGCTGTGCGCGCCTCTTGGGCCATGCGCGACCGTTGCTGTGTGAGCCTTCTGGGCAGTATAGAAATCGTTGTTGTCATGTCCTTTTGGATGTGTGGCAGTACAGTACTGCATGTGCCTCTTGGGATGTATGTGATTGGCACCGCATGCCCTTCTGGACATGTGCATGTGGGAACCACCACGTGCCCTTTTGAGTGCGCATACATGCGGCCGCTAGGCTACCACATCCTTTGGGCTGCCATCACATTTTTTTCCTCATTTTGTTCTTTTTAAATTTTTTTTCTTTTATATAAGATTCAAAAAACACAAAATAATAATAGTAATAATTATTATTATAATAATAATAATTTTAAAAAAAATCACAACAAATAAAATAAGTTCTAGAATATCATTTTTAAAAAAAATATTTTTTAATGTATCCAGTAATTAATCATTCTTTTTCTTTGTGATGTGTAGGTAATGTAATCAAATGGAATCCACATTCGGATCAACAGGAAAGCTATTTTTGTACAAGTTTCAAGGCATAACCCCGAAGTCATGATTGTACGATGAACACTCTGAGATCAAAGACATAGAACTTGGACACACGGACTTGGGATAATTTTTTAGGGTTTGTAACAACCCAACTAAAAGATCTTCTTTGAGATCCACCTTAATCCAGTCTGGATTGGTAAATGCAGCATCACATCCTGGGAACGTTCAGTCAGCTGAATTGATTATGACCTTATCTTGACATTTTGTTCCCAAGGAAAGGGTGGTAAAGAGCATCACTGGGGAAGTGGTCTTAGATCTACGACCTGATAATATCAAGAGATTCTTTCACTTACCTAGAGCTGATCAGTTTATCAAGCTTTCATATGACATAGTTGAGAGGTGGCATAAGGATCATCACTAGGAGGCCATCAACATCATATATTTCTTATACTTCATTGAGAAGCCATCTGGGGGAAAGACAATCAGTAAAGTACATATGGCTTGAGGATACATGAAGGATGATATTGGATATTCAATCATTATCCTAAGCAGAGTTATGGGATTGCCTATAGTGGGTCATCTCACTCCATTCATGGTTAACTTCATTGAGACCATCATACATGCAAAGATGCCACTGGATTGGGACACCACACTTAGTGAGAATGTGTGTGATTAGTTGTGGACACTAAAGGACAAGAAGAAGTTCTATATGACTTCTTATGTGGTATATCTACTTGTAGCAAGAGCCACTGACTATCCTGGGTTGTACAAGAAGGACAGTATGAGGCTCCTAATGCATGGCTATATATAGTTTATCCTCAGCTAGTTAAGAAGAAGCTCTCACCACAAAGCAAAGAGTAAAAAATTGTTAATGATGCCTTCATCTTTGACATCATTCAATTCATTGAAGGAGATTATGAGAAGAGGTTGTCTGATGAGGCCAAGGCATAGATCACGAATCTTGGTGCATATTTCATCCAGTTCTAGACATTTGCAGACATTCATGTTGGTGGTGCATCTATCCATCCAAAGAAGCTCCCAAGGTACCCAAGTGAGAAGTTGGTTCTAATGGAAATTTCTTGACAGATTGAGTCAGCTTATGAGAGGATCAAGAAAGAACGAAGGCCTTGTTGGGATTAGCCTTTTGTAATAGGAGCATACTAGGTAAAGACAAAGCAGGATATCCTAACTTTTGAATGGGAATGGGAAAATTATCCTCTTGAAGAATATAACTCTCCCTGAGCATTGTTTGACAATGTTGGTAAAATGGTAAATCTGGCAAGAAAAGAGTTCTACCATGAAGATGCCATTGAAGATCATTAGATGAATGCCACAAATGACTATGATGTTTGTATCAGGAACTATTGTAGAATGATATTGTATTTAGTAGAGAAGACTCTCCATTTAAACATCCCAGATGAGATAAGGTTACAAGATTTGTAGGAGCTACTGGATCCCTTATTCAATATAGATAAAGTTGGCAAAAGGCCCATCCTAAATGCAAAAATTCATAGAGAGGAAGGAGATGATATTAATCATTGAGCAAGACATGTCATTAGAATGACAAAGGGTTGGGTCAAGAAACCATTTCCACTTGATCCAATTCTGGACACAGTGATATTCCATACACATGCTCACTCAAAAATGGTAAAGGGGAGGAAAGTCACAGTTCCTATATTTGTGCTTCAGTCTCCTATTAGGCCAGAAATAGTCTACCAGCTTGATTGTCCAGTGGGATACTACCATCCTCTAGAGAAGAAGAAAGAAAAGAGGAAGAGAGCCTCTCCTCAGAGGATCCAGATAGATCATGTTGAAGAACAAGCCCCTTTGCAGCAACATGAATCTACTTCCCAAGACCCAGAGACCCTAGAATTTCTCATATCTAAGTTGATTCTCCATTGCCTCCTATTTTGTCAAGCCAACAAGAAGAAGGAGAGATTATAGAGACATCCATTGATCTAATGCATGAAGAACCTGCTTCTCCTATAGTTCCACAGAAGTAAAGGAGGGTTAAGGTTAGAATGAACAAGAGGCAGAGAGTTTGTAAAAGAATAGTGCCTAATCCATCTATTCTTGAAACCATTCCTGAGGAACAATCAAATTAGGATGAGACAGAATTAGATGGGGAGGAAGAACAAGTGCCTCTACAAGGGAGAACTCGACTTTCCAAAGCCACAGAATTGGAAAGAAAGAAGAATGTCACAAACACCCCACCACCCACCCAAGCTGAAATGGTAGAGCTCTCTTCTTCGAAAGATGAAGTACAATGATGGGTGAATGAGCAAAGAGAGCTAGGTGATGATATTCTCTCCATTCCAGATTTTGATTTCATGCCAATGGGTATAGAATTGGTTGGAGATAATATTAGAGATACTCCTATAGGTGAATTTCAACAACAAGATTGGACACAGATGCCACTTGAGACACAAGGTCCTCATCCAATGCCCCATCTTCACCTCAGACTATGATGGTAGATAAGGTTTTAGTGACACCTCCACCTCCAAGTTTAGAGGAACATGTTCAAAAGGAATCATCATTACAAGGAGAACCAGAACCAATGACTACTAGTGATCCATTAAAAGAGGCACAGGTAATGGAATGTATATAGCAGCCTTCCCAGGAAGTTGAGGATCAAACTATGGTATCTAAAAAAATTGAGACTATAGAAGAAGAACCCTCATAGCAAGAAACTCCAAGCAAAATTGAAAGAGGGAAGGAGGTAGTTGAACACATCGCTTCATCATCTAGGGCCAAGGTTAAAGAAAGACATATCCTGAGATGGTTCTGGAAGGAAAAAATGAGAAGTGCTAAGCATTAATTCCTTGCTTTAGAGGATGATATTTGTGACATTACAAAGATTTTGAACAAGCCTGACTCTCCATTACAGGATGCAACACCATTTACATTCATTACCACTAGTCAAAATTAGGACTTATTTGCACAAGTGGCTCATCCTCTGAAAGGTACATATGAAGAAGCTCTAAGCCTTCAGGACTATGAAGTGAAGGATATCATGTTAGGGAAGCCTACATGATATACTTCTTGATAGATGATGACTATGGGAGTCAAAGAGGTTCTTAACCATATGGAATGTGATGAGATTGAAATAAGAGCACTTTGAAGGCAAGTTGAGATCTTGAAAGGATATCTAGCTGAAGTTATTGGTCCTCTTGATTCTGAATGCCCCGAGGAGACTTTGACTACCATTATTAAAGAAGGGGAAGGTGTACAGCTTAGTCCATTCTTGAGAGCTTTTCAGGATTGGTGAGAAAACCTTAAGGATAGGCATGTCACTATAATTATAGGAAGTCTAAAATTATTACATGTTACACAAGACAATGTTGATAAGATCGTGGCAATTTTGAGGTAGGACTTTCATATTATGGATGAGATACGGGTTTGGAGCAAGGATTTTCAAATTCTACAGGCCATAAAAGGATAAAGGTATTGTTTACATGAAAAGTTAGTGTGCTAAGAACATTAACAAACATGAAAATACTCACACACTAAATTAACAATAACATATAAAGCAAGACTAAGATGAGCCTTCAAATGGGAATGTGAGCCATTAAATGGGCCTCTCCCAATGAAGGACCCTCTTGTTGATTAGCTTTGTCTATTTGATTGAATTCTATGTATGTGTGCTGAACATAGCTTCAAAATGGCTTCAATGGAGGTGGGTAATGGCAAATTGGTAGCTTTGTGAGCTCTCAATTTGGCATTATAAGGGTAAGATTGATGGCTTTGGTTCTCAAAATAGCATGGTAACTTTAGCTCAAAGATTGTTGATGAAATGGCTTGGGATGGGATTCAATTTATAGGCCAGGGGGTAGAGGGATGGAGGGCTTAGATGCAAGGATGGGGAGATGGTTAAGGAGGGCTAAGATGAACTCAAAGGGGAGCACATGGATTGTGCTTGTTTAGCACCAATGGGAAGGTGACACTTGTCACAAGGAGGATGAGTGTGAGAGGGTAGGGTAAAGGGTTGGTTAAAGGCATGATGAGTGGGGTTGAGTATGTAAGAGGGATGTAAGAGGAATGAGTGTGGAAGAGGGAAGAGTGTGGAAGATGGATGTAAGAGTCATGAGTGGGCTTGTAAGAGTCTTTTATGGTTTGTAAGAGCACTCATGACTTGGTGGTTGGGATTTTTGAGGGGAGACTTTGATTTGGTTTAGGAAAGTCTTAAACTTGTTTAGGGAATGTGACAACATAAGGGAGTGGATTAGGCTTGGGTTTAGGATTAGATTAGGAATCTTAGAGATGTGCAAGTGGATGGAATTAATGAGGGTGGATGAGTTAGTTGCTAATCTTGGTTAGTATGGGTGGATGGGGTGGATTAGGCTAAATGGAGGATTAGAGATAGGTTAGGGGTTTTTGAATTTGAGGATTTTATTTATCAGATAGATTTATTTAATAAATGGGGATTTTTGGAATTAGATAGGAGAAAAGGATTTAATTGATAAATAATAGATTATTTGATTTATCAATTAGGACTATAGATGATTAATTAAATTAATCAGCTAGGGGATAGAAAAGGATTAATTAAATAGGAATTTAATTAATGATGCCTTTAGAGATGGCTAAATTAGATTACCAAAGTGGTGTAATCAAATTTAGGTGTCTATAGGTATCGCATTCTGATTGATGTATATACCAAAGAAGAGTTAGACATGATAGATGATTGGATAGAAAAGATTGCAGAGGGAAATAAGGTGATGGAAACATTACATGATGAGATACATAGGCACAAGGGCAAAGCCCAAGAGCAAATTTTGGAAGCAGAAAAGTTATATAGTGATGCATGCTTGGATATTTTTGAAGATGAAGAACCAGACAAGCTTTTACCAGTTGAGGTAGTTGTAGAAAACTTTAGAAAGACTTTAGAGGAAGCATCTAGTGATGAAGACATCAGAAAAACCTTCAGGATAGAAGAAGCATTGTTAGAGTTGGATACCAAACTTGGGGATTTTGCAAAAACTCTAATTGAGGTGGATAACTATAGACAAAAGGTCAAAGATAAGTATGAGGCTTTAGATCTTCCTAATGCTACTAAGATTACTGAGATTATAGAGAAATACAAGGGCAAACATCCAAACATATCTTTAGGATGAAGATGAGCAAAATCCAGATGCCAAAATTCCAATTTTGTGATTTTGACCCAGTTGAGGTCTGAAGGTCCACACCTCCATAGGTCTACAGGTTCGTAGCTTCGTAGGTCCATAGGTCCACCGCTCTATAGATCTGCAGGTTCACAGCTCCAAAATTTAGAGGTGCACCGACAATTGACCGCCAGCTCCAAAAATAACACTTTCCATGCATTGGAAATGCATTTTGATGGCAATTTAACTTTGACACACATCAAGCTAAGGGCCAACTTCTATTTTTGGTGTCTCCATACACTTCTACTTTGACTGATGGCTTCCTCCTACTCTCTCTCTCATGCTTTTATTGTTTTGACATGTAAAGGGCTCATGCATCCAATTAATGCATAAAATATGGATGGAGTCCCTCTAAGCAATAGTTAGATTACCAGTTTGTATATATTTAGTTTGTTTTAATGTTCTAAAATCATTTTATTGTATCAAGATATCTCTCACTCTCAACACAAATTGAGGAGACAATTTCTTATAAATATCCCATTGTAAAGTGTAAAAAGGGCCACCATTATTATGCAATAAAATTATGCTTTTGGTGCTAACATTTGGAGTGTAGTTATTCTTGTCTGAATGTGTGATTGTTTTGTGGATTTTATTCATGAGATTGTGATTGAGCCAAAGGCTTATTGCATTATTTCTAGTTGTGCGATCTTTTAGTTTCAGTATTTGCTATAGATAGATGAATTTTGTTGACGTAACAAGCTTGATAAGAGATCACCTGATTATGTCTACATAGCTTTTTGTCTCACATGAGCACACTTTTTGTGGCCTTGCGATTTGATGAAGAGTGAAACATCATTTGATTTGATAAAGATTCTCATCGATAATTGCATCAATGGATTCTAGGAAGCACTGCTCCTATTTTCATTGGTTTCCTACCAATTTCTTCAAATGTTTAACTCGTAGCATGTTGTGTTTTTTTAGCTTATGTTTGTTTAGGAATTTCAATTTCAAATTATTTTATTTTAGGTTATTTTCTTTCAGTTTCATTATTTTCTTTGCTAATCCCCTATTAGAATAGGACCTCATAGTAGCTGCATTGTTAGAGTTGCATTCATTAAAAAATGGAAAATACAAAAGCATTGTTCTTTTGGTGTGATATTTTGAGATAGCGAACAAATTTTACTTGATTCCAAAGTACAAAAATTTTTGGAACCAGGAAAGGCCTCCTCGTGAACATTCACATTTATCTTCTATTGAGCGAATTTTGGTACGTCGCAAGACAAACAGTGAACCTTGGAGTGGATCCTTAAAAAGATTTTCTTTTCAAGAGAGGAATTACACTATGGATTCCTGTCATTGACCTCGAGTAAAATGAATGCCCAACAAAAGTCACACTAGAAGGAGGGCCTAAAAGAACCTATTATTGGAAACAAGAAAGATTTTGATAAAGTTTCGAGAATTTTGCACCCTTGCAATAATCTACACTACGTAAAAAGTTTAGAAATCCCTTCTAAATTTTTTAGAAATTAATGTCCATAGATCCATAGCTCTGTAGATCCATAGCCCCATAGCTTTGCAGGTCCATAGGTCTGCAGCTTCGCAGATTTGTAGGTTCGTAGGTCTGCAGAACTCTATGGTTGTCAAAATTTAGAAGAAGTGAGGAAGTGTACTTTTGTAGATGTGCGCTTTTCCCAAAATTGATACAAGCTAGAAGATATTGATCCTAGATCCCCATTCCAGTGAGCATTAAGATCTTCACCAAGTGTCCAAGAATTTTTAAAGCTTACTCATCTTTGTAAACCATGTAGTGACAGAGGAAACCTTGAATTCAACCACTTCTATTTGACATTTCATCATCTTCTTCTACTCCACCACCCATTCAACCACCAGGTGGACCTCCACATATTCCAACACTCCCATCACCATTCTAGCTACCGTTAGGTCCACAAAATCCTTCGATGGCCTTTTTTTCAAATGCAATTGATTTACCCCTTAGCTTTAGAGGTGCCTCCATGACCTCCCTAAGAATCCCAAGAAATTTTGTCCAAGGTTTATTTACAAAGAAAAAAGAACCGCTGAAGATCATGTCAAGATTTTTAAAAAAATTTGCAACCAGAAGCAAATTACTAATGAAGATATGGTTCTTCATTTATTCCCCTACTCTTTGGGGGAAATTTCCTTCAATTGGTATGTAAACCTACCACCAAGATGTATTGGAGACTAGGACACTTTTGAAAAATCATTTTTGGAACAATTCAAAACATTCATCAATCTAGTAGTGATACATCAACAATTGATATCAATAAAAAGGGACCCAGCTGAAATAGTTTCACACTTCAATCATCATTTTCATATGGCCTTCCGCAAGTTTGAAATGTTGTACATAATTTTGGTTGAAGCTGCCATCCAAGTTTATTTCAATGCCATGGATCCTCTTACTATGATTTTTCTAAGAAGACTTCCTGCAACAAATATTGACACATGTAGAAGCAATCACATTCACAAAGCAAGCTAATCCTCATGAAGGGGGAATGATGCTTCCTATGCAAACAGTTCCTACTATGCCAACAGTTCCTATGGGAGCACCCACCATACCTAGTCAGTTCATATCTATGAACCCAGTTCCATTACAATAGGTACCCACTCCACAAACTCAAGCGATAACATATCTAGGGTATGAACTCTCGAAAATAGCCTTCTTTGAACAAAAGGCAACGGTTCTTGTGGAAGCAGATAACAATCTCCTTTCAGAAGTTGGTCAGATGAAGAAAACCATGTCACAAATGAACAACAAATTGACTTGTCGTAGGTTGTCTCAAGGACAAAGTAACAACTTCCAGAGAAACAATGCTAGCCCCTACAACAACAATTTTGGTCAGAATTACAATAGGAACTTCAACAATAATGGTAACTGTGTATACTAATATGTTAGCAAGAAACACTAATCTATTTAAAGAGACAAAGCATTAACTAACAAAAATAATATAACATATAAGATAGACAAAGTGAAAACCCTCAAATGAGAATATGAGCCATGGAATGGCTCTCCCAATGAGGATGTTCACTTGATTTAGGGATGAGTCTATTATGTAGATGTGGGATGTATGCTCAAGATGCTCAAACTATGCTTCAATGGAGATGGAAAATGGAAAATTGGCCAAGTTTTGGGCAAAAAATAAATAAATTATTTATTTTGGGATTTTTGGTCAATTTATTAATTAAATAATTAATAAATAAGGAAATAATGTTTAAATAAGATTTAAAATTTTTTGGGAGGGATTCCTTAATTAAATATTTTTAATTAAGATAAAGGGATTTAATGGCATAAAAATAAATAAATAAATAAAATAATTAATTAATGAATAAATGATGATGTCATCAGGGACATTTTTAGAAAATAAAAATACTTTATTTTCTAAAAGATTTTGTGTCTACATTTTGCCCCTCTTTGATGTGATGTTGCAAGTGGCATGGCATCAAAGATAAGAAAATAAGATGCCCAAGGCTAGAGCTGAAGAGGAGAGAATGGACTGCAAGATGCCCCCTCAAAAAGGTGACAGGAAGAGAAAGCAAGGCGTGACGACTTCTTGAAAAATTCAAGAAATTGGGATGAGCAAGGAGACTTAGATTGGCAACAAGAAGGGGCTGAATTAGCTCAAACTCTCACTACAGGAGAATGATAAAGGGAGGATAAGAGGCACAAGAGGAAGCAAGCTTAAGACTTTAGGGAAGGTGGAGGATGAAGGAGTGGAGCACTATAAAAAGGAATCTAGGATATGGAGAAGGATGAGGGGATTATAAAGTTGATACGACAGGATTTTAAAGAGTCATATTGGTGGAAGATGGGTTTCAGAGATCCCTAGGACTAGGATTGTGGATCTCAAAAGATGAGGCTTGGTGGATTGATTGGATTGATGGATCCCTAAGACTAGGATTGTGGATCCCTAAAGCTAAAAGTGAAGATTGATTTAAAGAGATACTGATGCATAAGATGGGTTAGGAGAGATAGATGTTGTATATGGATGGGGGATAATGGAGATGAAGGTAATCCATTGAAGCTTTTGAGCAGGGGTATACTTCAAAGAGAAGTACCACCATGTAGTTGAGCATTAGATTTGCTATAGGACTATTGGTTAATTTCCAAGGTTACCAAGAACATCAAGGCCTTTCCACCAGCTATCCAAAGGACTGATGAACTAACTCAAAATAAACACGCAAGGATTGCCCCAGCATCACACATGAATCTCAGAGGAAGCAGTGTGAAATTGACACTGGGTAACCCACAAGCAGAAAAAACAAACAAACAAAAGACCTAATCAAGACCTTACACTTAGATTGCCCCATTCATAGTATACCATGATATGGAAGATCATGGCAACCTTGAGGAGGGAACAAAAGGATTGCTTAGAAAAGATATTTCAAGACCCAAAGGGAAGATTCCAAATCAAAAGAAAGAAAAAATCCAAACGAGAACCATTTGCCAATGAGATGGGTAGGACGAGGTACTAACGGACCAAGATCAGATATGAGGAAAGCTATATCCTACAAGGATCTATTAGAGAGCACCTAAGATGATGGATCTGGATGAGTGATGTGCTTGGCAAGCTGAACTAAGAAGGATAACACTTTGATGACAAGAGATCTATCTAAAACATGCAGTGGAATAGCTAACCAAGATTTGTGCAATGTGTGCAAGATGTTGATCAAGGATGAACTAACACAAAAGCTAGATAGATACAATGGTACTAAGCTAAAGAGGATGTACAAGCTGACAGACCAAGATATGGTATAAATGTATAAGTTGTTTTGGACAATATTGGATATACAAGCTATGATACAAGCATTGGATACAAGATTATTTACAAGTTGTACAGGAGCTCCAGATTATAAGATAACGGGATGGCTCAAGTTGGTGCAAGATACAAAAGCTAAGGATGAGGTGATAGCAGAAGATATGGATTTGGCAGGATGCATCCAATGATGATGATAGATGTATGACCAAGGATGGCAACAATGCTAAGGTTGGTGGTAGCTGAGCTGATAGATGGCACTAGAGTGAATGGCTGATGAGAGGATGATATTGGATTTGCATGAGGATAGCCTAGAGCAAGATACCAATGACAAGGGAGGATGGAAAAGACAAGATCTCCAAGGAATATAGTGCCCCTAGTCAGAAGATGACATGCGGAAGGAGATCTTACGATGGATGTGATAGGATTGAAGCTAGGATGGAAAAGCTAAAGGCACTAGGGAGATGGATGATAGCTAGGATGATGGGTTGAGGTTGCAGAAGATAAGTGGATAGTGATAGATAAAAGCTGGAGGATGAAAGATAGATGGATAAATTAAAAGATGGAGCTAGATGGCACGATGTGACCAAAAGCATGAGGATGATAGGCTAAGCTGGGGATGGTTCAATTACGCATGATGCTTGTTTGCCAAGTTTTCATCATGGTACTTGTCCAAGGTGCTTGAATTTCCAAGTTTTTACCAGTGGATGCTTTATTTTTCTTTATTTTTTTGACTTTTTGACTTTGGACTTAGCTGGAATGATTTTGGCTTTCTTTAGATGTTTTTGGCTTTTTTTTTTGGGATTTTTCACTGGCTATTGGAATGTTCAATTTTGTTGCTAGCTATTGGTACACCGGATGTGTGATTTATGCAATAGATTGGATTAGATGGGATTGATGGTAGGAGATGGAGGGATGAAAAGGTTGGAAAGGAGCATGAGATGGGGATTCTTCCAGGGTCAACATTGGCACATGTTGGGATGGGTATGAAAAGAGCATATGGGGGATATATGGTAGATGCGAGCTTGATGGAGGATTTGAGGAAGTGCACTTGGGGATATAGGCACCCAAGATGGAGTTAGGAGATGGGGGACACGGGTTACTAGATGGCATATTAGCAATGGTGGATTCCATTATGCATTGGGTTTCAACTTTTTTCTTTGGGATCCACATGGTTTTGTATTTTCTTTTCATAGGCTTTTGCATTGTTTCGCATTCTTTGATTGGATTTTGCCTTTTTGGAGTATGTCTTTTAGAATAGACATATGATTGCCTAGGATGTGGATTTTTAGCTTTATGCATTTTGAAGTTGGCATTCACATTGCTATGGTAAGCTTTGGGAATATGGTTAGGAGAAGCTTTGTGAGATGGAGAGGATATGGAAGAGCGTGTAGGGGGATGATGATGGATGATGTGCTCTGATATGTGCCTTTGTTGATCTTGCATAGGAATGGAGGGAATAGGATTTTTATGATGGCTGATAAGAGGATGGAGGATGGTAGATTTTGGGACATGGGGACCCAAAATGGATTTAGCAGATGAAGGGGGGGATATGGTAGGTTGTTTTGGGTTGCAAAGATTTCTTGAAAGAATGATGGGAGGATAGCATGGTGGGCCTAGAGATAGGCTTGGTTTGGGGATGGTGTGTACCAACACTTTTAGATGGTGAGCCTTTGGATACATATCCAAGACCATGAAATCCTAGATTCTTTTGTGCAATAATAGGCTTTCTGATTCCTTGCTCTTGTGGTCCTAAACCTTGACCTTGATAATGCCATTGACTGAGCATTTGAATGAGCTGAGGAAACTTTTTGCTTGTAGAAAATGGTAGAAGTGCTTTATTAGATGTACTGCAACAGGGAGATACTGTTCTTAATTCTTTTGTTGAGATGGGACCACCATGGATGAATTTAAGTGAACCAAGAGGGTAGATTATAGATGGTGGAATAGCTTGGACAGGTGGTAAGATGGAAGCATGGAGCAGAGGAGCTGGTAGGATAGGATCTTGATTTAGCTAATGGGATGAAAAGATATCCTACAGTAGAGGAGTTATGGCTTGAGATTTTGGAGATGGAGGGGATGGTGACTACACTATGAATGGAAGACATGGTACGATGATATCTTCATTTATGCTTTGGGGGATGTCAGCATGATTTTGGGCAGGATCTTGAAAGGATTGGATTGGAGTGGATGGTGTGATAGGAGGTGAAGGGATGGATTCTTCAAAGGCAATGGATGGATAGATGGGAGATTCGGTAGTGGAGATGGGTGAGTAGAAGATGGATGCATAAGGGTCATTACGGAATATTTGGGAAATTATTGGAGGGGATGTGGATAGGATTTGGAGGGATTTGACAAATGGTGGGATTTTGATGCTTGTGAGAAGTGGAAGGATTTTAAGAAATTTGATGGATGGTATGGGGATGATAGCTATGGGAGATGGAGGTGATATTATAGATGGGGAAGCTTCATCAATGACTACTTCATATGGTTCGATTAGATGACATGGCCTATCGACTGTTGGAGGCAACTTTTTTTGTATTTCCTCTAGAAGATTCCTGGGAGACTCACATATCAAAAATGGAGATGGAGGATTGATAGGACTAGTGTGATGGGGGTGGAAGATTGTAGGCTTGGTTGATTGGGTGATGGATGAGAAGCTGGGATATGAGATGGCATGACTAGTGTCATGTCCCCTTTTCAAATAATTTAAAAAAAGAAAATCTTTGCTAAGGCAGGCAGGCCCAAGAAAGTGAAGTTTCAGAAAAAGGGGGTTAATCTTTGGAAACCGTTGGACTAATAAATGAAAATTATTATTAAAATAAGTTTCATTAACCTCTCTTGGACGTGAGTTACAGTTATGCCCTCTTTTAAGGGGTTTGGAAGCATTTTGGGCTGATTCCAGAACTTGATTTTTGCTCATTCTTTGTTATTCTTCAGAGGCTGCCAAACCGGTGGAGAAGGAGACCCAAGAACGTGAGTTTGCAGGTTTCCAAGGAGACCCAAGAACGGAATTTTGCAGGTTTCCAAGAAGGCTAAGGATGGGAGTTTGAAGCCATTCCATGTGCATGCTCATACAGAGTTTGCCTTTGTGCTGAACAGTGCAAATTTGTGAGTTTTCGGGTGTGTTTTTGTATGAGTTTGGTGTTTACAGTTGAGTATTTCATATCAGTTTGGGTTGCTGATATATATCAGACTTTTAAATGTTAAAATAGAGCTGAATATATATATTGGGACATGATTAAACTTCTGAGATAGATTATTAGTGTTTTTGTGGTGTTTTTGGGCATATTTTGTGCTATTTCGGGAGCCCGATGAGCATAGTTTTGGTCCTACATTTTTGAGCTGTTGTGTAAAGGCTATACGGATCTGGAAATGTCAATTTGTAGGCTGTTATGCTGCTGAAATTTCTGTAAAAATTTCCATTTTCAGATTTATTAATAATTTGTGAAGTTGTGAAGCTTTTAGCACTATTTTCGGCATACCCGATTTGGGGTTTCTTGAGGAATTTGGTGGATCTTTGGGATATTAGTTGTTTGATTTTAAAGATCTGATTTGAGGCTTGAAATACCATGAAAAATTAGAAAAGGGAAATTTCAGTGGTATCAGAGCCATGATCTTGCCAGCCTGAGGGTTTGTAGAAGCTTGCATGTCAGTTTGACAACTACCCAGATCTTGCATTTCAGCTTTGAGAACTACCCAAATCTTGCATGTCATAATTTATGGTTGCATGTTGCTTCTAATCAGATGCATGTCAAAATTTACAGTTGCATGCTACTTCTAATCATTTTCATGTTAGTTCTTGGTGAATTTGGTGGTTGTAGAAGTTTGCATGTTAGTTTTGACAACTACCCAGATCTTGCATGTCAGTTTTGACAACTACCCAGATCTTGCATGTCATAATTTGGTGGTTGCATGTTGCTTCTAATCAGTTGCATGTCAAAATATATGGTTGCATGCTACTTCTAATCATTTTCATTTTAGTTCTTGGTGAATTTGGTGGTTGTAGAAGTTTGCATGTCAGTTTTGACAACTACCCAGATCTTGCATGTCATAATTTGGTGGTTGCATGTTGCTTCTAATTAGTTGCATGTCAAAATCTATGGTTGCATGCTACTTCTAATCATTTTCATGTTAGTTCTTGGTGTTTGAAGAAGTTATATCCTATTGTAGTTACACTCTACTTTATCCAGAATGGACAAGTATAGTACAGAGTCTCAGAGGACACGATCTTGGACAATTGATATCCATAGTCAAAACAGTAGAAAGGATGGTTATTTAGACATTTGAGATAAACTTATGAAAATAAGCCATGACATGTCTGAATAGTTGGTTGAGCACCACCGTATAATCAATGACATGTTGTCCGACCCAGCTAAGGTGGATAAGTTGACTGGATTTCTATTTGGCAGATTTTCTCACAGGATAGATGACACAATTCCCAAGAACTTGCATGAGGAGTTTGAGAAACTAGCTAATAGCCAGGTAGAGGTCTCAGATTCTACTCTGCCACAGGAGGTGGTGGGAAAGGATATTACATAGATTGATAGTAATGGTCAACTTGATACTCAAATTGAGACAATTGTTTACAGGTCATCAAAGGGTGATGCCACAGGTATTCAGGATGATATAGTTACAATAGGCAGTGACTATAGTGTAGTGGGTTCAGATGATGATTATGAGGATGTTGTTGTGCAGGATGGTGAGATACCTGGTAGAGATGAGCAGACATTGAGCATTCATGACTTTGCTGAGAAAGAGTACCAGACACAGTTAGATGCTTCATCACATGAGGTTGAGGCTGGTAGTACTTCACATGATTTGTCCAGCCAGCTGAAGGTGAACAAAGATAGTAGTGTGACTTCATTATCTCATCATGACAGGTATGTGGAGTTAGTTGGTATTGGTCATATTACTCAGGTGAAGAGTTTTCTTGAGTTACCAGTTGATTCTATTTTATGGATATGGACTCGAGATTGTTATATTGGCATTTGGGATTCAGTTGACTAGAGATCTTTAACACTTTTTGGTAGCAGTGTTTGTTTGGGTGCTATCATGGATTTGATTAGCAGATTACACGGTGTTGTCTTTTCTTGTGCCAGTATCTTGTCTAATGTTGGTATTAGTTTTTATACACCAATGTTGGGCTTTGTTCATATATCCAGTCGGCCATACTTGCTGGAATGTGTTGATGATATTTCATATTTGGCAGTGTGTATAGATGAGTCCCAGGATCATATTGGCATTGATGACATCTAGAAGGATGCAGTGGGCAGTTTTGAAGACTTAGTTTCCTTGGATATAGAGGAGTTGGACAGCAATGCTAATGTTTTTGATACTCTGTATGTTGATATGAGCTTTAGATTTGATTCACAGGATATGGATGGTAATACTCTAGAGACTAGTAACTTTGAGGACACTCCTTCAGATAGTGCATCAGAGGAGGTTTGTAGGAGACAGTCAAGCTAGTGCCATCATGTGTTTAATCAGTTGAGAGTTAGTGACCAAGACATTGCTATCACTTGCCAACATTTCGATGCTGCTCATCAGTTGTTAGCAGTTTATGGATCCACTCTTTATGGGAGGCTATTCAGATTTTGAGACAAAATTATATGTAGTTGGAGATTATCTTATGGAGTGGGGCAGTACAGCATATGATGCATTGTTGGCCAAGGAAGATGAGGTGAGTGAGCTTACTGAGCAGCTTGAGGTGACTTCTAAGATTCTTGAGAGTACACAGTTGGCTCTCAAGGAGTCACAGTTTCATTTGGCTAAGGTGACCATGGAGTTAGAGTGACTACAATCTTTACCTAATTCTATACAGTCACAAGCTATGGTGTTTGGTGATCCGAGCATGTCCATGGCCGAGATTGTTAGAGATAGTGGAGATGGGGATGCATCCATCCTTGATACTAACATTGGCATATCAAGTTCATTCCCACTAGAGTCAGGTTCAATTGAGTTGGGTGCTGTAGTAGATTTTTGTGGTGTACCTGACATGGTGGTGACCTCTAGTACTAATGGCATGAAGACTAGAGATGTTGTATCAAAGACCATGTGTGATGTTGGTGAGCTAATAGTTGGCATGGTTCCTACTAGTAATACTACTCCCTTCGTAATGTCTTCAGAGGTAGTAGTCAGTTCCAACTTGGTTAATGATCGATTGCAGTTAGTTACATCTGGATTGCAGTTTGAGCCACTGACTGAGATTGGTGCATTCTGTAAGGAAACTTGGCAATAAAGAATATAACCGTTTCCACATAACCCATAATAGATCTGAAATAAACATAGAATTAAAATCCACATGCAAGAGAATAGACAACATACCCACAAAATTGTGACACAAGATATACCCTGGGAAACCCTCATTGAGGGAAAAACCCAGCCTCCAAAAGCATCCATCATCATGTATTATTCAGCAAAAATACCATTGCCATACAACCATGGAAGCCTTCATGGCCATAGCCACAACCGAGCAAACTATGTGAACAAGCATGAATCCACACATCCCATGCCATGCTTTCAACCTTCACAAATGCTCCCTTGGCTAACCTGTCAAGCCTTGTCCCGCTCGACTCTTGCCTTTTGTCTTCTCGTCACTCTTCCTCTCTCTACAACAACTACCCTTGTGGCTGCTTATATAGTAGCAAGTCCCACAAAACCACTAAGTGGTATTACATAAACCATGTGCTAAAACCATGTGCTACCTAACCCACTGACCCCACATTTAATATTGGGCATTTAATTCTTTTCCCCCAATATTAAATAATTACATAAAATATTTTCACAATGTTACAATACAACTCATCAAGTATATCCCATGGGAATCTTTACATGTTGCACGTCCATCTAGGTACAACATTACATAATAAAAATAAAATAATAAAATAACAATATTATGCAATGTGTGCAAAACCCATTATCTCAACAATCTCCCACTTGTTGTATACATTGCATAGGGTCAATCCGTAGCCACATAAATGAACAAGGGAACAATCCCTCCCAGCACATCCACCATCATGGATCAAAATACACCAAGTGCTCCATCCTGGTACCCGCAACAAAATCAAAGTATCCAGCATCTCAAACATGAATGATCTCACCTCCTATTATGCCATTACCACTGGACATACATAGAAGCCATCCAAAAGAGAAAGCCACCCAACCTGTCACATTAGAAGATCATAAAATCCTGTACCAACTGAAATTCCAAGCACAAAAAACCTGATCCAAAGGTAATCACATGTATCCATAGTTGTCAAAATATCCATAGCTGAAATAGCACCCACAGCAAGTGCCAAACCCATCCAACTATCCATACCTCAAAGGTATAACAAGTGAATCTTATATCACCGACATATCCAATCTGCAACCTGCAATCACAAGCCTCAAGAGCAATACCTACCACATATATACCAAGAAGCTCCCACTGCAAAAGATAATGTCAAATCTATAACCAATCCACTCACAACATCTCAAAGAAGTGAATCCATGTAGTATCAAGGACATCCACAATACATAAACTGATATCCTGCAAGAACAACTCTCCAATGCTCTCCCAAGTTCACGACAACCAACAAAGTAAAGAGATAAAGGAATAACCATGTCATCTCTCACATGACATACATGAGCACAAACCAGTGATCACAATCTCTAACCAATCTCAAATCCAATGTAGGCAAAATTGAACATCCAAGAAGATAACCAAGACCAGAGAAACCATGCAAATCATAACCTGTATCACGTCCTTCTACACACACCTCTAGATGTAAACTGTGCAAGTATGATCTCCTCCATAAAACCTCAACAAGAAGCCTCAACAACACCCAAACCATACCATATAACTCATCATGGATGTAAGCCTCTCACAAGAAGATCAAACTCAATAAAACCAGTCCTAAACCAAGGAATAACCATTCCTAATCCAAGGAATATGCCCAAATATAAAACCATCTCCCAAACTCAACCGGCATAACAACATATGCACATGGAGATAACCAATGCTAAGCCATCTCTCAAATGAACCCTCCAAAACTAACTTATGTACCATAGCTCAAGATCCATATCCATGAAAGACAAGCATAAATATAATGCAACTGAGAGAAACAATGGGCTATACCTCTCAAGTAGCAAACTGCCGAGTAGACCAAGAGTGGGGAATGAGAATGCTCATCAAGATACCCAAGTCTCCAACCAAGACTCATCTAAGAACAATCTCCTCTCATCTCCATATCAGGTGACTGCCCCTCGGACTTCCTACTGAAACCATCAACTGTCCCAACAAATACTTCTCTAATCCAAAAGAGAAATCAGCGTCACCACCGTCTCTAAGTATCCATGAGCACCTGTAACCAATCAATCCATGCCAATTCCAAATGCAACATAGCAATATCATGAAGTATCCAGCTTATGATCAGTGTACTCAATACCAAGAAACTAAACCAAGATCAATGTCAAAGTTCCAACCATGGCCTCAGGAACATAAACATGACAACATGATCTTACCATCTCAGCTAAAGAGATAACATGCTCCATATGAACACACTATAACATATCACAACTCTAAACGCGTATCAAGAGTATACCATGACATAATAATGAAAACATCCTCATACCAAGGATAACATGCCAAATAAAAGCATAAACCACACCTTTGCCAAGAACCATGTGAGTCCTCAAGATGCAACCATCTCCATACACCATGAAGAAAACCATCTCCACATACCATGAAGATAACCAAGAACTCCATGAGTCCTCAAGATCTATCCATCTTCACACACCATGAAGATAACAAGTGCACCATGCAAATGTCAAAGATGCTTCTGCAGCAACAGGATCTAAGACAAACCTCCAACATCTGCAAACACTCAATAAATATATCAATGCCAACAACTCCCACTCAACTGTGGTACCAAGTCACCTATGACATCATAAAATCCATCCTCTCCAAACCAAGAAGATATAAACCAAACCAGGAACTAATCCTGCACTGTCACCCCATCACTGTCACAAGCTCCCACTAAATCGTGTATCCAAGATATCCATGACATTATGATGAAAAAACCATCCTCTAACCATGAGAATCAACCAAGGCATCAAACCATCAAAGAACTCAAAGTGCACATCATGAGCTCCTCAAAAGAAACTAAATAACCATGATCCTCAACCAAGAAGATGTACCACCATAACCAAATAAGAAATCCAAGCTAATGAACATCAAGGATGTACCTGTATAACCAATCATGTCATGCCAAAATCTATGACACCATGATCACATCCATGAACCGAGCATCTGGCTCTCAATATGTCCAACCTGTCAGCATAGTCAACCATAATCATCCACCATGACTGTACCTGGTAACAACATCTCATCCCTTCTACATGAAGAAAATAGTAAATCATGTGACTTAGGGCATAGACAACCCAAATCCAAGCCACCAATCTGAATATGCATCAATAATGAAAGATCAATGGGCAAAGACAACCCATAACCAAGCTATAAATGCAACCTGTAAGTATAGACCGCTTACAACACTGCACAACTTGTATATCCAACAAGCCATCATGCATATCCAAACCAAACACTGATAACCATATCATCATGAGACCAAAATTGAGTATACAATGACATCAAAACTTAAATCTCCAATGCCATAAACTCACAAGTTACCATAGTCAAAATATATACCATAAACTGTTCAGATCACTATATCACCAAACAAATCATGCCAAACCTACACCAAATCTGAACCAATGTGTAGAGCTCTCCAAGAGCTTTCCGTTGACTATTTGAAGGCAAAAATCCGACTTCGTATGCCCAAGTTATGCCCTAATCCGTGCTCAAAATAAACAACATCTGATTTTAGGGCTCTTAAAATCTGACAAAATCTCAAAATCATGGAACCAAACCTACACCATCTTGTAGTGCTCTGAATTAGATTTCCAACACCTATAAGAACTCTGAAATCCGATATTCTGAGAGAAAGTTATGGTCATTTTACTAAGACAGTCTTTTTACCATTTTCAGTATGATTTTTCATTTTTAATTTTTTTTTCAATGACGAAAATTCTGACGGGATTAAATTTGACGGCCATCATGGGCTGAAACCAAAAAACTCTTTCATTTTCTCTGAACATGGCCAAACTAGGGCATATTATATATCAAATTTTATGGAAATGTCAACCCGGATCCAATGGTGAGGTCTGTTTTTGCCCAGGAGGTCATTTCTGCAAGCTACCCCCCAAAACCCTCATTTAAATGAAACATCCGAAAAAAAAAAAAAACTTTTTGTCCAACAATTTCTGATGCCCAAATCTTTTAACATCCCATCATAACAGCAAACCCAAAGTCCTCAGATCTGCAATAAATCATTCATATATCTTGCCATTTCTTTTATCCTCTCATGCATTCCCATGGATTCAATCTAGGGTTACAATAATAAAACCATAGCTCTGATACCACTTGTAAGGAAACTTGGCAATAAAGAATATAACCGTTTCCACATAACCCATAATAGATCTGAAATAAACACAGAATTAAAATCCACATGCAAGAGAATAGACAACATACCCACAAAATTGTGACACAAGATATACCCTGGAAAACCCTCATTGAGGGAAAAACCCAGCCTCCAAAAGCATCCATCATCATGTATTATTCAGCAAAAATACCATTGCCATACAACCATGGAAGCCTTCATGGCCATAGCCACAACCGAGCAAACTATGTGAACAAGCATGAATCCACACATCCCATGCCATGCTTTCAACCTTTACAAATGCTCCCTTGGCTAACCTGTCAAGCCTTGTCCCGCTCGACTCTTGCCTTTTGTCTTCTCGTCACTCTTCCTCTCTCTACAACAACTACCCTTGTGGCTGCTTATATAGTAGCAAGTCCCACAAAACCACTAAGTGGTATTACATAAACCATGTGCTAAAACCATGTGCTACCTAACCCACTGACCCCACATTTAATATTGGGCATTTAATTCTTTTCCCCCAATATTAAATAATTACATAAAATATTTTCACAATGTTACAATACAACTCATCAAGTATATCCCATGGGAATCTTTACATGTTGCACATCCATCTAGGTACAACATTACATAATAAAAATAAAATAATAAAATAACAATATTATGCAATGTGTGCAACACCCATTATCTCAACACATTCTATCGGCATTACACTATTAGGTATGCTCATCTATCTACCTTTGATGACCATGTTGATGAGATGATGATACAGAGATGTACTTTGGTTCCTAGTGCTTATCATCAGTTATGGGATAGTTTGATGCCTCGAGATGAGAGTTGTGATGGGCATGACATGGTGATAGGTCCTGCAATTGACAGGTTGATAATACATGACTTAGAGCAGGAGTTTTGGAGTGATGCTTTAGCAGGTGTTGTTATTGATTCTACTCCTTTGGCTATGACATCTCTTGACTTAGCTGGTGATTAGTCATAATGGGTTGTATCACTTCTTCATGGTGAGCTATTGACTGAGGTTGGTTTTTTTTATCAACATTATATTGCAGGGTATGTACATCAGTTAGCATTTGATCCTTGTGCTGAGGAGTTGATGGCAGACAAATTTGGTTTGGATTCCATTTCTTATTGTTTATCTTGTAATGTCTTTTCACCATCAGCAGTGTATGGGAGTTATGGTTATGAGATAGTGGCCGATGATTTGCAAAGTTATGTTGACTGCAGGAGTTGTACAGTGTGTGGATTCTCCATACTTGGTACAATTTCATTCGAGAGGGTTCACCATTGTTGCAGAGTTGGATTGTACATTCCATATAGGCCAGTGGGATGCGTTGATGGTATTTACTGTGTTGGTAGTTTGATTTGTCCACTTTACTTGGGTTCTGATGTTCTAAAAGTTTGTGCCTCATGGGTTTTTGATTGTGTTAGTGGTGATTTCGAAGTTTGGTTGAGCTATAATTGTCAATTTGATTATGGATTCCTCTTGGTCATATTGCAGAGGATATTGCAGGAGCCTGTGTTAATTGGTAGTAGTATAGTTCATGACTACATTTGGGATCCAGGTGGATTGATTGGTTTACTGTTCAGCCATTGCTTGAGGACAAGAAATGATTGGGAGGGGAGGACTTGTCATGTCCCCTTTTCAAATAATTAAAAAAAGAAAATCTTTGCTAAGGCAGGCAGGCCCAAGAAAGTGAGGTTTCGAAAAAAGGGGGTTAATCTTTGGAAACCGTTGGACTAATAAATGAAAATTATTATTAAAATAAGTTTTATTAACCTCTCTTGGACGTGAGTTACAGTTATGCCCTCTTTTAAGGGGTTTGGAGGCATTTTGGGCTGATTCCAGAGCTTGATTTTTGCTCATTCTTTGTTATTCTTCAGAGGCTGCCAAACTTGTGGAGAAGGAGACCCAAGAACGGGAGTTTGCAGGTTTCCAGGGAGAGCCAAGAATGGGAGTTTGTAGGTTTCTAGGAAGGATAAGGATGGGATTTTGAAGCCATTTCATGTGCATTCTCATACAGAGTTTGCCTTTGTGCTGAACAAGTGCAGATTTGTGAGTTTTTGGGTGTGTTTTTGTATGAGTTTGGTGTTTACAGTTGAGTATTTCATATCAGTTTGGGTTTCTGCTATATATCAGACTTTTAAATGTTAAAATAGAGCTGAATATATATATTGGGATGTGATTAAACTTCTAAGATAGATTATTAGTGTTTTTGTGGTGTTTTTGGGCATATTTTGTGGTATTTCGAGAGCCCGATGAGCATAGTTTTGGTCCTACATTTTCGAGCTGTTCTGTAAAGGCTATACGAATCTAGAAATGTCAATTTGTAGTCTGTTATACTGCTGAAATTTCTGTAAAAATTTCCATTTTCAGATTTATTAATAATTTGTGAAGTTGTGAAGCTTTTAGCACTATTTTCAACATACCCGATTTGGGGTTTCTTGAAGAATTTGGTGGATCTTTGGGATATTAGTTGTTTGATTTTAAAGATCTGATTTGAGGCTTGAAATACCATGAAAAATTAGAAAAGGGACATTTCAACTAGATAGTTTGGAGGAATGCTTGGATTTTTGGGGATGCTTTGGGGAATGTTTCTAAGGCTTTCAATATACCCATCATAGTCAAAAAGATTTCCATCATCATTGGAATAGGAGGTGGCGAGAGAAAGGACAATGCAACCAAACTCATCATGATAGGATTGAGACTTCATGCTTTGACAATGAGTTTTATGGGGATGAGGTCTTAAATATGGATGAACACAGAAGCTCATGGTTGGATTTTGATTAAGCTCAGATTTTGGATTGGGTTTGCAAATATTTCCTAGGGAAAGTGAAAGCTTCATGAAAAACCTAAGGAGGATTGGCTAGGGATTTTAGGCTTTTCTAAGGATGGAAGACTTCAAAGGCATGCTATCAAAAAGTGAGGGTTTTGCTTTCCTATGCACTAGATTTGGTGGTGGTTGTGTCAACTTGAGGATAGACTAATGATCCTATGGGCATGACACGAGATTGACCACTTGTGGATCCCAACCTTTAGCTCAAGGTGATGTGGGATACAATTGAGAAAGATGGATTACCCTAGACAATGCTCTGTCAGAGGGATAACCTTGGTGAGGCTAGTTGATTGGTAGGGTTGATTGGATAGCAAAATCTAGCAAAGTGACAATAACTCTTTAAAGGCTTGGGTGATTTTGGATTGGGTTGCTAGCTGGCTAAGGGGATGATTTGGATGGACTTTGGATTTGGGATTGTTCTAAAGCAAAGAACTAGATAGATTTGGTCGTAGCGGGGGAGCTTGGATGATTTTTTGATGAGGCAGTGACTAGGCTAAGTATGCCTTGAGCTGGAAGATTTTTGCTTTTTTGGGATTTAGACCAAAGTTGGCAAACATTCATTCAAAAGCTATGAACAAACAAGCAAACAAAAGTTTGGAGCAAGCACGCCAAACACACCAACATCCTAGGAAGCTTTCTACAAGGATAAAATTTGGTTTAGCTAGGGAGTCCTTGATATACGCAAGGTACGTGAGGTCCAAATCCATAGATGAAACCAAAAAGATGTCACATAGCCAAGAGGAGTGGTAACCCACTTCTCCTCTTTCACTTCTCAAGGGTATAAAGTTCCTTCAGGCTTAGCCTGAGTGACAAAATCTTGATTCCAAGAGAGGTGTCTTTGGATTCACCTCTCGATCTTTATACTTTGTCAGAACACTAGAGTTGAGGTCATCCAAGGGGTGATGAAATCCCCAAGCAGGCCTCCTAAAAAGTGTAAAACAAGATCACATACATGATCTTGGATTTTAAACGACACGCGTTCATTCTAATTGATGATTTAGATTTTTCAAGTTATGATTGAAGACACTTGTACTTAGGGCATACAATGTTCATTCCAACTTGACAACGTCATCAACATAATGGAAATCAAGAGATCGTCAACATAAGAAATGCGAGTGTCATTGAAATGTGTCAAAACCATGAAATGTTCATTGATTTTTAAGCATTCAAGATTGAGTGAACTCTTTTTAAATCCCAAAGTTGAAGTTTTAGCGAGACTAATGTGCATTCAAAGAATTTTTTAACTTAGAAAAACTAATAAAAACCCAAGTAAGTGGAGTTTGATTTTTTGTGGAGCACTTAACACCCTCTTAGGTAGACCCATCCCCATAGATGACGCTGAGATTGCAACCAATGGTTAGAATGATGGGTGATTAAAGGAGGTGAGTCCAACAATAAAATCACTCAAAGCATCTTTATTTGATTTTTATAACTTAGAAAGTTTCTAAAATGTGGAGTCTTTTTATGCCCCAAAAGATGAAGTGTGAGATATTGCAATGGTTGATTGATCTTTTGCATTCAAGATTGTGTTTTTTGTTTTAAGCATGCATTCCAAGAAAATTTTGATTTTCATCCATGGCATTCAAGATTGATTTAAGTGACATACATTCAAAGACAAGTGTTTAAACATTCAAGTTCATTTTTCAAGAGCATTAAACCATGTAAGGAGAACTTGGAAGAAACCTGGTTAGTGGTTTCATAGATGCTCCAACTTGCAAAGCTACAAAAGCCAATTTGATTAGTAACCCAAAAATTTCAAAAATTTGAAGCTCAACTATGAGGAAAATAAAATCAACTTTTTTTGTTCTTTTTCCTAAGTGTAAAAATGCTTAGAAAAACCTCTACTCTATAGAACCACCAAAAGTCAAAATAAAAAGTGCAGGAAAAAAGATGCTAAAACAAAAATGATGATGGTGTAGATAGGCAACAATAACAAGTGGAGACGATAGTTCACCAGGTGAAGATGCCAAACCGCGGAGACGCTAGACTATGGAGATGCTAATCTGCAGAGATGACAGAGAAAGAGGCGAAGATGACAGTTCAATTTTTTGGCGCAAAGAACCGAAAAATAGGCAAAGACACTGAACTAAGGAGACAATAGTTTAGGTTGGTGGTGTAGACAACTGGAAAATAGGAAAAGATGTTGAACTGTGAAGATGATGATTGAGGTTGGCAGCTTAGACTACCGAGAAGTAGGTAGAGATGTTGAACTATGAAGATAATGGTTTGAGGCTGCAGAGACGATAGTATGGTGGTAGCGTAGACAAACAGAGACCAGGCAGAGATGCCAAATTGTAGAGATGACAAAGAAAAGGGTAGAGACGATAGAGTATCTAGCAAAGATGATAGTTTATCGGGCATAGACGTTAATCTATGGAGATGACACTGCGCAAACAAAATTGAACTGCATGGGTTTTTTCAGAAATTTTTGATTATTTTTGAGTTTTAGAGGGTATGTCTTTCTCCCGGTGCGTCCTTCAACCTGCAAAATCAAGAAAACCACCCTACAACCCACTCAAACAAAAACAAACGTTATATGGTTAGTTTATAAGAAAAAAACATAGAGTGAAATGGATGAATGAATGATCCATAGTGGGGTCCCACTGAGCATGCCAAAATGTATATACTAATATGTTAGCAAGAAACACTAATCTATTTAAAGAGACAAAGCATTAACTAACAAAACTAATATAACATATAAGATAGACAAAGTGAAAACCCTCAAATGAGAATATGAGCCATGGAATGGCTCTCCCAATGAGGATGGTCACTTGATTTAGGGATGAGTCTATTATGTGGATGTGGGATGTATGCTCAAGATGCTCAAAGTATGCTTCAATGGAGATGGAAAATGACAAATTGGCCAAGTTTTGAGCAAAAAATAAATTAAATATTTATTTTGGAATTTTTGGTCAACTTATTAATTAAATAATTAATAAATAAGGAAATGATGTTTAAATAAGATTTAAATATTTTTGGGAGGATTCCTTAATTAAATATTTTTAATTAAGATAAAGGGATTTAATGGCATAAAAATAAATAAATTAATTAATTAATTAATAAATGATGATTTCATCAAGGACTTTTTTAGAAAATAAAAATACTTTATTTTCTAAAGGATTTTAGGTGTCTACAGTAACAAGAACACAGGAAACAATGGGGGAGGAAACAACTTCAACACTCCTGATCGCAACAATGGCTTCCAAAGAAAAAAGTGACAATGGAACACTAGACCAAATAATGGAAGCATTCCTACTGATAACAACAACATTCAGTATGCTGACATTAATCAGTATGATGATGGCCAAAATATGCCTAGCAATGATGGTGCATACTACAATGGTAATCAGGATGTGAATCAAAACCCACCAATGAATGATAATCCTCCTCCTATTCAATTCAATGCAATGCTATTAGAATCTTATGATTCTACATAGAATGTAAAAGTGGAACAACAGGCAAGTGAAGAATTCTCATTCCCTTTTAGTCAAGAATTCGA
The DNA here is from genome assembly GCA_028749045.1 of Cupressus sempervirens. Lineage (NCBI taxonomy): Eukaryota > Viridiplantae > Streptophyta > Pinopsida > Cupressales > Cupressaceae > Cupressus > Cupressus sempervirens. The sequence continues at coordinate 817,853,807 of CM053786.1, forward strand.
TCTTCAACATGATGAGATGTTTTCCTTTCAAAATGATAATCGAAACACATATAATCTCAGAAAGAAAAAGGATCCCTTGACCAAAGGAAGTCCTAGTTTGCAACCAACCCCACCTAATCTTAGAGCAAGTAACAATCCATGACTGGTAAGGCCAGCCCATGGAGGACCATAGTATCAGAATCAAGTAAACATACCAACAAGACTGAAGAACCCTGCTTGGTCTACTAAAAAATATAATGTGGTTGAAGACCTGAAGAAAACAAAAGCCAATATGTCCATGTTTGACATGTTGCAGAATTGCCCACAACAAAGAGAAGCACTCATGAAGACATTGTATAATACAAAGGTTTCCCATAACATGAATAATGTCCCTCAAAAGATGGTGTTGCAACAAGTAAATGCTACAGAAGCAATGCATACTATGTTCAAGGACAAAGTCAAGGTACCCCCATTTTTGCTAAGCATAAGGATATATGGAAAGAATCTTCACAATTGTCTTATTGATTTAGGAGCTTCATGTAATGTGATCCCATTATCAATAGCACAAAGGCTAGGAGTTAATCCTCAACCCTCTAACTGAGTGGTAATACAATTGGATAAAATAGAGGTAAAAGTCATTGGAGTATTGAAAGATGTGTGGATGCAGCTAATAGTTGATCCTTGGATCCAAGATATTGTTGACATACATGTGGTTGACATCCCAGAAACATATGGATTACTCCTAAGTAGAGAATGGACAAAATTTCTTAGAGGATGGTTCTCTACAGATATCACTCAATTATGGTTGCCATGGAAAGGTTTGAACAATCAAATCGAGATAGATGCTTAGCCCAAATTGAAAACAATGATCATGGATTACAACACCCTGAATGAGGTAACATTCTTACAATCTGACTTAGGTTCGTACAAAGTGATGGTATTGAATATGGTTCCAAACAAGAGATCTCAAGATCAAAATGAAGAACCTAAGGTGTCGGTACTCAAAAGTGAGATCGTGACACAATTCATAGAAAGTATGGTGACTAATCTATAGTGTTTAGGAGAAGAAGATGACCCCAGTATCCTCCTCCTTCTAGGATTTTGCTGGTTACACAAAACTAATCATTCAGAGTTCAAATGTTTAGCATGTCAAGAAGTAGTAGCAAAGGTTTTGACACAAATAAAGGGAAACAAGAGTACAAAGATTGCAAGTGATGGAATTATTGAAAGTCAATATTCAGTGAATTCATCCAACCTTATTGAGAAAAATAAAGAGGAAATTGAAGATTTAAATGCATCATACAATGATACCTCTTCAGATGGTGGAGGTTTATCTTCTCCTCCTCTTGGGTTGATTAAAGTTTAGAGAAGAAGATGATATGTTAAAGGTAAAAGATGGACCTCAGTAGTCATTCATCTTGAACCTAAAGTCAAACAAATCACTGAGCTAATAGGGGAAATTCAAGAGAAGCAAGAAAAACACACTCTTCCTTTATACATGGGGTATGAAGGAGATTCATCAAGCCCTACATGAGAAAAGTTACAATTGGTGCCCAAGAAATAGTCATTCAAGGCTCAAGTAAAAGAAAAGTTAAGGAAAAATAAGCACAAAATCAAAAAACCCAAGGAAAATGTAGTTTGGACACTCCACTTCAATGGTTCTAGATCAAATCAGAAGCCAGTGTAGGTATTGAACTAATCAACCCAAAAGGTAGGTCTTTCTATGCCGCATATCGATTGCAATTTAGATGTAATAATAATGGTACAGAATACAAAACCTTAATTCAAGGACTTCTCTTTGCATTGGAAAAAGGAGTCACTACTCTTATAATCGAAGGGGATTCTCAACTGGTGATAAGACAAGTAAAATCCATATACTCATGCAACGATAGAAGATTAATTTCTTACAGGAAAAGGGTATGGGACATAATGGATGACTTTGAAGCTCCAAACATCAAATCCATTCCAAGAAGAAAGAATGTGGTAGAAGACGCCCTTGCTATTTCAGCCAGTGATTTGCAACCAGTAGAAAGATTCTCAATTGAATTAGTTGTTGTTTCTACCATCCTAGATAGTATCACAAATTTTTAGGTCTTTCAAGATGATCAACATATACTCGAGTTTATTATGTGGAGTCACCATTTCCAAGGACAAGACATTGATGATACACCTGAAGACAAGCTTGAAGATGATGAGCTTGAGGATGATGATGGAATCTTTAATTTTAAAACCAATAGCATTCTGAAAGGGATGGTTGAACTTGAACGCATCTTCGACTAGGATGAATCAGCACTCAATAGAAGGGAAACTCAAGAGAAATGAATTGAAGAATGTGACTCGTACAATTTAGGTACTGATGAAGAAAAAAAAATAGTGCAAATAGGAAAAGCATGCAATCAAAAGGAATGGGATGACATGCTCAAGTTGCTCACCAAGTATAAAGATGTTATTGCTTGGAGCTATGAAGAGTTAGAGACTTATGATCCTGAGATTATCACACATGACATCCCATTGAAACCAGATGCTAAACCTTTCTAGCAAAGACAATGACCAGTAAATCTGATAATCAAACCACTAATTATGAAAGAAGTCAAAAAACTATTGGATGCTAAGATCATATTTCCTATTCATCATTCCACTTGGGTAGCAAATTTGGTCCCTGTATGGAAAAAGACCAGAAAGATTCACCTTTGTGTTGACTTTCATAACTTGAACTTGGCATCTCAGAAGGATAACTACCCTCTACCCTCATTAGATGAAGTGTTACAAATTGTTAATGGTTCAAAGATGATGTCATTCTTGGATGGTTACAAAGGATATAACCAGGTGATGGTAAATGAAGAAGATAGGCTAAAGACTACTTTCACAACCAAGTGGGGAATGTTTTCCTATAGAAGGATGCCTTTTGGGTTGATTAGTGTAGGAGCTACATTTCAACAAGAAATGGATGAAGCTTTCAAAGGATTGATAAACAGGTGTATAGTCAGCTACATGGATGAGTTGACTATCTTTTCAAAAGGTCAAAGTACTCATATTGCTGATCTAAGGTAGGTATTTAATATATGTCATAGGTATGGCATATCGCTCAATCCAAAGAAATGTTCATTCGATGTTACTAATTGAAAGCTCCTGGGACATGTTATTTCTAAAGTTGGAATTTCCATTGATCCATATAGAGTTGAGTCTATTCTAAAGTTAGTACCTCCTCATAGACAGAAGGAATTGAAATCTTTCTTTGGAAAGATAAACTTTGTATGCAAATTCATAAGTGGTTTCGCAAAGATTGTTCGCTCCCTCAATGATTTACTCAAAAAAGGGGCTAAAACAAAATGGGTACTAGAGATAAAGAAATCCTTCCAAGATATCAAGGTTGCCATTTCCATAGCCCTAGTTTTGGTAAGTCTAGATTATAGGTTACCTTTCAAGATCTATTCCTTTTCTTTTAAACATTCTTGCATAGGGATCTTGATGAAAAAAAGAGAGAAGGAGGATGAATGCCCCATTGCTTTCATGAGTTATCCTCTAAAGAACGCTGAGTTGAAATATTCAAATCTTGATAAATAGTCCTTTGTGTTAATCAAGGTAGTAAAAAAGTTTCGTCACTACATACTCAGAAGTAAGGTGTATGCAATTGTACCTGACCCAGCAGTAAAGATGCTTTTGATGCAAAATGAACTTGGTGAAAAAAGAGGAAAGTGGATGGCAATACTTCAAGAATTCGATCTAGAGATTCAACCTATGCGATTAGTCAGAGGCCAAGGATTATCCAAAATGATCGCTAACAACCAAGAAGGAAATCAAAGGGAATTCAAATTTGATGACGAAATTGATGAAGATGGTTGTATCACAAGTTGATATCAATCAAGGTGTGGTGATAGATGTGTGGTACCAAGATATTGTTTATTATCTCCTACAACACCAATGCCCCAAATGGATGAATAGTTCACAACGTAGGGGACTTAAGATGAAATGCAAGTCTTACAAATTACTTGGTAACAAGTTGTATAAAAGAAACTATGAAGGGATTTATTTCAAATTCTTAGGATGTGAAGAAGCTAAGGATGTCTTGGAACATTTTCATGATAAGTATGGTACAAGACACAGTTTAGCAGAAGCAACAACTCACATGATTTTAAGATCAGGTTATTTTTGGCCCTCAATATTCAAGGATACTTTTGAACATGTACATTCCTATCATACATTCCAAACTAGTGCTAACAAAGAGAGGCACCTAGCAATGCCACTACAACCGGTATATGAGGTGCACCCTTTCGCAAAGTGGGGACTAGATTTCATTGGTCCAGTAAACCCACTATCATCAACTAGACACACATTCATCTTTGCAACTATGGATTACTGCACACGATGGACGGAGGTAGAGACTTTCAAAAATTGCACTACTAAGGTGGTGACAAACTTTTTGGAAGAACATAGTGTTACCAAATTTGGAATGCCATTTGCTCTTGTATGCGATAATGGATCTGCATTTGCATCTACATTTTTGACACAATGGGCATTTGAAAACAAAGTCATCATCAGATTCTCTTCTAATTACTACCCAAAAGGGAAAAAATTTGATCACTGTGATAAAATGACTGCTAAAGGAGAACCCTAGGGATTGACATACAGAATTAAAATATGCCTTGTGGACAGAACGGGTCAGAGTGAAAAAGGCCTTGGGTACTTCTCCCTATCTACTTGTTTACGGGCAAGAACTGGTATTCCCACTCAATCTCAAGATTCCTATTTTAAAATTCATGAGTGGGTATATTGATGGCACTGATAGAGTACAAGTTCGATTGATTAATCTTCTGGAAATGGACGAGAAACGAACAACTACATTAGAACACATGGGTAAACATCAAGCCATGGATAAGAGATGGTTCGACAAGAGGGCCCCAATAAAATATTTTAGGATTTTTCACCTAGTCCTACTTTGAGATAAGGTGAAAGAAAATCCAAGAAGCCATACCAAGTTTCAATGCTTTTGGACAGGCGCAAATCAAATTACAAAAATTCTCAAAGAAAACACATTTAGGCTAAGTTCCTTATAGGGGGACTTTCTACCTTTGCTCGTAAATGGGCAATTTTTGAAACATTATTTTGAAGCCTAAAAAAAAATTTAAAAAAAAAAAAAAAAAATTAGTTAGGTTTCATTTCCACATGTAGATTAAATTTTTCATTTCTACAAGAGTGTTTACTACTGCAAGTGTGTTTGCTTTCAGTTGAGTGTTTTCTTTTAAAGTCAGGTCAGTTCTAGGGGGTAAGGTGTACTTGGGAATTTTTCTTGAGATTTCACTAACCACTCTTTGGTCCCAATTTCAGGAGGAGGTATTTCTTTGTCAAAACATTTGGACGATTGTGTGTTTTATACCAACCAAGAAACAAACATTTCTTGTGGAATTAAAGGGACTTTCAATCTAGAAATCAGAAGCCTAGACTAACAAGCTCTCAATACTTTGCAAATTTAAAGATTTGATGGTGTTAGGTGTTGTTCAATTTCAAGTCAAAGATGATGAGAAATGATCCAAATTCTAACTGGTTCAAACAAGAGGGGTCTCCTCGAAAGGTTGCTAAGATCATTGTTCAGCATAAGAGTTTCTTAAAATTTTCTAAAAGAGGAACACAAGGGATGTTCATAAGAGATCAAATCTAAGAAATGACACCGATGTTCTAGCTACATAATCTAAGTGTAATCAGGATACAAAAACTATAAAAAAAAAGATGGTGCTAAGTTAGAAGGATTCTACCGATCTAAAATGGCTAGAGATGCATTGCAAAACAAAGTGCCTTGCAGTCAAAAGTATTGTTTCATCAAAAAGTGACATTTTAAATGGTATGGAGCAATTATGCAAAAAGTATGAAATTAAAAGAACGTGTCATCCTGCCAAGAGCCCTCAAACTAATTCTCTTATCTAGTCAAGCAATCGATTGACAAAGAGCCTTCGTGGAAATTTTGAATGAATGAACTGGGAGGGGTGGAAGATTATTTTGAGTTGACAGAGGACTTTAATTGATGACATCCTGATATGTCAAAGAGAATGAATACATAATGCACACACTGAGTTTGAAGGTTTAGACATTAGAAATTTGGAATGTAAGGTCATCTAAGATATGCTCAAGGTGTTCGAAGTTTGGTTGGTGTTTGACACACAATGGAAGAATTTTTACTGATGAAGAAATACCTTGGTCATTTCTTCCATTTTTCTGAGCTATTTTTTGTGTTATCCATAACACACACCCCATTCTTCACTAGGAATGGGGACCCCCTACTTTTTCAAACTCCCAGACTTATAGTTCAGGATTCGGGAGAAGAAATCTCGGTTAAACAAGTTAGAGTCAAAAAGTCAATAAGAAAAACAAAAACAAAAAAAAAAATCTCACACATACACATATCGAGGCATGCACACATGCAAAGAAAAGGAGGAAGGGAAGTTGTAAAAACCCCCTCCCCCCCCGTTCCCCCCCCCCCTCCCCCCCTTTTTTTTTTTGATGTTGAAGCAGCAGAGTTGAGGAGGGAAAGCTATGGAAACCATCCCCCCTCCACCTTTCATGCAGTCCTAGCACTCGCGTGTGCGTGCCACTAGAAGAGGAAGCATGCAGCATGGCACTACACATGCCCTTTTGGACATGTGTGTGCCTCGTCTCCATGGCACCCTTTTGGGCAGTGTGCGTGTCGCTTTGCCATGACACCCTTCTGGGCTATACGACAGTCGCTACCGCCATGCTCTTTTGGATGCATGGTGGCATGGCACTGTAATCACCTCTTGAGCCATGCACGGCTGCTGCTGAGTGTGCCTTGTTGGCCACGCATGGCCACCATTGCACATGCCTTCTGGGTCATGCGGCGGTGTGGCACTATGTGCACCTCCTGGGCAATGCGGCAACCGCTACCGCTGCATCCTTTTGGATGTGCGGTGCCGCGACACTGCGCACATCTCCTAGGCCACGCATGGCCACCACTGTGTACACCTCCTAGGCCATGTATGGCTGTCACCATGTGCTCTTCTAGATGCACACATGTAGCCACCACCATGCCCTTTTGAGTGCACGCACACGTGACTGTCGTGCTGATACACCCTTTGGGCCGCCGTCGCATTTTTTTCCCCTCATTTTGTATTTTTAAATTTTATTTTTTTTCTTTTATATAAGATTCAAAATAGCCAAAAAATAAAATAAAATAAAATAATAATAATAAAAAAAATTCATAACAAATAAAATAAGTTCTAGAATATCATTTTTATAAAAAATTTTTTTTTAATGTATCTAGTAATTAATCATTCTTTTTCTTTGTAATGTGTAGGTAATATAATCAAATGGTGTCCACATCCATATCAATAGCAAAGCTAGTTATGTAGAAGTTCCAAGGTGTAACACCAAAGTCATGATTGCAGGATGAAAACTCTGAGATCAAAGACATAGAACTTGGACATACAGACTTAGGAGAAATTTTGAGGGTTTTGTAACAACACAACTTAAAGATCTTCTTTGAGATCAACCTTAATTCGGTCTGGATTGGTAAATGTAGCATCACATCCTGGGACTGTTCAGTCAGCTAAATTGATTATGACATTATCTTGACATTTTGTTCTTGAGGAAAGGGTGGTAAAGAGCATCACTGGGGAAGTGGTCTTAGATCTATGACCTGATAATATCGAGAGAGTCTTTCACTTACCAAGAGCTGACCATTTTATTAGGCTTTCATATGAAGCAGCTGAGAGGTGGCATAAGGATCATCACCAGGAGGCCATTGACATCATATATTCCTTATACTTCATTGAGAAGCCATCTTAGGGAAAGACAATTAGTAAAGTAGATATGGCTCAAGGATACATGAAGGATGACATTGGATATTCAATCATTCTCCTAAGCAGAGTTATGGGATTTCTTGCACTGGGCCATCTCGCTCCACTCATGGTTAACTTCATTGAGACCATTAGACATGCAAAGATGCCACTAGATTGGGCCACCACACTTAGTGAGAACATGTGTGATCAATTGCGGACAGGTAAAGGACAAGAAGAAGTTCTATATGACTTCTTATGTGGTATATCTACTTGCCGCAAGTGCCATCGACTATCTTGGGTTGTACAAGAAGGGCAGTATGCAAGATCCTAACACATGGCCATATATAGTTTATCCTCAACTATTTAAGAAGAATCTCTCACCGCAAAGAAAAGAGTATAGAATTGTGAATGATGCCTTCATCTTTGCCACCATTCAATTCATTGAAGGAGATTATAAGAAGAGGTTGTCTGATGAGGCCAAGGCCTAGATCATGGCTCTTGGTGCATATTTTATCTAGTTTTGGACATTCACATACATTCATGTTGGTGGTGCATCTATCCATCCAAAGAAGCTCCCAAGGTACCCAAGTGAGAAGTTGGTTCTAATGGAAATTTCTTGACAGATTGAGTCAGCTTATGAGAGGATCAAGAAACAACGAAGGCCTTGTTAGGATTGGCCTTTTGTAATAGGAACGTACTAGGTAAAGAGAAAGAAAGATATCCCAACTTTTGAATGGGAATGGGAAAATTATCCTCTCGAAGAATATAACTCTCCCCGACCATTCTTTGACAATGTTGGTAAAGTGGAAAATCTGGTAGGAAAAGAGTTCTACCATGAAGATGCTATTGAAGATCATTGGATGAATGCCAAAAATGACTATGATGTTCGTATCAGGGACTATTGTAGAATGACTTTGTATTTAGTGGAGAAGGCTCTCCAATTGACCATCTCAAATGAGATAAGGTTACAGGATTCGCAGGAGCTACTGGATCCCTTATTCAATACAGTTAAAGTTGGCAAAAAGCCCATCCTAAATGCATAAATTGATAGAGAGGAAGAAGATGATATTAATCATCGAGCAAGACATGTCATCATAATGACAAAGAGTTGGGTCAAGAAACCATTTCCACTTGATCCAATTTTTGACACAGTGATATTCCATGCACATGCTCACCAAGAAAGGGTAAAGGGTAGGAAAGTCATAGTTCCTATCTTTGCACTCCAGTCTCCTATCAGGCTAGAAAAAATCTACCAGCTTTATCGTCCAGTGGGATACTACCATCCTTTAGAAAAGAAGAAAAAAAGAGGAAGAGATCCTCTCCTCAGAGGATCTAGATAGAGCATGTTGAAGAATAGGCCCCTTTGTAGCAACATGAATCGACTTCCCAAGACCCCCGAGACCCTGGAATTTCTCATATCCAGGTTGATTTTCCATTGCCTCCTATTTTGTCAAGCCAACAAGAAGAAGGAGAGATTCTAGAGATATCCATTCATCTGATGCATGAAGAACCTGCTTCTCCTATGGTTCCACAGAAGAAAAGGAGGGTTAAGGTTAGAATGAACAAGAGGCAGAGAGTTCGTAAAAGATTAGTGCCTAATCCATCTGTTCTTGAAACCATTCCTGAGGAAGAATCAAATGAGGATGAGAGAGATTCAAATGGGGAGGAAGAAAAAGTGTCTCTACAAGGGAGAACTCAACTTGCCAAAGCCACAGAATTTGAAAGAAAGAAGAATGTCACAAATACCCCACCACCCACCCAAGTTGAAATGGTAGAGCTCTCTTCTTCAAAAGATGAAGTACAATGATGGGTGAATGAGAAAAGAGAGGTAGGTAATGATATTCTCTCCATTCCAGATTTTGATTTCATGCTAGTAGGTACATAATTGGTTAGAGATAATATTAGAGATACTCCTACAGGTGAATTTCAATAGCAAGATTGGACGCAAATGCTGCCTAAGACATAAGGTCCTCATCCAACACTGCCATCTTCACCTTAGGATATGATGGTAGATAAGGTTTTAGTGACACCTCCACCTCTAAGTTTAGAGGAACATGTTTAGAAGGAATCATCATTACAAGGAGAACCAAAACCAAGGACTACTAGTGAGCCATCAAAAGAGGCACAGGTAATGGAATGTATACAGTAGCCTTCCCAGGAAGTTAAGGATCAAACTATGAGATCTACAAAAACCAAGACTACTGAAGAAGAATCCTCACAGTAGGAAACTCCAAGAAAAAGTGACAGAGGGAAGGAGGTAGTTGAACACATCCCTTCATCATTGAGGGCCAAGGTTACAGAAAGACATATCTTGAGATGGTTCTAGAAGGAAATAATGAGAAGTGCTAAGCATCAATTCCTTGCTTTAGAGGATGGTATTTGTGACATTGTAGAGATTTTGAACAAGCCTGACTCTCCATTATAGGATGCAACACCATTTTCATTCATTACCACTACTCAAAATCAAGACTTATTTGCACAAGTGGCTCATCCTCTGAAAGGTACAGATGAAGAAGCTATTAGCCTTCAAGACTATGAAGTGAAGGATATCATGTTAGGGAATCCTACATGAGATACTTCTTGACAGATGATGACTATGGGAGTCAGAGAGGTTCTTAACCATATGGAATGTGATGAGATTGAAATTAGAGCACTTCGAAGGAAAGTTGAGATCTTGAAAGGATATCTAGCTAAGGTTATTGGTCCTCTTGATTCTGAATGCCCTAAGGAGACTTTGACTACCATTCTTAAAGAAGGGGAAGGTGTATGACTCAGTCCATACTTGAGAGCTTGTCAGGATTGGCAAGACAACCTTGAGGATAAGGGTGTCACAATAATTACGAGAAGTCTACAATTATTACATGCTACACAACACAATGTTGATAAGTTCGTGGCAATTTTGAGGCAGGACTTCAGTATTATGGATGAGGTATGAGTTTCGAGCAAGGATTTGCAAATTCTATAGGCCATAAAAAGACAAAGGTACCACATTCTAATTGATGTATATACCAGAGAAGATTTAGACATGATAGATGATTGGATAGAAAATATTGTAGAGGGAAATAAGGTGATGGAAACATTGCATGATGAGATACATAGGCACAAGGACCAAGCCCAAGAGAAAATTTTGGAAGCAAAAAAGTTATATAGTGATGCATGCTTGGATATTTTTGAAGATGAAGAACCAGAGAAGCTTTTACCAGTTGAGGTAGTTGTAGAAATCTTTAGAAAGACTTTAGAGGAAGCAACCAATGATGAAGACATCAGACAAACCTTCAGGATAGAAGAAGCATTGTTAGAGTTGGATACCAAACTTGGGGATTTTGTCAAAACTTGAATTGAGGTGGATAACTATAGATAAAAGGTCAAAGATAAGTATGAGGCTTTGGATCTTCTTGATGCTGCTAAAATTGCTAATATTATAGAGAAATTCAAGGGAAAACATCCAAACATATCTTTAGGATGAAGATGAGCAAAACCCAGATGCCATAATTCCAATTTTGACACTTAGTAAAATTTTGAGATTTTGATCCAGTCGAGGTTCGCAAGTTTGTAGGTCCGCAGGTCCACAAATCCGCAGGTTTGTAGCTCTACAATTCAGAGGTGCATTGACAGTTGACCAGTAGCAACAAAAATAGAACTTTCCATGTATTGGAAATGCCTTTTGATGGCAACTTAACTCTGACACACATCAAGTTAAGGGTCAGCTTCTATTTTTGGTGTCTCCATACACTTCTACTTCAATTGATGGCTTCCTCCTACTTTCTCTCTCATGCTTTCATTGTTTTGACTTGTAAAGGGCTCATGCATCCAATTAATGAATAAAATATGGATGGAGTCCCTCTAAGCACCAGTTAGATTACTAGTTTGTATATATTTAGATTGTTTTAATGTTTTAAAAGCATTTTATTGCATCTAGATATCTCTCACTCTCGACACAAATTAAGGAGATGATTTCTTATAAATATCCCATTGTAATATGTAAAAAGGGCCACCATTATTATGCAATAAAATTATGCTTTTGGTGCTAGCATTTGGAGTGTAGTTATTCTTGCCTAATTGTGTCATTGTTTTGTGGATTTTATTCATGAGATTGTGATTGAGCTAAAGGTTTATTGCATTGTTTCTGATTGTGCGATCTTTTAGTTTTGGTGGTTGCTATAGATATATAAATTTCATTGATGTAATGAGCTTGAGAAGAGATCACCCAATTGTGTCTACATAGCTTTTTGTCTCGCATGAGCGCACTTTTTGTGACCTTGCAAATTGATGAAGAGTGAAACATCATTCTATTTGTTAAAGATTCTCACTGACGATTGCACCAGTGGATTCTAGGAAGCACTGCTCCTATTTTCATTGGGTTCCTACTGATTTCTTTGAAGGTTTAACTCGCAGCGTGTTGTGTTCTGTAGCTTATGTCCATTTAGGAATTTCAATTTCAAGTTATTTGATTTTATGTTATTTTCTTTCAGTTTTGTTATTTTCTTTGCTAACCCCCTATTAGAATAGGACCTAATAGTAGCTGCATTGTTAGAGTTGCATTCATTAAAAAATAGAAAATAAAAAAACATTGTTCTTTTGGTGTGATATTTTGAGACAGTGAACAGATTTTACTTGATTCCAAGGTACAAGAGTTTTTGGAACTAGCAAAGGCCTCCTCATGAACATTCACATTTATCTTCTACTGAGAAAATTTTGGTACGTCGCAAGACAAATAGTGAACCTTGGAGTGGATCCTTAAAAGGATTTACTTTTCAAGAGAGGAATTACACTATGGATTCCTGTCATTGACCTCATGCAAAATGAACACCCAACACAACGTACAACACTCAGTTAATATTCAAGACTTGTGCAACCTTAAATATAGAGTTGGGGAAACTTTCCTCACATTCCTTTAGAGATGAAGAAAACTTTGCACCAAATACTCATGTAAAATCCCTAAAACAGAGAAACTTGACATCTTTATGGATAACCTCCTACCTAATTTTGGGTATAGAGTTCAACTTCAAGGTACATGTAGCTTCAAAGACATGGTCACACAAGCTATCCAAATAGAGGAATTCATGGTCAAAAAGGGTGAACTAACCCTTCAAAAGGACACTAAACAAGGGTCATCCTCTAATAAAGAAAAGGCTAGAAATGTGAACAAAAACTGAGAGGTTGTACATGACAAAGTTGTTGACAACATCACTTCTAAACCTACCAAGGCAACATTCAATCTTATAGATAATCTTAGAGCATCTAAGAAAGTTGAGAAATCTCCTCCTAAAAATAAGACATTTGAGAACAAACCAAAAAAATTCATGGGCTACACATCCTAAACAAGAGTATACACCTCTAGGTGAACCTCTAGATGTGGTTTACAAAGCTTTGTTACAAAATAAACTTATATATCTCCACTGGGTAACACTCATCCTTAGGATCTGTAACCAAAACCACCATGCTGGAATGAAACTTCATTTTGCAAATACCACCAAAACAAAGGTCATAAAACTAGTAACTATATCAACTTGCATCACAAAATCAAAGATTTGATTGATGATGGTGATATTGTTGTTGATAGACATAAAAGGAACTTGAATCACAAGGCTTTCAAGGAGCCATTCCCACCTTATGAAAAAGGAGAGGGTTCAAAACCAAAACCTAAAAACAAGGTAGACTATACTTACTCTAATGATGATAATGTGATTAACATGGTTGAACCTATGGAGTTTGAGTACTGTGACATTATTATCATCAAGGGCAAGGAAGATAACACTAAAACTAAGATACCATTTGTCTTAAGGGGTCCTACTTCAAACACATCTGACTACAAACCATCACAATCTTGTGCCAATGTTGTTACATGTTCTCGAGCTAAGTTGGTTCTCAAAGGCCTTATGCCTTCTACTTCTAAACTAGAACAACAAAATGATAAAGCCCTTGCTGGTCTATCTAAAAAAGGTGCAAAACTTGTGACAAATTCTATAGCTACTAGCTACAATATTCTTAATCAATTACAATGAATTAATGCTCAAATCACAATCTTTGAGCTACTCAAAATCTTTCCTACTCATAGGAAAATTATTGATAATGCCCTAATTGAGGAAAATGTCCCTCAAGATCTTGATCTTGAGCAATTCCAATCTATGGTAGGTCATCTAACCTCACCTTACTATATGTCCTTTTTTGAGGAGGGTGACAATTCACTAAGTCACCCACACAATCAACCTCTACACATTGAGTTTATGATACACTAGAAATAGGTTCATTGGGTGCTCATTGATAATGGAGCTAGTTTAAACATTATCTCTTCTACTCTACTTAGTCAATTAAACTATTTTGAAGAGTCTATTGATCCATGTCACAAGATCACTATCAAAGCATATCACGAAGTTGAGTGGAAGTCTTTAGGTCTTGTGGTGTTGTATCTTTGTGTTGGTCCTATAGAAAGGGATGTCACTTGTCAAGTCCTTGACATTCCCTTGGCTTACAATATTCTACTAGGAAGACCATGAATACATGAGATGTGGGCAGTGCCTTCCACTTATCATCAACATATCATATTCCCATTTCATGGCTCTAAAGTCACTATACCTACAAGCACTAGCTATACTTGTAACATGCTAAAATTTGTTGAAAACCTTGCACCTACTAATAGTGAATCTTCCAAATATCATGATAACAAGCTGAAATAAATTGAGCAATCACTCTAGTTTAAAGAAACTAGAATGGGTGAATATCACATAGAACCACTATTGTCATCAACATCTCTTCCTGAGTCTCCCTATCATTATGGAAGACCATCTAAAGTGAAGAGGCCATTTGTGTTGACACCTCTAACTAAGTATAATGGTATTTTTTTCAAGGATATAGTTCCCCTAGAGGAAAAAAGTGAAAATAGAGCCATTTCTGCTTGGCTTTACAAGGAGGATACTCTAGCTGACCTAACTAAATAGACTTGTGAGATTACTCCTAAGAAATACGGTCCTATTCTTAGACTCATGAAACACTTTCACTAGAAGGGAATTGTTCCTATTAGATATAATAAAAATGGTTTAATTGATCCTATCAAAGTAATAGCTTAGAGGAATAGTGATACATTTGGTCTAGGTTTCAAGAAGGTTCCCTTCCATCTAGGGATTAATTAATTCATACAAAAATCTAAGAGTTCATCTAAAAATGAGTCACAAGCTAAGGCTAATGGTCTTGAAGATGATGTTGATGAAGAGGATCCCTATACTTATGCTATTCCTCATGATCTTGCTAAATCCTTTGCTGAACCTGATGGCTTTGTGCCATGTGTTAGCACTATAGATGGTACTAGTGATTCTTTTGAAGACACTATTGAATCGCATCACACTCAATTGGAACAGGGAGATTCTAGTCAATCTTTGTGCATTGAGTACCTTTGCAAAAATCTAGATGATGAAGGAGAGTGTTCCTATCACTATTGGAGAAGTGTATAGTTTCCCACCATGTAGCATTGATTATAGGGAATATGAATTTGACTCTCTTTTAGAGGCTACTACAAAAAAAGACATTGATCAAGTTCATGTCTATGAAAAACAACTTGAAGTATGTGAAGCATCTAGGGTTAGGTCTAATGAGTCTAACCCAACTAATGTTCTCAAGTCTTTGATTGATGATGTTAGTACTCAAAGGCATTTGAACACATTTGTGGATGAAGCCCCTCTAGGTCTCAAATTGCTAGTCCAAGAATTTAATGATTATACTATGAACACAATTGAACCCACCACTATTCTTTCACTCACAAATCCTAAGTTTATAGATTAGAATTCCCACACATCTAATGAAATCCCTATATTCCAAAATGACTATGCTCTTGCCTACTACTTAAACATTGTTAAACCAATAGCATCTTCCACCAATGAACAAAGTGTCAACATGATTGAAGCTAACATCAAATATCTCGTTCATATAATCAAAGAGAAGAAAATGAGAAGGTCTAATGGTGAAAACCACATTGTGGCAGTGTTAGAACCTAAAAAAGTAAAAATAAAAGATGTATCAAATGGTGAAAACCTCTTTAAGACACCTACAGATGAAATATTTGGTGCACTTCCTAGTCATTTTCAAGAAAGATCATCAGTGTTGATAGAGCCAACACAACTGATCAACTTGGGTACAGAGGAACATCCTCACATGATACATCTGGCACAGTCATTATATCCAAAAGAAAAAGAGGAATTCATTAACTTCCTCCAACAGAAGAAGATAAAATTTTTGTGGACATATTCAAACATACCAAGATTAGATCCTAATCTTATTATGCATCACTTGTCTATTGCACCAGACATTAAATTAGTTAAATAGAAACTTCAAAAAATGCATTCTCATATTGCATTGCTCATCAAAGTTGAATTGGAGAAGCTCCTGAAAGCTAGTTTCATCTGTGCCATTGACTACACTAAATTGATAACCAATATTGTTCCAGTCTCCAAGCATGCCAAATCTATTAGAGTTTGTATAGACTTCCGAGATCTAAACTTAGCATGTCCTGAGGATGATTTTCCACTCCCTAACATTGATATGATAGTGGATATGATGGTATGATATGAGATGTACTCACTCATGAATGGATTTTATAGTTATAATTAGAACAAAATTGCTCCAAAAGATCAAGAAAAGCCTACTTTCACTTGTGCATGGGGAACCTTCTATTGAAACGTGATGCTATTTGGTTTGAACAATGCTAGTGCTACATATCAAAGAATAGTCACTACAATTTTGCATGACATGATGCATAAGACCACGGAGGATTATGTGGATGATAGCTTGGTCAAGAGTATAAAATGCAATACTCATCTTCAAGATTTGGGACCTATCCTAGATCACATGCAAAAATTTAGTCTAAGGCTTAATTCTAAGAAATGGGCATTTAGCATCACATTAGGAAAACTACTAGGATAAATTGTGTGTACAAAAGAGATCGAGGTAGATCTACAAAAAGTTCAAGCAATCATGGATATGCCTCCACCTCTTAATATTAGTCAAATGAGACAATTAAAGGTAAGACTTCAATCTATTCACAAATTCATCTCACAAATGGTGGAAAGCTCACAACCTTTTACAAAGACTCTACATAAGGGTGTGAAATATAACTAGAGTCAAGATTACCAACAAAGCTTGACATAGATAAAAAAATATCTTGCTAATCTACCAAACTTGATGCCTCCTATCTATGGGAAGCCTTTGATTTTGTACATTTCAACAAATTAAACATCTTTGGGTATCTTACTTGCTTAAGAAGATAATAATAACAAGCAAAGAGCTATATGCTATCTGAGTCATACACTAATCTCTTAGGAGATGAATTATAGTATCATTGAGAAATCTTTCTTGGCAGTTGTCTTTGCTTCTCAGAAGTTGAGACACTACATGACTGGTGGCTAAAATTTACCCATTGAAGTACTTACATGGTAAGGAAACTCTAATAGGGAGGTTAGCTAAGTGGGTCATGATACTAAGTGAGTTTGACATTCAATATGTTCAACAAAAGGCTATCATGGGACAAGCAATGATGGATCAACTAGTGGATGCACCTATGCAGAGTCTTGTCCCACTGAACATTGATTTTCCTGATGAATCAATTATGACACTCACACACCAAATGTGGGTGATGTTCTTCAATTGTTCCTTCACACAACAAAGATTTGGTGCTAGGTTACTCTTCATAACACTATAGATGTATTCACTCCCCAAGGCATACAAGATTTTTTTTTCCTTGAACAAACAACAATGCAAAATATGAAGCTTTGATTAACGGCATGAAAATTGTGGTTGAATGGAGAGTGGATCAATTAAACATCTTTGGGGACTCTTAGCTCCTAATCAACCAAGTCAACAATGTATATCAGATAAAAGATGAGAAATTGATTCCTTACAAACACATGGTTGATGATATGAAGAAATACTTTGCTCACATCACCTTTTAGAAAATTCCTCAAGTAGACAACAAAGTGCTTGATGCCATGACTACTCTAGTTTCTTTGTTACAAATGCTAGAGAAAGATCTTTGACATGAGTTCCTGTTGGAAACATTACTCTACCTTGCCTATGATATTCTTGAATTTAGGATGATCTTTTCTATTGTAGGACAAGATTCATCCCACTACCACTACATATACTCCTATCTGCATAACCAAACTATTTTAGATGGTCTAACCTAGAATGAAAAACATCACCTTATTTGTAATACTTCACGGTATGTCATTATTATTGATGAATTATTTAGGACAGGTCTTAATGGAACACTCCTTAGGTGTCTAGAATCTGAAGAGTCCAAACATGCATTAATTGACATTCACAAGGGCATTTGTGGGTCCCACTCAAATAGCTTGACACTAGCTCACAAACTTAGTAGAGCTGGTTACTATTGGCCAAATATGGAGCAAGAGGCAATCAAGTATGCCAAGTCCTACAAACAATGCCAACTCCATAGGAATCTGATTCATGCTCTAGCCAAGGATCTAATTCCATCTATCATAGTATGGCCATTCCAACAATGGGCCTTCAATATTGTGGGTCAAACTCACCCATCTTCTTCTAATGGAGATAAGTTCATTATTACATCTATAGACTACTTCATGAAGTGCGTAGAGGCAGTACCTCTCTCAATAGAAAATGGCAAAATTGTAGCTCTATTTATCACAAACTACATCATATGCACGTATGGTGTACCTTCCCCCATTATTACTAACAATAGAGGATAGTTTTAAAAAAAAAAGTCCTAAAGAGTTATGCAAAAAAATTAGAATTACACAACATTGGTCTTCTATCTATTACCCCTAGGGTAATGGTCAGGCACAGGCATCCAACAAGGTGATCCTCAAGATTTTACATCACACAGTTAGTAAATCTAGAAGGGATTGGCACCTTCAGATTAATCCTTCCCTGTGGGCATATAGAATAAGTACTAAAACTCCAATAGGTACAACTATCTTTGCTTTGGTTTATGGGGAAAATGTTGTATTTCTAATAGAGGTTGAGATTCCTACTTTGAGAATCTCTATGAAGGGCCTCATTATTGATGATGACTACATAATATCTTGGCTTCAAGAGCTAGTACTATTAGATGAACATTGACAAGTGGCATGCAATCATCTTTGAGCTTATTAGCAACATATGTCCAGAAAAGTTAAGCCATGTGACTTCCAACTAGGTGATCTCATCCTGAGAGAAAACCCTAAGAATAAGCAATAACAAGTCCAAAAAGCAAATTTTGAACCAATCTAGCTTGGTTCTCACATAGTCACTATAATGTTTAGATCTTCTGCTTACTAGCTTTCTTTAGCCGAGGGAGAGGTGCTCTAGGAGCCAATCAACACTCTCCACCTGATGTGGTTCTATAGCTGATCTAATCTTAGAAACTCTATGTACATATCTAAATGTCCTAAAAAATATTTAAAAATTGCAAAAAGTCCTAAAAAAATCACCTGGTGAAATCCTAGCAGCTATGCACCTTGGTAATACAAAAAAATTCAAAAACAAAAAAATACAAAAAAAATCAAAAGAGAAAAATACAAAAAAAATTGAAAAAAAAGAAAAGTGCCATTGGTGAAAACTTGGAAACAGGCATCATGGTAGCAAAAAAGAAGAATTTCTACCAAGAAGGTGAAAACCTAGTAAATAGGTGCCTCTTGTTCTCAATGCTTCATCTTGCACCACATCTTCTCGCTTTCTATATAGTTGCTTTCATGGTTTTTTTTTCTACTTTAGTTTCCTTCTTTTCACTCATGTATCCATGGATTAAATCTTCTCATAACTTGGGGGCAACACCCTATAGTGCCATAGAATCTTTGTCACAATAGTCACCAATTTTTCTAACTATGTTTGCCTACTATCAGT
This sequence comes from Cupressus sempervirens, assembly GCA_028749045.1. Classification (NCBI taxonomy): domain Eukaryota; kingdom Viridiplantae; phylum Streptophyta; class Pinopsida; order Cupressales; family Cupressaceae; genus Cupressus; species Cupressus sempervirens. The sequence continues at coordinate 817,873,423 of CM053786.1, forward strand.
AGTGTCACATTCTTGAGATTCTCCTCATAGAATTTCTTTTGTGATAGTCACCAGTTGTTCTAACTGCATTTACCTACTATTGCTAGTGCCACTCTTTTTTGAGGTTCTCCTTGTAGAATCTCTTTTTGCAACAGTCACCAGTTGTTCTAACTACATCTACCTACTATCACTAGTGTCATTCTTTTTTTAGGTTCTCCTCATAGAATCTCTTTTTGTGATAGTCATAGTTGTTCCAACTGCATCCACCTACTATTCCTCATGTTACTTATAAGATTCCTCCCATGAAAGATTTCTCTCGCATTAGTCACTAGTCATTCTAGTTATGTCTGTCTATTGTCACTTAGTCCTACTCAAGTTCTTCACAGTGACGATTCCTCTTTGACTTCAGTCACTAGTCATTCTGACTATGTCTATCTATTATCATCAACCTACTAAAGAAACTTCTTTCAAACATGTTTTAAAGATTGATGCCTGATGTCAATCCTATAAATACAAAATCTTGTACTCAAAATGATGAATTTATTTTGATATATTGATCTTTGTTTGTTTGTCTTTTCTTTTTCTTTATCATGTCTCCTCAAGTAACTCAATAATGTCATTTTTGACCAAAGAAGCAAGGACTAGGAGCATGATCTTTTTCTTTTCTTTCTATTTGTGGTTTAGTTCCAAATAATTCAAAGTATTCATATAAGAGGGGTGCCCACTATAAGAGCCTCCATCTTGTGTTGGATGGCCATGTGTACTCTAACTCCTTTTACATGGATAAATTAGTAAGGTTGGTTCTTCTCCTTGTTTGTTGGAATGAACTCTTTAAGCTATAGTAAATTTTGATACTTGTCTTGCTAAGTGAACGTATAGGTCACTACGAGTATATATGGTGAATGTTTGTCCTAGGTTATGGATGCAAGGGCCGTTGTAGAAAACATACTTTTTGATTACTTAGCATAAGAGGGATCTCCCATGTGTTTGGTGTGTCTACACACAAAAAACATTCTGGTAATCCTAGTATTTATGCTCTAATGCTTATGTTCACTTGCTATATTAAAAGGAAAAAATGTTTTGGTCATTTTGGCTTCTTGTGCCTCAAATGCTTACATTTAATCCTAACAAAACTAGAACATATGTCCTATTCATATTTCTTTGATTAGAATGTCAGTGGGAATTGTATGACATATGGGGCTTCACTATATGCTTAGTGATGAAATTTTTTGAATCTTAGTAACTAGACCTAGGGTTGCATCTAGTTTAGGGTTGCATCTAGCATTAGGCTATATTGTATATTCTACTTGCATAAGTTTGATCATTGATTTACTTGTATCCTTTGTCATGTGGGATTGTTGACTTCTTCAAAGTATCATGTTTCTTCATGACTACACAAATAATTGACTAATCACCCTCTTGGCTATTTTGACTACTTTGAATCCATTTTTGGGATTGAATTCAAAATTTGACACACTTAAATAGCTCAAAATGAAATTTCAAAATTTTGGGACCAATCCAATCGAATGCTTGTGAAAGTCCTTTTTTTTGATACTTTGTGAATCTTAGAATATTTTCAACTTACACTTTCTTCAGATTTTCCAAAATTTTTGAAAAAAGTCAACTCTAGTCAACTTTTAGTCAAACTTGGTCTTTTGGACCTCAAAATCATGCTAGATTGATTCCAAATTTTCTTCTTATCATTTTGATCTCTTCTACATTCTGCTTAATCTTAGATTTCTTTTGTACCTCTCAGCATACTTTGTACAACATATTTCTAGTGTGTCATCTTTTGATTTCACTCTAAAGGGGGCAGGATGATTACATCACTGAACTTGAATCTCAAATCAATCTATATCTTCATCACTCAGGACATCTTCTTCCCATATTATGTTCTCGTCACTCAAGGCATCTTGTTCCCCTCTTTCTAGAATCTTTATCATCTATCACATCTTTTGATTAGCTAATCAATCTTATAATATTTTTGGTCAAAGTTCAATTCATAGGTATCAAGACAATAAAAACTTCAAATCTTGAGGATCAAGCCTCATTATGAGGATGATTCTAAGACTCATGATTGGATCTTGTTATCTTTTATGGACTAGTATTCAAATATTTTATCTAGAGTTTGGGGGATTAAGCTCCATTCTGGAGATAATTCCAATTCTTGCTAAGAATTAAGCTTTGTTCTAGAGATAGTCCTAATTTTTGTCAAGAATTAAGCCTCGCTTAGAGGATAATTCTAGGCTCTTTCTATCAATCACTATTAAATGGCAAGGTATTGGGACATTCTACACCTTGAATCCTAAGAATTGAGCCTTGTTCCAAGGATAATTCTATGAATCATGATTGATGTTGTCATTTTTTAATGGATAGGTATCAGGATAGTCTAAACCCCAACTCTTGAGAGTTGAGTGTCATTCTGGGAATAATTCTATGAAATTTGACAATCTTTATGCTATCATCTTAGGTATCTAGGTGTTCTATCTATATTCCTTAAGGTTAAGCTCTATTTTGGAGATAATCTTTAAAAGCTTATCAACTCTAGGTATCTAGGTGTTCTATCTAGATCTCTTAAGGTTAAGCTTTATTCTTGAGATAATCTTTAGAAGCTTATCAATTTTAGAACCAATCTTGTTTCTTGATCTATGCATCATAGTTTTTTATTTTCTCTGAATCAAATGTGTTTCTCACAAATTCATTCAAAGAGGGGCAAATGCAATACGCCAAAATTGGCACATTGCCAAGCTAAACCAATTTTGGTCTATTCCAATAAATCCTAAGTCCTAATTTACTAGGAAATTCTAATTATAATAATCTCTACTCAACCTAAGTGTCAAATACAGAAAATCATTAATTGGAATTAATCAATTACTTTAATTAATTCTTGAATATTCATTGAATTGGCTAAACTAGTCTTTTAATTGAATTAATTTAATTATAAGTCCTAGTACTTTAATTAAATTAAATTTTCCCCTTTTAGCTAATATACATGAGGAATTAAATATATTTGATTTAATTAAATATTCTCATTCTAATTGTTGAATTTAATTATTCAATTTAGAATACTCAATTATGAGGTCATATTTAACTTCCTTAAATCAAATATCTTCTCCAATATTCTCTCTTCAATTTAGAAATGGAAACTCTCATTTGACTGAAATCATAAAAGGAATTAAATTAGTTAACTCCTTCTTCCACTCAAAAGAAATTAGTTAACTTCTTTTTCATAAGCAAACTTTCCATTCCAACTGAATCTCATTTCTAATCTCGATCATCCATTCGGATTGATCACGAGGCTCGATTACCTCTTGGATTCTATAAAGAAGCTCTTCATTCCTCATTATTGAGGTTGGAATTTGAATTGCATTGAATTTCTTTCGAAGTGATTACTCATTCCAGTTTTTATATTTGCTTAATATTTTTACATCATTTAGATTAAAGATCCATACATCTAGCTTAATTATTTTTATTTCTTAGTAGGATAAATTGCATAACATTTAGATTAATTTCATAACTAAATAATTTTCATAAATCCTTTGTACTAGATGGTTTGGTTTCTTGCTTCTTGATTTGAGAGCACATAGGAAAAATCCTTCCAATTAAAAGGCAATAGATCATGGTGTCAGGCATCTTGGATAAATGATTACATGTTTATTCTAGGATGACTCTGTAGGTAGAAACCATGTTGAAGTGTTTGTGAGCTTCAGAGGCCCACAATCCACACACATTTGTAATGTATGAGTGATCCAAAAAAATTGATCAAGTGCAAAAAGGAGTAGATTTTTCATTGAATGTGAGTAAGTAATCCAAGGGATTATTGGATGTAAGTTTTTTGATCTAGTTACAAGATCTTAAGGAGAAGAAGTATGGTTGATAGGATAGAGATAGAGGAAGGCTAATTTATTTCTATTATTCTACAAAAAATAATATAGAGATCAATTTGATAGTGGGTCATTGATCTTAACCTTGAAGCTATTTGGGCAGTAGGTCTAGATATTTTCCACAACTCCTAACAGGGTTGGCACAACTCCTAATAGGGATTCAAAGTCCTCTAATAGGGATTGATATGTATTGAATGTTGTTATAGACTCCTAGTAGGGTCCATCCTCTAACAAGGAATATTTATATTAGTACATCATCTTGTGGGTATCATCCCCACCAAGGTTTTTCCTCTGATCAAGGGTTTCCCTAGTTAATGCATCTAGTGTTAATTAGGTATGAGTATCTTAATGTAGTTTTTGATAATATTGCTCATATGGTTCAAGTTTAATAAGGTTGACAATTGTGAATTAGTTGTATAACTAATCCACCTCTCCCATCTTTGTTATATTGTTGGCCTCTATACTCTAACAATAGGAGCATATTCTTGTGTCTCTTGACAAGGTCTAGAGGGATTTTCACTTCCTTTTTGTTCCTTCTCCACAGAGCTCTATTTTGCATGGGAGAGGATGTTGTATTTTCTTCAAAAAAATTAATTTTCTTATGCCTTTAGCCTGGTTTGACCTAGACATAGAGGCTATAGGGGAACACTCAAGGTTTTTAGGCCTAGTGCTTTTAGATTTTCTAGAGGGAGATGTTGATTTCACCTCCTCAATTATCTTTTTAACCCTACATTCAATGTGAACCCATTTCCCCATTTTCTTCCCTATAGGACTTAGGATCTACTTTTCAAAATTTCCCAAAAAAAATTCTTCCCATGACATGTTCGCTTCTTCCCTTAGTGCCTTTTCCACTATTATCTTAATAAAATAATGATGAGAGACAATATTAAGCTTACCTCCTTGCACTACTAAAGTCCTCCTCTTCAAAATATGGAATAAGAAATTGGGGACATTCAATAGGTGATTATCATGGCATAAGAAAATTAGATATTAAAGTGAATAGAATGTAAAAATGTTTTCTACCCTTCACAGGTAAAGTATACTATGATATATATGGCATTATTTCTATAGGGTTCTATAAGTTACAATATATTTATACCTTGTTTCTTGTTGACATCCAAAGGTGGGTCTGAATGCAATGTAAATTGAGCTCTATCTATTGTAGGATTAAAATTTTCTGAGAACTCATCTCCTTCTTATGGAAATCCCATAAATTCTACTACAATTTCCTTTGTGAATGACACTCTTAACCCTCTCACTATAGCTACATTATCCCTCAATGTGCTTAGGAGCTAAGTAGCCACCTCATCATCCCAGCTATTAAGTTTCTAGATGTAATCAAGCCAACCTTTGGCTTGAAAAAATTATCTTCATTCTTGGTCTCCTAATAAAACATTATGGATTTTAGGTTCATGATGAACTAGACCTCCTCTCATTTCTTTAGAGTATAAAAAATTAGACATAGAAATTCACAACAACAAATGAAATCCAAGATCACAAAAAGGGTTTGTAGTAGAAAAAAATTAAAACATGGAGATAGAAAATAACAATCATAGGAGAAAATGAAAAAGAATAGAGAAGTTAAGTTTTTATTGAATAATAACTGAAAATATTCAACATATCTCAAGTTCAATTCCATAATTAGATCCTTAGAATCGCATTCCAACCACCTTAGTAAAATGTGTGCAAAATGAATAATTTGTTAAGAATTATCATGTCATAGACAAAAGTGGATATGTGGCAAGATTTGTGGAGATTTGGAAAAATAAATAGCATATAAAAAATCATCAAAAAAAAAAATAAAATTGTATGTTTACCCCCAGCTTAATTGAGCAATTGATCCCACAATTGCACATGTGACAAGAGCGCTACCAAATAAAATAAAACAAATGATGAAATATTTACCATGGATAGTATCTATGAATCTAGAAAAATGGTGATGGCAGACAAATGTTGTCATCCAGAGGTGGAGAGTGATGAAGTGGAAAGATGAAATGATATGAAAGTGAAAGAAAAATTTTATTATGAAGAAAGTGTTATAATATATAATCCACTGATACAAGTAAGAGGGGGGAGGATGTGAATTAGTTATCCAACTTTATCATAAGCATTAACCTTTAAAAATTTAACCATATGAGTAATATAAAATGAAACCACAACAAGAGTCTCATACATAATTAACACCAGATATGTTAACTAGGGAAACCCTTGATTAGAGGAAAAACCTTGGTGGGGATGGCACCCATAAAATGATGTACTAATATAAATGTTCCTTGTTAGAGGATAGACCCTATTAGGAGTCTATTTCAACATTGAGTACATATGATTCCCTATTAGGAGACTTTGAATCCCTGTTAAGACTTGTGCCAACCCTACTAGGAGTTGTGGAAGACAGTTGGACCCATTTCGCAAACAACTACAAGGTTAAGACCAAAAAACCCACTGTTAAAATGATCTCAGAATATTCCTCATAGAATAATAGAAAAAAAATGTACTTCCTTCCTCTATCTCTATCCTATTAATAAAAAATATTCTTCTTTAGATCTTGTAGCTAGATTACCAACTTCTCATCCAGTAATCGCTTGGATCACTTATTGCATTTACCAAACACTCTGCTCCTTCTTACACTTTGTAAATACAATATAATGGATATAAATTATAAAAAAGGAAAAAATATTTCCTTTATACCATATCTTCATAATAATTCCTTGAGTCAACCTTGAGGCTTTTGTAATTAATTACAATATGATAATTAATTAATTACATATATAATAGAACTGTTAGCTCATAGTCTATATAAAACTTCACATGTGTGATACTAGGACCTGTGCACTCACTAATGTCACCATATGGTTGTCCTTTGTCACTATGTGAATGTAAACTTCTTCATTGCATCTCAAATGTAAGATAGCAATTAAACATCAAAATGTTGTTCTCTAATACTCTATCTCTATGCTGCTCTTACTAAACTAGGTACCATGTCATTAGGACATGATATAAAAAATTTCCTTAACTATACATCACTAGAAAATCAAACCATTTTTTGTACTAGTAAGATCTCTTATTGGTGTTCTCCCAGTCTTTACATAAACTAAACTATCTCGATATTAATGAAAAACATAGTCATGAATGCAACCTGCCAATACTCTCCAATGCTTAGGATACCCCCCAATGTAGTATCATGAACATTCATGATAACAATCTCCCCCTATGGCATTGATGGTAACATAGATGAAAAACCATCTAAGTTCCAAGAATACCAAGTAGTACTACTACTGCTACTATCCTCTGGGTTCTAGAATTGGCATTAGCTATCTCCACACTAAACAAATCTCAACACAAGAAGTGCATATCCTTCCTCTAGATAGATGTCAATTGTTCACTTCACACTATATAAATAGAAATACATCAAATGCATGTTCCTACTTCCTTACATGAATCTTTCTGAATCTCCCTAAAGAGATATCTCTCCCATAATGCTTAGGAGATGCTTTTCATGCAAATTCTCCCCCATTGAAATCAATTTCAAAGGCATCAAAGAAATAGAAAATACAAATTATTAAGTACCAATTGTTATATGTACTTCTTAAACTCTTGAATCAGCTCAAGTGTCCAAAGACATTGTTAAATACCAATTAACAAATGCCAAATACCATGAATCCTTAATGACTAAGTACATACAAGATGCTCCCCTATACAGGAAGCATCAACATTTAGTCTAGTCAATCAATAGTGCTCTACACCACTGGACTAATGCACTCTCTACATCATCTACTTAGAAATAAGTAGGGAAATAACCCCAAGAATATCTCTTAGGTACTCAAAAGTATCTTTAGGCAAAGGCTTCATAAAGATATCTACAATATGATCTTTAGTACTTACATACTCCAATTTGATCTCCTTTTCTCTCAAAATATGATATTTAATAGATATATGCTTCATTAGAGAATGCAATACATGAATCTTAGACATACTAGTGTTGTCACAGTAAATGATAATAGGTTTTTTACACTCAATCCCAATATCCTTCAACATCTACTTCATCCACATAACTTGATTACAGTTATTTGTTGCTACAACATACTCTACCTTAGTATTACTTCATGAAATACAATCTTGTTTCTTGCTTAGCCAAGAAACCAATCATCCTCCAAGAAATAATGCCCCACTAGTAGTGTTCTTTCTATCATCCATATTGCTTACCCAATCTACATCAATATATGTGCATAATGTAAAATCACTTGATTTGTCATACCAAATCCTATAATCAGATATTCCCTTCAAATATCTAAATATCCTCTTCACCACTACATAATGATACTCTTTAAGATAAAATTGAAATCTAGCCACAATCCCAACTACATTTTCTATATTTTTTTTGGTGTGAGTTAGATATTGCAATCCTCCAATCATAGATCTACACTTCTTCCACTCTATTGTAGATGTCTCATCTTTGCTAAATAGCTTGTGACTAGTTATCATTGGTGTAACGATAGGTTTGCAATTCTATAATCCAAATCTCTTCAATAAGTCTTTCAAATACTTAGCTTGTGAGATGAAAATACCATCACTATTCTACATTATTTACAATCCTATGAAAAAATTAATCTCTCCTATTATGCTCATTTCAAACTCATTCTTCATTTATTTAACAAATTTATCACTTTCTTCATCATTATCTCTAAATATATCAACAAATATCACAATGATAAATAGACCATAATCAACTTTTCTTAAATATAAATTACCATCTATTGTACCTTTAACAAATCCAAGATTTGTCAAATACTTATCCAACCTTGCACACTAGGTTCTAGCTACTTGCTTCATACCTTACAATGTTTTCTTCAATCGTCATACCATGTCTTTGTATTCTTTCAAAGGGAATCCATCAAGCTGCTCAATGCAGACTTCTTCTTCAACCTCTCCATTCAAAAATGATGACATGACATCCATATAATAAACCTTAGGCTTATTCACTTCCAAGAACATTCTTACTACTTCCATTTTGGCTACAGGTGTATATGTCTTCTCATAATCTATGCCTTCTTGCTATGAGTAACCGCCTTGTTTCTCACAACTTCTCCTTGTTCATTCATCTTGTTCCTAAACACCCATTTGGTTCCTATGACATTCTTGTCTTTCAGTCTAGGGATTAACTCCCATGTTTCATTCTTCTCAATCTGATCCAATTCTTCCTTAATTTCTTGAATCCAATGATCATCCTTACTAGATTCATTTGTTCTCCTAGGATCCATTTGAGAAATCAAACACAATTCCTCATTCACTCTATTCCTTATCATCACACCTTTATCTTTACTTCCAATTATCTGTTGTGGAGGGTGATTCTTTGTCATATTTCTATTGGAGGTAGGAGTTGAAATCTTTACCCTTATCTCATATCTAGGTTCATACCTCTACTTAATAGATAGTACATCATTCTATAAATCATTGTTAGTCTCAAAGAAGACTTCAACATTCTATCTAAAAATTCTAGAATTATCTTCTTCTTCATCATAAATATAATCTACCATTTCCTTAGTACCAAACTTTTCATCAATTCTTATATTTGTACATTCAACTATTGTCTTAATTCTATAGTTGAAACATTTGTATGCCTATATTTTCAATGAATAACCATGAAATATACCTTCGTCACTTCTAGGATCAAACTTATCAATGTCATCAACTCTCTTAATTTAACATTTTCTCCCATATATTCTAAAATATTTGACTGATGGTGAATGACCAAACCATAACTCATAAGGTGTCTTGCTCATACCTTGTATGATCTACACTTTGTTTGAAGAGTACACTACTATGTTAAATGGTTCTATCTACAATGTCTTAGAAAAGTCATTCTGAAATAACATCACTCTAGCTACTTCTATTATTGATTTATTTTTTATCTCAATAATCCCATCATGTTCATGTTTTCTATGTGCAGATAGTTGTCTTGTGATTCCATTCTCTTCACAAAAGATGTTAAAATCTTTAAAGGTAAACTCTCCTCCTCTATGTAATATCAAACATTTTATCTTAACACCATATTCATTGTCAACTCTATTCTTTAATATCTTAAACTTATCAAAGCTTTAGATTTCTCTTTAAGAAATGCTACCCACATCATTCTAGTGAAATCATCAACAAAAAACATAATGTACCTTTCACCATAGAATCCTCTTTTTCTTGAAGGACCACTTAGATTTGTGGGAATGATCTCCAACTTGTCTGTGGTAGTGAAATTTTGGCTAGAAAATGACACTTTCTTCTATTTAGCCAAGATACATTCCTTGCAAACAACATTAGTAGGCTTAATAATCTTAGGCAGATCTCTTACTACAAATGTGCTAAACCTTCACAATATTATCAAAGTTAATGTGAAAAAACCTTCTATGTCACAAATAACTATTGTCCACTTTAGCTACCAAGCATGTCATTTTAGTAAGAGTCAACTGATATACATTACCTCTTGATCTTGTGCTTGCTCTAATTAACTTACCATCTCTATCTTTGATAATGCAAGTCTTCTCAGTGAACTACAATTGAAAACCCTTGTCCACCAATTGTGCTACACTCAACAAGTTATGCTTTAACCCATCAACAAAATAGAAATCATTAGTGCTAGTTTTACCATCAAGAGTAATAGATCCAATTCCTGTTATGTGATAGGCTACATTATTATCCACTCTAACTATACCCCCATCATGATTCTTGAACTCCACAATTTTTTTTCAAATCACCTATCATGTGATGTGAACAACCACTATCAATTATCCAATCAGACTTCTTTTCAACTTTGGAAACTAAATATTTTCTTCTCTAATTTATCTATCAAGTTCATCTACCTTCATAGCCACAAATCTTAATTCATCATCACTCTCACTCTAACCTCTATCATTAGATTCTTCATCTTCATTTTCATACAAATAGTTTCTATATTTTCTACACTTAAACTTACCTCTATACTTTTCCTTTCTTTTAGGACATTTAGATGCATAATGACCAAATTCATGACAAGTCCAATATTTAAATATTTTCTTACCATCTTTTTCTCTTCTTACCAAAATGGCTAGACCTTCCTTAATTTTCTTATCTTCTTCATATTTGCTACTACTAGAAAATTTTTGTCTTGTGCTTACACTCCTTAATTAGGTTGAATGTTAAGGGCACAAAAGATTGATTCGACTCTTGCTAGATCTCTAGACTATCTCACTTCTACTTTGTAGACTATTATCTTCCAAGGAAAGTTTCCTTTGTGAAATCTTTAATGTAGGGCATTACTAGTTGAATCATATAAACTATTTTCTTGAATGGTGGCATCAAGCTTTTCAACATCTTCCATATAGCTTCATCATATTCTATAGTTCAACCAAGAGATTGAATTCCTGCAACACTTTTGAATATTTTACAACATAATTTTTGATAGATTCATCTTCCATCATCTCATCATCTTGAAATGTGCAATTCCAATTTTTTTATCTTATTCATTTTTCATGATCTTCACCTTCAAAAGTAACTTCTAATGCTTCCCAAATTTAATAAGATGTTCAAAGTGATTTTACTTGATTGCATTCATTCTTTGGTAGAGATGATAGTAGGGATTCTCTAGCTCTCGTGTTACACATGAAAAACTATCTTTCTCTCTCACTGCATTCCTTGAGTTTATCTTCATTGACAATTGTCTTTCTACCTTTTGTCAAAAACCAATATCTTGGACCCATGCACAATAGATGAATTTCATCTTTTCTTTCCAACTAGCATATTTGGCCCCATCAAATCTTCAACTATCCTTTCTGAATAAATTCACCATCAATCTCTCAAAGTTTTTAAACATTCTCTTCAAGGACCTAAATCTTTGATACCAACTTTTAGAGTATATAGTCCATTGATATAACTAAGATGGGGGGGGGGTGTGATTAAGTTATCCAAAAATTATCATAAACATCAACTTTAAATGAATTTAACCATAAGATTAATATAAACTAAAACCACAAGATACTCATAACAACTAACACCAGATATGTTAACTACATAAACCCTTGATCAAAGGTAAGACGCTAGCAAGGATGGTACCCACAAGATGATGTACTACTATAAATTTTCTTGGTTAGAGGATAGACCCTATTAGGAGTCTGTTACAAAATTTAGTACATATGAATCCCTATTAGCAGACTTTGAATTGTTGTGAGGAGATTCCAACCCTTTTAGGAGCTATGCCAACCATGTTAGGAGTTATGGAAGATAGTTGAACCCACTATCCAAACAACTTCAAGGTTAAGACCAATGAGCCCGCTCTCCAAATGATCTTTGTATTATTCCTTGTAGAATAATAGAACTAAAATGAACTTCCTTACCCTATCTCCATCCTATTAACCAAAATTCTACTTCTTTGGATCTTGTAACTAGATAATGAACTTCAAATCCAATAATCTCTTGGATTGCTTACTTTCATTTATCAAACCCTTTGTTGTTTCTCACACTTTAGAAATACAATATAATGGATATACATTACAAACAAGGAAAATATATTTCCTTTATACCTTATGTTCATAATAATTCCTTGAGTTGGCCTTGAGGCTTTTCCAATTAATTATAATAAGATAATTACAATCTATACAAAAATTCACACGTGTGACACTAAGGCTTGTGCACTTGCTGATGTGACCACATACACTATCCTCTATCATTGTGTGATTGTACAATTCTTCATTACATCTCAGATGTAAGATAGCAATCAAACATTAGAACATTGTTCTCCAATACTTTGTCTTTGTACTGCTCTGAGTAAATTAGGCACAACTATCATATGCCATTGATTTAGACTATGCATGCTTAACAACGTGACCAGGATATCATCTAGAATGTTTCCTTAACCACACATCACTAGATAATCAAACTATTTTCCATACTAGTAAGATCTCTTACTCTTATTCTACCAATCTTTATAGAAACAATAGTATGTTGACATCAATGAAAAATATAGTCATGAATGCCACATTTTAGTACTCTCCAATGCTTAGGATACTCCCCGAATGTAGTATCATTAGTATTCACGCTAATAGAAAGTACTTTCAAATAGAAAATATTAATTATGAAATGGTGTGAACTCTAAAGAGAATAACTATCATGAGAAAAAAGCTCAAATGGTGGTTCTACATGAGACTCTTCAACTTTTTTGGAGTGAAATTGTTCCAGGAACTCTTCTTTGCTTTAAGGCTTATGATAAACTTTAAGCCTTTGTCCATTTAAAAGTAATTTGAAATACACAGGAACAATAGTGGATAGTTGGACGACACTATTTGGAAAGACTAATACAATCTCATAAGGCCCCAACCACCTTATTTGAAATTTTCTAGGCATATGTTAATATTTGTAATCATAAAGAAGGGCCTAGTCACCAATTGCAAACTGTTTATCCTTTATAAATTTGTCGTGCAACTGTTTCCTTTGTTGTTGAACCATTTCTATATTATACAAAGAAGATTTTCTCCATTCATCTAATCTGTTGAGTGTTAAAATGCACTCATGTTAGGCCATAGTAAGATCCAAATTTAACTCCAATGTTATCTGTAATGTCTTGTGCTCAAATTTCATAGGCATCATTACTGACTTACCATAGGAAGTTTCGTAGCCTAATCCTTTATATGAAATGACATTATTTTAGTAAGGATTGACTGGAGCTCTATATTAATAACCTCTACTTGGCCTTTAGCTTGTGCATGGTAGGGGGAAGATTTGCCATTCCAAATTTTATATTCTTCCATCAAAGAAGTGATAATATTTGAAGTGAATTAAGGACCTTGGTCAGATACAAATTCTCTTGGAACACTAAATCTAGTAAAAATATGTTCATATAAAATCTTGGCAACATTTTTATCCCTAGGGTGCTGCATAGGCTTGGCTTTTGCCCATTTAGTAATAGAATCAATAAAAATTAGAGTATAGGATTTACCTTGTGAATTAGGTTCAATAGGTCCAACAAATGCAATCCCCCATTTGTGAAAGGGTGTTACAAAAACTTGTGGTTGTAGGGGCATTTCATCTAATTTTGTAGATCTTCCCATGCATTGGCATTTATCACATTTCTTGGTATACTAAGCTTCATCCTTGTGAAGTGTTGGATAGTAGTATCCTATAGTCAATATCTTGGAGGTTGTCCTTTTGGCTACAAATGACCTCCACATGGTTCATCATGACATTCTCTAAGAATTTCATATGTTTCATCTTCTCTAACACATCTACGAATTACTTGATCAAGACTATTGTAGAACATAAATCTAGCTATCTAGAAAAAATTAAAACTTTTCTTTGCTAAGAATTTCTTCTTCTTAGGAGAAAAATGAGTTGTTTTACTCCTCGTGGTTAGATAATTTGCAATATCAGGATACCATGGATTTTGTGAAGGTATTAGTTTTATAGTTTCATAATGCACACCCCATTTCTCCTAAAATTGGGTAAACCCTAGTACTTTTTAGCTTTCTAGATCCCTAGTTTGGGGTTTGAGTCTTTTTAAGGGTTTTACCTAGTACTTTTGTAAAATCTAGCTCTTTACTAGAAAACTAATTTTTTTGGCAGTTGGAGATTTTGAGGAGAAAGAGTCAATTTTTATAGAGAAGGGAACACTAGCACACTTAGTGCACCTAGCACACCAAGGTTCACTAATGCACATTATGGGAGAACTTCTCTTTGGAAGTGCACACTTTGCACACGCACAGGTGTGCACCTCCAAAGATGTGCTCCATGCCAAGTCTATAATGCCGGGGAACCCATGCCCTTCCTTACTTCACTTTCTCCTTTTGTCCTCTAGTGAGTACATGTCTGCACCTCCAGAGGTTACCATTTTTCTACTAACAAACAAAAATTTAAACAAAACTTTTAAAAAAAAACCTTAATATCACCTAAGTCAAAGGTTTGCATGTACACACCTATCCAAGGTGCACACCTATGGACATTTTTCCCCTAAGTATTGTATGGGTGCACATATAGTATAGCTTATGGGGTGTGCTATGTGCACACACTTTTTTAACGCTTTGCACTCTTTGTGTTGAAGTTTTGCATTATAAGGGTGTGCACCTATCATACCCCACAAGGTGCACTAGTTGGACACTCTTAGTATTGAAGATGTGTTGAAGGGAAAAGGTGCACCTAGCACACCCTTAAGGTGCACAAGGTGCACCAAATTTTTCTATTAGAGATAAAATAGGTTTTTAAGTGGTTTTTTACAGTTTTTACATTCTAGGTCATTTTCTTATCATAACAAGGGTTTTCTTTAATTATTTTTTCAACCTTTTGGACTAGTGGATGTTTTTTTTTGGATAGATTAAATGGCTTATTCCACATCCTCCATCACTACAAAGATGGCTCCAAAAATAGTGGTCCTCAAATTTGAAAGTGTTCCAACAAAGTTGAAATCCTAGGATACATATTTAGAGATCCAAGATATTGAGCTAGGCCATATTGAATGGAACACATTCATGGTGCTATGTAAAAAGCCAAATGAAAGGCCCCCTATGGTATCTACACTTATTAGATTAGGACTAGTAGATGTAATGTCTTACCTAGTTTCAGTACAATCTTAAGAGTTGATTATTACATTGGTAGAAAACTACATTTTAGAGGAAAGAGTTGTAAAAAGTATAATTGAAGATATCATCTTGGATTTGAGACCTAAAAACAACAATAAAGTATTTCATCTTCCAAGAGTAGATCAGTATATAAGCCTAACATATCATTAAGTAGAAAGTTGGTATAGAGAGCATGGAGAGGAAGCATAAAAAATCATTCAATCCATGTATCTCATTGAAAAGAATCCTCTTGGATGAAAAATAGACAAAGTAGTTATGATGAGAGGCTATATGAAAGATGATATCAAACATTCTATAGTGCTCCTATGTAGAGTCTTCATTGAAACCATCAAAACAACAAAGATGCAAATTGATTGAGCCTCAATTTTTAGTGAGAATTTATGATGAACAATTGGTGGTAGTTAAAAATAGACAAAGGTTCTATATGACATTTTTTTGGTGTAGCTTTTAGCTATAGGAGCAACAGATTATTTGGGGTTGTTAAAAAAGGGCAACTTGCAAGATGCTAACACATGGTCTTATGTAGTATATCCCCAGTTGGTGAGGAAATTTTTTTTAAATCATATCAAGAAATATAGAATAGTGAATGATGTCCTCATTTTTTCAATCATTTGGTTCATTGAGGGAGATTATGCAAAAAGGATGTTAGAAGAGGCAACAACAAAGATTATAGAAATAGGTTCCTATTATATCCAATACAAGACATTCACTTATTTAAAGGTAGTAGGCACGATTATTAATCCAAAGAAACTCCCTAGGTGTCTATGCAATAGGCTCATATTGTTGGAGATCATATGACAAATCTCATCTACATATGAGAGAGTAAGGAAGCTACATAAGAAGACTTGGGTATGGCCCATCACTATAGGTCCATTTAGTGTAAAATAGAAGAAGGATATCATGAATTTTGAGTCTGAATGGGATCAATATCCCTTGAAAAATTATAACTGTCCTCCTCCCTATTTTGATAACATTGGAAAAGTTTAGTACTTGATCGAAAAATAGTTCCAACATGAAGATGCCATAGAGGATCATTGGATGAATGCAATGGATGAATATGAAATTTGAATAAGGGATTATTGTAGGATGACTCTCTATTTTGTAGGTAGTGCCTTGAAAATGAAGGTCCCATTAAAGATTGTGTAGCAAGACACTAAAGAGGTTTTGGATCCCTTGTATAATAGGGATAAGATATCTGATTGACCTATCATGAATGGAGAGATTGATAGAGAAGAAAATTTAGATATCAATCATAAGGTGAGGCATGTCATCCAATTAACTAATGAATGGATCAAGAGACCATACAAGCTAGATCCAATTCCACAAACTATAGTTTTCCAAGCTATAGCTTGCCAAATAAAGGGTAGTGGAGACAAGGTTATAGTGTAACCATTCACAGCTTAGTCTCTAATAAGGCTAAAAATAGTGCATCATCTTAATAGAGAAGTCCTGTCACACTTACATTGAGTGCAGGATCATCTATTGGGGATAAGGGAACACTACAACTGGTAGGCCAGGGATACTATAGGGCTTAGAAGGGTAAAAACAAAAGGAAAAGAACTTCCCTTCAACAAGCTAATCCTGAAGAAGAGGAAATTCAAGAACCTAAGAGCAAAGGGATAGAAAATGTAGAAGTCATCTAGACTCGGGATAATGCACTAGTGCCACTGCAAGGGCAAGGAGTTGACACACAAGCACAAGAAGTATCCCTACTTGTACAAGAGGAAGAAGCCTCTCCATTTGCTCCCAAGAAAAGAAAGATTAAAACTCCAATTAAAAGGAGACAAAAAGGTGATAAGAAAGGTTATTCCTTTTTAATCTCTCCAAAAAGTTATTCCAAAGGAATAAGAACAAGATGATGAAGATGAAGAGGATAACCTTCCCTTGACTCAAAGGGCTAATGCTTCTAGGGCTACAAAGGTATAAAGAAGATAACACCACAATCCATTCCTACACAACCTATTTAGGTTAAAACTTCAAATGATGAGTTACAACAATGGATCAATGAGTAAGAGGATAAAGAGGGTGATGTCTATAAGATGTTAGATTTTGATTTCATGCTTGTAGGCACTGAGCTGGTAGGTGACAAAATAAGGGATACACTAAAAAATCAACCTCCACAAGAGGATTGGAGCTAATTTCCACCTCAGAAAAAAGGACCTTAAAGTGCTCCACTATCACCAAGTCAAGCTTTATCTTTCTTGGATAAAGGTTTAGTTACTCCTCTCCCTCTAGGTAATGAAGAATATGTACAAGCTAAATAGAAAGAAGAGCCACAAAAAATACCCACCAGTGAAGTATTAGAGGAGGGAAAAATATATGAGGAACCTCAAAAAAATTCCCAAGATATAAAGGTGGGGATTTTGGACTCAACAAACAGAGTGATGCCTGATGTGGATCTCTTAAAAAAGGAGAAGACTCTAGAGAGGAGTGATAAGGGAAAAGGCCTAGCAATACAAGCTCCTTCTTCATATAAGGATAAATCTATAATGGAAGATACTCCAAGTTGGTTGAGAAAAGAGGTGATGGTTAGACACAAAAGAAAGTTGTATGGTACAAAGGAAGAGGGAATGAGAGAATTAATTGAAGCTCTCAAGAAACCTGAGCCACCCATACGTGATGCATGAACATTGTCCTTTTTTATTAGTGATCAAAATTAGGACTTGTTCACCCATGTTACTATACCTCTTCTACATGAAAATATTGAGGATTTGACTTCAAAAGATTATCAAATCAAGGAGGTCTTGCTTGAAAACCCACTATGGATACTACCAAATTAATGATTACTACAGGAATGAAAGAAGTGTTTAGGCACTTAGAATAGGATGAGTTTGAGTTGTTAAACTTCTACAAGTAGAATGAAATCCTAAGAGGATATCTAAACAAAGTAGTTGGTTTTTTGGATCTATTAAATCCTGAGGAGACTTTAGAAGTGGCACTTGATAAGAGAGATAAGAAGACTATAGAATTAGGGCCATTCTTGAAGGCTTGTTAATAATGATGATTAATTTTTAAAGAGAAAAGTGTGCAGATCATACAAGGAAATCTTAAACTTCTACACCACATACAAAATAATGCAGATAAGATGGTTTCTATATTGAACTAGGATTTTGCGTTAATGGACAAAGTGCATACTTGGGGTAAAGACTTGCAAGCATTACAATCAATAAAGGGTCAAATGCATCAGATGTTGAGGGATGTATATACTATAGATCAGTTAGATAAGATAGATAATTGGATAGAAAATCTTGTAGATGGTAATAAACTAATGGAAATATTACACACAGATATTCATAAGCTCAAGGATCAAGCCCAAGAGTAGATTTTGGAAGCAAAGAGACATTACAATGATTCTTTCTTAGACATTTTTGAAGATGATTCAAGGGATAAATTAATGACTATACAAGAAGTTTTTGAACAGTTTTGGAAGACTTTTGAAGAAGCTTCCACTAATGAGGATATTAGACAAGCATTTAAGACTGAAGAGGCATTGCTAGAATTAAATGGTAAATTGGGAGATTTTGTAGAGACTCACATTAGGGTGGATAAAAATCAAAAAAAGGTAAAGGATAAATATTATGCTTTAGATTTTATAGATGAAACCCAAGTGATGGATATTATAGATAAATTCAAGAGAAAGTATCTAGACATAGCTCTGGTATGAAGGGGAACAAAACCTAGAAGTTAGAATTTCAATTTTGGCACTTGGTAAAATTTTGCATTTTTGGACCTGTCTTCCAAGGTGCACTTCTCCCAAGGTGTGTAGCCAGTTAGCTAAATAACATATTAATAAATGATTCAAAATCCTTCTACATTCACTCCATGGCTAAATAGAATCATGTATTTTCCTAAGAATAAGATACTGACTTCATTTTATTATCAACTGAGGAGCGTAAGCTTGAGAGGGTGGCTGAAAAGTATATGCTCTGATTCCTCTTTAAGTCATTACAACTACAACATGAAATAAATGCTGAAGGAAACTAAGCTAGGAATTGAAATGAAATTTTCCTTAAAGCTTAGATTAATCTTGCAATCATTGAATTTATTTAAACACCTATGTTGCACGAAGAGCTCAATGATTCTGTTATCAATGGATGCAAGAACAACAAAAGTATACTTTGCAAAGAAACAAGATAAGAAAGGAAATCTATTCTAACAAAGAAGTTCACTCAACAAGTGAGCCCTACTTGGATGAGTGAACAAAAAAAAAATCAAATCTAAAGGTGGAAACTTGAACTCTAAATTCTATTCATTCAAAATAAGAGGTTACATTTGAAAACAAGATTCTACTTTGTTGAATGGAATAATCTATTCTATTGTCCTTCGGGTCAAAACTAGGGAAAGATTAAAATCCATTTTCAAGGTTACAATAGAAATTATTGTTGGAATATTCAAATATGGAAAGAGTACTTATGAGAGGGGAGGGTGAATCATAAGTACCAAACTTTAGCCAATAAATTTTTTAACTGAAAGTAAGTTGCATGCATGTAAATACATCAAATAAATATATAACAAAACTCATGCATCAATAACACATAACACCAGAATTTGGTAACCCAGAAACCCTCTAGGAATAAGAAGGTAAAATTGGGGTGGGGATGATACCGACAAAAATTTACTGCAGCAATATTGTTCAACCACTTCTGATGGTTTGCCCTGTTAAAGGCCTGCCCTATTAAAGGCTTTACACTATATTAATAGTGACCTGGTTATAGGATTTTCAAACACTTAACATGAAGTGTCACCTGGTTAAAGGATTTTAATCACCTAATCAAAAGGTTCTTACAAAATAGTTGTAAATCTAACCTATCACCATAGGATTTTCATTCTAATACAATTGCTAGAGAGTATTAGATACAATAAACCTGATAGATTACAATCCTTGATTGCTGAATACAAGCTCCTTTTTGCCTTCTCCTGATCTTGATCCTTTGTGATCTGATAACTCTTGCTTCTAAAAATAGATTTGCTTATGCACCCTTGTATGTCCTTCAATATATCTCATCTCTCTCTTTTATAGTGAAATTGCATCTTCCTTATAAAGACTTCAAAGACTTAGGGTTTGTTTTGGATCTATGATCCATATTGAATCTCAATTTCCCACTTAATACTTATCTTTTTCTGATTGGTTGCATTCCTTTAGCATTTTTCTTATTGGCTGTATGTGAATTGCATAGGAAAAATAAAAGATTTGATCTTATCATTAAATCCTTCAAGATTTACCTTCTGTCGGCTACAAAAATTGTTTGCATCATAGTTTGTGCAATTCCAAACTTTTATGTTGTTCTACTAAGTTACTCAGCTCCTGAAGTATTTCTGATACTCATCACATGCTATTTCCTGGATAGCTCGGCACTTGAACAAAATTGTATTACTCAACACATGTTGCACTCGGCACTTATTATCACTCGGCACCTGTTGCACTCAGCACATGTTGCACTTGACACTTATTATCACTTGGCACCTGTTGCACTCAGCACTTGTTATCACTTGGCACCTATTGCACTCGGCACTTTTTATCACTCAACACCTGTTGCACTTGGCACTTGTTATCACTTGGCACCTTTTGCACTTGGTACTTATTATCACTCAGCACCTTATCTTACTCGGCACTTACTCTTGATCTTGGTTAAGTGTATTGACACTTAGTTGTCAAATTTATTCTTTAAGCTAACAATCTCCCCCTTTGACATGAGTGGCAAAAAGACTTAATTAAGATCCATGTGACTCAGTAATTTATCCTTCATTCAAACTTTGCTCCCAAAATTTGCTATCTCCCCCAAATTTTCAAAATTTTCTATCTCTGCTATCTCCCCCTTTTCTTATCATTTCATTCCTGTACTCAACTCTTATTACTTATTCTCCCCCTTTTTGACACTTATGTCAAGGGTATTTACAATGAAATGCCATATTTGGCCAAAAATGTGCTATTTACTTCAAGGAGTACCTTTAGAGCTGCATCCCAATTCACTAATGTGACATCTAATGTCTTATGCTGGATGGAAATCTTTGCTACTAAGTGTACAAGTCCATCAGATGAAGAAAGGTTGGGGTCTTTCCTGAGGACTGTCTCTGCATTTATCTGCTCCTTGTGAAGTAATTCCAAATGAGGAGTAATTGACGATTGCATTTGTATCAATTTGGCTTTTGTGGTTGCCTCGTCTGTTGCTAAAATAGCTAGCTCTCTTTGTGTGTGAAGCGATTGGACAAAATGCTTCTCA
Organism: Cupressus sempervirens; assembly: GCA_028749045.1. Classification (NCBI taxonomy): domain Eukaryota; kingdom Viridiplantae; phylum Streptophyta; class Pinopsida; order Cupressales; family Cupressaceae; genus Cupressus; species Cupressus sempervirens. The sequence continues at coordinate 817,895,095 of CM053786.1, forward strand.
CTCTGAGCTAGATCTATGGGGAGTTGCATGCTAGAAGTTTTCAGATTGTTTTCCAAGCTCATTATTTTTTGGCTAGTGTCTTGTGTGAATGTGGAAAAATTACACAACTTGTTGTATAGGGAAAAGATGTTTCCTAGTATAATTTTAACTATTATAACTTTCATTGCCAGTTCTTCTTGTGACAGTGCTATATCAATGGATATTTTACTATTTACTTTTCCTTGGAACTTCTTTTTTGACCATTCAAGCAATCTGGCATTTGTTTCCTGGTCTTCATTAATCACCTGGTCAACTATGTCAGATAGTTGTTCCATGATTGGTCTTGACCCATATGGAGATTGTAAGCAAAAAGCTTTCGTGAATATATCTTTAATTTCATTCAATGTAAGCTTATGCTTGTATTCCTTTCTTAGTGCTTCTTGTCTCCTTCTTTTGTCTAGTGCACTCTGAATTTCATTAATATTTTCTTTAGTAAGAGTGCTAGATTCATAATATGGGATCTTTATTTCTTCATCAAGCTTAGGAACTCCATAGTGAAGTCTCCTAACTGCCTTTGATGAGCTCGAGCCTGGTGTTCTAATTTTCAACTGTAATCCATATGTGCTTGGCTGCTGAAGAGTTTGTGTTGGAGTACCAAATTTTGGTAATGCAACCAATGTTTGTATTGCAGTCTCCTCCTTTTTCTGTGTCTCTTTTTCTTCAACTTGAATATCCCTTTTATGAATGCTAGGTGGGGTTGAACTTGTTGGTTGTTCAGATATTTCTTTTATTTCCCTTGCTGTTGTAGTTGGCACTTGGAGTGTATCAGTGATTATACTTGGTGGAGGTGGTGGTGGAAGGAATATAATACCAGTAGTTTGTGTGGTCAAAGGTGGCACTTGTTCTTTTACCTTGAATTCTAGATTCTGTAATTCATCAACACTGACCAATACAGGATTTGAACTTAATTTTTCTACTAGTGATGATTGGTCAAGGATTTCCAAATCCTTTGCAGTTAATGGATTGATGTTTAGATTTGAAATGTCTATAACATCCTTTATTTTTATGAAATCTTCAGGTGTGATGGTGGCATGAGGAGGACTAGGAGGAGATACCTATATGTCTTGCATGCTTTGATCTTGTGGCTCAACTGTATCTTTCTCTTCCTCTTTCTCCTCATTGTGTGCCTCTTCTTCCTTTTCTTCTTTACTCTCCTTCTCCACTAGTTTCTTCTCTTTTGTTTCTGATGCTTTCTTTTCCTTTGTCTTGGAAATTGCTTCTACCTTATATTCTTCATTATATACACCTTCAATTTTCTTGTAAACTATTTTCCACAATCTTGTGGATTTGGTAACTACCTCTTCAATTTTATTCTGCAATATACTAAATGCTCTATACTTGGGAGTGAATCTGCTATTATGCCTTTTTACGGCATTTATTATTTGATCTTTAGTCAAATTAGGCAACAATATTGCCAATGTTGACTCCCTTATTTCTTTTTCCATTTGTAAACAAAAATGCCATTTATCCTCTATAATTTTATACAGTTCTCTTGGAATAGATTCATCTAATTCTAGAGGTGTGTGCTTATACTCAGCCATCATAGCATACACAGATTCCTCTATTTTATTTTGCTCTTCTTTGGTGAGCTTAGAAAAATTCAGGTTCTTTAGACCTTTTAAATCATTATTTCTAATTTTTGAACATAATTTATCAACAACAGTCTGGGGTTTGTGTCTTACCACTTGAAATTGACTATTGTCCTCTGACTTTGTTTTCTCCTCATCTATTTCAGGTTGGGGGATAAATTTCCTTTTCTTTGACTCAGCAGTAGTCTTCTTTGAGTCTTTCTTCTTTCCTTTTGCCTCCTCTTGGGCTTTTTGTGCTGCAGCCCTTGTGGTCGGTCTCTTTGGTGTAGGGGCAGCTACTTTCCTCCCCTTGGATTTAGGAGCAGAAGGAGTTGTGGTCTTTCTCTTAACTGGTGCTTCCTTGGCTTCTTCTACCTTAGCACTTTCCTCTTTGTCTCCTTCTGACCCTTGAGTCTAACCTTGAAGTTTATCTCCTTCTTCTTCATTGTCTTCTCCTTCTTCTTCTGTTGTTTCTTCTTCTTTTACGCCAAATTTTCTTTTGATTTGTCTCACCATTTTCTCTTTCATCTTTACTGCTGAAGCAATCTTTAAATCTGTTATTACCTTTGATTTGACAACATCATAAGTTCCAATTTTTTTTGCATTTTTATTAGTTTCTTCTACAAGTAGAGCTATTATTACTGTAGAGGCTTGATCAACATCAAGTTCATAACCTAGTGGCCTAAGCCATCTTATTCTAGGTATAACTGCTTGTATATAAGTATAATCTATATCTACAAGAAAAAAAATATCTTTTTCATATTTCTCAGTCAATGAGACTGGAATTCTCATTCTTTGTTTCATGGACTTTTTGAAGTCCTCAAAATAACCAGTCATTTAGGCATCAAAATTTTCACCCATCTGTTCAATGTATCCATTAATTTGTTCAACAATTGTTTTATTTGGATTCCATTTTACTTTACCCATAGAAGGAAATTCTTTCATCAGATAGAAAAACATACACATCAAAACTGATCCAAATTTGTATTGAGCTCCCTTGCTCTTCCTTATGGCTCCTAGATTTTCATTAATCTGTTGAAACATGAGCTCTGCCAGATCATAAGTGTGATCCCTTTTGATTATCTTGTATGCAACATCAACTGCTATACAAGGTACACTATTCAACCTACTTTATTGATAGAATTTGTGTGAAATAATTCTCATAGCAAAATCTAGTAGGGGATCTATGACTTTATCGATAGTCATTCCTCTATTGTTCCATTTGGCACCTGTATTTTTCTCTATTACTTCCCTTTTGTCACTTCACAGGGTCTTTGGCCAATCTAGGGTTGGAATACTTGTAACCCTCTGAACAGTTTTCTTCGTAAATTTTACTAGCCCTAACTCTAACCAAAAAGCTCCATCATGTATTCGGCTCAAAACTATTCATATCCATTCTGTTTTGAAAATAGTCAAAAATGCTAGGGTTTTGGTCAATCCTTTTCTTTCTATTATTGAAAACTCATTTTTTAGTACTTTGTTTTCATACAGTTTATCATATGCATTATGAATTTCTAAGTCTCCTATGGCTCCAATTTTGCAATTATAACATCTGGGAACATCTTGTACCATAACAACTTTATCCAGAATAACTAATAATGCTCTTGCAGGATCATTCTTGTATGCTACTTTTGGAATGGGCTTAAATTCAGGTTGTTTTACTTCATTGCTGACCAACTGAACTTCATGACTCTCTAAACCCTTGGTGGTTCCCGACCCAGATGCCATTGTTTGCCAAACTAAGGTTTATAATTTAAACAAGTTTATGAGTCCTACGTGGCTTGGCACTTAAGTAAAATACATTAAATCGATGAAATTTGTCTTGAATCGCTATTGAAATCTTTCACGAATGGCTTCTGAGCTGTTCTTGATCTTCTCCGCTCCTTTTTTGGCTTTTCTTCTTGTTCAAATGGTGGGAAAATGATCAAAAATAGGATTTATGTACCCTTGAAAACAAAGTAATAAATTCTTAGTATGCTGCTAACTATCTACTCGACTCTTGAAAGGTTTCATTATAACTCAGCTCCCATTATGTTTTACTTTACTCGGCTCCTATTGATATTTCATAGCTTGGCATCAACTATCAATCTCGGTCATTCTTAGCAACTCGGTTCTTGAAGGAAACTTTGACATATCTTCAAAAAGTTCTCAATTTTGACTTAGCATCTTTGTTTATGCTGATTTCATTTTTTTAGTTCTTATATGTCTTGGGACTGATTTATGATTTTACTTGGTTTATCAATCCCTCACACTCATTCTTTACTTAATTTGATGAAGTGTGATCACTTGACCTATTAGGTGAAGTGATCTCTGTACTTGATGTGCTAGACTCATCTTTCTTCCTCCATGTCTTATTCATTTCACTTCTAATATGTCCAACATCTATCTTTGCCTTTCCATTGCTGAACTCAGAACTTGATGCCTTTGACCTTGTTGGGAATTCTTCCTGACATGACCAATTTTTAAGCAATTGAAATATGTGGTTTGACTTAACCATCTTTTGTAGTTCCCTCTAAAATTTGTTCTTATGAAATTATGTGGGATATGTCCATATTCTTGACAATAGTGACAGCTGTTCCTGGTGTTGTAATCCCAAAATTCATGGTTTGATGTCTTTGTTGGTTGATTTACTGTCCACATTGGTTTTGATCTGCATTCAAATGCCCTATGTCCATACTTTTTGCAATTATAACAATGTCCATCAAATCTTTGAGTCCTTGTGACATTGGATTTGCAATTTTGTGTCATATGTCCTTGCATGTTGCACTTGTGACAAAAACTTTTGGGTATGTTTGATTGATTGAATCTTCTACTCCTACACACATTAGTTGTATGTCCCTTCTTATTATAGAAATGACAAGTGGGTTTTGAATTCTTACCTTTATCACTTCTTTTCTCAGCACTCTTTGATGATTCTCCAACTTCAATGCTATTATATCCAAGTCCTGATGTATCATGGGCAGATTTTGGTGATTTCAGCAATTGTTCAAAATACTTGATTGCTTCACTTGATTTATTGAGATTCTCTGCTACCTCTTTTTCTCTGTTCAATTTATTCTGCATTTGTTCATTTTGCATCTTCACAGTAGAGATCTCAATATCTTTTACATTGAGTTCATGATGAAGATTCATCATTTAGGCAAGTGTATCCATCTGCATGTTTGAGATCCTTGTCAGTTCAGTACATTTTTCTTCAAGTCTATTTGCAAGATTCCTTTTGTCATTTTCCATCATGACCTTATCATCAACTTCTCTTTTCTTTTGTTCAGTAATTTCACATATCTTTATAGCATGTGAGTCATGTTCCATCTTGAGAGTTCTTATCTCATCTAATTGAATTTTATTTTTCTCCATAAGTTTTGCTATTGCTACATCACACTCTTTAGTGTCTCCACTGGAAAATATGTTGGTGGTATCAATCTCCTTGTAGTGCATATCATTTTTAGCTATGGCTAGATCCTTTCTCTTTTTTAATGAGCTTCTCAATTTGTTTCTGAATTCCTCCAAGCTATGCAGAGCAAGTTGCACATCTATCACTTGATTCTTAGTGATCTTTCCAAGTTTGAAAGCTTCCATCTTTAGATCTTTTCCTCCAAGCTGTTAGGCTTTTCCTTGTGAGAACTGACCTGCTCTGATACCAATTGTTGGAATATTCAAATATGGAAAGAGTACTTATGAGAGGGTGGGGGGTTGTGAATCATAAGTACCAAACTTTAGCCAATAAAATTTTTAACTGAAAGTAAGTTGCATGCATGTAAATACATCAAATAAATATATAACAAAACTCATGCATCAATAACACATAACACTAGAATTTGGTAACCTAGAAACCTTCCAGGAGTAAGATGGTAAAACTGGGGTGGGGATGATACCCACAAAAATTTACTGCAGCAATATTGTTCAACCACTTCTGATGGTTTTCCCTATTAAAGGCTTTACACTATATTAATAGTGACTTGGTTAGAGGATTTTCAAACACTTAATATGAAGTGTCACCTAGTTAAAGGATTTTAATCACCTAATCAAAAGGTTCTTACAAAATAGCTATAAAGCTAACCTATCACCATAGGATTTTCATTCTAATACAATTGGTAGAGAGTATTAGATACAATAAACCTGATAGATTACAATCCTTGATTGCTGAGTACAAGCTCCTTTTTTCCTTCTCCTGATCTTGATCCTTTGTGATCTGATAACTCTTTCTTCTAAAAATAGATTTTCTTATGCACCCTTGTATGTGCTTCAATATATCTCATCTCTCTCTTTTACAGTGAAATTTTGTCTTCCTTATAAAGACTTCTAAGACTTAGGGTTTGTTTTGGATCTATGATCCATATTGAATCTTAATTTCCCACTTAATACTTATCTTTTGCTGATTTTTTGCATTCCTTTAGCATTTTTCTTATTGGTTGCATTCGAATTGCATAGGAAAAATAAAAGATTCGATCTTATCATTAAATCCTTCGAGATTTACCTTCTGTCAGCTGCAAAAACTATTTGCATCATAGTTTGTGCAATTCCAAACTTTTATGTTGTTCTACTGAATTGCTCAGCTCCTGAAGTATTTTTGATACTTGGCACTTGAACAAAACTGTATCACTCGGCACATGTTGCACTCGACACTTATTATCACTCGGCACCTGTTGCACTCGGCACTTGTTATCACTCGACACCTGTTGCACTCGGCACTTGTTATCACTTGGCACTTGTTGCACTCGGCACTTGTTATCACTCAACACCTGTTGCACTCAACACTTATTATCACTCGGCACCTTATCTTACTCGGCACTTACTCTTGATCTTGGTTAAGTGTATTGACACTTAGTTGTCAAATTTATTCTTTAAGCTAACAATTATTTAAAGGAAATCTTCAAAAAAATTCTACTCCTATGATCACTCCATCAACAAGGATCAATTATAGATCATAAAGTTTATAATATAAACAACATTAACTGCATTTTAAGTCCTCCAAGAATACAGTAGGTTGAGGAAGCTATCTTCTTGTGCCACCATAATTGAATTTGCACCATGATCTTCTTTCATGGTGATTCATCAATCATCTAATTTTCATTAACTCAACACTAAAATTTTGTCTTCAATATGTGTGATAAACACCTACAAAGTGTTAAACACAACAACTTCTACATACATGCATTCATTTCATCACCAATGTTAGAAAAGGTATAATGTTCAAACTATCACTCTTGCAAATCCTATGGCTCTAGGAAGGAACCTACCCAAACATACCATGGATGAAGAAATATTTGTCAACATGTAATATTCCTTCATTAAACCATAGAAAGCCATAGATTCAATCAAACACAACATAAATGAACAATCTATACTTCAATCTTCATGTCTTAACATATATCAGCATGTAATATTCCTTCATTAAACCATAGAAAGCCATAGATTCAAGAAAACACAACATAACTAAACAATATATTCTTCAATCTTCATGTCTTAACATATAGCTAGTATATTCATAAAACATAAGTTCTTTTCCTTAAACAATAGAGTCTTAAAATGTTTCTTTCAAGATAATTTTTAAAAAAAAGATAAAAGGTTCTCAAAATAATGGCCTTTTTAGAGGCTCATCATTCCCCCCAACTGAACTATTGTTGGTCTCCAACAATCTTGAAGCTCGTGATTTGGACCTATACTCTCTACTCACTAGGTGTCCCTTCACCTAGCTCATTCTTCACATAATCAAAGTAACCATAATTTTCCTTAAGCCTCTTCTAGTGTTGGACTGCAATAGTCATGTCATGATCTTTTGCATTATTATTCACTACTAGGAGTGGTTGTAGGAGAATTGGGGGTTGATACCTTAATGGTAACCAATGTTTTTACTAATTTCTCCCTAAGTCAATGTACCAAGGAATCCTTATTGTAGCAAGAGTTAGATTTTGTGGAGAGTTAGGTTCTCTTAATTTTAAATCATGTGGCATTCTAACCTGTAGATTCCTCGAGACAATAATAAATAGAATATTGAAAGATATGTTATCTTCTAATAACATATTCTAATCACTAGCTAATCACCCAAACTACAATTGTGATGCCATTGATATTGACTAAAGTTATTTTGATATGTCAAGAATGGATGTATCACAAAATAAACATCAGAACAAGGAAAAAGAGTGTTACATCAATTTAGTTAATGAAAATGATCCAATTAGAAATGCTTAAATTGTAACAACTAACTAATCATAAAATGATAGAAAAAAAATATGTTTTTCCATATCAAGTGATACAAACAAAAATCAATAAAAACTTAGATTATTGTTATCAAAAAACTTACGATAGGTTGCCTAGCAAAGGCTAATAAAAAAAAGAACAGAGGGATAATGGGCATTACATTAACAATTGGATCAAAAATTGCATAAGCTTTAGCCAATTTGGCAAAGAAGGAATTGTTCAAATGAAAAGCGGCAACATTCTAAGATAAGTGTTGTTCTTAGTTTATAAAAGTCCTCTCTCTAATTGTACTCACCTTACCATGTCCTGTAGGATTGCCCAAAATACAAATCCAATCTAGTTATGTTCATCTAGAATGTTGGACTTCTAGCCTCATGAACAAGGGTGTTGTCCTCTCACTTTCCCTATAGGGTGTAGCTTGATGTTTTCTGTTTATTTCATTTTTCATTCATGAAATTGTTGTGCTTAATTATACATCCCCCACATACAATATTGGGTTCCATTTAGTATCATTAGGTACTGCCAAATTATGAAGATACAATTCACATAGTAAGTTTTTCAAGGCCATAGGAATAGATTAAAATGCATCATAAAATTCATATAGGGTAGAGACATAGTGGTTAAGGCCTTCCACAATTCTAGTTAACTTATAATTTGCAAATTTTTCTTAAAGAAATAGATAATACAATAGTGATGACGACCTACATTCTATTAACTAAAGAATCAATCTTGTAATATTCTCAATTCTTCTCTTCAAAACTTTGTTCTAATTATAAATTTGTCTCAACTAGCAACTCTACTCATCAATAACATGCTTTAATTTTTATTTCTCCAAGTTTCATTGAGCTCTTTCCCATAATAGTTGTTGAATCAAATTAATTCCTATAGACAGAGGTGTGGATAGATCTACTGGTGGCAATGACTCATAATTAAAGAGGTCTATCCATTCAATATTAAAAGTTAAATAACTAAATTTAATTTCCTTAATTGCATAATGATGCAATTGAAGAAGGAAAATTCACTAACATATGATATTAAATATGCACTTATTTCCAGTCATCTCAATGCACTTTGAAGGTATATGTGATTTGAAAAATGCTTTAAAATGATAATCAAAAATCCATTTAAATATTACCCTCCCCCCAAATAAATGAAGGCATAGGTCCCACTAGGCTAGGATAAGCAAGATTGAACAAATATAAACAATACCAAATCATAACAAAGCATGAATAAAATAAAATGCATGCAGAGTTATGGGGTAGTTACCTAGCGACAAGAAAGATATTCTGAAATGATCATCAAATTTGACAAAGTGATGAGATAGAATGGTAATATAGAAGAGAGAAAAGTGGAAGTGGAATGGATACAAAGAAAGTACTTCAAATAACTATTTATTCTGAATGTCTTGATCTAAGTCAAGAACTAGTAGGAGTCAGGGTAGAAGACCCAGACTTAGTGACTACAAAAATGATGATTTCCTTATTGTGCTAGAATTGCTACAAGAACTCTTCATAGCTAGCTATTCTATGGTAAATCTTTAGGTGATGCTCATTTGAAAGTAGTTTGAAATGAATAGGATTAATGATAGATAACTAAACTGCACCATTTGGAAATATGACAATAATCTCATATGGTCCTAACTAGTGTGTTTGAAACTTTCTTGGATTATGCTGGTATCTTGAGTCATAAAGGAGTGCTAAATCATCTACAAATTTTTTTTTATGTTCGATAAACTTATCATGCCCCTATTTCATGTGGTGTTGAATGAGCTCAATATTACTTAATGCAGATTTCCTCCATTCATCAAGATTGTTTAAACTCAAGATTATATCTTGTTGGGCAATATTAAGTTCTATCCCAAGCTCCAAGGTAGTCTTCAATGTTTTGTATTCAAATTCAATAGGCATTACAATTGACTTACTATAAACAAGTTCAAACAAAGTAAAGCTAGTTGTGGACATCCAAGTGGTTCTTATGTGTGTGGATTGTGGGCCTCTAAACCTCATAGACATTTCAACATGGTCTTTACCTATGGAGTAATCCTAGAATAAACATGGAGTTGTTTATCCAAGATGCTTGACAAAGTGACTTGTTGCCTTCTAACTAGAATGATTTTTCCTATGTACTCTCAGATCAAGAAGTAGGCAACTAGACCATCTAGTATGAAGGGTTTATGCAAAGTATGTAGTTATGCAGTTAATCTAAATGATATGCAATTTATTCTACTAAGAAATAAAAGAAATTAATCTAAATGTATGTATTTTGATATAAATGATGCTAAAATATCAAGTATGAAAGCTAGAATGAGTAATTAATTCAATAGCACTTCAATATGATTCTGATTTCCAACCTCTGTAATGAGGAATTACGAGTCTCTTAAATAGAATTCTTGAAATCTACCAATGGTCAAGATTGATTGGGATAAATGACCAAGATTAGAAATGACATTCAGTTAAAATAGAAAGTTTCCTTAAGAAAAGGAAGTTAGTTGGTTTCTTTTGAGTGGAAAGGAATTAACTGATTTGTTTCCTATTCTGATTTTAGTCAACTAAGAGTTTCCATTTCTGAATTGAAGAGAGAATATTGGAGAAGATATTTTATTTAAATAAATTAAATATAACCTCATCATTGAGTATTCTAAATTGAATAATTAAATTCAAAAATTAGAATAAGAATATTTAATTAAATCAAATATATTTAATTCCTAATGTATATTAGCTAAAAAGGGGTGAATTTAATTTAATTAAAGTACTAAGACTTATAATTAAATTAATTCAATTAAAAGGTTAATTTAGCCAATTAAATGAATATTCAAGAATTACTTAAAGTAAGTGATTAATATAGATTAATGATTTCTGCATTTGAAACTTAGGTTCAGTAGAGATTATTAGAATTAGAATTGCCTGGTGATATAGGACTTTAGGGTTGATCAAATAGACTAGAATTGGTTAACATGGCAATGAACCAATTTTGGCGTATTACATTTTGCTCCTCTTTAAATGAATGTGTGAGCAACACATACGATTCAAAGAAAATTAGAAAGCATGATGCAAAGATTAAGAAATGAGATTGGTTCTAAAATTGATGATACAAAGACCAATTGATAAGATTTTAAAGACTATATATAGAATAGAGTTTAATCTTAAGGGATCTGGATAGAACACCTAGATACCTAGATTGAATAATACAAAGATTGTTAAATTTCATAGAATTGTTCCTAGAATGAGACTAAATTCTTAGGAGTCAGGGTTTAGCTTGTCTTGATACCTATCCATTAAAAGATGACAAGATCGATCACAATTCATAGAATTATCCTTAGAATAAGGCTCAAGTCTCAAGAGTCAAGGTTTAGACTATCTTGATACCTATCCATTGAATAGTGATTGATAGTAAGATCCTAGAATTATCCCCAGAATGAGGCTTAATTGTTGAAAAAAGTTAGGACCATCTATAAAATGAAGGTTAATCCTTAGCAAGAATTGGAATTATCTCTAGGATGGAGCTTAATCCCCCAGAGTCTAGATAGAACATCTGATTACTAGTCCATAAAAGATAAAAAGATCTAATTATGAGTCATAGAATCATCCTTAGAATGAGGCTTGATCCTCAGGAGTCAAGGTTTAAACTATCCCAATACCTATCCATTGAATTCTAACCCAAAATGTTCTAAGGTTGATTAGTTGATCAAAAGATGAGGCAGATGACAAAGGTGCCAGATAGGAGGGAAGAAGATGCCCCAAGTGATGAAATGCACCTAGTAATGAAATGCCCCTAATAATGAGGACATAAGATGGGAACAAGATGCCCAAAGTGATGAAGATTCATATCAATTTGAATTTTAGATTCAATGATGTAATCATCTTGCCCCCTCAGAAGTGAAATCGAAAGATGACACACTATAAATATGATGTGAAGCAGCATATTGAGAGATATAGAAGAAATTCAAGATTCACCAAAATATAGAAGAGATCAGAACGATCAAAAGAATATTCATTGTCAAATTAGCATGATTTCAAGGTCTAAAAGACCAAGTTTGACCAAAAGTTGACTATATTTGACCATAGTTGACTTGAGTTGAATTTTTTCTAGAATAAATTTTGAAAATTTGAAGAATTTTGAGTTGAAAAGGTTTTGAGAGTCACAAAGTATTAGAAAAGTTTAAACTGCACAAGCATTTGATTACATCAATCCCAAAATTTTAAAATGCATTTTTGAGCTACTTAAGTGTGTTAGATTTCAAATTTTATCCTAAAAATGGATTCAAAGTAGGCAAATTAGCTAGGGGATGATTTTTGCACAAATTAGAGTACTTTGAAAAATTAGGTCAAAACCTATATAAGGGCCCAAAGGGTCATTTTAAAATCATTTGTGCTTTCTGTCTTTAGTGAAGAAGAGAGCTCTAAGATGAGAATTGTAGTTCCCATGCATATGCATCATTTTGAGTGCTCCTAATGACACAATCGGCCAGTGGACTACAAACCTCTGGTGTGTAGTTGGTAATCTCGGTTTGCATTTAATTTTCATGCTTTTCTAGGTAGTTTTGTACATTTTTTTTGCATTTTCAAATTTGGGCCTATCAATCCTTGTGTGAGGGTTTCATTCCTTGTATAGACCCAATCTTCCTTTGCATGAAGATAGACTAGATCAGTGTTTCTTCATGCACATTGGTGGGGAATCTCACCTAGGAGATAACCACCTCTCATGTGAGATGTGTAGGATTTTCGGTGCATCTCACCCAATTCTTCTTCATTTCTTATGCAAGAATATTTTTTATTGCATAAATATGTGTAATCTCACACAAGAATGCACTTTCTTACGCAAAAATTGATGTCACTTTCAACATTTAAAGTTCAAATTTTGTTGTTTTGTTGAATTTTCAAGTAGCGACTAACTATTTCTCTATTCTCATTGGTCATGTGTGTAGGTTTTCTTCAATGACATCATATTTAGGTCCCACTATCTACCCTACAGAGCTCTATTGTAGAGTCTAGATGATGCCAACATGGAACATATTGACTGATTGCAATTATCATATCTATACCAAATCCCAACAGTACTGATGAATCACGACTTGTTGATCGCATTGGTAGAGAATTTCCATTTGGAGATGAACACTTTTCACCTACCCTAGAGAGAGATGACTATCATGCTAGAAGACATCTACTAGATCCTACACATACCATTCCATGGGCCATGAGTGGTCTATGACATAGTGCCTAGAGTAGGTACAGAGGCATTGTGAGCTATCTTCTAGCAAGAGTTGACTATAGGGCGAGCCATCGCATGGAACAAGCTTGTCCATACATATGTCCCTACACATAGATTACCTTCAGTCCTACCTATATTCATTAGTTGTTTCTTAGTGCTAGATAGAGGGTAGCATGGGTTGGAGTGTGGTTGGAGTGTGATGCTCCAAAGGATGCTAGATGCTCTTGAGAGACTTGGGTGGGGATAGTGCATGCTTGCCCATATGTTCCATGAGATGCACGAGATCATCTACCATGAGTGGAAGAGTATGGCCATTGGAGTTTATGTTTTATAGATCTAGGCATGGGAGCACCTGCTAATCACTAGACCCATTTTTTAGGATGCATGAGATCCCATGGAGCCATATATTTGCAGATATAGGGGCCAACATACCTAGACAAGTCTGGAGAAGACTAAGCACTGGAGGGAACATCTTGATGACATGATATCCACTGTATTGTTTCCCTAGAGAGAGACCAAGGACTAGGATGACACTCCTTAGGAGCTAAGATAGATGCTTGCACTATGGACATTGATAGGCTGATCTACTTAGATTATTGAGAGATTTCCCATCACTCAAGTACAGTTATAGTACATGCATCTACAAAACATTTCTTAGGAGTATTGCTCATATGCCCAATTAGCCAGAGATCTAGGGCAAGAGTGGTCAGCAAGGTTGGACACAAGGAGGTTGATGATTGATGTGTACAACCTAGTTGTAACACAATGAGACAATCTACTAGCTATAGCAGATGCTAGGATTATGCCTACCTACTAGGTGTATTTTGTCAGCCATCCCTTCCATGATTTATAGACCCATTAGGGATGGTAGCTCCTGGACCATAGCTACTTTAGCAAGTACCACTATAGGGACCAACATAGTAGCCACCATAGGGAACACCAGAGTAGGTGAGACATCTAGTGAGGTAGGTACAAATTCCCCCTTGATAGATGGGGTTAGATCTAGGCATTGGTGGTAGTGGGACAGAGCAAGGTCAATTGTAGAGACTGCGCATGGGAGAACAAGCACTGGCTAAGCAACAGGCTGAGTAGTTAGATGAGGAGATGTAGGACCAGCCTACTATGAGGCCCTAGGATATATTGAGGAGGGCTAGAGAGTGGATTTGACAAGCTTCTTGGTAGCTAGGGGAGCTATAGATACAAGTGGTCATATGAGACACAAGGATAGTTGAGCAGGATTGCAAGATCCATAGGCTACGAGAGTAGCTAGAGATAGTTAAGATGAGGAAAGAGTAGCTATGGGATGAGGTCTAATTATGGGTAGTACAAGTAGGCTATTGTTTTGTAGCTTACTCCACAGTGGTTCCCAAAAAGGCTCAGCAGGTGCCCCAATTCTAACAGTATGCCCAGGATTGAGGAGGTGTACAACCACCAGCCAGATCAAATATGCCACTACCTCCTCCTCCTCCTCCTCCTCTAGGAGGTGAGGTGTTGAGGAGAGCTAGACTTTATTTTTTTTCTTTGAATTTTTGATCTGACTATATATCGATTGGTGTGCCAACACCATTTTGTATCATTTTTTATTGATAGTGCTCGAGTAGTGCTCATTTTCTTGTATTGACATACACTTTTATGCAAATATATATATATATATATATATATATATATATATATATTGAGTCAAGTATCCTGTGTACATGTCATTTTCATTATCTATCTTTCAATTTGATGTACATGAGATGTTTATGTTGTGATTATGAGATGTAGTCATTGATGCAATGTATGGATGCATAGTTGATTTTATTTGTAAATTTTGTATAGATGAGATAGATGATGAAATTATGTATGGAATGCAAATATGAATGGACTAATAGCTCATGTAATTTTTCATGTTTTTTTTGGACAATGATAGGTATCCCAACGAGGAGCATGAGAGGATTAACCAAAGGATCAAATGCTTGTGCAGCCATGAAGAATCATTATACTTTGAAGAGACCAATAATCCCTCATCATGAAATATGAAAGTAGATTTGCAATAAAATCATGTTCTTAGCCAAGTGAAGTATGCAATGCCAACCTATGCTAGATGCAACCTTAAACTAGATGCAACCCTAGGTCTAGTTACTAAGCTTTGACAATTATCATCACTAAGCATATAGAAAAACCCTATATGTAATACAATTCCCACTAACATTGCAATCATGGGAATATTAGTAAGACATCTATTTTAGTTTTATTGGGATGAAATGTAATCATTTGAGGCACAAGAAGCTAGAATGACCATAACATTTATCCCTTTTAATGTAGCAAGTTAACATAAGCATCAAAGCATAAATGCTAGGATGACTAAAATGTTGCTTGCATGCACACACACCAGACAGAAAAGAGATCTGTCTTATGCTAAGTATTCAGTAAGTATTCTATTCACAATGACCCTTACATTTTTAATCGAAGATAGGAATGTGCTAGATATATTCGCAGTGACCCATACATTCACTTAGTAGGATGAGTATCAATATTGATTGTAGCATGAAGAGTTCACTCTAACAAGCATGGAGAAGAACCAACCTCACTAATTTATCCATAAAAAAAGGAATCAAGGTACACATAGCCATCCAATACAAGATGGAGGCTCTTATAGTGGACACCCCTCTTATATGGATGCTTTGGATTATTTGGAACTAAACCACAAATAGAAAGAACAAAAAAAGATCATGCCCCTAGTCCTTGCTTCTTTAGTTGAAAAGGACATCATCCAGTTGCTAAAAGAGACATGATAAAGAAAAAGAAAAAGAAACAAAGAAAAGCTTAGCATATCCCAAACAAATTCAATATTTATAGGTTTAGTTATTTTGTGTTATATGATTGATGTCAAATTTCAATGTCCAGAATATGGATGAAATAAATCTCTTTAGTAGGGTGATGAAAATAGATAGACATAGTCATGATGACTGGTGACTAAAGTCAAAGAGGAATCTTCAATGTGAAGAATTTGAGTAGAACTGAGTGACATAGCCAAAATGAATGGTGACTATTACAAAAGAGATTCTATGAGGAGTATCTCAATGAAGAGTGACACTAGCAATAATATGTAGATGTAGTTAGAACAATTGGTGACTGTCATGAAAGAGATTCTATGAAGAGAATCTCAACAAAGAGTAACACTAGCAATAGTAGGAAGACATAGTTAGAACAATTTGTGATTGTCATGAAATATATTCTATCACACTAAAGGGTGGTGTCCCCAAGTTGTGAGAAGATTCAATCCATGGATAGATGAGTGAAAAATAAGGAAACTAAAGTAGGAAAGCAACTATACAGAAAGTCAAAAGATGCACTGCAAGATGGAGCACTGGGAACAAGAGGTGCCTGTTTACTAGGTTTACACCTTCTTGGAAAATGTTTTTTTTTTTGTGACCATGATGCCTATTTCCAAGTTTTCATCAATGGTACTTTTCATTGTTTTTCAATTTTTTTGTATTTTTCAATTTTTCAATTTTTTGGTGTTACCAAGGTGCCTATTGCTAGGTTTTCATCAAGATAATAATTTTTTTTCAGGACTTTTTGCAATTTTTAGATTTTTTTTTAGGATATTTAGATATATACAGAGAGCTTCTAAGATCATATCCGCTATAGAACTACTTTAGGTGGAGAGTGTTCATAGGCTCCTTGAGCACCCCTCCCTCGACTATAGAAAGTTGGTGAGCACCAGATCTAAACACTATAGTAACTATGTAAGGACAAAGCCAATTTGGTTTGAACTTCCCTTTTTGGACCCCTTGTTGTTGATCCTTACGATTTTCTCTTAGGATGAGATCACCTAGTTGTAAGTCACATGGCTTAACTTTCTTATTTTAGCTTTTGTACATTTGTTGTTAATAAGCTCAAAGATGATCACATGCCACTTGTTGACATTCATCTAATAATACTAGCTCTTGAAGCCTAGATATTTGGTAATCTTCATCTATGATGAGGCCTTTCATAGAGATTCTTAGAGTAGGAATCTCAACCTCTATTGGAATGCCCCTGTTGCTAGAATGGAAGGAGTAAGAACTTTACTTGCATATGCTACCTACAAAGATTTTAAAGTCTATTAGCTAGATGTAAAATCTACTTTCTTAAATGGTATACTAGAAGAAGAAGTCTACATTGAACAACCAGAAGGATTTTTTGATGAAAACAATAGGGATATGACATGTAAGCTACATAAAGCACTCTATGGTTTGAAACAAGTACCTAGAGCATGGTATGAGAGACTTCACAAGTATCTAGTGCAAATTGGATTTGAAAGAATTGATGATAACAACAACATGTACATTAAAGTAGAAGAAGGTAAAGACATTATTGTATCTAAAATCTTTGTGGATGACATAGTGTTTGGTGGAAAGAAAGTGCTTTGCAAAGGCTTTGCTGACAAAATGAAGCATGAATTTGAGATGTCTATGTTTGGAGAAATCAAATTTTTTGTTGGATTGCAAGTACATAAACTCAAACATGGTATATTTGTGACACATTCAAAGTACATCAAAGAGATTCTTAAAACATTTGGATTGGAGGAATCCAAACCATTCAGCACACCAATGGCAACAGGAAATAAGTTGTCCAAAAATGATGAATCAACTAAAGTCAATCAAACAATGTACAGATCCATGATTGGAAAACTACAATATGTTGTACATAGTAGACCAAACATAGCATTAGTAGTTGGAATAGTAGCTAGATTCTCTGCTAATCCCAAAGAAAATCATCTCATAGTAGTAAAAAGAATAATGAGATATCTTAAACGAACTAATAACTTTGGTCTATACTACAAAAAGAATGAAAAATTTGAGCTCAATGCATATACAGATGTAGACTGGGGAGGCAACATTGATGATAGAAAAAGCACAAGTGGAGGTGCATTATTTCTAGGAAAAAGGCTAGTTACCTGGACTAGAAAGAAATAAACATGTACATCCCAGTCCACTGCAGAGTCAGAATATGTAGCAGCTATAGTCAATTACACAAACATTGTATGGCTCACACATCTATTGAAAGGAATGAAAGAAGAGGTAACAAAACCTGTGATATTATATTGTGATAATACAAGTGCTATAAAAATATCCAAAAATCTAGTGATGCATGCAAAAACCAAGCACATCGCAATCAAGTATCATTATGTCAGAGAATTGGTAGAAGACAAACAAGTGAAGTTGGAATACATTCACACAAAGGAACAAACTACAGATATCTTCACCAGACCATTGCCCAAGGATGCTTATGAATATCTTAGAGGCAAGTTGGGGGTAATACCCCTAACTCAAGAAGTTTAAACCAACAAGGATGCTGCCCTGCATCAATAGAAACAGATCATTGAAATATCAAAAGAATGATGCAGAGGATGACAGCAGGTGCAGAAAATCCAAATCAGTCACAAGCGTGGAGACAGAGGGAGAAAACAACAAGAAGCCAAAGCTCATATTTTACATAATAAAGATGCTACATCTTTGGCATTTATGTCAAAGAGGGAGAAATGTGAAACTTGATCAATATAATGTAAGAGGGAAATATATATGAAAGAGGGAGATATATGAGATTAGTAGTAAAATTTGTCAACAAATAAATATAGTAGACAACGTATACAATCTTGGTGGTAACTAAGTTGATCAATTGATCAGTTTGGTTTGCCATCAATGCCAAAGAGGGAGATTGTTGGAAATGATTGATCATGGTAAAGAATGTTCTCAATCATTGTTTTGTCATTGATGTCAAACTTGCTACTTGCAGGAATGAAAATTTCTTTACTGATCTAAATACTATCAATTAGTTGATTGTCAAGGAGGAGGCAATCAATAACATGTAACAAGAACACCTAGAGAAAGGTTGAAGTTATGATGTTGTAATGAAGTACAAGAATTAACTAAGCCATTGATGAAAAAGTGTATTTGATGACATACTATTAGATACAAAGAATGGGCACACTGATACATATCAAAGATGTAAGGTTTTAGCTAAGACATTTGTAAAGCTCAACTAAGTTCATTGGAGAGAAGGGGCCGACCAAGCTAGTATGTGCCAAGCAAATTCTTAGTATGTGCCAAGCAAGTTCAAGTGTCGAGTAACATAGAGATGTCGAGCACAAGTAAATCAATAATGCCGAGTTGCTACATTATTTTGAAAATTGAAGATTCACCAGATCTAAGCCGACAAGGTTGTTATCTAGAAGTTTGTGAATTAAAATGGAAGATAAGAATGATGAGCTGGTGGCACAGAACACCATGTAAAACATTTTTAAGAATACAACTGATGAAGTTTGAAGATAAGAACAAGATATGAGGTAGATACATTGTATCCTACCTAATCCATTCAAAACCCTAAAATTAGAAAGGTAGAAATGAGCGGCAAAGGAAAATCAGATTTCTATTTAAGGAGTCATAAGTTAATGAAAAAAAGAGAGAGAGGCAATCATGCATGAAAGCATGAAATGCTGAAGGTGGTGCTAGGGAGATAAGAGAGCATAGTGACTCTGTTTCAGTAAGAAGACCCCTGATATGGATGCATTGTTACAATGAGTTATAAGACTTAAGGAGATGAAGCTTGAGAAGAAGTCAAGTAGTCAGAGCTGAAGTGATTGATGCCAAGCATTAGGATTGAACTGAAAGTGTGATTTGAAATCTGCAAAGTATGTTGTAAGTTAAATTAGATCAAAAGACCATTATCATTACTTTCTAGCAATTGTAACAGTTAGTTTAAATTCTATGGACTTAGGTTGGTTTAATAGCCATGAGATAAATCCTTTAACAGGGTGACATTCCAAGTGAATGTTCTAAAGTCCTTTAACTAGGCCCATTCCTAACAGTTTGGTGAAATCCTCTAACAAGGTCACATTTAACAGTGTGTTGTAAGCCTTTAATAGGGTATGATTTTAATAGGGCATCACTTTAGAAGAGTGAGAATCAAGTAGCATGTTACTAGTGGTTTTTCCCAAATTGGGTTTCCACATAAATCATTGTGTCATGTGTTGATCTTGCATGTTGATTTACTGTAACTTGCTAATATGGTTGATTTAAAGTTTGATGGATGAAAAGTGTATGGATTTATTAAAAGTAGTGAAAAAGTATTAATAGGGCATTTGGACCTTGGATAACTAATTCAGCCCCCCCCCAGTTATTCTAAAGAATTCTAAAATATTTCCACTAGGAACTCATGTCAAAGATCATTCTCCAGCATCTATAGCAAGGAAGCCAAAGTAGCCATGGCATCAACTACTTTTTTATCTACTCAAGGAATTTGTTGAAGGTTGATGTGAGAAAAATATTTCTTCATGTCATCAACCATGCATTTGTAAAGGATCACTTTCTCATCCTTCATTTGATATACATCATTAACCTAGTTTATTATGAGCTGAGAGCCCCCAAAGATATTTAACTAATCCACTCTCCATTCAGCTACAATCTTCATGCCATTAATCAGAGCCTCGTATTCTACAATGTTATTTGTACAAGGAAACAAAATCTTGTATACTTTAGGTAGTGAATATCTCTGTGGTGTTATGAAGAGTAACTTGGCACTGGATCTGTATTGTGTGAAGGAACTTTCAAAGAACATTACCCACATTTGGTGTGTGAGCATTAGAATTGACTCATCTAGAAAATCAATGTTCAGTGGGAGAAGACTCTGCATCGGTGCATCTACTTGTTGATCAGAAATTGCTTGTCCCTTGACAGCCTTTCATTTGACATACTAAATGTCAAACTCACTAAGTATCATGACCCACTTAGCTAATCTTCTTGTTAGAGCTACCTTGCTGAGAAAGTACTTTAGTGGATCAATTTTAGCCACTAGTCATGTAGTGTGAGGAAGCATGTAGTGTCTAGACTTTTGGGAAACAAAGACAACCACCAAGAAAGCTTTCTCAATGATACTATAATTCATCTCATAAGAGATCAGCATGTGACTCAAATAGTAAAGAGCTCTTTCCTTGTTATTGTTGTCCTCTTGAGCTAATAAGATACCCAAAGATGTTTTAGTTGTTGAAATGTACAATATCAAAGGCTTCCCATGGATAAGAGGCATCAAGATTGGCAGATTAGCAAGATATTTTTTTATGTATGTCAATTTTTGCTCACAATCCTGACTCTAGTTATATTTCACACCCTTATGTAGAGTCTTTGTAATAGGTTGTGATCTATCCATAAGCTATGAGATGAACCTATGAATAGATTGGAGTCTCTCTTGTAAACCTCTCATCTAACTAATATTATAGTGTGGAGGCATATCTATGATTGCTTCAACTTTCTCTAGATCTACCTCAATTCCTTTTGTAGACACAATATATCCTAGTAGTTTCCCTAATGTGACACCAAATGCATATTTCTTGGGATTAAGCCTTAGACTAAATTATTCCATGCAATCTAGGATAGGTCCCAAATCTTTAAGATGAGTGTTGTGTTTTGCACTCTTGACCAAGGTATCATCCACATAGTCCTCCATTTTCTTATGAATCATGTCATGGAAAATTGTAGTGACTGCCCTTTGATATGTAGCACCTGCATTTTTCAAGCCAAATTGCATCACATTCCAATAGAAGGTTCCCCATGCACTAGTAAAAGTAGTCTTTTCTTGATCTTTTGGTGCAATTTTGATCTGATTATAACAAAAAAATCCTTCCATGAGTGAGTACATCTCATATCTTGCTGTCATGTCCACTATCATATCAGTGTTGGGAAGTGGAAAATCATCCTTAGGACATGCTAAGTTGAGATCATAGAAGTCAATACAAAATTTGATAGATTTTTCATGCTTGGAGACTAGAACAATCTTGGATATCCATTCAGCATAATTAATAGCTCAAATGAAACCATCTTTCAAAAGCTTCTCCAGCTTAGTTTTGATGAGAAATGTAACATGAGGATGCATTTTTCAAAGTTTTTGTTTAACTAGTTTAATACCTAGTGTGATAGACAAATGATGCATAATGAGATTAGGATCTAGTCCTGACATTTTAGAATATGTCCATGCAAAGTTTATCTTCTTCTCTTGGAGAAGGAAATCAATTCTTCTTTTTCTTTTGGAGATAGTGACTATGCTAGATGTATCATGTGAGGATGCTCTTCTATGCCCAAGTTGATCAGTTGTGTTGGCTCTATCAGCACTGATGATCTCTCCTAAAAATGACTAGGAAGTGCATCAAATATCTCATTTGTAGGAACCTTAGAGAGGTTTTCACCCTTGGATACATCTTTTATTTTTACTTTTTTAGGTTTTGACACTACGACAATGTGGTTTTCACCATCAGACCTTCTATTTTTTACCTTTTTATTGTATGACTGAGATATTTAATATCAACTTTAGTCATGTTGATGATTTGTTCATTGGTGGAAGACATTACTAGTTTGACAACATTTAAGTAGTAGGCAAGAGCATAGTCATTTTGGAATGTGGGGACTTCCCTAGATGTATTAGAATTCTACTCTATAAGCTCAGGATATGTGAGTGAAAGAGTAGTAGTTTCATTACGTTCATAGTATAATTATTAAACGCTTGCACTAGAAATTTGAGACATAGAGTGGTTTCATGCACAAGTGCATTTGAATGCCTTTGAGTACTAACATCATCAATCAAAGACTCAAGGACACTAGTTGGATTGGACCCATCCTACCTAACCCTAGATGCCTCACTTTCTTCAATTTGGTTTTCATAGACATGAACTTGGTCAATGTCACTATCTATAGTTTCTTTTGAAAGGGATTTAAATTCATATTACTTAGGGTTAGAAATACATGGTGATAGGATGTAGACTTCCCCAACAATGATGGTGACATACTCTCCTTCATCATCTAGACTTTTACACAGGTACTCAACATGTAGTGCCTGACTAGACTCTCCCTATTTTGAATGGGCATGGTGTGGATCACTATTGTCCTTAGAAGAATCACTAGTACCATCCATAGTGCTAACATGTGGCACAAAGTCATCTGATTCAGCAAATAATTTAGCAAGATCATGAGGAATAGGATAAGGATAAGGATCCCCATCGTTAGTATCATCTTCTTCAGTATCTAACTTAGCTTGTGACTCATTTTTGGATGAATTCTATAGCTCTAGTATGAATTTTTTAATCCCTAAATGGAAGGAAACCTTCTTAAAGCCTAGAGTAGATGTATCTCTATTCCTTCGAGCTATTGCTTTGACAAGATCAACTAGACTATTGTTATTGCATCCAATAGGACTAGTTCCCTTATAGCCAAAGAACTCCATGAGTCTAAGACTAGGGCCATATTTCTTAGGAGTGATCTCACAAGCTTGTTCTATAAGGTCAACTAGGGTCTCCTCTTTGTAAAGCCATGCAACAGTGGCTCTATTTTCACTTTCATCTTTTAATGGACTATAGCCTTCACAAAAGTACCATTATACTTGGTTTGAGGTGTCAGCACAATTGGCTTCTTTGCTTAAGATGGTCTCCCATAATGATGGGGAGACTCAGGAAGAGATGTTAATGATAGCACTGGTTCAATGTGGTATTCATCCATGCTAGTTTCTTTTAGCTTGAATCACTTCTCAATTTTCTTTAGCTTGTTATCATAAAAATTAGTAGATTCCCTATTAGCAGGTACAAAATTCTCATCAACTTCTAGCATATTATAGTTATGGTTATTAATTGCAAGCATAGTGACTTCAGAGCCATGAAACATGAATTTTATGCATTGATGGTATGTGGATGGTATAGTGCACATCTCATGTATCCATGGCCTTCCTAGTAGAATATTGTAAGCCAATGGAATGTCAAGGACCTAACAAGTAACATCCCTTTCTATAGGACCGATGTAAAGGGGCAACACCATAAGACCTAGAGACTTTCACTCAGCTTCGTCATATGCTTTGATGGTGATCTATTGATGAGGATCAATAGAGTCCTTAGAATAATCTAATTGTCTAAGCAGAGTAGTAGAGACAATGTTTAGCCCAATTCCATTATCAATGAGTACTTGACAAACATGCATCTAATGTATCATGACCTTAATGTGTAGAGGTTGATTATGTGGGTGACTCAATGAATTATTATCCTCCTTAGAGAAGGACATATAGTAAGGCAAGGTATGGGTAGATGAGATTTTAAGCAGCTCAAAGATTGTGATTTGAGCATTAGTTCATTTTAATTCATCAAGAACACTATAGCTAGTGGTTGCTGAATTTGTTTGAAATTTTACACCTCTGCCAGATGGACTAGTAAGGGTTTTATCTTTGTGCTATTCAAGATTAGGAGTACAAGTTGTAGGGCCTTTAAGTACAAATTTGGTGCGAGAATGTGTAATAGTTTTGGCATAGTATTATGAATATTTAATGTCAATTGTGTGGGAAGTAGGGCCCCTCAAGATAAATGGTGTCTTGGGTTTATTGTTATCTTTTTTACCTTTGATGGTAATAAAATCATAGTACTCAAAATCCACAATTTCAACCATGTTTATCACATTTTTATCATTAGAGTATGTATAGTTGACCTTGTTGTTAGATTTTTATTTTGAGCTCTCTCCTTTTTCATAAGATAAGAAGGGATCATTGAAAGCATTGTGATTTGAGTTCTTGTCATGTCCATCTACCACAATGTCACCATCATCAATCATGTCCTAGACTTTGTGAAACGAGTTTATCTAGTTGCTAGTTTTGTGTCCCTTATTTTGGTGGTACTTGTAGAATGCAATTTTGTTCCACCATGGTGGGAATGGTTGTAGATCATAAGGGTGAGAGTTTTCCAATGGTGAAATGAGCTTTTTTTGTAGCAAGGTCTTGTACACCACATCCAAAGGTTCATCTAGAGGTGTATACTCTCATTTAGGGTGTGTAGCCCATGTGTTTCTTAGTCTATTTCCAGATGTCTTATTGTCAAGAGGAGGTTTCTCAACATTCTTGGTTGTATTGAGACTATCTATGTAATGTCCCTTTACTGATTTTTTATGATATTTCTAGTCTCAAATCAGAACTTTAAAATCAAACAACCAATATTACAAAGATCTGCCAATTTCCCAATAAAACCCAAATCGGGTATGTCCAAATTAGTGCCAAAAACTTCACAACTTCACAAATTATTAATAAATCTGAAAATGGACATTTTTACAGAAATTTCAGCAGCATAACAGCCTACAAAATGAAATTTCCAGATTTGTATAGCCTTTACACAACAGCTCACAAATGTAGGGCAAAACTATGCTCAATCGGGCTCCCAAAATTAACACAAAAATGCCCGGAAACACCACAAAACACTCATAAACTATCTCAAAAGTTTAATCATGACCCAATAAATATATTCAGCTCTATTTTAACATCATAAAGTCTGAAATACAGCAGCAAACCAAACTGATATGAAACACTCAACTGAAAACCCAAACTCAAACCAAAAACAACCCCGAAAACACCCAAATCGGCACTATTCAACACAAAGGAAAACTCTGTATGAGCATGCACATGGAATGGCTTCAAACTCCTATCCTTAGCCTTCCTAAAAACCTACAAACTCCCATTCTTGGGTCTCCTTCTCCACAGGTTTGGCAGCCTCTGAAGAACAACAAGAAAATTAGCAAGAATCAAGATGTAGAATGAGCCCAAAATGCGTCCAAACCCCTTTTAAAGAGGGCATAACCCTAACTCACATCCAAGAGGGGTTAATAAAATATAATTTAATAATAATTTTTATTTATTAGTCCATTAGTTTCCAAAGATTAGCCCATTTTTTCTGAAATTTCACCTTTTTGGAGCCTGCCTGCCTTAACAAAGTTTTTTTTTTTTTTAATTATTTGAATAGGGGACATGAAAAGTCCTCCCCTCCAAAATATTGCTTGTCCTCAAGAAATGAAGGTTGGAATTCTCAAGAATATGTGCTCCTTCCCAAGTTGCATCCTCTAGTGGTAATCCTTTCCATTTGACCAAATGCTCTATGATGCTCCTATTTTTCAACCTTTTCTCTCTTGTATCCAAAATCTCTTCTGGTATCAAAACTAATTTCCCTTCATCATCAAGAGGTGGTAATTCTATAGATACTATGGTTTGCTGGCCTAGAACCTTCTTTAAGCAAGATACATGAAAAATATTATGGATTTTTCTGTTTGGTGGGAGCTCCAATTCATAAGCTACCTCTCCTACCTTCTTGATGATTTTATAAGGCCCATAGAACATTGGCTTGAGTTTCTCTGCCCCACTTCTCTTCAAGGTGTTTTGCTTATATGGCTGCAACCTAACAAATACCAAATCTCCCACCTCAAAATATCTTTCAATCCTTTTTCTGTTAGCATATATCTTTTGTTGGTTTTGTGCATGTTGTAGATTATCCTTGAGGGACCTTATTATGTCTTGGCTTTGCTTGATGAAATCACTTGCTGTGGGTACTCTGCTATTGAAAAGTATTAGATCAACAAAGGAAAGGGCATCATAACCATAAAGAGCATGAAAAGGAGGCATACCAATAGACATGTGATGAGATGTATTGTAACAATACTCCCCTAGGTGTAACCATTTCACCCAAGCATGTTGTTGATTTGAAACATAGTTCCTCAAATATCCTTCTATCCATTTATTAACTATCTCTGTTTGTCCATCTGTTTGAGGGTGATAGCTAGTACTGGGAGTGAGTTCAGTTCCTACCAAATGAAATAGCTCCTTCCAAAAAGAGCTGAGGAATCTACTATCCCGGTCACTAACAATGTTTCTAGGCAAACCATGTAATCTATAAATTTCCTTGAAGAACAATTCGGCCACTTGTGATGCCTTGAAATCAGATGTGATAGGAAAGAAATGTGCATACTTAGTTAGTCTATCTACCACCACATAGATGCAATCCTTACCTTGAACCTTGGGCAACCCAGTGATGAAATCCATGGAAATACTTTCCCATTTTTGTTCGGGAATAGGAAGTGGCTGCAACAACCCTGCAGGAAAATTTTGCTCACTCTTGCTTTGTTGGCATACCATACATTCCTTAATGTGTTTAAGGACATCCTCCTTCATACCCTTCCATGAAAACTGCTCTCGAATTTTCCTGTATGTCTTGAAGTATCCCTGGTGACCAGCCAAAGGTGTGTCATGAAAGGCCCTCAATATCCTCTCCTTAGTTTTTGACCCTGGCACTAAGAAGATCCTGTTCTTGTAATAAATCAATTCATCAACAACCTTGTACCTATTATCATCCACTAACTTATCCAAAATCTTGGTGGAAAATGAATCTTTAGCATACTCTAAAATTATGGAGACCTTCCAATCAGCAGAGATAGATGATAAGGAACACAAAGTGGGCTTTCTTGAGAGAGCATCAGCAACCACATTATTCTTTCCTTTCATGTATTCAATATCAAAATCATAAGCTTGCAATTTTCTTATCCATTTTTGTTGACGATCATTCAAATCCCTTTGGTTCAAGAAGAACCTGAGGCTATTATGGTTTATCTTTACAATGAATCTCCCACATACCAAATATTGTCTAAACTTATGAAGTGCATGCATGATTGCCAACATTTCCTTATCATAGATGGAGTACCCTTTCTCTAATTGATTTAATTTTTGACTCTCAAATGCTATTGGATGTCCCCTTTGAGTTAGGACAGCCCCTATACCTTCTCCAGAAGCATCACATTCAACAACAAAAGGTAAAGAGA
Source organism: Cupressus sempervirens (assembly GCA_028749045.1). NCBI lineage: Eukaryota > Viridiplantae > Streptophyta > Pinopsida > Cupressales > Cupressaceae > Cupressus > Cupressus sempervirens. The sequence continues at coordinate 817,922,729 of CM053786.1, forward strand.
AATCTAGAATTGCAAGCACAGGGCATGAACTCATTACCTCCTTAAGCTTATCAAATGTTTTTTGTGCCTCTTGTGTCCAAAAAAAAGCTCCTTTCTTTGTCAAATCAGTCAAGGGGGCAGCAAGCTGAGAAAATCCCTTGGAAAATCTCCTATAGTAGCTACATAACCCGAAGAAACCTCTCAACTACGTAAGATTAGTGGGTGGAAGCCAATCCAAAATTGCCTGGATTTGTTGTTGATCAACCTGTACTCCTTTAGAGCTTATAATATGTCCCAAATATAGGATCTCTGTCAAACCAAACTCACATTTAGATAGCTTAGCATAGAAGGATTGCTGCTCCAAGATTCCCAAAACAGTGTCTATGTGCTTAAGATGCTCTTCCCATGTTTTACTGTATATCAAGATATCATCAAAAAATACCAAAACAAATTTTCGAAGATGCTGACTGAATACCTTATTCATACAAGTTTGGAATGTTGCAGGTGCATTAGTGAGTCCAAATGGCATAACAAGAAATTCAAAGTGCCCATAGTGACATCTGAAAGCAGTCTTTTCCACATCTTCACTCCTCATTCTGATTTGATGGTAGCCTGATCTTAAGTCAATTTTTGAGAAGTATACAACACCATGTAACTCATCAATGAGTTCATCTATGCGTGGTATGGGATACCTATTTTTTATGGTCTTCTTGTTTAGATCCCTGTAGTCTATACACATTCTCATTGTACCATCCTTTTTCTTGACAAGTACCATAGATGATGCAAATGGACTAGAGCTAGGCCTTATGAATCCCATGTCCAAGAGTTCTTTAATAGTTTTTTCAATTTCTTCCTTATAACCTCTTGGATGGTAGTATGGGGTTGTTATAACTAGTTTGGCACCCTTTTCTAACTCTATAACATGCTCAAAACCTCTATCTGGTGGTAATCCTAGAGGCAAATCATTGAAAACTATACTATGCTTATCAAGAATATTTTGAATTTCAAAATGGAAATTACCTTGATTCTTTGGAGAGCTTGTTGGTTGGATTATGACTCCTGCTGCCCATGTTACTTGTCCTCTTCGAAAAGTCCTCTCCATCCTCTTTGTAGAGACCGCCTTAGGTGCTCCATTCGATAACCCTCTCAATATGACTTCTTTCCCATTGGAATGAAATTTAAACTCCATAGTTTGATGGTTCAAGTAATAGCCTCCGATAGAGTACAACCATTGAACACCCAATACAAGATCTGTCTCCCCAATACCAACCACATAGAAGTCATCACATAACTCATAATCTCCTAAGGTCATCTTGAGTTGTTTCACCACCCGTGTGCAAGGCATAGTGAATCCATCAGCTACAGTAACATTGAATCCCTCAAAATCTTCTGCTTTAAGCCCTCTTTTCAAGACAAATCCCTCATCAATAAAACTGTGAGTTGCCCCACTATCAAGAAGAACAGTCAACCTTTGCCCTGCTAGTACCCCTCGAATTCAGAAGGGATGGTATCTTGGGACTCCTGATAATGCTGCTAAAGTGCCATCCTTGCTGATTTCTTTTACTTTCTCTTCTTCTACCTCCTCCTTAGTATCATGAAATTCCTCATGCTCATCTGAATCAAATTCTGAAGAAAATTCAATATAGTGCACTTGACCTTTCCCCAAACATCTATGTCCTGGAACCCATGGTTCTCTACAAGTAAAACAAAGCTTTTTCCTTCGTAATTCACTCCTAGTCTCTTCATCTACCTTCTTTTTTGCCACATTTGTCACATATTTTGGTGGTAGTGTTGGGAAAGTCTTTTTCTGAAAATTTCCCTTATGTTGCCAAAGACTTGGGGGTTTTTGATTAGTGATTGATTTCATAGGCACGCAAGTTTCAAGTTGCAAGCTTCTTTTGATAGCTTCCTGTAAGGTTGAGGGTGAGAAAGCCTTAACCAAACCCTTAACAGAATCTTCTAAACCATCAAGAAAAAGATAAACGGTCCTCTTTTCACTCATATTAGGTACCATAATAGCCACTTTTTGAAATTCTTCTATATACTCATTAACTGATTTGGTTTGCTTCAACTTTGACAATTCTTTAAAGTACTCTTCATCATCCTTGAGGTCAAATCTATCTATCACCCTTTGACTAAAATCTTCAAATGTAGTTACCTGATCGTGACCTTGAGTAGTCATTCCATGGTACCACCAATCATAGGCTGCATCTTCCAAGTGTAGACTTGCAAATTGAATAGCATCACTCTCTTTCATGGGGTTAAGTGTGAAGAAAGTCTGTAATTTTTGTAGCCATGCTCTAGCTGAAATTTTATTTGTTCCATCAAAAGTAGGTGCTGTAAACTTGCTTATTTTATTTTTGAGCTCTCTTCCACTTGTGTCATGCTCCCTCCTATTCTCTTTCTTGGGCATCAAAGCGTTCATCATATCCACATATTCTCTAAAAGGAACTGAACTACGAAAGTCATCATCTAAGCCATTGTAAGTAGCTCTTAATGTAATCAAATTACCTGTAACCTCTTCCACTGGGTTAATGGCTAGATTTGGTACTGGTGGCTCATCTGAAGGAAAGAAAATAGATTTGGTTGATTTAGATGGTGTGGATCTCCCATTTCTTGGCTCCTCTGAAGTGCTCCCTTTCTCATTAATAGATGCAATTCCTTGTAATTTTTCTGTCAATATTCGCAAAGCCTCTCTAGTTTCCACCAAACCATCCACTGTTTGCTTCTAAGTATTTTGGATGTCTTGGAAGAATTTCTTTGCCATCTCATCTGGATCAGCCATACTTTTTTCTTCCTTGGATTTTGTACTTTTTCTTTCAACTAGGGGTTTGATCAAAATTTCTTTATTCTTTTCTCACTGCAAATATCTTTTTTCTCTTTCACTTAGTTGCATGCAATCATAAAATATGACATGCAAGATCTGGGTAGTTATCAAAACTTGACATGCAAGATCTGGGTAGTTGTTAAAACTGACATGCAACTTCTACAAACCCTCAGGCTGGCAAGATCATGGCTCTGATACCACTGTAATGTCCCTTTACTGATTTTTTATGATATTTTTAGTCTCAAATCAGAACTTTAAAATCAAACAACCAATATTACAAAGATCTGCCAATTTCCTAATAAAACCCAAATCGGGTATGTCCAAATTAGTGCCAAAAGCTTCACAAGTTCACAAATTATTAATAAATCTGAAAATGGACATTTTTATATAAATTTCAGCAGCATAACAGCCTAAAAAATGAAATTTCCAGATTTTTATAGCCTTTACACAACAGCTCACAAATGTAGGGCAAAACTATGCTCAATCGGGCTCCTGAAATTAACACAAAAATGCTCGAAAACACCACAAAACACTCATAAACTATCTCAGAAGTTTAATCATGACCCAATACATATATTCAGCTCTATTTTAACATCATAAATTCTGAAATACAGAAGCAAACCAAACTGATATGAAACACTCAACTGAAAACCCAAACTCAAACCAAAAACAACCCCGAAAACACCCAAATCGGCACTATTCAGCACAGAAGCAAACTCTGTATGAGCATGCACATAGAATGGCTTCAAACTCCCATCCTTAGCCTTCCTGGAAACCTACAAACTCCCATTCTTGGGTCTCCTTCTCCACAGGTTTGGCAGCCTCTGAAGAACAACAAGAAAATTAGCAAGAATCAAGATGTAGAATGAGCCCAAAATGCCTCCAAACCCCTTTTAAAGAGGGCATAACCCTAACTCACGTCCAAGAGGGGTTAATAAAATATAATTTAATAATAATTTTTATTTATTAGTCCATTGGTTTCCAAAGATTAGCCCCTTTTTTCTGAAATTTCACCTTTTTGGAGCCTGCCTGCCTTAACAAAGTTTTTTTTTTTTTTTAAATTATTTGAATAGGGGACATGAAAATCTATAAGATTAAAGGTATCCTTAAAAAGTTTAGGGGTGATGTTTTCAACAACCCCATCATGTACAATTTCTTAGTTCTTGTTGATGTACTTGAGTTTTTCCTTATTAGAGGTGGATCCTTATTTTATGTCCTTCTAAAGGGTAAGTTTTCCCTTCTTAACCATGAATTCCTTTATGCATATAGCTTGTGTGACCATGTCCTTGAAGGTGTATGTATCTTGAATTTGGAATCTATACCCAAAATTGGGCAGGAGATTATCAGTGAAGATGTCAAGATTTTCCATTTTAGGAATCTTGTGTGAATATTTGGAATAAACTTGTCTCCATCTCTAAAGGAATGTGAAGAAAGGTTACCTAACCTTTTGCTTAAGATTAGACAAATCTTGGATGTTAATAGGTTGTTGAATGTTATGAGAATACTATTGGACAAAAAAGTTGGCAATTTCATCAAACATTTTGATACTAGAAGGCAAGTGTTGAAATCACTACATAGCCTGACCACCTAAACTTCTTGGGAATAAATGCATGAGATATGTTTGATTATGCATAAATTCCATAGACAAGGAACCAAATTTCTAAAAATGATCTTTGGGATCAGTAGTTCCAAATTATTTATCATACTTAGGTAACTCTACTCCTCTTGGAAAAGGAGGCATGTCTATGCACTTGTCAAATGGAAATGGACAAAGAGTGTCTAAGGTGTATGTTTTTGTGGATTTGTCTTTATCACACATTATTTGAGCTAGTTGGTCTTGCATGATTTGTAGTTATTTTTTGAGTTTAGAAGTCTCAGTTTCCTCTTCAAGTGTGATGATAGTTTTTACATTAAAATGATGGGGTAGCTTAGCTCCCTCTTGGGAAAGTTTGAGAAAGTATTTTTCTTTCTCTTTGTTGAGCAAGATTTCCATGACCTTTTGAAAGTTTTTGTCTTTACGAAACTTTGCTTTGTGTTTAGGAATTATTTCCACCTCTTCCTCCTCCTCATCAATGTAATGGTATTTTTTCTCATCATTCCTAGGTTAGTTTTGGTTTCTACTATGGTCATTGTGTTTAGGTTCATAATCAGCCATTGTAGAAATGTGTTCAATTTTAGTATATTGTGATTGGAAAAGTCCTTTGAAAAATAATTTAGATATGTTGTTTGGAGATGTGGGACCTTTTCTAGGTCAAGGATCTTCTTGATACAAGGGGTTCTTAGTTTGTTGTAAGTTTATGGAGAAAATTCTTTGGACTCGAGGTGATCTGATAGGTGAAGGAAATCATGAAGATTCCTCACTAGACAAACTAGATGTAGACCATATATAAAATGGAAGGTGGCCTCTACCATGATTATGACCTCTAGCTCAACCTTGCCTAAGTCTAAGAGGATAAAACATGTTTCCACTTCTTTTTGCAATAGTCATAGACAAGAGTAAGAAGCAAAGACCAAGACAAGGATCACACTAAAAGGTAGTCTCAAAAAGTAAGAGAAGAGTGATGTATAGTAAGGTATGAGTAGACTAAGTGAAGGTTATAATAGCCAAAGGTTATGACTATCATGATATGAAGTATAAAAAACAATAGAGGACAAAAATAAGATAAATAAAAGATGAGAATAGTTGAAGTGTAAATCACAGGTCATCAGTCAAGTAGGATTTCACTATTTCGGACTATTTGCAGGCAAAAAGGAGGTAATTAGTTGCAAGAATAGACCAGAATTAGAGCATAGATAGTTTTGATAGACTAGTTTTGATAGTTTTGACTCACAATTCTATATGAAGATTCCTTGAGAACCACATGAGAAAGCATATAGAACCAAGCTTGAAACTGTAATTTAAGCTCATGCAAGGACATAGACTAGGCCATGCAAAGAAGTGCTAATATTGGCAAGCAAAACAAGATGCTAATAATAAGATTATTTGCAAGATCTCACATGAAAACTCACATAGGCTCACATGAGAAGTTGGACAAGACTCTACGAAGAAATGATGACTCAAAATGTACTTGCATGAAGTTTTGCAAATTGTGCATGAAAATGGAGACCAAATTGACAATTGAAACTAGATTTTGAAGAGATTTTAAAATTTTAAAATTGTTCTAGATAGATTGTTGGACAATTTTGGTAGATTTTAGACAAATAGCAGGGTTGGTTTTCAAGTCATTAATAACATTTGGTGTTTAAACAAGACAAGTATTTTTGAAGAGACATGGAAAACAAGTAGTAGTCAAATACAATCCAACTGAGGACAAAGAAACTCAAAGGGATGGGAGAGTAATGACTTTTAGTTTATTTAGACTAGTTTAGACATGTTCAAGACTTGATAACAAACACACTTTATGCCTAAAAAAAAAATGGTAGAGAAGGGAAAACCTTTGTCCCACAACTTATGCACATGTGTGCACCTCACATAGTTGTGTCAACCCCTAGGGGGCACCCATGTTTTTGGTGTATTCAAAGGGCTCAATAACATATATGCTGAATGAACACCCTTGTGGTAGGGGTCAAGCACATATACCACCTTATAAAGCCCAATAGCATGCCTATGGTGAGTTCTATAATAGAGATTCTTCCTCCTCCTTGCACAAAGATTATGCCCCCTTTGAGAGGTGAACCGAGCAGCCTCTAACTAAAGGTTTTTACTTGGCTTCCATTTGTATTAATCCCTAGTGGCTCTACAAGTGGAGTTGAGACCGGTAGCCCACACTAGCTTCTAAAAGTGTACACATTTGCTTAGCAAGACTAGGGCCAACATCAGCTAGTGTAATAGACTGAGCCTCCCCTTGATATGTGATATCAAGAATGAAGGAGAGGAAATTAATATGGCTTTGGAGTCTTTCACTCTACAAAGCTTCTTTATTATAGTGAGTTGGAATCTTTGGTGAAAGGAGTGTGCTCACTTGGGTCATTCTCGAAGGTTGGATCACTCCGACAGGCCCTTCAAGGGTTGACTTGGACTTGTTGTTTAGATCTAAGGGTTTGAGTTTTTTATTTTCCTCAAGGGGAAAGAGCATACTCCTCTACCTTATTACCTAACCCAAACACACAAATTACATTAATCACCAGCTTAGCTTAATCAATCTAGACTTATCCTTTCTAAAGATTCTGATCCCCTAAAAGGAAATCATCATCTTGTCATAGAAGAGGATTCACACTAGAGAACCACTAAGTTGCTTGCCTCCCTTGGATGTTTTCTTTTAGAGGCTTCTAGGTTTTTGATTCACCCTTGGTCATGACCTCCAAGTGGTGAAGAGCATACTCCCCTATTCCCCTGTCTTGAGCCCTACAAAAGTTCACAAGCCCTAATTAGACTATGTTTGGAAAGTACGAAAAAGACATAATATTTTATGTGGATTTTAAAATTGGTCTTTGAAAATTATATCGCCGATAGCATCATACAAACACATAGTCAATTCATGTTTGGAAAATTTGTGTAAAAAAGAATCTTTGTCAAAATATCTTGTAGACAACTATTACGCTGCAAAAAATTAGAAAACATAAATAAAAATGCTTTAGAGGCCATGCATAAATGAAATGAAATGATAAACAACATTGAAAATCTACATTTTAAATATGCTATTCCAAGATCTTGCATGAACTTGCACATAGATTTGTGTGAACTCTTACATAGACTCACGTGAGAAAATGAGGTGCCACATGAGAAACCACATAATGGGGTACTTTTTTGTGCAAGAAAGTGTAGAGAAGAAGGCAAAATACTCAAATCTTCATGTAAAAATGAGATTTTCTACATGAAAATTTGGAAGTTTGTACATATAGGTACAATAGAATGACAAAAATATCAAAAAATATGATAAATGAGGTCAAAAAACTTGTTTTTCTCAGCCCCTATGGTGGGTGCAAAAAATGTGTGGGTAGATTGTGGGCCTCTAAACCTCACAAACACTTCAACATGGTCTTTACCTATGGAGTCATCCTAGAATAAATATGGAGTCATTTATCCAAGATGCTTGACAAAGTGACCTATTGTCTTCTAACTAGAATGATTTTTCCTATGTGCTCTCAGATCAAGAGGAAGACAACCAGACCATCTAGTATGAAGGGTTTATACAAAGTATGTAGTTATGCAATTAATCTAAATGATATACAATTTATTCTACTAAGAAATAAAAGAAATTAAGCTAAATGTATGCATTTTGATCTAAATAATGCTAAAATATCAAGTAAGTATCAAAGCTAGAATGAGTAATTAATTCAACAACACTTCAATATGATTCCAATTTCCAACCTCTGTAATGAGGAATTAGGAGTCTCTTAAATATAATTCCTAAAATCCAAGATTAATTGGGATGAACGACTGAGATTAGAAATGACATTTAGTTAAAATGGAAAGTTTCTTTAAGAAAAGGAAGTTAACTAATTTCTTTTGAGTGGAATAAGGAATTAATTGATTTGTTCCTTTTCTAAATTCAGTCAACTAAGAGTTTCCATTTCTAAACTAAATAGAGAATATTGGAAAAGATATTTGATTTAAAGAAATTAAATATGACCTCATGATTGAGTATTCTAAATTGAATAAATTCAACAATTAGAATAAGAATATTTAATTCTTGATGTATGTTAGCTAAAAAGGGGTGAATTTAATTTAATTAAAGTACTAAGACTTATAATTAAATTAATTCAATTAAAATCCTAATTTAGCCAATTCAATGAATATTTAGGAATTAATCAAAGAAAGTGGTTAATATAGATTAATTATTTTCTACATTTGACACTTAGGTCATGTAGAGATTATGAAAATCAAAATTTCCTAGTGACATAGGACTTTAGGTTTGATCAAATAGATCAGAATTGGTTAACATGGCAATGAGTCAATTTTGGTGCATTACAATTTTGTAATCCTAGAGAGCTTTAGGAAGGCATGTTGCCCAATCCTTCCTATGAAGTTCTATAGTCTTGGTGAGAATAGATTCCATCTCCCTATTAGTTACTTCAACTTGACCATTAGCCTAAGGATGATAAGGTGATGATTTACCATGCCTAATAGTATACTCCTTCATAAGAGTAGTTATCAAATTTGATGTCAACTGAGTCCCTTGTGTTGGCCTAGTTTTCTACCTTATTTCATATGTTATACCTCACAATGAAAAACCCGAGGATCATATTTCAAAATTGGTGTTTTATATTAAACCCTCATTCAAATTTCCTAAAAGGCCCTTTTAGACCCTTGTTATATGCCCTAGCTTTCAAAAGGATAATTCATTTCAAAATTGTATGAGATGAATATTCCCTAAGTTATCATTTACAAAATCTCTTTATTTTCATTTTTCGTGAAACAAACCTATTATTTTTTATTGTGTAAACCACAATTGCCTTCATTGCAGTTATCTTTCGAAGACTTTACACTAAAAATCTTAATTTTAGTGGTTTATCTTGGTTAACCATTGATATCTTTGAGATCAAAGGTGAGCACTTTATCATAATATGAAGTTGCATGGTGTTTAAGCAAAGCAGTGAAGCACTAACCTGACACGTAGCACTTGCTAAATATATGTCTATTGGTACTTTGTCAGACCTTTTCCAAAAGTTTTCATTTTATGTCAATTCATGTTCCATTTTCCTATGATCCTATTAGTGGGCTCATTCTCAGTGGGTTATTCTATTTTTAAACTTGATGCATTGTTGATCTTTTAAGATCAATGACTGGCACTTTACCCCAAGATATAGTTGCTCAAACATTCACTAAAGAAAGGAAGTGTTTTGTCAACACTTGTCCAAGATGATGATAGGAGAAAATGTCACATGTAGGCTTTTGGAAGTGTTTCTTTTACACCATTGATCTCAGCGAGATCAATGACCAGTGCTTACCTGCAAGATGAAAGTGAAAGATCTTTAAAAAAAGTAGGCAAGTTCCTTGTCAACATCTGGCACATGGTGATATTAGTGCCACATTCTCTAAGAAGTATTACTACTACTGACAGGTGTTAGATACTATTACTACATGTGTAATGCATTCATTAGCTAACGTATTTGACTCAACACTACCAGATGTAACTATATTCCATCGTTGATCTTTATTAGATCAAGAAACAACACTTTCCTACTATCCCAAGATGCAAGTTTTTAAATAATGCAAGAAAGTGCCTCAACAACACTTGTCCATGGTTACATCATGTATGGTGTCTCACATTGTTTAAAAGATACAAATAGTTCCACTATTGATCTTGGTGAGATCAATAGATGGAACTTTCCCACTATGAGAAAGTGCTTGATATTTATGCAAAGTAGGGAAGTGGTAACTTGACATGTGGCAAGGTGGGACTAGTTGTGACGGATATTTCCTAACTTATGCTAGGTTGGAAAAGGTGCTGAAATGGAATGATTTAATTGGTTAGATAATTCATTGCTTGCCACTATGGAGATGAGTATGCTAGTTGGGCCATAATATTAAAAGATTTATTTGCAAAATGTAGTGAATTTTCATGACTATTGATCTTTAGAGGATAGATGAGTAGTGTTTACCTGCATTATCAAAATGCGCAAAATTTGAGAAAAGCAAGGAAGTGCTTGATTGACACATGTCTAGGACATTCAAACCTTTAAAATAGTTTTCTTTTTCAAACTAAATCATTTGATGCTATGAGATCAGTTGATGAAATTTAAATTTGAAGCATGAAACAAAGTTAATGGCTAAAGAACATCAATACTACTCAGAATTCCTTCATGTGATCTTAATGCCCTAGTATAATTTGCAAATTCACCATTACTGAACCACACAATCACAAAATTTCTTAGAGCACAAGGGTTTTAGAGCTAGGTCATGAAATTCTCCAAGGTTTTTAGTGAATTATAGAGAAAATTATAGAGAAAAGGAAGCATAAAACAATGAGTAAGTTATTTTGACTTCTGAAAACCAAGAAATTAGAACTATGTGAAGTTGAATTTTTAAAATACCTCTATGAATGGAATTTTCCAATATTACTGATTACCTTAAAATATCTATTATGATGATTTTTCCTTGAACAATTTCCTTTACCTATACATGAAATAATGAAAGGAAAAGAGCCTAACCTAAAGAGCCCTAGGTTGGTTGGTGGTGAGGATTTTTATGATAGATCTAATTGGGTAAGAGATGGTGAGATTTCTATAGGAGGTTAAGAATTGTTTAAAAAATGGTTTTCAAAACACAACCTAGACACCCCTTTGAGTAATTTTTGGGAGTTTGATATCGGTAAATTGGTAGCTCCTGGAGTTTTCTTTGACAGTGACCTATTGTTTGATATGGTCAAGAACTATGATCATATCACTAGAATTGTAAAGAATCATGGTAGAGATAACCATTTTATGGTTTCATTTGAATTGATAAGTAAGGTGTCTAAACTCAATCCTAACCATGTAGTCCATGAGACAATTGATATGGATGATCTTTAGGCAAGAATCGATGCACAGAGGGTATATTTGAGAGTGGGGCCATTGCAGAAAGATATTGTTAAGATTTGGTCACTACCTTTGGTTACACCAAGCACCCTAGAGCAATTGATGAAAAAATACTTTAATCCTAGAGCCCAAGCCTTATATTTCACTCTCTCTAAGATATTTGTGATGAATGAGAAGGAATACATCAAAGGTTCTATTGTTCTTATTAAGGCTCAGACTTTGTAGTTTGGAATGAGCACAATTCTTGATTTTTCTACTTTCTTATTAGAGGAAATTAATATTGGTTTAGTTGGAATATCTCAAGGTAAGGTAAATAGGCCATTTTTTTGGTATTCCTTACTGATGCACATATGTCTTCACAAGGGGTTACCATTTTCTCTAAGAAAATGAATTTGGAATTAGAAAGGGATGGAGAGAAGCTCTTAGTTTAGTTATGGAGTGCTAACATGACTTGGAAAGTCAGGGATGACAACTATGTCAGATTTGATAGATACTTTGCATCAAGGCTCAAATTGCTCTCGACAGGAGATAGTCTAAGGATCCCATAGCCTCTACTAGAACTAACTAGACCCAAGGACCATGCCAAGGGACTTTTGGTCAGTTATAATTGGGGGGACATAATGTTGGAAATTTGATTGAAAAGCTCATTGTTGTTGAAGATCAAAGAGGGAGATTGTTGTGAAAGATTATTTTCAATCATTTTTTTGCACTTGATGTCAAACCTACTATTTGTAGGGATGATATTTGCTTATAAAATTCATGCACTATCACTTATTTTATTGATGAAGAGGATTTGATCAACAAGATGTAACAAGAGAACCTAAGGGGATGGTCGAGTAATGATGTAGTAATGAAGTGCAAGGATCAGTTAAGACAATGGTTAAATAATGTATTGATGACATACTCAAAGATATAGAGGTTGGTTACACTTAGATAAATTGGAGGAAGAAGTTGTAACAAGGTTGACTGCAAAGCTTCAACTAAAGATCATTAGTAGGTGCAGAGAAAGTCAGTTGAAGCTAAGAAAATTCTTAGTTGAAGCTGAGTAACAGATATTTCTAGTGTGTACCAAGTGATCTTCAAGTGTTGAGTAAAGATCAGGTGCCAAGCATTAGAAATTTTTTAGTATGTGTTGAGTGATCTTCAAGTGTTGAACATTAGCAAAAACATAGTTGATGTCGAGTAACACAGTATGTGATGAGCACCAGTATTTCAATAGTGCCAAGCTAATGCATTATTTCAAATAATGAAGATTCACCAAATCCAAGCTGACTTAGTTGTTACATTGAATTTTTTGAACAAGTTGGAGGATAAGGATGATGAGTTATTGGCACAAAATTCTATGTATACCATTTTTCGGCAAATTCTAATGGATCATTCAAGAAGTTTCTAAAGGAGAAAAAATATGGGTTAGATACAATGAATTCTACCTAATCCATGTGAATTGAAACTGAGGAAAAGATGAATTGAGTGAGCAAAGAAACTCCAAGGCTTCTATTTAAGAAGTCATAAACAAAGAATAAGAGAGCTGATGATGTTGTAGAAAGGGTGTCAAGAAGGAGACATCTAGGAGAAGGAAGAGCATAGAGGCTCTACTTCTAAGAGTGGTCATGAAGAGATGATTGCACTGGTACATTGAGTATGGAGACTCAAGGAGACAAAGCTTGAAAGATAAGGCTAGTTGTTAAGAGTTGCAGAGATAGAATGCCAAGCAAGGGTATGAGCTTAGAAGTAATTTGAGATCTACAAGATAAGTTGTATGTTGTAATTAGGTCTATTTTTTCTAATACTCTCTAGCAATTGTATTAGATCTAAAAATCCTATGGACTTAAGTTGGCCTAATATCCATTTGTAAATCCTTTAATAGGGTGGCATTCCAAGTGAATGTTCTAAAGTCCTTTTACTAGGCCCACTTCCAATAGGGTGGTTAAATCCTCTAACAAGGTCACATTTAATAGTGTGTGTTGTAAGCCTTTAATTCATAGGGCATCACTTTAGAAGGGTGCGAATTGAGTAGCATGTTATTTGTGGTTTTTCCCAAACTAGGTTTTTGATGCACGCAAGGGATAGAATTAACTAGGGCCAAGGGCTCACCCAGCTATCCAGACCACCCTACAAGAGTTAACACAGTGGAAAACACAACACAAACACATCACCAAGGAGAGAGAATAAGATATCTTTTATTAACTCATCAAATATTCACCATACATGCCCAGCTATAAGGCCTTTTGGGTTATTGCCAATTACAAATACATTCACATTCAAAGATCCAACTGCAATTTCACACTTTCAATTTTGCTCTCTAATCTTCTTCCCAAAAGCTTCTTCTCCAAAAAAACTACTTAACTCTAAACCTAAACACCCTATTTATACTTGTCAAAATGGCTTATGGATCATTCTAGAATCATTACATAATAGGAACGCTGACACAAGATCCTATCATTAAATTCATGAACAAAATTAAATATGCAGGTCAGCTCCCACTAAGAACCAAAAATAGACAACTCGACACCCACTGGATAACTCGGCACCCACTAGGAAGCTGGCACTCAACATCAACTAGAAGCTGGCACTCGGCATCACTCGGCATCCACTAGAAAGTGGAAACTCAATATCAACTGGGTAACTTTTCACATGAAGAAATACTCAGCATGTACTGGGAAACTCGACACATGAAGAGTGCTATAGTAACTCAGCACCAACTAAGTAACTTGGCACCAAATATAGATGAACAAAATGAGTAGGATAACAAGGAAAACTAGGATGCTCCTACATTATTTTCCACATAAATCACTGTGTTATGTGTTGATTTCTTGTGTGTCATACTTGCACATTGAATAATAGTAACATGCTAATTAGACAAGTTAAAATTTGAAAGAATGAATGATTGAATTAGTTCACTATATTTGGAGAAAAGTTTGAATAGGAAATTTGGACCTTGAATAACTAATTCACCCCCCCCTCTCAATTATTCTAAAGAAATTCTAACAATTGGTATCAAAGCCTTCTGCTGATTTAGTTTCAAGGCACTAGAAGCAGGAAGATCAAGATGTCCAAGAGACAAGTTCCCAAGCTTAACAAGGACAACTTTGGTGCATAGCAGAGTTTGGATAAATTGCACCTAGGATCAATAGGTGACTATGCACAAAATTCAATTGGAATAGAGCATGTACCCCTAGAACGACCCCTTACTACAGATGACTTAAACAAAAAGGAGCATAACCAAGCAATGTTGGAGATTGCCTCTGCACTTAGATATGCCAAATATGATGATGTCAAAGACTATGACATTGCATTTAAGATGTGGAAAACCCTATTAGATATCTACAGAGGTGATCAAAATGTCTAGAGAGTAAAGAGAGAAAGCCTAAGAGGGAAGTTTTATGATATGAAGATAGAGGAAGGTGAAAATGCTACTCAGTATGTTGCAAGAATAAAATAAGTGGTGAGTGCAATAAGAAGTCTAGTTGGTCAACTAGAAGAAGAAACATCCATCAAAAAATACTTCAGAATTGTGCTCCCTATCTATGCTATAAGAGTTTCAGCTATTCAAGAGCTGAGGTGTGTACAAGGAAACACACTAACTTTTGAAGGAATAGTTGGAAGACTTACTACATTTGAGCTATCCAATTTTGACAACTATAGACCTAAAAACCTTGAATCTACTTTCAAGGCCAAAATGACAATAAAAGATACTAAGGAAGATACATCAAGTAAGAGAAGAAGAAAAGGAAAACATGTATCCAGTGATAGCAACACAGATGAGAAAAATGTGGAATAATTAGAAGCACTAGTAGCCAAGAGATTCCATAGAGGTGAAGGAAAATTAAAAGGTAAGCTTCCTATCATATGTTTCAATTGTAATGAAGTAGGTGATATAGCTACAAGATGCCCATAGAAGAAAATCTTTATAGAAGGAAGCAAGTTTAGGAACAAAAGAGAAGATGATAACAAAGATTACAAGGAGAAAGGCAAGAGCTGCTACATTGTTGAAGAAGACTAATAAAAATGATGATGAAGTGGTCTATGTAGCCATGAAGGATGAATCAAAAAAAGATGAAGATGAAGCCACAACATTGGTTATCTATGTGAACAAGAATGACAAGTGGATCATAGACAGTGGATGGTCACATCACATGATAGGAGATAAAAGTAAGTTCATTACCTTTACACAATATGATGGAAATAATGTTAGATTTGGTAATGATGCCCATTGTCAAATCAAAAGAAAAGGCTCTATCAAAATTGCAAAGAAAATTTCATGTGATAATGCATACTATGTTGAAGGATTGAACTACAACTTGTTGAGTGTATCTCAGTTAGGCAATGTAGGTTGCAAAGTGGAATTTGGAAACAAAACTACCAAGATCTATGATACTTATGGAAATTTGATAGAAAAAGGTGAACAAACTAGGAGTAATTTGTTTTACCTAGATATGGAAGAACCAACATGTATTGTTGTTAGATGTGATGATGTGGGGTTGTGGCATAAAAGGTTGTGTCATTTAATTTTGATAATTTGATCAGCATTAGTAGAAAGAACAAAGTCAAAGGATTGCCCAAGTTAAAGAAACTTGAAAACACAATGTGTGAACAATTTCAACTAGGGAAGATGACTAAATCTAGTTTCAAAAGCAAAGAATACACCTCCAATGAAGTTATAGAGTTAGTTCATATAGATTTATGTGGCCTAACAGAAGTACAAAGCTACCTAGGAGACATATACATAATGCTATTTGTAGATGATTATTCTAGAATGATGACTACTATGTTCTTAAAACAAAAATATGATGCATTTCAAATGTTTAAGTGGTGTTTGGCTAGAGTTGAGAAGGAAACAAGAAAGAACCTGAAATGCCTAAGGTCAAACAGAGGAGGAGAGTTCACATGAGGAGAGTTTGGAACATTTTGCAATGACAAAGGTATCAAAAGGAAAACATCAGCACCTAGAACTCCACCACAAAATTTTATTTCTAAAAGGAGAAATAGGTCAGTGATTGGCTATGCTAGAACCTTGATGATGGAGAAAAATGTTGCACTTAAGTACTGGAGGGAAGCTATAAGTGCTACAGTCTACGCACTGAATAGAGTTCAAATCAAGAAAGGTACAAATGCAACACCCTTTCAATTATGGTATGGTCATTCACCTAATGTTAAACATTTCAAAGTGTTTGGTTGTAACTGCTATATTCTAAAAGACACTAGAAATGTCAAGTTTGATGCAAAAAGTGATGAAGGTATATTTCTTGGATACTCCACTAGATGTAAGGCATATAAGTCTTTGAATACTAACACTAAAAAAGTTGTGGAGAGTGCAAATGTAAATTTTGATGAGCATGCAAAAGTTTAGATTGATGAGTTAAAACAAATAGAGGATTATAGATCCTTTGTATACTTCTATGAATGAATGATAGTTGAAGACAATGCTACAAATCAAGTTGGGAATTAGCAACAAACTTCAGTATCTGATGAGTCTCAACTAGTGAATGTCGAGTTGCATTCAGAAGCCAAGCTATAGAATATGAAACATGCACACTCTGATTCTAAAAATAGTATACATGAAAGGAATGATGAATTATCTAATGAAGAAGAATGAAATGACTCTGAAGCAGAAGGATCAAATATGGAAAGAAGGATTGACCACAGATTAGCTAAGTATGTAAGAAGACATGACCCTACAGATCAAAACATTGGTGATAAGGATGCTAGACCAATGACAACAAATAGAATTAGGAATGAATCATGTCTACTAAGAAAGGTTGAACCCAAAATAGTGAAAGATGCACTACAAGATGATGACTAGTATAAGGCCATGAAAGAAGAGATAGGTCAGTTTGAGAAGAATAAAGCTTGGTCTCTAGTTCCCAAACTAGTTGATAAGAATGTGGCTGGTACCGAATGGGTTTTTAAAACCAAACTTGATGAGAATGGTGAAATAACAAGAAACAAAGCCAGATTAGTTTGCAAAGGCTATGCACAAGAAGAAGGATTGGATTATGGAGAGACATTTACTTTCAAATTCTACTAGATAGATGTGAAGTCAGCTTTTCTAAATGGTATAATAGAGGAGGAAGTCTATATAGAAAAACTAGAGGGATTTGTTGATGAAAAGAACAAGGACATGGTCTGCAAGCTACATAAAGCACTTTATGGATTGAATCAAGCACCTAGAGCATGCTATGAAAGGTTGCATAAATATCTTGTGAAGATAGGATTTGAAAAAATAGATGACAAAAACAACTTGTACATCAAATTTGAGCAAGTTAAAGACATTTTGATTTCAGAAATATTTGTTGTTGACATAATATTTGGAGGAAAAGATGTTTTATGCAAAGATTTTGCTAATCAAATGAAGCATGAGTTTGAGATGTCAATGTTTTGTGAAATCAAATTCTTTGTTGGATTATAAGTACATTAGTTGAAGCATGACATATTTGTGACCCAATCCAAATACATCAAGGAAGTACTCAAAACATTTGGGCTAGAAGACTCAAAACCAATTAGTGCACCAATGGAAACAGGTCATAAAATATGAAAGAATGATGAATCTACTAGAGTAAATCAGACATTATATAAGTCAATGATTAGAAAATTTCAATATGTTGTACATAGTAGACTAGACATTACTTTAGCTATTGGAATACTAGCAAGATTTTCTACCAATCTGAGAGAAAATCATTTAATGTAAGTAAAGAGAATACTAAGATACTTGAAAGGAACTAATGACTTTGGTTTATACTACAAGAGGAATGAGAAGTTTGAACTAAAAGCTTGCACTAATGCAGATTGGGGAGGTAACATTGATGATAGAAAAAGCACTAGTGGAGGAGAATTTTTCTTAGGAAAGAGATTGATCACATGGACAAGCAAAAAGCAAAGTTGCACCTCACAATCTACTGTTGAAGTTGAATATGTGGCAGGTGCTATAAACTACACTAATATTGTGTGGATCAAAAACTTGTTACAAGGTATGAAGGAAGAGGTAACTAAGCTAGTGACACTTTATTATGCTAATACAAGTGCTATCAATATATCAAAGAACCTAGTTATGCATGTTAAAACTAAACATATTGCAATCAAGTATCATTATGTAAGAGAACTTGTGGAAGACAAACAAGTGAAGATGGAATATGTCAGCTCAAAGGAATAGATTGTTGATATCTTCACAAAAGCACTACCTAAAGATGCTTTTGAGTATCTTAGAGGTAAGTTAGGGATGATACCCCTAGCTAAGTCTACTTGAACCAAAAAGAAAGTATGCCCAGCATCAAATAAGCAGAATGTTGAAGATTTTGCACATTGATGCAGAATATGTTTACTTGGGGATCCATGCCTAAAGTAATAGAAGTGTTGAAAACTTCAAATCAATCACAAGCAAGGTGATAGAGGGAGAGATTGACTAAATCTACAAGAGCTACATCTGCATATTAAAGATGCTAATATGTCTTTGGAATTTTTGTCAAAGAGGGAGAAGTGAACAACTGATCAACAACTATTGAAGATAAAGGATCAAAGAAATAGAAGGAAATTTCAGAGGTTGATTAGAATAGTAGGAGAGGAATAATATAGAGGGAGAAAGATAAAGATAAAGGATGCAATAGCAAAGAGGGAGAAGTGTAATAAGACAATCATAATAGTAGTAGGAAATGTGATGTTACAATTTACTTTTTGACATTTGACTTACTTATTGTTCTAACCTAGTAAGCTTCTAGTGGAATAGTTTAGTCTGATGGTTGATCAGTTTGGTTTGCCATCAATGATAAAGAGGGAGATTGTTGGAAATTTGATTGAAAAGCTCATTTTTGTTGAAGATCAAAGAGGGAGATTATTGTGAAATATTTTTTTAATCATTTTTTTGCCATTGATGTCAAACCTGCTATTTCTAGGGATGATATTTTCTTATAAGATTCATGCACTATCAGTTAGTTGATTGATGAAGAGGATTTGATCAACAAGATGTAACAAGAGAACCTAAAGAAAAGGTTGAGTTATGATGTATTAATGAAGTGCAAGGATTAGTTAAAACAATGGTTAAATAATGTATTGATGACATACTCAAAGATATAGAGGTTGGTCACACTTAGATAAATTGGAGGAAGAAGTTGTAACAAGGTTGTTTGCAAAGCTTTAACTAAAGATCATTAGTAGGTGTCAAGCAAGTCACTTGAAGCTGAGAAAATTCTTAGTTGAAGCTGAGTAATAGATATTTCTAGTGTGTACCAAGTGATCTTCAAGTGTTGAGCATTAGGAAAAACATAGTTGATGCCAAGTAACATAGTATGTGTCGAGTACCAGTATTTCAAGAGTGTCAACCTGCTGCATTATTTCAAATAACAAAGATTTTCCAAATCCAAGCCAACTTAGTGGTTACATTGAATTTTTTGAACAAATTGGAGGATAAGGATGATGATTTGTTGGCACAAAATCCTATGTAAACCATTTTTGGGAAAATTCTAATGGATTATTCAAGAAGTTTCTAGAGGAAACAAAATATGGGTTAGATACAATGAATCCTTCCTAATCCATACAAATTGAACTTGAGGAAAAGATGAATTGATCATGAAAAGGAAATCCAAGACTTCTATTTAAGAAGTCATAAACTAAGAAGAAGAGAGCTACTGATACTGTTGAAAGGGTGTCAAGAAGGAGACATCTAGGAGAAGGAAGGGCATAGAGGCTCTACTTTTAAGAGTGGTCATGAAGAGATGATTGCATTGGTACATTGAGTATGGAGACTTAAGGAGAAAAAGCTTGAAAGATAAGGAAAGTAGTTAAGAGTTACAGAGAGAGAAGGCCAAGCAAGGGTATGAGTTGAGAAGTGATCTGAGATCTGCTATATAAGTTGTATGTTGTAATCAGGTCTAGTTTTGCTAATACTCTCTAACAATTGTATTAGATCTGAAAATCCTATGGACTTAGGTTGGCTAAATAGCCATTTGTAAATCTTTTAATAGGGTGGCATTCCAAGTGAATGTTCTAAAGACCTTTTACCAAACCCACTTCTAACAAGGTGGTTAAATCCTCTAATAAGGTCGCATTTAACAGTGTGTGTTGTAAGCCTTTAACATGGCAAGCCTTTCATAGCGCATCACTTCAAAAGGGTTAGAATTGAGTAGCATGTTATTGGTGGTTTTTCCCAAATTGAGTTTCCATGTAAATCACTATGTTATGTGTTGATTTCTTGTGTTTCATACTTGCATGTTGATTTACAGTAACTTGTTTATTAGACAAGTTAAAATTTGACAGGATGAATGATTGAATTAGTTCACTGTATTTGGAGAAAAGTTTGAATAGGACATTTGGACCTTGAATAACTAATTCACCCACCCACCCCCCCGCCCACTTCTTAGTTATTTTAAAGCAATTCTAACACATAATCCCATATAATGTTTCCTCTATGATTAAGGTCTATGGTTTCTAAGAAAAGCCTCATGTTTTAGCTTTTCATGTGCCTTTGAAGATAAGAATTGTAGAATTTCTATGGTAGATTGAAAAAATTAAGGAAAGGGATATGATAGGAAAAAGTAAAGGTACATTCTTCCCTATTGTCACTGTGGCACACAGTTTTTTTTTTTATCAAGCAAGGATCGAGGAATCTCAATTTATTTTTAGATAGATATCACATGGTAGAATCCCATGCAAGATACATTGATCTAGAAGAATTCTATGAACTCCTAAGGGAGAGAACCAAAGCTAAAGCTATTACAAAAAATTCATACTTCCCAAGAGATGTTATTAGAAATATTTTTCCATTACAGGAGTAGGAAGTTAGAAAAGAAAAGTGGATAGTTTTTAGTAAAATTTTAGAATTTATAATACTTTTGAGCTAGATTATAACCCCTTGAAAGATAAGAAGTATGGGGGCTGCAATGAATGCATTAATGAATAATTTTTCTATGATAATGCAAACTATGAATGAAAAGAAGAGCATCTTAATCAAAGCATATCTTGATAAATTAGCAGAGGTGGAGAGAAGGGTATATAGTAGAATGATAGTTACTCTAGGCCAGTATACATTATAGAGGAGGGCAGGATATGTTGTGGCTCAGAATATATGGCATGTTTCCCACTACAAAAGGCTAAGACCTTAGAGCCCACCTAACACTAGTGCACCCAAGAGACAAAAATTAGAAAATGGATCCTCTTCTCATGTAGGACTATATTCACTATGTCAAACTCCACTCAGGATAGAAGATGAAGCATCTTTGAGAAAAAAATTGAGACAAATGGTTGGAGAAGGAGATATCATTGTAACCACTAATGATATAGAAAGAAGAGTGTGTGAAGAGTCTCCTATGCCATCCTTTGAGCTCACTATTGTTGACTATATAGGTAGGGAGATAGAACCCATTATTGCTCAAGCCTCTCAAAAGTTCATAGATGATGAAAATTTTGTTAAATCTAGGGCTTCTACACAATTTTTGAGGAAAAATGTAAAACAATAAAGGTAGAAACCAAGCAAGTCAAACTCTAAAATTGAAGAAGAGGTGAAGGCAAACTTTTTGGAGGATTTTTCCCAGCTAACACCTGAGGCCAAAAGATAGTTAGTTAGAGAGGTAGCAATACTAGTTTTGCTTGAGTGGGACATAGCTAATGCTATGATTTTTTACTCCATTAGAAAGGAAAAAGATGTGAAGTACAAAATAGAAGAAGATATATTACAAGCACACAGGGGAATAAAATTTAGTAATGATCATCAAGCCCTAGTCATATGGTCTATTGAAAAATGAAATAAGACTAGAATGCAAGAAATTTCAAGTGTTGAACATATTGGTGCTCTTATAGTTTATAGGGCTGATGAACTAGATAGTTATCAGATGACAAGAATGGCTCAAGAAATTTTGAATTTTTGGGATGTGGTAGCTAGGAGGGAAAAAAGTAGATTCCTAGAACTCAATGACAAGTTTGAAGAAATACTTAAGGCATATTATTGGAAAATCAAATATCCGAAATGAACCAATAGGTGGGAAAAAGGAAAATGGGAGAATCAAGTACGCTAAGAATTGTATGGGTAGAAGTACAAAGTTGTGTCACCTTTCAAGTTGACTTATTAGAACAACTAAGTTTCAGTATTTATATCAAAAAATCTATTTTTTTCAAAACATATGATCTAGATAAATTCATTCTATCTTATTTATATATGGTCTGACACTTTTCCAATTGGAAATGTCTATTGAATGCATGTTTTATACTAGTTTGTATCCAATTACTAAAGATATAAAATTATTTCAAAAAAGTAGTGTTTCAAAAAATCTAACTATTTTTTATGATATTTTTTTAATAATATGTAAACAACACTTTATAGTGCTCAGAGTCAAGAATATTCTCATATAGAGTTTATAGTGTTTTAATTAGATATAGTATATGATAATTAAAAATTCTACAACCACATAATTTAACACTTGAAAAGATGCCAGTTTGGAGAAAGAAAGAAAAATTACACCATACCAAAAAAATCTAAAAATTATATGATGTTCTAGAGGAGAGAGTCCTCTTCTAGAATGTATAATTTTTCTTTTGGTTAGAATAAATTTGTTTTGAAAAATATGGTGGGAGATGAAAACTATTGATTTAAAGTGAGTTGAGATTTCAATCCTCAAAAAAGAGAAAATATAAGTCTAAAGATAATTTTTTATTTTTGATTGTTCTAGATATATATGTTATCTATAACATAGTTTGAGATCAAAGGGAACTATGTTTATTTTCATATACTTTTGTGGTGGGAACTAGACCCCTAATTTTCAATTTTTTTTATCACCTAAAAACTGTCTATAGAAATTAGGAAAATAGATCAATTCTTATTGCAAATAATTATTATAAATTATAATCCCAAACTTCATCAAATTTAACAAATTTCATTAGTTTACTTTATTTCCAAATTAAAGATAATAATACCAATTTTATGTCATTCAAGATGAACAGTTAGACTTTTGTTAGCCTTTTCTTTTAAAAAAGGGTGACACAGGTTTGTGCTCTTACCAATATATCCTCACACCCCAATCGAGCCATTTAAATCCACCCCCATTGTAAAATTACTAGATACCCCACAGAGGCCTAAATTATACACCATGGAGGAATTTTAAGAGGAGAAGAATAAATTGTGGGAAATGCATATTGAATTAAACAATCAATATGAACAAAAACTTAGAAAAGCAATTTTGCATTTAGTAGATAAGATTGAGTGGCTAGCCTTTTATGACCAGTTAGCAAGAATCCTAGAGATGGGGGATGAAATAAAGTGAGATGAAGAAAAATTAAATCCCATTCTATAGAAATGGAGCCAAAGAAACAATGTTATCACTATTATGTGTATTTCTTTCATCCAATTATCATGTCATCAAATAGAGATTTTTTTTGATATACTTAGTAATCTAAAATAATTTTTTAAGTATATACTAGAGAAGTTTGATCTTTTTTCTAGTGCCCTTAAAAAAGGTTGACAAAATAAAAGAAAAAGAAGAATGGGGAAAGGAACTAGATGAGGTATTTTTCCATATGATGAACAATGTGATAAATAAAAAGGGACATGTACTATGGGAAATGACCAATGAAGAATTTGTCAAAGTAAAATTGTTCTATAACTTTTAGAAAATATTTTGTTGAAATAGAAAAGATTAGAAATTATGTAATAAAAGTGTAGTGAGAAATCCTGAATTTTGATTGGCCCAATGATACTATTTTCAATAAATAGAAAGAGGAACTTTTATCTTCAAAATAGGTGGTAGAAGAAGAAGAGGCTATGGACCAGGAAGGGTTTTAGATAAATGACACCTCAATAGAGGAAATCAAAGTAGAACAACCACCCCCAGTAGTGGAAATAGAACAACCAACTATAACTGCTAGCCCAAGAAGCCAAACTGATAATATGGCAACTAAAGCTCTGAAGTAACCATTGTCCTAACAATCTATGATGATGCTAGTGGGGATTCCCAAGTAAAAGTAAGCTTTCAAAGCTCAGAACCAGACACATCATTTTCTAGTTTGATGGCTACATTCTCTGAGGAATCAGAATAGCACGAGAGAAAATGATGTAATTCATAGAATTTGAAGATGTAACAGAGGATGGGCCCACCAAGAGAACACTTTTACATAAAAAATTTTGTTACACAAAATTTTGTCTTTTTGTGACAGAAATTAATATAAATATCTTTTGTCTAAAGGACAACTATTAGTTCTCTATGCCAGAAGCTTGTTGCATCTCACACTATATAAGTGACATTCTAGGGCTAGAGAAAGGGTCCAAATTATTATCTTTGTAAGTCTTTATTAAGTCTATTCGGCCTTGTTCTTGATGTATATTTTTTGATATGTTTTCTTTGCATGTTTATGAGAATACATCAATTTAATAGGATTTGGATTTTTTATCTTGAGTCATTTTGAGTCTTGTTCAAATGTATACAAATTTTCCAAAGGAAATTAATTCAAAGATGAGTTGTCCCCACATCTTTTCTTGCTGAATCTTGTCTCTATTTGTATTATCTTGTTATCTATAAATTTAATGAACAAGTCTTGTTCAATAGAATGTAAACAAATAAAATTGTATGCCAATTTACTATTGCTTTTAATTCAAAGAATCAAGTAAATGCTTTATTAATATTGATAGGATAGCCATGGTAATAAGAAGTATCTCTATAAGAATGAGTTTCAGTAATAATTGCTGATGATATTTATTGTAATGCAATTAGTTAGATCTATGAATTGAATAGACTCTAAATCCCAATAGATAAGGAACTAATCTAATTATTTCAATCTCCAAATAGAAAGGTGATAAGTAAGCATCAAGGTTAAATTTGAAATCAATTTTGTTTTACTATTCAGAGAGTATCAATGCTGGTTAGCACTTGTTTACATTTAACTTTGAGGTTTAGTTGGCTACTGTTGCTTGAATTATTTGCAAACTTAAGAAGAATATTGGCCAAATTTACTTCAAGGGATGTGTATTGTTGTGAAATGAATAAATATTTATCTAGTGTCATGTTGAAAATATTCCATCCCTAATGTATACCAAACTTGGTTCTACAAATCCTAAAGAGTAGGAAATATATCTTTGTTGAAGTTGGATCTAGATGTGAAATACATTCAATTGGTAATAGGAAGTAGCTAATTCTTAGATTGTTGTTCTCTTTTATCATCCTAGTATTAAGTATTGTGCTTAATTGTTGAAAAAGAATTACAAAATGGTGACTCTACTGTGAATTGCTTAACACATGCTTATGTCTAAAACATACTACAATTTCTTAGGTCCTAGTGTATATGTTTATCTCCAAGCTTTTAGTATTGCTCATGGTGATGGTGATATTATAGTGAGAAATCTTGAGAATTTAAAGAAAAGAGAAAGACCATAAGTACCATAGATTTACAATGATGTGTATAGCCTTTGTGAAGTGTCTTATTGTAGACGCTCAAAAATGGTTCGCATCTACGATTTCATCACTTCTTCATATTAATTTGTCCCATTTTCTCATTCTACTAACTCTGATCTTTTGGCCAAATTGACCATATTTTGTCATTTGTATCATCTTTCACATCAATTTCATATCAACTCAAAATCATATCAAATCAACTCGAAATCACCCCATATCAACTCGAAATCACTCGAAATCAATCCTAATCAACCCACAACATATCAAACATCCCAAATCAATCATCATTTATCTTATCCTAGGTATTTTTGTGGCTTTCAATGCCTTGGAAACCTATCAACCTATTAATCTTATCAATCTGACCTTAGTATCGTCGTGGCTCTCAGTGCTAGGTCAAACTATCATTCATGTCATTCAATATTTGACATTGTTGAGGCTTTCAATGTCAAATCATGACATCATCAACCATTTTAATAACATTGACAATGTTTTTCAATGTTATTATGATCAAATCTTATCAACCAATTTCAATCCTATAGCATTTACAATGTCGATTAAATGTTACATATCAACCAATTCATGTCATGTGTCCTTGGCATGTTATCAAATTCAATCAATCAATTTAACCATGGCTTTGGTCTACTTTCCATCATCTTATTTGATATCCATCATCATTACATTTTCATCAAAGGATACTGTCACATTCATTTAATCAATTTGGCCAATCATTTACTAATTCTCTCTATAGGATTAAATAACCCATAATTTAATTCCATTATTCTTCCTAATTATCATCCTTAATTAATTAATTCTATTAATTAATTGATTCATTATCTAAAAACCATGGAAATTCTTAATTTCCCAAGTTCCATTTTCCATCATTAATTCCATTTTCTACTAATTCTTACTTTATGGAATAAAAGGATTTTCAATTAAAATATTCCATAAAATATTGCATCATCATGACACTTGGATGTGACACCACATGGATTCTCCTTCGACACTTGGCTAAAGACTTGTCATAATCAAATATTCTTATTCTCTTACGCATGTCTCGATTTGGGTTATTCGTCATAGATTCTTTGCTTTAAGTGGGTTGAGGTGTCTTATGAAGTGTCATAGATTCTCTTCCACATTTAGCCAAGTTTGACTTTCATGTGTCATAGAATCTCACAATTGGCATATTTTTTCATATGCATCATGGATTCTCAAAGGAATCTCTTGTCACATCGCATATCTATGGGTAACAAATCCAATGCTCTCACCTTGAGTGTCAATTATAAATTGGACATTCTTTCTCTCATTTTGAGTCCTTGAATCCTTAATGCTTGAGTCTTGAAAATCTAAATCCTTGAGTCTTTGAGTCCCCACTTCTTTGCATCTACACTTCTTGCTCTCACACTAAAATCACACTTCTAGTATTCTCATGGCATTGTTCATATCATAGACTTTGGCTTCAATTTTGTGTACACTATAGGAAACTTTGGAGCTATAATCATTTGGAGAAGAAAGAAGGACATGGGAGCTACAAACAAAAAAGGGGGTTTCTATTGCTTTCTTTATTAGTTTGGCTTTCATGGTAGACTAGTGGGTGCTTATGTTGATTGAGTTTGTGATTTTCTCATAGTGTGTTATGCATTTAGCCTATTTTTTGGTCATACATTTGGTGAACCCATCATGAACATGCATATCTAACTTGTGTTTTCTTGTTTTGTGCTTACAGGTGTAAGGAAGGAGCTCACTTGGAAGGGTATAACAACTATCTATTATTCCTTTTCACACCTAGATTAATTAGGGGGTTCATTAAAATGCTTGTATGCTCTTGTTTCATGCATTTTGTTAGCTTGCTATCCTAGGGTGCACACTACTCTGTCAGGGTGCACTCGAGACCCCTAGGAGTAGTTTTAGTAGTCCAGAAGCCACCAAAACCTCCTTCTATTGTTTCTAACTTACCAACTATGCCCAACTAGGCCCCAACTACATCATTGATGTAGTCTACACTGTTTGGGTGCACTTGGGAGTGTAGCTTTGAAAATTTCAATTTATGGGTCTTGTCTAGGCACTATTTCCCCACACTTTGCACTTGACTTCCCAATTGCGCCCTAAAACTAACAACTGCACCCAACTAGGCCCCAACTACATCATTGACATAGTTTTCACTATTTGGGTGCACTTGGGGGTGTTCAGAGCCATTTTGGCCTTCTGGGGAGCAATCTGCTTTGTCAGAGCACACCCAGGTTCACAGTAAGCATATGCATTAATCAGAATCTGCACATAAGGTTTCTATTTCCTTCCAGAACTTAGATTAGATGATTTTGTGTTATTGATGGTCTGTTTATAGTGTGTGGCAATCATGGGATGAAGACATGATCATAAACTACTAATGCTTTGTTTGCAGGACATTGTTGAAGACTTTGTGTGTCTTTCCAAACTATGTGTGTGGATTTTGTAAATTAGATAACATATCGTTTGGTGCTTAAAATGAACCTTTTTCTTTTTTTCCTGGCATTTCTATAGTGTTAAATCCCTAGGAGTCACATTGGGTGTATCCTCTCTCCTCACCATTCATGGATCTTGGGTGTAAGAGAAATCCATGTAACTTCTATAGGAGGCCTGCCTTGGACCAAGATACTCGATATTGGGTATGCCAAGGGACGACCTTAGAGTGCTAATGGGCCAAAAGCTAGGTAAATTTTCTAGCTGCTATATAAAATTTGATTACGGTGAAAGTCATGTCGGTGGTATTGCTACATGATTGTTCTCCTCCAGTACCCTTGTCGTGCATTAAACTCCAGTTCTTGGGGCTGGGAGACCTTCTGCAAAAGTTTATCATTCACTTTTTGAACAAAATTCCCTTACTAAAAATTTTTTTTTAGTGGCAAAAATCCTTTCTATCCACTGGCTCAACGAGTCACCCATGCCCGTGAAGACATCCTACATTCTTGCGGTCCTTAGTAGAGACAACAGTCCCTTGGGAAGTCATGCCCCTTGGGAAGCAGATCTTGGTAGCCTCGAGAAGTGAGTGCACTGTAAGGGGGAGCCTATGGTGCCAAGATACTATGTTGTCTACTCTAGATAAGCATGACTAAACTTAAGTTCAAGTAGGAATTTAGTGGATACAGTCCTAAAAGCCTAGGTTGTGGTGTGTTTGTTACTTTTAACAACAACTATTCTTATCTTAATGTGTCTTATGTGTGTGTATAACATAATCAAGATAAAAGAAAAACTTTTAAATTTACACCTTAGATATCATTTGAACTTTTCAAAACATCACACATTGACAAAAAATTTCAAGTTTTATCAAACTTTTTAGAATTCGGTTCAACACACTCAAACCCTAAAAAACATGGCGACTTGTGCTCTTAAACGTGCTTGGAAAAATGTAGATCTCACACTTGCATAGACTTCAATTGCATTCACCATAGTATAGGACTCATTCATACATCATATAGACTTCATATTGCACCTTTTAGTCCTCATATAGTATCTATTACATTTAATATTGCATCCTTTTAGGTTTAGTTTACCTCCCTTAGTTTTTGCATTCCCATCTGACAATCAACACTTTGCATTCACCACCTTGCATCTTTGCATACCTATCCATCATCTTGACTAATTTAACCATCATTATGAGTGTCTTAACCATCATTTTGAGAATTCATACTAGCCCTAACACTGTCCCCTACTATTGACCTCTCTGTAACATCAATCCTGAAATCATAGCTTCCAGAATTGCCTCAGTTTCAGCCCAGTTTACCAACTGTGCCCAAAAACTACCAATTGTGCCCAACTGGGCCCCAACTACATCATTGACATAGTATACACTATCTAGGTGCACTTGGTGGTCCTGAGATCCAATTTTGGGTTCCAGATAACATTTTGGGGCTTCAACAGTGTCCTTAGGTTTCTGGTTAGCTCCCCTTGCACTAGCCTGCCTAGATCTGCATTCTACATCACCTAGTCTTCCTCACCTTCACTTAAGACATCATTTTGTAGGTCATAACTTCTGTTTTTCATCTCCCAACCCATCCTAACATCAACCCCAACATCTTAGGTTCCTGGTATATCAGTTTGGTAACCATACCCTTCTGAATCAGCAAACATTCTTCCTAGCTTACCAACTGCACCCAAAAACTACCAACTGTGCCCAAACTAGCTCCAACAGCATCAATGAGTAGTTGGTACTATTAGGGCACACTTGGGTACCTGAATTACCATTTTGGGCCTCCAAACTGCACTTTAGGACCCCAAAACTACATCTAGGAGCCTTTAGACCTCCCGATTTTGCACTTGACCCAAAACCATATCTTGCACTCAAAATCCCCTTTTGCATAATATGAATTGACTATATCACATATCCACTCAACATCACCACCATTTTGAGTCCTCTAAACATCATTTGGAACCCCCAAAACCTTTGAATTTAGTAAAAAATCTAGACAAAGTATGAGTCTTAGAGTATCTCATCGTGTCAATGGATAATGGATCTTGACTAGTCCTTTTATCTTTTATTATCATTTTCTTTTGTCAAGACCTGTCTATGTCTTGATAGATTTGACCTTTTCATCTTTTATCAATTTGACCTTTTCATCTTTTATCAGTTTTTTGTTGTTGCCCCATTTTTTTTTAGTCCTGTAGTAATTTGGCAAAGTAGATGTTCTATCATATTTGATCTTGTCAAGTCAATAATTCTTCCCTCTTTAGGTGATGATTTTCTCCATCGGGTTTCCATCCTTCCTCCTTCTCACACATTGTATAGCCGGGTGGGTTTTCCTCATGGTCATAGTTCATTTGGGTAGTCTAGATCCTTACTCGATGGAGATTCTCAAAGGATACTACCTCAAACAAATTTACTTGTAGATTATATAGACTGAATATGAAGAAAGATGAAGGGGCAAAAATTTCAGTTTTTCCTTCTCCTTTTGTGGACTTTCGCACCTTGAAGGTAAAATTTTGCAATGAATTTTAAATATGATTTGTAAATTTCAAAATAGAAAGGTGACTGAAGTTATAGACAAGTCAGTTGATTATCATCATATTCTAGCATGGGAATCATTCAAAAATTGCCAAAGTGATCAGAAAAGGCATTGGTGGAAAACTCAAAACTGACTTCTCCTCCTACGGACTTTCATAGTCAGAAGGTGAAACTCTGCCAAAAATGTAAATGCACTCTACAAGATGAATTCAGAAAGAAGAGTTATGTTTTTCTTAAGATCATCTAAAGTTCAGGATGTTTCAATGATGTGAATGATTTAAAACCTATTGAGATGAGTAAAAGGAAGATTTGCGGAAAATTGAAAAATAGCTTCTCCTTTACAAGCTTTCGCACCAAGAAGTCAATTTTCTGAACATGCATAGCTAAAGAAAGTAAAGGAAGTCAGTGGTCCCCACTTCCGTTGGGGAAGTACTTTTTCTATTCTCCAAAGGATTAAAGTGAAATAGTTAAGACAGAAAAGACTAAACGGAGGCTTCACAAAAAATTGGAAATTACCTTCTCCTTTGCGGAGTTTCTACTTTCAGAGGCAATTTTTTGCATTGTCCAGAAAATTAATCTTGCAAGCCTAGTTATGTAACAAATTGATCACAAGAAGCCTAAAGGATACAAGGGAAGTGAATAGTCACATTTGAAAAGGAGTCTAAATGCAGAATCAAGCTGAGTGGATTTCTACCAATAGAGTACTCCATCTTGGTTTTTTGAAAATAGAAAGTGAAGGTAAAGCGAAGAAATGGAAACTAATTTCTCCTTGGCGAGTTTTCTACCCTTGAAATCTATTTTTTGCATCTGACCGAAAATCATAACTGCGAGCATGATCACAAAGTACAAAATTATAAGATTGTTTCAAGTGAAATTTAGCTAAGAAGATTTCGCCCTAGGGAGTGTTCTGTTTTGGTTTTTCCAAAACAGGGTTAAAACGAGAAAGTGAGTCAGTAATAAAGGAAGTTACCGTTAAGCCAATAGAAAAGTGAAAAGGCATGGAGGAGCCCATTATAACCATTAGTCTAATAGATTGATCATTTATTTCTCTTGTGTGGTACGGATCTTGAAAACCTAATGGGTAAATTGAGGTTTCTATATAAAGAACAATATAACTGATTTTCAAATTACCATTTTCTTGCTTTGAATCGTTATGCTGTTGAATTGAACATTGCTAATATAGTACTTGCAAAGCTATTTCTCGCAATCATTTACATTCTCAAGTTTCATAGTCTACATCTGTTTGATTAAATGGCTCATTTCTCTAGATTTGATGGTTTGGGTGGAGTCCGATCATCATGGAAAAACATCACAGATACTTCACTCCACTTTTATGATATTCTAGATTTTCAAAGAAGGATAAGGATTGAACCAATTCATCATATTACTAAGAAGCTCCGTGGGAGTGGACTAGTGGAGGCAACTAGATTTCCTGTGGTAGTTCAAGCTCAGGAGTTGATTGTAGAATGTATCAATCATTACAATCCAGACACTAAGAAGATTCTATTGCCCGATCAGAGTGTATTGATTTTAGTTGATAGGCAAGTAGTGGTGAACTGTTTGTGAATCCCAGAACATGAGGAGTTCTCCACATTGACAGTTGGAGGAGCCATATCAGAATTCTCTTTGAAAAAGACGGTATGGAGGAAAGAAATCATGAAGTCTTGGTTCCAGAAACTAAGGGGAGTCAAGAGTAAGGTCCCTAAAACCCTTTTTGGCACTGATCTCAAGCTAGAGATTGTGGATATTATGGTTCTTTTGCATCAACTCAAAGGTGAGGTAGATGTCTTTAATTTTTTAGAGCAATATTTTTTCTTGGTGCAAATTATTTGCTCAGATTTGCAGTATATTGACTGGGCATTTGAGGTCAGTGAGAAATTATCTAGGGCTCTCAGTGTAGCCAAGTTTTATAATTCATTTTATATGTCTCCCTTCCTAATATATATGCTAGCTTCCTTACAGTTATGGCCAGGCCACCCTAGAATTGAGGATGGGCCAAAAAATGTTAAAAGTTATGAATTTTATCTGTGCTTGTAGCTACAAAATAGCTATGTAGATTTTATCAAAGTTAATGATGCATTCACTATGAGAATTTGTAGGGAACTCCAAGGGTGTTCAGAGTGGAGATTCAGCCTAGAAGAAATGGTGGTAATTAGTTAGTATGGTTTCTTTTTTATAGAATTCTCATCCTTCTCCTATTTGCATCTTGCAGCATTTGATGGGTTTCCCTTGAAGATGCCTAGATACCCAAATGACATGATCGTGTTGATGGAGATCATGAGATAGGCTCTCTAGGTGAACGCGTTAAGTGTTGGACTACGAAAGAAGGGATATGAATTCCCTATGAAGGTTGAAGCTTATAGTTGCAAATCCAGGTCAAATGCTAAGAACATGGTGAAAGCGTTTGAAGGAAGGTTCAAATTACAAGAGTATGAAGTTTTGAGACCCATGTTTGATCTGAATGGGTATGCTCGAGATGTGCTTCAGATTGGAAGCATGATCAAACATATCACCACCTTAGAATACTACTGGGAAAATTGTAAAGATGAGCTGGAGAGTAGAGATCGTGCCTTTGCTAGATTCACGGTGGATCAAGTAAAAACTTATGGTATCAATTTGGATGCAGAAGGGCTAGAGGATGATGGCCAGAATATGTATAGCAATACATATTTAATAAGGTTGAGAAATACCCCAGTCAATTCAGAGCCCTACACTAATATAGATAAAGATCCTGATGTTATGGTGGCTAGGATCGTCAAAAGAATAGGAAAATGGGTAGAGTGGACAGCCAAGAAGGGCCGGAGTAAGGGAAAAGCTTCTCAACAATCTCTAGCTACTACCACTCCCACTTCTTCTCATAGTGCCACACCCAATGTACCAATATCAGCTACTCAAGGACCAGTTATGCCTGAAGGAGGAGGAGATCAACCACCTAAAAAGAAAATTCCCATATCTCTGACATGTCAAGGTGGCTCTTTGCCAGTTATTGGGACCCAGTCTACTACTGAAGAAAAAGAGATTGATAAGGAAAAAGATAGTGGTGCTTCTCCAATCTTCATTCCTCACATTTCCCCATCTCCATCTCTACAGAATTCACCTATCCCTTCTCCTCATACTACACCACTTCCATCTCCTCATCATAGTCCTATTCTATCTGAGAAGACTCCCATTTTGAAGCCACCTAGTTCTCCAATTGAGGTAGTAGAGATTGGAGATGGAGACTCTAGTAGCACTGAATCCACTGAATTAGACAAGGCTGAAGGAGGAACACAAGGGGAGAAAAAAGCTCCAAGCTCATCTAGACTTCTTTCTAGAGATTCAAAGAAGCCTTTCTCCATAGAAACAATGCTGAAGACTCCAGTGAAGAAGAAGATGTTTGGCATCTAATCATTAGGAGCAGCTTCTAAGGTAATTGGAACAGAGTCCTGGCTTGAAGGCTCACTGGAAAGAAAAAGGAAAAGGAAAGATGAACATGTTCCTACAAAGGACATTATATCTTAGGCAGTTCGTTCTGGTTCTACCATGGTGAAGATCTAGAAGCAGAAAACTTTGTCAATTCTGAGACAAGATCCAGAAATAGGACATCTAACCATGGAGATTGCCAAACCCAGTAAGGCAGGGCAAATTGAAGACCTGATGCTTGGAGACTTTACTTTTCATTCTATTGATCTTGGAGAAGCCAGGCATGATACAAAGGTGGGCCTATGGAGATCGGGTAATGAGATCATAGAAAATCAATTGGAGGATCTCAAGTTGTCAAAGATCAAAATGAAAATTGAGACAGAAGAGCTTTAGAGGTTCATTAGGTAGTTAGTTGTCCCATTGGCAACTATTATTGGTGTACCTGCTATTGAAAATCCCATGGTAGAGGAAGTACAAGCCTTCATCTCCCAGCTGCAAAAAGATCAACATTTTAGTCAGATCGGGAAGGAATGGATTGACAAGCTCAATTCGGATGGAGTTATGTTGATTGATCAAATTGAAAATGTTATCATCCAACTAAAGACTGAGAAAGATAACCTCATATCTAATCAACATACTCTAGCCATAGAGAGAGGAAGATGTGAAGAGTGTGTTTCTCTTCTGAAGATGATTATTTAGATGAAGACAAAAGAAGCAGTTGAAGCGAAGATTCTGAAGAAAGGTAATGAACCCTTGTTTGAATGGCTTCAAGGTATGCAATTCAAAAAGAAGATGATTCAAGAAGCAGAAAAGGGGCTTAAGGAAATGGAAGATAAAGTAAAGAAGACTCAGGATAGAGCTTTCAAGTTGATGAAAGGTCTGCATTTTGAACCACAGACTAGTGGTCAAGGAATGGGTTTGATTGGAATAGAAGTGATGAAAAATAAATTCTCTGTATATTTGAGTAACCTATCAAGCATCACTCCTAATAGTTAGAATAGAATAATAGATTTATAGACATTGAGCGGATGCATACATGTGGCAGCTGAAGAATTAAAAATTCAGATGAATTCTGTAAAGGAATTAGCTCGAGAGCATTCAAAATGGCTCTTAAGATTCAAAAATGTACACATGTCTATCAATGATGAGCTAATTCCTATTATAGTTGCTGCTAGGGCATATAGAGCGAAAAGGGAAAAGGGGAAGAGATCAAAATAATGTCTCTTTTTCATTTTCTTTTGATTTTGTAAATGACAAATTAACTTCTTGTCATTTTTCTTCTGAGGAGATGAACCGATTGGTATTCCTATTGTAACGATCATCTCTCATCTCTATATGTATAGGGCTAAATGATTAGTGAAGGGTCAGCAAATTTTTGGTTTGAATCTTGTTGCAGAGACAATTAAGTTTTGTGCCATTTCTTTACTGTCCGCTTTCTTCTTCTGTATGTTATATTTCCATAAATTTTAAGTTGAAGTAATTAAGTGAACAGAGTTTCATTTTGTTATTTCATTTTAATGGAACTGGTAAATCAATCAGAGAGTTGAAACTAGTTGTGGGAAATATTTATGTTAAGTGATTCATTTGTATGCATTCCATCCTATTTCTTCTTAATCATTGTGATATTCTGTTGTGCATCATAAGTCATAAGATTGTGAGGATTCAAACACAACAAGTATCTGTTAGTTGTTTCATTTGCATAGTTAGGCTTGCATTGCATTTCATATTTGCATCTATCATGATTGCTTTGTTGAGAAATTCATAAGAGTGTGAAGATCATAGCACAACATTTTTGCATCTAATTTCTGCCTAAGATTTCACTTGCCTAGGTGGAACTCAGTTTTCCTCTACTATTCTCTGGTTAAGAACATACCTTGCAGTAGGAATTAGAGATAAAACAAATTCATTGCATATCATTTCATAAGGGAGCTGTACCTTCCAATTCAAAGGAAATCTATCAGTCTCATGATAGATTATCCAACTATTGGCATCTAATTGTTCTTCTAGAATTGGGCATTTGGAGAGTTTATTTAAAAGGACAATTTGTTTACCAACATTGGTCAAGATCCAACGTCCTTTATCACAAGGTTAAACTCCTAGACAAAATACTTTCTAAAAGGTTTTACCTAAGTTCAAAACTTTCCATATACCCTTGTCATAGCATAATCATATCCCTAGCATCCCCAAACATCATTTTGACTTACCCTAGTGGTATATCCCCTTCATATTGCATTGATCAAAATCCTTAGCATCATTTTCACTACCAAACCCTATCAAATTGTCCATCAATCAAATTATCTTCTTGAGCATTTACCCTCATTTTGCATGTCCCAAACATCATTATCAACCCTTGGAAACCATCCTTTGCATAGTCTACCTTGCACACACCAACCTTTAGCATCCTTAGGAAGTCCAAAACATAACCCTAGTTGTCATTTTGCATACCTTAGAGTCATTTTCATCCCCTCTAGTCAAACTTCAAAACATCACCATGCATTTTACATTTTGCATAACATCCCTAGGACATTTTCACTTTTTACATCAAACCCATAAT
Source organism: Cupressus sempervirens (assembly GCA_028749045.1). NCBI lineage: Eukaryota > Viridiplantae > Streptophyta > Pinopsida > Cupressales > Cupressaceae > Cupressus > Cupressus sempervirens. The sequence goes on from CM053786.1 coordinate 817,959,289, forward strand.
TCATTTAGCATTTTCTCACATTGCATAACATTTCTAAACACTTAAAAATCCAAAAAACACTCATATCTTGCATAACCACCACTCTAAATCACCCAAAACACTCAAAAATTCTATTGCATTTGCACTCTTAGGTAGCATGCCAACACTTACTAGGACACAATAAGCTCAAAGACCCAAGGAACTCTATCAACCTTTGTCTTTTGAGGCACAAGAACAACCAAAACCTCACCCAAGATAGAAAAAGAGCAAGAAAACCCAACAAACCTTTGACGAAGACCAAATCGAGACATCACAACCATTACTAGTAGACCCCTTGAACATGTATCAGCAAGATCCTCATAATCAAGATATGGCACAAAAAACCTTGAACAATGCACCTACCGTGAGATTTCCTCTAGACACTTCCCCCACACATGGGATGGTTCAATGGAGTCCTAACTTTGAACCTATGTTCGTGCCAATACCACTAGGAGGAGGAAGTGTACCAACCACACCTGAAGATGAACAATCACATTCCTTTGAATTCAGCCAACCTAACACACCAAACATACAACAAGGTACTGTACACCTAAGTGATGACTCTGACACTGATTATGGCATCACTAATGAAGAAATGGCTAGGGCATGTCAAGAAATTTTTTTTTGCAAGAACTTCAAATGTTTGACAGCCCAAAAAATTGTCAAATTTAACCCAAACTTGGAAGGTCCTAAGTCCAAACATCAAACTAACACAACTATTGAAACCATACAACCCATGATAAATTTGGACTTAGACAAGGGAAAACAACCTTTGGAGTTTTCAAACACAATAATGGCACCTATAAGGTCCCATCAAGAATCAACTATCGAAATCCTCCAAAGTACATTTGAACACATCAATGTTAATCCCTTGTTTGATGAAATACCACCAATCCCTAAACACCCCAAAAGGACATTAAGACTTGATTTTAGTCACATGATGCAACAAAAAGATGTACCTAAAGGGACTTGTTCTCTAGGGATGCCAAACATACCTCCTTTGGAGGCAAATCGACAAAGTACACCTTTGCTCCTAACTTTACCAAGTGCTATGACATCAAATGCTATGGAGCCTCTCATAAATACAACATGTGAAACATCAAGTTCAACCATCCCTATAGACACACAAAGGAAAAGTCTTATTGACATTACATCCATTCCCAACAGGGACACATCTCATAGTCAAGTCAATATGATGTCACAAATAGGAACATCTAACACACAAAGGTACCAAAACCACAATACAAACATGACGTTCAATTCTCAAGAACTTAGTCAACCCCCATGACAACAACAACCTATAGTGGTACAAGGACTCCACACTTCCAAGGTGCAACCAAGTATACATCCACTTAACACACATCCCACATATCAACAACAACATCAACCACAATGACAACAACCTCAAGTGGGGAAAACATCCAACATTCCTAATACACAGTCCCATGTGAACCCACTTGACTTACACACAATTTATCAACAATAATTTTAGTAGCAATTCCAACAACAACAAGCAATGTTTGCTAAACAACAAGAGCAACTCAAGCAATAGTTGGAATACCAAAGATGCCTTGAGCAAAAAATTGCATACCAGCAACATTTGTTACAACAACATGTGCCACAACAACCTCAACAAATACCTCTACAACAACAAGCACACACATGATCTCACATACAACCAACAGAGGTATCCCAACAACAACCACAACACATGGCACAACAAAAACACATGGTACAACAATCACAGTCAATCCCACAACAAGTTCCCCAACAATAGGGACCTTTCTATCTTCAAGGTGCCAACATACCTCCACCACCTAGCAACACTTCATCAAACTCATTAGACACAGAAATGTCAAAACCAAGTAGACATAGTTCTCACCATAGCAAAAAGTCTACTCAAAGACACAAAAGACTTGAAGGAAAGACCATCATGCAAAACCCCAATGAAGAACTATTACAACAATTCAAACAACTTTGCAAACAAATCGAGGCATTGGGAGTCCAAAAGAAACAGGCTCTATATATAGAAAGGGACCTACATCCTAACCCATTCGATAAAAAATTGTATATGCCTCCATTCCCAAAACACTTTGAGGCTCTAAGGTTTGAATAATACCAAGCAAAAGAAAGCCCTATTGATCACATCCAAGAATTTTGTGCTCCATGTACTGAACTTAGCGATGAGCCCACTTGCCTTATGAGATTGTTCCCTCCTTCTCTAGGTGGACCTGCACTTGAATGGTACTCCAAACTTCCTGGTAATATCAAATCTTGGTCAGAACTAGCAGACAAGTTTATCTCCCACTTTTCCTTTAACATTAAAAATGAGATGACACTTTTTGATTTGTGCTCAACTAAACAAAAGATGGGAGAATCATTAATCAAATTCTTACTGCATTGGAGAAGCCTAGTTAGTCAATGCTCACTAGACATTCCTGAAGAACAACAAGTAAACCTGTGCATTGAAAACTTACTCCTAGACTTAATGTATGAACTCAAAATCAAGAGTCCAAGCACCATTTCTAAACTGATGAAAAAAGGGGCTAGTATTGAAGATGCTCTTATCTGTAAGGGAATCCTCAAGATAAACAAAAAAAACACAAACACCAACTCGTCTAATGAAAAGGAAAATTTTTTCTCAAAAAATAAGAATGTGACTAATGATGGCATTGTAGACGCTCGCACGATTAGTACAACACAACCTCAATTGACTCTGAAAGGTGCAAACCCCACAAATTCACAAACTCCTAATCAAACAACACCTCAACAACAAAAAACTGAGACTTCCACACAAGACAAAAGACATCCTAGAACCAAGGATAGAAAATTCACACCATTGGGGATACCTCTTGAGAATGCATTGTAATAGTTACTGAGTAATAAATTCCTAGAATTACCCCCAATCAAAGATGAACTAGTAACTAAAGTAGATTGGTGAGATGACAAAAAGTATTGTGATTACCATCGCACCAAAGGACACAAGACTTCATCATGCTTCCAATTGAAACATGCAATACAAGACCTTATTGATGATGGTGTAATCTTTGTTGATCCATCACTGTTAGCATCCAACTTTGATCATACTATTTTCAAAGATCCTTTGGGTAATCATGACAAAGAGAAACCCTCAAGTTCAAACTCAAACTCATAAGGTAATGTGAATTACACATGCACCGGCTATGACTACACCATCAATTGCTTTAATGAGTCCAACTTCTGCATATCCACATTCAAATTGAAGGCTAAAGGCCCTCGTTGTGCTGTCACTACATGCCGTAGAAATACCACCCTACCTAGAGCCCCATCTAGACCTACTGCTTCTACTAGACCTACACCCCCAAGTAGACCTATTGCTCCTACTTCATCTGATTATAGCCTTGTTGAGCAACTCGGAAAAACCCCTACACAAATATCCATTTTGGACCTACTACATGCATCCCCCCAACACCAAAAGATCTTGGAGCAAGCCCCTAAAGAGTCAATAGTCCCAGATAACATGGATGTTGCCCAGTTCCAAGCCATGGTTGGGAACCTATCTATGTCATAACATATCACTTTTTCACCCCGAGATATTCCTAAGGACAAACCTAACCATAATGACCCCCTTTATCTCGAAGTCTTCATCCATAATGCCAAAGTCAGATGTGTCTTAATAGATGGAGGAGTAGGATTGAACATCTATACTCTTAAGGTTGTCAACAATTTGGGTTATTCTGAAGATGATGTATATCCCTCTTGAAGAATCACAATAAAAGCTTATGATGACAGTGAACACTTCTCCAAGGGAATCATCACATTACCTATTAGTGTTGGTCTAGCTATTGAAGATACATTGTTCCATGTCCTAGATATAGAAATGAATTGCAACATGATACTAGGACGCCCTTGGCTTCATACTATGAAAGCAGTCCCTTCTACATATCATCAATGTTTTAAGTTTTCCTATCACAACATAGAGGTTACCATGCCTAGTGATCCAAATCCTTTCTAGTTTTGTGCTAATCTAAGAGATGCTACTGCATTCCAAATCCCAACAAACAATGAAGCACAACCCACAAATCCCTCTAATTATGTGGATGTTGATATACTACTCAGTAAAGCCAAGGAAAAGCTGAAGATTGAAGACAATGGGTGTGGAGAGTACTTTATGTCTCAAGTCTCTCACATTATGGAGTCACCATTTTCTCCCATCAATACAAATAATTATACTTCTATCAATGAGAATACATCTATATGTATTGAGAAAGCAAAAGCATAATGAGAACCCACTTTGATATCTCTTAGCAAGTATGGACTTGGGTTTACCATCATGCAAAAACAAGGCTATGATGGCTATAGTGGTCTTGGATCTTAGAAACAAGGAATCATTGAACCTATCACTATAAAAGGACAACCTCCTATTTTGGGGCTTGGATTTAAACCATTACGAATAGGTCCTCCCAGTACTATGGTACTTACGTGTAAGACTATGGATGTTTTGAATGATGAAAAGGCATCTAAGGATATCCCACCTAAAACAAACAATCCTCTAGCTTCTGAGCATAACCCCAATGATACAATAGAATATAATGCCCATATTTATAGCTTAAACCAAAGCCCATTTAGCACTGATGATGACACCCCCTCAATTTATCCTAAACCTTTAGATTGGGACCAATGTGGACCACCAATTTTTGATCAATTCGACAATGATGACATTCTTATAATAGAATTTGAAGGCATTATGACTGAAGATTATAAAGAAGTAGTTTCTTCTAAAGAGAACACATTGGCATATTTTGGCAAGTCCAATCCACCTTCTAGTTACAAAGCAAAAAGAGAAAGAAATAACAAGCATAGGTCTCTTGGTGAAAACCGAAAGGCACCATTAGACCATAAAAAATCAAAAGCTAAGCAGCTCTTAATGATACAAAATGAAAAATATGATGCCATGAATATTAGTGTTCCAGTGTTCAACATGCCAAAAAGTCTTTTGGAGCTCTCTCAATCAGCATTCATGTGGAAGGTCATTGGTCTGAATAAGAGGATTTTTAATTCAAATATTCAAGATTGTATGCATCATCAGAATTATTCCAAATGTAGGACCAGAAAATGGGTTAAATGCATAACATACTATGAGCAAATCACAAAACTCAATCAACATTCATTAGCACCCACTAGTCTACCATGAAAACCAAACTAGTAAAGAAAGCAATAGAAACCCCCTTTTTCAGTTGTAGCTCCCATGTCCTTCTTTCTTCTCCAAATGATTGTAGCTCCAATTTTCCTATAGTGCACACAAGATTGAAGCCAAAGCCTATGATATGGATAATTCCATTAGAATACAAGAAGTGTGATTTTAGTGTGAGAGAAAGAATGCAAAATTCAAAGAAGCCAAGAAATTGAAAAATCCTCAAGAATTAGGACCAAGGACTCAAGTTTTCAAGGATTCAAGGAGTGAAAATGAGAGAAAGAGTGTCCAAGTTATAATCAACACTCAAAGTGAGAGCATTGGATTTTTCACCCATAGATATGCGATGTCGCAAGAGATTCCTTTGAGAATCTATGACACATATGACAAAATATGCCAATTGTAAGATTCTATGACACATGAAAGTCAAACATGGCTAAATGTGGAAGAGAATCTATGACACATCATAAGACACCTCAAACCACTTAAAGCCAAGAATCTATGACAAAGAAGCCAAATAGAGACATGCGTAAGAGAATAGGAATATTTGATTATGAAAAGTCTTAGCCAAGTGTCAAAGGAGAATCCACAAGATGTCATATCCAAGTGTCACTATGATGTAATATTTTATGGAATATTCGAATTAAAAATCCTCTTATTCCAAAAAATAAGAATTAGTAGAAAATGGAATTCTCTTATGCATGTCTCTATTTGGCTTATTCGTCATAGATTCTTGGCTTTAAGTGGGTTAAGGTGTCTTATGACGTGTCATAGATTCTCTTCCACATTTAGCCAAGTTTGACTTTCATGTGTCATAGAATCTCACAATTGGAATATTTTGTCATATGCATCATGGATTCTCAAAGGAATCTCTTGCCACATCAGATATCTATGGGTGAGAAATCCAATGTTCTCACCTTGAGTGTCAATTATAAATTGGACATTCTTTCTCTCATTTTGGGTCCTTGAATCCTTAATGCTTGAGTCTTGAAAATAAAAATCCTTGAGTCTTTGAGTCCCCACTTCTTTGCATCTACAGTTCTTGCTCTCACACTAAAATCACACTTCTAGTATTCTCATTGAATTATCCATATCATAGGCTTTGGCTTCAATCTTGTGTGCACTATAGGAAACTTTGGAGCTACAATCATTTGGAGAAGAAAGAAGGACATGGGAGCTACAAATGAAAAAGGGGGTTTCTATAGCTTTCTTTATTAGTTTGGCTTTCATGGTAGACTAGTGGGTGCTAACATATGTTGATTGAGTTTGTGATTTGCTCATAATGTGTTATGCATTTGGCCCATTTTCTAGTCCTACACTTATCTATTAAGAAAGAGTTGTAGTCATGTGTTTTTTGTGATTGGTCCCTTTATGTTGCAAAGTTATTTGGTATTTTCTTGTACTTTTCCCTTAAACTCAAAAGCTATTTTACTATCATATTTTCCCTAGAACACGGTGGCAACTTAGTCAAGGTTTTGGAGCTAGTTCTTATTTAATAAGAAATTCCCTCTTAATGGTTGATAAAAGGAAAAATACAAGAGCTTACACAAGAGCCAATCTTGATATACCCTTATATACTAATTTTCCACAAGGTGGTAGGAAGAATCAAAGAGAAAAGAATGTAGATCTAAATCCCACCTAGAAACCAAGGGGTAATATGTTATTTTACCCTCAATACCAACTAGTAGTAGGGAGGGAATCCTCTTCATTGAGTTTTGAGTTAGAAACTATGAGACTTTGGGGGGGGGGGGGGGGGATATTTAGTATCCCACTGTAAGAAGACCAAGTTTATCATGATAAGAATGTTTCCTCAGTAGGAGATATGTTTCATAGATCATATATGAATCATAGGTTAGGATATGGGAATACAATAAAGGATCTAGGAACAATTCCATTTATGGCGACTAGTCTTATAGATCTTGATGAGCCTACTAATTTAGAAGCAACTTCTAGAGATCCTAAAGAAGTATGCTTAGAGATAGAATTCTTGAAAAAATGGGTTGCAGAAGAGGAGGCCAAGCATGGCTATTTGGAGAAAGAAAGAGAGAAAGCCACCTTGAATGCCATTATTGAAAGAGATAACATGCTTATAAGGATGGTTGCTTTGAAAGAACAAAACAAGAAGCTAGAGGAGAGGACCTTAGTTCTTCATGCTAATGTGTTTGTGGATATAGATAGTTTAAGGTCTAAGGTTCTAGAACAAGAAAAGATCTTGAGCCAAAGGCAAGAACCTATCACTTTTCAAGTTCAAGCCTACATGCCTGTCTAAAATGATCTTGTAGAACCTCTCGTGAAACCCATAGATAAATGAAATGGAAAAGCTATAGGAATCCAAATAAATGAGCCCCAAGCTGCATTAAACAAATTTGCAAATCCTCCCATGTATAAACTAGACCTTGATTTGGAAAAGGCTAGAAAGGAGAAAGAGGATCTAGCAAAAGAACTTGAGAAGGTTGAGAATGAAGATCAAGCAATAGAAACTAGGAGAAAGATTCAATTCATCAAGTCTAACTCTTCTTTAGCCACTTGGCCCAATTTATCCACCCAAGTTACAACTTTTGTACCTACTTGTGGACTAGTAATTTCTAGCTAGACTATGTCTCAATCCACGCTTGTATCATCATCCACTACTAGTATTCAAATCCCTAATGTTCAAATACAACAATTCCAAAATGTTGCCCATAATCAAGCTATAATATAGTAAGAACATCCAATGCTTCTAGTTTTCACAAGAAGCCTATATATATGGAAAAATTTAGACAAATATCATTTGTAGGGATTCCTGGTTTCCCTCATCCCATATCTTTTGATCTAAGGGATAAAGTCATCAAGTCTCTAGAAATAATGATGTCACTGGTGAGGAACACTTCAGATTCTTTATAGATATGTTAAATGACTTTAAAGTTGAGCATGAAGACATGGTGATGAAATTTTTTGTACACTCATTGATTAAGGATGCTAGGGATTGGTTTAGAAGTTTACCAGATGACTGTATAAGTTCCTAGAGTGATATGGAGAAATTGTTCAAAGAGAAATATGGTGATAATACTAATGTTGGTTTCATGTTGAATGATTTCAACAATGTCAAAGAAAATCCTAACGAATCTACATTTTATTTCAATGTAAGATTCCAGAAGGGAATGTATAAATTATTTTAGGTTATGAAATTAAATGAAGATGTTTTCCCTATAACATACTTCAATGCTTTTGATAGCAAGATAGCTTATCAGTTGAGGGACAAAGAGCCTAAAAATTTAAGGGATCCTTTTAGAATTTTAGTAAATATTGAGAATAACTAGAGAAGAATCTAGTAAGCTAGGGAGAAGGGATGAACCAAAGTTGTTCAATCCCACGAATAACAAGAAAGAAAATGGTAAAGTTTTGGCAGGAAAGAAGCTTGAAGAACCCACAATAGGTCAAGCACTGGACTTATTAAAGAAGATGAATCCATCAACTTTAAATTCAAACAAACCCAATGTTGGTGAGAAGGCCTTGTCAAATAATAATCATTTCAATAGATAGCCAAGAATGTAGAATTACCCCTATACCACTCAATAGAAGGATGGTTAACCAATTCCCAACCAAACCCAAAATGTGAAGGATAAGGGTACACTAGATCCTCTGTAGAGAAATTCTATAAACATGAATGATGATGTACCATGGTGCATCATATGTTAGTCACCTCATTCTATAGATTATTATATAGTTACTCAGACATTTTCTTTAGATTAGAGTATAGAACATAAGGAAGAAGAAGAAGAGAAGAGCCATGATGATGTAAGTTGTAATATGGTAGGCATGTTTAATGATAGTGTAGATTCTGATTTAGAGGAATGTGAAGATGATGTTACTAGTTAGAGAATTGTTTACTAGGTACATCATCAATAAGTATTCTTAGATAATGAAAATTATGATAAAGACAAGGTATGCAATATATCCTCAAATATTAATAATATAAACTTGAGAATTCCTTCCAAGGAGGAGATTAATAAAATCACTGCATAAATGATTTCTCAAGTGCACACTAACTATAAATTGAGAAATAGGGCAATTGGAAATGATGCGAGAAAATCTTCTGGAATATTCATCAAGGATATCACACATAAGATGAAGGATGATAGAAAGAAGGCTAATATAGATCTAGCTAAGGTCAAAGACACCAAGATCAAGAAGTGGGAGCCCAAGAAGAATGTTTAGTTCCAAACAAATGATATAGAAAAAGGGAATTGTACAAGAGAAGAAGTCAGAGTCTAACATTGTCAAACCAATGATAGTGCCTACTATTCAAAAGGATTCCACTCTAGGTATACTTGTGAAGCCTAGTATCTCTAAGCCTATTGATATGATATCTATGTTGTCACAAATTACTATCAAAGTACCTTTGTATGAATTTTTTAGAACTGATGAGCATAAGAGTAAGGCTTTGTCATGGTTAGGTGGCATAGGAAATAATAGTAATGTGGTTGAACCAAGTGCCATTTAGTAGACCCTAGTAGTGGTAGAAGATAATGATATCATATCCCAAATTCCTCAAATGTTTTTGGATGATTCATCAATAGCATACATAGAAGTTATTGACCCATTTTTTCTTAGTTTGATTATAAAAGGAAAAACCCTAAAGAACTGCATGATAGACTTAGGAGCATCTAACACCATCATGCCCTTTAAAGTTATGGAAGCTTTAGGTTTGAAGGTAGATATGAAGAAAGGAAGATGTAGGGGTATGGATGCTAGAGAAGTCCCTTTCATAGGTACTATTACTGCATTACCATTCAAGCTTGTTGTATACCCTAAAGTAGAATTGACCATGTTAGTCCTTGTGTTTGGCATTCCTCCACATTATGGGATGTTTCTTTCTAGAAAATGGAGTGCTATTATGGGAGATAGTCTAAAATGTGACTTGTCTTATGAAACTTTCCATGTAGGTGATAAGGTAGTCAGGGTAGATAGGGAGCCAAGGGTCAATAAAATTTTGGGAGAAGGAATTGATAAGGATTTGACTTGTTTCTTAGTTACTAGTGTGAATGCCTTTAGGGTAGAATTGATAATTCAAGAAGTAGAGAAATTGCATGCTATGATTGAAAATGAAGTGGAATTTTGTATGGATTCACCAGTCTTGTGGACCATATAATTTGATGGAGCTAGTTCCAAAGAAGGTTCAGGGGTAGAAGTAGTTTTTGTCTCTGCTAAAAAGAGTGCATTTAGATATTCTTTCACTTTGAACTTCTCTTGTAGCAACAATATAGTAGAATATGAAGCTCTTCTATTAGGATTAAAAATTACCACCCACCATGGAATCAAAAAATTTCATGTCATAGGTACCTCTGAATTGGTCATTCCACAAATAAAGGAAACTTATGCTTCAAAAAACAAAAGGTTGAAATAGTATAGAAATGTAGTTTGGGACTAGATAGAGCTTTTTTATGCATTTGGTATTCCATAGAGGGATAAAATCTAGAATAAAATGGTAAATCTACTTGCAAATGTAGCAATCAAGCCAAATGAAATATCATTTGAAAGAATTTCATAGATGGAGGTTCAAAATAGGCCTTCAATACTTGACAATGTTGAACATTGGCAAGTCTTTGAAAATGACAAAGATATTCTAAACTTCATGTTAAGTGAGGACAAATACCATGGTCAAGAAATGGATTGTAGTGATTTAATTGAAACCATTAATGGTAAGGAAATAATTTTTGGCCAAGAAATCATTCAGTTGAAAACTAACAAGGTACCCAAGGGGTTAGTAGTCTTGGAGAATATTTTTGCTAATCAAGATAGAGTAAAACCAAGATCTAGGGGACCCTAAGCCTCAATAATTAGAAGAAATAAATCTTGTTGCTGAAGAGGCTCCTAAGAAGGTTTATATTGGACAAAACTTGCCAGTTAGAATTAGAAAACCACTGATTGATTTGGTAAGGAAGTATAGACATGTCTTCACATGGTCATATCATGACCTCAAAGCTTATAGAGAAGATTTATTCCAACATTTCATACCATTGAAAGATAATGTAAAACCTTTTAGGTAGAAGAAAAGACTAGTAAATCCTACACTAGCCCCCAAAATACAAGAAGAGTTGATGAAGCTAAGGGATGAGGGGATAATCAAACCAATTAGACACTCAACTTGGGTTTCAAATTTGGTACCTATCCAAAAAAAGAATGGGGATATAAGGCTATGTGTAGATTTTAGAATTTGGAATATTGCATCTCTGAAGTACAATTATGGGCTACCAAATATGGAAGCTATGCTACAACAAGTGACTGGTTTTGAATTGATATACATGATGGATGGATTTTTAGGATACAATCAGGTCCTTGTGAAATAAAATGAAAAATTTAAGATAGCTTTTACAACTCCATGGGAAACCTATGTATATTTGAGAATTCCATTTGGATTGATTAATGCAGGTGCAACTTTTTAGAGAGCTATGGATGTAGCATTTCATGAATATATTAACAAGTTCATGGTAGTATATGAAGATGACCTCATAGCTTATTCCAAGAAAGCTAAAGACCATTGTAGACATTTGGAAAGGATCTTTATCAAATCCTTGGAATATGGGGTGTCCTTAAACCCAAAGAAATATTCATTTGGGATAACTGAAGGAAAATTACTAGGACATATAGTATCAAAGGGTGGAGTAAAGATAAATTTTGAAAGAGTAGCAGCCATTGACAAGGTTCCCAAGCCTAAAAATATAAAGGGAATAAAATCTTTATTTGGGCAAGTAAACTTTTTATGGAAATTTTTTACAAATTTTGTTGAGATTAATAGGCCCATTTCAAAAATGCTTAAGAAAGGAGCTAATATAAATTGGGATGGTAAACCTTTATAGGCCTTTCAAGAAATTAAAATTGTCATAAAAAATGCTCCAGTTCTTAGAACCCAAAATTATACTAAGTCAATTCATATATTCTCTTTTTCCTCTTTCCATACTATAGCTACATTCTTATTATAGAAGAATGAGGAAGGATATGAACAACCCATTTCATTTTTTGGCAAATCATTGTAGCCTGCTAAATTGAAATATGAAATAAATGAGAAACAAGCATATGCCTTGGTGAAAGTTGTTAAGGCTTTTAGGTATTATTTGGTAGGTGCCACTATTATTGCATTTGTACCTAGTGAAACTATCAAGGAAATTTTTTCTCAATAGGAAGTGTTAGGTAGGAGATGCAAACAAATCAATAGGATCCAAGAATTTAACATTGATATTCAGATCACAAAATTAGTAAGAGGTCAAGGATTAGCCAAGCTTATTGCTCAATCCAAATTAGATACAAATCAAATCAATATAGTAATAAATAATCTAAGGTCAAACTTATGTGACATGGGCCATTGTGAATGGTATATTAATGTCATTCATTATCTGCAACCTATGGAAGCCCATTCTCATTTAATTAAAAATGAAAAAAGAAGCACCAAGTTACAAGCCATCAGATATATTATTGTCCAGAACAACTTATGGTGGAGAAATTTTGAAGGAGTATTACTAAAATGTGTGGATCAAGAAAAATAAAAAGAAGTGTTGAGTGAAATGCATTTTGGAGTCTATGGAGGACATTATATGGCCAAGGCCACTGCACACAAAGTGATGAGAGACAAATTTTGTTGGCCTTCCCTCTTTAAAGATTCTTAGATGATGGTTATAAAGTGCGATGGCTATCAGAGATTTGTAGGTGAGTTGAAATTTTTAGAAAACAACTGTTAAAACCAATGGAAGTTCAAGCACCATTCTAGCAATGGGGAATGGATTTTATAGGTGAGATTTCTCCCAAATCTAGCACTAGTCATTAATGAATATTGGTTGCTATTGATTATTTCACAAAATGGGTGGTGGTAGTTTCCAACAAGAAATGCAACTAGTAAAGTAGTTAACAATTTTTTGCTCAATAACATTATTTCAAGATTTGGTTGTCCTTAGAGGATTATGATAGATAATGCTATGTGCTTTAGATCTCATGAATTTATAAGATTTTGTGACAAGTATGGAATTACAAGATTAGCTTCTTCTCCCTATCATCCACAAGGAAATGGACAAGCTAAGTCTACTAATAAAAGCTTGTTGAAAGTAATAAAAAGGACATTGGATGATAATAATAAATCATGGGATTCTAAATTGCAATTAGTGATATGGGATGATAGGGTGACTATAAAAAAGGCTATTGGAGTAGCACCCTTTGATATTGTATATGGGATCTAGGCAAGAATGCCTTAGAAAAATTTAATGGGATTATATAATTACATCCAAATTTATGATGAAGACATCACTAATGATATGCAAGAAATATTAGATGAGTTGGTAGGATTGGCTGAGACCAGGAAAGAAGCATCTATCAGAAATAAAAAATTGCAACTACAAGTTAAAATAATATATGATAGGAAAATAGTGAGCAAGAAATTTGAACTTGAAGATTTAGTCCTCATGTGGAATGCTAGAATTGAAGATAAAGAAAAACACAAAATTTTTGACCCTATATGGTTAGGTCCCTATCTAATTGAAGATAAGTGGGGAGAGGACTCTTGTATTCTCAAAGATCTACTAGGCAACATTTTTGAACTACCAGTTCATGGATAGTTCTTGAAGAGGTATTTTTGCTAATGTATTTACTTTTCCATGAACAATAGTTTTTAGGTTTTCTATATATTTGTATATCCTTTTTGTCTCCTATATAGTCCTTGTTTATTATTTTCCTACTATTATTGCTCTCTTAGAGTTGTTAAGTTGAAGGAAAGTCAAGTTTGTAGTCTACTTCTCCTAGAGATTCTAAGTCCTTGTATTGATTTTTTCTTATTCATTGTCCCTAGACAAAGTTACTTTTGGCTTGGTATTTTTACCTTTTGTGATATGTTATACCTCATAATGAAAAACCCTAGGATCATATTTTAGAATTGGTTTTTTCTAATAAAACCCTCATTCAAATTTCCTAAAAGGCCCTTTAAACCCTTGTTATATGCCCTAGCTTTCAAAAGGATAATTTAATTCAAAATTGCATGGGATGAAGTTGCCCTAAGTTTTCTTTTACAAAATTTCTTTATTTTCATTTTTTGTAAAATAAACTTGTTATTTTGCATTGTGTAAATCGCAGTTGCCTTTGTTACAGTTATCTTTCGAAGGCTTTACAGTAAAAATCTTAATTGTAGTGGTTTATCTTGGTTAACCATTGATATCTCTAAGATCAATGGTGAGCATATTACCACAATATGAAGTTGCATGGTGTTTAAGCAAAGAAGGGAAGCACTAATTTGACACATAGCACTTGGTAACTATATGTCTCTACAACACAACAATAACTTAAGTTCTTTGAGTTTGTCAGTACTTTGTCAGACCTTTTTTAGAAGTTTTTAGTTCCTATCAGTGCATGTTCCATTTTCCTTTGATCCTATTGGTGGGATCATCTTAGTGGGTTGTTCTATTTTTAATCTTGATGCACCATTGATCTTTTAAGATCAATGGTTGGTGCTTTACTGCAAGATAGTGTTGCTCAAACATTCACTATAGTAGGGAATCATTGTGTCAACACCTATCCAAGATGATGATAGGAGAAAATGTCACATGCAGCTCTTGGAAGTGATTCTTTTATACCATTGATCTCAATGAGATTAATGACTAATGCTTACCCAAAAGATGAAAGTGAAATCTCTTTAAACAAAGTGGGTAAGTGCCTTGTCAACATCTAGCACATGGTGATATCAGCACCACAATCTCTAAGAATTATTACAGCTACTAACATGTGTTACATACTATTACAAAAAGTGTAATGCATTCATTGGATGAAGTATTTGACTCAGCACTACTCGATGTAACTCTATTCCATCATTGATATTTGTCAAATCAATGGATGACACTTTCCTATTATCCCAAGATGCAAGTTTTTTAAACAATGTAGGCAAGCACCTCAATGACACCTATCCATAATGACATCATGACTAGTGTTTCGCATTGTTCAAAAGATACAAATGGTTCCACCATTGAAATTGGTGAGATCAATGGATGGCACTTTCCTACTATGAGAAAGTGCTTGATATTTATACAAAGTGGGGAACTGTTAAACATGACATGTGGCAAGGTGGGACCAATTATGATAGATAGTTGCTAGCTTATGCAAGGTCAGAATTGGTGCTGAAATGGAATGATTTAATTGGCTGAATAACTCATTGATTGCCAATGTGGAGGTGAGTATGCTAGTTGGGCCATAATATTAAAAGGTTTATTTGTAAAATTCTATTAATTTTCATAACCATTGATCTTTATAGGATCGACAAGTAGTGCTTACTCGCATTATCAAAATTCTTGAACTTTAAGCAAAGTGGGGAAGCCCCTTCTTGACACATGTCTAGGACATTCAAATCTTCAAGTTAGTCTTTTCTATTTTAAACAAAGCCATCCAATGTTGTGAGATCAGCAGATGAAATTGAATTTTAAAGCACGACATAAAGTTAATGGCTAAAGAACATTAATATTGCTCAAAATTCCTTCGTGTGATCTTAATGCCCTAGTATAATTTGAAAATTCACCATTACTAAACCACACAATCAAAAAATTTCTTAAAGCACAAGGGTTTCAAAACTAGGTCAAAAAAATCTACAAGGTTTTTAGTGAATTACAGAGAAAATTATAGAGAAAAGGAAGCATAAAACAATGGGTAAGTGATCTTGACTTCTGAAAACCAAGAAACTAGAACTATGTGAAGTTGAATTTTCAAAATGCCTCCATGAAAAAAATTCTCTGGTCTTACTAATTACCTTAAAAGATCTATTCATGATGATTTCCTTGAAAATTTTCCTTTTCCTATACATGAAATAACAAAAGGTAGAGAGCTTATCGCAAAAAGCCCTAGGTTGGTTGTGGGTGAGGATTTTATGATAGACCCAATTGGGTAAGAGATGCTCAAGTCTCTGTAGGAGGTTTAGAATTGTCTAAAAAATGGTTTTTCAAATGCAACCTAGACACCTCTTTGAGTTATGTTTGTGAGTTTGATATTGGTAAATTGGTAGTTCCTGGGGTTTTCTTGACAGTGACCTATTGTCTGATATGGCCAAGAAATATGATCATATCACTAGAATTGTAAAGAATCATGCTAGAGATATCCTTTTTAGAGTTTCACCTACATTGATCAGTGAGGTGTTTAAACTCATCCCTAACCATGTAGTCCATGAGACAATTGATATGGATGAGCTTTAGGAAAGATACAAAGGGTATATTTGAGAGTGGGGTCATATTAGCAACATATTGTTAAGATTGGGTCACTACCCTTGGTTACACCAAGCACCCTAGAGCCATTGATGAAAAAATAATTTAATCCTAGAGCCCAAGCCCTATATTTTTACTCTCTATAAGATATTTGGGATGAATGAGAAGGAATACATCGAAGGTTCTATTGTTCTTATTAAGGCTCAGACTTTGCACTTTGGAATGAGTACAATTCTTGATTTTGCTACTTTCTTATTAGAGGAAATTCATAATGGTTTAGTTCGAATATCTCAAGGTAAGGTGGAAACGCCTTTTTGCTAGTATTCCTTGTTGATGCATATAGGTCTTTACAAGGGGGTTACCTTTTTCTCTAAGGAAATGAAGTTGGAATTATAAAGGGATGGAGAGAAGTTCCCTATTAAGTTATGGAGTGCTAACATGACTTGGGAAGTTAGGAATGCCAACTATGTCAGATTTGACAGTTACTTTGCATGAAGGCTCAAATTTCTCTTGAGAGGGGATAGTCCAAGGATCCCACAGCCTCTACTAGAACTAATAAGTCCCAAGGACCATGCCAAGGGACTTTTGGTTAGTCATAATTGGGGGGACATAATCCCATATAATGTCTCCACTATGATTAGGGTCTATGGTTTCTTGGGAAAACCTCATGTTTTACCTTTTCATGTGCCTCTAAACATAGGAATTGCACAATTTCTATGGTAGATTGGAACAATTGAGGAAAGGGATATGATGGGAAAAGGTGAAGGTACATTTTTCCATTTTGTCATTGTGGCACATGATTTTGTTTTTGTCAAGAAAGGATGGAGGAATATTGGTTTTTTTGGGATAGATATCACTTGGTAGAATCCCATACAAACATTGATCTAGAAGGATTCTATGACCTCCTAAGGGAGAGAACCAAAGCTAAGGCTATTACACAAAATTTATACTTCCCAAAACATGTTATTAGAAGTATTTTTTCATTACAAGAGCAAGAAGTTAGAAAAGAAAAGTGGATAGTTTTTACTAAAATTTTAAAATTCATTAATGATTTTGAACTCGATTATAACCCCTTGAAAGATAAGTAGTGTTGGGATGCCAAAATGAATGAATTAATGAATAATTTTGCTGTGATAATGCAAACTATGAATGAAAAGAAGACCATCTTAATCAAGGCATATCCTAATAAACCAGCAGTGGTGGATAGAAGGGTAAATAGTAGAATGATAGTGACTCCAAGCCAGTATACATTACAGAGGAGGGCAGGATATATTGTGGCTTAGAATATATAGCATGTTACCCCCTAAAAAAGGCCAAGACCTTAGAGACCACCTGACACTAGTACACCCAAGAGATACAAATTAGAATAGGGATCCTCTTCTCATGTAGGAGAGTATTCACTATCTCAAACTCCACTCAGGATAGAAGATGAAGCATCTTTGAGCAAGAAATTGAAACAAATGGGTGGAGAAGGAGATATCATTGTAACCACTAATGATATAGAAAGAAGAGTGAATGAGGAGTCTCCTATGTCGTCCTTTGACCTTACTATTGTTGACTACAGATGTAGGGAGATAGATCCCATTATTGCTCAAGCCTCTCAAAAGTTCATAGATGATGAAAATTTTGTTAAATCTAGGCTTTTGGACAATTTTTGTGGAGGAAAAATATAGGAAATTTTGAGGAAAAATGGAAAGCAATAAAGGTAGAGCAACCAAGTAAGTCAGACTTTGAAATTGAAGAAGATGTGAAGCCCAAATTTTTGGAGGATTTTTCCCAGCTAACACCTGAGGCTAGAACATAGTTAGTTGGAGAGCCAAGATTATTAGTATTTCCTAAGTAGGACATAACTAATGCTATGATTTTTGACTCCATCAAAAATGAAAAAGATGTGCAGTACATAAGAGAGGAAGAAATATTACAAGCACATAGGGGAATGAAATTCAGTAATGATCATCAAGCCCTAGTCCTATGGTCTATTAAAAAAAGGAACATGACTAGAATGCAAGAAATTTAAAGTGTTGAACATACTGGTGCTCTTATAGTTAATAAGGTTGATGAAGTAGATAATTAGTAGGTTACAAGAATAGCTCAAGAAATGTTGAACTTTTGGGATGTGGTAATTGGGAGGGAAAAGAGTAGATTCTTAGAACTCAATGCCAAGTTTGAAAAAATACTTAAGCCATATGAGGAAAGAGGAAGGAGGATACAATTATTGGAAAATAAAATATCCCAAACTGATAAATAGGTGGGAAAAAGAAAAATGGGAGAATCCAGCAAGCCAAGAATTGTACATATCCTCACCCCCCAATTGAGCCATTTAAATCCACCTGCATTGTTGAATTATTGGATACCCCACAAAGGCCTGAATTCTACACTATGAAGGAATTTGAAGAGGAGAAGAATAAATTGTGGGGAATTCTTATTGAATTAAATAATCAATATGAAGAAAAACTTAGAAAAAATAATTTTGTATATAGTAGATAAGATTGAGTGGCCAACCTTTTATGACTAGTTGGCAAGAATCTTAGAGATGTGGGATTAAATGAAGAGAGATGAAGACAAATTAAAGCCCATTGTGCAAAAATGGAGCAAAAAAAATGATGATATTAGTGTTATGTGTATTTCTATCATCCAATTATCATGTCATCAAATAGAGATTTTTTTTTATATACTTAGTAATTTGAAAGACTTTGATGAGAAATGGGTTTCTATTTAGAAGATAATAACAATTTGGTTTTCTATGTATATAGTAGAGAATTTTGATATTTTTCCTAGTGACCTTAGAAAGGTTGAAAAAATGAAAGATAAAGAAGAATGGGGAAAGGAACTAGATGAGTTGTTTTGCCACAAGATGAACAATGTGATAAATGAAAAGGGACATGTACTATGGGCAATGACCAATGAAGAATTTGTCAAAGTACAATTGTTCTATAATATTATTAGAAAATATTTTTTTGAAATAGAAATTATTTGAGATTTTGTAATAAAAGTGTAATGAGAAATCCTAAATTTTGATTCGCCCAATGATACTATTTTCAATAAATGGAAAGGTAAAATTTTGTATTTAGAACAGGTGGTAGAAGAAGAAGAGATGATGGACTAGGAAGGGGATCAGAAAAATGACACTACATTAGAGGAAATCAAAGCAAAACATTCACCCCTAGTAGTGGAAATAGAATAACCAACTATAACTACTAGTCTAGGAAGCCAAACTAATAATATGGTAGCTAAAGACTCTGGAGTAACAATTACCCTAACAGTCCATGATGATGCCAGTGGGGATTCCCAAGTTAAAGTAAGCTTACAAAGCTTAGAACTAAACACATCATTTGCTAGTTTGATGGCTACATACTTTGAGTAATCAAAATAGCATGAGAGAAAATCATGGAATCTGTAGCATTTGAACATGTAATAGAAGATAGGCCCACCAAGATAACACTTTGATGTAAAAGTTTCTTTTACACAAAATTTTATCTTTTTGTGACAATAATTAATGTAAATATCTTTTTTCTAAAGGAAAAATATCAGTTCTCTTTGCCTAAAGCTTGTTTCATGTCACACTATATAAGTTAGATTGCAGGGCTAGAGAAAGGGTCCAAATTATTATCTTTCAAAGTATTTACTAAGTTTGTTTTTTCTAGTTCTTGATGTATAGTTTTTGATATGTTTTCTCTACAAGTTTATGAGCATAAATCAATTTGATAGTATTTGGATGTTTTGCGTTGAGTCATTTTCAGTCTTATTCAAATGTATACAAATTTTCAAAAGGAAATTAATACAAAGATGAGAATATTATCTAGTTATCTTGAAAATATATGAGCAAATCTTGTTTTAATTGAATGCAATTAAATCAAATTGTATACCAATTTATTATTGCTTTTAATTCAAAGAATTAAGTAAATTCTTTAGTAAAATTGATAGGATAGCCATGATAATAAGAATGATGTCTATAAGAATGAGTTTCAGTAAGAATTATTGATGAAATTGATTGTAATTTAATCAATCAAATCTAGGAATTAAATAAGCTCTAAATCCCAATAGATAAGGCACTGATCTAATTATTTTAGTCTATAGATGGAAAGGTCATAAGTAAGCATCAAGCTTAAATTTGAAATCAGTTTTGTTTCTCTATTCAAAGAGTATCAATGTTGGTTAGCACTTATTTACATTTAACTTTGAGTTTTAGCTGGCTATTGTTGCTTGAATTATTTGCAAAATTAAGAAGAATAGTGAACAAATCTACTTCAAGGGATGTGTATTTTTGTGAAATGAATAAATATGTATCTAGTGTCAAGTTGAAAATATTCCATCCCTAAGGTATACCCACCTTGGTTCTACAAAGCCTAAAGAGTAAGAAATCTATCTTGATTTTTTTGATGTTGGGCCTAGATATGAAACACATTCAATTGTTTATAGGAAGTAGCCAATTCCTAGATTGTTGTGCTCTTTTATCATCCTAGTACTAATTATTGTGCTTAAGAGTTGCAAAAAACCAAATAGAGTAAAGATGGATTCATAAAAAAACTTTGCCAAATTGATATCCCTTTGGTGCTTCATGGGTTTAGGTTCTGCCTATTTGGTGACATAGTTAGTGCACACTAGAATGTAGGATTTTCCTTATGAAGTAGGCTCAATGGGTACTACAAATTCAATCCCCCATTTTTTGAAGGGGGTGACAACTAGTTGAGGCTACAAGACCATTTCATTTGACTTAGTGGGTCTTCCCACTCATTGATACTTGTCACATTTCTTTGTATATTTGGTTGCATCCTTGTGCAAGCTTGGCCAGTAATACCCAATTGTAAAAATTTTGTAGGTTGTTCTTTTGGGTTCAAAGTGACCTCTATAGGGTTCATCATGATAGGCCTTCAAGAAATCATATTTTTCATCTTCTCTTAGAAACCTAGACATGGTGATCAAAGCTTCTATAGAACATAAATACAACAATCCATGAATAATTAAAGCTCTTGTCTACTAGTAGTTTTCTAGCTTGGGCATAGAAGTATACTAGCATTTTCCTGTGGTGAGATAGTTAGCAATATTTGTATACCATGGGTTTTGTGTGGCTAATAGAAAAAGGTGCTCATCTAGAAAACTATCATTAATGGCTATAGGATCATCAAAGAGATGTAATCAGATAGAAAGTTGGCTACCACATTGGCCTTACTAGGTTTATCAACTATGGTGATGTCAAATTCTTGCATGTGCAATAACCATTGATCCAATCTTATTGAAATTACTAGTTTTTTTACCAAATATTTGATAAAAAAATGGTCAGTGTGAATGAATATCTCATATCAAGTGATGTGATGCCAAATTTTTTTGAGAGCATAAGTGACTACAAGTAATTCCTTTTTAGTTATTGTGCAATTAAATTCTGCACCTTGCAAATTCTTACTAATGAAATAAATGACATGTTCAACAGATTCTATTTTCCATCCCAACACAACACCAATAGTATAGTTTGGAGCATCCATATGAATGTGAAAAGGTAGACCCCAATTGGGTCCTCTCAAAATAGTTGTTGTGGTAAGAACTTCCTTAATCTATAGGAATGATGTTGCAGAGTCAAAATCCCCAACAAATTTAGAATCCTTTTTAAGTAGGTTGTAGAGAGGTGTTGCAAGTTCACTAAAGTTTTTAATAAATTTTCTATAATATCTAGCATGTCCCAAAAAAAATTATACATCCTTTTGATTCTTTGGTGTTAGCAATGTAGTGAAAACTTCAATCTTTACTAGATCTACTTGGATGCCCTTTGATGAAATGAAATGTCCTAGGACTACCCCTTCCTCCATCATCATAAAACATTTCTCACTATTTAAAGAAAGTTTAATAGTCTCGACATCTTTTAAGTACTATTTCTTAATTGGCTTTTGCTTCTTCAAAAGTAACACCATAAATAGTGAAATCATCCATATAGATCACCATATAGTTAGCAAAGATATTTAAAAAAAAAACTAATGATAGCTCATTGAAATGTGGCTAGAGTATTGCACAAGCCAAAAGGTAATACTAAATAGGAAAATGTTCCCCATGGGTAGGTAAATTTTTTTTTTTCTTTATCTTCTAGGGGTATTTGAATTTGATTATAAGCACTGAAACCATCTAGAAATGTAAAATCCTTTTTACTAGCTAGGTTGTCAAGGACTTGGTCTATAAATGGCAATGGAAAATGATCCTTCTTAGTGGCTAAATTAAGCTCCCTATAATCTACACAAACTCTCAATTTTTCTCCCTTATTGGGTACTATAATCAAGTGTGAGACCTATCGACCATCAAAGATGGTGTATATAAAACCATCACTTAACAATTCTACAATTCATTCTTAACAATATCTTTTAAGATATGATGAACTCTCCTGAAGCTGTCTATTAGGTTTGAAGTCAAGGATGATATAGATCTTATGAGTGCAAAGAATAGGATCTAATTCTTTCATGTCCATGTAATCCCAAGAAAATGGATTTTGATTTTCCTATTGTAACTACAATATAGCTTCTTGTTGGGAGTGTGATAAGGAATTGTTTATGTTCAGTTCCTTACCTAAACCAATTTCCATCTTAATAACCTTAACTACCATGAATAATTGAGAAATAGGAGAAGAATCCATCTCATGTGGTAATAATAAATGGAGAAATTATGAAGCTTTTGAATGATTGAGTAAATTCAAAGGTGGTACAATGGTTTCTAATATGCATTCAGCTTGAGGGAAGATTGGGGATTGTGTTCCATATTCGTTTAGAATAATGGATGAAATTATTTCATCTTCTTCTCAATCAGCTATGAATAATTCTCTACTTATCATCATCAACTAATGGATGGAATTGGTTTTTGAATCATCATCACCCAAGTCTAACTAGGCTATGTGGTCATCTAGCAATAATGGTTGAGCAAGGGAGTATAAAGTCAGGTTCTTGGTATGAAGTCCATTGGCTATTGTCATCTTCCCAGATCAACAAGCTATATAAGCATCTATAATGGCTAAGCATGGCCTCCCTAAGATTAACATATATCCTCCCATATTATCTTTTGGGGAGAGAATAACAAAATCAACCAAATATTCCCATGAATTTAGGGTGACTATAACATTTTCTATCATCCTATCATGTTTAATGGTAAAGTTATTAGCAAGTTTAAGGATGGTGGGTGTCTCTCTAAGGCCAACAATATGTAACCAAGATAATACCTCCTTTTTCATGACACTAATAGATGATCCTAGGTAAACCAAAGAATTTTTAACTTGGGTCCCATGAATAGTAACTATAACTATAGGACTCACATGGTAAAAGTATTTGGGTACAACTAATTTCTCTAGCATTAAGTTAGACAATTGTCCTATGACATGAATGATTTTTGGATCTTTCTTCTTCCATCTTGGTTGCTTAGTGCATGCTTATTTAATAGCTTTAGTATAGGTAGGGACTTTTTTAATAGCATCAAATAATGGTTTTTTAATTTTCATCTATTTCAGATGATTAAGCAATTCAATGGCTGCATGGTTCTCCTTGGACTTGCCTTGTTCTATCAAGCTATGGGGAAATGGAGGTTCTTTGACTACAGGGGAGGTATGTCAATTTGATTCATCTATATGCTTAATTGGAGGATCCTCAACTTCAATTATTATAGGCTCTTTTGGTGCAGGAGGAGTGGTGTTTGATATCAAGTGGATATCATTCAATGAGATGGCATAGCTTTGTTGTTGAGTCTGTTGTTTAGTATTGTTTGGGTTTAGGTTAGGTTGAACTAGTAATTGGGTCTACTTGGAAGGATTATTAATATCTATAGGAGGAGGTGTTAGAGATTTCTACTAATTTGGTGGAAATAAGGCTGATTGACTAGATTGGGGATTCCAATTCTAAGGTTGTTTCCAACCCTTCTAAGGTTGATGGAAACCCTATTGGGGTTGTTGCCAACTATGATTTCCACTAAAAATTAGTATTTTGAAATTTTTTCCATTGATTATTATTATGTTAACTTTGAAGAGGATCTTGTGGCATACCTTATCTTCGAGCCCATGACCTTCTCTAAGAAAAATAGAGTAGCTCTCCATTTTCATCAATGGCTTTGAACTTAGTTGGAATTGGTTGTGTCTCTATACTTGCAATAGACTTAGATCTACAATGTTTTTTCTTCTCTCTACAATTCGATAGTATCTAGTCAAAATGGCATCAACTTCATCTTTCTTTCTTTAGGCTTGTATGATGTGCAACTAAGTGGCTACATCATTAATGATGTCTTTCTTGAAGTTTGTTAGCAAATTAGATAACTCCATCATAGATACTCTTGAACTACCATTGGACTTATATGGTAGGTCTCTAAGTCCCCTACCTTTCTTCACATCAGCTCTAGAATAATTCATGCATATACCTTGTATCTTAGTCCAAGTCTTTTGAGTAATGTCCCCTCCCACAATAAGGTCTAGAGCTTTTATACTTCCTTCATTTACACCTATTATAAAAAGATGGTTATTTGACTCCTTATTCAATTGATGTTGTGTGTTATGTTGCAGGTTGAACATAAACTAGGAAACATAGTCTTTCAATGTTTCATCATACTTTTGGGAGAGTTTGAAAATGTCACCCCCCTTTAAATCTTGACCCCTACAATATTCCTTATAATTTATGAGATATAGATTTCTCATTATAGGCCAATCTACTATAGCATTTGCATGGAACCACTTGAACCATCTCAAAGCAACTTCTTTGAGGGTAGAAGGAAACAACTTCAATTTGTGAGTATCAACTATATAGTCATAGCTTCTACATAGTATGTCAAAATCCAAGGTAAAGGTTTCGAGGTCTTTAGTGATCAATCCATAAAACTGGGGAAGTGTAGCAACATGTATGTTTTTCAAATTTTGGTTACCTTGCTAAGGAGGGATAAGAAAAGGAAACATTGGTTGAGGCTAAGGCTGAGTCATTCCTAGAGGAGGTACTATTAATGGTGCTTGACATATGGCAAGAGAAAGTGGATTATCTTGGTATTTAAGTTTAGCAAAGAGATCATTGAGATGTAAGGATTCATTAGAGGATGAGGGTATTCATTCTTGAGCAATAGTCAATGGATTTTCAAAAGGTTCTTCTTCATTCTTGATGTGTGGTTCTTCAAGTTTAGGATTAAAAATTTCTTCCTAAGTATTACAAGGAAGAAATCTCCCAAAGGGGTCTCTTCTTCTATCTATAAAAAATAATGCAAAATCTAATCTAACATAATGACTTTAGGGTTCAATTAGATTGACACCTTCCTTGGAAATAGTGCTAAAAATGATCAGTCAGCCAAATACCTTAGTAATAAAGGATTGGACATCCTTATACATTAACTCCATGACTAAAAAAATTTATGTATTTTCCTAAGAATAACATAATGACTTCATTTTATTTGTCAACCTAGGAGCATAAGCTTGAGAGGGTTACTATAAAGTATATGCTATGATTCCTCTTTAAGTCATTACAACTACAATAGGAAATAAATGTTGAAGAAAACTAAGATAGGAGTTGAAACAAAATTTTACTTAAAGCTTAAAGTAATGTTGCAATCAATGAATCTATTTAAACACCTATATTGTAGGAACAATTTAATGATTCTGTTATCAATAGCTATAGGAACAACAAAAGTCTACATTGCAAAGAAATAAGCTAAGAAAGGAAATCTATTCTAAAAAATTAGTTCACTCACCAAGTGGGTCCCCTTAGATGAGTGAATAGAAAACAATCAAGTCTAAAAGTGAAAACTTGAACACTCAGTTCTATTCATTCATAATAAGAGGTTACATTTGAAAACAAGATTCTACTCTACTAAATAGAACAATCCATTGTATCTTCCTTCTGATCAAAATTAGGAAAAGATAATAATCCATTTTTAAGGTTATAGCAAAAATTATTTGAAGGAAAGCTTCAACAACTTCCTACTCCTATGATCACTCCATCAATAAATATTAATTATAGATCATAAAATTTACAACAAAAGCACTATTAATTACATTTTAAATCCTCCAAGAATATAGCAAGTTGAGGAATCTATGTTTGTATGTTGCAATAGTAGAGTTTGCACCATGATCTACTTTCATGGTGATTCATTAGTCATCTAGTTGGCTTTAACTTCATACTAAAATATTGTCTTCAATATGTGTAACAAATACCTAAAAAGCATTAACTATAATAGCGTCTCCATACATGCATTCATTTCATCACCAATGTTAGAAAAGGTATAATTTGTTCAAATTATCACTCTTGCAAATCCTATGGTTGCATGAAGGAACCTATTGAAACATAGCATGGATGAAGAAATATTTATCAATATGTAATATTCCTTTATTAAACCATAGAAAGACATAGATTCAATAAAACACATCATAACTGAACAATCTATACTTCAATCTTCATGTCTTAACATATAGATAGTATATTCATAAATTATATGTTCTTTTGCTTAAACCATGGAGTCTTAAAATGTTTCTTGCAAGATAATTGTTTAAAAAAAAGATAAAAGGTTCTCAAAATAATGGCCTATTAGAGGCTCATTAGTGTGTAAGGTGCACTACTCCCAAGGTGCACTTCTCAAAAGGTGCACCAAAAGTTTTTGAAGAAGTTAGAGGTGCACTGATAGTTAACTGTCAGTTCCAAATATAGACCTTTCCATGCATTAGAAATGAAATCTAATGGTATTTTAACTCCTACAAACATCTAAAGAAGGTTTACCTTCTATTTTTGGCATTTGTAGAGATTACTACATTGTCTAATGGCTTTCTTCTTCTTATTTTCTCATGATTTCTTTGTTTTGAGACATGTAAAGGCTCATGCACTCATTAAATAATATAAATAAGGGTGGAGTCCTAATTAGCACCAGCTAGAGAGTTAGTTTGTACATAAATAAAAAAAATTTATTAGTTTAGAAGCATATGTTTGCATAAAGAGACCTCTCACTCTAAACACAAAATGAGGAAATGATTTCTTATAAATTCAAGAATGTAATAATATATGTTATTGGTGCTCTCATTTTGAGTGTAGTTATTCTTTCTTGTGTGTGTTATACTTTGTGAATGTATGTTAATGGAGTGCAATGGAGCCAATAGTTTTATTTTGTTATTTTGGTAGAGAAATCTTTTAATTTTGGTGTTTGCTGCATGTTTACATGTTTTTCTAATGTACCAAGTTGGAGAGAAGATCATCCTATTGTTCCTACATAGCTTTTTATCTTGCATTAATGCACTTTCTCTAGCCTTGCAATCTAATGAAAAGTGAAATGTCTTACAATTATTGAATTCCCATAGATGATTGCATCAGTGGAATTAAGGAAGTGTTGCTCCCATTTTTATTGGTTACCTACTAATCTTTTAAAAAGCTTAACTTGTAGATGTGTTGTTTAGATGGCTTATGTCTATTAGGGATTTACTTTTCAAGTCATTTTCTTAAACTTCTCATTACCCTATCTTAAATATTTACCTTTACAAACACTTGGTTAATTTACAAATTCATATAGTTTTATATTTGAAATTGCATTCATTAGAAACAGAAAAATACAAAAATATATTTCTTTTTGTGCGGTTACTTTTTTTGAGATAGCAAGCAGATTTAACATCTTATTCAAAATTGGTCAAAACGAACAAAGGCCTCCTTGTGAACACACATTTATCTTCAACTGAGTAGATTCTAGTAGGTCACAATATTTCCTAGAACCTTGGAGTTGATCACTAGACCAATTTTGCAAGAAAGGATTTCAAAAGGATTCTTGTCGTTAAGCATCATGCAAAATGACAACTCAACTAGTAGCAAAAGATGCTCATCTGGAAAGCTATCATCAATGAATGAAAGATCCTTAGGGACATGTAAATAAGGTAGGAATTTAGCTACCACATTGGCTTTCCTTAGATCATCCATAATGGTGATAACAAATTCTTTCATAAGCAACAACAATCTAGCTAATCTTTCTGATATGGTAGGTTCACTCATCAAATATTTAATAGTTGAATGATCAATATGGACAAATATATCATAACTAGTAACATAATTTCTAAACTTATGTAGGGCATAAATGACTTCAAGAAACTCCTTTTTACCTACTATATCATTAAACTTGGCTCCTTGCAATTTTTTATTGATAAAATAAATGGCATGTTATACCACTCCTTTGTCTTGTCCTAATACTACCTCAATGGCATAATCAAATGTATTAGTATGAATATGAAATGATAATCCATAATTGGGCTCTCTCAATATAACAGCTATTGTAAGAACCTCCTTAAACTATAGGAAATATTTGTTGTAATCAAAGTCCCAAGAGAAGTCTGATAGGTTGTAGAGAGGTGTTGCAATTTGGCTGAAATCTTTGATAAACTTTCTATAATACCCTGCATGCCACAAAACAATTCTCACATCCTTTTTCTTCTTAGGAGTAGGAAAACTACTGATCACTTCAAATTTTGATGTATCCACCTAGATGCCTTGTAATGAAATAAAGTGACCCAAGTAAACAACTTCCTCCGTCATCATAGAACACTTTTCACTATTTAAAGAAAGATTATATTTTAGGCATCATTTGAGGACTTTTTCCAAATTCATTCTAGCTTCTTTAAAAGTGGTCCCGTAGGTAGTAAAAGTGTCCATATATATTTCCATGCATTCAAAAAATATGTGAGAAAGCATACGGATGACAACTCTATGAAATGTAGCTAGAGCATTACATAAGCCAAAAGGTGAGACTGAGTAGGCAAAAGTTCCACATGGGCATGTGAAAGTTTTTTCTCTTTTGGTCTTCTAGAGCTATTTTGATCTAATTATAGTGACTAAAACCATCTAAGAAGGAGAAATACATTTTTCTAGCTATACTATCAAGGACTTGGTCAATAAATAATAAAGGAAAATGGTTTTTCTTAGTGGCTAGGTTTAGTTATTGGTAATCCACACAAACTCTCCATTTCCCACCTTTTTTTGCATAATGACTAGGGGGAAAACCCATTGACTATCAAAGATTGGGTAGATAAAACCAAAATTTAATAGCTTTTGCAATTTATTCTTGATTATGTCTCTTAAGACAAGATTAAATCTTCTCTGAGGTTATCTAACAGGATTATACTTAGGAATTATGTAGATCTTATGACTAAAAAGCTCATGATAAAGGCTCTTCACATTGTTGTAATCCCAAGAAAATGCTTGTTGATTCTCTCGTAACTGTTGATATTATGGACAATTCTTCTATCAATGACTCAACACTTAGTTAATTGGTTACATTGCTACCAAGCTCCATAATTTCTACCAAGCTTATTAGTCATCTTTTGATGTTAACCAAGTGATTCAATTACTCCTTAGATAAGTAGTTAGAATACAGTGTCTCCCAAGCCAAGTAGTTAGTCTGTAGTGTGTGTTGAGCTATATAGTATTTACTAAGTTTTAGAGACAAGGTACAATAAAAATTGAACACAACAGAGGCTACTGAGCTATTTAGTGGAAGTGAAGAAGATCATAGTGTTAACTGAGCTATGGTATGTTAACCAAGTTATACTATGTTTACCAAGCTCATACTATTAAAAATGTGAATCTAGTATTGATTGAGTCATGCAGTGTCAATTGAGTAATTTAGCTGCTATCGAGTTTCTAGTGTTCATTGAGTCACACATTTCTGACCAAGTTCAAGCTACTTGGAATTGATTAGTATGGACCAAGCTTCAAGTTTAACTAAGTGCCAAAGATTTTTGAGCATTGACAATACTTTTCAAGTATTAGAACATCACCAAGTTTTTCTTTAGAACTCGAGTTATAGTAGTTGGTCTGACTTTGTCATTTATGATGAAATTGGTATTGTAGTTGACTTCAATAAGTTATGATTTGGATTAGTGTATATGTTATACATTGTATCATATCCAAATATACATAATAAGATACATAATGAGTAGGAGTGTAAATTAAAGGAGGCTACAAGCAGTATAAGGGGCATGAGGTATTTATCTATCATAGCCAAGTATTTATTATAATATAAAAATTCTCAACCAAAAAACTAGAATTATAGATCAGAGATCAGCCACTGGTTCATCCTAATAGGTGTATTAGTTAAATCATTTAATAGGGTAGACTTAACAGTCTTCACTAAATCTCTTAACTGAGTGCATACTTCATTATATGTGTGCAAATCCATTAACAAGGTGGACTTCAAAATCCTGATTTCTCTTAATAGGGAAAGTCACTAGAAGTGGTCAATTGTAAGCATTAACAGGTTAAATTTATACTATAGTATTAAAGCATGTGGGTATCATCTCCACCCCAGTTTTACATTTTAATTGGAAGGTTTTTGGGTCACCATATTTTGTGTCAAAGCATTATGAATTTTTACTTGCTTTCATGCATGTAATTAGATCTAAATCTAATACGATGGATTAATTGGTGAAGTAAGATAAATTTTTAATGGTTCCTAATTCACTCCTCCCCTCTTAGTAACCTTGCCTACCTTATATTTCCAACAATTGGTATAAGAACATTTGGTTCTCACATCAAAAGTTTAATAGCTTGAGACAAGATTAGAGGTAATGGACGTATACAAGTTAGATAAGGATATTGATAATGAGAATTTGGATCTAGAATTGGCTATTAGAAAACTCAAGAAAGAAAAGGAACAACTCTCTAGTCATTGAAAACAAGGAAAGATCTTGTAGTACAAATGAATGATAATCTCTACATTGAAGAAAGAATTGGAGATATATATCCAGAAAGAAATTCAGATGAAGATGATGAAGCAATCAAAGACATATTAGAAAATAATTTCAATCTTCAAGGAGTTAGAAAGCTAAAAAGAGAACAAGAAATCCAATCAGTTAGATCATGTGAAGTCATAGAAGAAAAAGAAAAAGCAAAAGAAGAGATAGAAGAAAAGAAAAATTAAATTCAACAACTATTCCTTCAACAAAAAAACTTTATTGATCAACTCACTAATGAAAATGAAGAAATTATGAATATAATATTAGAGAATGAAAGATTGTAGAATGATCCTAGCATTGAAAAGAAAACCTATGTGTTGGTCTGAATTTTTGGATGATAAAAGTCCTTTGCCTAGGAATAGAAATTTTAGATTATGTCCATAAATGGATAATAGGGTTTCTAACTAAGCCATCCTTTTGTTACCCTTTTATTGCGAGAACCCTACATTTCTTTCCATTCATAATTTTTTGAGTATGAAATGTTTAAATTTTCAAAATTGGGCGAATATTCTATTCCCTTTATATCTTCCATGCCCCAAGCTACTTTTCTTCTTAGATTCCCCAGTCATCCGATCTAAATAGATCTACCATTATCATTTCCTCACTATGAAAACATGGGAACTCCTTATATATAGTAGGGTAGTGAGTGCAAGAAACTTATAAGATAGGATTGCAAAATGAAGACATGATAGTCAGAGAATTTTTTTTTGGCTGATCATTCAGTCACGTACACCTTGCAAGTACTATCAGTACCAAGAAAGGGACCTAGTGAAAGTAGTCAGAAGTCAATATTGAAATGATGGTTTTTTCGATGTCTCGCTACCTCTCTATCAAAAAATTTTTACATCTCGCCATTAGCAAAGTAGTGAGGTGCTATAAAATATAAAGCATGGTGGCCTCGAAATTTATTGGTAACCATGATGTTTCTAGGTGGCATGACAAGTAATAACTATTTTTTTTCAGAAGTAGTTGGTAGGAGCAATAATGATTTGATGGGTCCTTGTATTTCATGGCACCAAGATTTATTAAAGTTATCAGAGCTCACTACCTCTCTATCAAAAAATTCTAGCATCTCGTCATTAGCAAAGTAGCGAGGCACCGTAAAATCAATAGCGGGTCAGACCTCTAGTAACATGGATGATGACTAGGACTGAAGTAAAGTTTTGTTGGGTACTAGTAGTACAAAATCTCCTATGTCATCAATACTCTAGACCCATGCCCCATTGATCAAGTGTACAAGAGATCTTGATCATCAGAACACAGTGGAATCAACAGTCCCCACTATCTTTCTTTGGAAAGTTACAAGTTGCTTAAGCTATGCGATATAGTGAGTATGGGGCCCACCACCTTTCAAGAAAATTCATACAGTTTCTCCACCTTTGATTTAATCTCAAATCAATGGCCATAGCTATTTCACCATGAAGAGTTGCTAGGGTGATATGTATAGTGATTTAGCGAATGAGGGCCCACCACTGTCGTTCTAAGTAGTACAGTAACATAACATCTGCAAGATCAAGATTAGATTGATGGTTGTCACTAATTTTCTATGGCAAGGTGCTCATTCTTTATGTATAGTGAAGTATTGACCTGTTGACATGTGTCCTCAGTCACCAGTGTGTCCAAATAGAAGTGCCATCAAGGAAAAAGCTATGTATGTGGGTAATTTTCATTGGATCAATTCACCAACTTGTCAAGTGCAATGCCTAGTTGTCTTTTTCCATATCCCATGATCGTAGGATTTTTAAAGATCAATGGCATAGATTTAAACATAGAATATGGTGCCACTCTGTGTATTAATTAGACATGAAAGCTTCACATGTGAGGAAAAAAAGAGTATAATATAGAAGATTTCATCAGTTTCATCTTACACGAGCAAAGATTTTGAGCTATTCTTCAGTAGAAGAAATTACTAAAGAAAATCATGTTGAAGTTTGGCAAGCTTGTGAAGCAGTTTGTTCATAGAAAAAATTTGCAAGAATACAGAGGAAAATGAGGACAGAATTCAAGTAAGTAAATCAGCTATAATCTCTATAGGTGTTTCATTTCTATAAAGCATAATCAAAGATGCCTCCAAAGAAGAAATTTTCAAGACGAGTAAATTATTTGGATAGAAATGTACATGATGACTTGCTTGAGTTGTTGCCTAAGTCTACTGTAGAAATAGTGCAAGTTAAAAGGTTGAGCTCATTAAACCCTAGGTTGAGAATAGCTGATGGATTGTATGACAAGGGTAATTGGGTCTAGGATGCTCAAACCTCACAAACTAGTTTGAATTTGTTCAAGAAATGGTTTGCAAAAAGGAAAGTGTATGCCCCACATGCCAATATATGGAATTTCGACCTAGGAAATCTAGTTATTCCTAGTGTGTTTATGGGTTATGACCTCCTTGAGGCCATGGCAAAGAGTTATGATCAAGCCACTAGGGTAGTGAGAAGAGTAGATGGTGAAATTCTAATCACCATCAGTCCAAAAGAGATTAGGGAAGTTTTTCATTTGGGACCTCTCACTAGGTATCATGTGCCCATTGATTTGACAGAGTTAGAAAAAGAATATATGTCAAAGAAGGATGTAGTTAGACAAGGTGCACTAAAGGCTCACATTGGCAGAATTGGAACCCTACCAACAATAACATCATCCTCTAAAGAACCTTTCAAGAAATCATTCTTTAAAGCTAGGGTAGTAGAAATATATAGGACCCTATGCAGAGTGTTTGGATAGGATGAAGAAGACTTTATCCCTATGAGTTTTATGTATATGATCACTCAAATCTTCTCATTCAGTGTAGAAATAATTTTTTATTTTGTTTCCTACCTAGCTAATGAGATTCATAGTGGATTGGTGGGGATTACAAAGAGAAAGGTGGAGAAGGTTTGGGGCCAATACTCCTTGTTAATGCATATGTTTCTGTTTAAGGGTGTTACATACTTTAGTAAAGAAATGGTCCTGAACAGAGAACAAGAGGGAGAAGCACTACCAGTTCAATTATGAAGTGTAGATATGATTAGGGAGGTAGAAAATGCTAGCTTTGTTATATTTGATAGGCACTTCACCTCCAAATTGAGATGCCTCATATTGAGTGACAATCCCAAAATTCCTAAGGCAGTAATGCACCTTGTTAGGCCTATGGACAAACCCCATAGTCTGAAAGTTTCACATAATTGGGGAGATATCATCCCATATTCAGTTTCAACTGTCATCAGAGTTTATGGATTCAAAGGGACACCCCATGTACTACCTTACCCAATGCCCTTAAAGGTATGAGTGGTTGAATTTTTGTGGTAGTTGGGAGGAGTGGAAGAAGCTTTTTTGCACAAAAAGGGAACAAGGTCAATTTTTCCCACTTGCACAGTAGCCCACCAATTTGTAATAACCAAAGAAGGGTTGGTCTTCCTCTACAAATTTTTGGATTAGTATAAAATGGCAGTATCTCACTCTCATTTTTTTGATGCAAAAGATTTCTTTGATTTCTACTCTTAGGCATAGAATCAAGCTTTGTCCAGTTCAACATGAATTTTATTTTCCTGAAGATGTAATAAGGAATGAGTACTCTCTGCAAGAGCAAGAAACAAAGAAAGAAAAATGGAGAGTCTATTCAAAAGTTTTGGATTTCATTAATTGTTTTGATAAAGATTATAGCCCTCTTAGTAATGCTGTGACTATTGCAAATAGAATAAATAAGCTTATGAGTACATTCCCCAAAATAATGGAGGTAATGAATGAGAAGAAGCAACATTTAATTAATTCTTTTCCAGATAAAGCTAAGGAAATGATGAGAAGATTGGGTTTCACTCCCAATATAGGGGTAGACCCACTGGTTGTGCAAAGGAGGACAAGATATACTGTCATTCAGGATCAAAGGCCCATTGTGAATAAAGGAAAATAGATACTTGAATCTAGTAGTGCTATTTTTGAAGAAAGGCCACTTGAATCCTCTCCTAAGAGAAGAAAGATAATAAGGGAAGAGCAAGCACATGATGAAAGTTACTCACCTTCCCAAACCCCTATGAGAATTGAGGATGAGCAACTCACTGATGAGCAAATTGAACAAATTGGATCACAAGGGGGAGTCTTTATTGCCCAGGCAGAGATTGATTAAGGGAACCCCTAGGAGCCTCCCGTGCCAAGTTTTGAGTTAACTATAATAGATTTTAGGGGAAGGGAATTAGACCCTATTTTAGAACAAGCCAATCATCAATTTTCTTCTAATGATAGTTTTGTGAAATCTAGGGCTTTCCATCAGTTTTCTTGGAGGGCAAACATGCAAAATTTTGAGGGAAGATGTAAAAATGTGAAAGCAAGACATCCATAAATGGATGAAACCTCCATTCAGGATCAAATAAAGGAACAAATGATACAAGAGTTCTAGAATATAACCCCTATAGAGGGGAGATAGATGGTAAAGGCTGCAAATATTTTATTGTTGACCAATTGGGACATTGTTGATGCCTTGATTTTGAATTTTGTGTTAAATAATTTGGGATTGCAAGATCTAGATAAAAGAGAGTTCTTGGGAACTGCATTCAGTAATGACCAAGCTTCTCTTGTTATGTGGTCATTAAGAAGAGGATCTAGGGCTACTCCATCATGGCCTAATGATTCAAGACTAACAGGGAGTATCATTGTGAGGAGAGTTGTTGATCCTTCACATGTATAGGTAGCCCACATGAATGTGGATTATTCTCAATTTTCCTTGGCTACTGTAGAAAGGGAAGAAAAGGAAATGACTGAGCTGTAGAGAAAGTATAAAATAGTGGTGGATGCCTACAATAAGGAGGTAAAAAAGAGAATTGAGCTTGAGAAAAAGCTATTGGGAAGATCCACTAGGCCAAGAATAACATACCCTCACCCCCCAGTTGAACCCTTCAAATCCACCCCCCTCATAGAAATACTAGATACACCCCAAAATCCATAAAACTACACTGTTGAGGATTTTGAAGAAGAAAAAGGAAAACTATGGGCCTTACATGTAGAATTGGAATCCAAATATGAAGATAAACTAAGAAAAGCTCTCACATATTTGGGGGACAAAGTTGAATGGCTACTAATTTATGATCAGTTGGCTAGGGTGATCAGTATCTAGGAGGATTTGAAAGCTAATGATGAGGCTCTGATGCCTATTGTGAATAAATGGGTAAGAAGGGAGAAAGAAATAACATTTTTGTGTTTCTCTGTTATAGATGATTCTTTTGATCAAATTGAAAAAAATTTGATATTGTTTCTGATCTTGCTGATTTTGATAATAAAAGGATTCATTTACAAAAAATAGTAGTAGGCTACTTGAACAAGTACAAGAAGCAAAAATTCAATTTGTTTCCTCATGCCCTAGATTAAAATAATAATTTGAAAAGCAAAGATGAATGGGCAAAGGAACTTGATGATTTATTTTGTTTAAGAATGAATCAAGTCATTAGTGAATTAGGGCATGCATGGTGGGCTACCACAACAAAAGAAATGGTGAAGGCCCAAATATTCTTTGATTCTTTAAAACAAGAATTTGTTACCATTAATAATGAAGCTAAATATGTGTTGGAAAGACAAAGAGATATTTTGTAATTCAATTGGCTAGATGATACATTATTTGACAAGTGGATGGCAGAAATGGCTCTTGGTGAAAAATTTAATGAAGATGAAATTGACAGTGATGAGGTGCAAGGTGACGAAATCCAAATCATTGACACTATCACTACACAAGCCCAACTAGAAGAAGAAGACAAAAATAAATAGTCACCTTCAGTTGTAGGCTCGGGCCCATAGGATGCTGATATGACTGAAGAAGAGAAAAAGGTAGAAGTCACTTCCACCATATAGGATAAAGGAAATAAAGACCCATAGGTGGAGGTTAATGTGCCATCATCAGAACCAACTTCATCATTAGTTAATTTGGCTATTGCATATGAAGGGGGATTAAAATAGAAGCCAACTCAGCAGCATTAGAACATGTGATAGAAGCTGACCCACCAAAAAGAATGTTTTGATTTGGATATCTTCTGTTACCCACATTTTTGTCATTTTGTGATAGGTGTATGTAAATATTCCTTGTAAGAGACACTTGTCATTTTCTTTTAGCCTGAAGCTTGTTGCATCTCACACTATATAAGTGAGATTCCAGGGCTAGAGAAAGGGTCTGAATTATATTTTTCTAAGTGATGCTTAGTCTATTTTTGGTCCATCATTTTAAGAAAGTTTGTGATGTATTTTCTTTGTCAGATCTTGAGAATACATGAATATAGAGTGATCTGTGTTTCTTCTTAAGGTCATTCTAAGTCTATTGTAAATTGTATACAATTTTCAAAGAAAAATAAATACAAATTATGAACTGTCCCCATATCAGCTCTTTCTAAAATTTGTCTTCTTTTGATTACTTGGTTATCTTGATGTTGTATAAGTAAAGGCTTGTGCAATTGAATGCAATCTAGTTAGGTTGTATATATGTTTATCACTACTATTAATTCAATGGATTAAGTAAAAGCTTTGATGAATGTGATAAGGTTTCTGTAGTAGTGGAAAGGATTTTGAATGATGAATTCTGATAAGAATTTTTGATAAAATTTGTTGTAAGGCAACAAATTAGATCTAAGAATTTTTTGTAGACTTTGAACCCAAATGGATTAGGCACTTATCAAATTTGATCCAACTGAAAGAGAAATGTGCCACAAATGGTTGTTTAAAATGCAAAATTATAATCAATTTTACTTTTATTTCTCGAGAAGATTTTCAAAGATGGCCTATACTTGTCTGCATGGAATATTTAGCTTCAGTTAGCCACTACTACTGAGAACATCTACAGACCTATAGAAGAGTTTTGGCCATATCTATTATATGGGATGTAGAATTGTACATGTATTTGAGGATTTGAGATGAGGATTAGAATGAAACTAAAATAATCCTCATACAGTGTCTCTCAATCTTGAATCATCCCTGGGTATACCCACCCTAGTTTTGTAGAGCCAGAAGAGTAGAAAACCACCCTTGGTTTTGTTGAAGTTGGGCCCAAATGGTTTGTGCATACAATTGTTATTAAGAATTGGTTGTTCTTTAGTTTGTGTGAGTAATGTCATCTTGGTATTGAGAATTTCGTTGCTTAGTAGTTTTAAAACCCCAACACTATGAAAGAATGATAAAATTTTAGGAAAGCATGAATCAATTGAATGGAAAATGCTAATATAGACACAAAGGAAAAGTTGGAATAAGATACATAGAAGAAGGTGAATAATCTTAGAAAGGAGATCAAAAGAATAAAATGCCTACTAGAATCATTGTGGTAAAATATGTCATAAATCAAATAAATTCTAGAGTAATGGAAAAGAAAAATTCACTGGAAAGAATTACAATTCCAATAAGCATGGTCATTGAGAAAGTAAATGCAAAGAGAAACCTTAGTTTGAAGGTAAATGTCATAATTGCAAGAAACAAGCACACAAATCTTCATAGTGTAAAATTAAGAAGTAGAACCCAACAAAACAAATTTTGAAAGCAATATTTGGATTAGATTAGAACACATGGTATAGATGTCACTACTATGGTGAATTTGGATATATAGGAGAAAAGTGTGTGAAACATCACATAAGGAAAAGAGAAACCACAAAAAGATTTTTTTATTTTTACAAAACTTGGACATCTTGCCAAGAACTGTATGAACATAGGTAGAATTGTAGATGAAAATAAAGAAAAAGTTGACAATATCAAAAAGAAAATGAGGCAATAATGGGTTACTAAATTCTCCAGAGAATGCAAACCAAGATCATCAAGTGAATGACACCCAAGTCAATGGGTTGGTTGGCTCAATCATTTCAATTTAGTTCCTTTTGGAGATCACTAGAACTATGATTCAGAGAAAGTCATCTAAACATTAGTTCTACCCAACAAGAAGAAAGACCCACATTAGCATTCAAGATGCATAGGGATCACCAATTATGATGGAAAGAAAAAGACCTTACAGAGAAAGGTCAGGTTGCATATTGTTGTAGATACAAAATGGTAGTTCCTATCGAGTGATGGTGACTCTACTGAGATGTAGATGTCTCTCAAGCATTAAAAAAATAAATTAAGTGGAGAAAATCCTATCATTGAGTGAGTATGAAGTATGAAACATTAATGGAAATCAAACAAAGGAAATTTATTAAAAATATGAAATCAAAAGCATTATTTCATCCTGAATTTCTAAAGCTATTTGTGAAGAGAGAACTTAGAGGCCCTCGACAATTTGAGTATTTTTTGTTGAAGGGTTCTTGAATTTTTCTAAAACCCTACCAAGCATGGCATCTTCAAGAAGAAAAGTGAAGAAAGGTTCTACAATGTTGGCTTGTGGAGTCAACTATAAGGTACCTAATTTCAAGTTGAGTTGAGTGATTGCAGAGGCATTTAACCCAACTAGTGCATAATCTTAAACTCTGCCTAAGATATTACTAAAACATGGCATCCATTATTTTTACCACTATTTTATTTAGGAACTTGGAACCCTAGAGACAAATGAGGCATTCAAAGAATTTTTTATGGATGGTACAATGAAGCCTAAACATCAACATTTGGAAATCAAGGGCTTCATGCATATCTCTCATATGCCATAAGACTTGTAGGTCAAATGGATTAGATATATTCTAAGATATGTACAAAATGGGTAGTAATGGTTGGACCAACCAATTCAAATTATGAAGAAAATGATTCACAAAATCACTTTTCTTTCGATGCTAGATAAAGCCAAGACAAGCAAAAATCTAGGTCAAGCAAAACTAACTAAGAAGACTCTTATTGAATGGGATGGAAGATGAATGAAGCCTAATTGAGTAATAGACATCGAGCTGAAGTTTGACGTACATGTAATTGCACACAAGATTTACATCTCTAGTCAAAAAAAAAATGTATCATGTGAAGCTTTTGATCTTACATATAATGTTATGAAGAATAACCTATCCTTTGACCTTGTCAAGTTTTTGTCCAATCAGTTCAAAAAAAGACAGAGATCATCAAAGAATCAAAGAATAATCCATGTAAATTTGGATTTATTTTGACATGTTTATTATTTTTTCTTCAAAAAATTTTCCCTTCCAAAAGTATAATACTATGGAGGAAAGATGTCAATTAGTATCTAGCAGAAATGGGTGAAATTTTTGATAGCATGATGGACAATTATTTTGAATCATTCAAAGAGAAGATGCATAATAGATTTAGGATTCCTAATAAACTTGTAGAATATTACAAGGATGATATATTTTTCATGGTGGACTATGACAAAGGATATATTCAGGGAGTCAGACCTAGTGTGGCATGAGTTAACCGTCTAGAGTATCAAGTTAACATTGATGACACTAAGGATATAATTGAGGCTCTATTGAATGAGCATGTAGATCCTAAAATAACCTATATGGGAACTTATGATGATGCAAAGAAAATAATTGAGCTTGAGATCAATCTACCTTAAGTAGTAAGTAAAGGAAGGAAAAGAGCAGAGAAGGTACTAAGAAGACAAAGCAAGCAAGTCCTCCTTTAATGCTTACCAAGGGAAAAGGTGATGATGTAGAAGATGATGATGAAGAGGATGAAGAAGAAGGAAAAAAATATGAGGAAGAAGTACCTCTAAGGAAGAAAGACAAGGTTATCATAACTAGACCTACCAAGTCATCCCCTACTATATTCACTAGAATGATAGCCAAGTCAAGGAAGAAATTGAATTTAGGCGAAGATGAAGCTGAGCAGATAATCTTCAAAAGAATTGGACCTAAACTTTAAGAAAGGTTAAAGAAGATGGAAGAAGGATCTGGCATGAAAGATTTCAAATTTCTCAAGTATGAGACAAGGAGTGTGAAAGAGAAAAGGAAGATTGAGGATTCACTCATGAACAAACTAGATAAATGGAAGTATTCACTAGATGAGCTTACACAAAAAATACTTGATGAACTTATGTAGGTAGTAAATCCTAGATGAGAATATGCAAAGAAGACTTCCAAGGACATCTTTGAGTAGAGCTTGAAGCAACTAATGCCAAATCTTAGCAAAAATGGGGTAAAGAAATCCTTGAAGAAAAATGTGAAGAATTTCACTCTCAAGTTAAAGACTTGTATGATACTACTTAAGGACATTGAATATGTGGTGAAGTTAGCTACAACTAAATGAAAGAACATCTATTAGTTGCATCAACCCACTGACTTTCTTGTTCATGTTGATGGCAATGATGATGAAGATGAGGAAGAAAGTGTAGAAATAAAAGATGATGAGTTAGATGATGTCAATCTAGATAATGAGGAGGATGAATAGGAAGCTACTAGAGGAAGCCTTCCAAAGATTCAAAGCATTGAAGAAATAGATGTAGAGAAAATTGCAGCAACAATCATGGTCTAATTTCATCACTCTTTGAGCATATCCTTAGGGCAATCTAGCTCAGAGAAAGATTCTACTGAGTTGGTTGTGGATACCATTGTTATACCAAGCAGCCAACCAAGCTTTGAATCTATTCAATTGAGTTTTACATTGATAGGAGTGACCAAACCTTCTTCTACTAAGCAACAAGTCCCTCCATCATCAAGCTTGACTGAGTAGAAATGATGTATTCTTGTTGTTAGTGCCATTTCAATATTTGTTATGAGTCCATCATTTTCCACAATTGTTTCCATTCCAAATGTATCTATAGATAATGCAATGATAGGTTGAGAACCATTCTTAACTTAGCACTGAAGTTTTTAAGGGTAAACATATTGTTTCTACCATTTTGAAGGAAAGGGAAAAGAAGCAGAAGCAATTGATCTGGATGAGAATATAGTTATTACAAATTGAGATATCTCTACCCTTACCCCTAATCAAATGTACACCATGGGTGAACTACTTAAAAAGAGAGCTAAGAAACAAAATCTTAGAGAAGAGAAGAAGAAAGAAAATTAAGTTTTTGAAGACATCGAGGGCATATTTGTTGATGCTCAGAGTATTGAGGTTGATAGTAATCAACCTATTCTTGACCAGTTAGTAGAATTTGTCCACAAATTCAGTAAAGACTTGAATGGATAGAATAAGCTACTTCAAAGAGCAGATAGAAAGTTTGAGAATAGAGTGTTGGAACAAGTTACACAAATAATTGCAATAAATCAAGTAGAGTTAGATACTATTATTGGTTCACTCAAAACCTTTGTTAATAATGTTCTTTCATTATTTCTCAAGTGATACATCTATCTTTACAAAGGAAATCAAATAAAAGTTGTCCAAGATAGATGAAGACATGAAGGAAAGTGCACACCAACTGTCACTTCAACCAAGCCATAGTTCTACACATTGCACAAAGATCAGATATCTGACAAATCTATAGATAGAATGATTGAAGGAAGAATCTAGGATCAGGGCCACACTGGTAGAAATCTAGGGCATGATTATTAAAAACACAGATTCATTGCATAAACACATTGGGCATGCAAAGAATATCATCCATGATAACAACCTCTCCATAGCTGATCACATGATGGAATTCTCAAGAAAAGTTTAGATAGCATTACATACAAGTAAGGTACTATAGAAGAATTGGGACAAGACAATGGTACTTATTCTAAAGGTATATTCTAATTTCTTGTCACATCTTGTTATTATCATATAGATACTATAAACCTTTGGCATTTATGTCAAAAGGGGGAGAAATATATATAATATATTGCAAAAAGGGAAAATATATTGTAAAGGAGAAGTATAGTATAGTTTATATATATGTATATAGGAGATATATGTATGGGGGAGTAGTATGGTATTATGGCGATACTTGTATAGATAAATAGAAAATATCTTTACAAAAGCAATTTTGAAAACTTAGAAAAATAAAGTGTGTTACTGAGCAACAACTTTAGAAAGTCAAACTGAGTTGAAAACACATAAAAATGATAAAGGAAGTTCTTACTTATAGTTTTGAAGTTCAAATTTTTGGGTTTGATAAGTGTTTTTTTCACTAGTCCAAAAGGGGAAGATTGTTGACATTATGTTCAATTTGTCTATTGGTGACTCAACACTAAGTCAATTGGTTACATTACTACCAAGCTTGACAGTTGCTACCAAGCTTATCAGTCAGCTTGCAATGTTAACCAAGTGATTTGGTTTCTCCCAAGCCAACTAGTTAGAATATAATGCCTCTTGCGCCAAGTAGTTAGTTTGTAGTGTGTGCCAAGCTACACAATGTTTATCAAGCTTTAGAGATAGGGCACAATTCATAGTAAGCATA
This sequence comes from Cupressus sempervirens, assembly GCA_028749045.1. Taxonomy (NCBI): domain Eukaryota; kingdom Viridiplantae; phylum Streptophyta; class Pinopsida; order Cupressales; family Cupressaceae; genus Cupressus; species Cupressus sempervirens. The sequence continues at coordinate 818,002,548 of CM053786.1, forward strand.
GAATAGGCCACCAAGCTATTTTGTGGAAGTGAAGGAGATTGTAGTGTTAACTGAGCTATGGTATGTTTACCAAGTTATACTATGTCTACCAAGCTCACAATGTTAACAATGTGAATCTAATGTTGACCAAGTCATGTTGTGTCAACCAAGTGATGCAAAAACTACCAAGTTTCTTAGTGTTCATTGAGTCACATAGTGTTAACCAAGCTCAAGCTACTTAGAAGTGATTAGAATTGATTGAGCTTCAAGTTCAACTGAGTACCAAAGATTTCTAAGTAGTGAGAGTGTTTGTTGAGTATTAGAAGATCACCGAGTTGGTCTTTAGAACCTGAGATACAACAATTGGGTCAATTTTGTGAATTATAATGAAATTGTTATTATAGCCAACTCCACTAAGTTATGATTTGGATTGGTATATATGTAATTCATTTTATCATATCCAAATATACATGAGAAGATATATAATGAGCAAGAGTGCAAATTAAGGAATGGTACAAGCAGTATAAGGGACAAGAAGATTTATCTATCATAGTTGGGTGATCATTGTAATACAAGGAATCTCAACTAGAAAATCAAAGTTTCAAATTAGAGATTAACCACTGGTTCATCCTAACAAGTGTATTAGTTAAATCTTTTAATAAGGTAGAGTTAATAGTCTTTGCTAAATCTCTTAACTAAGTGCATACTTCATTGTATATTTGTAAATCCTTTAAAAGTTTTTGGGTCACCATATTGTGTGTCAAAGTGCTATGAATGTTTTATGCTTTTAGTTTCTCATGCATGTAATTAGATCATAATGCATATGAGGGATTAATTAATGAAATAACAATAAGTTTTATTGGTCCCTAATTCAACCCTCCCCTCTAAGTAACCTATCCTATATTATATTTCCAATAGGTTTAGCCTAGTTATTATTGGCTATAGGAGAAGGAATTATAGCCTACTATTGAGGTGGTTGCATTAAGGCCTACTAATTGGGTTGGTTAGACCATTGTTGAGGTTGCTGCCAACCTGGATGAGCTTTCTTCAATTATGATTACCACTAAAGCATTGAGGACCAATAATCTGATTATTTTTCAATTGACTATTGTTACAATAACTTTTAAGAGGGTCTTGTGGCATACTTGGTCTTTGGGCCCATGGCCTTCATTGAGAAACATAGAGTACCTTACCATTTTCATCAATGACTTTGAATTTAATAGGCATTGATTGTGGCTCCAATCTTCTAACAATCTTGGATTTGCATTTTTTCTATCTCTCACTGTAGTGTGGACAATATTCAACTAACTTATTGCTAGCTTCTTCCTTCTTCCTTCTTGCATGAATGCTATCTAGCTAAGAGAAAATATCATTTATGATTTCTTGTTTGAAATAAGACAAAATATTGGACAACTCCACCTTAGATACTCTTGTTCCAATAGGCTTACTAGACATGGCCCTAAGTCCTCTACCCTTCTTCATAATAGCTCTTGAATAATTCAAGCACATACTTTTTTTGTCATTCTAGTTCCTCTAAGTAATGTCTCCTCCATCCATAAGTTCTAAAGCTTCTATCCTTACATCATTGACACCTTTTAGAAAAATTTGTTCATGAGATTCCTCATATTAACTAGTGTTGGGTATTACACTACAAGTTAAACATAAACCTTGAGACATAGTCTTCCAAAGTCTCATCCTCTTTCTATGCAATTTTGAATATGTCATTTCTCTTCAAATCATGAACCCTACAATACTCCTTGTGCTTAGCAAGAAATATATTTTTCATTTCATCCCAATCTCTTACAACATTGGCACTTAATCCCGTGCACCATCTTAGAGAAGACTCCTTGAGAGTAGATGGAAAAAAAATTATCTTGTGAGAGTCTATTGTATAATCATAGCTCCAATAAAGTATGTCAAATTCAAAAAGGAAGGTTTTAGGGTCTTCTTTGATAAGACCATAAAACTTGGGAGGCATAGAGGTAGGTATAAATTTCAAATTATCATTATCATGTAGATTAGGGATGGGGAAAGGAAATGTGGGTTGAGCCATCCTTTAGAGGTGGAACTACTTTCTAGAGTGGATAAAAAATAAGGGATAAAATATTACCCACATACTCATGTTCAACAATGGGTGGTGGTAGATGATCTTCCACATCAACAAATAGATTTTCAATGAGTTCTTTTTTTTCTTTGTTCTCAACTTGGGGTTCCCTAGGCTCAATATTAAAGATATATTTTGGTTCAAATTGAGTTGTATGGGGGATGAATCTCCCAAGGTGATCTCTTCTTCTATGCATAAAAATTCATAAAATAAATTAAATAAATGACTTCAAATATGGATTAAATTGATGCGATCCCCAACAATAACACCAAAAATGATTGTTCAGTATAATGACTCTATATCAAAGGATTGGACATCCTTTTTACATTTTTTGTGTATGTAATCAGTGCCAAGTAATTTACTAGAATGACATGATGAACTCATTATATTATCAACCAGGGACTTAAACTTGAAATGATGTTCGCAAAGTATATTCTCTAACTCATTTGATGAGTCATTTAGGCCTTGCAAAAAAAGGCTAAAATAAATTCTGAACTAGGAAATGAAAGGACAATTTAACATAGTGCTCAAAAATTAAATTACAAATATGAATGTGAACTATTTACTTATTCTATAAGAAAAAATAAATGGTTATGTTACCATATGGATGTAGGAGTAACAAAGCTTTGAAATTCTTTTATTCTATGGAAATGAGAGACTAATTTCTACCTAGCTATGAACTACATTCACCTCTTGTGTATGCCAACATAGAAGAATGAATAAATAAAATCTTAGATATTAATGACTATATATATCATTTTATTAATGAGTAACTCATAAGTACATATTGGAACAACTAAATTGTGTTTATCACTACTATTTGATTAGAAGAGAGTTCCTATTGAGTTTAAATCTAAAATATAAACTTACATCTTATCTATAACACTAACATAAAACAAAATTCCTAAAATCTAAGATCCTCCAACACCAAGGATATGACAAGATTGATAATACACAACATCATTTAATATAGGAATAGGATGCACTTCATTTTCACATGAATTTAGGAGTTCATGGTTTCTAGATCTCCTCCATAATGATTTGACAACTACTTTGACTCAGCTTGTAACTATAATTGACAATTGAAAGGCATTGAATCATTATGAATTCAAAATAGTCAACAATTCCCTTACCAAAACTTTATTTTTTGATCTTGACTTCTTCTTCTATCATTGACTTGTCATTTCCTACAAAATATTAACGTGCATATGAAAAAATTGCAATACATCAAAGAAAAAATTCATAATAATTTTTATCATAGAAAGTTTTCTCTTATCACATGGCTACAAGAAGAACTACCCAATCAACACAATAAAAAATGATACACCATTCCATTCTATGCAACCATATAATATATAGCATATTAATCCAATCTCAGAAATGTCAAAGTGCACACATATAATAGTATAACTATAAATATTCTAAATAAGTTCATGAAAAAATCATAAACTTTTCAAGTCTTAACCATCAAAGGATATAAAAATATGAACTAAATACACCTTAGATTGGCCTAATTAGGAAGGGTTTCAAATTCCACCTCTTGTTTGAACACACCTTATTTTGAGTTGATCAAGATAGTTGAGGGAATATTTTCTCATCTATAGACATTGACATTGGTATTGTAAAATAAAAGTCTAGAGCTTTTAGTTGTACACTAATCAAGAGACAACAGTTAACCAAAGCAAGAAACTATGTCTTTGAAAATATTTTCATTTTAAAACTCCAATTGTAAACTAGGGACTATAAACTAGACTTAGATAGACATAAAAATGTTATCGTCAAATTCCACTTAGGGAACCATTTTTGAAAAAACAATTCTATCTTTCCCATCATCTATGTTCCCCCACAAAGGATTCAATGACAATCATCTTTGTTAGAAAAGTCAAAAGATACAAAAACCCTTTGGAAGGGTTGTAATGTCTATTTGACCATTCAAGAACCATTTTCTTTTAACATGGGAATGAACATCCATAATATTGGGATAAGATCTAAGAAAATTACCTGTGAGCATTAACTCAAAATAATAAATAGTGAAATCTAGCAGATGATCAAGGATAAAGATCAAAACTTCCTCATTTTGGCATTAGACTTTGATAGGAGAACCTGTGGTGGATGGATTTTTATATATAGTGGCCCCAAAGAGCTTCCTCTAGTCCTTTTTTTTCCATTTGAATGTCCCTATCATAGGACCTCCCAATCCCCCCCTTCCCAACCCCCTTGTGTCCCCTTATGCCAAAGATGGAAGTAGGGGGCAGAGAACACAAGATCTCCTTAGGAATTTTTGTCAATGTCTCACATGGAAAACAATAATCTGAGACTCACTTGGATAAAACAAAGATTTAGATAACAAAATGTTGTCAGGAACAAATCCCACAATTGGGCACGACTTCCTTGTAGTTCCATTTGGACCTCCAACAAGAAACAATTGGCCACCATTTTTTCTACTCAAACCTTTCAGAATCAAACTAGCAACACCATCATGCCCTTCTACTAACTCTTTAACAAGTCCCTCTATGCTGCCCATCTTGATTCTGGTTTATTTTTTTATAAATCTAGATTTTAAGTGTACATAATTAGCCCAATTAGATATACATCTAAGCTAAAATTAAGAAGAGAAATAAGATATGAAATAATCACATTGAAACACATAGAGGAGGTTATATTTTAGCTTTAAAAAGTGTAAATCTATATTTGCAACCTCGAATCTAAGTGGAGATCTTTGAGAAAATAAAAAAACTAAAAATTCCCACAAATGAGTTTTCTAGAAGAGTAGTGGAGAATAGGTTGACATGGTTGTAACTTTGTGGAACAATTCCTATGAGGCCACCATGTTCTAGGGACCTTGTAATGAATTTGAATCAATATTTCTATAAATGTCTCAAAATATTATTTTCAGCTCTATGGTCACAATTTTACTATCATGCTCATGCGCACAAAAAATAAACCTCTTTATTATTTAGTGGATGAGCTCTTTCCTTAGTGAAGCCCTAGATTGGGGAATCAACCTTAATTGAGAAATTTAAATGTAAATTATTAAAAAAATATAAATGTGAACATTCACCTTCCTTGTAAAAATCATCGTAAGGATTTTTCCTTACTGTACATTATAGATGTAGATTTTGATATGGAAGATGTAAGATATCTCCACAATTACAATGGATCTACCAAAAATACATCACAAACCCACAAATGTAAATGTGCATCAATGAAGAAGATGATGAATTCCATAATGTATATTTCCTCCCTTGGCGACCAAGAATAATACTAGTTCTTGAAGAAAAGATGCTCACAAAGGATCTTTTAAGACATGAAGACTCGAATTAAACTTGATTTCTTGCTTGAATTCCTTAAGCTCTAGAATCCCTTGAGTTCTTGATTATATGCAAATGTTTGATATAAAAATGAAACCTCCATGCCTCCTTTAATACTAATTTTCAAATGGTAAAATATTACAAGCCGACTAGGGAGTAAAATATGTTGAGATAATGGGTGTTGCACACATTGCATAGTATTGTTATATTGTATTATTTTATTATATTATGTAATGTTGTACCTAGGAGTACCTATATGGACATGCAACATGTAAATATTCCCATGTGATATACTTGATGATTTGTATTGTAACATTGTGATAATATTTGATGTAATTATTTAATAATGGGGAAAACAATTAAATGTCCAATATTAAATGTGAGGTCAATGGGTTAGGTAGCACATGGTTTATGTAATAACACTTGATGGTTTTTTGGGAATTTCTATTGTATAAGCAACCAAAAGGGTAGTTGTAGAGACAAGACAAAAAGGGAGAAAAGATAAGAGTTGAGTGGGACAAGGTTTGAAAGGTTATCCAAGGGAGCATTTGTGAAGGTTGGAAGCATGGCACATGATGTGTGGATTCATGCTTGTTCATATGGATTTCTTGGTTGTGCCTATGGCTTTGAAATCTTCCATAGTTTTATTGCAATGGTGTTTTTACTAAATAATACGTGGTGATGGATGCTTTTGTAGTTTGGGTTTTTCCCTAAATGAGGGTTTCCTAGGTTATATCTTGTGTCACATTTTTTGGGTATATTATCTATTCTCTTGCATGTGGATTTTAATCACATATTTATTCTAGTTTTATTATGGGCTATGTGGAAACAATTATATTATTTCTGTAGATGCTCAAAAATGGTTCACATCTACAATTTCATCAAAACTTCATACTAACTTGTCTCATTTTCTCATTCCACTAACTCTGATATTTTGGCCAAATTGATCATATCCCATCATTCATATCCTCTTTCATATAAATTTCATGTCATTTCAAATCAACTCAAAATCACCTCCAATCAACTCAGAATCGCCTCCAATCAACTTGGAATCACCCAAAATCAACTTAGAATCACCCAAAATTAGTCATAATTAGCTTAGAATGTGTCAAACATCCCAAATCTATCATCATCTATCCAATCCTAGGCATTCTTTTGGCTTTCAGTGCCTTGGAAATCTATCCATTTATCAAATCTTATCAATTTGACCTTAGTATTGTCATGGGTCTCAATGCTAGGTCAAACTGTCATTCTTGCCATTCGATAGATCATGGCATCATCTAACCATTTTTAATAATATTGATTGCATCCATCGATATTATTATGATCAATCCTATCAACCAATCTCGATCTTGTAGTATTTTACAATGTTAGTTAAATGCTACATATCTTTAGTTTATGTCATGTATCCTTGGCATGATATCATTTCAATCCATCAATCAATTTGACCATGGCTTTGGTCTATCCATCATCATCTTGATCAATCTGCATCATCATCACATTTTCATCAAAGGATACTGTCACACTTATTTAATCAATTTGGTCAATCATTTACTAATTTCCTCTATAGGATTCAAAAACCCATAATTTAATCCTATCATTCTTACTAATTATTCTTCCTAATTAGCATCCTCAGTTGATTAATATTATTAATTAATTGATTCATCATTCACAAACTATGGAAATTCACAATTTCCTAAGTCACTTTTTTCCACCATTAATTACATTTTTACTAATTTCTAATTGTGTGGAATAATGGATTTTTAATTCAAATATTCTACACAATATTGACATCATTATGACACTTGGGTATGACACCTCATGGATTCTCCATTGACATTTGGGCAAGATATGTCAGAATTCAATATTGTTTTTCTCTTATGCACATCCATGTTTGGCTTCCTTTCTCATGGATTCTTGGCTTTAAGTGGGTTTGAGGTGTCATATGACACGTCATAGACTCTTAGCCATATTTAGCCATGTTTGACTTCCAATGGTCATACAATCTTACACTTGGCATCTTGTGTCATATGTGTCATGGATTCTCAAAGGAATCTCTTGCCAAGTCACATATCCAAGGTGACAATTACTCTAACTTTGATATTTTGGCCAAATTGATCATATCCCATCATTTGTATCCTCTTTTATATCAATTGCATGTCATTTCAAAACCATTTCAAATCAACTCAAAATCACCTCCAATCAACTTGAAATCACCCCAAATCAACTTAAAATCACCTGAAATCAGTCCTAATCTACTTAGAATGTGTCAAACATCCAAAATCTATCATCATCTACCCAATCCTAGGAATTTTTCTGGCTTTTAGTGCCTTAGAAATCTATTAATTAATCAAATCTTATTAGTTTGACCTTAGTATTGTCATGGCTCTCAGTGCTAGATCAAATTATCATTCTTGAAATTCTATCATGGACATTGTTGAGTCCCTTAGTGTCATATCATGGCATCATCAAACCATTTTTAATAATATTGACTACTTCTATCAATATTATTATGATCAATCTTATCAATAAATCTCGATCTTGTAGCATGTTACAATGTCAGTTAAATGTTACATATCTTTAGTTCATGTCATGTGTCCTTGGCATGTTATCATTTCAATCCATCAATAAATTTGACCATGGCTTTCATCTATCCATCATCATTTTGATCAATCCATATCATCATCACATTTTCATCAAAGGATACTGTTGCACTTATTTAATAAATTTGGCCAATCATTTACTAATTTTCTCTATAGGATTAAATAACCCATAATTTAATCCTATCATTCTTACTAATTATTCTTCTTAATTAACATCCTCAATTAATAAATATTATTAATTAAATGATTCATCATTCACAAACCATGCAAATTCACAATTTCCTAAGTCACTTTTTTCCACCATTAATTCCATTTTTACTAATTTCTGTTTGTGTGGAATAATGGATTTTAATTCAAATATTTTGCACAATATTGACATCATCATGAAACTTGGTTATGATACCTCATGGATTCTTCATTGACATTTGGCCAAGATATTCATAATCAAATATTCTTATTCTCTTACACACATCCATATTTGGCTTCCTTTGTCATAGATTCTTGGCTTTAAGTGGGTTTGAGGTGTCATATGAAGCGTGATTGATTTTCAACCATATTTAGCCTTTTTTGACTTCCAAACATCATAGAATCCTACAATTGACATCTTGTGTCATATGTGTCATGGATTCTCAAAGGAATCTCTTGCCAAGTCATATAGCTAAGGTGACAATTCCAATGCTCACATATTTTGTGTTGATTATAAAATGAGAATTCTTTCTCTCATTTCTAGTCCCTAGTTTTCTTATGTTTTCACTCTTGCTCTCACACTAATATCACATTTTCAAGTATTCTCATAGAATCATCACTATCCTCGAATTTTTCTTTATGATTGTGTGCACTATAGGCAGTGTGGAGCTACATCACATGGAGAAGAAAGAAGAACATGGGAGATACAATTGAAAGAGGGGGTTTCTAATTGTGTTTTCTCCTTTTTTTTATTTGTCTTTGATGGTAGACTAGAGGGTGTCAATGTATTGTTATTAAGTTTGTGATTTTCTCATAGTATGTTAGACATTAGCCCATTTTCTAGTCCTACAAATTCTTGCAAGTTTCCTTGGGAAGATAGAAAGAAGGGCTCCTAAACCAACGAGGAATAGGTTGACTTGGGAGGGAGCAAGTTGACCCAATCCTTTAGAATATAGAAAGAAGGGCTCCTAGAGGTCTCAAATACTACAATGGTGAAACTATGATATGGGACAAAAATCATATTGAGCAAAAATTCATCTATGGTCTAGGAAGTCATTATGAGATAGGTGTTAAAAGGTCAATAAAGACAAGTGCATCTATTTAAAGATGATAAATATAGCCCCCACTTTAGCAGGAGTATGAGCTTCCTCAAAATCACAGTAAAATAGATCAAAATAAAAATTTGATCTTATTAGGATTGAAGAGACAAAGAAACCATCAAGCCATGAATAATGCATAAATTTGAGAATAACTCAAAAATCATACCAACCCATCAAGGCTAAAGTACTCTAAGCCATACTCAAAATCTATATTCATCCCCAAGAGAATTGAGTCTTCATCATACCCAAAAAACATAACAGGAAAACTGTCTCTAATAAGAAAGAAAGAGAAAGAACGGGGTGTGATAAGATCACCCAATAAGATTTGTGTTCCTTATTGTGAACCACACTAAGGGGATAGGATTGAATGACCTAGTAGGTTTGTCTGCTCTATAGTCAATCCCATGAAAAAAAAAAAATGGATTGGAATAAAATGGTCTAATAGTTTTTTATTCCTAATAGTCAATCCCATAAAGAAATGAAAAGGGGAGGATTGAATGGTCTAGTAAGTTTGTGTTCTCAATAGTAAACCCCACAAATTTGCACCTTGTGGTGGGTTTGAACCCATATGGTATAGTAATACTATATCATGAGAATTATATGTGCATATGCTAGGATGTGTGGAAGGGTTTATAAAGTATGTGTAGCATGCTAGTCAACCAATCCAAGACATGTAAACGGAGAGAGCATCTAGCCCTAGAAAGTTCTATTATTCTATTATTCTCTACATATTATGCTTGAAATATAAAAGCCTATAAACATAAAGGGACCATCTTTGCACCCCCACCCCTCCTCAAGATGGAAAATAATCACATTTTTTGGCATTTTACGAAAGTGATGAAGAATTATAAAACAAATTTAGCATCAAGATAGTATCCACACACAACACTTAGTTCAAACCAAAGAGATCATAACTCCATTAAGGCCATAGAAGGGTAGAATGCAACAAGACACCATGCAATAAGTGAAAAAGCAAATCCTTGAAAAATAAGGATACGATATTATGAGGCTCCTAAGGTAAGTGATTTGTCTAAAATGAAAACCCAATTTAGAAATGGTGTAAGATTGGATGTCACATGGTAAAATAGTAATGCACAACCAAAGGAAATAATGGATCCTTGGGGAAATGAGAAAGCTGGACAAGGTTCCTTTTGCCCCAAGTATATGAAGCAGAGAAGAGATGACCTATCATGGTCTAGACAAAGAAAACCATGTATGATCGTGATCCCCAAAGATGAAGGACAATAATTTTACATAGCATGGAGCAACATAGTAAGACTTAGAAGTTATTTGGAGACAAGAGAATTAAAATAGAGGTCATAATGAGGAGATATACAAATAACTTCATCATGAATGATTTTTTGAATCTTCTAATCTAAATCTTAGCAATCATTAGTAGAGTGGTCATAATAATGATGATAAAAGAAAAATAAAATACTCATAAGTTTTCATCTATGATTATTTATATGTTTAGGCCTAGTAATCACCTTAGTGCCAAGGATTTTAGGAAAGATTATTTCTTGATTAATAGGAGACGATGAATGAGAAGATGTGGACAAATGGATGAGATTGAATAATTTGTAGCACACATCCCAAACTAAGATCAATAATGTTATGCAAAAAATACTCATGAACCCCATTACCTAAGGGCATATGATATTTTTGTTTATGTTAACCAAATTAATTCTCAGTGAATCTATGACAACCAGTATCAAAAAAAGAATGCATATCACCACATTTCATAAAACCAACATAAGAGGAAGAAGAAAAGAAGTCATTAGAAAGAGGATTTGTTTTAGGTTTCATGAATGAAAGGTCACCAACTCTATACTTTCCAATAAAAGTGGGATTGAAATCTAAGGATCTTGAGTTATCTTTAAAAATAGAAGTGGTAGAAGAAGGATCATCATTAGATTCTTGATTTTTTTTTCTCCTCAACACATAGAGAACTATATGGTTAATATCCACATGAAGAGTGTATGTCACTTTATTTTAGATAAAGTTAAATTTTTTATGAAGATTTGAAGGAATAACATGCATAGCATGTAACCAAGGTCTTCTCAAAATGGGATTGTAATTAAGAGGTCTAGGCATAATATGAATGTTAGTATTCAAAATGACTGGACCCATTTTTATAGGTGAAGTGATGTTGCATAATTTTTTCTTAGAAACCTTATCAAAGCCATGGATAGGATTATTATTAGGTTTTATGTTTGAAAGATCAATATAATTTTTTTAGCATATCCATACTATAAATGTAATGCCCCAAGTGGATATCCTTAGAACAAGGATGAAATATAAGACAAGATTTTTTCATTTTGAACAAGTATGAATGCACATGACAACATCATACATGAATGACATAGATTGCAATAGAAGACTTGACCACCATCCTGGCAACCAACAATTCTCCAAATGCCACTACCTGAACTAACACACACACAACTAGAAACTAAAACCCCAAATAAAAAATGTAAAAAGAATCTAAGATCTATCATGGCGTGAAAAATTAAGTAAAACTAAAGGGTACTAGAATTAGGAAAAATCAATCCTAGAAAACTAGAGGAGATACGCCCTATTTTCTACACAAGAAACATAGACTAATAAGTTTTTACGTGAAGATGTGTAGCATGCCATGCAAGGAAGTACCTTTTGCACAAGGATGTGCACCATACAGTACAAGAAAGTGCTTGGCCAAATAGGAAAGACACCAAAAATAATTGTTAGATTTCCTGAGAGAAAATGCCAAAAGCCACGTGAAGAAACCCAACACACTATGCAAGATCTTGCATTCTCATGTGAGAAAGCATGATTTTCCATGAGATCCCAAGACAACAAGCTAGAAAACAAAAAGGTAAAAAGCTAAGGAATGAAGTTCCTCCACATCAAGGAGTATTTGATCCACATTTCAAGGTGTAAACACTCGAACACAATGCTAAAACATGGAAAAAACATCTAACCATTTAATAAGCAATGAAGGGAATGTATAGAAGGAAACATCACATTGTACTAAAATAACATCACAATAAATAGAAATAATAATGCAATGAATAGTACAACCAAACTAAGTAGATGGTTCCTCCTAACCATAATAGCATCATAAGACCATCATGGGCCCTAGCCATCCCCTATGCATAACATCCCAAGCTATTAAATAGATCATCGATACTATCATAAAAAGGATGTCACTACTAAGTGTAAGGAAATTTAACATGCTGGAAGTAAAGCATAAGATAATCCTAAAAATATAGATAACATCATCTATCATATGCCAATCATCATAATGAGGAAATGTGTTAGTAACTAACATCATCTAAACATGATATACAAGAATCCCAATTAGAGCATAAATCATAAGAAAGCATACTCTGGAACCCAAAGCACCAAGTGAAAACATCCAACAATGATCAAACTAAGATAGTAGACCATCTTTGTACACTAGTCCCTAGTAGTGGTATAGATAGCTATGCCTCCAAACCACATGGAACCCATAGGCACACTCCCATAGTACTGATGAAGATAATGATCCCACCACAAACACACACAAAGAAAATGTCCATGGCTAACACACATGCCAAATAGCATGATTACTAAAACCAAGACATAGACAATGCATAAACTATAGGTCCTAGTTAGATACTCAATGGGCTACTAAGTAGGGGCTAACATCATGGAGGGTCACTTGGAATCAACAAGCCCAAGCTCAAATCATGTGTTTCAAATCCTCAATAGAGAGCCCCACACACACATTTTATTATCTTAAGTTTTATTACCACCTAATTTTTTCTTTAGTTGTCACTTAGTTAAAACTTCCTCTGGCAACCCTATGGGACAAGATTACAAAGCTATGAGATAGAAGCCCCATCCATATGCTACCATAAACTACCCATGCTTATCCAATGATGAATGCTTGTAGGCATGAAAATTCACAACCTAGCCCCAATGATCATAACTTCTAGAAGTACCACTGAAGATTGAGATGTCAAGTCACTCGACAAATGTAGGTGTACATATTTGTGTGTAGTGCACCACCACAATGAAGATCATAACATAAGGAATGGATGAGAACATAATGTAGAAAGTCACTCAACCAAAAATAGACTCGAGAGGATGGATGTGACATGCATTACAATGAAACATAAAAAGTACAATAAAGTTCTAATTGACATCCAAACAAATAATCTAGGTCCTTGACCAAACTCATGCCAAGAAAGCTTGAGAAAATAGGGTGGCATGCAAAATGAGGTAAAAACCCCAAAAACTAGAAAATTTCAATATTAAAACCCATTTGGTCCTTAGATAGAAAAAGCCCCAAAAATCTAATAATATTTGGGTTTGGACACTGTATGCAAAAATTGCTAGCATAACAATGTGAAACTCCAAACCCCCATCCAAAAAATAGGAAAAATGTTCATACCCCACCAACTAGGTAGAATCAACAAATAAAATGGAGGGGAAACACTAGCTCTTAGCCTCCTAACAAACTACTATTAGAAATAGAAGCTAAAACAAAGTAGAAATAAGAAAACTAGAAAGCCTTGCATGATAGCAAAAGGGATAGAAGCTAAAAACACCTCAATAAAATAAGTAACTCACCAATAATATCAAAAGTAATGGCAAAGTAAGGTTTCCCCAAGCCATGAGATTGATCTCACAAAAATCCCATGATCATAACTCTCAGAAGAAATAGAAAAGCTCTCCAAATTTAATTTTCAAAATTGAAAAGTGAAAATACAAATCTCTTTTTCATGAATACTTATTCACTTTTTGAGTGAATAATCAATTAGGGTAAAGCTCCAGTTAGACTAGCTATACTTTGAATCAACCCAAATGGAAATAGGTTATTCCTCATAATGGGAATTAACCTAAGGAAAAACCACTTGAAATCAAATTCAATTAGATTTAAAGCAAGAAAACTGAAAATCACAAAAAATCACTTAACAACATTCATGACAATGCAAACCTCTAAATGCACATACATGCTTATTGGTCCAATCACATAATCTAGATGAGTTTTAATTTAATAATCACTAAAATATTTAAATCAAACAATGAAAATAAGAATATGTCAACCATACAAGGATGACATTGGTAAAATATGAATAGTTGAATCACAACTCCATGTGTCATTTCTAGGGATATAAATCCTACAAATTAAAACACACAATCAAGTATAATTGCATATAATATTATAGCTAAGGTAATAATGTATTAAATACCTAATGAATCCATTTACATCAATCACATTCACATAAAGCATAAAGAGACAAGAATGAAGTAAATCATCATAGCATAAAATCCATCACATGACATAATCAAAAAACATATATCCAAATACCACCTAATCAGATATCATCATAGACCTACTATCATCTCAAAATGGCATCAAAATGGAAATATGATAAACTAAACAATATAGTAGTATAGCATCTATGATACTGAATAAAAGTATAACATTCAATCCTTAGGTCATCTCAAAGTACATATAATAAAAGTATCAAACATCTCTCAAGTAAAAAATAAACAAGATACATACTACAAACACAAGAGGCACTATAAGAATTATTAATCCTAGATCAATTATTAGTTAAGGTTCAAGGTTACTATTGATAAGTAAAACTATCATAAGAGTGTCACACTAATATTAAATATATTTAGGAGGTAATGTTTGAAACTATAATTAAAACAATTGTTATGATGTCACTAATGTCACACCTTATTAGTGAGCCAATTTCTACCTAAGTAGAGTGTCATATAAAGATGATTGTTGAAGATGATTTGAAAAGAAGAGATAACAAAAGGACCTAGTGGAAATGATGTGTTACATGGAATTACAATGGACACTTGAACAATTAGACCTTGACAAGATAATGTGTTGTTTAATCATAACACTAGGTGGAGAAGATAGTTTAGTTGAAGCCAAATGAGATGATCAATGAAGGTACAAATACATAGGAAAAAACTAAGCTTCAAAGAAGAAGATTAAGGAACTTATAGTTTAAGTTAAGCTATGCTAGTGTCAACAAGTGAATAGTAGAAGATGAGAAAATACAATTTCAATCAAGCACCACAAAAAATAGAGTATTAGAAAAGTTAGACCAAGAGAAGTTAGTATAAGTCAAACAAGATAGGTATTGATGAATGAATTATCTAGTGATGACCAAGGATGAGGAACATAGATTTGACTAAGTGTTAGCATTTGTTATTTTGTTAAGTAATTGAGATTCCTAGCTAACATAGTTTGAATTATTGAATTATGTAAAATGCATTGAAGATAAATATTGATAAGATGGAGAACTCAATGCAAGAGAGGCTATATTTGAGTATTTCTATGCATGGATTCAAAGACAAGATCAAGGTAAAATAGATTACTTCTTGTTTGATCTCCTTTTCCTATCAATTTACCATTAGTACCATAGATTTTTGTAGTTTTGTTTCCAAATTCTACTTTGCATCCTACATTGCCTAACTATGAGACACTCAGCAAATTGTAGTTTAATCATTCAACATAGTATCCATTCTCACATGAAATTTTTTCTGTAAGCTTAATGAAGCCTTTTCCTTTTATTTGACATGGAGCATTATTACCAAATCTAACACTATTTCCATCATGTTGAGTAAGGTTAACAAACTTACTTTTGTCTCTTGTCATGTGATGTGAGCATCCACTGTCTATGATCCATCTATCATTTTTGTTCATACAAGTTACTAGTGTTGTAAGTTCTTCTTCATCAGATTGGTCCTTCATGGCTACATAAACAACTTCATCATCATTATCATCAGAATTCTCTTCAACAATATAACACTTCTTGCCTTTGTCTTTGTAATATCTCTTATCATCTTCTCTTCTATATTTATACTTGTTGCCTTCCTTATAATCCTTTTTCTGTGTACACCTTGCAGCAATATGTCCTACTTCATTGCAATTGAAACAAATGATAGGCATCTTACCTTTGAATTTTCCTTTGCCTCTATGAAATCTTCTAGCTAGCAATGCTTCCAATTGTTCCACATCTTCCTCATCAGCGCTACTATCACTGGATACATATTTCTTTTTTCTTTTTTTCTTTGATTTCACCTATTTAGCATCTTTTAGTGATAGCTTGGCTTTGAAAATAGATTCAACATTCTCAGGTCTGTAGTTGTAAAAGTTAGATAACTCAAATGCAATGAGTCTACCCACTATTCCTTCAAAACTTAGATTGTTTCCTAGTACACATCTTAGTTCTTGTAATTTTGATACTCTAATAGCATAGATAGGGAGCAAGGTTCTTAAGAACTTACTATTAATAGTATCTTCATCCAATTTACCACTTAAACATCTTATTGCACTTAACACTTCCTTTATTCTAGCACCATACTAAGTAGCATTCTCACTTTCATCCATTTTCATATCATCAAACTTTCCTCTAAGGCTTTCTCTTTTTTCTCTTTGGACATTCTAATCTCCTACATAAATTTTTGATAGGGCTTTCCACATTTTGAATGTAGTTTCACATCCTTTGATATCATCGAATTCAGCATAGTTGAGTGCAGAAGCAATTTCTAGCATTGTTTGATTGTGATCTTGTTTATTTTTGAAATCTTCTATAGTAAGAGTACTAGTTGGATCAACATGTTCAGTAACAATTGAATTTTGGGCATAATCTCCTATGGATCCAAGAAGTAGCTTCATCAAACTTTTCCATACAACAAAGTTTTCTTTGTTGAGCTTGGGAACTTCTCCCTTAGGCATTTTGATCTTTTCTACTTCTAGTCCTTTTAAACTGAATCAGTAGTTTGGCTCTGATACCAATTGTTAGAATACTTTAGAATAACTAAGAGGGGGGGTGAATTAGTTATCCAAGGTCTAAATGCCCTAATAATACTTTTTCACCAATTATAGCGAGCCCATTAAATTATTCATCCTTCCAAGATTAAATCAATCATCTTAGAAGGTTACAACAAATCAACATGCATAAATAAAACATGTAAGATCAAAACATGACACCGTGATTTATGTGGAAACCAAATTTGGAAAAAACCACCAATAACATGCTACTTAGTTTTTACTCTTCTAAAGTGATGCCCTATTAAAGGCCTTCCCTATTAAAGGCTTACAACACACTGTTAAATGTGACCTTGTTAGAGGATTTCACCATATTGTTAGGAATGGGCCTGGTAAAAGGACTTTAGAACATTCACTTGCAATATCACCCTATTAAAGGATTTATAACATGGTTATTAAACCATAGGATTTAAACTATCTATTACAATTGCTAGAGAGTAACAATAATGGCTTGTTGAGCTGATACAACTTACAACATATCTTGCAGATTTCAGATCACACTTTAGTTTAGTCCTTTTGCTTGGCTTTAATCACTTTAGCTCTGACATCTTGTCATCTAAAACTTTATCTCCTTAAGTCTTCTTACTCATCATACCAATGCAACCATATTTGTGGTCATTTGTTGAAGTAAAGTAACTGTGCTCTCTTACTCCTTAGCACTTCCTTCAGTACTTTATGCTTTCATGCTTGACCTCCTCTACTTTGCTTTGTAGCCTTATGACTCCTTAAATAGAAGTTTGTAGTCCCTTTTCACTCGATTCTTCCTCTCCAATTTTAGGATTTTTGATAGATTAGGTAAGGTACAATGTATCTACCCCATATCTTGCTCTTATCTAGAATCTTCGTCTAGAGTCTAGTTGTATTCTCCAAAAATGTTCAACATGGTGTTTTGTGCCACTAGCTTATCACTCTTATCTTCTATTTGATTTAAAACATTCAAGATGACAACCTTGTTGGCTTAGATCTAATGAATCTTTGATTTTTAAAATAATGCAGCAACTTGGCACTATTGGTTTACTGATGCTTGGCACCTCTGTCTTACTCGACACTTGTATCTTGCTTGGCACCTGTATCTGCTCGACACCTATATCTTCTTGGCACTTATTTCTTTCTCGGCACTTGTTTCTTGCTCGGTACTTGTTACTTTCTTGGCACTTGTTTCTTGCTCGGTACTTGAAGATCACTTGGTACTTACTAAAGTTGAACTTTCTCAGCTTCAACTAGGAATCTATTCGGCACTAACTAGCTTGCTCATCTTTTTCTCTAATAAACTTAGTTAGGCTTTACAAAATGACTTAGCTAAAACCTTATATCTTTGATATGTTTCAGTGTGCCCATTCTCTATGTCTTAAAGTATATCATCAATACACTTTTTCATCAATGGCTTAGCTGATCCTTGTACTTCATTACAACATCATAACTTCAACTTTTCTCTAGGTGTTCTAGTTACATCTTATTGATTGCCTCCTCCTTGTCAATCAACCAACTAATAGTATTTGGATCACTAAAGCAATTGTCATTCCTACAAGTAGCAAGTTTGACATCAATGACAAAAAAATGATTGAGAACATTCTTTACCAGTTCCATTACTTTTTATGTATGATCATTTCCAACAATCTTCCTCATGATATTTTCAATCATTTCCAACAATCTCCCTCATGATATTTTCAATCATTTCCAACAATCTCCCTGTTTGGTGTTGATGAAAAACCAAACTGATCAATTGATCAACTTAGTTACCACCAAAATTTATATATGTTTTCTACTCCTTTCTATTTCTTCCTCTTGACTACTACATCCTTACTACTGATCTCATATATCTCCCTCTTGCTTTGTATTGATTAGTTTTTTTGCATATTTCTCCCTCTTTGACATAAATGCCAAAGATGTATCATCTTTATCATGAAAAATATAAGCTTTGGCTCTGATGTCTTTTCCCTCTATCACCATGCTTGTTACTGATTTGGAGTTTATACTCCTTTGTCATCCTCTGCATCATTCTTCTGACATTTACACCATGCTACCTTGTTATTTTACATTGCTTGAGTTAGGGGCATTACCCCCAACTTTCCTTTAAGATATTCATAAGCATCCTTCAGAAATGGTTTGGTGAAGATATCTATAGTTTTTTCCTTTGTATGAATTTACTCCAACTTCACTTGTTTTTCTTCTACCAATTCTCTGACATAGTGATACTTGATTGCAATATGCTTGGTTTTTGCATGCATTAATGAATTTTTGAATATGTTTATAGCACTTGTATTATCACAACACAATATCATAGGTTTAGTTACCTCTTCTTTCATTGCTTTCAATAAATGTATAAGCCACACAATGTTTTTGCAATTGACTGCTGCTGCCACATATTCTAATTCTGCAGTGGACTAGGATGTGCATGTTTGTTTCTTGCTAGTCCAAGTAACTAGCCTTTTACCTAAAAATAATGCACCTTCACTTGTGTTTTTTCTTTCATCAATGTTGCCTCCCTAATCTGCATTTGTATATGCATTGAGTTCAAACTTCTCATTCTTTTTGTAATATAGACCAAAGCTATCAGTTCCTTTGAGATACCTCATTATTCTTTTTACTACTATGAGATGATTTTCTTTGGGATTAGAAGAGAATCTAGCCACTATTCCAACTACTAATGCTATGTTTGGTCTACTATTTACAACATATTGTAGTTTTCCAATCATGGATCTATACATTATTTGATTGACTTTAGCTGATACATCATTTTTGGATAGCTTATTTCCTATTGCCATTGGTGTGCTGACTAGTTTGGACTTCTCCAATCCAAATGTTTTAAGTATCTCTTTGATGTACTTTGATTGTGTCACAAATATACCATGTTTTAGTTGATGTACTTGCAATCCACAAAAAAATTTGATTTCTCCAAACATAGACATCTCAAACTCATGTTTCATTTTGTCAGCAAAGATTTTACAAAGCATTTCCTTTTCTCCAAAAACTATGTCATCCACAAAGATTTTAGATGCAATAATATCCTTACCTTCTTCTAATTTGATATACATTTTGTTTTTATCATCAGTTCTTTCAAATCCTATTTGCATTAGATACTTGTGAAGTCTCTCATACCATGCTTTGGGTGCTTGTTTTAGACCATAGAGTGCTTTATGTAATTTACAAACCATATCCCTGTTGTTCTCATCAACAAATCCCTTTGGTTTTTCAATATAGACTTCTTCTTCCAATATACCATTTATAAAAGTAGACTTTACATCCATCTGATAGACTTTAAAATCTTTATATGCAACATATGCAAGTAAAGTTCTTACTCCTTCCATTCTAGCAACAGGGGTGAATGTTTCTCCATAGTCTAATCCTTCTTCTTGAGCATAACCCTTACATACTAGTTTAGCTTTGTTTCTAGTAATCTCACCATTCTCATCTAACTTGTTTCTAAATACCTGCTTGGCACCAATCACATTCTTGTCAACTGGTCTGGAAACCAAACTCCAAGTTTTGTTCTTCTTTATTTGATCAATCTCTTCTTCCATAGCTTTATACCAGTCATCATCTTGTAATGCACCATATATTGTCTTAGGTTCAAGTTTTCTAATTATACATGATTCATGTCTTAGTCTATTCCTTATCATTGGTCTTGTATCTTTGTCACCAATTATCTGTTTAGCAAGGTGATGTCTTTTTACATATTTAGATAATCTTTGTTCCATCCTTGTTTCCATGTTTGATCTTTCAGATTCAAGGTCACTATGCACTAAGTTTTTAGGTTCTTCATCGCTTTCATGTGTACTATTTTCAGGATCAGATTGTGCATTTCTTTCACTCTACAACTCAGCTTTTGAATGTAACTCAACATCCACTGGTTGTGACTTGGCTGAAACTAAAACTTGTTGTTGAATCCTAATTTGATTGATAGCAACCTCGTCAATAGGCATTCCTTCATAAGAATACACACAGGTTTTGTACTCATCCATTCTCCTTGGTTCTTTAGCTTGAACTTCTATATGCTCATCAAAGTTTACATTTGCACTTTCCACAATTTTGTTAGTGTTGGTATTTAAACACTTATATGCTTTACTTCTAGTGGAGTAACCAAGGAATATGCCTTCATCACTTTTTGCATCAAATTTTCCATTTCTAGAATCTTTAAGGATAAAAAATTTGCAACCAAATACTTTGAAATGTTTTACATTGGGTGAGTGACCATACCATAATTCAAAAGGTGTTGCACTAGTACCTTTCTTGACTTGTACTTGGTTTAGTGTATGAACAGCTACACTTACAGCTTCTCTCTAGTATTTTAAAGAAATAGTCTTTTCCATCATTAATGTTCTAGCACAGTCAATCACAGATCTATTTCTTCTCTCAGAAATTCCATTTTGTGGGGGAGTTCTAAGAGCTGACATTTGTATTTTGATTCTTTTGTCATTACAAAATATCTCCAATTCATTTGATGTGAATTCACCAACTCTGTCCGATCTCAGGTATTTCAAACTCTTTCCTGTTTCCTTTTCAACTCTAGCCACATACCACTTAAACATTTGAAAAGCATCAAATTTTTGCTTTAAGAACATAAAAATCATCGTTCTGAAATAGTCATCAACAAAAAACATTATGTATTAATCTCCTTTATAGCTTTGTATTTCCATTGGACCACATAAGTCAGTATGGACTAACTAAAGTACTTCTTTAGATGTATAGTTTTTACTTTTGAAACTTGACTTTGTCATCTTTCCTAGCTAACATTGTTCGCACATGATATTGTCAGGCTTTTTCAATTTTGGTAGACCTCTGACTTTCTTCATTTTACTGATATTGACCAGACTATCAAAGTTGACATGACACAGCCTTCTATGCCATAACCATTCATCATCAAATTTTGCGACAAAACAAGAGACATCATCCATATCAAGGTAAAATAGATTACTTCTTATTTGATCTCCTTTTCCTATCAATTTCCCATTAGTACCATAGATTTTTGCAGTTTTGTTTCCAAATTCTACTTTGCATCCTATATTGTCTAACTATGAGACACTCAGCACATTGTAGTTTAATCCTTGAATATAGTATGCATTATCACATGAAATTTGTTCTGTAAGCTTAAGGGAGCCTTTTCCTTTTATTTAACATGGAGCATCATTACCAAATCTAACACTATTTGCATCATACTCAGTAAGGTTAACAAACTTACTTTTGTCTCTTGTCATGTGATGTGAGCATCCATTGTCTATTATCCATCTGTCATTTTTGTTCATACATGTTACTAGTGATGTAGGTTCTTCTTCATCAGATTGGTCCTTCATGGCTACATAAATAACTTCATCATCATTATCATTAGAATTCTCTTCAACAATATAACACTTCTTGCCTTTGTCTTTGTAATCTCTCTTATCATCTTCTCTTCTACATTTATACTTGTTTACTTCCTTATAATCTTTCTTTTGTGTACACCTTGTAGCAATATGTCCTACTTCATTGCAATTGAAAAAAATGATAGGCATCTTACCTTTGAATTTTCTTTTGCCTCTGTGAAATCTTCTAGCTAGCAATGCTTCCAATTGTTCCACATCTTCCTCATCAGTGCTACTATCATTGGATACATATTTCATTTTTCTTCCTTTCTTTGATTTCAACTGTTCAGCATCTTTCAGTGATAGCTTGGCCTTGAAAGTAGATTCAACATTCTCAGGTCTATAGTTGTTAAAGTTAGATAACTCAAATGCAGTGAGTCTACCAACTATTCTTTCAAAACTTAGAATGTTTCCTGGTACACATCTTAGTTCTTGTATTGCTGATACTCTAATAGCATAGATAGGCAGAAAGGTTCTTAAGAACTTACTATTAACAGTATCTTCATTCAATTGACCACCTAAACATCTTATTGTACTTACCACTTCCTTTATTCTAGTACCATACTGAGTAGCATTCTCACTTTTCTCTATTTTCATATCATCAAACTTTCCTCTGAGGCTTTCTCTTTTTGCTCTTTGGACATTTTGATCTCCTCCATAAATGTATAATAGGGCTTTCCACATTTTCAATTTAGTGTCACATACTTTGATATCATCAAATTCAACATAGTTGAGTGCATAAGCAATTTTCAGCATTGTCTGATTATGTTCTTGTTTGTTTTTCAAATTTTCTGCAGTAAGAGTACTAGTTGGATCAACATGTTCAGCAACAATTGAATTTTGGGCATAATATCCTATGGATCCAAGATGTAGCTTCATCAAAATTTTCCATGCAACAAAGTTGTCTTTGTTGAGCTTGGGAACTTCTCTCTTAGGTATTTTGATCTTTTCTGTTTCTAGTCCTTTTAAACTGAATCAACAATTTGGCTCTGATACCAATTGTTAGAATACTTTAGAATAATTGAGAGGGGGTGTGAATCAGTTATCCAAGGTCTGAATTCCCTAATAATACTTTTTCACCAATTATAGTGAGCCCATTAAATTATTCATCCTTCCAAGCTTAAATCAATCATCTTAGCAAGTTACAGCAAATCAACATGCATAAATAAGACATGCAAGATCAACACATGACATAGTGATTTATGTGGAAACCCAATTTGGGAAAAGCCACCAATAACATGCTACTTAATTTTCACTCTTCTAAAGTGATGCCCTATTAAAGGACTGCCCTGTTAAAGGCTTACAACACACTGTTAAATGTGACCTTGTTAGAGGATTTCACCATGTTGTTAGGAATGGCCCTGGTAAAAGGACTTTAGAACATTCACTTGGAATGTCACCCTGTTAAAGGATTTATAACATGGCTATTAAACCAACCTATGTCCACAGGATTTAAACTATCTGTTACAATTGCTAGAGAGTAACAATAATGGATTGTGGATCTAAAACAACTTACAACATATCTTGCAGATTTTAGATCACACTTTAGTTCATTCCTTTTTCTTGGGTTTAATCACTTCAGCTTTGACAGCTTGTCATCTCAAACTTTGTCTCCTTAATTAGTCTTACTCATCATACCAATGCAACCATATATGTGGTCTTCTATTGAAGGAGAGTAACTATGCTCTCTTACTCCTTAGCACTTCCTTAAGTACTTTATGCTTTCATGCTTGACCTCCTCTACTTTGCTTCATAGCCTTAT
Source organism: Cupressus sempervirens (assembly GCA_028749045.1). Taxonomy (NCBI): domain Eukaryota; kingdom Viridiplantae; phylum Streptophyta; class Pinopsida; order Cupressales; family Cupressaceae; genus Cupressus; species Cupressus sempervirens. The sequence goes on from CM053786.1 coordinate 818,026,760, forward strand.
GACTCTTTAAATAGAAATCTAGAGTCCCTTTCTGCTCAATTCTTCCTCTCTAATTTTAGGGTTTTTGGTAGATTAGGTAGGGTACAATGTATCTACCCCATATCTTTCTCTTATCTAGAATCCTCATCTAGATTCTAGTTGTATTCTCCAAAAAACTTCTACATGGTGTTTTGTGCCACCAGCTCATCACTCTTATCTTTTATTTGATTCACAAAATTCAAGATAACAACCTTGTTGGCTTAGATCTAATGAAAATTTTATTTTTGAAATAATGCAGCAACTCAGCACTATTGGTTTATTGATGTTCGACACCTCTCTGTTACTCTGCACTTGTATCCTACTCAGCACTTGTATCTGCTCAACACTTGTTTCTTGCTCGACACTTGTTTCTTGCTCGATACTTGTTTCTTGCTCGGCACTTGTTTCTTGCTTGGTACTTGAAGATTACTTGGCAATTACAAAAGTTGAACTTTCTTAGCTTCAACTAGGAATTTGTTTGGTACTAACTAGCTTGCTTGGCTTTCTCTCTAATAAACTTAGTTAGGCTTACAAAATGACTTAGCTAAAACCTTACATCTTTGATATGTTTCAGTGTGCCCATTCTCTGTGTCTTAGAGTATGTCATCAATACAATTTTTCATCAATGGCTTAGCTGATCCTTGTACTTCATTACAACATCATAACTTCAACCTTTCTTTAGGTGTTCTAGTTACATCTTATTGATTGCCTTCTCCTTGTCAATCAACCAATTGATAGTAGTTGGATCACTAAAGCAATTGTCATTCCTGCAAGTAGCAAGTTTGACATCAATGACAAAACAATGATTGAGAACATTCTTTACCAGTTCCATTACTTTTCATGTATGATCATTTCCAACAATCTCCCTCATGATCTTTCCAATCATTTCCAACAAATTTTATGCCTTTTTGAACAACTATGTCAAAATTGTATAAATTGGCACTTGAAGTCCTTGATGCTCAACATCAATTGCAACTTCAATGTTGTAACTTAGCCTCTAAATGACTCAACATCCACTAATCACTTGGCATTTGAATAGCTTAGCACATAGTATATGTTCAACATTTGATTGACTAGCCACTTACTAGTTACTTGGCACATACTAAATATTTTCCACTCAACATATACTATCTCACAATTATTCTCAACATGTATTACTTGTTCAACATGAACTAAGTAAATGAATTAATTATATTGTCACTCATATCTCATAACCAATTTGACATTAATAATCTTACCCTTTGACATAAGTGGCAAAAATAGTTGGTCATGCATGAATAACTCTAGCCTTTCAAGCATAACTTATATAATATCCTATTTACATACAAAACTTCAAAACTTCAAAATTTTGCAAAAAAAGCCTTATGACTCATCAGTCATATGTCAAAATTCAATAAATCCCCCAGAGTTGATTATGTTGTTCTATATATGAACTAAAAAAATCATTTCTCCTTCTGAATAGATTTATAGAAGCTAATCTATGTACTCCATTTCTATCAAAAAATAGTAACTCCCTAAAAAATATTATCTGTCCATCATCTCTCCACCATACTTATTTCTCCCCCTTTTTGACACTGATGTTAAAGGGTTATACACTTATAGTGTGTTTTCCCAAAAATATTTTGTGGACCTCAAGTATAAGTTTCAAAGCAACATCCCAATTGTTAGAAACTATATCTAATGATTTGATTTGTATGGACAACTTGATAGCAAGGTGAACTAAGCCTTCATGACTAAGTGTTTTAGCAAAGACTAGTTCCTTGTCCAATATCTCCATATGTGGAGTCAACATAGACAAGATATTGATTAGTTTAGCCTTAATGTTTGTGTCATATGTATGTAGTATTCCTAACTAACTCTAGGAGTTTAGGAGATTCCTAATATCTTTCTCACTCTAAGATAGAGACTTTGGTAGAGTTATACTAGATGTATACATATGATTCTCCAAACTTGGTATGTAGCTCCTAATTTCCTATGTGAATAGTGTTGGATTGCACAATTTGGTGTATAAAGAGAAAATTATCTCTAGTACCTTCTTCACATTGTTAATTTTGGTAGCTAACTCAACCTATTATAGTACAATAAAACTTGATATATTTTCATTGACCTTACTTTGAAACTTTTTCTCAAACTATGAAAGTAAATTTTCATTTGAATCTAGGTATGTGTCATTGATCTTCTCGACTAAGCTAGTTAGTTGCTCTATGACATGCTTGGTTTTCTTATGTTTTGGTAGATTAAATGCATCAAGAAAACTTTCCTTGATATCTAAAAAATCTTTTTTCTACGTATGCTTCCTTCTAAGGAATTCTTATTCCTTCTTCCTTGCAAGAGCATTCTGTAGTATGCCCATCTATTCAATAGTGATGGTTTCAAGATTAAAATTTGGTAACTCAATCACTTTATCCAAGTTCACATAACCAAATGATGTAACTTTAGCTATCTTTTATGTGCTTGGACTTGGCCTAGATGATTATAGTGGTATAGCTTCTATACTCAACCTATGAAGAGTTTAACTTGGAGGAGTAGTAGTTTATGGTAAAGTTACTAGTTTTTGTATTGCAAGTTTCTCCTGAGGCTGTGTATTCATACCTATCTCTTCATTCCTATCCTTTTCTTGCTCTTCATTCATAGTTTCACCTTGATCTTGTGTTGTAGGTGTACGAGTATTTTCCTATCCTATTTGTGTTTGTGTTCATTTATTCTCTTATGCTTGATCTTTTTGTTCTCCAAGTGTCTCACCCTTGTCCTTTTCTTTGACCTTTTCATGTCCTAAGACTAGATCTTTTTGTACTAATGTACTAATAGTGGATATTGCTCACTTCTTCCTTTGATATACCATAATAGGTAATGTAGTAAGTATCAAGAGAAATTGAGGAGGGGTTATAGATGTCTCTTGTGTCTGAACTTTCTCCCCTATAGATGTCTTGTCTGCCTTCTCAAAGTCATAAACATTGACTAGTACATGATTTTTACATTGTTTGGCCTGGGTAATGGATTCTACCAGTATCTTCTTCAAATATTTCTCTATAAGGGGATTGATTTTTTGAGTAATAGTATTAGAAACATCCTTTATCTTTATAGTATCACTATTTGCATTCAACTCATGTTGAGGACTGGCACTTGACACTAGTTTATCTTCTACACTCTATTATGTTTGATGCTCATCCTAAGCTGGTGCCTATATATCTTTATGTGTCTTAGTGCCTTCATGTTGTGCAACTATCTCAGTGTCAACTGTGGTAACCTTAGTTACTTTTTTTTGTTTATCTTTGTCCTCACCTACCTTAATAGGTGTTTGTACTATTGCTTTGGGTTTTGTCCAACCATATAATGATTTCCAAATTAGAGTGATCTTCTCTACAACATCCTCAATATTATTCTACAATATTTTGAATACCTTTTATTTATGTAAAAATTTCCCTATGTTCTTCTTTATTATCTTAGCCATTGTTTCCCTATCCAATTATGGCATCACTTGGGCAAGAGCATTCTCTTTGATTTGTCTTTCTATATTGAGACTATATTGCCACTTACTCTCAACTCTATCAAATAACTCCTTTGGTAGAGAGTTGGAAATATCAATTGGAGTTTGTTCAAATATTTCCATCATGGCATGTATGAACTCCTCTACTTAGTTCATCTCAACTTTTCCAAGCTTTTCAAACTGAAAATGTGTGAGACTAGATAAATCAGCATTATTCCTTATGCTATCATATATATTGTCTAAATCTAAGGAAGGATGGAAACTTACCACTTTTAATTGGTTGTTTTCATCAATTTTTTCCCTCTTTTCATCATATCCAATAGGAGCTATGTACTTTCTCTTTGGTCCCTTCTCTAGCTCCTCTTCTTTCCTCGCTAAGATAGCCCTCTTCTCTTTTGGATTTTCCATCTCTTGAGCCTTTTTGGTAGTAGCCCTTGTGCTAGTTCAAGTTTCTTGTACTACAAGCTTAGGTTTTACAACATTTCTTAGTTTACTAACAACTCGAGCTTTGGATCTCCTCTTCTTTGTCTTAGATGCTTCATTAACTTCTTCTTCCTTGGCACCTTCTTCAATTTTTACTTCTTTTGCTTGATCTTCTGACCTTGAGTTAAGGCTAGTGGTTCTTGATTAGGTATATCTTCTTCTTCTTCTTCTTCATCATCATCTTCTTCTTTATTTTCCTCAAATCCTTTACCAAATCTCTTCTTAAGCTTCTTGACAATCTTCCTTTTCTCTCTAATGACTAAGGTAATCTTCAAATCCATTGTTATCTTAGATTTTTCCACATCATAATTCTTAAAGGTAGTAGCCTTAGCATCTACATCTTCTACAAGTATTGTTGTGATTCCAATAGAGGCCTCATCCACATTGATCTCATAGCCTAGTACTCTCAACCACCTTACCCTTAGAATAATAGCCTGAAAATATGTAAAATCAGTGTCAACTAGAAAGAAAACATCATTGAAATGTTTCTCAACTAGTGAAACTAGTATCCTCAATCTTTTCTTCATTGACTACTTGAAATCTTCAAAATAGTTGGTCATTAAAGGATTAAAATTATTTCCAAGTTTCTCAATAAATTCACCTATCTGTACTACAATAGATCTATTTTTTTTCCATGCAATTTTACCAAAAGTAGGAAATGTATTATGTACATAAAAGAATATATATACAAGAATTGAACAAGTTATATATTGTGCACTTTTGGTCTTCCTTATTGCTCACAAAGTTTTTGACAATTATTGCATTTACAACTTGGCAAGTGTTGGAAATACAAGAGGAGTAACTAAGAGGGGAGGGGTGAATCAGTTACTACTAAAATAAATCCCAAATCCCTTAGATGTCATTAAAAATTACAATCTGAAAACTAAATATAGCTAATGCTGCATAAACATACATAAAATACTATAACTCGATAAATATTTAATGTACTTAGTAACCAATCAACTTTTTAGATCTTAAGATATTATCAGTGATTACTTAATCTTAATTGCAAGCATGAATGAAATAACATGAACACATATCACACCAAGATTTAAATTGGAAATCCAATTTGGGGAAAACCATGAATTGTAACTAGTTATTGTTTTTCACTTTTCTGAAGTGAGCCCTATTAGGAGCCAACCCTGTTAAAGTTACAAAACACAGTATTAGGTGTGACCTTGTTAATGGATTTAATCACCTTCTTAGGAGTGGACTAGTTAGAGGTCTTGAAATAATTCAATAGAATTGCTACCTTGTTAGAGGATTTACAAATGGTTGTTAAACCAACTCTATTAAGAGATTTAGATCACTACTATAATGGTTTGAGAGTAATAATGAAATTTCGTAATTGAGATGCAACTAAATTACTGATAATAGATCTTTATTTTGGCTTGTACTAAATCCTTCTTGTCAAATGTAGTTTTTTTTTCTCCATAAGGATATTCTATTTATCCTTCAAATTCACTTCCTTTGTTCATCTCTTGCAATTTATTAATTACAACTTGCACACTTTGAAATCACAACTTGACCTTTTACTTATACTTCTCATATTGTTAAGTCAGCTCAAATACAATTTAGAATAACTAATATTCATCACCATAGTTAGCTAGAACTAATAGATAATAAAATTAAGCTTCATACACCAAAATAAGAAAATACTTTGTTAGTCAACTCAACTTGGTAAAAACTAACTCAGAAGTGATTTCCTATGTTAACCAATCGAAGCTCAGTTAACACTTCATACTTAAAAAAATCCTTTAGTAACTGAGTGAGCTTGGTCAATAGTAATTCCATCCAACTTTTCTTTATTAACCAAGTGAGCTCAGTTAACACTCTTTTTTTGCATGAATTCCTTCGATGCTCAAGTGAACTTGGTACACACTATCTTCTATATAGGAATGCTTGGTAGCCATGGAAAGTTGTCTTCACTAATTGAGTAAGTTTGGCATGCACTAACTAGAAACTAATATGATATTTGTGTAACATCAAAGAAAACACACAATTAATCAATTGTATCCAATAATCTCCCTCTTTCGCATTGATGGCAACAGAGTATGTCATAGCACAATGAAATTTTGAGAACAAGATTCCCTCTATTAGTATGAGCTTTTCAAATTTCTCTCTCTATCAAAAAACATCTCCCTCTTTGGTTTCTTACTTTAGAAAACTTCTTCCTAAAATATTTTAGAAAGATATGATAATAAACTTCTCCCTCTTTGACAACACATGCCAAAGATAATAGTTCAGTTTAGTATCAATGTACCTTGAGTAAGTATTCATCTACAATATACCCTTGTCATAACTACATCAATTGATTAATCTTCAACTTAGTTCTTGTTTTTTTTATTGATAGGTAAACAGTTGAAGCCTAGGTTACCTATTATTATTATTAAGATTAATTATTATTACATGTTAATTGTGAGTAGATTTGAACCCAAGACTTCTCTAATGAAAGGCTCACAATTTACCAATGTGTTGTAGGCTCTTGCCTAAATTTTTTTTTATCAGTAAGAGGCCAAAGCCAAGATTAATTATTATGTATTGTTGTTAATTATTCTTTTATTAAGAACAGGTAGATTTAAACCCAAGACCTCTTCAATAAGAGGCTCACAATTTACCATTATGGTGTAGGCTCTTGCCTTTCAACTTAGTTCTTGTTGATGCATCACTAAACTTTATTTACTGAGCTTCAGATAGGGAAATGATCCCTAGCTTACCTCTTATACACAAGAATGCATCCTTAGGTAATGGTTTCATGAATATTTCTACAATCTATTCTTTTGTACTCACATATTTTGATGCAGGAGCTTTTAGTGGCTTTCTAAGTAGGAGCTTTCAGCAGTTTGTTTAAAGCTTTTAATATTTTTCTTAGTTTTTAGAAAGTTGGTATTTATTAATAACCTCAAAATATTACTTCCAATTTTGAATGTTAGTTGGTAGTTCATCTTAACTCAGTTTTAGGAAGCTTCACAAAAAAAATCAGCTTTTTTCGAGTTGTTTTAAAAAATTACGAAAAATGGCAAAAAATAGTTTTATGAAAAAAAAGGCCAAAAATGGTAATTTTGGATTTGTATTTAAAATTTTAATTTCTCTCATTGTAGGGAGAGGAGGATTTGGAAGAATAATAGAGAAGAATTTGGAGTTCTAATATTTATGTTTGTGTTCTTTCTCTATTATGTTTCTATTAATTATTTGAGGAATTTTGGCTGCATCATCTAGTATCAGAGCATAGAAGGTCTAGGAAAAGGAGATTTTTGTATTTGTGCAATTGTGAGTTTATGTTTATGTAGGTTGAGAAGAGGAACTAGTTTCCAAAAATCAAGGTAGAAAAAAAAAAAGATCTAGTTGTGACAAAGGATGAACTCGTATGAAGAGCTAGATTTGTTGATGAAGTAATTGCATAAGAGAAAAGATGAAAATAAAATAAAAGAGAAAGAGAGGAAGAGGAAGGAGGAAGAGATGAGAAAATTATAGTTGAAAGAAATGTTAAGAAAATTACAATAAAGTTGGCAACAATTAAGAAAGCTAATGGAAATAGAAATGTAAAAATGGTACCTACTAGTCAAGAAGAAGATCACATGGCCCATTTAGAAGATTATTCAGAAGAAGAAAAGGAAAGAAGAGACAGAAAATAAAGGAAGAGGTAGAAAATGAAATGGTGAGTATACATACAACTATTTTGACATCAATAATTGAAGAAGACAAGGGATACATAATTCTAGTAGAGTCTTGTTGTCATTTTCAATTACCTAAATATGATTTTTTTTCTAAGCAAGTGGAAATGCATGATGACAATAAGGTTTCTAATGGATATTTTTCAGATTTATTTTTTAATGTAGTAGATGCAAGTTTCCAAGGGTATTATGTGAATTGTGGTAATTATCAATATGCTAATATATTATATGTTGAAGACATAAATGATTATGGCACAAAGGTTTATACAAAAGTAGTGGAATTTTTTATTTTAAAAGATGAGATGATGTTGAGTAGATTATGGGTTAAGAAAAATAAGAGGAACATGGATCCTATGATAGATGCAAATATGAATGATAAAATGTCAAAAAATTGGAAGACCAAGAAGAAGGAATAAACTTGCATTCCTTTGAGTCAATAAAATCAATGTTTGATACAATGGAAGGAAAAGTTGTAGAAATGAAATTATACACAGTCAAAAAACAACTTGTAGGAGTTGCGTTCTTTCAACTATAGGAGAATGATGTAGGAGCTTTTAGTTTCTTTCTAAGCAGGAGCTTTTAGTAGTTTTTTTAAATCTTTTAATGATTTTCTTAGTTTTTAGAATTTTAGGAAGCTTCATGAAAAAATCAACTTTTTTCGAGGTGTTTTAAAAAATTACCAAAAATGGCAAAAATAGTTTTATGAAAAAAATATCAAAAATGGTAATTTTTGATTTGTATTTAAAATTGTAATTTCTCTCATTGTAGGGAGAGGAGGATTTGGAAGAATAATAGAGAAGAATTTGGAGTTCTGATATTTATGTTTGTGTTCTTTCTCTATTATGTTTATATTAATTATTGGAAGAATTTTGGTTGCATCATATTCTAATCTAACTTCTTTATTCTACACTAATTCTCTTAAGAAGTGATTTTATATAGCAATGTACTTTTTTTTGGAATGCATCATTGGATTCTTTGATATGTTGATTGCACTGGTGTTATCACAATATATGACCATTGGATCTTTGATTTCTACCTTCATTCCTTCCAATAATTGTTTGAACCAAACAATGTTAGAATAGTTTACTATTGCTACCACATACTCAACTTCTGTTGTGGATTGAGATGTGCAATTTTGCTTCTTTCTTGTCCAAGATACCAATGTTTTACCAAGAAAGAATGCTCCACCACTAGTGCTTTTTCTATCATCAATACTTCTTGTCCAATGAACATCAGTAAACATCTTTAAGTCCATATTGCCTCCAAGTTTGTACCATAAGCCATAATCTTCAATATCTTTTAGATATCTCATGATTATTTTGATTGTCATCATATAGTTTTCTCTAGGATTTTCTAAAAATATTGCCACTATTCCAACTGCTAAGGCAATGTTAGGCCTTGTATGTCCCACATACTATAATTTGCCAATCATTGACCTATATAAAGTCTGATCTAATTCTTTGGAGTCATCATTTTTGGTAAGCTTATGTCAAGAAAACATGGGAGTTCCAATTTGTCTTGAATCTTCCATTCCAAACTTCTTTAGTATCTCCTTGATATACTTAGATTGAGTGATATAGATACCATTTTTGTTCTATTGAATCTACAATCCAACAAAGAATTTTATCTCACGAAACATGGACATTTCAAATTCTTTACTCATTACTTTTGAAAATGCTTTGTATAAGTCATCATTTCTTGTAAATAAGGTATCATCAACAAATATTTTTTCCCACACAATCTTCTTGTCTAGTCCTTTCTTGATATATAGACTACTATTATCATTTGTTCTTTGAAACCAATCTATATCAAATAGTTATGTAGTCTTTCATACTAGGCTTTAGGAGCTTGTTGGAGACCATATAGTGCTTTGTGTAATTTGTATACCATGTCCTTTTTGTTAGGATCTACAAAACCTTTTGGTTGTTCAATGTAGACTTCCTCATCAAGAATTTCATTCAAGAATGTAGATTTAACATCCATCTAATATACTTAGAATCCTCTTTGAGCTGCCTATACAAGTAGAGTTATGATACCTTCTAGTCTTGCAACAAGGGAAAAGGTTTCACCATAATCAATGCCTTCTTCTTGAGAATAGCCTTTACACACTAGTCTTGCTTTGTTTCCAGAAACTTTTCCATCTTCATTTTGCTTATTTTTGAATACCCATTTTGTTCCAATTACATTTTTATTTTTGGTCCTAGGAACAAGAGTCCAAGTATTGTTCTTCTCTATCTATTCTATCTCTTCATTCATAGCCTCAATCCAACTTTCATTTTTCAGAGCATCTTTGACATTTCTAGGTTCAACTTCAGGAAGTAAACATGTATGTTTTAATTTGCTTCTTATCATTGTTCCATATGATTTATCTCTAATGATTTGATCAGGTGCATGATGCCTTCTAACATATTTTCCTAATACAAGTTCTTTGGTTTTTGAATGAATTTCATTGTCTTTAGTATGAACTTCATCTTCAAGCTCGAGTCCTTCTATCTATGGCTCAAGATCTTTAGACTTAGTTTTAACTAGCTAGGTAGCTTCTAAATGTGAATCAGGTCCTTGTGACTTGGTTTTCACTTCTTGAACCTCAATAATTGATGGAGATTTTGGGAGCTTGGGAGATGAAGTCTCCTTTCCATCAAATAGATTTGGCAAGGTATCAAGTTCATAGTAGACAAATCTTTTGTAATGCCTTGGCTCCTTTTTTCTTTCTTCTTTACTCCTTTTTGCAAACTCATCAATTCTTACATGTGCATTTTCTATTATCTTATGAGTGGTTAAATTCAAACATTTGTATGCTTTACTTTTATAGGAGCATCCTATAAATACGCCTTCATAAACTTTTACATCAAATTTTCCTTTCCTAGATTCTTTCTAGATATAATACTTATGACCAAATACTTTCAAATATGTTATATTGGGTTTCTATCTATACCATAGTTCACATGGAGTTTTGTTAGTCTTTCTTCAAGTGAACTAGGTTCAAGGTATGAACTGCAATGTTGATAGCTTCATTCTAGTATTTGATAACAACATTCTTTTCAATCATTAGTGTCCTTGCACAATCCATGATAGATCTATTTCTTCTTTTAGCTATTCCATTCTACTAAGGTGTACTAGGGGCTGATAGTTGTCTTTTGATTCCTCTTTCAATGCAAAAATTATTAAATTCATTGAAGAAAAATTCACCAGCTCTATCTGATCTTAAACATTTTAATCCTTTTCTAGTTTCTTTGTCCACTCTTGCTAGATTCCATCTAAATTTCTCAAAGGCTTCTTATTTTTTCTTTAGATACATCACAATAATCATTCTAGAATAATCATCTACAAAAAGAATGAAGAATTTTTCTTCTCTATAACTTTCTTTTTCGATGGGTTGACATAAGTCAATATGCACAATTTCCAAGACTTCTTCTAACTAATAGTTTTTGCTTTTAAAACTGGTGTTTCCCATTTTAGCAATTTGGTAATTTTTGCACAATCCAACATCAGGTTTCTTCAAACTAGGAATACCTCTTACTCTTTTATGTTTGTTTATCTTGATTAGATTATCAAAGTTTAGATGACATAGTCTTCTGTGCCATAACCAACTTTCTTCTACTTGAGCAATAAAACATGAACATTCACCAAGTTCAAGATAAAGTAGATTACCTTTAGTTTGCTTGCCTAATCTAACTAGATTTCCTTTGTCATCTAGTAGTTTTGCCTTGCTATTCATTAATTCTACCTTGAATCCAATACTATTCAACTGTGCCACACTTAGTAGATTATACTTTATTCCTTCAACCCAATAGGCATTATCACATAAAAGTTCATTGGTCAATGAGATACGACCTTTTCCTTTTATGCAACAAGATTTATTGTTTCCAAACCTTACACTACCTCCACCATAGTATTCAAAAAATTTTAATTTTTTTTTATCACTAGTCATATGATGTAAGCATCCACTGTCAATAATCCATGTATAATTTTTGTTAATATGAGAAATAAATTCCATCTATCTTCTTCATCATTAGATTCATCTTTTACGCTAATGAATACCATTTCATCTTTACTGTTATCAGAATCTTTAGCTATGAAAAAAGTTTTCTTACATTTTTCTTTGTAGAATTTGTGACCTTTGAATTCCTTCTTCAATTTATTCCTCACTTCCTAATTTATTTTCCTTTATTTTCTTGCTCCCTTCTTTGAGTAGAGTTTAGCTTCAAATGTACACTCAATATTCTCAGAAATAGGAACATAGTTATCATAGTTTAATTTGTTATTTAGATCACATCTCATTTCTCAAATAGAAAATAATCTAATTGCATAGATAGGAAGAAGGGTTATGAGTACCTTACTCACAAAAGTTTCATCTTTAATGTCTCATCCTAATACTTGGATTGCACTTACATTGGCTTTGATTCTTTCCACATATTTTTTAATGTTTTCATCTTCTCTCATTCTCATTTGGTCAAATTGTCCTCTGAGACTTTATGCCTTGGCTCTTCTTACATTTTCATCTCCTCCATAGATATCTTTCAGCTTGGTCCACATTTTATAAGAAGTTTTATAGTCTTTTACCTCATCCAATTCAACATAACTGAGAGTATATGCAATATCAATCATCATGATGTTATGATTCTTCTTCTCACCAATGTCTTCAACTGACAATGTTCTAGTGGGATTTTTATATTTAGGATCAAGATACTTGCAACCTAACTTGTTGATAGTAGCTAGATGTAACATCATGAGTCCTTGCCATGCTACAAAATTGTCTATATTGAGCTTTGGAATCTCTCTTTTATAAGACATCATGATCTTTAGCTTGGTCCTTGAAACCTTCTCTATAAGCACCAAAAGCTCTAATACCAATTGTTGGAAATATAAGAGGAGTAACTGAGAAGGGAGGGGTGAATTAGTTACTACTAAAATAAATCCCAAATCCTTTAGATGTCATTACAAACTACAATCTAAAAATTGAATACTATTGATGCTTGATAAACATACATAAAATATTGTAATTCAATAAATATTGAATGCATTTAGTAACCAATCAACTTTTTGGATCTTAATATATTGTTAGTGATTACTTAATCATAATTGTAAGCATGAAATAAAGAACATGAACACATATGACACCAAGATTTAATGTGGAAACCCAATTTGGAAAAAACCATGAATTGTAACTAGTTACTCTTTTTCACTCTTTTGAAGTGAGCCCTATTAGGAACCAACCTTGTTAAAGCTTAGAAAACACACTATTAGGTTTGATCTTGTCCTTGCTAGAGGTCTTGAAACAATTCAATAGAATTGCCACCTTGTTAGAGGATTTACAAATGGTTGTAAAACCAAATTTGTTAAGAGATTTAGATCATTGCTATAATGGTTAGAGAGTAAAAATGAAATGAACTAATTAAGATGTAATTAAATTGTTGATAACAGATCTTTGTTCTAGCTTGTACTAAATCCTTCTTGATGAAATATATCTTTTCTGCTCCACAAGGATATTTTGTTTATCCTTCAAAATTGCTTCCTCTCTTCATCTCTTGCAATTCATTAATTACAACTTGCACACTTTGAAATCACAACTGGACCTTTTAATTATACCTTTCATATTGTTAAGTCAACTCAAATACAATTTAGAACAACTAATATTCATTACCATAGTCAGCTAGAACTAATAGATAAAACAATTAAGCTTCATATGAAAAAATAAGAAAATCATTCGTTAGCCAACCCAACTTAGTAAAAACTAACTTAGAAGTGATTTCCTATGTTAACCAATAGAAGCTTGATTAACACTACAAACTTGCAAAAATTCTTTTGTAACTAAATGAGCTTGGTCAATATTGATTCCATCCAACTTTTTTTCATTAACTGAGTGAGCTCGGTTAAGATTGTTTTTCTACATGAATTCCTTCAATGTTTGAGTAAACTCAATAGTCACTGTCTTCTACATAAGAATGCTTGGTAGACATGGAAAATTTTCTTCATTGTCTAAGTGAGCTCGACATGCATTGACTAACAACTAATATGAAATCTGTGTAACATTAAAGACAACAAATAATTTACCAATTGTATCCAATAGGCAAGGTCATAGGTACGATCCTTCTTAACTATTTTGTAGGCCATGTCAACAACAATGCATGGTATGCTATTGAGCCTACTAGATTTATAGAATTTATGTGCTATTATCCTCACTGCAAAAGCAATTAGGCAATCTAAGATTGTTTCAATTATCATTCTTCATTTGTTCCACAGTGCCCTTGTATTCTTCTTAGTAACTTCCTTAGATTCACTCCTTATTGTTATGGGTTGGTCAAGGGTTGGATACCTTGTTACTCTATGTACAATTTTCTTTGTGATCTTTACTAGTTTATTATCCAACCATATATAATTATCATGAATTTTTCTTTAAAATATCTTTATCCACTCAGTTTTAAAGATATTGGGGAAATCTAGGGCATGGGTTAACCCTTTCCCCTCTATAATTTTGAATTCATCTTTCAACACTCTATTTTCAGATAATTTTCCATAGGATTCTCTTATTTCCATGTCACTTATACTAACCATTTTGCATGTGTACCAACATCTCATGTCTTGAATCATTAAAAATTGAAGTGATATCAACAATAATGCATCAAATGAATCTTTCTTGTAAGCAATATTAGGCATGGCTCTAAAATTTGGTTGTTTGATCTCATTGCTTATAAATTTTACCTTCAACAATTATTTTCCCTCTTTAACCTTAGGAACTAAAGAGCTAGATGCCATTTTGAAAAACTAAGGTTTGCAAAAATTTTAAGTACATAGCTTAGCACATGATAAATACCTTTTGTAATCTTGTTGAGATGATGTCAAGCAACTATTGAATGCTATTTGCAAATGCTTGGAATGATCTCTTCAATTTTCCTTTCTCTCTTCTTGCTTCTCTTCAAATTTTAATGATGTTAAATTAGTAGAAATCAAACATATAGACCTTAAAACCTTACATTTAATTCCCAATTCTTACATAGATATAAGATGAACTTTAATAAAGATTTCAATTGACTCAGCTTCCATGAAGTTTCATTTATGCTTGACAGTCACTATGAGCTTACTCAACACTATCACCTTTGATAGCTCGATATCAACTAACATTTCACTCAACAACCACCATGAAACTTTTTATGCTTGATAGTAACATGAAAATGACAAAACTGAAAAAATTTCTTCCAGGTTATAATCAATATCTTGCATCTTTCTTCATGCATATATAATCTTTTCAGAATTAAATTCTTGGAACTAATTTATAGTGTGTCTTTTAAATATCATTCCCATACATAGCTCTTGATTTCTTAATTGGAGGTGGTGTGATCACCTGACCCATTGGGTGAAGTGATCCCATCTACACTTAATGTGCTACAATCTTCGTTTCTCTTCCATGTCTTGTCCATCTCATCTTTGACATTTTCAACATCTACCTTACCTTTGCCTTTGTTGAACTCACTGCTCGGTACCTTTGAACTTGTTTGATGATTCTTGCTTATGTCTACATTCTTTAAACAACTAAAATATGTATTTTGACTCAACCATCTTTGGTAGTCACTTCTAAAGTGCATTCTTATACAATTTTTAGAAACATCTCCATACTCTTGATAGTTGTAACAACCATACCTAGTATTGTAATCCCAATTATAAGAGTTTTCATTATGCTTTACCTTTGTCTTCTTGTTTTATGACCATTTAGGCTTGAATCTACAATCATAGGCTCTATGTCCATACTTCTGATAGTTATAGAATATCCTTCAAATATTTGTGTGCTTATGGTCTTGGTTCTACAGTCATGTGCCTGATGTCCCTTTTTGTTGCATTTGTGGCAATGATCCATGAACTTCTACTTAAGTTTTTGATTTGTGGTCTTTCTCCTACAAACATTGGTAGTACGACCTATCTTACCATAATTATGACAAGTAGGTTCAGAGTTCTTACATTTATTACTTCGTTCTTCACCAATTTTGGATGATTCTCCTTCTTCAACACCAGTGTAACCCATCCTAGAAGTATCACTATTGGATATGGGGGATCTCATCAATTTCTTAAAGTATTTGATGGCTTCACTAGGTTTCTTTAAACTTTGAACAAACTCTTTATCTCTTTTTAGATCACTTCTCAGTTGTTTATTCTACAACTTCAGTGTAGTCATCTCAATATAATTTGCATTTAGTTCATGATCTATAATCATCATTTTACTCAAAGTTTCCGATTGCATGTTAGAAATCCTATTTCCCTCTGATGTTTTCTCTTGTAATCTATTGGTCAAAATCATTTTTTCATCTTCAATCATGACTTTGTATTCTTCATCTTTCTTTTTCTACTCGATCACTTGATATAGTAATATTGATTAGAGTTCTTGTTCTCTCTTAAGATTTCTAACCTCTTTAGTTAGGGTTTTTCTCTTTTTCATTAGATCTACAATTATTGCATCAAATTCATTGGTGTTTCCATCTATAAACAATTTAGTAGTGTCAATCTCTTGGTATTGTGTGTCATTCTCTTCAATAGCTATTTCCTTCCTTCTTTTCAATGATTGCTTTAACTCATTTATTGCTTCATTCAGCTGATGTAAGGAAAGTTGTATTTCAATCTTCTAGTTCTCAATAGTCTTTCCCAACTTGTAGACTTCCATTTCCAAGATCTTTCCTCAAAGCTTCAAAGCTTTACTTTCTATAGAACTCAACTTTGATACCAATTGTTGAAAATATAATAGGGAAGTAAACTCTCAGAGAGGGGGACAAAGTGTGAATCGATAATTAAAATTTTCAACCTCAAAAACCATTCACCACACATCCATCTCAAAATCTATGCATATAAATTGAAATACCAAATTAAGAATATACATACAAAAAATGAAAGTAAAAGATTTAACACATGTATGACACAAGATATTGGTTACCCAAAAGCCCTCTAAGGACAAGGTAAAACTAGGGTGGGGATGACACCAACAAATCTTTATTGCTATAGTAATAAAGTGTATCTAATTTTTTGATCATGAATCATTCTCTATGCTATGAAAGGTCTTCCTTTTGAAGGCTTACAATATTGTTAGATCTTACCTATTAAAGGATATCAATAGCCTATTAAAAGTGTTCTTGGTAAAAGGACTTTAACTTACAATGAAGTAAGCACCCTGTTAAAGGATATACAATAGACTATCAAGAATAATATATTAAGATATTTAACTAATTCACTTGTTAGAATGTCTCAACAATGATCCTTTGGTTAACACTCTATTGCTTGATGTCAGATCACCTCTTTCTTGATGTGTACTTGATCTTTTCTAATTAGATGTATATCTATTTTCTTCTGATTTGTTTCCTTTATTCTCCTCTAACTAATTCTACTATGTAACTCAAATTACAATTCATTAGTTACCATGAATTCTCTATTTGCACATGAAAACTTCTCTCCTTTCTCCTTACACATTCATTAAAATGTTTAGGGTTTATGCTCCTTAAGAATACCTAGGTGACTTAGGGTTAGGTATGAATCAACGATAGTGGTTCACTCATATTGCTAATTAATCCTTCCCTTTTTCTAGTTGTATGCATGTAATATCCATCCTTATCATCAAAGATCATAAATAATCCTTAATTCAACCCAAAAATGGTTTGCATACAAGTTATTGCCTCTACAAAAAACTATGTCAACACTGTATAACTCGACATCCACTAATCACATGACATCTAAATATCTTGGCACAACTATCTGCTCGATGCTTGAGTGACTTGGCACTTACTAGTTACTTAACACAAACTAACTATCTATTGCTCAACATCTACTATTTGGCAACTTATGCTCAGCATGTACTACTTGTTTGACATGAAGTAGGTAAATGACTTAAGTCTATTATCAATCATATGTCAAAACCAATATAAGATTAATAAAAATAACCTAAGAGAGATTAGTAGTTTCTAGTTTTTTTGATTGGAAAAATTAAGAAGGATGAGAAGAAGGAGAAGAGATGAGGTGAAGATTGGTTTCTTAAAGAATTTTTCAAGTTGATCAAAGATAGTGATGGATACATGAATGAAGTTTAGTCAGTTAGTGATGGGGTCAAGCCAAATAGCAGAATGGACACAATAGGAAAGGGGAAATTTTTATTAAAGAAAATTTTATTAACTATTTAAATATGCTAATATATTCAATATAGAGAAAATAGACTTCAAAACATTCCCTAAGGGCTTACAATAGTATAAATCTAGAGATAATTTCTTCTCCTAGTACCTTCTCTCAAACTCCACTCTGAACTGCCTTTTACAATGCCATAAATGTTTTTAAATAGACCCCGAAGGGTTAAGGATTAGGAATACATTCTAGAAAGTGCTAGTTGGCATCCACCAACCAAATAGAAGGCTCCAGAAGTTGTATTAGAATTTGGTACAAAATTAGAAGAATCCAGAAATGGTAACCAAACTTCTGGGAGGCATAAATTTTGAACCGTAGCTCTGATTGATGAACCATTTACATTTTAGGAAAACTCTTGAAGCACTCTATAGCCTTATGGACCATCCTTTCTTGTCCCCCATTTTTATCCCTATTCGAGGTCATTCAATGCCCTAAACCTAACTTTGAAGCATTCTTAGGATGTCTCCAGAAACTAAAAAACTATGATAACTTTCAAATTGTCGGGCCTTTTGACCTGATTATTTTTTTGGAATGCTCTAAATTATAATTACAATCATCTAACCAATTTACACCTTCTATTTCACCAAAATGATGGCTCAATTGCATACTCCTATTTTTTTGGCATTTACATGTATCTCAAGGTGATTAAAAACTCTGACCTAGAACACTGATAGTGGAACTGTGAGAGTTGGAACCTTTATTTGACCCAAATGGGTATCCAGAAATGAAAACACATGAAATGAAAACCAAGTCTAAGTGCATTTTTTTTTGGGTGACACAAGATTGCCCTTATACCTCTAGATGCTCCTACATTAGTTAGTTAGAAAATAAGATACATTGTGATATATACTTCTAAAGTGAGTTGTATTTATCAGATCAACCTATTATTACTTTATAACCATTATATTAGTTAAGATCCCTTAACCAAGGTGACATTCTAGTGGAATATTCCTAAGTCCTCTAACAACGATACTCTTAATAGGGTGATTAAATAATTTAGTAGGGTCATACCTAATAGTTTGTAGTGTAACCTTTGATAAGGTTGGCTCCTAATAGAGCTCACTTTAAAAAGTGAAAAATTGGTGACATGTTACTAGTGAGTTTTCCTAAATTGGGTTTCCATGTTAAATCTTGGTGTCTTACTTGTGTGGATGTTATTTGAGATGTTTTATAATTTAATATTTTACATTTTTCAAGTTAGTTATTGGTATAGTAGACTAAAATTTTATGTTACTGAAAACATTCTATAGAGGCTGAGTGGATTAAATATTATATCTAAGTTGTTTTAGGAGTTCAAAAGTTTAATTGGTACATCTAGACCTAAGGATAACTAATTCACCCACCCTCTTAGTTATTCTAAATCATTCTAACAATTAGTATCAGAGCTTATGGTGCTCGTAAGGAAATTTTTGAAGGACTTAATGATAAAGATCAAGACATTTAGGAAGGAGATACCCAAGTTTAACAAGGAGAACTTCTCAACATGGTAAATTCTGATGAAGCTTCACATTGATATAATTGAAGATTTAATACTATTCTACTTGGAAAATGAATATGTAATAGTACATGCACCTATGAAATCCCAATAGATAAAGAAAAAGAAAAAAGAAAAAATCATGCAATGTTGGAGATTGCATCTACCCTAAGCTATTTAGAATTTTATGATATAAAAGATTGTAATACTACAAAGAAGATGTGGAAAATGTTAGCAATGATCCATGGAGAAGATAAGAATGTACTAAGAGCCAAATAAGAAATTTTGAGAGGAAATTTTTATAACATGAAGATGGTATAAGGTCAGAATATTGAATAATATGTTGGAAGAATCAAAGAAGTTGTGAATTCTATTAGAGGAGTTGAAGGAAAGATTAGTGATTAGATTGTGATCACCAAGGTATTGATAACCTTACTTCCTATTTATGCTATTAGAGTTTCTACAATAAAAGACATGAGATGCACACTTGGTAATGATTAACCTTGGATAGTATGGTTGGTATACTTCTTTTGAATTGTACTGATATGTTTCTGGATTCGATTGTGTTAAGATTTTTACCATCAACGTTTCGAATCACACTACATGATCCATCATCAGGATGAATAGCAAGAGATGCAAAAAACAATATGTTGCAGATAATGGATGACCCAAAAAGATAAAGGGAATAGACAAGAAGGAAAGAACACACCCCGAGGTTGAAGAATGAAAATAAAATAAATAAAATAAGAAACATTAAAAAGGGGTAGACAGAAGGACAAGGGGCCAAAAAGGGAAACACTCCCAAGGATAGACTAGAAAATAAATAACGGTGTCAAAAGAAGAAATTATGAGAATAGACAAGTGAAGAAATAAAAATATAGAAGAAACCAATGAATAAGATATAACTAAGATCGTGCCTAAAATTACTTTACTACCCCTACTATTTTATTTTCTTTCAAATCACAGTTGGTTTTACATAAGTATAAGAAGAAGAAAAGAAAGCAAGGGATTAGTGAGAGTGAATCTTCTAATGATGATCTTGAGGATTTTGAAGTATTAATGGCTAGGAGACTACTAGAGGCAAAGGAAAATTCAAAGGTAAACTTTCTATAATATGTTTTTCATGTAATGAAGCTGGTCATATTGCTGCAAGATGTCTTGATAGAGATGACAAGGATGACAGGAAACAGAAAAAGTTAAAGGGAAGAAGAGATGGAAAAGAAAACAAAGGATACAAAGACTACAAGGGAAATGGTAAGAAGTCTTGTTATATTATGATAGTAATAATGAAGAAGTTGTTTATGTTTCTATGAAAGATGATTCTAATGAAGATCATAAAATTGCACTTATTCCATATGTGAGTAAAGGTGAAGATGGATAATATATACTAGTTGCTCAAATCACATGACTGGTGATAAAAGTAAGTTTGAAACCTTAGAAAATTATAAAGGAGGTAGTGTTAAATTTGGTAATGAGGCACCATGTCTTGTGAAAGGTAAAGGATCAATAAGATTGATTGATAAGATCAAATGTGATAATGCTTATTGGGTTGAAGGACATAACTAAAATTTGTTGAGTGTGGCACAATTGAACATTTAAAGATATAAAGTTGAATTTTAGCATTAAAGGCTATGATATACTATGGTTTTTGTGAATTGATTGGAAGTGGAGACCAAACAAAAGGTATATTTTTCTATCTAGACCTATCTAATGATACATGCATGTTTGCACAATGTTATGTATGGCTATATCATTTGAAATTTGACAAGTTGGTAGGCATTAGTAAGATGAAGAAAGTAAGAGGGAACTACAAGGATTGAACAATAAATTGTCTTTAAATGGTCCCATAATGAACAAAAGATGAGTTCTTACTCTTTAGGATTGTACAAAACATATTCTTGACTTTGAGTTCTATGAAAGGGTATATTTAGTTTCTTGAATAAATTGAAATTTGAAGGAGAAATTTTTTGTGAAACTTAGAATTTTTTTATTTACATAGGAATTTGGTGATGTGGCTACCACACCGACAATTTCAACCAATTTTTGTTTAGTCAAACTCATTCTATTTAGAGGGCTTCTAACTTACACTTTTGTTTTTAACTACTAAGGCAATTTGCATAGTCTTATTATGATTGTATGAAAAGAACCTCATATAAGAGGTATTTTTCCCCCTTGCAATTGGAAAAAAATGATATTGTAGTGTAAATTATTTAATTGATTTTGTCCATATAAACTGATTTTAAAGAGAAAAAAAACTTTTTACGATAGGAATCCATTTTTTTACACTTTATTTTTAAAAATATTTTCAATATTTTTAAATAAAGTAAGATTTGTAAATTTATAAATGTCGTCATATATTTTTCTAAGATATACACATTATTTTGTTTGTAAGTGAATTAAAACTTAATCTAAAGAGTGAATGCAATGTGGACTAAAAGAACTAGGTCAAGGATTTGTGACTAAAAAAGGGATGATAAAATGAAAGGTAATAAGAAATTAGTCAAGAGAATTTTTTTTATCATCAAGAAATACTTATTTATGATCAAGAGCAACCTATTGTTGTTTAGGAAGCAAAAACTTTGGTAAGGGAGCAATATGGTACATGACAATATGGAAAATCATTTATTGGTATGAAATATTTGATGGAGATGGATTAAGATTATCTTTTCATTGAATTTTTTAATTGAAGATGTGATACATAAAATGATATTGAAATTGCAATGAAAAACATTTTAGATCATTGTTTTCAAAATAAATCTTTGTCTTGAATAGTACAATTATTTCTTGAACTACTTAGAAAAAGAAGACTGACGCTTGTTTTAGATTTGTTAAGGGTTGGTAATAAGAAAATATTAAAAAATAAAAGAAATAAAAATAAAAAACTAACAAGTGGCATTAAATTGTGTTGATAGCATAGGTCAACATGTTGATGTAAGTGTTGCATTTAGAGCATCAATGACTATTGTAAGAATTTGGTATAGCTCTGATACCATGTAAGAATTTGAATTAGATCAAAATTCACCCAAGAACTAAGAACTCAAATGATCATAATATCAATGTATTCAATTAAATATGCATTGAAAGTACACTAGGAGTTCCTGTATATAAAGGCCTCTTAGATGCATCTAGAATGCCTAAGAATCAACATAATGATAAGTCATACAACTAGGCACATGTCCACCAGATATGAGTTATCCTCCATTAAGCACGAAAGTGCGATGATGAGAGGATAAGCCTACAAGGGTGTAACATGAAAATTTATGTTGTAGACAACATGTGCTAAAAAGGAAGTGCAAATAACTATGTTGTTTACATGACAACTCAATGAATGAAGCAAACTCTAGTGTTGTAGACACCATGTGCTAAATTTAGAATTGCATACTTCTATGTTGCTAACATGACAACTCATAAAGGTGTGCAAACTCTTAAGTGTGTCACAAAATAAATAATAAAATAATGCAATATAATAAAATAATGCATTAACCTAAGTAAACTTAAGTAAGTGTAAATAGTAAATACATATTTACACCAACACCCCCCTTAAGTGTAACTTAGGGGAATTCCCTTAAGCTTATGAAACCAAGGATGAAATGCATAATGGATCCCAGCTACTAGGCCATTTTAGGTACCCATGTACATAATGAAATGCAATCTCTTATAAAGCAGAGAAAGAGGGAAAACCTCATCAAAAAAACCCTCCCCCAAAAAGAGAGATAAAAAGGAAAGATGCATGGATGGATGGAGTAATCAAGACCCCCCCATTACAACATACATCAAGTATGTACAATAGTGAAGAATGAGAAGAACAAGACCTCATAAGAGGAAAAAGTCCCCACATAAGAAAGAAGAGGAAGAGAGATAAGGTAGCTATTCCTCCTAATGAAGAATCTTGACCAGTGAGTGCTTCTCCAAGGAAGAAGATGGTCCATGAATGCAATATGATGTTCCTCCCATTTGGAAGAAACAATGGAAAAGGTACAATATTGAAGATTTATGGTGGCCCTAAAGCATGCTCAAGTGTCCCCATGTTGATGCTAGTGGTCACCCCTTCCAATTGTACTGAAAAGAATGAATGCAGATCTAGCTAGAATGTTTGTTGAACCTATTCTAATAAACCATCTATCTCCTCAATTAATAAAGAGAATTTCAACAACTATTGTTCATAAGGATCCACAATCACACCAACATATAAAAATTGATCATGTAGAGAATGGACTTGAGGGTTAGAATGAGCCCTTGCAATAATGGTAGAAGGATCATCTTTGTTAAAGAAAAGATGTAAATCATCAAGGTTATCTCCCAAATCTATGGTGTGTGACTCCATGAACAAACTTACAATGTACGTGAAGAAGTCATCAACTGAAGCTGGAGCTAGAAGACAACATGTACCCTATTATGCTAGACCTTTCAGTATGGCAATGGATGCATGTGGACTATATTGAGGTCATGACCTATTGCTAAAACTATCGATAGAACCCCACATGTCTGAATTTGGTGAAGCACTATCACTGGTGTCACTATCAATTTCCATATTGTATGAAGTTTGGAGAGGATTAGAGGATAAGTTACATGAACTTTCCTCAAAATGAACATCCTTCTCCACAAAAATCTCATGTGTCTTAGGATCTAGAAGTCTATATTCCTTAGCACTATCTTCATAACTGATGAAAGTACAAGGCCTAAGTGCTGGTGCCTTACATCCCCTGGAAGATAGGTTTGGCCATGTTGGACAACGAAAGACTCTAAAGTGGCACATAATTGGTTTTCTACCACACCATGCCTCAAAAGGAGTCTTCCCATCTAGGGCATTATGAGGAGACATGTTAAGTATGTGAGTAGCACTACTAATGGCTTTAACTTTAAGTGTTGGATCAAGAGACTTAGCTTTTATCATGCAACTTGCCATGGACTTAAGAGTTCTAATCCTCATAGCTGCAACATTTCTCTTGTGCAGACTGAATGCTAGTGGATTCTGAAGATCACTACCCTCAAGTTTGCAAAAGTTCTTAAGTCTTTTGTCCATATATCTGCCTTCATTTTCCATTCATATAACCTTGATGGCTTTTCTTGATTTCTATTCAACATGACTCTTGAAGGCTTGAAGCTTGTCAACCACTTCATTCTTATGATGAAGGAAGTAGACCCATGTACATCATGAAAAGTCATCAATAGAAGTAAGGATGTAGTGGCCTTGGCTGACTAATGTCATAACAAAAGGACCTACTAAAACCATGTGAACCAACTAAAGAACAATTGGTGCTCTTGAAGACTTCCTTTTATCATACTTCTCCTTGAGATGCATATCCATTGAACATGATGAACACTCACCCTTACGAAATTTGATGTTAGGTAGACCTTTGATCATGCATTTTGAGAAAAGTTGTTGAAGATAGTAGAAGGCAAGATGACCAAACCGCTCATGCCATAAGTTGATTTGTGAATGTGAGTGAGTTAACAACACTTGAGAAGGAGACTTAGGCACAAAATGGGAGAAGGAATAAAGCCTCTTGTCATGATTGACTTTCCCCACTAAAACTAATGAATCATCTCTAATACCATGTACCATCACTGAATCTAGAAGGAACTCAACTTTGTGTCCATCTCCAAGGTGAGTGATTTGGTAAACTAAGAGGAGAGTGAAGCTAAGGTTTGGAATGTAAAGAACATCTTTCAATTCCCCATTTTCCATTTTCACATGTCCTTTCCCTTCAACATCCATTTTGGTATCATCTCCCAGAAAGATGTGCAGTACCTATGACTACTTCAATGAAGAAAAGTCTCCCTTTGAAGAACCCATGTGATAGGAGGCACCTGAGTCAAGCATCCATTCTGAAGAAGAACTTGTATTTTCCATAAGTACCTTCCCTTTTCCCTTTGAAGAGGTGTGAGTTGAATCCTTGGAAGTACCTAGCACTTGAATTTTTTTCTTCTTGAGTAGGTTTTCCAACTCATTGATTCTTTTCATCTTGCAATGATACTCATCATGATTTGGCTTTTTGAAGTATGCACAAAAATGTTTGTCCTTCTTTTCATTACTTCCCTTCTTGTTGGAAGAAGAATTGCCTTGATGTGAGGAGGATTTTTGTGTCTTAGATTGTGATTTCTTCTTCCACTAGCTTCTTCTTGTTGTTGCTAGAACCTTTTCCTCCTTGACTTGATTGGTTCTTATCAATATCCACCAATGCTTTGGTCTTTGATGTCATGAGAAGTCCCAAACCTATGAAGTGAGATTGTTCAAAAATCAACATCTCTACAAATGCATCAAACGTAGGCTTATAGTAAGCACTCCCCATGGTCAACCTGTGAGCATTATAATTTGAAACAAAGGAAGCATACTTTGAAGGTAACCTCTTCAAGTTGTGATGAATCAACTTGTAATCTTTCATGGGATTTCCACAATCTTTAAGTAGTGCCCTATACTCATTGGCTTTGTTGATGTAATCTTGAATTGTGTCAAAATTCTTTGGATCCAATAGAAGGAGATCACCCTCAATCTAAAATCCATTTTCCTCATCCACCTTACCATATAATGATTCAAGTTTTTCCCATGTAGGTTTGGATTCCTTGAAATTGGAATTGTGGAAGAATAGATCTCTATGTACACAATTCCTAATAATTCTTAAAGCCTATTGGTCTTATTTTTTCCAATCAATGAGTTCTTTAGCATTAGTGGGTTTTGGTATTGTACCATCAACATTAAGAATATAACCTTTTTCCATTAATCTACTCCATATAATATCTTCCCATGTAGAATAATTGTGTGAAGTTAGAATTGGGCATGTAAGTGAACCCATGATGTAGAAAATGAAAAGAGCACAAAAGAGAGACACTTGTCAAAATGAACAAAGTGGACTTCTAATTTTTCTTTTTACAGCTACCTTTTGAGGCCTAAATCTATCACTAAGAACTATAGCTCAGATGTACAAAAATTCTAAAAAGTAATCAAGGCAATACAATGTAGAAAAGGCCCTAGTTCTAAAAGTGAGATTTTTTTCCACCCAACCCTAGAATATGACTGTAGATTTGGAAAGTGGACAAAAAGTAACATAGTTTCAATAAAAATGAAACCTATTGTTGTGTATAGATGAGATCATCTGGAGCATTTGAAGTTACAAAATGTAAGATTGAATAGGTACAATCACTAAAAAATGCAATTTCTAAAAAATTCTTGAAACAAAATGAGAAAATAACACCACCACTGAAAAGTTTAGGAAATTTTACCCAAAATCAAAAAAATTGCACCTAAATTGGAGTTTGGATGATAGAGCTATGGCCTCGCAAAGTTAGGCTACCAAATTGAAAAATAATTTGGAGAGGGGTCTAGGTAGAGAATGTCATGCTTAAATTTGATAGTCAAATGACCATCGTAGTAGTTATAAAATGCCTAGTTTAAACAATCAAATGACCATCAAATTAAACCTCATCAAATGCTGACATTAGCAAAAAATAGTCCCCTAGTGATGTGGCAGGGTCATACACTGACATGGCTATACAAATCTACATAGCAGTGGTATAGTAGAGTACACATGGCTATATAGAAATGCTGACTCAACCTACAAAAATTTGACATGTGTTAGATGATGTGGCAAGTGTACAGTCCACACTGGAGATGTTGATGTCTTGTATGATGCCTACGTGTGCACTAACTAGGTGGGTCTACATGGTAGATAGAAGATAGGTCTGTGTGGTAGATAGAGTAGGTTTCTATGCAAATGTGATTGTGACATATATAGTAGACATGGCTCCATGTGTCTCTATCAATAAACTATGTAGTTGCAGACATGTCACTCTGCACTAGATGAAGTAGGTGGCCTGAAAGTCTATGCTAGAGCATCATTGCCAAATTTGTGCTAGACTTGAAATGTTGAAGTGTCATCATCAGATTTCTATTGGACTAGAAAAGGTGCCTTTTGTAGGTGCTAGAAACTTGCAATCAACATTGTGAATACCTTCAGTGCTATCGGAGTCTGCAAAATGTATAAGTGGGAAGGAAATCCATGCCACAGAAATGTTTAAGGCTACCAAATTTGTGGGGATTAATCCCACATGCATTAGTTGAATGCTAAAGATGATGAATAAAAAACACTATGCACAAACATCAACCAAAGTGATGTGTCACTAGTAAGTTGGGGGCTTTGGTCTACCAATTGCTTATACACCAGAATTGGTGGATAGTGGGCAAATAGATGCCACCTAATAAGAAGGAATATCCTAGATGCCAAGGAATATTCCATGTGTAGGGTTGGGGTGTCACTGCTTGGTTCTGGAAAAAAAAAATCTCTGCTAGCCTAACTAGGAATTTTTTTTGACAAAATATAGTAAAAAATGTAGAGAAAAAATTAGATTAGAATAAATAATCAATTAGATCTGCAAAATGACCATACCTGTGTTGTAAATCAAGACCTATGGGTGCTAATTTGCAAAATTTTTTGCCTCACGGTCAACTTTGGCCTAGGGTAGCCAAATTCATAGTTGATTTGTACCAAATCAGCATTCCAAACATAATGGCGAGGTCAAATCTGGCTCTAGAATCTCCTACTAACAACAATACTCCAAATTTGAGTTGAGGTGTTGAATCAACAAGATGGTCTCAAATAGCTTTGTAAAGAGATATTATCCAATAGCTTTGATACCATGTAAGAATTTTCCTTAAGGAGAAATTCACCCAAGAACTAAGAACTCAAACAGAAGCACAACTATAGACTAGAAAGAGTATGATCAGAATATTGATGTATTCAATTCAATATGCATTGAAAGTACACTAGGAGTGCCTATATATAAAGGCCTCTAAGATGCATCTAGAATGCCTAAGAATCAACATCATGATAAGTCATACAACTAGGCACATATCCACTAGATATGGGTTATCCTCTATTAAGCACATAAGTAAGTGCGATGATGAGAGGATAAGCCTACAAGTGTGCAACATGAAAATTTATGTTGTAGACAACATGTGTTAAAAAGGGAGTGTGAATAACTATGTTGTCTACATGAAAACTCAGTGAATGTTGCAAACTCTAGTGTTGTAGATACCATATCCTAAATTAGAGTTACATATTTCTATGTTGTCAACATGACAACTCATAAAGGTGTGAAAACTCCTAAGTGTCTCACAAAATAAATAATAAAATAATGCATTAACCTAAGTAAACTTAAGTAAGTGTAAATAGTAAATACATATTTACACCAACAACTATGATTACTAGTAAGAAATTATCCCAAAGAAATTTTTTTAAAGAAATTTCTCAATTACTAAATGTATCTAATAGATCTATTTAAAGATGCATTAGGAGGAGAAATATGCTAGATTAAAAAAGTTGAAAAGAATTGCATAACCTCAAAAACATAGAAATTTTCAAGATGTAAAAGGATAAATCAGTAAATATTGGACAAATCACACCATGATTTCTTCCAATAGAAGAGACACTATATAGATGAAAGATAAAGGTGGTGCATAAAATTTACATCCAAAATGTTGGAATTCTCTAGAATAATTGAGAGGGGGGTGAATCAGTCATTCAATATCTAGATGTATAAATAAAAAAATTCTTGCTAGCTTATTCAAACCATAAAACATTCATACACGTGCATGCATCCATATGATAATGCAGTCATTAAGCAGCTTACTATCAACTCAAATTAAAGAATGTAATGCATGAAAGATAACATAATCATCTACACACTTTGACACAATGATTTACATGGAAAGCCAATTTGGGAAAAACCACCAGTAACATGCTACTCTTTTCAGTCTTCTGAAGTGATGCCCTATGAAAGGCCAACCTTGTTAAATGTTACAATACACATTGTTAAATATGATTCAATTAAAGGATTTCAATCACCCTATTATGAGTGAGCCTTGTTAGAGGACTTTAGGCCATTAGCATGGAAGGCCACTCATTTAAAGAATTTTCAAATGACTATTAGGTCAACCTTAATCCAAAGGATTTACCCTAGATTGATACAATTGTTAAAGGGTAACATTAGAGTTTTGATTTGATACAACTTACAAATTCTCTTACAAATTATAGACCTCTATTTAGTCCTCCATTATACTTGGCTTTCATACGTTATAGCTTTGATAGCCTATTCACCCTTCAAGTATTCATCTCCTTAAGCCTTCTTTCTTAACATGCCAGACATATTCTTCTCTTGGGTCACTTGATGAATCAAAACCCTTAACTTCTTCTCTTCCTAAGGTTCTTGCACATGACTACTTTTCTTCATGACCAAAAATTCCTATAAATAGGAAATCAAGATATTTTTCCACTCATTTTCCATCATCCAATTTAGGGTTTTGATGGATTTGGTAAGATATAATGTATCTACCCTATATCTTGTATTTCTTCTAGAAACTTCTCCTAGAATCCATTTGAATTCACCTAAAAATGGTTTGCATCAATTTTTTTGCCACCATCTCATCAAGCTTATCTTCCTCCTGGTTCACAAGTTTTAAGAAAACAAACTTGTCAGCTTAGATTTAGTGAATCTTTGATCTTTTTATAATGAGGCAGCTCAGCATTATCATCGTTATGATGCTTGATACACACTATGTTTCTCAGCATTAACTAAAGTTTACTGATGCTTGGCATCAACTAAACTTTACTTAGTATTAACTATCTTGCTCAAAATCCACTAGAATTTTCTTTTGCTTGGCTCCAACTGACTTTCTACTTGGCCTGTACTAACTGTGCTTGACACCTACTATCCTCTTAGTCAAGCTTGGTAGACAAAATTTGTGTATCTTTTTTTTCTAAACTTTCTAAGTGTAGCCATCATTTTTAACCTTAAGTAGATTATCAATTCATCATGTCATCACTATCTTAACTAATCCTTGTACTTCATTACATAGTCATAACTCAACCTTTCCTTTAGGTTCTTTTGTTACATGTTGTTGATCAAATCCTCTTCATCAATCAACTAAGTGATAGTACTTGAATCTTATAAGAAGTTACCTTACTAGGAAATAGTAGGTTTGACATCAATGAAAAAACAATGATTGAAACACATAATCTTCTTCAACAATCTCCCTCTTTCAATAATCTCTCTTAGTAGTGATCTTTTCAATCAGTTTTCAACAATCTCCCTCTTTGGCATTGATGGCAAACGAAACTAATCAATGAAGTCACTTGAATGGTAAAAAACTTTGCTCAACCAAACTAACTAGGTTAAATAGTAAGACAATACAAAAAGAAAACTTGTATCAAAATTTCTCCCTCTATCAACAACTTCCATCTTTTGATTAGGTTACAAACATTCTTTCTTATAACTCCCTCTGAGTTCCATTACTTCCTTTGAGTTCCTTCTTGTATCTCCCTCTTACTATGTATATTAGGATTTCTCCCTCTTTCTTTTGTACTAAATCAATTACTAGAATATCTCCCTCTGTGATTATATATTTTGGCTCTCTGATCAATGTCTCTGTCTTTGTTATGACTTGACTCTTGATATCTTTCTCTAATATACTTGATCAATAAATATCTCTATCTATTTTGACACTTTATCTCTCCCTTCTAGCTCTTGATTAGTAAATCTCTCCCTCTTTGACAACAATGCCAAAGAAATATACCAAAAACTTGTGATTTTTAAAAATACATAGATATAAGCTTTTGTAGTTTATTTTGTTTCTCCCTCTGTCACCTTGCTTGTGATTGATTTGAAGTTTCAGCTATGTGATTACTTTAGGTAGCTCCTAAAGTACGATCCACTACATTAATTTATAACATATGAACATCATCTTGTTTGACGTATGACACTTCTTCTATTGCTTAGATAGCCTTTGATATGGGTATCACCCCTAGTTTACCTCTTAGATGTTCATGAGGATCCTTGGATAATGGTTTTGTGAAGATATCAACAATTTTGCTCCTTTGTGTTAACATATTCCATCTTCACTTCTTTATCTTGAACTAACTCTCTCAAGTAATGATACTTTATTGCAATGTGTTTAGTCTTTGTGTGCATCACTAGATTCTTTGATATATTGATAGCACCAGTATTATCACAATAAAGTATCACTGGTTCTATGATTTCTTCATTCATTCCTTTGAGTAGTTGTTTGATCCATATAATGTTTGTGCAGTTTATAGTAGTAGCAACATATTTAGCTTTAGTAGTAGATTGTGAAGTATAGTTTTGTTTCTTGCTAGTCCATGTTACTAGTCTTCTACCTAAGAAAAATGCTCCTCCATTGGTGCTTTTTCTGTCATCTATGTTTCCAACCTAGTTTACATTAGTGTAGGCTTTCAATTCAAATTTCTCATTCTTCTTGTAATATAGACCAAACTCTTATGTTCCTTTGAAATATATCATTATTCTTTTCATAGCCATTAAATAATTTTCCCTAGGATTAGTAGAGAATCTTGCAACTATCCCTATAGATAATGCAATGTTAGGTCTACTATGTACTATATATTACAATTTTCCAATCCTAGACCTATATAATGTTTGATTCACCTCATCTAAATCATCATTCTTTGACATACTTTGATTGAGTGATATATATATATATATATATACCATATTTCAACTAATATACTTGCAAACCCACAAAATAATTGATCTCTCCAAACATAGACATTTTAAATTCTTGCTTCAGGGTAAAAGCACAAACTTGTGTCACCTTTTATAAAGGAGAAGTGATATCAGAATTTAAAGTCTTCAACTTTAACGAAATAAAAGTGGCATTTGTGCTTAGAATTTGAAGATGATGTAAAATAATGAAATGTGTAAAATTGGATGAAGTTTATGTCTATAATTTTTTTTTAAAAAATTGAGTGAAAAATTTATTTATTTTTGAATTTTTAAAAAATACTAAAAATATAGAGTTTTTTTCCCGTCAAACAAATATATGCAAATCTTCATATTTTGATTTGATTTTGGAATATTTTAGAGTTAACATGTATACCTGGTGCACCAAAAAAGAAAAATTGAAATTCGGCTAATATTTTTGACGTTATAACTGGTCAAAGTCAAAGTTATCAGAAATAGATAGTTTTTTTCTCCCGTCAAACATTTTCCATCAAATCTACATTTTTTTAAAAAAAAATTACATATTCTTGAAGAAGACTCTCTCCTCTAGTGCACCATTAAAAAAAAAAAATTTAACATGATTTACTATTTTTTCTTATTTTTGAATAGACATCTTCCTGAATCTTAAGATACGTACTTGTAATATTTTTAAATTATTACATATTATTCATAATCAAAACTTTAAAAAAATTATACAATCATAATTGTGACTCTGAGAACTACTAAAGTATATTTTTAGTTTTAAAAAATACTTCAATTTAGTAGGTCAAATTGGCCTTCAAAGTGAGATGTTTACAGAAGTTCTAATTTTTGCTTGTTTGGCTGCCACATAGACAGTTTCGGCCGTAACCGTTTCGGCCGAAACAGTTACGGTCGAAACCCCTAGTCAGCTTGAGAAACTGCTAGCAGTTAGTGTGACTTTTTGATATAAAAAAATATTGTTTTCTCTTTTTTAAATAATTAAATATATAGGGACAGCAAAAATTTAAAGAAGATTTGCAAAAAACAATTAATTTTGAAGCAATTTTCAACAACTGTTTTGCGGATTTAATCAATATTGCAAAGGATCGAATAATTTGAAGGTGCTTTTTTTCTCTTCTAATTATTTTTATTTTTATATATTATATATTGAACCATTAGCTGATATTTAGTGAAATCTAATTTTATTATTATTTTTTCTATAGGTTGAATTATTCAATGGGTAGTAAAAGGAAAAGATCAAGGAAATATGATAGAAAAAGAGATGACAAAATGAAAGGCCATACAAAACATGCTCAAAACCAACCTACTGAAATTCCTGAACATGATGAGATTCATGAAGAAAATGAAAGTAATGAAGAGGAAGAAATTGGCAGTTCTATTGATAGAGACAAATTAGAAAGCATAAAAAATTTGATGGATTTGGATGAAGAACTACTTTTTAACCAAATTCCATCGAAAGATATGATAAATGATAACACTATCAAAAAGCATTGTCAGAACATGTGGGATGAATA
The DNA here is from genome assembly GCA_028749045.1 of Cupressus sempervirens. Lineage (NCBI taxonomy): Eukaryota > Viridiplantae > Streptophyta > Pinopsida > Cupressales > Cupressaceae > Cupressus > Cupressus sempervirens. The sequence continues at coordinate 818,060,072 of CM053786.1, forward strand.
TTTCAAGGATAAAAGTATATTTGGACAAGCACAATTATTTGTCAAGTTATTTAGGAGAAGAGATATGAGACCTGTCTTAGAGTTGTTGGGTGTTGATAACAGGAAAAGCCATGCTCATAATATCAATAAAACAATAGTTGAAAATTTGCAAAATGCTTATAACAAAATTGACAACACAACTCGAGGAGGTGATTTGAGTAATGCACATAGAGCATTGATGACTACTATATCTAGTAGAAAATTGACACATAGAAAACAGGTACGTGCAATTTCTCATGTACTACATATATCTAGAAGAACTGTCCAGAGATACATCAAGAGGAGAAATATGCTAGATGATAACATTGAGAATAACTGGGTGACTATTTGTAGAGTTCCTCGAAAAGATAGGATTTCTGAAGAAGTAAAAGGACAAGTTATTGAATTTTGGACCACACATTCTCGTGTTTCTTCCAACAGGCATGATACTATACAAATTAAAGATTAAGAAACAGGGGCCAAAATTGAACATCCAAAACATTTCATAGATATAACTCAAAGTGAACTTTTTGAAGCATTCACACAAGAATTTTCAAATATCAAAATATGTCAAAGAATGTTTGAGAGTTTACGTCCTTCCTTTGTACACATAAATAAGATGCGAGAAACGTGTTGTTGTAGAAATCATGTTGAATTTGGTCTACACTTGCAATCATTTAAAAAATTTATGGCAATACTTGATCCTAATTTGGTCATCCCTAGCAGTACAACACAATTTGTGAGGTCCATATTATGTGATAAATTAGAAGATTCAGATGAATTCAAAGTGCAATGCATCAAAAATCAGTGTGAAGTTTGTGTAGATTTACACAAATTTTCTCAAATTATGCAAGTTGAGAATATTAATGAATCCACACCAGTTTCATGGATGAGATATGAATATGAGACATACCAAAATAATAGAGGGGATGAATCTAGAAAAATTGTATTGAAGGAGAGTGAATTGCATTATGATGAGTTCATGGCCAAGTTCCATCCATTGATATATCCACATATCCAACATTGTCATGGTGCACGATGGCAAGCTAAATAGTTTTGTGATTCCAAAAATTGTTTTCCACTTGGTTGTATACTTTCAATTGTAGATTTTTCTAAGAATTATACATTTTCACCTCATACAGAGCTTCAAAGCCAATATTATCATTCTGAACAAGTTACAATATTTGTGCAAGTGACCTATAGACATGCACAATTTGAGGTGGATCAGATAGAATGATTGGATGAAAATGAACGCATCATCATCAAAGAGGTTCATTTCTATATTAGCGATGATAAAGTTCATGATAGGAGTTATGTGGCTCATTGTTTTGCAATGTTCTCTTAAGATCTCAGAAATCATGGAATAAATGTTTTAGAGCACTAGATTTGGTCTGATGGATGTGCAGGTTAGTATACACGAAATAATTACACATTTATTTAACTTTATTTTAACTTGTATTTATTTGGACATGTCTATTTCTATTTAATATATGTACTTGGATAATTGTAGATACTTATCATGTTTCATGTTCACAGGACAATTCAAATCTACAAAAGCATTTAATTGGTTAGCAATGCAACATGCTAGAACCAATGTTAAGTTTTTATGGAATTTCTTTGAAAGTGGACATGGAAAAGGGGAGCATGACGGAGTAGGAGCATGTATAAAATGTGCACTTCGACAACATGAACTTGTAGGTAAATATATGCATTTTTTAAATGTACATGTTTAATACTCTAATAGCATATATTTTAAATTTTATATATACATGCATATTTTATGTACATACAGGGAATAGGATAGAGAGTGCAAATCAAATTGTTGAATGGTGCAAAGTTCATTTTGCTACTTGAGATATTGAATACAATAAGCGTTACTTTTGTGAGGTGAAAGGTGAACTAAGTTATATTTATTTTTAATGTCTTTTTCAAATCAAGTTGAGTTTTTAATTAAATATTTATTTTGAAATATGACAATTAGTTTTTGTATTTGTAATAGATATAGATTGATCTAATCCTTACAATTGTCAAACGATTCCTGGAATTAGAAGTTTACATCAAGTGATGACTACAGGAAACCATAAACCTCTAGTACTTAAAGTAAGAGAGAAAACATGTTTTTGTGATGATTGCATTAAGGACAATGTAGTGAGTGCATGTGAAAATATTGAGAATGGATATGTTTCACATTGGGATTTGAAGGAGATAGTTAAAAAGCCTCCTTTTGAAGATGTTGACATTGACATTGACATTCATGATCCTGTATATTCAGCTGATTATGAGCGCATTTCTGATTTAGTTGTGGCAGGTTTGTGTGCATATATAAATATATATAAATTAATATACATGTATATTTTTTTTAAAATTAATTTATATTTCTCTTTTTATATACATGCAGGAGATATTTTTGCAGTTCAAGCCTTACCAGATAATGCAGAAAATGTGGACTATTATCTTTTAAGATGCACAAAAGCAAAACACAAGTTACTAGAAGGAACTATAGATGCTGATGAACAGTCATATCCAATTGGATAAGTTGTTATTGAAGGAACATATTATCAAAAAAAAAGGGTAATTGGTAGTGGTATTGAATTTATTGAATACAAGCCTAGAGAAAAGGTTTTACACTATAGCAACCAAATTACAATTTGAAGCAGTACAAAGAAAAGGACGTCGTGGAAATCAAAAGTGGAAATTGCCTATTGAACAACATGAAAAACTTCTAGAGATAATAAAAAGTAGAGAGGATCCTAACAATACATTGTTTGTGGAGCTCTAGTTTACCTATGTACTTATTGTGGAGCTCTAGTTGAGTTATTCCTATATAGCTCTTATACTTTCATATTTAATATTGATAGGAAATTTTTTTTATATAAATTTTTGTATATTGGATCATTTATCTTGCATATGCAAAATTAGACATGTATTGTTATTTTTATTTAAATTCGACATGGATATCTCATTTAAGACCAGGTCTCTTAGGACCTCCCCTTAAGACAACCTTTTTAGTATTTGTATGTATTTGTATGTACATATAATCTTTATATGTTCTTATATGATACATTCTTTATGTTTGTATATAATCGTTATGTTAAGATTACATGTATATGTTATATGAACTATGCTACATATAATTACATGTACATTATATTTTATTAATTAAATGTTGTTAATTATAGTTAATTAAGAATGTATGTCATTAAATATAGTTAATTAAGGCATGTCATTAAATAGAGTTAATTAAGTCATTAACTAGACTTAATTATTAAGACAGTAAATATAATTAGATTTAATATAGTTAATTATAGTTAATTAAGGGATGTCATTAAATATAGTTAATACATGATCTACATTAAATATAATTAGACTAAATATAGTTAATTATATAGTTAATTAAGACATTTCATTAAATATATGTTATATTGTTATGTACATTGACCATTAAAATTATATAGTTAATTATACTTAGATTAAGGCATTAAGATGAATAACTATACATATACATGTAAACTTGAATATTGAAAATATGAATAACATATAGAAACATGTTCATAACACATACATAAGTTACATAAAAGATGAAGACATCAAAAGATCAATAAAATAGACGTCTACATTAAAAGATCAATAGCATACATGTGCATATATCTGGAGAATATAATGTACCCATATTAAATGTATAAAAATAGATCATGTAGATCAAATGTCTGGAAATAACATATATAAAACATCAAAATCTCCATATAAGCATGTATCTCGAAATAACATATAAAACATCATTTAGTGTCCATGATATAAACACATATCTAGAAATAACATATAAAACATCAAAGTGTCCATATAAAGCATGTATCTAAAAATAACATATAAGACATCAAAGTGTCTGGATATAAAATGTATGCATATGGAAATAACATATAAAACATCAAACTGTCCATATAAATATGTATCTAGACATAACATGTGTGTAGTAAAATAAAAGGCCACATATGATCTAATCAGCTACATCCCCCCTCCTGATCCTGGGCCTTGTCCCCAAAAGGGTCTATCAGTTGCATCTGAACCCTGTGTCAAATGATAACAAGTGAGCCATGTAATTATGTGTACAGAAAAATTATATCAAGATCTACATGTATATAAATCAAATATATATATATATATATATATATATATATATATTGTAACATACCAGGGACTCACAACGTGTAGGATCTGTCGGCACTGTCTGTAGATCAGCAAAATGTAACATACTATCAGTCAAACCCTATAACACATACACAAACACACACATATACATTAATTTAAACATTTAGACATATTATTTACTATAATAAAAATAAATCTAAACATATAGAGATATTTACCGTAGCATTATGTAATGCTCTGCCGATCTGACTGATATCTGAATCATGTAATGAAAAATAGTATCAACATCCAAGTCAATAGTGTGGCCCTGATTTGAAAACATGGAAGTAAACAGACCAGGTTGTATGGTGCCACTGAGATCCTGAGTAGGGGGGGGTGCTGTAGGGTCCTGAGTAGCTGGGGCTGGTGTTGTAGCCTGGGCCTGTGTAGCAGTAGGAGTAGTACAAGGTACATGAATGTTCTCCTACCTCTATGAATCCTCTAAGACTGCTGTACTTGACAAAATATGTCTAATCTGAGAGCTCATGTCATGAAGTGGAATCCCTGAGAGTGTAGATAATGCTCGATATGCATCTAATAGATTAGATGCTAAATATGATGCCAAACGATGCAATGCATCCACCTCTAAGACTGCAGAAATGTCTACAGGAGAAGGTATGTCTGTAACTCCATAATTATCATCAATAGGTGTGCTAGATGATGTAGCTGTGGGAGTGATACCTCAAGACCGTAGCATATATCAACTACATCAATCAAAAGAAATCTCGTGTAACTGTGTGGCGATGGTGGCGATGCTCAAAAAAATCTATGTCCTAATTGTGTCATCAGGAACACTCTCACCTGCAGTAGCGATCTGTGGACCTCTCGGCATAACCAAAAGGTTTGGACCCACCATTCCTCGTTTGTTAATGGGCATAGGAGTGTCCACGGGTCTAAATCTATTAGAAAGTCTCCCCTGACCCTGCCCAACATGTTGTGGATAATCTGTATAGTCAACATCATAGTGTAAATGAAATTTTGCAAACAATTGTTTGCAGAAATATAGGGGGAACTCATCCTTCTGTGGCCATCTATGATGAGTAGCCAACCAACGAGGATACATCAATGGTGCAACGAATGGATCAGTACACTTCATTGCAGAGTAGCCTCTAACTCTGTGATGATGTGCATAAGATGGAAACATGGTTTTCACCATGCCGGTGGAAACCTCAGTAACAATCTGTGTGTACTTCACAGTGCTAGTGACACTGTGAGATAAAGAAGAATAAAATGTCTCAATGCTCATATCATCAAAAGGGTTGTATGATTCAACTATCTAAATCATATGAAATAACTCCTCTCACATCACTATAACATTCTCCCTATTAGGGAGGGTGGTAGAAGAGGAAAGCAAGCTATCCAAAACCTGCATAGCACGAGATAATCTCGCCACTATATCTCTAAATAACTATTGTCTATCATGGGTGGAGGTCGCTCTACTTTTTGTACCAGACTCAGCACTCTGACCCCCACCATGAACACTGGCATCCCCTAAGGATGCAGGAGCATGATCCCCAGAACCAAATGCCATAGTGTATATATGAAAATAAATATGAGAATATGAATGTGAAGCTACAATCTGAGTGATAAATATCTAGAGATCTGCACATGCATATATATACAAATATAAACATACAAGTCTATTTAAATTCAAATAATTAAAAGTTAAATTTAATTTGAAACACATGTACATATAAATACACAACATTAAATGTATGGTGCTAAATGAACAATCATGTAACATACATATGTATTTTAAAACAAATTATCTTAGAGACCATATCTAATGTACATTGTAACGTGCTCATGCAAATGTGAAAAATAAATATTCGTACATGTACATGTATATGCAATAAAAATAAAATAAAATTTCTTGATTAAATGATAACTAAGTGCACACATGTACATGCATGCAATAAAAAAATATAATTCTTGACTAAAATCTAAATTTTGATGTAAATGCTTTGATGATTATGGGGAGTGTAGATGAGAGTTAGGACATAGGGATAGAAAAATTTGTTACTAGATAAGTAAATGAGTTTAGTTAGCAAATGTTAATTTACAATTTAGAACTCATGACTTAATTTACTAGTTTGAATTAGAGTTAAGAATGTTAATAAAGTAAATGGGATATAGTTTTATTAAGGTTGATAGTAAGGTCAGTCTATTATGTGCTAGTTTAAACATATGAATACCTATTACAACCTATAACATACGTAATGACCTAGTAGGAGTCCCTAGGTCCCCTTAACATATATATGGATAAAAATACCTAAAAATGTATCATGAGGTCGTTATGTGTCATATGGTAATGTAAGAATCATCATTACCTAATAAGACCTATTATATCCTAATAATACATATTAATATTTATTATCTAACCTATACAAAATAGTATGACCTATTACGACTCCTATGTCCCCTTAAGACACACATGTATGGATAACGTATTGAAAAATGCAGTTGACATAAGTGATCAAGTAATGTGTTGTTTGGTAATGTAAGACTCATTATTACCTGACGATACCTATTATATGCTAGTAAACATATGAATACCTATTACAACCTATAACAGACGTAATGACCTAGTAGGAGTCCCTAGGTCCCCTTAACATATATATGGATAAAAATACCTAGAAATGTATCATGAGGTCATTATGTGTCATTTGGTAATGTAAGAATCATTATTACCTAATAATAACTAGTTGTTAAAATGAACATCATCAATATCTAAGTGTGGTTCATTCGGTTAGTAGAGGGCCTATGTTATGTTTAGAATGTGGTATGGGTTATGATTGTAGTTAATATAAGGTTATGTTAGAAGTTATATTTTTGTATATTTTAACCTAATGTTTTTGTATATTTTAACCTAATGTATTTTAATATTTTAACCTAATGTTTTTCTACACTTTTAACTAATGTTTTTCTATATTTTACCCTAATGTTTTAACTAATATTTTTCTACACTTTTAATTAATGTTTTTCTACATTTTTATGTCATGTTTAACTACATTTTTGCTAACAAATTAATTTAAATACCATTCTTAAATAATCTAAAATAATTAAAATAATTTAAACATATTAAAAAATAAATAATTTAAAGCATTCCACTCACAAAATATGTAAAAAACAACTATTTTAAGTACGATTAACATCTACTAATCAAAAAATACGTTTAAAAACTATTAAAAAATAGGGAGGGAAAAACCACCAACCAGTTACGGCCGAAACTCTTAACATGCTCTCTAAACATTCAGGAACCGCAACAGTAACAATGATAGCCACTAGAGGTTTGCGCCGAGTTTTATTCCGTGTCGGGGTTTCGGCCGTAACCCTTTCAGCCGAAACGGTACACGCCACGTAGGTGCGCGAAACTGCCATGTGTGTACGGCCGGATCTATTACGGCCGAAACTGTTATGGTCAAAAGTGTTCCAGCCGAAACAGTACAAGATATCACAAAAGGTGACACAGGTTTGTGCTTTTACCCTTCATTTGATTTGCAAAATCCTTACATAAAGCATCTTGACCTCCAAATATGATATCATCAACAAATATTTGTGATAACAGAACACCTTTTCTTTCTTTTTCTTTATGCACATATTTTTGTTATCATTAGTCCTTTCAAATTTGATCTTTATGAGATAAGTATGCATTCTCTTATACCATGCTCTTGGCACTTGTTTCAGACCATATAGAGCTTTGTACAGTCTACATACCATGTTCTTATTATTATCATCAACAAAACCTTTTAGCTATTCTATGTAAACTTCTTATTCTAATATGCCATTCTAAAATGTAGATTTAACATCCATCTGATAAACTTTGAAACCTTTGTATGTAGCATAAGCAAGTAGGGTTCTGACTCCTTCCATTCTAGCTATAGGGGTAAATGTCTCCCCATATTCAATTCCTTCTTCTTGTGCATATCCCTTGAAAACTAATCTTTCTTTATTTCTTATGACTTCACCATTCTCATCTAGCTTGTTTCTAAATACCCACTTGGGCCAATCACTTTTTTTTCTTTTGGTCTAGGAACTAGACTCCAAATTTTGTTCTTTTCTATTTGTTCAATCACTTGTTTCATGGCTTTATATCAGTCAACATCTTCTAATGCATCTTTCACTATTTTGGGTTTCTTCATGCTCAGAAAAAATTATTCACTTCTCAATCTACTTCTTGTCATTGGCCTAGCATCTTTATTTCCAATGATTTGATTAGCAGGACAATGTCTTTTGATATATTTGGATAATTTTGTCTCAGCTCTTATTTCTTCATTTTGTCCTTTACATTCAAAATTAATGTGTATATCTCTCTCAGATACATTGGCATCTCCTTCATGTGTACAATATTTAGAATCAAAATGTGCATCTATTTCATTTTGTAAATCAACTTCCAAATGCAGCTCAGTACCTAAGTGTAACTTGACATTCATAGGATGTGACTCAGTAGTTAGTGAAACTTGTTGTTGGTTTCCAAATTGATTCACAACATCTTATTCAGTGGGAATTCTTTCATAAAAGTATAGAAATGATTTCTATCCTTCTAGTTCTTTCATAGGTCCAACATCATGTACTTCTTTATATTTATCAAAATTCACATTTGCACTTTCCACAATTTTGTTAGTGTTAGTATTCGAACACCTATAAGCTTAACTTCTTGTGGACTAGCCAAGGAATATAACCTCTTAACTTTTTTCATTAAGCTTTCCATTCCTAACATCTTTAAGAATGTAACATTCACTTCCAAATACCTTAAAGTATTTTACATTGGGTGGATATCCATACCATAGTTCAAAAAATGTTGAATGAGTACCTTTTTTGATTTCCACATGGTTCAGGGTATAGATAATTGTACTTACAACTTCTCACTTATATTTCAAAGCAACATTCTTCTCCATCATGAGTGTTTTGGCACATTCCATTATAAACCTATTTCTTCTTTTAGCTATTCCATTTTGTGGAGGGGTCCTAGGTGTAGATGTCTTTCTTTTGATTCATTTTTCATTACAAAACATCTCAAACTCATTTTATGTGAATTCTCTTCCTCTATCTAATCTAAAATATTTTAGACTCTTACATGTTTCTTTCTCAACTCTTGCTAAGTGTCACTTAAAATTTTGAAAAGCATTAGATTTCTATTTGAGAAACATAACTTTCATCATCCTAGAATAATCATCAACAACTAGCATTATGTACTTGTCTCCTTTGTATCTTTTCACTTCAATTGGTCCATATAAATCAATATGAACAATCTCTAGTATTTCTTTAGAGGTATAAGCTTTATTCTTAAAGCTTGACTTTGTCATTTTCCCTAACTAACATTGTTTGCACATTGCATTGTTAGGATTCTTCAACTTAGGTAGACCTCTAACTCTCTTTTTTTTTATACTAACCAAGTTATCAAAAATTAAAATGACATAATCTCTTGTGCCAAAGCCATACATCATCAAATTTTACAACATGTAGTGTAGTGCTTGCCCCTAAGTCGCATTTCAGTCTTCATTGCCAAACTCTTCTAGGCCAATTTTATACTTGATGTTTAGTAGCATTACTTTCAGATTATTAGATGTTGTTTTACACTCAATTTATTATATGATGAGATGACTTGGTACTCTATATTTCATGCATGTATGATGATTACTCAATGTTTTCAATTATTAATGATGATTAGTTATATGGTTTATTATCACACGTGCTTTCTTATGGATACTTACCCCATACTGCATGTGTATGGCGTGCGTGTTTGTTTTCTTTATGTATGGTGTTTTTGATGTGGTTAAGGAAGGGAGTCGTAGTCACCTGCTAGTCGGGATCTACACGATGCACCACTTCCTGCCATTGTCTGTTTAGCTTAGAATATTGTGTCTGTACATGCGTGAATTTTATGCAGGTTGCAGGTACCGGGTATCGACTTCCCTGAATTGCTAGGATGAGCGTACCCTATCGCATTATCTCAATGGTAAGAGAGGGGAGATAAACTCTTAAGTCCAAATCCTAAACCCTTTAGCCAATTGTCCTAATTGATAATTAGGACAAGTATCTGAGTTAAGTACCCTCCGAATGCATCAAATGATGTTATTTCGTGATTATAACCCTTTTTGTTTGATTTAGTATGTGTTCTTCTATGATGGGTTTTCATATGTTGCTTTATGAGTCCTTGATGTATTTTCTATTAATTAAGTTTAATTAAAAGGATTAATTAATGATTTAATTTAATAGAAAATTATTATGATATTTTAATATTTAATTATATTTAATTAATTGAGAAATTAATTAAATAAAAAGTATTAAATTTGGAAATAAAAGTTTTAAGTATAATTTTAGAATGTGATAATATTTATTTAATTTAATAATAATATATATTTAGAGTTCATTTTTAAATAAATGCTAAATATTATTATTAATTGAATTAATAAATATTTTATCAATTAAAGTTTCTTAAATAAATTAAAAGTGGAAAAGATATTAAATTATTAAAGGTTTCTAGATCGCATGATCTAAGCATGAGTTTAAATATAAAAGAGATTAATTAAAACGATTAATTAATGATTTAATTTAATAGAAGATTATTATGATAATTTAATATTTGATTATATTTAATTAATTGAGAAATTAATTAAATAAAAAGTATTAAATTTGGAGATAAAAGTTTAAGGATAATTTAAAACGTGATAATATTTAGTTAATTTAATAATAATATATTTAGAGTTCATTTTTAAATAAATGCTAAATATTATTATTATTTGAGTTAATAAATATTTTTATCAATTTAGTTTCTAAAATAATTTAAAAAGTGAAAATATAATTATTTAATAAAAGATTCTAGTTCGCATGACTTATGCATAAGATTAAATAAAGGAAATTTATTAAAAGATTAAATAATAGAAATTAATAATGTTATTTTAATTTCATGAAGTGCACATGAGATTAAAGTAATAAATTAATCTAAAATAGAAGTCAAGTAGAATATTAAATAAAGTTATTTAATAAATCAACTTAATGTGCATGAAAGTTGAATGCAAAATAAAATAAAAGATAAGACAGGTTAATTGGAGTTAACTCAGTGGTGCAAAGAGTCTTCTCGGGTGAACGCACAATTAAGTGCCCCGGTTTGAGGAGAAAATTGGCTTATCACAAACGTTGGGGGTTCATTCTTGGAAGAGGAATTGGAGACAACATTTTTAGAGATGAATTTGGACGCAGATTTTGGAGGCGAATCTTCTCACAATTCTTGGGTGTTTGTGTATTAGCATCAGATTCAGGTAGGGTCTTGTGTTTTGATCATTGCTTGAATTATGCAATTTGATATTTCTGTCTACTTCGTGATTGTAAGAACTTGTCTTCTCAAATTTCATTGTATGAATGTGTCAATTCTTCATTCTAGACCTTTTTGCTATTCGATTTCATCTGTAAATCTAGATTGGAGAACCATTTTAGAAAACCTCGTTCATAGGTAAAAAGGGAATTTGGGATCTGTGTTTAATTAATAGACTTAAAGAATTTAAATTTGGCAGGAGTTTGAATCTTTGGAAATGAAAATTGTAGTTGAAAATTCAAATGGTTATTAGAATTTTTCTCTATTAGATTATAGATGTAAATGTATTTAAAATAGAAAAATATAAATAAATTTAAATACAATTCTTTGTTTTAAATTCTATTAATTACGAAATTTTTATTTTATTATAATAAATAAATAAAAATGATTTATAAAAGAGACGTTTTATGGAAAAAAAAAAAAAATTGTTATATTAAATATGATATAGAACAAAGTTCCATAACACATATATATTTTTATTAATATAAATAAATAAACCAAATAATAATAATATAACAATCACCCCTCTTACCTTGTTTTGGGCGGCGTTAAGATCTGTACCTGCAATGCAGGCGCTACATTAAAGCCGACGGCTTAGTTAAAGGCGACATGGCTAAGTTAAGGGTCGGTGGCTTAGTAAAAAGCTCCCCCTTCTTCATACATCCGATGCAAATTTAGTTTTCTTTTAAAAGTTTTTTTTCTTTTTTAAAATTTAGTTTATTATTATAATATTATTAAATTTTAAAATATGTTTATTAACTATTAAAAAAAAAAAAACAACGCCCAAAATGATATACAAAACGCATGTCATTAATATTGATTTGGACCTTTATTAAAAGTCTTTAGTTTATTAAAGTTTAATTTAAGTTTAGTTTTTAATAAAACTTATTAAAATTTATTTTAATCTTTTTTTAAAAAAGTTTATAATATTAAATTAAGACACGTTAAGTTTTTTTATAAACTTTTATTAATATTTTAGTTAAACTAATTTGTTAATAGTTATATATATATTCTTTAAGTATTATTTTAATGTATAATGTTTATTAATAAAATTTATTAATAAGTTTACTAGTACTTATTTAATAAATTTAATTATTAATAAATATGATTAATTAATGATTAATAGATACTATTTATTTAAGAATTTTGTTAATAGACATTGAATATTTATTAATTATTAATTATTAAATAATTAATAATTATTAATTTAGAAAGGAAAGCGGATATTGGAATTAATTGAAACTAATAATTATATTGATTATTTAAAAATTCGATTATTAATAAAATTGGGATTATTTTTATTTAATAATCAATTATCATTATTTTAATAAATGATTATCAATATTTTTAAGTCATGATGCGATTTCTTTTATAAGAACAAGTCAGGGTTTAATTCAATGGGTTATCTGAGGAACTCATAGTAACATTAGAAAACTTAAACTTTATTGTTCTTCTCAATTTTGTATTTTCAAATCAAATCCAAACTGTGAGACTATGATGTTTTCTATGTGTTCTTTGTGTTTGGGGTTGGTTAGATGTTGACCAGTTTAGGTTGTTACCAGAGGCTCGGGAGTTATGCGATTGTGATGTTATGATGATTTGTTCTCGATCTTTCTAAACCCAACCATGGTGATGTGTGATATGCTCTATGATGGATGTATTTACTGTTTGTTATTGCTTTCCAGTTTCCTTGTGTGAAGCTGAGGTGTATGTATTTGAGATACCTAACTTAACCATTTTTGAGTCTCAATCAGTTATATTTGATAACCATTTTTGAGTCTCGATCAGTTATACTTGGATTGCTTTTCGGTCGCTCGAGAGGACTGAAGTGTTTGTTATGTTCTAGATGATGTCATGTTTTGACTTGACCATTTTGGAGTCTTCGATCAGTATTGTAATTTACTATTGGGATACTTTTTGGTTGCTCATTGGAGAACCATTGGATTTTGTGATTTATCATTGATGCCTTCAGTTGCTGATAGATAACTATCGTGATCATATGTTTATTATTTGATATTATCTGTTGCTCATGAAGAATTGATGTAATTTTGTGGCTTATCTTTTAATGATGTTTTTCAGTTTCTTGTATAGGACTGAGGTGATTTTATTATGATTCTTTGATTCATGATTTCATGAGCCTAGGGTAGGTTATCTATGTGTAGAGTCGGGAAGTGACTTGCAATGGGGATCGGGGCCCTAAGAGGCTGCCTGGAGTAACCCATTGTAAGTTGTTTTAATAAGTGAAAACATTTACACTAAATAAGGGGAAATGAACCTAATAAGATAATTGTATGTTCTCTCCCATGCCTTGAGTGCTAGTACAGACTAGGATGGGGTAGAGAGAACGCTTGGTTACGACCTTGCATTCCATAGTATGCCTTGTCAGTACGAGAGGATACTAATGGCCGCAGGGATCAGTAGGGACTCGGGATTCCTAAGGGATTGCTCGAGTAACTTCTACGTGACTTTTGCGATGACACTTTCCTGCTTACATATTAGGTTTCCTACGTGTCTTGTGGTACCTCTAGGATTTAGATGTTGATCTTTTTAGGAAGCCTTGAGTTAGCATACTTATAGGATTTCCTGGACTTAGAGAGTATTTATGATTATAGGTTTTGTTATCCTATTTGGGACTTGAGACTATCTCCTCAGCGCGGTGGGAGTGGACCATTTAGGTTCCACGCGGTCGGGTGGTAGTGCTTTTACTCTTACCATTGAGATCTGTTCCATGGTCACCGTGGCTGGATTTTTCATGATTGGCATTTACCTTCACTATGTTCTTGGATTATTATGATGGATGGATAGATTTTATGATAGATGTTTTATCATTATGGATGTATGGATGTATCATGTATGGTGAATAGTTTTGTATATATCTTTACTGTACTTTGTATCATGGATTCATGGAGGTTGATGTATTTCTATTATTACATATGTATATTCTTTTAAGCCTTTCATACCTTGTGACTTGTACAGTGGATGATTGAGCATTCCGAATTAGTTTGCCGAGAGGCATTCGGATCAAATGTATATTATGGACATGGGACTTTCTGATTATTCTTTCATATGTATGTGATAGTTGTTAGACTTAGATTTAATTAAATTTAAACGTGACTCAACGTCTTGGGATCTTTAAGAAATGTAACTTACAATGTATGTTGTCAATGATTACATGTTATTGCTTCCGCTACTATGTGTTTGATGTGTACATTATACTTCTTGAAAAAAAAAAAAAAATGTTTAGCAAACTTAGTAAAACTTTAGGTTAATTCTTTTGGATCCCTTGGCGGGGCGTTACATGTAGCATCCTCTATATCAATATAGAATAGATTCCTTCTTGTTTGATCACCTTTTCCAATACATTTCACATTTGTGTCATATATCTTAGCAATATTGTTTTCAAATTCAACCTTGCATCCTAATTTTTTTAGTTTTGACACACTCAATAGATTATAGCTTAGTTCTTCAACATAGTAAGCATTGTCACATGAAATCTTGTCTGTGAGTTTAATAGAACCTTTTCCTTTTACCAAACATGGTGCATCATTACCAAATCTTACACTATTTCCATCATAACAATTTAAGGTAATGAACTTACTTTTGCCTCCAGTCATGTGATGTGAGCATCCACTATCAATGATCCATCTATCATTCTTGTTTACATAAGTCACAAGTGAAATTGTCTCATCTTTATCAGATTCATCCCTCATTACAATATAAACTACTTCATCATAATGTTCATTAGAATCATCCTCTTCAACAATGTAGCATTTCTTTCCTTTGTCTTTAAAATCCTTTATGTCTTCTTCATTTCTTCTACCTTTGTATTTATCACTTCCTCTATAGTTTTTCTTCTCTAGACGTCTAGTAGCAATATGACCAATCACATTGTAATTGAAACAAATGATAGGTAACTTACCTTTGAACTTTCCTTTACCTTTGCGGAATCTTCTTGCCAATAGTGCTTCAATTTGTTCAAGATCTTCTTCATCTATATCACTATTACTAGACACATGTTTTATCTTTCTTTTCTTCTTTTGCTTCTTCTCATCAGAATCCTTGAATAGCAACTTATCCTTGAAAGCAAATTCAAGATTCTCTAGTTTGTAATTTCATAGTTAGATAGTTCAAAAGGTCTACCTACTAGACCTTCAAGAGTTAGATTATTTCCTAGAATATATCTCAATTCTTGGATTACAGAAACTCTAATAGCATAAATAGGCAGTAGTGTTCTCAAGACTTTTCTTAGAATAGTATCATCATCTATCTAAATAGCAGCTTCTTTTATTGCACTAACAACTTCTTTTATCCTAACAACATATTGAGCAATATTTTCACCTTCTTCTATTGTCATTTCATCAAACTTACCTCTGAGACTCTCAAATTTTTCTCTTTGAACATTTTTTTCTCCTCCATAGATCGTGTATAGGGCATCTCACATTTAATTTGTGGTATCTTTAGCAGTTGGGACACTAGTAGGATCAACATGCTTAGTGGTGATGGTAGATTGTGCATGATCTCCAAGTCATCCATATAGATTTCAATACATTCAGAGGAGTGAATCAAAAGAATTTAGGAGTGAAGAAAAAGAAGTTATTAAGAAGAATACAGAGGTAGTGTGGAACAAAAGAGGAATGACAATTGACACTATCTCAGATCCCCTATTTTCTTTTGCAATAAGGATTATAGCACACAAATTCTATCAAACTAGTAGGCTCAACAATGTACCTTGTATTGCTATTGACATGGATTACAAGATAGTTAATAAGGATCATACTTATGACCTTGTCAAGTTGTAATTGTAAAAATTGACATAAAGTTTGGGCGGAATAAGGAAGACCAAGAGTGAACAATAAAAATTTGGTTCAATTCTTGTATGTATATTCTTCTATGTACAAAATAAATTCCCTAATTTTGGTAAAGTTGGATGGAAGACAAATAGATATATTGCAGTGCAAATAGGTGAATTTATTGAGCAACTTGGAGAAAATTTTGAGACTATAATGACTAGCTACTTTGATGATTTTAAGAAGTCAATGAAGAAAAGACTGAGGATGCCAGTTTCACCATTGAGAAACATTTAAATGATGTTTTCTTTCTAGTTGATTCTTATTTCACATATGTACAGGCTACTATCTCAAGAGTATGGTGGTTAAGACCACTAGGCTATGAGATTAATGTGGATGAAGCCTCTATAGAAATTTCAGCTTTTCTTGCAAAAGAAGTAGATACTAAGGCTACTACCTTTGGAAATTATGATGTGGCTAAATTTTAAATTAAAATGGATTTAAAGACTGCCTTGGTTATAAGAAAGAAGAATAAGATTGTTAATAAGATTAAAGAATTTTTTCTAAAAGAGAAAAGGATGACAAAGAAGATGAAGACAATGAAGATGATGAAGAAGAAAATATTTCAGCTCAAGCACCATTTTCTATTACTCAAGGTCAAGGTGAAGACCATGAAGAGAAGGTAGAAATTACAGAAGGTGTTGAGGGAGAAGAATCTAGTGAAACACCTATAGCCACTGAGAAAAAGAAGAGGAAAGCTAAAGCTCTAGCAGTCATCAAACCAAAGAAGGTTTTAAAACCTAAGCCTATAGTTCCTACTACTCAAACCAGCATAAGAGCTACTGCTAAAAATGTTCAAGAAACTAAAAATCCCAAAGAGAAGAGGGCTAGATCAGCTACTAAAGAAAAAGAGTCCAAGAAGAGATCGAAGAGGAAGTATATAGCTCTAGCCAAATTTGATGAAGAGAGGACAAAATCTAATGAAAAAAACCAATTTAAAGTGGTAAGTCACAATCCTTCCTTAGATTTAGACAATATATGTGCAAATATAAAGAATAATGTAGATTTAAATAAATTTTCACATACTGAATTTAATAAAATTGGAAAGTTAGATAAGGATGAGGTAGAAAATTCAATATATGCCATGATGGCAACATTTAAGATGAATCCAATTGGGATTTCCAACTCTCTACCAAAGGAATTATATGATAGATTTGAGAAAGAATGGAAATATAGTCTCAATATAGAAAGACAAATCAAAGAGACTACACTTGCAAAAGTGATGATAGAATTGGATAGGGCAACAATGAGAAAGGCAATCAAGAAACACATGGGGAAATTTAATTTACATCTAAACATAGTGCATTCTACATATTGTAGAATAATATTAAGGATGTTGTACAGAAGACCACCTAGTTGTGGAAGTCATTATATGGTTTAACAACACCCAAGGCAATAGGATAGACACCTATTAAGGTAGGTGAGGAAAAAGATGAACAACAAAAAGTAACTAAGGTTACCAAAGAAGACACTAATAAATATATAGTTGTAGAAGGAACTAAAATGAACACAGAAACATAGGCACCAATTGAGATTGAGCAATAGATAGAATAGAGTGTACTAGATACATTAGTGTCGAGTGCCATTCCCCAACATGAGTTGATTATAGACACTAATACTATAAATATTAAGGATGTCTTTTATACTATCACTTAGAACATCAACCCCCCTTACTAAGGAAGACTTAAAGAAAATAATGATAGAGTCCAATACCCATGCAAAACTTTGTGAAAATCATAGACTTGTAAGTGTTGATGAGTTTGAAAAGGTAGACAAGGAATCTAAAAGGGAGAAAATTTCAAAAAAAAGAGACATCTACAACCCCTCCTAAATTCACCATGGTACAAGTGACATTACCTATTGTAGCATATCAAAGGAAGGAGACATCAACTTCTACTATTAGTATGTTAGAACAAAGTGCTCCAATCTTAGACAATGAAAAGGAAAAAGAAAATGAGAATGATGAGACAAATGGAGGATGAAAAAGAAGAGAATGAAGGAACACAAGCAAAAATAGGTCAGGTAGATAATCCTACACCTACAACACAAGACCAAGGCGCAACTAAGAATTTAGAACAAGAAAAAGATATGAATAAAGAGATATGTTTGACTACAAAATATAAGGAACAATTAGCAACATAAACACTAGTGAGATTTCTAGAAACTGATATTCCTCCAAGTCAAGCTCTTCATAGGCTAAGTATTGAAGCTATACCTTTACAACCATCAAGGCCAACTTCAAGAACATCTAAGGCAGATGAATTTACATCATTTGGTGACATAAACCTGGATAAAGTGATTGATTTCCCAAAGTTTGATCTTGAAACCATCACTCTTGAACAAATGAGCATACTATAGGGTGCTCTTGTAAAGCAGCAAAACCAAGAACTACTAAGAAGGGAGCATAGGTAGAAGAAAGATTTGCTAGATATCAAGGAAAGTTTTCTTGATGCATTTGAGCTATAAGCACCAAAAAAAACTAAGCCTATCATAGAGTAGTTAACCAACTTAGTTGAGAATGTTAATGATATAGATGTGGATTCAAATGAGTAATTGTTTGAATGGTCTAGGAAAAAGTTTCAAAATAAGGTTAATGAAAAGATATCAAGTTGTATTGTACTATCATAGGTTGAGTTAGTAACCAAAATTGACAATGTAAAGTAGGTACTAGAGAACATTTTCTCTTTATACACCAAATTGTGCAACCTAAACATTTTCACATAGGAGGTCAGGAGCCACATAATGAGTTTGGAAAGTCATATGTAGTCAACTAGCCTAACTCTACCAAGCTTTGTAGTCTAGATTGAGAAACACTACAGGAATCTCCTAAAGTCCCAGAGTCTATTAGCAATGCTACATGTAGATGAGGCAACATAAAGGCTAAACTGATTAGCATCCAGTATTTTCTAACTCCACATGTAGATATTGCACAAGGAACTAGCATTCTCTAAAACACTCATGAAGAAAGATCTACACCTTTCTATTCATGAAGGATTAGTGCACCTTGTTGCTGAGTAAGCCATCCAAATCAAATCATTGGAGGTACCTTGTGACACATGGGATACTACTTTGAAAATTATGTTTGAGGTCCATAAACCATTTTTGGACAAACATACTATAAGTGTATAACCCTTTGACATAATTATTGAAAAAGGGGAGAAGTAAGAGAAAAAGAAGTATGAGAGATAATATTTTTGTGGGAGTAACTATTTTTGAGAAAGGGGGAGTCAATGACAGAAATAGAGTACATAGATCATCTTATGAAAATCTACTTAGTAGGGGGAATGCATTTGGTTCAGATATAGAATAACACAATTAACTCAGGGGAAGTTATTTAATTTTGAGGTATGAATGATGAATCATAAGTTTTTACAAAATTTTGAACTTTTGAAATTTTTTATGTAAATGGATATTATCTGAGTTATGCTTAAAAGCCTAAAGGTCATTCACGCATGACCAAGTATTTTTGCTACTCATGTAAAATGGGGATATTGTTAATTTTAGATTGGTTTTGACATTTGAGTGATAATATACTTAAGTCATTTACTTAGTTCATGCTAAACAAGTAAAATACATGCCAAGCATAAGTTGTCAAATAGTATATGTTGTGTGAGAGATATTTAATATGAACTGAGTAAGTAGTGTGTTGAGTCACTCAAGTACTAAGAAGATAGTATGTTCCAAGTTATATAGATGCTGAGTGATATAAGGAAGTCAAGTTATTCAAAGGTTACATTAAATTATTGAAGTTGTTGTTGACATAATAGTCAAGTTTGTTATTAGTGACATACACTTATTCAGAATGTGAGTATCTACCGAGCATATTGTATAGTTAATAGTGTTAGCCAAGCATTTTAGTTGTTACTAAGTTCTAAAATTGTTACCAAGTCCTTTGGACAAATTTCAATGTGTGTTGGGTAGTCACAACTATTATAAAGATTAGTAGTATAAACTAAGCATCTCAGTGTATGTTAAGTTTACTAGTACAAATCAAGTTGTAGTGCTTACCAAGTTTATAGTTGATGTGATGTGAGTCTAGTGTTAACAAACCTACTTAGTGTTAACCAAGTGATTTAGTTTATACCAAGCTCATAGTGGAACCATTAATTGAGCCATGCAATGTAAATCAAGTGATTTAGTTTATATGATGAGTTTCATAGTATTCACCGAGTCACTAGTGAAAAACAAGTTGAAGACTACTTGGAAGTGATCAATATGGACTAAGCTTCTATGTCTACTGATTGCATGATGATGTTGAGCATTGATAGTGGATGCCAAGTATTAGAACCTCACCGAGTCAGTCTTCAGAACCTGAGTGTCTACATTTGAGATGATTTTGTAATATTTGTGTCAACAGGTATTGTGGCCAACTTTATAATTGTATAATTAGATTGGTATATATGTAATGTATTGTATCATATATAAATGATATTTTGAAGTAATACAATGTAATCAAATATAATTAGAAAAGAGTAGAAAGAGTGAATTGTAAAGGCTACAATAGTATAAGGAACAAAAAAGAAATATCTATCATAGCAAGGTCATTTATACACACAAAGGAATCTCACATAGAAAACCAAGTTACAGATCAGAGATTAGCTACTGCTTCATCCTAATAGGTGGATTAGCTAAATTCTTTAACAAGGTGGACCTAATATTCTTATGTAAATCTCTTTACCAAGTGCATACTTCATTTTTTGTTTGTAAATCCTTTAACAAGGTGGAGCTAATAGTCCTTATTGCTCCTAATAGGGTAGATCATCAAAAGTGATCAATGTAAGCCTTAATAGGCCAACTTTATACTACAGTACTAATTTTATGGCTATAATCCCCATCTTAGTTTTACTTTCTATTTGGAAGGTTTCTGGGTCACTAAATCTATCTGTCAAAGTGTTATGCATACTTTCATGTTTTTAATTTCTTATGCATGCAATTAGATCAAAATATATGCAAAGTTTTAATTTGGTAATTGAAGATAAAAGTTTTAAAAGTTATTGATTTATCCCTCCTCTCTTAGAAACTTAGCCTTTCATAATATTTCCAACAATTGGTATTAGAGTGTTTTGGTTCTCAGAGAAAAATCTAATAGCTTGAGCAAAGATCAAAGCCCATGAAGATATTCAGACTTGACAAGGCTATTGACAATGAGAAGCTAGATTTGGCAATTGCCATTGCCTAACTCAAGAAAGAAAAGGAGAAACTCTCTCAATCCCTGAAAGGAAGAAAAGATCTTGCAATTCAAATTAATGATCATCTCTTAATTGAAGAAAGAATTGAAGACCTTCATTCAGCAAGCAACTTAGATGAAGCAAATAAAGAAATCCAAGAACTCTTAGAAAAGAATGGTTTCCTATAAGAAGAAGTGAGAAAGTTAAGAAGAGAATAAGAAATTGAGTTAGTAAGGTTATGTGAAGTCATGAAGAGAAAAATAAGATAAAAGAAGAAATAGGAGGAAAAGATAATGAGGTTCAACATCTATCCCTTCAGCAAGATGACTTCATTAATCAGCTCACCATTAAAAATGAAGAAATCCTTAATCCAAGGTTAGAAAATGAAAGATTACAGAATGATCTAAACTCTAAAAGGAAAACCAATGAAAGAATGATGAAATCCCAAGCAAACATGAATCAATTGAACGAGAAAAATCTCTATAGACAAAATGAAAATGAAAGAATTAGATAAAAAGATGAAGGTTAATCTTCCAAGTAAGGAGCTTACAAGAACCAATGACCTACTTGTAGTCATAGTGATAAGATAGGAAATATATCAAACAAATGTTAGAGTAATGGGAAAGAAAAATTTAATGGAAAATGCTACAATTGCAATCAACATGGTCATAAGGCTAATGAATGCAAAGAGAAACAAAATTTGAAGGAAAATGTCACAAATGTAAGAAACATGGACATAAGTCATTAGAATGCAAACCCAAGATATTAAATTCAATAGAATAAACTATAAAAGCTATATTTGGTTGGGACTACAACACCTTGTGCATAGGTCATTACTGTGGAGAATTTGGACACATTCGAATGAATTGTGTAAAACATCGTAGGAGAAAAAAAGATAATACCAAAAGATGTTTCATTTGTATAGAACTTGGTCATCTTGCCAAGAACTATATGAAAACTAGAAGTATTGAAGATGAAAAGAAGGCAAAGATTGATAACATTAGAAAATAGATGAGATAGAAATTGGTTCCAAAGTCTACCAAGAATACCAGTTTAAACAATGATGAACAAGTCACTCAAGAATTGGGTGACTCCAACTTTTCTACTTTATTTATCAAAGGAAAAATGGAACTAGGCTACCAAAGAAAACATCTAAATTAGTTCTAGTTGATAGGACATTTAAAAGATCCCAACTAGCATTCCAGATGCAAAAGCATCACCAAGCAGCAAATGAAAGTTATCATTGAGCAAGGTTGGGTCATAGACTCTACTAAGTGAGGTCAAGAGTAACTAAATCTCATATGGTTATCAAGTTAGGAAGGCTTTATAGAGTATTCAATAAAAGGAAGTGGATGACAATTTGTCAAATTTGATCCAACATTCATACCAAGCATTTATGGAAAAATTTGATTAAATGAATGAAATCAAAGTCATTTATACCATAAATTCTCAAGAGCCATTACACAGAGTGATCTTCAAGAACATTTAGTGATTTGAGTGAATTGTTACCAAAACTTTTCAAATTTTCTCAAACCTTGCTGAGTGAAGATGGCATCCAGTAGTAGCAAAGTGAAATGAGGATCTGATATGTTGGTTTGTGGAGTTGAATGGAAAGCACTACACTTCAAGCTAACACCTACCATCACAAAGATCCTAGATCCAAGTGGAGTGTAGTCTCAAATCCCTCTTAATGTACTATTGATTAATGATATCCATTCATATTTAAAATATTCTATTCAAGATATAGGTACACTAAAAATGCATGAATGTTTAAAATAATTATGTGTTGATGGAGAGTTGAAACCTAAACATCAACATCTCAAGGAAAAAGGTTTAATGCATATTCCCCACATGCCATGAGACATCCAAGTGAAATGGATAAATTTTATCCTTATTTGTGTTCATAATAGTCAACCATGGTTGGAGAAGCAAATTTTGATTACTAAGAAGATGATCCATACGATTACAAGTCTCCCAATGTTGGGACCAAAATCCTAGGTTGAGTTGAACTACAAAAGAAAACTCTAGCTGAGTGGGATGAAAGAGGTATGAAGATAAGTAGTGTAACTAATATGAAAATTAAATTTGGTATTCATATCACTACCCACAAGATCTAAAGTTCAAGCAGGCTAAATAGTGTATCATGTAAGGTAGTAGACTTGGTGTACAAGGTAGTCAAGAATAACCAATCTCTTGACCTTGCCAAGTTTCTGTTGAATTAGTTCAACAAGAACATGGAGAGTATCAAGATGTCAAAGAACAATCCATGTAAGTTTGGCTCACTTTTGACTTGCTTATTCTTCTATGTTCATAAAATTTTCCATCAAAAGGTTCTATTGTTTGGAGGAAAGATGTGCTAGTACTCTATCAAATTAATGAGTACATTGCTGAAATGGGATAAAATTACAATACTATCATGGATAAATATTTTGATGCATTCAAGGAGAAAATGAATAAATATTCTAGATCCCAAAAAAACTAATAGAGGTTTATAAGGATGATGTTTGTTTTATGGTAGATAGTGATAAGGTGTAGATTCAAATAGTTAGGCCCGGGATTGCATGGGCAAAACCTCTTGCATATGAGGTTAATATTGATGAAACAAAGGATATAATTAAGGACTTAGTTAATGAACCAATTGATCCTAAGGTAGCCTATTTTGGAACATATGATGAAGTCAAGGTAGGATAGAATTGGAGATCAAGCTCCCTTAGGTAGTGAACAAAGGCAAGAAAAGGACTGCCAAGTTAAAAACAAGTACCACTCTTTTTTTAACCAAGGGAAAAGGTGAGGATGAAAAAGTAGAGGATGAGGAAAAATCAAAGGAAGAAGAGTCACTAGAGAAAAAGGGAAAGGTAATCATTACCAAGGCTACTAAGCCATCCATTACAATGCTTAATAAAAGATCCTCTAGGAAGAAAGAAAATAAGGAAGGATGAGACATAATATTTAGAAGAACTCTACCCACCTTCTGGGATAGATTGAAAGATTTGGAGTCGAGGGCTAGCATAACCAATTTTAAGACACTGAAGTATGAAATTAGGACTGAAAAAGAGCAAAAGAAAATCAAAGAATTGGTGATAGACAAAATGGGTAAGTGGAAATACTCACTAGACCAGCTTGCACTTTAGATCCCTATTATTTTGATGAATAAGATCAAGCCAAGATGGGAATTTTCCAGGCAAATTGTTATTGAGATATATGAGAAAATCATGAGGTAGCTTATGTCAAGTTTAATTGATAAAGAAGCGAAGGAATCGCTAAACAAAAATGAAGAGAAATTAACCTTGAGATTCAACACTTGCTTGGTATTGATGAAGAACATTGAGCATGTTGTGAAGAATGCTACAAATATAGGAAATAATGTCTATCTTCTTCACAAACTAAGTGATTTTCTTGTTCATGTAAATGATGAGGATGATGATGATAAAGAAGAAAAATATGAAGATGAAGATGATGTAGAAGTAACTCATTTTGATAATATTGATGATGAAGAGGAATAGAAGTAAGAGGCTACCAAGGAAGATACTTAGGATATAGAGGAAAGTAACCTAGTTAAGATTATTGTAGTAGTTATAGCCTCACTTCCTCACTCTCCAAGAAAAATATTGACAATATCAAGTACAAAGATAGCCTCAACAAGATTGACTGTGACCAGCACCACAAGAACATGCATCCAATTAATCTTTCCACTAGTCCAGCTTAACACAACATTGACTAAATGACCTCCACTTCATCTACCAAGCTACAGACTCTTCCCTCTTCAATTGTGTTGATATTAGTTTTGGATACATCAATTTTGGACACTACACATATTTTCACTACTACTTCAATGAGTATTGCAGTATCAATTTTTTTGGGAAGTCCTACTATTTCAACTATTGTTTCTATCCCTATTACACAAGCAATAAGTGCAAGATAGTTGAGACGAAGCCTCAATCAAGCACAAATTTTTTGAATAAAGGAAAAAAAAAGGACGAGGATATAGATCTTGATGAGGAAATTGTTATCAGAAATTGAGATATTTAAAAACTCAATCTAGATTAGATGCAAACCTTTTGTGAACTTCTATAAAAGAAAGCCAAGCAATAGAAGCTTAGAGAAGAAAGAGACAAGGAATTTGAAAACATAGAGAATGCCATAAATATTTTGGCAGACACTCTACATATAGAGGTTGATACTTCTCAACCAATTTTGTATCAGTTGATAAATTATTGTAGAAAGTAGAGAATTTTTTTGAGAATAAAGTGTTAGAGCTCATTGCTCAACAAATTTCCATCTACCAAGTAGAATTATATATATTGTGAGATCTCTGGAAACTTCATGTACAAATGTATCATAATGTTTTGGTAAGTTATGTGATGTTTCAAATTTTACTAAGAAAATAAAGGATAGATTGTTCAAGATTGATGAAAATCTCAAAGCAAGTACATAGCAGTTATAGCTTGACCCAAGTTCAAGCTCTACTCATTTCAATAAGATTAGATTTTTAATAGATATATAGGTAGAATTAATTAAAGAGAAAGTTAGAATTAGATCTACATTGGTAGATATCTAGAATATGATTCTCCCTAACATGAATGCACTAAAAAAGTATATTGAACATTCAAAAACCCTTATTCATGATAACAATTTCTCTATTATAGATTACATGATTGAGTTGTCAGAAGAAGTGTAGATTGCATTGCACACATGTAAGATCTTATAGGATAACTTGGAAAAGACTTTGGTAGTCATATTGAAGGTACATTCAAACTTCTTATCTCATTTTGGCATTGTTATGTAAACATATAGAATAAATCTTCAGCATTGATGTCAAGAGGAGGAGACAAATGTAAAAAGTTATGGGGGAGAAAATGTATTATAAAAATTTGTAAAGAAAATGGGAGAGAAAGATGTGAGATTGAAAAAGAGTGTACAACAAGTATATATTGTATATAGAAAGGAGATGTATAGTATACTATATATTATACTATGGACGAGCCTTACCATGTCTAGAAATATATCTTACAAAACAAATTTTGAAAAATCTAAAAAATAGTATACTCTATTGAGTTAGAATCACAAGGTGATGGATAAAGATATTCAAGAACTTTTTGAATTTAGTTTTGACTAATAAGTGTTTTTTTTTGCTTCTGCCAAAGGGGGAGATTGTTGACATAACAATCAAGTTTGTTATTAGTGACATACATTTATTCAAAATGTAAGTATCTACTAAGCTTATTATATAGTTAACAATGTTAACCAAGCATTTTAGTAGTTACTGAGTTCTACAGTTTCTACCGAGTCCTTTGGAAAAATTTTAGTGTCTTTCAAGCAATTACAACTATTGTAAAGATCAATAGTATAAACCAAGCATCTCCAGTGTATGCCAAGTTTACCAGTGTAAACTGATTTGTGTGGTATATACCGAGTTCATAGTTGATGTGAAGTGAGTCTAGTGTTAACTAAGTGATTCAATTTATACCAAGCTCGTAGTGGAAGCATTGACTAAGCCATGCAACATGAATCAAGTGATTCAATTTATATGTTGAGTTTCATAGTATTCACCAAGTCACCAATGCAAACTAAGTTCAAGACTACTTGGAAGTGATCAAAATGGACCGAGCTTCTACATCTATCAAGTGCATGATGATGTTGAGCATTGATTGTGGATGTTGAGTATCAAAACCTCACCAAGTCAGTCTTAAGAACCTAAGTTTCTACATTTGAGTTGACTTTGTACTATTTGTGTAAACAGGTATTGTGGCTAAATTTGTAATTGTATAATTGGATTGGTATATATGTAATACCCCGCCCGAAGATTCTTGGAAATAAGGATTCAAACCAAGCCAAGATATTTTTTTTTACAAGTATGAATGCACAAGATAACATCATACAAGGATCACAAAGATCGCAATGGAAGACTTCAACACAATCCCGACAACCAACGAATCTCCGAACGCCACTACCCAACTGACACACCCAAAAAAAAGCCAACAACCACCACAAAAAGATGAGGGCACAAGAAATGACCACTCATCAACAAAACACCAAGCTGGGGTAAAATGAAAAATCCCAAAATTTGGCTAAGCTTGAAATCCTGAAGCCCTAAAAATTGGCTAAGTCTCAATTTTTGAAGCCCTGAAATTTCCTAGAATCTATAACTTATCTCCGAGAGGTCTGAAACCTATCTCAAATGATTTTTCGCATATATTAAAATATATCTTAATGTCAACTTATACTAAAACAATATATTTTAAACCACTACAAAATCTATTTTCAACTAGGAAGGTGTAAAAACCAAAAGGGTGTCCAAAACCAACTTTCAAACTTTCATCCGACAAGCCTAGATAGCCCCTATTTCTCGCATGAGAAAGAAAACTGGTCTTGAATTTCACACGAGATCTTTCACCGCTTCACATGAGAAAGTGCACACTTTGCGTGAGGATTTACATTCTCGCGCAAGGATTCCCTGTGTACCGTGCGAAGATTTACATTCTTGTGCGGGAAGTGTATTCTCTCGTGCGAGGAAGATACATTCTTGTGCGAGGAAAATATAGTCTCACGTGAGGAAACAAATTAGCACGACACAAAATGCAAACAAAAAGCTAAAAAAAAAGGAAACCTCCACACCAGGGAGTTCCGGATCCATGCAAATCAAGGAATGAACACTCGAGAGCAACAATAAAAAGGAAAGAGGAATATCTATCCATATAAAACATAAAAGAAAAGCACATACTAAAATAAACATTGCAATGAACAAAATACATTTTAGAACTAAACAACCAAATAAATGCGCGGTTCCTCCCAACTGTCAATAGCATCATAAGACCATCGTGGGTCCTAGCCATCCCCCACGCGTAACATCCCAAGCCACCGACCAAATCGTCAGTACTGTCGTAATAGGGATGTCACTACAAAAATATGCAACAATAAAAGCATAAGGAAATCTAACATGCTAGTAGAAAAACATAAGATAATCCTACAGTAGATAACATCACCTATCACATGCTAAACAGCAGTAAGCAATAGATATACTACAAAAGAAAATCACATCATCTAATCATATGCTAAACATCATAATAAGGGAATGTGCCAAATAAAATAACATCATCTAAACATGATATAAAAGCATCCCAATGAAAACATAAATCACAACAAAGCATACTCCAAAATTCAAAGTACCAAGTGAAGACATCTAGCAACGGTCGCACTAGGAAAAAAGATCATCTCTATACACCGATCCCTAGTAGTGGTGAAGGTAGCTACACCTCCCAACCACGTGGCACCCATAGGTCCACACCCGCCATGCTGATGGAGATAAAGATCCAACCACAAACACACAAAAATCACAACATCCATGGCTAACACTCATGCCAGATAGTATGATGGTTGAACCAAGAACCTAAGACAATGCAAGGAGTACATGTCCTGGTCAAACACTCAATAGGCTACTATGTAGGGACTAACATCATGGAGAGTCGCTTGGCATCAAAAAGCCCTAGCTAGGACTTGCGCAGATTCAACATCCCTCAACGGAAAGGCTCTTGCACCCCAAATATTTTATTATCTTAAGTTTTATTACCAATCACACATTTTCTTTAGTTATCACTTAAACAAGCTCCTCTTAGCCATACCCGTGGCATCATGATCGCCGGGCTGTGAGATAGAAGCCCCCTCCATATGCTACCCTACCCTACCCTACCCATGCTTATCCTACGACAAGTGCCTGTGGGCATGCATACTCCCATCCCAACCCCAATGATCATAACTTTTGGCAATACCACAGAAGATTGGGCCTCACAAGTCACCCGACAAATGTACGCGCACGTACTCATGTGTGGCGCACCACCATCATGAAGATCACAACACAAGGACATGAATGAGAACACAATGCAAAGAAAAAACCCAACTGAAAGCAACATAAGAAGGATGGATTCTACATGAATCCCAAAGCCAATAAAACCATACATTATAAAATCACTCAACCGACCTCAATCTAAGAGTATGGATTCTACATGAATCCCAATGATGCAACAAGACCAAACATCATGAACTCACTCACCCAGTCTCAATCCGAGAGTATGGATTCCACACAAATCCTAGCGTTCACGAAACAAAAGCAAAGGTCTAAAAGAAACCATAACAGGTATAAAATCACTACACCGAACACAACATCGAGAGTATGGATGCAACACGCATCCCAATGCAACATAAAAGTGCAAAAGTGGTTTCACTGATATCCAAATGGATCATCAAGGTCCATGACCCACATTGTGCCAAGAAAACTCGAAAAAACAAGGTGGCACGCAAAACGAGGTAAGAACCTCAAAAATTTCAAAAACTTCAAAATTAAAACCCATTTGGCCTTTGGGTTCAAAAACCCCAAAAATCCAAAAATCAATGGAATCGAACACCGTATGCAAAAATGGCTAGCATAACGGCGTAAAATTCCAAACCCTCATCCCAAAAAATAGGGAAATGTTCATACCCGCCCAACCGAGTAGAACTAGCATACAGAAATGGAGGGGAACACTAGTTCCCAGCCTCCAAACAAATAGCTACCAAGAATAGAAGTAGAAACAGAGAAAAAACAATAAAACAGGAAAGCCCTACCTCACAGCCAAAAGGGCAAAACGGGAATTTGAACCATAAAATAAATATCTCTTAGATCAAAATAAAATAAGGTAAATGTCCACAGCACATAACCAAATAATCCAACAAGAAAAACCCATTCTAATTACTTAAGCATTTAATAATGATTGATTACTCTGCATTAAAAAGGCATTTAAAACACATAAGCAAACATAGTCATAAACATGGCTAACCACTACTACAGGAACCTAGTCCAGTGTAGCATGGTAAAAGAACATAATGCAATCTCTACACACATCTCAGGGTAATCATGGAACAACCTCATGATACCACATCAATCCTGGTAATCATTGGCACAAACCTCGGTGAACCAAAAATCACATCATAATCTCAAAGATTAGTCAAAAGCATAATCAACACAATTGATAAAGAAACATAAATCCAAACACCTCAATGGTGTAGACCACTCAGGGTCACAATCATGATCCATCACAACAAAATATCAACAAGGGTGCATCCATCAAGATGACTTACAAAAGTCAAATGGGAGAGGCACTACAATATGTGTAATGTATTCTATTGTAACCAAATGATCTATTGAAGGAATGTAGTGTAATCAAATATAATCAAAGAAGAGCAGAAAGAGAAAATTTCAAAGGCTACAATAGTATAAGGAACATCAAAGACATATCTATCAGAGCAAGGCAATTTATACACACAAAGGAATCTCACTTAGAAAACCAAGTTGTAGATCAAAGATCAGCTACTTCTTCATCCTAATAGGTGGATTAGCCAAATCCCTTAAAAAGGTAGACCTAATAGTCTTATTAAAATCTCTTTACTGAGTCCATACTTCATTGTATTCTTGTAAATCCTTTAAGAAGATGGACCTAGCAGTCCTTATTGCTCCTAATAGGGAAAATCATTAGAAGTGATCAATGTAAGCCTTAATAGCCCAACTTTATACTACAACACTAAATTTTGTGGGTATTATCCCCACCCCAATTATACTTTCTATTTGGAAGGCTTTTGGGTCACCAAATCTATGTGTCAAAGTGTTATGTCTACTTTCATGTTTTCAGGTTCTTATGCATGCAATTAGATCAAAATATATGAAAAGCATTAATTTGGTAATTGAAAATAAAAATCTTTAAACTTACTGATTCACCCCTTCCCTCTTAGTAACTTAGCCTTTCATAATATTTTCAATAGTTATCATTGATGTCAAGCATTAAGGACTTTAGATGCTGATTAATATAGTTTTGACACAATTATTTGTAATGACATGAACACTTAAGGATTGTTTTGCAATCTTAGATGATAAGAATGAATCTTAATTGATGATCCCTATGTAGTATATACATCCAATTAGAAAAAGAGAAGGATTAAGTGGCAATATGGGTGAATCATAATTGTTGATTCATACCTAATCCTAAGTGACCTAGGTCTTCTTAAGGAGGACAAACCCTATATTTTTAATGTGTGGAAGAAGAAAGGAGAGAAGTTTACATGTGCAAAAAGAGCATTCGTGGTGACTAAGGAGTTGTGAATTGAGATCATTGCAAAATTAGTTAGAGGAGAATAGAGGAAAGGAATTAGAAGACAATAGAGATGTATCTTATCAGAAAGGATCAAGTACATATTAGGAAAGAGGTGATTTTTTTGCAAGCAACAAAGTGCTAACTGAAGGATCATTGCTAAGACATTCTAATAGGTGAATCAGTTAAATCTCTTAACAAAGTAGTCTTAATAGGTTGTTGTAAATCCTTTAACATGGTGCTTACTTCATTGTGAGTTGAAGTCCTCTAATTAAACACACTTCTAGTAGGGTCTTGAAATCATTTAACAGGGTAAGATCTAACAATTTTGTAAGCCTTTAACAAGATAGACCTCTCATAGGGTAGATCATGATTCATAATCAAAAAGTTGTAACCTTCATTAGATACACTTTATTACTGTAGTAGTGAAAATTTGGGGGTGTCATCCACACTCTAGTTTTACCTTCTCCTTGGATAGTTTTTGGGTAACCAAATATCTTGTGTTATACATGTGCTGAATGTTTTTACTTTTATGCTATGGATGTATATGGTTAACTTGGTATTTCAGTTTACATATATAAATTGTGAGATGAATGTGTGGTGAATGATTTTAAGGTTGAAGTTTTTAAGTGCTAATTCACTCCTCTAGGCCCCCTCTTAGAGTTTACTTTTCCTATTGTATTTCCAACAATTTGTTACAATTGGGCATTCATTTTGCATGAGGTCAATGGTAGGAATCCATAGTGTAATTCCTCTCTTGAAAAGAAATTTTTTTTAAGGATCCACTCCAAGGTTTAGTGTTTGTCTTGTGACGTACCAAAATTCACTCAGTAGAAGATAAATGTGAGTGTTCACGAGGGGGCCTTTGCTGGTTCTAAAAACTCTCTTATCTTGGAATTGAAGTAAAATATGTTTGTTGTCTCAAAATATCACACCAAAAGAACAATATTTTTGTTTTTTTGTATTTTTCAATGAATGCAACTCTAACAATGCAGCTACTATGAGGTCCTACTCTAATAGGGAGGTTAGCAAAGGAAATAACAAAACTGAAAGAAAAATAATGTGAAATCAAATGACTTGAAATTGAAATTCCTAAATGGACATAAGCTATAGAATAAAACATGTTGTGAGTTAAACCTTTGAAGAAATCAGTGGGAAACCAATGAAAATAGGAGCAACGCTTCCTAGAATCCATTGATGCAATCGTCAGTGAGAATCTTTAACAAATTGAATGATGTTTCACTCATCATCAAATCGCAAGGCCATAGAAAGTGCGCTTATGCAAGACAAAAAGCTATGGAGACACAATCGGGTGATCTCTTCTCAAGCTCATTACGTTGGCAAAATTCATATATCTATAGCAAACACAAGAACTAAAAGATCACACATCCAAAAACAACATAATAAACCTTTGGCTCAATACAATCTCATGAATCAAATCCACAAAACAATAACACATTCAGGCAAGAATAACTACACTACGAATGCTAGCACCAAAAGCATAATTTTATTGCATAATAATGACAGCCCTTCTTACATTTTACAATGGGGTATTTATAAGAAATCGTCTCATCAATTTGTGTTGAGAGTGAGAGATATCTTTATGTAATAAAATTCTTTTAAAATATTTAAACAAACTAAATATATACAAACTAACAATCTAACTGGTGCTTAGAGGGACTCCATCCATATTTTATTCATTAATTGGATGCATGAGCCCTTTACATGTTGAAAATAGTGAAAATCATGAGAGAGAAAGTAGGAGGAAGCCATTAATCGAAGTGGAAGTGCATGGAGGCATCAAAAATGGAAGTTGGCCCTTCACTTGATGTTTGTCCGAGTAAACTTGTCAAAATGCACTCCCAATGCATGGAAAGTGCTATTTTTAGAACTGGTAGTTAACTGTCGGCACACCTCTGAATTGTGAAGGTACATAAAAATGTAGACCTACAGACTTATAGACCTATGTAGCTACGGACCTATGTAGCTACAGAGCGATGGACCCCGAAAGCTCAATTCACCAAAAAATAAAGTTCTCAATTTTGAAAATGGTTTTCGGGTTTTGCTCAAATGGGGTTTTAGATCATTTTTTGTATACATTCTTTGCCCTTTTTTGATGATTTACACCTTCTTTATAGCCAATCACATTCATAAACTTGCACTCCTGCTTCTTCAATCTAAAATCCCAAGGCACTTGTGTTGAATCTTGTCATTAATAGCTGCATAAGATGAGGAGCCTATTTTGCTTCATGTGTCCAACCTCTGTATCTTCAATCTTTGTCTTCTCTCCAATCACCCTATCCTTCTCAGAGAGAAACAAGTGATCTAGATGATCAAATGTTTAAAACTTTTTTCATATTTTTTTGCAAATTTTTCTAGGCATTTTTTAATGGCTTTTTTGGAGGTCTTCTGCTCAAAATTTCAAGTTGAAACTTTCATCGGTGCTTAAAACTAGGCAACAAAAGGCTCATTGTTTTAGGGATTGAAATTAGATATTTAGTTCTTCTTTCTAATGATGTAAATGGTTCTAAATTCTAAGCTCCGAGTCAATAGTTATGACCCTGACAAGTTAAGAATACCTTTTTTACCTACAAAAAGAAGCAAACATTAGTTTGGAGAGATGAAAATGCTTAGTCAAGGAAACCCTAATGACACTAGAACAAAAACTCCAAAAAATAGCTACTCAAACAAAATTGGAGGTGAGATGTATAGAGTAAGCTTGGTGGTGGGCATGTGACAAAGTGCACTGGAGCGATGTGTGTGGTGCATGCATGCAAGGAGCGATGTGAGGTGGAAAACAGAGTGTGTATGGTGGTGTGTGTGTGGTTTTTTATTATGGGAACATGCACTAGTAGGGTGCGCATGGTGCACCTTCATGATGGGTGTGTGCGACGCCACCATGCAGGGCGTGTGTGTGGCACCCCCATGGGGGGCACGTGTGTGCACCACCATGAAGGGCATGCACTGTGCACATCCATGCAGGTGTGCATGGTGCGCCTCCATGGATGGCATGTGCACATGACCATGGAGGGCATGCACTGCATGCCTCCATGGGGGCACGTGTAGTGCACCTCCATGGATGGCACGTGCATGTGACCATGGAGGGCGTGTACTACATGCCTCCATAGAGGGCACACCCGTAGTGCCTCCATGGATGGTGTGCATGCGGCCATGGATGGCACACACCACACACCTCCATAGAGGGCATGCACATGTAGCAGTGCCACCATGGTGGGTGCATGCGTGGTGTGGCCATGCGTGTGGTGCAATTTTTTTTTTAAATTTTAAAGTTAAAAATTTTTTTTAACTTTTTGATTTTTTGAATTTTATTTTTTTTGTTTTTTGACTCTAAAATTCTAACTTCTAACCAAATTTTCTTCTCTTGACTCCCGAACTATGAGTCTGTGAGTCAAAAAAAGTAGGGGGTCCCTATTCCTAGTAAGGAATGGGGCATGTGTTGTGGACACCACAATAGTTAGTCTACTTTTGCATAATAACATCATTAACAAGTTTCTTTGCATTACCATTCACATGACTAGTTAAAAGTTTCAACAATAATGCTTCCCATACTTTTTTTTTTCTAAATACCATATTTATGTGGTCTTAAATTTGCAATAGAACCAATAATGCAAAAGAAAATAGTACAATATAAATCCCTTTTTCACTCAATAAAAGAACCCCCCATCCTCTACCCCACCAGAAAAATAAAACAAAACAAAAAAGACAAAAAAAGCATCTGTTCACTTTAAATAAAGTACATGTATAGTCGTCACTTGCCAAATTTGACCCAAAGTTGACTTTTCATTTTGATTTTTACAACTACCTTTTTGCATCCAAATTAGACACTACTTAATACAACTCATAATCAACTCAAATCTAAAGCTTTAGAATGATCATACAAGGTCAAATACAACAAATTTTTTAAGTGATATTTTTTTCTCAAATAAGACAACAATAATATTATAGATCTAGAAAGAACACAAAAAAACACACACTATCAAAAAGAGTTTCACATAAAATAGTGTCCATATGACCCCAAACAAATTCCTCAAAGCTGCAAAATTTAGTATCAGATAGGTACAATCACCAAATATTATAATTTCTACAAAATTAGTGTACCAAAATGCAAAAATAATACCACTACTATGAATTATGAAATTTAAGCCAAAAGAAAAAAATAATTGCACTCAATATGGAGTCTAGATGACCAAGTTATGCCCTCTTAAAGTTGGACTACAAATCTAAAGTGTCAAATGGTGAGGAGTATTATTTAGAAACTTTGATGGCATCATTAAACCTACAAGCTTAAATTTAACATCATAATGATTGTCGAAGAAAAATTAAAAGAATTGGCTTTACTAGTAAAATGACTATAAAAATAAATATCATAAAATAACAATGTCAACAAAGATATACTCATTTGCGAATGTTGCACTAATTACTAGGTGTATGAAGGTGCTAACATGGAAACATAGCAGGTTAAGTTGATGTCTCATGTTACATTCCTACTATCATAGAAATTATTAAGGGAGTTAGTTGGATTGGGAAGTGGTCATGTTGCAACTGCCTTTTCATCCATGTGGCCTTTGTGAGTCATGTATGGTGCTTATCATGGTGGGGTCTCTATCTAGTTGTTTGCCTTATGGTTCTTTCATATCAATGCCTGGTTCTTGAGTGAGTATACTAACATCACAAGGTCCTTCTTTTTTCCATTTTTTTGGAGGGTTGATTTGGAAAGAGTAGCAGGGGCTAGGATAGTGAGCATGAGTGAACAAGGGCATATATGGTGGAACAATAGATGTCAGACTTTTCTCACATTCACCATGGGATATAAATGGTGTAAATATTATTGTCCATGGAGTACTAAAAGGTGAGATATCACTAATCAAAATGTACTATGATTTTCAAGATGGGAATTTTATGGCTAATTTGAGTGATTGATCTTAATCTAAATGATTTGATGTGTTTGATCTTTGTTGAATCTTATTTGAGTTCAGATGTGACTAGCTAATTTGACTTTCTCTAAAAATCCTACACACCCTGATACAACCAAATACATAGGCCTAATAGGTCAATCATTTTTACAAAAATAAATCTAGATAAAGAAAAATACACTAATGCAATACTATTAATCCAAAAATCAATGACGAAAATGAAAAAAAAAATTAATATATCAAAAATATCCAAAATCATAATAAATTGAAGATTGGGCCTTTGGGATTTGATTTGGAAAAAAAAAATTGCCTCAAATTTGACTTTTTCACAAGGTAGGAAAATTAATAGTAAAAAATTTCTTGAATAACCACCCGAATGTAATGGAGAGGTCCAATATTGCGTAAAACACTCCCACAAAATGTTGATCCCTAATTTGAATCATGACCCTCCAAATGTTGAAGAAACCAAATCTCTCCAAAGGCTATTAAATAAATGCACCTTTGGCTATGATGCCATGTAATTATTCACCTAATGTAATTAATGCAATGCCAAGATCTAGAAGCTCAAGATATAGCAAAAGAGAGACAAAATGATGAACAAATGAGAATATCAATAATTGTCAAATGATAATGGATAATTACATCACAAATGTTCCTAAATGTATAGTCAATGCATGATAACTAGGAGTGATGGTAGAGATAAGCTATTAATTATGCATGGTGTAAGCACATTTCTACCAAAGGTGGATCATCCTCCATTGCGCAATAAAGTATGTTCAACAATGAGAGGAAGATAATGTGATAAGAACACAAAGGAAGAACTCAAAATAATGAGATGTGAGGAAAAACAATGTGCAAATGGATTTCTCCTACATGATGTGTTAAAATAGAATGTAAACTATTCACTGTCTTAATGACAACTAACATGAAAATGCATTACCCTAAGTAAACTAAAGTAAAGTGTAATTATAAAATAGTTATTTACTCCCAAACAAATTGAAAATTAGTTTTCTTATTTTAAATAAGTTGTTTAAGGATATTTATGAATCAATAAATCATGCACATGATAGATTTGATGTTTGGGAAAGATTGAATGAAGAAAAGACAATGTAATAGTATGCAGTTTTTGTATTTTTCTTTATTTTCACATTTCAATTAATTTTTTTTAATATTTAGATAGGATTTAATTAATAATTGTGTGAATTTGAGTCTACTATGTGTCTATTATCATGATAAAGTGGTTCAAAGTCATTCCATTAATTTGAGGAGTTTTTCAAAAAATGGGTCTAATTTTATTTAATTTTTATGAAAAATGTTGGTAATTTTGTCTTCATATAAGAACATATCATGATCCAATCATAAAGATTTCATATTATAAAACTATATTGAATCTTTTTTTGACTTGATACTAATTTCTTAATAATGCATAGAATTTGTAGAACTATTTAAGTGTTTTTTATATAAAGAGTTAGGAAGCCCTCTTCATCAAGCATCTTCAGAGAAATTTGAGGATA
Source organism: Cupressus sempervirens (assembly GCA_028749045.1). Classification (NCBI taxonomy): domain Eukaryota; kingdom Viridiplantae; phylum Streptophyta; class Pinopsida; order Cupressales; family Cupressaceae; genus Cupressus; species Cupressus sempervirens. Next base: position 818,098,168 of record CM053786.1, read on the forward strand.
TCTCCCATCTCTAACCATGGGAAAATTTCATAAATAGGTGGTTTATTAGTTCTAAGATTTCTCTACAATATTCTAGAGGATTTGGAGTTGAGTATAGTGTTGGGAAGTAATTTCTTGATTCCTTATGTGGATAAACTAGGCGATTTAGTTCATTTTTTGATCCATGTCTTGCAGAACATCAACCCTCAATTTTGAGATATGTTGTATAAAACTGAAAAGGGTATGATAATTTTTTAAAATTATATTTATTACCTATTTTTGAAATTTTATGCCCAAAATAGCCCATTTTCTACTCACTTTAAGGCCTTAAAATGCAAATCAATCCAAATTTGGTCCCTAATCTCCAAGGTGACCCCTAGTCATTTTTAGGTATATACTTTAAGACACAAAATGGTACTTAGAGAAACTCTTTGTCTTTCCCTAAACCCCCTACCCTAAAATCTATTTCTTAAAAGTCTCTTGGAGATGGCTATTAGGCCTTAATGAGCATATAAATGAACATGTCATAGAAAGTTGTTTTGGGTGTATTTTAAAAGTTTCTCTTGGGTGTCTAGAATCCCTTGGTGATTAAAAAAATTTAATACATAATAACTAAAAACATGAAAATATTATATATGACACATAAAAAAAATCTTTATGAAATGAAAAATGAAGAATCAAAATCATCTTATGGGATACTAGAGGATGCTAATTTAGATCTCAAACCAGTTATTAGAGTACAATAGAAATGAGAACCAACTTGGATCTTAAAATATGAAACATAGATCTACAAATTTTGAAAGTTTGGAAGCTCTAGGTAAGCTATGACATAGAGGGTACAAAATGACCTAAGGTAAGTGATGACTTTGCAAGGGTTGAGTTCATGATCAACCCTACCTATATTGAAAAACTTCAAATTTAAAAATCTAATAGAAACCAAAAATATTGTATCCACAATCTAAATTTATCACTATAGAAATCTACAATTCTTATCCTACACATGAGAAAAATATAAATTGTTGGGTGAATGGATGCTTGTCTTATTCAGTCACCCATTTTGGAATTAACCTTGAAATGATAAAGTATATAAAAGTAATATAAATATAAATGTTCGCCTTAATTCCTAAGAATCTATGGATAGATTAAAATATGCTATCTAAAAATATACATGAATGCTTGTATGTAAATGAATTATGTTAATGCAAAAGATTCTAGCAATGTCATGGAAATAATACATGACCAAAAAAAACATGTCTAGTAATAGTTCTTATTTGATGCTTTTGTATTCGTAGATGCCCATTTGGGAAAATTGGAGATTCCATCTCTTGGATTTCTACTCCTACTTTTCTAGGTTAGTTTTCAAAAAAATAGGCTTGAATGAAAATGTATGAAAACTTCTCAATAATGTAAACAATATGTCAATCATAGTTTTGGATGAAAAGTTATGTTTCCTAGACATTGCTCCACTTTTTTGGATTTCTTTATTTTTACACCTACTTCTAATCTGAAATTCAAATACTTTGTTTTTCTTCCTAACTACCATATTTTAAAATGTAAATTTTATTCATGGTTCCAAAATGAAATTGTTGATCTCTCTAAGATTTTTTGTCTATTAGTGTCAAACACTTAGTCATATATAGGGAAGAGTTGGTCAGTCATCACTATGACTGAGTCACTCTATGCAGATTAAGTCATGTATTTGTAAAGACTTGTAAATAATCTTGTATATGTCAAGCTCTATAGGAGGTGAGAAATTATTTGGTCATTGAATATTCCTATGTAAGTCAAGTTTAGTAAATGTCAAGTAAACAAAGCATATAGATATCAAGTAATACAAAAGGAGCTGAGTTAGTTGAGGTCAAGCATCAACAAGAAAAATAGTTACGACCAAGAATTAGAGACACTATGTGTTGAGTAGCACATTATGAACAAAAATGTTTGAAATGGTACAAAATTTGAGGTAAACAATTTTGAGTGAACATATAAACAACATTTAATGATCATAGAGTTTGTTACAATGGTTTCTACTCTTTTTGACATGGTCATCAATCTCTATGAAGATGGGACAACCAATCAGATGAAGAGGATAAAATGGAGACATCTAGATCATTGATCTTACTCTAGAAGACTCTACAGATGTCTTTATTAGAGAAAATACAAAGTGTATTTCACATAGTGAGAGTGTGCATATGAAGAGAAAGGGAGAAAAGTATTGTGAGGAGTTAGGTTTTGGAGGTTGCAGAAGAAGTTATGAAATAATAGAGTTTAGCTTCCTAGTGAAGCAATGATGGACAAATATATCAGAAAAGAGATCAAATTGAAGATTGGAAAGAGGAGATCTATAATCAACATTGTAAGTGTAGACTGAAGGATTGGGTACTAAATCATTTTGGAAAAGTAAATTAGGGTAAATCTCTTAACATAATCATCCTAACAAGCCTATGTAAATCTCTTAACAAAGTCCTTACTTCATTTTAATAGTTAAATCCTTTATTCAAGGTAGACATAATAGTCTTTGTAAAGCTCCTAATATGGAAAATCCCTTATAAGGTAGATCATCAAAAGAGATAAAATTTGTAGTCCTAATAGGCTAACTTTGTTATTGTAGTAGTGAAGATTTGTGGGTGTCATTCACACCCCAGTTTTACCTTCACGTTGGAGGGTTTCTAGATAACCAAAATCTTTGTGTTATGTGTTTACATTTTCATAATCATGAATGTGATACATAGTTAGATCTATTTCATAATTTGAAGTTCTAAGTTATGTTATGCATAATCTAGATATGAGATGGATAATGTGGTGAATGTAGTCAAGTTATTTTATTGTTAAAGGTTTTAGTGATCTTGATTACTGCTCCTCTTAGTATATCAGTTTCCCAATAAAATTCCAATAGAAATATGCTAATTAAGGCCCATCTTGGTAGTGAAAGTTAGTTTTGGGGGCTAAAAACACAAACACATCTCACCTTTTATAAATAAAAAGAATGACAACAAGAAAACTATTTAACTTTACCAACATAAAAATGGTATTTTTATTAAGAATTTGAAGATGATGTAAACTAATGAAATGTGTAAAATTGGAGATGTTTATGCCTGTAGAAAAAAATGTATTAGTAAATTTTTGAAGTCCTCTTTTTAATTGCAAAAAATGAAGGGTCTAGTTTGCTACTCTTCTATTGCTTCTAATGCTTCCTTAGTTTGATGGTTTGATGGAGTAAGCTATGTATTTAGTATTTAATCCTATATACTAGGTGATTGCAATGGCTAGCTACCTATGCATTTTGGTGAGATGGATCATCTACCATATAGAAACTCTTGTTGTTTGCAACCTTCTATTTCCATGGAGGTTCTTCAAATTAGTAGTTTCCTTTGGACAGAGTTTGCAACTTATTCATGCTTAAGTGATGTTCTTCATGATCTTCTCATTGTTCCTATTTTTCTAGGACATTGCTCTAATTGGATGCTTCTTCAATCATTCACTAGGTTTTCTACTATTTCTTTCTGGAGAGGGGTTTTTTCCATTGGGTTTTCTCCTTTGTCTCCAATTTATAGACATTACATTGCATTTCTTTGCATTTGTTCATTGGTACCTAACATGGCCTCATTGTTGGGACCCATTGTGCATTTCATCTTAGCTTTTGTGAGCTTAAGTGCATTCCCCTAAGTTGTACTTAAGGGGGGTTGTTAGAATAAATAATTATTATGTACGCTTTACTTAGGTTAAATGCACTAGTCACCTAGGAGTTACCATGGCTTTATGTGTTGACTTGTTGATAACATAGAATTTTGTGTATGTGTTGTCAACACCTTGTCATACTTATCCTCTCACCCACTTGAACGGTAATCCACCTTTTGTGCACATATGCTTAGTTGTCATTCTTATATCCTAGTGCTTTCTAGTTGTTCTAGAAGCTTCCTAGAGCCTTTATAAATAGGCTCTCCTATTATAATTTCATATCATATTGTACAACAATTTCATTTTTCAATATTGTTGGAATATATTTTTTCTCACTCTGTTGACTTTATCCAAGCCCTACCTTTCCTTCTTTGGTTTCTCTTTAGCAAGTTATTTGCATGTAGGTGATCTTGATGAGCTATGACATTGGCTTTCATCAACTTCTACATGGTATCAAAGTCTCCCTACTACTCCCTAGTTTGAAGAATTTTTGAAGCTAGGATTTAGAGACACAAACCCTAGTTTGTTTGTGAATTTTTTCTTTGATCCGGAGGAAGAATTTTTTGAGGGCACTTTGGGCTCAAACAAATGCTATCATTGTGCTCAGAACGCCCATTATAGGCATAATTTATATAAAATTTTTGATTTTTGGCTAGTGTAGTGTTAAGTAAATATTTTTTACCTCCTAGAAGGTCGTACAAATGCATTTATTACATAAAAATAAAAAGAGGATGTAGAGCTGCTACCACCTAGTGGCCACCACTCTACCACCACAACACTACTACCACATGACTAGCACATGGCTCGGGTGTTACTACTTTGGGCAGCGCAGTCATGATGCAAATCTAGTATAGTCATTGCTCCATGGCCATTGCCACTCGACTAGCCCACCACCCACCACAACAAAACCTCCAAAGATCCCCAGCCCTATGCCCATGACCATTGGCTATGGCCTCCCAATCACTACCCCTATGACCTCCCTACCTCCTAGCACTCTCAGCACATGTGGCCTAGCCTGTGCATGCCACGTGGTACAAATGCCACATCAACACCTGCCACATGGTCATGCCACATCACCTTACTCCCACATGGTGGCCATGTGGTAGTCTTTTTTGCCTTGATGACCTCTAAGCTACCAAATTTAGGGCCATGAAATGCTCACATTAGCATGCAATCAAAACTGCATCAACACTCCTTCATCCTCTTCACATCCCTTTTTGACATACTCATAGTTTTTTTGAATTAATTTAAGCATGCAGAGGTCTTTTCCCAATCCAAAAGAAGCATCAAAAAGCTAGTTCTAAGATGGAGACATTGGTGTAGGTATTTTCTAGTTTTGATGCAATTTGGTTGCCTATTTTTAAATCAAAGTCAGATGTTCTATGTTTCATTTAGGCAAGTATATCTTGTGCATCCCATCTCTATTTTCTAAAAATGTTATATTTTTGAAAAGATGGTTTTGTCATCTTTTCAAAAATGTTTTCATTTCATTCAGATTTTACACCATGCTCTTTCTATCATGATTTTTTCATTTTTTCTCTATGGTGAATATCTTGGGTGTTACAAGTCTCAGGATTATTTTCATGGCATGGGATCTTTTGTTTCGGGTTGTACTATCTACTGTATCAACCTTTTTCATTTTTTGATAATTGTTGATATCATTTGTAAGCATCTTTATGCAAACACACTGAGATAAAGTGCCACTCTTGCATTTCAAGATCCTAAATGTTTTTTTGAGATAGTTATACTCATACTATATTATAAAGTTCCATAGGGGGGTTAGTTGTTGCCATTTTTGTACCTTCTTCCTTTGTCGATTGAGTATCCCTTCCATGACATTAGCTCCATAATGTGTTAGTGACACGTGCCTTTATAAGTGTTTGTACCTCTTACTCTCTCTTGTTGTTCTTAGTTCTTTTAGCAGAGGTCCTTTGGCCCACCTTCTCAATTGCCTATCACCTCACCCTATCTGCATTAATGGGGGGGGGGTTGTTCTTCTATTGTTTCTAATGCTTCCTTGGTTCTATGGTTCAATTGAGTAAGCTATGTATTTAATATTTGATCCTATATGCTAGGCAATTGTAGTGGTTGGCTACCTATGCATTTCAGTGAGATGGATCATCTACCATATAGACACTTTTCTTGTTGATAGCCTTCTATTTCGATGGAAGTTCTTTAGATAAATAGTTTCCTTTCGATAGAGCTTTCAACTTATTCATTCTTCAATGATGATCTTCATGATCTTCTCTTTGTTCCTATTTTTTTGGGACATTCCTCTAGTTTGAGGCTTCTTAGTCCTTCACTAGGTTTTCTGCTATCTCTTTTTGGAGATGGGTTTTTCCCACTAGGTTTTCTCCTTTCTCTTTGGTTTACAAAGATTGAATTGAATTTCTTTGCATTTTTTCATGGGTACCTAACATGGCCTCATTGTTGGGACCTATTATGCATTTCATCTTAGCTATGGTGAGCTTAAGTGCATTCCCCTAAGCTACACTTAAGGGGGGTGTTAGAGTGATGCATGAATCTTGCATGGGAAAATTAAATTATTAGAAAAAAGAAAGAAAGAAGAAAAATAAATAAATAAATAAATAAATTTGTGGAGGAGAGAGAAAGTGACAAAAATTAGAGGAGAAATAATAAAAAATAAAAAGGAGAAAAGAAAGGAAAATGAGATTTCTATTTTTGAGGTGCATAGGTGGCATAAAAAGAAAAATAATAGAAATAGTTGTCATTCCATTAATCGACGTGTATAGGTGGAAATTTAGAAGTTTGTGGAAAGTTCCTTGAATCATGTATTTAATATTTGTTGGGTGCTTAGTTGTATTTGGCGTGGGAATTTAATATTTATTTAAAAGTAGTTGTATTTACCTTTTATCCCACATTGGTTGTGTTTGTAATGTCTTGGGTTAGAAGTGCCTATTTAAGCAAGGCTTATTATCATTTGTAATCAAGTTCAAGAAATGGAAGCTCTTCTAATGGAAGTTTGAGAAATAGACATTCTTGAATTTTAAGCTCTTCAAATGTAATCTCTTCTAATGAATTTCAAATATTAGTGGATGCTTAATGAAGCATTTTTGTCATCTCTCTATCTCCATCTTGTTGCATTTTTTTGGTTGTGAGTTGGTATAGGTGGTGTGGCTCGTCATCAGTGGTATCGGAGTGGGAGTTCTTGGGCGTGTGGATAGATCGCCGAAAATGAGGCAGTTTGCACCAGGACCTTGAGTTGGGTGAAATTTGTGAAGAAGTTCTTGATTGTGTAGACAGAGCACTGACTGTGAGGCAGTTTACATGAGGTTCTTATTTTAGACGAGATTTGTCTTCTAAAGACTTGATTATGGAGAAGAGAAAGAAGAAGATGACTTTTGTGATTGGATGGATTTTAAGGATTCCTTGACTTGAGAAATTTAGAGCAAGAAATCAACAGTCATTGCTAGTTGATTTAGAAGCAAGTGAATGAATTAGAAGCTGAGTTGCGAAAATGAAGAGCATGTCATCAAAAAAGAGATGTTGATAATTCCTTGGATGTGGAAAAGGAAGATGATCCAATGGAAGAGCAAGCGGATGAAGAGAAAATTATTTGCGAACCAGAAGTTGAAGAAGATGAAAGAGAAGAGGAAGAGCATGAAGATAACCAGATTTGTATGCCAAAAGTAGATGAAGGTGATTGGAAGACTAAAACAATTGAGGAAAAGTATAGTGCCTTCATTAGAGATCAAGCAAGTGAAGTAGTTACATGCATTATTGATGAAATGAAAGAGGCAAGCAAAGATGAAAATGTTAAAGAGGTAAATTTCTATGAATCATGGGATGTTGTCTTTGATATGAGTTTAAAAGATATTGATGATGGTTTGCATGAGGATCTTGTTAGTGATGTGTGGTATGCAAAGAAAGATTAGTATGGTGTTGTTGGGTTTATTATAGGTGTGATTAATTCAACAAGATTGAATGAGGATGAGAGTTATACTTGGATAGAGTTCATTGCAAAGGAGTATTTTAAGCAGCAAACACTTGTTCCCACTAGTTGTTGGAAAAGAAGAAAGAAGGAAATATATCAGCATCAGATACTTGTTCCAGCTATGTGTTGGAGGAAGAGAAAAAAAAAAATATCAACAGTGGCTACTTCATTTTGTGAATCCATACTCACAAAATTTTTCCTACCATGGGAGTCGGATGTAGGAGCATCATGCATCAGCAAAAAAAAATGTGGGAGATTTGCATGTTGGTTTTCTTATCCCTATTGAGGTGGAAGCTTGTGGTGAAGATAAAGATGGTTCTATATCTTTCTTTTGACATCAAAGTGTGGGACACACTTTTCTATCGACCAAGAGAGTCTGATGCAGGAGCATCTTGCATGGAAAAATTAAATTATTAGGAAAAAAAAAGAAAGAAGAAAAAAAAAAATTGTGGAGGAGAGAGAAAGTGACAAAAATTAGAGGAGAAATAATAAAAAATAAAAAGGAGAAAAGAAAGGAAAATGAGATTTCTATTTTCGAGGTGCATAGGTGGCATAAAAAGAAAAATAATAGAAATAGTTGTCATTCCATTAATCGAGGTGTATAGGTGGCAATTTAGAAGTTTGTGGAAAGTTCCTTGAATCATGTATTTAATATTTGTTGGGTGCTTAGTTGTATTTGGGGTGGGAATTTAATATTTATTTAAAAGTAGTTGTATTTACCTTTTATCCCACATTGGTTGTGTTTGTAATGTCTTGGGTTAGAAGTGCCTATTTAACGAAGGCTTATTATCATTTGTAATCAAGTTCAAGAAATGGAAGCTCTTCTAATGGAAGTTCGAGAAATAGAAGTTCTTGAATTGTAAGCTCTTCAAATGTAATCTCTTCTAATGAATTTCAAATATTAGTGGATGCTTAATGAAGCATTTTTGTCATCTCTCTATCTCCATCTTGTTGCATTTTTTTGGTTGTGAGTTGGTATGGGTGGTGTGTCCCATCATCAGTGGTATAAGAGCGGGAGTTCCTGAGCATGCGAATAGATTGCCAAAAGTGAGGCAGTTTGCACCAGGACCTTGAGTTGGGTGAAGTTTGTGAAGAAGTTCTTGATTGTGTAGACAGAGCACTGGCTGTGAGGCAGTTTGCATGAGGTTCTTGTTTTGGACGAGATTTGTCTTCTGAAGACTTGATTATGGAGAAGAGAAAGAAGAAGATGACTTTTGTGATTGGATGGATTTTAAGGATTCCTCGACTTGAGAAATTTAGAGCAAAAAATCAACAGTCATTGCTAGTTGATTTGTAGAAGCAAGTGAATGAATTAGAAGCTGAGTTGCGGAAATGAAGAGCATGTCACTAGAAAAGAGATGTTCATAATTCCTTGGATGTGGAAAAGGAAGATAATCCAGTGGAAGAGCAAGCGGATGAAGAGAAAATTATTTGCGAACCAGAAGTTGAAGAAGATGAAAGAGAAGAGGAAGAGCATGAAGATAACCAGATTTGTATGCCAAAAGTAGATGAAGGTGATTGGAAGACTAAAAAAATGGAGGAAAAGTATAGTGCCTTCATTAGAGATCAGGCAAGTGAAGTAGTTACATGCATTATTGATGACATGAAAGAGGCAAGAAAAGATGCAAATGTCAAAGAGGGAAATTTCTATGAATCATGGGATGTTATCTTTGATATGAGTTTAAAAGATATTGATGATGGTTTGCATGAGGATCTTGTTAGTGATGTGTGGAATGCAAAGAAAGATTGGTATGGTGTTGCTGGGTTTATTATAGGTGTGATTAATTCAACAAGATTGAATGAGGATGAGAGTTATACTTGGATAGAGTTCATTGCAAAGGAGTATTTTCAGCAGCAAACACTTGTTCCAACTAGTTGTTGGAAAAGAAGAAAGAAAGAAATATATCAGCATCGGATACTTGTTCTAGCTATGTGTTGGAGGAAGAGAAAAAAAAAATATTAACAGTGGCTACTTCATTTTGTGAATCCATACTCACAAAATTTTTCCTACCATAGGAGTCGGATGTAGGAGCATCATGCATCAGCAAAAAAAAATGTGGGAGATTTGCATGTTGCTTTTCTTGTCCCTATTGAGGTGGAAGCTTGTGGTGAAGATGAAGATGGTTCTATATCTTTCTTTTGACATCAAAGTGTGGGACACACTTTTCTATCTATCAAGAGAGTCTGATGCAGGAGCATCTTGCATGGGAAAATTAAATTATTAGAAAAAAAAAAAGGAAAGAAAAAAAAAAAAAATTGTGGAGGAGAGAGAAAGAGACGAAAATTAGAGGAGAAATAATAAAAAATAAAAAGGAGAAAAGAAAGGAAAATGAGATTTCTATTTTCAAGGTGCATAGGTGGCATAAAAAGAAAAATAATAGAAATAGTTGTCATTCCATTAATTGAGGTGTATAGGTGGCAATTTAGAAGTTTGTGGAAAGTTCCTTGAATCATGTATTTAATATTTGTTGGGTGCTTAGTTGTATTTGGGGTGGGAATTTAATATTTATTTAAAAGTAGTTGTATTTACCTTTTATCCCACATTGGTTGTGTTTTTAATGTCTTGGGTTAGAAGTGCCTATTTAAGCAAGGCTTATTATCATTTGTGATCAAGTTCAAGAAATGGAAGCTCTTCTAATGGAAGTTTGAGAAATAGAAGCTCTTGAATTGTAAGCTCTTCAAATGTAATCTCTTCTAATGAATTTCAAATATTAGTGGATGCTTAATGAAGCATTTTTGTCATCTCTCTATCTCCATCTTGTTGCATTTTTTCGGTTGTGAGTTGGTATGGGTGGTGTGGCCCTTCATCATAGAGTAAATTTTTTTTTTTTATGCTTTACTTAGGTTAAATGCATTAGTCACCTAGGAGTTAGCATGGCTTTATGTGTTGACTTGTGGCCAACACAAAATTTTGTGCATGTGTTGTCAACACCTTGTCATACTTATCCTCTCACCTACTTGGAGGGTAATCCACCTTTTGTGGACATATGCTTAGTTGTCATTCTTATCTCCTAGTGCTTTATAGCTTGTTCTAGAAGCTTCCTAGAGGCCTTTATAAACATGCTCTCCTATTGTAATTTCATATCATATTGTACAAAGATTTCATTTTTTATTGTTGGAATATATTTTTGCTCACTTCATTGAGTTTCTCAAAGCCCTACCTTTCCTTCTTCGATTTCTCTTCTGTAGGTTATTTGCATGCAAGTGATCTTGGCAAGCTATGAAGTTGGCTTTCATCAACTTCTACATAGTTCCCATCAAATAAGTATATGAAATTTATTTTTCATTCATATTTCAATTTTTTTTATAGATGACATATACATCTAGCATTAAAAAAAAAGGAAATTTTGGTTTTTGATGTATACTTTCTCCATTATAACCACCTAGAGTTGAACTTATCAGAAACCAACAATTCTTTTACCTTAAAAGTTTCTCCATCAAATCTACACCTTCTTGAAAAATATTTCACATTTTCTTGAAGAGGACTCTCTCCCCTAGTGTTAAATATAAATTTTATATTTTTTTGATATGATTACTATTTTTTTTAAAGTAGCATCTTCTCAAATATTAAAATATCTATTTTCACTATTTGGAAATTATAACACACTATGACTAATCAAAACACTATAGAATTTATATGGTGATTGTCTTGAACCTGAGATCTATAAAAGGGTAGTTTTAGTTTGTGAAGAAAATAGAGTTTTTATGTAGATATGAGATTTGGTCAAAATAGGTTTTGACATCCTAAAAGGTGACATAGTTATGTGCTTTTACCTTGGGATAAGGTACCATAAGAAGGGTTTTTCTCCAAAATCTAATAATATTGTAGCCCATAGGACATGCAATTGGGTCTATTTACATTGTAATTAATGTAATAGCTTCTCATGTTAGATAATAAAAATTTCCTTTACTATCATGTTTATTTGTGTCTTGAGTTGTTCACTCATTAGATGTAGGATGATAATTTTGTAGGAGCATCTAGAGGTATAAGGGAAATCTTAAGTCACCCAAAAAAATGTACTTAGACATAGTTTTTGTTTCATGTGTTTTCATTTCTGGATACCCATTTCAGTCAAATAAAGGTTCCAACTCTCATAGTTCCACTATCAGTGTTCTAGGATAGAGTATTTGAGCACCTTGGGATATGTGTAAATGCCAAAAACATAGGAGTATGTAATTGAGCCATAATTTTGGTGAGTTAGAGGGTGTAAATTGGCCAGATGAATGTAATTGTAATTTAGAGCATTCCAAAAAAAGAACCATGTCAAAAGGTCCCACAGTTTGAAAGTTATTGCCATTTTTTAGTTTCTAGAGACCTCCTCAGAATGCTTCAAAGTTAGGTTAGGGGCATTAAATGACCTCATATAGGGCCAAAAAATGGGGGATGAGAAAATCTAGTCCATAGGGCTATAGAGCACTTCGAGAGCTTTTTAGAAATGTAAACGGTTCATCAATTGGAGCTACGATTCAAAAGTTATGCCTCCTAGAAGTTTGATTACCGTTTCTAGATTCTTCTAATTTTTTGCCAACTTTTAACATAGCTGCAGGAGCCTACTATTTGGTCGATGGATGCCAACTAGCACTTTCTAGAATCTATTCCTAATCCTTCACCCTTTGGGGTCTATTTAAGAACATTTCTAGCATTGTAAAAGACAATTCAAAGTGGAGTTTGAGAGGAGTTACTAAAAAAAAAAATTATCTCCAAAATCATACTATTGTAAGCCCTTAGGGCATGTTTTGAAGTCTATTTTCTCTATACTAAATGTATTAGCATATTTACATAGTTAATAAAAATTTCCCCTTTACTATTGTGTAAATTCTGTGCTTGGGTTGTGTCCCCATCAAGTGGTATCAGAGCTGGTTTTCCTTAGTGTGTAGACAGAGCACTGACTATGAGGCAGTTTGTACCAAGACTATGTGGTTGTGGGTTTGAATTAAGAAGATGCCTCCATGAAGAGAGCATGGTGGAAGGGCTGGAGCTATTAATGTTGAGGAGGTTAGAGCCCTCCAAAGGAAGGTTCAAGCATTGCAGGAGGAGCTTCATAGAGGAACAAATGTTATTGTAGGTGATGAAGAAGAAATTGGACTAGAAGGGGAAGTTGAAGGGGAAGTTCTAAATCAAGCAAAGGAGAGGCTTTTTCGGGCCATTACTAAGTTTGGGAAAAGACCTACAATTGATGTGGGTGTATTTTTAGGAAATCTGAAATCAAATGAGTTGATCGATTGGATTAATGAACTGGAAGAGTACTTTGAGTATGAGGATATAAGGGATCTAGATAGTGTTAAGTTTTCAAAGGCCAAACTAAAGGGCCATACCAAAATCTGGTGGCAAGAGGTTCAATTAGAAAGAAATAGAAGAGGAAAGGATAAGATCACAAGGTGGGATCGCATGGTCGACAAACTAAAGAAGTAGTTCATTGTTGTTGACTATGAGCTCAATTTGTTTAAGAAGATGCATGGGTTAAAGAAAGTAGGAAAATCAGTCTAGGCATATACAAAGGAGTTTTATCAACTTCTGATTAGAGCAGGGCATGCAAAAGAAAATAAGGAGAAGGTTTCTCATTATATCAGTGGGTTGTGACCTAGCATCCAAGAGGAATTAAGTCTGGTAAGAATGACCAGTGTTGAAGAGGCATACCAATTTTCCCTATGAGTTGAAGAGAAGCTAAATATAAAGTTTGAAGGGAGACAAAGAGGGCGTGGTCAAGGAGGAAGGGGTAGTGGTAGGTCATTTGGAGGTCGAAATGAGACCCAAAAGAAAAATGAAGATGTGGGTACTAGTAGGAACTAGAGGAACAAGGATTTCAACTGCTCTTGTGATCAAAACTTTGGAGATCAAAGAGGAAGAGGAGGTTTCCATGGTACCTATTTCCATTGCAATGAATAAGGCCATTGTTCCTTTGAATGCCCTCAATGACAAGGAAGGACAGATACGGGAGCTGAGGGCCAAGCTAGGGTTGCTCATGTGGATGAGGGTGCATAGTCATCACATTTAGAGGATGTAGAAAGAGGAAAGACTTTAGTAAATGAAAGGGTTCTACTAAGTGGGGAGATTGAACTAGGACAAACGAGGAGTCTATTTTGTACCAAGTACAAGTGTGAGGATAAATGTTGTGATGTGATCATTGATGATGGTAGCACTAACAACTTAGTATCAGAGGAGATGGTCTCTAAGCTAAAGCTCAAGAGGGAGCAAAACCCCTAGCCCTATCGAATCTCTTGGGTGAAGAATGATCATAAGGTCTTGGCAAGTAAATAATGTTTAGTGATGTTCAAAATTGGGAGTTACTATGATGAAGTTCTCTGTGATGTTATTCCAATGGATGTTTGCCATCTATTATTAGGTAGATAATGGTAGTTTGATAGGCATGTAGTACATGATGGTCGTGCAAACACCTACTCTCTAACAAAGGATGGTGTTCACCACAAACTAAAGTCCATGAAAAAGGAAGGTGAAAAGGTATGTAGTTGTGATAGGATTTGTCTTGTTGATGGAAGAAATTTTTTAGATGGAATGAAACATCAACATATGTGTTATGCTTTGATTCCTAGAAAAGATAAGGAAGGTAGTAGTGAAATACCACTTGAAGTTTCAAATTTATTAAGTGAGTTTGGAGATATCATCTCTGATAATTTTCCAGAAGTATTGTCACCAGTAAGGAAAATCAGTCATCAGATAGATTTAATCCCTAGAGCTAGTTTTCCTAACAAGGTTGCTCATAGGATGACTCCTATTGAAACTAAGGAGCTAAACAGACAGGTTTAGGAGCTATTGAAGAAGGGTTTGATTCAAGAGAGCCTGAGTCCATGTACAATACTTGCAGTATTGGCACCAAAGAAGGATGGAGAGTGGAGAATGTGTATATACTTTTGAGCTATAAATAGGATAACCATCAAGTATCGATTTCCTTTTCCAAGAATGGATGATCTTATAGATTGTTTGAGTTGAGCTCTATACTTCACAAAGATAGATCTCAAAAGTGGCTATCACCAAATATGGATACGAGAAGGAGATGAGTGGAACATTTCCTTCAAGACCAAGGAGGGTCTTTATGAGTGGCTAGTTATGCCCTTTGGATTGACAAATGCCCCAAGCACCTTCATGCAGCTTATGAATGAGGTACTTAAAAATTTCTTGGGATATTTGTTATTGTCTATTTAAATGGTATCTTAATTTTCAGCAAGACTTTGGAAGAAAATTTGTTTCATATTCATGGTGTCCTTGAAAGATTAAGGGAAGAGAAACTATTAAGTGTATGTTTGCAAAAAGGGAGTTAGTCTACTTGGGGTTTGTTATATCACTTGAAGGTCTCAAAATGGATCCAGAGAAGGTAAAAGCCATCTTGGAATGACCTGCTCCAAGGCCTGCTACTGAGGTGAGATCATTTCATGGTCTGGTTAGATTTTATAGAAAATTCATTAAGAATTTCAGTGGCATATATGCATCCCTGACTGACACAATAAGAGGGGATAGAAAAGAGTTCAAATGGATTGTGACGGCTATGAGAAGTTTTGAATTGCTAAAGAAGAATGTGACAGAACAACCTATGTTGGCACTTCCTAAATTTAGCAAGGTGTTCCAGGTGGATTGTGATGCTAGTGGCAGTACTATTGGGACTGTATTAAGCCAAGAAGGTAAGCCTATTGCATATTTTAGTGAAAATTTGAACTATGCGAAAAAGAAGTATTATGTTTATGATCAAGAATTCTATGCAATAGGTCAAGCCTTAAAGAAATGGAGGCATTATTTATTGCCAAAGGAATTTATTTTATATACTGATCACCAGGCATTACAGTATCTAAATAGCCAAGGTAAATTGAATCAGAGGCATATGAAGTGGGTAGAGTTCTTGCAAAGCTATACAATTTTGTTGAAGCATAGAAGTGGAAAATCTAACAAGGTTGTAGATGCATTAAGTAGGAGACAGTTGTTGCTTATAGTAATGCAGGTTGAAGTAGTTGGGTTTGATGAACTCAAGAATCTATACCTTGAGGATCCTAATTTTGCTGAAGCATGGAAAGCTTGTAAAGAACCTATTGCTGTAGAAAGAACTAAGTGGTTAGACTATCTAATTCAGGATGGTATGTTGTTCAAGGGTAGTCAATTGTGTATTCCAAGGAGTTCCATGAGGGAAAATTTGATTAAGGAGAAACATAGTGGAGTGATGGTAGGACATTTTGGTTGAGATAAGAACATTACAATACTTAGGGAACATTATTTTTGGCCTTAGATTTCACAGGGTGTCAAGAAGTTTGTACAGAGTTGTCAAGTTTGTCAAGTGGCCAAGGGATTTAGTCATAATACTAGAGTTTATCAGCCATTAGCTATTCCATCAAAGCCATGGGAGGACATAAGTCTGGATTTTTTTCTTGGATTGCTAAGGACACAAAGGGGTAATGACTCAGTATTTGTGGTGGTCGATAGGTTCTCCAAAATGGCACATTTTATTCTATGCCATAAAACTCATGATGTTGTCCATATTGCAAACTTGTTTTTCAGAGAGGTGGTAAGACTACATGGTCTCCCAAAGAGTATAGTTGCTAATAGACACACTAAATTTGTGGGGTATTTCTGGAGAACATTATGGAAGAAGTTGGGAACAGACTTGAAATTCAGTTCCACACATCATCCGTAGACTGACAGCTAGATAGAAGTGGTAAATAGAAGTCTGGGCAATTTGCTGAGATGTTTAGTTAGGGATAAGCCCAAGGGATGGGATTTGATTCTACAACAAGTAGAATTTGCTTACAATAACTCTATAAATAGGAGTACTAAAAAATCACCATTCCAAATTGTATATGGAAGTAGCCCAAGGACTGCACCAGAATTGAGGAAGATGGAGCAAGGGGAGTGGACAAGTGCTGATGTATAAGAGTTTGCTAAACATATCAAGCACCAACATGAGGAGGTCCAAGCACACATTATCAAGATGAATCAACAGTATAAAGCTAGGGCTGATCAGAGGAGAAGACATAAGGAGTTCCAAGTAGGGGATCTAGTCATGGTACACTTAAGAAAGGAAATATTTCCATAGGTACTCACAACAAGCTGAAGATGAAGAAATTTGGCCCTCACAAAATTCTGAAGAAACATGACTCGGGAAATGCATATGAGGTGGAGTTGCCAAATTGAATTCACATTTCTCCTATCTTCAACATTGCAGACTTGATAGAGTATCATGATGATGGTGAAAATGAGGAGTTGATGTTAGAGCCATGTCTAATTCTTGCTTCTAAGAAGGAGGAGATAGAAGACATTCCAGATCATTGTGTGGGCAGGAGTACTAGAAATAGGTACTATGAAGAGTATCCGATTAAGTGGAAAGGCCCACCAATTGAGGACTCAACTTAGATATCAGTAGGTGAGGTTTCCCATTTAGGATTTCCTCTACCATCCATAAAGTGATAGGGTCACTCTTCAATCTACCCTGGGTGTTTGATGCAGGAGCATCTAGAGGTATAAGGGCAATCCTATGTCACCCAAGAAAATATACTTAGACTTAGTTTCTATTTCATGTGTTTTCATTTTTGGATACCCATTTGGGTCAAATAAAGGTTCCAACTCTCACAGTTCCACTATTAGTGTTCTAAGATAGAGTATTTGAGCACCTTGGGATACGTGTAAATGCTAGAAAAATAGGAGTATGTAATTGAGCCTTAAATTTGGTGAATTAGAGAGTGTAAATTGGCTAGCTGAATGTAATTGTAATTTAGAGCATTCCAGAAAAAGAACTAGGTTAAAAGGCCCCACAATTTGGAAGTTATTACAAATTTTCAATTTTTGGAGACCTCCTAAGAATGCTTCAAAGTTAGATTAAGGGCATTAAATGACCTCATAAAGGGACAAAAAATTGGGGAAAAGAAAAGCTTGTCTATAGGTCTATAGAGCGCTTTGAGAGCTTTCCAAAAATGTAAATAGTTCATCAATCAAAGCTATGGTTCAAAAGTTATGCCTCTCGAAAGTTCGGTTACCTTTTTTGGATTCTTTTAATTTTGTGCCAACTTCTAACATGGCTTATGGAGCCTTATATTTGGTTGATGGATGCCAACTAGCACTTTCTAGAATGTATTCCTAATCGTTAACCCTTTGGGATCTATTTAAGGACATTTCTGGCATTGTAAAAGGCAGTTCAGAGTGGAGTTTGAGAGGAGGTACTAAAAAGAGAAATTATCTCTAGAATTATACTATTGTAAGCCCTTAGGGCATGTTTTGAAGTCTATTTTCTCTATACTGGATGTATTAGCATATTTACATAGTTAATAAAATTTCCCCCTTTCTTGTTGTGTCCATTCTATGCTTGGGTTGTGTCCCCATCAGATAATATGCTCTACATTGTTAGAATTCTTTAGAGTAACTGAGAAGGAAGAGGTGAATTAGTTACTCAATATCTAATAAATTTTTTCTCTTATCCTAGTGAGCCCATTAATCATTCATACATCTAAGCTTATCATTCTAACCTTGTAGGTTACTGATAAATTGAGATGCAACAATAAAACATGAAAGATCAACACATAACACAATGATTTATGTGGAAACCCAATTTGGGAAAAACCACCAATAACATTCTTCTTTGTTTCTCACTCTTATAGAGAAATTCCTTGTGAAAGGCTTGCCCTATTAAAAGCTACAACACACATTGTTAAATGTGACCTGGTTAAGGGATTTCAATCATCTTATTATGAGTGAACTTGGTTAAAGGACTTTAGAACATTCACTTGGAATGTCACCTTGTTAAATAGTTTTAAAATGGCTATTAAACCAACCTTAGTCCAAAGGATTTTTCCTAACTAATATAGTTTCTAGAGAGTATTCAATAAGGCCTTTTGACCTGATAAGACTTACAACTTAGCTTGTTGATATCAGACCACAATTCAATTCATAAATTTACTTGCCTTTCAATCTCTACAATTTTGACAACTTGTTCCCTCTTCAAGCTTTTGTCTCCTTAAGCTTCCTTTCTTATTGTTCTAATGTAGTCACTCTAGTGGTCTTTTGACAAAGTAGAGCATCTATACTCTATTCTCCTAGGTTTTCTCTTAACCTTATTAATGCCTTCTCCTTAGCACCACTTTCCAATCTACTTGACCACCTTATACATCATCTTATGACCTTGCATTCGTTAAATAGGAATTTTCAATACTTTTCCCATTCTAATTTCCCTCATCAATATTAGTGTTTGAATAGATTAGTTAGGATACAGTGTATCCATCCCTTATCTTGTTTCTTGTTGAAACTTCATGTAAAATTCACTTGTATTCACCTAAAAACTATTAACCTAGAATGTTGTACCACCAACTCAACATCCTTATCTTGCATCTGGTTCACAAAAATCAAGGTAACAAACTTATCAGCTTAGATATAATGAATCTTTGACTTTTCAAATAATGCAGTAGCTCAAAACTATTTACTTTATGATGCTTGGTACATACTATGTTACTCGACAACTGTTACATTTTTATTCAACATGAACTATAATTTACTAATCCTTAGTACATACTACATTTTTCTTGGCACCAACTAAGTTAGTTGGCACACATTCTAACTAATAATCTACTTGGCATGAACTAACTTGCTCAACACCCACTATAGACTTTGTTCAGGCTTTACAAATAATCTTTGTTACAACTCATTCTTCTAAAGTTTGTAAGTGTAGCCAACCTTTGTATCTTCAAGTATATTATCAATACATTATTTCACCATTGTCTTAACTAATCCTTGTACTTCATTAAAAAATCATAACTCAACCTTTCCTCTAGGTGCTATTGTTACATCTTATTGATTAAATCCTCTTAATCAATCAACTAAGTGATAGTATGTAGATCTTATAAGAAATTTTCATTCCAAAAAATAGCAAGTTCGACATTAGTGACAAAAAAATGATTGAAAACATTCTTTCATCAATAATATCCCTTTCTCAATAATGATTTTTCCAATTAGATTTCAACAATATCCCTCTTTGGCATTGATAGCAAACCAAACTAATCAACCAAGTAACCTACAAATTAATTAGGCTAAAATAGTAAGGTCAAATGCCAAAATGAAAATTTTTTTCTTTCTATCAGCATTCTTACTATTAACTTCTTATTACTTCCTTTACAAGATAGATCTTTATCATGCTAACTCCCTTTGAGTTCTTGATCTTCTTCCTCTTAACTACTTCTTTTTTATCAGTGTTGATCTTCTCTTCTATCTTGTTATTAGCTTCTTCCTATCATGCTATTTCTCCCTCTCTTTGATCCTGTAGATTTGACCAATTTCTACTATTTCTCCCTCTTTGAAAACAATGCCAAAGAAATATTATCTCAACATCTTAATCATGCAAATATAGCATTTTTAGTAACACTAGTTTCTCCCTCTATCACTTTACATTAGGAAAAATCTTGAAGTATGATCCTCTACAACAATTTATATCATTCATCAATCAACCTATTTGATGAAGGTAGTCTTGGTATTGCTTAAACAATCTTTGATGAGCGTAACACCCATAACTTACCTCTAAGATATTCAAATGCATCTTTAGGTAATGGTTTTGTGAAGATGTCAGAAATTTGTTTCTTGGAATAAACATATTCCATCTTCACCTATTTTTCTTCAACTACCTCTCTTACATAATGATACTTGATTTCTATGTCCTTTGTTTTGGTGTGCATCACTAGGTTCTTTGACATGTTGATGGCACTTGTGTTATCACAATAAAGTATCACATGTTTTATTATTTCTTCTTTCATACCTTTTAGTAGATGCTTTATCCATACAATATTGGTGCAATTGATGGTAGCAGCAACATATTCTGCTTTAGTTGTGGACCATAAGGTACAACTTTTCTTTTTACTAGTCCAAGTAACTAGTCTTTTGCCCAAAAAGAGTGATCCTCCACTAGTTCTTTTCCTATCATCTATATTTCCTCCCCAATCTAAATTAATGTAAGCTTTAACCTCAAAAATTTTAGTCTTCTTATAGTATAGGCCAATTTCATCTATTCATTTTAGGTGCCTCATTATTATTTTCACTTCCATAAGACAATTTTCTCTTGGGTTTGCAGAAAATATTGCGACTATACCAATAGATAATGCTATATCAGGTCTGCTATGGACAACATATTGCAACTTACCAATCATTGACCTATATATTGTATGTTTCACTCCAACTAATTCATCATTCTTTGATAACTTATGTCCTATTATCATAGGAGTACTCATAGGTTTTGAGTCTTCTAGTACAAAACTTTTCAGTATCTCCTTGATGTACTTTGATTGAGTAACAAATATGCCATGCTTCAATTCATAGACTTGTAAGCCAACAAAGAACTTGATTTCCTCAAACATTGACATCTCAAACCCTTGTTTCATCTAATTAGAAAAATCTTTGCATAGGCCATCTTTTCCTCCAAATATTATATCATTAACAAAGATTTTAGATGTTAGAATGTCCTTACCTTTTTTTCAGTCTTGATATACAAATTATTGTCATCTATTCTCTCAAATCCAATATTTACAAGATATCTGTGAAGTCTCTCATACCATGCTCTAGATGCTTTTTTCAAATTATAGAGTGCTTTATCCTTATTGTTGTCATCAACAAATCCCTCTAGTTGTTCTATATAGACTTCCTCTTCTAGTATACCATTCAGAAAAGTAGACTTAACATCCATCTGGCTAACTTTAAAACCTCTGTAGGTAGAATATGCAAGTAATGTTCTTACTCCTTCCATTTTTCCAATAGGGGTAAATTTTTCTCCATAATCTATTCCTTCTTCTTGAGCATATCCTTTACAAACTAGTATGGCTTTGTTTCTTGTAATCTCATCATTCTCATCTAGCTTGTTCCTAAAAACCCACTTAGAACCAATCATATTTTTATCAGCTAGTTTTGGAGCTAAACTCCAAGTTTTTTTCTTCTCTATCTATTCAATTTTCTCTTCCATGGCCTTGTACCAATCATCATTTTCTAGTGCATCTCTCACTATTTTGGGTTTTATTGTGCTTAGCAAAAATGATTCATTTCTTAGTCTATTCCTTGTCATTGGTCTAGCTTCCTTGTTACCAATGATTTGTTCAACAAGGTGATGTCCTCTCACATACCTAGATAGCCTTGGTTTTGTCCTTGTTTCCATGTTTGGTATTTCAACTTTATAATCACTGTGCACATGTCTTTCAGGTAACTCAACATTTCTTCCATGTGTACTAGCTTTAGAATTAGAATGTACACTTTCTTCATTCTACAACTCAACATCTAAATGCAACTTAGCATTCACTAGTTGTGACTTGACAAATACTAAATTTTTTTGTTGGTTGACTATTGAATTGATGGATTCTTCATCAATAGGCATTCCCTCATAGAAGCATACAAAAGATATGTATTCTTCTAGTCTTTTGATCGATTCATCATCATGAACTTCCATGTATTCATCAGAATTTATATTTGCACTTTCCATAATTTTATTAGTGTTAGTATTTAAACACTTGTATTATTTACTTCTAGTAGAGTATCCAAGGAATATATCTTGATCACTCTTTGCATCAAATTTTCCATTTCTAGAATCTTTAAGAATGCAGCATTTACTATAAAACACTTTGAAATGTTTTACATTGGGTGAGTGACCATACCACAACTCAAAAAGTGTTGGATTTGTACCTTTCTTGATTTGTAACTGGTTCAGACTGTAGATAACTTTTCTTACTACTTCTCTCTAGTACTTTAGAGAAACATTTTTCTCCATCATCAATGTTCTGGCATAGTCTATTGCTGATCTATTCCTCCTCTCTCCAATTCCACTTTGTGGGGTGGTCCTTGGTGTTGATGTCTATCTCTTGATTCCTTTGTCATTACAGAACATCTCAAACTCTTTCGATGTGAACTATCCTCCTCTATTTGATCTTAAGCATTTCATATTCTTTCCTATTTCTTTTTCAAACCTTGCCAAATAAAACTTAAACATTTGAAAAGTGTCAAACTTTTACTTAAAAAACATGGCAGTCATCATCCTAGAGTAATCATCTACAAAGAGTATTATGTATCTATCTCCTTTTTAACTTTGTACTTAAATAGGTCCACACAAGTTAGTATGAACAATCTCTAAGACATATTTTCAAGTAAAAGTTTTTCTTTTGAAAATTGACTTGGTCATCTTGCCTAAGTAACATTATTTGCACATTATATTGTCAGGATTTTTTAGTTTTGGAAAACCTCTTACTTTCTTCATATTGTTGATGCTAATTAAGTTATCAAAGTTGACATGACATAGCCTTTTATGCCATAGCCACACATTATCAAATTTAGCAATAAGATAAGTGGCATCATCAATATCTAGGTAAAATAGATTGCTCCTAGTTTGGTCTCCTTTACCTATTAGATTTCCATTTGTATCAAAGATCTTGACAGTTTTATTTCCAAATTCAACTTTGCAACCTATATTGCTTAGTTGTGACACACTCAGTAGATTGTCATTCAACCCTTCAACATATTATGCATCATCACATATGATCTTTTCTATGAGTTTAATGGAACCATTGCCTTTTATTAGACATGGAGCATCATTACCAAATCTAATATTGTTTCCATCGTAATGAGTTAATGTAGTGAACTTACCTTTGTCTCATGTCATGTGGTGTGAGAAACCACTATCAATGATCCATTTTTCATTCTTGTTCACACAAGTTATAAGTGCATCTGACTCATCCTTCATGGCAACATAGACTACCTCATCATCATTTTCATCTAAGTCACCTTCTTTTGCAATGTAGCAATTTTTGCCTTTGTCTTTGTACTCTCTACTATCTTCACTTATTTTTTCTTTGTATTTTTCATTTCATTTTAAGTTTCTCTTCTTTGGACACCTAGTAGCAATATGTCCTACTTCTTTGCAATTGAAACAAATAATGGGTAACTTACCTTTAAATTTTCCTTTTCCTTAATGAAATATCCTTGCTAGCAATGCTTCCAATTGTTCAACGTCTTCTTCTCTAGTGTCACTGTCACTAGACATATGCTTTGTTCTTCTCTCCTTCCTTTGATTCTTTGCCTCAGAATCTTTAAGCAACAACTTAGCCTTGAATTCATATTCAAGACTCTCTGGCTTGTCATTGTCAAAGTTGGATAACTCAAATGTAGTGAGTATTCCTACTATACCTTCAAGAGATACATTGTTTCCTAGTATGCACCTCAACTCTTGGATAGATGATACTCTAATGGCATAGATGGGTAGCAAGGTTCTCAAATCTTTTTGAAGAACAATTTCATCATCTAAATGACTAGCAGAACTTCTTATTGCAATTACCACTTCTTTTTATTTGAGAGGCATATTGAGTAATGTTCTTACCTTCCTCCATTCTCATGTCATCAAAATTTCCTTTGAGGCTTTCTGACTTAGCTCTTTGGAAAAAATTTATCTCCTCCATAGATATTTGATAGGGCATCCCACATCTTGAATGTAGTGTCACATCCCTTGATGTCATCAAATTTTGCATAACTGAGGGCAGAGGCAATTTCCAACATTGCCTGGTTATGCTTCTTCTTTTTCTTCATATCTTCAGTAGTAGCTACACCAACTAGATCAACATGTTCCACTATGATTGAGGTTTTTGCATGATCACCTATTGATCCAAGGTTTAGCTTTATTAGACTTTTCCATATAGTAAAGTTGTCTTTGTTGAGCTTGGAAACTTCTCTCTTAGACATCTTGATCTTTCTGCTTCTAGTACCTTTAAGCTAAATCAATAGATGGCTCTGATACCAATTGTTAGAATTCTTTAGAGTAACTAAGAGGGGGAATGAATCAATTACTCAAGGTCCAATAAAACATTTATACTAGTGAGCCCATTAAACATTCATACATCCAAGCTTATGATTCTAAACTTGTAGGTTACTGATAAATCAACATGAAACAATAAAACATGAATGATCAACACATAACATAGTGATTTATGTGGAAATCCGATTTGGAAAAAACTACTAGTTACATGCTACTTTGTTTCTCACTCTTCTAAAGTGATGCCCTATGAAAGGTTTTCCCTATTAAAGGCTACAACACACACTATTAAATGTGACCCAGTAAAGAGATTTCAATCACCCTGTTAGGAATGAGCCTGTTTAAAGGACTTTAGAACATTCACTTGGAATGTCACCCTCTTAAAGGATTTTCAAATGGCTATTAAACCAACCTTAGTCCAATGGATTTTCCCTAACTGATACAATTGCTAGAGAGCATTTAGTATGGGCTTTTGACCTGATAAGACTTACAACTTAGCTTGTTGATATCAAATCAAAATTTTGTTCACAAATCTACTTGGCTTTTAGTCTCTACAGTTCTAATAGCTTGCTCTCTCTTCAAGTTTCTATCTCCTAAGCTTCCTTTCTTGTTGTTCCAATGTAATAACTCCAATAGTCTTTTGACAAAGCAAAGCATATGTACTCTATTCTCCTAGGTTGTCTCTTAACCTTCTTAATGCCTTCTCCTTGGCACCACTCTCCAATCTATGTGACCACCTTCTACATTGTCTTATGACCTTTCATTCCTTAAATAGGAATTTACAATACTTTTCTCATTCTAATTTCCCTTGTCTAAATTAGGGTTTGAATAGATTAGGTAGGATACAATGTATCCATCCCTTATCTTGTTTCTTCTAGAAACTTCATGTAAAATTCACTTGTATTCACCTAAAAATGGTTAGCTTGGAATTATGTACCACCAGCTCAACATCCTTATCTTCCAAATGGTTCACAAAATTCAAGTTAACAAACTTATCAACTCAAATCTGGAAAATGTTTGACTTTTCAAATAATGCAGTAGCTCGACACTATTTACTTTCTAATGCTTGACACATACTATGTTACTCAACAACTATTACATTTTTACTTGGCATCAAGTAGAATTTGCTGATGCTTGACACATACTACATTTTTCTTGGCACTAAGTTACTCAACACTCATTAAATTTTGCATTTACTTTGCACTAATTAATAATCTACTTGGCATAAAGTAACTTTCTCGACACCCTCTATAGACTTTGTTTAGGCTTTCCAGATAGCCTTTGTTATAACTTGTTCTTCTAAAGTTTCAAAGTGAAGCCAACCTTTGTATCTTTAAGTATATTTTTAATACATTATTTCACCATTGTCTTAACTAATCCTTGTACTTCATTAAAAAATCATAACTCAACCTTTCCTCTAGGTTCTATTGTTACATCTTATTGATTAAATCCTCTTCATCAATCAACTAAATGATAATACTTGGATCTTATAAACAATTTTCATTCCAAAAAATAGTAGGTTTGACATCAATGAAAAAACAATGATTGAAAACATTATTTCATCAAAAATCTCCCTTTCTTAATAATGATCTTTTCAATCAAATTTCAACATACAATACAACTAACAACAAACCTATTAGCCCTCATTTTTAATAGCCCTGTTATCTTAATTATGTTAAATTTTTCTTAACCATCAAGCAGTTTGGATTGATTACAATATTTTTTAATCCCCTAGAAAATCCATTTTTTGGGAATTTATTATCTATGCTAGGCACCCAAGGTTTCTTTGAGAATTTCATGAAAATGTGTTACCCTAGGAAAACCCTTGTTTTTAGGCCGACGCCCTTAAAATTTTTAAATTTTCAAATACCTCAAAAGAATGACATTTTTTGTTAAATATTTATTTCGAATAAAGGATCATATGTTTTAAAATATGCACCCATGTGACTATGGTTAGTCACATGATCAAGGCTCCTTATCAAACTATAGCAACAAATGTGATGACCCAGTGAAAGTAGATCTTCCCCTTTGATCACTGAGTTGTAGCAAGTTAGTGGTTATGTTTTTCACTAACTACAATTGATAAAATTAGTTAAGATGGCCTTGATCTTGTGGTCACCTCATAAATATTTTTTATCAAACTATGGCAATGGTTGGGAGATTTCTTTGGTCACATAGTTAGGTGGTTGGATAACAAAAGTTTGTAATTGACCATGACTATGTGATGATGCTTAAGAGTTTGTGAATAGTCTTTGATCATAGGTTTGCATGAGGTTAATTCTAACCTTGACTTTGAATCATGAAATGACAAATTGCTATGGATTGCAAGGTCACCAAAGATAGATAAAAACCATGGTCAATGGTTCCAAAGGTGTGACATGCCACCATTTTAATTGACCTTGGTGATGTGGTAGTTAGGTACCAAAGTGATATGGCATGAAGATGGTTTCTAATTGGTCAAGGGATACTAGCATGGATATCAAACTAGAGTTTTCCAAGATCATCAAACTAAAGATAATTAAGCGTTATCACTTTTTCATTATAAGAATATGGAGATGTTTTAATCTTAGTGAGATAGTGACAGGAGGACACATGGTGATGACTCACTATTCAAAAGGATTTTTTTTTTGTATGGTCATAAGGTAAGGTAAAGAATTAAATTTTTTTAACCACACCTAGGTTAAAGGGTTAAAGAGATGCTAAATCATGCAATCAAGATGTTAGGTAATTGGTAAGAAAAATAAGTTGTGACATGGCGAGAATGATTATTAAGGCTTGGTCTCCTAGTCACATGATTAGTGAGTATGAAATAAATTTGACCACAACTATGTGATGTAGTTGATTTCAAAGCTAAGTGTGATGGTCATCTAGTCATGAGAGAAAAGGTTTAAAATAGATAATTGATTGTGATGCCATGACTTGATGAAGTAAAGGTGATTGTGGTGTTGATGATGTTAAGTTTAGCTACTAACATGAGCTAACAACTACGTTATTGAATAAAAGTAAAGGATTAGAACCTATGATCACTTGGTTTCATGGTTAATTGCTAACCATAGAAGATAGACCATGAAGTGGAAAAAATAAGTAAAATACTATGGTAATGAAGTCATAAGGAAGAAATTTTAAGTGAGAAATGATTGTTAGAAGCCTCATTATGACTTTAAAGGTTATCTCCTGACAAAGTGCATAAAAGAATTAAAAGGTTGGTTTTACATGTTGTCTCTTGGCACTTTTCCAAAATTTGAGATTTCTTACACATGATGGCATTAAGAGACATGAATGACCCTCTTTTGAATTGCCTCCATTAATAAATTGGTATAACAGGTTCTTGAGTTACAATATTTTGCATAAGTTCACAAACAAGAGTTTGCATGCAAAGAATTAACGAAAAAAATCAATTTTCTCAAAGCTAGTATTGACAGATTATTCTAAGATCTTTAGTTGTAGTAAACATGGCACAAGAAGAGAGAAAGATGATAGCTAAATTTGAGGTGGAAGAATCTAAATAGGCCATAGAGTAGGAAAAGCCAAATTTGGTAATTTAATATGTTGATGAAAGGGTTTATTTTCTTCTGGGATCTTCACATGCTCAAACTTTAAATACCTATGTCTTTAGAGATGTATACTCTTTCTAAAGGGATGCCATTGTACCTAAAACTAATGGGAATAAATTATTCTAGTACTTTTTTTAGAATAATTATGTCAAATCACCAATTTGCAACCCATGGATCATAAATATGGAAAAATTGATAGTGCCAAAGGTGATAATTGATGTCGATTTGGTGAAGGTTCTAATCAAGTCTTACAATCTAACAACCAAGGCCTTCAATAGAAAGGATATGGGTGTCCTATGTAGACTAGATAGGGAGACTTTTGGTGAAGTCTTTAACCTAGGAGGACCTCTCATGAAGAAAATTAAGAAAGAAAAAATGAATGAGTCCTTCAAGAGTTCCAAGAGTTTCCACACTAGAATTGTCATGAGGAGGCACATTACCAAATCAAAGAAGGAAAAGGGGGTTTACCTAAAAAGGTAGAGGAACTAATACCATTAGAATTCTTCCAAAAATATTTTAGATATACCATTTTTTGGATTGAAAAGGTATTGGGAGTTGATGGCACAATCAATGCCCTAGGTTATGAATATATCATGGCATTAGATATCTAAGATCCAAATCATAATGTCTATTATAATATCTTGGAATATATTATTTATAGAATGCAAGAAGAATCTAAGGCAACTCAAAAGGGAGACATGGAAAAGTTCAAGTTTTTTCCATTATTCACTATTGATGCATATTATCCATTTCAAGAATATAGGGCACATTAGTCCAAATTTTATTGAGGCCGCTAAGGAGAATGGAAAAAGCCTACTTGTGGAATTGTGGACTCATTTCTAGCAAAGGTTTTAACCCTATGATGGTAATATTATTTTCTATAATGATTTTGTATTGCCAATCATGGATATGTTAATGAGTATAAATGAAAGAGTACCTAAGGGGGTAAGAATGTTAATTAGACCATCTACTTGCCCAAATGGGGATAAAGTGCTTAGCCATGACTGGGCTAGTTTTTTTTTATTTGAAAATTTTTCAATTATAAGAGTATTTTGATGTCCTCGGCCTCCCCATGTATTACCTAAACATGTCCCTAAAATATTAGGCCAACTAGAATTCTTCTAGTAATTACTAATGATGAATAGAGAGTATCTAGGCCCTGTTATTGGGAAACACTCTTTTGTAGCTAGAAACACAAAGATAGGTGATTTTCTAATAGGGAAGGATGTCATAGAAGAGATAGATCAGTGTTTAGTTGATTTTAAAATTCCATCTATCCTAGCTAGAGCCTAAGATCCAAAATATTTGGTGATGAATGATCTCAAACAAATGAGGAAATAGACTCTTCCTAGGAGCAAGCCAATATTAGAAGAAGATTGCATCATGAATTGCCTGCAAACAAAGGTATGTAGGGAGAGGACTCAGAATTGGAGAAAGGTAATGAAGATAGAAGAAGCCATGAGGGTAGCATACCCATCATTCAAGGGTTTTCACCTTGATGTACCATTTCTTGATAGGAAAAATAAGTGTCTTGATAATTTTTATAAATTGATGACATAAGTGCCTATTGAGTTTAGGGATAGAGAAAAATACCCATCTCCTTAGTAAGATGATGTTATAATAGTGGAGGTTAAGGACAATCAACTAGAAAGCTCTTCATGGGCTAAGGGAAAAAACAAACAAAACATGATTCATATCCCTAACAAGGTTAGAGAAAAGGCATTGTATATTTTTCCTCAAGGATCAAAATTATTTGATATAGTTAGACACAATTTTCTAATCAAACAAGCATGTGAGAATGAAAAGATCCCCAACATGAATAAATTAGAAATTCAAATGTTGGATGAAAGAATAATATAGGTAGAAGAGTTCATGAAAGATTACAAATTTATAAATTATGATGAATTTAAGTCATTCCTTTATAAAGTAAAATAGAATGAACTTTCCCTTAGTTGCAACCTAGATATTCATCTAAGAAAATTATAGAATTAGATTAGAAGTTACAAGATTGTCATCCAAATAGTGAGAATGTCATAGTTGAGGAAGCAAGAGCATTAGTAATGAGAAGTGGAATGTTGGTTTTTCTTGGTTGGGAACTTAGTTCCTCTTTAATATTAGACCAAATTAGAAAACAAGAAATATCATACTCTTTTTAAGAGACTAATATCACTGGTGAATTGTAGGGGCTAGTTTTTACATAGACAATAAGATAGTGACAATATAAATCATGGCTCTAGACGATAATAAACCAACTCGCATGGAGATAAAGGAGTATCTAGTGACCAAATCCATAATTTGGTGAATACAACATGGTTAATGGGGAAGAGTAAGATGGATACACTACAAGAAAAAAATGTACACAACTTATAGCATATCCATTGATGGTAGACAAAAATATGAAGAAGAGTTGAAGAGGACATATGTTAGGAAAAAAAATTGTACACATGGAGAAAGAAATGAGTGTAATGGTTGTGGCTCAATGTGTTACAAAGGTAAATGACCACGAAGCTCAAGCTGAAGCTGACATTTTAGCTATAGGAGAATCCCAACATATGGATATTGATGAGTGGGATGGTGCCAAGGAGGTGGAAATAAAGACAATTTAGAATTTACTTAAGCACAAATTTGGTGCCCTATAGATTCTTTCTAAAATTGTTCACAATAATTACATTAGCTTGCAAGGAGCTAAATAAAATTTCTCCAAGAAATTAGACCTTTTGTCTCCTCTTTTGATAGATTGGGGTCTTATGCTCATTTTTTTGATAATTTGGTCCCTCTAATACCCCAAAAAAAGGATCTGCCCAAGTTAGCAATTATTAATACGATAAAATTGATAAATAAGGTAAGAGAGTTACATGTGTTTTTCATAGGAAAGTTACAATTGATCTAAGGAAAAATGAAAACAATTTTGTTAGGGATACACAATTTCATTCCTAATATTATAGATAGTGATGGAAATATTAAGGAATGGTAGGAATGGTATTCTTCATTTGAAGATATTTTGAAACATTTGAGGTTTTTGGGCTATTGTAATAATGAGATAGATATAAGTTTTGTTTATGATCTAATTCATTTCCTCTTTAGGATAGAAACAAATATGAGTAAAGTCTCGAGAGATGTAAAGGCTATTATTGATTCTAAGTGGAATAAATGTATAGAGGATTTGAATGTAGTTAGAGATGCCACTTGGCCTGAGATAGAATTAGATGTGGTCATATGGGAATTGATAACATACATCAAAGCTTTAGCATCCTAGGAGGATGATTAGACAGATACAAAAAAAGATGCTACTATGAGAAGATAGGAGGAGATGGAAGGAAACAATATAGTTAAGGAAAATACTCTCACCATAAATGTTATCTACTTCTTGCACCCACTTTCTTATCTATTTTCCAATTGCAAAGAATGTATTAATGAAATCTCTCAAAGATTTTTACCTATTATTTTTTACTAGATAGTTTTTGACACCTACCCTCCCATATGAAGCTTGTTGCAATTCTCTATATAAGGATTCCCAAGATGAGGAATGGTGGTTGGTATTATGTAGAATTTTCATGTTTTATGCCCTTTTTGCATTCTGTCCAAGTTTTAGTAAATACATGAATGTAATTAGTTTTGTATACTTGAGAATACAATAAATACCAAGTAGTAGTTGTGAAGTTCTGAGATATACTTTGAGTTTTATCATTATTGTATTTATTTTCAAAAGGGAAATCAATACTAAAGGAAAACCTACATATCTATGTCTTTGAGTTTTGTTTCCTTCCTTGTATATCTATGATCTTGATATTGAAATGAAAAAAGTTTCTTTCAGTTTAATTCAATTTGAATGAATTATGTATCTCTTACTCATTGTTGTTAATTCAAAGAATTAAGTTTTTTTTTTTGTAAGTGATAGGGTTTAGGGTTTATGAGAAGGATATGGTAAGAATAGAATTCAGAGTTCATTATTAACACATTTGATTACAAGTTAGTTAAATGGGTCTGAGTTTTTGATTTTGAATCTATATAACAATGAATAAGTCATTGGTCACTTAATCCTAGTTGCAAGTTGATGATTCATATAGTTGTTGAACACACAAATATTAAATAATCAATTTACCATTTTATGTAATAAAAAACTAAATTTTTTGGTCGTTACTTATTTGCAATATTTTCTTAGTTAGAGCTAGGTATTGTAATAGGGAAGTTATTGGTGAATCATAGAAGAATATTGACCACTTTCTTCTATAGGGAATAGTTTTAAAGAGAAGAATAGCATAGAAGTAGTCATATCAATCCTTGATTTTTTCTCACCTAGGCACTCTAGAGCCTAAAGCAAAGGGAATCCTAGTGATTTTGTTGAAGTTGGTATAAAGCCAAGATAAACCCAAATAAATATATGTTTTAGCTATTCCTTAGGCTTGGTCTATGTCTTGTGCACCCTGGTATTAGGTTCAAAGCAACCTTGTATGTTCCTTACCAGTAAGAACTCTAATAAAATGACAATTCTACTAGGGATTTATATGAAGAATATTGTCATGTCTACTAGTACCTTGTCTACAGAGGAAGGATTTCATTACCTAGTGTGTAATCTTAAAATCTTATTAGTGTGACTCCTTGTGTCAGCTCTATTTTTGAGGTTTTTCTCATGTTATCTTTGGTCATTTTAAACTTGTTTCCCTTTAAAAGGGTGGTGAATCAATCCTAAGGTTTTGTAGCTAGTGCTATAAATATATCAAAGAAACCTAACCAATGGTAGATAATAAGAAATATGCATGTGCTTTTACAAAGGACCACCCAAAAATACAACTATACAAAAAATTACCCCTAGGGCTAGAAATTATCAAAATAAGAAAAAAATAGACCCTAATCCAAGTTCCATCCCTAGGCGTATTGTGTCATCCCATTCACAATACTATTCTATGGTGGAAAAGGAGTCACCTTCCAAAAGTTCTAAGTCTGAGAATACTACACTTTTGGGAGAAGAATTCACCACTCTATTTAGAGAAGAAAGGATATATCATGATAAAAATATATTCTTGTTGGGGATATCCCTTATAGACAAAATCTGGTAAATGAAATGAACCACAATTGGGTCTTTAGAGAAGATATGAATACTAGTTTTAGTCCTAGACAAGGACCATATGTGGCTAATTTTATAGATCTAGATGACCTAGTAGATTCAGAGGCCACAACTATAAACCCTAAAGATTTATTCCCAGAACTAGTCCTTCTTTGGTAAAGGGTTATTGAAGAATAGGCCAAACACATCTATTTGGAAACAAGAGAAAGAACAAATTACCTTGAATACCCTTATTAAAAGAGATAACTTTCTTAGGATAATGGCTTCCTTACAAGAGAAAAACAAAAAGCTATAGGGGAAGTCTTCTAAAATGCACTTAGATAATTTTGGAAATGTAGAAGTTCTAAGATCCAATGTCTAGGAGTAGGAACACCTTATTAAAGAGAGACAGGGGCCTATTATTGCATAAGTTCAACCTTATAGATCTATTGAACCTAGTCTTGTAGATATGATTGTGAAAGAACATGACAAGGGAAAGCACAAGGTTGTGAGAGTACAAATCAATGAACCCCAAATTATTCCTATTAAGTCTCTACAAGCCCTACCATGTCTAAGATTGACCTAGATCTAGAAAAAGCTAAGAAGGAAAGGGAAGATCTAGAAAAGGAAGCTGAGAAACTAGAAAATGAAGCTCATGCCAGTAAAACTAAGAGATAGATACAATTTATTAAAGATAACTCTACTTTGTTATCTTGCCCTAGCCCATCCTTACAATTTATCCCATCTTTTCCCATTTCTAGAGCTGTAATAACCAACCAAAATTTATCTCAGTTAGCCCCTACCATTTTTGTTACCACTAGCCAAATCCCAATTATTCAGCAAGCCCAATAACCATAGATCCCTATCTAAAGTTAGGTTGCTAGAGTTAGAACATCTAATATTGTTGTTTCTTAGAGAAGACCCAACTATATAGAACAATATAAGAAAATTCCCTTTGTGGGTATTCCTAGTTTTCCCGACCCTATTTATAATGACCTAAGAGATAAGGTTTTCAAATTTTTAGGCAACAATGTCATAACTGGTAAATAATTCTTGAGGATATTCATTGACATGATAAATAACTATGAGGTGAAGCATGAGGGAATGGTGACGAAGTTGTTTTCTCATTCACTGATAGAGGATGCAAGAGATTGATTTAAATGGTTTCTTAATAATAGTATCAGTTCATGGAATGACTTAGAGAAGATTATTAAGGAGCAATATGGTGATAACACCAATACCAATTTTGTGTTGAATGAATTCAACAACATAGAGAAGGATGCAAATGAGTCCAATTTTTATTTTAATGTTAGATTCTAGAAGGGAATGTATTAACTTTTCCAAGTTATAATAATGAATGAGGATGTGTGTTCCACAACCTATTTCAATGCTTTTGATTGTAAAATGGATTATAATCTAAGGTACAAGGGTCCTATAACATTAAGGGAGGCTTATGAGATAGTAGTAAGCATAGAAAATAATAGGAAGGACTCTTATAAGGTGGAAAGAAGGGATGACCATAAATTGTTCAATCCAAAAGGAAATAAGAAAGAAGGTGAAAGACCTAAGCTTATTTCTAAGGTGAAGGGACAAGTTCTAAGCTACTAAAGAAAATGAATCCACCAACTTACCAAGAAAAGAAGCCAAATACTATTGAGAAGGCCCCTTTCACCAATAATTTTAATAGGGTACCTAGGATGCAAAAGTACCCTTATACTACACAATGGAAGAATGGGAAGCCTGTCCCAAATCCTACTTAAAGTAGCAAGGATAGAGGTACACAATACCCATTACAAATAAACACTATGAATGTTTCTAATGATATGCCATGGTGTGTTATATGTTAGCCCCCTCACTCCTCTAACTATTGTGCAATTGCTCAATCATTTGTAGCAAATAAGCAAGCACAAAATAGAGAGGAAGAGGAAGAGGAAGAATAAAATCATGAGGATGTGACATTCAATATGGAAAACCTTTGTGAAAACATGGAGGAATCTAAAATTGAGGAATCCAAGATCGATTTTGTGGACTAGAGAAATTTATATCAGATGCATCATTAATAAGTGTTTTCAAATAATGAAGATCAAGATGAGGACACCATATGTAGTGTATTGCCCCAAGTGAATTGCATAAATTTGAGAAAATAGTCTAAGGAAGAGATTGATAGACTTAATGTAGAGATGGTGGCTGAAATCCATAGTACTTATCTGAGAAATCAAAATATTAACAATGCTCTAGCTAAGCCAACTAGTATTTTCATTAAAGACACTATGATTAATATAGCTGATGAAAATAAGGACACTCCTGAGACTTCCAAGCTCAAGGATAACAAAATCAAGAGATGGGAACCAATGAAAAAGGTACAATTTCAAGGAGTTGAAACTATTAAGGCAAGTGTTCAAGAAAAGAAGGAAGACTTTAATACCATCAAGAAAAAGGAGGTTCTTCTGGTTCAAACACCTATAGCCACAAGTATTTATATAAATCCTACAAATTGTGATCCTATTGACATGACTTAAGTGTTATCACAAATTACTATAAAGGTTCCTTTATTAGAAATGTTTAGGATAGAGGAACACAAAAATAAGGGTTTATCTTGGTTGGAAGGGACAGGAAAAAATAGTGTAGTCACATAAGAACCAATAGTCTTATCATCTAACACATTAGTTATAGTAGAGGATAAAGAGGTCATGTCCTAAATATGAAAAATGTATTTGGATAACTCCTCTATAACATATCTGCAAGATATTGATCCTTTTTTCCATAGTTTGGTTACAAATCATAGAACTCTTAGGAATAGTATGATTGACTTTAGTGCATCTAAGAATATCATGCCTTTTAAGGTCATGGAGGCCCTTGGTTTAGAGGTTGATACCAAACAAGGAAGATGTAGAGAAATAGATTCTAGAGATGTACCTTCCATAGGTACCATCAATGCCTTACCTTTTAAACTTGTTACTTACCTTGATGTATAGTTTTTTATGAATATCCTTATGGTTTATATTCCCCCCACTACAAAATGTTGCTCTCTAGGAAGTGGATGGTTGTGATGGGAGGTAGCTTGTAGTGTGACTTATCATATGCTACTTTCCTTATAGGGGAAAAGGCTATTAAATTTGAAAGGGAACCAAGGGTGATACATATATTTCAAGAAAGTATATATAAGGATATTACACATTTTCTAAATACTAGGGTTAATTCTTTTAGAGAAGAACTTGTTATTCATGAAATTGAGAAACTTCCCCCACTCATAGCACAAGAAATCACTAATTGTGTAGAATCTAAAGGCCTTTGGACCATATTTTTTGATGGTGCCAATTCTAAAGAAGGCTTAGGTGTTGGAGTTGTATTTATATCTCTAGAAAGCAATAAATGTAAGTATTCATTTACTTTAAACTTTTCATGTACAAATAACATTGAAAAATATGAGGCATTGTTGCTAGGATTAAAAGTCATAGCTAGTCATAAAATAAAAAAGCTACATGTTATTGGTGACTCTAAACTGATTATATCTCAAGTCAAGGAGATTTATGCCTCTAAGAAAAGAAGACTAAAACAATATAGGAATGTTGTTTGGGATTAGATAGAATCATTTGATGCCTTCAAAATTTCTTGGAAGGATAGAAATAATAACAAGATGGCTAATCTATTGGCTAATATAGCCATCAAGCTCGATGCCATATCATTTGCTAGTGCATCTAAAATTGAGGTATAAAATAGGCCAGCTATACCTAATAATATGGAAAGTTTTTGAAGATGATAAGGACATCTTGAATTTCATCCTAAATGAGAGTAAATATCATGGATAGGAAACATACTATAGTGCTTGGATAGAAACAATAAATGGAAACGAGAAAACCTTTGGTCAAGAGATCTTATAGTTAAAAACCAATATGGTACCCAAGGGACTAGTTGTCATGGAAAATTTCTTTGATAATTAAAATAGAGTAGAGTGAGAAATCAAAAATTAGAAGCCACAAGAGCTCAAAGAAGTCAACATAGGCACCATTGAAACTCCAAAAAAGGTATACATTGGAAAAAACCCCATATCCTAAAATTAGGAAAATGTTGATAAATATATTAAGAAGATTTAGACATATTTTGGCAAGGTCATATTATGACCTTAAGTCTTATAGGAAAGACTTGTTCCAAAATGTAATATGTCTCAAGGAAGATGTAAAAACTTTCAGACAAAAGTAGAGATCTATGAATCCCACTTTAGCCCCTAATATGCAAGAATAACTTATTAAGTTGGCATGTGGGGATAATAAAACCAATTAGGCATCTTCATGGGCATCTAACTTGGTACCAATTAGGAAGAAGAATGGTGACATTAGGCTTTACGTGGATTTTAGAAACTTGAACTTGGCCTCATTGAAAGATAATTATGGGCTACCCAACATGGAAGTCATGTTCCAATAGGTCACTAGTTCAAAATTAATGTTAATGATAAATAATTTCTTAGGATACAACTAGTTCCTTGTTGATGAGAAGAAATAGTTCAATTTAACCTTTACTAGTCCATGGAGGACCTATATGTATGTAAGAATGCCCTTTGGTTTAATCAATGTAGGGGCAACATTTCAAAGGGCCATGGATGTAGCCTTTAATGAATATATTGAAAATTTTATGATTATATATCAAGATGATGTGACTACATATTCAAAGAAAGCTAAAGAGCATTTCAAACATCTAGAATATATTTTTATCAAAGCATTAGAATATGGT
Organism: Cupressus sempervirens; assembly: GCA_028749045.1. Lineage (NCBI taxonomy): Eukaryota > Viridiplantae > Streptophyta > Pinopsida > Cupressales > Cupressaceae > Cupressus > Cupressus sempervirens. The sequence continues at coordinate 818,135,851 of CM053786.1, forward strand.
ATTTCCTTAAACCCAAAGAAATGTACTTTTGTAGTAATTGAGGGCAAGCTGCTTGGTCATATAGTGTCCAAAGATGGGGTAAAGATTGACTTTGAGAGAGTAGAAAAAATTGACAAGGTACCATTGCCCAATAATGTCAAGGGTATACAACGTTTCTTTGGACAAGTAAATTTCTTAAGTAGATTTGTGAAAAACTTTGCTGAGATCAAAAAACCAATTTCCAAAATGCTAAAAAATGGAACAACTATTAGCTAGGAAGGTAAGCCTACTATTGCTTTCCAAGAAATTAAGACTACTATGAAGAGTGCACTAGTCCTTAGAACCCTAGACTATGAAGAGCCCATGCATTTTTATTTCCTTTACATCTTTCCATACTTTAGTTGCTATCCTATTACAAAAGAATGAAGATGGACATGAACAACCTATAGCATTTTTTAGCAAGTCTCTTCAGCCAACAAAACTTATGTATGAAATCAATGAGAAAAAAGCATATGCACTTGCTAAAGCTCTCAAGGCTTTTATGTATTACCTAGTGGGTGTTGTTGTTATTGCCTTTGTACCTAGTGAAACAATAAAGGATATTTTTTCTTAGTAAGAGGTGTCTAGTAGAAGGTACAAAAGGATTAACAGAATCAAAGAATTCAATATAGACATCTAGATTACCAAATTGGTAACATGTCAAGGATTAGATAAATTAATGGCCCAATCAAATATAGATGCTAATCAAATAAATACTTTAGATGAGGACTTTAGTTCTAATACATGTAATATGGTTCAATGTGATTGGTATAAAGAAGTAATATACTACTTGTAGCACATGCAAGCTCTACCTCACTTGAAAGATAATCAAAAGAGGATTGTAAAGTTACATTTGGAATAGTTAGAAACATTATTGTTAGGAATAAGGTGTCTCAACCTTGTATAATTCCTATTCTTATTATTTGTTTTGTAAAATGTATTTCTCGCAAATAATGTTGATGTGTTGACATCTTGAATTGTGTGTAAGGAGATCATGGCTAAAACGGCTATGACAGATTCCTATGACACGTAAGAGCTATGTTAGGAAGATTAAATGACAGGTGAAGACATGTGGCAATTGATAAATTGGAGTACTATACACTCTACCCCAATAGTGGGGTTTGGGACATTGGCCCAAATTTTTTTTTAGGGTTCCTATTTTCTCAAAGAATGGTAAAAACCCTAATATGCTTTATCTTTGGGAGTAGCCCTAAAGTGAAGCGCATGTTATAAGCATTTTTAGGGTTACAAAGAGAAGTGATTTGTGAGAGTGTATTGTTGGTACTATGAGTTGCTATTGAAGTCTTTTGTTGTCACTATTGAGCTTGCACTGCAAGTGTATTGTAACCTTTTGTTGAAGATAATACATTGTGCAGGTTCTGGAGGGGTGGGGTTGTTTTAACGAAAGGTTTTTCCCCACCGAAAAATATTTGTGTTATGTTCTTCTTTCTCTATCTATTTTTATGTATGCATTGTTGGCCGCAATATTGTAGTTGTTTACAAATCTATAAGTGAAAAGTTTTTAAAAGGATTTGCACCATACTTTCCTTAAGAGATTAGTGTAGGAAGCTGTTTTCACACCAGAGTTTCCTTACAAGTGGTATCAGAGCTTGATCAACTTTTGATCTTAGTTGTTGGGTAGGGTTTTTCGAGCTAATCTCAAGTTGAGTGGGAGTCTTGTGCAGAGCATCCTGAATCTTATTTTTATATTGAGATGGTGAGTTCATCATATGGAAGAATGGAGGTGGAGAAATTTAATGGCACTAATTTTGAGTTGTGGAAACTCAAGATGGAAGACATGTTGGAAGATCATGACCTATGGGAAGCTTCTACAAGTGCTACAAGACCAAAAACTATAGCTCAACCAGATTGGGATATCAAAGATCATAAAGCTAAGGGTCTCATAAGACTCTGTTTAACCGATTCAGTTCTTCTAAATGTTTTAGATGAGAAAACTGCATATAGTTTGTGGGAGAGACTTGGGGCTGTGTATTAGGCCAAATATTTGGTGAACAAGTTGTTCATAAGGAAGAAGTTGTATTCTTTGTGAATGGAGGAAGGTGGATCCTTAACAGATCATTTAAATGCATTTAATCTACTGGATGCACAGTTGACATTAGTTGGTGTCAAGTTAGAGGAGGAGGATCGTTGCTACACACTTTTGTGTTCTTTACCGGATTCATGGGACCATCTTGTGATGGCTCTCAAAAGCACATTAGTCACCTTCAAAATGGATGATGTGGTGTCTTCATTTCTATCAGAGGAGATGTGAAGAAAGGCTTCTGTTTCAAAAAAAGAAGCCCTTGTTGTTTGTGGGAGATCCATGGAAAGAGGGAAGAAAAATGACAATAAGTCTAACAATAAGGGTAGATCCAAATCCTGTGGGAAGTCAAAGACTTCCAATAAGTCCAAGGAAAAATGTTGCAACTATGATAAGACCAGGCACTTTCATAAAGATTGTAAAGAGCCTAAGAAGAAGCAGAAAGCCTTAGATTCTGGTTCTAAAAAATCTCAAGAAGATGGCAATGCATTCAACATAGCTTTGGCAACCCATGCATTTGATGATGTGTGGTTGGTTGACTCAGGTGCATCTTTTCACATGACCTCTCATCAAAACTAGTTCTCAAGATATGAAGAGTTTGACGGTGGAAAGGTGTACTTGGGTGATGATTCTCACCTAAAGATAGTTGGACGTGGAAGGGTTACCATCAAATTTCTTGATGGATGAGTATAGGGAATCAATGGAGTTATGCACATTCCAAGTTTGGAATGAAACCTATTATTTGTAAGTATGCTAAATGATGTAGGTGTGTAAGTTATTTTTTTGAAAGAAGGATGCAAGATGATGAGAGGATCGATAATACTTGCAAGGGGTACTAGGAGAGGTACCTTATTTTGGCTAGATGCATGTATTCCTCTCTGTAATAGTTCTTCATCCTCACCATCTGAATGAGCAGTGAAGAATACTGTGGTTATTGGTTTTGATGGAAATGCAAACACTTTGGAAGGTAAGATTCCTACAGAAAAGATAATGTTATGGCATTTGAGATTTGGTCACATTGGTGAAAAGGGTCCCAGAACCCTGAAAAATAAAAATCTTGTTGAGGGGTTAAATGATTGCAATCTCAAGTTTGACTTCTGTGAACACTATGTCTACGGTAAACAAAATCATGTTCAGTTTTACTCTAGTTCCCACAAATCTTCTAATGTTTTGGATCTTATTCATTCTGATGTATTTGGTCCTGTAAAAGTTCCTTCAATCTCCAAGTCTATATTTTTTGTATCTTTCATAGATGATTACAGTAGAAGGACATGGATTTATTTCCTTAAAAGTAAGACACAAGTCTTTAGTCAATTCAAGGAATTTAAAGCCCTTGTAGAGAATCAAACTAGTAAGAAGATTAAGTGTGTGAGAACTGACAATGGTGGTGAGTTTTTCTTAGCAAAGTTTGAACAGTTTTGTAAACAACAAGGTATCGAGAGGCATAAGACAACTCCTTATACCCCACAAAAAAATGGAGTTGTAGAGAGAATGAACAAGACACTGATGGAGAAGGCTAGGAGTATGCTTAGTGGAGCTGGTTTAGAACAAAGGTTTTGGGTTGAAGCTATGGCCTCTGCTTGCTATCTGGTTAACAGATCTCCTACATCAGCCCTTGTTGGTAAGACACCCATGGAGGTGTGGTCTGGTAAGAAGCCTTCAATTAGGCATCTTTGTGTATTTGGTTGTGAAGCTTATGCACATGTTCCAAAGGAGAAAAGATCTAAGTTGGAAAACAAATCTGTTAAATGTATTTTCATCAGGTACAGTGCTGGTGTGAAAGGATACAAGCTTTGGGATCCTATGACTAGTAAGGTGTTGTATTCTAGAAATGTTATTTTTAGAGAGATAACATCTTCTCCTATTGTGCTACAACCAGATGAAAAAGAAAAGGAAAAAGATTTTGTTCAGTTGCCTCCTACCCCTGAGAAGACTGAACAGAGAGACCATGTTGGGTCTAATGATGAGGAGAGCTCTAGCAGCTCTAATAGTTCAGAAGAAGAGGAAGAACAACCTCAACTCAACCCTTGAGGAGATCCACAAGAGAAAGAAAGAAACTAGAAAGGTTGGGTTATTCTATGTTAGATTCTAGTTGTGCTTTTTCTTTGATCACGAACATTGATTAGCCTAGATCTATGAAAGAGGCATTGGGCATGGAAGATATAGGTTCCTAGATTGAGGCTATGGATGATGAGATGGCTTCATTAGAGAAAAACAAAACATGGGACCTTGTACCTTTTCCTAAAGGGAGAAAATCTATTGGCTGTAAATGGGTGTTCAAGAAGAAATTCTATGCAGATGGTAGTGTTGAAAAGTACAAAGCTAGATTGGTTGCAAAGGGGTATTCACAGGTAGAGGGAATAGATTATGGTGAAATATTCTCTCCTATTGAAAAGTTGACATCCATTAGATTTATGTTATCTCTTGCTACATCATATGATTTAGAGATAGAACAGATGGATATGAAGACAACTTTCCTTCATGGTGATTTGGAGGAAGAGATTTATATGTCATAGCCTAAGCACTACATTGTTAAAGGTAAAGAATCCTTTTTTTGCAAATTAAATAAATCTCTATATGGTTTGAAGCAATCTCCTAGGATGTGGTACCTTAAGTTTGATGCCTTTGTGTTGTCAATTGGATTTGGAAGATTGAAATTAGATCATTGTGTTTATTTCAGAATTGAAAATGATCACCTTCTTATTGTTGCATTATATGTTGATGATGTGTTGCTATTTGGGAAGGGTAAGGGTATGATTTCTAATTTTAAATCTCAGTTGTTAGCATAGTTTGAGATGAAAGATCTTGGGGCAGCTAGGTACATCTTGGGTATGGAAATTAGTAGAGACAGGTCTAACAGAAAACTTTGGTTGAGTCAGAGTAAGTATGTGAAGTCTATGTTGGATAGGTTCAGCATGGCAGATTGTAGACCACTATGTGTTCCTATTCCTATGGGAACAAAGTTATATGTAGATGATTGTCCAAAATATCCTAGTGATGTGGAGGACATGAGTAGAGTACCTTATGCTAGTGCAGTTGGCAGTCTTATGTATGCTCTGGTCTGTACTAGACTAGACATTGCCCAAGCAGTGGGAATCCTAAGTCAATTTATGGCTAATCATGGACGGATACATTGGGATGCAGTTAAGTGAGTATTTAGATATTTGAGGGGTACATCAGATTATTCCATATGTTATCATGGTAACTTTTCTGGATCTCTGCATTCAATTTGTATTCATGGGTTTGTGGATTTAGATTGGGCAGGTGATATTGACCGCAAGAGATCCACCAATGCTTATGTGTTCACTATGTTTGGTGGTGCCATCAGTTGGATGAGAAAGTGACAACCTGTGGTCACTTTGTCCACTACAAAAGCTGAGTACATGGCTGCTACTCATGCTTGTAAGGAAGTCATTTGGCTTAAAAGATTGTGTTCTGATGTTGGTGTTGATGCAGAACAGATTACTATTTGGTGTGATAGTCAAAGTGCTATTTGCCTTGTGAAGAATCCAACTTTCCATGCCAGAACAAAGCACATTGATGTGCAGTATCACTTTGTGAGAGATATGGTGGAAGATGGAAAGGTAAATTTGGAAAAGGTAGGTACTATGAAGAATGTTGTAGATGCATTAACAAAACTAGTGGGCACTGAGAAGTTTAGATGGTTTTCAGAGTCTATGGGCCTTTTGGCCTATGGTGGTTAGTTCCTATTATGTTCCTGTTGCTCTTACAAGGTGTTCAACAAGTGGGAGAATGTTAGGAATAAGGTGTCTCAACCTTGTATAATTCCTATTCTTATTATTTTTTTTGTAAAATGTATTTCTTGCAAATAATGTTCATGTGTTGACATCTTGAATTGTGTGTAAGGAGATCATGGCTAAAATGGCTATGACAGATTCCTATGACACGTAAGAGCTATGTTAGGAAGATTAAATGATAGGTGAAGACATCTGGCAACTAATAAATTGGAGTACTATACACTCTACCCCAATAGTGGGGTTCAGGGCATTGGCCCAAATTTTTTTTTAGGGTTCCTATTTTCTCAGAGAATGGTAAAAACCCTAATACGGTTTATCTTTGGGAGTAGCCCTAAAGTGAAGTGCATGTTATAAGCATTTTTAGGGTTACAAAGAGAAGTGATGTGTGAGAGTGTATTTTTGGTACTGTGAGTTGCTATTGGAGTCTTCTATTGTCGCTGTTGAGCTTGCACTACAAGTGTATTGTAACCTTTTTTTGAAGATAATACATTGTCCAAGTTCTGGAGGGATGGAGTTGTTTTACAAAAAGGTTTTTCCCCACTGAAAAATCTTTGTGTTATGTGTTTCTTTCTCTATCTATTTTTATGTATGCATTGTTGGCCACAATATTGTTGTTGTTTAAAAATCTATAAGTGAAAAGTTTTTAAAAGGATTTGCACCATACTTTCCTTAAGAGATTAGTGTAGGAAGCTATTTTCGCACCTGAGTTTCCTTACAATTATTATCAATGGTAGTCTATAATGGAGAAATTTTGAAGGGATTCTCTTGAAATGCATTGGCCAAACAAAATTTAAAAGAGTACTAAATGAGATGCAATCTAGAGTATGTGGGGTCCATTATATGGCAAAGACTACTACTCACAAGACTATGAGAGAAGGATTTTGGTGGCCTATCTTGTTTAAAGATGCCCAAGTCCTAGTTAGAAAATGTGACCCTTGCTAGAGATTTGTAAGAAATTTAAAGTTCTCTAGGAATACAACTTTGAAATTATTTGAAATCTAGGCACCCTTTTAGAAATGTGGGATGGATTTTATAGGCGAAATCTCAACCAAGTCCAACATAGGCTGCTCTTGGATTTTTGTGGCAACTAATTACTTTATAAAATGGGTAGAGGCCATTCCTACAAGAAATTTGACTAGTAAAGTGGTAAATACTTTTATACTAAATAATATCATTACAAGTTTTGGGTGTCATGTAAGGATTGTAACTGACAATACCATGTTCTTCAAATCTAAAGAATTTATTAAATTTTATGACAGGTATAGTATTACTAGGTCAACTCCATCACCCTATAACCCACAATGAAATGGACAATTTGAGTCCATAAAAAAAAGCTTTTTGAAGTTCATAAAGACAACTTTGGAAGACAACAAGAAAGCATGGAATTCAAAATTTCACTTAGCAGTCTAGGTTGACAGAGTGATAGTAAAGAAGACAATAGGTGTATTACCTTTTGATCTTTTATATTTAATTTAGGCCACAATGCATCAAGAAACAACCTCATAGGTCTGTATAATTACATCCAAATGTATGATGAAGCTATCATTGATGATATACAAGAAAGGATGGATGAATTGGTTGGGTTAATTGAAACAAGAAAGGAAACCTCTATAAGAAACATAAAGTTACAATTAAAATTAAAGCATTTGTATGACAAAAAGGTAGGAGAAAGAAAATTTGAGCCAAATGATCTTGTCGTGGTCTAGAATGTATGCATGGAGGAGAAAGGGAAACATGGAAAATTTGATCCTATATGGCTTGGGCCATATCCAGTTGATTCTAATTGGGGTGATGACTCATATTTTATCAAGGAATTATTAGGGAGCTTTTTGAATTTCTAGTTCATGGATAATTCTTGAAGAAATACTTCCATTGAAGATATTTTATTTTCCATGAACAATAGTTAGAGTTTGTATATTTTGTACATTTGTGAAATCTCCTATGCATATGTATATAACCTTTGTATAAATGCATCTTTCTATATAGTTTCAAAGTTTTTGTCTTAGGTTATTATGTATGTAGTCTACTTCTACCAGAAATTTTACATTCTTGCATGGATACAAGTTATTCATCATCCCCAGATAGAGCCACTATTAGCCCTCATTGTTAGTAAGCCTATTATCCAAATTATGTTGTTAAATTATTCTAAACCATCGAGTAGTTTGAATTGATTGTAGTATATTTTTTTCCCCCTACCTAGGGTTTCTCTAAGATTTTCATGGCAATTCTTTACCCTAGGAAAAACCTTGTTTTTAGAGTCGCACCCTTCAAAAAATTTAAATTTTAAAATACCTCAAAGAATGGAATTTTTATTAAATCCTTTATTTCTGATAAAGGCTCACATGTTTTAAAATATGCAACCATGTGACTATGGCTAGTCACATAGCCGTGGCTCCTTATCAAACTACAATAACAAATGGCATGACTCAAAAAAAAAAAGGTTTTTCCCTTTGATCACTTAGTCATAGTGAGTTAATAGTTATGTTTTTCCTTGACTATGACTATGTGAAGCAATTAAAATGGCTCTGATCTCATGATCACCTCAGAAATATATTTTTCAAACTATGGCAGCAACTAAGAGATTTCTTTGGCCACATGGTCAGGTGCTTGGATAACTAAAGCTTGTAATTGATCATGACTATGTGATGATGCTTAAGATTTTGCTATTCTTAATGATTTCTATTGGAATCCTTGGGTAAAGAAAATTTTTCCATATAAACATCAATCCTAGGAAATCAAGTCCTCTAGTTACTTCCTCAAAGACTCTCTTTACCCAAGGATTCCTGTCAAACTCATTACTCCCTAATGATATACATAGGAGTAGGCCCTCTTAAAGTAGAAGATTCTTGTAATATTAATCATCAAAAAAAATTTCTTCAAGAGCCTTGCTTTATACATCTTAAACATTAGGGTCTTTGTAACTATTTTACATATTCTACTAAATATTTGGTAGCATATGTAAAGTACCAACCTTATTTTCCTATAAGAATATCCTCAAACATAAAGGAAAATATCAAATAAAATAACCCTTAAATAGTATGTATAAAATTAAAAAATAAATGAATATATAAATGTAAAAGATACAAGTAGTTATTTACCCATGAGGGTTGTGGAATATCTCCTTTTCTAAGAATGGTGCAAGTGAGAATGAAACATTTCTTATTATTCCCTCCACAATGTAAGATTCCCACTCTTATATCATTTGAAAACTTTTACATCACATAAATTTTGATGACTTCTTCCTAAGTTCCAACTTTCTCTTTTCATACATTGAAGTTCCAAACATTCATCAAGCCTAATAGCAGATGCTAATACAAACTTGTCCATAATATGCCAATATCTTGATTGAGTATGATTTGTGCCACTTGAATGAATCTAAAACTCATACACCAGGTTTCATTTATTAAAGAAAGACTCATAGATAGTTTAATTAAAGTCATAATTTTCTTATAATATACACGAGAGGTAGTCCCATTCACATATTTTCATGAATTTCAATCCTCTTGACTTTTACAATTTATCAATCACTAAAGATTCTATCACAACATTTTTTTACTCCTTCTAAATTAATATCATTGATATCAGAGGTGGTTGATGAACCATATCCTCTATGTTCTCCCTCTAACAAATGTGTTAGAATTCCTCTAAACATAAATATTTTAAGATTCTTAAATAAACTTACCTTTAACAAAGTGTTAGATTCTCTCTGAATCTGATATTAATCCTCCTTTTCCTACAAGAACATTCTTAGAGGAAAAGATCAAGGCAAATTCTCATATAGAAATACAAGTAAGTGAGATATTACAAAGCTTAGCTAAATAAAATACTCAAGGATAATGAATTCTCATTTGTAAAAATAAGAATACCAATATTAGTTACAATGTTAATAATTTAAATCATAACCATTACTACCAACAACATAAAGGATTACAACATCTCTCTTTATTTTCAATAATAGAATAATAGAATTAAGATAACAAAATACTTAATCTCTCTCTCTCTCTCTCTCTCTATATATATATATATATATATATATATATATATATATATATATATATATATATATATATATATATATATATATGATTTTTCCCTCGTAAAATACTATGTTATTCTAGGAATGATACTTTAGATATGGATTTTCTTTATAAGGAGTATTTGTAGCATCACGTGGTCTACTTTCTCATTCTTTTGCATCCTCTTTGACCACTTTTTATGATAGGTTTCATGCATGGTTTCCTTTTTCTACAGTTGTTTGTTCTATTGATGAATATCTAATTTATAATAAATTAGCATTCGTAATGAATGTTCTCCATCAAGAATAATTGGACCCTGTTATGATATTTTAAAGGCATGTCATCCACCAAGACCTACTTTTAATTATTTATTATATCATTCAATGTCTTGTTACATAGTAAGATTTGTACCATCACTCATCATGTCATTATAATAAAAGAACTTATTATATAATTTCTTGATTTCATTATATATCATATATTTGTTAGTTTTATAAATAAACTAATTCCAAATATACCACATATACATACCATTACTCGATGCCTTTAATATTTTTGGGGACCCACTTTTCTTATGTCAATGTGGTTACTCTAGCCAAGACTATCTAATTTTTGTATTCTCTTGATGTGATTAGGTTTATATAATAGATTATCCTTCATTCTATCACTTGGTGCATGTGTGGGGGTGTTTATTATCCCATCAATGTGATGTCCAATGTCTTGATGATATGATAGTCTATCTAATGACAAAATGTCCTCATGTAATTGTGACTCAGACCCCTTATGGATACTTATTGCTTTATCTACAAATGCCACGTGAGGAAATATTAATTCTTCCTCACTATTATTATTTATTTTTAGTTTTCATAATTTCAAAGGCCACACCACCTCTATTGTAATTCCTTATCTAGTAATTTCCTTATGGGGTACCAATGTGAAGATTATTGACACTTGCAATCCTTATTCCCATAATTTCTAATAATCTATTAGTGGATTTAATTATTATGTAGCATAACAATAACAAGATTTAATTACCCTCAAAACCCTTATCAAAATCATCAAACAATTTTCATGACATCCACCCATCTTTAATTGAATATGCTCACAAACGAAATTGATTACTTCAATTGTAATATCTTTAGCACAATGATTCTTGCCAAAATTTGTTTAGAAATAATTGATGGTTCATGTTGCTCTCCAGTAGAAAGCATATAACCATGGTAATACATTAATTCCACCATTCTCTTTATGTTTTCTTGTGTTGAACATGTTAGGAATGCTTTAGAATAACTAAGAGTAGGGGGGGGGGGTGTGAATAAGTTATTTAGGGTTGAAGTGTCCTATTTAAACTTTTCACTAAGTGTAGTGAACCCATTCAACCATTCAAGATTTAACTTATCTAATCAGTAAGTTACTGTAAATCAACATGCAAGAATAACACATAATAAATCAACACATGACATAGTGATTTATGTGGAAACCCAATTTGAAAAAAACCGCTAGTAACATGCTACTCAATTCTCATCTTCTAAAGTGATGCCCTATGAAAGGCCTCCCCTGTTAAAGGCTTACAACACACTATTAAATGTGACCTTGTTAGAGGATTTAACTACCCTATTAGAAGTGGGCCTAGTTAAAGGACTTTAGAACATTCTCTTGGAATGCCACCCTATTAAAGGATTTACAAATGGCTTTTAGGCTAATCTAAATCCATAGGATTTTTAGATCTAATACAATTGCTAGAGAGTATTAGAAAATCTTGACCTGATTTCAACACACAACTTATCTTGTAGATCTTAGATCACTTCTTAGCTCATACCCTTGCCTAGCCTTCAATCTCTGCAACTCTTGATAGCTTGTCCTCCTTTCGAGCTTTGTCTCCTGAAGTCTCCACATTCAATGTACCAATGCAATCATCTCTTCATTACCACATGTATAAGCAGAGCCTCTATGCTCTTCCTTCTCCTAGATGTATCCTCCTTGAAACCCTTCTAACCACTTTGTAGATTTGGCTCTTCAGTAGCAATAGTATTAGCAGCTCTCTACTTCTTGGTTTACTACTTCTTAAATAGAAGCCTTAGAGTGCATTTCCCCACTTGATTCTTTTTATTTCAATTTGCATGGATTCGGTATGATTCATTGCATCTAACCCACATTTTATTTCCTCTAGAAACTTCATGAATAATCCTTTAGAATTTTCCCAAAAATAGCTTACATAGGATTTTGTGCCTCCAACTCATCATCCTTATCTCCCAAATCATTCACAAAATTCAATGTAACCACTATGTCGGCTTAGATTTGGTGAATCTACATCTCCTTATCTTTCAACTCATTCACAAAATTCAATGTAACCACTATGTCAACTTAGATTTGGAAAATTGTTATCTTTTAAAATAATGTAGTAGCTCAACACTATTGAAATATTGGTGCTCGACACATACTATGTTACTCAGCTTCAACTATATTTTTCTTGATGCTCAGCACCTGAAGATCACTTGGAATGCACTAGGAATTTCTATCACTCGGCTTCTACTGAGAATTTGCTCAGCTTCAACTAACTTGCTCGGCACTCACTAAATATCTTAGTTTAAGTTTTGAAATCAACCTTGTTAAAACTTTTTCCTCCAATGTTTCTAAGTGTGACCACCCTATGTATCCTTGAGTATGTCATCAGTACATTACTTAACCATTTTCTTAACTAATCCTTGCACTTCATTACAACATCATAACTCAACCTTTCCCTTAGGTGCTCTTGTTACATCTTGTTGATCAAATCCTCTTCATCAATCAACTAAGTGATAGTACTTGGATTTTATAAGAAAATATCATCCCTACAAATAGCAAGTTTGACATCAATGACAAAACAATGATTGAAAACATTCTTTTAGAATAATCGCCCTCTTTGATCTTCAACAACAATGAGCTTTTTCAATCAGATTTCCAACAATCTCCCTCTTTGACATTGATAGCAAACAAAACTAATCATCATACTAAACTATTCAACCACAAGTTTACTAGGTTAGAACAATAAGTCAAATGCCAAAAAGTAAATTGTAACATCACATCTCCTACTATTTTGATTTCAACTTCTCCCTCATCCTTGTTCTTTGTATTTCTCTCTTTGTATTGCTCATCTTCTACTATTCTAATCAACGTTTGAAATCTCCCTCTATCTTTATTTGATTAGTTATAAACACCTTCAATAGTTGTTGGTTCATTTTCTACTTCTTCCTCTTTGACAACAATGCCAATGACATATTAGCATCTTTAATATGCAAATGTAACTTTTACAAGTTTATTCAATGTCTCCCTCTATCACCTTCCTAGTGACTAATTTGAAATTTTAACACTTCTACTACTTTCAACATGGATGCCAAAGTAAACATCCTCTGCATCAATGTATAAAATCTTCAACATTTAGCTTATTTGATGCAGGGCATATTTTCTTTTTATTTTAAGTAGCATTAATTAGCCAGGGGTATCACCCCTAACTTACCTCTAAGATGCTCAAAAGTATCTTTTGGTAGTGACTTTGTGAAGATATCAACAATCTATTCCTTTGAGCTAATATATTCCATCTTTACTTGTTTGTCTTCCACCAGCTCTCTTACATAGTGATACTTGATTGCAATATGTTTGGTTTTATCATGCATTATTGGATTCTTTGATATGTTACTAGCACTTGTATTATAACAATAAAGTATCACAGGCTCAATTACCTCTTCCTTCATATCTTGAAACAAATGTTTGATCCATACAATACTAGTATAGTTTATAGTAGCTACCACATATTTAGCTTCAGCATTAGACTATGAGGTGCAACTTTGCTTTTTGTTGGTCCATGTAATCAACCTCTTTCCTAAGAAAAGTGCTCCTCCACTAGTACTTTTTCTATCATCAGTGTTACCTCCCCTATCTACATTAGTGCAAGCTTTCAATTCAAAATTTTCACTCCTCTTGTAGTACAAACCAAAGTCATCAGTTCCTTTCATGTATCTCAATATTCTCTTCACTACCATTAAGTGATTTTCTCTTGGATTTGTAGAAAATCTTGCTACTATTCCAATAGCTAATGCAATTTCTGGTCTACTATGTACAGCATATTGTAGCTTTCCAATCATAGACCTATACAATGTTTGATTTACCTCAACAAACTCATCATTCTTGGATAGTTTATGGCATGTTGCCATTGGTATGCTAACTAGTTTTGAGTCTTCTACCCCAAATGTTTTGAGTACTTCCTTGATGTATTTGGATTGGGTTACAAATATGCCATGCTTTAACTAATGTACTTGTAATCCAACAAAGAATTTGATTTCTTGAAACATTGACATTTCAAATTCATACTTCATTTGATCAGCAAAATCTTTGCATAAAACATCTTTTCCTCCAAATATTATATCATCAACAAAGATTTCTACTATCAAAATGTCTTTACCTTCTTCACCTTTGATGTATAAGTTAACCTACTATTTTCATCTATTCTTTCAAATCTTATCTTCATGAGATATTGGTGCAACCTTTCATACCATGCTCTTGGTGCTTGCTTCAATCCATAGAGTGCTTTGTGTAACTTGCAGACCATGTCCTTGTTCTTCTCATCAACAAATCCCTATGTTTGTTCTATGTAAACTTCCTCTTCTAGTATGCCATTTAGAATAGTAGACTTCACATCCATATAATAGACTTTGAAACCTATATATGCAGCATGTGCAAGTAATGTTCTTACTCCTTCCATTCTTGCAATAGGAGCAAATGTATCTCTATATTCCAATCCTTCTTGTGCATAGCCTTTGCAAACTAGTCTAGCTTTGTTTCTTGTCATCTCACCATTCTCATCAAGTTTGTTTCTAAACACCCATTTTGTACCAATCACATTCTTGTCAGTTGGTCTAGGAGCTAGAGACCATGTTTTGTTTTTCTCAATCTGATCTATCTCTTCTTCTATGGCTTTAAACCAATCATCATTTGCTAGTGCATCTTTCACAATTTTGGGTCCAACCTTGCTTAGCAAACATGATTCATTGTTGAGCCTATTCCTTTTCATTGGTCTTGCATCCTTGTCACCAATGATTTGATCCATAGGGTGATGTCTTTTTACATACTTGGCTAATCTAGGTTCAATCCTTCTTTCCATGTTTGATCCTTCAGCTTCAAAGTCATTTCATTCTTCTTCATCTGACATTTCATCATTCCTTTCTTGCATACTATTTTCAGAATTAGAATGTGCATTTTTTACATTCTATAGCTCATCTTTTGAATGTACCTTGGCATTCATAGGCTAAGACTCAGTAGATATTGAAGTTTGTTGTTGATTTCCAACTTGATTGGCAACATTGTCTTCAGCTATCATTCATTCATAGAAGTATACAAAGGATCTATCATCCTCTATTTGCTTTGACTCATCAACCTAAACTTCTACATGCTCATCAGAATTTACATTTGCACTCTCCACAACTTTGTTAGTGTTAACATTCAAGCACTTATATGCCTTAGTTCTAGTGGAGTATCCAAGAAATATGCCTTCATCACTTTTTGCATCAAAATTTCCATTTATAGTATCTTTCAGAATATAGAATTTACAACCAAATACTTTGAAATGTTTAACATTAGGTGAATGACCATACCATAATTCAAAATATGTTGCATTTTTACTTTGCTTAACTTGAACTCTATTCAGTGTATAGACTGCAATACTTATAGCTTCTCTCTAGTACTTTAGTGTAACATTTTTCTCCATCATCAAGGTTCTAGCATAATCAATTACTAAACTATTCCTCCTTTCAGAAATACAATTCTATGGTGGAGTTCTTGGTGCTAATGTTTTCCTTTTGATACCTTTGTTAATGCAGAATGTTTCAAACTCTCTTGATGTGAACTCACCTCCTTTGTGTGACCTTAGGCATTTTAGGTTCTTTCCTATTTCCTTCTCAACTCTAGCCAAACACCACTTAAACATTTGGAATGCATTAGATTTTTTCTTTAAGAACTTTGCAATCATCATCTTGGAATAGTCATCTACAAATAGCATTATGTATCTATCTCCTAGGTAGCTTTACACTTTTATTGGGCCACATAAGTTTGTATGGACTAACTCTAGTACTTCTTTGAAATTGTATGTTTTACTTTTGAAACTAGACTTAGTCATCTTCCCTAGTTGACATTGTTTATGCTAGTATCATAATGGTTTTGACATTTGAGTGCCAACACACTTAACCACTTTCTACATTGGAGCTAAGCACACTATGTATGCTGAGCCACAACATGTGCTGAGTCAGTCAAGAAATCCAACAGGTGCTAAGTGATCTTCAGGTGCCGAGTGATCTTAAGGTGCCAAGAAACCCTCAAGTGTCGAGTGAAGATCAAGTTCTGAGTGACTTCAAGTGTTGAGCATGATACAAGATCTAAGTGATATTTAAGTGCTAAGTCACAGATGATGCCAAGAAAAATAGAAATGCAATAGGAGCCGAGTAAGCCAATTTGTTATATGTGCCAAGCATCAGGAAATAGTAAGTTTTGAGTAACATAGAATGCACATATGAGTTTTTAACCTCACTAATTCAGATGTAAACCATTTTC
Organism: Cupressus sempervirens; assembly: GCA_028749045.1. NCBI lineage: Eukaryota > Viridiplantae > Streptophyta > Pinopsida > Cupressales > Cupressaceae > Cupressus > Cupressus sempervirens. The sequence continues at coordinate 818,152,263 of CM053786.1, forward strand.
ATGGCTGACATATGACAAATCTCAAAGGATTTAAGTGATAAGATTGAATCTTTTGTATTTCCTATGCAATCTACATGCAGCTAATAAGAAAAATGGAGAAGGCATGCAACCAATAATAAAAGTGTAAAGAATGAGTGTGAAATATAGATTCAATATGGATTGTAGATCCATATCTAACCCTAAGTCTTCAAATGTATTTATAAGGAATATGAAATCTCATTGAATCAAGGTGATGGATGAAGAAGTGTATGGGAAAATTATATTCGAGTTTAGAGTAAAGAGTAAAAGGACTTAGAGGAAGAGAGCAACAGTTAAATACCTAGTTGATCAGACCAAAGCAAGGGATACAAATGAGTATTAGATCTTAGAGGATCGAGATTAGAGTAAGTAGATCAAGTGCCTATATTCAGCAATCAAAAGATTGTAAGCTATCAAGTTTATTATGCCTAATACTCTCTAGCCATTGTATTAGAAAGGAAATCCTATGTTGATAGGTTAGCTTAACAAATATTTTGTAGATCCTTTAAAGAGGTGATTAAATCCTTTAATAGGGTAACACTTCATGTAAAGTGTTTATAAATCCTTTAACTAGGTCACTATTGACATAGTGTAAAGCCTTTAATAGGGCAGACCATCAGAAGTGGTCAAAGATTATTGCTGCAGTGATTATGTGGGTATCATCCCCACCCCAATTTTACCTTCTTATTCCTGGAGGGTTTCTAGGTTACCAAAATCTCAAGTGCTATGTGGTGATACATGTTTGTTTTTCATGGTTGTTTGATATGTTTATATGCATGCAATCTACTTTCAGTTAAAAAGTTTTAACGGTTAAAGTTTAATATTTCTGATTCACACCCACCCCCCCCTCTCAGAAACATTATTTGTATTTGAATATTCCAACAATTGGTATCAAAGATAAGTCCTCTCAAGAAGAAGCCTAATATCTTGGAGGAAAAGATCTAAAGATGAGAGTTTTCAAACTTGGAAAGATCATTGAGAACCAGGTGATAGATGTGCATCTTGCCCTACACAAGGTAGAAGAAGCTAGAGTGGAATTAAGAAAATCTTTAGAAAGAAGGAAAGAGATAGCCATAGCTAAAAATGATATAAACTATAGGGAGATTGACACCACACAGGTGTTTGCCAATGGAGACACTAAAGAGTTTGATGGAGCAATAGCAGAACTGATGGAGAAAAAAAAAGTTCAAGCAGAAGAGATAAGATCTCTCAAGATGGAACATGAATCATAGGCCATAATGTTATGTGAAATCACTAAACAAAAAAAAAGAGTAGGTGAGGATAGTGTTATGATGGAAGATGACAAAATAAATCTTGCAAATAGATTTGAGGAAAAATATATTGAATTAACAAGGATCTCAAGCATGCAGATGGATACACTTGCCCAAATGATGAACCTTCATCATGAACTCAATATGATAGATATTGAGATCTCTACTTTGAAGATGCAAAATGAACAATTGTAGAATGAATTGGATAGAGAAAAAGAGATAGCAAAGAATCTCAAAAAGTCAAGTGAAGCCATCAAGTACTTTGAATAGTTGATGAAATTCCCAAGATTAGTCCATGATACATCAGGACTTGGATATAACAACACTAAAGTTGGAGAATCATCAAAGAGTGGTCAGCAAAGAAGTGAAAAAGGTAAGGATTCTAAACCCACTTGTCATTATTATAATAAAAAGGGGCATACTACTAATTTTTGTAGGAGTAGAAGAATCAATCAGCCAAACACACCCAAAAGCAAGGGTTACTGTCACAAGTGCAACATGCAAGGACATATGACACAAGCTTGCAGGTCCAAAGTCACAAGGAGACAAATATTTGATGGACATTGTCATAATTGTAAGAAGTATGGACATAGAGCATTTGAATGCAGATCAAAGTCTATGTGGAGATCAAATCAACCAATAAAAATAAAAGAAAATCAATACTATTGGAACTATAACACTAGGTATAGCTATCATTATTGTTAGGAATATGGGCATATGCCCTAGAACTATATAAGAACACATTTCAAGGGGAACTATAAAAGATGGTTGAACCAAACCACATGTTTTAGTTGCCTAAAAATTGGTCATATTAGCAGAAATTGTCCTACAAGGTCAAAGGCACCCAAAATTGAAGTAAATAAGGCAAAGAAAAGATTGATGTGGAACACATCAGAATAGACATGAAGAAGACATGGCAAAAAAAGAATGAATCAAGTACATCCAATGGAAGGGTCACTTCACCCACAAGGTCAAGTGATCATTTCTCATCCAATTAATCACAAGATGAGCCTAGGGGGCTGATAGGTATAAGGAAGTATCATACATTAGCCCTAAACCATGAAGAGGCAATACAAAGTATAAATCTACATGAGACCAGATGCCAAGAAAAAATTTTAAATGATGATGTCGAGCTATCTTTGGATGTTGAGTAAAATTCTAGTGGATGCCAAGTTCCTATTAGCGACTGAGTTGATAATTGATGCCAAGTTAAATAACTCCAATGAAAGCTGAGTGAAGTGGAAATGTAGTGCAAGACGAGTAATGTTAAAATTCTTTCAAAAGTTGAGTGGGTAGTTGAGCATTTAATGTGATGGAAATAGGGTATATTTTTGTGATTTTAATCATTCTTCTTCATCGTGACCAAGAAGAAAAGAAGAGAAAGAGAGTGGAGTGACTTCATAGTAGAGAATCCAGTATTCCAAGTAGATTCCAACATCTTACAATGCATTTTCATCAATCTTGAGGTATTTTCATTTGTGTTGAGCTACACAATTTCAAATTTCTATGTAAAGGAAACCCTAGTTTGCACAAATGGCTTTGAGCTCTAAGAAAACCCATGAGAAAGAGTCCTTTGAAGTCCAGCTAATATCTAATGAGGTTAAGCAGGCTGATTTTCATCCCATCCCTAAAGTTGCATATAGAAATGATCCTACAAAAGCCCTTTCTCACATAAACCTTGAAAGTTGTAATGGTTCAGGATGTAAGAAAATAATATAATTGTAAGATAGGAGCCATAGGAGATATGGAAAGAAAGGAAGCCTATGAGAAGTTTTTTGTAGATGGAGTTTTGAAAGATGAATACAAAATTGTTGAAAGGAAGGGTTTAACACGAGTTTCGAGCTTTCCCACCATATTTAAGACAAAATGGATCAAACTTGTGTTAAGCAGAATTCATGATGGTAGTTTATGGCTAGAAGATGTTCCCACCAAGATCATGAAAAGAATCATTCATAGGGTAACTGAATATCCTACCCTAGAATGGTACAAGACCTTGAGAAGTGAATCCAAGGAGGTTATTGAGAAACACACAAGTGCCCAATGGAATAAAAGAGGAATGAAAATTCACATCATTCAAGATTCTCTCATTGAATTTGTTGTTAGAGTTATTGCCCATAAATTCTATCAATCTAGTAGACTCAATAGTGTTCCATGTATTACAGTAGATGTAGGTTAAAAATTGGTGAAAAAGGATCATACTTATGATCTTGCAAAACTGCAACTACAACAGATTAATGAAAACCTAGTAGCTATAAGAAGGACAAAGGGTGCCCAATGCAAATTTGGTGCAAATTGGTTTCTATATTCTTTTATGTTAAGAATGAATTTATTTCTTCTAGAAAAGTTACATGGAGAAATGATAGAACTATCATAGCCCAAATTAATGAATATATAAAACAAATGGGAGACAATTTTAACACACTGATGACAAGATATTTTGAGAATTTCAAGAAATCCATGAAGAAAAGGGGAAGAATACTAGTTTCCTTAGTGCAAAAACATACTAATGATATATGCTTCTTAGTTGATATTGATATCACCTATATCCAAGAAGTAGTTCCAAGGGTGAGATGGCTAAGGCAATTCGGTTATGAGATCAACATAGATGAAGCATCTGCAACAATAATTTCATTATTGGCAGAAGAGATAGACAAGAGTGCCCTGCACTTTGGCACTTATGATGTGGTAAGGTCAAAGGTGAATATGGAGTTAAAGACTACCTCCAAAATGAATAAGAAAGATAAATTGGTGAAGAAAATTAAGAAGAAATTTGGTGAAGGAATTGAGGCTAAAGTAGAAGAAGAAGAAGATGATGATGATGATGATGATGAGGATGAACAAGAGCAAGGCCAAATGGAATTTACTCAAGGCCCAAGTGAAGAAAAGGAGGAAGATGTTGAGGAAGAAGAAGTTGAGGAAGCACCAACCCAAGCTGAGCTAAAGAAAAGAAAGGTAATAGTACAGCCTCCAACCCAGCCCAAAACAAAGAAGGGTGCCAAGCCAACTCAAGCCAAGCCACAAATACCATTCACAAGGGCTACCACAAGGGCATCTTCACAAAAAGCCAAGGAACAAATCAAAGAGAAGAAAAAGGCTATTGAATAGACTAGTGAAGTGCCAAGAAAAAGAAGAAAATATGTAGTACAACTAAATTTTGATGAGGAGGAAAGAACAGAGTCAGATGGTATTAGCCAATTCAGAGTGGTAAGTCATCCTCCAAAATCAGCCTTAGATAAAATTTGTGAAAATATTAAGAATATAGATTTTACTGATTTAAAAAGAATTGACTTCAACAAGCTCATTAAAGAAGAGCAAAACAAAATAGAGGAATCAGTATATGCCATGATGGCTGAATTCAAAACTACACCTCTAGAGCTAGACAATACCATGCCTAGAGAATTATATGAGATAATTGAAAACTAATGGCATCATTGTCTAAAAATTGAAAAGGAGATAAGAGAATCTACCTTAGCATAGGTGATTCCTGACCTAACAAGAGGTCAAATAACAAAGGCTAATAAGAAATATAGTGGCAATTTCACACCAAAGCATAGAGCCTTTGATATCTTACAAAACAAGATTAAAATGTAGTCAATAAGTCAACAAAAATATGGAATTTGATATATGGCTTGACTACTGTCAAAAATGGAGAAGAAGATCCCCTTGAGGGAAAAAAAAACATAACATGAAGAGCCTAGTGAGAAAGAGTAGGAAGAAGTAAAGAATATAGAAAAAGAAGAAGAAGAGAAGAAGGAAGAAGAAAAGAAAGAAGAAGAAGAGAAGAAGGGAGAAGAAAGAAACAAAGGAGGAGGAAACACAAAAGAAAGATGAAATGGCAATAGCTGAGCAAGAGAAACAACAAGACTAGAGTGTGCAAGACACACAATTGCCACCATCTAGCTCTCCTCATGTACCCATCACACCTACAGAAACTATAACTATACAGGATGCTCCTGACATTTCTACTTAGAACATCAATCCTTTAACTATAGAGGATCTTAAAAGAATCCTTGACTAATCCACACAACAAGCCAAATTATGTATAGATCCAGCATTGATCAGTGTGGATGAATTACAAAAATTAGCAGAAAACATAGTTAGAGATAAGGTGAATCCACAAGAACCACCTTCCATCATCTCTATAGCTACTAGTGGTCAACTTCAAATGCAAATAGTTGTTTCATTAGGAATAGTTGATACTACAGTACAAAAGCCAAGTGAAGCAGGAGACAATGAAAATAGGATAGACTATTACATCTGATCCTACAGCACAAACACAAGGTGCACTTCCTAAAATTTCTATAATTGATCAAGGTAGTACATAGGAGAAGGAAGTGGAGGAAATCCCTAAAGAGCAAAAGGCAATACAAACATTTATAAATTTTCCTGCCTCAAGAACTTTTTCAAAATAGCCAAGCAATGATGCAATGCCACTACAAATATCAGTACCAAGATCAAGTTCTACAAAAGTTGCAAGGTTACTTCACTATGGAGACCCTAAGTTAGATGAGGAGATAGTCATACCAAGTTATGACTCAAAAATAATAAGAATTGGTCAAATCAATGAGGTGCAGGAACCATTGAATAGAAGGAAGAGGCAGGAGATACTTAGGATGGAGTATAAACAAAAGCAAACATTACATGAGATTAAAGACATCTTTATGGATGCCTTCAGTTTGTAGTCACCAAATGAGTCAAAGCATATAATGGAACAATTATTAGATATTGTTTGCCAGGTGACAAATGAAGACCAAGAAACAAATGTAAAACATATGGAATGGGCTGAAAGGAAATTCCAAGGGAAAGTAAATAAGAAAATATTGAGTGAAATTGCACTTTCCCAAGTTGAATTGGCAAAAACACTTGACAAAGTGAAAAAGGTTCTTGAGAATATATTCTCATTGTACACAAAGCTGTGTGACTTTTCATACTTCACACAAGAGACAAGCCAAAGAATAATGATCCTAGAGAGGAATCTAAAGATTTCAAGCATGCAACTACCTCAAGGTCTAGCTGAAAGTGAGAAGCACTTTAATCAAATGCTTCACTACCCCACATTTGGAAGTACTCCATAAAGAATAGTTCTATGCAAAAATTGTTCTCAAGAAAGATCCTAATCTTTCTACTTCAGATGGACTTGTTCACCTTGCTGCAGAGAGTACCATCTAGCACAAGTCATTGGAAATTGCTTTTCATAATTGGGATCCAGCTCTCTAGATGATTATGGAGGTAAATAGCACATTTTTGGCAAAATATTATCTTAACCCTTAAAACCCTTTGACATAAGTGTCAAAAAGGGGGAGATATTATAAGATGAATGGGGGAGACAGGATAAAAGGGGGAGACAAGATAAAAGGGGAGCATGATATACAACACAAAATTTTGGTTACCAAGATAGTGTAGATAATGGCACAATCAACTCAGGGGGAGTTACAATAATTTTGAGGTATATATATTGTAAGTTACAAAATTTTGATCAAGTTTTCTTTAATCTCTATATATACCAAATAGATTAGTGAATGTACTCATAAGGTCAGATAAATAATGCTTAGTTAAGTGTTTTTTTCACTCATGTCAAAGGGGGAGATTTTTAGTATCAGAATGGTTTTGACATTTGAGTGCCAACACACTTAACCACTTTCTACATTGGAGCCAAGCACACTATGTATGTCGAGCCACAACATGTGTCGATACAATCAGGAAATCCAATAGGTGTCGAGTAATCTTTAGGTGTCGAGTGATCTTTAGGTGTCGAGTAGCCTTCAGGTGTCTAGTGAAGATCAGGTACCAAGTAAAGATCAAATGTTGAGTGACTTTAGGTGCCAAGCACGATACATGAGCTGAGTGATATTTAAGTGCCAAGTCACATATGATGTCGAGCAAAATAGAAATGCAATAGGAGCCGAGTGAGCCAATTTGTTATATGTGCCAAGCATTAGGAAACAGTAAGTGCCAAGTAACACAAAATGCACATATGAGTTTGTAACCTCACTAATTCAGATGTAAACTATTTTCATGGTTGACATATGATGAATCTCAAAGGATTTAAGTGATAAGATTGAATCTTTTGTATTTCCTATGTAATGTACATGCAGCCAATAAGAAAAATGGAGAAGGCATGTAACCAATAATAAAAGTGCAAAGAATGAGTGGGAAACAAAGATTAAATATGGATCATAGATCCATATCTAACCCTAAGTCTTCAAATGTCTTTATAAGGAAGACAAAATGTCATTAAATCAAGGTGATGGATGAAGGAGTGTATGGGAAAATTATACTGGAGTTTAGAGTAAAGAGTAAAAAGACTTAGAGGAAGAGAGCAATAGTTAAATACCCAGTTGATTAGAACAAAGAAAAGGATACAAATGAGTATCATATCTCAAAGGATCAAGATCAGAGTAAGCAGATCAAGTGCCTGTATTCAAAAATCAAAGGATTGTAAGCTATCGGGATTATTATGCCTAATACTCTTTAGCCATTGTATTAGAAAGGAAATCCTATGTTGATAGGTTAGCTTAATATCTATTTTGTAGATCCTTTAAAGAGGTGATTGAATCTTTTAATAGGGTAACACTTCATGTAAAGTGTTTATAAATCCTTTAACCAAGTCACTATTGACATAATGTAAAGCATTTAATAGGGAAGGCCTTTAACAAGGCAGACCATCAAAAGTGGTCAAACATTATTGCTGCAGTGATTTTGTGGGTATCATCCCCACCCCAGTTTTACCTTCTTATTCCTGGAGGGTTTTTGGGTTACCAAAATCTCAAGTGTTATGTGTCGATACATGTTTGTTTTTCATGGTTGTTTGATATGTTTATATGCATGCAATCTACTTTCAGTTAAAAAGTTTTAATGGTTAAAGTCCAATATTTTTTATTCACGCCCCCCTCTAAGAAACATTCTTCCTATTTGAATATTCCAATAGTTTATACATTGTGTTTTCAGGTTTCTTCAACTTGGGCAATCCCCTAACTTTCTTTTTCTTGCTAATGGTCATTAGATTATCAAAGTTAAGATGACACAACCTTTTATGCCACAACCACACATCATCAAGTCTAACAACAAGACATGCTGTGCATCTTCCATATCTAGGTAAAATAGATTACTCCTAGTTTGTTCACTTTTTCCTATTAGATTTCCATCAATATCATAGATCTTGGTAGTTTTGTTTCCAAATTCAAATTTTCAACCTATATTACTTAATTATGATACACTCAACAAGTTCTAGTTCAATCCTTCAACATAGTATACATTATCACATGAAATTTTCTCTATAAATTTGATAGAGCCTTTTCCTTTGATTTGACATGGGGGATCATGACCAAATATAACACTATTTCAATCATTTTTAGTAAAGGTAATGAAGTTACTTTTGTCCCCTATCATGTGATGTGAGCATCCACTATCTATGATCCACTTGTCATTCTTGTTCACATAGGTAACCAATGTTGTTGCTTCATCTCCATCTTTTTCTTATTCATCCTTCATGGCTACATAGACTACTTCATCATCATTTTCATTAGAGTCTTCTTCAACAATGTAGCATCGCTTGCCTTTCTCTTTCTAATCTTTGCTATCATCTTCTCTTTTGTTCCTGAACTTGTTTCCTTCTTTGTAGTTCTTCTTCTGTGGAAATCTTGTAGCTATATGACCTACTTCATTGCAATTGAAACATATGATAGGGAGCTTACCTTTGAATTTTCCTTGACCTCTCCTAGCCAGTAGTGCTTTTAAGTGTTCTACATCTTCCTCATCTGTGCTGCTATCACTAGATGCATGTTTTCCTTTTCTTCTTTTCTTGCTTGATGTGTCCTCCTCAATCTCTTTTATTGTAATCTTGACATTGAAAGTAGATTCAAGGTTCTTAGGTCTATAGTTGTCAAAATTGGATAGCTCAAATGCAATAAGTCTTCCCACTATTCCTTTAAAGGCTAGTGTGTTCCCTTGTACACACCTTCACTCTTGGATGGATGAAACTCTAATAGCATAGATAGGAAGTAGAGTTATTAAGTATTTGATGATAGCTATTTCTTCTTCCAATTATCCACCTAGACTTCTTATTACACTCACCACTTCTTTCTTTCTTGCAGTGTACTAAGTAGCATTTTCACCTTCTTCCATCTTCATGTCATGAAACTTTCCTCTTAGACTTTCTCTCTTTTCTCTTTGGATATATTGATCTCCTCCATAGATTTTTGATAAAGTTTTTCACATCTTAAATGTAGTGTCATGAACTTTAATGTCATCATATTCTGTATAGCTAAGTATAGGGGCAATCTCCAACATTGCTTGGTTATGCTCCTTCTCTTTATTCAAATCATCTATAGTAAGAGGTCCTACTAGAGTTACATTTTTTGTTCCAATTGTTGTTTGTGCATAGTCACCTATTGATCCAAGGTTCAATTTCATCATACTTTGTCATGCTACAAAGTTATCTTTGTTGAGCTTGGGAACTTCTCTCTTAGACACCTTGATCTTTCCTACTTCTAGTACCTTGAAACTAAATTAGCAGAAGGCTCTAATACCAATTGTTAGAAATGCTTTAGAATAACTGAGAGGGGAGGGGGGTGAATCAATTAGTCAAGGTCTAGATGTCTTATTTAAACTTTTTACTAAGTGTAGTGAACCCATTCAGTCATTCAAACTTTAACTTATCTAATCAGCAAGCTACTGTAAATCAATATGCAAACATAACACATAAGAAATAAATACATAACATAGTGATTTACATAGAAACCCAATTTGGGAAAAACCACCAGTAACATGCTACTCAATTCTCACTCTTTTTAAGTGATGCCCTATGAATGGCTTGTCCTATTAATGGCATACAACACACTATTAATTGTGACCTTGTTAGAGGATTTAACCACCCTGTTAAAAGTGGATGCAGTTAAAGGACTTTAGAACATTCACTTGGAATGCCATCCTATTAAAGGATTTACAAATGTCTATTAGGCCAACCTAAGTCCATAATGTAGACACCTAAAAACCTTTAGAAAATAAAGTATTTTTATTTTCTAAAAAATTCTTGATGATGCCATCATTTATTAATTTATTTATTTATTTTTATGCCATTAAATCCCTTTATCTTAATTAAAAATATTTAATTAAGGAATCCCTCCCAAAAATGTTTAAATCTTATTTAAACATTATTTCTTTATTAATTAATTGACCAAAAAACTCAAAATAAATAAAAAAATTTATTTTTTGCCCAAAACTTGGCCAATTTCCTTAAGACCACTAACCTCTTCCAAAATATTCTAATCCTTCTTTAATTTTGATTAAAGACTAATCCCATCATTTCCTACCCCTAATCCCAACTCAAAATATTTAATTAAGATTAAATATTAATCCTCATGTTTATTTAAAAAGTTTTAATAAATATTTCCTCAACCCAAACCTTTGAAATAAATAAAACTTTATTTATTTCCTAAAAATCTAATTTATCCTCATCCTAAGAAGTTATAGACTCTTCTAGAAAGTCTTCATCCTCATGCTAGGAAATTCTAGACTATTCTAGAAAGTGTTTATCCTCATCCAAAGTCTAGACTCTTCTAGAAGATGTCTTTAAACCTAATCCTAATCCCCTCCTAAGCTTGTCACATTCCCTAAACATGGGTTAAGACTTACTAACCCAAGCCAAAGTTAACAAATATCTCCTTGTTCACCCACCCTCATTAAATGCCATCCACTTGCCTATCCCTAAGCTAATCCTAAACCATCCTAATCCATCCTCTAATCATTTGCACAATCCTAGGCAAGCTTAAAACCCTCCTAATCAAGCCAAAGTTGAAATTCCTCTCATCTCCTTCAAAATATCCCAATCATAAAACTTTATGAAGCCCACTAGGCCATAAATGACTCTTCCAAGCCTTTTTATTGCTCTTACAAGCCATTATGAGGGTCTTTATGAAGGTTTTATCCCTTGAGCCTCCTTCGTTGACTCATCCTTCCCCTTTCCTCCATCCTCTCACCCTGTGACATGTGTCACTCCCTGATTGGCTATAAGGAAGCACAATCCATGTGCTCTCCTCTCATGTAATCTGAGCCCTCCATGAGCTTTTTCCCATCCTTGCATCCTAGCCCTTGATCCCTCAAGCCCTTTGCCTATTTAAGGAATCCTCTGCCAAGCCATTTCAACACAATCCATGAAGTAAAGTCATAATTCCATTTTAAGAAGCCATTTTACATCAAAACCATACACTCACACCCAAATTTCAACTCCATTTGAAGCCATTTTTGAAGCATAATCTTGAGCATACATCCTATCTATTTAGACAAAGCCACTCAACAAGAGAGCTTCTTATTGAGAGAGTCCATTAATGGCTCATATTCTCAATTGGGAGTTCATCTTAGTCTATCTTGAAGTTTATGAATTTTGTTTAGTTTGTAGAAGCTTTATTTAAATTTGGTTTCTATTAGCATACTAACATTGCTCATATACATTTTGGCACGCCCGGTGGGACCCCGCATGGGTCATCTTCATTAGCTTTTTTAGTCAAGTTTTGTATATCATTTGCTAATTTTGGCTAATTTTTCTTGTTTTTGTGATTGGTAGGATTGTATAAATTGGTTTTGTAGATCCACATGAGCATGAAGAAGACAAAGGAACACATAGTCTATCTCATAGTGTTTGCAGATTTTTCAAGCTTATAGGTGGACAAAGCACTTGGAATTCTTCTTCCTCTTCTTGTCTATATTCTTCTTATTCCATCTACTTCTTCTTCTTCTTCTTGTGGGAGATCTTGGCAATTTTTTTTTAAGGAAGAAAAATCATACACACTTCTTTTTACTGCTTAAAATGAACCCCCAAATCATACTTAAATCCATTAAAAAGTTAAAAATTTGCAAAAAAGAAAAAATCTTTTAACAAGTGAAACTAAACCAATCCAATCATTTGCATCCTTGCAACATCAAGGTTTTAGATGCATTCATGCAAAGTTAGGAACACTTCATTTTTGAGAATTTAAAAAGAACTTCAAGTTTCCATTTCAAAGGGTTCAAAATCGACACTAAGTGCACACTAAAATCTAAATCAAACTCAAAGCATCAATCAAGGATAAAATGAACCTCATTTGCAAATATTTTAAAGTTCTTTTAAAAATATCATGAAAACTAAGAGTCCTAAATGGTTGCCAAAAATTTTACTAAAAGCTTTATTATTTGTTTCAAACAAATGTCTTGTTGCAAAATCATAAATGTTTCTTAGGTTTTTCATGCATCAAAACAATCTAGGAATCTCATTTTTGGGCTTAAAATATGCAAAATAGAACACAAAATCTTGAATGAAAACCAAAGTCCAAAGTGTCATTTTCACTTTTGAGTCCAAAACAATCTTGAATGATCTAAGGTTAAAACAAAGCACTTCAAAGTTCTTGAAACAACACACAAAATCTCAATCTTGAATGCTGAAAGGAAAAAACTTGAATGTTTAATCACTTGTCTTTGAATGCATGTTTCTAAACACACTCTTGAATTCCATGGATTAAAATCAAATTTTCCTTGAATGCATGATTAAAACAAAAAATCCAATCTTGAATGCCAAGGATCAATTAACCATTGCAATATCAAACACTTCATTTGGAGCTTCTAAAATTGAACAAAACAAATCTCTTTTCCACATGCAATTTAGGTAAAGTTTGATTTTTGGACATTTAAGAAACTTTGTTAAGTTAAATAAAAATTTGCAAAAATCAATTTGAGTAGTTCCTTGGATTCACCTCTTTTCTAATCACCCATCAATTCAACCATTGGTTGCAATTTCAGTGCCATTTATGGGGATGGGTCTACTTTAAAAAGGTGTTAAATGTTCCACAATCTAACTCACTCACTTGGTCTTTGAATGTTTGCTTTAACTTTATCAAAAAAAACTAAATGACCAAAACTCTAGATTAAATCGATCACAGTTCAAGTTTGGGTACTAAAATTGAACAACTATTGATGTGGAGGGCCTTCGCGCGTGCACTTGACAAATCGAGTGTCACACATCTTTGCTTTGGGCTTAAAACAAAATCACACCAACTCTTGAATGCTTTAAAGGAAATTAATTGATACTTGACGTGGAGGGCCTTCGGGTGCATGAGTTTGCTTTTGTTGACCCTAACTCTTCTTCTTGTTTGCATTCTTCGATCAATTTACTTTTGTTGGCGCTTCAAGTTGGAATTGAACATTGTCTCTTAAACATGAGTGCTTGCAAAGTCTAGATTAGCACATGTATGAGTCAGTTGGTAAAAGAACAAGCATATTTTTTTTTTAGCCCAAGGTCATCCAAGTATTCTCTCCCCTTTTTGTCTTTCAAGGCCATCTTGGGTGCATAAGATTAGGATCCAAAACCTTGTTTCTTTTTAGGAGGCCTGCTTGGGGATTTTATCACCCCTTGGATGACCTCAACTCTAGCATTCTAGCAAAGTACAAGAATCGGGAGGTGAATCCAAAGACACCTCTCTTGGAATCAAGATTTTGTCACTCGGGCTAAACCTCAAGGAACTTTATACCCTTGAGAAGTGAAAGAGGAGAAGTGGGTTACTGCTCCTCTCGACTGTGTGACATTTTTTTGGTTTCATCTATGGATTTGGGCCTCACGTACCTTGCATATATCGAGGACTCCCTAGCTATAAAAAATTTCATCCTTGTAGAAAGCTTCCTAGGATGTTGGTGTGTTTGACATGCTTTCTCCAAAATTTTGTTTGCTTGTTTGTTCATAGCTTTTGAATGAATGTTTGCCAACTTTGGTCAAAATCCCAAAAAAGAAGAAATCTCCCAGCTCAATGCATACTTAGCGTAGTCACTGCCTCATCAAAAAATCATCCAAGCTCCCCCACTACAACTAAATCTATCTAGTTCCTTTCTTTAGAAAAATCCCAAATCCAAAGTCTCTCCAAATCATCCCCCCTAGCCAGCTAGCAACCCAATCCAAAATCACACCCAAGCCTTTAGAGAGCTATTGTCATTCTGCTAGAATTTGCTCTCCAATCAATCTAACCAATCCACTAGCCTCACCAAGGTTATCCCTCTAATAGAGCATTGTCTAGGGTAATCCAGCTTTGTCACTTGTATCCCTCATCACCTTGAGTTAAAGGTTGGGATCCACAAGTGGTCAATCTCGTTTCATACCCATAGGATCATTAGTCTATCCTCAAGTTGACACAGCCACCAATCTTGCACATAAGAAAGCAAAACCCTCACCTTTTGACAACATGCCCTTGAAGTCTTCCATCCATAGGAAAGCCAAAAATCTCCAGCCAATCCTCCTTAGGTCTATCATACAGCTTTGACTCTCCCTAGGAAATCCTTCATCAGCCAATCCAAAATTTGCGCTTAATCCAAATCCAACCATGAGCTTTCATGTTCATCCATATGCAAGACCCCATCCCCATATGACTCATCATCAAAAAATGAAATCCCAAACCTATCATGATGTGTTCGGTCATATTGTCCTTGTTACCACCACCTCCTATTCCAATGATGATGAAAATCTTGTTGACTATGATGTGTATATTGAAAGCCTTAGAAACATTCCCCCAAGCATCCCACAAAATCCATGCATTCTTCCAAACTATCTAGTCATGCCATCTGATATCCCAGCTTCTCCTCCATCACCCAATCAACCAAGCTTCCAATCTTCCACCCCCATCACACTAGCTATTCCTATCAATCCATCTCCACCTCTGACACACGAGTCTCCAATGAATCTCCTAGAGGAAATACAAGAAAAGTTGCCTCTAGCAATCAATAAGCCATGTCATCTAATCCAACCATGTGAATTAGTCAGTAATGAAGCTTCCCCATCTATAATATAACCTCCATCTCCCATAGCTATAATCCCCATACCATCCATCAAATTGCTTAAAATCCTTCCACTTCCCACAAACATCAAAATCCCACCATCTGTCAAAACCCTCCAAATCCTATCAACATCACCTCCAAGAATTTCCCAAATCTCCCATAATGACCCTTATGCATCCATCTTCTACTCACCCATGTCCACTACTGAATCTCCCATCTATCCATCTGCTACCTTTGAAGAGTCCATCCCTTCACCTCCTATCGCACCATCCACTCCAAACCAATCCTATCAAGATCCTGCCCAAAAGCATGTTGACATCCCCCAAAGCATAAACGAAGATATCATTGTACCATGTCTTCCATCCATAGTCCAGTCACTATCCCCTCCATCTCCAAAACCTCAAGCCATACCTCCTCTACTGTAGGATATCTTTTCATCCCATCAGCTAAATCAAGATCCTATCCTACCATTTCCTCCACTCCATGCTTCCATCTTACCACCTATCCAAGCTATTTAACCCTCTATAATATACCCTCTTGGTTCACTTACATTCATCCATAGTGGCCTCCTCTCAGCAGAAGAATTAAGATTAGTATCTCCCTATTGTAGTACATTTGATAAAGCACTTCCACCATTTTTTGCAAGTAAATAGTATCCTCAGCTAGTTCAAATGCTCAATCGATGGCATTATGTAGGTCAAGGTTTAGGACCACAAGAGCAAGGAATCAGAAAGCCTATTATTGCACAAAAAAATCTAGGATTTCGTGGTCTTGGATATGTATCCAAAGGCTCACCATCTAAAGGTGTTGGTACACCACACCCCCAAACCAAGCCTATCTCCAAACCCCCCATGCCAACCTCCCATCACTCCTCTCATGAAATCTGAGCCCTCCATGAGCTTTATCCCATCCTTGCATCCTAGCCTTTGATCCCTCAAGCCCTTTGCCTATTTAAGGAATCCTCTCCCAAGCCACTTCAACACAATCCATGAAGTAAAGTCATAATGCCATTTTAAGAAGCCATTTTACATCAAAACCATACACTCACACCCAAATTCCAACTCCATTTGAAGCCATTTTTGAAGCATAAGCTTGAGCATACATCGTATCTATTTAGACAAAGCCACTCAAAAAGAGAGCTTCTTATTGAGAGAGTCCATTAATGGCTCATATTCTCAATTCAGAGTTCATCTTAGTCTATCTTGAAGTTTATGAATTTTGTTTAATTTTTAGAAGCTTTATTTAAATTTGGTTTCTATTAGCATACTAACATTGCTCATATACACACAGGATTTTTTGGTCTAATACAATTGCTAGAAAGTATTAGAAAATCATTATCTAATTTCAACACACAACTTATCTTGTAGATCTTAGATCACTTCTTAGCTCATACCCTTGCTTGGCCTTCAATCTCTGCAACTCTTGATAGCTTGTCCTCCTTTCAAGCTTTCTCTCTTAAGTCTCCACACTCAATGTACTAGTGCAATCATCTCTTCATGACCACTTGTAGAAGTAGAGCCTTTGTGCTCTTCCTTCTCCTAGATGTCTCTTCCTAACACCCTTCTAACCACTTTGTAGGATTTGGCTCTTAAGTAGCAACAGTATCAAGAGCTCTTTGCTTCTTGGTCTATGCCTTCTTAAATAGAATGCTTGGAGTTCCTTTTCTCACTTGATTCTTTCAATTTTAATTCCCATGGATTAGGTAGGATTCATTGCATCTAACCCATATTCTATTTCCTCTAGAAAATTCATTTATAATCCTTTAGAATTCACCCAAGAATAGCTTACATAGGATTCTATGCCTCCAACTCATCATCCTTATCTTTCAACTCATTCACAAAATTTAATGTAACCACTATGTCAAGTTAGATTTGGTAAATCTACATCTCCTTACCTTTGAAATCATTCACAAAATTCAATGTAATCACTATGTTATCTTACATTTGGAAAATCTTCATCTTTTAAAATAATGCAGTAGCTCGACACTATTGAAATATTGGTGCTCAACACATATTGTGTTACTCAGCTTCAACTATGTTTTTCTTGATGCTCAGCACCTAAAGATCACTTGGCACCAACTGCAATTTTTTTGATGCTCAGTACCTGATCTTCACCCAGCACATGAAGATCACTCAGTACCTACTATGAATTTGTGTTACTCAGCTTCTATTGAGAATTTTTTCGGCTTCAACTAACTTGCTCGACACCCACTAAAGATCTTAGTTTAAGCTTTGCAATCAACCTTGTTACAACTTTTTCCTCCAATGTTTCTAAGTGTGACCACCCTTTGTATCCTTGAGTATGTCATCCTTGAGTATGTCATCAATACATTACTTAACCATTGTCTTAACTAATCCTTGCACTTCATTACAACATCATAACTCAACCTTTACCTTAGGTTCTCTTGTTGCATCTTGTTGATCAAATCCTCTTCATCAATCAACTAAGTGATAGTACTTGGATCTTATAAGAAAATATCATCCCTACAAATAGTAGGTTTGACATCAATGGCAAAATAATGATTGAAAACATTCTTTCACAACAATCTCCCTCTTTGATCTTCAACAACAATGAGTTGTTTCAATCAAATTTCCAATAGAACAAATTTAACTATCTATTCTGATGATATTCTAAATGGTCCCTTTTAGACTTATCAAACTCTCTTTTGATTTTTTCTTATATCTCTAATGATCTTTTAGCTGACTGGATTCTACTATGAATTTTTCTCCATGATGGTTACTTATATTATGTATGTCAATCATACTATTTCTAGCATTATTCAACATATTCATGCTAGTTTCCCTTGCATTATCCATTATAGCCACCATTGTTGGATCAATGAGATCCTCAAACTGGAGCTTACCCTATTTTTCTTCCAAAATTTGGGGGTTCATAGTCTCTCTAACAATACCCATTTTGGTAATTCTCATATTAAAATTTCTCCAAGCTATGTGCCTATCTATCATAACCACCTCTCCACCCTCACCATCTATTTTCTCCTTATCCTACTCCTGAGGATGAATAGGGGAAAGATGAATGGCAAAGATCTCTAGGCCAAAACCCAAAATCCCCTCAACATGCTTCTCATTTGACCTCCTCTATTTTTTAGCCATCAGCCCCTCTCTCTTAACATCCATCTCCTCATAATCCTCTTCATCAATTTTAATATCCTCCCTTTCCTCATTGTAATCTTCATCACCTTGGCCTAAATTTTTAGACATGTGACCTCCAGGGCTCTTCCTACTCAGGGTTTTAATAGATGAGGGTGATTTCTTCTCTAACTCCTTGGCATTCTTTCTAGAGGAAATGTTTTCTTCACCCTCTGAACTAATATTTTGGACATCCTTCATATCAAACAAAAAACTAGGGCTACCAGTTTCCTTAGATGCTTCCACACCCTATAAAGGGGTTTTTCTAATTGTCTGAGCCTTAAAATGCCCATAAATTAGAAGCAATAATCCCTCATGTAGGGATATATTCGCAAAGGGTTTTTTCTTGTGCCCAAAGATACCTTTACACATGGAAGTAAATAAATAAAAGGGAAAAGACACCATGGTAGAAATGATTGAGTAAAATGAAATGGTGTGTTATAACTCTATCAAATCTAGTGTCCGGAGAAATCTAATCTATAACGGCCCATAAAACATACCTCCATAGCTTTTTGATAGAATTCATTTCATAGTAAGTTTCACACTTTATTAGTTCATTCCTCTCCTATGAATTCTTTGCGAAATCCTTGACAACATTTGTTGACAACTTCTCACCTCTATAAAATTTGCACCCTTCTGCCAAAATTTTAGTAACAAGAGCTATGACTTTCTCTATGATCTAAAATGAAACCCCATTCACTTTAACCCTCCCATCCTTCAGAGAATCAACCATACTATTAGTGACCACTAGGTCAAAACCATGGAGTTTAGCAATATAGTTTGCTATACATCCCTTCTCCAATTTCTCCTAGACTTTTTCCCTTTGTTTCCATTTTTTCACTTCACCAATAGGTTCCTTCCTACTTCATTCCCCCACCATTTCATAATTTTCAACACAAACAATTCTCATAAACTCTGACCTCTGAAAACCCTTCTCAAGCCTTTGAAAAACCCTATTTTTGCCTCTTTAGTAATCACCAATTTATTTTTTGTTACCCAAAAAATGATAGAGGAGGATTAAAATTTGACCCACAAAATGTGTCGATATGACATAGATAACCTCACTTGACTATGTTTTTTCATAAATGCCATAATTGTAAAAAATCACACCCAAACTATCATTTATGTTCATTATTACAATTAGATTTCCACTATACCTCCCTAGATTTTTTCTGGCTTAATGAAAATCTTTACTTCTTTCAAAATATTCCTGCTTGAATTCCAAATTGTCAACTTATCCTGTCTCACTGCTTTGTTGGCAAACTAGTCTGCCACAGATTTTGCCTCTCTATATACATGGGTGATGTGGAGACTTTCAAAGTTGTCAAGAAATGTGCTAGTCTCTTCAATGAGATTAGCTATAGACCATGACAATTGGGTGATCCCTTTAACACATCTTATAATGTTATTAGAATCCCCCTTCAACCATAATTTATCATCTACCATGTCCAAGGCCAATTTCACTATGTGGCATGCAACACTGGCTTCTACATAATGGTTTGTCTGAAAACCCAAAGGATGGGAAAAAGCCGCCACCTCTCTAGCATAGCTATTTATAATGATATCTCGACAACCCAAAGGTCCAAGGTTTCCTTTTGCCGCACCATCAAAAAATATTTTATGCCATCCCTCAGGAAGGAGTAGCCATTTCACCTCCCATCTTTTAGTCCTCCTATTCCCATCTTTCTCCTTCTTATTACAACCATTTTCAATATCTCTTCTCTTTCTAATTTGGTAATTTTCCCCAATGTTTCTATAAATATTTTCTACTAGAGCATAAGTAGGTTCCTCTCTATCTCTAAAGATTCTATTATATATAACTCACCTTTAAACATATATAATATTAATATATTAACCGTATATGTAATATAATATAATATTATTATATAATATATAATGCATAATATATAATATATATAATATATAAGATACTTATATTAAGAATAATTTATCATTAATGAGGTAGCTCTGATAAAATCAATCTGACAGAGGCTACAACAATGTCATGTCCCATAGAGACATGTGGTGGTGAAACAATCCTAACACAATAGTCTCTTTTGATCAGAAGAGCCCAATTAGATAAGTAAAGTAATTTATGAATACATAGATGTCTATATATATACACACTTATCAATAATATGAGAGATAAAACAATTTTCATGTAAACCATGAATACAAATACTCAATGTAATGAGTATATCACTTTGACTAATGCTATACTTCAACACTTTGATCATAGGTTTTCATGAGGTTTAGTCTAACCTTGATTTTGAATCATGAAATAGTGAATTTCTATGGATTTTAGGGTCAACAAAGTAAGATGAAAACCATGGTTAAAGGTTGCAGAGGTGCAACATGTCACCATGTGGATTGAGCCTAGTGATGTGGTAGTTAGGTGCTAGAATGATATGGCATGAAAAGATTTCTAATTGGTCAAGAGCTACTAGCATGGACAAAAAACTAGAGTTTTTCTAGACTGTCAAATTAAAGATAATCAAGGGTTGTCTATTCATCATTATAAGAATATGGAGATGTTTTAATCTTAGCAAGATAGTGATGAGATGACAGATGGTGATGGCCCACTATTCAAAAGGATTATTTTTTTTCAGATGGTTACAATGTAAGGTAAAGAATTAAAGTTTTTAATTGCAAATAGGAAAAATGGTTAAAGAGATGCTAAATCATGTAGTCATGATGTTAGCTAACTGATAAGAAAAGTAATTTGTGACCCAATCAGGATAGTTAGAAAGCTTGGTCTCCTAGTTGCATGGGTAGTGTGTATGAAATAAATTTGACCATGACCATGCAGTGCAGTTGATTTCAAAGCTAAGTGTAATGGTCACCCAGTTGTGAGAGAAAAGGTTTAAAATAGATAACTATGTGATGTCATAACTTGATGAAGTGAAGGTGATCAAAGGGTTATTGATGTTAATTTTAGCTATTATCATGAGGTGGCAATTGCATGATTAAAGCAAAGTAAAGGATCAGAAATTATGATCACTTAGTCATAAAGATAATCACCAACCATAGAAGATAGACCATGGAGTGATGGAAAAAAAGTAAAATACTATGGTCACTAGGTCATGAGCAAGAAATGTTAAGTGATAAATGATTATTAGAAGCCTCATTATGACTTTAATGGGTATGTGCTAACAAAGTGCATAAAAGAATTAAAAGGTTGGTTGCACATGTCATCTCTTGGCACTTTGGAAAAAGATTTCTTACACATGATGACATTAAGAGACATATATCTTCCTATTTTGCAATCCCTCCATTAGTAAGTTCAAAAACAATAGTTTGTGTGTCAAGAATTTGCAAAAAATTTTAGTTTTCTTAGAGCTAGTATTGATAGATTGTTCTAAGATATTTAGTTGTAGTGAACACGAAATAGGAAGAGGGAAATATGATAGTTCAAGTTGAGGTGGAAGAATCTTCATAGGCCATAGAGTAGGTAAAGGAAAAATTAGCAACTATTTTCTCTTAGGGTCTTCACTATTGGAAATATGATCAATTAGTCAAGTAAGATGAGATATGTGGTTTTCATTTATGGAAACATATGTTTTATAGTATAGTTATAATTATTTGAGATGGAAAAATTGTTTAAGTATTGGACAAGGATATAGAAGCATGATGAGCTCTATTGATAGCAAAATATACTTTAAGAATATTATCTTGCACAGTTGACTAGTGATGTATGATGTTGTCTTGATGACATATACTAGTCCACATGTATGTACAAACAACCAAGCTCAAGTTATGAAGGCAATATTAATGCAGATACTTCGTAGTACAAAATAGAGAAAGTTAGTAAATTGAGTTGTATGGCTTAACGAATTATTTTGATTATTAAGTCTTGATGAGATGACTCTAAGGATGATATGAGAGCCAACTAAGGAAGGATTTATTAATATGTTTGATAATAGGTAAAGAACTTCATTTATGAAGTTAGATGTGATGTAATGTGACATGATAAGATATGATATGATAATGCAAGATATGATGCAAGTTGATATATGTGAAGTTACTCCTTGTTTATGACATTGACCAAACTGGAGGGAAGATTGTCTACAATTTACTAAAGCCTTGTATGATGATCTGACAATTAGAAGAATTGCAAAGTATAGTAAGTGATCTAGCATTGTATGTATATATATTCTTCTAAAGAACTTAATTGTATAGTTCCATGTTAGGGTAGTGGGGTCTTCTTGCACACAATTGTATATGATCCACCAACTCCTAACAAGATTAAGGTTTCTAACAAAACCTAGTCTCCTAACAGGGACTTGAGACACTATACATTCTTTATAGACCCCTTATATAATGAATCATCTTGTGGGTTTCATCCCCATTGGGTTTTTCCCTTGGCCAGGGTTTCCCTAGTTAACAAAATATGGTGTTATGAGCTCTCTTTATGTATTGTTGTTTATACTATTCAATATTATTGGTTTACTTTATTATGCATGTGGCAAAGTAATTAACAATATTTAGTTGTGAGGAAAAAGATTGGAAATACTAATTCAACCCACTCCCCTGAGTATTATCTATTTCTAACAATTGGTATCAAATCTTAGTTATTTAGAAGAGGCTTAGTAGCTTGAATAAAATCCCTATGGATATGGAACAATTTAAAAAGAATCTCTAAGAAGCTCTTGAGAAAATTGATATCCTTACTGATGAAAGAGATGGCCTAAAGGATAGATATGAAGATGCAAAAGCTTATATTGGTAAACTAAAAGACAAGATATATAACCTGAAGGAAAAAAGGACCTAGTGAGAAGACTAATAATGATGATATTAAATATCTAAAGAAAGAAATTGAGATTTTGATACATGAGTTAAAAATAGTAGAACTTAAGCTAAGTCTTAAGAAAAATGGAGGTAAGAATGATTCTAAAATGAAAGCTGAAAATGTAAATCTAAGATCCTAGTTGAGAAAAGTAACATCTAAATTAGAATCTATCAAGTTGGAACATATAGAATTATAGAAATACAATACTATTGTGAAAGGTGAATTGGTGTAAACTAACCATCAATTTGAGAAATTGTATACCAAAAGTGAAAATATTTAAGAACAAATGTTTGTAAAAAGATCTAGTTATGATAAGACTAGACTTGGATTCTTTCTTGGACAATCCACCAAGAAAACTAACAAGAGAAAAGAACTTGATCGTCTTGAAGTCAAGAAAGATCTAAACATGAGAAAATATGATGATACATCTAAAGACAAAGAGAATGTTACTCACTTTGAGAATTCTAAGGTATCTAATGAAGATGGGAAAAGTAGAGAAACAAAGGAATCTCATGTTAAATTTTTTACATGTGATGAACCTGAATATATTGGAGATGATTGAAAAGGTAAATCTTTTAAACCTATTCCAAATTTTTATTATCATAATTGTCATGGATATGGACATTATGTAGTAGATTGTAAGAAACCTAAACTTGATAATGAGAATGCAAATAGTATACTGTTTATGAATAGTAACTGCATAGGTAATAGAAGAAGATCTCACAACAATGAGAGTGGAGAAAGAAGACAAATTGTTTGTTATAGATATAATAATATTGGACACATTGCAAGAAAATTGTAGAGCACCTGAAAACTGCTATAATGAACAAAGAAGAAATGTACGTATATGTCATTTATGTAATAACTTTGAAAACACAACAAAGTTCTACAAAATAGATAGAAGAAACCTAAATAGGAAACAAAATTACAAAAGGAACAACAAAAGAAATGATGATAGTTTGAAGGAAGAAATGAAGGAGCAGATAGAAGATTTTAAGGAAAAATTTGTAAAGGGAAAATAACCTGGAAGTTCTCATATAGTTTAGGAAGAAGTACCTGATAAGATAGTAAAGCCACTTATTGTTTGTGACTCATCCTACCCAAATTAAGCATTCTCAGTAAGACATCCTATTAGTTAAATGAAAACTAATGTTAGAGAGAATAGCACAAGTTGCACAGTTAGAAGTATATACTAGACACTAACAGAAGTCTATAGCAAAGTGCACATTGCTTGATATGATCATTATGAGGTTATGCAAAAAATAATCTCTCTATTACATAGTGATAGTATTTTGAATTTGTGGTAGATATGCATTTTATGCAAATTATAGATCGTAAAAGATTTAAAGGATGCAAATTGATTTACAAGCATCATTTGCTTATGTGAAATATTAAATGCAATATTGAAGACTAATTTGATATCTATTTGAAGTGCAGAAGAAGCGTGTAGATACGCATGATTGTTGAAAGATATAAATGTGAAGTTGAGGTATTTTTTCAAATTTGTTGTGCATATTTTCAGTAAAACCACTTATGACAACACAAGAAGTGTTTGATATCAGTGATTTACCTAAATATACATTTGAGAAGGACCCATTTATTTCTCTACTTGATGATCTCATTGGAGCATTTTTGTAAGTATCAAAAAATGTTCTTCATGTTGAGGATATAAGAAGTTATATTTTTTGTAAGATAGAAAGCATAGGAGATACTGAGATCCATAAAGAATTGGAGAAAATGTGCAACAATGATTTATCATTGAAACTAGAATATGTATACCTAGAACAACTTAATCTAGTTAAGTACATGTTCTATATGGACTTTGAAAACCATGAGTGGATAATAATAATTTTGAGAAGAGTTCATGATGACCTTCTATGATTAGGAAATTCACTTATATGCATTAATAATGGCCTAATTCACAAGGTCACTAGTTTGAGCAATGAGGGATGTAATCCTATAAACATAAAGAACATGTGTAGAATAGTTGAAACAAATGTCAACATAAGATTTGATGGAAAAAAATGAAGATTGACACCATTCAAGATGATGAAGTAAGACTCTTCAATAAAATTTTGGGTTATAAATTCAACCATATATCTAGGATAGATTTAGTCCCAATCGGATTTCTTCATGCAACTTATGTAATAGCAGTAAAAGGGGAAAAAGATAATCTATGTGACACTATCCAAACTCAGTTGTTGGATAACATAACAAAGATCACAAAGTCTAAGAGTGTAGTCTTTAGGTTTGAATACCTATTGACTCATATATTTTTCTATGCAACAAAGAAGTTTCCTAGTATTTCAAATTGGGATGGAAGCGAGTGTGTAATGCAAATTATCACTTAAGTTTACAAATTTAAATTGGAAATAGTTAGGGACAATGATATTGATAGAATGATGAAATCATTCCAAGCTAAAATGAAGCAGAGGTATATGATACCTCATGCATTGATTGAGAAATATAAGGATGAACTGTGTTTCATGGTAGAAATAGATTTCACATACATGGAAGTAGTATCTCCTCAAGTAAAGTTCATTGAACCTATGGGTTATGAAATTATCGCTGAACTAATTGACACTATATGTAGATAATTCTACACTTTGAAGTAGATTTTGGCTACCCTAGATGGGGTACATATAGTAAAAAGATGAAAGATATTTAAACAAATCTAATAGATAAGGAAATCAAGATGAAAGTAGATAAAGTAATCTATTCTATCTTAAAAGAATTAGGGATGTCTAGGAAAGAATTTGAAGAGGTGAAAGGGATAGCCTTGGAGATGAAGGATAGTGGTCAAACTAAAATATTAACTCCTACACCTATTATAATGGCCATACCTAGTGTAGAGGTCATAGGTGAACAAACAAGTGCACAAGCACCTATAGTGCCATATTTAGTAGTTACATAGAAACAACCCTTAAGGAACCAAAAGAGAATAGAGTAAGCATCTGTACCAAGAAAGTCTACAAGATTTGAGAAAACAAAACCCATGCAGATCTCCTCTCCTAAGAAGAGAGTTAAGAAAAAAACAAGTGGACCTAGTAAGAGGAGGAAAACTTTGTAGATCAACTCCTCAAAATCTGAAGAAGAGAATAGTGACAGACCAATAGAGCCTTCAGAATAGGAAGTAAAGATTTTAGCAGGAAGGAAAGCATGGAAACTGAAGGTAGAAAATCTTAATATGAAAATTATTAATGACAATAATTTTGTGCAATTGAATAAGTATTATTGTTGGAATTCTTTAGAATAACTAGGGGGTGAATCAGTTATTCAAGGTCCAAATGTACAAATAAAACTTTTCTCTTAGCTTAGTGAACCTATAAAACATTCAAAATCATGTATGCATCCATAGGATAATGCAGTCACTAAAACCTGTAGCTTACTATCAAATCAACTTGTAGAAATGTAAATCATGAAACATAACAGATTCATCAACAAACTTGACACTATGATTTATGTGTAAACCCAATATGGGAAAAACCACTAGTAACAATGCTACTCTTTTCACTCTTCTAAAGTGATGCCCTGTGAAAGGCCAACCTTATTAAAGGTTACAATACACACTGTTAGGTGTGACACAATTAAAGGATTTCATTCACCCTATTAGTAGTGAGCCTTGTTAGTGGACTTTAGGCCATTCATTTGGAATTACACTCAATTAGAGAATTTACAAATGACTATTAGGTCAACCTTGATCCAAAGGATATGCAATAGTAGAGCTTTAATTTGATACAACTTACAACTTCTCTTGCAAATTATAGATCACTATTCAATCCTCATTTCTACTTGGCCTTCATGCATATGAGTTCTAATAAATTCTTCACCCATCAAGCATACATTTTCTTAAGCCTTCTTGCTTAGCACACCAAGGCAGTCACCTTGTAAGTCACTTGATGAAGTAGAGTCCTTGACTTCCTATCTTCCTTGGATTTTCACATCCAATTCTCTTCTCTCCCTTGTGCTTCATGACCAACTATTCCTATAAATAGGAAATTAAGATACTTTTCTGCTTATTTTTTATCATCTACTTTAGGTTTTAGATAGAATAGGTAGGATACAATGTGTATACCTCATATTTCATCTTTCTTCTAGAAAATTTTGCTAGAATACTCTTTTAATTCAACTAAAAATGCTTTACCTTGAATTTTTTGCCACCAACTCATCAACTTTATCTTCCACCTGGTTCACAAATTTCAAGAAAATAAACTTTTCAACTCAATTTCATCAAATTCATGATCTTTCAAATAATACAGTAGCTCGACATTATCAATTTTTTGATGCCTGGTACATACTATGTTTCTTGACATCCACTATAATATTACTTGGCATCAACTAAATTTTACCAGTGCTTTACATCCATTAAAATTTACTTGGCATCCACTCTTTTTCTTAGCATACACTAGAATTTGCTTTTACTCAGCTCCAACTTTCTGCTTGGCTTGTACTAACTTTTCTTGGCACCTACCATCAATTTGGTCAAGCTTGGCAAAAAAACTTTGTGTAACTTGTTCTTCTAAAATTTCTAAGCATAACTAGCCTATGTAACCTTAAGTAGATTATCAATAAATTATGTCATCATTGTCTTAAATGATCCTTATACTTCATTACATAATCATAAATCAACCTTTCCTCTAGGTGCTATTCTTACATATTATTGATCAAATCCTCTTCATCAATCAACTAAGTGATAGCACTTGAATCTTATAAGCAATTATCTTTCCACTAAATAGCAGGTTTGACATTAATGACAAAATAATGATTGAAACACATAGTCTTCTTCAAAAATCTCCCTTTTTCAATAATCTCTTTCAACAATGACCTTTTCAATTAGATATTGCTAATCTCCCTCTTTGGCATTGATGGAAACCAAATTGATCAACCAAGTCACCTAAATCATAAAACACTTTGATCAACCAAACTGACTAGATTAAAATAGTAACACAATATGAAAAAGAAAGCATGTATCAAAATTTCTCCCTCTATCAGCAACTTCCATCTTCTAATTAGGTTACAAAAATATTTCTTATAGCTCCCTCTAAGTTCTTTCTTGTAACTCCCTCTTACTAGGTAGATTAGAAATTTTCCATGTTTCTCTTTCAGTCAGCAACATCAGCAATTAACTTCCTCTAAGATTTATATCTCTTTCTAATAATGATCAAATTAACTCTTTCTCCCATAATGTTTTTCTTGTGATGATGAATAGTTTATGATATTTCTCCCTCTTTGAGAACAATGCCAAAGACATATCATATTTTCATTTTAAGTATGCAAGTATAGGCTTTTGTAGTTTCTTTAGTTTCTCCTTCTATCACCTTGCTTGTGACTATTTTGAAGTTTCAACACTTTGATTACTTCAAGCTGCTCCTAGAGTAAGATCCTCTACATAAATGTGTAACCTTTGGCAATCAACTTATTTGATGTAGGGAACTCCTTCTATTACTTAGCTTTTGATAGGGGTATCACCCCTAGTATACCTCTTAGATATTCATGAGCATCCTTAGGCAATGGTTTTTTGAAGATATCAACAATTTGCTCCTTTGAGTTAACATATTCCATCTTCACCTCTTTATCTTGAGCTAACTTTCTCAAGCAATGATGCTTAATTGCAATGTGTCTTATTTTTTTGTGCGTCACTAGATTATTTGATATATTGATAGCACTTGTATTATCACAATAATGTATTATTGGTTCCATGATTTCTTCCTTCATTTCTTTGAGTAGCTCCTTGATCCATACAATTTTTGTGCAATTTATGGTAGTAGCAACATATTCAGCTTCAGCAGTAGATTGTGACGTGTAGTTTTGTTTCTTGCTAGTCCATGTAACTAGTCTTTTACCTAAGAAAAATACTCCTCCACTGGTGCTCTTTCTATCATCTATGTTTCTAGCCTAGTTAGAACCAGTGTAGACTCTTAATTCAAATTTTTCATCCTTCTTATAGTATAGACCAAAATTTTCTATTCCTTTTAGATATTTCATTATTCTCTTTATAGCCATTAAATGATTCTCCTTGGGATTTATAGACAATATTGCAATTATCCCCACAAATAATGCATTATTAGGTCCATTATGTACTACATATTGCAACTTTCCAATCATAGACATGTACAATGTTTGATTTCCCTTAGTTGAATCATCATTCTTTGACAATTTGTGTCTTGTCACCATAGGTGTACTTACCAATTTTGAATCCTCTAATTCAATTTTTTTAATAGTTCCTTGATATACTTTGATTGAGTGATATATATACCACATTTCATCTTATATGCTTGCAAAACCACAAAGAAATTGATCTCTCCAAACATAGACATTTCAAATTATAGCTTCATCTGATTTACAAAATCTTTACATAAAGCATCTTGACCTCCAAATATGATATCATCAACAAAAATTTTATATAATAGAATACCTTTGCCTTTCTCTATCTATATGTCCAAATTGTTGTTATCATTAGTTCTTTAAAATCCAATCTTTACAACATATTTATGAAATCTCTCATACCATGCTCTTGGTGCTTGTTTCAATCCATATAGAGCTATATGTAGTCTACATACCATATTCTTATTATTAATATCAACAAATCCTTCTAGCTATTCTATGTAAACTTCTTCTAATATGCCATTCATAAATGTAGATCTAACATCCATCTAATAGGCTTTGAATCCTTTATATGCAACATAAGGAAGTAGAGTTCTTGCTCCTTCCAATCTAGAAATAGGGAAAAAATATCTATCCATAGTCAATTCCTTATTCCTTTGCATATCCTTTGCAAATTAATCTTTCTTTGTTCCTTGTGACTTCACCATTTTCATCTAGATTATTTCTAAATATCTACTTGGTGCCAATCATGTTTTTGTCTTCTAGTCTAGGAACTAAACTCCATGTTTTATTCTTCTCAATTTGTTCAATCTCTTCCTCCATGTCTTTGTAATAGTCAGCATCTTCTAATGCATCTTTTACTAATTTGGGCTCCTTTATGCTTAGCAAACATGATTCACTTCGCAATTTATTTCTTGTTATTGGTCTAACATCTCTATCTCTAATGATTTGAGCAATAGGATGATGTCTTTTGACATATTTTGACAATCTTAGCTCAATTCTTGTTTCTTCATTTTGTCTTTCAGCTTCAAAATTACTATGTACTTCTCTATCAGGTATTGCAACATTTCTTTTATTAACACTAACTTCAAGATCTGAATGTGCAACTACTTCATTCTTTAACTTGGCATCTGAATGCAACTTGGTTCTTGAATGCAACTAAGTATTTGTAGGATGTGACTCAGTAATTACTAAAACTTTTTGTTGATATTTAACTTGATTTATAACATCTTCTTCAATAGGTATTCCTTCATAAAAGTATACAAATGATTTCTATTCTTCTAGATTTTTCATGGATTCATCCTTATGTACTTCTATATATTCATCAAAGTTCACACTTGCACTTTCCACAATTTTTTTAGTGTTAATATTCAAACACTTATAAGCTTTACTTCTTGTGTGGTAGCCAAGGAATATACCCTCTTGACTTTTTGTATCAAGCTTACCATTCCTAACATGTTTAGGAATGTAACATTTCCTTCCAAATACCTTAAAGTATTTTACATTGGGTCAGTATCCATACCATAGTTCAAAAGGTGTAAAATGAGTACTTTTCTTGACTTGTACACATTTCAAGTTATAGACAATTGTGCTTACAACTACTCTCTAGTATTTCAAACCAACATTCTTCTCCATCATGACTATTCTAGCATAGTCCATTATAGACCTATTCCTTCATTCAAAAATTCCATTTTGTGTAGGGGTTCTAGATGCAGATGTCTACCTTTTGATTCCTCTACCATTACAAAACATCTCAAACTCATTTGATGTGAATTCTCCTCCTTTATTAGATCTCAAATATTCTATACTTTTATCTATTTCCTTCTCAACTCTTGCTAAGTTCCACTTGAACATTTGAAAATTATTAGATTTCTATTTCAAAAACATGACTATCATTATTCTAGAATAATCATCAACAAATAACATTATATACTTATCTCCCTTGTATCTTTTCACTTTAATTGGTCCACACAATTTAGTATGAACAATCTCTAGTCTTTCTTTAGAGGTATAAGTTTTACTCTTAAAACTTGACTTTTTCATTTTGCCTAGCTAACACTATTTTCATGTTACATTGTTAGGCATCTTCAACTTAGGTAAACGTCTAACTTTCTTTATGTTACTGATACTAACTAGGTTATAAAAATTAACATGACATAACCTTTTGTGCCATAGGCATACATCATCCAATTTTACAACAAGACAAGCAACATCCTCTATATCAAGATAGAATAGATTACTTCTAGTTTGATCACCTTTTTTAATAAGTTTCCCATTTGTGTCATATATCTTAGCAATCTTGTTTTCAAATTCAACCTTGCATCCCAAATTTTTTAGTTGTGACACACAACAAATTATAGTTTATTCCTTCAACATAGTAAGCATTTTCACATGAGATCTTATCTATGAATTTGATAGAACCTTTTCCTTTTATCAAACATGGTCCATCATTACCAAATCTTACACTATTTCCATCACAACAATTTAAGGTAATGAACTTACTTTTGTCTCTAGTCATATAATGTAAGCATCCACTATCAATGATCCATCTATAAATTTTTTTCACACAAATCACAAGTGCAATTGCATCATCTTCATCAAATTCATCCTTCATTGCAACATACACCACTTCATCATCATGTTCATCAGAATCATCCCCTTCAGTAATGTAGAATTTATTACCTTTATCTTTGTAATCCTTGTTGTCTTCATTTCTTCTACCTTTGTATTTATCACTACCTCTATGGTTCTTCTTCTCTAGAAATCTAGTAGCAATATGACCAATCTCATTGCAATTCAAACCAATGAGAGGTAACTTACATTTGAACTTGCCTTTACCTCTATGGAATCTTCTTGCCAGTAGTACTTCTAGTTGTTCAACATCTTCTTAATCTATATTAGTGTCACTAGACACATGTTTTATCTTTCTTTTCTTCTTTTGCTTCTTCTCATTAGAATCCTTCAATAACAACTTAGCCTTGAAAGAAGATTCAAGACTCTCTAGTTTGTAGTTGTCATAGTTAGATAGCTCAAAAGTAGTGAGTCTACCTGCTAGACCTTCAAGAGTTAGATTATTTCTTGGAATGCATCCCAATTCTTGAATTGCAAAAACTCTAATAATATAAATAGGTAGTAGTGTTCTCAAGACTTTGCTGTGTATAATATCATCATCTATCTGACTAGTAGCTCATTTTATTGCACTAAATTTTTTTTTTATCCTAGCAACATATTGAACAATATTCTCACCTTCTTCAATTCTTATATCATTAAACTTACCTTTGAGACTCTCATATTTGGCTCTTTGAACATTTTTGTCTCCTCCATAGATAGTGTGTAGGGAATCCCACATTTTATTCACAATGTCATAGCCTCTGATATCATCAAATTTGGAATAGCTTAGGGTAGAGGCAATCTCCAACATTTCTTGGTTGTGTTCTTTCTTCTTCTTCATGTCTATAGCAATTGGGAATCCAATAGGATCAACATGATTAGTGGTGATGATAGATTATGCATGATCTCCTAGTCCTCCAAGGTGTAGCTTCATCAAACTTTACCATGTAGAAAAGTTATCTCTATTAACCTTGGGTACATCTCTTTTTGACATCTTGATCTTTGTGCTTTTAGTACCTTCAATCTAGTCCTCTTAAATAGGTGATGCTGATACAAATTTTTGGAATTCTTTAGAATAACTAAGAGGGGATGGGTTAATCAGTTATTCAAGGTCTAGATGTACAAATAAAACTTTTCTCTCAACTTAGTGAACCCATAAAACATGCATACTCATGCATGCATCCATAGGATAATATAGTCACTAAAACTTGTAGCTTACTATCAAATCAACTTTCAAAAATGTAAAGCATGAAACATAATAGATTCATCAACATTCTTGACCTAATGATTTATGTGGAAACCCAATTTGAGAAAAACCACCAATAACATGCTACTCTTTTCACTCTTCTAAAGTGATGCCTTGTGAAAGGCCTGTTAGGATAAACCACAGACAGAAATAAAAACTACATGCAAATATAACCAATAACAGAAAATAATAGAACACACAGAAATGAACACAAGGCACCAAGATTTAACGTGGTTCACCCAATCCCTGGGCTACGGCCACCAAACAGCAAGTCTGATCTTATTACAATCCAGTGATTACAACCTGATTACAATCCATAATCCCTTACAGCTCAATACTGCCGCAAGAACCAATTTTGTATCACCACACATAAAAAATACCCAACCCTAAGCCCTTTTTATACAAGTATTAAACTACTTTAGGGTTATAACATGTCAGCCATATGTCGGCCATAATATGTCGGCCATATGTCGGCCATATGTCGGCCATAATATGTCGGCTACTATTTATGAAGTATGTATAGTACTTTCCTGATCAGTCACCACAATCTCCCACTTGGGGACTGATCAGGCTCCACACTAAACAACAATCTCCCACTTGGAGACTGATCCTGTAGCAATACAACTACCGCATGGGGCTCCCACTGGATCAAACCACTGATCCTTCTAAGGATGTCCCAATTCTTCCAAGAAGAACTGAAGCCATATCATCTCTTTGGCTGCCTTTGTAGCAGCAACATACTCTGCCTCTGTAGTGGAGAGAGCATTAATCTTCTATAGCCTAGAAACCCAACTCACGGCTGCCCCACCAACAGTAAAGACATAACCTATAGTACTCTGCCTGGAATCAATATCCCTAGCCAAATCTGAGTCAACATAGCCCTGTAAATCAATAGTAGAGGCCCCAAAGTGTAAACACTTATTGGATGTTCCTCTCAAATATCTGAGAATCCACTTGACAGCATTCCAATGCTCAAAACCTGGATGACTCATATACCTGCTAACGACTCCCACTGCATGTGCAATATCTGGCCTAGTGCATACCATAGCATACATCAAACTTCCTACAGCTGAAGCATAGGGTACCTTGGACATCTTATCCTCCTCTTCCTATGTCTTGGGACACATCTCCTTAGTCAATTTCAAATGACCAGGTAAAGGTGTGCTGACAGCTTTAGCATTCTCCATAGAGAAACGTTGCAACACCTTCTCAACATAATCAGCTTGAGATAGCGTCAATGTTATGTTCTTCCTATCTCTGCAAATCTTCATACCAAGGATTTGTTTTTCTGTCCCCAAATCCTTCATAGCAAATGCATGTGCTAACTGGCATTTTAGCCCCTTAATATGATGCATGTTAGACCCAGCTATAAGCATATCATCAACATATAGACATAAAATAATGTAGCTATCATCATCCAACCTCTTAAAATAAACACAGTAATCTGAATGACACCTATTAAATCCATGCTCATGCATAAAATTGTCAAATTTCAGATACCATTGCCGAGGTGCTTGCTTCAGGCCATATAAACTTTTCTTCAATTTGCACACTAAGTTCTCCTTACCTTTGACCTCAAAACCCTATGGCTGAGCCATATATATTTCTTCATCCAAATCACCATGAAGAAAGGCTATTTTAACATCCATCTTCTCTAAATGAAAATCTTCAGTAGCCACAAGACTTAAAACAGTACGAATAGAAGTCATTTTAACAACAGGAGAAAATATCTCATCAAAATCAATTCCCTTTTTCTGTGCAAATCCTTTTACAACTAACCTAGCCTTAAATCTTTTCTTACCTCCTTCCTCTTCTTTCAACCTGTAAACCCATTTATTCTGTAAAGCCTTTTTACCTGCAGGCAACTTGCACAAATCTCATGTCTTATTTTTCAGCAAAGAGTCCATTTCATCTTTCATTGCAGACTCCCACTGAATCTTAGTATCCACCTGCACAGCTTCATCATAACTTTCAGGTTCACCAGCATCAGTAAGTAAAATAGAATACAAAGAGGGAGAAAACCTTTGTGGAGGTCTAATTTGCCTTGTTGACCGTCTAACATTCACTGGTGTATGTGGTATTTGTTGTTGTGGTTGTTGCACATCATGAGGAATGGCTGGAACATCAGCTTTTGGAGTATCATCCAGCACTACATAATCATCTTCTTTCTTCTCATGTTGCTGCAACAGATCTTTGTACAACACTTTTTCATTGAATATGACATCCCGGCTTCTTATAATTTTATGATTTTCAAAATCCCAAAGCCTATAGCCAAATTCATTAAGGCCATATCCAACAAAGACACATTTCTTTGATTTCGCTTCTAGCTTGGTTCTATTTTCAGAGTCTATATGAGCAAAAGCTTCACAACCGAAGGTCTTGAGAAAAGAATAACTCACCTTCTTACCAGTCCATGCTTCCTCTGGAATGCCACAGCCCAAAGGAGTAGAGGGACCTCTATTAATCAAATATATTGCAGTATTGACAGCCTCCACCCACATGTGTAAGGGCAACCCAACATGCAACCTCATGCTCCTTGCGCGCTCCATTATAGTCCTGTTCATGCGTTCAGCCACTCCATTTTCTTGTGGAGTCCTTGGAATAGTTTTTTGTCTATGAATACCATTAGTGGAGCAATAATCTTCAAATTCATGACTGCAATACTCACCACCATTATCAGATCTGAGACATTTTAATATCTTACCAGTCTCATTTTCAACCAAGCATTTCCATTTCTTAAAAATTTGAAATACATCAGATTTCTGTCTAAGGAAATAAACCCATACTTTTTTAGTTGTGTCATCAATAAATGTAACATAATAATGAGAGCCACCAAGGGAAGATACCTGAGCTGGTCCCCATACATCTGTATGCACAAGCTCTAATTTCTCCTTTTTTTTTTCCTTCCCTGTCTTTACAAAACTCACTCTCTTTTGTTTTCCATACACACAACTTTCACACAAATCCATATTCACACATTTTAGACCTGGTAAAACTTTCCTTGAATGAAGTACTTTCATACCTTTCTCACTCATGTGCCCAAGTCTATTGTGCCACAGCGCTGTATCAGAATCTACAGCAACTATTTGTTCTCCCTGCTCAACTGCAGTAATTGTTCCTGAATATTCATTTTTCTCTGAAACAATCAAAGTAGAAGGAACAATATGACCTGTACAAAGATATAAGGTGCCTACTTTCAAACCTTTTGCTACTACAAGGGAACCTTTTGAAACCTTCCAATTTTTATCATTAAAAGTAATTACACAACCCTCATCACCGAGTTGCCCTGCTGAAATTAAATTTCTACTCAGCTTTGGAACATGTCTTACCTCATGTAGTAGCCAATGATTCCCATTCTGCAACTTAATCTTAATTTTTCCCTTTCCAACAATCTGACAGGGTTCATTATCCCCCAAATAAACAAGCCCAAAATCCCCTTGGACATAATCAATGAAATAACCTCTATGAGGTGTAGCATGAAAAGAAGCATTAGAATCTAAAACCCATGAATCATCAACACTCTCTAAAGACAGAAGCAAAGCATCCTCTTCGGATTTATTACTTACCACATTTGCCTCTTTGTCTCCATCTGATTTATCTCCTTCATTTTTCTTTCGAGTCCAGCAATCTTTCTTTTTGTGCCCTGGTTTCCCACAGTACCAGCAATCATTTGGTCCTCTCGATTGAGACCTCCTCCCCTTTGACTTTCCTCTTGATTTCCCACGATTTCTAGAGTTACTTCCTCTTTCAGTCGTTCTGCCCCTGCTTTGTGCATTTAAAGCACTTCCTGATGTAGATCCACCTAAGGATTTTCTACGAGTTTCCTCACTTAAAATAACACCGATCACATCATCATATTTTAGGGTACTAGATCCAGGAACAGAATGACTCACCGCCATTACCAAGCCATTCTAGAATTCAGGAAAAGAACACAAAATCAAGAGAGCCCTACTTTCTTCATCAAAATTGATACCCACAGAAGATAATTGACTAGTAATAGTATTAAACTCATTTAAATGATCTGCAACAGATCCACCTTCTGCCATTTTCATATTGAATAAACGCTTCATGAGAAATACCTTATTTGAAGCGGAGGGCTTTTCATACAGGGTCGCTAGGGTTTTCATCAAATCTTTTGTCATCTTTGCTTTTTTAATATTAAATGCCACTGATGGTGCGAAGCATAACCAAATGCTTTTGAGTGCCTTTCTGTCCAAAAGACCCCATTCAGCCTCTGACATAGTTCCCTGATTCTTGACTTTTCCTTCCAACGGCTTCCATAAATCCTTTTGATATAAATAGTCTTCCATTTGCATCTTCCATAACTGGAAGTTCTGCCCATTAAACCTATCAACCGTCAGCTTACCATCATCTGCCATTGCTCCTACTCAACCATGAGACTCCCACTTAACTGTGAGACTTTCCTGCAGAGGATAACTAAAAGACAACCTTTCTCTGATACCACTTGTCAGGATAAACCACGGACAGAAATAAAAACTACATGAAAATATAACCAATAACAGAAAATAATAGAACACATAGAAATGAACACAAGGCACCAAGATTTAACATGGTTCACCTAGTCCCTGGGCTACGTCCACCAAACAACAAGTCCGATCTTATTACAATCCAGTGATTACAACTTGATTACAATCCATAATCCCTTACAGCTCAATACCGCCGCAAGAACCAATTTCGTATCACCACACATAAAAAATACCCAACCCTAAGCCCTTTTTATACAAGTATTAAACCGCTTTAGGGTTATAACATGTCGGCCATATGTCAGCTATAATATGTCGGCTACCATGTCGTCTACTTCCAAATTTTTTTTTTAAAGTATGTACAGTACTTTCCTGATCAGTCACCATAATCTAACAAGGCCAACCCTATTAAAGGTTACAATGCACACTATTAGGTGTGACTCAGTTAAAGGATTTCAATCAACCTATTAGGAGTGATCCTTGTTAAAGGATTTTAGGCTAGTCACTTGAAATGCCAACTGGTTAAAGGATTTACAAATGAATGTTAGGTCAACCTTAATCGAAAGGATTTTCCCTAGATTAATACAATTATTAGAGAGTAATAGAAGAGCTTTGATCTAATACAACTTACAACTTCTCTTGTAGATTATAGATCATTGTTCCATCCTCAATTCCACTTGGCCTTCATACTTTGTAGTTCTAGTAGCTTGTTTATCCTTTAAGCATACATCTTCTTAAACCTTCTTTCTTAGCACACCAATGTAGTCACCTTTTAGGTCACTTGATGAAGTATAGTCCTTGACTTCCTATCTTCCTTGGATTTTGGCATCTAATTCTCTTCTCTCTCCTATGCTTCATGAGAAATTATTTCTATATATAAGAAATTAAGATACTTTTCCACTCATTTCCTATCTTCTATTTTAGGGTTCAGACGAATTAGGTAGGGTACACTGCATCTACCCCATATTCCATCTTTCTTCTAGAAACTTCTCCTAGAATCCTCTTTGAATTTACTTTAAAATGGTTTACCTTCAATTCTAT
Source organism: Cupressus sempervirens (assembly GCA_028749045.1). Lineage (NCBI taxonomy): Eukaryota > Viridiplantae > Streptophyta > Pinopsida > Cupressales > Cupressaceae > Cupressus > Cupressus sempervirens. Next base: position 818,190,764 of record CM053786.1, read on the forward strand.
GCTAGTATCTCATCAACCTTATTTTCCACCTAGTTTACAAATTTCAAGAAAACATACTTGTCTACTCTGGTTCATTGATTTTATGTTCTTTCAAATAATGTAGAATCTCAGCATTATTAATCTTTTGATGCTTGGCACATATTGCGTTGCTCAACATACACTATAATATTACTTGGCATCAACTAAAGTTTATTGGAACTTGGCATCCATCAAGCTTTACTCAGCATCCACTATTCTACTTAGCATAGATGAAAATTTTCTTTTACTTAGATCCAACTGACTTTCTTCTCAGCTTGTACTAACTTTTCTTCGCACCTACTATCCAATTGGTCAAGCTTGGCAAAAAAACTTTTTGTAACTTGTTCTTTTGAAATTTTTTAGTGTAACTAGCCTTTGTAACCTTAAGTATATTATCAATACATCATGTGATCACTATCTTAACTAATCCTTGTAATTCATTACATAATCATAAGTCAACCTTTCCTCTAGGTGCTATTGTTACATCTTATTGATCAAATCCTCTTCATCAATCAACTAAGTGATAGTACTTGAATCTTATAAGCAATTGTCCTTGTAGTAAATAGTAGGTTTAACATCAGTGACAAAACAATGATTGAAATAATATCTTTCAACAACAATCTTTTCAATTAGATCTCAACAATTATGACTTGTACAATAATATGGATAGGAGACAGCTATAAAATGTTGTTCTTAGAAATATGATTCTAAAAGATAAAAGGTTTGATAGTGTAAAAGGTTAAATCCTTGAAGATTTATATAATAGACTAAGAAATAGAAAGAGTAGAGTAATTGAGGAAGAAAAACAAATACAAATAAATATGTTGAAAAAACATATGTCTAGTAAATAGAGAAGAAGAGTTAAAGGAAATTTTGAAAGGTATAGCACCCTTGTAGAGAAATAAGAAGAGATCAATTCTTCTTATGGAAAGAAATTATGAAGAAGTAAATATGAAAATTGAAAATGAAATAGTCACATACATGTCTAATTTTTGTAAGAAGATTGAGAAGAGTTCATAGTGAGGGGATACAAGCCCTACTATGGCAATGATCAATCCTTCTCATAGTTCTAAACAACTAGCTAAAGCTTTAATTCCAAGTGATTTACCACACATTACCATTGACAATGAATAAATGCAAGTAGATAAAACTAATGTAATAGTGGATAAAACTAAAGATCCATTCAAATATTTTGGCTCTAACATTATTGGAAATATTGTTGACTATAGTATCTCTAGTGATGAAGAGAAAGAGTAGGAGTGATGCAAGAGCATCCAGAGGTATAAGGGCAATCCTATGTCACCCAAAAAAAAATGTACTTAGATTTAGTTTTTGTTTCAAGTATTTTCATTTTTGGATACCCATTTGGGTCAAATAAAGGTTCGAACTCTCATAGTTTCACTATTAGTGTTCTCGGTTAGAGTTTTTAATCACTTTGGGATACATGTAAATGCCAAAAATAGGAGTATGTAATTGAGCCATCATTTTGGTGAACTAGAAGGTGTAAATTGGTCAGATGATTGTAATTGTAATTTAGAGCATTCCATAAAAAGAATCAGGTCAAAAGGCCCCACAGTTTGAAAGATATTGCAGTTTTTCAATTTCTAGAGACCTCCTAAGAATGCTTTGAAGTCAGGTTTAGGGCATTAAATGACCTCAAATAGGGCCAAAAAATGGTAGACAAGGAAAGCTGGTCCATAGGTCTATAGAACGCTTCGAGAGTTTTTCAAAAATGTAAACGATTCATCAATTGGAGCTACAATTCAAAAGTTATGCCTCCCAAAAGTTCAATTACCATTTCTAGATTCTTCTAATTTTCCTCCAACTTCTAATGCAACTTTTGGAGCCTTCTATTTGGTTGGTGGATGCCAACTAGCACTTTCTAGAATGTATTCCTAATCCTTAACCCTTTGGGGTCTATTTAAGGACATTTCTAGCATTGTAAAAGGCAATTTGGAGTGGAGTTTGAGAGAAGGTACTGGGAGAAGAAATTATCTCTAGATTTATACCATTGTAAGCCCTTAGGGCATGTTTTGAAGTCTATTTTCTCTGTACTGAATGTATTAGCATATTTACATAGTTAATAAATTTTTTTTCTTTCCTATTGTGTCCATTCTGTTAGTTGGCTTGACCACATCAAGGAGCAAAAGAAAGAAGATGTAACTTCTAAAAAGAAATTTGAAGTTGTGTCAACCAAAACTGAGGTAGCTACTACAAGTATTCCCATAGAAATAGTACTAATAAAACCCTCTGTACCACCAACGCAAGTAGTAGTGGTCACCATAGTAGTGCAATCAAGTGATGAAGATGAAGCACAAAACCTTATACCTTCTTTAAGTAAATTCTTTGAAAAGAAGAAATCAGCTATGTCAATTGAAATGACCTTAACTTTAGTTATGGACAGATTAGAGAAGATAGCATGTTATGTGGATACATCTATAGACATTTAGCACAAAGCAGCAATTTTGTGCAAAACTTTTGATAATGAGTTTACAATGCTTATTAATAATGCTATAGTGCAAGCATAAACTAAGCATGATGCTAATCTTCTTAATACTATGTGTACAAATATAAGGAATGATATAGAAATATTAAATATATCTATTAAGGGATCAGGGTAGAGTATGGAGGAAGGGAAGTAGATATATGCTAAGTGCAACTTGGAATACCTTTACCTTCACAATTTTGATGAACAGATCAAAGGAAAGATAACTAAGCTATAGAAACTTATTGATAACTTTTGAAAACAAGATTAGAAGTTAGAGAAATTCATGATAGCATCTAGGATATACAAGAAGAAAAAGAGAAAGCTCTAGAAAGATTTACACTTTTGAGAGACCATTTATCCCCACAAATTACATTGTGATAGAGTTAATTGGAGGAATGTTTGGTAGCTATAACTTCATATGACAAGTTTGTGGTTACAAACTTGAGTGCAATAGAGTTAGCCACGTATGCCCTATGTGTGCTAATAGGTGTGTTAGATGCACTAAAAGATAGTTGGAAGAAACACCTTGCACAATTGAAGACTAACTTCAGTGATTGTTTTTCTAGATTTTGATGTAGCTTTCAGATTTTGACAAGATTTTTCCTTTTGTTGACACCTTTGTCATTGATGTCAAAGGGGGAGAAATAAGGAAAATTGTAATTATAAGTTGTATAGTTGTATTTTGAAGTATAGTAGAAGCTTTGCTTTAAGTAAGCTCTATAATCAAAGTTATAAGGGATGTAATCTTTTTGATATAATCTTTCTAAGATATATTGTGTTGTGTATGTTTATTTATTTTGATTGGTATGACAACATGTTTTTTTGGGAACTTGGCCAATTTTTCCAAACTGTTGCCATCAATGCCAAAGGGGGAGATTGTTGGCAGTATGACTAATCAATCAAATAAGATCAGATATGTGGTTCTCATTTATGGAAACATATGTTTTATAGTATAGTTATGATTATTTGAGATGGAAAATTGTCTAAGTATTGGACAAGGATATAGTAGCATGATGAGTTCTATTGATAGTAAAATATTACTTAAGAATATTCTCTCACATAGTTGACTAGTTATGCATGACATCATCCTAATGATGTATACCAGTGTGCATGTATGTACGAATAACCAAGTTCAAGTTACGAAGGAAATATCAATGTAGATACTTCACAGTACAGAACAAAGCAAGTCAAAAAATTGAGTTGTAGGATTTAAAGAATTATTTTGATTATTAAGTCTTGATGAGCCGACTCTAAGGATGATATGAGAGCTAATTAAGGAAGGATTTATTATTATTTTTTATATAAGTAAAGAACTTCATTTACAAAGTTAGACTTGATGTGATGTGACATGACAAGATATGATACGACAATGTGAGATGTGATGCAAGTTTATATATGTGAAGTTACTCCTTGTTTATGACATTGAGAAAACTAGAGGGAAGATTTTCTATGGTCTACTAAAGGCTTGTATGAAGATCTGATAATTGAAAGAATTGCAAAGTATAGAATGTGATACAGTATTGTATGTATATCTATTCTTTTGAAGAAATTAATTGTATAGTTACATGTTAGGGAAGTGAGCTCTTCTTGCACACATTTGTATATGATCCATCAACTTTGAATAGGGTTAAAGAAAGTCCTAATAGGTTTGAGGCTTCTAACAAGGCCTAGTCTCCTAACAAGGACTCAAGACACTATACATTCTTCATAGACTCCTAATAGGTTCAATATCCTTCATCAGATTCTTTACATAGTGAATCATCTTGCGGGTTTCATCCTCACTGGGGTTTTCCCTTAGCCATGGTTTCCCTAGTTAACAAAATATGGTGTTATGAGCTCTATTTATGTATGGTTGTTTATATTATTCAACATTATTGGTTTATTTCTTATGCATATAGAAAATTAATTAACAATATCCAGATGTGGGAAAAAAAGATTGAAAATATTGATTCACCCACCCCCACAGTATTATCTATTTCTTACATTTAGATTCTCAAATGTTAAATGCAAAATTTTTTAGAGATGCATACTCTTTCTACAGGGATGCCATTGTACCTAAAACCAATGGGAATGAGTTATTCTAGTATTTTTATCAAAATAGGTATGCCAAATCACCAATTTGCAATCCATGGATTAGAAATATGGAAAAATTGATAGTGCTAGAGATGATAATTGATGTTTATTTGGTGAAGCCACTAGTCATGTATTACAATCTAACAACCAAGGCCTTCCATAGAAAGTATATGAGTGTCCTATGTAAATAGGATAGGGGTACTTTTGGTGAATTCTTTGACCTAGGAGGACCGCTCATGAAGAAAACTAAGAAAGAAAAAATGAATGAGTCCTTCAAGAGTTCCAAAAGTTTCACTACAACTATCATGAGGAGGTACATTCCAAAATCAGAGAAGGAAAATGGGCAATTTCCTAAGAAGGTAGGAGAACTAATGCCATTATATTTTTTCTATAAACATTTTAGATATAGCATTTTTGGAATTGAAAAGGTATTGGGAGTTGATGGTGTATATGCTATATTAGTATGTTATAAACACTAAATTAAGAAATCAAAAGCATTTACAAACTGAAATACCATAACATAAATGAGAGACTAAAGAGAAAACCCCAATTGGAAATGTGAGCCAAATGAATGGATTCTCCCAATAGGATTTAGCTATTTGCTTGGTAGACGAGTCTAAGGATTGGGATGTATGCTCAAGTGCTCAAAAGTTGCTTCAATGGATTTTGGATGGGTAATGGCAAATTGGTAGCTTTGTGAGCTCTCAATTTGGCATTATAAGGGTAAGGTTGATGGCTTTTGGTTCTCAAACTAGCATTATAACTTTGGCTTAAAGGATGTGATAAATGGCTTGGGAGGGGATTCAATTTATAGGCTAAGGGCTTGAGGGATGGAGGACTAAGATGCAAGGAGAGAAAAAAGCTTATGGAGGGCTAGGATGCACTAAAAGGAGAGCACATGGATTGTGCTTATTTAGCACCAACTAGGGAGTGACACATGTCATAGGGTGAGTGGATGGAGGAAAGAGGATGGATGAGTCAACAAAGGAGGCTCAAGGGATAATATCTTCATAAAGACCCTTCATTATGGATTGTAAGAGCTTGCAAGAGTCTTTATTGCCTTTGTAAGAGCATTGAACGCTTGGTGATTGAGATATTTTGGAGGGAGTTAAGATTGTTGACTTTGCTTGGCTTAGGAAAGTCTTAAGCTTGCCTAGGGAATGTGACAAGTTTAGGGGGTGGATTAGGCTTGGGTTTAGGATTAGATTAGGGATGTTAGAGATTTTAAAGTGGATGGCATTCATGAGGGTGGGTGAGTTAGTGGCTAAGCTTGGTTAGTATGGGTGGATGGGGTGGATTAGGCTAAAAAGGGGGTTTAGGATAGTTTAGGGGTTATTAGATTTGGGGGTTTTATTTATCAAATAGATTTATTTAATAAATGAGGATTTTGGAATTAGATAGAAGAATAGGATTAATTGATAAATAATAGGTTATTTGATTTATAAATTAGGACTATAGATGATTAATTAAATTAATTAACTAGGGGATGGAAAAGGATTAATTAAATAGGAATTTAATTAATGATGCATTTAGAGATGGCTAAATAAGATTACTAAAGCAGTGTAATCAAATTTAGGTGTCTACAGATGGAACAATGAATGCCCTAGGTTATGAATATATCATGACATTAGAAATCCATGATCCAAATCATAATGTTTGTTGTTATTCTGTGGAATAAATCATTGATAGAATACATGAAGAAATTGAGGCAACTCAAAAGGGAGACATGGGAAACTTTAGGTTTTTCCATTATTCACTATTGATACACATTATCCTTTTCAAGAATATATGGCACATCAATCTAGATTTTACTGAGGCCATTAAGGAGAATAGAGAAACCATACGTGTGCAATTGTGGACTCATTTTTTATTATTTTTTATCCCTATACTAATACTATTGTTTTATATAACAATTTTGTATTTCCAATCATGAATGTGATAATGGATATAAATGAAAGAGTACCTAAGGGGGTAAGAATGTTAATTAGACCACCTACTTTCCCTAACAAGGACAAAGTACTTAGCAATGACTGGGATAGGTTGTTTTTATTTGAAAATGACACTAAATTTGTGGGGTATTTTTGGAGAACATTGTGGAAGAAGTTGGGAATAGACTTGAAATTCAGTTCCACACATCACCCACAGACTGACGACCAAACAAAAGTGGTAAATAGAAGTCTGGGCAATTTCCTGAGATGTTTAGTTGGGGATAAGCCCAAGGGATGGGATTTGATTCTACCACAAATGGAATTTTCTTACAATAACTCTGTAAATAGGAGTACTAAAAAATCACCATTACAAATTGTATATGGAAGTAGCCCAAGGACTGCACCATAATTGAGGAAGATGGAGCAAGGGGAGTGGACAAGTGCTGAAGTAGAAGAGTTTGCTAAACATATCAAGTGCCAACATGAGGAGGTCCAAGCACACATTATCAAGATGAATCAATAGTATAAAGCTAGGGCTGATCAAAGGAGAAGACATAAGGAGTTCCATGTAGGGGATCTAGTCATGGTACACTTAAGAAAGGAAAGATTTCCAATAGGTACTCACAACAAGCTAAAGATGAAGAAATTTGGCCCTTGCAAAATTCTGAAGAAACATGACTCAAGAAATGCATATGAGGTGAAGTTACCAGATGGAATTCGCATTTCTCCTATCTTCAACATTGCAGACTTAATAAAGTATTACGATGATGGTGCAGATGAGGAGCTGATGTTAGAGCCATGTCCAATTCTTGCTTCTGAGAAGGAGGAGATAGAAGACATTCTAGATCATCATGTGGGTAGGAGTACTAGAAATAGGCAGTATGAAGAGTATCTGGTTAAGTGGAAAGGTCGATTGATCAAGGACTCAACTTGGATATCAAAAGCTGAGGTTTTCCATTTACCATCTATAAAGTGATAGGTTCACTTTTCAATCTACCTTGGGTGTCTGATGCAGGAGCATCCAAAGGTATAAGGGAAATCTTGTGTCACCCAAAAAAAAATGTACTTAGAATAAGTTTCTATTTCATGTGTTTTCATTTTTGGATACCCATTTGGGTCAAATAAAGGTTCCAACTCTCATAGTTCCACTATCAGTGATCTAGGTTTGAGTATTTGAACACCTTGGGATACGTGTAAATGCTAAAAAAAAGGATTATGTAATTGCGCCATACTTTTGGTAAATTAGAGGGTGTAAATTGACTAGATGAATGTAATTGTAATTTAGAGCATTCCAAAAAAAGAATCAGGTCAAAAGGCCCCACGGTTTGAAAGTTATTACAATTTTTTGATTTTTGGAGACCTCCTAAGAATGCTTCAAAGTCAAGTTCGGGGCATTAAATTACCTTGTACAAGGCCAAAAAATGGGAGATGAGTAAAGCTCATCCATAGGGCTATAGAGCATTTCAAAGACTTTTTGAAAATGTAAACAGTTCGTCAATCGGAGCTACGGTTCAAAAGTTATGCCTCCCAAAAGTTCAATTACCATTTCTAGATTCTTCTAGTATTGCACTGACTTCTAACGCAGATTCTAGATCCTTCTATTTGGTTGGTGGATGCCAACTAGTACTTTCTAGAATGTATTCCTAATCCTTAACCCTTTGGGGTCTATTTAAGGACATTTTTGGCATTGTGAAAGGTAGTTCGGAGTGGAGTTTGAGAAAAGGTACTTGGAGAAGAATTTATCTTGAGAGTTATGCTATTGTAAGCCCATAGGGCATGTTTTGGAGTTTGTTTCTCTGCACTAAGTGTACTAGAAAATTTTCATAGTTAATAAAATTTTCCCTTTCCTGTTGTGTCCATTTTGTGTTTGGGTTGTGTCCCCATCAATTTTTTAATGCATCTTTGATATTTCCGAATTCAAAATCAACAAGTAAACAAGTACCTCTTACCTTACTTCTTGTCATAGTACCTTCTAATTTATCTCCAATAATCTAATCTAGTGCATGATGTCTCCTAACATACTTGGCTAATATAGGCTCCTTGCCTTTTGAATGAATTGCATTGTCATCCTCTTGTATTTCAACTTTAGGTTCTAGCTACTCTGTCTACTGCTATTTTCCTTCAAACTCAATAGACATTGGCTCGATAACATTTAAATGTAACTTGGGTTCTAGTAGCTTGGTTTGTGTTAGGAAAAAACCACGGACAGAAATAAAAACTACATGCAAATATAACCAATAACAAAAATAATAGAACACATAGAAATGAACACAAGGCACCAAGATTTAACGTGGTTCACCCAATCCCTGGGCTACGTCCACCAAATAGCAAGTCCGATCTTATTACAATCCAGTGATTACAACCTGATTACAATCCGTAATCCCTTACAGCTCAATACCGCCGCAAGAACCAATTTTGTATCACCACACTTAAAAAATACCCAACCCTAAGCCCTTTTTATACAAGTATTAAACCACTTTAGTGTTATAACATGTCGGCCATAATATGTCGGCTACCATGTCGGCTACTTCTAAAAAAAAAAAAAAATTCGGGCCGATGCCCCGAACCCCACTATTTATGAAGTATGTACAGTACTTTCTTGATCAGTCACCACAATCTAATAGTTTGAACTTCTTGCAACTCAATGACTAAAGACTCAACAGTAGAAGATTCTTGATTGATAGAAGTATCTGGCACTGTATCAAGTTCAATAAAAAATAATCTCCTCTAATCTTTTGGTTCCTTTTTACTTTTTTCTTTATTCCTTTCTACAAACTTATCAACTTTCACATGTGTAATTCTATGACTTTGTGAGTAGACAAATTCAAACATCTATATGCCTTACTCTTGCAAGAATATCCCAAAAATATTCTTTCATCACCCTTCACATCAAATTTTCCTTTTCTAGATTCTTTCAAAATGTAACATTTACTTCCAAATACTTTTAGGTAACTTACATTGAGTTTATAGCCATACCATAACTCATAGGGAATTTTGAATGAGTCCTTCTTCAATTATACTCAGTTCAAGGTATGAACTACAATGCTGATACCTTCCTTCCAATATTTGATAGCAATGTTCTTTTCAATCATTAAAGTTCTTGCATAGTCCATGATAAATTTGTTCCTCCTTTCAGCTATTCCATTCTGCTTAGGTGTTTTAGGTGTTGATACCTATCATTTGATTCCTCTTTCAATACAAAAGTTATTGAATTCATGGGAGATGAATTCACCACCTTTGTCCGACCTTAAGCATTTCAGTCTTTTCCCTATTTCCTTCTCTACTCTAGCCAAATACCATTTGAATTTCTCATATGCTTTTTATTTCTCTCTTAGATACATGACAGTCATCATTCTAGAGTAATCATCAACAAAAATAATGAAGAACTTTTCTCCAATAGAGATTTCAATTTCAATGGGTCCACACAAATAAGTATTCACAATTTCTAAAACTTCTTTAGACTGGTAGTTCTTACTTTTAAAGCTAGTCTTTCCCATCTTAGCAATCTAACAATTCTTGCATAGACCAATATTGGGTTTCTTTATTCTATGAATGCCTCTTAATTTCTTGAATTTTGTTATTTTCACCAAATTATCAAAGTTCACATGACATAACCTTCTATGCCATAACCAACTTTCTTCAACTTGAGCAATAAAACATGAACATTCACCAAGTTCAAAATAGAACAAGTTACCTTTTGTTTGTATGCCACATCCAATCAGCTTTCCTTTGTCATCCAAAAATTTTGCTTTACCTTGCATGAATTCCACTTTGAATCCATTATTGAGTAGATGTGCCACACTCAATAGATTGTGTTTTAGACCTTCAACCCAAACCTTACACTGCCACCATCATAGTCTTCAAAATATTCAAAATTTGTTTTATCAGTAGTCATATGATGAGAGAAACCATTGTCTATGATCCATGTATCATTTTTCTCACATGAGAGATAAGTTTCATTTTATCTCCCTGATCATTATCAGATTCATCATTTACAACAATGTAAACAATTTCATCTTCACCATCATTAGAACCATTAAAATGCTTTGCCATGAAACATGTTTTCTTGCCTTTTTCCTTGAATGATTTGAAATCTTTCTTTCCATTACATTTGTGACCTTTCTTCTCATCCTTATTTTGTTTTTTTGGGCACCTAGTAGAAATATGACCAATTTCCTCACATGAAAAACAAATTAGAGGAACTTTACCTTTGTATTTCTGTTTGCCTCTAGAATATTTCCTTGCTAATAGAGCTTCAACCACCTCAAGATCACTATCAAAAATCTATTCTGATTCTTCTTCAATTTCTAACTAAAAATTCTTTATCTCCTTGCCTTTTTCTTTGAGTAAAAGCTTGGCTTCAAATGTTGATTTAGTGTTCTTGGAAGTTGGAACATAGTTGTCATAGTTATCAAGCTCAAATGTTGTCAATCTTCCTACTATGGCCTCTAAATTTATCTTATGATTTACTTCACATCTTCATTGTTGAATTGAAAAAACTCTAATTGCATAAATGGGAAGTAATGTTCTAAGAACTTTACTTACAACTATTTCCTCCTTGATATCTCCTCTAGAAGCTTTGATTGCACTGACACTGTCTTTGACTCTTTCAACATATTTGGCAATGTTTTCATCCTCTCTCATCCTGATTTGATCAAATTATCCTCTTAAAATTTATATTTTGGCTCTTATCACATTGTCATTACCTCCATAGATATCTTTCAATATGTTCCACATTTCAAAGGTAGTTTTGTAGTCCTTAACACCATCAAATTCTTCATAGCTTAGGAAAAATGCAATGTCTATCATCATGGTGTTATGAGTCTTCTTCTTAGCAATGTCATTAGCAAATAGTGTACCAGAAGGAGTTTTATATTCTTGATCAAGATATTTCAATCTTATATCTCCAATGGAAGCCAGATGGAGTCTCATGAGACCTTGCCATACTAAAAAATTATCCCTGTTAAGTCTTGGAATTTCCCTCTTGTAAGACATCTTGATTTTCAGCTTAGATCCTTGAAATCCTTCCTGCAAGCACCAAAAGCTCTGATACCAGTTGTTGGGAATATAGATGAAGTAACTGAGAGGGTGGGGGGGCATGGGGGGGGGGGGGGGGGGAGGGTGGGGTTTGGGGGGTGTGAATCAATTACCACAAAAATAAATCCATAGATCTCTTAGATGACTTAAAACTTAGTTACTGTTATTACTTAGTAGCCACATAAAAAAATTTTGTAACTTAGTAGATGTATGTTAACTTATTAAGCCTTCACATAGATTTAACATGCATGCATAGAAGAAATAACATGAACACAAGAGACACCAAATTTAACATGGAAACCTAATATGGGAAAAACCACCAAGTAACTAGCTACTTATTTTCACTCTTTTGAAGTGAGCTCTATTAAGAGCCAACCCTACTAAAGGTTGCAAAACACACTATTAGGTGTGACCTTGTTAGAGGATTTGATCACCCTACTAGGATTGGCCTTTCTAGAGGACTTTATAACAATTCAATAGAACTATCCACCTTGTTAGAGAATTTACAAAATGGTTGTTAAACTAACTCTATTAAGTGATTTAGGAATTACTACTACAATTGTGAGAAAGTAACAATAAATTGACTTGAATGAGATGCAATGAAACTTTGTTGTTACGGATCTATGTTTTACTTTACTAGATCTTCTCTAATTAAATACACCTTTGCTGCTGCTCAAGGATATATGATCCTTCTTCAAAATTTGCAGAGCTATATGATCCTTCTTCAAAATTTGCACACACTTTCTTCTTCACACAATCAACTCACTTGCATGCTCATTCATGAGAACTTAGATTCCACATCTTGACCTTTTATTTATACATTACAAATTGTCAAGTTGGCTCATTTACAAGTTACAATTACCAATAAACATTACATCAGTTGGATACAAACATTACATGAAATAATTAAACTTAATTTTGTAAAATAATAAAATCATTCATTGACCAACCCCTCTTAGTAAACACTGCTTTAGAAATGATTTCCAGTGTTAACCAAGTGAAGCTCGGTGAAAACTATTAACTCTACAAAATCCTTTAGAGACCAAGTGAACTCGGTAGACACTAAGTTTCCTTTGATAACCTTGTGAGCTCATTAAAAATTGACTTCTACCACAAAATCATTCAATGCATGAGTGAGCTCAGTAGAAACTATTTCCATAGTGCAACTTCCAAAAACACTCAGTAGACACTGTAATTCACTTTGCTGACCATCTAAACTTGATAGACTCTATCTTTTACTTTTCTTACCAACTAAGCTTGGTAGACTCTATCTGATAACTATTATGACATTAGTGTAACATCAAAGACAACACAAAATTGAAAAATTGTCTCCAACAATATATGTCCATATGAGCCTAAACTAAGCCTTTGAAGTTGCAAAAATTAGGATTTACAATTTTCACAAAAAGCCAACAACAAGGATTGCAAACAACCTACAACAATGTGTAGATCACAAAATTCTACCTAAAAGCAAAAAGAGTTACACAAAAAAGGAGTATGCGTGAGGGAGATATCATTATTTTAAAATCACCTCTATAATCATTTTTCCCAAATCGTTGCCTTCGTGTCTCCAAAAATCAAATGACTCTAGATTTCACCTTAGATGTTTGATTTTGATGAAACAAAAGTTGATTTATGGGTTTTTTGACCTTATAAATGTGATGCCAACATTTAAGTTTCACCAACAAGCTCCACTCTTGACCTGCAAAAAAAAATATCTTCAATGGCTATGCAATGAAACTCCTATGGCTTTGATGCCATGAAATAATTTGGTATAGATTTGATATTATGAAAGAATTTTCCTAAGGCAAGAATGTAATGCCAAGATCTAGAAGGTCAAGAGATAGCACAAGATAGACAAGATATGATCAAAGGAGAATGGATTATTCAGATAAGTGGATAAATCAAATAATTGGATCTCAGATAATTGGATGAATAAGTGATAGAAGAAGCTTGTATATAAAGGCAATTGATATGTCTAGGATTCATGCAAAGAGATAAGCATTGACTAACATGTCCACCAAGAGTGAATCATCCTTCATTGTGCATGAATGCACATGTAATAATGAGAGGATAAGAATGCAAAGGTGTATCCCATAAAGAGATGTAGTAGACAACATGTAATCAATTGGAGTGCAAACTATTGTTTTGTCTACATGACAAATTATATAAATATGTAAAATCCTAAGTGTCTACATGACAACTAGTATGAAAATGCATTAACATAAGTAAACTTAAGTAAAGTGTAAATAGTAAATACTTATTTACACCAACACTCTCAAACAAAGTGTGGTAGACTCATTGATGTTACACATGAGGGACTTAGAGCCCTCCAAAGATAGATGCAAGCATTGGAAGAAAAAATGCATAAAGGAATAAATCTTGCCATAAGAGATGAAAGTGACAATAAATGCAAAGAAGATGAAAAATGTTGAAGTAGAGGTGGTTATGAACACAAAAGAAGAAAAACCTTTTATTGCCATCTCCAAGACTAGAAAATGGCCTAAGTTTAAGGTTCCCACATTTTCAGGGAATCTTAACCCAAAGGATTTGTTTGATTGGATCATTAAATTGGAGGAATAACTTGAGTATGAATATATTAAGGATCCTAATAGGGTCAAGTTTGCAAAAAAAAATTGAAGGGACATGTGAAGATCTAGTGGCAAGAGATTCAACTAGAGAAAAGGAAAAAATCAGTAGAGGGGACATAATGATAGCTAAAAAGTGATAATTCATTCTCTTAGATTGTGAGCTTGATTTGCTAAAGAAAATACAAGGGTAGAAGAAAGTAGAAAGATCTATTCAAGAGTATATTGAAGAGTTCTATCGAGTTCTCATTAGAACCATCCATGCAAAAGATGATAAGGAGAATGTTTCCTATTATCTTAATGGTTTAAGGCCAATAATTCAAGAGGAGATGAGTTTTGTTCAAATGACCTATATTGATGAGGGGCACCAGTTTTCCCTAAGAGTTATGGAGAAGTTGAGAATTTTTTTTTATCATAAGAATAGTGGAAGAGGTCACAATGGAAGATCTGGCAGATGATCATATGGAGGCCAAAATGATGATCAAAGAACAAGGATGATGTGAGTAGTACTATTTAGAATGAGAGGGGAAATAATTCCAATCATTTCCATGATCAAAATAATAAAGATCAAAGAGGAAGAAGAAGAGGGCAAGGAGCTAGCAGATGAGGTTTTCATGGAAAATATTTTCACTATGGAGAAAAGGGGCATAGAGAATTTGAATATTTCCAACACCATAGAAGGATAGATCGAAGAATAGAATGTTAGGCTAGAGTTGCGTATGTTGATGAAGATTCCAAATCATCTATTAGAATATATATCCCATAAGTTATCTAACTAATATCACAATTGTCAACCTTATTAGACTTTAACCATATGAGCAATATAATTAAAAACCATAACAAGATAGTCATACACAATTAACACTAGATATGTTAACTAGAGAAACCCTTGATCAGAGGGAAAACCCTATTGGGGATGGTACCCACAATATGATGTACTATTATAAATATTCCTTATTAGAGGATGGACCCTATTACGAGTCTATAAAAACATTTATTACATATTAGTCCCTATTTGGAGACTTTGAATCCCTATTAGGAGATTCCAACCCTATAAGGAGTTGTGCTGAAGGGGAATCCCCTTAATACCACAAACACATAATAGAAAAAAAAGAAACAACAACAATTATGAGAACAAGATGGAGGCTTTTATTATCACCACAAATACAAAATTACAGAATTCACAACTACAATATTCTAAACAATATGGGTACCTTCATTACAATAAACTACAAGACAAGCTGAAAAGTATCACCCAAAGCTATCCTAGACAATATTCAAGCATTTTTTAAACAGGAAATTTTATGCCACTTGTAAAGGTTGCAGACACTTAAACTTAATACCTAGGGCCGAAAGACCTTAACAATACATGTATAGTTGACCAAATACACCTTTGACATTTATTTTAGAGATTTTGGGTAGCCCAACTTTGGAAAGCCATAACTCTTAAAGCATTACTCTAATTGGATATTATAACCACTTTTCAGAAACCTTAGCTCCTAACATATAGGCTTAGATCCGTGCAAGCACCTATCTATCAAGTTTTTGGACCTCATTTGAGGCCTTTAACACCTTCAAAATTGAGTTCAAAGATTTTTCTCCAAAAAGTTTCCACCAAAAACCAAAAGGAAAAATCTCTTGTACTAGAGCTGGAGCAATAATATTTTTACAATAGCCGTATAATCCTAAAATGAACCTTCATGTAGAAAATTAGAACATTCCTTGCTTGTATGAAAAACTTACTAAATATAGAAAGATCCCATAAATAGTAACTCCCCTATCTACTAGTCCTAATTAAAATAGAAAAGGCTAAAAATAAAAATATTTTTGGGTGATGCGAGATTTCCCTCACACCCAAGATGCTCTTGCATTAGACACCTTGGGTAATTTGAGAAGTGACTCCATTATATCTTAGGTATTTAGAAGAAAACTAGGATGGTTAACCTCCTCCATTTCTATCCATGATTGTTAGGAACCTGTGTGTTCCTTCTGTTTATTTTGTTAGAGTAGTGTTGTTGGACGCATATGCTTTGTAAGTCATCCCGTGAGTATATTTTATTATCCCACATGCATAGGTAGTATTACTTTTCTAGATTGTACCCAGTATATAAGAATAGGTTGAGGCCCTTGATGGGTACGGACGAATTTATTGTATTGAGCTTGCTCAAAGGAGGTTACCCCCTCGAAGTGGCCTGCGATCAGTAGATTCATTCTGAGTTCTGCTATCACTTGGTATTCTGTTAATTCGAGCATTCTCATGATATTGCTATAAGGAGGTTCTTCACATCTGGTATCAGAGCACTCTCTTGGGCTCGCTGGGTGGAAATTACATCAAATTTTTTTCTGTCGTGGCCTTCAGGTTCCTCTCACTTCTAATATCTCTTGTTATTGCAATAACTCTTTTCAGTTTTTTAGTCGTAGCTTCCTTGTTTGCTTTCTGTTTCTGCTCATACTTCCGCAGAACGTCTGCAATATCATTTCGCATACTTCCTTCCTTGGCGACCCAACCCCAAATTTTACATATCAAAGCCCTAAATCCCTCATTTATCTAATTTTAGGGTTTGCCCTATCTTTTTCACCTCTCATCCAATCGCCACCAAACTGAGCCACAAGATTCGATTCCTCATTTTGCTCCCTTATCCCTCTTGGACTGTTCGCCTCATTTCGCCTCCCTACCCTTGAAACCCTCATTTTTCTTTTTCCCTTGTCCCCAGGTAGTCTCCCACCACCCGTCGAACACCCATTTCCTATATGAGTTTTACCCAAATCCAAGTTTGCCGTAACTAAAAAAGTTTTTGTTTCTCATCTTCTACCCATTCCAAAAAAAAAAAAAAAAAAAAAAAAAAAAAAAACCTTGTTTTATGGTTGTTACGCGTACAGGAGCAAAAATCATGGAAGAGGAAATTGTATCCCTCAAAACCAAACTTCAAGATCTGGATGACAAAATTCTGGGTCTTAACTTTCAGCAGTCAGCCATGAGCCAAAACCATTCAGGAGATACTGGGTCCTCTTCTGGCAATTTCCGTGGACCAAAGCTTGATTTTCCACGCTTCGATGGTTCTGATCCGACTGGATGGATCTATAGGGCAGAGCAGTATTTCAGCTTGCATAATACTTTGGATAACCACAAAGTCCCCCTTGCATCTTTTCATTTGGAACATGAAGCTCTTTAATGGTTCCGTTGGTACATCAAGGCTAATGTAGGCCCAACGTGGAGCGAATTGTGCACCCTCATTTTGGAGCGCTTTGGCCCTAGTTCCTTTGATGATTTCACAGGAGCACTCACTAAACTGCATCAAACAGGCACTGTAAGAGAATACCAGACAGAGTTTGAAAAATTAGCTAATCACACAGAGGGCTTGTCTGATGAATTCTTCCATAGTTGTTTTGTCAGTGGTCTGAAGGATGCACTTCGCTCAGAAGTCAAAATGTTTCGACCTACTACAATGATGGAAGCCCTTGGGTTGGCTAAGTTAGCGGAAGACAAGATTAGTGCTCTACAACGCTCCAGATCTAATTTTGTTCCATTCAGAAATACAGGTTCTCACAACCCTCCAGTCATACCAGCTCCCAGAACTACTCCGATCAAGCACTTGTCTGAAACAGAGATGCGAGTCAGGTGAGACAAAGGGCTTTGTTATAATTGTGATGAGAAATGGTCTCGGGGCCATAGATGTGTTCAGCAAAAGCTCTATCTCTTGGATGTGGATTCTGCACCGGAACTGGAAGAATATGTAGATGCTCAGGAAACAGTGGATGATGAGGTTGAGCCTCACCAGCCTGAACCTCCTTCACCAGAAGCTCCACCAGAGATATCTGTCCATGCTTTGGCAGGAGTCACTACTCCACAAACCATGCGGGTCCAGGGTTTCTTCAAGAAGATCCCTCTTACTATACTCATTGATTCTGGTAGCACTCATAACTTCATTGATCCACGAATAGCCAAACAGGCTGATTGCTTTATCCATCCCTGCTCTAGCTTTGAAGTCATGATTGCCAATGGGGGCACTTTACCTTGTAAAGGGAAATGTCGCAATGTGTGTCTCTCTATTGGAGATTATAACATGCACTCTGACATGTTTGCCTTACCCTTAGGTGGCTGTGATGTGGTTTTGGGTGCCCAATGGTTACGCACTCTTGGCCCCATTCTCTGGGATTTTGCTAAACTTTGGATGCAGTTTTCAGCCGAGGGGCACCAACACACTTTGAAAGGCTTACAACTAGGGTCTCTCAGCATCATCAGTTCACACCGTATGGAAAAACTTCTTAAGAAGAATTCACATGGTGTCATCGCTCAGCTCCATTCCATTCAGATGCAGCCATCAGCAGTCTCTAGCACTCCTGCCGATCTCCAACACATTTTGGACAAGTATTCTGGTATATTTGCTGAACCTGTGGGATTACCTCCTTCTCGTCCAGAGGACCACCGTATTCAGCTCCTTCCTGGCAGTGTTTCGCCCAACATCAGGCCCTACCGCTACCCATTTCATCAGAAGACCGAAATCGAGATACTTGTTCGTGACTTACTGAAGCAAGGTATTATTCACCCTAGTACCAGTTCCTTTTCTTCTCCAGTTCTGCTTGTTCGCAAAAAAGATGGGTCATGGCGACTTTGCATTGATTTCTGAGCACTTAATCATCTCACTATAAAGGACAAGTTTCCCATTCCAGTTGTTGATGAACTTCTTGATAAACTTCATGGGGCTCATTTTTTCTCCAAGTTAGATCTTCGTTCTGGGTATCATCAAATTCGGGTTCATGAGGAGGATATACCTAAAACTGCCTTCCGCACACATGATGGTCACTATGAATTTTTAGTCATGCCCTTCGGCCTCACGAATGCTCCTTCAACATTTCAGGCAGTGATGAATAACATATTTCGACCATACCTCCGAAAATTCATTCTAGTCTTCTTTGATGATATCCTCATATATAGCAAAACTTGGGCTGAGCATCTCCATCATCTGGAGCTTGTCTTGCAACTTCTCTCTGATCATCAACTCTGTGCAAAACTATCTAAATGTGTGTTTGGCCAGGAGGAAGTGGAGTATCTCGGGCATATTGTTGCACACCATGGAGTGTGGGTGGATCCTACAAAAATAGATTCCATGAAAACTTGGCCGCATCCTAAAACTCTCAAGAGCCTTCGGGGTTTTTTGGGGTTGACTGGCTACTACCGCAAGTTTGTCAAAGATTATGGGAAAATTGCAGCACCATTGACAACTCTGTTAAAAAAGGATGCCTTCTCCTGGACCCCTGTTGCTGAGACTGCATTTGAACAACTGAAACAGGCTATGTGCAGTACACCTGTTCTCGCGATGCCAGATTTTTCCAAACCCTTCACTATTGAGAGTGATGCTTGTGGCAATGGATTGGGTGCTGTTCTCCTGCAAGATGACCATCCTATTGCGTTCACTAGCAAAGCCCTCTCTGGTAAGAATCTAGCCCTCTCTACTTATGAAAAAGAAATGATGGCTATTTTGCATGTTGTACAGAAGTGGCGGCCATACCTCTTAGGGAGTCATTTTTGCATCAGAACCGATCACCAAAGTCTGAAATACTTCCTGGAACAACGGGTATCCTCTCCTACACAACAGAAATGGGTCAGCAAACTCATGGGGTATGATTATGAGATCACCTACAAGAAGGGTAAGGAGAATATTGTGGCAGATGCTCTTTCTCGCACATTTGATAATCAAGCTTCCCTTTCCGCTATTTCTATGCCCATTCCCAATTGGTTAGCGTCTGTTCAGCAGGGCTATGACAGTGACTCTTCTTTATCTCAAATCATTCACCAGCTAGCCAATAATCCTTCTGCTATACCACATTACTCTTGGGATGGTGCTTCTCTTCGATACAAGGGTCGGTTAGTGCTTCCTCAGAACCCAGCTCTACATCAGGCTATTTTTTATGAACTCCATGCTTCTCCTTCAGCAGGGCACTCGGGCTTCCTCAAAACTTATGAGCGAGCAAGGAGAAACTTCTTTTGGAAAGGGATGAAATAGACAATTCAACAGATGGTGGCTGAATGTGATACTTGCCAACGCCACAAGGGTGAAACGACCCTCCTTCCTGGCTTGCTCGAACCATTGCCCATCCCTACACGGATTTGGACTGATATTTCTATGGATTTCATTGAAGGGCTTCCTAAATCCGGTGGCAAGACAGTGATCTTGGTTGTGGTTGATCGTCTCTCGAAATATAGTCATTTTTGTGCCCTCAGCCACCCCTATACTGCCTCCTCTGTTGCACAAATCTTCATGGACCAGATATTTCGTCTTCATGGACTCCCTTCTTCCATTGTCTCTGATCGTGATGCAACTTTTACCAGTCATTTTTGGACTGAACTGTTTCAGAAAACTGGCACCAAACTGAAGATGAGTTCGGGCTATCACCCACAAACTGATGGTCAAACTGAAATTGTCAATAAATGCTTGGAAACTTATCTTCGTTGCTTCACTTCCGAGCAGCAACATCAGTGGGCCAAGTGGCTCCCTTTAGCTGAATGGTGGTACAATACCTCTTACCACACTGCCTCTAAAATGACTCCATATGAAGCAGTCTATGGTCAGGCACCTCCAGTGCTCCTTCCCTACACTCCCAACAGCTCACCAGTCCAGGCAGTTGACATAGTTCTCCGCAGCAGGGATCAGATTCTTCGTACCTTACAGGATAATCTTCACATGGCCCATAATCGGATGAAACAGCAAGCAGATCAACACCGTTCTGAGCGATCATTTCAAGTTGGGGATATGGTTTTTCTTCGTCTACAGCCATACAAACAATCCTCCCTAAAGCTGAAAGGGCGTCATAAGCTGGCCCCAAAATTTTATGGGCCTTATAAGGTTCTGCAGAAAGTTGGTTCAGTTGCTTATAAACTGGAACTTCCTCCTTCTTCCCGCATTCATCCAGTCTTTCATGTTTCTTGTCTAAAGAAAGTTCTGGGTACCACTGTCAGAGCACAAACTACTCTCCCTGAAATGGATACGGAAGGATCCATTATCCTGGAGCTGGTGGCAATCATTGACCAGCGCACTCGCCAGCTTCGCTCTCGCTCCATCTCTGAGGTCTTGATTCAGTGGCATGGCATGCAACCAGAGGATGCTACCTGGGAACCCCTTCTTCAGATTCAACAACAATTTCCACACCTTAAGCTTTGAGGACAAAGCTTTTTTCTAAGGGAGAGGGGATGTTAGGAACCTGTGTGTTCCTTCTGTTTATTTTGTTAGAGTAGTGTTGTTGGACGCATATGCTTTGTAAGTCGTCCCGTGAGTATATTTTATTATCCCACATGCATAGGTAGTATTACTTTTCTAGATTGTACCCAGTATATAAGAATAGGTTGAGGCCCTTGATGGGTACGGACGAATTTATTGTATTGAGCTTGCTCAAAGGAGGTTACCCCCTCGAAGTGGCCTGCGATCAGTAGATTCATTCTGAGTTCTGCTATCACTTGGTATTCTGTTAATTCGAGCATTCTCACGATATTGCTATAAGGAGGTTCTTCACAATGATGAATCTTCAACTAGCCTCCCTTTTCATTTGACTAGGTATTCTTCATAAGTTTTGTTCCTTGTACTTTTTCTAACATGATTGTCTAGTATTTCCTCAATCTCCTTTGTAGGTAGACTAGTTGTTGGAATATTCCACTACACTTCTACAACTTCATCTCCATCATTCCATACATAATACTCTATCAAATTTGAAATGTTAAATATTGGTGAAATATTTAATTCACCAAGAAATTCCACTTCATAGGCATTCCCAAAAACATGCCTTTTTACAATCTTGTATGGTCCAAACACTAGTAAATTTGGACCTATTTTATGATGTGTGGATGTCAAAATTATGATTCACAAACATATAAAAATATTGCTGCTAGATTGGCATCACAATTTTGATGCACACCATGACAATCAATTTATAAATAGTAATCTCCATCTAAAATCATCACCATCTGTGTCACATGGGAGCACTAGACAAGTAGTTTAGAATGTTGAAATATCAATGACAACTAGAGCTTATTCAATGGGTTCTTCATACCATTGATAATAGGATGTATTAAAATAGCAATGACTACTACAGACAATTTGATAGGTTAGTCATACCATCGATGGAACGACACGTTGAAATATCAATGTTAGTTAAAGTTTAAAATAAAATAAAAAATAGTTTCACTATATACCATGAAGCTAATAACAGTCATATGAAATAAAAAATATATCAAAGTAAGACTCCATATCTCATTGTATATCAAGCTTGAGATAAATATCATTATTATATACATAAAATTTTATGGTTCAATAAGAATGAGGAAGAAATTTCGAAGAGAATTCCTAGAGAGAATTCATGGCTTATTTTAGTCTTCATATAGATTTTCTTTTTCATAACTAGATGTAAATTTTCTTGATGAAAAGTAGTCATTGGAGAAATAATAATATGAACATGGCAGCCTTTGAAATGTATACAAAATAATGTTCAAAATATTTAGAAGGCTAGGTTACTAAGAGGGGAGGGGTGAATCAGTAACCTTACAAAACTTTTAACTTCAATTATCTAATTAGCATTTAATCCTTCTCTTTTAATCTAATCTAGTAGCATGCATAAGAAACTGAAACATGAAAGTATTCATAACATTTTGACACATAGAATTGGTGACCCAGAAACCTTCCAAATAGAAAGTAAAACTAGGGTGGGGATGATACCCACAAACTTTAGTACTATAGTATAAAGTTTTCCTATTAAGGCTCATATTGATCACTTTTGATGATCTACCCTATTGGGAGCAATAAGGACTGCTAGGTCCACCTTGTTAAAGGACTTTACAAACATACAATGAAAAATGTACTCGGTAAAGAGATTTACAAAAGACTGTTACATCTACCTTGTTAAAGGATTTGATTGATCTACCTTTTAGGATGAGGAAGTAATTGATCTCTGATCTACACCTTTGTTTTTTGAATGAGATTCCTTTATGTACTAATCACATTGCTATGATAGATATGTCTTTGCTACTCCTTACACTACTGTAGTCTTTGTAATTTTCTCTTTACTAATCTTCTCTAATTGCATTCAATTACATTTCATAGCTTACACACACTTGGATATGGTACATTAAATTACATTTATACCAATCCAATTATACAATTACAAAGTCAATCATAATACAAGTTTACACAAATATTACAAAGTCGGCCCAAATGAAGACACTCAAGTTCTAAAGATTGACTCAGTGAGGTTTTGATACTTGACATCCATTGTCAATGCTCAACATTGTCATGCACTTGGTAGATGTAGAAGCTCGGTCCATACTAATCACTTCCAAGTAGTCTTGAACTCAATCTACACTGGTGGCTTGGCAAATACTGTAAAAATTGACATATAAATTGAATGATTTGATTCACACTATGTGACTTGGTAAATGCTTCCTCTATGAGCTCGATATAACTAAATCACTTGGGCAACATAGACTAGCTTGGTTAATAGTGGACTCACATCATACTAACTATGAACTCAGTAAGCACTGCACAACTTGATTTACACTGATAAACTCAACATAGACTGAGATGCACAGTTTACATTGCTGATCTTCACACTAGCTAAAACTACTTAGCATGCACTAAAATTTGTCAAAAGGGCTTGGTAGCAACTATAGAACTCGATGGTAACAGAAATGCTTGGTAAACACTATTAAGTATTCAATAAGCTTGGTAGATAGTTAGAATTTGTTTAAGTGTATGTCACTAATAACAAACCTGACTAACATGTCAACAATCTCCCTATTTGGCATTAGTGACAAAAACACTCATTAGCCAAATTTGAATTCAAAAATTTTTCTATAAAATTTTATCCATCACCTTTTGATTCTTAGCTCGTTAGAATATACTATTTTTGAGATTTTTCAAAATTGGTTTTGTAAGATATATACCTGTACATGGTAAGGTTCCTATACAACATATTATACATCTGAATGCTATGTAGAATATGTTGTTGTAGATGTTGTACAATCTTCTTGTGCATCTTTCATCTATCTCCCCCATTTTCTTTACAACTTATGTATCAATTCTACAATGCATTCTCTCCCTCATAGCTTTTTACATCTTTGTCCATCTATCTCCTCCTATACATCTTTTTCACATCTTCTTATTCATAATATATCTCCCCCTTTTTGATATTAATGCCAAAGATTTATTTTATATATTTACATGTCAATGCCAAATGAGATAAGAAATCTAAATGTACCTTAAGTATGATTGTCAAGGTCTTGTCCCAGACCTCTTGCAAGACCTTACTTTTATGTAGTGCAATTCACACTTCTATAGACAACTCTATCATATGGTCTTCTATGGAGATGTTATTGTCATGGATGATAGTTTTAGAATGTACAATGTGTTTTTTTAGTGCATCCATTTTGGGAAGAATCATATTCTATATATCTACTAATGTAGACTTGATCCTCGCTTCTTCTCTAAGCAATTCTACTTGCATGTCTATCAAAAATCTTATCTTCTTGAAATGTGGAAAACTTGAACTAGGGTCAAGCTGCAATTGTTGAGAACTTTCCTTAAGGTCTTCATCTATTTTTGACAATTTTTCCTTTATTTCCTTGGTAAAAATAGAAACATCACATAGCTTGCCAAAAAGTGATGATACATTTGTACAAGATGTTTCTAGAGAGCCCAAAATTTTAGAATGTTCTACTTAATAGATAGCTATTTGTTGAGCAATGTGCTCCAACACTCTATTTTCAAATTTCTTCTCTACCTTTTCTAATAATTTATCTTGCCCATCAGTATTTTCATTAAATCTTTGAACTGCCTTTGCTAATTGATAAAAGATTAGCTATGAGGAATCAATGTGTACACCTATAGTGTTTGCCAAAATATTCTTTACATCCTCAATAATTTTAAATTCCTTATCTCTTTCTTTTGTAAGCCTCTTCTACTTAGTTTTCTTCTAGAGAAGTTCACCAAATGTCTACAATTGGTCTAGATTAAGCTTGGAAATGTCCCATTTAGGGATTATAGTTTACTCTTCTACATCTATTTATTCCTCCATCTCCTTTCCTTTTCCCAAAAATTTTATGCTCAATTGAGGCTTGGTCTCAACTGTCCTTGCATTAATTTCTTGTGTACCTAGAATAGAAATAATTGTAGACATA
The DNA here is from genome assembly GCA_028749045.1 of Cupressus sempervirens. Classification (NCBI taxonomy): domain Eukaryota; kingdom Viridiplantae; phylum Streptophyta; class Pinopsida; order Cupressales; family Cupressaceae; genus Cupressus; species Cupressus sempervirens. Next base: position 818,216,057 of record CM053786.1, read on the forward strand.
TTAGGACTAGCTATAAAAATTGATACTACACTTATTGAAGGAATACTAATAGAAATACCTATAGAATTCAAAATTGATGTGGTAATCATAGATATGTCCAAAACTATTGTGCTCAAAACTAATGTATTCAAAATTGATGCAGTCATCTTGGTAGAAGAGGGAAGTGTCTACAACTCAATAGATGAAGTGGAGGTTACTTTACTCGATGATGTGTTGAGCTGAATTGAAGGAAAGAGTGATTGGATGTTTGTGTTGTCACTCGTGGTCAAAATCAATCTTGTTGGGGTTGTCTTTGTGCTTGATGTTGTTAATAACTTGTTTGAGAGTAAGGAAGTGAGGCAATAACTGTTGTAGCAATCTTGATTGGATTAGTTTCCTTATCATATTGTGTTGCTTCCTTAGTAGCCTCTTGCTCTTTATACTCTTCATATTCAATAGTAACAAAATGTGTTGACTCTTCACCATCCCTTTTTTCATCCTTATCTTCATCACCATCATTATCATTATCTTTTACATCAACAAGAAAATCACTCAGTTTATCTATAATATAGACATTTTTCCATGTGTTAGTTGCATTTCTTACAAAATGCTCAATGTCTTTCATCAAAATCAGACAAGTGTTGAATCTCAAAGTTAATTTTTCTTCATTTTTCATTAGAGATTCTTTAACTTCCTTGTCAGTCAAGCTCAGTATAAGTTTCCTTAGGGTTTTCTCATATATATCTTTTGCACTTTGCATGGAAAATTTCCATTTTGGCTTAATTTTCTCCATTAAAACATTAGGAATTTGAGAAGCGAGTTGGTTAGGGGAGTACTTCAACTTACCCATTTTATCTATTACTAGATCTTCTATTTGCTTCTTTTCTTCATTAGTCCTAATCTCATATTTTAATGCTTTAAAATTTGTTATACCTACTTCTACTTCCAATTCTTTCAACCTATCTTGGAAGATGGGTGGAGGTTTCTTGAATATAATATCTCCTCCTTCCTTTTTAGTCTTCTTCCTTGACCTCTAGTAAATACAATACTGGATGGCTTTTCTAGCTTGGTGATGATTACCTTGCCCTTTTTCTTTAGTGGTCCCTCTTTCTTTGATTCTTCTTCATCCTCTACTTCTTCCTCATCCTCACCTTTTCCCTTGGTTAAAAAATGAGTAGAACTAGTTTTTAGCTTTGCAATTCTTCTCTTCCCTTTGTTTACTACCTAAGGGAGTTTTATCTCCAGTTCTATCCTAGTTTTTGTTTCATCATAAGTCCCAAAATATGTAGCCTTGGAATCCATTAGCTCAATAACAAGTGCCTCAATGATATCTTCTATTTCATCTATATTAACCTCATATCCCAAAGGTTTCACCCATGCTATTCTAGGCCTAACTACCTGAATGTATACCTTTTCAATATCCACCATGATGCATTTATTATCCTTATAATCTTCAACAAGTTTCTTGGGGATCTGGTATCTATTATTAATTTTCTCCTTAAATGTATCAAAATAGTTATCCATAATATTATTATAGTTCTCACCCATCTCAAAAATAAACTCATTGTTCTGATATAGCATTGGCACATCTTTTCTCCACACAATAGTGCCTTTTGAAGGAAATAATGTTTGAACATAAAAGAATAAGCATGTTAATAGGGAGCCAAACTTACATGGATTATTTTTTTCATTTCTAGATGCTCTCCATATTTTTGTTGAACTGCTTCAATAATAACTCGACAAGGTCATAAGATAGATTGTTCTTCACTATCTTGTATGCAAGATGAACGACTTTGCATGACATGTTGTTTAACTTGATCAAGTTGTAAATCTTGCGTGCAATAATATGGATGCCAAAATTTAATTCCACATTAGTGACACTACTTATTTTCATGCTTCTACTATCTGATTCTACTGGGGTTTTCTTCTCAAGTTGAACCTGACCTAAGGTTTTGGTCATCTTGGCTTTTGTCAACATTGAGAGACCGATAATTCAATGAATCATCTTCTTTATGATCACTACTAGTTGTTCCAACAAAAACTTCCTGTTATGCACTTGACTAAGGATAAACCTAATCTATTTAACTTGAAATTTATGGGGCATGTGAGGAATATGAGTTAATCCTTTTTTTTTTCTAGGTGTTGGTGCTCGGGTTTCAAAACTCCATTTATACATAGTTTATCTAGGGCATCATCCATCTCCAAAGTACCATTTTCTTAAATAACACATTTAAAGTGAGTGTGAATATCATTGATCAATAGTACCTTTGGAGGAGTTTGAGACTATGCTCCACTTGGATCTAGGTTTTCTATGATTGCAAGGGTGAGCTTGAAGTCTAGTGCCTTCCATTCTACACTATGAACTAGCATGTTTGAACCTCACTTTGCCTTGCTATTGCTAGATGTCATCTTCACTCAATAGAGTTTGAGAGAATTTGAAATCTTTCACTAACAATTCACTCAAATTGGTTGGATGCTTAAAGATTGCATTTCACAATAGCTCTCAAGAATTTTAAGGTAAGAATAACTTTGTTTCCATGCCTTTTATCAAAATTTCACCATAAATGCTCAGTACAAAAGGTAGATTGATCGACTTCATGTTGATAGTCTATCATCCACTTTGTTTAGATTGATTACCTAGTAGAGTCTTCTATCATTTGGCAACCATATAAGGTTTAGTTACTCCTGACCTCACTCGGTAGAGTCTGTGAGCCAACCTTACTTGATAAAGAAAGTAACTTGGTAGACACTAGTACCTTTTTACTTGGTGATCCCTTTGTATCTTGAATACAATTATGGATCTTTTTGACCTTTCAATTGGAACTGATTTGGATGTCTTCTTTGATATCCTGGTTCCAATTTTCTCTTAAGAACTTAAGTAGAAATGGTAGAGTCATGCAATTCTTGAGTGACTTGACCATCATTGCTTGAACTTGCATTTTTAGTAGACTTTGGAACCCATTTTTGTCTCATCTATTTTTGGATGTTATTAGCCTTTACCTTCTTTTTATCTTCAATCCTTCCAATATTCATATAGTTCTTGGCAAGATGACCAAGTTCAGTAGAAGTAAAACATCTTTTAGTGGTATCTATTTTCCTCATATGATCTTTTATACAATTTATTCCAATGTGTACAAATTCTCCATAGTAATGACATCTGCACCATGTGTTGTAGTCCTAACCATATATTAGTGTCACAATTTTTTCTACTAGATTCAATATCTTTGTTTTGCAATTAGATGACTTGTGTCCATGTTTCTTACATTGGTGACATTTGCCTTCAAATTTTAGTTTATCTTTGCATTCATTAGCCTTATGACCATGCCGATTTTAATTGTAGCATTTTCCATTGAATTTTCCTTTCCCATTGCTCCAACATTTGTTTGACTGATGACCTATCTTACCACAATGATTGCAATTGGTTCTTTGATTCCTTTGAGCTCCTTGTTTAGAAGATTCACCTTCTTCTTTGTATCTAATTCCCACTTTCCCTTTTTGTCTATAGACTTTTTTATCATTCAACTGATTCATGTCTACTGAGGATTTCATCATTCTTTCATTGATTTTCATTTTAGAGTTTAGATAATTCCTTAGTCTTTCATTCTTAGATCTTAGGTTTATGATTTCTTCATTTGCATTGGTAAGCTGATTGATGAAGTCAATTTGCTGAAGGGATAGATGTTGAATCTCATTTTCTTTTCCTTCCACTTCTACTTTTGTTTTGTTTTTCTCTTCCATGATTTCATATAGCCTTATTGACTGAATCCTTTCTCTCTTCTTAGTTTCTCACTTCTTCTTGTATTGAACCATTCTTTTCCAAGAGTTCTTTGATTGCATCATTTGCTTCATCTGAGCTTCTTGATGGATGAAGGTCTTTAATTCTTTCTTCAATGTAGAGATGATCAATCATTTGAATTAAAAGATAGTTCCTTCTTTTGAGGGATTGGGAGAGTTACTCCTTTTCTTTCTTGAGTTGGGCAATAGCCATTTCCAAATCCAACTTCTCATTGTCAGTAGCTTTGTCAAGTCTAAATATCTCCATGGTCTTGATCTTTACTCAAGCTATTAAATTTTCTCTTGAACACCATAATGATTTGATACCAATTGTTAGAAATATTCAGAAGGCTAGGTTACTAAGAGGCGAGGGATGAATTAGTAATCTTACAAAACTTACTTTAGTTATCCAATTAGAATTCAATCCTTCTCATTTAATCTGATCTAGTAACATGCATAAGAAATTGAAACATGAAAGCATTCATAACATTTTGACACATAGAATTGGTGACCCAAAAACCTTCCAAATAGAAAGTAAAACTAGGGTGAGGATGATACCCACAAAATTTAGTATTGTAGTATAAAGTTGGCCTATTAAGGCTTACACTAATCACTTCAGATGATCTACCCTATTAGGAGCAATAAGGACTACTAGGTCCACATTGTTAAAGGATTTTACAAACATGCAATGAACTATGTACTAGGTAAAGAGATTTGCAAAAGACTATTAGATCTACCTTGTTAAAAGATTTGACTGATCCACCCACTAGGATGAAGTAGTAGTTGATCTCTAATTTGCAACTTGGTTTGTTGAATGATATTCATTTATGTACTAATCACCTTGTTGTGATAGATATGTCTTTGTTGCTCATTATACTATTGTAGCCTTTGTAATTTTCTCTTTACTACTCTTCTCTAATTGCATTTGATTACATTTCATAACTTACACACACTTGAATATGGTAAAACACATTACATATATACCAATCCAATTATATAATTACAAAGTTGGCCACAATACAAGTTTACACAAATATTAAAAAGTTGACCCAAATGAAGACACTTAGGTTCTAAAGACTAACTCAGTAAGGCTCTGATACTTGACATCCACTATTAATGCTAGACATCATCATGTGCATGGTAGATGTAGAAGCTTGGTCCATACTAATCACTTCCTAGTAGTCTTGAACTCGGTCTACATTGGTGACTTGATGAATACTGTGAAACTCAATATAGATTGAATCATTTGATTCACACTATTTGACTCAATCAATGCTTCCTCTATGAGCTTAGTATAAATTGAATCACTTTGTTAATGTAGACTAGCTCGGTTAACACTGAACTCACATCATATCAACTATGAACTTGGAAAGCACTACATAGCTTAGTTTACACTGGTAAACTCAGCATACACTGAGATGCATGATTTACACTACTGATCTTCACGCTAGCTGAAACTACTTAACATGCACTAAATTTTGTCCAAAGGACTTAGTAGTAACTATAGAACTTTGTGGTAAGTGAAATGCTTGGTAAACACTATTAACTATTCAACAAGCTCAGTAGATACTTATAGTCTAATTAAGTGTATGTCACTAATAACAAACTTGACTAATATGTCAACAAAAAATGTGAGTTTAAAGGACTATTTTAGGACCAATCATTTAAGAAACACCTTAATTGGTTTGAAATCCTTATTATCTAGTGAATTTGTGATTTCTACACCTACAATTTGAGTTGATATCCTCGAGTTACCTAGATAAGGTACTAACATTCCATGGATGCTATCCACATCTAGATTAAAAATTTTCAATTCCTCTAAAGATATGCATTATGGTTGTTTAGAAAACAATTAAGACACCAATGATATGGTGTTGAAAGTGAAACTCTATCTTAGCATCAAACAATTTCATTATTAAAAAATCTCAAATCATCAGATTATTGTCTATGTACTCTTTTAATGTGCCAAATATTTGCAACAAACTTACACCACAAATCCAAACAAGGCCAAATCTTGCCAACATTATTAATTTATCTCCATGAAAAAAATATCATACCATGATAACACATAAGCTTCAAATAAAATACTAAAAAAAGAGAGGATAAAATAGAATGTGGCTTACTTCTCAACATCTACAGTCCAAAATCTCATATATAGCTTCAATGTATGATTGCCTAACTCTTGATGTACATAACCAAAAATTAATAATTTCATTCAAATAATTTTTTCAATTTAAAAAAGATAATACAAGAACAAGTCTAAATATGCTTGATTATACCCACATCTTTCTAGGAATTTTAAATTGTAAACCCATGACATAATAGACTCATTCTCAAATGACACAAAGAAGACAATTAATCATGATATATGTATATTGACAATTAAATAGCTTATCCTCCTTGGTGGACAAGTGTGATACAAAATCTCTTGTGAGAGTAGCTCCATGTCTACATTCAACTTATAGAGAAAGCAATACATTGTCCATTTCTACCAGAGAAGCAATGGTAACCAATAATAAATCATAATTTGTATATAACTTATAGAGGAAAAAACATGTTGTAATTCATAGTACTTATTTTAAGGCCACTTTAAGGCATTCACCTAGAGCCTACTATGTTTACCCACTAAAAGTAAGTACTATGTTGGAGACTTCAAAGTTCGAGCATCCCCATCTATAATAATTACAATAATGCATGTGAGAGACAATAATGACATGATAAAAAAATTAGTTGTAACTAAAATCCATTTAACAAGGAGATTAAAACTATGAATTTTTTAACTAGATCATAAATTAATAAAAGGAACTATTAGTGTAGTAACATACCTCAAGTATCATTATCAAACTCAGGCACTCCAACTTAAGTTTTTTAAGTTCTGCTACTCGGTACCCTACAACCAAATACAATGAAATCATGATCAATTAGCAATACATGACACATTTCAACAAAGGAAACAAAATATTTCTTTTAATAACATCAAAACGTAGAATGTAGCAATTAATAGTCAAAAATAGGAACTCAATTATATAATGTAAATAGTGAATCATCATTGTCTGTAGCTAGTTAAGCATCCATATAGCTTTGGTTTCTCTCCCTTCAATCCTACTAGTAAATTTTGACCCAATTTTTTACAAATGTTGGTCAAAATTTGGACAAATACATTCGTTAAAATATTTTTCTTTTTGCCAAGATTGGCAGAAACAAAAACATTTTGACAAATGTATTCATCAAAATTTTGACCAACTTGCAATTTGGTCAAAATTTTGACAAGAAAAATAGTGATGAATTGGGTCAAAATTTGACCAACATTGGTTGAAAATTGGTCCAAATTTACTAGTGGATCGACATTAATATTCAATAACCACACTAAATTGAGAATGTGCATGCAACAAAATTCCATATGCATGGATAATAGGGGGACCTAAAAAGATGCAACACATTTACATTTATGACCTGTATAAAAAATGAAAACATGTTGCATTTTTCAGCTCCACCTATTGCCCTATCCATATCAATTGAGATTGCATATTGAACTAGGGCCTCTTTCTGCATTGCCTAAAACCAAGACTAATGAAAGAATACTCTCATTATTGTAAGCTAAAATATATGAATGGAGCCATCCTTGGGAAAAACCTACACATAAAATAATTCCTTATGCAAGAGGACCCTCCATTAATTATATATTTCATTCCTAATTTTTTGTATATAATTCACTGAGGAATTCTATTCTAGAAGAAATTATACCTATCATCATTATTTAAAGCATATTTATATGTTTTGACTGATATAAAAACACATTGAATGGATTGTTGAGTAATGGAAATAAGAAATGAGAGAAAGATGAGAAGAGGAAAAAAATTGTGTGAGGAAAGGAGGTAGAGCTATGCTACTAAGAAAGATATAGAAAATGAGTCTTGATGCCATGGAGAGGAATATGGGGTTGATGCAGCAAAAGGGTGAACAACTTGAAAATGAGCTGGTTCAAGATAGGTATGGTTCAAGATTTGTATAGTTCAAGTGCATTGAGGTTATTTATTTGGTTTGAAGTGTGCATTGGGAAGGTTTGTATCCTTTCATGTGTCATTGTTATGCCACAATCATAGTATGACATTTAAACTAGATTGTGATAGAAATGGTGAAGATTCCATTGGGATTTTTTTCATAAAGCCTTTAAAATTAGTAAATGAGTTTGATCCATTTAATCCTATTTAGGTGCTATGATGAGATTTAGTCAAGATTTATTTGAGTTTCAAGTTGGTAAGGAATTTGGGAAGAATTCACGGGATCATATCTTCTTGTTTAGTTTTGATAGGTTTAGTTTAAGCTTCACTTGGTTTTGAGAACCCTTTCATATTCTCTACTTAACAAGCCCAACCACATTTTTCCTCCCCCCTATAATCACTGTAAATTCCCCATTAAAAACTAAGTAAATATTTCATTCATTCGTTTTAGAAGTATATCATTGAATCATTATAATCATATAACATTCATTAACATGACATACAATTAATTAATACGTACAAACATTCATCAATAATTTGTGAACACATCAATCATTATATTCACATAAAATCTATTAGCATGAAATATAATTCAGTAATACCTATAAATATTCATCAATAAGTCATGAAAACATCAATAATTATAATCACATAACAATATTCAATAACATGACATAAAATTCATTAATAAGCAATATTCACAAAAATCCATCAACACATTCATCATCAAACAAGGTTTTTAACATTCATTTCTTCTTTTCTTTTTTCTTTTTTGAAGATAAAGGCTAATAGGAACATTGTGACTATTTTCAACATCCTATGGCTCTTGTGGTTCTAATCTTATGATTTGAGGTTTCCTCTTCTTTTGTCGAGGACAAGGTTGATGCGCCCCTACAATAAGAAATAAATGAGTTTAATTCTAAACATTTTTTTATGTTATAAGTATTTCATTAATTTATAGTACATAGCAAGGATTTTTTTTAACTGATAGTGCCACATCATCTACTATCACATTTTATTTATCCCCAACCCCAACATGCTCAACACTAACTTCATAGTCTACATACTAAAAAATTATCACATAAGCGTTACACCAATTGCAATTTAAGATATTAAATTTTATTAATAATTACATGATTAATTAAATTCAATAGAAATTGAATATTTTCCTATATCATTGTGATGCACATTGAGGTCTTCGTCATGTGTAGGGTCCATGCCTTCATCATCATGAATAGGATCTATGCTGAGAGTAGTAGGCTGCAATGAAATGTCATGTGCACATTATTATCATTGTTTGAAATTAACATCAAATAGATTATTTGTCATGAAGTTTACAAATACTATTATTATTCATTTGGCCTATTTATCTATGTTTCGATCACTATACCAAAATCTTCTACACCTATTTAGCCACTAGAATTTGTGTGGTGGCAGGCAACCACTACTTTTAGCCTTGCTTGAAGCCAATTTGTTTGTTCTCTTCTATGGGTGCCAGATTAAATTCAATACCCTATATTTTTTGCATAATATCATCAATAATTAATGTATTTCTTGTTTTCAATTTTATAAAAAAATTGATATGAAATTTTATTTACTACTACTTACAAGGTGTGAGTAAATTTTCATATATCCACTAGAGCCAAGATGGTGTTGACCAACCTTCCCTTTCCTAGCTTGTGTCACCTTCAATGTGTCCTACAACCTATATATGTAAACTTTCAAATATGTTCGAAATATGTTAGACTATATAAATCCATAATCACACCCATAGAAATATTTTATATTGTATAAATCAAAAAATGAATTAAACATGTAAATTGTAAAAAAAAAGTTGATGTTAACATATTTTTCAAAAATGACAAGTTTTAGAAGATGGAAAGTCGTCCATCTTGGATGATCTCTTAGAGGAGGTGAAAGGTAATTTTTTAATATAAAAAAATGTAATCTCATGTATAAGAGAGGAGAGGAGATGTGGAATTAGAAAGATGAAGAGTAGGATGTAAGAGTTTGTATAATAAATCAATCATATTTTGTGAAATATTCTTAATATACTAGTATTTTTCTTGTAATCTTATTATCTACTCCTTTGTCTCAAGGTTATGGTGATTATTAAGTTTCTTATATGTGGCAATGAATATCTAGAGCTACTATTGAAATTATAAGTGTGCATAAAATCTTTGAAATTATAAGTGTGATATCCAAAGTAAAACACTTGCCCACATCGGCTTAGAAGAACATAGGGCTCATTTCCAATTGGCTCAAATAACCTTGTATTAATCATTGTAAACACATTGTAATGCCCCGCCAAGGGATCCAAAGAATTAACCTAGAATTTCACTAAGTTTAGTAGCATTTTTTTTTTCATGATAGTAAACATCACATATAACTTATGCATAATAATGGAAGCAATAGCATTGTCCATCTGAAAGTAAACATAATATAAATAACAGATTACATTTCCTAAGATCCCTTAACGTTGAGTTACATACATGAATCCATCTAGTACAACATCCTCATGAAATGATAAGTCCAATGTTTATACATTACATTTCAAATGCTCATTCATCCACTATACATGTCACAGGGTATGACAAGCTCAAAAATATACATACATAGAATAATGTACATCATCCTATTCTAATCCATGATACTTCAAAGTAGAGATAATCGCATGATACAACATCATAGAGAACACATATACATCCATCATAAAGATCAAACATAATAAACTAAGTGCATGGTTCCTCCCAACTGTCAATAGCATCATTACACCATCGTGGATCCTAGCCATCCCTCCATGCGAAACATTCCAAATCACCGAAGAGATCATTGCTATTACATAGTAGGAATGTCACTCCTAATAAATTCAACATCATATGTAGAAGTAATCTAACATGCAAATAAAAGCATAAAATAACATCATCTAACATATGCTAATCATCAATGAAAAAGGATACATATCCACCATCACGAAGGACACATCAGCCACGATGTCTCAATAAATCTCAAAATGATAAGAGTGGAAAATACACTACCACCTGACTGCATGGTACCTAAGTGGTCCACTCCCACCGTGCTAAGGAGATAATCTCAAGTCCCAAATAGGCTATCAAAATCACATAGCACATATCTCTATAAGTTGAGGAATCCCAAAAGTATACTAACTCAAGGTTCCAAACACAAAATCTGACATCTACTCCCAGAGGCACACAATGACATGTAGGAACCTACTATGCAAGTAGAAAAGTGTCATCGCAATTATCACCTACAAGTTACCCTTGCAGTTAGCTAAACTCCATGGGTCCATACTGATTTCATGTGGCCACTAGTATCCTCTCATACTGATGAGGCATACTACAGAATGCAAGGTCGCAACCATGCATCTCACTACTCCCATCCTAGCCTGTACAAGCACTCAAGGCATGGGCGAGAACAAAACACTTATCTTTTTAGGTTCATTCAGTTAGTATTAGGTGTGAATATTATCACTTATTAATCAAACTTACAATGAGTTACCCTGGTAGCCTCTTAGGGCCCCGACCCCCATTGCAAGCCACTTCCCATCACTACATGTAGATATCCTACCCTAATGCTCATGGACTCATAAATCTCAAAATCACAAAAGATAATCCATAAAATCATCAAATATGCATAAAAGCATCAAATCTCCATGAGCTAACATCCATAGAAAATCATGAACACAATAGCTCTCTATTGGCAACTAAAGTATCACTGATAATCAAATATCTAATGGTTCTCAATGACCAAAATATATATCTCAATCATACCGATCGAAGACTCCAAAAATGGTTGAGTCAAACATGTCACATCATGACATCATCAAAAATAAATCCACATTACAGTCCCATCATGGCAACTAGAAAATAACCAAGGATAACTGATCGATGACCAAAATAATGGTTAAGTCAAGTGTCTCATACATAACAATCTCAACTATAACAGTCAGTAATCACAACCAATACATAGAGCATTCCATCACATAACCATGGTTGGGTTTATAAAGATCAAGATTAAAACATCATCATGTCACCACAATCACATAACCCCCAAGCCTCTGGTAGACATCCTATATTGGTCAACACTAGTCAACCCAAAACCCAAAACAATAGCATAAAGAATACACAATGTAGACACATGTTTTGGTTTTACAACTTGAATGTAGAAATCTCAGTTTAAGTTTCCAAGTCTAAAGAATGAATGGAGGAACACATATATTGTTTTGGATAAATGAAAGTTTTCCTTATTAGAACTAAAAATCCATTTTCCAATTAATAACATTTGTTTGATACATTCCCCACCAACTATCAATCCTGTATTTAATAATTTAAAACAATTAAATTATTAAATAGTTGAATATTATTTAAGAGTCACCTTTATGAAAATAAACCATCAATATAATTCATTGATCAAATAATAACTTAAATTTATAAATAACCTATTTACATATTACATAGATACATACATACATACATACATACATACATACATACATACATAGATGCATGCATACATACATACATACATACATACATACATACATACATACATACATACATACATACATACATACATATATATATATATATATATATATATATATATATATATACATACATACATACATACATATGTAAATACATTTTCATAAAATCGATTTAACAATTTTGATTGATACCATATGAGAATCAATTGTATATAAACATTTTAACATAAACATTATTTTTTTTGCATAACATTAACATCAATTAATCCCCCCAACTCTTGCTGCGGTACATAGTACCTACGGTCACAGGCATTGCGTCGACAGTGGGTACATAGTACCCCTATCACCGTAGACGAGCGACGGTAGGTCTCTGCCTTCTGTCGGTGCAAGGTATGAATCGTGCCTACGGCATATAATATATAAAGTTTGTTTCATGCGATATGAATCGCGGTACGAATTAATAAATTTTCAACTGTGATTTTATCAATCGCTCAATTTAGTGCATTATATATAAATATACATAGGTGTATATATATATATATATATATATATATATATATATATATATATATATATATATATATATATATATATATATATATATATATATATATATATATATATATCAGTATATATATATATATATATATCAGTATATATATATATGTATGTATATATATATATATATTCAAATTTTATAATTGATTCATAATAAATGTTTACATATGCATATATATAAATATATATATATATATATATATATATATATATATATATATATGTATATGTATGCAGATCTGAATATATAATCATGTATTTTTTTTTCCACAAGGACTATATCTACAATTAAGAATAAGATATTTGCATTATATAATGCATATAAAATTCTCCAATTAAATTAATCTACCCACATTGAGAATGCATATAAATATGAAACTTCTCAGAAGACATATGAAAGACACAAAGAAGACAAGGAATGCATGATGCGAAAATAGCATAAGTAAAATCAACAGAATCTACTTGGATTCTGATGCTAAGTCGCTCTTCCTCAAAAAATCTGTAGAGCAAGCTCCTCCCTTCTTCAGAATTCTCGAGTCCTCCAATGCTCCAATTGCTCTCCCAATGCTATCCCTAAGCTTCTATGAGTGCCTGAATATAAAGAGCTTTCAGGAAACATCTAGAATGCTTCTAGAAACAGCTGGAAGCTGTCACCAACTAAGCATGGGTCTTTTCCAACCTTCAAGATGAACCTTAGGGTTTTAGACACCATGTGCTTAATGGATGCACTAACCCCCATGTTGTTTACACTTGAGAAATAGAGAAGTGCATTAATTCTCATGCAAGCTTATAACTCCAATTCACTTTTTATATAATTTTTATTTAAATATTTATAACTTTTATTTTAACTTTATAACTTTTATTATTATTATTTATTTATTACTTTATTATTATTTTTTTATTATTATTAATTTTACTTTCTAAGTTTCTTTTATTTAATTTATTTTCTTCAATAATTCACATTTAATTAATTAAATCAAAATATCAAATAACATGATATTTTATATTAATTTTCTCAAATAATTAACTTATTAATTAAATCCATTTATTAAGACTTAATTAATAGAAAATTCACCATAGACCTCCAAGATAAAATATGAAAACCCATCATAGAGCAAATCACTCAAAATTAGTCTAAAGGGTTAAAAATCATGAATCATGTCATCCAACACATTCAGTGGGTAAAATATCCAGATACTAGTCCTACCTCACTAGGGCAATTAGTTTAAGGGTTTGGGATTTGGACTTGAGAATTTATCTCCCTTCTCTTATCATTGAGATAGTATAATAGGGTACGCTCATCCTGGCAATTCAGGGAAGTCGATACCCAGTACCTACAACCTATAGAAAAACCATGCGTGTACATACAATATATATAATGCTAAGCTAAATAGACAATGGTAGGAAGCAGTGCATCATGTAGATCTCGACTAAGCAGGTGACTATGACTCCCTTCCTTAACCACATCAAAAATGCCATACAATAAGAAAACACACACACCATACACATGCAAGTATGGGGTAAGTATCCATAATAAAACACATAAGATAATAAACCATCCATCTAATCATCAATAATAACTGAAAACAGTATAATGATCATCATGTATGCATGAAATGTAAAATCTAAATGATCTCATCATATAACCACTGAATCCATAACATAATGTATGGTAGTGTCAAAACAATACCACTAATCCATAAACATAAAACTAGTCTATCATAGTCTGATGATAATAACAATGTGCAGAAAAGATGTGAACGAGGGTAGGCACTACATCCACCCCCCCTTGGGTTAGGCTTACTCCTGGAAGCCTACAAATAAGTAGGGATATAATTCCCTCAATCTAGCTGCATCCTCCCAAGTAGCTGAAGAATCATCAGTAGGGTCCCATTGGACCCTTACCTGCTCGATGGTTCGACCCTTGAGGGTCAACTCCCGCTACTCCAGAATACGAACCGGCTCCAAAGCCAGCTGCCCGTCCTCTGCCTGCAATGCATTCCAATCAAGAACATGTACAATATCAGGAATATATTGCTAAAGCACTGAAACATGGAAAACATCATGAATGTGAGCTAGGCTGGGCAGTAGAGCAAGATGGTAAGCAACCGGACCAATCCTCTCTAGAATCTCGAATGGTCCCACAAAGTGAGGTGCTAGCTTAGAACCCTTTCTATATTAGATCAGACTCTTTCGTGATCACACTCTCAAGAAAACCTTATCACCCACAGCAAACTACTTATCAATCCTATGAGCATCGGCATACTTCTTCTGCCTATCCTATGCTGTAGTCAAGTACTCACAAATACGCACTACCTGTTGCTCCATATCATGAAGCATCTCAAGCCCCAATAGTATGTGATCCTCAAGACTATCCCAACTCAATGGTATGACAAGGATGCCCATATAATGCCTGAAATGGTGCCATACCAATAGAACTATGATATCCGTTGTTGTAAGCAAACTCCACTAGGTAGAGATAATCCTCTCAATGTGTCTGCCTATCCATCACATACATCCATAACATATCCTCCAAAACCTTATGCACCCTCTGTGTCTGACCATCAATCTCTAGATGATATGCTGAACTAAAGTTTAACTGTGCTCCAAGCTCATGCTGCAGCAATGTCCAGAATGTAGAAATGATCTTTCTAGGAATACCATGTAATCTCACAATATCACGCATAAAGACATTAGCTACAGAAGTTGTTGTGTAGGAAGACCTAATCAGTGAAAAATGTGCCACCTTAGTCAACCGATCAACGGTGACCATTATAGCATCATGACGTCAAATTGTCATAGGTAATCCCACAATGAAATCCATGGAGATGATATCCCACTTCCAAGAAGGAATGAGATTAGGCTGCAAAAGTCTAGCCGAGTGCTGATGTTCTGCCTTAACTCTCTAACACTCAAGGCACCTAGCCACAAAATCAGCAATATCTCGCTTCATCCCAGACCAAAAGAACAAATGTCTCAAATTAGCATGCATCTTCTTGACATCTGGATGTGCTGAGTGAGGTGTACGATGGGCTTCTGCTAGTATCAAGGTGCGAAGCTCATCCGAAAATGGCTCATAAATCCTCCCCAAATGTCGCAAAAGACCATTTGACTCTCGAACATAACCTGCAAACTTACCTTCCAAAGATCTTCCTAAATCAATCTCTTTGCACACTTCCTGATACCAGGAATCCATAGGAAGTGCCTGAAGAATCTGACTCCTCAAATCCACACTAAGAGTCATCAATGATAACACATGTCTCCTGTGACTCAAAGCATCCGCCACCACATTCTCCTTACCCTGAATCTACTTAACCTCAAAATCATACTCACATAGAAACTCCATCCATCGCCTTTGGCGAGCATTCAAATTAGGCTGAGTAAAAATGTACTGAAGACTACGATGATCACTATGTAGCTCAAATTTGTGCCCCAACAAGAAATGTCTCCACCTTGTCAAAGCATGAACTACTGCTGCTAACTCAAGATCATGTGTAGGATAATTTAACTCATGATCCTTGAGCTTGCGTGATTCATATGCAATCACCCATCCATTCTACATCAATACTGCCCCTATCCCTTCAAGAGAAGCATCTGTACATACCATGAAATCACCTTCGAGATCAGGTACAGCTAGTATCAGTGCACTGGTCAAAAGCTCCTTGAGCTTCTAGAAAGCTTCCTCACATTTCTCTGTCCATACGAACTTCTTTCCTTTCCTTTGAAGAGAAGTGATAGGATGTGCTATCCTAGAGAAGTTCTGGACAAATCTACGATAATAACTAGCTAAACCCATGAAACTATGAATCTTTGACACATTAGTCAGTGTCAGCCAATCTATTATTGCCTAAATCTTTGCAGGATCTACTGAAATACCATCACCTGAAATAACATGCCCTAAATATTGAATCTTTGATTTGAAGAATTCATACTTAGCTGCATTAGCATAAAGTTGATTGTCCCTTAAACACTGCAATACCAATCGCAGGTGTTCCTCATGCTCCTTCTAAGTCTTAGAATATATTAATATGTCATCAAGAAACATGAGTACAAACCTGTCTAGATAAGATCGAAACACACCATTCATCAAACTCATGAAAATCAATGGAGCATTAGTCAATCCAAAAGGTACCACTGTGAACTCATAATGCCCATAACGAGTTTGAAAAGTAGTCTTGTGAATATTTGCCTCCTTAATGCGAAGCTGGTGGTATCCTAACTTAAGATCAATCTTGGAGAATACTGTAGCTCCCTTGATCTGATCGAATAAGTCATCAATCCTAGGTAAAGGATACCTATTCTTAATAGTCACCTTATTCAACTATCTATAGTCAATACAAAGGTGCAAAGAACCATCTTTCTTCTTCACAAAGAACACTGGAGCTCCCCATGGTGATATACTAGGTCGAATGCTCCCTTTGGATAGAAGTTCTTCTAGCTGAAGACGTAGCTCACCCAATTCTTGAGTAGTCATGTGATAAGGAGCTTTAGAGATAGGCTCCGCTCTAGGAATTAGATCAATACTAAAGTCAATGTCCCCCTTTAGAGGCATGCCTAGAATCTCACTTGGAAAAACATCTGCGTACTCCTACAAAATTAGGTGATCCAAAGTCTTCCTCATGGAATCTTTCTCATCAAGATCATTTACCATAACAGAAAATATTTGACATCCCTTCCAAAAACTTTGCTTCAATTGCATAGCAGAAATCATCCGTAGAGATATAGGCCTTTGTATCCCAACTATCTGCACATCATTCCCTTGGTCATCTTGGCACATAATAATCTTCTTCTGGCAATCTATACTGGCTCTATGAGATCCAAGCCAATCCATGCCTAGAACCACATCATAGGAACCAAGGGGTATGACTCAAAGATCCACTACCATATCAAACCTTCCTAAGCTAAGCCCACACCTATGAACTACAGAATCTGTGGAAACCTTAATGCCTGAGGCTAGTTCCACTTGCCAACCACGATCTTGCTTCACCGCATCTAGCTTACACTTAGAAACTATAGATGGTGAAATAAATGAATTTTTAGCTCCTAAGTCAAACAATACTGAAAAAGATATACCTCTAATAGCACCTGTGGTCTCAACCACTGTTCCTTGATGATCTGCTTGACGCTGATCAACTGCTACAAAAAATCTATGAACTCTACCTGCATCACCAACTGTAGGCCTAGGTCCTAAAAACTAAGGTGCTTGCTAAGGTCACTGAGCTACATAATGTCCAATCTGACCACATGAAAAGCATTTCGTATTTTTGCCAGAACCTCTTCCCATAGGTGGTGCATTAGATTGCTAGCAACTGTTCTTGCTCACAAAGGACTGGCTACTCTGAGTTAGCTGATTGGACTAATTCTATTTATTGTGTTAAGCATTATGGTTGTTCTTGGTGTTAGCACCTTTGCCACTGCCTTGAGGTTGAGAATTTGAGCCCTTCTATTGCTGTGTCTGTTGAGACTGCTGCTGATATTGTTTCCCCTTAGAGAAAGAAAACTTCTTATTACCACCTGAATTATAGTTGCTTTTAGATCCTGATGTCGCTGGCACTCCTACAAAACCACCTTGACTAAGGTTGACACTTTGCTTAACAAGGATAGCTCGATGCACCGCATCCTTGAGGGTTTTTGGCTCAAATACCTTAACTCCCCGTATAATACGGTTATTCAAACCCCTAATAAAATGTTGTGTCAACTGAGCTGAATTTTCACTAAACCCTAAAAAAGGCATAAGCTCATAAAACTTACGCTCATACTCGATCACTGACAAGGTATACTATCTAAGATTATGAAATTCATCAGCCCTTTGTTGTTTCCATTCCTCTAGTAGGAATTGTTCATGGAAACTCTCTAGGAATAATTCCCATGTAACACTACTCATATCGATTCCAAACTTCTTCTCCTCTATCATCCACCAAGTGGCCCCAAAATTCTCTAGATTAGTGATCAAAAACCTTGTCTTAACATTGTTGTCAAACTCCTGCATGGCAAAAATCCTATCGAGAGAAATAAGCCACTGCTCAGCCACATAACCAAAACCTTGCCCATTGAAAGGCTTAACCTTGGATCTTGAAAGATCCTTCATTTGAGTGGACACAATGGACCTCTGACGTTCCTTCCGAGGACTTCTAGATCTAGGTCTATGCTCTTGTTCTATCTGATGGAGTTTAGGCTACTCTTGAATAGGAGGTAGACGTTCTAGAATAGTCTGCATCATCTACCTCAAACTGACCTCTTCAGACTTAGCTTGGTCCTCTCTATGGCTTTCTTCCTATTGCCTACTAGAGTGCTATTCCCTACTCTCTACATGATCTAATCCCTCATGGGTAGACTCATGGACACTGATAGTTCTGCCATGACCATGGCCTCTACCACGGCCTCTAACAAAAGACCTAGTCCCAGATACCATCCTAAAACAGTACAAGGTACTAAGTTCAGTTCTATGTCTAGTTTTAAGGAAAATTTTTAGTTTTGAAACTAAGTGTTGAAATATGAAAAATACTCAAGTAACAGTTTGAGTCCTGTTTCAATTCATCTAGATCAAGTTTGGAAAGTTATACTTAATAGTTCATAGTCATAGTTGTTCCACAATACCCAGAGCTCCCAATGTAGAAACTTGGGCTCTAATACCAAATGTAATGCCCTGCCAAGGGATCCAAAGAATTAACCTTGAATTTCACTAAGTTTAGTAGCAATTTTTTTTTTTTCATGATAGTAAACATCACATATAACTTATGCACAATAACAGAAGCAATATCATTATCCATCTGAAAGTAAACATAACATAAATAACAAATTACATTTCTTAAGATCCCTTAACGTTGAATTACATACATGAATCCATCTAGTACAACATCCTCATGAAATGATAAGTCCAATGTTTACACATTACATTTCAAATGCTCATTCATCCACTGTACATGTCACAGGGTATGACAAGCTCAAAAATATACATACATAGAATAATACATCATCCTATTCTAATCCATGATACTTCAAAGTAGAGATAATCACATGATACAACATCATAGAGAACACATATACATCCATCATAAAGATCAAACATAATAAACTAAGTGCATGGTTCCTCCCAACCGTCAATAGCATCATTAGACCATCATGGATCCTAGCCATCCCTCCGTGTGTAACATTCCAAATCACCAAAGAGATCATCGGTATTACATAGTAGGAATGTCACTCCTAATAAATGTAACATCATATGTAGAAGTAATCTAACATGAAAATAAAAGCATAAGATAACATCATCTAACATATGCTAATCATTAATGAAAAAGAAAACATATCCACCATCATGAAGGATGCATCAGCCACAATGTCTCAATAAATCTCAAAATGATAAGAGTGGAAAATACACTACCACCCGACTGCGTGGTACCTAAGTGGTCCACTCCCACCATGCTAAGGAGATAATCTCAAGTCCCAAAAAGGCTATTAAAATTACATAGCACATATCTCTATAAGTCCAAGAATCCTAAAGTATAATAACACAAGGTTCCAAACACAAAATTTGACATCTAATCCCATAGGCACACAATGACATGTAGGAACCTACTATGCAAGCGAGAAAGTGTCATCGCAATTATCACGTACAAGTTACCTTGGCAGTTAGATAAACTCCATGGGTCCATACTAATTTTATGCGGCCACTAGTATCCTCTCATACCGACGAGGCATACTATAGAATGCAAGGTCAGAACCATGCCTCTCACTACTCCCATCCTAGCCTGTACAAGCACTCAAGGCATGGGCGAGAACAAAACACTTATCTTTTTAGGTTCATTCAGTTAGTATTAGGTGTGAATGTTATCACTTATTAATCCAACTTAGAATGAGTTACCCTGGAAGCCTCTTAGGGCCCCGGCCCCCATTGCAAGCCACTTCCCATCACTACATGTAGATATCCTACCCTAATGCTCATGGACTCATAAATCTCAAAATCACAAAAGATAATCCATAAAATCATCAAATATGCATAAAAGCATCAAATCTCCATGAGCTAACATCCATAGAAAATCATGAACACAACAGCTCTCTATTGGCAACTAAAGTATCACTGATAATCAAATATCCAATGGTTCTCAATAACCAAAATATATATCTCAATCATACCAATCAAAGATTCCAAAAATGGTTGAGTCAAACATGTCACATCATGACATCATCAAAAGAAAATCCACATTACAGTCCCATCATGGCGACTAGAAAATAACCAAGGATAACTGATCGATGACCAAAATAATGGTTAAGTCAAGTATCTCATACATAAGAATCTCAACTATAACAATCAGTAATCACAACCAATACATAGAGCATTCCATCACATAACCATGGTTGGGTTTATAAAGATCGAGATTAAAACATCATCATGTCACCACAATCACATAACCCCCAAGCCTTTGGTAGACGTCCTATACTAGTCAACACTAGTAACCCAAAACTCAAAACAATAACATAAAGAATACACAATGTAGACACATGTTTTGGTTTTACAACTTGAATGTAGAAATCTCAGTTTAAGTTTCCAAGTCTGAAGAATGAATGGAGGAACACATATATTGTTTTGGATAAATGAAAGTTTTCCTTATTAGAACTAAAAATCCATTTTCCAATTAATAACATTTGTTTGATACATTCCCCACCAACTATCAATCCTTTATTTAATAATTTAAAACAATTAAACTATTAAATAGTTGCATATTATTAAAGAGTCACCTTTATGAAAATAAACCATCAATATAAGTCATTGATCAAATAATAACTTAAATTTATAAATAACCTATTTACATATTACATATATATATATATATATATATATATATATATATATATGTAAATACGTTTTCATAAAATTGATTTTACAATTTCGATTGATACCATATGAGAATCATTTGTATATAAACGTTTTAACATAAACATTATTTTTTTTTGCATAAAATTAACATCAATTAACCCCCCAACTCTTGCTATGATACGCAGTACCTGCAGTCGCAGGCACTGCATCGACAACGGGTACGTAGTACCCCTGTTGCCGTAGTCCTGTGACGGAAGGTCTCTCCCTTCCACCGGTGCAGGTATGAATCGTGCCCATGGTATATAATATATAAACTTTGTTTCATGCAATATGAATTGCGATGCAAATTAATAAATTTTCCACTGCAATTTTATCAATCACTCAATTTGGTGCATTATATGTAATTATACATAGGTATATATATATATATCAGTATATATATATATATATATATATATATATATATATATATATATACATATATACATATATATATATATATATACATATATACATATATATATATATATACATATATATATATATATATGTATGTATGTATGTATGTATGTATATATATTCAAATTTTATAATTGATTCATAATAAATGTATACATATGCATATATATAAATATATATATATATATATATATGTATATGTATGTAGATCTGAATATATAATCATGTATTTATTTTTTCCACAAGGATTATATGTACAATTAAGAATAAGATATTTGCATTATAGAATGCATATAAAATTCTCCAATTAAATTAATCTACCCACATTGAGAATGCATATAAATATGAAACTTCTCAGAAGACATATGGAAGACATGAAGAAGACAAGGAATGCATGATGCGAAAATAGCATAAGTAAAATCACAAGAATCTACCCAGATTCTGATGCTAAGTCGCTCTTCCTCAGAAAATCTACAGAGCAAGCTCCTCCCTTCTTCAGAATTTTTGAGTCCTCCAATGCTCCAATTGCTCTCCCAATGCTATCCCTAAGCTTCTATGAATGCCTAAATATAAAGAGCTTTCAAGAATCATCTAGAATGCTTCTAGAAATAGCTAGAAGGTGTCACCAACTAAGCATGGGTCTTTTCCAACCTTCAAGATGAGCCTTAGGGTTGTAGACACCATGTGCTTAATTGATGCACTAACCCCCGTGTTGTTGACACTTGAGAAATAGAGAAGTGCATTAATTCTCATGCAAGCTTATAACTCCATTTCACTTTTTATATAATTTTTATTTAAATATTTATAACTTTCGTTTTAACTTTATAACTTTTATTATTATTATTTATTTATTACTTTATTATTATTTTATTATTATTATTAATTTTAATTTCTAATTTTCTTTTATTTAATTCATTTTCCTCAATAATTCACATTTAATTAATTACAATCAAAATATCAAATAACATGATATTTAATATTAATTTTCTCAAATAATTAATTTATTAATTAAATCCATTTATTAAGACTTAATTAATAGAAAATTCACCATAGACCTCCAAGATAAAATATGAAAACCCATCATAGAGCAAATCACTCAAAATCAGTCTAAAGGGTTAAAAATCATGAATCATGTCATCCGACACATTCGGTGGGTAAAATATCTAGATACTTGTCCTACCTCACTAGGACAATTGGTTTAAGGGTTTGGGATTTGGACTTGAGAATTTATCTCTCTTCTCTTATCATTGAGATAGTATAATAGGGTACGCTCATCCTGGAAATTTAGGGAAGTCGATACCCAGTACTTGCAACCTGCAGAAAAACCATGCATGTACATACAATATATATAATGCTAAGCTAAATAGACAATGGCAGGAAGTGGTGCATCGTGTAGATCCCGACTAAGGAGGTGACTATGACTCCCTTCCTTAACCACATCAGAAACGCCATACAATAAGAAAACATGCACACCATACACATGCAAGTATGGGGTAAGTATCCATAATAAAACACATAAGATAATAAACCATCCATCTAATCATCAATAATAACTGAAAATAGTATAATGATCATCATGTATGCATGAAATGTAAAATCTAAATGATCTCATCATATAACCACTGAATCCATAACATAATGTCTGATAGTGTCAAAATAATACCACTAATCCATCAACATAAAACTAGTCTATCATAGTCTGATGATAATAACAATGTCCAGAAAAGATGTGAATGAGGGTAGGCACTACACACATTATCATGTTCGATTCTAGCAAGATCATTTTAATTTTGTCATAAAATGTACCATTTGACACCAAATAGAACTTGTTTAAAGTGACACTCAGTTATATCATCCAAAGTGCCATAGTATCTATTTTCAAATTGTTGATAATGCATGTCATTTTAAAACAAAATATTGGTGACCTTGAACATTGCACTTATCCTAGAATCACAAGCTCTCTTAGTCTTGTCCACCTTTTTAATGTAAAATTTAAGGCCATTGTAGTACATAGATCTTTGGTGCTTGACCTATTATTTTTCAAACATGACAAAATTACGCATCCATCCTTTAGTTGATATTAAACAAATGGGTCATGATATATTATCTTATGCATACCATTCCACCTCTTAAACTAGTTGCTAGATCAATCACCATTAGCATAACATTGGTAATCTCCATTACCATGAGCTTCTTTAACCAATGAAGCAACAATTTTCCATGTTAATGAGCAATCATTTTTTTAAGATCATTCAATCCATACCATCTTCCAATCAATATTATTTGCAATATACAAATGAAGTGCATCCCACTCATGAGCAACTGTATAAAATAAATAGGCTAGTGAGAAATAGCTTATATTGATGATGGAAAAGAATTAATTAACTACAATAGCATATTATAATTACCTCTCACTTTCCTCAATCTACATTTCCCCATAAATAACTCCCCTTTGAATCTATTCATGGAGTTGGGATATCGAATATGATCTACATGGATCTTTGATGCAAACTTGAGAAGATATTCACTAATGTAAACCATGGTCTAGTACACCATATATCCTTTTACCATGGAACCCCCAAGATGTTCTCTTTGACAAACCAAGTCCTGCAAAAATTTCAAGTGCCTTTCAAATATTCACATTGACCTAGTTGGTATAGGTCCACACATTTTGATCTCCTCAACTAGATGTATGAGGTAGTGTTCTTGTGCATCAAAAAAAGTTTAAGGTAGATACTTTCGCATCTTACACAAAAGCTAAGGAATTTTTGTCTTTCATTTATTTATGTCTTTTTTAATGAATTTATTTAGATGAAAACCACCTAGAAGATATTCATAACACAAAAATATATTAATAAGACTAATAACACTTCTATACAAAAAATAAATAGAAAATAACACTTCTAACCTCATGTATTTCCCAAGATCATATATAACATGTTTGACACTCATGTTGTTAAACTCATGTGGAGAGGTAGAGGTAGAACGTAATGTAGTATTAAAAAAATGATCTTTTCAATATATTATAAAATAAAACAATCCAAAGTACATGATGTTTTACAAATTAATTGTAAATAGAGAAGAACATGGCTTACTTTGACGAAGGTATGCCAATCATGCATTTTCAACCCTAATCCATAATCACCTTTCTTTCATATGAGACTACCTATGTTTACACCAAATCCTATGGGAAATTTAGTTTTTTTTATACCTTTATATTTGGCATCAGTTTTTTGTTGCATTAATAACCAAAGAATGGTGCTCGTATTAATTTAGTTTCCATTGCTATTTGATTCAAATAAAAACTCCAATGTATGATTGGATTCATCAATGTCATTTCAAATTTTGACCAATTTTTATTTGTCATGCCTTCCATCCAATATTTTCAATAGCATCTCTATTACATTCTTTTCAATATGCATAGCATCAAGAAAATGCACGATTGGGAGGTGCTCATAGTATGAAAACTTACTAAATTATCTAGGATAACTTTTAAGTCCTCTTGGAAGTATCTAGTCAATGCATTGATGACCTTCATGAATATCAATTATATCATTACTAAACAAAATAAAATTTTCAAATTTAAATTGCATACAAAAACCTGCATTAGATAGAACGACATTACCTCAATGATTAATTCTGTTGTATTCCAACTTCCACATGTGAGGTGTGATTCATCTTGGAATTGATGTTGTCTCTTCTTTCCCATTGAAAGGATGTTTTTCAGTAATTTGATACTTATGATTTTTTTGGAGAAAGTGTTTAAGTTCATCGAACACCTTCTTTCCTAAACTATTTGAATTACGATATTTCATCTTTGAACCACAAATTTGGACATGAAAATTTTCCCTTTCTCTAAAGACTTGCAAGATCATGTATAATTGGATGACATGTGTACGATAAGATTCATATTTACAATTATCACATGCAACTTAAACATACAATAAAAAATATACATTAACAGTTTTACATATGACAAAAATGTGTTAGTCCAGGGGCATCATGTATTGCCCATGTAAGCATTGCACAAAATTGAAATTACCTTTCACCAATTGGTCTAGAGATGTCATACATAGTAACCCCATTCCATAACTCCAAAAACTCAACAATAAATGGCTCAATATATGCATGTATATCTTTCACTTGGTACTTACCTAGCTGAATGGAGATAAACAAAACATAATTATTATGGTCATTTCAATACTATGTTTATGATTTTGACTATTAAATGGAAAAAATACCCAGTACAATCATTACCAACATTATGTTCTCCCTCTTTAGGGACATATAAGGAAGAATGCTATTGTTAATAACATAAATAGGCCAGACCGAGTAAACATATGTCATCTCTCCAAATGGATTGACACCATCTACTGCCAATGAAATCTTAAGGTTATGAGCTTCTTATTTGAATACTAGCCATCTATCTTCTATGTAATTAACTATAGAACCATCCATAGACATTTGCATAATGTCATCTTGACTTCCATTGCATGCATGGTAATCCATTAATTGTGCCAAGCTAGTCTAGCTAAATAATCATTATAGACGTGGAGTAAAGGGAATGTACTGAAGAACCTTTTGAGGTATCTTTTTTGGTATTTGATCTTATGGATATCTACTAATGTGAAAATTAGGGCATTCTGTTGCAAATTCATGTTGTTTATGATATATAATATGATCATTTGGACATAAATATATTGTTTGATACTCCATTCCAATATCTTTCATAATGATCAATACTTCTTGGTAAGAACAAGGTAGAATGTTTGATGGTGGTAACAAAAAATCACCTATCAACCTATGGAAAGAAATTGTTTTTGAAATTAAAAGTGACCAAAAGAAAGGGGGTTGGCCCATATACAATCAAAAAGCTGGTAACTAGCACATTACTAGCCAGAAACACCAATAGTCAAAAAATTAACTAAGCAAAGATCCAAAAGTCTGCAACCACAAACAAATACCACCAACTAAGCTAAAACCAAAAAGGAGACAAACTAACTACTAGATTTCCACACTATATTAAAAAGGTACCCAAGCCAACCCAAGTCTTAATTATAGCTGGTAACTAGCAAAACCAATACTGCCAGTAAAGTATTAAAAGTCTTTGGATCCAAAGATCCCTATAACTGATAAGAACATAAAAAAACTTAGTTTTCCTTTTTCCCCTTCCCCTTTGCATGTAGTAGGATCTGGGCCCAATCATCAGTAGGAAACGTAAAGAGCAACTTATGATCCTCCATGTCCAAGCCTGTGTCCTCCTTTTCCTATGCTAGCAATTGAAGGGTTGTTGCCGCAACATGTGTAACTTTAAGGCCAAATTTGGAGAAGGTGAAAAACCCCTCCTCCAAAGCTTTGACCCTTCTTTCCAAATGCATGTATAACTCGTCCATCACTTTGGTCCTATCTTCAAGCCTCGGGGTGAAAGCACAAACTTGTGTCACTATTTGTGATGTTTGGAGGGGTTATGATTGAAACGGTTCCGACCATAATGGTTACGGTTGAACACTTTGCATCTGTACATATGTGGCAGGTTTCCCCATTGACATGGCATGTAGCATTACGACCAAAACACTTCCAGCTAAAAGGGTTTCGATCGTAACCCCCATGTATCAAATTACTCAAAATATCATTAAAAATAGCCAAAAAGAAATTTTATAAGCCTGGGTGTTTTGGCCATAACCCTTCCAACTAGAATAGTTATGGCTGAAATGGTTTCAGCTAGAACTACCTATGTGGCATCCTAGGTGGCAGCTACCCAAGCAAAAATAAAAACTTCTACAAACTTCTCACTTTCAAGGCCAATTTGACTTACTAAATTGAAGTTTTTAAAAAAAAACTAAAAATATAGTTTTGTAGGTCTTAGAGTCAAGATTATGATCATATAAATTTTTTATTATTTTAATTATCGATAATTATTTATAATTTGAAAATATTACAAGTAGGTATTTTAAGATTCAAGAAGATGTCTATTCAAAAATAAGAAAAAAATAGTAAATCATGTTCAAAAATTATTATTTTTTAATGTTGCACTAGAGGAGAGAGTTTTCTTCAAGAATATGTAATTTTTTTTAAAAAACTGTAGATTTAATGGAAAAAGTTTGACGGGAGAAAAAATTATCAATTTTTTATAACTTTGACTTTGACCAGTTATAACTTGAAAAATATTAGCCAAATTTCAAATTATTTTTTTGGTGCACTAGGTATACATGTCAAATCTAACATATTCCAAAATTAGACCAAAATATCAGCATTTGCATATATTTGTTTGACGGGAAAAAACTCTATATTTTCAGCATTTAAAAAAAATTAAAAAATAGACTTTAAAAATTTAAAAATAGATGAAATTTTCACTCAATTTTTTAAAAAAAATTTACAAACATAAACTTCATCTAATTTTACACATTTCATTAGTTTACATCATCTCCAAATTCTAAGTACAAATGCCACTTTTATGTTGTTAAATTTGAAGACTTTGAATTTTGATATCACTTTTCCTTTATAAAATGTGACACAGGCTTGTGCTTTTACCCCTCGTGTCTCCCTTTGCAACAACCTCCTTCATTTTCTACACCTGTGATTTGTCCTACAAAACCTGTGGGTTAGAGGAAACCTTTGAATTACCCTTAATAGTGGATGAAATGGTTATGGGGGAATTATCCTTCTTGTTGTTCTCTTCACAAAAGGTAATAGGTTTGAGGAAGAAGTTGGAAAACACATGGGTGGTCTCAGTTTTCCCCACTTTTCCATCAAACGCCTAGGTTTGAGTATCATCCACTGACTTGTTCCCAAAGTTAAATCTTTTCTCCCCCTCCTCATTACCCTCATCCTTCTTGGAGTTGGAAATATCTTCCTTCTCCCTTCTATCGCCACTTTTTCCAGAGCTATCTTCTTCAACCTCCTCCACTGGGTATCTAATGGACTTCTGTTTGCACTTAGCATAGGATTGGGCAAGCTTACTAGACCTCATTCTAGGTTTACCCACATTATCCTCCCCTAAATCCTCTCTAACAACCTCCACTAATTTTTCAATTTTAATCTTCTTGTTTCCCTTTTGTTCTAAGGCTATGTCAAATTTTTTCTTTTTCTTAGTTTCCTTACTAGGGGATGGCCTAGGGGTGTGCATTTTTGTCCCCATACTTGAGCTTGGGGGGGATTTTTGACCATGGCATGGGTTTTCCACAACCACCTCTCTGGGGGGACATAAGGTGAGGTGAAACTGAAAAAGGCAGAAAATTAAGCCTTGATGAATTATGGTAAAATTTAAAACTTTACTCTTTTTTTTCTCTAACATCAACAACCATGTCTTCAAGAGGGTGCAGAAGAAAAAAAGGAATAGAAATGAAGTCCCTATTTCTAAAATGATTCAATAGAGGAAAATGGTAGTAATAGCATACACCAAACCTACCCTTCAACGTTAGATACCTCATAAGGACCAGGCACACATCATCCCAAGGAGCAAGTAACTTATCTCTTTTAAACCCACCTCTGTAATGAATTAGCTCCTCACCCTTTACAAAAAAGCTATTCATCTTGGCCTCTTAAGTAATTTTGGTAACTTTCCTCCATTTTTTTTCCTTCATGGAGAGGTTGGTTGCCATGGAAATTACTTCCTCTATGACTTGGAAGGTGATACCATTGATGGTAACCTTTCTATCATTCCAACTATTCACAAATTGGCAGCCATTGACATCATGTAGGGCAAAAAACCCTCTTCCTTCAATAAAAACTAGGTAGCCATTCTATCCTTAAAGTTCTCAATTTTCATTGTCTCCAATTGATTTAGGTTCCCCCCATTTCAATTTCTCTAATTTCTGACTCCCCTTCTTCAGAAATACGCATTTGAACTTTTTTGGCTTTGATCTTTCTATGACTACTCTCCTTCTTAACTCTTTTGAAAATATGACAATAAAAAGTGCAAACACGTGTTTGATGAGCTCTAAAATCCCATACTAAGTTATTATGGGATTCGTGGATGTAAAAAATCATAATTTTCTCACCCCAACAATTTATGACACCCTGATTAATAATATCTTTCATACTTCCCTTTGGAGAGCAATTTGAAACTCACACCAGGTTTCCATAACTATGAAAAGACATTTTTCTTAATTTGTAATCACTCCACTTGCAATTTTTATGGCCATGTTTGCACTTTATTTCTAAAATACAATAGTTTAATTGAGCAACTAAAATCATCATCTTGCCAAATTTGGCGTTACTTTCAAAGTTTATAGAAGACATCTTGAATTTTTCCTACCTTTTTCCTTGGATATCAACACCTTTAAAATCTTTGTTGAGATCAGCTAAATCCTCCCAACACATGATTTCCATTGCATTAAACCCCATGGAAACCGTCACGTCTACCACCTAATTGCCCTCCTTGTAGATGTGCTATAGGTGGGTCATTTTCATTTCATTCAAGATTTTCTTAATATCCAAGATGATATTTCTAATCTTCCATCCTGATCTAGCCTCCCCCTTAACCAAATCAATCACTAATTTGGAATCTCTTTCTATTGTTAACTCCATGATTTGTCTTTCCCTAGAGAGTTGAAGACCCCATAATAACACCATAGCCTCTACCACATTATTGCTACCATTTTGCACCTTACCCGCATAAACCAACAACACATCACCATTCCTGTCCCGTAGCACACCTCCAGCCACTCCAAATCCTCCTTTTATAGCACTATCAAAATTTAGTTTATACTTTGTTATGATGGGAGGTCTCCATTTTGTCTATTGTCTCCTCCTCCTAGAAAAGTTATCAAAACGAAAGAAATCCTCTTGACAACCCCAATTTTCAGCCACCGGGCCTTAAGGTCTACCTGGCTCCTCCTTTGGCATTTTACATTTAGCCACTCTTAAATTTTCTTTTAAAAATTTATTCATTATTGAAAAAACCACTTCCACTATCTTACTTTCCTCCCTAAATATTCTGTTATTTCTATCTTTTCATATGTACCAGCAAACATATGCTGGAATAATATTCCATAAAAAAATTAATCTTGGGTGGTAAAAAGGGCAATCGCAACACTCCACAAACTGGCCGAAGTTATCCTTCATAACCCAAGCCACACCAAATCTTTCCCAAACCTTAGTCTAGATCCCTAAAGCAAACTAACATCCTATGAAAAGGTGGGAAATACTTTCTTCCTTTTCATTACATAGACAACAACAATTTGTTTTATAGAACCCCCTTTTTTTCAAATTGTCAAGTGTTAAAATTTTTCCATGCTATGTTGTCCACCGAAAGAAATTGATTTTAGGAATAAGGTTAGTAATCCATACCTTATGCTATAGAATTGGGCTAGGATCCTTACTGAACATGAAAGTATATGCAAATTTTACACTGAAGTTCCCATTTGGGGTTAAGTCCCAAGCCATAATATCCTCCTAAGGTAGTAAGGGGAGTCTCTATTCTTTTATCAATTCTTCTATTTCCTTTAGGCTAACTACATCCTCATGTGAGTAGCCCTCCTTATGAAGCTTCTTCTACCTCCTCCCCTAATCAATATAGTCCCCAACTTTCCCCCCTATATCCTCTTTGAGAAGTTCCATTAAACCACTATATTTACTCAAGGCCAATGATTTCCCATCCATCCACCTATCTTCCCAAAATATGATATTGAAGCCATTCCCCACAATCCACCTCAATCCTTCTCTTAGGAAACCTCTATTCCTAACAATATTTTGCCAAATCTTTGAAACTCCAGGGAGATCATTATTATATAGGTTCCACCTAAAGGAGGTATTATACAAATATTTAGCCTTCATGATATTTCCCCATCCCGTGTTTCCTTCTACCAATCTCCAACCAATTTTTGTGAGGAGAGCTTTATTAAGATCATTCAGCCTTCTAACCCCTAACCCCCCCTTAAATTTTGGTTTACACATCTCCTCCCAGTTGACAAGACTCAATTTGTTTTTCTCCTCTATCCCTGACCACAAGAAATTCCTTTGAATTCTCTCAATTTTTTCTGCCATATTTTGGTTGATTTTGAAAATGGATAAGAAGTAGATAGGAATTCCCTAAAGAGAAATAGTGAGCAATTGTAATTTTCTAGCATTACTTAATATCTTCCCTTTCCAACCTAAAAGCTTCCTTTGAATTCTCTCCACAATCGTGTTCTAGAATTCATTAGTTACTTCCTTAGTAGTAAGGAGAAGACCTAGATAAGTGTATGGGAGACAAGTAGATTGGTAATCCAAGATTTTCCTAATCCTTCTTTGAAGTGAGGCTTTAGTGTTAAAGAAATAAATCTTACTCTTATGGTAATTCACCCACTTCCTTGAGCTTTCTTCATAATTTTATAAAATCATCTTCCAAGCTTCCGCCTCCATAAGTGAAGATTCCCCAAATAGGAAGGTATCATCCACAAACTACTGTATAACCTTAGTTTCAGCACTAGTAGCTAGTTTAACACCTTTAATACAAGCCACATTAACTAATGTAAAGAAAGACCTTCCTAAAACTTCAGCTATCATAATAAAAATATAAGGAGAAAGTGGGTCGCCCT
The DNA here is from genome assembly GCA_028749045.1 of Cupressus sempervirens. Taxonomy (NCBI): domain Eukaryota; kingdom Viridiplantae; phylum Streptophyta; class Pinopsida; order Cupressales; family Cupressaceae; genus Cupressus; species Cupressus sempervirens. The sequence continues at coordinate 818,248,670 of CM053786.1, forward strand.
ATCTTAAGCCTTTCTCTGCATTCAAGTTACACCAGGGGGAACCATTTAGAAGAATAGAATACTATACTGAGCCCACCATCATCATGATTAGGTTAATGATCCTATTACTTAATCCAATTCTTTCTAGCACATCATGAAGGAAGTGCCAATTGACCTTATAATACACTTTGGAAATGTCCAACTTGAATGCCATCTGAGGTTGCATATTCTATTACATTGAATGGATAACCTCATGGGTGGTTATAGCTGCATCTAGTATCTGTCTTCTTGACACAAATCCCTTCTGAGGACTTCCAATGATTCTTTCCAAGAAAGGCTTTAATCTATTCACTAAAACCTTGGAAAATATCTTATAAATAGTATTACATAAACTTATAGGTCTAAAGTCAAGCAAGTTTAGAGGATTTGAATTTTTTGGAACTAAGGCAATAAAGGTCTTATTTATTCTCCTTAGTAGTTTACCTATTCTAAAAAAATACCTAGTGGCCCAAATCACATCTGATTTAACCACCTCCTAGAAATGCTAGAAAAATGTCAGAGGGAATCCATCTAGTCCTTGGGCCTTAAAGGCGTTCATAGAAAACATAGCCCTTTTCACTTCCTCTTCCATGATATTACTAATGATTGGACTATTTTCCTCTTCTCCAAGAATCCTTAGGATTGAATTAATCAAACTTCTCTTGATAACTAGGTTCCCAGTAAAGTTGTCTTTCTCAAGCGCTTTACTAAAGTGTTCTACCACATGTTTACCCATCTCCTCCTACTCTTACCCCTACATCATTCAGTCTTGATATAGTATTTCTTCTTTTGTGGTTGGATGCTGGCCTATGAAAAAAAGTAGTATTTTTATCCCCTTCCTTTAGCCATTGGATTCTAGATCTTTGTTTCCAGAAGATTTCCTCCCTTTGAAGGATCTCTTTCCACTTCTTTCTATACCTCCCTTCTTCTTGAATATTATCCTCCAAATTATTCCCTTCTGCAATGACACCTTGGAGTTTTTTGAGCTTTTCCTCCACTTCACCTTTAATTTTAAATAAGTCACCAAATGAACTTTTAGTCTAGCCTATGACATTCCTTCAAATATTATCAAGTTTCTAAGTAAGCCTATACATCGCAGTACCATCTATCCTTATGTTCCACCAATCATAAATTCTTTCTCTAAATTTCGAGCAAGAATCCCACATTATTTCATATCTGAAAATTTTTTGTGCCCCTTTGATACCATCCTCCCAATGGAATAAAATGGGGGAGTGGTCTAAAACCATTCTAGTGAGGTTCTCAAGATAGGAATTACCCATTCTACTCCAATTTCATGACACTAATAGTCTATCCAACTTAACCTGGACAAGATCCTCTCCATTCCTATTGTTAGTCCAAGTATATGGGTTTCCTTGCAACTCCACATCCATCAAATCCAACTTCCTCATGAATTCATTAAGGTTTTGCAAGCTCTTCGGACATTCTCTATTACCACCCAGCTTTTCTGAATGGTAAAGGGGAGTATTGAAATCACTCATACACATCCATTTCTCTTCCTTCATGGTTTTAGTAATCCTAGTTAGCTTATCATATGTTCCCTTCCTTCTAATTCTGCTATTAAAGGCATAGATATTAATCAACCTCCAACAATGACTATTAGATTGGAAATAGTTGATAATGAATTATTTTTGCTTCTAGACCTCATACCCCTTCATGGAGTTTAGGTTCCACATGGTGGCAATACCCCCTGAGGATCCATCTGCATCCACGTGTAAGTACCCAGTCCCCGACCAGATATAGCTTGCTATTTTAACAAACTTGCACTAGACATTTTTGTTTCTTGTATTAGCACACAATCAATTTTTTCTTGAGAAATAATTTGTTTGAGAGTATATTGCTTCTGGGGATTATTTAATCCCCTCATATTCTAGGAAAGGAATTTCATTTCTTACCTTTTGTTACTGTCTCCAGTGTAAGTTACTTACCACTAGCCACATCTCTAGCAGTTTTCTTTGTCTTGATTACTCTACTTGATAGTCTTCTAGCTATCCCTAAGGCACCTATATCTAGTTTTCTCTCTCTCCCCCCCCCCCTCCTCTTCTTCTTTTGCACTTCCCATTCTCCATTATCCTCATTCTAAGGCAAAGAAGGGCTCATCTCCTTATCCATCTTATCAATACTTGCTAGTACTTTTGTAGCTATCTTAGCCTGAGAAGCTTTAACCATCCTCAAAGGGGTGCAAACTGTCTCCCTATTTTCAAATCCCTTGGAAGGTATTATTAGTTGGCAATCCCCAAATTGTGTTGTTGAGGAGCCCAGGAGAAAGTGGGATACCCCCATTTTCTTGGAAGGAGTATCCTACTAGCCATGCCCTTTCTAAGTTGTTGAGGAACCTAGGAGAGAGTGGGATACCTCAATTTCCCCTTCTTCCAATAATGCCTCCTTCAAAGACCTCACCTTAGGTGAGCACAGAAGATCCAGATCTCTTTTGAAAGGGTATTCATCTAAATCCTTCTTATCCTTCATAGAAACCCTCCCCCTAGGAATCAAACCATTTTCTTGAGTGGGGAGCATAGTGGAGAAAGCCTTAGAGGGTGTCTTTACTACCTTCTCAGATACTTTAGAAGGTTCCAACAAGGTTTCAATAACAATCCTTGGTGAGCTCTCCTTCTGTTAATTATTTTTCTATATTTTAGCTTTGCAATCCACTATAAGGTGGCCAAATTTCCCACATCTTTGCCAATACAAACCTACATTCTCATACTCTATGGGCTGAACTCTCTCACCCCATTTAGTCTTCAACATAAAAATAGTAGGTAGTGTTCTATTTAGCACTGCATTCACACAGAATCTAGCATAGACTAGCCTCAATTTTTGCATTGTCACTTTATCAGCAATGACAAAATGATCGAAAGAATTCCCCACCCACCTTAATATCTTTTCATCCCAAAATTATAGGGGGAGACTCGATAATCTTATGCAAATAGGGGAAATTTTGTTTAGCTCCAAGCTAGCATCAAAGCTTGGATGCCATCTAGTGAGAGCCAGACAGTGCTTCCCGAAATACCAACTCCCAGAGAGAATAGTATTGAAATCCTCTTTCATGGTAAATTTGAAATAGAGTAGTCCACTAGGCATAGCAGAAACATTTACACTGCCTTTGTTCCACTTCTGATCCACCCATTTCCATAGCATTTAAATAGTAGAATAGAAAGCAACAAATCTACCAACAACACAAAGTTTGAGACCAAAAGTCACATTGTCCATAATACTATTAGGAAGTGCAATCACTGGGCCATCTTGACCATGAGTTATCTTGGGATTATCTATATTGAGACTGATGATTAGGGTACCCACAAGTGTACTCTTTGACCTTGATAGAGAACCAACATTTGACTTTTGGGCTCCCCCCAATTGATAGCAAGTAGAGATTCCACCCCCCAAAGCAGAAATGTCATCACATGATAGCCCACCCTCCAAAGTAGAATTGTAAACACAAGATAGCCCATCAATACCAATGGACCCACAACCATTCAGTGGGTTGACCAAGTCTCTGCACACCACATGCAAAAGTTGTAGGTCTGGGCATGGTGGTGGATCTGGAGGCTTAGGGTTTGCCATAATTAAATTTTTATTAATATAAAGAATATTAATTATACACCAATATAGAAGATGAAAAAAATGACACTATACCTTAGCATATGTGATATTGCTACATGAGATATACCATTCAAAACCTTGAAGTTTACCAACAACAATACAATAGAGAGAAGTGTTGTTTGGGAGCCTTGGTACAAGGGTTCTTACACCTTCTTAATTATAGGTATATCAAGGTTCTCTTAATCATCATCATTAGATGCATGACTATCATCATCTTCATTAATTGGGATAGTAAAATCTTCTTAAACCTTGTTCTCCAGCATATTATTAGTTGCACTAATACCAACATCTTCAATTATGTTCTCTACCTTGGGATCATCTTCTTCCATGGGAGTATTACCTTCTTCTTTGATATTCACACCTCCGTATTTCACTAGTTCAAAATCCATATTCCCCAAAGGATGAAAATCCTTCCCCCCTTCAATGTGATCATGTTGCCTAAAATGTCTCTAAGCTAATGTGATTAGAATTCTTTGATTCTTTAAACCCTTACATTTTTTGCAAGGACAATAACATTTTTCATCACCATTTTTTTTGAACTGAGATTGAAATCTAGTGTTTGTTATCTTATTTTGTTTTGGGTTCATATTACGAGGTGTGGACTTTCTTTAGAAGAAACTATTCAGGCTATAAAATTATATCTAACATAAGCATACAAGAATTAGTAGTATCTTGTGTTTAATCAATAATAATAAAATAATTAAATATTATTATATCTTCAGTAAAGATAGCATCTAAAAAAATCTACAAGAATATAAAAATAGTTTACTATAGTCTCAAAAACAATAAGAGGCAGATAATGAAGAATGCCTAGAAACATCACCTAATTATGTCTCTAGAAATTGCTCAAGAAATGATTAAAAAATAAGTCCAAAAAGTAATAGTCTAACCTCAAGAAAACTAAATATATTTGAAATTTGTTTATTAACACAATGCTAGAGAGCTTGAGTGTTTGAAGGATGAAATGTCAATGAAACCCCTCTCTATTCCTAAGGTAAAAGTTTTAAACTTTGAAAATGAAGTTGAAAATTATGAAAATCTAAATAAAAATTAAGTAGAATTCTTGACATATTTAATGATGTGATCATTTAAGTGTGAAGGTAGATATAAAAGGTGATATATTTAAAAGCGCTCCACCAAGGATATCAAGGATCGCTAGTAAGAAGTGTATGATGTGTGTGTGTGTGTGTGTGTGTGTGTGTGTGTGTGTGTGTGTGTGTGTGTGCGCGCGCGCGCGCGTGCGTGCATGTGTGCATGCATGTGTGTGTGCGTGCGTGCATGTGCGTGCGTGCGTGCGTGCGTGCGTGCGTGCGTGCGTGCGTGCGTGCGTGCGTGTGTGTGTGTGTGTGTGTGTGTGTGTGTGTGTGTGTGTGTGTGTGTGTGTGTGTGTGTGTGTGTGTGTGTGTACACACGCACTTGTGTGTGAACTAAGATATACTAAAACATATTTTTGTACCCTTACAATTACAGGCCTAATGTCATAGATTTATACACAATCATTAAATGACAGCACTTCTACCAATATATTCATATTATTGGAGATTAATGTTTACTCAACTATTGTCATCACCCAATCTAAATTTCATTGTTATGTATTAGAAATTTGAGTTACTACACTAATTATAATCGCACACTATTTTTTTCCTCTATTCTTCAAGTTAACACATATGTTGGTTTAGTTATTGTCCATAATAGCATCAGTTTAATTATGGATCTCATGCATTTTTTTCTCCATACCCCTTTACTAGTTGTTACTTTACCTTCTTATAAGCTCATACTTTCTTATTGTTTTTCTTGTACATAGAAGGGTAAAAAATGGAAAATACAAGCATCAATCTTTAGAACTAAATTTTTCTTCACACATATTTCTAGCCACATAAAAGAAATCAGAAAGCATGAAGTGGTTAAAAGAAGAGCATGATTTTTTTTGGAAAGAAGTCCATTTTTTTGTCTAATGTATTTTTATCATGCATAGCTATATGAAAGAAAACATGGATGATTAAAGGGATGTATTTTGATTCATCACTTACTAGTAGTTGCAAATCACATGAAGACATAAATTATTAGAGACATGAAACCTTCTAAGTTAACATTCAATGCAACTACAAATTTAGTATTCAAAATAAATTATTGAACATATAGTAAAATATATGAAACCTTTGTTTAGTATTTTAGAGGAAAAGATATGGTACAAAGATAGAGCTATAAAGATAAGTAAGCAATATAATATTAATGAAAAAATAAAGATGTATACTATAATTGTGCTATTATCTAAATACAAAATAAACTAAGTCAAGATGATAAGGTGTGGAGATGGAACTCTTGTAGGGATCATATGTTACATAAATATTAAATATCCCTAATAGGAACTTTTATAAAGTGAGGATCTTGTATATTGAAGAGAATATAGTGTTCATATGACTGATCAATCATAATGTAATGAAAGACTACACAATTTAAAAGATATCAAATACCTATTAAAATAACTATGCCATGAAAATAGATATTGTGAGTTTATATTTAAGAAAGAGACAAAGGATTTTCATTTAGTTTTAAGGGAAAAGGATACAAAAACATATTTAATATGATCAAACGAAGACATAATAGTAGGAAGGTACATTTAGGTGATGCATTGTTAATCATATCAAGCCCAAAATGGCAATCAACAAAAGATTGAAATATACCACAGGTGGAGGGAACACTTCAAACTCAAGGATTAGAATGGGTAAAGATAGAATGGAATTGTTTCAAAAATGAGGAGGGATCATCATTTTGTACACTTTTCTTAGCAATCACTTGTTAGAAATAAGAATTACTCAGGGTGGGGGGGAGGGGGGTGGGAGGTGAATTAGTAGTCTATAAATTTTAGTTGCCAATTAGATATTATTAATTTCTTTGAACCATACATAACAAAGTAATAAATTAATGTTTAATAGTAATAGTAACCATGTACAAAGATAACTCATAACACCATATTTTGTTAACTAGGGAAACCCTGGCCAAGGGAAAACCCTGATGGGGATGATAACAACTAGATGATATATTGATATATAAGTTCCTTATTAGATGATGGACCTTGTTAAGAGTCAATGATAAAATTTAGTATAGAGAGTCCTTGTTAGGAGACTTTAAATCCTTGTTAGGAGATTCCAACCCTATTAGGAGTTGTAGCATAGTACATGCAAGATGAGCCCACTATCCTATTGGTTTGGTTTTCACTTCAAGCTTATCTTAATTTATCTCTAAGCGAATGTTCTAGGTTCCTTTTGTGGAAATTAGGGTTTGGTGTTTTTAATTTTTTTTACCCTAGAATAACCCTAATTTTTGTTTCGCTAAGTGTTTCCCTAGAAAGCCTTAGGTTTATCTTTCCATTGCTTGGCCTTTCAAAAAAATAAAGTGTGTGGGAAAAATCTCTTAAGATACCCCTTTTATTATTTCCCAAGTACCTTTAAAAAATTTGTTGCATTGTCTAAATATTTTCTAAGTCTTTGAAATAATTCCTTAACCTAAGCTTTCACTTTAATATTCTATGGGATTATTTGAAAAAATAATTGAACAATGATAACCCTTGATCTACCTTAAGATCAAGGGTTATCGCTATGTCACCATAAGAAATCATATGTTTTTTATTCCTATTGACATAGTGACCAAGAAATACTTGCCTGCAAGACCCAACTAAAAGGAGGAGGATTTAACGCATAAAGTTCACACCATTAGATCATTTCACAATTGACGGTGGTCACTTTGTCACCATGGGAAACCACAAGATTGTTATCCTTGGTGACATAGCAAATGCCTACCACATGGATATATGGTGGGACCAACTATTGAAGATGACACCATAAAATTCCATGTCATTAATATCTCATCAGGATGTTAGGCTATCAAGATTTCAGTTGCCATAAAGGATTCACACTAAAGGAAATAGAATGTTGATCCACATTGTTTGATCTTCTCAAGATCGACAATAGTTGCTTTGTCACCAAAGGAAGTTGCATGAACTTTATTCTTTGTGACATAGTGGCCAAAAGGAAATTCTATGGTCCTACTCTATTTATAATAAAATTATCATATGATTTCTACTGTCCAATGCAAACATGATCAATGATGGTCACTATGTCACCAAGGAGAGTTGCTTGACTTTTACCCTTGGCGACATAGCAAGAAAATGACATGTGTCTGAAAGTGTAAGTAGTCCAATGTAAATCACCACTAGTGAAAGAAGAGGCTTTTGTGGAAAGATTCAATTGGATTTACCTCCAACTAGGAGGGTTGAAGCCTAGTCATTAAAGGTTTTATTCCTAAATTGTCAAATTTTTCAAAAATTGATGGCCTATTTTAAAATTTGAAAGGTGATGCCACTCTATTTCTTTGTGATCCATTTATGAGAATTAAAGCTACCTATGTGAAATAAAATAGAAATATAGTGTAGACAATCATGATTTTCTTCATTTCAAATGTATTTTTGATTTTTTGAGAGCTAGAACTTGTTGAAGAGCTATTTTCCCACTTGGTTAAATTGTGAAAAACTTTCTATATCAGTGATTCATTGTAGAATTCATAATGAAGAAACAAGGCAGCCAAGTACCTCAGTCCAAATATAATTCAAAACAATCTAGTTTTTCTACATTATTATTAAATATGCCTCTAAAGAAGGGTTTTTCGAGGAAAGTAGAATATGCTAGTAGGAATATCCATGATGATTTTCTTCAAAAATTGAGTGAATCTACAAATTACTTAGCCCAAATTAAAAAAAAGGTGCCTTGAGAGGACATTTGACTACAATTGGTAGTTTGACCTTTGCTACAACATCAACTAAAGAGCCTTTCAAGAAGCAATTTTTCACTACTAGATCCTTAGACATTTACATGACTTTGTGTAGGGTTTTTGGTGAAGATGAACAAGAATATTTTATGCTAGTAAAATTCATGTATATGATGACACAAATCTCTTCCTTTTGTGTGGATATTATTTTTTATTTTGCATCCTATTTAGCAAAAGATATTCACACAAGCCTAATTGGAATTACAAAAGGAAAAGTTGAGAAAACCTTGACTACTACTCTTTATTGATGCATATATTTTTATATAAGGGAGTTATTTACTTTGAAAAAGAAATGGTATTAAAGAGACAGTATGAGGAAGAAGCTTTGCCAGTCTAATTATGGAGTGTAGATATGACCTGGGATGTAGAAGAGGCTAGCTTTATGAGATTTGATAGATACTTCACATCTATGTTGAGGACCCTTTTATTAAGGGGCAATCCTAGAATACCTAAGGCACTGCTAGATTTTTTCAGGCCTATGGATAGCCTTACTAGTTTGAAGTTTTTTCATAACTAGGAAGATATCATACCATACCCTATGTCTATAGTGTTTAGAGTGTATGGATTCCAAGGAACTTCACATGTACTTCCTTACTAGGTACCTCTAGAGGTGGGAATAGCTAAAATGTTATGGTAAATAGGTGGATTAGAGGAAGCACAACTAACTGGTTGGTCTAGAAGTTCAATTTTCCCATCTTGTACTATTTCCCATCAGTTCATAATCACCAATGGTAGATGGTTATTTCTATATAAATTTTTAAACCAATATAAATTGATCATTCCTCATGATCACTTCAATGATAGTGAAGGATTTTTTAATATTTTTAGACATAGGGCTAAGGCTGGTGCCAAATAACATCATCACTACTTCCCTGAAGATATAATAAGAAACTAATTCTCTCTCCAAGAACAATAAAAAAGGAGTAGTGGAGAGTTTATTCCGGGGTGCTAGAATTCATTAATTATTTTGATAAAGATTACAAGCCTCTAAAGTATACCAAGATAGAGGTAGATAAAATAAATAAATTGATTATCACTTATATAGAGATCATGGAGGCTACGAATGAAATGAAAATATTTTTTATTAATTCTTATCCTAATAAGGCCAAAGAAGTCAATAAAAAGCTATCTTTTACCCCTACAATAGGATCACAACAACTAGTTATTTAGAGGACACCTAGCTATAATATGATTTAGAATAAAAGGTCTACAATTGATGAAGGTAAATAGATAGTTGGATCAACTAGTGTTATTATGGAGGAGGAGTTTGAAGAGCCAATTCCTAAGAGAGAAAAGATAAAAGGTGCCCCAAATGGAGGAGTACTCACCCACTTAGTCCCCATTCCATATAGGAGATGAATAAATCACTAAGGAGAAAATGGAGTAATTGGGATCCCAAGGGGGAGTCTTTATTACTTCTTTAGAACTAGAAGAAGGGAATCCTCAAGAACCTCCCATGCGAAGCCTTGAGTTAACTATTGTTGATTATAGAGGAAGGGAGTTGGACCCTATTGTAGAACAAGCTAGTCATCAATTTATTTTTGATGACAAATTTATTAAATCATGAGCTTTTTATCAATTTACGTGGAGAACCAATATCAAATTATTTGAAGAAAGATGCAATAAGAAAAATGTAGAGCATCCTAAGATGGAAGAGGCTTCCATACAAGACCAAATAAAAGATGAGATGATGCAAGAGTTTAATAGATTGACCCTTAAAGAGGGAAGAAAAATGATTAAATCGTCTGAGGTCTCGCTTCTACCAATTTGGGACATTTTAGATGCAATGGTTTTTAACTCTATTACTAAGAAGTTGAATGCAAATGAAAAGGTGAAAAAGGAGCTTAAAGGTGCCAAATTTACTAAGGATCATGCTGCCTTAGTCATTTGGTCTATGAGAAAAAGATCCAAAGCTAGCTCCTCCTAGCCTGATGATATTGGTATAATTGGAAACCTAGTTGTAAAAAGGGTAGAGGACACTCCAAATAAAGAGGCCACGGAGCTAAATGTTGGAGAAGCCAACCTCATCATAGCCATATCCTTGTAGGAGAAAAGAGATAGTTTAGAGTTACAAGAAAAATATGAATAAAAATTGGTACCGTATAACAAAAGAAGATTATAATATGATAGAACTTGAGAATAAGATGATAGGGTAGAAAAAAAAATCTATTAGGCCTAGAGTTACTTATCCTTGTCCACTAGTGGAGCCTTTTATATCCAATCCTCTTATAGAAATTCTAGACACACCACAAAGACCTTAGTATTATACTGCAGAGGATTTTGAAGAGGAAAAGAGAAAATTTTAGGAATTGCATGTGGAATTAGATGTCCAATATGAAGATAGGTTGAGGGAAGAAATTACATATTTGGTTTGTAAAATTGGTTGGCAACCATTCTATGAGAAATTGGTAAAATTAATAAACATATGGGAAGAGTTGAAAGGAAGTGATGATTCTCTAAAGCCAATTGCCAATAAATGGAACAAAAGGGACAAAGATGTCACTCTTCTATGTTTTTTAGTTATCATTTTATCTTGCGAACAAATAGAAAGAACTTTTGACTTGAAAAATGATCTCTCTAATTTTGATAATAAGAGAATTGCATTTCAAAGGAGAAACATAAACTATATTTCCAAATATAAGAGTAGAAACTTTGAACTCTTCCCACATGTCCTAAATAAAAAGGATAAATTAAAAGATAAAGAGGAATGAACCAAGGAATTGGATGACCTATTATGTCTAAGGATGAATAAGGTCATAAATGAAAAGGGAAATGCATGGTGGGAAAATATAACTAAAGAAGTTGTTAAAGTGCAAATATGTTATGATTCATTGAGAGAAGATTTTACTGAAATTGATTAATTAGAAGAGTATGTGATGAAGAAATAGCATGAGATTTTGGGTTTTAAATGGCTAAATGACACAATTTTGACAAATGGATGGAAAATTTTGTTAATACAAAGAAATTGGAACTTGATAAAACTAATGATGATAAAATGGAACAAGATGAATTGTGAATAATTAACACATCCAGAAAAGCAGAAGAAGAGAAAGGTAAGCAACCAATTGTAGTCACAAGCATAGAGGCCCAAACATATGACTTGGCAATAGGACAATCAAATGTGATTGTCAATTTTTTAGTGCAAGATGAAATGGAAGGAGAACCTCAGATTCAACTCAAATATAAAAATAGGGCCCATCACATGCAATTCCAATGACCAGATGCTCTAATGAATGATTATTATGACAAAGCCAACCACAAACTCCTTAAAAAAGAATGCAAAGAAAGTGGTCCCACAAGAGAATATTCATGATGTAAACCATTATGTTGCACCAAATTTTTTTTTTTTATGACAATAACTTTTGTAAATATATTTATGTCTTAAGGACAGATGTTAGTACTCTCAAGGCATAAAGCTTGTTGGATCTCACACTATATAAGTGAGATTCCAAGGCTAGAGAAAGGGTTCAAAGAATTATGTAAATTTTAGTTTTCCTACTAGGTTTGAATTTGGTCCAGTTTTCCTTGATGTCAAAAAATTCTATGATGTATTTTCTATGCAAATTTGAAGATACATTAGCTTTGAAGGGTTAGATTGTCTAGTCTTGAGTTGTTTTGAGTACTATTACAATGTTACATAATTTTCAAAGAGAATTAATAAAAAGTTGTACTATCACCATATCTTTTTTCTCTAAATCTTTTATCCATTTTTATTGATAGTTATTTTGAGGTTGTATGGGAAAAACCTTTCTCAATTGAATGAAACTAGTATAGGTTGTCTATCAATTCACTATTGTTGTTAATTCAATGAATTAAGTAAATATTTTAGTGGTATGATATGATTTATAGGTAGTAAGAATGATATGCATAAGAATGAGTTTTAGAGAAGATTGTTGATAATATTCATTGTAATCAAATCAATTAGGTCAATATAGTTGGATAGACTCTAAATCCCAATGGATGAGGTGTTGATCAATTATTTCAGCTAGCATATGAAGATATTATGGATAAGAATCAACAAAAATCTTAAAATCAAAATTAGTTTTACTTTAAATGTTTGAAGAGTGTCACAGTTGGTCAATATTTATTTACATTTATTCTATGTGTTTTAGTTAGCTATTGTTACCTAGAATTACTTGCAAATCTGAGAAGAATTGTGACCAATATAATATAGGGGATGACTATTGTAATAGAATGTCATTGAATGAATTAATTGTGAAGATAGTATCAAGCTTTAAATCTTTTATCCATCAACTACACTTGCCTTGGTTGTGCAAAGCAAAAAGAGTAGAAAATCTTTATGATTTTGGTGAAGTTGGGTCCAGATTTGAAGACCATCTAGCTAATCATGGGAAGTAGCTAATCCTTAGGTTATTTTTATATTCAACATCTTGGTATCAAGTACTTTGTTACTTGTTAGTTTAATAAAACCAATAAAATGGTGACTCTACTAGAGAGTTGTTCAACACATGCTTATGTGTCAAAAGTGTTGTAGTCTTTGGTCCTATCTATTTACATATTTTTTAGTTTCTTTCAAGTAATTGATCATGGTTATATTGGAATTTTCTAGTGATAAACCTTTAGAGTTTTAAAAAGGAGAAAGTCCCTAGTACTTGAAGTGTAGATTGACGTATATTGACCTTGTAGAAAGGGTCTTATTTATTAAACAATAGTTGCAGTCATATGTTCTTTGTGATTGGTTTCTTTGTATGTCAAACCTATTTCATATTATCTTGTGATGTTTCTTTGAGTCAAAGGATATTTCATATTATATTTTCCCTAGGATAGGGTGGTGATTTGATCATGGTTTTGAAACTAGTACTTACTAATAAGGAATTTCAATAAATGATAGACAAGAGAAAAAGTACTCAAGCTTATACAAGAGGCAATCTAGAAATACCATTGTCTACTAATTTACTTCAGGGTGGTAGGAAGAACCAAAACAAGAAGAAAGTAGATGTAAATCCTACTTGGAAACTAAGGGGTAGTGTATTAGTAAACTCTCAATAACAACATGGGAAAAGAATCTTCTTCATTAAACTCCAAATCAGAAACCATAAGACTTTTAGGAGGGATTTTTAGTACCCCATTACAAAAAGAGTGAGCCTATGAGGACAAGACTATATCTTCAATGGGAGATGCATTACATAGACTAAATGTGATAGCTGAAATGAATCATAGACTAGGATATAAAAATATTATGGAAGATCCTTTTACTCCCAGAACATCTCCACATGTAAAAAAATACCTTATAGACCTTGATGACCCTATTGATTTAGAAGAAAATTCTATATATCCAAATGAAGTATACTCACAGGTAGGATTTCTAAAGAAATGGGTTGTAGAAGAAGAAGCCAAGAATGCTCATTTGGAGAGAGAGAGAGAGAGAGAGAGAGAGAGAGAGCCACCATGAATGCTCTTACTAAAAGAGATAATTTTCTTAGAAGGATGGCTGCCCTAAAAGAGAAAAATAAAAAGTTGGAAGAAAGGACTTTATTTCTTCATGCTAATGTTTTTGGAGACATAGATAGTTTAAGATCCAAGATCATGTAGAGCCTACTATCAAACCAACAAATAAAGGAAAAGGTAAGGCTATAGGAATCTAGATAAATGAACCTCAAGATGTGCTAAGTAATTCTATAAACCTTCCCATGTCCAAGTTAAATATAGATCTAGAAAAGGCCAAAAAGAAGAAGGAGGATCTTGTAAAAGATCTTGACAAAGTTGAAAATGAAGCCTAGGAAGTAGAAACTACAAGGAAGATTCAATTTATCAAATCTAATTCTACCTTAGCTTTATGGCCTAATTTTTTCACCCAAGCCACAACCTTTATACCCACCTATGGACTAGTAGTCTCTAATCAAAATATGTCTCAATCTACCCCTACTTCATCATCTATGATCCAAGTTGATCCAAAAGGCCAAAAATTTCAATAGCCACATAATCTCTCAAATTCAGCATCATTGCAAAGAGCTTAGAGAATGGAACCTAACATAGCTTGAATGGAAAAAAAAGGAGCTTGTATGAAAAAGTAATGCTTAGTCAATGTTTTGGTCAATAGGTAGACTGGAGGGCTAGATAAGGGGTGAAATCAGATCATCTCAAAAGTGGTCAACAATGGATTTCAAAATGAAGAGCTCAATAAAATATTTCTAATGGTGTTCATTTCATCAAAAGTGAAGTTTGTATGAGGTTATGACAATTTGAATTTTGAAGGGAAAAATTAATAGTTATGATGTTAGCAACCTATCAGCATTTTTATTCAATTAAAAATTGACACATGTCACCCAAGTAGTGATCAAGAAAAAATGGATGTTTGAAAAGTTTGTTTGGAGGTTTGAACTCTTAACCTCCACATTCTTACTTTTTCTCCCTACCATCACATCACCGAAACTGTTTAAACTTTATTGGTGCTATTTCCTATTTAAACATTACCGGCCACCAAGTTTAGTTAAAACAAACACCAGCTAGGTTTGAACTCGTGACCTGGTGGGTGTTACAAAACACTTGTGGCCACTATGCCAGGAAATCACTTTAACATATATATGGAAAAATACCTATTTATGTTATTATTGATAGCCAATCCTTATTTAAAATAGGGGTTCTTGTTAGATTGTTGAATTTTTTTATCCCCAAAAATTGTTGTAATGTCAAAATTGTTATTGGCAATGGGGGTAAATACAAAATGAAATTTGTTTAATGCCATATTTTTGTAATTAATTATTTTTGGGCCAATTATTCAAATTTCATGTATAAAAAGGGGTGTAGTCCTTTTGTAAAGACATTCTTCAATTAAAGCTTAGAACAAAAATTTTCTCTTGGGAGAAGTTTTTTAATTCTTGAGAGAGTTTTTAGGTGAGTGATTATTGTAAGCACAAAGTTAATATATTCAAGTGCAAAAGAGAGAGATACTATAAAGGCTAAAGCTTGGATGTCATAAGAAGGCATGATTTTCTTGGCAACATTAATAAAGTGGTCCCTAAATTGAGGAGTAGACCTAGAGACGTAGTCCCAACCAGATGAACTCTGTTATCAAATTTTTTGCATCTCTTCTATCTCTTTCTTATTTCTCTCATTTCCTTTTTAATTATGTTCTTTATTTTATGTTATTAAACACATTGCTAATTTTAAGTGTTTAATGCATAAATCTTCTTGTAATTTCAACGGTTTAAGATACATAACCACACATTTATTGCAAGGATTGGTAATTTAAATTTGTATTTTGGATTAAGTTATAAAACTTGTAAATCCTAGTTTACAGGTCAAGTTTGGTATCAAAGACTATTTGCAAAGAAAATTGCAGGTGGTGAATGTTAACTAGGTTGAAGTTGAAACAAGGAGAAGGTGAACTTGAAGAGTTCAATCGAGAAATTGGGAAAAGAATGACTTTTCCTTGATCAGAGATGGCATCTGAAGATAATGTTCTTGAGTTTGATGTAGAAGCATTCTAGATATCTTTTTTGGAATTAAAGGCTTTGGTCAACATTTTTCTCCAAGAGAGACATGAATGATAGTTGAGGAAAGTGAATAAAGCTAACAAGAAGGAGGAGGAAAAATCCTCATCAAAAGATGTGAAAGGTAAAGAAGTAGGAGGTGGTAGTGACCCTCCTAAACCTCCATCTCTATCTTCATTAACTTCTTCAACTTCTTCATTTTCTTTGTTTACTTATGCTTCAAAGAAACCTAGGCAAGTTAATGTGCCTTTGTTAAAGCTAGATGTTAAGTTTGATTTTTCTACATATAGTGGTGAATTGGATGCAGAGAAACTAGATAATTGGCTTAAGCAGATTGAAGTGTACTACAAGGTTTAAAAGATTCTAGATGATTATTCAAAAATATAGCTAGCTACTCTCAGAATGGGAGGTAATACATTAGTCTGGTGGGAGAGTAAGATCTAGGATGATCTTGTTGCACATGGTAATATCATTTCATCTTGGTATGAATTTAATTTTGCTTTGAAGAAACAATTTTATCCATTGGGTTATATGCAACAAGCCATTATGGATTGGAAAAATCTAAGGCAAGGTAAAGGATAGTCAGTACAAGAGTATATATAGGTGTTTAGGAAGAAGGCATTAACTCTTGTAATTCCTCTTTATACAAAAGATATTTTGTTAAAGTATATAGGTGGAATGTATTTGTATTTGAAGCATACAATATTGATGTTTAGTCCTTCTAACTTTGATGAAGTATGTGTTCAAGGAACTCATATTGAAGCAAGTGGAAGAAACATGAGTTTCAATTCTAAGAAGAAATTTTCTCCCCTTGACAACATCAAGAAAGGAAAGAAGGTAGCCATAGTGAAGAAAGAGGAAGGTGACAAGCCTACAAGAGAGATCTTATCATATATTCAATTCCATACTTAAAAAAATGATACTTATTATGTTCCTTGTAGAAGATAGCTTTCCTATCATATAAGTACGGGCTACCCAACACAATCCCATAAATGTCAAGTGGAAGCACATCAAACTCAACCTTATTGCAAAAGAGAAGTGTTGGAAATTGCATCCAAAATTGAAACTAATGTGGTTTAAGGATCACAAGGGTAAGCAAAAGTCTACAACTATTATTCAGGATCTTGGATCAGATTCTGGTGATGAAGCAACAATAGTAGCTATGGGTTTGAAAGGTAAAGCTTTAGTTGATTCTACCACTAATTTTTCATGTGCTTCTACTTCTCAAAGTCATTTTGTTCCTAAAGATAGTAAAAGGTGTGAACTTTTTCATATAAGGGTGATTTTTAAGAACACTAAAATTGATACATTGGTAGATAGTGGGTCCCAAGTTAATCTGATCTCAGAAGAAGTTGGTAAATAGTTGGGATTGAAAATTGAGCCACATAAGAGACCTTATCCTTTAGGTTGGGTGTGCAATGATAATAGATTACAAGCCACTAAGCAATGTAAGTTAAGATTTTCAAGAACATCTAAGTTCATAGATAAGGTCGAGTTTGATGTGGTTCCACTTGACATCTGTGGGATTGTGTTGGGTAGCCCGTACTTATATGATAGGAAAGCTATCTTCTACAAGGAACATAATAAGTATCATTTATTTAAGGATGGAATTGAATATATGATAAGAGCTCATCACATGAAGAATGTAGGATCGATTTTAAACACTAGACTTCAAAATGATTGTAAATGCAAGTAGTAAAATGACTCTCATGTTTGCAGTAGTTAGTGAGGATCAAGTGCAAGCAAAATCAAGTCTTTAGCCAAAGATAGTAAAAGAGTATTTAATAGGTTCATTTTCTAGTAATGTTTCTATACAAGAGGTCCAAAATGTTGATAATTCTTGCATTTCATCAGTTATTTTAGTTTTGTTGCTTCTATTTCTACTAGTTGGTACTATGTGGGTGATGGATGTAATAGTGGAAACTAGAGGATTTATGGTTGGTTGTATTAATAATGTTATTTTATTCTTCATAATGTATTTGATGGTTCAGATATTCAAAATTCTAGCAGTTTGTACAGGTAATATAGGACAAGTGAGGGGAAAATGTCCTCACTTCCATTCTATGTAAAATAGACTTTTGGAGGTCCAAAAGCTCCTCAATGGGGAGGAATGATCTAGATGGATCTAGAAGGCCAAAAATTTAATAGTCTCATAATCTCTCAAATTCAACATCACTGCAAAGAGCTTAGAGAATGGAACCCGATGCAACTTGAATGGGCAAAAAAGGAGCTCATATGCAGAAGTTATCCTAGGTCAAAGTTTTCGTCAACAAGAAAACTAGAGGGCTAGATAAGGGGAAAAATTAGACCATCTCAAAAGTGGTCAATAATGAATTTCAAAATGAAGAGCCTGATAAAAGCTTTCCAATGGTGTTCATTTTGTCAAAAATGGAGCTCGTATGAAGAAGTTATGACAATTTGAATTTTGAAGGCAAAAAGTAATAGTTATGATGTTAGCAACTTGTCAGCATTTTTATTCAATTATAAATTGACACATGTCACCCAAGTAGTGATCAAGGAAAAATGGACATTTGAAAAGTTTTTTTGGAGGTTTGAACTCTTAACCTCCACATTCCTACTTTTTCTCCCTATCATCACATGACTGAAACCATTTAAACTTTATTGGTGCCATTTCCTATTTAAACATTACCATCCACCAAGTTCAGTTAAAACAAACACTAACCAAGTTTGAACCTATGACCTGGTGGGTATTAAAAAACACTTGTGGCCATGGTGCCATGCAATCACTTTAACATATATAGGGAAAAATACCTATTTATCTTATTATTGATAGCTGATCCTTATTCAAAATAGGGATTTTTGTTAGATTGTTAAATATTTTTATCCCCAAAAATTGTTGTAATGCCAAAATTGTTATTGGCAAAGGTGATAAATATGAAATGAAATTTTTTGAATGCCCTATTTTTTTAATCAATTGGTTTTGGGCCAATTTAGGAAAATTTCATGTATAAAAAGGGGTGTAGTCCTTTTGTAAAGGCATTCTTCAATTAGAGCTTAGAAGGAAAATTTGCTCTTGGGAGAAGTTTTGTAATTCTTGAAAGAGTTTGTAGGTGAGAGATTATTGTAAGCATGATGGTAATATCTTCAAGTGTAAAAGAGAGACAGACTATAAAGGCTGAAGCTTGGATGTTTTAACAAGGCTTGATTTGCCTAGCAAAATTAATAAAGTAGTCCCTAAATTGAGTAGCAGACCGAGAGACTTAGTCCTAACTGAATGAACTCTATTATCAAATTTTTTGTGTCTCTTCTATCTCTTTCTTATTTCTCTCATTTCATTTTTAGTTATGTTCTTTATTTTATGTTATTAGACACATTGTTAATTTTAAGTGTTTAATGCATAAATCTTCTTGTAATTTAAATGGTTTAAGATACATAACTGCACATTTACTACAAGGATCAAAAATTTAAATCTGTATTTTGGATTAATTTATAAAACTTGTAAATCATAGTTTACAAATCAATCTACCACTAGTACTTAGATCCCTGTTGTTCAAACACAATGGTGTCAAAGTATTGTCCATAACTAGACCAATGCAGCAAGAACCTCAAATGTTGTTTGTTTTCAGAAGAAACCTATATACATGGAGAAGTATAGAAAAATGCCATTCTTTGGTATTGTTAGTTTTCCACATCCAATATCATTTGACTTAAGAGACAAATTTGTGAAGTTTTTAGGAAATAATATTGTTACTGGTGAGGAACATTTGAGAATTTTCATAGATATGTTAAATGATTTTGAAGTTGAACATGAGAATGTAGTGAAAATGTTGTTTATGCACTCATTAACTAAAGATGCAAGGGCCTAGTTTAGAAGACAACGAGATGACATCATTAGTTCATGGAGTGATTTAGAAAAGTTATTCAAAGAATTGTATGGAGATAATACTAATGATTCATCTTTAATGATTTCAACAACATAAAAAAGAACCCTAATGAATCTACCTTTGATTTCAATGTAAGGTTTTAGAAGGGAATGTATAAGATATTTTAGGTAATTGGATTAAATGAAGATGTATGTCTTTCTACATACTTCAATGCCTTTGATAGTAAAATGGCTTATCATTTGAGAGACAAAGATCTCAAGACTTTAAGGGATGCTTACAAGATAGCTATGAATATTAAGAATAATAGGAAAGCATTTGGTAAGCTAGGATGGAGGGATGATCAAAAATTGTTCAACCCTAAGAACAATAAGAAGAAAAATAATAAAACTCTTGTAGGTAAGAAACCTGAAGAAGCCACAATGGGTCAAGTGTTGGAATTATTGAAAAATATGAACCCACCTACTTTCAATACACACAAATCCAATGCTAGTGAAAAAGTCCCACTGAACAACCTTCATTTCAATAGCCAACCAAGAATGCAAAACTACCTGTACACTACTCAATGGAAAGATGGTAAACCTCTTCTTTATCAAACTCAAAATATGAAAGATAAAGGTACCCTAGACCCTTTGTAAAGGAATTCTTTTAACATGAATGATGGTGTACCATGGTCCATCATATGCCAACCACCTCACTCTTGAGACTACTGTGAACTAGCCCAATCATTTGCTGCAAATTAGAATATGCAGAATGAGGAGGAAGAAGAAGAGGATCATGATGATGTAAGCTACAATATGGTCAATATGTGTGATGACTATGAAGATTCTGATCTAGAAGAACATGAAAATGACATTGCTAATTAGAGAGCTATTTACCAATTATAGCATCAACAAATATTTTTAGATAATAAAGACCATGGTATTTTTTAGTGGCTAATATTTGTAAATTAGCTAATTTTAGAAAAAAAACCTAGTAATTGGGCAAAAAAATTAAGATTCAATGCAATTTAAATTGCCACATTTTTTTATTATATTTAGTTGTAAGATATTTAAAATTGTTGAATAATTTATTTTATTAAAAAAATTAAATTGAAAGATTGACCACATTATTTGATACATGATTAGATTTGATTCACCTAAATATTATAAATTATGAGAGATATTAAAATTGATTTATAAATAATTATCATAATTATTATTTACATTAGGTATATGTCACCAATATTTAGTTTTAAATATTGATTTGAAAAATATATATAATTATCATCATAATTTCCATGAGATAAAATATGTTCAATTTTGATTTGTAATATTCCATGATGATTAGTGAACTTTCTATTATTATTGAGATTCGCCAATATTTTCTACTCAAGAAGTATAGTTCCAAAATAATTGCCAATGTAAATAATATTTAAAATTTAAAAAAATTGAGAGATTTTTCCATAAAGATAATTTGGTTTTTTTTAAATATGAAAGATTTACCAATATTTTATATCTTTTTCTGGAGGGGGTTTCTTAAAGTTTACCCTAATAAGGACTATGAAAAAGATAAAGTATGCACTACATCATCTGATTTTAGTCACATAAATCTAAGAAGTCCTTCTAAAGAGGAGATTGATAGAATTACAACAAAAATGATTTCTCAAGTTCATAGTAATTACAATTTGAGAAGCAAGATAGTTAACAATGATACTAGTAAGCCTTCTAATATTTTTGTAAAGGATATTACTCATAAGCTATAGGATGATAGTAAGAAAGATAATTCAAGAACAACAAATATTAAAGAAAGTAAGACCAAGAAGTGAGAGCCCAAAAAGAAGGTCCAATTTTAGACAAATGAGATAGTTAAGGAAAGTGTGCAAGAGAATAAATTAGGATATTATGTTGCTAAGAAAATAGTAGTGCCTACTTTTCAAAAGACTTCAGCTCTAGGTATTCTTGTAAAACCTACTATATGTGATTCAATCGACATGATATCCATGTTGTCCCAAATAACTATCAAAGTTCCTTTATCTGTATTATTTAGAATAGATGAACATAAGAGAAAAGCTTTATCATGGTTGGGTAGGATAGGTAATAGTAGTAATATTGCTAAATAGAATATCATACAACAAACCCTAATGGCAGTTGAAGATAGTAGAATCATGTCCCAAATTCCGCAAATTTTCTTAGATGATTCATCTATAGCTTACTTGTAGGATATTGACCCATTTTTCTCTATTTGATTATAAAAGGAAGAACTCTAAAGAATTGCATGATAGACTTTGGAGCTTCTAATACTATTATGCCTTTTAAAGTTATGGAAGCCCTAGGTTTACAAGTAGACACCAAACAAGGCACATGTAGAGGTAAGGATGCTAGGGAAGTGCCTATCATAGGTACTATTAATGCATTACCCTTCAAATTAGCTGCATACCCTAGTGTAGAATTGATAATGTCAATCCTTGTAATTGATATTCCTCTACATTATGGAATGTTCCTATCAAAAAAAATGGATCACTGTAATGGGAGGTAGCCTACAATGTGACTTATCCTATGCTACTTTTCATATAGGAGACAAGGCTATTAGGGTAGATAGGGAGCCATGGGTCAACCATATTTTTGGGGATGGTGTTGATAAGGATTCTGTTAGAAGTAATAGTTCATCAATATAATTGGGGGAGGG
Source organism: Cupressus sempervirens (assembly GCA_028749045.1). Classification (NCBI taxonomy): domain Eukaryota; kingdom Viridiplantae; phylum Streptophyta; class Pinopsida; order Cupressales; family Cupressaceae; genus Cupressus; species Cupressus sempervirens. Next base: position 818,271,096 of record CM053786.1, read on the forward strand.
TGAATCAGTTATGTATCAATCTTAAACAATTCTTACTTTATCAACCAAAGTAAACTACAATCATAAGAAATGTGCATACACAAATACACCAGATTTGTTGACTAGGGAAACACTTGATCAGAGGGAAAACCTTGGTGGGAATGATGCCCATAGAATAATTTACTAATCTAAATATTCCTTGTTAGAGGATAGACCCTATTAGGAGTCTATTACAATATTTTGTACAAGATTCCTTGTTAGGAGATTCTAACCCTGCTAGGAGTTGTAGAAGGCAGCTGGACCCACTATCCAAACTGCTTCAAGATCATATTAATGAGCCCACTATCCAATTGATCTTGGTACTATTCCTTTTAGAATAATAATTGTGGAACAATCTCTTTTCTCTTCCTCTATCTAGTATGTCATACTTCTTCATCTTCAGATCATGCAAATAGATCTGAAACTCATCAATAACCCTTAAGGTCACTTATACACATTAGCATGTTGCTCTACTCTTTTTCCTTTCAATTCTCATGTCTTCTCTACTTCTCAATCACAATTATGGTCACTAGAACTCAAAAAAAAATTCCTTTATACCATACTCTATTATTAATCTTTTGAGTTGGCTCCATACCCTTAACATTAATTTGAGTTGGCTCTATATTTAATTAAATGAAATGCACATTTAATTAATGTTGTCAGCTCACAGGTTTTTCCAAACTTCCACATGCATGACTTCCATGCCTACACACTTGTTGATATCATCATTTGTCAATGTACTTCCTCTAGTTAACTGTGCAACCCTTCATTCCAAACACAATGTGTTATATTGATCATATGACAAAGACTATTTTTCTAATGTTCTATTTCCCTGTAGTTCTCTGTAAATCATTAATATCTTTGGTATGTTGTTGATTTAGGTTCTGCACACTTGACCACATGTCAAATACATGTAGTATATTTTTTTAATTGTGCATGGGTAGATATGCAACATGGTGTCCTCAATACATAGATTTCAGTCTATTGCTCTATCAATCTTACTATGTTGTCATCAATGACAAACAAAGTCATAACACTATTCCACAATGTTTTCTCATAGCATCAACATTCATGCTAATAATCTCCCCCTTTGATATTGATGGAAACATAGATGAAAAATATCTATTTCTAAGAATACCAATCAATCAAATCCTTCAAGACTACTCCCCCATAGTGCAAGTTCTCTTTTAGTGTTTTTCATATCACTCTCTTTCTCTTTCTAATGTAGTGTTTTCTCATATCACTCTCTCCCATTCTAATTTTTTTCATATCACTCTCTCTCCCCCATTGAAATCAATCTCAAAAGGTAGTACAAAAGTTGAATATATAACAACCTATTAGCATGACCACAAATTATATTGTTGCTTTACAATCTTTGCATATAACTTTATAAACAACACAAGTATCTAAAGATAATGTTGCATACCAATTACCTATTACCAAGAGTCCTTAACTAACTCTACTTTTCATAGATACTCCCTCATTGAGGAAGCATCAACATTCACTCTCATCTAATAATGGTGTTGTGTACCCTAGACTGATGCAATTTTGTATCTTCTACTCTAAGCTAGGTAGGGGCATAACCCCAAGCATACCTATCAGGCAGTCAAATGTATCCTTTAGTAATACCTTTGTGAAAATGTCTACAATCTATTCCTTAGGGCTGATGTATTCCAATATGATTTCTTTCTGTACAACTTTTTCTCCAAGCACATAATATTTTAAAGCAATGTGCTTAGTCTTAGAATGCAAAATAAGATTCTTAGACATGTTGACTATACTTGTGTTACAATAGTAAATGATAATAGGTGTTATGAATGTGATTCCAATATCCTTCATCATTTGCTTCATCCATATGACTTTACTATAATTGTTTGCTGCTGCAACATACTCTACCTCTGCAGTACTTTGTGGGGTACAATGTTGCTTCTTGTTAAGCCATGAAACTAATCTTCCTTCAAGTAAAAATTATCCTCTACTAGTGCTTTTATTTTCATCCCTATCTCCTACCCAATCAAAATCTATATAAGTGTAAAGAGTAAAGTCACTATTTCTTTCATACCAAATACCATAATCTGATGTTCCTTTTAATTATCTAAATATTCTTTTCACTACTGCATAGTGATACTCTTTAGGATTAGCTTGAAATCTAGCAATAATTCCAACTACATTATCTATATTTGGTCTACTATGAGTCAGATGTTGTAATCCTCCAATCAGAGATCTATTCTTCTTTTTTTCAATAGTAGGCATCTCATCTTCTTCTTTTTGAATAATTTGCAATCCCAAGAAAAATTTCATTTCACCTATCATGCTCATTTCAAACTCATTCTTCATGTCTTTAGAGAATTTTTTACTATTTTCTTCAAATACAAGCTACCATCTGCTATTCCTTTAGCAAATCCAAGCTTTGCTAAGTATTTTTCCAACCTTGCATACTAGGTTCTTGGTGCTTGTTTTAATCCATACAATTATTTCTTTAGTCTAAAAACCATATCCTTTTCTTTTGTTAAAGGAAAACCCTCTAGTTGCTCAATGTAAAATTCTTCTCGAAGTTCTCCATTTAAGAATGCTAACTTAACATCCATCTAATATACCTTAAAATTCTTGTTTGTTGCATATTCTAGTAACATTCTAACTACTTCAATTCTTGCTATAGGTGTATATGTCTCTTCTTAATCAATTCCTTCTTGCTAAGAGTAACCTTTGCATATGAGTCTTGCCTTTTTTCTTATTACTTCCCCTTCTTCATTCATTTTATTTTTAAATACCTATCTAGTGCCAATCACATTTTTGTCCTTGGGTCTAGGAACTAATTCCCATGTGTTACTTTTAATTATCTACTAGAGTTCTTCCTTCATTGCTTCTTTCCAATAATTATCTTTGATTGCTTCATCTATGCTTATTGGTTTCACTTGAGATATCAGACATAATTCTTCATTAATTCTACTTCTTGTCATTACCCCTTTGTCCTTACTCCCTATTATCTGATTTTCATGATGATTTCTTGTCAAGTTCCTATTTGGAGTATGAGTTGCTACTTCAATTCTTATCTTAGGTACTATTCTTTGTTCTTGTCTCACATCTTCAATTTGCACATTATTCTACAAGTCATTGTTAGTCTTGAAAAATAACTCATTACTTTTGTTTTCCATTCTAGAGTAATCATCTCCATTAGAGTTATAGTCCATTATCTTTTTCTTGCTACCAAACCTTTCATCAATTTTGACATGTGCACACTCTACTATGGTTTTTGTTCTATAGTTGAAACATTTGTAAGCTTTACTTTTCAATGAATAGCCAAGAAACATACTACCATTGCTCCTTGGATCAAATTTACTAATATCATAATCTCTTCTGATCTAACATTTTCTTCCAAATCATAATTCATAAGGTGTTTTCTCCATACCTTTTCTAATCTATAGTATTTTTAGTGTGTATACTATTGTATTGATGGCTTCTCTCCAAAAGGTCTTTGGTACATCATTTTCAAATAACATAGATCTTGCTACTTCAACAATTGATTTGTTTCTTCTTTTAGCAATCCCATTTTGCTCAGGTGTATGGGGTGAGGATAGTTGTCTGTTGATGCCATGTTCTTCACAATAGATATTGAATTCTCTAGAGGTGAATTCTCCTCCTCTATCTAATCTTAAGGTTTTAATCTTAACTCCCAATTCATTCTCAACCTTGTTCTTAAATATCTTGAATTTCTCAAATGCTTATGATTTTTCTTTAAGAAAAGCTACCCACATAATTCTAGTGAAATCATCAACAACCTTTCTTCATAGAATCCTCTTGTTCTTGTAGGACCACTCAGATCTGTATGTAGCAATTATAGCTTTTGTGTAGTACAAAACTACTTGCTAGGAAATGGGACTGTTTTCTGCTTAGCCAAAATACATTCCTTACAAATAGTGTTAGTGGGCTTAGATATCTTGGGCAAATATCTCATAGAAAGTGTATTACTGGCCTTCACAATGTTATCAAGGTTAATATGACAAAATCTTATGTACCATAACCAACTATTGTCAATCTTTGTTACCAAACATGTTATTTTAGTGGAGTTTAATTGAAATACATTACCTTTAGTTGTTGTGCTAGTGCCAAGTAGTTTTCCTTCCTTATTCTTGATAATGCATGTGTTATTACCAAATTGTAGTTGATAACCTTTGTCCATACATTGTCCAACACTCAACAAGTTATGCTTAAGTCCATCAATAAAATATACATCATCAGTATATGTGTTTACCGTCAAGTGTTATAGATCTAATTATTGTAATATGATAGGCTACATTGTTCCCCACTCTAAAAATTCCTCCATCATGGCTTTTAAATTTGAAAAACTTGCTCATATCACCAGTCATGTGATGTGAACAACCATTGTCAATGATCCAATCTTTCTTTTCAACTTTTTAAATTATCATACTTTCTTCTCTAATTTCTCTGTCAAGATCATCCTCTTTTATAGCTACAAATCCTAATTCATCTTCACTTTTTCTTTGATCAGATTCTTCTTCATTAGCATATAGACAATTTCTAGGTCTTCTAGATTTGAATCTACCCTTAAACTTCCTTTCTCTTTTAGGAAACTTAGATGAATAATGACCATATTCATTACAAGTCCAACATTTAAAGATATTCTTACCATCTTTTTCTCTTTCCACAAGAAGAGCCACTCCTTCTTGGAGTTTTTCTTTAATGGATTTGTTGCTGCTAGCAATGTCTTCCTATGTTTTTGTGCTCCTTACTAAACTAGGTTTGATTTTTAATGTACTAAATGCTATCTCAACTTTTACAAATTCTCCAAACTATTTAAGATCAAATTTTGCAACTTCCAATCTACCAAGCAGTGTCTCTTTGGTGAAATTAGTAGTGTAAGGTATAATCAATTGAATCATTTGTGTTACTAACTTGAAAGGTGGTGTTAGAATTTTCAAGATATTTCATATCACTTCATTATTAGATTTCTTTCCATCAAGAGGTGTGATTAATCTCAGATATTCTCCCAATATAGCTTCTCGCAGATTCATCTTCCATCATTCTAGCATCTTGAAATGTGCTTCATTCATGTGTATCACCTTCATAATTAGTCTATAAAATTTTCCAAATTTCAAGAGATGTTTTAAGTAGTTTTACCTAACTATGCTCACTTTTAGGTAATGCTAACAATATTGCTTCTCTTGTACTTATGTTGCACATAAACACTTCTCTCTATTATTTGGTGCAAGTTTCAAGATGGTCTTCTTCTATAGTTTTTCTTGATGTCTTAGTCACAAGCCAATATCTTGGACCCATGCATAAGAGATGAGTTTTCATTTTATCCCTCTAGCTATCATAGTTTGTGCCATTGAATCTAGGACTTTCTTTTCTAAACATATTCACCATGGATCTCCCAAAGTTGTGTAAACTTTCTTTCAAAGACCTGATGCTCTAATACCAATTGTTAGAAGTAATTGTTCACCAATATAATTGAGAGGGGAGGTGAATCAGTTATGTATAAATATTAAACAATTATTACTTTATCAACTAAAGTAAACAACAATCATAAGAAATGTGCATACACAAATACACTAGATTTGTTTACTAGGGAAACCCTTGATCAGAGGAAAAACCCCAGTGGGAATGATGCCCATAGAATAATGTACTAATATAAATATTCTTTGTTAGAGGATAGACCCTGTTAGGAGTCTATTACAATACTTTGTACAAGATTCCCTATTAGGAGACTTTGAATCCCTATTAGGAGATTCCAACCCTGCTAGGAGTTGTAGAAGGCAATTGAACCCATTATCCAAATAGCTTTAGGATTAGATCAATAAACCCATTGTCTAATTGATCTTGGTAATATTCCTTTCAAAATAATAGATGTGGAACAATCTCTTTTCTCTTTCTCTATCTAGTGCATCAAACTTCTTCATCTTTAGATCATGCAAATAGACCAGGAACTCATCAGTAAACCTTAAGGTCACTTATATGCATTAGCAAATTACTTTGCTCTTCTACTTTGCAATTCACAATTCTTCTCTACTTCTTGATCACAATTATGGTCACTAGAACTTGGAAAACACCTTTCCTTTATACCATACTCTATTATTAATCTTTTGACTCAACTCCATACCCTTAACATTAATTTGAGTTGACTCATATTTAATTAAATGAAATACACATTTAATTAAAGATGTCGGCTCATAGTTGTTCCCAAACTTCCACATGTGCAACTTCTATACCTATGCACTTGTTGACATCATTAGTTATTAGAATAATTTCTCTAGTTAACTATGCAACCCTTCTTTCCAAACACATTGTGTTATATTGGTCATACAACATAGATTATTTTCCCAATGCTCTATTTCCCAACAATTCTCTATAAATCATTAATATCTTTTGTACGATGTTGATTTAGGTTCTATCCACTTAACCACATGTCAAATACATGCTTTAGCATATTCTATTAACTACACATGGGCATATATACAATGTGGTGTCCTCAATACATAGATTTTAGTCTACTACTCTATCAATCTTACTATGTTGCCATCAATGACAAACAAAGTCATAAAAATATTGTGTGATGTTTTCTCATAGCATCAACATTCATGCTAATAGATTCAATTTTTTTTCTAGATACTCATGTGAATGCATTTAGGGTAGAGCTAATTATTTAAGAAGTTGAGAAACTCCCAGTTGTGATCACACATGAGGTTAAATGCTACATAGATTTATAGATTTTTTGGACCATGTATTATGATGGGGCAAGTTCTAAAGAAGGTTTAGGGGTAGGAGTAGTTTTTGTGTCTCCTAAGAAGAAGACTTTTAGATATTCATTTACCTTGAACTTTTCATATAATAATAACATAGTAGAATATGAAGCATTCTTATTGGGACTAGGAGTTGTAACCCATCATGGAATGAAAATGTTACCTATTATTGGTAACTCTGAATTAGTAGTTTTTCAAGTAAGAGAGACTTATGCATCCAAAAATAAGTGATTGAAGCAATATAGAAATTTTTTATGGGACAAAATTGAGTTATTTGATGCATTTGGTATCTCTTGGATGGATAGGATTTATAACAAGATGGCTGATTTGTTGGAAAATGTAGCTATTAAACCCAGGGATGTATCATTTGCTGGGATTTCATAGATTGAAGTACAATATCATCCTTCAATACCTAATAATATAAAACATTGGCAATGTTTTTAGGATGATAGGGATATTTTAAATTTTTTGTCAAGTGAAGAAAAATATGACGTCCAAGAACTAGATTGTAGTGCTCTAATTATTGGTAATATGACCAATTGGTCAAATAAGATATATCGTTGTCATTTATGGTAACTTATATTTTGTAGTATAATTATAATTATTTGTGATGGAAAATTGTCTAAGTATTCAATAGTGTTACAACAACACAATGATATTTATTGATAGCACAATATTCCTTAAGAATATTCTGTGGCATAGTTGACTACAAATGCATGGCATCATCTTGATGATGTATACCATTGTGCATGTTCATACAAACAACCAAGTTCAAGTTATGAAGGAAATATTAATGTAGATACTTCACAGTGTAGAATATAGAAAGTCAACAAATTGAATTGTATGACTTAAAGAATTATTTTGATTATTAAGTCCTTATGAGCCCACTCTAATGATGATATGCGAGCCAACTAAGAAAGGATTTATTAATATTATTGATATAAGTAAAGAAATTCATTTGCAAAGTTAGATGCAATGCGAGGTTATGCTATGTAATATGATTATGTGAGATATGATGCAAATTGATATATGTGTAGTTACTCCTTGTTTATGACATTGATAAAACTAGAGGAAAGATTGTTTATAGTCTACTAAAGGCTTGTATGAAGAACTAACAATCAAAGGAATTGTGAAGTATAACAAGTAATCTAGTATTGTATGTATATCCATTCTATTTGAAGAACTTAATTGTATAGTTGCATGTTAGGGTAGTGGGCTCTTCTTGCACACATTTGTATTTGATCCAAAAACTACTAATAGGGTTGAGGCTTCTAATAAGGCCTAGTCTCCTCATAGGGACTTAAGAAACTATACATTCTTAATAGACTCTTGATTGAAGGAAAAACCTCAGAAAAGTGGGGGCTTCTATCTTGAATCATGGTTTCAAAATCTCTAAAACAGGAAGTAGTAGGGAAGCTTTAATACTATGTAGAAGTTGTGAATAAAAACTTCAAAGATTGCCAAGAAGACTTGCATACAAATAACCTATGCTAAAGAGAAACCAGAGAAGGAAAAATTAGAGCTTGGAAAATCTCAATGGTGTGAGAGCGAAAAATGTATTCCAAGTTATGAAAACAAAAAACAAGAGTTCCACCTTAAAGGTGAAGGAGGTACCCAAAAACAAGAAAATCTCTATAAATTAGAGACAAAGGAGAAAACCTAGTGGGAAAACTCCCCTCCAAAAAGAGATGGACCAAACATGCTGAAAAAACATGAAGGAAGGAAGGCCTCAACAAGACCCCCTAGGACAACTTTTGTAACCCTAAGCATAGACCATAATTGAAGATATCGTGGTGATGCAAAAGGTTTTTTGAATATGTCAGCAACCTAGGCATTAGTGGGGATGTACCCCAAAGAGAGAACACCAGCCTGAATCTACTGATTGATGAAATGCATATGAAGCTCAATGTGTTTAGTACACTACTGCTCCATTGGGTTGTGAGAAATATGAATAGCACTCTAATTATTACACCACAAAATAGTGGGATGATCAAGAGGAATACCAAACTCAGTCATCAATTATTGAAGCCATAAGATCTTCTAACTAGCAAGCACTACTACTCTGCACTCAATCTCTATAGATGAAAGTGTGTAATCCCATTGCTTCTTACATGACTAGGTGATAGGATCAGAACCAAGAGCCAAGACAAAAAACAAAGCTAGAAGTAGACTTTCGATCATCAACATCACTAGCTCAATCTGAGTCAGTGTAGCCAATAATTTGAGGAGCCCCTAAGGTGTAAAAAATGACATACATAGGTGTGTCCTAAATGTATCTCAAAATACACTTGGTAGCTTGTCAATGACTCTCATGAGCCTCATGTGAAAATTGAGAGACAAGATCAATTGCAAAGGAGAGATCTAGATTAGTGTGAGTTAGGTATGCCAAGTTGCCAACCAACTATTGGTACAAAGTGGGATCCATTGAAGGTGAAGTGCAAGAGGTAGACAAGGTTACACCTAACTAAAAAGGTGAAGGAGTACACTTGAAAATAAACATGCCAAAGCGTTGAAGCATGTCAAGAGCACACTTCTACTGAAAAACAAAGATCCTAGTAGAGGATTGAACAATCTATAGACCAAGAAAGTAGTGTAATAGACCAAGATTAGTCATCTCAAACTATTCCATCAATGCATGTTGAACATCCTAAAGCATATAGGATGAGCTACCAGTGAGGATAAGGTCATCAACATATAGAACAAGGATCAAAACCTTGACCTCAAGACACTAAATGTATATAGTGGGATTAGAATGACAACAGATGAAGCCTATAGAAATCAAAAAGGAGTCTATCTTCTCATACCAAGCCCGAGCTGGGCCCTATTTGAGACCATATAATGAGCATTGAAGCCTACAAACTAAGAGAAAGAAAAGAACACTTTAAGAGATGGCTAATTGTATCATTTAGTCTAGGTCCATGAATTTGTCTTTTTGGATATCTAGCACCACAAAAAGGAGTGGGAAATGACATGAGGTCACTATGAATCAACTCCAACGGTACCAATGCACAAGTAGCTTGTCCATGTAGAAAAGGATCCCTATGTTGTTTGCTAAGTGCACAATCTTGACAAACACCATCTATGCAAGAAATCTAGGAAAGCCCAAGAATGATTTCCTATGTGCTCATATCCTGAAGATATCTATAATTGACATGGCCCAAACACTCATGTCAAAGTTTGCTTACTAAATCTGCATTTGCTACAAGATAGGAACCTATGTCATTAGAGAACTCAAATCCATCAAATTTATAGAGGAAAAATGCAAAGTCAATACTCCCAGTAGCCATAATCATTTTAGAATCATGTAAGTCCCAAATAACCACATCATATGGTGAGAAATCAACTATCTTACTAGAGCTAGAGTGGAAAATCTGATAAATAGACAATAGGTTCATCGAGATGTTAGGGACAAAAAGAACATCTTGAAGAGAACCCCTAGCTAGTGCAATAGAACTAGAGCCCAAGACAAGAAGATGTGATGAGTTCCCAATAACAATCTATGAAGTAGCACCAGGAGCAAGTGAGGTGACCAACTTCTAAGTGTTTTTCATATGTTAAGAGGCACTAGAATTAGGAATCTAGGTAGGCCTAGAAGTCATAGCTTGTGTAATAAGAGTGTGACCTTTCCTTGTAGGGGGGAATGATGACTTAAGAGCTAAAATGTGATGCTCTTACATGGCTTCCTCTAAAGCCTCCAAACATTTCCAACACCTACGAACAGGAGGTCCATCCTTTCCACAAAAAATGTAGGTCTCAACTAATTTATTTTTAGTCTTAGAGGTAGACTCAGTAGACTTTGAAGAAGATTTACCCTTGGAAGGGTTAGTTAGAGGTTTGGAATAAGTTTTTGGTGTATCTTTCTTTAGTTTGGCTTTTTATTTTGTTTTCCCTTGAGAAGACTAAGCAACCAATGCTTGGGTAAGAGAGCCAAAGACATCGACCTATTGCATCTTTTTTTGTTCCCATGTCAACTAATCATAAAATGCCTCAAAAAAAGGCATCTGATGTCTATTACCCAAGACATCCATAATAGATTAGAAAGTGGAAGAAAATATCTGATACTATCCTCACAACTTTGAGAGTATTAAAAAATACACTCATCATCTATTTTATTTTTCCCACATCCCTACAGAATAGAATGAAGAGATTTGAACTTCATCAAGAAGTCCTCAATGGTGGAGAAGTTGGTAGGTGTCAAAGAAGTCAACTCTACATTAAGATGAAGTGCTTGAAACTCATTCGCTATGCCAAACAAGTTGTAAAACTTGGTCCAAATAGCCTGATGAGTGGTCAAACCATACACGTGAAATAAGAGACTATCTAAAATATTTAGTACAATCAATCCCATATCTTCATCCATTTTATTCTTGTGATGAAGAACCTCAAAAGGGTGTTGTAGGATAGGTTGATTCTCATCTAGATATGACCATAAGCCACATGACATAAGAAGCCGAGTCATGTGTACTTTCCAATTGTGATAGTTGTGTTGCATTAGTTGGGCCATAGAGAAGTCCAACATAGAGAGAAGAACATGGAAGTAGAAGGGTTGATTCTAAAGCAAATTATAAAAAATAATATACTCCCCCCCACAATGTATAAATATATCCCTCAAAAACCAAAGAAACAACTTATGAAAGCACAAAAAATGAGAAAAAACCTAAACACTAGATGCAGAGGAGGAAACTAAAGCCTCTACTTCAATACCAAAAATAAGAGCTAAAATAGCCTCATAGCAAAATGAAACCTCCATCATCATCTCTAGCTTAGAACTAGCTTTCCCATGCTTCTTTTGGATTGAAGAAAGACCTCTATATCCTCAAGTTACATCCAAAAAATGAAGTGCTCCTCCAAAATTAAGCTCACTAGAAAAATATAGTCACGGGAAAAAATTTGATGGCCATATGCCCATTAACTACCCATTGCCAAAAAAAATTTGGTTGCTGCAAAAATGATGTCAGTAACTAGGAAAGTAATTTTAACTACTAGAAAAGTGATGTCAATACTTGCAAAAATCAAGAGCCAAAATGATGATGTTAGCCTGCCTAAAAGTGATGTCACTACCAAAAAAGTGACATCACCTGTCACAAAGGTGACATCATTTCATTGGGTGGTAGTAGGTCACTCACTTAAGTGCCACTGCACTGGTAGAGGTGGCTGGAGGGTGGCTCACTAGTGGTAGCAGGACACAGGCTATGCCGCTAGTAGTGCGCTAGCTATGGCAGAGTGCAGGCAAGGCAATGGCAACACTCTAGAGGCAGTGAGGTAGTGCCTAGGAGGCTACTAGATGGAGTGGCCAAAAACTCTGATTTCTTTATTATTTTTAATTTTTATCTCATTCTCTATGTCCATATGGCCCTTGAGAGAAAAAAAAATTTAGAGGCTACGATAACCAAAATTCACAAGTTTTATATGAATTTCAACTATACTAGGCCTTTTGAGCATGATGGAAATGTCTATTTTTTCCCAAGGTGCACCAAAAAAATGTACCTCCTCCTGATTGAAAAAAAAAACTCAAAAAGTGAGTGTTTCTATCTCTTAGTCATAACTTTGAAATCTCCAAACTAGGAAGAAGCAGGAAAACTCTGATACCATGTAGAAGTTGTGAAAGCCAACTTCATAGATTACCAAGAACACCTACACACAAATAACCTATGTTGAAGAGAAACTAGAGATGGAAAAAATAGAGCTTGGAAAATCTCAATGGTGTGAGATCAGAAAATGTATTCCAAGTTATGAAAACAAAAAACAAGAGTTTGACCTTAAAGGTGAACGAAACCTTAAAAGGGAAATAAAAACTAGGCTATGCAATATAATTAATATAAAATATTAATTATATGCACCTAAGAGATAACTTAAGTAAACTAGAGTAATAATCAACTTAATTAATTAAATCAACATGATCTAATTAATGAGCGTAACAAATAATTACTCTAACACTAATAGGGTTAATATCCTTAACCAATTTTTTTATATAGTGAATCATCTTTTGGGTTTCATCCCCACTGAGATTTTCCCTTGGCAAAGCTTTTCCTAGTTAACAAAATATTGGTTTATGAGCTCTCATTATGTATGGTTGTTTATACTACTTAGCATTATTGCTTTATTTTCTTGTGCATGTGACAAAGTAATTAATAATATCCAATTATGGCCAAAAAGATTAAAAATATTGATTCACCCCCTCAGTATTATCTATTTCTAGCAATTGGTATCAAAGCTTAGTAATTTAGAAAAGGGTTTAAAACTTGAATAAAATCCTTATGGGTATAGAATAGTTGAAGAAAAACCTTGAAGAATCTCTTGAGAAAATGGAGGAAAGAATGTGATAGTTCCTATTTTCGATGAGTTCAATTTGCAAAATTATGGTGAAAATGCTAAATTGATTGTTAGGGTTGCATATTTCTTTTTTTTTATCTATAAAGAAAACCCTAGCATGTTTGCCCTAATTTAGTTGTTTTAATTCTTGATTCAAGAAGAGGTTTAGTGCCCTAGAGTTTGATTTTCATCTCACATTGCAAAAATCTTTATGAAATTGGTATATGCTCTAACCATAGGTATTTGAAATTAAGTGGGTTTTCTTTTTACCCTTATACATCATCTTCTACAACATTATGATAGTAGGGTTAGTGGAGCATCATAACAATGTATTGTCAATTTCCCAATCATAAGATAAAGGTGTTGTCATCTTCTGGTAAATGGTAAATTTTGTTTCTCCAATCTTACAATTTCCTTTGTGTCATAAGATCATATCACATTTAAATAGTCTAGTTTGTGGAAGTCCCTGATGTTATGATAAGGGAGGTCATTGTGGCATTGGGAATAATGAAAATGGGTGCTACAATATTACATAGTATATATCATAGGATCACGAAAGGAATAATTGAATGTTGTAATGATACAAAGTATCTATTATCGTAAGATTGTAAAGACTTTATAGGCAAGCAGAGGTGATGGTGCACTGTCAGATAGGTCTCCAATTTCTAATTGGCTAGAATAGAAGTACAAATGCCAGCTTTGTGCTCAGTCAGGATTGGTTGTGTTAGAGTAAATAATTAATTATTAATTATTTATTCTATTTACTTAAGCTTACTTAGGTAAATTAATTTCATTTATTAGTTATAGTCTAGGAGTTTGTTTTAAGTTGTTGACAATATGGGATTTTTTTATCTCTAAGTCATACTTATCCTCTCACCTTGTTCGAGGACTTTCCACCTCATGTGGATGTATGCTTAGTTGTCACACTTATCTCCTAGTGTCTTATAGCTTGTTCTAGGAGATTTCTTGAGCTCTTTATATTCAAGCTCCCTCATTGTATTTAATAACTCAACATAAGACATTTTAGCATAATGTAAATACATATTTTCTTGTGTTTGCATATCTTGTTGTCTCTCATGTCTATTTAAGGTTTTTCCCTTTCTCCACGCTCTTCTCTCTCTGGCCTCCCTTTGAAATTTTTTTGCATGTAGGTGATCTTGGGCATCTTTGGAGTTGGATTTCATCAACTCCAACATGGTATTAGAGCCTTCCTGCTACTGCTTCGTTGAAGGATTTTTGAAGCTATGATTTGAAGTCACAAACCCTAGTTTGTTTGTGCTTTTTTTCTTCAAATCAGGGGTAGAGAAATTTTTTGGAGCACATTGGGCCCAAACAGACACTGCCATTGGATTCAAAAGGTGCTTTTCAACTAGGATTCATATAAAATTCTTTGATTTTGGAGACAATGCTCTGGGAGGCAAATTATTTTCCTTATAGGCCCTACCATATGGCTGTACAGATGATTTGCACATCAAAAAATAATTATTTTTAAAAAAAAGTAGCATCATCAGTTGCCACTACCATGCCACCATGGAGTCATCGCTATGCCTCCCATAGTGGCCACAACCAACTGTGCTTCTATGGCAACATAGCAGCCCGCCCTTCGCCGATGAGCCACCCTAGCACCACCCTCCTCTTCACTTAGCCGATGTCTGCACCAATTCCCGTCACTCCAAGACAACTTTTCTCTGCCCAATACATGTCAGCAGCCTACCACATGGCATCCACATGGCACTACCATGTGACATCTTTTTTACATTGACAGCTGATAGGACATCAAATTTATGCTAGTGAAATGCTGACATCAGCATCACATCAACACTGCATCATGTGCCTTCTTGCACCTCTTCTTCAAAGTCCTTTTTGGAGCTACTTGCTATTTTTTGGCCATAACTTGAGCATACAGAGCTATTTTTTTTAATCCAAAAGAAGCACTAAAAAGCTGATTCTGTAGGTATTTTTAAGTTTTGTTGCATTTTTGTACCTTTTTTTTAGTCAAAGTTAGAAGTTGTGTTTTTTACTCTGACATGCATATCTTTTGCATCCCATTTTAGTTTTTTGAAATGTTATATTTTTGGAAAGCTAGTTTTTTCACCTTTTCATAAATGTAGTCCTTTTTCTTAAATTTTGGCCCATGCTCTTTCTATCATGTTTTTGACATTTTTGGTCCATAGTGGATATCTTGGGTGTTTTAGGTCCGATGATCATTTTCCTGACATGGTTTCTTTTGTTTTGGGTTGTACTATGTTTTGTTGCAGCTTGTTTTTAGTTTTGATCATTGTAGCTATCATTTTGAAGCACTTTTATGTATCGCACTAAGATAAAGTGCCACTCTTGCATTCCAAGGGTCACGAATGTTGTTTTGAGATAGTTGTACTTGCACTATTTTCATAAAGCACCATGGGAGGGATAGTTGTTTTTTTGTTTTAGGCTTCTCCCTTTGTCAAGTGAGTGTCCCTTCCACAACATTAGCCCCTTATAGAGTCAATCTGAGTGTGTCTTTACAGGTGTTTGTACCTCTTTCCCTCTCATTGTTCTTGGTTCATCTATAGGAGACATTGACCTAGATTCTCAGTTACTTATCATCACACCCCGTCTGCATTAAGGGGGGTTATTCTATTGTTCTAATCCATTTGTGGTTCAATGGTTCAATAGTGTAAACTATGTATTCAGTGGTTGATCCTATATACAAGGCGATTGCAGTGGCTGGCTGCCTATGCATTTCAATGAGATGGATTATCTACCATATAGACATGCTCGGTTTGTGCCTTCTTCTTCCTTGGTGGTTCTTCAAATCATGAGTTTCTTCTAATGGTAGATTTTGTGGCTTCTTCATGCTTCAATGATGCACTTTCATGATCACTCTTTGTTCCTATTTTAGGGGACATTTTCCTAGTTGGAGGCTTCTTAAGTTCTTCACTAGGTTCTTACCTCTTTTTGGGGGAGGGTTTTTCCCACATGGTTTTCTCTCTTTCCCCATTTATAGAGGTTGCATCTCTTTGCATTGTTAATGGGTACCTAACATGGCCTCATTGCTCGGACCCATTTTGCATTTTCATCTTAGTTTTGTGAGCTTAAGGAATTTCCCTAAGTTGCTCTTAATGGGGGATGTTAGAGTAAATAATTAATAATTAATTATTTATTCTATTTACTTAAGCTTACTTAGGTAAATGCATTTCATTTATTAGTTATAATCTAGGAGTTTGTTATAAGTTGTTGACAATATGAGAATTTGTTCTCTCTAAGTCATACTTATCCTCTCACCTTGTTTGAGGACTTTCCTCCTCATGTGGATGTATGCTTACTTGTCACACTTATCTCCTAACATCTTCTAGCTTGTCCTAGGAGATTCCTTGAGCTCTTTGTATTTGAGCTCCCTCATTGTATTTCATAACTCAACATAAGACATTTTAGCATATTGTAAATACATATTTTCTTGTGTTTTCATATCTTGTTGTCTCTCATGTCCTTTTAGGGTTTTTCCCTTGCTCCATGCTCTTCTCTCCTTGGCTTCCCTTTGATAGGTTTTCACATGCTGGTGATCTTGGGTGTCTTCAAAGTGGGATTTCATCAACTCCAATAGGTGGGACCAAAAATGAATTTTATATTTTTATTATGTGGCATGTTATGTCTTTGATCTTATAATAAAAGTGCTATTGTAAGATCTCAAGGCAATAAAAGATGTGATCCAATGTTACGCTAAAGCCATGGTCATAAGATTACACATGAAAAATAATGACTACAATGCTAGGATGCAAAGGGTTAGTTATTTGTCATTATATTGTACAAGCTTGAAAGATCAATGGAGATGTTACGAAATGGTAAAACAAACTGTGATCATAAGATCATATGTTGAGGAAAGTTAAATGGTGATGCCACAAGGTTGTTTGTCGAGAAATCGTAGAAGGGTTTTCCTACTATGTTCGACTAGTTGACAAGGGTTTTTCAAGGATGTTTGTAACATTAGGAGATTGAATTTTTAGTTGTGAGATAATACAAGAGTTCTTATTAGTCATGGTCATAACATCATAAGCCCTTTCTTGACATGAAAATGATAAGTCATTTTTCTGAGCTACAAATGACAATAAAGGTCTAGACAATAAGAATTAAGTGTAGTACAAAAAGTGTATTACTAGATAGTAATGGTGATGCTCCATTGAGTTGATAGAATGAGTTAATATCATGTTTCAAGAATGTTAAATATTAATGCAAGGTGAACATATGTTTTCATATATTAATTTGTAAAGTTTTTCCTACTTCACAATCAGTTTTCCATTTGCAGAGAAAGAGATTTTGAGCAGTTTCAAAATTTCCAATGCTTTCTAGATTTTTATTTTTAGAACTTTTAAGGATAGAGAAATTTCCATATACTATATTTTCTAGCATAATATCAAGATGTTTGAAAAATAAGTGGAAGAGATTCAAGCTTCAGACATGGAAGCCTCAGAGCCTTCAACATTTAAGGGAGGTAAAACCAAATAGAAGAAACTGAATAGATTCATTGAAGAATGGATAAAGCCTTTTCTTGGTTCTTCTAATGCTAATTGTGTAAATGAGCAAGATTTCATTGATCCATATGCCCTTTGTAGAGATGTTATATGCCCTAGTGTTATAGGTTCAAAGTTTTTTGAAATATTTCTATTATAACAAGGAGAAGAAGATTCTTGTGTGTAACTCATGGAAGAAGAATTTTGCCAAATTGATATTTCCAGAGGTTTTTGTAGATGTAGACCTGATGAATGCCATATTTCTATGCTACAATATGGTAACAAAATCCTTTCATAGGAAAGATGGAACTATCCTCTACACCCTAGATTGAGAATCATTCATTGAGGCCTTTGGATTGGATGGAGCTATGGATCAGCCTATTGATTTAAAGGATTTGCAGAGGAAATTTAAAGAAAACACTAAGGCATATGTTGGTATATCAATGATACAACATAGTCCCATGGATTTGAAGAAAGTGGGTGATTACCCTAAGTAGGTGGAAAAGATTATGCCACTAGACAAATTTAAGAATTATTTTGTTAAGACTATATATGGTATTCACAAGGTGATTGGAAAAGATGGAACTGACATGGTTTATTGAGTAGAATTCATAATTGCAAGAAATGTATATGATTCCTACCATGGTGGAGAGTATGACTATGTCAATTACATTATAGTGGTGATGAAAGAGAATATTGTGAGGGCTTGGAGTGGGGAGTTAAAAGACTTCACCTTCCACCATTATTCACTGTTGATGCACCTAATTCTCTACAAGAATGTAGGATACATAAGCTTTTATTTTATTGACCACACTTCCGATGCAAATGGAGATCTGCTAGTGTATCTATGGACATGGGTATGGGATAGCACTTACTACTTTTAAGATTCTATCTCAGCTTTCAATAATTTTAGTGTTGTAATTATGAGAATGTTAGATCCGTGATACTTTAGGGCTCCTAATATTTTGAAAGGACTTTTGAGACTAGCCCTGCTTCTTGAAGGCAAGTGACTTGACCACAATTGGGGAGATATTTTCTTATTTCCCACATTTTCTTTAATGAGAGTCTATGGTTGTCCTCAACCACCCCATATATTGCCAAAGTTTATTCCTCATAGGTTAGGAATAATTGAATTTGTATGGAAAATGTTTATGGTAAATAGGGAATACCTAGGACCCAAACTACATAAGGGAACATTTTTAAAGTTGGGAATTTTACAAATGGCAAAGAGGCCTTGGACTAGATCCACTCTTAACTTCACTACTACAATTTACCCTTTGGTCGCTACAAAATGTATGATCCTAATAATTAGATGAAGGTCACCCTTAAAGAAATGAGAAACTATGTATAGCCCAACACCAAGGAATTGCCCCACAAGGATGTCATTCCAAATATAGTTGTAGAAGGTGATGCAGCTGACAAGTTAACTAATCTAGATGATGTCCTAAGGGTGGAAAGAGGATTAAAAATAATAGATCCCTAATTCTTGGTTTTCTACATGGATATTCCCTATCCTCAAAAGAGTAGGAAGATGGTCTTGGACTATGCTGAAATCATGGCTTAGATGCTAGAGGGACCATTAGGAGAAGAATATAGGGTGTACCATAACAACCCTGAGCCTGATCTAACCCTTGAAATAGAAGAAGATGATTTTCCTCAAACATCATGGATGGAAAAAGGAAATAAAAGGAAAAAGATTGTCCACATCCCTACTTAGATGAAGTAGAGGACATTATAGATTTTACCAAGGAATAGTTAGTATTTTGCTGAACCAAGACAAAAATACCTCCAAAATAGAGAAAATACAGCTAAGAATACCCTCACAGACTTGAAGTTAGCAATAGCTAGGCTAGATGATAGGATCATCCAAGCCTAACAGTTCCTTGATGATGATGAATTTATCAAGTCCACTAAATTCAAAAGCTTCTTATGCAAAATCAAACAAAGTGAACTAGTATTGAAGATGCAGCCAGGGGATTTTTATGAGTAGAAGATGGAACTTGTGGAGAAGCTACAAGTCTATGATCTTGAGAGTGAAGTAATGACTCTAGAGGAGTCTAAGGATCTAGTACATAATAGTGTCATGTTATTGGTGCTTGGATGGGACTTGGAACAAGCATGTATGCCTAAACAAATAAGGAGGCAAGAGGATTCCATTTTATATAAGGCATTTGGTGTAGATGGACAATAGAGAGGATCTAGTTTTAACATTGATACAAAGTTTGTTGCAGTTTAGAGTATGGGTCCTTCCTCCAATAAGCCAAAGTTAATGGATGTATAGAGTACTGATCAGGGTAATCTTATTGAATGGACTCTACAAGGCACCTCAGGTATAGATATTTCAAAGGCATTAAAGAATTTTTCATTTATGACTAAAGCCAAGGTATAGGAGATTGAGATAAGATTATCAAAATACATAGATGATTATATAGATGTGAGGAAGCTCTATGAAGATGAGTTTAGAAGAAGCCATGTATACAAAAAAAGAATTGTGGAGCTTGAAGCCAAAGTCCAAGCATTAGAAAAAGAAGTTGCATATCTTAGAGAGCAACATACACATGCATAGTAGATAGTTGATATAGAATAGAGAGAGGAACACATGAAAGACAACAACAAATAGTTAGGGATACAACGAAGGCCCTAGTACAAATAGAGAATTTGGAAGAAGAGGAGGCATCAGAACCAAGAAGAATGAGCATTGATGCTCCATTTACTTAGTAGAGAGTTGATATAAGGATAGTTGTCCTTAAGAATATAATGAGTCATAGGATAGAAGTGTTGAAAACCATGTCACAATAGGCTCATGATTTTTATGTCGCTTTACAAAGTGCTGAGCAATTTTGCAATGAGGAATTGTCATGGCTATCAACCACATTTAATCTTTGGTAGGCATATATTCAATTTCTAGAGAGGTTAATTATATGCTAATGGCTAAAAAGCTAGATCTACCTAATAAAATAATTATAGTGAAGGAGGGCCCAGAAATAGTGAAAGAACTAATGGGTTTCTTCATTGGAAAATTGCAAACTATACATTGAAAGTTGAAGGTTTTATCTCAGGGAATATAGCCCTGCACACCACTAATTTTGGTTGCTTCTAGCAAAGTGATAGACTGGAAAGGTTGGTCTACTTCTTTTGACAATATTTTAACTCAAGAGGCTACAATATCAATTTTTGAAGACATTTCTAACATCCCATATAATAATTTAATTGATTCTATATTTAAGGTTGAAATAGATTTAAATAAGTTTATTGATGAATCCAAAGAAGTCATGGATGCTAGATGGACCAAGGCCACTCAAGACCTATAAGAAGTAAAAATTATAGAGTGGCCCACCAAAAGGGAAATTTATGTCTAGGAAGCATTAGGAGAAATTAAAGCTTTGCTGGCAGGAAGTAGTTGAGATATTTTGTAAATAGGTGAGTAAAGGAGGAGGAGAAAAACCAAAGGCCTAATATAAATGTTCTCTTACTACCTCAACTACTTTTCTTTTTTTAATCAATATTTTGGAAGAATGTTCTATATATATTTTTGTTCCCTTCTTTGAAAGTTTTATATCCATTAACATTTTGACATGTGTCCTCCTCTCATCTATAGCTTGTTGCAATCCTATATATGGATTTCCAAGATGAAGAGTAGAGGTTAGTTGTTTGTATGATTTTCTCATGTATCATGTATTATTTTGTAGTCCATCCATTTGTTCTGTAGTTATCTAAATAGGTTTAGATATTTGCATACTTGAATACAAAAAGTGAACATTTGGGACCTATGCTTTGTCTATGTGTCATATCATGAATTTCTATTAGTAGTATTAAGATCTGAATAAGAACATTTTCCTTAATTATCATCATCTTTAAGTTTTGTCTCTTTTCTCACATATCCATAATCTTAGGATTGGATTAACAAGTTTCACTTAGTTTAATGTAATTTTAATAGTTGTATGTCTCTTGTTGATTGTTGTTAATTTAAAGAATTAGGTAATTGCTTTCTATAATGGATAAGGCTTAGGGTTTATGAAAAGGATGAGAATCAAACTGAAGCTTAGACTTTGATGTTGACATTTTTAATCACAAGTTGATTAAAAAGGTCCAAATCTGCCAATCTTTGACTCTATATCCCATTGGATAAAACATTGGTCCAATTAGAAATTCAAGAATACATGGATGATTCACTTAATTGTAGAACATTCTTAAGAACAAATCAATTTACCATCTAAAGTATAAAAGACCTAAGTGTCGGTCATCACTTATTTGCATCTACTTTTTGGTCATAGGTAGCTACTATTTTCAAAGAGTTTATTAGCAAATTATAGAAGGATATTGTTCATTTCTCCTATAGGGAATAATCTAGAAAAAGAAAGTATCAAGTTAACTAGATTAATTCCTTAGGTTTTCCTACCTTGGGCTTGTAGAGATTAACATGAAGTGAGTCCTAATGACTCTATTAATGTTGGCCTAGAACTAAGATTTGGCCCTACTAATTATACGATTTAGCTCATCCTTAGGCTTGTCACTATCTTTGATTTTTGGTATCAAGTTTTAATTCACTTGATATGTTACTTACTAGAAAGAAATCTAATAGAATGATTCTGAAATAAAATTTGAAAATGTAGATCTAAGATCCTAGTTAAGCAAAGTAACATCTGAATTAAAATCTATCTAGTTGGAACATGCAAAATTAGAGAAATACAATACTATTGTGAAAGGTGAACTGGTGCAAACTAAACAAAAACTTGAGAAGTTGTATACCAGCAATGAAAAGATTGAAGAACAAATGTCTATACAAAGAACTAGTTATGATAAGAATAGACTTAGATTCTTTCTTGGACAATCTACCAAGAAATCTATTGAGAGAAAAGAACCCGATCCTCGTGAAATCAAGAAAGATTTAAACATGAGAAAATTTGATGATACATCCAAATTCAAAGAGAATATTATTTACTTTGAGAAATCTAAGGAATTTGATCATGATGGGAAAAGTAGAGAAACAAAGGAATCCCATGTTAAATGCTTTACATGTGATGAACCTAAACATATTAGAGATGATTGTAAAGGTAAGTCTTTTAAACCTATTTCAAATTTTTATGGTCATAATTTTAATGGATATGGACATTATGCAATGAATTGTAAGAAACCTAAATTTGATAATGATAATGTAAATAGTAGAATTTTTAGGAACACTAACCATCCAAGTAACATAAGAAGATCTCATAGCAATGAAAGCGGAGAAAGAAGAAAAATTGTTTGTTATAGATGTAACAATCTTGGACACATTGCAAGGAATTCCAAAGCACCTGATAACCAATATAATGATTAAAGAAGGAATGTACCTATATGTTAGTTATGCAATAGCATTAGACACACAAAAAAAATTTGCAAAATGGATAGAAGAAACCTAAATAGGAATCAGAATTATAGAAGGAACAATAGAAGAAATGATGACACTCTGAATGAAGAAATGAGAGAGCACACAAAATGAAGGAACCTAGAAGTTCTCATTTAGTTTTGGAAGAAGTATATTCTAATGCACCTAATAAGATAATAAAGTCACTTATTATCTTTGACTCATCCTACATGAATTAAGCATTCTTAGTAAAATAGTGCATTAGTTAATGAAAATTGATGTTACAAAGGATACCACAAGTGTGCATTGCTTGATATGATCAGTATAAGGTTATGCAAAAAAAAATCTCTTTGTTACATAGAGACAATATTTTAAATTGTTGGTAGATATACTTTTAATGTGAAGTACAGATTGTAAAAGATTTAAAGGATGTAAATTGATTTATGAGCATATATCATTCACTTGTGTGAAATCTTAAGTGCAATATTAAAGAGTTTTTTGATAGCTATTTGAAGTGCTGATGAAATTGATAGATAAACCCAATCATCGAAAGCCCTAAAATGCAAAATTGAGACATTTTTCAAATTTGTTGAGCATATTTTTAGTAGTGGCAACACAAGAAGTGTTTGATATCAATGATAGACTTAGATACAACTTCAATAAAAACCCATTTATTTCTTTTCTTGATGAACCCATTAGAGCATTTTTGCAAGTACCAAAAAATGTTCTTCATGTTGAGGACATAGGAAGTTATATTCACTAAAAGATAGAAATCATAGGAGATACAGAGATCCATAAAGAATTAGAGAGAATGTGTGATAATGATTTATCGTTGAAACTAGAATATGAATAGCTAGAACAACTTAACCTAGTTAAGTACATGTTCTCTATGAACTTTGAAAACCATGAATGGACCAAAATAATTTTGAGAAGAGTTCATGAAGACCTTCTATGTTTAAGAGATTCACTTATATGCATTGATAATGACCTAATTCACAAGGTCACTAGTTTGAGAAATGAAGGACACAATCCCATGAACATAAAGAATGTGTGAAAAATAGTTGAAATCAATCTCAACACAAGATTTGATGGATTAAGACTCCCTAGTAAAAATTTGGGTTATAAGTTCAACCATGGATCTAGGATAGATTTAGTCCTAGCCAGATTTCTTCACACAACTTATGTGATGACAATAAAGGGTGAAAAGGTTAACCTATGTGATCTTATCCGAACATAGATTTTGGATAACATATCAAAGATCAAGAAGTCTAAGAGTGTGGTCTTTAGGTTTCAATCCCTATTGACTCATATATTCTTCTACACAACAAAAAAATTTCTTGGTATTTCAAATTGGGATGGAAGTGAGTTTGTAATGCAAACTATCACTAGAGTTTATAGATTTAAATCAAAAATAGTCAAGGACAATGATATTGATTTAATGATGAAATCATTCCAAGCTAAAATTAAGCAAAGGTATAAGATACAACCTACACTGATAGAGAAACATAACGATGAACTATGTTTCATGGTAGAAATAGATTTCACAAGCATGAAGGCAAAAGTTCCTTAAGTAAAGTTCATTGAACCTATGGGCTATGAAATGAGCATTGAACTAATTGAAGGCTATGTTGTTAGAATTTCTTAATGGGAACAATGTTTCTAAGAGGGGGGGTGAATCAGAAGTATTGGCCTTTTAACCACTTTTAAAACCTTAATTACATATATCATGCATGCATATAAATGTTAAACAATTATGAGAAACAAACATGCATCACCACATAACACTTGAGATTTTGGGGACCTAGAAACCCTCCAGGAATAAAAAGGTAAGACTGGGGTGGGGATGAAACCCACAAAATTATTGCAGTAATTGATTTCAACCACTTTCAATGGTTTGCCCTATTAAAGGCTACAACACATTGTTAAATGTGACCCTATTAAAGGATTTCAACACCCTGTTAGGAGTGTGCCTTGTTAGAGGACTTAAGAACATTCAACTTAGAATGCCACCCTATTAAAGGATTTACATAGGGCTATTAAACCTACCTAACTTAATAGGATTTCCAAATTCCTAATACAATTGTGAGAGAGTATTAGAATAATACACTTGAACTAATGCAATCTCTAATGCTGATCTCAAGCTCTTGATCTGCTCTTCTATCTTTGATCTCTACTAGATCTGATCTGCTGATTGTGCTCCTTATTCTATTTTGATCAACTAGATATATAAATGTTGTCCTTTCCATTAGATCTATGATATCAATAAACTCTACTTTTTCTTCTACTCACGATTCCTCTCTTCACTCTCTTTATTAATGGTGTTATAACTCCCTTATAAAGACTATTGTTTCATTTTGCATCCTTGATTAAAATGTTCTTGCTCAAACCCCTAAAATTCACCTATTGGCTACATGCAATTTCCAATTTTTTGATTGGTTACATGAGGATTGCATAAGTGATTATGAGGATTCGATCTTATCCTTTTATCCTATCAATGAGTCATGCGTAACCATTTTACATCTTTGTTTTTGATTGCACAAACTTTCATGTTGATCCTATATTGTTCAGTACATGAAGTAATACTGATTCTTGACACCATCTATTCTAGATTGCTTGGCATCCACTATGTTTTCTACATTACTCGACTTCTATTGAATTCATGCTTTACTCGACTCCTATTGAATTCTTGTGTTACTTGGTTCCTATTGAATTCCTACATTACTCGGCTCCTATTAGTTTTTTTGAATCACTCAGCTCCTATTATTTTCACAATGCTCAGCCCATACTGTAGTGTGTTCTACTTGACATCAACTATGGTTTTCTTGGCACTATCTGTGACTCATCTCGTAAAGAAATTCTATCTTGGCTTCCATTGTGTACTCGACATGTATAGTGAAAATGGTTAAGTGTGTTGACAGTCATTTGTCAATCTTATTTGATCAACAATCTCCCCCTTTGACATGAGTGTCAAAAACACTTAACTAATCATTCATGATTCCATCTTTATGTGTACATTCTTCAATTACAAAATTTCAAAAAAAAATATTGTGAGCAACAATATACCTTATGACTCCTCCTAAGTTGATTATGCCTTGGCATGTCATGAAGTCTAATGTCTTGTGCTATTTTTCCTGATGTTGTTGTCTTCTTATCTTCTCATTTAATATAGCTCTCCCTTTATAATATTATCTCCCCCTTATAATATTATCTCCTTCATTATTTATCTCCCCCTTTTTGACACTGATGTCAAAGGGTCCTAAATGGTAATGCCATACTTGGCACAAAATGTCTTATTTAGCTCAAGGAGTATTTTGAGAGTTGCATCCTAGTAATTCAATGCAATATCCAATGACTTGTGTTGGATTGCAAGCTTTGTTGCTAGATCAAAAAGTCCTTCATGTGTAGAAATATTTTGGATCCTTCTTCAAGATTGTTTTTGCATACATTTTCTCCTTGTGTAATATCTCCAAGTGAGGAGTGATTGAAGTAATATCTCCAAGTAAGGAGTGATTGAAGCTTGTATTTGCATCATCTTTTCTTTAATAGTAGCCTCCTTTGTTGATAATGCTACTAATTTCCTCTGAATGTGAAGCATTTGAGTAAAATGCTTCTCACTCTATGTAGGATTTGAGAATAGTTGTAGACTAGAGAGCTTCAGGTTGCTCTCAAGGTTCAAAATTTTCTGATTTATTTCTTGTGTGAACCTAGAAAAATCAAGCAATTTTCTATATAGGGAAAAGATATTCCCTAATACAATCTTTGCATTATCTAGTTTCTTGGCTAGGTCAACCTGTCCCAAAATAATGTTATTAGCTATCTTCTAGTTGACCTTGCCTACAAACTTCTTTTCTAACCATTCCAAGAGTTTCTCATTTGTATCATGGTCTTCATTATTCAGTTGGTCAACTATATCAGATAGTTGCTCAAGGATTGGTTTGCTTGAATTTGGAGGTTGTAGACCGAAGGCATCCATGAATATATCTTTTATCTCATTCATTGCCTATTTGTATTTGTAGTCTTTCCTCATTGCCTCTTGCCTCCTTTTATCCAATGCACTTTGTATTTCATTCATCTTTTCCTCAGTTAAAGTGCTTGAATCATAATAGGGTACTTTAATTTCTTCATCAAGCTCAAGAATGCCATAATGAATGCTCCTGGCTACCTTGGTAGAACTTGAGCTTGGTGTACTGACATGTAAGGTCATCATTTCAATAGTTGGCTTCTGAATGGGTTTGGTAGGAGTACCTATTTTTTGCAATTCAACCAAATTTTGTATTTTTGACTCCTCCTTATCCTTTGTTTCTTCCTTATCTTCTTCTTGTACCACTATTACTGGGGGTGTACTGTTAACTATACTATTATAACTGTGACTTCCTCTATTGTTGCACTCAGCTCCTGATGAGCTTGTATGTCTATTCTTGGTGGTGATGGAGATGATAGAAATGAAAGTCTAGTATTTTGAATGATTTGAGGTGGTTCTTGTGGTGACACCTTAGCTTCTTTTAGTTTATCTACTAACTTTTGGAGATCATCTACACTAACCAATATGGGGCTTGTACACAATTGTGCTTGTAGATTTGTTTGGTCAGGGATCTTAGTGAGATCCTCTGTAGTTAATGGATTTATGTTTTGGCATGAGGTTTCAACAATATCCTTAATCTTTATGATTTCTATAGGTGTGGTAGTAGAGTGAGGAGGTCTAGGAGGTGGAAGTTGTGTGTCTTGCACACTTTCCTACTCATTAGTACCCTTGTCTTCCTCCTCTTCAACCTTTTTCTTGACTTCTATTTTCTCTTCTCTCCTCTTTCTTCTTTCTTTTGGTTGAGCGATAGCCTCTTCTTTGTATTCTTCTTCAAATAAATCTTCAATTCTTTTGTACAGATTCCTTCATGATCTTGTTGTCCTTTGTACAACATCTTTAATTTTATTCTATAAAATGGAGAATGCCCTATATTTGGGTGTAAACCTTTTATTATGCCTTTTGACTCCTTTACTTATTTGTTCCTTTGTCAAATCAGGCAGTATACTTGCTAGGGTTGATTCTCTCATTTCTTTCTCCATTTTTAAGGAGAAATGCCATCTGTCTTCTACAATTTTGGTCAATACCTTTGGCAGTTGCCCATCAAATTCAACAAGTGTATACTTGAACTGTGCCATCACTTCATAGACTGAATCTTCTATTCTACTCTATTCCTCTTTACTAAACTTATTGAAATCAAACTTTTTCATTTCACTTAAGTCTCCATTCCTAATCTTTTCACATAGTGTATCAACTGAAGATTTAGGAGGATGACTTACCTTTTTAGTCTAATCTTCTTCATTAGTATTAAGTTGAGCCACATATCTTTTCCTTTTCCTTGGCTCTTCTTGTGCCTTCTTGACTATCTTCCTCTTCTTTGTAGCTTCCTCTTTCACCTTTTGTGTAGAGGCCCTTTTTGTAGCTCTGGTTGTTACCTTCTTGCATCTTGTCTTGGCAGTTTTCTTTAGTGAAGGCTGAGGAGCAGGAGGTGTCTTTGCCTTCCTTTTGATTAATTTTCCTTTGATGGGTGCTTCCTTGGTTTCTTCTTCCTTGGCACTCTCATCTTTGTCTTTACCTTGGCCTTGTGATAACTTAAGTGGCCCTTGTTCTGGATCATCCTCATCTTTCTCATCATCATCTTCTTCTTTTCCTTCACTAATCTCCTCTACTTTTCCTGTTGCACTTGTTTCTTCAACACCAAATTTCTTATGTATCTTCTTTACTATCTTGTCCTTCTTCTTGACTGATGTGGCTGTCTTGAGTTCTATAACAACTCATGTTTTGACAATGTCATATGTCCCAAATGCCTTGGTAGATTTATCCATTTCCTCTGCAAGTAATGTTGTGATGGCTGCAGAAGCCTAGTCAACATCAAGCTCATATCCTAATGGTCTAATCCATCTTACTCTTGGAAGGACTGCTTGAATGTAAGTATAATCAATGTCAACTAGAAAATTTATATCATTTACATGCTTTTCTACCAGTGAAACTAGTATCCTTATTCTTTTCTTCATTGCATTCTTGAAATCATCAAAATAGATAGACATTTGATCATCAAAGCTATCTCCCATTTGTGCAATGAAATAATTTATTTGATCTACAATTTTTTTATTTTGGCTCCAGTTGACTTTGCCAAATGAAGGGAATTCCTTCATCGCATAAAAGAACATGCAAACTAGTACTAACCCAAATTTGCATTGTGCTCCCTTGGACTTTCTAATAGCTCCAAGATTTTCATTAATCTGCTGCAACATGAGCTCTGCAAGGTCATAGGTGTGGTCTTTCTTTACAAGTTTATATGCCACATCTACTCCTATGCAGGGTACACTATTCAACCTGCTAGATTGATAGAACTTGTGTGATATGATCCTTACAACAAAGTCTAGAAGTGGATCGGTAATGGTGTCAATAGTCAAGCCTCTATTGTACCACTTTGCACCTATGTTTTTCTCAATGTTTTCCCTCTTATCACTTATGAGTGTCTTGGGACGATCTAGGGTTGGAAATCCTATAACCCTATGAACCATCTTCTTGGTAATCTTGACTATTCCTTGCTCTAGCTAGAATGATCCATCATGGATTCTACTGAGTATTATTCATATCCACTCAGTTTTGAATATGATAGGAAAAACTAGGGATTTGGTTAAACCCTTCTTCTCTATGATAGAAAACTCATCTTTCAATATACCATTATCACAGAGTTTTTCAAGTGCATTAAAGATTTCCAAGTCTCCTATGGCTCCTATTTTGCAATTATAACACTTTCACACATCCTAAACCATAACAGCTTTTTCAAGGATGGTAGATAGGGCACTAGCTAGATCATTTTTATATGCAACTTCTGGTATGGGCCTAAACTCTAGTTGTTTAACCTCATTGCTAACAAGTTGAATCTCATGGCTCACTTTCCCTTGGGTCATCTTTGAACTAGATGCCATTTTAGCTAAACTAGGGTTTGACATTTAAAGCAAACTTCACAAACTGTAAAATTGGGCACCTGAAGGAAATACTTGGTTAAACGCTTAGATCACTTGAGTAGATGTTGAATCATTGCAAATCACTAGTTGAAGGCTTGAAAATTGCTCAATCATGCTCTTAGTAATCGCTCTTCATTTGAATGACTCAGAATGAATCAATTTTCACCTTTAAGCGGCTCTAAAAACCTTGTATTTAATGCATTTTTTGTACCTTTACCTGTCACTTAGCTTCCAAAAGCTTTTCAACTTGGCATCCACTAACTTTGTTAATAACTCATCCACCACTATAGTTTTATTTGGCTTCCACTAAACTTCTTAACTCGACATTCAAAGTATTTTCACTCGACATCCAAAGATAGCTCAGCATCATCATTCAAGTTTTTTCTTAGCATCTTATCTCATGCAAATTTATACTTTGCAGTGCTTCATCATGGTTTAGGGCTCATGTATGATACTTCCTTATATGTATTAGCCCCATAGGCTCATCTTGTGATTAGTTGGATGAGAAATGATCACTTGACCTCATGGGTGAAGTGACCCTTCGATTGGATGTACTTGATCCATCCTTTTTTCCCATGTCTTTTTCATGTATGTTCTGATGTGTTCCACATCAATCTTCTCTTTGCCACTTTTTACTTCAGTCTTGGGTGCCTTGGCCTTTTTTGGACAATTCTTGGTGACATGTCCAATTTTCAAGCAATTGAAGAAAGTAGTTTGGTTCAACCATCTTTTATAGTTCCCCTTGAAGTGTGTTCTTATGCAATTATGGGGTATATGTCCATACTCTTGACAATAGTGACAACTTTGCCTTGTATTATAGTCCCAATTGTAATGGTGTTCATAGTTGTCCCTTTTTATATGCTAATTTGGTGTCCACATAGGCTTTGATCTGCATTCAAAGGCTCTATGTCCATACTTTTTGCAATTATGGAAATATCCATCAAATCTTTGTGTCCTTGTGACCTTAGACCTATAGTCTTGTGTCATGTGTCCTTGCTTATTACACTTGTGATAGTAACCCTTGCTTTTGGGTGTGTTTGGCTGATTGATCCTTCTACTCCTACAAACATTAGTAGTATGCCCCCTTTTATTATAGTAATGACAAGTGGGTTTATAATTCTTACCTTTGTCACTCCTTTTCTTAGCACTCTTTGATGATTCACCAACTTCAGTGCTGGAGTATCCAAGTCCTGATGTATCATGGGTTGATCTTGGGGATTTCAACAACTGCTCAAAGTACTTGATGGCTTCACTTGACTTATTGAGATTCTCTGCTATTTCATTTTCTCTATTCAATTCATTATGTAGTTGTTCATTTTGTTTCCTCAAGGTAGAGATCTCAATATCTTTCATATTGAGTTCATGATGAAGGTTCATCATTTGGGCAAGTGTATCCATCTACATGTTTGAGATCCTTGTTAATTCAATAGATTTTTCTCCAAGTCTATTTGTAAGATTTATTTTGTCATATTCCATTATGACTCTATCCTCAACTACTCTTTTCTTTTTGTTTAGTGATTTCACAAAGCATCATGGCCTATGATTCATGCTATATCTTAAGAGTTCTTATCTCTTATGCTTGAATTTATTTTTTCTCCATTGGTTCTACTATTGCTACATCAAATTCTTTGGAATCTCCTTTGGAAAATACTTGTGTGGTGTCAATATCCTTGTAGTGAATATCATTTTTGGCTATAGCTACTTCCTTCCTTTTTTTAAAGGTTTTTCTTAATTCCTCTCTAGCTTCTTCTATCTTATGTAGAGTGAGATGGACATCTATCACCTAGTTCTCAATGAACTTACCAAGTTTGAAAACTTCCATCTTCAAATCTTTTCCTCCAAGCTATTAGGCTTCTCCTTGAGAGAACTTAGCTCTTATACCAATTGTTGGAATGTCTTAATGGGAAGAATGCTTCTGAGAGGAGGGGTGAATCAGAAGTATTGGCCTTTTAACCACTTTTAAACCCTTAATAACTTATATCATGCATGCATATAAACATTAAACAATTGTGAGAAAAAAACATGCATCACCACATAACACTTGAGATTTTGGTGACCCAAAAACCCTCCAAGAATAAGAAGGTAAAACTAGGGTGGGGATGATACCCACAAAATTACTGTAGCAATTGATTTCAACCATTTCTGATGGTTTTCCTTGTTAAAGGTCTACCCTGTTAAAGGCTACAACACATTGTTAAATGTGACCCTATTAAAGGATATAAGACCCTATTAGGAGTGTGCCTTGTTAGAGGACTTAAGAACATTCAACTTAGAATGCCACCCTATTAAAGGATTTACATAAGGCTGTTAAACCTACCTAATGCAATAGGATTTCCAAATTCCTAATACAATTGTGAGAGAGTATTACAATAATAGACCTAAACTAATGAAATCTCTAATGTTGATCTCAGGCTCTTGATCTGCTCTTCTATCTCTGATCTCTACTAGATCTGATCTACTGATTGTGCTCCTTGTTCCATTTTGATCAACTAGATGTATAAATGTTGTCCTTTCCATTGGATCTATGATAACAATAGACTTTTCTTTTTCTTCTACTCATGATTCCTCTCTTCGCTCTCTCTATTAATGGTGTCATAACTCCCTTGTAAATACTAGTGTTTCATTATGCATCCTTGATTAAAATGTTCCTGCTCAAACTCCTAAAATTCACTTGTTGGTTGCATGAGGATTGCATAAGTGATTGTGACAATTCAATCTTATCCTTTTATCTTGTCAATGAGTCATGCATAACCGTTTTACATCTTTATTTGTGATTGCACAAACTTTCATGTTGATCCTATATTGCTCAACACATGAAGTAATATTGATGCTTGGCACCATCTATTTAGGATTGTTTGGCATCCACTATGTTTCATGTGTTACTCAGCTTCTACTAAATTCTTGTGTTACTCGGTTCCCATTGAATTCTTGCATTACTCGGCTCCTATTGAATTCTTGCATTACTCGGCTCTTGTTAGTTTTTTTGAATCACTCAGCTCCTATTAACTTCACAATGCCCAGCACATACTGTAGTGTGTTTTTCTTGGCATCAACTATGGTTTGCTTGGCACTATCTATGACTCAACTCATAAAGAAATTCTAGCTCGACTTCCATTGTGTACTCAGCATGTATAGTGAAAATGGTTAAGTGTGTTGACACTCATTTGTCAATCTTATTTGATCAACATATGCATAGATAATTCTACATTCTAAAGTAGATTCTAGATGCCCTAGATGTGTTACATATACTAAAAAGATGAAAGAGGTCCAAATAAATCTAATGGATAAGGCATCAAGAAGAAAGTAGACAAAGTAATTGATTTTGTCTTAAAAGAATTTGAAGCGGAGAAAGGGATAGCCTTGAAGATGAAGGCTAGTGGTCAAACTAAACTACTAACTCCTACACATATTCCAATGGTTGGACCTACTATAGAGGTCATAGTTGCATAGACAATTACCCAAGCACTTGTAATGCCATATGCAGTAGTTGCATAGCAGCAACCTTTGAGGAACGAGAAGACAATAGAAGAAACATAAATACCAAGAAAGTCTACAAGGTTTGAGAAAAATAAATGCATACAGATCTCCTATCCTAAGAAAAGATTGAAGCAAACAACAAGTGGATGAAATAAGAGGAGTAGAACCTTATGGATCAATTCCTTGGAATTTGAAGAAGAGACTAGTGATAGACTAGTAGAGCCTACAGATCAAGAAGTAAAGGCTTCAACAAGAAGGAAAGCATGGAAGAAAAAGGTAGAAAATCTCAATATGAAAATTATTAATGACAATAATTTTGTGCAATTAAATAAGTATTATGACTTGTATAATAATATGGATAGGAGACAGCTAGAGAATGCTAGAGTTAGAAATATGATTTGGAAAGATAAAAAGTTTGATAGCATAAAAGGTCAAATCCCTAAAGATTTTTATAATAGACTAAGAAATAGAAAGAGTAGAGTAATTGAGGAAGATAAAAAAATAAGGATGAATATGGTGAAAAAGCTATGTATAGTAAACAATGAGGAAGAGTTAAACGAAATTTTGAAAGGTATAGCACCCTTGTTGAGGAATAAGAAGAGATCCATTCTTCTTATGAGAAGAAATTATGAAGAGGTAAGTATGGAAACTCAAAAGGAAATAGTCACATACATGTCTACTATGCCTAAGGAGACAAAGAAGAGTGCATAGTCAAGGGAGACAAGCCCTACTTTGGTGACAGTCAGTCCTTCTCATAGTTCTAAACAACCAGCTAAAGCTTCAATTACAAGTGATTCATCACATATTACCATTGATAGTAAATCCATGCAAGTAGAT
This sequence comes from Cupressus sempervirens, assembly GCA_028749045.1. Taxonomy (NCBI): domain Eukaryota; kingdom Viridiplantae; phylum Streptophyta; class Pinopsida; order Cupressales; family Cupressaceae; genus Cupressus; species Cupressus sempervirens. The sequence goes on from CM053786.1 coordinate 818,305,328, forward strand.
AACACTAATGTAATAGTGGATGGAACTAAAGATTCATTCAAAGATTTTGGCTTAGATTGTTGCAATATTGTTGACTACAACACCTCTTCTAATGAAGAGGGAGAGTAGGAACAAAGAAATAAGATGCATCTTCTAAGAAGAAATTTGAAACTATATCAACTAGCACTAAGGAAGCTGCTACAAGTGTGACCATAGCAGCAATAGTATAGTCAGATGAACAAGATGAAGTACAAAACCTTATATCTTCTTTGAGTAAATTCCTTTTTTTGGTGTTTGAAAATGCCGAAGGGTTTACAATTACCCCAATGAGAAGATGATGCATCTAGGGGCAGCTAACTCCCATTTTCAACACATCATTTCAGACACCAAGCTAACTATAAGACATGACCCTTCTTGACTTTAGGCTCTGCTAAACCTAAGTGGGTAGACCTTAGATTCAATCGATATGGTACCAGTGCAAAGACATATTCCTGAATCTATAACAAGTAGATTTAACCATTATTTCTCCTAATAACTTAGGTAATAATCACATATCTATGGTTGCTAGGAGAAATCTATGAAATTCATAAGCTAAGTGAGGGCATCACATTTAGGTCCTTCAACATGAATGAGAAATACAATTTGATTAATAACTTTGAATTCAAAAAAACCTTAGATATGCAATAGTAAGAACTAATGATCCTCTAGCTGATTAGTGCCTTAACCATTGGGAAAATCCATGAATCAAAAACATACATATGAATATCTAAGACATATTTGTATCTTTAGATATCCTATCTATCTATTTAACTTGTAAATAGACATCTATGCTCAATCTGAACCTCATTCTTACATGATATCCCCATCAATAAACTTACAACCCTATTGGTTTCCTTGAAGCATTTACATAACCCTTTGAGTTATAGGCAACAATGAAACAACATACATCCTTAAGGGACTACAATTACAATCTAAGCTCTCTGTTCAAAGATTATAAAGCATTGAAAATCACTGATAAAGGAGACAAGATTCAAAATGAAACTCAATCATCTGCTGCTCTTTGTATTTGTTTCCTTTAAATTAATACAGTCGTATGCATGAAATCAAAACATGAGATAACCTAATAGATTTTAACTATCTATATTATCCTTGCTAATGTTGTTCACATAAGAGAATTATGCTAAAAAAATGGTGTCTCAGTATTGGGAATGCATCAAGACTAGAACCAAAACTTGCTATCACAGTAATGAACAAATTTTTTTCCAAAAGATTGGAACCTCTACAAAGAGAAAGAATAAGAAAGATATAGGAAGAAGAAATTCATAGATCTAATGAAGAGATGACAAGTGTCCCTTTAGAATTCCTTCCCAAGAAGTAGAAAGGCCTCTCTCTAGTCTCTCTCTTCAACTGCCAAAATCAAATCCCTTTATTTTTCCTCCCAAAGGCATCAAATATCTCAAAAATTTGATTCATCATAATAACTAATTTTTGATGTTAAAATGAACACAAGGTAAAACTAAAAATTAGTTCAATATGACTTTAAGAAGCCAATATAACCTTTTCCAGATTTTTTTTAACACATTTAGGCTTCAATAGGTCTTCAAATCTGCCTTATGAAAAGTTCTGATGCTCAATGATCAAATTTGCCTATTCTGTTGCCAATGTCCTAGGAATCAAAAACTGGCTTGTAGCATTAACTAGTGAAGACTTGTGCACAAGCTAACTTCATATTTGAAAAATTTAGATCTTACCAATTCCAGTGGTATATTGGAGCACCCATTTTTGATAAAAAAAAATGCTCTAATTATGGCCTTTAGAAAATTAGGTCTTTGTTCATAACTTCCATAGCATCATTATGAAAAAATTTAAACTTGTTATATAGTTTGAACTATAAATAAAGTTTCATACTTTATTTAAAAACCTAACTTGCATGTTAGAAATTAATAAAACACTAAAATTTATGTTTTCTCAAATTTTTTCCACCCTTCTCCATTCGGGTCAAACATGTTGACCGGCCTAATCACACATGTCAAGATGTGATTGGCTCAAACCTACACAGTTGGGTGCCACCACCTGGTGGTCACCATGTCGTGAAATTAACCATCTCACATCTTCTCTTTACTAACATAGCAACATCCACATAATCCACCACGTGGCATGATCTGGTGTGTTCCTAAAGTTTGTTTGCCACGTCACAACTTCACCAGATTCTTCAAAAATTTGGCAAGTTGCCATGTTGCTCATAAGAATTTCTTCAACTTTTCTAGTGGTGACTTGGTAACCACCGAATTCTGACAAGATTTTTTGGCCATTTTACTTGTCCATGTCACAACATCACCTCACTAGTTGCCAAGTCACTTTGATTAACTAGCAAGCAACTCCCTTTGGCGAGATAATGATGACCCTCCAATCTGCCATATGGCAATATCTCCTAACTCAAGATCCACATTAGCATCTTCATCTACATGCTTGTTCATAGGTTTAGTCAAAATTTATGACATCATCCATGGGTTCCACCTTATGAGTCTGTGGCTTGCAAAAGCCTTCTATTCTTTAGAAATTATCCATTTTATGTGCAATACTATTAAAAAAATAAAAGTCCCTCCATCACAACATATGTGGGATAAAGAAAATCCCCTTCTCCCTATGAATGTCTCCTTTTATGTGGTTGATGCTACCTCGTATGTGCTTGTTTGTTTCATGTTGTAGCTCTTTTCCTTGAGCAGGGTCTTCCCTTTTTTATGGACATAGGCCCTGCTATATGACATGGACCCTTTTTTATGTGATCTGCCTGATTCCATGCCATCTGCTCTCTCAAATTGCTATCTATGTGGGCTTTGTTATATGCTAGGCATGTTTATGACTCCTTGCATAGTGACTTGGTCTCCTTTTCAGCAACATGGTCTTTGAATGTTCTCACATATGTGAGTTGACCATCTTAAAACATTCCACTACCTTTTAAAGGCGTGTTTTTTGTTCTAAATAGCTCTATATAGCTCCTCTGGTCTTTGATTTAGTTTGTTGTTAGTGCACTCTGTGGAGACCCCTACCTCCAAATGACTCTCTTTAACTTAGCATGATCTGATTCCTTTTAACTACATTGGAACCCCTTTTTGTCTTATACCTCAGCATATTGGCATGAGGTCTTGTCTTTTCCTTGAATGCATTGGTTGCTTGTTTACATTATGTGAGAGTTCCTTTGATTTGCATGGGCTCCTTTTCTTTGGAACTAACTGCTTTCATATGGCGCCTTGCCTCTTATTCACTATGACTTCTCCTTCTTACTACCCACGTGGAATTCTTTGTAATACTTTATAGTTTGCTACTTTTTCTTTATGTGATTTGGGAGCTTTTTATTCTTTTACACTGCCTGGCTTCCTTATTTATTGCCTGCATGGGTTCTTTGTCAAAACCCGTGGGCTAGATCTCCTTTCATTGACTGGCTTCTTTTTGCCTAATATGCCACCTTCTTTTTTATTCTTTCCATTTGATGCCTACCTAGTTTTGTACTTTATTGATGTCTTTTTCTTTAAAAAATGCCCTCCCCTACCTTGAACACCATGACTCCCCTGTTATACATCATGGTTTTTCCTTTGCTCCATCAGCTCTGGGCTGTTTTATATGTTTTTCTTTGTTGCGGGTTGCTTCATGTGCATGAGCTCTCTTTATTTATGTGGGCCTTTTTTCCTTTGAACATGGGAGCTTCTTGATTGTTTACCTTGTAGCAGAGCTTCAACTTTACCTCCTTTAGTCAAGGTTCCCAAATCGATCCCATCTAGTTCACTCTTAGAATATATGGCCTTGCTCTTTTTTAAAGATGATTGTACATAGCCAATCAAAATGTCAATTTCTTGTCTATCTCAATGTCTTCACAACATATATCTAATAGTTTAGAGTTTGGATAATAGATGCCACTGTGCATATGCATTCATATCCAATAGCATTCCCAATGTTACCTGTAAGATCATACTTCCTAAAGACATCACCCAAGAGAGTACACATGTTCTCATTTGTTTGCTTACCTCCAACACCAAGCAATGCAAAGATTTTAATAGCTTAGTTCTCAATGTTTCTCTTTATTTCCATATTAATTTCATTTCCTAAGACTTCAATTTGCATCCAATTTTTATCAATTTGATAGAATCAGTTGGACCCCAAAGTGGGTCTGGCTAAAAAAAATAATTCATTTTAGAAAACTAACAATTGTAACTAATCCATTCATCACCTGATATTGATTGAGATCAAACTTGATCAATGAATCAACATTTGAAACTCATTTTATCACTTTCTACAAACTATCAATTTTGTGCCAGGAGGTCCCTTGACTAGCCTTAAAAACTCACCAAAACCTCGAATCAGGCTCTGAAAATTACCACACTAATTCTTTGTTCTACACACTTGCACCCTGTCAAATCTCATCTCATGAAGAATTTGTGGTCAAAAGATATTCATTGTCAAAGTTGACCTCTGAAAACTACCTACAAGAATATGTCAGAAAACCATAAATTAGGTTCGGAATCAGCTTCAAAAACTAGGTAGATGGACACTTGGAGGCATGAAAAATGGGGTGTTACTTCTCTATCATGCGAGGAGTATGGGTCTATAATTTGGGATCATTAAAAATAACTAGGTGCAAATGAAAAGTGGTCAAAGTGAGCTATTCAGAATTTGTAAACTGGAAACACTGACAAAAAACTTTTTTTGCATAAGGAATTGACCCAGATAATTGTGTGAATTGATCTGTCATGACTTGCAAACTGGTACACTTAAAGAATTTTTAGAGGAAAACACACTGGTACAAACCATTCAATCCCACCGATCACAAATTAGGAGTTATATCATCATGAATAGGGGTCTCGAAAAATCTACAAATGCTAACACCAGTAAAAAGATAGAAATTACATTTGGAATTGTGTTTGAAAATTGATCAAACAGATTCATCATGAGCTGAAACTTGAGACATAACAAGTCTCTGATGTCTATAATGTAATGTAAAAGGAATTTCAAAATTTTGGTCAACTGGGTCAAAATTATAGCACATCAAAGACGACTTCCTAGAAATGTGAACAACTACACAAATGCATAGAACAGTAAATGACCAACTTTGAGGGATTCGAAACCTAGTCAAACAGATTTGAAATGACTCAAAATATGAAATATAGGCTCTTAGGTATGCACACTAGACACTCCCAAAGTAGAAAGTCATGAAACATTTCTAAGTGTGAGATATTCAGATGCAAACATGGCCTCCTGTCGCTATTTGACACTTGGGCAGAATTGCAAATTTGAAATGTGCTCAAAAGGGGACTTCACAGAATGACTCAAAATGGCAATTTAACTTCATGGAATAGGTGAATAGGCTAAATAGAAGGTGCTATAAGCATTGAATACCTCTTAGGCCTCAAAGGCACAATTAGGTACAAATGCATTTATGGGCATTTATAGGGCTTGATTTGATTCAAAATTTCAAATAGATGCTCAAAATGTGAATGCAATTTTGAGCGCCAACACCTTGAAAAGAAGAAATCAGTTAAGTCAATTGAGAAGAATTTAACTTGAATTTTTTATAGATTAGAGAAGATAATAAGTTATGTGGATACGTCTACAGACATTCAATAGAGAATAGCAATTGTGTGCAAAATTTTTGACAATAAGTTTATAACGCTACCAATGTTGCTACAATGTAAGCATGAACTAATAATGATGCTAATCTTCTTAATACTATGTGTAAATATATAAGGAATGATATAGAAACATTAAATATATGCATTAAGGTATTGAGGTAGATTATGGAGGAAGGGAAATGGATATATGCTAAGTGCAACTTGGCATACCTTCACCTTCATAGTTTTCATGATCAGATCAAAGAAAAGATAATTGAACTTTATATGCTCACTGATAACTTTTTGAAACAAGGTCAAAAGTTAGAAACCTTTGAGTATACAATGGAAGAAACTCATGATAGCATCTGGGATATACAAGTAGAAAAAGAGGAAGCCCTAAAAGGATTTACTCTTTTGAGAGACCATTTATCCCCACATAAATTACATTATTTTAAAATTAGTTGGAGGAATGCTTGGCAGCTAAAAATTCATAAGACAAGTTTGTGGCTATAAACTTGAATGCAATAGAGTTAGCTACATATGCTCTATGTGTGCTAATAAGTGTACCTCATGCACTAAAAGATAGTTGGAAGAAATGCCTTGCATAGTTAAAGACTAACTTCAGTGATTGTTTCTCTATATTTTGATGCAGCTTTCAGATTTTATTGAGACCTTTGTCATTGGTGTCAAAGAAAGGGAGAGAAACAAGGAAAATTTTAATTGTAAGTTATATAGTTATATTTTGAAGTATAATAGTGTTGAGCTATCATTTTGCATGATGCTTAATGGTAGGAATCATTTCAAACTCCTCTCTTGAAAAGTCAATCTTGGGGATCAACTCCAAGATTTGGGGTAATCTTGTGACCTATTGAAATTTTCTTAGTTGAAGATAAATGTATTTTTTTATGAGGAGTCCTTTTCTAGTTTGGATGACTTTAGATAAAATGTAGAATCTATTCACTACTTTAAAACAATAAACACACAAGAGAACTATATTTTCTATTTTCTATTTTTTAAATGAATGCAATCTAACAATGCAACTACTATGAATTCCTAATTTGACAAGGGATTAGTGAAGAAAATAACAAGAATAAGATGACCATAAAATTAACCAAATAACATGAATATAAAATCCTAATGGACATAAGCTATGGAAACAACACATCTACAAATTAAGTCTTTGGAGAAATCAGTGGGTAACTAATGAAAGTAGGAGCAGTGCTTCCTTAATTCCACTAATTCAATCATCAATGGGAATTCAATAACTATAAGATCTTTCACTTTTCATCATATCACAAGGCCATAGAAAGTGCACTCATGCGAGACAAAAAACTATGTAGTAATAATTTGATGATCTCTCCTCGAACTAGATACATCAGAAGAATTTGTAAAACCATACAAAACACTAGAACAATAAAATTTTGGCTCAATCACAATTCCATGGACATACATTCATGAAAATATGACACATGTAGGAAAGAATCACTACACTCAAAATGCGAGCACCAAAAGCATATATTATTGCAAAATAATGACAGCTTTGATTACATATTACAATCCCATATTTATAAGAAATCATCTTCTCAATTTATGTTGAGAGTGAGGGATATCTTCATGCAATCATATGCTTATAATTTAATAAAAAAAATTAATTATATAAAACCTAACTATCTAACTAGTGCTTAGTAGGACTCCATCTATTTTTACATCATCAATTGGATGCATGAGCCTTTACATGTCATAAAACAAAGAAATTATGAGAGAAGAAGAAGAGAGCCTTCAATTGATGTACAAGTGTTTGGTAGTGTCAAAAATAGAAGCTAAACCTATATTGGGCATTTCTTGGAGTTAAACTACTATCAGAAAGCATTTCTAATACATGGAAAGCTCTATTTCTAGAACAACAGTTAACTATTGGTGCACCTCTAGAAAAGTGCACCTTAGAAGAAGCACACCTAGTGCACCTGCACACCTATGAATTCTTCAAAAAAATTCCAACACTTCATTGCAAAGTGCACACTAGCCACTTGGTGTGGTAGCACAACAGTGCACCTCGAAGATCCAAAAATGTAAAATTTCACTAAGTGTCAAAAATGAAATTCTAGCTTCTGGGTTTTGTCCCCCTTCATACTAGAGCTATGTCTAGGTGTTTGCCCTTGAATTTCTCTATTACCTTAGTGACTTGTGCTGCATCTAATAAATCTAAGGTATTATATTTATCTTTAACTTTCTACCTATAATTATCTACCTCTATATGATTTTTAGTAAAATCTTCAAGTTTAGTATCCAACTCTAATAAAGCTTCTTCCATCCTAAATGCTTGCTGAATATCTTCATCATTACAAACTTCATCAAAAATCCTCCTAAATCTTTGAACTATCAGCTCTATACGTATCAACTTCTCCTGTACATTATTTCCAAAAGTGTTGAGACATGCATCACTATAGTATTTCTCGGCTTCCATAAAATTTTCTTGGGCTTGGTCCTTGAGTTGGTGGGTCTCTACATGTAATGATTCCATTACTTTATTGCTTGTTGCCCACTTTTCACCCTATATCCATTTTGTAAAAGTGGAGATTTTTTTGTCTTAGTTTGGTCTAGGCATGTTTGGGTCTAGTTTTTCCCCTTAGGTGAAAAGAATCTCCATTAGACTTTCCATCTTTCCCTTCTCCTACATTTTATGGTTGGGTGAGTTTTCCTTGATATCATGATTCTATGGGTAGTTTAGTATCTAATTCGATGGAGATTCTTGCAACTCACAAAGTTATTCACAAAGCTAAACTTGTTTGTGGCTTATCATATTTTTCCTATAAAAGAATGAAGTTTGCAAAAAATTGAGTATCGCCTTCTCCTTGGTGGGTTTCCAACAACATGAAGGTGATTTCCCACAAAGATTAACAAATGAGGTTTATGCATTAAGGTAAGAAGATAATGAGTTTCTTTATGAAAAATTCCCAATTTTCATTACAATTTTTTTCCTTGGGAAACATTTGGGATTCATCATGATGCTTAGAATCATCCTTAGTAAAAACCCCAAAAAATGACTTCTCGTCAGCGAGCTTTCAACCCATGAAGTCCATTTTTTGCCAAAGGTAATTGTGAAGGAAAGAGACAATGAAGTGGGCCCCCCTTTTTCTTTCATAGCCCTTTCAAGATTTTCCAAACTTAGAGGAAATGTTAACTCAAAAGATAAAGTATAAATAAAGCTTGGGCAAAATAATATAAATCACCTTCTCCTCGATGGGTTTTCAACCCACAAGGGTGATTTTTTGCATTCATAAAGAAATCAACTTTATAAGTAGATTAGAATAAAAAATTAAACACAAGGAATCTCAAGATGTTAATGGAAACAATCTAATCACTATTGGAAAAGTATACTGAGTAAAATATGGCTACGCAGATATTTCCTTATAGAGTACTCTATTCTTAATTCTTTGAAACTAAATGGACAACAGAAAGGTAAGTATAAAAGAAAGGAAAGTTACTATTGGAACAAAAAAAATAGTGAAAAGACACTAAAATGTCCATTAGAAGCTCCCACATTTATTGATTCAATAGACTCATCCTTTAATTCATTCATGTAGTGCGGATCCTAAAGATTAACAAATGAATTAGGATTTCTATATAGAGGGAAACATAACAATTTTTTAGACTACCACTTTTTCTTGAACTATTATGCTATTAAATTACACAGCAATTTCAAATTTTCTATGGTTGCAAATTCAATTCTCTATGCATCATCTAAATTCAAACTTTTATTTACTTCATTCTCAAATAGCCTGACAACTAGATTTGTGAGGTTTTATGGGCTAAATGGGACTATGTCCACATTATAGAACATCACAAATACTTCACTCTACTTTTATGATATGCAAGATTTTCAAAGGAGGCTAAGGTCAGAGTTGATTCATCCTATAATCGAGAAGGTCGAAGGAATTGGACTAGTGGAGGCAGATGGTTTCCCAGTGGAAGTCCAAGCTCCAGAATTGATTTATGAATGCATAAATCACTACAATCTAGATACCAAACAAATTCTACTACCTGCTGATATAGTACTTCATCTCTATTTTTAGGCAAACTATGGCAAATTTCCTCCAAGTTCTAGAATGAGAGGAGTTTTCAAAATTGACAGTAGGCGGAGTAGTCTTTGAGTTCTCCTTGAAGAAGATGGTGTGGAGGAAAGAAATCATGTGATCCTTGTTTCAAAATCCATGGGGTGCCAAGAGTAAGGCCCCCAAAACTCTATTTGGTATTGATCCCAAGCTTGAGATTGTAGCCATTCTAGTTCTCCTACAAAGATTGAATGGTGAGGTAGAGGCTTTAAATTTTTTTGAACATTATTTCTTTATGGTACAAATTATTTGTTTAGATATGCAATATATTGATTCAACCCATGAGCTAATTGAGAATTTGTTTAGAGCTCTCAGTGTTGTGAAGTTTTACAACACCTTCTATATGTCTTCCTTTTTTATTTATATCCTAGCATCTCTACAGTTGTGGTTGGACCTTCCAAGAATAAACAAATTTCCTAATGAAGTGAAATGTTATGAGTTCTATCTAGCTTTGCAATTGCAAAATATTTATGTGAAATATGTTAAATTTAATGATGTGTTTATAATGAGAATTTGCAAGGAGCTCCAGGGATTCCTAGAGAGGAGATTTAGCCCAGAGGCAATGGTGGCTATTAGTCAATTTGGGAACTATTTTATCCAATTCAAATATTTCTCATATTTTCATATTGTGATTTTTGATGGATTCTCCTTGAGGCTACCCAGGTACCTTCATGACATGATCATGCGAATAGAGATCATGAGGTAGGTGGTGTAGGTGAATGTGCTAAGTGGAAGCTTGAAGAAGAAAGGGTATGAATTCCCTATGAAAGTTAGAGCTGATAGTTTCAAGTCCCACTTCAATGCAAAGAATATGCTCAAAGACTTCAAGATGAAATACAAATTGGAGGCATATGAGGTCATGAGACCTATGTTTGATCTGAATGGATATGAGAGGGATGTGTTGTAGATTGGAAGTATGATAAAACACATTACCACTGTTGAAGACTATTGAGTGCATTGTAAAGATGAACTTGAAAGTTGAGATTATGCTTTTGCCAGGCTCAAGGTAGAGTAAAATAAAACATATGGTATCAATTTCAATGTTGAAGGATTGAAGGACAATCAACAAAATATGTATAGCAATACATATTTAACTAAGATAAAGAGCATTCCTGTCAGTTTGAAGCCTTATGAGGATGCTAAGGATGATTTAGATGTTATAATGGCCAAAATCATCAAGAGAACTAGGAAGTGGGTTGAATGGGTGACCAAGAGGAGCCAAAGTAAAGGTACATCCACTAAAGCCTCTCCAATAGTTGTAACACCTTCTTCCTTGCAAAGTGCTACACCAAGCATAACAATAGCTACCACTCAAGGACAAGCTCAAGCTTTAGGAGGAGGTGACCAACCTCTAGACAAGAGCTTTTCCATAGCTAAGACTTGACATGGTGGCTCCCTACCAATCATCAAAACCCAAATTGGTGTTGAAGAGAAGAAGATCAAGGAGTTAAAGGATAGCACTTCCATTCCAATTCCTTTCCCCCATGTCACATAGTTCTATCTCCTCATGTTTGTTTGGTTCCTTCTCCCCATGTTACTCTAGTTCCCTCTCCTCATCATAGCCCTATTCTACTAGTAAATTCTATACTTATACAACCAAGTGGCTCCCCAATATAGATAGTAGATTTGGGAGATGGAAAGAGCAATAGTAGTGAGTCTACTCAGTCTGATGAGGTAGTGAAGAAAAATCCATAGGTAGATTGTCATTCCCTAAATTTAATAGGGCAAAACACAACCAAATTTTTTTATTTTTTTGTTTTTATTTATTTATTTCCACTACAATTCCAAAAATCTAGATTTGCGTTAATGTTCCCCCAGACCAACTTAATCATTCCCAAAAATTCCATTGACCACTTTTTTTTTCATAAATACTAATTTTTCTTTACATATCCTAACATTTAATAATAATAAAACATAATAAATTTCATCATTCATTAAATATAACTTGGTATTTGTAAATTCCTTAATTAACTATTCCTATGTCCTCTTTTTGCCTAACTTGAACTACACATAACAAAAGATAACAAACTCATAAAATAAAGACACTTAAATGTGTTACTAAAGGTGTCATCATATAAAAGTCTCTCTAAAAGTTAGCTAAGTTTCTTTTCCATTTATCCTAACCATTATCTGCAATGCCCTTTAACTAAACCCTATTTTTTAACATATCCATACTACCAATTACAACGTAAAAATTTACTAAATTTCTAACATCTACCACCCTTAATATTTAAACACAACTCTCTACTAACACATGTATTTATATACTAATCCAACCCCAAAACATTACTAACAATCTCATTTAAGAGTAACATAATTTAATAACTACCAACCTTACTTCCTAATACCCCTATTAATACATGGCTTACAACCTAAAACAACACTAATTACCCCACCTAATACAACAACATTTCCTACTACTAACTTATCTTAAATGCTACATCCTCTTTTAAAATTTCCTACTCACCTAGGATATAGTGCATTCCCTATTACCTAGGTTAGAGGTGCTCAAGGGTGGATCCTTTGACTTTGGTCAGAGCAAGGCTACTTTATACTTCATATTGCATATGCCCAAGAAAGGAGATGAAGCACCTAGGTGGGGTCCACAGTTTGCACAAGTATTAATGATAACATTCACTTCCTTATCCTTAGTCATGAGATGATGTGCCTAGGAGGAGGACAAGGGTTTTTTGACTTATGTCAGAACCTAGAGCATTGGATCATGTGTTGCATAAGGGTATGAGCACCTAGGTGCTAAGGCATTAATTTTTCATTTTTCTAAGTATGGGGTGTGGGTGCAAAATTTGAAACCTCTCCCATAATAGGTGTGATCCACTTACCAAAGCATGATGTGATTAAAGAAAACAAGGACATTATGATTTGTTGGAACTTTACTCTTCTTCGATAAAGTGGGCACCAAATGAGAAGCTTCCTTACTTATGTCAAAATAGAAAACAGCCCCCATACCTTAATTCTCACATGCCAAAGAAATGGGGAGAGCATGGGGATGCCTAGTCACATCCAATTTTTTTATGTTTATTTAATTTGTTTTGCATTTGCACTATCGTGGTCGGCTTGACTTGATAGGGCAACAACTTTTGAGTTAGTGATTATTATTTTTACTTGATTTCTCATTTGTTTAGTAAGCATGTTTATTTGGTTTATTTGCTTACTTTATTGTATTTATTTGTATTATTATTAATTTCATTTGAATTTGGAGTGACAGTGACCTCTTGTCACATGACTCAATGAGTTTTCTCCTTGGTACCTAGGGTATAGGTACTTGTGATGTTTAAGTATTCTCTCTTAGGATGTAATATATTTTTCTATTGATATTAGGTGTACTAGGTCCTAGTGTATAAGATGCTTATTATTTTATTTCTCTGTATTATGGGGAAGGAATTCGTCTTCTTCCCTATACATTTTCTAGAGAGGAAAATGTGGACCTACAGCAACGTGGAAGTATGCAATCTTTCTACTCATGTAAAATTTCATTCCATTACATCATAGTTTCCTCTTTGTGTTTGTGAGTATATTGATTGGTAGAATGATTTTATCTTCTTAGCAACCTTGATTGAACTTGAGAGCCAAGTGAACAATTACTTGTATAGTGAATTATTAAATAATGTAATCTTTATTTCAAATTGTGAAATGTGTAGCATAAAACTTTTCACTACAACCTACGCATTTTGATTCTCACCATATCATGATTCTATATAACCTTTATAAAGCACATTCCTACAAATACATCAAGGAGAAGGATCTCATACAATCTTTTTTCCCAACACATCAAATCTAAGATAGATGGTTTCAATATATGTATATAATATTTCAATGCTTTCTTCCAAAATCTCAAATGATAACAATGATTCAATTCCTTCTACAAAACATAATAAAACTTTCCATAACCCATCAATAACCAGGTCTTTACAAGTGGAATATATATACAACTTCCTAATCTTTCCTCAAGTTTTCAATAATAATGATACAATCCCTTTACATCATAATAAAGAACAATGGAGTTTTATACAAAATCACATCCCAAGAAAGATGACATGAACAATGATCTTTCATCATACAAATGAATCCTCTTTACTTCATCAAGGGTGAGGCCCTAATATTTTCCAAAGGCTGCATCTCCTCAAGTCCTGCACATAACACATCCACACAAGGAACCATGGAGGCTCACCTCCCTACCTAGGCCTCAAAGAGACCACCCTCTGAGCAGGGGAAACAAGGAAAAAATAGGTTACACACATACATCACAAAATTTTGCATGAATACACAACACAAACACAATCAACACCCTTCCATGGCTTGCACAATGATTCACCATTGGAATCATAAAAAAATGGGTGAAGGTGGGTGCGTCAAGGAGGAGAAATTCTAACAACATAAGTATCATATTGCCAATGCATTTTGCCTCTCAAGGCCACCACAACATAAACAACATATTGCCACTGCATTGCCTCTCAAGGCCTCCAAAATAACCATCTTCTCCTCATCCACCAAACCTCCTTATACCTCCCAACAACAAGATTCATGGCCATGATGGATCCCATGATCCATGATAATAACAAACCTCATCATGAGGTAAAAGATAAAGATTTCTTTCTCACCTGCAATGTCAATCCCAACTTGTGCCCTTCACCCAAGGCTTCTCTGCACTCCCAAGGGTGAGTGAACCCTTCACACCCATAATCACAATCAACACTCACATTCAACTAGAAACAACAACAAAACAAATGAAGAACAACAAAACAAAACCAAGAAAGGATCTCCAAAAACACAAAACACATTCACTTCTTCCCAACACAATGACAAGCCCATAACACAAGATTGACAATGCAATGCATACTCCATTGATAACTTTTCACACTTGCAGATTTTCTTATCCATACTAAAGAAAAGGAATCAAAGAACATGTTTTAGCCATTGACCTTGGTCCAAGCTAGGGTAAGGATAGTTGTAGTAGAGCTCCCTTCATCTCCCTCCAAAACTTATCTATCTCTAAAATTAGAGAGTGGGTGAACACCCCACTAGTTAGTCCAAGACCCTCTAATAAGGCCTTCACACTAACTATTTTTAGAAAAAACACTAAGCCATCCCCCCTTACAAACTTGTCTCCTCTGATTTTGCTATATTTGCCTTAGTGGAAACATGGGAGGAAACACATGTGACAAGTCCATTTTCGAATTGGTGGAAGAATGCATGGGTAAAGGGGCCCCCTAGGTTGTCTAGGCACTCACATGATCAAAATTAGGTCCCTAACTTGATATACTATCACATGGTTAGCTTATTTCAACATAAAAGGCACTTTGGGACCACCTAATGACCCCTTGCAACCTTAGGCAAATTCAAATTCGAATTTCCTATGATGGTGACCCATCCTAACACTCTCTCCCAAATGGGTGTACTTAAGCATTAATTTGAAAAGAAGGAAGAGGACCAAGATTTATTAACCTTGAGATCAACACTATAGGTGACATGTCATCAACACATAGACTATACAAGTGTCAAGTGACACATATAAAAATACATTACATTTTCCTTGCCATGCCCTTAACGTACCTAGGTTATGATTAAACATATTCACAAGCAAGCAAGCAACCATACAATCACGAAGAAAATTACTTTCACAAAGAGGCTTTTGAACCTTCCAAAGGTTCGCCTTGGTTAAACTGTGTTCACAGGGTTTGGAACTTGTTTCCCCCAAGAATTTCCATGGTTCCACTTCCTGCACAATAAACTCGAGCATCAGTAGTCCAAAGAGTTATATAACATGTATAACGTATATGCGTATAGTGATAACCATAATTCAAGTAAATTTTCCTATTTATTCCCATTTAAATCATCCAAGATAACAAATCTGCATAACATAAGCTGTCAAATTAACATCTATCTACATATCACATTAAATCATCATGATCAGATTAACATTTATCTTCATATTACATTAATTCATAATTAACAATTTATTATTTATTTGCATTTAAATCATAAATCAACGTGTAAAAATATTACATCCTACAATATCCATTAATATCATAGTAGTCAAATTCCTTAGTCATCAATATGATTTATCAACAAATCGAGCCTGATATAAAAGTGTGTCAAGTGCTATTATGGAATCAAAGTGGGGCCTTGCACCAAATTTTATCCTCTTAGATCAATTATCTCTCACAAAATTACTTAAAATAGTCAATCATCATAGAGAGGTATGCATAATAGAGTTATGAGTATAACTCATAGAAACACTTAACTAGCTAGGATGTAACATAGTGATGTCAACATATGTTCGAATTCAATCATCAAATGAAAGAACTACATCCTATGTTTCCAATATACTTTGAATAATAAACACTAGCATTTTATTACCATCCAATATTCTTACCTTCCAAACACTTCTTCGTCTAATGAAATTTCCACATACAATTTGTAATGATTCTTTTTTTTTTTTTTGCCCAAGTAACCATATGCATATTCATACAAATAAACACTATCTAGGAAAATTTTAGCATTTGGTTACCATCTTTATATTATTAATTCATAGCTTTCATAATGGTATAAATCAACACCTTTCTAAGGAAACTCCCTCATGAACTCATATGTATCCAAAAATAACTGTAGAGTAGCTGAAATCTAATCTAAATTATGGCATCTCATCATCATAGTATGGGTTCAATTGCCATTTCCCAAAACATTTATTCGGAGATAAATCAATTAGGATAACTGTTCATAAGACACACACACATAAACCTAAGTGGAGAATATGGTTTTAAAATATGTTTGATCATTACATACACATAAAATTAGGTCCTTAGTACATTTTATAATTACAAAAACTACTGAAATAAGACATTTTCCTTCTACGTCTTGAATATCCAAATCTGAATATCTACACAACAAGTAGCCTTACCATTTCTTCAAAATTCAAATTTTCTAATTGAAATTATTTAGAACATGAAATGGGAATCATTAATCTAATCAATCAGGTCCTAATGTACGGGTTATCGAAATGCATATATATAGTAGAATGATAAAGCCTTATAGTCTCAAAAGTGTACCAATATGTTGAACTAGAAGTATCACAATACAAATGTGTCATCGATTCCATGATGATCTGGGTGAGGCCTCACATAGATAAAGGCTAGAGCTCTTCAAAGCTTATTTCTCAAGATCTGAAGAATCCCTTCTCTTCAACTATGGTGACAATCACTCTAGCTAAGAAGAAGATGTTTAGTATAGAATCACTTGGGATGCCCTCCAAAGTAATAGGCACTAATTCCTAGTTAGAGGATACTATAGAAAGAAAGAGGAAAAGGAAAGATGAAAGAATTCCTACTAAAGACATTGTATCCCTTGTAATTTATTCTAGTTCTGCATTAACCAAGGTAAACAAGAAGAAAAATTTGGATATACTTGTGCAAGATCTAGAAATAGGGCACCTAATAATGGAGATAGCCAAGCCCAAAAAAGGAGGAAGGATTGAAGATATGACTGTTGATGATTTTACTTTGCACTTGGTAGACCTTAGAGAGGCTAGGCATGACACTAAGGTTGGCTTATGGAAGTCAACCAATGAGGTGATTGAGGGATAGTTAGAAAGTCCAAAGTTGTTAAAGACTAGAATAAAGTCTAAGATAGAAGAATTGAACAAGTTCATTAGATATTTGGTTACTCCATTGATAGCTATCTCTAAAGTATCAGTAAACAAAAACCCTACTGCTACTAAGGTTCAACCCCTCATCTCTTAACTTTTGGAAGATAGGCACTTTGGCCAACTTGGTAAGGAATGGATTGACAAGCTCAAATTAGAAGGAGCTACTATTATAGAACAAATTTGTAATGTTATCCTAAGATTGGAAATAGAGAAGGATGACATCTTATGAAATATCAATACTCTAGTTGAAGAAAGGATGAAGTGCGATGATTGTGTCTCCCTTCTAAAGATGATCATTTAGATAAAGGCAAAAGAAGTTGTTGAAGAAAAAATCTTGCCAAAGGGAGATGAACCTAAATTCAAGTGGCTTCAGAGCATGAAGTTCAAGACAAAAATGACCCTATCAGTAGAAAATGGACTTAAAGAAATAGAGGATAAAGTGAAGAAGACCCAAGACAGGGGATTCAAACTCATGAAGGGGCTACATATAGATTCACAGACTAGTGGCCAAGAAAAAGCACTCATCAGGGTAAATTTCATGAAGGAGAACTTCTCCAAATTCTTGGATAGTCTATTTGGTGTGTCTTCCAGTATTCAAAATAGAGTTGCAAAATTCCAAACACTTAGCAAATGCATACACATGGCCATGGAGGAGCTACCAAATCAATTGAGTGTTGTGAAGGAGTTGGCCAGAGAACATTTCAAATGGCTCTTGAGATACATCAAATACATGTGCCCAAGCATAAATAACTCATCCCAATCATACCTATTGGCAAGGCCAATAGAGCAAAAGCAAAAAAAGTGAAGAAGTTGAAGTGATTCACATTTTACCCACCTTTTTGTGTTCTTATGTAATTATTGTAATACAAGAAACTGGTGTCTTGTCATTTGTCATTTTTGAGAAAATGAACCAATTGAACTTCTATTGTAACAGTCATCTCAAAATCATATATGTATGAAATTAAAAGATTAATAAAAGGTTAGAAAATTTTTGATGTTAAATGCTTGATGTTGTAGAGACAATTGAATGGTATTTTGATATCAATTATTTTTTGTTCCATTTTTGTTAGTAATCATTTTATTCTTTCTCTTTTATCTAGATTGAAGCAAGGAACGAACAAAGATTCACTCCTCTATTTCAAACTAGCAAATGGATATGATAAGTAGTGTCACTGCATGTTCAAAAAGAGATCCTTCAAGAGTTTTTCCTTTTAAGCTAGCTATTGTTAGATTCAAATTGACTAAGTTTAGTATTATTAATCATACTATTAAGCTTTATGAGTTCATAAGATGTGTGGGTTCTTAAACTTAATCAATTCTTCAAAAATCCTCTTAGCCTAAGTTAGATTATGTTTAGGTATAGCTTGGTTTACCTATTCTATTCTCTGGTCAAGAACATACCCCCCATTTTAGTTTTAGAAAAAAAAAACATAATTCGTTGTAAATCTACCATAGGAAGCTGTACCTATCAATTTAGAGAAAAGCTAGTCTACTCATAACTATCTTTTTAGTTGTTTGTAATTAGATATTGTTCCCAATTTGGGCATTCAAGAATCGTAGCCAAAGAAGAACAAATCCATTTACCAATAGATTTTTGGTGACTCTTCTGGGGATACAAATAATCACTTGACTAAAAACCCTATATCATGAGGAAAAATGGTACTACCTCATGAAAACATTGTTCTAGTACTCCAACCTAACCTTGGTTTTCAAGATGACCAAGAAGACATAATTTCATCCCTTAATACATTTGTTTGGAGACATAGGAGGAATGCTAGCCAAGTATTGGAAGAGGAAGATAGAAGAGCTAAAGCTTCAGAAAGACCTATTTAAAGGAGGGACATCCAAAGAGTAGAAAGACAATTGAGACAAGAAGATCAAAGAAAAAATTAACTTAGCACCCTAGAATAAACAAGGATCCTCAGAAGTACCAAGGAATAGGGTGGGCAAGACCCTATTTTTGATAAAATTATAGAGCTTGGTTAGCCCATCTTAGATGATCCAAAGTGGAAAGGTGAAAAGAAAAGTCAAAGTAGACCACCTTCTCCTATCAAGAACCAAAACACTAGTACTTTGCATTTTATTGGCCCTACAGGGAATTACTGCTCCCCCAATTGTTAATTTCTACCATACACTACTAGAACAATCATGGTTGCTCCATGGGCTATAGCAATAGGACCATTAATACTAACAACTTACCATCCAGTCCTAGCTGGTTCAAGGAAGAACTTCCCAAAAAATTTAGGAGATGGGAAGGTTACTATAGATGAACACATTAAAGCCTTCTTTGTAGCTACTCACATATTAGGATTTGTACATGAAGATGTTGATGTAATATTATTTGTGGAAACCTTGATAGAATGTGTAGTAGACTAGTTCTATCATCTAGATGATGGGTCAATCACTAATTGGGATACAATGAGAATGACCTTTGAAACAAGGTTTAAGACTATGAAAGATGAACATGCCTTGTTAACATAGTTGACTTCCATTAAAAAGCAACCCACCATGAGTATGAGAGATTTTGTTGCTAATTTCAATAAGATTATTAGAATAATTCCAATTGCTAAGAAACCTATAGCTAGTAATTTGAAAACCTTCTTTATAAATGTGATGCCCCTAGATGTCAATTATGAATTGAGAAGAGTACATGCCATGGATTTAGTAGATGCACAAAAGAAGACAATTGAATTTGAAAATGATTTGATTTCTATGGGAAAATGGAAGCAAGAACTTCAAACTAAAGGAAGTTCTATTAATACCTCATCATATGATGAAATGATTAAAAAATTGTTAAATGAATTGGTAGCAGTAAAAAGGTAATTACCCAGATTCAATAATTCCTATTAGCGAAATTATCAAAATTTCCTAGGAAGGAACAATGATGCAAAATATGCATAGCTCATAGGCTCACAACCCAAGTTGCAAATTGAAGTAGCACCAAAGAAAGGAAATATCTATGTCTTTCATTTGACAATAGATCATGATAGTGAGAGTTTTCTAGAAACTACTCATATGATGCAGTTATTATCCACCAACAAGTTGCACACTACAACCCCTTGTCCAGAATTATATTCATACTCACATGGTTACTCTAGAAATTTATTTTTAGAATATGAGTCAGATTCCTAAATCAAAAGGTGGATGCTTTGCAACTATTGATGGAACTTCTTACACAGTATTGGCTTGAGGTCAAAGGAAAAATAATCAATCCTCCAGTCATGCTCACAAGAATGATCCTAGTCCTTCAGCAAGTAATGTTCATATTGATCAAGGAGTATCCACTTCACAAAAAGGTATGGAAAAAATTCCTTTTGATTTCATTTAATTTTGTCAAGAACCAAAAATTAAAATTTCCCTTATAGATTATTTGAAGTCTCACCCTTTTGAGTTAAAAAGATTGATAGATCGATGTAAAAGGAATGCTTTAGATTTGAATCACAATGTGACTATTGAAAAAAGAGATAAAACCTTGACATCAGGCCTATTTAATCAAGAGGATTCTACTATTTTAGCAACCTCTCCTAGGCAAAAACCTAACCTATTTTATATCTCACTGTATATCAATGTGTGCAAACAAAGCAATTGCATAATAGACTCAGGTGCATTAGATAATGTTATGCCCTATTCTATGGCTAAGGCCCTGGGTGTCAACCTCACTAAATTACATGGAAGATGTTATTCTATGGATGCCAAATAGGTTACTCTTCTTGGGAATATTAAAGATGCTCAAGTAGCCTTAGCTTCACATCTAGAAAATAAACTCTTATTGACCATTCTAGTAGGAGATATTCCTATGAGTTATGGACTTCTCTTAAGTAGGAGTATTTTTTGAGACTTAGGAGGAGAAATAAAACTAGACTGGTCCTAGGTAGTCATACCTATTAGGAATAAAAGTCAAATTAGAACTTGAAGAGAAGGAAAAATTTACAGCCTTAAAATTAGATGATCCTAAAGCCCAGATCCTCTATCAAGAGCTGGAGTTCGGTAACTACATGTTATTTACTAAAGAGGCTTTGGATGAGCAAAGAAATGAAAATTTAAGTGAAGGAATTCTTAATGAGGAAAAACATTTAACATGAATATGGACACTAGAATTTGATGGAAGTTGTTCTTCTTCAAGGACTTGGCATAGGTGTAATGTTAATAACTCCTGAGGGAGAACCCAAACACATGGCCTTCAAATTGGAGTTTGGGAATACAAATAACACTACTGAGTATGAGGTCTTGTTACTAGGGATAATGATAGCAAAAGAAAGAGGAATAAAGATCCTAAAAGCTTAGGGTGATGTAGAACTCTTTGTGAGACAAATTAAAGGGCAATATTCTGTAAAGAATCACAAGCTAAAGAATTATAGAAATAGAGTTCAGGATGAAATAGAAGGCCTAGTTGCCTTTTCTATTGAAGTAGTGCCAAGGGAGATGAACATGAAAGCTAATTCCCTAGCAGTTTCTACTTCTCTACTACTACCCCATCTAGAATTCAAGGACAAGAAATATTAGATTGAGATTGCATATCGAGTCTCTATTCTAGATAATGTAGAATCCTGGTGTAATGTCCCATTTTGTGGGGCATCTTTAGATTTGACATTTCATTTATATAATTTGATATTATTTCCTATGATACCCTATTCAACATGTGATATCTCATGTATATATATATATATATATATATATATATATATATATATATATATATATATATCACTATTTTGTAGAGATGTGTCTTTTCATCAATATTTATTTAATAAGGTAGTTATATTATGTACTATTTATATATTATATATTAATAATACATTTATATTATTTATATATGATTACATTATAATAGTATATGATTATATATATTACATATGAATCATTTTAATTAAAAATTATTTTAATATATAAGAAAGATATAATATAATATGCTATTGTCATACAGATATATATTAATTATCTATGACATATAAATATCCAATTAAATATATGATAATATTCATATGTATATTTATATGTATAATTAAGATTTATAATTATATAATATATAACAATTCATATTTGTATCTTAATATAATTATAATATTATTGATTATTAATATTATATAGTCTTTATGTATTTATTAGTTAATTTATGTGCCAAAATGGGGATATCATAGTCCTCCCCTCTCGAATTTTCTTGCCCTCAAGAAAAACCTTTAATAAACAAGCTTTGTCATAGATACAAAACATACTTGCATTCAAAAGACCAAAACGATTTGTGAAATATACATTGAATAAAAACACAAAGCATAGATGGTGTAGATAGATGAAAACACAAAGAAAACATGGTGCAAATAGATGAAGACATGAAGTAGACACAATGCAGACAGATGAAGACACAGAGCAAACACAATGCAAACACGCAATATACATGGTATGCATTTCCTTAGTTGTGAACTTGCAACCAAATAATCATTAGTACACATTATATATAAATCAATCTTCTAACAAGGTGTTTATAGTCTCAATTTACTAACTTGTCAATCAAAACTATCTATTCATTATAATGTTAACTCATCAATTTTTTAGTACAGGATAAGAAACTATAATAGGGTGCCCTGTTACCCAATCATGGGCCTCACCACTCTCCCTCATTATTTTTATCTCTCTCCAATCATCATTCCTAATAAGGTGCCTTTGTATGATGTACCCTAGGATATTTTCTCCACTGTAGGCCTTACCTGGTACCCATAGGCTTTATCCGGTACCTCAAGTGGTGTCACCTAGCCCATTCCACCACAGGCCTTATCTCAACTTGGAGAATCATGATCTTAAGGTGATTCTATCAACTATTTTTTTTTTTTCAATAAGAAGTCTTTTTAAATCATAATCTTTGAAATATTAGATACTTAAACTTATCATTCAATTATAGGAGGAGAAACCATAATGGGGTGCCGTGTTACCCAAATTAGTGAGCCTCACCATTCTCCCTCATTATTGTTACCTCTCTCCAACCATCATCTCCAAGATAGTGCCTTTTTATGATGTACCCTAGGATATTCACTCCATCGTAGGCCTTACTTGGTACCCATAGGCTTTGCCCAGTACCTCCGAGTGGTGTGACCTAGCCCATTCCATCGCTTGCCTTACCTTATCTTGGAAGATGATGACTTTAGATAATTTAATAATTTTTACTTAACAAATTTTTAATTTAATAAACCTTTGGTTTATATTAAATTATGGAGGAGAAACCTATTTATCCTTTGATTAGCCATTTAAAATATAAATTTCCCTTATATATTCTATGTCTAAAGAAATATTATGTGGCAATTGGAATCTTACTCGAACCTTTTCTTGATTACACATGAAACTTCATTCCCTAATACAATTCTAATAATACCAATAATAATAATATCAATAATTTATTTTTATAATGAAAATCTCATAAATGAAAAATGCATATTTTCCTTTCTTTAATATCACAATCATAATTATTGATTATATTCAATAGAAAAAATATATTTGTTAATCTTTATACAATAACATAATATAAAAAGTAAAATGAATAGAAATCAAAATAAAATCATAGCTTACTTTTACCTTTCATATACTATATGAATCTCTTTTAAGTTTACCTCATTTATCCTTTGCTCTATAAGCAAAGGGTCTCACCATACCATCAAACAATATCTTTTTTTATCTTCTCTCATACTGTAATGCCCCGTCAAGGGATCCAAAGAATTAACCTAGTATTTCACTAAGTTTGTTAGCATTTTTTTTTTTTTAAAGTAACTACCACATACAACTTATGCACAATAACGGAAGCAATAGAAATGTCCATCTAAAGAGTAAACTTAACATATACAACAGATTACATTCTTTAAGATCCCCTTAACATGAATTACTTACATGAATCCATATAGTACAACATCCACATGAAATAATAAGATAAGTCCAATGTTCAGTTATTACATATCCAACTGCTCATTCATTCACTGTACATGTCACAGGGTATGAAGGCTTAAAAGAATATACACATGTAGAATAAGGTACATCATCCTATTCTAATCCATGATACATCAAAGTAAAGATAATAACATGATACTCATGATACATCATCATAAAAGCCATTTACATCTATCAGAAAGATCAAATAAATAAACTAAGTGCACGACTCCTCCCAACCGTTAATAGCATCATTAGACCATCGTGGATCCTAGCCATCCCTCTGTGCATAACATTCCAAGCACTGAAGAGATCATCGGTATTATCATAGTAGGAATGTCACTCCTAAACATCCTACTAACATAAAAAGTAAAGCATAAGATATCATCATCTAACATATTCTAATCATCAATGAAACGATACATATCCACCATCACGAAGGACGCATTAACCATAAAGTCTCAATGAGTCTCAAATGATAAGAGTGGAAAAATACACTACCACCCGACCGCGTGGTACCTAAGTGGTCCACTCCCACCGTGCTGAGGAGATAATCTCAAGTCCCAAACAAGTTATCAAAACCACATAGCACACGACTCTAAAGTCCAAGAATCCTAAAAGTATACTAACTCAAAGGTTCCAATCACAAAATAGACATCTACTTCCCAGAGGCACACAATGACATGTAGGAACCTACTATGCAAGCGGGAAAGTGTCATTGCATTTATCTCATACAAGTTACCCTGGCAGTTAGCTAAACTCCATGGGACCATACAGATCTCATGTGGCCACTAGTATCCTTTCATACTGACAAGGCATACTATGGAATGCAAGGTCGCAACCATGCATTCTCTCTACTCCCATCCTAGCCTATACAAGTACTCAAGGCATGGGCAAGAACCAAAACTCTTATCTTTTTAGGTTCATTCAGTTAGTATTAAGTGTGTGAATGTTATCACTTATTAACCAACTTACAATGAGTTGCCCTGGCAGCCTCTTAGGGCCCCGACCCCCATTGCAAGCCACTTCCCGACACTACATGCAGATATCCTACCCTAATGCTCATGGTATCATAAACATAAAGAAAGTCCACAAAATCACCATAATAAAGATCAACAAATATCCATGATTAAAAATCATTAAATATGCATAAAAGCATCAAATCACCATGAGCAACATCCATAGAGAATCATGAACACAACAGCTCTCTATTGGCAACTGAAGTATCACTGATAATCAAAATATCTATTGGTTCTCAATAACCAAAATTTATCTCAAAATCATACTGATCGAAGACTCCAAAATGGTTGAGTCAAAAAATGTCACATCATGACATCATCAATAATAAATCCACATATTAGTCCCATCATGGTGACTAGAATATATCCAAGGATAACTGATCGATGACCAAAATAATGGTTAAGTCAAGGGTTCCAGACATAAGAATCTCAACTATAACAATCAGTATTCACAACCAATTCATAGAACATTCCATCACATAATCATGGTTGGGTTTATAAAGATCGAATTAAAACATCATCAAGACATCACATTCACATAACCCCCAAGCCTCTGGTAGATGTCCTATACCGGTCAACACTAGTCAACCAAAAACCCAAAACATTAGCATAATGAATACACAATGTAAACACATGTTTTAGTTTTGCTAAGTTTTCAAATTTGAATTCATATGGAAAATCTCAATTTTTGTATCCCAAGTTTAGAGAAAGAACATTTTCCTATGTTTTCCATGTATTAATTTTTGGATGGATTAAAAATTCCCTTTAAAATCCAGTTTCCAATCATAACATTTTAAAAGACGTTTCCACTAACTTAACTTTCATATGCTTCATATATCTTATAATCTTAAACTATTAATTCATAATAGTTAAAACTATAAAATTACAAAACTATTCATCATTAAAAAAGAGATGAATTTATAAATCTTTTATTAACAACTTTAAATTTTTTAATATATATATATATTACATATATACATATATATATATATATATATATATATATATATATATTACATATATACATATATATATATATTTATATTTAAACATATACATATGTACATATATAATACAATATTTAATATTTTTGCATTTTATAAAAACAGAACCAAATTTTATTAATTTCGATTCATAAAGGAAATCGAACTAACAAAGTTTCCATAGAATCAAAGCCGAATCGATTAAGCCGTCGGCTGTCACTGTGGTGACTATTGCCGTGGGTACCTTGTTGTCGCAGGTACCCTGCGACCATTGTAGTCGCGGGTACACTGCGCAGCAGGTATCGCACGCCCCTTAAATACATGGGTACAGGGTGCGAATTCTGCCCCCACCCAACATGCATTAGTTTTTATTAAATCAAACAATCGCAGCGCAATTTAATAAGTTGCGATTCCACCATAATAAGGGTACAATTATATAAATACATATTATATATATATATATATGTATGTATATATATATATATACATGTATGTATATATATATATATACATGTATATATATATATATGTATATATATATATATGTATATATATATACATGTATATATATATACATACATATATATATATATATATATATATACATGTGTATATATATATATATATGTATATATATATAATATACAGAATCTTAGATTGTTTATAAAATTACAAGCTTCCATTTTTAGAACCTCTCTATGAACTTGTTCTTTTAAGAATTTCTCTAATGACTAATTCTAATGGGTTTGTCCATGAAATTGCAACCCTAGTCCATATTATTTTCAGATCTAAACATATAAAATCCTTAAATAAAACTTAATTGCCCCAAATTGAAAATGCACAATGAAGACATATGGAAAATACAAAGAAGACAGGGGAAAGCAAGATGCAAAAGTATCATAATGAAATCACAAGAATCTACCCGGATTCTAATGCTAAACTCGCTTATCCTCAGACAACCCGTAGAGCAAGCTTCCCTTCTTCAAAATTTTCCCGAATCCTCCAATGCCTCAACTATTCTCCACGCTAACCATACTATCCACGCTATGTCCCCGCTCTATCTCCCAGCTATTAAGGAATGCTCGAATATATAAAGAGCTTTCGGATAACCCTAGAATGCTTCTAGAATCAGTTGGAAGATATCGCCAACTAAGCATGGACCTATTTCCAACCTTTTTGATAAGCCCTAGGGTTGTAGACACCATGTGCTTAATTGATGCACTAACCCCCGTGTTGTTGACACATGAAAAATAGGGAACTGCATTATTTCCCATGCAAACTTATAACTCCAATAACTTTTAAATTAATTTTCATTTAAATATTTATAACTCCCACTTTAATCTTCATATCTTTTATTTTAATTTTTATAGCTTTTATTGTTAATATTTGTTTATTAATTAATTAATATTTTACAATTATTATTTATTTTAATTTCTAATTTTCTTTTAATTTAATTCTCCTTTAATTAATAATCAAAATATCAAAATCATGATATTTAATCTCTCAAATAATTAATTTGTTAATTAAATCTATTTATTAAAACTTAGTTAATAGAAAATTCACCATCGACCTTCATGATAAAATATGAAAACCCATCATAGAAAAATTCATACCAAATCAGTCTAAAAGATTAAAAATTACAAAATATGTCATCCGACACATTCAGTGGGTACTCAACTCAGATACTTGTCCTAACTCACTAGGACAAATGGTTTTAGGGTTTGGGATTTGGACCTGAGAATTTATCTCCCCTCTCTTATCATTGAGATAGTATAATAGGGTACGCTCATCCTGGAAATTCAGGGAAGTCGATACCCGATACGTGTAACCTGCAAAAAAGCCATGCATGTACATACAATATATATAGTGCTAAGCTAAACAGGCAATGGAAGGAAGTGGTGCATCGTGTAGATCCCGACTAAGCAGGTGACTACGGCTCCCTTCCTTAACCACATCAGAAATGCCATACAATAAGAAAACACACACACCATACACATGCAAGTATGGGGTAAGTATCCATAATAAGGCACATAAGATAATCAACCATCTAACTAATCATCAGCAGTAACTGAAAACAATATAGTGATCATCATACATACATGAAATGTGAAGTCTAAATGATCTCATCACATGATAACTGAATCCATAATATAATGTTTGATAGTGTCAAAACAATACCACTAATCCATCTACATAAACTAGTCCATCAAAGTCTGATAACAATAGCAATAATATGTCCAGAGAAGATGTGAACGAGGGTAGGCACTACATCCACCCCCCCTTGGGTTAGGCTTACTCCTGGAAGCCTACAAACAAATAGGGATATAACTCCCTCAATCTAGCTGCATCCTCCCAAGTAGCTGAAGAATCATCAGTAGGGTCCCATTGGACCCTTACCTGCTCGATGGTTCGACGCCTAAGGGTCAACCCCCACTGCTCCAGAATACGAACCGGCTCCAAAGCCAGGTTCCTGTCCTCTACCTGTAATGCATTCCAATCAAGAACATGTACAATATCAAGAATATACTGCTTAAGCACTGAAACATGGAAAACATCATGAATGCGAGCTAGGCTGGGCGGTAGAGCAAGGCGGTAAGCAACCGGGCCAATTCTCTCCAAAATCTTGAATGGTCCTACAAAACGAGGTGCTAACTTAGAACCCTTTCCACATCGGATCAGACTCTTTCACAGTCGCACTCTCAAGAAAACCTTATCTCCTACTGCAAACTACTTATCAGACCTGTGAGCATCAGCATACTTCTTCTGTCTATCCTGTGCCATAGTTAAATGCTCACGGATACGCACTACCTGTTGCTCCATATCACGAAGCATCTCAGGACCCAACAAAATGCGATCCTCAAGGTTGTCCCAACTCAAGGGTGTATGAAAAGGATGACCATATAATGCCTGAAAAGGTGCCATGCCAATAGAACTATGATATCCATTGTTGTAAGCAAACTCCACTAGATAGAGATAGTCCTCCCACTGTGTCTGCCTATCCATCACATACATTCATAACATATCTTCCAACACCTAATTCACTCTCTCCGTCTGACCATCAGTTTCTGGATGATATGTCGAGTTGAAGTTTAACTGCATTCCAAGCTCATGCTGCAACGATGTCCAAAATGCAGATGTGAATACATGATCCCTGTCAGAAATGATCTTTCTAGGAATACCATGTAATCTCACAATGTCATGCATGAAGACACTAGCTACAGAAGCTGTTGTATAAGAAGACCTGATAGGTGAAAAATGTGCCACCTTAGTCAATCGATCAATCGTGACCATGATAGCATCATGACGATGGACTGTCAAAGGTAATCCTACAATGAAATCCATGGAAATAATATCCCACTTCCAAGAAGGAATGAGATTTGGCTGCAAAAGTCCAGCCGGGTGCTGATGTTCTGCCTTGAATCTCTAACACTCAAGACACCTAGCCAAAAAATCAGCAATATCTCGCTTCATTCCGGACCAAAAGAACAAACATCTCAAATCAGCATGCATCTTTTTAACACCTGGGTGTGCTGAGTATGGTGTATGATGGGCTTCTGCTAGAATCCAGTTGCGAAGCTCATCCATTAAAGGCACATAAATCCTCCCCAAATGTCTCAAAAGACCATCTGATTCTCGAACATAGCTTGCAAAATTTCCTTCCAAGGGTCTTCCTTAATCTATCTCTTTACATACTTCCTGATACCATGAATCCATGGGAAGTGCCTGAAGAATCTGACCCCTCAAATCAACACTAAGAGTCATAGATGATACCACATGTCTCCTGTGACTCAAAGCATCTGCCACCACATTCTCCTTACCTTGAATGTACTTAACCTCAAAATTGTACTCGCATAGAAACTCCATCCATCGTCTCTAGCGAGCATTCAAATTAGGCTAAGTAAAAATATACTGAAGACTGCGATGATCACTGTGTAGCTCAAATTTGTGCCCCAACAAGAAGTGTTTCCATTTTGTCAAAGCATGAACTACTGCCGCTAACTCAAGATCATGCGTAGCATAATTTAACTCATCATCCTTGAGCTTGCATGATTCATACGCTATCACTCGCCCATTCTGCATTAACACTACCCCAATACCTTCAAGAGAAGCATCTGTACACACCATGAAATCTCCCTCTGGATCAGGTACTGCTAAAATGGGTGCACTCATTAAAAGTTCCTTGAGCTTTTGAAATGCGTCCTCACATTTCTCTATCCACACAAACTTCTTTCATTTCCTCTGAAGAGAAGTGATAGGATGTGCTATCTTAGAGAAGTTCTGGACAAATCTACGATAATATCCAGCTAAACCCATGAAACTACAAATCTCTGACACGTTAGTCAGTGTTGGCCAATCTATTATCGCCTAAATCTTTGCAGGATCCACTGATATACCATCACCTGAGATAACATGCCCTAAATATTGAATCTCTGATTTGAAGAATTCACACTTGGCTACATTACCATAAAGCTGGTTGTCTTTCAAACACTGCAATACCAACCGCAAGTGTTCCTCATGCTCCTTCTGATTCTTGGAATATATCAATATATCATCAAGAAACACAAGTACAAATCTATCCAGATATGACCAAAAAACACCATTCATCAAACTCATGAATACTAATGGAGCATTAGTCAACCCAAAAGGTACCACTGTGAACTCATAATGGCCATAGCGAGCTCGAAAAGCGGTCTTGTGAATGTCAGCTTCCTTAATGTGAAGCTGGTGGTATCCTGACTTAAGGTCAATCTTGGAGAAAACTGTAGCCCCCTTGATCTGATCAAATAGATCATCAATCCTAGGCAAAGGATACCTATTCTTAATAGTCACCTTGTTCAACTGTCTATAATCAATACAAAGGCACAAAGAACCGTCTTTCTTCTTCACAAAGAGCACTGGAGCTCCCCATGGTGATACACTAGGTCGAATGCTCCCTTTGGTCAGAAGTTCCTCTAACTGAAGATGTAACTCTCCCAGTTCCTATGTAGTCATGCAATAAGGAGCTTTAGAAATAGGTTCTGCTCCCGAAACTAAATCAATGCTAAAGTCAATATCCCTCTTTGGAGGCATGCCTGGAATCTCACTTGGAAAAACATCTGCGTACTCTTGCAAAATTGGGTGATCTAAAGTCTTCCTCACAGGATCTTCCTCATCAAGATCATTTACCATAACAAAAAATATTTTACATCCTTTATGAAAACTTCGCTTCATTTGCATAGCAGAAATCATCCACAGAGATATAGGCCTTGGTACCCTAGCTATCCTTACATCATTCCCTTGGTCATCTTGGCACATAATTATCTTCTTCCTACAATCTATACTGGCTTTATGAGTTCCAAGCCAATCCATGCCTAAAATCACATCATAGGAACCAAGAGGTATGGCTTGAAGATCCACTACCGAAACAAAGCTTCCTAAGCTAAGCCCACACTTATGAACTATAGAATTTGTGGAGACCTTGATACCTGAGGCTAGTTCCACTTGCCAACCATGATCTTGCTTCACCGCATCCAGCTTACACTTAGAAACTATAGATGGTGAAATAAATGAATCTGTAGCTCCGAAATCAAATAACACTGAAAGAGATATACCTCAAATAGCACCTGTGGTCTCAACCACTGTACCCTGATGATCCACCTGACGATGATCAACTGCTGCAAACACTCTATGAGCTCTGCCTGCATCACCTAGTGTAGACTCTGAGGCTATAGGCCTAGGTCCAGAAAATTGAGGCACTCGCTGTGGACACTGAGCTGCATAATGACCAATCTGTCCACATGAATTTTTTTTTGTATTCTTGCCAGACCCTCTACCCATAGGTGGTACATTTGATTGCTGTCGGCTGTTCCTGCTAACAAACGACTGACTACTCTGAGCTGGCTGATTGGGTTGATTTTGTTTATTGCATTGAGCATTGCGATTGTTCTTAAAGTTAGAACCTTTGCCACCACCTTGAGCCTGAGAATTAAATCCCTTCTATTGTTGCATCTGTCGAGAGTGCTGGAGAAACTATTTTCCCTTAGAAGAGAAAGGCTTCTTATTGCCATCTGAATTAAAGTTGCTTTTAGATCCTAACACTGCTGGCGCTCCTACAAAACCACCTTGACCAAGGTTGATGCTTTGCTCAACAAGGATTGCTCGATGTACCGTATCCTTGAGAGTTTTTGGCTCAAATACATTGACACCCCCAATAATACGGTTGTTCAAACCCCTAATAAAATGTTTTGTCAACTGAGCTAAATTTTCACTGAATCCTGAGAAAGACATGAGCTCATAAAACTTACACTCATACTCGATCACTGACATGGTGCACTGCTTGAGATTATGAAATTCATCTGCCCTTTGCTATTTCCATTCCTTTGGTAGGAATCGTTCTCGAAAACTCTCCAAAAATAGTTCCCAAGTGACACTTCTCATATCGATCCCTAGTTTCTTCTCCTCAATTGTCCACCAAGTGCCTCCAAAATTCTCTAAATTGGCGATCGCAAATCTTCCCTTAACATTGCTGTCAAAGTCTTGCATAGCAAAAATCCTATCGAGAGAAATAAGCCACTGCTCAGCCACATAACCAGACCCTTGCCCATTGAAAGGCTTAACCTTGGATCTTGAAAGATCCTTCATCTGAGTGGACACAATGGACCTCTGACGATCCTTCCGAGGGCTTCTAGATCTGGGTATATGCTCTTGTTCTGTCTGATGCACTTTAGGCTATTCTTGAACAGGAGGTAGACGTTCTAGAATAGTCTACATCAATTGTCTCAGACCAACCTCTTCAGAATCAGCTTGGTCCTCTCTTTGGCTCTCTCTTCCTGCTGCCTATTAGAGTGCTCTTCCCTGCTCTCTATACGAACTGATCCCTCATGGGCAGACTCATGGGCGCTGACGGTTCTGCCATGACCATGGCCTCTTCCATGGCCCCTACCTCGGCCTCTAATAGAAGACCTAGTCCTAGATACCATCCTGCAATAGTACAGAGTACTATTACAATCAAGAGCCACATGTTACAATAGACTAAGTTCAGTTCTATGTTTAGGTCTAAGTAAATTTTCTGTTTTGACTACTAAGTGTTAAAGTATGAGAAACATGCAAGTACCGTTCAAGTTCTATTTTCAGTTTACCTAGTTCAAGTTGAAGAGGTACACCTAATAGTTCAAGTTCTAGTTGTTCCGAAATACCTAGAGTTCCCAATGTAGAAACTTGGGCTCTGATACCAAATGTAATGCCCCGTCAAGGGATCCAAAGAATTAACCTAGTATTTCACTAAGTTTGGTAGCATTTTTTTTTTAAAAGTAACTACCACATACAACTTATGCACAATAACGGAAGCAATAGCAATGTCCATCTAAAGAGTAAACTTAACATATACAACAGATTACATTCTTTAAGATCCCCTTAACATGAATTACTTACATGAATCCATCTAGTACAACATCCACATGAAATAATATGATAAGTCCAATGTTTAGTTATTACATATCCAACTGCTCATTCATCCACTGTACATGTCACATGGTATGAAGGCTTAAAAGAATATACACATGTAGAATAAGGTACATCATCCTATTCTAATCCATGATACATCAAAGTAAAGATAATAACATGATACTCATGATACATCATCATAAAAGCCATTTACATCTATCAAAAAGATCAAATAAATAAACTAAGTGCATGGTTCCTCCCAACCGTTAATAGCATCATTAGACCATCGTGGATCCTAGCCATCCCTCCGTGCGTAACATTCCAAGCACCGAAGAGATCATCGGTATTATCATAGTAGGAATGTCACTCCTAAACATCCTACTAACATAAAAAGTAAAGCATAAGATATCATCATCTAACATATGCTAATCATCAATGAAAGGATACATATCCACCACCACGAAGGATGCATTAACCACAAAGTCTCAATGAATCTCAAATGATAAGAGTGGAAAAATACACTACCACCTGACCGCGTGGTACCTAAGTGGTCCACTCCCACTGTGCTGAGAAGATAATTTCAAGTCCCAAACAATTTATCAAAACCACATAGCACATGACTCTAAAGTCCAGGAATCCTAAAAGTATACTAACTCAAAGGTTCCAATCACAAAACAGACATCTACTTCCCAGAGGCACACAATGACATGTAGGAACCTACTATGCAAGCGGGAAAGTGTCATTGCATTTATCTCGTACAAGTTACCCTGGCAGTTAGCTAAACTCCACGGGTCCATACAGATCTCATGCGGCCACTAGTATCCTTTCATACTGACAAGGCATACTATGGAATGCAAGGTCGCAACCATGCGTTCTCTCTACTCCCATCCTAGCCTATACAAGCACTCAAGGCATGGGCGAGAACCAAAACTCTTATCTTTTTAGGTTCATTCAGTTAGTATTAATTGTGTGAATGTTATCACTTATTGACCAACTTACAATGAATTACCCTGGCAGCCTCTTAAGGCCTCGGCCCCCATTGCAAGCCACTTCCTGACACTACATGCAGATATCCTACCCTAATGCTCATGGTATCATAAAAATAAAGAAAGTCCACAAAATCACCATAATAAAGATCAACAAATATCCATGATTAAAAATCATTAAATATGCATAAAAGCATCAAATCACCATGAGCAACATCCATAGAGAATCATGAACACAACAGCTCTCTATTGGCAACTGAAGTATCACTGATAATCAAAATATCCATTGGTTCTCAATAACCAAAATTTATCTCAAAATCATACTGATCGAAGACTCCAAAATGGTTGAGTCAAAACATGTCACATCATGACATCATCAATAATAAATCCACATATTAGTCCCATCATGGTGACCAGAATATATCCAAGGATAACTGATCGATGACCAAAATAATGGTTAAGTCAAGGGTTCCAGACATAAGAATCTCAACTATAACAATCAGTATTCACAACCAATTCATAGAGCATTCCATCACATAATCATGGTTGGGTTTATAAAGATCGAATTAAAACATCATCAAGACATCACATTCACATAACCCCCAAGCCTCTGGTAGATGTCCTATACCAGTCAACACTAGTCAACCCAAAACCCAAAAAATTAGCATAATGAATACACAATGTAAACAGATGTTTTAGTTTTGCTAAGTTTTCAAATTTGAATTGATATGCAAAATCTCAGTTTTTGTATCCCAAGTTTAGAGAAAGAACATTTTCCTACGTTTTCCATGTATTAATTTTTGGATGGATTAAAAATTCCCTTTAAACTCCAGTTTCCAATCATAACATTTTAAAAGACATTTCCACTAACTTAACTTTCATATGCTTTATATATCTTATAATCTCAAACTATTAATTCATAATAGTTAAAACTATAAAATTACAAAACTATTCATCATTAAAAAAGAGATGAATTTGTAAATCTTTTATTAACAACTTTAAATCTTTTAATATATATATATATTACATATATACATATATATATATATTACATATATACATATATACATATATATATATATATATATATATATATATTACATATATACATACATATATATATATATATATATATTTATATTTAAACATATACATATGTACATATATAATATAATATTTAATATTTTTGCAGTTTATAAAAACGGAACCAAATTTTATTAATTTCGATTCATAAAGGAAATCGAACTAACAAAGTTTCCATAGAATCAAAGCCGAATCGATTAACCCGTCGGCTGTCACTGTGGTGACTATTGCCGCGGGTACCCTGCGACCATTGCAGTCGTGGGTACACTGCGCAGCAAGTACCACACGCCCCTTAAATACACGGGTACGGGGTGCGAATTCTTCCCCCACCCAACATGCATTAGTTTTTATTAAATCAAACAATCACAGCGCGATTTAATAAGTTACGATTCTGCCATAATAAGGGTACAATTATATAAATACATATTATATATGTATGTATGTATATACATATACATATATATATATATATATAGAACAAGGTTTATGTATATATATATATATATATATATATATATATATATATATATATATATATATATATATATATATATATATATATATATATATATATATATATATATATATATATATAATATACAGAATCTCAGATTGTTTATAAAATTACAAGCTTCCATTTTCAAAACCTCTCTATGAACTTGTTCTTTTAAGAATTTCTCTGATGACTAATTCTAATGGGTTTGTCCATGAAATTGCAACCCCAGTCCATATTATTTTTAGATCTAAACATATAAAATCCTTAAATAAAACTTAATTGCTCCAAATTGAAAATGCACAATGAAGACATATGGAAAATACGAAGAAGACAGGGGAAAGCAAGATGCAAAAGTATCATAATGAAATCACAAGAATCTACCCGGATTCTGATGCTAAACTCGCTTATCCTCAGACAACCCGCAGAGCAAGCTTCCCTTCTTCAGAATTTTCTCGAATCCTCCAATGCCTCAACTATTCTCCACGCTAACCATACTATCCATGCTATGTCCCCGCTCTATCTCCCAGCTATTAAGGAATGCCCGAATATATAAAGAGCTTTCGGATAACCCTAGAATGCTTCTAGAATCAGCTGGAAGATATCGCCAACTAAGCATGGACCTATTTCCAACCTTTTTGATAAGCCCTAGGGTTGTAGACACCATGTGCTTAATTGATGCACTAACCCCCGTGTTGTTGACACATGAAAAATAGGGAACTGCATTATTTCCCATGCAAACTTATAACTCCAATAACTTTTAAATTAATTTTCATTTAAATATTTATAACTCCCACTTTAATCTTCATAACTTTTATTTTAATTTTTATAACTTTTATTGTTAATATTTGTTTATTAATTAATTAATATTTTACAATTATTATTTATTTTAATTTCTAATTTTCTTTTAATTTAATTCTCCTTTAATTAATAATCAAAATATCAAAATCATGATATTTAATCTCTCAAATAATTAATTTGTTAATTAAATCTATTTATTAAAACTTAGTTAATAGAAAATTCACCATGGACCTTCATGATAAAATATGAAAACCCATCATAGAACAATTCATACCAAATCAGTCTAAAAGATTAAAAATTACAAAATATGTCATCCGACACATTCAGTGGGTACTCAACTCAGATACTTGTCCTAACTCACTAGGACAAATGGTTTTAGGGTTTGGGATTTGGACTTGAGAATTTATCTCCCCTCTCTTATCATTGAAATAGTATAATAGGGTACGCTCATCCTGGCAATTCAGGGAAGTCGATACCCGGTACCTGCAACCTGCAAAAAAGCCATGCATGTACATACAAAATATATAGTGCTAAGCTAAATAGGCAATGGAAGGAAGTGGTGCATCGTGTAGATCCCGACTAAGCAGGTGACTACGACTCCCTTCCTTAACCACATCAGAAATGCCATACAATAAGAAAACACGCACACCATACACATGCAAGTATGGGGTAAGTATCCATAATAAGGCACATAAGATAATCAACCATCTAACTAATCATCAGCAGTAACTGAAAACAATATAGTGATCATCATACATACATGAAATGTGAAGTCTAAATGATCTCATCACATGATAACTGAATCCATAATATAATGTCTGATATTGTCAAAACAATACCACTAATCCATCTACATAAACTAGTCCATCAAAGTCTGATAACAATAGCAATAATATGTCTAGAGAAGATGTGAACGAGGATAGGCACTACACGTACTTATGAAGTTGTTCACCTATAGTTGGTCCCATCCAAATAACATGGCATAGGAAAGGTTGTGATAGTTTAGTCTCAAATTGCCATTCTTTAGGTTGCCTTATGAATATTCCCCTTCTTTGTTATATTTCTTTTATATTCATCTACTCTAACTAACGTCCGAGCTCTTTTAGATATGCTCATGTAACATACTATTGTAGGATGGTAATGCCCTTCTAATCTGAGCTAATAGAAAACTAATACATTATCTTGTTTCATCTGTAGATCCTGACTTTCTACCTTTGTATTTGATTAGAGTAAGTATTTCATGTTTTTCATGATCATCAAATCAATTTAATAATACATAATTCTTTAGTGGATTTTGTATGAGATACTCAAATTCTCTATAGTTTTTTAGATGACTCAGAATCAAGTTTTCTAAATATGGATTTTCTCATGTATTGTATGAGATTTCTATTAGTTTTACTTGTAGTTTTCAGAATTTGTTGTATGACTCAAGACTTATAATTATTGAATTCAATTTTTTTTCTCACAAGATGATCAAGAATTATTTATAATGGCATTTAAATGAATAGAATGTTTTATCTACTAGTGAACAACTTCTATATTTGCTTTTAGTTTTCTATATTCTTAAATTGATGAAAGCATTGTATAATAAGTTTTAGGAGAGGATGTTAAGAGTAGTTTGGGCAAAGGGAATCTTGGCTATTTGTCATTTTGATGCTCTAATACTGAAATATAGCTACACTGGACATTTCATCTCTATTCTCACAGTGGAAAGATTGGCACCATTAATTACAAACATGAGAAGTCTCATAATAAGCAATGTTCGCTTGGGTTACTTGAAACCTTCATTTGTAAAAACTTATCTCACAAATGATCTCAAAATACCTCAAGCTAATGAATAGGGATGTGGGTGTCGTAGTGGATGAAATTCCATACATTCAAATGGTCAAATCTCTCTACCCATCTGAAAAATTAGCCATTATGGATCAAGGATACCTTAGCTCTAGAGGTTTCAGATTCGTAAGCATCTCTTCCATTCCTCCTACAGATTATCATGCCTTGTTGAATCCAGATTAACTTTTTCTTCCTACACTATTGCTAAATGCCATCTGAATGAAGTTTGGAAATTCATGTCCAACATGAGAATGATCCTCTAACATAGCTATGACACTTGATATTGATAAGGAGATTGAAATGAGAATATAGATATTCACTTCTATGGTCCTCTTTAATTTTCTTTATAATTCCACCTTTTAGGATTTGGGATGTTCTACCAAATATAGATGAGCCCTGATCACTAATTTCTTTTCTTTTGTGTATCTTATTTTTTGAATTGAAATCCTTCTATAATTGTTTCATCTCATTGTATTCATTATATTTAGGCTAGCAGGATCATGCTCTAATACCACTTGTAATGTCTTGTTTTGTGGGGCATCTTTAGATTTGACATTTCATTTATATAATTTGATAATATTTCCTATGATACCTTATTTGACATGCAATATCCCATATATATATATATATATATATATATATATATATATATATATATATCAGTATTTCATAGAGATGTGTCTTTTCATCAATATTAATTTAATAAGGTAGTTATATTATGTATTATTTATATATTATATATTAATAATATGTTAATAATATTTATATATGATTACATTATAATAGTATATGATTATATATATAACAAAGATATAATATAATATGCTATTGTCATATAGATATATATTAATTATCTATGACATATAAATATCCAATTAAATATCTGATAATATTCATATGTATATTTATATGTATAATTAATATTTATAATTATATAATATATAACAATTCATATTTGTATCTTAATATAATTATAATATTATCAATTATTAATATTATTTACTCATTACATATATAATATTTATTCATTAGTTAATTTATGTGCCAAAATGGGGATATCACACCTGGAAAGTCTTTGAAGATGACAAGAGCTTGTAGCTATTCCTAGAAAATGACAAATCTAGTTCTAAACATGAACTCAATGATGAAAATCATAAAAGCTCTGATGTCTAGAAGAAATGGAGGCAACATGATGAAGTTGAACTTCGAGGTAATATTATTCCCCGATACTTTGTGTCTTTGGAGAAAATGTTTAATAGACATGATGCCTACATTAAGCAAAAGAGGGTAGAAAAGGGGCCTACCACTAGTGAATATGAAGGGATAAATATTGGGGATGTTCATAATCTCAAAATGATTAATATTGGAAAATGTTGCTCACTTGAAGAGAAAGAAGCTACAAAAAAAATCTTCATAGAATATTGAGATGTTTTTGCTTGGAGTTACGAAGACCTAAAAAGCTATCAAGGTGAGAAGATAAAACATCAAATTCCCCTCAAACCTAATGTAGTTCCTTTCTAGTAGAAACAAAGGAATTATAATCCTAAGGTAGTAGACACCATATTTTGGGAAGTAGATAAAATTTTGAAAGCAAGAATCATCTATCGCATTCATCACTCCACTTGGGTAGCTAATATATTGCTGGTCAGAATGAAGAAATAGAAAAATAAGGATCTGCATTGATTTTTGTAATTTGAACTAGGCATCTCTAAGAGATAATTTTTCTCTCCCTAATATGGATTACTTACTACAAAAAATGGCTGGATTTGAAATGATTTCCATGCTCAATGGGTTCTTGGGTTACAATCAAGTTGAAAATAGAAGAGAAAGACTAGCATAAAACAACATTTACTACTCCTTGGGGTATGTTTGCATATCATAGAATGCCCTTTCAGCTCATCAATGATGGTGCCACATTCTAAAGGTGTATGAGAATTGTTTTTTTCTGATTTAAAAGACTAGATTATAGTTATAAATGTAGACAACCTCACTATGTTTTCAAAAAAGAGGAGAGATCACATAGAAGATTTGAGGAAAGTCTTACAAAGATGTCGAGAACATAGAATCTCACTTAATCCAAAAAAGTTTATTTTATATGTGATAGAGAGAAAGCTCCTTGGTCATATAGTGTCTCAAGATGGTATTAGAATTGATCCTAAATGATTTGAAGTCATTCAAAGATTGAGCTTTCCATTGAATAAAATAGGAGTTAAATCATTCTTCAGGCAAGTAAATTTTCTCAGAAGGTTTGTACCAAATTTTGTAGAAACCACTAAGCATATTGTGGACATGATGAAAGGAGATTCAAATTTCAAATGGAATGAGATGGGAAAATATGCCTTTCAAGATATAAAAGATGCTATTGCTAATGCTACAATTTTATGTCATCCAAATTATAATCGAGATTTCATCATCTATTGTTATGCTTTTAAACACACTTTATCAACCATACTTATGCAATATAATGATGAAATGGAAAAAGCCCCAATAGCTTTCATGAGAGCACCCCTAAAAAATCATGAATTAAAATACTCACAAATTGAGAAACACACTTTTACAGTAGTCAAAGCTCTTTAAATCTTTTGATTTTATATCTTGCATTCACATTCTATTGTTTCTATCTTGGATGTAGCAGTGAAAAGTGTGTTAGTACATTAGGATGTAGGTTGTAATTTCAAAGGATCATGGATAACAAAGACACAAGAGTATGATATAGAAATTAAACCTACCAAGCTAGTAAGGGGAAATGCCTTGTGCAAGGCGATTTCAAAAAACAAGATCACTGAAGAATCAGAAGAATTAAGAGAAAAGAAATTAGTTTTGGCTATAGGTCTTCATGATTCATGGTTTGAGAATATTACTTATCTACTAAAATATGGAGAATTTCCTGAGGGCCTAACTGCAAGATAAAGGGGAGATTTCAAATTGAAAGCAACTAAGTATATAATTTGGGGTGGCAAATTGTTTTAAAAAGTCATAGATGATACTTTCCTTAGATGTGTGGATAAACAATAGCAAGAAAATTTGTTGAAAATATTTCATGATGAAGCCTATGGAGGACATTTTTCATCCTCAGTCCTAGCTTTCAAAATATTGAGACAGTGCTATTACTAGCCTATAATGTTGAAAGATTCCTATGCCTAGGTGGAAAAATGCAAAAATATAAGATGTTCACCAGGCACCCTCAATTAGCTGCTCTACTAAATTAAGATCGGCTATTATCAAGGGACCATTTCAACAATGGGGTCTTGATTTTATTGGTTTGATTAGTCCAACATCTAGTGTTGGTCACCAATATGTGATAACTACAACTATTTACTTCACTAAGTGGGTGGAAGCTAAAGCAACCAAGAAAACTAATTCTGAAGTAGTATGTGAATTCACTAAGGAGAACATACTAGTTAGGTTTAGTGTCCTCATCAAATTAGTGATGGATAACATATCCTATTTCTCTTCAATTGAGATTACCAATCTCTGCTTTGAGTATGGAATCATAGTCAGTCATTTGTCTAATTATTTCCCATAAGGAAATGGTCAAGCCGAGTCTAGCAACAAAAATTTGATAAATATTGTCAAGAAATTAGTGTCAGATAATCAGGGACTTGGCATAAGAAAATTCATGAGGCATTGTGGGAAGATAGAGTAACACCTAAGAGAGTAATTGGCATATCTCCTTTTGAATTATTCTATGGAGTTGAGGCTAATCTCCCATTACCTTTGGAATTAGCCACAAGAAAACTCAGAACAATGATTGAAGATGACATTTACAAAGATTTTTTAGAGAAGAGAATTATGTACTTGAGCAAGCTTGAAGAGGAAAGAGAAGAAATCATGGATCACATCATGCAACACCAGATGTGAGTTAAAGATCTATTTGATAAGAAGGAAAGACCATGGAAATTCATGATAGGAGATGCTATTTTACTCTAGGATAAGTGAAGTGCTCCAAAAGGTATGCATAAAAAGTTTAACACTTTATGGAAAGTTCTATTCATAATTTATCAGGCATTTGAGAGTAATCCTTTAAAACTCACTTATCAAGATGGAAAAGTGATACCTCTAACCTATAATGATCAGGATCTAAAGCTTTATCAAATTTCAAATTGAGAGCAAGTAATCCTTGTATTGTATTATAGTTGAATTTAGTTCATTTTTGTGTTTTCCTAGTTCATTTTCTTTCGTTGCCTTTGTTTTCTTATTTTTCCCTACTTTATTTTTTGTTGTTTTGCCCCCTTTTATTTTTTTTAAACGAGAGATTTTGAGTTCCTTGCTTGGGTATGCTCTACCCAAGTCCCTAGTTAGAGCTAGCTATTGCCCCACTTTTCACCCTATATCTATTTTGCAAAAGTGGAGATTTTTGTGTCTTAGTTTGGTCTAGATATGTCTGGGTCTAGTTTTTCCCATTAGGTGAAAAGAGTCTCTATCAGATTTTCCATCTTTCCCTTCTCCCACATTTTATGGCTGGGTGGGTTTTCCTTGATGTCATGAGTCTATGCATAGCTTAGTACCTAATTCGATGGAGATTCTTACAATTCAAAAAGCTAAACTTGTTTGTGGCTTATCATGTTTTTCCTTTGAAAGAATGAAGTTTGCAAAAAATTAAGCATCACCTTCTCCTCGGTCGGTTTCCAACCCATGAAGGTGATTTCCTGCAAAGATTAACAAATGAGGATTACACATTGAGGTAAGAAGATAATGAGTTTCTTTATGAAAAATTCCCATTTTCATTACAGTTTTCTACCTTGGGAAACATTTGGGATTCATCATGATGCTCAAAATCATCCTTAGCAGAAAACCCAGAAATGACTTCTCCTCGGTAGGCTTTTGACCCATGAAGTCCATTTTCTACCAAAGGCAATTGTGAAGTAAGGAGAAAAGGAAGTGGGCCCCCTTTCAACTTTCATAGTCCTTTCAAGATTTTTTGAACCTAAAGGAAATTTTAACTCAAAAGATAAAGTGTAAAGAAAGCTTGGTCAGAAAAATGGAAATGGTCTTCTCCTCGGTGGGTT
The DNA here is from genome assembly GCA_028749045.1 of Cupressus sempervirens. Lineage (NCBI taxonomy): Eukaryota > Viridiplantae > Streptophyta > Pinopsida > Cupressales > Cupressaceae > Cupressus > Cupressus sempervirens. The sequence continues at coordinate 818,349,220 of CM053786.1, forward strand.
TCCAACCCATGAGGGCGATTTTTTGCATTTAGAAAGAAATCAGCTTTATAAGAAGATTGGACTCATGAATTACACACAAGGCATCTTAAGATGTTAATGGAAACAATCTAATCACTATTGCAAAGGTATACTAAGAAAATTTTGGCTAGGTAGATATTTCCTTATGGAGTACTCTATTCTTAATTCTCTGAAACTGAATGGAAAATAGAAAGGTAAGTATGAAAGAATGGAAAGTTACCATTGGACCAACTAAAATAGTGAAAATACATTGAAATTTCCATTATAAGCTCCCACACTTACTAATTCAAAATATTTATCCTTTAATTCGTTTGTGTGGTGTGGATCCTAAAGATTAACAGATGAATTAGGATTTCTATATAGAGGGAAATATAACATTTTTTCAAACTACCTCTTTTTCTTGAACTATTATGTTATTAAATTGCAGAATGCTTTCAAATTTTTTGTGCTTGTGAATTAAATTCTCTATGCCTCATATAAATTCAAAGTTTTAATCTATTTCATTCTCAAATAGAAAGGCAACTAGATTTATGGGGTTTGATGGGCTAAATGGGATTAAGTCCACATTGTAGAACTTCATAGATACTTCAATCCACTTTTATGATATGCAAGATTTCCAAAGGAGGCTGAGGTTGGAGCCAATTCATCCTATAATTAAGCTCTAAGGAAGTGCACTGGTAGAGGTAGCTAGTTTCCCGATGGTAGTCCAAGCTCTAGAATTGATTTATGAATGCATAAATCACTATAATCCAAATACCAAAAAAATTCTACTACTAGATCATACAGTACTAATCTCCATTGATAGGAAAACTATGGTGAATTTCCTTTGAGTCCCAAAATGAGAGGAGTTTTCAGAATTGACAATAGGAGGAGCAATATCTAAGTTCTCCTTGAAGAAGATGGTGTGGAGGAAAGAAATCATGTGATCATGGTTTCAAAAGCCATGGGGTTCTGAGAGTAAGGTCCCGAAAACTCTATTTAGTATTGATCTCAAGCCTAAGATTATAGACATTCTAGTTCTCCTAAATAGATTGAAAGGTGAGGTAGGGGCTCTAAATTTTTTTGAATAGTATTTTTTTCTAGTACAAATTATTTGTTTAGATACATAGTATATTGATTGGACCCATGAGGTAAGTGAGAATCTGTCTAGAGCTCTCAGTGCCATAAAGTTGTACAACACCTTCTATATGTCTTCCTTTCTAATTTATATGCTAGCATCTCTATAGTTGTGGCTAGGCCTTCCAATAATAGAAAATTTTCTTGATGATGTGAAATGTTATGAGTTTTATCTAGGTTTGAAATTGGAAAATAGTTATGAGGAATATGTCAAGGTTAATGATGTTCTTACAATGAGAATTTGTAGGGAACTCTAGGGATGCCTGGAGAGGAGATTTAGCCTAGAGGCAATGGTGGCTATTAGTCAATTTGGGAGCTATTTCATCTAGATCTCATCTTTCTCATATTTGCATCTTGCAGCTTTCGATGGATTCCCCTTGAAGCTGCCCAGGTACCCGAATGACATGATAATGCTAATAGAGATCGTAAGGTAGGTGGTATAGGTGAATGTGCTAAATGGAAGCTTGAAGAATAAATGGTATGAATTCCCTATGAAAGTTGGAGATTATAGTTGCAAGTCCCACTCTGATGTAAAGAATATGCTCAAAGTATTTGAGATGAAATACAAATTGGAGGCGTATGAGGTCATGAGACCTATGTTTGATTCGAATTGATATGTGAGGGATGTGTCACAAATTGGAACTATAATCAAACACATTACCACTATAGAAGACTATTAGGTAGATTGTAAAGATGAACTTGAAAGCTGAGCTTGTGCTTTTGCCAAGCTCACTATGGAGAAAATTAAAACATATGATATGTATAGAAATACATATTTAACTAAGATAAGGAGCATTCCTATCAGTTTGGAGCCTTATGAGGATTCTAAGGAGGATTTAGATGTTATGATGGCCAAAATCATCAAGAAAACTAGGAAGTGAGTTGAATAGATGACCAAGAGGAGCTAGAGTAAAGGTATAGCCACTCAAGCCTCTCTAGTAGCTGCAATGCCTTCTTCCTCCTAGAGTGCTACACTAGGTGTAACAATACCTACCACTCAAGGACCAGCTCAACCTTCAAGAGGAGGTGATCAACCTCTAGACAAGAGGATTCTCATAGCTAAGACTTGTCATGATGGCTCCCTCCTCATCAAAACCCAAACTAGTGCTGAAGAGGAGAAGACAAAAGATCCAAAAGATAGTGCTACCACTTCAGTTCCATTCCCCCATGTCACACTAGTTCCATCTCCTCATGTTTCTCTAGTTCCCTCTCCTCATCATATCCCTATTCTAGTAGTAAATGATACACTTCTATAACCAAGTAGCTTCCCGATATAGATAATAGATTTGGGAGATGAAAAGAGTAGTAGTAGTGAGTCTACTAATAATGAGGTTGCAAAGAAAACTCTAGAGGTAGATAAATGCCAAATCTCTTCAAAGCTCATTTCTCAAGATCTAAAGAAACCCTTCTCTTCAACTACAATGACAATCACTCAAGCTAACAAGAAGATGTTTAGTATAGAATCACTTGGGATGGCCTCCAAAGTGATAGGAACTCAATCCTAGTTAGAGGATACTCTAGAAAGAAAGAGTTAAAGGAAAGATGAAAGAATTCCTACCAAAGACATTGTATCCCTTGTAGTTCATTCTAGATCTACATTAACCAAGGTAAAGAAACAAAAAACTTTGTCTATACTTGGGCAAGATCCAAAAATAGGGCACCTAAGAATGGAGATAGCCAAGCCCAACAAAGGAGGAAGGATTGAAGATATGATTGCAAATGATTTTACTCTACACTTAGTGGACCTTGGAGAGGTGAGGCATGACACCAAGGTTGGCTTATGAAAGTCAACCAATGAGGTGATTGAGGAACAATTAGAAAGTCTAAAGTTGTCAAAGTCTAGAATGAAGGTTGAGATAGAAGAATTGAATACGTTCATTAAATAGTTGGTTACTCCATTGGCAACTATCTCTAGAGTATCAGTAACCAAAAAACCTAATGTTGCTGAGGTTCAAGCCCTCATCTCTCAACTTCAGGAAGATATGCACTTTGGCCAAATTGATAAGGAATAGATTGAGAATCTCAAATTAGAAGGAGCCGCTACTATAGAACAAATTTTTAATGTTATCCTAAGATTGGAAATGGAGAAGGATAACATCTTATCAAATAGGAATACTCTAGTTGGAGAAAGGACTAAGTGCAATGATTGTGTCTCCCTTCTAAAGATGATCATTTAGATGAAGGCAAAAGAAGCTGTTGAAGCAAAAATCTTGCCAAAGGAAGACGAACCTCTATTTGTGTGGCTTCAAAGCATGCAGTTCAAGATAGAAATGATCCTATTAGTAGAAAAGGGACTTAAAGAAACAAAGGATAAAGTGAAGAAGACCCAAGACAGAGGATTCAAACTCACAAAGTGGCTATTTATGGATTCATAGATTAGTGGCCAATGAAAAGCACTCATTAGGATAAATGTCATGAAGGAGAACTACTCTAAATTCTTGGATACTCTGCCTAGTGTGTCTTCCAGTAGTCAAAATAGAGTTTTTGTGGAGTGAAATTTTTAAAACTTTAAATACAATACCTTACACTCACTAAGATGTGTTAAACACTCACGACTTTTGGAAGCCATATGCATGCATGGGGTCCCACCAATGACATTAGCTAGTGTACTAACTATAAAATATTTCAAATGAAAAAGAAAGGGTGTTGATGTGGAGGTGGAGGCACATGATTATGCCACATGGCACACCTTGTGGTTGGCGCTTCCTCGCAATACCAAGATGTGCATGGGATAAACAATGTGAGCATGCAGGAATTGGACATGTGGCATTGCGAGTCCCAAGCATGATGATGTGGCACTCTAGAGCAAGATCAGAGGCGAGGCACAAGATCATGACACATGTCATGATCTAACGGTCTATGCACTCTTGCAATACAAAGTTGAAAGAAAGTTTAAAAATGTGGGCTTGCAGGATGTTTCCATGTGGCATTAGGCCTAGGCCTATGATGACATGGCATCTGATGCATAGGGACAGACCAATTGGAGATTGACACGTGGCACTTGGTCTACATAGGGTTTGACACAAGTTTGAAGGAGAGGAAATTTTATTATTAATAATTTAATTTCCTTTTCAAGTGGGTCATATTGATTTCTTTTAATTCAAATGACATTTAAACTAAAGTTTAAACTTTAGTTTAATTTAAATGTTCAAAATTTTAAATTCAAAAAATGTGCAGACCTAAACTTTATAGCTGAGGATTGATTTTCAAACTATGATTCTCGAGGTTTTTGGTACTCTAAACATGGACTCCAATATACCATTAGAATCAGAAAAAGATGAGCTATCCATTTTTGGAGCTTGTTTCTACACAAGATGTCACTGGTACATGCTATAGGAGGTTTTGTCTCTCAAAGTGATTTGCATGTTTTATAAGGTGTTTCAAGTCACCAGTTGCAGAATTTAGTGGAAAAACATCATAAAAATATTCAATGACTATTGTATCAGATTATTTTGAGTTTTTGTGATGTTTTGCCCTCAATTTGATAAATTGAAACTTATCCAGGTTCAGTTATCAGATATTTTGGCAAACAAAATTTTTCATCATTTCGGCAAAGATATTTGCAAATCAGATACAAGATGATGGTAAAAAACCATATTAGATCGAAATGGTAGAGAGAAGAGAGAGATGATTTAGTTTGAAGAGATTGAATTTCAAGTGGATAGGTGGCAGTTGCATAACAAATTTGAGAATTCATTTCTTGCCATATCTTTCTATCTTTAATCCATTGAAAGGTTTCCAATCTTTGGAGAAAAACTAGTCACTACTGAGATACTAGGTTTTGGATCTAGTTTTTATGTGTTCCCATACTGTGATACCATATATTTTTTAGCAATTTCTCTTGTATGAAAAATAGTAGTGAAGTTAATTCAGCTAGTTTTAGATCTATTAGGTGTTTGTGTTTTTGAATTTCATGCATTTGAATGTATAATTTCAAGGAAATGAATACAAGTGAGCTAGAATTTCTTTAGTTTCATTCTGAGTCTTGTCTCCTATCTCAGCAATTTGCAGTCTTATGTGGTTTAGGAACAAAGAGCTAAGACCCATTTGCATCCCTTTAAAGTTTTATGTCACATATGTTTTTCTATTGGAACAAATGACCAAGTAAATGCTTGATGTGTTTGATAGGGTTGCTGGTTATTTTGAGAAGGATACTTCATAAGAATGAGGTCTTAATTAACACCGATGTCTAAATCACAAAGTGATAGGATGGATCTAATACCCTAGTGTATGAAATATGTCCTAGATATCATAGATGTATGTTTTTAATTCATGGAATTTCCCAATGGATTAGGCATTGATTAGTTATAGGATCATTTATTATACTGCTGCATGTTTGGGATTATGCTGATAATCAACATCAATAATCAATTGTATTTCCCTTTCATGTTGAAGTACCTAAATGTGATGCCCTCACTCAACTTGTGAATATCATAGGATTTGCAATTTGCTACTATAGATTTGTGTTATTACATGAGTTATTAGGAGATATAAGGGTCATTATCTGCTTTGTTAGATCCAGGGATATGTTTTGCACTTGTACCATATTAATTGGATCTAAGGTTCACCCACCTAGGTTTTGTAAAACTTGAAGTAGAAGAAGGGTCATGCCTTATAGTTGGCTCAGTGTTTAACATGATGTTTTGAAGATGAGAGTTAGCTACCCCTAGATATGTCATGTTCTCATTGGGATAATTGAAAACCTTCCAACGTTTTCAAACACCAACAAAATGGTGACTCTACTAGGGATTGTATTAAATTTGAATGGTAGACAAACCTTGAGAATTTGAAGAAGATTCAATACAACAGGAAGGATATGCTACAGCAGCAGGGTAGTGTGTGGTGTTTACCATTTCTTTATTGATATTTTATGTTCCCCAGTGAAGCTTTATTCATGGATAGTAGCATGTTGTGAAATTGGATGTAAATTGTGTTCTATGACTGTTATAGGTCTATCTTCAATCAATCTAGTTTTAGCAAGTGTTTTTGAGAAAGTTTAGAGTCAAGAATTGATTTATAAAGTGTAAATTCTTTTCAAGATGATAATGGGTTGATTTCATTGCAAAATTTTGAAGGATTTTCAATTGTATGGGCAGATTTGAAACTGTTGATGTATCTTGAAAAGAAAGTTTTAAATTCCTTATAAGTTTTAAAGTGTTTTTGCAATCTGCTATATAAGAAAGTGAATTGTAAAAGGTAAATCATAGTTGTGATTTCTTTATCCTATTGAATGGAGGTGGCAGCTCTACAAAGTTTGATCAGTTTGTAAAGAATTTCAGTCTTGCACTTCTACCAAATTAGTAGATCGAAGTTCAACATTAGCACTTGAGGTATTTTGGTTTTCATGTTTTCTTTTCATGAAAGTCAAGTGTTAAGAAAAAAATGGTTGCCTCTATTAAGTGATTTTTACCACTAGAAAGAAGAGGTAGAAATTTTTCTTTATAATGGAGTCAGTTCTTAGATCTGAGATTAGTTTGCCAAATTCTAAGAGTTTGGAAATTGTGAATAATAACATTGGTATGTTGAATAGACTGGTTTACAAAAGGATTATCAATCTTATAAGAATTGAGGTAGGAAATACTCAAGGTTTGAGTGCTGAACAATGTTATTTAAGGTTTAAGTCAAAAATCAGTAAGATGCCTTTTCATTGTAGACCTAAGGAATCTTCCCTGCCTAGTGTTTTCCTTGATGTTCTAGTACCCGATTCAATCAATTGGCCAGCACCTATAAGATTACAAAGGTTTTTACAAATTGAAAGATTCATTGAGGAGATGGAAAGTGGTGATTATAGATTTCATGTTATATCTCCTAATGATAATAAGTGTGCTGAAAGCCAAGGTAGAAATGAATATAATGAATCCATATATAAAGATGATCTATCCTCTAAATGCAAAGAGAAGGATTCAAATGCAAATGAATCAGATAATTGCAATCAGCATAATGAAGATGGATATGAAAGTGAAAATAAATTTTGTTATAGTGAATATGAAGTTGAAGAAATCTGTAATAGTAGTAAAGGTAGTGATTACTATGATAAGAATGAATGTTCTAACAATTTTGATTGTCCAGATTGTTACACTAATGATCTTGCTATTGTAAATTGTTCATGCTATCTAGATGACAATCAGTGCTAGGAGAAGATTTGTGAGGCAGTCTTCTTGAGCCCTAATGAAATCTATGATTTGTTGGCTCATTATTTTGGGAAGCAAGTAAGTGTTTCTAAGGATCTTCATATTTTTCGTCATAATGTTTCTTCATTTAATCAAGTCACTTCCCCAAAGTTTGATGTAGAAAGAGATGTGGAATCCCAACAATTCTTATCAGATTTTGGAGGTGTAGATGATAGTACCTCAAATGTCTTTGCACATGATGATTTTTTGGATGCGGAGCATGTTAGTGAAGGGAAATTTAATACTGTTTCAAATTCTTTTCATGTTCATCTTGCAAAATTTTTTTTTGATGTTTCATGTGATGAAAGGGAAAATAGTGAAGGTTGCTAGTCTGATTATAGATTTCCTTTATACGCTGATAAGTCTTGTAAAGATAAGTTCAAGGTTTATTTCGACTTTCAATTAGATGAAGAAAATGATTGTGATCAGCATAATGTAGATCATCACTTTCAGAATGAGTTTTCATGCTTGGTAGCTAATCAATTATTTGAAGAGTTTCAACAAAGAATAAATCTGATTTAGTGAATGACATGACTATGAGTAGGCAACAATCAGATTTCACATACTCTTTGCAGTCGGAAACACAAGGTGAGTTGCAAATTTTTGGTGCATGCAACTTGATGAATGGTGTAGAATATGAAGTTTTTGTGTTTTCGATCAGCGTGCATGAATCATTGTTGGATTTTGATTCTCAGTTCAGTTTGTGTAATTATGAGCATGCTGAATTTTTTTCTCATAATGAGCATGAGGTAGAGGCTAATGCTGATATATGTATGCATTATGAGAATGAAGGAAGTTGTTTCATTTTGCCAAGTAATTTGTTTCAATATGTTGATCTGATTGGTGAAACAAAGGAGAATGAGAATCATAGTTTACCTCATGAAGACGTGAATGAAAATCAAGTATATGACAGAGGTAAAAGTTTTTACTAAGTTTGGTGGCTAGGGGGCACTGTTTGTACATAGTAGGTGTAGTAGTTTCTTGTTTTCAATAAAGCTATTTGAGAGAAGTTTTTGAATTTCAGGTGTGTGGATTGCTTCCTCCAGAGATCTGAAATCTTGCCATAGATAGAGCCACTATTGGCACTCAAAATTGTAGCCCAAATTTTGAGCACTGTTGAAAAAATAAGCCCTATGAACTCTTTTTGATGAGTTTGTACTTGATTGTCAGTCTAAGGCCTAAAATGTGTTGAATGCTTCTAGTGCCCTAAATTTTAGCCTGTCTAAGTGTTTCATGAAGTTAAATTGCCATTTCGAGCCATTCGTGAAGTCTTATTTTGAGCTTGTGTCAAATCTGCATTTTCACCTATGTCAAACACTAATAGGAGGCCATATTTGCAATTGAATATCTTGCACCCAAAAATGCTTTAGAACTCACCACTTTGGGAGTGTCTAGTATCCATACTTGAGAGCCTAGGTTTCTGATTTTGAGTCATTTCAAGTCTGTTTGACTAGGTTTGAATCCCTCAAAGTTGGTCATTTAATGTTTTCATGTTGATGCACTTTGCACAAAATTCTAGGGAGCCCTGTTTGACCTATAATAACTTTTGACCAATTGAATAAATTGCTAAATTTCTTTTTGTGTTGTATTGTAGACATTAGAGAATTGTTATCTTTCAAGTTTTAGTTTTTGATGAATCAATTTGATCAGTTTTCAAACATGATTCGAAATGCAATTTCTAAAGTTTTATTGGTGTCATAAGATGTAGATTTTTTGAAAGCCCTATTCCTGATGTTATAAATTGATATCTATGATTGCCTAGATCAAATGGATTATACCACTGTATTTAACTCCAAAAATACTTTAAGTGTGCCAATTTTCACATCTTGACAAATCCGTCTGTACACTTTTCCAGGTCAATTCCATTTGCAAAAATTGCTTTTCTAACATTGTTTCCAATCTGCAAATCCAGGTAGCCCACTTTGAGCACTCACCATTTGTGCCTTATTATTCTTCATGAGCCAAAATCATAGATTCATAATGTCTTCATGACAGAGAACCAATGTCCCAGTTTTCCTTTTCCCAAGTGTCCATTTGCCTAGTTTTCAAACCCAAATCTGAACCCAAATTATTGCTTTCTGACATGTTTACATGCAGGTAATTCTCAGAAGGCAACTTTGGTGGCATATATCTTTTGAACCATAATTCATCATGAGACGAGATCTGACAGGGTCAAAGCATGTGGAATAGAGAATCAGTGGCTTAGATTTTAGAGCCTGATCAAGTGTTTGTGTTATTTGTTAAGGCTAGTCAATGGACTTCCTGGCATGAAATTGACAGTTTGCAGATTATGCAAAATGAGCTTCAAATTGATTGTTTAGCAGTTGGATTTGATTCTAGTGAGTATTAGATGGTGAATAGATCAATTTTTCAGTTCAATTGTTTGGAAACAAAATTTTTTTTTAGCCAGACCTAGTTTGGGGCTTGACTAATCCTATCAGAATAATATGGTGTTTAAAAATGAGGATATTGTGATCTAAGGGAATCATTGCAAGTCAATTGATACAAAAGGATTTATTGAATGTGTGAACTTAAGCTATAAAATTTTTCATTTTAAAACCATGGTAAAAAGAAAAGGAAAATATTGAAAGAGAGGTAACAATTGATGACACTAAAGTGAGTGAGATATACCCTGAATGATGGACTATGAGAGGCAACATATGCTATTTTAAAGACTATTTTGAAGTTGATGTCAGGTCAAGTTTAGAAGACATATTATAGTATCAGAATTCATCTAGAACTAAAAAAAGGGATCAACCAAGAAGCAAGGAGAAGACATTCAATGTCTAGTTATTATCCCATTGAAATTGATAGTTTTTATCTTCATTGTCATACTAGTGTTGATAATACTCTTTCTCTGTTCAATAGATCAGATTCGGGATGTTGAAATATCCATCACTCAAAACATCTATTAAGCAATAGATTGTCCATCTCTTTGACACATGCAACTTCATGGTAAGAATATCATTCAATGTGAGAAGAAGAATTTGAAAGTAAAAGGGAAGGAATCCAAGACATAAGATGCCAATTTGAAAGTAATAATTGCCATGTTAAATCCAAGGAAGCTATGAGCCATATATTAAAAAGGAATTCCCAATAGTAGATGCAAATGAAGGAGAGAAGGGGACCGCTTAAAAAAGAGAGCACATCAAGCAATTTGAAATGTTCTAAAGATAGATCATCGACAAAAGGAGGAAGCATTCACAAGCCATGAGAAAGGGAGATGCCACTCTGTGGCAAGCATGAAACTTTTCATGTAAAATAAAGTTAAAAAGACCCACATAGCTAAACAATAGAGGAACCTACCAACATTAAAGTAGTCAATGCCATTAAGGAGTTCCCATGGTTGTCAAAGGGAGATTCACACCAAAAGAGATGTCGCCATGTCTCAGAGCAACCACATATGAGAAATGTGAGGTAGCCTCATGCCAAGTAGGAGCAGATTTGGTACACAAAACAAGAAGAAATAGAGCACCCCTATTAAAAAGAAAGGAGATCATGCCATTTCAAATAGTAGAGAGCATGCGTTAGAGATAGAAGCTAGATACTCCTCTCATTCTACAAATGTTGCTATAGTTTCTACTACCAAGGTTGAAAGTAGTTGATTTCTTGTTGCTAATGATGGTACTGTAACAATGACAAGCATGGGAAGTGGTGCTATGATGTCTAAGGCAGGGTTGAATGCTAGCAGTGATCAGATCAGCACAATGCAAACTAATGTTGGTGTCCATGTTAGTCGAGAGAAATATCAAGACCCTTCATTTGGACATGGTAGGTGGGATTGTTCAATTGGTGATTCCCCATGCAGGACAATGGACCATCACTTCAGAGAAAGGAATAGAATAAAAGAGAGCCCTAGTCAGTGCAACCATACAAATAAAAACCAAACCCATGCCCTTAAAAGGAGCCCATGCACAAGCAAGTTTGAAGGGACAAGGCAAACATATGTTAATAAAAAGCTTCATGTGCCAATCAAAAGAAGACCATTGTGCTATGTGGAAAATGAATAGAATAGAGCAGTATAAAAAGATCGTCCACGCTAAGTATAGAAGAAGAGCAACCAAGCCCCATGGCAGTAGAAGAACAAAGGCATCACTAGGCAAGGATCATCCCAGGTGATTCAGTCAAGCATCTTCTTTCACATGAAAAGTAGAGAAAGTCCACATTAGCAAAGATGAGATTGCTCATGCATAAGGGAAAACATGAGGTAGATATCAAATTAAGCAAGGGTCAGCTGAAATAGAGAGGAACAAGCACAAGAAGTTGGATAAGCCATGAAAAGGCTTTAGTCCCATATTGGCTAGGAGTGAAATTTTTAAAACTTTAAATACAATACCTTACACTCACTAAGATGTGTTAAACAATCACAGCATTTGGAAGCCATATGCATGTATGGGGTCCCACTAATGACATTAGCTGGCATGCTAACTATGAAATATTTTAAATGAAAAAGAAAGTGTGTTGATGTGGAGGCAGAGGCATAGGATTGTGCCACGTGGCACATCCTGTGGCTGGGGCTTCCCCACAATACCAAGATGCACATGAGATAAGCAATGCAAGCATGCAGGAATTGGACATGTGGTAGTGTGAGTCTCGAGCATGATGATGTGGCACTCCAAAGCAAGATTAGAGGTGAGGCACAAGATCATGACATGTGTCATGATCTGATAGTCTGTGCATGCCCACAATACAAAGTTGTAAGAAAGTTAAAAAATGCCAGCTTGTGGGATGTTGCCATGTGGCATTGGGCCTAGGCCTATGATGATGTGGTATCTGATACATAAGGATAGACCTATTGGAGATTGACATGTGGCACTTGGTCAATAGAGGGTTGACCATGAGTTTGAAGGAGAGGAAATTTTTATTATTATTTTAATTTCCTTTTCAAGTGGGTCGTGCAAATTTATTTTAATTCAAATGACATTTAAACTAAAGTTTAAACTTTAGTTTAATTTAAATTTTCAAATTTTTAAATTCAAAAAATGTGCAGACCTAAACTTTATAGTAGAGGAGTGATTTTCAAACAGTGATTCTGGGGGTTTTCGGTACTCAAAACGTAGACTCCAATATACTGTTGGAATCAAAAAAAGATGAGCTATCCATTTTTGGAGCTTTTTTTTGCACATGATGTCACTAGTACATGCTACAAGAGGTTTTGTCTCTAAGAGTGATTTGCATGTTTTATCAAGTGTTTCAAGTCACCAGTTGCATAATTTAGCGAAAAAACATCATAAAAATATTCAGTGACTATTGTATCAAATTATTTTGAGATTTTGTGATGTTTTGACCTCAATTTGATAAATTGACACATATTTGAGTTCAGTTATCAGATATTTTGGCAAAAAAAAGTTTTCATCATTTTGGCAAAGATATTTGCAAATCAGTTACAAGATGATGATAAAAAACAATATCAAATCAAAATGGTAGAGAGAAGAGAGAGGTGATTCTGTTTCAAAAGATTGAATTTCAAGTGGACAGGTGGCAGTTGCATAACAGATCTAGGAATTCATTTCTTGCTATATCTTTCTATCTTTCATCCATTGAAAGGTTTCCAATCTTTGGAGAAAAACTAGTCACTAATGAGATACCAGGTTTTGGATCCAATTTTGATGTGTTCGCATACTATGATACCATATATTTTTCAGCAATTTCTCTTGTATGAACAATTGTAGTGAAGTCAATTCAACTGGTTTCAGATCTGTTAGGTGTTTGTGTTTTTGACTTTCATGCATTTGAATGTATAATTCCAAGGAAATTAATACAAGTGAGCCAAAAAAAATTTAGTTTCATTCTGATTCTCGTCTGCTATCTCAGTAATTTGTAGTCTTATGTGGTCTAGGAACAATGATTTGAGACCCATTTGCATCCCTTTAAAGTTGTATGTCACATATGTTTTGTTGTTGGAACAAAGGGCCAAGCAAATGGTTGATGTGTTTGATAGGGTTGCTGGTTATTTTGAGAAGGATATTTCATAAGAATGAAGTCTTAATGAACATCGATGTCTGAATCACAAAGTGATAGGATGGATCTAATATCCTAGTGTATGAAATATGTCCTAGATATCACATATGTATGTTTTGAATTCATGGAATTGCCCAATGGATTAGGCACTGATTAGTTATAGGATCACTTGTTATATTGCTACATATTTGGGGTTATGCTAATAATCAACATCAATAATCAATTTTATTTCCCTTTCATGTTGAAGTATATAAATGTGATGCCCTCACTCAGCTTGTGAATATCATAGGATTTGCAATTTGCTACTGTAGATTTGTGTTATTACATGAGTTGTTAGGAGAGATAAGGGTCATAATCTACTTTGTTAGATCTAGGGATATATTTTGCACTGGTACCATATTAATTGGATCTGAGGTTCACCCACCTAGGCTTTGTAGAACCTGAAGCAGAAATAGGGTCATGCCTTATAGTTGGCCCGATGTTTAAAATGATGTGTTGAAGATGGGAGTTAGCTGCCCCTAGATATGTCATGTTCTCATTGGGATAATTGAAAACCTTCCAACATTTTCAAACACCAACAGAACCATTCTAGATGCATCTTAGAGGCCTTTATATATAGTTTATCCTAGTGTGTTTGGACATACCTTGAGATAATTGATTCTCATATTGATCATACTCTTTTGGTCTACTGTTGTTCTTATGCTTGAGTTCCTTGATCTTAAGAGATTTTTCCCTAAGGCAATGTCTGATATGGTATCAAAGTTATACCAAATTCTTACATGGTATTAGAGCTTGAGGAGATTCTCTTCACATAGCCATTTGAGACCATTTTTGCTTCAACACATTGACCTAAATCTAGAGAAACTGCAAAAATTGGGAGCATCTAGTAGAGTCAAATCAAACCTCGGTCTAGAACATTGATTTGGTGAAAATCGGCTATAAATTTGCCTATGCTAGGGTAAAGTCAATTTTGAGGAAAAGAAATTGTCAATTGGAACCCAAAGGCCTAATTTACAACTTGGGTATGGTCATTTAATTGATCTATTAATCTATTGTTTAGATATAAATTTTAATTTCTCTTCCTTTTTGTCAGTATTTTTTTTTCAATTTTTGTTGAAATTCTAAGAAAAAAATTTCGCCTAGTCGACCTTGTAGAGATTTTTTTCTTGCAAGAACTAGATAGTGACACCCCAAATCCTATAGAGAATATTCCCTATGAATTTGGAATATTCTTTATTTTCTATTAGTAGTTCAAATCTGCCTATAATTTTTCACATACAAAATTTCAAATCTAATAGGTTGTACCACACATAATCGGCAAACAACTACGCAATATTGGCTAACCTTGACCAAAGGGCTCACCATATCTATCAACATGATCATTTTATTATTAAGCTAGTGGCATTAGTTTTAAAACAATTTGCAACCCATTTCCCATAGAATGTGGGATTAAACCCCACATTTCTTGCAAGATACAGACATCGGCAAAACAAGTTTTGGCTACTGTCCAACTTGAAATCTTTGGTGCTCATGATTGTCTACCCCCACTAGTTGTTTTCCATGTGGTGCCTTTTAATTGGGCCATGCATCATTCAATGATACCACCACATGGACTAAAGACACCTCCACTACCACAAGGATAGCTCAACAGCTCATCAGCTCATCAATAAACGTGGCCCAATTTACTCTGGACATGTCATCCTAGTAGTAGCCTAGTTAGCCAAGCTGCCATCTCAGCCAATCAATGACTCAGTAGAGATGTAGCAACTATACCAGGACACATCAAATTTTTTAGTGCAATCTATACAATTTATATGGTACTAACATCACACTAACCTCATCAAAGGAGCTGAAAACTATTGACATCATTATTTGATGTGCCTAAATTTGATGGTTGTTTGATTTTCATTTGTGGGAAAATTTGAACTGTTGTGATGGTTGTATGCTAATCAATTTTAACCCCATATTTTGCTGATCCATCCCCTCTTTAGATTAATTTTTTGATTTTGTAGTCCGACTTTGGGAGGCCATATCTTAGTCATCTAGGCTCCAAATCAGGTGCATTTTTTTTATTTTAGCTAGAATTTCCTAAAATTTTCAATGTTATAGTTCTATTCTTGTCTTGGTGAATGAATTTGTCATAAATTACAGCTTTTGGCAACTATAACTATCCAATCTTGCATTTTGCAACTTTAATTGCTCCATATGGGCACATCTGGACTCAAAAATAGGTTCCATTTTTTTTGAAAGTGCATTATTTTTTGTCTTCTTTCCAGATCTGCAATCAGATTATAGGATTGTGTGGACAAAAGTGTCACTTTTAGAAATAGGACCTTTCTTTGCTTTTTATTACTTGAAAATTGTTGTACATTGTAAAGTTCTAGATTTGTACTTCATTAAGAGGTTGTAAACAAAAAAATTAGAAGTCCAAAAAGGCCAAAATTGGCAAGTGGTCATTGTAAACACACTCAATATAAAGTGCCAAAAGTATCTATTTTTGGGGGGTTTATTGATTGAGTGAAAAGGCGGCGTATTCTTGGTGTCGTGTTCCTCTTTTTTTGTTGTTTTCTTTCATTTTTTGCATCATGAGAAATTTTAAGTTTCCAAAATTAACTCCACATAACTTTGCTACATGGTCCATTGAAATGTGTTGTCACTTAATGCATAATGGATATCTCAATATGTAGATGGTACCCTTCCTAAACCAATAGGTGATAACGTAACAACAAGTGAAATCTCAGCTTGGCAAGCAATGGATAGGAAAGCCCTAGGTGATATATCTTTGGGGGTTGATGATAAGATCATGTATCTAATTTTTAAGTATTCTACATCCAAGGAAGGTTGTGATACCTTCCAAACCCTATATGGTAAAGTGTTTGAGGAAGATGTTTACAAAATTGAAGATGAGCTTGTCTCTTTAGATCCTAAGACATTTAACTCCATAAAAGATTTTATCATAAAGATGAATGAATTAATAATGAAGCTTAATTATTGTTGGAATCCTATTAAAGATGATAGGTTGGTCTATCTTATTCATAATAAGTTGTCATTGGAGTAGTCCACATTTGCTTCTTCTTATAACACCTCAAAGACTACATTAGGGTCTACCTATCAGAAAGTCTCTTTTGATCATTATGATAAACTATTGCTTAAAGAAGAAAAGAAGTTGAAATCAATGGGGATTCCTAATTCACCTAAGTCAAAGGCATTGGTGGCAAATAATGAGTGTTCTCAAAATTCAGCTGGTCAATCTTCAAATAAAGGAAAGGGAAAGAATAATAAGTGGAAGAATAAAAAAATAGAGGATGCAGAAAAGAGAACACCATCATCAAATCAAAAAGGCAAGTCTTCTTGAAATTCAAACAAGAAGGGGGACACTAATAAGGTGAATAAAAAGTGTGCCTATTGCAAGAAATTGGGTCATGAAGAGCATGAGTTTTATCATAAAAAGATTAATGAATTGACCAAGATCATGAAGAAATAGAATGTTCCATTGCCTAATTCTTATAAGGAGAAATGTCTTCTTCAGATTCAAAGGGAAAATGGAAAGCACTCATGGAAAATTTAAGTTCTTCAATGGAATGGATTCTTGACTCAAGTGCCTCATATCACATGGGTTCTTCAAAAGAGGATTTTTCTTCATTGAAGCAGTCAAAGGTACCACACATTTTTGTGAGAGATGATACCCAAATGGAATTTTAAGAGAAAGGAAATGCAAAGATAAAATATGGAGAATTCAAAGATGTTCTCTATGTTCCTAACCTAATTTCTAATCTCCTCTCAATTTACCAAATCACTCATCTTGGAGATGGTCATAAAGTTGAATTCCTTCCAGAATCAGTAAAGGTACACAGTCTAAAAGATGATTTAGTGGTTGTAGTGTGGAAAGTTAATCATGAAAAAAGGTTGTATTCTTTCTCTCACTTTGTGCCCAAATCTCCTTCATAAGCCTTGTTAACTTAATCCAATTCTCAAATCCAATTATGGCATGAGTGGTATGGTCATCTGGCCTTTGACTATCTTTAGCCACCTTGCACAAATAAAATCGTCAAAGATCTACCTCCAATCAAATTTTCCACTGGTGAATGTTCAACAAGTTTAGTAGATATCCATCTAGAAGAGAAGTTACATAAAGGGAATTCTTCAAGAGCACCAATTTTTCTTCAAATGGTTCATATGGTACTAGCAGGACCTTTTGAAGTGACATCAATCAACCAGGATCACTACCTACCTAATTTCATTGATGACTTTTCATGGTACAGTTGAGTCTACTTTCTTCATCATAAGAATGAAGTGTTGGATAAGTTCTAGCCTTCAAGACTCATGTTGAATAGAAATCATGGGAAGCCATCAAAGTTCTTCCAATGGACAATGGAAGTAGATATAAGAACAAAAGACTTAAAGAATTTTGCAAACTTGAGGGAATTGATCTTCAGAATCCACCAGCATTCAGTCCACACAAGATAGATGTTGTGGCATTGAGGATCCACAGTCTTAAGTTAATGGAAAGTTGCATGATACAAGCCAAGTCTCTAGATCCATCACTTGAAGTTGAAGTAATCAATAGTGCTAATCACATACTTAATAGGTCTCCTCATCCTATCTTAGATGGCAAGACTCTTTTTGAGGCATGGTGAGGTAGAAAACTAGTTGTGACACACTTCAAAATCTTTGGTTGTCCAGCATAGGAAAACATATCTTCCATGCGTTGCAAGGCACCATCACCCAGGCCTTGTACCTTCATCAGATATAAAGACTATATGAAGGCATATAGACTTTTGGATCTAGAGACGCATGAGATTTTTGTGGAGAAGGATCTAGACTTTGAGGAAAGTTCACCCAACTTGTCCTCTAATCCTCTATACACATCATACATGATGGAAACTAATAGTGACACCAGTGATAGTGCCTCAATATATTTAGACATATGTTGTTCTATCAGCAATTGTAATGAGAGGTCACTACACCAACATAGTCCACATACATATATTGCCATAGTGATAGGTCCAACAAAGCAAGGTACACCTAGTCTTCTAGTTCCAAAATTAGTGGATGACTTCTTGACAAATATTTCAAGTTTGTTCATGGAGTTCCACATAGAAGATTTGGGAGATAACATTGATCATATCCATCTTCTCTTTGATGATGTAGATACTTCTGCAGTTATAACAAGGGCTCACTTTGACCCTCCTATTCATTCTCTACCTGATTGATCTTCATAGGTTGATATAATTGTGGATTCTTATATACAAAAGTTATAGAAGGTCTCTTTATCATTTGAGGAGACACTTTATTCTTTGGGATATGTTCTATATACATCCTTGCTAGATCTTCACTTCTTCTTAGCAGTATTGGAAGGAGCAACCATTAGCATCAACACAAGGATAGTTCAGCAAGTTTCAAAGACAACTTTCATCTTTGATATTCTTTGTACATATAGGGGAAGCATCTCACTAGTACCTCTACCAATGCTTCTTCCAAAGAGGAGGAACATTATTTAGTAGTCATGGATCAGCTTCTACATTAGAGCAGCTATCACTGATTGAGACACTACATTTAGTGGAGGGGGACTACCTTGTCTCCTTCTTCTTCTCTTTTATGGGGAGGACTTTTTCCTCTTATGGAATTTTGTCCCTCTCCTAATTTTCTATTGTATATACTTGATGTATGTCATATTGCGGGAGTTTTGATTACTCCATCTATCCATACATCTTTTCATCTCTCTTTTTGGGGGAGGGTTTTTCCCATGAGGTTTTCCCTCTTTCTCCACTTTATGAGAGATTGCATTTCATTTTGTACATGGGTACCTAACATGGCCTAGTAGCTAGGACCCATAATGCATTTCATCCTAAATTTTGTGAACCTAAGTGCATTCCCCTAAGTTTCACTTAAGGGGGGGTGTTGGTGTAGATAAGTATTTACTATTTACACTTTACTTAAGTTTACTTAGGTTAATGCATTATTTTATTATTTATCAGTTAGTCACCTAGGATTATGCATACTCTTGTGAGTTGTCATGTTGATAACATAGGAGTAAGAACTTTATTTGAGCACATGGTATCTACAACATCTCCATATGTGAGACACTTCATCATGCTTATGTCCTAGTTCTTTCTAGAACCATTCTAGATGCATCTTAGAGGCCTTTATATATAGGCTCTCCTAGTGTGTATGGACATACCTTGAGATAATTGATTCTCGTATTGATCATACTCTTTTGGTCTACTATTGTGGTTGTGCTTGAGTTCCTTAATCTTGGGTAATTTTTCACTAAGGAAAATCATTACATGGTATTAGAGTTATACCAAATTCTTACACTTCTTTTTAGAGCCACCTTGGAATATGTTGGGCTGGTGACTTTCCATTTGAGGATGAAGGAGTTTTTTTTGCTATTCTTTTTCCCTTATTTCTCCTTTCTAGGGCATTTTCCTTTTGCGAAGGTTCCCCATCATAGTCCCTATATCAGTGGAGTCCACATTTCTCACCTCTGTATCATAGGAAGTTTGATGAGGTTGCTCACCTATGTCTCCTTCTTTCAACACTTTATTGGTAGATACTTGTGGTGGCACTCCTTTAGGCTCTACCTGGATATGCTTAATTTCTATTCATGGAGGAGGAGTAACTGATCCCTTGTCAACAAAAAATGCGTCTTGCAACTAGGATGTGGATACAAGAACTATTTTGAGTCCTTGTGATTGCGAGGGCATCTAAGTCAAATTCTTCTATTGAGATTGATTAGTTGGCATATCTCTAATCTTATCACCAACCAAATTCATTCCTATAAGCATAAAACCAAAATTTGACATCTCAAAGACATTAATGCCCCCTACATATTGTTCACCAATCCATTGTTACATCTCATCCTCTCATGTAGTAGTTTTTAGAGGTTTGTCTAGGATTGATGGAGGCATAGCCATAATAATTCTTCTTTGTTCCTAATTTGTGTCTCTAGCTAGCTTGGTTCTTTGACTTAGAGGTAAATTTTCCTCTTCATCATTATCATTCTAGGTTTTGGGATGGATGGAAAAGGGATCACTTTCTTGATCACCTTTTGTCTCCTTTTCACTAGAGTCTTTACCTTTCATCTTTTGGGTGCGGAGGGAGATTCCTATTATACTTGATGAGGAGGGTAGACCTCTTGAATATCAAATTCTATCTCATTCTGGCTCAATGCAGCTAGTGGCACTTGAGGATCAACCTAGACTTGTGTAGCTCCAATATTTCCCAACCCTTGTACATTTATTCTCCTTAATATGGAGGTGTTGGGATTTCATCCTCTTTAGGTTCAACTCTCTAAGTAGAACTTTTTTTTCTCTTCCCCCTTCCTCTACCCTTTTGTGCATGATAGTATCCAACTAGTCTATCAAGCTGGTGTACCATTTTTGGCATTATTGGTTATTGAGCTACAAAGGTAGGGACAATGACTTTCTTCCCTCTACCTTTGGTTGGGTGAGCTTATGCATGGAAGATCACCATTTTAGGAATTGGATCAAGCTTAAATGGTTTCTTAATCTAATAATGTGTCATTTTAATGACATGCCTCACTCTATGGTTAATATCAAAATTCTCCTCCCTATCAACCTCAGCATTCATAATAGGCCTATCACCAATCTTGTCCTTATTGAATAGAGGATCAAGAAACTCCTTGAAATCCTACTATAATATCTTTAATGGAATCTTATCTTTAAGGCCTTCTCTACTAGGTACAAAGTAATCCTACAACAATCCCTTATTCAAATATAATCATCCTCAATAGCCTCTTTATGCTAGAGTGTTTTCCTACCAAATACTATACTCTCCCAATGTTACCAAAACATGGCCATGGAGAATTGTGCTCTTCTATGGGATATTGATCCCATTCACACTCACAAGAAGTGATATCTAGATATCTATCTACCTAGAAAGGTTCTATTATCATAGGCCACCTACAACATATCTTATGCTATTTTCTACCTCTATCATATGCTAGCAAGAGTTGTTGAGAAATCTCTAGGAGAACAAGTCTATCACTGGGATACCTCAGGAGCTTCTTGGGGTTAACTATTGTACCTACTACCCTTAAATATGTGAATGTCCTAAATTGAATGTAATAAACCCCAACCAGTAGAATTTGTGCCACTACATCATCTAATAATCCCTTTGCATAATCTCCTTCTATGAATTTGATTATATTGAATATGAATGCATCATTAAACATCCTATATTCTTTTCTCTTCTCTAATAGCCTCTTTTTAACTAGCTAAGGATATATGATATATGGCCATGCATTAGAATCCTACATGTTGCCTCTCTTATATAGCCTGGAATAATCTATCACTCTTGCAGCCAAAAAGTACACTAGGTATGATGTCATATAGAATTTCCTTTCGTTCTTTTCCACCACCAACTATTCAGACAAATTTTGATTGAGAGTAGAAGCCCAGTCTAGTGGCATCTCTTCTTTCTTTATTGTTTTAATAAAGTGGACCATGAAGATGTTCAGATGTCTAGCTACTAGTAGACCCACATCTCTACTCAAGATTATGATTAAGAATCCAATATCTTCAATCATGTATCCCCTAGTCATATCCACTTTGCCAATTTTCTTTCCCAATGGATTCTTCTCTATGAGGTATGAGGATTGAATGATCTCAAAGGCCTCCTCAATGTGTTCCTGGTACAATCTTTCCACCTACTTATAGGTGAGCCTGATGAACTAATCTACCCATGGGAGATGAAATATTTTCTCAATATTCTTCAATCATAAATCAAGAATGATTTATCTTGTGATGCTCTTTACAACCCTCTCCTCAAGGACAAAGTTTTTTGCAAGTGTCATGATGAGTTTCAAAGATTGTATCAACACTAGGTATGAAGTTGCATTGAGAAGGCCTAATCTGATAAGTGCAAGAATCATGTGTGCCCTCTCAGTGGGTTTGTTGCATATTTTCAAAAATTCTCCCAAATCAGTACATCCTAAGTTAGTATCTCTCATATCCGAGTTGTCATCTTGGAAACTTGATTTTGTTGGAATGTCTTGGAACTTAAAGACCACAAATTTTGGTGCCATTTTCTTGTCCAAGGAAGATACCATTATATCTTCACAAAAGGACATCTATTAGTTAAAATTTGGAAAAAAAAAAAAGAATCAATGACTCCCTATCAACAATTAAATCAAACCCTAAAACTGATTTGAGAAACCCTAGAAAACTAGACCACTTGAAAATCTAAAGAAAACTAGGTTTTACCCTTAGAATGCAAAAAAAATATGGTGCACTTGGTGCACCTAATAGGTGTACCTTAGTGCACCCTTTTCTTTTTTGCAATTTAGAATAAATGTAGTCTACATAAGTCCACCTAATGAGGTGTATTGATGCACACTTTACTTTAACCTAGGCATTTTATTATTAGTGCTTCCCTTTTAAGGTGCACTAGTGCACACCTTAAATGTTTCAAGGCTTTCTTTAAATGTTTCTTTCAAGTTTTTTAGAGTTTTCTAAAGCTTTAAACTGCTAAGGTGTGGTTGGGTGTGCATCAACACACCCAGTCTAGTGTGTTGATGTGCACCCACTTTGGTGACCTTTTAACTTTGTTTGTTTATGTTTATGCAAGTTGGAGCAAGACAAAATGCCGCATGTAGGTTTTTGAGTAGCTACGATGCAAGGGTCTTGATGTGACAATGAAATGAGGAGACTCATGTAGAAACAAAAAAATAAGTGAAGAGGGAGGGTACCTCCTATTAATAGATTTACAATATTCTGGCACAGCTATGTAGGTGTGTAATTATGCCAATTGTGCCCCTAATGCTAGTTTAGCACAATAGGCACATCAATTAGGTGCACCTTTTTTGCAACTTTTTTTGCAATTTTGGTTTATTTTTGTCAATTTTTTTCCTTTTGACTATTGGGCTTCCTGGACAAGACCTGAATGCAAACTAGGACTCTTAATGAGACCTCAAAATGACCCAGACCCCAGACTAATAATAACAAAAAATAAAGTATGGGGTTCCCATTCAAATTAGAAATGGGGTGTGCATTGTGGAACCACAACAAATAGCCCTGACAAAAGGAAGAAATGACAAAGGCATTTCTTCATCAACAAATATTCCTTTGACATGTGTCAAACACCAACTAAATCTTGAACATTCCAAGTGTACTTTGAGTCACTTTGTAGTCAAACCCTCATAATTCTTGAGATCCAAGTATAGTGTGTGCTCTGTCTATTCATTTCCTTTAATATATCAAAGCATAGTCTATCAAAATTTTCTAAAAACTCAAAAACAATCCTCCACCCCATGTGGCTTATTCATTGGGAATTTCCACAAAAGCTATTTGTTGATCCTTTTCCTAAACAAATGAGAAGAATTAGTTCAAGGGCTATTAGCAGTTTGTCACTTTACTTGAATTTCTTTTAAATCCTTTGAATACTTGCTCCATGTAGCTCATAATTTCACCACTTGATTCTTTGATGAAGCAATGTTTTAAGTACCAAATAGCTTATTTTGAGTGCATATCCATTTATCACATTACCCTTTTAGATCTAATAAAATCCTTCAATCTTAACAATGTTCCTTCTTTTTTTATTTTTTTCTTATGTATCCCAACCATGCTTAGACTATATGGATGAGGAATCAGTGGAGTTTCTTAGATTCAATCTTTTGTGAACATCCCTTGTCTTCCTCTATTAGAACATTTTAGAAACCCTCATGCCAAACAATGATCTTAGTGATTCATTGGAGAAGACCCTTCTATTTGAACCAATTGGGGTTTGGATCATCCCTTGCTATCTTCAACCTTAATTTGACAACACTTGAGACAATCAATCTTTAAATTTGCAAAGTTTTGAGAACTTGTTGATCTAAAATCCTAAATCCAATATTTAAAGTCAAGTCCTCTATTACTACAAGTAACATCCATTCCTTAGTTGGTATAAGACACACAATCATTAAAAATATTTTGACAAAGAAACACATCTTCTTGAAATTAGAACCAAAAGAATAGTAAGTAAGATATGACAAGATAAAATCTTGAGTGCACCTACCCCTTCAATTGATACAACTTTGAAAAAAAATGCACAACTACAAGCAAACATACAACTGAAAAGAAAACACACTTGTAGAAATGAAATCTATCTATTTTTTTACTTTTTATCTTTTTTGTCTTCTAGGCTTCAAAATAATGTTTCAAAAATTTCCCATTAACTCACAATGGAACTAATTACCTTTGTAGGGAACTGAGCCTAAAATTATTTTCTCTGAGGATTTCCACAGTTTGATAACGATCAATCCACAAGCATTGAAATTTAGTGTGGCTGCCCAACTTTTCTTTTTCCTTATCCCAAAGTAGAACAAGGTCAAAATTTTTGAACAATATTATCATGGCCCTGTTGTCAAACCACCTCTTTAGGAAAGCTTGACTTTTAGCCATGTGCTCCAATGCAACTATTCCTTACTCATCCATCTCTAAAAGATTCTTCAATCTGATTTGTACTTTGTCAACATCTTCAGCATACCCATTGGTGAATTTCAGAAAAGGAATCCTAAGGTTAAGCAGGAATACTGGCTCTTGTCTGTAAACAAGAAAATATGGAGATGTCCCCAAAGTATTCTTGATCCTTACTCGATTTTTCCATACGTCATATTTGAGTTAGATATGCCAATCTTTAGGATACTCTTTCAATAAACATCATATTACTATGATCAAGTTCTTGTTTATAGATTCAACTACCCAATTTAATTTGAAGAGAACTTGATAACAACTTGATTTTCAAATGCCCATTGAGTCAAGAATATTGATGCAAAAGATGATCCATTATCGCATACTAAGGAAAATGACATCCTGAATCTAGTAAGAATGTGTTCTTCCAAGAAATATATTATCACCTCAGTAGTGCAATTTCTAAAAATCTCCCCTTTTGTCCATCATGGAAAATAATCAGAGGCTATGAGAATAAAGGTGTGTCTAGTTGATGATGGTAGATTGACTGGACCTATGAAATCTAGCCCCCAATTTGTGAAGGGGTATACTTCAAACACTGGTTGTAATGGCATTGCCAAGTGTCTTTATCTATTAGCACTAGTTTAGCAAATATGACAAGAGTGTACATGCTCAAAAGTGTCTTTGAATATCATGGGAAAAAAACCCAATCCTAAAATTATATGAGCAGTGTCTTTTTTCGAACCATGCCTTGTACCATACTTATTTTGAAATTATTCTAGAACTTCTTTTACTTCCTTATGTGAAAAGCACTTTAGGTAGATCTCATCATAGTTCATTTTGTACAACTTTCTATTATGCAACATATAGGAATCACACTTCATTTTGAGCCCTCTACATTGTGAACTATTCATCCAACTAGGACACTAATTCTGCAAAAGATAGTAAATGATATCCTAGTACCAAAAATATACTACTACACCTTTATCAATATCAATTTGAAATACTAACATCATTTTTCTAATCTTTTGTATTTGTTTCATTCTCAAATCTAAATTTCTTTTCATCCCCAACTTGGTTATCAGCTATCATATTTGATAATCCTTGACCTCTAACTAACTCATAGGTTGGATCTATAAATCAAATTCTTTAAGTATTGCCATCCATTTTCCTCATCTTTCACCAAGTTCACTTTGCATCAATAATGTCTTTACTATTAGATCAGGTACAGTTGCATACATCTTGCTTCTTAGAATATAATGACAAAACTTCTTCATTACCTTGATGAAAGAAAAAGATTGTTTATCAAGGTTGGAATAATTTAACTTGGTATTCTTTAGAAGGTTGATCATAAAAGCAATAGGTTTTTCATCTTCCTTTTCTTTCTTCTATGTTAGGATCCTAGTGCATGAATATTTTGAAGTGAAAGAATATATCTTAAAAGGTAGCTCATCATCAGAACTTACCAATTCCATGGCTAAGGAAATAGCCACTTTGATATCCTCAAATGATTTCTTAATCTTTGGAACCGATTCTATCTTAGCTCTCTTTTTGAGTAAATCATTAAGGGGACAAACTATTTTTGCAAATTTACTAATGATTTTTTGCACAAAAATTATCTTCGTAAACAAAGACTCGAGTTCTTTTTGACTATGAGGAGGTGATAGCTTTAAAATAACCTTAACTCTATTAGGATCAATGGAGATTTCAGCCTTAGAAATGACATGACCTAGGAGCTTCCCTTTAGTAACACCAAATGAACATTTCTTGTTATTAAGAGATATGCCATTTTTATGACATCCGTTGAATACCTACCTTAGATCAGTAATGTGAGTACTTTGATCCTTAGAAAATAAAGTCAGTTCATCCATTTAGATAACTATAAATTTGTTAATTAACCCCTTAAAATTTCCATGGCTCATTGTAATGTAGCTCCTATTGGCACTCAAAATTGCATTCCCATTTTTGAGCATCCATTTGAAATTTTGAGAAAGTTAAGCCCTATGAATGCCCATAATTGAATGTGCACTCGGCTGTCCTTTTAAGATCCTTAAGATCCTAAATCTACTTTCTACCCCATTTAATATGCAAGAACAAAGATCTTGAACCTATTTGGAATTGCCCAGTTGTATGTTTGACGTTTGCTTGCCTTTGACTCAAGGAGTCATATAAGTGCTTGTGATTTCAGACAAGGTTGCAAATTCAATTAAAAAAGAATGTCAGAAATTATGGGTTATATTGGATATTGTTGTCTAATTCATAAGGTGAATAGACTAAACATGAATGTCTTAACATATGTTATATATTGATTGATGTTCAAGGATGCATAATTCTGGAGTGTAGGATTGCCCAATGGATAAGGCACTGATCGTTTGTAGGATCATTAAAGTTTTGCTACATATTGAACATGCTATCTTTCCTCAATAATTAAGTCAATTTTCTCTTTTATGTTGAAAGATATTCAAAGTATAACCCACACTTAGCTTTCCAATTTCATTAGTCATGCATTTAGCTATTTCATGCTTGTGATCTCCTGGTTAAGCATAGAAGAATTAGGGGTTTCATCTTCTTTTATAGATCTTGAATATGCTTATTACACTGGTCACATGGTTAGATCTAAAGAGGTTCACCCACCTAGGTTTTGCAGAGCCTGAAGAAGAAGAAGGGTCATGCTTTATAGTTGGCCTGGTGTCTGAATGGATGTGTTAATAATGGGAGTTAGTTGCCCCTATATACGTTTTGTTCTCATCAGGGTAATTGGAAATGGGTAACATTTTCAAAGCCCAACAAAATGGTGACCCTGCTGGGGAAGCTGTGAAGTAATTCACTATTAAAAGGACAAGAATCTCTGGTATATAATTTGAAAATTTCAGTCCTACTCTAGTTGGGTTTTTCCCATCCGAGTCGCCAACAAAATGGCGACTCCACTGGGGAGTTGCATATAGAAAGAACCAAAGTCTCTGCCATGAAACAGATTGGATATAGAAAATCTAGAGCAAGATGTGTTCCTTTTCCTTGCTGAAGTTTCAAGTTCCCCAGTTAAGCTTTATTCATTATCAGTAGTATGTTGTAAAATTGGATGAAAATTGTGTGCTATGACTATCATAGGTCTATCTTCAGTCACTTCAGTTTGCAGATACTGTTGAGAAAGTTTCAGAGTCAAGAATCCATTTATAAAGTATATTTTCTTTTCAAGATGGTAATGATCTACAAGTTTTTCCTACATTGAAGGTCCGGTTTAGATTTTTTAGGTGACAAATTATGTTTTATTTCTCACCAACTGTGAGCGGTGACTCTCAAATCTCTATACCAATTGTTCCTAATTGATTTCATTGCGAAATTTTGAAGGACTTTCAATTGTATGGGCAGATTTGAGACTGTTGATAGATCTTGGAAAAGAAGTTTTAAATTCTTGATAATTTTTTAAGTGTTGTTTGCAATCTGTTGTTATAAATAATTGAAATGTAAAGGTAGATCACAGCAGTGATTATTTCATTCCTCTTGCAAATAGGTGGCAGCTCTATAAAGTTTGATCAGTGGTGTGAAGAATTTCAATCTTACACCTATGCCAAATCAGCAAATCAAAGTTCAGCATCAGCACTTGAGGTATTTTTGTTTTCATGTTTTCTTTTAATGGAAATCAAATGTTAGAATCAGTGCCTCTATCAAGTGATTTTCAGCACTAGAAGAAAGAGGTCAAAATTTTGTTCTATCATGGAGTCAGATCTCAGATCTAAGATTAGTCTGCCAAATTCTGAGAGTTTAGAAACTATGAGTAATAACATTGCTATGTTGAATAGACTGGTCTACAAAAGGACTGTCAGTCTTATAAGAATTGAGGTAGGAAATACTAAAGGTTTAAGTGCCGAACAATGTTATTTAAGGCTTAAATTAGTAATCAGTAAGATGCCTTTTCATTGTAGACCTGAGGAATCTTCCCTACCTGGTGTTTTCCTTGATGTTCTAGTACCCGATTTAGTCAATTGGCCAACACCTATAAGGTTACAAAGGTTTTTGCAAATTGAAAAATTCATTGAGGAGATGGAAGATGATGATTATAGATTTCATGTTATGTCTCTTGATGATAATGAATATGTTGAAAGCCAAGGTAGCAATGAATATAATGAATCTGTAGAGCAAGATAATTTGTCTTCTGAGTGTGAAGAGGTGGATTCAAATGTTAATGAATCAGGTAACATCAATTAGCATGAAAAAAATGGATATAAAAGAGAAGATAAATTTTGTTACAGTACATATGAAGTTGAAGAAAGTTGTAACAATAGTAGATCCA
Organism: Cupressus sempervirens; assembly: GCA_028749045.1. Classification (NCBI taxonomy): domain Eukaryota; kingdom Viridiplantae; phylum Streptophyta; class Pinopsida; order Cupressales; family Cupressaceae; genus Cupressus; species Cupressus sempervirens. Next base: position 818,378,190 of record CM053786.1, read on the forward strand.
GTGATTGCTATGATAAGAAAGAATGTTGTAATAATTTTGATTTTCCAGATTGTTACACTAATGATCTTCCTATTGTAAGTTCTTCATGTTGTCCAGATGATAACCATAGCCAAGAGAAGATTTGTGAGGCAATCTTCTTGAGCTCCGATGAAATCTCAGAATTGTTGTCTTGTGAGTTTGAAAAGAACGTAAGTATCTCTAAGGATCTTCATATGTTCTCTCATAATACTTTCTCATTCAATCAAATCAATTCCCCAAAGTTTGATGTGGAAAAAGAGGTAGAATCTGAACAATCTTTGTTAGACTTTGGAGGTGTATATAACAAAACCTCAAATACTTTTGTACATGACAATTTGTTGGATGTAGAGAATGTTGATGAAGGGAAGTTTAATGCTGTTTCAGATTCTTTTCATGTTGATCTTGCTGAACATTGTTTTGATGTTTCATATGATGAAGTGGAAAATAGTGAGTGTTGTCCATCCGGTTATAGATTTTCTTCATGCACTGATAGGTCTTGTGAAGATAAGTTCAAGGTGTATTTTGATTTTCAGTTTGATGAAGAAGATGATGGTCATCAACATAGTTTGGATAAGTACTATCAAAATGAGTTTTCAATTTTGGTGACTAATCAGTTATTTGAATGTGAAGAGGTTTCAGCAAATGATAAATCTAACTTGATGAGTAACATGGTTGCAAGTAGGAAGAAATCATATTCTACATACTCTTCACACCTGGAGGCACAAGGTGAGTTACAAATTGATTCATATAACTCGTTGAATGAAATAGAGTACCAAGCTTTTGTGCTTTCGGTTAAAGGAATCCATGATTCAGTTAGAAGTGATCAGTTTCAGCCTGATATCAGTTGTTATAGTCATGCTGATCCATTTTTTCATAGTGGGCAAGGTGAAGAAAGTATGTCTAATTTTTATTCACACTATGAAGATGATGATAGTTTTGTTTTACCTATTGAGCTGAATGTGAATAATGATGTATTGGGTAAGACAAGGAAGCATGAGAGTTTTAGTTTGCCTCAGGAGAATGTGAATGAAAATAAGGTATATGACAGAGGTAAAAAGTTCTAAAAATTTTTAGTGGCCTGGGGCCATCTCTTGTACATAGTTAAGAGTAGTTTTCCTATTTTCAATAAAGTTGTTCAAGAAAGTTTTGATGTTCAAGTGTGTGGTCTACTTCTCCTAGAGATCTGAAATCTTGCCATGTCCACAAGGGACATGCATCCCCAGAAAGAGCCACTGTTGGCACTCAAAATTGCCTTCCTGATTTTGAGCACCATTGAAAAAATCAAGCCCTTCAACGCTTTTAAAATGCATGTGCCTGGTTGTACCCGACTGTCCATTCAAGACCCCTAAGGTGTTTAATGTTTCTGGCACCTTCCATTCAGCTTGCCTACCTATTCCATATGGTCAAATCATCATTCTGAGCTATTCGACGAAGTCCTATTTTGAACAATTGGTAATCTTTCTTTTCACCAAAAACAATTGGTAATCTTGCTTTTGACCAAAGTGTCAAACAACAACAAGAGGTTGTGTTTGCATCTGAATATCTTGCACCCTGAAAGGTTTTGTGACTTTCCATTTTGAGATTATCTAGTGTCCATACCCGAGAACCTATGTTTCAGATTTTGAGTCATTTCGAATCTGTTTGAATAGGTTTTGAATCCCTCAAAGTTGGTAGTTTACTGTTTTCGTGCTGATGCACTTTGCACACTTTTCTGGGAAGCCTTGTTTGATGAGTTATAACTTTTGACTAGTCGACCCAAATGAGAAATTTCTTGTTACATCATATTCTAGGGGTTAGAAACTTTCTATGTTCCAGATTTGAGCTTATGAAAAATCCGTTTAATCAGTTTTCAAACATGATTCTATTAGCAATTTTCAAAATTTCACTGGTAGTCAGAGATGCAAATTCATCGGGAGCCCTATTCGGGATGCTATATCTTAAAGCTTGTGATTGGCAGGACCAAATGGTTTGTTCCCTTGTATTGTCCACTAAAAATATTACAAGTATGGCAATTTTTAGAACTTGACGAGTCCGTTTGCACACTTTTCCAAGTCAATTCCATTCGCAAAAAATGCCTTCTGTCAGCTTGTCTAGTTTGCAAAATTCTGAGTAGCCCACTTTGACTGATCGCCATTTGTGCCATGTTATTCATCATGATCCTAAATTGTAGATCTATAATGTCCTCATGAAAAAGAATGAGTGCCCCAATTTTTGTCTTCCCAAGTGTTTATTTGCCTAGTTTTTTGAGTCGAATCCAAACCTAGTTTATTGCTTTCTGACGTGTTTGCTTGCAGGTAGATCTGAGAAGGCTACTTTGACAGTCAATATCTTTTGACTGCAATCTTTTCATGAGACAAAAATTGATAGGATGCAAGAATGTGGAGTAGAGATTTAGTATGCCAATTTTCAGAGCATTGTCAGTTGTTTGGGTCAGTTTTTAAAACCAGGCAACAAGCCTCCTGACATGATTTTCACAGTGATGCAAAAATGATTAAAATGCCACCAGTTGATGTTTCGGTGCTCAAATTTTTTTCTAATCAATTTGAGGATGCAGTTTTTCAAGAACGAAAATTTTTTTTAGTCGGACCCACTTTGTGGCCTGGCTAACTTCATCAGATGAAGCACAAAATATTTGTGAAGACAATATGCTTTAAAGCTAAGTCAAATTTGTTTCTAACAAAATATAAGGACCCCCAAGTCAAGATTTTTCAAGCCACAAGGGAAGAAGATCATAACAAGGGTGGTAGTACTTTTAAGACAGCCAAGATTGTCTTGATTACTAATGATGTATTTGTGTTTGTTCAAGGGAAGAGGATGTTGATGAACGCTTTGAATTTTGGCCACTCAAACAGTTCGAGTCAGAAATTGGTTTTAATTATGGATGAGGTAGATGGTATGTCTAGAGGAGATAGGGGCAGAATGACAAATCTTATATCCAGCATCAAAATGAGCAAGATACCCATGATTTGTATTTGTAATGATGGCTATGGAAAAAATTGAAGAGTCTTGTCAATTTGCTGCCTTGCTCTGAATTTTAGGACGCCAACCTAGAAAAGTTTCAAATTTTTAATGTATTGGAGGAAGCTACCTGCTTGAAAGGAGCCCACATGAGTAGTAAAAAGGCAGGGAGGTCTTCATGTAAAGAAAACTCTACGCTAAAGGATCAGCCCATGTAGTCCACGTTGAGGGAAAGCTTATGATTGTAGTTCATGCCAGTAAAGAGAAGATGTCATTTGCAAATAAGGAACCATGACAATGAAGGGCGCCTTCCAGTCAACAAAGGCGACATTATAAGAAGGAAAGGATGAATTGTAGTTGATCACGTTGAAGGGAAGTAGGTAATCCATGCAACAATGCTCAAAGAGAGGCCTCGCACCCGTGCTAAAATAGATGGAGATCACATCAGCGCAGTCAGCAACAAGTAAAACCCAGGCTGCCAGTTAGAAGAGCTCACGTAGGATAAAGATAATAGGTGCAGAAAACCAGTAAAATGGAATATCCCACATTGAGTGAGCATGGGATTTTAAAATATCTTAAATACTAATGCGCACAATAAATTACATGTCTTATAGACAAGCACTTTTGAAGCACTACATGTTGGGGTGCACCCCATGGTCTGTGGATGACGTCAGTTGGGGTGTCCGTGAATAAATTTTAAACAAAATATCAATAATGATGACATGGCGAGATTCTGCCATGTGGCGAGATTGATGACGCTCGCATGCCTGCAAAAACAAAATGCTCGAAGTTTAAGGATTACGGGGTTGCAAAAATGTGACATATGGTAGCAGGTCCAGGTCACAATTGAACAGTGGCGGATCATGATGGGATTCACCGAATGTTGACACATGGTGAGATCCGACCGTCAGCACGTTCCCACAATAACAAGTTGCTCGCCAAATAAAAATTGCAGGGAAGCGAGGACGCACCACGTGGCATGGGCCCGCCAAATGATGATGTGACATTGCATCCAAATAGGCAGCCAATCAAGAGCTGCCACGTGGCAATCGGGTGGCGCCCGACGGGCCCGAAGAGGCATAAAAGAAATTTTTTTTAATGTTTGAAAATGCAAAATGTTTTTCAAATATGCTATGTACATGCTTTTTAAATTCAAAGGGATCCATTCTAATGTTCAAACATTAGATATTTTAAATTTTTGAAATTTAAAATCCAAATGTGCAAACCTGTATTTCATTTATAACAAAGTGGCATTTTTCAAACAAAGATTTAATGGGTTTCCTAGAGGCTATATAGGTGATGTTATATATCATCAGAATTGGGAGAAGACAAACTTTTCAATTTCGAAGTCAGTATTTGCATAGGTAGCAATGTGTTCTTGCTACAAGGGGTTTTCTATCAGGTACCTAAATTGCAACCATTTTCAAACCAGGAAGTTCAGATTTGATTTTTTGTCAAGGAAAATCAAATACTTTGGTGATTCAAAGAATTTCATCATTCAGCTAAGGATATTTTGCAAATCAGTTGCATGTGATGATGAAACAAAATCAGATCAAGATGGGAGAGGGAAAGAAGAAGTTTTCAGTTGCCAGAAGATTGATTTTCAAGTGGACACTTGTCAAGTAAAGATCAGATCCAGGATTTCTTTCTTGTCTATATCTTTCTTTCTTTGATACTTTGTAATTTTTGGTTCCAGTTCTAGTTTTTGTTACTGAGAAACCAGTAGGTTCCAGTCTTTGGAGAAAAACCTGTCACTACTGAGATACCAGATTTTGGATCCAGTTTTGATATGTTCCCATACTGTGATACCATACATTTTCTTCAGCAGAACTCTCATGTGAACAACATTGTAGAGATAATATAGATAGTTCTGAGATATTAGGTGGTTTCATGTTTTAATTTTATGCATCTGAATGTATAGTTTCAAGGAAATGAATACATATGAGCAACAAATTCACTAGTTTTGTTCTGGTTCTTGTCTCCTATCTCAGCAATCTGTAAGTCTTATGTGGTTTTGGAACAAAGATTTGAGACCCATTTGCATCCCTTTCAGGTTGTATGTTTGATGTATTTTGTTGTTGGACCAAAGGGACAAGTAAATGCTCGATATGTTTAAACAAGGTTATTGGTTGTTTGAGAAGGATATTTCATGAGAATGAGACCTGAATGAACACTGATGTCTGAATCACAAGGTGGTTGGATAGATCTGATGTCTGGGTATATGAGATACGTCCTGATGTCATAGATGTATGTTTTGAATTCATGGAATTGCCCAATGGATTAGGCACTAATCAGTTATAGGATCACTGGTTATACTATTGCATTTTTGAGGTTTTGTTGAATCAACATCTTTAATCAAATGAATTTCCCTTTCATGTTGAAGAGCTATAAACAGAATGCCCTCACTCAGCTTATGAATTTCATTATTTTGCATCTAGCTACTACATATATATGTTATTTCATAAGTTATTAGGAGAAATAAGGGTTTCTATCTACTTTGTATTAGATTCAGTGTATGCTTTGACAACTAGTACCATATAAGGAATCTATAGGTTCACCCGCCTAGGTTTTGCAGAGCTTGAAGAAAAAGAAGGGTCATGCCTTATAGTTGGCCCTGTGTCTAAAATGATATGTTGATATTGGGAGTTAGCCACCCCTAGATGTGTCATATTCTCATGGGGATAATTGGAAACGGGTAACGTTTTCCAACACCAACAGCTCCTACATTAATTAGTCCAAAAGGCATTCTTTTGTAGGCAAAAGTTCCCCATTTAGTTGTAAAGGCTATCTTTAGTCTATCTTATTCATCAACCATTACCTGATTATATCTTGAATATCCATCTAAGAAGGAAATCATCTTTGAGCCATTTACAATCTACAACACCTCATCTAGTGAGGGTAAAGGGTAATTGTCCTTCTGAGATGCAAAGTTCAAGTTACAAAAATCAACACAAAGACGAATCTCTCTAGTCTTTTCTCTTATAGGAACCAAATTAGCCACCCATGTAGAATGATGGATAGGAAAGATGATCTTGCCATAAAGAAGCTTCTTAACTTCTTTTATTATTATTAGTTCAATGATAGGATTAACAGGTATTTCTCTCTGTCAAAAAGGTTTGGCAACAGGTTTCAATAGGATGTCATGTGTAATAATCCTTGGATCATACATTTTTAGCTCTTCATAGCTCCAAAAAATAACATCCTTATACTCAATGAGTAATTTGACCATGTCTTCCCTCTCCTGTGCATTACATGCTTTTCCTATCCTTACCATTCTAGGATCTTTATTAGTACCCAAGTTGTATGAGTCACACTCTTTGATCCCCTTTTCTTGAGTCATTCTTCTATTAAGCACTAACCCATCATGATCAAAAATACATTATACTTCAACCATTCCCTTAGGAATCATGTTTTTTTTCAAATTTAGTGTCCCATCTTCATCTTTAAGTTCATCATTCATAGGTTTATTGTCTAGAATATCATCTATCTCTTGCCCTTCAAAGTGGCTATTGCACATGATAAATTTGAGTATATGTTTATCATCCTAAAAGACTTGAAAGTTTGTGATACTATCTGAAATAGATGGAAAAACAACCAATTCTACTGAAAATCATTTCAATTTCATTCTCTTGACTAGTTGTAATGCACTAGCTAAAATAGTGAGAGCATTTTCTACCATATTTTTCCTTCTTGGGATAGAGTTTATGTTCAAATCTTCAAAATTATCCATTAAATCCCATACTCTTTTTGTGTAGGAAAGTAACCTCTTATCATTGTAGGAGTATACTCATTTCACTTGTCATATAACTATTTGAGAACCTCTTTCAACTATGAGAGCTAAAATTCCTTTCTCTAGTGTGAAAAGAAGTCCTCAGATCAATGCTTCGTATTCTACAACATTGTTAGTACATTTGAATTGTAATCGATATGCTGCGTAGAAAGACTTACCTTTTGGGTTGAACAACTCAATATCTACATCGACTCCTAATTTGCATTTGGAACCATCAAAGTGGAGTTTCCAAATTGGTTCTTCCTTAGGTTTCCTAACCTTATCTTTATTTGTTCTTAGCTTTTCTTTCACTTGAGCCTAGAAGGATTGTTTCTTGGGGACCCATTGCAATTTCTCACGTAGTGGACTTGATGATTCCCCTTTATAATTTTTTGACAAAGGGAGTGTATGTTTTTCTTGTTTGTCCTGAATTTCCCTTATCAATTCTTAAATTTCATCAATTTTAGGTTTAGGATGGATGACTACTGAAGTCCACCCTTGACCTTTTACATACCGTCTTCTTTTTTGAACTTTGATCATTCTTGGAGGAGGAGAAGACAAACCTCCAGCATCTACAGAGGTATCACTATATGATAAATTTAGATCTTTGATTTCCTCCTCAACCTCTTCCACAAATTTAGATAATTTTATAGAACTTTGATTTTCTATGGGTTCATCTTCTTGAATTTTATTATTCTTGTCTCCCATCACTTGTGTTAATAACTTAGCAATTTCTTCTTGACATGATGAGAGTTCAAATTTCGAGAGACTAACTTTATGCAATCAGCAAAATCCTAGGAGAAGTAGGATATTGGGGTCCACTTCTTCTCTTAAATAGTGTAGATTAGCCACCATACTATCTATGAATTGTGCCATGATTTCATCCTTTGGGACCACTATCTTGGGTTCTCTATGTTGATCCTCTAATATTTTGGTTGGAATTGTATCAAATGCCATCACTTTGTAAGAGCCAAAATTTGATTGCAAGAATGCCACCTCATTTGGAGCATTGTATTCTATAATCATCATTTTTAATTTTGGCTCCACATCTATCTTGATTTGATTGTTCAATCCCTTCCATGGTAACCATAACTAAGTTAAATCTATAGAAAACCATCCCCTTAGGCATTTTTTCCATTCTATGCTTAGAAGTAGTCCATACATTTATGGAATACCTACCACATGTATATCAATGACATCTTGAATCTAGGGGTCGACTGTCAACTATATATGAACATCTTTCAATATGCCAATGACTTTCACCTTTGTTTTATCCAATTGTATCACTATTTGGTTGGAAGGTTGAGGGTTGACTCCTAACCTTTGTGCTATGGATAATGGCATGACATTACATGAAGCTCTTGAATTGATTAGGCAATTATGAAGATTCTTCCCATATATCCTAATACTAAGCAAAAATGGGGGCACCTCAACCTTGTCTTTAAATATAGTTGGCATTGATTTTGAAGCATTAACCTATCAAGATACTATCTTTTGAGGGATATTATTCATATTGTGGGATGCCTTTGTATGATCCAAAGTCTTCATCAACACTTCTCACTATTGTGGATAGTTTTGCAACATGTTGGCCTTTGTTCATTATAAGTCTTCTGTAGCACTATACTTTTTAATAGACCAAGCAAGATTTTTTAATAACATTGACACATTCCCTTCATTCTTATTCTATTTTCCTCCATATGGTGGCCATATTGGTGCCAAATTTTTACTCACCCTCAAATTAGGAGGATTTGGTTGTAACACTAGAGGAATTCCATCTGTTAGAGGTTATTTTCTAGTTGTTAGATTGTACATATTTTGACTGTTGTTGCAAAAGGCAAACATCTCTTCATGCTAAAGGTTAGGTTCCTAGGTAAATGAGAATGAGAATTCTTCATTGACTAGCTATTCCACCTGTACATTCTATGCAGAATCATAAGATTCTAATAGCATAGCATTAAACTATATAGGAGGAGTATTGTCATTTACTTGTGAACTCTTAGCCATCTCTTGATTTCCATTATAGTATGAACCATTATTTTTATATGTATTTTGACCATCATGATATTGATTGATATTTGTATACTAAACATTTTTGTTATTGTCTATAGGAATGCTTCCATTATTTGGACGAGTGTTCCATTGTCAATTTTGTCTTTAGAAGCCATTATTACGATCAGGAGGATTAAAGTAGTTCCCTCCATTATTGTTTCTTGCATTGTTGTTCCCACTGTTATTATTCCCATTAAAATTTTTGTTATAATTTTGGCCATAATTGTTGTTGGAAGGACTAGTGTTGTTTCTTTGAAAATTCTTATTTTGTCCTTTCAACAACCTCAAACAAGTTAGCTTGTTGTTCATCTATGACAGTATTTTTCATTTGGCCAAATTTGGAAATAAAGCTATTGTCTTCTTTTGCAAAAATTGCTGACTTTTTCACAAAGAAAGCAAATTTTGGGGTTTCATACCTTGGATATGTTAGAGTGGGGTTTTTCAGAGTGGGTGCCTTCTGTAGTGGAACTAGATTTATAGGTATGAATTGGCTAGGCATTGTGGGTACTTCAACAAGGTATGTTGGCATTATTGTGATAGTTGGAGCTAGAAGCATCAATCTGCCTCCATTAGGATTGGCCTACTTGGTGAAGGTAATTGTTTTTGTGAAGACTTTTTCCAATCCATCGATATTTATGTAGGAAGTCTTGTTAGAAAGATAGTATTAAGATGGTCCATAGAATTTAGATAAATCTAAAGAACAACTTCAACTAGTATAGTGTATGTAAGTTTGAGCTTGTGATAAGCCATGTGGAAGCAATGGTTGAAGCAAGAAAGCATATTAGGTAGATCCCTTTTTAATTATATGAATTGTTGATGTATCACAGTTGGGTTGATAAATTTTTTGAATTATTCCAAGAACAATCTTTTGAAAGTATCCTAATCTCCAATGAATCTTAGTGGTAAATTAACATACTAGTTAATGGCAACTTCCCCAAAGACTAGGGGAATAAGTGAAGAACCACATTCTTGTTAGCAATCTGCTTTTGGTTGCAAATTTTATTGAATACTTTGATTTGATCTTTAGTAGTTTGTTTCTCTCCATAGATGAACCTTGGGAAAAACTTCTCTAGATTCTTGGGAAGGTCATTAAGTACACCTAACAAGTCAACTAGTGAGTCTATAGCATTTGCAAAAGAGGCCATTGGAGGATTTGGTGGACCTAAGCGTGGTTTTTGTGGAGGTGGAACTATTGAAATATTTAGTGGTCCACTAGGTGGTTTTTGTAGAGGTGGAGTTCAAGAAGATGATGAAATGTTGAATTCAAGTGGTTGAATTTGAGGTATTCCTTTGTCACTACGAGGCTTGTAGAAATGGCTAGGCTCAAGGAACTCATGTGTACTTGGTGAAGATATTAAAGCTCACTAAAATGGGGATTTTGGATCTAGATCCTCTAGTTTGCATCAATTATATAAAAGGTGCACCTTTGTAGAAGAACACTTTCTCACAAATAAGGCACACCTTAGAATTTGGCATAGTAGCACACCAACACAAATAAATTTCTCAAAAACTAAAAAAAATTGAAATTCTAAAAAGTGAAAAATTTCAAAGCTTTGGAAAATTTTCTTTCTTTTCTAAAAACCAAGAGGCCCTCCTTATAGCACTACTTTTGTTGAGTTGTTATGTTGCATGATGCTTAACAGGAGAAATACTTTCAAACTCCTCTCTTAAAAAGTCAATCTTGGGGATCAACTCCAAGGTTTTAGATGTTCTTGTGACCAACTAGAATCCACTTAGTTTAAGATAATTGTATTTGTTCATGAGGAGGACTTTTCTATTTCTGATGAATTCAAATAAGATGTAGAATCTATTCACTACTTCAAAACAATAAACATGAAAAAGAACTATATTTTGTATTTTTTGTTTTTCAAATGAATGCAATCTAACAATGCAACTAATATGAATTCCTAATTAAAAAGGGTTCAATAAAGAAAATAACAAGAATAAGGTGACTAGAAAATTAAGCAAATAACATGAATATAAAATCCTAATGGACATAACCTATGGAAACAACATGTCTGTGAGTTAAGTCTTTGGAGAAATTAGTGGGTAACCAATGAAAGTAGGAGTAGTGCTTCCTTAATTCCACTAATGTAATTGTTGATGGGAATTTAATAACCATAAGATGTTACACTTTTAACCAAATTACAGGGTCAGAAAAAGTGCACTCATGCGAGACAAAAAACAATGTAGGAACAATTTGATGATCTCTCCTCAAACTAGATATGTCAGTAAAATTTGTAAAATCATAGCAAACACCAAAATTAATAGATCACACAAGTAGAAATAATGCAATAAACTTTTGGCTCAATCACAATTTCATGAAGATACATTCACAAAAATATAACACATTTAGGTAAGAATCACTACACTCCAAATGCAAGCACCAAAATAATATATCATTGCAAAAATAATGCTGGCCTTGATTACATATTACAAACCTATATTTATAACAAATCATCTCCTCAATTTGTGTTGAGAGAGAGATATCTTCATGCAATCATAAGCTTCTAATTTAATAAAACAAACTAATTATATACAAACTGACTATCTAGCTGGTACTTAGTAGGAATCCATCCACTTTTAAATCATTAATTGGATGCATGAGCCTTTACATGTCATAAAAAAAAGAAATTTTGAGAGAATAAGAAGAAGAGAGCCTTCAATTGATGTAGAAATGTGTAGAAGTGTTAAAAATAGAAGTTAAACCTTCACTGGGTGTCTATCAGAGTTAAACTATTATTAGAATGCATTTTTGATTCATTGAAAGTTCTATTTTTAGAACTAGTAATTAATTGTTAGTGCACTTCTAGAAAGGTGCACCTCAAAAGAAGTGCACCTAGCACACTTGCATAGCTTTGACTTCTTTAAAATTCTTCCAACACTTCATTGTAAAATATGCACCAACACACCTAGCACAACAGCATGCCTAGTGCACCAATGTAGCAACACACCTCAAAGGTCCAAAGATGTAAAATTTCACTAAATGTCAAAAATGAAATTCTGGCTTTTGGGTTTTATCCCCTTTCATACTAAAGCTATGTCTGGGTGTTTGCCATTGAATTTCTCTATTATTTTAGTGAACTATACCAGATCTGGTAAATCTAAAGCATTATATTTATCTTTGACTTTCTATCTGTAATTATCTACATCTATATAGGTTTTAGCAAAATCTTCAAGTTTAGTATCTAGCTCTAACAAAGCTTCTTCTGTCCTTAATGCTTACTAAATATCTTCATCATTAGAAACTTCATCAAAAATCCTCCTAAATCTCCAAACAACCACCTTTATAGATATCAACTTCTCTCATGCATCATCTTAAAAAATGTCTAGACATAAATCACTATATATTTTCTCAACCTCCAAAATTTTCTCTCAAACTTGGTCCTTGAGACGATGGATCTTTGCATGTAATGTTTCCATTACTTTATTTCTATCTCCTATCTTCTCAATCTTGTCATCTATTAAATATAGCTCCTCTACCATATATACACCCATAAGCATCTGATACATTTGTCCTTTTATCATATGTAATACATGTAGATCCTTCCCTAGGTATGTATCTCATCCATAAGACCAGAATCCTAATTCTAAATTCCTACCATTTTATCTACATTCTCTTTCATAAAATGGAGTAGCTTAAGATTCCCTTACATGATAAGTACACCTTTCTCCTCAAAACTTTCCCACCATTGTAGACATGCATTCAAAAATGGATCCAATTTCATCACTCTCCTATCTCTCCTCTCAAAAGCATCTTTTAGAGTCTCCTCAGGTTAGCAGGGTCCAATGGGCCAACAACTTTTCTCAAATATCCTTTTAAGATTTCATTTTGTCATTGAAGTGTTATCAACTCTACCCCATCCTATTCTAGGCTCTAAAAAGCCTCCTTCACCCTTGTAGTGACCATTAGCTTTGATGTTTCCAAGGTTGGCTTTTTGAGCATGGCCTCTCAGATCTAGTTATCTCATGGAGTCATTTCTTCAACATTTGACTATGGAGGAGGAAGACCTACATGAGAAAAAAGGTCTTGATTCAAATCACTCATAATGAAGGCTAAGGATTACACTTCCTTAGGAGGTGAATTAGGTTTCTTTAGCATTTTTATTAGTTCCACTCTATCCTCCTCCTTTGTAGTGAATTGCTACTTCTTGTTCCTGACTACTTCTTTTTGAAGCCGCCTTGTAATATGTTGGGTTGGTGACTTTCCTTTTGAGGATGGAGGAGATTGCTCTGCTATGATTTTTCACTTATTACTCCTTTTTGGATTGTTTTCCCTTTGTGAAGGCTCCTCATCTATAGTTCTTGTATCAGTGGAGCCTAGATTTCTCACCTCTATGTCTTAGGAAGTTGGTTGAGGTTATTCACCTATCTTTCCTTCTTTCGACACTTCATTGGTGGATACTTGTGGTGGCTCTCCTTTAGGCTTTACCTAGATTTTCTCAATTTCTATTCCTAGAGGGGGAGGAGTAATTGATCCCTTATCAACACAAAATGTGACTTGCAACTAGGAAGTGGATGTAAGAACTATTTTGAGTCCTTATGACTTAGGGGGCATTTGAGTCCAATCCTCCTATTGAGGTTGATTGGTTGGCATGGGTTTGATCTTATCCCCAACCAACTCAATTCCTATAGGCATAAAGTCAAAATATGACATCTCAAAGACATTAGTGCCCTCTACATGTTGTTCATCAAATCCATTATTTCATCTCATCCTTTAATGTAGTAGTTTGTAGAGATTCATTTGGGATTGATGGAGGCATAGCCATAGAACTTCTTCTTCATTCCTACTTTGTGGCTCTAACTAGCCTAGTTCTTTGACTCAGAGGTAATTTTTTATCTTCACCATCATCATCCTCTTCTTCTCCCATCCTCTTCTTCTCCCTCTTCTTGGATAGGTTCTAGGATGGATAGAAAAGGGATCACTTTCTTGATCACCTTTTGTCTCCTTTTCACTAAAGTCTTTACCTTTATTCTTATGGGTGTTGAGGGAGATTCATGTTCTACTTGATGAGGATGGTAGACCTCTTGAATCTCAACCTCTATCTCATTCTATCTTGGTGTAGCTAGTGACACTTGAGGATCAACCTTGACTTGTGTGGCTCTAATATTTCCTATCCCTTGTACATTTTCTTCTCCTTGTTGGGGAGGTACAATGATTTTACCCTCTTCAGGTTCAACTCTCTAAGGAGAACTTCTTTTTCTCTTGCTCCTTCCTTTTCCCTTCTAAGCTTAATAGTATCCTATCGGTCTATCAAGTTCGTGTACCATTTTTGACCTTACTAATGATTGAGCTACAAAGGTAGGGATAGTGACTTTCTTCCCTCTACCTTTGGTTGGGTGGGCTTGTGCATAAAATATCACCATTTCAAGAATTGGATCAAGCTTACATGTTCTCTTAATAAAATGCTATGTCATTTTAATGACATGCCTCACTCTATGGTTAATAGCAGAATTCTCCTCCCTATCAACCTCAACATTCATAATAGGCCTATCACCAATCTTGTACCTATTGAATAGAGGATCAAGAAACTCCTCAGAATCCTGCTGTGATATCTTCAATGAAATCTTTATTTTTAGGGCCTTCTCTGATAGGTACAAAGTCATCCTACAATAATCCCTTATTTGAATATTATAGTCATTTGTTGCATTCATCTAGTGATCCTCAATAGCCTCTTTGTGTTGCAATGTTTTGTCCGTCGAATACTGTACTCTCCAGATGTTATCAAAATATGGCCATGGAGAATTGTACTCTTCTAAGGGATATTGATCCCATTCACACTCATAAGAAATGATATGTTGATATCTATCTACCTAGAAAGATCCTATGATCATAGGGTACCCCCAACATATCTTATGTTGTTTTATGACTCTGTCATATGTTGACAAGAGTTGTCAGGAAATCTCTTGGAGAACAAGTTTGTCACTATGATACCTTGAGAGCTTCTTTGGGTTGATTATTATACCTACTAAACTTAGATATGTGAATGTACTAAATTGAATTTAATAATCCCTGACTAATAGAATTTGTGGCACTATATCATCTGACAATCTCTTCACATAATCTCCTTCTATTAATTTGATTATGGAAAATATGAATGCATCATTGAAAATTATGTATTCTTTTCTCTACTCTAAGATCCTCATTTTAAATAGTTAAGGATAGATGATATATGGCCATGAATTAGGAGCCTACATGTTGCCTCTCTTATATAACCTCAGATAATCTTTTGCTATTGTAGCCAACAAATACACTAGGTATGATGTCATATAGAATTTCCTTTGGTTCTTTTCTACCACCAACTATTCACACAAATTTTGACTAAGATTAGAAGCCTAGTCTTGTGGCATCTTGACTTTCTTTATTATTTCAATAAAGTGGACCGTGAAGATGTTCAGATGTCTAGCTACTAGTAGACCCATAACTCTACTCAAGAGTATGATCAAGTATCCAATATCTTTAATCATGTATCCCCTACTCTTATTCACTTTTCTGGTTTTATTTCCCAATGGAGTCTTCTCTATGAAATATGAGGACTAAATGATCTTAGAGGCCTCCTCAATGTGTTCTTGGTACCATTTTTCTACCTACTCATAGTTGAGCATGATGAATTGATCTACCCATGGGAGATGAGACACTTTCTCAATATTCTTCAATCATAGATCAAAAATAATTTCTCTTGTGATGCTCTTCACAACCCTCTCCTTAGGGACAAAGTTTTTTTCAAGTGACATAATGAGTTCCAAAGATTGTATTAACATTGGGTTTGAAGATGCATTTATGAGCCCTGATCTAATGAGTGCAAAAATCATTTGTGATCTCTCAGTGGGTTTGTTGCATATTTTCAAAAATTCTCCCAAATTAGTATGTCCTAAATTAGTATCTTTGATATCTAAGTTGTCATCTTGGAACCTTTATTTTGTTGGAATGCCTTGGAACTTAAAGACCACAAGTTTTGATGTCATTTTCTCACCCAAGGAAGATGCAGAATATGTCATTATATCTACATAAAAGGACATCTATTAGTTTAGACTTCAGGAAAAAAAGAACCAATGACTCCCTATCAATGATTAAGTTAAACATTAAAATTGACTTGAGAAACCCTAAAAAACTAGACCTCTTGAAAATATTTAAAAGACTAGGTTTTACCCTTAGAATGCAACAAAAATTTGGCACACCTGGCACACCTAATAGGTGCACCTTAGTGTGCCCTTTTCTTTTTTGTAATTTAGAATAAATGTAGTGCACACCAACACACCTAATGAGGTGTACTGATGTACACTTTAACTTATGTGTTTTATTATTAGTGCTTCCCTTTTAAGGTGCACACTAGCACACCTCATGAGGTTTGCTAGTGCACACCTTAAGTGTTTCAAGGATTTCTTTAAAAAAATCTTTCAAGTTTTTAAGAGTTTTTTGAAGCATTAAAGTGCTAAATGGTAGTTGGGTATGCATTAGTGCACCCAATTTGGTGCATTGATGTGCACCCACTTTGGGGACCTTTTAACTTTGTTTGTTTGTGTTTTCATAGGTTGGAGCAAGATAGAATGCCACACCTAGGTTTTTGAGGAGCTATGACAAGGGGGTCTTAGTGTGAGGATGAAATGAGGAGACTCGCATGGAAAAAAAAAATTGAAGATGGAGGGGACCCCCCTCCTATTAATATATTTACAAGATTTTGGCACAAATAAACAGGTGTGTGACTATGCCAATTGTGTCCCCAATGCAAGTTTAGCATAGTAGGCACATGAATTAGATGCACTTGCTGCATAACTTTTTTTACAATTTTGGTTTATTTTTGTTAATTTTTTTCCTTTTGACAACTAGGTTTCCTAGATAGGACCTAATGCGAACCAAGACTCTTGGTGAGACCTCAAAATGACTCGAACCCTGGACTAGGGTTCGAAAAAAGCTAAAAAATAAAGTAAGGGATCCCCATTTCAATCATAAATGGGGCATGCATTATGGAACCACAACAAGTAGTAATATTTTCTTCAAGAAAGCTTTGTAATTAGAGTTATAAGGGATGTAATCCTTTTAGATATAATCTAAGATATACTATGTCATGTTGTGTATATTTATTTACTTTGATTGGTCTGACAACATTTTTTTGGGAACTTAGCCAATTTTCCCAAAATGTTTCCAAGTCAATTCCATTTGCAAAAATGTTTTCTGGCAGTACTTCTAGTCTACAAAATCCAAGTAGCCCACTTTGACCACTCGCCATTTGCGCCTATTTATTCGTCATGAGTCCAAATCATAGATTCATATTCACCTCATGATAGAGAACCAATGCCCTAGTTTTGATTCCCCATGTGCTCATTTGCCCAATTTTCAAGGCCAAATCTGAACCCAGTTTAGTGTTTTCTGACATGTTTATGTGCAGGTGATCTTGAAAGGTCAACTCTGATGGTCAATATCTTCTGACTATCAATTCATCATGAGACAAGATTAGATAGGGTAGAAGTATGCAGAACAGAGAATGAGTGTGTACATTCTCAAAGCCTGGTCAAGTGTTGTTGTCAATTTTCAAAGTCAGTCAAAGGACCTCCTGACACAAATTTGACAATTTGTAGATCGGTGATAAAGTGAATTTTAATTGATGGTTCAATGCTCAATTTTGATTCTAATTAGTCTAGGATGATCAATAGATCATTTTGAAGATTTAGTTGCACAAAAATGAAATTTTTTTTAGCCAGACCCACTTTGGGGTCTGAATAATTCCATCAGATGCAATCAATGTCAAATCATTGAAGTTGCAAATTCAATCATAAAGAATGGTTTGATGTGTAAGAAAAAAAATATTTAGGGGGAGTCTATTGTTGATGTATTTATGATTTTTATATGGACTGGTTGGTCGATGTCATAACAATGTCATCCCTTGGAAATGAGGGAGCAATAGTTGTTTATTTTGAAACAAGACACCAAGGTTAAAATTGGTAGGTCATGCCAAATATTGGAGGTAGTAAAAGGATGCAGACTTAGAGAAGTCATTTGCAATTAACAGAAGAGCTTTATAAGAGATGTCCACACTAAGTAGAGAGGAAAACTTGTTCAATTAAAGACTAATCTAACTAGTTGAATATCCTATAGATGGTATAGACATATGTGCTATAGACCTCAAATAAATTGTAAATAGTGTGAACCTTCCTAATTATAAAGAAGTTGATTCATTTGCAAACTTAGGGTTATTGATGTCATATGAGAAAGAACATTCAAACTAAGGAGGAGAACCCTTTAGAAGGAAAATCCATCTACTTTTTCAATCAGAATTTTTACCTTGGATAGTAGACAAAGCATGAAAAGCCCATGGCAGTAGCAGGGGTTATGTTGTGTTGTCAAGAATAGAGCCATCGATTCTCAAGAAAGAGAGACCTTGCGCTTCAAAAAATTTGTAGGTAGGCGATCATAACAATGGTGGCCAAGATGATTTTGGATTTTTATTTGAAGGGATGGTGCTGATAATGCCTTCCAAAGTTGAAGAATCACCACCTTCAAAAAATCAACAATATTCGTTGCTTGAAGATGAGCTACCCAATACTGTAAGTAAGCCCCTTGATGAAAATCTCTTCTCTGATCTTAATCTTTACTCTAGCAAAAACCTAGTTTATGAAAATCCAAACACTTTAAGTTTGGATTTAAATGAAGAAAATCAAAATAATAGAAAGGGTTTGACATCTGCATCATGCATCTAGTAGTATAGAGGCATAATCTAAATCACCAAAAGTTTCTTTGATCGAGAAGAAGTTGGAAGATGTTAAGGGTCAAATATCTAGCAAGCTAAAGGAGCTTCATGAAAGGGCAGCCTCAATATCTATGTCTAGGAAGGTAGTAGCACAAAGAAGGAAAGTGTAGGGTACTAATTTTAAAAAAGATGAATGGCACAATAGTCAAAATGAGATTCAAGCTGCAGTTAAGACAAAGGAAAGCTAGTAAATTTGATTCGAGCCACCAAAAATAAAGTCAAAGCCACCATAATGAAAGCAAAAGATGTCGATAGAAAGAAGGAAGGTTTGCTCACGGCTGGGAGTGAAGCCACCTGCAGACTTTTGAAAAAAATCCCCCACACATTTCAAAGAATGGGTCATTCACACATAAAATGAGCACATAAATGTTTAAAAGGAAGATGCTACTTTTTGCAAAGGAGGAGGGGTTTTAGACAAGGCTAAATAGTTAATGAACATAAAGAGAAGAAGCATTCATGCCAAGCAAGGGCCTTCACACGTAGAACTCCACATGATGCCAAGCTAGAGCCAGTGCTTGTGAAAACACTCCAAAAAGCATTATCCCACATTCACCTTGCAGTGGAATTATTATTTTTTTAAATATGATTCTTTACGCATGGTGTAATGCCAAAAGAAAGGAGCCTTTTGTAAAGGCAATGGCTGCTTAGGGGACTCACTCATGTGGCTAGCTAGAAGTGTAAAGGCATAAATTTTGAAAGAACATGCACGTATAGGTCGGTGACATCAATAAATATGAGGTTGCTGAAAAATTCAAAAATTTGACACCTTGCTACCTCAATAGCCAAGAAATTCTAGGACTTTCAGCTAGTGACATAGTGAGGTCGTTGAAAAAATCCAAAATTTGATGATAGTCTAGAGAGCACGTGGGTCCTACTTTCAAGGCAGTCGATGAACCAGGAAGTGAAAAGTGGTAACTCATAGTGATGGTGATGATGTGGTAGAAAGAAATCTCAGAGGCCATTAGATTTTGACATGATTCTCAATCCTATGGTCCTCACTATCTCGCCAAGTGAAAGTTGCACAAAAGTTACCACAGTGACATGGCGAGGATTAATGCAGTGATGACATGTGGCAATGGGTCCAGGAGATGGTGATGTCGTGATCAGGTCTAGAGAAGCACCAGATCTTGCCACATGGTAGATCTGAGGGTTCTTGTTAACTCACTATAAGAAAGATGCAGGGAAGATAAAATGGCAAAGTAGTGAGAAGATGACACGTGGTGCTGATGAGGATGTCCAGTCAGAATGTGACACTTGGCACTGCTGAGGTTTGAGCCAATCAAAAGATGACACATGTCAAGCATGGTCAAACCAAGTTTGACCCTAATGGAACATATGAGGGAATTTTCAAAGGTTTTAATTTTAATTTTTTTTTAAATGTTTCTCCTCAAGATCACGGGCATAGGTTAGTTTTTAAATGAAACTGGAAATTATTTATATAGTTCAAACTATATAAAGGAATAAATTTTTGAAATTTTCAAATGCAATGGAAACCAAGAATGAAGACCTGATTTTCAAAAGGACATATTTGGGGCATTTTTTTGTTGAAAATGGGCACTTCAATATACCGTTGGAACCAGGAGAATCCAAATTTTCCATTTTTTAGGTCATTTTTTACACAGGTGTTCACCGGTTTGAGCTATCAGCCAGTTTGTGATTTCTAGGGCATTGGTAGCAGAATATGAATTTTTTTATCATGGAGCATTAGAATTGGTTAGAGGATAGTTCTAAAAGCTTGTAGGGATTTGAATGTGGAGAAAATCAACTCTAAGCAATTTTCTTGCATTTTGGAGGTCACTTTGAACTAATTTTCACCGTTTACATTGAGTTCATTTCAACACCAAAATCAGTTACATCCTTTCATCATTAGATTTATGAGATATTTTGATGCCTTTGAGAGGTAAAATGATGGGGATTTGATTTTTAGTTAGAAGGAGAAGTTAGAAGGATGTTTTTGATCTTCTTGGGAAGGATTTCTAAAGGGACACATGTCAATTGCAAATTAATTCTAAGAATTGTCTTCTCCATATTTATTCTTTCTTCTTCTCTGAAAAAAGGTTGTTGGTTGGTTTTCTATTTCCAGTTCTTGGAGCTCTTCTCAGGTTGTGAAAGCCACACACCCAACATTTCTCTATTGTATTGTGTAGCATTTTATGTTTTATGCACATATTTCTATTTTATTAGGTGATTTGTTAGTTATTATCTATGCATCTTTCATGTATTTGATTTCAAGGAAAATAAATAAAGAGCAGCAATGGTTTCAAATTCAGTTTGAATCTTGTCTCCTGTTTGTGGATTTGTAATCTTTTCTAGTTTGTGATCAAAGACCATAGATTAGGTTGCATCTCATTTAGTGATGTATGTGATTGAAATATCTTGCTTATGGAACAAAGAGCCATTTAATTTCTTAGTGTTTATCACAGGGTTTGTAGATTTCATGATAGGATGTCTGAGTATGAGATTCAAGTATGAACCAGATGTCTATTCACAAGGTAAAAGGTAGATCAGGGATCTTGATGTAGGAATTATGTCAGAGGTTTCCAAGAGATGTACTATTGTAATTCATTTTAATTACCCAATAGATAAGGCATTGGTTAGAGATAAGATCATTAAGTTATGTTGCTCATACTTGGGTCTTGTTGTTATCAACATATTAAATCAATTTTCCCTTTTATGTTGAAAGATATTCAATGTTAACCTGCACTTAGCTTGTCAGTCTCATAAGTTATGTTCTTAGCTATTTCATGCTTGTGATTCTTGGTTAAGTATAGAATATTTAGGGGTTTTTATCTTCTTTACATTAGATTCAGTGTATGCTTTGATAACTGGTACCATATAAAGAATCTATAGGTATACCCACCTAGGTTTTGTAGAGCCTGAAGTGCAGAAGGAGTATAGCCTTTTAGTTGGCCCAGGTTCTTGGTGAAGTGTGTCCATTATTGGAGATAGCTGCCCATAGATGCATTCTTGCCTTGCATACTTGGTTGTTTAAACACTGTTAATCAGGAGCCAACAAAATGGTGACTCTGCTAGGGAGATAAGATGGCAATCCATTTTTTTGAAAGGACAAAAGTCTCTGGTGTTCATTGAAAATTTCAGTCCTATTTTTAGTTAAGTTTTGCCCATCTGAGTCACCAAAAAAATGGTGAGTTGCATTCAGAAAGAACCAAAATCTCTGGCATGAAACAGATTGAATATAACATATATATAGAAAGAGGCATTTCTTATTTTCCTTGCTGAAGTTTCATGTTCCCCAGTTAAGCTTTATTCATAATTAGTAGTATGTTGTAAAATTGGATGAAAATTGTGTGCTATGACTATCATAAGTCTATCTTCAATTAGTTCAGTCTTTGCAAGTGTTGTTGAGAAAGTTCAGAGTCAAGAATTCATTTATAAAGTGTAAATTCTGATCAAGATAATAATGATCTACAAGTTTCTCCTACATTGAAGGCCTAGTTTAGATTTTTCAAGTGACAAATTATGTTTTATTTTTCGCAAAGTGTGAATGGCGACTCTCAAATCTCTATACCAATTTTTTCCTAGTTGATTTCATTACAAAATTTTGAAGGACTTTCAGTTGTATGGGCAGATCTGAAACTATTCATAGATCTTGGAAAGGAAGTTTTAAATTCTTGATAAGTTTTAAAATGCTATTTGCAATCTATTGTTATAAAGAATTGAAGTGTAAAAGTAGATCACAGTTGTGATTTCTTGATTCCTCTTGAAGGGAGGTGGTGACTCTACAAAGTTTGATCAGTGGTGTAAGGGATTTTCAGTCTTGTACCTATGCCAAATCAGCATAACAAAGTTTAGCATCAGTAATTGAGGTATTTTGGTTTTCATGTTTTCTTTTCATGGAAGTCAAAAAAAAAAAAAACCATGGTTGCCTCTATTAAGTGATTTTCAGCACTAGAAAGAAGAGGTAGAAATTTTTCTTTATAATGGAGTCAAATCTTAGATTTGAGATTAGTTTTCCAAATTCTGAGAGTTTGAAAACTATGATTAATAACATTTCTATGTTGAATAGATTGGTCTACAAAAGGATTGTCAATCTTATAAGAATTGAGGTAGAAAGTAGTCAAGTTTTAAATGCTAAACAATGTTATACAAGGGTTAAATCAGTAATCAGTAAGATGCCTTTTCATTGTAGACCTGAGGAATCCTCCCTACCGAGTATTTTCCTTGATGTTCTAGTACCTAATTTAGTCAATTGGCTAGCACCTATAAGATTACAAAGGTTTTTACAAATTGAAAGATTCATTCAGGAGATGGAAGATGATGATTACAGATTTCATGTTATGTCCCCTGATGATAATGAGTGTGCTGAAAGTTAGGGTAGTAATGAATACAATGAGTCCATAGAGCAAGATAATCTATCTTCTGAATGTGAAGAGGTGGATTCAAATGTTAATGAATCAAGTAATAGCAATCAAAGATAAATTTTGTTATAGTGATTGCCATGATAAGAAACAATGTTGCAATAATGTTGATTTTCCATATTGTTACACTAAGGATCCTACTGTTGTAGGTTCTTCATGTTATCCAGATGATAATCACAGTTGGGAGAAGATTTGTGAGGCAATCTTCTTGAGCTCCGATGAAATCTCAGAATTGTTGGCTCGTGAGTTTGAAAAGCATGTAAGTATTTCTAAGGATCTTCATATTTTCTCTCATAATACTTTCTCATTCAGTCAAATCAATTCCCCAAAGTTTGATGTAGAAAGAGATGTAGAATTCGAACAATCCTTATCAAATTTTGGAGGTGTAGATGATAGCACCTCAAATGTCTTTGCACATTACAATTTGTTGGATGCGGAGCATGTTAGTGAAGGGAAGTTTAATATTGTTTCAACTTCCTATCATGCTCATTTTGTTAAACATTGTTTTGATGTTTCATGTGATGAAGAGGAAAATAGTGAGTGTTGTCAATCTGAATATGGATTTTCTTTATATGCTGATAAGTCTTGTAAAGATAAATTCAAGGTTCATTCTGACATTTAGTTAGCAAAAGAAAATGATCATGATCAACATAGTTTAGATAAACACTTTTAGAATGAGTTTTCATGTTTGGTAACTAATGAGTTGTTCGAAGAATGTGAAGAGTTTTTAGAAAAAGATAAATTTGATTCAATGAGTAACATGCTTGCAAGTAGGAAACAATTGGATTTTCCATACTCTTCACTTACAGAGGCACAAGGTGAGCTACAATCTGCTCCATGTAACTCATTGAATGAAGTTAAATATGAGCACTTTGTGTTTCCAATTGAAAAAATCCATGATTTGATTAGTAGTGATCAGTTTCAATTTGTTGTCAGTTGCTATGATCACACTGATTCATATTTTCATAGTGAGCAAGGTGAAGAAAGTATGTCTAATTTTTATATGCACTATGAAGATGATGATAGTTTTGTTTTTCCTAATGAGCTGATTGCAAATGTTGATGTGTTGGTTGAAACAAATGGAAATGAGAATTTCAGTTTACCTTAGAAGAATGTAAATGAAAATCAAGTGTATGATAGAGGTAAGGAGATTTGAAACTTTTCGATGGGCCGAGGCCATCGCTTGTACATAGTAGGAGTAGTTCTTTCCCTGCTTTCAATAAAGTTGTTCGAGAGAATTTGTTGATGTCATGTGTGTGGTCTGCTTCTCCCAGAAATCTTAATCCTTGCCATGCCTACAAGGGATATGCATCCCCAGATAGAGCCACTATTGGCGCTCAAAATTGTAGCCTTGATTTTGAGCACCATTGAAAAAATTGAGCACTATAAATGGTTCCTGATGAGTTTGTACCCGACTGTGCCTTTGAAGCCTAAGAGTTGTTCAATGCTTCTAGCACCTTGCATTCAGACTATCCACTTGTTTCATGAAGTCAAATTGACATTTCAAGCCATTTCATGAGGTCTCATTTTGAGCAATTGTCATTCTACATTTTCACCTAAGTGTCAAACAGCAACAGGAGGCCTTGTTTGCATCTGGATATCTCAAACCTAGAATTGTTTTGTGACTTTTCGCTTTGGGAATATTTAGTGTCCATATCCAAGAACCTATGTTTCAAATTTTGAGTCCATTTGTCTAGGTTTTGAATCCCTCAAATTTGGTCAGTTACTATTTTCACACATTTGCAAATTGCACACATTTCTAGGAAGCCATGTTTGACTTGTAATAACTTTTGACCAGTTGACCAAAATGCTAAATTTCCTTTTGTCTTGCATTATAGACATCAAAGACTTGTTATGTTTCAAGTTTTAGCTCTTGATGAATCTTTTTGGTTAGTTTTCAAATGCGATTCCAAACGCAATTTCTATCTTTTTACTGGTGTCAGCATTTGCAGATTGATTAATACCCCTGTTCATGATGTCATAACTCCTATTTCATGATTGGTGAGATAGAATGGATTTTACCAGTATGTTGTGCTCCAAAAATACTTTAAGTGTGCCATTTTTTAGGTCATGACGAATCTATCTACACACTTTTCCAGGTCAATTCCATTTGCAAAAATGTTTTCGGCAGTGCTTCCAGTTTGCAAAATCCAAGTAACCCACTTTGACAGCTCGCCATTTGTGCCCAGTTATTTTTCATGAGCCCAAATCATAGATTAATACTCACCTCATGATAGAGAACCAATGCCCCAATTTTCATTTCTCCATGTGCTCATTTACCCAATTTTCAAGCCCAAATCTGAACCCAGTTTAGTGTTTTCTGACATGTTTATGTGCAGGTGATTTTGAAAGGTCAACTTTGATGGTCAATATATTTTGACTATGAATTCATCATGAGACGAGATTCAACAAGGTAGAAGTATACAGAATAGAGAATCAATATGTACATTTCCAAAGCCTAGTCAGGTGTTGTTATCAATTTTCAAAGTTAGTCAAAGGACCTCCTGACACAAATTTGACAGTTTGTAGATCAGTGATAAAGTTAATTTTAATTGATGGTTCAATGCTCAATTTTGATTCTAATCAGTCTAGGCTGATCAATAGATCAATTTGAAGATTTAGTTGCACGAAAACAAAAAAAAATTAGCCAGACCCACTTTGGGTTCCGCCTAATTCCATCAGATGCAATCAATGTCAAATCATTGTCATTGAAAATTCAATCATAAAGAATGTTTTAATGCCTAATAAAAATAATATTCAAGGGGAGTCTATTATTGATGTATTTATGATTTTTATATGGATTGGTTGGTCGATGTCATAACAATGCCATGCCTTGGAAATGATGGGAGCAGTAGGTGTTTATTTTGAAACAAGACACCAAGGTTAAAAAGGGTAGGTCACACCAAATATTGGAGGTAGTAAAAGGATGCAGACTTGGAGAAGCCATTTGCAATTAATGGAAGAGCTTCATAAGAGATGTCCACGCTAAGTAGAGAGGAAAACTTGTTCAATTAAAGACTAATCTGACTAGTTGAATATCCTATAGATGGTATAGACATATGTGCTATAGACCTCAAATAAATTATAAATAGTGTGAACCTTCGTAATTATAAAGAAGTTGATTCATTTGAAAACTTTGGGTTATTGACACCATATGAGGAAGAACATTCAAACTAATGAGGAGAACCCTTTAGAAGGCAAAGCCATCTACTTTTTCAATCAGAATTTTGACCTTGCACAGTAGAAAAAGCTTGAAAAGCCCATGGTAGTAGCAAGGGTTGTGTTGTCAAGAACATAGCCATCGATTCTCAAGAAAGAGAGACCTTGGGCTTTAGAAAATCTATAGGTAGGTGATCATAACAATGGTGGTAAAGATGATTTTGGATTTTTATTCGAAGGGATGGTGCTAATGACACCTTCCAAAGTTGAAGAATCACCACCTTCAAAAAATCAACAATATCTGTTGCCTGAAGATGAGCCGCCGAATACTATAAGTCAGCCCCCTGATGAAAATCTCTTCTTTGATCTTAATCTTTACTCCACTAAAAATCTAGTTTATGAAGATCCAAGCACTTTAAGTTTGGATTTAAATAGAGAAAATCAAAATAATAGAAAGGGTTTGACATCTACATCATGCATCTAGTAGTATAGAGGTAGAATTTAAATCACCGGAAGTTTCTTTGATCGAGAAGAAGTTGGAAGATGTTAAGGGGCAAATATCTAGCAAGCTAAAGGAGCTTCACAAAAGGGTAGCCGCAATATCTATATCTAGGAAGGCAGCAACACAAAGAAGGAAAGTGTAGGGTACTAGTTATAAAAAATATGAATGGCATGGTAGTCAAAATGAGATTCAAGCTACAGTTAAAACAAAGGAAAGCTAGTGAATTTGCTTTGAGCCACCAAAAATAAAGTCAAAGCCACCATAAAGAAAGTAGAAAATGTTAATAGAAAGAAGGAAGGTCTACCCATGGTTGGGAATCAAGCCACCTATAGACTTTTGAAAACAAGGCCTCACACATTTCAAAGAATGGGTCATTCACACATAAAATGAGCACATAAATCTTTAAAAGGAAGATGACACTTTTTCAAAGGAGCAAGGGTTTTAAACAAGGGATAAATAGTCAATGCACATAAAAAGAAGAAGCATTCATGCCAAGTAGGGGTCTTCACACATAGAACTCCATGTGATGCCAAGCTAGAGCCAACGCTTGTGAAAACACTCCAAAAAGCATTATCTCGCATTCACCTTGTAGTGGAATTATTATGTTTTTAAATATGATTCTTTATGCATGGTGTAATGCCAAAAGAAAGGAGCCTTTTGTAAAGGCAATGGCCACTTGGGGGACCCACTCATGCAGCTAGCTAGAAGTGTAATGGCATAAATATTGAAAGAACGTGCACATATAGGTCGGTGATGTCAGCAAATATGAGGTTGCTGGAAAATTCAAAAATTTGGTGCCTCGCTACCTTGATAGCTAGGAAATTCTAGGACTTCTAACTAGTGACATAGTAAAGTCGTTGAAAAACCCCAAAATTTGATGACATTTTAGAGAGCATGTGGGTCCCACTTTCAAGGTAGTCGATGAACCAGGGAGTGACAAGTGGTAATGGATAGTGATGGCGATGATGTGGCTGCATGAAATCTTAGAGGCCATTAGATTTTGACATGTGTATCGATCCTATGGTCCTTACTATCTTGCTAAGAAAAGGTTGCATGAAAGTTACCATAGTGACATGGTGAGGATTAATGTAGTGATGACATGTGGCAATAGGTCTAGAAGATGGTGATGTTGCGAGAAAGTCTAGAGAAGAACCAAATCATGCCATGTGGCAGATATGAGGGTTCTTGTTAACTTGCTATAAGAAAGATGCAGGGAAGATAACATGGCAAAGTAGCGAGAAGGTAACACGTAGCATTGATGAGGATGTCCAATCAGACTGTGACATGTGGCGCTGCTCAGGTTCGAGCCAATCAAAAGATGACATGTGTCAAGCATGGTCAAACCAAGTTTGACCCTAATGGAACATATGAGGGAATTTTCAAAGGTTTTAAATTATTATTTTTTAAAATGTTTCTCCTCAAGATCACGTTCAAAAGTTAGTTTTTAAATCAAACTGGAAATTATTTATATAGTTCAAACTATATAAAGGAATAAATTTTTGAAATTTTCAAATGCATTGGAAACCAAGAATGAAGACCTAATTTTCAAAAGGACATATTTGGGGCATTTTTTGTCAAAAATGGGCACTTCAATATACCATTGGAATCGAGAGAATTCATATTTTCCATTTTTTAGGTCAATTTTTACATAGGTGTTCACCAGTTTTAGCTATAAGCTAGTTTGTGATTTCTAGGGCATTGGTAGCAGAACATGCATTTTTTTTTATCATGGAGCATCAGAATTGGTTAGAGGATAGTTCTAAAAGCTTGTCAGGATCTGAATGTTGAGAAAATCAACTCTAAGTAGTTTTCTTGCATTTGGGAGGTCACTTTGAACTAATTTTCACCATTTACATTGAGTTCATTTCAACACCAAAATCAGTTACATCCCTTCATCATCAGATTTATGAGATATTTTGATGCCTTTGAGAGGTAAAATGATGGGGATTTGATTTTTAGTTAGAAGGAGAAGTTAGAAGGAGGTTTTTGATCTTCTTGGGAAGGATTTCTAAAGGGACACATGTCAATTGCAAATTAATTCCAAGAATTGTCTTCTCCATATTTATTCTTTCTTCTTCTCTGAAAAAAGGTTGTTGGTTGGTTTTCTATTTCCAGTTCTTGGAGCTCTGCTTAGGCTGTGAAAGCCACACACGCAACATTTCTCTATTGTATTGTGTAGCATTTTATGTTTTATGCAGATATTTCTATTTTATTAGGTGATTTGTTAGTTATTATCTGTGCATCTTTCATGTATTTGATTTCAAGGAAAACAAATAAAGAGCAGCAATGGTTTCAAATTTAGTTTGAATCTTGTCTCCTATTTGTGGATCTATAATATTTTCTAGTTTGTGATCAAAGACCATAGATTAGCTTGCATCTCATTTAGTGATGTATGTGATTGAAATATCTTGCTTACGGAACAAAGAGCCATGTAATTGCTTGGTGTTTATCATAGGGTTTGCAGATTTCATGATAGGATGTTTGAGTATGAGATTCAAATATGAAGTAAATGTCTATTCATAAGGTGAAAGATAGATCAGGGATCTTGATGTAGGAATTATGTCAGAGGTTTCCAGGAGATGTACTGTTGTAATTCATTTTAATTACCCAATAGATAAGGCACTGGTCAAAGATAGGATCATTAAGTTCTGTTGCTCATACTTGGGTCTTTCTATTATCAACATATTAAATCAATTTTCCCTTTTATGTTGAAAGCTATTCAATGTTAACCCGCACTTAGCTTGCCAGTTTCATGAGTTATGTTCTTAGCTATTTCATGATTGTGATTCTTAGTTAAGTATGGAAGATTTAGGGGTTTTTATCTACTTTAAATTAGATTCAGTGTATGCTTTGATAAATGGTACCATATAAAGAATCTATAGATATACCCACCTAGGTTTTGTAGAGCCTGAAGTGCAAAAGAAGTATAGCCTTATAGTTGGCCCAAGTTTTTGGTGAAGTGTGTCCATTATTGGAGATAGCTGCCCATAGATGCATTCTTGCCTTGCATACTTGGTTGTTTAAACACTATTAAATGAGGAGCCAACACAATCAAATAAGATGAGATATATTTGGTTTCATTTATGGAAAAATATGTTTTATAGTATAATTATGATTGTTTGGGATGGAAAATTGTCTAAATATTACACAATGTTACAATAGAAAAATGAGATTTATTGATAGGATAATATTCTCTTATATAGTTGACTATAGATGCATGACATCATCCTAATGATGTATCTAGTGTACATGTTCATACGAACAACCAAGTTCAAGTTATGAAGGAAATATCGATGCAGATATTTCATAGTGCAGAATAGAGAAAGTCAGCACATTAAGTTGTATGACATAAAGAATTATTTTGATTATTAAGTCTTGATGAGATGACTCTAAGGATGATATGTGAGCTAACTAAGGAAGGATTTATTAATATGATTGATATAAGTAAAGAACTTCATTTGCAAAGTAAGATGCAATGCAAGGTTATGTTATGTGATATGATAATGTGAGATATGGTGCAAATTGATATATGCATAGTTACTTCTTGTTTATGACATTGAGGAAATTGGAGGAAAGATTGTCTATAGCCTACAAAAGGCTTGTATAGAGAACTGATAATTAGAGGAATTGCAAAGTATAGCAAGTGATCTAGTATTGTATGTATATCCATTCTCTTTGAAGAACTTAATTGTATAGTTGCATGTTAGGGTAGTGGGCTCTTGTTGTACACAATTGTATATGATCCACCGACTCCTAACATGGTCGAGGCTTCTAATAAGGCCTAGTCTCCTAACAGTTACTCAAGACACTATACATTCTTCATATACTCCTAACAAGATTTTTTGACATTACAATCATGTTTTTTAGTAGTAACAAACACTTATTTAAATTGTAAGCATCTACAAAGCATATTATACAATTAATAGTGTTAACCAAGAATTTCATTTGCTATCGAGTCTCTTGGATAGTTTTAGTTTGCACCAAGCATCTCAATGTAAACCAAAATTTATAGTTTCTATCAAGTTCCTAGTTACTTTAGTAAGAATCTAGTGTTGACTGAGAGACTCGATGTCAAACAAGTGATTTAGTTTATATGCCACAATTCACAATATTCGTTGAGTCTTTAGTGCACACTAAGTTCAATACTACTTGGAAGTTATCAATATGGACTAATCTTCTACATCTACTAAATGCATTATGATGTCAAGAATTAATAGTAGATACTGATTATTAGAACCTCACTGAGCCAATCTTCAAAATCTAATTTCTTGCAGTATGGGTCAAGTTTGTGCATTTTTTGTAAACTTTTATTTTGGCCAACTTTTTAATTTGATTTCTATATATGTATTGTATTGTATCACATCAAAAGGGTAATAGAGTATTGAAGCAATGTAATAAGCACAAGAGAGAAAAAAAAAGAAGTACAAGGCCATAAGTATTATAAGGAGTATCAAATATTTACCTATCATAGCAAGGTGATTTTATACTCAAAGGTATCTCATTTTGCAAACCTAGTTGTAGATCAAAGATCAAGTTGTTGTTTCATCCTAATAGGTGGATAACTCAAATCCTTTAATAAGGTAGACCTAACAGTCTTATTTAAATCTCTTTATCAAGTGCATACTTCATTATATGTTTATAAATACTTTAGCAAGGTGGACCTAGTAGTCCTTATTTCTCTTAATAGGGAAGATCATCAAAAGCGATTATTGTAAGCCTTAACATGCCAACTTTATACTGTAGTACTAAAGCTTGTGGGTATCATCCCCACCCCAATTTTTCTTTCTATTTGGAATGATTTTGGGTCACCAAATTGTGTGTTAAAAGTTTTATGTATGATTTCATGTTTTCAATTTGTCATGCATGCAACTAGATCATAATACATTAAAAAGATTAATCAGTATTTAAGGATTAAATGTTACAAGTTACCAATTCACACCTCCCCTCTTAGTAACTCAGCCTTTCATAATATTTCAAAAAATTGGTATCAGAGATTTTGTGGTTCTTAGAGAAAAGTTCAACATCTTGAGCAAGGCTCAAAGGCTATGGAAATATTTAGACTTGACAAGACTATTGATAATGAGAAGCTAGATTTGGAAATGGCTATTGCACAACTCAAGAAAACAAAGAAGCAAAAATCTCAATCCCTTAAAAGAAGAAAAGATCTTACAATCCTAATGAATGACCATCTCTACATTGAAAAAAGAATTGAAGACCTCTATTTAGCAAGTAGCCTAGATGAAGTCAATGAAGCAATCAAAGAACTATGAGAAAGTAATGGTTCACTTCAAGAAGAAGTAAGAAAACTAAGAAGAGAGAAAGAAATTTAGTCAGAAAGACTATGTGAAGTTATGGAAGAGAAAAACAAATTAAAAGAAGAGATAGAAGGAAAGAAAAATGAAATTCAACATTTATCCCTTCAACAAGATGACTTCATTAATCATCTCACCAATGCAAATGAAAAAATCATGAATCAAATATCAGAGATTGAAATTTTTTAGAATGATCTAAACACTGAAAGAAAAACCAATGAAAGAATGATGAAATCTCAAGTAGACATAAATTAGTTGAATGAGAAAAGTCATTATAAATAAAAAGGAGAAATAAGAATTGGATATACAAAATAAGGTGAATCACCCAAGCAAGGAGCTCAAAAGAATCAAAGACCTAATTGTAGTCACTACAGAAAGATAGATCATACATCAAACAAATGTTGGAGCAATGGGAAAGCAAAATTCAATGGAAAGTGGTACGATTACAATTAGCATGGTCATAGGGATAATGAATGCAAAGATAAACCTAAGTTTGAAGGAAAATGTCACAAATGTAAGAAGCATGGGCACAAGTCATCAAAATGCAAAACTAAGATATTGAACCTAGTAGAACAGATTGTGGAAGCTATATTTGGTTGGGACTATAACACTTGGTGTAAATATCATTACTGTGGAGACTTTGAACACATTGGAATGAATTGTGTAAAGCATCACATGAGGACAAGAGATACTACTAGAAGATGTTTCATTTGTACAAAACTTGGTCATCTTGCCAAGAACTATATGAATATTGGAAGAATTGAAAATGAAAAGAAGGAAAAAAATGATAACAATAGAAAATAGATGAGACAGCAATGGGTTCCAAAATATTCTAAAAATGCAAGTCCAAGCTATGATGAACAAGTCACTCAAGAATCGGGTGATTACACCTTTTCCACTTGATTTCTCAAAGGAGAATTGGAACTAAGATACTAAAGAAGACATCTAATATTAGTTATAGTTGATAAAATGAAGGATCCAAATCAGAATTCAAGATGAAAAGGGATCACTAAGTAAAAGATGGAAGTTACTACTAATTTACTATCCTACTGAGTGAGGTCAGGTTGCAGACTCTACCAAGAAAGGTTGAGAGTAACTAAAGTTCTTTGTGGTTACCAAGTCATGAGAGACTCTGTCAAGCATTCAATGCAAGTGTAGTAGATGATAGTCTATTTTTTGAATGAACATTTGTACTAGGTATTTATGGAAAATTTTGATTAAAAGGGTTGAAATTAAAGTCATTTTTTCACTACAAATTCTTGAGAGCTATCAGTGCAGAGTGATCTTTCAAGCATTCAAGCAATTTGAGAAATTTTTTATTGAAGATTTTTGTATTCTACCAAACCCTACTAAGAAAAGATGGCATCTACTAGAAACAAGTCAAAGAAAGGTTAAAACATGTTGGATTGAGGTGTAGAATGGAAGGCACCAGATTTCAAGTTGACTCGTGCCATTACGAAAACCCTAGATCTAAGTGGAGCCCAGTCATAGATTCCACAAAAGATACTATTAATCAATGATACCCATTCACATTTCAAGTGTGCTATTAAATATATTGGTACATTAGAAATGGATGAAACCCTTAAATAACTATGTATTAATTGTGTGTTGAAATTGGAACATCAACATCTTGAAGCAAAATGTTTAACCGATATTCCACATATGCCATGGGAGTTCCAATTAAAATGGATAAGATATATCCTTAGTCATGTGCACAATGGTTAGTTGTGGTTAGAACAACCAATTTTGATAACTAAGAAGATGATCCACAAGATCACTAGTCTTCCCATGTTGACAAAAGAAAAAATGAAAAAAACCTAAGTTGGGTTGAAGTGGAAAAGAAA
Organism: Cupressus sempervirens; assembly: GCA_028749045.1. Classification (NCBI taxonomy): domain Eukaryota; kingdom Viridiplantae; phylum Streptophyta; class Pinopsida; order Cupressales; family Cupressaceae; genus Cupressus; species Cupressus sempervirens. The sequence goes on from CM053786.1 coordinate 818,411,926, forward strand.
ACCTTTGCCAAGTGGGATGGAAGTGGAAAGAAAATTAGTAGTGTGACTAATATGGAACTGAAGTTTGGCATTCATATCATTGCTCACAAAATTTATAGTTTGAGTAGATTGAATAGTGTCTCTTGTGAAGCAGTGGACTTAGCATAAAAGGTGGTCAAAAATAACTTGTCACTCGACCCTACTAAGTTATTGCTAAACCAGTTGAACAAAAACATAGAAAGCATCAAAACTTCCAAGAATAATCCATGCAAGTTTAGTTCACTCTTGACTTTCTTATTCTTCAATGTTCAAAAGTTCTTCCCATCAAAAGTTATAGTAGTTTGGAGAAAGGCTGTATGCATTCTTTATCAAATTAATGAATATATTACCAAAATGGGAGAGAACTATGAAAGTATCATAGAAAACTACTTTGATGCATTCAAAGAAAATATGAACAACAAGTTCAAGATTACAAAGAAGTTTGTTGATGATTATAAAGATAATATCTATTTCATGGTTGATAGTGACAAAGTATACATTTAGGAAGTCAAGCCAAGGATAGTATGGGTAAAACCTCTTAGTTATGAGGTAAAAATTGATGAAATGAAAGACATAATTGAGGCATTAATCAATGAGCCTATTGATCCTAAAGCTAGACACTTTGGCACCTATGATGAGGCAAAGTCTAGAATATAACTGGAGATCAAACTTGCTCAGGAAGTCAACAAGGGCAAGAAGAGAATTGCCAAACTAAAAACCAACATCCCTCTTTTGTAATCATTACCAAGCCTACCAAAATATCTACCATTCTGTTCACTAGAAGATCATCTAGGAAGAAAGAAAACAAAGAAGGAGGAGATATAATCTTTAGGAAGCCTCCACCCACCTTCCAAGAAAGGTTGAAGGAATTAGAATTAGGGGCCAAAATAACAAACATCAAGGCATTAAAATATGAAACTAGGACTAAAGAGGAGTAGAAGCAAATAAAATACTTGGTAATATCCAAGATGGTTAAGTGGAAGTACTCACTAGACCAGCTAGCTCTTTACATTCCTAATATTTTGATGGAGAAAATAAAGCCAAGATGGGAGAATGCCATGAAAATAGAAAGATACATATATGAGAAAACCCTAAGGCAACTCATACCAAGTTTGAATGACATGGAGGTAAAGGAATCTCTAAAGAAAAATGAAGAATATTATTAAATGATAATAAACTTGTAGTAAGGAATGCTACAAACACTTGCAAGAAATTTTTTCTTCTTCACAAGCTGAGTGGTTTTGTAGTTAGTGTCAGTGACAAAAATGAGGATGATGATGAACAAAAGGAATATGAAGAGTTTGATGATGAAGAAATCACTCATTTTGACATTGTTGATGATGAAGAGGAACAAAGGTAGTAAGCTACTAAGGAAGATTTATAAGAAACTAACAAGACCAACCTAGAAAAAATTGCTATAGTGGTCATAGCCTCACTTCCTCATTCTCCAAGAAAAGTTATGAAAACATCTAGCTTGGAGAAAGCTTTAGCAGGATTCATTGTGGCAAACATAGTTGGCACAAGCACTCAATCAATCTTTGCACCTATCCATCTCAACACCACATTGACTAAAGTGTCAAACACTTCATCTACCAATCTGGAAGCACTACCTTCTACATCATTTTAATAAATTCTTCTATTTCCACTATTTCTTCTTCAACAATAAGTATTGTATCTACTTTTTTAGCAAGCCCTACCATTTCTATGATTGTTTTCATTCCTAGTGATGATGGCACAATCCAAGACCAAAATGAACACAATAGGAAAAGGGAAATATGATTATTAGAAGTGATCTTTTGCTAAATTTAGTACACTAAATATAAGCTCAAATACATGCCCTATGGGCTTACAATGTTGTCTGAATCTAGAGAAAATCCTCCTCATAGTACCCTCTCCCAAATTCCACCAAAAATTGCCTTTACAATGCCAGAAATGTCCTTAAGTACCTAAATTAGGTTTAGGGTTAGGAATACATTCTATAATATGTCATTTGATATCCACCACCAAAATAGAAGGTTCTAAAAAACATGTTAAAAGTTGATGTAAAATTAGAAGAATCCAAAAATGATAGTCAAAATTTCCAGAGGCATAACTTTTGATCCAGGACTCTGATTAACAAACTATTTACATTTTGAAAAAGCTCTCCAAGTGCTCTATAGCTTGATGGATGAGCTTAGCCTATTCACCATTTTTTTGGCCTATAAAAGACTATTTAGTGCCTCAAATCTAATTTTGAAGTGCTCTTAGGAGGTCTCCAGGCAACTTAAAATTGTAATAACTTTCAAATAGTAAAGCCTTTTGACCTAATTCTTTTTCTAGAGTGCTTTAAATTACAAGTATAATCATTCTTCGAACTTAAACCCTTTAACTCATTATAATTATGACTTAATTACAAAATAACCTATTTTTTACATTGGCACATATTCCAAGGTGCTCAAAAACTCTAACCCAAAAAACCAATAGTGGAACTATGAGAGTTGGAATCTTTATTTGACCCAAATGGGTATCTAGAGATGAAAACACTTTTTAAAAAAGCTAGCACTAAGCATAATTTTAGACAGGATTTCCCTTACGCCATTAGATGCTCCTAGATAAGATACCCAAGGTAGATTGAAAAGTGACCTTGTCACTTTATATCTGGTAGAGGAAATCCCAAATGGGCAACCTACATTATGGATATCCAAGTTGAGTCTTCTATTGGTTGTCCTTTCCACTTCACCATATATTCTTCATACTACCTATTTCTGGTACTCCAGCCCGCACAACTATCCAAAATTTCTTCAATCTCTTCCTTCACAAAAGTAGGAATTGGACATGACATTAGCATTAACCCCTCATCTGCACCATCATCATGATATTCTATTAAGTCTTCAATATTAAAAACAAGAGAAATGTGAATCCCATCTGGAAATTCTACCTCATATTTATTCCCTGAATCATTTTTCTTCAAAATTTTGTAGGGGCTAAATTTCTTCATCTTCATCTTGTTGTAGGTACTACTAGAAATTGCTCCTTCCTTAAATATACCATAACTTGATCTCCAACTTGGAACTCCTTATGTCTCCTCTTTTGATCTTCCCTAGACTTATATTGTAGGTTCATGTTGGTAATATGTGCTCACATCTCCTCATGTAGGTTCTTGACACATTCAACAAAGTCTTCTACCTCAAGATTTGTCCTCTCTCCTCGCTCTATTTTTCTCAGCTCTGATGCAGTCCTTGGACTGCTCTCATACAAAATTTGGAATGGTGATCTACTAGTACTCCTATTTACAGAATTATTATAAGGAAATTATGCTTGTGGTAGAATCAAATCCCATCCCTTGGGTTTATCTCCTACTAAACACCTCAGAAAATTGCCCAAACTCCTATTTACTACTTCCATTTTTCCATCAATCTATAGATGATGTGTAGAACTGAACTTCAATTTTGTCTTCAACTTCTTCCACAAAGTCCTCCAAAAATACCCCAAAAATTTAGTATCTTTGTCAAAAAAAACATTCTTTGGGAGACCATGTAGCCTCACCACCTCTCTAAAAAATAAATTTGCAATATGCACTTCATCTCGAACCTTGTGTCATGGAATAAAATGTGCCATCTTCGAGAACCTGTCAACCACCACAAATACTAGGTCATTACCCCTTTGTATCCTTGGCAATCCTAGAACAAAATTCATAGTTATGTCCTCCCAAGGCTTTGATGGAATAGACAATGGTTTATAGAGTCTAGTATTATGACTAAATCCTTTGGTTTTTTGACATACTTGACAACTCTGCACAAGCTTCTTCACATCCTATGACAATTGTAGCCAAAAATAATGGAAATTGTCTTATCTTGACCAAAGTGTCTTGCCATCCCTCCACTATGTTTCTCCTTGATCAAGTTTTCCCTCATGGAACTCCTTGGAATACACAATTGGATTTTGTTGAATAACATACCATCGTAAATCATACAATCTAGCCACTTGGTCCTATCTAGAGTAACAAGTTCTTTACAAGCCTTTCAAGCCTCTAGAAAATCAAGATTCTTAGGGCATAGATTCTTAGTTTATCAAACCCAACCACTTCAACTTGTATTTATTGTCAGCAACAACTATCTCCTACTTAATGCATTTGCAACCCTATTAGACCTTTCACTTCTATGTTTCAATACAAATGTGTTGCTTTGCATGAACTCTACCCATTTCAAATGTCTCTAATTCAATTTACCTTGGCTATTTAGGTATTGTAATTCCTAGTGATCAGCATACAAGAAAAATTCTTTTGGAAACAAATAATACATTTATTTCTTTAAGACCTAAAGTATTGCATAGAACTCCTGATCATAAACATAATACTTCTTTGTATCATTCAATTTTTCACTGAAATAGGCAATAGACTTACTTTCTTGGCTCAATATAGCCCCAATAACATTGCACCAACATCGCAATCCACCTAGAACACTTTATTGAAATTAAGAAGTTCTAACATAGGTTTCTTTGTCACCTTGTTCTTCAACAATTTAAAACTCCTTGCAGCTCCTGTAGTCAACTTGAACTCTTTCCTATCTTGTTTCAGCTAGGGGTGCACATATACTACTAAAAATCCTAATGAACTTCTTGTTAAAATGAGCCAAATCATGGAATGACCTCACCTCAATGGAAAACCTTGGATTAGGCCATTCCAAGGTGACCTTCACCTTCTTTGTATCCATTTTGAGACCTTTAGCTAATACAACAATCCCCAAATATACTAACTCTCTTTTGACAAAGTTATAATTCTTCAAATTAATCAAAAATTTCTCTTCCATAAACCTTTCAAGGACACTAAAAATGTGTAATAAATGTTCATGTAAAGACTTACTAAAAATCAAAATATCATCCAGATAGATAATAACAAATTTTCCCAAAAAATTATTTAGTACCTCATTCATAAGCCACATGAGGGTGCTTATCGCATTGGTTAGTCCAAAGGGCATGACTAACCACTCATATAGACCATCCTTGGTCTTGAATGTAGTCTTCTACTCATCTCCATCTTGTATTTTGATCTGGTGATAGCCACTCTTTAGATCTATCTTTGTGAAGTATTGTGCTCCACTCAAATAGTCCAAAATATCATCCATTCTTGGCAAAGGAAACCAATACTTGATGGTTATTCAATTTATAGCTTGAGAATCTATACACATTCTCCACTCTCCATCCTTCTTTGGTATTGGTACTATAGGTATTTCACATGGACTCTAGCTCTCTCAAATCAAACCTTTCCTCAATAGCTCTTGAACTTGTTTTTTTAGCTCCTTAGTCTTAGTATTAGTCATCCTATGAGTAGCCTTGTTAGGAAAACTAGCTTCATGGACTAAATCTATTTGATGTTTGATTTACCTTACTAGTGGCAACCCTTCTAGAACATTATCAAAGATGACATCTCCATACTCACTTAATAGACCTAAAAATTCAAGTGGAATCTCACTACTACCTTCCTTATCTTTTCTAGGAATCAAATCATAACACACCTGCTAATGTTTCATGCCATCTAGAAATTTTCTTCTATCAACAAGGCATATGCTAGCACTACTACATACCTTTCCATCCTCCTTTATCAAGGGTTTCAATTTGTGGTAGACTCCATCCTTTGTTAGAGAGTATGTATTTTCATAGCCATCATGTATAACATGACTATCAAACTGCCATGGTCTTCCTAATAATAAATGGTAGACATCCATTGGAATGATGTCATAGAGAGCCTCATCATGGTAACTCCCAATCTTGAACTGTACCAAACATTTCACATGAACCATGACCTCATGAGAATCCTACACTCGAGAAATCTGATAGGATTGGGGGTGTTTCTCCCTCTTAAGCTTTAGATTTGAGACCATCTCCTCTAACACCAAGTTGTTAGTGCTTCCACCATCAACAATCAAATCATGACATTTACCCTCACACTTGCACTGGGTATGAAAATAACTCCTCCTTTGTCTAGGCTTAGTCTCACTACTTAGAAAGACCCTTTCATTAGCTAGAAGCTCTCCTTTTTTTGAATTCTCTCAATGTGATGATTGTACATCATCATCCACATGAGCAACCCTTTCTTGACCATCAGCTCTCTCATTTATCCTTCCTTGGTGTTGAGGGCATTCAATAGAACAATGACCTTCTTCATTGCAATGAAAATAGGTACCACAGAAGCCTCCCCTTCCTAAACATTGTCCATGTCCTCTACCTCTTCCTCTTTGATCTCCAAAGTGTTGATCATGAAAGTTATTGAAACCCTCATTCCTCTAGTTTTGGCTAATACCCACATCTTCATTTTTCTTTTGGTTTTCATTTAGACCTCGAAATTTCCTACCACCACCCATTCCTCCTTGATTGTTCCCTCTTTTTCCTTCCATCAAAATTTTTGTTTAACTTCTCCTCAACTTGCAAGGAAAAGTGGTATGCCTCTTCAATGCTAGTCATTCTAACCAAACTTAACTCCTCTTGAATGATAGGTCTTAACCTTCTAAGGTAACAAGCAATCTTCTACTTGTTTTCTTCCCTATGCCCTACCCTAATAAGGACTTAATAAAACTCCTCTATGTATTCTTGGATATATTTTTGGCTTGCTTTAACCCTTGCATCTTCTTGAACAAATCAAGCTCATAATCAATAGAAATCAACAGCTTCTTTAGTTTGTCTACCATGCAATCCCATCTTGTCATTTTCTCCTTTACTCTTATATTTATTTTCAACTAAATTGGTTGCCACCATATTTTGGCATGACCTTTCATTTTGGCCTTCACAAACTTAACCATGTCAAGGTCCCTAATATCCACATACTCAAAATATTCCTCTAGCTCATTGATCTAGTTGATCAACTCATCTGGGTTTAGATTTCCCAAAAATATGCCAATGTTAATTTTAGGTCATTTTCCAAGCTTGGAAATGACCCTAAAAAGATTCTCCTCTACCTAGCTTGGGAATTCTCTATCTCCTTCCCCTTCCTACCAATATTTCCTTCTTCTTCATTTTCTTCCTCATTTTTGTCACCTAGAGCAACATTCATCCCTTTGTGGATCTCCTCCTAAAATGCCAAGACTTGTCTCTAGAGTGCTCTAACCTCAAGAGTAATAAATTCAGCCCTTCCAACATGCTCCCTTCATGGAGGCATCTTCTTGTATCAAAACTCACAACCACATAGTCCTAGTACAAACTACCTCATAGTCAACGCTCTATCTATACACTCAGGAAAACCTAGTTTAATACCACTTAATGAGACCACAATCCAAGAAAAAAATGAACACAATAGGAAAAGGAAAATATTATTATTAGAATTGATCTACTGTTACATTTAGTACACTAAAAATAGCCTCAAATACATGTCCTATGGGCTTACAATGTTGTCTAAATCTAGAGAAAATCCTCCTCACAGTACCCTCTCCCAAACTCCACCAAAAATTGCCTTTACAATGCCAAAATGTCCTTAAGTACCCAAATTAGGTTTATGGTTGGGAATTATTCTAGAATATGAAATTTGACATCCACCACCAAAATAGAAGTTTCTAGAAAACACATCAAAATTTGGTGTAAAATTAGAAAAATCTAGTAATGGTAGTTCAAATTATGGGAGGCATAACTTTTGATCTAGGACTCCGATTGATGAACCATTTACATTTCCAAAAAGCTCTCCAAGTGTTTTATAGCCATTTAAATAGCTTTACTTATCCCCCATTTTTTGGATTAGTACAACACCATTTAATGCCTCAAATCTGACTTTGAAGTTCTCTTAGGAAGTCTCTAGGCAACTTTAAAATGCAATAACTTTCAAACCATAAAGCCTTTTGACCTGTTTCTTTTTATGGAGTGCTTCAAATTAAAATTATAATCATTCCTCTAACTTACATCCTCTAGATCATTATAATTATGGCTCAATTATAAAATAACCTATTTTCTACATTGGCATGTATTCCAAGGTACTGAAAAATTCTAAACTAGAAAACCAATAGTGGAACTATGAGAGTTGGAATCTTTTTTTGACCCAAATGGGTATCCAAAAATTAAAAAACTTTAAATAGAAACTAACACTAAGCACATTTTTGGGTGATACAAGATTGCCCTTACACCACTAGATGCTCCTGCATCACATTGCATGCAATTAACAAGAGCAAGGATAGTGGAGACGAAGCCTCAAACGAGCACAAAATTTTTGAGTAAAGGAAAAGAGAAGGAAGAAGACATAGATCTTGGTGAGGAGATTTTTATTCCTAATTAGGATATCTCCAAACTCAATTGTGATTAGATGCAAACATTTAGAGAAATTATTTAGAAGAAAACCAAGTAGCAGAGGCTGGGAGAGGAAAGAAATAAGGATTTCTAGATAATAGAAGATGCCAAGAATATCATTGTAGTGGCTATAAGTATAGAGTTTGATAGTTCTCAACCAATTTTGAATTAGTTAGCAAAGGAAATCCAAAGATACAATGAAGATCTAAATAGACAAGAGAAATTGTTGCAATGAACTAAAAAGAAGTTTGAGAATAAAGTTTTGGAACTTATTGCTCAACAAATTTCCATCCATCAAGTAGGATTATCTACTATTTTAGGCTCATTAGAGACCTCCTACAAAAATGTATCTTCTTGATTTGGTAAATTGTATGACATATCAATTTTTACCAAGGAAATAAAAGATAAATTCTGAAAAAAATTGATTAGGATCTTAAGCCAAGTGCACAATAGTTGTAACTTGACCTGAGTTCAAGCTCTACCCACTTCAACAAGATCAGATTTCTAACTGATAAGCATGAAGAATTTCTAAGATAAGAGGCAAGAATAAGAGCTAAATTGATAGATATTCAGAACATGATTCTCCCAAACATGGATGCATTCCAAAAACACATTGCAATTGCAAAAATGCTCATCCATGATAACAACTTCTCCATTGCAAACCATATGATTGAGCTATCAATAGAAGTGTAGATTGCATTTCACACATGCAAGGTGTTGCAAGAGAATTGGGACAAGAATTTTGCACTCATCTTGAAGGTACATTTAGATTTCTTGTCACATTTTTGCATTACTATATAGAAAATATAGTATAAATTTTTGACATTAATGTTGAAAAACGGGAGAAGATTTGAAAATATTGAACATTAGAGATTTATATTATATAAAGGGGGAGATGATTAAAGATTATAGATAAGATGTATATATTAGATGTGAAAAGATGTAAAGTATACTATATATTATCTAGGGGGAGGATTATCATGGTCTTCATGTACAGAAATACATCTCTTACAAAACTAGTTTTGAAAAATCTCAAAAATAGTATACTCTATTAAGTTGGAGTCATAAGGTTATGGATAAATGTTTTAATGAATATTTCAAATTCAGTTATAAGTGTTTTTTTTCCCTAATGCCAAAGGGGGAGATTTTTGACATTGTAAGCATCTACCAACCATAATGTACAATTAGCAATGTTAACCAAGGATTTCAATTGCTACTAACTCCCTTGGATAGTTTTAGTTTGCACTAAGCATCTCAATGTAAATGAAGCTCTATAGTTGCTACTGAGTTCATAGTTGCTTCAGTAAGAATCAAGCATTGACTAAGCCATTTAGTGTTAACCAAGTGATTCAATTTATTTGTTGACTTTCACAGTACTCATCGAGTCACCAATGTAGACCAAGTTCAAGACTACTTGGAAATGATTAATATGGACTGAGCTTCTATGTCTACCAAGTGCATGACAATGCTGAGCATTGACAATGGGTGCCAAGTATCAGAACCTCACCAAGCTAGTCTTCAGAACTTAAGTTCCTATAGTATGAGTTGACTTTGTGCATTGTGTATAAACTTATATTTTGTCTAACTTTGTAATTTGATTGGTATATATGTAATGTATTGTATCACATCAAAAGTGTAATTGAGTATTGAAGCAATGCAATAAGCACAAGACAATAGAAAAGTAAAGTACAAGACAATAAGTAGAATAAGGAGCAACAAAGATTTACCTATCATAGAAAGGCAATTTTACATTCAAAGGTATCTCATTCAGCAAACTAAGTTGTAGATCAGAGATCAAGCTATTATTTCATCCTAATAGGTGGATCGGTAAAATCTTTTAAGAAGCTAAACCTAACAATATTATGTAAATCTCTTTACCAAGTGCATACTTCATTGTATGTTTGTAAGTCCTTTAGCAAGGTGGACCTAATAGTCCTTATTGCTCCTAATAGAGAAGATCATTAGAAGTGATCATTGTAAGCCTTAACATGCCAACATTTTACTACAGTACTAAATCTTGTGGATATCATCCCCACCCCATTTTTATTTTCTATTTGGAAGGTTTTTGGGTCACCAAATTATGGGTTCAAAGTGTTATTTATGCTTTCATTTTTTTATTTTCTCATGCATGCACCTAGAACATAATACATATAAAGGATTAATTGGTATTTAAGGAATAAATTTTACAAGTTACTAATTCACCCCTCCCATCTCTGTAACTTAGCCTTTCATAATATTTCCAACAGGGTCAATATCCTTATTCAGATTATTTATATAATGAATAATCTTGTGAGTTTTATTCCCACCAGGGTTTTCCCTTGGCCAAGGTTTCCCTAGTTAACAAAATATGGTGTTATAAAGTCTCTTTATATATGATTTTTTATATTTTTTAGTATTATTGGTTTACTTTCTTATGCATGTGGAAAAGTAATTAATAATATCCATTTGTAGGCAAAAAATTAAAAATATTGATTTACAAACCCCCCTGCCCCCACGCACCTCATAATATTTATTTCTAACACTAATTGAAATAATAGATTGCAAGGAAACAATCTTTGGCCAAGAAATTTTGTAGCTAAAAACTAACAAAGTACCCAAAGGATTGGTAGTCCTAGAAAGTGTGTTTGATGACCAAGATAGAGTAAAGCCAGGGGTTAGAGATCATGAACCACAAGAACTTGAATAGATAATTCTTGGTACTTTTGAAGCTCCAAAGAAGTTTTATATTTGTCAAAACCCATCTGCTAAAATTACAAAGCCTCTAATTGATTTGCTAAGAAATTATAGAAATGTCTTTGCATGGTCTTATGATGACCTTAAAGCCTATAGAGAAGACTTATTCCAACATGTTACCCCTTAATGAAAATGTTAAATCTTTCAGGAAAAATTAGAGACTAGTAAACCCCACCTTAGATCCTAAAATGCAAGAAGAATTAATGAAGTTGAGGGATGGGGGAATGATTAAACTAATTAGGCACTCTACTTGGGTATCAAACTTGGTGCTTATCAGAAAGAGGAATGGAGAAATAAGGCTTTGTGTGGATTTTAGGAACCTAAATATTACTTCTTTGAAAGACAATTATGATTTTCCTAATATGGAAGCCATACTACAACAAGTGTCAAGTTCTAAACTAATGTCTATGATGGATGGATTCTTAGGATACAACTCGGTTCTTGTAAATGAAAAAGAATAATTTAAGACATCCTTTACTACTCCATGGGGCACCTATGTCTATGCAAGAAACCCATTTGGGTTAATTAATGTAGGAGTAACTTTTCAGAGGGCTATAGATGTAGCTTTTCATGATTATATTGATAAGTTTATGGTAGTGTATTAAGATGACCTCACAACATATTCTAAAAGGGCCAAAAACCACTGTAAACATTTGGAGAAAATTTTCATCAAAGCCTTAGAATATGGAGTATCCCTAAACCCAAAGAAATGTACATTTGTAGTAAAAAATGGGAGAATGTTGGGTAACATAGTGTCAAAAGTTGGTGTAAAGATTGACCTTGAAAGAGAAGATGGCATTGATAAAGTTCCCAAGCCAAAGAATATAAAAGGAATACAATCATTTTTTGAGAAAGTAAATTTTTTAAGGAGATTTGTTATTAATTTTTCTAAGATTAGTAGACCAATATATAAAATTCTCAAAAAGGGAGTTGTTATCAATTGGGATGGTGAATCTTTAGAAGCTTTTTAGAACATCAAGACTGCTATAAAAAATGCCCCATTCCTTATGACTCCTAATTATACAAAACCAATGCATATATTTTCTTTTGCATCCTTTCATACTATGGCAATAGTTCTATTACAAAAAAATGAAGAAGGGTATGAGAAGCCTATTTTATTTTTTAGTTAGTCCCTTTAACCTATTGAATTGAAATATGAGATAAATGAAAAATAGGCTTATGCCTTAGTAAAGGTTGTCAAAGATTTCAAGTATTATCTTATAGGTACCATTGTTATAGAATTTGTACTTAGTGTAGCTATTAAGGGCATATATTTTCAGCAAGAAGTGTCTAGTAGGAGATACAGATGGATCAATAGAATTCAAGAGTTTAACATTGACATCTAGATTATGAAATTGGTAAGAGGTCAAGGACTAGAAAAACTCATGACCTAATCAAACCTGAATGCCAGTCAAATAAATGTGGGAGTAGATGATTTAAGATTAGGGATATGTGATATGGATCAATGTAAATGGTATATGTGTTGGAAATATGTGCAATCAATCAGATAAGGTAATTTATGGTTGTCACTTATGGCAACATATTTGTTTTGTAGATCAATCATGCTCATCTATAAAGGAAAATTGTCTAGGTGTCAAACAATGTTACAACAGCATAAAAAATTTGATAATAGTACAATAGTCCCTTGGAATATTCTCTCATAAAATTAACCAAAGTTGTAGGACATCATACTGATGATCTATACCAGTGCACATGTCCATATGATGAACTGAGTTTGAGTTATGAAGGAATCATTAACACAGTGATGATACAATGCAAAATAGAGCAGGTCAGAAAATTGTATTAAATGACTTGATTTATTATTTTAATTATTATTTCTTAATAAGTCAACTCTAATGATGTTATATGAGCTAACTAAGGATGAATTTCCCAATATGTTTGGTATAAGTAAAGAACTTCATTTGCAAAGTTAGTATAGAGGAATATATGATGATGATTTGTGATCAATAATTGTGAAATTGATATGATCTTGTGAAATGTGAGTAACAAGTGAATGTGATACTTTGATAAATGATGTGAAGTATTTTTATGCGAGATATGATGTAGATTGATATGTTTGTAGTCATTCTTGTATGAAGAATTTTCAATTAGAAAGATTTGTAAAGTACAACAAGTATCTATGTATTGTATGTATACTTATTTCTTGAAGAACATATTGTATAGTTACATGTTAGGGAAATGATCTCTTCTTGCACACATTTGTATATGACTAACCAACTCCTAAAAAGGTTGAAGAAACTCCTAATAGAGTTGAGGCTTCTAACAAGGCCTAGTCTCCTAACAGGGATGCAAGACACTATACATGCTTCATAGACTCCTAACAAGGTCAATATCCTTAACCAGATCCTTTATATAGTGAATCATCTTGTGGGTTCCATCCCCACTAGAGTTTTCCCTTGGCTAGGGTTTCCCTAGTTAATAAAATATGATGTTATGATCTCTCTTTGTGTGTGGTTGTTTATACTATTCAGCATTATTGGTTTACTTTCTTATGCATGTGATAAAGTGATTAATAATATTTAGTTGTGGTTAAAAAGATTGATAATATTGATTCACCCCCCCCCCCCCCAGTATTATCTATTTCTAACAATTGGTATTAGAGCCTAGTTATTTAGAAGAGGCTTAACAACTTGAATATGATCCCTATGGATATGGAACAATTGAAGAAGAATATTGAAGAAACACTTGAACAGATTGATCTCCTTACTAATGAAAGAGATGGCCTTAAAGACAGATACAAAGATGCAAAAGCCTACGTTAGTGAATTAAAGGAAAAAATTGATGGCCTAAAGCAAAAATGATCTGAAGAAAGAAAATGAGATCCTAAAACATGACTTAAAGATAGTTGAACTTAAGTTGAGTCTTAAGAAAAATGGAGGAAAGAATGACTCTAAAATTAAAGCTGAAAATGCAAATCTAAGATCCTAGTTAAGCAAGGTAACATATGAATTGGAATCTATTAAGTTAGAGCATGAATAATTAGAGAAATACAATACTATTGTGAAAGTTGAATTGGTACAAACCAAACAACTTGAGAAATTATATACTAGCAGTGATAAGATTGAAGAACAAATATGTGACAAAGACATAGTTATGACAAGACTGGACTTGGATTCTTTCTTGAATAATCCACCTAGAAATCTATTGAGAGAAAAGAATCTGATACTCATAAAGCTAATGAGGATCTAAGAAAGATAGATGATACATATAAAGACAAAGAGAATATTACTTACTCTAAGAAAGTTAAAGAATCTGATCATGACATGGACAACAATAAATAGGAATCTTATTCCTAGTGTGATGAACCTGAAGACACTAAAGTCTATTGCAAAAGTAAGTCATTCAAACCTATTTCAAAGTTTTATTGCCATAATTTTCATGGATATGGTCATTATGTAGTAGATTGTAAGAAACCTAAATTTGATAGCAATAATGCAAATAGTAAGATATATAGGAACATTAACCATGCAGGAAACAAAAGAAGAACTCACAATAATGAAAGTGGAGAAAGAAGACAAATCATTTACTACAGATGTAAAAATCTTAGACACATTGCAAGGAATTACAAACCTAACATCTAGCATAATGAACAGAAAAGAAATGTACGTATATGTTAGCTATGTAATAACTTTAGACACACAAAAAAGTTTTTTGTAATGGATAGAAGAGACCTAAATAGAAATTAGAATTACATAAGAAACAATAGAAGAAATGATGATAGTTTGAGGAAAGAATGAAGGAGCAGAAAAATAAATTAAAAATTCATTTGCAAAGGAAAAGGAACTAGAAAGATCTCATAAATTTATAGAAGATGTACCTAACAAGACAATGAGTCACTTATTTTTTGTGACTCTTCTTACCAGAATTAAGCATTCTTAATGAAATAGACTATCAATTATTTATAACTAATGTTAGAGAAAGTATCTAAGGTTGCGGAGTTGATAGTATGCAATAGATATTGAGAGAAGTCTACAGTGAAGTGTGCCTTTCTTGATATGATGAGGATAAGTATATGTAAGAATAATAACCTCTTTGTTATATAGAGACAATATATTGAACTAGAGGTAGATATGCATTTAATGCAAAGTACATATTGCAAAATAATTAAAGGATGCAAGTTGATTTGCATACATCATTTGTTTGTATGAAGTTTGAATGTGAGATCAAAGAAATATTTGAATAATTAAATAGGTCATAGTTGCCAAGATAAGTGCATAGACACCTATTGTGCATTATGCAGTAGTTCATAGAAGTAACCTTCAAGGAAACCGGTAAAGACTGAAGAAGCATCAGCTACAAGAAAGTTTGCAAGGCCTAAATGTACCAAAATCCCTCCTAAAAGGATAGTGAAGTAGACTACAAGTGACCCAAGAAAAAATAGAAGAAACTTGTAGATTAGCTCTTCTAAATCTGAGGAAGAAACTGGTGATAGACTAGTTGAACTAGTTGATCAAGAAGCTAAGACATCAATAGGGTGAAAAGCATGGAAGCCAAAGGTAGAAAATCTAAACATATAAATCATTAATGAAAATAATTTTGTATAGTTGAATAAATACTATGATTTTTATAATAATATGGATAGGAGACAACTAGAAAATGTTGTAGTTAAAAACATGATTCTTAAAGATAAGAGATTTGATAGTATAAGAGGTCAGATATCCAAAGACTTGTTTAATAGATTGAGAATTAGAAGGAGAAAAGTTGTAGAGGTAGACAAAAAAATAAGAATGAATATGGTGAATAAGTTATGTTCTTTAAATAATGAGGAAGAAATAACAGTTACTCTAAAAGGTATAACACATTTGATAAGGAATAAAAGGAGATCCATTCTCTTCATGGGATGAATTTATGAAGAAGTTAATAAGGAAACTCAAGAGGCTATAGTAAAATTTATGTCTACTATGCCTAAGGAAAGTGTGTAGTCAAATAAAGCAAGCCCAATAGTAGATAAGAGTGTGCAGACATAAAAGGCAACCCCAATGGTAGAAAAGAGTGTGCAGTTAGAGAAGGAAAGCACTATGATAGAGAAAAGTGGACAAATAGAGAAGGCAAGTCCTATGACTAGAGAATCTAAGGAGTGTACATAGGCACAAAAAGCTAGTCCTACAACATGCAGTCCTCCTTATAGTTTTGAACTAGCAACTACACCAAGTTCAAGTGGTTCACCACATATCACCATTCTTAGTGAATCTATGCAAGTAGATAACACCAATGTGATACTTTAAAGAATAGAGGACCCATTCAAGAAGTTTGGTGCTAGTATTATTGGAAATATTGTGGACTAGAGTAGCTCTGATGAAGAAGAAAAAGATCAGGAGCCAAAGGAAGAAGATGCACCTTCTATGAAGAAAGTTGAATCTAGCAGTGAAGCGGCTACTTTGAGTGTACCCTTGATAGTAGCAGTAGTAGCACCTACCACACCACCTACCCAAGTAGTAATAGTAGCAACAATAATTCAATCTAATGAAGAAGATGAAGTGAAGAATCTCATATCTTCTTTGAGTGAATTTCTTGAGAAGAACAAATTAGCCAATTGAATTGAGAAGACTTTGACTTCAGTTTTAGCTAGAATGGAGAAGGTAGTAAGCCTTTTTGACACCCCTATAGATATTAAACTGTGTGCAATAATTTTTTGTAAAGCTTTTGATGATGAGTTCACAACACTCACAAATGTGGCTACAATTCAAGCACAAATAGAGCATGATGGTAAAATGCTTAATACCATGTGCACTAATATGAGAAATGATATAGAAAATTTGAATATATGTATTAAATCATTGAGACAATGTATAGAGGAAGGAAAATAGGCTTATGCTAAGTGAAACTTGGCATATAATTATCTTGAAGATTTTGATGATCAGATCAAAGAAAAGGTAATTGAGTTTCAGATGGTCATTGATAACTTTTTGAAGTAGAATCAGAAGATAGATACAATTGAGTCCTCAATATAGACACTTCATAATAGCATAAGGGATTTACAAATGTAAAAAGAAAAAGCTTTGAAGAGATTCACTCTTCTAAGAGAACACTTGTTTATGCAAGTAACATTACTCGAGAATCAAATGGAGGAATGCTTGTCAGTAAAATCTTCATATGACAAGTTTGTGGCTATAGACTTGAATGTAGAAGAGTTAGCCACATATGTCCTATGTGCACTAATTAGAGTATCTAATGCACTAAAAGAAAGCTGGAAGAAAAACTTTGCATAGTTAAAAACCAACTTTAGTGATTGCTTTTCCATGTTTTGATGCAGCTACCAAATTTTGATAGTCTCTTTTTTATACCTTTGTCATTGATGTCAATGGCAGAGATATATGAAAATTTGTAATTGTAATTTTTAGGGGTAGCAATAAGTTGTAATAGGAGTTATAAGGGATGTGACCTTTTCATAACATGAATGCAATCTTTTTAACTATGTTATGGTTATTCATTTTGATTGGTATGACAACATGTTTAGGACAGCCAATTTTCCCAAAATATTGGCATCAATGCCAAAGGGAGAGATTGTTGGAAATATGTTCAATAAATTAGATAAGGTAAGTTATGGTTGTCATTTATAGCAACATATTTGTTTTGCAGATCAGTCATGCTCATTTGTAAAGGAAAATTGTCTTAGTGTCAGATAGTGTTACAACAGCATAATAGATTTGATGATAGTAGAATATTCCCTTAGAATATTCTCTTGCACAATTAACTAGAGATGTAGGACATGATACTAATGTTGTATTCTAGTTTGCATGTTTTTATGATCAACCGAGTTCAAGTTTTGAAGGAGTCAATAATGCAGTGATGGTACAATGCAGAATAGAGCATGTCAGCATATTATGTTAAATGACTTGATTTATTGTTTTAATTATTATTTCTCAATAAGCTAACTCTAATGATGTTTTGGATAATAAAATTAGGTTTTAAGGGATCCTAAAACCCATAAGTTTTACAAAAACAAGGTTGATAATAAGCCAAAGAAGCCTAGCCAAAATAGAGGTCCAATAGTTCAAAAAAAGCCCGAAGCCCCAGCCCAAAACAAAGGCCCACATAAAGGCCAGAAAACAAACTAACTAAAATAGACTACAGAAAGCTAGTCAAAAAGCCAAAAGCTAGGAAGACGAAAAGACAAAAGACAAGAAAACTAGTCTTCAGCTATCTTCTCCATTTCCTACATAGTTTGAGCTGCCTTGACTATCTTTTGCTGCTCCTTTGCCATTTGATCCTAGACCTTCTCCATGCCTTGATCCATACTGGTGAGTGTACTGATTGTGGCCTTGTCATCATCTGGCCTAGCCTTATCCCTATTCTATCCTCCCTCCTCCACCAACAAGCCCCTATCCTTAAGTTTACCAAAAAGGGATTGGATGTTGTCATTCATCGAACTCAAGAGAGAAATCATCTAACTTGCCAGGTTATGGTTGTAGTTTTCAAGATTTCTTAATCTCCTTTCATTTAAGCTTTCTCTATTTTCTTGGTCCTCCTAGCTGTCATTACCTATCTTATTCTTAATACTTTCCATCTGGGATACCCTTTCTCTAACTTCCTCCAGCTCATGGAAGAGCCATTTGATTGATCTGAAGTTGTCAATCATACTACTGTGGGCATTATTTAGAAGGTTCATTCTAGTCTCCCTTGTGTTTTCAGAGATGGCCAAGATAGCTGGGTCTATGAGCTCATTGAGCCTAGGCTGCTCCAGGTTGTCCACCAGGATCTGAGGGTTCATAGCTTCCCTAAAAATGCCCATAGTAGCAGTCCTCACATTGAAAATTTTCCAGGCCTTTATCCTATTTTTGACCTACACTTCCCCCTCATTCTCACCAGTGATGACATCATCTTTTTCCTCTGAAGGAGGTTGAGAATGGACAGGGGAGAGGGGAAGAGGAATAGCATCCGTCCTCTAATTTCTAGTCTCCTCAACTCTCACAACCTTCCTCTTCCATTTTTTCCTAGGTTTCTCCTCTTCCAACTCCTCCTTTGACACTTTGTCAGAATCTTCTGTATCCATTTCCTCCTCCTCCTTAGCATAACCCTCTTTTTCTTGAGCTTGGCCGTGATCCCTAGGGCTTTTCCTATTGGGATTTGTAGCAGTGGATAGTTTCTTGGATTGACCTTTTTTCTTCATTCCTGAGGAAACATTCTCCTCCTTTGAGCTAATGCTCTCAATGTCATCAAAGTCAGAAGAAGAGTTGGAGTTGCCTTCATCAACATCCTCAACTTGAGGAGGGTTCTTGCATATAGACTGAGCTTTGAAATGCTCATGGATGAGGAGTAATAATCCCTCATTCAAAGCAGGGTTAATAGTGGCTTTCTTCTTGAAACCAGGGTTCATAGAAGTGAGAAGGTAAAAGGGAATGGAAATTCTTTTCTTATGGTAAAAATGATTTAAAATCACAAAATGGTGAGTTCTGACCTGATCAAACCTAGGGTCCAGGGTAACATAATCAATGAGGGCATATAATACATACCTCCAGAACTTCTTTATAGTCTTTGTCACATAGATAGACTCTTTCTTTTCCAGCTTGTTCATCTCTGCAAAATTTTTCACGAACTCCTTGACTGCATTGGATGAAATTTTCTTGTCCCTGTAGAATTTGAAACCCTCCATAGGGATACCAGTGACCTCCGCAACCACCTCCTCTGTGATTTGGAAAGAAACCCCGTTCACCTTGACCTTGCCATTGTTCCATGAGTTTTCCATGATGTTGGTGACCTTAGGGTCAAAACCATGGAGTTTCTCAAAAAAATTTGCAACCCCACCCTTTTCCAGTTTTTTCCAGACTTTGCCCATATTCTTCAACTTCTGCACTTCACCCGCCGGCTCCTTTCTGCTCCGTTCTCCAATCATGATGTCCATTTTTTCTTCAACAATTCTCTTGAGCCCCAATCTTTGCAAAAAAATTTCAGCCAAGATTTTGGCTCTGTTTCTATTATTGGGTTCATGATCGTTCGCCTCTCTGATACAATAGCGAGTGAAAATGATAACGATCCTCCAAATGTGTCAAAAAAATGGAGAAAATCCCTTGAGATTACGAAAACCAAGAAACATATTATTGCTCGTACTAACATTCATTCTTTCTTTATTAAACATGATTACAGTTAGATTGACCCATACTTTCGTTGATTTTCTCCAGCTTGATTAGTGACTTAGCCTCCATTAGAATATCTTTTCCGAAATGCCAGATCATCTCTTTGTCTGCTCCCACCCCTTTGTTAGCGAACCAGTCAGCAACTAGGTTTGCCTCTCTAAATGCATGAGTGACATGGACCTTCTCAAATTTTGTGAGAGTGGCACATTTCTCATCAATTATATTTGCAATCGACCACGAGGGAGGGGAGATAACATTAATATTGTTAATTATGTTTTTGGAGTCCCCTTCAAGCCAAAGTTTGGAAACTCCAGCTTCAAAAGCCAGCTTTACCACACTGCACGCAGCTCTAGCTTCAGCCAAATGGTTGGTCTGGGTTCCAAGTGGGAGAGAAAAGGCCGCAATCCCCTCCCCAAAACTATTTCTTATAATTCCACCGCTTCCAAAGGGGCAAGGATGCCCTTAGAAGCACCATCGAAGTTGGCTTTTGACCATCCTTTCGAGGGTAGAATCCATCTGGCATCCTATCTTTTGGGATCACTGTCTCTTTCTTTAACCATCTTCCTATCCCCTATATCAACTTCTCCTTCCTTCATCACTTGAAGGTTTTCTTTTATGTTTTTAAAAATCTTCCTTCCTAGAATTATAGCCAGATCCTGTCTGTCCCTAAAAATTACGTTGTTCCTTTCCTTCCAGATACTCCAGCAGAAGTGAGGCAAAAACCAGGCATAATTATCCTGTCAGCCTACAATTTTACAGAGGCTTTTCCAATGACTAAAAAAGTTGATAAGGTTATCCGGCCTACACTAGAGAATCTCCATTTCTTGATTAAGAGAATTTCACACCTCCCTAGCAAAGTCACATTGAATGAAGATATAATTTCTCGACTCAGACTAGTTTTTACAGAGCGGGCATCTGCTGGGCATAACATGGCGTCTCTTCATGAGGTTATCTTGCATTAGAATTTTGTTCTGAAGGGCTAGCCGATAAAATATAACTCTAATGATGTTCTATGAACTAACTAAGGAAGAATTCACTAATATGTTTAGCATAAGTAAACAACTTCATTTGCAAAGTTAGTATAGAGGAATATATGATGATGATGTGTGATGAGTGATTGTGAAATTGATATGATCTTGTGAAATGCAAGTAACAATTGAATGGAATACTTTGATATATTATGCAAAGCATTTTTACACAAGATATAATGTAGATTGATATGTGCACAATCACTCTTGTATGAAAAATTGTCAATTAGAAATATTTGTAAAGTACAACAAGTATCTCAGTATTGTATGTATACTTAGTTCTTGAAGAACTTATTATATAGTTGAATGTTAGGGCAGTGGGCTCTTCTTGCACACATTTTTATATGATTTAACAACTCCTAATAGGCTTGAAGAAACTTGTAATAAGGTTGAGGCTTCTAACAAGGCCTAGTCTCCTAAAAGGGACTTGAGACACTATACATGCTTCATAGGCTCCTAACAGGGTCAATATCCTTAACTAGATCCTTTATATAGTGAATCATTTTGTGGCTTCCATCCCCACTAGGGTTTTTCCTTGGATATGATTTCCTTAGTTAACAAAATATGGTGTTATGATCTCTCTTTGTGTGTGGTTTTTTATGTTGTTTAGAATTATTGGTTTACTTTCTTATGCATGTTATAAAGTGATTAATAATATTCAACTGTGGTTTAAAATATTGATTATACTGATTCACCCCTCACCAACCCCCCCCAACCCCCCCCCTCCCCCCACACACACACACACACACAAACACACACCCCTTAGTATTATCTATTTCTAAAAATACAAATGTCATATACTATTTGCAACACATTAAAGATGCACTTCATCTAATAGATAATAAAAAACAAGCACAAAGTTGCATGCAATAAGATACATTATTGTTAGAAACAATCTATGGTGGAGGAACTTTGAAGGAGTATTATTGAAGTGCATTGTTCAACAAAAATCCATGGAGATATTAAATGAAATGCATTCAAGAATATGTAGAGGAAACTACATGGCTAAAACCACTACTCACAAAGTAATGAGGGTTGGTTTTGGTGGCATACTCTTTTCAAAGATGCCCAGTTACATGTTAGAAAATGTGATGCTTGTCAGAGATTTGCAAGTAAGCTAAAATTTTCTAGAAATACTCCTTTAAAAATAGTTTAATTTCAAGCACCTTTCTAGCAATGGGGCATGGATTTTATAGGTAAAATTTCTCCTAAGTCAAGTACTAGTTATTGAAGGATCTTGGTAGCTATTAATTATTTTACAAAATGGGTGGAAGCTATTCCTACAAGAAATGCTACCAACAAAGTGGTGAATAACTTTCTTTTGAAAAATATCATTTCAAGGTTTGGATGTCCACAAATGATTGTAACTAATAGTGCAATGCATTTTAGGTTAGAGGAATTCATAAAATTCTGTAATAAATATGGCATAACAAGGTCAAAATCTTCCCTTTATCATCCACAAGGAAATTTACAAGTTGAGTCTACCAATAAGATCTTGTTAAAATTCATAAAAATTACTCTAGATGATAAAAAAAGAGCATGGGATTCCAAATTGTAGTTGGCAAGATGGGTTGATAGGGTAAAAATAAAGAAAGAAATAGGTGTAGCACCTGTTGATATTATGTATGGAATCCATGCAAGAATGCCACAAAACAATCTAGTAGGTCTATATAATTACATTCAGATGTATGATGAAGATGTCATTGATGACATGGAGGAAAGAATTGATGAATTGGTTGGATTAATAGAGACTAGAAAATAAGCTTTTCTTAGAAATGAAAAATTGCAGTTACAAGTCAAAATGTTGTATGATAGAAAGATAGTAAATACAAAGTTTGAAATTGAAGACCTAGTTCTAATGTGGAATGCTAAGATTGAAGATAAAGGGAAGCATGGAAATTTTGATCCTATATGGCTAGGCCCTTATCTAGTGGAATCTATATGGAGAGAAGATTCTTAAATCTTGAAAGATTTATTAGGCAAAATTCTTGAACTGCCAGTTCATGGAAAGTTCTTGAAGAAGTATTTTTGCTAAAAATACTTGTCTTCCATGAACAATAGCTTACAATTTTTTGTATATTTCATAAATCCTTGTAAATTCTTGTGTGGACTTGTATAGTTTTTCCTTAATGTTTCCTTTCTCTCTCAAAGTTTTCATGAAGCTTTGTTTCAAGTATGTGGTCAACTTCTTCTAGGGATTCTGAGTGCTTGTATGGACATGCATATTCATCATCACTAGACAGAGCCACTATTGATCTAGTTTTCACTTGTAGTTTATCTTAATGTATCTCCAAGTGAATGTTCCAAGTTCCTTTTTTGGAAATTAGGGTTTGGTGTTTTTAATTCTATTAACCCTAGAATAACCCTAATTTTTGTTTGATTAAATGTTGCCCTAGAAAGACTTGGATATATGTTTACATAGCATGCCCTCTTAAAAAAACAAAGAGCATGGAAAAATTATTTTAAATTACCCCTTTTATTATTTCTAGAGTAACTTTTAAAGTTTTATTGCATTGTATAAATATTTCCCAAGTCTCCAAAATAATTCCTTACCTAATTTTTCACTTTAATATTTTGCGAGATTATCTATAGAATAAATTGAACAACAATAACCCTTGATCTTCCTTAAGATCAGGGGTTGTCATTATGTCACCATAAGAAATCATGTGCTTTTTATTCCTAGTGACATAGAGACCAATAAATAATTTTCTACGAGACTCAATTAGAAGGATGATATAAAATATAAAGTCCACACTATTAGATCATCTTACAATCAATGGTGGTCACTTTGTTGCCATGGGAAATTGCAAGGTTTTTATCCTTGGTGACATAGTGACTACCCTCCATGTGGATATGTGGCAAGACCAACCCTTGAAGATGGCATTATAAACTTCCATGTCATTATCATCTTGTTAGGATGTTAGGCTGCTAGGATGTCAGATACCATCAAGGATTCACATTGAAAGAAATAGAACATTGATCTATAACATTAGATCTTCTCAAGATCAATGGTGGTCACTTTGTCACCAAAGAAAGTTGCCTGAACTTTGTCCTTGGTGACATAGTGACCAAAAGCTAATACCATGTGCCCACTCTATTTATAATGAAATTATCATATGAGTCCTACCATACAATGCAAGGATGATCAATGATGGTTTCTATGTTACTAGTGGGAGTTGCTTGGCTTTTACCCTTGCTAACATAGCAAGAACATGACACATGTCTGGTAAGTGTAAGTGGGTCCAATGTAAGTCACTAGAAGTGAAATAAGAGGCTTATGTGGAAGGATTCAATTGGATTGACCTCCAACTAAGAGGGTTGAAGCTGAGTCATTAAAGGTTTTACTCCTAGATTGTTGGATTTTAAAAAAATTGATAGCCTATTTTCAAATTTGAAAGGTGATGCCACTCTATTTCTTTGTGATCCATTCATGAGAATTAAAGCTCCCTCTACAACTCAAAAATAAGAATATAGTGTAGATAGATGAGATTTTTTTCATTGCAAATGTATTTCTAATTTTCTAAGAGCTAGAACTTGTTGAAGAGCTATTTTTCCACTTGGTTAAATTGTGAAGAACTTTCTATATTAGAGATTTACTATAGAATTTAGAAAGAAGAAATAAGAGAGCCAATAAAGTACCTCAATCCAAATATAATTTAAAAAAATCTAGTTTTTCTGCATTATTATCAAAAATGCCTCCAAAGAAGGGCTTTTTGAGGAAAGTAGAATATGCTACTAGGAATATCCATGATGATTTTCTTGAACAATTGAGTGAATCTATGAATGAATTATCCAAAATTAAAAAGATAGTTCTTGTAAACCCTAGGCTCTAGATTGTAGATGGTTTGTTTGATAAGAGGAATTGGACTAGGGATGCCATAACTTCTAAAATAGGGCTCTAATTGTTCAAGAAATGTACTTCTCGGAAAGAAAATTATTTTATCCCCATGGGAATATTTGGAACTTTGATTTAGGAAAGCTAGTAGTCCCAAGGGTTTTCATGGATTAAAATCTTCTCGTAATTGTAGCCCTAAAATATGACCCATTAGCTAGGATGGTGAGGAGTATAGATGGGAAGTGTTTGATAGAAATCACTGTAGAAGAGATTCAAGAGGTTTTTGGATTGGATCCAACCATAGACTATCACGAGGTCATTAATTTTTAAGGATTAGAGAAATAATACTTTTCTCGAAGGGATCAAATCAAACAAGGTACCCTGAGAGGACATTTGACTACAAATGATGTTTGACCTTTTTTACAACATCAACTAAAGAGCCTTTGAAGAAATAGTTTTTCACTACTAGGGCCTTAGACATTTAAATGACTTTGTGTAGGGTTTTTTGTGAAGATGAACAAGATTTTATGCTAGTAAAATTCATGTATATGATGACACAAATATCTTTTTTTTGTGTGGATATTATTTTTGATTTTGCATCCTATTTAGCCGAAGAAATTCACACAAGCCTAATTGGAATTGCAAAAGGAAAAGTTGAGAAAACCTTTGGCTACTACTCTTTATTGATGCATATGTTTTTTATATAAGGGAGTTATGTACTTTGAAAAAGAAGTGGTATTAAAAAGATAGTATGAGGAAGAATCTTTGTCAGTCCAATTATGGAGTACATATATGACCTGGGATGTAGAAGAGGTCAGCTTTGTGAGATTTGATAGATACTTCACATCAAGGTTGAGGAGCCTTTTATTAAGGGACAATCCTAGAATACCTAAGGCATAGTTAGATTTTATTAGGCCTATGGATAGCCTTACTAGTTTGAAGGTTTCCCATAATTGGTAACTTAGGTGGGAATAGTTGAAATGCTATGGTAGATAGGTGGATCAGAGGAAGTACAACTAACTAGTCAGTCTAGAGGTTCAATTTTCCCATCTTTTAGTATTGCCCATCAGTTCATAATCATCAAAGGTGGTTGGTTATTTCTATATAAATTTTTAGAACAATATAAATTGACTATTTCTCATGATTGCTTCAATTTTTGTCTTTTATGACATTAACTTTTCTAAATATCTGTCTATCTTTAGGACAATATTTAGTACTCTCTAGGCCTAACACTTGTTGCATCTCACACTATATAAGTTAGATTCGAAGGCCAAATAAAGGGTTTGAAGTATTATGTAAATTTTATTTTTCTTGCTAGGTTTGCATTCAATCCAATTTTCCTTGATGTCAAAAAATTCTATGATGCATTTTCTCTATAAATTTGAAGATACATTAGCTTTGAAGGATTAGATTGTTTGGTTTTGAGTTGTTTTGAGTACTATTCCAATGTTACATATTTTTCAAAGAGAATTAATACAAAGATGAATTTTCACCATATCTTTTTTTTCCTAATCTTCTCTCCATTTTTAATGACTGGTTATTTTGAGGTATTATGGGAAAAGTCTTTCTCAATTGAATGCAACTAGTGTAGGTTGTATATCAGTTCACTAATGCTTTTTAATTCAATAGATTAAGTAAATGCTTTAGTGGTATGATAGGATTTCTAGGAAGTAAGAAGGATATGCATAAGAATGAGTTTTGGGGAAGATTACTGATATTATTGATTGTAATATAATTAATTAGGTCAAAATAGCTAGTAAGACTCTAAATCCCAATGGATGAGGCACTGGTCAATTATTTCAATTAGCATATGAAGATATAATGGATAAGAATCAAGAAATATATTAAAATCAAAATAAATTTTAATTTAAATGTATGAAGAGTATCACAGCTAGTCAATACTTGTTTGCATTAATTCTTTGTGTTCTTATTAGCTGTTGTTACCCATAATTACATGTAAATCTAAGAATAATTGTGACCAATCTAATATAGGGAATGAATATTGTAATAGAATGTCATTGAATAAATGAAATGTGAAGATAGTATCATGCTTTGAATCTTTTATCCCTCAAGTGCACCCATCTTGTTTTTACAAAGCCAAAATAGTAGAAATATTTTATGATTTTGTTGAAGTTGGGTCTAGATTTGAAGACCATCTAGCTGATCATGGGATGTAGGTAATCCTTAGGTTATTTTCATCTTCACCATCTTGGTCTCAGGAATTTTGTTACTTGGTAGTTTAAAAATGCCAACATGCCCAAACATGCACTTCCAACTAGAAGATCTCACTTCCCAAACAAGTAATTATACTTTTGCTATATAGGTACTATGACTTCTTCTTTAATTGATCTTCAACTTGATTTGAGATCACAAATATAGCTTCTCAAATCTTCACATATATCACTTTCATAGAAGTTTGCATACAATTGCTCAACACAACATATCACAACTTCTTCATTGTACACTCTAAATTTGCAAGATGTCCTTTGCATAAATACAATGCCTTTTCAAAAAAATTTACTAGGTCAGCTAAGAACACAATATACTTTTCCAACTTAGAGTAAACATCTAGGATGTTGGTCATAATTGGTCAAGTAATTGTTTTGTAAACAAAATAATTTCTTCCTTTAATTTCAATGTCTTGTTTCACTAGTAAAACATGAATATCACTTTTTCGTATAGTCCATACTTAGTTCAAAGGTTATACACATCATCATAAACATGTATACAATCTCCATCTAACTTCACTAGTGATAATATGATGTCAGTAACAAGTTACATACAAGAAATACACTATTGAAACCAAATTCATACTTAGACAATTTTTCGAGTACCAAAAGCCATGTATCTTTATTTCTGAGGTTTCCTATAAGTATGCACATAATGTGTCACCATAAATGATAGCAATTACATATCTTCATTAGAAAATTGTCAACAATCTACCCCTTTGTTATTGATGGCAAAAAAATAGGGAAAATTGGTTGGGTATCAAAAAATTGTCAAAAATTATAACATTACATTAAGCATCTATTACAACGTGTCCAGTTTACATATGCTCCCCCTTATAATATGATTTCATACCTTACAATTTTATCTTCTCCCCTTTACTCAATTTACAATTTTATTATACATCTTCTCCTCTTTTGATATCAATGACAAAGGTATGTGAATAACTATTGTCAAAAACTCAGTTCTTTTTCTTTAAGTTGATAGTATCTTCATGCAATCATCAAAAATTTCCCCAAGAATACTAATACCTTTTTTCCATGTACCCTTGGCTAATTTAATAGAGGTGAGAATTTCACATAAGGCATATTACACAATCTTAATTGCATTAAGATCGAAGTAAAAAAAAAAATTTGAGTAGGTGTCCCTTGCTTTGATACACTCCTCCAATTGTCTCTCAATAATAGATATTTTTAGAGAAAAAGAATCTCTAAAATATGATAATATCTTTAAAATTTGTTCCTTTTGAAGTTCTAGTTTCTTGATATCACTATGAATACTAGCCACTTGTCTTTGAAAATCATCAATTTTACTAGAAGGATTTTGCATCTAGCTCAATCATCTTACCTTTAATCTGACTATCAAGATCCTTGGTCAAATTATGAGATAAGGTGCAGTTTATGTACAATACCTTTCCATCCAATTGACATTTCCAGAGTTCCTTGATTCAAGTATCAAGACTTAGCAAATTGTTCTTAATATTTTGATAAATGGTGCTAAATAAATTAGCATCATGTGAGATCTATGACTTTAACTCTAAAACATTCAACAGATTTGTAAATTCATCATCAAAAGATCATAATACTACTTGTGCCCTCTATTCAGGATCTACCTATGTATCCTAGACTACCAAAGTACTATGTAATCTATTAGTAACCTCCATCAAGGTTTGTTGTAAGCTCTTCACTAGTCTATTCTTTTCAATAAGTTTTGACAAAGATGAGATCAAGTCAGTTTGAGATCATCATAAATTTTCAGGCTAGAAAGTGAAAGTAGAGTAGATGAACTATATGGTTTGGATTCATCTTCCCTTTTCTTATTTTTAGCTACCTCTTTGACTCTTCTTTCTTCTTTCTCTTTCTCTTCTTTTTCTTTCCTTTCTTTTTATCTATTTTCTTCCTCCTCTATTCTCTTCTTTTAATCTTCCTCTATTTTTCTTTTCATTTCTTCTTCAACTATTCTTTTCTTTTCTACCTCAACTTTTCTTTTCATTTCATCTTCAAGAAATTTTTTCTTGGCTTCTTCTATTTTTTTCTTTTCTTCCTCTAATAGCCTCTTCTCCTCTTCAATATCCTAAGCATGAGATTTAGGCTACTCTAAACTCTTAAAATGATTAGTATCATCAATGTTAATAATAACATTGGTCTAATAAATTTGCATTGTGTCACCACTTACTAACACTTCCAAGGTTCTAGGTGTTGGTGAAGATGCTACCTTGGATTCTATCAACATCTAACATATAGATGCCATAGTTTCACTTCTTATTTTGTCCTTCTCACTAACCATAAAAAGAAATGGTCTCACCTTCTTTCTCAAGTAAGGTGCCAAATTTTTCAACAATCTCTTGACTTCTTCTTCATCATAAGTTTTGCATATTGTCCTTATCATAGACTTCAAAAGTTGTATGTCCTCTTCTCATGTTGGTGCCTTCTTCAAAATAATTCTATCATAGACCTTCTCATTTTGTTGGAAATATAAGAGGAGTAACTTAGAGGGGAGGGGTGAATCAGTTACTACAAAATAAATCCTAGATCACTTAGATGTTAGTACAAAATAATCTCTAAAAATTGAACTCTATTGATGCTTGGCAAACACGGTGAAAATGGTGTAGCTCAATAAATACTAAATATGATTCACAAACACTTATCATGAAAATATTAAGATGTTATTTGTGATTAATTATTACTTTAACTTAGTTACAAACACATAAAACAAATAACATGAACACATTTAACACCAAGATTTAATGTGGAAACCCAATTTGGGAAAAACCACCAATTGTGACTAGTTACTAATTTTCACTCTTTTGAAGTGGCCCCTATTAGGAACCAATCCTGTTAAAGGTTAGAAAGACACTATTAGATGTGACCCTATTAGAGGATTTAATCACCCTATTAAGAGTGGCCTTGTTAGAGGCCTTTAGAAAATTCAATAGAGTTTCCACCTTATTAGAGGATTTATAAATAGTTGTTAATCCAACTCTATTTAGAGATTTAGATCACTTCTATAATGGTTAGAGAGTAAAAATGACATGAAATAATTTGGATGCAACTAAATTATTGATTAAATATGTCAATTATGGCTTGTATAGTTGATCCTTCTTGATCAAATTTATCTTTTCATCTTCTCAAGGATAGACTACTTTATCCTTCTAATTCTCATCCCTTTTAGCATCATTAGATCATCAAAAATCTTCCATGCATTCATATATTTCTCACACTTTTTAACCCATAACTTGAACTTCTATTTACATCATTCTTATTTTCAAGTCATCTCAAATAAAACTTAGAATAATTAATATTCATCTTCTCAATCAGGTAGAACTAACAAATAAATCAACTAAACTCAATATGCCAAAACAAGAAAATCTTTCATTAGCCAACCATTCTCAGTAGACACTAACTTAGAAACAATTTTCTTGTGTTAACCAAGTGAACTTGGTTAACACTACATATTCAAAAATTTTCTTTGTAACCAAGTGAGCTTGGTTAGCACTAGTTCCATCCAACATTTTCTTCATTAACTGAGTGATCTTAGTTAACACTCATCTTCTGCAGACTTTCTTTTGGCACCTGAGTGAACTTAGTAGATACTCTCTTCTAAACTAGGAAAACTCTAGATCACTTGGTAGACACATAAAAGAATCTTCAAGGTCTGAGTGATCTTGACATATACTAACTGGTAATGATATAACATTTTGTGTAACATCCAAGACAATACACAATTAATCAATTATTCCAACAATCTCCCTCTTTGTTATTGATGACAACACAACATGTCATGATAGAATAAAATTTTATAAAAAGAATAAAGGAAGGAACATATCCTTAGTTTCATTCTAATTCTCATTCATGAGAACTCCCTTTACTAGTGTAAACTCATTATGCCTTCAATTTCTCCCTTTGTTAGAAAAAAATTGTCTATTAGAACTTCTGCCAAGTTCAATCTCCCTCTTTGACATCTCTTTCTTTTTACAAATTTTTTCTATGATGACAAAGTTTTCCACAAAATTTCTATGAGATATGATAGTAAACTTATCCCTCTTTGACATCTCTTGCCAAAGCCAATATTTAGTGAATATTAATGTACCTCAAGTACTAATTCATTTCTAATATACCCTTGGCAATTGTACATCAACTGATTGATCTTCAACATGCTTTGGCTAATACAACACTAAACTTTATTTAGTGAGCTTCAGATAGGGGAATGACCCCTAGCTTACCTCTTAGATATAGAAATGCATCCTAGGTGATAGCTTGGTGAATATGTCTACAATTTGTTTTTTTTGTATTTACATATTCCGATCTCACTTCTTTATCCTGTACCAATTCTCTAAAGAAATGATATTTTATAGCAATGTGCTTTGTTTTGGTATGCATCACTTGATTCTTTGATATATTGATTGCACTAGTGTTATCATAGTATATGACTATTGGATCCTTGATCTCTACCTTCATACCTATCAATAGTTGTTTGAACCAAATAACATTAGAGCAATTGACTATTGCTGCAACATATTCTACCTCTAGTGTGGGTTAAGAGATACAATTTTCTTTCTTTCTTGTCCAACACACTAGTTTTTTACCAAGAAAGAATGCTCCACCACTAGTTCTTTTTTTTTCATCAATACTTCCTACCCAATCAGCATCAGTAAATAGTTTTAGGTCCAAATTGTCTCCTATTTTGTACCATAAACCATATTCTTTAGTACCTTTTAAATACCTCATGATTCTTTTAACTTTCATCATGTTATTTTCTTTGGCATTTATTGAGAAACTTGCCACAATACTGACTACTAACGCAATATAAGGCCTTGTATGAACTACATACTAAAATTTTCTAATCATTGATCTGTATGTGGTCTATCTACTCCTTTGGAATCATCATTTTTGGAAAGCTTATGTCTAGTAGACACAAGGGTTCCAATTGGCCTTGAGTCCTCCATTGCATATTTTCTTAGTATCTGCTTGATATATTTTGATTGAGTGATGTAGATACCATCTTTCTTTTATTAAATCCACAATCCAACAAAGACTTTTATCTCTCCAAACATAGACAACTTAAATTCTTTACTCGTTTCTTCTAAAAATTCCTTGTAGAAGTCATCATTTCTTGTCAATAAAGTGTAATCAACAAATATTTCTAGCAACACAATCTTCTTATCTAGTCCTACTTTGATATATAGGTTACTATTATCGTTTGTTCTTTGAAAACCAATCTGTATCACGTAATTGTGAAGTCTTTCATATCAAGCTCTACAAGCTCACTTGAGACCATACAATGCCTTGTGTAATTTTTAGATAATGTCCTTTTTGCTAGGATCTAAAAAACCTTTTGGTTGTTTAATGTAGACTTCCTCATCAAGAATTCCATTTAAGAATGCTGATTTTACATCTATTTGATAGACTTTAAGTCCTTTATGAGTTGCATATCCTAGTAAAGTTCTAACAACCTTCTAATCTTGCAAAAGGAGCTCAAAAGTTATAACACAATCAATACCTTTTGTTGGTGTTTTGAAAAAACATGGTCTAAATTACCTTGATGAGAACAAGATACATCCATGGGTGGCTACTTCCCATCTTTGACATACCCTTTTAGTCACTGACCCAACTATAAGACTAGATTCTTTTTCTACTTCAGGCTCTGCAAAACCTAGGCGGGTGTACCTCATATTCACTTATATGGTATTAGTGCTAAACATATTCTTGAATATATTAACAATAGATTTAGCCTTTATTTCTCCTATTGAATCATGCAATAACATAGATCTACAATAGTTAAGTGCAAGATAATGCAATTCATAAGTTGAGTGAGGGGATTCTATTCTAGCTCTTCAAACATAAAATATAAAGATGATTTGAATTTTATTTTATTTTTTGTGGGTGGGGAAAGTGGATGAAAACCAAGTATGGACAACAAATTAATGATCTTGTAGCTGATTAGTGTGTTTTCCATTGGGCAATTCACAAATATCTCTCATGCATTTTGGATATCTAAGACACATATCCTATGCCAAGACTCCAGATCTATCTGTTTACCTTGTAAATTAGATATCAATTCAATCTAAATCTCATTCTTACCTAATATCCTCCTCAATAAACTGACAACCTTGTTGATTTCCCTAGAGCATTTACATCCTTTAGTTATAAGCAATAATGAAACAACATATAGCCTTAAGGGACTACAACTATGATCTCGAAGATCATAAAACATTGCAAATCACTAAGGAGAAAATATTTAAAATGAAACTCAACACCTGTTGTTCTTTATATTGATTTCCTTGAAATAATACATGAAAATGCATGAAATTGACTCACAAAATACAAAATAAACTAGACTGTACAATATACATATGCTATCATGCAAGAGAGAAAATGGTGGGAATAAGAAACTAATGGGATAGGAAAGGGGTATCATAGCCAAAACATAGCTTCATGGTTTGGAACCAAGACATCCTAGATACTTTCCATTCAGAGTTCATCCATTCTAGAATTCTCTTTCCAATTTCCAACTCCTAACCTTTTTCCTTTTTCCAACCTCTTAAATGAAAGAGAGAAAATACATATATAGGATAAAAGAATTCAATTCTAACCTAGAGATATTTTCCATTTTCTCTTTCATTCCAAAAAGATCAGATTCTTCAATCATGACCCCAACTTTAATCCCGAGATTTATCACAACTAGAAAATAAAATATTCTCAAGACTAAAAATTGGAGCCAAATTATACCAAAATTACATAATATTCTCAAAATTAATCCAACAAAGCTTTTAACATGTTTTTTTATCAGATGTGTAACTATATTTTCAATTTTCACCAATTTCACTAAGAAGGCCCAAATTTTACATTTTTGCCTATAAATTGAACTAGTGAACATTTGTGCAAAAAAAAAACTCCAAAATTAGAAATTTCATCTTCTCCTAGTTCTAGTGATATATAATATGCATATATTCACTTATTAAGAACTCCCAGAATCTCAATTTGAAAAATTAACTCCTACTAGGCTTTGAAATTATTGCAAATATTAAAAAATTTACTAAACTTTAAACTATAGGATAAATTCAAATCTTATTTAAAATTTGACCTTGCATGTGATTATTGGGAGAACATTAAAAAAAGATTATTTTAAAAAAAATCTATCTGAATTTTCCCTAACAAATTCCATCTGGGTCAAACCTTATTGACCAATTTGCCACATGTCATCATGTGATTGGCTCATTTCCTGCACAGTCAACTAACAACCTCCATCTAGGCACCACATTGCATCATCTCATTTTTTCACTATTTTTCCACTTCATTGTGCCACATCATTACCAACTAGCCAATCATCATGTCACATGCGTAACTTTCTTGCAACTTTGCCTTAGCAACATAACAACTACTGTAGGATCTGACACATGGACAATCTAGTGACTTATGATCTTAGACCTCCATGTCACTTTTTGATTCACCATATGCTACTACTTGTTGAATTTTGATTCATCCTCACCACTACTACCAGGTCCCATGACATCCTACCAGATTTCTACTTTTCCCATAGGTCACCATGTCACTTGCTAAAACACCTCCTATTTTCCAGCTACTTCATCCTTTTCCATGTGAGCATTTTTGGTTTGCATGATTTGGGTCAAAATTTACCTTAATTCATTCAATTCAGGCCCACCATGTAGGCTATAGCTTCCAAAACTATGTGTATTTTAAGACACTCAGGATGGGAGTGTTGTTATATTTAAAAACTATAATTTTGTCTCCCACAATGAAATGGGACAAAAATTTTCTCACCATTTCCTCTCTACTCATTTTTTGGCCTATCATAAATACTCAAGAAAACTATACAAATGTCACATAAATGAAGCTTTCGATCAGTATAAATGTAAACATCAAGGGAGGTGTACTTTGTGGAATCTGGTGTTGGTTCCTGCCTTGCACCAAGCTTCTTAAGAGCTTTCACCTTGTTCTCCTGCCATGAGCTTTCCTTCCTTAACCTAAATGCTTTATTCCCTCTATTTTTTCAAATGTGGGGTATATTATGTGTCCTTAGCCTTCTACATGGGATGCAACTCATTTCTTGCCATCTCCCACATCTTTCAATGGCTTCTCTTCACATCTGCTATTGACGGCCATGAAACATCCCTTCCAAATGTAGATCTCCTCTTTGCTTCAAAACTAATAGCTCTCTTTTTCATATGTTTCTCCTATTTAACACTACCTTGGACTCTTAATTGTCATGGATTACCTCTATGGCGGCTCCCCTTTTACATTTTCATTCTCTTCTTGCTTGGCAGTACCATGGGTGGAGTTTTGTTTTTATAATGTCGCCCCTGTCTTAGTTGTGGAATGCTCTATTTTCTTTTAAAAGATTCCCTACAAATTCCTCCTTTTTGTCTGTGACCATTACAAGAGGTCATCCTTTCTTCCACTATACCAGCCATTACTTTTGTATGAAATTCCTAGCATATCATTTTTAGCATGCATACTTCCAAAGTCAAAGGAGATATTTCCTAGTTTGTGTACAATTTGTGGCTAGCCTATCTTTTGGGTGCACTTAATAGTTTAGTTCTCACATTGTGTCTTGGTTACAAAGAATCAATTGCAAGTTAGATTGTTAAGTGTTATAAACTCATCTAAAAAAATCTCTCTGAGAATAGTAATGGAAAACCACGAAAAGTACCAAGACACAACTTTACTCCATATCCTAAAGTAGCCAACATTGAAAAGATTTAAGATGAACCATATTCTTTCCTCGAGGAATCTTTTCCAAATAATGGATGTCTCAAAGCTTCTCAAGCTATTAGCCTCTCTAAAGGTTCAAAATTGGGAAGGTTTTTCAGAAAGTCAATATGGAGACCAGCTGAGTGATCAACATGTTGTATGACCAAATTCTCAAGCTTCTATGACTTTCTTACTGCTCTAATGCTATCCCTTGAAGTTGTTGCTTTTGGCTATTCAAATCATGTTCCATGTTTGAAATATTTAGTAGATCTACCATCTACTTTCTTTATCATATATGCCTAATCAATGACCCCAAAACCCTCTCCATCATAGCAAGATGTTCCAAGTTTTCATGGGTTTGTCTACAACTATAGCCTCTTTCATGTTATTCTTTGGGTGGCACTTAAAATGAAACTATACAACAAATGGTAATGCATTAAAAGATGCTAAATTTGTCTCTACTACTTCTCCTCCTTACACCTCAATTAGGTTAGTGTCATTTACCTCAAGTTCCAACGGTGTAGTTGTATGAATAGCTTCATTAGATCCATCATTCTGAATGTATGGAAAGTAAATTTCTTTAAGCATGCATTTAAATTTATCCTTATTCCAATATTAAGATTAAGAAGTTTCAAACTAGGTTTATATGTCAAAATTACAACTCGCTCCCATAACAGAAAGATGGATCCCCCATACTCGCACATATGATGCTAATTGTTCTTTGAAATGGAAATAGAAATATCCATTCCTAGATTTTAACAATCTCCACTCCCCCCAAGTTCTTCTTGGCCTAGGGCATAAATAGTATTGGTCTTTATCCTAATACATTAGTTCTACATACTCATTGAATCCTGATTTAATGAAAAAGATCATAACATGTTGTTAATCTGATGGAATTAGTCAGTCCCCAAAGTAGGTCTAGTTATAAAAAATTTCATTTTTGAACAACTAAAATTTTCAAATTGATCCATTGGAAATTTTACATTCATTGAAATCCATTCAACCACTAAACCATCCATTTAAAATATGTTTTCACATATTATTTGCAAACTATGATTTTTTGCTAATAGGGCTTGTCAGTTGCCTTAAAAAATTGACCTAAAAAGATAATTGAGCTCATAAATCAAACCTACTAATTCTTTGTTTTCATAATCTTACCCTATTGAATCTCATCTAATGCAAAATTATCAATCAAAAGATATCAACTGTTGAAGCTACCCTCTCAGAATTGCCTACAAGCAAATGTTTTAGAAAACAATAATCACATTCTATTTTGGCTTCGAAAACTGGGCAAACAGACACTTGGGGAAACAAAAATTGGGGTGTTAGTTCACTATCATGAGGAAAATATAAATCTATGATTAGGGCACATGATGAATAATAGGGTGAGAATGGTGAATGGTCAAAGTGGGCTATTTGGATTTTGTAGACTAGAAACACTAGCAGAAAAGTGGTTTTGGCAAATAGAATTGACCTAGGAAAGTGTGCATATGGATTCATCAAGACTTAAAATTTGGCACACTCAAACTATTTTAGATTACAACAAAATGGTAAAATCCATTCAATAGCACCTATCATGGATTTGGAGATATGACATGACAAATAAGGAAATTAGTAAATCTACCTTTCTTGACACCAGTAAAACATCATAAATTGCATTTAGAATCACATTTGAAAACTTATCAAATGGATTTTTCATAAGTTCAAAATTGAAACATAATATTTCGCTAACCTCTAGAATGTAACACAAAAGGAATTTTAGTATTTTAGTCAACTGGGTCAAAGTTATGACATGTCAAATAGGACCTAGAATCCTAAAAATTTCACAATAAATGAACAAATTTGAGGGATTCAAAACCTATTCAAAAAAATTTAAAATGACTCAAAATATAAAACATTGATTCTCTAGTATGGACACTAAATACTCCCAAAGTAGTGAGTAATGAAACATTATTGGGTGCGAGATATTCAAATGCAAACATGACCTCCTATTGGCTCAGAAAGGAAATTTATCTTTATGGAATGAGTGGATACATTGAATGCATGGTGTTAGAAACATTAAACACCTTGTAGGCTTCACAAGTACAAAAAAGTACATATGCATTAAAAAATACTTATAGGGCTTGATTTTCTCAATGGTACTCAAAATCAAGGCTTCAATTGTGAGTCCCAATAGTGTCTCTATTTGTGGATACATGTCCCTTGTAGGCATGGCAAGGATTCAGATCTCTAGGAGAAGAAAACCACACACTTGACAACAAAAAACCTCTCTTGTACAACTTTATTGAAAGCAAGAAATCTACTCCTACTATGTACAAATGATGGCCCCAAGCCACCAAACTTCAAAAGTACTTCTTACCTCCATCATAAATGTGATTTTCATCTAAATTATCATGAGGTAAGCTGGAAATATTTCTTCTATCAATTTCACCAATTATACTAGCATTATGAATCAACTCACTTGGAAAATTTGAATCTACACCTTCACTCTCATAACGCATATAAAATCTAGATTCATTCTCTATAAATTATTCATTATGAAAGTTTTGATCAACATGATCAAAAATATTAGACTCAAACTGAAACTCCTTTTTACTAAATGAATCTTGCATGCTATCAATCTTTAATATGAAGGCCTCATACTCAACTTGGGCAAAAAGGTCACAAATATCATCAATTTTAGAAATTAAAACTAATCCATAATCCTCCAATGAATCTTTGAAATCAGCAAATAGATTAGTTGTCACATTAGAGTATTCATCATGGAACTCATTACTAGGTGCGTGCTGATTTTCAATTAAAACTTCATCAAACACCTTGTTATCCACATCATGAGATGCAATATTATCATCATAATCACTACCACATCTAGAAGAAGAACAATTTGATCTCTTATAGTATTAAGACAATGTATCATCATTAAGATCATCTTCAACTAAATTTGAACATTCCATGTGCTCTTCAAAAAATGGGTTGATAACTCCATGTAAAGCTTCTTTATAGACATTATAACAAGTGATGTGCTGATCAACATCAAACTCCTCATCATACAATGGATTCACAAAAAACTTAAAACCATTTCTAACATCACTATCATGGACACTTTTAGCATATGAAGAAGATAATTTAGAATCAAACACATCATCCACTCCATCAACAAAACATGCAGAATATAAATCCATGTTACTGGCATTGTCTTCATTAAGATGATTCAAATGTCTTGCAAAACAATCATCTATCATCTTACCCATAGGTGATGATGCATTAATCTTATGATCACTCATGTGTTGATTATCACTGCATGCATCTTCAAAACATTCATCTACACAATTAGGTACTCTATCCTTATAAATAATCTCTTTATCCTCATATTGCATAGACAACTCTCCTTCACAACTTTCAACCTCAAGCTGATTTTTATAATTCTGAAATGGAACTTCATTTTCAGATTTACAAAAAGAAATCATACCTTTACTAGCATAAGAGTACTCACTTTTGGCATTTCTTTCTTCATCCCAATTTGCATTATATTTATATGAAGATGAACATGTACTACCACTGTCCTCTTCTTAATGATGCTTGTTATAATATATCGAATCAACAACTTTATCTTCATCACCTGAAGGATCACTTCTAGCTTTTTTGTTCTCATTCTAAGATGAACATCTTTCAATATTAGATTTTATAACATTCTCAACATAATGTAATCTATCAATAAGAAAAATCATTTCTTGCATATCTGATTGATCAAGTGAATCCACCTTATCATCCACTACTAAAATATTATAAACATGTGCACTCTATTCATCAAGAATAGAATCATCTCTTCCTTGAAACCAAGAAACTTCATCTACACATGTCTTTAATTTTGAAATTTCAACAAAATTATCTACCATAGCGGAGGTACCTACTTGCTGATCTAAATTTGAAAACTCTACATGACATTAATTTCTCCTTTGAACCTCATCTTGTTGGCAAACACTTTTAGAGAAATGACTCTGAGTTATTTCATACTTTACACTTTTCTCAATCTCTTTCACTATTATGAATTCCTGATGAAAAGTCTTAGGTTCTTTATCTCTTAATAGATAATTCATCTTCTTGTCAAATGTGTCAAGATAAACCACCAAACACACTTGATCATCTAGCTTATAACTTTTAGGAATCTCATTTACAACTCTTGCAAATCTAATATTAAATTTAGGAACTAGTTCATCACTCCTAATTTGAATCTTCAATAACTTATCAAAATAATTAGAGATGCTTACTCTTTCCCCAAACTGTTCCATGAAGGCTAAATGTAATTCATGCCAAGATGAAATAGAACATGCTAGGAAAAAGGAAAATCAATCCCTAGCATCACCTTCTAAAGTTTGAACAAACAAATTCATATGTATGTCTTCATTAGCAATTTCATAGTCACCCATTAAGTCACTGAAATTCTGAACATGATGACTAGCTAAAGTAGTATGATTCCCATTAAATTTAGGTGAAATTTTTCTAATATTATTAGGAATGGCATTTTGGAAACCATAGATACCATCAAAGAATAATGGCATGTATCTCTTGATAGAAAAAGATCTGCAAACATCACTAACTGACTGCATACTTGATGAAATAAAACTTGTCCATCAAAGCTTTGACACTCATCAACAATAATTCTAATTTGTAATTTGAAGTAGGCTTATAACCTTCTACCAAATGAATCTCTTCAAACACTTCACAAAAATTTATAGAACAAGTTAAATCTTATTATAATGAAGTGTATAAAACTTATCACATTATTCTCCTCCTCCTAGTACTATAAATCACTTGATGGAGAACACATACATATACCACTTTCTTTCATGACAAGAATAACACCATGAAAAATAAAATACCTTGAGTGTTGATGTTGAAACTATTGATATGCTATTTTGGCATGGTGTAAACTTCAATTCTTCACACCACTGATCAAAACCTTGTAGAGCCACCATCTCCTCGAGGAGAACAAAATGAAATCACTATTGTGATGCATTCTTACATTCAAATTTTTTATGATAGTAGATCAAACACAACACTTCAAAACTTATCAGTCCAGAATTCATAGATTCTCTCTTCTTGCTTACACCTTGTCATGACTTTTAGATATGTATAACCAAGCTAAAAACTCTTTGAAAACATTTTTATAGAACAAATCTACACTGGTATAGAGATCTTTTAGACAGTTACCACTCACAATTGTGAGAAAGAGTTAAAAAATGATTCATACCATGAAAATTTTGAATTGAACTTTCAACTTATAGAACTTTGTAAATTGTCAAACAATTATAAGAGAGAAACTATTTTTGAATAATTTTGACTCCAAATTACAACAACACTTTGAAAACCAAATTGGTTGAATTGATTGAAAATAAAACTTAGTAGCAACACAATCTGCATTCAATCTTTCAAAGCTACTATTGTCCATGCATAAAGCTTAACTAGGGAACACAAAACCTTCCATTCAAAACTAAATATGCGCAATATATTAGAATTTTCCAGCTCCACAATTTAGGCATTTAAAACCTTGTCCCTAGCAAAGTCATCATTTTGTTGTTGTTTTGAAACAACACAATTCCAAATTA
Source organism: Cupressus sempervirens (assembly GCA_028749045.1). Lineage (NCBI taxonomy): Eukaryota > Viridiplantae > Streptophyta > Pinopsida > Cupressales > Cupressaceae > Cupressus > Cupressus sempervirens. The sequence continues at coordinate 818,453,419 of CM053786.1, forward strand.
CCTCGATGAGAACAAAATAGATCTTAGGGTAGCTAGTTCCCATCCTTGACATACCCTTTCAAACACCGGGCCAACTATAAGGCTAGACCCTTCTACTTCAGGCTCTGCAAAACCTAGCTAGGTGTACCTCAAATTTACTTATATAGTACCAGTGCTAAACATATTCTTGAATCTATTAATAGCATATTTAGCCCTTATTTCTCCTATTGACTCATGCAATAACATAACTAAGTGTAAGAAAATGCAATTCATAAGCTGAGTGAGGGCATTCTATTTTAGCTCTTCAAACATAAAATATAAAGATGATTTGAATTTGATTTTATTTTATGTGGGTGGGGAAAGTGGATGAAAACCAAGTATGGACAACAAAATAATAATCATATAGTTGATCAGTGCCTCATCCATTGGGCAATTCATAAATCTCTCTCATGCATTTTGGATATCTAAGACACATATCCTATGCCAAGACTCCAGATCTATTCATTTAACTTGTAAATTGGATATCAATGTTCAATCTAAATCTCATTCTTACCTAATATCCTCCTTAATAAACCTGCAACCTTATTGATTTCCTTGAAGCATTTACATAACTCCTTGAATTATAAGAAACAATGAAACAACATACAAGCTTAAGGGACTACAACTATGATCTAGGCCCTTTGTTCGAAGATTACTAAACATTACAGATCATTGAGTAAGGAGATAAAATTTAAAATGAAACTCAACACCTACTATTTTTTGTATTGATTTCCTTGAAATAATACATGAAAATCTATGAAATTGACTCATGAAATACCTAATAAACTAGACTATACAATATATATATGATGTCATACAAGAGAGTAAATGGTGGGAATGAGAAACTAATGGGATAGGAAAGGGGTATCAATGCCAAAGCATAGGTTCATGGTCTGGAACCAGCACATCCTAGATACTTTCCATTCAGACTTCATCCATTCTTGAATGTCCTTTCCAATTTCCAAATAATAACCTTTTTCCTTTTTTCCAACCTCTTAAATGAAAGAATTCAATCCTAACCTAGAGATATTTTCTATTTTCTCTTTCATTTTAAAAAGATCTGATTCTTCAATCATGACCAACTTTAATCTTGAAATTCATCGTAGTTCTAAAGAAAAATATTCTCAAGACTAAAAATTGGAGCCAAATTATACCAGAATGGTATAATATTCTCAAATTAACCCAATAGACCTTTTACCATGTGTTTTTACTAGGCTTGTAACTGTATTTTCAATTTTCACCAATTTTACTAAGAAGTCCCAAATTTTATATTTCTACCTATAAATTGAACTAGTCAACTTTTGTGCAAAAAAAAACTCCAAAATTAGAAAGTTCATCTTCTCCCAATTCCAACAATATATAATATGCCTATATTCACTTATCAGGGACTCCCAAAATCTCAATTTGAAAAAATCAGCTCCTACTAGGCTTTAAAATTAGATTATTGCAAATATTTAAAAATTTCCTAAAGTTTAAACTATAGGATAAATTCAAATCTTATTTAAAATTTGACCTTGCACATGATTTCTAGAAGAACATTAAAAAATATATTTTTTTAAACTTATATGAATTTTCCCTCACAAATTCCATCCAAGTCAAACCTTGTTGACCAGTTTTCCACTTATTATCATGTGATTGGCTCATTTCCTACACATTCACCTAAAAACTTCCATTTGGGTGCCACATGGCATCATCTCATTTATTCTTTATTTTTCCACATCATGGTACCACATCATCACTAGCTAGCCAGTCACCATGTCACATGGGTAATTTTCTTACAACTTTGCCCTAGCAATGTAGTGACTACCATCAAATCTAACACATGACACAATTTGGTCCCTTTTGATCTTGGAACACCATATCACTTTTTGATTCACCACATGTTGCCACTTGTAAGATTTTGATTTGTCCTCATCACTGTCATCGGTTCTGATGACATGCTACTGAATTTCTACTTTTTTGGGATGTCACCATGTCACTTGCTAGAAAACCTCTCATTTTTTACCTACTTCCTCCTTTACCATGTAAGCATATTTGGTTTGTGTGATTTGGGTCAAAATTTACCTCAAGGCATTCAAGTTGGGCCCACCATGTAGGCTATAGCTTCCAAAACCATGTGTCTTTTAAGACACTTAGCATGGGAGTGTTGTTATTGTTGGCATTATGATACATTTTTGTCATTAGTTACAACACTTATTGGATTCTGAATGCTTATCGAGCTCTCATCGGATATTCCTTTGTAAGCCAAGCTTTACCTAGTTCTCAGTGTTTACTGAGTGATCGAGGTGAACAAAGAAGTTAGTGTTTACCGAGTGATTGAGGTGAACAAAGCAGCCAGTGTTTACCAAGTGTTCGAGGTAAAGAAAGGAATCAGTTTTGACCAAGTGAAGATGTACTTAGTATTTACTGAGAACTTCGTGATAACTGAGCTCTTGAGGTTATTAAGGAAATTAATTTTACCAAGCTCAGACGGTTATCAAGGAAACTAACTATCACCAAGTCACAAGGTTCTATCGGGTGTTTCCTTTGATCATCGAGCTACAGTTTAGATAGAAGTGTTCACCGAGTGACATCTCTTCTATCGAGTCTCCAGTGGTTACTGAGTTCAGAACTACTTGAAGTGTTTAGTATGGACTATGCCTTCACTTCTACCGAGTACATGACGATGCCGAGTAACGCAGTGGACGTCGAGTATCAGAAGGACACCGAGTCAGTTCAGTGAACCCGAGTTTTTACCTTGGGTCGACTTTGTATAGAGATTTGCACTTGTTGTTTTGGCCGACCTTGCATGTATTGTTTATTTGGATGGTATATATATGCAATGTATTGTATCATTCAAATGTAATGTTAATGAATGAAAATGTGAAAGTGTGAAAGAAATACATGTGTGTGAAAGTATGTGTGCTGAGTTGTGAAGGTATTCAGCAAGGTCAAGTTTTGGAGCAAAAAATTTTTATCTATCACATCAAGGTGAATCAAAGCATAGCGGATCTTATCAGCAATCAGTTGTAATCAGATCCACTATTTCATTCTAACAGGTGAATTAGTTTTTGTAAATCCTTTAACAAGGTAGACTTAACAGTCTTTTGTAAATCTCCTAATAGAGTGCATACTTTATTGTATGTTTGTAAATCCTCTAACAAGGTGGATCTAGCAATCCTTTGTGCTCCTAACAGGGCAGATCACCAGAAGTGGTCATTGTAAGCCTTAACCGGCCAACTTCATACTGCAGTAATGAAGCTTTATGGGTTTCATCCCCACCCCAGTTTTACTTTCTATTTGGAAGGTTTCTGGGTCACCAAATCTGTGTGTTCAAGGGTTGCAAATGATTTTGTTTCATGCTTATAGTAGGTTACTTGGATAAATGGTGAATATATCAGTATGCAGTTTTATTGTTTGAAATTTTAAAAGTTACTGATTCACCCCTCCCCTCTTAGTAACTTGTCATATCTTGAATATTTCCAACAATTGGTATCAGAGCAATAAGGTTCTCAAGATAAAAGTTTCACAGCTTGAGCAAAGATCAAGGACAATGGAGATATTCAGACTTGACAAAACTATTGAGAATGAAAAGCTAGATCTGAAAATGGCCATGGCTCAACTCAATGAAGCAAAAGAGCATCTTTCAAAATCCTTGAAAAGAAGAAAAGAACTTGCAAGGCAAATGAATGACCACCAGTATGTTGAAGAAAAGATTGAATATCTCTCACCATCAAGTAGTTCAGATGAAGCTGACAAAGCAATCAAAGAACTTTTAGAAAAGAATGGATCTCTGCAGGAAGAAGTAAGAAAGCTCAAAAGGGAACAAGAAATCCAGTCCATCAAGCTATGTGAAATCTTGGAGCAAAGGAACAAGGCAGCTGAAGACTTAGAGGTAAGGAATAATCAATCCTCTCAGCTTGAAAATCTTGTAACTCAATTATCTAATGCAAATGAAGAAATTATGAATCTAAGATCTGAGAATGAGAATTTGAGAAATGACTTAATTACTGAAAGGCAAATCAATGAAAGCTTACAAAGTGATCTAATCTCTGAAAAACAAGTCAATGAGAGAATGGTAAAATCTCAAAAGGACATGGATCAATTGAATCTACAAAATGAAGAAAACTTTCATAAACAAAATGGTAAAGCAGGCCTTGGATACAAGGAAGAAGGTGAATCCTCCAAACAGGGTACTCAAAAGAATCAAAGACCTACTTGCAGCCATTGTGGTAAGTTAGGTCATACATCTAACAGATGTTGGAGCAATGGAAAAGGAAAATTTAATGGAAAGTGCTACAATTGCAATCAGCATGGACACAAAGCCAATGAATGCAAAGAGAAACCAAAATTTGAAGGTAAATGTCACAAATGCCAAAAGCAAGGTCATAAGGCATCACAATGCAAATCCAAATCATTTAATCCAGTTGAACAACTTGTCAAAGCAATATTTGGTTGGGACTACAACACTTGGTGCAGATGTCATTATTGTGGAGAATATGGTCATACTGGCATAAACTGTGCAAGGCATCACCTAAGAAAAAGGGATACCACTGTAAGATGTTATACATGTACAGAACTTGGTCATATATCTAAAAACTACATGAACATAAAGAAAGTTGAGGATGAGAAGAAAATCAAAGTAGACAATATTCGGAAGAAAATGAAGCAACAATGGATTCCTAAGTCTACCAAGCCAGATAATTCAAGTGATGGAATGGTCACTCAAGAAGTGAGTGACTCTACCATTTCCAATTAAGACTCATCAGGATAAGACCAGGACTGTATCTACAAAGCAATATCCTAAGCAGTCCTAGAATGAAAGTATGATCAAATCAGTATTTCAGATACATCAGGATCATGGTCGGTACATGACCTTACCGAGCTCAGTCGGGTGCAATAAGGCTTCTTTCACCAAGTTGCACTTACCGAGCATGGTTGGTTCTTCTCTTACTGAGTTAAGGTCGGTTTAACCTATTTTCTTATGCTCACCGAGGGAAAAGGTGAAGATAAAGAAAGTGAAGAAGAAGAAGAAGGAGAAGAAGAATCAGAAGAAGAGAAATCGACAAAGAAGAAAGGCAAGGTAATCATTACCAAGCCCAGGAAGCAGCCTACTGCAGTATTTACTCGGAGGACAAGAAAAGGTATTCAGGAACCTATATTGGTCAAGCCTGCACCTACATTTGAGCAAAGGCTCAAATCATTGGAAGAAGGAGTTGGCATCACAAATTTCAAGGCATTGAAATTTGAGACAAGGACTGATGTAGAGAAAATGCAGATTGAGGAACTGGTACTGAACAAAATGGGAAAATGGAAATACTCCCCAGACCAGATTGCTCCTCATATCTCTAAAGAACTACTGGAGAGAGTATAGTCAAGATGGGAGTTAGCCACCAAGATGGTAAAAGATATATATGAGCAATCCCTGAAGAATCTTTGGCCTAGTCTCACTGGAGCAGAGGTAAAATCTGAATTGAAAACCTATGAAGGTAAAATGATGATCAGATTCCACACTTGTTTGATTTTGATCAAAGATATAGAGCATGTTGTAAATGATGCTACAAACATGTGGAAAAACATCTATCATCTACATAAGCCCAGTGTAGACCCAGTAGAAATAAAGGATGATGACAGCAGTAGTAGTAGTGATGAATCAGATAGCGCTCCATCCATCACAGTTACACTAGGAGAGTTGCATGCAATGATGGAAGAGAAAGAGGAAGAAGACAAAGAGGAAGAAGCTGAAGAGGAAGATAAGGAGGATGATCCGGTAAAAATTGCAGCAGTAGTTATTGCATCCCTTCCTCACTCCCCAGCTAAACCTGTGACATCATCAAGGTTGGAGTCAGGTTCAGCAGGTTCATCTACACCAGATTTACCATCTACACCTGCCATATCTCAGCTCCAGGTATCATCAGTGGAAGTGACTACCACTTCGTCTACTGAGCTGCACCCCTCTTCATCTACCGAGTTGGCATCCTTGACTCCATCATCATCAGTTGGTATTGCTGTGAGTTCTCCAATTTTGACTACTCCAATTTGTTCTACAATTTTGTCGCCATCTACTTCAGGCACAGTGAGCTTAGATACTATATTACCGAGTGTATCACCATTTTTGGCTAGTACTCAAATTTTTGACCCTGTACATACTCCTATTGGCACTCAACCCTCAAGCATCCCAGTTTTTACTGCTAGTCCTTCTGTCTCTACTATTGTGTCTATTCCAAAGGTCAAACCAGTCATCTCAGAAGTCAAACAAAAGCAACCATTAAGACTTATGATCACTGGAAAGGAAATTCCTGAAGACATTGACTTGGACACAGAGATAGTAATTCCAAAGATTGACTTTGATAATGCTACCATTGAAGAAATGAGGTATGCTAGTAAACTTATTGAGAAAAAGGCTACTTAGCTGCAGTTAAGATCGGAAAGGGATAAGGAATACAAGATAATTGAGGATGCCCGAAACATAATTACTGAGGCTATAAGTGTTGATGTTGATACTTCTCAACACATTTTGATTCAATTGGAAGAGGTAGTTAATAAATTCAATGAAGATGCCTCCGGAAAAGAAAAGCTGATTGAGCGTGTAGCAAAGAAATTTGATAATAAGGTGTTGGGGCACATTGCCCAGAACATTGCAATAAATCAGGTTGCAATAACCTCAATTTTGGCAAATATGGAAAATTCTTTTAATAATGTAACATCTCTTTTTGCTAAGCTTTGTGATGTTACCGAGTACACTAAGGGAATAAGAGAGAAACTAAATAAAATTGATGAGGATCTGAAGGTGAGCGCACAGAAGTTGAAGCTTGACCCCAGTTCAAGCTCATCTCATCACCTCAGGATCAAATTTTTGTCAGAGAAGCAGGTAGAGCTATTGAGAGAAGAGGCAAGGATCCGATCTACATTGATAGATATCCAAAACATGATCCTTCCCATCATGGATTCAATGCAAAAGCACATTGCACATTCAAAGACATTAATCCATGATAATAACTTCTCCATTGCAGACCATGTGATTGAACTTTCAGCTAAAGTTCAAGTTGCTCTTTCCACCTGCAAAATTTTGCAAGAGAATTGGGATAAGACTCTCCAACTTATTCTTCAAGTACATTCAGAGTTAATCTCTCATTTTGGTGTTTCTATATAAGTATATATATTCTTTTATTCTTTGGCATTATTGTCAAAAAGGGGGAGATTATTGTTGGATATGTATACTATGGGTGAATAAGTGTTTTCGGAAAAATTGTACAAAGGAAGAGATATACAGCTCATGTAAATACTGTATGTACATTCTATGGGGGAGTTGTATATAACGAAGCTATGTATATTCAGAATCAGTCATCAGCATGTTAGATAAATTTTGTCTCATAAGTTTTTTTGTCACTAATGCCAAAGGGGGAGATTGTTGGCATTATGATACATTTTTGTCATTAGTTACAACACTTATTGGATTCTGAATGCTTACCGAGATCTCACTAGACATTCCTTTGTAAGCTAAGCTTTACCTAGTTCTTAGTGTTTACCGAGTGATCGAGGTGAACAAAGAAGTCAGTGTTTACTGAGTGATCGAGGTGAACAAAGCAGCCAGTGTTTACCGAGTGTTCAAGGTAAAGAAAGGAATCAATTTTGACCGAGTGAAGATGTACTTAGTATTGACCGAGAACTTCATGATAACCGAGCTCCTGAGGTTATCAAGGAAATTAATTTTACTGAGCTCAGACGGTTATCAAGGAAACTAACTATCATCGAGTCACAAGGTTCTATCGAGTGTTTCCTATGATCACCGAGCTACAGTTCAGATAGAAGTGTTGACCGAGTGACATCTCTTCTACCGAGTCTCTAGTGGTTATTGAGTTCAGAACTACTCGAAGTGTTTAGTATGGACCATGCCTTCACTTCTACCGAGTGCATGACGATGCCGAGTAATGCAGTGGAAGCTGAGTATCAGAAGGACACCGAGTTAGTTCAGTGAACCCGAGTTTTTACCTTGGGCCGACTTTGTATAGAGATTTTCACTTGTTGTTTTGGCTGACCTTGCATGTATTGTTTATTTGGATGGTATATATATGAAATGTATTGTATCATTCAAATGTAATGGTAATGAATGAAAATGTGAAAGTGTGAAAGAAATACATGTGTGCGAAACTATGTGTGCTGAGTTGTGAAGGTATTCAACAAGGTCAAGTTTTGGAGCAGAAAAGTTTTATCTATCACATCAAGGTGAATCAAAGCATAGCGGATCTTATCAGCAATCAGTTGTAATCAGATCCACTGTTTCATTCTAACAGGTGAATCAGTTTTTGTAAATGCTTTAACAAGGTAGACTTAACAGTCTTTTGTAAATCTCCTAACAGAGTGCATACTTTATTGTATGTTTGTAAATCCTCTAACAAGGTGGATCTAGCAATCCTTTGTGCTCCTAACAGGGCAGATCACCAGAAGTGGTCATTGTAAGCCTTAACCGGCCAACTTCATACTGCAGTAACGAAGCTTTGTGGGTTTCATCCCCGCCCCAGTTTTACTTTCTATTTGGAAGGTTTCTGGGTCACCAAATCTGTGTGTTCAAGTGTTGCAAATGATTTTGTTTCATGCTTATAGTAGGTTACTTGGATGAATGGTGAATATATCAGTATGCAGTTTTATTGTTTGAAATTTTAAAAGTTACTGATTCACCCCTCCCCTCTTAGTAACTTGTCATATCTTGAATATTTCCAACAGTTATATGTAAAAGCTCCAATTCCATCTACCACAATGAATGTGGGACAAACATTTTCTCACCATTTCCTCTCTGTTCAACCCATACCTTGTCATAAACACTCAAGAAAACTCCATAAATGTCACATACATGAAGCTTCTAATAAGTAATGTGAACATCGAGGGAGGTGTACTTTATGGAATCTGGTGTTGGTTCCTGCCTTGCACCAAGCTTCTTAAGAGCTTCTATCTTTTTCTCCTACTATGAGCTTTCCTTCCTCAATGTGAATTCTTTATTCCCTTCATTTGTTCAAATGTGGGGTATGTTGTGTGTCCTCAGCCTTCTACATGGGGTGTAACTCATTTCTTTCCATCTTCCCCATCTTTTAATGAATTCTCTTCACATTTGCTATTGGCAGCGATGAAACCTCCCTTCCAAATGTAGATCTCCTCTTTGTTTTAAAACTAGTGGCTCTCCTTTTCATATGTTTCTCCTATTTAACACTACCTTGGACTCTCACTTGCCATGGATTACCTCTATGGTGGCTCCCCTTTTTCATTTTCATTCTATTCTTGCTTGCCATTGTCATGGGTGGAGTTTTGTTTTTATAATGTCACCCCTACCTTGATTGTGGGATGCTCTATTTTCTTTTAAAAGATGCCTTGCAAATTCCTCCTTTCTACTTGCGACCATTACAAGAGATCAATCTTTCTTCCATTGTATCGATAATTGCTTTTGTATAAAATTCTTGGCATATCATTTTAAGCATGCATACTTCCAAGGTGGAAGGGGAAATTTCCTAGTTAGTGTACAGTTTATGGCTAGCCTATCTTTTGGGTGCACTTAATAGTTTAGTGCCCACATTGTGTCTTGGTTACAAAGAATCAATTGCAAGCTAGATCATCAAGTATTATAAACTCATCCCACAAAATCTTTCTGAGAATATCAATGGCAAATGATGAATAGTACCAAGACATAACTTTACTCCATATCCTAAAGTAGTTGACATTTAAAAGATTTAAGATGAACCATATTCTCTCCTTGAGGAATTTTTTCCCAAGAAATGATGTATCAAAGCTTCTTGAGATGTTAGCCTCTTTGAAGGTTCAAACTTGAGAAGGTTTTTCAGCAATTCAATAAGAAGACCAGTCGAGTGATCAACATGTTGCATGACTAAATTCCCAAGCTTCTGACTTCCTTACTACTCTAATGTTATCCCTTGAAGTTGTTGCTTTTGGCCAATCCAATCATGTTACATGTTTGAAATATTTAGCAAATTTGTCATCTGCTTTCTTTATCATATGCCTAGGAAACAACCCCAAAACCCTTTCTATTATGGCAAGGTGTTCCAAATTTTCATGGGTTTGTCTTTAACAATATCCTCTTTCATGTCAGTCTTTGGGTGGCATTTAAAATGAAACTCTACAATAGATGGAAATGCATTACAAGATGCTAAATTTGTCGCAACCACTTCTCCTCCTCCTGCCTCAATCAAATTACTATCATTTACCTCAAGTTCTAGTGGTATACTTGTATGAATTGCTTCATCAAAACTATCAATTTTAATGTATGGAAAGTAAATTTCTTTAAGCATATATTTCAATTGATCCTTATTCCAATATTAAGATTTAGAAGTTTGAAACTAGGTTTATATGTCAAAACTACAACACACTTCCATAATAGCAAGATGGATCCCCCATACTCGCACATATGATGCTAATTGTTTTTTAAAATGGAAATAGAAATATCCTTTCCTAGATTTTAACAATCTCCACTTCCTTGAAATTTTTCTTGGCTTGTGGCATCAATAGTATTGGTCTTTGTATGCTAATACATTAGTTCTACATACTCATTGAATCTTCATTTAATTAAAAAGATCATAACATGTTGTTAATCTAATGCAATCAATCTACCCCAAAGCAAGTCTGGCTAAAAAAATTCATTTTCAAACAACTAAAATTTTCAAATTGATCCATTGAACATTTGACATTCACTAAAGACCATTCAACCACTGAACCATCCACTTCAAATTCATTTTCAAATCTTATTTGCAAACTATGATTTTTTCCTAATAGGGCCTATTGATTCTTTATTGCTTTGAAATCAAACCTATTGATTCTTTATTGCTATATTCTTACCCAAATAGATAATCATGCTTTGAAATAAAATAGAACATGATTTATTGTTTTCTAACACATTTTCTTATAGGTAGTTCTAGGAGGGCAGATTTGACAGTTGATATCTTTTCATTGAGAATTTTTCACGAGATGATATTTGAATGGGTAAGAATATAGCAATAAAACTATTTTGGCTTCAAAAATTGGGTAAACTAACACTTGGAGAAACAAAAACTAGGTGTTGGTTCACTATCATGAGGACAATATAAATCTATGATTAGGGCTCATGATGAATAATGGTGAGCGATCAAAGTGGGCTATTCAAATTTGTAGACTAGAAACACTGGCAAAAACATGGTTTTGGCAAACATAATTGACCTAGGAAAGTGTGTAGATAGATTTGTCAAGACATGCAAATTGGTACACTTGAAGTATTTTCAAAGTACAATCCATTCAATCTCACCTATTACGGATTTGGAGATATGACATCACAAACAGGGTATTGACAAGTTTGCCTTTCTTAACATAGTAAAAAATCATAAATTGCATTAGAAATTTTGTTTGAAAAATTATCAAATGGATTCATCATAAGTTTAAAATTGAAACATTACATATATCTAACCTCTATAATGCAACACAAAAGGAATTTTATCATTTTGGTCAATTGGGTCAAAGTTATGACAAGTCATACAACACCTTCCAGAATTCTAAACAATTCACATTAGCATTACAACAATAAATGACCAAATTTGAGGGATTCAAAAGATGGTCAAACAGATTCAAAACAACTTGAACTCTAAAATTTGGATTCTTTGGTATGGACACTAAACATTCTCAAAGTGGCAAGTCATGAAATGTTGCTAGGCATGAGATATTCAAATGCAAACATGGCCTCATGTCATTGTTTAACACTTAGGCAAAAATGTAGAAATGGACATTTCTCAAAATGGGACTTCAAAGAATGGCTCAGAAAGGTAGTTTATCTTTATGGAATGTGTGAATACACTAAATATATAGTTTTAGAAACATTAACACCTCTTAGGCTTCACAAGTACAATAGGGTACATATGCATTAAAAAGCACTTATAGGGCTTGATTTTCTCAGTGGTACTCAAAATTAGGGCTTCAATTTTGAGTCCCAAAACCTTCTTCTTGAGAATATCCTTTACATACCAACCTTTCTATGTTTCTAGAAACTTTTCCATCTTCATTTATCTGGTTTCTAAATACCCACTTTTTGCCGATTACATTTTTATCCTTGGTTCTAGGAACAAGAGTCCAAGTTTTGTTCTTCTCTATCTATTCTATTTCTTCATTCATTGCTTCAGCCCAAATTTCATTATCCAAAGCATCTCTAACATTTCTAGGTTCAAATTCAACAAGTAAATATCTACCTTCCAATTTGCTTCTTGTCATTGTTCCATCTAATTTGTCTCCAATGATCCAATCAAGTGCATGATGTCTTTTGACATTTCTTAATATTGTAGGTTCTTTGGATTTACTAATTTCATTATAAACTTTAGTATCAAGCTCGAGTCCCATTTTTTATGACTCAGGTCCATCAAACTTAGTTTTATCTAGCTCACTAGCCTTTGACTATGAATTATGTCCTTTAGACTGTGACTTAGGTTGCACTGTCTACAACTCATTAGTAGTTGGAGATTTTGGGGACTCAAGAGGTGAATCCTCCTTTCTTTTAGATAGATTTGGTAGGGTATTAGGTTAATAGTAAAAAAAATTATGTAATCTTCATACTCTTTGTTGCTTTCTTCTTCACTCTTTTCTGCAAACTCATCAATTCTCACATGTACACTTTCTATGATTTTATGGGTTGAAAAATTCAAACATTTTTCTTCTTTACTTCTACAAGAGTATCCTAGGAATATGCCTTCATTTCCTTTAACTTCAAATTTTCCTTTTCTAGATTCTTTCAAAATATAACATTTTCTACCAAATACTTTTGAGTAACTCACATTAGGTTTTTAGCCATAACATAGTTCATAAGGAGTTTGATTTGAGTCTTTCTCTAGTTGTACTCTATTTAAGGTATTAACTACACTATTGATAGCTTCCTTCCAATATTTGATTGCAACATTATTTTCTATCATCAATGTTCTTACACAATCCATGATGGATCTGTTTCTTCTTTCAGCTATACCATTCTTCTCTAGTGTACCAATATGTGATACTTGTCTTTTAATTCCCTTTTCAATTCATAATTCATTGAACTCATTGGGGATCAATTCACCACCTCTATTTGATCTCAAACATTTCAACTTCTTTCTAGTTTCTTTTTCTACTTTTGTCAAATACCACTTGAATTTTTGAAAAGCTTCTAATTTTTCCTTTAGATACATGACATTCATCATTCTAGAATAATCATCAACAAAGAGAATGAAAAAAAATTATCCACTGTAACTCTCTATACCAATAGGTCCACATAAGTCTTTTGTTTGTTTGCCAGATCCAACTAGATTTCCTTTTCCATCTAGCAGTTTGGAATTCTCATTCATAAATTCTACCTTGAATGTAATGTTATTCAACTATGCCACACTCAGTAGATTATGCTTTAGTCCTTCAACCAAATAAGAATTATCACATACAAGTCCATTGGTCAAATAAATATATCATTTTCCTTTTATGCAATAAGGTTTATTATTTCCAAATCTTATACTACCATCATCATAGTATTCCATATGTTAAAAATTTGTTTTGTCTCCAGTCATATGATGTGAGAAGCCACTCTCAATAATCCATGTATCATTTTTGGTAACATGATAGGTAAGTGCCACCTGATCTCCTTCATCGTCAGATTCATCTTTTACAACAAGATATACTATTTCATATTCAGTGTTATCATAATCTTTAGCCATAAAACAAGATTTCTTACCTTTTTCCTTGTAGTTCTTAAATTCCTTCTTTCCTTTGTACTTTTTATTTTTATTTTTATCCTTATTTTCTCTATTTGGAAACCTAGCAATAATGTGACCAATTTTTTCACAAGAAAAATAGATTAGAGGGATTTTGCCTTTGTATTTTCCTCTTCCTTTGGAATATTTCTTTGCAAGTAGGGCTTCAATAATTTCAAGATCATTGTTAGAACTTCCTTTTGTTTCTTCTTCACTTCATGATTGATTGGTCTTTGATTTCTTGCTCCTATCCTTTAGTGAGAGTTTGGCCTTGAATGAAGACTCAATATTTTTCAAGCTAGGAACATAGTTATCATAATTCTCCAAATCAAAAGCTGTCAATCTTCTAACTAGAGCATCTAAACTTATTTTCTTAGTTGGATCACATCTCATTTCTTGAATATGTGACACTTTGATTGCATAAATAGGAAGAAGAGTTTTGAGTACCCTGCTTACAATTGTTTTTTCATCAATTTCTCCTCAAGATGCTTTGATTGCACTTACACTTGCTTTGATTCATTCCACATATTTTGCAATATTTTCATCTTCTCTCATTTTCATCTAATAAAATTAACCTCTAAGACTTTCTTCTTTGGTTCTTCTTACATTTTCATCTCCTCCATAGATTTATTTTAGTTTGGTCCATAATGCATGAGCTATTTTGCAGTCTTTTACTTCATCACATTCAACATAACTCAAAATTGATGCAATATCAATCATCATGATTTTATGATTTTTCTTTTTAGCAATGTCTTCAACTGATAATGTTCTATTAGGATTCTTGTATTCATCATCAAGATAATTACAACTAGAATCACTTATAGTCACCAGATGTAACATCATAGGTCATTACCATGTTGCAAAGTTGTCTCTATTCAACTTGGAAATCTCTCTTTTGTAGGACATCTTGATCTTTACCTTAGGTCCTTAGAACCTTCTCTGCAAGCACAAAAAACTCTAATACCAATTGTTGGAAACATAAGAGGAGTAAATGAGAGGGGAGGGGTGAATTAGTTACAACAAAAATAAATCCTAGATCCCTTAGATGTTAGTACAAAATAATCTCTAAAAATTGAACTATGTTGATGCTCGACAAACATGTTGAAAATGCTATAACTTGGTAAATAATGAATATGCTTAGCAAAAACTTATCATGAAAATATTAACATATTATTTTTTATTACTTATTAATTCAAATTAGTTGCAAACACATAAAATAAATAGCATGAACACATTTGACACCAAGATTTAATGTGGAAACCTCATTTGGGAAAAACTACCAACTGTAACTAGTTACTAATTTTCGCTCTTATGAAGTGAGGCCCTATTAGGAGCCAACAATGTCAAAGGTTATAAAATGCACTATTAGGTTTAACTTTTTTAGAAGATTTAATCAGCTTGTTAGGAGTGGCCTTTTAGAGATCTTTAGACAATTAAATAGAATTGCCACCTTGTTAGAGGATTTACAAATAGTTTTTTAGCCAACTCTATTAAGAGATTTAGATCACTACTACATTGGTTAGAGAGTAACAATGACATGACTTGATTTGGATGCTATTGAATTGCTAATTATAGATCTTATTTTTGGCTTGTATTCTTGATCCTTCTTGATCAAATATATCTTTTTAGCTTCTCAAGGATAGAATTCTTTATCCTTCTAATTCACTTCCCTTTTAGCATCATTAGATCTTCAAACAATTTCCATGCATTCACATATTTTTCACACTTTTTAACCCTCAACTTGACCTTTTATTTAAATCATTCATGCTATCAAGTTGGCTCAAATACAACTTAGAATAGTTAATATTCATCTTCTCAATTGGCTAGAACTAATAGATAAATCAATTGAACTTAATATGCCAAAACAAGAAAATCCTTCATTAGTCAACCTTACTTGGTAGGCACTAACTTAGAAATAATTTTCCTGTGTTAACTAAGTGAACTCGGTTAACATTACATATTTAAAAAGTTCCTTTGGTAACCGAGTGAGCTCGGTTAGCACTAGTTCCATCTAACATTTCCTTCAATAATTGAGTGAGCTCTATTAAAAATCATCTTCCATAGACTTTCCTTTAGCACCTAAATGAATACAATAGATATTTCCTTCTAAACTAGGAAAACTCGAGATCACATGGTAGACATAGAAAATTGTCTTCAATGTCCAAGTGAGATCAGCATAAGCTAACTGGCAATGATATGATGTTTTTCGTAACATCAAAGACAATACACAATTAATCAATTGTTCCAACCCATGCCTTCAATATCCTTAAGTTTTAGATTATTATCTATTATGTATCTCACAGTAGAGATATCAATCTAATCTTTCTCAATATTATGATACAAGTCATAAAATTTGATCATCAAAATAAAATTCCCTTCATTAGTAATAGCTAAATTAATCTTCTCTATCTTTAACTTTGATGGTTGTCGAGCTTTTCCTACTGATTGTTTAAAAGTAGTAACTTTTTCTGCTTATTTTGCTTCTTGTTGTTCTTCTTCTTCTCCTTCTTCTCTAGATTCAACAATTATTAACAATGTGTTTTGTCTCTTTCCTAGTCGAGTGGCTTGTTGCTTGACCCTTTTTGTTTTGGTGGTCATAGCTTCCACTAATCTTTCTAATTTTCTCTTCGGCTCACTTGGTTGTACATCTGACATTGTTGCATATGGAATGCTCTATTCTAAAGATGTCTCTATAATAGACACTAATAAAGGTTGCATATTCATTATACCTTTTTTCATAGTTTGTCTAACTACTTGTGACTCACTTTCAGCCATACTAGCCTCTATTAAAGCTTCGTCATTATTGTCTCTATCTTCTTGTGAGATGCTTGGTGATCTGATTATTTAATCTCTTCATAAGTCCCAAATCTATACTCAGCTTAGTCCATCTTAGATTTTAATAATAAATCAATGTATCCAACTACTACTTCATCACTCAATTCATAATCTAAAAGATCAAGACATGTTTTTTAAGGTTCTATTGCTTGAATATAATGAACATCTATATCAACCATAACACATATACCTTCTTTAAATCTTTCTCTAATTGCAGGTGCAATTCTATATCTTTGTCTCATCTCATTTTGAAATGTTTTCATTATCAAATTTCCACTATATAAGATTTTATCTGGTGGATGTCTTCTACATATATCTGTGATCTTCTCCATTGTACATCTCTCACTGATCATAATCTATGTGACTAAAAACTATGGAAATCTCTTAAGTACATGAAAGAATATATGATTAATTAGTGACTAAACATAAGCACACCATTCTTGGTCCTCTTGATTTTTTCCAAGTTTTAGGAAGTTGCATTCTTAGAATGTCACTAAGATTGACTTGTTCCTTCTCAACACATATCTCATAGGCTGCATAGGTGAATCCAACTAACAATTCATCAATTTTAGAACTTGGACATATAGAGTAGGCAATGATTCTACTCAAGAATCTTACATCATCTTGTTTAATGGTGCTGATCACCATGGCCTATCAATTATAAACTACTTTTATGTAGCTCTCAACCTTCTTCTTAACAAGTTTCTCTCCTATAGGTACACTACCTTGCTTGCTAAGACCAGTTACCTCATGAATAAGGTCAACTAAAATATAAACTACACTATATTCCATCCATAGTTTTCTATCATGAATTCTACTTAGTATTATCTATGTCCACTCATTGGTGTCCAATTCTTGGTAGAAATGATATTTGAAAAGATCTAGTTCTTTCAAATGTTCAAATATGGGATTCATAGTCATATCATGGTTAAAGAAAAGTTCCATATCATTTTTTATAGTCACTCCCAATAGATTCATACTTATTGTTAAGATAACTTCCCTCATCTTCCAAAAAAACTACATTTTTTGGAGTAAAGGATAATGTTGAATTAGGGTTTCCTTCTATGAGTTTTACAAAAACAACCTACAATTTTGGTCTCTCTTCATTCTCAACATTATGAACTACTAACATATCCATGATTCTATCAAATATAAACTTTTATCAAATAAATTTTATGGATAAACAATAAAATACCTCTTTCAAAAAATAGGGATTTCTTCAAAATTGCCTTGTCAAGTCACTTCTGAGTGCTCTATGCTTCTTATGTAATTGTAATGAAGTGGTAATCAAGTCTACACTCCATTTTATTCTTCAATTCAAATTTTAATTAATTATGTACTTTTCAAACATAGAAAATTTGTCAATTACATTTTGAAATCAAATATCTACTCAAGATCTTTTATCTAATCTTTAGATTTTACCCAAAGTTTACTAGTTTCCTTCCATCATGACAATGCTCCAAGAATCTTCACTCTACAAAATTCTCTATAAAAACATATTTTTCATCTTCTACTATAAAATTAACTTTCTTTGTAATAATAGTAACTCTTAATTCCTTCATAATTTTTTTAGATAAGCTCCAAATTTCAAGAAAGCTTAGATACTATATAAACTTATCTCAATACCCCTTTTCTCAACTTCACTACCCATAATTCAATCTCTAATGAAGTTTTAAATTTTGGTGTTGTAAACAAGCTTAATTTAGCTTAATTGAATCAAACTTGATACTGGCTTCGATCTACTTGTCTGATCATCTTCTAACTTTTCTTTTAAGATGTCTAATCCTTTTACAAATGCCTCATTGAGTTCTTCTCAAAATTCATTGACTGTGTTTTATTGTTCCTCATTGTCTTTGTTAGTTTTGGAGTTCCTCTCATGGTTCCTTTTGTCATTTCCAATGTTTCTTCCATCATTCCTTTTGTTTTTGAAGTTTCTTTCATTGTCCCTTCTATCTCCAAAGTTTCTCTCCATTCTATAATACTTTGTTGTATGTCTAAAGTTGTTGCATAACTAACATACTAGAGTTCTACTTCTAGGATTCTATTGATCATCAGATGCTTGACAATTTTGAAATAGGTGTCTTAAGTTGTTACACTTATAACACATGATCTATTTTCTTTGTTTATAAGATCTTCCTTTTATTGATGTCCTTTCATAGATCTTCTTCTATTTGTAGGGTTAGTATTTATAAACATTCTACTATTCCTTCTATCATTATGATATTTAGGTTTCCTACAATCATTTGCTTTATGACCCATACCATGACAATTATGACAATACAAATTTGTAACATGATTAAATGAATTATTTTTACAATCTCTTTTCATATGACCTATTTCATTACATGAAAAACACTTACCTCTAAATTCGTACCTAGTTTCTTTAGGAGATTCTACTTTCTTTGGTTCATCCAATATCTCAACTTCCTTGTCTTGTCCAACTTCTTTAGATTTATTAGAAGATTAACTGGATTCAATCTTATCATTAGATTTATTTATTTTTCTTTCAAATATGATCTAATCCCAAGTTTCTTTGTAGTCTTGTAGGTCTATGTATTGACATTGAATCATCAAGCTTTTCTTTGCTAGTATAAAGCTTCTCAAATTGTTGCTTGCACTAAGTTAATTCACCTTTCACAATAGTATTGTACTTATGAAGTTCTTCATGATCTTCTTTCAATGTTTCAAATTTAGATGTCTTCTTCTCTAGACTTTCTCTAAGACCTGTATTCTCAGTTTTCAAATCAAATTCAACTTTCCTAGGATCACTCTTCAAAGTCAACTTTAGATTCATAATCTTCAATTCATGCTTCAAGATCTTGTACTCTATCTTTATCTTTGAATAGTTGTGATCACTAGTTTTAGGCTTGGATTTGAGATGTTCAATCTTATCCTTCATTTTTCCAATGTATACTTTGGAATCTTCATATCTATCCTTCAGCTTATCTCTTTCTTTAGTAAGGAGATCATTTTTTTCAAGTCTTTCTTCAAGGTTTTTCATCAACTGTTCCATATCCATAGGAATGTTACTCAAGATGTTAAGCCTCTTCTGTGTAACTATGCTCTAATATCGATTGTTAGAAATAGGAATTACTTAGAGGGGATGGGGGTGAATTAGTAATCTATGAATTTTAGTCACCAAGTTGATATTATTAATTTCTTTGAACCATACATAACAAAGTAATAAAGTAATGTTGAACAATAATAGTAACCATGCACAAAGATAACTCATAACACCATATTTTGTTAACTAGGGAAACTTTCACTAAGAGAAAACCCTAGTGGGGATGATACCCACTAGATAATATAATAATATATAAGTTCCTTATTAAAGGATGGACCCTGGTAGGATTCAATAAAAAAATTTAGTATAGAGAGTCCCTGTTAGGAGACTTTAAATCCCTATTTGGAGATTCCAACCCTATTAAGAATTTCAGTACACTAGATGCAAGATGAGCCCACTACCCAAACATGGACTTCTAATTATAAGTAGATCTCATTGCCTAAACAAGTAATTAGACTTCTAGTATATAGGTACTATGACTTCTTCCTTAATTGATCTTCAACTCAATCTTGGATCACAAAAATAGCGTCTCCAAACTTAGCATATATTGCTTTCACAAAAGTTCGCATACAAGTGCTCAACACAACATATCACAACTTATTCATTGCACACTCTAAATTTGCAAGATTTCCTTTGCATAGATACCATGACTTTTCACAAATTTCTACTAGGTCAGCTAAGACCACAATATACTTTTCCAACTTGGAGTAAACATCTAGGATGTTGGCCCTAATTGGTCAAGTAATTATTCTGTAAACAAAATAATTCCTTCATTTAATTCTGCTATCATGTTTCACTAATAAAATATAAATATTACCTTTTTGTATAGTCTGTCCTAACTTTTGAGGTTATACATGTCATCATAAGCATGTATACAATCTCCATCTAACATTGCTAGTCATAATATGATGTCAATAACAAATTACATACAAAACAATACACTATTGTAAACCAAATTCATACTTAGATGATTTTCTAAGTACCAAAAGCTAAGTACCTTTATTTTTGAGGTTTCCTATAAGAATGTACATCATGTGTTGTAATAAATAATAACAATTACATATCTTCATTATCCAATTGTCGACATCACAATGTTCCCTCCTTGATGTCCTAATCATTGTAAATGTACTTTATGCATATGATTCTAATATAAAGGTTCTTTTAGATTAGTTTATAATTAAATGTGATGAATACTATTTATCTCACTATGAATTCTAATCCAAAAAGACTTTTAATAGTTGATACACACATTGAAAAAACATCTTTATGAACACCATGTAGGCAAGAAACATTTCAAGATTATAGAGTTTCCATGCCAGCTTGAATGTTGAATTGAAGAGAAGTAAATCTATTTTAGATTCACTATTTTAGTCTACTTAGTGTAGAAAATAGTGCATCCTAATACAGCTAGGTTTTAAAGGACAATTGCAATCAACATTAACAATTATATCCCTCGTGATGACACAATTGATCTAGATGTGTAAATTGAGTGTAGCAATCTACTCTTGTCCAACCTTGGACTAATAGTATTCTGGATTGACATATCTAAACATGCCATGCAACATCCTATTGACATATCCAACATTTATAATTGCTATCTTGGAGAGAGAAAATTTTGAGACCTTTGTTTTGAAAAGAATTTGTCATCAAAACATGATAGTACATAAAACCCCTTGTGTAATATGCATATCGAAACCTCTTAGTTTGCATTTAAAATATGTGTCTTTTTCATGTTGTTTGTTTGATTACTTTATAAGATTTTTCATTCTTATTATTCCCTAGTTCCTTAGTTATTCCTTAGTTTTTTCACTCAAATATGTTAGTCAAGATTTGTAATCCATTGTGCATCAGGGTATTTTCTAATTCTCGCCCTCCAACAAATAACACATAGCACAAAACTCATAGCATGATAAATGCGAAGCCCTAATTAAGGAGAATTCAAAAAAAAATTGGTTATCTCAAGTTGTTCATAAAATACTTACCTTCAATGGCACTATAATACTCTCCACTAAGTCTCCCTCCTACACGTTCACACTTTATCATGTGAAAAAATGAAGTTTCACTTTACTTTTTTTTGTTTGTATCCCCAACAATGTAAAAAATTTGATGCTAAACTAAACTATCATTAAAATTTTGATGTTATCAAGATTTTTTTAAATGAATTTGAGAAGATAAACTGGCTTTCCATCAAAAATTGAGGTTGAAAATGACCTCTAAATTCACTAGTCCTTCCTCGCATTCTATAAGTTCTCGAGATTCAACTAAAGTGGGAAAGTGAATGTTTGCCACATGAACTTGGTAGGACTAGGCTTAGGTGTGGGCTACAAAGTGGAAATTTTTAGGGTAGGTTGTCAGGATGAAAATGTCTAATTGGTTGAGGGTGTTCACTATGACAAAGAGCTCCAATTATATGGACAATTTGAGATCTTATTAGATCGATGGTTGTCACTTTCCCACTTTCTAGAGATGTATTAAATTATTCAATGCAATAAAATGACATAGTAACTCATGTCATGGCAGGACCATGTGCATGAAATCCTTTTCATCACATCATTACAAAGGTTATTTATTAGCTAAGGTAATCAATTTTTCAAGGTGTATCTCTTAGATGGATGCAAACTTGTTTTGATTGATACATTCCATTTAAATAATTTTTAAAGTTTTAAGTTGCAATAGTGTGAAAGGATAACTACAATGGTTTATCTTTGTGTTTTTTTATTATCATGATTGGTCAAGACTAAACTAGGGAAGAGTGGTGATGTGGTGATCCCCTTAGTTTGATTGTTTGCATGGTTAATTGTTTGGTCAAGAACTTAAGTCATGATGAAGTGATCAATGGTTAAAAGATATCTTCACAACTTTGTAGGTCAACATGGTTAGTGAAGACATGCAATTGTGGGCTTATGAAGGCATGCAACAATTAATTTTGGTAGATATCACAATGTCTTAGGTAAGGGAGCATTGAAGACATCTTAATTTGTTAGGGTGTGAATGGTGATCATAGCAGTTAAGGAACAAAGGACTTCACAACATTGCATAGAGTTAATGTCATACCCTAAATTAGGCCAAAAGTGGAAAAAGCTTCTTTGCACTCTTGCATGGTTAAACTTGAGGTTGAAACTTAGGTCACAAAGATAAAAATAAGGAAATATGTTACAGTTAAATTGCTAGCACAACATCACATGTATTCACTTGCAGTTATGATTTCTAGTTGTGATGTTGTAAAGTAAGGATGCAATCATCTAGGGTAGTAGTCACAACATCACACAATTAAGAAAAATGTCTATCTTAAAATTGTAAAGAGGTGGTATGGTTGAAGATGAATGAATTTGCATTATCACAAAGCTAAAATATTGTTAGATCCAAACCATGGTGATGGTGCAAGTGGGCTAATTCTATGATGTTCGTAGGGTCACAATAGTTAGTGAAAAAAAATGATAAAAGGTTGTGAAGTAGTGATAAAACATAAGAGAAAAGAGTTGTGGTTTCACAGGGCCAAGTAGTTAATAGAGAAGATGATTTGTGAAGTCACGAACTAGTGACAACTCAAGTCAATGAGATAGTTAGGGTACTAGGAGAGGTGGAAAAATATTTCAAGGGTATAGGGCCATGTGGCAAATGGAATAGTTAAATTTAGTTGACTTGCTAATGCGGCTGATCTAGCACAAGGTAAATGTATTACATGTAGTAGTTGGAAAGATTAAGGAGGAATTAATTATTTTCCTACAACCATTTTTTGATGTCCTCAATTTCATTGCACCCAATGCTTTTAAAATTCATATCATGATCGATTTTATTTTGGTTAGATATCTTGTAGTTGAGTGCACTATTTCCCTTGTTCCTTCTATCATTTCTTATGGGCAGTTGCACTTCATGATTAGATTTTATGCGATTCTTAGTTATTTCTCTCCTTTGCAACTCAACTCCACTTGTTTAGGTTTTTAACTCAATGCAAACATCAAAGTTATGCCTGAACTCTATAAAAGGTAGTTGTAAATATATTTTGATGGTTCTCCTCTATTCTATCATGTCTACTCGTAGTAACCTTGTTATTCAAAGTTGTATTCCTTGCTTTCCTTTAATGAAATATCTCTCTTCTTTACCTCTTCTTTCCATTCATTATTTTTGCATGTATTTTTCATTGTTTTTGATGTTTCTTTCTAGTTTCTAAAGTTTGAATGTTGTGTTCAAACTATTGATGATTGTTGCATTGTGAAGATGTCTTTCTATTCAACACTTGATCAGTTCTAAACTTGCATGTGAATTCTTTGGAAGTAGAGTAGAGTCAAGAGTTATGTATTTAGGTGTTTGATCAATGTGTTGTGCATCCTTACACAAATTTGTAACCATTTCAATTAGGTACATCATCCCCTTTAGATTAGATTAGCTAGTTTAATTTCATGCATCTCCTCTCCCATTTCCTCTCAAGAAGTACTTAGATGCATTTAGATTATAAGGGAGTTGGCCTTCTCCAGAGACTCAATTTGACAATTCAAGTCCCACAATTTGGATGTTGTTTCCATGTTACAAAAGGTCACTCAAGGAACATATCTTAAGCAAGAGTGTGGAATTTTGTGTCAATAATTATGGCATGCTTGGTGGGACAAATTTAGATTCATAAGTCCACTATTAGTTAATCAATCTTTATCCATTGAGAATCTGGTGTTTTTCTAAGTGCAATCAGCCTTTGAAGGCATTCATTCTAACACCATGGTGACTCTATGCATATTTTTGTTACAATAGACCAAGTGTTGGTATGATTTTCAATTTTTATGTTTCCTTAGTATTTCTATGTATTCTTTTCCTAAATTCTTTATCATGTATCCCCTTTTTCCCCATATCATGAAGATGCTATTCCTCAGCCCTCTCATCCCCTATATATGCCACAACCTAATTACTCAAACCTCATCCCAAAGATCTTTGAGCTTTAGGATCATTCAAATAGTTTGGGATCAAAGTTTGCTAAGTCTTCTAGGTTTCTTTAACTATGTGGAAAATCCATACACAGATTTAGATTATGGAAACTTTTCCTTTGTCAAGATCCTTATGACTTCTTTGCTTAAGGAGTTGAATGATGAAATGAAGATGTGGGAGAATTATTCTAGTGTTCACACCATTGTGTCTAATACATTTGATATTTTGAATGATGCTCAGGAGACTATCCTCCATTTACAATAGGAGTAGGAGAAAGAATTAAGAAAAAATAATATTAATGAGGAGGAAAGACTCAATCTTCTCCAAATGAAGATATCTGCAATGATGCAAGGGCTTCCAAGAATTAAATTTTCTCACTCCTTGTATAGAAGCTCCCATATTTTGCAAAACAAAGAACAAGAACCTTCAAGGAGAAAATTTTCTCACTTTTTGCAAAACAACTCTCCCATTGTGTAGAATAATACACAAGTGCCAAAGACCCACTCACAAGTAACATTGCTAAATCCATCTGAAGAAGAGCCACCCATATGATATTTTTCTAGTTTTAGAAGGAGTGAGCCTCCCCAAATTCCTATTTTTTACTAAAATTAAAAAGAGCCTATAGCTCCTCAACTTGATGTTGAGTTGCTTCTAGGGGTGGAGGAGGAATAGACAAATAACAATGAGGTTTTTCTTTTTCCCAATGAACAAATTTTGGCTTTTGAGCCTAGGGTGGAACCTAAGGGCCTCTTGAAAATGGAAGAAAATCTATTCCATGTGTTATAGCAAGATGTCTCCTATGATACAATAGAAGAGGAAAAAGCCTTGCCATTTCTGCCCCAAGTTCAAGAGATATTAGTTGCTACTCATGAACCATTACACACTCCAAAGGAGAAACCATGTTTCATAAGCTAGAAGCACAATGAGTACAACTTGACATAGAGCTTTCAAGGAAGCTTGAGGTAGAGTTTGCAAGGAGGCTAGAGGGCCAACAAAAAGAACATGGAGTATTTCTTTCAAGGGAGTTAGTTGCACAAATGGAATGATATAAGAAGGAACTACAAGAAAGGATGATAATCATGATGAGTGCTAAATGAGAGGCAAAAGAGATACAACCATCCCTCACTCCCACATCACAAGACCCTACACAAGTGTAAGAGGTGCAACCTCTTATTTGCAAAAATTTTCGTGGGCTTGAAGAGGAACATATGTTGTAGTCACAACATGAAGAAGCACACATACAACGAGTCATACCATCAGAGCTATCTCATGCTAGCCAAGAAGATTCAAAGGTTATAGAGAAACCAAGTGGTTAAGGATGATTCCTTTGACCCTGTACCATCAAGAGGATGCCCTATAAGGCATCTACATTTGAAATAGTGCAAGTTTCCCCCAATTATTCTCATTCCAGAGCATGAGGAAGGTTTTCACAAAGAAGAAAAATCATGTTTAGCTCAGGTTGACAATGTCCTAGTATTGAAAAGTTTCATTGTTTCTAGCATTGGGAAGTTGCTTCAAGTCACAATAGTATGTTTGTCATGCTTTTTGTCATTTTTAACTACCCTCATTCATGGAACAAGAAATTAGCTTGTGAAGAAGGGTAGCTTCTTTAACAAACCAATCAATGGGTTTTCTTAATTTTGAATCTTTGTAAATTTTTGTAAATAGTAGATTAGGTGTTTTCTTCTTTCCAAGAAGTGCTTGAGCATAGGTTATTTTCCTATGAGATAGAAAAATTTTGAAGTTTTTTGGTTGTAGTGGTTGTAGTTTTCTTACATTTGCAAAGTAGGGCTCATTTTTTGTGACTCTACAACCCAATTGATTACTTAAGGCCACTAGTCCATTCATAGTAGGTAAGTATCCCCCCTGAGTCACCCAAAATGTTAACCATTTTTGCCCTCCTTTCTAAAATTTGAATATCTAAGGTGACAAGCATGTCTATGTTCATTGATTTATTCATTAATTTCCATGCAAGAATATTAGGGATATGAAAAAATAGAATTTTTCTTTATATTCCTAAGTCTTTTACGTCTATTGCACTAAATGATATTTCAAGTTGTGATTGTGCAAAAACCTTTCATTGCCCTCTCACTCTAGCTTAACACTTAACCATTAGTTGGGTTGTGAAAGCATGATAGTTAAGTTTATAGTCAAGTTAGTAGTTAGTTAGAACATCATTGCCTAGTCCTAGTTTAGGAAAGTCTCAATGACCTATAATCTTCCCTCATAAGATCTAGAGTATCCCCACTCTCTCAAGATGTGCTAACTTTAACAAAACCAAGCAAGTGACTAGTTCCATGTGGAGCTTGTGGGTCCATGCCTATTTGTAGGCTACAAGATAGAAATATTTCAGCATGGGGTCCAAGTGACATGATTATATTGGTTATATATACTAGGTATGATGAAGGATAGTTATTTTCTTGATGTCATTAGATCAAAGGAAGATCAATGACTGTCACTTCCCCACATTCTATAAGTGCTCTAGATTTAACTAAAGTGAGAAAGAGAACACTCACCACATGGACTTGGTGGTACTAGACTCTATTTTGGGCCACAAAATGGAAATGTTTCTAGGAAGGTTATCAAGATGGAAATGTCTAATTGGTTGAGGGTGTTGACTATGACAAAGAGCTCCAATTTTATGGATACCATCAGGTCTTGTTAGATCAATAGTTGTCACTTTTTTTCTTTCTGAAGATGCATGGAATTTAGAAAATGTGGGAAAATGAGATAGTGATGAATTTCATGGTGGGACCATGCACATGAAGACCCTTCATTACATCATTAGAAAGGTTAGTTGGTAGCTAAGATAATAAATTTTCAAAGGAGTATCTCTTCGATGGATGGAAACTATTTTTAATCAATACATTCCATCAAAATAATCTTTAGAGTTTTAAGTTGTGAATATTAGAAGCATGAATACTGATAATATTCCTATGGGGGAGTATTGTAGAAACATTATTTTGATGATATCTTGCATTCATGACTATATTTCTCATTGATGTGAACACAACAATTTTCTGTGTTATCTAACATAAGGACAATGGTAAAGATCAAATTGGTATGAACAAATCATTAAGTATTTTCACTAGAGAGGTTAATGGGAGATGCTACAAAGTTTCTAGTATATGGAGAAAACCTTAGGAGCATAAGATATTAAGTTTAGAGGAAGTTATGCAAGTTTTGGTGAAGATTGTTCTAAGATAGAGTTTATAGAAGCATGTTTTGGTAAACATATTACATCTCTTAGAAGAATTTTTATTCTGAGATGCAACATTAAAGGTGTATAAATGACATGTTGGAGATGATGTGGCTAAGCTCTCTCATAATAATTTTATACATATGGAAAGTTATTCAAGTTAAAAGGTGACAAATTGATGTTATCGCTAGGTATAATGTGTTCTTAATGAGGTCCTATAATAATTAATTGAGGTGGTGTAATAGCCAACTAAGGGAATTATTTTATGAATTTGGTATAAAGAAAGGACATTTTCCCTTTTTATGTATGAATGATTGCATGAATCACGAAGATTAGAATAGAAGAGAAACAAGTTGATATGTGAGGATAAGTAGAGCATAACAAAGTCAAAGAAAACTTCATTGGTGAGGATTAATTTTGAGATCCGAGGTTTCATATTTGGATCTAAGGTTTGTGACCTAATTTATAAGGTCTGATAGTGATTAGCCTTGTTGATAGGACATAAGAAAGAGTTTAAAGCATAGTACAAACAATTATTCTAGAAGGAATAGTTTTGAGATTAGTGTGACAGTGAAGTTTAATGGTCTTGCCCTAGAAGTTGTTTGGACGATGGGTCCTTCTACCTTCCTCAACTCCTAATAGGGTTGGAACAACTCCTAACAGGGTTGGAATCTCCCAATAGGGATTCAAAATCTCCTAACAAGGTTTCTTATGTACTGAATCTATTTATAGACTCCTAATAGTGTCCATCCTATAATAAGGAATATATATTATTATATCTTTATAGGCATCATTCCCACCAAGTTTCCCCTCTGATCAAGGGTTTCCCTAGTTCACAAATTTGGTGTAATTATGTATGTGAAGTTTTTTATGTTTGATGTTTACTTTGATTGAATGGTTAAGATTAATTAAGGTTGATACATTTTTTAATTAGATAATTGATTTATCTTCCCATCACAATTATCTTTGTGTACTATTGCTTCTAACAATTGGTATCAAAGAAGTAGGTCCTTGAAGATAAAGTTTAACAACTTGGGAGATCTATGGCTAACATATTCAAAAAGTATAGTTAGAAGTTTGATGGAATAAATTGTGATAGCTTTTAGTTCCCTAAACATTAGACCAAATCTATCAAGGAGCACATGCTATAGGAGATTTTGCTACCAGTAGTAGATCTAATGAGGATATAAAGATAGAAGAAGGAGAAGCCCTTCTTGTAAGAAGAAAAAAATATGATAAGAAAATCTTTAAATGTTGGACTTGTAATGATTTTGGTCATTATGCATCTAAGTGTCCCAAAAGAGAGAAAAATTATAAAGGAAAGTTCAAATCTAGAAGAGATAGAGATTGTTTGTATGCAAATGAAGAAGATGATTCTAATGAAACAAGTAATAAGTGCTAGTGATGATGAAATATAATTTGTAGCTATTAAAGAAGAAAGTCTAGAGAAAATAGCTAATTAATAATGGTTTTTCACATCATATGACTAGTGATATGAACAATTTTGTTGACTTTAAAAGTTATGATGGAGGCATTTTCATAGTTGGAAACAATGCAATTTTCCATGTTAAATGTATTGGATCTATAACTTTTAATGATAAGACTAACACTAAAGATGTATATTTTGTTGATAGTTTGAAACACAACCTTTTGAGTATTGGACAACTAGTGGATAAAGGTTATCAATTATAGTTCATAGAGAAGACATGCATGATTAGAGACAAATATGGAAAGGTAATTGGAATAGGAACTAGATCTAGAGGTAATATATTTCAGCTGAATCCCACTAAAATGACATGTTCGGTTGCAAAGATAGATGATATTTCGTTATGGAATAAGATATTTTTTCATATAAATTTTGACAACATTGTGAAAACTAGTAATATATTTACAGTGAGATATTTTCCTAAGATTATAAAGCCTACTAACACAATTTGCAAGGAGTCTGTGTTAGCCAAGAATATTAGAACTTCTTTTCCCAACAAGAAGTTTAAAACTGTAGAAAAGTTTGAGATTGTACACACAAATCTCAGTGGTCCTCCAAAGACTAAATGATTCTATGGTGAAAGATAGTTCATGATTATTATTGATGAGTTTTTTAGAATGATTAGGGTTACATTTCTTAAAGAGTAGAGTTTACTTCAAATGATTCTAATATCTTTTGTGAAGCTAATGGAATCAAAAGACATTTTTAGCTCCTAGAACCCCTAAACAAAATGGCATTGTAGAAAGAAGAAACATGTTAGTAATAGAAGAAACAAGAGCTATGTTAGCTGAGAATGATGTATCCAAGAAATTTTGGAGAGAAGCTTTGAACATAGAAGTGTACACTATGAACATAGTAAAGGTCAGCAAAGACACAAATAAGACCCCTTATGAACTATGGTTTGGTCACTCACCTACACTTAAGTGTTTCAAAATTTTCAGCAACAAATGTTATATCAAAAGAGATGATGATGTTGGTAAAATTGATTCTAGAAGTGATGAAGGTATTTTTCATAATTATTTATTGAAAAGTAGAGCTGATAGATGTTATCAATTGAGAACTAAGACTATTGTTGAAAGTGCAAGTGTAAGAGTTGATGAGAAATTCAAGATACAAGAAAGAATAGTTGACTACAATTCAAATGATGAGAATGTTGTTGTTAATAAACAAAGGAATGATGAAGTATTCTTTGAGACTAAAAATGATATGTAGAATGAAGGTGAGAAAAGGTAAGAACAAAGTTTGGAACCTCTAATTGAGCCAAGAATTGAGATAACAACTCCTACTTTTGGTAAGATTATGACAAAGAATCATTCACCAGAGAAGATCATCAGTAGTAGAGATAAAGGTGTAGTGACAAAAAGTAGAATCAATGAAGAACTATGTCTGATCTCAAGTAGAACCAAATAATGAAGATGAGGCATACAAAGATGACTATTGGAAGCAAGATATGAAAGAAGAATTATATCAAATAGTGAAGAATGAGACATGGGAACTAGTCCCTATACTAGTAGATAAGAATGTGATAGGAGTGAAATGGGTATTCAAGAACAATATGAATGAACAAGGTGAATTTTCAAGGAACAAAGAAAGATTGGTATGTAAATGTTACCCACTACAAGAAGGAATAGACTATGAAAAAACCTATTATCTTATGGCAAGAATTGGAGCGATAAGGTTATTCTTATCCTATGCAACACATAAGAAATTCAAAGTGTATTAGATGGATGTCAAGGCAGCATTTTTGAATGGAAAAATTGAAGAAAAGGTATACATAGAAAATCTTAAAGGTTTTCCTTTAAAAGATGACAAGGACATGGTATGTATATTAAATAAAGCATTATATGGCTTAAAACAAGCATGCAAAACTTGGTATGCAAGGTTGGACAATCACTTGACAAAACTTGGATTTAGCAAAGGCATGGTAGACAATAATCTTATTGGAAAGAAATAGATGATGGACTCATGATTTTGGTAATATTTGTTGATGATGTCATATTTGGAGGAGATGATGATGAAAGTGATGAGTTTGTAGAAGAAATGAAGGAATTTGAAATGAGTAATGATAGGAGAGATGAAATACTTTCTAGGATTACAGATTGTCTAGGATAAAGAAGGAATATTTGTTCCTCAGACCAAGTATTTGAAAGATACATTGAAAAGGTTTTGTTTGGAAACATGTAAACCAACTAAAACACCTATGATAACTAGACACAAGTTTCCTAAAATGGATGAGATGCCTATTGTTGAGTAGAATAAGTACATATGTATGATTGGAGGATTGAAATATCTAACTCACACAAGGCTCGATATAGCAAATATAGTTAGAATTGTTGTAATATTTCAAGCTGGTCCCAAAGAAGCATATTATGTAATAGTTAAAAGGATATTTAAATATGTGAAGAAAACACCATAGTTTGGAGTGTGGTATGATAGATCTAATCATTTCACTTTATATGCTTATATTGATGTTGATTGGGAAGGCAATATGGATGATAGAAAGAGAACTAGTGGTGGAGCATTCTTTCTTGGAGGAAGATTGATTTCTTGGTTAAGAAATAAGAGGGACTATATCTTATAGAGTACAACAGAGGTAGAATATGTTGGAGTAGTAAAAAATTTTAATCAAGTTGTTTGGATGACACAAACACTAAAGGATGTAAGGATAGAATTTAGTGAACCTATTGTCATACATTGTGATAACACAAGCACAGTGAATATGTCTAAGAATCTAGTGTTGTATTCTAGGACTAAGAACATTTCACATGTTAAGAGAGAAAGTTGCATAAAAGGAAATAAAATTGGAGAATGTAAGCACCAAAGAGTAGATTGTAAATATTTTCATCAAGCCTCTTCCCTAAGAGACTTTTGAGTATTTCCGAGGTATTCTAGGGGTTATGCCCCTACCTACATTAGAGTAGATGATGCAAGAGTGCATCAGTCTAGTGATACAAGGCACTAGTGTTTGTCTAGACTAAGTATTGATGCTTCCTATACGAGGAATTATATGTGATGGATAGATTCATTTAGGAATCTTGATAGATGTTATTTTTAACTATGTCTTTGGACACTTGAGTAGGTTAGAGATAGTTGTTGTAGTGATGGATGGTTTTGAAAACCTTTGACATTGATGTCAACAAGGGAGAGATTACAACATGAATTTTTTTTTGATATAGAGCACATTGAGGGCACATTGAGGTATATTAATGGAGGAGAATGATTGATGGAGAGGATTCAAAAAGAAAGGATAAATAGTCTTTAAGTATTGGTATTCTTAGAACTAGATTTTTTTTCATCTATGTTGGCGTTAATTCCAAAGGTGGGGATTGTTTGAATCATAAATGATGATAATATTCCTATGGGGTAGTTTTGTAGAAACATTATTTTGATGATAAATTACATTCATGATTGTGTTTATCATTAATGTCAACATAGCATTTCTCTATGGTATCTTACAGAGGAACATTGGTAAAGATCAAGTTGGATTTGAACAAAGTGTTGAGTATTTTTGGTAGCAAGGTTAATGGGAGATACTACTAAGTTTTTGGTATATGTAACTAACCTTGGAAGGATA
This sequence comes from Cupressus sempervirens, assembly GCA_028749045.1. Lineage (NCBI taxonomy): Eukaryota > Viridiplantae > Streptophyta > Pinopsida > Cupressales > Cupressaceae > Cupressus > Cupressus sempervirens. Next base: position 818,486,215 of record CM053786.1, read on the forward strand.
AGAAATTAATTTTAGAAGAAGTTATGCAAGTTTTGATGGAGATATTTCTAAGATAGAGTTTACAGAAGCATGTTCTAGTAAACTTGTTATATCTCTTGCCAGATTTGTTATTCTAAGAAGCAAGATTAAATATTTTTAGAAGACATGTTAATGATTATGTGGCTAAGATTTCTCATCATAATAATATATGTATGGAAAATTATTCAAGTTATATGGTGACAGATTGATGCTATTGCTATCTATAACATGTTCTTAATGAGGTCCTATAATAATTAATTGAGAAGGTATAATAGTTGACTTAGGGAATTATTTTATGGATTTAGTATAAAGGAAGGACATTTTCCTTTGTTATGTATGAATGATTTCATCAACCACAAGGAGAGAAATAGAAGAGAAACAAGTTGATATGTAAGGATAAGAAGAGCAGAGAGAAGTTGGAGAAAACTTTTTTTTTGAAGTTTTATTTTGAGATCCAAGGTTTGATATTTGGATCTAAGGTTTGTGACCTAGTCTACAAGGTTTGATAGTAATTGGTCTAGTTTATAAGATAGAGTAAAGAGGTCAAATCATAGTATGAACAATTATTCTATAAGGAATAATTGAGAGATTGGTTGGATAGTGAAGTTCAGTGGTCTTGCCCTAGAAGCTATTTGGACAGTGGGTCTTTCTACCTTCCACAAATTCTATTAGGGTTGGCACATCTCCTAAAAATGTTGGAATCTCCTAACAAGGACTCTTATGTAATAAATGTGTTTATAGACTCCTCTAACAAGGAATCTAAATATATCCTTATAGGAATCATTCCCATAGGGGTCTTCCCTCTAATCAAGGGTTCCCCTAGTTAACAAATCTAGTGTAATTATGTATGTGCATCTTGTTATGGTTGTTGTTTACTTTGATAGAATAGTTAAGATTACTTAAGGTTGATAAATGTTTTAATTGGATCATTGATTCATCCCAGTTATCTTGGTGGACTATTACTTCTAATGGTGATGATGTGAAAGGCTAACTATAGTGGTCTATCTCTATATTTTCACATCCTCATAAGTGGTCAAGACTAACCTAGGGCTAGGGTAGTGATGTGGTAATCCCCTTTGTTTGTTTATTTGCAAGTTTAATTGTAGGGTTAAGAGCATAAGTTGTGATGGAGTGTTCAATGGTTGGAAGATATCTTGTAGCTTTGTAGGTCAAAATGGTCAATGAAGAGATGCATTTGCAAGGTTGTGAAGGCATGAAATAGTTAATTTTAGTAGTTATCTCAATTTTGTAGGTAAGGGAGCATTGTAGACATCTTAAGTTGTGAGGGTGTGAATGTTGATCATAGTAGTTAAGGAACAAAGTACTTCATAGAATCCCATGGAGTTAATGTTGAACCTTGGTTTGTGTCACAAAGTGGCAAAAGCCTTCTTCATAATCTTACAAGGTTGAACTTGAGGTTTAAACTTAGGTTGTGAAGCTGTGAATATGGAAATATGTTACAATTAAATAGCTAGTGTAACATCACATGTATTCACCTACAATTATGATTTCTAGTTGCGATGCTATGAAGTAAGGGTGCAGTCATCTAAGGTAGTAGTCACGACATCACACATTTAAGAAAGATGCCTATTCTATTATGTTTGTAGGGTCACAACAGTTAGTGAACAAAATTGATAAAGGGTTGCAAACCAGTGATAAAGCATAAGACAAAAGAGTCAAGGTTGTGTAGGGCCAACCAATTAATAGAGAAGATGATTTGCAAAGCAAAAAACTAGTGACAGCATAGGTCAAAAAGATAGTTATGATTCTTGATGAGGTAAAAAAATGTTTGAAGGGTATAGAGCTACATTGTAGAATGATTGAATTCAATTGAATTTCTAATGTTGTTGATCTGGCATGACATAAATGTAATCCATGTAGTAGTTGGAAAGATTGAGGAATGATTTATGTTGAGAGATTTTGAAAGCATGAATTTTGATGATATTCTTATGGGGGAGTATTGTAGATATTTTATTATGATGATATGTTACATTCATGATTGAGTTTGTCATTTATGTCAACATAGCAATTTTCTATTGTATCTAATAGAAGAATATCATAAAGATCAATTTGGTAAAGGTGCCTAGTTGAGTATTCTCATTATCTAAGGTTATGAGAGATACATTTGAGTATCTAGTAGATGTAGTTAATGTCAAAAGAAGAAATGATAATTTTAGGAGAAGTTATGTAAGTTTTGGTGATGTCTATTTTGAGATAGAGTTTATAGATGGATATTGTAGTAAAGTTGTTACATCTCTTAGTAGAGTTGTTATTCTAAAAATCAAGGTTAAGGATGTGAAGAAGACATGTTAGTGATGCCATGGATAAGTTCACTCATCATAATATTGTGTTACATAAAGTTATTCAAGTTGCAATATGTAAGATTAATGTTATCGCTAAGTTTAACGTGTTCTTAATGTGTTCCTATATTGATTAATTGAAAAGGTCTAACATCCAACTCAAGGGATTGTTTTATGGACATGATATAAAGAAAAAGACATTTTTCTTTATCATGATATGGATGAAAATAAATCCTAAGCAATAGAGAGAGAAGAATGTGAAGTTAAGAAAAGCAAAGAAAAAGTGAAAAAAACTTTATTGTTGAGGTTTTGCTAAGTGATCTAAGGTTTGATATTTGGATCTAAGGTTCATGACCTAGCCTACAAGGTCTAATAGTGATTAGTTTCATTGAAATAACAAAGGAAAGAAGAACATTATAGTAAATTACATGTTTGAGTAGTGAGCTCTTCTTGTAGTTGAAATTGTATGTTTGGGCAATGGGCTCATCTTGCATACATTGTACTAAAACTCCTAACATGGTTAGCACAACTTCTAACAAAGTTGGAATCTCTTAATGGGGATTCAAAATCTCCTAATAGGGACTCATATGTACTAAATTTTGTAATAGACTCATAATAAGGTCCATCCTCTAACAAGGAATATTTATATTAGTACATCATCTTATGGGCATCATTCCCACTAGGTTTTCCCTTTGATCAAGGGTTTCCCTAATCAAAAAATATGGTGTAATTTTCTGTACATTTTTGTATGGTTGTTGTTTACTTTGGTTTAATGGTTAAGTTTTTTTAAAGAAGATAAATGTTTTAATTGTTGGATAATTGATTCACCCTCTCTCAATTATCTTGGTGGACTATTGTTTCTAACAATTGGTATCAAAGTATCAGGTCCTTGAAGATAAAGTTTAACAAATCTAGGAGATCCATGGTGAGCATCTTTATGAAAGATAGTATGAAGTTTGATGGAAAAAATTATGACATCTAGAAGGAAAATATGAAGACACATCTATTGTGTATTGGTCTAGGATATTAGATCTTGACAAAATCAGTGAAAACAATCATTGTTAAAAGAATTTCAGAACTTGTACTGAGGCAGAAAGAGATATTTTTACGTGTGACATGATAGCTAGAGAAGCATTATTGACTACACTTCCTAAAATTGATTGCAATTAGGTAAAATCACTTGCTACTTCACATTTGATTTGGAAAGCTTTCAAAAATAGTTTTGAAGGTGATGAACATTCTAAGAAATTGAGGCTACAAAGTTGGATTTGTGCATTTCAAGATCCCAAAATGATGGAAGATGAATCTATAAGAACATTTGTGGGAAAAATGTTAGATATTGCTATAGGTATTCGATCTCAAGGAGGAAGCAAGGAAGATGACGAGGTGATACCAATGATACTTGAAAGTACTTAACACCACCATTTAAATTAGAAGTTCAAATGATATAGTTGTTGATATCTTGTACCAAAGATTTCACAAACAAAACATTGCTTGAAAGACTTCAAGTAGTTGAGAATGAGCTTAGACAGTTTAGAGACTTGACCAGAATAGAGATAGCTTTCAATGCCTTAAATATTCAACCTAGTTTATCAAAACACACAAGTGCTAAAGAAGATTTTCTTAGTAGCAGCAGATCTAAGGAAGATAGGAAGATTGAATAAGAAGTAGCCCTTTTGGTAAGAAGAGGAAAAGGAGGTAAGAAAATCTTTAAATGTTAGATTTGTGATGAATATGGCCATTAATCATCTAAGTGTCCTAAAAGAGAGTAAAAAGTACAAAGGAAATTAAAACCCTAGAAAAGACAAGAGTGTATGTATGCAAATGAAGAAAATGATTCTTATGATCAACCAATAAGTGCCACTGATGATGAAATAGGATTTGTGTCAATGAAAGAATAAAGTCCAAAAAAAGTAGCACTGGTGCCACAAGTTGAAAATAAATCTAATTGGGTAATTGATAGTGGATGTTCACATCATATGACTTGTGATATGAGTAAGTTTGTTGACTTCAAAAGTTAGGACGGAGGCATTGTCAGGATGGAAACAATGCAACATACCAAGTTAAAGGTATTGGATCTATAACTCTTCATGGTAAAACTAATAGTAAGGATGTATATTTTGTTGATGGTTTGAAGCATAATCTTTTGAATTTTCGATAATGAGTGGACAAGTGTTATTAGTTGTAGCTCATAGAGAAGACATGCATGATTAGAGACTAAGATGGAAAGGTAATTGGAATAGGAACCAGATGTATATGTAATGTATTTCAGTTGAATCCTACTAAAATGACATGTTTGGTTGCAAAGGTAGATGACAGTTTGTTATGGCATAAGAGATTTTGTCATATAATCTTTGACAGTATTGTGGAGACTAGTACTATGTTTGTAGTTAGAGATTTGCCTAAGAATTTAAATCTTGCTAACACAAATTGCAAGGAATGTGTGTTGGCAAAGCATAAAATAAATTTTTTCCCTATAAGAAGTTTACTACTATAAAAAAAATTGGAGATTGTACACATAGATATCAGTGGTCCTATATAGACTAAAGGATTATATGGTAAAAGGTATTTTATGATTCTAGTTGATGACTTTTCTAGAATGATGTGGGTTATATTCCTTAAAGAGAAACCTAAGGCATTTGATAATTTTAAGATATTTAAGAATAGAATTGAGAATGAATTTGGTATGAAGATTGAATGTTTAAGATTAGGTAGAGGAGGAGAATTACTTCAAATAATTTTAACATGTTTTGTGAAGAAAATGGAATCAAAAGATAGTTATCAGTTTTGAGAACCCCATAATAGAATGACATTATAGAGAGAAGGAACAAATCAGTTACATAAGCAACAAGAGCTATGTTAGCTAAGAATGATTTATCCAAGACATTTTGGGGAGAAGCTATGAATACAATAGTATACACTATGAACAAAGTCTAAGTCAGGAAAGACACAATCAAGACCCCTTATGAATTGTGGTTTGGTCACTCACCTATAGTTGAGTATTTCAGAATTTTTGGGAGTAATTGTTATATCAAAAGAGATGATGATATTGGTATGTTTGATGCTAGAAGTGATGAAGGTATGTTTTTTTTTTATTCATTGAAAAGAAAATATTATAGATGTTATAATCTAAGAACTAAGACTATTATGGAAAGTGTAAATGTGAGAATTGATGAGAAATTTAGGATACAAGAGAGAATAGTTGATTACAATTTTAGATGATGATATTGTTAAGAAACCAATGAATGATGTTTGTTCTAAGAGAGAGTTTACAAAGGCATCTTTTGATAAACTTGTTATATCTCTTAGCAGAGTTGTTATTCTAAAAATTGAGGTTGAGGATGTGAAGAAGACATGTTGGTGATAACGTGGCTAAGTTTTATTTTCATAATATTGTGTGTACGAAAAGTTATTCAAGCTGCAAGATGAAAGATTAATGCTATCACTAAGTGTAATGTGTTATTAATATGGTCCTATAATGATTAATTGAGAAGGTCTCATAGCTAACCTAGAGAATTTTTTTATGGACTCAGTATAAAGGAAAGTTATTTTCCTTTGTCATGATATGGATGAAAAGAAATTGTAAGCATCAAAGAGAGAAAAATGCAAAGTTGAGCAGAGCAGAGTGGAAGTGAAGGAAACTTCATTTTTGAGGCTTTGCTAATTGATCTGAGGTTTGATATTTGGATCTAAGGTTTGTGACCTAGCCTACAAGTTCTAACAATGATTGGTTTAGTTGATAGAATAAAGAGAGGAAAAATAGAATAATAAATTTCATGTTTGAGTAGTGAGTTCTTCTTGTAGTTGAAATTTCATGTTTGGGTAGTGGGCTCATCTTTTTGTACTACAACTCCTAATAGGGTTGGCACAGCTCATAACGAGGTTGGAATCTCCTAATAGAGATTCAAAATCTCCTAACAAGGACTCATACATACTAAATTTTGTAATAGACTCCTAATAGGGTCCATCCTCTAACAAGAAATATGTATATTAGAACATCATCTTGTGGGCATCATTTCCACTAGGATTTTCTCTCAGATCAAGGGTTTTCTAGTTAAAAAATCTAGTACAATTGTTTATGTGCATCTTTGTATGGTTATTTTTTAGTTTGGTTGAATGGTTAAGTTTTTTTAAACAAGATAAATGTTTCAATTATTAGATAATTGATTCACTGTTGTCCCCCTCCCCCCCCCCCCCCCCCACTCTTAGTTATCTTGGTAGACTATTATTTCTAACAATATATTCATCTACAACTATTTTTTGATGTCCTCAATGTCATTACACTCCATGATTCTTAAATGTGTATCTATTGAGAGATTGATGGAAGCATGAATGCTTATGATATTCCTATGGGGGAGTATTGTAGATATGTTACTATGATGATATGTTACATGCATGACCAAGTTTCTAATTGATATCAACATATTAGTTTTCTATGGTATCTGACAAAAGAATAATGAAAAGATCAAAATGTTATGGATGACTAGTTGAGAATTCTAACTATCTAAGGTAATGGGAGAAAAATTTTAGTATCTGGTATATGAAATTAATGTCATAAGAAGAAATGTAAAGTTTGGAAGAAGTTATGTAAGTTTTGGTGATGACTATTCTGATGTAGAGTTTACAAAGGCATGTTCTAGTAAACTTGTTATATCTCTTAGCACAATTGTCATTTTGAGAGTAGAGGTTAAGGATGTGTTGAAGACATAAAGGTGATGATGTGGCTAAATTCACTTATCATAATATTGTTTATATGGAAAGTTATTCAAGTTTCAAGGAAGAAGATTAAAGTTATTGCTAAGTGTAACATATTCTTAATGCGGTCCTATAATGGTTAATTGAGGAGGTCTAGCAACTGACTTAGGGAATTCTTTAATAAACTTGATATAAAGGAAGGACATTTTTATTTATCTTGAAGTATGGTATTATATGGAATTTTATTGATTCAAATTGATTGTAAGTAGTAGAGAGAGTGGAATGAAAAGTTGAGCAGAGTAGAGTGGAAGTGAAGGAAACTTCATTGTCGAGGTTTTGTTGATTGATCCAAGGTTTGATATTTGGATCTAAGATTTGTGACCTAGTCAAAAAGGTCTGATAGTGAATGGTTTACTTTAGAGAACAAAGGAAATAATAACATAATAGTAAATTGCATGTTTGAGAAGTGATCTCTTTTTGTAGTTTAAATTACATGTTTGGGCAGTGGGCTCATCTTGCATACATTGTACTACAAATCCTAATAGGGTTGGAATCTCCTAAGAGGGATTCAATGTCTCCTAAAAGGGACTCATATATACTTAATGTTGTAATAGATTGCAAATAGGTCCATCCTCTAACAAGGAATATTTATATTAGTATATCTTGTGTGCATGATTCCCACTGGGGTTTTCCCTCTGATCAAGGGCTTCCATAGTCAACATATCTGGTGTAATTACTTATGTGAATCTTTTAATGGTTGTTGTTTACTTTTGTTTAATGGTTAAGTTTTTTTGAAGATGATAAATGGTTTAAATTTTAGATAAATAATTCACCCCCCCTCCTAGTTATCTTGGTGGACTATTATTTTTGAGAATTGGTATTAGAGCATTAGATCCTTGAAGATAAAGTTTAATAACTTTGGGAGATCCATGGAAAGCATGTTTAGGAATGATAGTCCTACATTTCACAGAAGAAACTTTGACACTCAAATGATGGAAATTCTTGGCGAGTTATTAGATTTGTGTAAAGAGTAGAATATTGAGTTTTCAAATCTAGAATCCTTTTGTTGTATTTAAAACAAAAATAGCACAAGTAGAGATAGATCCAGAGTAGAAGAAGATATTAAGATAAAGGAAGGTGTTGATCTACATAAAAAGAGAGAACCAGAAGGTATGAAATTTTTTCATTTGTTGGACATGTAAAGAGTTTAGTCATTTTTCATCTAGATGTCCTAGGAGACTAAGAAAAACTAGAAAGAATCTACTTTCTAATAAAGTTGAATAATTTAGAGAAAGTATGGAAAGATCCTTGAAAGATAGTGTTAATGGGTCTAGATTGATTAATGAAGAACAAGTATTAGAAGAGACAACTTTGATGACTATTATGGAAAGTGAAAATGTGAGAATTGACTAGAAATCTAGGATACAAGAAAGAGTGGATGATTACAATTTACATGATGATGTTGTTAATAAGACAAGGAATGATGAAGTATTTCTTTAGACTAAAAATGATTTGCAGAATAAAGGAGAGACAAGGCAGGAACAAAGGTTGAAACCTTTAGTAGAGCCAAGAGTTTAGATAGCAACTCCTACTTGGGGAAAGAATATGATACAGAATCACCCATCCAAGAAGATCATTGGAAGAAAAGATAAAGGTGTGATGACAAGAAGTAGAGTCAATGAAGAACTAAGTTTGATATGAAGTTGAACCTAAGAATGTAGATGAAGCATGTAAAGATGATTATTGGAAAAAAAGCTATGAAAGAGGAATTGGATATTGGATCAGACAATACAGAATGAGATGTGGGAATTGGTTCCCAAACTATTAGACAAGAATGTGATAGGAACTAAATGGGTATTCAAAAACAAGGAAAAGTTGTAAGGAATAGAGAAAGATTGGTATGTAAGTTTTATTTATAGCAAGAAGGAATAGACTATGATGAGACCTATGCTCGAGTGGCTAGAATAGAAGTAGTTAGATTATGCTTAGCCTATGCAACACAATAGAAATTCAAGGTGTATTAGATTGATGTGAAGTCAGAATTTTTGAATGGAGAACTCAAATAAGAAGTGTATATTGAGAAGCCTGAAGGTTGTCCTTTGATAAATGAAAAGGACATAGTATGCAAATTGAAGAAAGTATTGAATGGCTTGAGGCAAGCACCCAAAACTTAGTATACAAGGTTAAACAAGCATTTGATAAAGCTTGGCTATAGAAAAGGTATGGTAGATAGTAATCTATATTGGAATAAAACTAATGATAGTTTGATTATTTTGGTAATATATGATGGTGATATCATATTTGGAGGAAATGGTGAAGAAAGCAAGAAGTTTGCAGAAGAGATGAAGAAAGAATATGACATGAATATGATAGGAGAAACGAAATATTTTATAGGATGATAGATTGTATAGAATAAGGAAGGAATTTTTATTTCTCAAACAAAGTAATTGAAGGATTTACTAAAAGGGTTTGGTTTGGAAACATGCAAACCCATTAGAACACTTATGGTAACTAGACACAAGTTATCTACAAAGGTTGAGACACATACTATTGTGTAGGATATGTGTTAACAATTGGCTAATAGTGATATGTAATTGTTTTCATTTATGGAAACACATGATGTACATGCTTACAAGAAACCTTGGAAATAAAGATACTTAGTGTTTGGCAATAAAAAAATTGTCTAAGTACAGAATTTGGTTTTTAGTAGTGTGTTATTATGTTTATAACTTGTTGTTGATGTAATATTATGACTAGAAAATTTAGATGCATATAGTATACATGGTGGTGATGATGTGCATAACCTCAAAATTGATTTAGTATAGATCATATGAAATAGATATAATTATTAAAAAAAGCTCCTTGAGACAGAAAGTGACAAAAATAGAAAGAAATTTTTTTTAAAAATTTAAAAAGGAAAAAAGAGAGAAAAGAGGAATTTCTATTTTCAATGTGCATAAGTGGTGTAAATAGAAAAATAAGAAAAATAGTTGTCATTCCATTTATCGAGGTGTGTAGGTGGCATCTTAGAAGTTTGTGGAAAGTTCCTTAAATCATGCATTTAATATTAGTTGTGATCCATAAAAGAAATTTAATTTTATAATTGGACCACATGTTGGTGCTTAGTTATATTTGGGTGGGAATTTAATATTTATTTTAAGGTAGTTGTATTTACTTTTTATACCACATTGGTTGTGTTTGTAATATCTTGGGTGGTAAGTGTCGATATAAGCAAGGCTCATAACCATTTGTAATCAAGATCTTCAAGTAGAAGCTCTTCAAGTGCAAGCTCTTCAAGTGTAAGTTCTTGTAGTGAAGCTCTTAGTGTGGAAGCTCTCTTATATTGTAAGAGTTTGGAGTTCTCTCATTTGGAGAATATTGTAAGGATTTTCAAGTATAATAAAATCATGCATTGTGAAGAATTTTACCTTCCCTTTTTTATCCACATTATTGTGTTCTTTTTTGTGAGTCTATAAAGGTGGTGTGGTCCTTCGTCAGTGGTATCAAAGTAGGATTTTTTGAGCATGTGGATAGACTATCAAATGTGAGGGAATTGGAACTAAGACCTTGAGTTGGGTAAAGTTTTTCAAGAAGTTCTTGATTGAGTGATCACTGATTATGAGGTAATTTATATGAGGTGTTTGTGTTGCATGAAGTTTTTCTAATATAGACTTGAACATGGAGAAGAGAAAGAAGAAGATGAATTTTGTGATTGGATGAATTTTTAGGATTCCTATACTTGAGAAAATTAGAGCAAGAAATCAAGAGGCATTAAAAGTTGCATTTTTTGATTTGTAGAACCAAGTGAATGAATTAGAAGCAAAGCTTTGGAGGAGAAGAGAACATCACTAGAAAAGAGGTCTTGACAATTCCTTGGATGTAGACAAGAAAGAAGATCTAGTGGAGTATCACACATTTGGTACAAAAGAAGAGCAAGAGGATGAAGATAAATATATTTTTGAACCTGAAGACAAAGAGCATGAAGATGAAAAGATTTGTGAGCTAGATATAGATGAAGATGATTTGAAGACCATAGGAATGGAGGATGCATACAATTCCTTTGTTTGAAGTCAAACAAGTGAAGTGGTTACTTACCTTGTTGAAGACATAGAAGAAGAAATCAAAGATGAAGATGTAAGAGGTAAATTTCTATGAATAATGGGATGCTGAATATGAAATGAGTTTGATAGATATTCATGATGTTTTGCATGAGGATGTTGTTAGTGATGTGTGGTATGAAAAGAAAAATTTGTATGGTGTTGCTGATTATATTATAGATTTATTAAATCCTATAAGATTGGAGGAGGATGAGAGTTATACTTGGACAAAGTTCATTGTAGAAAGGTATTTTTAGCAGAAGACACTTGTTCTAGCTAGGTGTTGGAAAAGAAGAAAGAAAGAAATATATCGGCACTAGATACTTGTTTAAACTAGGTGTTGGAAGAGAATAAAAAAATGGCAGTAGTGGCTACTTCATTTTGTGAATCCATATCCACAAAATTTTCCCTACCATGGATGTCTGATGTAGGAGCATCTTGCATAACAAAAAAGGGGGTATGATCAAAATTATTAAAAAAATAAAACTTGAGGAAAGAGATATTGACAAAAATAGAAAAAAAAATAAAACTTAAAAAAAGAAAAAAGAGGGAAAAGAGGAATTCCTATTTTCAAGGTGCATTGGTGGCGTAAATAGAAAAATAAGAAAAATAGTTGCCATTCCATTTATCAAGGTGTGTAGGTAGCATCTTAGAAGTTTCTGGAAAGTTCCTTAAATCATGTATTTAATATTTTTTGTGATCCAAAAAGGAAATGTAATTTTCTAATTACGCCACATTTTGGTGCTTAGTTGGATTTGGGTGAGAATTTAATATTTATTTTAAGGTATTTGTATTTACCTTTTATCCCACATTGGTTGTGTTTGTAATATCTTGGGTGGTAAGTGCCAATATAAGCAAGGCTCATGACCATTTGTAATCAAGATCTTCAAGTAGAAGTTTTTCAAGTGCAAGCTTTTCAAGTGTAATCTCTTGCAGTGAAGCTCTCAGTGTGGAATGTCTCTTATATTGTAAGAGTTTGAAGTTCTCTCATTACAAGAATATTCTAAGAATTTTCAAGTATAATAAAAGCATGCTTTATGAAGCATTTTACCTTCTCTTTTCCTCCATATTTTTGTGTTCTTGGTTGTGAGTCCATAAGGGTGGTGTGTTCCTTCATCATCTTTGAAGTGAAACAAGAAAGTAGAATTGAAGGAAAGGATTGTTTTGTTTATAAAAAAATTAATTGTCCCATTAGGGCCCACATCCTAGATGTTTACTCTAAGTTGGAAAAGTGGATTTCGGTCTTCGTTGACATAGCAAAAATTTGTGAAAGTGCATGGTATTCATGAAAAGGATATTTTGTGGTAAGATAGTGAAGTGTGAATTGTAAGATTGTGATTATGATTGCAAGTGGTATCTTGTAATTGTGATTATATGCAAAATTTTGTGAAAGTGATATATAAGAAGTTTTATATGAGCTATTTCATGATCTAAGATCAAGCTGAAGATTAGATATCAGTCAAGAAAGAAGATACAATACCTATTCCAAAAGTTTGATTACTTGTTTGGGTAGTGAGCTCCTCCTGTAATTAGAAGTGGATGTTTGGCTAGTGGGCTCATCTTGCATCTACTATACCACAACTCCTAATAGGTTGGAATCTATTAATAGGGACTTCTTATACTAAATTTTTTCATTAACTCCTAACAAGGTCCATCCTCTAAAAAGGAACTTATATATTAGTATATTATCTAGTGGGTATCATCCCCATTAGGGTTTTCCCTTGGCCAAGGTTTTCCTAGTTAACAAAATATGGTGTTATGAGTTATCTTTATGTATTGTTACTATTACTACTCAGCATTACTTTATTGCTTATTTATGCATGTTTTAATGTAAGAAATAATATCCAGTTGGCAACAAGATTTTGTAGATTACTGATTCACCCCCCCTCAATAATTCCTATTTCTAACAAGAAGTATAGATCTATGATTGGAGGATTCTAATATCTAACTAATACAAGGCCGAATATGGCAAATGCAGTTGGAATTGTTGCAAGATTCCAAGCCGATCCTAGAGAAGCACATTATCCAAAAATCAAAAGGATATTTAGATATCTAAAATGAACATTAGAGTTTGGATTGTGGTATGAAAGATCTAATGATTTTACTATAAATGTTTAAACTAATGTTGATTAGGTAGGTAGTATGGATGATAGAAAAAGCACCAGTGGTGGAGCCTTCTTTCTTGGCTAAGCAAGAAGCAAGATTATATATCACAATGTACAATGAAAAAAGAATATTTTACAACAACAAACAATTGCAATCAAGTTGTTTGGATGAAGCTGATCTTGAAGGATATAAGGATAGAAATCAATGAATATGTTGTTATACATTATGAAAACACAAGCACCGTAAATATGTCTAAGAATCTAGTATTGTATTCAAAGACTAAATACATTTCTATTAAGTATCATATGTTGAGAAAGTTGTAGAAAAAGAAATTAGATTGGAGTATGTGAGCACAAAGGAGAAGATTGCAAATATATTCACTAAGCCTCTTCCCAAAGAGACTTTTGTGTATTGGTGAGGTATGCTAGGGGTTATGCCACTTCCTACATTAGAGTAGATGATACAAGAGTGCATCAGTCTAGTGTAATAGATCACCATTTTTTGTTTAGACTAAATGTTAATGCTTTGTATATGGGGGAGTATCTGATGGAAAGACCAATCTAGGACTCTTGTTGGATGTTTTTTTGAATAGTGCCTTTAGACACTTGAGCTAGTAAGAATAAATTGTTGTAGAGTTTGATGTAGTGAAATTGGTTGCTAAAAAATTTGATATTGATGTCAATGGGGGAGAAGTCTAGCATGAAAAACATGTTGGGGAGAAGTATTGCATTATGAGAAAATCACGAGGAAGAACATCATGGGGGAGAAGCAAGAAAGAAGATGTATAGCTTGTTTAGGAAAAGAAAATAATTGGGGAGAATGATTCATGAAGAGGATTTGAAAAGAAAGATGAAAAATCTTTTTTTGGTATTCTTGGAACTAGATTTTTTCATCTATTTTGCCATTAATGCCAAAGGGGTAGATTGTTGAGAGATTTTTGGAAGTATAAATTTTGATGATATTCTTTGGGGGAGTATTGTAGATATGTTACTATGATGATATGTTGCATTCATGATTGAGTTCATCATTGATGTCAACATAATAATTTTTTGTGGTATTTGATAGAAGAATAGCAGAAAGATCAAGATGATATGGATGGCTAGTTGAGTATTCTGACTATCCAAGGTTATGGGATATACTTCTAAGTATCTAGTATATACAATTAATGTCAGAAGAAGAAATGATAAATCTGGAAGAAGATATGTAAGTTTTGGTGATGATTGTTCTGGGATAGAGTTTACAAAGGCATGTTCTAGTAAACTTGTTATATCTCTTAGTAGAATTGTTATTTGAGAATTAAGGTTGAGGATTTGTTCAAGACATGTTGGTGATGATGTGGCTAATTTTTCTCATCATAATATTTCATGTATAGAAAGTTATTCAAGTTGCAAGGTGGAAGATTAATGTTATCACTAAGTGTAACATGTTCTTAATGTGGTCCTTTAATGATTAATTGAGAAGGTCTAATAGCCAACTCAGGGAATTATTTTGTGGACTCAATATAAGGGAAGGATATTTTCCTTTATCATGAAGTATCATATTTTATGGAATTGTATTTATGCAAAGTGATTGTAAGCAATAGAGAGATCAAAATGCAAAGTTGAGTAGAGTAAAGCAAAAGTCAAGGGAACTCCATTGCCGAGGTTTTGCTGAGTGATCTAAGGTTTGATATTTGGATATGAGATCTATGACCTAGTCTACAAGGTCTGATAGTGAATGGTTTAGTTGAAAGAACAAGGGAAAGAAGAACATAATAGTAAACTACATGTTCAAGTAGTGAACTCTTCTTGTAGTTGATACTACATGTTTGGGCAATGGGCTCATCTTGCATACTTCTAATAGGGTTGACACAACTGCTAATAGTATTGGAATCTCCTATTAGGGATTCAAAGTCTCCTAAAAAGGACTCATATGTACTAAATTTTGTAATAGACTCTTAACAAGGTCCATTTTCTAACAAAGAATATTTATATTAGTACATCATCTTGTGGGCATCATTGCTAGTAGGGTTTTCCCTCTAATCAAGGGTTTCCCTAGTAAACATATCTAGTGTAATTATTTATGTGCATCTTTCTATGGTTTCTATTTTCTTTGTTTGAATGGTTAAGTTTTTTTAAAGAAGATAAATGGTTTTAATGGTGGATAACTAATTCAACCCCCCCCCAATTATCTTGGTGGACTATTATTTCTAACAATATCATGATTGATTCTATTTTGATTAGATCTCTTATGGTTGAGTGTACTATTTACCTAATTCCTTGTATCATTTCTTATGGGAAGTTTCACTTCATGATCAAATTTTCTTGGATTCTTAGTTATTTCTCTCCCATGCAACTCAACTCCACATTGTTGGGGTTTGAACTCAATGTCAACATTAGCGTTATGCTTGAACTCTATAAAAGGTAGTTGTAAATATGTTTTGAGTGCTCTCCTATGTTTCATCATGTCTACTTGCAATAGCCTTGTGCTCTACGACTTTATTCTTTTCCATTAATTAATGAAATAGCTCTCTTATTTACATCTTCTTGTCATTCATTATTTGTGCATGTATTTTTCCTTGTTTTGAATGTTTCTTTTTGGATTCTGAAGCTTTTATGTTGTGTCCAAACTAGTGATGCTTGTTGTATTGTGAAGATCTCTTTTTTGGAAGCATGAATGTTGATTATATGTCTATGAGGGCATATTGTAGAAACATGATTAAATGATTCTCATGATGATATGTTACATTCATGACTATGTTTGTCATTGATGTCAACATAGCAATTTTTTGTGGTATCTGATAGAAGTACAACAAAAAGATCGAGTTGGTATGGATAGATTGTTGAGTAATTTTGTTAAGAAAGGTTAAAGGGAGATACTACTAAATGTCTAGTATATGTAGCTAACCTTGGATGCATAAGACATTAAGTCTGGAAGAAGTTATGCAAGTTTTGGTAATGATTGTTCTAAGATACAGTTTACAAAAGCATGTTTCGATAAACTTCTTATATCTCTTAGTAGAGTGTTTATTCTAAAAAGCAAGATTAAATATGTGTACAATATATGTTGGTGATGATGTGGCTAAGCTCTCTCATCATAATATTACTTGTATAGAAATTTATTCAAGTTACAAGGTGACTGATTGATGTTATCGCTAAGTGTAACATGTTCTTAATGAGGTCTTATAATAATTAATTAAGAAGGTGTAATAGCCAACTTAGGAAATTCCTTTATTGATTTGGTATAAATGAAGGACATTTTCCTTTCTTATGTATGGATGAATGAACGATTGCAAGAAGCATGAAGAGTGGAGTGTAAGGATAAGAAAAACATAGTGAAGTTTGAGATAACTTTGTTATCAAGGTTTCATTTTGAGATCTGAGGTTTGTTATTTGGATTCAAGGTTTATGACGTAGTCTACAAGATGTAATAGTGATTGGTCTAGTTGATAGGATAGAGGAAAGAGGTTAAAGCATGGTATGAAAAATTATTCTAGAAGGAATTATTGAGAGATGAGTTGGATAGTGAGTTTAGTGGTCTTGCCCCACATTTTGTTTGGATAGTGGCTTCTTCTATCTTGTACAACTCCTAATAGGGTTCACAAAACTCCTAACATTGTTGGAATCTCCTAATAGGGACTCAAAGTCACCTAGAAAGGAATCTTACATATTGAATGTGTTTATAGACTCCTAATAGGGTCCATCCTCTAACAAGGAATATATCAATATATCTTTGTGGGAATCATTCCTATCAAGATTTTCCCTTTGATCAAGCATTTCCCTAGTTAGCATATCTAGTATAATTATGTATGTGCATCTTGTTATGATTGTTGTTTAATTTGATTGAATGGTTAAGATTATTTAAGGTTGATAAATGTTTTAATTGGATAATTGATTCACCCCCTAGTTATCTTGGTGGACTATTATTTCTAACAATTCATATCAAAGTATTAGGTCCTTGAAGATAAAGTTTAACAACTTTGAGAGATCCATGGTGAACATATTTAGAAAGGAGAGTCCTATGTTAGATAGTGGAAATTTTGACACCTAAATTATGGAATTTCTTGGTGAGATATCAAATTTTTCTAAAGAATAGAGCATTGAGTTTTCAGATCCAAAATCCTTATATTGAATAAAAAATAATAGAAGCACAAGAAAAGATAAAACCAAATCCAAAGAAGACATGAAGATACAAGAAATCATTGATCTGTTTATGAAAAGAGAGCTAGATGGTATTAAATCTTTTGTTTGTTGGACATGTAAAAATTTTGGCCATTTTTCAACTAGATGTCCGAAGATATTAAGGAAAACTAGAAAGAGTTCACTTTCTAATGAATATGAAGCAAGTATAGAAAAATCCTTAAATGACCATGATGTTGAACTTATTGAAGAAAAAGTAGTAGAAGAGACAGTCTTGGTGACTATTTTTGAGAGTGCAAATATATGATTTGATGAGAAATTTAGGATGCAAGAAAGAATAGTTGACTACAATTTCGATGATAACAATGTTGTTACTAAACCAAGGAATGATGAAGTATTTTTTGAGACTAACAATGATTTATAGAATTAAGGAGAGCCAAGGTAGGAACAAAGTTTGGAACCTAGAATAAAGTTAAGAGTTGAGATCAAAACTCCTACTTATGGTAAGAATATGACAAAGAATCATCCACCAGAGCAGATCATCAATAGTAGAGATAAAGGTGTGATGACAAGAAGTAGAATCAATGAAGAACTATGTCTGATATCTAAACTAGAACCAAAGAATGTAGATGAGACATGTAAAGATGACTAGTGGAAGCAAGCTATGAAAGAAAAAATTGTAATAACCCTAGTGGCATTTGATATTTATTAATTTTAACAAAAACATATATATTGACTCATGAAATAATAATATTAGAAGTCTTTTTATTATTCAAATGATAATAATTAACAAAGAAGACATAATAAAAATAATAATTGTAATACATCTGACAAATATAAAAGAAGACCATAAATTCATTAAATGATAAAGAAAGCATATTAAACACTAAATTTAATCATATGAATACAATACAATAAAATATAATTATGGTGACAATTAGAAGAGTCGTGAGGTGGTAGTTCCACCACATATAGATAGTCAAAAGACATCAAAGAGGAGACCATCACGAAAAAAAAAAAAAAAAAAGGTTATTAATTAAAAAAGATTATAAGGGCAATACGGTCATCACACATGGTATTAGAAATACCATCAACAATGGTATAGAACCCTAAAGAAATCCAAACAATGTAGCTATAGTTAGTGGATGCTTGAAGAACAAGGTGGGGTCCCATCTAATCATAAAGGTGGCACAATAACCTATGCACCATCACCATGTTGTACATCAGATGATTGAAAACCACACTTGGATTACAAAGGAGACATTGTTAAGAAGTATTTAGGAATCCATAAAAATATTTGAGAGGTATGAGTGTATGGAGATGTGAAGAGCAACAAGTCAAGGCAAGTAACATGGGATAAGAAAGGAATAAAAAGAATATTTTGCACAACATATGCATCATCTAAATTAAAGAAAGACATAATCCTATATTGGGTCAAGGTAAAAGGGGAATCTCTAAGCTTAAGGAATATTGGGTCCCATGAGCATAAAAGGTAATTTAAGGTACTAATTTAGTTTTTAAATATTTCCTAATAGTTGAGAATATATAAATATATAATCTTCTACAAATAATATAAAATGTTATTAATACATAATGAATATGTATTTGTAAGAATCTGCCTTAGGGCAGAATTTACCCAAGACTAAGGAACTAAAAAACACAAGCACAAATTAGACCAGAGTATGATAAAAATAACTGTATAGTATTCAATTCTATGTACAAGTACACTAGGGGTGCCTCAATATAAAGGCCTCTGAAATTCATCTAGAATGCCTAGGAATCAGTATCATGATAAGTCCAACAACTAGGCACATGTCCACCAGATATGGGTTATCCTCCATTATGCACGAAAGTAAGTGTGATGATGAGAGGATAAGCCTACAAAGGTGAAACATGCATATCAATGTTGTAGATAGCATGTGCTTAATTAGGAGTGCAAAAAAATGTGTTGTCTACATGACAACTCAGTGAATGATGCAAGCTCTTGTGGTGTAGAGACCATGTACATAATTAGAGTTGCGTACTTCTATGTTGTCTACATGACAACTGTAGAAGATGCACAAACCCCTAAATGTCTCATAAAGAGAAATAATAAAAGAATGCAAAATAATAAAATAATGCACTAACCTAAGCAAACTTAAGTAAAGGGTAAATAGTAAATACCTATTTACACCAACACCCCACTTTAAGTGAAACTTAGGGGAATGCACTTAAGCTCACTAATGTATAATGGGTCCCGGCTACTAGGCCATGTTAGGTACCCATGAACAAAAGCAATGCTAAAATGATGTAATGCAATCTCTCATAAAGTAGAGAAAGAGGGAAAAACTCATGGGAAAAACCCTCCTCCAAAAAGAGAGATAAGTACAATAGAGAAAGAGAGAGAAGAAGACCTCATAAGAGGAAAAAATCCCTCCCAGAAGAAGAAGAATAGAGAAGTCAAGAAACTCCCCTATTTGCAACATCCTGTACCCCTAAGAGATCTCATAAATGAGTATAATTGACCTTAGTGAAGGGTTTGGTGATAATATATGTGACTTGCTCTGCTGTAGGATAGTACTAAAGTGCAATAATATGCTCATGTATTAGCTCTTTGATATAGTGCATGTGAACCTCAATGTGCTTTGTCTGCTGATGTTGAACTGGATGCTTAGAGATTTCAATGGCACTCTAATTGTCACAATGAAGAACTGTTGGCTTAGGTAGATCAACTCCAAAATCCTCAAGGATGTGCTATAAAAAAAGAGCCTTTGTAGCTGCATTGATAGTGCCTCGATACTCAACCTTTGTGGAAGAAAGAGCAACACTATTCTGCTTGTTACTTTGCCAAAAAATAGGGCCGGGACCAAGGTGAAATGTGTACCTTGAAGTAGACTTTTGAGAATCTAAGTCTCCTGCTTAGTTTGAATCTGTGTATCTAATCAACCAAAGCCTTGTACCTATGGCATAATGAATTCCATGTGTATATGTAACCTTGATATAGTGCAAAATGTGCTTGGTAGCCTTCTAATGAAGCTCATGAGGTTCTTGCATAAAGTGTGAAACCATACCAACTACAAAGGCAATATCAGGGCATGTTTGTGTCAAGTAGATAAGGCTCCCAACTAACTGTCTATATAATGTTGCATCAACAAGTGGAGTAGTGCACTTAGCCTCTAGCTTAACACCTGATAGGAAGGGAGTAGGAGTAGGTTTGCAGTCACTCATGTGAAACTGTGAAAGCAAGTCAAGAGCATACTTGGGCTGTGCAAGTGAAATCCCTGCTAAAGGCTATATAATCTCAATGCCAAGGAAGTAATGTAGCAATCCCAAGTCTGTCATGGAAAATTTGTCCTGAAGAGAGGTCTTGACACTAGCTATAATGTATGCAGTGCTCCTTGTAATGATCAAGTCATCGACATAAAGCACTAAGATCAAGTGAGAGTCATCTTTCTGAAGAATGTAAACATTTGAATCAGAATGACATCTTCTGAAACCTAGTGAGAGGAGAAATGAATCCATTTTGGCATACCAAGCTTGAGGAGCCTATTTTAAACCATAAATAAACTTCTTTAATTTGCAAACCATAGTAGAATCTTGTATGAACCCTTGTGGCTACTCCATATAAATTTCCTCATGAAGGTCACCATTCAAAAATGTGCTCTTAACATCCATCTAGTGTACAACCCATCCTTGAGCTACAACAATTCCTAGTGTCAGGCAAATGGAGTTCATTTTGGCAACCAGTGAAAAAGTCTTTGTATAGTCAATACCTGGAACTTGCAAGAAACCTTTGGCAACTAGTCTAGCCTTATGTTTATCAATACTTCCATCTGCTACAAATTTGGTTTGATAGATCCACTTGCATCGAACCACTTTTCTTCCCTTAGGAAGGGGAACTAAGTCCCATGTGTTACTTTTCATCAAAGAATTGTATTCTTCTACCATAGTTGTATCCCATTCTGGAATCCCTGATGCTTCCTTAAAAGACTATGGATCTGAAGCAATGGCTATGTATGCATGTGGAAATGACTTGTGTTGTGACCTAGTCCTCTAAGTATCTGAAGGATTTCCCACCAATGAACTTTCTGCATCAAGAGTTTGTTGTGCCCAATGAGGTTTATTGGAAGAAGATGAAGCAATGTCCTCAACTATTTGTTGACCCTATAAAGGTGGTGTCATGCGAGTCAAGGTTGGAGGAATTTCATCTTCAAAGTCACTTTCATCACTATGATCACTATCCACATAGGAGGAAGAAGGAGGAGTTGAAGAAGCCAAACTTGGGCATGTTTCTTTAAAATGAACACTCCTCTCATAAAATATTTCATGAGTCTTTGGATCCATTAATTTATATTCCTTGAGATGATCAGGATATCCAACAAATATGCATGGTTTGTTTTGTGGTTCCAATGCCTTATGCTTTTGTGGAGCTATCCTTGCCCATGCTGGAGAACTAAAAACTTTGAAATGCTTAACACTTGGTTTCCTTCCACACCATGCCTCAAAAGGTGTTATTCCATGTAAGGCCTTATGCAGACTTTTGTTTTGAATGTAGTTGGCACATCACATGGCTTTAGCCCAAAATAATTGATCATGAGACTTGTGTTGAAGCATGCAAGTAGTCATTTCCTTAAGGGTTCTATTATTTCTTTTAGCTATACCATTTTGTTGTGACATTTATGCAACTGAATGTTGAAGATCTATCCCCTCATGTGTGCAATAGTCTATAAGTCTAGAGTTGACATATTCTCTACCATTATTTGTCCTTAGTATCTTGATGGCTTTCCCAGATTTCTTCTCAACTTGAGCTTTGAATGTCATAAAGTTGTCAAAGACTTCACTCTTATGACCAAGGAAAAGGACCCAAGTGTACCTTGAAAATTCATCAATAAATGTGAGAACATAGTGGGCCTTACCAAAAGAAGGTACTGGAAAGGCGCCAGCTACATCACTATGTACCAATTCTAGAACAATAGTTGACTTCCAAGACTTCCCCTTGTCATATTTCTCTTCGAGATGTTTACCTGCTTCACAACCTGGACATACTCCCTCTGAAAACTGGACTTGAGGTAGACCAATGACCATTTCCTTGCTGCTTAATTGTTGAAGGTAGCAATAATTGAGGTGTCCAAATTTATCATGCCATAGTTTACTTTGAGTGTTTGAATGAGTCAACAAGGCAAGAGATGTGGGCTTAGGCACAAAATGTGAGAAAGAATAAAGTCTAGTCTCATGGTTTGCCTTTCCAATCACCACCATTGAATCATTTTTGAGATTCTTTACCACTACTATGTCAGGGAGGAACTCTACTTTGTTACCACATCCATAGTGAGTGATTTGATAGATGGAGAGAAGGTTGGTGCTAAGGCTAGGAACATGAAGTACATCCTTGAAGATACCATTCTCTATCTCAACATTCCCCTTAGCTTCTACTTTTATTTGAGTATCATTTCCCACATAGATGTAAGGTACATTTGAAGTTTTTAAAGAGGAAAAATTCTTCCTTGAAGCTCCCATGTGATGAGATGCTCCAAAATCTAGAACCCATTCCTTCAGATTGTTTGTACTTGCAACTAAAGCTTGGCCCTTGCCCTTTGAAGTGGTTGAAGAACCCTTGTCTTTGTATGTATTTGGAACATCAATTTTTTGTTTCCTCATAATGTTTACCAAATCATCAATCTACTTATCTTTGCACTCATGTTCTTCATGTCCATTCCTCTTACAATAGGAACATGTTTTCTTCTCCTTCTTGGTGGAATTGTTCCCCTTTTGATTGTTCTTTGAAGAAGACTTTCCTTGTTGTGAAGAAGAATTTTGAGTGGAAGAAGATTGACTTGTGGAAGATTTTTGTTTTGAGGAGGACTGTTGTGTGTCATCTTGTGGTTTGGCCTTCCATTGCTTCTGCTTCTTGTGTGAGTTTTTGCCACTTGAATTACCTTAATTTGCTACCAAGGCTTTAGTTTGGGAAGACTTGAGAATTTCCATACCTACTAAATTGTCATGTTCAAGGATCAACATTTTTGAGAATTTCTCAAATGAAGGCTTAACATAGGCACTACCCATTGTTAATTTGTGTGTATTAAAGCTTGAAACAAAAGGAACATATTTAGATGGAATATTAGTCATGATGTGTTTGATCATCTTTCCATCTTTAATGGGTTCACCACAATCATTCAGCTGTGTCCTATACATTTCTACTTGGGTAAGATAGTATTTAATTGTGTCAAAATTTCTAGGATCCAACTTGAGAAGTTTATCCTCTATTATGTAAGCCATGTCTTCATCTACTGTCCCATACAAAGCTTCTAGTTTAGCCCAAACATCTATTGGATCTGTAAGCTTCATAATGTGAAATTTGACATGATCAGAGATATTTTTCAACAAGGCTCCTAAGGCCATCTCTTTTTTGGATTCTCAATCTTCTTTACGAGCTTCATTAGCATCAGCAGGAGGTTTCTTGGCTGCACCAATGACATAATGCCATAAACCTTTTTCTACCAATGGCTCTTTAATGTTTTCTTTCCAAGTAGAATAATTATGTGGAGTTAACTTTGAAAAAGAGCCCATAATGCAAGAACACAAGACAAAGGAGACAGAGCACATAGTACACACCCCCCCTTTTCACTGAATCAAACCCCTCGCCCCCCCCCCCCCCCCCCCCCCCCCCAAAAAAAAAAAAAGAAAAAAATTGATGTTGGCACTTTATATATAGTGTGTTTATAATGGGCCACTTGCCAAAATGGACAAAGTGGGCTTTCTGATTTTGCTGATTACAACCTTTGTATAGAGTACAAATCTAGATTATTACAATGTAGCTCAAAAATTACATCAAGTGTGAAGCATTACAATGCAAAACAAGACCTTTCTCTAAAAGTGATACTTTTGTCCAAATAAGACTATAATCTAACTATAGATCTGAAAACTAGATGAAAAAAATCCACTTTCAAAAAAAATAGAACCTAAAAAGTTGTCCAGATGAGCCCTGTCATGCCACAATTCTACGATACAAAACTCAACTAATTTTATTTTTATTTTTTCTCTGAAGCAAGCTTGAAACATGAAGAATGTAAGTGGTATTGGGTTGTGTGCTCAAGATTTGGACCCTCCCTAGTTCCTCTTGTGATGATCATCTGAGAACAAAAGAAATTAGGAGCCAACTACGAGGGGTGTAGTGTGAGTGAGTACTTAATTTTTTGCATCTGGTACAAAACATTTGATGATCGATAATACACTAAATTATCACCCCAAGAAAGAGGATCCGGGAGTTGATTTGAGTAGATTTTCAATTGATACAAACATTGCTTCCACAAATGTTAGGTAGATCCTTAGATTGATATTATTATTATTTTTATGTACTTATTTCAATTACTATCATTATTACTTTGTTTCTTATTATAATTATTATGATATTTAAACATCTGTATTGAATACACATAGTTTAATTCATTTGTTAACGAATCCATTTTTAATACTTGAGCTAAATTTTCTACCTCAAGATTTTTGAGTAAGACATGATAATTCAAATTATTCTTCTTATTAATATTTTTCACCATATTTAAAATGAATATTCATTTAAATCTACATGCTTTCCCCATTTCTACAAACTAAAAGTAACTATATCAAAATGCCACATTAAACTAATTAATCCAAGACTTATTCCTCACTATATCCTATTTCCATATATCAAATAAAATTAATCTTAATTCTAAACCTTTAACCCCATCAATCATAGGAAACTATCTTATGCATTTGTTTAACTACAACAAGAAAAAAACATTAATTCTTACCCTCTACACATGTCAACAACCAAACTTGCTTTTACTTTTTTGAAAAGAAAGACTTTTTAATAGTCAAATTTTCTAGACCCACATGTCCAACATTGAAGTGTATTGTTTTTCCCCACCAATTATCTACATGCAATAAAAACTCAAAAAGATCTCATTATTACTTGGGCTGACTTGGTCTGACAAGTCTTTTCCTTACACTTAATGTTTCCCCACTTTTTCCAATGCCCACTTCTCCCTCTTTTCTAGGTGTGGAATGTGTGAGGGGGTAGATTTATATATGCAATGATTTGACAAGAGCTAGTGCCTTGGAGATGATGTAAGTTTTTCTATTTTTGGTGCTAAGACATACAAATTTATCTCCCTTCTTCACACATGGCCGCCTAGTGGGGTAAGGTAATAAATAGTTTTGTTATGCTAACTCCATGTTTACTTCTTGATGCTAGTTGTAGGATGGTCTAGCTTAGACATAATATGTGTGTGTGTGTGTGTGTGTGTGTGTGTGTGTGTGTGTGTGTGTGTGTGTGTGTGTGTGTGTGTGTGTGTGTGTGTGTGTGTGTGTGTGTGTGTGTGTGTGTGTGTGTGTGTGTGTGTGTGTGTGTGTGTGTGTGTATTTTAAAAGCTTCTTGATCTGATGGAAGATTGACTTGGGTACGTATTCCCTATAAGGCCCCCACTCTACTACTTTAAATGTGATAATGAATTTGTCTTATTAAAATAAGTTTCATAGACTATAGGGTTCTAGGATCCTAATGAATACTTTTGATTATTTTAATGTCTATATCAAGAAAAGAGATTTATTTTACCCTTCCATACATTTTCCACACAATAAAATGTGCACCTATAGGGTTTGCTTTTATGTTTGAGGTTTGCAAGCTTTTCTCTTTTTTTTTGTTTGTTTTTATTTCAAGTTCATTTCCTATCTCTATGCTTATTTGAAGACTAATCGTGATTGATCATTACTTCATGAATCTCATGGATTATTCCATATTGGAATTTATCATTGGAAACAACTACCCTAAATACTCTTAAACTTACAATACAATGCTTTTCTTTGTAAGGAAATCCAACTTTTGCATGAAAATCTAGAAACCTCAAATACTCTGATTTATTGTTGATATTTCAATCATGATCACTGAATCAATATCTTTTCAACATAGCCTACACTTGATATCATTTCAAGATTAACTCAAATGTTTTTGAATCATTTATAAGAACTTGTGGAAATAAATATAACAAATGATAACCTCCTATTCTTCATGCAATGTATATTCTAACACAAATTTGCTATTCCTTTAATAAATTTAACCACATGGACTGGGAACATTTAAGCAATCATTCTTTTTTGTTGTGTTCCTCTCAATCATATACTCCACACAAACACTAACATCCACTAGGGTGGTGATATCATCTTAACAGGATACATAATGCAAGACCTTTATAGACTTGATGTTTAACAGAATTTCTCGTATTGGAATGGGCATGAGAATGGTAATATCACTTCCACTACTCAATGTAATTCACATAACAAGATAAAGTTAACCAACATTTCAATACAATACAATAGTATTCTCTCTACTATGAAAAGGCATCTCTCCACAACTTCCAACTGTCCAAGACTCCAAACAAGTACCTACAATAAGAGACAACATGAAGAACCATGGAGGCTCACCACCCAACCTAGGCCTCTAGGGGACCACCCCCACGTTAGGGGAAACAAGGCTCAACCGGGATTCACATACACACTTGTGCAAAAAAAACATATACACCACATAACAAAACTTCAACAAATATCATCCCAAGGATATTTCATAAAGGCTCACCATTGGAACCTTGAACATAGGGTGAAGGTGGAAACACAAGGAGGTTTACCATTTCATATCATATCTGCCATAAAAATCATGCACTTTCAAGGCTAAATCAACAAAATACAAGGCCCTTTTGGGCCTTCATAATATCATGCCCTTTCGAGGCTTCATAAACATCTTCCACCACACACACTACCAACACAACATCCTCCACCACACACAACCAACAGCTTTAGCTTCCTACAAACTCATACTTTAGTTACTTCCTTCCTCACTATTTCTTTTTTTTCGTATCCTTCCCCAAGGAAAAATATGAATATGACAATGGCATACAATGGAGCCCATACTCCAAGGTCCTCAACTATGCAATCCAACTGCTGCCCGTTCACCTTGGACTTCTCTTCCCTTCCCACAAGGGTGAGTGTAAGTCCCACACCCATAACAACACTCAAGCACAAACAAGAAAACAAAACCAAGTAGAAATAAAACAAGAAATTTTCAAGAGTACATCACATTATCACAACACAAGAATTCCAAGAAAAATCCTACCAAAGGCACTCTTACAATTTTCCATTTCAGCTATAAGATATAAAGAAAGCATGGCATGAAGGACTAACGTACTTACAAGCTATGGCAATGGAATGAAGACCTCTTCTTGCTTGGTTTCCAAACTTCTCCTTTCCAATCTCAGTTCTGTCCCTAAAATTAGGGAGTGGGTGAATGATCACCAGGGTTGTCACAAGCTCTCTATAAAGACCTTAACTTTCATCCTCACCTACCCCTCTTACTTTTTGTATCTTTCCACCAATGAGAACTCAACCAAGTGGTGTCATGAGGGAAGAAGTCATGTGACAATATAATTTTCCAATTGGCTTGGAAATGACTATTTTTGAGGGTCCCCTAGGTCCCCTAGACCCACTTATGATTATATTTACACCCCTAACCCATACTATTACCATGTGGGTATCTTATTTTCATAAAATTAACACTTGGGAATCACTTTAGTCTCTCTAACATTCCCATCACCTTATAACTTGAATTTCATCAAGAAGGTGACTCTTCCTAGCACTCTCCAAGGTGGTTTAATTGATTTCACAATGAGGACTAGGCTTAGGTTAAGTAACTTCATGCTAGAGAATCCTATTTGACATGTCATTTACACATAGACAATACAAGTCTCAAATGACTGACAGACACACACACACACACACACACACACACACACACACACACACACACATTAAAACACTTTACACATCACGATGACATGTCTCTAATTAATCATGCCCTTTGTTTATAACACTCATGCACAATCACAATACGAAATAAACACTATACAATGAGGTTTTTGAATCTTCCAAATATTCACCTTGGCTTTACTGTGTTCACATAAGATTGAACCTTGTTTCCCCCAATAATCTCCATGGTTCAACTATCCTGCATACTCAACTTAAATATCAGTAGCTTAGTGAAATAATATAAAAATATGTACACATAAATGCAGAATACTTCTCTATCACATAATTGCATTAGCATATACAATTAGCTTTCATCTAATTATTTCCTTGAAATCTTGAAAACATTGAAACATCAAGGTATGCATAACATTAATCTTTCTAATCGTAACAAATTACCGTCCTAAATTTCATCACAATCCTTGTCCATCTTAACAATAAAACATCAAGTCATATCCATTAAATCATTATAACATGTAAATTGAATCCTTAAGATATATCTCCTAAGTAAACATCATTATTTGCAAATTGTTTACTAGCATCCTTACAAATCAATCAACTAAAGTAGTAATTCTAACAAGGTTCCTTTATCCCATTATGAGCTGTGTGCCCCTAGGGTTAATTTCTTAGACTGTTAGCTTGTTTCATTAATTATGTCATAATAGTTTAAAACTAATTTTCCAAACATATCCATATGTCTTAATGTCACCTTAATCTATTCTCATAGTTGTTCTTAGTAGAATGAATGTTATTTATCTTTCCTATTCACTTGGTGGGTCGCACCTTGTATCTTGTGACCAGGTTCTTAGCTTGAATGTTTTGGGTCTCATTTTCATGTGGTGTTATCTTATTGTCCTCGTGTTATTGGATAGGGTATCAATTGTATATTAAAAAAAATCTACATTTGCCTCTAATAGGGTCCCATACCTCATTATTAGTAAGAAAAATTTCCATCATGACCTAATTAACTCCTAATCATATTTCTTTCATTAGGATCTAGAATAGGGTGCTAGTGTGGGTCTTACAAGCCCGTACAATGCCTTTGAAGTTGCAAATCTCAGGATTAGATAGGTACAGTCAATAAAAACTATGAATTCTGACCAATCCAAGTACCAAAACCAAAAACAAACTGTGCCATTACAAAATTCAAGAAATTTTACCCAAAATCAAAAAATATTACACCTAATTTGGAGTCTATATGACCAAGTTATAGTCGTTCAAAGTCAAGCTCCAAAATCAAAACTGCAAATGAGGAGGTGTCTATAGAGGAAAATAGTGTTCTAAATTTGACGTCCAAATAGCTATCGCAGTAGTTCAAAAATGCCCTGGTATGATAGTCAGATGGCCGTCAATTTTAGGTACATGGGTTGCTGATGCCAGTGGCTGTTCAGACTTGTGATGATGTCACTTGGTACAGATGATGACTTGTCCTGTACAAATTGTATGGAAAATTTGCGTGTGCTACTGACTTAGTGATGACATGTTTGTACCTTCGATGCTGATGTGGATACAACTAGCAATGACTAGGATCCACATGTTTGATAGTTGACTCAATCTGCATGTTTGATTTGCAAGGTCCAAGATGTATAGTCAGATGCACAGTCACTCCTGACTATTCATTGAGTCTATAGAGTGCATGCACCAATAGTCCACCGAAGCACTGACAACTGACATGAGGTACCAATGTATGGGCATCGCGTGTCGTAGAGACGAGGGTTTTTGGTCACCAAATTTGAAGCACCACTAGAATCTGTAGCGGGTGTCAAAAATTATCTCTACATTGTCAAAATTTGTTGTGGATGCTAGTGTTGGGGCTATTACATTTAGTCCCACATGTGCTCTGTCAGCGTGAGTGTAGTTCTTTAAAAGCAAAGTTGAATAAGTATCATACCAAATAAGCCATTAGAGTTTTGAAGATTGCCAGTTGTAGGGTATGAACATCGGTGTAGGAAATATTGACCACGCTAGTGTCGGAGGCAAGAATTTGGAAAGAGATTTGCCAATGGTCTCCGGGTTTGATTGGCCATTATATTCCTTGTCGAATTTACAGTGTGTAGAGCACACATATAAATTTTTCTCCATATGCCCAATAGGACAGAAAATAATTTCGAAAAATAATTTCTAAAAAATACAGCAATATATATTTGAAAAATAGAGAGAAATAAATTGTAGAATTAATTGATCCAAAAAATGAATTAATCAGATCAAAATATGACCATACCATATTTGCAGATCGGGCCTTTGGGTTTCGATTTGCAAAAAAAAAAATTGCCTCCCGATTGACTATGGCCTAAAATAGGCAAATTTATAGTCAATTGTCATAGAATCATCGCTCCAGATGCAATGGAGAGGTCCGCTTCGGCTCTAGACATTCCCAATTGCAGCTGATGCTTTAGATCTGAATCAAGTACCTTAGAGAGATGAAGCAATGAGGTCTCTAATGGCTATGTGATGAGTATCTCCCTCAGCTCTGATACCATGTAAGAATCTACCTTAGGGAAGAATTTACCCAAGACCAAAGAACTCAAAAACACAAGCACAAATTAGACTAGAGTATGATCAGAATAACTGTATAGTATTCAATTCTATGTACAAGTACACTAGGAGTGCCTCAATATAAAGGCCTCTAAGATGCATCTAGAATGCCTAGGAATCAGCATCATGATAAGTCCAACAACTAGGCACATGTCCACCAAATATGGGTTATCTGCCATTATGCATAGAAGTAAGTACAATGATGAGAGGATAAGCCTGCAAAGGTGAAACATGCACATCAGTGTTGTAGACAGCATGTGCTTAATTAGGAGTGCAAAAAACTATGTTGTCTACATGACAACTCAGTGAATGATGCAAACTCCTGTGGTGTAGACACCATGTGCATAATTAGAGCTGCGTACTTTTATGTTGTCTACATGAAAAATGTAGAAGATGCACAAACTCCTAAGTGTCTCATAAAGAGAAATAATAAAATAATGAAAAATAATAAAATAACACACTAACCTAAGTAAACTTGAGTAAGGGTTAAATAGTAAATACCTATTTACACCAATAGTATTAATCATGGAAATAGTGACACAGTAATTATTTAACAAATGATATTTATGAATATAAGTTAATTAATTATTTGCTATATATATTTCTTGTTAAATGATTAAAAACCCATGGTACCAATTTAAAGACATTGCTTGTCTATATAAATGGCTTTGTGCTAGTATAGAGTCAGGAGTGGTCTTTATATAAATGGCTAAGATGGGATTGATGAAATCTTATAGTGCTAGTAAGTAAGGTTTGTTCCCTTGTATAAAAGGATTTTAGTTCCAATTCAAGAGGTCACTCAACCCACATATAAATGGCTAATGAGTTGTAAAAGGAATCACTTAGTGCTAGTGTAGGAAATGTGATCCTCAAATAAATGGTTATCATAACAATGTAAGAGATGAGTAACCCTGTATAAATGGTGAGATGAGAATAAGATAATGGACATAACTATGGCAAGAATAAGATATTTATAATTATTAATATTTAAACCCAAAATTTATTCTACAAGTATTAATGTCCCAATCTAACCCTAATAGTGGGGACATTATAGTGGTATTAGAGCATAATCATGTCATCCTATGGAACCGATGCATCATCACACCTTAAAGAATGATGGCAAGGGAACTAGCCCAAGAAGTAAGAAACTTTATAGAACAAAATAATGAGAGATTTGAAAGGATTGAAAATTCCAACAAGGTACCACTTGAAGCTATACAAACATTAAGTAGTAAAAATAATACAAATGAGAGACTTAACTCACAGAGGGACCATCATTCAACTCATGAGGAAAATGAACCCCCATCACAAAGTTTACTCCCATGAGAAACAATACCCTTGTTCATTCTAAGATAATAACCTATTGTAGATAATGGAATGGCCTCCAATAGAATGGAAGAAATTACACAAATGTATGCTAGCTTGGATCCTAATCTTCAACAACTTATTCCCTTTAAAGAATATTGTGAATCTAAACTCATTAAAAATACAAGAAACATCATGTAGATGAAGACCTTTAGAAGAAGATAAATAAGGTTAAATTACCATTTTTTAATGGGCTAGAAGAAGAAACTACTCAATCATGGGTCCAAAAGTTAGATATGTATCTATCCTATAGTCCTATGACAAAAAAAGGCACTATCAAGTTTTCTATAGTTCATTTAAGAGGATCAGCCCACAAATGGTGTCACTATGGACAAATTTCTCTAGGACTCAAAAAAAAAAATCTCTAGAAGAATATGCAAATCAATTTCAAGATCTTTCTTTAATGGCTCTCAATCTTTTTCTATGTCAACTCATTAATTTATTCATAGAAAGAATCCATTAAAGCTCAAGTGAGAACCTTTGAGCCCCAAAACCTTGAAGAAGCCATCAAAAAATCCAAGAAAATTGAGTCTAATACATACAAGGAGAATCCAAATAATTCTACATCCATAACATCATATAAAAATTATGAGGTGAAAGGAAATCATGAAGGTAAGTCATGCTACTAGTACAAGAAGCCATGGAACAATGATCATAGATGTCACAAAATTGAAGAATTGAAAGCAAAAAGATTATTTTTTAGATGTAGTGAACCTTGGAAGCATGGTCACTGATGTGAAAGAGGACATATAGATAAAATAATATATGATGCTGAAACTCCAAATAAAAAGAGAAGAGTCAAAGAGTGATAACACACAACATTAGCAGTCATCACTCAAGAACATGGCGATAATCCCTTTTGAATCACTTTGTAGGATCTTTTATTAAATTATTGCTTGAGGACAAACAAATTTGAGAGAGGTGGATTGTAATAACCCCCTAGTGACATTTTATAGTTATTAATTTTAATAGAAACATATATATTGTCTCATGAAGTAATAATATTAGATGTCTTTATATTATTTAAATGATAACAATTAATAAAGAAGACATAATAAAAATAATTCTAATACATCTAACAAATATTAAAGAAGACAACAATTTCATTAAATGATTAAGGAAGTGGATTAACCATTAAATGTAATCATATGAATAGAATATAATAAAATATGTTTATGGTAACCCTTAGAAGAGTCGCAAGGTGGTAGCTCCACCACATATAAATAGTCAAAAGACATCGATGGCGAGAGCATCATGAAATAAAAGAAGAAAAGGCTATTAATTAGGAGTTTTGTTGGCTCTACTAGGGTTTCTTGCTTCATGCAATCTTTCAATTTTTTCTATATGGCTTTTTGTCTGAACTTTCCCTTTGTTGGTTCCACTTGTCACAGTACATTTACTATGGGATTTTTTTAGGGTAGGATATAATGGCTCTGGCCAGTGGTGAACCAGTTGTTTCTAGTGTTCACACTGCTACTTTGGTTTGCTACATTATCCTTCCTTTTTAAGAATTTGATGCTGCATGTGATTGGTTAGAACAACACATCTTAATAGGTTATTTTGTAGGTAGGACTCCCCCTAAAGCTATGCTCTAAGAATGGGTTAACAAGAGCTAGACTCCTCATGGAGTTTTCCTTGATGCTATGTAAAACCTTACCAAAGGTTTTTTTTACTTCACTTCACTAACCCCTGGTAGGCAGATACAGTCTTTAACAATGAACCATGGTCTGTGCATTCTTCCTTGCTTCTTTTTCAAAAATGGTCATGAGACTTCATAGTCTCGAATGATAAAAAGCTTAGAGTTCTTATATGGGTTGAGTTCCTAGGTCTACCCCTACCTTGCTGGCCTTTCATTGAGTCCATTGCCAAATCCCTTGGCAAAGTTGTCACCAAGGAGCCTGAGAAATTCTTCAATGCCTACCCACAATTATGCATTTTCATAGAGGTGGATCTTTCCAAGGATCTCAAGGATTCTATCAAAATTTAGATTGGGACCAAAACCTTCTCTCAAAAGGTTCTTTACTTGAACCTCCCCAACACCTATTATAGGTGCCATTCTGCAAAACATAAGATCAAGAAATGCCCTCTAGCTATGCCTAGGGTCAAGCCCATGCCTAAAGAGGTGCCTATCAAATAAGCTGAAAGGAAAACTGAAGAATGGTTTACTATTGGGCATAAGGGCAAGGCTTCCTCAAATCCCTTGCCACCCAAGCAATTCTATGCTTTGGTTGTCATGGTTCCTCCTATGCCTACAAGAGCGTCAACTCTCACTAAAGTAGGGATGCAAGTAGTGGACAAATGACTTTATTTTGAAGTTTTGCAAGTTTTAAACCCTACTGGCTTACAGGGGATTAAGGAAGCCACCAAGATTTTTACCTTGGTTGGGGTGAAAACTCCTCTTTCTGCCTCTTCCATAGCTCCACCAACAATTTGGTGTTCACATAGTCCTCTTGGACATGTAGAGATACTAGAGGTGAAATGTCAGGCTATAAGTCTAGAGGATGTTCCATCTAACTTCAACCATGTTTCTACCTTCTTACAGAATAGCTACTCCTCTCTTGAGGATGAAGATGATATGGAAGAGTTCTCATGAACTTCCTATCATGGAATGTGTGAGGTCTTACAGACCTCCCCAGACTTGGTAATTTATATTTTCTCTATCTACAAGAAGTTAAAATTTATAGTTTCATGCTTGCTTTGGCATGCTGCATAATTTGGTAGGATGGCATGATATTTTCTTCCCAACACAAAAGCTAGCCAAGGTGGTGTAGTTACTCTTCTATCACCTCGCCTTCATTCTATTGTTATTTCATACGGTTCTGACCCAATGCATAGAATTATTTGGCTTTTGCTTTCCATTAACAATCATTCTTTTGGAGTCATTAATGTTTATGCTTCAAATGATTCTATGGAAAGATCCCAGATGTCGGCCTAGCTAGTTGACAACTTGCCTCCAGCTACTTGGGTTATGTGTGGGGACTTTAATATGGTTAAAGTGGCCTCTAAAAAAGGCAACATTCTACCTTTTCACTAGACAACTAGGGAAAGACAAGCTTGGTATTACATGTGTAATAAATTGGGGCTTTTTGATCCCAATACCAACCACCACTAGGATAGTGAGGTTTGGCACACTTGGTCCATCTTTTGAGCTGGCTCTGACCACATATTAAAATGTCTTGATCATGTTATGATCACTACATAGTCTTTTTTCTTTTTTTTAGAGGCTCAAGATTTTCCTGTCATTCCCCTGCCATATGTGATGTTATCTGACCACTGCCCCTATTTTATCATTTCTTGGCAAATAGCTTTCCCAAAGGTGGCCAAGTCTTAGTTCTTCCTCAACATGTTTGTGCCGATGCATGCTTCCACCATTTTTCACATCCTACATGTTTGGAACTTGGAGCCATGTCTACATTCTCAAAGGGGTTGGATTCAATGGTGGAATGATGCCATTACCAGAACTACTTGATACTTGTGCATTTATGGGTGACAATTGGCTATGTTCTGTAAATGGTCCTATGAAGCCAACACACTTGCCCTCAAAAAAGCCTCTAAGGCTGTCACCCTCAATCCCTTTGATGTGGACTTGAAAATTCAACTTGCCAAGCTTCATCATGACAAGAAAATTGCTAATAATTATGCTATGTGGGGAGCCCAAATCAAAGCTCATCTCCACTAGTTAGAGGTTGGCAACAAAGCCTCAAAGGAGTATTTTTAGGCTCTTCATGCTCATCATAACAATGTTAGGATTAAAAAAATCAAACAAGGAAATGTTGTTTTGTCTAGTCTCCCCACTATCCTGCAAGCATTTGTTCATCACTATGAGAATGTGTTTGCTTCGTAGGGAAATTTGGTTGCTCAAGAGGTAGCTCTCAAAAAGTGTATTTCTATTACTTCAAACCATCTAGCAGCTGAGAAACATGCTCTCTATGAGAAACTTCTTTCTCTATGTGACCTTAAAGAGGCAGTCTACTCCATGGTGGATGAAAAGTCCCCTAGGTGTGAGGGTTCCCTTGTGAATTCTACAAACACCTCTAGGAGCATAGAGGTCCTAACCTACACAAAGTTTATCTTGAAGCCTATCACTCTAAAAGTTTAGGAGCCATTATAAACAAATTAAATATCAAATTCATACTTAAAGCTGGTGATCTAGAGGACATATGAAATTAGAGACCCATTACCCTTCTAAATGTGTCATACAAGATCATTGCTAAGGCTCTCTCTCTCAAAATCAGGCACATGTTGCCCTTAATTGTGTGACTGGAGAAAACTAGATTCATGAAGTCTAGATATATTCTTGACAACATGATTGTTGTCTAGGAGGGAATGGAATGGGCTCACAAGCCAATCAGAAGGCCATTTTTTTAAAGATAGATTTTACTAAAGCCTATGATTTCATTGAATGGCCCTTCATCTTGGCTATGCTCTAGGCTTTGGGTTTTGGCCCCAACTTCCTCCAGTCCATGGAGATGCTCTTTGGGGATGCTAATTCTTGCATTACCATCAAAATTTTGCAATTGGAGGCTTTTGGTCTTTTTCATTCCATCAGACAAGGTTGTTCACTAGCTCTTGCACTTTATGTCCTTGTCATGGAAGGTTTTGGTTATTTAATTGCATATTCTATGTCCTCAAAAATGGTTCATGGTATTTCCTTGCCTAAATCATCCTCCCAATTAGTCAATGGACACTTTGTTGATGATTCTTTTCTCACTCTTTTAGAGGATGAAGAAAATATCAATAATGCTTTAAGTTTCCTAGACACCTTTTGTCAAGCTTCTGGTTCTGCCATTCAATGGCATAAAGCACTCTACTTTCACCAATCCTTTCTGCTAGCTCCAGCTTGGCTTAGTCAGTTTGAGTTTAAATGGGTTGCTCACGAAATAATTTTCCACTTTCTTGGAATTCCTTTTGCATTCTAGGCATCACTTGTAGAACTTTGGAATGTTGTGTTGGCTAAGATTAGCAAAAAGCTCAACTACTGGATCACAAAGCCACTCTCCCTCATGGGAAAATTTTAGATTTGCTCTAAGATTCTTGTAGCCACTCATGTTTATTACTCGTCCTTCTGGGCTCCATCCAAAGCTGCTTACATGAGGTTGGAAAGATTGCTCAGTGATTTTCTCTGAGCCTCTGGTTCTAATCACCATGGCTTTCATAGAGTGGCATGGGACTTCTATTGTCTCCTAAGAGAGTCTGGTGGTCTTGGCTATCTTTCCACTCAAACACAAGGCCTTGCTCTCTATGCAAAATGGATTATTAGGGATCTCTGAAGAGATGAAGCTTAGAAGATTTTGGTTTGGCACTGCATTTCTTCCAGCTTCCCTATCAACAGTCCTACTTGGAAGGGGATTGGTTTCCATACCCTTCTTATTATGCATGAGCCCATGGTCATTCAGGGCTCCTTTGTCATCAAGAGCATATGGAAAGCCTAGGAGGCTATTAAGCCCTAGCTTCAATGAGCTGGAGATGAATTCTGCAATGGCCTCTCCTTGAATTAGCATAACATATGGTGGTCTCCCTTGTTTTCCATTCAGGGTACTCCCCTTGCAAGGACTCAAGGGGCTAGTGCTTTGCATTTTTTCAAACGTGGTATCAAAACTCCAAAGGACTTTTTTTCATAGGTCACCATGAATTTTAGGACCTAGGAAGATATGCAAGTATAGTACCACCTTGTCCATTTAGACCGGCAACTACTTTCTTCCATCCCTATTCACTTAGTTCATAAAGTGGGCATTCAGTCTATTTGCCCTTGGTAGCTTGATTGAAGGTGGTTTCTTGCCACTCCTTTTTCTAATTACAAGCCAAGTTTGGGCTACAAATGGCTTTCACCTCATCTTCCCATGGTGGATATGCTAAACCATAGATGGCATTTGCAATCTTCCCTTTCTCAATGGAGAAAACACTTTGACACCATATGGAATGCCATAACTAAACCCAAGATTGCACATTTTTCTTGGTGCCTGGCCTTCCAAGGTCTTCCCCTAGGGCCTTGGCTCAAATACATTGGGGTACTTAACCCTAGATGCCCCTTTTGTGGACAATTAGAGTCTTTCTTGCATTTTTTTGGTTCTACAAGTGTGCTCAAAATTATTGGCACTGGATTCATGATTTCTTCAACCCATTTAGACCTGAGTTTTTCTCTTGGCATATGATTTTACTTGGTGACTCTCCAGAACTTCCTTAGAAGTTCACCCAAATTTGGCATACCTTCAGGCTAGAGATCCTATTTTCTTTATGGAAAGATAGGAATGTTTTTCTTTTCACAAATAGTTTTTTGGATGTTAATATTGCTATATATACTAAGGCATGCATTTGTAATAATGTAATTAAGTAGATACAGGAACAAGCTAATAAAGTTGCACTCAAAGTTGCTCACCTGTAGGAGTTTCTCAATCACTGGGGCAATGCCCCTTGTACTATTGCCAGAGTTCCTCCAGATGCCTTAGTAGAGACCTTGATGCCCCATGGGCACCGTCCTCGATGCCACTCCAATTGACACTCACACACCCTATACTACTAGGCTTCCCACCACTACTCTCCTAGTGGTGCTGATGGTGGATGGAGGTGCCACTCAACTTCCCCACCTTGTGGTGGTTTTGATTGGTCCCCAACTCCTCCTCTTGGTTCCCATTGTGTGCACTTAGGGAAGTGGCCTCACCTAGACTTGGTGATTTCTCCTCCATGGCCAGAGGTTGAAGATGTAGAGG
The DNA here is from genome assembly GCA_028749045.1 of Cupressus sempervirens. Classification (NCBI taxonomy): domain Eukaryota; kingdom Viridiplantae; phylum Streptophyta; class Pinopsida; order Cupressales; family Cupressaceae; genus Cupressus; species Cupressus sempervirens. Next base: position 818,524,962 of record CM053786.1, read on the forward strand.
CTATCACTATTGCTACTATTGGTGATGATGGCTGGACTATTCACAGCCTGCCCCCCAATCCTAAAGATGATTATGGTTTTCAAGATAAAGATGATCCACCACCCTTGGCTGGCACTACTTTGGTAGCCCAAGGTTGCCTTTTTTTTTTTTTTTGATGATGAGTTTTTTATTCTGGCTGTGACCATGTTTTTTGTTCGGCTTTGGCCATTTGAAATCATTCATGGGGTGATCTTGTATCCCTCATCCCCTTTTTCGTGAATTTTAAACTAAGTATATTTTATTAATAGAAAAGGTAACTATTCATCAAAAAAATATAAAAATAAATTATAAGGGTAATATGGTCATCACATGTGGTATTAGAAATAGCATCAGCAATGGTACAAAACCTTAAAGAAAATTGAACCCTATAGCTGTAGTTAGTGGATGCTTGAAGAACAAGGTGGGGTCCCATCCAATCATACAGGTCACATAATAACCTATGCACCATCATTGTGTCGTACATCAAAGGATCAAAAACCATAATTGGATTACAAAGGGAAACATAATAAAGAAATGTTTAGGGAGCCATCAAAACATTCGAGAGGTAGGAGCATATGTGGACATGGAGAGTGACAGGTCAAGGCAAGTACTATGGGATAAGAAATGAAAGAAAAAATATTCTACACAACATATGCATCACCTGAATTAAAGAAAGACACAATCTTATATTGGGTTGAGATAAAAAGGGAATCTCTAAGCTTAAGGAATGTTGGGTCCCACAAGAATAAAAGGTAATTTAAGGTACTAGTTTCATATTTAAAAATATTTCCCAATATTTGAGAATACATAAATATATAATCTTCTACAAATAATATAAAATGATATTTATACATAATGAAAATGTAATAATCATAGAAATAGTGAGAAGATAATTATTTAATAAATGATATTTATGAATATAATTTAATTAATTATTTGGTACATATATTTCTTGTTACATGATTAAAAGCCCATGGTGCCAGCGTAAAGACATTGCTCGTCTATATAAATGGCTCTGTAATAGTATAGAGTTAGAAGTGGTCTTCATATAAATGGCTAAGATGAGATTGATGAAATCTTATAGTGCTAGTACATAAGGTTTTTTCCCTTGTATAAATGGCTTTTAGTTCTAGTGGAAGATGACACTCAACCCATGTATAAATGATTGATGAGTTGTAAAAGGAATTGCATAGTGCCAGTGCAGGAAGTGAGATCCTTGTATAAATGGTTTCCATACTACTGTAAGTGATGAGTAACCCTATATAAATGGCTAGATGAAAATAAGATAATGGCTAGAACTATGGCAAGGATAATATATATAACTATTATTATTTAAACCTAACATTTATTTTGTAAGTATTTATGTCCCAATCTAACCCTGATAGTGGGGATATTATAGAGTTGGATCAAATAGTGAAGAATGAGACATGGGAATTGGTCCTTAGACAAGCAAACAAGAATGTGATAAGAACAAAATGGGTATTTAAGAACAAGATGAATGAACAAGGTGAATTTTTAAGGAATGCAAAAAGATTGGTATATAAACATTATTCATAGCAAGAAGGAATAAACTATGATGAATGTCAAGTTAGTATTACTAAATGGAGAAATTGAAGAAGAGGTATACATAGAACAACCTAAAGGATTACCTTTAATAGATGACAAGGACATGGTATATAGATTGAAGAAAGCATTGTATGGCTTAAAGAAAGCACCCAAAACCTAGTATACAAGGTTGGACAAGCATTTGACAAAACTAGGATTTTGCAAAGGTATGACAAACAATATTCTATACGAGAAAGAAATAGATGATGGATTGATGATTTTGGTAATATTCATTGATGATATCATATTTGGAGGAGATGATGATGAAACTAATAAGTTTACAAAAGAAATGAAGAAGGAATTTCAAATGAGTATGATAGGAGAAATGAAATATTTCCTAGGATTATAGATTGTGTAGGATAAAGAAGGATAAAGATCAATTGAAAAGGTTTGGTTTGGAAACATGTAAACTAGTTAGAACACCTGTGGTGATTGGAAACAAGTTATGTACAAAGGATGAGACACTTATTGTTGAGAAGAAGAAGTACAAATCTATAATTGGACGATTGCAACATCTGGCTCACACAACGCCATATATAGAAAATTTAGTTAGAATTGTTGCAATATTTCAAGCTAATCCCAAAGAAGCACATTACATAGCAGTTAAAAGAATATTTAGATACCAGAAGGGAACACCAAAGTTCAGACAGTCGTATGATATATCTAATTATTTCACCTTGTATACTTATATTGATGCTAATTGGGTAGGCAGTATGGATGAAAGAAAGAGCACCAATGGTGGAGCCTTCTTTATTGGAGGAAGATTGGCCTCTTGGTTAGGCAAGAAGAAAGATTATATCTCACAGAGTACATCAAAAGAAAAATATGTTGTAACAAAAAAAAATTGTAATCAATTTGTTTGGATGAAGCAGATGCTGAAGGATATGAGGATAGAATTTAGTGAACATGTTGTCATACATTGTTATAAGACAAGTACAATGAATATGTCAAAGAAACTAGTGTTGCATTATAAGACTAAGCACATTTCTATAAAAAATCACATGTTAAGAGAGAAAGTTGTAGAAAAGGAAATTAGATTGGAGTATGTAAGCACCAAAGTGTATGTTGTAGATAATTTCACCAAGCCTCTTCCCAAAGAGACTTTTGTGTATTTGCTAGGTATGCTAGGGGTTATGCCCCTACCTACATTAGAGTAGATGATGCAAGAGTGCACCAATCTAGTGTTATAGAGCACTATTGTTCATGTAGACTAAATGATGATTCTTCCTATATGGGGGAGTATCTTTGATGGATAGAATCATGTAGGACACTTGATGGATGTTTTTTTGAATAGTGTCTTTGGACACTTGAGAAAATTAAAGATAGTTGTTATAGAGATAGATGGTTGCTAAAACCTTTGACGTTGATGTCAATGGGGGAGAGATTATAGCATGAAAAATAGTCTAATATAGAGTAAATTGATGGTGAGATTATGACATGATATAGAGCATATTGAGGTATATCAATGGGGGTGATTGATTGATGAAGAAGATTTGAAAAGAAAGGATAACAATCTTTTACCATTGGTATTCTTGGAAATATATGTTTTTCATCTATGTTTCCATTAATGCTAAAGGGGGAGATTGTTGGAAGCACAAATGTCGATGATACTTCTATGGGGGACCATTGTAGAAACATGATTAGATCATAGCAGTTTTATATGGTATTTGATAGAAGAGTAGTGGAAAGATCAAGTTGGTACAAATAGGTCATTGAGTACTCTTACTAAGAGAGGATAAAGGGAGATGCTAGTAACTATCTAGTATATGTATATAACCTCAAAAGCATAAGACACTAAGTCTGGAAGAAGTTATGCAAGTTTTGGTGATGATTATTCTAAGATAGAGTTTACAAAAGTATGTTCTAGTAAATGTGTTATATCTCTTAGCAGAGTTGTTATTCTTAGAAGCAAGGTTAAAGATGTGTAAAAGACATGTTGGTGATGATGTAGCTAAGATTTCTCATCATAATATTACATGTTCAAAAAGTTACTCAAATTACAAGGTGATTGATTGATGTTATCACTAAGTGTAACATGTTCATAATGAGGTCCTACAATAACTAATTCAAAAGATGTAATTGCTGACTTAAGAAATTGTTTTATGGATTTGGTATAAAGGAAGGACATTTCAATTTTCTATCTATGGATGAATGAATGATTGCATGAAGCACACAGAGAAAAATGTGAAGATAACAGGAATAGAGAAAAGATGGAGAGAACTTAGTTGTTGAGGTTTTATTCTAAGATCCAAGGTTTGTTATTTGGATCTAAGGTTTCTGACGTAGTCTACAAGGTCTGACAGTGATTGGTCCAATTGATAAGACAAAGGAAAGTGGTTAAAGTACAATGAAAATAATTATTTTGGAAGAAATAATTGAGAGATCAATTGAATAGTAAGTTTAGTGGTCTTGCCTTAGAAGCTATTTGGACAGTGGGCCCTTCTATCTTCTACAACTCCTAATAGGGTTGGCACAACTCCTAACTATTAGAAATAGGGATTATTGGGGTGGGGGGGAATCGGTAATCTACAAAATTCATTCACCAACTAGATATTAATACTTACTTTATATCATGCATAACAAAGCAATGAAGTAATTTTGCATAGTAACAATAGCAATGCATAAAGATAACTCATAACAACATATTTTGTTAACTAGGGAAATCCTAGACAAGGGAAAACTCTGGTGGGGATACTCACTAGATAATATACTGATATATAAGTTCCTTGTTAGAGGATGGACACTATTAGGAGTCAATGAGAAAATTCAGTAGAAGTAGTCCTTATAGATAAGACAAAGGAAAGAGGTTAAAGTACAATGAAAATAATTATTTTGGAAGAAATAATTGAGAGATCAATTGAATAGTAAGTTTAGTGGTCTTGCCTTAGAAGCTATTTGGACAGTGGGCCCTTCTATCTTCTACAAATCCTAATAGGGTTGGCACAACTCCTAACTATTAGAAATAGGGATTATTGGGGTGGGGGGGAATCGGTAATCTACAAAATTCATTCACCAACTAGATATTAATACTTACTTTATATCATGCATAACAAAGCAATGAAGTAATTTTGCATAGTAACAATAGCAATGCATAAAGATAACTCATAACAACATATTTTGTTAACTAGGGAAATCCTAGACAAGGGAAAACTCCGATGGGGATACTCACTAGATAATATACTGATATATAAGTTCCTTGTTAGAGGATGGACACTATTAGGAGTCAATGAGAAAATTCAGTAGAAGTAGTCCTTATTAGCAAACTTTGAATCCCTGTTAGGAGATTCCAACCTTGTTAGGAGTTCTAGTACAATGTATGCAAGATAAGCTCATTTCCCAAACATGCAATTTCAAATACAAGAAGAGCTCACTACAAAAACAAGTATTTTACTGTTATAAAACTACATGTTAATTTTTTGAAAGTAGAGTAGAGTCAAGACTTGTTTATTTTGGTGTTTCATCAATGTGTTGTGCATCCCTGAGTAGAGTTCTAACCATTTCAATTAGGTACATCACCCCCTCTAGATTAGATTAGGTAGTTTGATATTGTGCATCTCCTTCTATCATTTCCTCTTAAGAAATAGTTAGGTGCATCCTGATTGTAAGGAAGATAGACTTCTCCAAATACTCAATCTCATAGTTTAAGTCCCACAACTTGGAGATTATTTCCATTTTACACCAAGTCATTTAAGGTTCATACCTTAAGCAAGAGTGTAGATTTTCATGCAAATAGGTACAAACAAAACACCTTATGAATTATGGTATGGATATAAGCCCAATGTTTTTTTATCTTAGAGTATTTGGAAGAAAATGTTATATCTTAAAATATGTAAGAAAAGGAAATCTTCATGCAAAGAGTGATGAAGGAATATTCTTAGGGTACTCAAATAAAAGCAAAGTATATAAATGTCTAAATCTTTCTACTCAAAAATTCATAGAAAGTGCACATGTGAAAATTGATAAGTTTGCTAAAAGATGTGAAGAATAGAGTAGAAAAGAGCTTGAGGATAATAGAAGGTCTGTATACTATAAAGAACCTAAAACCTTACCTTAGAAGGTTAAATACAATTAGCAACCAAGTACATCTAGCAACACACTTGTAGTTCAACCCAATACATAGTTAGTTTAACCTGAGTTGTAGCCCTAGGTAGCGGAACCCAAGTTACAAGAAGTACCAATTGAGCTATAGCTAGATCTACAAAGAAACCCAAGAAAAAAGAGGAATATCTTGAAGAATGAAGTTTTGAGAAAAAAAGGAAAGATCCATGGCTTGCAAAATATGCTAGAAGACATCATGCACCTGATCAAATAATTGGAGGACACTCATAAGGCATATTGACAAGGAACAAACTAAAAGGTGCATGTTTACTTAGTGAAGTTGAACCTAGATCTATAAAAGATGCTTTATAAGATAAAAATTAGATAGAAGCAATGAATAAACATATTGAGTAAATAAAAAAGAATAAAACTTGGTCTCTTATTCTTAGACCCAAGGATAATAATTTAATTGATACAAAATGGATATTCATAAATAAATTGAATGAGAAAGGTGAATTGAGAATAAACAAGGCAAGACTTTTTTGCAAAGGTTATGCTCAAGAAGAAGGTATTGATTGTGGGGAAACATTTTCCCCTATTGTAAGAATTGAAGGAGTTAGATTAATTCTAGCATATTCAACACAAAAGGGATTCAAAATAAGATGGATGTAAATTCATCTTTCTTAAATTGAGTCTTGGAGGAGGAAGTCTACATTGATCAACTTCAAGGTTTCATAGATCCAAGCCAAAGAGACATGGTACATATAAACTTCATAAAGCCCTATACGAGTTAAATAAAGATCCTAGACCATGGCATGAAAAAATTCATGGATACTTAGTAAAATGTTGTTTTGAAAAGACAAATGATAACAACAATTTGTATATGAAGGACTTGAGGGCAAGATATTGCTTGCAAAAATATTTGTGGATGATATATTATTTACAAGACATGATAATTTATGCAAATAATTCCTAGAAGAAATTAGGAAATAATTTGAAATGTCTATGTTTTGATAAATCAATTTCTTTGTGGGTCTACAAGTTAATCAAATGAAGAATGAGATATTTATCACTCAGTCAAAGTACATAAGGGAAAAATTGAAATTATTTGGAATGGAATGGACATAATCTCTTAAAGGATGATGATTGAAATGAGGTAAACCAAACTTCTTATACATCAAAGATTGGGAGACTTCAGTTTGTGGTTCACATAGGACCTAATATTGCATTGGCAATTAGCATAGTTAAAACATTCTTTGCTAATCCTAAAGAAAATCATATGATGGAGCTCAAAAAAATTCTAAGATATCTAAAAGGAACTGAGGATTATGGGTTATCATACAAGAAAGGAGTAAATATAGAATTAAGAGCCTTCATTGATGCAAATTGGGTAGGAGCTGTTGATGATAGAAAAAGTACTAGTGGAAGAGAATTCTTTCTGAAAAATAGGATAGTATCTTGGACAAGTAAGAAGTAGAATTATATTTCTTAATCCTTAATAGAAGCAAAATATGTTGTTGTAGTAGTTAATTTTTCTAACATAATATGGATCAAGTAGCTAATTTCAAGAATTAAAGAAGAAATCAATGAACTAGTAGCTATCTATTATGATAACACAAGTGCATTCAATATATCCAAAAATCTAGTTATGCACTCTAAGAAAAAACATATTGCAATCAAATATCATTTCTTAAGGGAATTGGTTCAAGACAATGAGGTAAGATTTGAATATGTGAACACCAAAGAGAAGATAGCTGATATATTCACCAAGTCATTATGTAAGGATTTATTTATGTATCTAAGAGGTAAGCTAGGGAAATTTGCCTATCTGATGGTCACTAGAATACATATTATTGATGCATCAACCAAGCTATATTGAAGATTTATCAAGTTGATGCAAGATTTTTAGAGAACATTACATATGAATTAGTACATTAGGTACATTAAAATTCCATTGAATATAGTCTTTGACATTTAATTTCAAAGAGGGAAATATTGATATCATATCGCAATTATAGAAAAGAATCTAAGGAAGATATTTTTACAAGAGCAAGAGAGAGAGTTGATTTAGACAAAGTCTAAAGATAATATATTAGAGGGAGAATCTTAGAGGGAATTATCATGGATAAAGAATAAAAATCAAACTAAGGATATTATAAAATATTATAAATTATTCTATTGCTCTAAATTCTCTTTGCATAATGACATGTTATGTTGTCATCAATGCCAAAGAGGAAGATTATTGAATACAACTATCCAATTTCATATTATCATTGATGTTACACAAATGTCAAACTTTAACTGAGCATAGTTAGTATAAGTTGAACTTGGTTGGGCACCAAAGGAGATTCTAGTGTCAAGTTGAGTAAGAAATTAATGTAAACTGAGTTAGGTCAATTAATAATGAAGTTAGTGTTAATTGAATTGGGTCTATCATTGAAGGAAGTTCGCTATTAATCGAGTGTTTAGTCTAGTTTTTTTTTTGACTAATAGTGGATTACTCTTTTTAATTGTTTGGTTAATACAAGTCATCTAAATGGATGTTTATTGATTTTTTGAAAGGGTTTACTAATTGACATTTCCTGACTTATGATATATAAGAATGGTCAAGTTGTGGGAATTAAATGATGTATGGAATTTGAATAAAAAGGATGGATATGTGAGCGAAGATAAGGAAAAGTAGAAAGTGTGAAGGTTAAGTTGCAAAGAAAAATCTAATTAGGAAGGATCCAAAGCTTAATATAGAATAGTGATCTAAATTTGCAAATTTACTTGGCTCATCAATCGGGTCAAAGTATTATTGCTTTCTAACCATTAGAGTAGTAAAGAAATCTCTTAACAGAGTTAACTTAATAGTCATTTTGTAAATCCTCTAACGAGGTAGCATTTCTTGATTGAAGAGTCAAAATACCTCTAATAAGGCCACTCCTAAAAAAATGTTTCAAATCCTCTAATAGGTTCATACTTAACCATGTATTATTTAACCTTTAATATGGTTGGCTCCTAATAGGCTCACTTTAGAAGAGTGAAAATTTGTAACTAGTTGCATTGATGGTTTTCCCCAAATTGGATTCCATGTGTTCATGTTATTTTTTATGGTTTATAGTTATACAACTAAGTTACTAAAGGTTAATATACATTACTATCTTAAGATTGTTTTTTGATAGAGTTATAGTGAATATTTGATTCTAACCAAGTAGTGCAAGTATTTTTTTTAAGAAGTAAAAGTTTGTGTTGACCTCTAATGGACTTGGATTTATTTTTGTGGTAACTAATTCACCCCTCCACTCTTAGTTATCCCTCTTACATTTCAAAAACACAAGGTCATAGTCAATAAGTGGTGCTTAGTGAAGTTCAAGATTGGAAGCTACCAGGATGAGGTGCTTTGCAATATCATACCTATGGACATATGTCATATGTTGTTGGGAAGACCGTGGAAGTTTGATAGACATGATTGAGAAAATACCTAGACTTTGACAAAGGATGGGGTGAAACATAAGTTGAAGCCATTGAAGAAGAAAGAAGAGAATATATGTAGTGTTGCCAATATATATTTTGTTGATGGAAAGGAGTTTCTCCAAGGTATGAAGCATAAGCATATGTGTTTTGTTGTAATCCCAAAAGATGGTAAAGAAGAAGTAGAGGAGGTACCTAGATAAGTTGCAAATTAGTTGGGAGAGTTTCTTGATGTTGTGTCAGATAATATAACTGATGGGTTACCCTTAGTGAGGAATATTAGTGACCAAATGGACTTGATCCTAGAAGCCAGTTTTCCAAATAAGGTAGCACATGGAATGATACTAGTAGAAAGTATAGAGTTGAACATGAGTTATTAAAAAATGAGTGTATTCTAGAGAGCTTGATTCCATGTGTTATACTACAACTATTAGAATGAAAGAAGAATGGAGAATGGAGAATGTGCACAAATTCATAGGCTATCAACAAGATTACAATCAAGGAAAGATTTACATGGTTGCAGATAGATGATATTATGGACTATTTGAGTAGAGTTGTATATTTCAAAAAAGTAGATTTGAAGAGTGGGTGTCATCAGATTCTCATTAGAGAAGGAGATGAGTGGAATATTTCCTTCAAGACAAGGGAATGATCGTATAAATGGTTAGTCATGCCTTTTGGGCTAAGCAATGCATTGAGAACTTTCATGAGGCTCATGAACTAGGTATTGAAAGAGTTTCTAGGTAATACTATCATTGTTTACCTAGAGGATATATTATTCTTTAGTAAGACATTGGAGGATCATTTGATGCACATTCATAAGGTATTTGATAAGTTGAGAGAAAAAAGTTGCTAATAAATCTAAAGATTTGTAGTTTTATGAAGAAGGAGTTGGTGTACTTGGGATTTGTATTATTAAGAGAATGTCTAGAAATGGACCCTACAAGAGTGAAGACTAACCTTTAATGGCCTTATCTAAGGAGTGTGACTGAGGTAAGATCTTTCCATGGATTGGCTAGTTTTTATAAAAAGTTTTTCAGAGGTTTTAGTAGTATTTGTGAGCTTTTGACTAAAAAAAATCAGAGGGAATAGGAAACAATTTTAGTGGACTATAGGAGTAGATGATAGATTTATTTTATTGAAATAAGGAGTTACAAAGTAGCCTATTTTAGCACTTCCATATTTCAACAAGGTGTTTAAAGTAGATTTTGATGCTATTATTACTTCAATAGAAGTTGTTTTGAGCCAAGAAGGTAGACATGTTCCTTATTTCAGTGAGAAGTTGAATGATTGCAAAAGAGAATATTTTATTTATGATTAGGAAATTAATACCATAGTTCATGCATTGAAGAAGTGTATAGAATATCTTCTTCCTAAGATTTTTTTTTTAATATTGGTCATCGAGCTTTACAATATTTAAATAATAAATGAAAAATAAACCAAAGGAATTTAAATTGTGTTGAGTGTTTTGTAGAGTTATACATTTATTTTGAAACACAAGAGTGGGAAGTTTGATAGAGTTGTAGATGTTCATAGTAGAAGGGAAATTTTTCTAATAGAAATGTATATTGAGGTGGCTGGGTTCAAGGAACTCAAGAATTTGTATCCAAAGGATCTTGATTTTGGAAAATCTTAGAAGATTTGTACATAACCTATGATACTTGACATGAAAAAGTGAATAGATTTCATAATCCAAGATGTAATACCATTCAAAGGAAGTCAGTAGTAAATCCTTAGGATTTCTATGAGAGAGAATTTCATCAAGGAGAAGCATAATGAAGGATTGGTTGGACATTTGAGGAAGATAAGACCATTACTTTGGTTATTGAGAATTATTATTGGCCATGGTTGTAGAGAGATGTGAAGAAGTCTATATAGAGTTGTAGAGTTTGAAAGATGGCAAAAGGTGTGAAGTGTGTAGATGAAATATGGGCCTCATATCCTTGGACACACTTCAACATGGTCATTACATGTGAAACCATCCCAAAATGAACATAGAGTTGTTCATCTAAAATAGTTTGACAAATTGACCAATTGCCTTCTAACTAAAAGGATTTTGCCTTTGCTCTCAAAATGAGAAGTGAGCAACCAAACCTATAGAATGAAGGATTTTAAGCTAAATGAGATATGCAAGATTGATCTAGATGAGCATGCATTGTTAATCTAATAACTAAAAGAGCATACTATGCTAAATGGATGCATATTTAAAATCTAGATGATATTACAACACAAGAAATAAGCTATGCAAATGTGAACAAGATGAGTAACAATTCCAACATATATTCAATGCAAATTCCAAAATTCTTCCTCTATAATGAGGAATGGAGAGCTTCTCAAATAGAAACCAAGAGGTGATCGATGGTTGAGATTGATCAAAATGGGCAATCAAGATTGAAGATGAGACCCAGTAATAAAAGAAACTTCCTCATGAAAAGGGAGTTAATTAATAGCCTTTGAGTGATAAAATGGAGTTAATTGGTAGCCTTTGAGTGATAAAAGGAGTTCATCCCTATTTGACAATATTTAATTTAATAAAATAGAATATGACCTCATAAATAGATAACTTCAATTAATTGAATAATTAAATTCTATAATTAAAAAGAGGAGATATCTTATTAAATTAAATGTATTTAATTCCTTTGTACATTAGCTAAAGAGGTAATTTTAATTTAATTAAAGTAGAAAACCTATAATTAAATTAAATTAAATAAATAGGTTTATGTAGCTAATTTGAGTCAATACTTAGGAATTAAATAAATAATGTGATTTATGCAAATTAGGGTTTTCTACATTTGACACCTAGGTCAAGTAGCGATTATCATAATTAGAATTACCTAGTAAAGTTGGACTTGGGAATAATTGAGTAAAATAAAGTTGGTTAATATGGTAGTGTGCCAATTTTTGGGTATTACATTTACCCCTCTTTGAATGAATGTGTGAGTAGCATGTTTGATTCAAAGCAATTAGAAGTATGAAGCATAGATCAAGAAATGAGATTGGTTCTAAAATTGATGATATAGAGACCAATTGATAAATTTTTAAAGATTATCTTCAAAATGAAGCTTAATCTTAGGGAATCCAAATAGAATACCTAGATACCAAGATTGATAAGCTTTTAACAGTTATCTCCAAAATGAAGCCTAGCCTTAGGGAATCCAAATAGAACACTTAGATACCAAACTATCTTTAGAATGAAGCTTAATCTTAAGGGATCCAAATAGAACACCTAGATACCAAAATTGATAAGCTTTTAATGGTTATCTCCAAAATGAAGTCTAGCCTTAGGGAATTCAAATAGAACACCTAGATACCAAAGTTAATAGCACAAAGATTATCAAATTTCATAGAATTATTCCTAGAATGAGACTCAACTCTTAGGAGTCAAGGTTTAGACTATCTTGATACTTATTAATTAAGAGATGAAAAGATTAATCATGATTCATGGAATCATCCCCAGAATGAGGCTTAATTCTCAACAAGAATTAGGATTATCTCTAGAAAAAAGTTTAGTCCTTAGGAAGAATTTGGAATTATCTCTAGAATGAAGCTTAATCCCCTAGAGTCCAGATAGAACACCTAAATAATGGTCCATAAAAGATAGTAAGATCCAATCATGAGTCATAGAGTAATCCCCAGAATGAGGCTTGAGCCTTAAGAGTTGAGGTTTAGACTATCCCACTACTTGTCCACCGAACTCTAACTAGAAATGTTATAAGATGTGATTAACTAATCAAAAGATGACATAGATGCTAGATAGAAGGGAGCAAGATGCCCCGAGTGATAAGATGTCCTAAGTAATAAGATGCCCTGAGTAATGAGGACATAAGACTTAGATTGGGTTGAAATTCAAATTCAATGATGTAATCATCCTACCCCCTTAGGAGTGAATCTGAAAGATGACACACCAAAAATGTGATGTAGCATAGTATGTGTCATAATATTGAAGAAATTTAAGGTTTAGAAGAATATAGAAAATATTAGAATGAGTAGATGAAATTTTGAAGCCATTTTGAAGTGATTTCGAAGTCTAAAATACCAAGTTTGATAAAAGCTTGACAAGATTTGACCAAATTTGACTTTTTCTAGAGATGTTGGAAAATTTGAAGAAAGTATGATTTGAAAAAATTCCAAGATTCACAAAGTATCTAAAAAATTAGACTGCACAAGCATCTGATTGTGTCAGTCCAAAAAAATTTAATGCAATTTTGAGTTGCTTAAGTGTGCCAGATTTTGAATTCAATCTTGAAAATTGATTTAAAGTAGTCAAATTAGCTAGGAGGTGATTTTCATGTCAATTAGAGAATTTTGAAAAATTAGGTTAAAACCTATAAAGGGACCAAAGGGTTATTTTCAAATCATTTTCACTTTTTTCTTTCATGAAGAAGAGAGTTCCGAGGCAAAAATGGTGGTCCCCTTGTCTAGGCATCAATTTGAGGACTCTAGATGACACAGTTGACTAGTGGAGTATGAAACTCTAGTGACTAGTTGATAACATTGCTTCACATTAAGTTTTTCATGCATTTCAAGTCTATTTAGCATATTTTTAGGGATTTTGAAGTCTTTTCATATCAGTTCTTGCACATGAATGTCTCTCCTTATGCAAACTTGATCTCTTCTCACATGAAGAATTATCTTCTTCACCCAGTTCAGTGAGGATTCTTGTATGGGAGATACCCTCACATCACATGAGAAGCCCTATATTTTAGGCATTTTTATTGAGTGTTTGATCACTCCTCATGCAAATAGTTACATCCTCATGCAAAGATGTGTAATCTCATGTGAGGACATGAAATTTCACACGAAATATTAGTGTTAATTACAAATTTAAAAGTTGAAATTTTGATTTTGCTTTGCAATTACGTACTTTATTTCATCATTTGTTTAGCAGAGACTACTTATTTGTTGCTTGTGTTTGTGTGTAGGTTACATTTTGGGATCTCAAATTTGTATCTCATTATCCACCTTATGGTACACTACTACAATAGCTTGATGATGCCAACATGGCTCATATAGATAGACTGGATCTATCATATATGTGTTGGATTCCACCAGTGTTGGTGAATCACAACCTACTTACAACACTGGTGGAGCATTTCCATTCAGAGATGAACATGTTCCACTTACCCCAAAGGGAGATTAAAGTGACACCAAAGGACATCTATAGGATTCTCCTCATACCATTCCATGGTTTGAGAGTTGTTTATGACACTATTCTATGAGTAGGTATAAAGGCACTAAGGGCCATCTTCCAGGAGGACTTGATTATAGGTAGAGCCATCACATGGGATGAGCTTGTGCATAGATATGGACCCACTAATAGGTTGGCATCATTTTTGGGGATATTTATTAGCTAATTTCTTGATGCTAGATAGAGGCTAGCATAGATTAGAGTACAAATGGGGCAAGATGCTTCAGATAATGTTGGAAACTCTAGAGAGGTATGGGTGGGGAAAATGTATTCTTGTGCATATGTATCATGAGATGCATGAGATATTCTAGCATGAGAAGAAGAGCATGGCCACTAGAGTGTACATTCTATAGATCTGGGCATGGGAGTATCTGCCAGTCATGAGGCCCATCTTTAAGGATGAGACGGAGCCTATGGAGCCATATATATGTAGATATAGAGGATAGCTTACCTAGATAGCTCTAGGGAAGACTAATTAGTGGAAGGCCCATCTCAATGACTTGGTATTTGTAGTATGGAGGCCATAGAGAGAGACTAAGGCTAGGATGATGCACCCTAGGAGCTAAGTTATACGTTTGCTTCATGACCACTGATAGGTCAATCCATGCAAATTGTGGAGAGATTTCCTTTAACATGGGTGTGGTTACAGTATGGATGGCCATAAGATATCTCACAAGAGTATTTCTCCTATTATAAACTAGTAATGGATGTGGAGTGTGGATGGTCCATGAGATTAGATCCATTGAGATCCATGATAGATGTCATCAACTATGTTCTGACATAGTGGGACTACCTACCAATAGTAATAGATGGAGGGATGATGCCAACTTACTAGGCATATTTTGCGAGTCAACCCTTCCCACACTTTATAGATCCAGTAGGGATGATAGCTCCCAGAACATGGGGACCACTATAGTAGCCACCATAGGGACCACCACAATAGCTAGAGTAGCCACCACAAGTGAGACACTAGATTAGATAGGTGCAAATCCCTCCTAGGTAGATGGGATTAGATCTGTATATTGGTGGGAGTGTGATAGGTTAGAGGTGATGATAGATAGCTCACACACAGGAGCAACAACCAACCAAGTAGTAGGATGAGTAGGGAGATGAGGACATACAAGACCAACCTGTTGTAGGTACCCACAAGGCCTTGAGGAGAGCAAATATGACAAGCCATGTAGTAACTAGGAGAGCTATAGATATAGGTAGCTACTAGAACGCATGGTTAGTATAGTGGGATCATTAGATCTATGAGCTATGAGAGTAGCTAGAGATAGCAGAGAGGAGATCAAAGTAGTTACAAGATGAGATCTAGCTAGAGTTAGCTAGAGCAACATATTATTTTGTAGCATATGTAGTAGTTGTACTAAATGAGGCTGAGCAGGTGCCTCAATTTTTCTAATATGGACAAGAGTCTAAAGGAGCATAGCCTGTAGTGAGGCTAGACATGCCTCCTCCTCCTCCTCCTCCTCTTCCTCCACTAGGAGGTGAGGGAGCCAGAGAGAGTTAGCTTGATTCTTGCTGATTTTGATCTGGCTATGTATCAATTGGTGTGGCAACACCATTTTGTATCTTTTTGATACCAAAAACACTCGAGTAGCATCCATTTTTGCCCTGAATGTATACTTTTGATATATATATGAGATTTTTGAGTACCATCACATGTGTCATTTTTTGTGTCTATAGTTGATTGCACATGAGATGTTTATTCTTATGATTATGAAATGGAAATATGATGTGATGTATGAACATTGTGGAAATAAGATGAGTTATGATAGTATGTATGAAATGAAAAATGTGAATGAACTAATATCTCATGTAGTGTTTTGTTTGTGTTCTAAGCATCAGGTATCCCATGAAGATCAATAGGAAAAACCAAAGATTGAACACTTGAGCAATCATGAAGAAACATGATACTATAAAGAAGCTAACAATTCTTCATCATGAAGGATGCAAGAAAATCAATGATTGAACTTATGTGAGTAGAATATGCAATGTAGCCCTATGCTAGATGCAACCTTAAACTAGATACAATCCTAGGTATAGTTACCAAGCTTCAAAAATTATCATCATTGAGCATATAGAAAAACCCCATACATCATACAATTCCCACTAACATTGTAATCATGGAAATATGAATAGGATATATGTTCTAGTTTTGTCAAGATTAAATATAAGCATTTGAGGCACAAGAAGCTAGAATAACCACAACATTTTTCCCTTTTAATGTAACAAGAAAACATAAGCATTAGACATAAACACAAAGATGACCAGAATGTTTCTTGTGTGCAGACACACCAAACACATGGAAGATTCTTCTTATATTAAGTAATCAGTAAGTATTCTATCTATAATGACCCTTGTGTCCATAACCTGAGATAGAAGTTTTTCATATATACTTACAATGGCTCGTATGTTCACTTAGCAGGATGAGTATCAGTATTTACTGCAACATAAAGAGTCTACTCCATTAAGAAAGGAGAAGAAAAAAAATTACTAATCTATGCATATAAAAGGAGTTGAGGTACACACAACCATCTAATATGAGATGGAGGCTCCTATAGTAGATGCCCCATTTATATGTATGCTTCAGATTATTGGAACTAAACCACAAACATAAAGCAAATAAAAGATCATGCCCCCAGTCCTTGCTTCTATAGTTTTAAATGACATCATCAAATTTCTCAAGGACACATGACAAAGAAAAAGCAAAGAAAAAAAAGAAAATCTTAGCATATCCAAAAAAAATTATTGTTTTTTATTCAAGTTTCTATGTTATAGGATTGATGTCAAGTGTCAATGTTCAAAATGTGTATGGAAGAAATCTCTTTAATAGGATGACAATAGAAAAACATAGTTAGAACATTTGGTGACTAAAGTTAGAGAGGAAACTTCAATAAGAATAACCTTGATAGTAAATTGAGCAATAGAAGACAAACATAGTTAGGATAACTAGTGTATGAGGTTAGAGAGATCTTTCATGAGAGGAATCTCTAAGTGACACTGGTAATAGTAGATAGATGTAGTTAGAGCAATTGGTGACTAACGTGAGAGACATTCCATGAGAGGAATCTCTAAGTGACACAAGTGATAGCATAAAGATGCAGTTAGAGCAGCTAATGATCGACACGAAAGATGTTTTGTGAGAGGATTCTCTAAGTGACACTAGCGATAGTAGATAAATGTAGCTAGAACAACTAGTGACTGAATGTGAGAGAGATTCTATAAGAGGAATCTCTAAGTGACACTAGTGATAGTAGATAGATGTAGTTAGAACAACTGGTGACTAACACAAGAGATGTTTTGTGAGAGGAATCTCTAAGTGATGCTAGAAATAGTAGACAGATGTAGTTAGAACAACTAGTGACTGACACAAGAGATTCATATGACACTACAAGGGTTGCCCCCAAGTTATGACAAGATTCAATCCATAGATACACGAGCATAAGAAAGCAACTATATAGGAGCCAGAAGAGGCACTATGAGATCTAGAATTTTGAATAAGAGGCACTTATTTACCAAGTTTTCGCCTTCTTAGAATAGATTCTTTTTATTTTTTGCTACCATGATGCCTATTTCTAGGTTCTCACCAATGGCACTTTTCTTTTTTTTCAATTTTATTTTATTTTGTGTTTTTCTCTTTTTTTGTTTTTTTGTATTTTTGAATTTCTCAATTTTTTTTTTATTACCAAGGTGCCTATTGCTAGATTTTTACCAAGGTAACAATCTTTTTCAAGACTTTTTTCAATTTTTAGAATTTTTTTAAGGATATTTAAGTATATACAAAGATCTTCTAAGATTAAATCAGCTATAGAACTACTTCAAATAGAGAGTGTTGATGGGCTCCTTGACCACCTCTCCCTTGGCTGTAAAAAGTTGGTAACACCAAATTCAAACACTACAATGACTATGTATGGACCAAGCTAGTTAGGTTCAAACTTCCCCTTTTGTACTCATTGTTGCTGATTCTTAAGGTTTTCTCTCTGAATGAGATCACCCAGTTGGAAGTCACATGGCTTAACTTTCTTATTATAACTTTTAGACATATATTGTTGATAATCTTGAAGATGATCACATACCACTTTCCAATGTTCATCTAATAATTCTAGCTCTTGAAGCCAAGATATTCTATAGTAGTCATCAGTAATGAGGCCTTTCATGGAGATTCTCAAAGTAGGAATCTCAACCTCAATGGGAAGCACAACATCTTCTTATATACTAAAGCAAAGCACATTGTACCTATTAGAGTTTTGATACTTATTCTATAAGCCCATAAAGCTAGATTAATCTAAAGGTGCCAATCCCTTCTAGATTGGCTAACTATGGATGAAAAATCTTAAGGATTTTCTTGTTGGATGCTTCTTCTTGAGCATTACCCTAGGAGTAATAAATAGAATACCAATGTTATGTGATTCTAAACTTTTTACATAACTCCTTAAGAGCCTTGTTTTTAAATTGTCCTCCATTGTTAGTAATAATGGAGGAAGGTACACCATACCTACATATGATGTAATTCATAATGAAAAAAACTATAGTTTTGTCATTTTCTATGGAAAGAGAGATTTCCTCTACCCCCTTAGTGAAGTATTCTATAGTGGTAATGATAAACTTATTTCCATTTGAAGAGGATTGGTGAATCTGACCCACGAGATCAAAGGCCCATTGTTGGAATGGCCATAGTGTAACAAATGGAATTAGATTTCTATCTAGTGTGTGAATCAAATTGCCATGGAGCTGACATTATTTGTAGGACTTAGCATATTTGATTTCCTCCTACTCCATATTCATCCAATAGAAAACAACTCTAATAAGTTTATGAGCTAGTTTCAGGCTATTTGAGTGAGATACACAAATGCATTCATGTACATCTATTAATGCACATTTGGATTCATTGGGTTCTAGATAACTAAGGAGTGTTCTATTGAGACCTATCCTAACTAAGTCATCAACAATAATAGCATACCATAAATCATTACAAATAAGGTGATATTTTTCATTTCGGGTTAGATTGTCCAAGATGGTTTGGTCATGTATGTAAGAGTAAATATGGTGGTAGTGAGATGAGTCATTTCCTACAATAGAATAGATCATCCTAGATTTAGGAGAGTCATAGGCAGGGTAGAGTAATGTTTCCACTAGGAACTCATGTCAAGGATCATTTTTTGGTATCTATAACAAGGAAGCAAGAGTAGCTATAGCATCAAGTGCTTTACTGTCTACATGAGGAATCTATTGAAAATTGATCATCCACCATTAATTTGTAAGGGATCAATTTCTCATCTTTTTTTTTCTGAGATACATCATTGACCAAGTTGATTATAAGTTTGGAATCACCAAAGATGTTTAATTGATCCACTCTCCATTCAACTACAATCTTCATGTCATTAATGAGAGCTTTATACTCTGTGATATTATTTGTACAAGGGAAAGAGTTCTTGCATGTCTTAGGTAGTGAGTATCTCTATGGTGTGATGAATAAGAGTCCAACACCTAATCCCTATTGTGTGAAGGAATTGTCAAAGAACATCACCCAATGCTGATGTATAATTTTTAGAATTGATTCATCATGAAAATTAATGTTGAGTGGAAAGAGACTCTACATTAGTGCTTCTACTAACTAATCAAAATTTTTTTGTCATTAAATATCTTTTCATTCAACATATTAAATGTCAAGGTCACTTAGTATCATGAACAACTTAGCCAATCTTCTTGTTAAAGCTGCCTTGCTGAGTAAGTACTTTGGTGGATCAATTTTAGCAATTAGTCACATAGTATGAGCAAGCATGTAGTGTCTCAACTTTTGAGAAACAAAGACAACTGCCAAGAAAGACTTCTCAATGATACTATAATTTATTTCATAAGAAACCAACATACAACTAAGATAGTAGATAGCTCTTTCCTTGTTATTATTGTCTTGTTATGCTAGCAAGATACCCATAGATAATTATGTTACTAAAATATACAAGATAAAGTGGCTTCCTATGAATAGGAGGCATCAAGATTGATAGATTAGCAAGGTATTACTTTATTTGTGTTAAGCTTTACTCCCAGTCTTGACTCTAGTTGTATTTCACACCTTTATGTAGACTCTTGGTAAAAGGTTGTGACCTATCTTCTAGCTATGAGATGAATTTGTGAATGGATTGAAGTGTTCCTTCTAAGCCCCCCATCTAACTAATATTACAAGGTGGAGGCATGTCCATGATTACTTGAACTATGTATGGATCCACCTTGATTCCTTTTATAGATACAATGTAGCCAAGTAGTTTCCTAGACATCACACCAAATGGACATTTCTTGGGATTAAGTCTCAAACTGAATTTCTCCATGAAAACTAAGATAGGTCCTAAATCCTAAAGGTGAGTTGCATTTTGCACTCTTAACTAGTCTATCACCAACATAGTCCTCCATTTTCTTATGCATCATGTCATAAAAAATTGTAGTAACTACCCTCTGATATATAGCACTAGCATTTTTCAATCCAAATGGCATCACATTCTAATAGAAAGTTCCCCATGCACAAGTGAAAGCAGTCTTTTCCTTATCTTCTAGTACAATTTTAATATGATCATAACCAAAAAATTCATCCATGAATGAGTACATTTCATATCTTTCCACTATCATATCAATATTGGGGAGTGGAAAATCATCCTTTGAACATGCTATGTTTAGATCTTAGAAATATATACAGACTCCTATAGATTTGTCATGCTTGGTGACTGGAATGATGTTTGATATTGATTCAACATAATCAGTAGCTCAGATGAAACCAGATTTCAAAAGCTTTTCCAATTCAACTTTGACAATCAATGCAATATGAGGATGTATTTTTCTATGTTTTTGTTTGACTAGTTTGATTCCTAGTGTGATGGACAAGTGATGCATTATGAGATCAGGATCTAATCCTAGCAGTTCTAAGTATGTCCATGCAAATTTTATCTTTTTCTCTTGGAAGAAGGTAATGAATTCCTCTTTTTCTTCTAGAGATAGTGACTGTGCAAGATGTATGATGTGAGGATGTTCTTTTGTTCTCAAGTCAATAAATTGTGTTGGCTCTATCAACACTGATGATCATTCCTAAAAATGACTAGGAAGTGTATCAAATATTTCATCCACAAGTGTCTCAAAAAGGTTTTCACCCTTGGATACATTTTTATTTTTACTTTTTTAGGTTCCTACACTGCCACAATGTGGTTTTCACCATCACACCTTTTATTTCTTTTCTTTTTGATTATATGACTAAGATGTTTGATGTTAGATTCAGTTATGTTGACACTTTGCTCATTGGTGGAAGACATTACAAGTTCAACATTGTTTAAGTAAAAGGTGAGAGCATAGTCATTCTAGAATGTAGGGACTTCACTAGATGCATTAGAATTCTCATCTATGAGCTTAGGATGGGTGAGTGAAAGAGAAGTGATGGGTTCAATAGCATTCACAGTATAATCATCAAATGCATGGACAAGCAATTTGAGACCTAGAGTGATTTCTTCCACAAGTGTGCTAGAATGCCTCTGAGTTGCAATGTCATTAATCAACAAATTGATGAGACTAGTTGGATAAGACTCATTTGACCTAACCATAGATACTTCACCTACTTAGAGGAGGTTTTCAAAGACATGAACTTGATCTATGTCTTTGTCTATAGTTTCTTCTTAGAGAGAGTCAAATTGATATTCCTTAGAATCTGTGCTATATGGTGACAAATTGTAGAATTCCCCAATAGTGATAGGGACAAAATCTCCTTTATCATCTATATTTTTACAAAGATACTCAATGCATAAAGCATGAATAGACTCTCCTTGTTTTGTTGGGTATGATGTGAATACGCAATATCATCAAAAGAAACACTATCACCATCAATAGTGTTGATGTGTGGTACAAAATCATCAGGTTCAACAAAGAATTTAGAAAGATCATGTGGAATGGGATAAGGATAAGGATCCTCATCTTCATGGTCATCAGACTTAATTTTTGACTCATCTTCAAATAAATTCTCAGGTTTTGATACAAATTTATTAATCCCTAGATGGAAGGGAATCTTCTTGAAGCCTAGAATAGATGTATCTCAATTCCTCCTAGATATCACTTTCATAGAATAAATTAGACCATTTTTGTCACATCCAATGGGACCATTTCCTTTGTAGCCAAAGCATTTCATAAGTTTAAGACCCAAATCATACTTTTTAGGAATGAATTCAGGAGACTATTTTATGCAGTCAGTTGGAGTCTCCTCTTTGTAGATCCATGCAAGAATAGCTCTGTTTTCACTTTCCTCCTCAAGAGGAACTATAGATTTGACAAATATACCATTATAATTGGTTGTAGGTGTTAATACAAAAGGTCTCTTTGCTTTAGATGGCCTCCCATAATGACAAGGAGATTCAGGAAGAGATGTCAATGACAGAACTAGTTCTATGTGATATTTACCCATTCCAGTTTCTTTCATCTTTAGTGACTTCTCAATTTTGTTCATCTTTTTATAATGATTTTCTATAGACTCCCTATTAGTGGGAATTTTTTTTAAGAATATTTCAGCATGTTATATGTATAGCTAGTGCTTGTAGGTATGGTAACTTTAGAGTCATGAAATGGGAATTTTATGCATTGATGATAAGTGGAAGGTACATCCTAAAAATCATGTATCCACAATCATCCTAGAATAATATTGTAAGCTAAGGGAATTTCTAGGACTTGAAAAGTGACATCCCTTTTGACAAGACCAGCTTAGAGAGGTAACACAACAAGACCCAAAGATTTTCACTTGACTTCATCATATGCTTTGATAGTTATCTTGTGTTGAGGGTCAACAGACTCTTTAGAATATTCTACTTGTCTAAGCAAAGCACTAGAGACAATATTCAAACCAACTCTATTATTGATAAGTAGATGCTAAACATGTTTCTAGTGTATCATGATGTTAATGTGTAGAGGTTGATTATGAGGATGAATCAATGAACTATCATCCTCCTAAGAGAGGGACATATAGTAAGGTGAAGTCAGATGACCTACCATAGATTGGAATCTCTCAAGATCAAGATCATAAGGAACATTTGCCTTAGTGAGGGCTTTGTCTATTATCTACCTATGAGTAGGAAAAAATTTGAGCAGTTCAAAGATCATGATTTGAGCATTTCTTCATTGTAACTAATTGAGGATATTGTAGCTAGTAGGCACAAAAGTTGTTGCAATTTTTATTCCTTTGCTAGATGGATCAACAAGAGGTTTATCGTTGTGTAGTTCTAGCTCAGGAGCAAAAGGTGTAGGGCCTTTGAGTACTAATTTGGCATGAGAATGCATGATAGTATTATCACACATTTTTGATGACTCATTGTTAGATGTGTTGGAAGTAGGACCCCATAAGATAAATGGTGTCTTAGGTTTAGTTTTATCTTATTTTCCCCTGATGGTGATGGTGTCACAATACTCAACACCTACTAGTTCAACCATGTTGACTATCTTACCATCATCGTTAGAGTACATATAGTTGACCTTGTTGTTAGGTTTTTGTTTTGAGTTTTGTTTTTTTCATATTAAGGGAATGGCTCCTTGAAAGCCTTTTGATTGAAGTTCTTTTTATGTCCATCAATAACAATGTGTAGTGCCTGCCCTCATTCACATCTTTCTGGACACATTGTTGTTATCATTATTAGACTATGTTAGGCTAGTTTTATGGATTAGTGGTATTTTTTTGAGACTATCAGACATTATGTTATGGATTCAATGGATATATGATGAGATAATTTAGAGTTTACATTTCATGTATGCATGATGATTAGCTAGATAGTTTATTATCTCATGTGCTTTATTATGGATACTTACCCCATACTTGCATGTGTATGGTGTGCATGTTTGCTCTTATTGTATGGTGTTTTTGATGTGATTAAGGAAGGGAGTCATACTCACATGCTAGTCGGGATCTACACGATGCACCACTTCTTGCCATTGCCTGTTTAGCTTAGTATTATATATATATATATATATATATATATATATATATATATATATATATATATATATATATATATATATATATATATATATATATATATATATATATATATATATATATATATATATATATATATATATATATAGTATGTAAATGCATGGTTGTTATGCAGGTTGCAGGTACCAGGTATCGACTTTCTTGAATTGCTAGGATGAGCATACCCTATTATACTATCTCAATGATAAGAGAAGGGAGATAAATTCTCAAGTCCAAATCCCAAACCCTTAAACTATTTGTCCTAGTGAGGTAGGAAAAGTATCTGGATATTTTATCCACCGAATGTGTTGGATGACATATTTCATGATTTTTAACCCTTTAGATTGATTTTGTGTGAATTGTTCTATGATGGGTTTTTATATTTTATCTTGGAGGTCTATGGTGAATTTTCTATTAATTAAGTCTTAATAAATAGATTTAATTATTAAATTAATTATTTGGAGAAATTTAATATAAAATATCATGATCTTTGATATTTTGATTATAATTAATTAAATGAGAATTAATTGAGAAAAAGAATTAAATAAAAGAAAATTAGAAATTAAAATTAATAATAATTATAAAATAATAATAAAGTAATAAATAAATAAATAATAATAATAAAAGTTATAAAAATAATAATGAAAGTTATATAAAAATTAAATAAGAGTTATAAGCTTTCCTAGGAGTTAACGCACCTTTTCATTTCTCATATGTCAACAACATGGGGGTTAGTGCACCAATTAGGCACATGGTGTCTACAACCTTATGACTCATCTAGAAGGTTGGAAAATGCTTGTGCTTAGTTGTCTACACCTTCTAGTTGTTTCTAGAGACATTCTAGGTGCTTCTTGAGAACTCTTTGTATTCAGGCATTCCTTGAAGCTTAGACACACCATTTGGAGAGCATTTTGGAGCATTGGAGGACTCAAGAACTTTGGAGAAGGGAGGAGCTTGCTTTGTGGGTCTTCTGAGGAAAAGCGAATTAGCATCAAAATCCAGGTAGACTCTTGTGATTTTTCTTATGCTATTTTCGCATCTTGCACTTCCTGTCTTCATCGTGTCTTCCATATGTTTTCTGAGGGTTTTCCCTATTTTGGTTGTATGCTTTCTCAATATGGGTAGTTAATATTTAATTGAGATAGATTTGAAGAGAACACGGGACTAGGGTTTAAATTATAGCCAAATCCATTAGAAAATTTATTGAGAATTGTGTTGCTATGGACATATATATATAAGTATATGTATATATATATATGTCATGCTTAATTAATTTTTGCATATATATATACACATATATATCTGTATACACATATATATGTATATATATATATACATAATTACATTTATATATATATACATACATATATATATATATGTATGTATATATATATATACATACATATATATATATGTATGTATATATATATAAATGTAATTATGTATATATATATATACATATATATGTGTATACAGATATATATGTGTATATATATATATACATATATATATATACATACATATATATATACATATATATATATATATATATACATACATATATATATATACATATATATATATATACATACATATATATATATATATATACATATAGATATATATATATATATACATATATATATATATATATATATATATATATATATATATATATATACATATATATATATATACATATATATATATATATATATACATATATATATACATATATATATATATACATATATATATATATATATAAATATATATATATATATACATATATATATATAAATATATCTTATTGAAGAATCAAATGTCATATCGCTTTGTGATTTGCATTTTTCGCAAAATGTTTTAATTAAAACTGAATAAAAAATTGAATCATATATGATACGATTGTTTTTTTTTTTTCAAAAAATTGAATGCAAATTAAGGTGGGCGAGGAGGGATGAGCCTGTACCCCCATCCCACTATGTATACATGGCAGAGGCCGATGGCACTGCTGCCGCAGGCTCTGTGACATTATTGCAGGCCTGCAACAGCAGGCCCGCACGGTACCTCCTCTGTGCGGTGACAGTTTTTCATACAAATATATGTAATCGACTTCAAAAGTTATGAAGTGACTTACAATTTGATTATTATATTTCATTTTATAAAATGTTATTTTTATATGTATATATGTATATTTATGTATATATATATAAGTATATGTATATGTATATATGTATATGTATATATATTATTAGGTTATAAATAATTATTATATTTAAAAGATTGAATTAATGGGTCATTCTTTTGAAAGATAAATAATTTAAAATATTAATAATAGTTTTTCAATTATATATAAAACAGAAAGATATTAATAATTAACTTAATTAAACTTGGTTTAAATAAGGTTAATCATTGGAATGTGTTTAATCGAAGTTTTAAATCATGTAATTATTGAATTGTTAATTGACTATTGGAAGTCAATAGGAGTAATTTCTAGACAACATTTATATAAACCATATAATGTTAGAACAATTGGAAAATTGAATCTAATAGTTTTGGGAGAGAAACTTTAAAACAAATACATGGGATTAGGAAATACGTGAAAACATTCCTCCATTTATTATCTAAAATTTGGAAACTGAAAATTGAAAACCTCCACATTTAATTCAATTATGTAATTTTAGCAAACCAAAACATGTTCTTGCATTGTGCATTTCTTTATGCTTTTGTTTTGGGTTTTGGGTTGACTAGTGTTGGCCAGTTATAGGACGTCTACCAGAGGCTTGGGGGGTTATGATTGTGATGTCGTGATGATGTCTTATTTCTGATCTTTATTAATCCAACCATGGTTATTGGATGGAATGCTCTATGTAATGTTTGTAATTACTAATTATATAGTTGAGATTCCTATGTATGAAATACTTGACTTAACCATTTTTGAGTCGTCGATCAGTTATCCTTGGTTTATTTTCTAGTCGCCATGATGGGGCTGAAATGTTATTTTATGATGTCATGTTGTGACATGTTTTGACTCAACCATTTTGGAGTCTTTGATCAGTATGATTTGAGATATATTTTGGTTATTGAGAACCAATGGATACTTTTGATTATCAGTGATGCTTCAGTTGCCAATAGAGAGCTATTGTGGTCATGATTTTCTATGGATGCTTTTCAAATGTTCATGGAGATTTGATGCATTTATTGTGGATATTTGATGTTCTTATTATGGATTATCTTTTGATTTTTCTTTCTAGTTTCTTGTATAGGACTGGGGTGATTTATGATTCCATGAGCTTAGGCTAGGTTATCTGCTTGCAGTGTCGAGAAGTGGCTTGCAATGGGGGCTAAGGCCCTAAGAGGCTGCCAGGGTAACTCATTGTAAGTTGTTTAATAAGTGAAAACATTCACACCTAATACTAACTAAATGAACCTAAAAAGATAATTGTTTTTTTCTCACCCATGCCTCGAGTGCTAGTACAAAATAGGATGGGAGTAGAGAAAATGCATGGTTGTGACCTTGCATTCCATAGTATGCCTTGTCAGCATGAGAGGATACTAGTGGCTGCATGAGGATCAGTAGGGACCCATGGAGTTTAGCTAACTACCAGGATAACTTCTATATGATGTATGCGATGACACTTTCCTGCTTGCATAGTAGGTTCTTACATGTCTTTGTGTGCCTCTGGGAATTAGATGTCAGTTTTGTGATTGGAACTTTTGAGTTAGTATACTTTTAGGATTCCTGGACTTATAGAGATTTATGCTATGTGTTTTGGATAGCCTGTTTGGGACTTGAGATTATCTCCTTAGCATGGTGGGAGTGGACCACTTAGGTACCACGTGGTCGAGTGGTAGTATTTTTCCACTCTTATCATTTGAAATCCATTGAGACATCATGGCTAATGCATCCTTTGTGATGGTGGATATCTATCCTTTTACTGATGACTAGCATATGTTAGATGATGTTATCTTATACTTATATTTGCATGTTAGATTACTTTCTACATATGATGTAGTATATGTTAGGAGTGACATTCCTACTATGTTAATACTGATGATCTCCTCGATGATTTGGAATGTTATGCATGGAGGGATGGCTAGGGCCCATGATGGTCTAATGATGCTATTAATAGTCGGGAGGAACTGTGCACTTAGTTTATTATGTTTGATCTTTATGATGGATGTATATATCTTCTATGATGATGTATCATGTGTATCATGTAATTATCTTTACTTTGATGTATCATGGATTAGACTAGGATGGTGTACCTTATTTCTCATATGTATATTCTTTTAAGCATTTCATACCCTGTGACATGTACAGTGGATGATTGTGCATTTAGAAATGTAATTTATGAACATTGGACTTATCATTATTATTTCATGTGGTTGTTGTATTAGATGGATTCAATAATGTTAGTTGATTTAGATGTAATTCAACGTTAAGGGATCCTTAAAGAATGTAATCTGTTATGTATTTTATTACTATTGCTTCCATTATTGTGTATAAGTTATAAAGTGGTATTTACTTTCACATTTTTTAAATAAAAAAAATGCTACCAAACTTAGTGAAATTCTAGGTTAATTCTTTGGATCCCTTGGCAGGGCATTACACAATGTCACCATCATGAATTAAATCTTGCATTTTGTGATGCAATTTTATATAGTTACTAGTTTTGTGACCTTTTTTTTAGTGGTATTTGTAAAATGAAGGTTTTTTCCACCATGGTGGTCATGGTTGTGGATCATAAGGTCAAGATTTGTCTAATGGAGAAATGAGTTTCTTTTGTAACAAGGTCTTGTAAACCACTTCCAAACATTCACCAAGAGGTGTAAAATCTCATTTAGTGCATGTAGCCCAAGAGTTCCTTGGTTTGTTTCCAAATGCCTTACTGTTAGGAGGAGGTTTCTCAACATTCTTGGATGCTCGAAGATTATTTGTAAGATTGAACATTGCCTTACTAGGTTTAGGAGTAATGTTGTCAACAACTCCATCATGCAAAATTTCTTAGTTTTTGTTCACATATCTAGACTTGTCCTTATTAGAGGATGACCCTTTTTTTAACATCTTTCTAAAGGGGTAGCTCACCCTTTTTGACCATGAATTCCTCTATCTAGATTATTTGTGTGACCATGTCTTTAAAGGTATGTAGACCTTGAGGTTGAACTCTATACCCAAAATTAGGTAGAAGATTATCCATAATGATATTAATTTTTTCTATTTCCAATATTTTTCTTGAGTATTTGGTGTAAAGTTGTCTCCTTCTCTAAAGGAATGTGAGGAAAGGTTTCCCAACTTTCTATTTAAGGATACACAAACCTTTAATGTTAACTAGGTGTTGTATGTTTTGAGAGTAGTATTGGACAAACAAGTTAGCAATCTCATCAAAAGTTTTGATACCAATAGGCAACTATGAGAACCACTCCATAGCCTAACCACCTAGACTTCTTGGAAATAGATGAATGAGATATGTCTAATTATGCATAAATTCCATAGATGGGGCACTAAATTCTCACAAATGATCTTGGGGATCGGTAGTTCCAAAGTATTTTTTGTACTTAGGTAACTCAACTCCTCTTGGAAAAGGAGGCATGTCTATGCTCTTGTCAAAACGAAATGACAAAGAGTGTCTAAGGTGTATGTTTTTTTAGGTTTTTCTTTATCATGCATCTTTCAACTAACTAGTGTTACATGATTTTTAGTTTCTTTTTCAATTTGGAATTTAAAGTTTCCTCTTCATGTGTAATGATAGTTTCAACATCAAAATGATGAGGTAGCTTGGCTCTCTTTTGGGAAAGTTTGAGAAAAGTATTTCTCTTTCTCTTCATTAAGTAATATTTCCATAACCTTTTGAAAGTGTTTGTCCTTTCAATATTTTTTGATGTGATCAAGGAGTACTTCTACCTCTTCTTCATTCTCATTGGTAAAGAGAGGTTACTTATGTCTTTCATCCCTATTTTGATCCTAGTCTCTACTTTGCTCTCCTTTTTTGGTTTCTTTATCAACCATTGTAGGAATATAACACATTTCAATGTGTTTTACTTTAAAAGGTTGTCTAAATAAGGTTTCAGCTATATTTTTTGGAGATGTATGACCTTTACTAGTTTCAAGATCCTCTTGATACAAGGGGTTCTTGGTTTATTGTAAGCTTATGAAGAATGTTCTCTAAACACAAGATGATCTACCAGGTGAGGGAGATCATGAATATTCCTCACTAGATGACCTAGAGATAGACTATGTATGAATTGAAGAGTGACCTCTACCATGATTACTACCCCTAGCTCTACCTCATATAGGTCTTTAGGGATAAAATATGTTTCCAGTTCTTGTTTCCATAGTCATAGAAAAGGAAAACAAGTGAAATCTTAAAGAGGGACCACACTAGAACATTGTCTCAAAAAGAAAGATAAGTGTACTATATACTAAGGTATGAATCATCTTAGTAATGCCTAGAATAGAAAAATATTATGACTATCATCACATGAATGATGATAGGCACAAAAGACCAAGGACAAGCTAAGTAAGAGACACGACATGTTTGTGTGTAGGTTGCAAGTTTTTAGCTAAGCAAGATATTGTTGTTTGAAATTTTTTGTAGATAGAGAAGAGGCAAAAAAAGGTAGATAATAGACTAATTTAGAGCACAAGTAGATCTAAGAAAAAAATTTGATAGTTCACAAGAAAAATTTTGCATGAGGATTCCCAAGGAACTGCATGAAGACATATAGAGAGCTAGACAAAGATTTAAAATAGTAAATTTACAATATTTTATCGAACAAGGACTTGTGTAGAGCCACACAAGGATGTGCTACATTGAAAATAGTATAGGGTTTTGACAATAGGACTAATCCACAAGATCTCACACAAAGATTCTCATAGGAATGCATGAAAAAATGGATAGGACCATACAAAGAAATGCACAACAAATGGTTCTCACAAAAATTTTTTTTGGAAAATTGATGCAAAAATAGAGACTAGATTGACAAGACACTTAATTTTAAAGAGATTTTTGTAAGTTCCAAATAGTTCTAGATGGATTATTGGTTGTTTTGACAAATTTTAGACAAGTAGTGAAACCATTTTCAAGTTTTGGACAACATTTTGGTTGTTTTGAACAAAATAGTTGGTTTTTAGATAAACACAAGAAGCAAGGAGTAGTTTCAAACAACCCAACCAAGGAAAAAGCAACTTGTAGGGGTGAGGGAGTCTTGAATTTTAGTTTGTTTTCCAGGTTTGGAAAATATTTTTGAAGACTTGGTAACAAACACTTTTATCCCTAAAACCAAAAAAATGGTAGAGAAGGAAAAAGATTTGTCCCATAACTTATGTGCATGCGTGTACCTCACATATCCATGTCACCCTCTAGAGGGCTCCCATGTTTTTGGTGTATTCCAAGGGCTCAATAACATAAACACTGAATGAACACCCTTTTGGCAAGGGCCAAGCATGTATACCACCTTCCAATGCCTAGGTACATGCCTATGGTGAGTTCTATAGGAGAGATTCTTCCCCCTCCTTGCACAAAGATTATGCCTCCTTTCAAAGGTGAACCAGGTAGCAACTAAGAATTTTTTACTTGGCTTCCATTCATATTAGCCCCTGGTGGCTTTGCAAGAAAAGTTGAGACCAACAACCCACACCAACATCTGTAAGCACACATACTTGACTAGCAAGACTGGGGCCAACACTAACTAGTGCAGTTTATAGAGCCTCTTCTTGATATGTGATATCAAATTGAAGAAGAGGAAATTAATATGGCTTTGGATTCTTTTGCTCAACAAAGCTTCTTTATTAGAGTGAGCTAGAATCTTTAATCAAAGGAGTAAGCTCACTTGGGTTGTTCATGGAGGTTGGATCACTCTGGTAGGCCCTCTAAAGGTTGAGTTAGACTAGTGGTTTTGATCTAAGGGTCTAAGTTTCTAATTTACCTTAATAGGAAAGAGCATACTCCTCTATCTCATTTCCTTGCCCAAACATGCAAGACATGTTAATCACTAAGTTATCTTAACTGATCCCACCTTGGCCTATTCCAAGACTTTGATCGCCTAAAATGAAATCATTATCTCTTTGTTAAAGGCTTCATTTGGGAAAAGTAATAACTTTCTTGCCTCTATTAGATGTTGTCTTTCAGAGGCTTCTAGGTTTCTGATTCACCCTTGGTAACGACCTCCAAGTGGTAAAGAGCATACTCCCCTATTCCCCTATCTTGCACCCTAAAAATTTCACAAGCCCTATTTATACTATGTGAAAAGAAATAAAAGAACACACAGTGTTTAAGTGGGTTTGAAATAAGTATTCATCATGCGTATCTTTGACAAGCATCTTGCATTCACACAATCAATATATGTTTGAAGTGTTTAGATGAAAGGTGTCTTTGTGAAGCATCCCAAAAATCATGGTTATGTTGTAGAAAAATAGAAATATGAAAGATATGCTTTAGAGAAAAACTATTAGCCAAACATCATTAAAAACTATAATCTAGAAAATTGTATTGTTGCAAAATTTTGTGCAAAATCTTGCATAGAGCCACGTGAATAAATGGAGAGCACTGTGCAAGAAAAAATGTGTTTATGCACTTTTTCACATGAGAAAGTGTAGAGTGAGACATGAAATCTTCAAGTCTTCATGAAAAAATGAGATTTCTTGTGTAAAAATCTACAAACCTATATGGAAGAATACGATAGAATAATAAAAAAATGCAAAAATATAGAAAATGAGCCTAGAAAATTTGATTTTTCTTGTGCCAAGATGGGCGCTAGAAATGTGTACATGAAATGCGGGCCTCAAATCCTCACACACACTTTAACACAATAATTATCTATGAAACTATCCCAAAATGAACATTGAATTGTTCATCTAAAATAGTTTGACAAATCAACCTATTGCCTTCTAACTAGAAGGATTTAGCCTTTGCTCTTAAAATGAGAAGTGGGCAACCAAATCTCTAGAACAAAGCATTTTAAGCTAAATGAGATATGCAAGATTGATCTAGATGAGAATGCATTGTTAATCTAAGAAATGAAAAAGCATACTATGATAAATGGATGCATATTTAAAATCTAGATGATATTACAATTCATGAAATAAAGCTATGCAAATATGAGCAAGATGAGTAAGAATTCTAACATAAGTTTGATGTAAATACCAAAATTCTAACTCTATAATAAATATTAGAGAGCTTCTTAAATATAATCCAAGAGGTGATTGATGGTTGAGATTAATTAGAATGGATGATCAATATTGAAGATGACACCTAGTCATAAAACAAACTTCCTCATGAAAAGGGAGTTAACTAGTAGCCTTTGAGTGATAAAAGGTAGTTAACTAGTAGTCTTTGAGTGATAAAATGAGTTAACTGATTCCTTTTTGAGTAATAAAAGGAGTTAATTGATTCCTTTTTTATTGATAAAAGGAGTTAATCCCTTTTCAAGAATATTTAACTTAATAAAATAGAATATAACCTCATATATGGATAACTTCAATTAATTGAATTATTAAATTCAATAATTAAAAAGATGAGATATCATATTAAATTAAATATATTCAATTCCTTTGTACATTAGCTAAAGAGGTAATTTTAATTTAATTAAAGTAGAACAATTATAATTAAATTAAATTAAACCAATAGGTTTATGTAGCTAATTTGAGTCGATGCTTAGGAATTAAATAAATAATGTGATTAATGCAGATTAGGATTTTATGCATTTGACACCTAGGTCAAGTCATGATTATTAGAATTAGAATTTCTTAGTAAAGTAGGACTTAGGAATAATTGAATAAACCAAAGTTGGTTAATATGGCAATGTGCTAATTTTGAGGTATTACATGAAGTTGAATACTAGGTTGTATCAATCATTGCATGTACTAGAGAAGCCGTGTGAGGATGTCATCATGGATTTTGTTCTTTGTTTACCAAGATAACATCAAGGATATGATTCCATATTTTTGTGGTTGAAATATTTTTAAAAATGGCACATTTCATTCCATGCAAGAAGACTAGTGCATTTGTTCATGCGGCAAGGTTGTTTTTCAAAGTAGTGGGACTACATGGTCTGCCAAAGAGTATAGTTTTAGATCAAGATACCAAGTTTTTCTAGTGTTTATGGCATACATTGTGGAGGAAATTGAAGACAAATTTCAAGTTTAGTTGATCATGCCATCCATAAACTAAAGGATAGACATAAGTTGTGAATAGGTGTTTGGGGAATTTTGCTAAGATGTTTGGTTGTAGATAAGCCAAAAGGCTGAAATTTGATTTTATAATAGGCATAATTTTCATACAATATTTTTTTTAATAGGAGTACTATTAAATCACCATTCTAGATTGTAAATGGGACTAGTCCCATAAATACTTCTAAATTAAGGCAATTGGGTAAAGGATAAATAAGTAGTGCTGAAGCAGAAGAATTTGCTAAGGATTTGAAAATATCCATGAGGAGGTTAGGAAGTACATTATTAAGATGAATACATATTATAAAGCTAAGGCATATATGAAATTATAGTATTAGGAATTTTAGATTGGAGATGAAGTCATGGGTCATTTGAGAAAGGAGTATTTTTTAGTGGGTACATATAATAAGATGAAAATGAAGAAGTTTAGACTATGTAAGATAGTGAAAAGGTATGGTTTGGAAATGCTTATGAATTGGAGTTCACTATTGAAATATATATTTTAACAATATTTGACATTCAAGATTTAATATATTATTATGAAGGAGGTGATGGAGATCTAGTTGGATAAGCATAGTGGATTATTCCAAAAACTAGTTTGACTACAAAGGAGATTGATCAGATACTAGATAGTCATGCTGGAAAGTACAAGGAACAAAACTTATGAGGAATACATGGTTAGAGAGAAAGGGAAGTCAGTAGAAGATTCATCATGGCTAGCAAGGGAAGAGGTTAGCCATATTAGTTTTCCTCTAAACACTTAAGTCATGATGGGTTCACTTCTCAAATTACCCCGAGTGTCTGATGCAGGAGCATCCTAAGTGTTAGAGGAATATTGCAACACCCAAAAAAATTCCTTTTTATTTCTTGAATAAGGTTTGTCTCAATGTAGAGTTTTTTTTTTTAGAGGTTTTCTAGTTAGTAAGTCAATTATGTATGATCTTATATTGTCCTAATTTTAGAGGTGGATGTTCATCTTGAATATATCATCCTACTAGTTTAGGCTCTTTTCTATATCATGAGTATTTTTAAATTTGTTGCATGTTTCTACTATGTAATTTTGGTATAAAAATACTTGGCTCATCATTGAAGACCTTAGACACCTTAGATGAGCTCCAAAATAGGGTTAACTAGAGCTTGCACTAGTCAAGCCTTGTAGATAAAAAGTTGAGGATTCCAAAAAGTGATTTAAGATTTATAGCCTTCCAAAGTTGGGCTGACCAAAATTTCTAAAGTGTCAAAGGCGTATCAGGCAAACTCTATATGTAATCTTAGAGTTAGTCAGTTTCAAGGGTTAGGGTCTCTCTCTCTTTCTCTCTCTCTTCATCTTCATCTTACTCCCTTAGCTTTCCACATTTGTCTACATATTCACCCTCTCCATCTCATCTCTCACTACTTTCTCCTTCCTCTCTACATCATCTTACCATCACAAATATTCTCCCCACCAGTTCATCATTTCTTCCCTTGCTAATTATTTTATTTATGAAAGGTTAAGGAGAGATGAAGAGAATAAGATATATCTAGGGATAATGAAATAGGGATATACATAAATATATATCATTAAAACT
This sequence comes from Cupressus sempervirens, assembly GCA_028749045.1. Lineage (NCBI taxonomy): Eukaryota > Viridiplantae > Streptophyta > Pinopsida > Cupressales > Cupressaceae > Cupressus > Cupressus sempervirens. The sequence continues at coordinate 818,560,997 of CM053786.1, forward strand.
ATAGAGATAGAGGAAGGAAGAGTGAGATAAAAAGGATTTTAGAGAGAGAGAGAGAGAGAGAGAGAGAGAGAGAGAGAGAGAGAGAGAGAGAGAGAGAGAGAGAGGAAACCATTATGATGATCTATGAAATTTTTTCTCATTAGTAAATTAAGGCAAGCTTCTCATTATTTACTACTTTTTAGCTATCTTAATTCTTATGGGAGAAAAAATAAACTATAAAGGAATTATTTTGTAAGAAAAAGTTGTGATCATTACAAGTTTCAAAACTAAGGATTTACTTCAAATTATTATAATTAATTTGTGTTACCTTGGATATTATAGGTCTCTTAATTTCCTTTATAGCACCTTAGAAACTCAAAATTTTGATAAGAAATGTAAAATTCATGTCCATTTTACTAAAATCTATTTTAAATTTATTTTCATAATGGGCATTCAATAAGGATCAAGTATCCAATTTGGATGAGATTCTTGATTTGGATCAGATACCATATACCTTTAAAAAATCAAATAATTTCTATAGGGTTTACCTCTATTTTTGGCTTTAGAATGCCAAACCTAAATGGTCAACCCTAAAAATGTGTTAACTATATTTTCTTTGATCTTCATAATTTGACCATGTATCTATCAACTTTTTTCACTTAAATTTGATGAAATGAAAAGACTTTCTTAAGGAGATTCTCTATTTTCATCAATAATGTTTTTTTTTAATCTTTGAATTGAATAAGTAACCATAAGTTATATTCTAATTGAGTTACCTTTAAATTATTCATACATAGACTAATTGAAAATAACTTTCAAAATGGTTTTAAAAAATTGAAACCTAAAACACCCATCACATTATGTTGTTCACTCACTAAAGAAAAAAATTCAATTTGATGATGTTTAAACTAGGTTAAGGTGGTTAGATATGGGAATATTTATATTCTAGAAAAAAAAAAACTCAAAGAAAAATCATTACTATTTATTAACTTGGAAGGAAATTACCAAAACCTATGTGTCACATTTAGGCATGAGTATACTCTTGGCATTTAGAAGTTTTTATAGAAGTAATCTCATATGATTATATTAACTCCTTGGTCATCAAAGATGTATCATTTGCACCTTCTCATAGTTTTAGTTGATTATCTAGATTATCCTAGTAAACTGACCTTTAATATTAATATTATTTTAGTTTGGGGCTTCTCTTTCTATCCTAATATTGATCAGTTAGTATTTGATCTTGTACTACCCATGTGGTTTTTCCCTTTTCCCTTGGTTTTAATTTTAATTTTATCATTATTTGTTTATTTATTCGGTTTATTGTTTTCCTCCCATTTCTCTCTTATCATTAAGTTGGGTGGCATCATTTCTTTTTTTCCCCTATTTGTTCTTTTGTTCATGGTTTATTACTCTTATGGTCTTTTCATCATTCCCCATGCAAGTCTTGCCCATGTTTCGATTTATGCAGGTGACATCATTAGCTAATGTCATGCCAGATAATGCTTCTAGGTCCTTCATCTACCTTTGTCTTTATTCTCTGGTGTCATCTTCTATCTCTTTCATTAGGTTCTTTCTTACCTTGTAGATGGATTCCAATATTGGCATTTTCCACACCTCAAAAACTCATACCATGGCTTTCTATAGCAATCTCAAACTAGAGAGATGGAGCATAATTCTTAAACTAGTGGATGATATGACAAGGATCACTATAAGTACAGCCATTGGTGAAGAGGTTTTTGATTATAAGTTTACATGGAGGATAAATAGTGATATAATAGGCTCATTCATTGGTTGTATGGCAAGAGCTAGGGAGGAGTCATGGGCCATTATCAGACTCTCCTACAACATCTTTGATCCAGTTTGATGGAATGGTCTCAAAAAATTAGTCAAAAGCATAGATGACAAGCTAGACATTACTCTACTAGAAAAGTACATGGATATTCCTTTGGGGTCCCCCAATTTAGAGGTAGCCTATCGTCGACCCTCATTGGTAATTCATTAAAATCTAGCCTTTTACCAGGAATGGCCCATGATGGAGGCTAGTATTCAATTCCTCCTATGGGGGAGAGGAATTGTTGAGGAGGAGAGCATAGCATGGTTAACCAACTATCTCAATATGTTTAATGCATACATTCAGCCTAGAGTGGTCTTCGACAATCTTGAAGCCTTAAACTTTGGCACTCCAAATTCAAAGAAAACCAGTAGGGCTAAGTTTGATTTTGAATTCCCACCAAACTTCTATGTGGAGAATCTAAATGATATCCCTAAAATTATTATAGTTCATTGGAAGTACGGTGCTCTCTCTAATTTTTTGTTAGGAAGTTTTCCTTTGCTCCTAGAAAGATGGTTATGTGGCATTAAGTATTAGGGATTTGTTTTCTAGTTTGGTAGTTTCATGCTCCACGCTATGGGTTTTTGTAATGATCAATATGTTTATGATATCTCACTGTATGTTGGTAGTAGCTCTGTATTCAGAATTCTTGGTTTGTGACCCTTAGTAGATATAGTTACATGGAGGTTTTGGACTCATCTTATATTTTGTATATACATCTCTCTGTTAATATAGATAATGGCAAGAATTTTTGTTATTTTCACTATTATTATGAATGTTCTATATTTGGATGCCCTCATGGCTTACTATTATCGTGCTATAATTAGATCCAATATAACTATCTTGATATGGTTTTATGGGTTGTTGTATTCTACATTTGGTAGGCTTTATGGCATCTAGTTTTGTAAGGCTCATTTCTCTCAATCAAATGTCTCTTGGGTTCTTTTATGTTATCCTTTAGATTAGTTCCATGTTTTGGTTATCTGTGTGTAGATCTCTGATATCTATATTCCATTTTGTTAATTTATCTTTTCAAATGTTATTTGGATCAGAGTACTTTTGTCTTCATGGGGCTTTTCATCTCTCAATTTCATCTAGATTGTCTGACTCTCCTTCTATGTTTTTTCATTCTTTTTTTTTTTTTTTGTCTTTTCCTGATCTATTCTCCTTAGGCTATTTGACTAGTGCTTGGTGTATGACTCTGAGTCCTTGATGGCTTTTTTATTCTCTAGTTAGTATTTCTAGGAGATTGGTAGATCTAGATTTTTTTAATGGTCTATGAAAGGTTTTTTTTGGCTCTATTGGGATTTTCCTATGTCTAGTCCTAATTAAGCCTTTTGTAGGATATAGTTTAGTTTGGTAGAAAGTGGCAAAGTTCTCTTTTGTGGTTCTCCATTTCATTATCTCCCTCATGTTAGATTGTTAAGAATCTAAGGTGGAGATATTGAGTTCAAAATTTTTGATTGGTGAAATGTAGTAATTTATTCAATTAACAGCTTTACCTATTTACAGAGGTTGTTGGTTTAATCACAAGTTTAAACCATCTCATTGGATGTGATCATTTTGCATATTTTATATTTTATTGGTTTCTTAATATAGACATAGAGTATAGTTCTAGAAATGTAGACTGGACTGTATGATCTTTGATGCCTAGGTTTTTAGATTCCTAATTTGAATTAAATATCTAAGGATCTTTTGTATTCATGTCAAAGGTTGGCTCTTTGTTTTCTATGCCTTTTAGTAGGGCAAGATGGGTTAGGATTAAGATACTTTGTTAGTCCAATGAAAAAGGACAAGCATTTTGGTTTGAGGTCATGAGTTCAAAGGTGATGATTGATGCTAAGTAGTACTTTACTCTATTTATTTAAATATGCTTGAGATTAATAATGGTGCTTCCTACTTTATTTGGTAGAATTGAAACTAATCCTATTTATTATGTTGGAAACGTTAATTTGTGGGTCCCCTTTATAGGTATTGGTGAGGTTTTTGATTTTATAAACCAAAGTTTTATATCAAACTTAAATAATTGGATTTAGATTTTTTTAGGAAGATAACAAACATCAATAACATAGAAGTTTTAAGGAGTTGGTGTTGGTATGAATATATCTATCATGATGTAGGAATTATTTTAATTTATGTAGGAACTATTAGAAACATTCAGATATTTTCCAGGGTTATTATTATCTTATAAAGATTTTAGTAGTTTTTTCATTGACCATGCTGATTGTGAAGTCAAGAAGAGGGATGAGTGATCTACTTGGAAATGGGAGGAGTTTTAAGAACAATGGCTAGACTGGTTCTTCTATAATTGGCCACAGTTATTTTCAAGTACTTTTGATGATTGCATCGATCCTTTTGAAATCCTTCCTATTGTAATCATAGTGTTTGTAGTTATTTGACTAGGGTATGCCCCTTTTATAATGTAATAATAAAGGACATTAGCCCTGGGCTAGAATGGAGGTTTTCTTCTTTGTTCTTTCCTACCAGTGCCCGTTTGAATGGATAAACACTTTTGTAAATTATTAATTTGAATTAATAAATATAATCAAGGCCTTGGCCATTTACCAATCAAAAAAAAAAAACAAATATTATATAATTATATTTTTAATGTGGCTAGATATGTAAACTTGCTTCTTATATTTTTCCAAAAAAATTCTACTCTTTCATTGAAATTTGAATTTTTTTACTATTTTTTTTTTCAAGAAAGGTTTAAAATCTTAGAAAAAAAAAGGAATTTTCAATAGAATATTTTCTGAATTTTTTTTAATTTTTAATTTTTTAATTTGGTACACCATTATCCTAAACATAAAGCACATTCAAGTTCTAAAAAAATGTCAAAATTAAAACCACTTTCTACACATTAGACTTGTATTTTTTATGAGAGGAAGAGATGAAGAGGATTGTACAACATTGCATAAAACCATAATGAAGACTAGGCTTTGGGGAAATCTTCTAGTATTTAGTTCCCATGAAAGGTTTTGTAGTAGCAAGATGAGATTGGATAGTGGTCTATCATCTTAAATTGGAAGAACTTCAATATAATGATGGTTTAACACCATTTAATGAAATTTCATCATTAATTTATATTTCTCACCTTTCTTATCATTTTTTCTCATTCTTCCTAAATGGAATTAGGGAAAGACCTAATATATCCTCCTTAGTATCTCTATTTTATGGAAAAAATCTCAATGTAATAACAATCCACATAGACTCTCTATGGAAAAAAGCTCTATTGTTGCATTCAATTATAGATCATCTTGAGTTATCTTGTTAAATGTATATCTATTCTTACATTGTATCATTTTTGATAATTTCATACCTTGAGGTTAGAATTTTGTTCATGTGATCTTTATCTTTCCTTTCTTGGTGTATGAGTTTCATTAGCTTTAGTTGTACATATAGCATTCCTATTAGGAGAAGCCATAGACTCATGGCTTCCTTTGATCTAGAATCTTCTTCCCCATATTTTTGGAACCTTAGTAACACCATGGTTTCCCATGATCCTAATCCTTCCATGGATGAAGATTCTTCCCATTTATGTCCTGATAAAGATAGGGACTTAGAGTTCTCACCAATCAACTTCATAAGCTTGCTACTGGAATTGAAAAGATGCATTATTGGTGTAATCAAGAGAATCACATACATCATGTTGTTTTTGTTTTTCATTCTCTTAAGAATGGATACATAATGATGATCATGGTGTTACTATTTTGTGTGGTCTTTCTCACCTTCTCCATTCACATGTTAAGCCCTTGCCTCAAGATCCATTTAAAATAGGAATAGTTCCACCCATCACTCATGTGGAGCCTTCCTTGCCTATTTCTACACCTATATCAAGAATTCATACATTTGTTCCACCTATTTCTACTACTTATCTTCCACCATTCAATCCTCCTATTATAATTATTTCTATTTATTCTCTTCATGTGAGTTTTCTTTCGGCTTCCTTGCCTAAATCATAACCTTCATACAATAGTTTTCCTTACACTTATCATTATCCTCCTACTACTATTGTTCCTAGTGTTCCACCCATAGGACCTTTTGTTCTAGCCAATTCATACACTCTGTCTAGTGTGTTGAATGTTTCATTGCCAACTATGTGTTCTAATAATTTTCTTATCATTATCCTTGCTCAAACTATTTATTCCTTGCAATAAGAACTTACTTTCTTAACTCAAAACAAGTTAAATGTGCCTTCTTGTGATCCAGCTAGTCCTTTATCCATAGACATTATCCATAACATTTATCCTCAATAATACAATACACCTCACCTTGACACTTATAATGGTAAGGGTGACCATGTTACTCATCTTAAAACTTTTCAGGTTTTATATAGTAATTACACTCATGATCATATGATCTTAACCAAGTTATTTCGTTGTACTTTTCATGACAAGGCCTTGAAATGGTATTTTTATTTTCTATCTTACTATATCAATCACTTTCAAAAACTTTCTAATGTTTTTCACCAAAAATCCCACAATAATATTGGTCCTCGAGTGTCTTTGACTGATTTGATACATTGTAAACAAGGTCCTATGGAAAAGGTGACTAATTTTATTTCATAATTAAAGAATTTGCATTATGAGATTTCTTATCTTATGCCAAATATTGATATTCAAAATATTTTTATATTTAATTGATCAAAGGACATTAGGGATAAGATTTTGCATGTTAAATTTCCCCATTTTAAAAACTTTATGCAACACTTCATCATTATCAATTACATATAAGCCAATTTTAGAGCACCACTCCAATGAATCCTTTACTTGTTGATAAGGGTGATGTCATACATAGTAAAAAAAAACTTTTAGAAACCTAATAAGTATTGAAAATAGATTGGTACAAGTATGAGAATGTGTTTCAATCATTTTTTGTCACTAATGTCAAAGTTTCTACTTGTTAGTAAGATAACTACTTAGTTGATTTGAGTACTATCATTTGTCTAATTGATGAAGAGGATTTGATCAAATGAGATAACCAAAGAACCTAGAGAAAAGGTTGTGTTATGATATGTAAAAAGGAGTACAAATATCAATTAAGATAGTAATGATATAGTGCATTAATTATCTAGTTAAGGTTGCAAAGGTTTGATACATTGACAAAGTCTAGAAGAGAAAGTACAAAGAATTGAGTTTACCAAGCTTGACCAAGTGGACAGTAGGTGCTAAGAAAATTTAGTTGAATCATAGTAGAAAATTAGTTGGAGCCAACTAAATTCAAAATTTACTATATGCCAAGTGATACAACATAAGCTGAGTAAAGTTAAGTTGATGTTAAGCATCACTAAACTTTAGTGTTTATCAAGTCATCTAGTTGAAGATGAGTGGAAGAATAGTATGGAAAATGAGTAACATCGCATTGATGCCTTGTGCTAGTATTCATGTTAAATCATGGATTTGACAAATCTAAACCAATTATTTTGTTTTTCCTAATTTTGTGAAGTGTGTAGAAGATAACTATGATGAGTTGGTGCCACAGAATTCATGGTAAAACATTTTGAGGTGAATTAAAAGAGGATTGAAGGAAAGGTCTCTAGAAGGGAATATAAAGAAAAGACTTTTAGATTCATTGAATCCTACCTAACCCTAAAATAGATGATAGAGAATGAACAACAAAAGATCTTAATTTTATATTTATAGAGATGGTTGGTCAGAAGAAAGGTTGGTCAATGTTCAAGAATCTAAGTTAGACAAGAGGTCTAAGTTATTTCTTTATTCAAGGACCAAAAAAACAATATTTCTATTGGTAATAAAAGAAAGAAGGCTTAAGAATCTGAATTCTTGAAGGGTGAACAAGCTATTAGAGTAGAACTATATGAAAGCCAAGCTAAATGAAGTACTAAAATAGAGATCTATAATTTGCAAGTGAGTTGTAATTTGTTATCAGATCAAGCCTTACTGTTATTTCTAACCATTGTACCAGTCTAGGGTAAATCCTTTGGATTAAGGTTAACCTAACAATCATTTTTAAATACTTTAACTAGGTGAAATTTCAAGTGAATGATCTAAAGTCCTCTAGGCTCACTCCTAACATGGTGATTGAAATCCTCTAACAAGGTCACATTTAATAGTGTGCATTGTAACCTTTAACAAGGTTGTCCTTTTATAGGGCATCACTTCAAAAGAATGAGAATGAGTAGTATGTTACTAGTGGTTTTTCCCAAATTGGGTTTCCACATAAAATAATTGTGTCAATTGTGTTATTGAATCTATTGTGTTTCATGCTTATATTTTTGTAAATTTGATTTGATAGTAACCTACAAAGTTTAAGTGATTGTATGATGTAATGGATACATGCTTGAATACATTTTTTGGATATGGGTTCACTAAGCTATGAAAAGTTTTATTTGAACATTTGGACCTTGGATAATTGATTCACTCTCCCAAATTATTCTAAATAATTCCAACAAAAACTAATTCAAGATTAAAAAAACCATGAATATAGTATATAAATAAGTTGTTGCATTCAAAAGATGTCACTACTTATTCCTCTATATTTTGGATGAACTATAAGTTTACTCCCCTCTCCGAGTCTTTGCATTCCATTATGGGAAGGTTGGTAAGTTTTGATATTATTACTCTTGCTCATGTTAGACCACCTCATCTGTGTACCACATCAAGTCCTCACTTTGATTCCAAAGACTATTTTTTATATCATCATCATCCTAGCCATGATACCAAACAATGTTATACTTTGAAACATAAGATTCAAGACTTGATTGATTCCAATGCTTTGTATGTTGATAATCATGATAGAAAAAAAAAGTGTGTCACCAATCTTCAAATATACGTGAAGCCTTTACCTTAACATATTACTAATGATTACTCAACCTTCTTTTTTCTCTAATATGTGTTAATCCCTAATTCATGTTGTCTATCAGTATCAAACACTTAGTCATTAACAAGATAGGATTATTTAGTCATCACTATGACTGAGTCATCCTATATAGGACAAGAAAAGAAATGAACACTTGTAAATATTCTAAGTCAAGTTTTGAGAAGTAGTTACTAGAGAGTATGCTAATGATCATTGAGTGCTCACATGATTGCCGAGCTAATCTAAGATACAATAAATGTTGAGTTAGTAAGAGTTTAGTTGAAGCTAAGTGTTATATAGATCAATTTATTTAGTACATGTTAAGCATAGTTAAGTCCAAGGGACAATAAGAAGTAATAGTTTATGTCGAGCACCAGTATGATGTAAGTGTCCAGTAACATAATTTTACATTTTTTGTTTGGAATGATAATGAGATCTATGTTAACCATTTTTATCAAGCTAGAAGTATGTTTTCAAGATCAAGGAGGTAATTAGGGAGGTCATTACACATTTTTTAGGTTCATTAATCCCTAGACAAGGGAATCAACCAATCATAAAATTACAAGGTCTAAATAGGAAAAGAATTAATTCTAGATCATTGATTTGGATCTAGATCGTTCACCCAATCATCTATTTAAGGAGGGTCTATGAACTAATTTAGAGAATTTTTTTGGGTGTGTGAGAAGTGTGAAGGATTGGATATATGCAAGGATTAGAAAAAGTGTAAAGACTGAGTAGAGTAGTGAAATTTAGAGAGAGAGGGGCATATTATATTAGAGACATGATCAATTAATATATAAAGGAGATTTTTATCAGCATATTAGTGCAAACTAAAGGATCGAGTACATATATATTTAAACAAGTGTAATCAAGGTTTAAATCTCTTAACAGAGTGGTCCTAACAAACCTTTGAAAATATCTTTAAAAATTACATAGTTGTAAGGTTAATTCCTTTAGTCAATGTAGACTAGAATAGTCTTATAAGCTCTTAAAAGGGCAAACCCCTCATTGGGTAGATCATCAAAAGTGATCAAACTTGTAGCCCTAATAGGCAAATTTTATTGTTGGAGTAGTGAAGATTTGTGAGTGTCATCCCCACTACTATTTAACCTTCAATTTGGAGGGTTTCTAGATAACAAAATATTTGTGTTCATATGTTATGAGTTAGTTTACATGTTTGTGAATTATTCATGCTATTAGATACTAGATCTAATTATGCATTGCAGTAAATGTTCATTTAATTTATGATATTATTGAGACAAGGGTTTATGGTGAAGCTATCAAATTTTCTATTTGTTTGAAGTTTTAAAGTTCTATAGACCCTAATTCACCCCCTCTCTTAGTATGTTGCTTCCTAGAAAATTTCCAACAATTAGTATTAGAGAAATCAGTTCTCGTATAATAATTTTAACCACTTGAGAGATAAGATCTTGGAGATGGAATCCTATAAGCTATGAAAGACTATTAAGAACAAAAATCTTAATTTATAGATTATCTTGGAATAGGTCAAGGTTGCTAAAGAGGAACTAAGGAATTTGTTGAATCAAAAGGAGGAAATGGCACCCAAGTAGAATGACACATAATACGAGAAAGAGAGTATTGAGGACATATAAAATAAAGGTAGATCTAGTGATAATAGTAGACCTATTAGAGAGAAACACAAATCTAAATGAAGAAGTAAAAGAATTAAAGAGAGAACATGAAAGGATGTCAATAAAGCTATGAAACCATGGAGTAGAACATAAATGCTAGGGATGAAAAAGTTTTGGAAAAAGAAGACAATACATAGTTGACCACTAGGATAGATGGGAAGATCACTAAGTTGCAAACCCTAACACACAATTAGTTTGACTTGGTAAATAAATTATTGAATGTTATCCATGAGTTGGCTAGCAAGGATATGAAAATTAAAGACTTGAGAATGAAGTAAGAGGTGAATATGATATCATGGAAAGGTTAAAAAACCCTAATGAGGCTATGCATTTTATAAATGAACTAATGAATACACCTAGGAGACCTAGTTCTACCTTTGGACTAGGCTATGCTAAGTTTTTTTCAAGTATCATGTAATATCCCTTGCCCAAACTGACTGAATTTAGCTCAAGGAATATTTTCAAACACTTATATTCTACTTCTCCTAGCTAAGAAATTTAGAATGATATTACAATGCCACTTATAATGAACTAATATGCAAGTGTTGTTCTTTTGGTATTTTAATGCATATACATGGGAACTAGATATGAAATGCATACCTATAGTCAATTGACATTTTGATGAACAATTGACATACAACTATTATGCTGATCATATATGCTATTAGATGGAAATTTCATCAAATAAATGGTATGCAACATGTATCTCCTTTATTGAATTCATTCTCATGGGCTTAAATAATGAGTACAGTAATACCAAAATTTGATTCCAAATTACCACAAGAAAATCATATGCTTAGAAACTACAATGGTAACTACTAATAGTTGCAAGAGGAACCTAATAATAGTGATGCCAAGAATGGAAATGAATCAAACATAATACTATAGTGTTGTATCGTGCATGCATACTATAGCAGCCAAAATCTATCTTCCAATTTAAGCACAAATAGAACTTCGGAATGAAGATCTCCCAAATACCAAATTTAGTAGATATTTCATCACCTCAAATGGTTGTAACATTCAAGAGTTGACATTCACCAATGGCTGATTGAAATTCTTAGTTTCTTCTCCCAGGTTCTTATCAAATACAATTCACAATAATTGGATGATAAATAATGAATCTCTCACCCCTATTTATTCTTTTCCTTTACCCTTCTAGAAGGAAATAAAATATTATTTAATTGCATTCTCTAGAAGCTCCCCCTTTCCAATAATTAATGCATTCTCAAGAATCTTCTCCTTTGCAATACAATAATTAATTGTGCTTCTAGAAAATTAAATTACTAGAAGATTCCCCCTTTCCAATAATTAATGCACTCTCTATAAAATTAAATTAATTAAATATAAAGTCACCCTTTTTACTTTTATTTATTTAAAGACTTTATAAGAAATTAAATTAATCAATTTCTCCTTATTTATCCACTTAGCCTTCAAAGAATGTCAAGGCTAAGAACTCCACTGAGATGCTAAAAAGATGGGGACATTACATCTCAAGCGAGGTGAATCATCAAAGAAAGGAGAATGAAGGAATGCAAATACAAAGCCAAAGAACAAGAAGCTATATTCTATCATTGTGGAAAAATAGGACCTACAAAAAATATTTGTAGGAGAAAGATTCATAAGTCAAAACTTAAACCTAAATTCAATGGTTATTATTTTAAGTGCAACAAAAAGGTCATGAAGCACATGAATGTGGATCAAAGGTCAATAAAGCACTAGCCACTTCTAGATTTGAAGGTTATTATAATATATGTAAAAATTATGGTGATATGTCACAAGATTGTAGACCTAAGGAAAAGAAAAATTTGATACCCAAAGAACAAGGAAAAACACTTAAGAAAGGTAATACAATCAATTGGGATTACAATAGATAATACAACTATTAGTTATGTGGTGAGTATGGATATAATATAGCTAACCATGTTAGAATACATTTCAGTGTAAATCCAAAAGTTGGATGAATGGTGTTTTAGTGTGTTATCATCATCATATAATTGGTCATTTGAGAAAAAACTACAAAAATTGAGTAATATAATCAAATATTGTGCAGATTAGAGGCAAAACAATAGTTGGAGTTGATCAAATGAGAAACTAGATGAATCAGACCTCGAGAAAGAAGGAAGAAGGAAGAAGAAATACAACAAAAAGTGATGTTGAGTTCACCCAATTCAATGGATAAGGTGATCACAATACCATAAACTAAGAATAAAGGGTACGTATGGAGTTGTGTTTCAAGTTGCTAAATCCTACATCAATTCCTACCATTAGATGTATTGAAGTCCATGTCATCATAAGAGAAGATGCATAAGGGTAGAATAAATAAAGTACTAATTTTTTGATTAGGTTGAGACCAAGTGTCATTTTTGCATGTCAATATGAGCCAAGTCTTGATACTAACCACGTGAAAGTGAAGTTGAAGGTGTATGTACTAAGTTTTCCTAAGTAAGCTAAGATAGTTGCCATGCACTTTGTGTACACCTCCTAATTGTATAAAAAATTTAATGGAATTGTAATTCAACTATTTGAAGGTATATAGTTTATTTTGAGGTTCATTTAAACTCACTAGGTTATCAAGTTGATAGACCAAAGAAAAAAGTGATTTTCATGAGTGATTTGTATGACATTACAAAGAGATTCAACAATGTGTTATAGGCTAAACATGTAAGTTGTGAAAGGTTATTTTGAATTGAGTTATGAGTTTTTGAAGTTATTTAATTTTAAATCTTAGTTTGCAAGAATAACATCATCTACATCTTCAAGTGATAAGAGGGAATCATTGAAGGATAGTAATGTGTGAATTGTTTACAATGATACATGCCCTCCACTAAAATTCAAGGAATATCTGGATATTACATTGATAGGATAATCATCTATAATTCCACCTTAAGTGATCATGTTTCATGATGGAAGATCATTCTATATGTGAAAGATTAGAGAGATAGGAAATTTTTAAGTTGAGGAATGCCTATGATAAGTTGTGTGAAAATGAGATACTGAATGGTGAGAACAAGGTCATGGTTGAGAGAGGGTTAAATTATTCTTTAGCATTCCCTAAAGTATTCAAGGTTGAATGGAATAAGACTGTGCTAAGAAGGATAATTCATGATATGAAGTTATGGTTGGAGAAAAAGCTAGTCAAGATAAAAAAATCCATTATACATCTCATGACTAGCTACCCTATTCTAGATTGAGTAAGACTATTTGTTGTCAGGTGTGAGATTGGATTGAAGATGTCACAAAAGAATAGTGCAATGGATGAAGTATGTCAATCAACATGATTAAGTATTTAGTGATCAAATTTGTATTTCATGTGATTTCTCATAAGTTTTATCAGTCAAGCCAACTAAATAGTGTGTCATGTATAGCTATTGACATGGGATGCAAACTGGTCAAGAAGGATCACAAGTATGATTTGTTCAAGTTACAATTGATATATCTATTGGATATAATTGTTCAATTGTGTGTTGTCTTTGATGTTACACAAATGTCATATCAGTTATTAGTTAGAGTCTATCGAGCTCAGTTGGTTAGCAAGGCAAAAGATAGAGTCTACCAAGCTCAGAAGGTTGGCAAAGAAGATTTATAGTGTCTACCGAGTGTTCTCAGACTTTATCTTGTGCAGAAAGTTGTTACCAAGCTTTCATGGATAGTAAAATAAATCTAGTGTCTAGCAAGCTTACTCGGTCATTAAAGGAAACTATGGCAGAGAATAGTTCTTACTGAGCTCTCATGGTCAGCAAAGGAGATCTGATTCTTACTGAGATCACTTGAAAAAAAAAGGATTTCATAGAATTTGTAATATTAAATGAGTTGAGATGGTTAGCTCAGGAAATTGTTTCTAGAGAAATGTTTACCAAGCAAGGTTAGCCAATAAAGGATTTCATTGTTTTGGAAAATAAAGTTTATTTGTTTAACTTAATGTTTGTAGCTGACTAATGTATAGTTTATTGGTAAATGTAACTTGTAATTGAGCCAACTTGAAAATTTGTAATGTATAAATAAAGAGGTCAAGTTGTGGATTCTAATAGTAAGTAACGAGTATGAAATGAGTTGATTGTGTGAAGAGGTAGTGTACGTAAATTTTGAAGAAGGATCAGATATCCTTGAGCAGAAACAGAGTTGTATTTGATTAGCAAGGACCTATTGAAGCAAAGAAGAGATCTGTATCAACAAATTTTAGTTGCATCTCATTTAGGTCACTTATTGTTACTTTCTCACCATTGTAACAATATTTCCTAAATCTCTTAACAAAGTTGGTTTAATAGCCATTTTGTAAATCCTATAACAAGGTGGATAGTTCAACTAAATTGTTCTAAAGACCTCTAGCAAGGCCACTCCTAGTAGGCTGATTAAATCCTCTAATAGGGTCACACCTAATAGTGTGTTTTGTAACCTTTCACAGGGTTGGCTCCTAACAAGGCTCACTTCAGAATAATGAAAATTGGTAACTAGTTACTTGGTGGTTTTTCCCATATTGGGTTTCCAAGTTAAATTTAGTTTCTCTTGCATTCATGTTATTTACTTTTTCATGCATGTTAATAATTATGAATGCTTAAATATTACTAACAAGTTAATCTACCAAGTAACAACAATAAGTAACTTGTTTAACATCTAAGGGATCTGTGGATTTTCTTTTGTAGTAACTGATTCACCCCCCCACACCTCCCCCCCCCTTGCATGTCTTACTTACTCCATCTATAATTCCTACAATATCTTTTAGAGAACCTTGGAGAAATTAGAAAGGCTAAGAACACATCTTATAAATTTGGTTCTCTTATCATTTTTATATTTTTCTATGTACATAGCTCTTTTCCCTTTGTTGAAGATGCTTTTTGGCATAAGACCAAACCTATGTTTGAGTAGATAAATGAATTTATTACTCAAATAGGTGAGAATTTTGAGATCATTATGGATGGTTTTTGAATACTTCAAGAGGAAAATGAAAATTAGGTCTAGAATACTTAAGTTGGTAGTTGATTAGTATTATGATCACATATGTTTTGTTTTTGTTATGGATTCCACACATGTACTAGCAGTAATATCAATAGTGGCATGGATAAAGCCTATACATTATGAAGTTAATGTTGATGAAGAAATTGACAAGAATATTGAGTCATTCAACACATATGATACCACTAAAATAAAGATGATGATGTAGACCAAATTTTCCAAGATGGACAAAAAATAGAAGAAGAAGATGATACATGAATTGGAAGGTAAGCTTGGAGATACACCATTGCATATTATTGAGGCTAAAGGTAAAGATATTAGTAGTGATGAAGGTGATGGTGAGGAAGATGAAGGAAAAGAAAAATAACTTTTTCCTTGTCGATTCTAAGGCAACCAAAGGAAGAAATTTTGTTATAGTTGAGCCTAAGGTGAAGAAGAATTTGACAAAAGTGGAAACCCTACCCTCTATGATACTATAGAGAGTCACCAAGAAAATATATAAGGAAGAAAATCATGTAGCTACCAGGCTAGTAAGAAGAGGGCTAGTGAAGATTATAAGGGAGTCAAGGGAAAAATTCCTAAGTAGAGGACATTAGATGCTAAAGAGGCTGAGAAAGGCTGACAAAAGAAGAATACTAGAAGAAAGCTAGTTATCAAATTAGATGATAATGATGATGATGATGATTATGAGGCCAAAAGGACCAAATCAAATGACTTGAGACAATTTTAGATTGTGCCGAGGAAGGTGCCTCAAGAAATTGATAAGGTATGTGAGACTGTGTGGAGTTCAATAGGATTAGTTGGTTTCAAACATATTAAGTATGAAACTTTAGAGAAGATTTATAAGGAGAAAGTTGAACAAGCAATTGCAGTTATGATGTTGAATTTTAAATATATACTAATATAGCTAGATAAATAATTTTTGAAAGAACTATATAATAAAATTCATGCAAAATAGAAGTGGGCATTAAACACTGATAGGAAAATGAGAGAGGCTACATTAGCCCAAGTTATGCCTGATTTAGGAAAGCCTTATATGGAAATAGAAATGAAAGATTATACAAATATTTTTTTGCCAAACAAAAGTATATACAAAATTTTGAGAAATAAAATTGAAGATATTGGTAGAAAATATTTGGACTAATGCTTATAGATGTAGAAGAAGAAGAAAAAGATGAAGGAGTAGATGAATTGGATAATAAAGAAGATATCTACAATGATGTTGAGAAATTAGTTGAAATAGTTCAAAAGATGGCACAATAGAGTGTGAAGTAGGATATGGTAGTCACAATAGAAGATGAGACACTGGATACTACAGTACCTAATGTGACTATAGTTGAACAAGAGTTAGAAAAGATTGTGTCTATCAAGCCATAAAAGGAGGAGAAAGCTCCCAAATCTATAAGGATACACTGCTAGACACCAATCTAGTAATTATGCAAATCAAGCAATATCCAAAGATTGGTGATTAGGAACTAGCTCAATAGGTAACAATAAATCTAATTGGTACATCTAAAGTGACTAATGAAACTAATATGAATATTTCTAATGAAGCACAAGATGTTGTAGTTGTTGAGAAACAAAGTAGGTTGGCATAGGCAAAGAGAAAGGAGTCAGAGAGCCAAAGTGCATGAGTAGAGTAATATACTATGAAAAATGTGAGGCCAAATGTCTTAAGATCTCTGAATGAGGGAGAAAATATAATAATTAGCCATGTTCCGCTAGTGAACTTGTAGTGACTAAGGAGTCAAAAGGTGTCGAGAGCACACAAGCTATTATTTAGGGACTGGGTCTATAGTTTCAAACTCAAAGTATGTAATTATCATTATTGATCTCTAGTGCTTTAGATTCTAAGGGAAAGATAATCAAGAAGAAGAAGAATCAGTCACCTAAGAAGCCAGTGACATTTGATGAAGTTATTTTGATTTCAAATTGGGACACTAATAACTTGACATATGAGAAGATGAAAACCTTTTAAGATCTATTGGCAAGGAAGACAAGATAAGAAGAGCTGAGAAGGGAGCACAGAAAAAAAAGTGTTACATGAGGACATTTTCCAATAAGCCTTTGATGTGGAAAACCTTAATGATAAAGTTCCTTCTATAGATTAATTAGTTCAAATTGTGGAGAAGTTCATTAGTAAAGTTGTTGGCTCAAATTGGAAGCTAATGTAGTAGATTGCAAGGAAATTTGAGAAGAAAATTATAGAAAAAATCTCTAGTGAAATTGCACTAAGGAAAGCTCATTTATGAAATCTTGTAAATAATGTAGAATAGGTTGTCAAGAATATTCATTCTTTGCACAAAAAAATTATGGGATGTTACTTATTTTCAAAGGAAAATAAAAATCTTATAAATAAAAAACAAGCAGATTTAAAGTTCACAAGACATTCATTGAGCATGGACACAAGATCAAGATCATTTCATTTCAATAGATTAAAATTTACACAAGCTAGGTTAGCCAAGTTAATGACTAATGATGGAAGAATAAGGGATAATCTTATATCTATTCAAAAAATGTTGATAGCTCACTTAGAGGCTATGTAGAGAGATATTTAATCAACAAATAAGTGTTGGAAATCTGATTGAAAAGCTCATTGTTGAAGATCAAAAAGGGGTATTGTTGCAAAGAAGGAAGATTGTTGTAAAAGAATGTTTTCAATCATTGTTTTATCATTAATGTCAAACATACTATTTGTAGGAATGAAATTTTCTTATAAGATCCAAGTACTATCACTTAGTTTATTGATGAAGATGATTTGATCAACAAGATGTAACAAGAGAACCTAAGGAAAAGGTTGAGTTATGATGTTGTAATGAAGTGCAAGGATCAGTTAAGCCAATAGTTAAATGATGTATTGATAACATACTTAGAGATATAGAGTTTGGTCACACTTGGAAACATTGGAGGAAGAAGTTGTAACAAGGTTGAATACAAAGCTTAAACTAAGATCTTTAGTGGGTGTCGAGTAAGTTAGTTGAAGCTGAGAAAATTTTGAGTTGGAGCTAAGTAATAAAAAATTCTAGTATGTGCTAAGTGATCTTTAGGTACTGAGTAAAGATCAAGTGTTGAGTAACAAAAAATTCTTAGTTGGTGCCAAGTGATCTTCAAGTGCTAAGCATTAGGAAAAAAATAGTTGATGCTGAGTAACACAGTATGTGTTGCTAGTATTTCCATAATGTTGAGCTGTTGCATTATTTCAAATGATGAAGATTCAACAAATTTGAGTCGAGAAAGTGGTTACCTTGAATTTTGTGAACGAGTTGGAAGATAAGGATAATGAGCTGGTGGCACAGAAATCTATGTAAACCATTTTTGGGTGAATTCTAAAGGATTATTCAAGAAGTTTTTAGAGGAAAAAAGTATGGGTTAGATGTAATGAATCCTACCTAATCCATATGAATTGAGAATTGAGTTGCATGTTACTGGTGGTTTTTCCCAAATTGGGTTTCCATGTAAATCATTGTGTTATGTGTTGATCTTTTATGTGTTATGCTTGCATGTTGGTTATTAGTAACTTGCTGGTTAGAAAAGTTAAATCTTGGATGAATGAATGATTGAATGGGCTCACTATACTTATTAAAAAGTTTGAATAGGACATTTGGACCTTGAATAAATGATTCAAGACCCCCCTACCTACCCTCTTAGTTATTCTAAAGAAATTCTAACAATTGATATCAAAGCCATCTATTGATTTAGTTTCAAGGTACTAAAAGTAGGAAGAATAAGATGTCCAAGAGAGGAGTTCCCAAGCTCAACAAAGACAACTTTTCTGCATGGAAAAGTATGATGAAATTGGACCTTGGATCAATATGTGACTATGCACAAACCTCAATTGGAAAAGAACATGTAAATTTAGTAGGACCTCTTATTGTAGATGATTTGAACAAAAAGAAGGAGCATAATCAAGCAATGCTGGTGATTGCCTCTACACTTAATTATGCAGAATATGATGACATCAAAGATTGTGACACTGCATTCAAGATGTGGAAAGCCTTATTAGATATCTATGGAGGAGATTAGAATGTCCAAAGAGAAAAGAGAGAAAGCCTAAGAGGAAAGTTTGATGACATGAAAATGGAGGAAGGTGAAAATGTTGCTCAGTATGCTGCAAGAATGAAAGAAGTGGTAAGTGCAATAAGAAGTCTAGGTGGTCAATTGGAAGAAGAGACTACCATCAGAAAATACTTAAGAACTTTTCTCCCTATTTATGCTACCAAATTTTCATTCATCCGAGAGCTAAGGTGTATACAAGGAAACACACTAACTTTTGAAGGAATAGTGGGAAGACTTACTACATTTGAACTATCCAATTTTGATAACTACAGACTTGAGAACCTTGAATCTACTTTCAAGGCCAAGATGGAAATAAAAGACACTAAGGAGGATACATCAAGCAAGAAGAGAAGAATAGGAAAACATGCATCTAGTGATAGAAGCATAGATGAGGAAGATGTGGAACAATTAGAAGCACTACTAGCTAGGAGATTCCATAAAGGAAAAGGTAAATTCAAAGGCAAGGTCCCTATCATATGTTTCAATTGCAATGAAGTGGGTCATATTGCTTCAAGATGTACATAGAAGAAGAACTAAAAAGAAGCAAACAAGTAGAGAAACAAGAGGGAAGATGATAGAAAAGACTACAAGGAGAAAGGCAAAAGATACTACATTGTCGAAGAAGATTTTGATTAGAATGATGATGAAGTAGTTTATGTGGCCATAAAGGATGAATTAGATGAAGATGAAGCAACAACATTGGTTACCTCTATGAACAAGAATGACAAGTGGATCATTGATAGTGAATGCTCACATCACATGACAGGAGATAAAATTAAGTTCATTACCTTTACTCAATATGATGGTAATAGTGTTAGATTTGGTAATGATGCACCATGTCAAATCAAAGGAAAAGGCTCTATTAAGCTCATAGAGAAAATTTCATCTGATAATGCATACTATGTTGAAGGATTGAACTAGAACTTGTTGAGTGTATCATAGTTAGGCAATGTAGGTTGCAAAGTTGAATTTGGAAACAAAATTTCCAAGATCTATGACATTGATGGAAATCTGATAGGAAAAGGTAACAAACTATAAGTAATCTATTTTACCTAGATATGGAAGATGCAACATGTCTTGTTGTTAGATTTGATGATGTGTTGTTGTGGCATAAAAGGCTATGCCATGTTAACTTTGATGATTTGATCAGCATTAGCAAAAAAAATGAACTCAAAGGGTTGCCCAAATTGAATAAACCTAAAAACACAATGTGCAAACAATGTCAACTAGGGAAGATGACTAAGTCTAGTTTCAAAAGCAAAAAAATATACTTCCAAGGAAGTACTAGAGTTAGTCCATACATACTTATGTGGTCTAATAGAAGTGCAAAGCTACCTAGGAGATAGATACATAATTCTATTTGTAGATGACTATTCTAGGATGATGAATGCTTTGTTTTTAAAGAAAAAATATGATACATTTCAAATGTTTAAGTGGTATTTGGCTAGAGTTGAGAAGGAAATAGGAAAGAACTTGAAATGCCTAAGGTCAGATAGAGGAAGTGAGTTCACATCAAAATAATTTGAAACATTTTGCAATGACAAAGGTATCAAAAGGAAAACATCAGCACCAAGAACTCCACCATAGAATGGCATTGCTAAAAGGAGGAATAGGTTAGTGATTGACTATGGTAGAACATTAATGATGGAAAAAATGTTCCAGTAAAGTATTTGAGAGAAGCTGTAAGTACTAAAATATACACATTGAATAGATTTCAAGTCAAAAAAGGTACAAATGCAACACCTTTGGAATTATGGTATGGTCACTCACCTAATGTTAAACATTTCAAAGTATTTCGTTGTAAATGCTATATTATTAAAGATACTAGAAATAGAAAGTTTGATGCAAAAAGTGATGAAGGAATATTCCTTGGATACTAAAATTTCCCTTCCTCTAATTTTATATGATATTTCAAGCCTCTAATCAGATCTTTAAGATCAAGAAACCAATCTTTCAAAGATCCACCAATTTCTCAATAAACCCCAAATTGGGTATGCCAAAAATAGTGCCAAAAACTTCATAGCTTCACACATTATTAGTAAATCTGAAAGTGGAAATTTTTATATAAATTTCAGCAGCATAATAGCTTAAAAAATGAAATTTTCATATTTGTATAACATTTACACAACAGCTCCCAAACAGAGGATAAAAACAATGCTCATCGAGCTCTCAAAAACAATATTTAATAGCTCGGAAACACCACAAAAACACTAATAATCTATCATAGAAGTATAATAATGAAAAAATAAATATATTCAGCTCTATTTTAACATCTAAAATTCTGAAATACAGTAGCAACCCAAACTGATATGAAATACTCAACTGGAAACACCAAACTCTTACAAAAAACACACCCGAAAAACCACAAATCTGCACTGTTCAACACAAAGGCAAACTCTGCATGAGCATGCACATGGAATGGCTTCAAACTCCCATCCTTAGCCTTCCTAGAAACCTGAAAACTCCCATTCTTGTGTCTCCTTCTTCACAGGTTTGGAAGCCTCTGAAGAATAACAAAGAAATGAGCAAAAATCAAGTTCTCGAATCAACTCAAAATGCCTCCAAACCCCTTAAAAGAGGGCATAACCCTAACTCACATCCAAGAGGGGTTAATAAAAAATATTTTAATAATAATTTTCATTTATTAGTCCATTAGCTTCCAAAGATTATCCCCTTTTTCTGAAACTTCACCTTTTTGGGCCTGCCTGCCTTAGAAAAGATTATTATTTTTAATTATTTGAAAAGGGGACATGAAAAGTCCTCCCCTTGCAAATATTGCTTGTCCTCAATAAATGGATGAAAAATAAACCAATCAATCCACCTAGATCCCAAATGTAGTCATGAACTATACTATTGTCAATTAACACAGGCTCCTGCAATATCCTCTACAATATAACCAAGAGGACTCCATAATCAAACTGACAATTACAGCTCAACCAAACTCCAAAATCACAACTTCCACAATCAGAAACCCATGAGACACAAACTCTTAGAACATCAAAACCCAAGTAAAGTGGACAAATCAAACTGCCAACATAGTAAATACCATCAACGCATCCCACTGGCCTATACAGAATGTACAATCCAACTCTGCAACAATGGTGAATGCTCTCAAATGAAACTATACCATTTATGGAGAATCTACACACTGTACAACTCCTGCAGTCAACAAAACTCTATAGATCATCGAACACTATCTCATAACCATAACTCTTATGCACCCCTGATGGTGAAAAGCCATCACAAGATAAAAAACAAGAAATGGAACCCAAACCAAATTTTCTTGCCATCAACTCCTCAACATAAGGATCAAATGCTAACTGATGTACATACCCTGCAATATAATTTTGATAAAGAAAACCAACCTCAGTCAATAGCTCACCATGAACAAGTGATACAACCCACTGTGACTAATCACTAGCTAAGTTAGGTGATGTCATAGTCAAAGGAGTAGAATCAATAACAACTTCTACTGAAGCATCACTCCAAAAATCCTGCTCTAAGTCATGTATTATCAAGCTGTCAACTGCAAAACCTATCGCCATGTCATGCCAATCACAACTCTCATCCTGAGGTGTCAAACTATCCCATAACTGATGATAAGCACTAGGAACCAAAGTACATCTCTGTATCATCATCTCATCAACATGGTCATCAAAGGTAAATTGATGAGCATACCTCACAATGTAATGCCTATAGAATGTGCCAATCTTAGTCAATGGCTCAGACTGTAATCCAGATGTAGCTAATTGCAATCGATCACTAACCAAGTTGGAACTGACTACTACCTTTGAAGACATCACCAAGGGAGTAGTATTACTAGTAGGAACCATTCCAACTGTCAGCTCACCAACATCACACATGGTCTTTGATACAACATCTCTAGTTTCCATCCCATTAGTACTAGAGGTCACCACCATGTCAGGCATACCACAACAATCTACTGCAGCACTCAACTCAACTAAACTTGACCCTAGTGGGGATGAACCTAATATGCCAATGTTAGTATCAAGGATGGATGCATCCCCATCTCCACTATCTTTGACAATCTCAACCATGGAAACCCTTGGATCACCAGACACCACAACTTGTGACTGTACAAAATCTAGTAAAGACTGTAGTTGCTCTAACTCCATGGTCACCTTAGCCAAATGAAACTGTGACTCCTTGAAAGCCAACTATGTACTCTCAAGAATCTCAAAAGTCACCTCAAGCTTCTGAGTAAGCTCACTCACCTCATCTTCCTTGGCCAACAATGCATCATATTCTGTACTACCCCACTCCATAAGATAATCTCTATCAGCTACCAACTACATATAATCCTATCTTAGAATCTGGATAGCCTCCCATAAAGAGTGGAACTCTATCAAGGAAGGATAACTGCCTTCCTGCTCATCACTAGTAGGAGAACCCCATCCATAAACTGCTAACAACTGACAAGCAGCATCGAAATGCTGGCAAGTGATAGCAATATCTTGCTCACTAACTCTCAACTAATTAGACACATGATGACACTAGCTAGACTGTCTCCTACAAACCTCCTCTGATGCACTATCTAAAAGAGTATCCTCAAAGTTACTATTCTCTAGAGTATTACCATCCATATTCTATGAATCAACTCCAAAGCTCATATCAACATACGGACTATCAAAAATTGTAGCACTATTGTCCAACTCCTCTATACCAAAAGAGACTCCAAAGGAAACTAAGTCTTCAAAACTACCCATTGCATCCTCTTGGATGTCATCAATGCCAATATGATCTTGGGACTCATCTGTACACACTACCAAATATGAAAGATCATGAACACATTCCAGCAAGTATGGTCGACTAGATATATGAACAAAGCCCAACATCGATGTGTAAAAACTAATACCAACATCGGATAAGCTGTTGGCATAAGAAAAGACAACACTATGCAATCTACTAATCAAATCCATGATAGCACCCAAACAAACACTACTACCAAAAAGTGTTAAAGATCTCGAGTCAACTAAATCCCAAATGCCAATATAAAAATCTCAAGTCCATATCTGTTAACTAGAATCAACTGGTAACTCAAGCAAACTCCTCACCTGAGTAATATTACCAATACCAACTAACTCCACATACCTTTCATGATGAGATAATGAAGTCACAATACTATCTTTGTTCACCTTCAGCTGGTTGGACAAATCATGTGAAGTACTACCTGCCTCAACCTCATGTGATGAAGCATCTAACTGTGCTTGGTACTCTTTCTCAGCAAAGTCATGAATGCTCAATGTCTGCTCATCTCTACTAGGTATCTCACCATCATGCACAAAAACATCCTCATAATCACCATATAAACCCACTACCTCCTATGGCAGAGTAGAATTTGAGACCTCTGCCTGGCTATAAGCTAGTTTCTCAAATTCCTCATGCAAGTTCTTGGTAATTGTGTCATCTGCCCTATGATAAAATCTGCCAAATAGAAATCCAGTCAACTTATCCACCTTAGCTAGGTCGGACAACATGTCATTCATTATATGGTGGTCCTCAACCAACTATTCAGACATGTCATGGCTTATTTTCTTAAGTTTATCTTGAATGTCTAAATAACCATCCTTTCTACTATTTTGACTCTGGATATCAATTGTCCAAGATCGTGTCCTCTGAGACTCTGTACTATACCTATCCATTCTAGATAAAGTAGAGTGTAACCCCAATAGATTATAACTTATTCAAACACCAAGAACTAACATGAAATTTATTAGAAGTAGCATGCAACCATAGATTTTGACATGCAACTGATTAGAAGCAACATGTAACCACCAAATTCACCAAGAACTAACATGCAAATGATTTGAAGTAGCATGCAACCATAGATTTTGACATGCAGCTGATTAGAAGCAACATGCAACCACCAAATTCACCAAGAACTAACATGAAAATGATTAGAAGTAGCATGCAACCATAAATTTTGATATGCAACTGATTAGAAGCAACATGCTACCATAAATTATGACATGCAAGATTTGGGTTGTTGTCAAAACTAACATGCAAACTTCTATAAACCCTCAGGCTAGTAAGATCATAGCTCTGATACCATTGAAATTCCCCTTCCTTTGATTTTATATGATATTTGAAGCCTCTAATCAGATCTTTAAGATCAAACAACCAATCTTTCAAAGATCCACCAATTTCTCAATAAACCCCAAATCGGGTATGCCGGAAATAGTGCCAAAAACTTCACAGCTTCACATATTATTAGTAAATCTGAAAGTGAAAAATTTTATAGAAATTTTAGCAGCATAAAAGCCTACAAAATGATATTTTCAAATCTATATAACATTTACACAACAGCTCCCAAACAGAGGATAAAAACAATGCTCATCGGGCTCCCGAAAATAACATAGAATAGCTCGAAAACACCACAAAAACACTAATAATCTATCATAGAAGTATAATCACGACAAAATACATATATTCAACTCTATTTTAACATCTAAAAGTCTAAAATACAGAATAAACCCAAACTGATATGAAATACTCAACCGGAAACACCAAACTCTTACAAAAAACACACCCGAAAAATCACAAATCTGCACTGTTCAACACAAAGGCAAACTCTGCATGAGCATGCACATGGAATGGCTTGAAACTCCCATCCTTATCCTTCCTAGAAACCTATAAAATCCCATTCTTGGGTCTCCTTCTTCACAGGTTTGGCAGCCTCTGAAGAATAACAAAGAAATGAGCAAAAATCAAGTTCTCGAATTAGCCCAAAATGCCTCCAAACCCCTTAAAAGAGGGCATAACCCTAACTCACATCCAAGAGGGGTTAATAAAAAATATTTTAATAATAATTTTCATTTATTAGTCCATTAGGTTCCAAAGATTATCCCCTTTTTCCAAAACTTCACCTTTTTGGGCCTGCCTGCCTTAGAAAAGATTATTATTTTTAATTATTTGAAAAGGGGACATGATAGATACTCCACTAGAAGTAAGGCATATAAGAATTTAAACACTAACACTAACAAGATTGTGGAAATTATGAATGTAAGTTTTGATGAGCATGTAGAAGTCCAAGCTGATGAGTCTAAGAAATTAGAGGATTATAGATCTTTTGTATACTTCTATGAAGGAATGACTATTGAAGACAATGTTACAAATCAAGTTGGGAATCAACAACAAATTTTAGTATTTGTCGAGTCAGTTTGTAAATGTCAAGCTGCATTCAGAAGCTAATTTGTAGAATGTAGAAAATGCACGTTCTAATTTTGAAAATAGTACACATGAGAGGAATGATGAAATGCTAGATGAAGAAGAAAAAAATGACTCTACACCTGAAGGGTCAAACATGAAAAGAAGGACAGAACAAAAATTAGCCAAGTATGTGAAATGACATCACCTTGTAGATCAAATCATTAGTGACAAAGATGTCAAACCAATGACAAGGAATAGATTGAGGAATGAATCATGTTTGCTAAGCAAGGTTGAACCTAAAATAGTGAAAGATGCACTGTAAGATGATGATCAATATAAAGCCATGGAAGAGGAGATAGATTAGATTACGGAGAACAAAACATGGACCCTAGTTCCTAGACTAGCTGATAAGAATGTGATTGGTACCAAATGGGTGTTTAGAAACAAACTTGATGAAAATGATGAGATAACATGAAATAAAGCCAAATTATTTTGCAAAGGCTATGCATAAGAAGAAGGATTAGATTATGGGGAAATAGTTGCCCCTATTGCAAGAATGGAAGGAGTAAGAACAATACTTGCATATGCTGCATATAAAGGTTTCAAAGTGTACCAAATGGATGTGAAGTATACTTTTCTAAATGGTATACTAGAAGAGGAATTCTACATAGAATAACCAGAGGGATTTGTTGATGAGAAGAACAAGGACATAGCCTGCAAACTACACAAAGCACTTTATGGATTGAAGCAAGCACCTAGAGCATGGTATGAGAGGCTACACAAATATCTTGTGAAGATAGGATTTCAGAGAATAGATGACAATAAGAACTCGTACATCAAAGCTGAAAAAGGTAAAGACATTTTGATATTAGAAATCTTTATTGATGATATAATATTTGGAGGAAAAGATGTTATTTGCAAAGATTTTGCTGATCAAATAAAGTATGAATTTGAGATGTCAATGTTTAGATAAATCAAATTCTTTGTTAGATTACAAGTACATCAATTTAAGCATGACATATTTGTGACCCAATTCAAATACATAAAGGAGATACTCCAAAGTTTTGGATTAGAAGACTCAAAACTAGTTAGCACACCAATTGCTACAGGACATAAGCTTTCTAAGAATGATGAGTTAGCTAAAGTGAATCAAACATTGTATAGATCAATGATTGAAAAGTTGTAATATGTTGTACATAGTAGACTAGACATTGCATTGGCTTTTGGAATAGTGGCAAGATTTTTTGAAAATCCAAGAGAAAATCACTTAATGGTAGTGAAGAGAATACTGAGATACCTAAAGGAAACTAATGACTTTAGTTTGTACTACAAGAGGAGTGAAATTTTTTAACTAAGAGCCTACACTAATATAGATTGGGCAGGTAACATTTTTGATAGAAAAAGCACCAGTGGAGGAGCACTTTTCTTAGGAAAAAGGTTGATTACATGGACTAGAAAAAAGAAAAGTTTCACCTCATAGTCCACTACTGAAGCTGAATATGTTGCAACTGCTATAAATTGTACTAATATTATATGGATCAAACATTTGTTGCAAGGTATGAAAGAAGAGGTAACTGAGGCTATGATACTTTATTGTGATAATACAAGTGCTATCAACATATCAAAGAACCTTATAATGCATGCTAAAACTAAGCATATTGCAATCAAGTATCACTATGTAAGAGAGTTGGTGGAAGACAAACAAGTGAAGATGGAATATGTTAGCTCAAAAGAATAGATTTCTAACATCTTCACAAAAACACTACCTAAAGATGCTTTTGAGTATCTTAGAGGTAAATTAGGGGTGATATCCCTAGCCAAGGCTACTTGAAGAAAAAGACACAATTGCCCTACATCAAATGATCTGAATGTTGAAGATTTTACACATTGATGCAAAGGAAGTTTACTTTGGGATTCATGCCTAAAGTAGTAGAAGTACTAAAGATCCAAATCAATCACAAGCAAGGTGGAAAAGGGAGAAATTGAATGAACCTTAAAAAGCTATATTTGCATATTAAGATGGTAATATGTCTTTGGCATTGTTGTTGAAGAGGGAGAAATAGAAGAAAATTGATCAACAATTGTTGAAGATAAAGAATCAAAAGTTGATCAGAACAAGCAGAAGATGAGCAATAGAGATCGAGAAAGACAAAGAAAAAATTTACAACAACAAAGAGGGAGAGGAGAAAATGAAGTAATTAGAATAATAGAAGGAGATGTGAAGTCACAATTACTTTTTGGCATTTGACTTACTATTCTAACCTAGTAGGCTTGTGGTTGAATAATTGAGTCTGGATGTTGATTAGTTTTGTTTTCCATCAATGCCAAAGAGGGAGATTGTTGGAAATCTAATTGAAAAGCTCATTGTTGAATATCAAAGAGGAACATTGTTGCAAAGAAGGAAGATTATTGTAAAAGAATGTTTTCAAACATTGTTTTGTTATTGATGTCAAACCTACTATTTGTAGGAATGACATTTACTTGTAAGATCCAACTACTATCACTTAGTTGATTGATGAAGAGGATTTGATCAAAAATATGTAAATAGAGAACCTAAGGAAAAGGTTGAGTTATGATGTTGTAATGAAGTGCAAGGATTAGTTAAGCCAATGGTTAAATGATGTATTGATAACATACCTAGAGATACAAAGGTTGGTCACACTTAGAAACATTGGAGGAAGAAGTTGTAACAAGGTTGAATGCAAAACTTAAACTAAGATCTTTAGTGGGTACCGAGCAAGTTAGTTGAAGTCGAGCAAATTCTCAATTGGAGCTGAGTAACAAAAAATTCTAGCATGTGCCGAGTGATCTTTAGGTGCTGAGTAAAGATCAAGTGCCGAGTAAT
Source organism: Cupressus sempervirens (assembly GCA_028749045.1). Taxonomy (NCBI): domain Eukaryota; kingdom Viridiplantae; phylum Streptophyta; class Pinopsida; order Cupressales; family Cupressaceae; genus Cupressus; species Cupressus sempervirens. The sequence continues at coordinate 818,590,299 of CM053786.1, forward strand.
AGAAAATTCTCAATTGGTGTTGAGTGATCTTCAAGTGTTGAGCATTAGGAAAACTACAGTTGATGTCGAGTAACACACTATTTTCCGAGCACTAGTATTTCAATAGTGCCAAGCTACTGCATTATTTCAAATGATGAAGATTTGTCAAATCTGAGCTGATAAATTGGTTACCTTGAATTTTGTGAATGAGTTGGAAGATAAGGATGATGATCTGGTGGCATAGAAATCTATGTAAACCATTTTTGGGCTAATTCTAAAAGATTATTCAAGAAGTTTCTTGAGGAAACAAAACATGGGTTGGATGCAATGAATCTAACCAAATCCATACAAATTGAAATTAAAGAATGGAAGAATCGAGTGGGAAAAGGAACTCCAAGACTTTTATTAAAGGAGTCATAGACCAAGAAGCAAAGAGTTGTTGATACTATTGCTACTGAATAGCCAAATTTGTGAAGTGGTTGAAAGGATGTCAAGGAGAAGACATCTAGGAGAAGGATGACCACAAATGCTCTACTTCTATAAGTGGTCATGAAGAGATGATTACACTAGTACATTGAGCATGGAGACTCAAGGAGACTAAGCTTGAAAAGAGTGCAAGCTATCATAGTTGCAAAGATTGAAATCTAGGCAAGGTTATGAGCTGAGAAGTGATCTAAGATCTACAAGATAAGTTGTATGTTGTAGTCAGGTCAAGATTTTCTAATACTCTCTAGAAATTGTATTAGATCTAAAAATCCTATGGACTTAGGTTGGTTTAATAGCCATTTGTAAATCCTTTAATAGGATGGCATTCCAAGTGAATGTTCTAAAGTCCTTTAACTAGGCCCACTTCTAATAGGGTGGTTAAATCCTCTAACAAGGTCACATTTGATAGTGTGTTGTAAGATTTTAATAGGGTAGGCCTTTCATAGGGCATCACTTCAAAAGAGTGAGAATTGAGTAGCATGTTATTGGTGGTTTTTTCTAAATTGGGTTTCCACATAAAATACTATGTTATGTGTTGATTTTTTATGTGTTATGCTTGCATGTTGATTATGAGTAACTTGTTGGTTAGAAAAATTTAAGGTTGGATGAATGAATTATTGAATGGGCTCACTATACTTAGTGAAAATTTTGAATAGGACATTTGGACCTTGAATAACTAATTTAGCACCTCCCCCCCCCCACTCTTAGTTATTCTAAAGAAATTCTAACAAGAAAGTATCTAGCTATCATTTTGTATTATGCTTAATGCAAGAACCCTTTTGAACTCCTGTCTTGAAAAGCTAATCTAGGATCAACTCCAAGGTTCCAAACAATCTTGCAACCTACTAAAATTCACTTAATTAAAGATAAATGTGTCTTTTCATGAGGAGGCCTTTACTGGTTTGAACCAATTTTGGATAAGATGTTTAATTTTCATGCTATTTCAAAAAAAGTGACCACAAAAGAGATATGTTTTTGGTATTTTTTATTTTATGATGAATGCAATTTATCAGTGCAACTATATGAATTCCTAATTTTAACAATTGTTAGAAAAGCAAATAACAAAGATAGGGTGATGAGATATTTTAAGAAAATAACTCGAAAGAGAAATTTCCAATGGACATAAACCATGGTAATAACACATTTGTGAGTTAAATCATTGAAAAAGATTGGGTAGAAAACTAATAAAAATAGGAGCAATACTTCCTCAATTCCATTGATGCAATCATTGATGGGAACTTAGTTATAACTAAAAGATGTTTCTCTTCTCCTCAAATCACAAGGCCACAAAAAGTGCACTCATGCAAGATAAGAAGATACGTAGGAACAATAGGTGATCTCTTCTCCAACATGGTACATTAGAAAAATTTGTTAACATGAGGCAAACACCAAAACTAAAATATTGTACAATCATAACAACACAATAAAACTATTAGCTCCATTATAATTCATGAACATGAATTCACAAAAATAACACACTACGGCAAGAATAACTGCACTCAAAATGAGAGAACCAATAGCATATATCATCACATAAAAATAATGGCCTAGACTACATATTACATCCATGTATTTATAAGAAATCATGTCCTCTTTTTGTGTTGAGAGTTAGAGATCTTATCATGCAAACATGTACTCAAAACTAACAAAACAAATCTAATTATATACAAACTGAATCTCTAAATGGTGCTAAGTAGGTTTCCACCCTTTCTTATATTAATTAATGGGTGCATGAGCCTTTACATGACTTAAAATAATAAAAGAAGAAGGAGATAAGAAGAAGAAATCTACAAGAGGACTCAAGAGTCACTAGAAGCTCTAAAAATGGAATCTTGACCTTTTGTGGGCATTTCTAGGAGTTGAACCATCATTAAAATGTGTTTTTAGTGAATGGAATGCTCTAAATTAGGAACTCGTAGTTAACTATCAACACACTATTACTTCTTAAAAAAAATTGTTAAACCTTTGTGAAAAAATCACTTGTACAACTAGAAACCTTGATGACAAGTTCCAAAAATGCTAAATTTTCCCAAGTGTGAAAATTGAATTTTTAGCTTTTGGTTTTTCTTCTCATTTATACCAAAATGATGTCTAGATGTTTTCTCTTGAATTTCTCAATTATCTCTATCACTTGGGTAGCTAATGTAGGGAGGGATGAAGAACTAGGGCCAAAGGCACACCCATATATCCAAACCACCATGCACAAGTCAACACAATGGAAACACAACACAAAGAATAGAAAATAAAGGAGGAAGAAGAGAAAACACTTTTATAGATTCATCAAATAATCAACATACATGCACAATTGTAAGGCCTCCTAGGTAACGACCAGATAAAAAATACATTCAAATCCATGATCTAGCTTTAAGTTCAAATCTCTAGAAACATATGCTTCCCACTTTGACATCCTCTAACTTCCACCTAAAACCCAATCCTAGACCTCCTTAAATAATCATACAGCCATAGGTCTACCTATCACAAAATTAAACCTTACATTAAATGTATACATAGCCACAAGTTGACTCACATCAAATATTAACTACTAATATTTGAATTAAATTTGTATAAGGTTAGACCAAACTGGAACCATACATATACAACTTGGTCAAAGAAGGACCAAGAAAAATACTAACACTCGACACCAATATGAGCACTCAGCATAATAATGACACACAAAACCAATAGATTCACTCAACATATGAAGGAACACTTAGTCAATACTAGATTGCTATAGTAACTCAGTATCCATTAGAGCTACAATAACTTAGCATTCATTAGAGCTATAGTAACTTGGCATGCACTAGAGCTACAACATCTTGGCATCAACATGGAAAATGAACAAAGATGAACAAGATAACAAGACAACCTAGGATGCTCCTACATCAAAAAATTGGGCTTGAAAGAAATGATTCCCCTAAATCATTGAGATGTCACAACATGAGATGAATCTAGCTTAGATTGAGAAATTCATGAAGCATCTTCAATAGGTCTATTCTTCTAGTTTACCAATTATTCATAGTAATCTTTTCCTCTTGTGATCTTGCTAATTCACTGATCCAATATCTATTCAAATTCTTCAATCTTCTTCTTAGTATAATCTTCTAACACACCAACTTCATCATTTTACTCATGATACTTATAAAATTCAGCAATATTGAATATAGCAGATATATCCATGTGTAGGGCCAAAAAATAGGTTAAAATGCATAACATACTATGAGAAAATCACAAAACTCAATAATCATATATTAGCACCCACTAGTCTACCATGAAATCCAAACTAATAAAGAAAGCACTAAAAACCCCCTCTTTCATGTGTAGCTCCCATGTCCTTTCTTCTCCAGATGATTGTAGCTCCAATTTTCCTATAGTGCACATAAGATTGAAGCAAAAGCCTATGATATGGATAATGCCATGAGAATACTAGAATTGTGATTTTAGTGTGAGAGCAAGAAGTGTAAATGCAAAGAAGTGGGGACTCAAAGACTCAAGAATTTTGATTTTCAAGACTTGAGAATTAAGGGATTCAAGGACTTAAGGCTCCAAAAATGAGAGAAAGAGTGTCCAATTTATAATTGACATGGAGGATGAGAGCATTGGATTTTTCACCCATAGATATGTGATGTGGAAAGAGATTCCTTTGAGAATCCATGACGCGTATGAAAAAATATGCCAATTGTAAGATTCTATGACACATGAAAGTCAAACTTGGCTAAATGTGGAAGAGAATATATGACACGTCATAAGACACCTCAACCCACTTAAAGCCAAGAATCTATGATGAATAAGCCAAATAGGGACATGTGTAAGAGGTAAGAATATTTGATTATGACAAATCTTAGCCAAGTGTCAAAGGAGAATCCACGAGTTTTCATATCCAAGTGTCATGATGATGTAATATTTTTTGGAATATTTGAATTAAAAATCCTCTTATTCCAAAAAATAAGAATTAGTAGAAAATGGAATTAATGACAGAAAATGGAACTTAGGAAATTAAGAATTTCCATGGTTTGTAGATAATGAATCAATTAATTAATAAAATTAATTAATTAAGGATGATAATTAGGAAGAATAATTAGAAAGAATAGGATTAAATTATGGGTTATTTAATCCTATAGAGAAAATTAGCAGATTATTGGCCAAATTGATTAAATGAATGCGACAATATCCTTTGATGAAAATGTGATGATGATGGATATCGAATAAGATGATGAAAAGGTAGACCAAAGCCATGGTCAAATTAATTGATAGATCAAAATTGATAACATGCCAAGGACACATGACATGAATTAGTTGATATGTAACATTTAATCAACATTGTAAATGCTATAGGATTGAAATTGATTGATAAGGTCTAATCATAATAACATCGACGGACATTGTCAATGTTATTAAAATGATTGATGATGTCATGATCTAACATTGAAAGCCTCAACAATGTCAAATATTGAATGACATGAATGATATTTTGACGTAGCATTGAGAGCCATGACAATACTAAGGTCAGATTGATAAGATTGATAGGTTGATAGGTTTCTAAGACACTGAAAGCCACAACAATACCTAGGATAAGATAAATAATGATTTATTTGGGATGTTTGATATGTTTCATGTTGATTAGGACTAATTTTGAGTGATTTTGGGTTGATTTGGGGTGATTTTGAGTTGATTTGAAATGGTTTTGAATTGATTTGATATGATTCTGAGTTGACATGAAATTGATGTGAAAGAGGATACAAATGACAAAATATAGTCAATCTGTCCAAAAGATTAGAGTTAGTAGAATAAGAAAATGGTACAAATTAGTATGAAGAAGTGATGAAACCATAGATGTGAACCATTTTTGAGTGTCTACATTTTTCCCCTCTTTGATACAATGTGATTTAGAGCATTGTGTCAAAGAATGCTAACAAAAAGGCCATAAAAGCATGCCCCAATGATGTGGTATATATTTATGCCCCCTAAAAAAATGGACCAACATAGGCATGTGAATTTACAATGATAAAAAAAAGCCATAGGAACTGACGGATCAAAAATTGGAGCTAAGATGTGAAAGTTATGAGGCGTAGAGTGTAGAATAGGATCAACTAGTAGCCAGAGAGTGATTGCATGGATGACCACTCAAGAAAGACAAAAAATGATGAAAATGATAGTTCATGTTTTCAAAAATGAATATGTGAATCCAACGCAATTTATGGATTGCAAATTCAAGTTAAAATGCAAAAATTATGGGCTCCAGAGTGCAACATAGGGGCTCCAAGACCAGTTCTGGGTATCCTAGGTCCCCAACTATGCCCAAAACTCAACCAAATGCATCATTTACACACTTGGTAAGCCCAAGTGCATCATGATAGTACCAAGTGTGTCAATTATGCACTTGGGAAGCCCAAGTGGTCTCAGAAAGTGCAAAATGTGCCCAAGAAGGCCCTCGGTGCCAAAATCAACATGACGGGGGGCAACTAGGAGCCCAAGATTAATTTCAAGGATTAACACTCCATATAGTGAAAATAATAGCTAATTTTTTTCATAATAAAGATATGAGTCCAATGCAATTGATGGTTTGTAAATTAGAGTTGAAATGCAAAAGTTATGGCTTTTGGAGTGCAACCTAGGGGTTCTAGGAGCAGTTCTGGATAACCTAGGTTCCCAAGTGCATCCAAACTCTACCAAGTGCATCAATGAAATAGTTGGCATGACCAAGTGTATTAATTATGTAGTTGGGAACCCCAACTATGCCCTAAAAGTGTAGATTGTGCCCTAAAAGGCTCTGGGGCCCAGAATCAGCCCGATTGGACTCGGAATGACCTGAAACTGTGTGTCCATGCCCAAAATGATGGAAAGATGTCATAACATGAGGGAAATCATAAAAAATGGTCATATTTGGTCAAATATGATGATAATAATATCAAACTAAGGTTGAACCAGGTGGAAAGCCACAAAAAGTTGATTGACAGTGTAGGATGATGCAAGAATACATGAATGCAGGACAAAGATGATTTGGTGAATCAGAAGACATGATCATGGTGATGGAGAATGAGATGAAGAAGAAAGATGAGATGAGGAGATGTTAGTATGATGGAAATAATTTTGCTTCTATAAAATGCACTATATGTCAAATGGAGCTTTATTTTGATATGGAAAATAGAATGCAATGCATCATGGCATAAAGGGCCACGACGCAAATGCAAGCCTTTTGCGTAAGCAAGCATGATGTAGACAGAGAATGACCTTGTCCTTCGTGAGGCATATGTACATGCCCCAAACTCTCAAAGGTACATTGTAACAAACAAAAATGGAAAAATATGACCATGAACGATCCCGACCAGTCTCATAGATTAGTTTTATTTCATTGAGTGGCATAGGAACATGATCAAAGAAAAATAAAGCAAAAAATAATTCACTCACTAAATAGCATGAACCAATAGCTATCCTTGTCCATTATTACATCATTTTTAGTGTTTTAGGTGTTTAGATGGTGTTTGACAGGTTGATAATGTGATAGCACAGTTTGTGGATTTAGTTGATAGGTTCATAGTGACACGTTGGATTGATTATTGGTTCACGTTGGTCAGATAGTGTGATTATCTTGAAAGTGTAGTGCTTTGAGTTACAACCTGCAAGGTGCAAGTGTTTACGCAAAAGGGGTGGTTATCCACAATGAATATGCACAAGGTTTATTGCAAAATTTTGATGGGTTTTGTGATTTTTAGGGTTTTTGGGGATATTTGATTTTTTTGTGTGACTAGTTTTTTCAGGATGTTTTACAATTTTTAGGGTTTATTCAGGACATTTTATGATTTTAAGTGATTTTTTCAGGATCATATTTGAATGTTTAGGATTTTTTCAGGACATTATGTGATTTTTAGTGATTTTTTCAAGATCGTATTTGAATTTTTAAGAATTTTTTCAGGACATTATGTGATTTTTAGTGATTTTTTCAGGATCGTAAAAACATATACAAGTGTTAGCTCCAATCCGTTATGCAATAGGTCCAATGGATAAAAAGTGCTTAGGGATATGCCCCCAGTTCAAGTTCAAACTCATGCACCATGTAGGTAATATGCCCCTAGACAAGACGCAAACTATGTACAAAGGCCAAGGACATAGTGTGTACAAATTGGTAATGCTTGGTAAGATAACAAAGGACATTAACTAGTTCATGAGCCATGGTCAAGGAGCCAAGGATGTTTTGCAATAGGAAGAATATAATCAAGGAATGACAGAGGGGGAAAAGACCAGATGGAATCCTGATAGATGGAGGAGAAATAACTAATTACACATGGTGCCTATTTGCCAGGTTTTCACTATGGTACTTGCCCAAAGTGCCTGTTTGCCAGGTTTTCACTTTTGGATAGAATTTTTCTCTTGACTCAAATTTTCATGCCAAGATGCCTATTTGCCAGGTTTTCATTAAGACATCCATTTTTTCATGACTTTTTTCACTTTTTTCTTTTCTTTTTTCATGACTTTTTACTATTTTTTTGATATTTTTTCAGGACTGTTAGATGGAATCAAGAATGTCACTAATAAATGCTGAGAAGATATCTATTCTTGGTACTACTAGCTAATGAGCTCTAAATCCATGATTGACCATAACTACGTAGGATTTGTTCTGAGTTTGTAGCTAAAATCAAACCACTAGAAAGGCCTCGAGATATACCATCATGTACCTTATGTAAGACAATGTCTATCTCTTGCAAATCAAGGCATCTAAGGATAATTGGGTCAATAGAAATTTCATGTGGGATGTCACTAATGATGACATATGCAAAGGCTTGTTGGAGAAGGATTTGATCTTGGTTATTGGAAAAATTAGGTAGCTGGATTTGGGAATAAACAAATGGATATAAGGGAGGGTTGGGAGGGTTGAGACCAATGACCTTCCATATGAATGTTGATCGAGAGAGCTCCAAAAGACTTTGTGGCATGTTGAATGTTGGAACATTGATATTCATGGCATCATATTTTTCATCTTGTATCCTTGGGAGCTACTTAGCTTTTGATATTACTAGGAAGTTTGGAGTTTCATTCAAGTGCAGGCTCACCTAGAGAACGAGGGAATAATCTCATAAGATAAGTGGCCTCATCACTGAGTTTGGTACATGAAACACAAAATTCTCTAATATGATCAACATGGTTTCCTTTTCCTCGATATTTTTCAAACCTTGGAGCCTCAAAGTGTCTTGGGAATGGAGGCATATACAAACTTTTATCGAATGGGTTAGGACATAGGTCCCTTTTTGTATATAGAGCCTATTTCTTTTGGACTCCCAATGCCTTGAATTGTTTGGAAATTTGTTTGAATTGTTCTAATAGTTCTTCATTGGGGTTTTTCATGATTGTCTTTCCTTCAAGTATTTTGTGTCTATGAGTAGACTGTTTGCTATGGAGGAAGCTATGTCTACTTGGTTCTGACATTTCTGTGTCTAATGAGTCTGATGAAGTGTCGCTAGGTGGTGGAGGTATGTTGGCACCTCAAAGACAGAAAGGTCCCTATTGTTGGGGAACTTGTTGTGGTATCTGATGTGGCACTTGTTGTGGGATTGACTGTGATTGTTGTATCATGTGTTGTTTTTGTGCCATGTGTTTTGGTTGTTTTTGGGATACCTCTATTGGTTGTATGTGAGACCATGTACATGGTTGTTGTTGTAGAGGTATTTTCTAAGGTTGTTGTGGCACATGTTGTTGTAACAAATGTTGTTGGTATGCTATTTTTTGCTCAAGGTATCTTTGGTATTCCAATTGTTGCTTGATTTTCTCTTGCTGTTTAGCAAACATGGTTTTTTATTGTTGGAATTCTTTCTAAAATTGTTGTAGATAAATTGTGTATAAGTCAAGTGGGTTCACATGGGACTGCATATTAGGAATGTTGTATGTTTTCCCCACTTGAGGTTGGTGTCATTGCGGTTGATGTTGTTTTTTATATGTAGGATGTGTGTTAAGTGGATGTAGACTTGGTTAGACCTTAGAAGTGTGGAGTCCTTGTACCACTGTAGGTTGTTGTTGTCATGGGGGTTGACTAAGTCCTTGAGAATTGAACGCCATGTTTGGATTGTGGTTTTGGTACCTTTGTGTGTTAGATTCTCCTACTTGTGACATCATATTGACTTGACTATGAGATGCATCCCTATTGGGAATGGGCATAATGTCAATAAGACTTTTCCTTTGTGTGTCCATAGGGATGGTTGCACTTGATGTTTCACATGTTGTACTTATGAGAGGCTCCATAGCATTTGATGTCATAGCACTTGGTAAAGTTAGGAGGAAAGGTGTAATTTTTTGATTTGCCCCTAGAGAAGGTATGTCTGGCATCCCTAGAGCACAAGTCCCTCTAGGTGCATCTTGTTGTTGCATCATGTGACTAAAATCAAGTCTTAATGTCCTTTTGGGGTGTTTAGGAATTTGTGGTATTTCGTCGAACAAGGGGTTGACATTGATGTGTTCAAATGTACTTTGGAGGATTTCAATGGTTGATTCTTGATGGGACCTTATAGGTGCCACTATTGTGTTTGAAAACTCCAAAGACTATTTTCCTTTATCTAAGTCCAAATTGATCATGGATTGGATGTTTTCAATTGTTGTGTTGGTTTAATTTTTTGGACTTAGGACCTTCCAAGTTTGGGTTAAATTTGACAATTTCTTGGGCTGCCAAACATTTGAAGTTCTTGCGAAAACTTTTATCTTGACATGCCCTAGCCATTTCTTCATCAGTGATGCCATAGTCAGTGTCAGAGTGATTACTTAGGTGTATAGTACCTTGTTGTATGTTTGATGTGTTAGGTTGGCTGAATTCAAAGGAATGTGATTGTTCATCTTTAGGTGTGGTCGGTACACTTCCTCCTCCTGGTGGTATTGGCACAAATATAGGTTCAAAGTTAGGACTCCGTTGAACCATCCCATGTGTGGGGGAAGTGTTTGGAGGAAATCTAATGGTAGGTGCATTGTTCAAGGTTTGTTGTGCCATGGCTTGATTATGAGGATCTTGCGGATACATGTTCAAGGGGTGTGCTAGAAATGGTTGTGATGCCTCAATTTGGTCTTAATTAAAGGTTTTTTGGGTTTTCTTTCTCTTTTTCTATCTTGGATGAGGTTTTGGTTGTGCTTGTGCCTCAAAAAAAAAAGGTTGATAGAGTTCCTCGGGTCTTTGAGCTGATTGTGTCCTAGTAAGTGCTGGCATGATACCTAAGAGTGCAAATGCAATGGAATTTTTGAGTGTTTTGGGTGATTTAGAGTGGGGAGTATGCAAGATATGAGTTTTTTGGGGATTTTTAAGTGTTTAGGAATGTTATGAAATGTGTGGAAATGCTAAATTAATTAGGGTTTTGATGTAAAAATTGCAAATTTCCTAGGAATGTTATGCAAATGCAAATGCAATGTGATGTTTTGAGGGTATGCAAAATGAAGGTTAGGGTTATGTTTTGAACTTTGTATTGACACTAAAGATAGGTGTATGAAAGGTAGACTATGCAAAGGATGGTTTCCAAGGGTTGATAATGACATATAGGATATGCAAAATGAAGGTAAATGATCAAGAAGGCAATTTGGTTGATGGACAATTTGATAAGGTTTGGTAATGAAAATAATGCTAAGGTTTGGACCATGCAAGATGAAGAGGATATACCACTAGGGTAAGCCAAAATGATATTTGGGGATGCTAGGGATATGATTATGCTATGACAAGGGTATATGGAAATTTTTGAACTTAGGTAAAACCTTTAGAAAGTATGTTGCCTAAGAGTTTAACCTTGTGATAAAGGACTTTGGATCTTGACCAAAAAGTGACAAAAGATGAAAATATCAAATTGATAAAAGATTACAAGGTCAAATCTATCAAGACATAGATATATTTTGACCCAAGAAAATGATAAGAAAAGATAAAAATACTAGTCAAGATCCATTATCCATCAACACTAGGAGATACTCTAAGACTTATACTTGGTCTAGATTTTTGACTAAATTCAAAGGTTTTGGGGGGTTCAAAATGATGTTTTGAGGACTCAAAATGGTGGTGATTCTAAGAAGATGTGTGATATGGAAAATTCCTATGATGCAAAATGGGATTTTGGGTGCAAGATGCAGTTTTGGGTCAAGTGTAGAATGGGGAGGTGTAGAGGCTCCTAGATGCAGTTTTGGGGTCCTAAAGTGCAGTTCAGAGGCCCAAAATGGTCATGTAGGTACCCAAGTGTGCCATAATAGTTCCAAGTGTACCCTAACAGTACCAAATACATCATTGATACACTTGGATCCATTTTGGGCGTAGTTGGTAGTTTCTGGGCGCAGTTGGTAAGTCAAAATGAAGGTTTGTTAATTCTAAAAGGTATGGTCGCCAAATTGATATGCCAGGAAGCTAAGATGCTAGGGTTGATGTTAGGATGGGTTGGGAGATGCAAAAAATAGGTTATGACCTACAAAATGATGTCTTAAGTGAAGGTTCTGAAGACTAGGTGATGTAGAATGCGGATCTGGGCAAGCTAGTGCAAGGGGAGCTAACCAAGTACTTAATGACACTATTGAAGCCCCAAAATGTTATCTAGAACCCAAAATTGGATCTCAAGACCACCAAGTGCATGCAGTTGGTAGTTTTATGATGTATTTGGTAGTTTCAGAGCATAGTTGGTAAACTAGGCTGAAATTGAGGCAATTCTAGGAGCTATGGTTTCTAGATTGATATCACAGAGAGGTAAACAATAGGGGATAGTGTTAAGATCAGTATGAATGCTCAAAATGATGGTTGGGAAACCCATAATGATGGATAAAGTTGTCAAGATGATGAATAGGTATGCAAAGATGCAAGGTGGTGAATGCAAAGTGCTGATTTTGAGATGGGAATGCAAAAACTAAGGGAGGTAAACTGAACCTAAAAGGATGCAATATGAAAGGTAATAGATACTAAATGAGGACTAAAAGGTGAAATATGAAGTCTATATGATGCATGAATAATTCCTATACTAGGGTGAGTGCAAGTGAAGTCTATGCAAGTGTGAGATCTACATTTTGCCAAGCACATTTAGGAGCACAAGTCACCATGTTTTCAAAGGTTTGAGTATGTTGAACCAAAGTTTTCAAAGTTTGATAAAGGTTGAAATTTTTTGGCAATGTGTGATGATTTGACAAGTTCAAATGATATCCAAGGTGTAAATTTAAAATTTTGGCTTTTATCTTGATTATTTTTTACACACATGCAAGACACATTAAGACAAGAATAGTTTTTGTTAAAAGTAACAAACACACCACAACCTAGGCTTTTAGGATTGTATCCACTAAATTCCTACTTGAACCAAAGTTTAGCCACACTTATCCAGAGTGGACAACCTAGGATCTTGGCACAATAGGCTCCCCCTTACAGTGCACTCACTTCTCGGGGCTACCAAGATCTGCTTCCCAAGGGGCATGACTTCCCAAGGGACTGTTGCCTCTACTAATGACCACGAGAATGTAGGATGTCTTCACAGGCATGGGTGACCCCTTGAGCCAGTGGATAGAAAGGATTTTGGACACTAAAACATGGTTTTTATTAAGGGCATTCCATTTTGCAAGTGAATGATAAACTTTCGTAGAAGGTCTCCCAACCCCAAGAATCGAGGTTTGATGCACCACAAGGGTATTGCAGGAGAGCTATCATGCAGCAATACCACTGACACAGCTTTCATCATAATCAAATTTTATATAGTAGCTAGAACATTGACCTAGCTTTGGCCTATTACCACTCTAAGGTTGTCCCTTGGCATACCTAATATCGAGTATCTTGGTCCAAGGTACGCCTCCTATAGAAGTTACATGGATTTCTCTTACACCCAAGATCCACAAATGTCAAGGGGAGAGGATACATCCAATGCAACTCCTAGGGATTTAACATTGTTAACATGCTAGGTAGAAAAGAAAAAGGTTCTTTTTAAGCACCAAATGAAATGTTATCTAATCTAGAAAATCCACACACAGTTTTGAAAGACACACAAAGTCTTCGACAATGTCCTGCAAAGCACACATTAGTAGTTTCTTATGATCATGTCTTCATCCAATGATCACCACATGCTACAAATAGACCATTAGTAACAAAAAATCACCTAATCTATGTCCTAGAGAGTGATAGGAACCTAAAATATAGATTTTGATTAATGCATGTGCTTACTGTGAACCTAGGTGTGCTCTAACAAAGTAGATTGCTCCCCAAAAGGCCAAAATGGCTCTGAACATCCCCAAGTGCACCCAAATAGTATAGAATACATCAATGATGTAGTTAGGGCCTAGTTGGGAATAGTTGGTAGTTTTAGGGCATAGTTGGGAAGTCAGGTGCAAAGTGTGGGGAAATGGTGCTTAGACAAGACCCAGAAACTAAAATTTTTGAAGCTACACCCCCAGGTGCACCGAAATAGTGTAGACTACATCAATAATGTAGTTGGGGCCCAGTTGGGAATAGTTGGTAAGATAAAAACAATGGAAAGAGGTTTTGGTGGCTTCTGGGCTCCTAAAACTACTCCTAGGGGTCCCAAGTGTGCCCTGACAGAGCAGAGTGCACCCTAGGACAAAAAGCTAATAGAATGCATGAAACAAGAGCATATAAGAATTTTACTAGACCCCCTAATTAATCTAGGTGTGAAAAGTAATAGTAGATAGTCATTATACCCTTGCAAGTGAGCTCCCTCCTTGCACCTACAAGCACAAAACAAGAAAACCCAAGCTAGATATGCATTTCATGTCGGGTTCACCAAATGTAGGACCAAAAAATAGGTTAAAATTCATAACATACTATGAGAAAATCAGAAAACTCAATAATCATATTCTAGCACCCACTAGTCTACCATGAAAGCCAAACTAATAAAGAAAGTAATAAAAACCCCCTCTTTCATTTGTAGCTCCCATGTCCTTCTTTCTTCTCCAAATGACTGTAGCTCCAATTTTCCTATAGTGCACATAAGATTGAAGCAAAAGCCTATGATATGGATAATTCTATGAGAATACTAGAAGTGTGATTTTAGTGTGAGAGCAAGAAGTGTAAATGCAAAGAAGTGGGGACTCAAAGACTCAAGAATTTGGATTTTCAAGACTTGAGCATTAAGGGATTCAAGGACTCAAGGCTTCAAAAATGAGAGAAAGAGTGTCCAATTTATAATTGACATGGAGGATGAGAGCATTGGATTTTTCACCCATAGATATGTGATGTGGCAAGAGATTCCTTTGAGAATCCGTGACGCGTATGACAAAATATGCCAATTGTAAGATTCTATGATACATGAAATTCAAACTTGGCTAAATGTGGAAGAGAATCTATGACGCATCATAAGACACCTCAACCCACTTAAAGCCAAGAATCTATGACGAATAAGCCAAATAGAGACATGCGTAAGAGGTAAGAATATTTGATTATGAAAAATCTTAGCCAAGTGTCTAAGGAGAATCCATGAGGTGTCATATCCAAGTGTCATGATGATGCAATATTTTATGGAATATTTGAATTAAAAATCCTCTTATTCCAGAAAATTAGAATTAGTAGAAAATGGAATTAATGATGGAAAATGGAACTTAGGAAATTAAGCATTTTCATGGTTTACAAATATTGAATCAATTAATTAATAAAATTAATTAATTGAGGATGATAATTTGGAAGAATAATTAGAAAGAATAGGATTAAATTATGGGTTATTTAATCCTATAGAGAAAATTAGCAGATGATTGGCCAAATTTTTTAAATGAATGCTATAGTATCCTTTGATGAAAATGTGATGATGATGGATATCAAAAAAGATGATGAAAAGGTAGACCAAAGCCATGATCAAATTAATTGATAGATCAAAATTGATATGTAACATTTAACCGACATTGTAAATGCTACAGGATTGAAATTGATTGATAAGGTTTGATCATAATAACATTGACGAACACTATCAATGTTATTAAAATGATTAATGATGCTATGATCTAACTTTGAAAGCCTCAACAATGTCAAATATTGAATGACATAAATGATAGTTTGACCTAGCATTGAGAGCCACGATAGTACTAAGATCAGATTGATAAGATTGATAGGCTGATAGGTTTCCAAGACACTAAAATCCACAACAATACTTAGGATAAGATAAATGATGATTGATTTTGGATGTTTGATATGTTTTAGGTTGATTAGGACTGATTTTGAGTGATTATGGGTTGATTTGGGGTGATTTTGAGTTTATTTGAAATGGTTTTGAGTTGATTTTATATGATTCTGAGTTGACATGAAATTGATGTGAAAGAGGATACAAATGATGAAATATGGTCAATCTGGCCAAAAGATCAGAGTTAGTAGAATGAGAAAATGGGACAAATTAGTATGAAGAAGTGATGAAACCATAGATGCGAACCATTTTTGAGTGTCTACACCATGTCATCGGGTAACTCAACTTCATAAGCATTACCACTCTTAAACTTCTTCAAAATCTTACAAGGTCAAAACTTATTCATCTTTAGCTTACTATATGTTCCAATGGGAAGTCTTCCTTTCTTCAAAATCATGATATCTTCTAGACTTATCAACATACTCCTTATACTTTTAATTACTTTGCTCGATCCTCTATTTCACTTCCTTATGAAAAGATTCCATAAAATCAGCAAATTCTTCCCCTACAACACTTCTCTTTTCTTCACCAACAATATCTCTCAAATCTAATATACCTCTAGGGTGCATTCTAGTAATAATCTCAAAAGGTGTTTTCTCGATACTCCTGTTCACTTAATTATTATATGTAAATTCAGATAGTGCCAACACTACTTCCCAATTACTTGGCTTATCTCTTGCTAAACATCCAACAAATTACCTAGGCTTCTATTCACAACCTTTGTCTATCCATCTATTTGTGTATAGAATGTAGAACTAAACTTCAACTCAACACCCATCTTCTTCCACAAAGTCTTCTAGAAATAAAAAATCAAAGTTACTATCCATGCAATCTTAAAATCTCTTTGAAGAAAATTTAAGCGACATGCTTAGCACCTAATCTCTTCTTACATGGTATGAAATGAGCCATCTTAGAAAATCTATCAACCACAACAAATATAGAATCATACCCCTTCACTATCTTAGGTAATCCATGAACAAAATCCATACTAATGTCACTCCAAGGTTTCTCAGGAATAGTAATAGGTGTATACAAACAAGTAATTTGACTTACTCCTTTTGCAACTTGACAAACCCTACACCTCTTTACAAATTTATGAACATCCTTATACATTTGTGGCCAATAAGACTTATTCTTCAACAAACTTAATGTCTTATAAATTCCAAAATGTCCAGCCAATCCACCACTATTCTTTCCCTTAATCAAATTCAACCTCATATAACTTCTAGGAATACAGAATTGAACACCTTTGAACAACATATTTATGTAATTTATTATATTTTGTGTTCTACACTCTCTCCACACCTCAAAAAATTAGGATTAGCATCATACAACTCTATCACATCTTCAAAACTGAGAAGTTCAAGCTTCATCTCAATCAATAAAGAACATCTTCAGCTCAATGCATCATCAACTATATTAGTAACTCCATTTTTATGCTTAGTGACAAGTTTGAAACTTTTCAAGTACTCAACCCACTTCATATGTCTCTAGTTCAATTTATGTTGACTTCACAATTATTGTAAAGCTTTGTGATTAGTATAAAACACAAACTCCATAGGAATCAAATAATGTCTCCACTTCTTCAATGCTTGAACAATAACATAAAACTCTTGATCATACATAGAATAATTCCTTTTAGCATTATTCAACTTTTCAAAAAATAAAGGTATAGGTTTACCTTCTTGACTTATTACAACTTCTATTGCACTACCACTTGCATCACATTCAACCTAAAATACCTTGTTGAGATTAGGTAAAACCAATATAGGTAACTCAGTGCCCTTTTATTTTAAAGTCTCAAAACTCTTATCATCTCCATCTATCCAATTAAATTCCTTTTTATCTCCTCCCATTTTCTTATTCATAACATTACAAATAAAACTTAAATTTCTTATGAAATTTCTATAGAAACTAGCCAAACTATGAAATGATCTTACCTCACCCCCATTCTTAGGTGTAGGCCATTCCAAAATTTGTTTTACCTTCTTAGGATCCATCTTCAAACCATCAATTGAAATCACAAATCCCAAGTACACAATCTCCTCTTGCATAAAAGAACACTTCTTCAAATTAATCATCAACTTCTCCTCTTTCAATATCTACAATACTTGTCTAACATGCTCAATATATTGTTCCTTAGTCTTACTAAATATCAGAATGTCATCGAAATAAACAATTGTAAACTTACCCAAAAATATTTTCAAAAATTCATTCATTAGCCTCATGAAAGTACTAGGTCCATTAGTCAAACCAAAAGGCATAACCAAGCATTTATACAAACCATCTTTTTTCTTGAAATAAGTCTTCTATTCATCACCTTCTCTAATTATTGATCTAATGATAACCAATCAAATCAATCTTTGTAAAATACTTTGCTCCACTCAAACAATCTATTATGTCATCTATCCTCTGCATAGGAAACCTATGTTTTACTATGATCTTGTTAATAGCTCTAAAATTAGTACACATTCTCCATTCTCCATTCTTTTTTGGTGCTAGTATAGTAGGTACAACACATGGACTCAAGCTTTCTCTGGTCAAAACTTTTTGCAACAATTCATGTAATTTTCTATTAAGTTCTTCATTCTCTATAGGTGTTAATCTATATGGTGATTTGTTCAACAAAATAGTTCTAGGAATCAGATCCATATAATAACTTATACTTCTCATTGGAGTTAAACCATCAGTTATATCCTCTGCAACAATCTCTTTATACTCATTCAACAATTCTACAATTTCTTCTGGTACTCAATCAATACTACTAGCTTACACTCGATCACCACTGACTGACACTTAGTTAACATTGTTTTCTAGCACTTGGTTACTATTGACATAAATCTCTCTCCTTTGAATTATAGCAAAACAAATTTGATTCTTTTTTCTTTCCTTTTCAAATTGTTTCCCTTTAACCATGCAAGTTTTTACAGCAGTATAATTAACCTCATCTAGACTTTTAATCAAAGACAACAATATTTGTTTCTTTCCATTCACCCAAATAGTATATTAATTCAATCTTCCATCATATATAGCATATCTATCAAGTTTCCAAGGTCTATCCAATAAAATATGACAAAAATCCATAGGCATAATATCACACAATACTTCATCAATGTAATATCCAATCTTGAACTTCATAAGGCATTGCTCACTTACCAAAATCTTATGCTCATCTTTGATCCGTGAAAAATGATAGGGTTTAGGATGCTTTAGCCTCTATAATTTCAACTTTGTAACCAACTCTTTTGATGCCAAATTTGTAGAAATTCCACTATCAATGATCACCTTACAACATTTTCTAGCCATCTTACATTTGGTCTTGGAGAGACTTTGCCTTAAAATAGCTTCCTTAGCACTTCCCTTATTACATAAGGTTCTTCTTGCCATCATTTTTTTTTCAATCTTTACAAATCAAGTTCTTTCAAGATTATAACCCTCTATAAGTTACAAGTCAAATCCATAGATCTATAACCCTACAACCCAATTCACTCAAGTTTATACATGATCCAATCACCACAATGACAAACCTAAAGATTTCATACCACCTAACATAGAGGGGAATGAAGTACTAGGGATAAAGGCACACCCAAATATCCAAACCACCATGCACAAGTTAACATAGTGGAAACAAAACACAAAGAATAGTAACCAAAGGAGGAAGAAGAGAAAACACTTTTATTGATTCATCAAATAATTAGCATACATGCCTAGCTACAAGGCCTTCTAGGTTACAACTAGATACAAAATACATTCAAATCCATGATCCAACTTAAAATTTTGATTTCTAGACATGTATACTTTCCACTTTTATGTCTTCTAAGTTCCACCTAAAACTCAATCCTAGACCTCCTTAAATACTTTTGTGGCCAAAGGTCACCCTATCACAAAATTAAACCTTACATTAAATACATGCATAGCCACAAGTTTTCTCACATCAAATATTAACTACTAATATCAAAATTAAATATGTTCAAGGTTGGCCTAAACTGGAAGTAGACATAGACAACTCAATCAAAGAAGGACCAAGATAAATACTGGCACTTAGCACCAATAGGAACACTTGGCATCAATAGTAACACACAACACCAATAGATTCACTTGCCACATAATGGAACACTCCACCAAAACTAGATTCGTATAATAACTTGACAATGATTAGAGCTATAGCAACTTGACATCTATTAGAGCTATAGTAACTTGGCATCCACTAGAGCTACAATAACTTGACATCAACATGTGTAATGAACAAAGATGAGCAGGATAACATGAAAACTCAAGATTCTCCTATATCAGTAGCTTCTATAAAATCCAAAGTTCTATATTTATCCTTAACAACCTACCTATAATTATTGACTTTTATTTTGGTTGTCGCAAAATTTTCAAGTTTAATGTCCAACTCTAACAATACATCTTCTATCTTAAATGCTTTCCTAATATCTTCATCAAACAAAACATCCTGAAAAGTTCCTCAGTATTTTTGAACTACTAATTGCACTAAATTGAGCTTTGTTTTCAAATCATATTCCAAAATTCCAAGGTTGACAACATTGTAATACCTCTCTGCTTCCAAAATTTATTCTTGAGTCTAATCACTCAACATTTTTATATACTCATTTAGTTATTGCATACTTTATTCCCAATAGATATTTTCTCTATACAGTCATTAAGCTTTTCTAGCTCCTCTATAGTATATACTTACATGAGGGTATGATACCTTTGAAATTTTATTGACGTCAAAGTCTAAAGGTCTTTCAATAGGTATGTAACTCATCCATCAATCCAAAATCTTGGTTCAGTATGGATAGCAGCTTATCTATGTTTAACTAAATATGGTGTAATAGGTTCAAGTTCCCCTGTATTATCTATACATCTTTCTCCTCAAAATTGTCATGCCATTTTTGACAAGCTCCCAAAAATGAATCCTCATGTACACTATAGTTTTCCTTCCTCTATAGTTTCATAGCAAGAGTGATCTTCAAATTATCCATGTCTATTGGGCCCACTACTTCATGTAAATAACCTCTTAGAAGCTCATTTTGTTTTTGCTATAGTATCAACTCAGGCTCATCTTGGTCCATGTGTCTGAACACCTCTTTTATGCTTGTAGTTATTAACACTTTAGTGTTATCTACCATTGGCCTTCCTAATAGGACCTCCCTAATTTGGTAATCTTTAGGAGTCAAATCCTTAGTGTCAGCATGTAGAGGAGGGATGGCTTGTGTGCAAGAAATTTTTTATCCTAGTTCTTCATAATGAAGGCCAATGCTCATGCATCACCCATAGGTGGCTCAGGCTTCTTGATGGATTTTACTAGCTCATCCATTCCATCATTAGGAATTAAATTCAACTACCACTTTTTTCAAACCATGACGTCCCTCTTCAACTAGGCTAGTGTAGTGTCCATTGGAGATGTATACTTAGTTGAGAAGGGTGTATACACTACAGGCCCCTTTCCCTTATCAATCCTTTCAAGAGTGTTTTCTCATTGATAAAGATCACTAGTTTGGGCCTCTATATCTTCTTGGGCTAAGGTCCTAGCCTTGTTACTACAAGGATTTTATTGAGGTTCTTCTTTTATTTGCCCCACCTCTAATACTTCATCATCTTGTAATTATTGGAGCTCTTCTTCCTCTACTACCTATTATTATAAGTATATAATGGGAGGAAGTGACATTATTAAGCCTTTATCTAGAAATAAAAAATCCTAAGATGGTAGTGGTGGTAGGCCCAAAGGTCCTTAAGGTAGAGGTGGTAATTAGTTCTAAACCTCTCTTAGGGATTGACTTGTAGGAGTATCCCTTATCTTCTTCCCCACCATCTCAGTGTCCACCAACATGAAATCAAAATTGGAGAGGTCAATGGCATCTATCTCTTGATCCAACATGTTTGTGATCCATTGTTTCTATTTACCCTTTGAGGTGGTAAACAAAATAGGCTCTTTTGAAATAGATGGTGGTGTTGTAGTAGAAATGCATCTTCTTTCCTCTTATATGGTCCTAGCTGAGAAAGTCCTTTGACTCAAGGAAACATATTCAATTTGTTCTCCTTTTTCTTCTTCTACTTTAGATTTGAGAATTTTTTTTAGCACCTATGGGAGACAAATATTCTTTTTCTTCAATCTTCTTGTACTTGTCCCTCCCACAGTGAGCTCAATCCTAGCCTTTTTAGGAATTGAGGTGGAGGCTTCTTCCTCTTGACCTATTGGTGGAACCCTCTATTCTTCCTCCTCTTATTCTCATGCTTGATCCTATCCTAGTGGAGGAACTTGGTTAGTCTCTTAGACTTGAGTTGTTGTCTCATCTTGAGAGTTCACTTGTTGTGGATTTTTTTGTGGTCATTGAGGTAGTTGGGCATGAGTTGTTTTTTTCTAACACCTTTCCCTTATCTTCCTTTTCACTCCTCTATCCTCTTTGAAGTACTCAACTTCTCACTAATGTTGATGAACCATTTTTGGCCTCACTAGGGATTGATCAAGGAAAGTTGATATTATAACTTTCACTCCTTTACCTTTGGTAGGTCATGCTATCACTTGTAGAGGAACAACCTGAGGAACTAGATCAAGTTTGGAAGATTTATTGATTGATTCCTTTGTTAAGTTGACTATATGGTGGGCCCTATTGTTGATGTAAGTGTTCTCATCCCTACCAATCTCTACATTAATTATTGGTTTGTTATAAAAATTTTCCCTATTGTACAACAAATCTAAAAATATTTTATGTCTTTCTCAATAGCATTTAATGGGATCTTTATTTTCAAGGCCGTCTCTACTAGATATAGAGTCATCTTACAATAATCCATTATTATAATATCATAGTCATCTATTAAATTCATCTAGTGATGCTCCAGTGCATCTTCATGTATAAATTGCTTCCTTGTGAGATATTGGACCATCCCTATGTTGTCAAAATAAGGGTGAGGGGAGTTGTACTCTTCTAGGGGATATTGATCCCATTATAAATTGAAGGTCATGATATCTTGTTTATGCTTGACCTTGAAAACACTAATGATCATTAGCCACACCCATGTCTTCTTTTATTGTTTTCTCACTTTGTTATATGTAGATGTGAGCTGCTTGGTAATCTCCAACAAAATGATCCTATCTAATGCATAACTTTAGAGCTTCTTTAGGTAAAACCATGGTGCTAGCGATATGTAAAAATATCTTTAACTATAGCTACTACCTCTATTGACATCCCTTTGGCATAATCACCCTCTTTTAATAAGATGATTGAGAATATAAAAATATCATTCACTATATGTACTCTTTGTTCTAATCCAAGAGTTTCTTCTTCACTAGTTAAGGATATACCACATAGGGCTAGGAATTAGTATCTTGCATGATATCTCTTTTGTATATGCCTAGGTAATTTTTCATCCTTTCCATCAATTAGTACACCAAATATGATGTCATATAGAATTTAGGTTCATCTCTAATAGCTACTAGCTACTCATTCAAGTTGTCACTAAGAAGTGTAGGCCAGTCAATTGGCATCTTTCTTGTCCTAATGGTATCTATAAAGTGGACCATCTAGGTTTGTAAGTTTCCCACTTCCAATAGTCCCATGACTCTACTTAAAAGCATTATGGTGTATCCCACATCATCCTTAATGTATCCTTGATTCATTTCTAACCTATTGACTCTATAGCCCATTGGTTTTCTATCAATGAATATGATGATTGGATTATCCCCGATGCTTCCTTCTCATTATCTTGATACCATCTTTCTACCCCCTCATAGGATATCTATAAGCATTTATTAGCACTAGGAAGGTGGAAAACTTTCTCGATGTCTCAAGGTCAAAGATCTAGGACTATCTCAACTGTGACAATCTTGACAACCTTTTCTTCAGTGACATACCTATATGTGATAGCCATGATGAGTTTTGAGGATTGTATAGAAGTAAGATGTAATGTTGCATTTACTATCCCTAATTAGATGAGTACTGAAAACATTGTGGATCTTTCTTTTAGCTTGTTGTATATTGTGAGGAAGGTGTTCTAGTTACTATGTCTTAGTTCAGTGCCTCTAATTTTATAATGTCCATCCTAAAAGTTGGATTTGCTTGGTGTACCATTGTATTTGATGAAAAATAGTTTAGAAGCTATCATTTTAGACATTAAATATGATGATGATGAAATTTTATTTTTACAATAAAGTAGACATTAGTGTGGAAAGATAAAATTGAACAAAAACAAAACCATAACTAACAAAGACCTAGCAAAAATGCCAAAAAAATAGTGAAAATTAGTTTAATCCCCCATTAGCCCTGATATAAAAAATAGTGCACCTTAATAGGTGCATCAATTGCACTAAATGGCTATTTTAAGACCATTTCAACATAGTTGCATGCCTATGCTCCTAGGGAAGGTGTGCACATGGACCTGTGTGTAATAGTGCACATGACATGTACACAACTGCATGTGTGCACAATGCAAGGAAAGTGCAAGGGGAATTAAAAAAATTTGTTAAGTGCAATGGGAATTAAAACAAGTATTTTATGTTATGTACATAGAGGGTACACACATGCACACCTTGGGGAGGTATGCATGTGCACACCTTTGGTTTCTAACCTTGTTTTGTTTTATGTGTAGGTTACAAGAAAAGTACACTAGTAAGGGTGTGCGGGTGCATGGACTGAGGAGGAAAAGACAATAATGAAGAGATGGGAGGGGCTCTAAGGTTTATATATACCTAAGTCCCAAGGTATGTACCCTCTAGATTTGCACACTTATGCAACTACATAGGTGTGCATTTCCAAAGGCAGATGGAGTGTGCACTTGTGCACTAAGTGTACTATGCACTCTCATAGGGTATGCATGTGTGCTAGTTTGGTAGTGCCAATATTTGCACTTAAACACTTAAAAACTTGATTTTATCCTATGTGAGGCCCTCCAAAATTCTTGAGTTAGAGACTAAGGCTTTACCTAGACTCTTGGAGGATTCAAAAATGACCCAGGCCCTGTACTAAGATAAAACATTTACTAAGGGGTCCCCATTTCTAGAAGAAATGGGGCGTGCATTATGAAACCACAAGAAATATCCCCAACAAAAAGGCAAGAAATGAAAAAGGAATTTCTACATCAACAAGAATTCTTCTAACATGTGTCAAATAAAAACTAAATCCCAAACACTTCAAATGGATTTCAAGTTCTTTGATATTCAAAACTACAAAACTTGAATCTTCAAGCTCAATGTGTGTACAATGTATTCATTTCCTTTGAAATTTCAAGGTATAGTCTATTGTGAGCTTTTGGAAACTTGGAAACAATCCTCCACTCTACTATTTCATTAATCACAAATCCTTATAGATCATGTGTACCAATCACTATCTAGCTAGGTGCGAAAATCCATTTTAAGGGCATTTGATGGGTTATCATTTTTTCATTTAAGGTTTTGAGCAATCTTTTGGATTCAACTTCACGGTGCTTGCATGTTTTCATTTGATTCTTTCATGAAGAAATTTTTATAGATATTGGATAGCCATTTTGGAGGGCATATCCCTATGTCATATTACCTTTTCACAAACCCTTTAGAATCTTTCACTCTTAACACTATCATTCCTTCTTCTTTTTTCTGTTGGTACCTTGACCATGCTTAGACTATGTGGTCAAGGCATTGGTGTCATTTCTCATATTCTTTTTTTAGTTTGATAATGGTTGTGTTCCTATTTAAACTTCTAGAAAATCTCATGCCAAACATTGACCTTAGCAATTCTTTGAAAAGACCTTTTGTCTAAAATGACAAGTTTTGGACTATCCTTTGCTACCATCAGCCTTGATTTGAAAACACCAACATAGTCAATCTTTGAATTTGCAAAGTGTTAAGAACTATTGATATGCAACTTTGATTTCAAGACTAAAATTCTTTTATAACTACAAATAACATTTGTTCTCTAGTTGGTAGAAGAACAAATCATCTGAATGCTTTGACAAAGAAATACCTCTTCCCAAAATTTGTAACTAGAAAGAGTGGTTTATGGAGTGCATCAAGAAAAAGTCTTGATTGCACCTAACCCCCATACTAATACAAAAAAATAGACACAAATATAAAAAAGAAAACACACAACTGAAAGAAACCACACTTGTAGAAAAGTAAACACACTTGTAGAGAATTATTTTTTTATTTTTTTTAATTAGAAATGTTTTATGCTTTTAGGCCTCAAAATATTTTTTTAGGAACGGGCCATTGAGGGGAAATGGAACCAATTCCCCTTGTAAGAAACTTAGCCTAAAAGTATATTCTGCCAAAATCTTTTCAATTTGATAAGGGTCAATCCACAAGTATTGAATCTTAGTGTGGCTGCCCAAATTTTGTTTTGCCTTGTCCCATATGCGAATAAGGTTAGATATTCTAGAAGATTTGATTATAGTGCACTTGTGTGTGAGGTCTCACCCAATTTTCCATAGTATAGATGACATAATTGTATTATGATACTTATAGTTTGATGTTTTGATATACTTTGAGACTATAGGGTTATGCTATTTTAATATCTACTTTTTAATGATTCACGCATTAGGATCTAATTGATATAATTAATGATTCCATTTCATGTTCTAAACTATTACAATTACTTTAATAGTAACTGAATTTGTAGAAATGCTTGAAATGTCAAATTATAATGTTAGTGTTAAAGGATAGATTTTTATATGCAGATAAATGTTAATTGGATTATGATGATTTGTAATATGGATATTTGATTATGATGATTTATGATATGCATATTTTGACATTCTAACACTTAGAATGATTAGGAAAGGAAATTTAATTGAATTATGTTAATACAAGTTTTGTAACATTTGAAATTATATGTGTTTATGATATATGTTTTATATGACCACCTTGGATTACTAATACTTGAGTTTAGTTTGTAGGAAGAGGAACCATGGAAATTTTTTGGGGGGGAAACAAGATCCAAACCTATGTGAACATAGTTTAACCAAGATAAATCTTTGGAAGATTAAAAAAGGCCTCATTGTGATGTATTTAATTTTGTAAATGCAAGTTTTCTTGTATGTGATAATTTTTAACCATAAAGATTCATTAGGAACATGTCAAGGTGACATGGAATATGCTTTTATGTGTCTCTTGACACTTGTGGATTTTGTGTGGAATGACATGTCATTTAGGGTTTTGGTCATGGTGGCATTTTACCCTGGAACTAATCACCTGGTTAATGAGTAAGTATACCCACTTGATAAGGGATAGGATGGGTCACAATCAAAGGAAATTTGAAATCGGATTTGGCTAGGATTTTGAGGGGTCATTAGGTGGTCCCAAACTATCTTTTAGTTAAAAATAAATTACCCATGTGATAGTACTATTGGTTTGATTTTTCACAATGAATAAATTTTGAAAAAATTTAGTGAAAAAACATTTGAGTCTTTGTATCTTGCAAATTAGGGTTTTGTCCCTTGTATTTTTCAAATCCTTAGATTTCCCTAGTTCATAGACTAGTCTCTGTGTCATTGAAATTCTATTAAATTCTCAAGGTTTGTCTTTAAATAAATCTTTAAAAACCCTAGTGCCTTGATATTTTACCCCAGTTTTGAAAACCTTCGAAAATAAATTTTCATAAAAAATGATTTTTAAGGCATATTATTTTATCCTAAGGTTGGGCTTATGCAAGCATGACTTTATTAAAACATTATTTTCTATTTGACTTGATTATTTTATTAAGAAACACCCAATGTGCTATGAATTCTATGTGATCGTTGATCCTATTCAGATCAATGAGTATCACATTCTTGCAATGTTGAGATGCAAGGTTTTTAAATAAAGTGGGCAAGCAATTTTTGGATACGTAGCAAGGTGGGGTTAGGAATACTTAGTGTGTGTTGTGGTATGCCAAGCTATAAAGCAATTGCTGACATGTGTTGCTAGTAGTGCAAATGAAGAGGTTTGTCCACTAGTTATGATCGAATTTTTTTCTACCACAAATCCTTTAGATATCAAGGGCTGGTGCAAGCCTACAAAAAGGAACTGCTCAATAAATAAGGAATGCAGGTATGTGCCTTTATTTTGTGTGTCATAGTGGGGCCAACTAAGGAGAAAGAACTGAGTTGTGCCATGTTCTATGCCACATTTTCTTAGCTAGAATTACTTATGTTACAGGCATAGAAAGTTTCAAAAATTAATGCAATAGTCATATTGGTCAGAGCATGAGGATTGAAAGTAATCATTTTATTGGCCCAAGTAGATGAAGTGACCATAAAGTGCAAAGCTTTTCTTACACCATTGATCTTGTGTTGATCAACGAAGGGCACTTGCTCACATTAAGAACTTGAGTGAAGTTTAAATAAAGTGGGTATGGACCATGTGGACACATGTCCATGGTGACATCTAAATTCTTAACTCGGAAGGTCTACATGATATAATCAGTGTCACCATTGATTTTCCAAGGTTGGGACAAGCTTGAAATAAGAAGATGCTCGATAAATAAGGAAAGCGGGAATGCTCCAGTTTGATACATGGAAAGAATGATGTCAATTACTCATTCACTTAGAAGGTGATATGGGAATCACTTGCATGGAGGTTGTTAGAAGGAAAGGACTCATATGGAGACTTCCTATTGCTTAAAATGGCTGACTAGGCCTTATTCAACTACAAATTTCTATAGTCGTTGAATTTTTATTAATCAATGGTTGGCGCTTACCTACAAATTTAAGATGCAAGAAATTTAAGGAATGTAGGTAAGCAGTAATGTGACACATTTCCCTACTCTTAAGAACATAAAGCTTGTTACTTTTTTAAATTAAAGCCATCTGATCTAGTGAAATTGATGGGTAAGATTTGAAATTCTAATGCAACTTGAGAAAAAATGGCTATTGGAAGTTAATATGATTCAGTTCTCATTTGTGTGATTTCAATGCCCAAATATAATTCATGATATCACCATTTATTGAACCAAAAAATTGCAAAAGGTTATCAAAAAAAAAAAAATTCTAGAGCTAGGGCACAAAATTTCATAGAGAAATCCAGTGAGTTGTAGCGAAGAATTTCATAGAGTGAAGTAGAGTTTTGCTAGTAAGTGCTCTTAAACTTTTGAGTAATAAGAACTTAGTGAGATAGAAATTTTAAAATCTCAAAATGCCTCCACAAAAAGAGTTTAGTAGATAGACTGATTATCTAAAGTGCTCTGTGCATGATGACTTTCTGGAACAATTTCCTTTATCTGTACATGAAATAACTAAGGGGAGGGAGTTGATTCCTAAAAACCCTAGGGTACCCATAGAAAAGGGTTTTTATGACAAGGCTAACTGGGTATGAGATGCCAAAGTCTCCATGGGAGGTCTAGAGTTATTTAGAAAATGGTTTTTAGAGCAAAAACTAGACACTCCTATGAACAATATATGGGAGTTTGACATTGGTAAATTAACAGTTCACATAGTTTTCTTTGATAGTGATTTGTTGATGGATTTGGCCATGAAATATGATCCAATTGCATGGTGGGTAAAGAACCATCTTGGAGTAAATATTTTTAGGGTTTTCCCTAAATTAATTAGAGAGGTTTTCAATCTCAACCCTAACCATGCTATGCATGAAATCATTTATATGGATGACTTTCAAGTGAGGTATGATGCACAAAGGATTTACTTAAGAACAAGGCCACTATAGGAGCATGCTATTAAAATTGGTACTTTTCTTGTGATTACAACCAACACCCATGAGCCATTAAGAAGAAAGAATTTTAACTTTAGGGCTTAGGCATTGTATTTTTCTCTTTGCAAGATTTTAGGAATGGATGAAGCTGAGCTAATCCCAAGCTCAATTGTCCTCATAATGGCTCAAACTCTTCAATTTGGGATGAGTAGTATTCTAGATTTTGCTACTTTTCTTGTAAAGGAGATTCACAATGGTTTGGTGGGAATAGCATGAGCAAAAGTGGACAAAACCTTTTTGTTGGTATTCATTACCCATGTATGTATGCTTGTACAAGGGATTTTCCTTCTTCTCTAAGGGTATGGAGCTAGAAAAAACTAGGGATGGAGAAAGGAATCTTGTTCAATTATGGATTGTGGATATGACCTCAAAAGCTATAGATGCTAGTTATGTGAGGTTTGACAGATACTTAGCATCAAAGCTTAGGTTACTTTTGAGAGGAGATAGCCCTAGGATTTGACAAGCATTACTAGAATTGGTTAGACCCAAGGACCATGCAAAAGGGCTACTGGTTAGTCATAATTTGGGGGATATAATCTCTTACAATTTTTCAACAGTAATAAGAGTATATGGCTTCTTGGGAAAGCCTCATGTTATGCATTCCCATGTGCCTCTAAAAATAGGGATATCAAAATTGTTATGGTAGATATGCACTATTGATGAAAGAGATTTGGAAAAGAAGGGTACATTCTTTCCAATTGTTATCGTAGTGCATGATTTTGTTTTTGTGAAGAAAGAATGGAAACATCTCAACTTGTTCCTAGATAGATACAACATGGTAGAGTCTCATGCCTGATTTATTCATCCTAAAGGTTTCTATGATCTCTTAAGATAGAGGACAAAGGTTTCTCGTATGGTGCACCAAGTATATTATCCTGAGGATGTTATTAGGAATGTTTTTTCTTTACAAGAGTAGAAATTGAGAAAAAAGAAATGGATAGTATTCAGTAAGACTTTAGAATTCATTAATGCTTTTGACTCCAATTATGACCCATTGAAACATAAGAAATATTGGGGAGCCAAGATGCAAGCATTAATGAATAATTTTGCTTCAATAATCCAAACCATGAATAAGAAGAAAACCACATATGTTGAAACATATCTAGACAAGACTATAGAGGTGCAAAGAAAGATAAATAGTAGAAATGTGGTGGCTCCTAGCTAGTATAACTTGTAGAGAAGGGCAGGTTATGTGATAGTTCAAAATGTACAACATGCACCCCTTCATTAGAGGCCAAGGCCAAAAAGCCCATCTATAGGCAAAGCTCCAAAAAGGCAAAAATTAGAGCAGGGGTCCTCCTTCTTCTCAAGTAGAAAAATACTCCCCAAGCCAGTCTATAATTTGGATAGATGATGAAGCATCTTTTAGGGAGCAACTTAGAAAAATTGCTGGAGAAGGGGATGCAATTGTTACCTCCACAGATTTGGAGATTGGAGAACCACAAGAACCTCCTACACCTTCCTTGAATTTAATTGTTGTTGATTACCTAAGGTAAGGAAATTGATCCAATATTTGCCCAAGCCTCTAAGAGGTTTATTAATGATGAAAATTTTGTGAAGTCTAAGGCATTTGCACAATTTTTGTGGAGGCTAAATATAAGAAATTTTGAGAAAACTTGTGAAAAAATAAAAGTAGAACAACCTAATAAATCAGATTCTGCTATTAAGGAGGAGGTAAAGTCTAAATTTTTGAATGATTTTGCTCAATTTACCCCTGAGGCTAGAAGGAAAATAATTAGACAATCAAGTGTCCTTATTTTTCTAGAATGGGATATAGTGAATGCCATGGTTTTTGATTCAGTAAGGAAGCAAAACGATGTCCAATCTAAAACTAAAGAAGAGATATTACAGGCTCATAGAGGAGTCAAATTTAGTGATGATCATTAGGCCCTTGCTATTTGGTATATTGAAAAAAGGGATAAGACAAGGATGCAGGGAATTTCTACTACAGAGCATATCAATGCATTGATAATGTTCAGATCTAGTGAGGTGGGCAGTAAACAAATAATGGGAATGGCCTCAGAAATGGTTAAATTTGGTAATGTTCTATCTGCTCAAGAAGAAGAAAGATTTTCTTGACTCAATACTAGGTTTCAAGAAGTTTTGAAAGCATAGGAGGAGAGGGGTATGTAGATACAATCATTAGAAAATAAAGTATCTCAAATGGAGAAGGTACTTGGGAAGGGAAAAGTATAAGAAACTAGTAGATCAAGGATTGTATACCCTCTATGGCTGCCTATTGAGCCTTTCAAATCAACTCCAATTATTTAGGTACCAGACACCCCAGAAAGGCCATAGTTCTACACCAGAGAGGATTTTGTGGAAGAAAAGAATAAATTGCATGCACTGCATGTAGAACTAAATAAACAATTTGAAAAGAAATTGAGGCAAGCTATAATGTATCTAGTGGATAGATAGAATAGCCCACATTTTTTGATCAATCAGCAAGGATTTCAGCTATCAAGGATGAATTGAAATGAAATGAAGCTATATTTAGACCCATTGTATAGAAATGGATAGAGAGAAATGAAGATATCATTGCTATGTGTATATCTATTATTTAGCTGATATATCATCAAATAGAAAAAATCTTTGATTTGTTAAATAAGTTGTAGGGTTTTGATGATAATCAAGATTCTTTCCAAAGAAGATTAACTATTTGTTTTTCCAAGTATTTTGCGAATTTTTTTGATTTATTCCCTTATGCTTTAAAAATAATTGATAAAATAAAGGAAAAGGAAGAATGGAAGAGGGAGTTTGATGAAATCTTTTGTGAAAGAATAAATAAAGTTATAAATGAAATGGGCCACTTGTTATGGGCAATGACAAATGAGGAGTTGGTAAAAGTATAGTTGTTCTATAATATTACCAGAAAAGATTTTTTTGATATAGAGGCAATTGCAAGTTCTTTAGTAGCTGTACAAAGAGAAGTTCTAAATTTTGATTGGTCAGAGGACACTGCTTATAATGAGTGGAAACACAAGTTTATGTCTATGGAGCAAAAGGGAGAAGATGATGAAGTAGAAGATGATGAGGAAAAAGAAGCTTATGTTGGTTTAGCAGGGCCTAAACAGTAGGAAACCATTCTTGGTTTTGTTGAATTTGGGTTTAGATGATCTACTTGTGTCATTGATTATATGAATTGGTTGATCTTTAGATTATGTGAGTATTTTAATTCTAGTATTGAGCATTTTGTTGCTCACTAGTTTCAAATACGAACAAAATGTTGACTCTACTGGGGAATTTACATTTGGTGTTGCCATAAAATAGTGAATTATTAGAGATCTGTGTCCCTTGGGTAGAGTTGTAGACATTTCATGAGAAGATTCCCATGTGTTTGAAAGTTGTTTACATTTTGCTTGAGATTATTAAGTGAAGAAATTATGATTGTCCACTCAATAATTTTATTCCCATTCTGATAGGATGGGTGGCAACTCAAATGGTTAACCAATGTCAATTTTATAAAATTGTTTTCCTAAATTATGGAAAATAAAAAGAATGCATGGGAAAATGTTAGGAAAAATCTAGGAATCAAAGTAAAAACTAATCTCCCTCCTAGAAGAAGATAGAATTGGATTGTGAAGGGAAATCGCATGTAGAAAGGAAGCTATTCACAAGAGTAAATAGTAAGGAATCATAATATTCACCATTCTGTTGCTGAGAAGGAGCATTTCTCCAAAGGTCCTAGATCTCACCCAGCTCTGTCTAATGATGATTTCTATAATAACCCTAAAATGATATGTCAAGAGAAGATTGTGCAATCACATATACTTAGTCTTGAGGATAGGACTAGTAACAATCTTTTCTATCATAGCACAAACCCTTTCATGTTAGATTATCCCCCTAAAAAAGTAAGACCAAGTCACTTAGAACCAGAAAGTTTCAAAAATGAGAAAACATCCGAGTATGAGTTTACTATCCCTGATCCTGATGAGAAAGAAATTTTGAGAGCATAGCTTGCTGAGCAAGAAGATATTGATAGGAGATTTCAAAAGGAAAGGGAAGAAAAGATTAGGAAATCTTATGAAGAAAAATAAGATTTTCTTAGGAAAATTACTTCTCTAAAAAAGAAAAATGATATAGTAGTTAATGCTTGGTAGCCTGAGATTGTGGGACAAATTGAACAAATCAAGAGAGCAAGAGTAGAATTTGCTGAAAACTTAGAAAATAAATTTAGAGGGACTTGTAATATAGCAAGTTGGGAACTATACTACTCTAGAAGTTGATAACAATAGAGTAAAAAATCTGAAAACTATTATAGGTGCTAAGGATAGAGGAAAATAGAAGGAGATTAGTGTTAAGATTAATGAACCAATAAAGAAAATTCAATTCCATGATTCCATGTCACTTTTTGATATTGAATTGGAAAAGAGAAGAAAATAAAGGGATGCTTTAGCTAAGAAATTGGAGATTACAGAAAGTGAGGCTGCTATAGCTGAGATGAACAATAAGATCAAATTCCTAGGAATTGCTAAGAAATATTCTACAGTTATGCCTAAGGGTACTATAGATGGTGGATTTAATGATGCAGATCAAAATACCACTAAGGTACCTATTTCTTTCTTATCCTCTTTTTCATAGAAAGTAGATCTAAATAAGCCTGTTGGTGATGCTAGCACTAGTAATGCCATGGATAATGTTAAGAAAAATGTTCCCCATCATCCTAAGATTGATTTGCAAAGAAAACCAGTTCAACTAGAGGGTTATAGGTAGATATTTTTTGATGGAATACCTAGTTTTCCTAATCCTATCCCTCAAGAAATGGGAAAAAGGTTACCTAAGTTTTCTAGAAACAATGCTATCACCTGTGAAGATCATTTGAGAAGTGCCCTAGATATGATGAGCGACTATGAGGTTGAAGCTAAAGATGTTATAATGAAGTTGTTTGTTCAATCATTAACTAAAGATGGTAGATAATAGTTTAAAAGGCTTCTAGAATTGTCCATTATGGATTGTAAGGACATTGAATATTGGTTCAAAGAGAAATATGGTGACAAGAAAAACCAAAGTTACATTTTGAGTGAATTCAATAACATCAAGAGATTTCCTAATGAGTTTGTAATTGAATTCAACACTAGATTTAAAAAGAGAATGTACAAGCTAATGCAGGCTATGTGAATTGATGACATGGTATGTTTACTCACTTATCTAAATGCTTTTGATGGTAAGATGGCATACCAACTTAGGGATAAGGAACCTAGAATCTTGAGGGATGCTTTTATGATTGCTATAAATATAGAGAATAACTTAAGGATCTTAGGGAGATTAGAAAGTAAAAGAGATGACCCTAGGGTGTTTGGAAATAAACCAAATAAAAAGGAGGATAACAAAGGTGTAGGTGGGAAGAAGCAAGAGCCTAGTGAGATAAATCAAGTTCTAAATGCTATAAAGAGTCTAAATATTTCTCAGGTTAAAAATGATAGGAATCTCATTGAAAATAGGGTCCCTTATCAGTTGAATTTCAATAGACAGAATAGGTTACAAAATTTCCCTTACAACACCACTTGGAAAATGGTCAGCCTAATGTTCCTCCCCCTAAGAATAACAACAACAAGGTCACCCCTAATCCTCTATCAAAAAATTCTATAAATTTGGTGGATGATCCTAAGTTTATTGCTGAATCTACATGGTGCTTTGCATGTCAATTACCCCATTCTCCTGAATCTTGTGCAGTGGCATTGTCATTCCCAAGAAATCAAACTGTAGTAGAAAAATGTCATGAGCAGGAAGAAAACAATGATGATATAGGATGTAATATGTTTGAATAAAATTATTCTAACTATGAAGATTATGACCAAGATGTATATGACCAATGATAGTTTTAGAATGTCATACAACAATAAGTATTTTCTGATGAGAGTGATTTGGAAGATAATGTGTGTAACATGGTAAATGCAAAAGAAGAAGTAACACTAAGAAAAACTTCTAGGGAAGAGATTGATCAAATTATTGCTAATATGATAGCTCACATTCAAACTAGAAACATGGTTCAGAGGGATGAAAATGATAAGATGGCTAGTATCTTCATAAAAGAAACTGTTCCTAAAAAGGGGGAAATTTTGAAACCTGAAGAAGCTCCTACTGTGAAGGTTAAAATTACTAATAGAAGATGGGAACAAAAGAAAGGAGGAAATCCTAAAGATGTGGGGTTCTCAAATAATGTCCCTAGAAAAAAAAAAAGATGAGAAGGTATCAAAGATTATTGCAAAACATGATAAGAATCATCAAAATGCTTTGAAAATTTTGGATAAACAAGATGAGAAAAGGAATGTGACTAATGATAATCTTTTTGATTCTTCCATAGATACGCTTGTTGTTTTATCTTAGATTACTATTAAGGTTCCTTTGTCTGAATTGCTAAAGATCCCTAAGCACCGAAATAAAGCCTTAGCATGATTGAGAAATACTAATGTAAAGGTAAGTTTGGACTATAATGAAAATCATAGTCCCAAAGAAATTATTAAAGAAAAGGTAAAAGATAATGAAGCTAAAGTAGTCGTCTCTCAAATTCCTCAAATGTTTTTGGATAATTCTGTAAATTAGTGTTTGGAAAATGTGGAACCATTTTTCTTAAGTATTGTATAAATGGTAAAATATTTAAAAATTGCATGATTGAATTGGGTGCTTCCAATACTATGATGCCTTTTAAAATAATGAAGGAATTAGGCTTAAAAGTGGATATAACTCAAGGAAGATGTTGTGCTATGGATAAAAGAGAAGTGATAGTCATAGGTACTATAAACTCTTTGCCATATAGATTAACCACCTACCCTGACAAAGAACTTACTATGAGTGTATTGGTTGTTTACATTCCACCTCAGTATGGTATGTTGTTGTCCAAGAAGTGGAGTGTTGCCATGGGAGGGAGTCTATAGTGTGACTTGTCATTTTCTACTTTTAATACTGAGGGGAATTTGATAAAAGTCAATAGGGAGCCTAAGAGTATATACATGATAGAGGAATATGTAGAAGACAACATGAAAAATTTTGTGGATACAAATATTAATGCATTCAGAGCTGAGGTTTTGACTTTGAAGAAATACAAGCATAAGTCTTAGATGGAAATGGAAGCTGACATAAAAAAAGACAAGGGTGAATTATGGACTATGTTTTTTGATGGTGATTGCTGCAAAGATGGATTTGGTGCAAGCATTTTGTTGATATCTCGAACAAGGGTAACATAAAAATTCTCCTTTACTTTAAGTTTCCCTTGTACTAACAATATAGCAGAGTATGAGGCTTTATTGTTAGGTCTTAAATTGGCTCATAAGCATGGGATAAAGTGTTTACATGTTGTAGGAGATTCTGAATTAGTGTTATCCCAAGTAAGAAATGCTTATGTTTCAAAGAATAAAAGATTAAAATAGTATATAAATGTAGTATGGGACATGATTGAATGTTTTGATGCATTTGGGATAGTTTGGAAAGATAGAACAAATAATAAGAAGACATATTTACTAGCAAATATAGCAATAAAACCTAATGATATTACATTTGCTCATGTGTCTAAAATTGAGATTCAAACTAGACCCTCTATCCCTGATAATGTTCAGAATTGGCAAGTGTTTGAAGATGATAAGAATATTCAGAGATTTTTAAACTATGAGAATATGTTGTTAGGACAAGAAATTGATTGTGCAGCTTATGTAGAGAACATAAATGGAAAAGATACTATTTTTGGGTAGGAAGTTGTACAATTGAAAACAAATAAAATTACAAAAGGTCTAGTTGTTTTAGAAACTATTTTTGACAACCAAGATAGGTCACAAATGGACACTAGTGGATATAATGCCAAAGATTTAGAGGAGGTCAACTTGGGAACTCATGAAATACCTAAAAAGGTATATATTGGTAAGAGATTGCCTCCTAAAATTTGGAAAGATTTAATAGACCTGCTAAGGAAGTATAGACATGTGTTTGCATGGTCATATGATGATCTATAGGCCTGTAGAGAAGATCTCTTTCAACATGAAATCCCTTTGAAACCAGATGCTAAACCTTTTAGACAAAAACAAAGGCCAATAAATCCAACCTTGGCTCCCAAAATGAAAGAATAATTGATCAAGTTAAGAGATGCTGGGATCATAAAGCCTATCAGACATTCTTCTTAGGTATCCAATCTAGTACGAGTAAGAAAGAAAAATGGAGATATAAGTTTATGTGTTGATTTCAAGAATCTCAACATATCTTCATTAAAAGATAATTATGGTTTACCCAATATGGAAGCCATGTTGTAAAGGGTCATTGGTTTAAAATTTATGTCCATGATGGATGGATTTTTAGGATATAATCAAGTAGTTTTCAAAGAGTCAGAATAGTTCAAAACTACTTTCACTACTCTATGGGGTACTTATGTATATGTCAAATGCCATTTGGGCTTACCAATGCTGGGGCAACTTTTCAATGGGTAATGGATGTGGATTTTGCTAATATCATTAATAAATTCTTGGTTGTATATCAAGATGATTTAATTTCTTATTCTAAGGATGAAAATAATCATTGCATGCATTTAGAAAAGGTGTTTATCAGGGCCCTCAAGTATGGTGTCTCCTTAAATCCTAGAAAGTGTCAGTTTGGTGTCACTGAAGGAAAATTGTTAGGACATTTAGTTAGCAAGCATGGAGTGAGGATTGACCCTAAAAGGGTAGAAGCAATAGACAATATTCAAAAACCTAAAAGTGTTAAAGGCATTCAGTCATTCTTTGGATAGATCAACTTTCTCAGGAGATTTGTGACAAATTTTGTAGAGATTAGTAGGCCAATATCAAGGATGCTAAAAAAAGGATCTGAGATAAAATGGGATGGTGAACCTAGTATTGCATTTCAAAAAATTAAGCAAGCTATTAAATATGACCCTATCCTTAAAGTTCCAAATTATGATAAACCAATGCATATATTTTCTTTTGCCTCATTTCACACTATTCCCATAGCATTGTTACAAAAGAATGAGGAAAGTTATGAGCAATCCATTACATTCTTCAGCAAGTCTTTGCAAGAAATAGAGCTTAAGTATGACATCAATGAAAAGAAGGCATATGCACTGGTGAAAGGAGTTAAGGCTGTTAGATGCTACCTAATAGGAGCTATTGTCATTGCTTTTGTTCCTATTGCTGCTGTGAAGGACATCTTCTCACAACAAGAGGTATCTGGTAGGAGGTGTAAATGGATTAATAGGATACACGAGTTCAATACTAATATTCAAATTACCAAATTAGTTAGGGGTTAAGGTTTGGCCAAATTGATGACATAAGCTAATCTAGAGGCAAACCAAATTAATCAACTTGATGATAATTGTAGGGATAATCTTTGTGATATGGATATCTCTGACTGGTACAAAGATACAATTTTTTATTTGCAAAATATGACATCTCCATCAAAGTTAACAAATAATTACAAAAGATCCCTTAAGTTATAGGCCATAAGGTATTTTATAGTGTAGGGTCAATTGTGGTAGAGGAATATGGAAGGGGTACTTTTAAAGTGTGTGGATGAAAATGAATTTAAAAGGATCCTAAAAGAAATGCATGAAAGTGTATGTGGTGTTCACTATATGGAAAAAATTACTGCTTATAAGATCTTGAGAGCTAGTTTTTGGTGGCCTACACTTTTTACAGATGCTCATGAATTTGTGAAAATATGTGATACTTGTGAAAGGTTTAGTGGAAATTTAAAATTCTCTAGGAATTTTCTATTGAGACCAATTGAAGTGTAGACACCATTTCAACAATGGGGAATTGATTTTATAGGCGAGATTGTAAGAAAACTCAGGTGCAAAAATTAGCTTCCTACACTAATCTCATAAGGAAAGTATGATGCAAATCCTATTAAAATCTTCTACACTTATAGATTCAATATCATGTAAACAACAATATTGTAGCCAACCGTGCATACAAAAAATAGATAGAGAAAGGAACACATAACACAAGGATTTTCTGGTGGGGAAAAACTTTTTGGTAAAACAACCCCACCCCTTTAGAACCTGCACAATGTATTATCTTCAACACAAGGTTACAATACACTTGCAATGCAAGTTCAACATTAACAATAGAAGACTCCAGTAACTACTCGCAGTACCAACAATACACCTTTTTTGCATTGCTTCTCTTTGCAACCCTCAAAATGCTTATAACATGCACTTCATTTTAGGGCTACTCCCGAATGTAAACCATATTAGGGTTTTACCATTCTACGAGAAAATAGGAACCCAAAAAAAAAATTTCAAGGCGATGCCCCATACCCCACTATTGGGGTAGAGTGTATAGTACTCAAATATCTTAGTTGCCACATGT
The DNA here is from genome assembly GCA_028749045.1 of Cupressus sempervirens. NCBI lineage: Eukaryota > Viridiplantae > Streptophyta > Pinopsida > Cupressales > Cupressaceae > Cupressus > Cupressus sempervirens. The sequence goes on from CM053786.1 coordinate 818,629,805, forward strand.
CTTCACCTATCATTGAATCTTCCTAACATAGCTCTTACGTGTCATAGGAATCCGTCATAACCATTTTAGTCATAATCTCCTTAAACACAATTCAAGAGGTTGACACATCAACATTATTTGCAAGAAATACATATTACAAAACAAATAATAAGAATAGGAATTATACAAGGTTGAGACACCTTATTCCTAACATTCTCCCACTTTTTGAACACCTTGTAAGAGCAATAGAAACATAATAGGAACTAATTTCTATAGGCCAAAAGGCCCATAGACTCCGAACACCATCTGAACTTCTCAGTGCCCACTAGTTTCATTAATGCATCTGCAACATTCTTCACAGTATCTACCTTTTCCAAATTTACCTTTCCATCTTCCACCATATCTCTCACAAAGTGAAACTGCACATCAATTTGCTTCATTCTAGCATGGAAAGTTGGATTCTTCGCAAGGCAAATAGCACTCTGACTGTCATACCAAATAGTAATCTGTTCTACATCAACACCAACATCAGAACACAATCTCTTAAGACAAATGGCTTCCTTACAAGCATGAGTAGCAGCCATGTACTCAGCTTCTATAGTGGACAAAGCAACCACAGGTTGTCGCTTTCTCATCCAACTGATGGTACCACCAAACATAGTGAACACATAAGCACTGGTGGATCTCCTACGATCAATATCACCTGCCCAATCTGAATCCACAAACCCATGAATATAAACTAAATGCTGAGATCCAAAAGAGTTACCATGATAATATATGGAGTAATTTGATGTACCCCTCAAATATCTGAATACTCGCTTAACTACATCCCAATGTATCCATCCAGGAGTAGCCATAAATTGACTAAGGACTCCCACTGGTTGGGCAATGTTTGGTCTAGTACAAACCATAGCATACATAAGACTGCCAACTGCACTAGCATAAGGTACTCTACTCATGTCCTCCACCTCACTAGGAGATTTTGGAGAATCATCTACAGATAACTTTGTTCCCACAGGAATAGGAACACATAGTGGTCTACAATCTGCCATGCTAAACTTGTCCAACACAGACTTCACATACTTACTCTAACTCAACCAAAGTTTTCTATTAGACCTATCTCTATTGATTTCCATACCCAAGATGTACCTAGCTGCCCCAAGATCTTTCATCTCAAACTGTACTAACAACTGATATTTAAAATTAGAAATCATACCCTTACCCTTCCCAAACAACAACATATCATCAACATATAATGCAACAATAAGAAGGCCATCATTTTCAACTCTGAAATAAACACAATGATCTAATTTTGATCTTACAAATCCAATTGACAACACAAAGGCATCAAAATTAAGTTACCACATCCTAGGAGATTGCTTCAAACCATGTAGATATTTCTTTAATTTGCAAACAAATGATTCTTTACCTTTAACAATGTAGTGCTCAAGCTGTGACATATAAATATTTTCCTCCAAATCACCATGAAGGAAAGTTGTCTTCACATCCATCTATTCTATCTCTAAATCATATGATGCAACAAGAAATAACAAAAATCTAATGGATGTCAAATTTGCAACAAGAGAGAATATTTCACCATAATCTATTCCCTCTACCTATGAATACCCCTTTGCAACCAATCTAGCTTTATACCTTTCAACACTACCATCTGCACAGAATTTCTTCTTGAACACCCATTTATAGCCAACAGATTTTCTCCCTTTAGGCAAAGGTACAAGGTCCCATGTTTTTTTTTTCTCTAATGAAGCCATCTCATCATCCATAGCCTCAATCCAGGAACTTGCATCTTCCATGCCCAAAGCCTCTTTCATAGATCTAGGCTCATCAATGTTAGTAATCAAAGAAAAAGTACAACAAGAATCTAACACAGAATAACCAAACCTTTCTGGTTGCTTTCTTTCTCTCATGGATCTCCTCAAGGGATGATGTTGAGGTTGTTCTCCTCTTCTTCTGAACTATTAGAGCTGCAAGAGCTCTCCTCATCATTAGACCCAACATGGTCTCTCTGTTCAGTCTTCTCAGGGGTAGGAGGCAACTGAACAACATCTTTTTCCTTTTCTTTTTCATCTGGTTGTAGCACAATAGGAGAAGATGTTAGCTCTCTAAAAATAACATTTCTACTATACAACACCTTACTAGTCACAGGATCCCAAAGCTTGTATCCTTTCACACCAGCACTGTACCTGATGAAAATACATTTAATAGCTTTGTTTTCCAACTTAGATGTTTTCTCCATTGGAACATGTGCATAAGCTTCACAACCAAAAACATGAAGATGTCTAATTGAAGGCTTCTTACCAGACCACACCTCCATGGGTGTGTTACCAATGAGGGTTGATTTAGGAGATCTGTTAACCAGATAGAAAGCAGTGGCCACAGCTTTGGCCCAAAACCTTTATTCTAAACCAGCTCCACTATGCATACTCCTAGCCTTCTCCATCAGTCTCCTATTCATTCTCTCTACAACTCTATTTTGTTGTGGGGTATACGGAGTTATCTTATGCCTCTCGATACCTTGTTCTTTACAAAACTATTCAAACTCTGCTGAGCAAAACTCACCACCATTGTCAGTTCTCACACATTTAATCTTCTTACTAGTCTGATTCTCTACAAGGGCTTTAAATTCCTCGAATTGACTAAAGACTTGTGTCTTACTTTTAAGGAAATAAATCCATGTCCTTCTACTATAATCATCTATGAAAGATACAAAAATTACAGACTTGGAGATTGAAGGAACTTTTACAGGACAAAATACATCAAAATAAATAAGATCCAAAACATCAAAAGATTTGTGAGAACTAGAGTAAAATTGAACACAATTTTGAGTACCATATACACAGTGTTCACAGAAGTCGAACTTGAGATTGCAATCATTTAACCCGTCAATGAGATTTTTATTTTTTAGGGTTCTGAGACCCTTCTCACCAATGTGGCCAAATCTCATATGCCACAACATTATCTTTTCTGCAGGAAGCTTTCCTTCCAAAGTGTTTGCACCCTTAGGTACACTTGTTGCACTACCATCAGAACCACTAACCACAGTCTTCTTTACTACTCATTCAAATGGTGGGGATTAAGTGATAGCTGCTCTCTTCTTTGAAACATAAGAACTATTACACTAAGAAATGTATGCATCAACCTGAAACTAAGTACCTCTCCTAGTACCCTTAGCAATCACCATAGCTCCTCTCATCATCTTACGTCCATCTTTAGAAAAAACAACTTGCAAACCTACATCATTTAGCATACTTATAGATAATAGGTTTCGTGCCAAACCTGGAATGTGCATAACTCCATTGATTCCCTTTACTTGTCCATCAGGAAATTTGATAGTGACCCTTCCATGTCCAACTATCTTTAGGTGAGAATCATCACCCAAGTACACCTTTCCACCATTGAACTCTTCATATTTTGAGAACCAGTTTTGATGAGAGGTCATGTGAAAAGATGCACTCGAGTCAACCAAGCACACATCATCAGATGCATGGGCTACCAAAGCTATGATGAATGCATCGCCATCTTCTTGAGATTTTTTAGAACCAGAATCTGAGGCTTTCTTCTTCTTCTTAGGCTCTTTATAGTCTTTACAGAAGTGCCCAGTCTTATCACAGTTCCAACATTTTTCCTTGGACTTATTGGAAGTCTTTGACTTCCCATGGGATTTGGATATACCCTTATTGTCATTTTTCTTCCCTCTTTCCGTGGATCTCCCATGAACAACAAGGGCTTCTTTTTCTAAAACAGAAGCCTTTCTCCACATCTCCTCTAATAGCAGTGAAGACACCACATCATCCATTTTGAAGGTGACTAATGTGCTTCCAAGAGCCATCACAAGATGGTCCCATGAATTCGGTAAAGAACACAAAAGTTTGTAGAAACAATCCTCCTCCTCTAACTTGACACCAACTGATGTCAACTATGCAGCCAACAGATTAAATGCATTTAAATGATCCGTTAAGGATCCACCTTCCTTCATTCGCAAAGAATACAACTTCTTCCTCAGGAACAACTTGTTCACCAAAGATTTGGCCTGATACATGGCCCCAAGTCTCTCCCACAAACTATATGCAATTTTCTGATCTAGAACATTCAGAAGGACTACATCGGTTAAATAGAGTCTTATGAGACACTTAACTTTATGGTCTTTGATATCCCAATCTGCTTGAGCTATAGTTGCTGGTCTTGTAGCACTTGTAGTCACTTCCCATAGGTCACAATCTTCCAACATGTCTTCCATCTTGAGTTTCCACAACTCAAAATTAGTGCCATTAAATTTCTCCACCTCCATTCTTCCATATGATGAACTTGCCATCTCAATTTGTAAATAAGATTCAAGATGCTTTGCACAAGACTCCTACTCAACTTGAGATTAGCTCAAAAAACCCTACCCAACAACTAGGATCAAAAGTTGATCAAGCTCTGATACCACTTGTAAGGAAACTCAGATGTAGAAACAACTTCCTACACTAATCTCATAAGGAAAGTATGATGCAAATCCTATTAAAATCTTCTACACTTATAGATTCAATATCATGTAAACAACAATATTGCAGCAAACCATGCATACAAAAAATAGATAGAGAAAGGAACACATAAAACAAGGATTTTTTGGTGGGGAAAAACCTTTTGTTATAACAACCCCACCCCTTCAGAACCTGCACAATGTATTATCTTCAACACAAGGTTACAATACACTTGCAATGCAAGTTCAACATCAACAATAGAAAACTCCAGTAGCTACTCGCAGTACCAACAATATACCTTTTTCGCATCACTTCTCTTCACAATGCTCAAAATGCTTATAACATGCACTTCACTTTAGGGCTACTCCCAAAGGTAAACTGTATTAGGGTTTTACCATTCTCCAAGAAAATAGGAACCCCAAAAAAAAAAATTCAGGGCGATGCCCCGAACCCCACTATTGGGGTAGAGTGTATAGTACTCAAATATCTTAGTTGCCACATGCCTTCACCTGTCATTGAATCTTCTTAACATAGCTCTTACATGTCATAGGAATTCATCATAATTGTTTTAGTCATAATCTCCTTACACACAATTCAAGATGTTGACAGATCAACATTATTTGCAAGAAATACATATTAACAAACAAATAACAAGAATAGGAATTATACAAGGTTGAGACACCTTATTCCTAATAGAGATCACAAATAAATCCAATGGTGTTCATTTATGGATCTTATTATCCATTGATCATTTCACTAAGTGGATTGAGGTATTCCCTACTAAGAATGCAACAAGGTAGGTGGTGATTAATTTCATCCTAAATAGTATTATAACTATATATGGTTGCCCACAAAAGAATGTAATAGATGATGCTATGTGTTTTAGATCAGAGGAATATAATTTTTTTGTAAGAATTATGGCATTATAGAGTACACATTATCACCTTATCATCCTCAAGGGAATGGTCAAGCAAAATGAAGCAATAAGAGTATACTAAAGATTATCAAAAGAATTCTAGGGGAAAACAAGAAGGCATGGGATTCAAAATTTCCATTAGCTCTATGGACTGATAGGGTTACTATGAAAAAGGCCATTAGATGCGCCCCATTTGATTTGGTCTATGGAATAAAAGCTAGAATCCCAAAAAATAACCTAAAGGAGATGTATAAATTTATTCAACTATATGAAGATGATATCATTGATGAGATGCAACTTAGAACAGATGATATCTTGTAACTAGAAGAAACAAGGAGAGAGTCCTCTATTCAGAATGCTAAATTAAAATGACAAATGAAGCACTTATATGAAAAAAGGGTCATTGATAGGAAATTTAAAATAGGTGACATGGTATTGATGTGGAATGCAAGAGTGGAAGATAAAGGAAAACATGGTAAATTTTACCCAATCTGGCTTGGCCCATATAACATTTGTGACACAAATGGAGAAGATTCATATTTTCTAAAGGATTTTATTGGAAGTATTCTAGAATTTCTAGTTCATGGAAAATTCTTGAAGAGGTGCTTTTCCTAAAAGTATATGTTTTCCATGAATAGTAGTTTAGGTTCCCTTGTGTTCTTGTACATTTTGTTTATTTTGTAAATACTTGTAAATATCCCTGTACAATCTATTTTCTTTTCTGTGTGTTGTTCTATGCTCTTTGAAAAGGTTGACATCCCTATACTAAGTATGTGGTCTACTCTCCCAAAGATTTTAAATTCTTGCATAAGACTCAAGCAGTCTATCACCCCTAGATAGAGCCACTGTTGGTCTAATTTTTCACAATGAAGAAATTTTGGAAAAATTTAGTGAAAAATCATGAGTCTTTGTATCTTGCAAATTAGGCTTTTGTTCCTTATATTTTTCAAATCCTTAGATTACCATAGTTCATAGATTGGTCTCTATATCATTGAAATTCTATTAAATTCTCAAGGTTTATCTTCAGAGAAATCTTTAAAAACCCTAGTGCCCTGTTATTTTAACCCAGTTTTGAAAACCTTCGAAAATAATTTTTCAGAAAAATGATTTTTTAAGGCATATCATTTTATCCTAAGGTTGGGCTTACATGAGCATGACTTTATTAAAAGCTCATTTTCTATTTTACTTGATTATTTTATTAAGAAACACCCAATCTACTATGCATTCTGTGTGACCATTGATCCTGTTCAGATCAACGGGTATCACATTCTTGCAATGTTGAGATGCAAGGTTTTTAAATAAAGCGGGTAAGCAATTTTTGGACATGTAGCAAGGTGGGGTTAGGAATACTTAGTGTGTGTTGTAGTATGCCAAGCTATAAAGTAATTTCTGACATGTGCTACCAGTTGTGCCAATGAAGAGGTTTGTCTACTTGTTATGATCAAAAAAATTTCTACCACAGATCCTTTAGATATCAAGGGCTAGTGCAAGCCTACAATAAGGAACTGCTTGATAAATAAGGAATGAAAGTATGTGCCTTTATGTTGCATGTCATAATGGGGCCAACTAAGGAGAAAGAACTGAGTCATGCCATGTTGTATGCCACATTTTCTTAGCTTGAAGTACTTATGTTACAGGCAACAAAAGTTTCAAAAATTAATGCAGTAGTCAGATTAGTCAGAGCATGAGGATTGAAAGTAATCATTTCCTTGGCCCAAGTAGATGAAGCAACCATAGAGTGCAAATTTTTTCTTACATCATCGATCTTGTCTTGATCAACAAAGGGTGCTTGCCTGAATTAAGAACTTGAGTGAAGTTTACATAAAGTAGGTATGCGCCATGCAAAAACATGTCCATGGTGATGTCTAAATTCTTAACTTAGAAGGTCTACAAGATATAATCAGTGTCTCCATTGATTTTCCAAGATCAATGCCTAGCGCAGGCCTAAAATAAGAAGATGCTCAATAAATAAGGAAAGTGGGAATGCACCAGCTTGACACGTGGAAATAATGATGTCAAGTACTCATTCACTTAGAAGGTGATATGGGACCCACTTGTGTGGAGGTCGTCAAAAGGAATAGACTCATATGGAGAATTCCTATTGGTTAAAATGGTTGGTTGGGCCTTATTCAACAACATATTTGTGTAGTCATTGATCTTGTCTTGATCAACGGTTGGCACTTATCTGCAAATTTAAGATGCAAGAAATTTAAGGAATGCAAGTAAGAAATAATGTGACACATTGCCCCACTCTTAAGGACATAAAGCTTGTTACTTTTTTGAATGAAAGCCGTCCAATCTGGTGAAATTGAAGGATAAGATTTTAAATTATGATCCAAATTGAGAAAAAATGGCTATTGAAAGTTAATATGGTTCAGAGCTTGTTCATGTGATTTCAATGCTCAAATATAATTCATGATCTCGCCATTTATTGAACCACAAAATTGCAAAAGGTTATCAAAACACAAAAAAAATCTTGAGCTAGGGCGTAGAATTTCATAGAGAAATCTGGCAAGTTGCAGCGAAGAATTTCATAGAGTGAAGTAGAGTTTTGTGGGTAAGTGTTCTTAAACTTCAGAGTAATAAGAATTTAGGGAGATAGAAATTTTAAAATCTCAAAATGTCTCCACGAAAAGAGTTTACTGGACAGATTGATTATCTGAAGTGCTCTGTACATGATGACTTTCTTGGAACAATTTTCTTTATCTATACATGAAATAACTAAGGGGAGGAAGTTGATTCCTAAAAACCCTAGGGTAGCCACAGAAAAGAGTTTTTATGACAAGGTTAATTGGGTATGAGATGCCCAAGTCTCCACAAGAGGTCTAGAGTTATTTAGAAAATGGTTTTCAGAGCAAAAATTGGACACTGTTATGAGCAATATATGGGAGTTTGACATTGGTAAATTAATAGTCCCCAGAGTTTTCTTTGATAGTGATTTGTTGATGGATTTGGCCAAGAAATATGATCCAATTATGGGGTGGGTAAAGAACCATGCTAGAGTAAATCTTTTTAGGGTTTTTCTTGAATTAATTAGAGAGGTTTTAAATCTCAACCCTAACCATGTTGTGAACAAAAACATTGATATGGATGACTTTCAAGTGAGGTACGATGCACAAAAGATTTACCTAAGAATAGGGCCACTATAGATGTAATGCCTCGCCAAGGGATCCAAAGAATTAACCTAGAATTTCACTAAGTTTGGAAACATTTTTTTTTATAACATGAAAGTAAATACCACATATAACTTGTACATAATAACGAAAGCAATAGCAATGTCCATCTAAAAGTAAAAATAACATACATAACCGATTTCATTCTTTAAGAATCCCTTAATGTTGAGTTACTAACTAACATACATGAATCCATCTAGTACAACATCCACATGAATAATAATGATAAGTCCAATGTTCATACATTACATTTCCAAATGCTCAATCATCCACTGTACATGTCACAGGGTATGAAGGCTTAAAAGAATATATACATATGTGAAATAAGGTACATCATCCTATTCCAATCCATGATAAATCAAAGTAGAGATAATCACATGATACATCATCATAGAAAATATATACATCCATCATAAAGATCAAACAAAATAAACTAAGTGCACGGTTCCTCCCAACCATTAATAGCATCATTAGACCATCATGGATCCTAGCCATCCCTTCGTGCGTAACATTCCAAAGCACTGAAGAGATCATCGGTATTAACATAGTAAGAATGTCACTCCTAAAACATCCTACTAACATGCAAAGTAAAGCATAGGATACCATCATCTAACATATGCAAATCATCAATATAGGAAACATACCAAAAAATACGTCCATCATAAGGTATATCATCTATCATAGTGCTCCAAGAATATAATGAAGATAAATACCAACCAAGAATGCTCCAGCCATGGTGTCTCTGACAGATCTCAAATGATAAGAGTGGAAAAATACTACCACCCGATTACGTAGAACTTAAGTGGTCCACTCTCACCGTGCTGAGGAGATAATCTCAAGTCCCAAATAGGATATCAATTCACAAAGTACAAATCTCTATAAGTCCAGGAATCCTAAAAGTATACTACTCAAAGGTTCCAACACACACAAAGTCAACATCTAATTCCTAGAGGCAAAATAATGACATGTAGGAAACTTGCTCTGCAAGTGGAAAAGTGTCATCGCAATTATCACGTATAAGTTATCCTGGCAGTTAGCTAAACTCCACGGGTCCATATTGATCTCATCAGCCACTAGTATCCTCTCATACTGATGAGACATACTACGAAATGCACAGTCGCAACCATGCGTTCTCACTACTCCCATCTTAGTACTATGCAAGCGCTCAAGGCATGGGCGAGAACATCAAAACAATTATCTTTTTAGGTTCACTTAATCTCCATTTAGTGTGTAAATGTTATCACTTATTAACCAAACTTACAATGAGTTACCCTGGCAGCCACTTAGGGCCCCGGCCCCCATTGCAAGCCACTTCCCGACACTACAAGTAGATTACCTACCTTAAGCTCATGGAATCATAAATCTCAAAATCAAAAAACATAATAAAATCATCAAATTGCCATGAGCATCCGAAAAGCATCCATAGAAAATCATGACCACAACAGTTCTCTATTGGCAATTGAAGGCATCACTGATAATCATAAGTATCCATTGGTTCTCAATAATCAAAATATATCTCAAAATAAATCACAATATCCATTGGTTCTCAATAAGCAACCAAAAATATCTCAAAATTGAACTGATCGAAGACTCCAAAATGGTTGAGTCAAACATGTCACAACATGACATCATCAAGAAATAAATCCACATTTCAGCCCCATCATGGCGACTCGAAAATAATCTAAGGATAACTGATCGATGACTCAAAAATAATTAGCCCAGGTATCTCATACACATACATCTCAGCTTCACACATGAAGACTGATGAACAAATACAAACATTTCATAGAGCATACGATCATATTACCATGGTTGAGATTATAAAAATTAAGACCAAATAAGATCAACATGCCATCATATCTCATAACCCCCGAGCCTCTGGTAACAACCTAGGACTGGTCAACACTAGTCAACCCAAAACCCAAAACAAGAAGCATAGAGAATACACGATTGGTTTCCTAAATTTACATAGTTGAATAATGTATAGGGGTTTCCAGTTTTCTGTTTGCAAATATAATTTTAAGTGTCTTAAACTTCATCATTTGACCTACAAGTCAACCCATTTGTTCCCCGATAGCATTATCCTTCCATTATAAAGAATTATATTCTAAAAATAACTTAAAGATAAATATTCACTAAACTGATCATCATTGACTTTTAATTTAACCATGATCCATATTCTAATTGATTAACCTTTCAACTTTTCTAGGATCATTATTCATTATATTATAAGAGGACCAATTATCATTCTTCGAATAAGAGATTATAACTTTATTAGAATGATCAATTAATATCGGATCACAATCTTTGACCTTTTATCATTCTAATAGTTCTCAATTATATATTACTAAGTCTTCACCATTAAAATATCTAAAGTCGTTATTCAAGTCATAAGAATAAGACCTATCAACTTGATATCAATATTTCTACAATCTCATTAAAAGAATTATATCAATTAAATCTCTATTACATAACATAATTATTAATTAAATCCAATTAACTCTCATTAATTGATTTAATTAATAATTGCATAACCATAGCAACGTTCCAATTAATATTAGCTAACTAATAATTAACAATGGTTCAAAGTTGACTATGATCCAATTCTCTTAATACTCATATTAATAGTTCAATAATGACTTGTTATTGTTTAATAACAAGTTACATTTGGAAATCTATAATGATCACATTTGTCATTCTTATATGAATACTGATGTTTTCTTAATTAATCTGTATTATCAATAATCATTTAGATCATTATACTATTATTTATTAATAATTTGCTAGACCCAACAAACATTAATAAATAATAAACTCATCCAAAGCTATTATCACTCAATCTATAGAAACTTCCATAACTATTTTTTCGATGTATTCCAACTGATATAAAGTTAACTATCTCTCAATCTCATTACCTAATACCTATTTTAACCTTATGTCATATATCTCCCGAGATTTTGTCTAAACCAATTATTGATCTATAACTTATTGCTATACTTCAATTATTAACTATTCTCAATTTGAATTTAACTAAATTAATTAATAGTTATACTAACTATACTTATCATTCATTAATAATTGCTAACCTTAACAATTATTAATAAATAATAAACCCGTTGATAATTTCAATATTCAATTATAATGATTGATATTCAAACCAATCAATGAATAACAACTAAATCATTAATATCTCTTCTCTTCTAATTTTTTCTCACTTAAAAAATCTATTTACTTAAATTGACTAATAATTAATTACACTTCTTCTAATAGTAACTAATCTTAATTAAATTTGATTTAATTATATTAGATAATAAATCATATAAAAATAATGCATATTAATAAGATTCTAATAAGGGAAGATTGTAATAATATCTTTAATTCATTCCATGCTTTGATATATATTATTTTTGTGAAGTTTAAGCATAAAGAACTCTTGGTTATGGGAAATGGAAAAATATCTATCCTTGAATAAAATAGTTCTAGTACGACAGCCATATCTCCCTAATGAACTGTTGGATCGGGTTGAAATTAAAATATGTTGGAGAGGGCCAAGTTGTGCCAATTCTTGCTAGAGAGATTGAATAATTTTGATTACGATAAAAAGTTATGAATGATTGAGTGCGGGTCTATCCAAGGGGCAGCGACAGGACAATCTGTGATGTATTAAGAATTTTCTCTTAAAATAATTGTTTTCTAAATTTACCCATTCATCCATCTATTAGGTTTGTTCATACGCATCTAAAAATATAATTTGATAGAAAGCTTACATCTATCCATTCAAATTTTTAACTTAGAATTTTAATTTTAATTTCAAAACATGTCTATCTAATTTCACAATATAAATTCGAGCCCAAACCCGATTAAGATCTAATTTCCTCCTCAATAGGATCTAGAGTTTTCTATTTTTTTCTTCTCAACTAAATAGCATATCTAGATTCCTATTTCAATTATAGATTTAATCACAGAGAGTATTCAGATACATATAACAAACATGATGAAGACAGGAAGAGAAATAGTGCAAATAGAATATGTGATTATCACGAGTGCACCTGGACACTAATGCTAATTTGCCATGCCTCAGAAGTCCATAGAAAATCCCTTCCTTCTCCATCATTGCAATTCCTCCAAGATCCAAGCCAACCAAGAATCTCCAAATGACTAGAAGCATGTAGAAAATATATGAGCATATGAACTTCTCCAATGCATGTAAGCTTTGAAGCTTCCATTTTAAGCTTGTAGCTTGTAGCTTCCATTAAGCTTCTATGAATGCCTGAATATAAAGAGCTCTCAAGAAACTTTTGAAATGCTTCTTGAAACAGCTGGAAGGTGTCACCAACTAAGCATGGGTCTTTTCCAACCGTTTTGATGAGTCATAGAGTTGTAGACACCTTGTGCTTAATTGATGCACTAACCCTTGTGTTGTTGACACATGTTAATTCCCATGCAAGCTTATAACTCCAATTTACTTTTTAAATAATTTCTATTTAAATTTTATAACTTTCATTTTATTTTTTATAACTTTTATTATTATTATTTTATTTATTACTTTATTATTATTTTATTTTATAGTTATTATTAATTTTAATTTCTAGTTTTCTTTTATTTAATTCCTTTCCCCAATAATTCACATTTAATTAATTACAATCAAAATATGAAAGATTATGATATTTTATTAAGTTTCTCAAATAAATAATTTATTAATTAAATCTATTTATTAAGACTTAATTAATTGAAAATCCACCATAGACCTCCAAGATAAAATATGAAAACCCATCATAGAACAAATCATACAAAATAAATCTAAAGGGTGAAAAATCACAAAATATTTCATCTGACACATTCGGTGGGTATTCAACTTTGATACTTGTCCTAACTCACTAGGACAAATGGTTTTTAGGTTTGGGATTTGGACTTGAGAATTTATCTCCCTTCTCTTATCATTGAGATAATGTGATAGGGTACACTCATCTTGGAAATTCAAGGAAGTCGATACCTAGTACCTACAACCTGCATAAAAATCATGCATGTACAAGCACAATATATACTAAACTAAATAGGCAATGGAAGGAAGTGGTGCATCGTGTAGATCCCGACTAGCAGGTGACTACGACTCCCTTCCTTAACCACATCAGACACACCATACAAAAGAAAACACACAAAAAAAATACGCACACCATACACATGCAGGTATGGGGTAAGTATCCATAAGAAAACACATATGATAATAAATCATCTTACTAATCATCATTAATAACTACAAACATTGAAAATAATCATCATATGAAATGTAGAGTCTAAGTAATCTCATCACATATCAACTGAATCCATCGCACAATATCTGATAATCTTATAATAATGTTACTAACCATCAACATGAAACTAGCTCTAAAAGAGTTCAGCAATGATAAAAAAATGTGAACCAGGAACAGGCACTACATCCACCCCCATTGGGATTAGGCTTACTCCTGGAAGCTTATAAGAATGAAAAGCTAAGATACTCACTATGTGGGTCCCATTGAACCCTTTTCCTCCCTATAGGGGAATATGATTCTACTAAGAATTTTACAATACACTTAGAGCAATATGAACCTGGTTTAATAGTAAACCGAAAACCATATCGATCCAACATCATTCCTTTAACAACTACTGAAATACATTCTAAACAAGAGCAACTTAATGCTTGCAAAGATAAACAAAGGTATACTACCTTGAAACTTAGATAAAAGATATATGTTTTGCAACTAGAATAAGTTTTCAATTTTCAGTTTTGCCTTCGTTTAAGTTTTCAGTAGAATTTTCAATTTTGAAAGCTAAGTGTTGAAGTATGAAAAATATGCAAGTAATAGTTTCAAGTTCTGTTTCAGTTCACTAGTTTTCAAGTTTTCAGTTTGAAAGAGATACACATGATAGTTCAAAGTTTTCGTTTTGTTTAACTAGTTAACAACTAGTAACATTCCAATATACCCAGAGCTCCCAATGTTGAAACTCAGGCTTTGATACCAAATGTAATGCCCCGCCAAGGGATCCAAAGAATTAACCTAAAATTTCACTAAGTTTGGTAACATTTTTTTTTTTATAACATGAAAGTAAATACCACATATAACTTGTATATAATAACAAAAGCAATAGCAATGTCCATCTAAAAGTAAACATAACATACATAACCGATTTCATTCTTTAAGAATCCCTTAATGTTGAGTTACTAACTAACATACATGAATCCATCTAGTACAACATCCACATGAATAATAATGATAAGTCCAATGTTCATACATTACATTTCAAAATGCTCAATTATCCACTATACATGTCACACAGTATGAAGGCTTAAAAGAATATATACATATGTGAAATAAGGTACATCATCCTATTCCAATCCATGATACATCAAAGTAGAGATAATCACATGATACATCATCATAGAAGACATATACATCCATCATAAAGATCAAAAAAAATAAACTAAGTGCACAGTTCCTCCCAACCGTTAATAGCATCATTAGACCATCGTGGATCCTAGCCATCCCTCCGTGCGTAACATTCCAAAGCACCAAAGAGATCATAGGTATTAACATACTAGGAATATCACTACTAAAACATCCTACTAACATGCAAAGTAAAGCATAGGATACCATCATCTAACATATGCAAATCATCAATATAGGAAACATACTAACAAATACATGGATCATAAGGTATATCATCTATCATAATGCTCCAAGAACATAATGAAGATAAATACAAACCAAGAATGCTCCAGCCACGATATCTCTGACGGATCTCAAATGATAAGAGTGGAAAAATACTACTACCTGACCGCATGAAACCTAAGTGGTCCACTCCCACTGTGTTGAGGAGATAATCTCAAGTCCCAAACAGGATATCAATTCACAAAGCACAAATATTTATAAGTCCAGGAATCCTAAAAGTATACTACTCAAAGGTTCCAACACACACAAAGTTGACATCTAATTCTCAAAGGCAAAACAATGACATGTAGGAAACCTACTCTGCAAGCGAGAAAGTGTCATCACAATTATCACGTACAAGTTACCCTAGCAGTT
Source organism: Cupressus sempervirens (assembly GCA_028749045.1). Classification (NCBI taxonomy): domain Eukaryota; kingdom Viridiplantae; phylum Streptophyta; class Pinopsida; order Cupressales; family Cupressaceae; genus Cupressus; species Cupressus sempervirens. Next base: position 818,645,421 of record CM053786.1, read on the forward strand.
AGCTAAAATCCACGGGTCCATACTAATCTCATGCGGCCACTAGTATCCTCTCATACTAACGAGGCATACTACGGAATGCAAGGTCACAACCATGCATTCTCACTACTCCCATCCTAGCTTGTACAAGCGCTCAAGGCATGGGCAAGAACATCATAAAAATTATCTTTTTAGGTTCATTTAATCCCCATTTAGTGTGTAAATATTATCATTTATTAACCAAACTTACAATGAGTTACCCTGGCAGCCACTTAGGGCCCCGACCCCCATTGCAAGCCACTTCTCAACACTACAAGTAGATTACCTACCCTAAGCTCATGGAATCATAAATCTCCAAATCATAAAAGATAATAAAATCATCAAATATGCATAAAAGCATCAAATATCCATAATAAGAATCATCAAATCACCAAGATAAGAATCATCAAATCTCCATGAGCATCCAAAAAAGTATCCATAGAAAATCATGACCACAACAGTTCTCTATTGGAAACTAAAGGCATTACTAATAATCATAAGTATCCATTGGTTCTCAATAACCAAAATATATCTCAAAATAAATTACAATATCCATTGGTTCTCAATAAGCAACCAAAAATATCTCAAAATCGTATTGATCGAAGACTCCAAAATGGTTGATTCAAACATGTCACAACATGACATCATCAAGAAATAAATCCACATTTCAGTCCCATCATGGCGACTAGAAAATAATCCAAGGATAACTGATCGATGACCCAAAAATGATTAGCTCAGGTATCTCATACACATACATCTCAGCTTCACACATGAAGACTCATGAACAAATACAAACATTTCATAGAGCATACGATCACATTACCATGGTTGGGCTTATAAAAATTGAGACCAAATAAGATCAACATGCCATCATATCTCATAACCCCCGAGCCTCTGTTAACAACCTAGGACTAGTCAACACTAGTCAACCCAAAACCCAAAACAAGAAGCATAGAGAATACACGATGCAAACACATGTTTTGGTTTACTAAATTCACATAGTTGAATAATATATAGGGGTTTCTAGTTTTCTATTTGCAAGTATACTTTCAAGTGTCTTAAGTTTCATCATTTGACCTACAAGTCAACCCATTTGTTCCCTGATAGCATTATCTTTTCATTATAAAGAATTATATTCTAAAAATAACTTAAAGATAAATATTCACTAAACTAATCATCATTGACTTTTAATTTAACCATGATCCATATTCTAATTGATTAACCTTTCAACTTTTCTAGGATCATTATTCATTATATTATAAGAGGACCAATTATCATTCTTCGAATAAGAGATTATAACTTTATTAGAATGATCAATTAATATCAAATCACAATCTTTGACCTTTTATCATTCTAATAGTTCTCAATTATATATTACTAAGTCTTCACCATTAGAATATCTAAAGTCATTATTCAAGTCATAAGAATAAGACCTATCAACTTGATATCAATATTTCTACAATCTCATTAAAAGAATTATATCAATTAAATCTCTATTACATAACATAATTATTAATTAAATCCAATTAACTCTCATTAATTGATTTAATTAATAATTGCATAACCATAGCAACGTTCCAATTAATATTAGCTGACTAATAACTAACAATGGTTCAAAGTTGACTATGATCCAATTCCCTTAATACTCATATTAATAGTTCAATAATAACTTGTTATTGTTTAATAACAAGTTACATTTGGAAATCTATAATGATCACATTCATCATTCTTATATGAATACTGGTGTTTTCTTAATTAATTTGTATTATCAATAATCATTTAGATCATTATACTATTATTTATTAATAATTTGCTAGACCCAACAAACATTAATAAATAATAAACTCATCCAAAGCTATTATCACTCGATCTATAGAAACTTCTATAACTATTTTTCGATGTATTCTAACTGATATAAAGTTAACTATCTCTCAATCTCATTACCTAATACCTATTTTAACCTTACGTCATATATCTCCCGAGATTTTGTCTAAACCAATTATTGATCTACAACTTATTGCTATACTTCAATTATTAACTATTCTCAATTTGAATTTAACTAAATTAATTAATAGTTATATTAACTATACTTATCATTCATTAATAATTTCTAACCTTAACAATTATTAATAAATAATAAACCCATTGATAATTTCAATATTCAATTATAATGATTGATATTCGAACCAATCAATGAATAACAACTAAATCATTAATATCTCTTCTCTTCTAATTTTTCCTCGCTTAAAAAATCCATTTACTTAAATTGACTAATAATTAATTACACTTCTTCTACTAGTAACTAATCTTAATAAAATTTGATTTAATTAGATTAGATAATAAATCATATAAAAATAATGCATATTAATAAGATTCTAATAAGGGAAGATTGTAATAATATCTTTAATTCATTCCATGCTTTGATATATATTATTTTTGTGAAGTTTAAGCATAAAGAACTCTTGGTTATGGGAAATGGAGAAATATCTATCCTTGAATAAAATAGTTCCAGTACGACGGTCATATCTCCCTAATGAATCGTTGGATCGGGCTGAAATTAAAATATGTTGGAGAGGGCCAAGTTGCGCCAATTCTAACTGGAGCGATTGAATAAATTTGATCATGATAAAAAGTTATGAATGACTGAGTTCGGGTCTATCCAAGAGGCAACAACAGGACAATCTATGATGAATTAAGAATTTCCTCTTAAAATAATTGTTCTCTAAATTTACCCATTCATCCATCTAATAGGTTTGTCCATACACATCTGAAAATATAATTTGATAGAAAGCTTACATCTATCCAATCAAATTTTTAACTTAGAATTTTAATTTTAATCTCAAAACTTGTCTATCTAATTTCACAATATAAATTCGAACCCAAACCCGATTAAGATCTAATTTCCTCCTCAATAGGATCTAGGGTTTTCTATTTTTTTTCTTCTCAACTAAATAGCATATCTAGATTCCTATTTCAATTAGAGATTTAATCATAGAAAGTATTCAGATACATATAAAAAACATGATGAAGACAGGAAGAGAAATAGTGCAAATAGAATATGTGATTATCACGAGTGCACCTGGACACTGATACTAATTTGTCATGCCTTAGAAGTCCATAAAAAATCTCTTTCTTCTCCATCATTGCAATTCTTCCAAGATCCAAGCCAACCGAGAATCTCCAAGTGACTAGAAGCATGTAGAAAATATATGAGCATATGAACTTCTCCAATGCATGTAAGCTTTGAAGCTTCCATTTTAAACTTGTAGCTTGTAGCTTCCATTAAGCTTCTATGAATGCCTGAATATAAAGAGCTCTCAAGAAACCTTTGGAATGCTTCTTGAAATAGCTGGAAGGTGTCACCAACTAAGCATGGGTCTTTTCCAACCTTTTTGATTAGTCATAGGGTTGTAGACACATTGTGCTTAATTGATGCACTAACCCCCGTGTTGTTGACACATGTTAATTCCCATGCAAGCTTATAAGTCCAATTTACTTTTTAAATAATTTTTATTTAAATTTTATAACTTTCATTTTATTTTTTATAACTTTTATTATTATTATTTTATTTATTACTTTATTATTATTTTATTTTATAATTATTATTAATTTTAATTTCTAGTTTTCTTTTATTTGATTCCTTTCCCCAATAATTCACATTTAATTAATTACAATCAAAATATCAAAGATCATAATATTTTATTAAGTTTCTTAAATAAATAATTTATTAATTAAATCTATTTATTAAGACTTAATTAATGGAAAATTCACCATAGACCTCCGAGATAAAATATGAAAACTCATCATAGAAAAAATCATACAAAATAAATCTAAAGGGTTAAAAATCACGAAATATTTCATCTGACACATTCGGTGGGTATTCAACTTTGATACTTGTCCTAACTCACTAGGACAAATGGTTTTTAGGTTTGGGATTCAGACTTGAGAATTTATCTCCCTTCTCTTATCATTGAGATAATGTGATAGGGTACGCTCATCCTGGCAATTCAGGGAAGTCGATACTCGGTACTTGCAACCTGCATAAAAACTATGCATGTACAAGCACAATATATACTAAACTAAATAGGCAATGACAGGAAGTGGTGCATCGTGTAGATCCTGACTAGCAAGTGACTATGACTCCCTTCCTTAACCACATCAGACACACCATACAAAAGAAAATACACAAAATAAACACGCACACCATACACATGCAAGTATGGGGTAAGTATCCATAAGAAAACACATATGATAATAAATCATCTTACTAATCATCATTAATAACTGAAAACACTGAAAATAATCATCATACATACATGAAATGTAGAGTCTAAGTAATCTCATCACATATCAACTGAATCCATAGCACAATATCTGATAATCTCATAATAATGTTACTAACCATCAACATGAAACTAGCTCTAAAAGAGTTCAGCAATGATAACAAAATGTGAACTAGGGGCAAGCACTACAATAGGAGCATGCTACTAAAATTGGTACTTATCCTGTCATTACAACCAACACCCCCAAGCCATTACTAAGAATGCATTTTAACCTTAGGGCTTAGGCATTGTATTTTTCTCTTTGCAATATTTTTGGAATGGATGAAGCTAAGAAAATCCTAGATTCAAGTTTCCTCATAATGGCTCAAACTCTTCAATTTGGGATGAGCAGTATTCTAGATTTTTCTACTTTTCTTGTAATGGAGATTCACAATGGTTTGGTGGGGATAGCACAGGGAAAAGTGGATAAACCTTTTTGTTGGTGTTCATTACTCATGTATATATGCTTGTATAAGGGATTTTCCTTCTTCTCCAAGGGCTTGGAGCTGAAAACAACTAGGGATGGAGAGAGGAATCCAGTTCAATTATGGAGTGTGGATATGACCTCAAAAGCTATAGATGCTAGTTATGTGAGGTTTGACAGATACTTTGCATCAAAATTTAGATTAATCTTGAGAGGAGATGGCCCTAGGATTCCACAAGCATTACTAGAATTGGTCAGACCCAAGGACCATGCAAAAGGGCTACTAGTTAGTCATAATTGAGGGGATATAATCCCTTACAATGTTTCAATAGTAATAAGAGTATATGGCTTCTTTGGAAAGCGTCATTTTATACCTTTCCATGTGCCTCTAAAAATAGGGATAGCAGAATTTTTATGGCAGATAGGCACTATTGATGAAAGAGATTTGCCAAAGAAGGGTACATTCTTTCCAATTGTTACTACAGTGCATGATTTTGTTTTGTGAAGAAAGGATGAAAACATCTCAAATTGTTCCTAGATAGATACAACATGGAAGAGTCTCATGTTAGATTTATTGATCCTAAAGGTTTCTATGATCTTTTTAGAGCGAGGAAAAAGGCTACTCGTATGGTGCACTAGGTATATTATCTTGAGGATGTTATTAGGAATGTTTTTTCTTTACAAGAGCAGGAATTGAGAAAAGAGAAATGGATAGTATTCAGTAAGACTTTAGTATTCAGTAAGACTTTAGAATCCATTAATGCTTTTGACTCCAATTATGACCCATTGAAACATAAGAAATATTGGGAAGCCAAGATGCAAGCATTAATGAATAATTTTTTTGTAATAATCCAAACCATGAATGAGAAGAAAGCCACATATGTTGAGACATATCTAGACAAGGCTAGAAAGGTGCAAAGAAAGACAAAAAACAAAAATGTCATGGTTCTTGGCCAGTATACCTTCTAGAGAAGGGCATGTTATGTGATAGTTCAAAATGTGCAAAAGGCACCTTTCATCAAAGGCCAAGGCTAGAAAGTGCATCTGCAGCCAGTCCTCCAAAAAAGAAAAAATTAGAGCAAGGGTCTTCTTCTTCTCAAGTAGAACAATACTCCCCAAACTAGTCCCCAATCTGGATAGATGATGAAGCATCTTTAAGGGAGAAGCTTAGACAAATTGGTGGAGAAGGGGATGTAATTGTTACCTCCATAGATTTGGAGAATGGAGAACTATGAGAACCTCCTACACCTTTCCTAGATTTAACTATTGTTGATTACCAAGGTAAGGAAATTGATCAAATTAGTGCCCAAACCTCTAAGAGGTTTATTAATGATTAAAATTTTGTGAATTCTAGGGCATTTGCACAATTTTTTTGGAGGCTAAACATAGGAAATTTTGAGAAAAATAAAGGTAAAACAACCTAATAAATCGGATTCTACTATTAAGGAGGAGGTAAAGTCTAAATTTTTGAATGATTTTTCTCAATTTATCCCTAAGGCTAGAAGACAAATAATTAGACACTCAGGAGTCCTTATTTTTCCAGAATGGGATATAGTGAATGCCATGGTTGTTGATTTAGTAAGGAAGCAAAAGGATGTCCAATTTAAAACTAAAGAAGACGTCTTATAGGCTCATAGAGGAGTCAAATTTAATGATGTTCATTAGGCCTTTGTTATTTGGTCTATTTAAAAAAGGGATAAGACCAAGATGCAAGAAATTTCCACTGCAGATCATATCAATTCATTGAGAGTGTTCAAAGCTGGTGAGGTAGGTAGTAAACAAATAATGGGAATGGCCTCAGAAATGTTGAAATTTGGTAGTGGTGTATCTGGTCAAGAAGAAGAAAGATTTGCTCAACTTAATGCTAGGTTTGAAGAATTTTTGAAACCATATGAGGAGAGGGGTATGCAGATACAATCATTAGAAAACAAAGTATCTCAAATGGAGAAGGTACTTGGGAAGAGAAAAGTGCAAGAAACTAGTAGATCAAGGATTGTATACCCTCTACGGCCACCTGCTGAGCCTTTCAAATAAACTCCAATTATTGAGGTACCAAACAACCCAAAAAGGCCATAGTTCTACACTGTAGAGGATTTTGTGGAAGAAATGAATAAATTGTATGCACTGCATGTAGAACTAAATAATCAATTTGAAGAGAAATTGAGGCAGGGTATAATGTATCTAGTGGACAAAATAGAATGGCCCACATTTTTTGATCAATTAGCAAAGATTTCAGATATCAGTGATGAATTGAAATGAAATGAAGTTATATTCAGACCCATTGTATAGAAATGGACTGAGAGAAATGAAGATATCACTACTATGTGTAAATCTGTTATTCAGCTAACATATCATCAAATAGAAAAAATCTTTAATTTCTTAAATAATTTGAAGGATTTTGAATATAAGCAAGATTCTTTCCAAAGAAGATTAATTATTTGTTTTTCCAAGTATTTTGTGGAAAATTTTTATTTATTCCCTTGTGCTTTAAAAAAATTGATAAAATAAAGGAAAAGGAAGAATGGAAGAGGGAGTTGGATGAAGTCTTTTGTGAAAGAATAAATAAAGTTATAAATGAAATGGGCCACTTGTTATGGGAAATGAAAAATGAGGAGTTGGTAAAAGTATAGTTGTTCTATAGTATTATTAGAAAAGATTTTGTTGATATAGAGGCAATTGCAAATTCTTTAGTAGCTATACAAAGAGAAGTTTTAAGTTTTGATTGGCCAAGGGACACTACTTATAATGAGTTGAAACACAAGTTTATTTCTATGTAGTAAATGGGAGAATATTATGAAGCAGAAGATGATGAGGAAAAAGAAGGTGCAAAAGTAAAAGTTACTCCTACAGTTAATGATGAAGACAAGGAAAATCCTTGGGTTAAAGTAAGTTTGTAGGTAATCAGAGATGACTCATCACTTTCAAAATTGATCGCCACTTACTCCAAGGAGTTAGAGTAATCAAAGAATTGGATGGTAACACTTTTTTCTATTCAAGTGGAATAATAGAAAGGGACCCACAAAGGAATGTTCAATGTATCAGTCTTTCTGTTATTTGCAATTTTTTCTTTTTGTGACAGGTGTGTGTAAGTATCTTTTGAAGGATATCTGTCAATCACATTTTCCCTTTTCTTGTTTCAACTCATGACTTTATAAATGATTTTTCAAGGCAATGTCAAGGTCTGTAAAAAAAACTTGTATAACTTTTGTTTTTCTCAAGAAAGTATAGAGAGTCGGTCCAATAGCATGTAGTTTTTTTGTTTTGAGTTCTGCTTCTAATTGTACTCCCTAATGATATATTGAAATGATAGAATCAGCAAGATGTTTTGGGCTTTTCTTTGAGTTCTATTGGTTATTGTATTAGTCAATTCAAAAGGATAATACAAAGGGGCATTTACAATATATTTGTGTCACTAATTTCTGTCTCCATTTTATGAGTTTGTTTACTTTGAAGTCATTTAAATAAGGTTTAAATTGGTTGATTGTAGTCTAAAGGTGTTGTATGCTGGTTTCATTGTTTCTTTTAATTCAAGGAATTATAGAAATGCTTCAGTAAACTAGTGGGGTTTGTGAGTTTATAAAAGGGATATTTCATAAGAACGGAAATGGGTGATTACAATTGATTAATTCATTTACAAGTTATTTGAATTAGATCTCTCGCCAATAGCCAATTTTCTGCCCAATGGATAAGGTACTAGTCATATAAATCAGAGAGGATTGAAAGTAGATTTTGCTTCTACATTTGAAAACAATTTTAAATTCAAATTCATTCTTATTCTATTTTGTTCAAGGTTGTAATGCTGGTCACCACTCATTTACATTCAGTTTTTTGGGTCCTAGGTAGTTGATGTTTACAAGAACACTTGTGAGCTCAAGGAGAATTATGACCATATCTACTTATATGGGATGCATATATATTTGAGAGCTTTAAAGAAAATTGACAAACTATGTATATGCTTGAGGGTAAAAGATGAGAATTAGAATGAAACTAAAATAATTTCATACCATAGTTTACAATAGAGTCATCCCTAGGTATGCTTGACTTGGTTTAGCAAGGCCTAAAGAGTAGGAAACCATTCTTGGTTTCATTGAAGTTAGGTCCAAATAATCTACTTCTATCATTGTTTATAGGAATTGGCTGATCTTTAGATTATGTGACTATTTTCATTCTGATATTGAGCATTTTTTTTTCTTAGTAGTTTCAAACACCAACAAGTACATCACATCAGGGACCTAATTTTTACCATGTGAGTACCTAGACTACTTAGGGATCCCCTTTACTCGTGCAATCTTCCACAAATTAAAAAATGGACTTGTCACATGTATTATCTCCCATGTTTCACTAAGTCAAATATAGAAAACTTAGAGGGAGACAAGTTTGTAAGAAAAAGTGGCTTGGTGTCTTTGCTAAAATAGTTAGTAGGAAGTCCTTATTAGAGAGTCTTGGTCAATTTAGTGGGTGTTCACCCACTCTCTAAGTTTAGATATAGTTAAGGTTTGAAGAGGACTAAGAGAGCTCTACAAAAAAATATCATTTCCTTAGCTTGGACCAAGGTTGGTGTCTCATACCATGTGCATTTTCTTTCTTTTAGTATTGTATGGTAAATCTGCAAGCATGGAGCATTTGTTATGGGATCTTGCATTGTGTTGTAAATCTTTGAATGGTAGATTTTGGTATCGTATTGTGTCATGATGAATCTTGATATTTTGTTGTGGTGGTATGAATGGGCATTTTTTTTCATGAATTTTTTGTTTTTGGTTTTGTCTTTCTTGAATATCCTTATTTTGGGATTGAATGTCAAGTTTTGTTATGGGTGTGAAGGCTTCACTCACCCTTTGGAAATGGAAGAGAGGTCCAGGGTGAAGAGCTTAGTTGGGCTTGAAATATAGTTGAGAACCTTGGAGTATGGGCTCCATTTTATGCCATATTCATTCATATCTTGCTTTGGGTGTGATAAGGGAAAAATAGAGTAGAAAGGACGTTGATCGAGTATGGGCTTCAAGAAAGCTATAGCTATTGGAAGTATGTTTGGGGAATTTTTGTGAAAGCCCAAAAGGGCATGGAATGTGTTGATTTGGAAAAGCCCTAAAAGGGTATGAAAAATTATTTATTACATGTATGGTTTAATATGGAAAGTCTCCTTCTTGAAAGCACACCTTCACCCTATGTTCAAGGTTCCATTGGTGAACCTTTGTGAAGTACCCTTGGGATGGGATTGTTCAAGTGTTGTAATTCAATGTTATACATTTGTAAGATTTGAATGAAACTTGGTCTGAATCTTTTTTCCCTTGCTCAGTGGGTGGCTTCATAGAAGCCTAGGTTGGGAGGTAAGCTTCCATGGTTCCTAGTTATTTGTATTTGAAGGTTTGTGAAGATGGATTACTTGGAGAGATTAGGGTTTCACCCTTGGCTATGTTGGATAACCAAGTGGTTGCAAGAGGCTAATCTTTCCCATGTCATCCATATTATCTTGTGAGTGTGAGCTACCTTAGGAGGAAGGGACTTCCATCTTATTATTTAGTATTGTAAAGGTAAAAATAAAACTATATATATATATCTGTGTGTGTGTGTGTGTGTGTGTGTGTGTGTGTGTGTGTGTGTGTGTGTGTGGTTGACAGTACAATGGAAAGATTATTTCATATTCAAAAGTAGTATAGAAATGAAGTAGTTCATGTAAGGGAATAACCACTAGTATGAAGTCTATGTTGAAGTATATAGATGAGATTTTCCTCCTTATGTATTGCCATGATTCAATCAATAGTTGCATTTATGAGAATGTTCATGTGGAAGATTTATTGTAAAAGTATTCCAATTTAGAACATAAAAGATTTTATGATATGTAATTTCGTATAATGACAATAAATTTCCTTATGTTGCAATAGTCCATGGTATGAATGAGTAATGTTACACTATGTTGCAAGTTAATGATACAATTCCACATATATTTTATTCATCTATAGGAATAGTATACGTGATCTTGTGCAAATGCATTATATAAGCTCACCTTATTATTTTTGTGAACAATAATTATGCAATGGAGAAGATAGATGCAAGGAAGGACATCAAACCAACAAATAAATGAAATTAGGTAGTCATATTTAATCACCCTCAAACCCATATTCATGGCTCCTTAAATTGAGTATAGGAGAAAATATGTCAAACTATAGAGAAACATGCCTGTACATGCATACTCGCCCTCTGAAATTTGTATGGGAAGTGGTAAAATAGCCCACTATCCAATATAGTTTATTAAAATAATCACCCTGAATATTTTCCCCAAAATCTATTCTCATAAATTAAAGCAAGTAAAAAATGACCTAACATTTAAAAAGAAGTATAATAAACCTAGTGATCACCCCACCATCCTCCAAGTGTACCATTTTCACCTTGGGAATTGAATTAGACTTGGGATGGGTGACATTAGAAAAAAGTGTTTAAAAGGGTTTTATAATAACATTTTGCATCTTGAGTAGAAAGGACACCTTGTTACATAAGAAAATAAGAGACTAAAATTTATTTATTTATTAAAAAAAACAAATGTCCAAATTTCCTAAAATGGTTCAATGTCCATAGTAGAAGGCGTAGCATAAATGTTAGATTGGAATATATATATAGATATATTTGCAAATTTAAAAAAAAAAGGTGACTTGGGAATTTGACCCTTTCTCCCCATGTGACACATCCTCGTTTTTAAAAAATCCATGCAAAAGTCAAATCAAGTGCTAAAGTAAGTAGGCATCCAACTTGAGCCACAAGCCTTAGATCTCCCCTTAGGTTGGCTAGGCACATTGATTGGGACACAACCCAAGCACAGAATGGACACAAAAGGAAAGGAAAAATTTTATTAACTGTGAAAATATGCTAGTACACTTAGTGCATAGAAACAGACTCCAAAATATGCCCTAAGGGCTTACAATAGCATAAATCTAGAGATAAATTCTTCTCCCAATACCTTCTCTCAAACTCCACTCCTAAGTGCCTTTTACAATGCTAGAAATGTTCTTAAATAGACCCCATAGGGTTAAGGATTAGGCATACATTCTAGAAAGTGCTAGTAGGCATCCACTGAACAAATAGAAGGCTCTAGAAGTCGCATGAGAAGTTGGCACAAAATTAGAAGAATCCAGAAATGGTAACTAAACTTCCGAGAGGCATGACTTTTGAACCGTAGCTCCGATTGACGAACTATTTACATTTCTGGAAAGCTCTTGAAGTACTCTATAGCCCAATGGAAAGCTTTGCTCATACCCCATTTTTTGGCCCTATTTGAGGTCATTTAATGCCACTAACCTAACTTTGAAGCATTCTTAGGATGTCTCCAAAAATTGAAAAACTGTGATAACTTTCAAACCGTGGGGCCTTTTGACCTGATTCTTTTTTTGGAATGTTCTAAATTACAATGACAATTATCTGACCAATTTACACCTTCTAGTTCACCAAAATGATGGTTCAATTACATACTCCTATTTTTTGGCATTTACATGTATCCCAAGGTGATTAAAAACTCTAACCCAAAACACTGATAGTGGAATTGTGAGAGTTGGAACCTTTATTTGGCCCAAATGGGTATCCAAAAATGAAAACACATGAAATAGAAACTAAGTGTAAGTACATTTTTTTTTGGGTTGCACAGGATTGCTCCTACATTAGACACCCAGGGTAGATTGAAAAGTGACCCTATCACTTTATGAATGGTAGAGGAAATCCCAAATGGGAAACCTTAGCTGTTGAAATCCAAGTTGAGTCCTCTATCAGCCGTCCTTTCCACTTGACTAGATACTCTTCATACTACCTATTTCTGGTACTCGTATGCACACGATGATCTAGAATGTCTTTTATCTCCTCCTTCTTAGAAGTAGGAATTAGACATGGCTCTAACATCAGCTCCTCATCTGCACCATCATCATGATACTATGTTAAGTCTACAATGTTGAAAATAGGAGAAATGTGAATACCATTTGGAAACTGCACCTCATATGCATTTCCTGAGTCATGTTTCTTTAGAATTTTGTAGGGGCCAAATTTCTTCATTTTCAGCTTGTTGTAAGTACCAGCTAGAAATCTTTCTTTTTGTAAGTGTACCATGACTAGATCCCCTACTTGGAATTCCTTATGTCTTCTTCTTTCATCATCCCTAGCTTTATACTCTTGATTCATCTTGGTAATGTATGCCTAAACCTCCTCATGTAGATGCTTGATATGTTCAGCAAATTCTTCAGCTTTAGCACTTGTCCTCTCCCCTTGATCTATCTTCCTCAATTCTGGTGCAATCCTTGGGCTACTTCCATATACAATTTGGAATGGTGATTTACCAATACTCCTATTTATAGAGTTATTGTAAGCAAACTCTGCTTGTGGTAGAATTAGATCCCACCCCTTGGGCTTATCCCAAACTAAACATCTCAGCAAATTACCCAAACTTCTATTTACCACTTCTATTTGTCCATCAGTCTACAGGTGATGTGTAGAACTGAACTTTAAGTCTGTTCTCAACTTCTTCCACAATGTTCTCCAGAAATACCCCACAAATTTAGTATCTCTGTCAGAAATTATACTCCTTGGGAGACCATGTAGCCTTACCACCTCTCTGAAAAAAAAGTCTGCAATATGGACAACATCATGAGTTTTGTGCCATGGAATGAAATGTGCCATTTTGGAGAACCTATCAACCACCAAAAATACTGAATCATTACCCCTTTGTGTCCTCAAAAATCCAAGAACAAAATCCATACTTATGTCCTCCCGTGGCTTTGATGGAATAGGCAATGGCTGATATAGCCAAGTATTGTGATTAAATCACTTGGCAACTTGACAAATCTAACAACTCTGTACAAACTTCTTCACATCTTGTGAAATCTGAAGCCAAAAATAATGTTCTCTAAGAATGGCAATGGTCTTATCTCAACCAAGATGTCCTGCCATCCCTCAACTATGTTTCTCCTTAATCGGATTTTCCCTCAGGGAACTCCTTGGAATGCATAATTGACTACCCTTGAATAACATACCACCTTGAATCAGATAGTCTAACCACTTAGTTCGATCTACAGCAACAGGCTCTTTACAAGCTTTCCATGCTTTAGCAAAATTATGATCCTCAGGGTACAATTTCTTGAGTTCATCAAACCCAACTACTTCAACTTGCATTACTCTAAGCAACAACTATCTCCTACTTAGCGCATTTGCAACCTTGTTAGATTTTCCACTTATATGCTTCAACACAAATGTATAGCTCTGCAAGAACTCTACCCACTTCATATGACTTTGATTTAATTTACCTTGGCTATTTAGGTACTGTAATGCCTGATGATCAATATATAAAAAAAATTCCTTTGGCAATAAATAATGCCTCCATTTCTTTAAGGCCTAAACTATTGCATAGAACTCTTGATCATAAACAAAATACTTCTTTTTCGCATCATTCAATTTTTCACTAAAATATGCAATAGGCTTACCTTCTTGGCTTAATACAACTCCAATAGCATTTCCACTAGCATCACAATCCACCTATAACACCTTTCTAAAATCTAGAAGTGCCAACACAGGTTGTTCTATCACCTTCTTCTTCAACAATTCAAAACTAGTTGTCGCAGTCCATTTGAACTCTTTTCTATCCCCTCTTATTGTGTCAGTCAGGGGTGCACACATGCCACTAAAATTCTTGATGAACTTCCTGTAAAAACTAACTAGACCATGAAATGATCTTACCTCAGTAGCAAACCTTGGAGTAGGTCATTCCAAGATGGCTTTTACCTTCTCTAGACCCATTTTGAGACCTTCAGGTGATATAAAAAACCCCAAGTAGACTAACTCCCTTTTTGCAAAGATACACTTCTTCAAATTAATTAATAGTTTCTCTTCCCTTAACCTTTCAAGGACACTATGAATATGCAAAAAATGTTCTTCCAAAGTCTTGCTAAAAATTAAAATATCATCCAAATAGACAATAACAAATTTTCCCAAGAACTTCTTAAGTACCTCATTCATAAGCCGTATGAAGGTGCTTGGGGCATTTGTCAATCCAAAGGGCATGACTAACCACTCATAAAGACCCTCCTTGGTCTTGAAGGTTGTTTTCCACTCATCTCCTTCTCATATTTGTATCTAATGATAGCCACTCTTGAGATCTATTTTTGTGAAGTACTGAGCTCCACTCAAGCAATCCATAAGATCATCCATTCTTGGCAAAGGAAACGATACTTAATGGTTATCGTATTTATAGCTCGAGAGTCTATACACATCCTCCACTCTCCATCCTTCTTTAGTGCTAGAAATTAGGTTACTACACATGGACTCAGGCTCTCCCAAATCAAGCCCTTCCTCAATAGCTCCTAAACCTGTCTATTTAGCTCCTTAGTTTCAGTAGGAGTCATCCTATGAGCAGCCTTGTTAGGAAAACTAGCTCCTAGAATTAAATATATC
This sequence comes from Cupressus sempervirens, assembly GCA_028749045.1. Lineage (NCBI taxonomy): Eukaryota > Viridiplantae > Streptophyta > Pinopsida > Cupressales > Cupressaceae > Cupressus > Cupressus sempervirens. Next base: position 818,660,601 of record CM053786.1, read on the forward strand.
TAATGACATATTTTCCTTACCGGTGGCAATCCTTCTGGAACATTATCAAACATGATATCTCCAAACTCACCTAGTAAATCCAAAACTTCAAGTGGTATTTCACTACTACCTTCTTTATCTCTCCTAGGGATCCATCTAAAAACAAACTTCCGTCCACAAGACAAATCCTAGCACTGCTACATATCTTTTCGCCTTCCTTTTTCATGGGCTTCAATTTGTGGTGAACTCCATCCTTTGTTAAAGAGTATGTGTTTGCATGACCATCATGTATTGCATGCCTATCAAACTACCATGGTCTTCCCAATAATGGATGGAAAACATCCATTGGAATAAAATCATAGAGAACTTCATCATGGTAACTCCCAATTTTGAATTTCACTAAACATTGTTCACTTACTAGGACCTTATGATCATCTTTCACCCAAGAAATCTGATAGGGTTGGGGGTGTTTCTCCCTCTTGAGCTTTAGCTTAGAGACCATCTCCTTTGATACCAAGTTATTAATGCTACCACCATCAATGATCACATCACAACATTTATCCTCACACTTGCACCTGGTACGAAATAAACTCCTCCTTTTTCCTAGTTCAATCTCACCACTTAGTAGGACCCTTTTATTTACTAAAATCTCTCCTCTTTCTACATCCTCTGAATGTGATGATTGTGCATCCTCATCTACATGAGCGACCTTAGCTTGACCCTTAGCTCTCTTATCTGTCCTTCCTTGTTGTTGAGGGAATTCAAAGGCACGATGACCTTCTTCATTGCAATGGAAATAGGTACCATGAAAGCCTCCTCTTCCTTGTCCATGTTCTCTACCTCTTCCTCTCTGATTTCCAAACTCTTGATCATAGGAGCAATTAAAACCTTCATTCCTCTAGTTCCTGCTAGTACCCACATCTTCATTTTTCTTTTGGGTTTCATTTCAGCCTATAGATGACCTACCACTACCCCTTCCTCATTGAACATACCCTCTTTGTCTCCCTCCAAACCTCTTATTTATCTTCTCTTCAACTTGTAGGAAAAACTGGTATGCCTCTTCAACACTAGTCATTCTTACCAAACTTAATTCCTCCTGGATGCTAGGTCACAACCCACTAATATAATGAGCAACCTTCTCCTTATTTTCTTCTGCATGCCCTACTCTAATCAAAAGTCTATAAAACTCCTTTGTATATTATTGGACTAATTTTCCTACTTGCTTTAACCCATGCATCTTCTTGAACAAATCAAGCTCATAGTCAATAGGAATGAACTGCTTCTTTAGTTTGTCCACCATGTGATCCCACCTTGTGATCTTATCCTTTCCTCTTCTATTTCTTTCCAATTGAACCTCTTGCCACCAAATTTTGGCATGTCCTTTCAGTTTGGCCTTTGTAAACTTAACCCTATCTAGGTCCCTGATATCCTCATACTCAAAGTATTCTTCTAGTTCATTAATCCAGTCAATCAACTCATTTGGTTTTAGATTTTTTGAAAATACACCCACATCAATTGTAGGTCATTTCCCAAACTTTTTAATGGCCCTAAAAAGCCTTCCTCTACCTAATTTAGAGCTTCCCCATCCAATTCCCCTTCTGGTCCAATTTCTTCTTCTTCATTGTCATCCTCACTTTCATCACCTATAGCAACATTTGTTCCCCTACGGAGCTCCTCTTGCAACATTTGTACATGCCTTTGGAGGGCTCTAACCTCCTTAGGATTAATAGCTTAGGCCCTTCCACCATGCTCTCTTTGTGGAAGCATCTTCTTAACTCAAACCCACAACCACATAGTCTTGGTGCAAACCACCTCTCATTCAACGCTCTGTCTACACACTCAGGAAAACTAGCTCTGATACCACTTGATGGGGACACAACCCAAGCATAGAATGGACACAACAAGAAAGGGAAAATTTTATTAAGTGTAAAAATATGCTAGTACACTTAGTGCAAAGAAAAAAACTATAAAATATGCCCTAAGGGCTTACAAAAGCATAAATCTGGAGATAAATTCTTCTCCCAGTACCTTCTCTCAAACTCCACTCCTAACTGCCTTTTACAATGCCAAAAATGTTTTTAAATATACCCCATAGGGTTAAGGACTAGGAATAAATTCTAGAAAGTCCTAGTAGGCATCCACCAACCAAATAGAAGGCTCTAGAAGTTGCATGAAAAGTTGGCACAAAATTAGAAGAATCCAGGAATGGTAACCGAACTTCCAGGAGGCATAACTTTTGAACCGTAGCTCCAATTGACAAACCATTTACATTTCTAGAAAGACCTCAAAGTGCTCTATAGTGCTATTGATCAGCTTTTCTCATCCCCCATTTTTTAGCCCTATTTTAGGTCATTTAATGCCCCTAACTTGACTTTGAAGAATTCTTAGGATGTCTCAAGAAACCAAAAAATTGTGATAACTTTCAAACTGTGGGGCCTTTTGACCTGATTCTTTTTCTGGAATGTTCTAAATTATAGTGACAATCATTTTACCAATTTACACCTTCTAGTTCACCAAAATGATGGCTCAATTACATACTCCTATTTTTCGACATTTACACGTATCCTAAGGTGATTAAAAACTCTAACCCAGAACACTGATAGTGGAACAGTGAGAGTTGGAACCTTTATTTGGCCCAAATGGGTATCCAGAAATGAAAACACATGAAACAGAAACTAAGTCTAAGTACTTTTTTTTTTGGGTGACATAGGATTGCCCTTATACCTCTAGATGCTCCTGCATCACACATGCGTAGAGGATCATGTGGACTTTAGGAGAAGATTAAGGGATAGAGGGGAGAGTCATGCTAGGTTTAGGGTAAACTATTTTGTCTTAAGTAGATAATGGTTTAGGAATTTTTTTTTGTGGGGAGGGGGGGATCATGTGAGTAGTAAGGTAGTTATTATTTAGAATGTGGGAAATTAAGTGGGATAGTTAGTTATTATTAAAATAAATTTATAGGATGAGATAGATAGTTAGAAGATTAAGACCATTAGAGAATAGATAGTATGGCATAGAATAGTTAGAGATTATTTAACATTTTTTTTGGGTGTATAGTGTAACTTAGATGGTAACTTAAAGAATGAATTTAAAATGAATTTTTTTAATTGTAATACATTTTGATAGTAGTATATTATTACAAAAGACATTACCTAGAAAGCTTATGTTGGGTCAAAGCATTATTTAATTTTAGAATTCTTTGAAAGAAAAATACACATGTATAATATGATGAGTAATAGGTTTTAAGTGGTATAGTATTTGGCATTGTAAAATTTCATTAATTGTGCGTAAGTGATGACTAATACCCAGAGGCTTCAAACTAAGGTTGATGTTGTAATTAATGAGAGGACACCCAATTTTGCTAAAATAAAATGCATTATTACTTAAAGATAATTAGTAGATGGAAGTTGAGTAAGATGTGAGAAGTTGAGTAAGATGTGACATAAACTTTAATAAGGGTGAGGAAGTAGCACATTTATATTGAACAAAAATCTAGTGTTCGACAAAGAGTTATATCGAAGGAAAGGAAAGGAAAATTGTATATTGATAGATTAGGAATAGTGAATAACTCATAATTTGAGCATTAATAATGTAGTAGTGCACATCATGTAAGTTAGTGAGTCAATCCAATCATAACTACCATCTCAAGCAAAATGGATTTACTGTTACATCATCAATAAGCACACCATTAAAATGAATCTATATCCTAATGCAAGTACAAAGTTTTTCCTAGTTGAATAACATGTCAAGACAACCTAGAACCTTATTATATACTAATATCAAGAATTTAATAGAGATTAACCACTTTACATCTAATCATGGTATTATATAAATAAAACAATTGTTTTAATTTTTTTCGATGCCGATCAAGGTGCAACCATTGAGGACCAATCAATTTAAAGCTTTGAGTGTATTTTGCAACCTTATAATCATAGCTGATATGTGCTCCAAATTTTTGGCCTTTTGTAACCTAGTATGGAAATGTTTATTCCCTTACACTATATTGTAATGTTACCCCAAAAAAAAAAAAAAAAAAAACAAAAAAAAAAATTGTAGTTGTGTTTTATCCTTGTAGTTTTTAGGCATGACATGTTGAACCATCTTTTGATGATAGCCTAATGTTTTTCCATATACTCTAAAGTGGTTATCCTCTTCTCATCCATCTCTAAGAGATTCATTGATCTGATTTGAACCCTATCATAATTCTCAGCATACCCACTCATAAATTTCAAATTAGGAATCTAGAGGTTAAGTGGAAATATTGGCTCTTGCTCATTGATGAGTAGATATGGGGATGTCCCTAAAGAATTTTTAATCCTAGCTTGATCTATCCATTTTCATGTCCCCTTTTCAAATAATTAAAAAAATAATAATCTTTGCTAAGGCAGGCAGGCCCAAGAAAGTGAAGTTTCAGAAAAAGGGGGTTAATCTTTGGAAACTGTTGGACTAAAAAATGAAAATTATTATTAAAATATGTTTCATTAACCTCTCTTGGACGTGAGTTATGGTTATTCCCTCTTTTAAGGGTTTGGAGGCATTTTGGGCTGATTCCAGAACTTGATTTTGCTCATTCTTTGTTATTCTTCAGAGGCTGCCAAACCTGTGGAGAAGGAGACCCAAGAACGGGAGTTTGCAAGTTTCTAGGGAGACCCAAGAATGGGATTTTGTAGGTTTCTAGGAAGGTTAAGGATGGGAGTTTGAATCCATTCCATGTGCATGCTCATACAGAGTTTGCCTATGTGCTGAACAGTGCAGATTTGTGGGTTTCGGGTGTGTTTTTTGTATGAGTTTGGTGTTTTCAGTTGAGTATTTCATATCAGTTAGGGTTGCTGCTGTATTTTAGACTTTAAGGTGCTAAAATAGAGCTGAATATATTTATTGAGATGTGATTAAACTATTGAGATGGATTATTAGTGTTTTTGTGGTGTTTTCGGGCATTTTTGTGTTAATTTCGGGAGCCCGATGAGCATAGTTTTTGTCCTACATTTGTGAACTTTTGTGTAAAGGCTATATAGATCTAGAAATTTCATTTTATAGTCTGTTATGCTGCTGAAATTTCTGTAAAAATATCCATTTTCAGATTTATTAATAATTTGTGAAGTTATGAAGCTTTTGGCACTATTTCTGGCATACCCGATTTGGGGTTTCTCGAGAAATTTGGTGGATCTTTGTGATATTAGTTGTTTGATCTTGAAAATCTGATTAGAGGCGTGAAATATCATGTAAAATCAGAAAAGGGACATTTCAGTGGTATCAAACCTATGATCTTGCCAGCCTGAGGGTTTGTAGAAGTTTGCATGTCAGTTTTGAGAACTACCCAAATCTTGCATGTCATAATTTATGGTTGCATGTTGCTTCTAATCAGCTGCATGTCAAAATTTATGGTTGCATGCTACTTATAATCATTTTCATGTTAGTTCTTGGTGAATTTGGTGGTTGTAGAAGTTTGCACGTCAGTTTTGACAACTACCCAGATCTTGCATGTCAGTTTTGACAACTACCCAGATCTTGCATGTCAATTTTGACAACTACCTAGATCTTGCATGTCATAATTTATGATTTCATGTTGCTTCTAATCAGATGCATGTCAAAATTTATGGTTGCATGCTACTTCTAATCATTTGCATGTTAGTTCTTGGTGAATTTGGTGGTTGCATGTTGCTTCTAATCAGTTGCATGTCAAAATCTATGGTTGCATGCTACTTCTAATCATTTGCATGTTAGTTCTTGGTGTTTGAAGAAGTTATATCCTATTGGGGTTACACTCTACTTTATCCAAAATGGACAGATATAGTACAGAGTCTCAGAGGACACGATCTTGGACAATTGATATCCAGAGTCAAAATAGTAGAAAGGATGGTTATTTAGACATTCGAGATAAACTTATAAAAATAAGCCATGACATGTCTAAACAGTTGGTTGAGCACCACCGTATAATGAATGACATGTTGTCTGACCCAGCTAAGGTGGATAAGTTGACTAGATTACTATTTGGTAGATTTTCTCATAGGGCAGATGACATAATTACCAAGAACTTGCATGAGGAGTTTGAGAAAGTAGCTTATAGCCAGGCAGAGGTCTTAGATTCTACTCTGCCATAGGAAGTGGTGGGAAAGGATACTACATAGATTGATAGTAATAGTCAACTTGATACTCAAATTGAGACAATTGTTTACAAGTCATCAAAGGGTGATGCCACAAGTATTCAGGATGGTATAGTTACAACAGGCAGTGACTACAGTGTAGTGGGTTCAGATGATGATTATGAGGATGTTGTTGTGCAGGATGGTGAGATACTTGGTAGAGATGAGAAGACATTGAGCATTCATGACTTTGCTAAGAAAGAGTACCAGGCACAGTTAGATGCTTCATCACATGAGGTTGAGGCTGGTAGTACTTCACATGATTTGTCCAGCCAACTGAAGGTGAACAAAGATAGTATTGTGACTTCATTATCTCATCATGATAGGTTTGTGGAGTTAGTTGGTATTGGTCATATTACTCAGGTGAGGAGTTTTCTTGAGTTACTAGTTGATTCTAGTTTATGGATATGGACTCGAGATTGTTATATTGGCATTTGGGATTCAGTTGACTGGAGATCTTTAACACTTTTTGGTAGCAGTGTTTGTTTGGGTGCTATCATGGATTTGATTAGCATTTTACATGGTGTTGTCTTTTCTTGTGCCAGTATCTTGTCCGATGTTGGTATTAGTTTTTATACACCGATGTTGGGCTTTGTTCATATATCCAGTTGACCATACTAGAAGTGTTGATGATATTTCATCTTTGGCAGTGTGTATAGATGAGTCCCAGGATCATATTGGCATTGATGACATCCAGGAGGATGCAGTGGGTAGTTTTGAAGACTTAGTTTCCTTGGGTATAGAGGAGTTGGACAGCAATGCTAATGTTTTTGATACTCCGTATGTTGATATGAGCTTTAGATTTGATTCATAGGATATGGATGGCAATACTCTAGAGACTAGTAACTATGAGGATACTCCTTTAGACAATGCATCAGAGGAGGTTTGTAGGAGATAGTCAAGCCAGTGCCATCATGTGTCTAATCAGTTGAGAGTTAGTGACCGAGACATTTCTATCATTTTCCAGCATTTTGATGCTGCTCGTCAGTTGTTAGCAGTTTATGGATAGGGTTCTCCTACTAGTGATGAGCAAGAAGGTAGTTATCTTTCCTTGACAGAGATCCACTCTTTATGGGAGGCTATTTAGATTTTGAGATAGAATTATATGTAGTTGGTAGTCGACAGAGATTATCTTATGGAGTGGGGCAGTACAGCATATGATGTGTTGTTGGCCAAGGAAGATGAGGTGAGTGAGCTTATTGAGCAGCTTGAGGTGACTTCTGAGATTCTTGAGAGTACACAGTTGGCTTTCAAGGAGTCACAGTTTCATTTGGCTAAGGTGACCATGGAGTTAGAGCAACTAAAATCTTTACCTAATTCTATACAATCACAAGCTATGGTGTTTGGTGATCCGAGGATGTCCATGGCCGAGATTGTCAGAGACAGTGGAGATGGGATGCATCCATCCTTGATACTAACATTGGCATATCAGGTTCATTCCCACTAGAGTTAGGTTCAGTTGAGTTGGGTGTTGTAGCAGATTTTTGTGGTATGCCTGACATGGTGGTGACCTCTAGCACTAATGGCACGAAGACTAGAGATGCTATATCAAAGACCATGTGTGATGTTGGTGAGCCGATAGTTGGCATGGTTCCTGCTAGTAATACTACTCCCTTGGTGATGTCTTTAGAGGTAGTAGTCAGTTCCAACTTAGTTAGTGATCGATTATAGTTAGTTACATCTAGATTGCAGTTTGAGCCATTGACTGAGATTGGCACATTCTATCAGCATTACATTGTGAGGTATGCTCATCAATTTACCTTTGATGACCATGTTAATGAGATGATGATACAGAGATGTACTTTGGTTCCTAGTGCTTATCATCAGTTATGGGATAGTTTGATGCCTCGAGATGAGAGTTTTGATGGGAATAACATGGCGATAGGTTCTGTAGTTGATAGCTTGATAATACATGACTTAGAGCAGGAGTTTTGGAGTGATGCTTCAGCGGGTGTTGTTATTGATTCTACTCCTTTGGCTATGACATGTCCTGACTTAGCTGGTGATCAATCATAGTGGGTTATATCACTTGTTCATGGTGAGTTGTTGAATAAGGTTGGTTTTTTTTATCAACATTATATTGTAGGGTATGTACATCAGTTAGCATTTGATCCTTGTGTTGAGGAGTTGATGGCAGGCAAATTTGGTTTGGGTTCCATTTCTTGCTGTTTATCTTGTGATGTTTTTTTACCATCAGGGGTGCATGGGAGCTATGGTTATGAGACAATGGCCGGTGATTTGAAAATTTTTGTTGATAGTAGGAGTTGTACAGTGTGTGGATTCTCCATACTTGGTACAATTTCATTTGAGAGCATTCACCATTGTTGTAGAGTTGGATTGTACATTCCGTATAGGCTAGTGGGATGTGTTGATGGTATTTACTGTGTTGGTAGTTTGATTTCTCCACTCTACTTGGGTTTTGATGTTCTAAGATTTTATGTCTCATGGGTTTTTGACTATGGTAGTGGTGATTTTGGAGTTTGGTTGAGCTATAATTGTCAGTTTGATTATGGATTCCTCTTGGTCATATTGCAAGAGCCTGTGTTAATTGGTAGTAGTATAGTTCATGACTACATTTGGGATCCAGGTGGATTGATTGGTTTATTGTTCAGCCATTGCTTGAGGACAATAAATTTTTGGGAGGGGAGGACTTTTCATGTCCCCTTTTTAAATAATTAAAAAATAATAATCTTTGCTAAGGCAGGCAAGCCCAAGAAAGTGAAGTTTCGAAAAAAGGGGGTTAATCTTTGGAAACCGTTGGACTAATAAATGAAAATTATTATTAAAATGTGTTTCATTAACCTCTCTTGGACATGAGTTATGGTTATGCCCTCTTTTAAGGGGTTTGGAGGCATGTTGGGCTGATTCCATAACTTGATTTTGCTCATTCTTTGTTATTCTTCAGAGGCTGCCAAACCTGTGGAGAAGGAGACCCAAGAACGAGAGTTTGCAGGTTTCTAGGGAGACCCAAGAATGGGATTTTTCAAGTTTCTAGGAAGGCTAAGGATGGGAGTTTGAAGCCATTCCATGTGCATGCTCATACAGAGTTTGCCTATGTGCTGAACAGTGCAGATTTGTGGGTTTCGGGTGTGTTTTTTGTATGAGTTTGGTGTTTTCAGTTGAGTATTTCATATCAGTTTGGGTTGCTGCTTTATTTTAGACTTTAGGGTTTTAAAATAGAGCTGAATATATTTATTGAGATGTGATTAAACTTCTGAGATATATTATTAGTGTTTTTGTGGTGTTTTCGTGCATTTTTGTGTTAATTTCAGGAGCCCGATGAGCATAGTTTTTGTCCTACATTTGTGAAATTTTGTGTAAAGGATATACGGATCTAGAAATTTCATTTTTTAGGCTTTTATGCTGCTGAAATTTCTATAAAAATATCCATTTTGATATTTATTAATAATTTGTGAAGTTGTGAAGCTTTTGGCACTATTTCTGGCATACCCGATTTGGGGTTTCTCGAGAAATTTGGTGGATCTTTGTGATATTAGTTCTTTGATCTTGAAAATATGATTAAAGGCATGAAATATCATGTAAAATCAGAAAAGGGACATTTCATCCATATGCATATTTTAGTTGAGTGTTTCAGTGTTTAGGATTTTCTTTCAACAAATGCATGATCACCATGATCAAGTTCTTATTTGTAGACTTAGCCATGCTATTCCCTTGGTGATAGTAATTTTAAGATAACTTGATTATGACCTAATTGTCCAATGTCCACAGTGTATCGAATATTGATACAAAAGATGATCCATTATCATAGATGAGGAAAAAGGGCATCCAGACCTAGTAACAATATGTTCTTCTAAGAAATTTATGACCAACTTGGATGCATAGTTCTTGAAAGTCTCAACTTTCATTAGATGTGTACAATAGTCAGTAGCCATGAGTATGAAAATATGTCCTATTGGTGATGGTGGGTTTACTAGACTAGAAAAGTCTAGAACCCACTTAGTAAAAGGGGGTACCTCAAACACTAGTTGTAGTGGCATTGCTAGACGTCTCTCTCTATTAGCACTTGTTGGAATAACCACCAAAATTCCCCTTTGAGATTTGTGACATTGCTAAACCATCTCTTGTATTCTATAAGTCTATTGGTTGTATTGGGCGTTAATTGGTCAATCTTTTGGTACAACAACAACTCTAGCTTGTAACAAGTGGTATCAAATCTTGGTCATAGGTTTGAATCTCCTTAGGTAACACTTAGGGGTATTGTTGGACTAACTGCCATTGTTTCCCTTCAAGATTTATTACATGGCTTAACCACCTCCTATGTTCTAAAAGTCTAGTGGTTGTATCAGGCATTAACAGGTCAATCTTTTGGTGCAATGACAAATCTAGCTTGTAACAACACTAATCTAAAAAATATGACAAGGACATACATGTTCAAATGTATCCTTGAAGATTGTAGGCCAAAAATATCATGATCTCAAAATCATATGGGTTGTAGCTTCTTCTAATCCATGTCTTGTGTCATAATTACCATGAAATTATTCTAAATCTTCTTTTACTTCTTCACATCCCAAGCACTTTCAATAAATTCCCTTGTAGTTCATTTTATAGAGTTTCCTATCTTTCAACATATAAGATTCATATTTCATCTTAACTCCTTTATGTTAAGAACTATTCATTCAATCGGGGTATTGATTTTGTAAAAGATGATAAATAATATCTTGATACCAAAAATCTATGATTATTCTTTGATCAATATCAACTTGAGATACTATAACTTTTTTGATCTTCTATGTTGATTTTGTCATCGAATTTTGAATTTATTCTTATTTTTGGTCTCATTATCAACTATCATCTTGGTAAATCCTTATCCTCTTACCAACTTATGGTGCAGGGGCACCTTGAAACATAGGGCCCTCACATTTTCATTTTTTTAATTTTTTTCTCCAAGAGAGCTTTTGTAAGTAGTAATAAGGGTCATTAGACCTAGGTGTGATAGCTAGGGTGTAGAAATTCAAAATGCCTTTGGAAGCATCACTAATTGGCCTAAAAGTCAAAGTATACCTTACCATAGGGAAATGAGAAACATAATAGGTGAGTCATTAGCTTAGGGAAGGGTCCCTAGCATGGAATTGCTCAGGGATATCCTAACTCACAAGTTAGAAGTTTTAAAAAGAGCAAACAAGAAAAGTTGCAAAAGTTGCTTGATTGCAATTTTACAATTTTTTGAAAAAATGTTGATTTTGAAAGAAATTATGGATTTTTATTTTAAAAATTTAAAGAGGCCAATTCAAACCATGAGAAAGAATTGGAAAGAACTAGGAAGAGGTATAAAGACTTTCCAAACCCTAAAAATGCATAAATGATTGTCATTTTGTACAGACAAGTTCTATAGCATGACATTTTCAAGGCAAAATTACTAATTTTATGAGTTTTAAGAAATTTTTGGAAGTTTCTTGGTTCTTTTACCTAATTAAATCATAGATAGGGTTAATTATAATGTATTTTCTTTAGGAATTTTTCTTTGAACGTCGTTTGTTTCATAGTTAAAAAAACCTTTCTCTTGTAGATAGTTTGTTGTCCCAATTTCAGCAACTTGTAGAAATAATGGTGTAACTCACTATCCCACTATTGAAATTCTATGGATTATTGGGAATAGTGATTAAACTCAATGTAATATATTGTGAAAAAATAAGGGCCCTATTAAATGGTGGCAAGCATTTTTAAGCTCTTGCCTTTGGTGAGCTAAAGCATGCACGGTTAGGAAATAGTGTTGTTGCAGAGCTTGTTTCTTGTAGGTGTATGTGCTACTTTGGTATGTTAGAAATACTAAATTAAAACAATCGAAAAGCATTTGCATACTTATTTAACATAACTTCATGAGAGACAAAGTGAAGTCCTCAAATGAGAATATGAGCCATGGATAGGCTCTCTCAATGAAGATGATCACTTGATGTAGGGGTGTGTCTAATAGCTAAGATGGCTTGATTATGTATGTATGCTCAAATGCTCAAATGGGCTTCAATGGAGGATTTTTGATAGATTTTGGCGAATGAATTTGATGTAAAAATGGCTTTTCAAAATGGCATTATGGCTTTACTTTCTAGATTGTGTTAAAATGGCTTGGGAGAGGATTCCTTAAATAGGCAAAGGGCTTGAGGGATCAAGGGCTAGGATGCAAGGATGGGAGAAAGCTTATGGAAGGTTTAGATTGAATGAGAGGAGAGCACATGGATTGTGCTTCCTTACAGCCAATCAAGGAGTGACACATGTCATAAGGTCATTGGTTAGAGCAAGAGGGGTGAGGGGTCAACAAAGGAGGCTCAAAGCTCATAAAGACCCTCACAATGGCTTGTAAGAGCAATGAATGGGCTTGTAAGAGTCATTTATGGCTTTGTGGACTTCATAAAGTTTTATGGTTGGGATATTTGTGAGAGAATTGAGATATTTTGACTTGGGTTGGATTAAGAAAGTCTTAAGCTTGACTTAGGAATGTGCAAATGATTAAGGCTTAGATTAGGATTGGGTTAAGATTAGATTAGGCTTGTTAGAGATGGGCAAGTGGATGGCATTTAATGAGGGTGAGTGAAGGAGGAGATATTTGTTGGCTTTGCCTTGGGTTAGCAAGTCTTAACCCATGTTTAGGGAATGTGACAAGGTTAGGTGGGGATTAGGATTAGGATTAAAGATAAGGATTGACATCTTCTAGAAGAGTCTAGGCTTTGGATGAGGATGAAGACTTTCTAGAAGAGTCTAGAACTTCCTAGGATGAGGATAAATAAGGTTTTTAGGAAATAAATAAAGTTTTATTTATTTCAAGGGTTTGGGTTGAGGAGATATTTATTAAAATATTTTTAATAAACATGAGGATTAATATTTAATCATAATTAAATATTTTGAGTTGGGATTAGCGGTAGGAAATGATGGGATTAGCCTTTAATCAAAATTAAAGAAGGATTAGAAGATTTTGGAAGAGGTTAGTGGTCTTAAAGAAATTGGCCAAGTTTTGGGCAAAAAATAAATAAATTATTTATTTTGGGATTTTTGGTCAATTTATTAATTAAATAATTAATAAATAAGGAAATAATGTTTAAATAAGATTTAAACATTTTTGGGAGGGATTCCTTAATTAAATATTTTTGATTAAGATAAAGGGATTTAATGTCATAAAAATAAATTAATTAATTAAATAAATTAATAATTAATAAATGATGATGTCATCAGGGACTTTTTTAGAAAATAAAAATACTTTATTTTCTAAAGGATTTTGGTGTCTATAGTAGGAATGTGTAGATTTTTGTAAAATGCTTTTGGAGTTTGAAATAGGAGTAAGAGGAGGTTCCTTGGGTATAAGTACAAGCTTTCACCAATCCATTTAGCTATCAAACAAGACCAAACAACAATTTACTCTTACAAACCCTCAAATACCCTCCATTTCAACACTAGCATTGTATGACCATTCTAGGGCCTAAAACCTAGAAATTCTTAAAGACCTCACAAAATAAGAAGAATTACATTGGAAGGTTTAGTGGAAGAAAAGTGAGAAAATTGCTATTTTGTTGGTTAAATAGGGCTAATTGGGGCTCTCCCTTGTAGCCCTATTTTGAAGAAAAAGGGTGAAATCGGGTAGAAATTTAACCATAGAAAGATGTTTTAAGATGAAAATGGAATACATTGGAAAGTGTTGCAACTTCTTCCATGATATTGAAAATGGTTGAGAATAGTGATCAAAAAGACCTAGTTTTGTTGAAGACTTTGAATGCTCTTCATCTAGTTTGAGTACCTGGCAGACAACAAGAATTGGAAATTTTTCAAGATAGTGGAGTAGGGTTTTGGATTGGGGGATTGTTACCTATTTTTCCCCCACCAAAAAAATCAAATTTAAGTGCAGCACACCCAATAGATACATCCCATCTTTTATATTATTTATATCCCTTGGAAATATGAAAAATAAACATTTAAAACTTATGGTATTTCTTATTTTCCTAAATTTTCTTCTACTTGCTCACAACTTTCCACGTTGTCAGATCTTGTTTAGATCTACGATGGGCACTTTCCCACATTTTGAAAATGCACTACCTTTATGTAATGTAGGGAAGCCCCTTGCGATGCATGGCAAGTGGGTCCATGTTCTTCTTGCAGGTCGTAGAGGGGAGAAATACTAGCTAAGTTGGTGATTCTATTAGCACCCGCTTTCTTGCATTCTGAGTTTTGTCAGATTTCTTGACAATGCAAGGAATAACTTTTTGGCCACATGGTAGGTGGATCCATCTTCTTTGATCCATTGCAGACATGGTGGAAAATGTGGTAGGGTGAGTTGGTAGTTTGATTGGTGCCCGCATTCCCACATTTTATCTTTTGTCAAGATTTCTGACAATGCGGGCATGCCCATTTCTAACACGTGGTTGGTGTGATATCATGGGCCCGCCTTTCTTAGAAGGTGATGATGGCTCATCTTCCATGGAAGTTTTCAGGTGAGTCAAAGTAAAATGAAAGTGTCTCATTAGTCTATCCTTCTGACTAGGTAGATAGTCACATAAGATTTTTTATCGTTGTCAGATTCAAACAGATCAAGGGCTGGCACTTCCCCGCATTATAAAGTTGCAAGGAAATTAAGGAATATGGTCAAGTGCCTTGTTTTTGCATGTCCTTGTGAGGCCAATCTTGTTTTATATGCCATGGGGTGATGCCAGTTGGGGCCAGGTAAGGCTGAGTCACATGTTGAAGTGTTTTGTGGGCCCAAAATTTTGAAGGACATGCACAGTATATGGAGAATCTTTCCCAGTCGTTGATCTTGCAGAGATCAATGATTGGTGCTTTCTTGCAATAAAAAGATGCATAGAAATTAAACATTGTGGGTAAGTACCTAAATGGCATGTGTCCTTGTGGGCCCAACCAAGGTATTAATAGTTAAGGTAGCGTAGCTGGGGCTGGCAGTTACATTGCAGCCACGGTTAAGCTAGGAGGTGGCACAGTTAGTTGAAAAGATATGGTCAATCACATGGAGAATTTGTAGGGTGGCAAAAAAAATAAAATTCATTAGCCCATGTGGTCTATTCTAGTTGCAGGACTTAGTTGACTTGCTAACCCTGTTGATTCATGAGCTAGGAACGAAGGAAATCAAGGTTTTCTGCACAATTTGATCCTTGTGATCAATTCCAACCACCCTCAAATGAATGATAAACCTAGGAGAATATTCCACCACCCTAGTTGATCCATCTATCTAGTCAAAACTATTTATTAGCACCGTTTCTATCTTCTTAGGGCCCTATTTCAACAAAGATTAGATTTCATTGCATCTACATCTGTGCCTAGATCAGATTCTCTCTAGATCTTTATCAAGACTTAATGGCAGTGGTTGTGGAATAACTTCAGAGCAAATTATCTTAAGTATGCCTGAGCTATAAAGGCAATTTTTGTAGATTTTTTTTTGGTTGACTCTTCTCTAACTTATCTGATATTGCTCTACAACTTCACTATAAATTCCCTTTGCCTCTGAACTATATGAAATTCTTCCTTATGTCCTTTAGCCATTGATGTAAAGTGTAAGAACTATTTGCCTCTCATTGGTGTTTTGTGGATATCTACAATCTTGCATGACTGTATCTTTTTTGGCCTATGAATGGTATATAAGTGAATCCTTTCTTTCCTTATGTCAATCATTTTGGTTTTTTGATCTACATGTGGTTGTTAGATTAAAACAAGTTTGGATGTGTATATCTTTTCATGTCATGATGGTTCAATAGTGCATATATGGGCAGAGATTGGTTTGAACACTCTATTTTGGTGCATCACCTCCTTAGGTTAGAGTAGGTAGATTTTCTTTCACGCATTCCTTGTCCCTTTTCCTCTCCAAGAGTAGTTAGGTGCACCCTGACAGTAAAGGAAGCTGGGCTTCTTCAAAGACTCAACCTCATAGTTCAAGTCCCATAGCTTGGAGGTTGTTTCCATGTTTCACAAGGCTGTCCTTAGGTAAAAACTTTGGACAAGGGTGAAAACCTTTGTGACAGTAGTTTTTGGCATGCCCAATGGGACAAAGAAGATTCAACTATATAAGTCTGTTGGTTAGCCAGTTGATCCTAAACACTAAGAATCTGGGTGTTATTCTTAGTGCTACCAGCCTTTGGAGGCTTTCAATCAAACACCATGGTGACTCTAGTGCAAATCTACTTGTTTCAAGCAGAAACAGTGCTAGTATGTAAAGACCATCTTTGATTTTTTTGTGATTTTCAAGTTTTCTATGAAATTGCAGCTTTTATGAAAACTTTGTCATGGATAAAATTCATAGAAATAGTTATTATTCCCCCCCCCATATCATGAAAATTTTATTCCTCAGTCTTCATATTTCCAATTTCAATCTCAACCCGAAGTTTCTTATAGTTAAGCCACTCAAAATTATTACCCTCATCCTGCCCTACTCCATTGGTCCCAACATCCTTATTAGAAGAACTTAAAGATATGTTGTTGGAATCCCAAAGAATGATAGATGCACAGGATAGGATGATGGATGCATGGGATAGGAAAGTAGATGAAGGCCATAAGAAATGCTAAACCTTGATAGGTGGCTTGATGAGTTTGCAAGGTAACAAGAACTTGAGAGACAATAGGAGGAGATGGCCTACCAAGCCTGTCTCTAAGAAGAAGAAGAAGAGAGGGAGAGACAAAGACATTTTGAGGAGAGTCTTACAAGGCAAATTTTTGCAAAAAATAAGGAGGAAATGAGGCTTCAGTCAGCTCTTTTTCAAGTCATGGAGGAAGATGCGCCCCCCCTCTCAAAAATATGTCATCCCAAGCTTTAAGAAGCCCCCTCCCTCACAAGAGCCTACTATTGTAGCCCCTTCACCCCCTGTAAGAGAGATTTGGACTAGTCATGAACCCGCCAGACCTATCACTATTTCTTGTTTCTAGGTGGGCCAGTTGTATGGACTCCTAATGGTCCAAATATGGAGTTTGGAGAGAGTGCGTCCAAACTCACAAAGATTCCATGTGAGGTGTTGCAATCTGTTGAGGAGAACAAAGAGGAGACTATTGAGCCAAAGGAAGAGGACCCAAATCTCTTATCTAAAGAGCCTCCCTCTTTTGTTAAGGAAGAAGAAGAAGACAATAAAGTTGTTTCTCCTCTTGAGGAACAAGTTATGGCTTTTGAGCCCTTGCCAGTCAATGTGGATTTGCTTCTAGAGAAGGAAGAGGATCATTTGTTGTACCAAACAACCCTCTATGATGTGGAGGATGGACAAGAAGGCCTCAAGGATAGCTTTTTCCTTGAGGAGGAATATGCTAACTAGCATGAGGTTACCCCCCTACCTATTTATATCTTTAAAACTGTAATGGAGGAGATCAATGATGAGGACGATCTTTTGGATGAGTTGGATGCTCTCTATTGTTCCATGGATATTGAATTAGTATCTCCTATATATGAGGAGCATGTTCCACAATAGAAACAAGTGGAAGGTCACACCATACCAGTAGATCCAAAGGAAGTGGTTCATGAGCAACATGAGAAAGATGTGGAAAAAAAACAAAAGGAGGAGCCACTCCTAAACTAGTTAAAGACTACCATTGTAGAGCACAATCAAGTGGTCAAGGATGATTCCTCTAGCCCTAAACCATCAAGAGGATGCCCCATAAGGTATATAGCTCTGTAATAAATCCACAAGTTGCCCCCAGTCATGCTCACTCCAGAGCATGAGGAAGATTATCACAAAGAGGAGCAGGTATGTTTTGCTCCACAAGGAAACACCCTATTTTTGGAAAAAATTACTATTTTTAGCATTGGGAAGAAGGTGTTTGATGTAGTAGTATGCTTGTTGTACCTACTAATCCATTTGGCTACCCTTTTGTATGAAGGAAGAAATCAACTGGTGAGGAAAGGCAGCTATTTCAGCAAACAAGTCAATGGGTTTGTTGGACCCCTCTCTTTGTAAATATTTATATATATTAGAGTAGTTTTGTTTCCTATTAGTTTCCATCTTTCCAAGAAGTGCATGAGCATAGGTTACTCTCTATGAGATAGTAAAATTTTTGAAGTTTTGAAGGTTGTAGAAGGTTTTTTTGGTCTTTGGTTCTAGTTACAAAAATAGAGGGCAAGTTTTCAGGGTTTTGTTCTCACAAAGGTAGGGTTAGGGTTTCACAGTGCACTGATCCATAATTTTTATGACTCTATAGCCCAATGGATGCATAGGCCCACTGGTCATATGCATAGCTAGCTTTCATCCCCTCTGAGTGGCCAGAAATGTTACCTATTTTTGCCCTCGCCAAAAAATTTGAATTTAAATGTAGCACACCCAATGGCTACTTCCCATCTTTTATATTATTTAAATCCCCTGGAAATACAAAAAAAATGATTAATACTTATGGTATTTCTTATTTTCCTAAATTTGTTTCTACTTTCCCGCAACTTTCCATGCCATTAGATCTTGTTTATATCTATGGTGCATGCTTTCCCACATTTTGAAAATGCACTACCTTTACATAATGCGAGGAAGCCCCTTTGTGATGTGTGGCAATTGGGTCCATGTTCTTCTTGTGGGCCATAGAGGGGAGAACTACTAGTTGAGTTGACAATGCAAGGAAACACTTTTTGGCCACATGGCAAGTGGGTCCATCTTCTTTGAGCCATCGCAGATAGGGTGGACAAGGTGGCAGGGTGAGTTGGCAGTTTGATTAGTGCCCACATTCCCAGATTTTGTCTTGTTTAGGCTTTCTAATAATGCGGGCATGCCCCTTTGTGACATGTGGTTGGTGTGATGTCATGGGCTCAGCTTTCTCAGAAGGTGATGATGGTTCATCTTATGTGGTAGTTGTTAGGTGAGTTAGAGTACAACAAAAGCATCTATCTAGTTGACTACGTATATAGTCATGTAAGATTTTTTTATCATCATTAGATTCAAATAGATCAATGGTTGGCACTTCCCCGCATTATAAAGTTATAAGGAGATTAAGGAATGTGGGCAAGCACCTTGTTGTTGCATGTCCTTATGGGGCTAGGATTGTTTCATATGTCATGGGGTGATGCTAGTTGGGGCCAGATCAGGCTGAGTTAGATGTCAAAGTGCTTCATGGGCCCAGAATTTCGAAGGACACTTACTGTATATAGAGAATCTTTCCCGATTGTTGATCTTGTGGAGATCAATGATCGGTGCTTTCCTACAATATAAAGATGCATAGAAATTAAACATTGTAGGTAAGTGCCTGAAGGACACATGTCCTTGTAGGCCTAGCCAAGGTATTAATAGTTAAGGTAGCGTAGTTGGGGCTAACAGTTACATTGTAGCCGTGGTTAAGCTAGGAGGTGGTGTAGTTAGTTAAAAAGATATGATCAACCACATGGAGACTTTGTGGGGTGGCAAAAAAAAATAAAATCATTGGCCTGCATGATCTATTCTAGTTGTAGGACTTAGTTGACTTGCTGACCCTGCTAATTCATGAGCTAGGAATGAAGGAAATTGAGGTTTTTTGCACAATATGATCCTTGTGATAAAGTCTAACCACCCTCGAATGAATGCTAAACCCAGGAGAACACTCCACCACCCCATTTGATCCATCTACCTAGTTAGAACTATTTAATGGCATCATTTTTGTCTTCTCAAGGCCTTGTTTCAACAAAGATTATATTTCATTGTATTTGCATTTGCATTTGTGCCCAGATTAGATTTTCTCCAGATCTTTATCAAGACTTAATGGCAGTGGTTATGGAATAACTTCAGAGGAAAATATCTTAGTTATGCCTAAGCTATAAAGGCATTTTTTGTAGATTTTGTTATGGTTGACTCTTCTCTGACTTCCCTAATATTGCTCTACAATTTCACTATAAATTCCCTTTGCCTCTAAACTATATGACATTCTACCTTGTCTCCTTCAGCCATTGATATAAAGTGCAAGAACTATTTTCCTTTCATTGGTGTTTTGTGGATATATGTAATCTTGCATGATTGTATCTCTTTTGGCCTATGAATGGTATATAAGTGAATCCTTTCTTTCCTTGTGTCATTCATTTGGGTTTTCTTATCTGCATGTAGTTGTTAGATTAAAACAAGTTTGGATGTCTATATCTTTTGGTGTCATGATTGTTCAATAGTGCATGTATGGGTAGAGATTGGTTTGAACACTCTAGTTTGGTGCATCACCTCCTTAGGTTAGAGTAGGTAGATTTTCTTTCATGCATTCCTTCTCTCTTTTCCTCTCCAAGAGTAGTTAGGTGCACCTTGATAGTAAAGGAAGCCGGCCTTCTCTGGAGACTCAACCTCATAGTTCAAGTCTCATAGCTTGGAGGTTGTTTCCATGTTTCACAAGGTTGTCCTTAGGTAAAAACCTTGGACAAGGGTGCAGACCTTTGTGACAACAGGGATCTTAGCTTGAAAAGGGTCCTATAGGTCCATGTGGTGGTCTAGAAAGACACCCTAAGTCTCAAAGGTAGACAAGAAGCATGAATCATTGATTGTTTCATCCCTACTTCTCCCTATCAAGTGGTATCAGAGCCTACAAAAGGTGTGGGCAAAAGAAAGTGCAAAGCAAGGTGAATTCTATCACCTAGTGAATCTAGTGGTTATAACACAATGGTGATCAATAGTAAATTTTCCAAGAAGGTACAAGAATAAGAGAAGAAAGTAGAAGAGAAAGTGGAAGACACTAGGTCTTTGAGAGAATGATTGACACAACTTGAACAATTGTTGAGCAAGGTCCAAGGCATAGCTGATAAAGTCAAGGACAAGATAGAGTATAAAAAAGAGAAAGAAGCCAAAGAGAGAGATTGATTTGAAAGAAGAAACTCTAACAGTAGACCCTAATCTACCATAAGAGCCTTTCTTGAAGGAAATAAAGGCAATAAATAGTAAAGCCTTGGAAGACATTCCTCTATTTAGTGAAAGATGGATCCAAATCTCATCATCAAATGGATTGAAGGAATGCAGAACCATTTTGAATGTGATGGTGTCTCTTATGCTTAAAAATTCAAGGTGGAAAAATCAAGGTTAAGAGGTGCTACTCTAACTTGGTGGAAGTTTGTTCAAACGAAGTGGGAAAAAGAAGGAAAAAGTCCCATAATCATTTGGAAAGGAATGGTTGCTAAAATAAAGCAAGCTTATATTCTTGAAGATTATGAAATACAAATGCATAGGAGGAGACAAAATCTATGGCAAAAAGATATGGATTTACTCTCTTACATTGAAGAGTTCCAAAAGCTATGCTTAAGGTCCAAGGTGGTAGAAGATGAAAAAATTAGATTGGAAAGTTTTTTTAATGGACTCCAATGGTCTATCCAAGAAGACATGAGCCTTATCACTCCTAAAATAGTCCATCAATGCTATCAAATGGCTTTAAAAGTGAAAGACAAAGGAAAAAGAAAGTAGGATTATAGCTCTACAAATAGAGGAAGATGTAGAGATCATAGAGGACAAAGAGGAAGCTATTGAGGTAGGAACAATGAAGGTAGATCCCAAGGTGAATCCAAGATGACTAAAAAATGTGGAGAAACTAGTCAAAGAGGTGGTTCAAGTAGAGGTAGAGGCCAAGGTAGATCACCAGGATGAAGGGGACCATCCTACTTTTCTACAATGAGATGTTACCATTTTCAAAAACTTGGGAATCCTACCTATAGATGTCCTAAAAAGGGATCATCATCATAAGGAGAAAAGAATACAACCTACATCATTGAAGATGCTTCAAGTGTGAAGTTGCCTGACATTTAGTTGGATTTTGAAAGTTGGGAGAACATGATGATAAAGAATATCTTGATCAAAGAACTAAGAAAAGAAGATCACTCTTTGGGGTGAGATGCAAGATTATGGGAAAGGTATGCAAAGTTATCATAGACTCAAGGTCTACTAATAACATAATTTTAGAGGAAGCTATAGCTAAACTCAAGACTCCAAAAATACCTCATAACACTCTCTACAAGGTCACCTAGCTAAACAAGGAGCAACATGTTTTGGTAAATGAGAAAGCATGGATTGAGTTCACCATAGGAGGATATAAAGACAAGATTCTATGTTATATTCTACACATGGATGCCTATCACTTGCTACTAGGTAGACCATATAAGTTTGATAGGAAAGCCATACACAATGGTGAGCTCAATTCATACACCTTCAACAAGGATGGAGTAAGTTATAAAATTTAGTGATTACTAGAATTTGAAAACCAAGGAATTGAACCTAATGTACTACTATTGAAGGAGAAAAATTTTATGAAGACTCTTGACAAAGAAGAGGGACTGGGTTATGCCATTGTGGTGAAACCTAAGGAAGAAGGAGAAGCTAAGGAGGAGGAAATACCTCATGAGGTGTAGTAAATTCTTGATGACTTAATGGATATTATATTAGATGGTACACTAGTAGTACTACCACCTAAAAGAGAAATCAACCATCAAATAGACTTAGTTCGAGGGGCATGTCTTCTAAATAGACCACCTTACAAGCTAACTCCTAAGTAAAATAGGGAAGTTACAAAGCAAGTGCAAGAGTTGATGGTGTAGACACCTAAAATCTCTTAGAAAATAAAGTATTTTTATTTTCTGAAAAGTCCCTGATGACATCATCATTTATTAATTAATTAATCATTTAATTAATTTATTTATTTTTATGCCATTAAATCCCTTTATCTTAATTAAAAATATTTAATTAAAGAATCCCTGCCAAAAAATCTTTAAATTTTATTTAAACATTATTTCTTTATTTATTAATTATTTAATTAATAAATTGACCAAAAATCCCAAAATAAATAATTTATTTAATTTTTGTCCAAAACTTGGCCAATTTCCTTAAGACCACTAACCTCTTCCAAAATTTTCTAATCCTTCTTTAATTTCAATTAAAGGCTAATCCCATCATTTCCTACCCCTAATCCCAACTCAAAATATTTAATTAAGATTAAATATTAATCCTCATATTTATTCATTATGTTTTAATGAATATCTCCTCAACCCAAATCCTTGAAATAAATAAAACTTTATTTAATTCCTAAAAACCTTACCCTAGGAAGTTCTAGACTCTTCTAGAAAGTCTTCATCCTCATCCTAAGCCTATCCCTAAACCCCCTTTTTTTAGCCTAATCCACCCATCCGCCCATACTCACCATGCTTAGCTACTAACTCACCCACCCTAATTAAATTCTATTCACTTGCCCATCTCTAACAAGCTTAATCTAATCCTAAACCCAAGCCTAATCCTCTCCCTAACCTTGTCACATTCCCTAAGCAAGCTTAAGAATTTCCTAAGCCAAGCCAAAGTCAACAATCACAACTCCCTCCAAAATATCCCAACCACCCAACAATGAATGCTCTTACAAAGCCATAAAGACTCTTACAAACCTATTCATTGCTCTTACAAGCCATTTATGAGAATCTTTAAGGCCTTGAGCCTCCTTTTTTGACTCATCCTTGCCCTTTCCTCCACCCACTCACCCTGTGACATGTGTCACTTCCTGATTGGTTGTAAGGAAGCACAATCCATGTGCTCTCCTCTAATGCAATCTGAGCCCTCCATAGGCTTTTCCCCATCCTTGCATCATAGCCCTCAAACCCTCAAGCCCTTAGCCTATAAATTGGATCCCCTCCCAAGCCATTTCATCACAATCCTTAAGCTAAAGTTATAATGCCCTTTTGAGAAGCCATTTTACCAATCTCACTCACTCACACCAAAAATCTCAAAATCCATCTCCATTGAAGCATAGAGAAAGTTTGAGCATACATACCATTCCTTTACTTAGACTCATCTACCAAACAAAGAGCTAATTCCTATTAGGAGAATCCATTCATTTGGCTCACATTCCTAATTAGGGGTTCCTCTTTTGTCTATCTTATATGTTATGTTAATTTAGTTAATGTTAATACTTTTGTTTTCATTAAATTAGTGTTTCTAGCATATTAAAGTAGATGGATTAAGGGTTGATAAGGAAAACCATCAGCCCATGTGCTATGCCTATTGTTTTAGCATCAAATAAAGGAGGAACATGGAGATTGTGCACAGATTCTAGAGCCATAAAAAAGATCACAATCCAATATAAGTTTCCCATACATAGGATTGAAGAGTTAATGGATTGCTTAGGATGGGCTAAGTACTACACCAAAATAGACCTTAAGAGTGGTTATCATCAAATTACAATTTTTGGTGTAAATAAGTATTTACTATTTACACTTTACTTAAGTTTACTTAGGTTAATTCATTAATTAATTAATTATTAGTTAGTCACCTAGGAGTATGCATACTCTTGTGAGTTGTCATGTTGACAACATAGGAGTTACCACTCTAATTATGCACATGGTGTCTACAACATAGGAGTTAGCACTTTATTTGAGCACATGGTGTCAATATCATCTCTCCATGTGGGACACCTTGCCATACTTATCCTCTCATTAATGCACGTATATTCATGCACAATGGAGGATATGTGCTTCATTGTCATGATTATCTCCTAGTTCTTTCTAGAACCATTCTAGATTCATCTTAAAGACCTTTATATATAGGCACTCCTAGTGTGTGTGTGTACATGTTTTGAGATATCCATTCTCATAATGATCATACTCTTTTGGTCTATTTTTGTGCTCATGCTTGAGTTCCTTGATCTTGGGTGATTTTTCCCTAAGGAAAATTCTTACATGGTATTAGAGTGCTTGGAGAATTTCTCTACACATAGCCATTTGAGACCATTCTTGCATCAGCACCTTGACCTAAATCTCAAGAATTTGTAAAAATTGGGAGCATCTAGAGAAAAAGTGAATCTCACCATTTCATTTGGAACATCAATTCGGTGAATTGACAATAAATTCACCTATGTTGGGCCATAGTCAAAATTGAGGCAACATTTCTTTTGCAAACTAGCAACCCAAAGGTTTGATTTGCAAAATTGGTGTGATCAATATAGATCTATACATTTAATTTTTTGATCTGCATCTTTTCATCTACATCTCTACAAAAAAAAATTGAATCTGCATTATTTTCAAAAAAATTTGGCCATGAGGCCAATACGAGAGATTTTTTGCAGGTGAAGATTGAAGCTTGCTAGTAGAAATAAAATATTTGCATCACATTTAGAAGGTAAAAAAACCCCCAAATTAGATTTTATTTCATTCAAATCAAACATCTAAGGAAAAATCTAAAGCCATTTGATTTTTGGAGGCGTGATGGCAATGATTCAGTAAAAATAATAACATAGGTGATTTTCAAAAAACAATATCTCCCTCATATAGACTCCTTTTTACGAGAATTTTTTTTGTTTTGGGGTAGAATTTTGTGACATATAGATTGGTTGAAGAAGTTTGACATCTCTATTCCTAAATTTTTTTGCAACCTACAAATCCTAATTTTTCCAACTTTAAATGCTTAGTAT
Source organism: Cupressus sempervirens (assembly GCA_028749045.1). Lineage (NCBI taxonomy): Eukaryota > Viridiplantae > Streptophyta > Pinopsida > Cupressales > Cupressaceae > Cupressus > Cupressus sempervirens. The sequence goes on from CM053786.1 coordinate 818,686,004, forward strand.
TGGCTCATTTGGAACATAATCAAATTCTATTTTTTTGAAAGTGCATTTTTTTGTCTACTTTCCAAATCTACAATAAGATTATAGATTCTAGGAATAGAAATATTTCTTTCATAAATAGGCCTTAAAATAGCATGTGGCTATCGCATTAAGTGCCAAATCATACATTACAAAGGGTCGATTGATTAATTCTTCTTTTTGGGAGGTGCATACATACATTGATCTCATGGAGTGTTGTCACATATGTCAGCCTAGTTTAAGATAGAAGTAGACACTAAAGAACTATTATAAATGGAGTTCCTTGATTCTTGATCATCTAAAAGAACATCAGGAAGTGATTCCTTATCTCTGCTCAAAGATATTGCCACCTAATCCAAATTGGGTAGATCATATTTCTCTTCTTATTCACTTGATGTATAGAAGTATGAGTAAGGAATCCTTTGCTCCTCTTCTTAAGAAAAGTTTTCCTCTTGATGTTTGGATGGCTCTGTGGAAAGCATATGGAGATTCATGAGTTCTTTCATTTCAAGAGGATATTTTATCTTTAGTAGCTTTAGTATTCAATCCTTCAACTCCAAATGAGATCCCACCTCCTGATGCTCCTATTGCTACTATTTATCTAGTTATTGCCTAAGATGCTTCTGATTCAGTGTAGTAGGAAACACTATGTCTTCCTACTTTAGTTTCATGGGATGGCTTCCTTCCAGATATTGTAGGTCTATTTATGGAGTCTCACATTGAAGATGTGAGAGAGATCATTGATGATGTTTTTATTCTCTTTATTGATGCAATACTTCATTTATTTCCACAATGATAGGTCCTGCACAATAGGGTACAACTTGTCTTCCAGCTCCACCATTAGTGAATGACTTCTTCAAAAATATTTTAGGTTTGTTCGTAGAGCCACACATAGCAGATTTGGGAGACATCATTGATGATATACAACTTCTCTTTGATGAAGTCGTTCCTTCTTCAGTTTTCACATGGGCTCACCTTGAACCTCTTGTCCATTCTCTACATGATAAGTATTTAGAGGTTGATATGATTTTTGATCCTTATGAACAATATTTATAGAAGGTCTCTTTATCATTTGAGGAGACAAATTATTTTTTGGGATAGGTTCTACATCCATCCTTGTTCAAACTACACTTGGTCTCTTAGCAGTGTTGGAAGGGGTGACCATTAGCATTGATGCAACGACAATTGAGTAGGTTTCAAAGACACCTTTCCTCATCAAGATTCTTTCTATACATAGGGAAAGCATCTCACCTGTACCTCTTCCATTGTTTCTTCCAAAATGGAGGAACATTATTTAGAAGTCATGGATCAACTTCTACATTGGAGTAGCTATCACTAATTGGCACACTATATTTAGTGGGGAGGACTACCTTGTCTCCTTCTTCTTCTCTTTTATGGGGGGGGACTTTATCCTCTTAAGGGATTTTGTCCTTCTCCCAATTCTCTATTGTATATACTTGATGTATGTCATAATGGGGTGTCTTGATTACTCCATCCATCCAGGAATCCTATTTTTTCATCTCTCTTTTTGGGGGAGGGTTTTTCCCATGAGGTTTTCCCTCTTTCTCCACTTTATGAGAGAATGCATTTCATTATGTACATGGGTACTGTTACCACATTTTGTTTACCCTGCCAAGTTTCAAAATTTGAATGTTACCCCACCCAACGATCACCTCCCCAATTACTAATATTTTAATACCCATGAAGATATTAAAATTACCAAAGTTTCAAACCTTATGATATTTTTAGCCCTCGCAAGTTCTCCACCATTAGATCAGGGCCGATCAATGGTCGTCGCCATCTTGCTATGATAAAGTTATGTGAGGGTTATGATGGTGACATAGTGACTGGGTGCCACATGTATGGTGGGTCCAGCTTGTAGGGCAGAGGATGGTGCATGTCAAAAATGTTCTATGGTGACATAGTACCTATCAGAAAAGGTGTGCCAATGATGGTGAGTCAGCATGTTCGACAGCAAGGTTTGGCAGGACGAAGAAGAAAAAAGTGAGGTTTTAGGCAAACAGTTGGGTTATGTCAGGTACTTCATCTTCCCAGTTGGCAGAGTCTGGTGTCACGACGGTGAATCACAAGGAGCCACGTGCATCAGATCTTCAGTTCAACCAACATAGTCAAGAGGCGAGTCTTTACGATCATTAGATCTGTAGAGATCTATGGCTGGTGCTATCTCACCATTAGAAACCGCTCAAGAGATAACATCAGTGACATAGCGATAGGGCGCCACGTGTCCTGGTGGGACCGTATTTCATCCTGCCAGCGTAGTAAGGATCAAATGATTGACAGACCAACAGGGAAGTGCCACACGTACCATGGGCCTAGCGAATTACGAGGGAGGAAGGTTGCAAGAAGGTGGGTCTTCATGGCTATTAGATTAGAGAAGATCAACGACTGTCACCATATTGCCATGGCGAAGATGTGCGATCTTTACCATAGCGACGTAGCAACAGGTTGCCACATGTCAGTTGGGCTAGGTCTCGCTAGGGTGTGGTCACTGAGGTATTGCCAGGTGTCGGTTGGATATGACAAGGTTGCAGAGGTGGTGCCAAATATGATGGGCTTGGGGTAAGGATAGTATGGAGTATGAAGAGTCTTCACGATCATCAGATCTGGGCCAATCGATGGTTTTTGCCACCTCGCTATGGGTAAGTTGCTTGAGGTTTATGTTGGCAACACAGTGCCTTGTTGATGCGTGTCTCGCTGGCCCAGTCAAAAAGGATGGTCAGTGGCTGGCGGTTAACATAATCATCACAATTAATATCAATATCTGTAAGGGTGGCACGATTAGTTTGATGATGGAAGGTCAACCACGAAAGACTTCCCCAGGTGGTAGAGTGAAGAAGGGTGATTGGCCCGCATGACCCAGCTGGCTCGTATAGCCTATTTGACTTGCTTCAACCCTATTGATTCACGAACCAAGGAGCAAAAAATGATCAAGGTTATCTTGTGATCTGATCTTTTTGATCAATTCCGACCTACTTGAAATGAATGCAAGGCATAGGGAAACACTCCACCGTCTCATCCAATCCATCTACTATGTCAGGATCATTCATTGGCGTCACTTCTGTCTACTCGAGGCATTCCTTTAGTCAAAAATCTGATTTTGTACTTCAGAACCATGCTTGAGTGTGATCTTTGATCAGATATTTTGGGGTTCAGTAGTTGAGCAGTTAATGCAAAATCATTTCCCTCAGTTATGCCTGAACTATAAAGGCAATTTTGTAATCTTTTCCAAGGGTCGAATCTTTCTGATTTCTCTGATATTGCTCTGCAACTCTTAGTGTAACATTCCCTGTGCCTTTGAACCGAATGATTCTCTATTTTATCTCTTTCAGCCATTGATGTGTATGTGCATCCCTTTTGCCTCTCATTGGTGTATTGTCGAGATTTGTAACCTGCATACTGTATCTGTTTCTTGCGTACTGGATAATATATAAGTGGGATTCCTCTTTCGTTGTGTTATTTAGTTGTGCTTCTTGATCTACATGAGGTTATTAGATTAAAACAAGCCTGTATGTATATATCATTAGTTTCATTCTGGTTCAATAGTGCATATATGGGCAGAAATGGTCTGAACACTCTATTTTGGTGCATCACCTCCATAGTTTAGGTAGGGTAGAGTTGTTTTCTGCATCTCCTTCTTCCCCTTTTCCTTCTAAGAGTAGTTAGGTGCGCCCTGATAGTAAGAGGAAGCTGGCCTTCTCCGGAGACTCAACCTTGTAGTTCAAGTCCCACAGCTTGGAGGTTGTTTCCATGTTTCACTAGGTTGTCCTCGCGCATAGGCCTTGGACAAGGGTGCAAACCTAAGTGACAATAGTTTTTGGCATGCCTGGTGGGACAATCCTATTGAAGATTTAAAGTCTACTGGTGTCAAAGAAGGAAGAATTTTAGAGATTAATGTTGAAGAGGTAGTGCTAGCTTCAGTATTCAAGCCTTCGAGAGGTTGGTCCTTCAAAGTACTTGGTGACTCTGAACATCAACAAATCTAGTTCCAGGCTAAAGTTGCAATGATTCATGCCTAGAGCTGAAACAAGGGCGCCTTCTAGAGGTAAATTTCAATATCAAGAGCTTTCCCTTTCAAATCCTAGAAGTAGGACTAGAATTTCATTATCACTAGTTAGGGGTGAAAAAATAGTTAATATACCTGTAAGGTCCATCTCTACTCCTCCTACTGCTCGAACTCAGCCTAGATTTCCATCAACGCTCATTAATAGAACACTTGTTTAGATGGCACAACCAAGAGTTCATTCTTTTGCCACCTTTAATGGTGGAAGTCCTCTGTTGTTAGCCCAAAGACATGATATACCAATATCTGCACTAAAAAGCATACCTAATTTTACTGGTGAGACTTCTATCTCCCCTTTAGAGCATATCCAAGAAGTAGAAAATGTCTATAATATTCATGGTATTATAGAGGATGATGTTGCTATCAGACTTCTAGCCTCATCTTTAAAAGGAAAAGCATTACATTGATATAGGGGCTTAGCTCATAGTTCTATAACTGATTGGGATGGATTAGGAGCAGGATTATGCAAACATTTTGAGGATAATAGTGACCATTTGTCACTATTAGAGCAGCTGACTACAATAAAAAGAGCCCCCCATGAGTGTATGACTGATTTTAATTATAGATTCCAAAAGACATGGGATAGAATACCTACTGCAATGAAACCTACCTCTGGTAATGCCTTCTTTCATTACCTTAGAGCTTTTGACAGTGATATTTCCACTACAATCCAAACTATGGGAGGGGATACCTTGCCTAATGCTTATGAGATAGCCATAAAAGCTGAGAACATCCTAATACAAGGAGGAAAATTGGCTCCAAGGCCCCCTATGCCTTTCTTTCCTGATGTTCCTAATCACCAACCAGCAATGGCCCCTCTTCCTACAACTTCTACATCACAAACTCTTACTCCAGTCCCTTGAGCTTCTACATCCTCAAATGGGATAGATGAGCTCAAAGAAATGCTCCAAGGTCTAGTGCTGAATACAGATAAAAGAGAGAGGACCCTGGATAAAAAAATTGCAAGATCAGGGGAGGGAGTTGAAGGACTAGGGGAAGAGATTAGAGGATAGTCTCTCTATGATACAAAAGATGAGTAACAAGGTGGTGGCCTTAGAAAGGTAGCAAGCTCAAAGTGGCAAGCCTCCCCAACTGAAATATCAACCTCCAAGAGGTGGTAGGCTTCCTAATCAGTGGAATAGCTCCTTTGATCACAGTAGGCAAAATAGTCATGCTTCTGTTTCAAGCTCAAATTAGAACAGAGCCATAGTCCCTCAAAATAACTTGGCCCAAGATCAAGATTTTTGCCCTTCTTGCAACTATTCTTATACCTATTGCATGTCCCAGAAGGCAGAATCTTATATGGCCCTAACTATCCAAGAACCTACAGAAAAGCAATCATACAAGGAGGACCATCCCAAGGAGGCATCATATATTCAAGGACGTGATGATTGCTCTTTCATGAATCATCAGGATGGTGAGCATTGTAATATAAACCAGGATTCTGTTGCTCATAACACAAGGAGCAGGAAGAGAGCTATGGAGCATGCTGCCCCTCTTTCTCCTAAGCAAGCCTCAACTTCGAGTGCTACACCTCATATACAAGCAGCAAATGAACAAGAAAGTACTTCACAATAGCAAGAGCAAGATCCAAGAAAGAAAGATGCAGGTGGCCCTTATGCTGCCCCACCTCAACCTCTTATAAGTGCAGCTCCCAAAGTTTCTACCAAAGTTCCTAATGCACCTTTCAGTGTGGTAGAACAAATGAAGAAAACCAATGTGAATATCTCTATGTGGGATGTTGTTGCTACCATACCAATGCAGAAGAGGATGCTGCAACAAGAATTAGAGAAGATTGAACTCAAGGATCAGCCATCTATCATGGAGAATGCCACAAGTCTAGTACAACCAGTTGGGGATGTGGAGACAAATAAAAGGGTTAGACCTTCACCATTCTATGTTTCCCTGATTATTGGAGGCAAATTAGTCCACAATTGCATGATAGATTCAGGGGCTAGTAGCTCAGTAATGCCTAGGTGTATTGCTGATGCTTTAGGGATGAAATATGAGCCCATTGTTAGGGATGTGTTACAACTAGATGGTAGTACTGTCAAAACCATAGGTATCCTTAGGAATGTAGAGATGGCCCTACATGCATGCCCCGGTTGCACTATGATTCAAGATATATCTATTGCTGAAGTCAAGCCCTATTATTCCATCTATCTTTCAAGAGACTTCACTGCTCAGATTGGTGGATTCATATCTGTTGATTGGTCATATATGTCATTTAAGACCAGATATGGAGCCAATGCCTCAATTAGAGCAGAACCTCAAGCCCTTCATCACACTGAATATTACACCCCCAATTTCATCAATATGAATTGCCCTATTCTAGAGATGGATGAAAATGACATAGTAAATGAGCCTGTCACTTCCATAGCAGAGATTTCTGATTTCTTCTTGGACGAGTGGGCAAATGCATATCAGTTTGAGCCTATGTTAGAAATTATTGAGACAAGCCTTAGTACATATTGCATAATAGAGAAAGAGGCTCAAGCTCCTGATCTTGTTGGGACTAATGATGATATAAACAGAATATGCAGTATGTACTTTGATGGCTCAAGGAATAGAAATGGATCAGGGTCTAGTGTTATGTTGGTCTCTCCTACTCAAATAAGATACTACTTCTCCTTTAGGCTCCAATTAAGTTGCACCAATAATGTGGTCGAGTACGAATCCTTGATTCAAGGTCTCTTACTTGCCCAAAAGAGGGGAATCCAAGCCTTGAAAGTGTATGGAGATAGTGACTTGGTAGTGAAATAGGTGAGAGGCCAGAATATCACCAAAAATGGCCTGCTCAAGTCTTACAAACATAGAGTCTGGGATTTGCTTGAGGGTTTCAATGTAGTGGTGGGTGCAGCTTATGATGTACCAGGGAATCTTGAGGAGGAGGAGAAGCAACAAATTAGGGTGGTAGTGAGACCTGCCATCCCTGACAACAACACTCATTGACAAGTGTTTGACTCTGATGAGAAAATTGTGAGTTTCTTGTAGAATGAGGCAGAATTCTCAAACAGAAACCAGTCAAGGCTGCAAGATCAGTATGGTGATCAGATCATTCGACTTAGTTCTAACAAGTTTCCCAAGGGTCTCATTACTTTGGAGAGATTTTTTAATCCTGATGATCAAACAAGAGGCAAAAGAATAAATCTAGCTACAGAAAAGGATGATTATGCCCTAGTTACAATTGTTGATGGAAAATCTCTAAATATGGGGAAGGTATGTTCTCAAATTGAGCAAGAAAACTTCATTCATTTATGTCAAGAATTTAATGATGTATTTTCTTGGACATATGATGACTTAAAAGGGTTTGACCCTAGTTTGTTTCAGCATACTATAGATCTAGTTGATAAGGCCAAACCAGTAAGGCAAAAATAGATACCAGTGAATCCTAAGATTGAGCCCCTAATGAGAAAAGAATTATCCAAGTTGATAGAGGCCAATATAATATTTCCTGTCAAACACTCATCATGGGTAGCTAACCTTGTCCCTGTAAGGAAGAAGAATGGGGAAATCAGATTGTGTGTGGACTTTAGGGATCTTAATCAGGCTTCTCTTAAAGATCACCATCCTCTCCCTTCAATGGAGAAAATTCTATCCAAGGTCAGTGGGTCAAGGAGATTCTATTTTCTTGGTGGATTCTCTAGTTACAACCAAGTGCTGGTTAAAGAATCTGATAGACATAAAACAACATTTACTACTAAATGTGGCACCTATGCTTACTACAAGATGCCATTTGGACTAACAAATGCAGGTGTCACATTTTAGAAGGCAATAGAGATGGCCTTCAAAAAATTAATTGATAAGTTTGTCTTAGTATACCTTGATGATATAACTGTATATTCAAAAGATGTAGAAGATCATTTTGATCATCTAAGGAAGGTATTTCTAAGATGTAGAGAGTTTGGGGTTTCCCTCAACCCAGCCAACTGTGTCTTTGCTACAAGCCAAGGAAAATTATTGGGACACATTGTATCTGAGGATGGTCTAACCATTGATCTAGAAAGAACAAAGGCAATACTTTCCCTTCCTCTTCCTAAACACAAGAAGGGGCTGCAAAGTTTCCTTGCTAGAATAAACTTTGTGAGGAGGTTTATCCCTAATCTCCCTACCATGGTGAAACCTCTTACATCAATGCTTAAGAAAGAAATGGTTTTCTTATGGACCAAGGAAAGGAAGGAGAGTTTTGAAGAGATAAAGATAGCCATAACCTCAGCCCCTACTCTCATGAACCCAAATTTTGAGAAAGATTTCATCCTCTACACTTTAGGTGGTGAGTCGAGTATCTCTGCTATCTTGACTCAGACAAATGGCAAGGATGAGGAGCAGCCCATATCTTTCTTTAGTGAAAGGCTCAAAGAATATGAAGATAAGTATAGCTTTGTTGAGAAGCAAGCCCTTGCAATCATCAGAGCCTTGAAGAAACTCAAGCACCTCTTATCCCACAATAGGATCCATTTGTTGGTGCCCCATGCCAGTGTAAAGGATTTTCTATTAAGCAAGGATATCAGTGAAAAGAGAGCTGGATGGATCACTAGGGTAATGGAATATGATGTTGATATTCAGATTACCAAGCTGGTAAGAGGGAGAAGATTGTGCAAAGAAATGTTATCAGGTCAGGATTCTGATGAAGAGGCTGCTATTGTATTAACAGAGTAGCAAGAGGAAGGAAATGTTAATGACCCAAAGAGCTGGATAAATAATATGAAGAGCTTCTTATCAGGGGATGGATACCCTTAGGGATTGGACAGAGCTAAAAGAAGACAATATAGATTGCAGTCCATTTCCTATGTTGTAGTTGATGGTATCCTATTTAGGAGGGATTTTAATGGGACCCTTTTGAGATGCATTGAAGAGGACCAGGTTGAAAGGATGATTAAAGAACTTCATGATGGCCCTGATGGCGGCCATTTCTCTGCGAGAACAACTCCTATGAAGATCATGAGGGCTGGTTATTATTGGCCATCTCTATTCCATGATTGTTATAGGTATGTAAGAAAATGTGAGAAATGTGCTTTCTTTTCAGGCAAACAAAGGCTTGCAGCTCTCCCCCTTCATCCTATTCAGGTGGATCAACCCTTTACCCAGTGGGGGTTGGATTTTATAGGCCCTATTAATCCTCCATCTAGTGCAGGTCATAAATGGATTTTGGCTGCTACTGATTATTTCACTAGATGGACAGAGGTAGTTGCCTTGAAGGATGCCATAGAACCATCAGTGGTTGAGTTCCTTGATGGGATTGTATCTAGGTTTGGTGCTCCTTCTACTATCATCTCAGATAATGCTAAATCTTTTGTTGGAACCCATATTTGTGCATGGGCAATGAATCACAATATCTATCTGAGCACATCATCAAATTATTATCCCCAGGTAAATGGTTTAGCTGAGTCTTCCAACAAGAATCTAATCAGAATCATGAAGAGGACAATAGAAGACAATCAGAGGGTCTGGCATAAAAAATTAAAGACTACTCTGTGGGCTGATAGAATAACACCCAAGAGATCTATTGGGAATTCACCTTTTGTGTTGGTATATGGTAGGGAGGCTAGACTCCCAATTTCACTGGAATTCCCTTCCTTGGAGTTGGCTCATCAGCTGGAATTGATTGAAGATAGTGCCATGTCAGTAAGAATGGCAGAGCTGATGGAGCTAGAAGAAAAAAGAGATAAAGCTATGAAGACCCTAGAGTTACATCAGCAATAGGTGAAAAGGAATTTTGATAGAAGGGCTAGGGATAGGACTTTCAAAGAGGGGGATCTAGTTATGAAATAGGATGCTGATAAGGCGAAACCAGGAAGACATTCTAAGTTTGATGCATTATGGAGTGGCCCTTACCTAATTGCTAGTTGCAAACAGGCTAATTCATTCCAATTGAGCAGACCCAACAGTGAATTTTTGCCCATCCCAGTCAATGGGATTTATCTTAAAGCTTGCTTCTGATGAAGATTGTGAATCCATGTACATAGTTAGTCTAGTTCCATTTCTGTTATTTCCTGCCTTTCAAGAAGTGCGCGTGCACAGGGTTCTCCTTTTGAGTTGCCAGCTTTCAAAGTTTTGACAATCTCAGGTTGTAGAGGAAGTTTTGTTTTGCTTCAGTTACAAGGGCAGATCTAGGGTTTTTTTTAATGTTTTGATTTCCTTGCAAAGAAGGGTTAAGGTTTTGCAGTTCTTAGATTTGTACCTTTCAGACCCATTTTTGACTCCATAGCCCAATGGATTGTTTACAGGCATTGGTCTTATGCATCTAGCAGGCTCATGCCCCCTGTGAGTCGCCAGAATGTTACCACATTTTTTTTACCTCGCCAAGTTTCAAAATTTGAATGTTACCCCACCCAATGGTCACCTCCCCAATTAATAATATTTTAATACCCACGAAGATATCAAAATTACCTATGTTCTGAACCTTATGATATTTTTATGCCTCGCAAGTTCTCCGCTGTTAGATCAGGGCCAATCAATGGTCATTGCCATCTCGCTATGATAAAGTTGTGCGAGGGTTACGATGGTGACATAGCGACTAGGTGCCACATGTCTGGTGGGTCTAGCTTGCATGGCAGAGGATGGCATGGGTTAGAAATGTTCTATGGTGACATAGCACCCATTAGAAAAGGTGTGCCGATGATGGTGAGTCAGCATGTTCAGTGGCAAGGTTTGGCAGGCCGGAGAAGATAACAGCGAGGTTTCAGGCAAGCGGTTGGGTTACATCAAGTACTTCATCTACCTAGTTGGCAGAGTCTGGTGTCACGGTGGCAAATCACAGGGAGCCACATGTGCCAAATATTCAGTTCAGCTAGCACATTCAAGAGGCGAGTCTTTACGATCGTTAGATCTACAGAGATCTACAGCTGGCGCTATCTCGCCATTAGAAACTGCTCAAGAGATAACATCGACGACGTAGCGACAGGGTGCCATGTGTCCTGGTGGGACCATATTTCATCCCACTAGCGCAGTAGGGATCAAATGACCAATAGACTAATAGGGAAGTGCCACATGTACCATGGGCCGAGAAAATTACGAGGGAGGAAGGTTGCAGGAAGGTGGGTCTTCATGGCCATTAGATTAGAGAAGATCAATGACTGTCACCATATCGCCATGGCGAAGATGTGCGATCTTTACCATAATGATGTAGCGATAGGTTGCCACGTGTCAGTGGGGCCAGGTCTCGCTAGGGTGCGGTCATTGAGGTATTGCCAGGTGTCGGTTGGATACGACAAGGTTACAAAGGTGGCACCAAATATGATGGGCCTGGGGTAAGGATAGTATGGAGTATGACGAGTCTTCACGATCGTCGGATCTAGGCTGATCGATGGTCGTCGCCACCTCGCTATGGGTAAGTTGCTTGAGGTTTATGTTGGCAACACAACACCTTGTTGATACATGTCTTGCTGGCCCGATTAGAAAGGACAGTCGGTGGCTGGCGGTTAACGTAATCATCATAGTTAATATGAATATCTGCAAGGGTGGCGCAGTTAGTTCGATGATGGAAGGTGAACCACAAAAGACTTCCCCAGGTGGTAGAGCAAAGAAGGGTGATTGGCCCGCATGACCCAACTAGCTCATATAGCCTGTTTGACTTGCTTCAACCCTGTTGATTCATGAACCAGGGACCAAAACATGATCAAGGTTATATTGTGATCTGATCTTCACGATCAATTTTGACCTACTTGAAATGAATGCAAGGCATAGGGAAACACTCCACCGTCTCAGCCAATCCATCTACTCTGTCAGGATCATTCATTAGCATTGCTTCTTTCTACTCGAGGCATTCCTTCAATCAAAAATCTAATTTTGTACTTCAGAACCATGCTCGAGTGTGATCTTTGATCAGATATTTTGGGGTTCAATGGTAGTAGTTGAGCAGTTAATGCAGAATCATTTCCCTCAGTTATGCCTGAACTATAAAGGCAATTTTGTAATCTTTTCCAAGGGTCGAATCTTTCTGATTTCTTTGATATTGCTCTGCAACTCTCAGTGTAACATTCCCTGTGCCTTTGAACTGAATGATTCTCTATTTTATCTCTTTCAGCCATTGATGTGTATGTGCATCCCTTTTGCCTCTCATTGGTGTATTATTGAGATATGTAACCTACATACTGTATCTATTTCTTGCCTACTGGATAATATATAAGTGAGATTCCTCTTTCCTTGTGTTATTCAGTTGTGCTTCTTGATCTGCATGAGGTTATTAGATCAAAATAAGCCTGTATGTATATATCCTTAGTTTAATTCTGGTTCAATAGTGCATATATGGGTAGAAATGGTCTGAACACTCTATTTTGGTGCATCACCTCCATAGTTTAGGTAGGGTAGAGTTGTTTTTTGCATCTCCTTCTTCCCCTTTTCCTTCCAAGAGTAGTTAGGTGCACCCTGATAGTAAGAGGAAGCTGGCCTTCTCCGGAGACACAACCTCGCAGTTCAAGTCCCACAGCTTGAAGGTTGTTTCCATGTTTCACTAGGTTGTCCTCACGCATAGGCCTTGGACAAGGGTGCAAACCTAAGTGACAACAGGTACCATACATGGCCTACTAGTCAAGACCCATTATACATTTCATCTTAGATTTTGTAAGCTTAAGCACAATACCCTAAGTTACACTTAAGGGGGGTGTTGGTGTAAATAAGTATTTATTATTTACACTTTACTTAAGTTTACTTAGGTTAATGCATAATTTAATTATTTATTAGTTAGTCACCTAGGAGTATGTGTACTCTTGTGAGTTGTCATGTTGACAACATAGGAGTTAGTACTTTATTTGAGCACATGATGTCTATATCATCTCTATACATGGAACACCTTGCCATACCTATCATCTTGTTGATGCATATATATTCATGCACAATGGAGTCCTAGTTCTTTTTGCAACCATTCTAGATGCATCTTAGAGGCCTTTATATACATGCACTCCTAGTGTGCATGTACGTGTTTTGAGATATTCATTCTCATATTGATCATACTCTTTTGGTCTATTATTGTGCTTGTGCTTGAGTTCCTTGATCTTGGGTGAATTTTCTCTAAGGAAAATTCTTACAATAATCAAAGAGGGAGATGAATGGAAAATAGCCTTTAAAATCACTAAAGAACTCTATGAATGGTGAGTTATGCCATTTGGCCTCTCAAATGCTCTGAGTACATTCATGAGGCTCATGAATAAGGTGTTGAAAGACTTCATAGGTAAGTTTGTGGTAGTCTATTTAGATGATATACTAATTTTCAGCATGATTAAAGAAGAACACTTAGAACCTATTAGGATTGTATTGTCTAAATTGAAAGAAGAACAGTTAACCATCAATCTAGAAACTACTCTATTTAGGCTTGTGATTTCATGAAGTAGGAACTAATCTATTTAGGCTTTTTTATTTCACAACGAGATCTAAAAATGGATGAAGACAAAGTTGCAGCAATATTGAATTGCCCAACTCCTAAGAATGCCAATAAAGTGAGGATTTTACATGGCCTAGCTCAGTATTATAGAAAGTTCATTAGGAAATTTAGTTGGATATGTGCTCCCATGATGGATACCATCAAAGGTGGATTAATGACTTAGTTTTTATGGACACTAGTAGCAAACAAGTGATTTGAAACATTAAAGAAGGGGTTATCTACTAAGCTTATTTTTAAGTTTCCTACTTTCAATGAGCCTTTTGTTGTAGAATGTGATACAAGTAATATAGCAGTTTGAGGAGTCTTAAGCCAAAGAAATAGACCAGTGGCTTTCTTTAGTAAAAAGCTAAATTTAGCAAAACAAAAAGTACTCTTCCTATGATTTGGAACTCTATGCACTTGTTCAATCCCTGAGGAAGTGTAGGCATTATCTCTTTCCCAAGGAGTTTATAGTATTCATAGATAACCAAGCTTTGAGTTTACTTAACTCTCAAGACAAGCTAGGCTATAGACATGTCAATTGGGTGGAGTATCTATAGTCATCTCTACCTAATTTTCAGTTGTCTAGCCTGCCAACTCAACTGTCATCTCTGCAGTTCAGCATCTCCGCCTACTTTTTAGTTGTCTATGTTGCCAACTCAATTGTCTTCTCTATAGTTTGGCATCTCTGCCTGCTTTTTGATTGTCTACATCACCAACTGAACTATCATCTCCACCTAGTTCTTTCTCATCTCCACAGATTTGCATCTTTGAAGTTTAGCATCTCCATAGTTTGGCATCTCTACTTAATGAATTGTCATCTCTGCTTGTTATTGTTGCCCATCAGCACCATCATTAGTTCTATCTTAGCATTTTTGTGGCTCTTCTTAGAATGAACTTTCATGCTTAAACACATTTTTCTTTGAATGAATGTTGCTCAAACACAATCTTGAATGCCATGGATTAAAATCAAGTTTTTCTTGGAATGCATGTTTAAAACAACAAATACAATCTTGAATGCAAAGGATCAATTAATCACTATCATGAATCACGCTTCATCTTTTGGGGCATAAAAAGAATCTACATTTTAAAAACTTTCTAAGTTATAAAAACAAATAAAGATGTTTTGAGTGAGTTTGTTGTTGGACTCACCTCCTTTAATCACCCATCATTCTAACCATTGGTTGCAATCTCAATGCCATATATGGGGATGGGTCTACCTAAGAGGGTGTTAAGTGCTTGATAAATATCAAACTCCACTCACTTGGGTTTTTATTGATTTTTCTAAATTAGAAAATTTCTTGAATGCACATTAGTTTTTCTAACACTTCATTTGGGCATAAAAATTGAATAACTCTTGATGTGGAGGGCCTCTAGGCACGCACTTGACTATCATATTTCACACATCTTTATTTTGGGCTTAAAAAAAATCACACTCAATCTTGAATGCCTTAAAGAAAATCAATTGATACTTGATGTGGAGGGTCTCCAGGCGTGCGGGTTTATTTTTTGCTGACCCTAACTCTTCTTCTTACTTGCATTCTTTGATTGATTTTACTTTTGTTGATGCTTCAAAATTGGAATAAACATTGTATCTTAAACATGAGTGCTTGCAAAGTCTAGATCAGAAAACTTAAGTGTCATTAGGAAAAGAACTCTATCTTTTAGCCCAAGATCATCCAAGTCTTCTCTCCCCTTGTCGTCTTTTGAGGCCATCTTGGGTGCATAAGATTAGGATCCAAAAATCTTGTTTAAGTTTTAGGAGGCCTACTTGGGGATTTCATCACCCCTTGCGATGACCTCAACTCCAGCATTCAGGCACAGTATAAAAATTGAGAGGTGAATCCAAAGACACCTCTCTTGGAACCAAGATTTTTTCACATGGGCTAAGCCTCAAGGAACTTTATACCCTTGAGAAGTGAAAGAGGAGAAGTGGGTTACCACTCCTCTCGGTTGTGTGATATTGTTTTGGTTTCATCTACAGATTTGGGCCTCATGTACCTTGGGTATATCAAGGACTCCCTAGCTAAACCAATTGTCAACCTTGTAGACAACCATCTAGGATGTTAATGTGTTTGAAGTGACTGATCAAAACATTTGTAAAACATACACACTCCTTGGCACAAGTATCACATTCTGAGAATCAAAAACTTCTATCTGGCTGTTCCTATCTATTGATTGATTTTTTATTTTTTGAATGAATGTTTGCCAAACTTGGTCAATCCTAGCTTAGGGAACACTTAGCGTAGTCACTGCTTGTTTTAGAAGTTGAACAAGTTGAAGCAAAACAACCAAGATCTCTCAAAGCCAAGCAGATTCAAGAATTTATGTCAGAAGAACCTAAACCCAAGCAGAAGTTTCACAAAGCCACACTCAAGCCATCTCAGGCCTACCAAGAAATTTTAGCTAAGAAAAAGGAAGTAACACCAAGCCCTCGAATTGCCAAACTCCATAAAGCAGAAGACAAAGCTGTCAACGAAGCCCTTCAAGATGCCTGGTTAGATCGCACTATCAAATTTAGCAAGCATCTAGGAGTTAACCCTACTTATGCCTTACCAACTAGGCATGATTTCTATGATTAGACCCCCTTGTTTCTCCACATCTTCTTGCATAAGCTTTACTTTAGAGTCATTCTTGTAGGTAAGCCAGCCATTCTAGGTTATCCCATTAAGAATTTTAGCTCATCCATGTCATTTAGATCTTTTCCTTAGAACCAAACCAATCCCCTCAAACCTAGTTGGCATCCCAAAAGCCTAATTTTCACATCCAAGCCTTCAAAATTGTTGTCACCTTGCCAAAGGTTTTCAATTCCTACCATCTTGCAAATCCACTAGCCTCACCGAGGTTATTCCTTTGATAGAGCTTTGT
The DNA here is from genome assembly GCA_028749045.1 of Cupressus sempervirens. Lineage (NCBI taxonomy): Eukaryota > Viridiplantae > Streptophyta > Pinopsida > Cupressales > Cupressaceae > Cupressus > Cupressus sempervirens. The sequence goes on from CM053786.1 coordinate 818,702,326, forward strand.
CTAGGGTAATCTAGCCTTGTCATTTGTCATCCCTCATCAACTTGAGTTAAAGGTTGGGATCCACAAGTGGTTAATCTCATGTTTTTCCTAAAAGATCATCAGTCTATCCTTAAGTTGACACAATCACCACCAAGCTTGCACATAGGAAAGTAGACCTTTCATGCTTTGGAAACATATCTTTGAAGTTAGAATCCCAAACAAATCCTCCTTAGGTTTTTCATATAGCTTTACCTCAACCTAGGAAATCATTTGCATAGAAAAGCCTTCCCTGTTTGCATCCATCAGCATTGTTGCATCTCATCCCTAGGAACATTCTACATTTTCATGCCACCCATCACTTGCTTAGCCAAGAAGAAGAAGGAAACAATGGAGCTCTATCATTTGGATCAAACAACATCGCTCCCCTTAAGCACTCAACCATCCTTCAGCCTAGACAAAGCTATAGCATCACCTATTGACATTGAAGCTTTCATTAACCAACTAGGAAATGTAGTATTGGTGAATGCCATTATAGACAAAAACAAAGAAATAATCATGGCTAACTTTCGAAGGGACAACATTGGAGCCTTCGACTTTGGAAGACCTCCTCCCTTATCGGAACCATTTCACCCATTGTTTGGGCAACTACCACTCCTGATAGGCTCTTATGATTCAAATTATCCTCAATATGTGCCAAAAGAAGAGCCTCAAGCCAATCCTTTTGATCCAACAGATCCAAACATACCAGCCTCCACTCAAGTTGAAATCTCCCTTTCGCAAGCCAATCCAACCACCACCACTCCACCATTGGTCCATACCACTCCATCCCAAACCCCCTTCACCCAAAATACCTCATCATTCACTCCCTTCACTATTGCTACTGCTTCTCTCCAACCCAGCCTTCCAAATCCACCCACCTCCCAAATCAGTGCTAGCATCTTTGGCCAACCTCAGCAATATACAATAGGGATGCCACCCATGGGGCCAAGTAATCAACCTTTCATCACCCCTAGCTTGTTTACCTCAACTCAGAACACAATTCCATCATTTCCACTAGGTCCTTAGAGCTTAGTGCCATCATCCACAAATCCACAAGTTACTACCCTTAGCCCACAAAGCTATCAAACCCCACAAGCTACTACCAATGTTCTGTCAAGCTCTCAAGTGACCCAAGCTCCTGCCACCACTCTACCAAGCTTTCAAATCTAGCCGCCAAGCTATCAAACCCCATCAGTTCCATTCCCAAGCTTTCAATTCCCAACACCTCCACCACCAACTAATCCATTACCTCCTATCACCAACTATTTTTCTATGCCACTTCTAGGAGGAAATCCACCACCACCAACCACCAAATACTTGGCCTCTTTTGCCATACAGATACCTTCCCAAATGGGGGTACAACCCACATACATTGGTCAAACTCCTCAAATCCAAAGTCGCATTCCACAAGCTCCCAGATCCTTTCCCCAAGATTTGCAACCATCTTATACATTACCTCCACAAATAAATCGATTTATCCCACATCCAACTTATGTTCCTCAATCCCAACCTCAAATCCCATACCAGCAGCAAGCCCCACAACACATGCAACAATATGTGCCACCTCCACCTCAGCAACCCATCATCCACCATTCAGTTGCACAAGCCATGTACAATCCCTACCAGCCCATACCTCAAAGCCATCCATATTCTATTGCCCCATCTAGCACATACCTACCTTAGGGCACTCCTACATTGGGGGCACCCCAGCCATCACCCATTAATTCAGAATGGGAAGCCATGAAGACAGCTTTGAAGAACATCTAGGAGGGAAATGATCCAAAAACCTTCAAGTTTGAGAATGTGTGTCCTTACCCATTTGACCAAGCCATTACCATGACACCATTTCCCAAACACTTTGAGATACCCAAGTTTGACAAATTCAGAGGAAAAGGAGACCCTGTCACACATATCAAAGAATTTTACATGCACTTCCAAGAAGTGGCATATGGTGATGTCTTCCTCTTATGTCTCTTTCCTAAAAGCTTCACCAAATTAGCTCTTGAATAGATTTATAGAATCCCATATGGCACAATTAACAACTTTATTGAATTGTCTGAGGCATTTGTAGCCCAATATGCCCATCTTGTTGAAACAGAGCTATCAGTAGTTGATCTTGTCCATACTAAGCAAAAATGTGGAGAAAGCCTTCCCGAATATCTGCAAAGATGGCAAACCCTTACCACTCACATATCTTGCACCTTGCCAGAGCACCATTTGGTGAAAATGTTTATTGATAATGCCCATCCTAGCTTGGCTCACCACATGACCATGAACTATTTGCAGACCTACAAAGATATCAAAGAGAAAGGAATGATCCTTGAGAAAGGACTCATTAAAGATGGTGTGGTCAAGATTTACAAAGAGGCCAACAAAAATCAATCACATTCCAATGACAAGTCTAGGTATTTGAAAAAAAAAAAGCATGTTGCAATAGATGGGGTTACTGATACAAGGCATGTGAATATTGTTGGTTCTTCCCAAAGTTAGCCCAACCCACTGTATCAACCAAACAATCAATAAACTATCAACTACCAATAGCAGAATGACCAAAACTATCAAAGTCACAATCCAAGACCCAACTTTCAAGGGTCTAGCAATCAAGCTAATGCCATCAATGTAGTTGTAGGGAAAAATATTAGATTTCAACCTACACCTAGAAATTACACACCCCTTGGTGAGCCATTAGATGTCATTTTTGAGAAATTGACTAAGGAAAACCTCATCAAATTTTCTACTACCTAGCAAATTGACCCAAGCCAGTCCAAAGATGCATGGTACAAAGATAATGAGTTCTAAAAATTTCATAGGGTAAAAAGTCACACCACCCTCAGATGCATGAAACTAAAAGATTATGTGCAGGACCTCATTGATCGGAAAGAAATCACTGTTGGTGCCCAAACCTCTCCCAATGTAGGCTTACAGATTTATCAAAATGCTTTTCCTCCTCACAACAACCAAAATCTTGGAAAATCACCTATCCAAACCAAAAACAACAACACCAACAACCGCCAACCAAACCAAAAGTATGGGAAGAACAATGACCACACTTCATCCTACATAGACTATGGTAGCCTCATCTATTGTATACTCAAGAAAGAGCCTTCTATCAATTTTATCAATATCCAAGGACCAAACAATGAGTGTGCAGTCACCACCTGAAGAGCACGATTCAACATTGCAGGCCCACCAGTTCAACTAGCACCACCAGCTCCATCAAAAAGCCAATACAATATCTTGGAACACCTTGGGAACATGCCAGCCAAAATCTCCATTTTAGACCTTCTGCACATAAGTCTTATGTACAAAAGCATCCTTGACAATGCTCTTATAGAATCTTGTGTCCCTTCAGATATCAACACTACTAATTTTTGTAATCTCATTGGACACCGATCCTCCTCATGTGCCCTATCATTCAAACCCACTGACATACCCGTGGTCGAGCTAGATCACACCCTTCTACTTTGCATAGCCATCATGGTATCCAATTTTTCCATAAAAAGAGTAATGATAGATAATGGATCAGCCTTGAATATTTGTACCCTAAAGTTCATAAAACAAGCTGGGTATACTGAGGCATATATCATTAGTGAGGTTATCACCATCAAAGCTTATGACAACTTGGAAAGAACCATAGAAGGAACTATTTTGCTGCTAATCAAGGTTGGGCTAGTCATCCAAGAAACACTTTACCATGTTATTGATCTAAACCTACCATTTAACATCCTCCTCAATCACCCATGGATTCATGCCATGAAAGCCATTCCATCCACTTACCATCAGTGCATCAAATTTCTACATCAGGGCACTAAGGTAACCATCCATGCTGATCCAGAACTCTTTGCTTACTACAATGCAGTTGAAGCTTCATATGCATACCATTGCCCTAGAATTGATATCGGCACAGCCATCACCAGTTCATCCCACACTTGTAATGACCCAAAAACCATCCTTGCCTCCACCCTATCTACCATGAAGATCAATAACAAAGGCTATGGAGAGTATAGTCTATCAGATGCATTTACTATCAGGGCACTCCCACTTGATCCACACACCCATGGACAACCAACATATCACAAAGCTAAGGAGATTCTACCTCCTTGATACAAACAGTTTGGCCCAACAACCTTTGTATCCTCAAAAATCCCTCTTCATGAGGAGCTCACTCCAGATATCAACAATTGGTTACATAAGGATGCACCTCCAAGAAATCAAGCATGCCTTGATCACTTTAGTTAGAAGTATCCCCAAGAACATAAGCTCATCACTGAAAAATGGAACTATCAAGATGGTGGTCTAGAACCAGAAGAAAGAGGCATACAGTGCCCCATCAAAGCACACAAGTGGGAAATGAAATCAGGATTTGGCTTTGGCATACCCACAACTGGGGGCACCAATGAGAATAGTCACACTTTTTCAAACATTCACTGTGACCTTGTCAAAATCAAAGACATTCCTGAGGTAGTTGAAAAGATAGCCTATGATGATATCCCAGATCAAATCTTCCTTGGAGACTCTATTCTCCAAGAACTATCCATCCATTTCATTGACCTACTACTCACCCATCCACAACTCATAGATTGGGATCAACCAAGCATCATACACATTGATGAGTTCACATCAGAGGAAGCACTTCTAAGATTCATGGGAGCAGAAACTCCTCACAAGAAAAAAAGCCAGATTCTACCTATGTCTATAAGCTAGATCCAAAGGGGTATTTTGGAAAAAATCCCCAACCTAGTTCCGATACACCCAAAACTGGAACTAAGGTGAATCTAAGACTAGCTAAGGCAGTGAAGAGAGCCCCTCAGCAAGAAAATCTAGAGTCACATGTAGAACATGAGGATTTAGCATTACCTCCTCAAGATAATCGACCAGAGGTGTCTTCTATTCTAATTAAGGATACTAGAGAAGTCAACATTGATTCTTTAGAGATCCCCAAACTTTTTTACATTGTTTCATCCCTATCACAAGACCAAGCTAACCTCTTCTTTGAGGTCTTAAGAGAGAACATTGGGCGATTTTCATGGTCATATTAGGAAATGCCAGGACTTGATCCAAAGCTTGTAGTTCATCATCTTGCAATCAATCTAAAGATCAAGCCTGTTAGACAAAAGCTTAGAAAATTGCACCCTAAGGTGGCATTACTGGTCAAAGATGAGTTAGAAAGAATGTTAGCTACTAAGGTTATCTAAACTATCGACTACTCAGAGTGGATCTCCAACATGGTCCCTATCATTAAGCCTTCTAGTGACATCAGAATCTGCATTGATTTCAGAGATCTTAACAAAGCTTGTCCAAAAGATGATTTTCCCTTGCCCAACATAGAGATGATTGTAGATCTTACAGCTAGACATGAAATTTTTTCCCTCATGGATGGATTTTCTAGGTATAATCAAATCAAGATTGCAGTAGAAGATTAGCATAAGATAGCATTCACTACCCCTTGGGGAACCTTTTGCTACAACATGATGCCTTTTGGCCTAAAGAATTCTAGGGCTACCTATCAAAGAGCTATGACAACCATTTTCCTTGATCTTATCCATAGCATTTTGGAGGATTATGTAGATGATATCTTTGTTAAATCTCACACCTTCATGGATCATCTTGCTGACCTAGAGAAAGTCTTTGATAGGTTAGCCACATATCATCTCATGTTGAATCCCAAGAAGTGTGTGTTTTGGGTCACATCTGGCAAGCTTCTAGGCTTTATAGTTTCTAAATGAGGTATAGAGATCGACCTCAAGAAGGTCAAGGCTATCTTAGATATGCCTCCTCCCCAAAAATTGTGACAGCTTTGCACTCTTCAGGGAAAGCTTCAATCCATTCGATGCTTCATCTCCCAGCTTGCAGATAAGTGTATGCCATTCGTATATTTACTGAAGAAGGATGAAATCTTCAAGTGGGATCCTTTATGTCAATGCAACTTCAATCATCTCAAGTAGTATCTCGCCAATCCCCCTATCTTGGTTCCACCAGTTCTTGGTCATCCCTTGGTCTTCTACATATTAGCAACACCTACTACTCTCAGGGCACTTCTAGGGCAACATGATGACTACGACAGAGAAAGAGCCATCTACTATATCAGTAGAACCCTAGTTGGTTATGAACTCAATTACACTCCTATGGAAAAATCTTGTTTGGCAGTTGTTTTCTCAACTCAAAATTTTTTCCACTACATGCTAAGTCATACCATCTAGCTAGTATCCAAAATTGATCCTCTCAAGTATATGCTCTCTAGAGCAGCACTTATAGGCCATTTGGCCAAATGGGTTATGCTCCTTAGAAAATTTGACATCCAATATGTGGACAGAAAGGCAATCAAAGGGCAAGCTATAGCAGATCACCTAGCTGATGTGCCTCTAGTAGATACATATCCTTTGATCACAAAATTTCTAGATGAGCATATCTATCTAATTGAAGAACAGCCCCCATGGAAACTTTATTTTGATGGCTCATACACATCTGATGGATAAGGGGTAGGAATATTGTTGGTCACAGTTCAAGGAGATTACATTCCAAAAGCCTTCAAGCTACAATTCCCTAGCACCAACAATATAGCTGAATATGAGGCTCTCATAGCAGGATTAAAGATAGCTGCAGAATGGAACATCACTAAGTTACAAATCTTTGGTGATTCTTAGCTCATCATCAAGCAAGCCCTAAATGAATATCAAACAAAAGATGAAAAGCTATTACCCTACAAAGAGCTAGTTGATCAGCTAACCTAGCATTTTACAAAGCTTTAGTTTCCACAAGTGCCTCGAATGTAGAACAAAGCAGCGGATACTATGGCTACTATCAGCTCACTCTTGGAAATTCCCCAAGTAGCTAAAAGTATGAGTTTTTAGTCAAGAAGCTCCTCACACCTGCCTATGCGAATGAGGATTCAAACTATGTTTGTATCTTGGTTGGTCCCCAATCTCCTTGGTACCATGAGATTCACACTTACCTTAATGATGGTAACATATCCCCTCACCTCACATGAACCCAATGCCAAAACCTCATCCAAAAATCATCCCGCTATGTTATAATAGCTAATACCCTATATCATTGAGGTTATCACAATACTCTCTCTAGGTGTTTAGACCAAAACGAGGCTGTGATGGTATTAAAAGAAGTACACTCTGGACTTTGCAGTGCCCACATGAGTGGTATTGTCCTAGTGTGAAAAATCCTTAGAGCAGGCTACTATTGGCCTACCATCGAAGAAGACTCCTATGACTTTGTTAGAAAATGTCTCCCATGTCAGTAGCATGCAAATATTATGTACACTCCAGCACAAGATCTATAGGCCGTTGCACCACCTTGGCCCTTTACATGTTGGGGCCTTGATCTCATTGGAACTATCACACCTCTCTCATCTAATGGACATAAATGGATAATAACAGCTATAGACTATTTCACTAAGTGGGTGGAAGCAGTCCCCCTAGTCTCAATTACAGGAGTTCAGGTCTCCAAGTTCATCTCGTACCACATTGTTTGCCACTTTGGCATCCCATCCACCATCTTCATCGACCACGGAGGTAACTTTGAAAATCTCAAAATGGATGAATTATGCACTTCCCTCCACATCCATCACCACTTTTCTAGTCCATATTTCCCATAAGGTAATAGCTAGGTAGAGGTAACTAACAAAACCCTAATCAAAATCCTAAAGAAAGTTGCCAATGATTCTGACCACGATTGGCACCTACAAATAGATCTAGCCCTATGGGCCTATTGAACCTCCTTCGGTACATCCATAGGCACAACTCTATACTCCCTATTTTATGGTGCCAAAGTGGTACTACCTATAGCAGTTGAACTTCCCTCCTTGCGCATATCTTTGTGAGGGCAAATATTAGATGAAGAATATAGAGTAGCAAGACTCACCCAGCTAGATCTCTTAGACGAGAAGTGACAACAAGCCTATGATCATCTCATAGTCTACCAAACTCATCTCAAAAGGAATTTCAAGAAGAAGGTGCTTCCATGACACTTTTAGTTGGGCGACATGGTCCTCAAAGAAAATATGAAAGTCCAAGCCGATTGAGAAAAGAAAGGCATGTTTGAACCTACATGGCATGCTCCTTATATTATCACTGCATCCTTTAGCTCTAGAGCCTATTAGCTATCCACACTAGAAGGAGAAGTCTTGAATGATCCTACTAACATAATTCATCTCAAGAAGTTCTATGCTTGAAGATCCTTGGTATACCCAACTTTTGAAAAATACAAAAAAAGTAAAGAAAAATAAGTGTCCAATGGTGAAAACTTGGCAATTTAAGCACCTTGGATAGGTACCTTGGTGAAACCTGGTAATTTAGGCACCTTGTGTACTAATCCATTATCTATCACAATCCTATCCCTCATCCATCCACTCACCATCCCATAGAACACCTACTTGTTCTCTTGGTGTTCCAACCAAATATCCAAAATCTAATGAAACTTGTAAATACCTCCTGTACAGCTTGTAAATCTTGTACCTCAGCTTCTAAATCTTGTACCCTAGCTTGTAAATCCTGTATCATCCCTTGTATCATAGCTTGTATATCCAAATCTTGACCAAAGCTTGTACCATATTCTAGCTTGTATTATATACCAAAGCTTGTATCCTAGTTTTTATCCTATCACATGCAAATAAAGAACCCTATTTTCACTTAAGCTTTTCGCAAACCATCTACATATTTTCCTATCAACTATTACAGACATCCCACCCTTCACAAACATTTACATCTCACAAAACCAAAACATGAACAACCTTGTACATTTGTAACATATCTTGGTCTATCAACTTGTACATCCTCTTTAGCTTAGTACCATTGTATCTATCTAGCTTTTGTGTTAGTTCCTCCTTGATCAGCATCTTGCACACATCACACAACCCTTGGTTAGCTATTCCAATGCATCCTTTAGCTAGATCTCCTATCACCAAAGTGTTATCCTTCTTAGTTTAGCTTGCCAGATGCATCACTCATCCAGATCCATAAGCTTAGGTGCTCTCTGATAGATCCTTGTAGGATATAGCTTTCCTCATGTCTAATCTTGGTTCGTTAGTACCTCATCCTACCCATCTCATTGAAAAATGGTTCTCTTTTAGATTTTTTCTTTCTTTTGATTTGAAACCTTCGCTTTTGGGTCTTGAAGTATCTTTTCCAAGTAATCTTTTTGTTCCCTCCTCAAGGTTGCCAAGTAATCTTCCTTATCATGGTATGCTACAAATGGGGCAATCTGAGTGTAAGGTCTTGATCAAGTCTTTTTTTTGTTTTTCTTTTCTACTTGTGGGTTACCCAGTGTTGGTTCCACTTTGATTCTTTTGAGATTCATGTGTGATTCTGGGGCAATCCTTGTGTGTTTATTTTGAGTCAGTCCATCAATCCTCTTGATGGTTGGTGACACGACCTTGATGTTCTTGGTAACCTTGGCAATTAACCAACAGTCCTATAGCAAATCTAGTGCTCAACTACATGGTGGTACTTCTCTTTGAAGTATCCCCCTACTCAAAAAGCTTCAATGGAATCTCTTCATCTCCATCATCCCCCATCCATATCCAACATCTGTCTCTCCTACCCCAGCTTATGCATCACTATCTCTTTGAATCAATCTTCACTTTTAGCTTTAGGGATCCACAATCCTAGTCTTAGGGATCCACCAATCCAATCAATCCACCAAGCCTCATCTTTCGAGATCCACAATCCTAGTCCTAGGGATCTCCGAAAACCATCTTCCACCAATCTAACTCTTTGAAATCCTATTGCATTAGCTTTATAATCCCATCATCCTTCTCCCTATCCTAGATTCCTTTTTATAGCACTCCGCTCCTTCATCCTCCACCTTCCCTAAAGTCTTAAGCTTGCTTCCTCTTATGCCTCTGATTCTCCCTTTATCATTCTCTCATAGTGAGAGTTTGAGCTAATTCAACCCCTTGTCTTTGCTAGTCTAAGTCTCCTTACTCTTCCCAAATTCTTGTATTTTTCAAAAAACCATCGAGCCTCACTTTCTCTCCCTGTTGCCTTCTTGAGGGGGCATCTCATAGTCCATTCTCTCCTCTTTTGCTCTAGCCTTGGGCATCCTATTTTCTTATCTTTAATGCCATGCCACTTGCAACATCACATCAAAGAGGGACAAAATGTAGACACCTAAAATCTATTAGAAAATAAAGTATTTTTATTTTCTGAAAAGTCTCTGATGACATCATCATTTATTAATTAATTAATTAATTAATTTTTATGCCATTAAATCCCATTATCTTAATTTAAAATATTTATTTAAGGAATCCCTCCCAAAAAATGTTTAAATCTTATTTAAACATTATTTCGTTATTTATTAATTATTTAAATAATAAATTGACCAAAAATCCCAAAATGAATAATTTATTTATTTTTTATCCAAAACTTGGCCAATTTTCTTAAGACCACTAACCTCTTCCAAAATCTTCTAATCCTTCTTTAATTTTGATTAAAGGCTAATCCCACCATTTCCTACCCCTAATCGCAACTCAAAATATTTAATTAAGATTAAATATTAATCCTCATATTTATTAATTATGTTTTAATGAATATCTCCTCAATCCAAATCCTTGAAATAAATAAACCTTTATTTATTTCCTAAAAACCTTACCCTAGGAAGTTCTAGACTCTTCTAGAAAGTCTTCATCCTCATCCTAAGCCTATCCCTAAACCCCCTATTTTTAGCCTAATCCACCCCATCCACCCATACTAACCAAGCTTAGCTACTAACTCACTCACCCTCATTAAATGCCATCCACTTGCCCATCTCTAACAAGCTTAATCTAATCCTAAACCCAAGCCTAATCCCCTCCCTAACCTTGTCACATTCCCTAAGAAAGCTTAAGAGTTTCCTAAGTCAACCCAAAGTCAACAATCTCAACTCCCTCCAAAATATCCCAACCACCCAACAATGAATACTCTTACAAAGCCATAAAGACTCTTACAAACTCATTCATTTCTCTTACAAGCCATTTATGAGAATCTTGAAGGCCTTGAGCCTCCTTTGTTGACTCATCCTTGCGCTTTCCTCCACCCACTCACTCTGTGACATGTGTCACTACCTAACTAGTTGTAAGAAAGTACAATCCACATGCTCTCCTCTCATGCAATCTGAGCCATCCATAGGCTTTTCCCCATCCTTGCATCATAGCCGTCAAACCCTCAAGCCCTTAGCCTATAAATTGGATCCCCTCCCAAGCCATTTCATCACTGTCCTTAAGCTAAAGTTATAATGCCCTTTTGAGAAGCCATTTTACCAATCTCACTCACTCACACCAAAAATCCCAAAATCCATCTCCATTAAAGCATAGAGCAAGTTTGAGCATACATACCAATCCTTTACTTAGACTCATCTACCAAACAAAGAGCTAATTCCTATTGGGAGAGTCCATTCATTTGGCTCACTTTCCTAATTAAGGGTTCCTCTTTTGTCTATCTTATATGTTATGTTAATTTAGTTAATGTTAATACTTTTTTTTCATTAAATTAGTGTTTCTAGCATACTAAAGTAGATCGATTAAGGGTTGATAAGGAAAAACATCAGCCCATGTGCTATGCCTATTATTTTAGCACCAAATAAAGGAGGAACGTAGAGATTATGCACAGATTCTAGAGCCATAAAAAAGATCACAATCCAATATAAGTTTCCCATACATAGGATTGAAGAGTTAATGGATTGCTTAGGATGGGCTAAGTACTACACCAAAATAGACCATAGGAGTGGTTATCATCAAATTAGAATTGTTGGTGTAAATAAGTATTCACTATTTACACTTTACTTAAGTTTACTTAGGTTAATTCATTAATTAATTAATTATTACTTAGTCACCTAGGAGTATGCATACTCTTGTGAGTTGTCATGTTGACAACACAGGAGTTACCACTCTAATTATGCACATGGTGTCTACAACATAGGAGTTAGCACTTTATTTGAGCACATGGTGTCAATATTATCTCTCCATGTGGGACACCTTGTCATACTTATCCTCTCATTGATGCACGTATATTCATGCATAATAGAGGATGTGTGCTTCATTGTCATGATTATCTCCAAGTTCTTTCTAGAACCATTCTAGATTCATCTTAAAGACCTTTATATATAGGCACTCCTAATGTGTGTGTACATGTTTTGAGATATTCATTCTCATAATGATCATACTCTTTTGATCTATTTTTGTGCTCGTGCTTGAGTTCCTTGATCTTGGGTGATTTTTCCCTAAGGAAAATTCTTACATGGTATTAGAGTGCTTGGAGAATTTCTCTTAACATAGCCATTTGAGACCATTCTTGCTTCAACACCTTGACCTAGATCTTGAGAATTTGCAAAAATTGGGAGCATCTAGAGCAAAAGTAAATCTCACCATTTCATTTGGAACATCAATTCAGTGAATTGACAATAAATTTGCCTATGTTGGGCCATAGTCAAAATTGAGGCAACATTTTTTTTGCAAACTAGCAACCCAAAGGTTTGGTTTGCAAAATTGGTGTAATCATTTTAGATCTATACATTTAATTTTTTACAGGTGAAGATTGAAGCTTGCTAGTAGAAACAAAATATTTGCGTCACATTTAGAAGGTAAAAAAACCCCCAAATTAGATTTTATTTCATCCAAATCAAACATCTAAGTTAAAATCTAAAGCCATTTGATTTTTTGAGGTTTGATGGCAATGATTCAGGAAAAATAATAATGTAGGTGATTTTCAAACAGCAATATCTCCCTCATACAGAATCCTTTTTGCGAGAAATTTATTTGTTTTGGGGTAGAATTTTGTGATATATAGATTGGTGTAAGAAGTTTGACATCTCTATTCCTAAATTTTTTTGCAACTTGCAAATCCTAATTTTTCCAACTTTAAATGCTTAGTATTGGCTCATTTGGAACATAATCAGGTTTTATTTTTTTGAAAGTGCATTTTTTTGTCTACTTTCCATATCTATAATAAGATTATAGATTCTATGAATAGAAATATTACTTTCATAAATAGGCCTTAAAATAGAATGTGGCTATTGCATTAAGTGCCAAATCATACATTACAAAGGGTCGATTGATTAATTCTTCTTTTTACATACATTGATCTCATGGAGTGTTGTCACATATGTTAGCCTAGTTTAAGATAGAAGTAGACACTGAAGAAATATTGGAAATGGTGTGCTTTGATGCTTGATCTTCTAAAAGAACATTAGGAAGTGATTCCTTATCTCAGCTCGAAGATATTGCCACCTAATCCAAATTGGGTAGATCATATTTCTCTTCTTATTCACTTTATGTATAGAAGTATGATTAAGGAATCTTTTGCTCCTCTTCTTATGAAAAGATTTCCTCATGATGTTTGGATGGCTCTATGCAAAGCATATAGAGATCCATGAGTTCTTTCATTTCAAGAGGATATTTTATCTTTAGTAGCTTTAGTATTGATTCCTTCAACTCCAAATGAGATCCCACCTCTTGATGCTCCTATTGCTACTATTGATCTAGTTATAGCCTTAGATGCTTATGATTCAATGTTGTAGGAAACACTGTGTCATCCTACTTTAGTTTCATGGGATGGCTTCCTTCCAGATATTGTAGGTCTATTTATGGACTCTCACATTGAAGATGTGAGAGAGATCATCGATGATATTTTTCTTCTCTTTATTGATGCAATACTTCATTTATCTCCACAATGATAGGTCCAACACAATAGGGTACAACTTGTCTTCCAGCTCCACCATTAGTGAATGACTTCTTGAGAAATATTTTAGGTTTGTTCAGAGAGCCACACATAGTAGATTTGGGAGACATAATTGATGATATACAACTTCTCTTTGATGAAGCTGTTCCTTCTTTAGTTTTCACGAGGGCTCACCCTGAACCTCTTTTCCATTCTCTACATGATAATTCTTCAGAGGTTTATATGATTTTTGATCATATGAACAATATTTATAGAAGGTGTCTTTATCATTTGAGGAGACAAATTGTTTTTTGGGATAGGTTCTACATCCATCCTTGTTCAAACTACACTTGTTCTTTTAGCAGTGTTGGAAGGGGTGACCATTAGCATTGATGCAAGGACAACTGAGTAGATTTCAAAGACACCTTTCCTCATCGAGATTCTTTCTATACATAGGGAAAGCATCTCACCTATACCTCTTCGATTGTTTCTTCCAAAATGCAGTAACATTATTTAGAAGTCATGGATCAACTTCTACATTAGAGTAGCTATCACTAATTGGCACACTATATTTAGTTGGGGGGACTACCTTGTCTCCTTCTTCTTCTCTTTTATGGGGGGGACTTTATCCTCTTAAGGGATTTTGTCGTTCTCCCAATTTTCTATTGTATATACTTGATGTATGTCATAATGGGGGGTCTTGATTACTCCATCCATCCATGAATCCTATTTTTTCATCTCTCTTTTTGGGGGAAGGTTTTTCCCATGAGGTTTTCCCTCTTTCTCCACTTTATGAGAGATTGCATTTCATTATGTACATGGGTACCTGACATGGCCTACTAGTCAAGACCAATTATGCATTTCATCCTAGATTTTGTAAGCTTAAGTACAATACCCTAAGTTGCACTTGAGGGGGGTGTTGGTGTAAATAAGTATTTATTATTTACACTTTACTTAAGTTTACTTAGGTTAATGCATTATTTAATTATTTATTAGTTAGTCACAAGGAGTATGTGTACTCTTGTGAGTTGTCATGTTGACAACATAGGAGTTACCACTCTAATTATGCACATGGTGTCTAGAACATAGGAGTTAGTACTTTATTTGAGCACATGGTGTCTACATCATCTCTATACATGGAACACCTTGCCATACTTATCGTCTCATTGATGCATGTATATTCATGCACAATGGAGTCATAGTTCTTTTTGGAACCATTCTAGATGCATCTTAGAGGCCCTTATATACATGCACTCCTAGTGTGTATGTACATGTTTTGAGATATTCATTCTCATATTGATCATACTCTTTTGGTCTATTGTTGTGCTTGTGCTTGAGTTCCTTGATCTTGGGTGAATTTTCTCTAAGGAAAATTCTTACATGAATCAAAGAGGGCGATGAGTGGAAAATAACCTTTAAAATCACTAAAGGACTCTATGAATGGCAAGTTATGCCATTTGGCCTCTCAAATGCTCTGAGTACATTCATCAGGCTCATGAATAAGGTGTTGAAAGACTCCATAGGTAAGTTTGTGGTAGTCTATTTAGATGATATACTGATTTTCAGCATGATTAAAGAAGAATGCTTAGAACCTATTAGGATTGTATTGTCTAAATTGAAAGAAGAACACTTAACCATCAAACTAAAAAATTGTGATTTCATGAAGTAGGAACTAGTCTATTTAGGCTTTTCTCTTTCACAACAAGATCTAAAAATGGATGAAGAAAACGTTGCAGCAATATTGAGTTTCTAAACTCCTAAGAATGCCAATGAAGTGAGGATTTTACATGGCCTAGCTCAATATTATACTAAGTTCATCAGGAAACTTAGAGGGATATGTGCTCCCATGATGGATACCATCAAAGGTGGATTAATGACTTAGTTTGTATGGACACCAGTAGCAAACAAGGGATTTGAAACATTAAAGAAGGGGGTATCTACTAAGCTTATTTTTAAGTTTCCTACTTTCAATGAGCCTTTTGTTGTACAATGTGATGCAAGTAATATAGTAGTTTGAGGAGTCTTAAGCCAAAGAAATAGACCAGTGGCTTTCTTTAGTAAAAAGCTAAATTTAGCAAAACAAAAGTACTCTTCCTATGATTTGGAACTCTATGCACTTGTTCAATCCCTGAGGAAGTGTAGGAATTATCTCTTTCCCAAGGAGTTTGTAGTATTCACAAATAACCAAGCTTTGAGTTTTATTAACTCTCAAGACAAGCTAGGCTATAGACATGTCATGTGGGTGGAGTATCTACAGTTGTCTCTGCCTTCTTTTCAGTTGTTTGCGCTGCCAACTCAATTTTTGTCTCCGTAGTTTGGTGTCTCCACCTAATTTCCAATTGTCTGTGCTGCCAACTCAACTATCATCTCCACAATTCAGAATCTCTGTCTACTTCTCGATTGTCTATGCCACCAACTCAATTGTTGTCTCCATACTTTAGCATCTCTTTCTGCTTTTTGATTGTCTGCACCGCCAACTAAACTATCGTCTTTGCCTGGTTCTCTGTCGTCTCCACAGATTTGCATCTTCGAAGTTTAGTGTCTCTATAGTTTGGTGTCTCTACCTAATGAACTGTTATCTTCGCCTATTATTGTTGCCCATCAACACCATCATTAGTTCTATCTTAGCATTTTTGTGGCTCTTCTTAGAATGAACTTCCATGCTTAAACACATTTTTCTTTGAACGAATGTTGCTCAAACACAATGTTGAATGCCATGGATTAAAATCAAGTTTTTCTTGGAATGCATGTTTAAAACAACAAATACAATCTTGAATTCAACGGATCAATTAATCACTATCATGGATCACACTTCATCTTTTGGGGCATAAAAAGAATCTACATTTTAGAAACTTTTTAAGTTATAAAAACAAATAAAGATGCTTTGAGTGAGTTTGTTGTTGGACTCACCTCCTTTAATCACCCATCATCTAACCATTGGTTGCAATCTTAACACCATATATGGGGATGGGTCCACCTAAGAGGGTGTTAAGTACTCCACAAATATCAAACTCAACTCACTTGGGTTTTTATTGGTTTTTCTAAGTTAGAACATTTCTTGAATGCACATTAGTTTCACTAACACTTCATTTGGGCATAAAAATTGAATAGCTCTTGACATGGAGGACCTTCGAGCGTGCGCTTGAAAAACATATTTCACACATCTTTATTTTGGGCTTAAAAAAAAATCACACTTAATCTTGAATGCCTTAAAGAAAATCAATCGATATTTGATGTGGAGGGCCTCCGAGCATGTGGGTTTATTTTTTGTTGAACCTAACTCTTCTTCCTGCTTGCATTCTTTGATTGATTTTACTTTTGTTGATGCTTCAAAATTGGAATAAATATTGTATCTTAAACATGAGTGCTTGCAAAGTCTAGATCAGAAAACTTAAGTGTCAGTTGGAAAAGGACTCTATCTTTAAGCCCAAGATCATCCAAGTCTTCTCTCCCCTTGTCATCTTTCGAGGCCATCTTGGGTGCATAAGATTATGATCCAAAAATCTTGTTTAAGTTTTAGGAGGCCTACTTGGGGATTTCATCACCCCTTTGGATGACCTCAACTCCAACATTCTGGTGGAGTATGAAAATTGAGAGGTGAATCCAAAGAAACCTCTCTTGGAACCAAGATTTTGTCATTCAGGCTAAGCCTCAAGAAACTTTATACCCTTGAGAAGTGAAAGAGGAGAAGTGGGTTACTGCTACTCTCGACTGTGTGACATTGTTTTGGTTTCATCTATAGATTTGGGCCTCACATACCTTGGGTATATCAAGGACTCCCTTGCTAAACCAACTATCAACCTTGTAGACAACCATCTAGGATGTTAATGTGTTTGAAGTGACTGATCAAAACATTTGTAAAACATACACACTCCTTGGTGGAAGTATCACATTCTGAGAATCAAAAACTTCTATTTGGTTGTTCCTACCTATTGCTTTATTTTTTATTTTGTTGAATGAATATTTTCCAAACTTGGTCAATCCTAGCTTAGGGCACACTTAGCATAGTCACTGCCTATTTCAAGAGTTGAACAAGTTGAAGCAAAACAATCGAGATCTCTCAAAGCTAAGCAGATTCAGGAATTTATGTCAGAACAACCCAAACCCAAGCAGAAGTTTCACAAAGCCACACTCAAGCCATCTCAGGCATACCAAGAAATTGCAGCTAAGAAAAAGGAAGTAACACCAAGCCCTCGAATTGCCAAACTCCACAAAGAAGAAGATGAAGATGTCGACGAAGCCCTTCAAGATGCCTAGTTAGATTGTACTATCAAATTTAGCAAGCATCTAGGAGTTAACCCTACTTATGCCTTACCAACTAGGCATGATTTCTATGATTAGACCCCCTTATTTCTCCACATCTTCTTGCATAAGCTTTACTTTAGAGTCATCCTTTTAGGTAAGCCAACCATTCTAGGTTATCGCATTAAGCATTTTAGCTCATCCATCTCATTTAGATCTTTGGCTTAGAACCAAATCGATCCCCTCAAACCTAGCTAGCATCCCAAAAGCCTAATTTTTACATCCAAGCCTTCAAAATTATTTTCACCTTGCCAAAGGTTTTCCATTCCTACCATCTTGCAAATCCACTAGACTCACTAAGGTTATCCCTCTAATAGAGCTTTGTCTAGGGTAATCTAGCCTTATCACTTGTCATTCAAGACTTTGAATGCTCTTCATCAAATACGAGTACCTGGCAAACAACAAGAAGTGGAAATGGTTCAAGATAGTGGAGTAGGGTTTTGGATTTGGGGATATTACCTTGAAATGGGTCTTATAGGTCCATGTGGTGGTCTACCAAGACACCCTATGTCTTAGAGGAAAACAAGAAGCATGAATTAGTGATTGATTCATCCCTTCTTCTCCCTATCAACTTCATTGGCTAAATCTCCAAATCAAACTCTTTTAATATCACCATCCATTTTCCTCATTTTTTGCATAATTCATTTTGAATTAGAAATTTATTTACCATAGGATCTAGCACAATTGCATATACGTTTCTCCTTATTATATAATGGTGAAATTTCTTGATCACCTTTATCAATGTGAAAGACTATTTGTCAAGATTAGAATAGTCTAACTCAACATTCTTTAGAGGAAAACTCATGAAAGAATTAGGTCCCTCATCTTCTTTGTCTTCTTTTTGAGTGAGAATTATAGCACACAAATTCTTTGAAGAAAAAGAGTAGAATTTGAGTGATAGATCATAATGTGGACTCATGAGTACTAGAGTAGTGGAGATAGCCAATTTGATTTCCTCGAAGTATTTCTTAACTTCAAGAACCCACTCAATTTTTGTTCCTTTATTCAACAAGTTATTGAGAGGACCTATCTTAGTAAAATTGGTAATAAATGTATGTACACAATTTATGTTTCCAAAGAAATATTTTACTTATTTATGAATGTGTTGAGGTGACAAGTTAAGAATTCTTTCTATTCTTTTAGGATCTATGGATATCCCAATTTTAGAAATTATATGACCAAGAATTTTTCCTTTCATGACTCTGAATGAACACTTCTTAGGATTAAGTGATATATCATACCTTCAACATCAATCAAATACTTGTCTTAAATTAGAAGTAGGGGTGCTATGACCCTTTGAGAAGATAGTTAGGTTATCCATGTACATGACTATACATCTATTTATCAACCCCTTGAATGCTTCATCCATCACCCTTTGGAATGTAACTCCTTCATTGATCAATCCAAAAGGCATCCTTCTATAGGAAAAGGCTCCCCATATTTTTGTGAAAGTGATCTTTAGCCTACCTTCTTCATCTACCATCATCTGGTTATATCCAAAATATCTATCTAGAAAAGAAATCATTTTGGATCTGCCGATAAGTTTTAATACTTCATCAAGTGAGGGAAAAGGGTAGTTATCCTTTTGAGATGCTAGGTTCAAAATATGAAAATCTACAAAAAGATGAATTTCTCTAATCTTTTTTCTTACCAAAACCAAGTTGGCAACCCATGTAGAATGTTAGATTTGAAAGATAATCTTAGCATCAAGCAACTTCTGGACCTATTTCATTATCAATATATGGTTCAATAATGAGATTCATTGATCTTTGTCTCTGATGAAAAGGTTTGGCATCTAGTTTCAATAGAATGTCACAAGTGATGATTTTAGGATCATACATCTTGAGTTATTCATAACTCCGAGCTATGATGTCTTTGTATTTTGTAAGAAATTGAAGCACACTATCTCTTTCTTGAGAGTTACAATCCTTTCCAATTCTTACCATCTTTGGATCTTCTTTGGTGCCTAGATTATATGAATCACATTATTCAATTCCCTTTTTTTGAGCAGTGCTTTTTTGATGTGATGATTTATCTTGATCAAAGATATGTTTGAATTTTACCATCCCTTTAGGAAAGGTATTGGTTTTCAAATTTATAATCCCATCTTCATCATCTAGCTCATTGTCTTCAAGTTTGTCATCAGGAGTATCATCAATCTCTTGTCCTTTAAAAAATTTATCACACATGATGAAGTCAACAATATGTTGGTCATCCTAGAAGACTTGGAATTTTTTAACATTGTCTGAAATAGATGGTGTAGTAACCAATTCAATTGAGAACCTTTTTAATTTATCTCTTTCAATGGGTTGTTGTAGACTTTCTAAAATGGAAAGGGCATTGGATAGCATATTCTTTTTCCTTGTAATGGACCTTATATTCAAGGCTTCAAAATATTCCATCAAGTCCCACACTCTTTTTGAGTATGCAAGTAGTCTTATATGATTACAATAGTAAATTGACTTCACGTGCCTAATCACCAACTAAGAGTCTACTTTAATTATAAGAGCTTTAATGTCCTTCTCTAATGCAAAGAAAAATCCATGAATCAAGGCTTCATATTCTACAAAATTGTTAGTACATCAAAATTCTAAGTGATATTGATGGGGACACAACCCAAGCACATAATAGACACAACAGGAAAGGGAAAAATTTATTAACTTATGAAAATATGCTAGTACACTTAGTGTAGAGAAACGAACTCCAAAACATGCCCTATGGGCTTACAATAGCATAAATCTGGAGATAATTTCT
The DNA here is from genome assembly GCA_028749045.1 of Cupressus sempervirens. NCBI lineage: Eukaryota > Viridiplantae > Streptophyta > Pinopsida > Cupressales > Cupressaceae > Cupressus > Cupressus sempervirens. The sequence continues at coordinate 818,723,043 of CM053786.1, forward strand.
TCTCCTAGTACCATCTCTCAACTCCACTCTGAACTACCTTTTACAGTGCCAAAAATGTTCTTAAATAGACCTCGGAGGGTTAAGGATTAGGAATACATTATAGAAAGTGCTAGTTGGCATCCACCGACCAAATAGAAGGCTCCAAAAGTTGCATTAGAAGTTAGCACAAAATTAGAAGAGTCCAAAAATGGTAACCGAACTTTCGGGAGGCATAACTTTTGAACCGTAGCTCCAATTGATGAACTATTTACATTTTTGGAAAGCTCTTGAAGCACTCTATAGCCCTATAGATAGGCTTCACTTGTATGCCATTTTTTGACCCTATATGAGGTCATTTAATGCCCCTAACCTGACTTTGAAGCATTCTTAGGAGGTCTCTAGAAACTGAAAAATTGCAATAACTTTTAAACCGTGGGGCCTTTTGACCTGATTCTTTTTTGGAATGCTCTAAATTACAATTACATTCATCTTGCCAATTTAAAACCTCTAATTTACCAAAATTATGGCTCAACTACATACTCCTATTATTTTGGCATTTACACGTATCCCAAGGTGTTCACATACTCTAACCTAGAACACTAATAGTGGAACTGTGAGAGTTGGAACCTTTATTTGACCCAAATGGGTATCTAGAAATGAAAACACATGAAACAGAAACTAAGTCTAAGTACATTTTTTTGGGTGACATAGGATTTCCCTTATACCTCTGGATGCTCCTGCATCAGACACCTAGGGTAGATTGAAAAGTGACCCTTTCACTTTATGAATGGTAGAGAAAATTCCAAATGGGAAACCTTAGCTACTGATATCCAAGTTGAGTCCTCTATTGGCCATCTGTTCTACTTGACCAGATACTCTTCATACTACCTATTTTTGGTACTCCTACCCACACAACTATCCAGAATCTCCTCTATCTTCTCATTCTTAGAAGTAGGAATTGGACATGGCTCTAACATCATCTCCTCATCTGCACCATCATAATGATACTTTGTTAAGTCTGCAATGTTGAAAATAGGAGAAATGTAAATTCCATCTGGCAACTCTACTTCATATGCATTTCCTGAGTCATGTTTCTTCAAAATTTTGCAGGGGCCAAATTTCTTCATCTTCAGCTTGTTGTAAGTACCTACTGGAAATCTCTCCTTTCTTAAGTGTACCATGACTAGATCCCCTACTTGGAACTCCTTATATCTTCTCCTTTGATTAGCCCTAGCTTTATACTCTTGATTCATCTTGATAATGTGTTCCTTGACCTCCTCATGTAGGTGCTTGATATGTTCAGCAAATTCTTCTACTTTAGCACTTGTCCTCTCCCCTTGTTCTATCTTCCTCAGTTCTGGTGTAGTCCTTGGGCTACTTCCATATACAATTTGGAATGGTGATCTACTAGTAATCATGTTTATAGAGTTATTGTAAGAAAACTCTAGTTGTGGTAGAATCAAATCCCACCCCTTGGGCTTATCCCCAACTAAACATCTTAGTAAATTGCCCAAACTTCTATTTACCACTTCAGTCTATCCATCAGTCTGCAGGTGATGTGTAGAACTGAACTTCAAGTCTATTCTCAACTTCTTCAACAATGTTCTCCAAAAATACCCCACAAATTTAGTATCTCTATCAGAAACTATACTCCTTGGGAGACCATGTGGTCTTACCACCTCTCTGAAAAACAAGTCTGCAATATGGACAACATCATGAGTTTTGTGGCATGGAATGAAATGTGCCATTTTGGAAAACCTATCAACCACCACAAATACTGAGTCATTACCCCTTTGTGTCCTTGGCAATCCAAGAACAAAATCCATACTTATGTCATCCCATGGCTTTGATGGAACAAGAAATGGCTGATATAGTCAAGTATTGTGACTAAATCCCTTAGTCACTTGACAAACCTGGCAATTTTGTACAAACTTCTTCACAACCTGTGACATTTGAGGCCAAAAATAATGTTCTTTGAGAATGGAAATGGTCTTATCTCGACCAAAATTTCCTACCATCCCCCCACTATGTTTCTCCTTAATAAGATTTCCTCTCATGGAACTCCTTGGAATGCACAATTGACTGCCCTTGAACAACATACCATCCTAAATCAAATAGTCTAGCCACTTGGTTCTATCTATAGCAACAAGCTCTTTACAAGCTTTCCATGCTTTAGCAAAATCAGAATCCTCAGGGTACAAATTATTGAGTTCATCAAACCCAACTACTTCAACTTGCATTACTGTAAGCAACAATTGTCTCCTACTTAGTGCATCTACAACCCTGTTAGATTTTCCACTTCTATGCTTCAACACAAATGTATAGCTCTGCAAGAACTCTACCCACTTCATATGCCTCTGATTCAATTTACCATGGCTATTTAGGTACTGTAATGCCTGATGATTAGTATACAAAAAAAATTCCTTGGTCAATAAATAATGCCTCCATTTCTTTAAGGCTTGAACTATTACATAGAACTCTTGATCATAAATAGAATACTTCTTCTTTGCATCATTCAATTTTTCTCTAAAATGTGCAATAGTCTTACCTTCTTGGCTTAATACAACCCCAATAGTAGTACCACTAGCATTACAATCCAAATGGAACACCTTTCTAAAATCTAGAAGTACCAACACAGGTTGTTTTGTCACCTTCTTCTTCAGCATTTCAAAACTTCTCACAATTGTCGTAGTCCATTTGAACTCTTTTCTATCCCCTCTTATTGTGTCAGTCAGGGGTGCACATATGCCACTAAAATTCTTAATGAACTTCCTGTAAAAACTAACCAAACCATGAAATGATCTTACTTTAGTAGCAGACCTTGGATTAGGCCATTCCAAGATGGCTTTTACCTTCTCTGGATCCATTTTAAGACCTCCAAATGATATAACAAACCCCAAGTAGACTAATTCCTTTTTAGCAAAGGTACACTTCTTTAGATTAATTAATAGTTTCTCTTTGGTCAACCTCTCAAGAACACTACAAATATGCAATAAATGTTCTTCCAATGTCTTGCTGAAAATTAAAATATCATCCAAATAAACAATAACAAATTTTTCCAAGAACTTCTTAAGTACCTCATTCATAAGCCGCATGAAGGTGCTTGGGGTGTTCGTCAATCCAAAGGGCATGACTAACCACTCATAAAGACCCTCCTTGGTCTTGAAGGTAGTTTTCCACTCATCTCCTTCTCATATCCATATCTTGTGATAGCCACTCTTGAGATCTATCTTTGTGAAGTATTGAGCTCCACTCAAGTAGTCCATAAGATCATCTATTCTTGGCAAAAGAAATTGATACTTGGTGGTTATCCTATTTATAGCTCGAGAGTCTATACACATCCTCCACTCTCCATCCTTCTTTGGTTACAGTACTATAAGTACTACACATGGACTTAGGCTCTCTCGAATGAAGCCATTCCTCAATAGCTCCTAAACCTGTCTATTTAGCTCCTTAGTTTTGGTAGGAGTCATCATGTGAGTAGCCTTGTTAGGTAAACTAGCTCATGGGATTAAATCTATCTGATGACTGATTTGCCTTACTGGTGGCAATCCTTCTAGAACATTATTAGAGATGATATCTCCAAACTCACCTAATAAATCTAAAACTTCAAGTGGTATTTTAGTACTGCCTTCTTTATCTTTCCTAGGGATCAAAACATAACACATACACTAATGTTCGATGCCATCTAAAAAGTTCCTTCCATCAACAAGACAAATCCTAGCACTGCTACATACCTTTTTGCCTTCCTTTTTAATGGGCTTCAGTTTGTGGAGAACTCCATCCTTTGTTAGAGAGTATGTGTTTGCATGACCTTCATGTAATGCATGCCTATCAAACTACCATGGTCTACCCAACAATAGATGGAAAACATCCATTGGAATAACATCATAGAGAACTTCATCATGGTAACTCCTAATTTTGAACTTCACTAAATATTGTTCACTTACTAAGAATTTATGATCATCTTTCACCCAAGCAATCCGATAGGGTTGGGGGTGTTTCTCCCTCTTGAGCTTCAGCTTAGAGACCATCTCCTCTAATACCAAGTTATCAATGCTACCACCATCAATGATAACATCAAAATATTTATCCTCACACTTGCACCTAGTATAGAATAAACCCCTCCTTTGTCCTAGTTCAATCTCACCACTTAGTAGGACCCTTTTATTTACTAAAATCTCTCCTCTTTTTGCATCCTCTGAATGTGATGATTGTGCATTTGCATCCACATGATCAACCCTAGCTTGACCCTCTGCTCTCCTATCTATCCTTCCTTGTCATTGAGGGCATTCAAAGGCACGATGACCTTCTTCATTACAATGGAAATAGGTACTACGAAAGCATCCTCTTCTTTGTCCATGTCCTCTACCTCTTCCTCTCTTATTTCCAAACTCTTGATCACAAGAGCGGTTGAAACCCTCATCCTCTGGTTCTTGCTAGTACCCACATCTTCATTTTTCTTTTGGGTTTCATTTTGGCCTCTAGATGACCTACCACTACCCCTTCCTCCTTGACCACACCCTCTTTATCTCCCTTCAAACTTTTTATTTAGCTTCTCTTCAACTCATAGGGAAAATTGGTATGCCCCCTCAATGCTGGTCATTCTTACCAGACTTAATTCCTCCTAGATGCTAGGTTGCAACCCACTGACATAAAGAGAAACCTTCTCCTTATTTTCTTTTTCATGCCCCACTCTAATCAAAAGTCAATAAAACACCTTCATATATTCTTGGACTAATTTTCCAACTTTCTTTAACCCATGCATCTTCTTAAACAAATAGAGCTCGTAGTCCACATGAATGAACTGCTTCTTTAGTTTGTCCACCTTGTGATCCCACCTTGTGATCTTATCCTTTCCTCTTCTATTTCTTTCCAATTGAACCTCTTGCCACTAGTTTTTGGCATGTCCTTTGAGTTTGGCCTTTACAAACTTAACCCTATCTAGATCCCTAATATCCTCATACTCAAAGTACTCTTCCAGTTCATTAATCTAGTCAATCAACTCATCTGGTTTCAGATTTCCTAAAAATACACCCACATCAATTGTAGGTCTTTTTCCAAACTTAGTAATGGCCCTAAAAAGCCTCTCCTCTACCTAATTCAGAACTTCCCTATCAACTTGCCCTTTTGGTCCAATTTCTACTTCTTCATTATCGTCCTCACTTTCGTCACCTACAGTATAATTTTTTCCTCTATGGAGCTCCTCCTGCAACACTTGTACCTACCTTTGGAGAGCTATAACCTCATAAGGATTAATAACTTTGGCCCTTCCACCACACTCTCTTTTTGGAGGCATCTTCTTAATTCAAATCCACAACCACACAGTCCTAGTGCAAACTGCCTCATAGTCGGTGCTCTGTCTACACACTCAAGAAAACCTATTCTAATACCATTTGATGGGGACACAACCCAAGCACAAAATAGACACAACAGGAAAGGGAAAATTTTATTAAATTATGAAAATATTCTAGTATAGTTAGTGTAGAGAAACAGACTCCAAAACATGCCCTATGGGCTTACAATAGCATAAATCTTGAGATAATTTCTTCTCCTAGTACCTTTTCTCAACTCCACTCTAAACTGGCTTTCACAATGCCAGAAATGTTCTTAAATAGACTCTAGAGGGTTAAGGATTAGGAATATATTCTAGAAAGTTCTAGTTGGCATCCACTAACCAAATATAAGGCTCTAGAAGTTGCATTAGAAGTCAGCACAAAATTAGAAGAATCTAGAAATGGTAACCAAACTTTTGGGAGGCATAACTTTTGAACTGTAGCTCCAATTGATGAACCATTTACATTTTCGAAAAGCTCTCGAATTGCTCTATAGCCCTATGGATAGGCTTCACCCATCCCCCATTTTGTGGCCCTATATGAAGTCATTTAATTCCCCTAACCTAATTTTGAAGCATTCTTAGGAGGTCTCCAAAAATCAAAAAATTGCAATAACTTTTAAACCATGGGGCCTTTGGACCTGATTCTTTTTCTAGAATGCTCTAAATTACAATTACATTCATCTGGCTAATTTACACCCTCTAATTTACCAAAATTATGGCTCAATTACATACTCCTATTTTTTTTACATTTACACGTAACCCAAGGTGTTCAAATACTCTAACCTAGAACACTGATAGTGGAACTATGAGAGTTGGAACCTTTATTTGACCCAAATGGGTATCCAAAAATTAAAACACATGAAATAGAAACTAAGTCTAAGTACATTTTTTTGGGTGACATAGGATTGCCCTTATACCTCTGGATGATCTTGCATCAAATATGTTGCATAAAAAGATGTACCTTTGGGATTTATTAATTCAATACCTACACTGACTCCTAATTTGCATTTAGAGCCATCAGAATTAACTGTTTAGATTGGTTGTTCTTATTGACAATTGACTAATGAAGCTATGTAATTTTTTTCATTTATGAAAATGAATGATGTACATGCTTGTAGAAAACCTTAGAAATAAACATACTTAGCTTTTGGTACTCAAAAAAAAATCTAAGTACAAAATTGGTTTACAACAGTTATTGTTTTGTATGTAACTTATTATTTAGATTATATTATGATTAGAAAAGTTATATAGAGATATTATACATGATAATGATGATGTGTATAAACTCATAAATTAGTATGAAGTATACAAAAAAGAAATATTTTCATTTTACTAGTAAAATTGAACAAAAAAATTAAAGTTAAAGGAAATATTTTGTTTACAAAATAATTACTTAACCAATTAGAGCTGAAATCCTAGATGTTTACTCTAAGTTGGAAAAGTGTATTATGATCTTATCCAACATAGCAACAAAAGGCATGGTATTTATGCAAAGGACATCTAGTGAATTCAAATGTGAAGAAGTGTACATTTTGTATTATGATATGCAAACTTTTGTGAAAGCGATATATGTGGACTTTTGAGAACCTGATTTTGTGATCCAAGATCAAGCTGAGATTAGAGATCTGTTAAGAAAGAAGTTACAAAACCTACATTCCAAAAGATTAATTTCTTGTTTAGGTAGTGAGCTCTTCTAGTAATTTGAAGTGCATGTTTAGGCAATGAGCTCTTCTTGCATCTAGTGTACTACAACTCCTAATAGGGTTGGAATCTCCTAATAGGGATTCAAAGTCTCCTAATAGGGACTCTCTATACTAAATTTTCTCATTGACTCCTAATAGGGTCTATCCTCTAACAAGAAACATATATATTAGTATATTATCTAGTGGGTATCATCCCCACTGAGGTTTTTCATTGGCCAGGGCTTCCCTAGTTAACAAAATATGGTGTTCTGAGTTATCTTTTTGCATGGTTACTATTACTATTTAGAATTACTTGTTTAATATCTTATGTATGTTTCAAAGTAATAAATAATATCTAGTTGGCTACTAAATATTGTAGATTACTAATTTGGCCTCCTCTTTGTAATTCCTATGTCTAACAATTAGTACCAGAGCACAATTACTCAAAAGAGGCTTAATAGCTTAAGATCCCTATGGATATGAAATAGTTAATGAAGAACCTATTGGAAATATAAGAGTAACTAAGAGGGGAGGGGTGAATTAGTTACCAAAAAAATAAATACCAAATCCCTTAGACACCAGTACAAAGAAACTCTATGAAAACTCAACTCTATTGAAGCTCAACAAACACAAAGACAAGATGTTGCAACTCAATAGATAGTGAAATAGCTCAGTAAATTCTTAACATGAAAATCATAAGATATAAGATATAATATATGATTAATATTATTTTAAATTAATTTCTAACATATAAGATAAATGGCATGAACCCACTTGACAACAAGATTGTACGTGGAAACCCAATTTGGGAAAAACCACCAGTTGCAACTACTTACTAATTTTCACTCTTTTGAAGTGAGCCCTATTAGGAGAAAACCTTGTTAAAGGTTATAAACCACACTATTAGGTGTAACCCTATTAGGAGTGGCCTTGTTAGAGGTCTATAGACAATTCAATAGAAATGTCACCTTGTTAGATGATTTACAAATAGTTGTTAAGCCAACTTTGTTAAGAGATTTAGATCACTACTACAATGGTTAGACAATAATAATGATATGACCTAATTCCTAATGTGACTAAATTACTAATTATAGATCTTGATTTTGGCTTATATACCTGATCCTACTTGATCAAATTTATCTTTGTATCTCAACATGGATATTCTACTTATCCTTCTAACTCGCTTCCTCTTGGCATCATTGAATCTTCAATTATTTTTCTCGCATTCAATCCTCAACTTGACCTTATGTTAATATCTTTCATATTGTCAAGTCAGCTTGAATACATCCTACAATAATCTTCTCAAATAGCTAGAACTAATAAAAAATTCAATTCGACCCAATATGCCAAAACAAGAAAATCCTTTGTTAGCAAACCCTACATGGTAGACACTAACTCTAAAATGATTTTCCTATGTTCACCAAGTGAACTCAGTTAACACTATATATTCACAAAGTTCCTTTGGTAACTGAGTGAGCTCTGTTAACATTGGGTCCATCCAAAATTTCCTTCATTAGCTCAGTGAGCTTGGTTAACGCACAACTTTTGCAAACTTTCCTTTGACACTTGAGTGAACTTGGTAGACACTATCTTTTGAACTAGACAAGATCTAGAATGCTTGGTAGACATAGGGAACTATCTTTAATGCATGAGTGAGCTCAACATACACTAATTGTAAATTATATGACATTTTTTGTAACATTAAATACAATACACAATTAATCAATTGCTTTCAACAATCTCCCTCTTTGACATTGATGGCAACACAACATGTCATAATGCAATGAATATTTTATTTTATTTTAGAGCAAGAATAAAGTAAGGAACATATCCTTAGCTTAATTCTAATTCTCATCCATGAAAACTCCCTCTGTCAATGTGACCTCCTTTTGACTACAATTTCTCTCTCTATCAGAAAACTTCTATCATGAATACCTTTTTCTAATATCAAACTCTATCTTTGATAATAGACCAAGTTCATTCTCCCTTTTTGACATCTCTTTCTCTTTTTCTTTATAAAATTTCTATGAGATATGATAACAAAATTCTCCCTCTTTGACATCTTATGCCGAAGACAATATTCAATGAATATTATTGTACCTAATGTATTGATTCATTTGTAATATGTCTTTTGCAAATAACACACCAACTTATTGATCTTCAATATGTTCTAGTTAATGTATCACTAAAATTTATTTAGTGAGCTTCAAATAGGGGAATGACCCCTAGCTTATCTCTTATATATAAAAATGCATCCTTAGGTAATGGCTTGGTGAATATGTCTATAATTTTTTCTTTAGTATTCACATATTCCAATCTTACTTCTTTAACTTTTACCAATTCTCTCAAAAAATGATATTTTATAGAAATGTGTTTTTTTTTGGTATGCATCACTAGATTCTTTGATATATTAATTGCACTAGTGTTGTCACAGTATATAACTATTGGATCCTTGATCTCTATCTTCACTCCTACCAATAGTTGTTTGAACCAAAAAATATTAGAATAAATAACTATTGCTACCACATATTCTACCTCTACTATGAACTGAGAAATAAAATTTTGTTTCTTTCTTATCCAAGACACTATTTTTTTATCAAGAAAGAATGCTCCACCATTGGTGATCTTTCTATCATCAATACTTCCTACCCAATCAACATCTCTAAATAATTTTAAATTTAAATTGCCTCCTATTTTATACCATAAACCATAGTCTTCAACACATTTTAGATACCTCATGATTCTTTATATTTTTATCATGTTAGTTTCTTTGAAATTTGTTGAGAATCTTGCCACCATACTAACTACTATTGCAATATCAAGCCTTGTATGCACTACATACTACAATTTTCCAATTATTGATTTGTATGTGGTCTGATCTACCTCTTTAGAATCATCATTTTTGGAAAGCTTATGTCTACTAGACATGGGGGTTCCAATTGGTCTTGAATCTTCCATTCAAAATTTCTCTAGTATCTCCTTGATATATTTAGATTGAGTGATGTAGATACCATCTTCCTTCTATTGGATCTACAATCCAACAAAGAATTTTATCTCTCCAAACATAGACTTCTCAAATTCTTTACTTATTTCTTCCAAAAATTCCTTCCACAAGTCATCATTTCCTATGAATAAAGTATCATCCATGAATATTTCTTCCAATACAATCTTTTTATGTGGTCCTTCTTTGATATATAGACTATTGTTATCATTTGTTCTTTGAAAATCAATATGTATCAAGTGGTTATGAAGTCTTTCATACTAAGCTTTAGAGCTTGCTTGAGACCATATAATGTTTTGTGTAATTTGCAGACTGTATCTCTTTTTTAAGGATCTAAAAAACCTTTAGGCTATTCTATGTAGACTTCCTCATCAAGAATTCCATTCAAGAATGTAGATTTTACATCCATTTGATAAATCTAAAATCCCCTATGTACTACATATCCTAGAAAAGTTCTAACACCTTTTGATCTTGCAACACAAGAAAAAGTGTCACCATAATCAATACATTCTTGTTGAGAATAACCTTCACATACTATTATTTCTTTTTTTTTGAATACTTCTCCATCTTCATTTAGCTTATTTCTAAATACCCACTTTATGCCAATTTCATTTTTATCCTTAGCTCTAGGAACAAGAGTTCAAGTTTTTTTCTTCTTTATCTATTCTATTTCTGCATTCATTGCTTCAATGTAACTTTGATTGTCCAAAGCATTTTAAACATTTCTAAGTTCAAATTCAACAAGGAAACATGTACCTTTCAATTTTTTTCTTGTCATTGTTCTATCTAACTTGTCTCTAATGATCTAATCAGGTACATGATGCCTTTTGACATATCTTTCTAACATAGGTACTTTGGATTTGGAATTTGTTTCACTAATTTCTTCATGATCTTCTATGTTAAGCTTGGGTCCCACTATCTGTGACTCAAGTCCATCAGGCTTAGTTTGCTCTAGTAACAACTTGGTAGCTTTTGGCTACGACTCAAATCCTTTAGACTATGACTTAGGTTACACTAATTGTAGCTTGGTAGCTTTTGAAGATTCTAGGGACTCAAGAAGTGAGGCTCCTATCTTCTAGATGAATTTGGCTAAGTATCAGGTTCATAGTAAACAAATCTTCTATAATCATTAGGCTTTTTGTTGCTTTCTTCTGCACTTTTTTTGTAAACTTGTCAATTCTCACATGTGCTCTTTCTATGATTTTATAAGTAGAAAAATTCAAGCATTTATATGCTTTATTTCTATAGGAGTATCATAAGAATATGCCTTCATCACCTTTGACATCAAATTTACCTTTTCTAGATTCTTTCAAGATATAACATTTGTTGCCAAATACTTTCAAATAACTTACATTGGGTTTGTAGTCCTACCATAGTTCATAAAGAGTTTTATTTGGATCTTTCTTCAATTGTACTCTGTTCAAGCTATGCACTAGAGTACTAATTTCTTCCTTCTAGTATTTGATTACAACATTTCTTGTACAATCCATGATGGATCTATTCCTTCTTTTAGCTATACCATTCTATTGAGTTGTACTAGGGATGACACTTGTCTCTTAATTCCTTTTTCAATGCAAAATTAATTGAATTCATTGGACATGAATTCACCACCTCTATCTGATCTCAAACATTTCAACTTCTTGCCAATTTAGATTTCTACTCTTGCCAAATACCATTTAAATTTTTGAAATTTTTTAGATTTTTCTTTTAGATACATTACACTCATCATTCTAGAATAGTCATCAACAAAAAGAATAATTTTTTTTATCTCCAATGTAACTTTCTATTCTAGTAGGTCTACATAAGTTTGTATGTACAAGCTCTAAGATTTCTTTAGAATGATAGTTCTTTCTTTTGAAACTATTTTTTCCCATCTTACCAATTTTACAATTTTTTTGTAGACCCATATCACATTTCCTCAAGCTAGGAATACCTCTTAATTAATCTATATTTTCTTATCTTGACCAAGTTATCAAAGTTCACATGGCAATCATTTTTTCCATAACTATCTTTCTTCTACTTGAGCAATAAAATATGAACCTTCACTAAGATCTAGATAGAATACATTACCTTTTATTTGTTTTCTAAATCTAACTAGATTTCCTTTTTCATCCAATAGTTTGGCCTTCTTGTTCATAAATTCTACCTCGAATCTTGATGTAGGGAGGATGTTAGTAACTAAGGCCAATAGGCACATTTAGCTACCCAAACCACCATGTAAGAGTTAAAACAATGAACGAAATTATAAAAGAGAATAACTATAAATGCAAAAACCTAACTTGTTAGTGTTGCATACAATTATTCAATTGTGTGTTGTCTTTGATGCTACACAAATTTTATACAAGTCATCTATTAGTTCTTACTAAGCTCAATTGGTTTGCAAGAAGATTTATAGTGTCTACCAAGTGTTCTTAGACTTTACCTTGTGCAAACAATTGTTATCGAGCTTTCAAGGTTAGCAAAGAAAATTCAGTATCTACCGAGCTCACTCAGTCATCAAAGGAAAATGTGGTAGAATTTAGTTCTTATTGAGCTCTCATGGTTAGTGAAAGAAATTTAGTTCTTATTGAGTTCACTCGATAGCCAAAGGATTTCACAGAATTGCAGTGTTAACTAAGTTGAGATGGTTAATGCAGGAATTTATTTTTGAAGTAATGCTAACTGAGCAGGGTTAGCCAATAAAAAAATTCTTTAATCTATGATTTAATTCTTAATTTTTTAAAGTATTATTTCCAGCTAACTATGGTAATGATTATAGGTGATTGTAACTTGTAATTGAGTTGACTTGATAATCTAAAAGGTATATATGAGAGGTCAAGTTGCAAATTTTAAGTGTGATGAATTTGATGTGATATGAATGTGGAGGAGGACTACTTATTGTGAGAGTAAATTTTGAAGGATGATCAAAGATCATTAAGGAGCATCAAAGCTATATTTGATCAAGGAGGATCTAATGGTGTAGAATAGAGATCTGTAATAAAAAATTTTAGTTGCATCTTATTCAGGTCATTTCATTATTATTTTCTAACCATTGCAATATTAATTCCTAAATCTCTTAACAGAGTTGGTCTAACAGCCATTTTGTAAATCCTCTAACAAGGTGGATAGTTCTATTAAATTGTTCTAAAGACCTCTAGCAAGGCCACTCCTAGCAAGGTGAATAAATATTCAAATAGGGTCACACCTAATAGTGTATTTGTAACCTTAAATAGGGTTGGCTCCTAATAGGGCTCACTTCAGAAGAGTGAATTGGTAGCTAGTTACTTGGTGGCTTTTCCCATATTAGGTTTCCACATTAAATCTAGTGTCTCTTGTGTTCATGTTATTTACTTTTGCATGCATGGTAATAATTGTGAATTCTTAAAGATCAGTAACAAGTTAATCTAATGAGTTACAATATTTTTGTGAATGTTTACCAAGTGACAATAGTAAGTAACTTGTTTGACATCTAAGGGATCTATGAATTTGTTTTTGTGGTAACTAATTCACCCCGACCTCTCAGTTACTCCATCTACATTTCCAATAATCGATATCAGAGCTTTTGGTGCTTATAGAAAAATGTTTCAAGGATCTAAGCTAAAGATTAGGATGTCTTACAAGAGAGAAATTTCAAGACTTAATAGGGACAATTTCTCAGCATGGCAGGGATTTATGAAACTTCATCTAGCTTTCATTGGAGACACAGGACTTAAATATCTAGATAAAGCATATGTAGAACTTACTAGCACATTATCTATCAATGATATTGCTAAAAAGAAGACTCACAAAAACATGATGATAAATATTGCATCTACCCTAAGTTACAAAGAATTTGATGATATCAAATATTGTACAACTACTTTTGAAATGTGGAACAAGTTAAAGGAAATCTATGGAGGAGATGATAATGTGAGAAGAGCCAAAGAAGAAAGTTTAAGAGGTCAATTTGAGTAGATGAGGATGAGAGAAGATAAAAAGATTACAAAATATGTTGAAAGAGTCAAAGAAAGTGTTAGTGCAATCAAAGCTTCTGGAGGAGATATCAAAGAGGAAATAGTTATAAGTAAAGTTCTTAGAACACTATTTCCCATTTATGCAATCAGAGTTTTTGCAATTAAAAAAAGAAGATGTAAAGCAAATCATAAGATAAATTTAGAGGTAATAGTTGGAAGATTGACTGCATTCGAGCTAGATAACTATGATAATTATGTTCCAGCTACCAAGAACATTGAATCAGCATTTGAAGCCAAGATTTCACTCAAGGAGAAAGGAACGAAGATAAAGGATTCTCAGTTAGATAGTGAATAAGAATCAAAAAAAAAGTTTAGACAATGATCTTGAGGTGGTTGAAGCTTTGCTAGCAAGAAAATATTCAAGAGGCAAAGGGAAATACTAAGGTAAGGTCCCTCTAATCTATTTTTCTTGTAAAGAAATTGGACATATTGCTGCTAGGTACCCAAATAAGTAGAACAAGGATGAGAAGAAAGGTCACAAGTGTAATGGAAAGAAATATTTCAAATCATTCAAGGACAAAGGTAAGAAAACATGTTTCATGGCCAAGGATTCGGATGATAAAGAAGAAGATGAAATTGTTTACATTGCTATAAAAGATGATTTTGATAATGATGAGGAAATGACATTTATTTCTCATGTGAGCAAAAATGATACATGGATTATAGATAGTGGTTGTTCTCATCACATGACTAGTGATGAAACTAAGTTTGAATATTTTGAAGACTATGATGGTGGCAGTGTGAGGTTTGGTAATAATGAACTTTGTTGTATAAAAGAAAAAGGAAGAATCTCACTAACCAAAGAACCTATATGTGATAATGCATATTGGGTAGAAGGACTTAAACACAATCTTTGTAGTGTGGCATAGCTACTCAATAATGGATTCAAAGTGGAATTCATGCATGGAAAAGCAAGACTCCTAGATGGCAAAAGAAAGCTAATTGGATCAAGAACTCAAACAAAAGGTAACTTGTTTTATCTTGAACTTTATGAATGTTCATGCTTTATTGATCAAGTTAGAAAGTTGGTTATGGCATAAGATATTGTGTCATGTGAACTTTGATAACTTGGTGAAAATAAGTAAATTCAAGAAAGTAAGAGGCATTCCTAACATAAAGAAACTAGAGGTTGGTCTATGCAAGAATTGTCAAATTGGAAAGATGGGAAAGACTAGTTTTAAAAGTAAGAACTATTAGTCTAAAAAAGTTTTACAAATTGTGCATACTGATTTGTGTGGACCTATTAGAATTGAAAGCTGTATTGGTGAAAAAAATTTCATTCTTTTTGTTGATGATTACTCAAGAATGATGATTTTCATGTACATAAGAGAGAAATTAGAAGCATTTGAGAAGTTCAAATGGTATTTACCTAGAGTAGAGAAGGAAATAGGCAAAAGACTAAAATGCTTGAGGTCAGACAAAGGTGGTGAATTCATTTCACATGAGTTCAATAATTTTTGTATTGAAAAAGGAATCAAAAGGTAGGTTGTAGCACCTAGAACTCTTGAGCAAAATGGAATAGTTAAAAGGAGGAACATATCTATCATGGACTATGCAAGAACCTTAATGATTGAAAAGAGCATTGCTATCAAATACTAGAAGGAAGCTATCAACATTGTAGTTCATACCTTGAATTGAGTACAACTAAAGAAGGACTCATTCAAAACCCTCTATGAGTTATGGTATGACTACAAACCCAATGTAAGTTACCTAAAAGTATTTGGAAGAAAATGTTACATTTTGAAAGAATCTAGAAAAGTTAAGTTTGATGTGAAAGGTGATGAAGGAATATTTTTGGGATATTCTTGCAAGAGCAAAGCATATAGATGTTTGAATTTGTCACTCACAGAGTTATAGAAAGTGCACATGTGAAAGTTGATGAGTTTGTAGAAAGAACTAAAGAAGAAAGCAAAAGGGAACCTGATGCAGGAGCATCTAGAGGTATAAGGGCAATCTTGTGTCACCCAAAAAAATGTACTTAGACTTAGTTTCTGTTTCATGTGTTTTCATTTCTAGATACCCATTTGGGTCAAATAAAGGTTCCAACTCTCATAGTTCCACTATTAGTGTTCTAGGATAGAGTATTTGAACACCTTGGGATACATGTAAATGCCAAAAAATAAGCAGTATGTAATTGAGCCATCATTTTGGTGAACTAGGATGTGTAAATTGGCCAGATGAATGTAATTGCAATTTAGAGCATTCCAAAAAAAGAATTAGGTCAAAAGGCCCCACGGTTTGAAAGTTATTGCAATTTTTCAATTTTTGGAGACCTCCTAAGAATGCTTCAAAGTTAGGTTAGGGGCATTAAATGACCTCAAAAAGGGCCAAAAAATGGGGGATGAGAAAATCTGGTCCATAGGACTATAGAGCACTTCAAGAGCTTTTTGGAAATATAAACAGTTCGTCAATTGGAGCTACGGTTCAAAAGTTATGCCTCCCGAAAGTTCGGTTACCATTTTTGGATTCTTCTAAATTTGCACCAACTTCTAATGCAGCTTCTGGAGCCTTCTACTTGGTTGGTGGATGCCTACTAGCACTTTCTTGAATGTATTCCTAGTCCTTAACCCTCCAAGGTCTATTTAAGGACATTTTTGGCATTGTAAAAGGCAGTTCGGAGTGGAGTTTGAGAGGAGGTACTGAAAGGAGAAATTATCTCTAGATTTATGCTATTGTAAGCCCATAGGGCATGTTTTGAAGTTTATTTTCTCTATACTAGATGTATTAGCTTATTTACAAAGTTAATAAAATTTCCCTTTCCTGTTGTGTCCATTCTGTGCTTGGGTGGTGTGTCCCCATCAGAACCAGAAGACTATAGGAGATTTGTTTTCACTGAACCTAATATAGTGCCAGGTGCACCTATCAATCAAAAATCTTCTACTTCGGACTCTTCAGTAACCAAGTTGCAAGAAATTCAAACTGAGCTATAGGAACCCAAGTCACATTCTAATGCTATTGAGTCTAAAGGACTTGAGAAGTAGATAAAATAGTCAAAACCTAAAGCTAAAATGCAAGAGGATGAAAATGCAAAGCGTTCAAAAGGAAAGGAACCTATATTAGCTAAGTATGTTAGGAGGCATCATGCACTAGATCAGATCATTGGAGATAAATCTAAAAGAACTATGACAAGAAGTAAGTTGAAAGGTACTTGTTTACTTACTGATTTTGATCCTAGAAGTGTCAAAGATGTATTAGAAAATAAAATTTGGATTGAGGCTATGGATGAAGAGATAGAGTAGATAGAGAAAAAAAAATATGGACTCTTGTACCTAAAATTAAAGACAAAAATGTGATTATAACTAAGTGGGTATTCAGAAACAAGTTAAATGAAGATGGTAAGGTGTCAAGAAACAAAGATAGACTAGTATGCAAAGGAGACTCTCAAGAAGAAGGAATAGACTATAGAGAAACTTTTGCTCCTATTGCAAGATTGGAAGGTGTCATGACCTTACTTGCATATGCTACATACAAAGGATTCAAAGTTTATTAGATGGATGTCAAGTTAGCATTTCTCAATGGTATACTAGATGAAGAGGTTTACATTGAACAACCTGAAGGTTTTGTTGATCTATACAAGGACATGGTCTGCAAATTACATAAAGCATTGTATGGTCTAAAACAAGCCCATAGAGCATGGTATGAGAGATTGCATTACTATATTATTCAAATTGGTTTTCAAAAAACTAATGATAATAGTAACATTTTTATTAAGGACTAGATAATAAGATTGTTTTGGCAGAAATATTTGTGGATGATACTTTGTTTACAAGAAATGATGACCAATGTAAAGAATTCTTTGAGCAAATGAACAAGGAATTTGAAATTTCAATGTTTGGTGAGACCAAATTCTTTGTTGGTCTTCAAATTTAGTAGAATAAGAATGGTTTATACATCACTCAATCAAAATACATCAAGGAGATACTGAAAAAGTTTGGTATGGAAGACTGCAAACCAATTGGAACTCCTATGTGTACTAGATTGAAACTTACCAAGGATGTTGAATTAAAGGAAGTGGATCAAACATTGTATAGATCTATGATTGGAAAGTTGCAGTATGTAGTGTATTAAAGACTTAATATTGCCCTTACAATTGGTATTGTAGCAAGATTTTCAGCAAAACTAAGAGAAAATCACATGATGGTAATCAAAAGGATCATGAGATATTTGAAAGGCATTGAAGATTGTGGATTATGGTATAAAATTGGAGAAAATTTGGATTTAAAAGTGTTCACTAATGTAGATTGGGTAGGAAACATTGATGATAAAAAGAGTACAAGTGGAGGAGCTTTCTTTCTTGGAAAGAGGTTGGTTTTTTGGACAAGTAAAAAGCAAAATATGTTGCAGTAGTAGTAAACTATTCTAATATTGTTTGGTTCAAATAGTTATTGGAAGGAATGAAGGAAGAAATCAAAGAACCAATTGTCATGTTTTTTGATAACACAAGTACAATTAACATATCCAAAAATCTAGTGATGCATTCAAAAACCAAGCACATTGCAATAAAGTATCACTTTGTTAGAGAATTGGTGTAGGATAAGGAGATCAAATTGGAATATGTCCATACAAAGGAATAAATTGCTAACATATTCACTAAGCTAGTACCCAAGGATGCATTCTTGTATCTAAGAGGTAAGTTAGGGGTCATTCTCCTATCTAAAGCTCACTAAAATATAGTTTTAGTGATGCATCAATAGGAAAAGAGTTGAAGATCTATCAATTGGTGTAGCAAAGTAATGAAGACATTGCATATGAATTATTACTTAAGGTACATTGAAATTCATTTGAGATGTGTTGTATTTGGCATGTGTTGTCAAAGAGGGAGAGTTTAGTATCATACCTTTTTGAAATTTGCAAGAAAGTGAGTTTATGCAAGAGGGAGAGATTACTATGAAAGAGGGAGAGTTTTCCTGTAGATAACTAAAGTTTGAGGTGTAAAATTCTAGAGTGAGAAAACCTTCTACTAGAGAAAATCTTGTTCTCAAATTTCATTATGCTATGACATGTTGTATTACCATCAATACCAAAGAGGGAGATTGTTGGATATAATTATCCAATTATGTATTTTCCTTGATGCTACACAAATCTCATACAAGTCATCTATTAGCTCTTACCAAGCTCAGTTGGTTTGCAAGAAGATTTACAGTGTCTGCTAAACATTCTCAGACTTTACCTTGTGCAGATAGTTGTTACCAAGCTTTCAAAGTTAGGAAATGAAATTTAGTATCTACCTAGCTCACTCAGTCATCAAACAAAAATGTGACAGAATTTAGTTCTTATTGAGCTCTCATGGTCAGCAAAGGAAATTTAGTTCTTACCAAGTTCACTCAGTAGCCAAAGGATTCTATAGAATTTGCAGTGTTAACTGAGTTGAGATGGTTAACATAGAAATTTATTTCTAAAGCAGTGTTTATTAAGCAGTGTTGGCTAGTAAAGGAATTTGTTAATCTATGATTTAATGCTTAAGTATTTTAGGAATTATTTCCATCTGACTATGGTAATGATTATAGGTGATTGTAACTTGTAATTGAGTTGACTTGATAATATGAAAGGTATATATGAGAGGTCAAATTGCAAATTTTAAGTCCGATGAATTTGATGTGATATGAATGTGGAGGAGGACTAATTATTGTGAGAGTAAATTTTGAAGGATGATCAGAGATCATTAAGGAGAAGCAAAGCTATATTTGATCAAGGAGGATCTAATGGTCTAGAATAGAGATTTGTAATCAAAAAATTCAGTTGCATCTTATTCAAGTCATTTCATTGTTACTTTCTAACTATTATAACTCATTAATTTCTTAATAGAGTTAGTCTAATAGCCATTTTATAAATCCTCTAACAAGGTGGATAGTTCCATTGAATTTTTCTAAATACCTCTAGCAAGGCCACTCCTAGCAGGGTGAATAAATCTTCTAATAGAGTCACACCTAACAGTGTGTTTTGTAACCTTAAATAGGGTTAGCTCCTAACATTGCGCACTTTAGAAGAGTGAAAATTGGTAGCCAGTTACTTGTTCGTTTTTCCCATATTGGATTTCCATGTTAAATCTAGTGTCTCTTGTGTTCATGTTATTTACTTTTGCATGCAAGTTAATAATTGTGAATGCTTAAAGATCAGTAACAAGTTAATATACTGAGTTACAACATTTTTGTGAATGTTTACCGAGTGATAACAATAAGTAACTTGTTTAACATCTAAGGGATTTGTGAAATTTTTTTTGTGGTAACTGATTCACCCCCCCCCCCCCCCCCTCTTAGTTACTCCATCTACATTTCCAATAGTCAGGAGCATGTATAAACAATAAAATATTAGTAGCATGTGCATTTAAGAATACAAATGAAATTAGAAAGCTGCTAATTCTACTTGATTTTAAAAAAAACTATGCAAACAATAAATTAGAGTATCACACAACCTCAAAGTAGCTCAACAAAGGGCACCCATGAGAGGCATTTTTGGTGTGCTTTAGATTGGAGGGATGTGGATGTGCTCTCCCAAATAGAACTATAGAATCCCTTGAATGAGAAATGACATGCAAAATGAGATGAGTGAATCTAAGACTAATGAATGGAGAATACCTTCAAGATATGGCTATGAGTGAGCCAATCCTCAAAGGATTCTAAGATGTGAGAAGAAAAATACAAAGAACCAAACTTAGCAATGATAATCTAGCATGAGATGCAAGCATAAATTCCATAATTATAACATCTACCAAAATGTTAGTAGCAAATAGAAAAATCACAAAATCACTAGAAGGCTCTAACACTAAACTAGCATGATAAAATGAAAATGACAAATATGAACAAATTCTTAGGACAAGGGCTCTATTTATAGATTTGAGAGAGGCCTTGGGGAGGTGGCATCCATGTGGCATCCACATTGGTGCCACAAGGGAGACACATGGGCTAAGGAGACAAGTCATGCATAGGTCAACATAAGCCTTTTGGATGAAAGTGATGGATCAAGAAACCTAGGAGAAAGGAAATAGGGAAAAATGTGTAAGAGGTGTAAGAAGTGTGAATAAAATAGTAAAATGGAAGCTTTATGGACCAAGAGTTTCTCACACGTGTGAGAAAACACTTAGGAGCTAAAAGGTGTTTAGCAAGGTGTTTAAGATAAATAAGTGGGTTTAAGTAGTGGGTGTAGACAAGGTTTTTAGGATGGGATTATGAATAAATTCAATAAGATTTAACTTAATTACAAAATTAAAGAATTTAATGGAATGGAAGGAATTAAATAAATAGAATTTATTTAAAAGGGAATTTATGGAACACTATGCATTAAATAAATTTAATAAATTTGGGGGAGAAGTATTCAAATTAAATTTTAATACATTAGTGTAATGAACCTATTTAATTAAATAAGTAGAAGAATATGAAAAATATAATTAATTAATTATAATGTCACAGAAAATATTAAATAAATTAATATAGCATTTAGGACAATTTTGAGCATCTACAACAACACCATAGAGAGAGAGAATGGAATTCTTTATTGATTCATGAAAACATCATCATACATGTTCATCTATAAGGCCTTCTAGGTTATGACTAGATACAAAATATATTCAAATCTAGCTTCAAGTTTGAATTTCTAGACACATATCCTTTCAATTTCCTTTCCTGCTTCCATCATCCTCTCGTAAAATTATGATTAATACTCTACCCAAGATCCCCTACTTATACCAATCTAAGCCACAAGTCATCCCAAAATGGTAAAAACTAAATAAACCTAATATTAAATACATGAACAACCACAAGTTGGCCTCCAATAGAAATTAAATGTCTAAAAATTGATACCCAAGAAAAATTGTGATATCTCATAGCTCCAATTGAATTAGAACTTTTTCTTTTTTAAAAGGTATTAATTTAGGTCCTCTAAAACCCATTAATCTTACTAAGGATGATTCATTAAGGATATCTTTGGATTCATCTCAGAAGTCACACATAGAAACCCATCATACAAAATGCTAAAAATTGATACTCTAGGATAATTACCATATCTCCCGACTTATAATGAATTAGAAATAGAAACCTTAATAAAATATTTTAGTCTAGGTCCTCTTCAATTTCTCAACTTCCCATCCTTTAACTCATTAAGAAAAATTAGTTATATAGCTTGCAACAGGCACCTAGAAACTAGGAAACACAGTTCTAGTAGCAAGGTAAAAATGACTCAAACTTCAACTCAATCCATCCAATATCTATGCAATCATAAGGAAAATGTCCTCCAATTTTTCTCCAATTCTTGAAAACTACTAAAATATTAGAAATGCAAGAAATTGCAACTCAATAGAACTAGAAAGAAAAATTGAGAAAATGTAAGATAGTAGTACAACCTAGAATGCTCATGCATCAGACAACTAGAATTGGAAGAAATGATTCTCCTGAATCATTGATATGTCACAACCTGAGCTAAATCAAACTCAAATTGAAAAATCCATGAAGAATCTTCCATAGGTCTATTTTTCCACTTCACTAGATATTCATAATAATCTTTTCCCCTTGTGCTCTTACCAATTGTCTAATCTAATATTTGTTCAATTTCTTC
This sequence comes from Cupressus sempervirens, assembly GCA_028749045.1. NCBI lineage: Eukaryota > Viridiplantae > Streptophyta > Pinopsida > Cupressales > Cupressaceae > Cupressus > Cupressus sempervirens. The sequence goes on from CM053786.1 coordinate 818,745,582, forward strand.
AATTTGCTTCTTAGGCTAATCCTATGATATAGTAACTTCATCATCTAACTCATGATACTTGAATAAATCAACAAAATTGAATATAGAAGATATATCCATGTCATCAGGTAACTCAATTTCATAAGCATTTCCACTGTCAAATGTCTTTAAGATCTTACAAGGTCCAAACTTCTTCATCTTCAGCTTACTATATGTTTCAATAAGAAATCTTCCTTTCTTTAGATGAACCATCACCTCATCACCACCTTGAAAATCATGATGTCTTCTAGAATGATCAACATTCTCCTTATGCTTTTGATTACTTTGTTTTATCCTCAACTTCACTTCCTTATCTAAAGTCTTCATAAAATCAACAAATTCTTCTCCTGTAACACTTCTCTTTTCTTCACCAATGATATCTCTCAAATCTAATATACTTCTAGGATACATTCTTGTAACAACCTCAAAAGGTGTCTTCCCTATACTCCTATTCACAAAATTATTATGTGAAAATTCAAATTGTGTCAATACCATCTCTGAATTACTTGGCTTATTTCCAACTAAACATCTTAGTAAATTACCCAAGTTTCTATTCACAACCTCTATGTATCCATCTTTCTATGGATGGAATGTAGAACTAAACTTCAACTTAGTACCCTCTTCTTCCACAAAGTCTTCTAGAAATAACCAACAAACGTACTCTCTATCAGAAATAATACTTCTTAGTAATCCATACAATCTCATAATCTCTTTAAAGAAAAGTTCAACAACATGCTTAGCATCTGATGTCTTCTTACATGGTATGAAATGAAACATCTTAGAAAATCTACCCACTACCAAAAATATAGAATCGTACCCCTTCACTATTTTAGATAATCCAATAACCAAATCCATACTGATGTCACTCCAAGGTTTATTAGGAACACTAGAAAGTGTATAAAAACCACTATTTTGACTTACTCCTTTTGCAACTTGACAAATTTCACAACTCTTTACAAATTTCTAAACATCCTTATACATTTTGGGCCCTTCTCCTTTAGCAAACTCAATGTCTTATCAATTCTAAAATGTCTAGCCAATTCACTGTTATGCTTTTCCTTAATTAGGTTCAACCTCATAGAACTTCTAAGAATACATAATTGAATTCTTTTAAAAAACATACTTTCTTGAATGAAATACTTGTTAGTAATTAATGTTCACAATATAACTGAGAGGCAGGGTGAATTAGTTATATAATTATCAAACTCAATATCAACTTTAATCTAACTTAAACATGTGAGTAATATAATTAGTAATCATGAAAGACAGATATTGATAGTGATACCACATATGTTGACTAGGGAAACCCTTGATTAGAGGGGAAACCCCAGTGGCAATGATACCCACAAGATGATGAACTAATATAAATGTTCCTTGTGAAAGGCTAGACATTGTTAGGAGTCTAATTAATCATATTCAGTACATATGAGTCCCTATTAGGAGACTTTGAATCCCTATTAGGAGATTCCAACCCTATTAGAAGTTGTGGAAGGTTGTTGAACCCACTGTCCAAACACCTTCGGGATTAGATCAATGAACCCACTGTCTAATTGACCTTGGTACTATTCCTTTCCAAATTATAGATGTAAAACAAGATTTTACTTCTTCCTCTATCTAGTACATTGGACTTCTTCTCCTTTAGACCATTCAATTAGATTTGGAACTCTGTACTCAGTAATAATAGCCCTTAACTTCACTTGCATGAATAGGTAAGTCACTCTACTTCTATAGTTCTTTTTTGATCAATAATTTGCAAGTCATATCTACTCTCTATATGTTAAACATAGAAACATATTTCATTTATACCATGCTTAATAATAAATCCTTGAGTCAGCTTCCCACTTAATTATAATACATTAATTAAATGAATACACATTTAATTAATGTTGTTAGCTTAAAGTTATAAACAAACTTTTACACATACAACTTCCTTGCATGCACACTCTCTGACATCATCAATCGCTAGTATATTGTCTCTGGTTGAATGCATAACCTTTCATTACATTTTTGATAAACTACATCAATCACACAATGGGAACTACTTTTCTAATATTTTATTTCCATACAATTCCCTATAGATCAATAATATCTTCTGTACATTGTCAAATTAGCTTATGTGCACTTACCCTTGTAACAAAGACATACTATAGTATGCACTAGAAATTGTGCATTAATAGATAAGTAATCTATTGTTCTTAATATAAAAAATCATACTGTGCCACTCTATCAGTCTTTACAAACTTATTACTATATTTGCATCAATGATAAACATAGTCATGAATACATCATATCAATGTTATGCAATGCTCCCCCATCATATCAACATTCATGCTAATAATCTCCCCTTTTGGCATTGATGGAAATATAGATGAAAAACATCTAAGTTCCAAGAATACCAAATATACATCTTCTTCATCATCATGTTCTAATTTCTTCCTAATTAAACTACATAGAATGTTTTTCATGTTACTCTCTCCCCCATTGACATCAATGTCAAATGTAATATACAAATGATTCAATTTCTCAAAGATACAATAATTTACTAGCACAACCACAAGTTGGTCTAGCACTTTACAACTTTTGGATATTATCCATAAATAGCTCAAGTGTATAGATACACTTTTACATAGAAATTACCAATTTCCAAGAGTCCTTTGTTGACTTTGTTCATCACAAATGCTTCCCCATTAAGAAGTACCAACATTTAGTCTAGTCTAACAATGGTTCTATGTTCCCTAGACTGATGCACTTCTGCATCTTCTATTCTAAAGTAGGTAGGGGCATAACTCGAAGCATATCTCTTAATTACTCAATGTGTCCTTTGGTAAGGCCTTTATGAAAATGTCTAAAATTTGTTCCTTAGTGTTAACATACTCTAGTTTGTTTTTTTTTCTCTACAACTTTCTCTCTCAACACATGATACTTTATAGAGATGTGCTTAGTCTTAGAATGTAAGATAGGATTTTTAGACATGTTAACTATACTTGTGTTATCACGGTAAATGATAATAGGTTCTTTAAATGTAATCTCAATAACCTTCATCATCCATATGACTTGATTATAGTTGTTTGTTGGTGCAACATATTATGCCTCTATAATACTCTATGAAGTGCAATCTTGTTTCTTGTTGAGCCAAGAAACTAGTCTTTCACCAAGAAAAAATGCTCCTCCACTGGTTCTTTTTCTATCATCCATATCTCTAGCCCAATCAACATTAGTATAAGTGCAAAGAGTAAAATCATTACTTCTATCATACCAAATTCTATAATCAGATGTCCCTTTCAAATATCTAAATATCATTTTTACTATTGCATAGTGATATTCTTTATGATCAACCTAAAATCTTGCCACAATTCCAACTGCATTAGCTATATCTGGTTTACTATGATTTAGGTACTACAATCATCCAATCATAGATCTATAATTCTTTTGTTCAATAGTAGGTGTCTCATCCTTGCTAGATAACTTGTGACTAGTTACCATAGGGGTTCCAACAGGTTTATAATTTTCTAGTCCAAGTCTTTTTAGCAAATCTTTCAAGCACTTAGTGTGAGAAATAAAGATACCTTCTTTATATTGAATAATTTGTAATCCTAAGAAAAAATTCATCTCTCCTATCATACTCATCTCAAATTCATTCTTCATATCTTTCAAGAATTTCTTATTAGCTTCATCATTTCCTCTAGAAATGATATTATCAACAAATACAATGATTATCAACAAACCATTTTCTATTTCTTTCAAGTGCAAGTTGTTGTCTTCTATTCCTTTCGAAAATCTAAGCTTTGCTAAGTATTTATCTAACCTTGCATATGAAGTTCTGGGTGCTTTCTTTAATCCATACAATGCTTTATTTAATTTGCAAATGGTATCCTTCTCTTCTATCAAGGGAAAACCTTCTAGCTGCTCAATATAAACTTCTTTTTCAAGTTCTCTATTCAATAATGCTGACTTGACATCCATCTAATATACTATGAAGTTTTTACTTATTGCATATACCAAGAACATTATAACTAGTTTCATTCTTGCTACAAGTGGAATATGTTTCCTCATAGTTTATTTCTTCTTGCTAAGAATAGCCTTTGCATACTAGTCTTACTTATTTTCTTATTACTTCTCCTTGTTCATTCATTTTGTTTTTGGGTACCCACTTTGTGCTGGTCACATTCTTCTCCTTAGGTCTAGGGACTATTTCCCATGATTCATTCTTTATTATCTATTCAAGTTCTTCCTTCATTTATTTCATCCAATGATCATCCTTGATTTCTTCATCTAGGCTTCTTGGTTCTACTTGAGATATTATACATAGTTCTTCATTGATTCAACTTCTTGTCATTACTCATTTTCCTTTACTTCCTATTATCTAATTAGTAGGATGATTTCTCATCATATTTTTATTTGGGGTTGGAGTTTCTACTTCAACTCTTATTTCAGGTATTGCTCTCTATTCTTCTCTTATTTCTTTAGTTTGTACATTATTTTGCAACTTATTGTTAGTCTTGAGAAATAATTCATTACATCTATTTGATATCTTAGAGTTATCTTCATCAAAGTTATTATCCAACATATTTTCTTTGGTACCAAACTTTTCATCTATTCTCACATTTGTGTACTCTACTATATTCTTTGTTCTATAATTGAAACATTTGTAGGCTATAATTTTTAATGAATAGCCAAAAAATATACCTTCATTGCTCCTTGGATCAAACTTACCGATATCATCATCTCTTTTGATGTTACATTTGCTCCCAAATAATTTGAAATATTTGACTGATGGTGAGTATCCAAACCATAATGCATAAGGTTTTTTCCCCATACCCTTCCTAATCTATACTCTATTTAGAGTATATGCTACTGTATTGACTACTTCTCTCCAAAATATCTTTTGTATGTCATTCTCAAATAGCATAGCTCTTGTAGCTTGAGAAATTGATCTATTTCTTCTTTCAACAATCTCATTCTACTCAAGTGAATGAGGTGGAGATAATTGTCTCTTAATTCCATGCTCTTCATAGTAGATGTTGAATTCTATAGAAGTGAATTCTCCTCTGCTATCAAATCTTAAGCTCTTGATTTTTTCTCCTAATTCATTCTCTACTTTGTTCTTGAATATCCTAAATTTCTCAAATTCTTTTGATTTTTCTTTAAGAAAAGCTACCCACATTATTATGGTAAAATCATCAACAAAAATCATAAAATACCTTTCTCCATAGAATCATCTTGTTCTTGAAGGAACACTTAAATATGTATAGACCAATTCCAGTTTCTATGTAGTACTAAATTACTTTCTAGGAAATTAAACTTTCTTCTACTTAGCCAAGATACATTCCTTACAAACATGTTAGTGGGCTTAGTGATCTTAGGTAAATCTCTCACAACAAGTGTATTACTAGCTTTCACAATGTTATCAAATTTTATGTGATAAAATCTTGTATGCCATAACCAATTTTTGTCAACTTTAGCTACTAAACATTTTATTTTAGTGGTGTTTAACTAAAATGCATTACCTCTAGTTCTTATGCCAGTACAAAGAAATCTCCATCCTTGTCCTTGATGATACATGTGTCATTACCAAACTATAATTGGTAGCCCTTGTCCAAAACTTGTCCAACACTTAAGAAGTTATGTTTCAATCCATTAACAAAGTAAACATCATCAGTATTTGTTTTACCATCAAGTGTAATAGATCCAATTCTTATAATGTGATAGGCTATATTGTTCCCTTATTTGAAAATCCTTCCATTATGACTTTTGAATTTGACAAATTTTCTCATATCACTAGTCATGTGATGTGAACAACCACTATCAATGACCCAATATTTCCTTTAACTTGTGAAATCAGCACACTATCTTCTCTAATCTCTTTTTCAAGATTGTCCTCCTTTACAGCTATGTATACCAATCCATCTTCACTTTTTCTTTGACCACATTCTTCTTCTTCTTCTTCAATAGCATATAAGCAATTTCTAGGTGTTCTAGGTTTGAATCTTCCATTATACTTCATTTCTCTTTTAGGACACTTAGATGCATAATGACCATATTCATTACATGTCCAACACTTAAAAATATTCTTACTATCTTTCTCTCTTTCCCCAAGAAGAGCTACTCCTTCTTTGATCTTTTTCTCAATAGTTTTGCTGTTGCTAGTAATGTCTTCTTGCTTTCTTGTATTCTTTGCTAGACCAAGTTTAACATTTAATGCACTGAATGTTGTGTCAACTTTTGCTACTTCTCTAGATTATTTTAGAATGAATATTGTAGCTTTCAATCTACCGAGCAATGTTTCTTTGGTGAAATTTTTAGTATAGGGTATCATTAGTTAAATCATCTATGTTATTGTCTTGTAAGGTGGTGTCATACTTTTCAAGATATTCCATATTACTTCATCATCTAATTTGGTTCCTTTATAATATTTGATTCCTACAACAATCTTAGATATTCTACCAATATAGATTCTTATGGATTCATCTTCCATCATTCTACATCTTAAAATTTATAATGCAAGTTTTGTAGTATAACTCTTTTTGCATGTGTATCACCCTCGTAGTTAGCTTCTAAAGTTTTCCAAATTTCATGAGATGTTTTGATTAGTTTTACTTGACTGTACTCACTTTCATGTAGAGCTAACAATATTACTTCTCTTGCCCTTATGTTGCACATAAATGCTTCTCTCTATGCCTCAGTACAACTTTCAAGATTTTCTTCTTCTGTAATTTCCTTAGATACCTTGGTTACAAGCCAATATCATGGACCCATGCACAAAACATGATTTTTAATCTTCTCCTTCCAATTGTTAAAATTGATGCCATTAAAATTTTAGAATTTCCTTTTTGAAAATTTTTGTCATAGATCCCCTTAGGCTTTTAAATATTTCTTCATAGACCTAATGATCTGATACCAATTTTTAGTAATTAATGTTCACAATATAACTAGGGGGTGAAGCAGTTATATAATTATCAATCTCAATATCAACTTGAATCCTACTTAATAATGTGAGAAATGTAATTAGTAATCATGAAAGATAGATATACAAAGTGACACCACCTATCTTGACTAGGGAAACCCTTGGTCAAAGGGAAAACGCTAGTAGGAATTATACCCACAAAATGATGTACTAATATAAATGTTCCTTATGAAAGGCTAGACCCTATTAGGAGTGTGATTAATCATATTTAATACATATGAGCCTCCGTTAGGAGACTTTTAATCCTTGTTAGGAGATTCCAACCTTGTTAGGAGTTGTGGAAGGCATGAGAACTCATTGTCCAAACAGCTTTAGGATCAAATCAATGAACCCACTATCCAAACAGCTTTAGGATTAGATCAATGAACCCACTATTCAATTGACCTCAGTACTATTCCTTTTAGAATAATAGATGTGAAACAAGATTTTACTTATTCCTCTATCCAATATGTCAGACTTCTTCTCCTTCAAACCATGCAATTAGATCTAGAACTTTGTAATCAATAATAATAACCCTTAAGGTTACTTACACACATAGGTAAGTCACTTTACTTTTGTAGTGCTCTGCTACTTAATAATTTACAAGTCTTATCTACTCTCTATATGTTAAACACGAAAAAAATCTTTCCTTTATACCATGCTCAATAATAAATCCTTAAGTTTGCTTCCCACTGAATCATAATAAGTTAATTAAATAAATACACATTTAATTAATGCTTTCAGCTCACAATTATTTTTAAAAAAATTACATGTGTGACTTCCATACATGCACACTTTTTGATGTCATCAATGGGTAGGATACTCTCTCCAGTTAACTACACAACCTTTCATTACATTTGTGATGAACTATAATAATCACACAATAGGAACTACTTTCCTAATACTCTATTTCTATACAATTCTCTATAGATCAATAATATCTTTTGTACACTGTCAAATTAGGTTCTACACACTTACCCTTGTAACAAAGACATATTGTAGAATGTGCTATAAATTGAGCATTAAAAAATAAGTAACATATTATTCTTAATATGAAAAATCATAGTCTATTGCTTTGTTAGTCTTTACAAACTTATTACTATGTTGTCATCAATGTTAAACATAGTCACAAATACATCATATCAATGTTCTACAATGCTCCCCCATAGAATTAGTGTTCATGCTAACAATACTCATCATACTTACTAATGTTATCTATCTGATTTGGTGCTCTACACTCTCTTTACACCTTATATTAATCAGGGTCAATATCATACAACTCTGTCATGTCTTCAAAACCAAGAACTTCAACCTTCATCTTAGTCAATAGAGATCATCTTCTAATCAATGTATCAACAACTGTATTAGTAACTCCACTCTTATGCCTAGTAAAAAATGTGAAACTCTACAAGTACTCAACCCACTTCATGTGTCTCTGATTTAATTTTTGTTGACTTACCAAGTACTATAAAGCTTAATGATCAGTATACAACGCAAACTCCTTAGGAATCAAATAATGTCTCCACTAATTCAATGCTTAGACAATATCATAAAATTCTTGATCATATATAGAATATCTTCTTTAAGCATCATTCAAATTTTCAGTAAAGAAAGAAATAGGTTTACCTTCTTGACTTAATATAGCTCCTATTACATTACCACTTGCATCAGATTCAACTTGAAATACCTTATTGAAATCAGGAAAAGACAATATATGTAACTTGGAAAAATTTTGTTTTAAAGTCTCAAAACTCTTATTATATCCATGTGTCCACTTGAATTCCTTTTTATCTCCCCTCATATTATTAGTCATAGCATTACAAATAGAAATGAATTTTCTTATGAACTTTTTATAGAAACTAGTGAAACCATGAAAAGATCTTACCTCACCCATATTCATAGGTGTAGGCCACTCTAAAAATGCTTTAACCTTCTCAGGATCCATCTTCAAATGATCAATTAAAATCCAAAATTCCAAATACACTATCTCCTCTTGCATAAAAGAACACTTTTTTAGATTAAACATCAACTTTTCCTCTTTTAGTCTCTACAATACTTGTCTAATATGCTCAAGATGTTCTTCCTTAGTCTTACTAAATATTAGAATATCATCCAAATAAACAATCACAAACTTACCCAAAAATATTTTCATAACTTTGTTCATCAACCTCATGAAAGTACTAGGTACATTAGTCAAACCAAAAGGCATAACCAACCATTCATACAAACCATCTTTTGTCATGAAAGTAGTTTTCTTTTCATCACCTTCTTTGATTTTGATCTAATGATAGCCACTCTTTAAGTCAACCTTGGTAAATTAAATTTCTCCACTCAAATAATCCATTATGCCATCCATCCTTAGCATAATAAACCTATAGTTTGTTGTAATCTTGTTAATAGCTCTAAAATCAGTACACATTCTCCATCCTCCATTCTTCTTAGGTATCAGTACAATAGGTACAACACATGGACTTAAATGTTCTCTGATTAAACCCTTCTACAACAATTCATGCACTTTTCTGTCAAGTTCTTCATTCTCTATAGGTACCAATCTATATGATGCTTTGTTCATAAAACTAGCTCCAAGAATTAGATCCATACAATTATTTATGCTTCTCACTAGTAGTAAACCATAAAAAATATCCTCACCAATAATCTCCTTATACTCATTCAGAAATTCTATAATTTCTTTTGGTACTTGGCTACTGCTATCTATTCTCACTCTGCCATTACTACCAACACTCAATCCTCTATGAACTATAGAAAAGCAGACTTGATTCTTCTTCACTTATTTTTCAAATTGTTTCCCATTAACCATGCAAACTTTTATTGTAGTACAACTGACCTCATCTAGACTTTCAATCAAAGACAACAATATTTTCTTCTTCCCATTTACCCAAAAATTATATTGATTCAATATTCCATCATGTACAACATATCTATCATATTGCCAAGGTCTAACCATAAAAATATGACAACAATCCATAGGCATAATATCACATAACACTTCATCAAAGTAATATCCAATCTTGAACTTCACAATACATTTCTCACTTACCAATATCTTATGCTCATCTTTGATCCATAAAACATGATAAGGTTTGGAATTTTTCAGCCTTTACAACTGCAACTTTGTAACCAACTCTTCTGATGCCAAATTTGTAGAACTTCCACTATCAATGATCACTTTGTAGCAGTTTCTAGCCATCTTACATATGGTCTTGAAAAGACTTCTTCTCAAAATAGGTTCCTCATCACTTCCCTTATTACATAAAGTTATTCTCACCATTAGATTTTCTCTAGCCTCAAGTCCATTTGGTGAACTCTCACTATCTCCTTGAATCACAATATTTCTATTATTCTTCCCAATTTCAAAAGATCTAGATTCAAAAAAAGATCTATGCCCTTCTTTACCACATCTAAAATTATTGCCCTAGAAACTACCTCTAAAATATGAATTACCTCTTCCTTGGTAAGAACTGGTACCTCCTTGGTAAGAACTACCACCTTTCCACTTGGTCTTGTCATTGTCATCATTCTTCCATGTAGATTTTCCTTTATCATGCACAAAATGATCAAATCTACAACATTCTCCATTAGATCTTCCTCTCCCTTTTTGGAATCTACCACGTCTACCTCTTTGTCTTTGTTCATGCTTCTTTGTCAAGATCTCCTTAGCTTTCAAGGCATATTGATATCCTTCTTCCACACTCTCCAATTTCACAAAACTTATTTCATTTTAAATTCTTGATCTCAATCCATTGATGTACCTTGTATTTTTCTCAACATCATCATCCACATGTCTAGATTTGGCGTCCAATCTAGAGAATTACTTGGTATACTCTTTCACAACCATGTCCTTTTATCTCAAATTTTGCATCTTTCTCAACAAGCTAACTTAGTAATTAGCAGGAAGGAATTTTTTCTTTACCTTGTTCACCATCTCCATCCAAGTTTTGATATTCTCCTTTCCTCTCCTTTGTCTATCAGTTTGTAAATGCTCCCACCACAGTGAGACATGACCTTTTAGCCTAGTAACTACAATCTTCACCTTCTTATTATCAAGAGTATTTTCATACTCAAAGAAATTCTCCATATCTAAGATCCAATCTAATACAACATTGGTATAAAATTTTCCATCATAAGGAAATAATTGTACAACAGGCTTAGAATTTTCCCTAGAAAACACTCTCAACAACTATGCTTCATCTTGATCTTCTTCAAGTTCTTGATTATGGTTTGGTGCTATTGCTTCATCATCACTTACATCATCAAGATGTGATCATCTCCTCAAGGCTATCTCTAGAGAATTTAATATGGCTGCAATTTGTCTCAATTGATCCAATATAGCATTATTGACATTTTCTCTACCACAAACCATCTTTACAAATCAGGTTCCTACAAGATTATAACACTGTCCAAGTTATAGTTCAAATCTGCAAATCTACCACCTTATAACCAAATCTAAAATAGGGTTCTACATTATCCAATCACCATAAGGATGAACCTTAAGCTCTGAGACCACATGACACAAGGAGGATGTGATTAACTAAGCCAATAGGAACACTCAACTACCCAAACCACCATGCAAGAGTTAACTCAATAGCAACATAGGGAGGGAGAGAGAGAGAGAGAGAGAGAGAGAGAGAGAGAGAGAGAGAGAGAGAGAGAATGAAATTCTTTATTCATTCATGAAAATATCATCATACATGCCCAACAATAAGGCCTTCTAGGTTATGACCAAATACAAAATACATTCAAATCTAGCTTCAAGTTCAAATTTTTAGACACATATCCTTTCAATTTATTATACTCCTTCTATAGTCTCTCTCAGAATCATGATTAAGACTCTACCCAAGATGTCCTACTTATACCAATCTAAGCCACAAGTTGGCCCAGAATCCTAAAAACTAAATAAACCTAACATTAAATAATTGAAGAGCCACAAGTCAGCCTCCAATAGAAATTAAATTTCCAAAAATTGATAACTAATAAAAATTGTGATATCTCAAGCTAAGGCTGATTCATTAAGGATATCTTTGGATTCATCTCGAAAGTCATGCACAGATTCTCATCATGCAAATTGCCAAAAATCAATACTCTAGTTGAATTTCCATATCTCCCAACTTATAATGAATTAGGACTAGTGACCTTAAGTAGAGATATTAGTCTAGGCCCTCTTGAATCCCTAAACTTCACATCCTTTAACTCATTGCACAATATTAGTTACATTGCTTGTAATAGGCACCTAGAAACTAGAAAACATAGTTCCAACAACAAGGTAAAAATGACTCCAACTTCAATTCAATCCATCCAATCTCTATGAAATCATGAGGAAAAGGTCCTCCAATTTGTCTCCAATTCTTGAAAACTATTGAAAGCTTGGCAATGAAAGACATTGCAACTTGACAAAACTAGGAAAAAAAAATAAGAACATGCAAGATAGCAATGCAACCTAGGATTCTCCTGCATCAAATCCAATGTTATTGAATTGTGGCACACTTAGTAGATTATGCTTTAGTCCTTTAACCTTATAATAATTTTCATGTCTAAGTACATTGGTTAATGAGATACATCATTTTCCTTTCATCCAACAAGGTTCATTGTTTCCAAATCTCACACTACCACCATCATAATGTTCCATGTGCTCAAACTTTGTTTTGTCTCTAGTCATATTATGTGAGCAGCCAATATACGTAATCCATGTATCATTTTTGCTAATATGAGAGATAAGTGCTATTTATCTCCTTCATCATTAGGTTCACCTTTTACAACAATATATACCATTTCATCTTCGCTATTATCAAAATTTTTAGAGATAAAATTAGATTTCTTACCTTTGTCCTTGTAGTCCTTGTAGTTTTAGAATTCCTTCTTTCCTTTGTACTTTTTCTTTTCTTTTCATCCTTTTCCTCTCTATTTGGGCACCTTGCAACAATGTGACCAACTTCTTCACAAGAAAAATAGATTAGAAGAATCACACGTTTGTACTTTCCTCTGCCTTTTGAATATTTCCTTGTAAGCAGGGCTTCAAAAAATTCAAGATCATTGTCTAAACTTTCTTCTTCTTCTTGACTTTTAGATTTATTGACATTTGATTTCTTACCCCTTTTCTTGAGTGAGAACTTTTTTTCAAATGAAGACTTAATACCTTTGGAACTAGGGACATAGTTATCATAGTTATCCAACTCAAAAGCTATCAATCTTCCAACTAGGGCATCCAAATTTATTTTTCTAGTTGAATCACATATCATCTCTTTTATAGAAAGGAATCTTATTACATAGATAAGAAGAAGGGTTTTGAGTACCTTGCTCACAACTATTTTTCATCAATGTATCCTCTAGATGCTTTGATTGCACTCACACTTTCTTTAATTCTCTCAACATATTTTGCAATGTTTTCATCTTCTCTCATGTTTATTTGATCCTTTGAGACTTTCAACTTTATCTCTTCTTACATTATCATCTCCTCCATATATTTCTTTAAGTTTTGTCCACATATCATAAGCTATAGTACAATTTTTGACTTCATCAAATTCAGTAAAATTAAAAGTGTAAGCAATGTCAATCATCATGATTTTATGATTTTTATTTTTAGAAACATCTTCAATTGATATTGTTCTAGAAGGAGTCTTGAATTCATTATCCAAATACTTACAACCTAAATCACTAATAGTTGCCAAATGTAACCTCAGAAGTCCTTGCCATGCTGCAAAGTTGTCATGGTTCAACTTCAGAATCTCTCTTCTGTAAGACATACTAATCTTTAACTTTCATCATTAAAACCTTCTATGCAAGCACCCAAAAGCTCTAATACCAATTTTTGGAAATATAAGAGGATTAACTAAGAAGGGAGGGGTGAATTAGTTACTAAAAAAATAAATTATAGATCCCTTAGATGTTAGTACAAAACAAACTCTATGAATACTGAACTTTGTTGAAGCTCGACAAACACATAAACAAGATGTTGTAACTTAGTAAACACTAAAATAGTTTGATAAATGCTTAACATGAAAATATTAAGATAACATCTATGATTAATATTATTTTAATTTAGTTACAAACACATAAGAGAAATAACATGAACACACTTGACACCAAGATTTAACGTGGAAATCCAATTCAGGAAAAACCACCAATTGCAACTAATTACTAATTTTCACTCTTCTAAATTGAGCCATATTAGGATCCAACCATGTTATATTAGAGGATTTAATCACCCTATTAGGAGTGGCATTTTTAGAGGTCTTTAGATAATTCAATAAAAATTCCACCTTGTTAGAGGATTTACAAATCGTTATTAGGCCAACTCTGTTAAGAGATTTAGATCACTCCTATAATGGTTAGAGAGTACGAATGAGATGACCTAATTCCTGATGCAGCTGAATTGCTGATTATAGATTTTGATTTTGGCTTGTATACTTGATCTTACTTCATCAAATGTATCTTTGCATCTCAATAAGGATATTTTTTCTTATCCTTCTAATTTTGCTCCTTTTAGCATCATTGAATCTTCAATTATTTTTCTCTCATTCAATCCTTACCTTGATCTTACATTTATATCTTTCATATTGTCAAGTCAACTTGAATACAACTTATAATGATCTTCTCAGTTGGCTAGAACCAATAGAAAATTCAATTGAACTCAATATTCCAAAATAAAAAACCCTTTGTTAGCTGACCTTACTGAATAGACACTAACTCTGAAATGATTTTCCTATGTTAACCAAGTCAACTCAGTTAAGACTACATATTCACAAATTTCTTTTGGTAACCGAATGAGGTCAATTAAAATTGGTTCCATCCAACATTTCCTTCATTAACTGAGTGAGATTGTTTAACACTCAACTTTTAAAATCTTTCTTTTAATACCTAAGTGAGCTTAGTAGACACTATCTTCTGAACTAGGCAAACTCTACAATGCTTGCAAAACATGGGAAACTATCATCAATTCCCAAGCTTGGAATACAATGACTAGCAATGATATGAAATTTTGTGTAACATCAAAGATAGTAGATAATTAATCAATTATTTTCAACAATCTACCTCTTTGGCATTGATGGCAACATAACATGTCATAATGCAATGCATATTTTTTTTCTTAAGAAAGAATAAAGTAAGGAACATATCCTTAGTTTCATTCTAATTTTCATTGATGAAAACTCCCTCTATTAGTGTGAGCTCTTTCTGCCTTCAGTTCCACCTTCTATTAGAAAACTTTTGTCTTCAACATCTTCTTGTGATAGTAAACTCTATCTTTAATATTAGACCAAATTCATTCTCCCTTTTTGACATATGTTTCTCTTTTTCTTTATAAAATTTCTATGAGATATAATAGAAAATTTATCCCTCTTTGACATCTCATGCCAAGGTAATATTTAGTTAATTTCAATGTACCTCATGTACTTGTTCATTTTTAATATGCCTTTTGTCAATACTGCAACAATTGATTGATCATAAACCTGTTCTGGTTGATGCATCACTAAACTTTATTTAATGAGCTTTAGATAGGGGAATGATCCCTAGATTACCTCTTAGATATAGAAATGCATCTTTAATTAATGGCTTGGTGAATATGTCTATATTTTCTTCTTTAGTATTCACATATTCCAATATTACTTCTTTATCTTGTACCAATTCTCTCAAAAAATGATATCTTATAGAAATGTGTTTTTTTTTGCTATGCATCACTAGATTCTTTGATATATTAATTGTACTAGTGTTATCATAGTATATAACCACTAGATCCTAGATCTCTATCTTCATTCATACCAATAGTTGTTTGAATCAAAAAATATTAGAATAATTAATTGTTGCTGCCGCATATTTTTCCTTTGCTATGGACTAAGAAATACAACTATGTTTCTTGCTTGTCTAAGAAACTAGTCTTTTATCAAGAAAGAATGCTCCACCACTCGTGCTCTTTCTATCATTAATATTTGTTGACAATTGATTAATTCTATATTTTCTTTGATGTTACAAAAAATTTCATATCGTTATCAGTCAGTATATGCTTAGATCACTTTGGCATTGAAAACAATTTTTTGTGGCTATTGAGCATTCTTGAGTTTTCCTAGTTTAGAAGGTAGTATCTACTGAGTTCACTTGGGTACCAAAGGAAAATTTTTTAGAAGATGAGTATTAACCAAGATCACTCAGTTAATGAACATTGGATGGAACCATTATTAACTGAGCTCACTCAGTTACCAAAGGTATTAGAAACAATAGTCCACCAAAATAACTGAGGGGTGAATCACTTAGCCAATAATTAAAATATTTATCTTCTTTAAAAAAACTTAATCATTCAAATAAAGATGCACATAGACAATTACACCAGATATATTGACTAGGGAAACCCTTGACCAAAGGGAAAACCCTAGTGAGAATGATGCCCACCAAATGATATACTAATATAAATATTCCTTGTTAGAGGATGGACCCTGTTAGGAGTCTATTACAAAATTTAGGAAAATGAGTCCCTATTAGGAGACTTTGAATCCCTATTAGGAAATTCCAACCCTATTAGGAGTTGTACCAATGCTATTAGGAGTTGTGGTATAATGTATGCAAGAAGAGCCCACTACCCAAACATGCAATTTCAACCACAAGAAGAGCTCGTTGCTTAAACAAGTAATTTACTATTATCTTCTCCTTTCCTTTGTCCTTTTCTCTATCATTTCAATAAGATAAATCACTATAAAACCTTGTAGACTAGGTCATGAACCTTGGATTCAAATTCCAAACCTTGGATCACTTAGCAACACCTTAGCAATGAAGTTTCCTTCACTTCCACACTGCTCTACTCAACTTTGTACTCTACACGCTCTACTACTTTCCAATAATTCCAAATCCTTACATATGATAAAGGAAAATGTCCTTCTTTTATACTAAGTCCATAAAAAAATTCCTTGAGTTGGTGATTAGTCCTTCTCAATTAATTATTATAGGACCACATTAAGAACATGTTACACTTAGCGATAACCTTAATCTTTTACCTTGCAACTTGAATAACTTTTCATACATGCAATATTATGACAAGTGATCTTAGCCACATCATCCTCAACATCTCTTCTCCACATTCTCAACCTCAATCCTTAATATATTAAATTTGTTAAGAGATATAACAAGTTTATCAAAACAAGCTTCTGTAAACTCTATCTCAGAACATACTTAACCAAAACTTACATAACTTCTTCTAGACTTGTCCTTTCTTCTTTTGACATTAACTCCATATACCAAATACTAAAAAATATCTCCCATAAGCTTGAGTGGTTATCATTCTCAACTAGTCATCCATACCAACTTGATCTTCCCGCTATGCTTCTGTCAGATACTATAGAAATTTTTTATGTAGATATAAAATATGCTATGTTGACATCAATGAAAAACTCAGTCATGAATGTAACATATCATCATAGTAGTACTCCCCCATAGGAATATCATCAACATTCATGCTTCCAACTAATCTTCCAAAAGTCTCCCCAATCTTCTAACAATCTCCCCCTTTGGCATTGATGGCAACATAGATGGAAAATGTCTAGTTCCAAGAATACCAACAAAACACTATTAGTCTTCAAATTCTCTTTATCAATCATTCTCCCCCATTGATATACCTCATTGTGCTCAATATTAAACTGTCATTCTATATACTATTCTTATGCCAAACTTCTCCCTTGAAATATTATATTTCATACCAAATTTCTACCCTTTAGAATAATGTTTTTCATGCCAAACTTCTCCTCCATTGACATCAATGTCAAAAGTTTCTGCAAACAACTTGCTAGCTTGAATATCAAAAGACACTATTTAAAGAAACATCAACAAGAGACCTAGATGAGTCTATCCATCATAGATACTCCCCCATATAGGAAGCATCATCATTCAATCCAAACAAACAATGGTGCTCTATTACACTAGACTAATGCACTCTTGCCTCTTCTACTATGATGTAGGAAGGGGAATAACCCTAAGCATACCTTTTAAATACTCAAAAGTCTCTTTGGGAAGAGGCTTAGTGAATATATCTACAATCTACTCTTTAGTGCTCATATATTCCAATTTGATTTCCTTTTCTGTAACTTTTTCTCTCAACATATGATACTTAATAGAGATTTTCTTAGTCCTCAAATGCAACACTAGATTCTAGGACATATTTACCATGCTTGTGTTGTCACAATGTATAACAATAGGTTCACTGATTTCTATCCTTATATCCTTTAGCATCTACTTCATCCAAATGACCTAATTTCAATTATTTTCTACTACAATAGACTCTTCTTCTACTATACTTTGAAATGTACAATCTTGCTTCTTGCTTAACCAAGAAACCAATTTTCCCCCAACAAAGAAAGCTCCTCCACTAGTGCACTTTTTGTCATCCATACTACTTGCACAATCTGCATCAGTATAGACATTTAGAGTAATATCATTAGAACTATCATACCATAATCCAAATTTTGAAGATCCTTTCAGATATATAAATATCCTTTTTACTACTACATAATGTGCTTCTTTGGGATCAGCTTGGAATCTTGCAACAATTCCAATTGCATTTTCTATATCTAGCCTTGTGTGAATTAGATATTGCAATCCTCCTATCATGGATCTACTCTTCTTCTACTCAATAGTAGGTGTTTCATCCTTTGTATATAAATTGTGTCTAGTTACCATAGGTGTTTTGATGGGTTTTCATGTTTCCAAACCAAACCTTTTCAGTAAATCCTTTAGACACTTAATCTAAGAAATAAAGATTGCTTCTTTATTCTATACAATTTGCAATCCTACTAAATATTTTATTTCTCCTATCATACTCATTTCAAATTCTTTCTTCATCTCTTTTTCAAACTTCTTACTTTCTTCATCATTTTCTACAAATATAATGTCATCAAAAAATATTACTAAAATCATCAAACTATCATCAATTTCTTTCCAATATAAATTATTATCTTTCATACCTTTTCTATATCCAAGTTTTGCCAAATACTTGTCGAACCTTGCATACTAGGTTCTAGGTGCTTGCTTCAATCCATACAATGCTTTCCTCAGTCATCATACTATGTCCTTGTTATCTATCAAAGAACATCCTTTAGGCTACTCAATGTATACCTCTTCTTCAAGTTCTCCATTCAAAAATGGTGACTTGGCATCCATCTAATATAATTTGAATTTTTTTTATGCTGCATAGGCTAAGAATAATCTTATTTCTTCTATTCTAGCCACTAGACCATAAGTCTCCTCATATATATTCCTTCTTGCTATGAGTAACCTTTACATATTAATCTTTCTTTGTTACTTACAACTTCTTCCTACTCATCCATCTTGTTCCTAAACACCCATTTAGTTTCTATCACATTCTTATCTGCTAGTCTGAGGACCATTTCCCATGTCTCATTCTTTTCTTTCTAATTGTATTCCTCTTTCATTGCTTCTTTCTAGTAATCATCTTTTCATGCTTCATCTATATTCTTAGGCTCAACTTGAGATGTCAAGCATAGCTCTTCATTTACTCTACTTCTTGTCATCACACCTTTATCTTTGATTCTATGATCTATTTGGGTGGGTGATTCTTTATCATATTCTTTCCTGCAATAGGAGTTATTATGTCAACTCTTGGCTGTACTAAAGGTTTTGATCTTTGTTCCTACCTTGGCTCTCCTTCATTCTAAAAATTGTTATAGTCTCAAGAAATACCTCATTGTTACTTGGCTTAGTAACACCATCATCATCTGAATTGTAGTCAACTATTCTCTCTTGTATTTTGAACTTCTCATCAATTCTCACATTTGCACTTTCCATAAAAGTCTTAGTTCTCTGATTATAACATTCATAAGCCTTTCTTTTCAATGAATAACCAAGAAACATACCTTCATCACTTTTATCATCAACCTTACCAATGCCATCATCTCTCTTTATGTAACACTTACTTCCAAATATTATGAAATACTTAATTGTGGGTGAGTGACCAAACCATAGTTCATAAGGTGTCTTATTTGTGTCTTTCTTGACTTGTACTCTATTCATAGTATAAACTATTGTATTCACAACTTCTCTCCAAATTTTTTTTAAAACATCATTCTCTATTAACATTTCTCTTGCAACCCCTGTAACAAAATTATTTATTTTCTTTGCAATGTCATTCTATTTAGGGGTTCTTGGAGATGATAGATATCTTTTAATTCCATTTTTTTCACAAAATATGTTAAACTCATTCGAAGTGAATTCTTGTCCTCTATTGGATCTCAAACATTTAATCTTCATACTAGATTCATTCTCAACTCTATTTTTGAAGATCTTAAACTTGTCAAATGTCTCATATTTCTCTTTAAAGAAATTCAAGCCACATCATTATAAAAAAATCATCAATTGGAATCATGAAATACCTTTCACCATAGAATCCTTTAGTCTTTGTAGGAACATTGAGATATGTGTGTACAATCTCCAACTTCACTGTAGTGGTAAACTTCTTGCTAGGAAAAGAAGTTATGTTATGCTTTGCCAAAACACATTCCTTGCAAATTATGTTACAAGGCTTTACAATCTTTGGTAAATCTCTAATAGAAAACACTCTACTAGTCCTCACAATACTATCAAAGTTTATATGATAGAATATCTTATGCCATAACCAACTATCATCTACCTTTGAAACCAAACATGTCATTTCAATTGGATTCAACTAAAATACATTACCTCTAGAGTTTGTTCCTATTCCAATTATCTTTCCATTTTTATCTTTGATCATGCATGTCTTTTCTGTTAACTACAACTAATAACCTTTTTCTACTAGTTGTCCAACACTCAAAAGATTGTGCTTTAAACCATCAACAAAGTATACATCCTAAATATTAGTTTTACCATCAAGAGTTATAGATCCAATACCTTTAACTTTGCATGTTGCATTGTTTCCAATTCTAACAATTCCTTCATTTTAACTATTGAAGTCAAAGAACTTGTACATATCACCAATCATATGATGTGAACAACCATTGTCAATTATCTAATTAGATTTCTTCTCAACTTGTGATGCCAAAGCTATCTTCTCTTCAATTTCTTCTTCAATTTCCACAGATCCAATTTCATTATCACTAGCACTTAATGGTTGTTCATCATAATCATTATCTTTATTTACATACAAACATTCTCTATCTTTTCTAGGCTTGTAAATTCCCTTATACTTTTTCTCCCTTTTAGGACACTTAGATGCATAATGACCATTTTATCACAAGTCCAACACATAAAGATTTTCCTACCTCCTTTTTCTCTTCTTATGAGAAGGGCTACTCCTTCTTCAATCTTTCTATCTTTCTCAGATCTATTGCTACTAGAAAAATCTCCTCTAGCACTTATGCTCCTCAATAGTTTAGGTCAAATATTCAAGGCATTGAAAGTTGTTTCTATTTTGGTCAATTCTCTAGACTGTCTTAGTTTATTCTCAACTACTTCAAGTCTTCCAAGCAATGTATCCTTTGTGAAATCTTTGGTATATGATATCAACAACTATATCATCTGAAATACTAAATTGAATGGTGGTGTTAGGGTCTTCAATTATAACCTCATCATCTTCTTTGGTTCCACCTTGAGCTTTAATACCTACAATAATTTCTAATATCCTGCCTATATATGTTCTTACAGATTCATTTTCCATCATCTTAACATCTTGAAATGCACAAATCCAACTTTATAGCCTCAACTTCTTATAATGTGCATCACCTTCAAAACTATTTTCCAAAGCTTTCCAAATCAAATGTGAAGTAGCAAGTGATTTTACCTAAATATATTCAATTTCAAGAAGTGTAGTCAATAGTGCTTCTCTAGCTCTCATGTCACACATGAAAAGATCTCTTCCTACCTCAATGAAAGTTTCCAAATCCTTTTCTTCAATTAATATCTTTGCTGATTTTGTCTAGATCCAATATCCCTAACCTATACACAAAAAATGTGTCTCCATCTTTTCCTTCTAGCTATCATAGTTTGTTCCATCAAAATTTGGACTATCTTTCCTAAAAATGTTCACCATAGATCTCTCAAAGTTATTAAACTTTTTCTTTGAGGACTTGATGCTCTAAAACCAATTTCTACAAATAATAGTCCACCAAGATAACTAGGGGGGGTCAATCAGTTATCCAACAATTAAAATATTTATCTTCTTTAAAAAAACTTAACCATTCAACCAAAGTAAAAAAAAAACCCTAAAAAGATGCACATAGACAAGTACACCAAATATGTTAACTAGGGAAACCCTTGATCAAATAGAAAACTTTGGTGGGAATGATGCCCACAAGATGATATACTAATATACATATTCCTTGTTATAGGATGGACCCTGTTAGGAGTCTATTATAACATTTCATAGTCCCTTTTAGGAGACTCCAACCCTATTAGGATTTCTACCAACCTTGTTACTAGTTGTGGTATAATGTATGCAAGAAGAGCCCACTGTGAAAACATGCAATTACAACTACAAGAAGAGCTCACTACTCAAACAAGTAATTTACTATTATCTTCTCCTTTCCTATGTCCTTTCCTCTATCCTATAAACTAGACCAATCACTATTAGACCTTGTAGAATAGGTCACAAATCTCAAATCCAAATACTAAACCTTGGATCACTCAACAAAACCTTAGCAATGAAGTTTCGTTCACTTCTGCATTGCTCTGCTAAAATTTTCATTCCAAACTCTCTACTACTTTCCAATAATTCCAAATCCTTAGATATGATAAAGGAAAATTTCCTTCCTTTATACCAAGTCCATAAAACAATTCCCCAAGTCAACTATTAGACATTCTCAATTAATTACTATAGGACCACATTAGGAACCAATACACTTAGTGATAATGAGAGATCTTAGCCATGTCATCCTCAACATTTCTTCTCCATGTCTTCAACTTCAATCCTTAAGATATTAAATCTTCTAAGACATATAACAAGTTCGCCAAAAAAATATTTTGTAAACTCTATCTTAGGACATACATCACCAAAACTTACATAACTTCTTCTAGACTTGTACTTTCTTCTTCTGATGTTAAATACATTTACTAAATACTCAAAAGTATCTCCCATAACCTCATGTGGTTATGTTGATCAACTAGCCATTTGTACCAACTTGATCTTTTTGCTGTGCTTCTATGAGATACCAGAGAAAACTACTATGTAGACTTAAAACATGCTATGTTGACATCAATTAAAAACTTAATTATGAATGTAACATATCATCATAGTAGTACTCCCCCATAGGAATATCATCAACATTCATGCTTACAACCAATCTTCCAAAAATCTCCCCAATCTTCAAACAAAAGGATCTGTGTAAGTATGTAGTGTTGACCGAGTTGGCTTGGTTAACATAGAAAAATCATTTCTGAGTTAGTCTCTATTGAGAAGGGTCGGCTAACAAATTTTTTTCTTATTTTGGCATATTGAGTTTAATTGATTTATCTGATGGTTCTATCCAACTGAGAAGATGAATATTAATTATTCTAAGTTGTATCTGAGCCAACCTTACAATATGATAGATATAAATAAAAGGTCACGTTGAGGATTAGAATGCGTGTGAAGTATGTGAATGCATGAAAGATTTTGAATATCAAATGATGCAAAAAGGAAGAAAATTAAAAGGATATGCAAAATATCCTTTTGAAGCTAAAATGATATATTCAACTAGGAAGGATCAAGTATACAACCCAAAATTGAGACTTATAATTAGCAATTTAGTTGCATTTAAATTAGGTCATGTCATTGTTACACTATAACCATTGTAGTAGTGATCTAAATTTCTTAACAAAGTTGGCTTAATAGATATTTTTAAATCCTCTGAAAAGGTGGTAGTTCTATTGAATTGTCTTAAAAACCTCTAACAAGGCCACTCCTAACAAGGTGATTGAATCCTCTATTAGGGTCACACTTAATAGTGTTTTTTGTAACATTTAACAAGGTTGGCTCCTAATAGGGCTCATTTTAGAAGAGTGAAAATCAACTTAACTAGTTGTAATTGGTGATTTTTCTCAAATTGGGTTTCCACATTAAATCTTGGTGTCAAATGTGTTCATGCTATTTCTTTTCTGTTTTTGCAAATAATTTAAAGTAAGTAATCATAGATAACATCTTAATATTTTCATATTAAGTGTTTGCCAAGAAAATATAGTATTTACTAAGTTACAATATTTTTAGTGTATTTGTCGAGCATCAATAGAGTTTAGTTTTAAAAGATTATTTTGTACTAATATCTGAGGGATCTGGGATTTATTTTTGTAGGAACTAAGTCATCCCTCCCCTCTCAATTAATCCTTTTATATTTATAGTAATTGGTATTAGAGCTTTTTGTGCTTGCGGAGAAGGGTTCAAGGACCTAAGCTAAAGATCAAGATGTCTTATAGAAGAGTGATTAACAAATTCAATAGAGACAATTTTGTAACAAGGCAAGGACTTATGAGGTTACATCTAGAAACCATTAGCGATTCAAGTTGTAAATATCTTGATGCTAAATTCAAGACTCCTACTGGAACATTATCAGTTGAAGACATTGCTGAGAAGAAGAATCATAACATCATGATGATTGATATTACATCTGCTCTTAGTTATGTTGAATTTGATAAAGTAAAAGATTGCAAAATAACTCATGCAATTTAGACCAAATTGAAAGACATCTATGGAGGAGATGACAATGTAAGAAGGGCTAGAGTAGAAAGTCTCAGAGGTCAATTTGATCTGATAAAAATGAGAGAAGATGAAAATATTAAAAATATGTGGAAATAATCAAAGCAAGTGTGACCACAATCAAAGCATCTAGAGGAGACATTGATGACAAAACAATTGTAAGCAAGGTATTTGAAACTCTTCTTCCTATTTATGCAACTATAGTGTTTTCTATTCAAGAAATGAGATGTGATCCAAATAGAAATATAACTTTGGATGCTCTTGTTGGAAGATTGATAGCTTTTGAATTAGATAACTATGATAACTATGTTCATAGTTTGAAAGGTATTGAGTTTGCATTTGAAGCCAAACTCTCATGCAAGAAAAAGATTAAGAAATCAAAACCCAATCAATTAGGAAGTGAAGAAGAAATAGAAGAAAGTTTTGATAGTAACCTTGAAGTTGTTGAAGCCCTACTTGCGAAGAAATATTTTGAAGGTAGGATTCCTCTAATATGCTTCTCTTCTGAAGAAATTGGTAATGTTGTTGCTAGGTGTCCAAACAAAGAAGAAAAGGATGAGAAGAAAAGTAATAAGTACAAAATAAAGAAGGAATTCAAGAACTACAAGGACCACAATGATAAAGGTAAGAAAACTTGTTTTATGGCTAAAGATTTTGATAACTCTAAAGATAAAATATTATATATTAATGTAAAAGATGAATCTAATGATGAAGGATATAAGATGGAACTTATCTCTCATGTTAGAAAAAATGATACATGGATTATTGAATGTGGCTATTCACATTATATGGCTAGAGATAAAACAAAGTTTAAACATATGGAATATTATGATATTGGTAGTGTGAGATTTGGAAACAATGAACCTTGTTGCATAAAAGGAAAAGGATGTATCTCTTTGACCAATGAACTTGTATGTGATAATACTTATTGGGTTGAAAGATTAAAGTGTAGTCCACTAAGTGTGGCATAGTTGAATAACATTGGATTCAAGGTATAATTTATGAATGGGAAGGCCAAACTACTAGATGGAAAAGGAAATCTATTTGCATCCAGCAACTAAACAAAAGGTAATCTATTTTATCTTGATCTCAAGAAAATTTTATGTTTTATTGCTCAAGTAGAAGAAAGATGGTTATGGCACAAAAGATTATGTCATGTAAACTTTGATAATATGGTTAAGATAAGCAAACATAAAAGAGTAAGAGGTATTCTTAGCTTGAAGAAACCTAATATGGGTCTACGGAAGAATTGCCAAATTGGTAAAATTGGAAATACTAGTTTCAAAAGAAAAAACTATCATTCAAAAGAAGTCTTACGGCTTGTGCATATAGACTTATGTGGACATACTGGAATAGAGAGTTACAGTGGTGAAAAGTTTTTCATTATTTTTTATGATGATCACTCTAGAATGATGATTTTAATGTACCTAAAAATAAATTAGAAGCTTTTCAAAAATTTAAGTAGCATCTGGCAAGAGTATAAAAAGAAATTGGAAAGAAATTGAAATGTTTGAGATCTGAATTCTACACTTAAAAAGGAATTAAAAGACAATTATTAGCCCCTAGTTCACCAGAGAAGAATGGTATAGTTAAAAGAAGAAATAGATTCATCATGGATTGTGCATGAACATTGATGATAGAAAAGAATGTTGCAATGAAATACTAGAAGGAAGAAATCAGCATTGTAGTTCGTACCTTAAATAAAGTATAGCTGAAGAAAGATTCAAAATCAAACTCTTTATAAACTATGGTATGGCTACAAACCTAATGTAAGTTACTTGAAACTTTTTGGTAGAAAATGTTATATCTTGAAAGAATCTAGAAAAGGAAAATTTGGTGTGAAAGGTGATGAAGGTATAATCCTAGGATATTCCTACAAAAGTAAAGCATACAAGTGTTTGAATTTATCTACTCAAAAATCATAGAAAGTGCACATGTAAGAATTGATGAGTCGAGTGAAGAAGAAAGAAAAAAAGAGCCTAAGGATTACCAAAGATTTTTTTAATATGAACCTGATACCCTACCAAATCTATCTAAAAGAAAGGAGGATTCACCTCTTAATTTCCCAAAATCTTCAATAGTTACTGAGTTGTAGACAATGCAACCTGAGTCATAGTCTGAAGGATCCAAGTTAGAGGCTATTGAGCTAGAGAAAATTGAGTCTAATATACCTGAGTAATAGATAATGGGACTCAAGTTTGATACTAGAATTCATGATGAAATTAGTGAAACTTATTCCAAAGAACTTATGTTAGCAAGATATGTCAGAAGGCATCATGCACCTGATCAGATCAATGGAGACAAATTAGATGGAACAATGACAAGAAGAAAATTTAAAGGTATATGTTTACTTGCTGAATTTGAACCTAGAAATGTTAAAGATTCTTTGGATAATGAAATTTTGATTGAGATGCTCCTACATCAGGAGCATCATGCATCAGATTGAAGCAATGAATGAAGAAATAAAACAAATAGATAGGAACACAATATGGACTCTTGTTCCTAAACCCAAGGACAAAAATGTAATTGGCACAAAGTGGGTATTTAGAAACAAGTTAAATGAAGATGGAAAAGTATCTAGAAAAAAAGAGAGGTTCTTATATAAAGATTATTCTCAAGAAGAAGGTATTGATTATGGTTAAATTTTTTTGCTATTGCAATATTAGGTGTTAGGACTTTACTATGTTATGCATCTCACAGAGGATTTAAATTCTATCAAATGGATGTAAAATCTACATTTTTGAATGGAATTCTTGATGAGGAAGTCTACTTTGAATGACCAAAAGGTTTTATAGATCCTAGAAAAAGGACATGGTCTAAAAATTACACAAGGCATTATATGGTCTCAAGAAAGCTTGCAGAGCTTGGTATGAAAGACTTTACAACTACTTGATAAAAATTGGTTTTCAAAGAGAAAATGACAACAATAGCCTATATATCAAAGAAAGACTAGACAAGAAGACTGTGTTGGTAGAAATATTTATTGATGATACTTTATTCATAGGAAATGATGACTTGTGCAAGGAATTTTTAGAAGAAATGAGTAAAGAATTTAAAATCTCTATGTTTGGAGAGATAAAATTCTTTGTTAGATTGTAGATTCAATAGAATAAAGATGTTATCTACATTACTCAATCTAAATATGTCAAGGAGATACTAAAGAAGTTTGGAATGGAAGACTCAAGACCAATTGGAATCCCTATGTCTAGTGGACATAAGCTTTCCAAAAATAATGATTCTGAAGAGGTAGATTAGACCACATATAGATCAATGATTGAAAAATTGAAGTATGTAGTGCACAAAAGACCTGATGTTGCATTAGTAGTCACTATGGTGGCAAGATTCTTAGTAAATCCCAAAGAAAATCACATGATGGGAGTTAAAAGAATCATGAGATATCTCAAAGGTACTAAAGAATATGGTTTATGGTACAAAATAGGAGGCAATTTGGAATTAAAAGTATTTATAGATGTTGATTGGGTAGGAAGTATTGATGACAAGAAAAGCACTAGTGGTGGAACATTCTTTCTTGGTAAAAGACTAGTGTCTTGGACAAGAAAGAAATAAAATTGCATCTCTCATCCCACAATAGTGGCAGAATATGTGGAAGCAATAGTCAATTGTTCTAATATTATTTGGTTCAAACAATTATTGACAAGTATGAAGCTAGAGATCAAAGATCCAATAGTTGTATATTGTGATAACACTAGTGCAATCAATATATCAAAGAATCCAATGATGCATACCAAAACAAAGCACATTTCCATAAAATGTCATTTCTTTAGAGAATTGGTACAAGATAAAGAAGTCAGATTAGAATATGTAAATACAAAAGAACAAATTGTAGACATATTCATCGAGCCATTACTTAAGTATGCATTTATGTATGTAAGAGGTAATCTAGGGGCCATTCCCCTATCTAAAGCTCACTATATAAATTTTAGTGATGCATCAACCAAAGAATGTTGAAGATCAATCAGTTGATGCAAAATTGGCAAGGGAATATTACAAATAAATCTATACTTGACATACATTAATATTCATTGAATATTTTCTTTGGCATATGATGTCAAAGATGGAGAAGTTTACTATCATATCTCATAGAAATTTTTTTTTGAAAGGAGGGAGAAGTTTGATATCATAAAAAGAATTGTCAAAGAGGAAGAATGAACTTGGTAGAAGTTCAAGTAGATAGAAGTTTTCTAATAGAGGGAGAAAGTGAAGGTAGAAAGATTTCACACTAACAAAGGTAGTTCTCATGGATAAGAATTAGAATGAAACTAAGGATATGTTCTATACTTATTTATTGCTCCAAAAAAATTATTATGTTATGACATATTGTGTTTCCATCAATGCCAAAGAGGGAGATTGTTGGAATAATTGATTAATTGTGTATTTCCTTCAATGTTACACAAAATGTCATATCATTATTAGTTGGTATATGCCAAGCTTACTTGGGCATTGAAGACAATTTTCTATGGATACCAAGCATTCCCAAGTTTTCCTAGTTCAAAAGGTAGTATCTACTAAGTTCACTTAGGTGCTAAAGGAAAATTTTGTGGAAGATGAGTGTTAACCAAGGTAACTAGATTAATGAAGGAAATGTTTGATGGAACTAGTGTTAATTAAGCTCACTTGGTTATCAAAGAGTCTGTGCATGTATGCAGTGTTGATTGAGTTCATTTGGTTAACACAAGAAAATTATTTCTAAGTTAGAATCAACAAAACAAGGTCAACTAATGAAGGATTTTTTTGTTTTTCCATATTGAGTTTAATTGATTTATTTGATGGTTCTAGTTGACTGAGAAGATGAATATTAATTATCCTAATTTATATTTGAGCTGACTTGAAAATGTGATAGATATAAATAAAAGGTCAAGTTGAGGGTTAGAATGTGTGTGAAATATGTGAATGCATGAAATATTTTGAAGATCTAATGATGTAAAGAGGAAGTGAATTAGAATGTTAACTAGAATGTCCTTGTAAAGTTGAAATGATATATTTGATCAGTAAGGAGCAAGTATACAAGTCAGAATTGAAATCTGTAATTAACAATTAAGTTACATTAGTGTGTTTTTTAACCTTTAATAGGATTGGATCCTAACAACACTCACTTTAGAGGAGTGAAAATCAGTAACTGGTTGTAGTTGGTGGTTTTTCCCAAATTGGGTTTCCACATTAAATTTTGGTGCCAAATGTGTTCATGCTATTTCTTTTATGTATTTGCAACTAAGTTAAAGTAACAAGTAATCATAGATAACATCTTAAGATTTTCATATTAAGTTTTTTCCAAGTAATTATAGTGTTTACCAAGTTACAACATTTTTTAGTATATTTTTCGAGCATCAACTGAGTTCATTTTTAGAAGATTATTTTGTACTAACATCAAAGGAGTCTAAGATTATTTTTTTGTAGTGATTGATTCACCCCCCACCTCTTAGTTACTCTTATCTTTCCAACATTCCTATCCAATTAGAATCTATGAATACTTTTAAATCAAAATTTCCTCCTATTTTGTACCATAAACCATAGTCTTTAGTACCTTTTAAATATCTCATATTTTTTTGATTTTCATTATGTGATTTTCTTTGAGATTTGCTAAGAATCTTGCCACCATACAAACTAATAATGCAATATTAGGCCTTGTATGCACTTCATACTACAATTTTCCAATCATTGATCTATATGTGGTCTAGTCTACCTCTTTAGAATCATCATTTTGGAAAGATTATGCCCAATAGACATAGGGGTTCCAACTGGTCTTGAGTCTTCCATTCCAAATTTCTTTAGTAGCTAGTTGATATATTTAGATTGAGAGATGTAGATATCATATTTCTTCTACTAAATCTATAATAAAACAAAGAATTTTATCTCTCCAAACATCGACATCTCAAATTTTGTACTCATTTCTTCCAAAAACTCCTTGCACAAGTCACCATTTTTAGTGAATAAAGTGTCATCCATGAATATTTTTGTCAACACAATCTTGTTATCTAGTCCTTCTTTGATATAAAGACTATTGTTATCATTTTCTTTGAAAATCAATATGTATGTAGTTACGCAGTCTTTCATACTAAGCTTTGGGAGCTTGCTTGAGACCATATAATGCTTTGTGTAATTTGAAGACCATATCTCTTTTGCTAGGATCTATAAAACCTTCAAGTTGTTCTATGTAGACTTCCTCATCAAGAAATCCATTCAAGGATGTAGATTTTACATTCATTTGATAAACCTTAAATCCTTTGTGTATTGCATATGCTAGCAAAGTCCTAACACCTTCTAATCTTGTAACATGAGTAGAAGTATTGTAGAATGGATAAAAAATTTAGAGATAGAAGGAACAATGGAAGAAACTTCAAAAATAGGAGGAATGATGGAATAAATATTAGAAATGATATAAGGAATCATGAAAGGAACTCTAGAACATTTAAGAAAGACAATGAGGAACAAAATAATGTAGTCAGTGAACTTGGAGAAGAACTTAATGAGGCATTTGTGAAGGGTTTGAGTATCTTTGAAGAAAAGTTAGATGATGCAAAGATAGGAAGATCAAAGTCAATAATCTAGTTTGATTCAACTAAGTTGAATTAAGCTTGTTCACAACACCAAAATTTGAAACTTACTGTAGAGATTGAACTAGAGGTAGTGAAATTGGTAAAAGGTGTATTGAGATATGTTTAGACTATAGCTAAGCTTGCTTGCAAATTGGAGCTTATCAGAACTCATTATTGAGGAATTAAGAGTTAATTTTATGATATAGAAAGTTAATTCTACATTAGAAAATGAAAACTATGTTTTTATAGAGAATTTTGTGGAGCAAAGTTACTTGGAGCACTATCATGATTAAAGGAAGCTATGGTAACTTCGAGTAGAATTTGAAGATCGAAAAAATATTTTGAGCAAATATTTTTATTTTAGAATAAAATTAAAAACTTTTTGGTGTTTGCAAAGTATGCAAGTAATGTAAGTTCAAATTGAATGAATAAAATGGAATACAGACTTGATTACCACTTCATTCCAATCACATCAGAAGCATAGAGCACTCAGAAGTGACCTGACAAGGCAATTTTGAATTAAACCTTATTTTAGAGAGAGGTATTTTATTGCTTCTTTGTAGAATCTTTTTGATAAAATTTATACTTGATATAATCATGGATATACCAATGGTTCATAATGTTGAGAATGAGTAGAGTCCAAAATTGAAGGTTATTTTTGTGAAACCCATAGAAGGAAACCCTAATTTAGCATCATCCATTACTCTAAGAAACGTAGTGTATTTGGAAGATGTGGGAAGTTATATTAATAGAAAGTTTTAAACTATTGAGAGTAAGTATATGAACAAATATATGGAAGTCTTCTTTAACCATGATATGTCAGTAAATCGTAAATTTGAACATTTGGAAGAACTAGACTTTTCCAAATATCATTTCTACCGTGAACTTGATACTGAGGAATGGAAACATATTATATTAAGTAGAATTCATAATAGAAAATTATGGATAAAAGACAATATCATTGACATTTAGCCAACCATATTCATGAGGTAACTAGTCTTAGAAAACAAGGTAGTGTACGTATAGGTGAGAAACTAATTAAGAAGAAGGTTGAGAGCTAGAAAAAGGTAGTTTATAATGGGAAGGCCATGGTGATCAACACCATTAAACAAGATGATGTAAGAGAAGAGTCATTGCCTACTCTATATGTGAAATTTCTATAATTGCAAAATTATCAGTAGGATTCATCTATGTAGCCTATAAGATTTGTGTTGAGAAAGAACAAGTTAAACTAAGTGAAATTCTAAGAGTGTAACTCCTTCAAAACTTAGAAAAGATCAACAGGATCAAGAATGGCATGTTTAGATTTTAGTCATTAATCAATCATATATTATTTCATGTACTTAAGAGATTTCCATACATATCAATAATAGAGATTATGAGTAGTGAGATATGTACCATGGAAAAGATTACAGATATATGTAGAAGATGTCTAGTAGACAAAATCATAGATAGTGAGAATTTGATCATGAAGACATTTCAGAATGGGATGAAACAAAGATTCAAAATTGCACTTGCAATTGTAGAAAGATTCAAAGATGATATATGTGCTATGGTTGATATACATTTAACTCATATTCAAGTAGTAAAACCTCAAGAAACATTCATTGATCCCTTAGGTTATGAGTTAAGTGATGATGTCACAATTGGATATATTAATCTATTGTTAAACTTTGAGAAGGAGCATAGATTTGGGACATATGAAGAAATCACCCAGCCAGCTCATCAAGCATCTTTAGAGAAAGAATGTCAAAAAAAGATTGAGATAATAATGAGGAAAACACTAACTAAGGCTAGTAACACATAAAGTGAGTCACAAATAATTAATAGATAATGAAACAAGGAACAATTTATGTGCAACCACTATTAGTTGGGCAACCATCTAGTGTTTCTATTACAGAGATATCTTTAAAATAGAGCACTCTATATGATATAGTATTAGCTAAAAAAAAAGTGAGCCAAAGAAAAAATTAGAAGGATTAGTTGTAGCTATAACTACCAAGACTAAAAGAGTCTAGCAATAGGCCACTAGACCAAGTAAAAGACAAAAGATATTATTGATAATTGTGGAATCGTGTAAAGAAGAAGAACAAAAACAAGAAGTTAAACATATAGAGAGAGTGACTATTTCTAAATTGTCAACAAGAAAAGAAAGGCAACCTTGGAAGTTGAAGATTGAGAAGTTCATCACATCCATTACAAATGAAGGAATTTTGTTCAAGTTGACAAATTTTATGATTTATATAATGATATCGAGAAAGATTAGATTGATATCTCTACTATGAGATATATAATTGGTAGAAAATCTAAAAATTAAGGATATTGAAGGCACAGTAAATCAAAAAGTCTATGATAGACTTATAGAGAAGAAATCACTAGCTTGGGAAGAGGATATAGAACTTTGGAAGTCTATGATAAGGAAAATATGCAAAATAAATGACGAGGAAGAAGTCAAGAAATTGTTGAACAATTTGGCACTCTACTTTAGGAACAAGGTGAGACCATTTCTATTTATGGTGGGAAAGAAGGATAAGATAAGGAGTGAAATAGTGGTGGCTATTAGTCAAATGGGGACTAAGTCAAAGGTGGCACCTACTCTTGCACCTAAAACTTTGAAAGTGTCAATAAGTGGTGACACTATGTAGATTGACTAGACTAATGTTACTATTAACATTGATAACACTAACCCTTTTGAGAGTTTCAAATAGCCTAAATCTCAAGCTAAGGTTATTTAGGATCAATTAAAACTTATTGTATAAAAAAGAGACAATTAGAAGTAGAAAAGAGAATGATTGAACAAGCCAAGTAAAAATTACTTGAAGAAGAGATGAAAAGAAAAGTTGAGGAAGACAAGAAAAGAATAGAGGAGGAGGAAATAAAAAGAGAAGGAAAGAAAATAAAATTAAGAGAAAGAGAAAGAAGAGAGAAAAACTAAGGAGGTAGTAGAGAAGAAGCAAAGGGAAGAAGACACTAAACCATCGAGTTCATCTACTCTGATCTTTCCTACTAGCCTAACAAGTGATGATGATGATCCAACTAGCTTGATAACATCTTTGACAAAATTCATTGAGAAGAATAGAAAAGTAAAGAGTTTACAAAGAACCTTGATGGAGGTAACTAATAGATTGCATAGTACTCTAGTAGTATAGAATATAGAGGAAGATCCCAAATAGAGGGAACAAGTAGTATTAAAGTCTTTTGATGAGGAATTTACAAATTTGCTAAATGTTGTAGAATCTAAGGTCCAAATTTCTCATGATGCTAATCTATTTAGCACAATTTGTCAGAACATCAAGAATGATTTGCTAAGTCCTGATACTTGTATCAAGGAACTTTAGATTTTTCAACAAGATGGAAAGGTATTGTACATTAAGTGTACTTTGTCTCATAAGTTGACCAAGGATTTTGACAATAGGATTGAAGGAAAGTTGAACGAGGTAGAAGCTCTATCAAGCTAGATACAACAACCTTTTAACAAAGTTGATGACTTTGAAGGAAAAGTGACCAACTTTTCACAGTGATATAAGCAAATGGGAACTTCAAAAAGAATTTTTTTTGAAGAGAGTATTAGAATTCAAAGAGTCTATTGCTCTGAAGATATTATATATTGAGAGATAGTTGGATAAGTGTGTCAAAGCCAAGGACACCTATTAAAATTTCTTATACTCCAATCTAAATGAAGTTGAGATTGCATCATGTGCCCTATGTGAAATTATCACTTCTACTAAAATAGCCAAGGATACATGCATAAAAGGTTTAATCAACCTCAAGGCAAGTTTTGATGATTGCATGAAGATATTATCAACTTAAGGCAGATGAACATTTTTTGACAATTTTTGACATTAACCTTTGTCATTGATGTCAAAGGGGGAGTAGATGCATAATAAAATTGTAAGTAAGCTAAAGTATGAAATCATATCAAAAGGGGGAGCATGTGTAAGTTGTAATCAGTTATAAAAGATGATTAATATATTGATATTGTAATGTTTTAAACAAATTTTTGTTACTTAGCCAATTTTCCCTATCTTGTTGTCATCAATGCCAAAGGGGGAGATTGTTGATAGTTAGTCAATGAAGATATGTAATTTTTATCATTTATGAAAACACATGATGTACATTCCTATAAAAAACCTCAAAAATAAAGATACTTAGCTTTTGGTACTCAAAAAATTGTCTAAGTATGAAGTTGGATTACAACAGTGTATTGTTTTGTATGTAACTAATTATTTACATCATATTATGATTAGAAAAGTTAGATGGAGACAATATACATGTTGATGATGACATGTATAACCTCAAAAATTAGTACGGATTGTATGGAAAAGAGATAATCACATTTTACCATTAAAATAGAACAATAGAATTAAAGGTAAAGGAATTATTTTGTTTACAAAATAATTACTTGACCAATTAGGGCCAACATCCTAGATGTTTACTCTAAGTTGGAAAAGTGTATTATGGTCTTACTCAGCCTAGCCCAAATTTTTGAAAAACATGTTATTTATGCAAAGGACATCTTGTGAATTCAAATGTGAAGAAGCGTGCATTTTTTGTATAGTGATATGCGAACTTTTGTGAATGTGATATATGTAAACTTTTGAGAACCTAATTTTGTGATCTAAAATCAAGTTGTGATCAGAGATTAGTCAATAAAGAAGTTACAAGAACTATATTATAGAAGACTAATTACTTGTTTTGGTAGTGAGCTCTTCTTGTAATTGGAAGTGCATGTTTGGGTAGTGAGCTCTTCTTGCATCTACTATACCACATCTCCTAATAGGGTTGGAATCTCCTAACAAGGATTCAAAGTCTCCTAATAGGACTTTCTATACTTAATTTTCTCATTGACACCTAACAAGGCCCATCCTCTAACAAGGAAAATGTATATCAATATATTATCTAGTGGGTATCATCCCCACTGGGGTTTTCCCTTAGCTAGGGTTTCCCTAGTTAACAAAATATGGTTTCATTGTTAGAGTAAATAATTATTTATTATTTATTTATTCTTTTACTTAAGTTTACTTAGATTAATGCATTTATTTATTAGTTGTAGTCTAGGAGTTGTTGACAATATGGGAGTTTGTTCCTATTTAAAGTCATACTTATCCTCTCACCTTGATCAAGGGTATTCCACCTTTTGTGGACATATGTTTAGTTGTCAACATTATAATCTTCTAGCACTTTCCAACTTTTTCTATAAGCTTCCTTGAGGCCTTTATATTTTGGCTCTCTCATTGTATTTTGTAACTCATAACTCATTTTTATGGCATATTGTATCGCAATACATTTTTCTTTGTTTGCAATATCTTCTCTCTCAATCCATTTAGTTTTTCCAAGCTCCACCTATTCCTTCTTTGATTTCCCTTCAACAAGTTATTTGCATGCAGGTGATCTTGGTGAGCTATTAAGTTGGCTTTCATCAACTTCTACATGGTATCAGAGCTTCAAATATCCATGCCCCTATTCTTTTCATGAGAGACTTGGCATCAAGTCTAACACTAGTTTTTAGATTTGAGTTTTCAGTGCTACATTAGCCCTCCTATAAGCCCTTTAGGTTCTTTTTTGACCTACTGTTGGTTTTTTGGTCGTAACTTGAGCATACAGATGTATTTTTTTGATCTAAAAGAAGTGTCAAAAATCTAGTTCCAAGACAAAGACATTGGTGTAGGATTTTTTTAGTTTTGATGTAGTTTGGTTGCTTATTTTAGTAGTCAAAGCTAGAAGTTCTATTTTAAACTCCAGAGGGCATATCTTGGACATCTCATCTCTGTTTTTCAAAAATATTATATTTTTGGAAAGATGGTTCTATCTACTTTTTAAAAATGTTTTAATTACTTCTAGATTCTACTCCATGCTCTTTCTATCATATTTTTTATTTTTTTTCACTATCATGGATATCTTAGGTGTTTTAGGTTTGGGGATCATTTTCATGGCATGGGATCTCTTCTTTTGGGCTGTACTATCTATTGTATAAGTGCCTTTCCCTTTTTTATCATTTTTTATATCATTTGTAAGTATTTTTAATGCAAATTCACTAAGATAAAGTGCCACTTTTTGTTTTTCAAGATCTTTTTTATCACTATGACTTATTGTACTCACACTGGATTATAAAGTGCCATGGGGGGATAGTTGTTTTCCTTTTAGTACCCTCCTGCTTTGTCAAGTGAGTGTACCTTCCATAACATTAGCCCCATGATGTATTGATGACAAATGCCTTCATAGGTGTTTGTACCTCTTCCTCACTCTCGATGTTCTTGGTTCTTTCTGCAGGAGAATTTTGGCCCACTTTCTTAGTTTCCTATCACCTCACCTTGTTTGCATTAGGGGGGGTTCTTCTATTATTTCTAATACTTCCTTGGTTTGATGGAGTGAGCTATGTGTTTAAGATTTGATCTTATGTACTAGGTGATTGTAGTGGCTAGATACCTATGTATATTAGTGAGATGGATCATTTACCATATAGACACTCTTTCTTTCATCCCTACTTTGTTTACAACCTTCTATTTTAGTGGAGGTTCTTTAGATCAGCAATTGTTTCTTATAGAATTTATAGCTTCTTCATGCTTCAGTAATGTTCTTCATGATCTTCTTTTTGTTCCTATCTTCTGGGACATTCCACTAGTTGGAGGCTTCTTCAGTCCTTCACTAGGTTTTCTTACCTCTTTTTGGGGGAGGGTTTTTCCCATGTCGTTTTCTCTCTTTACCTATTTTCAAAGGTTGCATTTCTTTGCATTATACATGGGTACCTAACATGGCCTCATTGTCAGGACCCATTCTGCATTTCATCTTAGCTGTTGTAAGCTTAAGTGCATTCCCCTAAGTTGCACTTAAGGGGGGGTGTTAGAGTAAATAATTATTTATTAATTACTTTTTTTTTACTTAAGTTTACTTAGGTTAATTCATTTATTTATTAGTTGTAGTCTAGAAGTTGTTGACAACACAGGAGTTTGTTCCTATTTAAAGTCATACTTATCCTCTCACCTTGATCAAGGATATTCCCACTTTTGTGGACGTATGCTTAGTTGTCAACCTTATCTTCTAGCACTTTTTAGCTTGTTCTACAAGCTTCCTTGAGGATTGTATATTTGGGCTCTCTCATTGTATTTTATAACTCATTTTCAAGGCATATTGTATAGCAATACATTTTTCTTTTTTTGCAATATCTTCTCTCTCAATCCATTTAGTTTTTCCAAGCTCCACCTCTTTCTTCTTTGGTTTCCTTTTAATAGGTTATTTGTATGTAGGTAATTTTGGCAAGTTGTGAAGTTTTCTTTCATCAACTTCTACAATTATGAGTTATATTTGTGCATGGTTATTGTTATTGTTCAATGTTACATGTTTACTTTCATATTTATGGTTCAAAGTAATAAATTATATCTAGTTGGCGACTAAATTTTGTAGATTACTGATTTACCCTCCCCTCTTAGTAATTCCTATTTCTAATAGTTCATTCGGATTCCTTGACTTGTTCTTTTTTTTTTGAAGTTTTTCTTTCACTTGGACTTTAAAGGATTATTTCTTTGGGATCCATTGTAATATTTCACATGGTTGACTCGATAATTTATCATTGTTCACTTTTGATATTGAGTTGTATGTTTTTATTGTTGATCCTAAATCTTCCCATTCAAAACTATGATTTTATCAAATTTTGGCTTAGGATTAAAAACTACTAAGATCCAACCTTGAACTTTCACATAACATCTTCTTCTTTTGATTTTGATCATTCTTGGTGGGAGATATGACAAAGCTCTATCATCTGAAGAGGTATCACTTTATGATGAATTGAGATCTTCATTTTTCTCTTCATCTTTTCCCATGGCTTTAGATATGTGCATTAAAACTTGAATTTTCCATTGATATTCCATTTGGAATTTGGTCACCCTTTTTTTACATTATTTGAGTCAATACTTGATTCAGTGGATAATTTCAGTGAAAATTGAAGTGTCTTCAAATCTCTAGATTTTTGCACCATCAAAAAGATCTCAATGTCCTAATTCCAATGAAACTTGAATGGAGGAAAAAGGAGTCCATTTGTGTAAGTTATGCTCGGTCAAAGTTTTGGTCAATAGGTAGACCAGAGGGCTAGATAAGAGGTGAAATTAGACCATCTCAAAATTGGACAACAATAGATTTCAAAATGAAGATCTCGTCACAAGCTTTCCAACGACGTTCATTTTGTAAAAAATAGAGCTCGTATGAAGAAGTTGTGACAATTAGACTTTGGAGAAGGAATTCTTATGGGAATTAATCTTGGAGAATTACCTTGTAAGTCTATGGGAAATTTTCAAGTCTAGGTGGTGAAGTTTTGAAGGAATAGGGAGATTTTTGGAGCCATTTTCATACTTTAGAGAATTGTTATGCTGTTGAAGTGCTAGAAGAAATGGTCTTGGTGCATAATTGTAATTGATTTTTGGAGAATTAATCAGATTAGTCATACTCTATTGGAGCTGACCCGGAGACATAGTCACATTTGTGGCAAACTCTGAAATCAAACTTTGTTTGCACTTTCTATCTTTTTCTCTCTCTCAATTCTATTTATTTCATCTCAAGTTTTTTTTATGTTTTTAATGCTTAATTTCATTAATGTATAAATGTAATAAGTCTTTCACTAAAATTTTATTTTATTTAAGCATTCAATATTGCAATTAGTCTAGATCTGTTCATCAAATCAAGTGGTATCAGAGCCTAGTTGATTGTTATTGCAATTGTTTTCTTGAATGCTAACAAGATCTAGAATTCATAAGGGTGAAGGCAAGCTTGAAGATTTTAATCCTGAGATTGAGAAGAGAAGAATATTTTCAAAGATGTCTATTTTTGGAATGGAGGTTCCTAATGAGATTAGTGAGCAAGAATTTTGAAGAGCATTCCTCGAGATGAAGGCTAAGGTGGACATTCTTTTTCAAGAGAGACAAGAGCAGAAAGAACATTAAGACAAGAAAGGGAAACATCATGGAGATGGTGATATGAAACTAGATCCACCCTCTTCTTCTTCTCCTCCCTCTTCTCCTTCTTCTCCATCTTCTCCTCATTCTACTTCTTTTAATCCTTTCAAGAGTGGATATAAGCCTAAGATCAAACTAGATGTAAAATTTGACTTGCCTAAGTATTGTGGCGAACTTAATGCTGAAAAATTGGATGATTGGATTCAGCAAGTAGAAGTCTACTGTAGAGTCTAGAACCTATTAGATGATGTTGATAGGATCCAATTAGCTACTCTTTGGTTAGGAGGTACAGCTTTAACTTGGTGGGAGAGTAAGACTAAGGAAAAAATTTCACAACATGGTAGAGTCAGTTTAACTTGGATAGAGTTTGTTAATTCTCTTAAAAAGCAATTTGATCCCCTAGGACATATGCAACAGTTAATGATGGACTAGCAAATGTTTAGGCAAGGGAAAGGCCAAACTATCCAAGAGTACACCCATGAATTTAGGAAAAGAGCTATTGCTTTGAATGTTCCTTTGTACACCTAGGATACTTTGTTGAAGAAAATAGGAGGTCTTCATTCCTACCTTAGACATTCTATTTTGGTATTGAACCCTTGTAATTTGGATGAAGTGTCAGTTCAAGCTACACACTTAGAGTCAAGTGGTAAAGGATCTTTTATTGATAAGTTTGATAATGATCTAAAGAAATCTTCCAAGAATGCAGAGACAGAGAAAGGAAATAAGGCAGTTACAGTCAAGAAGGATGAGAAGCTTTCTTGTACTCATTGTGATAGAAAGGGTCATGATGAAGAATGTTGTTGGAAGTTGCATCGTGAATTGAAGCCTAAGTGGGCTAAAAAATGTGATAAAAAATAAAAAGGTAAGGAGAAAGCCGCAAATGTTGTTATGGATCTTGGTTCAGATTTAGATGATGAGACTAAGATAAAAGCTATGGGTTTGAAAGGTAAAGCTCCTATTTCTAGTGTTTCTATTACTAGTTATGCTTCTACTTCTACAGTTAATGATTTCTCTGAAGACAAGAAAAGGAATGAGTTATTTCATTTAAGGGTTATTGCTAAGAACACTAAAATTGATGCACTCATAGATAGTGGATCTCAAGTTAATCTGATTTCGAAAAATTTTGTAAGGAACTTGTGATTGAAAACTACATTACATAAGAAACCTTATCCACTAGGCTAGATCTGTGAAAATGATAAGTTGCAAGTAACAAGACAATGCACCTTAAGATTCAAGATCACTAGTAAATTTGTGGATGAAGTATAGTTTGATGTGGTTCCACTATATATCTATGGGATAGTGCTTGGTAGCCCTTATCTTTATGATAGAAAATAAATTTTCTAAAGGGTAAAGAATCATTATCACTTGTTTAAAGATGACATTTAGTATATTTTACATTCTCACAGGATTAAGACTGATCATTCTTTTGCAAACACAAGATAATTAAAAAGGGTAATTAATGCAAGTAAAGAGTTAACTCTTATGTCTATCAATATAGGTGGTTCTACACTTGAACTTGGAGTAGCTAACAAGGGTTAGATGTTGTAGGATGCACCCAGAGTAAAACATGAGGGAATGATGAATCAAAGCATTGATGGTTCCTTGGGTAAAAATGTTCATGTTGTGAAGGATCGATATGTTGCTAATTTATTCTCTTTCATTTTTGCATTATTGTTTATCTTGATGCTAGTCAATTTTTGTTGGTTAGTGGCTACAACAATTGATGTAGATGCTTATGGAAATGATAGAATAATGTTTATGATCAACAATGTTGTTGCAATCTTCATTGTGCTTGTGAGCTAGGTATTCAGATGTATAGATGATATAGGACAAGTGGGGAGGGCAAGTCCTCACTTAATCTTGGAGTAAATGTCACTTTTGGAGGTCCAAAAGGTCTTCAATGGGGAGGCCTGATCCAGTGGATAATTTTAGTGAAAATTGAAGTGTCTTCAAATCTCTAGATTTTTGCACCATCAAAAAGATCTCAACGTCTTAATTCCAATGCAACTTGAACGGAGCAAAAAGGAGTCCATTCATGCAAGTTATGCTCAATCAAAGTTCTAGTCAATAGGTAGACTAGAGGGCTAGATAAGGGGCAAAATTAGAACATCTTGAAAGTGGTAAAAAATGGATTTCAAAATGAAGATCTCATTACAAGCTTTCCAATGACATTTTTTTTGTAAAAAACGGAGCTCGTATGAAGAAGTTATGACAATTAGACTTTGGAGAATGAATTCTCATGGGAATTAATCTTGGAGAATTACCTTGTAAGTCTATGGGAAATTTCCAAGTCTAGGTGGTGAAGTTTTGAAGGAATAGGGAGATTTTTGGAGCCAATTTTGTACTTTAGATAATTGTTATGCTGTTGAAGTGCTAGAAGAAATGGTCTTGGTGCATAATTGTAATTGATTTTTGGAGAATTAATCAGATCAGTCATACTCTATTGGAGTTGACTCGAAGACGTAGTCACATTTATGGTGAACTCCAAAATCAAACTTTGTTTGTACTTTCTATCTTCTTCTCTCTCTCAATTCTATTTATTTCACCTCAAGTTTTTTTTAAGTTTTTAATGCTTAATTTCATTAATTTATAAATGTAATAAGTCTTTCGCTAAAATTTTATTTTATTTAAGCATTAAATATTGCAAGTAGTCTAGATTTGTTCATCAAATCAATACTTGAGAAACTATCTCTTGGCAATATGAACATTCAAACTCTGAATGACTAACTTTATGTAACTTACAAAGCCTAGGAAGGAGTAAAATATTGGGGTCTTCTTCTTCACCTAAACATTGTAAGTTAGCCACCATGATGTCTATAAATTGCATCACAACCTCTTCTTTTGGGATAGGGATCATGGGTCCTTCATTTCAATTATCTAGTGGTTTGGCTGAAGATATATATTGAGTCATCACTTTGTAAGATCTTAGAGTTGATTGTAAAAATGCTAAATCATTAGGTGTGTTATATTTGGTCATCATAATTTTCATTCTGGCTTAGCATCAATCTTAATTTGATGATTCAATCCCTTCCATAGTAATCAAAGTTGGGTGAAATTAGTGTAGAACCATCCTCTTAAACATTGGTTTCCATTCTCTACTTATAGGTAATCCATATGTTTCTAGAATTTCAACCACATGTATATCTATGATCTCCTAAATTTGGGGGTCCACTATTAGCTATATTCAAACATCTTTTAAAACCCTAATAACTTTTACCTTTTTCCAATTGTATCACTATTTGATTCATGGGTTTAGGAGTGACTAGCAACCTTTGAGCTAAAAGTGGCATGACATAATAGGAAGCTCTTGAATCAATTAGACAATTATGAATATTTTCTTGAAGATTCTAGTATTGAGCAAAAAAGTAGGCACCTCAACCTTGTCTTTAAACATGGTTAGCATAACCTTTGAGCTATTAACCTATTGTGATATTGTCTTTTTAGGAATAATACTTGCATTAGGTGTTGCCTTCATATGATCAAGAGTCCTCATTAGTGCTTCTCACTAGTTTGGAAAATTTTGTAGCATATCAAACGTGGACATGTTGGCCTTTGTTCTCTTTAAATCTTCAACTACACTATACTTTTTAGTTGACCATGCAAGATTATTTAAGATTGTAGGCACATTACCTTGGTTTTGATTTTTTTGTCCACCACAAGGAGCTCTGGTAAGTACTAGATTGTTGCTTTCCCTTGGATCTAGAGGAATTGGTTGCAATGTAGGAGGGATTCCATCTATCATGGATTCCCTTCAATTCCACAAATTGCTAGTATTTTGATAATCATTGCAAAAAAAAAACACATCTCTTGGTTGTTTGTCTGATTCCTAACTGAATAGAACAGAAAATTCTTCATTAACTATGTTGGCCTAGTTTTTCACCTTCAAACTTTTCTATGAAATTATAGTGAAAATATAGTTTTATCCACAACAATTAAGGGTTGCGTGTTTTAAATTGTGTTTTCCCTAAGTAAAAGCCTTAAATTCTATGTTGCCATAGTTTCTTTATGTCCTAGGTCTAAAATATGGTTTACATTGTTTCAAATTCTCAAAATATATCTGGAAAACACTAGTAAAGCCCTAAATACTTTGAGAAATGCCTTTTATTATAAATTTTTTGCATGCCTCTTATTTTATTCCTTTGAAATTCTTTTACCTAGGTGCGTGAGTCTTTCTTTAACCTTGGTTGGTATGTGGTTAGTTTTCCTTATTTTTTCT
Source organism: Cupressus sempervirens (assembly GCA_028749045.1). NCBI lineage: Eukaryota > Viridiplantae > Streptophyta > Pinopsida > Cupressales > Cupressaceae > Cupressus > Cupressus sempervirens. Next base: position 818,789,905 of record CM053786.1, read on the forward strand.
AGTTGATATCCTAATCCAAGTAAATCATGTCAATGATCATTGGATCTTGGAAGATCAATGATCATCACTTTCTCATGAAAGGAAGATGTGTGTTATATAAAAAATGCGAGCAAGTCAGTAAGTGACACTTGTCCTAGTAGGTCCCTCTTAGAATTGTAATGAGTAGTATGTTTTCTAAACCATTGATCATATCAAGATCAAAGGCCATTGCATTCTCACAACATAAAGTTGCTCACTGGTTCAAAAATGCAAAAATGTAAGCTTTTGACAAGAAGAATATGGTCGGACCTAAGTCATCCTTGAGCTGTAAGTTGAAATATGATAGAGTTAGTTAGCATACTAAAAATTTTAGATTGGTTGAAACTGCTAAAGTAGATAAAGGGTCTATGATCTCATGAATACCATTGATCATGTTTTAATCTATGGCTGTCATATTCTTGCAAAAGGAAATTGTTTAATATTTAAAAATGTGAGAATGCGGCAAGGTGCCCCATCTCCATGGGGGGCCCAACCCATGAAGGTTATGTAATCATTCCATTGTTTTTTCTCAGTTGTTAATCAAATATAAGATCAATGATTGTCTCTTTCTCACATAGTAAAGTTGCACCCTTTTTACCTAAAGTGAGAAAGTGATAGGATGACATATGGAATATTTCAAAAAAGGTGGTGTATGAATTTAAATATTAAAATAGAACCATCTAACCATAATAGATCTACAACTAGATTTCAAAGTTACAACATGTCTAAAAATATGATTGTTATAGAGTTTAATGTTGATCAATCCTAGTTTGTGTAGAGGGCATGTTGCATAAAACACATGAATTTCAATCAATTTTTGAATATCAAATGATAAAACTTTTAGAGAAGAACAAGAATTCAGTAGATTGTTTCCCTTTCAAGTAGTGAAATGTTGAGCTCCAAAATTGTAGGCATTTTTTGGGTGAGTGGAGATATGTTTAAATAATTTAAAGCTTTGTTTTGTAAGATTATTTTTAAGTGCTAAAAGTTCCTCCACAACAATATTTTTTTGGGTAGGAAAATTATCAGTAGATAAATGTGCATGATTATTTTTTAAAGAAATTACCTCAATCCACAAATCAAAAGGTGAGACAAAGGGAATTGGTTCCAAAAAACCCTAAGTTGCGAATTGGTGAGGGTTTGTATAACAAAGCCAATTGGTTAAGGGATTTAGAAACATTTTTCAAGGGTTTGGAGTTGTTCAAAAACTGGTTCTCAAAAATAAATATGATTACCCCTTGAGTAATGTCTAGCAACTTGAATTGATATGTTAGTAATTCTTGAGGTAGTTTTCAATGATGATCTCTTGAATTTGATTGCAAACAAATATGATCCTATATCTAGATTTGTCAAGAAACATGCTAGGAAAATTTATTCAAGGTTACACCTAAACTAATTAGGGAATTTTATCTTTTAAACCCTAATCAAGCATTACATGAACCAATACATTTTGAAGACCTAAAAACTAGATATGAGGCTTAGAAGGTGTATTTAAGGAATGCGCATTGCAAGAACATTTTGTCAAGATAGGATAATTACCCTTGGTTACCCCAAATACTCCAAAGCCATTGTTAAGAAAATATTTCAATCCTAGAGCACAAGTATTTTATTTCTCTCTGTATAAGATACTTGGACTGGATGAACAAGATCACATCCCAAGCTCTATTGTTTTCATCATAGCTCAGACATTACAATATGGTATGAGTGAAATTTTGGATTTTGCCACCTTTTTAGTAGAGGAGATTCATAATGGGTTGATATGTATAAGTAAGGCCAAATTGGAAAATCCTTTTTGTTGGTATTCTATTCTCATGTACATTTGTATGTATAAAGGTCATTCTTCTTTTTTTAAAGAAATGAAGTTGGATACTAAGAGGGATAGAGAAAGGTTACTAGTCCAATTGTGGAGTGCTAATATGACATGGGAGGTCACAGATGCTAGCTTTGTAATATTTGACTAAAATTTTGCCTCCAAGACAAGGATTTTATTGGGTGGAAATAGTCCTAGAATACCTCAACTATTGTTAAAACTAATTAGACTAAAAGACTATGTGAAAGGGTTAAAGGTAAGTCACAAATGGGGATACATTATCCCAAATGCAGCCTCAAATATTTTCAAAATATATGGTTTCCAAGGCAAGCCCCATGTTCTACCTTACCAGGCACCCTTGAAAATTGGAATTATAGAAATTATATGGCAAATAGGAGAACTTGAAGAGATAGAGCTCATAGGCCAATCAAGAGGTACAATCTTCCTAGGTTTATTATTTTTCATAAGTTTGTAATCACTAAAGGAGGATGGAAGCAATTTACAATTTTTTTGGATAAATATTAGATGGCACAGTCTCATTCCCATTTTATAGACCCTGAGGGTTTTTATGATATGTTCAATGAAAGGACTAAGGCTAGATCACATTAAAATTTTGTATAATTTCTAGAGAATATAATTATGAATGAATTTTTTTAAAGAAAAATAAGTCAGAAAAGAAAAATGGAAAGTATACAATAGGGTTCTCAAGTTTATTGATACTTTTGAACTAGAGTATAACCCTCTTGCTAATAAGAAATATTGGGGTATTACAATAGATATGCTTATCAACAATTTTTTTGGTTTTATGCAAAACTTCAATTAGAATAATTCAATCCTAACCCAAACTTACCTAGACAATGTAGCTAAGGTAGAAAATAAATTGGAAAATAGGGTAATCATGTCACCAGGCCAATACACATTGCAAAGAAGACTTGGATATATAGTGGCAAAGAGTGTACAACCTATACCTCTTTATAAAAGAAAACTTTTAGAAATCCCACCTACTACACCTACTCCCAAGAGATAGAAATAAGAATAGGGTTCTTGTTCTAGGGCTGAGGAATATTCTCCTACCCAAACTCCACTCTGAAATAGATGATGAAATATCTTTGAGAAAATAGTTGAGACAAATGGAAGGGAGAAGGACATTGTATTAACAACAAAAGACATAGAAGAGGGAGTGCCTTAGGAACCCCCTATGCCAGCATTAGCCCTCACTATAGGAGATTTCAATGGAAAAGAAATAGATCATATAGTAGAATAGGCATCTTAGAAGTTCATAGATGATTAAAGCTTTGTGAACTCAAGAGAATTCACTCAATTTTTGTGGAGGAGAAGTATAAAAAATTTTGAAGAAAAATGAAAAAGGCATAAAAAAGAGAAACTTGGCATGTAGGACTCTAAAATTGAAGAGGATTTCAAGGCAAGTCTTGTTGAGGAATTTTCATAGATAACCCCTAAAGGGGGTATATAGTTGCTAAAAGATTCAAGAGTTTTGATTTTACTTGAATGGGATATTGCCAATGCAATGAATTTTGATAAAGTAAGGAAATCAAAGGGGACCCAGTTTAAAACTAAGGAGGAAGTCCAACAAGCCCATAAGGGGTTAAAATACAGTGATGAACATTAGGCCTTGGTGATGTGGTCCATCCAAAAAAGAGACAAAGCCCAGATTCAAGAGGTTTTAGATTCTGAACACATAGATAGTCTCATGGTTTATAAATTAGATGAGGTGGATACTAAAAACGTTCCTCAGATGACCAAGGAAATGGAAGATTTTGGGGTAGTAGTTGCTGCTAAGGATAAAAATAGGTTCCTAGAATTAAGTGCCTGATTTGAAAAGGTGTTAAAAGCTTATGAAGAATGAGGAAATAAAATACACTAGCTAGAAGTGATGGAGACACAACCAAAGACTAGAATGAACACATAGGAAAAGGGAAATATTATTATCAATGAAAAATGCCCTATGGGCTTACAATAGTATGATTCTGGAGAAAGAAATCCTCCACACAGTACCTTCTCTCTGACTCCACTAAGAACTACCTTTGCAATGTCAAAAATGTTCTTAAATAAGCCCCAAATGGTTTAGGGTTAGGAATACATTCCAGAATATGCTAGTTGGCATCTAGTGCCAAAATAGAAGGTTCTATAAATCATGTTAGAAGTTAGTGTAAAATTAGAAGAATCCAGAAATGGCAGTCCAACTTCTGGGAGGCGTAACTTTTGAATTGTAACTCCAATTGATGAACCGTTTACATTTTTGGAAAGATCTCAAAATTCTCTATAGCCTTATGGACCAGATTTTATCATCCCCCATTTTTCAGCCTTGTACAAGGCCATTTAGTGCCCCATAGCTAACTTTGAAGCACTCTTAGGAGGTCTCCAGTAAAATTAAAACTGCAATAACTTTCTAACCATAAAGCCTTTTGACCTGATTCCTTTTTTGGAGTGTTTTAAATTACAATTAAAACCATCCCTCCAAATTACACCCTCTAACTCATCATAATTTTGTCTCAATTAAAAAATAACTAATTTTCTACATTTACAGATATCCCAATGTGCTTAAAAACTAATAAAACTCTAACCCAGAAAACTAATAGTGGAACTGTGAGAGTTGGAACCTTTATTTGACCCAAATGGGTATCTAGAAATGAAAACACACTAAATAGAAAATATATCTAAGAATATTTTTGGGTGTTTAGGATTGCCCTTACACCACTGGATGCTCTTGCATCAAGAAGCAACAATTTCCCAAATGGAGAAACAATTGGGAAAGAGAAAACTAGGAGAGGGATCTAGTCAACCAAAAATTACTTATCCTACTCATCCTCCAATTGCCTCTTTCAATAAAACTCCCCTTGTCAATATACCAACTACCCCACAAGGACCCCAATTCTATATAGCTAAAGAGTTTGAGGAAGAAAAGATAAAATTATGGGCCATGCATGTCAAATTGGATGTTCAATATGACGATAAAATAAGAAATACCACTATGTATCTAGTAGAGAGGGTTGCCTGGTCTACATTTTATGAACAATTATCAAAGTTAATGAATAAATAGAATGAGCTAAAAAATAATGAAGCCACTTTAAAGTCAATTGTGAAAAAATAGAACACTAGGGATAGTGATGCCATTATTTTATGTTCTTTAGTAATTAGTCTTTCTTGTGAGCAAGTAGAGTGAACTTTTGATATAACTAATGGCCTCTCTAATTTTGATAAAAAGAGAATTATGCTACAGAGGAGGATTATAAATTCTTTTTCAAAATATCTTGGTGAAATTTTTAGGCTTTTTCCTCATCCATTCAAAAATATTGATAAATTGAAAGACAAGGAAGAATGGGCTAAAGAATTGGATGATCTGATATGCATCAAACTAAATAAGGTCATCAATGAAAATAACCACATATGGTTTGAAATAAATTTAAGGAAATTGTTTGGGTGCAGATATATTTTTTATTCTTTTAAAAGGGATTTTTTTGAAATTGATGAGTGAGGAGAAGAAATCTTGAAGAAGCAACAAGAGATTTTGAGCTTTAACTAGCCAAATGATTCACGTTTCAACAAGTGAATGATAGATCTTGCATAGGCCAATAAGTTGATTTTTGAGGAAATTGATGAAGATGGTGTGGATCTAGATGAATTATAAATATTTGATGCACCTACTCAAATAGAAGAAAAAGGTGAGCAATTAAGTACAACAAAAAATTTAGAGGTTCAAACTGGTAGCTTAACAAGAGAAAAACCATTTGTAATTGTTGATTTGGAAATTAAGCCTAATGACTATGAGGGAGAGCCAAAAGTTAGAATCAATTTTCAAATATTAGAACATGGTCCACCATAAGAAAATCAAATGGTCCCATAGTCTGTGGAACAATAGATGCATATCGACCAATCATCACATGAAGCCTCTTAGCAATAAGAAGATGCAACAGAAATGGCCCCACAAAAAGAAGGTTCATGATAGAGACATTTTGTTGCACAAAGTTTGGTCTTATTATGACAACAATTTTTTGTTTGAAAAATAATTTATGTGAAGAATAGATGTCATTTTTCTCGAAGCCCGAAGCTTGTTGCATCTCATGCTATATAAATGAGATCCCAAGGATAGATAAAGGGTCTAAATTCTATATAATTTGATTCTTAGGATATTTTTATAGTTGGTCCACTAGTATCTATATGGATTTTATTATGTATTCATCGTTGCATATATGAGAGAAATTAGAACATGAAAGAATTAGGTGTTTAACCTTGAGTTATTTTGAACGTGACGCCAATGATGTATTATTTCCTAGAAAGATAAATACAAAGGAAGGTTTTGCAAACATCTATGTCCCTAAATTTTGTCTCCTTTTCATATATCTGAAGATTTGAGAATGAATGAATAATGTTCTTTCATTTAAATGTAGCTTGGATGAGGTGTATGTTTGTTCATTGATTTCTCTTAATTTAAATAATTAAATAAATTATTTCATTTAATTGATAGGTTTTCTAGGTGTATGGGAGGATATTCATAAGAATAGAATTTAGAGTCAATTGTTGATAGTTTCAATTGTAAGGCAATTTAATAGATCAAGTTTTATTGGTGTGATTTTCTCTATACCAATAGATAAGGCATTGATCAGTACTTATAATGTAGACTATTGATTTCATGAGGTTGCATAGAGCACAAATATAAATCAAATCATTTTTTACTTTATTGTATGAAGAATTAAACTATTGGTCATCACTTGTTTATAGTAATCCGTTGTATACCATTGTTAGCTACTACTATCAAGGATTATTTGTGAAGTATAGAAGAATTGTGACCATTATCTATTGTAAGGGATAGAGGTGAAGTAGAAAGATGATGTTAATAAGCATATGTTGAAGTAAAAAATCATAAACCATTTCTATGTTTAGATATCCCTTAGGTGCACTCGATTTGATTTTGTAGAACCTAAATAGTAGAGAACCCTTGTGATTCTATTAAATTTGGATCTAGATCTAGAGTTTTCTTAGTTTAATATAGGATGTTGCTAACTCTTAAACCAATTTTTTATTTAGAACTATGTATTAAGTATTTTGTTTCTTGGTAGTTTTTTTAAACACCAACAAAATGGTCACTTTGCTAGGGAGTTGTCCAACACATATTGTTGTGTAAAATGTACTACAGTCTCTAGTGTTCTTATTATGCCTATTTTTGTATTGGAATTTTCTAGTGACAAACCTTGAGAATTTATAAATTTCCCAACACCACAAGAGCATACTAACGTATATCATCCTTGCAAAGTGTCTTACCTATCAAGAAAAAGTTGTAGTTCCAAAAGTCTTTCTGATTGGCCCATTTGTGTGTCAGAAGTTGATAAAATATGTAGATCCAAATGCATTTGTTTGGTGAAGGAGAGAGAGAAAGCCACCATGAATGCTCTCATTGAGAGAGATAACTTAGAAGGATGACTTCTTTAAAAGAGAAAAACAAGAAACTAGAAGAAATATTTTTTTTTTCTATATACTAATGTCTTTTGAGATACATACAATCTAAGATCTAAGGTTCAAGAAGAAGAAAAACTCCTAAATCAGAGACAAGAACCTATTATATATTAAATCCATTCCTACAAGCCTATTTAGTTAGACCTTGTAGATCTGACTATAAAACTAACTAATAAAGGAAAGAAAAAGGCTATAGGGATTCAAAAAACATGAAGCTCAAGCTATCTCAAACAATTTTATATATCCTTCTATGTCTAGATTAGATTTTGATTTAGAAAAAGCTAGAAAGGAGAGGGAGGATTTAGCAAAGGAGCTTGAAAAGGTTGAGAATGAAGCATAAGCAACAAAGACAAGGAGGAAAATATAGTTTATTGAATCTAATTTTCCCTTAGCTTCATGTCCTAATATTTCCACTCAAGACACAACTCCTATGCCCATTTGTGGACAAATAGTCCCTAGCCAAAATGTGTCTCAGTCAACCCCTACATCATCTTTCACCACTAGTAGTCAGATTCTTATTGTTCAAATACAATAGCCTCAAATTATTGTCCAAAATCAAATAAATGTAGCAAGAACATGAAATGATGTTGATTTTCAAAAGAAATCCATATACATGGAGAAATATAAACAAATGTCATTTTTAGGTATCTCTAGTTTCTCACCTCCTATATCCTTTTACCTTAGAGATAAGGTTGTGAATTCTTCAGGAAATAATTTTGTTCGTGATTAAGGGAAATTGGTTTTGAAGAGTGCCTAAAACCCTTTAAAAATCATAAAATTTTCAATGAATCCCAAACCAAACAAAACTACAACCCAAAGGTGAAATAGGTTACTGAGAAAGACACAGTGACTAGGGGGCATTATAGATAACACAATACTCATCAATTGCAAAAAAAGGTCTTCAATGGAAACCTAAAACCCCATGGTAGAAAAGAGGAATAGACAATAATTCCCTTACCATGTCAAACAATAAAGAAAAATAGGCCAAAAGAGCTAGGAAAACCAAAGAAAGGGACAACCGCAACTGAAGCTTTCACTTTTGGTCCCAAATTTTGAGAGTGCAATGCCATATCAAAAGGAGTGGAAGGCTTAACCTTTTTAAATTTTATAGTAGTCCATCCATCCTTCACAAAATTATCTACCTTTAGCCATGAAAAGTTAGCAACACCACAACCATCCCCTAAAACCCCCACAGCTGGGGAATGGACCACAGTAGAAGAAGGATCATCAAAATCTAGAGATGGGCCAACAATATCATGAGATGAGGCTATGGGTGGGGTAACATTTAAATCAATAGAGATATAATATGGAAGAGTGTGATTAGAAGAGGTCACCACTATAGGAACAGTCATGCCATCAAAAAATAGCAATCAAGCCTACCACCAAAGTATCCTAAGAAGAGTCACCATTCCCAATAGATGAAGCTTTTTAAACTGTGTAGTGATCACCCAAAAACCTCTTCCACTAGGAAGGTGACTTCTTTAGTCTAGATTTTACAAAGGAGCAGTGGGAAAAAAGGTGGACATTCTTGTGTCATATCTTGTATTAGAAGGGGATGCTCTCATAATCAAGAAGTTGGATCCAATGGCCATGCAAAGGTTTCAACTTAATCATGTTAGGGAGTCCCTTGAAGATGTTGATCTCAACCAAGATTCAGGCATATGTCATCCTAAACACATTTGAAGATATAGTATCTACCATCAAGAATTCCTCGAGGGCATCCCCCACTACCTCCAAGATAGAATCCACCCAAAGGTGAAGAGGGAGATTTAGCAACCTGACTCATAGAGGAATCTTATTAAAAGATTTTTTCAATGGGTCAAACTCCTTATACCAAGGTTTAGCCATCAAGGGATACTTCTGCCCCCATGAGAAACCATAGTGCATAATGTCATTTCTATCTTTAGTAGTTTCAAACTTCACAATGAAAAAAGTCCTTGTCATAGGGTATATTTGAGTTGTACTTGAAGTGAAGGGCTTCCAAACATAGGTGATCCAGGTGTGCAACTCTAGTAGAGAGGGCCAAAAACCCTTAAAGTGAAAGATAATAGCATTGGAGGAGAAATCATCAGCATAAATAGAGATTTCATCAATAATATTGGGCTCTAAATCAATCGTTATCAAGTTACTAACTACAATTGGCATAGCATCTTAGAGCCTCGAACACATAGGCTTCCCTCCAATGTAGGCCTCATAAGTGGAAACATCAGTGTAAGATATTATGGATCTACCATTAGCACCAAGAGGTAGAGAAGCCACTCCAATAGGAAACACTATAAAGAGACCACCTACTAGCTGAAAACCAACCCCAATGGATGAGTGAGGGAGAGCAGAATGGACCCCCCACTAGGGCAAAGCCATGAAAGTCAGAGTCAGGAGTAGATGAGGGAGAAATCGAGCCAAATACAACAGCGACATTGCCCCCAACCTATACGACAAAGGCCTTCATAGAGACAAAAGCTGAAGCGAGAGTAGGCCTAGATGTGGACAAGGTCGTAGATGTGGATTTGGATTAAAAAATTGGCACGAGAAACATTTTTGGCATTATAATAAATTAACCCTTGGTTGTAACCACTATAGGAAAGAAGCCCCACTATTTCACCAAGGGTCAAAGTAAACAACTCTCAATTAAAATTTTATTGACTCTTGGTTGTAAGTACCATAGGTAAGAAGCCCCACTATTTCACCAAGGGTCAAAGTAAACAAATATCAATTAAGAACCATAGTAAAGAGAGACCTTATGGAGACTTGAACCTTGGTTGTAGGCCCTATAGGAATGAAGTCCCACCATTTCATCAAAGGTATAAACCTTAAAATTTTATTGACTCTTGGTTGTAAGCACTATAGGCAAGAAGCCCCACTATTTCACTAATGGTCAAAGCAAACAAATCTCAATTAAGAACCACTTTAGAGAGAGACCCTATGGAGGCTTGAACCCTAGTTTTAGGCCCTATAGGCATGAAGCCCCACCATTTCAGCAAAGGCACAAGACTTCAAAATTTTATTAACTCTTGGTTGTAAGCACTATAGGCAAGATGCCCTACTATTACACCAAGGGTCAAAGTGAACAAATCTCAATTAAGAACCATAGTAGAGAGTGACCTTATGGAGACTCAAACCTTGGTTATAGACCCTACATGCATCAAGCCCAAGTATTTCACCAAATGCACAAGCCTTTTTATTTAAAATTAAGCCTTGGTTGTAAGCACTATAGGGAAGAAGCATCACTATTTCACCAAGGGTCAAAGTAAACAAATCTCAATTAAGAACCACGGTAGAGAGAGACCCTATAGATACTCGAACCTTGTTTGCATGCCCTACAAGAAAGAATCTCCACCTATAGGAAATGATGTTGTTACTAGTGAAGAACACTTAAGGATATTTGTAGACAAGCAGTGTCTACCCAATCGACTCAATTGACATTTTTAATGATTTTATAATTAATTTTAAAATTACATTACCATGCTTTCCTTTCTTTTATTTAATTAAAAAAATTCTAATATAAATAATCTAGTTTGCTAGTTAGCCATTGGCTTCGTAGACATTCTTAATGATTTTGAAGTAGAGCATGAAGATCCCGTTATGGATTTGTTTGTGCATTCATTGACTAAAGATGCAAGAGACTATTTTAGGCAATTTCCATATGAAAAAATTAGTTCATGGAATGACTTGGAAAAGTTATTTAAAGAAAAATATGGAGATAATACTAATGTTGGTTTCATGTTGAATGATTTCAATAACATAAAAAAGAGCCCCAATGAGTCCACTTTTGACTTCAATTTGAGATTTCAAAAGGGAATGTATAAGCTCTTCCAAGTGATGAGACTCAACAAAGATGTATGTCTTACTACATATTTTAATTCTTTTGATAGTAAGATGGCTTATTCTTTGAGAGACAAAGATCCCAAAACCTTAAGGGATGCTTACAAGATGGTAGTTAATATTGAAAACAATGGAAAGGCCTCTGGTAAGTTAGGAAGAAGAGATGACCCCAAATTGTTCAACCCAAGGAACAAAAAGAAAGAAAGTGATAAGCCTCCTATAGGTAAGAAGCCTGAGGAGGACACAATGGATCAAGTGTTAAATCTTCTAAAAAACATGAACCCCCTAGCTTTCAATGAAAATAAGTTTAATGCTAGTGAGAAAGCTCCAATGAATAATAATTATTTCAATAGGTAGCCTAGAATGCAAAATTATCCATACACTACATAGTGGAAAGATGGTAAGCCTATCCCCAACCTAGCCCAAAGTAGTGAGGATAACAGTACCTTTGAGCCTCTATAAATAAATTCTATCAATATGATAGATGTTGTATCATGGTGCATCATTTGTAAGTCACCTCATTCATCCAAACATTTTCTGCAAATCATAATGTGTAAAATGAGGAGGGAGAAGAAGAAAAAGATCATGATGATGTAAGTTACAACATGGTGAGCTTATGTGATGATTATGACAATTCTGATTTAGAAGGACTAGGATGTGATGTTCTTCATCAAAGAAATGTTTACCAATTACATCATCAGAAAATATTCTCTCATAATGAAGACTATGATGAAGATAAGGTATGTACTACATCTTCAGATGTTGATCATATAAATATGAGAAAGCCTTCTAAAGAAGGGATTGATAGAATTACAATAGAGATAGTATCTCAAGTTCATAGTAACTATAATTTGAGGAATAGGACTATCAACAATGATACTAGTAAACCATCTAGCATCTTCATAAAAGATATTTCTCAAAAGATGATAGATGATAGTAAGAAGGATAGTACAATAATAAAAAAGGTCAAGGATAGTAAGAATAAGAAATGGGAGCCCAAGAAGAAACTAAAATTTTAGACAGTCGAGATAGTTAAGGAAAATGTACAAGAAAAGAAGTCAAAATATGATGCCACTAAGCAAGTAATAGTGCTTGTTGTTCAAAATGTCTTAGCTCCAAGTATTCTCATGAAACCTACTATGTGTGATCTAATTGATATGATATCTATGCTATCTCAAATAATTGTGAAAGATCTTTTATCTGAATTGTTTAGAATAGAGGAGCGTAAGAATAAGGCTTTATCTTGGTTGAGTGGGATAGGTGACATCAATATTGTTGAACAAAAGGCCATATAGAAGACTCCTATTGTAGTAGAAGATATTGGTATTATGTCTCAAATTCCTCAAACATTTTTAGATAATTTATTTGTAGCCTATTTGCAAGATATTGATCCTTTTTCCCTCAATCTAGTTATACAAGGTAGAACCTTAAGGAATTTCATGATAGATTCAAGGGCATCCAATACCATAATGCCTTTCAAAGTCATGGAAGCCTTTGGGTTAGGGTCAAACCCAAAAAAGGTAGGTTTAGGGCCATGGATAGAAGAGAATTAATTGTTATAGGTACTATTAATGCCTTACCTTTCAAACTAGCTTCTTATCCTAGTGTAAAGCTAACCATGTCAATTCTTGTGGTTGATATTCCTCCTCACTATTGAATACTACTCTACAAAAAGTGGAGTGCTACAATGAGAGGTAGCCTACAATCTGATCTGTCATATGTTACTTTTCATATAGGTGACAATGTTGTCAAGGTTGACAAGGAGTCAAGGGTTAACTATATTTTTGGGGATAATATTGATAAGAATTCTACTTGTTTCTTAGACATTGATGTAAATGCATTCAGAGAAAATTTATTATTCAATAAGTTGAGAAAATCCCACCGATATTTTTACAAGAAGTAGAATTTTGCATGGATTCACAGATTTTGTGTACTACATACTTTCATGGGCCAAGTTCTAGGGAAGGTTTAGAAGCTAGGGTAGTTTTTGTATCTCCTAAAAAGAATACATTTAGATATTCATTTACCTTGAATTTTTCATGTACCAATAACATAGATGAATATGAAGTAGTCTTATTAGGATTAAGAGTTGCAACTTTCCATCAAATAAAAAGGTTGCATGTTATTAGTGATTCTGAGTTATTTTTCTCTCAAATAAAAGAGTCTTACACATCCAAGCATAAAAGGTTGAAGTAGTACAAGAATATTGTTTGGGACCAGATTGAATTGTTTGATGCCTTTGGCATATCTTGAATGGAAAGAAGTAATAATAAGATGGTCAATAATGTAGCTATTAAGCCTTAAGATATATCTTTTGCTGGTATCTCACAAACTAAAATAAAAAATAGGCTATCAATTCATGATAATATAGAATACTAGCAAGTTTTTGATGATGATAAAGATATTCCAAATTTCTTGTTAAATGAAGACAAGTATCATGGTCAAGAACTTGACTGTAGCTCTTTAATTGAGACAATAGAAGGCAAAGAGACAATCTTTGGCTAGGAAATTTTGCAATTAAAAATAAAAGAAAGTACCCTAGGGATTGGTAGGCTTAGAAAATATGTTTGATAACCAAGATAAAGTGAAGTTAGAGGTTAAGGATTACAAGCCACAAGAACTTGAAGAAATAAATCTTGGTACCTTTGAAGCTCCAAAAAAGGTATATATTGGTCAGAATTTATTTGTTGAAATTAGGAAGCATTTATTTGATTTTTTTAGAAAATATAGGCATGTCTTTGCATGGTCATATGATGATCTCAAAGCCTATAGAGAGGAATTATTTCAGCATGTCATAGCTCTTAAGGAGAATGTCAAACCTTTTAGAAAAAAGTAGAAGCCTACAAACCCCACCCCAACTCAGAAGATACAAGAAGAACCAATAAAGCTAATGGATGGAAGAATAATTAAGCCAATCAGACATTCTGCTTGGATATCAAACTTAGAGCCTATCAGGAAGAAAAATGGAGATATAAGGGTTTGTGTGGATTTTAGAAACTTAAATATTGCTTCTTTAAAAGATAACTATGGTTTGCCTAATATGGAGGCCATATTACAAGAAACGACTAGTTTAGAATTAATGTCCATGCTAGATGGATTTTAAGGCTACAACTAGGTTCTTGTGAATGAAAAGGATTTGTTTAAAAAAACCTTTAGATAACTATGGTTTGCCTAATATGGAGGCCATATTACAAGCAACGACTAGTTTAGAATTAATGTCCATGCTAGATGGATTTTAAGGTTACAACTAGGTTCTTGTGAATGAAAAGGATTTGTTTAAAACAACCTTTACTACTCCATGGGGCACATATATTTATGTAAGAATTCCTTTTGATTTAAGCAATGTAGGAACAACCTTTCAAATGGCCATGGATGTATCTTTCCACTAGTACATTGATAAGTTTATGGTAGTGTATCAAGATGATCTTATTCAAAAAGGGCTAAGGACTATTGTAAACACTTGAAGAATTTTTTAATTAAAGCCTTAGAATACAAAGCTTCCTTGAACCCCAAAATATGCACATTTGGAGTGATAGAAGGAAGGTTTCAAGGACACATAGTGTCAAAAGATGGGGTAAAGATTGGCCTTGAGAGAGTGGCATCAATTGATAAAGTCACAAACCTAAAAATGTAAAAGGAATATAGTCATTTTTTGGGCAAGTAAATTTTCTAAGAACATTAATTACTAACTTTGCTGAAATTAGTAGGCCAATATCTAAAATTCTCAAGAAAGGAGCTACTATCAATTGGGATGGTGAGCCTTTAGAATATTTTTAGAAAATTAAAACTTTACACCAATCCTCAAAACTCTAGACTATGCAAAGCCGATGCATATCTTTTCCTTTACATCTTTCCATATTGTGGAAGCAATCCTATTGCAAAAAAATGAGGAAGGATATGAATAACCTATTGCATTTTTTAATAAGTTCCTTTAGCCTATAGAATTAAAATATGAGATAAATGAAAAGAAGGTTGATGCCTTAGTTGGCAAAGCCTTTAGGTGTTATCTTGTAGGTTCTACTATTATAGAATTTATATCAAGTGTAGCTGTTAAGGATATTTTCTCTTGGCACGAGGTATCTAGTAGGAGGTATAGGTGGATTAATGAAATTCAAGAATTCAATATTAACATTAAAAATACTAAATTAATAAGTGGTCAAGAATTGGCAAAATTAATGACTTGATCAAAATTGGATACCAACCAAATAAATATGGTAGAAGAAGATTTAAGATCAGGCCTATGTGACATGGATCACTATGAGTGGTATACAAATGTTATATATTACTTGCAACACATGGAAGCCCCACCCCACCTAATAGATAATGAAAAGAGAAGTACAAAATTGCATGTAATTAGGTATATCATTGTCAACAATAGTCTATGGTGGAGAAATGTTGAAGGAATATTGCTGAAATGCATTGATTAGGAAAATTCTAAGAAGATATTAAAAGACATGCATTCAAGAGTATGTGGGGGGAAGTATGTGGCAAAAACTATAGCTCACAAGATAATGAGAGCTAGATTTTGGTGGCTTAGTCTTCTTAAAGATGCACAAATAGTGGTCAGAAGATGTGATGCATATCAAAGGTTTGTGGGTAAGTTAAAGTTTTTTGGAAAAAATCCTCTAAAACTAGTTGAATTTCAAGCACCTGTTTAGTAGTGGGGCACAAATTTCATGGGTGAAATCTCCCACAAATATAGCATTGGTTACTCTTGGATCTTGGTAGCAATAGATTATTTTACAAAGTGGGTGGAAGTCATTCCTACAAGAAATTCTACCAAAAAAAGTAGTGAATAACTTTCTCTTAAACAATATTATAACAAGGTTTGGATGCCCTCAAAGGATTGTGACTAACAACACAATGTGCTTTAGAGTAGAAGAATTTGTGAAATTGTGTGATAGATATGGCATAACTAGATCAACATACTCATTTTTCATCCAAAAGGGAATACATGGGCAAAATCTACCAATAAGAGCCTATTGAAAGACATAAAAATGACTTTGGACAAGGAAAAAGGGCATGGGATTCTAAGTTACAACTAGCAGTTTGGGTTGATAGAGTAATAGTGAAGAAAGCAATAGGTGTTACACATTTTGGTCTTGTATATGGAATCTAGGTTAGAATGCCTAAAAATAATTTAATAGGGCTATACAATTACATTAGAATGTATAATGAAGATGTCATTGATGATATGCAAGAAAGAATGGATGAGTTGGTTGGACTAACAAAGACAAGAAAAGAAGCCTCTACCAAAAATGCAAAGTTATACTTGCAAGTCAAATTGTTGTGTGATAGAAAGATAGTGGTTAATAATTTTGAACCTGAAGACCTAGTTTTAATGTGGAATGCTAGGGTTGAAGACAAAGGTAAACATGGAAAATTTGATCCTATATGACTGGGTCCTTATTTAGTTAATGTTGCATGGGGAGAGGATTCCTACATTTTGAAAGAATTATCAGGTGATATTCTTGAGCTGTTAGTTCATGGACGGTTCTTTAAGAGGTATTTTTCCTAAAAAATACTTGCTTTTCCGTGAACAATAGTATAGGGTTTCTATACATTCTATAATTTCTTGTGAATATTTGTAAATTCCATGTGTAGTGTTTTCCTATTTGTTGCTCTCTCAGAGTTGTCAAATATTTGTAATGTATGTGGTCTTCTTCTGCTAGAAATTTTACATTATTACATGGATACAAGTTATCCATCATCCCTAGACAGAGCCATTTTTGGCCTTTTTTTTCACCTTCAAACTTTTCTATGAAATTATAGTGAAAATATAGTCTCATCCATAGTAATTAAGGGTTGTGCATTTTAAATTGTGTTTCCCCTAGGTAAAACCCTTAAATTTTTTGTTGCCATAGTTTCTTTTATGCCTTAGGTCTAAAATGTGGTTTTCATGCCCTAAATTTATAGGGCAAAACACAACTACTTTTTTTCTTCTTTTTGAGCTAAACTAAAGGTAACACACATTGGTGTGTGCTTGCTACAACCTAGTTATAGAATAGTTGGGTGATATGATAGATGATTTTGATCCATTAATATAGCTATCACAACATAAGTAATTTGATGTGGGGGTTTCCTTAGCACAATGTAAGGTATCCATAATGTTCAACATGTACATTGAGGACACATCTGCTAGATGGGTAATATCTACATTAAGTTAAGAGACCTACGTGATGATGTGATAATTAACAATTCATGTTGAGGGATTTTTTTTTTTTTTAATGATCTGAATTAATAAAGACAACTATTGATCATCTCAAATATCTAATCATGTTTATATGTATATACATATAGCAACATCCTATCTTCACGCTTACAAGTTTGGCTATTACAAAATGGTGACTTGAATAGATTCTTGTTCAGTATCATAGCCCCTATATGAAGATGATAATTCCCATACTAAATATATTAGGTACTCCATGGCCACTTTAGTACCAATTTTTTTGATGTCAATTTTCATTTCTATCTACAATGGAAACTAGTCTTAGTATTACACACACACTCTCTTATATTCATACCTAAGATATTTTTCTATATAGTTCTCTTCACATAGTTTGACCTTCCAATGCTAACACTAAATAATATTTATTATAGGCCCATTAGCTATTAACAATATCCACACTAACTTAGATTTGCAAAAAATGTTAGGAAACCAGATTGGTCACATTGGGAAACTCAAAACCCAAGTTTCCGAATGAAAACCCAATTCTTCCCCAACAATTAGAATTAATTAGCCTCAACATCAAAAAAAGTAATAGTCTAACATTCTTAGGAGACATGAGTTATTTTTCAAGCACCCAATACTCAATAGAATGTTCATAAAAAGTATAGATCTATATGTACTATCCATTAGTTCACCTTTCAAAAAAAAAATTGTTGGTTGTGTTTTACCTTGTTAAATTTGGGCATGCACATTCTATAAATTCTTGTGAATATTTTTAAATTCCTTATGCAATTTTTTCCTATTCGTTTCATTCTCAGAGTTGTCAAATATTTGTCATGTATGTGGTCTACTTCTACTAGAAATTTTGCATTCTTACACAAATACAAGTTATCCATCATCCTCAAACAAAGCCACTATTGGCCTGGTTTTTCACCTTCAAACTTTTCTATGAAATTATAATGAAAATACAATCTTATCCATAGTAATTAAGGTTTGTGTGTTTTTAATTGTTCTTGCCCTAAGTAATCCCCTTAAATTTTGTGTTGCCATAGTTTCTTTTATTCCATAGGTCTAAAATGTGGTTTATGTTGTTTAAAATTTTCAAAGTATATATGACAAACCCTAGCAAAACCCTAAATACTTTGAGAAATTCCTTTCATTACAAATTTTTCATCCACCTCTTATTTTATTCCTTTGAAATTGTTTTACCTAGGTGCGTGAATCTTTCTTTAACCTTGGTTGGTTTGTGGTTAGTTTTCTTTATGTTTTCTATTTGATACCCTAACCTAAGTAAATCACAATGATGATCATTGGATCTCAAGAGATCAAAAATTATCACTTTCTTATGAAAGGAAGATGTGTGTTATTTAAAAAATTAGAGAAAGCAACTAAGAGACACCTTTCTCAATGGGTCCCTCTCAAAATTACAATGAGTAGTATATTTTTGGAACTATTGATTAGATCAAGTTCAAAGGCCATCACATTCTTGCAATATGAAGTTTCTTATTGGTTTAAAAATGTGTGAATGTGAGGTTTTGACATGTGTAATATGGTGGGACCTAAGTTAGCCTTGAGCCAAAAGTTGAAATATGATAAAGTGAGTCAGCTTACTGAAAATTTTTGATTGGTTGAAACTACTGAAGTGGATAAAGGGTTTATGATCTCATGAATACCATTAATCATGTATTCATCTATAGTTGTCATATTGTTGCAAAAGGAAATTGTGTAATATTTAAAAAATGGGACAAGTTGTTGCATGTCCATGCGGGGGGGGGTGGTTGGGGGTGGGGGCAGCCTATGAAGTTTATGTAATCATTCCATTATTTTTCTTAGTCCTTGATCAAATATTAGATCAAAAATTATTGCCTTCTCATATAATAAAGTTGCACTCTTTTTATCTAAAGCAAGAAAGTGACAAGATGACATGTGGCATATTTCAAAAAAGGTGGTTCGGGCATTAAAAGTTTAAAACATAACCATCTGATCATAATAGATCTACAGGAAGATTTCAAAGCTACAATGTGTCTAAAAATATGACTGTCGTAGAGTTTAATGCTAATCAATGTCAGTTCATGTAGAAGGAATATTGCATAAAACATAAATTTCAGTCAATTATCAAATATAAAATGATAAAACCTTCAGAGTAGGAAAAGAATTTAGGAGATTGTTTCCCTTTCAAACAATGAAGTGTTGAATTCCAAAATTGGAGGCATTTTGTAGGTGAGTGTAGATATCTTTCAATTGTTTAAAGCTTTGTTTTATAAGATTATTTTTAAGTGCTAAATATGCCTCCACAAAAATACTTTTCTAGGAAGGAAAATTATCAATAGAGACATGTGCATGATGATTTTTTAGAGAAATTTCCATAATCCACAAATGAGAAGGCAACATGGAGGGAATTGGTTCCAAAAAACCCTATATTGCAAATTGGTGAGGGTTTGTACAACAAAGCTAATTGGCTAAGGGATTTAGAAACATTTGTTAGGGGTTTCATGTTATTCAGAAAATGGTAATCAGAAAGAAACCTAGATACCCCTTTGAGTAATGTTTGGTAATTTGACATTAGTAAGTAACTCTAGGGGTATTTTTTGATGGTGATCTCTTGACTTTGATTGCAAAAAGATATAATAATATATTTGGATTAGTCAAGAACCATGCTAGGGGAAAATTATTCAAGGTTACACTTGAACTAATCAGGGAATTTTTTCTTTTAAACCCTAATCAAACAGTACATGAACCAATAAATTTTGAAGACCTAGAGACTAGATATGAGGCTAAGAAGGTGTATTTAAGGAATGTACCACTGCAAGAACATTTTGTAAAGATAGGAAAATTACCCTTGGTTACCCCAAATAATCTAGAGCCATTATTAAGAAAATATTTCAATCCTAGAGCACAAGCATTGTATTTCTCTCTATGTAAGATATTTGGAATGGATGAACAAGATCACATCTCAGGCTCTATTGTTTTCATCATGGCTCATAAATTACAATATGGTATGAGCACAATTTTTGATTTTACCACCTTTTTAAAAAAGGATATCCATAATGGGATGATTGGTATAAGTAAGGTCAAAGTGTAAAATCCTTTCTGGTGGTATTCCATGCTCATGTACATTTGTCTGTATAAATGTCATTCTTCTTTTTCTAAAGAAATAAAGTTGGAGACTAAGAGGGATGGAGAATGGTTATTAGTCCAATTATGGAGTGCTAATATGACATGGGAGGTCACAAATGCCATCTTTTTAAGATTTGACAAATACGTTGCCTCGAAGATGACGATTTTATTGGCTAAAAATAGTCCTAGAATACCTTAACCATTGATAGAACTTATTAGAGCAAAAGACTATACAAAAGGGTTGAAGGTAAGTGACAATTGGGGAGAAATTATCCCATATCTATTCTTGACTATTTTTAGAATATATGTTTCCAAGGAAAGCCCCATGTTATACCTTACCAAGTGCTCATAAAAGTTGGAATTGCTAAAATCCTATGGCAACTAGGAGAACTTCAAGAGGCAGATCTCATAGGTTGATTAAGAGATACACTCTTACCAAGTTTTACTATTGTTTATAAATTTATAGTCACTAAAGGAGAATGAAACCACTTTACAATTTTCTTGGATAAATATTAAATGACACATTCCCATTTTATAGACCCTAAGGATTTTTATGATATGTTTAAAGAAAGGACTAAGGCTAGATCCCATGAATATTTTGTATACTTTCCAAAGGATATAGTTGGGAATAAATTTATTTTACAAGAACAAGAAGTCAGAAAAGAAAAATGGAAAGTATATAGTAGGGTTCTTGAGTTTATTAATACTTTTGAACCAAAGTATAACCCTCTTGCTGATAAGAAATATTTGTGTATTAAGATAGATATGCTTATAAACAATTTTGTTAGTTTTATGCAAACCTTAAATGAGAAGAAGAAAATCCTAACCCAAAATTACCAAGATAAGGCAACTGAGGTAGAGACTAAATTAGCAAATGGGATAATCATATCACTAGGCCAATACACATTTCAAAGAAGACCTATATATATAGTGGAAAAGAGTGTACAACCTATACCTCTTTATAAAAAGAAACTTCTAGAAAGCTCACCTACTGTAGCTTCTCCCAAGAGATAGAAATTAGAACAAGGTTCTTCTTCTAGGGATAAAGAATATTCTCCTACCCAAAATCCACTCCAAATAGATGATACAATATCTTTAAGAAAATAGCTAAGACAAATGGGAGAGGAGAAGGACATTGCAATAACAATAGTAGACATAAAAGAGGGAGTGCTTGAGTAACCCCCTATGCCATCAAACATCTTAAAGGTTCATAGATGATGAAATCTTTGTGAATTCAAGAACATTCACTTAATTTTTGTGGAGGAGGAGTATAAAATTTTTTGAAGGCTTAAGATAGAGCAACCTGATAGGAAGGAATTTGAAATAGAAGAGGAGGTCAAGGCTAGTCTTGTTGGAGAATTTGCATAGATAACTCCTAAAGAGAGTAGACAATAGTTGAAAGATTTAGGATATTTTATTTTACCTAAATTTGATACTACCAATACAATGATTTTTGATGCAATAAGGAAATCAAAGGACACACATTTGAAAACTAAGAGGAAGTGCTACAAGCCCATAAGGGGTTAAATTATAATGGTGACCATTGGGCCTTGGTGATGTTGTCCATCCAAAAAAGAGACAAAGCCCAGATTTAAGAGGTTTCAGATTCTGAACACACATGCAGTCTCATGGTTTTTAGAGTAGATGAGGTGGATAGTGAAAAGGTTTCTCATATGACCAAGGAAATAGAATATTTTGGGGTAGTAGTTGCTACTAAGGAAAAAAAAATTAGAATTAAATGACAGATTTGAAAAGGTGTTAGATGTTGGATACAATTATTCAATTGTTTTTTTTCTTTGATTATACACAAATGTCATATTAGTTATCAATTAGAGTCAATTGAGCTTAGTTGGTCAGCAAAGCAAAATATAGAGTCTACCAAGCTTAGAAGGTTAGCAAAGAGAATTATAGAGTCTATTGAGCATTTCTAGAGGTTACACTATGAAGTAAGTCTCTATTGAGCTCACTCAAGTGCTAAAGGTTTCTATCGCATAAATTAGTTTCTACTAAGCTGACAAGGTCAATGAAGGGAAATTAGTTCTTACCAAGTTCACTTGATCTCCAAAGGATTTTTCAAAGTTCGTACTATTTACTGAGATTCACTTGGTTAACACCGAAAATCATTTCTAGTGCAATAGAGTTGTATTTGATTAGTGAGGATCTATTGAAGCAGAGCAGAGATTTGTATCAGCAAATTTTAGTTGCATCTCCTTCAGGTCACTTATTGTTACTTTCTCACCATTTTAGTAGTAAGTTGGTCTATCAACCATATTGTAAATCCTCTAACAAGGTGGAAAATTCTACTAAATTGTTCTAAAGTCCTCTAGCAAGACCACTCTTAACAAGGTGATTAAATCCTCTAACAAGGTCACACCTAATAGTGTGTTTTCTAACCTTTAACAGGGTTGGTTCCTAATAGGGCTCAGTTTAGAAGAGTGAAAATTAGTAGCTAGTTACTTAGTGGTTTTTCCCATATTGGGTTACCACGTTAAATCTGGTGTCACTTGTGTTCATGTTATTTTCTTTTGCATGCATGTTAATGATTGTGAATGCTTAAAGATTAGTAACAAGCTGATCTACCGAGGTACAACATTTTTTTGTGTGGCTACCAAGTGACAACAGTAATTAGGACATCTAAGGGATCTATGGATTTGTTTTGTGGTAATTTATTCAATCCCCCCCCTCAATTACTCCATCTATAATCCCAAAATTAGAAGCCTACGAAGAAAGAGGAAATAAAATACACTAGCTAGAAGGAAAAATTACCCAAATGGAGAAACAATTGTCAAAGAGAAAACTAGAAGAGGGATCTAGCCACCCAAAAATTACTTATCCTCCTCATCCTCCAATTGCCCCTTTCAATACCACCCCCTTGTAGAAATACAAGCTATCCCATAGGGACTCCAATTCTATATATCTAAAGAGTTTGAGAAAGAAACGATCAAATAATGGGTTGTGCATGTGGGATTGGATGTTCAATATGAGGATAAAATAAGAAATATCATTGTGTATATAGTAGAGAGGGTTCGCAAGCCTGTATTTTATGAATAATTACCAAAGTTAATGAATATATGGACTAAGCTAAAAAATAATGAGGCCACTTTAAAGCCAATTGTTAAAAAATGGAACAGTATGTACACTGATGTCACTATTTTATGTTGTTTAGTCATTAGTATTTCTTGTGAGAAAGTAGAAAGAACTTTTCATATGACTAATGACCTCTCTAATTTTGATAACAAAAGAATTGTGTAGTAGAGGAGGAATATAAATTATTTTTCAAAATAGTTTGGTTGTTTTGGAATTTTTCCTTATACATTAAAAAATATGGATAAATTCAAAGACAAAGAAGAATGGGCTAAAGAATTGGATGATCTGATATGCATCAGACTAAATAAGGTCATCAATGAAAAGAATCACATATGATTTGTAAAAACAACTGAGAAAATTGTCAAGGTGTAGATTTTTTTTTTATTCTTTTAAAAGAGATTTTTTTGAAAGTAAGGAGTTAGGAGAAAAATTTATGAACAAGAAATTTTGAGCTTTTACTAACTAGATGATTCACTTTTCAATAAATGGATGACAAATCTCACTTAGGCCAATCAATTGATTTTTGAGGAATCTAATGAAGATGGTGTGGATCCAGATGAATTACAAATAATTGATGCACCCACTCAATCATAAGAGAATAAAAAGGAGCAATTAACTATAGCAACAAATGTGAAGGTTGAAATTAACAAGAGAACAACCATTTTTAATTGATGATTTGGTAGTTAAGCCTAATGACCTAGAGGGAGATCTACAAATTAGAATCAGTTTTCAAATATCAGAACATGGTCCTATTCAAAGATTGTGGAGATTGTTGGAAGATTGGTTGGAAACATTAATGTTGATGATATTCCTATGGGGGAGTACTACTATGATGATATGTTACATTCATGATTGAGTTTGTCATTGATGTTGACATAGCATGTTTTATGTCTGCATAACAATTTTCTATGGTATCTGATAGAAGCACAAAAGAAAGATCAATTTGGTATGGATGGCTAGTTGAGCATGATAAACACCTAAGGTTATGTTAGATACTTTGACTAAGTATTTACTATATGTAGTTAGCATTGGAATAAGAAGGAATAAGTCTAGATGAAGTTATGCAAGTTTTGGTGATGTCTATTCTAATATAGAGTTTTATGCAAGTTTTGGTGATGTCTATTCTAATATAGAGTTTATAGAGGCATGTTCTATTAAAACTTGTTATATCTCTTAGCAGATTTGATATCTTGAGGATTGAGGCTAAGGATATGGAGAATACATATTGAGGATGATGTGGCTAAGCTTGCAAATCATAATATTGTGTGTACGAAAATTTATTCAAGTTCCAAGGCGAAAGATTAAGGTTATCACTAAGTGTAACATATTCTTAGTGTGGTCCTATAATAATTAATTGAGAAGGTCAAATAGAAAACTCAATGAATTTTTTAATGGACTTGGTATAAAGGAAGGACATTTTATGTTATCATATGTAAAGATTTGGAATTATTGGAAAGAAACAAAGAGTTTAGAATGCGAAGTTGAGTAGAGCAGTGCAAAAGTGAAGGAAACTTCATTGTTGAGGTTTTGTTGAGTGATCTGAGGTTTAGTATTTGGATCTAAGGTTCATAACCTGGTCTAAAAGGTGTTGGATATCTTAGTGGTAAGCAACATATTAAGTGGTTTTAAACCTAATACTAGGAAGCATAAGATAGGGACAAGCCTAAGGATGAGTTAAATCCTATATTTAGTAGGGCTAAATCTTAGTTATGGGCCAACATTAATAGAGTCATTAGGACTCACTTCACTTTAGGCTCTATAGGGCCAAGGTGGGAAAACCTTAGGGATTGATCTTGCTAATTACTATTCTTCTTATCAGCACTATGTACTATAGCAAAAATGGTCTATGTTCTTCTATGATTTGCTAATAAATTTCTTGATCATAGTAGCTAACTACAACCAAAAATTAACTGCAAATAAGTAATGACCAACACTTTTAGCTCTTAGTACATAAAAATATAAATTGATAATTGATTAAATATTTGGATCTCACAATAACCCAAGAAGGCAATAGAAGAGAACATACAACCTCTAAGTTGACCAGTCCCTTATCCATTGGACATCAACCAAACCTTAGCATACACATGGACATCTAAAGTATACTCATACATCCAGACATCTAATCTATCTATTAGCCTTATAAATAGACATCTATCATCATAAAAAACTCTCATACTTATTGTAAAAACCTCCTGGTGAAACCTGTAACCCTATCAAGGTAAATAAGCATTTACTTGACTCTTTGTTCCATTAGAAAATCTATCTAGACATACAACCTTAAGGGATTACAATTGAGTTTAAGCACTTTGTTCTTAAACAAAAAATATTGCAAACAATAAAGGAAGGAGATGAGAATTAGAATGAAACTAAGAAAATGAAGCTCTTGTATTAATCTCATTGAAACCAATACATCATATGTATATTAAAACATAGAAAATAACTCCTATGAATGATTGTGCAATATAATAATGCTTCAAAAGAAATATACTATTATTGCTCATAACAAAGGAATACTGAGAATAGTATCATAGTAGTCAATAAATTCTCCAACTCTAGAACCTTTTTGGTCTCAAAATAGTAAGAAAATCTCAAAATTGTAACCCCTGCAATGAGCAGAGAAAAAAGATTTATAGAGAAGAAAAAGTTTCTAAATCTACCATCTGATTATGACATGTGCCTTGTTGAAATTGTCTTCATCCTAATGTTGTTGAAACTAATCATCTTAATATGTTAGTAATCAAAATTATAAATATTGTTGTAGAAATGTTTGATTTATTCCCTTAAAGTAATCAACAAAATATCCTCTAAAGAAATATTAGATACACATCATAATATGTGCTGGAGCTTCAAATCTATTTTTTCTTTGTCATGCTCTACTTTTTCTATGAAATTAAATTGTACTATTAGTAAAACGTATCACTTGCAATTTCTTGCTTTAAAACATTCTAATCATCTTTAAAATGGTCAACAAAAGAAAATCCTATGCAAATCTGATCAAATCACCATTTGCATTGAGGATGCCCCAAAATAACAAAATCTCTTATAGCTACTTCTGGTGAATACCTATATAAAACCCAATTGAAGAAATGGAAAATTCATCTCTTACCAATTCCAATGGTATATTATAGTGCATATTTTGAATAAAAATAATGCTCCTAAGGTATATTCAAAATTTTAGGCCCTGAGCCATGAACTCTTATAAAATTAAAAAATTTAAATGATAATATAGTATAAACTATATAAAATCATTAAATTTATTTAAAACTGTCAACTTTTGAATTTCATGTGCATTCAAATTAGAAAAATCTGAATTCAAACTTTTATTTTATCCTTTATCCTATGCCACTTATCAAATTTCTATTCACAACTTCACCAAGGTGGGCCCCACAATATCCATTGCAACATTTGAAACATTTTAAATTTTTTTTTATGTATCATATCATCATATCATTAATGTTACCCTCTTACGATCTCATGAAGGTGGATTTTCTGGCATCATAACCCTTCAGCTGAGGCCTCTTGATCTCACAAAAATAGGCATATTGTAACATCTTCATTCGAAAATGTGACTTCCCCAACCTCACTATCCACTAGAACATCATAACACTTCAAAATTTATCTTGTAACTTTATGCCAATCATAATATTAGAGCTCCTTCATTCTCCATCTCTAATCTTATTCAAAATCTTGGAATGATGTCATGTGTCACATTTTCTTCTTTGCGTTGACCATTAAAACATTGTTGACTTCACTACCATCTAGCCCTGATAGGGACCCATCATGTGAGCAGTAGCTTCCAATAGCCCTATGTCCCTTAAGACACATACAATATTGTACCTTGGGTCATTTAAAAGAATTACTTAGCCATTCCACATTCAATGTTGTATAAACATCTTGAGCATTTCTTTCAAAAAACTAGTCAATCCTCAAAAGAAATGGCTTGACAGTGGCAAAGATTGTCTCATCTTTAATCGTAGAGGTGGGTCCATGAGACTATATAGTATGTGGCTTTCTCCAACATAGATTTTTTACTTCTTTCCAATTTCTATCCATCATTTAAAACCTATAAATTGTGTTTGGAGAGTAGTACTAGAGACAATGTGGGAAGGTTCCATACAAGTGTAAATGTGGTTCCCTCCCTTTGATGTATGACTTCTAGCTTGCCCCACCAAGGACTCATCCAATTGGCTCCTTCGTAATTCCAAAGTCTTGCATGCCATGAAGGTAGTGGCCCTTTTGAGTATTCAAGGAAAAAGAAAACTGATTAAGCCCTCTCACATTTGTCTAGTTGAGCCTTTGAGCTGGTAGTCTCCACTCTTCTCCCTACCATGTCTTCTTCACATGTCATGAACTACAACCTCATCTTAACATAGATTCTTTGCTCCTTGGTGCGAGTGTTAGTTGCCTATAATTTAGGTTGTTCTAGCCTATAGTGTCATCCATTCCCTCCACTCTTGCTATGAGCTTCCTTAATTTCACATGCCATATTCTAATTCATGCCTTTGCACATTTCCATCTACACACCATCAGGTACCCCTCTTGTTGGATATAATTTTTCAAATTGTGTGTTTTCTTTGATGTCATAGAAATGTCATATTGGTCATTAGAACAGTGTCTACTAAGCTCAGAAGGTCAGCAAGGCAATAGACAGAATCTACTCAGTCCAAAAGGTTAGTAAAGATAGTTTGCAGTGTCTATCAAGTAGACAGTTGATTACCAAAATTTCAAGGTAATCAAAGAAATTTAGTTCTTATTGAGCTCACTCGATCATCAAAGGAAATATGGAAGAAATAGTTCTTACTGAGCTCACTCAGTCATCAAAGAAAATATGGAAGAAATAATTCTTATTGAGCTCACTCAGTCATCGAAGGAAATATGGCAGAAATAGTTCTTATCAAGTAAACTCGGCAGCCAAAGGATTTTAAGGATATTGCAATGTTAACCGAGTCAAGAAGGTTAACTTGTGAAATTTTTGGAAGTAGTATTTATCGAGTAGGGTCAGCCAGTAAAGGATTTCACTATTTTGTGAAATAACATTTATTTGTTTAGAGTAATATATGTAGCCAACTGATGTATGGTTTATTGGTAAATGTAACATGTAAATGGGCTGACTTGACAATCTGAATGATATAAGTAAGAAGTCAAGTTGTGAATTCTAAGTGTGGAACTGTGTGGAATCAATGGGATATGAAGATTGATTATTGTGGAAGTGAATTTTTAGGATGATCAGAGATCATTGAGGAGCAACAGAGCCATATTTGATCAAGGAGGATCTATGATGCTGAATAGAGACCTGTAGCTAGAAAATTCAATTGCATCTTGTTCAGGTCAATTAATTATTTCTTTCTAACCATTGTAGCAGTGATATCAAATCTCTTAATAGAGTTGGTTTAACAGCCATTTTGTAAATCCTCTCAAAAGGTGACAATTTATTTGAATTGTTTCAAAAGACCACTAGCAAGGCCACTCCTAATAGGGTGATTAAATCCTCTAACACGGTCACACCTAACAATGTGTATTGTAACCTTTAATAGGGTTGACTCCTAACAGGGCTCACTTCAGAAGAGTGAAAATCGGTAGCTAGTTACTTGGTGTTTTTTCCCATATTAGGTTTCCACATTAAATTTGGTGTCTCTTATGTTCATTTTATTTAACTTTCACATGCATATTAATAACCATGAATGCTAGATAATCAGTAACTAGTTAATCTACCGAGTTATAGTATTTCTGCATTGTTTATCGAGTATCAACAATTAAAGACATCTAAGGGATCTATGAATTATTTTTGTGGTAACTGATTCACCCCCCCTCAGTTACTCCATCTATAATTCCAATACCTCTAATACCAATTAATTCCTCAAACCAAGTTAACATCACCAATCAACAATCTAATTGATTGTTCTTCACTACTTTCTCTATCACCCATTAGAATTTAATAACTTTATTTATCAATTTCTAAACAATGTGTGATAACAATTGAAAGTCACTAACACCATCAAGAATCTATATCACAAATCAAAAAGGTTAATTGTATCCATGTAGAGAACACTAATCAAATTCTTTGCTCTATTCATGCCCCCATTTAATGTTGGAATTATAGATGGAGTAACTGAGAGGGGGGATGAATCAGTTACTACAAAAATAATTCACAGATTGCTTAGATGTCTTTAATACTTATTTACTGTTGATACTTGGTAAACAATGCCGAAATACTGTAACTCAGTAGATTAACTAGTTACTGATCATCTAGCATTCATAGTTATTAATATGCATACAAAAGTTAAATAAAATGAACACAAGAGACACTAGATTTAACGTGGAAACCTAATATGGGAAAAACCACCAAGTGACTAGCCACCAATTTTTCACTCTTCTAAAGTGAGCCATGTTAGGAGCCAACCCTGTTAAAGGTTACACTACACACTATTAGGTGTGACCCTATTAGAGGATTTAATCACCATGTTAGGAGTGGCCTTGCTAGAGGTCTTTAGAAAAATTCAACTACACTATCACCTTGTTAGAGGATTTACAAAATGGTTGTCAAACCAACTCTGTTAAGAGATTTGAAATCACTACTACAATGGTTAGAAAGCAACAATGAATTTACCTGAATAGGATGCAACTAAATTTGTTGGCTATAGGTCTCTGTTCAGCATCATTAGATCTTCCTTGATCAAATATTGCTCTATTGCTCCTCAATGATCTCTGATCATCCTTCAAATTCGCTTCCACAATAATCAGTCTTCATATTACATTAATTCCACACTCTTTCACACATTTAGAATTCACAACTTAACCTCTTACTTATACCATTCAGATTGTCAATTTAGCCCATTTACATGTTACATTTACCAATAAACCATACATCAGTCGCCTATAGATATTATTCTTTAAAAAAATGTTATTTCATAAAACAATGAGATCTTTTACTAGCCAACCCTACTCGATAAATACTACTTCAAAAAAAATCCTGAGTTAACCTTCTTGACTCAGTTAGTATTGCAATATCTGTAAAATCCTTTGGCTACCAAGTTTACTCAATAAGAATTGAATTCCTTCATGAGAGCTTGGTAAGAACTGCTTCTGCCACATTCCCTTTGATGACCGAGTGAGCTCGGTAAGAACTATTTCTGCCACATTTCCTTTGATGATCAAGTGACCTCAATAGATTCTGTCCTTTTCCCTTGCTAACCATCTGAGCTTGGTAAACACTGTCTTTTGCCTTGCTAACCTTCTGAGCTCGATAGACACTATCCTTTGCCTTGCTGACTTTCTAAGCTTGTTAGACACTATCTTATGACTAATATGACATTTGTGTGACATCAAAGACAACACACAATTTGAACAATTGTATCCAACATTTCAAACATACTTAAACCTCTCAAGTTGTCATTAATCTAATGAAATTAGTCAGGGCCCAAAGTGGGTTTGGCTAAAAAAGAAAAATCATTTTCAAACAACTATCAATTCAAACTAATCAGATGAACATTAGGTAGCAATCAAGATCAAACTTGACCACTAAACCATTATTTAGAACTTGTTTATCCTGTTCTTGCAAACTATGATTTTTTGAAAAGAAGGCCTAAAAATTATCTTTAAAAATTGAACCAAACATATAACTGGGCTTTGAAAGCTGAGATGTTGGTCCATTGTTCTACATTCTTGCTCCTTTTCAAATATCATCATGTGACAACCACTCAGCCAAAAGATATTGACATTCAAAATTGCCTAGTCAAAATTGTTTGCAAATAAACATGTTAAAAAACCATAAAACACATTTGGTTTTAGCTTCAAAAACTAGGCAAATAGATACTTGAAGGTTTTAAAATTTTAAAATTAGTTCATTTCCATGAGGAGAAAATAGTCTTTGATTTGGGCTTATGATGAATAACAAGATGCATTTGGCAAGTGTGCAAAGTTAGGTACTCAAAATTGTAGGACTAGAAACATCAGTATAAAAGTATTTTTTACAAATAAAATGGCCCTGCGAAAGTGTGCAGATGGATTTTTCAAGTCATGAAAAGTGGCACACTTGAAGTATTTTTGGAATATAACATAGTGGTACAAACCATTTGATCTAACTTATTACAAATTTGGAATCATGACATCCTGAATAGGGATACTGATCAATCTGTATTTTATGACACCAGTAAATAGTTATAAATTGCATTAAAAAATGAGTTTGAAAACTAATCAAATAGATTTTTCATAGGCTCAAATTTGAAAAATAATAAGTGTATGAACTTTAGAATGCAATGCAAAAGGAATTTTCTTATTATGGTCAACTAGTTCAAAGTTATAATAGGTCAAATAGGACCTCCTAGAATTAAGGGCATTTTGCATCAGTGTGACAGAGATAAGTAACCAACTTTGGGGAATTAAAAACCTATACTAAACATATTGAAATGACTCAAAAATTGAAACATAGGTGCATACTAAATAATCACAAAGCAACAAGTCATGAAACATTACTAGGCAATATATTCAAATGCAAACTAGGGATCTTGTAATTGTTTGAGACTTAAGCAAAAAATATAGAATTGAACACTACTCAAAATGGAACTTCACAAAATGACTTAGAATACCATTTTATCATTATATAATGCATAGATATGTTGACTGAAAGGTGTTAGAAACATTAAACACCTTCTAGGTCTTAAAATGAGAGCAAGGTACATAACCATGAAAATGCATTTATAGGGCTCAAATTGACTCAAAAGTTTAGAAAGATACTCAAAATGGGAATGCAATTTTCAGTCCCATCATGGGCTCTATCTAGGGGTGCATGCCCCTTGTGGGCATGGAAAGGATTCAGATCTCCAAAGGAAGCAGACCACTCCCAAAAACTTTCTTCAAAAAACTTATTGAAAATAAGAAAAATCTATTCTAACTATACAAGATACTAGCCTCGGGCCACCAAACTTCTAAAAAATTATTACCTCTATCAAAAAAATGATTCTCATTTACATCTCTTTGAGGTAAGCTAGAAAAAAAAATTCCATCAGTTTCACGAAACACATTGGAATTCTCAATTAGCTCAGTTAGAAAAACAAAAAAACTTTTATGACTTTCATAGTGCATACTAGGAACACCCTTAACATAATGCTCACTGTGAAAATAGGGGTCAAAATGCTCAAATATATCAGCATCAAATTGACATCTCTCTTCATCAAATGAAATATGCACTCTATCAAATTTGATATTGAAAGATTCATACTCAATTTGGGGGGAAAGATCAGACACACCTTGAAAATCTGTATCTTTATGTATAGTCAATTGATATTCAAATGAGTATTCAAATTCATACTCACAACTATCATTATGTACATGACTGTAACTAATCTAGGGCTCTCTAATGATTCTTCACAATCAGCAAATGGACCAGTCATATTAGAGCATTCATCATAAAATTCCTTGCAAGGTGTAGGCATATTTTTAATAACAATCTTCATCTAACACATCACCATCATCATCATCATAAAATGCAATATCATCATTATAATCATTGTCACACTTAAAAGAAGAAAAATTAGATTTCTTACAACAATAAGATAGCATATCATCATCAAGCTCAAGCTCATCCAAATCTAAACATTCCATGTGCTCTTAAAAAAGTGAGTTGATAATTCCATGTAGAGCTCCCTTGTAAACATTACAAGAAGTGATGTGCTGATCAACATCAAACTCTTCACCATACAATGGATTAGTGAAAACCTTGAAACCATATCTAACATCATTGTGATGAAAACTTTTAGCATGTGAAAAGGAAAAAATAGAATCATCATCATCATTACTTGAAGACATAACATCCACTTTATCAACTAAGCATGCAAAATATAAATCAATATTACTCACATCATCTTCACTAAAATGATTTAGATGACTTTCCCACCAATTATCTCTTATTTTATCACTAGTTATTGGTGCAATAACTATAGAATTACTTATATGCTGATTATTACACCTACATACAACTCCATGACATTCATCTACACAACTAGGCAATTGAACTTTGTAAATAATTTATTTGTCCTCATATTGTGTACACAATTCCTCTCCAAAACTTTCAACTACATGCTGGCTTATACAACTCAAAGATGGAATTTCACTTTCATTTTCAAATCTAGAAGAAAAAGCCATACTTTTACTTGGATAAGGACACTCACTTTCCTCATTGCTCTCTTCTTCCCAATCTACATTAGACTCATATGAAGATGAACATCTAATATCATTTTCCTTGGTTTAATTCGAGTAACCACTATTGTCATCTTCTTCATATAACACATCTTCATTATATACTAGATTAGCAACATTATTCACATCACTTGAAACACAACTTTTAGCCTCTTCACACACACATAAAAATGAGATGAATGCCTTGCAACTTCATGATAAGTTACATTCTCAACAAAAAGAAAATCATCAATATGAGAAAAAAAAAACTAAAATTAAATCTTGCATATATAACTTACCAAGTGAAGTGACCTTAACATCTACTACTAAAGTACTACAAACATGTGCACTCTATTCGGCAAGAACAAGATCATATCTCCTTTGAAACAAAGAGACTTAAACTTCAACTTTACATGTTTTTATTCTAAATTTTTAATAAGATTATCTATAATAGTAGATGAAAGTTTATGTTGATCTATATTTGAATACTCAACATGATGTTGTTCTTTATTTTTGACTACATCATGTAGGAAAACACCATTAGAGAAATGACTCCTAGTTAGTCCATACCAATCATTGATTTCAATCTCTATTGTTGTCATGAATACCTGATACAAAGTCTTGGGCTCCTTATCCCTCAACTGATAACTCATTTTATTATCAAATGCATCAAGGTAAAAACTACTCAACACAGTTGGTCATCTAGTCTACATTTATTAGGAATCTCATTCAAAGTTCTTGCAAATCTAATATTGAAAGTAGGAATAAGTTTACCATTCCTAATTTGAATTTTCAAGAACATCTCAAAAGAATCAAAGATGTGCACCCTTTCCTTGAATTTCTACATGAAGGATGAATGTAACTCACCTCAAGATGAAATAGAACATGCTAGTAGAAAGGAGAACTAATCTCTAGTGTCACCTCCTAAAGTTTGAACAAACAACTTCATATGCACATCTTCATGAACAATCTCAAAATCACCAATCAAATCATTGAACATATGAATATGCTAACTGGCTA
The DNA here is from genome assembly GCA_028749045.1 of Cupressus sempervirens. Taxonomy (NCBI): domain Eukaryota; kingdom Viridiplantae; phylum Streptophyta; class Pinopsida; order Cupressales; family Cupressaceae; genus Cupressus; species Cupressus sempervirens. Next base: position 818,824,593 of record CM053786.1, read on the forward strand.
AATCCAAATGGTTCCCATTGAAATTAGCAAAATGTTTTTTAAGATCATACAACATGGTTTTTTGGGAAACCATACATGGCATCAAAACATAATGGCATATACCACTTGGCAGAGATAGATCCATGATTTTGATCAATGGGCTACATACTAGGTAAAAAGAAATTTTCCATTTCTTGCAAATTTACAACTCACCAAAATAACTTTCAGTATTTATAACTTGTATTAAATCTGAAAACTCATATACCAACTTAATCTCTAACATTCTCCAAGATGTAGATACATTTTATGAAACTATCTTTCATAGAATATGTTGAGATGCATTCAAAACTTCTCCTACTTAGTGCTAAAAATATCACTTGATAGAGAAACCTTTTTTCTGAATTACTTTCCTAAAAAAGAAATATCAAGAAAGTGGAAAATACCTTAAATGTGATACTTGCAAACCATTTCAATGTCATGAACAATATTAGAGTCAAATCTTGTCTTGATTTAGTAACTCTTGCATAGCATCAAACATTTTCTTTACAACTATTGCCAAGGGCCTAAGAGGACTTCTTCAAATCTGCATTCCAATTGTTGCAACCTTCACAATACCCTCAACTTCACACTTGCACTTGTACAGAGATATAACTTTGACTTGCCAATCATAAGTGAAAAAAAAATATTTTCCCAACTTGCACAAAACAACAAGTTGGTCTAGAATTTACAATGAATACTTGAAAACTTACAAACAATCTTGAAATTTCACACCCCTAACAAAGTGAAAGAAACCTATATTCTTCACCCTTCGATTCACAATAGTAATTTTTGTTCATTTACCTATCACTGATCTTCAAAGATATTATTGTCAAGAATAAGGCATAACGAAGAGACAAAAATCTAGCAGAGAGATGAAAAGAAACTTACAATTCCTTACTACTATGATAGTTTAATTGTGTCTCTCCCTACTAGGGTTGTCATTTTATTTTGATAGTTTTATTTTGTCTCTCCTCAATAGAGTCACCATTTTTTCAGAGTTCTTACTGGTAAGGAACATATTAGGTGGGTTTAAACCTAATATTAGGAAGCATAAGATAGGGACAAGCCTAAGGATGAGCTAAATCCTTTATTTATTAGGGCTAAATCTTATTTCTAAGACAACATTAATAGAGTCATCAGGACTCAATTCACTTTAGGCTCTACAAGTCCAAGCTGGGAAAACCTTAGGGATTGATCTTGCTAATTGATATTCTTCTTATCACCACTATCCCCTATAGCAAAAATGGTCTATGTTCTTCTATGATTTGCTGATAAATTTCCTTATCATAATAGCTAACTACAACCAAAAAGTAACTGCAAATAAGAAATGACCAACACTTTTAGCTCTTAGTATATAAAAAGATAAATTGATATTCGACTAAAGACTTGGATCTTAGCATAACCCAAGTATGCAACAACAAAGAACATACAACCTCTAAGCTAACCAGTCCCTTATCCATTTGGAATCAACTAAACCTTAACATACACATGGACGCCTGATGTATACTTGTACATCCAAACATTTGACCTACCCATTCACCTTATAAAAAGATATCTATCATCATAAAAAAAAACTCTCGCACTTATTTTAAAATCCTCCTAGTGAAACCTCTAACCCTGTCGAGGTAAATAGGTATTTACTTGGCTCTTTGTTCCAATAACAAACCTATCCACACATACAAATTTAAGGGATTGCAATTGAGTTTAAGCTCTTTATTCTTAAACACAAAACATTGCAAACAATAGAGGAAGGAGATGAGAATCATAATGAAACTAAGAAAATGAAACTCTTGTATTAATCTCATTGAAACCAAAACATCATCTGTGTATCAAAACTTAGAAAATAACACTTAGGAATGACTTTGTAGTATAAAAATGATTCAAAAGAAATGCACAATTGCTATTCATAATAGAGTAATACTGAGAATAGTATCACAACAGTCACGAAATTCTCCAATACTAGAACCTTTTTGGTCTCACAATAGTGAGAAAATCTCAAATTTAGAACCCTTACAATGGAAAGAGATGAAAGATTTATAGAGGAGAAGAAGTTTTTGGATCTTCTATCTGATTCTCACATGTGCCTTAATAAAATTGTCTTCATCCTAATGTTGTTGAAATAGATCATCTTCATCTTCTATTAATCAAAATCATAAATGTTGTTGTAGAAATATCTAATATATCCCTTTAAAGTAATCAACAAAATATCCTTTGAAGAAATATCAAATACACATCATAATATGTGTTGGAGCTTAAAATCTAATCTTGGTTTGTCATGCTTTGCTTTTGCCATGAAATTCAACTGTACTATCAACAAAACCTATCACTTTTAATTGCTTGTTTTAAAACATTCTAATCATCTTTAAAATGATCAATGAAATCAAATCCTATGCAAACCTGATCAAAACTTGATATTATCCCATTCTAGAAACATCAAATCAGCATTTACACTAAGGATGCCCCAAAATTACAAAACCTCCTATAGCTACTTCTAGTGAATACCTCTATAAAAATCAACTGAAGAAATAGAAAATTCATCTCTTTTTGATTCCAATATATATTATAGTGTATATTTTGGATAAAAATAATGCTTCTAAGGTCAATTCAAAATTTTAGGCCTCAGGCCATGACTTGTTATAAAATTGAAAATTTTTAATGATCTTATAGTATAAACTATATAAAATCATTAAATTTATTTAAAATCTCTCAAATTTTGAATTTCATGTGCATTCAAATTAGAAAAATCTGAATTAAAATTTTTATTTTGTCATTTATCCTATGCCACTTGTCAAATTTCAATTCGCCACTTCACTAATGCAGGCTCTACATCATCCAATCACACATTTGAAACATTTTAATTTTTTCTTTACAAATTATATCATTGTATCATTAATTTTAGCCTCTTACAATATGATTAAGGTGGATTTTTTTCCATTGTAACCCTCTAGCAGAGGCCTCTCGATTTCACAAAAAAAGGCTTATTGTAACATCTTTGTTAAAAAATGCAACTTCCCTGACCTCACGATCCACTGTAGCATCGTAACACTTTAAAATTCATCTAGCAACCTTATGCTAATCATAGTATTAGAGATCCTTCATTCTCCATCTCTAGTCTTATGTAGAATCCTTAAATGATGTCATGTGTCACATTTTCTTCTTTGTGTTGACTGTTAAAATATTGATGACTTCACTGCCAACTAGCCTCAGTGGGGTCCCATCATGTGAGCAGTAACTTCCAATAGCCCTATGTGCCTTAAGACACATACAATATTGTAACTTGGATCATTTAAAATACTTACTTATCCATTTCACATTCAATGTGGGATAAACATCTCGAGCATTTCTTTCAAAAAACCAATCAATCCTCAAATGAAATGGCCCGACAATGGTAAAGATTATCTCATCTTTAATGGAAAATGAGGGTCTATTGTTGGAAATGTAGAAGGAGTAATTGAGAAGGGGGGTGAATTAGTTACTACTAGAAAAATTCCATATCCCTTAGATGTCAACAATAAAATTAGATTGATAAAGTTGGTTACTGATGATGCTTGGAAAACAAATAGAATTTGATATAACTCGGTAAATATAGAGTGTGTATTACTTTAGTAGATCTTATAATATTATGGCTAATTAACTTGCAAGCATAAGAAACAAAATCAACACATGAGACACCAAGATTTAATGTGGAAATCCAATTTGGGAAAAACCACCAATGTAACTAGTTACTATTTTTCACTCTTCTAAAGTGAGCCCTATTAGGAGCCAACTTGATTAAAGGTTACAAAACAAATTGTTAGGTGTGACCCTATTAGAGGATTTAATCACCCTATTAGGAGTGACCTTGCAAGAGGTCTTGAAACAATTCAATGGAATTGCCACATTGTTAGAGGATTTACTACTAGGTGTTAAACCAACTCTATTAAGAGATTTTAGATCACTACTAAAATGATTAGAAAGTAATAATGAAATGACCTAATTATAATGCAACTAAATTTTTGAATCCAGATCTCTATTCTGCTTAAATTTGACCCTTCTTGATCGAATGCAACTTTTCTTCTTTAGAACGATACCTACTTATCCTTCAAGTTTTCTCCTACTCTTTTTATCTTTCAATTCAACCAACATACTTGTGCACACACTTGAAATAACAAATTGACCTTTTATTTATATCATCCAATTTGTCAAGTCAGCTCAAACACAAATTAGAATAACTAATATTCATCACAATAGTCAACTAGAACTAATACTTAAAACAATTAAGCTTCATATGCTGAGACAACAAAATTCTTCATTAGCTAATCCTACTCAGTAACCATTGGTTCTGAGATGATTTCCTATGTTAACCAAAAAAGGCTTGATTAACACTGCAAACTTACAAAAATCCTTTGGCAATTGAGTGAACTCAGTGAATACTAACTCTATCCAACTTTTTCTTGTTTATTGACTGAGCTCAGTTAACACTCTTTGCTAGCTAAATTCCTTTGATGCCCAAGTGAGCTTGGTAGACACCGCCTTTGCACAAAGAAAACTTGGAACACTCTGTAGACAAGGAAAACTATCTTGCTAACCAAGTGAGCTCAATAAGCACTAACTATTAGCTAATATGACATATGTGTAACATCAAAGAAAATACACAATTAATCAATTGTATCCAATAATCTACCTCTTTGGCATTGATGGCAACACAACATGTCACACATTATGAAATTTAAGAATAAGACTCCCTCTGACATAAAGTTCTCCCTCTTAGATTTTACACCAAAAACTTCTCCTTCATGTAATAATCTCCCTCTGTAAAGGAATTACATAACTTTCTCTTCTACAAAATTTCAAAACTTCTCCCTCTACAAAATTTCTAAAAGATATGATAGTAAACTTCTCCCTCTTTGAAAACACATGATAGATTTGTATCAATGTACCTTAAGTACTTATTCATATGCAATATTCTCTTGACTATGTTGCATCAACTAATTGATTTTTTGCTTGGTTCTTGTTGATGCGTCACTTTTTATTTAGTGAACTTTAGATAGGGGAATGACCCCTAGCTTACCTCTTAGATACAAAAATGCATCCTAGGTAGTGGCTTGATGAATATATCTGCAATATATTCTTTTGTATGGACATATTCCAATCTAATTTCTTTGTCCTACACCAGTTCTCTGACAAAGTGATATTTCATAGAAATGTGCTTTGTTTTGGAATGCATCACTAGGTTCTTTGATATGTTAATTATGCTAGTGTTATTACAAAACATGACTACTAGCTCTTTGATTTCAACCTTCATTCCTTCCAACAATTGTTTAAACCAAACAATGTTAGAGCAATTTACTGCTACTACCACATACTCTACTTCTACGATGGATTGGGATGTGCAGTTTTGCTTCTTGCTTGTCCAAGATACCAACCTTTTTCCAAGAAAGAATACTCCACCACTAGTGCTTTTTTTTGTCATCAAGATTTCCTACCCAATAAGCATTAGTAAATACTTTTAGTTCTATATTTCCTCCAAGTTTGTACCATAAAACATAGTCTTTAGTGCCTTTTAGATTTCTAAAGATTCTTTTGATTGCCATCATGTCATTTTCTCTGGGTTTAGCTAAGAATCTTGCCACTATCCCAACTTCTAAGACAATATCAAGCCTTGTGTGAACTACATACTATAGTTTTCTAATAATTGATCTATATAAGTGTAGATGCTCAAAAATGGTTCATATTTATAATTTCATCAAAATGAAGCTCCATTATATAGCACACTCTTTGAAAGCAATAGTATTCACCTCATTCTAATTGGTCCTCATATCATCTCTTAGGTCTTCTTCCATTCATATCTTCATTCATTAGCATGATCACATGTTCTAGTACACAAAATCATCTTCATCTTGCATTCCTACATTCCTACATCATCCTACACTATATGTCAACCTTCTAGAGCTTTCCACCTAGTCCAACATTAGTCTAACCTTTATTTGACCAAGTTTGACCAAATTTGACCATGTTTGACTTATTTCACTCATGTTATAACCTCTTTCCACCATTTTGGGCACTCGCACAAAGTTTCAAGTCATATCGAGTCCAATCGGGCTGATTCTAGCCCATGAAGCATTCTAGGGCACATTTTGTGCTTTCTAAGAACACTTGGGTTTCCCAAGTGCACCATGGGCTCACTTGGTATTTTTATGGTGCACCTATGCTTACCAGTTTACACACTAGGTGCACTTAGGTGAGTTTTGGGTGCACTTGGGGTAGTAGGATGCCCAAAACGGCTCCTAGAGATCCTATGTTGCACTTTGGAGGCCATAACTTTTGAATTTCAACTCTGATTTTCAAGCCATTAGTTGCATTGGTTTTTTATCTCTTTTTTTGAACAAATTGAGCTATCATTTTCATTATTTGTTCACTATCTTTAGTGGTAAACCTTGAAAACACTCTCTAGCCCCTTAGTCGACATCACTTCTTCATACTAATTCATCTCATTTTCTCATTCCACTAACTCTGATCTTTTGGCCAACCTAATTGCATCTCAATAGTATCTATCATCATTAATATCCTCTTTCATATTAATTTATACCATTTCAACATCATTTCATAAATCATATCAAATCAACTCACAACCACTTTAGATCAACTCGAAATCATATCATATCAATTCACAACCACTTCAAATCAACTTGGAATCACCCCAAATCAACTTAGAATCACTCAAAATTAGTCTGAATCATCACAAAACATATCAAACATCCAAAATCAATCATCATCTATCCAATATTAGGCATTATTGTGGCTTTCAGTGTAATGGAAACCTATCAATCTATCAAATATTATCAATCTAACCTTAGTACTATCATGGCTCTCTGTGCTAGGTCAAACTATCATTCATGTCATCAAATCTTTGACATTGTTGAGGCTTTCAATGTTGGATCATGGCATCATCAACCACTTTAATAATATTGACTATGTTCATCAATATTATAATGATCAACCTTATCAATCAATCTCAATCATATAGCATTTACAATGTCAGTTAAATGTTACATATCTTTAGTTCAAGTCATGCATCATTGGCATGTTATCAATTTCAATCAATCAATCAATTTGACCATGGCTTTGGTCTACCTATAATCATCCTATTCAATTCATATCATTATCACATCTTCATCAAAGGATACTGTCGCACTTATTTAATCAATTTTGGCAAATCATTTACTAATTTTCTCTATAGGATTAAATAACCCATAATTCAATCCTATCATTCTTACTAATTATTCTTCCTAATTATCATCCTTAATTAATTAATTTTATTAACTAATTGATTCATCATTCACAAACCATGGAAATTCACAATTTCCTAAGTCACATTTCCCTCCATTAATTCCATTTTTACTAATTTCTATTTTATGGAATAAAGGATTTTTAATTCAAATATTCCATGAAATATTGACATCGTCATGACACTTGAGTATGCCACCTCATGGATTCTCCTTTGACACTTGGCTAAGATATGTCATAATCCAATATTCTTATTCCCTTGCACATGTCTATCTTTAGCTCCCTTTCTCATAGATTCTTGGCTTTAAGTGGGCTTGAGGTGTCAAATGATGCATCATAGATTCTCTTCCACATTTAGCCTTGTTTGACTTCCAAGCATCATAGAATCCTACACTTGGAATTTTGTTACATATGTGTCATGGATTCTCAAAGGAATCTCATGCCAAGTTGCATATCTATGGCTGAAAAATCCAATGCTCTCACCTATTGATTATAAAATGAACACTCTTTCTCTCATTTCCAAATTGTAGTTTCTCATTTTTTGACTCTTACTCTCACATCCAAATCACAACTTCAAGTATTCTCATAGAATTATCATCACCTTTGGCTTTTGCTTCAACTTTGTATGCACTATAGGAAATTTTGGAGCTACATCATTTGGAGAAGAAAGAAGGACATGGGAGCTACAAATGAAAGAGGGGGTTTCTGACTTTGTTTTCTTTCCTTTATTAGTTTGGCTTTCATGGTAGACTAGTGGGTGTTAGCATATGTTTATTGAGTTTGTGATTTTCTCATAGTATGTTAAACATTAGCCCATTTTCTAGGTCCTACATTTTGGTGAGACCGACGTGAACACGCTTATCTAACCTGGGTTTTCTTGTTTGTGCTTGTAGGTGCAAGGAATGAGCTCATTTGGAAGGGTATAACTACTATCTACACTTTCTTATCACACCTAGATTAATTAGGGGGTCTAATAATATGGTTGTATGCCTTCATTTTATGCATCTTGTTAGCTTTCTTTCCTAGGGTGCACTCTTCTCTATCAAAGCACACTTGGGACCCCTAGGAGCAATTTAAGGGCCTAGGAGCCACCAAACCCCCTTTTGTTGTTCCCAATTTACCAACTATGCCCTTTTGGGCCTCAACTATGCCATGGGTGTAGTTTGAATTGTCTAGGTGCACTTGGTAGTATAGGTCTCAAAATTTTTAGTTTTTATGTCTTGATTAGGCACCATTTCGCCACAGTTTGCACCTGACCTACCAATTGCACCCAGAAACTACCAACTATTCCCAAACTGGCCCCAAGTGGACCATGGGCATATTTAACACTATCTAGGTGCACTTGGGGGCATTGTGAGCCATTTTGGCTTTCTAGGGTGCAATTTTCTCGATTAGAGTGCACCTGGCTCACAAGAAAACACACACATAACATAGAATCTACATCTAAGGTTTACATTTTCTTCTAGGACATATGTTACATGATTTTTTATTACTGATGATCTATTTGTAGCATGTGGCAATCATTGGATGAAGACTAAGAATTGAAAATCTACTAATGTTTGTTTGTAGGACGTTGTTGAAGACCATTGTGTGTTTGTCAAATCCATGTGTGTGGATTTCCTAGATTAGATAACACTTCATTTGGTTCTTAAAATGAACTCTCTTTTTTTTCTATCTAGTGTGTCTATGGTGTTTAATCCCTAGGGGTTACATTAGACATATCCTCTCCCCTTGCCATTCATGGATCTTGGGTGTAAGAGAAATTAATGTAACTTCTACAAAAGGCCTACTTTGGACCAAGATACTTGATATTGGGTATGCCAGGGGATGACCTCAAAGTGGTAATGGGCCAAAAGCTAGGTCAACATTCTAGCTACTCTATAAAATTCAATTAAAGTGAAAGCCATGTCGGTGATATTGCTATGTGACAGCTCTCCTCCAGTACCCTTGTGGTGCGTCAAACCCCAATTCTCAAGGATGGGAGATCTTTTACATAAGTTTATCATTCATTTTTTGAACATAATGCCCTTACTAAAAACCATGTTTTAGTGGCCAAAATCCTTTCTATCCACTGGCTCAAGGGGTCACCCATGCCTGTGAAGACATCCTACATTCTCACAATCCTTAGTAGAGGCAACAATCCCTTGGGAAGTCATGCCCCTTGGGAAGTGAATCTTGGTGGCCCTAAGAAGTGAGTGTGCTATAAGGGGGAGCCTATGGTGGTGAGATCTTAGGTTTTCTACTCTAGATAAGCATGGTTGAACTTTAGTTCGAGTAGGAATTCAATGGATATAGTCCTAAAGCCTAGGTTGTCATATGACTATTCACTTTTAACAATAGTTATTCTTGTCTTAATGTGTCTTGTGTGTGTGTAAAACATAATCAAGATAAAAGTGAACATTCAAATTTACACCTTGGAAACTTGCAAAACCTTGTTAAAACATTACACATTGTCAAAACTTTACAACCTTTGTCAAAACTTTGCACACTTGGTCCAATACATTCAAATCTTGGAAAACATGGCAAATTGTGATCTTAAATGTGCCTTGCAAAATGTAAATTTCATCCTTGCATAGAATCCACTTGCATTCACCCTAGTCTAGGCCTCATACTAGCATTATATATTTTTTCATCTTGCATCTTTTAGTGCTTAGTATCCCTCATTTTCACATTGCATTCATTAGGGTTTAGTTTGCATCCTTTAACCTTTGAATTTCAACCCCCAAAACTTGCATGTTGCATTGTCCATCTTGCATCTTTGCATACCAAACCCTCATATTTACCACTTTAACCATAATTATAGGTATCATAAGCATAATTTTGAACCTTCATTGTATTCTTAGCCTTTCCTTCTACTATTTAGCTCTCTGTGATATCAATCTGGAAAACGTAGCACCCAAAATTGCCTTAATTTCAGCCCAATTTACCAACTGTGCCCAAACTAGCCCCAACTCCACCATAGGTGTAGTTGGTACTATATAAGTTCACTTGGTGGTCTTAGGACCCATTTTGGGAGTTTAGACAACATTTTGAGGCTTTTACAGTGTCCTTAGGTACCTGGGTAGGTCTCCCTATCTCAACATGCCTGATTTGCATTCTGCATCTCCTAGTCTTCATTGCCTTCACTCAGGACATCATTACTTACATCATAACCCTTTTTCTGCACCTCTTAACCCATCCTAACATCAACTCTAGGATCTTAGCTTCCTGGCATATCAATTTAGCAACCACATCACTCAGATTCAACACACATTAAACCCAACTTCCCAACTGTGCGCAAAAACTACCAACTATGCCCAAACTAGCTCCAAATACACCATTGGCATATTTGGTATTTTTTGAGCACACTTGGTGCTTTTAGAGTGTATTTGAGAACCTATATGACCATTTTAGGCTCTGAGACTATATTTTAGGACCCTAAAACTACATCTAGAAGCCTCTGTACCTCCTCATTCTACATTTGACCCAAAATCACATCTTCCACCCAAAATCTCATTTTGCATCTTATTAACTTTCCATATTGCATTTCCAATCAGTGTAACCATCATTTCAAGTCACCTAAAGATCATTTTGAACCCCAAAACCTTTGAATTTAGTCAAAAATCTATATAAGGTATGAGCCCTAGAGTATCTCCTAGTGTTGATGGATAATGGATCTTGACTAGTCTTTTTATCTTTTCTTATCATTTTCTTTGGTCAAATTCTATCTATTTCTTGATAGATTTGACCTTATCATCTTTTAGCAATTTGATCTTTTTGTCTTTTATCACTTTTTGGTCAAGATCCAAAGTCTATTATCACAAGGTTAAACTCCTACACAAAATACTTTCTAAAGATTTCACCTAAGTTCAAAAAAAATTGCATACACCCTTTCCATTAAATTTCCATATTCCTAACCATCATTTTGACTTACCCTAGTGGTATATCCCACTCATATTTCATTTTTCAAAACCTTAACATCATTTCCATTATCAAACCCTACCAACTTGTCTATCAACCAAATTATCTTTTTGATCATTTATCCTCATTTTGCATATCCCAAACATCATTATCAACCTTATAACACCATCCCTTTCATAGTCCACCTTGCATACACCAACCTTTAACATCCTTACCAAGTCCAAAACACAACCCTAATTTTCATTTTGCATACCTTAGAGTCATTTTAATCCCCTCTAGTCAAACTTCAAAACAACACGTTGCATTTGCATTTGCATAATATCCCTAGCACATTTGCACTTTTCATGTCAAAACCCTAGTTCATTTAGCATTTTTTCACATTGCATAATATCCCTAAACACATAAAAATCCAAAAAACACTCATATCTTGAATACCCACATCCTGATTATCAAGTTTTGACCTATTTTACCAACTACACACTTCAAGTGCGCAGTGGGTAGTTTCAGGGTCCACTTGGAAATTTCAAAGTGCACTTGGTAATCAAGGACTTAATTCTAGGTTCTATAACCATAATCTACACTTCCACAGCTTGCATTGCATCCCAAAACCTTAGGAAACACTCTAAAACACTCAAAACACTCAAAATTTGCATTTTAGGCACCCTAGCACCTCTGTTTTCCCATTGCATACCTCTTACTTACCACCTGCTTACCTTCAAGCCTGCAAGTACACCAAGGGTGCACTTGGTACTATCTAGGAATAGTTGTTAGTTTAGGTGCACACTTGGGAGGTAGATAGTCCATTCAAGTTTCCCTCCATTGCATCTGCATTCTTAGGTAACATGCCAGCACTCACTAGGACAAAATCAGCTCAAAGACCTAAAGAACTCTATCAACCTTTGTTTTCTGAGGTGCCAACACAACCAAAACCTCACCCAAGATAAAAAGAAGAGTAATAAAACCCAACAAACCTTTGACAAAGACCGAATTGAGGCATCACAACCTTTACTTGCAGACCCCTTAAACATGTATTCACAAGATAACCATAACCAAGAGATGATGCAACAAACCCTAAACAATGCACCTACCATGAGGTTTCCTCCAAAAAATTCCCCTATACATGGGATGGTTTAATGGAATCCTAACTTTGAGCCTATATTTGTGCCAATGCCACCTGAAGGTGGAAGTGGACCAACCACACCCGAGGACGAACAAACACTTTCCTTTGATTTTCAAACCCAACATGAGTACCTTCAACCTAGATATGTCAAAAACACAACAAGTTATTGTACATATAAGTGATGACTTTGACACTAACTATGGCATCACTAATGAAGAAATAGAAAGGGCATGTCAAGACAAAAAAATTTGCAAGAACTTCAAACATTTGGCAGCCCAAGAAATTGTCAAATTCAACCCAAATGTGGAGGGACCTAAGTCAAAAAATCAAACAAACAAGACAATTGAAAACATACAACCCATGATCAATTTGGACTTAGATAAGGGAAAACAACCTTTGGAGTTTTCAAACACAATAATGGCACCTATCAGCTCCCATCAAGAACCCACAATCAAAATCCTCCAAAGTACATTTGAACACATTAACATTAATCCCTTGTTTGATGAACCACAACCAATGAACGGAAACAAGACTCTACCTAAATATCCCAAGAGGACATTAAGACTTGACCTTAGTCACATGATGGAACAACAAGATACACCTAAAGGGACTTGTGCTCTAGGGATCCCAAACATACCTCCTTTGGAGGAAAATCTACAAAGTGGACCTTTGCTCCTAACTCTACCAAGTGTCATGATGTCTAATGTTATGGAGCCTCCCACAAGTACACCATGTGAAACATCAACTACAATAATCTCTATTGGCACACAAAGGAAAAGTCTTATTAACATTACACCTATTCCCAAAAGGAATGCACCTCATTTTCAAATCAACATGATGTCCCAAGGAGAAACCTCTAACATACAAAGGTTCCAAAGGAACAATACCAACATGGTGGTTAATTCGCAAGGACTTAGTCAACTCCCATGACAACATCAACCTATAATGGTACAAGGACTTAACACTTCCAACCCAGAACCAAGTCAACATCCACTTAACACACATTCCATATATCAACAACAACATTAACCACAACAACAACAAACTCAAGTGGTGCAAACACCCAACATCCCTAATACACAATCTGACATAAACCCACTTCAATGTATCAAGACAAATTCTGAAAACAACAAGCCATGTTTGCTAAACAAAAAGAGCAACTCAAAAAATATTTGGAATACCAAAGACACCTTGAGCAAAAAATCACATACTAGCAACATTTATTACAACAACAACATGTGCCACAATGACCTCAATAGATACATCTACAAAATCACATACATATTCTCACATATATCCAATAGAGGTATCCCAATAACAACCACAAAAAATGGCACAACAACAACACATGATACATCAATTATAGTTGATACCGCAATGAGTGCCACATCAAATACCACAAAAATTACCCCAACATGTATCACAATAAGGCCCCTTTTTTCTTTGAGCTACCAACATACCTCCAATACCTAGTGACACATCACTAGATTCATGAGACACAAAAATGTCAAAACTGAGTAGACATAGCTCTCGCTATAGCAAATAGTCTACTCATAGCCACAAAGGACTTAGAGGAAAGACTATCAAGAAAAACCCTAATGAAGAGCTATTGCAACAATTCCAACAACTTTCCAAACAAGTTGAGGAATTGGGAGTCTAAAAGAAATAGGCTCTATATATAGAAAGTGACTTACATCCTAATCCATTTGATAAAAATCTATATATGCCTCCATTCCCAAAACACTTTGAGGCACCAAGGTTTGAAAAATACTGAGGAAAAGGAAACATTTTTTATCATATCATAGAATTGTGTGCCTCATGTACCATACTTAGTGATGAGCCCACTTACCTCATGAGATTGTTCCCTCGTTCTCTAGGTGGGCCTGCACTTAATGGTACTCCAAACTTCCCAGTAATATCAAATCTTGGTTAGAACTTGCAAACAATTTCATCTCTCACTTTGCCTTTAACATTAAAAATGAGGTGACACTTTCCAATTTGTTCTCAACTAAATAGAAGATGGGAGAACCATTTATCACATTCTTAGTAGACATTCCTAAAGAATAGCAAGTAAACTTGTGCATTGAAAACCTAGTCCCCAAATTAATGTATGAACTCAAAATCAAAAGTCCAAGCACCATTTCTAAACTGATGAAAAAAGGGGCTAGTATTGAAGATGCTCTTATTTGTAAGGGAATCCTCAAGACAAACAAGGACAACACAAACACCAATTCATCTAATGACAAGGCAAAATTTTTCTCTAAAAACAAGAATGTGACTAATGATGGCATTATGGTTTCTCACACAATTAGCATAGCACAACCTTAACTCACTTTAAAAGGTGTAAACCCTACGAATTGACAAATTCCTAATCAAACAACACCTCAATAATAGAAAACTAAGACTTCCACACAAGAAAATCCTCAAACACATCCTAGAACCAAGGACAAGAAAATCACACCATTAGGGATACCTCTTGAGACTACACTACAATAGTTACTGAATAATAACTTCCTACAGCTACCCCTAGTCAAAGATGAACCATTGACTAAAATTGATTGGTGGGATGAAAAAAAGTACTATGATTACCATCACACCAAAGGACATAAGACTTCATTGTGTTTCCAATTGAAACATGCAATACAAGACCTTATTGATGATGGTATAATCACACTTGATCCATCATTGTTAGTATCAAATTCTGATCACACTATTTTCAAAGACCCTTTGGGTAACATGATAAAGAGAAACCCTCAATTTCAAACTCAAACTGACAAGGTAATGTGAATTACACATGCACAAGATATGACTACACCATCAATTGCTTTAATGAGTTTGATTCTCGCATATCCACATTCACATTGAAGGCTAAAGACCCTTGTTGCACTATCACTACATGTCGTACCAAGATTGCCCTACTTGGAACCCCATCTAGACCTATTCCTTCTACTAGACTTGCACCCCCTAGTAGATCTGTTGCTCCTACTTCATCTAATTATAGCCTTGTTGAATAGCTTGGCATGACCCCTACGCAAATATCCATCTTGGACCTCCTATGTGCATCTCCCCAATATCAAAAGATCTTGGATCAAGCCCTTAAAGAGTTAATAGTCTCAGATAACATGGATATCACCTAGTTCCAAGCCATGATTGGGAACCTATCTGCCTCACAACATATTACCTTTTCCCCTCAAGATATTCCTAAGGACAAACTTAATCACAATGATCCCTTCATCTCGAATTCTTCATCCATAATACCAAAGTCAACAATGTCTTAATCGATGGAGGAGTAGGATTGAACATCTATACTCTTAAGGTTGTCAAAGGTTTGGGTTATTCTAAAGATGATGTGGATCCCTCTCAAAGAATCACAATCAAAGCTTATGATGATGGTGAATGCTTCTCTATAGGCATCATCATATTACCCATTAGATTTGGTCCAACTACTGAAGACATATTATTCCATGTCCTAGATATAGAAATTAATTGTAACATGATACTAGTATGTCCTTGGCTTCAAGCTATGAAAGAAGTTCCATCTACATATCATCAATGTCTGAAGTTTTCCTACAAAAATGTGGAGGTTACCATCCCTGGTGCTCCAGATCCTTTCTAGTTTTGTGCTAATATGAGAGATGCTACAACATACCAAGTCCCAAAAAATAATGAAGCACAACTATTAGATTCCTCTAAATATTTGGACACTAATATACTCCTCAATAAGGCCAAGGAAAAGCTAAATATTGAAGACAATAGGTGTGGAGAATACTTTATGTCTCAAGTATTCCACATTAGGGAGTCACCACCTTCTCCCCAATCTTATGGTAAATCACAAATATCATAAGGCCTACAATCTAAGATTAGTACACAAAGTACCACTTCTATCAATGAGGATGCTTCTGTATGCATTGAGAAAGCAAAAGTAGAACAAAAATCCACTTTGATATCTCCTAGCAAGTATGAACTTGGATTTACTATCATGTAGAAACAAGGCTATGATGGATGTAGTGGTCTTGGATGTTAGAAACAAGGTATAATTGAACCTATCACTATAAAGGGACAACCTCCTAATTTGGGGCTTTGATTTAAACCATTACAAATAGGTTCTCCTAGTAATACATTACCTATATGTAAGACTGTGGATGTTTTGAATGATGAAAAGGCATCTAAAGATATACCACCTAAAACCAACAATCCTCTAGCTTTTGAGTATAACCCCAATGATACAATGGAATCTAATGCCCATATCCATCCCTTCAACCAAAGCCCATTCAACACTAATGATGACATCCCCTCAAGTTACCCTAAACTATTGGATTGGGACCAACGTGGACCACCAATTTTTGATCAATTTGACAATAATGATACTCTCACAACAAACTTTGAAATATATAAAGGCATTAAAATCATCAAGAAGTAATCTCTCCTAAATGGAATACATTCGCATATTTTGGAGAGTCAACTCCATCTTCCAGATGCAAAGAAAAAAATAATGAGCATAGGTTTCTTGGTGAAAACTGAAAGGTACCATTAGACCATGAAAAATCAAAAGCTAAGAAACTCCCAAGGATACAAAATGAAAAAGATGATGCCATGAATATTAGTGTTCCAGTGTTAAACATGCCACAAAGTATTTTGCAGCTCTCTTGATCATCGTTCATGTAGGAAATCATTGGTCTCAATCCTCCCAATCCATCCTTATATCCAATTGTTCATCCCCCAGTCCTACTACCTAATCTATCCATCACCCAAAATCAACCTTCTACCCAACAAACCTTTAAGCACATCATCATCAGTGACATCCCAGATGACCTATCTTTTGACCCAATTATCCTCAAATTCCTTGATTCACAAGAGGTAGACTCTATCTTAAATATAGTACATGATGGTATATCTTGAGGCCTTTCCAGTGGTTTGATTTTAGCTATAGATTTGGAATGAATCCTTTGTAGTTATAGTTAGTTGTGGGTCTAGAGATTATCAGTTAGCAACACCAACAATAGATATATTCTTAGCATTCATCAGCAACATTCGTGATTCTATCTTAAAGTCCTAAAAAAAAAAAATTAAATGGCAAAAAGTCCTTAAAAAAAAAAGATACCTTGATGAAAACCTGGCAAATAGGCATCTTGGCAAAAAAATTTGAGTCAAGAGAAAAATTCCATCCAAAAGTGAAAACCTAGCAAACAGGCGCTTTGGCCAAGTACCATGGTGAAAACCTAGCAAATAGGCACCATGTGTAATCAGTTGTTGCTCCTCCATCTATCGATATTTCATTTGGTTTTCTCCCCTTTTGTTATTCCTTGATCATATCAATCATCTTACAAGACATCCCTAGTCCCTTATCATGGCTCACAAACTAGTTAATGTCCATTGTTATCTTACCTAAAGTATTACCAATCTACACATACTTTGTCATTGGCTTTTGTACATAGTTTATGTCTTGTCTGGGGGCATATTACCTACATGGTGCATGAGTTTGAACTTGAATTGGGGGCATATCCCTAAGAACTTTTTATCCATTGGACTTATTACACAATGGATTGGAGCTAATACTTGTATATGCTTTTACGATACTGAAAATTCTAAAAATCATAAACTATCCTAAAAAAATCACTAAAAATCATATAATGTCCTGAAAAAGTACTAAAATTCATAAAATATCCTTTAAAAAACACTAAAGGATAATAAAATGTCCTAAAATAAACCCTAAAAATCATAAAATGTCCTAAAGAAACTAGTCTCCAAAAAAATAAGATATCCCCAAAAAATGCTAAAAAATGCAAAACCCATCAAAAATCTAGAATAAACTTTGTAAATATTCATTGTGGATAACCACCCTTTTTATGTATGCACTTGCACTTTGTAGACTAAAACTCAAAGCACTACACTTTCAAGACAATCACATTATTTGAGTAATGTGAACTGACAGTCAATCTAATATGTCACTATGAACCTATCAACTGAATCCACAATCAGAACTATCACATGATCAACCTATCAAACACATCCAAAGACCTAAAACACTAAAAAACAAGTAATAATGGACAAGAATAGCTGTTGGATCATGCTATTTAGTGAGTGATTTATTTTTGCTTTGTTTTTCTTCGATCATGTTCTTATGCCACTCAATGATATAAACTTATCTATGAGAGTGGCTAGGATGGTTCATGGTCATCTTTTAGTTTCTATCTATTAAAATGTACCTTTGAGAGTCTAGGGCATGTATATATTCCTTAGGAAGGATAAGGTCATTTTTTGTCTACATCATGCTTGTTTATGCAAAAGGCTTGCATTTGCGCTTTGGCTCTTTTTGCCATGACCCATTGCATCCCATTTGCCATATCAAAATAAAGCTCCATTTGACATATAGTGCACTTTACAAAAGCAAAAGTCTTCCCATCATACTAACAATTCCTCATCTCATCTCCTCCATCTTCTATGTCTTCTTCATCTATCGCCTTGCATCTCATTGTCGACAAATTGACCTACCATATGCATATCTTGGTCAATTTCTTTAGGCGGCACCCATATATATCATTCCTACTGGAGCATGTTTTTATGGCCTTCTTATTAGTGTTCTTTGACACAATGCTCTAAATCACATTGTATCAAAGAGAGGCAAAAATGTAGATGCTCAAAAATGGTTCATATCTATAGTTTCATCAAAACAAAGCTCCATTTGACATATAGCACAATCTTTGAAAGCAATAGCCTTCACCTCATTCTAACTAGTCCTCATCTCATCTCTTAGGTCTTCTTCCATTCATATCTTCATTCATCATCATGATCACATGTTTTGATATGCAAAATCATCTTCATCATGCATTCCTACATTCCTACATCATCCTACACCATCTGTCAACCTTATAATGGACAAGAATAGTTGTTGGATCGTGCTATTTAGTGAGTGATTTATTTTTTCTCTATTTTTCTTTGATCATGTTCCTATACCACTCAATGATATAAACTGATCTATGAGAGTGGCCAACATGGTTCATGGTCATCTTTTAGTTTCTATCTATTAAAATTTACCTTTGAGAGTTTGGGGCATGTATATACTCCTTAAGAAGGACAAGGTCATTTTCTATTTGCATCGTTCTTGTTTACACAAAAGGCTTGCATTTGTGCTCTAACCCTTTTTTTCCATGATGCGTTTCATCCCATTTTCCATATCAAAATAAAGATCCATTTGACATATAGTGCACTTTACAAAAGAAAAATTCTTCCCATCATACTAAAAATTCCTCATCTTATATCCTCCATCTTCTATGTCTTCTCCATCTACTGCCTTGGATCTCATTGTTGACAAATTGACCTACCATATGCATATCTTAGTCAATTTCTCGAGGGGACACCCATATATATCATTCCTACTAGGGCATGTTGTTATGGCCATCTTATCAGTGTTCTTTGACACAATTTTCTAAATCACATTGTATCAAAGAGGGGCAAAATGTAGATGCTCAAAAATGGTTTGCATCTACAGTTTCATCAAAATGAAGCTCCATTTGACATATTGCACACTCTTTGAAAGAAATAGTCTTCACCACATTCAAATTGGTCCTCATCTCATCTCTTAGGTCTTCTTCCATTCATATCTTCATTCATCACCATGATCACATGTTTTGATACACAAAATCATCTTCATATTGCATTCCTACATTCCTACATCATCCTACATTGTTAGTTAACCTTCTACAGATTTCCACCTAGTCTAGCCACAATTTAACCTTTTTTTGACCAAGTTTGACCAAATGTGACTATTTTTTACTCATTTCACACATTTTTTGACCTCTTTCGATTATTTTTCACACTTTCACAAAGTTTCAAGTCATACCGAGTCCAATCAGGCTGATTCTGGCCCCCAGAGCCTTCTAGGGCACATTTTACACTTACTGAGCACACTTGGGCTTCCCAAGTGCACCATGGGCGCACTTGGTATTGTCATGGCACACTTGGGTTTACCAAGTGTGCACTAGGTGCACTTGGGAGAGTTTTGGGCTCACTTGGGGTAGTAGGATGCCAAGAACTGCTCCCAAAGACCCTATGTTGCACTCTGGAGGCCATAATTTTAGCATTTCAACTCCAATTTTTGAACCATCAGTTATGTTGGATTTGTATCTCAATTGTGAAAAAATTGAGCTATCATTTTCATTATTTTTTCACTATCTTGAGTGGTAAACCTTGAAAACACTCTCTGGCCCCTTAGTCGACATCACTTCTTCATACTAATTCATCTTATTCTCTCATTCCACTAAATCTGATCTTTTGGCCAACCTGATTGCATCTCAATAGTGTCTATCATCATTAATATCCTCTTTCATATCAATTGCATACCATTTCAACATCATTTCATAAATCATATCAAATCAACTTGCAACCAATTCAAATCAACTTGAAATCATATACTATCAACTCACAACCACTTCAAATCAACTTTGAATCATATCAAATCAACTCAAAATCAGTCCTAATCATCACAGAACATATCAAAAATCCAAAATTAGTCATCATGTATCCAATCCTGGGCATTGTTGTGGCTTTCAGTGTCGTGAAAACCTATCAGTTTATCAAATCTTATCAATCTAACCTTAGTATTGTCATGGCTCTCAATGCTAGGTCAAACTATCATTCATTTCATATGATCTTTGATTTTGTTGAGGCTTTCAATGTTGGATCATGGCATCATCAACTACTTTAATAATATTTATTATGCCCATTGATATTATTATGATCAACCTCATCAATCAATCTTGATCCTATAGCATTTACAATGTCGGTTAAATGTTACATATCTTTAGTTCATGTCATGTGTCCTTGGCATGTTATCAATTTCAATCAATCAATCAATTTGACCATGGCTTTGGTCTACTTGTCATCATCCTATTCAATTCATTTCATTATCACATCTTCATCAAAGGATAGTGTCGCACTTATTTAATCAATTTTGGCCAATCATTTGCTAATTTTTTCTATAGGATTAAATAACCCATAATTTAATCCTATCATTCTTACTAATTATTCTTCCTAATTTTCATCCTCAATTAATTAATTTTATTAATTAATTGATTCATCATTTGAAAACCATGGAAATTCACAATTTCCCAAGTCACATTTTCCTCCATTAATTCCATTTTTACTAATTTCTATTTTGTGGAATAATGGATTTTTAATTCAAATATTCCATGAAATATTGACATCATCATGACACTTGGGTATGCCACCTTGTGGATTCTCCTTTGACACTTGGCTAAGATATGTCATAGTCCAATATTTTTATTCCCTTACATATGTCTATCTTTAGCTTCCTTTGTCATAGATTCCTGGCTTTAAGTGGGCTTGAGGTGTCATATGATGCGTCATAGATTCTCTTCCACATTTAGCCTTGTTTGACTTCCAAGTGTTGTAGAATCCTACACTTGGCATTTTTTGACATATGTTTCATGTATTCTCAAAGGAATCTCATGCCAAGTTACATATATATGGGTGAAAAATCCATTGCTCTCACCTTGAGTGTTGATTATAAAATGAACACTCTTTCTCTCATCTCCAGTCCCTAGTTTCTCATTTTTTGACTCTTGATCTCACATCCAAATCACAACTTCAAGTATTCTCATAGCATTATCATCATCTTAGGCTTTTTCTTCATCTTTGTATACACTATAGGAAATTTTGGAGCTACATCATTTGGAGAAGAAAGAAGAACATGGGAGCTACAAATGAAAGAGGGGGTTTCTAACTTTGCTGGTTTTCATTTATTAGTTTGGCTTTCATGGTAGACTAGTGGGTGTTAGCATATTTTTATTGAGTTTATGATTTTCTCATAGTATGTTAAGACATTAGCCCATTTTTTGTTCCTACAATAAGGTCTTATCTATTTCTTTGGAGTCATCATCTTTGGTAAGCTTAGGTCTAGTACACATGGGAGTACCAACTGGTTTAGAATCTTCCATCCCAAACTTCTTGAGTATCTCTTTGATTTACTTAGATTGAGTAATATAGATACCATTTTTTTTCTATTGTATCTACAATCCAACAAAGAATTTTATCTCACCAAACATGGACATTTCAAACTCTTTGTTCATTTTTTATGAAAATGCTTTGCATAGGTCATCATTCCCTATATATAGAGTACCATCCACAAATGTCTCTACCAAAACAATCTTGTTATCTAGTCCTTCCTTGATGTATATACTATTGTTATCATTTGTCCTTTCAAAACAATCTATATTAGGTAGTTATGTAGTCTTTCATACCATGCTCTAGGAGCTTGTTTGAGACCATACATAGCTTTTTGCAATTCACAGACCATGTCCCTTTTGTCAGGATCAACAAAACCTTATGGTTGTTCAATGTAGACTTCTTCATCAAGAATTCCATTCAAGAATGCAAATTCAACATCCATTTGATATACTTTGAATCCTTTGTGGGATACATATGCAAGTAGGATCCTAACACTTTCCATTCTTGCAACAAGGTCAAAATTTTGACCATTATCAATACCTTCTTCTTGAGAGTAGCCTTTACATATTAGTCTTGCTTTGTTTCTTGATACTTTACCATCTTCATTTAGCTTATTTCTAAATACCCATTTTGTTCCAATCACATTTTTATCTTTAGGCCTAAGAACAAGGGTCCAAGTTTTGTTCTTTTCTATCTTTTCTATTTCTTCATTCATAGCCTCAATCTAACTTTCATTTTCCAATTCATTCTTAACACTTCTAGGTTCAAAATCAGCAAGTAGACATGTACCTTTTAATTTTCTTCTTGTCATAGTACCTTCTAATTTATTTCTAATAATCTGATCAAGTGCATGATACCTTTTGATATACTTGGCCAATATAGGTTCTTTGCCTTTTGAATGAATTACATTGTCTTCCTTTTGAATTTCAACTTGAGATTCAGGTAGTTTAGTCTATGGCTCATGTCCTTTAGACTCGATAGGTGTTAAGTCAGTAGCTTTAGAATGTCACTCAAATCTCTTTGACTCAATTTGTACTTCTTGAAACTTGGTAACTATGGAAGAATCAGGAGGTGAAGTCTCCTTATTATTAGATATGCCTAGCAATGTATCAAGATCAAAATAAACAAATCTTTTGTAATCTTTTGGTTCTTTCTTGCTTTCTTCCTCAGGCTTTTCTGCAAACTCATCAAGTCACACATGTGCACTTTCTATGATCTTATGAGTAGAAAAATTCAAACATTTATATGCTTTACTTCTGTAGGAATATCCAAAAAATATACTTTCATCACCTTTCACATCAAACTTTCCTTGTCTAGGTTCTTTCACGATATAACATTTACTACCAAATACTTTTAGGTAATTGACATTTGGTTTGTAGCCATACCATAGTTCATAGGGAGTTTTATTTGAATCCTTCTTCAATTGTACTTAGTTCAAAGTATGAACTATAGTGCTAATAGCTTCCTTCTAGTATTTGATAGCAACATTCTTTTCAATCATTAGGGTCCTTATACAATCCATGATGGATCTATTTCTTCTTTCAGCTATTCCATTCTGCTTAGGAGTACTAGGGGTTGATACTTGCCTTTTGGTTCCTCTTTCAATGTAGAAATTATTGAATTCATTGGAGATGAATTGACCACCTCTATCTAATCTTAAGAATTTCAACCTTTTTCTTCTTTCCTTTTCTACTCTTGCCAAATACCATTTTAATTTCTCAAAAGCTTCTGACTTTTCTCTTAGATACATAACAGTCATCATTCTAGAGTAGTCATCAACAAAAAGAATAAAAAAAATTTGTCCACTATAAATTTCTACTCTAATAGATCCACATATGACAGTATTCCCAATTTGCAAGACATCTTTATATTGATAGTTTTTTCTTTTAAAACTAGTCTTTCCCATTTTGCCAATTTGACAATTTTTGCATAAGCCAACATCTAGTTTCTTCAAACTGGGGATACCTCTTACTTTTTTGAACTTTCTTATCTTGACCATGTTATCAAAGTTTACATGACATAGCCTTTAATTCCATAACCAACTTTCTTCCATTTGAACAATAAAACATAATCAATCACCAAGATCAAGATAAAATAGGTTACCTTTTTTTTGGTTTGCCTAATCCAATCAATTTCCCCTTTTCATCCAACAGTCTTGCCTTGCAATGCATGAATTTTACCTTGAATCCAATGTTGATTAGCTATACCAAACTTAGTAAATTATGTTTTAGTCCTTTTACCCAATAAGCATTATCACATATAAGTTCATTGGTTAATCAGTGTTGGAATATTCAAATAGGAAGAATGCTTCTGAGAGGGGGGGTGAATCAGAAGTATTGTATTTTTACCATTAAATTTTTTTAACTAAAAGTAGATTACATGCATATAAACATATCAAACAATTATGAGATAAACATAAGCATCACCACATAGCACTTGAGGTTTTGGTAAGCCAAAAACCTTCCAAAAATAAGAAGGTAAAATTGGGGTGGGGATGATACCCACAAAATTTACTGCAGCAATAAGGTTTTAACCACTTATGATGGTCTGCCCTGTTAAAGGCCTACCCTGTTAAAGCCTTTACACTGTATCAATAGTGACCTGGTTAAAGGATTTCAAACACTTTACATGAAGTGTCACCCTGTTAAAGGATTTAATCACCTATTTAAAGGATTCTACAAAATAGTTGTTAAGCTAACCTATCACCATATGGTTTTCATTCTAATATAATTGCTAGAGAATATTAGGTATAATACACCTGATAGATCACAATCCTTCAATTGTTGAATACAGGCACTTGATCTACTATCTCTGATCTTGATCCTTTGTGATATGATAATCCTCACTTTGAAAATAGTTTTCCTTATACACCCTTTTCCATACTCACACATTTACAATGAAAATTCATCTTCCTTATAAATTCATTCGAGGATTTAGGGTTAGGTATGGATCTACAATCCATATTGAATCATTTCTTTCCGCTCATTCCTTGCACTTTTCTTATTGGTTGCATGCCTTCTCTATTTTTCTTATTGGTTGCATGTAGATTGCATAGGAAATACAAAATATTTGATCTTATCATTTAATCCTTTGAGATTCATCACATGTTGGCCATGAAAATGGTTTACATATGAATCAATGAAGTTACAAACTCATATGTACATTCTATGTTACTCGGCACTAATAACAAACTAGCTTACTTGGCACTTGTTTCATTTTTGTATTGCTCGACATCATCTATGACTTGGCACTTGAATATCTGTCAACACCTGTATCATGCTCAGCACCTAAAGTCGTTTGACACTTGAACTTCACTCGGCACCTGAAGACTACTCGGCACATGAAGATCACTCAGAACATGAAGATCACTTGACACCTAAAGTCTTTCTTGACTCGGCTCATGTTGTGGCTCGGCATACATGGTGTACTCATCTCCAATATAGAAATTGGTTAAGTGTATTGGCACTCAAGTGTCAAAAACCATTATGAGGTGAACAATCTCCCCCTTTGACATGAGTGACAAAAACACTTAACTAACCTTATGAGTACATTAACTAATCTACTCAGTATATACAGAGGTTTAAAAAATCTTTAATCAAAATTTGTGTAACTTACAAT
Source organism: Cupressus sempervirens (assembly GCA_028749045.1). Lineage (NCBI taxonomy): Eukaryota > Viridiplantae > Streptophyta > Pinopsida > Cupressales > Cupressaceae > Cupressus > Cupressus sempervirens. Next base: position 818,850,481 of record CM053786.1, read on the forward strand.
ATATACCTCAAAATTATTGTAACTCCCCCTGAGTTGGTTGTACCATTATTTGTATATCATGCTCTCCTTGGTTTCCTTGGTTTTGTTTCCTTATTATCTCATCGTTCTCATGCATCTTATAGTATCTCCCCCTTAGTTAATAAGATATATATCTCCCCCTTTTATTCTTATCTCCCTCTTTTTGACACTAATGTCAAAGGGTTTTTAAGGGTTAAGACCATATTTTTCCAAAAATGTGTTATTTACCTCCATAATCATCCTAAGAGCTGCATCCCAATTGTTCAAAGCAATTTCCAGTGACTTGTGCTAGATGGTAGTCTTTGCAACAAGATGAATAAGTCCATCTGAAGTAGAAAGATTAGGATCTTTCTTGAGAATAGTTTCTACATAGACTTGTTCCTTATGGAGTATTTCCAAATGTGGAGTAATGGAGGACTAGAATTGTATTAGTTTTGCCTTGATATTGGCCTCATCTACTATTAATATAGCTATTTCTTTCTAAGTGTGAAGTGATTGAGCAAAAGGCTTCTCACTTTGAGCTGGATCATTTGGTAGCTGTATGCTTGAAATGTTTAAATTTCTCTCCAAGCTCAGTATCTTTTGGCTCATCTCCTATGTGAAGTATGAAAAGTCACACAACTTTTTGTACAATGAGAATATATTCTCAAGTACCTTTTTCACTTTGTGTATTAACTTTTCCAATTCAACCTGGGAAAGTGCAATTTGACTTGATATTTGCTCATTTACTTTTCCCTGGACTTTCCTTTCATACCATTCTATAAGTTTTTCATTTGTCTCTTGGTCTTCATTTGTCACCCGTTCAACAATATCAAATAATTTCTCCATAATATACTTTGACTCATCTGGTGACTACAAATTGAAGGCATCCATAAAGATTTCCTTAATCTCCTGTAGTGTTTTCTTTTGTTTACAATCCTTCCTGAGTATCTCTTTTCTCTTTCTCCTATTCAGTGCTTCCTACACCTCATTGATTTGATCAATGGTTATTTTTTTTGAGTCATAGCCTGGTATGACTATCTCCTCATCTAATTTAGGGTCTCCATAGTGAAGTGCCCTTGCAACTTTTGTAATACTAGATACTAGTGCAAATATTTGCAATGGTTGTTGTGAAGGAGTTCCCGAGGTAGGAAAATTTATCAATGTTTGTATTTCCTCCTGCTCTTTAGGGGTTTCCACTATTTTCTCGTCCTACTATCTACTACCTTGATCAATTATAGTTATCTTAGGAAGTGCACCTTGTGTTTGTGCTATAGGATTAGATGTAACAGTCTGTCTTGTTTGTTCTGTTCCTTTTTCTATAGCTGCACTCGGCTTCTGTACTGTGGTGTCAACTATGCCTATTGAAATAATTGTTGGCATTTGAGGTTGACCACTAGTAGCTGTAGAGATGATGGAAGGTGGTTCTTGTGGATTTACCTTACCTCTAACTATGCTTTCTACTAGTTTTTGCAGTTCATCCATACTGACCAGTACTGGATCTTATTGTGTAGATTGGTCAAGGATTCTTTTGAGATCTTCTATAGTTAATGGATTGATGTTATGACCAGAAGTGTTAGGAACATCAATAATAGTTACAGTTTCTGCAGGTGTGATGGGTACATGGGGAGGGCTAGAGGGTGGCAATTGTGTGTCTTGTACACTCTGGTCTGGTTGCTGCTCTTGCTCAGTTGTTGCCATTACATCTTTTTTTTGTGTCTCTTTCTCCTCTCCGTTTTTCTTTTCTTCTTCCTTCTTCTCTTCTTCTTCTTTCTTTTCTTCTTCTCCTTTCCTTTCTTCTTCTTCTTTCTTTTCTTCTTCTCCTTTCTTTGCTTCTTCTTCTTTCTCTACTACTGTCTTCTCTTCTCTCCTTTTTCTTCTCTCTTATGGTGGAGCAGTTGCTTCTTCCTTGTATTCTTCTTCAAGAAAATCTTCAATCTTTTTGTACAAGTTTTTCCATGATTTCATTCTTCTTTGAACAATTTCTTCCATCTTGTTTTGGAGAATGAAGAATTCCATGTACTTAGGTGTAAACCTATTATTATACCTTTTGAATACATTCTTTATTTGTTCCTTAGTCAAATCAGGCAATACACTTGCTAGGGTTGATTCCCTCATCTCCTTCTCCATTTTCAAACAAAAATGCCATCTGTCTTCTACAATTTTAGACAGTTCATTTGGCAATTGTCCATCTAGTTCAAGTGGAGTGCACTTGAACTGTGCCATCATTCCATAAATTGTTTCCTCTATCCTATTCTATTCTTCTTTAGTAAACTTATTGAAATCAACTTTATTTATATTACTTAAATCACCATTTTCAATCTTTTTACATATTACATCAACTAAATAATGCCTTACCTTTTTAGATTGATCTTCTTCATCAGTATCAGGTTGAGCCACATATCTTCTTCTTTTCCTCAGCTCTTCTTGTGTTTCCTTGATTGGTTTCTTCTTCGTAGCTTCCTCTTTAGCCTTTTGAGTGGAGGCCCTTGTTGCAGCTCATGTTGTAGGCTTTTGAGGTGATGGCATGACAGATTTCTTTGGTTTTTGCTGAGTTGGAGGCTATTCTGTTGCCTTTCTTTTCTTTGACTCAACTTCATTTGGTGCTTCCTTAGCTTCTTCTTCCTCTGCACCTTTCTCCTTTTCTTCACCTAGGCCTTGAGTTAATTCCATTGCGCCTTGTTCTTGTTCATCTTCATCATCATCATTTTCATCTTCTTCTTCTTCTGCTTTTGCCTCAATTCCTTCACCAAATTTCTTCTTAATCTTCTTTAACAATTTGTCTTTCTTCTTTAATGTGGAAGTAGTCTTTAGTTCCATAGTTATTTTTGATCTTACCACATCATAAGTTCCAAAATGTGGAGCACTTTTATTTGTCTCTTCTACCAATACTGCAATTATTGTTGTAGATGCCTCATCAACATTGATTTCATATCCAAATGGCCTTAGCCATCTCACTCTTGGAATTGCATCTTGAATGTAGGTGAAGTCAATATCAACCAAGAAGCATATATCATTAACATTTTTTTCTACTAAAGAAACTGGTATTCTCACCCTTTGCTTCATGGATTTCTTAAAATCTTCAAAATAACTTGTCATCAGGGTATCAAAATTTTCTCCCATCTGTTCTATATATTCATTGATTTGGACAATGATAATTATATCATCCCTCCATGTAACTTTTCCAAAAGAGGGAACTCATTTTGAACATAAAAGAATATACAAATTAGAATTGCTCCAAATTTGCATTGAGCACCCTTTGCCCTTCTTATGGAAGCTAGATTTTCAGTAATCTGTTGTAGTTGCAGTTCTGCAGGATTATAAGTATGATCCTTTTTCACCAATTTGTAACCTACGTCTACTACAATACATGGCACACTGTTGATTCTACTAGATTGATAGAACTTATGGGCAATGACTCTAACAAAAAACTCAACTACAGGATCCTGAATGGTGTGAATCGTCATTCCTCTCTTATTCCACTGAGCACCAATATTCTTTTCAATAACATCCTTTGATTCACTTCTCAAGGTTTTGAACCGATCTAGGGTAGGGTACCCAATTACCCTATGTATGATTTCTTTGGTCAATTTGATGGGAATATCTTCCAACCACAAACTTCCACCATGAATTTTGCTTAACACAAGTTTAACCCATTTTGTCTTGAATATGGTGGGAAAGCTCAAAACTCAGGTCAAACCTTTTCTTTCAACAATTTTGAATTCATCTTTTAAGACTCCATCCACGCACAATTTCTCATAGGCTTGCCTTATCTCCATATCTCCTAGGGCTCCTATCTTAAAATTGTAGCATCTTCTCACATCTTGAACCATTACAACTTTTGGGGGTATTTGGGAGAGAGCTCCGGCTAGATCATTTTTGTATGCAACTTCAAGAATGGGATGAAAATCAAGTTGCTTAACCTCATTGGACACTAACTAAACTTCAAATGACTCTTTGTCCTCAATTTTCTTGGAACTTGATGCCATTTATGAAAACTAGGGTTTCCTTTTTACGAAATATGAAATTGCATAGCTCAGTGCAAATGAAAAATACCTCAAGATCGATGAAAACGCATTGAGAGATGTTACAATCTACTTAAAATGTTGGATTGTCTGCTATGAAGTTGCTCTTCTCTCTTTCTCTTCTTTTCTTCTTGATCGCGATGAGGAAAATTGATTGGAATCACGATAATATATCCTATTTTCATTGCATTAAATGCTCAATTTCCAACTTGGCTTTTGAAGGATTTTAACATTACTTGGCTTCCATTGGAGTTAACCAACTTGGCATTAGTTATCAAATCAATTTCCGTTAGGAACTAGGCATGTGTTGGAGTTTAACTCGGCATCCAAAGACAGCTCGGTAACATCATTTAGATTTTTTCTTGACATCTTGTCTCATGAAGACTTATAATTTATATTACTTCTTTGTCTTGGGACGGATGTGTGATATAACTTTTTATATCAGTCCCATATACTTCTCATGCTTAGTTTGATGAAGTGTGATCACTTGACCCATTGGGTGAAGTGATCCCTCCACTTGATGTGTTGCTTTGATCTTTCTTTTTCCAAGTCTTATTCATTTGACCCCTTATCTTTTCGACATCAATCTTTTCCTTGCCCTTATTTTCTTTAGTCTTGGGTGCCTTTGACCTTGTAGGATAGTTTCTGCTGGTATGACCAGTTTTCAGACAACTAAAACATGTGGTTTGATTCAACCATCTTTTATAGTTCCCTTTGAAATGTGTTCTTATGTAGTTCTATGGTATATTTCCATATTCTTGAGAATAATGACAGCTATACCTGGTGTTGCAATCCTAATGATAGTGACTTTTATTTGCTTTTGATTTTGCTAATTGATTTGATGTCCACATAGGCTTTGATCTATATTCAAATGCTCTATATCCATAATTTTTGCAATTATGATAGTTTCCATCAAATTTTTGTGTCCTTGTAACTCTGGATCTGCAATCATATGTCATATGTCCTTGCATGTTGCACTTGTGACAGTAACTCTTGCTCTTGGGTGTATTTGGCTAATTGAATCTCCTACTCTTGCAAACATTAGCAGTATGGCCCTTCTTATTACAGTAATGACAAGTGGGTTTTGAATTCTTACTTGTGTCATCTTTTTGCTCAACACTCTTTGATGATTCTCCAACTTCAGTGCTATTGTATCCAAGTCCTGATGTATCATGGGCAGATCTTGGGGATTTCAACAACTGTTCAAAATACTTGATGGCTTCACTTGACTTGTTGAGATTCTCGGCTACCTCTTTTTCTCTATTTAATTCATTCTACAGTTGTTCATTCTACATCTTCAAAGTAGAGATCTTAATATCTTTCATATTGAGTTCATGATGAAGGTTCATCATTTGGGCAAGTGTATCCATCTGCATGGTTGAGATCCTTATTAATTTAGTACATTTTTCTTCAAGTCTATTTGCAAGATTTCTTTTGTCATTTTCCATCATGACTCTATCCTCAACTGCTCTTTTCTTTTGTTTAGTGATTTCACATAACATTATGGCCTATGATTCATGTTCCATCTTGAGAGATCTTATCTCCTTTGCTTGAACTTTGTTTTTCTCCATTAGTTCTGCTATTGCTGCATCAAACTCTTTAGTGTCTCCATTGGCACACAATTTTGTGCTATCAATCTCCTTGTAGTTTATATCATTTTCAGCTATGGCTATATCCTTCCTTCTCTTCAACAATTTTCTCAATTCTTCACTTGCTTCCTCTACTTTGTGTAGAGCTAGTTGCACATCAATCAATTGATTGTTAATAATCTTCCCAAGTTTGAAGACTTCCATCTTTAGATCTTTTCCTTCAAGTTGTTAGACTTCTTTTTGTGAGAACCAATAGCTCTAATACCAATTGTTGGAATAATCAAATAGGAAGAATGCTTTTGAGAGGGGGGGTGAATCAGAAGTATTATATTTTTACCATTAAAACTTTTTAACTCAAAGTAGATTGCATGCATATAAACATATCAAAAAATTATGAGATACACATAAGCATCACCACATAGCACTTGAGATTTTGGTAACCCAGAAACCCTTTAGAAATAAGAAGATAAAACTAGGGTGGGGATGATACCCACAAAATTTACTGTAGCAATAAAGTTTTAACCACTTTTGATGGTCTTCCGTATTAAAGGCCTACCCTATTAAAGGCTTTACACTGTATCAATAGTGACCTGGTTAAAGGATTTCAAACACTTTACATGAAGTGTCACCCTGTTAAAGGATTTAATCACCTATTTAAAGGATTCTAAAAAATAGGTATTAAGCTAACCTATCACCATAGGGTTTTCATTCTAATACAATTTCTAGAGAATATTAGGTATAATAAACCTGATAGATCACAATCCTTCAATTGCTAAATACAAGCACTTGATCTGCTATCTTTGATCTTGATCCTTTATGATCTGATAATCCTCACTCTGAAAATAGTTTTCCTTACACACCCTTGTCCATACTCACACATTTATAATGAAACTTGATCTTCCTTATAAAGTCATTCAAGGATTTAGGGTTAGCTATGGATCTACGATCCATATTGAATCTTTGCTTTCCGCTCATTCCTTGCACTTTTCTTATTGGCTGCATGACTTCTCCATTTTTCTTATTGGCTTCATGTAGATTGCATAGGAAATACAAAATATTCGATCTTATCATTTAATCCTTTGAGATTCATCACATGTCAACCATGAAAATGGTTTACATATGAATCAATGAAGTTACAAACTCATATGTACATTCTGTGTTACTCGACACTTACTGATTCTAGATGCTTGGCACTAATAACAAACTAGCTTACTCAACACTTGTTTCATTTCTATATTTCTTGGCTTCATCTATGACTCATCACTTGAATATCAATCGGCACCTATATCATGCTTGGCACCTAAAGCCATTCGGCACTTGAACTTCACTTGGCACCTGATCTTCACTCAGCACCTGAAGACTACTCGACATATGAAGATCACTCGGCACATGAAGATCACTCGGCACATGAAGTCTTTCCTAACTCAGCTCATGTTGTAGCTTGGCATACATGGTGTACTTGACTCCAATATAGAAGGTGGTTAAGTGTATTGGCACTCAAGTGTCAAAAACCTGACTTTTTCCTTTTATGCAACAAGGTTCATTGTTTCCAAACCTTACACTGCCTCCATCATAGTGTTCAAAATGTTCAAACTTTGTTTTTTCCTCAGTAATATGATGTGAACATCCACTATCTATGATCCATGTATCATTTTTACTAACATGAAAGATAAGTTCCATTATATCTCCTTCATCATCTGATTCATCTTTTATAGCAATGTACACTATTTCATCCTCACTATTATCAAAATCCTTAGCCATAAAATAATTTTTCTTACCTTTGTCATTGTATGATCTATGACTTTTGAATTCCTTTTTGTCTTTGTACTTGTGGCTCTTCTTCTCATCCTTGCTTTCTCTATTTGGACACTTGGCAGCAATATGACCAATTTCTTCAAATGAAAAATAGATTAGAGGAACTTTAACTTTTTACTTTCCTCTACCTCTAGAATATTTCTTTGCAAGTAAAACTTCAACAACTTAAATATCACTATCAAAACTTTCCTTTGTTTCCTCTTCACTTTCTAACTAATTTTCCTTTATTTTCTTTCCTTTATCCTTGAGAGAAATTTTAGATTCAAATGTAGATTCAACACTTTTGGAAGCTAGAACATAATTGTCAAAGTTATCTAGCTCAAAACTTGTCAATCTTCTTACTAGGGCATCCAAGCCTAACTTTCTATTTGAATCACATCTCTTTTCTTGAATAGTAGATACTCTAATTGCATAGATGGGAAGAAAATTTCTGAGAATTTTCCTTACAATAGTTTCTTACTTGATTTTTCCTCCAAAAGCTCTAATTGCATGGACATTGGCTTTGATTCTTTTCACATATTTAGCCACATTTTCATCTTCTCTCATTCTCATCTGATCAAATTGTCCTCTAAGGATTTTTTCTTTGGCCCTCCTTACATTGTCATCACCACCATAGATATCCTTTAGCTTGTTCCACATATCAAAAGTAGTTTTACAGTCTTTGATCTCATCAAATTTTTCATAGCTGAGAGCAGATGCAATGTCAATCATCATCATGTTATAGTTCTTTTTCTCAGAAAGATCTTCAATAGATAATGTACTAGTATGAGTTTTGTATTCTTCATCAAGGTATTTGTAGCCTAAATCATTGATGGTAGCTAGATGAAGTCTCATGAGTCCTTGCCATGCTAAAAAGTTATCTTTGTTAAGTTTTGGAATCTCTCTTTTGTAAGACATACTGATCTTTAGCTTAGGTCCTTAAAACCTTTCCTGAAAGCACCAAAAGCTCTGATACCAATTGTTGGAAATGTAGAAGGAGTAACTGAGAGTGGGGCTAAATTAGTTACTACTAAAACAAATCTCAGATCCCTTATATTTCAACAATAAAATTAGACTGATAAAGCTGGTTACTGTTGATGCTCGGTAAACAAATAGAATTTGTTGTAACTTGATAAATATCGAGAGTGTATTACTTTAGTGGATCTTATAATATTATCAGTAATTAACTTGCCAACATAAGAAACAACATGAACACATGAGACACTAAGATTTATACTAGAAATCCAATTTGGGAAAAACCACCAATGTAACTAGTTATTGTTTTTCACTCTTTTGAAGTGAGCCCTATTAGGACTCAACCCAATTAAAGGTTAAAAAATACACTATTAGGTATGACCCTATTAGAGGATTTAATCACCCTATTAGGAGTGTCCTTACAAGAGGTCTTGAAACACTTCAATGGAATTTCTGCCTTGTTAGAGGATTTACAACTGGCTGTTAAACCAATTCTATTAAGAGATTTTAGATCATTGCTAGAATGGTTAGAAAGTAAGAATGAAATGACCTTATTGTGATGCAACTAAATTGCTAAATCCATATCTCTATTCTACTTAAACTTGATCCTTCTTGATCAAATGCAAATTTTCTACTTCATAAGGATACATACTTATCCTTCAAGTTTTATCCCACTCTTTTTCTCTTTCAATTCAACCAACATACTTGCACATACACTTGAAATCACAACTTGACCTTTTATTTATATCATCTAGTTTGTCAAGTCGACTCAAATACAAATTAGAATAACTAATATTTATCACCATAGTCAGCTAGAACCAATATTTAAAATAATTAAGCTTCATATTTTGAAAAAAAAAATCCTTCATTGGTTGACCCTGTTCAGTAACCACTAGTTCTTAGATGATTTCCTATTTTAACCAACAAAGGATCAGTTAACACTATGAACTTATAAAAATCCTTTGGAAACTGAGTGAACTTAGTGAATACTAACTCTATCCAACTTTTTCTTTGTTTACCAAGTGATCTCGATTAATACTCTTTTCTACCTAAATTCCTTTGATGCCCGAGTGAGCTTGGTAGACACTACCTTTGCACAAAGCAAACTTGGAATGCTTAGTAGACAAGGAATACTCTCTTGCTCACCAAGTGAGCTCAGTAAGAATTAACTATTAGCTAATATGACATTTTTGTAACATCAAAGACAACACACAATTAATCAATTGTATCCAACATCCATAAGATGGCATAGTACATGGCTTTCTTTGGCATAGAGTTTTACTTCTTTCCAAATTCAATCCATCATTCAAAGCCTACGAAGTGTGCTAGAAGACTAGTGTTAGAGACAAAGTGGGAAGGCTCCATATAAGTGTAGGTATGGTTCCCTCCCTTTGACATCTAGCTTGTAGCTTGCCACATCGAGGATTCATCCAATCAGCTCTTCTATTCTCCAAAACCTTGTGTGCCATGAAGGTAGAGGTCCTTTTTAATACTCAAGGGAAAATAAAACTAACTGAGACCTCTCACATTTGTCAAGCTAATCCTTTGAGCTAGTGGTATCTACTCTTCACCCTAATGTGTCTTGTTCACATGTCATGAACTATATCCTCACATTAACATAGATCCTATGTCCCTTGGTGTGAGTGTCAATTTCCTACAATGTAGGGTGTTCTACCCTACGGTGTCATCCATGCCCTCCACTCTTACTTTGAGCTTCCTCAATTTCACATGCCCTATTCTCATTCATGCCTTTGAACATCAACATCAACACACCATAAAGTACCCCTCTAATACCAATCAATTCCACAAACCAAGTTAACATCACCAATCAACAATCTGATTGATTTATCTTCACTACTTTTTGTTTCACCCATCAAAATTTAATAACTTTATTTTTCAATACAAGATAATGTGTGGTAACAATCAAAAGTCACCAACACTATCAAGAATCTATATCTCCAATCACAAATTTTGATTACATCCATGTAGAGTACATTGATCAAATTCTTTTCTCTATTCATGCTCCTATTTAAAACATACTTAAACCTCTCAAGTTGTCAATAATATAATGAAATTAGTCAAGCCCCAAAGTGTGTCTAGATAACAAAAAAATTTATTTTTGAACAACTGACATTTCAAACTAATCTAATGAACATTGGGTACAAATCAAGATCAAACTTGACCACTTAACCATTATTTAGAAATTATTTACCCTATTCTTGCAAACTGTGATTTTCTAATAAGACAACCTAAAAATCAGCTTTAAAAATGAACCAAATAGATAACTAGGATCTAAAAAGCTGAGATACTAGTTATTGTTCTACATTCTTGTTCCTTTCTAGATCCTATCACATGATGACCTCTCAGTCAAAAAATATTGATATTCAAAATTTCCCAATCAAAAATATCTGCAAATAAACATGCTAAAAACCATAAAATGCATTTGGTTTTGAAAATTAGGAAAATGAATGATTGAAGGTTTCAAAATTGGGTAATTAGTTCATTGCCATGAGGATAAAATAGATCTATGATTTGATCTTATGATGAATAATAGGACACATTTGGAAAGCATGTGAGATTAGGTACCTAGAATTGTAGGACTGGAAACATCAGTGTAAAAGTATTTTTTACAAATGGAATGGCTCTGGGAAAGTGTGCAGATGGATTTTTCAAGTCATGAAAACTGGCATACTTAATGTATTTTTGGAGTAGAATGTAATGGTACAAACCATTTGATCTCACTTGTTATTAATTTGGAATTATGACATCCTAAATAGGGATACCAATTAATCTACATTTTATGACACTAGTAAATAGGTATAAATTGCATTTGAAAACTAATCAAACAGATTTGTCATATGCTCAAATCTAAAAGATAACAATTCTATGACGTCTAGAATGTAATGAAAAAGGAATTTTCTTAGTATGGTGAACTAGATCAAAGTTAAAATAGGTCAAATAGGGCCTCCCAGAATTTAGGGCATTTTACATCAATATTGTAGAGATAACCAACTTTGGGGAATTCAAAGCCTAGTCAAAACATATCCAAATGACTCCAAAATTGAAATATATATTTAATGATATGCATACTAAACAATCCCAAAGTGGTAATTCATGAAACATTACTAGATACAAGATATTAAAATGCAAACTAGGGCTTTTGTCATTGTTTGACACTAAAGCAAAAAATATAGAATTGAACACTACTCAAAATGGAACTTTTCAAAATCACCCAAAATGTCATTTTATCATTATAGAATGCATATATATGCTGAATGCAAGGTCTTGGAAATATTAAACACCTTCTAGGTCTTAAAATGGCAAGTAGGTACATAAGCATGAAAATGCATTTATAGCCTAGCTCAAAGTGACTCAAAAGTTTGGAAAGGTACTCAAAATGGGAAAACAATTTTGAGTCCCATCACAAGGTCTAACAATGATTGGTCTAGTTGATAGGATAGAGGAAAGGAAAAAGGAAAGAAGAAGATAACAATAAATTACTTGTTTAGGCAGTGGGCTCTTCTTGGATACTGTTGGTGTTTGAAAATGTTACCCATTTCCAATTATCCCTATGAGAATATGACACATCTAGGGGCAGCTAACTCCCATTATCAACATATCATTTGAGACACAGGGCCAACTATAAGGCATGACCCTTCTTCTACTTCAGGCTCTACAAAACCTAGGCGGGTAGACTTGTAGATTCTTTAAATGGTACCAGTTGTCAAAGCATACACTAAATCTATTCAAAGTAGATAAAACCCTTATTTCTCCTAAGAACTCATGAAATAACACAAACCTACGATAGCTAGATGCAGATATATGAACCTCATAAGATGAGTGAGGGCATTCTATGATAGCTCTTCAACATGAAAGGGGAAAAGAATTTGATTTTTGATGTTGATTTCAACAACCCTCAAATATGTAGCAGCGAGAAAGTAATGACCCTATAGCTGATTAGTGCCTAGTCCATTGGGAAAATTCATGGATCACAAACATACATATGAATATCTGAGACATGTGTGTATCTTTAGATATAGATCTATCTATTTAACTTGTAAATAGACATGTATGTTCAGTTTAAAATCTCATTCTTACTTGATATCCTCCTCAATAAATCTGCAACCCTGTTGATTTCTATGAAGCATTTACACAATTCCTTGAACTATCAGCAACAATGAAACAACATACAGTCTTAGGGGACTGCAACTACAACCTAAACTCTTTGTTCAGATATCATAAAACATTGAAATTCAATGAGAATGGAGACAAGATTCAACTAAAACTTAATTATCTGGTGCTCTTTGCATTATTTCCTTGAAAATATACAATCATATGCATGAAAAGAAAGACATGAAACAACCTAACAGATCTGAGCTATCTATATTTATCTTCCTACTACTGTTCACATGAGAGAAATTGCTAAAGAAATATGTGGTATCACACTATGGGAACATATCAAAACTTGATCCAAAATCTGGTATCTCAGTAGTGACTGGTTTTTCTCCAAAGACTGGAACCCCCTGAAAGAATGAAAGATAGAAAGATATAGCAAAGGAAAGAATCTCAGATTTGATCTTCCAGTGAGAAGTGTCCATTTGAAATGCAGTCCTCTATAACTAAAGAACTTCTTCCTTCCATCCCTTATTCTGATATGATCTTGTTTCATCATTATCTGTAACTGATTTGCAAAATATCTCTGCTTAATGATGAAAAACTCTTTGGGTCACCAAAATATCTGATTGCCCCATGAAAATGCCTGTGAAAATGAGTTTTTACTAAGTAAATCTAAACAATTTGACCCTAACTAGATTTCCATAGCATTTTACCGATATTCAGCTCATTACCTTGACAAAAAATCAAATTTAAACTTCCTGATCTGAAAATGGTTGCAATCTGGGAACCTAGAAGAAAACCTCCTGTAGCTTGAACCCGCTACTACCTGTGCAAAAACCAACTTCAGAATCGGAAAGCTCATCTTTTCTCGATTTCGATAGTATATTGGAGTGCACATCTAGCTTAGCAAAATCCCACTAAATCTTCATTTGAAAATCGCCCCTCTGGTTGAAAGTTCAGACTTGCACTCAAGCCATTTTCAAAAATTTAAAAGTTTCTAAAGTTTAAACTTTAGAAAAGAGCCTCATTTGAAAAAAAATGCACGTCAACTATTTTTATAAAAATAATAATAAAATATTATTATTTTTTATTCTTTAATATTTGCCCTCTCCTTCAATCTAGGTCAACCTTGGTTTGACTAGTGCCACGTGTCACTTGCTGATTGGCCTACCTGATTTGCACCATCTGCCACATGTCATCTTCTCGCTAACTCGCTATGTTAATTGTCATGCATCTTTTGCTTGACAAGTAAGCGAGGACCGCTGGATGTGCCACATGGCATGATCTTGTTCAACTGCTTTGAACTTGACACATCCCCTCTTGCTCGTTGCCACTTGCCATGACCTAATTCGTTGATGACACTAACATGGAACCCATGCAACATTTTGGATCTCGCCGCTTTTTTATGTTTTTCTGATGACCTTGCTACTTCGCTAGCCGGAGTTGCCAAGATTTTTTGGCTAGTGAGGTAGTGACTAGCCAGATTCTTGGGTTTTTCGATTACCTCAAACTATGCTAACATCATCTCCTTTACCTGCGTCTTCGTTCAAAATTTATTTCCTTTTTCCACTAGGTCAGATGAATGGGACCCACTATGCACAAGCATAGCCTTTCCAAAAGGCTCTTCATTTAATTCATAACTCATAGTGCATAGGATGCTATTTAAAGATTAAAATTACTCTTCCCACGTTGAATGTGGGATATTACTCTGTTAGTATGGCCAACTTTTCCTCTTGGCTACAACTTTGTTTATTCATGCCAACTGCCTCATGATTTGGCGTGGGTCTTTTATAAGTGTGGGCAGTTTGCTTGTGTTAAAAATGCATTAAGATCTCTGGATAATGGCGTGATCCTCCAACCTGCATTGTGTTGATTATTTTGATTGGTGTGGGAAGCCCCCTCTCCTGTGAGTTCTCTGTTGGCTTTTTTTTCTTATGGGACTATGTGGACTCCCTGATGATGGATGATGATTGCCACAAACTTGGGTGCACTTGCCATGAACACCTTCCTCCTCTGCATTTCGCCTCCCCTATAGATATTTGTTGATGCCCCCTACCTCCAACTCCCAGCCTCCTTCCAAAATGTGAAGAAGATTGCTCTATGTTGCCTATGCTTGGCATCTCCTATGCATGGGACATGGAGGGCCTGCCCTGTTGAAGCCGCCATGGACTTGCATTCTCTTAGGCGTGAGACTCCCTGATGCATCTACTATTGGTGTGGAGAAATCTTCCCTTGGACGTGGACTTCTTATAAATGCATGGATCCCATTTTGTTACTCTTTTTCAAAAAGAATTACTCTTCTTCAAAAAGAAACATGATTCTCCCCATTGAAAAACTGTGGAAAGTTTCCTTAATGCGACTTATTGAAATGGATGCACATTTCATCTTAAAACATGCATATGGAGGACTGATTTGTAGCCATAGGGTAACTAGCCTTCTTTTTCCCTTTTCAACTACCCCATGCCCACATCTTTTTTGTTCATGAATGCATATTTATTCACCCCACTTGTCTTCACATGAATCCCTCTTTTATATTTGATAATTTTACTTATGCATTCAAATAATTAAGACATAATCATGCCATTACCACATCTCATCATCCCCACGTGAAGCTCTTAGCAACCTGATGAAATCAATCAGGCCCCAAAGTGGGTCTAGCTAAAAAAAATTTCATTTTCGGACAACTAATTCCTCTTGAACTGACTGGCCTCAAAATTGATCACAAATTGATCGTTGAAAACACATTTATTCTGCTCTTTGGAAACTGTGACTTTCTGATGATAGGGCCTGTAGGTTGGTTTTAAAAACTAATTCAAAACATCTGAAAAAACTCTGAAACTTAGGATCTTTGTTCTCTCCAATACGTTTAGCAAGCCTACCAACTCTTGTCGCATGATGATATCAGAGTCAAAAGATATCGACCTCTGAAGTTGCCAACTTAAAACTACCTACAGAATAATATGTCAAAAAGATGGAAATTGCGTTTGGTTTGAGCCTTGAAAACTGGGCAAATGGATGTTTAAGGTGATGAAAATTGGGGCATTTGTACTTTTTCATGAGGAGAATGTAATTTTGTGACTTGGACTCATAACGAATCGCGGGGCAAATTTGGCAAGCATCTAAAGATGGCTCCCTGGAAATGCAAGACAGTGATCAACAATAGGAAAGTGTTTTTAGCAAATGGAAAGTCTCTAGAATTTTATGCAGATAGATTCATCAAGATCTACAAATAGGCACACGTAAAGTATTGTTAGAGTAGAGTGCAGGGGAACAAACTATTCGATCCCACCTGTTGGTGTTTGAAAATGTTACCCATTTTCAATTACCCTGATGAGAAAAAAATGCATCTAGGGGTAGCTAACTCTCATTATCAACACATCCATTTAGACATTAAGCCAACTATAAGGCTAGACCCTTCTTCTTCTTCAGGCTCTACAAAACTTAGGTGGGTGAACCTATAGATTCCTTATATGGTACCAGTTATCAAAGCATATACTGAATCTAATACAAAGCAGATAGAAACCCTTATTTCTCCTAATAACTTATGAAATAACATATATCTGCAGTAGCTAGATGCAAAACAATGAAATTCATAAGCTGAGTGAGGGAATTCTGTTTATAGCTCTTCAACATGAAAGGGAAAAACATTGATTATTGATGTTGATGTTCAAAAAATCCTCAAACATGTAGCAAAACCTAATGATCCTATCTCTAATCAGTGCCTAATCCATTGGGAAATTCCATGAATTGAAAACATACATATGTGACATCAAGACATATTCTATATACCTAGATGTCAGATCTATCTAATCACCTTGTGATTAGAAATCAATGCTCATTCAGATCTCATTCTTACAAAATATCCTTCTCAAGTAACCAGCAACCTTGTTAAACATATCAAGCATTTACTTGGCCCTTTGGTCCAACAGCAAAATACATCAAACATACAACTTGAAAGGGATGCAAATGGGTCTCAGATCTTTGTTCCAAAACCACATAAGACTTATAGATTTCTGAGACAGGAGACAAGAACCAAAACAAAACTAGTGAAATTGTTGCTCATATGTATTCATTTCCTCAAAACTATACATTCAGATGCATAAAATTAAAACATGAAACAACCTAATATCTTAGAACTATCTATATTATCTCTACAATGCTATTCACATGAGAGTCTTGCTGAAGAAAAATGGTGTCACAGTCATGGAAACATGTCAAAATACTAGAACCAATGGTCTCACAGTGTAAAAATTGGAATCCCTAATGGTATCACAGCAATGAACTTTTTCTTCCCAGAAACTGGAACCAAAAACTAGAACCCTTCAAATGGAAGCAAGAAAGAAAGATATAGAAGAGAAAGAATTCTCGGATCTATTCTGAAGATGACAAGTGTCCACTTGAAATTCAATCCTGTGCAAGTGAGTAACCTCTTTCTTCTTTCATCCCATTTGATTTTTTGTTTCATCATTACATTGTAACTAATTTGCAAAATATCCCCAGCTGAATGATGAAATCCCTGATTTGCTAAATATTTAATATGCATCAAAATGCTGATAAAACTTCATCTAACTGACACTGAAATGCCCCTAGCTCAATTCTCCTTGTCTTTTACGCATATTCAAGCTATTAACTTGCAAAAAACACAACTGAACTTCTTGGTCTGAAAATGCTTGCAATTCAGGTGCCTGATAGAAAACCTTCAGTAGCTTGAACCAGATACTACCTGTGCAAAAACTGACTCCGAAATCGGATAGTTTGTCTTCTCTCGATTCCGGCGGTATATTGGAGTCCATGTTTAGCTTATCGGAAACCCACTAAATCTTCATTTGAAAATCACCCCTCTAGTTAAAAGTTCAGGCTTGCACTCAATTTGATTTCAAATTTCAAGAATTTAATATTCTTTAAAATCAAAACTTTACATTTAAGCCCTTCTTAAATTTAAAATCAAGTTGCACATAACACATTTTTTATAAAAATAATAATAAAATATTATTGTTTTCTTATTTTTTAACAGCCCTTGCCTTCTAATCTGGATCAACTCATGTTTGACTGAGCCTTTCTACCATGTGGCGACATCTGATTGGCCGACCACTGCTCTCAAATGCCATGTCATTGCCATAGGTACCCAGTGCCACGTGTCACCAAGGCGCAACCTCACATTACTTAAATCCCTACAACTCCATATTGCGAGAATGCGCGGACCGTTGGATCTCACCACGTGGAAAAATCCTGTGCCTCTGTCTGAACTGCTCATTCTCGCCACGTCATCACCTGCAGAACCTATCGTGCCACGTGGAGCCTAGGTGCATCCCCATATTATTTAACCTCCGCTCAACTCTTTTTGTGGGGAAGCGTCGTTCGTCGATTCTAATCAAATGTCAAAATTTGGATGCATATTCATTCTAAGCGACATGTCAGTGCACGTGCATGTTTGTTTAAAAATTTACTTAATTCGACCTCGACTGATGTCATCAAGCCCTCCTGCGAGCTTGAGCTTTCAAAAGGCGTTGCTTCCCTGCTCTACTTTGACTGCGATGGTGGCTTTGTTTTGATGCTAGTCTGCCCTCCATTACATGGAGTTCTTTTCTTTGTATTTCACTTAATTCTCCTTCTTCCTATAGCGTTTGTGTGGATATCTCTATTTTTTGCGTGACTGCAGCTCCTTTAGTTTCTTTAGTTTTAGTTTTAGTTTTTGCTTTCTTCAATGCATGAGTTATTTTGTCTTCTCTGCAAGATGTGTGTTCTTGCTCATATTTGCATGAGGCTACTTTAGTATTGGTAGCTTCCTTGCTCGATGATGCCTTTGTTGCATTTTCCTTGCACTGGCGTGCTTCTTGCATGGATATTTGAAGACACCTCCACTTTGACTGCCTACTAGACTTGGCGACTGGCCCCTTGGCATTACCTCCATGTTGCACAAGTTTTCTCTAAGACCTTTTCACTATGTCTTGTGTGGGCTCCTAGCTGCTTCCAGTGTGGGTGTCCTTCTTGTTGGCATGGAGCTGCTCATTTTTGGCATTGTGAGTAGCATTGTTTGAGGTCTGGGTTGTTCGCTTGAGAGATGACTTACTCTTTCTTTGCTCTACCCTGAGCCTTCATATGCATGGGGCTTTCACCTTTTAACTTTAGATGCTACTTGGATTGCCATTCTTTAAAATCTTTTCCTTCATAAACTTTGATGCTTGCGGGTTCTTTCTCCCAGCTGGCTTCTCATTTTCTATGCTTGCTAGGGTCCACTCTTTCATGTGTGGAGCAGTCTACTCTCTATTTTTTTTTTGTCAAATCCTCTTTTACAAGCCGTAGGAATTTAGAGGATTTTCCAAGGCATGTAAGTTTTGAATTAATGTTTCAAACCTAAAATCCTCCCTTATAAGCTTCTATGCTTTGGATTACCCTATTTGCACAAACATCGTGATTGTCTTATGATTGCATGGAGAAAGCTCCCTATTCCTTAGGTTATTCACATGCTGAAACTTAATTTTCCAAGGAGTGATATGGGACTGCAACACAACAATTATGCCAAAGACAAAATGACCATACCTAGGAAATCCTATGTCCTACAGAGTGCTCTTTGCCTCCCTAAGCTGCAGTTCTAAAGCATCCTTTTGATCCTTTATCATTGCTAATTCATTGCTCATCATTCTATTTTTCTCCATCAGACTGTTTATTTCTACTTTATGTGATGCTATTGTCGAAAATACCCTTTCTTGCTTTTCATCCAAAACTGTACGCCATCTTCTATCTATTTAATAGAATCAATAGGACCCCAAAGTGGGTCCGGCTAAAAAAAATTTTGTTTCCAGACAACTAAACTAGCAAACTGAATCATGGACCCTCTCAAATTGACTGGAGTCAAATTTGATCACAAATTGATCGTTGAAAATACATTTATTCTGCTCTTTGAAAATTGTGACTTTTTTATGACAGGGCCTGTTAGCTGGTCTTAAAAACTAATGCAAACATCTGACATAACTCTGAAACTCAAGATATATCATCTCTTTGACACGTTCAACAGCCCTATCAAATCTTGTCGCATGATGACATCGGGGTCAAAAGATATCGACCCCCCAAGTTGCCAACTTAAATTCACCTGCAGATAAACATGTTAGAAAATTGGAAAGTGCGTTTGGAAATGGACTAGAAAACTGGACAAAAGGGTACGTGAGATTCTGAAAACTGGGGCAATGGTACTTTTCCATGAGGATAGTATGATTCCACAATTTCAGCTCATGACAAATAACTGGGCACAAATGGCGGACATTCAAAATGGGCTACTTAGAATTTGCAGACTGGACATGCTGACAGAAAGCATTTTTTGCAAATGTAATTGACCTAGAAAAATGTGCATATAGATTCGTCAAGGCTTAAAAACTAACACACTTATAGTATTTTCAATGGACAACATAGGGGAACAATCCATTCGATCTCGTCGATCACGAATTTCAAGTTATAACATCATGAATAGGGGTAATGATAAATTTGCTAGTGCTGACACCAGTAAAAAGTCATAAATTATGTTTGGAATCGTGTTTGAAAAATGATCAAACGGATTCGTCAAGACTTGAAAATTGAAACATAGGAAGTCTTTGATGTCTACCATGCAATGCAAAAGGAAATTTTGCATTTTAGTCAATTGGGTCAAAGTTATAGCACATCAAACAGGGCTTCCCAGAATTAGGTGCAAAGTGCAAAAGCATGGAAAATAGTAACTGACCAACTTCGAGGGATTCAAAACCTACTCAGACCAACTCAAAATGACTCAAAATCTGAAACATAGGTTCTTGGGTATGGACACTAGATAATCTCAAAATGGCAAGTCATGATACATTTTTGGATGTGAGATATTCAATGGCAAACATAGCCTTTTATCGTTGTTTGACATTTTAGTGAAAAAGCAAGATTGCCAATTGTTCAAAACAAGACTTCGCTGAATAGATCAGAATGATGATTTGACCATATGGAATAGGTAGGCAGGCTGAATGGAAGGTGCTAGAAGCATTAAACACCTTAGGGGTCTCGAATGGACAGCCGAGTACAACCAGGCACATATGCATTTTAAAAGCGTTTAAGGGCTTGATTTTTTCAATGGTGCTCAAAATCGGGAAGGCAATTTTGAGCGCCAACAGTGGCTCTATCTGGGAATGCATGCCACTTGCGGGCATGGCAAGATTTTAGATCTCTAGAGGAAGCAGACCATACACTTGAACAACAAAACTTTCTCGAACAGCTTTATTGAAAACAAGGAAATCTACAACTACTATGTACAAGCGATGGCCCCTGGCCACCAAAATTTTAGAACTCCTTACCTCTGTCATAAACCTTATTTTCATTTACAATCTCCCGAGGTAAACCAAAATTCTTATTATCATTTGCTTCACCAATCAGATCATCATACTGAAACAAATAACTTGGCAAAACAAAACAACTTCCTTCATTCTCATAGCGAATATAAAATTCAAAGACCATTTCATCTTCATGCTCACTATGAGAAAAAGTATCAGCATGCTCATGACTACACAAACTAAACTGAGAATCAAAATCCAGTGATGATTCATGCATGCTGATCGGAAAGACAAAAACTTCAAAATCTACATCATTCACCAAGTCGCAAAGACCAAAAACTTGCAACTCACCTTGTGTCTCCAGCTGCAAAGAGTGTTTGGAATATGATTGTTGTCTACTTGCAGTCGTATCATTCACTAAATCAGATTCATCCTTCAATGAAAACTCTTCACACTCAAAACATTGATTAGTCACCATACATGAAAATTCATTCTGAAAGTGTTGATCTAAACTATGCTGATCACTATCATTTTCTTCATTAAATTGAATGTTGGAATACACCTTGAACTCATCTTTACAAGACTTGTCAGCACACGAAGAAAATCTATAATCGGATTGACAACACTCATTGTTTTCCACTTCATCATGTGAAACATCAAAACAATGTTCAGCAAGGTCAACATAAAAAGAATCAAAAACAGCCTTAACCTTTCCTTCATTAACATTCCCTACATCCAGCAAATCGTCATGTGTAAAAACATTTGAGGTTCTGTTATATACACCTCCAAAGTCTAACAAAAAAATTTTAGATTCCACCTTTTTTTCGATGTCAAACTTTGGGGAAATGATTTGACTAAATGAGAAAGTATTATGAGAGAACATATGAAGATCCTTAGAGATACTTACGTACGTTTCAAAATCATGAGCCAACAATTCTGATATTTCATCGGAGCTCAAGAAGATTGCCTCATAAATCTTCTCTCAGTTGTGGTTATCATCTAGACAACATGAAGAACTTACAATAGGAAGATCATTAGTGTAACAATCTAGAAAATCAGAATTATTACAACATCCTTTCTTATCATAGCAATCATTGGATCTACTATTGTTACAACTTTCTTCAACTTCATATGTACTGTAACAAAATTTATCTTCTCTTTTATATCCATCTTTTTCATGCTGATTGTTGTTACCTGACTCAGTAACATTTGAATCCACCTCTTCACATTCGGAAGACATATTATCTTGCTCTACGGACTCATTGTATTCATTACTAATTTGACTTTTAGCACACTCATTATCATCAGAAGACATAACATGAAATCTATAATCATCATCTTCCATCTCCTTAATGAACATTTCAATTTGTAAAGACCTTTGTAACCTTATAGGTGCTGGCCAATTGATGAATCAGGTACTAGAACATCAAGGAAAATATTTGCCAGGGAAGATTCCTCAGGTTTACAATGAAAAGGCATCTTACTAATTACTGACTTAAGCCTTAAATAACATTTTTTGGCACTTAAACCATGAGTACTTCCTACTTGAATTCTTATAAGATTGGCAATCCTTTTGTAGAACAGTCTATTCAACATAGCAATGTTATTATTCACAATTTTCAAACTCTCAGAATTTGACAAACTAATCTCAAATCTGAGATCTGACTCCATTATAGAACAAAATTTCTACCTCTTCCTTCTAGTGCTGAAAATACACTGAATAGAGGCAGCTTTTTTAAACACTTGACTTCCATGAAAAGAAGAAAACATGAAAACCAAAATACCTCCAGTGCTGATCTGAACTTGGATCTGCTGATTTGGCATAGGTGCAAGACTAAAAATCCTTCACACCACTGATCAAACTTTGTAGAGTCGCCACCCTCTTTCAAGAGGATAAAGAGATCACTACTATGATCTACTTTTAACATTTCAATTTCTTTATAACAACAGATTTCAAACAGCACTTCAAAACTTATCAAGAATTTAGAATTCCTTTCCAAGAAACTACCAATAGTTTTAGATCTGCCCATGCGACTGAAAGTCCTTCAAGATTTTGTAATGAAATCAACTAGGAACAACTGGTACAGAGATTTGAGAGTCGCCACTCACACTTTGTGAGAAATAAAACACAATTAGTCACTTGACAAATCTGAACTAGACTTTCAATGTAGGAAAAACTTGCAGATCATTATTATCTTGGAAAGAAAATACACTTTATAAATGAATTCTTGACTTTGAAACTTTCTCAACAGTATTTGCAAACTAGACTGATTGAAGATAGACCTATGACAGTCATAGAACACAATTTTCATCTAGTTTCAACATACTGCTTATAATGAATAAAGCTTAACTGGGGAACATGAAACTTCAGAAAGGAAAAGGAACACATCTTGCTACATATTTGTTGTATCCAATATGTTTCATGGCAGAGATTTTGGTTCTTTCTTAATGCAAATCCCTAGCAGAGTCACCATTTTGTTGGTGACTCGGATGGGCCAAACCCAATTGAGAATAGGACTAAAATTTTCAAATTATACACCAGAGATTCTTGTCCTTTTAACTGTGAATTACTTCACAACGTCCCCAGTAGAGTCACCATTTTGTTGGTGTTTGAAAATGTTACCCATTTCCAATTACCCTGATGAGAACAAGATGCATCTAGGGGTAGCTAACTCCCATTATCAACACATCCATTTAGAAATCAGGCCAACTATAAGGCTAGACCATTCTTCTTCTTTAGGCTCTGCAAAACCTAGGCGGGTGAACCTATAGATTCCTTATATGGTACCAGTTATCAAAACATACACTGAATCTAATACAAAGCAGATAGAAACCCTTATTTCTCCTAATAACTTATGAAATAACATATATCTGCAGTAGCTAGATGCAAAAAAATGAAATTCATAAGCTTAGTGAGGGCATTATGTTTATAGCTCTTCAGCATGAAAGGGAAAAACATTGATTATTGATGTTGATGTTCAACAAATCCTCAAACATGCAGCAAAACCTAATGATCCTATCTCTGATCAGTGCATAATCCATTGGGCAATTCCATGAATTGAAAACATACATCTGTGACATCAAGACATATTCTGTATACCCAGACATCAGATCTATCTAATCACCTTGTGATTAGACATCAATGCTCATTTAGATCTCATTCTTACAAAATATCCTTCTCAAGTAACCAGCAACCTTGTTAAACATATCAAGCATTTACATGGCCCTTTGGTCCAATAGCAAAATACATCAAACATACAACCTGAAAGGGATGCAAATGGGTCTCAGATCTTTGTTCCAAAACCACATAAGACTTACAGATTGCTAAGAAAGGAGACAAGAACCAAAACAAAACTAGTGAAATTGTTGCTCATATGTATTCATTTCCTCGAAACTATACATTCAGATGCATAAAATTAAAACATGAAACAACCTAATATCTCAGAACTATCTATATTATCTCTACAATGTTGTTCACATGAGAGTCTTGCTGAAGAAAAATGGTGTCACAGTCATGGAAACATGTCAAAATACTGGAACCAATGGTCTCACAATGTAAAAACTGGAATCCCTAATGGTATCACAGCAATGAACTTTTTCTTCCCAGAAACTGGAAGAAAAAACTGGAACCAAAAACTGGAACCCTTCAAATGGAAGCAAGAAAGAAAGATATAGAAGAGAAAGAATTCTTGGATCTGTTCTAAAGATGACAAGTGTCCACTTGAAATTCAATCCTATGCAAGTGAGTAACCTCTTTCTTCTTTCATCCCATCTAATTTTCTATTTCATCATTACATTGTAACTGATTTGCAAAATATCGCCAGCTGAATGATGAAATCCCTAATTTGCTAAATATCTGATTTGCATCAAAATGCTGATAAAACTTCATCTAACTAACTCAAAAATGCCCCCATCTCAATTCTCCTTGTCTTTTACGCATATTCAAGCTATTAACTTGCCAAAAAACACAACTGAGCTTCCTGGTCTGAAAACGGTTGCAATTTAGGTGCCTGATAGAAAACCTCCTGTAGCTTGAACCAGATACTACCTATGCAAAAATTGACTTTGAAATCGGATAGTTTGTCTTCTCCCGATTTCGACGGTATATTAGAGTCTATGTTTAGCTTATTGGAAACCCACTAAATCTTTGTTTGAAAATCACCCTTCTGGTTAAAAGTTCAAGCTTGCACTCAATTTGATTTTAAATTTCAAGAATTTAATATTCTTTAAAATCAAAAATTTACATTTAAGCCCTTCTTAAATTTAAAATCAAGTTGCACGTAGAACATTTTTTATAAAAATAATAATAAAATATTATTATTTTCTTATTTTTTAACAACCCTTGCCTTCTAATTTGGGTCAACTCATGTTTGACTAAGCCTTTCTGCCACATGGCAGCATCTGATTGGCTGACCACTACTCTCAAATGCCACATCATCATCGCAGGGACCCAATGCCACGTGTCGCCAAGGCGCAACCTCGCATTACTTAAATCCCTACAACTCCATATTTTGGGAATGCGCAGACTGTCGGATCTCGCCACGTGGCAAAATCCTGTGCCTCCGTCTAAATTGCTCATTCTCGCCACATCATCACCTATGGGACCCACCATGCTACGTGGTGGCTAGGCGCATCCCTGCATTATTTAACCTCCGTGAAAATCTTTTTGTGGGGAAGCACCGTTCGTCGATTCTGGCCGCGTGTCAAATTCTAGATGCATCTTCATTCTGAGCGCCATGTCAGTGCACGTGCATGTTTGTTTAAAAATTTACTTAATTCGACCTCAGCTGATGTCATCGAGCCCTCTGCGAGCTTGAGATTTCAAAAGGCACTGCTTCCCTGCTCTACTTTGACTGCGATGGTGGCTTTGTTTTAACACTAGGCTGCCCTCCATTGCATGGAGTTCTTTGCTTTGTATTTCAGTGAATTCTCCTTCTTCCTACAGTGTTTGTGTGGATATCTCTATTTTTTGCGTGACTGCAGCTCCTTTAGTTTCTTTAGTTTCTGCTTTCTTCAGTTCATGAATTATTTTTTCTTCTCTACAAGATGTGTGTTCTTGCTCATATTTGCGTGAGGCTACTTTAGTATTGGTAGCTTCCTTGCTCGATGATGCCTTTGCTGCATTTTCCTTGCACTGGTGTGCTTCTTGCATGGATATTTGAAGATGCCTCCACTTTGACTGCCTACTAGACTTGGTGACTGGCCCCTTGGCATTACCTCCATGTTGCACAAGTTTTCTCTAAGACCTTTTCACTATGTCTCGCGTGTGCTCCTAGCTGCTTCCAGCATGGGTGTCCTTCTTGTTGGCATGGAGCTGCTCATTTTTGGCATTGTGAGTAGCATTGTTCGAGGCCTAGGCTGTTCGCTGAGAGATGAGTTACTCTTTCTTTGCTCCCCCCTAAGCCTTCATATGCATGGGGTTTTCACCTTTTAACTTTAGATGCTACTTGGATTGCCATTCTTTAAAATCTTTTCCTTCATAAACTTTGATGCTTGTGGGTTCTTTCTCCCAGCTGGCTCCTCATTTTCTATGCTTGCTAGGGTCCACTCTTTCATGTGCGGAGCAGTCTACTCTCTATTTTTTTTTTGTCAAATCCTCTTTTACAAGCCGCAGGCATTTAGAGGAGTTGCCAAGGCATGTAAGTTTTGAATTAATGTTTCAAACCTAAAATATTCCCTTATAAGCTTCTATGCTTTGGATTACCCCGTTGTACAAACATTGTGATTGTCTTATGATTGCATGGAGAAAGCTCCCTATTCCTTAGGTTATTCACATGCTGAAACTTAATCTTCCAAGTAAGGAGTGATACGGGACTGCAACATAGCAGTTATGCCAAAGACAAAATGACCATACCTAGGAAATCCTCTGTCCTACAGAGTGTTATTTGCCTCCCTAAGCTGCAGTTATAAAGCATCCTTTTGATCCTTTATCATTGCTAATTCATTGCTCATCATTCTATTTTGCTCCATCAGACTGTCTATTTCTACTTTATGTGATGCTATTGTCGAAAAGACCCTTTCTTGCTTTTCATCCAAAATTGTACACCATCTTCTATCTGTTTGATAGAATCATTTGGACCCCAAAGTGGGTCTGGCTAAAAGAAATTTCATTTTTGGACAACTGAACTAGCAAACTGATCCATGGACCTTCTCAAATTGACTGGAGTCAAATTTGATCACAAATTGATCATTGAAAACACATTTATTCTGCTCTTTGAAAACTATGACTTTCTGATGACAGGGCCTGTAAGATGGTCTTAAAAACTAATTCAAACATCTGACATAACTCTGAAACTCAAGATATATCATCTCTTTGACACGTTCAACAGCCCTGTCAGCTCTCGTCGCATGACGATATTGGGATCAAAAGATATCGACCCCCCCAAGTTGCCAACTTTAATTCACTTGCAAATAAACATGTTAGAAAACTTGAAAGTGCATTTGGAAATGGCCTGGAAAACTGGACAAAAGGGTATGTGAGATTCTGAAAGCTAGGGCAGTGGTACTTTGCCATGAGGATAGTATGATTCCACAATTTTAGCTCATGAAAAATAACTGGGCGCAAATGGCGGACGTTCAAAATGGGCTACTCAAAATTTGCAGACTGGACATGTTGACATAAAGCATTTTTTGTGAATGGAATTGACCTGGAAAAATGTGCATACAGATTCGTCAAGGCTTAAAAACTGACACACTTATAGTATTTTGAGTGGACAACACAGGGGAATAATCCATTTGATCTTGCTAATCACGAATTTCAAGTTATAACATCACGAATAGGGGTACTGATAAATCTGCAAGTGCTAACACGAGTAAAAAGTTGAAAAATTGTGTTTGGAATCGCGTTTGAAAAATGATCAAATGGATTCGTCAAGACTTGAAAATTGAAACATAGTAAGTCTTTGATGTCTACCATGTAATGCAGAAGGAAATTTAGCATTTTAGTCAATTGGGTCAAAGTTATAGCATGTCAAACAGGGCTTCCTGGAATTAGGTGCAAAGTGCAAAAGCATGAAAAACAATAACTGACCAACTTCGAGGGATTCAAAACCTAGTTATACCAACTCGAAACGACTCAAAATCTGAAACATAGGTTCTTGGGTATGGACACTAGATAATCTCAAAATGGAAAGTCATGATACAGTTCTGAGTGTGAGATATTCAATGGCAAACGTAGCCTCCTGTCGTTGTTTGACACTTTAGTGAAAAAGCAAGATTGCCAATTGTTCAAAATAGGACTTCGCCGAATAGCTCAGAATGATTATTTGACCATATGGAATAGGTAGGCAGGCTGAATGAAAGGTGCCAGAAGCATTAAACACCTTAGGGGTCTCGAATGGACAGTCGGGTACAACCAAGCACATATGCATTTTAAAAGCGTTTAAGGGCTTGATTTTTTCAATGGTGCTCAAAATCGGTAAGGCAATTTTGAGCACCAACACCACCAATCATGGATCAAAAGATATGACATCATGAATAGGACACCTGAACAATCTGTGCTTAATGACACCAGTGAAACTTTATAAGTTGCCTTCAGAATCACATTTGAAAACTGACCAAATGGATTCGTCATAAGCTAAAACTTGGAAAATAACAAGTCTCTGACGTCTACAATAAAATGCAAAAGGAATTTTCTCATTTAGGTCACCTAGTCAAAAGTTATTGCACATCAAACAGGGCTTCCCGAAATTAGGTGCAAAGTGCAAAAGCATGAAAACAGTAACTAACCAACTTTGAGGGATTCAAAACAACTCAAAATCTGAAACATAGGTTCTCAGGTATGGATATTAGATACTTCCAAAGTAGTGAATCACAAAACATTTTTGGGTGCGAGATATTCATTTACAAACAAAGCCTCTTGTCACTATTTGACACTTAGGTGAAAATACAAAATTGATACTAGCTCAAAACAGAACTTTGCCAAATGACTCAAAAAATCAATTTAACTTCACGAAATGCTTAGGCATGCTGAATGAAAGGTTCCAAAAGCATTAAACACCTTAGGGGTCTCAAATGGATAGTTGAGTACAACCAGGCACATATGCATTTTAAAAGCGTTTAAGGGCTTGATTTTTTCAATGGTTCTCAAAATCAGGAAGGCAATTTTGAGTGCCAATAGATACATTATACTACAACTTCTAATAGGGATTCAATGTCTCCTAATAGGGACTTATTGTACTAAATATTGTAATAGGCTCCTAATAGGGTCCATCCTCTAGCAAAGAATATTTATATTAGTACATCATCTTGTGGGTATCATTCCCACTATGGTTTTCCCTCTAATCAAGGGTTTCTCTAGTCAACATATCAGGTGTAATTGTCTATGTGCATCTTTTTATGGTTGTTGTTCACTTAGGTTGAATGGTTAAGTTTGTTTAAAGAAGATAAATATGTTAATTGTTGGATAATTGATTCACCTTCCCTCTTAGTTATCTTGGTGGATTATTGTTTCTAACAATTGGTATTAGAGTGTCAAGTCCTTGAAGAAAAAATTTAACAAATCTAGAAGATCCATTGAAACATGTTTAGGAAAGATAGTCTAAAGTTTGATGGAACAAATTATGATATTTGGAAGGAATAGATAAAGACACATTTTTTGTGTATGAGTATGGGATATTGGATCTTGAAAAAATCAGCAAAGACAATCATTGAAGATAAGGATTTGGAAACTTGTAGCAAGGAAAAAAGAGATATTTTCATGTGTACCATGAGAGATAGAGAAGCACTATTGACTACACTTCCTATATTTGAGTACAATTAGGTGAAATCACTTGCTACTTCACATTTGATTTGTAAAGCTTAGGAAAATAGTTTTTAAGGTGATGCACACTCTAAGAAGTTGAGGCTACAAAGTTGGATTTGTGCATCTAAAGATGCTAAGATGATGGAAGATATGTTAGAAACAATAGTCCACCAAGATAACTAAGAGAAGGGGGGGTGAATCATTTATCCAATAAATAAAACACTTATCTTCTTTGAACAAACTTAACCATTCAACCAAAGTAAATAGAAGCCATACAAAGATGCATATAAACAATTAAACCAGATATGTTGACTAGGGAAACCCTTGATCAAAGGGAGAACCCTGGTGGGAATGATGCCCAGAAGATTATGTACTAATATAAATATTCATTTTTAGAGGATGGAACTTGTTAGGAGTTTGTTAAAACATTTAGTACAATATGTAGTGCCTCTCCCATTTGACTTTTGCAAGTCATCCTAATGGATACAACCTTGCTGATCTTTTGTTGTGATGGATCATGATTGTGACCCTAAGTGGTCTACACCGTTGAGGTGTTTGGATTTATGTTTCTTTATTAGTTGCGTTGATTATGCTTTTGACTGATCTTTGAGAATATGATGTGATTTTTGGTTCACTAAGGTTTGTGCCAGTGGTTACCAGGATCGATGTGGTATCATGAGGTTGTTTTGTGATTACCTTGAGATGTGTGCAGAGATTGCACTGTGTACTTTTTACCATGCTACATTGGACTAGGTTCCTGTAGCAGTGGTTAGTCATGTTTATGACTATGTTTGCTTATGTGTTTTTAGTGCCTTTTTAATCTAGAGTAATTAATCATTATTAAATTCTTAAGTAATTAGAATGGATTATTCTTGTTGGATTATTTGGTTATGTATTGCAGACCTTTACCTTATTTTATTTTGATTAGAGAGATATTTATTACTGATGTTATGTTTATGTTTCAGAGGACCTGAGGGTCAAATGTTACTCTTTGATTCCAGTATCATAGATATTAGACTACTATGTTGTTCAGTTAATCATATTGCATGACGATGCCATTTTGAGATGACAGTGTGTTTCATGATGATATCTGGTTATCTGGTATTTGGACATATCTCTGATTATGTTATGTGCTGGATTTAATGCTATGGTTAGTTCCTGCTTTGTTATGCTTTATGTGAACGTGAGTGATGTAAATAGATTATTTTAATATAATTAATTAAATGGTTAAATTAGGTGATTTATTGCATTTATTGCTTCAACTATGTTATTATATGTAATTGCACTTGGTCGTGTTGTTTAGTGTGCAGGATTTATATCCTTGACAGTGGCGTATGGAGTTAGTGATTCAGCCTTTCATATTTTACCAATGCCGTCCTTGTATGGTTGACGTATCCTTTATTAAAATGTTTAAATTAAACCTTTTGGTGATTATTAAATCCAAACTCATTTTCATTATGTGATTAGACCAGTAAGCGTGTTTGTGCATTTAGAGGTTCGCATTGTCGCGAAAGTTATTAAGGAGATTTATGTGTTTTGGGGTTTTTGGGGTTTTTAATTGATTTATTTTAATTTCTGGTAGCTTTTCCATAGATGAATTCCTATTTATAGGAATAGCCTATTTTCGTTTAGGTCGATTTGGGGTTTAACTAGATTGGTTGGTTAAATGCCCTAATCGATTATTCACTCGAAAAGTGAATAAGTATCCAAAAAAGAATTTAATTCCTCACTTCTCACTTTCAAATTGGAAAGTTGGAGAGTAAAACCAAAAATGCTATTCATGAGAATTTACTTTTTTGTTCGTTGTGGGAGCTACGGACGTGGGATCGTCGCGAGGGTGGGCTCGTTAGATCTAGCTCGGGGAAAGCTTGGATTGCTACAATTTTTAGCTACTTCTACAGGATATTTATTTTATGGCTTATATTCCTATTTTTCCCTTTTGGTTATGAGGTAGGGCTTTCCTGTTTTATTGTTTTTGCTTCTATATGTTAGTTCTACCCAGTTGGGCGGGTATGAACATTTCCTTATTTTTCGAGATGAGGGTTTGGAGTTTTGCACGGTTATGCTAGCCGTTTTTGCATACGGTGTCCGATTTCATTTTTTTTGGATTTTTAGGGTTTTTGAACCCAAAGGCCAAATGGGTTTTAATTTTGAAGTTTTCCAAATTTTTGGAGTTTTTACCTCGTTTTGCGTGTCACCTTGTTTTCTTGGGTTTTCTTGGCACAATGTGGGTCGTGGACCCTGATGATCCATTTGGATATCAGTCAAACCACTTTTACACTTTTATGTTGCATTGGGATGCGTGTTACATCCGTACTCTCGACGTTGTGTTTTGTTGAGTCATTTGATACTCATTATGGTTTTCTTTTGGACCTTTGCCTTGTTTCGTGGACATTGGGATTCATGTAGAATCCATACTCTGAGATTGAGGCCAATTGAGTAAGTTCATAAAATTTGGTCTTGTTACATCATTGGGGTTCGTGTAGAATGCATACTCTCAGATTGAGGCCGATTGAGTGATTTCATGATTTATGATTTTATTGGCTTTGGGATTCGTGTAGAATCTGTCCTTCCCATGTTGCTTTTAGTTGGGTGTTTTCTTTGCATTGTGTTCTCATTCCTATCCTTTTTATTATGATCTTCATGATGGTGGTGTGCCACACACAAGTATGTCCACGTACATTTGTCGAGTGACTTGCGAGGTTTGATCTTCCGTGGTACTTCTAGAAGTTATGATCATTGGGGTTGGGAAGGGAGTATGCATGCCCACAGGCACTTGTCGTAGGATGAGCATGGGTAGGGTAGGGTAGCATATGGAGGGGGCTTCCATCCTGTAACCTGGTGACTACTTCCTAGTTGGCAGAGGAAGTTTTATATAAGTGATAATTAAATTAAAACTTTCGATGGTAATAAATGCAAGATAATTAAAATGTGTGGGTTGTGTGCCTTTTGTCATGAAGAGTAGCTGCCCTAGGTTGTGCGCCTTCTGTTGAGAAGAGTAGCTGCCTATACTAGCTTGGGCTTGTTGATGCCAAGCGACTCTCCATGATGTCAGTCCCTACTTAGTAGCCTATTGAGTGTCTGACCAGGACCTGTACTCCTTGCATTGTCTTAGGTTCTTAGTTCAGCCATCATACTGTCTGGCGTGACTGTTAGCCTTGAATGTTATGCTTTATGTGTGTTTGTGGTTGGATCATTATCTCCATCAGCACGATGGGTGCGGACCTAGGGGTGCCACATGGTTGGGAGGCGTAGCTACCTTCACCACTACTAGGGACCGATGTACAGAGATGATCTTTGTCCTAGTGCGACCGTTGCTGGATGTTTTCACTTGGTACTTCAAGTTTCGAAGTATGCTTTCTTGTGATTTATGCTTTCATTGGGATGCTTGTATATCATGTTTAGATGATGTTATTTTATTTGGCGCATTCCCTTATTATGATGATTAGCATATGATTAGATGATGTGATTTTCTTTAGTAGTATATCTGTTGCTTATTGTTGTTTAGCATGTGATAGGTGATGTTATCTACTGTAGGATTATCTTATGCATTATCCCTAGCATGTTAGATTTTCTTATGCTATTCTTATGCATGTTTTAGTAGTGACGTCCCTATTACGATAGTCCCGACGATTTGGTCGGTGGCTTGGGATGTTACGTGCGAGGGATGGCTAGGATCCATGATGGTCTTATGATGCTGTTGACGGTTGGGAGGAACCATGCACTTATTTGGTTGTTTGGTTCTGATATGTTGCTTTTGATCTCTGCAATGTTTATATTCAGTGTGTTCTTTGCTGCTGTAGTTTAGATGGTTCTTCATTCTTTTTTTTTTTTGCACTCGAGTGTTCATTCCTCGAGCCTTTGTGGATTCGGTACTCCCTAGTGTGGAGGTTCTTTGCTCTAATTTTGGTCCTTTTTGCTTCTAGGAGTGTTTTCGTGTTTCTATGGGTGACATTTGTTCAACATGGTGTGACACTTTAAAAAGTATCGCATGCCCATGCAAACTATGTCGTACGACACTGTAAAGTATCACACGCCTTCTTGAGAAATGTCGTACAACACTAGAAGAGTGTTGCACGCCTTCTTGAGAAATGTCGTACGATGCTGAAAAGTGTCACATGCACCTTCTTGAGAAATGTCATACGACACTGGAAGAGTGTCACATGCCTCAAGGAGAAGTATCGCCCTCCCTTAGTAAAATGTGTCGCACGGTTTTTGTGAAAAACTTGCGCGTGCCATCAGCGAGCACTTTTCTTCATGTTCCAATCTTGTTGAGAGTGGTTTTGGATACCCTTTTGGGCGTTCTTTTACCCTATGCTGTTGCATTTTGAATTATGTCAAATTCTCTTGAAATCGAGTTTTCGTGTTTTTGTTTTAGTCTCTTGGGGTTTAAAATATATCGTATAAGTATAAGTTGACATATATTTAATTCCTTATACTTAAGATATATTTTAATATATGTGACAAATTGTTTGAGATAAGTTTCAGACCTCTCAAAGATAAGTTATAGATTCTAGAAAATTTTAGGGCTTCAAAAATCAAGACTTAGCCAATTTTCCGGGCTTCAGGATTTAAGGCTTAGCCATATTTCAGGTTTCTGCATTTTACCCCAGCTTGGTGTTCTATTGATGAGTGGTTGTTTCTTGTGCCCTCATCATCTGTGTTGTCTTTTTTGGCTTTTTTTATGTGTGTCAGTTTGGTAGTGGCGTTTGGAGATTCATTGGTTTTCGGGATTGTGTTGAAGTCTTCCGTTGCAATCTTATTGATCCATGTATGATGTTCTCTTGTGCATTCATACTTGTAAAAAAAAAAAAATCTTGGCTTGATTTGAATCCTTGTTTCCAAGGATCTCCAGGTGGGGCATTACATCTGGTATCAGAGCCCATGTTCAAACATTGGGATCTCTGTGTTTATGTTGCCCTTGTAGTTGTTGTTGCATTGGTTGAGTGCGATTGTCTTGGTCAGAACTTGTGATCTTGTTGCTTTGGTATCTACTTGTGATGGACTCGCTTTTCTAGTAGAGGCAACTAGAGTAGTGTGTGGAGAGGGAATTGAGTCTTCCTGGTTTTGTTACTAGAATCAATGTGCCTTGGTTGGTTGGTTTCTTGTGTGACCCTTTTTGGATGGAACCACTGATTGGTGTCCATGTGTTGGCTTTGAGAGCCTCTTTGTTTCTCCTTGTGGAGTTAAGTGCTTGGTTCCTTGCTTTCTCCTTATTGTAAGTTGATGAATGAATCTTACTGTGATTCTTTATTTTGTTGATTATAATGATGAAATGGTTTCTTTCATTGGAAATGAGTGTTTATTGTGAATCATTGAAAAGTTGTAGTTTTGCATTATATATTTGGGTTAATTATTTAAATCCCCAATCTGATTGTTTCTTAAGCTTATGTAGAACTGTATTAATTTGATGGATATCTAAATGTTTCATTGCATGGAAATTATTTTTGTCTACATATGCATGAGGCTACTGATGGTATACTACTTGATGTGTGTGAGTGTGTTCTCTAACGATGCTAGGATGATGTATTCCTTAGCATTGTGTGGTGATCTATCCCTCTTGTGTGACTGTACTCAGTCATCTTTTGTAATGTGATTTTTTTTTATGCCTTATTTCTTTTGGCTGGAGGTACTTTCCTCATGTTGTTGGGCTAGCATTGGTTTTCAGTATCTTCCTCTCTTGGAGCAGTCATCAAATTTTATCTATCGCTCTCTTTGTGATAGTTGTCACATTTGACTTATTATTGAAATGAGCTCTTTTTGGTACTTACTGTTGAAATTGATAATCCCCCATTTGGGCTTTTTGATTATGTTTCATGATGACTATTTTGGATGTGTTTTACTGCTGCCCAGTTGTGTGTTGTGACTCTACCATGTTCCTCTTGAACCTCTGGTAGTACGTTTAAGGGATAATATCATGGAGAACATGCTAGTGTGTCTTTGTTAGATCTAAAGTTTTTACTGTAACTGAATGGTTTAAATGGTGATTAAACTTCATGTTAATTCTTGAAAGGTATATACCTATTTTATTGTGACTCTTGGACCCTTGCTTGATATCTGTCAGTTTCATTGTGCATTAGTGATTATGTTATGTTTAACTAATGAAATTATGAAGGAGAAGTAATGATGGTTTCAATGTTTGAATTACCTTTCATTCCATGTCTTATGTTGTTCTAGGCATGTGTGCTCTTGTGTGGATTTGGACGTTTTGTTCGTCGCTTGTCTTGGTGGCCAAGACTATTGTTTGTGCCTTTGTGGTTTTGTTTTGAGTGGTGACTCAATCTTAGGTCTTAGGTCTCTCTTAGCTTCTTCATGTTGTAGTCCTTGTCGATATCTTTTCAACGCTTTTCAAATGGATTCAATCTGAGTCTAGTTGTGAGCCTATGGCTTTTGGAGTTG
This sequence comes from Cupressus sempervirens, assembly GCA_028749045.1. NCBI lineage: Eukaryota > Viridiplantae > Streptophyta > Pinopsida > Cupressales > Cupressaceae > Cupressus > Cupressus sempervirens. The sequence continues at coordinate 818,886,401 of CM053786.1, forward strand.
TTGATCGTTGTTCTGAGTACCTTTTCGAGTAGAGGCCAACTCAATCATGACATATTGTATTTATGGCCATTGGAGAAGTTTAACTCCTCATGTTATTCATAACGGAAGAGTTATCTTGTCTTCATAATCTACTAGGTACCTGATGGGGTTCATGCTTGAGTTTTTGTGTTCGCTTCTGCACTGAACTGCCCTTGTGAGGTGTAGTGTGGTTTTTAGCATTCCTTGTTGTGGATGATGTTGCCTTATCTTTTGGGAGTGACTCAGTTCTTTGATGAGTCTACATTCTCCTTTTTGGATGTTGACCTTGGCACATCTTTGTATCCTCTTCTCTCTTGTGAGAGTAGGCTAGTGTGGTTATGCCACTAGCTCAATTAGTGTTCTCTTGTGAGTATGTTGATGGTTGGGGGAATTGTGAGTTCCCTAATGCATCTTGGGCTGATTTTGTGTAGAGGTTGAGAGCGACTCCCTCCTAGTCCTATACTCTGTAGTATCCTTCTCCCTAAGCTTTTATCTTCATGTGGATTGTCTCAATCAAGTTTTCTCTTTAACTATTGACTTGAGGCTAGAGATTGAGTTTAGCAGTAGTTTGGGTGTAGTTTTCCTAGCATGGTGCTAGAGGGACATGGTATTGTTGGACACATGTTACCATCTCATGAGTTGGTATGCAGACATTTGATGATTGTGTCCACTGACGAAAGTCTTTGAACCTTGTGGAAAGCTAATATCTTGTCTGGTTGGGTTGTGTTACCCTAGTTCCCAGTGATAGTTTAGCTATTGTGTTGTCATGAGGCGTCGTGCTCCTACGCTTGGTGGTGAGTAGTCCTTTGGAGTGTGTCCTTTTTTTGGTAAACTTTCATCCTCTTTGTTCTAAGGGTGAGTTTACGTGGATTCCAGAATGATCATCTGTGACATGATAGTATTCTTGGGAGTTTGGGATGTTATTCCCCATGATTCCAACTTTTGTTGGAAGTGCTTAGTGTTTTGTCCTGGTTTTGTGGTCTCTTGGTAGGTGCATGTTTTGTTGGGCACCTGTTGACAAGGTAGAGTGGCTTGTTCCTTACCTTGTATTGTTGACTCTATGGCTAGATGGGTTCTTCCTAGTGCATAGAAGGTTCCCTGTTGGAGGACCTTGTGTCTCTGTGACACCCATTCTCTCGTGGTTAACCTATTTGGGGGTTAGCGTGATGGTTTGAGAATGTTGGAGTGATTTGGGTTTGACTTGTACAGAGTTGTTGAGTCATTCCTATTGCTCGCATAGGATTTTATTCTTGGTGTGTTTGGTTTCTATTCTTGGATTGCAGGCTTCCAAGAGTAAGCCTAGTCTTTCGGGGGGATGATGTAGTGCCTCTCCCATTTGACTTATGTAAGTCATCCTGATGGATGCAACCTTGCTGATCTTTTGTTGTGATGGATCATGATTGTGACCCTGAGTGGTCTACACTGTTTAGGTGTTTGGATTTATGTTTCTTTATCAGTTGTGTTTATTATGCTTTTGACTGATCTTTGAGATTATGATGTGATTTTTGGTTCACTGAGGTTTGTGCCAGTGGTTACCAGAATCAATGTGGTATCATGAGGTTGTTTCATGATGACCTTGAGATGTGTGCAGAGATTGCACTGTGTACTTTTTACTATGCTACACTGGACTAGGTTCCTGTAGCAGTGGTTAGTCATGTTTATGACTATGTTTGCTTATGTGTTTTTAGTGCCTTTTTAATCTAGAGTAATCAATCATTATTAAATTCTTAAGTAATTAGAATGGATTGTTCTTGTTGGATTATTTGGTTATGTATTGCGGACCTTTACCTTATTTTATTTTAATTAGAGAGATATTTGTTACTCATGTTATGTTTATATTTGAGAGGACCTGAGGGTCAAATGTTACTCTTTGATTCCAGTATCATAGATATTAGACTACTATGTTGTTCAGTTAATCATATTGCATGGCGATGCCATTTTGAGATGACAGTGTGTTTCATGATGATATCTGGTTATCTGGTATTTGGACATATCTGTGATTATGTTATGTGATGGATTTAATGCTATGGTTATTTACTTCATTCTTGCGTTGTTATGCTTTATGCGAACATGAGTGATGTAAATAGATTATTTTAATATAATTAATTAAATGGTTAAATTAGGTGATTTAATTTATTTATTTCTTCAGCTATGTTATTATATGCAATTGCACTTGATCGTGTTCTTTAGTGTGCAGGATTTATATCCCTGACAGTGGCGCATGGAGCTAGTGATTCAGCCTTTCATATTTTACCAATGTCGTCCTTGTATGGTCGACGTATCCTTTATTAAAATGTTTAATTTAAACCTTTCGGTGATTATTAAATCCGAACTCATTTGCATTATGTCATTAGACTAGTAAGCGTGTTTGTGCATTTAGAGGTTCGCATTGTCACGAAAGTTATTAAGGAGATTTATGTGTTTTTGGGTTTTTGGGCTTTTTAGTAGATTTATTTTAATTTCTGGCAGCTTTACCATAAATGAATTCTATTTATAGGAATAGCTTATTTTTGTTTAGCTCGATTTGGGGTTTAACTAGATTGGCTAGTTAAATGCCCTAATCGATTATTCACCCGAAAAGTGAATAAGTATCTGAAAAAGAATTTAATTCCTCACTTCTCACTTTCAAATTGGAAAGTTGGAGAGTAAAACCCAAAATCCTCTTCATGAGGATTTACTGTTTTGTTTGTTGTGGGAGCTATGGGTGTGGGATCGTCGCGAGGTTGGGCTCATTAGATCCAGCTCGGGGAAACTTTGGATTGCTGCAATTTTTAGCTACTTCTGCGAGATATTTATTTTATGGTTCAGATTCCCGTTTTGCCCTTTTGGCTGTGAGGAAGGGCTTTCTTGTTTTATTGTTTCTGCTCCATTTCTACTTCTTTTTTTGCTAGCCATTTGTTTGGAGTTTGAGAACTAGTGTTCCCCTCCGTTTTTGTATGTTAGTTCTACCCAGTTGGGCGGGTATGAACATTTCCTTGTTTTTCGAGATGAGGGTTTGGAGTTTTGCACTGTTATGCTGGCCATTTTTTCATACAGTGTGTGATTTCATTTATTTTTGGATTTTTTGGGTTTTTGAACCCAAAGGCCAAATGGGTTTTAATTTTCAAGTTTTCCAAATTTTTGGAGTTTTTACCTCGTTTTGCGTGCCACCTTGTTTTTTTGGGTTTTCTTGGCACAATGTGGGTCGTGGACCTTGATGATCTATTTGGATATAAGTCAAACCACTTTTGCACTTTTATGTTGCATTGGGATGTGTGTTGCATCCGTACTCCCAACGTTGTGTTCGGTTGAGTGATTTTATACTCATTATGGTTTTCTTTTGGACCTTTGCCTTGTTTCATGGACATTAGGATTCTTGTAGAATCCATACTCTCAGATTGAGGTCGGTTGAGTAAGTTCATGACTTTTGGTCTTGTTACATCATTGGGATTCGTGTAGAATCCATACTCTCAGATTGAGGCCGGTTGAGTGATTTCATGATGTATGATTTTATTGGCTTTGGGATTCATGTAGAATTCATCCTTCCCGTGTTGCGTTCAGTTGGGTGTTTTCTTTGCATTGTGTTCTCATTCCTATCCTTTTTATTATGATCTTCGTGATGGTGGTGCGCCACACACGAGTATGTTTGCGTACATTTGTCGAGTGACTTGCGAGGCTCGATCTTCTGTGGTACTTTCGAAAGTTATAATCATTGGGGTTGGGATTGGAGTATGCATGCCCACGAGCACTTGTCGTAGGATGAGCATGGGTAGGGTAGGGTAGCATATGGAGGGGGCTTCTATCTTGTAACTTGGTGACTACTTCCTGGTTGGCAGAGGAAGTTTTATATAAGTGATAATAAAATTAAAGCTTTGGGTGGTAAAAAATACAAGATAATTAAAATGTGTGGGTTGTGTGCCTTCTATCGTGAAGAGTAGCTGCCCCAAGTTGTGTGCCTTCTGTTGAGAAGAGTAGCTACCTATACTAGCTTGGGCTTGTTGATGCCAAGTGACTCTCCATGATGTCAGCCCCTACTTAGTAGCCTATTGAGTGTCTGACCAGGACCTATACTTCTTGCATTGTCTTAGGTTCTTGGTTCAGCCATCATACTGTCTGGCGTGAGTGTTACCCTTGGATGTTGTGCTTTATTTGTGTTTGTGGTTAGATCATTATCTCCATCAGCATGGCGGGTGTGGACCTATGGGTACCACGTGGTTGGGAGGCGTAGCTACCTTCACCACTACTAGGGACTGGTGTACAGAGACGATCTTTGTCCTAGTGCGACTGTTACTGAATATTTTCACTTGGTACTTTGGGTTCTGGAGTATGCTTTCTTGTGATTTATGCTTTCATTGGGATGATTGTATATCATGTTTAGATGATGTTATTTTATTTGGCACATTCCCTTATTATGATGATTAGCATATGATTAGATGATGTGATTTTCTTTAGTATTATATCTGTTGCTTACTGATGTTTAGCATGTGATAGGTGATGTTATCTACTGTAGGATTATCTTATGCATTATCACTAGCATGTTAGATTCTCTTATGCTGTTGTTATGCATGTTTTAGTAGTGACATCCCTATTACGATAGTACCGACAATTTGGTCGGTGGCTTGGGATGTTACGCGTGGGGGATGGCTAGGATCCACGATGGTCTTATGATGCTATTGACGGTTGGGAGGAACTGCACACCTATTTGGTTGTTTAGTTCTGAAATGTTTCTTTTGATCTCTGTGTTGTTTATATTCTATGTGTTCTTTGCTGCTATAGTTTAGATGGTTTGATGTTCTTCATTCTATTTTGTTCTTGCACTCGAGTGTTCATTCCTCGAGCCTTTGTGGATTCGGTACTCCCTAGTGTGGAGGTTCTTTGCTCTAATTTTGGTCTTTTTTTCTTCTGGGAGTGTTTTCGTGTTTCTATGGGTGACATTTGTTTAGCATGGTGCAACACTTTAAAAAGTATCGCATGCCCATGCAAACTATGTCATACGACACTATAAAGTATCGCACGCCTTCTTGAGAAATGTCGTATGACACTGGAAGAGTGTCGCACACCTTCTTGAGAAATGTCGTACAATGCTGAAAAGTGTCGCATGCCTTCTTGAGAAATGTCATACGACACTGTAAGAGTGTCGCACGCCTTAAGGAGAAGTATCGCCCTCCCTTAGTAAAAAGTGTTGCACGATTTTGTGAAAAACCCGCGCGTTCCATCAGCGGGCACTTTTCTTCATGATCTGATCTTGTTGAGAGTGGTTTTGGATACCCTTTTGGGTGTTCTTCGACCCTATGCTGTTGCATTTTGAATTATGTCGGTTTCTCTTGAAATCAAGTTTCTCATGTTTCTGTTTTAGTCTCTTGGGGTTTAAAATATATCATATAAGTTGACGTATATTTAATTCCTTATACTTAAGATATATTTTAATATATGCGAAAAATCGTTCGAGATAAGTTTCAGACCTGTCAGAGATAAGTTATGGATTCTAGGAAATTTCAGGGCTTCAGAAATCCAGACTTAGGCAATTTTTAGGGCTTCAGGATTTCAAGCTTAGTCATATTTCAGGTTTCTGCATTTTACCCCAACTTGGTGTTTTGTTGATGAGTGGTTGTTTCTTGCACCCTCATCATGTGCATTGGCTTTGTTGGCTTTGTTTGTGTGTGTCATTTTGGTAGTGGCATTTGGAGATTCGTTGGTTGTCGGGATTGTGTTGAAGTCTTCCGTTGCAATCTTTGTGATCCATGTATGATTTTGTCTTGTGCATTCATACTTGTAAAAAAAAAAATCTTGGCTTGATTTGAATCCTTGTTTCCAAGGATCTCCAAGCGGGGCATTACATCTGGTATCAGAGCCCATGTTCAAACATTGGGATCTCTGTGTTTATGTTGCCCTTGTAGTTGTTGTTGCATTGGTTGAGTGCGAGTGTCTTGGTGAGAACTCGTGATCTTGTTGCTTTGGCATCTACTTGTGATGGACTCGCTTGTCTAGTAGAGGCAACTAGAGTAGTGTGTGGAGAGGGAAGTGAGTCTTCCTAGTTTTATTAGTGGAATCGATGTGCCTTGGTTGGTTGGTTTCTTGTGTGACCCTTTTTGGATGGAACCACTGATTGGTGTCCATGTGTTGGCTTTGAGAGCCTCTTTGTTTCTCCTTGTGGAGTTAGGTGCTTGGTTCCTTTCTTTCTCCTTGTTGTAAGTTGATGAATGAATCTTATTGTGATTCTTTATTTTGTTGATTATAATGATGAAATGGTTCCTTTCATTGGAAATGAGTGTTTATTGTGAATCATTGCAAAGTTGTAGTTTTGCATTATATATTTGGGTTAATGACTTAAGTCCCCAATCTGATTGTTTCTTAAGCTTATGTAGAACTATATTAATTTGATGGATATCTAAAGGTTTCATTGCATGGAAATTATTGTTGTTTACATATGCATGAGGTTACTGATGGTATACTACTTGATGTGTGTGAGTGTGTTCTCTAACAATGCTAGGATGATGTATTCCTTAGCATTGTGTTGTGATCTATCCCTCTTGTGTGACTGTACTCAGTCATCTTTTGTAATGTGATTTTTTTTTATGCCTTATTTCATTTGGCTGGAGGTACTTTCCTCATGTTGTTGGGCTAGCATTGATTTTCAGTATCTTCCTCTCTTGGAGCAGTCATCAAATTTTATCTATCGCTCTCTTTGTGATAGTTGTCACATTTGACTTATTATTGAAATGAGCTCTTTTTGGTACTTACTGTTGAAATTGATAATTCCCCATTTGGGCTTTTTGATTATGTTTCATGATGACTATTTTGGATGTGTTTTACTGCTGCCTAGTTGTGTGTTGTGACTCTACCATGTTCCTCTCGAACCTCTGGTAGTACGTTAAAGGGATAATATCATGGAGAACATGCTAGTGTGTCTTTGTTAGATCTAAAGTTGTTACTATAACTGAATGTTTTAAATGGTGATTAAACTTCATTTTAATTCTTGAAAGGTATATACCTGTTTTATTGTGACTCTTGGACCCTTGCTTGAAATCTGTCAGTTTCATTGTGCATTAGTGCTTATGTTATGTTTAACTAATGAAATTATGAAAGAGAAGTAATGATGGTTTCAATGTGTGAATTACCTTTCATTCCATGTCTTATGTTTTTATGGGCATGTGTGCTCTTATGTGGATTTGGACGTTTTGTCCATCACCACTCTTGGTGGCCAAGACTGTTGTTTTTGCCTTTGTGGTTTTGTTTTGAGTGGTGACTCAATCGTAGGTCTTAGGTCTCTCTTAGCTTCTTCATGTTGTAGTCCTTGTCGATATCTTTTCAATGCTTTTCAAATGGATTCAATTTGAGTTCGGCTATGAGGCTATGGCTTTTGGAGTTGGTGATTGTTGTTCTAAGTACCTTTTTGAGTAGAGCCCAATTCAATCATGACATACCATATTTATGGCCATTTTAGAAGTTTAACTCCTCATGTTATTCATAACGGAAGAGTTATCTTGTCTTCATAATCTACTAGGTACCTGATGGGGTTCGTGCTTGAGTTTTTGTGTTCCCTTCTGCACTGAACTACCCTTGTGAGGTGTAGTGTGGTTTGTGAGTGTTCCTTGTTGTGGATGATGTTGCCTTATTGTTTGGGAGTGACTCAGTTATTTGATGAGTCTACATTCTCCTTTTTGGATGTTGACCTTGGCACATCTTTGTATCCTCTTCTCTCTTGTGAGAGTAGGCTAGTGTGGTTATGCCACTAGCTCAGTTAGTGTTCTCTTGTGAGTATGTTGATGGTTGGGGGAATTGTGAGTTCCCTAGTGCATCTTGGGCTAATTTTGTGCAGAGTTTGAGAGCGACTCCCTCTCAGTCCTATACTATGTAGTATCCTTCTCCCTAAGCTTTTATCTTCATGTGGATTGTCTCAATCAAGTTTTCTCTTTAACTGTTGACTTGAGGCTAGATATTGATTTTAGCAGTAGTTTGGGTGTAGTTTTCCTAGCATGGTGCTAGAGGGATATGGTATCGTTGGACACATGTTACCATCTCGTGAGTTGGTATGTAGACATTTGATGATTGTGTCCACTGACAAAAGTCTTTGAACCTTGTGGAAAGGTGATATTTTGTCTGGTTGGGTTGTGTTACCCTAGTTCCCAGTGATAGTTAAGATTTTGTTCCATGGTGAGGCATCATGCTCCTACACTTGGTGGTGAGTAGTCCTTTGGAGTGTGTCCTTTTGTTGGTAAACTTTCATCCTCTTTGTTCTAAGGGTGAGTTTACGTGGATTCCAGAATGATCATGTGTGACATGATAGTATTCTTGGGAGTTTGGGATGGTTATTCCCCATGATTCCAACTCTTGTTGGAAGTGCTTAGTATTTTGACCTAGTTTTGCAGTCTCTTGGTAGGTGCATGTTTTTTTGGGCACCTGTTGACAAGGTAGAGTGGCTTTTTCCATACCTTGTATTTTTGACTATATGGCTAGATGGGTTCTTCCTAGCACATAGAAGGTTCCTTGTTGGAGGACCTTGTGTCTGTGTGACACCCATTCTCTCGTGGTTAGCCTATTTGGGGGTTAGTATGATTGTTTGAGAATGTTGGAGTGATTTGGGTTTGACTTGTACAGAGTTGTTGAGTCATTCCTATTGCTCGCTTAGGATTTTTTTCTTGGTGTGTTTGGTTTCTATTCTTGCATTGCATGCTTCCAGGAGTAAGCCTAGTCTTTATGGGGGATGATGTAGTGCCTCTCCCATTTGACTTTTGTAAGTCATCCTGATGGATGCAACCTTACTGATCTTTTTTTGTGATGGATCATGATTGTGACCCTGAGTGGTCTACACCGTTGAGGTGTTTGGATTTATGTTTCTTTATCAGTTACGTTGATTATGCTTTTGACTGATCTTTGAGATTATGATGTGATTTTAGGTTCATTAAGGTTTGTACCAGTGGTTACTAGGATCGATGTGGTATCATGAGGTTGTTTCGCGATTACCTTGAAATGTGTGCAGAGATTGCATTGTGTACTTTTTACCATGCTACACTGGACTAGGTTCCTGTAGCAGTGGTTAGTCATGTTTATGACTATGTTTGCTTATGTGTTTTTAGTGCCTTTTGATGTAGAGTAATCAATCATTATTAAATTCTTAAGTAATTAGAATGGATTGTTCTTGTTAGATTATTTGGTTATGTATTGCAGACCTTTACCTTATTTTATTTTGATTAGAGAGATATTTTTTACTCATGTTATGTTTATATTTGAGAGGACCTGAGGGTCAAATGTTACTCTTTGATTCCAGTATCATAGATATTAGACTACTATGTTTTTCAATGAATCATATTGCATGACGATGCCATTTTGAGATGACAGTTTGTTTCATGATGATATCTGGTTATCTGGTATTTGGACATATCTCTGATTATGTTATGTGATGGATTTAATGCTATGGTTATTTACTTCATTCCTGCATTGTTATGCTTTATGTGAATGTGAGTGATGTAAATAGATTATTTCAATATAATTAATCAAATGGTTAAATTAGGTGATTTAATGCATTTATTGCTTTGGCTATGTTATTATATGCAATTGCACTTGATCGTGTTGTTTAGTGTGCAGTATTTATATCCCTGACAGTGGCGCATGGAGTTAGTGATTCAACCTTTCATATTTTACCAATGTCATCTTTGTATGATCAACGTATCCTTTATTAAATTTTTTAAATTAAACCTTTCGGTGATTATTAAATCCAAACTCATTTGCATTATGTCATTTGACTAGTAAGCGTGTTTGTGCATTTAGAGGTTCGCATTGTCGCGAAAGTTATTAAGGAGATTTATGTGTTTTTGGGTTTTTGAGCTTTTTTATTGATTTATTTTAATTTCTAGCAACTTTTCCATAGATGAATTCCTATTTATAGGAATAGCCTGTTTTCGTTTAGGTCAATTCGGGGTTTAACTAGATTTGCTGGTTAAATGCCCTAATTGATTATTCACCCGAAAAGTGAATAAGTATCCAAAAAGGAATTTAATTCCTCACTTCTCACTTTGAAATTGGAAAGTTGGAGAGTAAAACCCAAAATCCTCTTCATGAGGATTTACTGTTTTGTTCATTGTGGGAGCTACGGGCATGGGATCGTCGCGAGGTTGGGCTCGTTAGATCCAACTCGGGGAAACCTTGGATTGCTGCAATTTTTAGCTACTTCTGCGACATATTTATTTTATGGTTTAGATTCCCATTTTGCCCTTTTGGCTGTGAGGTAGGGCTTTCCTATTTTATTGTTTATGCTCTATTTCTGCTTCTGTTTTTGGTAGCCATTTGTTTGGAGGCTGAGAACTAGTGTTCCCCTCTGTTTCTGTATGTTAGTTCTACCTGGTTGGGTGGGTATGAATATTTCCTTGTTTTTCGAGATGAGGGTTTGGATTTTTGCACTGTTATGCTGGCCGTTTTTGCATACGGTGTCTGATTTCATTTAGTTTTGGATTTTTGAGGTTTTTGAACCCAAAGGCCAAATGGGTTTTAATCTTGAAGTTTTCCAAATTTTTTGGAGTTTTTACCTCATTTTGCATGCCACCTTGTTTTCTTGGGTTTTCTTGGCACAATGTGGGTCGTGGACCTTGATGATCCGTTTGGATATCAGTCAAACCACTTTTGCACTTCTATGTTGCATTGGGATGCGTGTTGCATCCGTACTCCTAACGTTGTGTTCGGTTGAGTGATTTTATACTCATTATGGTTTTCTTTTGGACCTTTGCCTTGTTTCATGGACATTGGGATTCGTGTAGAATCCATACTCTCGGATTGAGGCCGGTTGAGTAAGTTCATGACTTTTGGTCTTGTTACATCATTGGGATTCGTGTAGAATCCATACTCTCGGATTGAGGCTGGTTGAGTGATTTCATGATGTATGATTTTATTGGCTTTGAGATTTGTGTAGAATCCATCCTTCCCGTGTTGCTTTCAGTTGGGTGTTTTCTTTGCATTGTGTTCTCATTCCTGTCCCTTTTATTATGATCTTTGTGATGGTGGTGCGCCACACATGAGTACGTCTGTGTACATTTGTCAAGTGACTTGTGAGGCTCGATCTTCTGTGGTACTTCTGAAAGTTATGATCATTGGGGTTTGGATGGGGGTATGCATGCCCACAGGCACTTGTCGTAGGATGAGCATGGGTAGGGTAGGGTAGCATATGGAGGGGGCTTCTATCTTGTAACCTGGTGACTACTTTCCGATTGGTAGAGGAAGTTTTATATAAGTGATAATTAAATTAAAACTTTGGGTGGTAATAAATACAAGATAATTGAAATGTGTGGGTTATGCGCCTTCTGTCATGAAAGTAGCTGCCCTAGGTTGTGCACCTTCTGTTGAGAAGAGTAGCTACCTATACTAGCTTGGGCTTGTCGATGCCAAGCGACTCTCCATGATGTCATCCCCTACTTAGTAGCCTATTGAGTGTCTAACCGAGACCTGTACTCCTTGCATTGTCTTAGGTTCTTGGTTCAGCCATCATACTGTCTGGCATGAGTGTTAGCCTCGGATGTTATGCTTTATGTGTGTTTGTGGTTGGATCATTATCTCCATCAGCATGGTGGGTGTAGACCTACGAGTGCCACATGGTTGGGAGGCATAGATACCCTCACCACTGCTAGGGACCGGTGTACAGAGATGATCTTTGTCCTAGTGCGATCATTGATGGATGTTTTCACTTGGTACTTTGAGTTTTGGAGTATGCTTTCTTGTGATTTATGCTTTCATTGGGATGCTCGTATATCATGTTTAGATGATGTTATTTTATTTGGCGCATTCCCTTATTATGATGATTAGCATATGATTAGATGATGTGATTTTCTTTCATAGTATATCTGTTGCTTACTGTTGTTTAGCATGTGATAGGTGATGTTATCTACTGTAGGATTATCTTATGCATTATCACTAGGATGTTAGGTTTTCTTATGTTGTTGTTATGCATGTTTTAGTAGTGACATCCCTATTACAATAGTACCGACGATTTGGTCGATGGTTTGGGATGTTACGCGCGAGGGATGGCTAGGATCCACGATGGTCTTATGATGCTATTTATAGTTGGGAGGAACCACACACTTATTTGGTTGTTTAATTCTGAAATGTTGCTTTTGATCTCTACAATGTTTATATTCAATGTGTTCTTTGCTTCTGTAGTTTTGATGATTTGATGTTCTTCATTCTGTGTTGTTCTTGCACTCGAGTGTTCATTCCTCGAGCCTTTGTCGATTCGGTACTCCCTAGTGTGGAGGTTCTTTGCTCTAATTTTGGTCCTTTTGTCTTCTAGGAGTGTTTTCGTGTTTCTATGGGTAACATTTGTTCAGCAAGTTGCAACACTTTAGAAAGTATCGCACGCTCATGCAAACTATGTCGTACGACACTGTAAAGTGTCGCATGCCTTCTTGAGAAATGTCGTATGACACTGGAAGAGTGTCACACACCTTCTTGAGAAATGTCGTACGATGCTGAAAAGTGTCGCATGCCTTCTTGAGAAATGTCATATGACACTGGAAGAGTGTCACACGCCTCAAGGAGAAGTATCGCCCTCCCTTAGTAAAAAGTGTCACACGATTTTTGTGCAAAACCTGCGCATGCCATCAGCGGGCACTTTTCTTCGTGATCCGATCTTGTTGAGAGTGGTTTTGGATACCCTTTTGGGCATTCTTCGACCCCATGCTATTGCATTTTGAATTATGTCGATTTCTCTTGAAATCGAGTTTTCGTGTTTCTGTTTTAATCTCTTGGGGTTTAAAATATATCGTTTAAGTATAAGTTACTTAAGATATATTTTAATATATGCGACAAATCATTTGAGATAAGTTTCAGACCTCTCAGAGATAAGTTATGGATTCTAAGAAATTTTAGGGCTTCAGAAATCCAGACTTAGCCAATTTTCAGGGCTTCAGGATTTCAGGCTTAGCCATATTTCAGGTTTCTACATTTTACCCCAGCTTGGTGTTTTTTTGATGAGTGGTTGTTTCTTGCGCCCTCATCATGTGCGTTGTCTTTGTTGGCTTTGTTTGTGTGTGTTAGTTTGGTAGTGGCATTTGGAGATTCGTTGGTTGTCGGGATTGTGTTGAAGTCTTCCGTTGTGATCTTTGTGATCCATGTATGATGTTGTCTTGTGCATTCATACTTGTAAAAAAAAAAAATATTGGCTTGATTTGAATCCTTGTTTCCAAGGATCTCCAGGTGGGGAATTACACAATAAGTCCCTATTATGAGACATTGAATCCCTATTAGGAGATTCAAACCTTGTTAGGAGTTGTGGTACAATGTATGCAAGAAGAGCCCACTTCCCAAACATGCAATTTAAAATACAAGAAGAGATCACTACTCAAAGAATTAATTTATTGTTAGTTGTCTTCCTTACTTGTTCTTTCCTCTTTCCTCTAAACTTGACCAATTAGTGTCAGACCTTGTAGATTAGGTCATGAATGTTTGATCCAAATACTAAACCTTGGATCACTCAACAAAACCTTAGTAATGAAGTTTTCTTCACTTTTGCACTACTATGCTCAACTTTTCATTATGTGCTCTTGCTACTTTCTAAACATTCATATTTCAAATTAGTCCATACAATGATAAAGGAAATTATCCTTCCTTTATACTAAGTCCATAAAACAATTCATGAGTCAGCTATTAGTCCTTCTCAATGAATTATTATAGGACCACACTAAGAACACATTACACTTAGTGATAACACAAATCTTTTACCTTGCAACTTGAATAAATTTCCATACACATAATATTATTATGAGCGAGTTTATCCATGTCATTCTTAACATTTCACCTCCAAGTCCTCAACCTTGATGCTCAAGATATAAACTCTGCTAAGAGATATAACAAGTTTACCTAAACATGCCTTTGTAAAATTTGTCTCAAAATAAACATCACCAAAACTTACATAACTTCTTCTAGACTTATCCTTTATGCTTCTGACATTAACTAAATAGGAAAAATACTCATATGGATCTCCCATAACATTGAGTGGTTGTTATGCTTAACTAGCCATCCGTAACAACTTGATCTTTCCGCTATTATTTTGCAAGATGCTGCAAAAGACATCAAATATTGTATGTTGACATCAATGAAAAACTCATTCATGAGTGTAATATGTCATCATCAAACCAATCTTCCAACAAGATAAATCTATAAGAATAGATATAGGTAGGATATCAGAAATTACTATAGGTATTAAAGCTCAAGGAGGAACCAAAGAAGATGATGAGGTCATATGGAAGATATTGAAGACTGCAACACCACCATTCAAGTCAATAGTTTAGATGATACAGCTGTTGATATCATGTACCAAATATTTCACAAAGGAAATAAAATAAAATAATACAGTCTAGAGAATTGACCAGAATAGAAACAACTTTTAGTGCCAGAGGAGACTTTGCTAGTAGCAACAGGTCTGAGGAAGATAGAAAGATTGAAGGAGTAGCCCTTCTATTAAGAAGAGAGAAAGGAGATAAGAAAATCTTTAAGTGTTGGACTTGTGATGAACATGGTCATTATGCATCTAAGTGTCCTAAAATGGAGAAAATGTAGAAGGAAAGTTACAATCCTCAAAGAGATAGAGAATGTTTGTATTCAAATGAAGATAATGATTATGATGAGTGAGCATTAAGTGCTAGTGATGATGAAATTGGATTTGTGGCAATTAAAGAAGAAATTTTAGAGAAGATAGCTTTGGTATCATAGGTTGAGAAGAAATCTAATTGGATAATTGATAGTGGTTGTTCACATCATATGACTAATGATATGAACAAGTTTGTTGACTTCAAAAGTTGGGATGGAGGAATTGTTAGAGTTGAAAATAATGCAACATTCCAAGTTAAAAGTATTAGATCTATAACTCTTGATGGTAAAACTAATACTAAGAATGCATACTTTGTTTATGGTTTAAAGGAAAATATTTTGAGCAATATATAACTAGTAGACAAATGTTACCAATTGCAGTTCATAGAAAATACATGCATGATCAAAGACGAAAATGGAAAAATAATTGGAATATGAACTAGATTTAGAGGTAATTTATTTCAATTGAATCCTACTAAAATGACATGTTGGTTGCAAAGGTAGATAACAATGGGTTATGGCATAAGAGATTCTTTCATATAAACTTTCATAGTATTTTGAGGACTAGTAGAGTGTTTGGGGTAAAAGCACAAACGTGTGTCACCCTTTTGTAAAGGAATAGGCTAACACAAGTATAATTGTTCACCTTCAATGACATAAAATTGCTATTATTATTTTAAATTTGAAAATGAAGAAAACTAAAGAAATGTGTAGAAATGGATGAAGTTAAGGATTATAGTTTTTAATAATTATTTGGAATAAGAGTTGATATATTTTCCTAATGTTTATAGATAAATTTTTAGCTACTAAAAAATGCTACAAATTAGGGGTCTAGTTCCCACCACAAAACTAGATGGAAATAAAGTTATTTCCCTTTGATCTTAGACTATGTTTATAATTATTCAAATTTTAACTCACTTGAAATTGATAGTTTTCATCTCCTACCACATTTTTCAAAAAATATCTATTCTAACTAGGAGAAAAATTATAAATTCTAAAAGAGCACTATCTCCTCTACAACACCATATAATTTTTTAATTTTTTTGATATGATTTTATATTTTTTCTTTGTCAAAATTGACATTGTTTTGAGTTTTAAAATATATACTTGTAGAATTTTTTAATTACAATATACTATATCTAATTAAAACGCTATAAACTCTATATGAGAATATTATTGACTCCAAGCTCGATAAAATGGTGTTTATATGTTATTAAAAAAATATTATAAAAAATATAGTAAGAGTTATTGAAATGCCACTTTTTTGAAATAATTATATTTCTTTAGTAATTGGATACAAACTAGTATAAAACATGCATTTAATAGAAATTTCCAATTGGAAAAGTGTGAGACCATATATAACCTAGCTAGAATGAATTTATCTAGGTCATATGTTTGGACTAAAATTATTGTTAGATAAAAATAATCAAATTCAGTCATTTTGATATGTTAGCCTAAAAGGTGAAACAACTTTGTTCTTTTACCCTTAAATGTTATTAGAGATTTTCTGAAGATTGTAAAGCCTACTCACACAATTTGCAAGGAATTTATTTTGGCAAAGCATAATAGAACTACTTTTCTCAACAAGAAGCTTACCATTATAGAAAATTTAGAGATTGTACATACAAATATCAATGGTCCTACAAAGACAAAAGGATTCTATGGTGAAAGATATTTCATGATTCTAGTTGATGATTTTTCTAGAATGATGTGGGTTGCATTTCTCAAAAATAGAGTTGAGAATAAATTTGGTATGAGGATTAAACATTTAAGATCAGATACAAGAGAGTTCACTTCAAATGAGTTTAACATTTTTTGTGAAGAAAAGGGAATTAAAAGACAACTATCAACTTTGAGAACCCTTGAATAAAATGGTGTTGTAGAGACAAGGAACAAGTCTATTATAGAAGATAGAAGAGATATGTTAGCGAAGAATGATGTATCCAAGACATTTTGGAGAGAAGTTATGAATACAACAATCTACACTATGAATAGAGTACAAGTTAGGAAAAACACAAACAAGACACCTTATGAACTGTGGTTTTGTCACTCACCTATGCTTAAGTATTTTACAATATTTGCAAGTAAGTGTCACATAAAGAGAGATGATGGTCCATTGGTAAGTTTGATGCTAGAAGTGATGAAGGTATGTATCTTGGCTATTTATTGAAAAGCAAGACTTATAGATGTTATAATCAGAGAACTAAGACTATTATAGAAAGGGGATTGTGAGAATTGATGAGAAGTTCAAAATACAAGAGAGAATAGTTGATTAAAATTCAAATGATGATATTTTTACTAAGCTAAGGAATGATGAAAATGACCTATAGAATTAAGGAGTGCCAAGGCATAAATAAAGCTCAAAACCTTTAGTAGAGCCAAGAGTTGAGATAGGAACTCCTACTTCAAAAAAGAACATGATAAACAATCACCCAACCGAATAGATCATTAGAAGAAAAGATAAAGGTGTGATGAAAAAAAGAAAAAGAATTGAAGAACTATGCTTGATATCTCAAGTTGAGCCTAAGAATATAGATAAAGCATGCAAAGATGATTATTGGAAACAAGCTATAAAAGAGGAATTGGATCAGATAGATAAGAATGAGACATGAGAATTGATCCCAAGACCAACAGACAAGAATGCAATAGGAACTAAATGGGTATTCAAGAATAAGATGAATGAGAAAGGAGAAGTTGTAAGAAACAAAGCAAGATTAGTATGTAAAGGTTACTCACAACAACAAGAAGGAATAGATTATGAGGAGACTTATGCTCTAGTGGCTAGAATATAAGTATTAAGATTATTCTTAGCCTGTGTAGCACAAAAAAAATTCAAAGTATATCATATGGATGTCAAGTCAACATTTTTGAATGGAGTAGCCTGAAGGATTTCCTTTGATAGATGACAAGAACATTGTATGCAAGCTTAGGAAAGCATTGTATGAATTGAAAGAAGCACCCAGAACCTAGCATGTGAGGTTGGACAAGAATTTTACAAAACTTGGATATAGAAAAGGTATGGAAGATAGTAATCTATATTGGAAAGAAACTAATGATGGTTTGATGATTTCAGTAATATTTGTTGATGACATTAAATTTGGAGGACATGATGAAGAAAGTAAGAAATTTGCAAAAGAGATGAAGAAAGAATCTAAAATGAGTATGATAGGAGAAATGAAATATTTCCTAGTATTGCAAATCATACAAAATAAAGGAGTATTTATTTCTTAGACTAAGTACCTAAAGGATATACTAAAAAGGTTTAATTTGGAAACATGAAAACCCATTGGAACACCTAAAATACCTACTATTGAGAATACAAAGTAGAGATCTATGATAGGAGGATTGCAATATCTAACTCACACAAGACTAGATAAAGAAAATTCAATTGGAATTGTTGCAAGATTCTTGGATGATCCCAAAGAAGCACATTATGTAGTAGTGAAAAGGGTATTTAGATATCTAAAAGGAACTTCAAATTTTGGATTATGGTATGGAAAATCTAATGATGTTACTCTAAGTGCTTATACTGATGTAGATTGGGTAGGCAGTATGGATGACAAAAAGAGAATGAGTGGAGGAGCTTTCTTTCTTGGAGGAAGATTGGTTTCTTGGTTAAGCAAGAAGTAGGATTGTACATCTCAAAGTACAGTACAAGTAGAGTATGTTGTAGAAAAAAAAAATGCAATCTAGTCATTTGGATGAAATAGATGCTGAAGGATACAAGGATAGAAATCAGTGAACCTTTTGTTATACATTGTGACAACACAAGCTTAGTAAATATGTCTAAAAATCTAGTGTTTCATTTAAGGACTAAGCACATTTCTATTAAGTATCATATGTTGAGAGAAAAAGTTACAAAAAAAGGAAATTAGATTGGATTATGTGAGCACTAAAGAGAAGATTGTAGATATATTCACTAAGCTTCTTCCCAAAGAAACTTTTGAGTATTTGTGAGGTATGTTTAGGGTTATGTTCATTCCTACATCAGAATAAAAGATGGAAGAGTGCATCAATCTAGTGTAATAGAGCACCATTGTTTGTCTAGATTAAATGCCAATGCTTCCTATATGGTTGAGTATCTGTGATAGATAGAGTCATCTAGGGCTCTTATTGATGTTGCTTTGAACAATGTATTTTGACACTTGAGATAGCAAGTTGTTTGTAGAGATGTTGGTTACAAAATTTTTTGACATTGATGTCAATGGGGAAAAAGTTTGGCATGAAAAACATTATGCTAAAGGGAAGAAATTTGGTACAAAATATAGTATGTTGAGGGAGTAGTTTGGCATAAGCACAGTATGCAGAATGATAGTTTGGTAATGAGCACATTGAGACATATAAATGGGGGAGAATGATTGATAAAGAGGATTTGAAGACTAATAGTCTTTTGTTGGTATTCTTAGAACTAGATATTTTTCATCTATGTTTCCATCAATGCCAAAGGGGGACATTATTGGAAGATTGGGGAGATTGTTGGAAGATTGGTTGGAAGCATCAATGTTGATGATAACCCTCTAGGAGAGTACTACTATGATGATATGTTACATTCATGAATGAGTTTTTCATTGATGTCAACATAGTAGTTTTCTTTGGTATCTGAAAAAAGTACAATGGAAAGATCAAGTTGGTATGAATGACTAGTTGATAGTATGATAACAACCCAAGGATATGGGAGATACTTCTAATTATTTGATATATGTAGTTAATGTCAAAAGAATAAAGGATAGTCTAGAAGAAGTTATGTAAGTTTTGGTGATGTTTATTCTAAGATAGAGTCTAGAGAGGCATGTTTTGTTCAAATTTTTTATATCTCTTAGTAGATTTGATATCTTGAGGATCAAGGTTGAGGACATTGAGAAGACATGTTGAGGATGACATGGCTAAGTTCACTTGTCATAATATTGCTAAGTGTAATGTGTTCTTAATGTGGTCCAATATTAATTAATTGAGAAAGTCTAATACTCGACTCAAGGAATTTTTTTATGGACTCGTTATAAAGGAAGGACATTTTCCTTTATCATTTTTGAAGATTTGAAATTATTGGAAAGTAGTGGAGTAGTGTGGAAGTAAAGTAAACTTCATTACCAAGGTTTTGCTAAGTGATTTGAGGTTTGGTATTTGGATTTGAGGTTCATGACCTAGTCTACAAGGTTCAACAATAATTTGTTCAATTGATAGGATAGAGGAAAGAAGAAGATAATAGTAAATTACTTGTTTTAGCAGTGAGCTCTTCTTGTAGTTGAAATTGCATGTTTTGGCAATGGGATCTTCTTGCATACATTATACAACAACTCCTAATAGGGGTGGAACAACTCCTAATTAGGTTGGAATCTCCTAATAGGGATCCAAAGTCTTCTAACAAAGACTCGTTATACAAAATGATGTAATAGACTCCTAACAAGGTCCATCCTCTAACACAAAATATTTATAATAGTGCATCATCTTGTGGGCATAATTCCCCATGGGGTTTTCCCTTTGATCAAGGGTTTTCCTAGTCAAAATATCTCATGTAATTGTCTATGTGTATCTTTTTATGGTTACTATTTACTTTGGCTAAATGGTTAATTTTTTTAAAGAAGATAAATATTTTAATTGTTGGATAACGGATTCACCCTACTCTTAGTTATCTTGGTGGACTATTGTTTCTAATAGGTCCACTACAAGCAAATAAAATGATTCCATAGTCTAAGGAACAATAGATGCATCTAGACCAATTATCATATGAAGCCTCTCAACAACAAGAAGATGCAACAGAAATGGCTGCACAACAAGAAGGTTCATGCTAGTGAAATTCTATTGCACAAAGTTTTGTCTTATTATGAAAAAAACTTTTTGTTTGAAAAATATTTTGTCTCCGAGAAAACCATCATTTTTTTCTAAGCCTAAAGCTCATTGCATCTCATGCTCTATAAATGAGATCTCAAGGCTAGAGAAAGGATCTGAATTTTGCATAACTTGAGTCTTAGGATATTTTTGTAGTTATTCTAGTAGTCTCTGGGTGAATTTTATGACATACTCATTTTTACATATCTTTTAGAAATTAGGACATGGAAGGATTAGGTGGTTAATCTTGAGTTATTTTGAACTTGATGCCAACAATGTTTAATCTTAGTTGAATATAGGAGATTGCTAACCCTTAAACCAAGTTTTTCTTCAAAACTCTAGTATCAAGTATTTTATTGCTTGGTAGTTTTTTTGAAACACCAATAAACTAGTTCTTCCATTCCCATATTCTATGGAGAATCATAGGATTCTAGAAACATAGTATTGAATAGCATAGGAGTCTCATTATTATTGCCATGAGAATTTTGATTCACCTCTTGATTTCCATTGAAATATAAGTTATCATCATTGGGTACATTCTTATTACTATCATATTGATTGATGTCCACATACTAGCATTGTTGTTATCAGTAGGGATCCTTCTATTATTAGGATAAGTATTTCATTGTTGATTTTGTCTTTGGAAGTTGTCATTACAATTTGGTGGATTTAAGTTGTTCCATGCATTCTTATTTCTGCTAAAATTCTTATAGTAATTTTGACCATATTTGTTGTTGTAAGGATCAAGATTTGTTCTTTGGTTGTTATTTTTTTGTCCTTATGACAATGTCAAATGAGTTAACTCATTAGTAATTTGAGACATGGTCTTCTTCATTTGACCAATCTCACATGTGATGCTATTCTTGGCTTCAACAAAAATTGTTGCCTTCGACTCAAAGATAGTAACTTTTGTTCATTTATATCCTAGGTATGTTATGGTGGGAACTCATACAACTAGTGCCTATTTTAACAAAATTGGATTCATTGGTATAAATTAACTAGGCCTTAATGGTGGTCTAACAAGATTTGTTTGTGTTGTTGTGATAGCTTGAGCTAGGACCATCAACCCTTCTCCACTAGGATTGGCTTGTATTGTAAAAGTAATTGCTTCCATGAAGACTTTGTCCAATATGTCAATATTTGTAGTATACAATCTTCTTAGAAAGATAAAAGTTAGATGGTTCATATCATTCAGGTAAATCTAGATTATAGCTTCAATTGGTATAGTGTATTGCATTTCCAACTTGCGGTATGCCATATGAAAGCGATGATTGAAGAATGAGATAGTTTCCACCAAGTCCCTCTTGATTTATATGAATTGATGATGTATCACAACTAGGTTAATAAAAAATTTGAATTGTTCAAAGAATAACATTTCAAAAGTGGTCTAATATGTGACGTATCATGGTGGAAATTTGACGTACCAATTAAAGGAAAATTTTGCCAATGAGAATGGGAATAAGCAGAGAACCAAATTCTCATCGGCAATTTTTTATTGCAAATTTATTTAGACACTTTTATATGGCCATCATCTATCCTTTTTTCTCCATAGATGAACCTTGGGAAAAAATTCTCAAGATTATTAAGAAGGTCATTGAGTGCCCCTTGCAACTTGATTGGTGAATCAACTACATTAGCAAAAAAGGTTGTTAGTGGAGGATTTGCTAGAATGATGGGTGGTTGATTTCGAAGTGGAATTGTAGAAGATGATGAAATTTGGAATGGAAGTGGTAGAGTTCTAAGTAATCCTTTGTCACTATGAGGCTTGCAAAAATGGCTGAGATCTAATATATTAGAGCTCATTGGAATAGAGATGATGGATCAAGATCTTCCAATTTGGGTCAATCATAAAAAAAATGCACCTTTGCAAAATTGCACCTTCTCAAAAAGTGCACCTACACACTTGCACATCTTTTGATAGTAACAGATGAAATTTTTTCTAAACTTCCAAAAACTTTAAATTTTTAAAACTATAAGTTTTTTTTCTAATTTAATGGTTTGTAGACCCTCCTTCCAGCACCACTATCTATTAAGATATCATTTTGCATGATGCTTAATGAAAGAAATCCTTTCGAACTCCTCTCTTGAAAAATTAATCTAGGATCAATTCTAAGGTTCTAGGAAATCTTATGACTTACTAAAATCGACTCAACTAAAGATAAATGTGTTTTTCATAACAAGGCCTTTTTTGGTTTGAATCAAGTTCAGATAAGATGTTTGATCTACTTGTTTTTTCAAAAAAGTAACCAAAAAAGAGATATATTTTTGGCATTTTCTATTTTATGATGAATGCAATTTATAGATGCAAATATAAGAATTCCTAATTTAACCAAGTGTTAGAAAAGGAAATAACAAAGATAGCATGATGAGATATTTAAATAAAATAACTTGAAATGGAAATTCCTAACAGACATAGACCATGGTAACAAATTGTTGAAAAAGATCAGGTAGGAAACCAATGAACATAGGAGTAGTGCTTCCTCAATTCCATTGATGCAATCCTTGATGGGAACACAATAATAACTAAAAGATGTTTCAGTTGTCATCAAATTGCAAGGCCATGAAAAGTGCACTCATGAGAGACAAGAAGCCATGTAGGAACAATAGGCGATCCCTTCTCCAACTTAGTACATTAGTGAGAATTTTCAATATGAGGCAAACACCAAAACTAAAAGATTGCATAATCATAAAAATTTAATAAAACCATTGGCTCCATTATAATTCACGAACATGTATTCACAAAAATAACACACTCTGGCAAGAATAACTACACCCAAAATGAGAGCACTAATATAATTTATTATTGCATCAAAATAATGGCCTAGAGTACATAGTACATATATGTATTTATAAGAAATCATCTCCTCTTTTTGTGTTGAGAGTGAGAGATCTTATCATGCAAACATATTCTATAAACTAATTAAGAATATCTAATTATATACAAACTAACTTTCTAAATTGTGTTAAGTAGATATCCACCCTTTCTTATATCAATTAATGGGTGCATGAGACTTTACATGACTTAAAACAATAAAAGGAGATAAGAATAAGGAAGCTACAAGAGAATCTCAGAGTCATTGGAAGCTCTAAAAATGGAAGCTTAATCTTCTCTAGGCATTTTTGGTAGTTGAACTACCATCAAAATATGTTTTTGGTGCAAGTAATGCTCTAAATTAGGAACTAGCAATTAACTGTCGGTACACTATACTTCTTCAAAACAATTGGTGAACCTCTATGAAAAGCATACGTGTGCACCTTGAAGATAGGTCCCAAAAATGTAAAATTTTCCAAGTGTCAAAACTAAATTTCCAACATCTTGGATTTCTTCCCCTTTATACCAAAATGATGTATGAATGTTTTCTCTTGAATTTATCAATTATCTCTATCACTTAGATAGCTTCTAGAAAATCCAAAGATCCATATTTATCCTCAACAACCTACCTATAATTATGAACTTCTAACCAGGTTGTTGCGAAATCCTCAAGTTTTGTGTCTAGCTACAACAATACCTCTTTAGTATTAAATGCTTGCATGATATCTTCATTTGAAGAAGCATCCTTGAAAGTTCCTCAGAATCATTGAACTATTGATTGCACTAAATTAAGCTTGGTTTTTGACTCATCTTCAAAAATTTCAAGGTCTATAGAATTGTAATACATCTCTACTTCCAAAATTTGTTCTTGAGTTTAATCCCTCAACCTCTATATATCCTCATGTAGTTCCTGCATAATTTTATTCCCTACAAATATTTAATCTATCTATTCATCAATCTTTTTCAGCTCCTCTATAGTATATACTTCCATAAACATACGATACCTTTGACCTTTTGTTGAGGTCAAAGCCTAAAGGTCTTTCACACAAGTGTGTACCTCATCCATCAATCCAAAATTTAGGTTCACTATGGATACCATCTTATCTGTGCTTGACTAAATATGGTGTAATAGTTTCAAGTTCCCCTATATTATATATACATCTTTCTCCTCAAAATTTTCATGCCATTTTTGACATGCTCACAAAAATGAATCCACCTATATACTCCACTTTTCCTTCCTCTCTACTACCATAGCAAGAGTTATCTCTAGATTATTTAGGTCTACTAGGTGCTCTACTCCATGCACATAGCCTCTTAGAAGCTCATTTTGTTTCCCCAATAGTATCAACTAAAATTCATCTTGGTTCATATGTCTCAACACCTCTTTTATGCCCGTAGTGATTAAAACTTTGACAATATCTACCATGGTACTTCCTAATAGGACATCCTTGATTTGGTAATCTTTAGGAGTCAAATCCTCAATGTTAGCATGTGGAGGAGGGTTGGATATGTGTTCAAGTCCTAATCTTAGTTATTTATAATAAAGGCCAATGGTTTTGCATCACCTATAGGTGTCTCAAGCTACATGATGGCTTTTACTAGCTCATCCATTCTCTCCTTAGTAGTTACATTCAACTACCTCTTTTTTCAAACTTAGCTAAGAAGGGGATTTTTACTATAGGACCCTTTCCCTTATTAGTCCTTTTTGGAGTCTTTTCTCATTGAGAAAGATAACTAGTTTGAGCCTTCTAGGCTAAGGTCCTAGCCTTGGTACTATGAGGAGTTTTTTGATTTTCTTCTTTTATTTGTACCTCTTGTGATACTTCTTTTGCTTGCAATTATTTGAGCTCTTCTTCCTCTGTTCCCTATTCTTCAAAGCTTTTAATGGGTAGAAGTGGCATTACTAATCCTTTATCTAGGAATGAAAAATCCTAAGATGGTAGTGGTTGTAGGCCCAAAGGTCCTTAAGGAAGAGGTGGTAATTGGTTCTAGTCCTCTCCTAGGGATTGACTCCTAGGAGTATCTCGTATCTTCTTACCTACCATCCTAGTTCCCTCTAGCATGAAATCAAAATTAGAGAGGTTAAAAACATCTATTTCTTTACCCTCCATGTCTTTGATCCATTTTTGCTACTCATCCTTTGAGGTAGTAACCTGAATAGGCTCTTTTGGAATAGATGGTGGTGTTGCAGTGGAACTTCTCTTTTCCTCTTCTGTGGCCCTAGCTAAGAAATTCCTTTGACTCAAGGGGACATATTAAATTTTTTCCCCTTCTTCTTCTTCTATTTTAGCTTCAAGAATGGTTTTGGGTACCTGTGGCAGAGGAGTATTACTTTTCTTCAATCTTTTCTTATGTGTCCCTCCCATAGTAAGCTCAATCCTAGCCTTTTTAGGAGCTAAGAGGGAGGCTTCTTCCTCTTGACCTGCTAGTGGAATTCTCTATTCTTCCTCTTCTTTTTCTCATTCCTATTCATATCCTAGTGGAGGCACTTGCTTAATCTCTTGGAGTTGAGCTGCTAGCTCATCTTAAGACTCCACTTGTTCAAGATTTTGTTGTGGTTCTTGAGGCAGCTAGGCTTGAGTTGTTTGTTTCTTACCCTTTTCTCTTTTCTTCCTTTTCACTCCTATAGATACTTCAAAGTAATCAACTTCCCACTCATGTTGATGAACCATTTTTGGCCTCACTAAAGATTCAGTTAGGAAATTTGGTATTGTAACTTCCACACCATTTCCTTTAGTAGGCCATGTTGTGGCTTGTAGAGAAACAACTTGAGGAGCTAGATCAAGTTTGAAAGGTTTCTTGATCCATTCATTCATTAGTTGACTATATATTGGGATATATTAATTATGTTCACATTCTCATCCCTACCAATCTCTACATTCATTATTTGCCTATCATAAATTTTGTCCCTATTGTATAATGTATCTAAGACATCTTTTGTGTCTTTCTTGATAGTCTTCAATGGGATCTTTATTTTTAGGACCTTCTCTGCCAAATATAGAATCATCCTAAAAAAATAAACTATTTGGGTATCATAATCATCCATTGTATTCATTAAGTAATCCTCAAATGCATCTTCATGTACAATTTTCTTCCCTACTAGATATTGGACCCTCCCTATGTTGTCAAAATAAGGGTGAGGGGAGTTGTACTCTTCTAGGGGATATTGATCCCATTCTAAATTGAAGATCATGATATCCTATTTCTACTTGAGCTCAAACACATTAATGGTGATTGGCCACACCCATATCTTCTTGTGTTGTTTCCTTACCCTGCCATATGCAGATGTGAGTTGCTTGGAAATCCCCAACAAAATGAATTTATTTGATGGATATCTCAAGAGATTCTTTGGGTTAACCATGGTACCATCTACCCTTAGGTAGGTGAATATTTTTAAATAATTGTAATAGGTTTCAATTTCTATACTTCTGGCTACTATCTCAACTAACATACCTTTGGCATAATTACCCTAATTTAATTGGATAATTGTGAATATAAAATTATTATTCACTATCCTATACTCTTTTTTCTAATCCTAAAGTTTCTTCTTCACCATATAAGGATATACCACATAGGGTTAGGCATTAGCATCTTGCATGCTATCTCTTTTGTAAAGACCTAGGTAATATTCTATCCTTTCCACCAATAAGTACACCAAATATGATGTCATATAGAATTTAGGATCAGCTCTAACAACTACTAGCTACTCATCCAAATTATCATTAAGAAGAGTCCCAGTCAATTGGCATCATTATCATTCTGATGGTCTCTATGAAGTTGACCGTCCAGGTTTTTAAGTGTCCCATTTCTGATAGTCCCATGACTCTACTTAAAAGCATGATGTTGTATCCCACACCATTCTTCATGTATCCTTAGGTCACATCTACCCTACTGACTTTGTGGCCCACTAGTATTCTACCAATCAAAAATGATGATTATATTATCTCTCGAGCTTCCTTCTCACTCTCTTGGTACCATCTTGCTACTCCCTCATAGGATATCTACAAGTACTGAACAACCCTATGAAGGTGGAACACTCTCTTGATATTTTGAGGCCAGAGGTCTAGGACCATCTGTTGGGCATTCATTTTGCACGAGGTCAACGGGAGGAATCCATAGTGTAATTCCTCACTTGAAAAGAAAATCTTTTTAAGGATCCACTCCAAGGTTCAGTGTTTGTCTTGCGACGTACCAAAATCCGCTCAGAAGAAGATAAATGTGAATGTTCATGAGGAGGCCTTTGCTAGTTCCAAAAACTCTTTTACCTTGGAATCAAGTAAAATCTGTTCGCTGTCTCAAAATATCACACCAAAAGAACAATATTTTTTGTATTTTTTGTTTTTCAATGAATGCAACTCTAACGATGCAACTACTATGAGGCCCTATTCTAACAAGGGGGCTAGCAAAGAAAATAAAAAAACTAAAAGAAAATAACATGAAATCAAATCACTTGAAAGTGAAATTCCTAAATGGACATAAGCTATAGAACACAACACATTGCGAGTTAAACCTTTGAAGAAATCGGTAGGAAACCAATGAAAATAGGAGTAGCACTTCCTAGAATCCACTGATGCAATCATCGGTGAGAATCTTCAACAAATCAAATGATGTTTCAGTCTTCATCAAATCACAAGGCCACAAAAGGTGTGCTCATGCGAGATAAAAAGCTATGTAGACAAAATCGGGTGATCTCTTCTCAAGCTTGTTATGTCAACGGAATTCATATATCTATAGCAAACACCAAAACTAAAAGATCGCACAACCAGAAATAATGCAATAAACCTTTGGCTCAATCACAATCTCATGAATAAAATCCATAAAACAATGACACATCCAGGAAAGAATAACTAAACTCTGAATGCTAGCACCAAAAGCATAATTTTATTGCATAATAATGGTGGCCCTTTTTACATTTTACAATGGGGTATTTATAAGAAATTGTCTCCTCAATTTTTTGTTGAGATTCAGAGATATCTTGATGCAATAAAAATGCTTTTAAAACATTAAAACAAACTAAATATATACAAACTGGTAATCTAACTGGTGCTTAGAGGGACTCTATCCATATTTTATTCATTAATTGGATGCATGAGCCCTTTACATGTCAAAAACAATGAAAACATAAGAGAGAAAGTAGGAGGAAGCCATCAGTTGAAGTGGAAGTGGATGGAGACACCAAAAATAGAAGCTGGCCCTTCACTTGACATGTGTTAGTGTTAAACTTGCCATCAGAATGTGCTCCCAATGCATGGAAAGTTCTATTTTTGGAACTGGCAGTCAACTATCGGCACACCTCTGAATTGCGAAGCTACATGAAAATGCGAAGCTGGGGACCTACGAATCTGTGAAGCTGTGAACTTGTGGATATATGGAGCTATGGACCTACAGATCTATGGACCTACAAATCTACGGACCTATGGACCTACATAGATGTGGAGCTCAATTCACCAAAAAATCAAAGTTCTCAATTTTGAAAATGGTTTTTGGGTTTTGTTCAAATGAGGTTTTAGATCACTTTTTGTATATGCTCCATGCCCCTTTTTGATGATTTAAACCCTATTTATAGCCAATTACTTTCATAAATTTGCACTCCCTCTGCTTCTTCAATCAAAAAAATCTCAAGGCACCTGCATTGAATCTTGCCCCCAATAGCTGCATAAGATGAGGAACCTGATTTGCTTTATGTGTCAAACCTTTGTCTTCTCTCCACCTATCCAATCCTTCCCGGCAAGAAACCAAGTGATCCAAATTATTCAAGATGATCAAATGTTTGCAACTTTTTCATATTTTTTCACAAATTTTCTAGGCATTTTTAAATGACATTTTTGGAGGTCTTTTGCTCAAAATTTCAAGTTGAAACCTTTGTTGGTCCCTAAAATTGGGCAATTGAAGGCTCATTTTTTTATAGATTTGAAATTAGATCTTCAGTTCTTCTTTCCAATGGTGTAAGTAGTTCTGAATTCTGAGGCCCGAGTCAAAAGTTATGATCTCAACAAGTTGATAATGCCATTTTTACCTACAAAAGAAGCAAACATTAGTCCGTAGAGTTAACAATGCATAGTAAAAACATACTAGCCATTCAAACAAAATAGGGGGTGAATCGTAAAATCTAGCTAATTCTAAAATTTTCAAGCCCTGAAATTTGGCTAAGTCTAGATTCCTGAAGCCCTGAAATTTCCTAGAATCTTTACCTTATCTCTGGGAGGTCTAAAACCTATCTCAAAAGATTCATCGCATATATTAAAATATATCTTAAGTATAAGGAATTAATACTTAAACAATATATTTTAAACCCCTCTCATTCACTATTCAAGCAAAACTGGAGGTGAAAAAATGGCTTGACAAGAACACAATGCCCTTGGTCATGCGCGGACGCACACGTACGAAAAGCATCAGAATGCATGTACGTGAGGCGCGAACCCATGGCAATGCATGCATGCAAGGTGCAAACCCATGGAAATGTGTGCGTGGGTGAGGTGCGACATGACATGATGGTGTGCAAGTGCACATGCACTGTAGCACGACGGCGCTCGGCACAACGCTGCGGTGCAGGCAATGCGCAATGCTCATGTGGCGCTTGCCATTTTTATTATTATTTTTTTTTCCAACCTTTTTTTTTTTTTAATTTATTTTTTTTTCAATTTTTTTGATTTGTTTGTGATTTTCATTTTTTTTTTTTTTTTTTTTTGTGATTTTTGGACTCAACTTTCAAACAAAAATTCTTCTCCTGACTCGAATTGTGAGTCCGGGAGTCGAAAAAAAAATGGGGGTCCCCATTCCTAGTGAGGAATGGGGTGTGTGTTGTGGACACCACAACAAATAGCCCCAAAAAAAGGAAGAAATTACTAAGGCATTTCTTCATTAGCAAACATTCCTTTGACGTGTGTTAAACACCAACCAAGCTCCAAACATCCCAAGCGTCTTTTGGATGACTTCTCAGTCAAAATCTAAAAACTTGAAACCTTCTAGCTCAGTGTGTGCATTGTGTATTCATTCTTTTTGATGTGTCAGGTTGTAGTTAATCAGATTTTTCTGATAACTGGAAACAATCTTCCACTCCTCCCAGCTCATTCTTTTAAAATCTCCACAAAGGCTCTTTATCAATCAATTGCTTGACTGAATGAGAGAATTAGTTCGAGGGCTCTTGGCAAGATGTCATGTTCTTTTAATTTATGGCCTTTTGCATAATTGCTCCATGTCATTCAATATGTTACTTTTGATGAAATAGTACTTTTGAATACAAGACTCTTTGTTTTACAACGTATCTTTAGCCATTTCAGATCTTTAGAATCCTTCAGTCTTAGCATTGCCTTTTTCTTTTCTTTTCTTTTCTTTTTTCCTTTTTTTGAATTTTGTATCTTGACTACACTTAGACTATGTAATCAGAACATCAGTGTCATTTCTTGGATTCGATCTCTCATGAACATCCCTTGTGTTCCTCTTTTAGAACTTTTTAGGAAACTCTCATGACAAACAATGATCTTAGTAACCTTTCGAGGAGACCCCTTTTGCTTGAACCAGTTAGAGTTTGTATCATTTCTCATCATCTTTGACTTGAAATTGAACAACACCTAACACAATCAAATCTTTAAATTTGCAAAGTGTTGAGAACTTGTTGGTCTAGACTTCTGATTTCCAGACTGAAAGTCCCCTATTTCTACAAGAAATGTTGGTTGCTTGGTTGGTATTAGACACACAATCATCCAAATGTTTTGAAAAAGAAATACCTCTTCTTGAAATCAAAACCAAAGAGTGGTTAGTAAAATCTTGAGAAACATCTCAAGTACACCTTACCCTCGAGACTAACAGAACTTTTAAAAAAATGAACACGCGACTGAAAGCAAACACGTAACACCTAACTAGAAAGACTAAAAAATCTAAGAAAAACAAAAAAAAAAACTTATTTAAAGAAAAACTTGAATAATAAAAATGTGGGGTAGTTGTCAGTAGATTTCTCATTACGTGCAATACTAATGAACCACCCCATATAGTTCTCAAAAATGTTGACTTGTCTTTGTACTTAGAAAAATAAACTCTACACAATCTTGGTTCAAATTTGGGACACAAATCACACAAAATTAGAAGTTGTGGTAACTCTTTATGGCCATGATTAATCCACAAACAAGTTCTCTTACCTTTAGCATCATATTCAAATTGAAAATCATCAAACTTAGAGGGATAATGGAAAGATATCACCTGATCCAAAAAGTCCTCCACTATAGGGGTACACTCACATATTGTAATTTCTCCTTCTGGTGGTCTCATCTCATGGTACACCACTTCACGTGCACATGGAAACACTTTTGGTTCCCCTTTAGGCTCCCTTGGACTAGGAAACTCAATTCTCAACCTCCCTTTCAAATTACAGGATTCATTACTATCATCGACCAAGATGTTTTATGCCTCATATCTCAAAGAAGTTTGTTAAAAATCATACTTTCCCTCCATTGTGATCTCCCAAGCTAACAAGAAATCAGGGAAACTTTCTTCTAAATGGAACCCAAATGGATGGATCCTACATGACTTAGTTATTGCATGGTTTGATATGTGTGTAGAATACCCACAAATAGACATTTCCTCAGTCAAACTTGAGACCAAATTGAACACTCTATCCATCTCTTCTAATGCATATCTTGTTTTGAAGGAGGCAACTTATCATTATCCAATGGGGAATCATATTCACCGTAGGAAGAATTGGTGTCTTCTTCTTGGTGACTTTGTGATTCAAAAATTTCACCAACCTTAGCATCTTCTACATTTCCATCAGCTTTTTCAACTTCATGGAGTTTTGGAACTTCAAAATTTCTTGTGTCCTCAAAACTTCTTGGCATATCCACACTTATTGTGACATCAACAATTGGAAGAATTTCTTCATTGAATGGGAATGCAAACTCCTCTTGATCATCTTCATCAAATTTTCCTCCTGTGGACTTATCATATGAATCAAACATCATTGCACTAAACTACAAAGGTTGTTTCTCCATGATTTGGGGAGGCTGATCTAAAACATCATTGTGCCCATACCCATTTTTAATTGGACTCATTCCTATAATACAATTATTCTCATTGTTGATGTTGTTGTAGAGGCCAAAATTTTCATTCTGATTTTGAGAATAATTGTTCCGAGCATAAAGTTGTCTTGGATGATTGCCTTGGTCTCTTGAAGAATTCAACTTTATTTTGATGAGTTCATTGGATAAAAGAGACATCATCTCCTTCATGGCCTTAAGCTCTCCAGCCACATCATTTTCTACTTCAATGGATGCAACTACCTTTTTCTCAAAGAAAGTAGTCTTTTGAGATCCATATCCAAAATCTGTAATTGTTGGCATTGGAGCAGCAATAACCTGACTTGTGAATGTAACAGCCTCTTTGAAAACCTTTTCAATGGTATCAATGTCTCTAGGTGGGAGCCTTCTTAGAAAAATAGAAGTTAATGAATCCATTGTTCCAAAATAGACCTAGATGGCAGCCTCCTATGGTATAGTGTATGGAAATGCCATTCTTTTATACATCCTATAGAAGTGATGATTGAACTGTGAAATAGTCTCATGGGGATCCCTTTTAATTGAGATGAACTGATGATATAGAAGAGCTGGATCAACATAGATCTTGAATTGTTCCAAAAAATTGCTCTCAAAAGAGTTCCAATCCCTTAGTGATGCCGGTGGAAGATTGAGGTACCAATTGAATTCCATTTCCCCCAAAGTGTAAGGAAAAAGGAAACACACCAAATCCATATGTTGAATCTGGTTTCGATTACAGATTTCTTTGAAAATTTTGATATGATCTTTTGCTGTTCGTGATTCTCCATAGATGAACTGTAGTCAAAACTTTTTGGGATCTTTGGGCAAGTCATGTAATGGTCTAGTTAGGTTCAAAGGTGAACTTTGGACACTGAAGAAAGACATGGTGCATAATGATAAAAATGTGTGAAGTGGAATGTAAAGAAAATGATGATGATGAAATGTGTAATGTGAATGGGTCGAGTTCTTAGTATCCCTTTATCATTGTGATGCTTATGAAAGTGATTGAGTTGTAGGAACTTGTGTTTATTTTGGAAAAGTGCACCTCTGGAGAAGTACACTTTCTCAAAATAGTGCACCACAAAATTCTACAGAGCTACGTATCTGTGGACCTACAAAGCTACAGATCTGTGGAGCTGCAAATATTCGGATCTACGGAGCTGCAGATCTTCGGATCTATGGACCTGCGGACCTGTAGACCTGCAGAGCTGTAGACCTGTGGACCTGTGGATCTGCGGACCTGCTCACTTGAATTTCTAAAAAACTCAAAAAAAATTCTAAACTTGTGTAAAGTGCAGATTATTGCAAGAGTGCAAAACTTTCAAAACTTTATCAAATCTTTCTTGTTTCCAAGAGTAGGTTCTTTGTTTTTAGGCCCTCCTTCTAGTGCCACTTCTTTTGGGCATTCATTTTGCATGAGGTCAATGGTAGGAATCCATAGTGTAATTCCTCTCTTGAAAAGAAAATCTTTTTAAGGATCCACTCCAAGGTTCAGTGTTTGTCTTGCGACTTACCAAAATTTGCTCAATAGAAGATAAATGTGAATGTTCATGAGAAGGCCTTTGTTGGTTCCAAAAACTCTTTTACCTTGGAATCAAGTAAAATCTATTTGCTATCTCAAAATATCACACCAAAAGAACAATATTTTTTGTATTTTTTGTTTACTACCATGAGGCCCTATTCTAACAAGGGGGTTAGCAAAGAAAATAACAAAACTAAAAGCAAATAACATGAAATCAAATAACTTGAAAGTGAAATTCCTAAACGGACATAAGCTATAGAACACAACATGCTTTGAGTTGAATCTTTGAAGAAATCGGTAGGAAACCAATGAAAACAGGAGCAGCACTTCCTAGAATCCACTGATGCAATCATCGATGAGAATCTTCAACAAATCGAATGATGTTTCAGTCTTCATCAAATCACAAGGCCACAAAAAGTTTTCTCATGCGAGATAAAAAGCTATGTAGACAAAATCGAGTGATCTCTTCTCAATCTTGTTATGTCAAGGAATTCATATATCTATAGCAAACACCAGAACTAAAAGATCGCACAACCAAAAACAATGCAATAAACCTTTGGCTCAATCACAATCTCATGAATAAAATCCATAAAACAATGACACATCTAGGAAAGAATAAATACACTCTGAGTGCTAGAACCAAAAGCATAATTTTATTGCATAATAATGGTGGCCCTTTTTACATTTTACAATGGGGTATTTATAAGAAATTGTCTCCTCAATTTTTTGTTGAGAGTTAGAGATATCTTGATGCAATAAAAATGCTTTTAAAACATTAAAGCAAACTAAATATATACAAACTAGTAATCTAACTGGTGCTTAGAGGGACTCCATCCATATTTTATTCATTAATTGGATGCATGAGCCCTTTACATGTCGAAAAAAATGAAAGCATGAGAGAGAAAGTAGGAGGAAGCCATCAGTTGAAGTGGAAGTGGATGGAGACACCAAAAATAGAAGCTGGCCCTTCACTTGACATGTGTTAGTGTTAAACTTGCCATCAGAATGTGCTCCTAATGCATGGAAAGTGTTATTTTTGGAACTGGTAGTCAACTGTTGATGCACCTCTAAATTGTGAAGCTACATGAAAATGCGAAGTTGCGAAGCTGTGGACCTGCGGATCTACGAAGCTACAGACCTGCAAATCTATGGACCTACAGAGCTACGGACCTGTGTAGCTACAGAGCTCAATTCACCAAAAAATCGAAGTTCTCAATTTTGAAACCCCTCTCATTCACTATTCAAACAAAACTGGAGGTGATAAAATAGCTTGACAAGCACACAAGGCTCTTGGTCATGATATATTTTAAACCCCTCTCATTTGCTATTCAAGCAACATTGGAGGTAAAAAAATAGCTTGACAAGCACACAAGGCCCTTGGTCATGTGCACATACACATGTACAAAATGCATCAGAATGCATTTGCGCAAGGTGCACATGTACAAAATGCATCAAAACGTACGTGTGCAAGGTGCGAACCCATGGCAATGTGCACGCATGAGGTGTGAACCCATGGCAATGCACGCGTGAGCAAGGCGTGGCGCAGTGGCGTACAAGCGCATATGCGCACACGGTATTGCGGCACGCGAGCGCACATGTGCGCATGATATGATGGAACTACAGTGTGGGTGGTGCTTGGCTCTTCGACGCGTGGCACAAGTGTTGCAACCGCGGTGCGCGCATGGCGCTTTCTTTTTTTATTATTTTTTTTTCCAACTTTTTTTCTTGTTTTGTTTTTTCAATTTTTTTGATTTGTTTGTGATTTTCAATTTTTTTATTATTATTATTATTTTTTGATTTTTGGACTCAACTTTCAAACAAAAACTCTTCTCCTGACTCGAATTGTGAGTCTGGGAGTCAAAAAAAAAAAGGGGGGTCTCCATTCCTAGTGAGGAATGGGGCATGTGTTGTGGACACCACAACACCATCTTGCCTATGACACTCTTAAAAACATTTTCTTTAGTGACATACTTATCTGTGAGAGCCATGATGAGTTCTAAGGATTGCACAAAAGTAGGATGTGATGCAAAATTTACTATTCCTCATTAGATGAGTGTTGATACCATTGTGGATCTTTCTATTAGCTTGTTGCAGATGGTGAGGAAGATGTTGTAGTTAATGTGTCCTAGCTTGGTGTCTTTGATTTTGGAATGTGCATCCTGAAAGAAAGATTTCCTTGGTGTACCTTGGTATTTGAAGACAACTAGTTTAGGAGCTATATTTTCAACCATTTAAGATGATGACAATGCTATTTTATCTGCATAAGAAAGTGGACATTAGTCTAGAAACATAAAATTGAACACAAATGCAAACCCAAACTGACAAAGACCTAGCAAAAATGCCCCAAAAATAGTGAAAAATAGTTCAATCCACCTATAAGCCTTGGTATGCAAAATAGAGCACCTAGCTCACCTTGATAGGTGTGTAAAGTGTACTAAATGGCCATTTTAGGACCATTTTAGTGTAGTTGTACACTTTCAAATGTGCAAACCTAGGGAAAGTGCACACATGTGAATGTGTGCAATTGCATACATATATATGGCAAGGCAAGTGCAAGGGGAATTGAAACAAGTGCTTAATGTTATGTGCATAAATGGTGTGCACATGTGTAACTTAATGAGGTGCACATTTGCACATCTTTAGTGTCTAACCTCATTGTGTTTTATGTGCAGGTTGCAAGTGGAGCACATTGGTAAGGGTGTGAGGGTGCAACAATTGAGGAGGAAAAGATAACAATGAAGAGAAGGGAGGGGTTTATATTAATGCAGACCCCAGGTTGCACACTTATTGGAGGTGTGTGCCTATGCAACTTTTTTAGCACATATCTCTAAAGGGAGATGAATTATGCACTTGCATGTCAAGAGCACCTATACTTCCTCATAGGGTTTTCTAGTGCATATATTTGCACTTAAACACTTCAAAACTTGATTTTTTCATATGTCAAGCCCTCCATACTTCCTTAGTTAGAGACTGAGGCTTGACCCAGACTCCTCATGGAGTCCAAAATGACCTATGCCCTGAACTATGGGTTTGCGAGTCAAAATATTTACTAGGGGGTTCCCATTTTTAGGATAAATGAGGTGTGCCTTCTGAAACCATAATAGGAGGTAGTACAAAGAGATCCAAATCTCTCTACTACTTATAGTTTGGTAGATCTAGTTGTTACACTACAAATAAAGATTCAAGTTTTTGAGACTATAAGGATGAGTTTAGGATCATGTTTTATCAATGGTAGTATAGATTAACAAATCATTTTGAGACAACTATGGCATTACCATTACTCCACCCTAACAACCATGAG
Source organism: Cupressus sempervirens (assembly GCA_028749045.1). Taxonomy (NCBI): domain Eukaryota; kingdom Viridiplantae; phylum Streptophyta; class Pinopsida; order Cupressales; family Cupressaceae; genus Cupressus; species Cupressus sempervirens. The sequence continues at coordinate 818,923,456 of CM053786.1, forward strand.
AGACAAAAATGAGGGGGATAATGGACATGATAATCAGTTGGATAAAGAATGGAATGATCCTAAGGGATCAAATGAGTAAAGGAATTTTTCATAGAGAAACAGACAACCATTTTATGTATAGTGGATATTATAGTGTATATGAAGTGAGGTATGGATTCTATTCTCAGGAGTACTTGTATCTCAATATTTTATTGAATATATTTTGATCATGACAAAGTGCATTTTCCACTAATGTCAAAGGGGGAGACGTTTGATCCCTAAGTCAAGTTGTTATTCAAAAGGAAAAATTATTTGGCCATCAATGTAATGAATTTGACCTATATAGGCTAAGAAAAGGAATGAAGACTTGTAAAACTTCTTAGTAAAGTGGCAAGAAATAGGTGTTGCTGAGCATGCTAATGGTCACCAAGTACTCACATGATTGCTAAGATAATTTGAGATACAATGAATTTTGAGTTAGAGTTTATTTGAAGCTGAGTATTATATATGCTGATTTATTTAGGACATGTCAAGTATATTTAAGGTTGAGGGACAAAAGGAAGAAATAGTATATGTTGACTTCTAGTATGATGTAAGTCCTGAGTAACACAATTTTACATTTTTACTTGGAATGACACTAAGATCTATTTTAATAGTTTTTGTCAAACTACAAGCATATTTTTAAGATCAAGGAGGTGATTATGCATTTTGTTGATGATCACTAATCCCTACAGAAGGGAATACACCAACTAGAAAATTTCAAGGTGTAAAAAGAAAAAGGGATTGATTCTAGATCATTGATTTGGATCTAGAAGGTTCACCCAATGATCTATTTAAGGATAGTTTGTGACCTAATTTAGAGATAGTTGTTGTGTGTGTGAGAAGTGTGAATGATTAGATGCATACAAGGTTGAAGGAGGATCAAACAGAGTGTAGAGACCAAGAAAAGAAATGAAGTGAAGAGATAGAGATATATCATATCAAAGAGGTGATCATTTAATGTATAGAGGAGATCTATTATCATCATATTAGCACAAACTAAAAGATCATGTACTTATACATTTTAATAGATGTAATTAGGGTTTAAATATCTTAACAGAGTGGTCCTAATAGACCTTTGTAAATATCTTAATAGAATACTTACTTAGTTATAATGTTAAATCCTTTAATCAAGGTAGACTAGACAAGTCTCTTAAGTTCTTAATAGGGTAGACCCCTCACAAGGTAGATTATCAAAAGTGACAAAACTTATAACCCTAATAGATGAACTTTATTGCTGCGCTATTGAAGATTTATAGGTGTCATCCCCACTATAGTTTTACCTTCACCTTGGATGGTTTATGCATAACCGAATCTTTGTGTTCATGTGTTATGTGTTACTTTACATCTTTGTAAATTATTTAAACTATTATATACTAGATATGATTTTGCATTGTAGTAAATTTTCATCTAATTTATGATATTATTGAGATAAGGGCCTATGGTGAAGCTATCATAATTGATATTTTTTTGAAGTGTTAAAGTTCTATAGATCATGATTCATGATGAGTCCTAGTAGTGTTCTTTTTTCATTAGTCTTTTCCCTCATATACCTATCACATTTTACCAAATTATTGGTAGAAAAATAGAATATTTAGGACCTCTTTAAAAATTGAAAGAATAGATCCTAAAAGTAAGTATTTATTTTATTAGTAATGTATTTTTCATTCCAAATTTCTACAAGAACTATGTACAATACTTCCATGATCAATCACCACAAGCTAACAAGGGGGCTCTTCTTATGGTTGTCATGGTGAGGGAAAAGACTAGCACACACTTGCTATAATAACTCTAATTCCAAATCAATGGAAAAATGCATATGGAGAGATTGAAAATGGAGTTTCTATTATATTAATATCAATATTATTTTCTTATGATCATGCATGAGTTTATATAGCTTCAAAAAGTATAATAATAGATTTTGGATCGAATGAGTATGACAACAGGCTATAGTGCCAAACTTACATAATATTTTTTGGCCATAGGCCATTAAATTTTAACTAGAAAGGAAATAAAACTAAAGATAATTCATGATATTTGAGTTATAACCTCAAAATGGCGACATTAGTTATTACAAAGTAAAATAACATAGTTTACTAGCATCCAACCCACTTTTTCCATGAGCTCTCTCATTCATCATATAGTTCGTGTAGCAATTTGGAATGAAAAATACATTACTAATAAAATAAATACTTACTTTTAGGATATATTCTTCCAATTTTTAAAGAGGTCCTAAATATTCTATTTTTCTACCAATAATTTGGTAAAATGTGATAGGTATATGAGGGAAAAGACTAATGAAAAAAGAACACTACTAGGACTCATCATGAATCATGATCTGTATAACTTTAAGAGCTCACGAAAAAAGGGGGTTGGATGCTAGTAAACTATATTATTTTTCTTTGTAATAAGTAATGTCACCATTTTGAGGCTATAACTCAAATATCATGAATTAGCTTTAGTTTTATTTCCTTTCCAGTTAAAATTTAATGGCCTATGGCCAAAAAATATTATGTAATTTTGGCACTATAGCCTATCATCATACTCATTCGATGCAAAATCTATTATTATACTTTTTGAAGATATATAAACTCATGCATCATCATAAGAAAATAATATTGATATCAATATAATAGAAACTCCATTTTCAATCTCTCGATATGCATTTGTCCATTGATTTTGAATTATAGTTGTTGTAGCAAGTGTGTGCTAGTCTTTTCCCTCACCAAGAGAACTAGAAGAAGGGCCCCCTTTTTAGTTTGTGGTGACTGATCATGGAAGTACTATACATACTTCATAAATTCTCAGAAAAAAATTTGGGCTACTATTCACTAGTTGGCTATTACTTACATTTTCCAATTTATGGCTAACATGTTGTAACTAGGTTTTACCCTAAAGAAGCAAAAAAGGTTTTTATAAAAAGGCTTAGGGTTAGTTGTGATGCAAAAATTGGTTCTTTGAGTGTTATTTAGTTGTAAGGGATTACAAATTATAATCAGGTTGTAATCACTAGATCATAATAATAATGGACTTCCTATTTGGTGGACATAGCTCAGGGTTTTGGTGAACCATGTTATTTCTTGGTGCCTTGTGTTCTTTTTGTGTGATCTATTATTTTCTAATAATGGTTATGTTTGCATGTAACTATTATTTCTATCTAAGGTTAATCCTAACAATTGGTATAGGAGTGAGGTTATTTTTCAATTATCCTCTATAGGAAAGTCTCATGTTTGAGTGGGAGCGATGGTAGATGAGGGTAAGCTAAGGGTTAAAATTTTTAATGGGTAGAACTTTTAGTTATGAAAAATACAAATGGAGGACTATCTTTATCAAAAGGATTTATGGAAGTCATTGGAAGGAAGAACAAAGAATTAGGGATCTAAGACAAATGATGACTAGAATCTTTTAGATAGAAAGGAACTTAGAAGCATTAGATTATGGTTGGCATCATCAGTGGCATTTAACATTACAAAAGCAAAGACGATGGAAGAGTTGATGGAAACCCTAAGGAAATTGTATGAAAAGCCCTCTACTTCAAACAAGGTAATTCTCATGTAGTGTTTAGTTAATATAGAAATGATAGAATATGGATCTGTTGTAGATCATTCAAATAAATGTAATATTGTTACTAGTTAGTTATCTTCTATGGGTATTAATTTTGATGAAGAAATTAGGGCTCTCTTGATTTTTTGTTCTTTGCCTAAAATTTGGAATGGCTTGGTAATAGCTGTGAGTAATTCTATTTCTAGATCAATTACCCTAAAATATGTGATGTGATTAGTGTTATTTTGAGTGAGGAAAATCATAGGAAAACCACAAATGGGTCTACACTAGGAAGTGCTTTGAATGCATAAAGTCAAGGTAGAATGATAAAGAGGAAATAATTTTAGAAATCGTGGGAAATCAAGAGGAAAGTCAAAGGGGAAGAGGTCTTGATCTAGAGGATCAAGAGATTGCTGGTACTATGGAAAATTAGGGCATAAGAAGAAAATTTGTTAGACTCAAAAGAACAATGAAGGATATAAACTAGAAGGCAACAAGGAGGAAAATGTGGTAAGTAACAAATCTGAAGATGATGCTTTACTTCTATCTTTAAAAAGTGATGATGATTCATGAGTTTTATATTCTGGTGCTTCATTTCAAGTTACACCTCATAGAGGTTATTTCATTGATTATGTCCAAGAGGATTTTGGACATGTTTATTTGGGGGATAATGAACCCTATCAGATTGTTGGAAAGGGAAAACTTAAGATTAAGTTGCAAAATGGAAATCATTGGCTACTACATGAGGTAAGACATGTTCCAATGTTGAGTAGGAATTTAATTTCAGTTGATGAATTAACCAAGTACATATTTGAGGCACTTGTTAATGAACCAATTAATCCTAAGGATGCATATTTTGGTACCTATGATGAAGCAAAAGCTAGGATAGAACTAGAGATCAAGCTCCCTAAGATAGTAAACTATAGAAAGACAAGAATGGCCTAACTGAAAACAAGTTCTACTCTTTTTTTAACTAAGAGAAAAGATGAGGATAAAGAAGCTGCATATGAAGAAGAATCTAAGGAAGAGGAATCACTAAGAAAGAATGGAAAGGTAACCATTACCAAGCCTTCCAAGCCATCCACTCCTGTGTTCACTAGAAGATCAAGGAGGAAAGCTAACAAAGAAGGAGGAGATATAATATTTAGCAAATGTCCACCCACCTTCAAAGATAGGTTGAAGGAACTAAAAGCTAGAGCTGGTATAGAAAAATTTAAGCCATTAGAGTATGAAACTAGGACTGATGAAGAGTAGAAGCAAATAGAATATCTAGTGATGGACAAAATGGGTAAGTGGAACTACTCACCTGATCAGCTTACTTTTCAAATTCCAAATGTTTTAGATGGGAATTTTCCATGCAAACTATGAAAGGCATCTATGGGCAAACCCTGAGGTAACTTATACCAAGCATAACAAATAAGGATAAAGGAATTTTTATAGAAAAATTAGGAGAAATTGAATCTCAAATTCGACACTTGTCTAGTTCTCATGAAAGACATTGAGCATATTGTAAGGAATGCAACAAGCACATGGAAGAATATAAATCTTCTTCACAAACTGAGTGAATTCCTTATCAATGTAATAATAATGATGATAATTATGATTATGAAAAGAATGAAGAAGGGGATGATGAAGAATCAACACATGTTTTCACTATTGACTATGAAGAGTATAAAGAGCAAGAGGCTATCGAGGAAGGAACTCAAGATGATGAGGAAAGTTGTAGCAGTTATTACTTCACTTCCTCACTTTCGAAGAAATTTATTAACAACATCAAGTATGATGACATCCTTAGTAGGATTGATTGTGACTACCAATGACAATACCAACATCCAATCAGTCTTTGCACTAGTTTAGCTTAGCACATCATTGAGTGAAGTAACTTCCACTTCATCTACCAAGTTATAGACTATTCCCTCTTCTACTATGTTGGGTACAACAATTTTGAACACACTTGTGGTTGACACATCAATTTGGAATACCTCAATGTTGGATTCTTCAAGTGCTTCTACTAGCATTTCTACTATAAGTGCAGTATCAATTTTTTCAGCTAGTCCCATTATGTCTACAATTGTTTCTACTTTGGGTACACAAGAAATAAGTGCAATGATAGTTGAGACCACGGCTCAACTGAGTACAAAATTTTTGGGAAAAGGAAAAGAAATGGAGGAAGAAATAGACCTAGATGAGGAAATTATCATCCCAAATTGGGACATTTCCAAGCTCAACCCTAATCAAATGTAGACATTTGGTGAACTTCTCCAAAAGAAAGCCAAATAGAAGAGGCTGAGAGAGGAAAGGGATAAAGAATTCAAAATTATTGAGAATGAAAAGAATATTTTGGCAAAAGCTATAGGTATTGAGGTTGACAATTCTCAACCAATTGTATATCAATTAGCAGAGGCAGTTCAAAATTTTAATGAATATATAGATGGATAGGATAAGTTAGCACAGAAGGAAAAAAATTAACTTGATAATAAAGTGTTAGAGCACATTTCTCAACAAATTGCAATATCTTGTACAAATGTATCTTGTACATATAATTTTGGGTCCTCTAGAAACATCTTGTACAAATGCATCATCACTTTTTGGCAAGCTATGTGATGTTTCAAATTTTACCAAGGAAATAAAGGATGAATTGTCTAAGATAGATGAAGACCTTAAGGCAAGTGCTTAGTAATTGCAGCTTGACCCTAGTTCCAGTTATGCACACTTTAAGAAAATAAGGTTTTTGACAAATATGTAGGTAGAATTGCTAAGGGAAGAAGCAAGAATCAGATCTACATTAGTAGATATTCAAAATATGATTCTCCCTAACATGGATGTGTTACAAAAACATATTGCACATTCCAAAACCCTCATCCATGACAATAATTTTTCCATAGTAGATCACATGATAGAGTTGTTAGCAGAAGTACAGATTGCACTAGAAACATGTAAGGTCCTAAAAGACATTTGGGATAAAACTTTGGCTATCATTCTCAAGGTACATTCAAATTTTTTATCTCACTTTGGCATTACTCTTTAAATATATAGAATAAATCTTTGGCATTAATTTCAAAAAGAGGGAAAAAGATATATGTATAGGAGGAGAAAGATATATAAAGATGTAAAAAGTTATGGGGAAGAAAATGTAATAAGTTGTAAAAATAATGGGGAAGAAAGATATGTATAGTAGGAAAATATTGTATATAGCAAGGAAATGTATAGTATACTTACAAAACCAATTTTGGAAAATCTACAAAATGGTATACTCTACTGAGCTAAGAATCACAAGGTGATGGATAAGTATTCAGGAAACTTTTTGGATTCAATGGTAGTTGATAAGTATTTTTTTCACTAATGCCAAAGAGGGAGATTGTTGACATATCAGTCAGGTTTTTTATTAGTGACATATACTTATTTAGATTGTAAGTATCTACCAAGCTTATTGTACAGTTAACAGTGTTTACCAAGAATTTTAGTTACTTTCAAGTTCTATAGTTGTTACCAAGTCCTTTGGACAAATTTTAGTGTATGTCAAGCAATTACAATTAGTGTGAAGATCAGTAGTGTAAATCGAGCATCTTAGTGTATGTCAAGTTTACCAGTGTAAACTAAGTAGTGTAGTGTTTAATGAGTTCATAGTTGATGTAATAGGAGTCCAGTGTTAATCAAGCTACTTTGTGTTAACCAAATGATTCAATTTATACCAAGCTCATAGAGGAAGCATTGACCATGTCACACAATGTGAATCAAGCGATTTAGTTTATATCATAAGTTTTATAGTATTTGCCAAGTCACTAGTGTAGACTATGTTCAAGACTACTTGGAAGAGATCAATATGGACCAAGCTTCTACATCTACTAAGTGCATGATGATGTTGAGCATTAACAATGGATAGCAAGTATTAGAACCTCATTAAACCAGTCTTCAAAACTTGAGTGTTTTCATTTGGGATGACTTTGTAATATTTTTGTAAACTTGTATTGTGGCTAACTTTGTAATTGTATAATTGAATTTATATATATGTAATGAATTGTATCATATCCAAGTGTGAGTGTAATGCAACATAATTAAATGCAATTAGAGGAAAGAAGAAAGGGTGAATTACAAAGGCTACAATAGTATAAGGAGCAACAAAGATATATCTATCATATATCTATCATAGCAAGGTGATTTGTACATAAAGGAATCTCATTTAGTAAACCAAGTTGTAGATCAAAGGTCAACTACTACTTCATACTAATAGGTGGATCAATCAAATCCTTTAACAAGGTAGACCTAATTGTCTTTTGTAAATCTCTTTACTGAGTGTATATTTTAATGTATGTTTGTAAATCCTTTAACAAGGTGGACCTAGCAGCCCTTATTGCTCCTAATAGGGTAGATCATCAGAAGTGATCAATGTAAGCCTTAATAGACCAACTTTATACTGTATTAAATCTTATGGGTATCATTCCCACCCCATTTTTACTTTCTATTTTAGAAGGTTTATGAGTCACCAAATCTATGTGTCAAAGTGTTATGAATGCTTTCATTCTTTTAGTTTCTTATGCATGCAATTAGATCAGATTATAAGAGAACGATTAAATGTTAATTGAATAATTGAAGTTAAAAGTTTTGTAGAGTTACTAATTCACCCCTCCCCTCTTAGTATCTTATCCTTTCTAAATAAATCCAACACATAGTTCAAGTCCCATAGCTTGGAGGTTGTTTCCATGTGTCACAAAGTTGTCCTTGGGTAAGAACTTTGGACAAGGGTGAAACTTTTCTGACAATAGTTTTTGGCGCACCTAGTGGGACAATATCCAAGAAGATTTCAAGCCTAATGGTGTTAAGAAGAGAAAAAAATTTTGATTGTGCTAAAGAGATAGTACTGGCTTCAATATTCTAGCCTTCAAGAGGCTCATTCTTCAAGTACTTGGAAACTCTAAGCTTCAAATACATTTGGTTCTAGACTAAAGTTCCTATGATTCATGCCCAAAGCTGAAACAATGGCATCTTCTAGAGGTAAATTTTAGTATTAAGAGCTTTCATTTTCAAATCCTAGAAGGAATCCTAGATTGTCTTTATCACTAATTAGGAGTACAAAAGAAATACATACCTCTACAAGATCTATTTCAACTCCTCCTATGGTTAGATCTCAATCTAGAATACCACAAGCTCATATCAATAGATCACTTATTTATATGACACAACCTAGAGCCCATTCTTTTGCTAGATTTAATGGTGGGAGTCCTCCTTTATTGACCCAAAGACATGACATACTAGTAGCTACACTTAAAAGTATACCTGAATTTACTAGTGAAACTTTTGTCTCTCCCTTGGAACATATTCAAGAGGTTGCAAATGTCTATAATATCCATTGTATTATAGAAGATGATGTGGTCATTAGACTCCTAGCTTCATATTTAAAAGGAAAAGCCCTACAATGGTATAGGAGTCTATCACATGGTTCTATAATAGAATGGGATGGATTAGGAACAGAACTATGTAAACACTTTAAGGACAAAAGTGACTATTTGTTACTTTTAGAATAGTTAATTACTATAAAAAGAGCCCCCCATGAATTTATCACCCATTTCAATTACAAATTTTAGAAACATGGGACAAAATACCTACTTTAGTGAAGCCTACCCCTAGTAATGCCTTCTTACATTACATCAAAGCTTTTAATAGTGACATTGCCACCACAATCCAAGCCGTGTGAGGAAGCACTTTACCTAATGCTTATGAAATCACAATAAGGGTAGAAAACATATTGATACAAGGAGGAAAGTTAGCCCCAATTCCTCCTATGCCCTTCTTTCCTAATGTCCCAAATTACCAACTAGAAATGGCCCCTATTCCCATAACTTCCACATCACAATCCCTTGCTCTAGTCCCTCAAGCTTCCACATCTTCAAATGGAATAGATGAAATTAAGGAGATGATGCAATCTATGATGTTGAACATAGATAAAAGATTGCAATTCCAAGAGGAGAAATTGGAAGATAACTTCTCTATGCTGCAAAAGCTAGGCAACAAAGTGGTGATGTTGGAAAGGGAGCAAGCTCAAGGTAGTAAGAATCATTAATTGCAATGTCAAACTATGAAAAATGGTAGGCCTCCAAATAGTTCTTTTAATCAGAATAGGTAGAATAGTCATGCTTCTACTTCAAGTGAAAATAAAAGTAGGGCCATAGTCCCTTAGAAAAATATGGCTCAAGATCAAGATTTTTGTCCCTCCTACAACTAATCCTATACCTATTGCATGTGTCAAAAGGCTGAATCTTTTTTGGCTTTGACCATTCAAGAGCCTACAATAGGACAATAATACAAGGAGAGCTAACCAAAGGATGCCTCATATATGTAAGGACATGGTGATTTCTCCCTTATGAATCATCAAGTGGAGGAATTTTGTAATATAAATCAAGATTCCATTTCTCACAACATTAGGAGAAAAAGAAGAGCTATTAAAGATACTACCCCTCCTCCTCCTAATCAAGCTTCAACATCAAATGCAGTGCCAAATATATCTAGTTCCCCTCAACAAAAAAGACAAAATAATAACAGAGGAGATGTGAATGACCCCCAGATCATTCCAACTCAACTTCCTACACATGCAACTCCCAAGGTTTCTTCCAAAGTACCTAGTGCCTCATTTGGTGTGGTAGAATAGATGAAGAAGACAAATGTGAATATTTCCATGTGGGATGTTTTTTCTACTATACACATGCAAAAGAAGTTGTTGCAATAGGAGTTGGAAAGTATTGAACCAAAGGACTAGCCACCTAGCATGGAAAGTGCCACAAGCCTAGTACAACCATCAAAGGAGGTAGAAATAAGTAAAAAGGTTAGACCACCTCCATTTTATGTTTCTCTAATTATAGGGGATAAGCTAGTCCACATTTGCATGATTTATTCAAGGGTGAGTAGTTCAGTGATGCCTAAGTCTATTATTGATGCTTTAGAAATGAAATATGAGCCCATTGTTAGGGTTGTACTACAATTGGATGGTACACCTATCAAGACTGTAGGGATCCTTATAAATGTTTAAATGACCCTATATGCATGCCCTAGTTGTAATGTGACTCAAGATACGTCTATTGCTAAAGTCAAGCCACATTTTGCCATTTGTTTGTCAGAGACTTCACTACCCAAATAGGTGGTTACATATCTTCTAATTGGTCATATATTTTTTTTTAGAACAAGATATGGGACCAAGGCTTCAATCAAAGTAGAACCTCTATTCCTCAATTTTATTGAACCCTACACCCCTAATCTCATCAATATGAACTACACTATCCTATAAATGGATGAGAATGATATAGTGAATGAGCTTGCCACTTCTTTAGCATGGATACTTGAATTTCTCTTAGATGAATGGGCTAATGCATATCAACTAACATTATAAGAACCAAGGAAAAGGTGAGTGGGATATGGAGTATGTATTTTTATGGATCAAGAAATAAGAATGGATTAGGAGCTAGTGTGATGTTGATTTCCCCTACACAGGTAAGGTGCTACTTCTCATTTAGGCTCCAATTTAATTGCAACAATAATGTGGTTGAGTATGAGTCCCTAATCCAAGGTATTCTACTTGCTCAAGAGAGGGGAATTTAGGCATTGATTATATAGGGAGATAGCAAGTTGGTGGTCTACCAGGTAAGAAACCATAATATCACTAAGAATGGCTTGCTCAAGTCTTAAAAATATAGAGTATGGGATTTCATTGAAAGTTTCAATGCATTTAATATTTAAGGCATCTCTAGAAAAGAGAATAGACATGCTGATAGACTTTTAATAATAGGTACATCCTATGATATCTCCAAGAACCTTGAAATTGAAAAGAGGCAATAGATTAAAATGGTAGTATGGCCTATTATCCCTAACAACAACACCAATTGGAAAGTATTTGAATTTGATGCACAAATTGTAAGTTTCTTGTAGAATGAGGAAAAATTCTCAAAGAGGAACCAATCTAGGTTACACAACTAGTATGGTGATCAGATCATTAATCTCAGTTCCAAAAAATTTCCTAAGGGTGTCATTACCTTAGAGAGTGTCTTAAATCTTGATGACCAAGCAAGAGATAGAAGCATGACCCTAGGTGTTGTAAAAGATGATTATACACTAGTGGTGGTTGCTAATGGGAAAACCTTAAACATGGGAAGGTATGTTTTGAAATTGAGCAAGAAAATTTCATACATCTATGTCAAGAATTTAATGATATATTTGCTTGGACATATGATGATTTAAAAGGTTCTGACCCAATCTTGTTTCAACATACCATAGACTTAATTGATAATGTTAAACTAGTAAGACAAAAGAAAAGGTTAGTGAATCCTAAAATTAAGCCATTAATGAGAAAAGACCTAAACCATGCCGATTGAAGCTAATATAATTTTTCCTAGCAAGCACTCATCATGGGTAGAAAATCTTGTCCCTGTTAGGAAGAAGAATGGAGAGATTAGATTACTTGTGGATTTTAGGGATATTAACCAAGCTTCCCTCAATGATCATCATCCCCTTCCTTCCATTGAGTAGATACTATCTAAGGTCAGTGGTTCACAGAGGTTCTCATTTCTTGATGGATTCTTTGGTTACAATCAACTGATGGTCAAAGAATTTGATAACTACAAGAAAGCATTCACTACCAAGTGGCACATCTATACTTATAGTAAGATTCCTTTTAAGCTGAAAAATGTAGGTGCCACATTTCAAAAAGCAACAGAGATGGCCTTCAAAAACATGATTGAAAAGTTTGTATTGGTTCACCTTGATGATATCACAATGTATTCAAAGAATGTAGAAGATCATTTTGGTCAGCTCAGAAAAGTGTCGATAAAGTGTAGAGAGTTTGTGGTATCCCTTAACCCAAGAAAGTGTGTCTTTTCCACCAATAAAGGAAAATTATTGGGACATATTGTATCGAAAGGTGGCTTAACTATTGATCTAGAGAGAACAAAGTCAATACTTTCTCTCTCTCTTTCTAGTCATAAGAAGGTTCTATAAAGTTTTCTTTGTAGAATAAATTTTGTGAGGAGGTTTATCCCTAATTAAGCTACCATGGTGAAACCTCTTATAGCCATTCTTAAGAAGAATATGGTCTTTTTGTGGACCAAGCTCCTACTCTCATCAACCCAAATTTTGAGAAGGATTTCATTGTTTATATTTTATCTGGTGAATCAAGTAGTTATGCTATCTTGACTCAATCAAATGATAAAATGAGGAGCATCCCATTACCTTCCTTAGTGAAGGGATTAAGGAATACAAAAACAAGTATAGTTATGTAGAGAAGAAAGCCCTTGTAGTCATCAAAGCTTTGAAGAAATTTAGACACCTTCTATCTCATAACAAAATCCATTTGTTAGTACCCCATGTCAGTGTAAAGGATTTTCTTTTGAGAAAAGATATTAGTGAGAAGAGAGCTAGTTGGATCACTAAGGTAATGGAATATGATGTCGACATCAAAATTAGCAAGTTGTTAAGAGGGAAGGGATTGTGCAAATAGATGATCTTGTCTTAAGATTTAAATAAGAGGGTTTCCATGATATTGACAAAATGGAAAGAAGAAAGAAAAGGTAATTCAAAGAATTGGATGAACAAAATGATGACCTTCTTGTTAGGAAACAAACATCCTCAAGGATTGGATAGGAATAAAAGGAGATAGTGTAGGTTGTAGTCAATTCCTTATGTCATAGTTGATAGTATCCTTTTCAAGATAGATTTCAATGGAGCCCTATTGAAATGCATTGATATAGAGCAAGATGGAAGAATAGTCAAAGAGCTTCATGATGGTCTTGATGGTGGCTACTTCTTAGCAGGGACAACTACAATGAAAATCATAAGGGTTGGTTACTATTGGCCATCCTTGTTCCATGATTATCATAAGTATGTAAGTATGAAAAATGTGCCTTCTTCTCTAGTAAGAAAAAACTTTTAGTTCTTTCTCTTCATCCTATTTAAGTGGAGCAGCTTTTTGCTCAACGAGATTGGATTTCATAGGCTCTATCAATCCTTCTTCTAGCTCTATTCATAAGTAGATGTTAGTTGCTACAAATTATTTTATGATATGGATAGAAGAAATATCATTAAAGGAATCCATAGAATCTTCTTTTATTGAATTCCTTGATTGAATCATGACTAGGTTTGGTGCCCCTTCAACCATTATTTTAGATAGTGTAAAATCTTTTATAGGAGCTCAGATTTGTGCATGGGTAGTTGATCATAATATCTACTTAAGAACATCCTCAAAATAGTACACTTAAGGAAATGGATTGGCTGAATCATCCAATAAAAACCTAATCAAGATTATGAAGAGGACAATTAAAGACAATCAGAGATGTTGCCATCAAAAGTTGAGGACATCATTGTGGGCTAATAAAATAACACCTAAGAGGGGCATAGGAAATTCACCCTTTATATTATTATATGAAAGGAAAGCAAGGCTACCAATTTCATTAGAGTTTTCATCCCTAGAACTAGCTCATCAATTGGAGTTAATGGAAAATAATACCATGGTAGTAAGATAGAAAAATTGATGGAACTGGAAGAGAAAAGGAAATAAGCCATGTAGACCCTAGAAATACATCAGCAATGATTGAAAAAGAGTTTTGATAGGAAGGTTAGAGTTAGAATATTTAGAGAAAGTAATCTAGTATTAAAATGGGATGCAGACAAGACAAAATTAGGGAGGCACTCCAAATTTGATGCTATGTCAAGTGACCCATATGTTATCACCAACTACAAAGAGCCCAACACTTTTCATCTATCTAGATTTAATGGAGAAGTTCTCCCAATCGTAGTCAATGGGATTCACCTTAAACCTTTCTTTTAGGGGAGATTAAAGGTTTTTGTACATATTAGAATAGTTTTCTTGCTTTCCAAGAACTGTATGAGCACATGTATTTTGCAAAGGTTGCAAAAGATTTTTGGTTCCTAGTTCCAGTTGCAGAGAGGTAGTTTTGAGCTTTCTTAGGTATGTTTTCTGTGATTTTTTAGGGTTTTTTCTAGGAAACATTTCACACTTCTTATGACTCTATAGCCCAATGGATGCTTTAGGCCACTAATCTATACATAGTCAGCTTGCATCTCCTCTAATTCACCAGAATTGTTGGCCAAATTTTCCTTCCTACTAAAATCATTACATTTGAATTTAAAAGATAAACAACCACTTCCCATACCTTTTTAATATTCAAGACCATGGAATATAATATCATGAGGTCAGGAGCTATAATTCAAAGGTCTATGATGCTACAAGATTTCATAAGATCGCATGAGGAAAGTATAGAGTGTTGCAATATTATAGTAGTTGTAAGTTTGGGAAGCCTAAATTATAAAGGTAAGATGTTATGACAAGGGAGTTCATCATAAGATTGTAATATCAAAATTTTATTAAAGTTCATCACAATATCATAAACTAAAAGGAAAGGTCCTCTGATATTATGATATGGTGTAAAGTGAAAGATTTGAAACATAAGGTTTATGATGCTACACCAAAATCATAGAATTGTGGAGTCATAAGATTGGGAGAGGAGAGAAAGGCTTAAGATTCTACACTAGTGGAGTGGTAAGAGGCCTTAAAGGGGCTCATTTTTAGTGTTATGATATTCATCTTAATCATAGCATTGGGAGGGAAAATTATTAGTAATATGATCCTCTAAAAATAAGAGGATATTGTAGGATCATAAGACCAAAAATGAAGACATTAAATATTACAAAGTTGTCAAAATCTGTGAGATTATAAAGGGAAATTTTCTTGATTTCAATCTTACGCTTGAACAACATGTGGCATGTGGTTCCTATATATGATAAATATGTTAGCAAGTAATACTAATCTATTAAGAAAACAAAGCATTAACTAGCATAAAAGACATAACATATATGAGAGACAAAGTGAAACCCTCAAATGAGAATATGAGCCATGGAATGGCTCTCCCAATGAGGATAGTCACTTGATTTAGGATGAGTCTATTTGATAGGATTTGGGATGTATTATCAAGCTTCAAACTAGCTTCAATGGAGATTTTTTGGATTTTTGGTGTGGATGCATGCAAAAGTATGGATTTTGGCTTCAAAATGGCATTATAACTTTACTTGATGGATTGTGGTTAAATGGCTTGGGAGGGGATTCAATTTATAGGCTAAGGGCTTGAGAGATGGAGGGCTAAGATGGAAGGAAAGATGAAAGCTTAAGGAGGGCTAGGATGCACTCAAAAGGGAACAAATGGGTTGTTCTTATTTAGCACCAATCAGGGAGTGACACATGTCACAAGGTGAGTGGATGGAGGAAAGGGGGAGGATGAGTCAAAAAAGGAGGCTCAAAGGATAATATCTTCATAAAGACCTTTCATTATGGCTTGTAAGAGCTTGTAAGAGTCTTTATGGCTTTTGTAAGAGCATGCATTGTTGGGTGGTTGGGATATTTTGGAGGGAGTTGAGATTGTTGACTTTCCTTGGCTTAAGAAAGTCTTAAGCTTGCTTAGGGAATGTGACAACATTAGGGGGTGGATTAGGCTTTGGTTTAGGATTAGATTAGGGATGTTAGATATTTGCAAGTGGATGGCATTCATGAGGGTGGGTGAGTTAGTGACTAAGCTTAGTTAGTATGGGTGGATGGGGTGGATTAGGCTAAAAAGGGGGTTTAAGAATAAGTTAAGGGTTATTAGATTTGAGGGTTTCATTTATCAAATAGGTTTATTTAATAAATGGGGATTTTGGAATTAGATAGAAGAATAGGATTTAATTGATAAATAATAGGTTATTTGATTTATCAATTAGGACTATAGATGATTAATTAAATTAATCAGCTAGGGGATGGCAAAGGATTAATTAAATAGGAATTTAATTAATGATGCCTTTAGAGATAACTAAATAGGATTACCAAAGGAATGTAATCAAATTTAGGTGTCTACATTTTGCCCCTCTTTGACATAGTGTTGAGACAACACTATTTCAAAGAAGTTCGAATGAAGACAACACGAGGAAGATGTTTTAGCAACGAGGTTGCCCCAGTCTCGGATAAGAAGAGGAGAGACTAGACTTAGATGATGCCCCCTCAAGAAGGTGGCGGGGAGAGAAATGAGGCTCGATGACTTCTTGAAAAGTACAAGAAATTGAGATGAGCTAAGACACAGGTTGGCAAAGAGAAGGGGCTAAATTAGCTCAAACTCTCACTACGAGAGAATGATAAAGGGCTATTAGATGCACAAGAGGAAACAAGCTTAAGACTCTTGGGATTGGGGGGAGGATGAAGGAGTAGAGCGCTATAAAAGGAATTCAAGATGGAGAGATGGATGAGGGGATTAAAAAGCTAATGCAACAAGATTTCAAAGAGTCAGATTGGCAGAAGATGGGTTTTCGAAGATCCCTAGGACTAGGATTGTGGGTCTCAAAAGATGAGGCTTTGTGGATTGATTTGGATTGGTGGATCACTAAGACTAGGATTGTGGATCCCTAAAGCTAAGCGTGAGGAGTGATTCAAAGAGGTACTGATGCATAAGCTGGGGTAGGAGAGACAAATGCTAGATATGGATGGGGGATAATGGAGATGCAGGAAAACCATTGAAGCTTTTTGAGCAGGGGGATACTTCAAATAGAAGTACCACCATGTAGTTGACCACTAGATTTTCTATAGGACTATTAGTTAATTGCCAAGGTTACCAAGAACATCAAGGCCTTTTCACCAACCATCCAGAGGACTGAAAAACTAACTCAAAACAAACACGCAAGGGTTGCCCCAGCATCACACATGAATCCCAAAGGAAGCAGTGTGGAACTGACACTGGGTAACCCACAAGCAGAAAGAAAAACAAACAAAACGACTTGATCAAGACCTTATGCTCTAATTTCCCCATTCGCAGCATACCATGATATGGAAGATCGTGGCAACCTTGAGGAAGGAACAAGGAGATTTCTTGGAAAAGATACTTCAAGACCCAAAAGGGAAGATTCCAAATCAAAAGAAAGTGAAAATCCAAAAGAGAGCCATTTGCCAATGAGATGGGTAGGACGAGGTACTAACGGACCAAGATCAAACATGAGGAAAGCTATATCCTGCAAGGACCTATCGAAGAGCACCTAAACTCATGGATCAGGATGAGTGGTGTGTCTGGCAAGCTGAACTAAGAAGGATAACACTTTGGTGACATGAGATCTAGCCAAAGGATGCATTGGAATAGCTAACCAAGGGTTGTGCGATGTGTGCAAGATGCTAATCAAGGATGAACTGACACGAAAGCTGGATAGATATAGTGGTACCAAGCTAAAGAGGATGTACAAGCTGATGGACCAAGATATTTACAAGCTAAAGCTGACCAAGATAGTTACAAGCAGACAAAAGCTTAGGATGATAGGATAGCGGGATGGTTCAATGTTGTGCAAGATGTGAAAGCTAAGGATGGGGTGATAGCAAAAGATATGTATTTGGGGAGGATGCATCCCAATGATGATGAGAGATTTTGTGACCAAGGATAGCTAAAGGAGCAGGATGAGATGGCTAGATAGGATGGTAGATAGCTAGGATTATGATGGATATAAAGAGATGACACTGGGTTTGCAAGAGGATAGCCTAGAGCTAGATACTAATGACAAGGGAGGATGGACAAGACAAGATCTCCAAGGAATACAATGCCCTCAGTTAGAAGATGACATGCGGAAGGAGGTTTTACGATGGATGTGATAGGATTGAAGCTCGGATGGTAAAGCTGAAGATGCTAGGGAGATGGATGATAGTTGTGATGGTTTGCTAAAGCTATAGGAGATAAGTGGATTGTGTGAGATGGAAGCTGGAGGGTGGAGGATAGATGGATAGATTGGAAGATGGAGCTAGATGACAAGATGTGACCAAAAGCATGAGGATGATAGGCTAAGCTAGGGATGGCTAGATTAGGCATGATGCTTGTTTGCCAAGTTTTCATCATGGTACTTGTCCAAGGCACTTATAATACCAAGTTTTCACCAGTGGATGATTTCTTTTTCTTTTTCTTTTTTTGACTTTTTGACTTTGGACTTAGCTGGAATGATTTGGGCTTTCTTCAACTATTTTTGGCTTTTTTTTCTTAGGATTTTTCACTAGCTATTGGAATGTTCAATTTTGTTGCTAGTTGTTGGTACACTAGATGTGTGATCTATGCAATAGATTGGATTAGATGGGATTGATGGTAGGAGATGGAGGGATGAAAAGGTCAGAAAGGAGCATGAGATGGGGATGCTTGCAGGATCAACATTGGCACATGTTGGGACAGGTGTGAAAAGAGCATATGGGGGATATATGGTAGATGCGGGCTTGATAGTGGATTTGTGGAAGTGCGCTTGGGGATATAGGCACCCAAGATGGAGTTAGGAGATGGGGGATATGAGTCACTGGATGGGGGATTAGAAATGGTGGATGTCATTATGCCTTGGGTTTCAACTTTTTTCTTTGGGATCCACATGGTTTTGGATTTTCTTTTCATAGGCTTTTGCATTGTTTTGCATTCTTTGATTGGATTTTTCGTTTTTGGAGTATGTCTTTTAGAATAGACATATGATTGCCTAGGATGTGGATTTTTAGCTTTATGCATTTTGAAGTTGGCATTCGCATTGCTATGGTAAGCTTTGGGAAGATGGTTAGGAGAAGCTTTATGAGATGGAGAGGATATGGAAGAGTATGTAGGGGGATGATGATGGATGATGTGCCCTGATATGTGCCTTTGTTGATCTTGCATAGGAATGGAGGGAATAGGATTTGAATGATGGCTGATAGGAGGATGGAGGATGGTAGATTTTGGGACATAGGGACCCAAAATGGATTTAGCGGATGAAGGGGGGATATGGTAGGTTGTTTTAGGTTGCAAAGATGGTGGAGGGGGGATAACATAAGCTTTCTTGAAGGAGTGATGGGAGGCTGGCATGGTGGGTTTGGAGATAGGCTTATTTTGGGGGTGTGGTGTACCAACACCTTTAGGGGTTGAGCCTTTGGATACATATCCAAGACCATGAAATCCTGGATTATTTTGTGCAATAATAGGCTTTCTAATTCCTTGCTCTTGTTGTCCTAAACCTTGACCTTGATAATGCCATCGATTGAGCATTTGAACTAGCTGAGGATACTTTTTGCTTGCAGAAAATGGTGGAGGTGCTTTATCAGATGTACTGCAATGGGGAGATATTGTTCTTAATTCTTCTGCTGAGAGGAGGCCACCATGGATGAATGTAAGTGAACCAAGAGGGTAGATTATAGAGGGTGGAATAGCTTGGATAGGTGGTAAGATGGAAGCATGGAGTGGAGGAGATGGTAGGATAGGATCTTGATTAAGCTGATGGGATCAAAAGATATCCTTTAGTAGAGGAGGTATGTCTTGAGTTTTTGGAGATGGAGGGGATGGTGACTGTGCTATGGATGGAAGACATGGTATGATGATATCTTCATTTATTCTTTGGGGGATTTCAACATGCTTTTGGGCAGGATCTTGATAGGATTGGTTTGGAGTGGATGGTGTGATAGGAGGTGAAGGGATGGACTCTTTAAAGGCAGTAGATGGATAGGTGGGATAGATGGGAGATTCAGTAGTGGAGATGGGTGAGTAGAAGATGGATGCATAAGGGTCATTATGGGAGATTTGGGAAATGCTTGGAGGTGATGTGGATAGGATTTGAAGGGATTTGACAAGTGGTGGGATTTTGATGCTTGTGGGAAGCGGAAGGATTTTAATCAATTTGATGGATGGTATGGGGATGATAGTTATGGGAGATGGAGATGACATTATGGATGGGGAAGCTTCATCACTGACTACTTCACATGGTTGGATTAGATGACATGGCTTATCGATTGTTGGAGGCTTCTTTTCTTGTATTTTCTCTGGGAGATTCCTTGGAGACTTGTGTGTCAGAGGTGGAGGTGAATTGACAGGAATAGCTAGTGTGATGGGGGTGGGAGATTGGAAGCTCGGTTGATTGGGTGATGCAGGAGAAGCTGGGATATTAGATGGCATGACTAGATAGTTTGGAATAACTCTTGGATTTTGGGGGATGGTTGGTGGAATGTTTCTAAGGCTCTCAAGATACCCTTCATAGTCAACAATATTTTCATCATCGTTGGAATAGGAGGTGGTAGGAGCAAGGACAATATGACCAAACACATCATAATAGGATTGGTACTTCATGCTTTGATGATGAGTTTGATGGGGATGGGGTCTTGCATATGGATGAACACAAAAGCTCATGGTTGGATTTGGATTAAGCTCAGATTTTTGGATTGGCTGATGAAAGATTTCCTAGGGAGAGTCAAAGCTGTATGACAGACCTAAGGGGGATTGGCTGGAGTTTTTTGGCTTTCCTGTGGATGGAAAAATTTCAAGGGTATGCTGTCAAAAAGTGAGAGTTTTTCTTTCCTATGTGCAGGATTGGTGGAGATTGTGTCAACTTAAGGATACACTAATGATCCTATGGGCATGACATGAGATTGACCACTTGTGGATCCCAACCTTTAGCTCAAGGAGATGAGGGGTAATAAGTGACAAAGCTAGATTACTCTAGACAAAGCTCTGTCAGAGGGATAACCTTGGTGAGATTGGTTGATTGGTAGGATTGATTGGATAGCAAATTCTAGCAAAATGACAACAACTCTTTAAAGGATGGGGTGTGATTTTGGATTGGGTTGCTAGCTAGCTAGGGGGAATGATTTGGATGGACTTTGGATTTGGGATTTTTCTAAGGCAGAGAACTAGATAGATTCAGTTGTAGCGGGGGAGCTTGGATGATTTTCTGATGAGGCAGTGACTACGCTAAGTATGCCTTGAGTTAGGAGATTTTTTCTTTTTTGGGATTTTGACCAAAGTTGGCAAACATTCATTCAAAAGCTATGAACAAAGAAGAAGACAAAATTTTGGAGCAAGCACGTCAAACACACCAACATCCTAGGAAGCTTTCTACAAGGATGAAATTTGGTTTAGCTAGGGAGTCCTCGATATACGCAAGGTACGTGAGGCCCATATCCGTAGATGAAACCAAAAAGATATCACACAGCCGAGAGGAGTGGTAACCCACTTCTCCTCTTTCACTTCTCAAGGGTATAAAGTTCCTTGAGGCTTAGCCCGAGTGACAAAATCTTGATCCCAAGAGAGGTGTCTTTGGATTCAACTCCCAATCTTTATACTCCGCCGGAATGTTGGAGTTGAGGTCATCCAAGGGGTGATGAAATCCCCAAGTAGGCCTCCTAAAAAGAGAAACAAGGTTTTGGATCCTAATCTTATGCACCCAAGATGGCCTCAAAAGATGACAAGGGGAGAGAAGACTTGGATGACCTTGGACTAAAAAGCAAAGTTCTTTTCCAATTGATGATTTAGATTTTGTAAGCTATGATTGAAGACACTCGTGATTATGGCATACAATGTTCATTCCAACTTGACAGCGTCGTGAGCATAATGGAAATCGAGAATTCGTCAACGTAAGAAATGCGAGCATCATTGAGGTGTGTCAAAACCATGTAATGTTCATTGATTGTTAGGCATTCAAGATTGTGTTAGAGTATTTTAAGCCCAAATTGAAAGTGTGAGATATTGCAATGATTAGTTGATTTTTGGCATTCAAGATTAGATTTGTTGTTTTAATCATGCATTCAAGGAAAATTTGATTTTAACCCATGGCATTCAAGAGTGTGTTTTTTAGCAACATTCATTCAATAGAAAATGTGTTTAACCATTCAAGTTCATTCCATGAAAAACCTAAAAAATATGATTAGTCACCCAAAAAGTTGCTCCAACCTACAATAAGACAAAAAAGAAATTGATTAGTCAACAAAATCTTCAAAAAAAAGAAAGCTTAACTATGGAAAAAAAAAAATTTAACTTTTTTTGTTGTTTTTCTTATGCATAAAAATGCTTTAAATGGTCTAAATCCTACGGAACCACTAAAAGTCAAATTTTGATTTATAATTTTTTTTTTTTTTAATTATTATTATTTTTTTTAACTAAAAAGTGCAGAAATAAAGATTTTAAAATAGAAATGCAATATAAATAGGCAGAGATGACAGTCTATCAAGCAGAGATGCCAGACTATAGAGACGTTGAAATATGAAGACACTAGTATTCGGAGACGACAGAGCGGAGATGACAGGTCAGATTTGTGGTGCAGAAAATAGGTGACAAGCGAAGACACCGATTTGCACAAATGCGGATTTGTGTTGGTGGCGGCAGAGACGACAGATCAGGTTGCGGAGATGACAGAGTAGCTGGCAAAGATGCGGATCTGAGGAGACAATAGTTGAGGATGTGCATATGAAAGTCTAGTGGCAGTGTCGACAATAGAAAACCAGGCAGAGACACCAAACTGCAGAGATGTCAATTTGGTTGCACAGACGACAAAGTAGCCGGTGAAGACAACAGTTTGCAGGCACAGATGCCAAATTGTAGAGACGACACTGCGCAAAAAAAGCTGAAAAATGCGAATTTTTTCCAAAATTTTTTAAATTTTTTTCTAGTTTCATATTTTTAGATGGTATTTCTTCTTCCTAAGTGCGTTCTTTAACCTGCAAAAATAAGAAAAACACCCTACAACACACTCAAACAACAACAAACATTAGATGGTTAGAAAAAACAACATATAGATGAAAATGGATGATTAAATGACCCATAGTGGGGTCCAACCGGGCGTGCCAAAATGTATATGAGAAATATGTTAGCAAGTAATACTAATCTATTAAGAAAACAAAACATTAACTAGCATAAAAGACATAACATATATGAGAGACAAAGTGAAACCCTCAAATGAGAATATGAGCCATGGAATGGCTCTCCCAATGAGGATAGTCACTTGATTTAGGGATGATTCTATTTTATAGGATTTGGGATGTATGCTCAAGCTTCAAACTAGCTTCAATGGAGATTTTTGAGATTTTTGGTGTGGATGCATGCAAAAGTATGGATTTTGGCTTCAAAATGGCATTATAACTTTACTTGATGGATTGTGGTTAAATGGCTTGGGAGGGGATTCAATTTATAGGCTAAGGGCTTGAGAGATGGAGGTCTAAGATGGAAGGAAAGATGAAAGCTTAAGGAGGGCTAGGATGCACTCAAAAGGGAGCACATGGGTTGTGCTTGTTTAGCACCAATCAGGGAGTGACACATGTCACAAGGTGAGTGGATGGAGAAAAGGGGGAGGATGAGTCAAAAAAGAGGCTCAAAGGATAATATCTTCATAAAGACCCTTCATTATGGCTTGTAAGAGCTTGTAAGGGTCTTTATGAATTTTTTAAGAGCATTCATTGTTGGGTGGTTGGGATATTTTGGAGGGAGTTGAGATTGTTGACTTTCCTTGGCTTAAGAAAGTCTTAAGCTTGCTTAGGGAATGTGACAACATTAGGGGGTGGATTAGGCTTTGGTTTAGGATTAGATTAGGGATGTTAGAGATTTTCAAGTGGATGGCATTCATGAGGGTGGGTGAATTAGTGACTAAGCTTAGTTAGTATGGGTGGATGGGGTGGATTAGGCTAAAAAGGGGGTTTAGGAATAAGTTAAGGGTTATTAGATTTGAGGCTTTCATTTATCAAATAGGTTCATTTAATAAATGGGGATTTTGGAATTAGATAGAAGAATAGGATTTAATTGATAAATAATAGGTTATTTGATTTATCAATTAGGACTATAGATGATTAATTAAAGTAATCAGCTAGGGGATGGCAAAGGATTAATTAAATAGAAATTTAATTTAATGATGCCTTTAGAGATAACTAAATAGGATTACCAAAGCAATGTAATCAAATTTAGGTGTCTACAGTTCCAACTTCTTTAATAGGCTACTATAGATAGGGTGGACAAGTTGTCAGAGCACATTGGCATACAAAAGGCAATTCATTGGCCAAGGTATTGAGACACTTTGTCAACGGACTAAATGTTTCCATCCACTATTAGATCTTCCTAGATCAATGGCCCTCACATACTTGCTTTATGAAATTATGAGAACTTTAGACTTGTGACAAAGTGATAATGCAATGCCTAAACATGTGGGGTCAGCTATTCTAAGTAGTGTCAATTGGATGCTAGGTTGTGCTAAGTAGTCTGTGGTCGCAAGATATTAAGAAAGGAAGTCACCGTTAAAGCTAACTATTACATGAAATTGCAGTTAAGTTGGAAATTGGCATAGTTAGTAGGTTTTTTGGTTAAATGCATGTAGAATTAGTGAGGTGGTAGGAAAATAATAGAATATTGGTCCATGTGGTTCTTTTTGGTTGTAGAACTTAGTTGGCCTACTAATGTTTCTGATTCATGAGACAAAAATAGGGCTAAGGAATGTCTTCTTGCATGATCCGATCTTCATGATCAACCACTTTCCAATGAATACTATACCTAGTGAATGAAGGAAAACACTCCAACACCTTTTTTTTATCCATCTACTTGGTTAGAGTGACTTAAATGGCACCGTTCCATCTTCTTAGGGATCTATTTTGGTAAAAGATTGGAATTTTTTTTTGTATTTGAATCTATATCAAGATCAAATTTTCTCCATATCTACATGATTGTCCTCTAAAATCTTAAATGGTAGTGGTTGAGTTTGGTTTAGGGAAGAAAATATCTCAGTTATGCCTAAGCTATAAAGGAAGTTTTTGAAAAAATTTTTAGGGTCAACTCTTCTCTTTTTTCTTTGATATTGCTCTAAAAATTCACTGTAAATTCCCTTTGCCTCTAAACCTATATGGCATTCTATCTTATCTCCTCCAGCCATTGATGTATAGTGCAAGACATATTTTCCTCTCATTGGTTTATCATGAATATCTACAATTTTGTATGAAAGTATCTCTTTAACCTATGAAAGATATATAAGCAAATTCTCTCCTTCCTTGTGTCATTTATTTTGGTTTTCTAATCTGCTTGTGATTGTTAGATTAAAATAAATTTCAATGTGTATATCTTTTGTTGTCATAATGGTTCAAGTGTGTATGTATGGGTAGAGATTGGTTTGAACACTCTATTTTGGTGCATCACCCCTTAGGTTAGAATAGGTAGATTTTCTTTCATGCATTCCCTATCTCTTTTTCTCTTCAAGAGTAGTTAGGTGCATTCTAATAGTAAAGGAAGTTGGCCTTCTCTAGAGACTCAACCTCATAGTTCAAGTCCCACAACCTTATTTCTATGTTTCACAAGGTTGTCCTTAGGTAAAAACATTGGACAACGATGCAAAGTTTTATGATAGTAGTAATCACAGTAACATCTTAAGATTTTTTTGATAAGTGTTTTCCAAGCATATTTAGTATTTACTGAGTTACAAGATTTTTGTGGATTTGTTGAGCATCAACAAAGTTCAATTTTTAGATATTATTTTGTACTAACATCTAAGGGATCTAGGATTTATTTTTTTAGTAACTAATTCACCATGCCTCTCTTATTTACTCCTCTTATATTTCCAACAATTGGTATCAGAGCTTTTTGTCCTATAGAAGACAAATTCCCAAGTTGAATAAAGATAAATTTGCACCATGGCAAGGACATTTGAGGTTACATCTAGCATCCATTAGTGATTTAGGTTTTACGTATATTGATGCTAAATACAAGACTCCTATTAGAACATTATCAGTTGAAGATATTGCTGAAAATAAAAATCATAACATCATGATGATTGATATTGCGTCTACTCATAGTTATGTCAAATTTGATGAAGTAAAAGACTACAAAATAGCTCATGTAATGTGGACAAAACTAAAAGACATCTATGGAGGAGATGACAATGCAAGAAGAGCCAAAGTAGAAAGTCTCAGAGGATAGTTTGATCAGATGAAAATGAGAGAAGATGAAAACATTGCAAAATATGTGAAAAGAATCAAAGTGTGAGCATAATTAAAGCATCTGGAAGAGACATTGATGATAAAATAGTTATAAGAAAGGTACTCAAAAAATTTCTTCCTATTTATGTAATTATAGTGTCTTCTATTCAAGCAATGAGATGTGATCCAACTAGAAACATAACTTTGGATGCTCTAGTTGGAAGATTAATAGCTTTCGAGTTGGACAACTATGATAACTATGTTCCTAGTTCCAAAAATATTGAGTCTACATTTGAAGCTAAATTCTCACTCAAGGAAAAGAGAAAGAAATCAAAGACCAATCAATCAAGAAGTGAAAGAGAAACTTAAGAAAGTTCTGATACTAATCTTGAAATTTTTGAAGCCCTACTTGTAAAGAAATATTCCAAAGGAAAAGGAAAATACAAAGGCAAAAATCTTCTAATCTATTTTTCTTGTGAAGAAGTTGGTCGTATTATTACTAGGTGCCCAAACATAGAAAATGAAGATGAAAAGAAAAGTATGAAGTATAAAGAAAAGAAGGAATTCAAGAACTACAAGGACAAAGGTAAGAGATCTTGTTTTATGGCTAAAGATTCTGATAACAATGAAGATGAAATGGTATTTATTATTGTAAAAGATGAATTTGATGATGAAGGAGATAATATGGCACTTATCTCTCATGTTAGAAAAAATGATACATGGATTATTGATAGTGGCTTCTCACATCATATGATTGGAGACAAAACAAAGTTTAAGCACATGGAATACTATGATGATGCTAGTGTGACATTTGGAAACAATTAACCTTGTTGCATAAAAGGAAAAGGATGTATCTCTTTAACCAATGAAATTATATGTGATAATGCTTATTAAGTTGAAGGAATAAAGCATAATCTACTAAGTGTGGCATAGTTTAATAACATTAGATTCAAGGTAGAATTTATGAATGGGAAGGCAAAACTATTGGATGGAAAAGTAAATCTAGTTTGATTTGGAAAACAAACTAAAGGTAATCTATTTTGTCTTAATCTCAATGAAAATTTATGTTTTATTGCTCAAGTAGAAAAAAGTTGGGTATTGCACAAAAGATTATGTCATGTAAACTTTGATAATTTGGTTAAGATAAGAAAGCATAAAAGTGTAAGAGGTATTCTTATCTTGAGAAAACCTAATATGGGTCTATGACAGAATCACCTAATTGGTAAGATGGGAAAACTAGTTTCAAAAGTAAAAACTAGCATTCAGAAGAAGTCTTAGAGCTTGTGCATATAGACTTATGCGGGCCTATTAGAATAGAGAGTAATAGTGGAGAAAAAAAAATTATTTTTTTTGTTGATGATTATTCTAGAATGATGATTGTAATGCATCTAAAAGAAAATTTAGAAGCATTTGAAAAATTCAAGTGGTATCTAGCAAGAGTAGAAAAAGAAATTAGAAAGAAGTTAAAATGTTTGAGATCAAATGGAGGTGGTGAATTCATCTCCAATGAATTCAATGAATTTTGCATTGAAAAAAAAATTTAAAGACAAGTATCAGCTCTTGGTACACCTCAGCAAAATGATATAGTTGAAAGAAGAAACAAATCCATAATGGATTGTGCAAGAACATTGATGATAGAAAGGAATATTGCAATCAAATACTAGAATGAAACTATTAGCACTATGGTTCATACCTTCAATAGAGTATAGCTAAAGAGAGACTCAAATCAAACTCTGTATGAACTATGGTATGGCTACAAAGCTAATGCAAGTTACTTGAAACTATTTTTTGACAAATGTTATATCTTGGAAGAATCTAGGAAAGGTAAATTTGATGTTGTAAGAATTTTCCTAAGGGAAAAATTCACCCAAGAACCAAGAACTCATACACAAGCACAATTGTAGACCAAAAATGGAGAGAGTATGATTAGAATAACAATGTATTCAATACTTGATGCTAGAGTACACTAGGAGTGCCTAAATATAAAGGCCTCAAGAGAGCTTCTAGAAAGCATAGAAGTTAGCACCATGAAGTGTCAGACAACCAAGCACATGTCCACTAGATATGGATTATCCTCCATTAAGCACAAAAGTAAGTGTGGTGATGAGAGGATAAGCCTAGAAGGGTGGGACACACAAAATAGTGTTATAGACACCATGTGCTCAAATAAAGTTGCATACTCCTATGTTATCAACATGATAAATCACAAGGTTGCACAAACTCCTAAGTGTCTCATAAATAAAAATAATAAAATAATGCAATATAATTAAATAATGCATTAACTTAAGTAAACTTAAGTAAGTGTAAATAGTAAAGTACGTATTTACACCAACAGATGTCAAATGTGATGAACGAATATTCCTAGGATACTCCTGTAGAAGTAAAGTATAAAAATGTTTGAACTTGTCTACTCATAAAATCATAGAAAGTGCACATGTGAGAATTGATGAGTTTGCAGAAAAGAGTGAAGAAGAAAGCAACAAAGAGCCTAAGGATTATAGAAGATTTGTTTCATATGAACCTAATACCCTAAAAAACCCACCTAAAGAAGTAAGGCTTCACCTCTCGCATCCCCAAAATATCCAACAACTATCAAGTTACTGATAATGCAACTCGAGTCATAGTTTAAAGGACCCGAGTCACAATCAGATGCCACCGAGCTAGAGAAAGTTGAGTCTGATGGACCCATGTCATAAACAGTGGCACCCAAGCTTGATAGAAAAGTTTATGATGAATCAGTAAATCCAAAGAACCTATGTTAGAAGGCATCATGCACCTAATTAGATCATTGGAGACAAATTAGATGGAACAATGACAAGAAGTAAATTAAAAGGTACATGTTTACTTGTTGAATTTGAACCTAGAAATGTTAAATATGTTTTAGCTAATGAAAGTTGGATTGAAGCAATGAATGAAGAAATAGAATAGATAGAGAATAATAAAACTTGGACTCTTCTTCCTAGACCCAAAGATATAAATGTAATTGGCACAAAGTGGGTATTTAGAAATAAGCTAAATAAAGATGGAAAATTTTCCAAAAACAAAGCAAGGTTGGTATGTAAAGGTTATTCTCAAAAAGAAGGTATTGATTATGGTAAAAATCTTGCTCTTGTTGCAAGATTAGAAGGTGTTAGAACTTTACTAGCACATGCATCTCATAGAGAATTTTATCAAATGGATGTAAAATTTGCATTCTTAATCAGGTTGTTTACATTAAATAGCCTAAAGGTTTTGTAAATCCTAGAAAAAAAGACACGGTCTACAAATTACATAAGGCAGTGTATGGTCTCAAGCAAGCTCCTAGAGTTTGGTATGAAAGACTTCATAACTAATTGATACAAAGTGGTTTTCAAAGAAAAAATGATAGCAATATCATATACATCAAAGATGGACCAAATAAGAAGATTGTGTTGGTAGAAATATTTGTGGATGACACTTTATTCATAGGAAATGATGAGTTGTGCAAGGCATTTTTAGAAGAAATGAGTAAGTAATTTGAGATATCTATGTTTGGAGAGATAAAATTCTTTGTTGGATTTTAGATTCAATAGAAGAAAGATGGTATCTATATTGTTCAATCTAAGTATATCAAGGAGATGCTAAAGAAATTTGGAATGGAGAATTCAAGACTAGTTGGAACCCCTATGTCCACTGGACATAAGCTTTCCAAAAATTTTGATTCCAAAGAGGTATGGGGGGAAATTCTAAGTCCTATTAGTGTTCTCTTTTTATTAGTCCTTTCCTTCGTATACCTCTCACCTCTTTTTCATAAAACTCCATTTTGCCAAATTATTGGTAGAAAAGTAGAATATTTAGTACCTCTCTAAAAGTTTGAAGAATAACTCCTAAAAGTAAGCATTTTTTTATTAATAAAGTATTTTCCATTCCAAACTACTATAGGAGCTATATGATGAACTAGAGGGCTCATGGAAAAAGGAGATTCGATGCTAGAAAACTATGTTGTTATATTTCTTGGTAATAACTAATGTTATTTTTGAGGTTGTAACTCAAATATCATGAATTAGATTTTGTTTTATTTTCTCTACAGTTTAAAACTAATGGAAAATGACCAAAAGGAACTTATGTAATTTTGGGACTATAACATACAGTCATACTCATTTGACCCAAATTCTATTTTTGTCCTTTTTGAATCTATATAAACTCATGCATAATCATAATAAAATAATCTTTATATAAATATAATTGAAACTCCATTTTCAATTTCTCTGTATGTGTTTGTCCATTGATTTGGAATTGAAGCATTTGTAGTAAGTGTGTGCTAGTCTTTCCCCTCACCATGAGAACCAGAGGAAGCACCCCCTCCTGAAAATCCTAGTGAGATCATGTCAGTTTGTATTGTGAGTTTGTGTATTGTTGATTATGTCATGTTTTTTCATTACAAATTAATTGCAAAGAATAAATCAATTGTGTATATGAAAATTTATATGGTGAAAAGGAAATGAAAATTACATGGTCTATATTATGCATTTAGTCACATTTTGATTGTTTCAAAGAATTTGGAATGTTGAGTTGTGGCCATTTCCATCCTATCACTTTTTTGATCATCATTCATCCATTTAATTGCCTATTTTAGAAAATAGAAGATCACTCAACTCACTTCAAACTATCATCTACTACATTACACTTTCTATCACTTCCCTTGTCTTCCCTATACTTTTGATTGCTACCCTTTAGTTTTAGTAAACTTCTTGTTACACGTTATTACCAAAAAACTTTTGTTCGTTATCAGAAACCTCCTATCACAATTCAACTTCGTATGGCAAATAAAGTTCAACTTAAATTTCATTTCCCTAAAAAATTCAAAGATTGATTTTTAGTCTTTAATTAGACATATTCGTGAATGATTATGCTTAATATTTAATTTAATAGTACATCTTTCATGTATAATGATTTTTACTATCAGTAATAAACTAGAAATTATTTGATTGCATATGTGTTCTTCTTTAGCTTCATTTGTTAAAGCATAAATTCCAATTTGATTAATTAAAAGAATCTTAGTTTTATTTCTTAGTATGTAATAAATTGCATTCATAATTAATTAATTTATTATCTTCATCCCTTGAGAAAATAAGAATTAGATCTCTCACTAGTTTACAAATCTCAGATTAACACTCTTAGGGTATTTTGATTGATTTATATCAAGAAATAATCTTTCAAGTAAGACTCCAACTTTACTCAACAATTTACGCCCCTCTTAGTATCTTTCTTTCCCACTAGATTTCCAACAATATGAACACACTTATGATGAATAATGGGAAGAAAATTACCAAGTGTTACCACTATGGAACATGTACCTCAACTAAACCTATGATCTCATCTAACTCTCATGTTCAACCTAAGGTTAAACCCATTCTTAAGAATGTTAGAAACCTTACTATTTCCTTTAATGATTCTAACATTTTTCATGCTCCTATTTGTCCTCTTTATATTTATGCCAAGGTTGCTAAGTATTCTTCTTATGGTTGTCTTATTGATGCTACTTCCATTATTAATGCTATTACTAAGGAATATTAGTTTGCTAAAATCTTGCGTCATAATTTTTATGATTCAATTGATACTTAGATTTAGATTTTTAATTGTTTATTATATCCACCTCATGGTTCTATTTCCTATATTGTTGACCTATGTAGTAAAGTGGTGAATAGTACCTTTACTTTCATTTCTACTTCAGATCAATTCCAAGTGAAGCTTTGTTTTCTTTACTTGACTTCCATGTAAGCCATTACGTGTCCTATCCATCAGTGAATCAAATTCCCTCACAATGGTGAGATTAAGATGATCAATCATAGTCTTTATCATCCTTCTAGGCCTAGAATTGTGCTACCCTCAACTTCATTTGACCTTCTATTCCTACTACACCCCATAATCATCATGATTATCTTTTCCAATCATATCACTCATAAATGTAGAAATATTGATGAGATGAGTATGCCTAAGGATATTAATGATGGTATTTTGTCTACATCTTCTACACCTATTTTGTCAAATTCTTCCATTTCTAATGGTCCACCACCTCTTGCATCTACTAGTCCCTCTAGTGTGGTTCCTCTTATTTACCAACATGATTTCATTCCATTAGTTATCTCAATTCATGATGAAAGAACCCTATGCCTATTAATTCTTTGTCTTCTTCTCAACCAATTTTTGGAAAATTAAATGCAACCAATATGATCATGATCATCAAAAAAAGCATCAAGATTGAGATAAGGCATGTGTGTGTACTTTTTTTATTCTTATGGATAAATCTAATATGAATATATTTTTGATTTTATTGCTATTAATCTTGATGAATAATATTTATTATATGATGAGAATGATATTGTCGATCTTGAAAATGATTTTCCTAATATGCTTTTGAAACAACTTTTACTTGCACCTAGTCTTCACCATAATGACTCTTTGTTCCTACCATATTAGACGTTGTTGTTGACCCTATGGTAAGACATATTGTTAATTAGTGACAAAATACTAAACTATTATAATATATTGTCCACTCATATAACTAGTGGGGGGGTGGGGGGTGAATTTATTATCCAACTATAATAAAAAAGCATTAACCTTAAACAAAATTAACCATGTTAGTGATACAAACTAAAACTGTAGCAAGATACTCATACACAATTAACACAAGATTGTTGGAATTACAATAGGAAAGGTAAACTTTTGCACTAGGCAGTCTATGAATCAATGCTTTAAACTTTGACCCATAAAAAACTCAGCACACATCCATCTCATACATTCAATAAGTAAACCAAAATACCATGTAAAGTGTGTACATCAAAATCATGTAAACAAGTAAGCATTCACACATATATGACACTAGATATGATTACCCAAAAACCTTCATATGAAAAGCTAAAACTAGGGTGGGGATGAGACCCAAAAATCTTCACTACTATAGTAATAAAGTGTATCTAATGAAACTTATAATGTTTGATCATGAGACATGATCTTGTTGGAATTACAAGTGGAAAGGGTAAACTTCTAAGGGGGGGTTAATCAAGAGTTTAAACTTGAACCCATAAAACTTTCACCATTCATCATATGCATTCAATATGTAAACTTAAACAACATGTAAAGCATATGCATCAATCATGTAAACATGTAATCAAACACACACATAACACTAGATATGACTACATAGAAACCCTCCAAGTGAGAGGGTAAAACTGGGGTGGGGATGACACCCACAAATCTTCACTACTACAATAATAAAGTGTAGCCAATTAAGTTTACAATAGTTTGACCATGAATCATGGTCTACCCTATGAAAGGCCTACCTAGTTCAAGGCTTATAAAGACTATTAATTACCACCTTGTTAGAGAATTTCAACACCCTATTAGAAGTGTGCATGGTTAGAGGACTTTAACTTACAATTAAGTAAGCACCTTTTTAAAGGATTTAGTATAGCCTATTAGGATTGTTATGTTAAGAGATTTAACTAAAATCACTTGTTAGAATGTCTCAGCATATACCCTATGATTTGAACTTTCTTACTTGATAATAGATCGCCTTTGCATAATCTATGACGATCCTTCATGATTTGATGTGTCAATGTTGTATCCTTCTCTATCCTTTGTTCTTCTCTAAATGATTTTGAAATTCACTCTTACTTATAAGTCACCTTGAAAGCTTCTACTAACTATCTTGATCACTCCTCCAATTTGATCATTCACCCCTTGTTACACCATTAAAAAAATTAGGGCTTTTCCAACCTTAAGAAGACTTAGGTGGCTTAGGATTAGGTATGAATCTATGACTAAGATTCATCCATATTGCCACTTAAACCTTCCTATTTTTTGATTGGTTGCATACAATTAAATAAGGAATTCAAATATAGATTTGTAATTATCTCAAATGATCAAAATATATCCTTAAGTCATCTTAGAAGTGGTTTACATAGTTTTTTGTGTAATTACAAACAAATATGTAAAAATTGTGTCACTCAAAATATGAAGTCACTGACACTTAGCATACATTGTATATCTACTTCTAACTTGGCACCTGCATTATTGGGCACCCACTGTTTACTCGACACTTGAATCACTTGGCATGGTTTATCTACTCAACACTTGAGTGAATCAACACATAATTGGCTTGACACACATTACAACTCAACATGGTCTAATATTTACATGTTGTGCTCGACATGTATTACTAGTTTGGCATGAATTGAGTAAAAGGCTTAAGTGTGTTGACACTCACTTTTCAAAACCAATCTAAGATCAACAATCTCCCCCTTTGACATGAGTGTCAAAAACACTTAAATATACATAATCAATCTTAGTTTCCTTGAGCATAACATATCCATGACTCAGCTTTTATATAATACTTCAAAAAAAATCAAAATTTTGTAATAACCTGTATACCTCAAAATTGATAACTCACCCTAAGTTAATGTGTCTATGTTTTTGTCCAAAATATGTGCTCCTTTCTGACTTTAATAAACTATAACTAATACTCTTTCATCTAATATGCTTTGCCATGGTTTATATATGTATCCTGTTTACTACCTTTACTTTCAAAAATGAATCTCAAATATTTATATCACACCAATGATACAACTTTATTACTAGGCTTCCCCTTTGTTATTTCTTACTTTCTCTTCTCCCCCTTTGTTCATACTCCGCCATTCTTTATCTCTCCCCCTTACTTTATCTCTCCCCCTTTTTTGACACTTATGTCAAATGGGCTACACACGTATAGTGTGTTTGTCCAAAAAAGATTTATGGACTCCCATTATGATTTTAAGAGTTGCATCCTATTTGTCACATGAAACATCTAATGACTTGATTTGTATAAAAATCTTAGCAGCAAGGTGTACTAGGCCATCTAGAGTAGAAATATTGGGGTCTTTCTTTAGTAGAGTTTCTGCATAACCTAGATTGTAGTATTTCCATGTGTGGGGTGAGGGATGCCCGTATAATTGTCAATTTGGCTCTTATGTTAGCCTCTTCTACTATTAATATGGCTAATTGACTTTGTGACTGAAGCAATGTATGAAAATGCTTCTCACTCTAAGATAGGTTCTGAGGTGGTTGAGTACCTAATATGTTTAGTTCTCTCTCTAGGCTTAGAATATGATGTCTGGTTTCTTGGGTGAAGAGTGTAGGGTCACATCATTTTTTGTACAATGAGAATATATTCTCAAGTATTTTCTTCACCTCTTCAATCTTAGTTGTCAATGCAACTTTAGTCAGTGCTATCTCACTAGATATATTCTCATTGCTCCAGCTTAAGTATTAGAGAAGTTATTGCATCTTTTCAATGGAAAAATTTATAGAAAAATCTTCAAGCTCACCTTTTAAGGCCTTAGATTGCCTAGATGAGGTGCAAAAACTTGATGGAAGGGTGCTACCACTATTCCAAGCATGTAGATCAAGAGCTGGCACTTCTAAAAAGTGGCTATGATAGCCAATCAGAGCAATGGTTCATGAGTTATGGCCTTCTGAAGTTGGGCTACCCAAAATTTCTAAAATAATTATCAAAGATGTATTTGGCTGACTCTATATGTTTTCTTAGGGTTTGTCAGCCCTAGGTATTAAGTTTGAGAGTCTTCTTGACCAACATAAAATCGCATATTTAAGAAAGGCTTGAACATTGTCTAGAGTAGCTCTGGGTGATATTTTGCAACCTATCTTGCACATTATTGTATTGAAGGCACATATTATACTTATGAATTCAGCAATTCACATTTTTGGCACAAATAAGAAGTCCATATTTTTTTCTTGCATTTTCTATTGTTTCTTTAGTTCTATCATGATTTTATGGTATTAAGGGGAGCACCCTACATCAAGTGGTATCATAGCAGGAGTTCCTGAGTGTGTGGATAGATCACCAATTGTCAGGTGGTTCGCACCAAGACTATGGTTTGGGTTGAGTGTGTAGACACGTCACCAATTGTGAGGTAGTTTGCACTAGGGTTTTAGTGTAACTGCAAATATGCCTCCATGAAGAGAGCATGGTGGAAGAGCTATAGGTGTTACACCTGAAGGTTTTTGGCCCATCCCAAGGCAAATGCAAGCATTGGAAGAACAAATGTGAAGAGGAATAAATCTTCCTATAATAGATGAAAGTGAGGATGAGGATGAAGTAGAAGAAAATGCTAGAGATAAGGCTATCCTTGAATGGCCTACTCCAAGGAGTGTGATATAGGTAAGATCTTTTCATGGACTAGCTACATTTTATAGAAAGTTCATAAGAAGTTTTAGCAATATTTGTGGACCCTTGACTGAAACAATGAGAGGAGATATGAAAGAGTTTATGTGTACTGTGGGAGTAGATAAGAGTTTCAATTTGTTGAAATAGAAAGTTACTGAGTAGACTATTTTAGCACTTCTTCATTTTAACAAGGTGGTTCAAGTAGACTATTATGCTACTAGTACTACAATAGGAGCTATTTTGAACCAAGGTAGACCTATTGTTTATTTTAATGAGAAGTTGAATGATGCAAAAATAAAATATTTTGTTTATGATCAGGAATTTTATGCTATAGTTCAAGCATTGAAGAAGTGGAGACACTATCTTCTTCCTAAGGAGTTTGTTATGTATATTGATCATCAAGCTTTGCAATATTTGAACAGTCAAGGAAAATTGAATCAAAAGCATTTAAATTGGGTAGAGTTTTTACAAAGTTATACATTTTTTTTGAAACATAGGAGTGGGAAATCTAATGAAGTCATAGATGCTCTTGGTAGAAGAAAACTTTTGATAACATAAATGCAGATAGAGGTGATTGGGTTCAAGGAACTTAGTACATTGTATCCAAATGATCTTGATTTTGGTGAAGCATGGAAGGCATGTACAAAACCTATTACACTTGATAGGAAAAAATGGTTGGATTTCATAATCTAGGATAATATATTGTTCAAAGAAAGCCAATTGTGCATTCCAAGAAGTTCAATGAGAGAGAATCTCATCGAGGAGAAGCATAGTGGAGGATTGGATAGAATTTTGGCAGAGATAAAACTACAACTTTGGTTGCTGAAAACTATTACTCCCCATAGTTGCAGCAAGATGTGACAAAGTTTGTACAAAGTTTTTGAGTATGTCAAATAGTAAAAGGAGTGAAGTAGAATACAGGGTTGTATTAGCCATTACCTATACCAGAGAAGCTATGGGAGAATGTCAGTATGGATTTTGTTCTTAGATTATCAAGGACCTGGCTTAGGCATGATTCTATTTTTGTGGTGGTTGATAGGTTTTCAAAGATGGCACATTTTATTCCTTTCAAGATGACTAGTGATGTTATTCATGTAGTAGAGTTGTTTTTTAGAAAAGTGGTGAGACTACATGGTCTACCAAAGAGTATAGCTTCATATTGAGATACCAAATTTTTTGGGTATTTCTAGTGTAAATTATGGAAGAAGTTGAATACAGATTTGAAGTTCAGTTCATCACATCATCCACAAAATGATGGATAGAAAGAAGTTGTGAATCATAGTTTGGTAAACTTATTGAGATGCTTGGTTGGAGATAAACCAAAAGGATGGAATATGATATTACCATAGGAAGAATTTGCATATAATAATTTTTTCAATAGGAGTACTAGTAAATAACCATTCCAAATTGTATATGGGAGTAGTTCCAGAAGTGTTTATGAATTGAGGCAGTTGAATAAAGGAGAGATAAATAGTGTTGAAGTAGAAGATTTTACTAAACATTTGAAGAGCAACCATGATGAGGTGATTAAGCACATCATAAAGATGATTATATAGTGTAAGGCTAAGGTAGATTTGAAAAGTAGATATAAGGAATTTTAGATTGGAGATGAAGCCATGGTTCATTTGAGAAAGGAGCATTTTCTAGTAGATACATATAATAAGATGAAGATGAAGAAGTTTGGACCATGCAAGGTAGTAAAGAGGCATGATTCTGGAAATGCATATGAAGTGGAGTTACCTACTAAATTGAATATTTCACCAATTCTAATATTTTAGATTTGATAGAGTATTATGAAGGAAGTGATGGAGATGAAGTTGTAGAAGCATAGTGGAGCATTCCAGTAGCTAGTTTGGGTACAAAGGGGATTGAGAAGATATTAGATAGTCATGTTGGAAAAAGTACAAGAAATAAAACTTATGAGGAATATCTACTTAAATGGAAAGGGATACCAGTAGAGGACTCATCATGGCTAGCAAGGGAGGAGGTTAACTATCTTGAATTTCCTCTGAACACCTACGATGTGACAAGGTCACTTCTCAAATTACCCCAAATGTCTAATGCAAGAGCATCCTAGGTGTAAGGGCAATCTTGCATCACCCAAAAATATTTTATTTTAAGTCTCTTCTATTTTAATAAGGGCTAGTAGACAAGGTGGTTACTATTTATGGGAACTTGCTATTTTTAGCAAGTTTTTCATATGAGCTTAGAATGTTCTCATTTTCTATAGAAAGGTTCATTTTAGAGATATAAGCCTACCATAAAAATATCATTGCTCTAGCTTAAGTATCGAAGAAGTTATTGTAGATTTTTGGTGGAAAAATTTGCAAAAAAATCATCAGGCTGATTGTTGGAGGCATTAGAGTGTCTAGATGAGGTCTAAAAACTGAATGGAAGGGCACTACCACTATTTTGAGCCTATAGATCAAGAGATGACATTTCTAATAAGTAGTTATAATAGCCAATCAGAGCAATAGCTTGTGATTTATGGCCTTTCAAAGTTGGGCTACCCAAAAATTTTAAAATAATTATCAAAGATGTATTTGGCTGACTCTATATTTTTTTTTAGGGTTTGTTGGCCCTAGGTATTAAGTTTGAGCATCCAAAACCCTCCTAGATGGTATAAAAC
The DNA here is from genome assembly GCA_028749045.1 of Cupressus sempervirens. Lineage (NCBI taxonomy): Eukaryota > Viridiplantae > Streptophyta > Pinopsida > Cupressales > Cupressaceae > Cupressus > Cupressus sempervirens. The sequence goes on from CM053786.1 coordinate 818,962,531, forward strand.
TGCCTATTTGAGAAAGGTCTGAACATTATTTAGAGTAGCTCTAGGTGATAGTTCACAACCTGTCTTGCACATTATTGTATTGAAGGCACATATTGTACTTATGAATTCTGTAATTTTGCATTTGTGGTGCAAATAAGAATTCCATTTTTTTTTCTAGCATTTGTTGTTGTTTTTTTTTTTTTTTTATGAGTTTATGGTATTAAGGGGAGCACCCTGCATCATCATGTTCTTCAAGCTTGTCCTAATTTATTACAATGACATGACTAGCACCTTGTTCTTGTGCTTTAGGTATATATGAGTCTAACTATCTTGTTTGTTCTTTAGTTGTCCCTATTTTTTCTACTTTCTTCTCTACAATGTCAATTTTGACAAGTGTACTATCCCTAGTAGATGTATCTACTATTGTTTGAGTCAAAGGTTGTACTTGAGTAACTAAAGGGATAACAAAAGGTGGTTCTTGTGTTTTCACCTCTTCCCTTGTGACCTCAGTTACTACTTTTTGGATTTCTTCTATATTAACCAAAATTGGATTATCACATAGCTTGGCTTGTAGTGTAGATTGGTCTAGATTCTTCTTCAAATCATCTGCAATCAATGGATTAATCTGTTGAGCTAATGCATTAGAAACATCTTTGATAGTTATGGTCTTTATAGTTACACTTGTGTCATGAGGGGTGTTGGCACTCAGCATTTGTGTAACTTGTACACTCTAGTCATCTTGCTATTGTTTAGCTATTTTCATGTCAACACCTTCTTCTTTTTTCCCTTCCCCAACAATATTTTCTTCTTCCTTGTCATCATCCTTATCCTCTAATGGGTCAACTTCTCCTTGTTTCACAATAATCAACCCATAGATGAGTTTATGTATTTGGGTTGATTTCTTGATGACATCTTCAATATTATTTTGAAGAATGCTAAAGGCTCTATATTTTGGTGTGAATTTTTCTACATACTTCTTCATAACTTTAGTAATTTTTCCCTTTGTTAATTATGGCATCACTTGGGCTAGTGTTGATTCCCTTATTTGTTTCTCAAAATTTAACTAGTAATCTCATTTTTCTCAAAAATATCATATAAACCTTTTGGTATTGTGTTGGAAAATTCTAGTAGAGTATTTTTAAATTTAGACATCATAGCATACAATGCCTCTTCCACTTGATTTTTTTCTTCTCTTCCAAGTTTGTCAAAATCAATCTATTTTAAACCAAATAAATCTACATTATTAAACATTTTTGCACAAATTTTCAAGATCAGAGTGTGGTTTATGACATACCACTTTGAATTGGCTTATATTATTTGATATAGTCCTTTCTTCATCTAAATTAGGTTGTGCAATATATCTTCTTCTTTGTTTGTTTTGCACTTGGCTACCTTGCTTTATTTGCTTGGATTTATCCTTGGCCTTCTATGTTGTGGCTCATGTTTTTGCTCTAGTGACAGGTGTTGTTAGCTTGGTTGGGCTTAGTTTAACAATTTTCTTTGCCTTAGCCACTAGTTGTGATTATCTTTTCTCTTCTTTGGCTTGACTTGAGTAGGTGCTTCCTTGAATTCTTCTCACTTGGCATCTTTTGTTTCTTCCTCTTCCTTATCCTCTCCCATGCCTTGAGTTAATGCAAGAGGTTCTTGAGTTTGATTGTGTTCTACCTCTTCATCCTCTTCATCTTCTTCCTCTTCTTCCTCATTTTCACCTTCATCAAATTTAGCTTTAAGCTTCTTCACCAACCTATAATTTTTCTTGAGTGTAGACCCTATCTTCAATTCCATTTCAACCTCTAATTTCATCATATCAAAATTCCCAAAGATTTTTTCATTTTTATCAACTTCCTCTACTAGGAGTGTTGTGATGGTTGCTAAAGCTTCATCAACATTAACTTCATATCCTAAGGGTCTTAGCCATCTTACCCTTGGTGTGGCAGCTTGCACATATGTATAAATAATGTCAATAAGAAAACATATGTCATTCAACTAAGGAAATAGGTATCTTGAGTCTCTACTTCATTGATTTCTTAAATTCTTCAAAATAACTTGTCATCAATGTCTCAAAGTTTTCTGCCATTTGTTCAATAAACTCATTTATTTGCATTGCAACTAACCTATTTTTCTTCCATCCAACTATATCAAAAGAGGGACAAGTATTTTGTACATAGAAGAATATGTAAACTAATATTAAACCAAATTTGCATTGAGCACTCTTGGTCCTTCTAATTGCTCTAAGATTTTTCATTAGTTGTTGTAGTTGAAGCTTAGATAGATCATAAGTATGATCTTTCTTCACAATCTTGTAGCCAACATCCACAACAATATAGAATACACTATTCAATCTACTAGATTGATAGAATTTATGAGAAATTACCCTTATAGAAAAGTTTAGTAGTGGATTAATAATAGTATCTATTGTCATGCCTCTTTCATTCCAATTTTCTCTAGTGTTTTTCTTGATTACTTCCTTGGAATCACTCCTTAGAGTCTTTGGTTGATCTATGGTTGGGTAACTTGTAACCTTATGAATTATTCTTTTGGTAATCTTAATCAGTCCACCCTCCAACCATAAAGATCCATCATGTATTTAGCTCAATATAATTCTAATTCATTCTTTTTTAAATACAGTAGGAAAATCTAGGGCATGTGTTAAATCCTTCTTCTCAATGATTTTATACTCTTCCTTCAGAACACTATTGTCACATAACCTATCTTATGCTTTTCTAATTTACATGTCTCCTATTCCTCCTATTTTGCAATTATAGCATTTCCTAACATCTTGCACCACAATAACATTTGGTAGGATCCTGGATAATGTGCCAGAAGGATCTTGTTTGTAGGCTATGTTAAGAATGGCCATGAATATTGGCTATTTTACTTTGCTACTAACAAGTTGAATATTTAAAACATCTTTCCTTTCTACATTTTTTGAGCTAGATGTCATTCTATCAAACTAAAGTTTATGCAAAAGTAGACTGTGTAGCTTGGCTTGTGATAAATACCTTTTGAAAATCTAAAGAACTAGTGTGAGATCATTGTCAAATTCTTTGCAAATACCTTGAAAAAATTTTTGAATTGTCTTCCACTCCACTTGCTCTTGCTTGAGTTTGAAATGATGAATAATGAGCAAAAATTGATCAAATACCCTTCAAAAAACTTGCATTTAATACTTACTGCTTACACATTTGTAAGCTTGGCATCAATTATTTTTAGATTTACTTAACATCTATTGATATTTCCATAACTCAATAGCTACTATGAGTTTGACATCAACTAGCTAGTCTAGTAGCTTGACATCAACTAGCATTCTACTCGGCATACACAAGAAACATTTCATGCTTGACAACAACATGAAAGACTTAAAGATTTATCTTGAATTTTCAACATCTTGCATATTTATTCATGCTAATATATTCTTTTTAGTACTATCTCCTTTGGAACTGATGTATGATATAACACTTGAGTATCAATCCCACATATCTCTTATTTCCTTAGTTTGATGAGGTGTGGCCACTTGACCTATTAGGTGAAGTGATCCCTACTCCATTTGATGTACTGCAAACATCTTTCTTTTTCCATGTCTTTTTCATCTCATATCTGATGTGTTCAACATCTACCTTATCTTTTCATTTGTTGAATTCATAATTTGGTGCTAGTTGGACAATGCTTACTGATGTGAGCAGTCTTTAACCAACTAAAACATGTAGTTTGACTTAACCATCTTTTTTAGTTGCCACTAAAGTGTGTCCTAATACTATTCTTAGGAATATGTCCATATTCTTGACAATAATGATAGCTTTTTATTGTGTTATAATCCCAATTATAAAAGTTTCCATAGCTTCTTACCTTTGCGAGCTTGTTTAATGACCACATGGTTTTAGATGTGCATTCAAAAGATCTATGTCCATGTTTCTGAAAATTTTAGTAATATCCTTCAAATCTTGGTACATGCATGGTCCTAGTTTTTCATTCATGTGCTTGATGACCTTATTTGTTGCACTTATGACAATGATTCATATTCTTAGGCTTGACATTTTGATTTGTATTCTTGTTCCTACACACAATGGCAATATGTTCTTGCTTACCATAAAAACTACAAGTAGGTTTGGAGTTCTTACCTTTGATATTCTTTTCTTTAGCAACTTTGGATGATTCTCCTTCTTTAGTGCTTGTGTAGCCTAATCTTGATATGTCACTATTGGATCTAGGGGATCTCAATAATTGCTCAAAGTATTTGATGGCTTCATTTGGCCTATTTATACTTTCAACAATTTCTTTTTCTCTTTCTAGGTCATTCTATAGTTGTTCATTCTACAACTTCAACGTAGTTATCTCAATGTCTTTGAAATTCAACTCATGATGAGCATTTGTCATTTGGCTTAGAGTGTGTAATTGTATGTTGAAGATCCTAGTTAACTTTATTGACATCTCTTCTAGTCTCTTGGCCAGAATTTTTTTGTCTTCTTCAATCACAGCTTTGTCTTCCATGGCTTTCCTTTTTTGTTCAATTATCTCACATAGAATCATTGCTTGAGATCCTTGCTCTAGCTGGAGATTTCTAATTTCCTCAACTTGTACTCTATTCTTTTCCATTAGCTCTACAATTGTTGCATCAAATACATTTGTGTCACCATTGGAAAATAGCTTGGAAGTGTTGATTTCTCTAAATTGTGTGCCATTCTCTGCAATGGCAATTTCTTCCCTTCTCTTTAAGGATTTCCTTAGTTCCTCTCTGGCTTCATCCAGTTGATGTAGAATGAGTTGTATCTCAATTCCTTGATTCTCAGCAATCTTTCCCAATTTGTAGACTTCTATTTCAAGATCTTTTCCTCTAAGCTACAAATCTTTTCTTTTTATGAACTTAGCTCTAATACCAATTGTTGGAATGACAAGTGGGAAAGGTAAACTTCTAAGAGAGGTTTGAATTAGGAGTTTAAACTTGAACTCATAAAACTTTCACCATTCATCACATGCATTCAATATGTGACCTGAAACACCATGCAAAACATATACATCAATCATGTAAGCATGTAATCAAACACACACATAACACTAGATATGATTACCCAGAAACCCTCCAAGTGAGAAGGTAAAACTAGGGTGGGGATGACATCCACAAATCTTCACTACTATAGCACTAAAGTGTAGCCAATTAAGGTTACAATGGTTTGACCATGAATCATGGCCTACCCTATGAAAGGCCTAACTAGTTAAAGGCTTATAAAGACTATTAAGTCCCACCTTGTTAGAGGATTTCAACTCCTTGTTAGAAATGTACTCGGTTAGAGGACTTTAACTAACAATTAAGTAAGCACCCTGTTAAAAGATTTAGTACAACTATTAAGACTACTCTGTTAAGAGATTTAACTAAAATCACCTGTTTGGATGTCATAGTATAGATCTTGCAGTTGGCACTTGCTTGCTTAATAACATATCACCTTTGCACAATTTGTCAATGATCCTTCATGATCTGATGTCTCAATGGCATACCCTTCTCTATCCTCTATTATTCTCTATCTAGTTATGCATTCACTCTTACTTCTAAGTCACCTTGAAAGCTTCTGCAAACTATCTTGATCACTCCTCCAATTCGATCATTCACCCGTTGTTACACCATTAAAAAAATTAGGGTTTCGTCCTCCTTAAGAAGACTTACGTGGCTTAGGGTTAGGTATGAATCTATGGCTAAGATTCATCCACATTGCCACTTAGACCTTCCTATTTTATGATTGGTTGCATTTAATTACATAGAAAATTCAAATATAGATTCTTCCTTATGTCAAAAGATCAAAATCTATTGATAAGTTAGCTTAGAAGTGGTTTACATAGTTGTTTGTGAAATTACAAAAAAAATGTCAAAATTGTGTCATTCGGCATATGAAGTCACTAACACTTAGTATGCATTGTATTTCTACATCTAACTTAGCACCTGCATTGGCACTTGAATCACTTGACATGGTCTATCTACTCAACACCTACGTAACTTAGCACATAAGTTATTTGCACTCATTGTTGTTAGAAATAGTAGTTCACCAATATAACTAAGATGAGGGGTGAATCAATTATATAAAGATTTAACCTTTTGGATCAATCTCAACCATTTAAGAAAAATAAAATAGTACCATAAAGAAATGTGCATACACAATTACACCAGATATGTTGACTAGAGAAACCCTTGATTAGAGGGAAAACCCCAGTGGAAATGATGCCCACAAAATGATATACTAATATAAATATTCCTTGTTAGAGGATAGACCCTATTAGGAGTCTGTTACAAAACTTAGTACAAAGAGTTCCTGTTAGGAGACCTTGAATCCCTACTAGGAGATTCCAATCATGTTAGGAGTTAAAGAAGGCAGCTAAACCCACTATCCAAATAGCTTCAAGATTAGATCAATGAACTCACTATCAAATTGATCTCGGTACCATTCCTTTTAGAATAATAGATGTGTGACAATATTTTGCTTCTTCCTTTATCCAGTATGTTGTACTTCTTCCCCTTTATATCATGCAATCAAATCTAGAACTTTGCATCCATCAATAGTAACCCTTAAGGTCACCTACACACATTAGCAAATCACTCTGCTCTGTTGCTTCACAATTCACAACTCTTTTCTACTCATTGGTCTCAATCATCATGTATAAAACTTAGAAAACATCTTTCCTTTATACCATACCAAATATTAAATCCTTGAGTTAGCTTCACACATTACCATACATTAATTAAATAAAATACATATTTAATTAATATTTTTAGCTCATGGTCATACACAAAATTTCACACATGTGACTTTTGTACGTACACACTCGTTGACATCATTAATAGTCAGTGAACTTCCTCCACTTAACTATGCAACCCTTAATTCTGAATACAATTCTCTATATTGATCATACAATAGAAAATTATTTTTCCAATGCTCTATTTCCATGCAATCCTCTGTAAATTATCAATATCCTCTATACACTATCAATTTAGGGTCTATACACTTGCCAATGTGACAAATGCATGCTATAGTATGTGTTGGTAACTATGCATAGGAAAATATGCAATGTATTGGCTTTAATATAAAAATCATAGTTTGCTACTCTGCTAGTCTTTTACAAACTTATTACTATGTTTTCATCAATAAAAATATAGTTTTAAATACATCATATCAATGTCCTAAAGAACTCCCCCATAGCATCAAAATTCATGCTAACAACCTCCCCCTTTGGCATTGATGACAACATAGATGAAAAACATCTAGTTCCAAAATACCAATAAGTCACTTTATCAATCAGATCTTGCTAAATCCACAATTTCAACAGTTCTTCCCCGCAATACAAGCTCTGTCTAATGTCAGCTCTCTAATTTTTTTCATGAAACTCTCTCCCCCATTGACATTAATGTCAAAGATAGTACATAGATGGCTCAATTTCTTGAACATAAAATGATCTATTAGCATGACTACAATCTAGTCTGTTGCTTTTACAATTTTTGCATATAACTTTATAAACAACACAAGTATCTAAAGATACTATTGTATACCAATTATTAATTACCAAGAGTCCTTGTTGACTCTGTTCATCATAGATACTCCCCCATAGAGGAAGCATCAACATTCATTCCAATCTAACAATGGTGTTATGTACCCTAGAATGATGCATTTTTGCATCTTCTAATCCAAACTAGGTAGGGGCATAACCCCAAGCATGTCTCTCAAGTACTCAAATGTATCCTTTGGTAAGGCCTTTGTGAAAATATCTACAATTTTTTCCTTAGCGTTGATGTACTCTAGTCCAATTTCTTTCTCTATAACTTTCTCTCTCAACACATGATACTTTATGGCTATGTGCTTAGTTTTAGAATGCAAAATAGAACTTTTAGACATGTTAATAGTACTTGTTTTATCACAATAAATGATAATAGGTGTTGTGAATGTCATTCCAATATCCTTTATCATCTACTTCATCCATATGACTTGATTATAGTTGTTTGCAACATACTCTCCTCTATAGTGCTTTGTGAAATACAATCTTGCTTCTTGTTGAGCCAAGAAACTAGTCTTCCTCCAAGGAAGAATGCTTCTCCACTAGTGCTCTTTCTGTCATCCCTATCTCTAGCCCAATCAGCATCTGTATAAGTGCAAAGAGTGAAATCATTTCTTCTATCATGCCAAATTCCATAGTCAGATGTCCCTTTCAAATATTTGAATATCCTTTTTACTGTAGTATAGTGATATTCTCTAGGATTAGCTTGAAATCTTGCCACAATTTCAATTGCATTAGCTATATCTAGTTTTATATGAGTTGGATACTACAATCCTCCAATCATAGATCTATATTTCTTTTGTTCAACTATAGGTGTGTCATCCTTACTTGATAACTTATGACCAGTTACCATAGGAGTTTCAATAGGTTTACAATTTTCTAGAACAAAACTTTTCAGCAAATCTTTCATTTACTTGGTCTAGGAAATAAAGATACCTTCTTTGTTCTGAATAATTTGCAATCCTAAGAAGAATTTCATTTCTCCTATCATGCTCATCTCAAACTCATTCTTCATATCTTCTGATAATTTTTTACCAGCTTCATCATTTCTTCCAAAAATGATGTCATCAACAAAAACAATAATTATCAACAAACCATCTTCTATTTGTTTCAAATACAATTTAATGTTTGTTGTTCCTTTAGCAAATCCAAGCTTTGGTAAGTATTTATCCAACATTGCATACCAAGTTCTAGGTGCTTACTTTAATCCATAAAAGAATTTCTTTAATTTGCAAACCATATCCTTCTCATCTGTCAAAGGAAAACCCTTTGGTTACTCAATGTAAACTTCTTCTTCAAGTTCTCCATTCAAGAATGTTGACTTAACATCCATCTAGTGTACCTTAAAATTCTTGTTTTTTGCATATACCAAGAAAATTTTGACTACTTCCATTCTTTCTACAGTTGCATATGTCTCCTCATAGTCAATTCCTTCTTACTGAGAGTAACCTTTGCATACAAGTCTTTCTTTGTTCCTTATTACTTCTGTTGGTGTTTGAAAACGTTACCCATTTCCAATTACCATGATGAGAATATGACACATCTTGGGGCAGCTAACTCCCATTATCAACACATCCATTTAGACACCAGGCCAACTATAAGGCATGACCCTTCTTCTACTTCAGGCTCTACAAAACCTAGGTGGGTAGACCTGTAGACTCTTTATATGGTACCAGTTGTCAAAGCATGCACTGAATCTAATACAAAGCAGATAGAAACCCTTATTTCTCCTAATAACTTATGAAATAACATATATCTGCAGTAGCTAGATGCAAAATAATGAAATTCATAGGCTAAGTGAGGGCATTCTATTTATAGCTCTTCAACATGAAAGGGAAATTCATTTGATTAAAGATGTTGATTCAACAAAACCTCAAAAAAGCAACAGTACAACCAGTGATCCTATAACTGATCAGTGCCTAATCCATTAGGCAATTCCATGAGTTCAAAACATACATCTGTGACATCAGGACATATCTCATATACCCAGACATCAGATCTACCCAACCACCTTGTGATTCAGACATCAGTGTTCATTTAGGTCTCATTCTCATGAAATATCCTTCTCAAACAACCAGTAACCTTGTTTAAATCTATCAAGCATTTACTTGGCCCTTTGGTCCAACAGCAAAATACATCAAACATACTACCTGAAAGTGATGCAAAAGGGGTCTCAAATCTTTGTTCCAAAACCACTTAAGACTTACAGATTGCTGAGATAGGAGACAAGAACCAGAACAAAACTAGTGAAATTTTTGCTCATATGTATTCATTTCCTTGAAACTATACATTTAGATGCATAAAATCAAAACATGAAAAACCTAATATCTCAGAACTATCTGTATTGATCTTCCTACTACTGTTCACATGAGAGAAATTGCTAAAGAAATATGTGGTATCATAGTATAGGAACATATCAAAACTGGACCAAATCTGGTATCTCAGTAGTGACTGATTTTTCTCCCAAAAACTCGAACCAAAAAATTCGAACCGCTCAAATGGAAGAAAGAAAGAAAAATATAGCAAGGAAGGATTCCCGGATTGAATCTGAAACCGACATCTATCCACTTGGATTCCATCTTGTGCAACTGAAAACTTCTTTCATCTCTCTACCATTTGGTTTAATTTTTAGTTTTATCATTATCTCCAATTGACTTGCAAAATATCCTTGTTGAAATGATGAAACCTTGCTGAGTCACCAAAATATCTGATTTACCCATTGAAAAGCTAGTGAAATCTCAATTTTTACTAAATGAATGTGACTAGAAATCGACTCAAACTGAATTTTTTACCGCCTTTTAACCAAATTCAGGTCATCACCATGCTAGGAAACAATTCTGAACTTTCATATCTGAAAACAGTTACAAGATAAGAACCTAGTAGAAAACCTCCTGTAGCATGAACACATTGCTACCTGTGCAAAAACTGACTCCAGAATCGGATATTTTGTCTTCTCCCAATTTCGGCAGTATATTGGAGTCCATGTTTAGCTTATTAGAAACCCACTAAATCTTCGCTTGAAAATTATCCCTCTGGTTAAAAGTATTCAGGTCTGCACTTTAAATTTTAAAAATTTCAAAAAATTTCAAAAATCTATAGTTTAAACTTTATAAAATGCATCTTTTGAAATAAAACTCCATCACGTGCATTTTTTGAAGAAAATATATTAAAAAATTATCTTTTTAAATATTATATATTTTCCTTCTCTTTCCAATTCAAGGTCAAACCTCTGTTGACCAAGCCTTTCTGCCACATGGCGGCCTTTGATTGGCCGACCACTACTCTCAAACGCCACATCATCACCACAGGGACCCAGTGCCACATGTCGCCAAGGCACATCTCTGCATTACTTAAATCCCTACAACTCCATATTGCGAGAATCCGTGGACCGTCGGATCTCGCCACATGGCACTGTTTGATTTGCTCACCTCTACATTAGATGCCACGTCAGTGCCACGGGACCCATGCCACATGTCACAATCCCACTTTCCCGCATTATTTATCCCCCTCACATCTCCATAATGCGGGATTGTGCCAATCATCAGATCGTGACGCGTGTCACGATCTGATGCATCCTCACAAGTTGCACCTGATCATCACCTCACCGCCAGCCAGGACCCACTTGCCACGTGTCCAAATTCTGCTTTCCTGCATTTTTAAAAATGAGTGCAACTTCATATTGCGGGGAAGCGGGCACCCATCAATTTCTTCCACGTGGCATCATCTCGTGCGATCTCTAGTTTTGGGTGCCAACTCATTATTACTACTCTTTCGATTAAAAATTTGCTTAATGCAAACCCACTGACGTCATCGACGGGCTCTACCACACGGCTATGGCCTTTGCCTTTGGAAAACATGTGGCTTTAAGACACAATGGTTATTGCTTATTGGCATATTTAAACATCTCAAAAGTACCGCCCATAGCCAATGTGGGATATATGATTCTGAAACAACTTCTATTCAAGCCGCACGAATTCTTAAAAATGTGGGCTTCTTATTGAAATAGTCGCCTACTCCTCTTTTGGTGCTAATGGCTATGTTTTTGTGTATGTAGGAACCTCCTCTTACAAATCATAGGGCCTCTATTCCAAGGCATAGGGTTTTCCTTCTTTATCGCAACTACTTTTTTCTCTATTCTCAGTGGCTTCAACTGCTAAAGTCATTCCTATGTTTTCCTTTTACTCGCTGGCTGATGTCCCTTTCATGCGTGGGAACCTCTCAATGAGGTGTTTTTCTTTTGCGTGCCTTACTTGCTGCTGAAAACATTGGCTCTATAGTAGACTGCAGATTTATTCGTTGGATCAGACCTTCATGAATTGCCTGGAGTTTCTTTACAAATCGGAGCTTTTCTACTGCCGTGGGGGGTAATTTGGCTTTACACCTGCCAATTGCATTTGCTTAAGAATTTTTAAAATTGTTTCAATGGATTCATTTTGTGCATATCCTGCAACCATTTAGTTGAGGCAAAAATTATGCCCTTGGCCATAAGCAAGTTTAGTAAATTTGAAACTAGTAGCATTGATGGTCGTGGAGGAGTAACTGAACTAGTTGCTTGTGAATTCGATCCTACCAATGATGAGGCGCGTGATGAACCAGGAGGAAGAGGTGGTTGTATATGCAATGGAGACTGAGTTTCTCCAAACTCTGAAAACCTAGTGTATCCAGCTTGCCCCGCAATTCATTCTAAAATTTTGCAGAGTCTCTCCATCTTTCAATACTTCTCATGGAAAGTATGATTGGACCATTTCTACTTTCACAACTGATCATTTTAAAACAAAGCATTCATTTGATTCGCCAACCCCCTCACTAGCATTTCTTGATATATCTCATAACCTTTTGGAAGTTGGTGTACATGATCCATCCAAGCTCCATCCTCAACTTGATCACCATTTCCCTTAACTCCCTATCATTTTGACAAGATTAGTCGAACCCTTAAGTGGGTTCGGCTAAAAGAATTTTCACTTTCGGACAACTGAAACCTCCAAACTAATCCACTGACCATTTAATATCCATTATAATTGATTTCAATCATCAATTGATCATTAAAATCTCATTTTATCGTTTTATGCAACTAGTCAAATTGGTGTCAGCACGTCTGTTGACTGCCCTTAAAAACTGACCTGAACAGATAACTGAGCTCTAAAAACTGACCCATTGAATCTCTGTTATGCATTCTTGCACCCTATCGAATCTTCTCTCATGATCAATTCGAGGTCAAAAGATATTGACCGTGAAAGTTGCCTTCTCAGAATCACCTGCATAAAAATATGTCAAAAAATACTAAACTGGGTTTGGATTTGGCTCGAAAAACTAGGCAAATGAGCACATGGGGAAACAAAAATTGGGATACTTGTTATATTTCATGAGGTGAATATGAATCTATAGTTTGGGCTCATGAAAAATCATGGGGCGCATTTGGCAAGCGCCTGAAGTTGGTTACTCAAAATTATAGGACAAGAGACAATAGCAGAAAAGTGCTTTTTTGCAAATGAAAAGGCCCTGGAAGAGTGTGCAGATGGATTCATCAAGGTTTATAAATTAACACACTTAGAGTATTTTTAGAGGAAAATATAGGGGTAGAATCCATTCGATCTCACCAATCACGGATCTCAAGTTATAACATCTCGAACAGGGGTCCTGATAAATCTGCAAATACTGACACCAGTATAACTCTAGAAATTGCATTTGGAATCGCGTTTGAAAACTGATCAAACGGATTCGTCAAGGGCTGAAACATGAAATATGACAAGTCTCTAACATCTACAATGCAACGCAAAAGGAATTTCAACATTTGGGTCAACTGGTCAAAAGTTACAACACGTCAAACAGGGCCTCCCAGAATTTTGAAAATTTTGCAAAAACATGAAAACAGTAATTGACCAACTTCGAGGGATTCAAAACCTAGTCAAACAGACTCAAAATGACTCAAAATATTAAACATAGGTTCTTAAGTATGGACACTAGACACTCTCAAAGCAAAAAGTAATGACACATTTTTGGGTTCAAGATATTCAGGTGCAAACATGACCTCTATCGTTGTCTGACACTTAGGTGAAAATGCAGATTTGACACTAGCTCAAAACAGGACTTCGCCAAATGACTCGGATTGATGATTTAACTTCACAGAATAGGTAGATGGGCTGAATGGAAGGTTTTAGAAACATTGAACACCTTGTAGGCCTCATACTAACAACTGGGTACATACGCATCAAAAAGCATTTATAGGGCTCAAATTTCTCAATGGTGCTCAAAATTTTCCATGCAATTTTTTAGCGCCAACAGTGGCTCTGTCTGGGGATGGATGTCCCTTATGGGCATGGCAAGATTTCAGATCTCTGGGAGAAGTAGACCACAAACTTGAACAGGAAAACTTTCTCGAACAGTTTTATTGAAAACAGGTAAACTACACTTAACTATGTACAAGAGATGGCCCCAGGCCACTGAAAAGTTTCAGAAATTTTTACCTCTGTCATAAACCTTATTTTCATTCACATTCTCTGGAGGCAAACTGAAACTCTCATTCTTCCTTGTCTTACCCAACACATCATTATTCACAATTAGCTCAATAGGTAAAACAAAACTATCATCATCTTCATAGTGCGAATAAAAATTAGACATACTTTCTTCATCTTGCCCACTATGAAAAAATGGATCAGCATGACCATAACAACTGATATCAAGCTGAAACTGATCACTTCTAATTGAATCATGGATTCCTTTAACCAGAAACACAAAAGCTTGGTACTCTATTTCATTCAACGAGTTACATGAATCAATTTGTAACTCACCTTGTGCCTCCGGGTGTGAAGAGTATGTAGAATATGATTTATGCCTACTTGCAACCATGTTACTCATCAAGTCAGATTTATCATTTGCTGAAACCTCTTTACATTCTTCAAACAACTGATTAGTCACCAAAATTGAAAACTCATTTTGAAAGTGCTAATCTAAACTATGTTGACCACTATTATCTTCTTCATCAAACTGAAACTCAAAATACACCTTGAGCTTATCTTTACACGACTTATCAACATATGAAGAAAATTTACAATTGGATTGACAATAATCACTATTTTCCACTTCACTACATGAAACATCAAAAAAATGTTCAGCAAGATCAACATAAAAAGAATTTGAAATAGCATTAACCTTCCCTTCATTAACATTCCCTATATCCAGCAAATTGTCATGTGCAAAGACATTTGAGGTACTATCCTCTACACCTCCAAAGTCTAACAAAGATTGTTCGGATTCTACCTCTTTTTCCACATCAAACTTTGGGGAATTGATTTGACTGAATGAGAAAGTATTATGAAAGAACATATGAAGATCCTTAGAGGTACTTACGTGCTTTTAAAACTCACGAGCCAACAAATCAGAAATTTCATCAGAACTCAAGAAGACTTCCTCACAACTCTTCTCATGGCTATGATTGTCATCTGGACAACATGAAGAACTTACAACAGGAAGATCATTAGTGTAACAATCTAGAAAATCAGAATTATTACAACATTCTTTCATATCATGGTAATCACTAGATCTACTATTGTTACAACTTTCTTCAACTTCATACGTACTGTAACAAAATTTATCTTCTCTTTTATATCCATCTTTTTCATGCTGATCACTATTACCTGACTCATTAATATTTGAATCCACCTCGTCACACTTGGAAGACAGATTATCTTGCTCTACGGATTCATTATATTCATTGCTACCTTGGCTTTCAGCACACTCATTATCATTAGAAGACATGTCATGAAATTTATAATCATCACTTTCCATCTCCTCAATGAATTTTTCAATTTGCAAAATTATTTGTAACCTTACAGGTGCTGGCCAATTGACTGAATCGGGTAGAAGAACATCAAGGAAAACACTAGGCAAGGAAGATTCCTTAGGTCTACAATCAAAAGGCATCTTACTGATTACTGACTTAAGCCTTAAATAGAATTGTTCGATACTTAGACCTTGAGTACCACCCACCTCAATTCTTATAAAACTTACAATCCTTTTGTAAACCATTGTATTCAACATAGTAATGTTATTACTCACAGTTTCTAAACTCTCAGAATTTGGTAATCTAATCTCAGATCTGAGATCTGACTCCATCTTACAACAAAATTTCTACCTCTTCTTTCTAGTGCTGAAAATCACTAAATAGAGGCAACTTCTTTAAACACTTGACTTCCATGAAAAGAAAACATGAAAACCAAAATAGCTCCAGTGCTGATGCTGAACTTCGATTTGTTGATTTGGCACAGGTGCAAGACTGAATTTCTTTACACCACTGATCAAACTTTGTAGAGCTGCCACCTCTTTACAAGAGGAATAAAATAATCACTACTGTGATCTACTTTTACATTTCAATTTCTTTATAACAGCAGATTTCAAACAGCACTTTAAAACTTATCAAAAATTTAAAACTTCCTTTCAAGAAATTATCAAAAACTTTAGATCTGCCCATACAACTTAAAATCCTTCAACATTTTGCAATGAAATCAACTAGGAACAAACTGGTACAGAGATTAGAGAGTTGCCACTCACACTTTGTGAGAAATAAAACATAATTTGTCACTTGACAAATCTGAACCAGACCTTCAATGTAGGAGAAACTTTTAGATCATTGACATCTTGAAAAGAAAATATACTTTATAAATCAATTGTTGACTCTGAAACTTTCTCAACAGTATTTGCAAAAATTGAACTGATTGAAGATAGACCTATGACAGTCATAGAACACAATTTTCATCCAGTTTCAACATACTGTTGATAATGAATAAAGCTTAACTGGGGAACATGAAACTTCAGCAAGGAAAAGGAACACATCTTGCCACATATTTGCTATATCCAATCTGTTTCATGGCAGAGATTTTTATTCTTTCTATATGCAAGTCCCCAGCAGAGTCGCCATTTTGTTGGTGTTTGAAAATGTTACCCATTTTCAATTACCCTGATGAGAATATGACACATCTTGGGGCAACTAACTCCCATTATCAACACATCCATTCAGACACCAGGCCAACTATAAGGCATGACCCTTCTTCTACTTCAAGCTCTGCAAAACCTAGGCGGGTAGACCTGGAGACTCTTTATATGGTACTAGTTGTCAAAGCATACACTGAATCTAATACAAAGTAGATAGAAACCCTTATTTCTCCTAATAACTTATGAAATAACATATATCTACAGTAGCTAGATGCAAAACAATGAAATTCATAGGCTAAGTGAGGGCATTCTTTTTATAGCTCTTCAACATGAAAGGGAAATTCATTTGATTAAAGATGTTGATTCAACAAAACCTCAAAAAAGCAACAATATAACTAGTGATCCTATAATTGATCAGTGCCTAATCCATTGGGCAATTCCATGAATTCAAAACATACATCTATGACATCAGGACGTATCTCATATACCTAGACATCAGTGTTCATTTAGGTCTCATTTTCATGAAATATCCTTCTCAAACAACTAGTAACCTTGTTTAAATATATCAAGCATTTACTTGGCCCTTTGGTCCAACAGCAAAATACATCAAACATACTACCTGAAAGGGATGCAAAAGGGGTCTCAAATCTTTGTTCCAAAACCACTTAAGACTTATAGATTGCTGAGACAAGAGACAAGAACCAAAACAAAACTAGTGAAATTGTTACTCATATGTATTCATTTCCTTGAAACTATACATTCAGATGCATAAAATCAAAACATGAAAAACCTAATATCTCAGAACTATCTGTATTTATCTTCCTACTGTTGTTCACATGAGAGAAATTGCTGAAGAAATATGTGGTATCACAGTATAGGAACATATCAAAACTGGACCCAAAATCTGGTATCTCAGTAGTGACTGATTTTTCTCCCAAAAACTCAAACCAAAAAATTTGAACCCCTCAAATGGAAGAAAGAAAGAAAAATATAGCAAGGAAGGATTCCCGGATTGAATCTGAAACCAACATCTGTCCACTTGGAATTCCATCTTGTGCAACTGAAAACTTCTTTCATCTCTCTACCATTTGGTCTAATTTTTTGTTTTATCATTATTTGCAACTGACTTGCAAAATATCCTTGTTGAAATGATGAAACCTTGCTGAGTCACCAAAATATCTGATTTACCCATTGAAAACCTAGTGAAATCTCAATTTTTACTAAATGAATGTGATTAGAAATCGACTCAAATTGAATTTTCTATCGCCTTTTAACCAAATTCAGGTCATCACCATGCTAGGAAACAATTCTAAACTTTCATATCTAAAAACAGTTGCAAGATAAGAACCTGGTAGAAAACCTCCTATAGCATGAACACATTTCTACCTATGCAAAAACTGACTCCAAAATCGGATAGTTTGTCTTCTCTCGATTTCGACGGTATATTGGAGTCCATGTTTAGCTTATTAGAAACCCACCAAATCTTCGCTTGAAAATTATCCCTTTGGTTAAAAGTATTCAGGTCTGCACTTTAAATTTTAAAAATTTCAAAAAATTTCAAAAATCTAAAGTTTAAACTTTATAAAATGCATCCTTTTGAAATAAAACTCCATCACGTGCATTTTTTGAAGAAAATATATTAAAAAATTATCTCTTTAAATATTATATATTTTCCTTCTCTTTCCAATTCGAGGTCAAACCTCTATTGACCAACCCTTTCTGCCACATGGTGGCCTCTGATTGGCCAACCACTACTCTCAAATGCCATGTCATCGTCGCAGGGACCCAGTGCTACATGTCGCCAAGGCGCATCTCTGCATTACTTAAATCCCTACAACTCCATATTGCGGGAATCTGCAGACCGTTGGATCTCGCCACGTGGCACTGTTTGATTTTCTCACCTCTCCATTAGATGCCACGTCACCACCACGGGACCCGCACTACATGTTGCAATCCCGCTTTCTCGCATTATTTATCCCCCTCACATCTCCGTAATGCGAGATTGCACCGAGCGTCAGATCATGACACGTGTCACGATCTGACACATCCTCACAAGTTGCACCTAATCGTCACCTCACCGCCAGCTAGGACCCACTTGCCACGTGTCCAAATTATGCTTTCCCACATTTTTTAAATCGAGCGCAACTTCATATTGTGGGGAAGCGGGCACTCGTCGATTTTTGCCACGTGGCGTCATCTCGTGCGATCTCTAGTTTTGGGTGCCAACTCATTATTACTGCTCTTTCGATTAAAAATTTGCTTAATGTGAACCCACTGACATCATCGATGGGCCCTACCACATGGCCGTGGCCTTTGCCTTTGGAAAACATGTGTCTTTAAGACACAATGGTTATTGCTTATTGGCATATTTAAACATCTCAAAAGTATCGCCCATAGCCAATGTGGGATATATGATTCTGAAACAACTTCTATTCAGGCCACACGAATTCTTAAAAATGTGGGCTTCTTATTGCAACAACCGTCTACTCCTCTTTTGGTGCTAATGGCTGTATTTTTGTGTATGCAGGAACCTCCTCTTACAAATCATGGGGCCTCTATTCCAAGGCGCAGGGTTTTCCTTCTTTATCGCAACTACTTTTTTCTCTATTCTCAGCAGCTTCAACTACTGAAGTCATTCCTATGTTTTCCTTTTACTCCCTGGCCGCTATCCCTTTCATGCGTGGGAACCTCTCAATGAGGTGTTTTTATTTTGCGTGCCTTACCTGCTATTGAAAATGTTGGCTCTACAATAGACTGCGGATTTATTCGTTGGATCAAACCTTCATGAATTGTGTGGAGTTTCTTTACAAATCACAGCTTTTCTACTGTCGTGGGGGGTAATTTGGCTTTACACCTGCCAATTGCATTTGCTTAAGAATTTTTAAAACTGTTTCAATGGATTCATTTTGTGCATATCTTGCAACCATTCAGTTGAGGCAAAAATTATGCCCTTGGCCATAAGCAAGTTTAGTAAATTTGAAACTAGTAGCATTGATGGTCATGGAGAAGTAACTGAACTAGTTGCTTGTGAATTCGATCCTACCAATGATGAGGCGCGTGATGAATCGGGAGGAAGAGGTGGTTGTATATGCAATGGAGACTGAGTTTCTCCAAACTCTAAAAACCCAGTGTATCCAGCTTGCCCCGCAATTCATTCTAAAATTTTGCAGAGTCTCTCCATTTTTCAATACTTCTCATGGAAAGTATGATTGGACCATTTCTACTTTCACAACTGATCATTTTAAAACAAAGCATTCATTTGATTGGCCAACCCCCTCACTAGCATTTCTTGATATATCTTAGAACCTTTTGGAAATTGGTGTACATGATCCATCCAAGCTCCATCCTCAATTTGATCGCCATTTCCCTTAACTCCCTATCATTTTGACAAGATTAGTCGGACCCTTAAGTGGGTCTGGCTAAAAGAATTTTCACTTTCGGACAACTAAAACCTCCAAACTAATCCACTGACCTTTTAATATCCATTATAATCGATTTCAATCATCAATTGATCATTAAAATCTCATTTTATCATTTTATGCAACTGGTCAAATTAGTGTCAACACGTCTGTTGACCGCCCTTAAAAACTGACCTGAATAGATAACTGAGCTCTGAAAACTGACCCATTGAATCTCTGTTATGCATTCATGCACCCTTTCAAATCTTATCTCATGATGAATTTAAGGTCAAAAGATATTGACCGTGAAAGTTTCCTTCTCAGAATCACCTGCATAAAAATATGTCAGAAAACACTAAACTGGGTTTGGATTTGGCTCGAAAAACTAGGCAAATGAGCACATGGGGAAATGAAAATTGGGACACTTGTTATATGTCACAAGGTGAATATGAATCTATAGTTTGGGCTCATGAAAAATCATGGGGCGCGTTTGGAGAGCGTCTGAAGTTGGTTACTCAGAATTACAGGACAAGAGAAAACAGCAGAAAAGTGCTTTTTTGCAAATAAAAAGGCCCTGGAAGAGTGTACAGACGAATTCATCAAGGTTTATAAATTAACACACTTAGAGTATTTTTAGAGGAAAATACAGGGGTAGAATCCATTCGATCTCACCAGTCATGGATCTCAAGTTATAACATCTTGAACAGGGGTCCTGATAAATCTGCAAATACTAACACCAGTATAACTCTAGAAATTGCATTTGGAATCGCGTTTGAAACCTAATCAAACGGATTCATCAAGGGCTGAAACTTGAAACATGACAAGTATCTAACATCTACAATGCAACGCAAAAGGAATTTCAACATTTGGGTCAACTGGTCAAAAGTTACAACACGTCAAACAGGGCCTCCCAGAATTTTGAAAATTTTGCAAAAATATGAAAACAGTAATTGACCAACTTCGAGGGATTCAAAACCTAGTCAAACGGACTCAAAATTACTCAAAATCTTAAACATAGGTTCTTAATTATGGACACTAAACACTCTCAATGTGAAAAGTAATGACACATTTCTGGGTTCAAGATATTCAGGTGCAAACATGACCTCTTATCGTTGTCTGACACGGGTGAAAATGCAGATTTGACACTAGCTCAAAACAGGACTTCGCCAAATGACTCGGATTGATGATTTAACTTCACAAAACAGGTAGATGGGTTGAATGGAAGGTTTTAGAAACATTGAACACCTTTTAGGCCCATACGCATCAAAAAGCGTTTATAGGGCTCAAATTTCTCAATGGTGCTCAAAATTTTCCATGCAATTTTGTAGCGCCAACAACTTCTCCCTATTCATTCATTTTATTTCTAAATACCCATTTTGTGCCAATCACATTTTTGTCCTTTGGTCTAGGAACTAATTCTCAAGTGCCATTTTTAATTATCTATTGAAGTTCTTCCTCCATTACTTTTATCCAATGATCATCTTTAATTGCTTCATCTACACTCTTTGGTTCTACTTGAGATATTAGACATAGCTCCTCATTAATTAGACATGGCTCCTTATTAATTCTGCTCATTGTCATTATTCCCTTTTCTTTACTTCCTATTATTTGATTGGCAGGATCATTTCTTATCAAATTCCTATTTGGTGTGCTTCAATTCTTATTTCAAGTACTATGCTCTATTTTTTCTTGCTACTTTAGTTTATACATTATTCTACAAGTCATTCTTAGTTTTGAGAAACAATTCATTGCATCTATTGGTCATACTAGAATAATCATTTGCATCAAAGCTATAATCCATCATCTTTTCCTTGGTGCCAAACTTTTCATCAATCTTAACATTTGCACGCTCTACTATAGTTTTTGTTCTATGGTTGAAACATCTATAAGCTTTATTTTTTAATGAATAGCCAAGAAACATACCTTCATCACTCCTTGTATCAAACTTACCAATTTCATCATCTCTTCTGATGTAACATCCATACCTCTTCTAATCTACACTCTGTTCAGTGTGTATACTATTGTATTGACTGCTTCTCTCCAAAAGGTTTTTAGTACATCATTCTTGAATAAAATAACTCTTGTTATTAGTAATTGACTTGTTTCTTCTTTCAGAAATCCCATTCTACTTAGGTGTATGAGGTGAGGATAGTTTTCTCCTTGATACCATGCTCTTCACAATAGATATTGAATTCTCTAGAAGTGAATTCTCCCTCTATCAAATCTTAAGCTTTTGATTTTACCTCTGGATTCATTCTCAAATTTGTTCTTGAATACCTTGAATCTCTCAAATGCTTCTGATGTTTTCTTAAAAAAAGCTACCCACATTATTCTAGTGAAATTATCAACAAAAATAATAAAATACCTTTCTTCATAGAATCCTCTTGTTCTTGTATGACCACTCAGATTTGTATGAACCAATTCCAACTTTTGTGTAGTACAGAACTACTTGCTAGGAAATGAGACTCTCTTATGCTTAGCCAAGATACATTCCTTGCAAATAGTGTCAATAGCCTTAGTGATCTTAGGTAAATCTCTCACAGCAAGTGTATTACTAGCTTTCGTAATGTTATCAAAGTTAATGTGACAAAATCTTCTATGCCATAACCAACTATTGTCAATCTTAGTTACCAAGCATGTTATTTTAGTATAATTTAACTAAAATACATTGCCTCTAGTTCTTGTGCCAGTACCAAGTAGTTTTCCTTCCTTATTCTTGATAATGCATGTGTCATTACCAAACTATAACGGGTAACCTTTGTCCATAAGCTATCTAACACTTAACAAATTATGTTTTAGTTTGTGAACAAAATAAACATCACCAGTATATGTTTTACCATCAAGTGTGATAGATTCAATTCCTATAATGTGATAGGTTGAGTTGTTCCCTACTTTGACAATTCCTCCATCATGGTTTTTGAATTTGACAAATTTTCTCATATCACTAGTCATGTGATGTGAATAGCCACTATCAATGTTCCAATATTTCTTTTTGACTTGTGAGATTAGCACACTTTATTCTCTGATTTCCCTATCAAGATCATCCTCCTTTATTGCTACAGACCATAATTCATCTTCACTCATGTTTTGATCAGATTCTTCTTCCTCTTCTTCTTCATTAGCATATAAACAATTTCTAGGTCTTCTAGACTTGAACCTTCCCTTATACTTTCTTTCTCTTTTAGGAAAATTAGATGCATAATGACCATATTCATTACATGTCCAACATTAGAAGGTATTCTTATCATTGATTTTAATTTCCACAAGAAGAGCCACTCCCTCTTGGGTCTTTTCCTCAATCGACTTGTTGTTGCTAGCAATGTCTCCTTGTGCTTTTTTGTTCCTTGCTAAACTAGGTTTGACATTTAGTGCACTAAATGTTGTCTCAACTTTTTCTAATTCACTAGATTGTTTTAGATCAAATTATCTACAACTTCCAATCTCCCAAGAAATGTTTCTTTGGTGAAATTATTAGTATAGGGTATCATCAACAGAATCATTTGTGCTACTATCTTGAAGGGTGGTGTCAATTTTTCCAAGATCTTCCATATCACTTCATCATCAGATTTCCTTTCATCAAGAGATGTGATTACTAAAAAAATCTCAAATATTCTACCAACATAGATTCTTATAGATTCATCTTCCATCATTCTAGCATCTTGGAATGCACAATACAAATATTGTAATCTAACCCTATTTGCATGTGTATCACCCTCATAATTAGCTTCTAAAGTTTTCCAAATTTCATGAGATGTTTTGAGTTGTTTTACCTAACTGTACTCACTTTTAGGTGGTGCTGACAATATTACTTCTCTTGCCCTTATGTTACACAGAAATATTTCTCTATGTTCCTCGATACAGGTTTCAAGATGGTCTTCTTCTACAATATTCTTAGATGTTTTAGTTACAAGCGAATATCCTAGACCCATGCACAAGAGATGAGTCTTCATTTTATCCTTTTAGTTTTCATAGTTTGTGCCATCAAATCTAGGACTTGTCTTCCTGAACAAATTTTCCATGGATCTCCCAAAGCTATTAAAATTTCTTTAAGGACCTAAAGCTTTGATACCAATCATTAGAAATAGTAGTTCACCAATATAGCTTGGGGGCGGAGGGGGGGGGGGGGGTTGGGGGGGGGGGGGGGGGGGGGTTTGAATTAGTTATATAAATATTTAACCTTTTAAATCAATCTCAATCATTCAATCAAAATATAATAGTACCATAAAGAAATGCGCATATACAATTACACTAGATATGTTGACTAGGGAAACCCTTAATCAAAGGGAAAACCCCAGTAGGAATGATGCCCACAAAATGATGTAAAAATATGAATACTCCTTGTTAGAGGATAGACCCTAGTAGGAGTCTATTACAATACTTATTACAAAGAGTCCATGTTATGAGACTTTGAATCCTTATTAGGAGATTCCAACCCTATTAGGAGTTGAAGAAGGTAGTTGAACCCACTGTCCAAATAGATTTAGGATCATATCAATGAACTCACTATCCAATTGATCTTGGTACTATTACATTTAGAATAGTAGATGTGTGACAATCTTTGGCTTCTTCCTCTGTCTAGTACATTGGACTTCTTCCCCTTCAGATCATGCAATTAGATCTAGAACTCTATGCCCATCAATAGTAACCCTTAAGGTCACCTACATGCATTAGCAAATCACTCTTCTCTTCTACTTCACAATTCACAACTCTTATCTACTCATTGGTCTCAATCATCATGTATAAAACTCAAAAAACATCTTTCCATTATACCATACCCAATATTAAATCCTTGAGTCAGCATCACACATTACCATACATTAATTAAATAAAATACATGTTTAATCAATCTTGTCAACTCACACTTATACCCAATCTTTCACATGGGCAACTTCTATACATGTACACTCACTGATGTCATCAATAGTTAGTGCACTTCCTCTAGTTAACTATGCAACCCTTAATTCCAAATACAATGATCTATATCGATCGTACAATAGAAACTATTTTTACAATGCATTATTTCCATGCAACACCTTGTAAATCATCAATATCTTTTGTACTCTATTTATTTAGGTCTTGCACACTCTCCCATGTGAAAAATACATGTTGTAGTATGTGCTAGTAACTGCACATAACCAGATATGCAATGTATTGTCTTTAATACAAAAAATCATGGTATGTTGTTCTGCTAGTCTTTTAAAAACTTATTACTATGTTGTCATCAATAACAAACATAGTTATAAATTCATCATATCAATATTCTATAATACTCCCCAATAGCATCATCATTCATGCTAACAATTGCAACATAGCATGGTCTAATATTTATATGTTGTGCTCGACATGTATTACTAGTTTGGCATGAACTAAGTAATTTGTTTAAGTGTGTTAACACTCACTTGTCAAAACCAATATAAGATCAATAGTTCTACCCTATGAAAATTACATCTTTTTAAAGGCTTATAAATACTATTAGGTCTTATCCTATTAAAGGATTTCAAAACCGAGTTAGAAGTGTGCCTTGTTAAAGGACTTCAACTCACAATTAATTAAGCACCTTGTTAGAGGATTTCAATACAACCTGTTGAGACTACTTTGTTAAGAGATTTAATTGATTCACTTGTTATAATGTTTTAGGATTGATCCTATAGTTAGCACTTTGTTGCTTGATGATAGATCACCTCTAAACTGATGTATTCTTGATCCTTCTTGATCAGATTTCTCTATAATGTTTACTATTTCCTTCCTTTGTTCTCCTTTAACTAATTTTGTAATGCAATTTCAATTCACAACTCCTTAGCCACCATTAATGTCCTATTTGCACATTCAAACTTCTCTCTTCTCTCATTCCACACATAAGAAGTTTAGGGTTTGTCCTCCTTAAGAAAACCTAGGTGACTTAGGGTTAGGTATGAACCAATAGTTGTGATTCATTCATATTACTACTTAAACATTCCCTTTACCTAATTTGATGCATATAATTCATAGGGATTCCAACTTAATATTTGTCCTTATCTCCAAAATATCATAATTCAATCTATAAGTCAGCTCAAATATGGTTTATGTAGTAGTATGTGATAATATAAACAACTATGACAAAACTATGTTACTCAGCATCTAAAGTCTCTGATCCTTGGCATTAACTCATTTCTATATTGTGAATCAACATTTGAATGACTCAACATGCACTATTGACTTGGCTCTTGAATCACTCAGCATACACTCTCTACTTGGCACTTGAGTGGCTTGGCACATGAGTGACTTAATAGTCACTATGGACTCAACATGCTCTACCTTATACATGTTGTTCTCAACATATACTACTCGATTGACATAAATTAAGTAAATGACTTAAGTGTATAGACACACTAGTCAAAACCAATCTAAGATCAACAATCTCCCCCTTTGACATGAGTGTCAAAAAAACTTGGTCATGCATTAATGATTTTATTTGTTTGAGCATAACATATCTCTTATTCAACTTCTATAAAAAATTTAAAAATTTTGCAACAACTTATACCTCAAAATCTTATAACTCCCTCTAAGTTGTTAGATCTAGTTATGTACTAAAAATGTTGTTTCTTTTAGATTGGTTTTGATAAGTGAGTGTCAACACACTTAAGTTAATTACTTAGTTCATGATGAACTAGTAGTACATGCTGAGCAAAACATGTAAATATTAGACCAAGCTAAGTCATAGTGAGTGTCAAGCCACTCATATGCTGAGTCACTTAAGTGCAAAGAAAATAGTATATGTCAAGTAACATAGAAGGTGAGTAGATAGAATGTGTTGAGTGATTTAGGATTCAAGTAAATAGTGGATGCCAAGCAATATAGGTGTTGAGTCATAGTATACAAAATAGTACATGTTCAGCATCAGAGACTTCATATGCTAAGACAGTTTTGATAGTTTTTTTTGTAATGGCACAAACAAATATGTAAACCATTTTTGAGCTGACTTAATATTATATTTTGATATTTTGAGATAAGGATGAATCTCTATTTGGATTTCTTATGAAATTACATGTAGCCAATCAAAAAATGAGAAGGATTAAGTAGCAAAATGGATGAATCTCAGCCATAGATTCATACCTAACCCTAAGCCACCAAAGTCTTCTTAAGGAGGATGAAACCCTAAACTTTCATAAAGAGTGTGTAAAGAATTAAAGGAGTGAAGAGAATAGTTTGCATGCAAAAATAGAGCATTCAAGGTGACTTAGAAGTTACAAAGAAAAAGTGAATTGTAGAATCAGTTAGAGAAGAACAGAGGTTAGAGAAAAGGATATAGCATTGAGACACCTAATAAAAAAGGATCAAGAAGATATTATTTAGAGGTGATATTTTTTCAGGCAAGCAAGTGTGAACTATAGGATCTATGCTGAGACATTTTAATAGGTGATTTCAGTCAAATCTCTTAAGTAGAGTAGTCCTAATAGGCTACATGAAATCCTTTAATAGGGTGCTTACTTAGTTGTAAGTTGATCTCCTCTAACAAGGTGAGACCTAATAGTCTTTGTAAGCCTTTAATAGGGTTGATCTTTCATAGGGTAGATCATGTTTCATGGTCAAAACATTGTAACCTTCATTGGATACACTTTATTGCTGCAATAGTAAAAATTTGTGGGTGTCATCTTCACCCTAGTTTTACCTTCTTAGTCGGAGGGTTTCTGGGTAATCATATATAGTGTTATCTATGTGAATGCTTGTATTTTTACATGATTTAGATGTATATTATTTACATGTTATTTTAGTTTATCTATTGAATGTCTGAGATGGATATATGGTGAAAGTTTTATGGATCCAATTTTGAACTACCAATTCACCCCCACCTGAGAATTTCACCTTTACTATTGTAATTCCAACAATTAGTAGTAGAGCTAAGTTCTTAGAAGGAGAAGATTTGCAACATTTAGGAAAGATCTTGAAATGGAAGTTTACAAATTGGGAAAGATTATTGAGGATCAAGGAATTGAGATACAACTCATTCTACATCAATTCGGTGAAGTAAGAGAATAATTAAAGAAGTCCTTGAAGATAACAAATTTCTATAATAGAAATGGCACACAATACAAAGAGATTAACACAACCAAGCTATTTCCCAATGGTGACTCCAATGAATTTGACTCAAAAATTCCAAATCTAATGAAAAAGAATAGAGTTCAAGCTAAGGAAATCAGAAATCTCAAGTTAGAGCAAGAATGACAAGTTATACTACTATGTGAGGTAACTAAACAAAAGAAGAAAGTTATGGAAGACAAAGCCATGATTGAATGAGACTAAAGAATTCTAGTCAATATATTGGAAGAGAAATCAATAGAGCTAACCAAGATTTCCAACATGTGATTGGATACTCTAAGTCAAATGATGAATGCCAACTATGAATTGAATGTTAAGGACATTGAGATAACTACATTGAAGTTGTAAAATGAACAACTGCAGAGTGATCTAAAGATAGAAAAGGAATCTTCTGGAAGTTTCAACAAGCCAAATGAAGCCTTCAAATACTTTGAGCAATTATTGAGATCCCCTAGATCCAATAATGACAAATTAGGTTTGGGATACACAAGCACTGAAGAAGGAGAATCATCCAAAAGTCTAGAAGAAAGAAGCATCAAAGGTAAGAACTCCAAACCTACTTGTCATAATTGTGATAAGAAAGGAAATACTACTAATGTGTGTAGGAGGAAGCTTACAAATCAGAATTTCAAGCCTAAAAATATGAGTAATTGTCATAACTACAACAAGTAAGGTCATCAAGCACATGAATTCAAAACCAAGACCATGCATATACAAAGATTTGAAGGATATTGCTACAATTCTCAGAAGTATAGACATAGAGATTTTGAATACAAATCCAAATCCATATGGTCATCAAATAAGAAAGTAAAGTTAAGGAATAATAGAAACTCTTATAATTGGGATTATAATACAAAATATATTTTTCATTACTATCAAGAATATGGACATATTACTAAAAAAATTTTTAGGACAAATTTCAGAGGTAAGTACCAAAGATGGTTAAGTCAAACTTCATGTTTCAACTATTTGAAAATTGGTCATATCAATAGGTATTTTCCAACTAGGTCAAAGGCACCAAGCTATGAATTCGATAAAGGAAAACACGAGGTGAATGTTGAACACATTAGAGATGAGATGAATAAGACATGGAAAAAGAAAGATGAGTGCAACACATCAAATAGAGAAGGGATCACTTCACTCAATGGGTTAGGTGATCACACATCATCAAATTAGGAAAACAAAAGGTATGTGGGACTGATATCTAAAAGTTATATCATACATCAATTCCAAAAGGTTCTAGTACTGAAAAGATTACATTACCATGAACAAAGATGCAAGAAGTTGTCAAAAATTAAAAACAAATCTTTGAGTCTTTCATGTTGATGTCAAGTATGAAGAGCTTCCTATATGTTTTGAGTGGAATGTTAGAATATGTCAAACTATCAAACTAAGTAGTTGATGCTAAGCTTGCAATGGTTTCTAAGCTTACAGTTGCGTAAGCACTTAGCATTAAATGCAAGGTTTTCAATGGGTATATGATCAATATTAACTCATTCTTCATCATTTCAAAATTGAGAAAGAGAAAGAAGAGCATGAGGTGATTAGGAAAATTCTTTAGAAGTGATTGCAAAAGATTTGCATAGTGATTCTATATACACTAAAAATTGTCCTAAATGACTATATTAATCTAATTAGTACTAGTCACATTCCTCTACTTATTTAATTAAATTATTTTAATTAAATAAGTTCATTTTTTTCTAAGTATTTAAATTTAATTTAAATACTCCTAGCTCTAATGTGTTAATTTAAATTAACACATAATCCTCCACATATTCTCTTTTTTTGAATAAATTTTATTTATTTAAAATCCTCCATATCCTATTAATTTCTTCTAGACCTAAGTTAAATTAAATTTTATTTAATTTAAAAGTATGTGTACTCTTATGAGTTATCATCATAAGGGTTTACATTTCTTTTTAAGCACATGGTGTCTACAACTTGAGAACTTTCTACACACATGTGCCACCTCATCATTTTATCTTCCTAACCAAGGATATGAGATAAAGAGATAAGATGCTTAATCGTTAATCCTTATCCTTATCCTTATCTTCTAGACACCCTCTAGATGTTTCCTGAGAGTCTTTAAATAGAAGCCTTGTCTCAAGCATTGCATATATAGAGGATTATTGGATTGCATTGATACGTCGTCGCTTTGAGTCTAGAATCACCACATTGAGAGCTTGCATTATAAGGTACATTTTCATATCGAGTTCATAGGCTGCATCTTAGTGATTTGATAGTTGGTAAGATTTACATTTTGTATTGCATCTTAGTTTTTGTTGTGCATGCATATTTAGTTTACATTATAGTTTTAGTTTTCATTTAGTTATAGCTTGCATCTCTAGATAGTTTTCATAATTTCATGTTCATTCCATCATAGAATACCTTTTGAGTGTGACTTCCTCCATAGTCATATCTTGAAAGTATTCTTCTTTTCATATAGTCTAGGATCATATTGCACATTCATTGTACATGCACATTCACATTTGCACTTCCACACAAGGGATTTACTTATTGTTGTGTTTGTGAGAGCATACCAAACATACCCTCCATCAGAGATACACCAACAATGGCTACACATAGTTGCCCTTGTTGAGTATTAGAGGTGGTTGGAATTTTGGTTTGTTGGTCACTTTTTTGAATTTCTTTTAAATTAGCTTGATTCCTTTGGCTTCGAGCGATTTGCATATTTTTTCAGCACACATTTTGGCACGCTCGGTGGGACCCACATCCCTGATCTTGCTTCAGAAGTCTGCTAATACAATTTTTTGCAGTTCGGATTAGCGTTTTGTCGTCTCTGATAGTCATAATATCGTCTGCGTTGCACGTCTATGCATATCAGTGTCTCCGCAGATCAGCATCTCCAAGAACAAGCATCTGCACTACTGTCAAAAAAATTAGGTTCTTTTCTTTTTGCGTCTGCGCATTACTTATTCTGTCATCTGCGTTAGGGTTTTGTCATCTACACTTATTTCTCTATCATTTTCGCTCTGTGATCTGTCATCTACGATCTAAAATTAGCATCTCTGATTTTTATTTTAGCGTCTTCTCTTTTCATTTTAGCGTCTTTGCTTTTCATTTTAGCGTCTGCAATTTTCATTTTAGCGTCTACGCTCTACATTTTGGCTTCTTTGCTCTGCATTTTGGCATCTGCGCTCTGCATTTTGGTGTCTGCGCTCTGCACTTTGTCATTTGCGCTCTGTGTTTTGTCGTCTGCGTTCTTTTCTTTGTCGTCTTCATTTTTTAGCATCTTCGATTATTGGCATCTGCGACTGTTGAGATTTAAACTAATGGTTAACGGTTTTTCTTGAGTATTTTGTGAGTTTTCAGGTCAAGGATTTGTGTTAAAGGATGAACTAAAGTGCAAAAGAAACTAGGTCACATTTGAAATTGGAGCATTTTAAATGGGTATATTTAGTATAGAGCACATTTGGATTTGGGCCTTAAAATGAACTCACATTCAAAGCCTTAAGGAAAATTAACTTCCTTTCAGCATTTTCATTTCAGCATTTTCATTTTCAGCATTTTCTTTTAATATTTTATTTTCTGCTATTTAAAGTTGGAAAGAACCTTGTATGCTCTAAACACACGTGTCTTCAATTAGAATAACAAACTTAAATTTTTGTGGATAACGAACAAATGTCTTTTAAACCCCAAGTCCACTTACATATTCTCTCCCCTCGTGCCTTTGAGCGACCTTGGGTGCACAAGAAATAAGTGGATTTGTTTTTCATTTTATTAGGAGGCCTGCTTGGGGATTTCATCACCCCTTGGGACGACCTCAACTCCAGCGTTCTAGTGGAGTATAAAAATCGGGAGGTGAATCAAAAGACACCTCTCTTGGAAGTGTAAATATTGTCACTCTTGGCTAAGGCCCAAAGAACTTTATACCTTTGGGAAGTGAAGGAGGAGATTGGGTTACCGTTTCCCCCCGACTGTGTGGCAGTATTTTCTTTCATCTACAGAATTGGGCCTCACGTACCTAGTGTATATCGAGGATGCCCTTTAGCTAAGCCTTGTACACCCTAGTATTAGCCTTATTAGGATTTTTGTTGTATTTGGTGTGTTTGTTCAAATAATCAAAAAAAAAAAAAAAAAAAACGAGTGAAATTGTGAGGGAACCTTTGCACCAATATAGGTTAGGTGAGGTCTCTTTGACTCACAGTCATTTCTTGGAAGTTTTTGCATTAGAGTCACGTTTGGCATTTTGGTTGAGTCTATTTTTGATGTCAAAAGGTTTGAGTCTTGTTTTGTTCTTGCCATGACCAAAAAAGTCAACCAAACCAAGCATAAGAAAGTGAAACTGTCCAAACCCCCTGTCTACAAAGAAAGGAAGAGACTAAACCACAGTGACAAACAATTCAGCTACTGGATCAAGGAAATTCAAAAAGAAGAAGCTAGGGAAGACCGCTACGATAGGATCACTTATAACGGAAAACTTCGGAAATGGTCTACTTTCCCAGGTGTAAACCCAAGGTTCTTATTTCCTGTAAACGAAAACTGAATGAACCGTATAAGTGGCCATCATACATCTGTCTTTCTTATTCATTTCCATTTCTTCCAATCTTCAAACTTTCTTCTAAGAGAGCTAAAACCCTTTAAAAAAAAAAAACATCTTTCTATCGTGACATTAGACCTTACATCCATAAGCAAACACCTTATCCTAATCACATTCTCTTATTTGGGACCACAAGTCAGTCTCCAAATAGTAAGTGATCCATTTGGTGTCTTATCTTGCCTACAAGATCATATTTGACTATCTTTGGTAAGAAAAGGATACAATTATCTTTCAATATCATTTTTTTTGCTAAACTAAGGTCTCTTGTTCAAATTTGGGTAGTTGACCCACTAATCATCTAAGGTTAAGAGCTCTCATATTTCATTTTCTATTTCTCTCATAAGCCTTCATTCATCATTTGGCCATTCTTGTATGGTAAACACACGATTAGGAAGGTTTACATTCAACCCCAAAACACATTTGTGGGAATCAACAAAGCAATTAGAAATGGAGAATCTTCCTCCCTTAGCTATAACTTCATTAGGGGATGTGATTCCCTCTAATCTGAACCTTCGTATGCATAATATCTGAGAGCCACAACAACCTTTTCATAATGGCAATCTAGGTGATAATGATGAAGAAGTAGACCAAGATGAAGACCCTATTGATTTTGGTGATATTTCTAGTGAGGTTAAGACCTTCCTTGCAGACCCTTACAATGTAGAGATGATGGAGAAATCCATTAAGGAAAACAAGATTGACATATTCTTAAATCTGATCAAGGATGGTGTTAACATTCCTACAAGTTTTGATGAGAACATCCTATTTACTCAAGTCAAGAAAGGTGGTGCTCCCTTAGCACCTAGTTCAAGTGCAATACCAACATCAAGCAAAGGAAAAGGACCTACAGTGATAACTAGTGCAATGCCCACATCTAGCACTTTACCACAACCAACGCTTCAAACCAACCCTGATATCTTTCAACAATTCATCAATGCTCTATCAAATTTTGCCACATATGCTAGTGCTCCACAAAAAACCTCAACAACTTCAAATGTAGGAGGCCTTGGTATTAGTCAAGCACCAACTCAACCAATGGTCATTTCTACACAGCCTACACCTTCACCTCAGTTGCATGTGCCTACGATCATGGTAACAACATCGACGCCAAATGCAACGAGTACATATTGATAGGGTGGTTCAAATGGAGCAACTCCACCACCCCAGCAGTCACAAGCCCAAACGAACTCTAAAGTATCACATCTCACTCAAATGATTCATGAACTACAAAATGAGGTGCGCAACACAAAAAATAAAGGGGTAAAATAGTTGTCTCTTAATGAGATTTGTCCTTTTGATTAATCTATTCCTATTACTCTATTCTTGATTGGTTTTGAGATTCCAAAGTTTGACAAATATATGGGAAAAGCGTGCCTCGTCACACATGTAAGGGAGTTCTATATTTTGTGTCAAGAGGTGGCATACAGTGATGATTACCTTAAGAGACTCTTTCCACAAAGTCTTGGAGGCCCTGCATTTGAGTGGTTCATAAATCTGCCTAAGGATTCTCATTCTACCTTCGATGAGTTGGAAAATAAGTTCATAGCACAATACTCTTACAACACAGACAATTAGGTTTCATTAAGTGACTTGTGTAATACTAAGCAACGAAATGGAGAAAATTTTGCCAATTTCCTTCAAAGATGGAGACATCTTGCTAGTCGTATGCCATACAAAATTGAGGACTCTCATCTTGTAGATATGTTCATCAAAAATTTGATACCTGAAATATCCTTTTCACTTGAAAATGGTGAGTCCTGAGGACTTTCCTACTCTAATCAAAAAGGGTAAAAACATTAAAAGTGGACTTTAGAAAAAGGCACCATCAAACATTATAGTTCTTCATCTTCCCATAATGAATCGAACAACGATAACAAGCCTAGATCATAGTCTAAGAATAGGGGTGTTACACATGATCTTGTTACGGATGTCAAAAACCTTTGAGGAGGTAGCAACAATAATTACCGCAACCGTAACAACAATAACTCAAATCAAGACAACCAGGGTAATCAGCAAACTCAATTCTTTCCGTGTAACAATTACAATCGTGATTATGATCGAAATAGGACATTCACCAACTTTCGTGAACCATTGGAAGCCATCTTTCAAAAGGTGGTAGATCATAACTTGATGGTGTTTCCTAATACACATCCTTTTGATGAAAATCAACCAAAACCTAGGTGGTATCAAGAAAATGAATATTGCAAGTACCATCGTGTCAAAGGACATGATACCAATAAGTGTTTCAAACTCAAGGTGTTTATCCAAAATCTTGTTGATAATGGAGAAATTGAAGTTGAAGGAGGTCCTTCCTCTAAAAATGCTAAGTTGAAAATATTTCAAAAGCCATTTCCTGATCACAACGATGGTAACAATAATACGAATCAAGCCTCCACATCAAACGTTGTACCTTATGATTACTCTACTAAGCACATATCAGGATTTGATTCCTTGTGTGGTAAAATAGATACCAACGATATATGTGGTTTTGACTCCTTCTATGGTCACATCGAAAGGGTAGACACTCATGTGAATACCCTTGTCTTACAAGCAGCTGATTGTGATGCAACCACTCGACGTGGAAGACTCACTTTGCAAGCAGCTACTCCTAATAATAGTAATTCACCAGCTCCACACGCGCCTGCTGTGCCATCCACTCCACAAAGGCCTGCTTCACACTATGATGTATTATCCCAACTAGGTAAGACTCCTACACAAATATCCATCCTTGAGCTTCTTACCACATCGCCTGTACATAAGGAAATCTTGGAAAAGGCCCTTTTAGAGTCCCGTGTCCCTGATAATATTAATGCCGCCCAATTCACTGCCATAATTGGAAACCTTGTTGCTCAACAACATTTGGTCTTCACAGATAAAGATTTCCAAGCTCCCAATCCCAACCATAATATGTCGCTCCATATTGAAGTCCTCATACAAAGACATAAAATAAAAAGAGTCCTCATAGACAATGGATCCAGTTTAAACCTTTGTACATTAAAGATAATTTGTTTCCTAGGACTTCCAGAGGATCTCCTTGATTCTAGCAAAAGAATTACTATAAAGGCATATGATGAAAGAGAAAGGGAATCAAAAGGAGTTATTATGTTGCCTCTCAAAGTTGGACCAGCCATTATCAATACTGAATGTCATGTCCTATATTTAGATTTGTCATATAACATCTTGCTTGGTGGACCATGGATACACACTCTCAAAGCCATGCCTTCCACATACCACCAATGTTTGAAATTCCTGCACCAAGGACAAGAAGTTACAATTCCAGGGGATCCCACAGCTTTTGAATTTTGTAGAAGATTGGAAGGTACTCCAGCAAATCTTTGTCCCATAAGTGAGTTTTTTGCAGTCATACCTAAGTCTCTTGTCATTAAAGAAACGGCTTCCCATACAGTACTAGAAGTAGCCCATGAGAGTTCAAATTTTCGTAAAGGAAAAGAGAAAGTTGAGGATGCTAAAGTTAGCACTACAGGGAAAAAGACTGCCTTTACTGACTGGGGAATGGGAGAGTATAAGTTTGAAAATGCCTTGTGTGTGGGACAATTACCACTCTCCCCTCGTTCCCTTGGATAGCCCTCACAATTGCCATCCTCTACTAATATGGAAACCATGCAAGTTAACAAAACAACATTTGAACATTGGGGTTCCCTTAGTGATGAACACATGGAAGATAATATTTTTGATTGGCTATATTATGATGGCAAAGACGAACCTGAGGAGTTTCCTAAGGACAAATATGTCAAAGCACTTCCCATTGTTGAAAACATGGGATATCATGGTACTGGTCTTGGCCCAAATGAAAATGGAATTAGACAACCCTTAGAAGCTAATAGCTATCCTAAAAGACACGGTTTGGGTTCCCTCAAACCTAAGGTTACCTTTGTTGACAACTATTTGGCTGAACTTGAATCTAAGACTGAAGAGGAGGAATTCTTCGAAGTGCCTTTCCAATACATCAAAGATGACCTAAATAATTGTGTCCATACCATTACCGTAAATGACCTTTCATCCGTTGATCTACCTCTCACAAACCCTGACATGATAGACTGGGACCTTCAAGATATGCCACCAAGTTTGGACATTTGTAAGTCTGATGAGGCAGTGATGGCACTTTTTGGCCTTAAAGACCTTCGAGATTACGAGCATGAGATCCAATATGATGAAAAAGCCTACTTTGGTAGCCAAATCAACTCTCTTAGTCACAAAATTGAAAAAGAAAACAAAAATAAAAAAATCAAAGAAACATCCTCTAGTGAAAACCCTTCTAGGACGCTTTTGGATGAGGAAAAGGATAAAATAAAGGATGCATCTTCTGGTGAAAACCTCCTAGAGGTTCCAGAAGAGGGAGAGTTGAATTTTCCATTTAGATCCTTGCCACCTGAAAAGTCATCTATTTTGAATGAAGACACTATTGCAATAAACTTGGGAACAGAAGATAATCCACAGATTACCTACATTGCTGCCACCTTGAGTCCTAACGAACAAAGAGCTATGACAATATTCTTTAATAAAGGAAAGATCAACTTCGTTTGGACCTATAAAGATATGCTTGGATTGGATACAGATTTAGTGGTACATCATTTGATAGTTGATCCCAAAATTAAGCCAGTAAAAAAAAAGTTGTGTAAAATGCATCCTAAGGTAGCACTTCTAGTCAAGGCAGAATTACAAAAGATGCTAGAAGCAAAGTTCATTCGACCCATTGACTATCCTGAGTGAGTCTCCAATATTGTTCCAGTAGGAAAAGTGTCTAGGGGCATTTGTGTTTGTTCTGATTTTTGAGACTTGAATCTCGCATGTCCTAAGGATGATTTTCCACTACCCAACATAGACATCATAGTGGATGTTACAACTGGACATGAGATGTTGTCTTTGATGGATGGATTTTTTGGTTATAACCAAATCAAGATTGCAGAAGAAGATCAACATAAGACGGCATTTATCATGCCTTGGGTAACCTTTTGTTATCAAGTCATGCCCTTTGGTTTAAAAAATGCTGGCGCCACATACCAACGCACGATGACAACCATATTCCATGATCTTCTACACATCATAATGGAGGACTATGTTGATGACATTTTAGGAAAATCCAAGACTAGAGAAGCCCACATCCATGTCCTTACTACTATTTTTAAAAGATTGGAAAAGTACAAGGTGTGCCTTAATCCAAAAAAATGTGTATAAGGGGTCAAATTTGGTAAATTATTAGGTTACATTGTATCCAGAAGAGGAATTGAAGTAGACCCTACAAAAGTAAAGGCCATCATGGATATGCCTCCTCCTTCCATATTAAGAGAGCTTCACAGTTTTCAAGGAAGATTACAATCAATCAGAAGATTTGTTTCACAATTAGCTGATAAAGTTCATCCCCTTCAGCATTTACTTCCTAAAGGAAATCAATTTCAATGGGATTGCTTGTGCCAAAAAGCATTTGAACAAATTAAGGCATATTTGACTAATCCTCCAGTCTTAGTCCCTCCAGTAGTAGGATGACCATTGATCTTGTACATTTCAGCTACTTCAGTTGCCTTAGGAGCACTCTTGGCACAATTAGATGATAATGGAAATGAACAAGCCATATATTACCTCAGTCGAACACTAGTTGGTTATGAGCTGAATTACACTCCTATTAAAAAAGCATGTTTGGCCGTGGTCTTTTGTACATAGAAACTATTCCATTATATGCTTAATCATACTACATTTCTCATTGCCAAAATTGATCCACTCAAATACCTATTGTCAAAAGCTGCCCTCACTAGTCGAGCAGCAAAGTGGGTCTTAATCCTAAGTGAATTTGACATTGTGCATAAGGATCGTAAAGCTATTAAGGGACAAGTAATCGTAGATCAGTTAGCTAAAGCACCTCTTCCAGGCAGTCACCCTATTGTAGCAGACTTTCCAGATGATACCATTATGACTATAGCCCCTAGTATATCATGGAAACTATTTTTTGATGGATCCTTTACACAAAAGGGATCAGGGGCAGGAGTTTTGTTTGTAACACCACAAGGGGATTTAATTCCTAAGTCCTACAAAATTTCATTCCCTTGTACAAATAACATAGCTGAGTATGAAGCATTAGTGACAGGAATGTGTCAAGCCATTAAATGGAATATTAAGAATCTTCTTGTCTTTGGAGACTCACAACTGGTTATCAAACAAGTGACTGATGAATATCACACCAAAGATGAGAAATTTCTGCCCTACCGCCGAATAGTTGAGAATCTTAAGAAACACTTTACAGAAATTGTCTTTCAACAAGTTCCAAGGGCTAACAATAAAGTAGCAGATGCCATGGCCACTATTGCTTCTATGATCGCCATGCCAGAATATAGTCCAAAATGTGAGTTTCTCGTTGAGAATATTGTTACTCCTGCTTATGAGCAGAATGATTCTGAAGTGGTGTGCGAGATTTTTGGTCCTGAGTCTCCATGGTATGCCGACATTTTTTCCTATCTAAGTCATAAAACTATTCCCATTACCCTCACTCCAAACAAAGTAAGACCTTTATTCGTCGAGCCGCTCGCTATACCATTATAGGTGATACCCTTTTCTGGAAACACTTTGATGGAACCCTCCTCTGCTGTCTCAATTCAGATGAAGCCAAAATGGCATTAGAAGAGGTTCACCAAGGGATTTTTGGTGCCCACTCTAGTGGCTTTACGTTAGCAAAAATGCTTCTTAGGACAGGTTATTATTGGCCCACTATGGAAGCAGATGCATATCATTTTGTGAAGAAATGTATCCCTTGTCAACAGCATGGCGATTTGATACATGCTCCCACCCAAGACTTGCAACCTACCATCACACCATGGCCCTTTTCTCCCTGGGGATTTGATCTTGTTGGTCAAGTGTATCCTAATTCTTCTAATGGCCACAAGTATATTATTGCCGCAACTGAGTATTTTACGAAATGGGTTGAAGCCATTCCCTTAACCTACATTACTGGCAAGCAAATTTCTAAATTTATCCTAAACTATATTATTTGCTACTTTGGTATACCTCAAGATATTATCTCTAATAATGGAACCCCATTTAAAAACCAAGAGGTAGCCACATTATGCCAGAAATTTGGAATAACCCATCATTTCTCCACTAGATACTACCCTCAAGGCAATGGTCAAGCTGAAGCCACAAATAAAACCCTCTTGAAAATCCAAAAGAAAACTGTTGATGCAGCTGGCCGTAATTGGCATCTCCAGATTGCCCCCGCACTTTGGGCCTATCGAACCTCCATTCGCACCCCCACAGGAGCCACTCCATTATTCCTCGTCTATGGTTTTGAAGCCATTTTACCCATTGAGATTGAGTTACCATCCCTTTGAGTCTCTCTACAAAACCTCATATTCGATGAAGAATATCAGGTTGCTCGCTTACAAGAGTTGGCACTCCTTGATGAGAGACGCCTCCATTCCCTTAACCACCTCCGCGTGTATCAACATCGCCTCCAACTACAATATAATAAGAGGGTCCAGCCGAGAGAATTTGAAGTGGGTGATCTAGTACTACAACATAATATGAGGAATCTCTAGAACCATGAAAAGAAAGGAAAATTTGAGGCAAATTGGCTAGGTCCATTCGTTGTTACAGCCAAATATGCTTCTGGGGCATATCAGATTGCTACACCCTAGGGGGATCCGCTCCCTAAACTTGTAAATATTTAGCATCTCAAGCGCTTTTATGCTTGAGCATTTGTAGATCTTGTATAGTCTTTAAAAGTCGATCTTGTACAGTCTTTAAAAGTCCTAAAAAAACCCTAAAAAAAAAAAAAAAGGCAATCCATTGTCTATCCAAACCCTTTCTTTCATTCCTTCGTTCCATTTGTGCATAGTAGTACTTAGTCTTTCGCTTGTTGCTCAATCCAATAGAAGACCTCTTATCTATGAGGCCTCATTTTCATTTCCATTCTTGCATGTTTCCTCTCAAATGGTTGTTTAATCGCATTCTATTGCATACTCTTACGATAGTGATCACACTTGGATACACATAAAATCAACTTTTGGAGGCTTGACGATTCGGAAAGTTCATTCGTTTCACAACCCCTACCAGAATCACACAGTTATATTATCACAAAACACTTGATTCAACATTTTCCCATAGGTTGAGTCCTTCCTGTAGGCGATATGGGGACTTTCACTTTTCTAGACTTAAGGCTCTTGGCAGGAATTGTGAGATAAATGATTACTTGGTCACGAGGTCTCTTTTGTTTGGTTTGTCATATTTTCTTTATGTCTTTTATGGTTTTTATTGTGTGTCTGTCTTGGATATTAATGCCTGTCACAATGGGGGCAATTACGCAAAGGAGTTTTAACATTTATGCTTCTATAGCATATAATGTATACACTCTTTTGCAAAATAAAAATAATGGTGTGCTCTCCATATAAACACAACAGAATCCCTTGATTTCACTTAGTTAGGGTCCATGTAATATAGGGTTTCATTTGAGTCGTGCTTGAGACAAGGTTCTATTTATTTCCTCCTATGCTATGCTCCTAGATCTTTATGGATGATGATTTTGATAGATATTCATTAGATTGTATCTTTAGATGGAGTGTTCATTTTTCATCCTTTTAAGTTACATAAATTGTTCAGTATAGATTGCATTAGTTTACTCGTCAAATTACATTTCTTAGTGCTCATTAGATAGTCTAGTTCATTTTAGCATTAACATTACATTTAGGGGCACATACATATCATAATGCATAAGTCTCATAATCGCTAGCCAGTCTGCATCACACATGTTAAGCATCATATAGTATATAGAAAAGATACATCACATCCTGCATCATAAACGTTAGTCTCATAAGCATCACATAAAATCCATACATATACATCATAAACACTCATACACATATAGGATCATCAACTCATGTCATGTATAGATATCACAAAAGAATCAATGTCTGTAGAGTCCAAATACATATAGAATCATATAGTACAAATGTATCATCTGCACATATCTGTCAAAATATCGAATCTCTATACAAAATCCAAGAGCCATGCTATGAGGGTCCTGCTCCTCCTGTGTCACCCCCTCGAGGTGGTCGGCTCTGTCCTACTGACTGCTCTGATCTGGCTCTGCCACCTGTGGTCCAGGAGCTAGCCCCTCTCTCAAAATCAGGCTACCGCTGGTCGATAGGCACGACATCATGATACAGTGACCTATAATAGGCTGCCTCTCGTACTGCTGGTTCCTTAGATCACCTGGCTGAGATGGCCTCCTGCATCACTGTCATGCTGGCCCCCAACATAACCATTTGCCTCGCTATGTCTCGCTGCCTGCGATACTCATCGACCTGAGCCTGATATGTCGCTCGTTCAGCACGCAAGGTAGCCACCTCTCCCTGTAATCTCGCTAGCTCCTCGGCATCAGCATGCACTACCATAACCGCAAAATCCTCTGCATCCACTCGTGCCTGTAAAGCTGCTAGTGCCTCCTGTGTGCTCTCTGCTTTGACTCTCTACAGCTGTACCTCTACCTGTAGCCTGGCAACCTCTGCCTGTATACTATCTCGCTCAGCCCTGACTATGTCTGGCTCCTCTCCCAGTATCTGTCTCTATGGAGGCGCCTATGGTGGTACTTGTGCTTGCACCTCAGGTCCTCTCTGTGGTGGTACCTATGCTTGTGCCTGTATCTGAGGTCTCCTCTGTGGTGGCACCTGTGCTACTACGACACCCCTCCTAACAACAGCCCTGCGACCATGTGGTCCCTGCTATGCTCCCTGAGCTGGCACTGCTACCATAGCAGCCTGTCCCCCATCTCCTGCACCATCTCCCTCTCCCTGTGCCTACATTGTTGGTGGAACTACTCCAGGCACTGTTAGTCTGACTGGCTAGTGTGCTGCCCACCACTGTGCATATGCCGGTGTCATACTAGCATCTCCCCTGTCCTGACCATGAACCCGTGGCACTCTATCCAGTGGTAACCATGATGCCCGAGAAAATTGTAGCGTCATCCCCCGACCCCACAGTCGACCATACTCGCGGGTCACTACAGGATACAAGAATCTGTCTGGAACCACATCTTGGCTATGCCCAAACTGTCGTCTCACCCGAGAAGGCATATATCGCATAATCATGTGCGCTGATCGACTAATAATCCAGCAATCGGTCTGAGTAAATGGGAGATACATCTGATCCTCTGATCATCCTCACCTCCTGCTGCCTGTACTCTCCCCCAGTGCTCCACTCCATCATAAGGAGTCTAGTCAAACATGATGATCTCATCCAGGCACCTGCGCCAGAATCCCACTGATTCTGTCGATGTATACTGGATAGGGGGTTGATATCTGCATGCGTATGGCTCTCCAGGATGCCTGGTCTCTCTCTGTGTGATAGGTCGAGTAACCCCGATGTGCTCCCAAGACCAGACCATCAGTAGTGTCAGTCTTGGTCCCATCGTGCGCTGTGTCTAGTATGTGCACATATGAAGGTCATGGTACAACTCTGCTAAGATGGTTTGTCCCCAGTAGTAGACCTCGCCGTCCTCTTATAATAGAGTGCTCAACACCCGTGCCCAGCCAATAGGCCACCCATGTCCTGCATGATCTGGTAGCATCTGCCATATCAAAGAGGCTAGAAATACCGCCAGTCTCGGTAATCTCTGCTCCAAGGCTCCCCGTCAAGATAACCAGGATCGTTGTACCGATAGTCTCTGTCGACATCTACCAAAACACTCTCTCAGGAAGGGATCAGCTGCCTCAACTACATACTCTGGATATGTGCCTCTGATAGGCACTCTCAGGATCCGCCATACATCCAGGAGAGTGATGGTAGCCTCTCCTGTCGGTAGATGGAAGCTCTCTGTAGATGTGTGTCATCGCTCTATGAGAGCCGATAGCTATGCTGTGTGAGCTCTCAAGTTTGGCCACTCGTGGACATGCTCTAGTCCACACAGTTGAACGTGTCCCCAGTCCGCATCTGTGAGTCTCTCCTGTATCACCATGGTCAGTGAATAGTGCTCCCATGACCTAAACAGCACCGTGCCGTCTTGCGGCATGGACATGCAATAAGTCAGTCATTTCATTTTTCGAATGGGGAATTTCATGCTCGCCATTTCTCCTTTCTGTTGCATCCAGCGTAGACGCTGATCGGCACAGACGCTGATCAGCGCAAACGCCAATCCGCGGAGATGCTAGTTTGCACTTAAGCAAAATAGGTATTTCATCTCCGCTCTGCTCTCATAGATGACAGACCAAATTTTTTCATCTTTGAGGTCGCTATCCCTATCACGCAGACGACAGACTAAGGTTTATCGTCTTCGTTGGTCTTATCGCAACCTTAGCATCTGCGCAGACGACAAGATGTTCCTTGTCATCTCCACAGGCGCTAGTATCCCTTTTTTGTCATCTACGCAGACGACAAGGAGGAGACTGTCGTCTCCGCTCGGGATCATTTTTTGCCACATTTAGGGCATCATAAATGCTTCTAACCTAATCTACCTATCAAATTACCAGGAGGATCAGATGACTCACCGGTGCCCCCATCGTGGCTGGTCTCTGGTGCTCCTGAACGTGCTCACCAAGCTGCAATCTCTTGATCGGGTCCATAGCTGCTATGGATGCTCTTCTTATGGTGTGACAATGACCTTCCTATGGGTCCCTTGGAGGCTTATGTAGGTCCCGTGGACCCCGTTTGCACCCTTCTCCGCTCTGAGTTGTGTCTGTCCCATGATTCCTCCA
The DNA here is from genome assembly GCA_028749045.1 of Cupressus sempervirens. Taxonomy (NCBI): domain Eukaryota; kingdom Viridiplantae; phylum Streptophyta; class Pinopsida; order Cupressales; family Cupressaceae; genus Cupressus; species Cupressus sempervirens. The sequence continues at coordinate 819,006,696 of CM053786.1, forward strand.
TATTTCCATTCTGTTTTTCTCATTTCTTCTTTCCCTTCTTTCTGTTCCAAGACCTTTTCACAAAAATTGACCAAATTTGTATTTCTTGCGCAATTTCCGTGAGGGGGCATTAGGATTCTCCTTCCTTCTCTGGGGCAACCTGCATGTTATTTTCTTTGATATGATGTTGTGCCGACATCACATCAAAGAGGGGCAAAATGTATACACTAAAAATTGTCCTAAATGACTATATTAATCTAATTAGTACTAGTCACATTCCTCTACTTATTTAATTAAATTATTTTAATTAAATAAGTTCATTTTTGTCTAAGTATTTAAATTTAATTTAAATACTCCTAGCTCTAATGTGTTAATTTAAATTAACACATAATCCTCCACATATTCTCTTTTTTAAATAAATTTTATTTATTTAAAATTATCCATATCCTATTAATTTCTTCTAGACTTAAATTAAATTAAATTTTATTTAATTTAAGAGTACGTGTACTCTTATGAGTTGTCATCATAAGGGTTTACATTTCTTTTTAAGCACATGGTGTCTACAACTTGAGAACTTTCTACACACATGTGCCACCTCATCATTTTATCTTCCTAACCAAGGATATGAGATAAAGAGATAAGATGCTTAATCGTTAATCCTTATCCTTATCCTTATCTTCTAGACACCCTCTAGATGTTTCCTGAGAGTCTTTAAATAGAAGCCTTGTCTCAAGCATTGCATATATAGAGGATTATTGGATTGCATTGATACATCGTTGCTTTGAGTCTAGAATCACCACATTGAGAGCTTGCATTATAAGGTACATTTTCATATGGAGTTCATAGGCTACATCTTAGTGATTTGATAGTTGGTAAGATTTACATTTTGTATTGCATCTTAGTTTTTGTTGTGCATGCATATTTAGTTTACATTCTAGTTTTAGTTTTCATTTAGTTATAGCTTGCATCTCTAGATAGTTTTCATAATTTCATGTTCATTCCGTCATAGAATACCTTTTGAGTGTGACTTCCTCCATAGTCATATCTTGAAAGTATTCTTCTTTTCATATAGTCTAGGATCATATTGCACATTCATTTTGCACTCACATTCACATTTGCACTTCCACACAAGGGATTTACTTATTATTGTGTTTGTGAGAGCATACCAAACATACCCTCCATCAGAGATACACCAACAATGACTACACATAGCTGCCCTTGTTGAGTATTAGAGGTGGTTGGAATTTTGGTTTGTTGGTCGCTTTTGTGAATTTCTTTTAAATTAGCTTGATTCCTTTGGCTTCCAGCAATTTGCACATTTTTCCAGCACACAAATTCATCACAATTTCATTTGATCTTGCAAAGTATTTATTAAGAGCCAAGCTACACAGTTTACATTTTCATAAACACTAGTTTGACACAATGGTATCAAGTTCAAAAAATGTTGAAGGGAAGGAAGTTTTAAATGTTCAACTAGTTAGTAATGAATTTAAGCAGCCCATATTTAATGTCATTCCTAACATCACATATAAACAAGATCTTAATGGCACATTATCCATGATCCTGCCAAATGTAATAATGCTACAAGATGTGAGGAAATGTTACAATTGCAAGATAGGAAGCATTGGTGACATGGAGATTAGAGAGGCATACAAAAAACTTTCTGAAAATGGTGTTTTCAAGGAAGAATATAAAATTGTTGAGAAAAAGCATTTAACATGAGCTCTAGATTTTCCAAATGTATTCAAAACAGAGTGGATATGAATTGTGCTAAGCCAAATTCATGATGGTTCCTTGTGGCTAGAAGATGGAACAGTCAAAATTACCAAGAGAATAATTCATAGGGTTACTAGCTACCCAACCCTTGATTGGCCCAAGATAGTCAGGAATGATTCTAAGGAATTGATTGAAAACAATATTGGAGTAGTCTGGAACAAAAGAGGTATGACAATAAATACAATCATTGATCCTCTTATTAAATTTTTTGTAAGGATAATATCGCATAAATTTGATCAATCTAGTAGATTGAATAGTGTACCCTACATAGTTGTGGATGGTAGTTATTAGATTATTAAGAAAGATCATATATATGATCTAGTAGAACTTCAATTGCAACATCTTATGGAGAACCTTGGAGCAATAAGGAAAACCAAGAGTGTACAATGCAAGTTTGGTTCACTATTAATCTTCATATTTTCTTATGTACAAAGCAAATTCCCCTCATTTGGAATAGTAGGATGGAAGACTAATAGATCAGTTGCAATATAGATAGGTGAATATATTGAATAGCTTGGAGAAAATTTTGAATCCTTAATGACTAGGTACTTTGAAGACTTCAAGAAGTCAATGAAGTAGAGACTCAAAATAACAGTTTCCTTAGTTGAGAAACATTATAATGATGTATGTTTTCTTGTGGATGCTGATTACACATTTGTACAACCTTCCATACCAAGGATGATATGGTTGAGACCCTTAGGATATGAAGTAAATGTAGATGAAGCCTCAGTAACAATAATAACTCTACTTATAGAAGACATAGACAAGACTGCACAAGTTTTTGGGAACTATAAAATGGTAAAATCTAAGATTACCATGGATTTGAAGATGACCTCTACCATGAAGAAAAAGGAAATGATAGTAAATAAATTGAAAGAAAAATTTGTAGAGGGTGTTGAAGAGGAAGAGGAAGAAGAAGAAGAGGATAAAGAGGAAGAACAAACTCAAGCTCAAGAACCTCTAGCATTAACATAGAGATTGAAAGAAAAATTTGTAGAGGGTGTCGAGGAGGAAGAGGAAGAAGAAGAAGAGGATAAAGAGGAAGAACAAACTCAAGCTCAAGAACCTCTAGCATTAACACAAAGCATGGGAGAAGATAAAGAAAATGAGAAGACTAAAGGTGTTGAGGGAGAAGAAGTCAAGGAAGCACCCACTCCTACCTAGCAAAACAAAAGGAAGGAAAAGGCACAATTACTGGAAAGGACCAAGAAACTTGTTAAACCAAATTAGGCAAAGCCCACTACACCTATAATTATAGCTAGCACATATGCTACAACACAAAATGCTAGAAAAAAAGAAAAAGAAAATAGAGCAAGGAGGACAAGAGTAGAAAAGAAAAAGCAGGAAGTATATGGCTCAACCAGATTCTAATGAAGAGAAGATAGAATTAGATGACAATAGTCAATTCAAGGTGGTGAGTCACAATCCTCTCTTAGACCTTGAGAATCTTTGTGAAAATGTTAAGAACAATGTAGATCTTTCAAGTTTTAGTCATGTTGAATTTGATAAATTGGGAAAAGTAGAAGAACCAAGTAGAAGAGGCATTATATGCCATGATGCAAAGTTTAAGACCACACCACTAGAATTTTCCAAATCAGTATCTAAAAATCTGTATGACATTGTTGAGAAAAAATGGCATTATTGTCTAAATTTGGAAAGACAAATCAAGGAGACAATACCAGCCTAAGTAATGTTTGAGTTGAATAAGGGACAATTTTCTAAGACAATAAAGAAATATGTCATTAGGTTCACACCTAAATGTAGAGCCTTTAGCATTCTCAAAAATAATATTGAAGATGTTGTTAAGAAATCAACGCAAATCTAGAAACTCATTTATGGGTTGACCACTATCAAGAAAGAAGAAACTAACCCTTCAAAGATTAGATGTGATGAAAAAGATGTTGATAAGGAAGATGATGAAAAAAATGATGATAAGGAAGATAATGACAAAGATAACACAGTTAGAGGAGAGACAGAAACAAAAGAAGATGACAAGGCAATAGCTGAGCCTAAGCAGCAAGAAGAACAAAGTGTGCATGACACATAATTGTCAAGTGTTAGTCCTCCCTAGGACACAACCAAAACAACTAAAACTATAACTATAAAGGATGTCTCTAATCCATTATCTTAGAACATCAATTCTCCTACTACAAAAGACTTGAAGAAGATCTAAAATCAATCTACATTGCAAGCCAAATTATGTGCCAATCTAGTTTTGGTTAGTGTAGATTATGTACAAAAGATAGTAACTAGTATCACAAGGGAAAAAGTGAATCCACAAGAACCACCTTCTATTATCCCTTTAGTTACTCATGTACAACCTTTGATCCAAATGTCAGAAGCCACATATATCAAGGTTGATGCTATTGAGATGAAAATAGTAGAAGAAAAAGACACCACTATAGGACAATAGAAGGAACAAGGGTAGATAGATTCATTTGTACCTATAAAACAATAACAAGATGCAAACCAAGTCATAGTGATAGAATAGGGAAAGCCTAAAGATATAAAACCAAAGGTGAAGGAACAAGTGGCCATCCAAGCATTGATAGCCTTACCAACATCTAGCACTCCTTCCACACAAACTCTTTAGAAGCCAACCATAGATGTTACTCCATTGCAAATCTTAGTACCAAGACCAAGCTCATCAATGCTTAAAGAGGTAATACATTATGGAGACATAAGCCTCAATGGAGAAAGTATTATTCCAAAGTATGATTATGATACTATGATAATGGAACAAATAGACATTTTACAACAAGTCTTAGAAAGAAAAAATGCATCAAGAAATGCTTAGGAGAGAACATAGGTAGAAGTAAGCAGTTCAAGATATTACGGACATATTTCTAGATGCATTTAGTCTATAAACTCCTAAAGAGACAAAGCCACTAATAGAGAAACTAAAAGATATAGTGGAGAAGGTCAGTAATGAAGACCTTGATACAAATCCAAACCTTTTAGAATGGTCAAAAAGTTCCAAAATAGAGTAAATTAGAGAATATTAGGTGATATAGCACTACCTCAAGTCGCATTTTCAACTAAGGTTGAGGATGGGAAGAAGTTACTTGAGAACATATTCTCATTATACATAAAACTATGTAATCCTATACTCTTCACTCAAGAGACCAGAAGTCACATTCTAAGCATCAAAAGTCAAATATCTACATTAGGTGCAAGACTATCTACAAATCCAACTCAGAGTGAGAAGCATTTTAGGATATTTCTTTAGACACTAAGTCAATTGCCTATCTTAATAGAAAATGAGGCTAACATTAGGGCCAAACTAACAAGCATACAACCTACCCTCACCCCACACATAGAGATATTGCACAAGGAGCTAAGCTATGTTGAAACTCTACTAAAGAAAGACCCCAATCTTTCTAATTTAGATGGTCTAGTACACCTTAATACCAAGATTTCAATGCAAATAAAGTCATTAGATGTTTCATGTGATAATTGCAATGTAGCCCTCAAGATAATAATGGATATCCATAAATATTTTCTAGACAAACACACCATAGGTGTATAGCCCATTTGGCATAAGTCTCAAAAAGGGGGAGAGAAAGGAGAAAAGGGGGAGTTATATCATTAGGGAGATATATATATTTTTGGGGGAGAAGAAACAAAAAGGGCGAGATATCAACTAAGGGAGAGCATATCAAAACAAATATATAGCATTAACATAGTGCATTGAAGTCAACATGTATCAGTAGTGAGACACATTTACTTAGAGGGAGTACAAAATTTTGGCTACATAATAGACACACTAAGTTAGGGGGACTTATCAAATTTTGAGGTATCTAAGTTATTTAAATTATTTTTTAAAATTTTGAAGTTTTGTATATAAGCCAAGTTATAGAAATGTTATGCTTGAGAGAATATAGAAGTTAATGTATACTCAACTATTTTTGATACTCATGTAAAAGGGGGAGATTGTTGATCCCAGATTGGTTTGGACAAGTGAGTGTCAACACACTTAAGTTACTTACTTAGTCCATGCTGAACTAGTAGTACATGCCAAGCATTACATGTAAATATTAGACCAGGTTGAATCATAGTGAGTGCCAAGCAACTCATTTAATGAGTCACTCAAGTGTTTAGCAAATAGTATATGCCAAGTAACATAAAATTCAAGCAGGTAGACCATGCCAAGTGATTCAAGAGCTGAGTAAATATTGGATGCCAAGCAATACAAGTGTTGAGTCATAGTATACAAAATAACGCATGTTGAGTATTAGAGACTTCATATGTCATGTAAGACATTTTTGATATATTTGTTTGTAATGGCAAAAACAACTATGTAAACCATATTTTAGCTGACTTAAGATTATATTTCAATACTTTAGAGATAAGGAAGAATCTCTCTTTGGATTCCCTATGTAATTACATGCTGCCAATCAAAAAATGGGAAGGATTAAGTGGCAAAATGGATGAATCTCAGCCATAGATTCATACCTAACCCTAAGCGACCAAAGTTTTCTTAAGGAGGACAAAACCCTAAACTTTGATAGAGAGTGTGTAAGGAATTGAAGGAGTAAAGAGAATAGTTTACGTGCAAAAATAGAGCATTCAAGATGATTTAGTTACAAAGAAAGAGTGAATTGTAGAATTAGTTAGAGATGAACAAAGGTTAGAGAGAAGGATGTAGCATTGATACATCTAATTGAAAATGATCCAGAAGTCATTTTTTAGAGCTGATCTATTATCAGGCAAGCAAGTGCAAATCACAAGATCTATTCTAAGACATTTTAATAGGTGATTTTAGTCAAATCTCTTAAGCAGAGTAGCCCTAGTAGGCTATATGAAATCCTTTAATTGGGTGCTTACTTATTTGTAAGTTGAAGTCCTCTAACAAAGTACACTTCTTATAGGGTAGTGTTGAAATCCTCTAACAAGGTGAGACCTAAAAATCTTTGTAAACCTTTAATAGGGAAAACCTTTCACAGAATAGATCATGTTTCATGTTCAAAACATTGTAACCTTAATTAGATACACTTTATTTTTGCAATAAAAGACTTGTGGTTGTCATCCCCACCCTAGTTTTACCTTTTCACTTGGTGGATTTTTGGGTAATCATATCTAGTGTTATATGTGTGAATGCTTCCATGTTTACATGATTTAGATTTATATGCTTTACATTTTATTTTAGTTTATCTATTGAATGTATGAGGTGGATATATGGTGAAAGTTTTATGGATTCAAGCTTGAACTAATAATTCACCCCCCCTCTTAGAAGTTCACCTTTCCTATTGTAATTCCAACAAATTTTACTCTTGTTGAGTAGATGTACCTCAACTAATACTCTTTTACTTTCTTGTTGTCTATACTTGTTGTTATTTTCTTGCTCTCTTATGTTCTTACTATGTCTTAGCTTAGCTCTCTTTCTCCCACTTTTCTTAAGCTAAATTTCTCCCCCTTTTCCACAATGATGTCAATGGGTTATACTAATAGTATGTTTGTCCTAGAAATATTTATGGACCTCAAGGATAATCTTAAGAGTGACATCCCAATTGTCACAAGCTACCTCCAAAGACTTAATTTGGATGGCTAGCTCAATAGCAATATGAACTAGGCCATCTAATGTAGAAAGATTAGGGTATTTGTTCATAAGTGTTTCTATATAGCCTAAATCCTTGTACAAAATATCCATGTGAGGAGTCAATGTAGTTTGGATGGTTATTAGTTTGGCCCTTATGTTGGCTTCATCTATAGATAATGTTGCTAACTAACTCTAGGTTTGTAATAAAGTCCTAAAATCTTGTCACTTTGAGTTGGAGTCATGGGAAATTTTGCACCTAATGAATTAATTTGACTTTCCAAGATTAGAATGTGACTCCTTATCTCTTGTGTGAAGATTGTAGGATTACACAATTTGGTGTATAGAGAGAAAATATTCTCAAGTACCTTCTTCACACTTTCTATCTTAGTTCCCAATGCAACTTGTGTAAGTCTTATATCACTGGATATTTTCCCATTTACTTTACTTTGAAATTTTTTTTCAGACCATTCTAATAATTTTGCATTAGTATCAAGGTCTACATCACTTAGCTTTTCAACTATATTTGTCAATTATTCAATAAGTGTCTTGGTTTTATCTGGACTAGGTAGACTGACTACATCTAGGAAGATGTATTTAATATCAAGTAAAGCTTGCTTCTACCTATGCTCCCTTCTAAGTAGTTCTTGATGTTTCTTTCTAGCTAGGGCTTCTTGAAGTATACCCATCTACTCTATTGTCATTGTGGCACAATCATATTTTGGAAAAACAATTTCTTCATCTAGGATTACATCTCCATATGTCATTACCTCTTCTTCCTTTGATGAACTTGGACTTAGCACTAAAAATTTCAAAGGTGTTGCATCTATGCTCAACCTCTAAAGAGTGTGACTAGAAGGAGTGTTAGATTCTAGTAAAGTTACTAGGGTTTGAATTGTTTCTAGCTCCTTCAGCTTAGGTGTCAAATCAGTCTCTTTAGGCTTGATATTTTCTACCACATTACCCTAAATTGTACCTTGAACTTGTGTTGGAGGTGTAAATGAACATATATGACCTATTTGACTCTACATTTTAGTAATGTCTTGAGTTTCCACTTTATTCTCCCCAATTGTATCAACCTTTTATGGTGTAACTTCTATTACTTTCTTTGAAGATTGTACATTAGTGACTTGAGGGGTAATGGTAGGTGGTTCTTGTATTTTCACCTCTTCCCTTGTAGTGTTAGTCACTAATTTTTGACTTTCATCTACACTCACTAATTTTGCAATTATAGCATTTTTTGACATCCTAAATCATTAAAACTTGGAATGGTATCATAGATAATGCATCGGAGGGATCTTGTTTGTTTGCTATGTCTAGTATGGCTTTGAAAATAGATTGTTTTAATTCATTACTACCAAGTAAACATTCAATACCTCTTTACACTTTACTCCTTTTTCCTTTGAATAACAAGAAGCCATTATACAAAACTAGGGTTTATGAAATTAGAAATAGTGTAGCTCAACACATGATAAATACCTTACAGAATCTGATGAAATAATATCGAATAGCTATTCAAATCTCTTGCAATTGCTTCAGATGAATTTCTAGATCATGTCTAGCTCTTCTTGCTCTCTCTCAATTTTGAATGATGTTAAATGAGAAAAAATTGATCAAATACCCCTTTGAAATACTATAATTAATGTTGAGTGCTTACATAGCTATAAGCTTGATATCAAATAATTTTTGGTTCACTTAGCATCGACTAGTCTTTTTATTCCTTTGGCAACCATTACGAGATTAGAAAAAACTAGCTAGCCTATTTTCTTGGCATCCTCTTAGAACTTCACTCAGCAATCATAGGAAAATTTTCATGCTTGGTAGTAACATGAAAAACTTAAATATTTTTTTTTGATTCCTAATAATATCTTGCATCTTTAGTCATGCTTATGTAATATTTTCATAACTAAATTCTTTAGAAATTATATATGATATAACTTTTGAATATCAATCTCACATACCTCTTGATTGCTTAGTTTGATGAGGTGTGATCAAGTGACCCATTGGGTGAAGTGATCCATTCTCCACTTGATGTGCAACAATCCTCCTTTTTCTTCCATGTCTTGTTCATTTCATATCTGAAATTTTCCATATATGCCTTGCCTTTGCCTTTATTGAACTCACAACTTGGTGTCTTTGACCTTGTTAGACAATATCAACTGATGTGACCAATCTTCAAATAGATAAAACATGTGGTTTGACCCAACCACATTTTGTAGTCACTTCTAAAATTTGTTCTAATATAGTTCTAAGGAACATGTACATACTCTTGAGGATAATGATAACTATACCTTTTATTATAATCCCAGTTATAAGAGTTTCCATTGTTCTTTACATTTGTTTGCCTATTTGATGACCACATGGGTTTGGGTCTACACTCAAAAGCTCTATTTCCATAATTCAGATACTTATAATAATATCCTTCAAATCTTTGAGTGTGCATGATCTTAGTTCTACTTTCATGTGCTTGATGAACTTGTTTGTTGCACTTATGATAGTGAGCCATGCTCTTTTTCTTTACACTATTATTTACAATCTTGCTCCTACATACATTTGTATTGTTTCCTTTCTTACCACTATTATGATAAGTAGGTTTGGAATTCTTACATTTTTTATTCCTTTCTTCAGCATTTTTGGATGACTCTCCTTCTTTAGTACTTGTATATCCTTGTCCAGATGTATCATTGTTGGATCTAGGGGATCTCATTAATTTCTCAAGTATTTCATGGCTTCAATTGGTTTATTAAAAATTTCAAAAAATTCCTTAACCCTTTTTAGGTCATTATTCAATTGCTTATTATGTAATTTCAATGTTGTTATCTCAATGTCCTTGACATTCAATTCATAGTTTCCATTCATAATTTGACCCAAAGTATCCAATTGCATGTTAGCAATCCTAGTTAGCTCTGATGATTTGTCTTCTAGTCTATTGATCAAAACTATTTGGTCATCTTCAATCATGGCTTTGTCTTTCATAGCTTTTTTTTTTTTTTTTTCAATCACCTCACATAGTAGTATGGCTTATGATTCTTTCTCTAACTTGAGATTTCTAATTTCTATAGCTTGGGCTCTATTCTTTTCCATTAGATCAGTAACTATTGCATCAAATTCATTGGAGTCTCCATTAGCAAATAGCTTAGTAGTGTCCATCTCTCTATATTGTGTTTCATTCTCATCAATAGAAATTCCCTTCCTTCTCTTTAAAGATTTCTTTAAGTCTTCTATTACTTCATTTAGTTAGTGTAGAATGAGTTGTATTTCAATTCCCTAAGTCTCAATGATCTTTCCAAACTTATAGACTTCCATTTCAAGATCTTTCATCAAAGCTAAAAAACTTCTCTTTTAGAGAACTTATCTTTGATGCCAATTGTTGAAATTACAATAGGAAAGGTAAACTTCTAGCAGGGTGAATTATTACTTTAAAATTTGACCCATAAAACATTCACCACACATCCATCTCATACATTCAATAAGTAAACTAAAATACCATGTAAAGCATGTACATCTAAATCATGTAAACAAGTAAGCATTACACATATATGACACCAAATATGATTACCCAGAAACACTCCAATGAGAAGGTAAAACTAGGGTGGGGATGACACACACAAATCTTCACTACTGCAGTAATAAAGTGTATCTAATCAAGGTTACAATGTTTAATCATGAGACATCATCTACCCTATGAAAAGTCTACCCTATTAAAGTTTTACAAAGACTATTAGGTCTTACCTTGTTAAAGGATTTCAACGTCCTATTAAAAGTGTTCCTTGTTAAAAAACTTCAACTCACAAGTAAGTAAGCACCTTGTTAAAGGATTTCATTATAGACAATTAGGAGTACTCTATTAAGAGATTTAACTAATTCACCTATTAGAATGTTTCAACATTGATCCTGTTGTTAGCACTTTGTTTCTTGATGGAAAGTTTAACCTCTAAAATGATGTATTCTTGATCCTTTTTTATCATATGTCTCTCTACTATTTAATATTTCCTTCCTTTGTTCTCCTTTAACTGATTCTACAATGCAATTTTGATTCACAACTCCTTAGCCACCATGAATGCCCTATTCGTACATGCAAACTTCTCTCTTCACTACTTCCACACACATAAGAAGTTTAGGGTTTGTCCTCCTTAAGAAGACCTAGGTGACTTAGGGTTAGGTATGAATCAATAGTTGTGATTCATCCATATTGCTTCTTAAACCTTCCCTTTACATGATTGGATGCATGTAATTCATAGGGATTCCAACTTAAGATTTGTCCTTATTACCAAAATATCATAATTCAATCTATAAGTTGACTCAAGAATGATTTACATAGTAGTTTGTGCCAATACAAACAACTATGACAAAACTATCTTGCTCGATCTAAAGTCTTTGATGCTTAGCATAAACTGATTTCCATATTGTGACTTGACATCTGAATGACTTGACATGCACTACTAACTTGGCTCCTAAATCACTCAACATACACTATGTGCTCGACACTTGAGTGGCTCAGCACTCACTATGGACTTAGCATGCTCTATCTTATACATGTTGTACTCAGTATATACTACTTGTTCATCATGAACTAAGTAAATTACTTAAGTGTATAGACACTCACTACTCAAAGCTGAATTGAGATCAACACAAATATGTTAACTAGGGAAACCATTGATTAGAAAAAAAACCCTAGTGGGGATGGTATCCACAAGATGATGTACTAATATAAATATTTATTATTATAGGATAGACCCTATTAGGATTTTTTTACAACATTCAGTACATATGAGTCTCTATTAGGAGACTTTGAATCCATGTTAGGAGATTCCAACCCTATTAGGAGTTGTGGAAGATAGTTGGACCCACTACCCAAACAACTTCAAGGTTAAGATCAAAGAACCCACTGTCCAAATGATTTCTATATTATTCCTTGTAGAATAATAGAACTAAAATGTACTTCTTCCTCTATCTCTATTTGTTTCCTATCAACCAAACTTTTGCTTCTTTAGATCTTGTAACCAGATCTCATACTACACATCCAATGATCCCTTGGATCACTTACACACATTGAAGAAGAATTCATCTCCTTGCACTGTGCACTAATACTTCACATTCCACTTGATCCTCTAAATCCAAGTTTCATTAAAAATAAGGGAAAAAAAATTCCTTTATATCATATCTTCATAATAATTCCTTGATTTGGCCTTGAGGCTTTCCCACTTAATTAAAATAAGATATTAATTAATTCACAATTACAACAACACTATCAATTCATATTCTATACAAATATTTACACATGTGAAACCATGTCTTGCGTACATGCTGGCATCACTGCATGATCATCCTCTATCATTATTATTTTCACATCACCTTCATTACATCTTAGATGAAAGCAAGCAATAGATCATCATAACTTTGTTTTCCAATGCTTTGTTTCTAGACTGCTTCTAGTAAAACAATTGTAACTTCTGTATAACATTGAATCAGACTTAGTCCTTTAGATCATGACATTAGGACAACCTCAGGAACATCTCATCCACTACGCATCATCTAAGACTTCCTTAGCTTTTGTGCATCTTAAGATTACTGATTGCTATTCTTCCAATCTCAATAGAATTATTGCTATGTTGACATCAATGACAAATAAATTCATGAATACAACATATCAATACTCACCAATTTTTATAATACTCCCCCAATGTAGTATCATCAACATTCATGCTAAAAATCTCCCCATTTGGCATTGCTGGAAATGTAGATGAAAAGCATCTAAGTTCCAAGAATACCAAATTGTACTCTATTGTTGTCATCTTCTCAAATCCTTGTCATCAATCTAAAATCTTCTAGAACACTATATTGTTCTTTTTCTTTTAGGATTGGTAGTAGTTGTTCATAGTATGTAACTTCCAATATATTTTTTCTACATCTATGCACTTACACTTCCTTCTGTGTGCTTACATGAATCTTTCTAAATCTCCCTAAAGAGATAACTCTTACCCATTACCATCTCAATAGGTGCTTCTCTTCTCATTGCTTATGTACATTCACTCAATATTTTTTTCATGTACATTCTCTCCCTCATTGACATCAATTTCAAAGGTTTCAATCACAATACCAATTGTTACATACCAATTGCTAATCAGTTGCTCAAATCATCAACTAGCTCAAGTGTCCAAAGACATTTTTCAATACAAAATACCAATTACCAAGAGTCCTTCATGACTCAATACATATCAAATGCTTCCCCATATAGGAAGCATCATCATTCAGTCTAGTCTATCCATAGTGCTCTAATACCAATTGTTAGAATATATAGTCCACTGATATAACTGAGAGGAGGGGATGAATCAATTATCCAACTATCATCACAAATATTAACCTTAAACAAACTTCACCATGTGAGTAATAAAAATTTAAACCACAACAAGATACCCATACATAATTAACACTAGATATATTAACTAGGGAAACTCTTGATTAGAGGGAAGACCCCGGTGGGGATGGTACCCACAAGATGATGCACTACTATAAATTTTCCTTGTTAGAGGATAGATCCTATTAGGATTCTATTACAAAATTCAATACATATGAGTCCTTATTAGGAGACTTTTAATCCCTATTAGGATATTCCAACCCTATTAGGAGTTTGCCAAACCTATCAGGAGTTGTGGAAGATAGCTAGACCCACTACCCAAATAGCTTTAAGGTTAAGATCAAGAGCCCACTATTCAAATGATCTTTGTATTATTCCTTGTAGAATAATAGAATTGAAATTTACTTCTTCCTATATCTCTATTTCTATCCTATAAACTAGACTTCTACTTCTTTAGATCTTGTAACTAGATCTCATACTGTGAATCCAATGATCCCTTGGATCACTTACACACATTCAGCAAGCATTTGACTCCTTCTTACACTATGCACTAATACTTCACATTCCACTTGATCGTCTAAATCCAAGTCTCATTACAAACAAGGAAAAAAAATTTCCTTCATACCATATCTTCATAATAATTCCTTAAGTCATCCTTGAGGCTTTCCCAATTAATTAAGATAAGATAATTAATTAATTCACAATTAAAATAATGTTGTTAGCTCATCATCTATACGAAGATTTAAACATGTGAAACCACATCTTTCACACATGCTAGCATAACCACACAATCATCCTCTATCACTATTATCTGCACATCACCTCATTACATCTTAGATGAAAGATACTGATGGATCATTAGAACTTTATTTTCCAATACTTTGTTTATGTACTACTTGTAGTAAAATAAGTGTAACTTTTTTACAACATTGAATTAGACTTATTCTTTTAGGCTACATCATCCAGAAAACCCCAAGAACATGTCCTCCATTGTGCATTATCTTAAACTTCCTCAACTTTTGCAAATCTTAAGATTACCAACTAATATTCTTTCTATCTTAACAGAATTACTGCTATATTGACATCAATGACAAATAAAATCATGGATGCAACATATCAATGCTCACCAATGCTTAGGATACTCCCACAATATAGTATCATCAGCATTCATGCTCACATAAAGCTATCCAATAAGTTCAATTAATAATACAACCAATCTTTCCACTAGTGGAGCAGATTTTGGTGTAGCTCGAGAAGATGAAGTTATACTATGTTAATTGATGTCATAGTATAAACTGAGCTATTTAGTATTATTAGTGGGAAAAAATTTTCATATGTGAATTGAGTTCATATTATTAACTAATTATTCTATGTAATTGAGCTCCTATATCACCCAAGTTTCCCAGTACTATCCAAGCATCTAGTGCTAACCAAGTTCACTATGTCGCCCAAGCCCACTATATTGCTCAAGTGTCAATAGATCATCAAAAGTATTGTATTGCTCAAGGATTAATACTTAAGCCTGCTTAAAAATATATTTGGTTTTTATAGAGATGTCTATTGTGGAAGTTGTCTTCATGCGAAGTTATTGTTTCAAGGATATATAAGGAAGACAAATTCACTTTTCTAAGATGAAATATAGAAGATACATGAATATTTGAAGGCATAAGAAGAAAATATGGATTAGATTAAATATGTAGGATACAAGGTGGTATAAAGGGTAAAGAAGAGACCCATCTATTGTTGGACAAACTACCAACATTCTCCTTCAGGATTCATGAGATGGCTTAACTACCTCTTGTGTTCTATAAGTCTAGTGGTTATATTAAGCATTGATAGGTCAATCTTTTGGTACAACAAAAACACTAGCTTGTAACAAATGGTATTAGAGCTTGGTCATAGGTTTGAATCTCCTTGAGTAATGCTAGGGGGGATTGTTGGAGTAACTACCAACATTCCCCTTCAAGATTCATGACATAGCTTAACTGCCTCTTGTGTTCTATAAGTCTAGTGGTTGTATCGAGCATTGGTAGGTCAATCTTTTGGTGCAATGACAACTCTAGCTTGTAAAATCCATCACAGTTAGTTGTTTATATTATTCAAAGGATATAATTTAGAAATTCAAGTTTTAAAGAGGAGATCATCTTGTTGATTCATCCTAACAGGTGCATCAGTCAAATCCTCTAACTAGGTGGACCTAAAAATATTTTCCTAAATCTCTTAACAAAGTAGATACTTCATTGTATTATAAAATCCTTTCACAAGGTGGACCTAATAGTCCTTCATACTCCTAATAGAGTAGATCACAAGAAGTGATCAATTATAAGCACTAACATGCCAACTTTATTACTGTAGTAGTGAAGCATTGCAGGTGTCATCCCCACCCAAATTTTACCTTCTACTTGAAGGGTTTCTGGGCTACCATGTCTTATTTCAAAGTGTTTGTATTGATAGATTTATGTCTTTATGTTAATACATGGAAGTAAATTAGGTAATCTAAAGAAATAAAGCTGAAGTAATCTAAGAGAGGAAAGTTTTATTGGTTCCTAATTCCCCCCTCCCCAATAACTTTTTTGTCATTACATTTCCAACAATTGGTATCAGAGCAAGGTTATCCTATCAAAGCCTTAACAAATTGAGAGCAAAGATTTGAGGAAATGAAAGTGTACAAGTTATAGAAAGCTATTGACAATGAAAAACTAGAGCTGCACATGGCTATGTAGTAAGTCAAAAAACTCAAGGAATAATTTACTCACTCTCTGAAAAGAAGAAAAGAATTGGCAATATAGATTAATGACAATCTCTACACATAAGAAACAATAGGATATCTATACAAAGAAATAAGTTCAAAAGAAGTAGATGCATCCATAGAAGATCTATTTGTGAGGAATGCTACTCTACAAGAAGAAGTAAGAAAATTGAAAAGTGAACAAGAAATTCACTCAGTCAAGCTATGTGAAGTCATGGAGAAAAGAACAAAGCACTAAATGATAAAGAAATAGTAGATGAATAAAAAAGACTACTTCCTACAAGACTAGAGGAAAATACCAATGAAGTTTAGCAGTTATCTCAACAACAAGCAGACATGGTAGGTCACCTAAATGATGCAAATCAAGGAATTACCAATCTGAGAGCATAAAATCAAAGACTCTAGAATAAACTAAGAGCTAAAAAGGAATTAAATAAAATAATATTGAGGTAACAAGAATTTTGAATCAATTATATGAGAAAACTTTAAATAGGCCCAAGCACTACAGACTTAGGGTACATCAATCAAGGAGAATCATCACAACAAGGAGCATAGAAGAAAAAAAGGCCTACATGCAACACTAGCAAAAACATAGGGTTTACTTTAAATATTTATTGGAGTAATTCCATCCCACCCAAGTTCAAAGTTTTGTGTTATAATTGCAACAAATATGGTCACAAGGAAAATGAATGCAAAACCAAATCAAAGTCTAAAGGAAATTGTTTCACATGTCATAAAAAAGGTCATAGATCTTTAAAGTGTAGATCAAACATTCAGCACAATGGAACAAGATAAAGAACATGTATTGGTTGGGACTATAATACATGGTTAAGATGAGATTATTGTGGATAATATGGGCACATTGATATTTATCATATAGAGACTCACATTAGAATAATAATTACCAATATAAGATGCTATGTGTTAGTGTCTGAATACTACCAAATTACAAAGGATTTGATATCAAGGTTTAAAAGATAATAATATTCTAAGGGTTACCTACTTCCTATATTCATCTAAAAAATCTTCAAATCTGGACCAACATTAACAGAATCATAGGGATTCACTACACTTCAAGATCTACAAGGCCTAGGCAGGTACACCTTGGGGACCCAAATTACTAGATGCTTGATATTCTCTTCACAATTCAATCATTGATTATAGTAGCTAACTATGAAACATAGAGAATTATTGCAAATAAGTGTTGACTAGCAATTATTTCTTATATATGCAAAAGTAAAAATTGATTTGATTTATATGTATGCTTTTTGCAACCACATGATTTCTAGTAGTTTGAATCTGAATTGATGATTCATGCCCTATCTATTAGTATATAGAGTATACCCAACAAAACTTGACCTATTCAATTGCCTTACAATCAAATTATCAATAGTAAACCATAAACCCCATTCTTATGAATATCCCTCTTATATGATTGGAAATCCTATCAATTTGTTGAAGCACATACTTAACTCATTGAATTAAAGGAAACATAAGTTTGATATACAACATATCCTAGTTGTACTTAACTGTATGAACCTTGCTCATTCAATTTCAACATAACTAGCACATAAAAATGGAGATAAATTTTAGAGAAAATAGATATGGAAGAACATTCATTTTTTATTAATTCTCCTTGAAAATCATACAATACTGGTTGTCATGCCCTAATTTTAACAAGGCAAAACACGACCATTTTTTTTGAAAGGTAAACTAAAGGTAATGTGTATAGAACTATACTTTTTATGAATGTTCTATCAAACTATGAGGTGTCTAGATAAATAATTCATGTTTCCTCATGGATGTTAGAAAGTTACTACTTCAATCATTGAGTTTAGAGATGATAAATTTAGTTAGTGTAAAGGAATTTGTTTCATTTGAAATCTAGGCTTCAAGTTTTTCCATGAGAGGCCACCTTTTTTCTATCATTGGTTGAAATTCCAAGCTATAATGATAGAGGTATTATTTTGCATTTTCATGTTTTATACCCCAATTAAGACACTTTGTAGATGCAAGTGAAGTACAATTTTTGTATCAATGTAGTTGCAATGATTCAATGGTTGTAAATGCAGAGATGTTTTATAGTTGTCCTAAGTATTCTAAATACAAGTCACAACCTTATTACATGCCTTGCCCATTTATCTTCCAATTCCATTTATTTGTACATGTATACATCCCCTTTATTCTTACATCTTATCCCTTTTCAACTTCGATCATATTGATATATTACTAATTAGGTATTATTAATTATTTATTTGATTTTATTTATTTATTATTCTTTCAATTTACTAATTACATATTTATTTCTTATGTTTTTTAATAGTACCAATATCCTAAAATCCTATTCCATTCTCTCCACTTTACAAGACCCAAAATAAAAAGAATAAATGAAACAATATATTTAATTAATTTTGATTTAACATAACATGACACAAAAAGGAAAAAAAGATTAAAGCCCATCATTACTAACCTACATAATTTATCATCTCTATTTCTAGCTACTATCCCTCCTAGACCTAACCAAGCATTTCATCCCACATATAATATTGCCCCAATAACCCAAACATATAATATTTCTAACGTATGTATTCTACTTGTTCATTATTCCTAAACACTGCCCTATTATCCCTTAAGTCTACCCCCTTCCCAATGCAACTACTCCCTAGGTGGGCATCATTTTCTCCTTGGCCAAGGTGGGATGCCTAGGTATGACTCCTCTAACCTTATGTCAGATGCAAAACATGATTTCAATCCCATGCATGTACACCTAGGAGGAAGCTTGAATATTTTCAAAGGCATTGGACATGCTTTCTAAACACTAAACCAAAAGTAAGTTATGTCTTATTCCAAGATGGAGGCACCTTGGTGGGCGGTCCTGACTTTATGTCAGTGGCATAACATAACTACCAAGTGCTTTTAAGGTTTAGAGGAGAGGTTTAGGCATCAAGATATGGTGGGGTCCCACTATCCTCTAATTAAATTTGGACTTTTTTGTTCACTTTATTCCTCTCTTAGAAAGTGGTTGCCTAGGTATGTGGGGGAAAGGTTTAGTCTAAGGTATTATTAGCTTTTTTTTGTTTTCTCTATTAATTTATTAGTGTGTACACTAGTGTGTTAAGTTTCCTTATATAATTTATTTATTTTGTTTTATACTATATTAAGATTACATGCATCCCCACTAAGATCATGTGACACTTTTTGGGAACACCTTAGGAGGTCCTATATTATTTAATTGATATTGTAATCTCTAAATTTATAGGCACTTACTAGGGAATCAAGCATATTCCCTTTATTATTTTATTGATCTGTAACCTTGGGGAAGGAATTATTACTCTCCCCATACATTTTCCAAAGGCATAATATGCACCTACAAGCTTGTCTCCTTATTTATTTTTAACTAAGTCATTTAGAATTTATTTTCTTCTACTCTTATCTTAGGAGGCTATGTTTATGAGTTGTCATTGATTTATTTTTGACTTCTCTATTGATTCTTAATTTGCAAGTGTATATTATTATAGCATCTATCTCATCTAAGGATCTATTAGATTTGGAATCCAAATGAACTAATATTCATGCACATATAGTGAACTAATATTTTCTTCAATTATATTAAATGCATAACTTATAATCTTACAATGCAATCATCTATATCAGGTGAAATCTTGTACACAACAACTGTGCAGTGTTCCTAACAATCATTTATAGATCATCAAAAGAAGGAGGGTTTTATTTCATAATTTTCTCCCTATTACATCTAATCACATAATGTGGAAACTTATAGTGAATATTTCCTTGCAAGTAACTATACACAATTTCTCAACCTTTCCTTACACAATTTCAACAAATTTCTTTTGCATCACAATGAAATAACAATGGAGACTTGATATCACAACACATTTAAGATGACATGGAACATTGGTCTCTCTTTACACACTTGATTTTTCAACATTTTCGAGGGTGAAACCCTTATATCTTCAAAGAATCCATCTTCACAAAACCTGGATACACACACAAACTAGGAACCATGGAGGCTCAGCTCCCATCCTAGGCTTCTATGAAGCCACCCACCCAGCAGGGGAACCAAGATCCAAACTAGATACACACATACCACATTTGATAATGCATGAGAAATATACAAGACAACACATAACATTCCCTTCCAAGGTTTACACATCGATTCACCCTTGGAATCATTATCACATTGGATGAAGGTGGACTCTTCAAAGAGGAGATGCCATAACCAAACATAAACATCATATTGCAATTACATTTTTTCTTTCAAGGCCATCATAAAAATCTTCTCCTTCTTACACACAAAACCCCTTACGTCTCTCAAAACAACAAGGTATATGGCTTCAATGGAGCCCATACTTCATGAAATAAAGAACAACTCCTCATCATGATGTAAATTTTCTCAACTACAATGTTGAGCCCAACTAATCCCTTCACCCAAGGATTTTCTTCCCTCTCAAGGGTGAGTGAAGCCTTCACACCCATGATCATATTCAACATTCAAATCAAAACAAGAAAATCAAGAAAGAAATCCAAGAAATTTACATGAAACACAATACACATTCACATTGTCACAACACAATACCAAAATCTACAATACAAAGATTCACCACACAATGCATGATTCCATTACACATACTCCATGCTTGTAGATGAATTATTCAATCCTAAAATAAAATAAAAATGAACATGGTTTGAATCACCAACCTCGGTCCAAGCTAAAGGCAATGATAGTAGAAATCCCTTAATCTCCATCCAAACCCTAACTATCTCTAAACTTAGAAAGTGGGTGAACAACTGACTAATTTGACCAAGACTCTCTTATAAGGCCTTCATACTAACTATTTTAGCAAAGACACCAAGCCACTTCCTCTTAAAAACTTGTCTCCCTCTAAATTTTCTATATTTGACTTAGTGGAAATATGGGAGAAAACACATGTGACAACTCCAATTTTGAATTGATGGAAGAATGCATGGGTAAAGGGGGCACCGAGGCTATCTAAGCACTCATGTGGTCAAAATTAGCTCCCTAACATGATATACACATGATATACTACCATATGGGTAACTTATTTTCATATGTAAGACACTTTGGGACCTCCTTCAAAACCATAGCCAAGTCCAAATTTGAATTTCCCTTAATTGTGACCCATCTTACCCCTTGTCAAGTGGGTTTACCTACTCATTAACAAGGTAATTAATTTTAGGGTAAAATACCACCATGACCCAAAACCCTAGATGACATGTCATTGCACACGAAATCCACAAGTGTCAAGTGACACATAAAAGCACATTCCACATCACCATGACATGTCCCTAATGCATCTTTGTGATTAAACATTTACTTATACAAGAAAACTTACATTATGAACCAAAATACTTTCACAACAAGGCCTTTGAATCTTCCAAAGATTCACCTTGGTTAAACTATGTTCACATAGGTTTGGAACTTGTTTCCCCCAAGAATTTATATGGTTCCACTTCCTACACATTAAACTTGAGCATCAATAGTCCAAGAAGGTCATATAAAATATATATCATAAATTCATATAATTTCAAATTTTACAAAATCCCTATTAACATAATTCAAATTAAATTTCCTTTCCTAATCATTTAAGATGGTAGAATATCAAATCGACATTTCATAAACCATCATAATCAAATTAACATCTATCTGCATATCATAAATCATCATAATCAATTTAACATTTATCTACATATCATAAATAATCATAATCAAATTAACATTTATCTGCATATCATATTAAATCATGAAACATCTTAATCAAATTAATAGTCCACATCAAATCAAAAATCTAATTTCTATCTTGTCATAAAGTTGCATCCATATGTGTTCGATCATCCCATACACAATACCAGGTTCTTAGTACATGTCATAATTATAAACACTACTAAAATATCAAAATCAATAGATTAAACAAACCACTATCCATCTAACTCTCGAATAATTGTCAAAATATCAAAGTCCCAAATATCAAAATGCTAATAAAATGTCCATGCTATGACGGGTCAAGGTGTGGCCTCACACTGGTTTAAAACTATAGAAGACTTCAAGACATGATAGGTTATCATTCAACGTTCACTCATATTCTCAAATTTGTAAATGAATACATCACAAAATTTGACACAAAGACTAACTAGACTGAATGCAAAACAGCATAACTCTAAAAATTACAAAGATTTTGAACCTTCCTCTAGCCTTGAGAACTGACTTATATAGTGTGACATGCAATAAGATACATGCATAGAGGGAAAAGGATAGTTGTTCTTAGAATAAAAGATTTCCAAAAGGAAAAAAGCTGTCACTATCACAACAAGACAAACCTTTGGTACTTCCTTGCATCTTTTTAATAGAATGTCTTCATCATTCATCTTCTCATAATGGAACCAATCTTGTTGCAACAATTGTTTGTTGATCTTTTGCATCTAATGATTGGCTCTCTTATACTTGTTATTTTTCTAGTTGTGGGGCCGCTTGATCTACAATCGATATGTTAGATTCTTTGATCTAGATATTTATTACAATTCATTGATCTTCTACCATGTCATTAGTTTGGGCTGCCATATCCATAGTTGCAATTTTCTTCATTCATTACTTCTGTTCAAATTGACACATCAAACAATTGCATTTTTTCTATATCCACTTCTTTGTCTATAGTTTCTACTTCAACAACTTCTTGCAATAGTTGTATTGCAATTGAGTAGTCAATTACTCACTTGTCAAATGGTATATCATTAGGCCAATTGAAATTAAAAATTTCTTGCTTGCTTCTTAATACATGTCTCCCAATCCTTCTTATTTCTTGAAAATCTCATTTAAAAGAATCAAAAAATAGTTGTACTTATACTATCTCCTTTGTGGTTCTAGAAAACCAAATATACTTTTCATCATTCATAGTTGTGTTAAGCCTAATGCTCATCAATTCATTTAATTCTTTGGCCCATTCCTCTTTTTCCCTTATCTAGCCTATAGTTTTGATCATATGTGAAAAAATATCAGAATTCTTGCCCAAAAATTTAATGAAACAATTATTAATCTTTCTCTATAATAAATTTCTCTTATGATCAAATTCCAAAAGGTCATTAACTTGATCGAAATTCCTCTCCAAATGTTCATTAGAAAAATCTATAACATGAAAAAAAAGGGTTGTAATGATATCTCCTCTGCTAATCCATCTATCCACAATTGACCTTGAGAGTGCCTCATTTTTCATCATCTCATTCCATATCTCTATTAATTTTGATAACTCTAGGTAAAATTAAGGCCAACCAACTCTATCAACTAGATACAAAATTGTATCTCTAATTATATCTTCATTCTTAATGCACAATTCTACATGCATTGCATATAATTTTGTCTTTTCATTTTCTAACTCCTTGGTTGTGTAGAGTTGGGGTTCTTGTGGGGTATCAATATATTATATAATTGGGATGATATTGAAGGGTGGTACTAGAGGACAAGGAGGATAAGAAATCCTGAGCTGACCAAGTTGTGTTCCTACCTTTCCTTTCCCTAATTGTCTCTTAATTAGAGCAATTGTACGTTCCAGTTGATTTATCTTCCTTCCTCTTTGTTCATATGCATCCAAAACCCTCTCAAATTTATTATTCAATTCCAATAATCTATTCTTTCCCTTGGCAGAAACTACGACTCAAAAATCAACCATTTCTTTGCTCATTTAGGAAACTCTATCACTATCCACTTCATCTACCCTATAAACCATGAGACTACATGTGTGCTCAAAATCTGAGACCTCTTGAATTCTGACTTTATCTCTTTTCTGGCTAGACCATATTACCAAGTAGGGTGTTTGTTAGTGGTGAATATTTGTAATTTTGTGACTTTTAGAAATTTATTGCTAGTAATTTGGCTAATGATTTAAGATTTAATGCAACCTAAATTTTTAGATTTTTATTAAATTTAGTTCTAAAATATTGAAAATCAATCAATAATTTTTATTAAAAAAATTAAACTCAAAGGTTTTCCACAATATTCGATACATGATTATATTTGATTCACCTAAATATTATTTATTATTGAAGAAAATAAAATTAAGTCACCAATAATTATCATAATTATTAGTTAATTTAGGGATATATTAACAATATTTAGTTTTCAGTATTAATTTAAAATATAATTTAATTATCCTCAATATTTCCATGAGATAAAACATCTTCATTTTTTATTTGTAATATTCCATGACAGTTAGAGGACTTCCTATTATTATTAAAATTTTCCAATATTTTCTACACAAAAATTATGATTCCAAAATAATCATCAATGTAAATAATATTTAAAATTTAAAAAATTGAGAGGTTCGTAGATAAAAATAATTTGGTTTTTCAAACTAATGAAAGATTTGTTGATAATTTATATCTTTTTCTGGAGGAGGGTTTCTTAAATTTTACATTGTTACTGTCTAATCAACATAACACCCTTTTAGTTGCAGGATTGGACATCCCTTACCACCAAATAACTATGTTAATTTTCATTAAATGTCAATCTGGGAGCGTGAACTTGAGATGATGTCCGCAAAGTATATGCTCTAGTTTTCACTAAAATGCACTACTACTTTGAATGCAATTACTGTTAAGGAAATCTAGTTTATCCCAAGGAAAGATGACTATTAAATACTCAAAAGGAAATTCTAATTATTTAGCCATACATCTATGCACCTACTGTTGCAGGAATAGTGACTGGTTCTGTTTCCAGTGGCTGCAGGAAAAGTAGTTCTAATTTTAACTTAGAAAATTGAGTCTAACTTCTACTTACTAAAGTAAAACTCCACCTTTTGTGTGGGCCCCCATGGAAGAATGAAGGAAAGACAACTCAGATAAAAGTGTAGAAACTCAGCAAAGGCATGTATTCATGAAATATGCAGTATTACAATAACTTAGGAAAAATAGTAAGATGTCTATCAACTCTGTCTGTCTATTTACTACTACTTAACCTCATAGGTATAGACGAGGTATTATTTATAGAGAAGAATAACAAACTCCTAAAACTATGACTTCCTCATGAAGGAAAGTCAATTACAACTTTAAGACTGTGAACATGCAATTGGAAAGACATTAATTCTCCCTTAAATTCCCCACAAATATAGAGATCATAGAGAATTCTAGATTTTCTCATTTATCTGTCTTCAAATAGCTTTCTAGGAATCTAGGTATCGTGCTTTGCATGTTTAACTGATTGCTTTTATGCTTACTTCCTTGCCCGACCGCTTTATTAGGTCCCGCTTGGTTATTCATTAAAACAGGTCCCTTCTGACTTTGCTGCCAAGTCTTCTAGTTGCAATGGTGTCATAACGCTTCTCCTTAATGTCATCAATGCTTCAGCGCTATTCCTTTGTAGTTTGTTTAACTCTCGCTGATCTTGTATCCTGCGATCAACATCTAATACACACAAGACTTCCCGCAAACATTTATTTTCATTTATTAGTTTATAAAGAAAAGGCATTAATTATTCAACTAATAGTTTTTGCAATCTCTTCGGCTGTAGGAAGATCTACCCATATTAAACATTCATGAAGAAAGATTTTTACCACAAAATGAATCCCTTTTTAAATATAATTCTGACTATCATTTTATACCTTATGTCCATACTTTATACATCAAAAGTTCAAAACATTTATACTAAAGGATGATAAAGTTCAGCATGTTATAAACAAATGTTAATAAAAAGGGCTAATAAAACTTATATTTCTTCATGTCATCATTTTTTCCCCCAACCATTTTGAGGCTGGTCCCTTCAGCATCTATAGGTTTCTGATCCTCATCTGCAGTCTGAGGTCATTGGCAATTTTCTCCCCTGATTCATGAGCTCTGTAATTAAAATACCCATGATTTTGTTTCAATCTTTCCCATTTCTATTCTTTAGCAATCATGCTATATTCAGCAAATAGATCATGTTTTCCAAGCATAGGATGCAGGAGTATTGGTGGTTGGAAATGAAGAGGTACCCAATAATTTTTCTGATTTCTTCCCAACTTCAAATACCTAGGCATCCGGCTGATGGCTAATTCCAAATTTTGGGGAGAGTGCAACTCCCTGGTTTTCAGGTCTTCTGGAAATCAAATCCACCTTTGAAGAGAAGCTTGTAAAGCATCAGGGGCATTTTCATAACAATGTTGCTCCCAATCCAGAAATGTATGTTCACAGATAGGATGGATTTTGGCAGCAGCACTGTGATTATTGCTAATGGAAAGCCAATCAAAGAATACTCTGTAAGTGTTCTGTATTTTTGGCCAAATGTACAATGGTTCAAACATTTCCTTTTCCCTATAAGGATCAGCCTCGTTCTCTCGACTAATCTCATTTTGCATCCATGACATAACGGCCCTAAACTATACATCTCCCACATACAAAAATGAATTCCAATCTTTATCATCTGGTATAGCAAGATTATGAACATATAATTCACAGAGGAGATTCTTCAAAGTCATTGGAATTGAATTGAATGTTGCATAAAATTCCTAAGGAGTATGTAAAGAAGGGTTCAATCTCTGAGTAAGTCGTGACAACTGAAAATTAATCATTTTCTTTTAGGAACAGTGTATAAACTGGAGATGGGGACCTGCAATTTACAAGCTCTGGAATGAGCTTTGTGATCTTTGTGACACATTGCTATAGGATCTTAATTTCATTATCCTTTTCTTCAATTTGCTATGCTTGTTCCCTGATAGTTATGAGCATTTGTTTCTTCTCTAAATCCCAATTTGCTTTCTCCCATTGAAATTGTTGGTACAAATTAAAGCTGGCTGTGAATGGAGTGGAAATGTTCGGTGGCATATGACGATGGACAATAGGTCTATAATCTTCAAGGAAGTGCTCAGGATGATGGTGGTCAGAAATGCTATCATCTTGAGAATGTTGTTGTTCAACAAAATCATTATGTTGACAAGTAACAGTGTTATCAACTTTTTCTGAAGGGGCAATGGCTACAAGATGGGGTGCAATAGTCGTTTGATCTAGAAATGTTTCAAAAATTTCCTAAACCATTTCTTGTGCAACAGATGGATATTCCTCTGGTGGTAGATTATCAGTTTCCTCTATTGGGTGTCCAATCTCAGGCTCTATCTCTTCTGAGGACTCTGTGTCACCATCAATATTAATAGGACTATTTGGTTTTGCAAAAATTTCCTCAAGATTATTTTTATGTTCAGGAGTAGGTGCTTTATGCTCTAGTGACTGTGCAAGTGTAGGTACTGGGGTTTCAATATCAATAGATGGTACAGGAGGCTCAGTAGGTGGCGCAGGAGGTTCAATAGGTGGCGTAGGAGGTTCAGTTCTTATATTCACCCCAAACATTCTAGTTACTCATCGTGGGGTAGAAATTGGTTTCTTGCCCTTATCAATAGATTTCCCTTTACTCGGGTTAGGTTCTTGTGATACTAGAGGTTCTTTTTGTGAACCTCCCTCTACGGCAACTATGTGTGATCTTCTCCTCCTAGGAGTTGAGGCTTCTATGGTTGAAATTTTCCTCTTTTTAGGCATGTAAGCAGAAGTCAAAGCTTCTTGAGCTATTTTATATACTACTTTTTTGACTCCTACAATAGTTTTCTCTCTTGTCCCTACTCCTTTCCCTTTAGGTCCATCCCTTCTAGGTCCATCTGACCTTAACTTTACAAAATCATCCCATGTTCCCAAGTGCTGCCTAGTCAACTCTTTTTCAATTATAGCCCTAATCAAGCAATGATGGGATACCAACTGGGTTTTTCCTTGCTGTACATAGGTAGCTTTCCTTTTAATGATATTATAAAGGAAACTTGAAAGATTTACAGGACAATCCCCATGCCACAAACCACTCAAAATTTTGAAATGAATAGCATGCAAATAGGAATATCTTCCTTCACAGGTAAAATATTTTATGATAAATTCAGTAGGGTGGATAAATTGCAGAGGGAGAGATAACCATAATGTACCTTACTTTTTTTTTTCCTCTAGCTGAGGATCTCCCGGTACTGAGAATTGCTCCTTTGCTTGTCGTGCATCCATATCCTCTATCCAATGTTCTCCAATTGTGGGTAACCCAGAAACTTCTACCACCACTTCTTCGATGAATTCTACTCAAATACCCTTAACAATTTCATATCCATCCCTCAATGTATTATGAAATTGGAGTGCAATTTCTTGATCAAACTGCTTCAAACTAAGACAATAAGCCAGCCAACCTCATTGTTGAAACAAACTACATGTGGCCGGGTCTGCCAATTAGACTCTGTGATCTGCTGGTTCATGCCGCTGAGGTTCTCCACCCATATTTTTGAAAAAAAATGCTAGTACATGTGATTTCACTACAAGTGATTTTGAAAGTATGGGCGGTGATAGCTACAAGGGTTTCAGCAAAGGGAAATTGCAATGCTTCAATACTTTCCAAACATCACATCCTTCAGTACTTCATGATGGCATTTTAATCACCAAACCATAATGGGAATAAAGATCGTGCTCAAAAACATATGCCATTTTAATGAGGAGGTATGCAAAATCATGATTTAATATTATTTCACACATTTTGGAAGTACAAAGGGTTGCCAGCTCATTACTAAAATGAGCCTTCTACGTACATCCTATATGCTAACTTAAGATTTCCTTGATTTTGCATTCATGATCAATTTTCCCTCCCCCAAACCTAATAGAGACTGTGTCCCACCAGACCGTAAAGATTGCTAATTCTAAAAATTGAAATAACATGCTTTCTTAAATAAATAATAAAA
This sequence comes from Cupressus sempervirens, assembly GCA_028749045.1. Classification (NCBI taxonomy): domain Eukaryota; kingdom Viridiplantae; phylum Streptophyta; class Pinopsida; order Cupressales; family Cupressaceae; genus Cupressus; species Cupressus sempervirens. Next base: position 819,035,843 of record CM053786.1, read on the forward strand.
TAAATAAATCCAAAAGGGGTCGAGTGTGATTGACCTAAGGTGCGATAGGAAGGATGAACCAAAAAGTTCCTTTTTAGAGAAAGAAAGTGAGATGGAATGATGATGGAAAGACAAAAGATGGGATGGAATGAGGTGAAAAAGGAATGAATTTTCGCATGAGCGCAAAATTTTTTTATTATGAAGGCCTTGAAAATTAATTCAAGGGGCTGCAGGCATTTGAGTGGAAGCCTCGGACAAAGTGGCTACAGGAAGAGATGTTTCTGTTGTTGTAAATTGTTGAAGAAATTCTTCCCTAGTTGGTGGTTTATGATATAACTTCAGATGATGCCCATTAACCAAGAGTTTGAATTTAACTGGATCAATTGGTTATAGTTGAATTGCTCCATTGTCAAAAATTGTAATGATTTCATAGGGACCAAGCCATTGAGTTTGGAATTTGCCTTGGTGATGCTGATATCATGAATCATATAGGAGTGCCCAATCACCAATAGAGAATTCTCTGTCTTCAATGAATTTTTCATTCCATTGCTTCCTTTTTCTTTGAATTAATTCTGTATTATGAAGAGCTGATTTTTACCATTCATCCAACTCATTGAGATGCTGAATACGATCCTGTTGTGCTGCAGGAAAGGTAATATCAAGTTTAAAAGCTATCTACAGAGTTTTATGTTCAAATTCAATAGGCATGACAGCTGTCTTCCCATATAAGAGTTGGAAAGGCGTAAATCTAGTAGTGGATTTCCATGTTGTTCTGTATGCCCATAATGCTTCAGGAAGTTTAGCTGCCCAATCTCTAGGATGCAAAGAGATGCAGAATACGATCCTGTTGTGCTGTAGGAAAGGTAATATCAAGTTTAAAAGCTATCTATAGAGTTTTATGTTCAAATTCAATAGGCATAACAGCTGTCTTCCCATATAAGAGTTGGAAAGGCGTAAATCTAGTAGTGGATTTCCATGTTGTTCTGTATGCCCATAATGCTTTAGGAAGTTTAGCTGCCCAATCTCTAGGATGCAAAGAGACTGTTTTAGTGAGAATATATTCCAGCTCTCTATTTGTTACCTCTACCTATCTATTGGCTTTTCGATGATACGGAGATGATTTTCCATGCCAAATTTTATATTCCTCCATGAGTGTTGCTATCAGGTTAGATGTGAACTGAGGCCCTTGATCTAATTGTAATTCTCTTGGAACACCAAATCTAGTAAAGATACATTCGTACAGAAACTTGGCAACATTATTGTCATGGGGATGCTTCATGGGTTTTGCTTCAGCCCACTTAGTAACATAATCAGTAAAAACCAATATGTAACTTTTCCCTTCTAATGATTGTTCAATAGGGCCAACAAAATCAATTCCCCATTTATCAAATGGTTCTAATACTATCTGTGGCTGTAGGGGGATTTCACCTATTTTTGTCGGTCTACCCATTCTTTGACATTTATCACATTTTTTTTGTATACTGAGCCTCATATTTGTTAAGTGTAGGCCAATAATAACTTGTATTCAAAATTTTTAATGTAGTCCATTTGTTAGCAAAGTGTCCTCCATAGGGCTCGTCGTGACAAGAACGAAGAACATCATATGTCTCATCTTCTCTGAGACACCGTCGTGTTACCTGATCTGGCCCAGTATAAAACATGAATCCTAAGATCCATGAGAAATTAAAACTCTTTTCTACTAGCAATCATTTTTCTTTTGCAGAAAAATGTGAAGGAGTTTTGCCAGTAGTTAGATAGTTGGCAATGTTAGCATACCAAGGATTTTGCATTGATAAAAGAAATAGATGTTCATTAGGAAAGCTATCTTCTATGGTTGCAGGATCATCAGGTGTTCGAAGATGAGACAAGAAATCAGCCATGACATTTTCTTTACATGGCTTGTCAATAATGGTGATGTCAAATTCTTGCATTAGTAGCAACCATCGAGCCAATCATCCAGAGATTACTGGCTTGTTCATTAGATATTTGATAGCAGAGTGATCTGTATGTACAAATATTTGGTATCCTATAATGTAATGTCAGAATTTGTTTAGAGCATAAATTACAGCAAGCAGTTCTTTTTCTATCACCATATAGTTATACTCAACTCCTTGAAGATTTTTGCTGATATAATAAATTGCATGTTCTATTGAATCTTTTTTTGGCCAAGTACCGCTCCAATGGCATGATCTGAAGTGTCTGTGTGTATAAGAAAAGGTAATTCCCAATTTGGTCCTTGAAGCACTGGTGCTATTGAGAGGACTTCCTTAAGCTGCAGGAAAGCTTTTGTACACTCTGAATCCCATACAAACTCTGCATCTTTTCGAAGCAATTTTTATAAGGGTGCTGCAATTTGGCTGAAATCTTTGATAAAATGTCTATAATATCCCGCATGTCCTAAAAAACTCCTGACTTCTTTCAATTTGGCTGGTATAGCTAATGTATGTATGACTTCTATTTTTGCTGGATCTACTTCAATTCCTTTAGGAGAAATAAAGTGTCCCAAGACCACTCCTCCTTGCATCATCATAAAGCACTTTTCGCTGTTTAATGACAAATTGTATTCTTTGCATCTTTATAAAACCTTGTCCTAGTTTTCCTTGGCTTCTTCAAATGTTTTCCCATATGTGGTGAAGTCATCCATATACACTTCCAAACAATCTGCAGATATGTCAAAAAAATGCTAATAATAGCTCTTTGGAAGGTTGCAGGTGCATTGCACAGACCAAATGATAGGACAGAATAAGCAAATATTCCCCATGGACATGTGAATTTTGTCTTGTCCTGATCTTCTAGTGCTATCTGGATTTGATTGTAACCATTGAACCCATCTAAGAATGAAAAGTATTTCTTTCCTGCAAGATTGTCAAGCACTTGATCAACAAAAGGTAATGGAAAATGATCCTTCTTGGTAACCGAATTAAGTTCTCTATAATCTATGAAGACTTGCCATTTTCCCCCCTTTTTGGGAACAATAACTAATGGTGATACCCATTGGCTATCGAAAATAGGATATATGAAGCCAGCATTGAGTAACTTTTGCAATTCATTTTTGACAATATCCCTTAATGTTGGGTTTATCCTACACTGAGGCTGTCTCACAGGTTTATAATCTAGACTGATATAAATTCTATGGGTATAGAGTGCAGGATCCAAACCTTTCATATCTGTATACTCCCAAGAAAAAGCATCCTGATGCTTTTGTAACAGTTGTAGGGTATCATGATGTTGTGTCTGTGATAAGGACTTGCTTATATTTAATTCTCTTCTTGGAATGATTGTTGTTTTGACTAATTTTTCAGCCATTGAAATTTGCACAATTGGTTGTAAATTTATCTCATGTAGCAGGAGTGAATGTAGCTCATCAGATAAAGGCAGAATGCTTTCTAAGACATACTATTGTATAGAAGATGTCTTAGGTTGTGTTCCATACTCATTCAGTATAATGGAAGAAATGACATCATCTTCTTCTTTAATGTTTACAAATGAGTCCCGTGAGATCATCATCAATTTTTGAATAGAATCTATGTCCATATCAGAGTCATCCATATTTGGCCAAACAACTTGATCATCCTACAGCAAAGGCTGAGTAGGAGAATACAAGGTCAAATTTTTAGTGTTTGTTCCATCTGAAATAGTCATTTTCCCTGATCTACATGCAATATAAGCATCTGTTGTTGCTAACCATGGTCATCCTAAAATGATAGGGTAGCCTCCAGTACTTGTTTTTGGAGAGAGTACAACAAAATCAACTAGATACTACCATGAATGTAATATAAAAGTGACATCTTCTAGCATACCATCAGGAATGATGGTAGAACTATCTGCTAATTGCAAGATTGTTGGCGTCTGCCTGAGACCAATAATACTTAATTTGGACACCACTTCCTTGGTTATTACATTGATGGATGCTCCTAGGTATATTAAGACATTTTGTACTTGTACTCCTTGAATGGTGAGGGTTACTACTAGGCTACCAAGGTCTGCATATTTAGGCATTTTGCAGTTATCAAGCATAAGATCAAAAAGTTGTCCAAGTACATGGATAGTCTTTGGGTCTTTCTTTTTCCTTCCTAGCTTTTTAACACAGGTTTCTTTGATGGCTTTTGAATATATAGGTACTTCCTTGATTGCATCAAGCAAGGGAATTTTTACCATCTTTTTCTTGAGTTGCTCGAGAAAATCTAGTGCAGCTTGATTTTCTCTTGGCAGTATTTGCTCTGTTGACCTACTAGGAAATGGTGGTACTTTGGCTGCAGGAGAAACAGTGGTGGAAGGTTCTTGAACTGACTCAGCACTTGTATCATCTATTTCTATTATAATGGGTTGTTGATGTGAAGCAAGCATTGTTCCAGATCTTAGATGAATATCATTTAGGGTGATGGAATGACTTTTTTGCTGGGCTGAAGGTTTTGCACTATTAGGGTTAGGTGTAGGTTGTGCAGGTAACTGTGGCTATTTTGGAAGGGTTGTATTGGCTGCAGGAGGCATTAAGGCTTGATGTTGAGAAGGTTGAGTCAAAGCTAGTTGCTGCTAATGCTACTACCAATTCTGAGTTTGTTGCCAACCCTACTGAGGTTGGTGCTAGCCTTGGTTAGGCTACTGCCACCCTTGGTTGGTTTGCGACCATCCTTGGTTAGGCTACTGCCAACCTTGGTAAGGCTATTTCCAACCCTGGTAAGGTTGCTGCCAATGATTATAATTACCATGCTGTTGTTGCCATTGTCTATTATTATTTTAATTATGGAGTGGGTCTTGAGGAATACCTGATCTTGGAGCCCATGGCCTTCATTGAACAACATAAAAGACTTCCCCATCTTCATCAATTGCCTTGAACTCAGTAGGCACATGCTGTGATTCCACGCTAGCAATAGGCTTACATCGACAATTGTATTTCTTTTCTCTGCAATGGGGGCAATATTCTGCCAACATACTATCAGCATCTTCCTTCTTCCTATGTGCTTGCATGGTATCCAATTATGTATCAATATCATTAATGATGTCTTGTTTGAAATATGACAAGAGGTTTGATAATTCTGTCTTAGATACTCCTGTCCCAGGAGTCTTTTGGAGTAAATCCCTCCAACCTCATCCTTTTTTTGTTGTTGCTTTGGAATAATTTAAACAAATATTCTGAATTTCAGACCACGTCTTCTGTGTAATGTCACCTCTAGCCATTAAGTCTAAAGCTTCCATACTTTTGTCATGTACTCCTTTCAAAAAGAGATGCTTTTGAGACTCCTCATTCTGCTGATGTTGTGTGTTGCACTATAGGTTAAACATGAACTAGGCCACATAGTCTTCCAAAGTCTCATCCTCCTTTTGTGTCATTTTAAAAATGTCATCTCCTTTCAAATCATGGCCTCTATAATATTCCTTATATTTTTTAAGGAACAAATTACTCATAGTTGGCCAATCTGTCACAGCATTGGCACCTAAACTCATGAACCATCTCAAAGTGGCTTCTTTAAGAGTTGATGGAAACAATTTTAGCTTATGGGCATCAGTTGTGTAGTCATAACTTTGACAAAGGATGTCGAACTCAAAGAGAAAGGTTTCTGGATCTTCAGTAATAAGGCCCTAGAATTTAGGTAGGGAAGATGAGGGTATATTTTTCAAATTTTGATTACCTTGCTGAAGAGGAATTGGAAAGGGAAAGGTAGGTTGAGCTACTGCCATTTGTAGATGTCCTAGTGGTGGCTGATAAATGACTAGAGCTAATGGATTATCTTGATATTCTGGCTCAGCAAAAAGATTATTCAAATGAAAAGACTCTTCAGATGTGGTTGGAATAGTGTACTTGTTTCGATACTTTTGTGAATACATTCTCAAACAGTTCTTCTTCTCTTTCTCTTTCTTCAAAGTCAGGATAAGAAGGATCTTCTTGATTGAAGTTGGTAAGAAATCTTCCAAGGTGATCTCTTCTTCTATGCATGCAAAAATGCTGAAAATGAAACTAAATGACTCAATAGTAAATACTAGACTGACACCATCCCTGAAAACGATGCCAAAAACATGTCTAATCAATATAACACCCTTTTAGTTATAGGATTAGACATCCCTTACCACCAAAGTACTATGCTGATTTTCATTAAATGTCAATCCAAGAGCGTGAACTTGAGATGATGTCCGCAAAGTATATGCTCTAGTTTTCACTAAAAGTCACTACTACTTTGAATGCAATTATTGTTGAGGAAATCTAGTTTATCCCAAGGAAAGATGACTATTAAATACTCAAAAGGAAATTCTAATTATTTAGCCATACATCTATGCACCTACTGCTACAGGAATAGTGACTGGTTCTGTTTCCAGTGGCTATAGGAACAGTGGTTCTAATTTTAACTTAGAAAATTGAGTCTAACTTCTACTTACTAAAGTAAAACTCCACCTTCTGTGTGGGCCCCCATGGAAGAATTAAGGAAAGACAACTCAGATAAAAGTGTAGAAACTCAGCAAAGGCATGTATTCATGAAATATGCAGTATTACAATAACTTAGGAAAAATAGTAAGATGTCTATCAACTATGTCTATCTATTTACTACTACTTAACCTCATAGGTACAGACGAGGTCTTATTTATAGAGAAGAACAACAAACTCCTAAAACTATGACTTCCTCATGAAGGAAAGTTAGTTACAACTTTAAGACTGTAAACATGCAATTGGAAAGACATCAATTCTCCCTTAAATTCCCCACAAATATAGAGATCATAGTGAATGCTAGATTTTCTCATTTATCTGTCTTCAAATAGCTTTCTAGGAATCCAGGTATCGTTCTTTGCATGTTTAACTGATTTCTTTTATGCTTACTTCCTTGCTCGATCACTTTATCAGGTCCCACTTGGTTATTCATTAATACAGGTCCCTTCTAACTTTGCTGCCAAGTCTTCTAGTTGCAACAGTGTCATAATGCTTCTCCTTAATGTCATCAATGCTTTAGCGCTATTCCTTTGTAGTTTGTTTAACTCCCACTCATCTTGTATCCTACGATCAACATTTAATACAAACAAGACTTCCCACAAACATTTATTTTCATTTATTAGTTTATAAAGAAAAGGCATTAATTGTTCAACTAACAGTTTTTGCAATCTCTTTAGCTATAGGAAGATCCACCCATATCAAACATTCATGAAGAAATATTTTTACCACAAAATGAATCCCTTTTTAAATATGATTCTGACTATCATTTTATACCCTATGTCCATACTTTATACATCAAAAGTTCAAAACATTTATACTAAAGGATGATAAAGTTCAACATGTTATAAACAAATGTTCATAAAAAGGGCTAAAAAAACTTCTATTTCTTCATGTCATCAGTTACCAAGGCTTGATGATCATCACTATACCTCAACCCTTTATCAACCTACAAGACTTCCTCCTCAGCCTTAAATTGGGTGTCCTTCACCTTTTTCACTATATCAATGTCCCATTTTGGTAGTATCAAAACCCTTGAGTCTTTTAACAACTACCTTCCCCCTCTAGGGGTTATTTGTGCAAAATCTTCTATGAGGTTAGCTTTGACCTCTTCTTCAATTTTAGAGTCCTACTTATTAGTTTGGTCTATTTTAATCCTTTTTCATCTCACCTCAAAATTGCTAATAATTCTTCTCCACAAAAATTGGGTGGATGCTCTAGATTTTATGAAACTTTAATCATCTAAAAATTTATGATAATCTTGTTCTATTATAGGGTCAATTTCTTTACCCTAATAGTCTCCCATAGTGAGGGCTAATGATGGCATAGGAGGCTCTTTAGGCACTCCTCCTTCTATTTCGATAGTAGTTATAACAATATTTCTCTCACCTCCTACTTGTTTCAATTACTCCCTTAAGGAGTCCTCATCATCTATTGGAATAGGGGTCTAAGAGAGAGAATACTCTTCCACCCTAGAAGAAGAACCCTATTCTAGTTTCTATTTCTTGGCAATAGGTTCAATAGGTGGGCTTTCTTAAAAAAAACTTTTATAAAGAGGCATAGGTTGTACACTCTTTTCTACCACATATCTAGTCTCTTTTGTAGTGTATATTGGTCTAGATTTATGATTGCTTTGCTAGCCAACCTATTCTCTACCTCAATGGCCTTATTTGGATAAGTTTGAGTCAAGATTTGTTTCTTCTCATTTAGAGTTTGCATAAAACCAGAAAATTTATTCATTAGCATATCCATTTTATTACCCCAATATTTATTATCAACAAGGGGATTATACTTTGGTTCAAAAGCATTGAAAAATTCAAGCACCTTACTGTACACTTCCCATTTTTCGTTTCTAAACTCTTTCTCTTGTAGTGAAAAATGATTTCTAATTATATCCTTAAGGAAATAAACAATATGTTCATGGGATTCAGCTCTTGTTCTTTCTTTGAACAAATCATAGAATCCCTAAAGATTTATAAAATGAGAATGAGATTGGGCCATCTGATACTTGTCTACAAATTTTTCTAATTGCCTCCAACTCTTTTTGACAAAAACAAAATTGTGAACAATAGTAATCTAAGGGGAAAAAAGGTAACTTTAGATCTACCAATCAGCTCCTTTTCCTCTAAGACTCCTATATGCCATAAGGTCTCTGTAATCCCTACCTTGAAAGGCACTTATTATGGTAGTACATGTGGTTTTCTAAGGAAATCATATATTTTGAACACAATAGAGTCTACATGTTGGATAATGTATCCCTAATTATGGCTCACCTTTAGCCCTTTAGCATGATCCTATGGTCTAATTAATTCCTACAAGGACTAAGATAGCCTAGGGTTATCTCCAGTCAATATGTTTTGAGTTTCGAAGAAAAATACCTATCGAATCTGATAAACCTAGCATCAGTAACCTCCCATGTCATGTCTACACTCCACTCCAAAATAGGGAGCTTTTCTCCATCTTTTTTCTATCTCTAGCTTCATTTCCTTGGAGAAAATGGTGACATCCTTGTATAGACACATACTTTATGATTATCATACCTAGCTTTCAAATCTTCCAAGTCAATCTTCTCTTGAACTACATGATTAGGGTTCCAACTAAAGACTTCCCTAATTACCTCTAGTGAAACCTTGAAAAGGTTATTCCAAACATGATTTTTTACCTATCTTTGAAGTAGGGTCATACCTCTTTACTATCATGTCCAATAGATCATCATCAAATAAAACCCTTGGGATAACCAATTTACCAATATCAAAATCCCACACTTTGCTTAAATAAGTATCATGCTTTCTTTCAAAGAACCATTTGTGAAAAATCTCTAAACCCTTGGCAGATGTCTCAACACCACTTAACCAATTTTCCTTATCATACAAACCCTCACTAACCACTAATCTAGGTCTTTTTGGAATTAATTATTTTCCTTTGGAGAGCTCATTAGTAGATTGTGCCAATTATTCTATAAAATCATCATGCACAGCCCTTAACTGATAATCTACCTTTCCCAAAAAATCCCTTCATGGAGGCATCATATCTATATTATCTCAATACAACTACAATTTCTCAATTAACTAGAGGTTTTAGTACTTACATAGATAAATTATTTTCTTCACTAAAAACTCCATCTACAACAACTCACAGCTTTAAGAAAATGTATTTTTATCTTTGAAAATTTTTGCACTCTGAGAATTCTCTAACTTGGTACTCAATAATTTTTTTGGCAATTAGCTCCACACAAATTTTTACTGGTCAGAGTTAATGTTCTAATAGTCATATTTCAAATTGTACCATAAAATTTGAACCCTAGCTATTAATTTACACAAAATTAGATGATCAAGATTTTAAAAATATAAGTTGTGTGACCATTTTTTGAAATAGGACACGTGTCAAAACCTTGCTTCCTCACTTTGGTTAAAAATTGATCACCTTCATAATGCAGGGAAGTGATGATCATCAATCTTAATCTTGATCAATGATCTTGAGTGATCCTTATTAATACTATATTTTCTCTAAAATTTTGGGCCCCCTGATCCAACTCAACATCCACCATCACTTACATGATGTACCTCTAACAAATTAGGATAAAGCATTTGGCATATTTTCCAACTCAATGTTACCTAGCAACCCATGAAGTGGTTGACCCCACCATGTCCACATGGAACAACCTTGTATGGATGTGAGAAGCATCGATCATTTTCTGATTAATGACTCAATTAATTTTACCTTCTTTTGTCCTTGCCATCAGTTTAAACCAATCAAAGAATGCCAACCTATCATTTGTTCAGATAGCTCCTTTTTGCATCCCACCAACTGAAAATCAGTCCCACTTACTCCACGTGTCACAATGTTAGTTCTCCACTTTGGTTAAAACCTGATCATTTTTAGAATGCATGGAAGTGACAACCTTCAATCTTTACTTGATCAATGGTTTTGCAAGATCGACCTTTCTTTGGTCTAGTCAGCATGCCTATCCAATGAGGTAACGACAATATGTTAAATACTCTAACATGTTTTCTTTTTTTGGCTCGCCAAAAGGAATGGACCCACCAATTCCATGTGGCATTACCTTGCTTCCCAAAATTTTGACATCTTCAAAATCTAGGGAAGTGATGATCATTAATCATCTCAAGATCTAATGGTCATAAATTTGCACAATATACAACATTTCAAAAAGATAGAATAGAACCCACAGGGATAGGTGTCGCAACCATGCTTCTTTTCTTTGTTTAAAGTTTTGACATTTTAAGGATGCAGTGATACATCCATTATTGATCTACTTTGATCAAAAGTCCATAAACTAAGATCAACAAATGTTAAGGCTTTCAAAATAATGTAGCACAAACTACTTCAAGGTAAACCCATGGTTAAGAAGGAAATATGCAACAGGGAAAAAGAATTTTTCATGAAAATCCAAAGACTAAAAAAATCACATAATAAAGGGTTTACTCCAAAAGTATTTTAGGGCTTACAAAATATTTCCCATGTGTATTTGAAAATATGAACAAATGCAACCCTTTTTTTTGAGACTTAGGGGGAAAAAACACTAGGGAACACAAAATAGGGATCTTTATCTAGGGCAAACATCAATTTGAAAACACATAACCCCTAATTTTGATAAGTAACTATATTTTTCACTATGATTTTGCAAAAATTCTAAAAAGTGAAAAACTAAGCCAATAGTGGCTCTATTTGGGGATGATGAATATAATAGATTCATGCAAGGACCCAAAATCCCTAGAAGAAGTAGACCACATAATTGACCAACTTGATAATTCTAAGAAAGCAAAAAAATAAGATAGGACAAAAATTGTACAAGGATATACAAATATACAGAGGCTTTAAAAAAATCACAAAATATATAGAAAACCCTAAAACTACTATTCATGGAAAAATAATACTTTAAGAAAAATATCTCTTCAAGAACTATCCATGAACTGGTAGCTCAAGAATAGCACCTAATAGTTCTCTTATGAAATAGGAATATTCACCTTTGTTGCTATGGAACTAATAAGGGCCAAGCCAAATGGGGTCAAATTTACCATGTTTTCCTTTGTCTTCTAGTCTAACATCCCATAATAATACTAAATCTTCAAGTTGAAATTTCTTATCTAATGTTGTTTTGTCATAGAAATATTTCATCTGTGATTGCAATATTGTGTTTTGTGTAGAAGAATCCCTCCTTGTTTCATCTAGTTGTAATATATCATCCATTCTTAGTTACATATCATCAACAATATCATCATCAAAAACCTGGATGAACTTATACATTTCATTTAGATTGTTTGAAGGCAATCTTGCCTGGATCCCATAAACCAAATCAAAAGAGGCACAACTAATAGCCTTTTTCATTGTAACCCTATCTACCCATAATGTTGGAGGCAACTTGGAATCCCAAACTTTCTTATTTTCTCCTAAAATCCTCTTGATAATCTTGAGTTTACTTTTAATGCTAGATTTAGCCTGACCATTTACTTGGGGATGGTAGGGTGATGAAATTGAATTAGTGATACCATACTTCTTGCAAAAACTTTTGAATTCATTTGATCTAAAGCACATAGCATTGTTAGTGACAATTTTCTCTGGGCACCCAAATCTAATTATGATATTATTCAGTATGAAATTGATTACCACTTTTCTTGTTGAGTTCTTGGTAGGAATTTTTTCTACCCACTTTGTGAAATAAGTAGTGGAAACAAGGATCTATGAATGCCCTCCATTGGATTTATTTGAAATCTCACCAATGAAATCAACGCCCTACTGCTATAAAGGTGCTTTCACCTCAATTGGTTTCAACAAAAAAATTCCAAAAAATTTTAATCTTCCACTTAATCTCTAACATGAATCACATTTTTTCACTATCTCTTATGCATCTTTGACCAATGTGGGCCACCAAAAACTAGACATAAGGATCTTGTGGGCTATTTTTTTTCCATGTAATGACCCCTACACACTCCTTCATGCATGTCACTCAATATCTTCTTTGGTTCCCATTCATTTACACATTTCATAAGAATACCTTCCATATCTCTCCACCATAACTAACCTCTCACAATTATATATCTAATGGTATATCTAATGGCATGCAACTTTAGAGCCCTATTCTATTTTTTACTGAGTCTTGATGGAGTCTTCATATGTTGTGGATAGAAAATTATATCTTTATACCAATCAAAAGTGTCCATATCATATAGATCACTCTTACAATCATCATCAAGTTGGTTAATTTGGTTTAATTCAAGGTTAGTTTTATTCAAGGTTAGCTTTTGCCATCAATTTAGAAAGGCCTTGACCTCTAACCAACTTAGTAATTTGAATATCAATGTTAAATTCTTGGATCCTATTGATCCCTCTACATCTTATCCCTAATACTTCTTGCTATGAAAAGATGTCTTTCACTATAGCACTTGGAAAAATGTAATTATAGTGGCTCCCATTAAATAAAATCTAAATGCCTTTATTGCTTTAACTAGTGCATATGCTTTTTTTCACTTATGTCATACTTAAGTTTAGCATCTTGTAGAGACTTATTGAAAAATGCAACTAGATGTCCAAATCCATCCTCATTATTTTGCAACAAGATAATAGCAACTATGTGAAAAGAGGAAAATGAAAAGATGCACATAGGCTTTGCATAATTTGGAGCTCTTAAAATAGGGACATCTTTGATTGCTTGATTTATCTCATGGAAAGCTACACTTGGTTCTTCATTCCATTTAATCTCTAAACCCTTTTTTTAGCATTTTAGAAATAGGCATACTTATTTCAGAAAATTTGGTGACAAATCTTCTGAAAAAAAAATTCTGCCCAAAGATTGACTAAATACCTTTAACATTCTTTGGTTTTTGAATTTTATCTATTGCTTCAACCCTTTTAGGATAAATTTTGACTCCTTATTTTCCAACTAAGTGGCCTAATATCTTACCCTCTGTAATAGAAAATGCACATTTTCTAGGGTTCAAAGATATTCCAAACTTCAATGCTCTAGTGAATACCTTCTCTAAGTGTATTTAGTGATTATTCTCATCTTTTGAGTAAGCAGTTAAATCATCATGGTAAACTACTAGAAATTTGTCAATAATATCTTTAAAGGATACAACCATAGCCCTTTGAAAGATAGCACTAGTATTTATTAAACCAAATGGCATTCTACAATAGACATAAGTACCCCAGGGTGTTGTAAATGTAGTCTTATATTGATCTGATTCTTTTATCACCACCTGGTTATAGCTTGAGAACCCATCCATCATGGACATGAGCTCTAATCTAGTTACTCTCTATAACATAGTCTCCATGTTTGGCAATCCATAGTTATATTTTAATGAATATATATTTAAGTTCCTCAAATTGACACATAATCTGATGTCTCCATTTTTCTTCCTCATAGGAACCAAATTAGGCACCTAAGATGAATGTCTAATGGGATTGATACTTCCAGCATCTCTGAGTTTTATAAACTCTTCCTATATCATGGGTGAAAAAGTAGGATTGATTGGCCTTTTCTTTTGTCTGCAAGGCTTGGCTCCTTCTTTTAATGGAACTTCATGTTGAAAGAGATCCTCTCTGTAGGCTTTCAAGTCATCATATGACCAAGAAAATACATGTCTATATTTTCTTAACAAACCAATCAACTCTTGTCTAATATTAGGGGCTAATTTTTTACCAATGTATACCTTCTTAGGTGCTTCATTAGTCCCTAGATTCACTTCTTCCAGATCTTTAGCATTTGACTCTTTTTTCTCTACTTTAGATTTTTCATGACTATCAAAGATAGTCTCCAAAACAACCAACCCTTTTGCAACTTTTTTGTTTTCTATTGCACAATTAATGTTTCCTTACCATCAGTATCCTTAGCATAAGTTACACCATCAATTTCTTGTCCCCAAAATTGGTCCTCACAATTTAGAAATATGATTATATCCTTATCTTCTTCAAAGACTTACCAATTCTATATATTTTTAGGAATTGAGGGCCTACTCTACATTTTAATATTTGACACACCAAAAAATGACATATCATCTGTATTATAGCTACATTAGCTAATAGGTCATCAATTTTTTGTTGCATTTGTCCTTCTAGATTATTCCAAAAGCATCAAAAAACTCAATCATATCCCAGAAAACATTTCTATATTGTTTCAATCTTTTATTCTTTGAAATATATACTCCTCTAACCTGAGAAACAATTAATTCAAAATCCCCAATAATATGCATTTTTTTGATTCCATGGTTTACTACAACTTTTAGTCCTAATAAAAGTACTTCCTACTGAACAATGTTATTGGTACATGCAAAATTTAAAGTAAATGAATATCTAAATGTATTTTTCTTTGAAGAGATAAACACTACCCTAGCTCCTACTCCCTCCTTAAAGCATGCTCCATCAAAATACATATTCCATAAATTTTGTGAGTCCATACAATATGTTACTTCTTGTGCAATCAATGGTGGAGGCTTCTCAATTTCTTGAATGACCAATTCAGCTCTAAAAGCATTAACATCTATATCTAGGAAATATGTGGCATCTTTGCCAACACTATCTTCAAAAACATAAGTAACCCTTGGCTCTCTATCAATCTTCACAGCCTTATCTCCTATATGAAAAGTGGCATATGATAGGTCACACTACAAGCTACCTCCCATTGCAGCACTCCATTTTTTGAAGAGTAGCATTCCATAATGGGGAGGAATATCAACTATAAGGACTATCATGGTCATTTCAACATCAAGATAGGTAGCTAGTTTAAAAGGAAATGCATTAACTGTACCTATGACAACCACTTTTCTTGCATCTATTTCTCTACACCTACCTTGTTTTATGTCTACTTCTAAGCCAAGGGCTTCCATAACTTTGAAAGGTATTATAGTATTTGATGCTCTTGAATATATGGTTCAATTCTTTAAGGTTCAACCATTTATGAATAAACTAAGGAATAAAGGGTCAATATCTTGTAGGTATGATACAAATGAATTATCCAAATACATCTAGGGTATTTGGGACATAATTCTATTATATTATATTACAAATAGTGTCTATTGCATGACTATGGGCTTTCTCTCAACACTATTATTACTACCTATCCCACCCAACCAAGCAAAAGCCTTTTTTTTTGTTCCTCTATTCTAAATATTTCAGAAAAAGGAACCTTGATAGTAATCTAAGATAACATAGATATCATGTCAACAAGGTCATAAACAATAGGTTTAATGAAGCCAATGGTGTTTAAATGGTAGACCCGACCACTTACTTAATGACATCAGGTTCTAATTTCTTGTATTGCACACTAGCTTTGTATATTTCAACTACTTGAAATTGTACTTTCTTTTTAGGCTCCCACTTCTTTTTCTTACTATCCTTGACTTTAATTTTATTGTATTATCTTTTTTACTATCATATTTAATCTTATAAGTAATATCTTTAATGAAGATTTCATATGCATTATTGGTATCATTGTTGACAATTTTGTTTCTCATAATGTAATTACTATGCATTAGGACCACCATCTCTATAGTGATCTTCTCAATCTCTTCCTTGGATAGTTTTCTCAAATTTATGTGATAAACACTTGATGATGTAGTGGATACCTTGTTTCCATCATAATCTTCACTCTCAAAAAATACTTGTTGATGGTATAATCGATGAACATTTCAACAACATCATTTTCAAGTTCTTCTAAATCATAATCCTAACAATCATCACATAAATTCATCATGTTGCAAATTACATCATCATGACCTTTTTCTTTTTCTCCTTCCTCATTTTTCACATGTTGATTTGAAGCAAAATATTGAGCCAATGCACAATAGCTAGGGGAATGAGGAGATTGACATACAACACACCAAGTTACATCATTTGTCATGTTTACAAAATTTCTTTGTAAAGGGTTTGGTGTACCTTTGTCCTTAGTGCTTTGAGTAGGGTTGGGGATAGATTTTCCATATTTCCACTCAGTAGTATATGGATAATTTTTCATTCTAGGATACCTGTTATAATGGTTGTTAAATTGGGGTTTATTACCATAATTCAGCTTATTGACATTATTGGTTGATGGACTCATCTTCTTTAACAAATATAGCACTTGACCCATTGTATCCTCTTCAAAATTCTTACCTACAGTAGGCTAATCACTTTCTCTCTTATTGTTCCTTAGATTGAATAATTTGGGGTCATCTCTTCTTCCTAGCTTACTAGAGGCCTTTCTGTTGCTCTCAATATTCACTACCATCTTATAAACATCTCTTAGAGTCTTAGGATCTTTATCCCTTAATATGTATACCATCTTGCTATCAAAAGCATTGAAATATATAGTGAGGCATGTATCTTCATTGAGTCTCATCACTTGGAAATACTTATATATCCCCTTTTGAAATCTCACATTGAAATCAAAAGTGGATTCATTCTAATTCTTTTTTTATAATGTTAAATTCATTCAACACAAAACCACCATTGGTATTATCTCCATATTTCTTTTTAAAATATTTCTTTAAGTCACTCCATGAACTAATGTTGTCATCTAGAAACCTTATGAACCAATCAAAGGCATCCTCAATTACTGAATATAAAAACAACTTCATAACTACATCCTCATGCTCCACTTCATAATCATTGATCATATTAGTGAATGTCTTCATGTCTCTTCACCACTAATGGAATTATTGGCTACAAATTTAATAACCTTATCACATAGGTCATTAGAGATAGGATGTCGGAACCCAGGAATTCCTAGAAACTACATGTGTCTATACTTTTCCATGTATATGGGTCTTCTCTGAAAACCATCAACATTTGATGTACTTGCTATTATTGTTTGATTTTGGATAGAAACCTTAGGTTGTTGTGTTTTTTGAATAGCATGGATTTGATTTTTGGTGGTAGAAGATGAGGTAGGGACTAACTAAGAAACATTTTGGCTTAGAATTATTGGTCCACAATTAGGGATAGAAAGTGTGACTTGTAATGACATATTAGGCCATGAAGCTAAAGTAGAGTTAGACTTGATAAACTAAACTTTTCTTCTAGTTTTTGTTGCTTGTGCTTCACTTTCAATTTTCTCCAACTCTTTAGCTAAATCTTCTCTCTCCTTCTTAGCCTTTTCTAAGTGTAAATATAATTTGGACATGGGAATATTTTTAGACTTATTTGGGATATCTTGAGGTTCATTTATTTTTTATTCCTACAACCTTTTGTTTTGCATTATCAAAATCTTTCATAGTCAGATCTATAAGTTTTGGCTCAATAGGTTTGTAGGATTGAACTTGGGATACAATAGGACCTTCCTTTTCATTTATGATTATTTTTTTTGATCTTGTACTTTAGAACATAAAACTTCAACATCTCCAAATACATCTAAATGTACTTTGGAGGATCTCTCTTCAAAGTTCTTATTTTTTTCTTTTAGAGCAATCATTCTTCCAACCAAATTTATATCTTTCAATAAGGGTATTCATAGTTATTGTTGGCTCCTAATTTAATAATTTTACAAATAACCAAGAAACTAGACAGATGCATCTAAGGCTAGCAACTTCCTATGATAGATACACTAGACTATAGTCTTAGGCCAACTATAAGGAATAACTCCTTCTTCACTTCAGGCTCTACAAAATTGAGGTGGGTAGACCTCAGATCCAATTAATATGGTAACAGTGAAAAACATATTCCTAAATCTATTCAAAGTAGATAAAAGCCCTTATTTCTCCTAATAACCTATGCAGTAACAAAGAAATGTAGTAGCAAATTACAACTCTATGAAATGCACAAGCTGAGTGAGGGCATCACATTTAGGTTCTTAAACATAAAATGTAAAGATGATTTGAATTTGATTTGATTTTATGTGGGTGGGGAAAGTGGATGAAAACCATGTATGGACAATAACTTAATGATCATGTAGTTGATCAGTGCCTGATCCATTGGACAAATTCATAAATCTCTCTTATGCATTTTGGATATCTGATACTTATTCATATATTCAGATATCTAATCTATCTATTCACCTTGCAAATAGACATCAATGTTCAATTTAAATCTCATTCTTACTTAATCTCCTCCTCAATAAATCTGTAACCCTGTTGATTTCTATGAAGCATTTACATAATTCCTTGAATTACAAGCAACAATGAAACAACATATAGCCTTAAGGGACTACAACTATCACCTAAGCTCTTTATTCAAAGATCATAAAACATTACAACTCACTAAGAATGGAGACAAGATTTAAAATGAAACTAAACCCTTTCTATTCTTTGTATTCATTTCCTTGAAATAATACATAAAAATGCATGAAATTGACTCATAAACAACCTAATAAACTAGACCCTACAATAAAAAATGTTGTCATACAAGAGAGAAAATGGTAGGAATGAGAAACTAATGGGATGGGAAGGGGGTATCATAGCAAAAACAAAGCTTCATGGTCTGGAACTAGCACATCCCAGGTCTTCCATTCAGAGTTCATCAATTCCAGAGCCTGTTCTACTAAAGCTTCATTCCAGAGAAAACTTTCCTAATTTTCCAACCCTTACAAAATAGAAGAAGAAAGCATAAATAGAAAGGAAAAAAATCTTGGATTGAATCTACAAATGACATGTGTACCCTCAGAATTCCTTCCCAAGAAGTTGAAAAAGCCTCTCTCTACCTTCTCTCTGTAACTGCTTATCAAATCCTCATGATTTTGGCTCTTAAAGGCATAAAGAATCTCAGATATTTGATTCACCATTATAACTAATTTCTCATGCTAAAGTTGAACTCATGGTAAAAGTGAAAAATCAGTTGAATATGGCCTTCAGAATGTAATATAATATTTTGTAGCTTATTTTTACACATTCAGGCTCCAAAAAGTCTTCAAATCTGCCCTCTAACAAACTCTAATGATTAATGATCAAATTTGCCTATTCTGTTACCAATGCCCCAAAATCACAAAATGACCTATAACACAAACTGGTGAACACCTGTACAAAAACTAACTTCAAATTTGGAAAATTTAGATCTTCTTGGTTCCTGTGGTATATTGGAGTGCCCATTTTTGATAAAAATAACTCCTATTATGGCCCTCTGAAGTTTAGGTCTTGTTCATGGCTTTAGCAATTGAAGGAATAAAATTTAAAATTTTATAACATTCTATAGTTTAAAGTATAGAAATTTATCATTTGAAACCAAATTTTATTCAATTGCAGACTGAATGCACAACAATATTTGGATATGTTAAATTTCTTAGCTCTTTTATACCCTTCAACCATTTAGACCACACCACTTGTCATTCTCTGATTGGCTCTGACCATTAAACTATGCCACATGTCACTTTTTGATTTGCCAAGTAGGACTTACCTTTGAACTCTATCGAATTCTTCAAATTTTTGGCAAGTCGCCAAGTCGCTTGCCAAAATTTCTCAACTTTTTCGGTGGCGACATGGCGACCACCAAATTCTGCAAAAAATTTTGATGAACTAATCCTGCTCATTGATACCACATCATCACCACCTCAGCACCATGTCATAGCCAACTTATTATGCCATGTCATTGTCACTATCTCACCATACTAACTAGCATGCAACTTTGCCTTAGCGACATAGTGACATCCATCAAATTTGGTGCATCAAGGGATTCAAACTGCCACAGCACCACTTGTCCTCCACTGGTTCACTGTCAAACTGCCACATCACATAGACATAGGACCCATGACCATCTTTGCCAGATTTTTGAGGTTTTTCAGTAGGTCACTATGTTGCTAGCCAAAAAACTTGGGATTTTCTTGATAGCAAGGTAGTGACTAGCTGAATTTTAAACATTTCCAGCACATTTGAATGTTGACGTCATTTGTCTCCTACCTACACATTCATTCAAAAAGTGTTTATCTCTTATAGCTGGCATGTAGGTTGAACCCACCATGCATGGCCATAGCCTTGCCTTTCAAAAGGTCCTTCTCTTAATGCACATTGCCTTTAGTGTGAGAAAGTATTTAGACATTAAAAGTTTTGCCGCTTCGGCAATGTGGGATATTTCCTTTGACTATGGCTTCCATTTTCAATGTGTGAATGTCTTTGATTTTTGGAGCTATAGCTATTGCAAAAATTTGTTGGCATGCCCATCGTGGGCTCCTTTTATGTGTGAGACTCCCCTTAGATCACGTGAATGGCAACTCTTTCCAAATGGCATCCCCTATTTGGCGGCTTACTTCACCTATGTGGGCTCTTTATACTTGCATGGGATGGCTTTGTAAGCATCTACATGACCTTTAGTCTGAACTTGGCATGGAGATTTCTTATTACATGTGTTGACCATTTCTTAGTGAGTTCCTCTATGATGTAGGTTTATTCTTTATATTGCATGAGATTTTCTTTGATAGCGGCTTGGATTCACGTGTTGCATGTGGAGGCTTTTTTCCTCATTTTTGCCCTCCACCTATTCTAGCCACAACTTCTTTGTCATTTGTGTGAGGTTGCTCTAGTTTTACATGTTGTGGGCTCTTTCCCTAGTCGTATGCAGAGTCTTCTTTTTACTATGTCTTGCATAAGTTTTTCTATTAGCAAAGAACTAATCCCTATCTTTGACATGGCATCTTCTATTATGCTCAACATGGGTATGCTCTCCTTTACTACAAGCGGCTTTCTTTTGATAGTTTTGCTCTGTCCCCAAGCTGTGAGCTACTTGAGTGTGAGCATTCTTGCTTTCTTTGGTGCTAGGTTTCTCCTTGTATAGGCGTTGACTAGCTTCATGTTACAAATCCTCCTTCCTTGGTCTACTTGGAGTATTTCTAGATATTACACCTCTTATTTACCTAGTGAATCAATGGAATGTACTACAAGTTTCCTATTTCCTCTCTTAGAAAAGAAAATTGGCACATTAAAAGCTTTGAGGTAAGTTATTGATGTATGGCCACAAAGAAAGAACCCACTTTTTCTCTCTCCCCAAGAAGCTTTAGACACAATCTTAATGTCCACAACTCTTCTACCACATGTTCTCCACCCCTCATCCATTTTACTACTTTTACCAAAAATTGTAGTTTAATCTTTTTGGTAGATGTGTCTTGCATAATCAAACACTTTTTGGCACATAATGGAATGTCACTTTGGGCACTAGTGCAATGGCACCATTTATCACCTTGTTGCTTCTTTTTCTGTTTGGGAAAATCCACTGTCATCATCCATATCTTCTTCACGAGAGGCAACACATGTACATCCTTTTCATTAGGCTCCACATTTTCAAAATATGGGATTTCATATCCCCATATTTCTTTCATAAATCCTTTTCACTTTAAAACTTAGGGTGCCTTTAGAATCTCGAGACATCCAATCAATCTAAAACAGTTAATCAGACCCCAAAGTGGGCCTGGCTAAAAATAAATAAATTCATTTTTGCACAACTGACTCTTCAAATTGGCCTATTCAACCCATCATACTGATTGGAACCAAATTTGATCCCTTACTGATCATTTAAAACTCACTTTATCACTTTCTTGTAGACTGTTAACTTTGTGCCAGGAGGTACTTTGACTGGCCTTAAAAATTGATCCAAACACCTGACAAGTCTCTAAAAATTGGTACATTCATTCTCTATTTTGTACACTTGTACCCTATCGAATCTCGTCTCGTGAAAAATTTGGGGTCAAAATATATGCGCTATCAAAGTTGCCTTCTCAGAACTGCATGCAAGCAAACATGTCACTAAACTACGTTCGGAATCGGCTTCAAAAACTGGGTAAATTGACACTTGGAAGGATAAAAACTAGGAGGTTTGTTCATGTCATGAGGAGAGTATAAATCTAGGATTTTGACTCATGACGAATAATTGGGTGCAAATGGCGAGTGTTCAAAGTAGGCTACTTGGATTTTGCAAAGTAAAAGCACTAACACAAAACATTTTTTGCAAATGGAATTGACCTGGAAAAGTGTGCAAATGGATTTGTCATGACTTGAAAATTGGCACACTTAAAATATTTTCAAAGGAAAACATAGTTGTACAATCCATTCAATCTCACCTATCATGAATCAAGAGATATAACATCATGAACAGGGCTTCCAACAAATTTTCAAATGCTAACACTAGTAAAAGTTATAAATTACGTTTGGAATCGCGTTTGAAAACTAATCAAATGGATTTTTCATACACTGAAACTTGAAACATAACAATTTTTTGATGTCTACAATGCAACGCAAAATAAATTTCAATATTTGGGTCAAATGGTCAAAAGTTATAACTAGTCAAATAGGGCCTCCCAGAAATATGTGCAATGTGCATCAGCATGAAAATAGTAAACTACCAACTTTGAGGGATTCAAAACCTAGTCAAAAGGATTTTGAACGACTCAAAATTTAAAGCATAGGTTCTTTGGTATGGACATTAGACACTCTCAAAGTGGCATGTAATGAAACATTTCTTGGTGCAAGATATTCAATTGCAAACATAGCCTCCTATCACTGTTTGACACTAAGGGCAAAAATGTAGAATTGACATTTGCTCAGAACAAGACTTTGCCAAATGATTCAGAATGTCAATTTATCATCATGGAATAAGTAGGCATACTGAATGCAAGGTTTTAGAAACATTAAACACCTTAGGGGCCTCAAAGGTATAGTCGGGTACAATCTCATCAAAAAGCACTCATAGGGCTTGATTTTCTCAATGGTACTCAAAAGCGAGAAGGCAATTTTGAGTCCCAATAGTGGCTCTATCTGGGGATGCATGTCCCTTGTGGGCATGGCAAGGATTTAGATCCTTGGGAGAAGCAGACCACACACTTGACAGCAAAAACTCCTCTTTTGAATTGCTTTATTAAAAATAGGGAAACTACTCTAACTATATACACACTGTTAGTAAACAAATTTGTCCTCTCCAAAAACACCTTTACAATTGACTCTTGAATACCCAAAAGAAAGACAAACTCTGAAACTAACAATAGAGTCACTTGCAATTGTCTTGTCAAGTGCTCTCTAAATTTTGAAATGAAGGTATAGCTCCCTCCTTTTGATTTAAAATAAATGATTTTCTAGTTATGCCTTTAACCTATAAGGCAATAAAGGAATACTAGCATCCATTCATCAACATGACTGGATATTAAAATAAAAGTAGATGAACAATTTTAACTTCCTCCCTCAGAACTTTTAAACTCCAAAATATGTTTCCAATATGCAACAAAGGAAAGCTAAACTTTCACATGCAATTAATATCCACAAGAACATGAATCACAGTAGAGTAAACAATAGTATCTACTCCAAAAAGATTAACATAACATATAAAACTGTAGAATTTTATATACTTTGCCACAACTTCAGAAAATATATTCAAAGTTTTAAAGCATAGAATACTCAGGCAAAAATAGTTCTGACTTAATATTCTATGGAGAGATGAACCTTTCTGATACAAGATTGAAAAAAACTAAATTGTCTTCCCTTTCTTTCAGAAGTGCAGACTCCTTCAAAATTGGAGAAACCCATTTACAATAGAATTTCCTATTTTTAAAGAAATCCTACCCAAGCCGTTTCTCAACTACCCTAACTTCCTTTCTTTTAAAATCCATTTTCCAATCCCGTACAACTTTTCCATAAAACCCCCTATTACATTAATAATTAATTCCTTAAAGAATTAATCATTTTTAAAATCTCTTTCCAATTTACCCTACCAATACTAATTACAATAATAATATTTAATTCCTTTAAAAAAGAATTAATTATTTTAAATCATTCTTTTCCAAATATAATTCTTCTACTTTCACCCTCATATTATAATTAATTCATTATAGAATTAATCATATGAGAAATTAGAGTAATGGTTTAATAATTAATGACTTTGCATTCAACTTGAATATATTTAATTCATTAAATAATTAAATAATATAAATGCAAAATAATTTGTAAATTTTAAAGGTTTCTAATTTCTCATGTTGTTGAGCTAAGAGGGGAAATATTTAGGGTTCCAAAATCCTAGCTAATATTGGCTCTTTCTGGGGGCTGCATTTTGTGCCGGGATGCAGAGAACTCCAGAATATCTGTCTAATGTTGTCCAGTGCTTGATTCCTTGGGCTGTAGAGTCATTATTCCACTATCTTCAAATTACCTCTAAAACCAATCATCTGTCAACATTTTCACATCAATCTATCCTAGATTTCCAAAATACTCACTTCACTTTACTATGCACAACCCTTTTGAAATGTGCACAATGAGGCTCAAGAAACCTAAAACTAAAATCTACTTTGCATTGGAACACAATTGGGAATTGAATTATTATAACTCTGCTCACAATACCACCTCATCTGAACATCTCGAACAACTATGAGTGACTCTTTTGTTGCTGGCAATATATAGGATGCTGGCAAGAATGAGAAAACTAAAACCATCTAAGGCCTCCACACTTTATGCAATATGTATCAAGATCCCCACATTTTTCCTGGAATCAATGCACAAGTTCATGTCTACCTACTATGCACATGATTTACTATGTTTCTACTATAATTCTGAGTAATTATTCACAGTCCTCCTCATGGGTTCTTCAAAATTATGATTGCATTTTAAAAGCTTAAGGCTTGCGATCATACATTTCATGTTCATTAGACACTAATACATGAAAATGATGGCGTCACCCTAACTATATATCATCTTGTATTAACTTCTCAATATAGCTGTAAGGATATCTGTTATAATGGGTAGATCATTGATGAATGGAGACCACAAACATCTGCAAGTTGGTGGAAAATCTCCATTAGTTATCAGTCCCTCTCAAGTTACACCTTTTGATCTGCTTTGTTGGTGGGATATTCATTAATTATTTCAATAAGGCGAGTAACACCCAAGTGGATTTGTTTGAATAATCATCTATGATAGATGTCTCCTTTCATGACTCAACATATTTCTGACAACTTTCATAACCAAAGTCAATTTTCTATAAATAGTGATCAACTTTCTTGTTGGGTGCTTTGTTGAGTGTTTTTAGTCTAGCCAGTTTCAACATCTGCTTGTATGGTTTCTTGCTGAGAACTTGATGAATCTGTCGGTTGAGCACCTTGAGAATTTTGCGAGCTATCCGCTGCATCACCGCCACTTTTGTTGGAATCCTCTCCCAACTGCTGATCTAGAAACATTTCCCTTTCCTCACTACTAGAATCTAGTAAAGCCAAGAGTAGCTAAACTATTTTGCTTAAATATTTCTCAGCTAAATGTGCTCTGTTTAAACTATCATTATCTTGGTACTCATGCACTATTGCTCTTGCAATAATTTTCTTGTGCATTCTGAGAATCACTCATTAGTAATACACTCTAAAAAATCAAAACCATGATCATCACATACATCTTCCTCTTTAGACAACACCTCAACAATTGGCATTGTAACACATTCACATTCATCACTAGAAGGAAGACTATTACTACTATCACATTGTTCCTCTTCTTTATATTCATCATCATAAAAAGATGAGTCCACATTAGGCCTATTATGAAATTGCTGATTACTATCCTCTGATCTATAAAACTGAGGCTCTTCATATTCAGTATCACCTTCAAAGGACTCATTGCATTCACTACTATTAGACTCATTAGCCTTCAAAGCACTTTCAACCTCTATGACAAAATCTTGGATTTCACACATCTTATCTAATCTTATTTTGGCTGGCAATTCAACTGAATGTGGCATAAAAACTTCTAAGAGTACCACTAGCCATGAAGACTCCTCAAGTCTAAAAAACTCATCAAGATTCATAACTACTGATTTGAACTTCATGTAAGTTTGAAATCCATTAAGACCCTTAATATTACCAATTGTATTTCGTAGCATTAAGACAGTCTTATCATGAATCATTCTTTTCAATCTAGCAATATTTGCACGAACACTTTCAGGAGTTGGCACATCATTTTCAAACCTAGACTCAGAATCCATCTCTTGAAATTTTAAAACTCCTACCTCTATTTTCTTAGTGCTGAAACCACTAAATGGAGGCAATGATTTTTAACAACTTTTGACTTCCATGAAAAGAAAATATGAAAATGAAAATACCTTTATGTGTTGTTGTTTGAAACCTCAGATATGTTGATTGGCACAAGTGCAAACATGAAATCCTTCACACCACAAATAGAGTCCTTTATAGAGTCGCCACCTTCTTAAAGAGGAAAATGAAATCACAATAGTGATTCACCCTTTGAAATGAATTACTTCAGAAGATACAAGCAACCACATAAACCATTAATCAAGAACTTGTACTTCCTCTTTCCCAACAAACTAGATCTGCCCACAAATACTGAAAGCCTCTGATATTAAAACAAACCATGTACTGGTATAGAGATTAACTTCAGAGTCGCCACTCACACTTAGTGAGAAAAGATTTGAAAAAATTTTACCATTTGTAAATTCTAAACTAGACTTTCAATATGGAAAACTTCAAATCACTAACACCTTGGAAAGAGAGTACACTTCATTTTCAAATTCTTGACTCTGATTTTTACAACAGTATTTTGAAAACTAGACTGATTGAATTGATTAAACATAAAAATTAGTAGCAACACAACCTATACTCAATCCCTCAAATATACTGTTGTCCTGAACAAAGCATCATTGGGGTGCATGACATTTAAGTAAGAAAACTAAAACATGTATCATAGAACTTACTCTTGAAAATTTTCCATGCACATCTTCCTACTGTATTGAATCCCTTTTTAAATTCTTAATGATTGTCTGTCATTCTAATTCAATATAGTCCCCAAAAAATGCATCATTTTGTTGGCTCCTACTTTAACAATTTTACAAATAACCAAGAAACTAGACAAATGCATCTAAGGCTAGCAACTTCCTATGACAGATACACTAGACTACAGTCTTGAGCTAGCTATAAGGCATAACTCCTTCTTCACTTCAAGCTCTACAAAACCTAGGTGGGTAGACCTCAGATCCAATTAATATGGTACCAATGAAAAACATATTCTTGAATCAATTCAAAGTAGATAAAAGCCCTTATTTCTCCTAATAACCTATGCAGTAACAAAGAAGTGCAGTAGCAAATTACAACTCTATGAAATGCACAAGCTGAGTGAGGGCATCACATTTAGGTTCTTAAACATAAAATGTAAAGATGATTTGAATTTGATTTGATTTTATGTGGGTGGGGAAAGTGGATGAAAACCATGGATAGAAAACAACTTAATGATCATGTAGTTGATCAGTGCCTGATCCATTGGACAAATTCATAAATCTCTCTTATGCATTTTGGATATCTGATACTTATTCATATCTTCAGATATCTAATCTATCTATTCACCTTGCAAATAGACATCAATGTTCAATTTAAATCTCATCCTTACCTAATATCCTCCTCAATAAATTTGTAACCCTGTTGATTTCTGTTAAGCATTTACATAATTCCTTGAATTACAAGCAACAATGAAACAACATATAGCCTTAAGGGACTAAAACTATCACATAAGCTCTTTGTTCAAAGATCATAAAACATTACAACTCACTAAGAATGGAGACAAGATTTAAAATGAAACTCAACCCTTGCTATTCTTTGTATTCATTTCCTTGAAATAATACATGAAATTGACTCATAAACAACCTAATAAACTAGACTATACAATAACAAATGCTGTTATACAAGAGATAAAATGGCAGGAATGAGAAATTGATGGGATGGGAAGGGGGTATCATAGCCAAAGAAAAGCTTCATGGTCTAGAACTAGCACATCCTAGGTCTTCCATTAAGAGTTCATCAATTCCAGAGCCAATTATACTAAAGCTTCATTCCAAAGAAAACTTTTCTAATTTTCCAACCCTTACAAAAGAGAAGAAGAAAGCATAAATAGAAAGGAAAAAAATCTCAAATTGAATCTACAATTGACATGTGTACCCTCAAAATTCCTTCCCAAGAAGATGAAAAAGCCTCTCTCTACCTTCTCTCTATAACTGCTTATCAAATCCCCATGATTCTAGCTCTTAAAGGCATAAAGAATCTCAAATATTTTATTCACCATCATAACTAATTTCTGATGCTAAAGTTGAACTCATGGTAAAAGTGAAAAATTAGTTGAATATGGCCTTCAGAATGTAATATAATATTTTCCAGCTTATTTTTACCACATTCAGGCTCCAAAAAGTCTTCAAATCCACCCTATAACAAACTCTGATGATAAATGATCAAATTGGCCTGTTTTGTTGCCAATGCCCCAAAATCACAAAATGACCTATAACACAAACCGATGAACACCTATACAAAAATTGACTTCAGATTTGGAAAATTTAGATCTTTCTAGTTCTAGTAGTATATTGGAGTGCCCATTTTCGATAAAATAACTCCTATTATGGCCCTTTGAAGTTCAGGTCCTGTTCATGGCTTTGGCAACTAAAGGAATAAAATTTAAAAGTTTATAACATTCTATAGTTTAGACTATAGAAATTTATCATTTGAAACAAAATTTTATTCAATTACAGACTGAACACATAGCAATATTTGGATACGTTAAATTTTTGAATGCTTTTATACCCTTCAACCATTCAGACCACACCACTTGTCATTCTCTAATTGGATCTGACCATTGAACTACGCCACATGTCACTTTTTGATTTGCTAAGTGGGACCCACCTTCAAACTTTTTTGGATTCTTCAAATTTTTGGCAAGTTGCCAAGTCGCTTGCCAAAATTTCTCAACTTTTCTGGTGGTCACATGACGACCACCAGATTCTAGCAACTTTTTTGATGAACTAATCCTTATCACTAATGCCACATCATCGCCACCTCAGTGCCATGTTACAGCTAGCTTATTGCAACACATCATCATCGCTATCTCACCATACTAACTAACATGCAACTTTTCCTTAGTGACATAGCGACATCTCTCAGATCTACCCCATAGCACAATCTAGTGCATCAAGGGATCCGAACAGCCATAGTGCCACTTGTACTCCACTGGTTCACTATCAAACTTCCACATCACATAGACATGGGACCCATGACCATCTTTTCCAAATTTTTGAGGTTTTCTGGCAGGTCGCTATGTCGCTAGCCAAAAAACCTGGGATTTTTTGGCTAGCAAGGTAGCGACTAGCCAGATTTTTAACTTTTTTGGCACATTTGAATGCTGACATCATCTGTCTCTTGCCTACACATTCATTCAAAATTGGTTTATCTCCTACAGCTGGCACACAACTCAGACCCACCATGCATGGCCATAGCCTTGCCTTTCGAAAGGCCCTTCTCTTAATGCACACTTCCTTTAGTGTGAGAAAGTATTTAAACATTAAAAGTCTTGCCGCTTGGGCAATGTGGGATATTTCCCTTGACTGTGGCTTCCATTTTCAATGTGTGAATGTCTTTGATTTTCGGAGCTACAGCTATTGCAAAAAAAAAATTTCATGCCCATCGTGGGCTCCTTTTATGCATGAGACTCCCCTTAGATCACCTGCACGGCAACTCTTTCTGAATGGCATCCCTTGTTTGGTGGCTTCCTTCACCTACGTGAGCTCTTTCTACTTGCATGGGATGGTTTTGTAAGCATCTACATGAGCTTCAGTTTGAACTTGGTGTAGAGATTCCTTATTACATGTGTTGACCATTGCTTAGCAGGTTCCTCTATGATGTAGGTTTATTCTTTATATTGCGTGAGATTTCCTTTGATAGTGGCCTGGATTCACGTGTTGCATGTGGAGGCTTTTTTCCTCATTTTTGCCCTCCACCTATTCTAGCCACAACTTCTCTATCATTTGTATGTGGCTACTTTGGTTTTACATGCTATGGGCTCTTTCCCTAGCTGCATGCAGAGTCTTGTTTTTACTATGTCTTACGTAGATTTTGCTATTAGCAAAGGACTACTCCCTATCTTTAACATGGCATCTTCTGTTATGCTCAGCGTGGGTATGCTCTCCTTTACTACAAGTGGATTTCTTCTAATAGTTCTACTCTATCCCCAAGCTGTGAGCTACTTGAGTGTGAGCATTATTGCTTTCTTTGGTGCTAGGTTTCTCCTTGTACAAGTGTTGATTAGCTTCATGTTACAAATCCTCCTTCCTTGATCTGCTTGGAGTCTTTCTAGATCGTACACCTTTGATTTACCTAGTGAATCAATGGAATGTACTGCAAGTTTCCTATTTCCTCACTTAGAAAAGAAAATCAACACATTAAAAGTTTTGAGGTAAGTTATTGATGTATGGCCACCAAGAAAGAACCCACTTTTTCTCTCTCCCCAAGAAGCTTTAGAGACAATCTAAATGTCCACAACTCTTCAGCCACATGTTCTCCACCCCTCATCCATTTTACTCCTTTTACCAAAAATTGTAGTTTAATCTTTTTGGTAGATGTGGCTTGTACAATCAAACACTTTTTGGTACATAATGGAATGTCACTTTGGGCACTAGTGTAATGGCACCATTTATCACCTTGTTGCTTCTTTTTCTATTTGGGAAACTCCACTGTCGTCATCCATATCTTCTTCAAGAGAGGCAACACATGTACATCCTTTTCATCAGGCTCCACATTTTCAAAATATGTGATTTCATATCCCCATTTTTCTTTCATAAATCCTTTTCACATTAAAACTTAGGGTGCCTTTAGAATCTCAAGACATCCAATCAGCCTGAAGTAGTTAGTCAGACCCCAAAGTGGGTCTGGCTAAAAAACAATTTTTTTTTTCACATAACTAACTCTTTAAACTGGCCTATTCAACCCATCATACTGATTGGAACCAAATTTGATCCCTTACTGATCATTTAAAACTCACTTTATCACTTTCTTGTAGACTGTTAACTTTGTGCCATGAGGTACTTTGACTAGCCTTAAAAAATTGATCCAAACACCTGACCAAGCTCTAAAAATTGGCACATTGATTCTCATTTTTCCACACTTGTACCTTGTCAAATCTCATCTCATGATAAATTTGGGGTCAAAATATATTCACTGTCAAAGTTACCTTCTCAGAACTGCATGCAAGCAAACATGTTAGAAAACACTAAACTAGGTTCTGAATCAGCTTCAAAAACTGGGTAAACTGACACTTGGAAGGATGAAGACTTGGACGTTGGTTCATTTTCATGAGGAGAGTATAAATATAGGATTTGGACTCATGATGAATAACTAGGCATAAATGGCAAGTGGTCAATGTAGGCTACCTGGATTCTGCAAATTAAAAGTACTGACAGAAAACATTTTTTGCAAATGGAATTTAATTGGAAAAGTGTGCAAATGGATTCATCATGACTTGAAAATTGGCACACCTAAAGTATTTTTAGAGGACAAGATAGTGGTACAATCCATTCAATCTCACCTATCATGGATCAGAAGATATAACATCACGAACAGGGCTTCCAACAAATTTGCAAATGCTGACACTAGTAAAAGTTATAAATTGCATTTGGAATCGCATTTGAAAACTGATCAAATGGATTTTTCATAAGCTAAAACTTGAAACATAACAAGTCTCTGATGTCTAAAATGAAACACAAAAGGAATTTCAACATTTGGGTCAACTGGTCAAAAGTTATAACTCGTCAATCAAGGCCTCCCAGAAATAAGTGCAATGTGCATCAGCATGAAAATAGTAAACTACCAACTTTGAGGGATTCAAAACCTAGTCAAACAGATTTAAAATGACTCAAAATCTGAAACATAGGTTATCAGGTATGGACACTAGACACTCTCAAAGTGGCATGTCATGAAACATTTCTTGGTGCGAGATATTCAATTGCAAACATAGCCTCTTGTCACTATTTGACACTTGGGTCAAAAATGCCGAATTGACATTTGCTCAGAACAAGACTTCACCAAATGATTCAGAATGTCAATTTATCATCATGGAAGAAGTAGGCATACTGACTGCAAGTTGTTAGAAACATTAAACACCTTAGGGGGCTCAAAGGTATAGTCGAGTACAATCTCATCAAAAGGCATTCATAGGGCTTGATTTTCTCAATGGTACTCAAAATCGAGAAGGCAATTTTGAGTCCCAACAGTTATCTTCTTTTTTTCCTTCTCTAAACAAATGGATTTGGTTTCCTCTTTAGTAACCCTTCTTCTAAGGATTTATACATCAAAGAGTAAATCATCATGGTCTATGGTTTTAGTTTTAGATTCTACAAGGTCATCCAAATCTATTAGGTTTCTCTCAACATAAGGGACTTGCTCAAGATTTTTTCTATTGGATTCAATACTTCTGGGTCTGAGATGTTGGTTCATCTCTTCCACAACACTGGATTTGAACATAGTATTTCCTATAAATGATACCATTTTTTCTTGATAAAGTCCTTCTTCATGATAAGGCATTGTGAAAACATTATCCAAGAGTCTAGTGGTTTTAGATTCAAAACTATGGGATGAAATCTCCTTCTCAGCTAAGGGCTAGTATTGTAGACTATCTTCTAGGCTTCATTAGATTCTCCTATCTTTTTAGGCCAATTATTTGTACTTCCCTTAGGTAAATATGTATATAATGGAATATCATGGTTCTCCCTCACATAGGCTCTCATATTTTTCCTTTTATTAGCCATCTATCACTTTTAATATAAGCACTAGTAACAAAACTTAAAACTGAGTCCCCACCCACTAGGGGAAAATATTTTTTATTTTGGTTAAAAGACAAGGAATTTACAATGGAAAATTTTCTTGAAATATATCTGACAAAAGGGACCCAACCCTAATACGTTTTGTATTGTATACTTTTAGAAAATAACTCTATACGGCCAATAAGGTACTTTGTAAGCCTATTTTATGCCAAACATCTTCCATTGTACTAGAACTTTTAGATTCCCATGGTTCATTTCTCAAGTAACCAATACCAATGCATGGTTTCAAAAGATAAGAGAATATCACTATAAATACAAAATTACAGCAAAGATTTTGGAACTCAATAGAGTCACCATTTTGTTAGTGTTTAAAATTACAAAGGACTTGATACCAGGGTTTGAAAGATAATATTAATAGTCCAAGGGTCAGATGCTTCCTATATTCAACTAAGAAATCTTTAGATTTAGATCAACATTCACAAAATCATGGGGATTCTCTACAATTCAAGCTACACAAGGCTTAGGCAAGTGCATCTTTGGGATTAAAATGACTAGATGCTTGATATTCTCTTCACAATTTTCTCATTGATATTATTTTCTTCAGAATCTATCCCCTATAGTAGAAATGGTCATAATTCTTCTTAATTTTGTAAATAACTCTTGATTATAGCAACTAACTATGAAACATAGAGAATTGTTGCAAATAAGTGATGACCAACAATTGTTTCTTATATACAAAAGTAAAAATTGATTTGATTTATGTGTATGCTTTGTACAACCACATCATTTCTAATAGTTTTCATTTGAATTGATTATTAGTGCCCTATCCATTGGTATGTAGAGTCTACCCAGTAAAACTTGGCCTATTCAATTGCCTTACAATCAAATTATCAACAATAAACCCTAAACCCCATTCTTATGAATGTCCCTCTTATATGACTAGAAATCTTATCAATTTGTTGAATTACTTACTTAATTCCTTGAATTAAAAGCAACAATAATTTGATATACAACCTACCCTAGTTGCATTAAATTGTATGAACTTTGCTCATTCAATCCCAACATAATCAACACATAAAAATGGAGATTTTTTTTAGAGAAAATATATATGGAAAAATATTCCTTTTGTATTAATTCTCCTTGAAAATCATACAATACTAGTATAAAATTCTAGAATACTTCAAGACATGAAAACTTATCATTCAATGTTCACTTGTATTCTCATATTTACAAATGAATACATCAAAAAAATTGACATAATGACTAACTAGAATAAATGCAAAATAGCATAACTCTAAAAATCACAAAGATTTCAGGCACTCCTCTAGCCTTGGGAAGTCACTTATATAGTGTGAGATGAAACAATCTATAGGCATCGAGGGAAAAGGACAATTATCCTTTGAACAAAAGATTTACAAAAGGAAAAAACTTATCACTATCACAACAAGACAAAACTTTGGTACTTCCTTGCATCTTTTCAACAGAATGTCTTCATCATTCATCTTCTTTGTGGTGGAACCAATTCTATTGCAACATTTTTTTGTTGATCTTCTACATCTAATGATTGGTTCTCTTGTACTTATTGTTCTTCTAGTTGTGGGGCCACTTGATCTACAATTGATGTGTTAGGATCTTTGATCTAGATATTTATTACAACTCATTGATCTTTTTTCATGTTATCAGTTTGGGATGCCATATCCATAGTTACAATTGGTTGTTCTTCATTCATTACTTTTGTTCGAACTGATAAATCAACCAATTGCACCTTTTTTTGTAACCACTACTTTATCTATAGTTTTTACTTCAATAGCTTCTTATAGTAGTTGTATTGTTGGTGAGTAGTTAGTTACCCACTTTTCAACTATATATCATTAGGCCAATTAAAATTTAAAATTTCCCGCTCCCTTCTTAATAGACTTCTCCAAATCTTTCTTATTTCTTCAAAATCTCATTTAAAAGAATCAAAAAATAGTTGTACTTTTACTATCTCCTCTATGATTCTAGAAAACCAAATATATTTTTCATCATTCACAATTATGTTAAGCCTGATGCTTGTCAATTCATTTAATTCTTTGACCCATTCCTCTTTTTCCCTTATTTGGACTATAGTTTTGATCACATGTGCAAAAAGATCAAAATTCTTTCCCAAATACTTAATGAAACAATTATTTATCTTTCTCTATAGTAAATTTCTCTTATGATCAAATATCAAAAGGTCATTAACTTAATTAAATGTCCTCTCCACTCGTTCATTAGAAATATCTATAACATGACAGCAAATGGTTGTAATGATATATCCTTTGATAATCCATCTATCCACAATTGGCCTTAAGGCTGCCTCATTGTTCATCATCTCATTCCATATCTCTATTAATTTTGATAAATTAGGTAAAATGAAGGCCAACCAATTCTATCCACTAGATACAAAATTGCATCTTTGATTCTATCTTCATGCTTAACATGCAATTCTACATGCATTGCATATAATTTTGTTGTTTCATATTCTAACTCCTCAGATATGTAGAGTTAGGGTTCTTGTAGGGTATCAAGATATTTTATAATTGGGATGGTATTGAAGGGTGGTACTAAAGGATGAGGAGGATAGGAAATCTTGAGTTGACTAGGTTGTGTGCCTATCTTTCCTTTCTCCAATTGTCTCTCCATTAGAGAAATTGTACCTTCCAATTGATCTACCATCCTTCCTCTTTGTTCATATGTGTCCAAAACCCTCTCAAATTTATTATTCAATTCCAAGAATTTATTCTTGTCTTTGGGGTAAACTAAAAATCCAAAATTAACCCTTTTTTTGGTCATTCAGGCAACTCTATCACTATCCACTTCATCAAACCTATAAACCATGAGACTGCCTATGTGCTAAGAATCTAAAACCTCTTGAATTCTAGCTTTGTCTCTTTTCTAGATATACCATATTACCAAGGCTCTATGATCATCACTATGCTTCAACCCTTTATGGACCTACAAGACTTCCTCCTTAATCTTAAACTTGGTGTCCTTTTCCTTTCTCAATGTATCAAAAATCATTGCATTAGCAACATCCCATTCTGGTAATATCAAATCCCCTAAATCTTTTAACAACTACCTTCCCCCTTTAGGTGTTATTTGTAAAAACTCTTCTATGAGATTAGATTTGATCTCTTCTTCAATTGTAGAGTCCTTCTTATCATATTTCTCTCTTTTAATCCATTTACACCTCACCTCAAAATTGCTAATATTTCTTCTCCACAAAAATTGGGTAAACTCTGTAGATTTTATGAAACTTTCATCATCTTATTTTTTTTAGAAGCCTATTCTATTACTAGGTCAATTTTTTTACTCTAATTATCTCCCATAGTGATGGCTAATGATGGCATAGGAAGCTCTTCAAGCCCTTCTTCTTTTATTTCTCCCTTAAGCATTCCTCTTCAATTATTTGAATAGGGATCTAATAGGGAGAATACTCTTCCACCTTAGACGATGAACCCTATTATAGTTTCATTTTCTTGGTAATAAGTTTAGTAGGTGGCTTTCTAAACTTTTTTCTTTTATAAAGAGGCATAGGTTGTACGCTCTTTTCTATCACATATCCAAGTCTCTTTTGTAGAATATATTGGCCTGGGTTTATGATTTCTCTGTTATCCAACCTATTCTCTACCTCAATGGCCGTATTTGGATAAGTTTGAGTCTGGATTTCTTTCTTCTCATTTAGAGTTTGCATAAAACTAACAAAGTTGTTCATTAACATATCCATTTTAGCACCCCAATATTTCATATCAATAAGAAGATTATACTTTGGTTCAAAAGAATTAACAAATTCATGCACCTTACTATACACTGTCCATTTTTATTTTTTGACCTCTTATTCTTGTAGTGAAAAATCTTTTCTAATTATATCCTCAAGGAAATAAACAATATGTTCATGAGATTTAGCCCTTGTTCTTTCTTTGAACAAATCACAGAAGCCCTCAAGATCTATAAAATAAGAATGAGACTAGGCCATCTGATACTTTTCTTGAAATTTTTTAATTACCTCCAGCCCTTTTTGAAAAAAACAAAATTGTGAACAATAGTAATCTAAGGGGAAAAGGTACCTTTAGATCTCTCAATCAGCTCCTTTTCTTGTAACACTCCTATTTTTCATAAGAGCTCAGCAATCCCTACCTTCAAAGGCACTTAATATGGTAGTACATGTGGTTTTCCAAGGAAACCATATACTCTTATCATAGTAGAGACTACATATGTGATAATGTCTCCCCAATTATGGCTCACCTTTAGTCTTTTAGCGTGATCCTTATGTCTAATTAATTCCAACAAGGACTAAGGTATCCTAGGGTTATCTCCAGTAAATAGAATTCTAAGTTTGGAAGAAAAATACCTCTCAAATCTAATGAAGCTAGCATCAATACATGTCTCCACTCTACAATTGAATAGGGAGCTTTGCTCCATATTTTTCTAGCCCTAGCTTCATTTCCTTGGAGAAAATAGTGACACACTTATATAGACACATATACATCAACATAGAGTACTAGGAAAAATGTTTTTCTTCTTTACCCTTTCTAATACCTATCAATCCAGTATGAATTTCCTCCATAAACATGTGGAAAAATCAAAATTTGAGCTCATGCCATATTGAAATGTTTGAAAAATTATAAACACAATAGATCCTTGGATGTGGTCCTATTCATCCATTCCAAATGTTTTGCAAAGAGAAAAATAAAGTGCATAAGACCTGGGATTAAGATACTTCCTTAACAATGGCTCTAGAGTATTAACTATTACTAATGGTAACTGACCTATCTTAACAAAAATTTCTTGCAATATCCCACCTCTTAGGTATACTCTCTAAGTATCATACCTAGCTTGCAAATCTTCCAAGTCAATCTTCTCATGAACTGCATGGTTAGGGTTCAAACTAAAGACTTCCCTAATTACTTTTATTGAAACCTTGAAAATTTTATCCCCAACATGACTTTTTACTATCCTTGAAATTGGGTCATACCTCTTTGCTATCATGGCCAATAGATCATCTTTGATGAAAACCCCTGGGACAACCAACTTGCCAATATCAAACTCCCACATATTTCTTAAACGAGTATCATGCTTTCTTTCAAAGAACCATTTGTGAAAATGATCTAAACCCATGGTAGATGTCTCAGCATCCCTTAACCAATATTTCTTGTTGTAGAAACCCTCATTCATCAATAACCTAGGGTTTTTTGGAATCAATTCTTTTTCTTTGGAGAACTCATTAGTAGATTGTGGTAATTTTAGTAGAAAATTATCATGCATAGCCCTTAACTATTAATCTACTTTTCCTAAAAAACCCCTTCAAAGAGGCATTGTATCTATATTGTCTCAATACAACTTCTATTGCTCAATTAACTAAAGGTTTTAGTATTTACCCAAACAAACTATTTACTTCATTGAAAACTTCGTTTGCAATAACATGTAGCTTTAAGAAAATGTATTTTTAGTGCTGAAAATTTTTGCACTATGAGAATTCTATAACTTAGTACTCAATAATGAGAGAAATCACAAGTTTTATGGCAATTGGCTCCACACAAATTCACATTAATTAGAGTTAATGTTCTAACAATCATCTTTCAAATTTTGCCACAAAATTTAGACCCTAGCTATCAATTTACACAAAATTGTATGATCAAGATTTAAAAGATAAAATCTATGTTACCTTTTTGGAAACAAGACACATGTAAAAACGTCACTTCCCCACTTTGGTTTAAAATTGATCACCTTCATAATACATGGAAATGATGATCATAGATCTTAATCTTGATCGATGATCCTTAGTGATCGTTATGAATATTGCATTTGCTCTAAAATTTTGGGCCCACTAATCCAACTTAGCATCCACTTTTTCTTACATGTTTTACCTTTGGAAAATTAGGATAAAGCATTTGGCACATTTTCCAACACAACATTAGGTGACAACCCATGAATTTGCTAACCCCACCATGTCCATATGGCATAGCCTCACTTCCCTGCATTGGTTAAACTTCAAACACTTTCATAATGCGAGGATGTGAAAAGTGTCAATCCTTTTTTGATCAACGACTCAATGAATTTTTCCTTCATCTATCTTTGTCATCAGTTTAAATTGATGAGAGAATTCCAACCTATCATTTGTTTTGATAGCTCTTTTTTGCAGCGTAGTAACTAAAATCTGGTCCCACTTACTCCACATCTCACAATGTCGCTTCCCCACTTTGGTTAAAACCTAACCATTTTTAAAATGTGGGGAAGTTACAACCATTAATCTTTACTTGATTGATAGTTCCAAAATATCACCCTTTATTTGGTCTAGTTAGCATGCTTTTCCAATGAGGTAATGTCATTCTATCAAATACTCTGACATTTTTCCTTTTTACAAACCACCAATAGGAATGGACCCACCAATTCCATGTGGCATTACCTCACTTCCCTACTTTCATAAAATCTTTAGAATCCAGGGAAGTGAAGATCATCAATCATATCAAGATTTGATGATGTTGAACTTGCAAAATATACAACATTTCAAAAAGGAAAAATGGGACCTATAGGGATAGGTGTCACAACCATGATTCCCTGCTTTGTTTAAAGTTCTAACATGCTAAGGATGTGGGGATATGCCAATCATTGATCTTATTTAATTGCCAGTCAATAAACTAAGCTCAAATAAGGTTAAGGCTTTCAAAATAATGCTACACAAATTGATTTAAGGTAAACCCATGGTTAAGAAGGAAATACGCAACATGGAGAAAGGAATTTTCATGAAAATCAAAAGATTTTACAAAAATGACATAATAAAGGATTTATTCCAAAAGTATTTTAGGTCTTACAAAAGATTCCCTGCATGTATTTGAAAATATGAATAAATGCAACCCCCTTTTTTGAAACTTAGGAAACAAAGGCAAGTCAATGATTGAAGAAATCAGAGCTCAAAGGAATCAAAAATGGGTAAGGAAATAAAAGGAAATCCCATGGAAAGAAGCTATCATCATCCAATCTAATGAGTTGGGTGAAGCATCCACATCCATCTAGGAATCCATGGAGATGACTGGAACTGGGAAATCAAGAAAATCTTACATCAGTTTCAAATGTGAAAAATGGAGCAATTGAAATTAGCATAAAATGATGCACAAGGTCATTTTTTAATTGAGTTACAACTTAGTTCTATCCGAGTTTCTTGTTATCATCGAGAAAAGATGTATTAGAACCTAGTTCTAACTAAGCTATAAAAGGATCATTTCATGTCAAGGTTGAATGGATTAACCAAGCTATTCCACTTACCATTGTACATGGCATTTAAGAGGCTCTAAAATTTGAATTTTTTTGATAAAAAGCAAAATTGAGGATTTTATTTTTACCTTTCATTTAATTTTTAGAGCAATTTCAAGCCCTAAGCAATCTATAGGAAAATTAGAGTTGAAGAGTGAAGTTGTAGTGAAAGTTTTAGTTGTTGCAAATTCATATTTCACCAAGTATCATGTCACCTAGCTCCAACTTGACGGTGAAGAAGGGTTTATAAGTGTTAATGGAGAATGTGGTTTGTGAGGCACCCAAATTCAAGCTTCATCCAACAATTGTCAAGAAGAAGGATCCAATGAGAGCACATTCAATTTTACCTTCAAAGGTACTATTAATTAACAATATTAGATCATTCTATCACTACACTATCCAATAGTTAGGAACATTTGAGATGAATGAAGCATACAGTGCCCTATGTGATAATGGAGTATTGAAGCCCAAACATAGACATCTAGAGATTAAGGTTTTAAGACATGTCCTATACATGCCAAAGGATTTCAAAATAACGTGGATAAGATACATTTTGAGAAGATTTCATGACATATCTTTCTAGTTAGAGAAACTCATAAAGATTACAAAGAATATGATTTTCCAAGTTATGGGTTACCCCATGTTGGATAGACCCAAAACAACAAAGAACCTAGCTTGTGGTGAATTGGAAAAGAGAACAATAGTAGAATGCGATGTCAAGGGAATGAAGATAAATAATGTCACTAACATGGAGATTAAATTCAGGATCCATTTCATTTCTCACAAGATATACAACTTGAGTAGACTGAACATTATCCCTTGCGAAGTTGTTGAATAGACTTACAAGGTGTTGAAGAACAACCTATTATTTGACCTTGTCAAGTTGCAGCTCAGTCCACTAAGCAAAAACATGGAGAGCATCCAAGCTTCAAAGAAGAACATATGTAAGTTTGGATCCCTCCTAGTTTTTTAATTCTTCTATGTTCAAAAATTCTCTCCATCCAAAGGTAGTCTTGTCTAGAGTAAGGATAGGCCAGTAATTTATCAAATCAATGATTACATAAAAGATTTGAGAGAAAATTTTGATGGCATAATGGAAGCATATTGTGATAATTTCAATGATAAAATATAGAATAGGTATAGGATACCTCAGAAGTTGGTTGAGTAGTATGCTCAAGATATTGGTTTCTTGGTTAATTGTGATAACACTCACATTCAAGTAGTCATTCCTAGGACTACATGAGTAAAACCCTTGGGATATGAAGTCAACATCAATTATACAATGGATATCATGAAGGATCTTCTTAATGAGCCCACTGACCCCAAGGAAATATATTTTGGTACCTATGATGAAGCAAAGACTAGGATATCTCTAAAGATAAAGATTCCTAAAGTTTTGAAAAGAGAGAAGAAGATGATGGAGACCCTCTCATGCTAACTGAGGGTAAAAGTGAAGATGAAGAGGGAGAATAAGAAGGAGAAAATGAACAAGAAGAGGAAGAATAGGAAGATGAAGAACAAGAACCTTCTAAGAAGAAAGGACAAGTGATTACAAGGGAACCCAAGAAGACTACACCCAAGAAGGAAGCTACCACTATGATCACAACTGCCAAAAAATCCAAGAGGAAGCTAAAACTTCATGATGAAGATGATGAAGAGGAAAAAAACACCAATCATCCAGCTAAAGAATCCTCCACTATCTTTTTGTTAACAATTGGCTAATGAAGATATGTAATTGTTCACATTTATGGTAACACATGATGTGCATGCTTATAGAAAACCTCTAAAATAAAGATACTTAGCTTTTGGTACTTAGAAATTATCTAAGTATGAATTTGGTATATAGAAGTGTATTATTTTATATGTAACTTTTTACTAGTGTCATATTATGACTAGAAAAGTTAGATGAAGATAGTATACATGTTGATGATAATGTGTATAACATTGGACATTAGTATGGACTATACAAAAAAGTGATATTCATCTTTTACCAATAAAATAAGATAGCAGAATTGAAGGAAAGGAATTGTTTTGTTTACAAAAATAATTACTTGACCAATTAGGGCAGACATTGTAGATGTTTACTCTAAGTTGGAAAAGTATATTATGGTCTTAGTCAACCTAGCAGAAATTTGTGTAAAGGCATGGTATTTATGCAAAGGACATCTTGTGATGAAAGGTGTAGTAGTTGTGTTGAGAAATTGTATGCAAACTTTTGTGAAAGCGATATATTGGAAGTTTTGAGAAGTTATTTTGTGATCTGAGATCAAGTTGAAGATCCAAGATAAAACAAGAAAGTGTTGAAAATTGGTTAATGAGGATATGTAACTATTGTCATTTATGACAACACATGATTTCATGCTTATAGGAAACCTCAGAAATAAAGATACTTGGCTTTTGGTACTTAGAAAATTGTCTAAGTATGAATTTGGTATACCACGGTGTATTGTTTTGTTTTTAACTTGTTGCTAACATCATATTATGACTAGTGAAGTTAGATAGAGATAGTATACATGTTGATGATGATGTGTATAATATTATAAATTAGTATAGACTATACCAAATAGAGAAATTCATGTTTGAAGTGAAATAGGACAACAAGAATTAAAGGAAAGGAATTATTTTGTTTACAAAATAATTACTTGTCCAATTAGGGCTAACATCCTAGATGTTTACTCTAAGTTGGAAAAGTTTATTGTGGTCTTAGCCAACCTAGAAGAATTTTTTGTAAAGGCATGGTATTTATAGAAAGGACATTTTGCGATGACAAGTGTAATTGTAATGTAAGTTATGAGAGTATTGTTATATGCAAAGTTACTATGAAAGTGATATATGCAAAGTTTTGTGAAGTTATTTTGTGATCCAAGATCGAGCTAAAGATCAAATCTTAGTTGAGAAAGAAGTTATAGTAACTATATTCCAAAAAGTCTAACTACTTGTTTGGGTAGTGAGCTCTTCTTGTAATTGGAAGTGCACGTCTAGGTAGTGGGCTCATCTTGCATTTATTGTGCTACAACTCCTAACAATGTTGGAATCTCCTAATAGGGATTCAAAGTCTCCCAATATGGACTCTCTATACTAAATTTGTTCATTGACTCCTAATAGCGTACATCCTCTAACAAGGAACTTATATATCAGTATATTATCTAGTGAGTATCATCCCCACCAAGGTTTACCCTTGGCTAGGGTTTTTTCTAGTTAACAAAATATGGTGTTATGAGTTATCTTTGTGCATGGTTACTATACTATTCAAAATTACTTTATTACTTTGTTATGTATGGTTTAAAGTATGAAATAATATCCATTTAGTGGCTAAAGTTTCTAGATTACTGATTCACCCCCCATCCCCACCCCCTTCTTAGTAACCCCTATTTCTAACAATTGGTATTAGAGAATAGCTACTCAAAAGAGGCTT
This sequence comes from Cupressus sempervirens, assembly GCA_028749045.1. NCBI lineage: Eukaryota > Viridiplantae > Streptophyta > Pinopsida > Cupressales > Cupressaceae > Cupressus > Cupressus sempervirens. The sequence continues at coordinate 819,079,375 of CM053786.1, forward strand.
AATAGCTTGAGTAAGATCCCTATGGATATGGAACAGTTGATGAAGAACCTTAAAGAGGCAATTGAAAAAATTGGTCTCCTTATTGAAGAAAGAGATAAGCTAAAGGATAGATATGAAGACTCCAAAGTATACATTACACAACTGAAGGAAAAGATTGAACATCTCAAATCCAATCCTAAATCTACTGAATCTAAAACTATTTATGATGATTATTCAAAGCTAAAGATAGATTATAAGATCTTGAAGCATGAATTGAAGATTAGGAATATAAAGTAAACTTTGAGGAGTGATCCTAGGAAATTTGAAGACTGAGAATGCAAATCTCAAAGAAAGTCTGGAAAAGAAGACATCTAAGCTTGAAACATTGAAAGAAGATAATGAAGAACTTCAAAAATAAAATACCATTGTGAAAGGTTAATTAAATTAGTGCAAGCAACAACTTGAGAAGCTTTATTCTAGCAAAGAAAAGCTTGATGACTCAATGTCAATATAGAGACCTACTTATGATAAGACTAGTCTTGGTTATCTAATTAACATATCTGCAAAGAAACCTCAAATTAGGTTCGATCTAAAAGAAAAAGATAAATCTGATGATAAGAGTTAATCTAGTCAATCTTTTGATAAACCTAAAGAAGTTGGACAAGACAAGGAAATTAAGATTTTGGACAAACCAAAGAAAATCAAACCTCCTAAGGAAACCAGGTATGAATTTAGAGGTAAGTGGTTTTCATGTAAAAAAATAGGTCATATGAAAATAGATTGTACAAATAAGTCATTTAATCATGTTAAGGATTTTATTGTCATAATTGCCATAGTATGGGTCATAAAGCAATTGATTGTAGGAATCTTTGTCGAAATATTCAAATATGGAAAGAGTACTTATGAGGGGGGTGGGGGGGTGAATCAGAAGTATCCTACTTTAACCAATAAAACTTTTAGGTGAAAGTAAATTGCATGCATGTAAATACATCAAGTAAACATGAAACTAAGACATGCATCAACAACTCATAACACTGGAATTTGGTAACCCAGAAACCCTCCAGGAATAAGAAGGTAAAACTGGGGTGGGGATGATACCCACAAAAAATTACTACAGCAATATTGTTCAACCACTTCTGATGGTCTGCCCTGTTAAAGGCTTTACATTGTATTAATAGTGACCTAGTTAGAGGCTTTACAAACACTTTACATGAAGTGTCACCCTGTTAAAGGATTTAATCACCTATTTAAAGGATCTACAAAATAGCTATTAAGCTAACCTATCACCATAGGATTTTCATTCTAATACAATAGCTAGAAAGTATTAGGTATAATGAACCTGATAGATTACAATCCTTGATTGTTGAATGCAAGCACCTGTTCCACTTTCTCTGATCTTGATCCTTTGTGATCTGATAACCCTTGCTTCTAAAAATAGATTTCCTTGTGCACCCTTATATGTCCACTCATATATTTTACAATGAAATTTTGTCTTCCTTATAAAGAAATTTGAGGATTTAGGGTTAGGTATGGATCTACGATCCATATTCAATCTTCATTTTCTGCTTATTATTTGCACTTCTTCCATTGGTTGCATGCCTTCATCATTTTTCTTATTGGCTGCATGTAGATTGCATAGGAAAGATAAAAGATTCGATTTCATCATTAAATCCTTCGAGATTTACCTTATGTCAGCTGCAAAAACTATTTGCATCATAGTTTGTGCAATTACAAACTCTCATGCTAATATCCTGAGTTACTTGGCTCCTAAAGTATTGCTGATACTCAGCACATGCTGTTTGTTGGATAGCTTGACACCTAAACAAAATTGTATCACTTGGCACCTTATGTTACTAAGCACTTGTTAACACTTGGCACCTTATGTTACTTGGCACTTGTTAACACTCAGCACCGTATGTTACTCGGCACTTACACTTCACTCGGTATCTGATCTTCACTCGGTATCTAAAAACTTCTCCGCACATGAAGATCACTCGACACCTAAAGTCTTTCCTAACTCAACATTTGTTGTGGCTCGGCATGCATGGTGTACTCGGCTCAACTATAGAAAGTAGGTAAGTGTATTGGCACTCAAGTGTCAAAAACCATTATGAGGTTAACAATCTCCCCCTTTGACATGAGTGACAAAAACACTTAACTAACCTTATGAGTACATTTACGAATCTGATTGGTATATATAGAGTTTAAAGAAAACTTGATCAAAATTTGTAACTTACAATATATACCTCAAAAATTTTGTAACTCCCCCTGAGTTGATTGTGCCTTATCTATATATCAAGCTCCTCCTTGAATCTTTCTCCCCCATTAATTCATCTCATAATATCTGTATCTCCCCCATTTATGTCTCTTTTCTCCCCCTTTTTGACACTTATGTCAAAGAATGTTTAAGGGTTAAGACCATATTTAGCCAAAAATGTGTTGTTTACCTCCATAATCATCTTGAGAGTTGCATCCCAATTGTTCAAAGAAATTTCTTGTGACTTGTGCTGGATGGCAGTCTCGGCAGCAAGATGAATAAGTCCTTTTGAAGTAGAAAGATTTGGGTCTTTCTTGAGAATAGTTTCAGCATATACTTGCTCTTTATGGAGTATTTCTAAATGTGGGGTAATGGAGGACTGGAGCTGTATTAATTTGGCCTTGATATTAGCCTCATCTGTTGTTAGTACAGCTATTTCTTTGTGAGTGTGAAGCAATTGAGCAAAATGCTTCTCACTTTAAGCTGGATCATTTGATAGTTGCATGCTTAAAATATTTAAATTTCTTTCCAAGCTCAATATCTTTTGACTTGTTTCTTGTGTGAAGTATGAAAAATCACACAACTTTTTGTACAATGAGAATATATTTACAAGTACCTTTTTCACTTTGTCAATGAGCTTTGCTAATTCAACCTATGAAAGTTTAATTTGACTTGATATCTTCTCATTTACTTTTTCCTAAAATTTTCTTTCTGACCATTCCATAAGTTTTGCATTTGTTTCTAAGTCTTCATTTGTCACCTCGTCAACAATATCTGTTAATTGCTCTGTGATATGCTTTGACTCATTTGGTGATTGCAAACTGAAGGCATCCATAAAGATGTCCTTAATTTCATATAGTGTTTGCTTTTTTTTATACTCCTTTCTGAGTATCTCCTGTCTTTTCCTCCTATTCAATGCTTCATGCACCTCATTGATTTGATCAATGGTTATAGTTTTTGAGTCATAGTCTAGTATGACTATCTCTTCATCTAATTCAAGGTCTCCATAGTGAAGTACCCTTGCAACTCTGGTAGTACTAGATGTTGGTACAGATATTCGCAATGGCTAGTGTGAAGGAGTTCCCAAGGTAGGAAAATTTATTAATGTTTGTATTGCCTCCTGTTCTTTAGGGGTTTCCACTATTTCCTCCTCCTTTCTACCATGATCAATTATTGTAATTTGTGGAAGTGCGCCTTGTGTTTGTGATGTAGGACCAGATGTAGTAGTCTATCCTATTTGTTCTATTTGTTCTGTTCCTTTTACTATAGTTGCACTTGGCTTCTATTTTGCAGCATCAACTATGCTTGTTGGCATTTGAAGTTGACTACTAGTAGTTGTAGAGATGATAGAAGGTGGTTGTGGATTCACCTTATCTCTGACTGTACTTTCTACTAGTTTCTGTAGTTCATCCATACTGACCAATACTGGATCTACACATAATATGGCTTGTTGTGTAGATTGGTCAAGAATTCTTTTAAGATCTTCTACAGTTAATGGATTGATATTCTGACCAAAAGTATCAGGAACATCAATAATAGTTACAGTTTCTGTAGGTGAGATGGATGCTTGAGGAGGGCTAGGAGGTGGCAATTGTGTGTCTTGCACACTCTGATCTGGTTGCTACTCTTGCTCAGCTATTGTCGTTATATCCTATTTTTGTGTATCTTCCTCCTCTCCATCTTTCTTTTTTTCTTCCTTCTTCTCTTCTTCTACCTTCTTTTCTTCTTCTTCTTTCCTTTCTTCTTCTCTTTTCTTTCCTTCTTCTTCTTTCCTTTCTTCTTCCCTTTTCTTTTCTTCTTCTTCTTTTCTTTTTCTCCTCTCTTCTATTGGAACAGCAGCTTCTTCCTTGTATTCTTCTTCAAAAAAATCTTCAATCTTCTTGTACAAGTTCTTCCATGATTTCATTGTTCTTTGAACAATTTCTTCCATCCTATTTTGGAGTATGAAGAATGCCCTGCATTTAGGTGTAAACCTATTATTATGCCTTTTGACTACATTCTTTACTTGTTTGGTAGTCAAATCTAGCAATACACTTGCTAGGGTTGATTCCCTCATCTCCTTCTCCATTTTCAAACAAAAATGTCATCTGTCTTCTACAATTTTTGTCAATTCTTTTGGAAATTATCCATCTAGTTCAAGTGGAGTGTACTTGAACTATGCCATCATTCCATAAACTATTTATTCTATCTTATTCTATTCTTCTTTAGTAAATTTATTGAAATCAACTTTATTTAAATTACTTAAGTCACCATTTCCAATCTTTTTACATAAGTTATCAGCTAAAGAATGGCTTACCTTTTTAGATTGGTCTTCTTTATCAGTATCAGGTTGAACCACATATCTTCTTATTTTCCTCGGCTCTTCCTATGTTTCCTTGATTTGTTCCTTCTTTGTGACTTCCTCTTTGGCCTTTTGAGTGGAGGCCCTTGTTGCTGCTCACGTTGTTGGCTTTTGAGTTGATGGTGCAGCAGCTTTCTTTGATTTGGGCTTAGCTGGAGGCTGTTCTGTTGCCTTTCTCTTCTTTGGCTCAGCTAGTGCTTCCTTGGCTTCTTCTTCCTCAGCACCTTCCTCCTTGTCTTCTCCAAGACCTTGAGTTAATTCCATTGGCCCTTGTTCTTGCTCATCTTCATCATCATTTTCATCTTCTTCTCCTTCTGCTTCAGCCTCAATTTCTTTACCAAATTTCTTCTTAATCTTCTTTAATAATTTGTCTTTCTTCTTCAATGTGGAAGCAGTCTTTAATTCCATGTTTATCTTTGATCTTACCACATCATAAGTGCCAAAATGTGGAGCACTTTTATCTATTTCTTTTGCCAATAATGCAGTTATTGTTGCAGATGCCTCATCAATATTAATTTCATATCCAAATGGTTTTAGCCATCTTACCCTTGGTATCACTGCTTGAATATAGGTAAAATCAATGTCAACTAAGAAATATCATTAGTATGTTTTTCCACTAAGGAAACTGGTATCCTTGATCTTTGTTTCATGGATTTCTTGAAATCCTCAAAATAGCTTGTCATCAAGGTTTCAAAATTTTCTCCCATTTGTTCTATGTATTCATTGATTTGAGAAATGATTGTTCTATCATTCCTCCATGCCACTTTTCCAAAAGAAGGAAATTCATTATGAACATAAAAGAATATGCAAACTAGGATTGCTCCAAATTTGCATTGAGTGCCCTTTGTTCTTCTTATGACAGCTAGGTTTTCATTAATATGTTGTAGTTGCAGTTCTGCAAGATCATAAGTATGATCCTTTTTCACCAATTTGTAGCCTACATCTACTACAGTACATGGTACATTGTTGAGTCTACTAGATTGGTAGAATTTATGGGTGATGACTCTAATAGCAAACTTAACTAGAGGATCTTGTATGGTGTGGATTGTCATTCCTCTATTGTTGCACTGGGCACCGGTGTTCTTTTCAATAACCTCCTTTGATTCACTTCTCAAAGTTTTTAACCGATCTAGGGTTGGGTATCCTGTTACTCTATGTATGATTTCTTTTGTCAATTTGATGGGAGTATCATCTAACAACAAATTTCTACTATGAATTCTGCTCAGCACAAGTCTAACCCATTCTGTTTTGAATATGGTGGGAAAGCTCAAAACTCGAGTTAAACCCTTTCTTTCAATGATTTTGAATTCATCTTTCAAGACTCCATCTACGCACAATTTTTCATAAGTTTGTCTTATTTCCATGTCTCCTAGGGCACCTATCTTACAGTTGTAACATTTTCTCACGTCTTGGACCATTACAACTTTTGGGGGAATTTGGGAGAGATCTCTGGCTAGGTCATTTTTGTAGCAACTTCGGGAATGGGTTAGAAATTGGGTTGCTTGACCTCATTTGAAACTAACTGAACTTCAAACATTTCTTTATCCTCAGTTTTCTTCAAACTTCATGCCATTTATGCAAACTAGGGTTTTCACAATAAAATGATATGAAACTGCCTAGCTCAACACAAATGAAAATACCTTAAGATCGATGAAAAATGTGTTGAATGAGGTTGTAATCTACTTGAAACACTGGATTCTTTCTATGAAGTCACTCAGCTCTCTTTCTTCTTCTTTGCTCTTTGATCGCGATGAGTAAAACTTATCGAAATCGTGATAATATACCCTATTTCCATTGCATTAAATGGTCAACTTCCAACTCATCTTCTGAAGAAATTTTGACCTTACTCGACTTGCACTAAATTTCCACTTTACTTGGCTTCTATTGGAGTTAACCAACTCAGCATCAGTTATCAGCTCAGTCACTGTTAGGAGCTCGACATCTGTTGCGGTTTAACTTGGCATCCAAAGATAGCTCGACAACAAAATTTAGTTTTTGTCTTGACATCTTGTTTCATGCAAATTTATACTTTGCATTGTAGAACCAGAATCAGTATGCAAAGAACATTAACAAATGAAGTAAACATTCACAAACCAAAAACTAAATTCACATATATGCTTAGACTAAGAAAGAAAATAAGAAGTGCAAACCTCACAAGAGAAAACACTCCATGCTTTCTTGATTCTGTAGATGTGTCCTTTTGTTGTGGATGTATGCTCAAGATGCTCAAAAGCTGCTTCAATGGAGATGGGTAATGGCAAATTGGTAGCTTTGTGAGCTCTCAATTTGGCATTATAAGGGTATGGTTGATGGCTTTGGTTCTCAAAATAGCATGGTAACTTTAGCTCAAAGATTGTTGATGAAATGGCTTGGGATGGGATTCAATTTATAGGCTAAGGGGTAGAGAGATGGAGGGCTTAGATGCAAGGATGGATGAAGGCTTAAGGAGGGCTAAGATGCACTCAAAGGGGAGCACATGGATTGTGCTTGTTTAGCACCAATGGGAAGGTGACACTTGTCACAAAGAGGAGGAGTGTGAGAGGGTAGGGTTAAGGGTTGGTTAAAGTCATGATGAGTGGGGTTGAGTATGTAAGAGGGATGTAAGAGGAATGAGTGTGGAAGAGGGAAGAGTGTGTAAGATGGATGTAAGAGTCATGAGTGGGCTTGTAAGAGTCTTTATGTTTTGTAAGAGCACTCATGACTTAGTGGTTGGGTTTTTTTTGAGGGGAGACTTTGGTTTGGTTTAGGAAAGTCTTAAAATTGTTTAAGGAATGTGACAACATTAGGGGGTGGATTAGGCTTGGGTTTAGAATTAGCTTAAGGATGTTAGAGATGTGCAAGTGGATGGCATTAATGAGGGTGGGTGAGTTAGTGGCTAAGCTTGGTTAGCATGGGTGGATGGGGTGGATTAGGCTAAATGGAGGATTAGAGATAGGTTAGGGGTTTTTGAATTTTGAGGATTTCATTTATCAAATAGATTTATTTAATAAATGGGGATTTTTGGAATTAGATAGAAGAATAGGATTTAATTGATAAATAATAGATTATTTGATTTATCAATTAGGACTATAGATGATTAATTAAATTAATCAACTAGGGGATGACAAAGGATTAATTAAATAGAAATTTAATTAATAATTCCTTTTTAGAAAACTAAATAGGATTACTAAAATAGTGTAATCAAATTTAGGTGTCTACATGCATGGCTTCTTTGCCTTGGGACTGATGTGTGATATAGCTTTGTATATCAATCCCGTATACTACTTATGCTTAGTTTGATGAAGTGTTATCACTTGACCCATTGGATAAAGTGATCCCTTCACTTGATGTGTTGCACTCATCTTTCTTTTTCCAAGTCTTATTCGTTTGCCCCCTTATCTTTTCGACATCAATCTTTTATTTTCCTTTGTTTTCTTCAATCTTGGGTGCCTTTGATCTTGTAGGACAGTTTCTACTGATATGACCAATTTTCAAACAATTGAAACATGTAGTTTGATTCAACCATCTTTTGTAGTTTCCTCTAAAATGTGTTCTTATGCAGTTCTGTGGTATATGTCCATATTCTTGACAATAATGACAACTATAACTACTATTGTAATCCCAATGATAATGACTTTCATTCCCTTCTATTTTTGATGGTTTATTTGATGTCCACATAGGTTTTGATCTACATTCAAATGCCATATGTCCATACTTTTTGCAATTATAACAATGTCCATCAAATCTCTGAGTCCTTATGACATTGGATCTACAATCTTGTGTCATATGTCCTTGCATGTTGCACTTGTGATAGAAACTCTTACTTTTGGGTGTGTTCAATTGAATGAATCTTTTACTCCTACACACATTAGCATATGTGTTATGCTTTGATTCCTAGGAAAGATAAAGAAGGTAGTAGTGAAATACCACTTGAAGTTTTAGATTTACTAGGGGAATTTGGAGATATTATCTCTAATAATGTTCCAGATGGATTGCCACCAGTAAGGCAAATCAGTCATCAGATAGATCTGATTCCAGGAGCTAGTTTGCCTAACAAGGCTTCTCACAGGATGACTCCTACTGAAATAGAGGAGCTAAATAGACAGGTTCAGGAGATGTTGAGGAAGGGCTTGATTCAAGAGAGCCTAAGTCCATGTGCAATACCTACAGTACTTGCACCAAAGAAGGATGGAGAGTCAAGGATGTGTATAGATTCTTGAGCTATAAATAGGATAACCATCAAGTACCGGTTTCCTTTGCCAAGGATGGATGATCTTATGGACTACTTGAGTGGAGCTCAGTACTTCACAAAGATAGATCTCAAGAGTGGCTATCATCAGATACGGATTCGAGAAGGAGATGAGTGGAAAATAGCCTTCAAGACCAAGGAGGGTCTTTATGAGTGGTTAGTCATGCCTTTTGGATTGACAAACACCCCAAGTACCTTCATGCGGCTCATGAATGAGGTACTTAAGAAGTTCTTGGGAAAAAAATTTATTGTTTATTTGGATGATATTTTAATTTTCAGCAAGACTTTGGAAGAACATTTATTGCATATTCGTAGTGTCCTTGAAAGGCTAAGGGAAGTGAAACTGTTAATTAATCTGAAGAAGTGTATCTTTGCAAAAAGGGAGTTAGTCTATTTGGGGTTTGTTATATCACCTGAAGGTCTCAAAATGGATCCAAAGAAGGTAAAATCCATCTTGGAATGGCCTACTCCAAGGTTTTCTACTAAGGTAAGATCATTTCATGGTCTGGTTAGTTTTTACAGGAAGTTTATTAAGAATTTCAATGGCGTATGTGCACCCCTAACTGATACAATAAGAGGGGATAGAAAAGAGTTCAAATGGACTGCAGTAGCTGCGAGAAGTTTTGAATTGCTAAAGAAGAAGGTGATAGAACAACCTATATTGGCACTTCTAGATTTTAGAAAAGTGTTCCAGGTGGATTGTGATGCTAGTGGTAGTGTTATTGGGGCTGTATTAAGCCAAGAAGGTAAGCCTATTTCATATTTTAGTGAAAAATTGAATGATGCAAAGAAGAAGTATTATGTTTATGATCAAGAGTTCTATGCAATAGTTCGGGCCTTAAAGAAATGGAGGCATTATTTATTGCCAATGGAATTTGTTTTGTATACTGATCATCAGGCATTAAAGTACCTAAATAGCCAAGGTAAATTGAATCAGAGGCATATGAAGTGGGTAGAGCTCTTGTAGAGCTATACATTTGTGTTGAAGCATAGAAGTGGAAAATCTAACAAGGTTGCAGATGCACTAAGTAGGAGACAGTTGTTGCTTACAATAATGCAAGTTGAAGTAGTTGGGTTTGATGAACTCAAGAATCTATACCCTAAGGATCTTGATTTTTCTGAAGCATGGAAAGCTTGTAAAGAGCCTATTGTTGTAGATAGAACCAAGTGGTTAGACTATTTGATTTAGGATGGCATGTTGTTCAAGGGTAGTCAATTGTGCATTCCAAGGAGTTCCATGAGGGAAAATCTGATTAAGGAGAAACATAGTGGAGGGATGGCAAGACATTTTTGTCGAGATAAGACCATTTCCATTCTGAGAGAACATTATTTTTTGGCCTCAAATGTCACAGGATGTGAAAAGGTTTGTACAGAGTTGTCAAGTTTGTCAAGTTGCTAAGGGATTTAGCCACAATATTGGACTATATCAGCCATTACCTATTCCATCAAAGCTATGGGAGGACATAAGTATGGATTTTGTTCTTGGATTGCCAAGGACACAAAGGGGTAATGACTCAGTATTCGTGGTGGTTGATAGGTTCTCCAAAATGGCACATTTCATTCCATGCCACAAAACTCATGATGCTATCCATATTACAGACTTGTTTTTCAAAGAGGTGGTAAGACTACATGGACTTCCAAGGAGTATAGTTTCTGACAGAGATACTAAATTTGTGGGGTATTTCTGGAGGACATTGTTGAAAATGTTGAGAACGGACTTGAAATTCAGTTCCACGCATCACCCATAAACTGAAAGCCAAACTAAAGTGGTAAACAGAAGTCTAGGCAATTTGCTAAGATGTTTAGTTGGGGATAAGCCCAAGGGATGGGATTTGATTCTACCAAAAGTAGAGTTTTCTTACAATAACTCTCTAAATAGGAGTACTAGAAAATCACCATTCCAAATTATATATGGGAATATCCCAAGGACTGCACCAGAATTGAGGAAGATAGAGCAAGGGGAGAGGACAAGTGCTGAAGCAGAAGAATTTGCTAAACATATCAAGCATCTACATGAGGAGGTTCAGGCACACATTACCAAGATGAATCAAGAGTATAAAGCTAGGGTTGATCAAAGGAGAAGACATAAGGAATTCCAAGTAGGGGATCTAGTCATGGTGCACTTACGAAAAGAAAGATTTCCAGCCAGTACTTACAACAAGCTAAAAATGAAGAAATTTGGCCCCTGCAAAATTTTGAAGAAACATGACTCAAGAAATGCATATGAGGTCGAGCTACCAGATGGTACTCACATTTCTCCCATTTTCAACATTACAGATTTAACAAAGTATCATGATGATGGTGCAGATGAGGAGCTGGTGTTAGAGCCATGTCCAATTCCTGTTTCTAAGAAGGAGGAGACTGAAGACATTCTAAATCATCGTGTGGGTAGGAGTACTAGAAACAGGTAGTATGAAGAGTATTTGGTCAAATTGATAGGATGACTGATCGAGGACTCAACTTGGATTTCAGCAGCTGAGGTTTCCCATTTGGGATTTCCTCTACCATTCATAAAGTGACAGGGTCACTTTTCAATCTACCCTAGGTGTCTGATGTAGGAGCATCTAGAGGTATAAGGGCAATCCTGTGTCACCCAAAAAATGTACTTAGACTTAGTTTCTGTTTCATGTGTTTTCATTTTTGGACACCCATTTGGGTCAAATAAAGGTTCCAATTCTCACAATTCCACTATCAGTGTGCTAGAAAATCTTGAAAAAATAGGAGCATGTAATTGGGCCATCATTTTGGTAAACTAGAGGGTGTGAATTGGCCAGATGAATGTAATTGTGATTTAGAACATTCTAGAAAAAGAATTAGGTCAAAAGGCTCCACGGTTTGAAAGTTATTGCAGTTTTTTGGGTTTTGGAGACCTCCTAAGAATGCTTCAAAGTCAAGTTAGGGGCATTAAATGACCTTGAAAAGGGCCAAAAAATGAGGGATGATTGAAGCTAGTCCATAAGGCCATAGAGCGCTTTGAGAGCTTTTTGAAAATGTAAACGGTTCGTCAATCGGAGGTACGGTTCAAAAGTTATGCCTCCCAAAAGTTCAATTATCATTTCTGAATTCTTTTAGATTTGCGCCGACTTCTAACGCAGCTTTTGGAGCCTTCTATTTGGTCAGTGGATGCCTACTATCACCTTCTAGAATGTATTCCTAGTCCTTAACCCTTTGGGGTCTATTTAAGGAGATTCCTAGCATTGTAAAAGGTAGTTCGAAGTGGAGTTTGAGAGGAGGTACTGAAAGGAGAAATTATCTCCACATTTATGCTATTGTAAGCCCTTAGGGCATGTTTTGAAGTTTATTTTCTCTGTATTGAATGTACTAGCTTATTTTTCAGTTAATACAATTTCCCTTTTCTATTGTGTCCATTCTGTTCTTGGGTTGTGTCCCCATCAAATAACTTTACTAAAAACCTTGTTTTAGTGGCCAAAAACATTTTTATTCACTGGCTCAAGGGATCGCCCATGCCTATGAAACATCCTACATTCTCATAGTCCTTAGTAGTGACAAAACTCCCTTGGAAAGTCATGCCCCTTGGGAAGCAGATCTTGGCAGCCCCAAGAAGTGAGTACATTGTAAGGGGGAGCCTATGGTGCCAAGATTCTAAGTTGTCTCCTCTTGATAAGTGTGGCTAAACTTCAATTCAATTAGGAATTCATTTGATATAGTCCTCAAGCCTAGGTTGTGGTGTGTAATTTCACTTGAACAATAGTTATTCTTGTCTTATTGTGTCTTGAATGTGTACAAAACATTAATCAAGATGAAAGCCAACTTTCAAATTAACACCTTGGATACTATTTGAACCTTTTCAAAACATTACACATTATCAAAATGTTACAACCTTTGTCAAACTTTGCAAAATTTGGTCCAAAACCTTCAAAACTCTAAAAACATGGAAGACTACATCCCTAGAGGTGCTTGGCATACCTTAGGTTTCATCTTTTCAAAACACCCACTTGCATTCACCATAGTTTAAGCTCTCAAACTTACATCCCCTAGATTTCATATTACATCTTATTAGTCCAAATTTTTTCATCTATTCTCATTTATAGTGCATTCCTTATGCCTTCCCTTTACATTTTTTAGCCTTTGCATTTCAACCCCAAAATTTGCATCTTGCATCTCCCATTGCATTTTTGCATTACCCAACCTCCATAACCATCATTCTAGGTGTCCTAAACATCATTCTAAACCTTCATTCTAGTCCTATCACTATCCACTACTATTTAGCTCATTGTCACATCAATCTAGAAATCCCAACACCTAAAACTATTTTAGTCTCAACCCAATTTACCAACTATACCCAAACTAGCCCCAATTGCACCATAGGAGTAGTTGTTACTATCTAATCACACTTGGTAGTCTGAGGACCCAGTTTGGACTTGCAAATAGCATTTTGAGACTTTAGAGGTGTCCATAGGTACCTGTATAGAGCCCCTTGCATTAGCATGCCCTAATTTGCATTCTGCATGCCCTAGCCATCATTATCATCACCTAGGACTCCATTCCTTAGGTCATAGCCTTCATTCTACATCTCCTACCCAATCATAACATCATCCCTAGCATCCTAGCTCTCTAATATAGCAACTTGACATTCACATAGCTCAGAAAGAACAATCATTCAACCTAGTCTCCCAACTACACCATGAAACTACCAACTGCACCCAAACTAGCCCCAACTACACTATAGGCATAGTTGGTACTGTTGGAGTTATAGTTCCCACCTATAGTTTGTTTTTCCATTATATTTACCAAACTCTTTTTATGCCTATCTTAGGCATGTGTTAGTTTCAAGGGTATTGGATTTATAATTATGAAATAATTTCATGACTTCGATTGCATGCATATCAATAAATAGTTACTTAATTGACTATATTTCATATGTTGTTTAATGATTATGGTTATTAGTGCATTAATGATGCTTTAATGATTTATAGTTAATCAATGAGATTTCTTTCATAGTGATATGAGTTGGTGTTGTTAATGATGACTATTTTATATTCATAATGATGCATTGTTATACCTGAGCATTTGATATTTGACTTGTGGTTATTATGATACTTACCCCATTCTTGCATGTGTATGGTTCACATGTCTATTTTATTTTCTATCTGACGTGTTTGATGTGGTTAAGGGAGGGAGTCATAGTTACCTGCTAGTGAGGATCTACATGATGTACCACTCCCTGTCATTACCTATTTAGTTTAGATATATTTATATACATGTATATGCTCATCTTTTATGTAGGATGCAGGTACCGGGTATTGACTTCCCTGAATTGCTAGGATGAGCGTGCCTAATTACAAATACTCAAATGGTAAGAATGGGAAGATAATGATCAGGTCTAATTTTGGACATAGCCTAAATACTTGTCCTACAAGGAGGACTCATAATAGACTATCTACCCTTTTTAAAACCTGTGGGTTTATCTATGTCTGTGTTGTTTGATTTTGAGCTTTGGTATGTTTTGGTAATGTTTTTTTTATGTGGATTTCACTATGTGATTTTTTTGGTAAATGATTTAATTATAATATTTTGGTTAATCATATAATATTAATAATTATTAAATATTATTTGATTAAAAATGAAATATTAAAGCATGAGAATATTTAATTAATTTAAAAACTAAGTAAATGTGTACTTAAATTTAAAAGTCTAAATTTAGAAAATTAGTTAAAAAGAAATTAGAATATGATGATATTTAATTAATTATAAATTAATTAAATATGTGCTTTAGTTTAAAAGATTTAATTTAAAAGTCTTATTTGAGAAGTTGGACAAAAAAGATTTAAAATATATTTCTTTATTATAAGTATTTATTTAATAATAACTAAATTAGAGTTGCATTTAAATAACAAACTTTGATTATTATTAGTAATTTAAATAATAAACCATGTTTTAATTAGAGCTTGCATTAATTAATAAAATGAAAGAAAATAAAATATTAAAAAAGAAACTTAAAGATAAAGTTATGGTTCTAATTTAGGCGTAATTATATTTATTTAATTTAATAATAATTATTTATGAGTTTTATTTTAAATAATAAACTCTAAATAATATTATTAGATGAATTAATAAATATATTATTAAAATGTCTCGTAAATTTATTAAATAAAAGAATTCATTTAAAGATAAAATTATACTCTAATTTTGGGCATGATAATATTTATTTAATTTAATAATAATATATTTAGGAGTTTATTTTTAAATAAATACTAAATATTATTATTACTTAAGTTAATAAATATTATATTAAAAATGCTTCAAAAATTAATAAGAGAGAGTAAGCAATTATTTAATAAAGTTTATTTTAATTAAATTGCATAAAGTGTATACATAAAATTAAAATATAATAAATTAAATTAAAGGGAGAAAGCTAATTGATTTAATAAAGATATTTTAATTAAATATCTAAAAAGTTGTGCATAAAAAAGTAAAAGATAACAAGTAATAAACAATTATTGATCAGTGAGTTCCCTCTCGTGATTGCACAATCAAAGCCCCAACTTAGGGGAGAACTCTTTATTAGAGATCTAGAGCTCATTTTGCAATTATATAGGTTTTAGGGAGCAAAATTTGGAATTGGATCAAAGAAATTGTTGAAAGTTGTGGTTTTAGTTGTCTCAGATTTTAGTTGTGGTTTTCAGGTAGGGTTTGAAAACTCATTCTAGAATTTTATTAAAAGATCTATCTACTTCATGTTTTTATGGGTGCTTGTATTATGCTTATTAATTTATTGTATTAATTGTGGATGAAGAATTATGTTGTAGATTTTGAAAAGGAAAAACTTATTAATCAAGATAACTTGATTGCAAAAAAAACTGTAGAAAATTATTATGACTATATTCTTTTAAAAATCCCTTTAGATAATATAGAAAATATTTGATTATGTAAATTTAGAAGAAAATAATAAATTGAACAGTTAGGATTTTAACTTTAAATTTGTCATTAGAGCCATTAGATTATCATGAATTTTCTAAATATAGATGAATATTCTTCTTACATCTAAAATAATTTAATTGCAAAATTTATTGGAAAAAAAAAAAGATTAATTGAGAGGAAAGTATGTTGTAGCTAAACTTATATATGCATGTGAAAATAAATATACTAAAAATAGAAGCCAAGTATAGTATAGTTGCATGCATGTGAAAACAAATATACTAAAAATAGAAGTCAAGTATAGTATACTTGCATGCATGTGAAAACAAATATGCTAAAAAATAGAAGACTAAGTATAGTATGCTTGCATGATTTGAGAGATCAAATACATGTGAAAATACTAATTGCATGTTTATTTTTATTTGATAAAAATATAGTTTAATTTTCAGATTTATTTATTTAAAAATAATAATAATAATTTATTAATTTATTAATTTTTTAAATTAAATAAATATTATTCATTTAGGCAAAGAGAATGTTAGTATTACTAATTCTTTAAGTTTAGTTAAACTCTTAGTTGCATATAAATAATTTCATATTTATTAATGCAAGAGGGAAGTTAATAAATAAATATTTAGAATTTTATTATATTTTAAGAAAAGTGTGGCAGAGTTCACTTTGTAATCATTTAGTTAATAACTATTTGACTTTATGAGAAAAATTATAAATAATTAAATTAAATTTATAAATTTATCTCTAGTTGCATTATGAATTAAAAGAAAATTAAATATTAATATTAGACTTAAATAGAAGTCATATTAATATTTTAGAAATTGAAATTAATATCAATATTTAAATATAATAATATACATTCATGTTATTAATTAAATCATTTATGATTTAAGATTATTTAAATTAATAATATGATAATTTTGCATGATATTTTATATGCATAAAAAGATTGGATATTTAAATACTTATTGTTTTAAATAAGTATATTACCATAGCAGTTTATATTAACATGTATATTCTTACTTTATTTTTAAACACATCCTTATAACCCAAACTAATGAAGAGAAATTGGTGGAATTAAATCATGTGGCTAAAAACTATGTGTTTTCTAATATTCTATTTATAGTCTTGTGATGTTTATTTTCAAGATGGTTTTTCTTTGTGGGTTGTTTAGTTGGCCAAGTTAGGATGTGAACTAGAAGCATTTTTGAGATTTCTTTTATGATTATTTGATGGGATGTCATGATGAACATTATGTTTTGAATTGAGATTTATGTTTAATAAGCTTTATGTTATTGAGCATTTATGAGAACTTGGGTTTTGAGAACCAATATTTTTTTGGGTTGCCTATTAAGGAACCAAATTCGATCAATATTACTCTTGTGATATGGGACACTATTATGGTTTATGATTTTTGGGGGGTTGTCTAAGTACATATCTTTGGGAGTGGCTTACAGAAGGGGTCCGAGACCCAAAGTGGTCAGTGTCAGGGTAACCTATTGTAAGTTATGTAATAAGTGATAATCTAGTAATTAATATTTTGGAAAAACACACTAAAAAGATAAGAGTTATTTTTCCCGTCTATGCCTTGAGTGTTTGTATAGACTAAGGATGAGAATAGGATGACGGTATGACTAGTTTGCCTCATCTTCTTGAGAGGGTTTTCTAGTTCTGTGTGTGTCATGTTGAGGGTCTAGGGTTCAAAGTAACCAGTCCAGGGTAACTCAAGTAGTTTGACCATGTGATGACACTCTCTAGAATGTAGCATGAGTTTTCTCCATAAATTTTTTTTTATATTTGCCTCTAGTGGTGTTGTTATTGGTGGTGTACTTATTGTTGGATGTATTTAATGTGGTTATTTACTTTCATTGATGGTGATTGGTGATTTAATGTTGATGTACTTTTGACATGTGGTTTTTATCTTGAGGTCGATATCTTTCGTTGACTTTATCTTGTGATCTTGGTATTTGATTTATACTTGGTTCATGTATGATGTTTGTTTATGTGGAGTTGGTATTGGATTGAGTGTTCTTTCTTTTTGAAATATCTTATCTTCTTGAGTAGCATGTGTGACCTTTGAGGTAGTTTTGGCTATTAGGAATTCCTTGCCTAGGAATGTTATATAATTTATTAGCCATATGTGGATTGTTCATTATCTTTCCTGCACAATGGGAGTGGAAGCCTGATTAGGTAACCACACAGTTGGGAGGTAGTGTCTTCTTAACATTTGGGTCCCCCTCACATTGCCATCTGTTGGATGTTCATTGCAGGAGATGTACCTTTATCATTCTTATTTCTTATCTTAGAGACTTCTTTTCAGTTCATGTAATAATACTATCATGTATTCTGATGTATTGTATCTATTCTCACATACCCTATGACATGTGTAGTGGATATTATTTATTGGATGTACTTTCATTGTATTAGTTATACTTATGCATTTTCTTATGTGATTATGTATCTGCTTTTTCTTTATGATCATGAGACAGTGTGCTTGAGACTTAAACTAATTAATATTAACTTCTTAACATAACTCAATGTAAAGGAACCCTTGAGGAATTGAAACTATATCTATAATTGATTAAGTGTTCTTGATGTGTATGTACATATTGCTTCTGCATTATTGTTACTTTGATGTTATTTAAACTTTTTAAAAAAAATTGTTCAGTAAACATTGTAACATGTTAGGTTTATTTCTCTTGGGTTCCTAAGTGGGGCATTACAGGAGTGTACTTGGTGCTATCAAATCACAATTGGGTAGCTGTATGACCATTTTGGGCCTCCAAACTACATTTTGGGAACCTAAAACTGCATTAGGAAGCTTCTGTAGGTCCTCATTCTACATATTACCCAAAACAACATCTTTCACCCAAAACTTCATTTTGCATCACACGATCTTTTCATTGCATATCCAATCGGCATAACCAACATTTTGACCACCCTAAACATCATTTTGAACCTACAACCTTTGAATTTAGTCAAAAATTTGAACAAAATATGAGTTCTAGAGTATCTCCTAGTGTTGATTCATGAAGGATCTTCACTAGTCCTTTTGTCATTTTTATCATTTTTCTTTGGTCAAACTCTATCTATGTCTTGATGCATTTTACCTTTTCATCTTTATCAACTTGATCTTTTTTGTCTTTTATCACTTTTTGGTTAAGATCCAAAGTCCATCTTCACAAGGTCAAACTCTTAGACAAAATACTTTCCAAAGATTTCACCTAAGATCAAAACCTTACATATACCTTTACCATAGAATTGTCGCATCCCAAGTGTTCCTAAAAATCATTTTGACTCACCTTAAGGGTATATCCTCCTCATCTTACATTTTTCAAAACCCTAGCATCATTTCCACTATCAAACCCTATCACCTTGTCTATCAAACAAATTGTCTTCTTGATCACTTATCCTCATTTTACATATCCCAAACATCATTATCAACCCTAGAACACCATTTTTTGCATAGTACACCTTTCATACGCCAACCTCTAGCATCATTTCCACATCTAAATTCTAACTCTAATCATCACTTTGCATACCTTAGAGTCATTTTCATCTCCTTTAGTCAGACTCCAAAACATCACTTTGCGTTTGCATTTGCATAGCATCCCTAGAACATTTTCACTTTTCATATCAAAACCCTAGTTCATTTGGAACCTCCTCACATTACCTAACATCCCTAAACACCTAAAAACCCAAAAAAAACTCATATCTTACATACCCATGTCCAAATTTCCAAGTTTTGCCCTATTTTACCAACTGCACCCTTGTTTTACCAACTACACACTTCAGGTACACAATTGGTAGTTTTAGTTTGTAGTTGTTAGTTTCAAAGTGCATTTGGTAATTAGGTATGTCATCTTAGGTTCCAAAACCCTAATCTTCACTTTCATAGTTTGCATTGCATCCCTAAACCTTGGAAAACACTCAAATCATTCACATTTTGCATTTTGGTCACCCTAACACCTTTATTTATCAACTACATACCTTTTTCCTACCAACTACTTACCTTCAGGGCCCCAAATGCACCAAGGGAACACTTGGTACTATCTAAGTAGAGTTGGTAGTTTAGATGCACACTTGGAAGGCAGGGAGTCCATTTAAGTTTTCCCCCACTACATCTGAATCCTTAGGTATCATGCCAGCACTCACTAGGACACAATTATCTTAGAGACCTAAAGAACTTTATCAACCTTTATTTTTTAAGGTGCCAACATAGCCAAAGCCTCATCTAAGACAAAATAAGAGCAATAAAATCCAACAAACATTTGACAAAGACCAATTCAAGGCATCATAACCTTTACTTGTGGACCCCTTAAACATGTATCTGCAAGATCACAATATGCAAGAGATGACTCAAAAAATCCTAAACAATGCACCTACTATGAGGTTTCCTTCAAACACTTCCCCTACACATGGGATGGTTCAATGGAGTCCTAACTTTGAACCCATATTTGTACCAATGCCACTCAGAGGTGGAAGTGTGCCAACCACACCTGAGGATGAACAAACACACTCCTTCAAATTCAGCAGACCCAACACAAGTACCTTCAACCTAACACATCAAACACAAAAAAAGGTACTATACACCTACGTGATGACTTTGACACTGATTACAACATTATTGATGAAAAAATAGCTAAAGCATATCAATATAAAAACTTTTAAAAGAACTTTAAACTTTTGGCAGCCCAAGAAGTTGTCAAATTCAACCCAAACTTGGAGGGGCCTAAGTCCAAACATCAAACCAATTCAACACTCAAAAACATATAACCCATGATTAATTTGGACCTAGATAAGGGGAAAAAACCTTTGGAATTTTCAAATTCATTGATGGAATCCCATCAAGAATCAACCATCAAAATCCTCCAAAGTACATTTGAACACATCAACATTAATCCTTTGTTTGATGAACCATCACCAATAAAGGGACACAAGGCTCTTCCTAAATATCCCACAAGGATGTTAAGACTTGATCTTAATGACATGATGCAAAAAAAAGACATGCCTAAAGGGACCTGTACTCTACGGATGCCAAACATAGCTCCTTTGGAGGAAAATCAACAAAGCACACCTTTTCTTCTAACTCTTCCAAATGTCATTATGTCAAATGTTATGGAGCCTCTCATGAGTACAATATTTGAAACATCAATTGCGACAATCCCTATGGACATACAATGGAAAATTCTTATTGACATTACACCCATTCCCAAAAGGAACACGTCTCATTGTCAAGTCAATGTGATGTCCCAAGGAGAAACACCTAATATGCAAAGGTACCAAAACATCAACCCAAACATGATGTTCAATTCCCAAGGACATAATAAACTCCCATGACAACATCAACCTACAATGGTACAAGGACCCAATGTTTCTAATCAATAACCAATTTTAAATCCACTTAACTGACTTTCAGCATATCAATAACAACATCAACCACAACAACAAAAACCTCAAGTGATGCAAGCATCCAACATCCCTAACACAAACCCTATTCTAAATCCACTTGACTTACATACAATGTATCAATAGAAATTCCAACAACAACAAGCCATATTTGCTAAACAAGAAGAGAAACTAAAATAATAGTTGGAATACCAAAGACACCTCGAGCAAAAAATTGTGTATCAACAACATTCATTACAACAACAACATGTGCCACAACAACCTCAACAGATACCTCTACAACAATAGTCAAATACATGGTCTCAGATGAAACCAACAGAGGTATCTCAATAACAACCACAACAAATGGCACAAAAATTACCACAACAACACATAGTACAACAATCACAGTCAATACTGCAACAAGTACCACATCAAATATTGCAACAAGTACCCCAACATCTATCACAACATGGACCCTTTTGTCTTTGAGGTAATAACATACCTCCACCACCTAGTGACACATCACCAGACTCATCAAACATAGAAATGTTAGAACCAAGTAGACATAGTTATCGCCATAGAAAATGATCTACTCATAGACATAAAATACTTGAAGGGAAGACTATCATGTAAAACCCTAATGAAGAGTTATTACAACTCAAACAACTTTCCAAAAAAATTGAGCCATTGGGATTCTAGAAGAAATAGGCTCTATATACAGAAAGGGACTTACATCCTATTCCATTTGATAAAAGTCTTTATATGCCTCCATTCCCAAAACACTTTAGGCTCCAACATTCAAAAAATATAGAGGAAAAGGTAGCCACACTTATCACATTAGATAATTTTGTGCATCATGTACCAAACTCAATGATGAGCCCACCTACCTCATGAGATTATTCCCTTGTTCTCTAGGTGGGCCTACACTTGAATGGTATTCCAAACTTCTTGGTACTATCAAATCTTGGTCAGAGCTAGCACACAAATTCATCTCCCATTTTTCCTTTAACATTACAAATGAGGTGACACTCTATAATTTGTGCTCAACTAAACAAAAGATGGGAGAACCATTTATCACATTCTTACTATGCTAGAAAAGCTTAGTTAGTCAATGCTCACTAGACATTCCTAAAGAACAAAAAGTTAACTTGTGCATTGAAAACCTAGTCCCAAATTAATGTACAAACCTAAGATCAAAAGTCCAAGCACCATCTCCAAACTGATGAAAAAAGGGTCTAGTATTGAAGATGCTCTTATCCATAAGGGAATCCTTAAGACAAACAAGGAAAACACTAACACTAACTCATCCAAATCAAAAGTCCAAGCACCATCTCCAAACTGATGACACCATCCTCTAAATATTACCAATGCTTAAAATTTTCCTATAATAATGTAGAGGTTATCATCCCCTGTGATCTAGACCCATTACAATTTTGTGCCAATCTTAGAGAAACCATTGTATACCAAGTTTTGACAAACCATGTAGTAAATCCACTTGAGTCCTCCAAGTATATCGATACTTCTGCACTCACTCACGCATTCAAAAGGAAACTCAAAATTGAAGACCAATGTTGCATTGAGTATTCCTTGTCACATGCCTTTCATATTGGGAATATCCCTCTCTCTCCTAAGTCATATGGTAAACCAAAGCTTATGCAGAACAAGCCAAAGTTCACATTTCAAAAGAAGCCTTCTATGACTTTTAGTAGTGGAGGTGGACTACACAAGGAACATGTCTATGAAAACACATCTACATGGATTGAAAAGGAAAAAATAGAACACAAACCTACTCATATATCCTCTGACAAATATGGATCTAGATTCATCATCATGCAAAAAAATTGACATGATGGATGTAGTGGCTTGGGACCTCAAAAGCAAGGCATTATTCAGCCCATTACTGCATCAAGATGACCTCGTAGCTTGGGATTTGGATTCAAACCACTTGTTTTAGGTCTCCCTAATATTGAGTCATCCTCATCTAGGAACTTGAATGCTTCAAATGATGAAAAGGAATTTGAGGATACCTACCTAAACCTAATAGTTCTGATTGTCCTTATGCACTTGAACATATATTTTCTGACCCTAAAAGCCTCCCTATGATGGATAAACATATAACTCCACCTACCACTCAAACCAACCCTATACCTTGGATCAAAACATTCTAGGATCCATGTCCTCCTACTTCTAAATATGATCTCAATGATACCACTGAACTAGATATCCATATATATGCCTTTGACCAAAACTTATTCAACACTGATGATAGCATTTCCCTAGGTTACCCTGAACTTATTGATTGGGACCAACAAGGACCACCAACATTTGACCAGTTTGAATATGATGATGCCATCACAAAATTCTTTGAGCTTTGTGACTATTTACCACAAGGTGATCACAAGTCAAGGTTCTCCATTTACCTAAACATCATTGCATATTTTGGAAAGTGAACTCCATCTTCCAATCACAAAATTGAAAAAATAACAAAAAGGGACAAAAGCAGGTCTCTTGGTGAAAACTTAAAGGCATCATTGGACCATGAAAAACTAAAAATAAAGGACATATCTAAGGGTGAAAACCTCTCTAAGGTGCCTAGGGATGGAAGATTGGACATACACCATTCAAGGAAAGATTAGCATTACTTGTAGAAATGATAGAAGAGATAAATTCAAGAACACCTAACAAACCCAAGATCATAAATTTTGTAGCCTCATTATCACCAGAGGAAAAAGATGAATTTATTAGATTCTTTCTAGAGAGGTGGATGAACTTTACATAGTCTTATGTAGGCATGCTAGGATTAGATCCTGAACTAGTGCTTCATCACTTGCCACTAAAACTAGGAGTGAAGCCAGTAAAGCAAAAGTTGAGAAAAATGCATCCTCAAGTTGATCTCCTTGTTAAAGTTGAATTGAACAAATTATTGGATGTCAACTTTATCAAACCCATTGACTATGTAGAATGGATATCTAATTTGGTCCCAGTAAGAAAACATTTTGGGGGCATTTAGATATGCATTGACTTTTGTGATCTTAACAAGGAATTTCCCAAGGATTATTTCCCTTTACCAAATATTGATATCATTGTAGACATGAAAATTGGATATGAGATGTTATCATTGATGGATGGAGTTTTTTACTACAATTAGATAAGAATAGCTCCTGAACATCAACACAAAATAGATTTTACATTCCCTTGGGGAACATACAGCTAGAATGTTATGCCATTTGGTCTCAAAAATGCTGGGGCAACATATCAAAGAACAATAACTACCATCTTTCATGACTTCATGCACATTCTCATGGAAGACTATGTCAATGACTTACTTTGCAAGTCCCTCAAAAGAAAAGATCATTTGGGCATCCTAGATCAAGTATTCAATAGAATGGAAAACTATAAACTCTATCTAAATCCAAAAAAGTGTGTATTTGGAGTTATTTCTGGAAAGCTCCTAGGATACATTATTTCTCAATGAGGCATTGAAGTGGATCCTGAGAAAGTAAAAGCAATACTTGAAATGCCTCCTCCAACAAATCTAAGAACATTACGAAGTCTACAAGAGATATTACAATCTATCTGTAGATTCATTGCACAACTAGAAAATAAGTGCCACTCCTTTCAACACCTATTATGTAAGGGAGTAGCCTTTCAATGGAACAACCAGTGTGAAGAATCTTTCCAACAGTTCAAAGATTATCTTCTACATCCAGATCCACCAGCCTTGATGGCTCCTATTCTAGGCAAACCATTCATTCTATACATATCTTCTATAGATACCACATTAGGATCTCTCTTAGAAAAAAATATGAAGAAGGAAGAGGAGCAAGCCATTTACTACATCATAAAAACACCTGTGGGATATGAACTAAATTATTCACTCATTGAATGAGCATACCTTTTCATCATCTTTATAGTACAAAATCTAAGACATTGCATGCTCCATTAGAAAAAAAAATGCTCATCTCTAAGATTGACCCACTAAAGTATCTCCTAAGCAAGGCCACTCTCATAGGGTGCTTAGTCAAATGGGTTATGATCCTTACTGAATTTGACATAGAATATGTGGATAAAAAAGAAATCAAAGGGTGAGTGATAGCTAATTAGCTAGCATAAGCACCTATGAAAGATGATCATCCCATGTTGATAGAATTTATAGATGAATCCATATTTAACATGGATATAGATAATAAATGGAAACTCTACTTTGATGGATCACATACAAGAAATGGTTTAGGAGCTGGCACTATGCTTATCACTCTGCCAGGACACATAATCCCCAAGTCATATCAAATATCATTCAATTGCACCAACAACATAGTAGAATACAAGGTAATGATCACAAGACTCAAGATAGCCATCCAGTGGAACATTCAACATTCACAAGTTTTTGGTGATTCCCAGTTAGTCATCTGCCAAGTTAATGATGACTATGAAACCAAAGATGATAATTTAATGCCTTACAAGTAGATGGCAGACTTTCCTAAATCTAAATTTGTCACTATCTCTTTTTGTCAGCTACCAAGAGTACACAAAAAGCAAGTTGATGCTATGGCTTTCATCGCTTCTATAATTGACATGCATCAAAATGTGGAGCATTGTGAGTTCCTTGTTGGGAAACTTTTGATTCCAGCATTTGAGCTCTCTCAATCTGAGTTTGTGTGCAAATTTTTTGGTCCCAATTCTCCCTAGTATCAAGACATTTATGATCACCTACATGCCTAAATCCTACCACCTAACTTATCCAAAAATGAACACTAAGCCTTTATCTAGCAAGCTGCTGGATATGTCATCATTGATTATACCATTTGCAAGAGATCCTTTGACCAAACCCTTCTCAAATGCCTTGACTCACAAGAAGTTGAAACTACCTTACACAAGGTTCACAAAGGTGTATGTGGAGTTCATTTCAATGGTCTGAGTCTAGCTAAGAAACTTGTCAAATCTGGATATTATTGTGCCACCATGGAACAAGATGCCCATGATTTTGCCAAAACATGTCATAAGTGCTAGTACATAGCAATCTGATCTACGCACCAACACAAGAATTACAACCAATCATATCCCCATGGCCCTTCTCACTATGGGAATTTGATCTTATTGGAGATATGTCTCCTTCCTCTGATGGTCATAAATTCATCATCACAGCAATAGAATATTTTACCAAGTGGGTTGAATTCATCCCTCTAACTTTCAGCACTTGAAAGCAAATTTCAATTTTTATTTTGAACTACATCATATGTCAGTATGGAGTCCCCTTGGTTTTTACTACTGACCATGGCAGTTCATTTCAAAAAAAAGATGTGGATAAGCTCTGTGAGAAGTACAACATATACTATGGATATTCTAGTTTTTACCATCCACAAGGTAATGGCCAAGTAGAAGCATCTAATAAGACCATTGTTAAGGTTCTCCAAAAGATTGTCAATGATTCTAGTCAAGACTGACACTTACAACTAAATCTAGCTCTTTGGGCCTCCTGAAAAAGTGTTCATGCTCCCACTCTCACAACACCATACTCTCTTGTCTATGGCACTGAGGCCATACTACCCATTGAAGTTGAAATTCCATCATTGAGAGTGTCTCTACAATATGTTTTTGATGATGAAAACTACTGAATATCTAGGCTCCATGAACTAGAAATTCTTGATGAACAGAGATGAACTGCCTTGACACATCTGCAAGCTTATCAAAACTAACTCAATTGAAGCTATAATAAGAAAGTTTAAGATCATCATTTTGAGGTCAGTGATCTAGTCCTAAAAATGAACTACAAGACTTAGTAGCATAGATAGAAACTGGGCAAATTTGAACCAAATTGGGAAGGACCATATGTAGTTACTGCAGCATTTGGGTCCAAGGTATATCAGCTTGCAACTCTAGAGGGTGAACCACTACCCATGTCCGTCAATAGCATGCATCTCCACAAGTATTATAATTGATTCTATCTAAAAGTCTTGAAAAAATATCAAAAAAATAGCAAAAAGTCATTTTTAAAAAAAGTGAAAAAAGTCATGAAAAAAGGGATGCCTTGATGAAAACCTAGCAAATAGGCATCTTGGCACAAAAATTTGAGTCAAGAGAAAATTTTCATCCAAAAATGAAAACTTGGCAAATAGGCACTTTGGGCAAGTACCATGGTGAAAACCTGGCAAACAAGTGCCATGTGTAATCAGTTGTTGCTTCTCCATCTATCAGGATTCCATCTGGTTTTTCCCCTTTTTGACATTCCTTGATCATATCCTTCATATTGCAAGAGATCCCTAGTCCTTATCATGGCCCACAAAGTGGTTAATGTCCATTGTTATCTTACCTAAGAATCACTAGTCTATATATACTTTGTTGTTGGCCTTTGTACAGTCTACGTCTTGTCTAGGGGCATATCACCTACATAGTGCATGAGTTTGAACTTGAATTGGGGGCATAGCTCTAAGCACATCTTATCCATTGGACTTATCACATATTAGATTGGAGCTAACATTTAGAATCCTTAATGATCATGAAAAAATGCTAAAAAATCAAATGTAATCTTTAAAAAATCCTAAAAATTCAAATATGATCCTAAAAAAATTCAAAAAATTCAAATATGATCTTGAAATAATCACTCAAAATCATAAAACATCCTGAAATAATAACTAAAAATCATAAAATTCCCTATAATAAACCCTAAAAATTATAAAATGTCCTAAAAAACCATTCACACAAAAACATTAAATATCCCCCAAAAAAACCCTTAAAATCACAAAACCCACTGAAAATGTGTAATAAACCTTGTAAATATTTATAGTGGATTATCACCCCTTTTGCATAAACCCTTGCACTTTGTAGACTAAAACTCAAAGCACTACACTTCAATGATGATCACACCTATCTGAGTAACATAAACCAACAATTAATCTAACTTGTCACTATGAAACTATCAACTAAATCCACAAATAGAGCTATCACATCATCAACCTATCAAACACTATCTGAAGACCTAAAACACTAAAAGGCAAGTAATAATGGATAAGAATAGCTATTGGCTCATGCTATTTAGTGAGTGATTTATTTTTTGCTTTGTTTTTCTTTGATCATATTCCTATGCCACTCGATGATATAAACTAATCTACGAGAGTGTCCAGGATGGTTCATGGTCATCTTTTTTCTTTTTCTATCTATTAAAAAAATGTACCTTTGAGAGTTTGGGGCATGTAAATATGCCTCAGGAAGGACAAGGTCATTTTCTATCTACATCATGCTTATTTACACAAAAGGTTTGCATTTTCACTCTAGCCCTTTATGCCATGATGCGTTGCATTCTATTTTCCATATAAAAATAAAGCTCTATTTGACATATAGTGCACTTTACAAAAGAAAAATTCCTCACCTCATACTAACTATTCCTTATCTCATCTCCTTTATCTTCTATGTCTTCTTCATATACCACCTTGGTCTTGTACTTTGATACATCAAAAGCATTTTTTATCCTACATTCCTTCATATGTCAAAAGTCCAAAAAAATCCAAAGCAATACATCTTTATATAAACATGGCATTTATGTTATTTCACATTTCATTTGCATATCATTTTACATTTCATTTGCATACATTCCATATCATTTACATTTAATTAGGCATTCGTTCATGAGAAAACATGTGGCAACAATAAAGATGACATTTCCTAAGCGTAACATGTGATAAATCAATGCATAATGCCATCATATAAAAGTCCACAGAGAAAACCATAAATGCATCCATATAAAACATATGCATAATCCATCTCATATAATCATCATAACATAGTTCCATCTCATAAATGTCTCAAAAAGCATTAGAGTATGTAATCATGGCTTACATCAATACTACTCGTAGGCATGAACCATGAAAGAGCATAAAAGAAAGCAAAAAATAAATAGAGAAGCCCTTCTTACATGAGCATGTCTATGTCAACTTGTGCTATCCCTAGCCTCATAGCCTCTGTCTGGCCTCAAGGATTATCCCTTCATTGTCTATGGTGGCCTCATCAGTCCCATCACCCCTGTACTACTTTTTGTCCTCTGTCTAATGTGAGTGAGATCTCAATGCACGAAAGCTCTCTACTCTCTACCCTAGTGGTACTACCCTCTCATGCTAATCCCTCCAATACTATGTCTCCATATGTGCCTTGATCATCCACGTAGCCATCTCATAGAAGTTTGAATCTTTGATGTTGCTAATGAACTCTTGGGACTCTTACACTACCCTCTCTACCCTACACACTATGACATCCCTCTTTGTCATAGCCTGATCCCTCTCTACTATCATTGTATCCCTCTTTGATACAACCTAGTCTAACTAAATCTAGAGACCTTTGATCACCTCTATAAGCTCTAACTGGCTAGGCCTTTCTTGTACTAGTGCTAGTGTCCCCGTAGTGTAATCTACTAGATTCTCCTCAACATGCATCATAGTTGCCTCCCTCATTGCCATCACCCCCACCCTCCCAATAATCATCCTACTCCTCTTCCCCATCACCATTATCCCCACCCTCCTCATCATCATCTCCATCATCCTCATCTCCCTCATCCTCACCCTCATCATCCTCATCATCATCCCCCTGCATCATCATCCCCTGCCTTTGCATCCTCTCCATCTGCCCCATCCTCCCATCATCGTCCTCATCTCCCTCCTCCCCATCATCATCCTCATCCCCTCCCTCCTCATCATCATCCTCATCCCCTCCCTCTACCTCATTGTCCTAATCACCTCCCTCCTCATCTCATCCACCCTCCTCCTTATCATCCTCCTCCTCCTCATCTCCTCCTTATCATCCTCCTCCTCCTCATCTACATGTGATCTCACTCATGGCACTAGTACTATCAAATCCATCAAGGGTCATAGACAATGCTATGCAAAACATCTATCCTATGTCACCATCATGCTTGCATCCACCACATCTACTACTTCTCCCCATACCCTTGGCTATAAATCCTCTTGTTGTACATAAGCCACCTATGTCCTAATAGGTGCTCCTCACTCCTAGACCTCTACTCTAGAATGTTCAAATAATGCTAGACTTTTTGGTACATCCTTCATCTCTCCAAACTACCTGTGCACCCACTCTAGTAGGTACATTTCTATCACTAGGTGCCCAATCACTATGCACCCTATTAGATAGTGCTCCTATCTATAGTATGGTAAGTGAATATCATCATCATCCAATATACAACAATCTCTATAGGGTCTCCAAATAAAGTGTGTCATAGTATCTATCTGATGTCGAAAGTACCTCATATACCCTAGTGGTCCTCATGCTAGTATGCCTCTATAACTGTATGAATATGGCATTTCCTTGACTAGCTCCATCACTATGAGTGGTTTGAATAATGTAATGTGATTATATCCCCAAATCTATAACATTGTACTTCAAGTGCTAAATGATAGTCCACCTCTATATGCTACATAATGTAGATAATAGTACAACATCCCTAACATGCATGGGCCCCAGGTAAATATAGTCCCCTCCATGATCATCCACTCTAGCACCCACCCCCATCTAATAGGGAATCCATCTCCCTACCTACCAGTTATCAATAATCCATGATCACATAGAAGATCATAGCTATTAGCTGCTCATGGCATGCCACCAATAGGTCCCATCTAATCTCATAATCTTGTATCCTCAACTCTACACCTCTACATCCAAGTAAGAAGTGTAGTGGTGTTTTCCTAGTAGCTAGGTCATACATAACTAACTCTCCATGAATAGGGATCCTAAGGATGTGCCATACATCCTCTAAGGTCACAGTCACCTCCCCCATCAGCAAATGGAATGAATATGTCTTTGAGTGCCATCTCTCTATTAATGCTATCAGTAGGGCTCTGTTGCCCCTCACCTCTAGCAGAAATGTAATATGATATCAACCAAGACCAGCTAAGATCCCTCGCTCACCATCACTCATCTGATGATGTAACATAAGACTCTATGGCCTATGTCCCCTTGTCCATAATAGGGGCAGATCCTACTACATAGCCATATAAACTATGTTAACTTTCTATAGATTTGTATCTAGCTTGACCTATTTTTTTACTTGAGTTTGAACTAGTTTGACTCTTTTTTGACTAATTTTGACTCTTTTCCAAGAATTTTTTATTTAGCTGACTTATGTTTTGAAATCTTTCTCAAGTTTTGAACATCTCTACCAAATTTTGGGTCATTTCAAGCTCATTTGCATCATTTTGACCCTTTGCCTATCTCTCTATCAGCTTTTTCTTTCATGTCTAAGCTAGATTTGACCAAGTTTGACATTTTTCTAACCATTTTGGCCTAAGTTGACCTATTTTTTCAACTCTTCCTAAGTTTTTGAACATGTGGGCCACATTTCTCAGCATCTGCCTAAGTTTAACAACCATCTACCCTAAATTTGACCCATTTTGACCATTTTGACCACCTTTGACTAAACTTTAACACTTTTCTAATGTCACTCTAGGTTTTTTCTAGTGTACCCCATGTTTTGGGTCAATTCGAGCCCATTCGGAGCCCCGGAGTACCCCAGGGCACAATTTAGGCCCCCAACTACACCCATGGCACACTTGGTCATACCAAGTTCACTCAATGTGCACTTGGGCATGTCAAGTGTTCCCACTGCATAATTGGCTATGCTTTGGATGTATTTGGGGTGTTTTGATGCCCTAACTTGGTGTCGAGACCCACGTTTGACCCGGTTTGAGCCTGACTGACTCCTACGTGGCTAAAAAGCATAAAAAAGTAGGAAAAAGCATTGAAAAGAATGAAAAAGCATAAAAAGTACAAAGACAACCTCAATGTACTCACCAGAGGTCCTACATCTACCCATTGTCGAAAGGTATGAACTCATTTGCTATGATGTTGCTCCCTGGGTAACTGATACATATTGCTTGCTCCAAAGCCCTTTTCTACCAAATGTGAGAGTGAAAATGACCTTAAAAACCCTCTCCAAGCCCTTTTGTAGTTTTTTTCTGCCTATATGGTTGTAAATCACATCTTTTAATATTCTCATAGCATTATCCTTATCATAGACTTTTGCTTCCTAATTGTGTGAATTATAGGAAATTTGGAGCTACATCATATGGAGAAGAAAGAAGGACACGAAAGCTACAAGTGAAAGAGGGAGTTTTAACTTTATATTCTTCCTTTTGTTTATTCAGCTTTCATGGTAGACTAGAGGGTGTTGATATAAGTTTATTGAGTTTGTGATTTTCTCATAGTATGTTAGAATTTAGCCCATTTTCTAGTCCTATAGGAAGTAGATTAGATAATCTAAAGAAGTAAAGTAGAGGTAATCAAAGGTAGAAAAGTTTTATTGATTCTTGATTCAACCCCCACCCTCCACACCCCCCCCCCCCCCCAACCCTACCCTCAATAAATTTCTTTTCATTACATATCCAATAGATAATTCTCCTTAAATTTCTCCACCTTCTCTAAACTCTAGAAATTAAGATTGGGGAGAGAAGAAATGTATTTGAGTGAGTTCTCTATTATAGTATATGTTTGTGTGTTTTCCTATTTTGATGTGCTTTTTCATACCATGTTTTATATGTTTTTGTTTAGATTTACTTATGTTGGTGTAAATAAGTATTTAATATTTACACTTTGGGTTTGTGCAGGATCATGGTGTGCCAAAAAGTGGCGATCTGAAAAATCTATAGTTCTAAAACATCTCAAACCATTTCAAAATCTATTCCAACTTTTTTCCCACCCATCCTGATACTAAATGAAAACATTTAATAGCTTTATAAAGTACTATATCTTTTGATACCAAACCTATATGGGTAACTTTAAAAACATCCTAAATATGTGCTTTTGGCCTATTTTTATGTGATTTTTACTTCAAACATGTAGCTGATGATTTTTTTTCACCAAAATTTGAAAAAATGAAAAGGGTTTCTTATTAATATTCTTATCTTTCCATAAATATAAGGTTTATCAAATTATGAGTTTAGTGAGTAATTATTACTTATTTTCTAATGTAGTTGCATATAATATGTTGATTGACATGTTAGAATTGCTTTAGAATAACCAAGAGGGGGGGTGAATCAGTTATTCAAGGTCCAAATGTCCCTTTCAAACTTTTTCACTGAGTGTAGTGAATCCATTCAACCATTCATTCACCCAAACTTTAACTTATCTAATTAGCAAGTTACTGTAAATCAATATGCAAGCATAACACATTAGAAATCAACACATGACACAGTGATTTATGTGGAAACCCAATTTGAAAAAAAACCACTAGTAACATGCTACTCATTTCTCACCCTTCTGAAGTGATGCCCTATAAAAGGTCTACCCTATTAAAGGCTTACAACACACTATTAAATGTGACCTTGTTAGAGGATTTAACCACCCTATTACAAGTGGGCTTGGTTAGAGGTCTTTAGAACATTCACTTGGAATGCCACCCTGTTAAAGGATTTAAAAATGGTTGTTAGGC
This sequence comes from Cupressus sempervirens, assembly GCA_028749045.1. Lineage (NCBI taxonomy): Eukaryota > Viridiplantae > Streptophyta > Pinopsida > Cupressales > Cupressaceae > Cupressus > Cupressus sempervirens. Next base: position 819,112,889 of record CM053786.1, read on the forward strand.
CAACCTAAGTCCATAGGATTTTCAAATCTAATACAATTGTTGGAGAGTATTAGAAAATCTTGACTTGACTACAACATACTGTATATGAGCAATGTTAGTATGCTAATAGAAACCAAATTTAAATAAAGCTTCTACAAACTAAACAAAATTCATAAACTTCAAGATAGACTAAGATGAACTCTCAATTGAGAATATGAGCCATTAATGGACTCTCTCAATAAGAAGCTCTCTTGTTGAGTGGCTTTGTCTAAATAGATAGGATGTATGCTCAAGCTTATGCTTCAAAAATGGCTTCAAATGGAGTTGGAATTTGGGTGTGAGTGTATGGTTTTGATGTAAAATGGCTTCTTAAAATGGCATTATGACTTTACTTCATGGATTGTGTTATTTTGCAAAGGGGAAGGATCCAATTTATAGGCAAGAGGCTTGAGGGATTGAGGGCTAAGATGCAAAGATGGGAAAAAGCTCATGGAGGGCTCAGATTGCATGAGAAGAGAGCACATGGATTGTGCTTCCTTACAGCCAATCAAGGAGTGACACATGTCACAGGGTGAGAGGATGGAGGAAAGGGGAAGGATTATTCAACAAAGGAGGCTCAAGGGATAAAATCTTCATAAAGACCCTCATAATGGCTTGTAAGAGCAATAAAAGGGCTTGGAAGAGTCATTTATGGCCTAGTGGACTTCATAAATTTTTATGGTTGAGATATTTTGAGGGAGATGAGAGCAATTTCGACTTGGGCTTGATTAGGAGGATTTTAAGCTTGCTTAGGCTTGTGCAAATGATTAGAGGATGGATTAGGATGGTTTAGGATTACCTTAGGGATAGGCAAGTGGATGGCATTTAATGAGGGTGGGTGAAGGAGGAGATATTTGTTAACTTTGGCTTGGGTTAGAAAGTTTTAACTCATGTTTAGGGAATGTGACAAGGTTAGGAGGGGATTAGGATTAGTTTTAAAGAAATCTTCTAGAAGAGTCTAGACTTTGGATGAGGATAAAGACTTTCTAGAATAGTCTAGAATTTCCTAGGATGAGGATGAAGACTTTCTAGAAGAGTCTAGAACTTCTTAGGATGAGGATAAATTAGATTTTTAGGAAATAAATAAAGTTTTATTTATTTCAAGGGTTTGGGTTGAGGAGATATTTATTAAAAAAAATTTAATAAACATGAGGATTAATATTTAATCTTAATTAAATATTTTGAGTTGGGATTAGGGGTAAGAAATGATGGGATTAGCCTTTAATCAAAATTAAAGAAGGATTAGAAGATTTTGGAAGAGGTTAGTGGTCTTAAGGAAATTGGCCAAGTTTTGGGCAAAAAATAAATTTTTTATTTATTTTGAGTTTTTTGGTCAATTTATTAATTAAATAATTAATAAATAAGAAAATAATGTTTAAATAAGATTTAAACATTTTTGGGAGGGATTCCTTAATTAAATATTTTTAATTAAGATAAAGGGATTTAATGGCATAAAAATTAATTAATTAATTAAATAATTAATTAATTAATAAATGATGATGTCATCAAGAATTTTTTAGAAAATAAAAATACTTTATTTTCTAAAGGTTTTTAGGTGTCTACATTTTTCCCCTCTTTGATGTGATGCTGCAAGTGGCATGGCATCAAAGATAAGAAAATAAGATGCCCAAGGCTAGAGCAGAAGAGGAGAGAATGAACTGCAAGATGCCCCCTCAAGAAGGTGGCGGGGAGAGAAAGCGAGGCTCGACGACTTCTTGAAAAGTACAAGAATCCGAGATGAGCAAGAAGACTCAGATTGGCTTAAGAGAAGAGGTTTAGTTAGCTCAAACTCTCACTATGGGAGAATGATAAAGGGAGAATTAGAGGCACAAGAGGAAGCAAGCCTAAGTTCTCAGGGATTGTAGAGGATGAAGGAGCGGGGTGCTATAAAAGGAATCCAAGATGGGGAGATGGATGAGGGGATTGAAAAGCTGATGCAACAGGATTTCAAAGAGTCAGATTGGTGGAAGATGGGTTTCAGAGATCCCTAGGACTAGGATTGTGGATCTCAAAAGATGAGGCTTGGTGGATTGATTTGGATTGGTGGATCCCTAAGACCAGGATTGTGGATCCCTAAAGCTAAAGGTGAGGAGTGATTCAAGGAGATACTGATGCATAAGCTGGGGTAGGAGAGATGAATGCTGGATATGGATGGGGGATAATGGAGATGAAGGAAAACCATTGAAGCTTTTTGAGCCAGGGGATACTTCAAAGAGAAGTATCACCATGTAGTTGAGCACTAGATTTTCTATAGGACTGTTGGTTAATTGCCAAGGTTACCAAGAACATCAAGGCCTTTTCACCAACTATCCAAAGGACTGACGAACTGACTCAAAACAAACACGCAAGGATTGCCCCAGTATCACACATGAATCCCAGAGGAAGCAGTGTGGAAACGACACTGGGTAACCCACAAGTAGAAAAGAAAACAAGCAAAAGACATGATCAATACCTTACGCTCTGATTGCCCCATTCGCAGTATACCATGATATGGAAGATCATGGCAACCTTGAGGAGGGAACAAGGAGATTGCTTGGAAAAGATATTTCAAGACCCAACAGGGAAGAGTCCAAATCAAAAGAAAGCAAAAATCCAAAAGAGAACCGTTTGCCAATGAGATGGGTAGGACGAGGTACTAACGAACCAAGATCAGACATGAGGAAAGCTATATCCTGCAAGGACCTATCGGAGAGCACCTAAGCTGGTGGATTTGGATGAGTGATGTGTCTAGCAAGCTGAACTAAGAAAGATAACACTTTGGTGATAGGAAATCTAGCTAAAGGATGCATTGGAATAGCTAACCAAGATGTGTGATGGGTGCAAGATGCTAATCAAGGATGAACTGACACGAATGCTAGATAGATACAATGGTACTAAGCTAAAGAGGATGTACAAGCTGATGGACCAAGATATGTTACAAATGTACAAGTTTGTTCATGTTTTGGTTTTTGTGAGATGGAAATGTTTGTGAAGGATGGGATGTCTATAATAGGTGATAGGTGGATAGGTAGATGGTTTGCGAAAAGCTTAAGTGAAAATGGGGTTTTGTGTGTGCACATGATAGTATACAAGCTAGGATACAAGATTATTTACAGGCTGGAATATGGTACAAACTTTGGACAAGATTTGGATATACAAGGTATGGTACAAGATTTACAAGGTATAATACAAGCTTTGGTACAAGATTTTACAAGCTAAGGTACAAGTTTTTACAAGCTGTATAGGAGGTATTTACAAGCTCCATTAGATTTTGGATATTTGGTTGGAACACCAAGGGAACAAGAAGGTGTTTTATGGGATGGTGGGTGAATGGATGAGGGATAGGATAGTGATAGATAATGGATTAGTCTTAGTACATAAGGCGCCTAAATTACCAGGTTTTCACCAAGGTACCTATCTAAGGCGCTTGAATTGCCAAGTTTTCACCATTGGATGCTTATTTCTCTTTACTATTTTTTTTTTGTATTTTTCAAAAGCTAGGTATACCAAGGATCTTCAGCATAGAACTTCTTGAGATGAATGATGTTAGTAGGATCATTCAAGAGTTCTCCTTTCGGTGTAGATAGTTGATAGGCTCTAGAGCCAAAGGAGGCAGTGACAACATAAGGACCAAGCCATGTAGGTTCAAACTTGCCTTTCTTTTCTTGATCTGCTTGGACTTTCATGTTTTCTTTGGGGACCATGTCACCTAGCTGAAAGTGTCATGGAAGCACCTTCTTGTTGAAATTCCTTTTGAGACGAGTTTGATAGACTGTGAGATGGTCATAGGATTGTTGTTGCTTCTCGTCTAAGAGATCTAGCTGGGTGAGCCGAGCTACTCTATATTCTTCATCTGATATTTGCCCTTGCAAAGATATGCGCAAGGAGGGAAGTTCAACCTCTATAGGTAGTACCACTTTGGCACCATAGAATAGGGAGTATGGAGTTGTGCCTATGGATGTACAAAAGGAAGTTTGATAGGCCCATAGGGCTGGATTTATTTGTAGGTACCAATCACGGTTGGAATCATTGACAACTTTCTTTAGGATTTTGAGGAGGGTTTTGTTAGTTGCCTCTGCCTAGCCATTACCTTGTGGGAAATATGGGCTAGAAAAGCGGTGATGGATGCGGAGGGAAGTACATAATTCTTCCATGTTGAGATTTTCAAAGTTACCTCCGTGGTCAGTGAAGCTTGTGGATGGGATGTCGAAGTGTCAAACAATGTGGTACAAGATGAACTTGGAGACCTGAACTCCTGTAGCTGAGACTAGGGGGACTGCTTCCACCCATTTAGTGAAATAGTCTGTAGCTATTATTATCCATTTATGTCCATCAGATGAGAGGGGTGTGATAGTTCCAACTAGATCAAGGCCCCAACAAGCGAAAGGCCAAGGTGGTGCAATAGGCTGTAGATCCTGTGCTGGAGCGTGCACAAGATTTGTATGTTGCTGACATTGGAGACACTTTCTGACAAAGTCATAGGATTCTTCTTCAATGGTAGGCCAATAATAGCCTGCTCTAAGGATTTGTTGCACTAGGACAATACCACTCATGTGGGCACCGCAAAGTCCAGAGTGTACTTCCTTTAACACCATCGCAGCCTCGTTTTGGTCTAAACATCGAGAGAGAGTATCGTGATAACCCCGACGATATAGGGTATTGGCTATGATAACATAGTGGGATGATTTTTGGATGAGGTTCTGGTGTTGGGTATGTGTGAGGTGAGGGGATATGATACCATCATTAAGGTAAGCGTGAATCTCATGGTACCAAGGGGATTGGGGACCAACCAAGATACAAACACGATTTGAATCCTCATTCGCATAGGTTGCTGTGAGGAGCTGCTCCACTAAAAACTCATACTGTGTAGCTTCTTGGGGAATTTCCAAGAGCGAGCCTATAGTAGCCATAGCATCTGCTGCTTTGTTCTGTATTCGAGGCACTTGTGTAAACTAAAGCCTTGTAAAATGTTGGGTTAGTTGATCAACTAGCTCTTTGTAGGGTAATAGCTTTTCATCTTTGGTTTGATATTCATTTAGGGCTTGCTTGATGATGAGCTAAGAATCGCCAAAGATTTGTAGCTTAGCAATGTTCCATTCTGTAGCTATCTTTAATCCTGCTATGAGGGCCTCATATTCAGCTATATTGTTGGTGCTAGGGAATTGTAGCTTGAAGGATTTTGGAATGTAATCTCCTTGAGGTGTGACCAACAATATTCCTGCCCCTGATCCATGAGATGTGTATGAGCCATCAAAATAAAGTTTCCATGGGGGTTGTTCTTCAATTAGATAGATATGCTCATTTGGAAATTCTGTGATCAACGAATAAGCATCTATTAGAGGTGCATCAGCTAGGTGATCTGCTATAGCTTGCCCTTTGATTGCCTTTCTATCCACATACTGGATGTCAAATTCACTAAGGAGCATAACCCATTTGGCCAAATGGCCTATAAGTGTTGTTCTAGAGAGCATATACTTGAGAGGGTCAATCTTGGAGATTAGTTGGATGATATGACTTAGCATGTAATGGAGAAGCTTTTGAATTGAGAAAACAACCACCAAACAAGCTTTTTCCATAGGAGTGTAATTGAGTCCATAACCAACTAGGGTTCTACTAATGTAGTAGATGACTCTTTCTCTTTTGTAGTCATCGAGTTGTGCTAGAAGTGCCCCTAGAGCAGTCAGTGTTGCTGATATGTACAAAATCAGGGGACGACTAGGAATTGGTGGAACCAAGATAGGGGGATTGATGAGATACTGCTTGAGATGGTCGAAGTTGCGCTGACATAAAGGATCCCACTTGAAGTTCTTATCCTTCTTCAGTAAATGTGAAAATGGTGTACACTTATCTGCAAGCTGGGAGATGAAGTCCTGAACAGATTGAAGCTTGTGACTAATTTTTGAATTTCAACACTTCTACTACTTTAGGCATGAATCCCAAAGTAAACATCCTCTGCATCAATCTGTAAAATCTTCAACATTCAGCTCACTTGATGCAAGGCATTCTTGCTTTTGTTTTAAGTAGCCTTAGCTAGGGGTATTACCCCTAACTAACTTCTAAGCTACTCAAAAACATCTTTAGGTAGTGCCTTTGTGAATATATCAGCAATCTTTTCCTTTGAGCTAACATATTCCATCTTCACATGTTTTCCTTCTACCAACTCTCTTGCATGGTGATACTTAATTGCAATATGATTGGTTTTGGCATGCATTACAAGATTCTTTGATATGTTAATAGCACTTTTATTGTCACAATAGAGTATCATAGGCTCATTTATCTCTTCCTTCATACCTTGCAACAAATTTTTGATCCATACAATATTGGTGCAATTTATAGCAGCTACCACATACTTAGCTTCAGCAGTGGACTGTGAGGTGCAACTTTGTTTTTTGCTTGTCCATGTAATCAACCTTTTTCCTAAGAAAAGTGTTCCTCCACTAGTACTTTTTCTATCATCAATGTTGCCTCCCCAATCTGCATCAGTGTAGACTCTCAATTCAAATTTTTCATTCCTTTTGTAGTACAAACCACAGTCATCAGTTCCTTTCAGGTATCATAGTATTCTTTTCACTACCATTAGGTGATTTTCTCTTGGATTTGTAGAAAATCTAGCCACTATTCCAATAGCTAATGTAATGTCTAGTCTACCATATACAACATATTGCAGCTTTCCAATCATTGACCTATACAATGTCTAATTTACATCAGTAGATTCATCATTCTTGGATAGCTTATGTCCAATTGCCATTGGTGCGTTGATTGGTTTTGAGTCTTCTAGCCCAAATGTTTTGAGTACTTCCTTGATGTATTTGGATTGAGTCACAAATATGCCATGCTTCAACTGATGTACTTGTAATCCAACAAAAAATTTGATTTCTCCAAGCATTCACATCTCAAATTCATGCTTCATTTGATTGGAAAAATCTTTGCATAAAACATCTTTTCCTCCAAATATTATGTCATCAACAAAGATTTCTAAAATCAAAATGTCTTGACCTTCTTCAGCTTTGATGTACAAATTGTTATTGTCATTTATTCTATCAAATCCTATCTCCACAAGATATTTGTGCAACCTCTCATACCATGCTCTTGGCACTTGCTTTAGTCCATAAAGTGCTTTGTGTAGCTTGCAGACCATTTCCTTGTTCTTCTTATCAACAAATCCCTCTAGTTGTTCTATGTAGACTTCCTCTTCCAGTATACCATTCAGAAAAGAAGACTTCACATCCATTTGGTAGACTTTGAAACCTTTATATGTAGCATATGCAAGTAATGTTCTTACTCCTTCCATTCTTGCAACAAGGGAAAATGTTTCCCCATAATCCAATCCTTCTTCTTGTGCACAGCCTTTGCAAACTAGTCTAGCTTTGTTTTTTGTTATCTCACCATTCTCATCAATTTTTTTTCTAAACACCCATTTGGTACCAATCACATTCTTATCAACTAATCTAGGAACTAGAGACCATGATTTTTTCTTCTTAATCTAATCTATCTCTTCTTTGATAGCTTTATACCAATCATCATCTTGTAGTGCATCTTTTACTATTTTTGGTTCAACCTTGCTCAGTAGACATGATTCACTTCTGAGTCTATTTCTTGTCATGGGTCTAGTATCCTTGTCACCAATGATTTGATCTACAGGGTGATGTCTTCTCACATACTTGTCTAATCTGGGTTCAGTCCTTCTTTCCATGTTTGATCCTTTAGATTTAGAGTCATTTTATTCTTCTTCATCTACCATTTCATCATTCCTTTCTTGCATACTGTTCTCAAAACTAGAATGTGCATTTTCTACATTTTGTACCTAAGCTTCTAAATGTAACTAGGCATTCACAGGCTAAGACTTGGCAGATACTGAAGTTTATTGTTGATTCCCAACTTGATTTGCAGCATTGTTTTCAATAGTCATTCCTACATAGAAGTATATAAAGGATCTATAATCCTCTAGTTGCTTGGACTCATCAATCTGAACTTCTGCATGCTCATCAAAATTTACATTTGCACTCTCCACAACTTTTTTAGTGTTAGTATTCAAACACTTATATGCCTTACTTCTAGTGGAGTATCCAAGGAATATGCCTTCATCACTCTTAGCATTAAACTTTCCATTTTTAGTATCTTTAAGAATATAACATTTACAACCAAATACTTTGAAATGTTTAAAATTAGGTGAATGACCATACCACAATTCAAAAGGTGTTGCATTAGTACCTTTCTTTACTTGAACTCTATTTAGTGTGTAGACTACAGTACTTACAGCTTCTCTCCAGTACTTAAGTGCAACATTTTTCTCCATCATCAAGGTTCTAGCATAGTCAATCACTGACCTATTCCTCCTTTCAACAATACCATTATGTAGTGGAGTCCTTGGTGTTGATATTTTCCTTTTGATACCTTTTTCATTACAAAATACTTCAAATTCTCTTGATGTGAACTCACCTCCTCTGTCTGACCTTAGGTATTTTAGGTATTTTCCTATTTCCTTCTCAACTCTAGCCAAATACCACTTGAACATTTAGAATGCATCATATTTTTTCCTTAAAAACATAGCAGTCATCATCCTAGAATAATCATCTACAAATAGCATTATGTATTTTTCTCCCAGGTAGCTTTGAACTTCTATTGGGCCACATAAGTTTGTATGGACTAACTCTAGAACTTCATTGGAAGTGTATGTTTTACTTTCGAAACTAGACTTAGTCATTTTCCCTAGTTGACATTGTTTACACATTGTGTTTTTAGGTTTCTTCAACTTGGGCAACCCTCTGACTTTGTTCTTCCTGCCAATGTTGATCAAATTATCAAAATTAACATGACACAACCTTTTTATGCCACAACCACACATCATCAAGTCTAACAATAAGACATGTTGCTTCTTCCATATCAAGATAAAATAGATTACTCCTAGTTTGTTCACCTTTTCCTATCATATTTCCATCAGTATCATAGATCTTGGTAGTTTTGTTTTCAAATTCCACTTTGCAACCTACATTGCCTCTCAAGAAGTTGTTTTTCAATCCTTCAACATAGTATGCATTACCACATGAAATTTTCTCTATAAGTTTGATAGAGCCTTTTCCTTTGATTTGACATGGGGCATCATTACCAAATCTAACACTATTTCCATCATACTGAGTAAAGGTAATGAACTTACTTTTATCTCATGTCATGTGATGTGAGCATCCACTATCTATGATCCATTTGTCATTCTTGTTCACACAGGTAACCAATGTTGTTGCTTCATCTTCATCTTTATCTGATTCATCCTTCATGGCTACATAGACTACTTCATCATCATTTTCATCAAAGTCCTCTTCAACAATGTAGCATCTTTTTCCTTTCTCCTTGCAATCTTTGTTGTCATCTTCTCTTTTGTTCTTGAACTTGTTTCCTTCTTTATAGTATTTCTTCTATAGACATCTTGCAGCTATATGACCTACTTAATTGCAATTTAAACATATGATAGGGAGCTTACCTTTGAATTTTCCTTTACCTCTATGGAATCTCCTAGCCAGTAGTGCTTCTAACTATTCCAGATCTTCTTCATTTGTGCTGCTATCACTGGATGCATGTTTTCCTTTTCTTCTCCTTTTTCTTTATGTGTCCTCCTCAGTGTCTTTCACTCTCATCTTGGCCTTGAAAGCAAATTCAAGGTTCTCAAGTCTGTAGTTGTCAAAATTGGATAGCTCAAATGCAATCAGTCTTCCAACTATTCCTTCAAAGTTAATTGTGTTCCCTTGTACACACTTTAGCTCTTGGATGGCTAAAACTCTTATAGCATAGATAGGGAGTAGAGTTCTTAAGTATTTGTTGATGGATGTTTTGTCTTCCAATTGTCCACCTAGACTTCTTATTGCACTCACCACTTCTTTTATTCTTATAGCATACTAAGTAGCATTTTCACCTTCCTCCATTTTCATGTCATCAAACTTCCCTCTTAGGCTTTCTCTCTTTTCTCTCTGGACATTCTGATCTCCTCCATAGATTTCTGACAAAAATTTTCCACATCTTGAGTGTAGTGTCACAGACTTTAACACCATCATATTCAGCATAGCTAAGTGCAAAGGCAATCTCCAACATTACTTGGTTATGCTCCTTCTTTTTGTTTAAGTCATCTATAGTGAGGGGTCCTGCTAGAGTTACATGCTCTATTCCAATTGAGGTTTATGCAAAATCACCTATTGATCCAAGGTGCAATTTCATCAAACTCTACCATGCAGCAAAGTTGTCTTTGTTGAGCTTGGGAACTTCTCTCTTGGACATCTTGATCTTCCTACTTCTAGTACCTTGAAACTAAATCAGCAGATGGCTCTGATACCAATTGTGAGAATTACTTTAGAATAACTGAGAGAGGGGGGTGAATCAATTATTCAAGGTCCAAATGTCCCTTTCAAACTTTTTCAATAAGTGTAGTGAATCCATTCAACCATTCATTCACCCAAACTTTAACTTATCTAATTAGCAAGTTACTGTAAATCAACATCCAACCATAACACATAAGAAATCAACACATGACATAGTGATTTACATGGAAATCCAATTTGGAAAAAACCACCTATAACATGCTACTCAATTCTCACCCTTCTGAAGTGATGCCCTATTAAAGGCTTACAACACACTATTAAATGTGACCTTGTTAGAGGATTTAACCACCCTATTAGAAGTGATTTTGGTTAGAGGTCTTTAGAATATTCACTTGGAAGGCCACCTTATTAAAGGATTTACAAATGGCTATTAGCCCAACCTAAGTCCATAGGATTTTTAGATCTAACACAATTGTTGGAGAGTATTAGAAAATCTTGACCTGACTACAACATACAACTTATATTGCAGATCTCATAGCACTTCTCAGCTCATACCCTTTCCTGGCCTTCTATCTCTGTAACTCTTAACACCATGCCTTATCTTTCAATCTTTTTCTCCTTGAGTCTTTATACTCAATGTACCAATGCAATAATCTCTTCATGACCACTCATAGAAGCAGAGCCTTAGTGCTCTTCCTTCTCCTAGATGTCTCCTTCTTGACACCCTTTCAACCACTTCACTTTAGTAGGAATAGTATCAACAGCTCTTTGCTTCTTGGTCTATGACTTCTTAAATAGATGTCTTAGAGTTCTTCTTCCCACTTGATTCTTCCATTTTCAAATTTTAATTCACATGGATTAGGTAGGATTCATTGTATCTAACCCATATTATGTTTCCTCTAGAAACTTCTTGAATAATCCTTTAAAATTTTCCCAAAAACAATTTACATAGGATTCTGTGCCAACAACTCATCATCCCTATCCTCCAACTCATTCACAAAATTCAATGTAACCACTAAATTGGCTTAGATTTGGAAAATCTTTGTCATTCAAAATAATGTAGTAGTTCGGCACTATTGAAGTACTGGTGCTCGGCACATACTAAGTTACTCAACATAAACTATGTTTTTCTTGATGCTCGGCACCTGAAGATCACTTGGCACCTAATAAAATATTTATGGTGCTCGGTATGTGATTTTCACTTGGCACTTGAAGATTGCTTGGCACACACTAGATTTTTCTTTTACTCAGCTCCTACAGAGAATTTGCTTGGCTTCAACTAGCTCGCTCGATGTCCACTAAAGATTTTAGTCTAAGCTTTATAGTCATTCTTATTACAACTTTTTCCTCCAATGTTTCTAAGTGTGACCAACATCTATGTCTTTGAATATGTCATCAATACATTACGTAACCATTGTATTAACTAATCCTTGCACTTCATTACAACATCATAACTCAACCTTTCCCTTAGGTGCTCCTACTGCATCTTGTTGATCAAATCCTCTTCATCAATCAACTAAGTGATAGTACTTGAATCTCATAAGAAAATATCATTCCTACATATAGCAGGTTTGACATCAATGACAAAATAATGATTGAAAACATTCATTTACAACAATCTCCCACTTTGATCTTCAACAACAATGAGCTTTTCAATTAGATTTCCAACATGACACACTACTCAAAAAACAACTATAACTTTCAAATGGTACAACATTTTTTAAATCCAAAAGATGCATCACATTCTATGTTTCTTCTACTATAAGGAAAAAAAATGAAAAATTGAATTTTGCAGAGTTTTGAATTAGTTAAGGTGGTCAGAGACAAGAGTTTTTTTATTCCAAAAATACTAAAGTGAAAAATTATTTATTGTAAAAATTTGGTATAGCTCTAATACCATGTAAGAATTTTCCTAAGGGCAAAATTCACCTTGGAACTAAGAACTCAAATACAAGCACAATCATAGACCAAGAGAGAGAGAGAGAGAGAGAGAGAGAGGGTATGATCATAATGATGATATATTCAATATGCCATGATCAGAGTACACTAGGAGTGCCTATATATAAAGGCATTTGAGATACATCTAGAATACCTCGTAATTAGCTACATGATATGTCATACAACCAAACACATGTCCACCAAATATGGGTTATCCTCCATTAAGCACAAAAGTATGTGCGATGATGAGAGGATAAGCCTACAAGGGTGTGACATGCAAATCAGTGTTGTAGACACAATGTGCTAAAATAGAGTTACGTACTCCTATGTTTTCAACATGACAACTCAAAAAGGTGTGCAAACTCCTAAGTGTCCCACAAATAAAAATAATAAAATAATGCATTAACCTAAGTAAACTTAAGTAAGTGTAAATAGTGAATACTTATTTACACCAACATTTATTTATTATCTATTTAGAATAAAAATACCCAAAAATATGTTTCACATCCAAGAATGAGTATACTACTTATATGTAGAATATTATTAAAAAATATTATCATTTGATTTTGATTAAGGTGGTTAAACATACGTCTACTTCTTATTTTTGTTCTGAAATTTTTGTAATATTGCATTAAAATTCAAATTTTTGATTGAGCAACGTTTTTTTTTTTGAGATAAGTTCTAGTAGTTTAGAAACTAGATTCAATTTTTTAGAGATTCTTTTTTCTCAACTTTTTGATATAAAGTTAATAACAAGCAGAAAATTGCATGTCAAGTTGACATAACACTAATTTTATTTTATTTTATTGCCACTTAAGAGCATAGTTCGGTTGATCATGATCCTACACATATCCCTTTACTTAAGTTTAGTTAGGTTCATGTATTATTTTATTATTTATTAGTTAGGCACCTAGGATTATGCATACTCTTGTGAGTTGTCATGTTGAAAACACAGGAGTTACCACTCTACTTATGCACATGGTGTCTACAACATAGGATTAAGTGCTTTATTTGAGCACATGATGTCTACAACATCTCTACATGTGGGACACCTCATCATACTCATCCTCTCATTGATGCACATATATTCATGCACAATGGAGGACATGTGCTTAGTTGTCATGCTTATCTTCTAGTTCTTTCTAGAACAATTCTAGATGCATCTTATCTTCTAGTGATATATATAGTTTATATAGTTATACCAAAGTGAGATAGAAAATCTTGATGTACCTTAAGGATGGTGGAAAAAGTATTATCCCAAGTCAGCTACAAAATTTGATAGGTGGAGAGAGCAATTTGAACTTCTGTTGATAATTGGATCATGTGATCAGCCACTGAGAAGTTCTGATCTTGGACCAATGTTTTGCAATGAGCAATATGTTTCTACATTGTATCCATGATAGGAAGGATCATGTTCTGAATGTCTATTAGTGTAGACCAGATCCTTGCTTCCTCTCTCAATAGTTCTACCTACACATCTACCAGGTATCTAATTTTGGTGTGATGGGAGATTGTGGAGGAGGAGTCCACCTTTAACTTGGATGCACTTGATTGCATATCAATGTCAATCTTATTTAGCTTATCCTTTATTTCTTTAGTAAAACCAGAAACATCAAAAAGTTTGGCAAAAAGTAATGTTGCATTATTAAAATAATTTTCAAAATTACCCAAAAGTGTGGACAATTCAACTTGCTTGATTGCTATCTGTTGAGCAATATGCTCTAGCACCTTGTCATCAAATTTCCTTTCAACCTTTTAAATTAGTTTCTCTTGTCCGAAAGGATCTTCATTAAATTTTTGTACTGTCTCTTCTAACTGAATCAAAATGTGTTGAGTGGAATCTACTTCAACACCTATAGCTTCTGTAATTGTACCCTTGGAATTATCAATTATTCTATACTCCTTATCCCTTTCAGACCTTAACTGCTTCTGCATAGCTTTCATCTCTATGAGTTGACTAGCTAACCTCATCTCTTCAATGGTAGCAATTTCATAGTCAATATTTGGTATTACTATCTCTATGTCTAAGTCAATATCTTCTTCAATTTCCTTTCCAATGATCAAAATTTTTAATGGATGCTTTTGTTTGACTTCTGTGATTACTAGTTTGACCTTTGGAATAGACACAACAGTGGAGATAGAAGGCCTAGCAGTGAAAAATGGGATAGGACTCACAGATTGAATGCTAATAGAAGTACTAACTAGATCAAAAATGAAAACACTTCCCAAAAATGGTGTCATACTCAATAGAGTACTCATAGCAATATCTGAACTGATTGGAGTTGAAGTGGATATAGATAATGCTGACAAAAAAAAAATTGTAGAACTTACTGGAATTGATGAAGACAAAATTGTAGAACTTACTGTTGCACTAACTGATGGTGAAGGAGCTAAGGAAGCTAACTCGGTAGCTGAAGAAGTGACAAGTAGCTCGGTAGATAAAGTGCTTGGCACTTCTATTTCAGATACCTAGAGCTGGGAGGTGGCTGGTGAAGATTGAGCAATTGTTGTGCTCACAATTTCATTTGCAGAAGTTGTCTCCATAGTAGATTTAACAGTCTTTGGTGGAGAGTGAGGAAGGGATGCAATAACTGCTACTGCGATTCTTTTTGGGTCATCTTCATCTTTTTCTTCCTCAAGTGCTTCTTCCTCCTTGTCTTCTTCCTCTTTTTCTTTCATTAGTGCATGCAGCTTTCCTGGTGTAACTGTGATTGATGGAGTGTTATCAAAATCATCATTGTCACTGCTATCATCATCCTTAATTTCAACAAGATCATCTGATGGCTTCCTAAGATGATATGCATCATTCCAAATATCTGTAGCATTTTTGACAACTGATTCGATGTCTTTTAATAATATAAAGCAAGTATTGAATATCATATTCATTCTTCCATTATGATCTTTCAATGCCTCTTTGACTTTTGCATCTATCAGACTGGGTACTAATTCCTTTAGTTTTTGCTGAAATATATCTTTGACATTTTGTACCGTGTTCTCCCATCTAACTTTTATTTTGTCAAGAAGTATTGCTGGAATTTGAGATGCAAATTGATCAGGAGAGAATTTCCAAGTTCCTAACTTTTCCATTACCAAGTCTTTAATCTCCTTTTGTTCTACAGGAGCCTGAGTTTCATATTTGAGAGCTTTAAAATTGTTGATACCTGCTCCAATCCTTAACTATTTTAGCCTTTCCTCAAATGTGAGTGGAGGCCTGACAAGTATAGTTTCCTTCTTGCCTTTCCTGGTTCTCCTAGTGAATACTACAGTTGGCTGCTTCTAAGGTTTGGTGATAAGCACCTTTCCTTTCTTCTTTGGTGGTTCTTCTTCTTTTTCAGATTCATTTTTTTCACCTTCTTCTTCTTCTTCTTCTTCTTCTTCTTCTTCTTCATCCTCTCCTTTACCTTCAGTAATCATTAGAGGGCCAGTTGCAGTTTTCAATTTTTCTATCTTCCTCTTGCCTTTGCTTATAGCCTTGGGTAGCTTGATTTCAAGCACAATTCTAGCCTTTACTTCATCATAAGTGCCAAAAGCAGGAAGCTTAGGATCTACAGGCTCATTCACCCCTGCTTCAATAATATCCCTAGTTTCATAAATATTGACCTCATAAGGAAGAGGTTTCACCCATGCAACTATAGGTCTAACTGCCTGAATGTATACTCTATCATAGTCAACCATGAAGCATACATCATCTTTGTAGTCTTCAACCAATTTTGGTGCAATTTGGAGCCTATTATTCATTCTTTCCATGAAATTTTCAAAATATTTATCCATAACCTTCTCGAAGTTTTCACTAATCTTAGCAATAAACTCATTAATCTGATATAGAATTGAGGTGTCTTTTTGCCATACAACTGAGCCCTTTGATGGAAAGAATTTTTGAACATAGAAAAATAAACAAGTTAACAGGGAGCCAAATTTATAGGGATTATTCTTTGAGGTCCTTATGTTTTCCATGTTTTTGTTTAGCTGCCTTAGCAATAGCTTAGACAAGTCATACTCCAAATTCTTCTTAACTATCTTGTATGCTAAGTCCACAGCCTCACACGACACACTATTTAGTCTGCTAGAGTTGTGTATCTTATGTGCAATGATATGAATACCAAACATAAGTTCAATGTCAGAGACATTGCTAATCTTCAGTCCTCTACCATCCCACTCAGCTAGGGTTTTCTTCTGTAACTCATCCCAACCTAGGGTTTTGGTAAACTTAACTTTGTTGAACATAGGGAGACCCATGATTTTGTGAATCATCTTCTTTGTTATCATGATAGGCTGCTCTAACCATAACTGACCATTGTGCACATGGCTCAAAATATACCTAATCCACTTAATTTGGAAGTTTCTTGGTAGATGTGAGATATGGGTCAAGCCTTTCTCTTCTAAGTGCTTATGCTTGGGTTTCAGGGTTCCATCAGCACATAGTTCTACCAGGGCATTCTCCATTTCTAGTGTTCCTATTTCTTGAATAGTGCATTTGAAATGAGTACGAATGTCATTTATGAGGAGTACCTTTGGTGGAATTTGGGATTGAGCTCCATTAGGGTCAGGTGACTCTGCAATGGCCAGAACAATTTTGAAGTTAGGTGTTTTCCATTCTACACCCTTTACTAGCATCTCCAAATCCTTCTTTGCCTTACTGCTGCTGCTACTCCCAGATGCCATCATTGCTCGATAAGTGTAAGGAAAAAAAATTTTGAACAAATTCTTCACTAGAAAATTGCTTGGAATTGCTTTGGAATTTCTTGAGTGCACCTAGAAATCTCTTAGCTCTGAAATTGCGGTGAAGAATGAAATCAAATTCTACCCTTTTGATGAAAATTTTGCCATAAATTCTTGGTATGAAAGTAGCTAAGATGACATAGTGCTTGACAGGCTATCATTCATTCACTTGCTCAATAGAAGCTTACAACTTAGTGATCAAACAAAACTTTTGTTACTCTCAACCTAGCTTGGCAAGGTCTTCAACTGACTTTCCTCGGTAGATGCAATTCGATGAAAGATATGCTTTCTTTGATCCTTGTGTATCTAGAATATTGAATTGATCATTTTGCTTTCTTTCATTTGGAACTGCTTGAGATATCACTTGAAGATGTAGTTCCATATCCTTGTTTATGAATCTAACTAGAAATGGTGGAGTCACCCACTTCTTCAGTGACATGGCCATCATTTGAACTATTTTGCTCAGTAGATTTAGGAATACACTATTATCTCATCTACTTCCAAATGTTTTCAGCTTTACCTTTCTTTTCATCTTCAATTCTTCCTATATTCATGCAGTTTTTAGCTATATGACCAAGTTTTGTGCATGTATGGCACCTTACAGTAGTGTCCTTCTTCCTTAGGTGATGTCTTGCATAGTTTATACCAATAATAATGACATCTCCACCAGGTATTGTAGTCCCATCCAAATATTGCTTAAACAAGTTGTTTAGCTAGATTAAATGATTTGGATCTGCATTGGAATGCCTTGTGACCATGCTTCTTGCATTTGTGACAATTGCCTTCAAATTTTGGTTTCTCCTTGCATTCATTAGCTTTATGACCATGTTGACTGCAATTATAGCATTTACCATTGAATTTACCTTTTCCATTGCTCCAATATTTGTTTGATGTATGACTTGACTTACCACAGTGATTTCAAGTAGGTCTTTGATTCCTTTGGGCACCTTGTTTGGAGGTTTCACCTTATTCCTTATATCAAATACTAGCTTTACCTTTTTTTTTATGAAGATTCTGCTCACTTTGTTGATTTAATTGATTCATGTCTGCTTGAGATTTCATTATCCTTTCATTAACTTTATTTTTAGTGACTAAGTAATTTTCCAAACTTTCATTGATTTTCTTTTTGAATCTCAAGTCACTTTGTAAGCTTTCATTGATTTGTCTTTTAGTGATTAAATCATTCCTTAGGCTTTCATTTTCAGATCTCAGATTCATAATTTCTTCATTTGCATTAGATAGTTGATCTATAAGATCTTTATGCTGAAGGGATTGATTTTCAATTCCATTGTTCCTACATTCCAAGTCTTCTATAGACTTGTTTCTTTGTTCCAAAATCTCACACATTCTCAATGACTAAATTTCTTGTTCTCTTTTCAATTTTCTTACTTCTTCTTGTAGAGAGCCATTCTTTCCTAGAAGTTCTTTCATTGCTTCATTGGCTTCATCTAAACTATTTAATGGTAAAAGATCTTCAATCTTTTCTTCAACATATTGATGGTCATTCATTTGTCTTGCAAGTTCCTTCCTTCTTTTCAAGGATTGAGAAAGATGCTCTTTTGCTTCTTTGAGTTGAGCCATGGCCATTTTCAGATCTAGCTTTTCATTTTCAATTGCCTTGTCAAGTCTGAATATCTCCATTTGTCCTTTAGATCTTTGCTCAAGCTGTCAAACTTTATCCTAAGAACCACAAATGCTCTGATACCAATTGAAGAGATGAGGTTAGCCAATTAACTCATAGAGATGAAAGCTACGTAGAAGTAGTTAAGGTCTAAAAGGGATAAGGAGTATAGAATAATTGAGAATGCCAAGGATATAATTACAGAAGCCATAGGTGTTGAAGTAGATTCCACTCAACACATTTTGATTCAGTTAGAAGAGACAGTACAGAAATTTAATGAAGATCCTTTCAGACAAGAGAAACTAATTGAAAAGGCTGAAAGTAAATTTGATGACAAGGTGCTAGAGCATATTGTTCAATAGATAGCAATCAAGCAAGTTGAATTGTCCACACTTTTGGGTAATTTTGAAAATTCTTTTAATAATGCAGCATTACTTTTTTCCAAACTTTGTGATGTTTCTGATTTTACTAAAGAAATAAAGGATAAGCTAAATAAGATTGACATTGATATGCAATCAAGTGCATCCAAGCTAAAGGTGGACTCCTCCTCCACAATCTCCCATCACACCAAAATCAGATATCTGGCAGATGTGCAGGCAGAACTATTGAGAGAGGAAGCAAGGATCCCATCTACACTAATAGACATCCAGAACATGATCCTTCCTATCATGGATACAATGCAGAAACATATTGCTCATTGCAAAACATTGGTCTATGAGTAGAACTTCTCAGTGGCTGATCACATGATCCAATTATCAACAGAAGTTCAAATTTTTTTCTCCACCTATCAAATTTTGCAGCAGACTTGGGATAATACTTTTCCCACCATCCTTAAGGTACATCAAGATTTTCTATCTTACTTTGGTGTAACCATATAAACTCTATATATATAGTCCTTTGGCATTATTGTCAAAAAGGGGGAGAGATTCAGCATAATTAATGGGGAGAGTTATCAGTATAATCGAAAGGGGAAGTTAGCACTCAATAAATTTAGCATGTGTACATAAGTATCTTTGTATATACATTATAAGTCATCAAGAAGATGTATGTACAAATGTATATGCAGCAATTCTACAAAGATCAATTTTGAAAAACCAAAATTTAGTGAGTCGGGTTATGTTTTGGCTTATAAGTGTTTTGTCACTAATGCCAAAGGGGGAGATTGTTGGCATTAAGTTATTATTTCCATTAGTGACAACACTTATCTATATCAGTATAGCTACGGAGCTCAGCACTCAGTTTCCTACACTCACTGAGCATTCTAGTGTTAACCAAGCTTAGAAGTGTTCAGCAGTTTACATCAAGCTTCTCAGTATCTACTGAGCATCTTAGTGTCTACCGAGCAGTTAGACTATGTCATGGGAATTTAGTGTAAATCAAGCATTGGAAGTTATAATGTTTACCGAGTAAAGCAAGGTAAACACAGCGTGCAATATCTACAGAGTAACACTACATCTACTGAGTCACCAGTGGTCACCAAGTTTAGAACTACATCGAGTGATTAGTATGGACCGAGCCTTCACTTCTACCAAGTGCATGATGATGCCAAGTAATGCAGTGGATGTTGAGTATCAGAAGGTCACCGAGTTAGTTCAGTGAACCTGAGTTATTTACTATTAGGCCAACTCAGTAATGTTTTGTTCACTTGTGTTTTAGCTGACCTTGTAATTATAATTATTGGAATGATATATATGTAATGTATTATATCATTTACAATGTACGAATGAGAGTATCAAGGAATAGACATGTAATATTTTGAGAAGAGTGAATGTGAATCAGCAGCAAAGCAAAACACTCAGCAAGGTCAACAAGGAACAGTAAAGATTCATCAATCACAAGAGGTGACCTGTACTTCAAGGATCTAATTAGCAAACAAGTTGTAAGTCAAATCTATTATTTCATCCTAATAGGTGAACCAGTCTTTAAATCCTTTAACAAGGTAGACTTAATAGTCTTTTGTAAATCTCTTAACCGAGTGCATACTTCATTGTATGTTTGTAAATCCTCTAACAAGGTGGACCTAGCAGTCATTTGTGCTCCTAATAGGGAAGATCACCAAAATTGGTCAATGTAAGCCTTAACTGGCCAACTTTATACTACAGTATTGAAGTTTTGTGGGTATCATCCCCACCCCAGTTTTACTTTCTATTTGGAAGGTTTCTGGGTCACCAAATCACTATGTACATGTGTTATGAATGTTTGATCTCTCATACATGTAGTAAATTAGATGAATGAATGGAGAATAGTATATATGGTTAAAGTTCTGAATTGTTTTAAAGTTTTTGAAGTTACTGATTCACCCCTCCCCTCTTAGTAACCTATCATATCTTTAATATTTCTAATAGTATGTACATGCTTTGACATGTTTTGAGATAATATATTCTCATATTGATCATACTCTTTGGTCTACTATTGTGCTTGTGCTTGAGTTCCTTGATCTTAGGTGAATTTTTTCCTAAGGAAAATTCTTACATGGTATTAGAGCTATATACCAAATTCTTACATGATATCAGAGCTATACCAAATTCTTACATGAGCTATACCAAATAATTACATGGTATCAAAGCTCTTGGGGAGATTCTCTTTACATAGTCATTCAAGACCATTCTTGCTTCAGCACCTCGAGCTAGATCTAGAAAATTCATAGAAATTGAGAGCGTTTAGAGCCAAAGTAGACCTCGCCATTGCATCTAGAACATTGATTCGGTGAAAATCAACTATAAATTCACCTGTATTGGGCTAAAGTCAATTTTGAGGCAAAAATTTTTGCAAACCAAAAACCCAAAGGCCCAATTTGTGAAATTGGTATGATCGTTTTATATCTATACATTTAATTTTTAGATCTGCATTTTTTTTCATTTACATCTGTACAATTTTGTTTGGATTTGCATTATTTTTCTGGAAAAAAATTGGCCGTCAGGCCTATAGGAGAGATATTTTGCAGGTGAATATTGAAGCTTGCTAATGCAAATCAGATATTTGCATCACATTTAGAAGGTCAAAAAACCCCCAAATTGGATTTTGTTTCATCAAAATCGGACATCTGAGGTGAAATCTAGAGTCATTTGATTTTTGGAGGTGCGATGATAGTGATTCAAGAAAAATAATTATAGCAATGATTTTCAAACAGTGATATCTCCGTCATCTAGACTCTTTTTTTCTAGCAATTATTTTTGTTTTGGGGTATAATTTCATGATCTACACATTGGTGCAAGTTGTTTGAGATCTTTTTGCCTAAATTTTTCTACAAATTGCAAATCTCAATTTTTGCCACTTCAAAGGCTTAGTACAGGCTCATCTAGACTCCAAATCAAGTTCCATTTTTTTTGAAAGTGCATTTTTTTGTATACTTTCCATATCTGCAATCAGATTATAGGTTCTATGGATAGAAATATTGCTTTCAAAAATAGGCCCTAAATTGGCTATTGTAATCACACTGACTATAAAGTGTCAAATCATACATTAGGGGGGGTTCATTGATTATCTTTTGCATTTTGGGGGGTGCATACATACATTGATCTCATGGAGTCTTGTCACATATGCCATTTTGGTTTAAGACTGAAGTTGAAAACAAGGAACTATCAAAAATGGAGTGCTTTGATGCTTGATCATCTAAGAGAACATTAGGAAGTGATTCCTTATCTCTACTCATAGATATTGCCACCTCATCTAAATTGGGCAGATCATCTTCATCATCTTATTCACTTTATGTATAGAAGTATGAGTAAGGAATCTTTTGCTCCTTTTCTTACGGCAAGTTTTCCTCATGATGTTTGGATGGCTCTTTGGAAAGCATATGGAGATCCACATGTTCCTCCATTTCCAGAGGACATTCTATCTTTAGCAGCTTCAGTAATGGTTTCTCCACCTCCAAATGAGATCACACCTCCAGATACTCCTATTGATACTACTAATCTAGTTCCAGCCTCAGATGCTTCAAATTTAGTGTAGCAGGACATACCATGTCATCCTACTTCAGCTTCATGGGATGAATTCCTTCCAAACATTGCAAAGTTGTTCATGGAGTCTCACATTGAAGATGTGGGAGACATCATTGATCACATCCATCTTCTCTTTGTATAGATTCAGATACGTGGGGTGCTATTGACAGATGAAAGGAGATGTCACGACATTAGCAAATTCTACATGCACCTATTGCCACAATGATAGGTCCAACATAGTAGGGTACACTTTGTCTTCTAGCCCCAACATCAATGGATGACTTCTTGATAGATATTTTAGGTTTGTTCATGGAGTCTCGCATAGCAGATTTAGAAGATGTCATTGATGATATACATCTTCTCTTTGATGAAGAAGATCCTTCTTCAATTGTCATGAGGGCACACTTTGACCCTCCTATCCATTCTCTACATGATCAATCTTCACACATTGATAAGATTGTGGATCCTTATGTATAGAAGTTGCAAAAGGTCTCTTTATCATTTGATGAGATAGATTGTTCTTTGGGACAGGTTCTATATTCATCCTTGCTAGATCTACACCCATTTTTTTCAATAGTATTGGAAGGGACAACCATCAACATCAACATAGGGATAGTTGACCAGGTTTTAGATACACCTTTCATCATCAAGATTCCTTCTACACATAGGGGAAGCATCTCACTTGTACCTCTGCCATTGTTTCTTCCAAAGGGGAGGAACATCATTCAGCGGTCATGGATCAGCTTCTACATTGGAGTAGCTCTCACTGATCAACATGCTACATTTTTGGGGGGGGCTACCTTGTCTCCTCCCTCTATTTTATGGGGGGAGGAACTTTTTCCTCTTATGTGGTTTTGTCCTTCTCAGACTTCTCTTTTATATATACTTGATGTATGTCGTAATGGGGGGTTCTTGATTACTTCATCCATCCATGCATCTTGTCTTTTCATCTCTCTTTTTGGGGGAGGGTTTTTCCCATGAGGTTTTCCTTCTTTCTGCATTGTATGAGAGATTACATTTCATTATGTACATGGGTACCTAACATCACCTAGTAGTCGGGACCCATCATGCATTTCATCCTAGCTTTCGTAAGCTTAAGTGCATTCCCCTAAGTTGCAATTAGGGGGTGTTGGTGTAAATAAGTACTTACTATTTACACTTTACTTAAGTTTACTTATGTTAATGCATTATTTTATTATTTATTAGTTAGTTACCTATTAGTATGTGTACTCTTGTGAGTTGTCCTTTTGACAACATAGGAGTTACCACTCTAATTATGCACATGGTGTCTACAACATAGGATTAAGCACTTTATTTGAGCACATGGTGTCTACAACATCTCTACACATGGGACACCTCATTTACTTATCCTCTTATTAATACATGTATATTAATGCACAATGGAGGACGTGTGCTTAGCTATCATGCTTATCTCCTAGTTCTTTCTAGAACCATTCTAGATGCATCTTAGAGGTCTTTATATATAGGCACTCCTACTATGTATGTACATGCTTTGACATGTTTTGAGATATATATTCTCATATTTATCATACTCTTTGGTCTACTATTGTGCTTGTGCTTGAGTTCCTTGATCTTGGGTAAATTTTTCCCTAGGGAAAATTCTTACAATTTATATGACCCTTGTTTCTCCATTGGCATAAGGTGATATATCATTACTCTATTTTTATCTTTCTTTTTCTATATAAATTTATTTCTTATGTTTTACATATGCAAGTGTTCATAGTTGTATCCTTGTATTTTTCCACTTGGACCTATGAGATGGTAGCACCAATTCTTTTTGGTCTCCATGATTGTATCCAAAAATGGATCTTCTTTGTCACTCTTATATATCTTTATTTTATTTTATTGTAGTTCTAATTCCTGTAATGAATAATTATGTTTAATACTTGATATAATATTTTCATATTTTCATATGATCATATTGACCCTGAATTTAGTATATCCCTCTTGTGCTCTCTATGTGGCATGTGATTATTTCCCTTGATTTATCTTCTCTTGGGGCTGTCTTACAATGGAAACATCTCTAAGTGAATTTACATATACTCTATTAAATTCATTTCTCCTATTAGAGTGTTAGAAATGACTTTAATGTAGGGGCATTTTCTCTAATCAACATTTTGCATGTAATCATGGAGAGGCAAATACAGATTCAAAGTGTGGCTTAGATTACTTTAGACTTGGGGGATTTGTATTCTTTCTTGGTTATGCTCAAATATATGCATTTTTGCTTTATCACTTTTTCACAAATACCTTGTGAATCCCTTTATGGATCATGCATAATCCTAGAGAATGGATTCTCCATGCATACCTTCAATTTAGGAAGTGAGTGTCCTTAAGAGGTAGTATGTCCTTCTTTACACATTTAAACATGTACTAAATGTTACACATGGATAACATATACAAATTTGCTAAATCTCATAATGGGAAACACATAAAAATTTGCTAAATATCATATATGAGTAATGCATACAAATTTTCTAAGTCTCATATATGGGTAACACATTCAAGTACAAGCACATGCTAATTCCCATACATGAGTAATAGATTTGTTTTTTTGTTTTGAGTGATTCAAAATGGGATGTATATTTCTCATTAAATGAAATAATCACACCCCTCTTGCTATATTTCTCCCAATGAATAATTTCTCGCTTAAAAAGACTCAATCCTTGAGGGACTTGATGAATTATTTGTCTCCTTGATTGTGATACAATATCTTATATTACTTTACCAAGAATTTGGATCGATTCTATAGTCTCGATAAGGTGATGACTAAATATATCATCTTAAATTGGAAGAAATTCAATTTGATGATGGTTTATCACTCATTTAATGTGCATTTTTTATTTATTCTCATTGATCCCCTTTCTTATCATTTCTTCTCATTCCTCCTAGGAAAAATTAGGGTGGGACCTAATAGATCCTCTGTATCCTTTTTCATGGCCCAAAACTCAAGATAATATCTATCCACATGGGTCCTCCCTTGTCTTCCTCTAATTACTCATAATCTGTTTTTTGCACTAAAACTAACTTTTGTCAAAAATTATACCAGACTTCCAAAGATTGGGACATATTTAGGGACCCACCAACAACCCCAAGAATTTATGGGCTAGTTCATAAGGACGTAGTGCATGTCTACTCAATCAAGAATGCAATAACCCTTCTTTCCCAAGAAAGCATGCAGTGTATCCCTCCTTGGGACCTATTTTGGGTCCTTTTCTTGGACCCTAGTACTAGGTTGATCCAAGGTGCAAAATTCAAGGTTCAGTCAACCTACAAGGGAAATTTTATTCTAAGCCCTTTATAAGCCCATCCATTTTCCTCATTTTGCATCATGCATGCACAATATTGTTTTCACATTCAATAGAACTCAAACACTCAAGTATTCAAGTTTTAAAGCATTTAACATTCAAGCATCCAAGCTATCTTCAAGTGAAATCAAGGAGATCCCTTTACAATCCATTGGAGAGGAGATCTCTTTCATTCAAGATTCTTTCAAAGAGCTTCATGAAGTTCATTTGGGGGATTCATTATCTATCTTCCACGCTACAACATTACAAGATATAGCTTCCTTCACTAATGATAATGGAGATAGCCATTAAGGAAGGGTTTCCATATTCATATTTATTCTATATTCACATCTTGATTCTTTCAATTGGTAAAATAAGCTCATTACATTTTATTTGAGAGAACCTACTACTGTAAGGTGAATTTGTGCGACTAATTTAAATTTTGGAATTTTAATTAATTCAATTTGAAGGTTAATTCCTAAACTAGAGTTTGACCAAGGTGAACCCCTCATTAACAAAATAAAAACCCTTTTTCTTGTAGGTTGTAGATCTTGCAAATTCATATACACTTTTCACTGAACTTTGTCGATTTAGAAATTGTTTCACATTTGTAGACTGTTGATTAGGGACACATTATGGACCTCAAAATTTGACCCTTTTGCTAAAAGTTGACCATGCTACTAAAATTCAACCCTTCTAACAAAAGTTGACTCTATCAGAAAACCAAAGCATTTATGGGTTTTGGAGATCTCACAGTTTTAAGCTTAGAGCTCAAAATGTTTATTGATTGGAATTGCATAGACATTAAAAAATTATATCCAATATTCCTCCTTATTTTCAAGGTGAGTCATTTAATTACTTCATCATATCTAGTTTCTAAATCTATATTACATTTAATAGCTCTTAATTACAACAGGGATTTAGGGACTTTGCATTCTTTCTCTAAATTTATAACCATTAGATATATTAATGCCCCTTCATCATTTGGTTCCCACTGATCATCTTAGATCTAATCAACTTAGAGTTGGAATTATAAGGATCAATATCCTTACCTTCTTCTTTGAGGTGTTAGGTAATGTGATGAACTTAGGTTTATTTCCTTTCCTCACATTTCTCACTGCATAAGGGGTACCTAGGGATCCATCCATTGTACACCCTTTTCTACCAAATGAGTCTTTAGGGGATAGTTTTCAAAGGAAGCACAAATATCTTGGGCTTTGTTGTGAGATTTCATTCACAATAGGGAATTATATGTAGCAACCAAAATCCAAGGAATAAGATGAATACTAACATCTTCATGTTGAAATTGATTGATGCCTAAGAAGACATGGAGAAATGTAGGAGGGAAATAAAGAGAAAATGCATAGGGAAGAGGTAGAAGGAACATTGAAGGTTCCTATGGATAGAGTTGTGGAAGTGGCACTAGAGGAAGAGGATAGGGAAGAATTATTTCATATGCTAGGGGTTAAGAATAGGGTTGTACTGGTGGAGCTTTAACTAGGTCATGTGGTGGGTGCAATGATTATGATATCCATGGTGAGGGTCCCTTAGTTCATGGCTCTAGTTTAATGATTGTGGGTTATGGATCTGTAAATTTTTATAACAAATGTAGTTCTTTACCTTGTTGTCTTTCTCCTTTTTTAAGTTTCTAGTATGATCTCAAGAAATTTGTGGTTTTAATGGCAATTTTGGACCGATGTTAGATCATTCTTTTACGTAGAAAATAAAATCTTGGTTGGTATGGTAATTCCTATGGTTTTTATTATATATTTTTTCATGTCTGACACACACACACAACCAAACATCATTACATTGTCTGGAATTTTAGGTACGATACTATAGTTTGTATAGGTATAAGAGGGTGCAATTTTGTGTAGAAATTAGTTCTATATCAAGGGTGACTCTATGAGGTAGTCTTTTGTTCATATACCAAATAACTTTATAGCTGAAATAGTTTTGCTTCTTCAACCACTAGATTGCTTAGGGATGAGGGATTTTTTGAGAAAATGGGGATAGGGACAGTCAAATTAAATAGATTCATTTTATAATTGTATGCCTATATTATATAAATAAATAAATAAATTATTTTTTTATGTGTAATGAATTATATATTATTTTTTAAATAGATAATATTACATGCAATTATTATATTTGTATGATATTGACACATATATACTTTTAATCTTCCTTATCAAGTTGTATGAAGTTGTATGTACTATATATTATTTCTTCTATTTGTATTAGGTTAGTTAAGAATACTAATCTTTCATTTGTTACTACATATTTCTATAATAATATTGAATAAAATATGTTTCCTTCAATAATATGTCAAAGATAATATAATTTGAAATTATTATATAATTAATTTTACAATGTTAACATCCATTTAAGTTTATCTTTAGTATTCTATTGGAATATCCCTTGAGCTTCCTATAGATATAAAAAAAATTAAATATTTATTTTAAAATAAAACACCACTAAATCAAATGTACTAAATTCATATTAGTTGATACCAATTTTTTTTTCATAATTTTGAAGTCAAATCATCGTTGGCTTCTATTTGGACTTAATAAGGGTTTAATAGACAATCTCAATCACACAAATTTCATATTAATTGAGATCATTTCATTTTTAAGAATTTCTAAGTCAACTTCTTGACATAAATAATCACTAACTTCTCTTTCCTCTCAATAAAATTATAATTACGTTTTAAAATTATTGAGAGATATATCTTTCTATTCATCACTAAATTTCTAATAAATAGTGGTTATTAGTAGCCCTTTTTAAATTCTAAAATATTATAAATTTGAACATGTAATTATTGCAACTCACATAAAATATAAATTTAGAACTTAAGCTAAGTTCACATGCCAAAAACTATACATGCAATTCTATAGATAATAATTATAATTGATTTTAATTTTTATATGTATTTATTCATAAATTAATGCATCACTTAATGTTAGATCTACAATAGAATGTTATTATTATAATAATATCCAAGTATGTATATGCATATGTGTGTATATGTATATCTATATCAATACATATACATATGCATATACATATTTACATACACATATTTATTTATTTATTTTAATTATAATAAATACAATATTAAAATACATTCAGATTGAATTATTGATATTCTATTTGCTATTTGTTTTTAAGGTCAACCTTTTGGAATCAAGTTATGGCTCTCTTTTTAATTATTCTGGTTTAAAATGTAATTGAAGAAAATAAAAACACACAATTGCTTAATACAAAATAAATTTTTATAATTAGTACTAGAAAATCCAATAAATAGTAATTTATAAAAACGGTTGATAAATAAGAAAAGATCATAAAATCGAACATGTAATATTACAAATTCACCCATTGCAAAGTCTAAATTATACAACACTTCCGACTCATAGAAAATTAACGATTAGCTATAAGTTTAGAACACTTGTTCTAAATTAACAGCGATAAATTTATACATGCGTAGATTGAGAAGTTTACGATCAAGCGCCACCATGCAACCTAAGACGCCAAACAGAGTGGCAGTTCACAAACCAGTAAGTTTGACATGAAGAAACTGTCAACCAAACTGTGATCCAAAACCACAAGTGTAGAAAGACCCACGAATTGAAACCGAACCAGAGCGCCCATAGTAGGAAGCAATCAAGGATACCTTGAAAAAAAATATGAAATCCTTGAACGTAACTTTGTTGCAACTCTCAAGGTACATGGAAAAAATGTACACTAAAACAGACGTCATTTAGTACGAAGATGAATCTTTACAGTGCATTCTTTCTCACAAATGGTGAATATATCCCTTGGTGGAGAATAATAAGTGACAGTCTGCCGGAAGTCCACCTTAAAATCCAAGAATGGGGTCTAACCAATTTGAAGCATTGATGAAGCTCCTATCCAGGTACGGTCTCACTTCATCACGTGTCAATTGCGTGGTCCATCCTGATTTCATTGCAATCGCTGCCCCTCTGCCTTTGCACTCATGCATTCCATAGAACGCAGTCCTGACAAAAACAAAATAGAAATAATTTTTTAAAATTCCCACAAGTGATCACAATTTAACTGAAAACTATACTAGAAAAGCTAAATATTTCCGCACTAAACTATTCTTCGCATCTTCTAGTATTCGACCATTGATCAAAAGTACCAAGAAGACCTTTTGCGATCGGGATGACCAAAATCATCGAAGCCCCGTGGATCAATATTAAGATCAATCCGAGACATTATGAAAGTAACACTAGAGAAATCACCCCACGCACGGCCTAGTAACGGATGCCCATTTCCAGTCAAATTGCATCTCACAAATGCGAACCCAGTTGTCTCGTTCGCTGCCTCCCTCTTTTGTGCAACCACAGCACCCCCACTTCCACGGGCGATCAAATGACAATTCTGCAACATCAACAATGAATTTTTTATTAGATAAGTTGTGAGTTGAACAATTAATTGGACTTTTAAGACTTTTCAATAGTTAGTCAAATATATTTATAACTTGTTTATTTATATTTATATTATATGAGATTATTATTTTTATAATAATTTTATTATCAAACACCAAATTAACATTGCAAGCATAAAAACATGCATTGAATTAAAGAGATCCCTCACTACTTCTCATAAAATGGATTACAATTATATATTAGAAAATCTAGTGATTTATTTGTATAAAGGTTTTAAGGAAGAGATACAAGCTTATAATTGAGAGTTCTAGAGTGTTATCATATATGATATTCATGTGAATGTTTAGTAAGATAATTTTTTACAAGACAATACATTAAGAAGATATGATTAGTGTTGAATAGGAGGAATAACTAAGATCAAGTGAATCAATTATTCTAAAACTCTTTTAAAAAAATGTAATCTTATATACTCATTAACCATTAAAATAATAAAGACTAGAGTTACCACAAAATGCCACATAAGAAATTAATCTAAAGTTCCATATAAGTAAAAAACATAGTTATATTCGGTCAACTACCAAGACTGTTCATCATAAAAAGAATCATTTCCTAGATTGGATAATTACAACAAGTAAACTCAATTTTTTGAATAATATTAAATTCTATCAAAGGTATAATAAATTTAAGTTGACCATACTATTGAATGTGCATGTTTAATCCTTTACAATACAAGTCAGATAACTACACATAAGATTCCAACCAATACATTGTCCATCATACATCATGAATATATAGATACATCGTATACATAAAGAAATTGGTGCAATGAATAAGATGTCAATATGTCATTGAACTATATATCATTTGTCTACATGCTCTAGTCTCCTAAGCCATCAAATGTCTATCTATCTGCAAATATCAAGATAGGAGTGTGGTCCATGTATTTTTTCTACCCAACCACAGAGTGGTTAACTCTCCTAAGGCCCATCCTAAAATGAGAACACACCCACCCTACATGAGAAACCTAGCAACTACAAACTAGTGGCTTGGAATGCATCTAATGCTAGTTGTTAACCTATCTACTTTCCTCATAAGTTTAAATAGAACTAACATAGATATGGAAGAGAGAAAGTAAAACTAACCAAGACATTTAAACAAACATGTGTTTCCATAGCTTCGGCCTAATCATTACAATACTATACTTTTAGTAGCACGTAGATGAAAGAGAAAATATATACCCTTCTCTGTTAACCATATTCAATATCCCTTTCAAAGATATTTTCAAATGAAATATTTAGATAAGGAAGATAAAACATATATTCATTTATCCAAAATGAGTTCAATTAAAAAAACTCTCATTTCAACTGTGATTCACATAAAACTCTTTATTTCTAAAATTAAGACAAAAACTATAGTAACACTATTATTAAATAAATAAAATATTTCTTTCCAAAAAAAAAATCCTAAATTTTGAAAAATAGTATTTTGATAAGTTTAAATAATAAAAAATAAAAAGTTCATTTTCACTATTGCTCCTCAAAAGTCAATCGAGGAAGGAACACGACAATAGGTTGAGTACGAATCACAAATTGACAAGCTTTCTTGTTTTTAGAATTAACAATATTCTTTGGTGGGAATGGAATAAGAAATACTTGACAGACAAGGGTGTCATAGATGCAAGGAACCATGTGCATTTAATGGCTATTTAACCAATGTAATCAAGCAACTTTTCAAGCTAGAGCATGGTTTGGGAAGCCACATATCAAAATCCAAGGAGAAGGGGGTAAATCAAGCTCAAAGTGGAATGGAAGATGATGGGGCAAGTTTCACAAGGTACTTTAGTTCATGAATGGTGCTCACAAGGTGCACAAAGATTTTAACTTTAAGGAGATCAAAAACAATTTTTGGAGGCCAAAAATACAAGAACTAATTGTTACAAATTGCCTAGCAGAGAATGATAATATACAAATGTTAAGTGTCTCCTCTATTTTGATAAATAAAAATTATTGAGAAGAATCTATATTTTTTCTAGAAGAGGTCCTAATGATGAAATTGATTGGAGTATGGCCCTCCATTATGAAATTAAAGGTTGGTGTGATGTGCATTAGGGTAAAGAGGTTGTACTAAAATCCCTAAGGAATGGATTTAATATTGTCATATTAACTTTGAAACATGATAAGGAATGGATTCTAAATGGAGGACCAAACATTTCTACCAGTAAAATGGGCTATCACAGAAAGCATTGTAAATATCATTTATTTCAACAATAGTACAAAAATAAAGGTAGTGAAGTAAAAGCATACAAACTCACACATAAATGAATACATCAAGTGACACATATTTTGTACATGGAAACCCTCGATGAGGATGGAAACCATGGTGGGAGTTTTAATATACCCACTAGCCTTTATAATTCACATAAAGGGTTTCCCTATTAAAGGATACAAATTTTCCTTTTGGGAATATATTCTATTATAAATTATGCTTATAATCTTTTAGGATTTTAAAAATTGTTTGAAAGATACCAAACTAGAGGATTTGCAAGTCTTTTTTTTAGAGAGACTTTGCAATAGGATTTAGAAAATCTTGTTGCTAAAGCTTTCCCTATCAAGAGCTTACAAGTAGATACTATGGTAAGAAAAAAATCCAAGCAAATGATCTATGAATAGCATTACCTTAGCTTGTAGGCCTCTGTTGTGTATTCTTGAAGATGCACTAATCTTCTACCTTTCTCTACTTTTCTCATGAGATCTTCAGTCTCACTTTTGCCTCATTTTTGTGAACAACTTATCTATTTTTATTTTATCTTCTCTTCTAACTGTGTTCTTCACTAGCTTGCACTCTTTCTTTGAACAACAACTTGAACAACCCACTTCAATAATGAATTTTAAATGTCCTTATACACTCTATGATGTCTAGGCATTGTTACCCAAAATGAAATCACACTTAATTTAGAATTTGAAATTCACACTCAAGTTGTTCATAGAAAAACCTACAACACCTACTAGTAGGATTCTAGATTGGTAGCCTTGTCATTCCATCTATGAGTCTAGATGTAGCCTATTTCCTTGCATTCTTTTGCCACTTTGACTTGAATGCATTTTACATCATTTCTGACCATCCTTTCATCTAGTCACATCATCAATGACCCTTGATTCATTATAATTTAACATGTTGCTTGTTGTAGTTGAGCCTATTGTGAGGACTCACATGTATAATAATGCACTCTTCTACCGGTGGATGTACTACCTTGCAACATCTTCATCTTTCACTAACCAGTTTCCAATCAATGACAACATATTGGTGTACTTAGTGTTAGCCTTACCAATTTACACACTTTATGCCAATGAGACTTGTAAGTCCAACATAAACCCAATACAATGATCTATGAAATTTTTTATTCTTGTTAGTACATAAATGTAAGTTTCATATTATTTACTACTTTTTTACTATCTTAATTCTTATGGGAGGAAGACTTAAAACTAAAAAAGAACTATTTTGTATGAAAAAATTGTGATTATTACAAATTTCAAAATTAAGGATTCAATTCAAATTATTATAATTAATTTTTGGTACCTTATCCATATTATAGGTCTCCCAATCACCTTTCTGCCACGTATAAAAACTCAAAAAAATTATAAGAAATCTAAACATTATGCCCATCTTACTAATATGTATTTTATCTTTTTTCATAATGGGCATTTGATATGGATCAAGTATCCAATTTGGATTAGATACAAGATATCTTTTTACACAATCAAAGACTTTCTGAGGGATTTGTCTCTAATTTTGTCTTTGGGATGCCAAACCTAGATGGTCAAGCCTAAAAATGTGTTTACAATATTTCCTTTGATCTTCAGACTTCGACCATGTAGCTACTGACTTTTTTTTACTTGAATTTAAGAAAATGAAAAGGGTTTCATAAGAAGATCCTTAACTTTCATCAATATATTTTTTGTCAAATTTTGAGTTGAAGAATCAATTATAATTTATTTTATATTTTTCTTTACATTTAATGTCCTCATTAATAGATTGATTAAAATAATAATAATAACTTTCACATGGTTAAACATTTTTGAAACCTAAAATACCCATTACCTTATGTTCTTTGCCCATTATAAGAATTATTTTATTCAATTTGATGTTGTTTAAACTAAGTTAAGTTGGCCAAACATGGGAGTTTTTATATTCTAGAAAAGTTGTAGAAGAAAAATAATAACTTATTATTTAATTTAAAATAAATTACAAAAAATTATGTGTCACATTCAAAAATAAGTATACTACTTATATGTAGAAGCTTGTAGAGAAATATTATCATTGATGGTGTTTAAGGTGGCTAGACATACACCTACTTCTTATCCTTTTCCTAATTTTTTTTATACTATTGCATTGAAATTTGAAATTTTGACCATATAGATTTTTTTCTTTTAAAAAAGGCTAGTAACTTAGAAACTATATTCAATTTTCTACATATTCTTTTCTTACATTTTTTCATATAATATTTATAACTTCATTTCTTAAGCTAAAATTCCTAACTCTAAGTTTCTAAATTTCTATTGCCACTTAAGGACCTAATTTGGTACACCATGATCCTAGTCATACCCCTGATTCAACTAGTAAAAAAATGTTAGGTATCACAACCTCTTTTTATACATTAGGCTTGGAATATTGACAAGAGGAAGAGGTGAAGAGGATTGTAGAACCTCATGTGAAACTAGAATAGAGATTGGGGTTTGAGGAAATCGTCTAATATGCAGTTTCTAAGAAAGGTTCTATAGCATCAAGATAATATTGGGTAGGGATACCTAGGGGTCCGTCCATGGTACACCCTTTTCTATGAAATCGGTCTTTAGGGGATCATTTTCAAAGGAAAGAGGAGGCACAAAGAGATGTGGCTTTGTTATGGGATCTCATTAATAATTGGGGATTAGAACTAGCAACCAAAATTCAAAGGAACTAGATGAATCATGACATATTTATGTTGAAGTTGATTGGTTCCTAGGAAGACATGGAGAAATGGAGGAAGCAAATTAAGATAAACGCACAACTAATAGGTAGATGGCATATTGAAGGTTCTTGTGGATAGAGTCATGGTAGTGGTATTAGAGGAAGAAGATAAGGAAGAAGCAATTCCTATATTCCCTCGCTCACTCACATCTTCTGGACCTGCTGTGCCTCTGCCGCCATCACTCTCGCCAATTCCCGGACGCTCCTGGAGAAAGGATATATTCAATTAATGATGAGTAAAACTACAGATACAATTTTATTTCATAAAAATACATGGTTTTGGGGGTGAGCTGCTCTGTTTATTGGTAGTGTTGTGCTTGTGGTATGCACTGTGCAGTGAAGGAGGCACGGCGGCCGGAAAACCACTTCACTTGTCTCCCGGGAAAGATCCCGCCTTTGCAGCCGACAGACCTGTAAACTTTCTTACGAGTTCATGACAATGCAGATTCAATGTTTGAAGTGGTGATGGACGAGTCGGAGATTCAATGTTTCTTGACCCACAACGGATGGAACTCCACGTTAGAGAGCATAAGCTTGGGAGTACCCATGATTCGATGGCCTCTCTGCGGAGCAGTATCACAACTGCAGATTCTCCAAGGAGGTACGGAGGATTGGCATGGATTTCTAAATCTTTATTTTTAAATAAACATACTACTAAATCAAATGTACAAATTTAATAATGTCCAATTAGGTTTGAATACATTTTAAGTCAATTTTTGAGCCAAATCATCACTAGCTTATATTCGGATTTAATAAGTGTATAATAGACAAACTCAATTACACAAAATTCTTATTATTTGATATCACTTAGTTTTTCAGAATTTTGAAGTCAATTTCTTGATCCAAATTCTCACTAACTTTTCTTTCTTCTTAATAAAAATACTGTTTTAAAAAATAAACATTAAAGTTTTTTGAGATATATCTTTCTATTCATCACTAAATTTCTTAAAAATAGGAGTCATTAGCAACACTTAACAAATTCTTTAAAATATCATAAATTTGAACATATAATTATTGCAACTCATATAAAATCTAAAATTAGAATTTAAACTAAGTTCAAATGCTAAAAACTATAAATACACTTATCTAGATAATAATTATAATAGATTTTAATTTTATATTTATTTATTCATAAATTAATTCATTGCTAATGTTAGGTCTACTATCAAAAAAATAAATTTTATATATATATAACTACCACTTTCAAATATTAATACATATATATATACACACACATATAATACATACATATACGCGCACACATATATATGTATATGTATATTTGTATATTTATATATGTATATGAGTATTTATATATGTATATATATACATATACATATATATGTATATATATGTATGTGTGTATGTATGTATATTAATGTGTATATATCTATATATATGTATATGTATATGTATATACATATATACACATACATGTATATACATGCATAGATATAGACAAACATATATATATATATATATATATATATATATGTTTATATATTTCAATTGTAATAAACATAACATTAATACATACAAATTTAATCATTAATTTTTTATTTGCTATTTTTTAAATCTTCAATAAGTGTTAGTAATGCTATAGTTTTCAATACTGTAGATCAATCTTTTTACATCAAGTTATCACTCTCTATTTTGGTTCTTGATAAAAATATAATTGAAAAACAAAATAAAACAGAATAGTTGCTTAATACAAAATAGATATTTATTATTAGAACTCAAAAATTCAATAAATAATAATAAATAATTTGTAGATAGTAGTTTTCCACAATCCATTAGAATTCTTAGCTGTGTTTTCTGGGTAGATTGTGTTACAATTTTTGCATCAAAAATTGTAAAAATTTGTAAAAACAGTTAATCAATAAGAAAAGATCGTAAAATCGATCTTATAATATTACAAAACAAAATCTATAATATTACAAACTCACCCAATGCAAAATCTAAATTTTATATCATACAAAATTAACACTTAGCTGTAAGTTTAGAATACTAGGGAACATTACGTTCAAACACCATGCACCGTAAGACGCAAACCAAAGTAGCAGTTAGAAACCCTAAACATTACAAAACAAAGAGTCTTACATGGAAAGAGTTTTACATGGAGAAACTGTCAACCAAACCGTGAACCGAGCACATGACTAGTGTAGAAGGAAGCATGAATTGAAAACGTAGCAGAGCGCCCAGAAGATGGAAAAATCAAGGATACCTTGGAAAAAATATGAAATCCTTGAACACAACTTTCTAACAGCTCTCAAGATACATGGAAACAATGTACACTAAAACAGACGATCAAAAAACATTTAGTACAAAGATGAATCTTTACTGTGCATTCTTTCTCACATGGTGAATATATCCCTTGGCGGAGA
This sequence comes from Cupressus sempervirens, assembly GCA_028749045.1. Lineage (NCBI taxonomy): Eukaryota > Viridiplantae > Streptophyta > Pinopsida > Cupressales > Cupressaceae > Cupressus > Cupressus sempervirens. Next base: position 819,150,520 of record CM053786.1, read on the forward strand.
AGAATAAATGACAGTCCGGAATTCCACCTTAAAATCCAAGAATGGGGTCTAACCAATGTGAAGCATTGATGAAGCTCCTATCCAGGTACGGTCTCGCTTCATCGCGTGTCAATTGCGTGGTCCATCCTGATTTCATTGCAATCGCTGCTCCTCTGCCTTTGGACTCATACATTCCATAGAACGCAGTCCTGACAAAAGAAAAAAAATAGAAATAATTTTTTTAAATTCCCACAAATGGTCACAAAAGAACTGAAAACTATAGAAAAGCTAAATATTTCCGCAATAAGCAATTCTTCATAACTTCTAGTATTCCATCATTGATCAAAAGCACCAAGAAGACCTTTTGCGATCGGGATGACCAAAATCATCGAAGCCCCGTGGATCAATATTAAGATCAATCCGAGACATTATGAAAGTAACACTAGAGAAATCACCCCACGCACGGCCTAGTAACGGATGCCCATTTCCAGTCAAATTGCATCTCACAAATGCGAACCCAGTTGTCTCGTTCGCTGCCTCCCTCTTTTGTGCAACCACAGCACCCCCACTTCCACGGGTTATCAAATGACAATTCTGCAACATCAACAATGAAATTTTTATTAGATAAGTTGTGAACAATTAATTGGACTTTTAAGACTTAAAAAGTATTAACTACAAAGGTTTCAATCTAATTCTACCTCATAAATTGACCTCCCATTGCCACAGATGAAATCTACATCACCCCATATGGTGCAATTTAGGAAATAATGGGTGCCTTGGAAGTCATAGAGAGTATCTTGACCACCGAAAAATTCACAGTCGAGAAATATGGCCCTCTCTCCAGTTGCTCTCAGTGCCACAGCTTGTCTATATTCAGTATGTTCTGGAAACTTCGCTATGTTCTACATTCAGAAAAGGAAAAACAAATATAAGCCATGCCCACAACCATATATCAAATTTACAAGTCATTTTTACATTCACAATTTATTTTCATTGCTTCAACTACTTTCATATAATATCAAATACAAGGGGATTACCCACTATCATAAATCAAATTTACAGGCCTTACCCACTTTCACATATACTAAGCCTTCGCTAACCCAATATTGCCTCAACTACTTTCATACATCAAATCTATCAAATATAAAGAATGCCCAAAATCATGACTCAAATGTTCAAACAACACGAATATTCTCATGGATTTTCCTACATTACCATACCCACATTCAAATATCAAATGCTGGCCATACCCACGTTCGCAATACCCACTTTCATATATCAAATTTACTCCAATTTTGGAGTTTTCAATCATAAAAATGAAAAACATTACAAGAAACAGGGGAGTACCCAGAAAGAAATGTTAGCTGCAACAAAGTCATCGGAATCCACAGCGACCGAAGCGCTGAGGTAAGTTCCCATATTCCAAGTGGAATTGTCATGATAAGCCTTGTCCTTCCATGCGATGATGCTTTTCCCGATTCCTTCTCCTACAAAAGCAATCAATGGCTTGTTGGGAGGAATGGTTACTTTCTCCCTGATCAAGAATCATGGCAATCCACAAAGCTTGAACCATTAGAATCACAAACAAGAAAGAAAAAAGAATCACAAACCCTCATGACTTACCAGTAAAGACCAGCTCGGATAGAGATCAAAACCCTGGAAGCATTGTTCTCCGGAACAGAGTCAACAGCTTCTTGAACTCTTCGAAAATCTGCATTACCATTTTTGGCAACGGTCAAGATCGTCCATGGATAGTCACCTTGAACTCCTACACCGTGCTCATCATAATTTGTTCTTTCTTGAATGGACTCAAGCCACTGCTGGTATCTCCCTGCAATATGACTCGATTTTCTCGTACCATGATGATGATATCCATCATCTGCAGCGGCTCCTGAAAACTCAATCAGAAGAAAGAAGAAGAACAGTGTGACACAGATTTTCTTCATCCTCAGCCGCTGTAGTTAAAACTCGATGGAGCAAAAGAAAAAGCAACTTTTCGGCTGGTTTTACGAGAATGGGCAGACTTTAATCTTTGAATTCTGCTGAAATTCTCATATATTCACACTGTTTGATTCACAAAATTTTTTGTCTACTTTGCTCTCTACAGCTTAAATTGAGGCTATGCTTTCTATATAAAAATGGAACACTATCCATGCATGCACTGCACTGATATATTTTCATTTAAAATTAGATAGTTACAATTCAACGGGAAACTCACTCATGTTTTGATCAGTATATTAGGAATAAATAAGATAAATATAACTTCTCCATGATCATAATATTGTGATAAAAGCAATATTTTAAAAAATATGTTTACTTATAAATACTTTGCATTCATAATATTTTCATTTAAAATTAGATAGCTACAATTAAACTGGGAACTTGTGTTTGGATCAGTAAATCAACAAATAAATAAAATAAATATAATTTCTCCATATTCAATATATTGTCAAAAAGATAACTATTTATAAATTAAATATATTTAGTTCTAAGTACTTTGCATTCAAAATATTATAATAAAATATTTGATGTCTTTAAAATATTACACTCATAATTAAAATAGAACAAACACTATTGAAGTAATCATATGTTTTCATGTAAAATTGGATAGTTACAAATGAATCACAACTCAACTTTTAGGCACAATTGAACTTTCAATTAGTATAGAAATAAACATAAAATATAAGTAATAAAATAAAATAAATGTATTTAGTACTTTATAGTCATAATATTATAATAAAATATATATAAAATAAACTTAATTATAATTATATCTAGTGATAAGTACTTCAAATAAATACTTCAACTAAATTCACTTACTAGCTCTTTTTAAAATAATTAAATTTTATTTGTATTTTTTAATATATATTTATTCACTACTTAATGTTCACCTACAAACACATATTATATAATAATATTCAATAACTTTAAATTAGTGTTCATTAAAAAGCATGTTCCAATATTATGTCAAAAGATATATGTTTTAATTATTATATAGAGTGTTACACTTTAGAAAGAGAGTGCACCTTCTTCCCCACAATATTACTCAAAAACACTTTTTTTTTTTTTTTAAGCATATTTAATTGTAGATACTTGTCATTTTTAGGCACAATTGAACTTTTAGTTAGTATAGAAACAAATATAAAATATATGTAATAAAATAAAATAAATGTATTTAGTACTTTATAGTCATAATATTATAATAAAAAATATATAAAATAAACTTAATTATAATTATATCTAGTGATAAGTACTTCAACTAAATTCACTTACTAGCTCTTTTTAAAATAATTAAATTTTATTTGTATTTTTTAATATATATTTATTCACTACTTAATGTTCACCTACAAACACATATTATATAATAATATCCAATAATTTTAAAATAGTGTTCATTAAAAAACATGTTCCAATATTATGGCAAAAGATATATGTTTTAATTATTATATAGAGTGTTACACTTTAGAAAGACAGTGCACCTTCTTCCCCACAATATTACTCAAAAATAGTTTTTTTTTTTAACTATATTTAATTGTAGATACTTGTCATTTAAAATTAGATAGTTACAACTAAACTATGAACTCATATTTACATTAGTATATCAACAAATAAATAAGATAAATATAACTTCTCTATGTTCATAATATTGTGATAAAGATTAATATTTTTTTAAGTATATTTAGTTGTAACTACTTTGCATTCATAATATTATAAGAAAAATATTTCATTTTTTTAAAATATTTTATAATATTAATTTTAAGATTATACAAACTTAATTGTAATCATATAATCTTAATTATAATTCTAAATTTTTATTTTTATTTTAAATATTTTTTTATTTGATTAAAAATTTACATTATCATTTTAAAATTTGGATGGAGAAAAAGAAAATTAATCTTTTAGTTAAATTTTTGAGAGTAGTACACTTGCATCTTTGAGTTTAGTTGAGATTCTAATATACTCAAATTGTTTGATTGACAAAGAGGTGTCCACTTAGCTCACTTCAAGGTTGTACTAAGATTGCAAATAATAAAATCTTAACTAGTACTACACACATAATAAAAATAGAACAAACACTATTGAGGTATTATATATTACAACTCAACTTTTACCCACAACTTAACTTAGTCAGTATATAAAAAATAAAAAATATAAGTAATAAAATAAAACAAGTGTCATATAATGGCTTAGTACTTGCCTTAGTTTTAATAGTTTTAGTATAAATTTAATGTTAAAATAATAAATTTATCATAGTATATAAAATATTTTAATCAACACAAATCTGATATAGTTAAATTCTATTCACACACACACACACACACACAATTTTATATATATATATATATATATATATATATATATATATATATATATATATATATATATATATATATATATATATATATATATATATATATATATATATATATATATATATATATATATATATATATATATATATATATATATATATATATATATATATATATATAGACACACACACACACACACAATTATAAATAAATTATAATATTTTAATAATAATATATAATAGTGTTTCTTAAAATATTATATTTATATCATATAACTATAGATAATATTTTAGTTGAATGAAAAAATAATAATTCTTAAAAATAGAATATTGAAGTATAAGCATCTAAACTAACTTACTCACAAATAAAAATATTTAATTTTCATTCTCAGCATATAAGACTCAAAATGATTCACCCAATCAAATCATCAAAAAATATTTAATAGAAATTATATAGTTAAAAAACTTGCATCTAATTATGTGTTTTATAATTAAATTTCAAAATGATAAATTTAATAAAGACAATAAGTTTTAATCACGAGTTAAGGCATGAAATGTAAAAATTGTCACAATAGTACTTAGCCTATTAGCAAGTACTAATAAATATATTTAGTAGTAAGTACTTTATAGTCATAATATTGTAATAAAAAAATACAAAATAAAATTATAATTATATCTAGTGATAAGTACTTTAAATAAATACTTCAACTAAATTCACTTACTAAAAACTATACAACCTTTCTACAATGATTAAATTTTATTTGTATTTTTAACATTTATTTATTCACTTAATGTTCATCTACAATCACATATTATTATTATAATATCTAATAAACTTTAATATAGTGTTTATAAAAAATCATGTTCTAATATTATGTCAAAAGATATATGTCTTCATTATTATATAGAGTGCGACACTTTATGATATACCACTTTCATTAACATCACTCATGTATTGGAAAATTGTTCATAAGACTAGCATTACTCGTGGTGTCTTTTTTATGTAGAATTAGAAGTTTTTCATAAGCCCCAAAAAATAAGTTAACACTTTATTGTAAAAATGGATAATAATAATTGAACTTGTAGAATTCAATATTTGGTAAGTTAAAAAATAAATAAATGAATTTAATCAAAAGTACTAGATTCTATGGTTTTTCTATTGTGTTTTATGTGCAAACAAAATGATGAGGTCTTCCCTATGGGTCGAAGGTCATCCTCTTAGAAACAACACTTATTATGCACCTTGATTTGAATTTTGTTTTTGGGATCCCTATCATTAAGAGAAGGGATTATATCTAAAATGTGTAGGAGAAGTTAAACACGAAGACCAAAACTTCCAAAGATGCCCTTAAATAAGCCCAAAGGATCCTAGATAAATAAAATTATTTCTTAAAATAACTTATAATAACTTTATCAAATCTGAAATATGTACTCAAAAGATGCAAAAACATAGAAAGATAAACATGCACAATAACACCATATTTGTTAACTAAGTTAACCCTTGATCAAAGTGAAACCAATGGGAATGATGCCCATAAGATGATGTACTAATTTATAAAAGTTCCTTGTGAAAGAATAAACTTTGTTAGAGATAATAAGACACAATTAGTATATATGACTCCTTGTTATGGGACTTTCAATCCCTATTAAGAGATTCCAACCCTATTAGGAGTTGTGTCAACCCTGTTAAAAAGTTGATAAGAAGACCACTAAAACCACTGTCCAAATTGCTTCAAAATTGTCTTCAATAAATAATCTTTGGGACAACATATCCAAGTACATGAACTAACTAAACAATAAATCCTTTGCTAATATAGTTCCTTTTAATTTTACTATACATCCTCAACATCAAATTCTACACTAATCTTAGCCAAATTCGCATTCAAGCTCGCATAAACAATAAAACTTCACACTAGATACTCAACCACAAGAAAGGTATCCTTCATTTATACCAAGTCCTAAAACAATTATTGTGTTGGCCTTGAGGTTTTCTCAATTTACAATGAATATTATATTCCCACACTAAGATATTATACCACATGTTACATTATAATATATACTTCCCATAATGATATTAACAATAGTCAACCTCCTGAGAACAATGTGCTGAAAAAACATCACCAATCTTCATAGAATGAATATCTAATCCTGACACATTAACCATAGCATGTTGAACATGCCTTCAACCATAGTCCAATCTTTTTGAACAATCTTTAGCCTCACCAAAAAGATACAACATAGATACTAGCACCCTCTTACCAAAAACTTGCTCTAAGAGCAGTCTCAACAAAATCTTTATTAACTCACAGAAGTTTGCATATCTCTTTCCCTGAACATATACACAACATCAAAACACATTCTTAAATACTCATCTAAGCTCGTATAACATAACTCTCTGACCATGAACCTCATTGAATGAATCTTCATCTACAACTCTTATTAAACTATCCATAAAATTGATATGTTGACATTGATGAAAAACATTGTCATGAATGCAACACATAAGCACTCAATCATCTCTTTGATATACTAACTATCTCCTCCATATAGCCATACCTTAAATAGAATCAAGAATTCATGCTTAATATATTCCTCTATAGGTGTCTTTGTTATCAAACCTAACTTGCAAATAGCTTTAATTAATGATGCAAAGAAGTCTAGGCCAAAAAACATTATAACAAAAAAATTCTAAGATTCCTTCTTATGATTTCCTTAATGTTTAGTTCATGATATCTAGTCTAAGAAATTAGAGTTTTATTTTACATTTTTTATAATGGTACAAAGAGGGCTCCTTTTTCCTATTTGACCCTAATAGTAAAAGAGAAACTATCAAAAGACAATTTTGGAAGATCAGTTCTCACAAATTTTGTGCTATTTCTAGGTCTCCAAATGTTGTTCATGAGGAAATCCTAACTTTTGCATGCATATGTTTTATACTATTAGAACTATACCCATGTATGGAACTTTATTCCCTATGCCATAGAGCTTACTGACAATTTCATTAGGGTTGACAAAATTGAAACCTTGCTTCCTCACACTGACATTAGGGATCTTGTTTCTTTAAATCTCGAAATCAAGTTTCCTAAAGTTATTCATTTTGATCTTGAATATCACCTTGTTTATTTCCCTATAACTCTCTTGGGTAGAATTAACACACTTTTTTTGTGTAGAATGGAGGGCTACATGAGAAATCCATGCCTCCTAATAAAAAGGAAATATAACTCAAATTCATAAATATGTACATCCAATATTGGTAACCCTAAGGCCCACTGCGAAGTTAGTTAATATTTTCTATAATTCCTTCAAACTTGAATTTATCAATAATAGTTTCAATCTCCTTAAAGTTTCTTTCTCTTCTCATAGGATCCTCTAGTTTTTTAAAAGGATAAGATTCTTGCTAATGTCCATACTCTTCTCGATGTCTCCACCTTAAAGTTTAGGTTAGATCCTAGAACCCTCTAGCTCAAGAACATGACTAAGAATTCCCACCAAACTACTCTTTAGAGTATCAAAAGGCTTTAAAACCCATAGTTTAGTTTCATCAATGTCCTTATTGTCGTCTCTCCCTCAACCACTTGCTCCTCTTTTTCCTCTCCGGGTATTTCATGATAAATTAGCACCTCACTCTCCCTCCTAGAAATGATGTAAATATGGATTTGAATAAGGTCTTGGGTCTTGAGGCCATGAGGAAGTTTGGGCTTAGGGGTTAGTCCTCTAATAATGTGTTAGCTAAGTTTAATAATAGTAACAAAAAAGAGGCCCTATAATGGGCATATGGTGTTGATAAGAAGCTTTCATATGACCCCTGAGATGTTTTCATAGGGTTCCTAAGGGCTCATAATGTGTGTTAATGGTTCGTACAACCCATGAATGCATCCTATAGTCTTTATGACCCAATACAACCCCTTAGGATGCATAATAATACATCTTAGGGGTCGTAAGGGGTCATAGGATATAGTGATGTTTCATAAGGTGTCTTAAGGGGTCCTATGATAAATTAATGCATCCTAAAATCACATATGCCTCCTTGGGAAGTCTAAGAATACATCTTAAAATTCATAAGGAGACTCAATAATGCATCCTATGACCCCTTAAGACACCTTAATATGTATTGGAAGACATTAGTGTGTGTTAGGTTCCCTTAAGACACTTTAACGTGTACTACAACCTCTAAGGTATTATATTAATGTTCTCAAAGGGTCCTAATATTTCTTAAGGGGTCATAAGACCCATAATGGATCCTACAACCCCTTATGACCCATTACGACCCTCCAGAAAGTGTAACAATAAATATTAGGTGGTGTAGGGGTCATAGGACACATTAATGTGTCCTAAGGTATCTTAAGGGGTCCAATGACACCTTAGTATATCTTATGATCCCTTATGACCCCTTACAAATCCTAAGAATACATCTTACAAGTTGTAAAGGATATTAAGGGTTCCAAAAAATAAATAATGCATCCTATGACCCCTTAATGTTTCTTAGGACCACTTAAGACACCTTGATGTGTACTAGGACATAGAAATATTTCTTTAGACCACTTAAGACACCTTATTATGTACTACAACCCCTAATATGTTTCCTTAGCATTATTAATGGGCTCTAAGGTGTATTAAGGGGTCCTATGACACCTTAATATATCCTACAATCCTTTATGACTAATTTATACCCCTTAGGAAGCTCAGTAATACATCTTATGGGTTTTATGGGGCCTTAAGTGGTCATAGGACACTTTAATGTGTCCTAAGGTTTTTTAAGGGGTACTATAACTCTTTATGACCCCTTACAACTCCTTAGGAAGGCTAAGTGTTGGTGTAAATTAGTACTTTACTATTTACACTTACTTAAGTTTACTTAGGTTAATGCATTAGTTAATTACTTTGCATTATTTTATTATTTTTATTGTGAGACACTTAGGATTTTGTGCCACCTTGTGATTTGTCATGTTGACAACACAGGAGTCTACACCTTTATTTGAGCACATGGTGTCTACAACACTGTTTTGCGTGTTCCACTCTTCTAGGTTTATCCTCTCATCACCGCACTTACTTTCGTGCTTAATGGAGGATAATCCATAACTGGTGGGCATTTGCTTGGTTGTTTGACACTTCATAGTGCTAACTTCTATGCACTCTATAAGCTCTCCTGTAGCCTTTATAATCAGGCACTCCTAGTGTACTCTAAGTATTGTGCATTATGCATAGCATATCACATTCTGAACAGAGCAATGTATTCGGACATACTCTGATTAATTGATCATACTCTCTCCTTTGGTCTATTGTGTGCTTGTGTTTGAGTTTTAGGTTCTTGAGTGAATTTTGCCCTTAAGCAAATTTTTACATGGTATCAGAGCTTGGAGTCTTTCTCTTCACAAGTCGTTCGAGACCTCTTGCTTCATCACCTCAGCCTGAATCCGAAGTGTTGTAGAAATTGAGAGTGTCCAACATCAAATCTGACCTCTCTATTGTGTCTGAAACGCTGAACCGGTGAAAATTGACTATAAGCACGCCTACTTTGGCCCATAGTCGACCGTGAGGAAAAAAAATTTTGCAAACCAGCACCCGAAGGCACCGATTTGCGGTATGAGTATGGTTATTTTTCTCAGATCTAATTAATTTATTTTCGGATCCGAATTTTCTCTTTGTATTTCCGTCATTTTTCTGTGTAAATTTTCGAAAATTACTTTTTGCCCTTCGGGCATAGTCAGAGAAAAATTTTGTGGCAGACCCGGGCCATCAACCCCCAACCTGCTATTTTTTAGCAGATATATTTTAATTCGCGGGATTCAATATCTATTCTGCGGGTTCTTTCCAAATTCCGCAGGCTGAAATCATATTTATCGGCCGCCGCACAACCCCAATCACAGCGAGGCCCCACGCACCAAACAAACCGGCGGCCTTCCGTTTCATTCCCGACCGGCAAGCTCACTTCACATTTAATTATGAGCGTTCCCGTTTTTAGGACAGTCTGTCGACTGTCTCCCACTGCATGTGGGATTAAACCCACAGTTCCCAGCGATTTTCTACCGCCCGCGAAACGCAGAAGATTTTCCGGAGACTTTCCTCGGCCGCACACAGGAGTTTTTTGGCAATCAATGGAGTCCCTGCAAACTTCTCGTGCTACGTTGGCAATTTTTTGGCATCCGGCAATCACGTCCCACACGGCACCAGCGGCAGCATCAAAATTTTGGCCCCCGCTGCAGGTTTTTCGACGTCAACGTTGGAGATTCTTCCGGCGACGTCTTTTCTGCAGAGTTCCCGCCCGCTGCTAAGACATTCTTAGCACTGCTGCATATCTTCCAGGCAACTTTCAACCCCTGGCATTCCGCGAACTCCGGCAAATGTAACGCGGTTTTTGGCAGGTTTTTTCTAGCACGCGGTTTCACTTTTTCAAGACAACGCATTCCAGACAACGCGCCACCAGTCAAGCCGCGACACGTGGTGACACAGTATTGCCCTCTATCACGTCATCTCCAGTATTGCCACATCATCACGTGGACAACCGGCTTTTGACACATCATCAATTTCTGTACGGAACAGATCCTCCACGTCAGCCTAGGGCGCATTTTTCTTGCTGACGTCATCACTTTCAAGGTCTAAAATTGACGCCCGTCAGGACGTCATTCCAGGGTATTTTTTGAACTGCATTGACGGCTATTTGACCGTCAAATTTAACCTCACAGTTCCTGCTCCAGACCCCTCTCCATATTGCTTTTCAATTTGGCAGCCTGTCTTCACGAGGTCATAACTCGGGCATCGAACCTCCGATTCAGGTGCATTTTTTTTTTGAAATCAGGTATAATTTCCTGAATTTTCCAGTGGTGGTATTATTTTCTGGTTTTGGTGCACGGATTGGTCATAATTTGCATCTTTTGGCGACTGTACCTGCTTCATCCTGCATTTTGCAACTTGAAATGCTCCGTACGGGCACATCTGGACTCCTTTTCAGGTTCTGTTTTTTTTGAAAGTGCATATTTTTTTGTCTACTTTCCAGATCTGCATTCAGATTCTAGGGTTGTGTGGACATTTTTTCACTTTTAGAATTAGGACATTTGGGTCTTTGGCCTTAAGCGGCAGTTGCATCTAGCAAAATCAGTAGTCTACTTTGTTCTTTTTTGACTAGTAGACACACCACATTTCACATGCCAACAGCATTTTTTTTAGGGGGGGGTTCTTTGTTTTTTGGAGGTTCTTTTGATTGATCCATCATGGAAGAGGATGATTTGATTGATTTGCAACTAGACAATTATCAGGAATGGAGTCAACTAATGGCCAGATATCTCTCTCAGCATAATGCACTACCATATGCGCCTGATCTTGAGTATACTGCTGCTCAAGTTGACATCCTTCTAACTATTCTTTGTCGCTATATGGATTATAAAACCATGAAAAAAATGTTCAAAATTAAGTCATCTAATCCATATTAGTTTTGGATGTATCTTTGGGAGACTTATGGAGATCCAGCTATTCCTCCATTCCCACAAGATCTCCTACCTCCAGTTGCAGCTGACACCTCTTCAAATGAGATCACACCTCCAGCTCCTGTTGTTCCTACTGATCCTATTCCAGCCACAGATGCTTCGGATTCAGTGCAATAGGATACTTTATGTCTTCCTACTCTACCTTCATGCGAAGACTTCCTTTCAGACATTGCACATTTGTTCGTGGAGTATCACATTGAAGATGTGGGAGACATTCTTGATGACATCCGTCTACTTTTTGAGGCGGACACTTCATTTTTTGCCGCAGTGATAGATTCATGCACTTTAGCATTACAGGGTACACATGGTCTTCCAGGTGCTGATTTCTTGCCAGACATTTCAGCTCTGTTCTTGGAGTCACACCCAGTTGATATGGGAGACTTTTATGATGATTTCTTGCTTCTCTTTGCTGAGACTGATTCTTTTACAGTTATTGTACATTCTCTACATGATCAATCATTTCAGGTTGGTGTGATTGTGGATACTTATGTCCAACATCTGCAGGTGATCTCTCTCACATTCGAGAAGACTGTTGGTGTTCTGACACAGGTTTCAGAGATACCAGTCATCATTGAGATTCCTTCTCCATCCAGGGGACACTTCTCCTTTGTACCCTTGCCATTGTTTCTTCCAAAGGGGAGGAACATTGTTCTAAGGTCATGGATCAGCTTCTTCATCGGAGCACTTCTCACTGATTGGCACACTATTTTTAAGGGGGGGGGACTACTTCGTCTCCTTCTTCTCTCTTTTGGTGGGGGGAGCCTCTTCTATCTATCTTCCTTCTTTCATTTTCTTTTGTATATATTGGATTTATGTCGTAATGGGGGGGTCTTGATTACTCCATCCATTGATGCATCCATCTTTATCTCTCTTTTTGGGGGAGGGTTTTTCCCATGAGGTTTTCCCTCTTTCCTCGCTTTATGGGAGATTGCATTTTAATTATGTACATGGGTACCTAACATGGCCTAGTAGCTGGGACCCATTATGCATCTTCATCCTAGTTCGTAAGCTTAAGCGCATTTCCCTAACTTGCACTTAAGGGGGGGTGTTGGTGTAAATTAGTACTTTACTATTTACACTTACTTAAGTTTACTTAGGTTAATGCATTAGTTAATTACTTTGCATTATTTTATTATTTTTATTGTGAGACACTTAGGATTTTGTGCCACCTTGTGATTTGTCATGTTGACAACAGAGGAGTCTGCACCTTTATTTGAGCACATGGTGTCTACAACACTGTTTTGCGTGTTCCACTCTTCTAGGTTTATCCTCTCATCACCGCACTTACTTCCGTGCTTAATGGAGGATAATCCATAACTGGTGGACATTTGCTTGGTTGTTTGACACTTCATGGTGCTAACTTCTATGCACTCTAGAAGCTCTCCTGTAGCCTTTATAATCAGGCACTCCTAGTGTACTCTAAGTATTGTGCATTATGCATAGCATATCACATTCTGAACAGAGCAATGTATTCGGACATACTCTGATTAATTGATCATACTCTCTCCTTTGGTCTACTATGTGCTTGTGTTTGAGTTCTAGGTTCTTGGGTGAATTTTGCCCTTAAGAAAATTCTTACACTAAGAATGTTAACATTGTAGTCAAGTTTGTTTATTAGTGACACAGACTTATTCAAATAGCTAATACCTACCAAGCTTATTGTACAGTTAATAGTGTTACCCATGTAATTCAGGCTATACTGAGTTCTACAATTGCTACTGAGTACCATGAACAACATTTAGTTTGTGTCAAGAAGTTTCTACAAAAGTTGGTGATTATTAGTGTAAACCAAGCTTCATAGTGTTTATTGAATTTCTTAGTGCAAACCAATTTCTACAGTGGTTATCGAGTTCATAGTTTCAGTGATGTGAATCTAATGTTGAACGAGCCATACAGTGTCAACCAAGTGATTCATTTTATACCAAGCTCATAGTACCAGTGTTAACTGAGCTATGCAATGTGAATCAAGTGATTCAGTTTATACCAAGCTCGCAGTAATATGTTGATTGAGCTATGTAGTGTGAATCAAGTGATTCAATTTATATGTTGATTTTTATAGTATTTACTGAGTCACCAGTGTAGATTGAGTTTAGACTACTTCAAAGTGATCAGTATGGACTAAGCTTCTATGATGTCAAGTGTTGACAATGGATGTCGAGGATTAGAACCTCATCGAGTTTGTCTTCAGAACCCAAGTACCAATAGTTGGGCCAACTTTGATGAATTGTAATTTGGATTGGTATATATGTAATGTATTGTATCACATCCAAAGGTATGAAATATGATTATTAGATGTGACATAAAAGTCGAAAAAGTGCAAAGTAAAAGGCTACAATAGTATAAGGAGTAGCCAAGATTTATCGATCACAACAAGGTGATTATTACACTCAAAGGAATCTCATTCAGAAAATCAAGTTGTAGATCAGAGATCAGCCACTGGTTCATCCTAATAGGTGGAACAATTAAATCCTTTCACAAGGTAGACTTAACAGTCTTTTGTAAATCTCTTTACCAAGTGCGTACTTCATTGTATGTTTGTAAATCTTTTTGCAAGGTAGACCTAGCAGTCCTTATTGCTCTTAATAGGGTATATCGTCAAAAGTGATCATTATAAGTCTAAATAGGCCAAATTTATACTGTATTACTAAAGCTTGTGGGTATCATCGCCACCCCAATTTTACTTTCTATTTGGAAGGTTTCTAGGTCACCATATTGTGTGTTAAAGTGTTATGAATATTTTAATGTTTTTAGTTTTTCATGCATGAAATTAGATTAGAATACATGTGAAGGATTAATTTGTAAAGTAAGATAAAGTTTTATTGTTTACTCATTCTCCCCTCCCCTCTTAGTAACTTATCCTATCATATATTTCCAATAATTGGTATCAAAGCTTTGTGGTTCTCAAAAAGGAAGTTTAAACAGCTTGAGCAAAGATTAGAGACAATGAAGGTATTCAGACTTGATAATGCTATTAACAATGAAAAGCTAGATTTGGAATTGGCTATTGGGAAACTTTAGAAAGCAAAGGAGAAACTCTCTCAATCCTTAAAAAGAAGAAAATATCTTACAGTACAGATGAATGAAAAACTCGACATCGAAGAAAGAATTGAAGACATCCATTCATAAAGTAATTTAGATGAAGCCAATGAAGCAATCAAATAACTATTAGAAAAGAATGGTAACCTTCAAGAAGAAGTTAGAAAATTGAAAAGAGAGCAAGAGATTTAGTCAATAAGATTGTGTGAATTCATGGAAGAGAAAAACAAGATAAAAGAAGAGATAGAAGAAAAGAACAATGAAATTCAACATCTATCCCTTCAACAAGAAAACTCCATTGATTAGCTTACCAATGCAAATTCAAGAAATCATGAATCTAAGATCAGAGAATGAAAAATTGTACAAGGATTTGAACACTGAAAAGAAAACCAATGAAAGAATGATAAAATCTCAAGTAGAGATGAATCAATTGAATGAGCAAAGCCAATACAGACAAAAGGGAAGAGTAGGAATTGGATATATAGAAGAAGATGAATCATCCAAAAAAGGAGCTCAAAAGAATCAAAAGACCTAGTTGTAGTCACTGTGGAAAGTTAGGTCATACATCAAACAATGTTGGAGCAATGGCAAAGTAAATTCAATGGAAAATGCTACAATTGTAATCAGCATGGTCATAGATCTAATGAATGCAAAGAGAAACCTAAATTTGAAGGCAAATGCCACAAATGCAAGAGGCATGGGCATAAATCTTCTGAATATAAAACTAAGATATTGAATCCAACAAAATATATTGTAAAAGCTATATTTGGTTGGGACTACGACACTTGGTGCAAATGTCACTACTGTGGAGAATTTGGACACATTGGAATAAATTGTGTAAAACATCACAGATACCCTAAGAAGATTGCACTAGAAGTGATATCCTCACTTCCTCACTCTCCAAATAAAGCTTTAAAGACATCAAGCTTAGAGAAATTTACTACCAAGTTGGTTGTGTCAAACACAAAAAATCTAAGCACTCAATAATCTTTTTACCTGTTCAACTCAGTACTTCATTGACAAAAGTGACCAACACTTCATCTACCGAGTAGTCAGTACTTCCTCCATTGTCAATTTTGGTCACCCAACAACAAGGTATTTCTTCAATAAGTATAATATCTACTTTTACTACCAATCCTATTATTTCTACTATTATTTCTATTCCAAGCATGCAAATAATAAGTACTAAGATAGTTGAGAGAAAGCTTCAACCATGTACAAAAGTATCTAGCAAAGGCAAGAATAAGAAAGAAGAAATTGATCTTGATGAGGATATAGTTGTAGACACCTAAATCTGATTACATCAATAAGTAATCGTATTTAGTCATCTCCTAGGACATTATTGATTAAATATTTACTATTTAATTAATTAATCGTCATCCCCTAGTTAATTAATTAATTTAATTAACTATAGTCCAATTGATAAAATCAAATGATCACCCAAAATCAATTTATCAATTAAATCCCTATTCCTCTATTAAATTGGATAATTCATCAAATCTATTCAATTTAATTCCATATTCTCATTTTATTGAATAAATCATTTAATAAAATCCTAAAACCCTATCCTAACCCCTAATCCAACCCATTCACCCTTACTAACCTCACTTAACCTCCTAACTAAACCATCCCATCAAAGTTAAGTCACTTACCCCCTAACCCCCCTTCTAAGTTAATCCTAATCTCCCTCCTAAACATGTGAGAACTTTAAGCAAGGGTTAAGACTTGCTAACCCAAGCCAAAGTCAACAAATATCTTCTCCCCTCACCCTCCAACATAAATGACCCTTACACATCTCTTACACCTCTCCCATCCTCACTCATGACTCTTACATACTCAACCACCCTCATCAAACCTTTGACCAACCCTTATCCTATCCTCTCACACTCGTTCTCCTTGTGACACTTGTCACCTCCCCATTGGTGCTAAACTAGCACAATCCTTGTGCTCCCTTTTTAGTGCATCCTCACCCTCCCTCACCATCTCATCATCTCGACATCTTGACCCTCCATTCCTCCAACCCTTGGCCTATAAATTGAACCTCCTCCCTTCACAAAATCATCCACCTTCCATGCAAAGTTATAATGCTATTTTGAGAGCTCATAAACTACCAAAATACCATTATAATGTTGGAATCACTCCATGAATCCATTGTTGAAACCTTCCTTCATTCACTCCATCCATCCATCTAAAGCTTGAGCATAAGCTTGTGAGCATACATATCTTAAATCAAGGACAAATACATTGCATCATGATGTTATACCATTAGGAGCCTACCATTCTTGGTTTGCTTTCTTTTGTGGTGATAACAATTGGTCTTATCTTAAATGTTTGCTTATTTAGTATGGTTAATACTTTTTTTTTAATAACTAGTATTCAATTTACTCTACTAAACTAGGTGATACAATAGTTATTCTAAATTGGGATATCTCAATCTAAATATTGATCAAATGCATATAGTAGGAGAGATACTATAGAAGAAAGCTAAGCAACAGAGGCTTAGAGAGGAAAGAAACAGAGAATTTCAAGTTCTTGAAGATGCACAGAACATTCTTGTAGAGGCACTTAGCACTAAGGTTGATACTTGTCAACCTATTTTGGCTTAGTTAGCAAAAGTGGTCTAGAAACTCAATGAAGATTTGAATGGACAAGAGAAATTGTTGTAGAGAGTAGAGAAGGAATTTAAAAATAAAGTATTGGAGCTAATTGCACAAAAGATTGCAATACATCAACTAGACTTTTCTACTATTCTAGGTTCATTGGAAACCTCTACCAGCAATGTCACTTCTCTATTCAGTAAACTCTATGAGACATTCATTTTCACATGGAAAATCAAAGATAAACTCTCCAAGATTGATGAAGATCAAAAGGCAAGTGCACATCAGTTGTCACTTGACCTGAGCTATAGTTCTGCTCACTATACAAAGATCAAATTTCTAACTGATATACAAGTAGAATTACTAAGGGAAGAAGCCAGGATAAGGACTACACTTGTAGATATACAAGCCAAGATTCTTTCAAACATGGATGTATTGCAAAAACATATTGCACATGCTAAAACTCTCATCCATGATAAAAACTTCTACATTGCTGATCACATAATAGAATTATCAGCAAAAGTGCATATTACATTACATACAAAAAAGGTGTTGCAAGAAAACTAGGACAACACAATGTCACTAATTCTCAAGGTACATTCTAATTTCTTGTCACATTTTGGCATAACTATATAGAATACACCTTTGACATTTATGTCAAAAAGGGGGAGAAAATGTATATTACATATTGTAAAGAGGGAGAAGATGTAATATACAGTAAAGGGGAGAAGATGAGGATATATATATATGTACATATATATATGTACATATATATATGTACATATATATATATATATATATATATATATATGTATATATATATGTATATATGTACATACATATATATATATATGTACACATATATATATACATATATATGTACATATATATATATATATGTACATATATATATATATATATATATGTACATATATATATATATATATATATATATATATATATATATATATATATATATATATATATATGTGTACATATATATATATGTACATATATGTATGTACATGTACATATCTGTACATGTACATATATATATATATATATATGTGTATATATACATGTATATATACATATATATATGTATATATACATGTATATATACATATATATATATATATATGTGTATATGTATATATATATGTATATATGTATACATATATGTATACATGTATATATATATATGTATATATGTATATATGTATACATATATATATATATATATACATATATACATATATGTATACATATATACATATATGTATACATATACATATATATATACATATATGTATACATATACATATATATATACATATATATATATATACATATATACATATATATACATATACATATATATATATATATATACATATACATATATATACATATATATATATATACATATATATATATATATATATATATATATATAATGTGTAAAGTATATTGAATATATATGTATCTGGGAGCATCATTTTATATATATGTACAAATATTTAGATAAACATCTCTTACACAAGAAAATTTGAGAAATTTCTAAAATAGAGTACTTACCAAGTTGAAGACACAAGATGAAGACTTAAGATCATTTGAAACTTTTTTTGAGAATTCGATTTTGACTGACAAGTGTTTTTGTCACTAATGCCAAAAGGGGAGATTGTTGAAATTACAATGAAGTTTGTTTATTAGTGGCACACACTTATTCAAATCGCTAGTAGCTACCAAGCTTATTGTATGGTTAATAGTGTTAACCAAGTAATTAAGGATCTACTAAGTTCTATAGTTGCTATCAAGTACCAAAAACAACATTCAATTTGTGCCGAGCAATTTCTACCAAGTTGGTGATTATTAGTGTAAATTGAGCTTCATAGTGTTTACCAAGTTTCTTAGTGCAAACTAACTTCTATAGTGATTACTAGGTTTGCAATTTTAGTGATATGAATCTAGTGTTGACTAAGCCACACAATGTCAACCAAGTGATTTAGTTTATACTGATCTTACAGTAATAGTGTTGATCGAGCTATGCAATGTGAATCAAGTGATTCCATTTATACTAAGCTCATAGTAATAGTGTTGACCGATCTATGTAGTGTGAATCAAGTGATTCAATTTATAAGTCAAGTTTCACAGTATTCACCAAGTCACTAGTGCAAACCAAGTTCAGACTACTTGGAAGTGATTAGTATGGATTGACCTTCTATGTCTACTAAGTGCATGATGATGTCAAGCATTGACAGTGGATGCCGAGTATCAGAACCTCACCAAGTTTTTCTTCAAAATCTGAGTACCAACAGTTGGGCTGACTTTGTGTATTTTGGTGAAACTTGTATTGTAGCCAACTTTGATACATCATTCTAATACATTTTGAATTTCTTGTTAGCCAAATATGCCAAAAATATTCTAATTGCTTCAATTCTAACAAAAAGTGCAAATGTTTCCTCATAATCAATACCTTCTTGATGTGAATAACCTTTACATACTAGTCTTACTTTATTTCTCACAACCTCACCTTGTTCATTCATCTTATTTCTAAAAACCCACTTAGTTCCTATAACATTCTTGTCCTTGGCTCTATGAACAAATTCCCATGTTTCATTCATCTTAATTTGATATAGTTATTCTCTCATAGATTGAATCCAAAAGTCATGTTTACTAGCTTCATCTACACTTTAAGCCTCTACTTGAGAAATCAAACATAGTTCTTCTCTTTGTACCTTGTTCCTTTTCATAACAACTTTGATCTTGCTACCAATAATCTAATCAACAAGATGATTCTTTATCAAGTTCTTATTAGATGTCATTGTCTCAACTCTTACTTCAGCTCTAGGTTCACTCCTTGGTTTTCTTCTTTGTTCCACAATCTATATATCTTTCTAAAATTATGTGTCAGTTTCATAAAATAGCTCAACATTCTCTTGGTTAGCCTTTGGATTAATCTCTTCATTAGAATCATGATCAAGTATTCTTTCTTGAATTCCACATTTTCAACACTCGGCATCATCATGCTCTTAGTAGACATAGAAGCTTGGTTCATACTAATCACTTCCAAGTACTCTGAACTCAATCAGCACTAGTGACTTGCTAAACACTGCGAAACTTGGCATATAAACTGAATCACTTGGTTGTCACTCCTTTGCTCAGTCAACACTACATTCACATCACTAACACTATGAACTCGATAGACACTAGAGAAAATGGTTAACACTATTCAACTCGGTTAGTACTGTGAAGCTCATTTTGCACTATCATTGATGAACTCGGTAGATACTGCTCGACATGAACTAAATTTAGATTCTAAAACTCGGTAGCAACCATAAAACTCGATAGTAACTGGATTACTTAGTTAACACTATAAATAGAAAGATAAGCTCAGTAGCTTCTAACTAATTGACTAAGTGTGAGTCACTAATAAACAAACTTGACCATAATATCAACACATGTGTCCATCATCTTCCAGAATTCTTTTTTTTAATTAAAAAATCAAGAGAAATAATTTTGTAAAAAGTGAAAACTTGGAAAATATACACTTTCGATAAATACCATGATGAAAACATGACAAATAGGCATCATGCATAAGTTATGAACTTCTTACATTCCATAATTTGGGGAGAATTTCATCCATATTTTTCTCTCATATCACATCTGTTTCATTTCCTCCATTTTCCTATGTCCCTCATATCTCTTATCTTATCAACATTCATATCCCATTTTTTTCCAACTTTGATCTTAACAAGGCTATGAATATCCCTAGAAACATCACATATCCTATGTACTTCATGTTGTCCACATCCTTTTGGTCCATATCCCTTATCCTATGCACCTCTCTTTTTGCCATAGCTCTTGTCTTATCCTCCTCTCTTCAGTCCATATTACATATCTTATTGCAACCTTCCATCCATATCCCTTGGCCTTGACCTTTCTTTCCTTGTTCAGGTCGTATCAATATCCTATCCAAATCCCTCTCTTAATCTTGATAGAAAATAAGGACATCAAAATGAAAATATGTTTTTGACATCCTCTTGATATTTCCATTTCTATAGACCCCATGAAAATTATCGTTACCTTATCTTGGCATATCTAGTCCCTAAGCTTAGAAACCACATGTTGTCACATCTTGTGGATAGTCCTTAACATTAGAATATCTCCAAGGCATACTAAGGAATTTGTTGGTTCTTGATTTGATAGGTTTTGAATTACATTTTTGGAAGAGGAAAATACCTAGGAGTTAGCTACAAACCATAACAAGTATATCTAATCAAACAAAAAAGACCAACTGACAAGACAATATAGTCTTCTCCCCTTTGAATTTTGTAAGATCTAGGTGGGTGTACCCAAGATTAATCAACATTTATCTATCTATAACCCTTGAACATTAATCCTTATTAAAGCATAAGGCGACCTTTGAATATTATAACTTACAGACAATAAAAGAGTCATAGGATAGCTAATCTTTCCTCTCCAGTATTTCCCAAGTCAAGTATAGGCCAAATCTCTCAAATCTACAAAATAGCATGAAATATAAAAAAATTGTGTAAAATATTTTATCATTGTGCACCCTTTCATTACCATTAGAAGTTCAATATGACCAATTCTTTATCCATTGGGTTCTAATTTACAAATCTAACTCCATATCCTATGATCTATTCCGTTATCCTATACGTGAAATCAATATATGATTTAAATCTCATACTTATCATAATCTTTCTATAAAACCATATGATCTTCTCACACCATATCAATCACTTACTTAACCCATAAAATTAATAGAAAGATGCAATATGAGATATAAGTTAACATGAATTACAATTGAAAATTCACATTAAAATTGATGTTAAATTTAGAAGATCAAAGAACAAAACACAAAGAGACAAGATCTATATAGTATAACTTTGTTGATCCTTCAATTTATATTAACTTTCCTTGAAAATTATACATATGTATTCACATATGTAACTCCAAAAGACCAAAAAGACTTAGACAATTGTTATTTATTTCCTTTGTTTCATTGACAACATAAAATTAAATACACAAAAAAATTGGACCAACTCATAATGAAATTACTTTCTTAAATCAAAATTTGGACCCTCTTTCCAAGCCTTGGAAATCCTTTTATATACAAGGATTACAATAAGCTTTTTCCTAGAAAGGAAAAGACACATGTCAAGATACAATTGGACAATAATTCTTGCTACACAAAAGACAAAATAATAGAATGGAAAGTTGGAGATAGTTAAAAATTAAATAGGTGGCGGCATAGATGTTTAGGATTAGCTATTTGTTTGCGATGTAGGTATATCCATAGCAGGTGAATGACAAAAGTAAGATATCCTATTTTGATGGATTTCCTTCCTCTGTTGGCTCTCCATAATCAGTTTCCCTTTATTTCTTTAACTATCTCCAGCTATCAATGCCACAATTTCTATAATGGTCTCCCAAATGATTATATGTGTTTCTGTGTCTAGCCATGTTGCATTCCTAACTATATTTATTTCATTCAAATTCTTGATCCACTTAGCATCCATTATAGCTTTTATTCAGTAACAATTTTATTTATATCCATTTATACTTTATACAATGTGTCAATAATCTTATACAAAACTGATACATTTACATCTCCATTGAAATATGCTACAATCCTTTCATTGTTCAAAATGTTATCAAAATATTTAGACCATTCTTTCCATTCTCTTAGCTTCCCCTTGGCATCCACAATAGGAGATATGAAATCATGAATCCCATCAAGAATGACCTTCAATTTGTTTTGTATCAACTGCATCTTACTTGTCATGCCACGAGTTAACAAGGTGAAAACATAACCAATAATTTTGTTTAAATTAATTTTGTATTTATTTTTATTTTTTTGCTTTTATCAAGAGGAAGACAATAATAACACGATCATATTTTGAACTAAGAGGAAAAAGAGAATGATAGATTCTTATGCTAGACTATACATGGTGCAATGGTAGTGAGCTCTCCAACTTTTGGACTAGACACAAACTATGGGATGTTCAAGTGGAGCTTAATGTAGTGGCATCATAATCGTAAGGGTCTAAGGGAAAATTCGAGAATATGATCAACGTTGAATCACTGGTTTTCAAGTGCTAAATTATTCATTACATTGACATTGCCATTACGAGCATTTATCATTTGCTAATTTGTTATTATAATTTGTTTATTGCTAAACATACTAAACATATTATATTTAACTTCCTACACATCTCTTATGTTATTGCTTACAATATTTTGTTTTCACGACTAATATTATAATTACTACCTCTAGAGATCTTATATTGATGTTATGTAAATAAGAACAAATAGTTAATTACATTAATGTTATATAAATAACAAACATATAATTGAATTATATATATATTGACTACTATCCTCAATACATCTTTAGACAGCTAATTTAGAAATCACCACTATATGTGTTTCTCTTAAAATCTTGTTTAGTATCTACCCTAGATACAAGTCACATCTAGCCAAATAAAATTAAATAGAATAACATTATGAAAGTCTACTACATATTAATATCCTAAAAAATATTATTCCCTTTATGTAAACATTCCTTCCTTCTTATATTTCTTTATGTCCCAATTGAACATTATTATAATTCTCTATTTTTATTTACCTAACAAGCGAAGTAAACAACTTACCTTATTTATCTTATTTTAATATTGTCTATGTAATCATGAGCTATATATTACTTCTACTCCCTAGGTCCTAGCTTGGAAGCTTTTTCCATCTACCTAAGACTTTGAACTCCATGAGTTGTCTTGCTGCACGTGCAAGACTTTTCCCTTAGGCGTGAGTGGGGAAGGAAGGATTTATTTAGTCTCATTCCCCATGCCTAGGGCTAGGTGCCTATGAGGAAAAGACATAGACAAGACATAAGGGAAAGCCCTTGTTTTTCTTAAGTTTTTAAAACTTTTACTTACTTTTTGTGGATGGTCGCCTCCCTTTGAAAATGCAGCCACGTTTTTTCAGCCTTGCTTAGGTGTAAGTATAAATGTGTGTAGTAAGATAAGACAGCTCCATCTACCCTTTTAGGAGATTTGCAAGATATGAGGCCACAAGAAATGATGGAGCCTTCATTGTGGTTCAAATTAATGTTTTTTTGTTTGTTGACTTGGTGCATCATAGGTTTGTTTATTATTATTATTTTGTTTAAAGGTGAAACAAGCATTATCATGCCTTAAATGCATTGGTCGCCCATATGACAAGGGTATTTGATTAAGCAAATTTATTAATTAGTAATACTACCTTGGTCAATACTTAGTGTCACTAGAGTTTTCATGTTATATTTAATATGGATTCTATGTATATTCATTATTTAATGAATGTAATAGGGAAACTTTAATTGTTTGTTTTGCATACATTTTCTAGAGAGTTTGAGCACCTAGAGCACTTCTCCCAACTCAACTAATTAAACTACCTCTTCCATACCAACTTTCCAAAATGCATGAGAGATAAACTGAAATATCATTATGGATTACAATTTCCTTTTCTAATATGCAACTATAACATTTATCATTTATTAAAAAAAACACACTTAGCATAAACCTCTATGGAATTCTCATAACTAAGGTATCATAACATTTCCAT
This sequence comes from Cupressus sempervirens, assembly GCA_028749045.1. Classification (NCBI taxonomy): domain Eukaryota; kingdom Viridiplantae; phylum Streptophyta; class Pinopsida; order Cupressales; family Cupressaceae; genus Cupressus; species Cupressus sempervirens. The sequence goes on from CM053786.1 coordinate 819,175,554, forward strand.
TTAGTAAAGAACTAGTTGTAATCACCTAAAAATGGTCATCTAGACTATTAGCCCCCTTCTCAGCATTTTGGCTAAATTAATTTAATCATTTACCTTGACCAAATTGCTAATAATCAATTTATTTGATTATAACCTATAGTTTGACTATGCTATCCTAAGTTCATTATTTGATTAAAAGAACATGTCCCCTTTTAATTAAATAAAGCACCTCATTCTTTTAACCCACTTAAAGTGCACACATAAAGTTCTTTTTCTATTTTACAATTAAAAGAAAAGGCTTGTGAGACTTTTGTCTTATGTGACAAGTCAACTTATATTCTATTGGTTGACTTGTATGTGCACATGGATCACATCTATTTTCGAATTCCACCGTTGGTCATCCACCATCTTCATCTTGATCTCTATCGTCCCTACAATTTTAAAAGCTTTCCCCCTCAAAGAATCCATCCTCATTTGAATATTGTTATGCTGCAGGTTTTCTAACAAGTTCCTTTGGAGCTTTGTGGAGAACTTCTCACTTTCTTGTCTACATTCTCTCATTCCATCATACTAGCATAAGATCATATGGCATTCTTAGCATAGTTGCATATTAGTTTAGCTTTCATCTTTTACAATAATCTCACATAGCATAATAGTTGGTCTTGTAACACTCTCATCCATGCTTAGCATAGTTGTATTTTGCATTCTCATCTTAACTTAGTCTTCCATCTTGCATTTCATACTTGAAGGATTTCTTGAGATATTTGCACTCTTGCTCTTGTCTCAAAGAACCTCCCGTTGCATGGTTTACTAGCAAGAAGAGTATTCTTAAGGCTCAACTGAGAGCCCTTGAACCTAAAATACACTCTCTTGCACTCTGTGGATAGGGAGCTCTAAGCCGGCATCCAAACATTCCAACTCATGGAATCATTTGAATAGAATGGTTTAGAGTGTGACACATTTCTAGTATACATTTTTGGCACCCATGGTGGGGCTGGACTATACGTTTTGCCCTACATTTTCCTATTTTCACTTCCATTTCCCTTACTGCTCTGCATTTTTCTTTTTTTTACACTCGCAGTGTTGGGCGACATTTTTCCAATATCGCGTGACAGTTCACAGTACTGTCATGCGACACTTTTTTTAGAAATAGTGTCGCAGTTGGAGCCTATATTCTGTCGCCCTCTGTGCAAAACTCTATTGCATAGTTGAAGAAAAAGTATCGCCTAAACATAAATTGTTGCCCTGATATACTGTAAAGTATTGCACGACATTTGTTCAGCAAAAAGTATCGCCTGACATTTTTTTGCTTGTTCCTTGAGGGATTTGATCAAATTTCTTCTTAGCTGGCTGATTGTTGTTTTTAAGCAGATTTCTAGGCTATTTTATAGAGGTCTAATTTGTAGTTTTTGTGATTATTTCAAGCTAACTTTTGGGCTAACAAGTTGTGATTGCAGGTTGCCCTCTTTGTGAAGAAAAAATTGAAACCTTGCATACAAAAGAACGCATGTCAAAGCTTCAAATGTACAAGGGCTACTAACACTGTTTGCAGGGCTGCCCAAAGCATAAAAACCCAAACTTGCTTGATTTTTGTTTTCATGTGCGGCATTGACTAATTGTTCATTTTTTATAGGCACATAAAACTTGTTATTAAAGTCTTTTGATAATAGAAGAGTATGCTCTTCACCCTTGTGGTGAATCAAAAATCTTGACTTGCCATTTGGTTTCAAAAGCAAGGGGTAACTGAATCTTCTTGGCATGTTTGGGAGAAAATGATTGGAATAGGAGAGTATGCTCTTCACCCTTGTGGTGAATCAGAAATCTTGACTTCCAAAAGTTGATCCACTCTTTATGTAGTTAGAATCCTTTAGAGGGCCTGCTCTCGGACAACCTGAGAGGAACGACCCAAGTGGGGACAAGCCGATTACTTGGCTCTTCCAACCCACTATAAACTCAAGGCTACCAAGGACACAAAACTTTGGTAGACGTAGTGTTTATCTTTTCCTAGTTTGATTGCTTATGAGGTTTTGACCATAGGGAGATCACTAGGCAAGAATGCTTAAGGTACTCTTGTGGTCACGAGATCAGTTACTCATCACAAGGTGAGGTGTCCCATGATTGGGAGCAAGAGGAACACTATGAATGAAAGCTTGATCTAAAAACTCTAAGTTAGTAACTACCCTTTTTAGCCGCTCAACTTCTTAGTGCAAGGATAGATCCTAGTGGACTACCTGGATCACCCCAAGATTTTACACTCACCATATGTGTTCCCTTGGTTGTGCTTATGGCACTTCCATGACAAAGCCAATATCTCTTGTGGGAAACCACTTGGTGTAAGGCAAAGGAGCATCAAACGTGGGCTAAGTTGTTGAGTAATGAACCATGACTCTAAGGTAGATTGCTTGGCTATTGTTTTTGATGTTTTGACCAGTGTTAATGTTCTTGCAACATAAACATTCTGATAAAAGTTGTTAGGAAGGTTGTTCTGATATCCCAAATGCGTATTGACAAGGTTGTTTTTACCCTTGATCAATTGTTTTAAGACATGTTGAAACACTTACTATTTGCAAACCTTGTTGTTTATTGGTACGAACTAAAATGAAACACTATTTGATTGAAACAACTGTTGATTGACAAATTGAAACAAACTTCAAACCAAAAATTGACCTTTTTTTGCACAAAACTGGCACTCTATCGCACACTCTCACAAGAAATATTGCGTGACATTTTTTTCCAAAATTCTGTCGCATGTCAGTAGTAAATTCTATCACACTGCTAATAAGATTATGTCACACTCAGTTACAACTTCTGTTGCTTGAACAAAATGTGTCGCATCAGTGTTAAAATTCTATCGCACGACATTATATGCTGAACTTATGTCACCCTCCTTCTGAGAAAATATCGCCTAGAGTCATTTTGGGTCAAAAATAGAGTTTACCATTGGAATTTTTTGGTCTAAGGAGCGTCACGTTGGTCACCCTTGATCCTAGCTACATATCAGTGTGTGACGAATTTGTCCTAGGTTGAAAAGATGGGTTTAGTCCGTCGAATTGATGAATCACTTGTCAAAATTCAGCTATTACTTTATTCTAGCTATCCATTATTGAGCTTCTCACTCATCCACTCGGCTCGAGTCACCCGTGCTGCAAGATCTTGAGCACTGTTTGACAAGCCATCTATCACATTTTGACAAGTGACTAGTCCTGATTGTAAAAGCTTCAAATTCAGCTTCTTTTCTTGTCCTACTAAACAAAGACAACTCTTTACATGCCAGTCACAACTAGATATCAAGTTGGTAGTAGTAGCCACACGCCTTTCATTTTCAAGCAATTGGAAACACCACCCAAATGTCCTCGCAAGCAACCTTGTGGTAAGAATCTTGAATTTGCTCAAACACAAATGGCCAATGTTCAGCACAACCCACTTTATAGTTTTGAAAATCCATTTGGTACACCTTCTGAGACACCCAAGGATACAAGTGGTATAGTCACTATGGTACACCCTAATGAAATTAAATGCCGCTTAGAAGCACAAGCACGTAAAACCCAAAAAACTTTGGAGGCTATATACGCTATGGAAAGAGAAAACTAACAAGTTGAAACTGACAATCAAGCATGCTATGAAGGACATAGAGGAACTTGCCCTCGAAATCCTTTTAAGAACAATGATGGCAATCACATGCCACTAAGGACTCCTAGAGCTGCTGCTGGCACATGTCCTTCACCACCTAAACCATCCCATCCTGATAGTGATGAAGAAGTAACTAGCAAAGACATAATCAAATTTCAATAAGATGGCTTTGCCCAAAAACTAATGCTTAGAGCTTTAGAGGAAAATGGAGACCAATACTTTCGATACATGGCAACTTGGGGATGGAAACTCCCTCAAGGTTTTGATGTTGAGCACATAATTCCAAAAGAGAACCCACTGAGGCTGAAATCTTAAGGGAAGAAATACAAGAACTAAGGAAACAATTTGCACAACTCCAAACTTCAAAAGAGCCACCTAAAACATCATTTGTTGAATCAATTGACACTCTTCAATTTGATAGGAGTCTATACATGCTGCCATTTCCTAAGGATATAGAGGTTCCTAAGTATGACAAATATGATGGAAATGGTGACCCTCATGATCATGTGAGACATTTCTATGCTATTAGCATGGACTTTATGCATGAAGACACCTTTCTTATGCATTTTTTTCCCAGAAGTCTAAGAGGACAAGCTATGGAATGGTTCACAAAATTGAGTCCTCCTCTTAAAACATTTGACAAACTTGCACAATGCTTCATCCAGCAATATTCATACAATAGTCAACATCTTATGACTATGTTGGACTTGTGCAACATCAAACCAAAAACAGGAGATTCTCTTGCAATATACCTTCAATGATGGAGATCTTTATACTCTCGATATCCTTGGCAGGTACCTGAGGCTGAAAATTTTGACATTTTTTTCAATACACTTGCACCTGAGTTATACTTTGATCTAAGAAAATAGTTATTCACATCCTTCAACGCCATGGTGGAGAGTGCATATCGCATTGAGGATGTTGCTATCAAAAGAGGTGACATTGTTATAAACAAAGACAAAAGTAACAATGGGAATGGTAAAGACAAAAGAAAACCTTGGAATAAGAACAAGTATGTTGTCAACGATGGAGTAGTGGACACTCCTAAGACCAAGGAACCTGCGTTTAACCTTTCTAGCACCATCTATGTTGTGAAACAACAAGAAAGTTCGAAACCACAAACATTTGACAAGAGCTCTAAGTTTACCAAGAAACGACGTGTGTACACACCTATGGTTGAGCCTTATGAGGTGGTTCTAAAAACTTTGATTGCAAACAAACTGGTTACTTTACCAGACAATTCTCGTCCTTACGATCCACCTGTCAAACCTCCATGGTGGCGAGAAGACCACACGTGCAGCTATCACCAAAGTAAAGGACATAACACAGAAAATTGCTTCAAACTCAAAGATGTAATCCCAGACCTCATTGAAGCTGGCAAAGTTGTCACAGATGACCTTGTTAAAAATGTTGATCATAAGGCTTTCCAAAAACCCTTGCCTGAATATGAGAAGGGTGAAACCTCACAAGCTGCCAAAAAGAATCATGACACCAAAATTAGCTATGCTTACGCTAACACTGATAATGTTATAAACACGCTTGAGCTAGTTGAATACATATGTATGGCAAGCTCCAACAATGACAACTGGCCAAATTATGATGTTGAAGATGAACGACCAAAAGTGGTCTTCAGGACATGATCCACTCCTCAAGACCATACTAATACTAAACCCAAGGTGGTACTCCGAGTGGCTGAATCTTCATCTTTTCAGGGTGAACCACTTAACACTATCACTAGGGGGCAATCTAAGGTTGTCCTAAAAGTTACTCATGACCCTAAAAATGCTTCATCATCTAAGAAACCAATTAATTCCAAGATCTTTGACTGTGATCTTGTTAGTCAACTACAATGCACACAAGCACAGATCTCCATTTTCGAATTGCTAGAGTTATCTCCTTTGCACAGGGATATCCTTGAGAAAGCTTTACATTCTGCCAACGTTCCCACACATATTGATGCGAAACGATTCCAAGCTATGGTGAACCAAATTTCCTTGCCTCACTATCTCACTTTTTTTGAAGAAGATGACCGAGCTCTCAGTCATCCCCATAACCTTGCTCTTCACGTCGAAGTTCAAATCTTTCATACCCGCATCCGCCGAGTCCTGATAGACAATGGTGCAGGGTTAAATATCATTTCATTTAATGTAATCCAACAGTTGGGCATGTTTGAATTTTCCATTGATCCTAAGTGCAAAATCACTATAAAGGCATATGATGAGGTCGAAAGGCCTTCTAAGGGTCTAATTGTACTTCCAATCAGAGTTGGTCCAGTTGAGAAGAATGTCATTTTCCAAGTTTTAGACATACCACTTGCATACAATTTGTTGTTGGGACGACCATGGATTCACGATATGCAAGCAGTGCCCTCTGCGTACCATCAGTGCATTAAGTTCCCTTTTAATGGTACAGAAGTGGTTGTCCCTGGCGACAACTCCATGTCTATCAACACATTATCTGCTATTGAAATGCTAGTCCCACACAATCACTCTTCTCGTGAGCTAGCACCATCTTTCATAGAATGTGAACAAAAACTGAAAATGATGAGCCTTGGTATGGGCGAGTACACTTTGGACTCTATTGCTACATTACCAATTTCCCCTCGGTCCTATGGGAAACCAACTATTGCAAAGAAGCCTTATGCTTCTGCTATGACACTTTTTGACACTTTTGTGCAATCTTCAATACCTCTAGAAGCAGAAAAGGAAGAATAGGCCATTAAAGACTAGATCTATAGAGAAGAGGAAGACAAGGAGGTTACAGTGACTACTCCTATTTCTCCCAAAAGATATGGAAAAGGCTATAAATTTCTAACAAAAATGGGCTACCAAGGTCACGGGTCCTTAACTAGTTGTAAGAATGCTCTAGTTGAACCTTTAAGTCACACTCAAGGTTGTGATACTCGAGACACCGCTGGTCTAGGCTTTGGGTTAAACAATGATATATCAACCTATAGTCAAAGATTGCTCATATCTAGTGAATCGAAGGATGATGACCCTCCCATAATTGCTACTGCTGCACAAGATGAAGACTTTGTCCCTCTCACTTCCCTCCTTTAGGGAGAAGACATATTGACTACTAATAATAATGAAGAAGCTTCTACCTCCCAACAACAGACACAAGAAGGGTCTACTTCTAAGGACATAAATAGAGGATGAATTAGGCAGAATATTGCTCATCTCATAGCTAGGTATCAAAGTACAGATTCTCATGAGTATGAGTGGGAAAGCCTCTCTGATGCATCTTGCAAACTAGGGGTGGATGTCATTCATGCCTATACAACCCAACTCGATGTAGTCGAACGGTCTAGTATAGGGTCAGATGAGTTTGACTCACAACATGTCTCAATGGATCACGCTAGTTCCTCCAGGACTATTCTTGAGCTGGACTCCTTTGTGACATTTTCTATAGGCTCAACTTCACAAGTCACCAGAGATGACTCCTTCCATGTCAATCACATTGAAACTTCCCCCTCACTCTCGCTAACTCATCCAGATCTCATAGATTGGTCTATCCAAAATCAAAGACCTAAAATACGGTCTTTCCAAAATGACTATGAGATCGCTTGTTATCTAAATGCAATTGAACCTGTCATTTCTTCCACCAGCGAACCTGCAGTTAACATGACGGAAGCAAATATCAAGTACCTCAGTTAAAAAATTAAAAGAAAAAATAAGCGATCAAATGGCAAAAACCACATTGTGGCGGTGTTTGATCCTCAAAAAAGTAAAAATAAAGGCATATCTAATGGTGAAAAACTCTCTGAGACACCTGCGGATGAGGTACTTGGTAGTCTGCCAAGCTATTTCCAGAATAGATCTTTGGTTCTCATTGAACCTACACAGCCTATCAACTTGGGTACAAAAGAATGTCCTCAGATTATCCATGTAGCTCAATCTTTGTCAGACAAAGAAAAGACACAGTTTACTCAATTCTTTCAAGACAAGAAGGTCAACTTCGCATGGACATACTTTGATATGCAAGGGCTTGATACAAATCTCATCATGCATCACTTATCAATCTCACCAGATATCAAACCTGTCAAATAGAAGTTGAGAAAAATGCATCCACATGTGGCCCTACTAGTCAAGACAGAGTTTAAAAAGCTATTGAATGCAAACTTCATCAGGGCCATTGATTATGTAGAGTGGATTTCCAACATTGTACCTGTCTCTAAGCATGACAAATCCATATGAATTTGTACTGATTTTAGAGATCTCAATAAAGCGTGCCCCAAGGATGACTTTCCACTACCAAACATCAATATGATAGTGGACATGACTGTGGGTTATGAGATGTACTCGCTCATGGATGGATTTTTTGGGTATAACCAAATCAAGATAGCTCTAGCAGACCAAGAAAAGATAGCTTTTACATGTTCATGGGGGACCTTTTGCTAGAATGCCATGCCTTTTGGGCTTAAAAATGTTGGCGCTACATATCAAAGAGCAATGACAACCATATTTCATGATATGATGCATAAAAACATGGAAGACTATATTGATGACACATTGGCAAAATCAAGGAAACAAGACACACATCTCAAAGACCTTAGTTTGATATTGGACCATATGGAACAATTCCAACTTAGGTTGAATCCAAAAAAAGTGCCTTTGGTGTCACTTCTAGAAAATTGCTATGTTATATCATTTCAGCAAAATGCATTGAGGTTGACCCTGAAAAGGTCCAAGCTATCATGGATATGCCTCCACCAAAGACTATCAGTCAGCTTAGAGGTCTGCAAGGACGTCTACAATCCATAAGATGATTTATCTCTCAATTAGCTGACAAGGCTCAACCTTTCAATAAAAATCTGCATAAATGATCTATCCATATTTCGAACAGTGACTGTCAACAAAGTTTGGATCAAATCAAAGCCTACTTGGCAAAACCTCCAGTTTTGATGCCACCCATTCTGGGAAAACCTTTGGTCTTGTACATTTCAGCTATGGATTCTTCTCTAGGAGCACTCTTAGCCCAAAGTGATGAGATGGGTAAAGAAAGAGCCATATACTATATCAGTCAAACTTTAGTGGCTTATGAACTAAACTATACAAGTATAGAGAAGGCATGCCTTGCTGTAGTTTTTGCCTCCCAATAACTCTGGCATTATATGTTGGCCCATACAGTTCACTTGATTGCTAAGATAGACCCTTTGAAATATTTGTTAAGTAAAGCTGCACTTACTGGTCGTCTTGCTAAATGGATGATGATTCTTTCTGAATTTGACACTCAGTATGTCGAATGTCAGGCAATCAAAGGGTAGGCCATAGCTAACCAATTGGCTGACTTCCCACTTGAAGATGTAGCACCTATGCAAATTGAATTTCCAAATGCCTCAATCATGTACATTATTGAGAGAACATGGAAGATGTTTTTTGATGGATCCCATACACAGAATGGAGCTAGAGCAGGGGTTTTGTTTGTTTCCCCTCATGGTTATACAATTCCAAAGTCCTACAAACTATTGTTCCCATGTACAAAAAATATTGCAGAGTATGAAGCATTAACAAATGGGATCAAAATGGCCCTTTAATGGCGAATAACTAAGCTACACATTTATGGGGATTCTCAACTAGTTGTGAACCAAGTGAATAATGAATATCAAACAAAGGATGACAAGTTGATCCCTTATAAAAAGTTGATCGATGCTCTAAGGAATTATTTTACCTTTGTAACATTCCAACAGATTCCTAGAGTAGAAAACAAGGCTGCTGATGCTATGGCCACCTTATCATCTATCCTCCAACTGCAAGAACATGAATCGCGATTTGAGTTCCTGGTGGAAGAACTGCATCATCCAGCCTATGATTCCTCGGATAACCAGGTGATCTACACTATTGTGGGTCAGAATTCCTCCTGCTATGTGGCTATTTTCTCCTACCTGTGTGATCAGGTTATTCTTGAAACCCTCACGCACAACCAAAAATGCCAACTCCTTCATAATGCCTTACACTACACTTTGGTCTCTAGTGACTTGTATAGGAAGGGTCTAGACAGAATGTTGCTTAGGTGTTTAGAGCTAGAAGAGTTCGAGAAGGCACTTTCCAAAGTCCACAATGGCATTTTTGGGGCACATTCTAATGGCCTTGCACTTGCTCGAAAACTACTTAGGACGGGTTATTACTGGCCCACCATGCAAGCTGATGATGTGCGCTATGCAAAGTCCTGTTAGAAATGTCAGCTCCATGGAAACTTGATACATGCTCCCAGGCGAGAGTTAATCCCTTCTGTGACATATTGGCCATTTCAGCAATGGACCTTTGACTTGGTATGAAAGATTCATCCAAGCTCATCCAGCGGTCATAAATTCATCATCACAGCAATGGAGTATTTCACTAAATGGGTTGAAGCTGTACCATTATCTGCCGCTACAGGAAAACATGTTGCCCTGTTTATACTGAATCACATCATTTACCGATATGGTATCCCATCCTCTATTGTTACAAATAATGGAGGGTAGTTCAAGAATAAGGACTTAAAATAGCTATGTAAAATGTTTTGAATTAAGCAACACTGGTCCTCTATTTACTATCCCCAAGGGAATGGCCAAGCTGAGGCCTCTAATAAAACACTGTTGAAAATCCTACACCGCACAGTTCACAAGTCTGGGAAAGATTAGCACTTGCAAATAAATCTGGCACTTTGGGCCTACAGAACCTCTATTCATAATCCTACAGGGGCTACACCCTTTTCTCTAGTCTATGGCTCTGAGGCTATTCTCCCATTTGAAGTCGAGATACCTTCCTTGCACATCTCCTTACATGGGTTAATAACTGATGAAGACCATAGAGCTATGCGAGTATAGGAATTAGAGACTCTTGATGAACATCATAAGGCTACTTTTGATCACATGAGGGCTTATCAGAAGCACATGTCTACACAATATAACAAGAAGGTTCACCCATGTGAGTTCCAAGTTGGTGAACTCGTGCTTAGAGAGAATCCAAAAAATCAGCAACATCGAGAGCAAAAAGGGAAATTTGAACCTAACTGGTTGGGTCCTTAAATTATCACAGTAGCATTTGGGTCTGGTGCTTATCAGTTGTCTACTTCAGAGGGTGAAGAACTTGTAGAGCCTATCAACATCCTACACTTGAAGAAGTTCTATACTTAGAGGCTTGTTGCTCAACTATCTTGTATATATCTATGATTCTAAAAAAATCCAAAAAATCATATATGATCCTGAAAAAATTCTAAAAATTAGAAAATGTCCTGAAAAAATGATCATCTTAGTGAAAACCTAGCAATAGGCACTTTGATGTATCACCAAAAAAAAATTGAAAAAAAAAGTCCTGAAAAAAATTTGTCAAGTGGTGAAAACCTGGAAACAGGCGCTACTTGAAACTCTCGCACCTATGTCTATCAGCCTCAATCACTCATTTCACTACACATTTCCTAGCTTGGAATTGTTTCTTGTCCTCGTATTGGGGGCATAGCTACTTAGCCTATTGAGGTATTCTTGTGCATTAAGGTTTATTTGACAACTCACAAAATAGTTTTTCTCAACACTACCCCCACCCACTTTGACATCAAGTGTTTCTCAACACTTCTCAAATAGTTTACCTATGGTCTTCAATGTCGTGATATTTCTCACTATCAGAATCAAGTCTTGAAGAAATGGCCAAGTGACTTACACACACGCACTTTAACACTTAAATGACTGAGCTATGTTGATCTTTATCTACTTTTTGTGTTGTCTATGATGATTTCTTTGCCATATGTTCCTCCCTAATAGTCTTTCGAGGATGTCGTTGACTAGAAGACTGGGGGCATGGGACATACTTTCTTGATTTCTGCTTGTGGGTATACTTTGTTTGTCTATAGTGTTGTAAGCATTTATGCTTGTCCTATCCAACATTTTGACTTACAAATGTATCATCCTTGATTGTTTCGCAAGACCACACTCGGGGGTTATCTTGGCGCTTATGCCTTGATACAGGTGTAATATTGCCAAATTAAACTTAGGGAATCTAATTGCGTAGTTATCTTGACTTACATGTCTATGATGCTTAGATTGGATTTCCACATACCTATCTGATATCGATCATATTCATATCCTCATAGTTATACTAGTGATGGTTGTATGATCTCATGATGTCCCTAATCAACGCTCAATGATGAAATTAAGAGCCTAAATGTTATGCACTTCTTGCTGGTAAACCACTTTGCATAGTAGCTTGCATTTTAAATTTATGTCATTTTAATCTAGTTGCACATTCCTACACATGGGAAGAGCTCTCTCTCTTCATATTTTTTGTGAACATATCAGCTAGCTCCTCTCATCTTTCGCTTCTTCATGTCTTTTCACCCCCTTAATCTTTCGCTGCATTTCTTTGCTATCCTGTCATCACAAGGGGTTAATCCAAAAACATCACATACGATCTATCCAAGTGTCACATATTTTCACAAAAAATATTTAAGTCTTTACCATCCATATGAGAGATCAAAATTGATACACATGAGCATATACACATACATGAGCTGAAAACTAAAACTAAAACACCACATGAAAGCTGAAACATACATTTTGAGACAAGTACACAAGAATATCGATAAACCCAGTATCTCATATATATATCAAATGTGTCATAGTACATATACAAATGTGAGATCCAAAATTTGGATCTATGTCTCAAAAATACATGAGGTACAATCAAAGCACAACTATCACTCGATGTCATGTCTGACTGCCACCCTCTACGACTGGTGCTGGCCCTGGTGGAGGAGCCTATCTCCTATCCGAAGCCTACGCTGCACCCTCTGATCTACCTGCTAACTCTAAATAATCAGGAAGACCCTATCCTAGTGGTACCACACTCCTATAGGTGGCATAATAATATGCAACTTGTGTAACATGATGCGCTGCCTCTCACCTCGCAGTATCCGACTCTCAACATAGCTCATCTTCTCGTGCCCACTCATCCATTAGCTATTGATCCCATACTGCAATGGTCACCTAAGATGCCTGTAGCTCTGCCTCCAAGACATGGATCCTCGCACCCTGCTCCTCTCCTCCTACTGGCTGCTCTACAGGTGCATCTACCCTCACTGCTCACCGTCTCCTCAGGGGCACCCCCTCCTCCCCACCATCATCACCATCAGACTCTAATGACTCCTCTGCCTCCTACATCACCTGCTCTTGCATCCTCTTCTTCCCTACTCGAGAACTCTCCCCCTCCATCTACCTGTCACCTCTCCCCCTCCCTCTCCCTCCACCTCCTCCTCCTCCACCACTGCCTCCACCTCCCACTCCTGTAGGTGCCACATCTAGAAGTGTGAACCGAGGGAACGGGTGTCTTTGCATCTCATAAAGATACCTTGGATCAGCCCCTGCATCTATCACATCTAGGTGATAATTCCAGGGAGTCTCCACTAGTGTTTCCATATCCCGAACTGCTGTCTGATAGTCTAGCATCGATAGATATCCCATTCCCTCATCTACGTGCATCCAAGCATAGGTGGTGGTCTCCATCGATATCACTTGCTGCTCTACAAACTGCTACCATACACGACTGATCACAAATCGCTCCACAATGTCTATGCTCTGACCCGGACACGGTCTGCTATACCGCATGTAGTCTAACTCCCAAGAATCTAACCACCACTAACACTCCCAGTACGGTCGCCATATGAATGTTGTTAGCTCATTGAACATGCGTCGGTAGTAGGTCACATCTCCACTATGCCTCTTTGGGATGAAACCTCTATAGCAAAAAATATAAGGCTAGTTGCACTCTCGTGGCTGCACCCATGGTTGGATCACAGCAATGTGCTCCCAAGCCCAGATCTATGCTAACACTGCTTCGCATGCCCATGACCCGCCCTCATGGTATACTATCTCATGGAGCTCATGGTACATATCTGCTAATATGGTAGGCCCCCATGCCATCCTATGTGGTCGGGAGATCAGATCATACACCAGTCGACCCCATCCTAGCAGGAAGCCCTTCTAGCCTCAGTCTATCACCAAGGCTTGGGCTACCAAAGAGTATAACAAACTAGGCAAAGGATAATCATATCCGTACTCAGTCATCAATCTCTCCCAACTTAGGTGACGGTCCAGAATGGTCACATCCTGGAATAGCTCCTACACTCGTGCTCGCCCCTCTGTCGGGGTCGTATCATAGTACACCTGTGCCATCATCAAACTTGACATCAGTATATCTAGCATCCAACATCAAAATTGCTAAATCAACAAACTACTAATCAAGCAACTTACCGGCTTGCCATAGCATGGTACTCGTAGAATACATTATACATCCTCCAAAGTAATAGAGGCCTCATTGGTCGATAAGTGAAAGGTGTTATGCTCGCTATGCCACCTCTTTGCCAGTGCAGATAGTAAACCATGGTTTGCCCGAATATGGGGCATCTGTACAACCCACCAAAAGCCCATAGCCACTACTGTAGTCTGCTCCTCATTGCTCAAATGCTCCACAATGCCTAAACTAACCACCCTGGGAGCTCTAATTTGTAATGTTGGGAATACCTCCTGTCCAGGTAAACCAAGTAATCATCAATAACAGTCACATGACAAAAAAAGCATTAAGAAAAGCAACAAAAATGTCTATACGACACTTTTTTATAAAGAGTGCGACACATTTTGCTGAAACAGTGTCGCACGATACTTTTTCTATAGCCGTACGACATTTTTCTATCGTACGACATTTCGCACCGCATCGTGCGACATTCGGGTATAGCCGAGGCAACACATTTTTCTAAGACGTGCGATATTTTTTTGGAAAAAAAGTGTCGCGCAACAATTTTTCAATGCCCATGCGATACTTTAAAAGTATCGCGTGACTTTTTTTCAAAAAACTCTTAAAACGTGCGAAAAAACTCAAAAAAGCAACAAAAAAGTAGTTACTACCAGCGCCCCATATCGCTCTGGCCGGTTATGCAACCGACTGCGCTTGAAACAATGTCAATGAACAAGAATGTTTGCCTGAGCCATAATGCTATGTGGACCACACAAAATCTCTCAAATCACAAAAAGACAAATGAATAGTGAAAATGACACTTGGACCCCTTTTATAGCCTCCAACCTCATTTTGACCTAATTTTCAAACTCCTCAAAATTGCAGAAAAATTGCACCCCTAGCTAATTTCGATGTCCTAGATCCATTTTTAGGATCAAAATCAAAATCCGAGTTCATCTTGATGGTCAAAATCACATTTTAAAATTTTGCCTTCTTCTGAGCAATTAGCTGACCTTTTGAGGTCTAATTTTTGAATTATCACTGGGGCATCTTCATTTCTTCATTTCTTCATCATTTCTATTCTTCATATCTACTTCAATTCATCGTTTCATGTCTAAATCACCTTTCTACTCAATTTGACCTATTTTTTTATGCTATATCCTTCAAGGTCAAGTCTAGTCAAACTGGGGCATTTTATCAATTTCTTATAGTCATTCTTGGGTTCTAATCATTTATCTGTCATAGTGGACATTGTTATATCTCAATTTCCTCATATCTAGCTAGTTTTTGCATCCTCTTACCTCATTTCAATTTCGATCCCGAGGGGGCAAAAATACTCTATTGCTGATTGTTACAGCTATCTACTTCTTAGGAGCATTTGTTTGACCTTATCACTTGCTCTTGATCTATTTCACTTTGCTAGGTGTTAGAATTCTTTTTGGATCCTAACATCATCTTCCTAGTGTTCAGTACTACCACTATCAAGCTGTACATTTAGGACTTGCTATCTATTTCTGCATTTCATTCTTTGGAATCAGACATCTATATCTACCACTACCTACTTTGCTTCAATTTTCTTTGACATAATGTGTTCCCAGATTGATCATGCATTAGTCAAAGAGGGGCAAATGTAATCACCTAAAAATGGTCATCTAGACTATTAGCCCCCTTCTCAGCATTTTGGCTAAATTAATTTAATCATTTACCTAGACCAAATTGCTAATAATCAATTTATTTGATTATAACCTATAGTTTGACTATGCTATCCTAAGTTCATTATTTGATTAAAAGAACATGTCCCATTTTAATTAAATAAAGCACCCCATTCTTCTAACCCACTTAAAATGAACACATAAAGTCCTTTTTCTATTTTACAATTAAAAGAAAAGGCTTGTGAGACTTTTGTTTTATGTGACAAGTCAACTTATATTCTATTGTTTGACTTGTATGTGCACATGGATCACATCTATTTTCGAATTCCACCGTTGGTCATCCACCATCTTCATCTTGATCTCTACCATCCGTACGACTTTAAAAGGGAGAGAGCTTTCCCCCTCAAAGGATCCATCCTCATTTGAATATTGTTATGTTGCAGGTTTTCTAACAGGTTTCTTTGGAGCTTTGTGGAGAACTTCTCACTTTCTTGTCTACATTCTCTCATTCCATCATACTAGCATAAGATCATATGGCATTCTTAGCATAGTTGCATGTTATTTTAGCTTTCATCTTTTACAATAATCTCACATAGCATAATAGTTGGTCTTGTAACACTCTCATCCACGCTTAGTATAGCTGCATTTTGCATTCTCATCTTAACTTAGTCTTCCATCTTGCATTTCATATTTGAAGGATTTCTTGAGATATTCGCACTCTTGCTCTTGTCTCAAAGAACCTCTCATTGCATGGTTTACTAACAAGAAGAGTATTCCTAAGGCTCAACTGAGAGCCCTTGAACTTGAAATACACTCTCTTGCACTCTGTGGATAGGGAGCTCTAAGCCGGCATCCAAACATTCCAACTCATGGAATCGTTTGAATAGAATGGTTTAGAGTGTGACACATTTCTAGTGTACACTAGTAATATTAAATTTCCTATTGTAAGTCATCAACTAGAACTATTACTATCAATTGCATAGTTTGCATCAAATTTGATTTCAATACTAATCCCCACACAATATACAATCTTCCTAGAAATTGAGAAATTAAAAATATCAATATTTATGTATAATTTCTTTCTTAGGTATAACAAGATGGAAGTCTTGTAAGCAAGAAAACTCACAGTCATTCTTTTAACAATTACACGAAATCAATAGCCACACTTTACAATACAAACTTCCTCTTATATCTAATGGAGTTTATTTCTTCATATCAACACAATGATGATGATTCTCCTTCTATGACCTCAAGTTTCCAATACTCTCCAAATTAGTACCTACACATAGATCAAATAGGGAACCATGGAGGCTCACCTCCCAGCCTAGGCCTCAAGGAGGCCACCCACCGAGCTCAGGGAAAAAAGACATAAATGGTTGCATGCTTCACATTCCCATGCCATGCAAATGCACCATAGTAAAACCAGATTTAACACAAGACATCACAACACATTCCATCCAAGGTTATGCGCAAAGATTCAACAAATGAATCAAGAAACGGGTGAAGGTGGGCTCTCATCATGAGGAGAATTACTTAGCCTTCATTTATAGTTTGCACAACTTTTCAATATCAAAATGCCCTTTCGGGGAAATTAGCATCTTCCCTTCTTCATACCACATTATACCTCCCAAGATGCAAGTGAGCAAGATAATTTGCATTCCATAAAAACATATTCAACCATCTCCACACAAGGGAGAACTCCTCAACTCCATGTGTGAGCCCAACTAACCCCTTCACCCTACGCATCTCTTCCCTCCCAAGGGTGAGTGATGCCTCACACCCAAATTCACAAGACATTTAACATAAAACAAAAAATTCAAGAAAGACTCCCACAACACTATCCACATGCAACATACAACAAGAGTTAACCACAAGACTCCACAAGACACCACAATCCCATCATGAAATGAAATCACTATTTTTGACCTATATGCAAAAATGAAGAGACTTCATGGATCATGTTACCAACCTTCCTCCAAGCAAGGCAATGAATACTTGTAGTAGAGCTCCCTCCTCTTTCTTCAACCCTATTAGTCTCTAAAGGTAGAGAGTTGCCAAGTAAGTTTTAATATTTAGCCATGCCTCTATTTGTAACCCTCTTATTTTCGGATTCAATGAAGAATGTCATTTTCATGGGGTCTCCTAAGTCCACTAGACACCATGGAGGTCACTAATAACCCCCTAACCTATAGTACTAACATGGGTAAGGTTAATTTTAATCACAATTGGCCTTAAAGTTACTTTATGACCCTCCTAAAGCTAGGTAATTCAAATTTCAAATTTCTTTTCCAAAGGTGATAACCCTATCCCCTTCTAACTAAGGTGGTAATCAACTTTCTCAATGGAGGTGGATAACACGGAGCAAGGTGGCCACATGATCCATTGATGAATAACATGTCATTTTCCATGACAAGCACAAGTGTCAAGTGATACACACAAAATGCAATAAAACACCACCCATAACACATTCAAAATCTACATGTGAGAAACATACCACACACATGCATTACATGTTCACAAATTAAGCATGTCACAACGAGGTTTACGAATCTTACAAAGATTCACCTTGGCAGAGTCATTAAACATGTGTCTATACCTTGTTTCCCCGTTAAGTTTCCATGGTTCCACTTCCTGCACATGAAGCTCAAGCATCAGTAGTCCAAGGAATCAAAATAAGCATATGTAATGTAAATGCCAATAACAATAACATCTATATTATCATAATTCAACTTAAATATCCTTTCCTAATCCTTCAAGTGTGCCACTAGAAGTACTAAGATATCAAAAGTTGCATGTTATAAGCATCATAATCAAACGAATATTTGTCCATACACTGAAAATTAACATTTTTCATTGCATCAAAATCTGATAATATCATATCATAAAACTGCTCCAAATATATTTGAATGCTTCCTATACAATAATAGGTTCTTCATACACATAACAATGTAAAACACTATGATAGTATCAAATCCATAGATAAGGAAAATCCACCATCTATCTAAATCTATCAAAATATCAAGGTCTCAAATATCAAAATGTACACAAAACATCTAGGCTATAACTGGTCAGGGTGAGGCCTCACATTACTTATGAAAAAATCATATAACACTTTAACTCCGCCAAGCATCTTTTTAGTACCAACGATAATTTTCCTTGGAAAATATTTCTTTTGAGTCATTAAAAAAATTAATTTATCAAGAACTAGGAGTAAGGGACCCATTGATTAAACAAAGGAGTTAAAAAAGAGAGACCTTCAGAGCATTGGTGCTTGACATCTTGTAAGGAAAAAAAATACACCATTGATATTCTGAGTAATGTTTTCAATACACTTAATCTATGATGTAAGATGTTTTTCATTTAATTTACTCCAATATCTTCTTTTGAATCATTTGCATCAATCTCCATGCTTGCAAGTTGATATGTTACCATAACAGGGACTAATCTTTCTCCTTCTATTTTTCACCTCTTTATTACACACCTCTGCCAATGGCCTCATAGCACTCTTCAAAGTCTTTATTTCCTTTTCCAACTCTTATATCCTTTGTTCCCTTACATAGTTCCTTTTCAGTTCCTCCTCATACTATTTCATAGTAGAAACATAGTCTTTGAAGATTTGAGCTAAGCAGTCTTTAATTTGTTCCATTTTATCCTTGCTTAGTGTTGAAATTTCACTTAACAACCTTGAGACTTCACCACCAAAAACTTATTGTACACTCCTAAAAATAGCACTCCCCTAAGGTGTGTCTCTTACTTCCATCAATTTTGGCTTATTATATTATGGGGAAATGCTCCAAACTACCATATTTTCTGCATATATGTCATATCTCAAACTTCCTTGCAATCCTCTTGGTCTAAATGCCTCAAAATATATTGATCTTTCTTACGTTCTAATCTGGTCAAGCATGAAAGAAGAACTTAAGTCCCAACTAGCTAGAAATAACATCCCACTCCTCTTGACTAACTCTTTGGCCTCTTCTACATTGAGTGCCTCATATTTAGGGTTCTATTCTTGTAGCTTTTCCACAAGCTCAGCTACCTTCTCATCTAACTCATCAGGTTTCATTGCCAATGCTAATTGATTTTACTTTATTTTAAATTAAAAAACTTTTGAATTCATCACTTTTAACAAAATCATCATCTTGCAAGAACTCCTAGGATTGAATAACCCTATCATCTAACATTTTTGCATCCATAAATAGCTCACTAGGAGCTTCTTCACACTCTATGGCCCAGCTTATGAAAAAGTTCTCCCTCAAGTTAGCAAAATATTGGTCCTTTCTAGGCAATATCTGTAAGGCATTTTTCCTAGCCTTTGGAGTTATCTCAATCAAAATTTTCTTTCTCATCCTCTCCTGAGTCCATGCTGATGTTTCTTATGGACCCTCCTCTTCTTCATCTTCCTCCTCTTCAAGGAACACATCAGGCTTGGGGGAAATAGAATTTTCCATCTCTTCTTCTTGTCCCTGGACTTCATCAA
Organism: Cupressus sempervirens; assembly: GCA_028749045.1. Classification (NCBI taxonomy): domain Eukaryota; kingdom Viridiplantae; phylum Streptophyta; class Pinopsida; order Cupressales; family Cupressaceae; genus Cupressus; species Cupressus sempervirens. Next base: position 819,195,497 of record CM053786.1, read on the forward strand.
GCATTTGTGACATAATTTCTTGATAAATTGTGATACACTTAATTGAATCTGTGCAAATATTTCTCCTCATGATAGAAAACTTGAAAAGAAGGGTCGATTCTCCTCATCTTAGCTTCAAATCTCATTATATCCCTCCATTTCTAAATTCTACCTTTATAAATATCTTCAAATAGATAATTTCTTATCACATCTTCCTCCCACAATTGTTTTCCTAGAGGCAAATTATAACCTCACATATTTCTCAATGTTGTCCAGACTACATCTTCAAGATCATAGGTTCTAGTAACTAAGGATGGAAACTTATAGTGTCTAGGGAATGCATCAAATTCATCAATAGCTTCTATCCCAATTGTGAAGTCTCATATTTTGAAATTCCTACATAGAAAGTTCCCTTTCTTTTTTTATTTAACAATCATGATTATGTTCCTATGCTCCTCAAGGATACCATTGAGTGGTGAGAGAGGCTATGATGGTTCATCATCTTATTCTCTTTGTTTTTTATTTGTAGAGTGTTTTAATAAAATTTTGGGACAAGGATGACGTAGGGTAAATGTGATAAGAACTACCACACATTTGGCAACCACACACACCCATGATATGAGATAATTGTTACCAATTTTTACTACACTGTGAAAATTGGTAGAACCATTATGAAGGTGCCTATGTTGCAAGGATGTGAAATAGTCATGATAACAAGTAGGTGTGGCTTCGTAGATGTTAAGGTTAAATGTCAAATTTTGGTTACGAAGAGGCAACAAGTTGTTGATCGCAAGGTTGTAGGCAATATCAAGCTTAAGGGAATTTAAATTGTGAAGAAGTGATTAAGAGCCATGTAGTCAAATTTTGAACCATCATATGATCACCAGTGGTCAAATAAACTCTAGTTTCTAAGTTGTGAGGGTGCAAGTAGTGAAATACTTTGATCACATCTTTGTAGGGTCAAGAGGCAAGTTAATGTAATCAATTTTGAAGGATTTATCTTGTTGATAAAAGAATTTGAGCTTAAATAATTATCGTTCCATCGAAAGCAGACAAATAAGATCCTAAGTTTTGAAGTTATGCACAAAGTAAAGCTTGAAGTTTTGCCACTTCACAAGGTGTTGACAACTACTGTATTTCAATGTTGTGATGCAATGATGAGGGAAATTTGATGGTTATCACTATTTTTTAGTAGTTAATGTAAGAGAGCAGTAAGAAGTTGTGATAGAGTGATTAATAGTTGAAAGAAGTCTTTACAGCCTCACAAGTCAACATAGTCAATGAGGAGATAAAGTTGTGAAGGTACAAAGAGTAACCAAGATAGTTAAGTTCTACACAATCGCAACATCACATAGACTTAAGGCTAACCTAAGATCAAAGTTGCAAAGTGGAAAATTACTTTGATCACATTGTCACAGGGTTAAACTTATGGTTAAGACTTAAGGTTGCGAGACTATGAACAAAGAAAATGTTAAGGTTAAAGTGGCTATTGCAAAATCATGGGTGGTAACTAGTTAAAATATTTTAAGATGTGAAGGAGTGAAAACTTAGGATCACACTTTCACAAGGTTTAATGATTATAGGTTAAAGTCTTGAGTTGTGAGATTGTGAAATGAAATTAGAATAGTTAATTTAAAGGCTAGCATAGCATCGCAAGTTTTTAGTAGCAGTCATGTTTTTTAGTTACGAAGCTGTGAAACAAAATGGTGGTTAGTCAGAATAGTAAGTGCAATGTCACGTGACTCAAAAAAGATTTGTATCTAGTGGTTGTAAAGAGGCGATACAGTTAATATCTGAGGCATCGCAACATTGAAAGTAAGAGAAATTCTAGGTTCTAAATTGCTATGAAGGTGAGAGAAGTCATTTTGATGGTCATCGCAAGATCGCATGGGTTAATAAATTGAAATGATAAGCAATTGTGAGGTTGTGATAAAAGGCTTGAATCAAGAGATCAATGTCTTATAGGTCAACATGGTCAACAAGGAAATATAGTTGTGAAGTAGGGAAAACATGTAATCATGGCATTGTAGGCATAACATCACAATTTTGTTTCAAGGCCCCAAGGCACAAAAATTTGACATGTGGCGAGGACCTACTGACAAGGTGACAAGGTGACAAATCTAGCCTATCAAATGGTGACACGTGGCTCTCACTAGATGATCAGCTAGAGGTTTGACTAAGGTGGTAGAAAACATTGGGGTTAAGGCTCAAACTATAGAGCTAGATTAGGAGGAAACAAAGCTAAGAAGGATGAGCATTATTGGTCGATCTACACAACAATGATGGAGATCTAATTTTTTAGGTGGAGTAAGGCAATAAGAGACTTAGATGAAATTAGATGCACTGAGTGGCCCACCAAGAGGGAAATAAATGTCTTGGAAGTAGTTGGAGAGATTAAGGCTCTTTCAAGGGGGAAGAAATTGAAGATCTACATGATTAAAAGTAGTAAAAGAAAAATGGAATTAAATTGAAGACTCCTACAGTAAGTGTCACCTGCCAATTTTGCAACTACTTTCCTAGTTCTATCTAAATACAGAGAATGTTTTAAACGTAACATTATAGAAAGATCTATGCATTCACTTTTTTAGTAAGATTTTTACATGTGTCCTCCCATATGAAGCTTGTTGCAATCCTTCTCTATATAAGGATTTAAAAGATGTGGAATAAGGGTTCCAATTTTTATGCAGAAGTAGTTTTGACATGATCTCTTAGTAGTCCTTCATAATATTTTGTGTAGAATACTTTGTAACTAGTTTAATGAATGTTGTTGAGCTATCTTTGAAGCTTGAGTAATGAATAGTTAAGAAGTCCTTTTTGTGTTCATTTTGTTGTGTAAGTCATTGGTATGATGTAACTTTTGTGATTTGTTTTGAATCCTTGAATTTATGTCCCATTTTTATCTACAAGTGAATTTTTGAAAACTCATATAGGTTACAAGTTTTTAATTTGTTCTTAATTTTAGGTTATTAACTATGAGTATCATATTCCTGTTAGCATCTTGTTTAAAGTCTATCCTTCTTTTAAAGTACTTATGTATGAGTTTTTTGAGGTCAATATTGTGCCAACCTTGAACTGTTCAATAAAGCTTCATTGTGTCAAGTCAATAATCTTCTCATCTTAATGTTTTTTTGCATCACCTTAAGTTTTAGTTAAGCTTACCTTTTAGTATTTACATTTCATGCAAGTAATCTATCTATCTCTTTTCCTCCCAAGTTTGAAGTTATGTTTGAAGAGCCAATAGGTGAAGCATCATAAGGAGCCAGCCTAGAACCCAAAGATTCCCTCCTATTTCTAGTACACCCACTACCCAAGAGTGTTTGCATGTTTCTCAAAGTGACTGAGTTTTAATACTCAGCCCAGGTGCAACTTTTATAGATAAAAATTTTGGCACACTCGGTGGGACCAAAGAATTTGGGTTGCTTTAGTCCAAAACTTTTCATTATATTGTTGATGTTAGATGTGTAGCATAGTAATTTATACCTTTGGAGGCAACCAAAATATACATTTGGCAACTCTATAGAAGGAAACTATTTGGTTTCATAAGATCAAGTGCTGGTATGTTGAAAATATATTTACATTCAGATTTGCAGCTTTTTAGATGAATAAGAATGTCAAATTTTCAATGACAATATGTATATCTAGATGGACAATTTGCATGTTCTCCATAATTTCATTAGAATACTATCCAAGAAAGTATTTTTCACCCCTATAAAAACCAACAATTGCAATATTCCTACAATGAACCCATACCTTCTCAATCTCTTATACAACCCTACAATGATCCCACATCAAAACTAGGAGAGATCCAAGATCATTTAGATAGTTTAGGATCTGGTTTTACTAACCTTGGTAAGATTTTTAACCATGTTGAAATTCCATACCCAAAAATAGATCATGGGGATTTTTCTTTTATTATACTCCTTATGACTTCTTGGATTAAGGAGTTGCATGATGACAAGGAAATGTAGGAGCATGATCCATATGTTTGTAGCATGGTATCTAAGGTTTGTAATATTTTTAATGATTCTAACCAAGTCATCCTCAAGTTGCAGTAGGAGGAAGAATTAATATAGAAAAAATCAGAAGAAGAGTTATAACTCAAGCTTGCTCAAATGCAAGTAGCTAAAGCACAAGAGCATTCAAAAAGAAAATTTTCTAGTTTCAAGAAGAGTGGTTTTCCCCAGATTCCCACTGCAAGCTTCAAGCATGTTGAGCCTCTACAAATTCTAGGTGGGTCTCTTAATTTAGAAATTCCAAGTTTTAAAGGTCATAGTATTGTAAAAGAGATAGAACATCCCCTTCATGAGCCTCTAAATGAGAAAAGTTGGCCAAGTCACTCCCTTAATCCTTAATTTGAGCTTGATCTTGATAATAAAAGTATCAAGCAAGCATAGCAGCCTACTTGGACCAAATATCCTGGTTATTAAATGCCCAACCTTGTCAAGTTTATCCCATGTGTACTTGTTCAGGATGAAAGAGTTGAAAATGAAGTTACTGTTGTTAGTTCAAAATCGGTAGAACAAATAGAGGAGTTTCAAGAGAAGAGCCAAGTGTTACAAGAGATATCAAACTTTATTGCTAAGCTACCTATGTTTTTTGAGTATGATGTTGAGCAATCAAAATTGGTTGAAAGAGAGACTCTTTTTGAAGGGGAAGAGGTCATAATTTGGTCTGATGAACCACCCTCTTTTGTTGAGCTAAATGAAGAAGATATGGTCACAAGAGCATCGACAACAAGTTTGCCACAGCTAAAGGATATGGATTATTGTAATGGTTTGTTGGTTGAAGATTTTGTAGATGAAGAAGTATCTTCCAAATATGTGGAAGTTGACAATGGTTTGGGAGAGGACCTTTTTGATAGCATTATTGAGGATTTATGTGAGAGTATTGATTTTCATATGTCGAATGCTTGCTTGGTGGAAGAAGATATCTTAATTTCAAAGCATTTGCCTATTGAAGAATAAAGTCATATTGTGGAGAATGTTTTATTAGCTGATGATGAAACATTTATGTTAGAACCATTTGCTGATAAGAGATTTTCACAAGCTCATAGCTGTAATGATTTGGAAGCTATCCTGATAGAAAATGATGGCCCTTTAACCATGGAAGAAGAGTTGACTATGCAGGAAAAACATGATAAAGAGCCAAAAAGAGAAATAGCTAGCATAAAGAATTCTGATTTCACCTTCTTAAGAGGTTGCCTAATCGGATATTCATCTCAATTTGAGACAAGTGAGGAGATCCCAGTTATATCAGCACCCATGTCTGAGGATGTTGATGAAAAAGAACAAATCCAACATGTTGATCCTTTCCAAATAGCTAATTTTTTCAATCAACATGGAGAAGTAAGTGAAATTACTTCTTTCGTCAAGAATTATACCATAAGATGGTCAAATGTTTTTCATTTTTCCATATTTCTAAGTTTTCCTATATGCCTATTTATTATTGCAAATTAAGGAGAAAAGGAAAATACTTCAGCTAACTAGTAAATGGTTTTTTTTAGTGTCTTGTTGTTGGTTAGGATAAAATAGGTTGGATTTCCAATTTTTCTTAAGTGTTTTCCAAACACAAGAAAATTAGTCTTAGTTTTAGTATTTCTAGCTTTCAGTAAAGAGTTTCCAAGTTTTTTAAGAGATGGGCAAAGCAAAGTAATGTTGCATGCATGAAAATTCCATAACCACATACCCATGCTTACACATATGCAAATGAAATAGCATCCTTATATCTCATATCTATTTTTGGTAGTCCATGTACAAGTCCAAATGCATACATCCAAACATGACTACCTAGCTATGACACCTAGACACATCCAATACTACTTTATTTTTCCTACATATGTTATTTTTTGTGTTTCAAATATGGAAGAATTTGCAAGCATTCCTTCCAGACCAATGTCCTCAACACAACTCATAATCATGAAAAATTCCTTCCTCATCATTAAAAACAAAGAAAATTATACTGAGTTGAGAGAAACACTTACTCATTCTCACACACCTAAATTGACTCTATGCCTAATGGACTATTTAAGGCTATTGGTTTTAATGTCTAGCAGGCAGCCATATATCAAAAGTCACAAAAAATGTTACCAATTTTTACTATACTGTGCAAATTGGTAGAACTATTATCAGGGTTCTTATGTTGCAAGGATGCAAAATAGTCATGATAACAGGTAGGTGTGGCTTAATAGATGTTAAGGTTAAATGCCAAATTTGGTTTGGAAAGAGGTGACAAGATGTTGAATGCAAGGTTTTAGGTAGTATCAAGTTTAAGGAAATTTAAGTTGCAAAGAAGGGATTAAGAGCCATGCAGTCAAACTTTGAACCATCACATAATTGCAAGTTGTTAGAGAGACTCTAGTTTCTAAGTTGCAAGGGTTTCAAAGATAGTAGCAGTTAAGTTAAGTGGTTATCGCATCTTTGCAAGTGGTTAAAGGTAACCCAAAGTTAAGGTGGTGAAGTAACGAAATACTTTGATCACATCTTCGTAGGGTCAAGAGGCAAGTTAATATAATCAATTTTGAAGGATTTTTCTTGTCAATAAAAGTAGTTGGGCTTAAATAGTTATCACTCCATCGAAAGCAGTTAGATAAGATCCTAAGTTGTGAAGTTGTGCACAAGTTAAAGCTTGAAGTTTCACCACTTTGCAAGGTGTTGACAAACAGTGTATTCTAATGTTGTGATGTAGTGATGAGGGTAGTTTGATGGTTATTTCCATTTCATAGCAGTTAATATAAGAAAGCAATAAGCAATTGTAACAGAGCAATCAATAAATTAAAGAAGTCTTTGCAACCTTGTAGGCCAACATTGTCAATGAGGAGATAAAGTTGTGAAGGTGTGAAAAGTAACCAGGATAGTTAAGGCCTACGTAGTCACAACATCGTATGGAGTTAAGGATAACCTAAGATCAAAGTTGTGAAGTGGAAAAATGCTTTGATGGCATCTTCGTGGGTTTAAAGCTATGGTTAAGACTTAAGGTTGTGAGAAAGTGAATAAAGAAAATGCTAAGGTTAAAGTGTCTTCGAAACATCGTGGGTGGTAACACGATTAAAATGTTTTAAGATGTGAAGCAACAAAAACTTAGGATTGTACCTTTGTAAGGTTTGATTATAAGTTAAAGTCTTTAGTTGTGAGATTACAAAATGAAATCAAAATAGTTAAGTTAAAGGCTAGGGAAGCATCACAAGTTTTCAGTAGTAATCATGTTTTGTAGTTGTGAAGCTACAAAACAAAATGGTAGTTAGTCAAAATAGCAAGTGCAATGTCACATGATTCAAAAAAGCTTTGTATCTTGTTACGAAGAGGTGACATGCTTAATATCTGAGGCATCATAGCATCACAAGTAAGAGAAATGCTAGGTTCTAAACTATTGCAAAGATGCAAGAAGTCAATTTGATGGTCATCGCAAGATTGCATGGATTAATAAATTAAAATAATAAGCAGTTGTGAGGTTGTCATAAAAGGCTCAAATCAAGAGATCATTGTCTTGTAGGTCAACATGGTCAACAAGGAAATATAGTTGTGATGAAGTAAAAAAATGTAATCGCAGCATTGTGGGAATAATATCATAGTTTGGTTTCAAGGCCATGAAAGTGTGAAAATGTGACATGTGGTGAGAACATACTAACAGGGTGACAAGGTGATGAATCTAGCCTATCAGATGGTGACATGTGGCTCTCACTAGATGGTCAAATGGAGGTTTGACTGAGGTGGTAGAAAACATTAGGTTTAAGGCTTAGACTGTAGAGCTAGATTAGGAGGAAATAGAGCCAAGAAGGCTGAGCAATGTTGCTCAATCTAGATAGAAAATATGGAGATCTAACCTTCAGGTGGAGTAAGGTAGTAAGATACTTAGATGAAATTAGATGCACTAAGAAGCCAACCAAGAGGAAAACAAATGTCTTGGAAGTAGTTGGAGAGATTAAGGCTCTTCCAGTGGGAAGTAGTTGAAGATCTACATGATTAAAGGCAATAAAAGACAAACAGAATTAAATTGAAGACTCTTGCAGTAAGTGTCACCTACCAATTTTGCAACTACTTTCTTAGTTCTGTCTGAATACAGAGAATGCTTTAAATGTAACATTATAGAAAGATCTTTGTATTCATTTTTTTAGTAATATTTTGACATCTATCCTCCCATTTGAAGTCTGTTGCAATCCTTCTCTATATAAGGATTTCCAAGATGTATATTAAGGGTTCCAATTTTTATGCAGAAGTGGTTTTGACACGATCTCTTAGGAGTCCATAATATTTTTTGTAGATTACTTTGTAACCAATTTGATGAATGTTGTGAAGCTAAATTTGAAGCTTGAGTGATGAATAGTTTAGAATTCCTTTTTGTGTTTATTTTGTTGTGTGCGTCATTGGTCTGATGTAACTTTTGTGATTTGTTTTGAATCCCTAAGTTTATCTGCAAGTGAATTTTTGAATACTCATATAGGTTAAAAGTTGTGAAATTATGCTTCATTTTAAGTTGTTAACTATGAGTATCATTATTCCTATTAGCATCTTGTTTGAATTTTATCCTTCTTTTAAAGTACTTATGTATGAGTTTTTTGAGGTCAATGTTGTGCCAACCTTGAACTATTCAGTAAAGCTTCATTGTGTTGAGTCAATAATCTTCCCATCTTAATGTTTTGGTGGATCACCTTAAGTTTTAGTTAAGTTTACCTTTCAATATTTACATGTCATGCAAGTAATATGTCTATCTATTTTCCTCCCAAGTTTAAAGTTATTTTTGGAGCTAATAGGTGAAGCATCATAAGGAGCCAACCTAGAACCTGAAGATTCACTCCTATTTTTGGTACACCCACTACCCAGGAGTGTTTGCATGTTTCTTAAAGTGACTGAATTTTAGTACTTAGCTCAGTGCAACTTTTAGAGATAGAAAATAACCCTAGAATGATATCGAACTATTCTCTTTCTATTTTTTTTTGTTAATCAGAGATGGTAGCATTATGTAGATGGTCAACATCTAGGTGCACTTACAGTATCTCTTTCTTTTCAATAAAGAACAATGATGAAAATTTGTGAAAAATATTTGGCAATGACTCAATAAATCATCTACATTGATAGCACAAGTTTCATTCTTCTAAATCATGTCTCCTAAATCATTCTTCTATCTTATTCATGCTTCTCACTAATATTTCTTCTATTAATCAAATTATTTAATCCATCAATTTTTCAACAAAATTCAAATCTTGCTATCAATCAATCAATGATCATATGTCTTATATAGGATGTAAGTTTCTTGAAACCAAATATTGTTGCTTGTCTTATACAAGGTGTATCTTCCATGAAAATAGACACTATTTCTAGTCTTATACATGATGGATCCTTTCTTAAACCATACAAGATTCCTGTTAGCAATCTCTATCAATCAAACAATAATTTTCATCTATGAAGTCTTCACTTCTTAGTAACTATTCTTCTCTTTCATCATTTCATCTAATATTTCTCATCTTCTATCAAGAGATCATTAATGTCTTTCTTGCATAAGCAATCTCTTGTGGGGACATATAGTCCACTTATTATCACTAGGAAAGATAGCGCAATACCTAATCCAAAACTATTTGATACAACACTCATAATCATATTATATCAAAGAGGGTCAAATGTAGACACCCATAAATTGACATGCTTGTAACTTAACATTACATTGCTAATTATTTCCTCTATTAATTAATTCTTCTTTAATTGTTAATTAATCAGATGTATTCCTCTATAATCTAATCTTCAAATCATTTAATCACTCTTATAATATTAATTAAATAATTTATATTATTTAATTAATTAGTCCACTAGTTTATTAAATTCAATTTCTAAAGTCCTATAACTTAAATAATTATCATTAATTATTTGAGTTAGCTAATTCATTCATCTGAATTAAATTAATTTAATTTAATTCATTTAAGTTTTCCCCATTTCAATTTCTAATTAATTCCATTCAATTAAATTTTATTTTATTTTATTCTTAACTAATTTCATTTTTTAATTGAATTCTTCTAAAATCTAGAAAAAAAATTATACAAAAATTATGAGGAATTGTCTATTCTAAAAATTAAAAATTCTTAAAATTGGAAAATTATTTTTTCTAAAAATCAAATATTCTTTTAAATCAAGAAAAAAAAAAAGTCTTTGAATTTTAATTTTTGGAAAGTTTATCTCTCCAAAATCTAAAAATATCTTCAGATTTTATCTTGTATTTTGCCAGTTTGAAATAGGAAGCTTGCTAATCTATCATTAGTCTAATATTTTATATAAGCAACCATCTCTCTCTCTCTCTCTCTCTCTCTCTCTCTCTCTCTCTCTCTCTCTCTCTCTCTCTCTCTCTCTCTCTCGTATTTTGCTAGTTTGAAATACGAAGCTTGCTAATTTATCATTAGTCTAATATTCTATATAAGCAACCATCTCTCTCTCTCTCTCTCTCTCTCTCTCTCTCTCTCTCTCTCTCTCTCTCTCTCTCTTGTATTTTTGCCAGTTTGAAATAGGAAGCTTGCTAATTTATCATTAGTCTAATATTCTATATAAGCAACCATCTCTCTCTCTCTCTCTCTCTCTCTCTCTCTCTCTCTCTCTCTCTCTCTCTCTCTCTCTCTAAAAGACTTACACTGGTTTTCAATCAATCAAGTTTCAAACCCCTATAAATTTTTATATCATTCCTTATCATATAAAATCATATCTTTTATCACATTTCTAGGAGCTCAAAGTCTAAGTGCTGCCAAAATCATAGCTAAGTGCATACTTGATATGAACAAATAGAAGCAATGGAGGCTTGAAAGGTTTATCACTTTGCATGAATAAGTTTGTTTTTATTTTATCTATGATAATTATGCCTTCATTTATGTTTTTTATAGAGTAAAATGAGTTTTTTAGTTTATAATTTTGATTAAATTGGTGCTATTAACTAATTTTTTGAGTTCTACATATTTTCCCTACAACAAAGAAAAGAAATGGCTTGCGTAGAAGTTGACCAAGGTGGACCAAATTTCATTTGGAATTTATTAGAGGTAGGGATGACAATAAAGATAGTATCTACCACTTTACTGCAAAGTGCAATAGATAAAGAAATGGAACCATGAGGTTGATATAAGGAAACGTTTCAAGTTAGAATCCAAGTATCAATTGAATCATAAAAGTTGTGATGCAAATATTTCATGAAAAGCTTTTCTTCAATGAAAATAATAACCATGGAAGTAGGATCACAAGACACCATAAGAAGGTGACCTAGTAACCCTATTAACAATGTAAAGAGGATCATCAGGAGCGTTAATAATTTTAGAATTATCAAATGTAATACTAAGCTCTCTACCACACATAAAAGTAGGTTTAAGCTTAGGTTGAACTTGATTTTTAGGTTGTGGCTTAGTTTTAGGTTGAGGTAGAGGCGGAGGTACATGTTCCATAGTAATGACAATATGGGTCTCTTCTTCTATTTGGTGATCATAAACAATGTGTGTAGTAGAGGAAGAAGAGGGTCGAGCAATAGTATTACTATTGTGTTGAGGTAAATGATTAATGTAGATGTGAGTTTTGATTAGGAGGTGCCACAAACTTGTAACCACTAGCATGATTATCCATAGACAAAGAATTATAATCAATAAAGTCTCCAATATTATGTTTCAAGGTAAAACACTTCTCAGTATAATGGTCAAGTTGACAATGGTATTGACAAAAAGATCTATAATCAAAGTTTGGACTTGACATTGTAGAAGGAAGAAGAGGTCTAATAGGAGGAAGTGTAATAATGTTATAAGTTACAAAGATTTCCATAATACATTGCAAAGACTCAAAAAGAGAAGTAAACTTACAATTCATCCGAAAATAATGAAAGAAGTAGCAACACTTTTGGATGCAATAGTTGCTTGTTCATCTATTGTATTGTTCCTTTGTTTATCTTGACATAGTTGTTAAGTTATTAAAATTTTTTGTTGTTAGGTGTGACATAGCTCTTATAAACTAGTATAGGAACCATTGGAGTGGTTGTATGCAAAAATAAGTAATAATGCAAAAAAACTATTCTAATATATTAATGCACACCTAATGAAGGATTACAAGACAAATTAAGATAGAAATGAAACTTTTACCTTCACTTACCTAGCTGCAATGTTCCTCCATTTTCCTCCTAAGCTTGAGTTTCTTTGAATTTGTGAGCTCTTAGACCTGAATCAACTCCTCTCTTCAAGATGCTTCAAGATGTTAGAGATTATGAAATTTCAATGTAATTCTATACTAAATGAACCTAGAATGCTATATGAACTAATGGAATGATGGATTTAGATGGATGAGAAACTAATTATTCTAATGAAAATGATGAAAATATTATGGATTTTCTTGATAATGTGCTTGAATTACAAAAGATGTTGTGTATGCCTATTTCTTGATTAGTTTGTGTGAGGTAATGAGGGTTTCTTTTATAAACTTTGGGAGGACCCTACCCTAGCTGGTGACATCTGACAGTAGAGAGAAAAATTAGGACACATGAACGGATGTGATTGACTTGGTTGAGAAAGTTGAGAGAAAGAGGGATTTAGTTAGAATGTGAGAGAAATAATAGGAAATAGAAAACACGTGGCATGCATCTCACCAAGACCCTAGCCTCAAGGACAAATCTGGGACAAGTTTCTCATGAGTCATAGTTGACCCTATGAAGTGGATTAACTATCTCCTATTGGATAGGAAAGATGGGGAGGACTCAGTCACCCAGAGACATGTGTCCCATAGACCAAGTCATATGAGGACACGTACCCCTTTATGGCCCCATAAAATAGGACACATGGGTGAGGATAAATAGGATTAATTAATAATTAATAATTTGTACAAATATGATGTGGCACATGACATTGACTCAATAGGTGGATTAGTAGACTTAGTCACTTAGGTGAGTGTATAATTAAGTGATTTTAATAAATAACTTAATAGGATTATTTTGTCAACTTAATATAGTGCAACTAACCTATGTGAATTAGCTTAATAAATGAAATAATTTATTAATGCTAATAGAAGAATAATATTAATTAAATATAAAAATATTTAATTAATTGACATAAATAAATTAACTTAATAAATTAAATGATTTATTAGGATTAATAGAAGAAAAACATTAATTAAATATTAAAATATTAAATTAATTTACTTGACAATTTTTTAGTGTATACATTTTGCCCCTCAGTGAAATAATGTGCGGACAACACATTGTTTCAAAGATAACTAGCATTTGACCCTGTTGCTCCTGCCCAAAGAATTTGAAGGACATAGATTCAATAGGATGCCCCCTCGAAAGATTGATCAAAATGTTTTTTTTCTTGAAATGTAAGGTTAATTTAAGTAATCTTTTGATAAAGATGTATAGTGGGAAAATAAAACATAATGAAATAAGTTGATGTGGCATAAAAATGCTCCCAAGCAATAGGACCCACAAGTATATATAGGACAAAGACAAGGTAGATGAATCATCATTTGCACACTTGGCATTTGGACATTGGAGGAGAGCAAGCAAAGTGAAGATGTCATTCCCAATTGCAAACCATCATTTGGAGCAAGTGCGAAGGTACCAATGGCCACCTGACTATGGTGAGTCGATATGTTATCGATCCCTCTCAGCCAATTGATAGATTTAGCATGAAATTTTGATTGAGTTGATAAAATTTTTATAGGATGTTAGGATAGCTAGAAAAAAATTGAAATTTTCATTTAGTGTGAATATATGCACAATTTTCACACACAAATGTGTAGATATACTTCATCAATGCGCATTAATATGTGATAAATGTGTATATGTGCTTGTATTCCATAGAACATCGCATTCATAGCATAAAATTGCATTTTTATATAATCAATGCATTGATAGCATTCTCTTGCACATGTATTGATTATGGTTGTGCTTTTATTTTAAATGTGTTTTAGCTAGTGTTGATGCACAAATATTTAGGGTTTGTGTGCATATGTTTAGGTTCTAGCAACATTTGTTGTAGATATTTAAGAAAATATTGAATATGTGTAAGTGTGATAGGATGTTGTGCATCTGTGATACAAAATAGTGTATTTGTTGTGATTAATAATATATGGATAGGGAATAGTTGAGAAACCCCTATAAGATGATAAATTTGATTAAAAAATAGCATAGGATAATGATCTTATTGTTCAACTAGGGATAACTAACATGACTAATGTAGGCATCATCATAGAAATGCGAGCTAGAAACCCAATTAGGATTAAACAAATGATAGATTTGTAGGTAAACATGTGATAAAATCAGTTCTTGGATAAAATAGTTAGATCAAAATTTTAGAGCATAGATGTCCAGAATGTATAATTTCATGCTATGTCAATTTGTTTAGGAGGACTTATCAGATATCCTGACGTTGAAGGAGAGATTCTAGACACAGTCATTGAGACCATTATTGACATAGAGTGATCAATTTTTTATTGTTGCATGTGGATTGCACCATGTATTATATTGGTTTGTGATCAAGGCCAACCTTGGGCTACTAATAGCACTAGTAGAGAGATGGCACTCTGAGACTAGTATATTTCATCTACCTAAAGTAGAGATGAGTGTGACACTCGAGGATGTCTATCACATTCTTGAACTTCCCACCATTGGCAAGCTTGTATAGTATGATCAGCACAAAAAGTTAGAGGAGTGTTGAGATGGTTTTAGGGATGAGGAGTTAGAGGATTATGAGATTAGTTGGGAGTTCATGGTAGAGTCTTATGATCTACTACCCACAATATTAGCTAGCATGATATCTTGATATATTTGTCTAGATAGGAGATCTAGAGGGTTCCCAATAGGATGGGAGTGGACTTTGTAGAGGATGATGGAGGAGGGTACCATATTTTCTTGGGGAGTGTGTATACTAACACACTTGTATCATGATCTTCATCAAGTGGTGTATTGTAGCAATACATCTTTATCGATAGGTGTGACATTGTTACATGTCCGAGCGTGGGAGCACATAGCTATTACATGACCAATTTGTATGAGATTCAAGGGTGTAGAACAACCATATGTGCATCTATATTCTATGATTCAATCCTAGCCTAAAGTGGGTAGGCTTTTTTAGAAATAGATAATGTTGAGAGGTGGGGTGAATCAGTATTTTACAAACTTTTTCCCATAATTGAATATTGTTAATTTATTTATAACATGCATATAAAAGTAAACCGACAATGTTTAATATTAAATATAACCATGCACATAGAGAACTCATAACATCATTATTTCTTAACTAGGGAAACCTGGACAAGGGAAAACCCCAGTGGGGATGACACCCACTAGATGATCCACTAAACAAAAGAATCTTGTTAAGGATATTGACCTTGTTAGGAGTTTATGGAATACATATAGTGTCTCGAGTCCTTGTTAGAGGACTAGGCCTTGTTAGAAGCCTCAACCCAATTAGGAGTTGTTTCGACCATGTTAGGAGTTGGTAGATCAAATATGATGCAAGAAGAGCCCACTTCCCTAAGATGAAATTATACAATGTAGTTCTTCACAAGAGTAGATATACATACAATACTTTATTAGTGTTGTAACTCGCACTTGCTCTAATCATACATTAGATCATGCATCACATAAGGCTTACATAACATATAAGCTTCATTCACAATAGTTTTCATCACTTATATTCCTCACACATCACATTACATTTGCACACTTATCTATGCAAGATAAGATCTTTACTTATACCTCGCACATTAGTAAAACTTTTCTCAGTTGGCCTTTGTGTCTTCACACACCTGACA
Organism: Cupressus sempervirens; assembly: GCA_028749045.1. Taxonomy (NCBI): domain Eukaryota; kingdom Viridiplantae; phylum Streptophyta; class Pinopsida; order Cupressales; family Cupressaceae; genus Cupressus; species Cupressus sempervirens. The sequence continues at coordinate 819,211,222 of CM053786.1, forward strand.
TGATATAAAATAACTTATGGATTAATATCCACAAAATCATCTCATCGTGACCTAGTAATTATTTTGTCACCAAAATAATTCCTTAAGTCGTACAACTCATACTAATGATATGCTTTGTTCTAATTTGTCAAATGCGCATACTGGTATTTCATTTGTAATATGTATCATATTGTCTGTACACATATGTGTACTAGCATACATCATCATGACATTTTCATAGAGATTTCCTCAACTATGCATAAGCTAACTTGAAATGAGTCATCTGTACAGATCACATCTATCTCTGTGTTGCTACAAATTGTCTAACACTTAGACAATTTTCTAACTCTAAATGCATAAATGAAATGTTGAATATATGTTGCCATAAATGACAACACTCAAGACATTTATCTAACCATATTACCAATGATCTCCCCCTTTGGCATTGATAGCAACATTTGGAAAAATTGGCTAAGTCCCAAAATGATGTCATACATAACAAAAACAAAATAAATGTAACTAAACAAAATTGCCTTTAAAACATAACAATTTTATTCATGTTTTGATAGATCATTACATTCCTTATCACTCCTTACATTGATATATAAGTGTACTGTTGGAATATTCAAATATGGAAAGAGTACTTATGAGAGGGGGGGTGAATCATAAGTATCACACTTTAGCCAATAAAACTTTTAACTGCAAGTAAATTGCATGCATGTAAATACATCAAACAAATATGAAACTAAACACATGCATCAACAACTCATAACACTGGAATTTGGTAACCCAGAAACCCTCCAAGAATAAGAAGGTAAAACTAGGGTGGGGATGGTACCCACAAAAACTACTGCAGCAATATTGTTCAACCACTTATGATGGTTTGCCCTATTAAAGGCCTGCCCTGTTAAAGGCTTTACAGTGTATCAATAGTGACCTAGTTAAAGGCTTTACAAACACTTAACATGAAGTGTCACCCTGTTAAAGGATTTGAATCACCTAATTAAAGGATCTACAAAATAGTTGTTAAGCTAACCTATCACCATAGGATTTTCATTCTAATACAATTGCTTCTGAAAATAGATTTCCTTGTGCACCCTTGTATGTCCACTCATATATCTTTACAATGAAATTTTTTCTTCCTTACAAAGACTTCAAAGACTTAGGGTTAGATATGGATCTACGATCCACATTGAATCTCAATTTCTCGCTCAATACTTGTCTTTTACTGATTGGTTGCATGTCTTTATCATTTTTCTTATTGGCTGCATGTAGATTGCATAGGAAAAATAAGAGATCCGATCTCATCATTAAATCCTTCAAGATTTTCCTTATGTCGACTGCAAAAACTATTTGCATCATAGTTTGTGCAATTACAAACTCTTATGCTGATATTCTGAGTTACTCGACTCCTGAAGCATTGCTGATGCTTGGCACTTGTTGTTTCCTAGATAGCTCGGCACCTAAACAAAATTGTATCACTCGGCACTTGTTAACATTCAGCACTTGTTAACACTCGACACTTGATATAGCTTGGCACTTCATATTACTCGGCACTTACCCTTTGTTCGGCATTGTTTAGTGGAAAAATGGTTAAGTGTATTGACACTCAGTTGTCAAATTTATTCTTTAAGCTAACAATCTCCCCCTTTGACATGAGTGGAAAAAACACTTAACTAAGATCCTTATGACTCCTTATTAGTTGATCCTATATATACACTCAGTGAGTTCTGTCTTATTTCTGTATTTTGACTGATCAAAATTTGCTATCTCAAAATTTGCTATCTCCCCCTTTTATCATACTTATCATTCCATTCTTGTACTTAACTCCCCGATACTTATTCTCCCCCTTTTTGACACTTATTTCAAGGGTCTTACAAGGAAATGCCATACTTGGCCAAAAATGTACTATTTACTTCAAGGAGTACCTTCAGAGTTGCATCCCAATTTGCTAGTGTGACATCCAATGTCTTATGTTGGATGGCAATCTCTGCTGCTAGGTGTACAAGTCCATCAGATGAAGAAAGATTGGGGTCTTTCTTGAGGACTGTCTCTGCATTTATCTGCTCCTTGTGAAGTAGTTCCAAATGAGGAGTTATTGATGATTGAATTTGCATCAATGTAGCTTTTGTGGTTGCCTCCTCTACTGCTAAGATAGCTAACTCTCTTTATGTGTGAAGCGATTGGGCAAAATGCTTCTCACTTTGAGTTGGATTTGTGGGGAGTTGCATGCTAGAAATCTTCAAATTGTTTTCCAAGCTCAGTATTTTCTGGCTAGTGTCCTATGTGAATGTGGAAAAATCACACAACTTGTTGTACAGGAAAAAGATGTTTCCTAGTACAGTTTTAACTATTTTAATTTTCTTTGCCAGTTCTTCTTGTGATAGTGCTATATCACCAGATATTTTACTATTTACCTTGCCTTGGAACTTCCTTTCTGACCACTAGAGCAATCTGGCATTTGTTTCTTGGTCTTCACCAGTCACCTGGTCAACTATATCAGATAGTTTCTCTATAATTGGTCTTGACTCATCTGGAGACTGTAAGCAGAAAGCTTTTGTGAATATGTCTTTGATTTCATTCAAGGTAAGCTTATGCTTGTGTTCTTTTCTTAGTGCTTCTTGTCTCCTTCTTCTATCCAATGCACTCTGAATTTCATTGATCTTTTCTTTAGTAAGAGTGCTAGATTCATAATATGGGATCTTTATTTCTTCATCAAGCTCAGGAACTCCATAGTGAAGTTTCCTGACTGCCTTTGATGAGCTCGAGCCTGGTGTCCTAATTTGTAGCTGTAACCCATCTGTGCTCGGCTGCTGAAGAGTCTGTGTTGGAGTACCAGAATTTGGTGATGCAACCAGTGTTTGTATTGCAGTCTCCTCCTTCTTCTTTGTCTCATCTTTTTCTTCAGCTTGAGTATCCCTTTTATGATCACTAGGTGGGGTTGAACTTGTTGGTTGTTCAGATGTTTCTTTTATTTCCCCTGCTGCTGTACTCAGCATTTGAAGTGTATAAGTGACTACACTTGGTGGAGGTGGTGGTGGAAGAAATAGAATACCAGTAGTTTGTATGGTCGAAGGTGGCACTTGTGCTTTTACCTTGACTATCTTTGTTTTAACTTCTGGATTCTGTAATTCATCAACACTGACCAATATAGGGTTTGAACTTAATTTTGCTACTAGTGATGATTGGTCAAGGATTTCTAAATCCTCTGCAGTTAATGGATTGATGTTTGGATTTGAAGTGTCTGTAACATCTTTTATTTTTATAATATCTGTAGGTGTGATGGTGGCATGAGGAGGACTAGGAGGAGATATCTATGTGTCTTGCATACTTTGTTCTTGTGGCTCAGCTGTATCTTTCTCTTCCTCTTTCTCCTCTGTATGTGCCTTTTCTTCCTTTTCTTCTTTACTCTTCTTCTCCACTTGTTCCTTCTCTTTTTCTTTGGTTCCTAACACCTTCTTTTCCCTTATCTTGGCACTTACCTCTACCTTAAATTCTTCATTATACACATCTTCTATTTTCTTGTAAACTATTTTCCACAATCTTGTGGATTTTGTAACTACCTCTTCAATTTTATTTTGTAATATGCTGAATGCTCTATGCTTGGGAGTGAATCTATTATTATGCCTTTTTACTGCATTTTTTACTTGATCTTTAGTCAAATCAGGCAACAATCTAGCTAATGTTGACTCCCTTATTTCCTTTTCCATTTGTAAACAAAAATGCCATTTATCCTCTACAATTTTATACAATTCTTTTGGCATAGATTCATCTAATTCTAGAGGTGTGTGCTTATATTCAGCCATCATAGCATACACAGATTCCTCTAATTTATTTTTCTCTTCTTTGGAGAGCTTAGAAAAATTCAGGTTCTTTAAACCTTTCAAATCATCATTCCTAATTTTTGAACATAATTTATCAACAGCAGTCTGAGGTTTGTGTCTTACCACTTGAAATTGACTGTTGTCCTCTGACTCTATCTTCTCCTCATCTCTTTCAGGCTGCGGAATAAATTTTCTTTTCTTAGACTCAGCAGTAGTCTTCTTTGAGTCTTTCTTCTTTCCTTTTGCCTCCTCTTGGGCTTTTTGTGCTGCAGCCCTTGTGGTAGGTCTCTTTGGTGCAGGAGCAACTACTTTCTTCCCCTTGGATTGAGAAGCAGGAGGAGTTGTGGCTTTTCTTTTAACTGGTGCTTCCTCAACTTCTTCTTCCTCAGCACTTTCCTCTTTATCTTCTCCTAACCCTTGAGTCAGACCTTGAGGTTTATCTCCCTCTTCTTCAATGTCTTCTCCTTCCTCTTCTGTTGTTCCTTCTTCTTCAATGCCAAATTTTCTCTTGATTTGTCTCACCATTTTTTCTTTCTTCTTTATTGCAGAAGCAGTCTTCAAATCTATTATCACCCTTGATTTAACAACATCATAGGTTCCAAAATTTTTTGCATTTTTATCAGCTTCTTCTGCAAGTAGGGTTGTTATCGCTGCAAAAGCTTGATCAATATCAAGTTCATAACCTATTGGCTTAAGCCATCTTACTCTAGGTATAACTGCTTGTATATAGGTATAATCTATATCTACAAGAAAACAAATGTCCTTTTCATATTTCTCAGTCAATGAGACTAGAATCCTCATTCTTTGTATCATGGACTTTTTGAAGTCCTCAAAGTAGCTAGTCATTTGGGCATCAAAATTTTCACCCATCTGTTCAATGTATCCATTGATTTGTTCAACAATTGTTTTTTCTGGACTCCATCTTACCTTACCCATAGAAGGGAATTCTTTCATTAGATAGAAAAATATGCACATCAAAACTTATCCAAATTTGCACTGAGCTCCCTTGCTTTTCCTTATAGCTCCCAGATTTTCATTAATCTGTTGAAACATGAGCTCCGCTAGATCATAAGTGTGATCCTTTTTTATTATCTTATATGCAACATCAACTACTATACAAGGTACATTGTTTAATCTGCTTGATTGATAGAATTTGTGTGAAATGATTCTCACAGCAAAATCTAGTAGGGGATCTGTGATTGTGTCGATAGTCATTCCTCTATTGTTCCATTTAGCACCTGTGTTTTTCTCTATTACTTTCCTTTTTTCACTTTGCAGGGTCTTTGGCCGATCTAGAGTTGGAATACCAGTAACCCTATGAATAGTTTTCTTGGTGAATTTTACTGGCCCTGACTCTAACCAAAAAGCTCCATCATGTATTCTGCTCAAAACTATCCGTACCCATTCAATTTTGAAAACAATAAAAAATTCTAGGGTTTTGGTTAATCATTTTCTTTCTATTATTGAGAACTCATCTTTCAGTCTTTTGTTCTCACATAGTTTGTCATATGCATTATAGATTTCTAAATCTCCTATGGCTCCAATTTTGCAGTTATAACATCTGCGAACATCTTGGACCATAACAACTTTATCTAAAATAACTGATAATGCACCTGTAGGATCATTCTTGTATGCTACTTCTGGAATGGGCTTAAATTCAGGTTATTTAACTTCATTGCTGACCAGCTGTATCTCATGACTCTCTCTACCCTTAGTGGTTCCTGACCCAGATGCCATTGTTTGCCAAACTAGGGTTTATGATTTAAACAAGTTTATAAATTCTACGTAGCTCGGCACTTAAGTAAAATACCTCAAATTGATGAAACTTGTCCTGAATCACTATTGAAATCTTCACAAATGGCTTCTAAGCTGATCTTGATCTTCTCCACTCTTTTCAACTTTGCTTCTCGTTTGAATGGTGGAAAAATGATCAAAAATCAAATTTATGTACCCTTCAAAATAGAGTAATTAATGCTTAGGGCGCTCCCAACTATCTACTTGGCACCTGAAGGGTTTCACATGACTCGGCACCCATTGTGTTTCATAGATCAGCATCATCTATCAACTCGGTCGCTGTTAGCAACTCGGCACCTAAAGACAACTTTGACAGATCTTGCAAAGTTCTCAATTTTGACTTAGCATCTTTGCTTATGCTGATTTCTTCTTTGCAGTTCTTCTATGTCTTGGGACTGATTTATGATGTAACTTGGTTTATGAATCCCACACACTTATTCTTGCTTAATTTGATGAAGTGTGATCACTTGAAATATTAGGTGAAGTGATCTCTGCACTTGATGTGCTATACTCATCTTTCTTCTTCCATGTCTTATTCATTTCACTTCTGATATGTCCAACATCTATCTTTGCCTTTCCATTGCTGAACTCAGAACTTGATGCCTTTGACCTTGTTGGGCAATTCCTGCAGACATGACTAGTTTTTAAGCAACTTAAACATGTAGTTTGATTTAACCATCTTTTGTAGTTCCCTCTAAAATGTGTTCTTATACAATTCTGGGGTGTATCTCCATATTCTTGACAATAGTGACAACTGTACCTGGTGTTGTAATCCTAAAATTCATGATTTGATGTCTTTGCTGGTTGATTTAATGTCCACATAGGCTTTGATCTACATTCAAAAGCTTTGTGTCCATACTTTTTGCAATTATAACAATTTCCATCAAATCTTGATGTCTTAGTAGTTTTAGTTCTGCATTCATATGCTTGATGACCTTGCTTCTTGCATCTATGACAATGGTTTATACTTTTAGGTTTATCATGTTGATGGGCATTCTTGCTTCTACATACATTAGATGTATGTCCTTTCTTTCCACAGAAATGACATGTAGGTTTAACATCTTTACCTTTATCACTTCTTTGTTCTGCACTCTTTGATGATTCTCCAACTTCAGTGTTGTTGTATCCAAGTCCTGATGTATCATGGGTTGATCTTGGGGATTTTAGTAATTGCTCGAAATATTTGATGGCTTCACTTGACTTGTTGAGATTCTCGGCCACCTCTCTTTCTCTGTTCAATTCATTCTAAATTTGTTCATTTTTCATCTTCAAAGTAGAGATCTCAATATCTTTCACATTGAGTTCATGATGATTGTTCATCATTTGGGCAAGTGTATCCATCTGCATGTTTGAGATCCTTGTCAATTCAGTACATTTTTCTTCAAGTCTATTTGCAAGATTTCTTTTGTCATTTTCCATCATGACCTTATCATCAATTGCTCTTTTTTTTTGTTTAGTAATTTCACATATCATTATGGCCTGTGATTCATGTTCCATCTTGAGAGATCTTATCTCCTTTGTTTGAGCTTTGTTTTTCTCCATCAGTTCTGCTATTGCTGCATCAAACTCTTTAGTGTCTCCGTTGGAAAATATGTTGGTGGTATCAATCTCTTTGTAGTTTATCTCATTTTCGGCTATGGCTAGATCCTTCCTTTTTTTTAATGAATTTCTCAACTTATTTCTAAATTCCTCCAAGCTATGCAGAGCAAGTTGCACATCTATCACCCGATTTTCAATTATCTTTCCAAGTTTGAAAGCTTCCATCTTTAGATCTTTTCCTCCAAGCTGTTAGGCTTTTCCTTGTGAGAACCTGGATTAGCTTTGATACCAATTGTTGGAATATTCAAATATGTAAAGAGTACTTATGAGAGGGGGGGTGAATCATAAGTATCACACTTTAGCCAATAAAACTTTTAACTGCAAGTAAATTGCATGCATGTAAATACATCAAACAAATATGAAACTAAACACATGCATCAACAACTCATAACACTGGAATTTGGTGACCCAGAAACCCTCTAAGAATAAGAAGGTAAAACTGGGGTGGGGATGGTACCCACAAAAATTACTGCAGCAATATTGTTCAACCACTTCTGATGGTCTGCCCTGTTAAAGGCTTTACATTGTATCAATAGTGACCTAGTTAAAGGCTTTACAAACACTTAACATGAAGTGTCACCCTGTTAAAGGATTTTAATCACCTAATTAAAGGATCTACAAAATAGTTTTTAAGCTAACCTATCACCATAGGATTTTCATTCTAATACAATTGCTAGAAAATATTAGGTATAATGAACCTGATAGATTACAATCCTTGATTGTTGAATGCAGGCACCTTTTCTGCTTTCTCTGATCTTGATCTTTTTGTGATCTGATAACCCTCGCTTCTAAAAATAGATTTCCTTGTGCACCCTTGTATGTCCACTCATATATCTTTACAATAAAATTTTGTCTTCCTTATAAAGACTTCAAAGACTTAGGGTTGGATATGGATCTACGATCCACATTGAATCTCAATTTCCCGCTCAATACTTGTCTTTTACTGATTGGTTGCATGCCTTTATCATTTTTCTTATTAGCTACATGTAGATTGCATAGGAAAAATAAAAGATCCGATCTCATCATTAAATCCTTCAAGATTTTCCTTATGTCAGCTGCAAAAATTGTTTGCATCATAGTTTGTGCAATTACAAACTCTTATGCTGATATTCTGAGTTACTTGGCTCCTGAAGCATTGCTGATGCTCGGCACATGTTGTTTCCTAGATAGCTCGAAACCTAAACAAAACTGTATCACTCGGCACTTGTTAACACTCGGCACTTGATATAGCTTGGCACTTCATATTACTCGGCACTTACTCTTTGTTCGCAATTGTTTAGTGGAAAAATGGTTAAGTGTATTGACACTTAGTTGTCAAATTTATTCTTTAAGCTAACATGTATTCCCCCTTACATATACATATAAAATTCCTTTCATATATTACTTCTCCCCCTTAGTATATTTAGTCATACCATATATACAATTTTCCTTACATATTACTCCCCCTTTGACATCAATGGCAAAGGTGTCAAAACTATATACAAAACTTTGTGGCCTGTTGCTAATCAACTTGATATATTGGAAAAACAATTCGCATATACAAGTTTCAATCTTTCCACTTCCTTCTCCCCATTCTCCTTCACTACATCAAAGATACTAATTAGTGTGCATAGTGCATAAGATGTCACTTCAATTGTGCTCAAGTCAGTATAGGAAAACTTGTCATAGGAAGCCTTTATTGCAAGGCATTCCTCCAATTGCCTCTGCAAAATGTTGATCTTTGGTGACAAGATTTCTCTAACACTAGAGAACTTTTTTTGCCTTCTCCTTGTCAAACTCCAAGCCTCTGATCACATTGTGGATCTTCTCCACTTCTATTCCATATTCCTCAATACTAGTCTCAAGGAGCTATATTTTTGCAGTGGGTGTGTCAAGATCACTCAACTTACCCTTTATCTGACTATCAAAGTCTGTCGGGTATTTGTATGATAGTGCTAACTATCCATACAATTTATGTCCTTCATCAATTTTTTTCCTCGGATCTTTGATGCATACATCAAGTTTCTTTGACTCATTTCTCACATTTGTGCACACTGTATCAAAAAATGTTGCATCATGCTTGGTCTATGCTTACGTTAAAGCTACCTCAGCTAAATTTGTGTATTCCTCATCAAATTTCTTCACTAATTCCTTGGCCTTTGAGTGCAAGTTTGTATTAGCTATAGTTGTGATAACTATGTTCTGCATTATATCCAAGACTTTAGTTATAATTTTCTCCAAAGACTTAACAGATTTATTCTCCTGGAGAAATTTTATCAAAGAACTCATCAGTCTCTTTTGATCATCATCATCATTAGATGGTACTGCTACTTTTGTTTTTTTTGCTATTGGAGTTACTACTGGAATGAGTGTAACTGCTTTCAACTATGTAATCTTCTCCTCTTCCTTGACCTTCTTCCTTTCTTCTTCTAGTCTCTTAGCTTCTTTCTTTAAATCTTGTTTTGCCTTCTTCCTTTCTTCTTCTAGTCTCTCAACTTCTTTCTTTAAATCTTCTTTTTCTTTCTTCCTTTCCTCTTCCTCTTGTTTTTTCTTTCTTTCCTATTTTTCTTTCTTTTTCTTTTCCTCTTCTTCTTTATTTTTCTTTTCCTCTTCTTTTTTATTTTTCTTTTCCTCTTCTATCATCTTTTCTTCTACTAATCTCTTTGTTTCTTTCTTCTTCTCTTCTTCTTGTTTATTCTCCTCCTTTCTCTTTTCTTCTTCTCTCCTCTTTACCTCTTATTTTCTCTTCTCCTTGGCCTCTTTCTTCTTTTCCTCTTCTTAATCATCATTTGAACTAGTGTATGTTGTGATATTGCCAACAATGCATTGGCCAAATGCTACAAAAGGATTCTCTTTTGCATCCATAGTGATATGTGTATTTTCCACTTAGATGGATTCAGTACCCATAACAATGTGTAGTGGTGAGAGTGCATGTTGTGTCTCTTCCGATTCTTCCTCATCATTGGAAGGTGTGCTTCCTTATACATACACTAGGCTTGTAGGTTTGGACTATGAACTCACCTTTGCTACTGTAGGAGGTCATGTATTTCACAGTGGCCTCCTTTGTTTCTTTCTTCACATCCTCATAGTTGCCTCCCATCAGAATAATTGCTCTTCTTTTATTCCTCAGTAAGGGCTCAATACCTTTCAAAATTTTGTCTACGTCCTCCTTAGAGTTTACTTTAGATAATTTATTTATCATTTTCTCTCTTGACTTAGTGTCCTCTTTTTTCACTATTTTCTTTCTATTCAGCAACCTATTATATAGATCCTCTAGTATCTTATTCTCAATGTTATCAAACCTTTTATACCTCAAAATCATGTTCATAACTATGGAATTTTCTAGCTACCTTCTATCCATATTATTATACAAACAGTAATACTTTTCCAAGTGTACAAAATTATCATCATTAATTATTTTCATGTTAAGGTTTCTACCTTTGGCTTCCATGCTTTCTTTCTTGCTAGAGTCCTACCTTCTTGCATGGCTTTCTCCACTGATCTATCTTTAGCTTCATCCTTAGAATCCTTAGAATCATTGACTTTTAGTGTCTTCCTTCTCTTTCTCGGTCCACTGGTGGTCTGCTTGATCCTTTTCCTGATAGATGGTGTTAATTCTTTCTTAGCCTTCACCAATCTGTCTTATTTCCTTTGTGAAATAGGTTTTTCTACCTCTAACTACCTCATTGGTTAATCACTTCTTGTCTTTACTAGTTGCACTTGTGCAATTATTTCATATGGTATTTGCACACTCTATTTGGCAATGGTTACACCTTTAGAAGGTGTTGAAACACTAATAGGAGTTGTTGTTATCACTTTAGATTGCCCACTTGCCTTCATTTCTAGTGTTATTCTTTTAACTTCATTAAATTCCTCACAAGTCATACCTGATTCCTTAAGGATGGAACCAATCATCTTTTCCACACTCTTATTTATTTCTTTGTTCTGAAGTTCAAAATGAACTTCTCTCATCTTCTCTTCATAAGTTCCCCATCCAGGGCACTCAGTGTCCTTAGATTGGAGTATGATCTATGCATACCCTTCAATAAGTTATGTGCTCATCTCATATCCCATGGGCTCTATGAACTTCACCATTGGTTCCACAGCTTCCATGAAAGTGTTATCAGTCTCCACCATGAAGTATAATCATCCTTATACTTCTCCACCATGGAGGGAGGTATTACATACCTCAATTTCATCTCAGTCTAAAAATTCTTCATCATTTTATCAATGTCATTATCTCTGACATTCTCCAGCTTTGATCTATAGCATTGAGTCACCAACTTCATTGTACACTCATTGCTATCCCAATTTTTCATCCCTAGGAACTTTCCTATCACATAGAAAAACAAATGAGTCAATAGGGACTCAAACCTGAAGACTGCATTCTTAGTCCTCTTCAATTTTTTAATGTTTTCCAACAAATGCAATATGATAATCTCACACATTCACTTTCCTTCTCTGAACTACCATCACATAAGTTGCATGCAAGAATCTAGCTAGTATTGAGTTAACCCTTGAACAATGGTTAAACTTATACCCTAATATCTGACCTAAGGAGGGAATAAAATCACCAAGGCCAAAGGCACACCTAGCAATCCAAACCAACCTTACAAAATTAACATAATGAAAGAAAACACACAAAGAGAATAGCACCACATAGAGGAAACAAGATACTTTTATTGATTCAGCAAATGATTAACATACAATCCTAGTTGTAATGCCTTCTAGGTTATAGCCAGATACACAATACATTACAGATCTAAGATCCAACTTCAAATTTTTACTTTCTAGTTCTGCTCTCAAATCATCTCTAAAAACTGCCTAATTCCAACCCTAAACACTCTATTTATACTTCTGAAAATGGCTTACAGATCATTCTAGAACATTACATAATAGAAAGGTCAACCCAAAAATGGTCAGGGAAAATCCCAAGACAAGATCTTAGTATAAATGTCACGAAAAAAAAATTCTTGCACCAAAAATGTAGAAATCACATCCAAAATGTTGACACTCAACATAAATAAGACAACTCAGTACATGAAGAGTCACTTGGCATACACTAGATAACTCGACACATGAAGGGTAGCTCAGCACATGAAGAATATCTCGACACATGATATGGAACTTAGTGCACACTATAGTATTGAGATGGGATAACATGCAAACCCAAGTGTTAACATGACATGGGATAACCTCAACTTGGCTTAAACTGCAAAATTACTAGTACTTGGCAATTGTTGCAACTCAACAATGTCTGAAACTTGGCAATGACTAGAAGAATGAAAATAAATGAGTAGGATGACATGTCAACCCAAGATGCTTCTACATCAAACAACCAGGCTAGAAAGAAATGATTCTCCTGAATCATGCAAGTGTCACAACCTGAGTTAAATCCAACTCAGATTGAGAAATACATGTAGAATCTTCAATTGGTCTATTTTTCCAATTCACTAAATGTTCATAGTATTCTTTTCCTCTTGTTCTTTTACCAAATCTCTAATCCAATATCTATTCAACCTCTTTAATTTGCTTCTTAGGATAATCATCAGGTACAAAAACTTCATCATCTGACTTGTGATACTTATATAGATCAGCAACATTGAATATAGGAGATCTATCCATGTCATCAAGTAACTCAACTTCATAAGCATTTCCACTATCAAACTTCTTCAAGATCTTACAAGGTCCAAACTTCTTCATCTTCAGCTTACTATATGTTCCAACTGAAAATCTTCCTTTCTTCAAATGAACCATCACTTGATCACCAACTTCAAAAATATGATGTCTTATAGACTTATCAGCATTCTCCTTGTACTTCTAATTACTTTGTTATAGCTTCAGCTTCACTTCCTTATGCAAAGACACTATAAAATCAGCAAATTCTTCTCCTACAGCACTTCTCTTCTCTTCACCAATAACATCTCTTAAATCTAATACTCCTCTAGGCTTCATTCCATTAAAAATCTCAAAAGATGTCTTTCCTCTACTACTATTCACAAAATTATTATATGCAAACTCAGCTTGTGCTAATACCATCTCCCAATTATGTGTTTCATCTCCAACTAAGCATCTCAAAAACCTACCCAAGCTTCTATTCACAACCTCTGTCTATCCATCAGTCTATGGATGGAACGTAAAACTAAACTTCAGCTTAGTACCCATCTTCTTCCACAAAGTCCTCCAAAAATAACCAACAAACTTATTGTCTTTGTTAGAAATAATAATTCTTGGTAATCCATGCAATCTAACAATCTCTTTGAAGAAAAGTTCAACAACATGCTCAGCCTCTGATGCCTTCTTACATGGTATATAATGAGCCATTTTAGAAAATCTATCCATGACAAAAAATATAGAATCATACCCCTTTTTTGTTTTAGGTAATCCAAGAACAAAATCCATACTAACGTCACTCCAAGGTTTCTCAGGAATAAAAATAGGTGTATACAATCCATTATTCTAGCTTACTCCTTTTGTAACTTGACAAACTCCACAACTCTTCACAAATTTCTAAACATCCTTATACATTTGTGGCCAATAATACTTCTCTTTCAAAAAACTCAATGTCTTATCAATTCCAAAATGTCCAACCAATCCACCACTATGCTTTTCTTTAATCAGATTCAGCCTCATAGAACTCCTAGGGATACACAACTAAATACCTTTGAACAACATATCTTCTTGAATGAAATATTCATCATACTTACTATCATGATATGTTAGATTTGGTGCTCTAAACTCTCTCCATGCCTCAAAAAAATTGGGATCAGCATCATACAATGCTTTCATTTCATCAAAACCAAGAACTTCAATCTTCATTTTAGTCAACAAATAACATCTTCTAATCAATGCATCAACAATTTTATTAGTAACTCCACTCTTATGCTTAATCACAAATGTAAAACTTTGCAAATACTCAACCCACTTCATATGTCTTTGGTTCAATTTATGTTGACTTTTCAAGTACTGTAAAGCTTTATGATCAATATACAACACAAACTCCTTAGGAATCAAATAATGTATCCACTTCTTCAAAGCTTGAACAATAGCATAAAACTCTTGATCATACATAGAATACTTCCTTTTAGCGTCATTCAACTTTTCACTAAAGAAAGCAACAAGTTTAGTTTCTTGACTTAATACAGCTCCTTTTGTACTACCACTTGCATCACATTTAACTTGAAATACCTTATTGAAATTAGACAAATTCAATACAAGTAATTCACCAACCTTTTGTTCAAAGTTTCAAAACTCTTATCAACACCATGTATCCACTTGAATTCCTTTTTATCTCCTCTCATTGTCTCAATCATAGCATTACAAATAGCATTGAAATTCTTTATAAACTTTCTATAAAAACTAGCCAAACCATGAAATGATCTTACCTTACCCACATTCTCAGGTGTAGGCCATTCCAAAATTGCTTTAGCCTTCTCTAGATCCATTCTCAAACCATCAACTGAAATAAAAAATCCCAAATACACAATCTCCTCTTGCATGAAAGAACATTTTTTTAGATTAATCAGCAACTTCTCCTCTTTGAACCTTTGCAGTACTTGTCTAACATGCTCAAGATGTTCTTCCTTGGTCTTATTGAATATTAGAATATCATCCAAATAAACAATCACAAACTTACCAAAATATCTTTTTCGGAATATCATTCATTAACCTCATGAAAGTACTAGATGCATTAGTCAAACCAAAAGGCATAACCAACCATTCATACAAACCATCTTTTGTCTTGAAAGTGGTCTTACATTCATCACCTTCTCTAATTATGATCTGATGATAGCCACTCTTCAAATCAATCTTGGTAAAATACTTTGCTCCACTCAAATAATTCATTATGTCATCCATCCTTAGCATAGGAAACCTATATTTGACTGTGATCTTGTTAATAGCTCTAAAATCAATACACATTCTCCATTCTCCATTCTTATTAGGTGATAATATAGCAGGTATAG
The DNA here is from genome assembly GCA_028749045.1 of Cupressus sempervirens. Classification (NCBI taxonomy): domain Eukaryota; kingdom Viridiplantae; phylum Streptophyta; class Pinopsida; order Cupressales; family Cupressaceae; genus Cupressus; species Cupressus sempervirens. The sequence continues at coordinate 819,226,361 of CM053786.1, forward strand.
CACATGGACTCAAACTTTATCTGATTAATCCATTTTGCAATAACTCATGCACTTTCCTATTAAGTTCTTCATTCTTTGTAGGTGTCAATTTATATGGTTCTTTGTTCAGCAAACTAGCTCCAAGAATCAAATCCATATAATGACTTATACTTCTCACTAGCAATAAACCATCAGGAATATCCTCAGCAACAATATCCTTATACTCATTCAACAATTTTGTAATTTCCTCTAGTACTTGGCTACCACTATCTGCTACTTGGCCATTACTACTTGTGTGCTAGAAAATGAGACCTGCAAGAAGCGTGGGTTAACAAACAAACACTAGTTTAAAATCTTCAACATGCATCAAACGTTCACCAACATGCAAGGAATAAATATCAACTAATGCTTTCTTGGATTTTGCAACCCTAGCAAACCAACAAATCCAACCTTCTAGCCACCTCTACAGCTCAACAAAGGCACCCATGAGAGGCCCTATTTGTGTGTTAAGATGAGGGAGGGGTGGGGGGGTGGGGGGGTGGGGTTATGTTTGGTGTGATCTCCTGAACACAACAATGGAGTGAATCTCTTGAATGAGTGGGTGCAAGTGTGCATGCAAGTAAGATATGAACCTACACTAAATGATATGTAGAATACCTCAAGAAATGGCTATGGAGAGAGCCATTCTTGAAGGCATGCAAGAATGAATATGACATGAAATGAAGAAAAACTAACTAGATCTTAAAACTATAATAAAAATGCAAGCTAAAATGAAACTACAAATGCATGTAAAAACTAGATTAACAATGCATGATACAAACTAAATCAGCTACCAAATCATTAGTATGATCGTAGAAACCTCTATGAAAATCAAACTACAATGAAAAGCCCTTAGCATGAAGATTCTAGACTCAAATTGGCAAGATAATAATGCAACAATGGGAGATGCAAATGCTTGAGACAAGGCCTCTATTTATAGGCTTGAGGGGAGGTTTGGTGAGGTGGCCTCCACATAGGTGCCACAAGGGAGACGCATGGGCTAAAAGACAAGCCATGCAAAAGCCATGCAAAAGCTCTTAATGTTTGTGGGGGACAAATGTGTAAGAGCTGTAAGAGGCATAAATGAAGTGGAAGAGTTTCTCACACATGTGTGAGCAAACTCTTAGGAGTTAAAAGGTTTTTTTAGAAAGGAATTTAAGATAGGATTGAGATTAAATTAAATGAGATTTTAATTTAATCATGGGTTTAGAGGAATTAATAGGATGTGAGGATTAAATAAACAAAGTTTATTTAAAAAGGGGGATGATGGAGAATCATGTGTTAAATTAATTTAACACATTAAGGCTAGGAGTATTTAAATTAAATTTAAATACTTAGGAGAATGAACTCATTTAATTAAAATAATTTAATTAAATAAGTAGAAAAATGTGAGCAATATAATTAATTAATAATTAATTACAATGTCACGGGCAATATTAAAATTAATTAATATAGTGTTTAGGGATGATTTTAAGCATCTACATTTTGCCCCTCTTTGATGTGATGTCGGAACGATATCATATCAAAGAAAAGAAAATATAGGTTGCCCCAGAGAAGGATAGGAGTCCTAGGAGTTGTGCTGAAGCGATAACAAGGGAGGAGGGTGCCCCCTCGAGGAAATGGGGTGAAAATGAGTATATTTTGCCCCATTTTCTAGAAAATAGACATGGGAAGGAAAAGGGAAAGAGAAAAGGCTTTAAAAGATGACCTTGCATGACTTATTGGTAAGATCAGAATGAAGTGGGGTGAAGTGGATAATGATTAATCTAAATGCAACTTAACTACATGAACATAAGAGATTCAGTTGTGTTCATAGAGGAGAGCATACCTTATTTTGATATTGCAATAGGAGTTATGCATCAAATGCTATAGTAGCATAGATGATAAGATTCCTTTGCATGGACTAGACTTGCAACACAATGGATGCATGTTTCAGAGTCATGATGGAACAATGACATATACGTAGTGGAGAGGTCTGGGCACACCCAAAGTCTTTTTAGGGATCTTTGGTGGGACATGTGCTAACCTGTTGCCCCCATTACGCAATGCATTAACATAACCTAAAACTAACACATATGAAATAAAGTCAGATCATACCACAAAGGCATGTGTAGTCAATGAGAGCCATTCTGGTACGACCAAAATATGAGAGATCAAGGTGCACCATAAAAGGCTTTCATTAACACACGAAAAATAAAATCAACCAAAAAGAGACCTCATGACCAAGTAGTCATTCAGTCCATAGTTCCTACCAAGAACCTTATGTCTAGAAGTGAATTTCGAAATGTCACCTATAGGAAGAATTCATCCTATAAAAGTGTGTCAAATTGAAATGTCAAATGATCATGAAATCGTGCATTTCTAGCAAGGGCTATGAAGAGAACAAGTTTATTGAACATTAAGTCACAAATGATGATTTTGTATGAGTCCAAGTGTGGTCACTATTGTGAAAAAGCTCAGTGTAATCATTTGATGGAAAAAATTCCTCGCGGACTAGAGGTCTTCCAAAGATGGAAGTGAAACAAAGCCTCGCAGACAAGAGGTCTTTTATTGGATGCATGAAACGCAAAAGGCTAGATAAGACTTTACACAAGGGAAATGGAATGATGGAATGGAGTGAAGTGAAACGAGCCTTATAGACAATGAAAATACCTTACTTTTTTTAGGAACATTTTTTTCTTTTTAGGGATTTTTTCAAGAACATTTTATGAATTTTTAGGGCTTTTTTCGGGAACATTTTATGAAAAAAAAAAATTGGATTTTTTCAGGAACATTTTATGAATTTTTTTGGGATTTTGCGAGACTATAAACACTATACAGGAACTACAAAGGCTCAAGCATAGAACCACTTGAGATGCTAGATATTTACAAGCTCAGGGAGAAGATCTCCCTCTGGAGTAGCAATCTGATATGCCCCAGAACCATATTTGGTTGTAATAATAAACGTACCTAGCCAATTTGCCTCAAACTTTCCTTTCTTTTCACGATTCTGGAGGTTCTTCATATTATGTTGCAAAACTAAGTCACCCACTTCAAACTCCTGTGGCATGACTTTCTTGTGATACTGAAGTTGAAGGTGATTTTGATACACGTGGAGATGGTTTAGGGAAGTGAGGGATCTCTCATCAAGGAGTGCCAGCTCTTGCAAGTGAGCAACTCGATATTCTTCTTCAGATATCAGGTTCTTTAAAGAGACTCTCAAGGAAGGGATCTCAATTTCAATGGGCAAGATGGCTTCAGAACCATAGACAAGGGAAAATGGGGTGTCTCTTGTGGGGGTACGAATGGAGGTACGGTAGGCCCAAAGGGTAGGAGCAATTTGGATGTGCCAATCACGGCCAGCTGCATCAACAGTTTTCTTTAGGATTTTCAAAATGGTTTTATTGGTAGCTTCAGCTTGGCCATTGCCTTGGGGGTAGTATCAGGTGGAGAAATGCTAGGTAATTCTAAATTTCCTACATAGTGTGGCAACCTCTTGATTTTTGAAGGGGGCTCCATTATCAGTCATAATATCTTGAGGTATACCGAAGCAACAAATAATGTAGTTCAAGATGAACTTTGAAATCTATTTTCTAGTGGTGTAGATTAATGGGATAGCCTCAACCCACTTTGTGAAGTACTCAGTGGCGGCAATAATGTACCTGTGGCCATTTGAGGAATTTGGGTATACTTGACCAACAAGATCAAATCCTCAGTGAGAAAAGGGCTATGGGTTGATGGTGGGCTGAAGGACTTGGGCGAGAGCGTGTATCAAATCACCATGCTGCGGACATGGAACACATCTTGTCACAAACTGATATGCATCTACTTCCATAGTGGGCCAATAGTAACCTGTCCTAAGAAACTTTTTTTCTAATGTAAGGCCACTAGAGTGGGCACCATAAATCCCTTGGTGAACCTCTTCTAACACCGTTCTGGCTTCATCTAAATTGAGACATCAGAGAAGGGTTCCATCAAAGTGTTTTCGAAAAAGTGTGTCACCTAGGATGGTATATCGGGCAGTTCGACGGACAAAGGTTTTTCTTTGGTTTGGGTGAGGGTTATGGGAATGGTTTTGGGACATAAATAGGCAAAGACCAATTGTGAGTATCCAAAGACAAAAAGGTTTTTGATATTCCATTTGATTGCTTGAAGTAGTCCTATGACTAAACCTTCATACTCAGCTATATTGTTTGTGCAAGGGAATGAGATTTTATAAGACTTAGGAATGAGGTCCCCTTGTGGTGTCACAAACAAAATTCTTGCCCTTGATCCCTTTTGTGTAAAGGATCCATCAAAAAATAATTTCCATGGTGTAGTAGGGGCTAGGGTCATAATCGTGTCATCTGGAAAATTGGCTACAATGGGATGGTCACCTTGAAGAGGAGCTTCAGCAAGCTGATCTACAATTACTTGTCCTTTAATGGCCTTACGATCCTCATAAACAATGTCGAACTCACTTAAAATTAAGACCCATTTTGCTGCTCGTCCAGTGAGGGCAGCTTTTGATAACAAATACTTGAGTGGATCTATCTTGGCAATGAGATATGTAGTATGATTAAGCATATAATGACATAATTTTTGCGTGCAAAAGACTACAGCCAAACATGCTCTCTCAATAGCAGTGTAGTTTAACTCATAGCCAACTAGTGTTCGACTGAGGTAATATATGGCTTGCTCATTCCCCTTATCATCTAATTGTGCCAAAAGTTCTCCTAAGGCAACTGAAGTAGCTAAAATGTATAGAATCAATGGTTGTCCTACAACTAGAGGTACTAAAACTGGAGGATTAGCCAAATATGTCTTAATTTGTTCAAATGCTTTTTGGCATAGACAATCCCATTGAAACTTGTTTCCCTTATGAAGAAAATGCTGAAATGGGTGGACTTTATCTGCTAGTTGTGACACAAATCTCTTAATAGATTGTAACTTTCCTTGAAAACTACAGAGTTGTTTCAATGTGGTAGGTGGAGGCATATCCATGATGGCTTTCACTTTTGCTGGATCTACCTCAATACCTCTTCTTGACACAATGTAACCTAAAAAATTTCTTGATTTGACCCCAAATACGCACTTCTTAGAATTAAGGCGCACTTTGTATTTCTCCAACCTATCAAAAATAGTGGTAAGGACATCAATGTGGGATTCTCTTGTCTTGGATTTTCCTAGGATATCATCAATATAGTCCTCCATTATGACATGTAGAAGATCATGGAATATGGTGGTCATGGCGTGTTGATAGGTAGCACCGGCATTTTTCATGCCAAAAGGCATGACTTGATAACAAAAGGTTCCCCATGGGGTGGTAAATGTCATCTTATGTTGATCTTCTTTTACAATTCTAATTTGGTTACCAAAAAATCCTGTTAGAGTAAATAATTTATATTTAATTATTTATTCTATTGCTTAAGCTTACTTAGGTCATGCATTTATTTAATATTTTATATTTAATGCATGTAGTGGTTAGTTGTTGACAACACGGGAGTTTGTTCCCTTCTTGTTGTCATCCTTATCTTCTACCACCTTCCAGCTTGTTCTACAAGCTTCCATGAGCTCTTTATATTCGGGCTCTCTCTCATTGTACAACATCACATCATAAGGCATTGTAAATACATTTCTTCTTGTGTTTGCACATATTGTCTCTCATGTCCGTTTAGGGTTTTCCCTTGCTCCATGCTCCTCCCCTTCTATGGCTTCTCTTTGACAAGTTCGCATGCAGGTGATCTTGGGCGTCTTCGAAGTTGGCTTTCCTCGACTCCAACATGGTATCAGAGCCTTCCTGCTGCAGCTTCGTTGAATAAATTTTGAAGCCGTGATTTGAAGTCACAAACCCTAGTTTGTTTGTGCAATTTTTCTTCAAATTAGGGGATCAAAAAATTTTTGGAGCACTTTCAGCCCAAACAAACATCACCATTGGATCCGGAAGGCCGTTTGCAGTCAGGATTCATATAAAGCTTTTCGATTTTGGAGACAGAGCTCCGAGAGGCAAATTATTTTTTGGTTGCAGGGCTTCCGTACGGATCGTACAGACAATTTCGGCATCAAAAAAAAAAAAAATTTAAAATATTTTCGAGCCGCACCACCGCAGCAACACTCGCACGCCACCGCGGGGCCGCCCGCGGTCGGCTCATCCAGCGGCGCCTCCTATTTTCTCCTCCCCGCCGGCCGTCGCCGACGGGCCACCCATCGGCCGCCGCGGCTGGGTGATGCCTCCCTCAGCACCGTCTCCTCTGCCGGTTGCTCTTCTCCGTTTGCCGCCTCTGCCTCCGGCCGCTCCGCCCGCCACCAGTCTGCACACTCAGTGCCGCGTCAGCAACTGTGGGGGTGACACGTGCCCTGGGTGCCACGTGGACCCTGCCACGTAACCTGCCACGTCATCCATACTGCCACGTGGTGATGCCATGTGGCATCCTTTTTTACGGCGATGACTGACAGGTCATCAATTTTAATCGGTGTTCTGCTAACATCAGCATGATGTCATCATGTGTCATCATCCTTGCTTGCACTCCCCTGATTTGGTTTTAGACCTACCTTTCATTTTTTGGCCATAACTTTTGCATACGGAGGTATTTTTCTGATCCGAAAGAAGCGCCGGAAAGTTGGTTGGTTCTGAGATGGAGACATTGGTGTAGGTATTTTTTGGTTTTGATGCTTTTTTATCACTCATTTTTCTGTTGAAGTCCGAAGTCCTATTTTTGACTCCAGCATGCATATCTTTTGCGTCCCATGTCTATTTTTTGAAAACTTTATATTTCTGGAAAGTTGGTTCTGTGTTCTTTTAGGAAATGTAGTCTTTTTTCTTCATTTTGGCTTCTTCTCTTTCTATCATAGTTTTGGTGTTTTAGCTCTATGGTGGATATTTTGAGTATTTTAGGCCCGAGGATCGTTTTCCTGGCATGGTTTTCTTTCTTTTTGGCTGTACTTTCTTTTGGTTCAGCTCTTTTTCAGTTTTGATCATTGTAGCTATCATTTTGAAGCACTTTTTTGTTTCGCACTGAGATAAAGTGTCACTTTTGCATTCTGGGAGTCATGAACGTTGTTTTGAGTCAGTTGTACTTGCACTATTTCATAAAGCACCATGGGGGGGATCTTTTTTTGTTGTTTTAGGCATTCTCCCTTTGTCAAGTGAGTGTCCCTTCCATGACATTAGCCCCATGCAGAGTCAGTTAGACCGTGTCTTTATCGGTGTCTGTACCTCTTTTCCTCTTTCCTCATTCTTGGTTTGTTTGTAGGAGATTTTGGCCCACCTTCTCAGTTGCCTGTCATCACACCCCATCTGCATTAAAGGGGGGTTATGCTGTTGTTCTAATGCATCCATGGTTCGATGGTTCGATAGTGTGAACTATGTATTCAGTGGTTGATCCTATATACAAGGCGATTGCAGTGGCTGGCTACCTATGCATTTCGGTGAGATGGATCATCTACCATATAGACATGCTCAGTTCATGCCTTCTTCTTCCATGGAGGTTCTTTTAATCAGCAGTTTGATAGATTTGCGGCTTCTTCATGCTTCAGTGATGCTGCTTCTTCATGATCACTCTTTGTTCCTATTTTAGGGGACAATTTCCCTAGTTGGAGACTTCTTCAGCTCTTCACTAGGTTCTTACCTCTTTTTGGGGGAGGGTTTTTCCCATATGGTTTTCTCTCTTTCCTCGTTTACAGAGGTTGCATCTTTTCTTGCATTGTACTTGGGTACCTAAAATGGCCACGTTGTCGGGACCCATTATGCATTTCATCTTTGTTTTGTGAGCTTAAGGCATTTCCCTAAGTTGCACTTAAGGGGGGGTGTTAGAGTAGATAATTAATATTTAATTATTTATTCTATTGCTTAAGCTTACTTAGGTCATGCATTTATTTAATATTTTATATTTAATGCATGTAGTGGTTAGTTGTTGACAACACGGGAGTTTGTTCCCTTCTTGTTGTCATCCTTATCTTCTACCACCTTCCAGCTTGTTCTACAAGCTTCCATGAGCTCTTTATATTCGGGCTCTCTCTCATTGTACAACATCACATCATAAGGCATTGTAAATACATTTCTTCTTGTGTTTGCACATATTGTCTCTCATGTCCATTTAGGGTTTTCCCTTGCTCCATGCTCCTCCCCTTCTATGGCTTCTCTTTGACAAGTTCGCATGCAGGTGATCTTGGGCGTCTTCGGAGTTGGCTTTCCTTGACTCCAACAAATCCATCCATCAAAGACAACATCTCATGTCCAGAAGTTAAATCCACTATGATGTCTATGTTAGGAAGTGAAAAATCATCCTTAGGACATGCAAGATTTAAATCTCAAAAATCTGAACAGACACGGATGCCACCAGCTACTTTCCCTACAGGAACAATGTTGGAGACCCACTCAAGATAGTCAATAGGACGGATGAACTTTTCTTCTAACATTTTCTACAACTCTGCTTTGACTAGGAGTGCTACCTTAGGGTGCATTTTGTGCAACTTTTTCTTTACTGGTTTAATTTTGGGATCAACTGTCAAATGATGTACAACCAAATCTGTGTCTAAGCCAGGCATGTCTTTGTATGTCCATGCAAAATTGATTTTTCCCTTTTTTAAGAATTCAGTCATGGGTTTTTGTTCTTGAAGACTTAAGGTAGAAGCAATGTAGGTGATTCTTGGATTATCCTTTGTTCCCAAATTGACTGGAATTGTGTCTTCATTCAAAATAGGTGACTTTTCTGGTGGTAGGGATCTAAATGGAAAGTCAAGCTCTCCCTCTTCTGGTGCCTCTAAGAGGTTTTCACTAGAAAATGCATCCTTTATTTTATCTTTTTCATCATCCAAAAGTGCCCCAGAGGAGTTTTCACTAGAGGATGTTTCTTTTATTTTTTTATTTGTATTTTCTTTTTCACTTTTGCAACTAAGAGAGTTGACTTGGCTACCAAAGTAGGCTTCCTCATTGTCCTCGATCTCATGTTCATAATCTCGGAGATTCTTAAGGCCAAAGAGTGCCATCACTGCTTCATCAGTTTTACAAATGTCAAGAGCTGGTGGTGTATCTTGAAGGTCCCAGTCTATCATGTCAAGATTGGTGAGAGTTTGGTTAATGGATGAAAGGTCATCTATGGTAATGGCATGGACATAGTTATCTAGGTCATCTTCAATGTATTGGAAAGGTACTTCGAAGAATTCCTCCTCTTCAGTCTCAGAATCAGGTTCAACCATACAATAGTTGTCAACAAAGGATACCTTAGGTTTGATGGAGCCCAATCCACATCCTTTAGGATAGCTATTAGCTTCTAAGGGTTGTCTAATTCCATCTTCTTTCAATCCAAGGCTGGTACCATGATATCCCATGTTTTTGATAATGGGAGGAGCCTTAACATATGTATCTTTGGGAATCTCCATAGGTTCATCTTTTCCATCATAATATAGCCAATCTAGAATATTATCTTCCATGTGCTCATCACTAATTGAACACCAATGCTCAAATGTGGTCTTGTTAACATGCACAGTCTCTTTGTTGGCAGGAGGTGGCAATTGTGAAGGTTTTCCAAAGGAATGAGGGGAGAGTGGTAATTTTCCAACACACAAGGCATTTTCAAACTTATACTCTCCCATTCCTAAATCAACAAAAATAGTCTTCTTCCCTGTAGTATTGACCTTGGTATCTCCCACCTTCCCTTTTCCTTTACGGGAATTGAAATCATCATTTTCTAAGTCTGGCATTGCTATGGAAGGTGATTCTATTATGGTGAGAGACTTCAGTATGATTTTGGCAAATTCACTGATTGGACAAAAATTTGTTGGTGCACCTTCCAATCTATTACAAAATGCAAAAGGAGTGGGATCCCCTGGGATTGTGACCTCTCTTCCTTGGTGAGGAAATTTTAAGCATTGATGATATGTGGACGGTACCACTTTGAGTGTATGTATCCATGGTCTACCAAGCAAGATGTTATATGGAAAATTCAAATCTAGGACATGGCATTCGATATTTATGATAGCTGGTCTAACCTTGAGAGGTAACATGATGACTCCTTTTGTTTCTCTTTCCCTCTCATCATATGCTTTTATTGTGATCCTTTTATTGATATCTAGGAGGTCTTCTGGAAGTCCTAAGAAATGGATCATTTTTAATGTACAAAGGTTCAAGCTGGATCCATTGTCTATAAGGACTCTTTTTATTTTATGTTTTTGTATGAGGACTTCAATGTGGAGCGAAAAATTATGGTGGGGATTAGGACCTTGGAAGTCTTTATCCATGAAGACAAGGTGTTGTTGGGCGGCAAGGTTTCCAATCATAGCAGTGAATTGGGAAGCATTAATATTTTCAGGAACACAAGACTCTAGAAGAGCCTTTTCTAAGATCTCTTTATGGATGGGTGATGTGGTAAGAAGCTGAAGAATGGATATTTGTGCAAGAGTCTTACCTAGTTGGGACAACACATCATAGCAAGAAGCGGGCCTTTGTGAGGTGGATGGCACAGTAGGCGCATGTGGCATTGATGGACTAGTGTTATTGGGAGTGGCAGCTTGCAAAGTGAGTCTTCCCCATCGAGTAGTGGCATCATAATCAGCTGCTTGTAAGACAAGTGTATTCACATGAGCATCTACTTCTTCGATGTGACCACACAAGGAGTCAAATCCTAATATGTGGTTAGTAGAGTAATCATAAGGTAATGCATTTGATTTTGATGCTTGATTTGCGTTGTTGGTATTGTTATTATCATTGTTGTGATCGGGAAATGGTTTTTGAAATATCTTCAATTTAGCATTTTTAGAGGTTGGACCTCCCTCTACTTCAATTTTCCCATCATCAACAAGATTTTGGATGAAAACTTTGAGCCTGATACATTTGTTGGTGTCATGTCCTTTGATACGGTGGTATTTACAATATTCATTTTCCCTATACCACTTTGACTTTGGTTGATTTTCATCAAAAGGACGTGTGTTAGGAAATACCATCAAGTTTTGATCCACTAATTTTTGAAAGATGGCCTCCAAAGGTTCATGAAAGTTAGTGAACTTCCTGTTTCGATCATAGTCACGATTGTAGTTGTTGTTGCATGGAAATAATTGTGTTTGATTATGAGATTGTTGATTGCCTTGATTGTCATGATTTGAATTGTTGTTGTTTTGATTGTGAGAGTTGTTGTTGTTCCCTTCTTGAAGGTTTTTGACATCAGTAACACTATCATGCATAACACCCTTATTCTTGGACCAGAATTTGGGTTTGCTATTGTTGTTTGATTCATTGTTGGAGGATGATGAATTAAAATGTTTGATAGTACCTTTTTCCAAAAGTCCATTTTCAATATTCTTACCCTTTTTGACTAAAGTGGCAAAGTCTTCGGGGCTAGCCATCTTCATGTGGAAAGACATTTTAGGTATCAATTTTTTGATAAATATATCCACAAGATGGGAATATTCAATTGTATATGGCATACGATTAGCAAGATGTCTCCACCTTTGTAGGAAACTGGCAAAAGTTTCTCCATTCCGCTATTTTGTGTTGCACAAGTCGCTCAATGAGGCAGGGTGTTCAATGTTGTAAGAGTATTGTGCTATAAACTTTCTTGTCAAATTATTGAAAGAATTAAAGGAGTCCTTAGGTAAATTCATTAACCACTCAAGTATGGGGCCTCCAAGACTTCATGCAAAGAGCCTTTTAAGATAGTCATCACTATAGGCTACTTCTTGGCACAAAATAGAAAATTCCTTGAGGTGGGTGATGGGACATGTTTCTCCTGTATACTTGTCAAATTTAGGAATTTTGAAACTGGTTGGAAATGGTACCATATTAATGGATTTATCAAATGGAAAACGAAAAATTTCCTCAAAAGATACATCTTTCACCCCTTTGTTGTTCATGTTAAGGACCAAACTTCGCAATTCTTGGATTTGTTGAGCCAAATCTTGATTGGGTTGCACTTGTGATTGTTGGGAGTTAATAAATCCACCTCCTAAATTGCATGGAGCCCCAAATGTAGTGTGAGGTAGTGGAGGTACTCCACTTTGGCCAATGTATTGATATGTAGTTGTTGGAATTGGCATAGATTTCTTTACCATAGTGGTTGGCATTTGGAAATAAGAGGAGTGCATTGGTTGTGTTGGAATTGCCATTGGTTGAGTAGGTACTTGTCCAATGCCTAAGCATCCCACAGTTGAAGTTGTCAAGGTATTTTGTGGAATACTAGTATGTGTGGTAACATTGGGCATGGCACTAATGATTTGTTGAATATGTTCTGCACTCAATTGAAATTGAGGTTGTGTTGAAGTGCTATATGTGGTCACAACACTAGTTGTTACCATGGTTTCTTTTCCTTTGCTAGAAGTTGGAGCTGTAGTTGAAGTGGGCAACACGGGTGCACCACCTTTTGTAATTTGTTTAAACAAAGTTTTCTCGTCAAATCTTGGGGGAACATTAACACCCTCCTTGACCAAATTTAGGAATATCTCAATTTTTTTTTCCCTAATGGATTTCTCCATCATTTCCACATTGTAGGGATCTGCAAGGAATGTCTTAACATCACTAGGTACATCGTTAGGATCAATTGGATCTTCATCTTGGTATACTTCTTCGTCATTATCCCCCAAAGTTGTGTTATGGAAGGGATCTTCTAGTTTTTGCATGGATGTTTATTTAGGCCTACCAAGGTTCGAACTAGAGGGAATTGGGATCCTTAATGAAGTTGTGAGTGGAGAAAAAGGATTCTCCATCTCTGCCTATCTCAATGATTCTTCCAATCGTGACATTGGATTAAATGTGAACTTTCCTTATCGTGTATGTACCATGCAAAAGTAATCAAGTTTATGGGTGGAAGATTATGGAAGAAAAAGGAAAATGAGGATGAGAGCTATCAACCTTATGTGATAAAAGGGTCAACTACACAAGACCTTGGTTTAGCAAACAAAGTTTGATTAGGGGATAATAGTATCTTTCTCTCACCAAGGATAGTCTAGTGATATTGTAGGGAAGATAGGACACCAAATTGTTTACTCACTATTTGGAGATGGACTTGTGATCCCCAAATAAGGAGGTGTGATTAGGATAAATGTTTGCTTATGGATGAAAGGTCTAGTGTTGCAATGTCAAAAGATGTTTCAAGGTTTAAGCTCTCTAGAAGAAAATTTGAAAATGAAAGACTAGGAGTTTGGAAAGATGAAGGTAGATGTGAAAAGATGAAAGTTTTGTGGTTACCAGTGTAGTTAACTCAATCCTCATTTACTAGAAATAAAAACCTTGGGTTCACTCCTGGGAAAGCAGACCAGTTTTGAAATTTTCCATTGTAGTCAATTCTATCATAGCGGTCTTGTCTAGCTTCTTCCTTTTGGATATCTTTGATTGCGTATCGAAATTGTTTGTCACCGTGTGCTCAATTTTTCTTTTCCTTATAGATGGTTGGTTTAGACAACTTCACTTTCTTATGTTTGACTTGGTTGACTTTATCGGTCATGGTAGGAATAAACAAGACCCAAGTTTCAAGCACCCAAAAACTTTGCAATAAGATGTGACTAGACTAAAGCAATTTCAGAAGGCAACTTACCAAAGTAACCGTGAGTCAAGAAGACCTCACTTAACCTACCTCACTCAATGAAAGGTTACCTCACATTTTCACTCATTTTAGAACTTGTTTGATGTTTTGGCTTTGGTTTTGAATGTTTTTGAACAAGCACGTTGAACATGCCAACAATCCTAATAAGGCTATCTCTAGGATGAACAAGGCTTATCTAAAGGGCGTCCTCGATATACACAAGGTACATAAGGCCCAAATCTGTAGATGAAAGAAAATACTGCCACACAGTCAGGGGGAGACGGTAACCCAAATCTCCTTCTTCACTTCCCAAAGGTATAAAGTTCTTTGGGGCTTAGCCAACAGTGACAATATTCCACTTCCAATAGAGGTGTCTTTCGATTCACCTCCTGATATTTATACTCCGCCAGAACATTGGAGTTGAGGTCATCCCAAGGGGTGATGAAATCCTCAAGTAGGCCTCCTAAAAAAAAAAGCAGAACCACTTATTTCTTGTGCACCCAAGATCGCCCAAAGACACAAGGCGAGAGAATACGTAAGTGGTCTTGGGTTTTAAAAGACACTTGTTCTTTCCCAATGAAGCTTTAAGTTTTGTAATCTACTTGAAGACACACGTATTTAAAGCATACAATATTCTTTCCAACTTGAAATTTTTGTCAACATAAATGAAATTGCAGATTCGTCAACAAGAAGATAAATCAAGTGTGTGCATAAGTAGATTGCTGAAAATGAAATCAATTTCCCTTAAAGCATTCAAGATTGTGTGAGTTTGTTTTAAGCACCAATTCCAAATGTTTTCTATGCTAAGACTCATCCATTCAAATGAAATTGATTAAGCCATACAAGTTCAGTAACTTTTGAGTCTAAGTGATAAAAATCACTTCAAATTCCCTTAGTGATGAAAATCACTATTGGTTTGTTTTTAAGGTTTTTCAAGGTTAATTCCTAAGAGCAATAAAACATTAAGAAAAACCTGCAAGAAAATATGGTTAGGTTTTTAAAATGCTCCCATCTGCAATGTTGTAACAAAAAAGTTAATTAGCTTCAAAAAAAAAAATCTCCAAAAATGAAGGCTAACTATGGGAAAATTTTATTTTAACTTTTTTTTGTTTTTTTTGTTTTTTTTTCTTTTTCTTTTTAAATTTATTTATTTTTAATTTTTCCTAACAACGAATATTTAATGCATCTGTACCCTAGAACTTGAAAATAAAAGCCATAGGAAATGAAAAATAGAGTGTTATATGTCAAAAAGCCTCCCTTATATGCTCCAAAGATGATTATGGACTTTATGGCTCGATTAGAGGCTCCTGGTCAAATTTGATCTCCAAATGCAAGCCTTCAACCTAAAAGAAAACTCACAAATAAACTCAAACACACGTTAGATGATTAGTTTGAACCCGTGAAGTGGGTCTCGTTGGGCGTGCCAAAAATGTGTGCTAGAAAATGAGACCTACAAGAAGCGTGGGTTAACAAACAAACACTAGTTTAAAATCTTCAACATGCATCAAACGCTCACCAACATGCAAGGAATAAATATCAACTAATGCTTGCTTGGGTTTTGCAACCCTAAGAAACCAATAAATCCAACCTTCCAGCCACCTCTACAGCTCAACAAAGGCACCCATGAGAGGCCCTGTTGGTGTGTTAAGATGGGGGGGGCGGGGGGGAGTATGTTTGGTGTGCTCTCCCAGACACAAAAATGGAGTGAATCTCTTGAATGAGTGGGTGCAAGTGTGCATACAAGTAAGATATGAACCTAGACTAAATGAGATGTAGAATACCTCAAGAAATGGCTATGGAGAGAGCCATTCTTGAAGGCATGCAAGAATGAATATGACATCAAATGAAGAAAAAATAACTAGATCTGAAAACTATAATAAAAATGCAAGCTAAAATGAAACTACAAATGCATGTAAAAACTAGATTAACAATGCATGATGCAAACTAAATCAGCTACCAAATCATTAGTATGATCTTAGAAACCTCTATGAAAATCAAACTACAATGAAAAGCCCTTAGCATGAAGATTCTGGACTCAAATTGGCAAGATAACAATGCAACAATGGGAGATGCAAATGCTTGAGAAAAGGCCTCTATTTATAGGCTTGAGGGAAGGTTTGGTGAGGTGGCCTCCACATAGGTGCCACAAGGGAGACACATGGGCTAAAGGACAAGCCATGCAAAAGCTCTACAAAAGTCATGCAAAAGCCATGCAAAAGCTCTTAATTTTTGTGGGGGACAAATGTGTAAGAGTTGTAAGAGGCATAAATGAAGTGGAAGAGTTTCTCACACATGTGTGTGCAAACTCTTAGGAGTTAAAAGGTTTTTTTAGAAAGGAATTTAAGATAGGATTGAGATTAAATTAAATGAGATTTTAATTTAATCATGGGTTTAGAGGAATTAATAGGATGTGAGGATTAAATAAACAAAGTTTATTTTAAAAAGAGGATGATGGAGAATCATGTGTTAAATTAATTTAACACATTAAGGCTAGGAGTATTTTAATTTTAATTTAAATACTTAGGAGAATGAACTCATTTAATTAAAATAATTTAATTAAATAAGTAGAAGAATGTGAGAAATATAATTAATTACAATGTCACGGGAAATATTAAAATTAATTAATATAGTGTTTAGGGACGATTTTAAGCATCTACACTACCAACACTCTTTCCTCTAGGAACTACAACAAAACAGACTTGATTCTTCTTCACTTCTATTTCAAATTGTGTCCCATTAACCTCATCTAGACTTTCAATCAAAGGAAACAATATTTGCTTCTTCCCATTCACCCAAAGAGTATATTGATTCAATCTTCCATCATGTAGAACATATCTATAATATTGCCAAGGTCTACCCAACAAAATATGACAACAATCCATGAGCATAATATCACACAAAACTTCATCAAAGTAATGTCCAATCTTGAACTTTACAACACATTGTTTGCTTACCAGTATCTTATGTTCATCTTTGATCCATGAAACATGATAGGGTTTGGGATGTTTCAACCTCTACAACTACAACTTTGTAACCAACTCTTTTGATGCCAAATTTGTAGAACTTCTACTATCAATTATCACCTTGCAGCATTTTCTAGCCATCTTACATCTGGTTTTGAAAAGACTTCTTTTAAGAATATGTTCCTCATCACTTTCCTTATCACATAAGGTTCTTCTCACCATAAAATTTTCTCTAGCTCAGGTCCACTTGGTGAACTTTCAATGTCCTCTTAAATCACAGCATTTCTATTATTTTTCCCACTTTCAGAAGATCTACATTCAAAAGATCTATGCCCTTCTTTACCACATTTGAAACAATTACCATGAAAAACACCTCTAGGATAAGAATTGCCTCTTCCTTGATAAGAACCAATACCTCCTTAGTATGAACTACCACCATTCCACTCAATCTTGTCTTTGTCATCATTTTTTCATTTAGATTTTTCTTTATCTTGCATAAAATTGTCAGATCTACCACCTTCACCATAAGATCTACCTTTGCCTCTCTAGAATCTACCACCTCTACCTCTTTGTCTTTGTTAATGCTTCTTTGACAAGATCTCCTCAACTTTCAATGCATATTAGTATGCTTCTTCTACACTTTCCAATTTTATAAAACTTATCTCATCTTGAATTCCATATCTCAATCCATTTATGTACCTTGCAATTTTTTCAGCATCATCATCCACATGTCCAAATCTAATGTCTAATCTATAGAATTCCTTAGTATACTCTTTCACATTCATGTCTTTTTGTCTCAAATTTTGCATCTTTCTCAACAAGCTAACTTGATAATTAGCAAGACGAAATTTTTTCTTTACCTTGTTCACCATTTTTGGCCAAGCTCTAATTTTCTCCTTTCCTCTCCTTTGTCTATCAGTTTGCAAATGCTTCCACCATAGCAAAGCATGACCTTTCAACCTAGTAACTACAATCTTCACCTTCCTATTATCAGGAGTGTTTTCATACTCAAAGAACCTCTCCATATCAGAGATCCAATCCAACACAGTATTGGTTTCCAACTTTCCATCATAAAAGAAAACTTATACAATAGGATTCAAATGTGCCCTAGACAATACTCTCAGCAATCTTTCCTCATCTTGATCTTCTTCAGGTTTTGGATTAGGGTTTGGGGCTACTGCTTCATCATCACTCACATCCTCAAGATGCACTCCTCTCCTCTAGGTTGTCTCTATAGCATCTAATCTAGTTGGAATTTGTCACAATGCATCTAACATGACATTATCAACATTTCGTTTGCCACAAACCATCTTTATAGATTAGGTTCTTCCAAGATCATAACCCTTTACAATTTATAGATCAAATCCACAAATCCGCAACCTACAACCAAATCTGAAGCAAGGTTATGCACGATCCAAAGTCCTGGTACAAACTGCCTCACACTTCAATGACCTATTTGCACACTCAGGAACAACTATGCTCTAATACCACCTAACACAAGGAGGGAAAAAAATCACTAGGGCCAAAGGCATGCCCAACAATCCAAACCAACCTTGCAGAGTTAACATAATGGAAGCAAACACACAAAGAGAATAGCACCACAAAGAGGAAACAAGATACTTGTATTGATTCAGCAAATGATTAGCATACATGCCCAGCTATAAGGCCTTCTAGATTATGGCCAAATACAAAATACATTCTAGATCTAAGATCCAGCTTCAAATTTGCACTTTTCAATTTTTCTCTCAAATAATCTCTAAAAATTGCCTAACTCCAAGCCTAAACACTCTATTTATACTTGCAAAAATGACTTATAGATTATTCTACAATATTACATAATAGAAAGGCCAACCCAACAATGGTCAAGGAAAATCCCAAGACAAGATCTTAGCATAAATGTAATGAATGAAATAAATCCCTCAAGTCGGCTCGCACCAAAAATGTAGAAATCACATCCAAAATACTGACACTCAGCATAAATAGGACAACTCAGTACATGAAAAGTCACTCAACATACACTAGGTAACTCGGTACATTAAGGATAGCTCAGCACAAGAAGAATAGCTTGGCACATACTATCTAACTCTGCACACACTCCAGTGGCAAGATGGGATAACACATGAACTTGAGTGTTAACATGACATGGGATAACCTCAACTCGGCTTAAACTGTTAAATTACTGGCACTTGGCAATTGTTGCAACTCGGTAATGTCTGAAACTTGGCAACAACTAGTAGAATGAAAACAAATGAGCAGGACAACATGTCAACCCAAGATGTTTCTGCATCAATAACTTACTCAACGCCTTTACTCCTTTTTCCTAAATCATGTCAACCTTCATGTTTCTTTCATCAAATCTCATATTTAGGTTTGTTTCAACCATCTTCCTTACATTATTTTCATTAATAGGATATCATCCCTCATTACTCAATCATGTGACCTTATGAATTAGGTCATTTTCAATTTCTACCTACACATCACCCAACCAAAAAATTTCATCATGGACTCTACTCAGAATGATTTGGGTCTAGTCATAGTTGTCAAACTTAGTATAAAACATATACTTCACTAAGTTCAACTCATTTAGGTGTTCATACTCGGATTTCAAAATTAGGTCATTCTTGCACATGACTCCTAAGTCCTTGTGAATATCTTTAGCACCTATACTCTAAATCTTATAGTGTATATAACTTCTGATATCTTCAACATGAGGCACATTCTATTAAATTTGTGAAAATATGCCTAATGGGTCATCCCTAAGTGAAACAAATGGATGTTTCTTGAACACATGCCTCGACCTCTCACTAACATCATAAATGGCCTGACTAGCCATTGAATTACTACCTATATGTGCTGAAAACTAGTTTGAGCTCCGTAAAATACCTTAAAATTGTGTTTAGGGCTTCTGCAACTTTGTTCTTCAAAAACTTCTTTTCACACTCCAATTTGTTGTCAAATTGCTCTTCAATTTTCTATCGACACTTCACATGAACAAATGGTACATACAATCTTGTTCATGATCATTAAATCATTTCAAATTGGATTGTGTATTAAATGTATATCTACCCCAAATTCAAATATTGTCTTTATTTACTAGTAAACTTGTTTTTTGTCTTCTCACTTACTACAATCATATCTAAGCTTGTTCACTTGACCATAGATTCCTCTCTATGTCCTCTACCTTTTGGTCACTACACAATCTTAAACTCACTCTCTAACATCAATTCTAAATAACTGATGCTCTACCTCTTCTAAAACTTCTTAATTCAGGTAGGATGAGTCACAAACAATCTCTAACTTCAATTTCCCTTTAGGTGCATCAAAGTATTGTTCTTCCAAAACTACATAAGAACTTTTTGGATTATAAGCTTTTACAAATGTTTCCTTGAATTCATCAACATGTTTCTTAATTGCTTCCTTCTGACTATTATCACTTCCATTTTCAGTCCTTCTATTATTTTTGTTGTTGTTCCTTTTATTATTAGGATTCCTGTTGAAATTCCTTTTGTCCATTTTGCATTATCTTGTTGTGTGTCCAAATTTAATGCATAACTAGCATACAGGTTCATTCCTCCTCTAATTAGTTCCATTCTAACTTTCAGGTGCTCTGCGATTCCTTGCAATGTGTCTAGGATTGTTACACTTGTAACATACAATTTGCTTCCTTTCACCATTGGGTATCTCTCCATCATCGGATCTATTGTGGGATCTTCCTCTTTTATTACCTATAGGGTTAGTATTCCTGAACATTCTACTATTGCCATTATTAACATCAAACATAGTTTTCATACATTCTACTACTTTATGTCCATAACCATGACAATTATAACAATCGAAATTAGTAATAGGTTTAAAAGGATCACCTATGCAATCTCTCTTCATATGTCCAACTTCATTACATATGAAACATCTACCTCTATACTCGCATCTAACTTCCTTGGGTGAATCATCCTACTTAGGTTGATCAACTTGCTCTATTATCTTAGGTTCATCAAATTTCTCACACAAATAAACTATCTCAACTTCTTTAGATGACTGGATCTTATTCTGATAAATTTCCTTAGGGATTTCTATAATGGGATCTGGTTATTTCCTAATTTCAACCTTCTTTGCTAACTTTTCTCTAATAAGGTATCCAAGACCTATTTTTCATAAGAGGGTCTCTAAAAAAATATATGCACATCAATTTTCTCAAAACTTGTGTAAAGCTTCTCTAACTGTTGCTTGGCTTGTGTCAACTCTCCTTTCATAACAATGTTGTACTTTTCCAACTCAGCATGTTCTATC
The DNA here is from genome assembly GCA_028749045.1 of Cupressus sempervirens. Taxonomy (NCBI): domain Eukaryota; kingdom Viridiplantae; phylum Streptophyta; class Pinopsida; order Cupressales; family Cupressaceae; genus Cupressus; species Cupressus sempervirens. Next base: position 819,247,098 of record CM053786.1, read on the forward strand.
TTAATTGAATCTAATTCATATGTCACTTGACTCAACTTGGATCTAAGGTCTATATTCTCATATTTTAGATTAGGTTCACTCTTACTATCATTTATCTTCAAACTCAACTTAAGTTCAATAATTTTCAATTCATGTTTCAACATCTCATTCTCTTTCTTGAGATTTCCTACTTCATCATTGTTATTAGTTTTCATAATTGATTATTTACCTAATTTAAAATCATCAATCTTGTCTTTCAATTTTCCAATATAAACTATTACATCTTCATACCTATCTTTTAGGTTATCTCTTTCTTCTATAAGAAGATCAATCTATTCAAGAGCATCTTCAAGATTTATCTTTAACTATTCCATATTCATAGGGATCTTACTTAAGTTTTTAAGCCTCTTCAAAGTAACCTAGCTCTAATACCAATTGTTAGAAATAGATAATTATGAGAGTGGGGTGAATCGGTATTCTAAAAACTTGTTCCCACAACTAAATATTGTCAATTACTTTATAACATGTATATGAAAGTAAACCAACAATATTGAATAGTAAATATTACCATTCACATAGAAAACTCATAACACCATTATTTTTTAACTAGGGAAACCCTAGTCAAGGGAAAACTCCAGTGGGGATGATACCCACTAGATGATCCACTTAACAAAAGAATCTTGTTAAGCATATTGAGCTTTCCTCAACTGCGCATAAGCTAACTCAAAATGGGCCATGTGTACAGATCACATATGTGTATATGCTACTACAAACTGTCTAAGACTTCGATAATTTTCTAACTCTAAATCCATAAATGAAATGTTGAAAATATGTTACCATAATTGACAACACTCAAGACATCTATTGGACCATATTACCAATAGGCTTTACTACAAGAGATATGTTCTAGATGCATTAGATTTAGTGGTATAGAGACCCTATTTAGACTATGAGGATTGTAGTGATGAGAGTTGGGATACTATTTTGAGATTGGATGGTTGATGGGTTGGACACCAAATATTCTAAAGAGATAGTTAGTAGGTTGTGTATAGAGATAGTTTGGATATCTATAGGGGATGCCACAAGGTGTAGCTAAGTTCGCTCACACTCATCAAGAGAGAAGAGGTTAAGGGCCTATGCCCTCCTATGAGGTTTCCCTATAGGAGTTCTAGCAGATGTCATTCCAAGCATGGATGATGAGGAGAGATGTAGTGGATCTGGATGAGACAAGGGAGTATTAGAGATACCTACAAAGGAATCCATTTCTTAGGATATCTTCACCAAGTGAGCCGCCTCTAGTAGTGAGAGGAGATAAGAGAGAACAAAGGTGGAGACATGGTAGGAGAGGTGGTGGTAGAGGTGATGTTCAAGGACCACCTCTAGATAAAGGTAGAGGTGAGGGAGATGGGGATGATAGTGGTGATGGTGGAGGACATGAGGGATTTTAGAGGAGTTCTTAGACACATTGTGGTGGTATAGTGAGAGATAAAGGACTGAGACTAGTTCCTTGACCTACCATGCAGAGACAAGTTTCGATAGAGATACCTAGGGTAGCAAGATAGAGAGAGGAGGTGGACAAGCCTAAACAAGAGGATCCAAAATAGGATTTTCCATCGGATACGAAGATGGGATAGGAAGATCCATATTTTTATATGCATGGACCAAAAGAGTTTGACCTAGATTAGGTAGTAGAGGAGTTTATAGAGATAGAGAGGCAGGTTGTAAGGGTTCAATAATTAGAGCAGACGATAGGGTGGCTAGAGAGATAGTTGATAGAGGCATTCAAGGAGCAAGATAGAGCTCTAGAGAGACTTGGTGCAACAAAGACTATATAAGAGCATATAGAGAGGGCTTAGACATTAGGTCCGAACTCAAAGAGCATAAGACTTATTTTGAGCATTGGTAGAGAGATTACCTACTAGAGGGAGGCTAACGACAGAGTCATTTTAGAGGACTAGTGCATTAAGAGTTTTAGAGAGAGATCCTACTATAGTATACCATCAATCAAAGCACCTAAAGAGAGTGGAGATGTAGCCTTGAGACTACCTAGACCAAAGATAGGGAGATAGAAAAAGGTAGGGAGAGACAAGGGAAGGACAGAGACTGTAGAACCATCTTTCCCACTGCGTAGAGAGAGGCATACAGAGTCTAGTGGTAGTGCTAGCTAGACATATTGTATACACTTTGGATAGACACCTCATATTTTGATGGACTGTATACTTCAAGAAATTTTTTTATTATCATGTGATATCGTCATCTATTTGATATTGTAAATGATTTTTATTGTGCATGGACATTGGATAGTGGACATTGGACATTGATTATTTTGATGATTACATGTAGTTTCTATGATGTTTATACACAATGGATACTAACATATGATTATGCAAGATATTATATGACATAATTTTACTTGCAACTCTATACATGTTTCATGATGTCCTATGATGTGATGCATTTATTTTGATATGTTGTGATATTGTTAGTGGCTTATTTTTCTATATGTATTTATTATAGTAGATGAAAATGTTTTATGGATGACATATTTTATGCAATGCTTCCAAATGATATATGATGGTTGGTAGATGATACATTAATGCACTTTGTTTTATCATGTATGGATGCACCTAATATTATGTGGATGAAAAAAACATGATATATGGATGGACATGTGTGACACTAGATTAATAAATGGATATGTATTTTCTAATCACACAAAACTATATGGAATGCAATTGCTATTATTCATATAATAAATTCAATCATAATAATAACTATGGCTCACCCTATAGACCTAATGGAAAAACTAAAAAGACTTAGAAAAATAGACCCATAATCTATAAAAGGAACCTCACACACAAATGAGATGAATATGTAGATAAATGCAACACTAAAATTCATAATCTCTAGTGGTTTTGTAGCATCTTGATCCGATGGTAACATGAATTTTTTACATTTTTGAGCTCTTTATTGTTGTAAGAAAACACAAGCATTACGGTATAAGTAAACCAAGATGACTAGAGCATTCCTTACATGAATTTCAATATGGAAATATTGACAAGAATCTAGGTATGTTTATACCAAGATTACTTGAGTTTCACTTGTGTAATCAACAGACAAGGAATATTTTCAAATTCATCTTATGAATAGATGTTTGGAGTTGAAGTATGTGTGGTATGTCATAATCCAAGAAATAGTGTGACAAATAAAATTTTCACCATAGAATTATTATTAGATATATGAAGGCACTTATGGACAGACACCCCAAAATAAAAGTCCAGTTGAAATAGAAAACACCCCACAAACAACAATCAAAGAAAAAATATCATGTTCCATCACGGTTATTCTAGTTACATGGTATGTGGGAGTGATTAAATCATACCAATAATACATCATAGAATAACACAAGAACATGATAATAATGAAATAAACTTGATGAATGCATGTACTCTAATAACCAATCAAAAATAGTTGCCAAATGTAAAAATCTCTTGCCAATGATCCTTTTATGATGTTTGTGTGATTGTCTAGATTTTTGGATAAGTTTAAGTTTAGATGTAGGAAACATTTTGATTGATTATCTTAGGTTATGATTCAACATTTGATTTCTTTGTTTTAGTGCAATTTTGATCATTGTTTGTTGCCTAAAGTTTGCTAAAATAAAATCCCTTTTCATTCTCTTTTAAGTCGTGACTTGTCAAAGATCCACTTCTAGAACTAGGTTGAGGGCATGCTCCTAGTTAGGTATTGAATTGGCTTATTATATATGGAGAAAGATGTCAAAAAGACATGGATGGAGACTCAAATTGAGACCTAGCTATGATGGAATTTTAACATGGATTTATGTAATGTAGACCATATAGGTAGCTAGTTTATTATAGACATGTACAGAGTAGACAATTGATGGTGAGAAACATTATTATGGATATATACAATATAATGGATAATTTTAGAAGAATCCTAATAGATAGTAACTCATCACAAATGATGCTTGTTTCCAGGTTTTCATCACTTGCTTTTATTGGACTTTGTTTGATGGATCATACACCCAAAATAGTTCTGGAGTATGAGTATTATTTGCTACACCACAATGATGCATAATACCTAAATCTTACAAGTTGTTACTCCCCTACACGAATAACATGGCATAATATGAAGCCTTTTTTATAGGACTTATAATGAAAGTATAGTGGAAAATAGCAAAGTTGAATGTTTATGGAGACTCCCAATTGATCATTAATCAAGTTAATGAAGAGTATCAAAATAAAGATGATAAATTATTACCATATAAGCATGTGGTGGATGACTTAAAACAATATTTCACATTGATCACATTTTAGAAGATTCTATGATAGGATAACAAGGTTTCAGATGCTATGGCGATAATTGCTTTTTGCTTAATATGGAAAATACACAACCTCATTTTGAGTTCTTGGTGAAACCTTTGTCATATCCTTCTTATGATGATCTTGATTCTAGAATTATATGTCATCTTGTGGTTCAAGATTCCCCAATTTATGGAAAATTTTATGCCTATTTGAAATATAATGTCTTATCGCCTAACCTATCCCAAAATCAAAAGAGAAACTTCCTCCACGAAACATCTCATTACACATTAGTTGTTGACACTCTATATCGACAAGGTTTTGAGGATACTCTCTTACATTTTCTTGAACATGATTAGTTTCAAACTACTTTATGAGAAGTATATGAGGGTATATGTGTTGGAATTATAATAGGAAAGGTAAACTTCTAAGAGGGGGGGTGAATCAATAGTTTAAACTTGGACCCATAAAAACTTTCATCTCACATATATCTCATACATTCAATAAGTAAACTGAAATAAAATGTAAAGCATATACATCCAAATCATGTAAGCACATAAGCAATCATACATATATGACACCATATATGATAAACCAAAAACCCTCTAATGAGAAGGTAAAACTGGGGTGGGGATGACACCCACAAATCTTCACTACTACAATAACAAAGTGTATCCAATGAAGGTTACAATGTTTTGACCATGAAACATGATCTACCTATGAAAGGTCTACCTTGTTAAAGGCTTACAAAGACTACTAGGTCTCACCTTGTTAGAGGGTTTCAACACCCTATTAGAAGTGTTCCTTGCAAAAGGACTTTAACTCACAACTAAGTAAGCACCTTGTTAGAGGATTTCATACAAACTGTTAGAACTACTTTGTTAAGAGATTTTGACTTAAATCACCTAATAGAATGTTTGGGCTTTGATCATGTAGTTAGCACTTGATTGCTTGATAACAGATCACCTCTAAAAAATTTCTTCTTGATCCTTCTCAGATGTCTCTTTATTGTATCCTTTTCCTTTCCTCTATTGTACTTTAGTTAATTTTTCTATGTTGTTTCACCTCATAGCATCTAAGCCACCATGAATTCTTTTTTGTGCATGCAAGCTTCTCTCTTTGCTCCTAAAATTCCTTACACACTTGCTAGAGAGTTTAGGGTTTTTCCTCCTTAAGAAAACTTAGTGAATTAAGGTTTGGTATGAATCTATAGCTGAGATTCATCCATTTTGCCACTTAATCTTCTCATTTTCTTATTGGCTACATGTAATTGCACAGGGAAAATAACTAGAGATTTATCCTTATCTCTAAAATATAAAAATTCAATCTTAAGTTAGCTCAAAAAAGGTTTAAATAGTTTTTTTTGCCTTTACAAATAAATATGTCAAGACTATCTTGCTCAGCATTGGAAGTCTCTGATGCTTGGCATACACTGATCTCTCTGTTGTGACTCAGCACCTATATTTCTTGGCATCCACTATTTACTTGGCTCCTATGTCACTTAGCATATACTATCTACTCAGCACTTGAGTGACTTAGCACATGAGTGGCTTGGCACTCACTATGACTTGACATGGTCTAATATATACATGTTGTGCTTGGCATGTACTACTAGTTTGGCATGAACTAAGTAAATAACTTAAGTGTGTTGACACTCATTTGTCAAAACCAATTTGAGATCAACAATCTCCCCCTTTGACATGAGTGTCAAAAATACTTGAATATAAATTAATATCCTTGATCTTACGAGCATAACATATCTTAACTTGGCTTATATACAAAGCTTCAAATTTTCAAAATTTTGTAATCACTTAGATACCTCAAAATTTGATAACTCCCCCTGAGTTGACATGTCTATTTTGTATTCAAAATTTTGGGCTCCTACTAAGTAAATGTGTCTCTACTAATACACTTTGACTTTATGTTGTTTTTCTGATACTCTTTCATCTAATACTTGCTTGCTCTCCCTTAGTTGATTCTAGCTTTTCTCTATTCCTCTTATTTCTTACTCTCCTTGTATCTCCCCAAAATTCTTATCTTTATTACTCCCAAAAGTAATATCTCCCCCACTCTCTTATTTCATTCTCCCCTTGTCCTTATTTCTCCCCCAAAAATATATCTCCCCCTTTTTGGCACTTATGTCAATGGGCTATACACTTATGGTGTGTTTGTCCAAAAAAGATTTATTAACATTCAATATCATCTTAAGAGTTGCATCCCAGTTCTTACATGCTACATCCAATGACTTTATTTGGATTGCTAGCTCAGAAGCAAGGTGGACTAGACCATCTAAGGTAGAAAGATTTGGATCTTTCTTCATTAAGGTTTTGGCATAGCCTAGCTCCTTGTGCAAAATTTCCATATGGGGGGTGAGAGTTGCTTGGATGCAAGTCATTTTGGCCCTTATGTTGGCCTCATCTACTACCAATATAGCTAACTAACTCTATGTTTCAAGAAATGTCTTGAAATGCTTCTCACTCTGAGCTAGATTCATTGGTAGTTTTGCACATGATGTAGTAATTTGGCTCTCCAGACTTAGAATGTGACTTCTGGTCTCTTGGGTGGAGAGTGAAAGATTATACAATTTAGTGTACAATGAGAATATGTTCTCAAGTACCTTCTTCTCATCCTCAACCTTAGTTTCCAATGCAACTTGTGTTAGTGCTATATCACCTAATATTTTCTCATTCACTTTATTTTGGAATTTATTTTCTAACAATTTTGCATTGGTATTTATGTCTTCATTACTGACCTTCTCCACTGTATATGTCAGTTGTTCCATTATTGGCTTGGTTTCATCCAGAGTTGGAAAACTAAATGTGTCTAAAAAGATATCTTTAATATCTTGTATTGCCTTCTTTTTCTTGTGCTCCCTTCTAAGCATTTCCTGATGCTTTTTCCTATTAGGTCCTACTGCAATATGCCTATTTTTTCTATAGCCATGGTATCATACTAATATTTTGGTAAAATGATTTCTTCATCAAGGGTCACATCTTCATATTGGATTAGTTCTTCTTCCTTTGATGAACTTGGGCTCGGCACTGAGATCTACAATGGTGTAGCATCTATGCTCAGCTTTTGAAGAGTATGACTTGATGGAGTTCCAGATACTAGTAAGGTTACTAGGGCTTGGGTGGTAATTTTCTCCTTCAATTGTGGTGTCATCTCACTCTCTTCAGGCTTGCCTTGTTCTTCCATAATGACTTGACTTGCACCTTGTCCTTGTGTTGTAGGTGTAGATAAGTCTATGTGACCTATTTCTACAATAACAACTTGTGTTCCCACTATGCTCTTCTCTATTGTATCAATCTTGGCAATTGTATCAACCTTTTTAGATGTATCTTCTAGAATTTGGACCAAAGGTTGTACATTAGTGATTGGAGGGATTATAGAAGGTGGTTCTTATGGATTCACCTTTTCCCGTGAAACATTAGTCACTAATTTTTGTAGCTCATCCACACTAACCAAAATAGGATTATCACAAAGTTTGGCCTACAATGTAGACTAATCTAATATCTTCTTCAAATAATTTTTAGTAAGGGGATTGATGTTCTGAGTTGATAGATCAAAAAAATCCTTGATAGTTATGTTGGAAATATAAGAGCAGTAACTAAGAGGGGAGGGGTGAATTAGCTACTACTAAAACAAATCCTAGATCCCTTAGATGTCAGTACAAAAATGCAAACTGAAAACTATTGATGCTCGATAAACACACATACTTGGTAATAATTGAATATGCTCGGTAAATGATTAACATACAAACTTTATATGTTACCTATGATTACCATTACTTTAACTTAGTTGCAAACACATAAAAGAAAATAGCATGAACATTTTTGACACCAAGATTTAACATGGAAACCCAATTTGGGAAAAACCACCAATTGCAACTAGTTACTATTTTCACTCTTCTGAAGTGAGCCTTGTTAGGAGTCAACCTTATTAAAGATTAAAAAACACACTATTAGGTGTGGCCCTATTAGAGGATTTAATCACCCTGTTAGGAGTGGCCTTGTTAGAGATCTTAAGACAATTCAATAGAACTACCACCTTGTTAGAGCATTTGCAAATAGCTATTAAGCTAACTTTTTGAAGAGATTTAAATCACTGCTACAATGGTTAGAGAGTAATAATAAGATGACCTAATTTGAATGCAACTTAATTGCTAATTACAAATCTCTATTCTAGCTTGTACTTGATCCTTCGTGATTGAATATAGCCTTTCTTCTCTACAAGGATATTCTAGTTATCCTTCAAATTTCCTTCCTCTTCTCATCATTAAATCTTCAATAACATCTTCATACTTTCATATCCACACTTTGAAACCACAACTTGATGTTATACTTATATCTTTCATATTGTCAAGTTGGCTCAAATACAACTTAGAATAATTACTATTCATCACCTTAGTCGGTTGGAATCAATAGATAAATCAATTAAGTTTAATATGCCAATATAAAGAAAATCTTTTGTTAGCCAACCTAGCTTGGTAGAAACTAACTCTAAAATGATTTCTTTTGTTAACCAACAGAAGCTCTGTTAACACTACAAACTTGCAAAAATCCTTTGGCAATCAAGTGGGCTCAGTCAGCACTAGTTCCATCCAACTTTCCTTCATTAATTGAGTGAGCTCGATTAACACTCATCTTATGCATACTTTCCTTCGACGCCCAATTGAACTTGGTAGACACTTCCTTCTGAACTAGGCAATCATAGGAACACTCAGTAGACATAGAAAAATGTCTTTACTACCCAAGTGAGCTCTACATATACTGACTAATAATGATATGACATTTGTGTAACATCAAAGACAAGACATAATTAATCAATTGTATCCAACAATCTCCCTCTTTGATGTTGATGACAACACAACATGTCATAGCACAATAAAATTTTGGATTCATCCTTGAGAACTCCCTTTGTTAGTATGAGCTCTTCCTTTTATTAGATTCTTCCTTTGCCTACAACAACTTCTACCAAATTCATTCATAGAACTGTGTCCCTCTTACAACAAACTTCTCCTTCTTTGGAAAGCTTCTCCCTCTTTTAGTTCCTTATTTAATTAATTCTTGTTCCAAAAATTTCTTAGAGATATGATAGTAAACTTCTCCCTCATTGACAACACATGCCAAAGAAAACAATTCTATTAATATCAATGTACCTTAAGTCTTGATTTATTTGCAATATGCCCTTGTCAATTCTACACCAATTGATTGATCTTAAACTAGCTCTTTTTGATGCATCACTAAGCTTTATTTAGTGAACTTTGGATAGGGGAATGACCCCTAGCTTACCTCTAAGATATAGAAATGCATCCTTAGGTAATGGCTTGGTCATGTTGGTCAAAAGAATAGTCTTGACAATTGAGTGTCAACACAGTTAACCATTTTAACTATATATGTCAAGTATGCAATGCATGTTGAGCCATAATTTCAACAATGCCGAGCCACAGTTGGTGCCAAGCAAGTTAGAATGTAGTATGTGCTGAGTGATCCAAGAAATGTTCATGTGCTGAGTAATCCAAAAATGTTCAGATTTCGCATAATATAGAACATACATGTGTCAAGAAATATAGTGTTTAACAGGTGCCGAGAAAACTGGGAAAGTAATAGATGTCGAGCAATCTAGGAATCAATTCATGCTGAGCATCAATAATGAATGAGTGTCGAGTAACTCAGGATCAGCATAAGAGTTTTTTCTTGCACAAAGTAAGATGTAAACCATTTTTTAAGTTGACTAAGAGAGATTTTGAAGGAGAAAAAGGATAAGGATGAATCATTTGCATTCCCTATGTAATCTTCATGCAACCAATCAAAAAAGTGGAGAAGGCATGCAACCAATGAGAAAAATGAAAGAGCAAGAATTTGAGATTTAATATGGATCATAGATCCATACCTAACCCTAAGCCTTCGCATTCTTTATAAGGAGGATGAATGCACCATTGCATGAGAGAAAGAGAATAGTATAACGGGAGATTATAGTGAAATGTCAGTGTGAAAAAGAGGAAAGACTTTGAGGAACACAGTAGAAATTTCATATCAAGTTGATCAAAATAGTACAAGGGACAAGGAGTACATACAAAGATTAGATTAAGCAAGGATTAGAATGAGAAGAGTATATCTAGTACCTAAACCCAGCTATTTGAGATTGCATTCAATCAGGTCAAATGTTCTAATACTCTCTCACAATTGTATTAGAGGTTGAAATCCTATGTTGATAGGTTAGCTTAACAGCTAGGTAGGAGAACCTTTGGAGAAGGTGATTGAAAATCCTATGTATTAGGTGGGTTTAACAACCTATTGTAAATCCTTTAATAGGGTGACACTTCATGTATGTGTTTGTAAATCCTCTAACCAGGTCACTATTGACATAGTGTAAAGCCTTTGATAGGGCAGGCCTTTCACAGGGCAAACCATCAGAAGTGGTTGAACATTGATTACTGCAGTAATTATTGTGGGTGTCATCCACACCCCAGTTTTACCTTCTTATTCTTGGAGGGTTTTTGGGTTATCAAATCTTTGTGTTATGTGTTATTGCATGTGATTGATTTTATGTTCTTTTATATGTTTACATGCATGCAATTTATTTTTTAGTTATATGTTTAAAGGATTTTTACTAAAAAAAGGAGAAAAAGATGTGGTACTTTTGATTCACCCCCCTCCCTCTCAGAAGTACTCTTCCCATTTTGAACATTCCAACAATTGGTATCAGAGCACTAGTTCTCACAAGGAGAAGCCTAACAAATTGGAGAAAAAGGTCAGAAAATGGAATTCTTCAAACTTGGGAAGATCATTGACAATCAAGTGATTGATGTGCAACTAGCTCTACACAAAGTAGAGGAAGCCAAGGAGGAACTGAGAAAATCCTTGAAAAGAAGGAAGGAGATAGCCATAGCAGAAAATGACATACACTACAAAGACATTGACACCACAAAGTGTTTTCCAATGGATATTCCAAGGAATTGGATCTAGCAATAGTAGAATTAATGGAGAAAAATAGAGCACAAGCTAAAAAAATCAGATTACTTAAACTTGAACATGAACTACAAGCCATAATGCTTTGTGAAGTGATTGAACAAAAGAAAAGAGCTACTGAAGATAAGGCCATGATAGAAGATGACAAGAGAAACCTCACTAATAGGCTGGAAGAGAAGACAATTGAATTTGAAAAGATCTGAAGCATGTAGCTAGACACCTTAAGCCAGATGATGAATGCTCATCATGAGCTAAATATGAAGGACATTGAGATATCCACCTTGAAGATGCAAAATGAACAATTGTAGAATGAATTGAAGAGAGAAAAGGAAATAGCAAAAAATTCACAACAAACCCAATGAGGCCATCAAGTACTTTGAGCAATTGGTGAAATCACAAGGGCTAGTAATGATACTTCAGGACTTGGCTACATCAGCACTGAACAAGGAGAATCATCTAAGGCTACAGAAGAAAGAAGCAACAAAGGTAAGAACACTAAACCTACTTGTCATTTCTGTGGTAAAAAGGGAAATACCTCTAATGTGTGCAGAAGCAAGAATACTCATCAGCATGATAAGCCTACAAATGTAAATTTTTGTCACAAGTGCAAAAAGCAAGGACATTCAACACAAGACTGCAAAACCAAGACCATAAGGACACCAAGATTTGAAGGTCACTGCTACAACTATAAAAAGTATGGACATGGAGCATTTGAATGCAGATCAAAGACTATGTGGACACCTAATAAGCCTATGAGAGGAAGCAATCATGCACATTACTACAATTGGGATTACAATACCAGGTATAGCTATCACTACTGTCAAGAGTATGGACACATTCCTAAAAATTGCATAAGGACACATTTCAAGGGAAGTTACAATAGGTGGCTATGTAGACACCTAAAAACCTTTAGAAAATAAAGTATTTTTATTTTCTGAAAAAAATTTGATGACATCATCATTTATTAATTATTTATTTATTTATTTTTATGCCATTAAATCCCTTTATCTTAATTAAAAATATTTAATTAAGGAATCCCTCCCAAAAATGTTTAAATCTTATTTAAACATTATTTCCTTATTTATTAATTATTTAATTAATAAATTGACCAAAAAACCCAAAATAAATAAATAAATTATTTTTGGCCCAAAACTTGGCCAATTTCCTTAAGACCACTAACCTCTTCCAAAATCTTCTAATCCTTCTTTAATTTTGATTAAAGGCTAAACCCATCATTTCCTACCCCTAATCCCAACTCAAAATATTTAATTAAGATTAAATATTAATCCTCATGTTTATTTAAAAAGTTTTAATAAATATCTCCTCAACCCAAACCCTTGAAATAAATAAAACTTTATTTATTTCCTAAAAGTCTAATTTATCCTCATCCTAAGAAGTTCTAGACTCTTCTAGAAAGTCTTCATCCTCATCGTAGGAAGTTCTAGACTATTCTAAAAAGTCTTTATCCTCATCCAAAGTCTAGACTCTTCTAGAAGATGTCTTTAAACCTAATCCTAATCCCCTCCTAACCTTGTCACATTCTCTAAACATGGGTTAAGACTTACTAACCCAAGCCAAAGTTAACAAATATCTCCTCCTTCACCCACCCTCATTAAATGTCATCCACTTGCCTATCCCTAAGCTAATCCTAAACCATCCTAATCCATCCTCTAATCATTTGCACAATCTTAAGCAAGCTTAAAACCTTCCTAATCAAGCCCAAGTCAAAATTCCTCTCATCTCCTTCAAAATATCCCAACCATAAAACTTTATGAAGCCCACTAGGCCATAAATGACTCTTCCAAGCCCTTTTATTGCTCTTACAAGCCATTATGAGGGTCTTTATGAAGATTTTATCCCTTGAGCCTCCTTTGTTGACTCATCCTTCCCATTTCCTCCATCCTCTCACCCTGTGACATGTGCCACTCCCTGATTGGCTGTAAGGAAGCACAATCCATGTGCTCTCCTCTCATGCAATCTGAGCCCTCCATGAGCTTTTTCCCATCCTTGCATCCTAGCCCTTGATCCCTCAAGCCCTTTGCCTATTTAAGGAATCCTCTCCCAAGCCATTTTAACACAATCCATGAAGTAAATTCATAATGCCATTTTAAGAAGCCATTTTACATCAAAACCATACACTCAAACCCAAATTCCAACTCCATTTGAAGCCCCTTTTGAAGCATAAGCTTGAGCATACATCTTATCTATTTAGACAAAGCCACTCAACAAGAGAGCTTCTTATTGAGAAAGCCCATTAATGGCTCATATTCTTAATTGAGAGCTCATCTTAGTCTACCTTGAAGTTTATGAATTTTGTTTAGTTTGTAGAAGCTTTATTTAAATTTGGTTTCTATTAGCATACTAACATTGCTCATATACAGGCTAAATCAAACTAAATTTTTTAGTTGCTTGAAGACTGGTCATATCAGTAGAAACTATCCTACAAAGTCAAGAGCACCAAAGACTGAAGTCAACAAAGGAAAAGAGAAGATTGATGTTGAACAAATAAGAGGAGAAATGAACAAGACATGGAAGAAGAAAGGTGAATGCAGCACATCAAATGGAGAGATCACTTCACCCAAGAGGTCAAGTGATCACACCTCATCCAATTAAGCACAAGACATATATATGGGGCTAATACATATAAAGATGTATCATACATCAGGCCAAGAAAACATAGAAGTACTACAAAGAAGAAATATGCATGAGAAAAGATGCCAAGTTAAGAGTTAGAAGATGATGTCGAGCTACCTTTGGTTTTCGAGTAAAACCCTAGTACATGTCAAGTTGAATAGTTTTAGTGGATGTCGAGTAAGAGATGTCAGTGGCTGCCAAGCAATTGAAAGGTTTAGTTGATGATGAGTGAAATCAGACAGTAACTACTGAGTAAATGAACTTTAGTGGAAGTCGAGTTGATAAAATCTTTGGAAGCCGAGTGTATAGCAATGCTAGGTTTTTGAACCTAATAAAGTTGAAAATTGTTCATTTTTTAATCATTCAAACACAAATTGAAGTTGAGAAAAGTGGAGAGGCGATTCTACAATGATCAAATAGTGATTTATAGCAATTCCAACAGAGATTCAACTCGATTTCATCGATTCACAGGTATTTCATTCAAGTGCTAAGCTACGCAGAGTCTGAAAGCTTATTTAATTTTAAACCCTAGTTTAGTAAATGATGGCATCTAGGTCAAAATCTACTAAAGGAAAGGAAATTCATGAAATTCAACTAGTCAGTAATGAAGTCAAACAACCTGAGTTTAGACCCATCCCAGAAGTCTCTTGTAAGAATGATCCCATTGGTGCCCTATCTGTAATACCTGATAAAGTTGTTATGATTCAAGATGTTCAAAGGTATTATAACTATAAAGTTGGAGCCATAGGAGATTTGGATATTTTTAATGCATTTGATAAACTGTGTGATAATGGAAAACTTAAAGATGAATTCTCCATAGTTGAGAGGAAGGGTCTGACCAAAGCCCTAGTTTTCCCTATTGTTTTCAAAATAGAATGGATATGCATAGTGTTGAGCAGAATCCATGATGGAGCTTTTTGGTTAGAGATAGGGCCAGTGAAGTTTACAAAGAAAACTATCCATAGGGTTACTAGTATTCCAACCCTAGATCGGCCAAAGACCCTAGGAAGTGACAAAAAGGAAGCCATAGAGAAGAATACAGGTGCAAAATGGAATAATAGGGGAATGACAATAGATAGCATTGCAAAACCCCTACTAGATTTTTTTGTGAGAGTCATATCCCACAAATTCTACCACTCATGCAGACTAAATAGTGTACCATGTATTGCAGTGGATGTGGCTTATAGATTGGTGAAGAAAAATCATACATATGTTCTTGTAGAGCTCATGTTATAGCAAATCAATGAGAATTTGGGAGCTATAAGGAAGTCTAAGGGAGCTCAATGCAAATTTGGCTCAATATTGGTTTGTATGTTTTTCTATATTATGAAAGAATTCCCTTTAGTAGGCAAGGTGAAATGGGATCATAATAAGACCATTGTTGAGAAAATAAATGAATTCATTAAGCAGATGGGTGAGAATTTTGATGCCCAAATGACTAGCTATTTTGAGGAATTCAAGAAGTCCATGAAATAGAGAATGAGGATACCAGTCTCACTGGTTGAGAAACATGAAAAGGAAATTTCCTTTCTTGTGGATATTGATTACATTATATACAATTAGTCATACCTAGAGTAAGATGTCTTAGGCCACTAGGTTATGAACTTGATGTTGATCAAGCCTCTGTAGCAATAACAGCACTCCTTGCAGAGGAAATTGACAAGACTGCAAAACATTTTGGAACTTATGACATTGTCAAATCAAGGGTGGTGATAGACCTTAAGACAGCCATAGCAATAAAAAAAAAGGACAAATTGATCAAGAAGATCAAGAAGAAATTTGGAGTTGAAGTAGGCACAACAGAAGAAGAGGAAGCAAATGAAGAAGAGGATGACAATGAAAATGAAGAAGATGAGCCTCTACAACTGACACAAGGTCTAGGTGATGATAAAGAGGAAGGTGATGAGGAAGAAGAAGTTGAGGAAGCACCTATCAGAACTAAAGTCACCAAGAGGAAGGCTAGAACTTCACCTACTTCTCAACCCAAAGCAAAGAAAGTGGCAAAACCTGCACCAAAGAAGCCTACTACCAGAGCCACCACTAGAGCTACAACACAAAAGGCCAAAGAAGAGGTAGAAAAGAAGAAGAAAGCCCCCAAGAAGACTGATGAGGAGCCAAGGAAGAGAAGAAAATATGTAGCTCAACCTAACTCAAATGAAGAAAAGACAAAGATAGATGATAACAGTTAGTTCAAAGTGGTAAGTCATCCACCTAAGTATTCAATTGATAAATTGTGTACAAATATTAGAAATGATAAGTTGAAAGATTTGAAGAATTTAGATTTTAATAAGCTCACTAAGGAAGAGCAAAATAAAATAGAGGAATCTGTGTATGCTATGATGGTCAAGTACAAGCAGACACCTCTAGAGCTACATGGCTCATTACCCAAAGAATTGTATAAAATAGTAGAAGACAAATGGTATTTTTGCTTACAAATGGAAAAGGAAATAAGAGAGTCTACTTTAGCTAGATTGTTTCCTGATTTGACTAAAAGTCAAATAACCAATTCAGTAAAGAGGCACAATAGTAGATTTACTCCAAAGCATAGGGCATTTAGTATTTTGTAGAATAAAATTGAACATGTTGTGAGAAAATCCACACAGTTGTGAAAAATAATTTATAAGAAAATTGATGATGTTTTTTATGAGGAATACAAGGCAGAAGCAAGTGCCAAGATAAAGGAAATAAAAACAATAGGAAAGAAGGAAGAAGAGAAGAAGTTTGAGGAAGAGAAGAAAGTGGAAGAAGAAAAGAAAGACAAAGAGGAGAGAGGAAGAAAAAGGTACAAATGAGTAGCAAGAACAAAATGTGCAAGACACACAACTATCATCTCCTAGCCCTCCTCATGCCACCATCACACCTGCGAAGATTATCAAGATTAAGGATGTTATTGACACTTCTAGTCAAAACATCAATCCATTAACTACAGAGGATCTAACAACAATCCTTGACCAATCAACACAAGAAGCTAGACTATGTTCAAGCCCAATACTGGTCAGTGTTGATGAGTTGCAAAAGGCAGTAGTGAAATCAAAGGAAGTTAAGGTGCAAACACAAGAACCACCTTAGACCATTCAAACTACTAAAATCCTATTCCTTCCTCCACCATCTCCACCAAAAGAAGTCATAGATACCCTTCAAGTGCGAAGAGCAGCAGCAAGGGAAGACAAAGAGAAAATAGAACAACCAAAAAGCACACCCATGTCCATTGATAGTGAAAAGGAGAAACAAGCTGAAGAGAAGGAAGAGATAAGAGATGAGGAGCAATTTGTAATTCAAACTTTGGTTGAACTACCCAAAATAGATACTCCCACTCAAACTCTTCAGAATCCAAGCAATGAAATGCTAGCATTGCAAGTTAGAACACCAAGCTTGAGCTCAACAAAAGTAGCCAGGAAACTTCGTTATGGAATTCTTGAGCTTGATGAGGAAATCACAATACCTTACTATGAATCTAGCACTCTCACAAAGGAGAAGATTAATGAAATACATAATGCATTGGATAGAAGAAGAAAACAAGAGGTATTGAGAAAAGAATATAAATATAGGCAAGCACTGAATGAGATAAAGGACATCTTCATGGATTCCTTCATCTTGCAGACACCTAATGAGTCAAGACCAATAGTAGAGAAATTATCTGATATAGTTGACCAGGTGACAAATGAAGACCATGATACAAATGCAAAATTAATGGAATGGTTAGAAAGGAAGTTCCAAGGAAAGGTAAATGAGAAAATATCTAGTGATATAGCATTAACTCAAGTTGAGATAGCTAAGAAATTAGATTGAGTAAAAATTGTACTTGGGAATATATTCTCCCTATACAACAAGTTGTGTGATTTTTCCAACTTCACATAGGAGACTAGCTAGAGGCTACTAAGCTTGGAGAGAAATCTAAAGATTGCTAGTATGCAACTCCCAACCAATCTAGCTCAAAGTGAGAAGCAGTTTTCTCAAATGCTTCACATACAAAGAGAATTAGTTGTACTAATAGCAGAGGAGGCAAATACAAAAGCTAATTTGATGCAAATTTAGTCCTCTATAACCCCTCAATTGGAGGTACTCTATAAGGAGTAGATGTATGTAGAAACAGTCCTCAAGAAAGATTCAAATCTTTCTACCTTAGATGGACTTGTACATCTAGCAGTAGAGGTTGCCATCTAGCATAAGTCATTGGACATTGCACTAGCAAATTGGGATGCAGCTCTGAAAATACTCCTGGAGGTAAATAGCACATTTTTGGCTAAGCATGGTATTACTCCATAGAACCATTTGACATCAATGTCAAAAAAGGGGGAGATATATACATAAGGGGAGATATGTATATATGAAAATACTATGTGAGAATACCAAATTTTGAACCATTTTTTATTACACTCTCTCATTCATTCTTGAGAATAAAGTGGAAAGTTTATAAATAGCCAAAAAGGGGGAGACTAGTAATAAAGAAGAAAGGGGGAGATGCAAAATTTTGAACTTTACATAGATTAGATACAGCACATAGGCTCAGAATGCAAAAATAGGACAAAGGACAAAGAGAATCAGTTACATTAGCACAAAATTTCAATCTCCAAAATGGACAAGGCATAATCAACTCAAGGGAGTCATAAGGTATATTGTTACTCACAATTTTTTTTTTGAAATTTTGCATGAATGCCAAGCAAATAAAGAATGCACTCAATAAGGTTAAATTCATAAATGCTTAGTTAAGTGTTTTTGAGACTCATGTCAAAGGGGGAGATTGTTGGTCAAAAGAATAGTCTTGACAATTGAGTGTCAACACACTTAAGCATTTTCACTATATATGCCAAGTACACAATCTATGCCAAGCTAGAATTTCAATAGGTGCTGAGCCACAGTTGGTGCCAAGAAAGTTAGAACGTAGTATGTGCTGAGTGATCTAGGAAATGTTCATGTGCCAAGTAATCCAGAAATGTTTAGATCTGAGCAATACAGAACATACATGTGCCAAGCAATACAGTGTTTCACAGGTGCCGAGCAAACCAATAATGTAATAGATGTTGAGCAATCTAGGAATCAATTCATGTCGAGTATCAGTAATGAATGAGTGCCAAGTAACTCAAGATCAGCATAAGAGTTTGTTCTTGCACAAACTAAGATGTAAACCATTTTTGAAGCTGACTAAGAGAGATTTCAAAGGAGAAAAAGGATAAGGATGAATCATTTACATTCCCTATGCAATATGCATGCAACTAATCAGAAAAATGGAGAAGGCATGCAACCAATGAGAAAAATGCAAGGTATGAGTGCAAATTTGAGATTCAATATGGATCATAGATCCATACCTAACCCTAAGTCTTTGCATTCTTTATAAGGAGGATGAATGCATCATTGCATGAGAGGAAGAGAACAGTATAAGGGGAGATTATAGCAAAATTTTAGTGTGAAAAAGAGGAAAGACTTTGAGGAATAGAGCAGCAATTTCATATCAAGTTGGTCATAATAGTAAAAGGGACAAGGAGTACATACAGAGATTAGATCAAGCAAGGATTAGAACAAGAAGAGAAAATCTAGTACTTGAACCCAACAATTTGAGATCCTATGTTGATAGGTTAGCTTAACAGCTAGGTAGGAGAACCTTTGGAGAAGGTGATTGAAAATCCTATGTATTAGGTGGATTTAACAACCTATTGTAAATCCTTTAATAGGGTGACACTTCATGTAAGTGTTTGTAAATCCTCTAACCAGGTCACTATTAAAATAGTGTAAAGCCTTTATCAAGGCAAGCCTTTCACAGGGCAAACCATCAGAAGTGGTTGAACATTGATTGCTGCAATATTTTTTGTGGGTGTCATCCCCACCCCAGTTTTACCTTCTTATTCCTAGAGGGTTTATAGGTTATCAAATCTTTGTGTTATGTGTTATTGCATGTGATTGATTTTATGTTCTTTTATATGTTTGCATGCATGCAATTTGTTTTTCAATTATATGTTTAAAGGATTTTTTTTTAAAGGAGAAAAAGATGTGGTACTTCTGATTCACACTCCCCCCCCCCTCCTCCACTCTTAGAAGTACTCTTCCCATTTTGAACATTCCAACAGTTGAATATGTCTACAATATGTTCTTTTGTATTAACATATTCCAATCTAACTTCTTTATCCTACACCAACTCTCTTAAGAAGTGATATTTTATAGCAATGTGCTTTGTTTTGGTATGCATCATTGGATTCTTTGGTATATTGATTGCACTAGTGTTATCACAGTATATGACTATTGGATCCTTGATTTCTATATTCATTCCTTCCAACAATTGTTTGAACCAAACAATACTAGAACAGTTAATTACTACTGCCACATATTCTACCTCTATTGTGGATTGAGATGTACAATTTTGCTTCTTGCTTGTCCAAGACAGTAGTCTTTTACCAAGAAAGAATGCTCCACCACTAGTGCATTTTCTGTCATCAATACTTCCTACCCAATCAGCACCAATAAATACCTTCAAGTCCAAATTGCCTACAAGTTTATACCATAAGCCATAGTCTTCAGTACCTTTCAGATATCTCATTATTCTCTTTATTTCCATCATGTAATTTTCTTTAGGATTTTTTGAGAATCTTGCCACTATTCCAACTGCTAGAACAATATCAGGCCTTGTATGTAATACATACTGCAACTTTCCAATCATTGATATGTATGTGGTCTGATCTACTTCTTTGGAATCATCATTTTTGGAGAGCTTATGTCTAGTAGACATAGGGGTTGCAACTGGTCTTGAATCTTCCATTCCAAATTTCTTCAGTATCTCCTTGATATGCTTAGATTGAATGATGTAGATATCATTTTTGTTCTATTGTATATGCAACCCAACAAAGAATTTTATCTCACCAAACATGGACATCTCAAATTCTTTACTCATTTCTTCTAAAAATTCTTTGCATAAGTCATCATTTATTGTAAATAGAGTATCATCAACAAATATCTTTGCCAACACAATCTTCTTGTCTAGTCTTTCTTTGATATACAAACTATTGTTATCATTTGTTCTTTGAAAGCCAATCTGTACCAAGTAATTATGAAGTCTTTCATACCAAGCTCTGGGAGCTTTCTTGCAAGGTATAATTTAGTGGCTAATATTCACAAAGTGGCTAATTTTAGAATTTTTTGGCTAGTAATTTGGCTAATAATTTAAGATTTGATAAAACCTAAATCACCATAGTTTTATAAAATTCAGTTCTAGAATATTTTTAAAATTACTCAATAATTTATTTTATTGAAAAATTTTAACTCAAATATTTGTCACGATATTTGTTACATGAATATATTTGAATCACCTAAATAACATATATTATTGGAGAAATTAAATTGAACTAACCAATAATTATCATTATTATTAGTTACTTTAGGGATATATCACCAATATTTAGTTTTCACTATTGATTTAGAGTATATGTAATGATCCTCATAATATTCCACGAGGTAAAAAAATGTTCAATTTTGATTTGTAATATTCCATGGTGATTAATGAACTTCCTATTATCATTGAGATTTGTCAATATTTTATACAAAAAAATTATGATTCAAAAATAATCACCAATATTAATCATATTTAGAATAAAAAAATTGAGAGATTCGCCAATAGAAATAATTATGTTTTTTCAAAATAATGAAACATTTTCCAATATTTTATATCTTTTTTTGGAGGTGGCTTTCTTAAAGTTTACCATGATTTTTTTTGGATAAAAGTGGATGAACCATGTAATATATATTAATAATATAAATTGGTTCAAGAGCTCAACTAGGAAAGAACCAGAAAGAAAACCCAGTATTGTCACAATATGTATAAGTTACAAATCATCGATATATACAACTTATAATATTGATGTGTGAAAATTGTCTTAAAAAAATAGGATAGAATCCCACCAACTTTAGATTTTAACAAAAATTTACAATTACCCAGCCAATCCATTAATCGACAAGCAAACCCAAATCTAGCAAACCCAAAATCGATCTTGAGCAGAAAAAAATAATGCCTCATGATATAGATAAAGTTAAAGGAAACTATTAAAAAAACTCAATCCTCCTTAACTTCACAATTTAAGTCCATATCAAAATGCAAAGCCAAAATGTAGTATTAATTCCATACCAAACCTAACGAACATAGCATTGGATCAATCTATCATATCAAGCCCAAGTCAATCAAAATTGACAAAACTTGCAAAATTCAAGTGCCAAGCCAAATACCCAACTGAAGGTGCCAACAACAAAAAATTCAGAAAGGTTCCCAATCCATTGAAATTAAGCCATCCCTAGTTGACAAATCCATTCTTGCCAAAGGATTATCAATATACATGATTTGAAACTTATGATGACCAAAATCCCCTAATAGCATTGGAGTTGGGCATGTGAAACAATTAAAAGTGTCCACCTTATGATCATGTGAAAGTAAAACATCAATAGCATGAGCTTTGGTGATTAACTCATCATCAGACTGTGATGTTAAAAATGGGTTGTAATATCATAAATATAAATCAGCCAGTCCAAGATTCCCTTTGGACAAAGCCTTTGAAAATGACACCAAAAAACTTTGAAATTTGATGTGACCCCTATTATGGAAGAAGCCTTGAATACCTGCAAAAGGAATCTCACCTCGTACTATATCATACTATTGTAAGGCTCGTCTAATACCTTCCATGTCAAACGACCTGCCAAGACCAATTTTATCTGCAATAATCTCCACAATGGAGCAATCCTGAAGAAGGTTAGTGGTAAAAGTGAAGAAGAAGGATAAAATGTGGGATGGAAGAATAACTCGAGAGAGAGGAGAACATAGAACAAAGGGTCCCAATACATCCATAAAGTAATGCAAACATAGATCACAATTGATCTTCAAAACATCTCTCAATTCATTGTCTGAAATGCATTCGAGCCATGGATGTTTACGACCATGCCCTTGAAAAAAAACTCCAAATACATTACGGTGAAGCTCTAAAAATTCCATTGCCCACAATTACGAGTTCTTCCACTAAACAACCAGGGCCACAAAATTTGTAAGCTACCTCACACAAATTGCATAATTAAAGATGTTACCATACCCTTCCACATAATAGTACAATCTTGATTGAATTTATTCATTTTTTGTGAATCACTCATATGAATGACTTTTCATTACATAGCCTATACTACCAGTGCCAATTTGCAAGAAACAAAGATCCTTATCAGTTACAAAACTTAATTTTTGTACTTTCCCTAAAGAATAAAGGTTGCAGTCATTATAGTTGCCAAAGTACACAGCACTAAGCTCATGACATTCACATAATCAACCCATTAATTTAATCATTTACAATACAAAATAATTAAAACCAAACCAATTCTTTTATGGGACTGTCATGAAATAATAAAGGGAAAATCAAACTGGTATTATAAGATTTTCTCTTGATTAATTAAGGTAAATAAAGTGGGAAAGTTGATAGATATAAACTCTATAATCCTCATCTCATCATTCTTCAAGTCACAAACTATATTGGATAAATTATCTGCAACCCGGTTTCCCTCTCTAAGGGTATGAGAGAAGGATACCACTTTAAATTTGTCAATAATTACCCAAACTTTTTCCAGTGTACTACCAAACTTCCAGTTCTCTATTTTTTTCTTTACACATGAATTGATGACCACTAAAGAATCTCCCTCAATGTGGATATTGGATATGTTTAACTAAAGTGCCAGTTCCAAACCAAGTGAGTGCCATGGCTTTGGCTTTATTATTTGTACCAACCAGTAATTTTTGAGCCAACATGCCTACCACCTACCCATTGTGATTTCTTATACACACTCTAGCCCCTAAGTCACTAGGATTTCCTCTAGAGCAGCCATCAAAGTTCAACTTGCAAACTCCCATAGAGGGGGGAATCCATTTCATAACCCTTCTATTAACTTTCTCATGAGGACCTGAAGTAATGAATTGATAAGATGGGGAGGGTAGACTAGTCCATCTATTAGCTAATGTAATATCCCAACCTATGACAATAAGGTGTTTAGAAGTTCTTTTGATATATGCTACCACAAATTCTCCCACTGTGACTTCTAATGCTGACAGCACACTTTCTAATGTCAAAGGCTAGTTTCTAAAAATTCTTTTATTCCTCTCCCACCAAATTTCCCAAATAACAATTGCTAGGATGCACTTCCAAATACACGAATAGTAAGAGTGGTTTTTCGGGCTTGGCAAATCTTGGAACATGTCCCATAAAGTGTTTGGAAGGGGCATACTAAAATTTAATTTTTGAAGGATGAAGACCCAGCATTGATATGCCACTTTACACTGAACAAAGAGGTGATCAACATTCTCCTCTACCTCCATTCATAATACACATTTCATATTATGGACAATGTTCAATTTTGATAACTTTTTTCCTATCAAAATTTTCTTTTGTAAAGCTAACCAAGAAAAACTTCTTTCCTTTGGTAAAACTTCTAGGTTCCAACAAAATTTGAATGCTTGAAATGACTTGCTACCAATTTCTAGGTTCTTGGCAGCTAAGTAACCCAATTTGACTAAATATATGCCCTCCTGGTGTGGGGCCTAGATCAATATATCTAGGAGGTTCATCACTAAAATAGTTCTTGAGTTGTATATACTTAAAAATTCTTTTTTGATCTGAATAAGAATTGGTAAACTATTTGGGTTTTTCCAAGCGACTATGCCTAAAACTAGATCAACAAATTGAAAATAATCAGCTACATAAGGGCCCCATTCAGCACAAAAAATTTCACTCCAAATAAAAAAGGATTGAGAATTAGAAAGCGGAGGAAGGCCATTCCATGAGTCCTGCCAAAAAAGTGCCTTAAAACCATTGTTAATTTTCCAAGTCAAATATCTAGCAACTAAATCATGGGACTCGACCAAGAAGTTCCAAATAGATGACCTTTAGGAGGATGGTCCTTAGTGAAAATTTTGGAAGGGTCAAAGCAATCTAAATATTTTCTTTTTAAGATCCTACACCATTTAGCCTTTGCTTTTTCATACAAAGACCAAACTAACTTACCTCTAAAAGCAAGATTCCTTAAGGCCAGATTAGGAAGATTAATCCCCCCTTGATGTTTCTCTAAAGACATTTCCTTTCGCAAAATAAGTGGAATTTTGATATTTCCTAATATATTTTCTATCCATAAGAAATTCTGAATAATGCCTTCAATCAACATAATGATAAATCTAGGTGCAGATAATATAGAGAAAGAATAGTTTGGAATAGCTAAAAGGAAAAACTTGATCAAGAGAATTTTTCCAGATAAAGAAAGCCATCTTATCTTCCAAGCCATAGTTCTAACTTTAACTCTATCTACTATATTTTTCCAATAGGAAGCTTTGTTACTACCCATTAAAAAGGGAACACCCAAATATGTAGATGGTAATTTTTCCTCCTCAAAGTCGAGGATCTTTCTAATCTTTTGTGCAATAGGTGGAGTTGTGTTAAAGAAGTAGATTTTTTATTTTTCCATGTTGATCTTTTGTCCTGATAATAAGGAGTATTGATCCAGTAAATATTTAATATGCTTAGCTTCCTTAATATTTTCAGATCCAAACAACAAAGTGTCATCTAAAAATAGAGAATGAGTAACTACTAGATCATTTCCTCCAAACTAAATGCCTTTCCAAAGCTCCAATTGTTGAGATTGAATTATAGCCCTGCTAGAAGCTTCTGCCATCAAAATAAATAAGGCAGATGATAGGGGATCACCTTGTGTAATTCCTCGAGAAGATTTGAAGTACTCCTTTGGAGAGCTATTAATAAGGACTAAAAATTTAGCCCCCAAAACATAAGCTTTGATCCATTTGCACCAAGCTTTGCTGAATCCAAATTTCTCCAAAACTTTCATAAGAAAGGACCAATTAACTCTATCATAAGCTTTCGTCATATCAAGTTTAATAACAAAGGAAGGAATTTTGTTTTCCTTGATATGGTGTAGAGTTTCATGAGCCACAATTGCCCCTTCTAACATCTCTTTACTTGGCATAAAACCACCCTATTCTAGAGAAATGATATTAGGAAACAAAACTTGAAGTTTGGAATAAATGGCCTTGGTGAAAATTTTATATATAGTATTACACAAAGAAATTGATGTAAAATCAACAAAAGTTTGGGGATTGCCAGACTTAGGAATGATGACAATATTGGTAGAATTAAAGTTCCACAAATGAAACCCTTGCATCAGGAGGATTCTAAAGTCATAAGTAAATACCAACCCAGAATGTTCCAAAATTTCTAAAAGAAGAGCTATAGAGCCATCAGGACCAGGTGTTTTATGTGGGGGGAGGGATTGGACTATTTTTTGAATTTTCTCCAAAGTGAAGGGTTCATAAGATCAGCATTATCTTGATCTAAAATAATTCTTGGAACTACCTCTAAGAATGAGTTGAGATGATGTTCATTAATATCCATTTTCATTGGTGGATGAAGGAGTTCTTTAAAGAATCTAACCCCTTCCCTTTTGATGTTCGCCTCATCTACTAATTTTTTACCTGTAAGTTGTTCTTGATTGAAAAAATGGATTTACTTGCCTTCTTTTGACTTGCTAAAGCATGAAATAATTTTGTGTTGCAGTCACCATCACTTAGCCCTAATTCTCTAGATTTTTCCTCCAATATTCTTCCTCTCTGTTACACAACTCCACCCATTGAGACTACTTCTCTTTTTTATGAGAGAATGCATTTGAATTTAAGCCAAAACTGATGATTTCTTCATTGATATCTTGAAGTTCCTTCTACACTTTATTTTTCTCCTTAGATGTTTTTAAACCCCTATTTGTTCCAGATTCTAATTTTGTCTTTAAGATATTGGAGTTTCTTATAGAACCAAAACATACTATTACCATTTTCCTGTGGAGCACTGACCCACCATTGTCTAATTAAAGGCAAAAACATCGGGTGTCTAAACCACATTCTTTCAAATTTAAATGTAGATTTTTTGTGTGGTAGTGCCTAGTCCACTTTGTTATCTAAGGATAATGAAATTGGAAAGTGATCAAACCCCAAAAGAGAGAGAATATCTACTGAGAAAAGAATGGATGTTATTTTCCATGCTTGAGAAACTAAAAATCTATCAAGTTTTTTAGCAATTTGCAAGAAACCATCTCTTCTATTATGCCAAGTGAAGCATCTATTGGACATACCAATTTCAAACAATTCATTAGCAATGATAAAGTTGTCAAATTCTTCCATAATTTTCAAAGATGGAAAAATTCCTCCCCGTTTCTCCTTTTTATTTCAAATTGCATTAAAGTCACCACCAATAATACAATTTTGTTTTGGTAAAGATCTAATTTTATCTGAAATCACATTCCATAGTTTTACCTTATCTAGAGCACTAAAGGGACCATAAATGTTAAAGATAACAATCAAGGTTTCAAAATATTGAAACTTAAAACATTGCCAACCCAAACCTTGATCTAATAAGCTACCAGTAACAACCTTTGGGTTCCATAGAGTGGTTAAACCACCCAATGCCTCAACACTAGGACAATGGGAAGATTTCCACTCTTTCCATTTAGCAATTGAATCCTGATATTTTTCATTTGATAGTTTTGTCTAATATCTCTTTTCGACTCTTCAAGCAATTCTTTAATCTTGCTTCTTTTGTCAGGGGCATTGATACCTCTGACATTCTATGTAATGATCTTCATCCTTCCACAAAAGGAAACTCAGTCCTTATGGTGACTCTTTTAACTTTTTGAAATTTTTCTTCCAATGTAGATTAGATTCCTACTACAATTTCTTCTTTAGCTTTTGTACTTTTACTCTTTCTACCACGAGTCTTTGGAGTACAGGATACCATAGTCTGTTCTCTAAGTGATTTCATAATTGAAAGGGTTTATGAGAAATCAAAAGTGGAATCACATCTAATTTTTCCATTGATCATTTTTTCAGGCTAAAAATCTCCAAGTGTTATATGGGCTTCATCAAAACTATCTGTTCATATTTGGGACATATCTTCTTGTATAACTTCCTCTACAATTGATTGGAATTGTTCTGATACCACAAATGTTGAAATCTCTTTAGCTAATTGATGTAATTTAGATTCCACATTTCTACCTAGCCTAACATCTCTAATACTTTGTTTACATGCCTATAAAAACATCTCCAAAGGGGATTGATTAAACATAACTTGATGTGTGACTAAATTTTTTGTGGACCAATTCTGCATATACCAATCTAACAAGACAATATCTTGATAAATCAATTGTCTACAAATTGTTTGACGATGTGAAATGTTATGGACTTTTTGAGCATGAGCCATAAGAACAAATTGATTTTTAAAACTAACTCCTACCAGATATATTGGAAATTATTTTGCAAAGTGACATTTAACCAAGCCCCTTTTGTCCATTAACTTATGACAATTCTTTGACTTGCTTGAAAGCTATAATTCCTACATAGGACTAATCTAATTATCATTAAATACCTCCTTACTAAGATTTACACAAGAGTCCTTAACTATAGAGTGGAGGATTGATTGGTCTAAATAAAGAGATTGATTACTACAATTTTTCTCCTCCGTAGTAAAAACTGTTTCTACTAGTTCAACATCACTTTCCAAGTTTGATGGAGGAATCTAAACTTCAGTAGGCTCATTTGGTAGACCCAAGTCTAATTTAGAAATAGGTAGATTAGCATCATAATTATGAATGATTACATTGGTATTTGTACTATTTTCATCAGCAACCTGCCTAAATTTACATTTCTCAGCCATGAATGAATGGTCTTCACATACCATAATCTGGTCTGTAACAACACCTTGGCAATCTAAATTAAAATGTCACAAGACCAAAGAATGTTTGTCAGCTACCTCTAGTTCTTGAATACAAATGTACCATGCTTGCTTGAGACCATATAAGGCTTTGTGTAACTTGAAAACCATGTCTTTTTTGCTAGGATCTACAAAACCATATGGTTGTTCAATGTAGACCTGCTCATCAAGAATTCCATTCAAGAATGCAGATTTAACATCCATTTGATATACTTTAAATCCTTTATGTGTCGCATATGCTAGGAAAGTTTTAACACCTTCTATTCTTGCTACAAGAGAAAAAGTCTCACCATAATCAATACCTTCTTCTTGAGAATAGCTTTTGCACACCAGTCTTGCTTTGTTTCTTGAAACCTTTCCATCTTCATTTAGCTTATTGTTGAATACCCACTTTGTACCAATTACATTTTTATCTTTGGGTCTAGGTACAAGAGTCCAAGTTTTGTTCTTTTCTATCTATTCTATTTCTTCATTCATTTCTTGAATCCAACTTTCATTATCTAGAGCATCTTTAACACTTCTAGGTTCAAATTTAGCAAGTAAACATGTCCCTTTTAATTTTCTTCTTGTCATTGTTCCATCTGATTTGTCTCCAATGATCTGATTAGGTGCATGATGCCTTATGACATATCTTGCTAACATAGGCTCTTTAGGCTTTGAATGAGTTCCACTATCTTCATTATGAACTTTAGTTTCAAGCTCGGGTCCTTCTGTCTATGACTCGGGTCCTTCAGAATTGGTTTGAACTAGCTCGGTAGCCTCTGACTATGACTTGGGTTTTACTGTATTCAACTCAGTAACTGTTGGGGATTTTGGGGACTCAAGAGATGAAACTTTATTTCTTTCAGATAGATTTGGTAGGGTGTCAAGTTCATAGTAACAAATCTTTTGTAATCCTCTAGCTCCTTGTTGCTTTCTTCTTCACTCTTTTCTACAAACTCATAAATTATAACATATGCACTTTCTATTATTTTATGAGTAGACAAATTCAAACATTGGTATGATTTACTTCTACAGGAGTATCCTAAAAATATGCCTTCATCACCTTTTACATTGAATTTTCCTTTTCTAAACTCTTTCATGTTGGGAATTAACAAGTGGGAAATATACCTCTGAGGTGGGGGTGAATCAGAAGTATTAAACTTTAACCAATAAAACTTTTAACTTTAAAACATTGCATGCATAATCATATGAAAACAATATGTAAAGTAAATGCACCCACATAGACACTTGACACCAAATATGATTACCCAGAAACCCTCCAATGAGAAGGTAAAACTAGGGTGGGGATGACACCCACAACTCTTCACTACTGCAGCAATAAAGTTCACCTATTAAGGTGACATATTTTTTACCATTCTCATGATCTACCTTATGAAAGGCCTACCCTATTAAAAGCTTACAAGAATTGTTAGATCCTACCTTGTTAAAGGATTTTAACACTCTATCAGAAGTGGACCTGGCTAAAGGATTTACAAAACATTCACATGGAATGTCACCTTGTTAAAGGCTTTATACAATGGTTTTTAAACCAACCTAACTCCATAGGATTTCATTCTTCTAATAAAATTGTTAGAAAGTATAGTAGAATGGTTGACCTAATTTTTTGTAATCTTCTAATGTTGATTTCAGATCCTTGTTCTATCCAGTCTGATCCTCACTGATCTGGTATGAAACAATTGTGACCTTGATTCTCTATTCTGCTAACTGATTCTGCAATGTTGTCCTTCTTTTAAGTCAATTCAGCCCTTTCACTTCCTTCAAACTTTGCTAGTATCCTCTCCTTGCATGCATTCTCTATTTGCACACTTCTCTTATACATGATGAATAATGGGGCTTTGACCTCCTTAAAAAGGTTTCATGACTTAGGGTTAGGTATGAATCTACAATTGATATTCATCCATCTTTCCCACTCAAATCTTTCCATTTTTCTTATTGGTTACATGTTGATTGCATGAGGAATCCAAATAGATTCACTCTTATCTTTTAATCCTTTGAGATTTATCCTTATGTCAGCTCAAAAATGGTTTACATTTTGGTTTTTGAAGGCACAAAATCTTATGTTGATTTTGTGTTACTTAGCACTTATTGATTACTGATGCTCGACACACTAAATTTTGTCTTGCTTGGCACTTGGACTTTGCTCGGCATTTATTAGTCACTCAGCATCTGAAACTTGCTCAGCATTGTCCATTTGCTTGGCATCTGAATGACTTAGCATCTATTGAATTTCTGGCTCAACACATATTGTAACTCGGCATCATCTTAGAAAATTTCTTAAGTGTGTTGACACTCAGTTGTCAAAACCAATCTAAGATCAACATTTCAAGATATAACATTTGTTTCCAAATACTTTCAAGTAACTTACATTAGGTTTGTAGCCATACTATAGTTGATAAGGAGTTTTGTTTGAGTCTTTTTTCAACTATACTATGTTCAAGGTATGAACTATAGTGTTGATGGATTCCTTCTAGTATTTGAGAGCAACATTCTTTTCAATCATCAAGGTTCTTGCACAATCCATGACAAATCTATTTCTTCTTTTAGCTATACCATTATGCTATGGTGTACTAGGAGCTGATACTTGTCTTTTAATTCCTCTTTCAATGCAAAAATTATTGAATTCACCACCTCTGTTTGATCTTAAGCATTTCAACCTCTTTCTAGTTTCTTTTTCTACTCTTGCTAGATACCATTTGAACTTTTGAAAGGCTTTTGATTTTTCTTTTAGATACATTACAATCATCATTCTAGAATAGTCATCAACAAAAAGAATGAAAAAAATTTCTCTATTATCACTCTCTATACCAATAGGTCCACATAAGTCTATATGAATAATTTCCAAGACTTCTTCTGACTGATAGTTTTTGCTTTTGAAATTAGTCTTTCCCCTCTTACCAATTTGGCAATTCTTGCAAAGACCCATATCAGGCTTCTTCAAACTAGGAATACCTCTTACTCTTTTATGTTTGCTTATCTTAACCAGATTATTGAAGTTTACATGACATAGCCTTTTTTGCCATAACCATCTTTCTTCTACTTGAGCATTAAAACATGAACAATCATTGAGATCAAGATAAAATAGATTACCTTTTGTTTTCTTGCCAAATCCAACCAGATTTCCTTTTCCATCCAATAGTTTGGCCTATACATTCATGAATTCTACATTGAATCCAATGTTATTCAATTGTGCCACACTCAATAGATTATGCTTTAGTCCCTCAACCCAATAAGCATTGTTACATACAAGCTCTTTAGTCAATGAAATAAATCCTTTTCCTTTTATGTTACAAGGTTCATTATTTCCAAATCTCACACTACCTCCATCATAAAATTCCATGTGCTCAAATTTTATTTTGTCTCCAGTCATATGATGTGAATGTCCACTATCAATAATCCATATATCATTTTTTCTAACATGAGAGATAAGTACCATCTTATCTTCTTCATCATCAGATTCATCTTTCACAAATATATATATATATATCATTTCATCTTCACTGTTATCAGAATCTTTAGCTATAAAAAAAAAAAAAATCTTACCTTTGTCCCTATAATTCTTGTAGTTCTTGGAATCCTTCTTGCCTTTGTGCTTATTTCTTTTATTTTCATCTTTGATTTCCTTATTTGGGCACTTTGCAGCAATGTGACCAACTTCTTCACAGGAAAAGTAGATCAGAGGAACTTTACCTTTGTACTTTCCTCTATCTTTGGAATACTTCCTTGCAAGTAGGGCTTCAAAAATTTCAAGATCACTGTCTGAACTTTCTTTTGATTCTTCTTCTTCACTTCTTAATTGACTAAATTTTAATTTCTTACTCTTTTCTTTGAGTGAGAGTTTAGCTTTAAAAGTAGATTCAATAACCTTTGAACTAGGAACATAGTTATCAAAGTTATCTAACTCAAAACCTGTCAATCTTCCAACTAGAGCATCCAAAGATATTTTATTATTTGAATCACATCTCATCTCTTGAATAGAAGACACTCTAATTGCATAAATAGTAAGAAGAGTTCTAATTACCTTGCTTACAACTATTTTCTCTTCAATGTCTCCTCCAGATGCTTTGATTGCACTTACACTTGCTTTGATCCTTTCCACATATTTTGCAATGTTTTCATCTTCTCTCATTGTCATCTAATCAAAATGACCTCTAAGACTTTCAGCCTTAGCTCTTCTCACATTTTCATCTCCTCCATATATGTCTTTTAGCTTGATCCACATCTCATGAGCTATCTTGTGGTCTCTGACTTTATCAAATTCAGCATAACTGAGAGCAGATGCAATATCAATCAGCATGATGTTATGATTCTTCTTTTTAGAAATATCTTCAATAGATAATGTTCCAGTAGGAGTCGTGTATTCAGTATCAAGATATTTGCATCCTAAGTCACTGATGATAGGCAAGTGTAACCTCATAAGTCCTTGCCATGCTACAAAATTGTCTCTGTTCAGCTTGGGAATCTCTCTTCTGTAAGACATCCTAATCTTTAGCTTAGGTCATTGAAACCTTCTCTGCAAGCACCAAAAGATCTGTTTGAAATATAAGAGTAACTAAGAGGGGAGGGGTGAATCAGTTACTACTAAAATAAATTCTAGATCCCTTAGATTTCAGTACAAAAATGCAAATTGAAAACTGTTGATGCTCAGTAAGCACACATACTCAGTAATAATTGAATATGCTCAGTAAATGATTAACATACAAACTTTATATGTTATTTGTGATCACCATTACTTTAACTTAGTTGCAAACACATAAAATAAAATAGCATGAACACTTTTGGCACTACGATTTAATGTGGAAACTTAATTTGAGAAAAACCACCAATTGTAACTAGTTACATTTTCACTCTTCTGAAGTAAGCCTTGTTAAGAGCCAACCCTATTAAACATTACAAAACACATTGTTAGGTGTGACCCTATTAGAGAATTTAATCACCCTATTAGGAGTGGCCTTGTTAGAGGTCCTGAGACAATTCAATAGAACTACCACCTTGTTAGAGGATTTGCAAATAGCTATTAAGCCAATGCTATTAAGCCAACTCTGTTAAGAGATTTAGATCACTGCTACAATAGTTAGAGAGGAACAATGAGATGACCTAATTTGAATGCAACTTAATTGTTGATTACATATCTCTATTCTGGCTTGTACTTGATCCTTCTTGATCGAATATAGATTTTCTAGTCCACAAGGATATTTTGTTTATCCTTCAAATTCACTTCCTCTTCTCATCATTAAATCTTTAATAACATCTTCATACTTTCATATCCACACTTTGAAACCAAAAACTTGACCTTATACTTATATCTTTCATATTGTCAAGTCAACTCAAATACAACTTAGAATAATTACTATTCATCACCTTAGTTAACTAGAATCAATAGATAGATCAATTAAGCTTAATATGCCAAAATAAGAGAATCCTTCATTAGCCAACCCAACTCAGTAGAAACTAACTCTAAAATGATTTCCTTTGTTAACCAATAGAAGTTCAATTAACACTGTAAACTTGCAAAAATCCTTTGGCAACTGAGTGAGCTCAGTTAACACTAGTTCCATCCAGCTTTCTTTCATTAACTGAGTGAGATCAGTTAAAACTTATCTTTTGCATACATTCCTTTGAAGCCCAAGTGAACTCAGTAGACACTACCTTCTAAACTAGGCAATCACAGGAATGCTCTATAGACACAGAAAACTATCTTTGCTACCCAAGTGAGCTTAGCATATACTGACTGATAATAATATGACATTTTTGTAACATCAAAGACAATATACAATTAATCAATTGTATCTAAAAATTTACTATATTAGTAGTCTCGCTTGTGACATGTGGAAGACTAACTCTCAACAATTGTGTGTCTTGCACACTCTGTTCTTCTGGCTATTCTAGCTCAACTATTGCCTTGTCATCTAGTTGCATTTTTGTTCCTCCTCCAACAATGTCATCTTTGGCATCATCTTTCACTTCAATAGGTGCTTGTTCTCCTTCCTTAACTATAGTCAACCCATAAGTGAGCGTCCACATCTATGTGGACTTCTTAACAACATCCTCAATATTGTTTTGTAGAATGCTAAAGGTTTTGTATTTAGGTGTGAACCTAACTGCATATTTCTTTACAACCGTAGAAAAATTGTTCCTTATTTAGTTAAGACATCACTTGGGCTAGAGATGTTTCTCAAATTTGTTTCTCCAATTCTAGACAATAGTGCCATTTCTGCTCAACTTTTTCATATAGACTCTTTGGCATTGAGTTGGCAATCTCTAGTGGATTTGTCTTGAATTTTTTCATCATTGCATATATGGCCTCCTTCACTTGATTTTTCTCTACTTTACCCAAATTATTAAAATCTACATGTGTAAATCTTGATAGATTTGCACTATTCTTAACTTTTTTAACATAAATTTTCAAGATGTGAAAGAAGATTATGACTCGCCACCTAAAATTGCTATTGTCATCTAACTCTATTTTCTCTTTATCAAACTCGGCTTGTGCCACATACTTCCTTATTGGTCTCTTCTTCTCTTGACCTCCTTTTTCTACTTGTTTTGTCTTTTTCTTAGTCTTTTGGGTTGTTGCACATGTACCAGCTCTTATAGTAGATGCAACAGGATTGAATTGACTCGGCTTAGCTACCTTCTTAGCTTTAGTCACTAGTTGAGCCTTAGCCATCCTCTTTTTTGGCTCGACAAGAGTAGGTACTTCCTCAACCTCTTCTCCCTTGGCACCTTCAATCTCCTCCTCTTTTTGGTCTTCTCCCATACCCTAAGTTAATTCAAGTGGTTCTTGTGCTTGGGTTTCTTCTTCCTCTTCATCTTCTTCTTCTTCTTCCTCCACCTCAATACCCTCTCCAGACTTAGCTTTCAGTTTCTTCACTATCTTCTCCTTTTTCTTCATGGTAGAGGTAGTCTTCAATTCTATGATAATTTTGGACTTTACCATCTCATAATTTCCAAATACCTTTACAATTTTATCTACCTCTTCTACCAATAAAGTTGGTAGAGCTACAGAGGCCTCATCCACATTTATTTCATAACCTAAGGGTCTCAACCATCTCACCCTCGGTGTAGCAACTTGTACAAATATATAATCAACATCCACAAGAAAACATACATCATCATAGTGTTTCTCAAATAAGGATGCTGGTATTCTCAATCTTTCCTTCATTGACTTCTTAAAGTCTTCAAAATAACTTGTCATCAAAGATTCAAAGTTCTTTCCTAATTGCTCAATGTACTCACCAATCTGTACTACTACTAATCTATTGGTTTTCCATCCCACAATGCCAAATGAGGGGAATGTGTTTCGCACATAAAAGAATATACAAATCAATATAGAACCAAATTTATATTATGCACTCTTTGTCTTTCTAATTTCTCCAAGGTTCTCCATC
The DNA here is from genome assembly GCA_028749045.1 of Cupressus sempervirens. Taxonomy (NCBI): domain Eukaryota; kingdom Viridiplantae; phylum Streptophyta; class Pinopsida; order Cupressales; family Cupressaceae; genus Cupressus; species Cupressus sempervirens. Next base: position 819,283,166 of record CM053786.1, read on the forward strand.
AATTGTTGCAATTTTAGCTCTGCTAGATCATATGTGTGATATTTCTTTACAATTTTGTATCCCACATCCATAGCTATATAGGGAACACTATTTAATCTACTAGATTGATAGAACTTGTTTGATATAACCCTTACAACAAAGACTATCAGAGGATCAGTAATTGTATCAATTATCATGCATATTTTATTCCAGATGGCTCCAGTATTCTTCTCAATCACTTCCTTTGAATCACTTCTCAGCGTCTTAGGCTAATCTAGGGTTGGGTAACTAGTAACCCTATAAATTATTCTTTTATTAATTTTGATAGGTCCATTGTCCAGCCATAATGAACCATCATGAATTTGGCTAAGCACTATCCTTATCCACTTTGTCTTGAATACATTCAGAAAATCTAAGGCTCATGTTGATCCCTTCTTCTCAATGATTTTGAACTCTTCCTTCAAAACACCATTATCATAGAGTTTTTTGTATGCTTCCCTAATATCCATATCACCAGTGCTTCTTATCTTATAGTTGTAGCATTTTCTTACATCTTGCACCATTATCACATTCGGTGGAATCATCAACAATGCACCAGAAGGGTCTTTCTTATAAGCAATATCAGGAATAGCTTTGAAAATGGGTTGCTTGACCTCATTACTCACTAACTGAACATTCAAAACTTCCTTTCCCTCTACATTCTTTGAACTAGACACTATAATGTGAAACTAGGGTTTACTTAATTTAAACTGTTTAGCTCAGCTCTTGATGAATACCTTATGAAATCTAACGAACTAGTGTAGAATCACTATTAAATCTTCTACAACTGCTTGGAATGGATTTCTAGATCACCTTATGCTCTGTTCATTCTTTCTTGAATTTGAAATGATGTGAAATGAGATAAAATTGATCAAATACCCTTTGAAACCCTTGTAATAAATGTTGTGTGCTTACATAGTTGTAAGCTCAGCATCAACCAATTTTAGGCTCACTCGGCATCCATTGACATTTCAATCACTTGGCAACCACTACAAGCTCAACATCAACTAGCATTTCACTCGGCACATATAGGAAATATTTCATGCTTAGCAACAACATGAAAAACTTAAAGATTTATCTTGGATTTCTAATAACATCTTGCATCTTTATTCATGCTAATGTAATCTTTTCAGTGCTAAGACATTTTGGAAATGATGTATGATATAACCTTTAAGTATTAGTCCCACATACCTCTTGATTGCCTCGTTTGATGAGGTGTGATCACCTAACCCATTGGGTGAAGTGATCTCTTCTCCATTTGATGTACTGTAATCATCCTTTCTCTTCCATGTCTTGTTCATTTCATCTCTGATGTGTTCATCATCTACCTTGCCTTTGCTCTAGTTAGACAATACATACTGATGTGACCAGTCTTCGAATAGATGAAACATGTGGTTTGGCTCAACCACCTTTGGTAGTTCCCTCTAAAGTGTTTCCTAATACAATTCTTAGGAACATGTCCATATTCTTGACAATAATGATAGTTATATCTTGTATTATAATCGTAGTTATAAGAGTTTCCATTGTTCCTTACCTTTGCTTGCCTGTTTGATGACCACACGGGTTTGGATTTGCATTAAAAAGTTCTATGTCCATACTTCTAACAGTTGTTGCAATATCCTTCAAATCTTTGTGTATGCATGGTCTTGATTCTACATTCATGTGCCTAATGACTTTTTTGTGTTAGAGTAAATAATTAATTTACTAATTATTTATTATATTTACTTAAGCTTACTTAGGTAAATGCATTTTATTAATTAATTGTAGTCTAAGAGTTCGTTATAAGTTGTTGACAATATGAGAGTTTGTTCTCTCCTAAGTCATATTTATCTTCTCACATTGTTTGAGGACTTTCCACCTTATGTGGATGTATGCTTAGTTGTCACACTTATCTCCTAGCATCTTCTAGCTCATTCTAGGAGATTCCTAGAGCTCTTTATATTCGGGCTCCCTCATTGTATTTTCATAAGACATTTAGCATAGTGTAAATTTAATTTTTTCTTGTGTTTGCATACTTGTTGTCTCTCATGTCCGTTTAGGATTTTTCCCTTGCTCCGCGCTCTTCTCTCCTTGGCTTCTCTTTGACAGGGTTCACATGCAAGTGATCTTGGGCATCTTCAAAGTTGGATTTCATCAACTCCAACATGGTATCAGAGCCTCCCTATTGCTGCTTCATTGAAGATTTTTGAAGTCGTGATTTGAAGTCACAAACCCTAGTTTGTTTGTGCATTTTTTCTTCAAATCGGGGGAACAGCAAATTTTTGGAGCACTTTCAGCCCAAACGGGCACTGCCACTGGATCTGAAAGATTGTTTGTAATTAGGATTCATATAAAACTTGTCAATTGTGGAGACAGAGCTCCGAGAAGCCCAAAAAAATTGCTCACAGGCCCTGCCGTACAGTCATACGGACGATTCGTGCATCAAAAATTTTTTAAAAATAATTTTAAAATGGGTGTAGTTGCTACGCCACTGCACCACCCATGCGCAGCCCCTAGTGGTCACAGCAGGTAGCCACCCCTAAACCGGCATGCCTCCACTGCAACCCATGAGCGGCTCCTCCTACTTCTCGCTACTTAGCTTTGCCAGTGTCTACACTCCCTAGTTCCTCTGCCACGGCACAGTCTTCCCATCGCCTCTGCTGGTGGTTTTTGCTCCCACCACCAGTCTACGCAACTTTTTTGCACCCTCCACCCACCAACTTAGCATTTACAGTCCACTGCCACGTGGACACGTTTGTACAGTCACAGCAAACCAGCGAGTGACATGTGGCAGCCATGTGGCCTCTTTTTTGTGGTGATGGCCACATGGCCATCAATTTTAAACACGTAGATTGCTGATGTCAGCATGATGTCAGCGCTTGCATCATCTTAGCCCTTGCAACTCTCCTAGGGTCATTTTGGACCTACTTGCAATTTTTTGGCCATAACTTGAGCATACGGAGGTATTTTTCTGATTCGAAAGAAGCACCAGAAAGTTGGTTCTGAGACAAAGATATTGGTGTAGGTATTTTTAGGTTTTGATGCATTTTTTCCTTTTTTTAGTTGAAGTTTGAAGTTGTGTTTTTGACTCCAGCAAGCATATCTTTTGCATCCCATGCCTATATTTTGAAAACTTTATATTTATGGAAAGCTGGTTATGTGTATTTTTTAGAAATGTGGTCCTTTTTCTTAGTTTTTGGCCCATGTTCTTTCTATCATAATTTTGGCATTTTTGCTATATGGTGGATATCTTGAGTGTTTTAGGCTCGAGGATCATTTTTTTGGCATGGTTTTATTTGTTTTGGATTGTACTATGTTTTATTGTAGCTTGCTTTTAGTTTTGATCATTGTAGCTATCATTTTGAAGCACTTTTATGTATCACACTGAGATAATGTGCCACTTTTGCATTCTGGGGTCATGAAAGTTGTTTTTGAGTCAATTGTACATGCATTATTTTTATAAAGCACCACAGGGGGGATAGTTGTTTGCTATTTTAGGCATTCTCCCTTTGTAAAGGGAGTGTCCCTTCCATGACATTAGCCCCATGCAGCGTTAATGTGATCATGTCTTTATAGGTGTTTGTACCTCTTCCTCTCTCATCGTTCTTGGTTCGTTTGTAGGAGAATTTGACCCACCTTCTCAATTGCCTGTCATCACACCCCATCTGCATTAAGGGGGGGTTATGTTGTTGTTCTAATACATCCTTGGCTCGATGGTTTGATAGTGTGAACTATGTGTTCAGTGGTTGATCCTATGTACAAGGCGATTGCAGTGGCTGGCTACCTATGCATTTCAGTGAGATTGATCATCTACCATATAGGCACGCTCGGTTCATGCCTTCTTCTTCCATGGAGGTTCTTCAAATCAATAGTTTGGTAGATTTGTAGCTTCTACTTGCTTCAGTGATGCTCTTCATGATCACTCCTTGTTCTTGTTTTAGGGGACGTTCCCTAGTTGGAGGCTTCTTCAGTTCTTCACTAGGTTTACCTCTTTTTGGGGGAGGGTTTTTCCCACATGGTTTTCTCTCTTTCCCTGCTTTTAGAGGTTGCATTTTTTTGCATTATACATGGGTACCTAACATGGCCTTGTTGCCAAGACCCATTATGTATTTCTTAGTTTTGTGAGCTTAAGGCATTTCCCTAAGTTGCACTTAAGGGGGGGTGTTAGAGTAAATAATTAGTTTACTAATTATTTATTCTATTTACTTAAGCTTACTTAGGTAAATGCATTTTATTAATTAATTGTAGCATAGGAGTTCATTATAAGTTGTTGACAATATGAGAGTTTTTTCTCTCCTAAGTCATACTTATCCTCTCACATTGTTCAAGGACTTTCCACATTATGTGGATGTATGCTTAGTTGTCACACTTATCTCCTAGCATCTTCTAGCTCATTCTAAGAGATTCCTAGAGCTCTTTATATTCGAGCTCCCTCATTGTATTTTCATAAGACATTTAGCATAGTGCAAATACATTTTTTCTTGTGTTTGCATACTTGTTGTCTCTCATGTTCATTCAGAGTTTTTTCCTTGCTCTACGCTCTTCTCACCTTGGCTTCTCTTTGACGGGTTTTTGCATGCAGGTGATCTTGGGCATCTTCGGAGTTGGATTTCATCAACTCCAACAGTTTGTTGCACTTATGGCATTGAACCATGTTCTTAGGCTTGACATTCTAATTTGTAGACTTGGTCCTACACACATTAGTAGTATGTCCTTTCTTACCAGAATTATGACAAGTAGGTTTGGAGTTCTTACCTTTGTTGTTCCTTTCTTCTGCACTTTTGGATGATTCTCCTTCTTTAGTACTAATGTATCCCAATCTAGATGTATCATTATTGGATCTAGAGATCTCAATAGTTGCCCAAAGTATTTGATGGCTTTATTAGGCTTGTTGGAACTTTTAGCAAATTCCTTTTCTCTCTTTAGGTCACTCTACAATTGTTCATTATGTAGTTTTAATGTAGTTATCTCAATGTTCTTGACATTCAGTTCATAGTTGGTATTCATTATTTAACTTAGAGTATCCAATTGCATGTTGGAAATATTGGTTAATTCTAATGATTTCTCTTCCAGTTTTTTGGCCAAAATTCTTTTGTCTTCTTAAATCATGGCTTTTTCTTCTACAACTTTCTTCTTTTGTTCATCCACTTCACATAGCAGTATAGCTTGTAATTCTTGCTCTAACTTGAGATTTTTTATTTCCTCATCTTGGGCTCTATTATTTTCCATTGGATCTATAACTACTACATCGAATTCATTTGAGTCTCCATCTACAAATAGCTTAGTAGTGTTTATCTCTTTGTATTGTGTGGCATTCTCTACAATAGAAATTTCCTTCCTTCTCTTCAAATATTTATTTAGTTCTTCTCTTGCTTCATCCAGTTGGTGCAAAACAGTTTATATTTCAATTCCCTAATTCTCAATAATCTTTCCCAACTTGTAGACTTACATTTCAAGATCTTTCCTCAAAGTTGCAAAGCTTCTCTTTTAGAGAACAAAGCTCTGATAAAAATTATTGGAATTACAATAGGAAAGGTAAACTTTTGAAAGGGGGGGCGGGTGAATCAACAATTTAAACTTGGACCCATAAAAACTTTCACCACACATCCATCTTATACATTCAATGAGTAAACTAAAATAACATTTAAAGTATATAGATCCAAATCATGTAAACACAAAAGCAACATACACATATGGCACCAGATATGATTACCCAAAAACCCTCCAATAAGAAGGTAAAACTAGGGTGGGGATGACACCCACAAATCTTCACTACTACAGTAATAAAGTTTATCCAATGAAGGTTACAATGTTTTGACCATGAAACATGATCTACCCTGTTAAAGGCTTACAAAGACTGTTAGGTCTCACCTTGTTAGAGGATTTCAACACCCTATTAGAAGTGTGCCTTGCAAAAGGACTTTAACTCACAACTAAGTAAGCACCTTGTTAGAGGATTTCATACAACCTACTAGGACTACTCTATTAAGAGATTTTGACTGAAATCACCTGTTAGAATGTCTCAACTTTGAACATGTGGGTAGCACTTAATTTCTTGATAACATATCACCTCTAAACAATATCTTCTTGATCCTTCCCAATCAAATGTCTCTTTGTTGTATCATTTTCCTTTCCTCTGTTCTACTTTAATTGATTCTACAATGTTGTTTCACCTCATTACTTCTAAGCCACCATGATGCTCTATTTTTTATTGCAAGCTTCTCTCTTCACTCCGTGAATTCCTTACACACTTGCTAGAGAGTTTAGGGTTTGTCCTCCTCAAGAAGACTTAGTGACTTAGGGTTATGTATGAATCTATGGCTGAGATTCATCCATTTTTTTTCTTAATCCTTTCCATTTTCTAATTGGTTGCATGTAATTGCATGGGAAATCCAACTAGAGATTCATCCTTATCTCAAAAAGATCAAATTCAATCTTAAGTTGGCTCAAAAATGGTTTATATAGTTGTTTGTGCCTTTACAAACAAATATGTGAAGACTATCTTACTCAGCATCTGAACTCTCTGATGCTTGGCATACACTAATCTCTCTGTTGTAACTTGACACTTGTGTTGCTTGACATCCACTATTCACTCGACTCCTATGTCACTCAGCATATACTATCTACTTGGCACTTGAGCGACTTGGCACTCACTATGACTAAGCATGGTCTAATATATACATGTTGTACTCAACATGTACTACTAGTTCGGCATGAACTAAGTAAATAACTTAAGTATGTTGACACTCATTTGTCAAAACCAATCTAAAATCAACAATATGTGGGTCACACTTGAGTAGACCTTCTTTGGATAAGAAGCTTAAGCATACAAGTTATTACAGGCCTACAATGGAGTCTAATTCCTTTCAATATGTTAAAAAATGTAAAAAGTTCCAAATACATGGGAATCTAATTCATACACTAGCTCAGGAACTTCATTCATTTACAATAATATGTCCATTCATTCAATGGTGACTTGACCTCATTGGGGAAATCCATCCATCTCCTTCTAATGGTCATGGATTCATCATAAGTGCAACTAAATATTTTACCAAATGGATTGAAGCCATTCCACTCATAACTGCCACTGGTAATGGAGTTTCCATGTTTATCCTTAACTATAATATTCGTTGTTATAGTATTGTGATGTCCATGGTCACATATCATGGTAAACAATTTTAAAATAAGGATATTGAAGAACTATGTGAAAAGTTTCATATCACTCATCATTCCTCATCTATTTATTTCCCAAAAGGAAATGGTCAAGCTAAGGCATCTAATAAAACCATTATCAAAATCCTTAAAAAGATTGTCAATGGCATTGGTTGTGACTGGCATGTTCAACTCAATCTAACACTATGGGCTTGCCATACATCTATTTGTACACCTACTAAAGCCACTCCATATTCCCTTGTTTTCAGTTATGAAGATATACTTCCCCTCGAGGTTGAGTTGCTCTCTCTCAAATTTTATCAGGGATAGGTAATGGTAGATAGAGGCCCAATTTATGATTTGAAGGCTTTACAATTGCACATGCAACACAAGATTTTACATATAAAATAATATTTTATTTCATTTTTGGCCAATAGAAATACTTTTGGATAATTGTAGTAGTCTTACCAATATCAAAATTTCCTAACACTTGGCTATAGTGTGCTTCCCATATCAATTTCTTTCTTTCTTCACTAGGGACACATATTTGACCAATATGATAGAGAAACCCATCATGTATATAAAATTTAGGAACATGCTTCCCTTCTAAGACTGCATTGTAAATGTCACAAAAATTAGGATCATCACCATATAGTTGAGCCCAAGTTTTTGTTTGATGGCCACAGGAATCCAACACCATTATCAAGCCTATGATTGGAGTCCTACTCAAATAGTCTACTAATTTATTACTGCTTCCCTTTTTATGATGAATGTTGAGGTGAAATTATTGCAAATAAGTTGACCACCTCTAATGCCTATAATTCTACAACTTCCCTTGTGTTTGCAAGAATTAAAGAGGTTTATGATCTGTGTGTATCACAATTTCCTTTCCCAAGATATAGTGCTTCCACTTTTTATAGGCCTAAACAATGGTATATAGATCCTTATCATTGGTGGGGTACCTTTGTACTATCTTAGAAAATGTCTCACTATGATATGCAACAAGTTGCCCGTGTTGCATGAGTATAGCACCAAGAGCATAATCTGATGCATATGTTTCTATCTCAAATGATTTTTGTAAGTTTGGAAGGACCAATACTAGAGTTTAACATAATCTTAGTTTTAATTCTTCAAATGCTTCTTATTTCTCCTTTGTCCACCAAAATTTTTCTTGCACTCCACCCTTGAGTGACTGATTCAGAGACCATGATCAATGTGAAAAAAAAGATATAAATCTATGATAGAAGTTAGTTAGATCCAAGAAATTGTGAAGTTATATGAAATTTTTAGGAGGTGGCCAATCTCTGATAATTTTTATCTTTGTAGGATCCACATGAACACCCTCACTATCAATCATGTATCCTAAGTATTGGATTCTTTGCATACCAAAAGAACACTTTTCTATGTTGGCATAGAGTTTTTTTTTGTAAACTCAAAAGAACTTGTTCAATATATTGCAAATGTTCAGACCAGGTTTTTCTAAAAAGAGGATATCATCCAAATAAACAGCTACAAAACAATCAATGAATGGTTTAAGCACATCATTCATCAACCTCATAAGTCTAGCAGGAGCATTTTTAAGGCCAAAATTCATAACCAACCATTCAAACAAACCTTCCTTGGACTTGAATGTAGTCTTCCATACATCCATTGGATCAGTTGGTACTTGGTGATACCCAAATTTCAATAAAGAACTTAGCCCCCCTAAGTTGATCCAAAAGATCATCAATTCAAGAAATTAGATATGTATTTTTCACAGTAATTTTGTTAAGTGCCCTGCAATCAATATAAATTCTCCATGTCCCATCTTTTTTTCTTTCCAAAACAATGGGACTATCACAAGGTGAAGTACTTGGCTTGATGTGTCCCTTTTCAATCAATTCTTGAATCTATCTCTTAATTTCATCATTTTACAAAATTGACCTCCTATATATTAGATCATGTGCTAATGGTGTTCTTGGAATTAAATCAATAGAGTGCTTGACTTCACAGTGTGTTGGGACTCCTACTGGTGATTTAAACACATTATGATATTCTTTCATAATTTTATCCATCTCCTTTTGCTAGTCTATTGTTGTGGTCACCTTAGTATGTATGTTAAGAACAACTAACTTTGTTTGCTAAGGATGAATCATGAGGAGGACAAAAGTTCTAGTTTGAGCAATTAAACATTAACATTGTTTAGCACTAATTAAAGAAGTAGCTTGAGTTGGGCATACCTCTGGTATCCAATTTCTCTTTTTACCAAGCTTTATTGTGACACTACATGGTCTAGATTCATACACCCCATGCCTTTGATACATGTATGGTTGCCCCAACAAAACACCACATACATCTAAAGGTGCTACATTGCAAATTACTTCATCCTTGAATGGTTTGATTATGGTAGGTGACACTATTGATTTATTTGAATGTCTTTCCCTTCATTAACCCATCCCATAGAGTATGGTTGTGGGTGTCTTGTCATCTTTAAACTTAATCTCTTGACTATCTCCATAGAAATTAAGTTATCTTGGCTACCACTGTCAACAATAAAATGTAGAGTCTTCCCATCAATCCACATCTGTAAATGGAATAATCTCTCTTCATCTTCATGTGGAACTACTTTTGTAGTTACAACTATGGCATACAGTTTTGTTTCTATCACCGAATCATTCTATTATTTTCCAGAAGTCTCTATTGGTGTGGATTCAAGCTTAGCTTCAACTCCTCGTATTTCTATCATCAAGTTCTTAATGCTTCGACACTCCTTTGTGTTATGGGTTGGGCTCTTATGTATCTCACACCACATGCCTATATCTATTTGAATTTTTTTTGTAGCCCACCATGTACTCTTGGGTGGATTTGAAGGAGGGTCCTTTCCCACTGGTTTTCCTCCAAATTTATTACTACCTTCACCCCTTGGTTTATTATTTGAAAAGTGATGTTTTTTCCCTTTCTATTTGAATTTTTGTTCAATTTTTGTAGCATATTTGAAGGCAATTGCCAATGTTTCAATATTCAAGAATTCCATTTCATTTTGAATATATCTATGAAGCCCACTATGATATTACAAAATATGGTGCTTCTTTGAATATTCTATACCAAGTTTTACAAAGAGTGCATGGAATGTATTGGTGTAATCTTGTATAGATTGGTCCCTCTTTTTTTGAAGCAACTGCTATTATATATATTTATGTTCATATATATCTTCAAGAAAGTATGCTTCTTTTATGTATTCCACAAATTCTCCCCAATTGGGCTTGTTATCAGAGGGTATTACCAACCCTTCTCTAGCTTCCCTTTCTTTATTCAATATTTTTGTTTCTCATGCTAGTTTCACATTAGTTTCAGCTTTCAAGAGGGCAAATGTTATTTTTTCCACATCAAAGAAATGATTCATAGAGAAGTATCGATCCAACTTTGATAACCAATTATCAACAACATCAACATCAACTTTCCCTTCAAAATTTGGGATATCAAAATTTACCTATACTTTCAAAGGGGTGTTTCCATAGAATGGTGCTACTAAATTGGGCGATTGTTGGCTATTCAAAATTTATGGAAACTAATTCATCATCTCTTCTTGTTTCCTCACCAAAGCCTCTTCAACCATCTTCTTCACAAAGTATAATGAATTATCTAACATCTTTGGTTTTGTGCACCGCAAAGGGAGGTATTTAGACAAATCTTGCATGGCCAATCCTAATCTTTGATAGGAAGTTCTTGTGTTAGTTGGCATACAGGAGCATTTCCACTCTGATACCACTAATCTGATTTAAGAAATGGGCTAAAACACAATATCTAGTGGGAATCAAGTACCTATGATATCAATGTTCAATTTCTAGAAAAACTTACAAAAACTCAAAAGAGTTGTATGCAAACCAAAAGCCATCATATTATTCAAAAATGTAAGAATATATACAATGATGGAAAATCAAAAGTCACCATAGCCATGAATTCAAAATGTATATGTGGCTATAATAAAAATAATATTATTTAATTAAAACTATTCAAAACTAGATGTTTATTTACCCCAACTTATCAGGGTCATAACTTTTGACCTAGAGCTCGGCATTCAAAATCATTTACATTATTGGAAAGAAGAACTAAAAATGTAATTTCAATCCCTAAAATAGTGAGCCTTTGGCTTCCCAATTTTAGGGACCGATGAAATTTTTAACTTGAAATTTTGAGTAGAAGACCTCCTAAAAAGCCAATTAAAGAGGCCTATAAAAAAAATTAAAAATATATGAAAAAAAATTCAAACATTTGATCATTCTGGATAATATGGATCAGACATTAAGAGATCTTATTCGAGATGAAGACTACAAATTTTCATGATTCCAAGAATTAAAATTGCTAGATGAGAGGAGACAAAAAGCCTTTGACCATATGAAAGCTTGTCAAAAATAGATGTCCCATTAATTCAACAACAGAGTGAAACCCATAGAATTTTGAGTGGATGACCTAGTTCTAAGAGAAAATCTAAAGAATCAAGTAGATAGATAAAAGAAAGGCAAATTTGAAGCAAACTGGCTAGGTCCTTTTTTTATTATTGATGTATTTGGATCTAGGGCATATATGTTATCAAATTTTGAGGGTGAGTTGTTGGATGAACCTATTAATAGTGTGCACCTTAAGAAGTTCTATGTTTAAAAATACCAATGTAAGGGATGAAAGAAATGAAACCAAAAAAAATTAAAAGAAAAAAAAATGTCCAATAAAAGAAAGTGATGAAAACCTAGCAACAAGCATCATTTGTGACAAGTTAGCTCTTCTATCTATTAGGATTCTTCTAAAATTATCCATCATATTGTATATATCCATAATAACATTTCTCACCATCCATCATCTAGTCTATATATATCCATAATAAATTGGCTACTTATGTAGTCTAGCTTGTATATATCCATAATAAAGTTCCACCATAGCTTAGTCTAGATTAAAATCTTTGTTTGTTTCTTTCTCATGTCTTTCTCCATCCATAATAAGTTAGTTCAATACCTAACTAGGGGTGTGTCCTCAACCTACTTCTAGAAATAGATCTTTGACAAGTAATGACTTTTAAAAAGATGAAAAGGGATTTTGTTTCAACAATATTCAGGTAACAAAAAATTATCAAAATTGCACTAAAACAAAGAAATAAAATGTTCTCTCATAACTTGGGATTATCAATCAAAATGTTACCTACATCCAAACTTCAACTTATCCAAAAATCTAGACAATGACACAAAAATCATAGCAAGATCTTTGGCAAGAGATTTGTAAATTTGGTGACAAATTTTGATTGGTTATTAGAGTACATGAATCCATCAATTTTATTTCTTTGTTATCATGTTCTTATGTTATTCGAGTATGTCTTATTGGTATGAGTTAATCACTCCATATTCCATGTGACTAGAATAACTATGATGGAACATGATATTTTTCTTTGATTGTTGTTTGTGGGGTGGTTTTTTGTTTCAATTAGACTTTTATTTTGGGGTATTTATGCATAAGTGTCTTCATGTATCTAATAAGCATAATATGGTGACAAGTTTTTTTGTCAGACTATTGCTTGGATTATGATGTGTCACAAATACCTCAACTCCAAATATTTGTTCATAAGATGAATTAGAAAACATTCCTTGTCTATTGATCATGCAAGTGAAACTCAGGTCATCTCAATTTAATCATACCTACATGTTTTTCAAGCTTGCAATATTAAAATACATGTAGGGAATGCTCTTGTCATCTTGTTTTACTTATACCATGATGTTTTTGTTATCTTACAACAATAAAGAGATCAATGATGATAAAAACTTCATGTTACCTTCAGATCAAGATACTACAAAAGCATTGGAGATTATGAATTTTAGGGTTACATTTATAGTTTCATTTACCTACACATTCATCTCATTTGTGTTTGAGATTCCTTTTATAGATTATGGATCTATTATTCTAAGTCTTTTTAGTTTTTCCATTAGGTCTTTTAGGGTGAGCCATAGTAGTTATTATTCTAATTGTAGTTGTTGGATATAAATAAAAGCAATTGTTTTCCATATAGTTTTACATGATTAAAAAAGTTATATACATTTATTAATCTAGTGTAATACACGTCCATCCTATATCATGTTTGTTTCATCCACATAATATTAGGTGCATCCATACATGATAAAAACAAAGTGCATTAATGTATCATCTACCAACCATCATATATTATTTAGAAACATTACATAAAATTGGTCATCCATAAAACATTTTCATCTACCGTAATAAATGCATATAGCAAAATAAGCCACTAACAATATCACAACATATTAAAATAAATGTATCACATCATTGGACATCATGAAACATGCATAGAGCTGCATGTAAAATCATGTCATATCATATCCTACATTATCACATGTCAGTATTAATAATGCATAAACATCATAGAAACTACATGTAATCATCAAATTAATTAGTGTACAATGTCCATACATGATCAAAAATCATATGCAATATCAAATAGCTGATAATTTCACATGATAATAACAAAATGTCTCAAATTACATAGTCCATCAAAATACAAGTTGTATGTCCAAAAGTATGTACAATATGTCTAGCTAGCATTTCCACATGACTTTGTATGCCTCTCTTTGTGTAGTGGGAAAGATGGTCCTTCTTGTGTCTCTCCCTAACTCTATCTATCTACATGTCTCTGGTTTAGGCAGTCTCAAGGCTACATCCCCACTCTCTCCAATTGCTCTCAATGATGTCTACCATATTAGGATCTCTAAACTCCTAATATATTGGTCCTTAGGAATGGCTCTCTAATAAGCCTTCCTCCTATAGGTAATCTTTCTATTGGCTCTCAACATAAGTCTCATGCTCTCTATGTTCAAAACAATTGTTTGAGCCCTCTCCATATGCTCTAATATAGACTTTATTGCACCAAGTCTCTCTAGAGCTCTATCTCACTCCATGACTGCCTCTATCAAATGTCTCTCCAACTACCCTATCCTCTACTCTAAATGCAGAACCCTCACAACCTCTCTCTTTATCTCTATAAATTCCTCTACTGCCTAATCCAAGTCAAACTCCTCTGGTCCATGCACCTATAAATATGGATCCTCCTATCCCATATCCATATCCTATGGAAAATCATGTGTTGGATCCTCCTATCTAAGCCTATCCACCTCCTCTCCTTGTCCTACTATCCTAGGTATCTCTATAGGAACCTATCTTTACATGGTAGGTCAAGGAACCTGTCTCAGCTCACTATTTTTCACTATACCACCTCCACATGTCTAAGCTCTCCTCTAATCTCCCTCATCTCCTCCACCATCACCACCATCATCCCCATCTCCCTCACCTTTTCCTCTACCTAGAGGTGGTCCCTGATCATCACCTCTACAACCACTTCTCCTACAATGTATCCTCTATTGTCCTCTCATATCTCCTCTCACCATTGGAGGTGGCTCATCTTGCGAAGATATCCTAAGAAATGGATGCCTCTGTAGGTATCTCTCATACTCCCTTTTCATACCTAAATCCACTACATATATCCTTATCATCCATGCCTAGAATGGAATCTATTAAATCTCCTATAAGCAAATCTCATAGACAGGAATAGACCTCCAATATCTCCTCTCTTGATGAGTGTGGGAAAAATCAACTACACCCTAGGGCATCCCCTATAGTCATCCAAATTGTCTCTCTAGAATATGCGGTGTCTAGCCAATCAACCATCTAGTCTCAAAATAGTATCCCAACTCCCTTTCATCATCCCAGTCCTCACTGTCTAAATAGGGCCCTCGTGTCATTGATTCTAGTGTGTCTTGATGGAACTCCAAATTGTGTTCCCATTTTGAGTACCATTCCAAACTTTTGATTTCATTTTGAGCCTTGTAAACGCATTTTCTTGCATATGTACCCAGCTGTCATTTTAAGGTCTAGGAGGTGTTTAATGTTTATAACACCTTGAATTTGGTATTTCTATGCATCCTATAATGATAAAATGACATTTTGAGACATTCTGGGAAGTTTCATTTTGAGCAATTTTCAAATTCTGCATTTTTACTCAAGTGTCAAATAGGGACAGGAAGCCTAGTTTTCATTTGAATATCTTGTACACAATTATGTTTCATGACTCACTACTTTTGGAGTATGTAGTATGCATATCAAAGAGCCAATATTTCAATTTTCATATCATTTTGATATGTTTTGACTAGGTTTTGAGTCCCTCAAAGTTGGCTACTTATCTTTGTCATGTTGATGCAAATTGCCCTAAATTTCAAGAGGCCCTACTTGACCGACTGTAACTTTGACCCAGTTGACCATACTAAGAAAATTCCTTTTTTAGTATATTCTAGAGGTCACACACTTTCTATGTTCCATATTTGAGCCTATAATGAATCTGTTTGATCAGTTTTCAAACATGATTCTAAATGCAACTTGTGAAATTTTACTGGTGTCAAGAAGTGCAAATTGATCAGTACCCCTATTCGAGATTTTCCATACTTGAATCCATAATAGATGAAATCAAATGGTCTATACCTATTTTTTCTACTCCAAAAATACTTCAAATGTACCATTTTTTGAGTCTTGACCAATCCATCTACACACTTTCCCAGGTCCATTCCATTTGTGAAAACCACAATTCTACTAATGTTTCTAGTTCTACAAATTTGAGTACCTCGCTTTGCACACTTTCCAAACTCTTCCTATTATTTGTCATGAGCCCAGACCACAAAATTATGTTCTCCTCATGAAAATGAACTAATTCCCCAGTTTTTGTACCCTCAAGTATCCATTTTCTCTATTTCGAAGATGAAACCAAATGCACTTTACTATTTTCTAACATGTTTATTTGCATATAGTTTTAACTGGGCAACTTTGACAATCAATATCTTTTGAGCCCAAATTTTTCATGAGACAAGATCTATAAGGGTGCATGAATGTGGAATAGAGTATCAACATGTCAGCTTTTAGAGCCTGGTTATCTATTTCTGTCAATTTTTAAAGCCAGGCTATAGGCCTCCCTATCAGTGAATCACAATTTAAAGATAAGTGATAAAATGAATTTTAATGATGTTTCAGTGATTGAATTCAATTTTAATTATTTTCATATGCTCATTGGATCATATTGAGGAATCATTTATTTCAAAATGAATAAAAAAATTAGCCAGACCTACTTTGGGGCTTGTCAGATTGTTGAGATATGGACTAGGGAAATTGAGGATGTTTTATTGTTGGAGTATGTTTGTTCAATTGGTACAAGTTGGATACTTTAAGTTTTAAACTTCTGGGAATCATATATGTCATATCATTTGGAGTTATGTTGACAGTTGCAAAATCAATAGAATTTAATTTTTGGGGCTTCGCCTCTGTTATGCTTGTTGTTTTGTTGGCAGGTTTCCAATGGACTATCACACAAATTCTTTTTCAGAAAGAAGAATATAGATTAACAAATCCCTTTGTTGTGATGAGTTACCTCACACTAGTTATGGCATTGATAACAGCTATTTTTTCTTTAATAACTGAACCTTGGTCAAGTATTTCTAAGACTTGCTACTTTGATACTCATCATCATCTTTTTCAGAGATCTTTACTCATGCTTCTTGGAGGATCACTTGCATTTTTATGGTGTTAACTAAATATCTTCTTATATTAGCTACTAAGTGCAATGAAAGTTATTGTAGTAGGCATAGTCAAGGAAGTTGTCACTATTGTGGTTTTAGTTTTCTTCTTTGTTTTACAATATTAAAGAGTATTGGACTTTTAGTTATATATCCTTGTGTCTATTATTAAAGAGCACAATGGAGGTGGCATGGATGTTTTGAGAGGGAGTGGGTCATGATAGGTTGAGAAAACTTGCTTCCCAATTGGATGTTTTCACACACCATTACCACTTATTAAGGCCATGCTAGAGTATGATGACTCAAGCATCACAATATTCTCCATGTATTGGATGGAGGTAAACCAAATGTGAAAGCATGTTTTCAAGATTTCTCCAATGCTTCCTCAGATAGTCGTAGGTGCAAAGATAGTCTCCAATGACTTAAAAAAAACTCACACACCCATTTCCATCACACTTTCCCCCTTTGAAGAATGCATCTCCAATGGTAGCAGGGTGTATTGGGAATCTTAAATGTGAATTTCCTCTCTTAGCAAGTGGCCTAAGGCTATGCATCATGGTGCTTTTAAAACCATGAGTTGACTTTCCCACACCCAAGGCACAGCAAGAGAGGAGACCACAGTGTTGAAGAAGTTAGAACACCCATGCATGGTGAGGATGTGTGGGGTCTTAGCAGAAGGGACCATCATGGTAGAGATTTAGGCAAGGGGTGAAATACAAAGAGCTTTCATGGAAGGCATCAATGAAGTTAGCAGGGCAGAGCTTAACCCAACAAGGGTCTGACAGTGCAATTGGGAGACAAAACATATCAGGAGGATTGTTCCTTTGTCCCACATTGACAATGGCATGGTTTTTTAACCCAATTAAATGCCAAGGCATGTATAATGTGAGTGTCTAAAGCCTTTTTCTTTATGATGCACGATACAAGAGTTGTGTGGGGGGGTTCGCTCATACTATTGCCAATCCAATGACAAGTATGGTTTTTACCAAGCACGCATAGTGACATCAAGGAACATGTGGCAAATTCTGGGTGAATGTCATGAAATTGAAGGAGAAGAGAGAAAGCTCTATGAAGCTATAACAAATGCACATATTGAAGAATCATAAAGCAAAGTATGAAGTTTTACGATGCTATCGTCGCATAAGATCGTAGGGAGAATTAATTTGAGATGTGATGTTACAAAAGTATGCTATGTTCATGAGATCAGGACATGAATAAGAAGGCTTTATGATGCCATGATTGGAGATGAAAATCATAAGATAGACGAGGGTTAGCATGAATTAAAATTCAAATTTCAAATGTTGCTTTGAGTGTGTGGGTCCTATGCCTAGGTATAGTTCAACTAATGAGATTCCACCACATGGCACTTGGAGATTGGAAAGAAAAATAAGGTGAAAATATAAAATGGAAAATTAAAAAAAGAGATGTGTGTTCATTCTAAAATTTCAAGATTCAAATAATTTTGGTATTATTATATAGTTTTGACTATATAGTATATTTAAATTTTTCATTTTAATGTCAGTTTATGGCCCAAGGCCTGGATTTTCAAATCGACCTCAAGGGTACTATTTTTATTTGAAATATGTAGTATAATATACTGTCAAAATTGGGATAAGATGTACTCTTCATTTCTAAGGTCATTTTTTACACAAGTATTCATCAAAAGAAGCTATAGGCAGATTTGTGATTTTGGGGCATCCTTAGTTTAAATGTTGATTTGCTATTTCAGAGGGGAATAAGATCAAATTTGATCAAATTAGGATGGAATCAAATGCACTGATGACCATAAAGCAAGAATTGAATGTGTTTTAAAATCAAATGTAGAGGATAGGTTTTTGTTAGCAAAGGCAGTTAGAGAT
The DNA here is from genome assembly GCA_028749045.1 of Cupressus sempervirens. NCBI lineage: Eukaryota > Viridiplantae > Streptophyta > Pinopsida > Cupressales > Cupressaceae > Cupressus > Cupressus sempervirens. The sequence goes on from CM053786.1 coordinate 819,301,761, forward strand.
TCACAGTTAAAGATAGAACAAGACAAACAAAATCATATTGAATTTATGCACATCTTATTAGATTCTTGACATTCCTTCATAAATGGGTTTCTTCATTACTCTTTAAGGAGATATATTAGATGTTCTACAAGTAGTAATTAATGAGATTTTGATTGCTGGTAGATGGAGGAGATAGTTTCTATAGTAATAGGATGAGGAATTTTTAACAGGACACTTGGCATGCATTAGATTCTAATCTAAGCCTCTTCTCCTCTATAAATATCTCTTCATTTCTCATTGTAAGGGTTCTAGTTTTTACTGTGAGACCATAAAGTTCTAGTCTTGGACTTGTTTTCGCTATTGTATGACCACTATGTGGTTCTATCTTGGTTGAAATCCTTTCCCATTACTTTGATACCATTCCTCAATATTCCTCTATTATGAACAACAGCAGTTGTATTTCTTTTGAAGCATTTAACTTATACAATCATTCATAATGTATTCTTTGAGTTTTTCATATACATGATGTATTGATTTCAAGGAATTGAATACAAAGTTCCATTGATAGTTCATTCTGAATTTATCTCATTGGCTATGGGTTTGTAGTTTTCTATTGACTATGCCCAAAGTGCATACTGTCCAGTTGCAACTTGTTATTGAAGTTGTATGTCATTGTGTGTCTTTTTGTTGGGTCAAGGACCTAAGTATTATGCTTGATATTGTATTGACGGAACTACAAGGATCATAGGGGGATTGATAAGAAAATTTTGTTTGAAGAAAGATGTCTATTTGCAAGGTACATAGATAGATCATATATCTGGATATATGAGTATATTTTGGGTATCCAAATATGTGTGTTATGACTTAGTTTATGCCCAATGGATAAGGTATTGATCAACTTGGAGATTACATGTCTTTTTTGTTTCATACCTAGGTTATGTTGATTCAATCTTTAATCGAATATCTTTTCCCATTTCAATTTAAGAGTTGAAAAGAGTTAACCTCACTTAGTTTATCATGTTCATGTACCATGTTATTAGCTATTTCATGTCCATGTATGTTTTCATAAAATAGAAGATTTAGGGGTTTTTATTTGTTATCTAGATTCAATTATATGCCTTTACACTAGTTCCATATAAAGAATCTGAGGTCCACCCACCTAGGTCTTACAGATCTTGAAGAAGAAGAAGGAGACTATAGCCTTATAGTTGGCCCTGGTGCCTAAATAGGTGCATTGACCATGGGAATTATCTACCCCTAAGTGTATGTGTTCTTATCATAGGATTATTCAAAAATTGTTAATTTAGGAACCAAAATGTCTAACACATATCTCCAATAAGCAAGTCTACCCAACTTAGGCTAGGACTAAATTGCAAAATATAGATGTACATATGGTTGTTCTAAACTCTTGAATCTCATATGAATTAGTCATGTAATAACCATGTGCTCCCATGCCCAAACATGTAACAATGTCACACCTATTAATAATGATGCACCTCTACAATACACCACCTGATGAACATCATGATACAAGTGTGCCAGTATACACACTCCCCAAAAACATCAAGTACCCTCCTCCATCATCCTCTACAAAGTCCACCCCCATCCTATTGGGAACCCTCTAGATCTCTTATCTATAAAAATATATCTAGGTATTATGCCAGCTAATACTATGGGTAGTGGATCATAAGCCTCTACCATGAACTTCCAACTAATATCATAATCCTCTAAATCCTCATCTCTAAAAACATCTCAGCACTCCTCTAACCCAACATGTTGATCATATTGTACAAGCTTGTCACTAATGGGAAGTCTAAGGATCTAATAGACATCCTTGAGTCTCACACTCATCTTTCTTGTAAGTAGATGAAATGTATTGGTCCCGAAGTGTCATCTCTTTTCTAGTGATCTTACCATCCCAAGGTTGGCCCTTTATCATAGGCCAATATAATGCATCAAAAGTGATCTCAATGACTATATGTCTAGAAATATCTCCCTCAGCATTAGGATATCTAATATGTCCTCCTACACCAATTAACATAGTATGAAATTAGACATTCTTGACATCTATGATGTAGACTTTTTATCTAACTATTTTATCCAACAACTAATTTTATCACATGTTTACCAACAAATTTATTATTTTTCTAATCCTAATTGGGTTTCTAGCTCATGTTCCTACAATGATGCCTACATTAGTCTTGTCATTTATTCCTAGTTGAACAGTAAGACCACTATTCTACACTACTGGTTATAGAAATTCATCATCTTACAAGAATTTATTACCACTTTCTTATCAACATCTTATCAATAACACTAGATTTGCAACTTTGTATCATAGATCCACAACATCCTGTCACACTAGTGCATATTCAAAATTTGCATAGACAACTACAAAAAATGCAACTAAACCCTAAATAGATGCACATTTCTAACAAATGTACACAATACCTAACTATTTGTTCATTAACACTAGCCAAAAGCACATTTTAAAAAATTGCAACCATAATCAATACATGCACAAGAGAATGATCTCAATGCATTGATTCTATAAAAATACACCTATATGCTATGTATAGGATGTTCTCTGGAATACATGTGTAGCTCCGCATTTATCACATATTGATGCGCATTGACATAGTATATCAGTGTATTTGTGCACAAAAGTTATGCATATTCTTGTGTTAACCAAAAATTTCAAAAAACAATTAGCTGTCCTAATATCCTATAAAAATAAATATCAACTTAATCAAAATTTCATGCTAAATCTATTGATTGTCTAAGAGGGATTGAACATACTAGCTCACCATAGTCGGTTGACCACTAGTATCTTCGCACTCACTCAAAATGATGGTTTGCACTCGAGAATGACATCTTTGCTCTAGTTGCTCTCCTCCAATCTCTAAATGCCAAGTATGCAAATGATAATTCATCCACCTTGTCTTTGTCCTATATATACTCGTGGGTCCTATTTCTTAGGAGTGTTTCTATGTTGCATCAACTTAATTCATTTTGTGTTCTTTTCCCACCATACATCTTTATCAAAAGATTTCTCAAATTATCCTTACATTTCGAAAGAAAAAAAACATTTTGATCAATCTTTTGATGGGGAATCTTGTCGAGTCTATATAATTCAAAGTCTTGGGGTAGGGGCAATAGGATCAAGTGCTAGTTATCTTTGAAACAATGTGTGGTCCACACATTATCTCAAAGAGGGGAAAAATATATACACTTAAAAATTATCAAGTAAATTAATTAAATATTTTAATTTTTAATTAATTTATTTCTTATATTAAATTATTTAATTTATTAAGCTAATTCACCTAGGTTAGTTGCACTATCCTAAGTTGCCTAAATAATCATATTAAGTGATTTATTAAAATTACTTAATTATACACTCACCTAAGAGACTAAGTCTATTATTCCACCTATTGAGTCCATGTCATGTGCCACATCATATTTGTATAAATTATTAATTAATCATATTTATCCTCACCCATGTGTCCTATTTTATGGGGCCAGAAAAGGGTATGTGTGCTCATGTGACTTTGTCTGTGGGACACATGTCTCTGGGTGACTGAGTCCTCATCTTTCCTATCCAATAGGAGATAGTTAATCCACTTCATAGGGTCAAATATGACAAGACAAAGTAAGATAAAAATGATACTTTTACCCTTACTTACCTAGATGCAATGTGCATCCATTGTCCTCCTAAGCTTGAGTTTCTTTGATTTTGCGAGCTCTCAAACCTGAATCAGCTCCTCTCTTCAAGATGCTTCAAGATGTTGGAGATTATGAAATTTTAATGAAATTCTATAATAAATTAACCTAGAATGCTATATGAACTAATGGAATGATGGATGTAGATGGATGAGAAACTAATGATTCTAATGAAAGGGATGAAAATTTTATGGATTTGCTTGATAATGTGCTTGATTGCCAAAAAATGCTTTGTGTGCCTATTGCTCAATTGCTAATTCACTTTGCTAAATTGATTTCTAATTAGATTTATTTATTATCTTATGTGAGAGAATGAGGTTTCCTTTCATAGACTTTAAGAGGAGCCTAGCTTAGGTGGTGACATCTAATGATAGAGAGAAAACTTATGACATAGACAGATGGTATTGAATCAATTGAGGGAGTTGAGAAGAGGGACTTATTTAGAATGTGAGAGAAATACTAGGAAATAGAAGACATGTGGCATGCATCTCATCAAGACCCTTAAGAAGACCCTAGCCTCAAGGATGACTCTTGGACTGTTGGAAGTCTTATTAGGAAGCAAGATACTGAGAGGAGGGTAAATCAAGATCAATGAAGCAAGATACTGAGAGGAGGGTAAATCAAGATCAATAAAATGTTCAACTCCCTAAAACAAAATAAAATATTGACTATACTCACTCCTAATCCAACTCATTAATGAAGGGTGCTCCCTTTAATACCATAAACACATAACAAAAACAAAGAAACAATAGTAATTGCAAGAACAAAATAAGGGCTTCTTATTATCACCGCAAATGCAGAATTACAAAATTCACAATTACAATATGTTAACCCATGTGGACACCTTCATTAGAGTAATCTGCAATACAAAGTTGTGAGCTATCACCCAAATTTTTCCTAGACAATGTTTGGGCATTTCTTAAATAGGCAATTTTGTGCCACCCGAGAAGGTTCTAGACATTCAATCTTAATACCTAGGATCAACAGACCCTAACAATAAATATAGAGTCAACCAAATACACATTTGACATTTATTTTTAGAAATTTTGGGTAGCCCAACTTTGGAAGGCCATAACTCTCGAATCATTGCTTTGATTGGCTATTATAACCACTTTTTGGAAACTTTAGCTCCTGATCTACAAGCTTGGATTAGTGTAAGTGCCCATTTGTCAAGGTTTTGGACCTCATTTGGGGCCTCTAAGGCCTTCAAAAATAAGTTCAAATATTTTTCTCCAAAATTTTCTAGCAAAAATCTACAGTAACTTCTCTGATACTAAAGTTGGAGCAATGAGATTTTTATGGTAGGCTTATAATTCTAAAAAGAATCTCCATGTAGAAAATCAGAACATTCTGAGCTTGTATGATAAACTTACTAAAAATAGTAAGCTCCCAAAAATAGTAACCCCCTTTGTCTACTTGTCCTTATTAAAATAGAAAAGGCTAAAAATAAAAATATTTTTGGGTGATGCAAGATTACCATCACACCTAGGATGCTCCTACATCACTCATATATTCGATCATACATCATTTTAAACTATAAAATAGATCTAATTATGCATCACATTTATCAATATGAAAAGTAAATGTAAATGCATAACACAAAGATTTTGGTTACCCAAGAACCCTTCAAGGTGAATGTAAAACAGGGGTGGGGATGACACCCACAAAGCTTCATTATTGCAACAAATAAAGTTCGCATGTTAGGGCTTTAATTTTGATCACTTCTAATGATCTACCCTATGAAGGGCTTTCCCTATTAAGATCTTCACAAGATGGTTAATTCTACCTTGATTGAAGGATTTGAACTCACAACAGAGTAAGGGATCTGTTAGAAGATTTAACTAGGTTTGTTAAAACCACTATGTTAAGAGATTTTCCTTGATACACTAGTTATGATGTCTCAATACTTGATCCTTTGGTTAGCACTTGATGCTAGATTATGGATCTCCTCTTTCCTTATTTGAATTGATCTACTTATCTAATTTGCTATGTTTTGTCCTTTACTGCTAGGTTGCTTTGTCTGATCTCTATTTCTTATCATCAAACTTACCCTTCCTTCATTCTTTCCTTAACCTCCATGCCCATACATGATCATCATTTTCACACATAATGATGTAGGGCTTATTCCCTTCTTAAATAGATAATTGTGGAAGGTTCTAGATCATAATCAATGATCCAAAATTCATTCTTCTACCACTTAGTCCTAATTTTCTGATTGGTTACTCTACCTTCCTAGGGATTGATGTCCTCTAAAAAAATGTGTAATAAGATCCTTAGTTATCTCTACAATCCATAAATATCATACAGAAGTCAGCTAAAATCATTTTCATAAGTGTTTGTGCCATTATAAAAACATATGCCAAAACTAGTTTACTCAACAATTGAATATCCTGACGTTGGGTCATAACGAACATTCATGTTGTCCCTCGGCTTCTATATGCTTGCCAGATACTGACTCACTTGGCATAAATTATCTCCACTTTTCTTGGCTTCCTTATTTATGACTCGGCATATATTGTGACTTGGTCTACATTGGGGTGCTCAGCATGCAATAAAAATATAAACAAGTCCATGTAACTCGACCTTCATTAGGTGGCTGTAATGTCCCCATTTTAGTAGTTTTCCAAGTGTGTGTGCGTTAGCCTTGTTCTACATGGTCTCAAGGGCTAGCGAAGGGTTTAATGGGATCCTGGAGTGTTTTGGCCTAGTCATTTCCAGTTTGGGCCAAAACGAAGTTGATTTACTCAGTTTCAGGCATACTTACTATTTTTAGTAAGTCGACAGGACACAGTGCAAGTCAATTTTGGTGATTGGATTTGATACTCCTCGGTGAGAGCTTTTCGATGAGCTATCACTCGCATTATTCGGAGTCCAATTGCTAATACATTTTAATGCCTGAAGTTTTATTAAAGTAACGTCTAATTTAATTGTAAAATATTAAAGTGTCACTTTAATATTTATTTTATGGGGATGTGTACCCAAGGGAGACATAAGGGGTATTTTAATATATGTTTTATATACTACACATCTTTTATCCCACATTGCCCATATGAGTTGAGCGGACCCTTGGAAATAGAATAAAAGGAAGCATTTGTGGCTTCATTAGCGAGGTTGAATATGAGAAAAAATTGGTGTGTGAGTTGCAGCTCTGTTCTTGGCATTTGAGGATGTCTATCCTCTCTTGTAACATTCTAGACATCATTCCCTTGGGGTTTGGCCTTTGGAATTCTTTGTTATTGGCTTCATTATTAGGCAATTTAGTTGCATTTCCAGCTATAGGCAGATTTGGTATTTTGCTCATATCTTCTTCACTACTTTTTCGAGGCTTATGTCACTTTGAGGGAATGATATTACGAAGGTAGTGGACTGATTAAAGGACAAAGCACTATAGCAGCAAGTTCAAAAGCATGGGCTGGAGTGTTATGTCAATACTGCTGAAGTAATTAGTGAGTTGATAAATCTGCCATGTATTTGGTTTTATGAATTCTACAAATAACATTTTATTAGCAGTAGTTCATTTCCACTTTGCATATTATTGTATTTTCTTTCTTGTTTATGTTGTATGATACCAATTCCATGCACAAAACATAACAAACAAATAAATGTTTGATTTTCGGAGTTATAAGGGGTTTAAAACATTAAATGGAGAAATAAGACGTTGAATGCAAACTGTTTGACAAAATTCCTTTCAGAAAATTGGTTTAGTTTTTTGGGACATCTAGGGGTGCCCATTATAGTGGTATCAGAGCCTAGTTCCTACCATCCTGTGGAGGTCTTATAGGGAATTTGGAACAGCCAAATAGAGGGAAAAGTGTTTGACGAAATGTAAAAACACTAAAATCAGAAATAAAAAAAACACAGGCTAAGCATTTATGTTTGAGCATGCGACAGGGGCCTTATAATTTTTGCAATACCAGAGCAAGAAAAAATAGGATTTTAGACTTGCAAAGCAAACAGTCTAGTACATCCATGTAGGGGGACATTGAATCCGGCCATACAGACACAGAGGAGATATTCTTTGATCAGGACAACAATATGGGTGATCGAGATGACAGGAATACAGGATTAGGCAGAGGTGGGAATGCCGGACTAGATCAGGGGGACGTAATGTTCAGACAATTACTAGATACATTAGAGCAGGGGCAGCGTATGAAGTAGGAGCAGAATAGGTGAATGGACATGATGTTGCAGCTCATGGCTAGACAGATGGGTGTCAATATTAATCCAAGTGATGCCAACAACAGAAACAATAACAATGAGGGAAACAATAACAATGGGGGAAACAATAACCATGGAGGCCAAGGCAACAACAATGGTCTTGAGAATAACATTAATGGTAATAATAGACACAGCAACAATGGGAATGAGGTTGATAACTTTAGACACGTTGCACGCCCAGCGCGGACTACGAGCTCGAGACCTCTTCTACCCACCTTCCCACCCAAAGATCTAGTTCAACCAATAAATGGACCACAGATTATCGAGTTACAGGATCAGTTCAGGAGGGACTAGGAGGCTAGTGGACCAAAGTTTTAGGCAGATATTTCCCTCAGAGATTATATGGACTTGAGGATGAGACACATGCCTAGAGCAGGAGGGAGGAATCAAAACTTTGAGCTGAGAAAGAAAGTTGGAAAACTTTCCTTACCTTATTATGATGCTTCAGGGAAGATGACTGCACGAGCTTGGGTGCAGAAGGTAGATACATACTTGCAGCTAAATCCTATGCCTGAGGAGGAGGCTATCAAGTATGTGGCTATGCACTTGGATGGCGTTGCACATGAATGGTGGCATCATGGCATGGTGACTTTAAGGCACAATCAGATTACATCCTATGAGGAATTCACTGAAACATTGATTGAGAGATTTGACACTAGGGATCCCAAGTTACATTTCAAGGAACTAGCACAATTAAAATAGTCAGGTTCTATGGATGCTTACATTGCTGAGTTTCAGCACTTGTCTGTACTTGTTACTGATATCTCTCCTAGGAGATTGGTGGTGTTATTTTGTGATGGTCTTGCTGATCCATTACGAGGTTGGGTGAAGGGACATGATCCACTCACCTTAGCTGAAGCAACTAAAAAGGCACGAGATTTAGCCCCTTCAGTATACAAAGGAAAAAACCATTCAACAGATTCTTCCTACCACAAGGACAAAGACAAAAAACTGTTTCAAAAAGAGTATAGCAAACCCAAAGAAGGATCAAAAGGACTAGATAATGAAACCTTGAATGAACTTCGAAAGAAGGAGTTGTGCTTCCATTGTAGAGAGCCTTGGGACTTATCTCATAAATGTTCTCTCAAGGCTAAGGCAAATCAAATGGAGTATTTTTTAGCAGAAGATTCAGAGTCAGAGGGGGAGGATTAGCACTCCGATTCAGATGAGGGTAACACTATAAAGGAGAGCAGCATTCCTAAGGATGATAGATCATTGGCACACTTGACAGGGGCCCAAAAGGCAATCACATTTAAGGTTAGAGGTACTATCCAGGGGCAAAAAGTGATATCTCTTATTGACACTGGGGCTACAGATAACTTCATAGATGCACAGTTGGTAGCCAGGAGAGGGTTACAGATAGAGGAGCATGATGGGTTTAGAGTCATGGTGGCTAATGGTGATAAATTATTATGCACTCGAAAGATATCTAATCTTCACATTAGGTTTGGAGATGGCTACAAGTTGAAGGATGAGTTCTATGTTGTGGACATGGGAGATTATGATGTCATCCTCGGTATGACATGGATGGCTTCACTAGTGGAGTTCACACTCAACCTAGTGAAATTGGAGATGAGATTCCAACATGAGGGCAGAACTGTGGTACTTAGAGGTCTTTCAGATGGAGGTTGCAGAGTAGTGTCCTTGAGGAGAATGCAGAGAATTTTTCATCATGATGACATAGAGTGGGCGATAGAGTGCTACATTATGCCAACTTCACCAGAGCCACAAGAAAAGAGTCATCCACTAGATATCCAGAAGATACTTGATAGACACGCTAAAGTATTTAGCAATATTCCTCATGGGGTTCCTCCTGACAGAGGGATGGAACATGTTATTGAGCTTGAGGAGGGAGCCAAACTAGTTATGATTACTCCCTATCATCATCCTAAGAAACACAAGGATGAGATAGAGAAGGCGATTAAGGATTTGTTGGAGATGGGGCATATCAGGCCCAGTAAGAGCCCCTTTGCTTTAGCAGTAGTATTGGTAAAGAAGAAGGATGGGATGATGCGCATGTGCATCGATTACAAGGCATTGAATAAGAAAACAATTAAAAATAGGTATCCCATTCCTAGGATTGATGAGCTGATTGATGAGTTGCATGGGGCATGCTTCTTCACCAAAATTGATTTGTGATCCGGATACCATCAAATCAGGATGAGAGCAAAGGACATTGAGAAAATAGCCTTCCGATGTCACTATGGCCACTTTGAGTTCATGGTTATGCCATTTGGTCTAACCAATGCACCTACTACATTTCAAAGTTGTATGAACCAGGTATTCAGGAAGCAGCTGAGGAGATTTGTCTTGATCTTCTTTGATGACATCTTGGACACCAGAGAGAGGAAGCTTAGAAACAGGATAGTGAAGGAGCATTTGGTCAAATGGAGAGACCTACCGGAGGAAGATTCTACATGGGAGAGTGAGCAGGTTATTCAGCAGGTTGGACTGAGATTGCTTGAGGACAAGCAATTTCAAGGGGGGCAGACTGTAATGTCCCCATTTTAGCAGTTGACCAAGTGTGTGTGTGTGTTAGCCTTGTTCTACATGGTCCTGAGAGCTAGTGAAGGGTTTAATGGGATCCTGGAGTGTTTTGGCCTAGTCATTTCCAGTTTGGGCCAAAATGAAGTTGATTTACTCAGTTTCAGGCATACTTACTATTTTTAGTAAGTCAGCAAGACACAGTGCAGGTTAATTTTGGTGATTGGATTTGATACTCCTTGGTGAGATCTTTCCGATGAGCTATCACTCGCATTATTTGGAGTCTGATTGCTAATACATTTTAATGCCTGAAGTTTTATTAAAGTAACGTCTAATTTAATTGTAAAATATTAAAGTGTTACTTTAATATTTATTTTATGGGGATGTGTACCCAAGGGAGACATAAGGGGTATTTTAATATATGTTTTATATACTACACATCTTTTATCCCACATTGCCCATATGAGTTGAGCAGACCCTTGGAAATAGAATAAAAGGAAGCATTTGTGGCTTCATTAGCGAGGTTGAATATGAGAAGAAATTGGTGTGTGAGTTGCAGCTCCATTCTTGGCATTTGAGGACGTCTATCCTCTCTTGTAACATTCTAGACATCATTCCCTTGGGGTCTGGCCTTTGGAATTCTTTGTTATTGGTTTCATTGTTAGGAAATTTAGTTGCATTTCCAACTACAGACAGATTTGGTATTTTGCTCATATCTTCTTCACTACTTTTTTGATGCTTATGCCGCTTTGAGGGAATGATATTACGAAGCTAGTGGACTGATTGAAAGACAAAGCACTATAGCAGCAAGTTCAAAAGCATGGGCTCGAGTGTTATGTCAATACTGCTGAAGTAATTAGTGAGTTGATAAATCTGCCATGTATTTGGTTTTATGAATTCTGAAAATAACATTTTATTAGCAGCAGTTCATTTCCACTTTGCATATTATTGTAGTTTCTTTCTTGTTTATGTTGTATGATACCAATTCCATGCACAAAACACAAAAAACAAATAAACATTTGATTTTCGGAGTTATAAGGGGTTTAAAACATTAAACAAAGAAATAAGAGGTTGAATGCAAACTGTTTGACAAAATTCCTTTCAGCAAATTGGTTTAGTTTTTTGGGACATCCAAGGGTGCCCATTACAGTGGCTTGGTTGCAATGATGACCAATGAACAATGCATAGAAAATGACTGAGTGTTGGAAACTAATAGGAAACAAGGATTAGAGATCAACAATCTCCCCCTTTGGCATTAGTGGCAAAAATACTTTGTCATGACTTAGCAATCCATTCAAAATAATAATAAAAATAGTACTCCCCCTTAGATTGTGATTTGGTCTCCAAAAACTTGACTTTGTTATACACAACATATGTACTTGTCTCTTCATACCTATAATTTGGGATATTGTATATTGATTCTTCTTGATTCTTCTAATTTCCCCTTAGATGTGGCATGAGTGGTATTTTCTCTTTTATTGTGTCATTCTAATGTCCCCCTTGTTTTTGACAATTATGGCTTAGGGTTTGTAGGGGTAAACTGGTACTCATCCAAAAATATTTTGTGAATTAGTAAAATCACCTCTTATCCATGATTTTTTCTTCATTTTTTTTATTCTAGTATTTTAATATGGATTTCTAGCTGGGCAACTAGATCAACTAAACTATATCCAATAGAGAGATGCAAATCTCTCTTGACTGGGTCTGTTGCAGCTGATAGTTCCTTCTGTATTACCTCTATATGAGGTAGCAACATGGTTTAAATTAAAATCAATTTAGGTCTAATGTTGTTGTCTTTAACCATCAACTTAGCTAATCTTCCTTCACCAAATGTCAATTTATTATATGAATGAGAACTTGAACTTAAATTCTTGCTCAAAGAATTAGCACTAGCCTTCAAATATGCTTGTAAATGATCAATTGAGTTTTGATTCTCCATGGTAAAGAAATCAACATCACAAACTTTTATATATAATGAATGAATAATCTGCAAAATTCTTTCCAAACCAGTTGCAAGATTAGAAAGCTCAACCTATTTTATTGTAATTTCTATTGATACATTTTCCAAAACTTTGTGCTCAAACTTTTTCTCAAACCATCTCATCATTTCTTATTGGTGTCTATATCCTCATTAGTCACCTTCTCAACTATATGAACTAATTTTTCCAAAATTGGTTTTTTCTCATTTACACCATGAATATCAAATGCATCTACAAAAATATCCTAATGTCATGGAGTACCTGTTTCTACTTGAACTCCCTCTTTAGTTGTTCTTGCTTTGTCTTTTGACTTAGCAATGTTTGTAGATTATGCATTTGCTCCAATGTCATAGTATTAGCATCATATTTGGGCAATGTAATGACCTCATCTAGACTCACTGGAGCCTCTGGTGACTCAAACTTCTTAGCCATTAACTATGATTCTAGGTTGCTGATACTTGACAATGATATTTACAATTATTTCCCCTTAGCACCTAGTCTAGGTATTTTTTGTTCAGTGGAAGTACACTCCTATTGAGTAGATGTGACCTATTGAATAGGTGTAACATTTAATTCTTCAATATAAAAAAAACTCGGCAGTTGAATGAGGGCTTGGATAGCCTCTTGCTCCTTAGGATTCTTGGTCTCTATCAACTTAAATGGTTAAACCTCCTTAGTTCCCTTAGCATTTTGTCTTGAGGCATCTTGAGAAAAATTTTATGCTTCACCTTTCTCTTCTTATTTCCCTTTAATTACATGAGTGAACTTAGGTAGCACAATAATAGCTTTACCTTACTACTTAGGACTCATGTCTAGAACAACTGTGACTAATGTAACTTGAAAACTATCAATTGATGCACTTTCAATCCTTGGATAATTTTGTATTTGTAGAAAAATTGGATTGGTGCATGGAATAGAGGTTCCTGAGGTGTTTGTATCTACATTCTACAAATCTTCCTCAATTAAGATATTTTGATTATGTGGTGAAGAATCAGGAACATATTCTATAGTGACAATAGCTTTTTTTCACTCTCTCCTTCCTTTGACTTATTTCCTCTACCAAATTATTTGGTGCATCATAATCTTCTTAATTATCTAGCTCAATAGCATCTCTCCATTCTTCTTATTTCTTCTCTGTTGCAGATGGAAGTACCAACCCAAATGTTTTCTTCCATATCAAAATTCTCTCTTGCTCAACCTCATCTGATTTATTCCTCAAATTTTTTTATGCCCTTACTTTTGGCACAAAATTCTTAGCAAAATCTCTTAGGGCAATAAACATATTTTTCTTCCCTATGTTAGGCATTGTTTGGGCCAATGTGGTTTCCCTTATATGTCTTTCAATGGATAATGCCCATTTCCACTTTGCATCTAATTTATTGTATAGATCTTTAGGAATACCTTTGCCTAATTCTATAGGTATATTTGAATTTTTCCATCATATCTAGCATGGTCTTTTCAACTTTCTCCTGATCTTCCTTATTTCAAGAATCATATTTAATTTGTTTAAAGTCTATTATGCCAGTTGAGATTCTAATGTTTGCACATACCTGATAAATTGTCATAGGAGATCATCTGGGTACAATTTGAAGCTTTCTCATATCATTAGACTCTTTTTTCTCTCCTTCATCCTCCTCTTCATCAAGTGTGACAACCAACTTCCTTCTTGGCCTCTTTTTTGGACTTTGTTTGGTCTCTTTTGCTTGTTTTCTCTTTTCTAGGTTTTCTTTCTCTTAGTAGTTGGGGGTTGAGTTGCCTTGGATCTTGTGATTATCCTCCTCTTAGGCTCAAGAGTAGGAGGTGTAACTATCTTATTTTTACTCTTCTTAAGATCCATCTTCACTTTAGGATCAAAAATCACAATTTTCTTTTGCTTAGTTGTCTTGGGCTTGGCAACAAATAACTCTTTACCCTTAGATTCTTCCTCCTCTTCAAAATCTTTAAAATCTTCATCTTCACCTTTGCCCTATGTTAACTGAAGTGGTCCTTCACTAAGTTTTACCTCAAGATCTGCTATCATTTTTTTCCTTTTCCTATCCATCTTGGGCACTTTGGTTTGCATCATCATTTTAATCTTAGATGACTCATAATTGTCAAAGGGCTCGGCATTCTTGTCAATTTCTTTAGATAAAAGTGTAGTAACTATTGCAGTGACTTCATCAACATTTACTTCATATTGCATTGGTCTTAACAATGCAAACCTTTGTCATACTACCTATGCATAAGTGCAATCTATTTCTACTACAAAATAAATATCTTCATAGTAATGATCTACCACAGATTGTGGGATCCTCATTTTGTTCTCCATCTTACCCTTAAACTCATCAAAGTAATTATCCATTATAGTGTCAAACTTTTCACCCAATAATTAAATGAAAACATTGATTTTCTCAGTGATAGGTTTCGTTCTATCCCATACAATAGTTCCAATGGTAGGAAATGAATTTTGTACATAGAAAAATATATAAACTATTAAACATCCAAACTTGCAAGAAGTATTCATGGCTTTTCAAATCACTCCAAGATTTTATGATAGTTGTTGTAGTTGCAATTGGGCTAGATCATATCTATGATCTTTCTTTACAGCTTTGTAACCTAGGTCGACTATGATGCATGGAACATTGTTTAGTTATCTTGACTAATATAACTTGTGTACAATTACATGCACTACAAATTTAACAATAGGATCCTTAATTCCATCAATCAACATTCATAGCCATTCTACTTGGCCTTCGTGTGATCCTCTACGATTTTCTTCACAACACATCTCATTATCTTTATCCTATATAGGGTTAGATAACCAGTTACTCAAAAAATTATTACTTTATTAATCTTTATCAGTCCTCCTTCTAGCCATAGTTTCATATCATGTAGACAACTTAGTACAAGCTTTATCCATTTCACTTTAAATACTTTAGAAAAGGGCATGAGTAATCCCTTTCTCAACAAAAATATTGTACTCATATTTCATTCCATTTACACATAACTTGTCATATGCAGCTCACAACTCATAATCTCCAATCTCTATAATCTTACACATGTAACATGATCAAACATTGTGAACCATCAAAACTCTAGGTGGAATCGATGATAGGAAACCAAATGCATCTCCAGTCATCACAATGTCAAAGTATGCCTTAAAATTAGGTGGAGGACATTGGTGATTTCTCACAATTTTTGCATAGTTATTTCCTCCAACATTTCTTTTCTAGACACAGACGAAGCTGATGCCATTTTGAAATAAGAGTTTTGAAACTTAACTTCAACAACTTTGAAATCAACTAAACTCTACACTTCAAACCTTACTTTATTCTACAATTTTGTCGATGGCACGTTGAGATTCACTTGTACTTTTGTTGAAATCACCTTTGAATTGCCTTGATGCTCTAAGTCACTTTGTAAATGAAAATGAACTTCAAAAATTTGCTATAAACCTTCAATCTATTGAATTATCTCTACAATAAATGCATTATATTATATTTGGTGCATCATAGTTGTCTCAACCTTCACATAGCATTATGTTCACACTTCTTTCCATCGATCACTCAGTGTCCATTTCTTATCTCGGTCAACATATCAACTTGGCTTTATATGAACACTTAGCTCATGTGGAATTACTCGGGTTTAATAACATTGATACTTGACATCTATTGTGCATATGAAACATTTTTCTCAATTCTTTTGTTAGATTTGTCCAAGTGCATCTTGATTCATTCAGAAATAGACTTTTAATCATTTCTCTTATTATGAAATGGTGTGTGATTTATCCAAGTATGCAGTTCCTTACATACCTTCTTTGCTTAATTAGAGGTGGTGTGATGACGTGATCCATTGGATTAGGTGATCTTGGCTTCACTTGATTCACTACTTCCAACTTCTACTTTCTTTTTCTAGGTTTGACTCATCTCTTTTTTGGTTTGTTCCATGTCAATTTTTCCTTTTCCTTTGATGTGTTCATTTCTTGGTGCTAGTGCTTGGGTCTTGCAATTCTTACTAACAGGTCTAACCTTGTGACAACTAAAGAAAATGAGGCTTCTATTTAACCATTTCTTGTAATTACCTCTGAAATGTGTCTTAATGCAATTTTCTAGAATGCGACCATACTCTCCACAATAATTCCAACTATACAATGTGTTATAATCCTAATTGTAAGAGTTACCTTGATTAGATGCATGTGCTTGCTTCTTAGATGTCTAGTTAGATTTTCCTTTAGATCTGCATTCTTGAGCTCTATGTCCATATTTATGATGAATGTAGCAATTTCCTTCAAATATCAATATAATAGGTGTATCACTTTCCTTTGACCTACATTAATGTGTTTGGTGTCCTTGTTTCATGCAATTAAAATAGGTACTAGTAAACTTAGGTTTAGGGTTTTTCTTACCAATCTTGCTTCTACAAATGTTTTTTATGTGTCCCAACTTTCCATAATGATGACATGTAGGTTTACCTTTTGGTTTTGTATTCCTTTTCTCTTCACTCTTAGATGATTCTCCTTCTTCAATAGATGAAAAGTGCTTGATATGTCCTAGACTAGAGGTATCACTAGATGATCATGGCGATCTCATCAGTTCTTCAAAGTATCTTATAGCTTCACTAGGTTTATTTATCCTTTCCAATAGTTCCTTCTCAGATCTTAATTCATTCCTTAATTGGTTACATTGTGATCTCATATTTGTAATTTCTGTCTTTTATGTTCAACTACTAATTTATAAGTAACAATTGATTCATAATGTCCAGCTAATTATTTGTAAGCTTCTGCACATCAGATGACCTTTCTTCAAGTTTGATAGTCATTTGTCTCTTGTCTTCTTTAGCCATGAATTTGTCTTCTTCGATTTTATTTTTCTATTCAGTCACCTCACAGTCTTACTAATTGGATTTCATGTTCTCTCTTCAAACCTCTAACTTCTTTATTTAGAATGTTGTTCTTCTCCAATAGGTTTGCTATTGTTTCATCACTTTCATTGTAATTCCCACTTTCAAACAATCCTTTGGTGTCTTCTTCTTGGTAGAGTGTATTATTTCGTTGAATGACCATAACTTTCCTTTTCTTTAAGGATCTCCTTAACTCCTCTCTTGTTGCTTCAAGTTGTAGTATGATATATATGTTTATCATTTGATTCTCTATAGTCTTTCCCAACTTGTAAGCCTCCATCTCCAAGTGACACAATGAGAGTTTGAAAAGCTAAGGTCATATGTACACCTAGCTATCCAATCAACTTGTTGAGTAACACAACAAAAGAAAACAATACAGAGAACAAAAAAAGGAGAGAAGGAAATTTGAAATGCTTTATTAATTCATCAAATTATTTTCATACATGTTCAATCATAAGTCCTTCTAGATTACAACCAATAAAATACAACTTCAAAATCCATGATCCAACTTCAGATTCACTATTCTAGGAACATATGCTCTTAACTCTCTAAGTAATTCCTAACCTTAACCTAAACACCCATATTTATACTTGCCAAAATAGCTTACAGAAGATTCTAGATCATTATATAATAGAAAGATTGACCTTAAAATGGTCTAGACACATCCCAAGACAAGATTTGAAAATTAAATTCATGATCTAAATTAGTTACATAAGTCAGCTCAAACTAAGAACCAATCACAAAAAAACTTGATCAAAGAAGGAACCGAGCTCCAGTAAATATCGGGCTCACTCGGTTAATGAAGGAACACTCAGCCAACACTGGATAGCTACAATAACTCAGCCAACACTAGCTATAGTAACTAAGCCAACATTAGCTACAATAACTCAGTCACCACTAGCTACAGCAACTTGACCAACACTAGCTATAGTAACTTGGCCAAACACTAGCTACAATAATTTGGCCAACATTGAATAGCTTGGCAAAAAAAACAACTTGGAAACAACTGGTACTTGGCTCCAGTAGGCAAAATGAACAAATATGAGCAAGATAGAAAGACAACTCAAGATGCTCCTACATCATACAACCCTAGTCGAAAGAAATGATTCTCCTGAATCATTGAGATGTCACAACCTAAGGTGAATTCAACTCAAATTGAGAAATTTGTAATGCATCTTCAATAGGTGTGTTTTTCCATTTTACCAAATATTCATGGTAATCCTTTCCTCTCATCCTTTTACCAACTCTCTAATCTAATATATGCTCAACCTCTTCAATCTCCTTCTTAGGATAATCATTAGGTACAATAACTTCATTATCTAATTAATGATACTTATACAAATCAGAAATATTGCATATAGGAGATATATCAATGTCATAATGTAACTCAACTTCATAAGCATTAACATTGTCAAACTTCCTTAGGATCTTACAAGGTCCAGACTTCTTCATATTTAACTTCCTGTATGTTCCAACAGGAAATCTTCCTCTCTTTGAAAAACATGATATCTTCTAGACTTATCACCATTCCTCTTATGCTTATGGTTACTTTGTTCCAATCTCAACTTCACTTCCTCATGCAAAGACTTCATAAAACCAACAAATTATTCCCCCTCAACACTTCTCTTCTCTTGACTAACAACATCCCTCATATTTGATACTCCTCTAGTTTTCATTCTAGTAACAATCTCAAAAGGTGTTTTTTAGGTACTCATTTTCACAAAATTATTATATGCAAACTCAACTTGTACCAATACCATATCCCAATTACTCAACTTATTTCCAACTAAACATGTCAACAAATTATCCAAGCTTCTATTTACAATCTTTGTGTGTCCATTTGTTTGTGGATGGAATGTAGAAATACATCTCAATGCAGTATCCATCTTCTTCCACAAAGCCCTCCAAAAATAACCAACAAACTTACTGTCCCTATTAGAAAAATACTTTTAGGTAATCCATGCAATCTAAAAATCTTAGCAACATGCACAACATTTGATATCTTCTAACGTGGTATGAAATTTGCCATCTTAGAAAATCTATCCACAACAACAAATATGGCAGACAATCTAAGTTTATACAATCTAGTATTCTAACTTACTCCTTTTTTAACTTGATGAATTTCACAACTCCTTACAAACTTTTGAACATTCTTGTACATTTGTGTCCAATAATACTTATCCTTAAGAAAACTCAATGTCTTATCAATTCCAAAATGTCCAACCAAACCACCACAATGTTTTTTCCTTAATCAAATCAAATGTCATAGAACTTCTTGGTATACACAACTGAGTTCCTTTGAACAACATACCTTCTTGAATGAAATACTCATCAAACTTACCCATTCGATCTGATAGATTTGGTGATCTACACTCTCTCCATTCCTAAAAAAAATCAAGGCAAGTATCATACAATTCCTTCATTTCATCAAAACCAAGAACTTCAACCTTCATCTCAATCAACAAAGTTTATCGTCTACTCAATGCATTAGCAACTCAATTAGTAACTCCACTTTTATTCTTGATCACAAATGTGAAAAAAATTTCAAGTACTCAACCCACTTCATATGTCTCTTAATCAACTTATGTTGACTTCCCAAATACTATAAATCTTTATGATTAGTATACAACACAAACTCCTTAGGAATCAAATAATGTCACCACTTCTTCAAGGATTGAACAATAGCATAATACTCTTGATCATACATAAAATACTTCCTTTTAGTATCATTCAACTTCTCACTAAAGAAAACAACAGGTTTACCTTCTTGACTCAACACAACTCCTATTGCATTGCCACTTGCATCACATTCCACTTGAAATGCCTTATTGAAATTAGGTAAAGAAAATATAGGTAACTCTACAACCTTTTGTTTAAAAGTCTCAAAACTCTTATCAGCCCCATGTGTCCACTTAAAATCGTTTTTCTCTACTTGTGTTGTCTCAGGCATAGAATTACAAACAAAATTGAAATTCTTTATAAAGTTTTTGTAGAAACTAGCCAAACCATGAAATGATCTTACCTCACCCACATTCTCAAGTGTAGGCCATTCCAAAATTGGTTTAACCTTCTTATGATCCATTCTCAAACCATTAGCTGAAATCACAAATCACAAATCCCAAATACACAATCTCCTATTGCATAAAGGAACACTCTTTAAAATTAATCAATAGCTTCTCCTCTTTCAATCTCTACAATACTTGTCTAACATTCTCAAGATGTTCTTCCTTAGTCTTACTAAATCATAATATCATCCAAATAAACAATTACAAACTTACCTAAAATCTCTTGAGAACTTCATTCATCAACCTCAAGAAAGTATTGGGTGCATTAGTCAAACCAAAAGGCATAATCAACCATTCATACAAACCATCTTTTGTCTTAAAAGTAGTTTTTAATTCATCACCTTCTCTGATTTTGATCTAATGATAACCACTCTTCAAATCAATCTTGTTAAAATACTTTAATCCACTCAAAAAAATCCATTATAACATCCATCTTCGATATAGGAAACCTATATTTCACTGTGATCTTGTTAATAGCTCTAGAATAAGTACGCATCCTCCATTCTCCATTCTTCTTAGGTGCTAATACAATAGGTACAACACGGACTCAAACTTTCTCTAATCAAACCTTTATGCAATAACTCTTGCACTTGTCTGTTAAGTTCTACATTTTATGTAACTATTAATCTATATTGTTCTTTGTTTTGTAAACTATCTCCATGAATTAGGTCCATACAATGACTTATACTTCTTACTGGTGGTAAACCTTTAGGTATATCTTTAGCAACAATCTCCTTGTACTCATTCAACAACCTTTTAATTTTTGTAGGCACTCAGTTAACATTGTTAGATTTTGTTGTTACTTAGCCTCCATTAGCTTCTGTCACTTAGTCATCACTATTTTTTGTCACTCGATCACTACAACCACAACTTCGTCCCTTAGGGATAATGAAAAAAGACACTTGGTTCTTATTCATCCCCCTTTCAAATGTTTCCCATTGACCACACAAACTTGAACAATAGTAAAATTAACCTCATCTGGGCTTTCAATCAAAAGAAACAATACTTGCTTTCTTTCATTCACCCAAAGAGTATATTGATCCAATCTTCCATCATGCATAACATATATATCATATTGCCAAGGTCTACCCAATAGAATATGACAAAAATTCATAGGCATAACATCACATAGAACTTCATCAAAGTGATTTCCAATCTTGAACTTCACCACAGATTGTTCACTAACTAGCAACTTATGTTCATCCTTGATCCATGAAACATGATAGGGTGTAAGGTGTCTCAACCTCTACAATTGCAACTTTAAAATCAGTTCCTCTGACTCTAAATTTGTTGAACTTCCACTGTCAATAATCACTTTGCAACATTTCCAAGCTATCTTACATCTAGTCTTGAAAAGAATTCTCCTTACGATATTGTTGATGTCTATGCCTATGTTTCCTATTAGTGTCCAAACACTTAGTTATTTACCAGGCAAGGATGAACGGTCATCACTACGACTAAGTCATCTAGGAAAGGTCAAGCATATAAGGACTTGTTTATTTTTTATTACATGTCAAGCAAGTCAAAGATTGTTGAGCACCCTAGTTGAGACTGAGCACATATATAAGCCAAGCTATTACAGTTGAGACTAAGTAAATTGGAAGACAATTTTTGCCAAGTAAACAAAAAAGATCAAGTGTGTAGAAGTTGAGTGCCAACATGAATGCTAGTTATGACTGAGCATCACAATGTTCAGATGTTGAGCATACCAATTTCATCATATGAGTTTTTAATTTCACAAACACCTATGTAAATCATTTCAGCCAAATTCTATATATATTTAATTATTGTAGAGATAGTTAAGATAGAGATTGTGTGTCATTACAGAAGGTAATGATCCTAAGGAAAGTAAATCAACCAATCAAAAAATCAAAAGGGAAATAGAAAAAGAGATAAACTAAGAACCATTGATTATGATCCAAAAATTTTAGATATTGTCTATCTAAAGAGGATTCTAGCCCTGGGATCAATATGGAATACATGGAAGAATGAAAGTGATTATGTGCAAGTAAAGAAGCAAACAAGGATAGAACTAGAGAAAGAAAGGCTAAGTCTAAAAGGAGATTAGAAAAGGGCAATTGAAGTAGTGAAGGACTGAATAGAGATATCAAATTAAGAGATCAAATCAAGACATTGTAGAGAGGAGATCCAAAATCAGCTTAAAGAGCAAACTGAGAGTCACGTACTTAATCACTTTTTAACAAGATTGAATCAAGGTAAATCTCTTAACCAAGTGATCCTAAAAAATCTATGTAAATCTCCTAACAAAGTCCTTACTTGATTGTAAGTGTAAAATCCTTTAATAGGGTAGGACTTAATAGTCTTGAAGCCTTTAATAGGGCAGACCCCTCACAAGGTAGATCATATATTATGATCAAACATTATAACCCTAACAAGTTAACTTTATTGTTGCAATAATGAATATTTGTGCGTTTCATCCAAACCCCATTTTTAACTTCACATTGAAATTTTTTTGGGTTACTATTGTCACAAAAGCTTGCACCCTTGTCCAAAGTTTTTACCTAAGGATGACCTTGTGAAATATAGAAACAACCTCCAAGCTATGGGACTTGAACTATGAGGTTGAGTGTCTAGAGAAGGTTGGCTTCCTTTGCTATCAAGATGCACCTAAACTACACTTGAAGAGGAAAAAGGAAAAGGAATACATGAAAGCAACTGCCTAATCTATTCTAAGGAGGTGATGCACCAAAATAGAGTGTTCAATCCTACCTTTGCCCATATAAAAGGAAAAAAGTGATTAAATGAAAACCTATCCATTTCATTACTTTTTTCGCATTTTGAGACATAAAACATGTCCTTCCACCTCTACAAGTTTGTAAAACTAGAACCAAAACTCTCTACAAAAAAACATGTGCTCGACACTTCTTGTAAAATAAGAACAAATAGAAAGCAAAATATTCTAACTATGTACATGAAACATTCATCCTTATCAGAAATAGGTTTTGAGATATATTCCATTGACTAGAATAGGCAAGATTTCACCATCAGGCTTACTTAACTAGAAAGCATCGGCTCGCTTACACTGATAATTGCATAGGGACCATTCAATAGTGCATCAAATTTTAAATGTCTTCCTACCTTTGCTCTAATTCACCTTTTGTTGATGTGTTTCCAACGTATGTATTGCTTGATGTCTCTTCTCTTCCAACTCCATTAGTTCTGCTATCCTTACTATCATAGCATCATTTTCAATTAGTTCCAATTGATGGGCTAATTCTAGGGATGGAAACTCCAATGAGATAGGAAGCCTTGCTTCCCTGCCATACACCAACATGAAAGGTGAGTTTCCAACAGCCCTTTTAGGTGTTATTTTGTCAGCCCAAAGGGTTGTTCTCAATCTTTGGTGCTAACACCTTTGAATATCTTCAATAGTTATTTTCATTATCCTAATCAGATTCTTGTTGGCTGACTCGACCAAGCCATTACCTTGGGGGTAGTAATTAGAAGAAGTACTCAAGTATATGCCATGATTAATCACCCATGCACAAATATGAGCTCCTACAAATGATTTTGCATTGTCTAAAATTATGGTGGAGGGGGCACCAAACCTTGTAAAAAGTCCATATAAGAATCCAACAACTAAATTCTCAGTAGCATCTTTTAATGCAATTGCCTTTTTCCACCTAGTAAAGTAATATGTAGCAGCTAGAATCCATTTATGACCAGAGCTAGAAGGAGGATTAATAGGACCAATAAAATCTAATCCCCATTGGGAAAAAGGTTGTTCCACTTGAATAGGATGGAGTGGAAGGGTTGCAAGCCTTTGCTTACCTGAAAAGAAAGCACATTTTTCACATTTTTTGACATACCCAAGACAATCATGGAATAAGGATGGCCAGTAATATCCTATCCTCATTATCTTTATAGTAGGGTTTTTTGATGAAAAGTGACCATCATGAAGCACCTTAATCATTCTCTCTACTTGATCTACACTAATACACCTTAACAAAGCTCCATTAAGGTCCTTCCTAAATAGAATACCATCAACTATGGCATAAGGAATGGACTGCAATTTGAACTATCTTCTTTTTTCCCTATCCAATCCTTGAGGATATCTATTTCCTAATAAGAAGGTCATCATGTCATCTATCCAACTCCTTAGATTTTCATCTCTCACCTCTTATTTTTCTATCAACACCATGGCAACTTCTTTATCTAATTCATGAGATGAGGTCATTTGCTTGCAAAGTCCCTTCCCTCTTACGAACCTAGTGATCTATATGTCCACATCATACTCCATCACCTTAGTGATCCAACCTACTCTTTTCTCACTAATATCTTTGCTGAACATGAAATCTTTAACACCTGAATGAGGGACCAATAAGTGGATCTTATTGTGGGATAGAAGATGTCTAAATTTCTTTAAATATTTTATGACTGCAAGGGCTTTCTTCTCCACATAGCTATATTTTTCCTCATACTCCTACAGTCATTCACCAAAGAAAGTAATAGGTTGTTCTTCATTATTATCATTCAATTGAGTCAAAATAGCATAAATACTTGACTCGCCTCCTAAGTTGTAAAGAATGAAATCGTTATCAAAATTTGGATTGATGAGAGTAGGGGTTGAGGCTATGGCTGCTTGATCTCTTAAAAACTTGATTTCCCTTCCTTGATCCATGAAAAGACCATATTCTTTTTAAGCATAGTTGTAAGAGGTTTCACCGTGGTAGCTAAATTAGGAATAAATCTCCTCACAAAATTTATTCTACCGAGAAAACTTTGCAGATCTTTCTTGTGGTTAGGAAGAGAGAGAGCAAGTATTGCCTTTGTTCTCTCTAGATCAATGGTCAAACCATCCTTAGATATAATGTTTCCTAATAACTTCCCTTGATTAGTGGCAAAGACACACTTTCTTGGATTCAAAGATATCCATAATCTCTACGTCTTATAAATACTTGTCTTAGATGGCCAAAATGATCTACTAAATTCTTTGAATACAATATGATATCATCAAGGTAGACCAACACAAACCTTTCAATCATGTTCTTCAAGGCCATCTATGTTGCCTTTTGAAATGTGGCACCTACATTTGTTAGTCCAAAAGGCATTTTACTATGGGCATAGGTGCCCCATTTGGTGGTGAAAGAAGTCTTATATACGTTAGCCTCTTTGACTAACACTTGGTTATAACCTGAGAATCCATCCAAGAAAGAGAATCTCTCTAAACCACTAACCTTAGACAATATCTATTCCATGGAAGGGAGAGGATGATGGTCCTTAAGGGAGGCTTGGTTAAGATCCCTAAAGTCTATACATAGTCTGATTTCTACACTCTTTTTCCTAACAGGGACAAGGTTAGCTACCCAAGAGGAATTCTTGATAGGGAAAATGATATTAGCCTTAATCAATTTGGATAGATTTATTCTCATTAATGACTCAATATAGGATTTCACTGGCCTCTGCTTTTTCCTAATAGGTTTGACATTATCAACTAAATCTATGGTATGTTGAAATAGACTTGGGTAAAAACCCTTTAAATCATCATATGTCCAATCAAATGCATCATTAAAGTCTTGACATAGATGAACAATACTTTCTTTCTTAGTTTCATAACATACCTTCCCCATGTTAAGCATCCTTCCATCAACAATACAACTGGCATATGATCATCTTTTTTTCATAGCAAGGTCCATGGCTCTATCCCTTGCTTGGTCATCAAGATAGAAGACACTCTCTAAGATAATAAGACCCTTACGCAATTTATTGGAGCTGAGGTTGATGATTTTATCACCATACTGGTCATGCAATCTTGACTGATTTCTATCTGAGAACTCTACTTCATTCTATAAGAAACTTACAATTTGTGCATCAAATTCAAAGACTTGCCAATTGATATTATTATCAAGGACAGTAGGTCTAACCACCACTTTAATCTTCTATCTCTTCTCATCTTCAAGGCTCCTAGGGACCTCAAAAGATGCACCCATTGTTGCAAGTTTGTTAGCATGTCTATTTCATTTTCTAGGGATACTTCAAATATTAAATGCATTAAAACTTTCAAGAAAATCCCATACTCTATGTTTATAATACTTGAGCAAACCATTCTTGTTGATATTTTGATTCCTCACCTGATTATCCACTAGCTTGCTATCTCCATATATGCTTAAGACTTGAATTCCTCTTTTTTGAGCAAGTAGGAGACCCTAAATTAATGCCTCATACTCGGCCACATTATTGGTACAACTAAATTGAAGCCTAAATGAGAAGTAGTACCTTTCTAGTGCAGGAGAAACCAACATCACACCAGCCCCTAATCCATTTTTATTTCTTGATCCATCAAAGTATATACTCCATGTCCCACTTGTGTCTTCTTTGTTCTTCATTAGGTTAGGGACGAGAGTATCTTTCTCAGATATACAATAAGTACCAAAGCCTATCTCCAAGGTTTCTAATATACGATCAAACTGATATGAATTAGCCCATTCATCTAAGAGGAAATCAAGTATCTCTGCTAGAGAAGTGGAAAGCTTGTTTTTCGTATCATTTTCATCTATCTTAGGAATGTTGCAGTTCATATTGATGAGATTAGGAGTGTAGGGCTCAATATGTTGGAGGGCTAATGGTTTTACTCTGATTGAAGCTTTGGTTCCATACCTTGTTCTAAAAAATATGTATGACCAAATAGAGGATATGTAACCACCTATTTGGGCAATGAAATCTTTTGAAAGACAAATGGCAAAGTGTGGTTTAGCCTCAGTAATTAATATATCTTGAACTATAGTACAACCAAGGCATGCATGTAAGGCCATTTCAACATTGCTAAGGATTCCTACAATTTTGAAAGTACTACCATCTAAATGCAATACATCATTAACAATGGGTTCATATTTTATTTCTAAGATATCAGCAACATAGTTAGGCATTACTGAACTACTAGTCCCTAAATCAATCATGCAGTTGTGGACTAGCTTATCTCCTATAATCAGAGAAACATAAAATGGAGGGGGTCTAACCTTTCTACTTATTTCTGCATCTTTTTATGGTTGAACTAAACTTACGACACTCTCCATGTTAGATGGTTGATCCTTTGATTCAATGATCTCCAATTCCTATTGTAGTAGCTTATTTTGTGATGGTATAGTAGCAACATCATCCCACATAGAAATATTCACATTCGTCCTCTTCATTTTCTCTACCACACTGAATGATGCATTAGGTGCATTGGTAGAAAACTTGGAAGCTACATGTGTAGGAAGTTGAGATGGAACAACCTGAGGGTCACTCACATCTCCTCTACTATTTATCTTTGTTTCTAAGGAGCATTAGCATGTTGATTAGCATTGTAATGCTGGCCAACTATTTGTGCATGAGGTACCATACATGATGTTGAAGCCTGATTGGGAAGAGGAGCGATAACATCTTCAATAGCTCTTCTCTTGCTCCTAGTATTGTAAGCACAGGAATCCTAGTTTACATTACAATGCTCTTCCACCTGATGGTTTGTGAAAGAACAACCAGCCTACTAAAAAGTATCAACAAGTTGATTAGCATTGTGTAGCTAAGAAACTACTTACTCTGGTGTAGTTAATGCCAAGTAAGATTATTCCTTCTAACACATGCAATATGCATAGGAGTAGTTACAAGAAGGGCAAAAATCTTGATCTTGAGCAAGATTGTTTTGAGGGACTAATAGGTTGGTGTTTGTAGCTTGGGTTTTTTCGATAGGTCTATTCTAATTGTGAGGGTGGTTGATAGGTCTATTCTAATTGTAGAGAACATGACTCTAGTTTGGAGGTGTATTATGTATGGGACCTTGATACTGGAGTTGGGAAGGCTTATTATTTTGAGCTTGTTTCCTCTTCATAGTCACCAACTCATTGCCCATTTTTTGCACTACTGCATTGTTGTCCTCCATCTTCTTTTTTTGATCCTGCATCCTCTTATCCATATTTTGCATCAGTGTCTACATCATGGCCTCAATCCTATCAACCCTAATAGAGGATGTGGAGGCTATTGGGACCACAACAAGAGGCTAACTTACAGAGTAAGTATGAATAGGTGATGATTGGGCATGTCAAGAAAGAAGGACGTTGCGGGCCTTGGAACTAACTTCCCTTCTTGTTTCAATATTTTTTTTCTCTTATTGCAACCTCATAAGCATTTGGTAGAGTGTCCCCTCCCATGGATTACAAAGTGGTAGCAATATAACTAACTGTTGAATGCTCTGAGGTAATACAAGAATGCATTTCCTGGAGAAGGCTTTACTATAGTAGATATATTGTCCCATGTCTTCTAAAATTTATAATTAAAATCAGTCATACATTCATGGGGTGCCCTCTTGATAGTTGTTAGTTTTACTAAAACTGATAAGTGATCACTTTTCTCCTCAAAATGCTTCAATAGAGCTGCTCCTAACCCATCCCAATCTATAATAGAGTTATCAGGCAAGCCTCTATACCGTTGTAGCACTTTCCCCTTCAAGGATGAAGCTAGAAGCCTAACAGAAACATCATCCTTAAATATTTCATGTATATTACAAGCATTTGCAACTTCTTAGATGTGTTCTATGGCGGAGATGGAGGTTTCACCAGTAAACTTAGGTATACTTTTAAGAGCTAACATTGGTATATCATGTCTTTGGACTAATAGGAGAGGACTTCCACCATTGAAGGTGTCAAAAGCATGAGCTCTATCCATGTAAGCAAGTGATCTATTGATTTGATCAGATGGTATTCTATGTTGAGATCTAACAATAGGAGGAGTGGAGATGGATCTTACAAGGGTATGTATTACTATTTCACTCCTAATTGGTGATAGAGATACCATAGCCTTTCTTCTTGGATTAGAAAATAAAAGCTCCTAGTATTGGAACTTACCTCTAGAAGATGCCCTTATTTTAGCTTTGGGCATGAATCATAGCAACTTGATCTAGAAACTAGACGTGGAATGGAGTAGTCACGAAGTGTTTGCATATGAGCCTCTTGAAGGCCTGAAAATATGGAGAATAGCACTATCTTCTCAACACATATTGGAACTTTTCTTCTTTGACACTAGTAAACTTGAAATCTTCTTAATGTTGTCCCACTAGGTGTGCCAAAAACTATTATCACAAAAGCTTGAACCCTTGTCCAAAGTTTTTACCTAAGGAAAACCTTGTGAAACATGGAAACAACCTCTAAGCTATAGGAATTGAACTATGAGGTTGAATCTCCAGAGAAGGTCGGCTTGCTTTGCTATCAAGATGCACCTAAACTACACTTGAAGAGGAAAAGGGAGAAATAATACATGAAAGAAACTACCTAATCTATTCCAAGGAGGTGATGCACCAAAATAGAGTGTTCAATCCTACCTTTGCCCATATATGCACACTTGAACTGTTATGATATCAAATATATATAGATTTGAACTTGCTTAAAACCTACAATTAGATGTAGATCAGACAACCAACATGACTAACACAAGGAAAGAAGAAAAATCACTTATATATCATTCATAGGTCAAAAGAGATACAATCATGCAAATTTTAGATAGCCATAAAACATTGAAGAAAGGAAAATAGATCTTGCACAGTACATCAATGGCTAAAAGAGATAAGGTAGAATATCATGAATAGATCAGAGGCAAAGGGAATTCATAACGCACATGCAAAAAACATGCCAAGGAAAATGGAGAAGAATCCCCCTTTTAGGATTACAAAAATGTGCTTTTATAGCTTAAGCATAACTAGATATTTCTGACTGAGAATCACTCCACAACCACTACATCCATCCATTATTATAAATATAGAAAAATTTTAATCATGGTACAAAACCGGATGCAAGAAATTCACTTGTACACCAAACAAAGCTTTGAGAGGTCAAGAATGGTAGCCATTAACTTCTAACTGAGTTGATGGATCAATAGGTGGTGATAGAGTGTTCTTTTGCATTTATCAAACCTAGGGAACGATGAAAGTGGTTGCAAGAGATCAAAAAGATTAGATCTATCACCAAAGAGTTTCTTCCTCTATCATCAACTTGCAAAATTAGTCATGTCATTAGTCATTTGGAGTTAAACCATTAAGCCTTACCATGTAGACCAATCATCTTTTACCATTCTACCACTCTACGAAGTCTTCCTTTTTTTACTGCCTTGATCACAGCTTCACCTCTACCTTTCTTCATTAATACATTTTGGTTGAAAAACCATGACCAACTAATTATCACTACTTCATAGCCTACTCTTGACACCTTTTATTAACTTCCATGACCTTACGAAGACTGAGATCCTGACTGCATTCGCACTATAATCGTTGTGACTCGAGGTTTACCTCTTAACCTTGCAACCAATAAAAAAAAAGTTGCTTGATCACAACTCTAACTATAGTTCCCTCCTAACATGCCACAATAGTGTGCTGGCCATAGATCTAAAAGATCTAACAATGTGAAATGCATCCTTGAAACATTGAAGATTTTTCCCTTATTGCACTATCATGACCTAAACCATAGTATGTCAATTTAACCTTGCAACCGAGTGAATACAGTGCAATCACATCATCGAGGTCTAAAGCTCAATTAAACTTTAAGTTGTTGCAACCAAGAAAAAATAATGCAATCACCTCGTCACCACTCAAACTCTGATTAGCTCTTACACCATCATGACTGTGCAAACCAAAGGGTGATTCACACAGTTGTGACCTTTTAATATTTGAATTTTGAAAACCCTAGGTGACTGTTGAGTGGCTTATCATTTATATTTGATTTTCTGGCAAGAGGGCATTTTTGGTTAATAGTTACCAAATCATTTTTGTTATGTGTTGAATCTTTCATGGATGTCATCTTTTCAATATTACAGTTTTAATATTGCATTTGAGATATGAGATGAATTAGGTGTGAAATTAGTAATTTGTACTTACAAGTTTAAGTTTAAGATCCTGATTCACCCCCACCCCCCTCAGTATCTTGTTTCCCATTAAATCATTCCAAGAATTGGTATCAGAGCTTAGTTCTCTTGGAAGAAGCCTAACAACTTGAGAGGATCAAATCTTGGATATAGAGAAATACAAGATAGGAAAAATCATTGAAAACCATAATATTGCAACAACTTAAAGGAGCAAGATAAGAGTTAAAGAAATCATTGAGAAAAATTAAAGAGATAGAAATTGAGCAAAATGACGCACTATATAAAGAAATAGATACAGAAGGGCTATTTGATAGTAGAAAAATTGGAAACAATGATGAAGCAATAACACAACTATTGGAGAAGAATAGTATTATGAGAAAATAGAAAAGGGAACTCAAGAGAGAATAGGAAACCCAATCACTAAGACTATGTGAAGTAATAGACATAAAGAATAAATCTAAAGAAGAAAATTTAGAGAAAAAGAATAAATCTAAAGAAGAAAATTTCATCGCTAAAGAAGATAAAAGACAGATGGCAACCAGACTTGAAGAGAGATCATTTGAAGTAAAGAAGCTCACAAATAATCAATTGGGTATAATGAATCAACTAATAATTGCAACTCATGAAGAAAACAAAAAAGACATGGAGATCACAAATTTGAAGTCACAAAATGAACAACTAAGAAATGAGTTGAGGAATGAAAAGGAACTTTTGGAAAGGATGAATAAACCCAGTGAGGCTATAAAATACTTTGAGGAGCTAATGAGATCACCAAGATCAACAAGAGATACTTCTGGACTGCGATATAACAAGCACTTTTCATCTACTAAAGAAGGTGAATGATCAAAGAGTGGAGAAAAAGGAAATGTAAAACCCAAAGGCAAGCCTACATGTCATAATTGTGGCAAACTTGGACACACAGCCAACATATGCATAAGCAAGAATCGTATGAAAATTTTTAAACCTAAGTCTATTGGTAACTATTTTAATTGCAAGAAGAAAGGACACCAAGCACATGAATGTAGATCAAAGAAAAATGTTTCACCCATAGAACCTAGATTTCAAGGACATTGCTATAACTGTCATAAATGTGGACATAAAGATCATGAGTACATATTCAAGACAAAATCCAACTAGACATCTAAGAAACAAACACATGCACCAAGAAAAGGAAATTCCCATAATTGGGATTACAACACACAGTATACTTGTCACTATTGTGGAGAGTATGGACACATTCCAGAGAATTGCATTACGACACGTTTCAAAGGAAATTACAAGGAGTGGTTGAATGAAGAACTAGTATGTTTTAGTTGTCTCAAAGTTGGATATATCAGTAGAAACTACAAAACCAGAGTGTTAACCCTTTTGTGCCCCATTCTTTCAAAATAGTTGTGTAATATTTTTGAAATTTTAACAGTTATATCCTTTGTTTAGGGTGGTAAATATAAAATAAACCCTAAATACAAGAGTGAAATACCTTGAAAAACCTTAGTATTACTTTAAAATTCTTTGGTAGGGATTTTTCCTTGTTACCTTTTAGATTTGCACATAATAGGGTTAATTCTTTAAGTTGTGTATCTTCTCAACCCATGGTTTCATCCTAGTTAGGTCACATCTTATATAAATGTGCTTCTTGTAACCCAAGTGATGAGTTATTCTTGGTGACAATTGATCAGAGATCATATCTATGGCTCTCACTTTCTCACAAATTGAAGATGTTGTCTATTTAGGAAATGTGAGAATGTGAGCTTGTGACACCTATCCTAAAGGATTGAAAAATGAAGTGATCCTCAAGTTTGATCTCAGCCATTAGATCCTACAAGATCAAAACTTCTTGCTTTATCACTGAATAAAGGTATTCAAGCTTTAACCAAAGCAAGAACTTGAGCTTTTGACGCACGTATAGTGTGGGCCCATTTCAAACTTCTTGAAGTGCTTTATCAATATATGCCAATTGTCACCCATGATTGGTTCTTGATTCAAGCTAAATTTCTCTCTTGGTAAGATCTTGATAATTGATCAAATTGTAGATCAAGGGTTTTTGCATACTCACAAAATAAAAGTTTTTGGTGTTTAAGAAAAGTGAGAGTGTAAGGGATCACAACTTGTCCCTGTGGGTCCCCAGAAGGATGGAATAGTATGCTACATTTGTGATCGTTGATCAAAATCAAGATCAACTATTCTTGCATTGTCGTGAAATCAAGATGCAACCCTTTTTAAAGGTGTGAAGATGCAAGGAAGTGATGTGTGTCCTAGTGGACCCACACTACATTGAATAGTTTGAAGAACGAGCACATTTCTTAGCCACGTATTCAAATGAAGATATATGGTGTTCATATTCTTGAAAAAGGAACATTAAGGGTTTCTAATGAAAGAAAGAATGTGAGGAAGTGACACATGGAGTTCGTGGGCCTAGTTTGTATTGCCAGTTTCAAACGGGATAATGTCAACATAAGGTACCATATGGAATGTTCTGATTCACTTTGAGTATTAAGCATAACAACATTAACATCTTTTCTTAGCCGTTAGATCAAAGGGTGACCTATGCTTCTTGCTTTCTCACAAAATGAAGGTGTTCAAGCTTTAATTAATGTGAGGGCTCACCACATGTTCCTATGGACTAGCTTCTTAACATACTAGCATGCATTAATTGTAACCATCTAGTATCAAAAGATCTATGATGCTTGCATTCTTATGAAATCAAGTTATTTAACCAAAGTGAGAATGCAAGGAAGTGACACATGTCTTAGTGGGCCCACTTTCTAAAAAGAATGTTAAGAAAGCATGGTTATGTCCTGATCATTCGATGTAAGGTTGATCAAGGGCTCTCATGATCTCACAAAGTTGAAGTGCTCATTGTTTAATGAAAGTGACAATATGAGAATTTGACATGTATCCCACTAAACAAAAAGGTGATGTAGTATCAAGTTTGATTCATAGCCATCAAATTTCACCCAGATTAATAGTCAATTTTCAAATTATTCACATTACATGTACAATTTGACTATTAGAGCATTAATGGTGTTTCAAGGAAACCTCATGAAAACAAATTTTGTATAAAGTTTATAATTTGTTTCATGATCTGGTACAACACAAAACATAATTGAAGCAGAGTGAACAGAGCCCAGATTTCTTGGCTATCATACTATGAATCGTTGTGAACAATTTTTCTTGTTGTAATCAAAAGTTTGTGAGTAAGTACCTAGAAGTTTGTTGTTAAGAGTTTTTCTATTTCAAAATTTGTTGAATTAGTAAAAATTCCCTCTATGAAGAAATTTTTCTAGAAAAATAGACTGTCAACAAGGAATGTACATGATAATTTCCTTGAACAATTGCCCATTTCTACAAATGAAACTATGAAGGGAAAGGAATTGGTCCCAAAAAAACCTAGACTAAGAATTGATGAGGGTTTCTATGATAAAGGAAATTGGCTAAGAGATGTGGAAATTGTGTGCTAGAAAATGAGACCTGCAAGAAGCGTGGGTTAACAAACAAACACTAGTTTAAAACCTGCAACATGCATCAAATGTTCACCAACATGCAAGGAACAATAAATCAACCAATGCTTGCTTGGGTTTTGCAACCCTAAGAAACCAACAAATCCAACCTTCCGGCCACCTCTATAGCTCAGTAAAGGCACCCATGAGAGGCCCTTTTGGTGTGTTAAGATGGGGGGGGTATGTTTGGTGTGCTCTCCCAGACACAACAACGGAGTGAATCTCTTGAATGAGTGGGTGCAAGTGTGCATGCAAGTAAGATATGAACCTAGACTAAATGAGATGTAGAATAACTCAAGAAATGGCTATGGAGAGAGCCATTCTTGAAGGCATGCAAGAATGAATATGACATGCAATGAAGAAAAACTAACTAGATCTAAAAAACTATGATAAAAATGCAAGATAAAATGAAACTACAAATGCATGTAGAAACTAGATTAATAATGCATGATGCAAACTAAATCAGCTACCAAATCGTTAGTATGATCCTAGAAACCTCTATGAAAATCAAACTACAATGAAAAGCCCTTAGCATGAAGATTTTAGACTCAAATTGGCAAGATAACAATGCAACAATGGGAGATGCAAATGCTTGAGACAAGGCCTCTATTTATAGGCTTGAGGGAGGGCTTGGTGAGGTGGCCTCCACATAGGTGCCACAAGGGAGACACATGGGCTAAAGGACAAGCCATGCAAAAGCTATGCAAAATCCATGCAAAAGCTCTACAAAATCCATGCAAAAGCATGCAAAAGCTATGCAAAAGCCATGCAAAAGCTCTACAAAAGGCATGCAAAAGCCATGCAAAAGCTCTTAATGTTTGTGGGGGACAAATGTGTAAGAGATGTAAGAGGCATAAATGAACTGGAAGAGTTTCTCACACATGTGTGAGCAAACTCTTAAGGGCTAAAAGGTATTAAAAAAGGATTTAGGATAGGATTAAATTAAATGAGATTTAATTTAATCATGAGTTTAGAGGAATTAATAGGATGTGAGGAATTTAAATAAACAAAATTTATTTAAAAAGGAGGAGACATGGAGGATCATGTGTTAAATTAATTTAACACATGAAGGCTAGGAGTATTTAAATTAAATTTAAATACTTAGGAGAATGAACTCATTTAATTAAAATAATTTAATTAAATAAGTAGAAGAATGTGAGCAATATAATTAATTAATAATTAATTACAATGTCACGGGAAATATTAAAATTAATTAATATAGTGTTTAGGGATGATTTTAAGCGTCTACAAAAACATCAATGGGTGGTTTGGAGTTGTTCAAGAAATGGTTTTCCTAAAGAAACTGTGATAGACCATTGAATAATGTTTGGGAATTCAACATTGGAAAGCTAGTTGTGCGAAGTGTCTTCATGGATGATGATTTTTTGACAATGCTAGAAAAGAGGTATGACCCTATGTTACAGGTCATGAAGAACCATGCTAGAGATAGTCTATTTGGGGTAACTGCTAAGGTGATCAGAGAGGTTTTTATGTTAAACCCTAACCTTGCTCTACATGAGAAGATTGATTTGGATGATTTGTAGTCTCAATATGATGCTCAAAGAATATACCGTTGAGGGGGACCACTACAAGAGTATTTTGCAAAGGTAGGGCATTTGACACTTGTAACACCTTCTACTCTAGAGCCCTTGTTAAAGAAATATTTCAGCCCTAGGGCACAGGCCCTCTACATTTCCCTCTACATGATTCTTGGCATGGGTAAGTAGGATGACATCCTAGTGTCTTTAATTTTTATGATGTCTAAAATTTTGCAGTATGGAATGAGTTTTTTTTTTTTTGCATCCCATTTAGCTAAAGAAATACACAATGGGCTAAGAAAAGATAAGGTTGACAAACCCTTTGGTTGGTATTCCTTTTCCATGTATATGTGTCTATATAAGGGTGTTTCTATATTTGATCAAGACATGAAACTAGAGTGAGAAAGGGATGGAGAGAAGCTACCAGTTTAGCTTTGGAGTGTAGATATGGCTTGGAAAGTCACAGATGCCAGTTCTATCCATTTTGACAAGTATTTTGCATCAAAGATGAAGATGTTGTTAAGTAGAGACAACCCTCAAATTCCTAAACCCATACTGGAGTTGATTAGACCTAAAGATCATGATAAGGGTTTAAAGGTGAGCCACAACTGGGGAGACATCATCCCATATTCAGTATATACCATTTTTAAAGTGTATGGTTTCCAAGGGAAGCCTTATGTCCTACCATACCAAATGCCCTTGAAGGTAGGAATCACTAAATTCTTGTGGTAGATTAGAGGACTTGAAGAGGAGTTGGTGGGAAGATCTAAGGGGACAATCTTTCCAAATTTTATAGTTGTCTATAATTTTTTGATGACCAAAGGAGGATGGAGACACTTGGGTAAGTTTCTTGATAGATATCTAATGGCCCAATGTGTCAAACTAATTTCTAGCCTTCCTCTTTGAGATTTGTGATATGACTTAACCACCTCCTATCTTCTATAAGTCTAGTGGTTGTATCAGGCATTAATAGGTCAATCTTTTGGTGCAATGACAACTCTAGCCTCTAACAAGTGGTATCAGAGCTTGGTCACAGGTTTGAATCTCCTTGGGTAACACTGAGGGGGGAATTGTTGGACTAATGGCCAACCTTTCCCTTCGAGATTCATGACATGGCTAAACCACCTCCTATGTTCTCTAATGGATGTATCAGGCATTAACAGGTTGATATTTTGGTGCAACAGTAACTCTAGCCTCTAACACAATCTCATTTTTGTTTTATTGATCCAGAAGGATTTTTTGAGATGTTTAGAGAAATAACTAGGACCAAATCCAATGACCATATATTTAACTTTCCTGAAGATGTAATTAGAAATTATTTTTCTCTACAAGAACAAGAAGTAAAGAAAGAAAAATGGAAAGCTTATAGAAGGGTCTTGGAATTTTTTAATGCTCTAGATAGAAAGTATGATCCTTTAGTTGATATCAAGTTTTGGGGAGATAAGATGAATAAGCTAATGGCACATTTTGTTGGGATCATGCAAACTTTGAATGAAAAGAAGGAAGAATTGATAAAAGCATACCTAGAATAGGCCAAGGAGGATGGTGATCAATAGGATTGTCATCATTCCAAGGTAGTATATCCTCTAGCAGAAGGTCAGATATGTAGTTTCCAGGAATGTGGGGGCACATCCTATGCTAGTTTATAAGAGACAACATTCAAAAAGCCCACCCTTAGAGGCAGCAGTAAAATGGAAAAAGTTGGAAGAGGGATCCTCATCAAAGGTAGATGAGTATTCTCCCTCCTAAACCCCTATTAATTTTGACAATGAAGACTCCTTGAGGGAGAAATTGAAGCAAATAGGGGGTCAAGATGATGTTCTAATAACAACATCAAAAGTAGAGGAAGGAATGCCTAAGGAACCCCCAATGCCAGTCTTAGCCCTCACTGTTCAAGATTTCAAAGGGAAAGAGATGGATCATGTTGTAGAATAGGTTGCTAAGAAATTTTTGGATGATGATGACTTTGTGAAATCTATGAATTTTATCTAATTTTTATGGAGAAGCAATATATCCAATTTCAAGGCAAAGTGTAAAAAGGTAAAGGCACAGCAACCTGATAAACAAGACTCTGAGATAGAGGAGAAAATTAAAGTTAAATTGATATAGGATTTCAATCAGATAACCCCTAAAGGGGGAAGGTAATTGCTAAAGGATTTAGGTGTTTTAAAACTTCCAAAATGGGACATTGGTAATGCAATGGTTTTTGATGCTATTAGGAAGGAAAATGAGACAAAGTTTGATATAGAAGAAGAAGTTAAGGAATCCCATAGAGAGGTAAAAGATAGTAATGATCACAAGGCCTTAGTAATATGGTATATTAGGAAGAGAGACAAATCAAGACTCTAGGAAGCTTCAAATGTAGAGTATACAGAAAGCCTGGTACTTTACAAAGTGGGGGATGTATACAGTGAGAAAGTTGCCTATATAAATAAACAGATGGTTTATTTTGGTGTGGAGATAGCTGTGAAAGACAAGAACAATTTTATGGAATTAAATGCTAGACTTGAGAAGGTATTAGAAGCTTGTGATGAAAGGGGAAGGAAGATATATGAAATGGAGAATGTCATTGCAAGATTGCAAAAGAAGAAAGGAAAGAGAAAAGTGGGAGAGAAATCTAGCCAGCTTATGATTGCAACTTCTCCTACTCCACCTCCTCCCACTAGGCCAATCATTGAGATCCTTGATACACCTCTGCATCAAGAGTATTATATTGTAGATGAGTTAAGTGAGGAAAAGGCTAAACTCAGAGTAGCAAAGGTAGAGGTGCAGATTCAATATAAGGACAGGGTTAGAGATACAATTTTGTTTCTAGTAGATAGAATAAATTGGCCTCTGTTCCATTTGGATATGTTAACGATAGTAGATTTTTGGAAGGAATTAGAAAATAATGATGTTGCCTTGAGAGAAATTTTGAATAAGTGGATTAGTATGGAGGATAATATCACTGCTTTATGTTTTACTGTCATTGACAAGATTGATGATCAAATTGTGAAAACATATGATCAAGCAAGTGACCTACTAGATTTTGATCTAAAGAGAGATTTATTACAAAGGAAGTTGAGAACATGTTTCTCTAAATATCTCAGTATGAATTTTGATATTTTCCCTCATATGCCAAAGGGTCTTGGCATTATAAAAGATAAAGAGGAATGGGTAAATAAATTAAAAGAAATAATGAGTTTTGGGATGAATAATGTTGTTAATAAGGACACTTATATTTAGTCTACAAGAACTGTTGAGGAATTATTTAATGTCCAAATATTATTTGATTCTTTACAACAAGATTTTGAAGAAATAAAGAAGTTATGAAAAGATATATTAAAAATAAAATAGCAAATTATCAATTTCAATTGGCCAAATGACACTATTTTCAACAAGTGGATGGCAGAATATATTAAAAATAAAATAGCAAATTCTCAATTTCAATTGGCCAAATGACACTATTTTCAAAAAGTTGATGGCAGAATATTCATCAGCTTCAAAAATCTTATAGATGGCATCTAAGGAAAATTTTATCGATAAATGCTACAAAGAAGAGAGAAATGTTTGCAAGGCCATTCAGGTAACCATAATAGAGCTGGATGAGATAAAATCACAACCAACACAAGAGATTGAAGACAAGACATTAGAAGTGGTTGAGGAAAAAGAAAGTCATTTACCTATTGCAAACACTTTAGAATCAGACTCAAGTAGAATAGAAGAAGAAAAGGTGGCCCCACAACCTGAGGAAAAGCAAGAAGAGAAAGACAAATCATTAGGTGTTGTAGAGGAACAAGAAATAGACAAAATAGAACACGCCCCACCATAAGCAGTGAATGAAAGAGCTACTCTATTATTGATCAAAATACCACAAATGTTTTATATTTTCTCATACTATGAAAAAAGTGACTATATGCAAGAAAATCTAACCTGTCGGGAACATGCCTAAACAAGCAAACATTAGTTGTATATATGCATATGAAAAATTAGAAATAAAATGAAATACAACTAAGATAAAGATGAGTTTAACAACTTATGCAACCACAAATTAAAAATCCTCATGCAACCTCAAAGAAGCTCAACAAGGGCACCCATAAGAGGCCTTGTTGGTGTGCCTCAGTGTGAGAGATGTAGATGTGCTCTCCCAAAAACAACTATGAATGAATCCCTTCAAACTGATATGAATGAATGCAAATATGCAAGTGTGAATCTATACTAAAATGTATGTGAAATGCCTTCAAGCAATGGCTATGAGTAAGTCATCCTCAAAGGATTCCATGGATGTGAATGTAAATGGAATGCAATGAAGAAAGAAACCTAACAATATCATATACTATGAAACTAATGCAAAATCTAGAAACTTAAATAATGCAAACAACTACCAAAGGTTAGCTCTAAGCATAAAATCTCTAAAAACTCAAAAGCTAAACTAGCATGATAACAATGCAAATGAGGGAGATAAAAAATGTTTAAGACAAGGGCTCTATTTATAGGTTTGAGAGAGGCCTTGGGGAGGTGGCATCTATGTGGCATCCACATAGGTGCCTCAAAGGAGACACATGGACTAAGGGGACAAACCATGCAAAGGTCAACATAAGCCTTTTGAATGAAAGTGATGGCTCAAGGTTTGCTCACACGTGTGTGAGAAACCTTGGAGAAAGGAAAGGGGGACAAGTTTGTAAGAGGTGTAAGAGGTGTGAATAAAATAATAAAATAAAAGCT
The DNA here is from genome assembly GCA_028749045.1 of Cupressus sempervirens. NCBI lineage: Eukaryota > Viridiplantae > Streptophyta > Pinopsida > Cupressales > Cupressaceae > Cupressus > Cupressus sempervirens. The sequence goes on from CM053786.1 coordinate 819,342,671, forward strand.
TTATTGGATATTGAGTTTCTCACACATGTGTGAGCAAACACTTAGGAGCTAAAAGGTGTTTAGAAAGGGGTTCAGGATAATTAAGTGGGATTAACTAATGGGTAGGCTTAGAAGGATGAGAGTGATGGGTGTAGACTAGGTTTTAGGATGGGATTAGGATTTAACACAATAGTAGGATTTCAAAAATTTAATAAAGTGGAGGGAATTAAAAAAATTAGAATTTATTTAAAAGGGGATTTATGAAGCACTGTGCATTAAATAAATTTAATACATTAGAGGGGAAGTATTCAAATTAAATTTAAATACATTACGGAAATGAACCTATTTAATTAAATTAGTAGAAGAGTATGATAATATAAATTTATTAATAAATAGTCAACTATAGTGTCAAGGGAAATATTAAATCTATTAATAGAGTGTTTAGGACAATTTTAAGTGTCTACAGTGACATTTTTTCTTTCTGTGTAATCTTTAGTTTTTTTTAAAGGATAGTTGTCCTTTTCCCTCTAGGCTTGAAGCTTGTTGCAACTCATTCTATATAAGTGAGTTCCCAAGGCAAGAGGGAGGGTCCAAGAATATGAGGCTGAATAGAGTTTTGTTCATGTTTTGAGTCGGTCCATGTATACTATGTAATTTTGTTCCAAACTTTAAATGAAAAAAGTTAAAAATTGATGGTCTAATTGACTTGTCTTATTATAGAGATTTTCATTGAATTATATATATTTCAAAGAAGTTAATACAAAATGCATCAAGCTGGCTTTTCATTCTAGATCTTGTCTCTTCTTTTATCTCCATTTTATCCTATGAGATTTATTATGAAAAGTTCATTAAATTTCAATTGTAATTCACTCTGAGTTATATTTAAAATTACTTTTGCCAATAATCTAATGGGTTATGTAAATGCTCAACATAAATTGAAGAAAAAATATGGTTTTCATTGAAGATTTTGATAAATATGAGATCTAGAAATGGATATTGGTAATATTTTCACAAAGTGTTAAGATAGATCCAGAAGTAGATGTCTAATTCCTATGAGTTAATAGCCCAATAGACAAGGCATTTGTCATCCTTTCAAGTTAATTTAGTTTGAAATACCTAATATGGTGCTAAAATTCATATAAATCAATCATTTAATGTTTTGTTGTTGAAGTTTTAAAACATCATCCTGTGCTTGATTCATGGAGTCTTAGGGTTTGATAAAGTAGTCATTTATCATCTCTTTTTTTGTCTTGGAATTAGAAGAATTAGGGCTAAAATCATTTGCTATAAGGGAGTTCATATTCAGAGTCTAAGTCTTAAAGAGTTTAAATAATATATTCCCAAGTATACCTGCCTAAATCTTGCAAAATTCAAAGTGGAGAAGATATCAAAGTCTTTTCATTTGGTCCTTTTAATTTGAATTTTAGAGTACCCATTATGGTTTCTAGCTAATCCCTAGGTGTTTTGATCTATTAAGAAGTTGTCAAAATTTTATCAAATCATAAGCCAACAAAATGGTGACTCTACTAGGGATAGGGTTGCAATAAGCCTTATCAAAAGGATAGGAATCTCTAGTATAAATTACATATATTGATTCATGTTACCAGTTGTGTTTTTTCCTTTCGAGTCAGCCAAAAAATTGATGACTCTGTTGGGGACTACTAATATTGTTCTATTTTGATAGACAAACCTTCATAATCTATAAAATTCCAATACAATAAGAAGTACATGACGTGGGTTCTGTCCAAATAGTGCCTTGTCTGTGTGACAGAGTTTTCATTTCCCAAAGTGCATCATGATAGAAGTTCTTGTCTTAATTTTGTAGTCAAACATTTTTTTCTCATGATTTTCTTGTTTTCTAGCCATATTAAAAGTTTTTCCCCCTCAGTGGGTGGAAGCTCGGTCAAAGGTTTAGTAGTAGCTAGTGCTATATATTTTAAGTGTTGTTTGAAATGGAAGATAGAAGAAAAAACACAAGAGCATAGAAAAAGGCAAATCCATAAATCCCTTTGTACACAAAACTACCCCAGGGTGGTAGGAAGAACTAGCCCAAGAAGAAAGGAGATCCTAACCACACATGGAAGCCTAGAGATAGTTTTTTTGTCCATTTAGAGTATCAGTCAGTGATAGAAAGGAATATTCATCTCTAGATTATAAGTTTGAGATCACTAAACTTTTAGGTGAAATGTTCAACTACCCCATTACTAGAAGAGAGAATGTACCATGATAAAATTGTCTCTCTAGATATTACTTTTAGAGCTAATATCTCTAAGGAGGTAAACCAAAGGTGGGGATATAAGAACACTTTGAATACTAGGCCAAACCTCAATCAAGTTCCATACATTGAAAGAAATTTCATAGATCTAGATGATCCAGTAGATTCAGAGACCACCTCTACAGGTCTTAATGAATTTTTGTATGAAATTGAAACACTTAGAAATAATGTTGTAGAGGAAGATGCTAAACACATTCGTTTGGAAAAGGAAAAGGAAGTAATCACCATGAATGCTCTTATAGAGAGAGAAAACTTGCATAGAAGGATGGAAGCTTTGAAAGATAAAAATGGGAAGTTAGAAGAGAAGTCTTCTAGTTTGCATTCATACATCTATGGAGATATGGGAGAGATAAGGTCAAAAATCCAAGACCAAGAACGCCTGCTAAGAGACAAGGAAGGACCTATCATTTCTCAAATCCAACCCTACAAACCTCTAGAAGAAAATGTCATGGATCTTGACATTAGGAATCCTGATAAAGGAAATCAAAAGGTTATGGGTGTACAAATAAATGAGCCTCAAGTAGTTCCTAAGAACCTTGTATGTCAAAGATTGATTTGGAGTTCGAGAGAGCAAAAAGGAGAGGGGAGACCTTGCTAAAGAGCTAGAGAAAGTTGAAAATGAGGTCGAAGCTATAGAGACAAGGAAAAAGATACATTTCCTTAAATCTACCTCTGGCTTAGCATCTTGGCCAAACCATATTTCACAACCTATACCTCTTGTTTCTACTTGTGGGCCCACAACAAATAACCAAGGTTTTTCCTAGTCAATGTCAGTTTCTTCTTCCACTAATATTAGCCAATTAGTTGCAACACAACAAGTTAAAATCCCTTTACAAACCCAAGGGGCTAGACCTAGTACTTCAAATGTATTAGGTTTTCATAAGATACCTATTTATATGGAAAGATGCAAACAAATGTCCTTTGTAGGTATACCTAGTTTCCCTCATTCTATCTCTAATGACTTGAGAGATAAAGTTACTAAGTTCTCAGGAAATAATGTCATAACTGGTGAAGAAAATCTCAAAAAGTTCATTGATATGCTAAATGATTATGAAGTGGAGCATGAAGATTTTTCTATGAAATTGTTTGTGCATTCACTTATTGAAGATGCAATAGACTATTTCAGAAGATTGCCTGATGATAGTATTGGTTCTTGGGATGATCTAGAAAAGCCTTTTAAGGAGCAATATGGTGACAATACTAATGAAATTGTTGAGAAAATATTGATGCAAGTATGAGAATATTTTTCAATCATTATTTTTTCACTGATGTCAAACTTGCTGCCTATTGGTGAGATAACTACTTAGTTGATTTGAGTACTATCATTTGTTTGATTGATGAAGAGGATTTGATCAAATCAAATAATAAGAGGACCTAGAGGAAAGGTTGAGTTATGGTATATAAAAGGAATACAAAGATTAGTTAAGAAAGTGATGATATAGTGTATTGTTTATCTACTTAAGGATGTAAAGGATGGATACACTAGCTAAGTCTAGAAGAAAAAGAAAGAAGAATTGTGTATGCTAAGCTTGACCAAGTGCATAGTTGGTACCAAGAAATGTTAGTGCAAGCCGAGTAGAAAATTATTTGGAGCTGAGTAAAGTGAATATTCAATGTATCACAAGTGAACACATTCTAAGCCGAGTAAAATTTAGTTGATGTTGAGCATTAGTAAACTTTAATATGTGTTGAGTGAACTGTTAGTGGATGTTAGGCAATGCAGTGTGTGTCAAGCATCATAGGTTAGTCACTGTCAAGTGATAGCATTATGAGTTAGATCATGAATTCAACAAATCTGAGCTGACAAGGTTGATTTCTTGGATTGCGTGAATTGTGTGGAAGATAAGCTTGATGAGTTGGTGGCATAGAATTCAAGGAAAACCATTTGAAGCAAATTCAAGAAGGATTGTGAAGGAAGTTTCTAGAGGGAGCAAAATGGAAAAGAAGGAAGATTCAATGAATCTGACCTAACCCTAGAATGGACAATTGTGGTTGAACAAAAAAATACCTAAATTATCTTTATACGGAGATACAAGGCATGAAGCAATAGTTGGCATTTGCGAGAACCCAAGGAAGACAAGGAGTCTAGGGTATTGCTTCATATGGAGGCCAAACTATAGAGTCTACAATTGGAATGCAAAGCAAGAAGGCTTAAAAGGATGAATGGTTGAAGGGTGAACGAGCTATCAAAGCTTAAGTGAATGAAGCCAAGTAGAATGGATGACTAAAATAGAGATCTATAATCTACAAGTGAGTTGTAATTTGTTATCAAATCAAGCCTTACTATTACTCTCTAATCATTGTATCAGTTTAGGGTAAATCCTTTGGATATAGGTTGACTTAATAGTCATTTGTAAATCCTTTAACCAAGTGACATTATAATGGAATGGTCTAAATTCCTCTAATAGGACTCACTCCTAATAGGGGGATTGAAATCCTTTAACCATGTCACATTTAATAGTGTGTATTGTAACCTCTGACAAGGTTGGCCTTTCACAAGGCATCACTTCAGAAGAGTGAGAAATAGTAGCATATTACTAGTCATTTTTCCCAAATTGGGTTTCCATGTAAAATCCTTGTGTCATATGTGTGAATGATTATGTTATGTTTCATGTTTACATTTTTGCAAAGTGATTTTGACCTAGTATAGTAACGTACAAGTTTAAGTTTTGAATGATATGACGGATGCATGCAAGATACATGATAAGGAGATATATGTATGAGTGTACACTAAAAATTTTAATTGGGAGTTTTGGACCTTGGATAACTAATTCACTCCCCCCACCCCTCTTAGTTATTCTAAACTATTCCAACAATTGGTATCAGAGAATTGGTTGCTTGTGAGAGATAATTTGAAGGTACTATAAGTAAAAGATCAAAAGGCCAAAGAGATAGGTACACAAGCTTAAAAAGGAGAACTTTCCTGCATGTTAAAGTTTGATGAATTTAAATCTAGGAGGACTTGGTGATCATGCACAAACTACCATTATTGTTGAACATGTTGACCTTGTTGGAGCCCTCACTGTTGAATATCTAAAGAAGAAGAAAAAGCACAATCAAGCAATGTTGGAGATTGCATCTACCCTAAGTTATTTTTAATTCGATGACATCGAGAATTGTGACATTACAAAGAAGATGTGGGATGCTCTTCAGACCATCTATTGAGGAGACTCAAATGTTTTGAGAGCCAAATCTAAAAGTATTAGAGGTAAGTTCGATGATATGAGAATGGAAGAAGGTGAGAACATTGTTCAATATTGCTTTAGAATAAAAGTTGTAAATGTTATAAGAGGATCAATTGGTAAGATTGATGATGATATTGTATTGAGAAAAGTATTGAGGAAACTTCTACCTATCAATGTTATTAGAGTTTCTGCCATACAAGAACTAGGATGTATACTTGGCACTAATCTGACCCTTGAAGAATTGGTAGGTAGGCTTACTGCCTTTCAACTTTCTAATTTTGATAATTTCAAATTTGAGAATATTGAATCTTCTTTTAAAGCTAAGTTGACACTAAAAGAACCTAATCAAAAGAAAAATGAAAAGAGCAAACATGTTTCTAGTGACAGTGATATAGATGAGAAAGATGTAGAAGAACTTGAAGCATTGTTGGCTAGGATATTTCACAGCAACAAAGGAAAATAAAAAGGTAAGATGCCTATCATATGTTTCACTTGTAATGAATTTGGTCATATTGTTGCTAGATGTCCATAGAAGAAGAACAATAGAAGTGGGGGAAAATTCATATGAAAAAGAGATGAGAATAATAAGGACTACAAAGACAAAGGAAAGAAATCCTGCCACATTGCTAAAGAGGAATCCAATGAAGAATCTAATGATCATGAGGATGAAGTTGTCTATGTTGTAATCAAGGATGATTCTCATGAAGATGAGGCAACTACACTTGTATCTTATGTGAATTAAGAGTGACAGATGGATTATTGACAATGGTTGTTCCAATCACATGACTAGAGATAAAAGTAAGTTCAATTCCCTTGTGCATTATGATGGTAATAGTGTTAGATTTAAGAATGATGCACCATACCTTATCAAAGGAAAGGGATAAGTTAAATTGATAGATAAGATCACTTGTGGCAATTATTAATATGTAGAAGGATTGAATTATAATTTTCTAAGTGTGTTACAACTAAATAGTGTTGGTAGTAAGGTTGAATTTGGAAATAGAAAAGCCAAGATTTATGATGCTAATGGAGAGCTAATTGGAAATGGTAATCAGACTAGAGGTAATCTTTTGTACCTTGACATGAATGATGATACTTGTCTAGTTGTACAATTTGATGATGTCTAGCTATGGAACAAAAGACTATGTCATGTTAATTTTGATAATTTGATCAGTATTAGTAAGATAAAGAGAGTTAGAGGTTAGGCAAGATGACTAAATCAAGTTTTAAAAGAAAGACTCACTCTTCAAAAGGAATTCTTGAATTAGTTCATACTAATTTATGTGGACCAATAAATGTGCAAATCTATAAAGGTGACAAGTACATTATCATATTTGTTGATAATTATTCTAGGATGATGACAAATATGTTTTTAAAGAAAAAATCTAATGCATTTCAAATGTTTAAGTGGTACTTGGCTAGAGTGGAAAAGGAAACTAGAAAGAGCTTGAAATATCTGAGATCTAACAAAGGTGGAGAATTTACATCAAATGAGTTTGAGATTTTCTATAATGATAGAGGAATCAAAAGATAGACTTTTACACCTAAAATCCCTCCACAAAATGGGATTGCTAAAAGGAGAAACAAATCTGTGATGGACTATACTAGAACACTCATGATGGAGAAGAATGTTGCTTTGAAATACTAGAGAGAAGTTGTAAGTACAACTGTCTATACCCTAAACCATGTACAAGTCAAGAAAGGTACTCATTTAACACCTTTTGAATTATGGTATGGATACTCACCCAATATAAAATATTTTAAGGTATTTGGAAGAAAGTGTTATATTCTTAAGGATAATAGGAATGGATAATTTGATGTTAAAAGTGGAGAAGGTATATTCCTAGGTTATTCCACAAGGAGTAAAGCTTATAAGTGTTTAAATACTAACACTGACAAAGTTGTGGAAAGTGCAATGTGAAGTTTGATGAATATACAGAAGTACATGAAGTTGAACCTGAAGAAGAACCTAAAGATTACAAATCTTTTGTATATTTCTATGATGACATGATTGATAATGAAGCTATGAACCAAGTTGGAAATCAACAAAAACAAGTTTCAATGATTGTCAAGTCACATACAATGAATGTTGAGCAGCATTCAAGAACTAAGTTATAGTCAAGAGCTAAGTTATAAAGTGAATATGAGGTAGATTTTGATAATGAGATTAGTACACATGAAAGATATGTTGAATTACCTTATAGAGAAGCACACAATGATTCTAAAGTTGAGAGACCTATTGAAGAAAATGGAGTCGAACCAATATTGTCAAAGTATGTCAAGAGACATCACCCTCCTACACAAATTATTGGAGATAAAGAGGCTAGACCTATGACAAGGAACAAGTTGAGAAGCGATACATGTTTTTGAAGCATGCATGAAACTAAATCAGTTAAGGATGCATTAGAGAATGATGACTGGAGTCAAGCCATGAGAGAAGAGATTGAACAAATTGAGAAGAACAAAACTTGGTCACATGTACCCAAACCAGAGAACAAGAATGTCATTAGAACCAAGTGGGTGTATAGAAACAAGTTAGATGAAAATGGTGAAGTCACAAGAAATAAAGCAAGATTAGTTTGCAAGGGGTATGCTCAAGAAGAAGGAATAGACTATGGAGAAATATTTTCCCATGTTGCAAGACGGGAAGGAGTAAGAACTCTACATACAAAAGTTTCAAAGTGTACCAAATGGATGTGAAATCTACATTTCTGAATGACATATTAGAGGAAGAGGTTTACATTGAACAACTTGAAGGATTTGTTGATGTTAACAACAAGAACATGGTATGTAGATTACATAAATCTTCATATGGTTTAAAGCGAGCACCTAGAGCATGGTATGAGAGACTTCTATCTTGTGAAGATTGGTTTTGAGAGAACCAATGACAACAACAATCTATACTTGAAGGCTAAAGGTAGTAAAGATATTTTACTATCAGAAATTTTTGTTGATGATATCATATTTGGAGGATAAAATGTACTTTGCAAGACATTTTTTATCAAATGAAGCAAGAATTTGAGATGTCCATGTTTGGAGAAATTAAATTCTTTGATGACTTACAAGTGTATCAAATGCAATATGGTATTTACATAACTCAATTTAAGTATGTAAAGGAAATATTGAAAACTTTTGGATTGGAAGATTCAAAGCCTATTGGCACACCTATGGTGACAGGACATAAATTATCAAAGAATGATGATTCTGTTGATGTGAACCAAACTTTGTATAGATCTATGATTGGCAAATTGCAATATGTAGTTCATAGCTGATCGAACATTGCATTAGCCATTGAGATTGTTGCAAGATTCTCTACAAATCCTAAGGAGAATCATTTGATGGTTGTTAAGAGAATTATAAGATATTTGAAAGGAATAGAGGACTTTGGCCTATACTACTAGAAAATGAGAAATTTGAATTGAGAGCCTATACAAATATTGATTGGGCTGGAAATGTTGATGATAGAAAAAGTATAAGTGTGGAGCATTTTTTTGGGGGAAGAGACTAGTTCATTGGCTAGTAAGAAAAAAATTACATATCTTAATCTACTATTGAAGCCAAATAAGTTGTTGCTACAATAAATTGTACCAATATTGTATGGATCAAATAGCTACTCAAAGGAATGAAGGAGGAAATTGCTAATCCTGTTATACTTTACTATGATAACACCAGTGCAATAAACATATCTAAGAACCTTGTGATGCACACAAAGACAAAACATATAGCTTTCAAGTATCATTACTTGAGAGTGTTGGTTCAAGACAAAGAAGTGAAGATAGAATATGTGAATACCAAAGAACAAATAATTGATATATTCACAAAAGCTTTACCTAAGGATGCTCTTGAGTATCTAAGAGGTAAACTAGGGATGATACCCCTATCCAAAGTTGTTTAAGAAGCATGATAAGTGCCCTACATCAACTAAGATGGATGACATGTGTTACATATTGATGCAGCAAATCTTACTTTAGGAGCTGTCTAAAGTAATACAAGATCTGAAAAGAAGATTAGTCACAAGTTAGGTGACAGAGGGAGAACCTAAAATTGTTAACATCTGCATGTTAAGATGAAAATTCTTTGGCATTGTTGTCAAAGAGGGAGATCTATGAAATACCAACTCAGAGGGAGATCTGCAATCAGAAAGTCAGAGGGAGAAGCCCCACAAGATGAAATATTGAGGCAAATATGAAGATTAAGTTTGCTAACCAAGAGGAAGTAAAGAGTGAATTGAATTTTTTGTTTATCATAACAGAATTTTGTAGCCTATACAGAAGATGAAAGTTGTTGATAGGGGGAGAGATTTCAGTATTATTTCCTTTTTGGTGTAATTGTTGGTATTGGTTTGCCATCAATGCCAAAGAGGGAGATTGTTGAGAAAAGATTGATGCAAGTATGAGAATGTGTTTCAATCATTTTTTTGTTGCTAATGTCAAACCTATTACATGTTGGTGAGACAACTGCTTAGTTGATTTGAGTACTATCATTTGTTTGATTGATGAAGAGGATTTGATCAAATCAGATAATAAGAGCACCTAGAGGAAAGGATGAGTTATGGTATGTAAAAGGAGTACAAAGATTAGTTAAGATAGTGATGATACAGTGTATTGTTTATCTACTTAAGGTTGCAAAGGATGGATACACTAACTAAGTCTAGAAGAACAAGGAAGAAGAATTGTGTCTGCTAAGCTTGACCGAGTGCATAGCTAGTGCTAAGAAAAGTTAGTGGAAGCCAAGAAGGAAATTAGTTGGAGCCAAGTAAATTGAAGATTTAGTGTATGTTGAGTGAACACAATGTAAGTTGAGTAAAGTTTAGTTGATGTTGAGCATCACTAAACTTTAGTATGTGCCAAGTGAACTATTAGTGGATGTCGAGAAATGCAATGTGTGTCGAGCATCAGAGGTTAGTCAATGTTGAGTGACAACATTATGAGTTAGATCATGAATTCAACAAATTTGAGCTAACAAGGTTGATTTATTGGATTGTGTGAACCATGTGGAAGATAAGCTTGATGAGCTAGTGGCACAAAATTCAAGGTAAACCATTTTGAGGAAAATTCAAGAAGGATTGTGAAGGAAGCTTCTAAAGGGAGAAAAATGGAAAAGTGGGAAGATTCAATGAATCTAACCTAACCCTAGAATGGATGATTGCAGTTAAGCACCACCTAAATTCTCTTTATAAGGGGATACAAGGCATGAAGCAATAGTTGGCATGTGTGAGAACCCAAGGTAGACAAGGAGTCTAGGGTATTGCTTCATATGGAGGCCAAACTATAGAGTCTGCAATTGGCATGCAAAGCAAGAAGGCTTAAGGGGATAAATTATTAAAGGGTGAAAAATATATCAGAGCTTAAGTGAATGAAGCTAAGAATAATGGAGGACTGAAATAGAGATCTGTAATCTACAAGTGAGTTGTAATTTGTTATCAGATCAAGCCTTATTGTTGCTCTCTAATTATTGTATCAATTCAGGGTAAATCTTTTGGATTAAGGTTGACCTAAAAATCATTTGTAAATCCTTTAATCAGGTGACATTCTAATGGAATAGTCTAAAGTCCTCTAACAAGGCTCACTCCTAACAGGGTGATTGAAATCCTTTAACCAGGTCACATTTAATAGTGTGTATTGTAACTTTTAATAGGGTTGGCCTTTCACAGGGCATCACTTCAAAAGATTGAGAATTAGTAGCATGTTACTAGTGGTTTTTTCCAAATTGGGTTTTGACGTAAAATCTTTATGTCATATGTGTGAATGATTCTATTATATTTCATTTTTATATTTTTGCAAAGTGATTTTGACCTAGGACAATAACCTACAAGTTTAAGTTTTGAATGATATGATGGATGTATGCAAGATATATGTATGAGTTTTATGAAGCATTGAAAAGTTTTATTGGAGTTTTGGACCTTGGATAACTGATTCACCCGTTATTCTAAACTATTCCAACAAGTTTCATGTTGAATGAGTTCAATAATATTAAGAAAAATTGGAATGGATCAACATTAGATTTTAATGTAATATTCTTGAAAGGAATGTATAAGTTATTTCAAGTTATGAGACTATGTGAGAATGTGTATCTCACTACTTATTTCAATGCCTTTGATAGAAAGATGGCTTATATTCTAAGAGATAAAGATCTCAGGACATTGAAGGATTCTTTCAAGATAGCTATCAATATTGAAAATAATAGAAGGGCATTTGGTAAGCTTGGGAGGAGAGATGATCATAAATTGTTTAACCCTATGGGAAACAAAAAGGAAGGTGACCAACCTATCACAACCAAGAAACTTGAGGAAGACATAATGGATCAAGTCTTGAATTTTCTTAAAACATTGAATCCTCTAGAAAATATGCTTGATTATGTTGAAAAGCCATAATTCAATAACAACTACAATAGGAAAACTAGATTATAAAATTACACATATAACACATAGTGGAAGGATGGAAAGCCCATTCCTAACCATGCCCAAGGCACAAGTGACAAGAAAACATCATATCCATTGCAGATAAATTATGTAAATATGAAGGAAGAAATGCCTTGGTGCATCATTTTCCAATCCCCTCATTCTCCTGACTATTGTGTTATTGCTCAATCATTTTCTACAAATCAATAAACACGGCCTAAAGAGGGGGAAGAGGAAAAGAGCCATGATTATGTGGCATGCAACATGGTTAATTTTTGTGATAATTATGAAGAGCCTAATCAAGAAGAATCTAAAATTGATGTTAGTAATCAATGAAGCATGTATCAACTATACCATCAACAAGTTTTTTCAGATAATGAAGATCAAGATGAAGATAAGATGTGAAAATTGATGTCAGATGTTGACCATGTGAATTTGAGAAAGTCATCCAAAGAAGAAATTGATAGAATAATTTTTGAGATGGTGGCTCAAGTTCATAGGACATACAATCTAAGGAATAGGACAATAAACAATGTTGTTGGAAAGGCATCTGGTATTTTTATTAAGGACATAACCCATAAGTTGGATGGTGTCCATAAAGAAGAGAATCAAGTGGTATTCAAGATCAAGGATAGTAAGGCCAAGAAGTGGGAACCTAAGAAGAAGGTGCAAGTTCAAGGTGTAGAAGTAACCAAGATAAGTACAAAAGAAAAGAATTCAAATCTTGATGTTGTCAGACAAGTAGAGGATCATGTTGTTCAAATGCAAGAAACTAAAGGTAATATATGCAAACCTCTTGTTTATGAGCATGTTGATATGATTTCCATGTTATCATAGATTACTATTAAGGTTCCTTTATCTAAAAAATTTAGGATAGAGGAACATAAGAGTAAAGGCCTTTCTTGGTTAGGGGAGATTGGGAACAATAATGTTGTCAAAAGAGAATTATTAGTAGGGCACGAGGTATTGACCGAGTGATTGACTAAAGTGATGTATTGACCAAATGAATTGGCATTGGCCAAGTAAGGTAACTTGGACCAAGTGAGTATGAAGATCAAGCGAGCTATCATACACCTACCAAGTATGAAGATATTTATTGTAGATCTAAAATGGAAATTTGAAGGTATTTATCAAATTTGAGCATTCATTCTTATTCACCAAACAATTTCAGATCTCACAAGTGATTTAAAGGTGATTAAGGAAAATTTAGAAATGAAACAAGCGAATTATAGTGGAGCATTGGAAAATTTGACAATATCAGTAAGTGTTACTTTTGGTGTCAAGTAAATTATTTTCTAGAGATATCATAGAAGAGTTTTCTTTCAAAACCCTAGGTTAAAATGGCATTAGTAAGCAAAATGTTGAAACATAGCAACACTCAAATTGTGAGGAATGACCTGTGTCCTCCACAAAATTTTAGGAATGGTGTAAATGTTGAAAAGGATGAAGATTATATTGGTGCCCTGTCATCAATTCCACCTAGAGTTTTAACTATTTAGGATGTAAGATCCTACTATCTGTAAAAAGTATGAGAGATTGGAGATTTTGAGATAGGGACAACTTATGAGAAGCTATGAAATAATGGAGTATTGAAAGATGAAAACAAAACCATTGCTAAGAAAGGGCTTACTCGTGCCCTATGTTTTCCAAAAGATTTCAAAGTCAAATGGATAAAAGTCTTGCTTAGTCACATCCATGACATGAAGATATGGTTAGAAGGAGGTCTAATCAAAATAAACAAAGACATAATATGCCAAGTTACTAGATACCCTACCTTGGATCGACCAAAGAGTATAAGGAGCATAACATAGAATGAAATTATGAAATTAACTAAATTGAAATGGAACAATTGAGGGATATCAATTGATGGAATTGAATATCCTCTAATTGAGTTTGTAGTTCATATGATAGCACACAAATTTTACCAATCTATCAAATAGAATAGTGTATCATGTGTTGTAGTAGATCTAGGCTATAAAATTGCCAAAAAGGATCATGCTTGTGACCTTGTTAGGTTGCAACTACAACAATTGATAGAAAATTTGGAAGCAATAAGGAAAGAAAAGAACACATCGTGTAAGTTCAAATCTTTGCTAGTGTATATATTTTTCAATGTATAGAATTCATTCACTATGATTGGGATGATAGCATGCAATAGAAGATGACCTACTATGGAGCACATAAATTACTTAATTAATAGGTTGGGAGAAAATTTTGAAGCCACTATGGATAATTATTTTGAAGAATTCAAAATCAAAATGAGAAACTAAATAAGGATTCCCAAATCAATCGTTGACATATATTATGATGAGATATGTTTTGTAGTAGATACATATTGTCTACATGCTCAGGCGATATTACCAAGGATTGCATGGTTAAGACCTATGCCTTATGAGGTCAATGTTAATGAGGTTACAACAATAGTGACTTCTCTTTTGATTGAAGATATAGATGCTAATGCTGAGAAATTTGGCACATATGAGACAATAATGGATGAACAAATTGCAAAGACAAGCATGCCCAAAATAGGGAAAAAAAATGAAGAAAACTCTTGAGGGAAAGGATAGCGAAGAAGGTGACAGGTCAGCACAACCTAATAAGGCCAATGAAAGAAAAGGAAAAGAACTAGTTGTTGATGAGCCTAAGGTAATCAAGTAGAAGAAAGTAGTAATTGTTGATCAAAAGGTGAAATCTAATATTAGTAAAGGTGTGCAAAAGATTATTACACCTCAAAAGCCAAAAGGAAAAATCATAACAAGATCAAAGATAGCTTAGCCCCCGACTGTGAAAACAAAAGGAAGTTCATCCAAGAAGAAACCAACCAGCTCACTAAAGCTGAATATACCAGAGAAGAAGAGGATAAAACTGGTCATAGAATAAGAGGAGGAAGAATATGATGAAGAAACTGAGCCGATGAACCAAGCAAACTATCAATCCTAAAAAGACTCCCTCCAATGACTATGGATTGGGTATGTGAAAAGATTAGAGAGTCAACAAATTTTATAGGATTCAAGGATATTACTTATGATTCTTTGAATAATGATGATCAAGTTAAGCTTGAAGGAGCTATTATTGATATGATGATTTAGATGTAAACCCTTACAACTGATCATGGATCCCCAATAGGCTTGTATAAATGGATTGATTCCAAATGGAAGTGGGTATTACCTATAAAAAATAAAATAAGAGAAACTAAATTGGCATAGGTTATGCCATATTTAGGGAAGACACATATATCTATAGCCCTCAAAAATTTGTAAAGAAATTTGTATATGGAAAGAAGCATTTGGACTACTTACTCCAACAAAAGTCAAAGATGGAAGAGATGCAATAGAATTTGAAGATGCCTATAAGGAAGAATTTGTTAAGCTAATAGAAGAAATATGGCAACTAGTAGGTCAGTGTGAACAACAAGAGGTTGTTACCATTAAAGATGTATCTAAGACACTTCCACATAATCAAAATGTACTAACAAAGGAAGACATGCAAATTTTAATGTCAGACACAACTCTACCTTGTAAAAATCTAGTTTCGTTACAAATTATTGATTATTCAAAGATTGAGAGTACAAAGGCTGATACTTTTGAGCTTATATCAGTTACAAAGGATACAAGTTTTGAGCAATGAGGAAAGGCTATAATTATGGTTTCACAATTTATTTGTATGCTTATTCTTTAGATAGAGGTGAAGATAGAAGAGGCCAAGGGTACAAAGTTGACAAAAGAGGAGATGACACCAAAAGAGCAAGAAGCTTCCCATGCTACTATACAGTTGTCGAGTGCAAAGCCATCAAAATCATTGACTGGAACACCTGAACAACAGGTGTCACCTACTCAAGAGAAGTAGCAACAAATACCAAGATCGATTAAGAAGGGAAATAATTGCAAATATCACTACCCAATGATACAACCCCACGATCTCAACTTATGCCTTGCTTAGAAGAGATGGTAGATGAGTCAATAAGTCTAGATGAGATAATTACTTTATCCATGTATGAGTTGAACAATTTGACATTGTAGAAAGTATAGGAATTACAAATTTTGTTGAACTGTAATGTAAAGCAAGAATAACTATGAAGAGAGCACAAACATAAACATGTATTACACATTGTTAAGGATATGTTTGTAGATGCATTTGGCATAATTAACTTAGATAATTAACATCAAATTTTGGATCAGTTAGTGCATAAAGTTGATAAAGTCCAATCAGAAGATATAGAGACCAATGATAAATTGATGCAATGGTCTAAAAGAAGATGTGAGCATTAAGTATTGGAGAAATTTTCTCATGAACATATAAATAGACAAGTAGAGCTTTCCAATTTTGTTACACAATTAGAAAAAAATTTGAAGACTATTCATTCATTATACATGAAGTTATGTGATGATGAGTCATTTACACTAGAAAATCATCATTCTATTGATTTATTACATGCTGATATGCAGGCAAGTGTTATTTCATTGGACAAGGACATAAGTTCAAGCTCACTCTCATACAATAAATTGACATTTGGTTAGTAGAGGTTAGCTAAGCTCATGCCTAGAGATAGTGAAATAAAAAATAAGTTGATCTTAATTCAATTCCATTTGTTACCTCATTTAGAGATAATTCAGAAAGAAGTGTCTGTAGCCTAGAATATTTTGAAGAAAGACACACATTTTCCACATATTGAAGATCTAACTGATCTAGCTTCTAATCTAGAAATTCAATTTCAAGCTTTAGAGAAAGTAAAGGACCAATGGAATAAAGGCTATGCTAAAAATTTAGTGGGCTATGAACAATTTTTTGATAAGCACAAGCTACCCCCAGCAACCCCAAGTCATTAGTAACAAAAACAAGGGTGAAATATAAATTAAGACACATAGTAGAAAGGGGGAAATATAGGAAATTCAAGGACAGAAAAAGGGGATGACACAAATAGGAAAGAGGAGTCATCAAATGTCACAACATCAGAATTTTTTATAGTTCAAATCAAATTATAGTCTCAGGGGGGGGCATCATTATTTGCATGGACAAATCTTTCATGACAAAGCATTTTTTCCACTAATGTCAAAGGGGGATATTGTTGATCTCTACACTTATGTTTCCTATTAGTGTCCAAAGACTTAGTCATTTACTAGGAACGGGTGAATGGTCATCACTGCAACTGAATCATCTAGTAAAGGCTAAGTATATAAGGACTTGTTTATTTTGCATTACATCTCAAGAAAGTTAGAGATTTTTGAGCACCCCAGTTGAGACCAAGTGCATATATAAGTTGAGCCATTATAGTTGAGACTAAGTAAATTGGAAGATAGGTTTTGTTGAGTAAGCAGAAAAGATCAAGTATGTAGAAGCTGAGTGCCAACATGAATGTTAGTTATGACCGAGCATCAGAACATTTAGATGCCAAGCAGACCCCAATTTTGTCATATGAGTTTGTAATTGCATAAACAACTATGTAAATCATTTTGGCTAACTTTTATATATATATATATATATATATATATATATATATATATATATATATATATATATATATATATATATATATATATATATATATATATATATATATATATATATATATATATATATATATATATGTAATGATTATAGAGATAGTTAAGATATAGATTACACGTCATTATAGAAGGTAATGATTTCAAGGAAATCAAATCAAACAATCATAAAATCAAAACAGAAACAACAAAAGAGATAAACTATGAACCATTGATTATGATCTAAAACTTTCAAAGATAGTCTATTTAAAGATGGTTCTAACCCTAGGATCAATATGGAATGCATGGAAGAACAAAAGTGAGTATGCGTAAGTGAAGAAGTGAACAAGGATAGAACAGAGAAAGAAAGGCTAATTCTAAAAGGAGATCAAAGAAGGGCAAACAAAGAAGTGAAGGACTGAATGAAGATATTAGATTAAGAGATCATATCAAGACATTGTATAGGGGAGATCCAAAATTATCTTACAAAGAAAACTGAGGGTTAGGTACTGAATTAGTTTTGAACAAGATTGAATCAAGGTAAATTTCTTAACAAAGTGATCCTAACAGATCAATGTAAATCTCCTAATAGAGTCCTTACTTGATTAAAAGTGTAAAATCCTTTAACAAGGTAAGACTTAACAATCTTAACGCCCTTAACAGGAAAAACCCCTCACAAGGTAGATCATATATTATGATCAAACATAGTAACCCTAACAGGTTAACTTTATTGTTGCAATAGTGAAGATTTGTGGACTACATCCTCACCCCAGTTTTACCTTCATATTAAAGTGTTTCTAGGTTACCAAATCATTTGTGTTATCTATTGAATCTTTCATGGATGTCATGTTTTTAGGATTAAAGTTTTAATATTACATTTGAGTTATGAGATTTCTCCTTACCATCAGATTTTCTCCAACCTCGGGTCCACTTGGTGAACCCTCAAGATCTTCTTAAATCACATCATTTTTACTACCTTGTTCATTACCACCAAAATGTCTACACTCAAAGGATCTATACCTTCCTTTTCCACATCTAAAATAATTACCACCAAAACCTCCTCTAGAATAAAAATAACCTCTTCCTTGACAAGATCTAGTACCTCCTTGGTAAGAATTACCACCTTTCCATTTAGTCTTTCATTTGTCATCATTTTTCCATGTAGATTTACCCTTATCTTAAATAGAATTATAAGATCTACCACCTTTTCCATATGATCTACCTCTACCTCTCTAGAATCTACCACCTCTACCTCTTTGTCTTTGTTCATGCTTCTTTTCAAGATATCCTCAACTTTCAAGTCATATTGATATGCTTCTTCCACACTTTCCAATTTCACAAAACTTATCTCATCTTGAATTCCATATCTCAATCCATTTAGATACCTTGCAACTTTATCAACCTTATAATCTACATGTCCATATCTAATGTCCAATCTATAGAATTCCTTGATATACTCTTTCATAGTCATGTCCTTTTGTCTCAAATTTTGCATCTTTCTCAACAATCTAACTTGGTAATCAACAGGAAGTAACTTCTTGTTAACCTTGTTCACCTTTTTTAGCTAAGTCATGATCTTCTCTTTTCCTCTTCTATGTCTATTAGTTTGCAAATGCTCTCACCACAGTGACGCATGACCTTTCAACCTAATGACTACAATCTTCACCTTCCTATTATCAGGAGTGCCTTCAAACTCAAAGAAATTCTCCATATTAGAGATCCAATCCAACACAGTGTTGGTGTCCAATTTTCCATCATAAGGAACAACTTTCATAAAAGGCTTTAATTGTGCCCTACATAATACTTTCAACAATATTTCCTCATCCTACTCTTCCTCGGATTCTAGATTAGGGTTTGGTATTATTGCTTCATCATCACTCACATCATCAAGATCATGTGATCCTCTCCTTTGGGTTATCTCCACAACATCTAATATGGCTACAATTTGTCTCAACATGTCCATACTAGCAGTGTCAACATGTCCTCTACCTCGAACCATCCTTACAAACAAGTTCCTGCAAGATTGTAACCCTCTACAAGTTATAGATAAAATTTGTAGATCTATCACCCTACAACCAAATTCAACTTAGGGTTCTACATGATCCAATATCCTCAAGGAAGAACTTGGATTTGATACCACCAAATGCAAGGAGAGTTTGAAGAGCTAGGGCCAGAGGCACACCTAGCTATCCAATCACCTTACTAAGTAACACAATAGAAGAAAACAATACAGCGAACAACACCAAGGAGAGAAGGAACTTTGAAATGTTTATTAATTGATCAAATTATTTTCATACATGCTAAACTATAATGCCTTATGGGTTATAGCCAACAAAATACAACTTCAAAATCTACGATCCAGCTTCAGATTCACTATTCCAAGAACATCTCTTGACTCTTTAAGTAATTACTAACCTAAACCTAAATACCCTTATTTATACTTGCCAAAATGGGTTAGAAAAGATTATAGATCATTACATAATAGGAAGGTGGACCTTAAAATGGTCTGCACACATCACAAGACAAGATCCAAATATAAAATTCACAATCCAATTAATTACATAAGTTAGCTCAAACTAATAACCAATCATAGACAAACTCGTTCAAAGAAGGAATCAAGCATTAGTAAATATGAGGCTCACTTGTCACATGAAGGAATACTCAGCCAACATTGGATAGCTTGGCCAAAATTGTATAGCTACAGTAACTTAGCATGTACATTAACTTAGCCAACACTAGCTATAGTAACTTGACCAACATTGAATAACTCGGCATCAACAACAACTTGGAAACCACTGACACTCGGCTCCAACAAGCAGAATGAAAAAAGATAAGCAGGATAAAAAGACAATCCAAGATGCTTCTGCATCACCAAGATCTGAACTCTCTAGCCATTAGACTTCTTTTAAGAGAAGTAAGCTCTGATACCAATTGTTAGAAGTCTTATTCGAAAGTAAGATACTAAGAGGGGGGTCAAATCATGATCTATAAAAATTTTAACTCCTTAAAAAAAATAACAAATTGATTGCATTCACTCCTAACCCAACTCATATCTTAGATCATACATCATTTAAAACTATAAAATAGATCTAGCTATGCATCACATCCATCAATATGAAAATTAAATGTAAACACATAACACAAAGATTTTGGTTATCCAGAAACCCTCCAAGGTGAAGGTAAAATTAGGGTGGGGATGACACCCACAAATCTTCATTGCTACAACAACAAAGTTTTCTTATTAGTGCTACAATTTTGATCATTTATGATGATCTACCCTATAAGCGGTCTACCCTATTAAGAAATTTACAAGACTATTAAATCTACCTTGATTAAAGGATTTGAACTCACAATGAAGTAAGCACTATGTTAGGAGATTGAACTAGGTCTATTAAAACCACTTTGTTAAGAGATTTACCCTGATACACTAGTTATAATGTCTCAGTACGCTTGATTATGGATATCCTCTTTCCTTGTCTGAATTGATCTCCTTATCTAATTTTCTATGTTCTTCCCTTCACCACTAGGTTTCTCTCACTGATATTTGTCTTTTATCATCAAACTTAGCCTTCCTTAGCTCTTTCCTTAACCTTCACATGCATACATGTTCATAATTTTCACACATAATGATTTAGGCTTAGTCCCTTCTTAAATAGATAATTGTGGAAGGTTCTAGATCATAATCAACAATCCAAAATTCATTATTTTGATGCTTAGTCCTTCTAATTTTTTGATTGGTTGCTCTGCCTTCCTAGGGATTGATTTCCTCTAACAAAATGTGTAATTGGCTCCTTTGTTGTCTCTACAATCCATAAATATCATATAGAAGTGTTGGAATACTTTTAGAATAACTAAGAGTGAGGGTGAATTAGTTATCTAAGGTCCAAATGTATAAATAAACTTTTCACAATTAGCAAACCCATAAAACATTTATCATCATGCATGCATCCATAATATTATGCAATAACTTAAAACTTGTAGGTTACCATCAAATCAATTTGCAAAAATCTAAACATGAAACATAACAAATTCAGCAACACATTTGACACATAGATTTATGTGGAAACCCAATTTGGGAAAAACCACTAGTAACATGCTACTCTTTTTCACTCTTCTAAATTGATGCCCTGTGAAAGGCCAACCCTGTTAAAGGTTGTAATGCACACTGTTAAATGTGACCCTATTAAAGGATTTCAATCACCATGTTAGGAGTGAACCTAGTTAGAGGACTTTATACCATTCACTTGGAATGTCACCTAATTAAAGGATTTACAAATGACTGTTAGGTTAACCTTAATCCAAAGGATTTACCCTAGACTGATAGAATTATTAGAGAGTAATAGTAAGGCTTGATCTAATAACAACTTACAACTTCATTTACAGACTACAAATCTCTATTTCAGTCCTTCCATTCTTCTTGGCCTTCACAAATTTCAGCACTAATAGCTTGTTCACCCTTCAAGAATTCATACCCTTAAGCCTTCTTGCTTAACATGCCAATGTAGACTCTTCTCTTAGGTCACTTGATGAAGCAATGCCCTTGACTTCTTTTCTTCCTTAGATTCTCACACATGACAACCCTTGCTTCTAACCAGCCATCCCTATAAATAGGAAATTAAGATCTTTGTCATTCATTCTCCATCGTCCAATTTAGGGTTAGAATAGATTAGGTAGGATTCAATGAATCTATCCCTCATTTCATATCTCTTCTAGAAACTTCTCCTTGAATCCTCTTTGAATTCACCTCAAAATAGTTTACCTTGAATTCTATGCCACCAGCTCATCATCTTATCTTCCACCTAGTTCACAAAATCCAACAAAATAAATTCGTCGGTTCAGATTCATCGAATTCATGATATTTCAAATAATGCAACCACTCGGCATTAACTAGGTTCTGATGCTCGACACATAGTGCATTACTCGGCATCCTCTATAGAATTACTTGACACAAACTAAAGTTTACTAGTTCTCGACACCAAATAAACTTTACTCGGCATCCACTATTTTTCTGCTCAACTTGTATTGACTTTACTCAACACCTACTATCCACTCGGTCAAACTTTGTAGACAAACTTTGTTTGACTTGTTCTTCTAAACTTGCTTAGTATAACCAGACTTTGTAACCTTAAGTAGGTTATCAATATATCATGTTATCACTGTCTTAGCTAATTCTTGTACTCCTTTACATAGCATAACTCAACCTTTCCTCTAGGTGCTATTGCTACATCTTTTGATCAAATCCTCTTCATCAATCAAATAAGTGGTAGTACTTAAATCTTGTAAGAAATTGTCTTACCAACAAATAGCAGGTTTGACATCAGTGACAAAAAAATGATTGAAACATATTGATCATACTTGTATCAATCTATTCTCAATAGTCTCCTTCTTTCAATAAGAAGTTGGCTAAAATGATATACATAAGTGTTTGTGTATGCCAAAACTAGTTTACTCAACAATTGAATATTATGACACTCAATGATAAATAACATTCATGTTGTCCCTCGACTTCTATATGCTTGGAAAATACTGACTCACTTGGCATAAACTATCTCTACTTTTCTTGGCTTCCCTATCTATTACTCAGCATATAATGTAGCTCGGTCTATACTGGGGTGCTCAGCAAACTTTGACTTGCTCAACATGTAATGAAAATATAAACAAGTCCATATATTTCAGCCTTCATTAGGTGGTTGGATCACAGTGATGACCAACCAACGTTGCCTAGAAAATGACTTAGTGTTGGACACTAATAGGAAACAAGGCTTAGAGATCAAGTATTCCTTTTATAGACTTTGGGAGGACCCTAGCCTAGGTGGTGACATTCGAGAGTAGAGAGAAAACTTAGGACATGGATGGATGAGATTGAATTAGTTGAGAGAGTTGAGAGAAAAAGGGACTCATTTAGAATGTGAGAGAAATGCTAGTAAAGGGAAGACATGTGGCATGCATCTCGATAAGACCTTTAAAATGACCCTAGCTTCAAGGATGACTCTTAGAAAAGTATCTTATGAGTCGTCTTTGACCCTATAAAGTGGATTAAATATCTCCTATTATATAGGAAAGATGTGGAGGACTCGGTCACCCAAAGATATGTATTCCACAAACTAGGTCACATGAGGACACATACCCCTTTCTACCCCAATAAAATAGGACACATGGGTGAGGATAAATAGGATTAATTAATAATTAATTAAAATTATTTATTTATACAAATATGATGTGGCACAAGACATGGACTCAATAGGTGGACTAGTAGACTTAGTCACTTAGGTGAGTGTATAATTAAGTGATTTTAATAAATCACTTAATAGGATTATTTAGGCAACTTAGGATAGTGCAACTAACCTAGGTGATTTAGCTTAATAAATTAAATAATTTATTAATGCTAACAAAAGAATAATATTAATTAAATATAAAAATATTTAATTAATTGACATAAATTAATTAACTTAATAATTAAATTATTTATTAAGATTAATAGAAGAAAGACATTAATTAAATATTAAAATATTTAATTAATTTACTTGATAATTTTTAAGTGTATACAATGGCACTCTTAAATTGACTCACTTGTAATTGATATTGATGAAGCACTACACAAAGTTGTGAAAAAGGAGGTAAATTCAATAAGAGAATTTTTATCTATAATGTCTATTTGTAAATTAGCAATAAACATATGTTGAATATCAATATTAGGCACATGATAAGAAAACTTAGCATGCAAGTGCTTAAATCTACCAATAAATTCTGTCACTTTTTCTTAAGACCTTGTTTACAATGCATTAAATCAGTCAAGGACACTTAAGGACCAATGTTGTTTTGAAATTTTTGGACAAAGGAACTAACAATTTTATGAAAGGAATCAAAGGAATAAGGTGGGTAAATAACTTGGCTAAAATCCTATGGTCATAATCACTACATAGGACTTGAAAAGTTTTAAGATGAGTCATAAGGTCACCCTTGCCATTATAAGTATCAAGACGAGGCATATCAACCTATTGAGGGGCAACAACACAAATAATGTCTAAGGACAAAGGACTACCCGTGTCACATGTAGGCATATTGAATTTTGATTGAGATAAACAAACAAGTTATTGTTACAAAGAAGAGACAATTTTAGCAAGACTAAGGATGGTAGAATTAGTAGAAGAAATAGTTTGCAATAGCACATGTGATAGACTAGGAAAAGTGTATAAATTTGTAGGAATAGAAGGTGCTACAGGTTGAATTCTTAAAACCACAATGATGCAAGGTAGGAGGGTGGAAGAAAGCACCTCCTACCTACCCTTTCTTCAAGTTACACGTGGAAGTCACCAAGTAGGAAAAGCCACAAGAATTTGTAGAGGAATAAATCTAACAATGATAGATAATCTTCATTCAACATGTGGGGAATAAGGCCTACCTAGTTGCAGCCAGATACATCCAAATTATGATCAAAGAGATTAAGAGCTCAATCTTATAGAGATAATATTCTATATCTTCCTCCTATATAACTTCATTCTACTTTTCCTAATCTAGAGATCTCTACTTATATAACCAGCAAGACCTTAAGTTAGCCTGTCAGGCAAATTATTCAGGTCCTGCCCCATACAAAAAATCAACATCCTTTCCAGAAAGAAAATTAACTTTTTTGGGGACAAGGATAGGTCCACACGTTATCAAAGAAGAGATTCCCAAGATGTCACAAAACCTCGTCAAAGCCAAACCTACACGTTACCAGAGTTGCTAGGCAATCAACATGCCTCAAACAAAGAGAAGGATATCTCCTGCAAATTATGGAATTAAGTTATGGGATCTTAGACAAAGGATCCATGATAGGTCCACATTAAGATAAAAATTGCATAGAAAGAGAAGCCACAAATAATAGTAACTATTAGCCAAATATAAAATAGGAACAAAAGAAAGTACCCTTTTTTGGATGATGCAAGATTGCCAAAGTACCCAAGATAGTCCTTTATCAAATGCCTAGGGTAACAAAGAATTGATGTCCAAATCAAGAAGTTGTGTTGCTCTAAGAATTATCATAAAGATTCAACTCAACCTTTGTCATCCAAGAACTTTCTTCAATAGGTTTATGCTACCACTAAATAAAATACTCTTTGTAATCCTTTCCTTTGATGCTCCTACTAATTCTTGTTTCCAAAATCTTCTCAATCCCTTTTGTCTTCTTCTTAGAATAATCAGTTTTATTAGCTATTTCCTCATTTGACTCATGATACTCAAATATGTCTAAAATATTAAACACAAGATTAATATCTATATCCTTAGGCAATTCAACTTCAAAAGCATTTCTTCAAGCTTATGCAAGGACCTAATTTCCTCTTTTTAAGCTTACTATATGTACCAATTGGAAATCTATTATTCTTCAAATGTATCATTACCTCATCTTCAACCTAAAAAACATTATGTCTCATCCTCTTATTTTCTTTGTATTTATATCCTTGATTACTTTTATCTAGATTACTTTTTACTTTCTCATGCAAGTTCTTCATAAAATCTACAAGTTCTTCACCCTCAACACTATTCCTCACTTCAACATCCAATCTCCTCAATTTAATAGTTCCTCTCATATAAATGCCATTTAAAATCTCAAAAGGATTCTTCTTAGTACAACTATTCACATAATTATTATATGCAAACTCAACTTGTGCCAAAATCAAATCCCAATTAGTAGGTCTATCTCTAATCAAACATCTTAAAAGATTACCCAAACTTTTGGCCACAACTTCAGTTGGTACATCATTCTATGGATGAAATGTAGAAATAAACTTAAGATTAGTATTCAACTTCTTCCAAAGGGTTCTCCAAAAATAACCAATAAACTTAGTATCCATGTCTAAAATAGTGGTATAGTCATAGGAAATCCATGAAGTTTCACCATATCTTTGACAAACAAATATGTTATGTGTATTACATCTAATATCTTCTTGCAAGGTATGGGATGAACCCACAATAGTGGGTTACACTTTTTCAGAGGAATAAATTCCTCCAAAAAAGTGTGGACCCAAAAAATTAACTGTATAGTTTTGATAGAAACTTATTTTAAAAGTTTCGATCGAAAATAATTACTTTCGATAGAAAGTAACTGTCGATCGAAACTAACCGCTCCGAAAAGTTTCAATCGAAACTTAAGTCAAGTTTCGATCGAAACTTTGAATGCAGGTTTCTCCGCGGTTTTAAAGTTTCGATCGAAACTTGACTTAAGTTTCAATCGAAACTATGAAACCCGCTAGCATAAATAGCGGCGCAGTCGAATTCTCTCCTCATTATTTCGATCGAAAGTTGGAGAGAGACTGGCATCCGCCTTATCGACCATCTGAAAAAGGTATGAAACATTTGTTTTTTCCTTTTTTCTATTGTTTTAGTTAAAATTTATATGTTTTTTTGTATATTTTATTGTTTTTTACATATTTTTCTTTGTATATTTTATTTTACTATTCATGCTTAAGCCTCTAATGTTATTGTGAATCTCTAAATGCACAAATAAGATTTTTTTTAAGATAATTTTTCATCGATATTAGATCTAAATATATAATATTGTCTTTTAATTTAAAGTTTATTTTAAAAATTATTATTTTAGATGTTTTGAAATGTATTTAATTTATGTATTTATTACAATGTTGAATGATTAGATTCGATGTAAATTCATTGTTTAAGTTACATGTAATTTTACAAATAAATATAATTTTGACTTAGAACCATATAACCTTGACCTAGAACAATATAACCTTGACCAAGAACCATATAACCTTGACCTAGAACTATATAACCTCGACCTAAATTCATTATTTAAACTATAATATTGACCTAACCATATAGTTATGTACAATAAAACCCTAAACATATATAACTAGGTACTTAATCACATAACAACTCGCCAAGGGATCCAAACAAAAAACTTCTAGTACTATTTAAAATGTTTTTACTTAAATTGTATTGTACTTTGTTTCATGGATCGAAAATGGATGATGTAAACTATTTTATAAATGTATATTCTTTCAGCCTTTCATACCTTGTGACATGTACAGTGGATGATTGTGCATTCAGAATTAATTTGCCAAGTGGCATTCGGAACAAATGTATATAAATTATTTAAATGGATTGAACTGAAGTCTAGTTAATATTATTTCATGTGGATGTGTTATTTATTTTACTGTTAGTACTTATAATTATTTAAAAATGAAATGTAAATGTGCTCATTAAGGAATTTGCAATCTCTTATGTTTTTTATAATTGTAAATTATTGTATGTATGTTATTGTTTGCTTAGTAAAACTTTTGATTAGTTCTTTGGATCCCTTGGCTAGGCCTCATTTAGAATTAACTATAATGTCAGTTTGTAAATTGAATTTAAAAATAATCTAGTATATAATTAACTATATTATAATTCAATCACATGTCTTAACTTGGGTCCAGATCCTAAATTAAATACATATATAAGAATGTCTAGATTAATTTGCATCTAGGTAAGAATATAACATACATATACATACATAAGAACATATAACTTAGAATGTGTATGACCTAAAGAATACATGTTACAACCTTTAATTAATAAAAGTTAATTATAAGAACATAACTTGATTAAATAATATACAAGTTACATTAAAAAATGTACATCATATAATCTAATGTTCATGTAAAGATTAAATATATTTAACTTAAATTTTAACTCTTAAGTTCCTTAATGCTAAACAGTAGCCCCAAATTATACTAAACCTGGTCATAATCCTAACTAAAAAACCCTTTAATCATAAATTATAACCCCTAATCTTAGATGCACACTTGAAATCATAAAACTTTCCTAAATCTCAATTTGAACCATAGAGGTCTAAATGATAAACGCCAACATTAAATAGTAAATCATATTAATACTTGATCCTAACTTTAATTATATAAATTTATTAAAACTATGTGTTAAAACCATAATCAAAAATTTTATTGCTAATACAAATCCTAACCCTTAGAATCATACTTCTAGTTCAACATGATGTAAACCCATACCCTAACCCTCTAACCATACTTCTAGCAATGATCATGTACAAACCTATAACCTATAATCATAAATATTAAACCATGACCCTAAATTATACTAAACCCTAGAATCAAGATGTATGTACACTAAGATCCTAAAATTTGTTAAATTTAAATGCTAAACTCTAATCTTAAAAGCTAGCTAGATATAAACTAATTTTAAGTACTAAACCATTATTCTAACCCTAATCATAAATTATGGTAAGTTCCCTTATACTAGATGATAAGCCCCAACTCTTATCCTAAATTATAAGCCCTAATCATAATCCTAGATCCATAAATTTAAACCCTGATGTACAAACCATAACCCTAAAAATAATACTAATACCAATGTCAACCCATATCCTAACCCTATAAATAATACTAATAGAAATGTAAACCCAATGTACCCTAACCCTATAATCATAACTATAACCCTAAATCCTAAATGCTAACTTGCCTACTTTACTAACCCTAATTGATAGACTATAATTTCTACTCAGGTACTTGGTCTCCGACCACATGATCCTAACCCTTTAATCGTGGTCTCAATCCTAAATCATAGCCCTAACCATAATCCTAACTCTAACCCTAAACCTAAAACTAAAATTTAATTATCCAAACCTTAACCCTAACCTCAAGATCTTAAAATTTAATTTCTAAACCCTTATATTATAAATGATAATTTACGGGCTAAATCATAAGATTATATATATATAATCCATGCATATCATATCAAAAGAATCATATAGAAATGTCATTTACGACATGTCCATTATATCAAAATATCAAAAAATGAGTGATATCATTTAGTATTATATCTTAATATCTAACACTAAAATAAACTAACCCCTGGGTCAACCCTAAACCAAATTGAATATATCAAACTAGATTGAAAGGTAACCCTGGCCCTTAACTAATTAATATTATACTTATAAACCAAATTGAATTAAACCATGATCATAAACAGGTAATTATATATCCCAAGTTAATAGTAGAAACCTTGAATTTAACCTTAAATCCTTTCCCCAACCATTAACAAAATTGAACCATTACCCTAAGATTGAATTGAAACATTAATTCAATTTATTAACTCTTGTCCTAATTGAAACCTAAGCATGTAAACCTAATCAAACAGTACAAACCAAATTGAACCCTAATCCTAAAACTAATTAAACATTGATATCAAGGTCTCAAAATGATACATCAATGTTATATATATGTACACAAATAGATCTATAAATGCATATGTGTCATGATATGTATATTTGCACATATCATGTGCACGTGTATATATATGCACACATATGCATGTATATATACACATGTGCATGATAGATCTATATGTGCAAATATACATATCATGTACATGTATATACACATATATCTATATATACATATATATGCACATATTTAAACTTCGTGGACCTAAATTACACCTGACAAGTTTATGTGCACACATATGTCTAAAACCTTTGAACATTCAATCTAACTTAGATAGAAATATAACTTGCACACATGTAGTTCTTAAAAGGTCCTTGAGTTACAAACATTATATATATAACAACATGTGTGTTTTAAAATTTAGTTTTCTTTTAAGGTATATGTTCATTTAAGTTTTAGGACTTTTATATATATGTAGACATGTACGTGCATGTTTAATTTTATTAAAACAATTTAGATACAAGTTTTTTAATTTTGTCAAATTGTACATACATATATGTTAATATAAATTTCAAGTTTATTAAATGTCATACATTTTAATTTAAATTTTCAGGTTTACACATTATACACGCACCTACATACATTGACATGGCTGATCAACAGCCTTCTATCCCCCCCGAGCAGCCTGTCCCCCTCGAGCAGCCTATACCCGGGCCCAAGCAGCCTATCCCGGGCCCTGAGCAACAGCCTATACCCAGGCCCAAGCATCCTATCCCAGGCCTTGAGCAACAGCCTATACCCCCTGAGCAGCATCATGTCCCCCATGATCATCTACTTATCCCACCTTAGGAGCTCTATGATCGCACTAACCAGGAGATTCATAGACTTCAGGAATCCCTAACTAGTGGCACATGCTCCAGTGTTTATAGTGGTACATGCCAGACTATCTTACGCAGCCTGACATTTATTCAAGATGAGATTCATGGTGCTGCCCCATATTCTGCACATACTATACAAGTTGTCCTTAACAGTAAGAGACGAGAGGTCTCCTCTGGTCTTTCACTCTAGGAGGTGCAGGGCTTGGTGCCCAAAGATGTCCTGAAGAGGGAATGTTTCCCTCATTATCTTTCACAAAAGTATGTGAAGGGGTATTCTCCCCTTAAGTGTACAGATCCACAGATGGTTGCATTGATATACCCACGCTTCCTTGCTGCCCATGGTTGTTATCCAAATAACAACCAAATTCCACTCTATTTTGCCCAACATCTTTATGCAGAGGTTTGCTTACGCAGGGCGGTGAACTACATAGATTTACTAGGACATTTAGGACAGGGGTGTGGTAGATTGGTTGATAGGCAGCCAGGTCGTCCCCCACTGGCACATAGATCGATTGTCGGAGAGAGGGCACCTTCTATTTCCCCTGTGTTAGGTCCATCAGCTGATGAGGCCATGCATAGCACTCAGTTACGTGGGGTCCTTTAGGGAGTTGGAGAGATTGTAGCAGCTGTCAGATCTATTTTGAGTGATGAGGTTGGTCAGTATTTGATGTCTCATCGGCATTCCAGATCATCATCCTATGCTTCATCTTCAGGAGACTTGTACAGTGCAGCAGGCATCCCTTCAGTGGCTAGCTTAGAGGGTCTCACTGGAGTGTTGGCACAAGATACTATGATTGGTCTGGCTGAGGATTTATTAGATACATATAGATTTGTATCAGAGCATCTTGGCATACCCATATTAGATGTTCAAGGTCATGTCCATGGTAGTACTAGGACACATCCTCAGCCATATTCCTCTCATCAATCAGGTAGTGGTCATGGTGGTAGTGCACATGATGATCCATCTACTGACCACTCTTTTGCTCCACAGAGACATATACATACCACAGACCCTTCAGCCAGTGTTACAGTGCAGGCTCAGAGTTCAGATGTGGGCCTTGATGATGTTGATTTGAGCTTGTCGACCATAGGATGGATGGACTTGTTGACACATGATGATTCTACTTCTATACCATCTCATGTACATAGTCCACTTGGCTCATCATTATTAGGACATGTGCCAATCACCAGCCATGGGGCCCGCGTAGATGCAGAGATTGAGCTTGATGCGACACAGCAAAATTTGGATGCATTAGTGGACACGATCGATGCTAGGCAGTCTGAGTATTATCAGATGCCACCATCTACACAGGTAAAAAAAAAATTGTTCATGTTAAAATTTCAATCATTTCAAACTAATTTAATTTAGACATGTGCATGTGTGCACATGTACATGTATATCATGCACCTAGATTCAAATGTAATCATGTAGAGAAATTTTAATTTTATGTGTTGCACGTGCACGTGTATAATGTAGGGGGACGTACCTATTTTTACTCTAGCTTTGATGCCAGATCGTGTACGTCATCGAGACTCATTGGATGATGTCAGTAGTGGACAGGTAATGTTTATTTATGCTTTGATTAAATGCACGTACATGTATTTCAATATCACTTTCTCTTGATTAAATGTATGTATGTATTGATATCACTTTCTCTTGAATTTATATATAGGGGTCAGCACATCCTAGTGAACACCTTGATACTAGTTAGTCTTCAGAGCGCGTTGTGAGGAGGCATGACGATGATAGTCCTGCACCTGATGATCTATAGTTTTTTTTATCTAGATTATTTGTTGTAGACTTTCATCTAGAGAGACATTCATATATGTTAGATAGACACTTTATATACACACATGATGCATGTTATATTTATATTTGATTTGATATAGATGTACCTAGATATACATGTCTACATGTGTGCACGCTATTTATATTTGATATTATCTTCTGATAGATCTCTAGATAGATACATGTTTTTGTTATTTGTTCTCGAGATGATTGATAAATGTTGCATTATGTTGTGGAATCTAATGTACATACTAGATCTAGATCTAGTATATTATAAATTGTTTCTATCTAAGATATGTAAGTAATTTATTTAGATATGTACGTGCATGTTTAATATATTGATTAAATTTAGATATATATATATATATATATATATATATATATATATATATATATATATAGTTCATGTAATTTAAATGTTTGGTAATATATCACATGTATTAAATGTTAAAGTATCAGGTAATTACTTTTACATAATTCCTAACTCGAGTAAATCTATAGAACTCATCCCTTTTATTTGTACACATATCCTAGAATTTTATCCCCTTAAGCCCAATGTTGTAAAATTCAAGTCCAACTTAAAACATGTACATGTTCAAAATTTAGTTTAAACAAATTGCAATTTGAACTTGAAAGCTCACATGTCAAGTAATTAGTTAAATCGAAAGCTCACATGTCCTAAAATTGAAAGCACATGTCCTAATTAGTTAAATTGAAAGTGTACATGTGTTCTAAAATTGACAAGTTAAATGAAATAGAAAGTTCAATATAATAGAAAGTTAAATAAATTCAAGACATTGAGTTAAAAATGAAAGAGTAAAAGTTCAATTTAGAAAATTAGTTATTGGACACCAAATTTCAAATTGATCAAATAATTGTTCAACCAAATTTCAAATTGTTCTTGAGTTACATTTCAAATTTTAATCATAGTGAAATTTTAATTCAAGTGCACACATGTATCCTAGAATTTTATCCCCTTAAGCCCAATGTTCTAATTCAAGTCCAACTTAAAACATGTACATGTTCAAAATTTAGTTAAACAAATCGCAATTTGAACTTGAAAGCTCACATGTCCTAAAATTGAAAGCTCACATGTCAGGTAATTAGTTAAATTGAAAGCTCACATGTCCTGAAATTGAAAGCACATGTCCTAATTAGTTAAATTGAAAGTGTACATGTGTCCAAAAATTGACAAGTTAAGTGAAATAGAAAGTTCAATATAATTAATTTTACAAACTCCTAATTTCATCCCCTTAAGACAAGTGGTGTTCAAATTTCTTTCCCTCAAGGTGCACATGTCAGGTAATTAATGTACACACATGTACATATAAGTTCATAATTTCTATAATTAGTTACTTTAGAAATTTCAAAATGAAAGAGTAAAAGTTCAATTTAGAAAATTAGTTATTCCACGAAATTTAAAATTGATCAAATGATTGTTCAACCAAATTTCAAATAGTTTGAACCAAATTTCAAATTGTTCTTGAGTTACATTTCAAATTAGGAGTTGTTTCTATCTCATATCAAGTGGATCAGCTCGTTCTTGGATAACATTTAATATTTTCTCATGATCATCAATATGGAGCCTCCACTTATGTATTCCAGGTCCTTTGACTCGATGAAGAGTTAGACCAGTGGCAATAACATGGTTACTATATTGATATACCTTATTGTTAGGTTGATAATCGGTGAAATGAATCCCATTTTTAAGTACTTTTATTTGCTTCAAATATGTTCCTTGTACAACAACAGAACCTACACATGTACACATTTAAAAAATACATCAATCTTGAATTTAAGTCAAAGAATTTGAATTCATTAAAAATATAGATACTTGACATACCTATATACATAATTCAACTATATACTAACCTGTGGGAAAAAAAAATTCATCACTTATTTCAGTCTTTGTTAGCTTCTCTCTTTCCATGGTGCAACGTAATAAATAATAGCTAGCACCTTCTACATTTTTCGATTCTGCTATGACTGCAAAAACATTTCCTACACAAACTTATATATGTCAAAATTTTGGATACACGTCATTTACATAAGTACATATATATAATAAAAATTAACCAAAATTATGAAAAATGTATACATGTACATGATCTAGGTATATATATAGTTCATACATACCAACTCTGATCAATCCTGAAATATGGTTATAATCACTAGAAATCAATGGAATATCATCATAGTTTTCATCCTCAAACTCATTTGTATTAATAACATCTAGTGGCACCAAAGTCCATTCACCCACATATCCACGTTCTTGATTAATGCAACCACCATAGTCTTCATCAATACAATTAGGATAAAAACATGAGTATTCTCTTGTATACAATGACCACACATTACTATTTGTACTCATAACTGAATGCAAAGATCGTGTCTTCTCTACCCTCTTGCATGCATGCATTGATCTTCTATCAACACCTGAATGTGTACACAAGGTCCATAATTTAGTTAGAGATCATCTAAGGTAACATATTAAATATAAATTTAAGATTCAATTTAAAAATATGAAAAAATTAATTTATATATACTTGATACCTCCCAAAACACTCTAAATGGTATGACTCGATCCGCTTCTGATGATGTGTTATCTATATTTGTTGGCACCGAAAAATGTGTTTTGCACCACTCAACCACATCATGAGCATTATTAATGTGATATCCTTTATAGTCCATTTGATACTTTCTTAAAGCACATTTGATACAAGCTCCTGCACCATCATGCTCACCCTTTCCATGTCCACTCTCAAAAAAACTCCAAATGTGTGGTATATTAAGGTATCGATGATATCTACATAATGCATAAAATGGTCTAGCTGATTTAAATTGTGCTGCACATCCATCTGACCATACAAAATGTTTTTCTATTTTAATGTTTTTGTTTTTCAAATATTCAAAAAATGTCTTAAAACAATGTTCCACAAAATGTGTGTCATGTTCTTTGTCATCACTAATATAAAAGTGATACTCTTTTTAATGACTCGTGCTTGATTTTTACTTTCCACACCATCCAGATCAATTTGTGCATGTCGATAAGACACTTGAACCATAATAGTAACCTGCTCTGTATAGTAGTATTCAGCTTGAAGTTGTTTTTGAGATATGAAAGAGTAATTCTCTGCAAAGTCAACAACAGATAGAATTGTTCCGAGTGGGAAAATTTCTCTTAGTGTTTGAAATTGTTCTGCTTGCCACTTAGCAAAAAATGCATGGCGTATATATGGTTGAATCAATTTACAAAAATTTGACATAAATTCTCCAGCCAATATCTCATCCTCTACATATTCTAACCTTGTTGATTCTTTTCCAGCTTTTGTTTCTGACTTTATGTACTTATATCTCTTACATTTTACCATCCTTGTCGTATTAGTATCTTCTTCTCTCAAAGGAAATTTAGTCAAGTTACCACATGTTTCACAAGTTCCTCTTATGCAATCTATTTCACGGACACAATCATTTGGTTTGTCAGATAAGATTGATGTTATGAATTGACTCGGTCGTTTAGGAAAAGTATTTTGAGAAGTTTCACCACTTTCTTCTATCATCTTTCGAAACCCTTCATAGTACAGATCAAATTCAACATGATATCGACAACAAAATGTTTCAAAAGATTTATTTATCTTCACAAAATAGGGCTTCAATCTTTCAAACATTGTTTTTCCAATCTTTATGTTAGGATTTAAATTACAAAATGAGAGATACAATTCATGTTGAGTGACATCCAACCAATGTTTTGCGTGTTGAATATATTCCTTAGGCCCAATCCTCTGCTTGATGATATCTCTTCTATTTGGTGAAGGATGAGTATTATCAATTCAAAATTGAATAACTAAGTTCTTAATTGTTTCCCTAATCATGTTAGATCGAGGAGCTCTACACATTAGTGCCCAATTGCCTTCTAATGTACTATCATTCAAATTGTTTCTCCTTTTCAGATAATGTAGTACTGTCTTTCGACTATACCCGAAATGAGATGATAATGAAGAGATCTATCTATTTTGGGATGTTTTCTTATTTAAAATAGATGTCAGTATCACTCTTCATGCAATGGATTTATCTGCAGATCTAGTTTTTTTCCCAATGGAATGTAACCCTTCCTTAACACTTTCAACAATATCTTTTTCTAGTTTAGAAGTCCTCATCTTTTTTATACTTGTATCTATACCCAATAGTCTCAGTGGCTCTTTTAATTCATCTTTGAGAAGTGAAATTGATAATACTTGAGTTTTCTCCACTGTTGATAGATTCTCAAATTGTGCAATTATGTCTTTAGACTTTTTATTCAATTTCCTCTTCGTAGTATGTGTAGGTTGATTAGCATATTCTCTCAATGTTTCCACATCCATTTCAATTAAATGATCTATGTTTCTATGATTAATTTTTCTCTTCAATCTTTGAGCTAAATTAACATTCTCATTTGTTGTTTGATCTCGGGCTGCACAAGAAAAAATGAAACAAATTCTTAAGATACAATAGGGGACATATATGTATACATATATACATGTTTAACTTGAGTGAAATATTATGTACTTGATTAAATTATCTAACCTTCAGATGGTCCTTCTTCAATATCCATTGCTTCATCTTCAATTTCCTCATGTCCAACATTTTCATCATCTACTAGAATTGCACGTGCATGATATAACAAATAAAATCAAGTAAGTTTATAAGGGGAAATATCGCTCACTAAATTTAAAAATTAAAGATATAAAGTTTGATAGAGACCTAGAATTCTAGAAAGATCTATATTATATACTTGCAAGAGATGCACATGTACCTGTTTGAACTTGGGATGAACCTTCTCCAATGTCGGTAGGTTGTCCTGGTTGACTACGTCCTAAATAAATTCATTTATTTAATTTTAATCATAATCTAATAAACCTTAATGGACTATAAATTATTAACATAATTGAATAAACAAGGTAATTCCCATGCTAAATAAATTCATAATTTAAATTTATTCATAATGTAATATTTACCCTAAGGACTAATATGGACATAATTGAATAAACCCTAATGGCCTAAATATGAACATAATTTCAAATAAACTCTTAATAATAAGTTAATCTAGTAATACTAATTTAAGATAAATATGATATTCCTAATTGGATTTAAACCCTAATCCTAACTAAATAAACTAATTAAATACATTGGAAAAAAGATTGTGCATGTGTACCTGATCTAAGATAGTATCTTGCTAGCGTTTTTTGACGATTTTCATCTTCTTGTTCCTTAGTTCTTCTTCGTGCATATTTACTTGCCCTTTTATCTTTATTGCCCATGTCGTAAATTCTTCCTCCAAAATTCGAAAATAGGTTGAAGTTTGTCAAATATTTCTTTCTACCCAATTCAAAAGCCAATAACTTGATTTCACATAAATGCAAATTGTAAAAAATGAAACTCATATTTATACACCAAAAAAAAAATTTTAAAAACCTCCTTATTAGCTGACTAGGGAAAAACCCTAAGGAGCCGACTAGAAAAACACCCCTATGGTCAGCTTCATATGGAATGTTCCATTTTAGAAAATATGTAAACCATAAGTGAGGATGCATGTTCTATCAATTCATGGATTATCATAATATCTTTATGGAGTTGATGCAAGAGTTCACTCTTTAAGAACAATCCTAGAGTTGTGAAAATGTTTGTAATGAAGCAGATGAAATCAGTACAAGCAAGGTGCAAGGTATAACTTCAAGGTTTCACTAAAGCTTGTAGTTACCTTTGGCATTGTTGTCAAAGGAGGAGAGAGTCAATGAAACAAGGAAGATTGTACCCAAAGAGATAGAAGTATTGCATGGGAGATAATTTATATGGAGATAATGTGTATGAAATAAATAATAATGAAGTGTTGTATAGTCAAAGGGGGAGAGAGTTAATAAAAAAAGGAAGATGATGAGCGAGATAGGTAAAGTTACTGATGTATGGAAGACAAGGTGTTGATGTTGTATGATGTTGATTATTGAAGTCAAAGGGGAGAATGAGTTGAGGATGTGCATTGTTAGTTTTACATGAACTAAATTTGATTGAGTTAATTAACATTAACTAGGCTAAGTATATTTAACTAATGCTAAGTAGGTTAATTAGGTTAACTAATATGGTTAACTAAATTAACTATAGTTACACATGTTTCAATTATGGTTAGGTAATTAAATTCAACTCAATTAGTTATATTAATTAAGGTTAGATATATGTTACTAAGTTAAATATATACCATTTAATTAACAAAATATTTCCATTTCAAAAATATTTTTTCTTAATTTTAAGAGCCTAAAGAGACTAAATTGTCCTAAAAAATATAAAGTAGTATCACCTCCAAAAAAAATATAGATTAGTATTCATCAAATCTATAAATAACCATTAAAAAAATGTTTAATGGTAAAATAGAAGTGATGATTCTGGAGGGGAGATGGCTCTACGATGTGCACCTTGCGGAACTAGGGCCTACGTGCCCTTTGCCTCCTGATCTCGCGCGCTTGGTGTGGGTTTGAGCTCACTCTCTTTGCATTTTCGCTACATGTTGGAGTGAGGGTTT
This sequence comes from Cupressus sempervirens, assembly GCA_028749045.1. Taxonomy (NCBI): domain Eukaryota; kingdom Viridiplantae; phylum Streptophyta; class Pinopsida; order Cupressales; family Cupressaceae; genus Cupressus; species Cupressus sempervirens. The sequence goes on from CM053786.1 coordinate 819,381,383, forward strand.
GAGTAGGAGCAATGAGGAAGTGGAGGTAAGAACGTTGGAGGTTTGGGTGGAGTTGTGGCTAGCCGAAAGTTGGCATTCAGAGAGTGTGTTCTTTCTACAGTGGTGGGGGAGGCACAATCATGAACTGGTGGTTCTAATTCTGATTTTTGCTTGAAGTTTTTGCCTTTGAGTCTGAGCATGGGGCCATCAGAAGCTCCAAGGCTCAGATTTTTCCTGATGATTTGGAAATGCCTGATACATCTTGTCAGATGCAAGGGGGGCTAAAGATCAGATGGACAATATACTATTTGAAGAGAACGTGGCATCATCAAAAGGTTATATCTGAATTAAGAAGATGAATGGGTGTTTAGAGAGATTGGATGATCGACCAGTGTTGATTATTCAACCAGAGAAAATTTTAGAAGATGTGGAGTATTGGAGCAAGCATGCACTCATATGCAAGTTTTTGGGCCTCTGACTCCCTCTCCCTGTGTTGGAATCATGGGCGCACCAGATTTGGAATCTGGACGAGGATATGGAAATTCTTCTAGCAGCTAACAACTATTTTATGGTTATTTTCTCATGCATGTAGGACAGGAACAAAGTATTCGAAGGAGGCCCATACTTCTTTAACCAAGTTGGGTTGTTCATCAAACCTTGGCACACTGGATTCAATTTCGCTGAAGAGATCCTGTCTCGGGTCCTTGTGTGGATCCGACTTCCACGTCTGCCACTAGAATTTTGGAGAGAGGATATTCTTCATTTGATAGCTCTTTTGCTTGGGAAACCAATTGGGTCGGCCACCCAAACCCAGGATTGAAAGGTAATTTCATATGCACGAATTTGTGTGGAGGTTGATCTTATTAATCCACTGCCTAATTCTATGGAAATTTGCTTAGGCCTTTCTTCATGGACTCAGCAGTTGAATTATGAAACTCTACCCTTCAGATGCAGGATTTTTCGTGAGTATGGGCACTTGCAACACAAATGCCCCCGAAATAAATTTTCTCAATGATCAACAACCACTTTGCCAAACCCTAAAGATGACAAGGGTAAAGCCCCTATGCCAATTGTTCCCTCTGCAGATAAAGAAGGTTTTATCTCGCTGAAGCCACATAATAAAAGAAAGGGGCAAAAGAGAACATGGACGAATAAACAAAGTGATGAAACCTTCAATAGGTTTAATGTGCTAGAGAACTTGATATAGGAGGAAGGTATACCTATTGAGATATCCCCGGGTGATGGTTCTCTTTTGGAACCCCAGCTAGAGGAAGTTGGGAGTCTAGTCCAGATTCTTGAAGAAGTACAAGGCCAACCTATTGGTTCAAATGGATTGGTTCAAGAGTTATGTTATGATATTCCTGGTGAGTCACATCCCCGTGATGGTCCAAATATCATAGCCTCCAACCATCCTGGCAAGAAAGGAGTGACCAACAGCACAAAAGGCTCTAAAGCTGCATCCACATTGGGCTTACAGCAAAAACCCTTTAAAAAAGGGATCTCAGAGAAGTCTGCTAAAAGTGGAAGGAAGACGGATCAGGAGAAAGTTAAGATGATGGGTGAGACTTTGGTTGAGGCGGGGTTTGTCAAGCCCATTGACTCCCACTTCTCGCAATCTTCTAAATGATTATTATATCTTGGAATGTTAGGGGGTTGAATAGCATCCCTAGACAAAAGTTTGTTCGTAGATTGATAGATTCTCACTCTCCAAATATTATTTTTATTCAAGAAACTAAACTTTTAGTTGATGAATTAAATAGTTGTGAGCCAAAGTTATGGCCCTATGGTAGCTGGCAGGCAGTAGGTGCTCAAGGAAGCTCAGGTGGTCTTGCTTGTCTCTGGAATGCCAAGAAGGTAACTCCCCTGTGGTGGATTGCTTCTCACTTTGAGACAGGTGAAAGATGCTTGTTCTCCAATATTTATGCCTCTAGTGACTTGGTAGGCAAATCTCTTATGTGGTCACATATTATATTTGTCTAATCTTTAAATCCTTTCCTTCCTTGGATTGTTGCTAGAGATTTTAATGATGTTACTAGTCTTGAGGAAAAGAGAGGTGGGTCTTCTCGATTGGGTCCTTCTTCTAGTATGCTTAGAGATAATATGAGCTCTTTGAATCTTATTGATGTTAGACCTGGTTCTGGTATATTCACTTGGAATAACAGAAGGAGTGGGATGGAGGCTATCTTGGAAAGGCTTGATAGATTCCTGGTATCTTGTTATTGGATGAATATTAGATGGTCTACCAACTCAAATATTCTTGACTGGAGAGGCTCTAACCACTGGCCTATCAGGCTCTCTATCACTCCTTTCAAGATGGCTAAGAATCCCTCTTTCAAGTTTTAGCTGATGTGGTTGAGGGATCCTTCCCTTCAAGATCTTATGATAGCCTGGTGGTATGAGGGCAGGCCTCCTCATGGTACTTCCATGTTCACCTTTGAGAAGAGCCTTCAACATGTGAAATTCAGGCTGAAAAAGTGGAATAAATAGTGCTTTTGAAACCTTCAAGAGCATTTAAAAGATGCCCAGGCCAGGCTGGATGGTATCACTCGCCAGATCAGGGACCAAGGAATGACTCTAGATTTAATGTCTGAAGAATTCTCAACTTTGAGAGAGGTTGAAGAATGGGAGCTTCGAGAGGAAATATTTTGGAAACAAAAATCCTAAGTGGATTGGCTGCAGGAGCGAGATAGAAACACTGCTTTCTTCCACAACACTGTTAAAGCTCGCAGGTTTGGAAACTCTATTACTTCTCTTGTTTCTTCTTCTGGAGATCATCTCTTTTCCAAGGAGGAAATTTCTTTAGAGGCCACTAATTACTTGTCTCATCTCTTCTCTAAGGAGGAACCTGTTTCCTTGGTAGAGACAAGGGCTATTTTAGATTGCATTCCTCATCTTGTGTCTGACAATATGAACAGAGATCTGTTAAAACCTATTATGCTTGAAGAGCTAGAGAAGGTGGTATTTGCTATGAAGAAAGGTAAAGCCTTGGGCCCAGATGGATTTCCCATTAAATTTTTCCAAGTTTTTTGAGAAATTATTAAATTTGATCTTCTAGAAGTTGTTCAGGAATCATATCAAAATAAACAAATGCTCAAGTCTTTGAATGCTACTTTCCTGACTCTCATCCCCAAGATTGATGTAGCTAATAGGTTGGATCAATTTAGACCTATTGCTTAATGTAATGTCACATACAAAATTATCACAAAATTGATTGCTGAAAGGCTTAAGCCTTTCCTTGCCTCTTTGATATCTGAGGAACAGGGAGGTTATGTTGGTGGTAGACAGATTCTAGATGGAGTGGTTATTGCTTCGGAGGCTATTCATTCTATGGCCACGTCCAAGGAAAAGGCTATGTTTATTAAGCTGGATTTAGCTAAAGCTTATGACTGAGTTAGTTGGGAGTTCCTGAGTCAGGTGCTTCTTGCTTTTGGATTTGATAGGGAATGGGTGGATTGGGTTCTCAGTTGCGTGACTTCCACATCCTTTTCAGTTCTTATTAATGGAGAACCTACTGATTTATTCTCTGCTTCTCAGGGGCTTCAGAAGGGGGATCCCATCTCTCCATATCTATTTATCATTATGGCAGAGGCTTTGGGCAGATTTATAAAATCTCAAGCAGAGCAGGGACTTGTCCAAGGGTGGAAGTGGCACAATGATATTCCAGTGTACACGCACCTCCAATTTGTGGATGATATTGGATTGATGGGTTTGGCTACCATTAATGAAGCAAGGAACTTCAGAATGATTTTGGATACTTATTTGAAAGCCTCTGGATAGAAAATTAATGAAGGTAAATCATCTATTTATTTCTTTAATACTCCTCAGGCGATTCAGGTCGGGATTGCTAGAATTTTCAAGTTTCAAGTTAGATCCCTTCCATTGATTTATCTTGGAGTACCTCTAACCCTTGGGACTCAGCTAAAATAATATTCGCAAGGTCTGTTGGACAAATTTCGTAGCAAGATAAGTCACTGGACTCATAGATGGCTCTCCTCTGTTGGTAGGGTCATCCTTCTCAAGACTATGATTCAGGGTCTTCCCATTTATAAGTGTCTGGTGCAAACTCCTCCTAGTGGAGTTATGAAATATTTTGATGCTCTGTCGTGACAATTCCTTTGGTCAGGAAATCTCCTCTCTTCTAAATGGAGCTTGTTCAAATGGGACACTGTTTGCCTACCTAAGTTTGCTAAAGGATTAGGCCTTAGATGCATGGCTCTTGGGGTCAAGGCTCTAGCAACAAAGTTATATTGGAGGTGGTGTAAGAATCAAGAACGAGATTGGGCTAAGATTCTGGCTCATAAGTATTTCTCAGGTGCGGAGCTTCAGGATATTCTTAGAATGGAGTTGTATAGTAAGGGATCCTTTATTTGGGACACTCTTAAAAGAGGTGCTCCTCTCATCAAGGATGGCCTCTTCTGGATATGTAATGAGGGATCATGTGTGTTATTCTGGCAGGACTTCTAGGATGGTTATCCTCCCATTCTCTCCAACTATCCACACCTTCAGCCTGTATGTCAGATTTTTTCAGCTACAAGTTGGACCAAAGTAGGTCACTTTAAAACTTTGAGGAGATATGGCTCGATAATTTTGGCTAATTGGAAGGATCCTCAGGACTGGCCCCTAGGGGGCTCCTCAAAGATTCAGGCTGAACTGGCCAAACTTCTCTATGTTAGGCTATACAGTTCTTCTAAGGACAAAGACATCCTGGCTTGGGGTCCCAGCCCTAAAGGTACTTTCACTGTGGCCCAAGGGTATGCTCGATTGGATAGTCAATGCAATGAATTTCAGGAAACTCCCTAGTGGCAAAAAGTTTGGAATAGGTTCTCATGGCCTAAATGTAATTTTTTTCTATGGTTGGTTGCTCAAAAAAAGTATCTTACTTGGGATAACCTCTAGAGAAGAGGGTTTTAGGGTCCTTCTTTCTGTCCTCTTTGTAGGTTGCATGGAAAGGATGTTTCTCATCTATTCTTCTTATGCCCTCTCTCTAGAGAAATTTGGCATAAGTGGTGGGAGGTATGGTGTCATGGTTGCATTCAAGCTGAATCTCTTATTGAGTTTCGGGACAACCTTGGTAGACCCCCTGCGAGAACTTCATTCCTCCAAGTGGCCTGGGCTATTGGACCTTCTTTCATTCTTTGGAATCTTTGGCTAGAGCGTAATCATTGGATTTTTTGTAACTCTAGTCTAGGAGTCACTAAACTATGGCAGTTGATCTTAAGCAAGCTTCAGGAGACTATCTATGTTAAATGTGATATGACGGAGCCAGTGGATCTTGATGACTCCAAGATAGTTAGGAATTTGGGATTGGTGGACAAAGGATTGGGAAGTAGAAGCAGTAAGAAATCTCAACCACTAAAAAGAAAAGTGTGTAGGATGGGGAGATGGAGACCTCCACCAGATAATGTCCTAAAGATTAACACTAATGGCTCCTCCCATGGTAATCCTAGACAAGCTGGTGTAGGAGGAATTGGAAGAGATGCAGATGGCAAGGTTTGTTTCATTTTCTCTATTCAGAAAGGAGTTCATTCCAATAACATGATGGAAGCCTTGGCCATCAAGGTGGCTATGGAGCAGGCTTGCTCTCTTGGATGGAGGAGAATTGTGTGTGAATCAGACTCTCAGATTGTTGTGGACATGATTAGTAACTAGAGAATAGATGACTGTAACTGGCATATTGCCTCTCTTGTTAGAGAGATTCTTCACTTACGCAGCTTTGTGGATGAGATCTCCTTTTGTCATATTCCTAAGGAATGGAATGGAGTTGCTGATGTCTTGGAAAAATGGGCTTCGGAGAAGGGAGCAGGTTGGGATATTTCCGATAGGGAAGATCTTCCTACTTATTATGTGGGGATTTTCGAGCATTTAGTAGAGAAGGATAGAACTTAATGGCTTCTGGGTTGTGGTTTGGTAGATTGGGCCTGAGGCCTTTGTAATCTAGCTTTTACTAAATAAATTTTTACCCCCTTTTTCCAAAAAAAAAATTGGAAGTGATTTAATAGGATGTAGGCCTCCATTTTAAGTGGACTAAACCATTCAATTTGTTATGTAAGGGAAAGGGAAAATCTCCTCATATGATACCTTTATAAACCCAAATTACATTAGCAAGGTCAACAAGGAAGGAAATACCAATGCTAAATTAGAATCTTCTAAAAAAAAATACAATATAAGGAGCTAATCTCTTTGGAATGTGTGTGATAATGTGTATGTGAAATTGAACTAATTGATTGAATAATGTAGATCTAGATGCTAAGTGTACACAATCAACCCAAATATGAAGTAGATCAGAGATAAAGATATGAAAAAAAATAAAGTATGAAAGACTCGCCTTGAAATGCATAGTAGGAGATATATTTTATCTCTAAAAAGCATGGATCTGGGTCTATTTCCAACTATTCAACTATGAATTCTTGAATAAAATGACAAAATGGACAAAACCCAAAAATCATTTTTCTAGAAAAATAATAGGGTACGAGTCAAACTAAAACATTGGATTCTCGTGAGGTCACATGTACCAGGAGCACTGTAAAAAAGTTGAAAAAACTTCTCCAAAATCCTCTCAGGGAGTCATTTCCATATCTATATTCACAATTTTGTTATCCTGCTCCTGAAGGGTTTTTGTTGCTTAGTGGGTTATGGCTTGCTTGGTCAAACCCTAGATTGGGGAATCAATCTTGAAATGATAAATATAAATGTAAATGACTAAAACAAGATAAATGTTAGGATTCACCTTTCTTAAAACCCTTCTCAATGTGAATTTTTCCTTGTAGAGTGTTGAAGATCTTGAATTTAGTATGTGAATGTAGAACATCACTGAAAGGAAACTTGCAACAAAGAATATAATTGTTTCCACATAACCCATAATAGATCTAAAATAAATATGTAATTGAAATTCACATGCAAGAGAATAGAAAATATACCCACAAAAATGTGACATAAGATATACCCTAGGAAACTCTCATTGAGAGAAAAAAAAAAAAACCCCAGCCTCCAAAAGCATCATCACCATGTAATATTTAGTAAAAAAAATCATTGCAATACAACCATGGAAGCCTTCAATGACATAGCCACAACCAAGAAATCCCTATGAACAAGCATGAATCCACACATCCCATGCCATGCTTCCAACCTTCACAAATTCTCCCTTGGCTAACCTATCAATCCTTGTCTCACTCGACTCTTTCCTTTTTTTCCTTCTTCTTCTCACATCAACAACTACCCTTGTGCCTACTTATATAGTAGCAAGTCGCACAAAACCACCAAGTGGTATTACATAAACCATGTACTAAAACCATGTGCTACCTAAGCCATTGACCCCACATTTAATATTGGAAATTTAATTAGTTTCCCCAATTTTAAATAATTACATGAAATATTAACACAATGTTACAATACAACTCATCAAGTATATCCCATGGGAATCTTTCCATGTTGCGCATCCATCTAGGTGCAATATTACATGATTAAAAAAAAATACAATATAACAATATTATGCAATGTGTGCAACACCCATTATCGCAACAATCTCCCACTTGTTGTATACATTACATAATGTCAATCTGTAGCCATGTAAATAAACAAGGAAATTCTCCCCCCTAGCACATCCACCATCATGGATCAAAGTACACAAAGTGCTCCATCCTAGCACTCGCAACATAATCAAAGTATCTAGCATCTCAAACATGAATGATCTCACCTCATATTATGCCACTACCACCGAACATACATAGAAGCCATCCAAAGAGAAAACCACCCAACCTATCGCATTAGAAGATCATAAAATCATGTACCAACTAAAAGGCCAAGCACAAAAACCTGATCCAAAGGTAATCACATGTATCTATAGTTGTAAAAATATTCATATCTAAAATAGCACTCACATCAAGTGCCAACCCATCCAACTATCCATAACTCCAAAGGTATACCAAGTGAATCTCACATCATCAACATATCCAATCTATAAGCTATAATCATAAGCCTTAAGAGCAATGTCTGCCACATATACCAAGAAGCTCCACTACAAAAAAAATAAAGTCAAATCTATAACCAATCCACTCACAACATCTCAAAGAAGTGAATCCATGTAGTCTAAAGTGTTGAAATATCTTAATGGAAAGAATGCTTCTAAGGGGGGGGGGTGAATCAGAAGTACTAGCTTTTAACCTATTTTTCTCAAATCCTTGTTAACATAATATTGAAATGTACATGCATGCATATCAACATTAAGCAATTATGAAAAACACATGTGCATCACCTCATAACACTAGAAATTTTGGTAACCCAGAAACCCTCTAGGAATAAGAAGGTAAAACTAAGGTGGGGATGATACCCACAAAATTACTGCAGCAATAATGTTTGACCACTTCTGATGATCTGCCCTATTAAAGGCCTACCTTGTTAAAGGCTACAATACATTTTTAAATGTGACCTTGTTAGAGGATTTACAAAAACTTTACATGAAGTGTTACCGTGTTAATTTAATCACCTATTTAAAGGATCTACAAAATAGCTATTAAGCTAACCTATCACCATAGGGTTTCCTTTCTAATACAGTTGCTAGAGTATATTAGGTATAATAAACCTGATAGATTACGATCCTTTGATCATTGAATACAGCACTTGATCTGCTTTCTCTAATCTTGATCTTCTGAGATCTGATACTCTTTACTCTGAAATAGTTTTTCTTACACACCTTTGTCCATTCACTCTCTTATTCAATGAGACTTCATCTTCCTTATAAAGACATTCGAAGACTTAGGGTTAGGTGTGGATCTACGATCCATATTGAATCTCTATTTCTAGCTCATTCCTTGCACTTATATTATTGGTTGCATGCCTTCTCCATTTTTCTTATTGGCTGCATTTAGATTGCATAGGAAATACAAAAGATTTGATCTTATCATTTTAATCCTTCGAGATTCATCATATGTCGGCCATGAAAATGGTTTACATCTGAATTGGTAAAGTTACAAATTCATATGTACATTCTGTGTTCCTCGGCACTTATTGATTCCAGATGCTTGGCACATGTAATAAACTGGCTTACTCGGCTCCTGTTGCATTTCTGTATTGCTCGGCATCATTTATGACTTGGCACTCAAATATCACTCGATACTTGTATCATGGTCAGCACCTAAAGTCATTCGGCACTTGATTCTCACTCGACACCTGATCTTCACTCAGCACCTGAAGATCACTCAGCACCTGTTGGTTTTTCTTACTCAGCACATATTGTGGCTCGGCATACATAGTGGTCTTGGCTCCAATGTAGAAAATGGTTAAGTGTGGTGGCACTCAAATGTCAAAACCAGTTTGAGACTAACATAAAGGACATCCATAATACATAAACCAATAACCTATAAAAACAACTCTCGTAAACAATATCCAATAGTCTCCCATACTCTCCACAACCAATAGAGGAAAGAGATAAAGGAATAACCATGTCATATCTCACATGCAATACATGAGCACAAACCAGTGATCACAATCTCTAACCAATCTCAAATTAAATGTAAGCAAATCATAACCTGTATCATGTCCTTCGACACACACCTCTAGATGTAAACTGTGCAAGTGTGATCTCATCCATAAAACCCCAACCAAGAAGCCTCAACAACACCCAAACTATGCCATATAACTAATCATCCAAGAAGATAACCAAGACCAAAGAGAAACCATGCAAATCATAACCTGTATCATGTCCTTCAACACACACCTCTAGATGTAAACTGTGCAAGTGTGATCTCCTCCATAAAACCCCAACCAAGAAGCCTCAACAACACCCAAACCATACCATATAACTAATCATGGATGTAAGTCTCTGACAAGAAGACCAAACTCATAAACTATTCCTAAATCAAGGAATAAGCCCAATATAAAACCATCTCCCAAACTCAACTAGCATAACTACATATGAAAATGGAGATAACCAATGATTAACCATCTCTCAAATGAACCCTCCAAAACTAACTCATGTACCATAGCTCAAGATTCATATTCATGAAAGACAAGCATAAACATAATGCACCTGAGAGAAACAGTGGGCTATACCTCCCAAGTAGCAAACTGCAAAGTAGACCAAGAGTGGGGAATGAGAATGCTCATCAAGATATCCTAGTCTCTAACCAAGACTCATCTAAGAAAAATCTCCTCTCAAGTCCATATTAGGTGAATGCCCCTTGGACTTCCTGCTGAAATTATCAACCGTCCCAACAAATACTTCTCTAATCCAAGAGAAATCAGTATCACCATTGTCTCTAAGTATCCATGAGCACCTGTAAACAATCAATCCATGCCAACTCCAAATGCAACATAGAAATATCATGAAGTATCCAACTTATGATCAATGTACTCAATAATAAGAAACTAAACTAAGATGAATGTCAAAGTCCCAACCATGGCCTCAAGAACATAAACATGACAACATGATCTAACCATCTCAACCAAAGAGATAACATGCTCCATAGAACATACTATAACATGTCAAAACTCTAAGTGCATACCAAGAGTATACCATGACATAATAATAAAACTATCCTAACTCCAAGGATAACATGCCAAATAAAATCATAAACCACACATTTACCAAGAAGCTCATGAGTACTCAAGATGTAACCATCTCCACAAACCATGAAGAAAACCATCTCCACATACCATGAAGAACCATCTCCACACACCATGAAGATAACCAATAACTTTATGAGTCCTCATGATCTACCCATATTTACACACCATGAAGATAACAAGTGCACCATGCAAATGTCAAAGATGCTTTTGTAGCAACAGGATCTAAGACAAACCTCCAACATCTACAAACACTCAATAAATATATCAATGTCAAAAAAATCCACTCAACCATGGTACCAAGTCATCCATGACATCATATAAATCCATCTCCTATATGAAGATCCTCTAGGTTTACACTCACACAACCAAAGTGTCAATACCAAGTGAAACCAAGAAGATACAAACCAAACAAGGAACTAATCTTGCACTGTCACCCCATCACTATCACAAGCTCCCACTAAACCGTGTATTCAAGCTATCCATGACATCATAATGAAAAAACTATCATCTAACCATGAGAATTAACCAAGGCATCAAACCATCAAAAAATGCAAAGTACACATCATGATCTCCTCAAAAGAAACCAAATAGCCATGATCCTCAACCAAAAAGATATACCATTATAACCAAATCAAGAATCCAAGCTAATGAACATTAAGGATGTACCTATACATCCAATCATGTCATGCCAACATCCATGGCACCATGATCACATCCATGAACTAAGCACTTGACTCTTAATATGTCCAACCTATTAGCATAAAATAGTTAACCACAATTCTCCACCATGACTTTACCTAGTAACTACATCTCATCCCTTCTACATGAAGAAAACATAGAAAATCATGTAACTTAGGTCATAGACAGCCCAAATCCAAGACACCAATCTAAATTTGCATCAATAATGAAAGATCAATGGTCAAAGACAACTCATAACCAAGCTATAAATGCAACTTGTAAGTATAGACCGCTTATAACACTGCACAACTTGTAGACCCAATAAGTCATCATACATATCCAAACCAAACACTGATAACCATATCATCATGAGACCAATCTAAAATATGAACTAAGTATACAATGACAACAAATCTTTAATCTCCAAACATACAATGTCATAAACTCACAATGTTACCATAGTCAATATAAACCATAAATTGTTCAAATCAATATATCACCAACTAAACCATACCAAACCTGCACCAAATTTGAACCAATGTGTAGAGCTCTCCAAGAGCTTCCCATTGACTGCTCAAAGTCCAAAATTTGACTCTGTATGACCAAGTTATGCCCTAAATTGTACTCAAAATAAACAACATCTAACTTTTGGGCTCTTAAAACCTAACAAAATGTCAAAAAACATAGAACCAAACCTACACCATGTTGTAGTGCTCTGAATTAACTTTTCAATGCCTATAAGAAGTCTAAAATTAGAGAAAGTTATGGTCATTTTACTAAGATAGTCTTTTGACCATTTTCACTATGTTTTTATTTTTTTTGTGACAAAAAATTATGACGAGATTAAATTTGACAACCTTGACGGGCTGAAACTAAAAAAACTCTTTCATTTCCTTTGAACATTCCCAAACTAGGGCATATTATAAATCAAAATTATTGAAATTTTGACCTAAATCCAATAGTGAGGTCTGTTTTTACCCAGGAGGTCATTTCTGCAAGCCCCCCCTAAAACCCTCATTTAAATGAAACATCTGAAAAAACTTTTTTGTCCAACAATTTCACATATGAGAAAACTCTACCAATATCCCATCATAATAGCAAGTCCAAAACCATCAGATCTACAATAAACAACTCATATATCTTGCCCTTTTTTTTATCCTCTCATACATTCCCATTGATTCAATCTAGGGTTACAATAATAAAACCATAGCTCTAATACCGCTTGTAAGGAAACTTGCAACAAAGAATATAATTGTTCCCACATAACCCGTAATAGATTTAAAATACATATGTAATTGAAATTCACATGCAAGAGAATAGACAACATACCCACAAAAAATATGACACAAGATATACCCTAGGAATTCCTCAATGAAGGAAAAAATCCAGCCTCCAAAAGCATCCATCACCATGTATTATTCAGCAAAAAAACATCATTGTAATACAACCATGGAAGCCTTCAATGCCATAGCCACAACCAAGCAATCCATGTGAACAAGCATGAATCCACGCATCCCATGCCATGCTTCCAACCTTCACAAAAACTCCCTTGGCTAACCTATCAAGCCTTGTATCACTCAACTCTTTCCCTTTTTGCCTTCTTTTTCTCACATCACCAACTACCCTTGTAGCTACTTATATAGTGGTAAGTCCCACAAAAACACCAAGTGATATTACATAAACCATGTGCTACCTAGCCCATTGACCCCACATTTAATATTGGAAATTTAATTATTTTTCCCAATACTAAATAATTAAATGAAATATTATCACAATGTTACAATACAACTCATCAAGTATATCCCATGGGAATATTTCCATGTTGCATGTCCATCTAGGTGCAACATTACATGATGAAATAAAACAATACAATATAACAATATTGTGCAATGTGTGCAACACCCATTATCTCAACAATCTCCACAACTTGCAATGGATCTACCATGATCACATCACGATTCCATGGATGTGTACATAAATGTAGAAGATATTGAGTGCTTCAATGTATATATCCACCCTTGATGCCCAACAATATGCTAGATCTTATAAAGGAAATGCCCACAGAGAATCCTTCAATGCTTAAAATCTCCCTTGCTTGAATGCTTGGAAATGCTTGGATGCCAAGAATTCCTTTCTTGCTTGATGTGATTTAGTTGTAAAACTTGATTGAGATATGAGATGAAAGTGAAGCCTCCAATCCTCCTTATATATGAAATTTTTAATGGGAAAACAATATAAGTCGACTATAGAAGGGGATTTAATTAATTAAATCATCGACACTTTTTGGGCTCTAGGCCCCACAATCTCTAGGGTCAAGGTTGACCTAGTTGACCTTGACTTGGTCAAGGTAAACCTTGGTCAACCCTAACCAATTAAAATCAACTTGGGTTGACCTTGTCCCAAAGAAGGAGATAGTGGAATCTCAAAAAGCTTAGGAGGAGGGCAGAAGATCTCAAGAAGGATGTGGAAGGAAACAGGGAAAATAGAGTACCAAGCACATGTCCATCCATGGTCTAGGAAATCATTACAAAAGGGGTGCTAAAATCTCTTAAAAGAAAAGTGCATCCATTTTAAGATGGTTCATCTAGCCCCCACTTTAATAGGGTTATGAGTTTTGTCAAACTCATGGTAAAGTAGATCAAAAGAAAAGAGATGATCTTATCATGATCTAGGAGATAAATAAATCATCAAAACCCTAAGAGACTTGAGTCCTTGTTACATCTTAAATCAAAATAAGAGAGACAACACTACCAAAGAGTGGAGTTACTGGCCCAATAAGGTTTGTGTGCCTTATTGTAAACTACACAAGAAGGAAAAGGAAAAGAGAAGGGAAAAGTCTTTACAGAGAGGATGGTGTTGAATGGTCTAGAAAGTGTGAATGGCTTGCTAGTCAACCCATCGAAGATGAACTAAGTGATCTAGCAAGTGTGTGTGGCATGCTAGTTAGTCCATCAAAGGATCCAACTTCAAGGGAAATCCGTGTTCCAAAAAGAAGAATTAAAAAAGCAATCTAGGCATACAAATGTGCATGTCCTTAAGGGATAAAAAACAAGACTAGGCTTCCTAGACTATTAATAGCCAAAAGAAGGGTCAAAAACAAGGTTTGGGCCTCCTAAACTATCCTCTTCAATGGGTTGTAAAAGGATGTCCTTGAATGCACTTGAAGAAGGCTTAAATGCTTAGGTGCAAGTGTTGACAATTTGGCTAAGAGGAGAGTATGGGGATACTATGAGGATGTCATTTATGGAAACCTGTATGTTACATTCAATGAGAAGACTTTGGAGTTATGCTTTCGAGGAGATAACCTAGAGAATTATCTATGTGTAACAAAGAATAATTGTCAATAGAGACACATTTTTTATTGGTGAGCTTCATAGAGAGTGAATTGGCACGTGCATAGTTAACAGGAGGTAGTATGGACATTGAGATCATATCCCCAAGTGTGCATGTCGTAATGAGTTGTATGAACATAGTTATTAAAGTTTTATCAGTCACGGTCTTGTATAGGTAGAACATAACAGAGGCAAGGAATTGGTAAATTGTGCTAAGTAATTATTTTGGTTTACCAAAATAATTACTTAACTATCATGGGGCAAAATCCTAGATATTAACCCTAACTTAGCATAAAGTAATTTTATGTTCTGACAAGTGTGTAAGAAGGTTGAAGTTTGAGACAGAACAATTAGATATAAAGGAAATAGCTTTGCATGTGAAGTTGTGTAATGTCTTTTTGACATTGAAATACAATTATTGTTTGATGCATATTTTATGTTATAGTAGAGACAAGGCAGTATATGCAAAGTTTCATGAAGAGAGCCACCAAGGAAAAATTAGATAATGAAGATATCAGTACTATTAAAAGGTTTTTGTATCTACAACTTTTGTGTATAGAATATATCATTGTATATGCATGTTTGAGGAGTGGGATAATCTTGCTACTTTTGTAATTTTAATACCAACTCCTAATAAGGTCGAGGCTTCTAACAAGGCCTAGTCCTCTAAGAAGGACAAAGACAATATACAAATGTAATAGACTCCTAAAAAGGTATATCTTTCACAATATACTTTTGATTAGTGGATCATTTTGTGGGTACCATCCCCACTGGGGTTTTCCCTTGGCTAGGATTTCCCTAGTTAACAAATAATGGTCTTATGAATTGCATTGTGTTATTGCCACATTTACTTTTCAATTTATTCACACGTGTATATTTTAAGATTGTTAAAGATAGAAAAAAGTTTGTGGAACACTCATTCACACCCCCCCCCCCCCACCATCTCACTATTTCTTATTTCTAACAAATGGTATCAAAGCATAGATACATAGAGGAGGCCTAACAACTTCAGTAAGATCACTATGGATATGGATCGGTTACATAAGAATCTAGAAGAAGTTCTTGTTGACATTAAGGTCAATTTGTCTATCGGTGAATCAACACTTAGTCAAATGGTTACATTGCTACTGAGCTCTATAGTTGCTACCTAGCTTATCATTCATCCAATAGTGTTAACCAAGTGTCTCAGTTGCTACTGATCTAAAAAAATAGTTTATAGTTCATGCTGAGCTACATAGCATCTACAAAGAATTAGAGGTAGTTTACATTATAGCCTGAACATAGCAATATCTACAAAGCTATTCAGTGGATGTGATGAAGACTCCAATGTTAATTGAGCTCTATAGTGTTAACCAAGCTCTATAGTGTCTACTGAGCTAGCAATGGTACTTAGTGAATCTAGTGTTGACCGAGTCATGTAGTGTCAACCAAGTGATTTAGTAGCTATTGAGTTTCTCAGTGTTTACCGAGTCATGTAATGTTGACTGAGTTCGAGCTACTCGAGAGTGATTAGTATGGACCAAGCTTCTACTTCAACTGAGTGCCAAAGATTGTTGAGAAGTTTTTTCCATGTATGAAAACATCATCAATTTTGTCTTTAGAACCCAAGTTACAACAGTTGGGCTGACTTTGTGAATTATGATGAATTTGGTATTGTAGCCAACTCTAGTAATTAGTTATTTGAATTGATATATATGTAACTCATTTGTATCATATCCTTGAATATATATGTAAAGAAGAATGATAAGGAGTGTATGAGTGCAAATTGAAGAAGGCTACAAGTAGTATGAGGGATAGCCGAGATTTATCTATCATAGCTAGGTGATCATTGTAATACAAGGAATCTCATTTAGCAAATCAAAGTTGCAGATCTGAGATCAACCATTGATTCATCCTAACAAGTGCATCAGTTAAATCCTTTGACAAGGTAGACTTAACAATCTTTTGCTAAATCTCCTAACCAAGTGCATACTTCATTGTATGTTTGTAAATCCTTTAACAAGGTGGACCTCACAGTCAGTTATGCTCCTAACAAAGCAAATCACCAAAAGTGGTCAATTCTAAGCCTTAACAAGTTAACTTTATACTATAGTACTAAAGCTTGTGGGTATCATCCCCAACCCATTTTTACTTTCTAATTAGAAGGTTTTTGGGTCACAATATCTTGTGTCAAAGTGTTATGAATGTTTTATTACTTTCATTATTTCATGGATGCAATTAGATTAGAATAATATATGAAGGATTAATTGGTGAATTAAGATAAAGTTTTGTTGTTTCCTGATTCACCCCTCCCCTCTCAGTAACTTAACCTTCCTTATATCTCCAACAATTGGTATTAGAGCTACTAGTTCTCACATCAGAAGTTTGATAGCTTGAGATAAGATTAGAGGTAATGGAGGTATACAAGCTAGATAAGGTTATTGAGAATGAAAATTTGGATATGGAATTGGCCATTGGACAACTCAAGAAAGCAAAGGAACAACTCTGTCAATCATTGAAAAGAAGGAAAGATCTTGTAGTACAAATGGATGACAATCTCTACACTAAAAGAAGAAAAGGACAAAACCAAAGAAGTGATAGAAGAAAAGGACAATGAAATTCAACAACTATCCCTTTAGCATGCAGACTTTATTGATCAACTCAATGCTACAAATCAAGAGCTTATCAATCTAAGGATAGAGAATGAAAGACTATAAGATGATCTCAGTATTGAAAATCAAACCAATGAAAGAATGATGAAATCTCAAGAAAGCATGAATCAATTAACTAAGAAAAGTTAGTATATATAAAAAAAGGAAAAGTTGGATTAGGATATACAGAAGAAGGTGAATCATCTTAGTAAGGATCTCAAAAGAAAAAAAGGTCTACTTGCAATCATTGTGGTATGTTAGGTCATACATCAAACAAATGTTGGAGCAATGGTAAAGAAAAATTCAATGAAAAGTGTTACAATTGCAACAAGCATGGACATAGAGCAAGTGAATGCACAAAGGAACCTAAGTTTTAAGGAAAGTGTCACAATTACAAGAAACAATGACACAAATCTTCAAAGTGCAAAACCAAGAAATGGAACCCAGCAGAACAAATTGTGAAAGCAATATTTGGATGTGATTACAACACATGGTGTAGATGTCACTACTATGGTGAGTTTAGGCACATTGGAGTAAATTGTGTGGAATATCACACAAGGAAAAGAGATACTACAAAAAGATGTTTTATTTGTAGAGAACTTGGATATCCTTCCAAGAACTACATGATCACAGGAAGAATTGAAGATGAAAAGAAACCCAAAGCTGACAATATCAGAAACCAAATGAGGCAACAATGGGTACCAAAATCTCCAAAGAATGCAAACCAAAGTCATGAAATTATTGACACCCAAGTCAGTGAGTTGGGTGGCCTAACCATTTCAACTTAGTTCCCTATGGAGATCACTGGAACTATGATTCAGAAGAAATCGTCTAACATCAGTTCCAGCCAGCAAGCAAAAAGATCCATATCAACATTCAAGATGCACAAGGATCACCAAGTGATAACAAAATTTCAAGACCTTATCGATCATGGTTGGGTTATATATGTTTCATAATGTAGACGCTGAGTTGGTGACTCTACCGAGTACCAAGGTCAAACCAAATGATGGTAATGTGTTGGTTAACAATTTATCCTCCTATTAGATTTTATAACCTAACTCTTTGATACCCAATGTTTTGGAGAGACAAAAGGATGTTTACCAACAAATAGGTTAGTGTATGTATTCTATTACTACCCTATGAATTATTAGGTATAGCTCCCTATGATTTGCAATGATATGCAATGAATATTTTTCTATGAGATCAGAAGCTTTGACATTATAAGCTCTTAACTTGATAGCATTAAAGGATAACCAAATTTTTTATAGGAACAAACAATTCAAGCAAGATGGATTTGAATATAACCTATCACACCCAATGGAATGACTATAGTAGATTATCTTGAGATTTCTAACCCTTACTTTTGTTCTAAATGCAAATTAACCATCTAAACACAGAAGAGGAATGAAGAGATATGCACATGAGGGCAAATGGAAATGCTTTCACTATCAACCTTGAATGAAATGGAATCCAATCAATAATTAAATAGATTTATACACATTTATCTTTCATTTCCCAATGAAACTATCTAACATGATATGAGATTAACAAGAGAAGAAACATAACCATATATGAAGAAAGTAAATGGAATCACCTTCACTGTAATTACCAAAATGAAATGGAATCCATATGATTATCATAGAATTACATATGATTGTCTTTCAATGCTTAATGCATAACTAATCTATGCATGGGCAACAAAACATGACAAGGAAATAGGGTAAATGGAATTACAAACCAATTCACCATCAAGTTTTCCAACCTTTGTATTGTCAAATGAGGTTATATTTATAGTTTTATGTCATCCATCAGTTCAGCAGAGAAATGGTCACAAAATAAAAAGGAAATAAAATATTAAATTATCCAGTCATATGAACATGTGGCATCTTCTCCATTAGTGATTCTAAATCCATGGTGCTTCTGAAAACATGTGATGACTATTCAGCTTCCTGCAATCTTTAGAAAATCCTGTAGAAAATCATTATTTTCTTCATCTTCTGTTGTTTCACACCACACCCATGTATTTCATATTCCAATACTCACTAGAGTTTTGAATTTAGGTCATCGATCTTAAACCAATGATTGTGATTAAAAGATTATAACCTTTCCTTTATAACTTCTCTTGTAGGTCCCTCCATGTACACATGTTAAATTGTTGCTATGTCATTATGAATAATAGTTGAGAAACTTTTAATAACAACATGGCGATGAATGTAAATCTTTTTCTAATCTAAAGGTGGTAATAAAATGATGTTAAGTCTCTTTGTTTTGCAGCACGGGTCCACTTTCCAATCAGGCACATCATGGCAAACAAGTGGCATAGTTTCATTGCTTGTAGAATCTGACATCAAACTGCTTTGCTTTATGGTACTACATTGAATATATTGGGCCCACCAAGACATGTGTCATTCTATCGTTGTGTCACTATGAATAATGTTTGAGCAACTTTTTATAGTGACATAATGATGATTGTGGATCTTTCTATGATTTGACAGTTAGGAAAATACATCTCTAAGGTCAGTTAAAATTCCATCTTAAAATACTATCTGTCGATCTATTCTTCATCTAACAACCTACACTTTATCTCTGAGCTATTTGACTTGTCATCCAGTCAATGGTGTGCATTCTTTCATTCATTTGGCTTTTCTCCACCATGTAGTTTATTAAAATTGTATCTGAACCGTTTATGTACTTAATCGACGATGCATATTTGTTTATCTTCATATTTTGACTCCAAGAGGGTTTCAAATGTTTTATTCTGCATGAACTGCTTCTTCTGCTCACCGGTCTTTCTCATCTGCAATGTCTTTCATGGAAACCATAACATAACATTGAATCTTTGTCTTTATCATAGTTAGAAAAAAATCAATAGAAGATCTAGACCTTCTTCTCATCGGGATGACACATAAAAATCTCCCAAACCCTAATGATCTAGCCTTGGACTAATGCATTGCTCATATGAATCCTTGCATTAGGTTAACTCAAAGGAATGATGAGAAGAAAGGCCATCCTGTGGGAAATCTAGACTCAAACTTAAGATATTGATACTTGACTTAACTGAAAACTCTAAAGCAAAAAGATATGAATTGAAACTTAGGCAACATAATGTTACCGAGATTTGAAGTTTTCTAAGTTGGTAGTTCTTACCGAGTCAGGAGAACTTACTAAGTTGAAGGTGTCTTCTGAGCATTAGAGACCAAATTGAGTGGAGGACAACCTATCACCTAGTGAGTATACATATGAAGAATTAATGGTGATTGAAAGGAGAAAATTCATTGAAAAGAAAGAAATCAAATGCATTGTTTCACTGCAAATTTTTAGAGCATAGAGTGAAGAGTGAATTCAAAGTTTTTGAGCGATTTGACAAATTATTGTTGAAGATTTTCCAATTTTTGAAACCCTACCAAATGATGGCATCTTTGAGTAGAAAAATGAAGAAAGGATCATAAATTTTGGTTCGTGGAGTGGATTTCAAGGCTCCCACATTCAAGCTGAGTCTGGCAATTGCAAAGGCACTCAACACTGCTAGAGCGTAATCACAAATTCACCCAAGGTACTTCTTGTCCATGATATTCATTCATTCTATCATTATTCTATCCAAGAACTTGGAACCCTAGAAATGAATGAAGTATTCAATAGTTATGTGTGGATGGCATTCTCAAACCTAAGCATAATCATTTTGAAACAAAGGACTTAACACATATTCTACCTATGCCGAAGGACTTTCAAGTTAAGTGGATCAGATTTATTCTGAGTCGATTTCATGATGGACAATTGTGGTTAGATCACCCTATCATGATAATAAAGAAGATGATACACAGAATCACTAGATTGTCCATGTTGAATAAATCTAAAATCACTAAAACCCTAGGTCAGGCAAAATTGACAAAGCATACTCTTTTCGAGTGGGATGAAATAGGCATGAAGCTAAGTGGTGTGACAAACATGGAATTGAAGTTTGGGATCCATGTGATTTCTCATGAGATATATACCTCAAGTCAGTTGAACAGTGTGTCATGTGAGGTTGTTGATCTAATATATAAGGTGGTGAAGAATAGACCTTGCCAAGCTATTGCTAATACAATTCAACAAGAATATTGAGAGCATTACAGTGTCAAAGAATAACCCATGTAAGTTTGGTTCTCTTTTGACATGTCTATTTTTCTTTGTTCAAAAGTTTTTCCCTTCCAAAGGATTTGTAGTATGGAGAAAGGATGTTCTAGTATTGTACCAAATCAATGAATACATAGTAGAAATGGGTGAAAATTTTAGCAGCATTATGGATAATTACTTTGAGTCATTCAAGGAAAAGATGCAAAATTGATTTAGGATACCCAGGAAGCTTATAGAAGACTATGAGCAAGATATCTATTTCATGGTTGACTGTGACAAAGTTTATATTTAAGTAGTCAGACCTAGAGTGGCATGGGTTAAGCCTCTAGATTATGAGGTTAACATTGATGATACTAAGGATATCATTGAAGCTCTAATGAATGAGCCTATCGATTCTAAAGCTACTTATTTTGGAACATATGATGAGGCTAAGGCCATAATTGAGATTGAGATAAAGCTACCTCAAGCAGTAGGTAGAGGAAGGAAGAGGATAGAGAAAATAATAAAGAATACCAAGTCATCAAGCTCTCCTCTAATGCTTACCTGTTGTGGTTTTCACAGCACATGCCCCATTTCTCCTAAAGAAATGGGGACCCCTTAGTAATTTTTTTGTTTTTTCTAGACCCCTAGTTCGGGGTCTGAGTCTTTTAGGGCTCTATCTAGTGTCTGAGTCAACCCTAGCCCTCTGCATAAGAAATCTAGTAGCCAAAAATTAAAGAATTTGGATTAAGTTTGATTTTGTTTAGTGAATGGGGCACACTAGCCCACCTAGTACACCCTTCAAGGTGTGCTAGTGTGCTAGTCACACTAGTATGGAACACTTCCCTTTGTGAGTGTGCACCTGAGGTGCACACCCCCAAAGGGTGTGCTCTGTCATAGGCCTATAAAAACCTAGGATACCCCCCTTCACTTATTCATTATCTCCTCTACTCAAACATAAATCACACTTCCATACTTGTTGAGGTGCGCCTTTTCTTTAGTCCCTGCACATACACACACAAACAAACCTAAGTTTAAAAGGTGTGCACCTATCCAATGTGTGCAATGTGTGCACCTTCTTATTTTGAAAAACTAAAAAGAACCTAAATAACTAAAAAAACCTTATGTAAGGTGCACATATGCACACCTTATCTAAGGTGAAAGCAAAGACATAATGAGAATGGTGCGCAACTGCGCACCATTTTTTGACACTTAAGTGCCTTTGGAAAGAGTTAGGGTGCGCACATGTGCACCCCACAAGGTGTGCATGTGTGCACTCTTAATTTTGTAGATCTTTCCAAGTTCAAGGCACACCTAGTGCACATTTAAGGTGTACAAGGTGCACCAAAAAACTTGCATTCTAAGATGTAGAATAGGTTTTTTGAGTGTTTTAACAATTTTTAGGGTTCTGGGTTAGTTTCCTTAGCAATTACGGTTTGTTCAAATTTGATTTTTCCACCTCTTCGACTAATATACTTTTGTTTTTTACCAGATATAATGGATTCTTCTTTGTCTTCCCTTGTCTCAAAGATTTCTCCTAAGCTAATGGTTTTCAAGTTTTAGGGTGTATCATCCAAATCACATTTTCAGGATGCACATTTAGAGATTCGAGACATGGAGATGGGTCATATTGACTGGAATGTATTCCTCATTCTTTGCAACAAATGAAATGAGAGTTTCCCAATGGTTTTTGCACTCATAAGATTGGGATTAGTAAATGCAGCTTCACACTTAGTTTCAGTATAATCTTTTGAGTTAATGATGGCTTTGGTTGAGAAATATGTTTCAGAAGAGAAGGTTGTCAAAAGCATAACTAGAGATATCCTTCTCAATCTAAGACCCAAGAATATAGAGAAAGTATTTCATCTTCTAAGGGTAGATCAATATATAAGACTGACATACCATCAAGAAAAAAGGTGGTATAGAGATCATGAACAAGAAGCTACAGAAATTATTCAATCTTCATATCTCATTGATAGAACACCTCTTGGGCAAAGAGCAAGGAAAGTAGATATGAAAAGAAGTTACATGAAGGATGATATCAAACATTCTATAATGCTCCTGAGTAGAATCATGGGATTACTAGCAGCAGGACACTTAAACATATGGGTGGTACACTTCATTGAAACCATCAAAACAATAAAGATGCCAAATGACTGGGCCATAATTCTCAGTGAGAATTTAGATGAATGGCTGGTGGTGGTCAAAAATGATCTAAGGTTTTATATGACATATTATTTGGTGTATATGTTGGCAGTAAGGACTACAAACTACCTAGGGTTGTTTAAAAGGGGTAACTTGCAAGATGTTGATGCATGGCCTTATGTGGAAAACCCCCAACTGTTGAAGAAAAAGCTCTTAGATCACAACAAAGAATACATAATAGGGAATGATGCTTTCATTTTTGTAATCATTCGGTTCACTAAGGGAGACTATGCAAAAAGGATGTCAAAAGAGGTAGCAACAAGAATTACATAAATAGAGACCTACTACATCCAATTCAAGACATTCGCCTACTTAAGGGTAGTGGGTATACCTATAAATCCTAAGAAGCTCCATAGACATCCATGTGATAGACTTATTTTGCTAGAGATTGCATGACAACTCTCATTTGCATATGACAAAGTAAAAAAACATCATAAGAAGACCTGGGTGCTGCCCATCACCATAGGTTTGTTCAGTGTCAAGTAGAAGTAGGATATCATGAATTTTGAGTCAGAATGGGATCAGTATCCCTTGGAGGATTATAAATCCCCTTGTCCATGTTTTGATAATATTGGCAGAGTCCAATTCTTGGCAGGAAAATAATTTAAACATAAAGATGTTATAGAGGATCATTGGATGAATGCAGTAGATGACTACAATATTAAGATAAGGGATTATTATAGGATGACTCTTTGTTTGGTAGGCAGTGCCTTGAAAATAAAGGTCCCATTGAAGGTTTTTTAACAAGACACTTTAGATGTCTTGGATCACCTATATAATCGAGATAAGGTATGTGATCAGCCAATCATGAATGTAGAGATTGATAGAGAAGAAAATGTAGATATCAATCATGGGCAAGGCATATCATCTAGTTGACCAAGGAATGG
Organism: Cupressus sempervirens; assembly: GCA_028749045.1. Lineage (NCBI taxonomy): Eukaryota > Viridiplantae > Streptophyta > Pinopsida > Cupressales > Cupressaceae > Cupressus > Cupressus sempervirens. Next base: position 819,405,749 of record CM053786.1, read on the forward strand.
ATTAAGAGACCATTCAAGTTGGATCCAATTCTATAAGTAGTAGTTTTCCAAGTTATACCCTTCCTAGTGTAGGGCAAAGGTTATAGTACCAAAGTTCATAACCCAATCTCCAATTAGGCCAAAGATAGTGTATCAACATGATAGGGAAGTTGGGTACTTCAAGACACAAAAGGGAAAGAATAAAAGGAAAAGATTTTTTCCACAGTGAGCTGAGCTTGAGGTTGAAGGCACTCAAGCCCAAGAAGCCACTCAAGCACAAGATAATCCACAAGTACCACCACCGTAATAGGGATAGGGATCTGAAGAGCAAGCACAAGAGGTGTCCCCATGGATTCAAGAAGAAGAAGCCTCTCTGTTAGCTCCTAAGAGAAAAAAGGATAAGACTGCAATTAAAAGGACTAGAAGACAGAGGGTGCAAAGTAAGGTTATTCCTATTCCTTTAGTCTTGAAAACCATTCTTGAAGGAGCTAAAGAGGATGAAGAAGATGACGAGGATAACCTTACCTTGAGTTAGAGGACTCATCTAGCTAGGGCTACTGAGGTAGAATGAAGGAGTTCCACTGTAATGTTGCCATCCATTCCTACATAACCTATTCAGGTTACAACTTTAGAGGATGAGTTACAATAGTGGATTGATGAACAAGACGACCAAGGGGTTGATGTCTTTAAAATATCAAATTTTGACTTCATACATGTAGGTACTAAACTCATAGGTGACAATATAAGGGATACACCAACAAATCAGCCTTTGGGAGAAAATTGGAGTCAATTTCCATCTTCTCCACAAGGACCTCTAGGTGCCCTGCCATCACTAGCTCAAGATGTATCTTTAGTAAATAAAGGTTTAGCCACCCCTCTCCCTTTGGTCAATGAAGAACAGGTGCAACCAATACAAGAAGAAGAGCCACAACAAATACCTACTGACGAAGTATCAGAGGAGGGGCAAATATATGAAGAACCCCAGCAAGCTTCTCAAGATACATAGGTAAGGAATGTGGGCTCAACAGATACAGGGATGCCTGATATAGATCCCTCACAGAAAGAAAGGACTTTGAAGAGGAGCGATAAGGGAAAGGGTCTACAAAAGAAACCCCCTCTTCATCTAAGTATAAGTCTCTAATGGAAACTACTCCAAGATGGTTGAGCAAAGAGGTGATGGTTAGGCATAAAAGGTAATTGTATTGTACTAAGGAAGAGGGAACGAGAGAACTAGTTGAAGCTCTCGAGAAGCCTGAATTACCTAAGGGTGGTGCACGTGCATTGGCCTTCATTATGAGGGACCAAAATTAGGGCTTTTTCTCTCACATTGATATCCTTCCTTTACATGTAGGTACTGAAGATCTGACCACAAATGATGATCAGATCAAAGAAGTATTGCTTGGAAAGCTAGCTGTAGACATAACTAAATTGGTGATCACTATAGAAATTAAAGAAGTGTTTAACCACTTAGACACAGATGAGGCTGAATTGGTCAACTTGAGAAAGAAGAATGAAATCATGAGGGGATTTCTACATGAGTTAGTTGGTCCTATTGACTCAAATAATCTGGAGGCTACTCTTGAAGCAGCTTTAGAAAAGAAAGATAAAGAGGAGGCAGTTATATAGGTAGATCCATTTTTGAAGGCTTGTCAATTATGGTGAGAATGTTTTGAGGAAAAGGGAGTGTAGATAATACAAGGGAACCTTAAGTCATTGCACCATATGTAGAATAATGTAGAGAAGCTAGTTGCTATATTAAACAAGTATTTTGGATTGATGGATGAGGTACATACCTGTGGAAATGACCTTCGAGTATTACAGTGAATAAAAGGGAAAAGGTATCATATGTTGATGGATTTATATACGGGAATGAGTTAGAAAAGATAGATGATTGGATTGAGAAGATTAAAATTGGTAATAAAGTAATTGAGACACTACATGTGGATATTCATAAGCTCAAGGATCAAACCCAAGAGCAAATTTTGGAAGCAGAGAGGTATTATAGTGGTGCATGCCTTGACATCTTTGAAGATGAGTCAAAAGATAAACTCTTGCTAGTGCAAACAATTGTTGAACAATTTCAAAATATATTTGAAGAAGCTTTGACTAATGAAGACATTGGACAAGCATTTAAGATGGAGGAGGCATTGCTAGAGTTGGATGTAAAGCTCAAAGATTTTGTGGAGACTCGCATAGAAGTAGGAAACTATTAGCAAATAGCAAAAGATAAGTATGATGCTTTGGATTTTCTAGATGCAACCCAAGTGACAAAGATCATAGAGAAATTCAAGAGAAAACATCTAGACATAGCTTTGGTATAAAGGGGAACAAAACCCAGAAGCTAGAATTTTAGTTTTGACACTTGGGAAAATTTTGCATTTTTTGAACCCTGTCTTCCAAGGTGCACTTCTCCCAAGGTGTGCAAGGTGCACTAGAATTTTTTTGAAGAAGTAAAAGGTGCACCAATAGTTAACTGCTAGTTCCAAATTTAGAGCTTTCCATGCACCGAAAATGCATTCTGACGGTAGTTCAACTCCTACAAACCTGCAGAAAAGGTTGAGCTTCTATTTTTGGCATCTCTAGAGACTCCTATCTCATATGATGGTTTTATTCTTCTTATTTTCTTATGATTTTTTTTTTTTAAGACATGTAAAGGCTCATGCACCCATTAAATGATATAAACAAGGGTGAAGTCCTACTTAGCACCATTTCGAGAGTCAAATTATACATAAATAGATATATTTTATTAGTTTAGAAGCATATATTTGCATGAAGAGATCTCTCACTCTCAACACAAATTTAGGAGAATATTTCCTATAAATTGAGGAATTAAATATGTATGTCAGGTTGTTATTTTGATGCAATAATATATGCTTTTGGTGCTCTCATTCTGAGTGTAGTTATTCTTGTTGGAGTGTGTTATTTTTGTGGATTCTTGTTCATGATAATAATGGAGCCAATAGTTTTTTGTGTTGATTTGACTGTGTGATATTTTAGTTCTGGTATTTTTCACGTGTTGATGAATTCCACTGACGTACATAGTTGGAGAAGAGATCACCCTTTTGTTCCTACATAGCTTTTTGTCTCACATGAGCGCACTTTCCTTGGCCTTGTGATTTGATAAGAAGTGAAACATCTTTCGATTTTATTAAGTTTCCATTGATGATTGCATCAATAGATTTGAGGAAGTGTTGCTCCTACTTTCATTGGTTTCCTACCCAAAATTTTCAATGATTTAACTTGTAGACATGTTGTTACTATAGTTTATGTCTGTTAGGAATTTCCCTTTCATGCTATTTACTTTCATCTCTTGTTACCTTACCTTCATTATTTGCTTTTACAAACACTTGGTTAATTTAGGCATTCATATAGTTGCATAGTTAAAATTGTATTCATTATAAACAAAAAAATACAAAAATATATTTCTTTTTGTGTAGTTACTCTTTTGAGACAGCAAGCAGATTCAACATCTTATCTAAAATTGGTCAAGCCAGCAAAGGCCTCCTCGTGAACACTCACATTTATCTTCTACTGAGAGGATTCTAGTAGGTCGCAAGATCGCCCGAAACCTTGGGGTTGATCCTAGATCATCTTTTCAAGAGAGGAGTTCGAAAGGATTCCTATCGTTAAGCATCATGCAAAATGATAGCTCAACATTACCAAGGGAAAAGGAGATGTTGTGGAAGAAGAAGATAAAGAGGATGAAGTAGAGGAAACTGAATCTAAGAAGGAAGAGCCTCCCAAGAAGAAGGGGAAGGTTATTATAACCAAACTTGCTAAGTCCTCCCCTATAGTATTTACAAGAAGAGAAGCTAAGTCCAAGAAGAAGCTAAAGCTAGGTGAAGATGAAGAAAAATAGATTATCTTTAAAAGGTTTGCACCTACACTTCAAGAAAAATTAAAGAAGATGGAAGAAGGAGCAAGCATGACATGTTTTAAGTCTCTTAAGTGTGAGACTAGAAGTGAGGAAGAGAAAAAGAAGATTGAGGATACTCTTACAGCAAAATTGGGCAAGTGGAAATACTTACCTTATGAGCTTTCACAAAAAAATTCAAATGAACTTTTGGAGGTAGTTAATCCTAGATGGGACAGTGCAATGAAGACTGCCAAAGACATTTATGAACAAACTTTAAGATAGCTGATGCTGAGTCTCAGTGAAAAGGAGGTGACAGAATCCTTGAAGTAGAATGAGAAGAAGCTCACTCTCAAATTCAACACATGTATGATATTGCTTAAGGGCATTGCATCTATGGTGCAGTCTACTTCTACCAAATGGAAAAACATCTATGGGTTACACAAACCTAGGTACTTTGTGGTGCATGTGTTGGAAATGATTGAAAAGATCATGAATGAAGAGAAATGGAACTGGTAAATGGAACTGGTAAAGAATGTTTCAATCATTATTTTTTCATTGATGTCAAACTTGCTACTTGCAGGAATGACAATTTCTTAACTGATCCAAATACTATCAATTGGTTGATTGACAAGGAGGTGGCAATCAATAAGATGTAACTAGAGTACCTAGAGAAAGGTTGAAGTTATGATGTTGTAATGAAGTATAAAGATCAGATAAGCCATTGATGAAATAGTGTATTGATAACATACTCTAAGACATAGAGGATGGACACACTAAGACACATCAAAGATGTAAGGATTAACTAAGTTCATTGGAGAGAGTCAAGCTAGCTAGTTAGTGCCGAACATATTCTCAATTGAAGCCGAGCTAGTTCAACTTAGTGTGTGCTGAGTGATCTTCAGTGTAAGCCAAGTAATTATTCAGATACCGAGTAACACAGAATCCTTCAGATGTTGAGTAGCAGAAAAAGATAATGGATGTCGAGTAAGTCTTCAAGTGCTGAGAAAAGCAGAAAATGCTATAGGTGTCGAGCACCAATAAAATAACAATAGAAGACGAGTAACATAGAAAGAGCCGAGCATCAGTAAATCAATGATACCGAGTTGCTGCATTATTTGTTAAGTCAAAGATTTGCCAGATTAGTAGCGATAAGTTTGTTACATCAAATTTTGTGAATTAGTTGGATGATAAGGATGATGAGTAGATGTCACAAAATTTTATGTAAACCATGCAAACCAATTCAAGGAAAATGCTAATGGACTTATCATGAAGTTTCTAGAAGAAACAATTTGGAGGGAAAACAATATCATTTTCTCAAAAGATTTGAGCAAGAAATCAAAAACAAAACTTCTTTATAAGAAGTTACAAGTTAGAGATCAAATGTGCATGCATGAGAGGGAGTTGGTCTTAAGTGTGGTCATGCGAAGAAGCCAAGAGGAGTAAGAATAGAGCATCAAGACTCTGAGTTGATCAAGTGACCATAGAATGCATTGGCATAACGAGTGGAAGAACTCAAGGAGACAGATCTTGAAGGGTGAACAAGTTGTCAGCACTACAAGGGAGGAAAGCCAAGCAAAGAAAAGAACTGAAGAGTGATCTGAAATTTGCACAGTTAGGGTCGCAATCTTTATCAAGTCAAAACCCTTCTAATACTCTCTTACCATTGTATTAGATATTGAAATCCTACATTGCTATGTTAGCTTAGTAGCTAAGTGGATAAGCCTCAAGAAAAGGATAAAGAGATCCCCAGGAGAAGGACAAAGAGATCCTCAAGAGAAGGATAAAGAGATACTTAGGAGGAGGATAGGAGATCCTTAGAGAGGGATGAAAGATTCTTTTGAGAAGGTGACTGTAAATCCCATGGACTTGGGTGAGCCTAACAGCTCTATAGAAATCCTTTAAGAGAGTGACATTCCTTGTTGAATGTTCTTAAGTCCTCTAACAAGGCATACTCCTAAATGGGTGTAGAAATCCTTTAACAGGGTCACATTTAACAATGTGTTGTAGCCTTTAACAGGGTAGGTCTTTAACAGGGCAGACCATCAGAAGTGGTTGAAATCAATTGCACAGTTATTCAGTGGGTATCATCCCCACCCCAGTTTTACCTTCTTATTCCTGGAGGGCTTCTGGGTCATCAAAATCCTTAGTGTTATGGTGTGATGCATGTTTACTTTTCATGATTGTATAATGTTCAATTGCATGCATGATAATTTCAGTTATGTGCCATTAAGGATAAGAAGAAAAATTTGTATTGGACATCATTGGACCTTGGATAATTGATTTACCCCCCCTCTCAGTTATTCTAAAGAATTCTAACAAAATGTTGATGAAAAGGATGGTGAAGATGAGGATGCAGAAGAAGAAATAAAAGATGATGAGATAGATGATGTTGATCTTAATGATGAGGAGGAAGGATAGGAGGCCACTGAGGAAAGTCTTCTTGAAATACAAAGTATTGAAGAAACTAATGCAGAGAAGATTGCAGCATTAGTTATGACTTCTTTTCCTCGCTCTTTGAGCAAAGCCTTAGTGCAATTAGGCTCAGAGTAGGCTTCTATCAAGTTGGTTGTGGTTACCTCTACTACACCAAGCACCCAACCAATCTCTAGATCTCTACTGATGAGAGTTACATTGACTAAAGTGCCTAACACTTCATCTATCAGGTAGCAAGTTCTTCCAACATCAGGCTTGACCAAGGAATGACAAGGTATTCATGTTGTTAGTGTTATTTCTACATTTATTGTTATTCCATATATTTCTACAATTATTTCAATATTGAATGTATCCATAGCCAATGTAATGACATTTGAGAAGCAGTCTCAACCAAGCATTGAAGTTCTCAATAAAGGTAAAGAAATTATTTCTACCATTTCAAAGGTTAAGGGTAAAGAAGAAGAGGAAGAAATTGATCTGGATGAAGACATTGTTATTTCAAATTGGGATATCTCTATCCTTACTCATGATCAAATGGATACCCTTGGAGAACTCTTGAAGAAAAGGGCTAAGCAATAGAAGCTTAGAGAAGAGAAGAAGAAGAAGAAGAAGAAGAAGAAGAAAAAGAAGAAGAAAAATCAAGTCCTTGAGGACATGAAGAGCATATTTGTTGATGCTCTGAGTATTGAGGTTGATAGAAAATAACCTATTCTAGATCAATTAGCTAAAAATGTCCACAAGTATAATGAAGATTTGAATGGACAAGAAAAACTATTGCAAAGAGCTGAAAGAACATTTGAAAACATAGTGTTGGAGCAAGTTACACTAAAGATTGCAATAGATCAAGTAGAACTGTCTAACATTCTTGCTACACTAGAAACATCTAAAAATAATGGTGTTTCATTATTTGTCAAACTAAGTGACACATCTATCTTCACAAAGGAGATCAAGGATAAATTGTCCAACATAGATGAGGATATGAAGGCAAGTGCACACCAGATGTCACTTGATCCAAGTTACACTTCTGCACATTACACAAAGATTAGATATCTAACAAATCTTCAGGCAAAATTATTGAGGGAAGAAGCCAAAATTAGGGCCACATTTGCAGAAATTCAAGGAATGATTCTTCCAAACATGGATGCATTGCAAAATCACAATGCACATGCAAAGACTCTCATCTAGGATAATAACTTCTCCATAGTTGACCACATGATGGAACTTTCAACAAAAGTACAGATAGCCTTGCATGCAAGTAAGGTATTGCAAGTGAATTGGGACAAGACTATGGTACTAATTCTAAAGGTACAATATGATTTCTTGTCACATTTTGGTATTAACTTATAAATATTATACACCTTTTGCATTTATGTCAAAAAGGGGAAGAATACTATTGGCAAAGGGGGAGAAGTGTATATATATTTATAGAGAAGATTTCGTATAAAAGGAGAAGATCAGTATACTCCAAACATATGTATATAGGAAATATATGTATGGGGGAGTAGTATAATAATATGTAGATACATGGTACAGTTAAGCAAACAATATCTTTACAAAAGCAATTTTGAAAAATCAGAAAAAATAGAGTATTTTACCAAGCTATAGTAGCAGGAAGTGAAAACTAAGTTGAAGATACAATATGGTGATAAATAAAGTTTTTGACTTGTAATTTTGAGTATTCAAATTTTTGGTTTGATAAGTATTTTTTTCATTAATGCCAAAGGGGGAGATTGTTGACATTAAGGTCAATTTGTCTATCAGTGACTCAACACTTAGTCAAATGGTTACATTGCTACTGAGATCTACAGTTGCTAAAAAGCTTATCATTTATCTAGCAATGTTAACCAAGTATCTTAGTTGCTACTAAGCTACACAACATCTATCAAGCATTAAAGATAATTTACAGTATAGCCTGAGCATAGCAGTGTCTACCAAGCTATCCAATGGATGTGATGAAGACTCTAGTATTAACCAAGCTCTGTAATGTTAACCAAGCTCTACAATGTCTACCAAGCTAGTAGTGTTAACTTAGTGAATCTAGCGTTGACCAAGTCATGCAATGTCAACCAAGTGATTCAGTAGCTACCGAGCTTCTCAGTGTTCACTGAGTCACATAGTGTTGATCTAGTTCAAGCTACTTGAGAGTGATTAGTATGGACTAATCTTCTACTTCAACCGAGTAGAGTTTGCTGAGTATTGATAGTGTTTTCTATGTATCAGAACATCACCGAGTTTGTCTTCAAAACCCAAGTTATAGTAGTTGGGCAGACTTTGTGAATTACGATAAATTTGGTATTGTAACTGACTCCAGTAATTAATTATTTGGATTAATATATATGTAACTCATTTGTATCATATTCAAGAATATATATGTAAAGAAGAATAAGGAGTGTATGAGAGTGAATTGAAGAAGGCTACAAGCAGTATACGGGACAACAAAGATTTATCTATCATAGCTAGGTGATCATTGTAATACAAGGAATCTCATTTAGTAAATCAAAGTTGTAGATTAGCGATCAGCTATTTATTCATCCTAACAGGTGCATTAGTCAAATCCTTTAATAAGGTAGACTTAATAGCCTTTTGTTAAATATCTTAACCAAGTGCATACTTCATTGTATGTTTTTAAATCCTTTAACAAGGTGGACCTCACAGTCCTTATTGCTCCTAATAGGGCAGATCAGAAGAAGTGGTCAATTGTAAGCCTTAATAGGTTAACTTTATACTACAATACTAAAGTCTGTGGGTATCATCACCACCCCAAGTTTACTTTCTAATTGGAAGGTTTCTTAGTCACCATATCTTGTGTCAAAGTATTATGAATGTTTTATTGCTTTCATTCTTTCATGCATGCAATTAGATCAGAATAATATATGAAGGATTAATTAGTGAATTAAGATATAGTTTTATTGGTTCCTGATTCAACCCTCCCCTCTTAGTAACCTAGCCTTCCTTATATCTCCAACAGTTCTAGTCGAGGAACTCGATGTAATCACAAAAGAAAGAGATACTTAGAAGGTCAAATATAAAGAGGCAAAAGAGTTATCATTCTAAAGTTGAAAGAAAAGGTAGAATCAATTAATTCCAAGAAGAATGAGTCAAGTGATCAGATCAAGGATAGTGATGTTATTTCTAAGCTAAAGAAGGAGAGTGATATTTTAAAGCATGAACTTGAAATTACCAATCTTAAGATGAGTTTAATGGAAGATGAGAAGAAAATTCAATCATATATGAGATCTGGGATTGTAGATCTGAAATCCAAACTTACCAAGGTAACATATGAACTTGAATCTACAAAGCCACAATTTATAAAAATTGAGAAGTATAACACTATTGTGAAAGGATAGCTTATACAAATAAAGCAACACCTTGAGAAGTTATATTCTAGCAGTAAGAAGCTTGATGAGCAGATCATGACACAAACACCTAAAGGATATGACTAGTATTGGCTACGATGAAGGAGAATCATTTAAGAGATCTGAATTTACTAAGGAACTAGGTCTAGTAAGCCAATAACCTGAACAACATCAAGAAGATTTGAACAATGAAGTACCTAAATAATCTAAAAAACCTAAAGAAGTACAGAAACAATTTAATGGAAGGTGCTTTGTATGCAATAAAATTGGTCACTTGAAGGATTGTACAGGGAAGTATACTAACCCTATTTATGGTTATTGTTATAATTGTTTTTTATTAAGTAAAATAGGTTTTTTACTAGGGTTCCTGAAACCCACCAATAATCAAGATAAATTTTTTTTAAAAGTTCAGCTCTAGCAACCAAGCAACATAAATAAAATAAAATAAAGGCCCAACCTAGCCAATAGACGGAAGAAAAAACCAAAAGGCCAAAAGCCAAGGAACAAGAAAAAACCAAGAGAAATGATCAGGGAACAAGTTCTTTAGCCAACTCCAGTTTCTTGAACTCCATCTCTTCCTTGGCCTTAGCCTCATCGATCTTCAACTGTTATAATTTTTATGCTTATGGACATAGAGCTAATGAATGTAGGAAACCTAGATTTCATAATAATAATATGTATCAAGGAACTAACCCTACAACTAGTAGACTTATTGGTGAAACTATTGTCATAAGAAATGGAGTCATGTATTACAAGTGCAACAACTTTGGACATATTGCTAGAGATTGTAGACTATAGATTAGTTAATCAGGACCTAGATATGTCAATAATGTCATAGCCAATTATAATTACAAAAACCTTGGGCATAAAGTAAGATTTTGTAGATTTAATGCTTTTGGAAACAATATGAGAACAAATAACATGAGATCACTGAATGCAAGAACACCTAGTTGTAGAAGGAATGACAACAACAATGTTAGACAAAAAGAAAATATGAAAGAGCATATAGAGAACTTCAATGAAAATTTTGTTAAAGCTAAGACACTTACAAGCACAAAAATATGGGTAGAAAAAAAGACAAATAACTCATCTGAGAACAAGTTGAAGTCAGTGATAGTAGCTGATAAACCCTTTATCAATCTAAGCAATCAATTCATTAAAAGATTAAGGGGAAATGATATCAAAAAATTATTTAAGCCCTAATAGGTTGAATTAAGACTTGTGAAGTTCAAAACTTAGTTTGATATGGATAAGGGGAAGCCATGGATAAGAGCACATGAAATTTGGAGCTCATATGTGAGTGCGCAAAAGAAAACACTTCACTGGTAAAAGATAAAATCTTTACGAATCATGTGTACTTGTACAATTAATGCAAAAGTAATTGGTGAAGGATTTAATGGCTAAAATTAAATCATGTATTCACCATACGTTCAATTGAAGAGATAAAGAGTGACTTGAAGCAAATTAAAGCAAATTGCTGAAGGATTTTGTCAATATAAATGGAAAGCCCTAAATCATGATCTCGAAGGTATTTTACTTTTTGTGAAGTCAATTTGTGAAGTGTAATTGAAATTTTAAGTCATTCAAATGAAAGATTAAATATTGCATAATGTAGTGGAGGTAGCTAGAGCTAAGCTGAAGAAAAACCCTATCCCACTTGTAGAGGGTGACCCGAATGAAATATTTTCCCAAATACTTGACAAAGTTTTACATTTAGAGGATGTTAAAATTTATACCCATTACCAATTTTAGATTGTAGGACAAAACAAAATTTTAGATGAATTTGAGAAGATATACAAACATGACATATCTTACACAGAAGGATTTGAACACCTAGGTCAAGTTGATGTAGTGAAGTACATATTTTATCATGACTTTGACGATGAGGACTAGACCAAAATCATTTTGAGTAGAATTCATGATGGTTTAATTTGGATGGGTGACAAAGTAGTAGACATTTTAGCTAAATTGATTCATGAAGTAACAATTCTATCTAATCAAGGATAAACACCATTAAATGAGAAAAATGTCAAGAAGTGATGCAATGAGGGAAGGAAAAGCTAAGGCTAGAGGCACACCTAACGATCCAATCACCTTGCTAAGTAACACAAAAAAAGCAAACAACATAGAGAACAACACCAAGGAGAAAAAGAACAGTAAACACTTCAAATTATTGGCATACATGTGCAACTGTAAGGCCTTCTGGGTTATGACCAACAAAATACAACTTTAAAATCCATGATCCAACTTCAAATTTGCTATTCCAAGAGCATGCACTCTTAACTCTCTAACTAATGCCTAACCTAAACCTAAGCACCCTTATTTATACTTGCCAAAATGACTTACAAAAGATTCTAGATCATTACATAATAGAAAGGTCGACCTTAAAATGGTATGCACACATCTCAAGATAAGATCTAAACATTAAATTCATGATCCAAATTAATTACATATGTCAACTCAAACTAGGAACCAATCACAGACAAACTTGGTCAAAGAATGAATTGAGCATCAATAAATATCAGACTCACTTGGCGCATGAAATAGTTGACCAACATTGGATAGCTACAATAACTTGGCCATTGCTAGCTATAGTAACTTGGCCATCACAAGCTATAGTAACAGGACCATCACTAGCTATAGTAACTCAACCATTGCTAGCTACAGTAACTCGACCATCACTAGCTATAGTAACTTGGTCATCACTAGCTACAGTAACTTAGCCATCAATGAACAACTTGGCAACAATAACAACTTGGAAACTAATGGCACTCGGCTCCAACAGGAAAAATAAACAAAGATGAGAAGGATAGCAAGGCAACCCAAGATGCTCTTGCATTAGACAATTGGGGTTGAAAGAAATGAATCTCTTGAATCATTTAGATGTCACAACCTGACCTAAATTCAACTTAGATTGAGAAATCCCTGATGCATATTCAATAGATCTATTTTTCCATTTTACCAAATATTCATGATAATCCTTTCCTATTGTCCTTTTACCAACTCTCTGATCCAATATATGTTAAACCTCTTCAATTTTCTTCTTAGGATAATCATCAGGTACAAAAACACCATCACTTGACTCATGATACTTGTGTAAATCAACAAAATTAAATATGGAGATATATCCATGTCATTAGGTAACTCAACTTCATAAGTATTACAATTGTCAAACTTCCTCCAAATCTTATAAGGTCTAAACTTCTTCATTTTTAGCTTACTATATGTTACAATAGAAAATTTGCCTCTCTTCAAATGAACCATCACCTCATCACCAACTTTAAAAACATGGCATCTCCTAGACTTATGAGCATTCTCCTTATACTTCTAATTACTTTGTTCTAACTTCAACTTCACTTCCTCATGCAAAGACTTCATAAAACCAACAAATTCTTCCCCTTCAACACTTATCTTCTCTTCGCCAGCAACATCCCTCAAATCTGATGCTCCTCTAGGCTTCATTCCAATAATAATCTCAAAAGGCATTTTTCCTATACTCCTATTCACATAATTATTATATGCAAACTCAGCTTGTGCCAATACCATATCCCAATTACTCCACTTATCTCCAACTAAACATCTCAACAAATTACCCAAGCTTCTATTCACAACCTTTGTCTATCCATCTATTTGTGAATGGAATGTAGAACTAAATCTAAACTCAGTACCAATCTTCTTCCACCAATTCCTCCAAAAATAACCAACAAACTTACTATCTCTATCAGAAATAATATTTTTTGGTAATCCATGCAATCTAACAATCTCTTTGAAGAGAATCTTAGCAACATGCACAACATTTGATGTCTTCTTATGTGGTATGAAATGTGTCATTTTAGAAAATCTATCCGCAACAAGAAATATGGAATCATATCCTCTTTCTGCCTTAGGTAATCCAAGAATAAAATCCATACTAATGTCACTCCAAGGTTTCTCAGGAATAGAAATGGGTGTATACAATCCAATATTCTAACATATTCCTTTTGCAACTTGACAAATTCCACAACTCCTTATGAACTTCTAAACATCCTTATTCATATGGTCTAGCCAAACCACCACAATGTTTTTCCTTAATCAAATTAACTCTCATAGAACTTCTTGGTATACACAATTGAATTCCTTTGAACAAAAGACCTTCTTGAATGGAATAATCATCAAACTTACTCATTTGATTTGATATATTTGGTGCTTTGAACTCTCTCCACACCTCAGAAAAATCAATGTCAGTATCATGCAATTCCTTCATTGCATCAAAGCCAAGAACTTCAACCTTCACCTCAGTCAACAAACAATTTCATCCACTCAATGCATCAAAAACTTGGTTAGTAACTCCACTTTTATGCTTGATCACAAATGTGAAACTCTACAAGTGCTCAACCCACTTTATATGTCTCTAATTCAACTTATGTTGTCTTCCCAAATACTATAAAGCTTTATGATTAGTATACAATGCAAACTCCTTGGGAATCAAATAATGTCTCCAATTATTCAAGGCTTGAACAATAATAGAAAACTCTTGATCATGGACATAATACTTCCTTTTAGCATCATTCAACTTCTCACTAAAGAAAGCAACATGTTTACCTTGTTCACTCAACACAACTCCTATTGCATTGCCACTTGCATCACATTCAAATTGAAATACCTTATTGAAATCAAGCAAATCCAATAAAGATAACTCAGCAACTTTTTGTTTCAAAGTCTCAAAACTCTTATCAGCCCCATGTGTCCACTTAAAGTCCTTTTTATCTCCTCTCATTGTCTCAGTTATAACATTACAAATAGAACTAAAATTCTTTATAAATTATCTGTAGAAACTAGCCAAATCATGAAATGATCTTACCTTTCCCACATTCCTAGGTGTAGGCCATACCAAAATTTCTTTAACCTTCTAGGATTCATTCTCAAACAATCAGCTAAAATTAGAAATCCCAAATACATAATCTCTCTCCTCTTGCATAAAGGAACACTTCTTCAAATTAATCAACAATTTCTCCTCCAAACCATCAGTTGAAATCACAAATCCCAAATACACAATCTCCTCTTGCATAAAGGAACACTTCTTCAAATTAATCAGCAACTTATCCTCTTTCAATCTCTGAAATACTTGTCTAACATGCTCAAGATGTTCTTCCTTAGTCTTAATGAATATCAAAATATCATCTAAATAAACAATCACAAACTTACCCAAAAATCTCTTGAGAACTTCAATCATCAATCTCATGAAAGTACTAGGTACATTAGTCAAACCAAAAGGCATAACTGACCATTCATTCATCACCTTCTCTAATTCTGATATGATGATAACCACTCTTCAAATCAATCTTGGTAAAATACTTTGCTCCACTCAAACAATCCCTTATGTCATCCTATTAGAAATAGGGATTACTAAGAGGGGGGTTGAATCAGTAATCTACAAACTTTAGTTGTCAACTAGATATTATTACTTACTTTATACCATGCATAATAAAGCAATAAAGTAATGCTAAATAGTAATAGTAACAATACACAAAGATAACTCATGACACCATATTTTGTTAACTAGGGAAAACCTGGCCAAGGGAAAACCCCAGTGGGGATGATACCCACTAAATAATATACTAGTATATAAGTTTCTTGTTAGAGGATGGACCCTATTAGGAGTCAATGAACAAATTCAGTATAACCAATCCTTGTTAGGAGACTTTGAATCCCTGTTAGGAGATTCCAACCTTGTTAGGAGTTGTAGTATAATGTATGCAAGAAGAACCCACTTTCCAAACATGCAATTTCAACTACAAGAAGAGCTCGCTACTCAAATAAGTAATTTACTATTATTTTCCTTCCTTGTCTGATCTCTGATCTTCAGCTCAATCTCGAATCACTAGATAAAATTTCGCATATATCACTGTCACAAAAGTTCACTCACTTTGCAATCTTACAAGATAGCACTAATACACCAAGATTGCATGCTTCTTATCACAAGAAATCCTTTGCATAAATACCATTTCTTACATAAAATACTGTTGGGTCGGCTAAGACCACAATTCACTTTTCCAAGTTAGAGTAAACATCTAGGATGTTGGCCCTGATTGGACAAGTAATTGTTTTGCAATCAAAACAATTATTTCCTTTAATTCTATTGTCTTGCTTCATCAAAACATGATTAACTATGTTCTGTACAATCTATACAAACTTCTAAAGTTATACACATCATCACCGACATGTATATTATCTTCATGTAACTTCACTTGACATAATATGACGTCTGCAACATGTTATAAACAAAGCAATACACTGTTGTAAACCAAATTCTATACTTAAGCAATTTTCTGATAGCCAAATACTAAGTATCTTTATTTATGAGGTTTCCTATCAAAAATTTTTGATAGCCAAATACTAATTATCTTTATTTTTGAGGTTTCTTGTCAACACATACATCATATGTTGCCATTAATGACAACAATTACATATCACTATTAGCCAATTGTCAAAAATCTCCCCCTTTGGCATTGATGGCAAAAAAATAGGGGAAATTGGTGAAGTGACAAAAACAAAACTAAATACCACCTTACATCTAATAGTTAAGTTTTTACATATGCTCCCCCTTACAATATACTTTATACTTCTACAATCTCCACATGTATCTCTCCCCTTTGTATCTTTCCCAATAATGACATGTATATAATTTTGACATGAATCTCTCCCCCTTTGACATCAATGACAAAGGTCAAAATGTCAAGATTCAATCCAAAACTATCAAAAACTACTTAAACTATTGTCTTCTTTATGCTGATATTATCTTCATACAATCATCAAAAATAATCTTCAGGCTATTAATACCTCTGTTCCATGTCTCTTTGGTAGACTTTGTTGATGTGAGAATTGCACATAATGCATATGGTGTAATCTCAATTGTATTGATATTTGAATACAAGTTTGTATATGCATCCTTGGCCTTAACATATCCTTCTAGCTGCTTCTCAACAAATGATAACTTCAGAGCAATGGATTCTCTAAAATCATATGTTCTCCTTAATATCTGCTCTTTTCGAAGTTCTAGTTTCCTAATATTGTTGTGAACACTGGCAACTTGACTCTCAATATCATCAACTTTGCTAGATGGGTGCTGGATTAAGTTGGATAAAGCCTCTAGCTCATTCATCTTTGCCTCTATCTGACTGTCCAAATTGTTAGTCAATTTTTATGATAAGGTACACTTAACATACAAAGCTTTCCCTTCCTGCTAATATTTCTAAAATTATTTTATGCATGTATCAAGATTGACTAAGTCATTCTTGATGTTCTAGAAAATGGTACTAAACAGGTAAGCATCATGGGAAATTTGAGCCTTCACCTCTACAACATTTAGCAAATTAGTAAACTCTTCATTTAAAAACTTTAGCACTACCTATGCTCTCAGTTTGAGATCTAACTCAGTATGTTGTACTGTCAAAGTACTGTGTAATCTGTTAGTCACTTCCATTAGTGATCTCTACAAACTCCTAATTGTCTTGTTCTTCTATGAAAGTTTATAAAGATGAAAATAAAATCAGTCTAATCATCATCATCAGTAGCTAAACTAGCAAGAGAGAGCAGAGTAGATGAACTAGATGGTTTGGTCTCATTCTCCCTCTGTTTCTTTGTTGCTTCTTTAGTTTTCCTCTCTTCCTCTTCTTTCCTTTCCTTTTTACTCTCTTTCTTTCTTCTCTTTTGATCTTTTCCTTTCTTTCTCAAGAAATTGTTGCTTGGCTTCCTCTATCTTCTTCTTTTCAACTTCTATTAGCCTCTTCTCTTCCTCAATTTATTTCAAATTTTCCTCAACATCTTTGGTGTCTTGTACATTTGGTTCATAATCACCCAATGGATTGGTGTCATCAATGTTAAGATTAACAATGGTTTGATCAATCTTCATAGTGTCACCACTGACTAATACTTTTGAGGTTCTAGGAGCTGGAGGAGATGTTGCCTATGACTTTGACAACATCTTGTTGATAGCTACTGCAGTCTCATTTCTCAACTTATCCTTCTCACCAACCATAAATAAGAATGGCCTCAACTTATTCCTTAGGTATGGTGTGCGGTTATTTAGCAATCTCTTAATCTCATCTTCATCATTAGTCTTGCAAATTGTCCTTAGCATAGACTTCTAAAGTTCAAGGTCTTCTTCTCTTGCTAGAGTCTTCTTTTCTATGAGTCTCTCCTAGACTTTCTGGTTCACTACTCCTTTGATATTCATCATACTTAGACCATTTGCAATGATATGTCTCACAGTAGATATATCAATTTGATCTTTCTCAAAATTATTGTATAGATCATACAACTTGTTCATCTGAACAAAGTTTCCCTCATTTGCAATTGTTGTGTTTATCTTCTCAATCTTTGGCTTCCATCGTTGTCTAGCTTTTCCTGTTGCTTGTTTAGGTGGTGTCACCTTTTTAGCTTGCTTGGTTTCCTATTCCTCAACCTCTTCATCATTACTAGATTCAATTGTCAACAATGCTTTCTGCCTCTTGCCAAGTCCTGTAGCCATTTGTTTGACTCTCTTAGTCTTTGTTAACATTGCTTCAACCAATCTCTCTGATTTTCTCTTGTGTTCACTAGGTTGAACATCATATATTGCTTCATAAGGAATGCTTTGTCTTGAAGTTGTCTTAGCAACTGAAACTGACAAGGGTTGTATGTTCAATACACCTTGTTTCATTGTCTATCTCATGGCCTCAGATTCACTTTCTATCATTCTAGCCTTAGATAATGCCTTCTTCATGATTGATTCAACCTTCTTATGAAATGCCTTTTCCAAGGTTGCTTGATGAGCATGTTGTGTAATCTCATCATAAGTTCCAAATCTATACTCAACTTTATCTTTATCTAAATTCAACAAGAACTCAATGTAGCTAACTACATCATCATCACTCAACTCATAGCTCAAAGGATCCAAAAATGTTTTTCGAGGTTCTACTACTTGAATGTATGTATAGTATGTATCAACTAGAATACATATGTCCTCCTTGAACCTATCCACAATTGCAGGTGAGATTCTAAATCTATGTTTCATCTCATATTGGAATGTCCTCATAATCAAATTACCACTGTCCAATACCTTATATGCAAGTTGCCTTCTACATACCTCTGTAATCTTTTCCATAGTACATCTGTCACAACTCATTATATCTGTTACTGACAAGTAAGGAGATCTCTTCAGCACATGAAAGAATATGTGATTTATTAGTGATTGGATTCTAAATATATCATTCTTTGTTCTCTTAATCTTTTCAAGGTTTTCCAAGAGTTGCATACTCAGTATTTCACTCAAATTAATTTTCTCTTTCTCAACACATATCTTGTAAGCTGCATAAATAAATCCTGCTGAAAGTTCATCTATCTTAGAACTTGTGCAAACTAAATAAGTAATAATTCTACTAATAAATCTCACACCATCCTGCTTGATGGAGTTGATTGCCATAGCTTTTCCATTTTATATTGCCTTAGTATAACCTTCTACTTTCTTCTTAACCATCTTTTCACCTATGGGTACACTACCTTGTTTGCTAAGACCAGTTACCTTGTGAATCAGGTCGGCAAAAATGTCTACTACATTGTCTTGCATCCACAATTTTCCATCATGTATCCTACTCAATATGATTTGAGTCCATTCATCTATATCTAGCTCATGGTAGAAATGATACCTAAACAAATCAAATTCCTTTAAGTGATCAAATCCAAGCTTCATAGTCATGTTGTGGTTAAAGACTAGTTCCATGTCCTTATTCATATATTCACTGCCAATTGACTCAAACTTGAAATTCAAGTAATTTTCTATGTCTTCAAGGTAAACTATGTTGTTCAGAGTAATAGAAAATGTAGAGTTAGGGTTTCCATCACTAGGTTTTATGGAAACTACCTTGAGCTTAGGTCTATCCTCATTCTCAACGCTGTGAAGAACTAACATATCCATGATCTTTATCAACAATATCTTTTACCAAACAAATTTTGCGAAAAAATGATAAAATACCTCTTTCCAAAAATAGGGTTTGCTACAAAATCACTCTGACAAGTTGCTTATGGATGCTCTTTTCTTCGAATGTGTTCACAATGAAATAAAATTTAATTTTGTACTCCATTTATCCATCAACTTGAAAATTGCATTAATTGTGTACTTTGTAAATATGAAAAAGTTGTTATTTGTGTTTTGTAATCAAATAACTGCCCAAACTTGTCTATCCAATCTTCGAATGTCACCCGAGGTTTACTATAGCCTCGTTCCATTATAACAAACATCCTCAAGACTTCGCATCACGAAATTCTCTGCAAAAATATACTTTTCATCTTCTATTATAGAATCAACTTTTACTATAGTACTAGTAACTCTAAATTTGACCATAAATTGTTTAGATGAGCTCCAAATCACAAGTGAGCTTAGGTACCATCTAAACATGACTGAATACACCTTTTCCCAACTTTGCTACCTCTAATTCAGTCTATGACTGAAGTTATCAAATTTTGATGCTGTGAACAAGCTTAATTCAACTTGATTGAATCAAACTCAACAACTGACTTCGATCTTCCTGTCTCATCATCTAACTTTTGTTTTGAGATATATGTCCCTTTCATGAATGCTTCATTAAGTTCTTCTCAAAGTTCACTCACAATGTTTCTTTGTTCTTCACTATTAGATCTAGAGTTCCTTTCATGGTTCCTTTTATCATTCCTTCTGCTTATGAAGTTTCTTCCATTGTTCCTTCTATCTCCAAAGTTTTTGTCCATTATGTAGTACTTAGTTGTGTGTCCAAAGTTGTTGCATAACTAACATACAGGTGCTCTACTTCTAGGATTCTATTAATCATCGGGTACATGACAATTCTGAGCAATGTGTCCTAAGTTGTTACACATATAACACACAGTCTGTCTTCTATCATCATAAGATCTTATTTCTCTCGATGTTCTTTCATTAGATCTTCTTCTATTTGTAGGGTTGGTATTTCTATACATTCTACTATTTCTTCTATCATTATCATACTTAGGTTTTCTAGAATTAATTGCATTATGGCCCATACCATGAAAATTATGACAATAAAAGTCCTTAACATGATTAAATGACTTATTAGTACAATCTCTTTTCATATGACCTATTTCATTACATAAAAAGCACTCACCTCTAAATTCATACCTGATTGTCTTGGGAGTCTCCACTTGCTTTGGTTCAGCCAAGATTTTAACTTCATTGATTTGCTCAATTTCTTTAGGTTTCTCAAAAGATTGACTAGATCCAATCTTATCATCAGATTTGTCTTTTTTCTTTCAAATTTGATCTCATCTCAAGTTTCTTTGCATCTCCTAGACTTATCAACATTCTCCTTATACTTGTGATTAATTTGTTCCAATTTTAGTTTCACTTCCTCATGCAAAGACTTCATAAAACCAACAAATTCTTCCCCTTCAACACTTATCTTCTCTTCACCAACAACATCCTTCAAATCTAATACTCCTCTAGGCTACATTCCAATAACAATCTCAAAAGGAATTTTTCCTATACTCCTATTCATAGAATTATTATATGCAAACTCAGCTTGTTCCAATACCATATCTCAATTACTCCACTTATCTCCAACTAAATATCTCAACAAATTACCCAAGCTTCTATTCACAACCTTTGTCTGTCCATCTATCTGTGGATGGAATGTAGAACTAAATCTAAACTTAGTACCAATCTTCTTCCACAAATTCATCCAAAAATAACTGACAAACTTACTATCTCTATCAGAAATAATAATTTTTGGTAATCCATGCAATCTAACAATCTCTTCGAAGAGAATCTCAACAACATGCACAATATCTAATGTCTTCTTACATGGTATGAAATGTGTCATTTTAGAAAATTATCCACGACAAGAAATATGGAATCATACCCTCTTTTTGTCTTAGGTAATCCAAGAACAAAATCCATACTAATGTCACTCCAAGGTTTCTCAGGAATAGAAATGGATGTATACAATCCAGTATTCTAACATACTCCTTTTGCAACTTGAAAAATTCCACAACTCCTTATGAACTTTGAACATCCTTATACATGTGTTCTAGCCAAACCACCACAATGTTTTTCCTTAATCAAATTAACTCTCATAGAACTTCTTGGTATACACAACTGAATTCCTTTGAACAAAATACCTTCTTGAATAGAATAATCATCAAACTTACTCATTTGATTTGATAGATTTGGTGATTTGAACTCTCTCCACACCTTAGAAAAATCAAGGTCAGTATCATACAATTCCTTCATTGAATCAAAACCAAGAACTTCAACCTTTACCTCATGTTGAGCTATTGGTTTGCACGATGCTTAACGGCAAGAATCCTTTCAAATTCCTCTCTTGAAAAGTCAATCTTGGGGATCAACTCCAAGGTTTTGAGTGATCTTGCAACCCACTGGAATCTACTCAGTTGAAGATAAATGTGAATGTTCATGAGGAGGCCTTTGTTGGTTCTGATAACTCTAGATAAGATGTAAAATTCGTTCGCTGCTTCAAAAGAATAACCACATAATATGGAGTATATTTTTGTATTTTCTACTTTAAAGATGAATGAATCTAACAATGTAAGTATATGAATTTCTAATTTAACCAAGGGGTTAGTAAATCAAATAACAAAGATAAGGTGACAAGAAGTTTAAGCAAATAACATGGAAAGTAAATCCTAACAGACATAAGCTATGGAAACAACACATCTGCGAGTAAAGCTTTCAAAGAAATTAGTGGGCAACCAATGAAATAGGAGTAGCGCTTCCTTAGTTCCACTGATGTAATCATCAGTGAGAATTTAGTAACTATAAGATGTTTCACTTTTCATCAAATTGCAAGGCCACAAAAAGTGTGCTCATGCAAGACAAAAATCTACGTAGGAACAAAATGGGTGATCTCTTCTCGAACTAGATACATTGATGAAATTTGTAAAACTATAGTAGACACTAGAATTAAAAAATTTCACAACCAAAAATATTGCAATAAACTTTTGGCTGAATCACAATTCCATGAACATATATTCACAAAAAATATGACACACTTAGGCAAGAATCACTACACTCCAAATGTGAGCACCAAAAGTATATATTATTGCAAAATAATGGCGGCCTTGATTACATATTACAATCTCATATTTATAACAAATCATCTCCTCAATTTTTGTTGAGAGTGAGAGATATCTTCATGCAATCATATGCTTCTAAATTAATAAAACAAACTAATTATATACAAACTAACTATCTAACTGGTGCTTAGTAGGACTCCATCCATTTTTATATCATTAATTGGATGCATGAGCCTTTACATGTTATACAAAAAAGGAATCATGAGAGAATAAGAAGAAGAAAGGCTTCAGTTGATGTAGAAGTGTATGGAACTATCAAAAATAGAAGCTTAACCTTCACTGGGCATCTGTTGGAGTTAAACCATTGTCATAATGCGTTTCTGATGCATGGAAAGCTCTAATTTTGGAACTAGCAATTAACTATCGGTGCACCTCTAGAAAAGCACACCTCAGATGAAATGTGCACCTAGCACACTAGTGCACCTCTGACTTCTTCAAAATCTTCCAAAATATTGTTGCAAAAAGTGCACCAACGCAGCAGAGCATCTCTGAGGCCAAACAATGCAAAAAATTTACCAAGTGTCAAAATAGAAATTCTAGCATCTGGGTTTTGTTCCCCTTTATCCCAGAGCTATGTCTAGACATTTACCCTTGAATTTCTCTATTATCTCAATGACCTAAGCTCCATCTGGTAAATCTAAGGCTTTGTATTTATCCTTTACTTTCTACCTATAGTTATCCACTTCTATGCAGGTTTCTACAAAATCCTCAAGGTTCTCATCAAGCTCCAATAACACCTCCTCTACCCGGAATGCTTGTCTAATATCATCATCATTGATAGCTTCTTCAAAAGTCCTTCAGAACCTTCATTTTACTATGTAATATAGGGCGGGGACCCTCGCCCTCGCCCTCAAAATATCTCAACTACTATCTCTACTGGAATTAGTTTCTCTCATGCACCATCCTTTAAAATATCTAAACATGCATCACTATAATGTTTCTTAGCTTCCAAAATTTTCTCTTGGGCTTGATCCTTGAGCCTGTGGATCTTCGCGTGTAATGTTTCCATTACTTTATTACCATCTGCAATTTTCTCTATCTATCATCTAGCTTATCCAACTCCTCAACTGTATATGCATCTATAAGCATCTGATACCTCTTGCCTTTTATTGCATATAATGCCTACAAGTCTTTCCCCTAGGTTAGGGATTTTTTTAGTGGCGATTAGTCACCAATTGGCGAATATGTCTCGATTGGGCTATAGAAATTGGCGAAAAAAAACACCGTATACTAGTTGACCGATTTGCCTAGATTTTATAAAATACTCATATAGTGGTTGGAACGTTTGCCACTATTATTACATAATTTCAGTTTGGTAGTCAAGTTCTTCGCCCATATTTCTCTTTAATGTTTACTCTTATTCGCCATGGAATTAATTGAGTGTCTCTTTCGATGATCATCATTCACCAAATTCCCATTTTCCTATGTGAAATTTTTATTTGTCCTAGGACCCAATTCACCATGCATCACACACAATGGGGTCCCAAATTCCCGTCCTATTTTCCCACTCGATTATTTGAAATTACGCAAGGTTCACCAAATATTAGTTCTTATCATATGTAACAGTCAGCCCATTCGCCAAAATGAAAACGATTTATTTGTAGTTGTCTATTTAAGATATATGAGTTTCATTATTGAAATATGCCGAATTGAAATATGCCGAAAGAAGGAGCCTTCTTCATAGTATTGCGATCAATAGAGAACCAAAACAACTACAACTACGAGTCCATAGTATTTTATTGTAGCCTTAATTTGATGGAGATGTCATAGTCAAATTTAAATAGGAAGAGGAGTAGGACTAATGAAGGTGGAGATGTCCAAGAGAGGCCAATGAAATGCAGAAATATATCTTCATACTTTGGCGGGGGTAGACGCAACAGTGTTGGTCAAAGTAAGGAAGGCACATCATCAAAGGAGCTTGTACAATCTCAACCTACATAGGAGTCCATAAAACAAATTGGGGAGCCTAATAAATCTGGTGACAGAGTTGCAAAACCTAATATCTCTAATGAAGATGACCTTGAAGAAGAATATCCAGTAAATAACCAGTACCAGGACGAATCAATCGACTTCAGTGATGATGATGGTGCAATTAATAGTAACACTAAAGGGAGAGCAAAATCGAAAGAAAAATTTGATCATCACTGGGAGATGGCCAGGAGATTTAAATTTGATTGGGCACCAAAGTATCCATTCATTGAGCCCGTGGACAATCAAATTGTAGGTGAGCCACTAGTAGAATGCAGATGTGCAATTTGTAGTTGGAAGTATAAAAAGGAAAAGCGGTTGCAGCTTAAACTAGACACCATAGAGAAACATGTTGGTAAGATTTATGAAACCTCAACTGTAGATGGTAAGGAAATAAAAGTGGTAAGATATAAAACAAAGGAGCAATGTCAACATAAAAGGAATGCTGAAGAATATCATATGTTTCAAAAATTTCAGATGAAGCCTGGTGAAGTTCAAGGTTCTATTAATGTTATTTTTGCAAAAGCAAGTGAAGTAGAAGAACGTGGAAAAGTTGTTCAATTAAGTAATGTTTTCTATATTTTGAGCAGAGGGCGTCCAATAATAGACTATCTACAAATGATTGGTTTTTTTATGCTTTCTAAAAGTTCCTAACTATCCTGTCAGTCATTGGTCGATAAACAGTGGATAGGAATGGGCAAGTTGTATTGTGCAGGTTGAAATAGAAGATGTACAAAGAAAAATAAAAGAGTCAACCTTTATTGCATTGTCCTTAGATGAAGTTACGGTAATAGATAATACGTCATGGGTATGCATGCATGTTTATACTATACAAAATAATGTCTGCCAACCACATCTACTAACTGTTGCTAAATTGAGAGACAATGTGACAGCAGAAACTTTATTTCAATTAGTAAAGAGCAATTTAATTGAATATGGAGCTATGGATGAATTGATAATAGCAAAGAAGTTGGTCTGTGTTGGAGCGGATGGAGCTTCAGTAATGCAAGGTCAAAGGAATAGTCTTTGCACAAAGATGTAGGCTTCTTGTTCACCATATGTTGTTGGCATTCACTGTATGGTCCATAAGATGAATCTTGCTTTTAGAGTTGTGAAGAAGTTTCCTTCAGTAAACAAGGTTGAAGATTTAGTAAGAGAGTTGTATGCATATTTTTGTCGAAGTCCCAAGCATTTTAGGGAATTTCAGCACTTTGCTGATGGAATTACCGATGGAAACAAGCTTCTAAAAGATGTTGATACCAGATGGATCTCTTTGGATGGACCAGCGCATCGAGTATTTTTTGAATATCAATCTTTGATTAGACTAATGTACGAAAATTGGGACAATGCAGAAAATCAGAGATGTGGCGACTTGCTTCGGAGGTTAAGCAATATAGAGACACTTTTGACTTTGGAATCTCTTCTTCCCATGCTAGAAGAAATGAGGTTAATTATGAAAAAAGCCCAACAAAGAGCCATGTATATTGCAGAATATGCTCTGTTGCGTAAAATGTCATGCCGAGCCCTCAATAGTCTCTATCATACTGACCTAAATTTATTCAATGATAGATTTAATCACTGGAAGAAACTAACAGATTTGGACAATCTTAATAATTATTTAAAGATCATTGAAAATGGAGATTTATGTGTTTGTGTAAGGGGATTTCAAATACCAATGTACTACAATGCCCCAAAGAAGCGAGCTACAAGAGTTACAAGGGAAGAGTTTACCAAGATCGTCGAGTCTATAGCATCCACTACAAGGGACATAGCCTATAGAGTTTCCTCTGAAATAATATCACGATTCCCATATGATCAACTGCTTAAGGCCATGGCAATTGTGTTTCCTCAATATTGGTCCTTCAACAATAAGGAAGATTATCGTAGAAGGCTGTTGATTTTGATAAAGGAATTTTGCAAATCTATAAAATTCAATGGAGTGACTATCAATGGAATATTAGATGAGGGTCTTCTTAGACAGCAATTAGGCACCTTTACAAGGACCAGGAAGCATCAATATCAATTAATGTGTAACCCACATGAAGAGGGCTTGGCAACAAAGCTTTGGACAGAACTAAAATAGAGCACATCATTCCATGAAGAAATTTTAAAGTACGTCAAGCTTGCTGATCTATATCAAACCATATTGGGTTCAGTGGAGGATGAGAGAGCTTTCAATGCTTTGGGCTTCCTAAAATCAAAGCTAAGAAACAAATTAGACAAGAATTTGGAATCATGCTTGAGGGTATACACATCTAGGTATGATGTCAATACTTTTCCTTATCAAAAAGCAATGGAAATTTGGAAGAAAAGATGCAAAAGAAGAGGGGTGGGCAACACCATTAACCAATCTCCTACAGTGACTCAAGTGGGACAAGTACAATTGGCAGTGGCACTGGCCATGGGATTGGAAGTCATAAAAGCAGAGGTCAGAGTGAACTTGAAGTTGAAGAAGACACAAACGAAAATGAAGAGAACAATGAAGCAACTGGACTACCAGAATTGGATGATGATGATGACATAAAGATGAATTGGAAAATTTAGGAAATTTCTGCTAAATTAGCAGTGGCAACCAATAGGTATTTTTTGAACTTATTAACTACTATATGATATCCTATCATTCAATGTTCATTTTAGAAAAGCAAGAAATTAGAATGTATTATGTTTCATCATTAAAATTTGAGAACAAAGAGTATTATAACTGTAGAGTGTAGTTTATATCATGTCATCAATGATCATTCATATTTGAATTTGAAATTCCTAAATGAAATTTTCTTTTCTATTTTATTCATTTATTCAACATACATTAAATTGGAAAACATGAAAATTAGATAGAATCATAGATTCAATTCCACAATTAATAATTATTAATGGTTTTCATTTGCAATATTCAACTAATATGGTACAATTCTTGTAAGCCAATGACCCTGAGTTCCCTTTTATAGAAACAAGGGAGCAACAACAACTTCAGGTCAATTTGCCTAATGTGAAGTCTCAAAATCTAAATCAGTAAGACATCTACAAGTCTACAACATCTCTATAACTTTAGTTGTACATTTTTGGATTTGACGGGTTGGTTTAGTAAATTAGCAATTTAGCATAGGCAATAGCATCTGCAAGACTGCAACATTGATCCTGTTCAAAAAACAAAGTTCAAACTTGTTACTTTAAACTCTTTTCTAGAGTCTAGACTATAGTATGTAGGATAATATGAAAGATATTCATATATAGTAAAGATATAGAGATGATTGAAACTGAAAGTACTTTCACATATAGACTATAAGTTTCTATAGTATTCTCCATTCTTCTTCAGTTGGAAGGGAAAGTTTTTTGATGTTATGGTAAATGACATGCATTCTCATCAGCATTTCATACTTGGAAGAACGAGTTTCAAGCAATGTTCCTGCCACTAGTGCATGCAAATTTGTGAATGTTTTGATGCACTTTGCAATGCCTTCATGAGTTTTGTCTTGAGGAAGGTTGCCTAAATCAAAGGTTATTTGGTCCTCCAACTTTCGTTTGTAAACTTCTCTTCCAACGAAACCTATTGTTGAGAAATTAGATCCAGGACTCGGTAAACCAAGAGATATCAATTTTGTTGTTTTATTGTTCATCTTGGCAAGCTTTGGCCCAAATAAAGCAAGAACTTCTTCTGCTTCTGTTAGTTTTTGACATTTATGAAATACAGAGGTCGCCTTTATTATTGAACCAATGCGGTCCTGAATTCCCTTGCTTGCCAAATGCCTGTCAACAGTGCTGTTGATTTCGTCCATAATCCACTTTGCAGTTTTCTGTCTCTGACCAAAACTTTTGTTCTCCTCAAGTTGCTCTTTCAGCTTCCCAAAAACATCTGTAAGAGCTTCGTAGAGTTCGAACCAATCACACAACCTATCAACAAAAGTCTTTATTTGCCCCCAGAAGTAATTTTTTATTTGCTTTATTGTATTATTTACATGGTCATTCAAGCTATTTTCATATTTTTTAATAGTATCATTTGCCTTCTTTAGGTCTTCTTTCATTTCTGAGTACTGGTGTTCACTATGTTTTCTTATTTGCTATGCTTTATTTTCCCACCCTTTTGCTTTCTCTTCCCACTCTTTTGTTTTTACCCTCTCATTTTTCAATTCTTTATTTAACTTATTGTTTACATTTGCAGCATTCTCCAAGTTTCTGTATAACTTTATTGAAGAGTTTTTTTCATCCTAAAGTTTTTTTTCCATTTTTTTCAAATTTTCCCTCAGAGTTTTCAGTTCTGCGTCCATTTGTTCTTGTTGTTCAATTGCTTCTTTAGAGCTAGAGGATGAATTTTTTACCCTTTTCTCTAATTCTTTGCACCTGTTTACTACTGCTTTCTCACCTACCTTTACATTTTCCAAGTCTACCTTTAACTTATCTATTGTGCCCTGAAGCTTTCCTTTCTCTCTCTCCACTTCATCACTGAACTGTAGACCACTTGGTTGGTCATTTTGGACACATTTATCTTGTCCACATTTTTAATTTTGGATAAATCCATTTGGAGGGTGCTAACTTGAAATTCAGATGGATCTAACTGACTCTCTGGTGGATTGTTATCTCTAGCTGGGGGCATAACAACCATGAATTCCATCTTATCTTTATCTGGGTCATATGTGGGAAATAACCTGTTGGTTGCAGGTTCTGCATCATGAGCTGCAGCAATTGCTTCCATCTTCATTGTCTTACTATTTTGTCTATTCTTATTTTTTGATTTTTCATAGTTAGTTACAAATTCATTGTAACAAAAATTAGGATTTTGTGAGACAATTGAATGTTTGAATGGTGAAATAGCAGTAGCACTTGCACTAATGTACGAGCTTCCACCAATACCATGAGGATAACCAACACCTAGACCCATTAGTGGGGTTTGTGGACTATTTTGAGGGTTTTGTCCTTAAGGATGGGCAATTGTTGGACTCACAGTCACCATTGGCATTGTTGTATTAGTAGTACTACTAATACTTGTCATAACCTTCTGCTTCTTTACACTTTCTTGATCTCCGAGACCAAATTTTTTTGCATCTATATACAATGTCCTTTTCAAACCACTAGTTTTAGTTGTACCCATGATATCTACAGCGGTGGGAGTGACAGTCAATTCAGATTAAATCTGAGTGCTTGGAAGTGGAACCGTAAATAAAGCAGGAACAAATTTAATTAACTGAGATGAATCCAATGTGGATGGAATTAACTGAGATGAATCCAATGTGGATGGAATTAATTGAGTTGATGATTCCATGTTTTGGTGCTACAGCTGGTGGTTGAGGTGGTAACCAAACCCCTTCTCCACTGGGACCCAGACCACCAGAACCTTGGTAGCCCATTTTTTCTACAATTTCTGCCCCTTTGCTATATAGAAGTTTGGTGGATGCATCAACTCATCTCTGAATTTGTGTACTAGATGAGGGATTCAAAGAATCCTGGTCATCGTAATCATCATCAATATCACTATGATGTGATTTAGGTGGATGCTCCTTATTCCACAATTCGTCAAACATTGTATCCTCTTCAACCTCATCATGATTTGCAGAGGTCTTTGGCTCACCGAGATTCTTCCTCATTTCCCAAAATTGAGAAATTTTGCTTCGACTCCATCCAAGATCTATACATTCATTCATTAGCTCTTTTGGAATAGGTTTTGTAGATGGTTTATCAACTTTCTTGTAGAAATTGGACGATGTCATGCCCTGCACTTTTCCTTTCTGTTTGTGCAATGCCATTATTTGTGATGACAATTTGTGTATTAACATATTATTTTCAGTAGCATATTTCTCCGTCTATTTTTTGACCTCCTCCTAGGAGTCCATGTTTTTAAATTTTTCAATCAAAGGCATACTTTCATGTTGATATTTGCTTACAGAAGTCCCAATGCCCTTAATCCTTGCTCCAATTATGTTCAGTGGATCATACTGCCAGTGACTGTCAACATCAAATCAAAAAATTGAAAAAAAGGCTTCTGCCACTTTGAATCCTCTTCTCTCAAATGTGAACCCTCTAAAGGAGAATGGCAAGGAGGGAAATATCATTTTCTTTTGTTGACCATGAAAGAGTACATGTGTGCTTTCCATTTGTCGTACATATTCCAATGCAAATACCCTCTCTATTACATGTATTGGAAGTTTGTAGGGTTCTACCCATGAATTGTAAAACCTTAACACAGTGTACTCTTCCATTAAGTACCAGTCAGCCAATTGTAGTTCACTTCTGAGTTGAATGCAATTTCTACAAGTAACAGGCAATCTAGGCATTGGAGTGCCTATAATTTTATGGTACATTGGTGCCAAAAAGAAGTCTACAAAATTATTGTCGTTCCTTCTATTATCAATCGTCCTTATCTGAGGTGTCCACTCATATATTGGATTTTGGCCTTGAGTCTGACTGCAAAGCTTGTTTGCCTCAAATAATGCATGATGCTTTGCTAGGAGAAGATAGCACAAGTAGGTTGTGAATCTAAATGTCTTCTCTAAACCTCTTTGAATCATTAGTAATTGATCTTGCATGCAACGAACAATGTGCTCAATAAAATGATATCTTACTGGTTCTTTTTTAAAATGAATATGATAAAGCATTTCAAGAATGCTAGCATCCACTTGTTTGTTACTATCTAATCCCAAACAAAATGCTAGCAAGGAAATATTGTCCTATGCCCATGGCACAAAAAATTCAAAATCATAAGGAGGCATGTGATTTGGACTCAGCCTACAACCACTTGTTATTCCTCTGATATAAGAATCTCTCTGTTTTGCATCTAATTTTTCATAATCATTTGCCAACTTTCCTAGGTCAATATGTACGTTTGACTATTGTTGTTGAAACCCTAGTTCAACAGACTAGCAAATTCACTCTTAGTTATGGACAAAATTTCCTCCTAAGTAATTTTATTCACAATTGCTTTTCTATTTTCATCATAATTTTCGACGCAAAGCATAACAATTTCTGGGCAAGGGAATACTTGAGGTAACGCCATGTGTGCCGACCCAGCTACCCATGGTGCAATTTTATTTGCAGTTGCATTTACACTAGGGTTAAATGAAAAAAAATTTGAAGCCTTATTTGGATCATTCCACTTGTTTTCAAGTGCAAATCTTATCTCCATTATACCCTTATTTCCATGAATAATGGGATCATGTATATCATGGAATAAATCACTGAAACTTGGTGTTTTAAGCATATTGTGGAATTCTGTTATTTTGCCCATCTTGTCATTCTTGGTATTTGTTTTGCCCATCATGGTAAATATTTAAACACAGCTACAAGCCTACAGGGGTGATTCAAAATTAAAACCTTACAAACTAAATTTTTTTATATAATATAAACAGTAAAGTTGTAAATCAAGAGGCTTGAAAAATTTAAAATGTGGGACGTAAATTTTCAGAATTTTAGTAGTTATACTTACTCGTTCACGTTCACGTTACCCTTAGTTTCAATTTTTGCAAAGAGCTGAGAGACTGTAGTTTGTTGCTTTCCTCGGACAACAATCCTCAACCTAGAAATTAAGAATCCGTAACTTTGTTGCGCTGTAACTTTGTAAATTGTAACCCCTTTCTAATTTCTAAATCTGCAGACAATTTATAACTGCAAAATTAAAGAAACTTAATGCGTCAAAATTGTACAATTTGTACTCTATAGTCTATAGTCGTCACACTTGTCACACAGTACACTTTCAGTTTAAATGTGAGTGGAATCGTGGACCACTAGTTACTAGACACACATTAAGTGTTAACTAACTCGTCATAATGTATTAATGTCACTCATAACATCACTGTTAACTGCAAGTGGAATGTGATTATGTCAATGTGTTAACTGAGCAGTGACACGTGTCATGATTCCGGGACGCGTTTGAAATGACAGTTTTTTTTCCTTTCAGCCTGAAACTCAACTTCAATCATTGATCTATAAACATCCAATGACACCGGTGAATGGTGTGGTGGCCCCGTGGGTCGTGGGTCTCATTCCCATTAACTAAGCTAGTCAGGTATCAGGATGACTCACATCACGAGTCAGACGTGTCAGTGTCACATCATCACCAAATTGAAACGATATTGTTATTTGTTGGTTGACCAAGGAGTTTAGTGACACGTGTCATTAATCCGGGACGCATTTGAAATGACAGGATTTCTTTTTCCTTTCAGCCTGAAAGTCAACTTCGGTCGTTGATCTATAAACATCCAATGGCAATGGTGATTCATGAACGGTGTGGTGGCCCCATGAGACTACTGAGTTGCATAATTGCATATACAGAGTAATTTAAGATAATATTACTATTTAATTTTAACTAAATATTTGGGAAAACAGCTAGCTAGTACAATCAAAACTAATATTAATAGATTTTTAAGACATTATCTATACGTTAATATTTTGAATTAATATTAATATTATTAATCATCTCAAGATTTAATATATAAGTGCTAATCATATAATTAACATGGGTCAATGAGTCTGCCTCAAATCCTCAAATCAAAATTACAATTTAATATATTTGTTAATTTATAAAAATTAAATTAAATTTTCTATATAGCTAAAATTAAATATATTTCATAAGACACAGATATATATCTAAATTTTGTATTAAAATATTAATATTATATATTCACAAATTATATCTCTAACTAATATTATTTATCTTTAGCTATAATATTTCTACTTTCTTTTCATAATAGGCAGGGACTCGTGCTCCAATAGAGCTCTTGTAGTTGTTATTTATTTTTATTTTTTTGGCAAAACTTTATTTAAAATCAAAAGAAGTGGAAAATGGATCTTCTGCGCAAGCAACAAAATACATAAAATAATAAAAATTTACCTAACAATTGTAATAGAGGCAGAAATGCAATTATTTACATAATTAATCTTGGTAGTTTAACTTTACTATTTAGACATTAGTTATTAGTGCCTACTGTAGGAACTATAGGCAACGAACTTTTTTAACCAGTGTTTGAAATAAACAACTTTAACCAATCAAGTTTCACATAATTTTTTAATAATAAGTAATAATATATTTTGCTATTAGGTAAAGTTTGAGGTAGGAACTACGTTGCTCTGCAACCTTATTTCTAGGGGAAATGTATTAGTGATTATCATTATAAATAATATTTTATATTCACATAGGCTTTAAATAATTCAATAGAAAATTCAAAAATGCAAAATATTGCAATGTTGCATAAGTAAGCATAAGAAGTTAAAACAATGAAATACAATTTTATATGGAACTGAAACTCTAGAAATTTCATTGATATTTCTTAAAATTTACAAATTTACAAAATTAGGGGAAAACCCTAGACTCTAGTACTATTGTACTATTCATCGTAGAAACCACCAGAATCGACCATGGTTGCAAATTCTTGTAGCCAGTGGTTGCCATCTTCCACTTTATCCAAGAAAAATTATTTTTGAAGAAAATTCAACCCAATTCTTGCCCATTTCCTATGGTGCTTCAACTGCCCAACAATCAAGCCCAGTAAAAATGGTTGCAGGACCACATTCTGGCTAGGTTCCAGAAGCTTGTGGACTTCACCCACCCAAGGGATCCCCACTCCTAAAACTACATGAGCGACAATTTCAATGTCATCGCCCAAATATACTACTTTACAAATCTTCCATAGGAGCAGCACAATTTTGGCCTTTGCTTCTCTAAGGTCAAGTAGGGAGGCTAGAAATTGTGATGTAATGTCACTGTTGACATGATACCGATTCTCATTCTCCAAAAACTCACGCCCTAGAACCATTTTGATAGCAGCAATAACAAACTTCACACCAGAGCATGGAACAACCTCATTGCAAATTGACAAGAGGTTTTCCTCAGAAACGCAACCTAGAAAGGCCTTCTGCTCCTCTTCCAAAGTGCATCTCAAGCGAATAGGATTGTCCATCTTTATTGCAAAGTTCAAACTCTAAGTTCTAGCAGATTAACACCAAACAAACCAGACCTATCGACTACCAAAAATGAGATGAGCAATGACAAAAGAAGTAGCTCAATCGTCTATAAATAAGCTTGGTGGGCAGGGTGCCAGGGAATTTTTTTTTTTCCTAAATAAGCTTAGTTGTTGAGAAATATTTCTTAAATATTTGTCCATCCGACTACCAATTCAATTACATTAAATTAGCAAATATTCTCAAATCTTGAACATAATTGCAAGTACGTGCCAAAAAGGCCAATTGTAATTAAACACTAACACCGTCCATTGTCCTGTAATGCGTGTGAAGCCGCTTAACTGATGGAAAAGGCCAATTGTAATTAAGACTAGTAGTACTACTACTAGTGGACTGCGGCATGTCTTGTAATGCATGTGAAGCCGCTTAGCTGATGGAAAAGGCCAATTGTAAATTGTAATTAACAGTGACGAGACATCAATATACTATCTCTTGCAACTTAAGTGATACACGTTGGACAAAAACATGTCACCATTCCAGACACTTGAACAAGGTCGAGGCTTCATTCTAGACGTTTGGTCCCGAAATAAACCTTCAACCGTTGATATATTATCATTGGATGGTAGTCTGAATCATGTAATTAATAATCTATATGTAATTAATGTTTATCATTTAAATAACCCGAGCTTTGTTCATTTTAAATTTTAAATTTTTGTCTATAATCTATATGTAATTAATGTTTATCATTTCAATCATCCGAGCTTTGTTCATTTTGTATTGGTAATAATAATAAGATATCTTTCAGCTTATTATATATAGTTATAGATAAACTAAACTACAATGGTATTAGTAACTGTCGATAAAAAACTATCAGAAATTGGCTGTACAATTTGGGCAGTGGTGTGTGGTTAGTGGTAGCATACTAGCGAGAGAATGTCACTATCACTCACATGGCATTTAATTCTTTTCGGGTACACTGTACTTTGCAGACAACTTACCTTGATACGTGTCAACATTCTGGTGACTACCTCGATAATTCTTCTTCCTTCAAGAAATGTTGGCCGAAATTAAACCTCAATCATTGATCTTGGATCATCAGATGGTTTGAGTTCTCAAATAATACATTTAACATAACTACAGTGGTAGTGGCAAAGATTATGCTTCCATAATGTACGGTCAAACAGCCACGTCTTTAACCCATCACTTGCCACTTGCCAATAATTTATGTAAGTTGGTATGTTAGGTTAGGCTACTTATTTTCCATCTTTTCAAAATAGCCATACCAACTATAACTTTCTGAAAACCATTTGCCATAACAAATAAATTAATTCAATTATTTGGGAAATAATTTTGCCATTTTTTTTATAAAAAAGGTATCGGTTATTAAAATATTTTCCAACCAATATCCATATTTCAAAACATAATTCGCCATCAATATTAATAATTTTATTAAAAACAAAAATTTTAATCGCCATTATTTTATAAAAATTGTCTAAACTATTAAAAAATTTGCCACCAAATATCCATCGATTGACGCATAATTCGCCAACACTATTAAATTTTTTTTCACCCAAATGACATGTGATTCACCACAATTTTATAAATTTTGGGAGCGGGGGGGGGGGGGGGGGGGGGGGGGGGTTCCTTAAAGTTATCCCTGCCCTAGGTATGTACTTCATCCATCAAACTAAAATCTTGATTCAAAATTGCTCCTAGCTTATCTGCATTATCCTTAATGATATGTAATAGCTTCAAATTTCCCTGAATAATTAATACACCCTTCTCTTCAAAACTCTCTCGCCATTATTGACAAGCTCTCAAAAATGGATCCAATTTGCCTGTACCCCTATCTCTTCGCTCCAGTATTATATTCTAAGTCTCTTCTGGATGTTCAGGATCTAAGGGACCAACAAATTTGGTTAAATATCCCTTTAGGATTTCATTTTGTCTTCAAAGTTTTATTAGTTCTACCCCTTCCTATTCCAAACTCCTGAATACCTCCTTTATTCCCATTATAACCATCAATTTAGTTGTGTCCAATGTAGGTTTTCCAAGCATAACCTCTCTAATTTGATAGTCATGTGGAGCCAAATCTTCTACTTTCGTATCTGGAGGAGGGATAGCCTCTTGTGCGAACAAATCTTGATTTTGATCACTATTGATAAAAGCAAATGCTCTTGCATCTTTTGGTGGTGACCTAGGTTCCTTAAGAACCTCAATTAATTCTATCACATCCTGCTCATCTGCATTGAACTATTGCCTCTTGTTTCTTATCATTTCCTTTCTAACCATCTTGGGATCCGTTCGACTTAGGTTTTGCCTTTCAAGGATGGAGTTATTTTAGCTATGCTCTTTCCCTTATCACTCCTATTTGGAGTCTTCTCCTTCTGTGAGGGATCCACACTAGGAGTCTCTATTTTTGTAGAGTCCACCATCCTCACCTTGATGTTCTAACAAGTTTGATGTGGTTGTTCACTTTCCCATCCTTCTTCCGAAACTTCCTCGGTGGATACTTGTTGTGGCTCTTCTTGTTGTTCTACCTAGACCTGTTCAATTTCTATACCTGGAGGAAGAGGGGTAGTTGATCCCTTGTCAACACAAAATGTGACTTGCAACTAGGATGTGGGAACCATTTTGAGTCCTTGTGACTTGGGGGGCATCTGAGTCCAATCCTCCTATTAAGGTTGATTGGTCAGTGTGTCTCTGATCTTATCCCCAACTAACTCAATACCTACAGGCATAAAGTCAAAATCTAACATCTTAAAGATATCAGTGCCCTCCACATCCCACTCATCTATCCACCATTGCATTTCATCCTCTGATGTAGTGGTATGCATGGGTTCATCTAAGATAGATGGCAGTGTGATCATGGAACTTCTCCTTCATTCCTACTTTGTAGCCCTGGCTAGCCAAGTTCTTTGACTCAAGGGTAGATCATCCTCTTCTTCTTCCTCTTCTAGGATGGGTTTAGGGATAGATGGAAAAGGGATCACTTTCTTGATCACCTTTTGTCTCCTTTTCACTAGAGTCTTAATCTTTCTTCTTTTTGGCACTGAAGGAGATGCTTGTTTCATTTTCCAAGGTGGAGAGACCTCTTGAACTTCAACCTCTACTTCTGTTTGGCTCGGTGCAACTGGTGGTACTTGAGGATTAACCTAGGCTTGTATGGCTCCAGTATCTCTAGCCCTTGTATATTTTCTTCTCCTTGGTGTGGAGGTGTCGAGATTTCTCCTTCTTCAGGTTCAACTCTCTGAGGAGAACTCCTCTTCCTTTTACCCCCGCCTCTACCCTTTTGAGCTCAACAATAACCAATTAGTCTGTAAAGTTGGTGCACCATTTCTAGCCTTACTGGTGACTGAGCTGAAAAGATAGGCACAGTGACCTTTTTCCTTCTACCTTTGGCTGGAGGGGCTTGTGCATGAAAGATCATCATTTCTAGAATTGGATCAAGCTTGAATGGTTTCTTGATCCAATTTTGTGTCATTTTAATGGCATCCCTCACCCTTGGTTGATATCAAAATTTTCTTCTTTGTCAACCTCTGCATTCATAATGGGTCAGTCACCAATCCTATTCATGTTGAACAATGGATCAAGTAACTCCTCTGAGTCTTGTTGCAGTATCTTTTGTGGAATCTTTATTTTCAAGACCTTTTCTGCTAGATACAAAGTCATTCTACAATAATTCCTGATACAAATATCATAGTTATTTGTCAATTTCATCCAATGATCTTCAATGGCTTCCTCATGTTGAAATGTTTTACCTGCCAAATATTATACTCTCCCAATATTATCAAAACAAGGCTGCAGAGAATTGTACTCTTCCAAGGGATTTGATCTCATTCATACTCAAAAGAAGAGATATCTTGGTATCGATCCACCTAGAAATATCCTATGGTCATAGACCACCTCCAACATGTTTTATGTTGTTTTCTAACTCTATCATATGCAGACAAGAATTGTTGTGAGATCTCTAAGAGAAGAAGTATGTCACTGGGATACCTTAGAAGCTTCTTAGGGTTAATGGTTGTACCTACCACCCTTAAATATGTGAATGTCCTAAACTGAATATAATAAGCCCTAACCAATAATATCTGTGCCACTGCATCATCTGACAATCTCTTCGCATAATCCCCTTCTATGAATTGGATTATAGTGAATATGAAAGCATCGTTCACAATTCCATATTCTTTGCTCTGTTTAGAGAGCCTCTTCTTTACTAGTTGAGGGTACACAATGTATGGTCATGCATTAGCATCCTACATGCTACCCCTCTTGTATAGCCCCAGATAGTTTGTCACTCTTGTGGCCAATAAGTATACCAAGTATGATGTCGTGTAGAATCTCCTTTTGTTCTTTGTTGTCATCAACTATTCACACAAATTCTTGCTAAGAGTGGAAACCCAATCTAGTGGCATCTTTGCTTTGCTTATTGTTTCAATGAAGTGCGCCATGAAGATGTTCAAATGCCCAACTGCCGACAAACCCATAACTCCACTCAAAAGTATCATCGAGTATCTAATATCTTCCCTCATATATCATCGGGTCATGTCCACTTTGTTGATTTTCTTTCCTAAAGGAGGCTTCTCAATAAGGTATGAAGATTGGATGATTTCATAGGCCTCTTCAATGTGTTCCTGATACCACCTCTCTGCTTGCTCATAGGTTAACCTAATGAACTGATCTGCTCTTGGGAGATGGAACACTTTCTTGATATTCTTCAGTTGGAGATCTAGAACTATCTCTCTCGTTATGCTTTTTACAACCTATTAGAATTATTTAGAATAACTGAGAGGGGGGTGAATTAGTTATTCAAGGTCCAGATGTACAAAGTAAAACTTTTCACAATTCAGTGAACCCAAATAACATCCTTAACCATGCATGCATTCATTGTGTGTTAATCAAAACCGATATGTTACTGTTAAATCAACATGCAGGAATGTAAAACATAAAACACAACATATCCATCAGTACACTTGACACAATGATTTAATGTGGAAACCCAATTTGGGAAAAACCACCAGTAACATGCTACTCCTTTTTCTCTATTCTGGAGTGATGCCTTGTTAAAGCCCAACCTTGTTAAAGGTTACAACACACATTGTTAAATGTGACCCGATTAAGGGATTTCAATCACCCTATTAAAAGCGAGCCTTGTTAGAGGACTTTTGGTCATTCACTTGGAATGCCACCCTATTAAAGGATTTTCCAATGATTGTTAAGTCAACCTTTCTCCAAAGGATTTACCCTAATTTGATACAATTGTTAGAAAGTAACAATAGAGTTTTGATCTGATACAACTTACAACCTTACTTGTAGATTACAAATCACTATTCAGTCCTCAACTCTGCCTGGCTTCCTATCTCTGTATTTCTAACAACTTGTTCATCCTTCAAGCATTCATCCTCTCCTAGCCTTCTTACTTAGCTCACCATTGCAAACATCTTCTCTTAGGTCACTTAATGAAGCAAACCCTCTTCTTTCTCCTTGTTAGATTTTTTGCATCCAAAACACTCTTACCTCTATCCAACTTTGCTTCATGACTGGACATCCCTACATATAGGGAATTAAAACTCTTTTTCCTGCTCATTATCCATCTCAAAATTTAGGGTTTTCGATGGATTAGGTAAGATACAATGTATCTACCCCATATCTTGTCTTCTCTAGAAACTTCTCCTAGAATCCATTTGAATTTGCCTCCAAAATGGTTTACATAAGATTTTGTGCCTCCAGTTCATCAATCTTATTTTCCTTCTGATTTACAAGCTCCAAGAAAACAAACTTGTTGGCTTTTAATTGGCAAATCTTCGATCTTTTTCATAATGTAGTAGCTCGGCATTATCAATTTACTGATGCTCGACACATACTGTGTTACTCGGCTTCTACTATGAAATCACTTAGCATCAACTGGATTTTACTAGTGCTTGGCATCAACTAAAAATCACTCGGCATCTACTAACTTGCTCGGCACCTATTAGCTTACTCAACATCCACTAGAAATTTCTTTCACTTGGCTCCAATTGACTTTTTGCTCGGCTTGCACTAACTTTGCTCGGCACCTTCTATCAACTTGGTTAAGCTTAGTAAATGAACTTTGTCCAACCTTACTCTTCTAAACTTGCTAAGTTTAGCCAATCATTTTGTAACCCCAAGTAGATCATCAATACATTATGTTATCACTGTCTTAACTGATTCGTGCACTTCAATACATAATCATAACTCAACCTTTCCTCTAGGTCCTTTTGTTACATCTTTTTGATTAGATCCTCCTCATCAATCACCTAAGTGATAGTGTTTAAAACATATAAGCAATTGTCTTACCAACATGTAGTAGGTTTGACATCAATGAAAAAATAATGATTGAAAACACACAGTCTTCTTCAACAATTTTCTTACTCAAATGATCTTTTTAATCATATATCAATACAACCCTCTCCTCAGGGACAAAGTGTTCTGCAAGTGTCATAATGAGTTCTCAAGATTGCACCAACACTGGGTGTGATGCTGTATTGATGAGTCCTGATCTAATGAGTGCGGAGATCATTCGGGACCTCTCAGTCAATTTTTTGCAAATCTTTAGAAATTCTCCCAAATCAGTATGTCCCAAATCTGTATCTCTAATTTATGAGTTGTCATCCTAAAAGCGTGACTTTGTTGGAACGCCTTGGAACATAAAGACTACAGGTTTCGGTGCCATTTTCTCACCAAGGGAAGATGAGGAGGATGCCATTATATCTACATAAAAAGATGTCCATTAGTTCAGAATTGAAGAGAGCATGATTAATTCAGACCCCAAAATTGATTCGTACAAAACCCAAAAAACTAGTTTGCTTGAAAACACAGAAAAAACCAATTGTAACCCTAGTTTGCAAAATAAATGCACACCAGTCACACCTAATAGGCATTATTGTTGTGCATTTCAATGAGTATATTATGCTCTTTTAAAGAATTCAGGTACGTTGATGCACACTTGACTTCAGTGTTTTAAGTTTCTATTTTCTTTTATTTTTTAGGTCTTATGCTTTTTAAAATTGAAATTGAAATTGGGTGCATTGATGTGCACCCA
This sequence comes from Cupressus sempervirens, assembly GCA_028749045.1. Lineage (NCBI taxonomy): Eukaryota > Viridiplantae > Streptophyta > Pinopsida > Cupressales > Cupressaceae > Cupressus > Cupressus sempervirens. The sequence continues at coordinate 819,447,405 of CM053786.1, forward strand.
ATTAGGGTGAGTTTTACTGTGTTCTAAATTTTCTTTCATTGTTTTAAGATGAGTTGAAGCAAGTGTGCTTCAGTGTACCTGGTTAGGTGCATTGATGTGCACCTACTTTGGTGTTTATCTTTATTTTGTGCTTTGCACGAATTGGGTGGAAGAGGTGCACCTCAAGTGCTACGGAGCTACAACTAAGGAGGTCTTAGAGATGCAAAAATGAAGTGAAGCAAAGTGAAGAAGGAAGTGCAGGGGGGGGAACCTATATAGACCCTAGGTCTCTTACAACTGCGCAGGTGCGCAGCCACACTAATGTGCACATAAAAAGCCCTTTTGATATTTGGTGCACTAGCACACCTTTTTTTTCAAAAGGACTTATTTTATCCTAAAACTCTATTTCTGGAATCTAGATCTTGGAACCAGGACCTAGACTTGAACTAAAAACTCCTAAAAAAAGACTCGAACTCAGGACTGGGGTTTCGATTAACCAAAAAATAAAGAAGGGGGTCTCCATTTTTTCTAGAAATGAGGCGTGCATTGTGAAACCACAACACCTCGATCAACAAACAATTTCATCCACTCAATGCATCAACAACTCAGTTAGTACTCCACTTTTATGCTTGATCACAAATGTGAAACTCTACAAGTGCTCAAACCACTTCATATGCCTCTGATTCAACTTATGTTGACTTCCCAAATATTGCAAAGCTTTATGATTAGTATACAACATAAACTCATTAGGGATCAAATAGTGTCTCCAATTATTCAAGGCTTGAACAATAGTAGAAAAGTCTTGATCATGCACATAATACTTCATTTTAGCATTATTCAACTTATCACTGAAGAAAGCAACATGTTTACCTTCTTGACTCACCACAGCTCCTATTGCACTACCACTTGCATCACATTCAAATTTAAATACCTTATTGAAATCAAGAAAGTCCAATAAAGATAACTCAACAACCTTTTGTTTCAAAGTCTCAAAACTCTTATTAGCCCCATGTGTCCACTTAAAGTCCTTTTTATCTCCTCTCATTATCTCAGTTATAACATTACAAATAGAACTAACATTCTTTATAAATTTTCTATAGAAACTAGCCAAACCATGAAATGATCTTACCTCTCCCATATTCTTAGGTATAGGCTATGCCAAAATTGCTTTAACCTTCTAGGATCAGTTCTCAAACCATCAGTTAAAATAAAAAATCTCAAATACACAATCTCCTCTTACATAAAGGAACACTTCTTCAAATTAATCAATAGTTTCAGTTGAAATCACAAATCTCAAATACACAATCTCCTCTTGCATAAAGGAACACTTCTTCAAATTAATCAGCAACTTCTCCTCTTTCAATCTCTGCAATACTTGTGGGTAAAAGCACAGATCTGTGTCACCGTTTGTGATATAAAAACCTGTTTTGGTCAAATCTCATTTCTCTATCAAAACTCAATTTTTTTCAAAAACTAAAAATACCCTTTTATAGATCTCAAATTCAATATCATCGTTATATAAATTTTTGAGTTTTTTGATTAGTTATAATATGTTATAATCTCAAAATATTATAAGTCGATATTTCAACATTTCAGAAGATCCTCTCTCAAAAAATGAAAAAAAATAGTAAATCATATCAAAAAAATAAAAAATATATATTTATCACTAGAGGAGAGAATCCTCTTCATGAATATGTAATTTTTTTTCAAGAAGGTATAGATTTGATAGGGAAGTTTTGACGGGAGGAAAAAATTGTTGGATTTCGACAAGGTCGAACTTGAGTACTTATAACAAAGAAAATATACATCAAAAATAATTATTTCTTTTTTTGTTCACTAGCCATACATGTCATCTATAAAATATTTTCAAATCAGAACAAAAAAAGATGATTTGCACATACTTGTTTGACGGGAACTACATCCTATATTTTTTATAGTTTAAAAAGGGACTTCAAAATAAAATAAAATGAATAAATTCTTAGTTAAAAAAATTATAAAAATTATAGGAATAAAATTCATACAATTCTACACATTTCATCAATTTACATCATCTTCATATTTTAACCACAAATACCATTTTTTTTGTCATTAATGTTGAATTGTCACATTTTGATATCACATTTCTTTATAAAAGGTGACACATGTTTGTGCTTTTACCCTTGTCTAACATGCTCAAGATGTTCTTCCTTAGTCTTAATGAATATCAGAATATCATCCAAATAAACAATCACAAACTTACCTAGAAATATCTTGAGAACTTCATTCATCAATCTCATGAAAGTACTAGGTGCATTAGTCAAACCAAAAGGTATAACTAATGATTCATTCATCACCTTCTCTGATTCATCCTTTGTCTTAAAAGCAACCTTCCATTCATCACCTTATCTAATTCTAATATGATGATAACCATTCTTCAAATCAATCTTGGTAAAATACTTTGCTCCACTCAAACAAATCCCTTATGTCATCCTGTTAGAAATAGGAATTACTAAGAGGGGGTGTGAACCAGTAATCTACAAACTTTAGTCACCATTGGATATTATTACTTACTTTAAACCATGCATAACAAAACAATAAAGTAATGTTGAATAGTGACAATAACAATACACAAAGATAACTCATGACACCATATTTTGTTAACTAGGGAAACCCTGGTGGGGATGGTACCCACTAGATAATATATTGATATATAAGTTCCTTGTTAAAGGATGGACCCTGTTAGGAGTCAATGAGAAAATTTAGTATAACCAGTCCCTGTTAGGAGACTTTGAATCCTTGTAGGAGATTCCAACCCTGTTAGGAGTTGTAGTATAATGTTTGCAAGAAGAGCCCACTGCCCAAACATGCAATTTTAACTACAAGAAGAGCTCACTGCTCAAAAAAGTAATTTACTGTTATTTTTCTTCCTTGTCTAATCTATGATCTTTACCTCGATCTCAGATTACCAAATAAAACTTTACATATATTGCTTTCACAAAAGTTCACTCACTTTACAATCTTACAAGATAGCACTAATACACCAAGATTGCATGCTTCTTATCGCAAGAAGTCCTTTGCATAAATACCATGCCTTTATATAAAATACTATTGGGTTAGTTAAGACCACAATTCACTTTTTCAAGTTAGAGTAAACATCTAGGATGTTGACCCTAATTGGACAAGTAATTGTTTTGCAATCAAAATAATGATTTTCTTCAATTCCGTTGTCCTGCTTCATCGAAACATGATTAACTCTATTTTGTATAGTCTGTACAAACTTATGAGGTTATACATGTCATCACCAACATGTATAATATCTATGTGTAACTTTTCTTGACATAATATGACATCTACAACATGTTATAAACAAAACAATATACTGTTGTAAACCAATTTCTATACTTAGGCAATTTTTTGATAGCCAGATACTAAGTATCTTTATTTCTGAAGTTTCCTGTCAACATGTACATCATGTGTTGCAATTAATGACAACAAGTATATATCACTATTAATCAATTACCAACACATCCATCCTCAGCATAGGAAACCTATATTTTACTATGATCTTGTTAATAGCTATGGAATCAGTACACATTCTCCATTCTCCATTCTTCTTAAGTGCTAATACAATAGGTATAACACAGACTCAAAATTTCTCCAATCAAACCTTTTTGCAATAACTTTCA